>BSBN01001344.1:5000000-10000000 GCA_027924645.1 Cunninghamia lanceolata | reverse complement strand
TTGATGACAAGCTGTGAATCACCAAAAACTTGTAACATTTTGATTTTCCAGTTGACAGCCATTCGTAGTCCTGTGAGTAATGCCTCATATTCTATTATGTTATTTGTACAAGGAAAGGCTATCTGAAATGCTTTGGGGATGGTATCTTGTTGAGGAGTGATGAATAGAATGCTTGTGCCTAAACCATGATTTGTGCACGAGCCATCAAAGAATAGTGTCCATGTTTTGGGAATGTCTACTACAAAGATTGATTCATCGAGAAAATCTATGACCACAGGATGATCTACTGTGGTAGGTGCTTCTGCCAGTTGGTCTACGATCACTTGTCCTTTTATTACTTTTTGGTCGACATATTCTATATCAATTTGCTCAATACCATAACCCATTTGGCTAGTCGTCTTGTCAGGGCTACCTTGTTGAGTAAGTACTTTAGTGGGTCAATCTTTGCAATTAGATTTGTCTTATGATTCAACATATAATGTAGTAGCTTTTGAGTGGCAAAAACTATGGTAAGGCAAGCACGTTCAATAGGACTGTAATTTAGTTCGTATCCTACTAATGTTCTGCTAATATAGTAGATTGCCCTTTCTTTTCCTTCCTCATCATTTTGTACCAATAATGCCCCAGTGCTAAAGGTGTTGTTGATATATACAATAAAAGGGGCGTTCCTAGTATCAAAGGCATGAGAACTGGTGGTGACAACAAATAGTCTTTGATCTTCTTAAAAATCTTCTTGGTAATGTTCTATCCAGACAAAGGGTACCCCTTTGCGGAGTAAGTGCTGAAATGGGTGACATTTGTCAGTGAGTTGCATGATAAACCTCCTGATTGATTGTAGTTTTCCTTGTAGGCTATGTAGTTGTTTTAGATTTGTTGGTGAGGCATTTCCATTATTGCTTTCATTTTAGCAGGATCAACTTCTATGCCTTGATGCGAAACAATAAGGCCCAATAGTTTGACTGATGTAACCCCGAACACACATTTCTTAGGATTTAATCTGAATTTATACTCTTCAAGCCATTTGAAGATCTTATCCAACACATCTAGATGAGTGCTTCTTATGACTGATTTGGCCAGAAAGTAGTCGACATAGTCTTCCATACATGTGTGCATATAGTCATGAAATATTGTTGTCATTGCTCTTTGGTATGTAGCTCCTGCATTTTTGAGGCCAAAGGGCATGACGATCCAATAGTATGTGCCCCATGGACATGTGAAAGCTATTTTATGTTGATCTCTAGGTGCTATCCTTATTTGGTTATATCCTGAGAAGCCATCCATTAGTGAGAGCATTTCAAATCCTACGATAAGGTCAACTATAATGTCTATGTTTGGTAATAAAAAATCATCCTTCGGACATGCCTTGTTTAAATCCTTGAAATCTTCACATATTTGGTTCTGGCCATTGGGTTTGGTGACTGGTACAAGATTAGATACCCACTCTAGATAGTCTATCAGTCTGATGAAGCCCACATCAAGTAGCTTTTTCAATTTTGCTTTTACCAAGAGTGCGATCTGTGGATGCATTTTTCTTAATTTCTGCTTCACTGGTTTGACGTTTGGCAATAGTAGTAGGTGATGTAAGACGAATTGTGGATCAATCCCAGGCATATCCACATATGACCATGAAAAATTGACTTGCCTTGCTGAGAAGAAATCTTTGAATTTAGGCTTTTCCTATTTTGTTAACGACTCAACGAAATGAATAATCTTTGGCTCTTCTTCTGTGCCCAGGTTTGTTTTAATAGTTGTCTCCACTAACAGTTGTCTCCACTAATAGTGGTGATCTTTTGTATTTAATAGGCAACACTTCCAACCCTCCATCCTTGGGCACCTCAGAGAGGTTTTCACCCTCAGATACGTCCTTTATTTTTACTTTTTCATGGTCAATAGGCGCCTTTCAGTTTTCACCTAGAGACCTTTTTTCTTTTTTGTTTTCACTTTTGTGACTAGAGGATGGAGTAGACTCTCCAAAATAAGCCAAGTCGTCGAGGTCCATGATGTAACCAACTTTATGATCTCTTTGAGGTATACCTTCATGAAGTCCCATGAACTCCGCGATAGCTTCATCGTTCTCAAATAAATCTAAGCTAGGTGGAGTTTGTTGATCCTAGTTCATGAGCTCAGGATGGACTAAAGGCAAGCCATCATTGGTGTTTAGATAGCTCATGGTAATGGGGGTTAAAGTGCAAATGGAAGTATTGTCCAGATCCCAAAAGATGTTAATCCATGCGACACCGTCGGGTAGGTTAGGTGTGGAAGATTCACTCTTAGGTTCAGGTGGGTCCCTTGATGTCTCGACATGCTTGGAAGTACTTGCATCCCTACCCAAAAGTAACTTAGTACTAGGAGTGCTCTCTCATCATGATGTATACCCTAGGCCCTTGTTGTGAGGTCACATGGTTGGTTGAATGGATTCTGTTATCCCACTTTTGTTAGTCCCCAATCCACTATGCTTGTCATATCCTTGCTATTTTACAAATTCACAACCTTTGCCATATCGTTCCATGGGCAATTGTAATTGCTTGACCTCTTCTTCTTCCTTGTAGAGCCACTTAGAGACGTCATCATCTACATCCTCTTTGCTTAGTTCTCCCTATTTGGTGAAAGTGGTGGGGGTGGTAGTGATGGTCTCCTTAGGTTTGATCGAACCAGGTTTACCATGGGACCTTGGTGATTTTGGGAGTTTTTTGATGCAATATGACCTTTCTATCTTATATTCCCCACATCCTTTATCTTGGATTTGAACTTTAGGGTTTTGTGACTGGGTGAATGGGGTGGTGGATTTGGATAACATGGATGGGTCAACATAGTGTGATGAGGTGGAGGGTAAAATTCCCCTATTTATCGGTACTTGATGTTGTGGCACCTCCCTTAGATGGCTGTAGTATTGGAAGGTGTTGGGATCACTGGGTATAGTGATTTTGGTGCCATTGTAAGGGAATTTAATGTATTGGTGGTAGGTGGATGGCACGACCTTCATGGAATGGATCCATGGTCGGCTGAGGATGAGATTGTAGGGGAGTTCAACATCCAAGACATGAAATGCGGTATTGAGGGTGGCAGGCCTAACTCTTATGGGAAGTGAGATCACTCCCTTGGAAGAACGTTCAGCATCATCGTAAGCTTTGATGATGATTCTCTTGGTGGTGTCCACACATGCTTCAGAGTAACCCAATATCATCACTAACTTTAGAGGACATATATTCAATCTGGCTCCACCGTCTACCATGACCTGTCTAATCTTGTGTTTGTTAATGAAGACCTCAAGGTGAAGTGGGTCGATGTGATTGGGCCGTTGTGAGGGTACATCACATTTGGTGAAGGTGACGTGGTTAGAGGTGGCTAAATGTCCCACCATGGCTTGGAATTGATTGACATTTAGGTATGTGGGAATGAAAGATTTTAACAAAGCTTTGTTGAGAATGGCCTTGTGCTCCAGGGATAGGCGAAGGAGCTTGAAGATGGATATTTGGGCTGGGGTCTTTTTCAAGTGGTCCAAGAGATTGTATTGGGTCTTCAGTTGTGCATTGGATGGATTGGATGGGCTCTAAGAGTGATGACGGCACACTTGGGATGGGATTTGATGGTGATCATGGAGATAGTATTATCAAAGGCATGGATGCTATTAACAGTGTACTCATAGGTGACGTTGCTGTAATTAACATGATCATGTGGCTTGGTTCCTAAGATGGAGACTGTTCCCAATCTGTGATTTTGCAAAGGATCCTGAAAGATAGTGTGATCAGTATTGGAGGAACCTTGTGGATTATCTACAGTGACATCTCCTTGGTCAATGAAATCTTATATGATGTTCTTCAATTTGTAATAGTTGGATGTTTTGTGACCTTTGATTATGTGATAATCACAAAAACCGTTGTCATTCCATGAAGGCAGTTTAAAAGTGGGGTTGTATGGCTTGACCTATGATAATTGAATGAGGTTGAATTGTAACAAATTCTTGAGGATCATCTCAACAGGTTCTTTTAAGGGTGTAAAGTTTCGTTGAGGATTATAATTCCTTAGAGGTGGTCTTCTTTAATTATTTTGAATATTGTTGGATGTTTGTTGTTGCTGTTGTGATTGTTGTTGGATGATTGGTTCATTATTTTGTGCCGGGGTTGCTATGAGTGTGAGAATGGGCCGGTCCTATTGATTGCTTTTGTGTCTATGACCCCATCATTGGTGACATTCTTATTTCGTGACCAAAATGTATTCTTGTCATAAGGCAAGTTTTGGTTGTTTTGGTTCTTGTTGAAAATTTTGATTGTGCCCTTAGCTATGAGGGATTTTTCAATGGCCCTTCCTTTTTCAATGACTTCTCCAAAGGAGATGCAACAATGAATTTGCATTTGGTGCATGAGTTCTTTGTCCAAGTTTTCCATGAAAATTGGTACCAATTGGTCTTCAAGAAATTGACATGGACACTTGCTAGTAAGGCTCCTCGACCTTTGGAAGGAGATGAAGGTTTCCCCATCTTCTTGTCTAGTATGGCATAAGGTGGCAACATTCACATCTGTCTCGATGTTATAAGAAAAGTGGGATATGAATTTGTCTACGAGTTCAATCCATGTCCTAATCCCCGTGGGAAGGTGTGCGAACCACTCAAGCACTTGGCCTACAAGGCTCCTTGGGAATAATCTTATCAAATGGGTATGCTCATATGCAATCTTGAGACATGCCATGTGAAATTCCTGCACATGCTTTACGAGACTTCCTTTCCCCCTATATTTGTTGAAGTTAGGCACATTGTAGTTTGGTGGGAAAGGTGGAATGTAAATGCTTTCGTTGAAGGGATAAGTACATAAGTCTTCCATGGAATATCCCTTCTTAGTTGTAGAGATTTGCATGTTCGAGAAGCATTGTTCTAGTGTTTGTATCTTGTGTGCCGTGGCTTCAAAGGAGTTTAATGGTGTGATCGAGGCATTCATGGGTGTGTTTTGATGTGAGTTACCTATGCTTAGTGCCATTGTGTTTTGCGGTCCCAAATTTGTGACAAGTGTGTTGGTATTCGCGTTGAAAGGGATGTGTGACGAAGACACATTTAAGTTTTGGTTGTTGGGTATATATGTGGTATTAGGATTAATGTATTGATAATGGGACGAGCCATTTGTGGTATGTGGGTTTTGGATGTTGTGAGGATTTGTTTGGAAAAGGGTGTTTTGGTTTTGGACATGAGTGTTTTGATGTGAGGCACTAGCATTTTGTTTGATGTGTTGATGATTTTGGGGAATGGTGTGAGTGGTACCAATGTTCGTATAAGTGTTAGGTCTGACATTGCTATTTTGACAATTTGGATCCACATTGTTGATTCAAGGCATTGTTATGAGTGTCATTGACGTTCGTGAAAGCGTTGGGTATGAAGTTATTGTTTTGATTTTGTGGGTCTATATATTGATGATTCAAGATGTTGCTATGTGTAGACCCAAAGTTCACATTTGGTATGACGTTGTTTTGACCATTTGGGTCCACATATTGATGATTCAAGGCATTCATTTTCACATTGTTGTTTTGACCAAGGGGATCTATGTTTGGATTGCCTAGATTGTTTTGAGGTCCAAGGTTCAAGTTTGCATTTGATGTGGTGTTTTATCCCCTAGAAGTCACTATGTGCATTTTTTGTGTCCTTTTGTTTTGATTCATGTTCATTGAGGCGAAAGGATTTGTAAAGTTCAATGGTTGGGACACAACATTCATGTTGTTAGTGTCATATGTTGCATGGGATATCGTGGAATATTGTGATGTTTGCCCTGCGAGAATAATGACAAGCTCTTGTGTTGGATTTGTGTGGCTAGAGGAAGATGTTATTTGTCCTTGGATTTGTGTGGTATTGTTAGAAGGTGATCCTACAATCATGTTAATGTCGACTCCTGGAGGAAGCTTGGTACTAGTTTGTAAAAGTCTCATAAGGTAGCTTTGTGGATTTGCAGCAATCATCTCATCTAAAATTTGCAACAACCTAGGGTCTTGGGAAGCTTCTTCAATTTCTTGTTGCGAAATTCCTTGGTCTTCTTCTCGTAAAAGGATGTTCTCAAAGGGATTAACCATGTTGGATGAGGTTCCAAATCTCATGGTGTTTGCGTGGTGTTCTAAGGATCCCCCCTTTCTCTTCTTTTGCAATAGTGTCTCGACCATATAAGACCTACTAGTTTGTGGAAAATGAAATTATCCTAAGGATAAAATTGCAATGTTTCTATGCTATGTTTTTGGTATTTTTGGGATAAGATAGGAATGTTGATGCAAAGTGAGAATGCATTATGTAATGTTTTTGGTCTTTTGGGATATAAGTATGCCTAATGACACTAAGGATGAAAATGTAAGGATATTTTTGGTATTTTCTTGGAAGATAATGGAAATGGTACTAAGGTTGTACTTATGCAAATGGGAATGACTAAATGGGGGAATGGTATGTCAATGCTTTGGAATGCTATTAAGAAAATGAGATTAAGACTATGGTAGAGGTGAATGATTATTAGTCCTCGAAAAGTTTAGCTCCAAGAGGATACTATTGTCTACTAATGACCCTTTCAAAGAACAAGTTGGATTTGTCAAGACCTTGAAGTGTTGATGTAGAGAAAAGAGTGATTGATTGAAGTCAGCTTGTGGGTTGAGGCTTCACTTTGAATGGACAGACTTATACTAGAATTGTGAGTAATAAGCCTGAATTGTCATTGATTTGGAAAATATATCAAGGTCTCTTGGGCCAAGTTTGTACTTATGATGTAGTCAAGCTTCGACAATTTCTCCTTATGTTTCAACTTTTAGGAAGACTAATGTTTTTAGGAACCTCTCTAATTGGACAATATTGAAAATGTATTCTAAAGGAATGCAGTTGAGTATGCAATCTAATCCTAAAAGGATGAGGTGAGTTATGCAAATTGATCCTAAAGAGATGAAATTGAAACACTAATCCTAAAGGGATGGAGCAAAATTGATTCTAAAAGGATGAAATTGGTCTATGCAATAGATGTACAGAACTAGAAGATTTGAAATGTTTTTTCCATAGTTGCAGTCATATTTGATTAGGAGAGCATATTTCAAAGGATCCCCTAAAATGTTTTTACTACAGATAGCTGGGTCACATAGGACTGCAGAAGCATCACACAAAACGGTGACTACGTCGCATAAATCTGTGGATGCGTCATAGTTCTACAGATGCATTTCAAAAAGTTGCGGATGCGTTTCACTGTCTAAGGGAGCCTAAAAGTCAATTTTCTATGTTTGTTTGGTAGTTTTGTTGGAAAATAATAAACACTTCACACATAGAAGACACTCAACATGCACTTTGGCTGTGACTCTTGATTTGGGGAGCGTAATGTGTATGTTCGGGGGTGTTCCAACCCCAAATTTCCATGGGTCTTATCATAATTTTGAAAATAATTCACACATGCAAGACAATTCCTGTCCCTAAAGTCAATGGCTGATGGTAGCTTGTTCAAGCCCACAACTTGGAATCTCCAACTCAAATGCAAACACACTGATTACTAAGTGTGTCCATTATATTATCTTTGCGAGAGAGGATGGATAGGGGCCTCTTGTACTGGAAGGATGACACAATCACCCTTTCCTCGTAAAGCTACGTATAGCTTATGCTAAGCCGAGGATTTGCATCTCATCTCTAGGAAGCCATATGGTGAGAATCTAGAGAGGATTATGCATCTTCTTGCCTTTCACAAACTGCCACAAGGTCAAAGAGGATGGCCTCTAATCTAAAGGTGTCTAGTAATTATTCAGGGGACCGACACATTATGAGCATCCAACAAGCTACTTAAAGCTTTAACCAATCCTATTAGGAGTCTCATATACACAAGGTACACCTCTATTCAAACTAGCACTGTACGGTAAGCACTAATACCAGTTAAGGCTTGGCTTTCGCCTTATCCTTTTTTATATAGCGGACCAAACGAAAGTACTGCTTGAGGTCATTCCCTTGGGGTGAGTACCTCTTTTCCTACTAAGGTAGGCCTCTCTAAAAGGGTAATAAAAGTGGCGCAAGTGAAAATGCTTTTGATCTCCAAGTTCATACGATGATGCGAAGAGAGAGCATACACATTTGGACTTGGCCACACTAGATAAAGTTCATTTACCTTTAGAAATCTAAGTGTGTGGTGTGATTTATGAGAATGTTTGAGAATACCTTTTGATTCCCAAGATCACTTAGAGTGCGAGGGAAGAGCATACAAGTTTTCTCAACATTAACAAAATCACCAAACAAAGAAGACAGTGATGCAATTTGTTATTCTTTTTAGCCCAATGAGTGTGAAATGCAAGATTTTTTAAGCCAAATGAGTGAAATATGTAGATTGTTGTTCCTTTTAACCAATGAGTGTGAAAGATGCAATTTGTGGTTCTTTTTAGCCCAATGAGTGTGGTTCTTTTTAAGCCAAATAAGTGTGGTAGCAAATAGATTGTAGTTCTTTTTAAACCCAAATCAAAGTGTTTCTAATCTAACCACACACACATGAAATGAAAGAAAACCTTGCAACAAAAAAGTTAATGGTTTCAACAAAGGTTCTCCTCCAATGCATGCCATGAAGCTACAGACCAGAGATCAGTAATAGAGAAAACCCCTAATCCTACTGTGCAAATAGAAACATCAACAATGAAAGCAACCCTAAAAATCCCCTATTTTTACCAATCTAATGTGGTGGAGAATACTGCATATGCATCATAGAGAATGGCAACTGCATCACAGAGAGGCATGGATGTGAATTATCTTATGCAGATGCATCACAAAGAGTTTCACGAGTGTCACACAGAATGGTGACTACATCACAGGGAATGGTGACTACGTCACATGAACCAATGGAGGTGTCGCTCTATGTCTGCAAGTGAAAAAGAAACAAAAAAACCCTAACAATAGATGAAAAAAGTGCTCTAGTGATAAAATGAAAACCCTAAGATTACAGAGTTGCTTCCCCAATGCCAGAAAGATGAGAAACTTTCAGACATTCATAGGGCATACTCAAATGATTAAACCAGTTTACACAAACCCTAGATAAACCCTTGAAACAATAAACCCCAATGCTTTAAAAAGAATTCCTAATGAGATAAACAATTGAACAAAGGGTTAGAAAAATAAGTAAAGCATTAGGCAGTATGATTAAAACCCTGTAAAAACCAAATGGGTAAGAGTAGATAAAGAAAAATAAAGAGATTCTATCTAATGCAGTGTTGAATGCGTCACATAATCTCTATGAAGTCTCATAGATTCCAGCTAATGCATTCGGCCGTACTGCACATGCATCACCCAGATCTATGGAAGCGTTGCATGGACCTGCAGATGCCACATTGTTCCTACAAACCCTAAAATCACAAATTCATAGAAAGCATGGATGATTCACGTTGGATTCACCAAATGATGTCAGGGAAAAACATTCTAAAACCTGTAAACAACATAATGCATGCCCTAACAACCCAATGGAGTACTAAATAACC
This sequence comes from Cunninghamia lanceolata, assembly GCA_027924645.1. Taxonomy (NCBI): domain Eukaryota; kingdom Viridiplantae; phylum Streptophyta; class Pinopsida; order Cupressales; family Cupressaceae; genus Cunninghamia; species Cunninghamia lanceolata. The sequence goes on along the minus strand of BSBN01001344.1, from coordinate 9,990,562 downwards.
TAGGATCAAACAAATGCAAGCATAGAACATAAAACCCTAGACTACTAGTGTTAACTCACCATTGTTTCTCCCAAATTTTGTAGCACTTTGCTCTCAAATTTGTAAACCTACAAACACAACGAGAAGCTCAAGAGTGTGTTTATGGCAAAATTAGAGAGAGGATACTCAAATTATGCAAGTGGGAAGTGAAGAAATGAGACAAAAGAGTGGTTTTATAGAGGAGTAGGGTTTGAATGGAGGGTTGTGATTGAGAGTTTGACTTTTGATAAGATGAAGGGTGTAGATTGATTAGGGTTCCCAGTCACTAGAGGACAAAGGATAATTTTTTATTTGAGGAAATGGTGAGGTGTAATGTGGTTTTAAATTACATAAATTGTGTACATTTATTTAATTTATTTGTGAGAGGGGATAATGTGATGTGATTTAATTAAATAGGTATAGCGTATTTAATTAGGGCAAGACCTATAATTTAAATAAATATGTATTTTTTTAAATTAATAGGATAAGGTGGACATTGGAATAATGAATAATTAAATAATTAATTAATTATTTAATTTTAGAAGAAATCAGAAGAAAATAGCCAAGTAATTAAATAAATAAAATTTATTTAATTAAAAGCACAAGGGGAAAGTGAATTAATTAAATAAGTAAAAATTATTTAATTAATAGTAGAATGTGAAATTGGGATAAATCAAGTGTCCAAATGGCATTCGTAGGCTCATGACATTTTTAAGTGTCTAGAGTATTAATGAAGTCATTCTACATCACTCCCACATCAATGATGGGCCAATAGGAGGCAATCATCTAGGGACTATCATAACTTCACTGTTATACTAGTCCATATGAACATGGTCATGATGTCCCTAAAGATTTTTTATCCTAAGCTCTAGAGAAGGTTGAAGAGGCTATCTTAGAGAATACAAAGATCAAACACAGGGATGGTGAAGAGACCTCAGACCAAAAATAAAATCATCTTTAGACCTTTGTGGCTGTTCATTTTTAGCTAGGACAGTCATGAAGATCTTACAGTCTAGATTGATCATTTTATGGAAATGCATGGATGAAGGTTTGTCTGTGGATGAAATGATGAGAAAATGGAAAATAAGAAGCTGCACATGAAGGTCATGATGCCAAAACTACACATAGTATAGCTGCATATTAATATATATGCTTGAAACATGAGAACCTAATGCTACAAGGGAAATCTTAATAACAAAATTAGCTATCTTGTTATTTATGCATGACATATGGAAAGTAGGAATGGCATATGGGGTTTGAAGAAGTTTCTAGATCAAAACATGCCTTACCAACCAAGTCACACCTTGAAAATTGCATTCTTAAGTAACCTATGTTGTTAGTTGTTGTTTGATGGAATGCAATGATTGTAAGAGATGTTGTTTGATGGAATGATTGCAAGATATGTACAAAATGGATTTATTGCTTTAGAAAATTTCAAGCAAATACAATTAGTGGGTGTAAAGAAAAGTATGGAAGCATAGATAAGCCACGTGAACTATTTGACAAAACAACTCAAAGAGATGTTGTCTGATGGAATGCAATAATTGCAAGATATGCACAAAATAGATTTGTTGCTTTAAGGATATGAGAATTTTGTCAGATGTTGTAGTTGCAATTACCCTGTGACACATGTATGCAAAATGTGGAAGCATAGACAAGGCACATGAACTATTCAACAGAACACATCAAATACATGTCATCTCATGGAATGCCTTGATTATAGGATATGCACAAAATAAATTTAGAAATTAGTATGTAGAAAAAGATAGAAAGAAAAATATTAAGAAATACAAATGAACAGTAAAAATCGTACCTCGCATCTATGATGCCATGCAAAATAACCTCATTTGCAGTCCTGTATAGTCAAAAGCATGCATTATAGTTAAAGAAACAAGATTTTTAATAAAACAATTCTATAAAATAGAAAAAACAAGAACAAGTTAAGATAAAAATTATCATACCTGTCCATCTGGAAGTTTAAATGCTAGTCAAGTGTACCGATGGGGTCATCTCTTACCTTCAGAGTATCCAATATTGCTTCATGATCAGCTATACTAATTGTCCATAGTTGTTTTTTTTTCTTTTGCATGATGTTTTAGTAACTTAACATTTGTTGCTACAACTAGGTACGAATGCATCAATATGGTTTTATGCTTCTCAAAGTCTTCAAATGCAGGGATGCCATTCTTTCTAATCATATATGTTCACAACCAAGTCTTAGAAATAATAATTGATCTTGTAGGATATGTGAACCCATCATCATCTATCATAGGTCATTTTAGCTTTCGTTTTCCTTGTACACATCATGCCAACCAATAGTTTGATCTCTCTTCATTTCCATGTGTTGCAACAACTGCATAAACATGACTTGGTTGTAGAAGGTCAAAAAGATGTTCATAGTGAAATGTGCTCTCCATGTCATTGACTAAAGATGATTGTCCTTGAGATAAAGGGGTCAGATATCGTGGAATCCATGCATCTACCCACTACTTGACTCACAATTATCCCAATCACATTTAATACAACTTTGACAAAAACAAGCTAATTCTCATGTCCAAATAGTCCATGCACTTGCATCTGAGATTCAAAATGAATGCATCTTTGACGATTCATTGATTCTCTGACAATCCAATTTCTCTCTCGCTATCCCCTCGTCAACCAAACAAAAGAACCTGCGTACTTCTGAATCCAGAGCCACTCCTTGTGACAATGCATAGTTACACCACTTAACAATAGATTTTGCATCACTAAATGTAGCATCACCTCTAATCTTTAGTTGTTCTTTTGAAAAGATCTCTCTTCATGCATGCACCCGCTCCATCATGTTCCCCTTTTTCATGCCCAACTTCAAAAAAATTTCAAATATGAGGTATACCCTTCTCTGCATGCATTCTGTTCAACCAATAGAACATATGAGCATTCTTAAATTGACCGGTGCAATTATCTGACCAAATGATATGTTGATCCATTCTAATATCTTTTTCTTGCAAGAACCCATAAAATTGTTGAAAACGATATTACACATACTCTGATGAATGAGATCGATCATCACTCATGTAAAAATGGTATTCTCTAACAATCTTTTTGTTCTCTTTTGTACTCTCAGGGGCATGCCTATATGTGACATGAACAAAAATAGCAACCTGAATAGAATTGTAGTATTGGGATTACACTTCATTTTGGGGTTGCAACGTGTAGTTTTCTACAAAATAAACTACAGAGACAATAGTTTCAATCGGGAAAAAGTCTTTACACATCATGAACTATTGATCTAACCATTGAGACCTATGGTTGTGTCTGGCATACTTGTAGAAAAGATTTTTCTTAAAATCATCAATAAAATCAGCAATACTTACCTCTCTTACAATCAACTCACATCTAGAACCTTCACCTCCACTTTTCAAATTGTATTTCACTGTCTCATATCTCTTTTTCTCAACCATTCTCTTTCCAAAATCATGCTCTCTACCCTCATGAAAACATGATATAAACTGTGATAGCCTACCACATTGTAAACACTTTTCATTTAAACAATCATTCTTGTAGAAAATGCAACCATCATCTCTAATACATAGAAATAAATCCAATAAGTCCCTAGATGACTTTGGTAGTTGAATTGCACCAAACTCCTGTAACATTTCGTTAGTGTGCGAAGTAGAATGAATATTGCATAATAATGCATGATACATAGAAAACTCTACATGGTATTTGCAACATGTATTACAAATTTTAAGAGGAACACAATAAAATGGCTTAATAGATTCAAATACTCTTTGTGAGATTGTCATACCTGGGCATGTTTCACATTATTGTTTATTCAATGTTGTTTGGCTACATTCCAAATAATGTTTAGGATGTGGTCTGCGGTCTTTATCACCAATTCTTAACTTTAAAACATCTTTTGCATTCGGTGATACCCTAGAGTTAGTGTGCCAAATTCTTCCTTTGTGCTATTTATTAGCTTCTTATCAACTTGTGGAAGCCTACCACTGAAAGCCCAAGTATCATTTCCAAGAGGACTATCTAGTCTTGATCTTAATGCTAGTGCTTTTGACAATGTTTTACGATTCAATCTTAACTCAACACAAGTTTTCCTCATTAATAGAGCCTTAATTAATTGTTTGCTCACTATTGAGGTTGTTATTACTCTATGAGCAACTCTTTTATCTTTATCCTTTCTAGTCTTTCCAATAGAATTGAATGCATTGAAAATGCTTCTAACAATAATTTTATTCCGATCGGACACTTTGTTTAACCAAATCTTTAATTTCTTTAGTAAAGGTCTCATTCTATACATCTTTAGTAATTGCACAAAAGTTGGCATTGTTCGGTTAATGTTTTATTCTCAAAGTATTCATTGAAGAGTTTTGAATCCCACAACCGAACCATTCGTGACAACCTCTTGCCTTCAAGTTTTTCCATTATGTTCTCATCAATTTCAAGTAACCATTTTGGGGTTCTTGGATGTTTTACAATTTCATCATGCTCATTCTCTTCTTGACAAACATCATCTCTTCTTATGTAATTTGGAGATACATTGATTTTCATTGTTTCATCCATGTTATCAACCTCATCAATTTTATCAACAAATGGATTATGGAGTGCAAATTCAATATCATGATATTCATATCCACTTTCTTCAAGTAAATGTCTACGTTGTTGTTCTTCTATGTCTATGATATTGCTCTTATCAATAGATGTTTCATAACATTTTGCAACATTTTCATTTGTAATATCATGGTCAATTTCATTCTTATCTAACATTTCATTATATTCAACATTAACACCTTTAATTTGCATGTCATTAGATAGTAAATAAGATGCTTCACCTTGATAAGCATCCACCAAACCCGGTCTTCCAATCCTCTTCCTTGCTATATCCTTTTCCCTAATTGTTTCAATTTCCTCCAATGTAACTTTCCTCCTCTTTTTTGCTTGACGATGACTGTTGCTCCCCATTAGGGGAACAAAAATATCACCCTTATGATTGTAACAAGCAAATGGTGTGTCCAAAAGTGCATAAAAGTGTTTTTTTTTTACTGTAATAGGCAGATATCACAGTTTTTCCGATAGCAGAGGGTCTGTGGGCACAGTTGTCAGACCTAACAACATTCCTTCTGTTACATAATGGATATCCATTTTCAAAATGAATATCCATTTTGAAAATGAATATCCGTTATCTAAAGCCCAATTCTTTGGGTAACGGATATCTAGTAACAAATATCCTTCTACAAAATGGATATCTGTTATATAAAATGGATATCCATTCTGTAAAACAGATTTCTGTTATGTTTTCCTATGGTTATATGCCATGATCTTATCAATTGCATTATATTGATTGATTAGGGGATGATGCATCTTATGCATCCACTGATCTATCAAATGCATAGATCTTGAAGGCAAAATGGTCACAACCATTGATCATAGGTTCTCATTAGTGGCCAAAACCAAAGTATGTCAGTTTTACAAGGGTCTTTGTCTATGAGAACAAATTGAATAATGCTACATGGGATCAACTACCAAGTGATGGTGGGCCATTTGTACCTACTCAACCATATTTCTTTGCAAGTTTTTTAATATTCTAGAATCATATGGATTATGGATTAGATGGTTATATGTCACGATCTTATCAATTGCATTATATCAATTGATTAGGGGATCATGCATCTTATGCATCCACTGATCTATCAAATTCATAGATCTTGAAGGCAAAATGGTCACAACCATTAATCGTAGGTTCTCATTAGTGGCCAAAACCAAAGTATGTTAGTTAAAGTATGAACATATGGTATTTTTACAAGGGTATTTCCCTGTGAGAACAAATTGAATAATGCTACATGGGATCAACTACCAAGTGATGGTGTGCCCTTTGTATCTACTCAATCATATTTCTTTGCAAGTTTTTTTATATTCTAGAATCATATGGATTGTGGATTAGATGGTTATATGTCATGATCTTATCAATTGCATTATATCAATTGATTAGGGAATCATGCATCTTATGGATCCACTGATCTATCAAATGCATAGATTTTGAAGGAAAAATGGTCACAACCATTGATTGTAGGTTCTCATTAGTGGCCAAAACCAAAGTATGTCAGTTAAATTATGAATGTATATGGTATTTTTACAAGGGTCTTTCTTTGTGAGAACAAATTGAATAATGCTACATGGGATCAATTGCCAAGTGATGGTGGGCCCTTTGTATCTACTCAACCATATTTCTTTGCAAGTTTTTTTATATTCTAGAATCATATGGATTGTGGATTAGATGGTTATATGTCACAATCTTATCAATTGCATTATATCGATTGATTAGGGGATCATGCTTCTTATGCATCCACTGATCTATCAAATGCATAGATCTTGAAGGCAAAATGGTCACAACCAAATTGATCATAGGGTCTCATTAGTGGCCAAAGTAAAGTGTAAGTGAAATGATAAGAGGAATGGGAGATGAACACATGACATGTTCTAATTGTTTGTGGTGGATAGGTTGATCAAGAAGTAAGATTTTTGAAGGCCCATTGATTGCTTGTAGCCATTGATCTAAAAAGTGATACATCTAAGTTGTTGGTCAAGATTAAATTTCAAACTAGTTAGCCAATAGGGTAGAATGGAAAACATGAGAGTATGGGACTATCCAAGGGAATAATTTAGATGCAAATTTGATCAAGAGCTTAGGAATTGGTATTAATAGCCTAGTTGAATAAATTTGGTGGTGGTGGTTGAGGGAATTATTATTATTTTTTTAACAAAAGTGGCAAGCCACTATAATTATATTAGATAATTATAAAATTTACAAAACCCTAGTTCGACGAGTATACTGGCAGGAAAGAACCAGGGGAAGAAAACCTCCAGTTGTAGCTCGATTATACAAAATGACATACAAAATGCTCCATTGGAGAAATAGGAGCAAGTTTTACACAAAATTTCTCCAAATTACAATGCTGGTGTTGTGACAAACAACTTACAATTCTGAGGCTATCCCAAAAAGAGACTATAACACTAATAAAAATAAACAGACCAAAACTAGCCCTGACAACCTTTCAAGGATTCACAACAACATTGAGATCCTGCATAAGATAATTAGGCTCTACCATAGCATTCTCCTCAATAGGCGAGCCCAGAGGAGGAGGAAGAAGAGGTTGAAACTGTAATAAGAACAACAAAGCTTGAAACTTTTCATCCACATGGTTAGCCAAACTCTCACCAACCTCCTTTCCATGAGCATGAATAGAAATATGCAGGAAATCTTCATTTTCATTTAGTAGAGAAGTACAAACAACATTGAAGACACAATTGTAAGCAGGGGAATGAAGAACTTGGCACTTAGTGAAAAGCCCACCAATTAGAGCCTCTAAGTTGAAGAGGTCATAATTCTGGAAGGCTTCATTGACACTATCAGCAAAAAAAAGAAAATGATGCACATATTTATCAATTAGTTGCCTAACCAAATTCACATCTTGAGTTAAATCCATAGCATTAGAAGCAAAAGCCATAAAAATATGAGAAGGATATAAAACCCAAACACGGCCCTCAAGGATATCACTTCCCACAACATCTCTAATAGCCTCCTCCACCTTCAGGTTGTCTATAGCAAAGATAGACCGTAAACCATCCGAATTAACAGAACCAATAAAAGCAGTTTCCCACTTTGAAACTGGAAAAAACAACCTGCGATTAAGTTGGATTTCCATATCATCCACATAGAACAAGAGAACTTAAACAAATAAGATAGTTAAACACATTAGTAGTCACAAATATATAGCTGAGATGGATCAAAAACAATAATTAGATATCACCAGCTCCCATGAGGGAAATAAATGAGACTTGCTGTGAACCGATACTGAAGGAATTAAAGGATAAAGATGATCACGGAGGAGACGATCAAATGGACAATTGAACTTGGATACCAAATAGCTAAAACATTCAAAAATAATGGCAGTACAGATAATTTGACGCAATAATGCCACATACAAAGGGCCACACAAGTGAAAATTAAACCACACACCCAAGAGAATCATTACGGATGATTTCTTCCAAACAAGGATAATTACCAAAGAAATCTGCACCAAATGTGACTAAAGGTGAGCCCAAATCAAACCCCAAATTAGCTAAGGCATCAACAAGCTTATTACCTTCTCTAAGAGTATGAGATATAAGATAACTCTCAAAAGATTCTAAAATATTCCATGTCTCTTGTAAAAGGTAATCAAGCTTCCAATTTTGAATATTATGCTTTTTTAAAGCATTAATAATAATTAAAGAATCACCCTCAATATGAAGTTTCAGAATCTTTAAACCATAAGCCAATCTTAAACCCTCAACAAGAGCAAGTATCTTAGCTTGATTATTAGTGTCATTAGAAACTTTACCAGAAAAGGCTTGAAAAACTTCCCCTTTAATATTTCTAAAAAACCCCACCGATAGAAGATAGACTAGGATTGCCATGAGAAGCCCCATCAAAATTGAATTTAATAAAATCTTCAGATGGAGGCATCCATTTAACTAAATTTCTATCCTACTTAAAGATTGTTGTAGGATTAATAATAGGAAAAGAACCTAAAATGGACCAATTTTTCAAAATAATATTATCCCAAGAGGAGAAATGAAGATTAGAGAAATTAATAGATTTAAGATAATTCAAGACTACCTCAGAAATAGACTTTTCAATTATAAAAGAGATAGCCTCAAAATCCTTGCTTTCTTTTCTAAAAATCCTTCTATTCCTTTCAATCCAGATGCTCCAAATAACAATAGAAGGAGCAACAATCCAAATAGTAGAAAAAGTAGAATCTTTGAATAAAATAGGCCAACCACGAAAAAGATCCAACAAAGAGTTAGGAAGAGGAGAAAACCAACTTAACTTGAAGAATAGCCATTTCCAACAAGAGAAAGCAAAAGGGCATGAAATAAACAAATGGTCAATATCTTCCTCACAAGTACCATAGAAAGCACAATTAAAGGAATCCATAATCCCCAATTTAGACAATCTCTGACTTGTTAGAATTTTGTTTTTTAAAGCTAACCAAGCAAATGCCCCTGCTTTCGAAAGACAAGCAACATTCCAACAAAGCAAATGTGGCCAATTAGTAACAAATGGAGATTTTAAAATGGATAAATATCTATAACCATTCCTAACAGAGTAAGAACCATTATTGGAAAAGGACCAGAACAATTCATCTTCTTTTGGGGAGAAACAAACCCTTCTATTACTCAATATATTACCAAGGAGAATTTTTTGATTCTCAGGAAAAGAACAATTTGAAAAATCTTTCTAAGCAATATTGTAAAAAGAACCTACTTTAGAAACTGAAAGATAATCCATTACTTTAACACCCCAAGCTAAAGAAAGAAAAAACTTAGCCTGATCCAAATCCTTGGTAGAGGAAAGAGGAGAAAAACCATTCCACGAATCTTCCCAGAAGAAGGCTTTAGAACCATTATTAATTTTCTAAGAAAGGTGAGGTAAAAGAACTTCTCTACAAGAGATTAGGAAATTCCAAATTGAAGAACCTTTAGGAGGGTTAGCAACTATAAATATTCTTTTGGAAGAAAGAGAATCCAAATATTTGTATTGAAAGAATTTACACCATTTAGTATCAGGTTTAGAATACATCTTCAAGGCCAACTTAGCACCCAAAGCTTTATTTTGAATAGAAATATTATGAATACCTGAACCACCAAGTCTTGGGAACACATACCTTGTTCCAAGCTACTCAGGACACTTTATTACCTTCATCTACAAAGCCCTTCCATAAATAAGAATTCAAAGATTTATGAATCTCCTGAATAACACCTTTGGGAATATTTAAAACAGAAAGCATGTAAATAGGAACAACAGTTAAAACAAATTTCAATAGAGTAATCCTTCCAGACAAAGTTAGCCATCTACCCTTCCAAAGAGCAATTCTATTATGAATAGAATGAGAAATCTTAGACCAAAAAGACTTTTTTTGTGCTCCAAAGAGTAAAGGGATTCCTAAATAAAGACTCGGTAAACTTTCCAACTTGACCTTAAGAATAGATACAATCCTACTTTGTAGGGAAGGTTTAGTATTAAAGAAAAATATTTTTGACTTATCCAAATTAACTACTTGATTTGAAACAGAACTATATTTGGAGATAACCTTCTTTATACATTTGGCCTCTTTAATAGAAGGAAACCCAAACAAAAGAGTATCATCCGCAAAGAGGGTATGAGTAACTAAAAAAGGAATACCAGGAATCTAAACACCCCTCCAATTAGAAAGACTATTCTGCATTAAGATTTCTCTACTAAAGGACTCAACCATTAAAATAAAAAGAAAAGGAGACAAGGGGTCCCCTTGCCTGATACTGAGAAGAAATCAGAAGGACTACCATTGATAATAATTGCTGATCTAACACCAGAGATGCAAGAGTGAATCCATTTACACCACTTCTTGTCAAAACCAAACTTCAAAAGAACTTTTAATAGGAAGCTCCAAGAAACTCTATCATAGGCTTTCATCATATCTAATTTCAACATCATAGCTGGTAACTTGAGCTCTTTAATAGAATGCAAGACTTCATGAGCCAAAATTGCACCATCTGCCATTTCTTTACCAGGAACAAAACCTCCTTGCTCAGAAGAAATAATTCTGGGAATAAGCAAAGCCAACCTCATGGAAATGGCTTTTGTGAAAATTTTATAAATAGTATTGCATAAAGAAATCAGCCTATACTGAGTAAAGGAAGAGGGAGCAGAAGTCTTAGGGATTAAAACAATAAAAGTTGCATTCATCTCTTTTAAAATATTACTATTTTTCCTTGATTCTTCCAAAGCCAACCAAATGTCCTTTCCCATAAATTCCCAACATTTTTGGAAAAACAAAGGAGTAAACCCATCCGGACCGAGTGCTTTATCTGGATCCAATGAAAAAACTACTCCCTTAACTTCTTCCATAGAAATTTTTTTCAATAACAAATCATTATCTTCTTCATTAATTAGCTTGGGAATATTACCTAACAAAGAATTACATAATTCCTCTGAAGGCTCATTCAAATCTTTAGAAAGTAGATTCGAAAAGAAAGAGATGGCTTCTTTTTGTAATAGGAGAGGATCCAAAATTGGGGAACCATTAGAATCAATAATGTGGTGAAATTTATTGATCTGTCTATTCACCTTGACAGAAGCATGAAAAAAATTAGTATTTCTATCCCCAACTTGTAACCAAGTTTCTCTTGATTTCTGTTTCCAATACTCTTCTTCTCTTGCCAAAATCTCATCCAATTCCGACTGTAAAAAAATTTGTTGATCAAAAGTTAAGCTGTCCATCCCATGATTGATTATGTGTGAATTTAAGAGTAGGAGCTTTCCTTCAATAACCTCTTTTTCTTTAAAAATATTTTTAAAATGAGAAATATTCCAAGACCAAATAAGCTTCTTTAACATCTGCAGTTTTCTAGTAAACTGAAACATTCTAGAACCTTCAACAAAAGGCATAGTTTCCCACCAAGACTTTAACAATGGAATAAATGAAGGATCTCAGAACCACATAGCTTCAAATTTAAAAGGCCTTCTCATACTTAGATTAGGACAAATAAAATTGACTTCTAAAAGAATAGGAAAATGATCAGATCCTGAAAAAGAGAGAATCAAGGAAGAAAAGGATCCACTCAAAGATAACCACTGATAAGACAAAATAAATCTATCAAGCCTCTCAGCTATACTAAGGAAGTCTTTCCTCTTATTAATCCAAGTGAACCTACCATTTGAAGGAGGACAATCAATCAAACCATTATCACTAACAAATTCTGAAAAATCTAGCATTACCTTCAAAGGGGGAAGAATGCCACCTTGTTTTTCATTCAAATTTAGAATAGCATTAAAGTCCCCTCCTAAAATAATTTTCTCCTCTGGTAAGGATTGAACAATGTCTGACAAAGAATCCCATAATCTTTTTTTGTCTACCAAGGGTGTTGGGCCATAAACATTAATTAACCCAAATTTCTAATTTTGAAAACAAACTTCAACAAAAAGCCAGTTAGTAGACTTAGAAATGAGAGTCACCTCCATACTCAATTTATCCCAAAGGATGACCAAACCACCTGAAGCACCAACTGAGGATGAACACAAAAAATTCCATTTCTTCCATGATTTAAAAGAATTTTCTGCAGATTGGTCAGACAGCTTAGACTCTTGAAGTAAAACTAAATGAGCACCTGATAAATTAATTTGATGTTTTATCAGGCATTTTTTGTTAGGGGCATTAATGCCCCTAACATTCCAAGAAATAATCTTCATTGATACTGAGGAGAGCCTTCAGCTCTCCTCAACGCCGATCTTGTTAACATTTTCTCAAGAGTACTTTGAACACCAGCTTCTATTTCTGCCTGAGTGACTCTAGCTTTCGACTTCCTACCTCTAGTCTTAGGAGGAGAAGGCACAACCACAGGAGTTTCTAGAGGGGTTTGAAAAATGCCCGAAGCTGAATCATTCTGATCATCAATTTCATTCATAACTTCATCAGTAATCTTTTCAATAAGTTCTCCCCCTACTTTAGAAACAACTTCATCTATAAAATTTTCAGCCTCTTTCAAAGAAAAAGATAATTCCACATCTTCATCTGTTTGCACCTCATTAACATTGCTAATAATCTCCCCAAATTCAGGAACCTTATCTAGCAAATCTAAGTCAACGGGCAGATCCTTATGTTTATCTGGCTTAGTAAGCGGATTAGGAGAAGACAACACATTAACTTCACAAACATCAAGAGAAACAAGAGTCAAATTAACTTCTTGAGATTGGGACAAATGATCATCAGACAATACCTCAGGATTTTCCTTGATCAAAGAAGAGTACTCTAAACCTGAGGAAAAATCATTTTTACATACCTCCAAACATTGGGCATTCACTAGATAATCCAGAGAGGGTTCGAAGGACACCCCCGAATCACCTAACAAAGTATCATCCAAATGATCTTGAAATCATGATCCAACAGAAGCCACTCCTTGTAATGTATCATTATGAACTTCATTAACAATATTATTAGGAGCACAGTCAACCAAAAGTTTGGAACCTGAACTACCTTCTACAAACAAAGCATTTCTATCTTCTACAAATGGAGGGGAACTAACAAGCATATCATTTACCTTAACCTGAGGATGATCGCAAGAAATCCCTTGATTACATTGGACAGAGGAATCTAAAACAGAGGAATCTAAACACGATTTTCCCAAATCCACCCATTCCTATGAGACATCCAAACTATCAAATTTAAATATAGTTTCTGGATCTTCAAAAATGATTTTTTGGTTCCATGAACTTTTAGAGGTTTTCAAAATGATACAGTCTGGAAAAGTGAATGAGGTATTCATAATTAAGCACATCCTGACTGGAAGCTTAGGGTTTTTAAATGTTAAAAGATCATGATTAATAAAAAACCCAACCCTTTGAGCAATGAATTTTAGAACATTCAAATCTCTATATTCCAATGGTAAATTAGGAAAATTTACCCAAAATGGAAAAAAAATATCCTTTCTCGTAGACGGATTAAAATTAGGAAGCCAAGGTTGCAAATGAATACCCCTCCCTTTCAAAAACTAGGATTTAGTCTTTAAAACTAAATCTCTAGTTTCAAAAGTGGAAAAAATAGTGACAAAAAACCCTAAATCCTCATCCAACACAAAAAAAATTGTCACACCCTCCCAATTTTCATCAATCCAAGAATCCAAATTCACAGAAACCAAGGAACAATTCCAGATCTTACCTATCAAAGCTGTCTGAGTGAGATCCCTTACATGGGGGTCAATTAAATCATCTGGTAATTGAACCTCCAAATTAATCCCCACTTTCAAATCTGCAATTTTCTGAACTTCCTTAGGAATCCAAACTTGTTTGACTGAAGGTTTATTCTATTTAAAGCTTCAAATATTTTTCCCAAATCTAGTAACCCTAGGTCTAAAACCTTCATTACATGAATTATTATAATTACATGACAAATAATTGTAGAGGTTGATATGATTTGGCTACTAACTTTTTGATAAGATATGGTATAGTTGAAGAATTTAATGGGAATCAAGGCATGCTTAATACTATTCATGGAAAATGATGAAGGGAGTTGACTAATTGGTTTCAAGTTATCTTCCATCCATTTAATTGACATCAAATGATAATTATGTAAATTTTCAAAAGGCATGCTACCTATAAATCTATGGAAGATTTTCCATGTCTATGAAAAGTATGATCTAAAGGAATGTACTTCAATACATGAGTCATTCAATGTGCTATGTTCTCTATAATTTCTTAATGCCTAGATTCAATATGGTAGAATGGAGGTACTTTTTAGGAAAGTTTTTTACTTGATAAATTTAATAAAATGATTATATACTTGAGATGCAATGGTGCAAATTGAAATAGTTATAATTAGCTACGCGAAAGATCTTGGTAGGATTGTTCGTTATAAATGCAAGCTCTCTCTATGGAAATCTTCTTGATCCTTGGCCATTTTTGTGTATAGAGTAGAATGTAGTGTATTCTATGGTGATCAAATGGGGTACGTCAAAATTGAGAAAGGTTGTGGGAGAGATTTGTGTGAAGTTTGGTGAAGGAGTTGTAAGTAAATACCAATCATTAGGAGTAGATTTTCCATAGTTAGAGCAGTATTTTTGACAATACATGTAATCTATCATACTTATGGCCCATCACATTTGTTGACTTCTAGTAGGCTTGAGGTTGGTCTTTAGCATCAAGTTTTAATAGGAAGCTTGTATGCTATTTGTAAATGTACTTTTCCAAACCCACATGTAAGGGATATTGAGGATCATATGTGGTATCTAGAAACCCTACTTTAGTTGATGTATTTTCATTTCATTGAATTTAATTTTAAATGAATCTAAAACTAGACAAATTATATTCCATAGTAAAGTGTTGACTTGATAGGCTTTGCATAAATGTTTTTTACCCTTTAGCATTATCCTCTTTCTCATATAGTTCTAAATTATCAACAAGGGGATAAAAAAATTCTCCCAGGAATGAATATCCGTTTCTAGCTGCCCAAAACGGATATCCATTATGGTAATAACGGATATCCATTAGTAATGAATATCTATTTTGCCTCAGTTTTGCCTTGTATTTAGGCTTGGGATTGTCATAGTTGACTTTCCCTGAATTCTAACATGTTTATAGGTTTCACTCTCTTCTTCGAACTTCACCCTTCGTGCTGACGACTTTTTTTATTCAAAATTCATAAAATGAAAAGGGTTTATTGAAGAAATTGTCAGCTTTCTAAAAATATAAGATTTGCTTGGTTAAAGTATTATTAAATAATTATTAATAATTTTCTATATAGTGTGTGTCTAAAATCCTGATGGACACACTGATTGAAAAACATCCATAACTTTTAAACCGTTTCACCTTTTTCAAATTTGAAAGATGTGTCACACTCTATGCCTTTTTGGCTATAGGTTAATTTTTTTTTGAATTCTATTTTTTTTATCGAGTTAGGTTGGCTGGAAAATTACTTTTTAGTTTTTAAAAAAGTCACAGTAAAAAAATCATAACTAATTATTTTATTGGAAAAAAAATTCAAAAAAATATGCGTCACATCTGGGCACGAGTCCTTTACTCATTTTGAAAGATTCAAAAAAACATTTTTTTTTGGTTTATAGTTAGGTTGGTTGGAATGACACCCACTTTTTATTTTTTTCTAAAAAATGTAATAGTTGTTCATTGAAATATTTATTTTTCACTAAGTAAATTTAGTTTTTTTAAAAATAGTAGCCCATAAACTAGATTCAATTCTCTACAAATTTTGTTCTTACATATTTTTCAAATTGTGTAGATAATCCATTCAAGTTTTCACATGAACTTGATTAAGTCTGATTTTTAGTATTTTCATTGCCACTTAGAGGTATTGTTTGACCCATCATGATCTCGCACATACCCTTTATGTGTGTGCATTGACTTGCCATTTTGTTGTACTAGTTTTTTTTAATTTTGTAACCTATTTAGCATAATTATTCTCTTAAGATTATCATTAATTTCCTCATAGTAAGGCTAGTCACTTCCACTTTGATACAATGTAAAACTTGAAGACTACATTGAGAGTCAAATGACATAAACTTGAACCAACATGAAAAAATGAGACAAAAAAATAAAGAAAAAAATTTGTATATCAATATGAACGAGCAAGATGATTAGCAATGAGATTGATATGTCTACGTGTACATATGTAAGTCATTAATATATGATGGGGATGAACTGACCTAGTGTTTAAGGTGAAATTTGATGAAGAGGGTTTTTTTGTGTATCCTCCTTTCACCTCAAACATTCAAGGACTTTAGGCTGAGTAGGAAATCTACTATCAAACATGCAGTCACTTGGAATATCAAGGAAAATTGGAATTGCATGATTTAGTTGTTTGATTATGCCCAATTATGCTTGAAACCCTAATTATTCAAATTCGGAAGCAAACAAACAAATTACAGAAAATGCTCGCACACAGAGATACTAAATGATAATAAAATGCGTACCAGTTTTCAAAGTTTGAAAAATGAAAAAGGCAGGGACTAATGAGTGGGTGCCCTAGTCCAGCGCCACCATTTTCTTCAGGATCAGGGAACCTTGTCTGCAACCTATTCCTACTATTCCAGAGATTCTTCAATTGCAGGATCCAGAGGACTAATGAGCAGGCACCCAAGTACAGGTCCCTATTTTCTTCCTTGATCTGCAAATCTGACAGTCTGTACAACTCTCCTACAACTCCACTTTTTCTGCTCCTGCAACCTATAACCTACAAACACAGAAAAATGGGTTGGGGGTTGTGGTGTTTAGAGGCTTGCCTCAGTCAAGCCCCAAAGAGACATTCAAGTCTTCTGAACACTGTTGTTAGATAAAGAGTGCGTATCCTGATGGGATAGAGGCAAAATCTAAATGATAAATGATTGAAAACACAAATGATATCACCTTGTAGTGAAGATCTCATGGAAGGAAGAAGCTCTTCATGCCATGACGAGATGAATGCCAAATCTGCAAACACAAACACAATAACAATGCTCTTCTCTACAACACAATGAATATTTTGAATCACAAGAATGCCAAAATCATAGACTGATCATCTAGTTTCCTCTAGTTTATAAATGAATCACTAATCATTCTTATATATGCAACTACAAACATTCCCGCCAAGAAATTCGTAATTGAAACTTACCATGTTGGCATAGGACCTAAATAACGGTCATAAACCGACACTTAAAATTTAGGCCTGACCTAAAATAGGGCAGGACTAGGGTGCGGGTGCCCAAGTCCTCCCACCTATTTCAGGTAGAGATCATGTTAAGTGCATCCCCTCAGTCCTATTTGCCATAAAACTTCAGGGTTTTCCCATTGGGAGTCATCAAAATCATGCAAGATGTTCTAAATGCATAAACAAGACCTGGGAGCTAAACCTTAAGAGGGAAAAGCCCCAAGGGGACATTTTTTGATGTAACATTTAGCCCCCACTTTAATGTATGTATTAAACGCAAGGCCAATACATGCATTAAAGTATGGTCAACAAACACAACAAATGCACCAAGCACGAAGAAGACACACCAATCACAAGGAAGACAGTAACAGGCACACAAAACATGGAGAAGACAGTTACAGTCATGCAAAACATGGAGAATATAGCATTGAAGATGTGCAAAACACAGTGAATATAGTGAATGCAGAGAAGACAGTAATGATTTTCTTTTCTTTTCCTTTTTCATATATATGAAATGTAGATGCAAGTACAAGGAAAGTAAACACACCGCCCATAATGCAGGAGGGACTCATTGTCACCAGTCTTTAAGACTGCATATGGGGTAACACACACACAAAACACACCATACAAATCAAGCACACCATACAAATCCCAAAGCATAGGATGGACTCATCACCAAAAGTATTTAAGACTATGCTTGGGAACAAACACACAATACACACACACTTGGAAGACAAGGAGAAAACATGACAGATAAGTGATGGAGTGTTCCTATTTCTAGGCTCATCACCATCTCAGGCACATTATAGGCACAAACCAATGATTGGGCTTCACCACAACAATCACCGAAGATACGCTTAAGGGTTGAGTTAGTCACATAACCTCTCCCCACCTCACGATGAGGACTTTTGAAAATGACAGGATGTGCACTCTCCACAAGAAATACACCATCCCCGCCTAGTGATGAGGGCTTATATGATTGTAAAAGATTTCAAAAAAATCTTAGAGTGCAGGAGGGACTCATCGCCACCAGTCTTTAAGATTGCACCTGAGAACAAGCACATTGCTAACATCTAGAATAGATAGCTTACCTTATATATGCCCCCACCTTAAGGTGGTTAATATCATGTCATGATATCAAGCACATTAAGGTAGGAAGAAAACACACAAGAGAACATGAGTTCTCGCAAAGCCCATGCCCCCTGGAGGTGACATGTACTTTACGATTGCCAAATGTTCCCACAAATACATTCTTGCAAGAAAAGTGTTAATGTCCATATAATCATGATAACCAACAATGCATGAGAACTGAGGAATGCAAGATTCAAGTTAGACAGTGCACGAAGCAGCAATATTGTTATGTTTTGTAAGTGTGATAAGGCACCATCTAGAGCACATGGAGTGTTTCTAATAGCAAAGCGTCAGATAATATAGTACAACCCCATCGTCATATAGGAACAAGTCCAATTTTTGATTTCTTGCTAAAGGGACGCTAGGTCTGCATCAATATAAATGTTTTTCGTCATCCACCCGCTAGATAGAAACACTAGAGGAAGGGAAACAATAAATCAAGAGAGGAGAAACAAGTACCTTAGGGACAGTCATGTAGGAGGGTGCCCCCAAGTCACCAACCGCAATGCTATGTCCATAAGACACAACACACAACAGTGAAAATAGAGGAGAAACAATATAGAAGAATGTTGATACAAATAAAAGAAGGGTCACAACAAAGGTGGTCTCCTGGTGTCCTAGACCTTCCAAGAGAATCAAGGGTCATCCCAAGAGGCCTAAACACCATATAACACATAACGGGGGAAATGCATCATGAGAGATAAATGGTTAGAAATACTTAACTGTAGAGACATTCATGCTAGAGGTTATCAACAATCAAATCATTCTCTTCCCAATCCCAAACATAAGGTACAATCACCAAGTCTTTGCCATTATTCTTTTGTTCATTCTTAAACTCTTCTTGGTTTGACTCAATGTTAGGTGGAATGTTTTCTTGTTGAAGTTTACTAGCACACTTATTCACTATCCTCTTAGGAGGTGGAAGAAGTGATTCGGTTTGAGTGATCTCAACATCCATCCTTGAGGGATTTAATGTGAGAGACCTTTCCTCATTTGCTAGTGTTGCACCTTTTGGAGAGAGAGCATATGAATGAAGGGAAGGTAAGGTGTTGTGAGGAGAGGTATTCAATGTTTTTGAATCCTTAGTGATGTCCAAATGGCTTGACTATTCAATCACAGGAGGGAGATTAAGGGTCTTCTCTTCTTTAGTGATATCCAAGGTTTGTGAACAATCGACTAAAGGAAGAAAGTTGGTGGGATGATCTATAGAGGTTTCATGCACTAGGGTAGGATTATTGTTGAATGAATGCTCATTACCTATCCATGGAAATTTCTTTGTTAAAGGGAGCTCCTCATTCACTAATGATTCATCTTGGCCAGAGAGAGCATTGGAATGGAAAAGTGGTGGCTCTTCATTCACTAATGCTTCATCTTGGCTAGAGTGAGCATTAGAATGAAGATTTGGTGGTATGATGTTAAGAGATGTGTCAATGAATTCATCTTTTTGCATCAAAGTGTCCTCATAATGAGGAACAAATTTGGGAGAGGGATCATAGGGTAAACCAAAGTTATCATCACATGTTTTAGCAATTGGTGTCGTAGTGGAATGTTCCAGAAAGTCATCTAAGGCTTCATCTAACATTTTGAGGTCATCACTAGTATATATATTCTTGATCATGAATTTAGTGAGATCATCTAATATCAAAGGGTATATTCCAATGGAAGTTGTGAAACTATCAAAATCAGATATATGACAAAGGATTTCATATGTGAAGCACATAGGGAGATCAACATCATCTATGTGTGATATTTGTTCCAAGACTTGAGGATATTCATGGGTAAACTTAGAGAAATGATCAATGTCTATGATATATGCAAAAAAAGCTTCCAAGGAAGTATCCATGATATATGCTTTCAAATCAATGTAAGATCAAATTTTAAAAGCTTTTCAAAAGGTATGCAAGAGACAAGTGCAAAATTATGTGTAAAATGACCTAAAATGCTTGATTTTTTCAAAAATTTCAATGCAAATAAGTGAAAGAAAGGGTGTTGTAAGGAAATTGATCAAGTGCAGCAAGTAATATGTCTAATATAAGTCCAATACAGCAATAATATTCTTCACAACACACTTGTGATGCAAACCTAGGATGATGACAAGTCAAAACCTAGTGAAAATCCACTAAAATATGTGATTTTTCACAATTTTTCACCGCAAAGACCCAATAAAAAGGGCGTCGTAAAGAATTTTAGGAGGTGCAGAAGATTACAAAAGTAATATGAGCACCTAAATCCATAGAATCCATCACAACATGCTTATAGTGCAAATCTAGGTCAAACCGTAGGGCAAATATAGTCAAAATATGCAATTTTTCACCAAATTTCAATGCAAAAGAGTATGACAAAGGGTGTTGTGAGGAAAATGATGATGGAAAGAGAATTATAACAGTAATAACAACCACCTAATGCCAAAAAATCTGTCACAACACGCTTATAGTGCCACTCAAGGTCAAACCCTAGGGAAAATATAGCCAAAATATGCAATTTTTCACCAAATTTCCACTGTAAGAGCTCGATAAAAAGGTGTTGTAAAGAATTTTAGGAGGAGAATAAGATAATAACCCTAATAGAATCCAATTAGTGCAGAAAAATTCTTTACAACAAACCTAGGATGCAAATCTAGAGAGACGATACGGCCAAAATCTAGTGAAAATCAAGGTTTTCAAACCCTAGGCATGAAATTTTTGCAAGCAAATCGCTATAATGCAACACTACAGTTAGAAATAATTTTTAATGAGTGTTTTTAAAGGTTAGAAAAATTTGAAAGAAGATTTTGACTACAAACCCTAGCTAATGCAAAACTAGGTTATATGAAACAATGCACAATTTCAAGCAATTTTCATCAATTTGATCATGAAAATACAATCTAAATGAATGATAAATGGAAAATTTATGTATTTTAGATCAGATATAATGATAATGATAGACATGTATTGAAATTAAATGCCAATTAATCTAAATTATTTGAAAATGCAAGCTAAAAATGCTAATTTTTTTCAAATTTATCAAAAATTTCAATTTTTTTTGTAATTTTTCAAATGCAATAAGATGAACAATGATATGAATGAATGAAATGAATGTAAATATGAAGCACAACACTCATCAAAGTGCAAAAATCAAAAGAACATAGTTTCACCAAAATGTTTAAGGTGAAATTTGATGAAGAAGGTTTTTTGTGTATCCTCCTTTCACCTCAAACATTCAAGGACTTTAGGACGAGTCGAAAATCTACTATTAGACCTGCAGTCACTTGGAATATTAGGGAAAATTGGAATTGTGTGATTTAGTTTTTTGATTATGCCCAATTATGCTTTAAACCCTAATTATGTGAATTTGGAAGCAAACGGATAAATTACAGAAAATGCTCACACACAGAGTTATTGAATGATAATCAAATGCATACTAGTTTTCAAAGTTCAGAAAATAGAAAAGTCAAGGACTAATGAATGGGCACCCTAGTCCAGTGCCACCATTTTATTCGGGATCTGGGAACCTTGTTTGCAACATGTTCTTGCTGTTCCGAAGATTCTTTAGTTGCGGGATCTGGAGGACTAATGAGCGGGCGCCGAGTCCAGGTCCCTGTTTTCTTCCTTGATTTGCAAATCTGACAGTCTACACAACTCTCCTGCAACTCCACTTTTTCTACTCTTGCAACTTATAACCTGCAATCATAGAAAAATGGGTTGGGGGTTGTGGTGTTTAGAGGCTTGCCTTAGTCAAGCCCCGAAGAGACATTCAAGTCTTTCGAACACCGTTGTCAGATGAAGAGTGCATATCCTGGTGGGATAGAGGCAAAATCCAAATGATAAATGATTGAAAACACAAATGATATCACCTTGTAGTGAAGAGCTCATGGAAGGAAGAAGATCTTCATGCCATGAGGAGATGAATGTCAAATCTGCAAACACAAACACAATAACAATGCTCTGCTCTACAACACAATGAATATTTTGAATCACAAGAATGCCAAAATCATAGAGTGATCATCTAGTTTCCTCTAATTTACAAATGAATCACTAATCATGCTTATATATGCAACTACAAACATTCCCACCAAGAATTTCGTAATTGAAGTTTACCGTGTTGACATAGGACCTAAATAACAATCATAAACCAACACTTAAAATTTAGGCCTGACCTAAAATAGGGCAAGACTAGGGCGTGGGTGCCCAAGTCCTCCCCCTATTTCAAGTAGGGATCATGTTAAGTGCATCCCCTAAGTCCTATTTTCCATTAAACTTTAGGGTTTTCCCATTGGGAGTCATAAAAATCATGCAAGATGTCCTAAATGCATAAACACGACCCGAGAGTTAAACCTTAAGAGGGAAAAGCCCCCAAGGGCACATTTTCCAATGTAACACCTAGTATTATATTACATATCATTATAGGTGGCCTTAGGGATGACAATATATAATGAAAAGTAAGTCAAGATTATCTAATTTCCAACACAAGAGTTATTGGGGGTGACTAGTTTGTCATTCCCTAGTTGAAAATGTGTTAAATGTTTGACAATTAATCCCCTTAATGGCTAAAACATAAGGTGTGTTGGCCTTTTTACTTGCAAATAGTGAGTATCAAAAATCAAAGACACTAGTTCTAGCCATATAATATCCAATTGGTCTATAGTTTTATATGACCATTCTCAAAACTTAATTCCACACATAAATCACAATGTTGGTTAAAATTAATGTGTTAGCATGAAAATAATTTGTCATGTTTTGACTATTACTTGTTATATACACCTAAATAAATTATATTAGTATAAAGAAACTAAATACCTTTATATACTACCCATCAAATTAAGTTTGAAGTTTATTTTTGAGTCTTTAAAAGTATTAAAAAGTATAAAAATTCAAGAGTTGGGAGATTTCTTTTTGGCTTGTGTCCCAACAATATGAGATCTCAAAACAATCCCTAGAAACCAATGTATCTACAATGGAGATTAATGCTTAAAAGTTTGAATTCTAGGAATCTAAAATTCACCTTAAAGCTCATTAAATATATCCATTCCAAAACATAAACAAATATAATGTGAGATGAATGTGAGACTCAAGGTTGAATAAGTTATAATAACACATGGAATGAGATAAAGCATTAGTGTATTGTATCGTTTCTATCTAATTGAGAGGAAAGTCATCATTTTATGGGTACATCGTAAGGAGCTTCCAACATCTATTAGTCCTATAAAGAGAATTTGTAAATATGATAATGTGTGATAGCATAGTTATTAAAGGTTGTACACAAGTTTAAAATAAGGAATTTGTGAATGTGACGTGTTAGTACATAAATAAAAATTGATGGTTAATGTTTTTGGCCATTATTTTTTAAATAAAACTTCTAATGAGCTATGGTTGTGTGGTAAAAGAAGTGATTATCATGATGATAACTTGGTTTTCAAATTTTGGTTCTAAATTATTGGGCTAACTTATCATCAATAATGTGTACTCTGAAGTCCATTGCACATGTATAATATTAGGGGCTATGAAGTTGAGGAACTCACTAGAAAACCCTTATGAATCAACCAAAAATAAATAAATAAACTTTTCAAATATGAGTTTTTTTTTTCAATAATAAAAAATTGATAACTAGAGGTTCCTTAATGTCTTACATTATCAATTATAAGTTTAACAAATCATTCCACTTAAATTTACATAAGGGATGTAAAAATTAGTAATGAATCATGGCCATTACAAATCATGGTAGTGACCAAAGACTTCTCCATAAAACCACACAATATAGTAAACACCATACAATATATATCACTCTATTATAGACCCTTCATAATGTTCAACAACAATGACCATAGTTTTGTTTAGAGGAGCCAAGAGATTTTTTTGGAGGTCTTATAAATGATAAATGTTATCTCGTGTTTCTTGGAATTTTAACGAAAAGTTAAACTTTTCAACCATCCTACCACTTCAATTGGGACTTTTGTAATATGTTGTGATGGTTTTAATTTTCTTTAGGCATCTTTCTCATTTTTAACAAAAGATGGACTAATTTTGTGATTAAAAAATGGTTATATAAACTTACATGACATTAGCATGACCTTGAGAATTTTAAACATCAACATGGTGATTCTAGAAAGCAAACCATAATAATTTTTTCCATGACATTTGTGTTGCATCTTGATAAGATTAGTTGTCATTGATGTCAAAAGTATGTGCTCTGGAGATAGTCAATATGCAGTATCAGTTGGTGCAAGTCAGTAGTATGAAGAAGAATGATAATCAACCTGATGTCTAAGTGTGATGCGGAGGTGATACACTTGTTATAACATGTTTCCTATATGTCTACATTGATATCTTACCAATATGGTGTACCACACTTAGAGATAAGTTGTAGAAGTTTTGCTAAGGCATTTACAGTGTATACTTTAAGGCAGATTCATAATGTTTTGGTCCGTATTCCTCCGTAAAGCAAGATTTAGTCTTGCGGTTCAAAAGATAAGTTGATTAGAATATGAATGTGTTATATCAAAGATCTTAAGTCTTTATACCTTCACCAGTGAAAGTTTTAGGTGACAGAGTTCTGCTTAGTGCTCTGACATAGTAAAGCAATGATGAAGAATTGTTGGAATGCTCTGCATTCTTCTGGAAGTGAATATTTGTTCATATAGTTTTGAGGACATGCTTAGAGATGTTTAATACATGCTTCTTTGTAGTATCAGGTTATTTGGAGGTCCGCAAGTTAAGTTTTCAAATGACAAAAGTGCCACAGATGAATCAGATGCTTAACTATTCTCAAAATATATGTTTGGATACTTGCGTCAGTTGGAGATTGTATAGATCAACAATATGAGTTTATGTGGACACTCTACATGTCTCAATATGTCTTAGGTTTGAAGTACACACCAATCCTTCTTGTTTCCAGTATTGCATAAAGTGTTCAAGTCACATTGAGTTATATATGAATGTTGATTACAGTACAACTGAGTTAAATGTCTCTGATTTCTTTTGGAAGTGATAGATGTAGTTGTGTCGATTTTGGAGATATGTTCAAAATGATGCATGAGGTTATTCATAAGAGTTTTAGATGTTTTAATAGTCCGCAATGCAATATCCTAAGTTTTGATATGTCACAGTTAGTCAAGGATGCTCTGTTCTCATCAGTTCAATGTGTTTCTCTTCTTCTGGTATCATGTAATGAACATATACTTTAGGAGAAGGTTGCAATGTACTGTTGATATAGTATATTTTTCACATCTTGGTTTGCATGATGTTTTTGGTCACATGATGTTTTTGGTCATGCCAGGTGGAACAAACTCAACCTATCTATCTAGAAATCTAAAGCTGACTCTCAATCCCAACTGATTGCATGGAAACTTCTTCACACCAAACTTTCGGTGGGCACCCGCCTTAAATTCATCTTCCCACCCCCTCTTTGTCCATTATGTGGTAAGATTGAATCTTTTAAACATTATTTCTAGTTCTGCCCTCATGTAAAATTGATCTGGGTGGCCTTATGGACTCCATTCCTACCCTCTTCCACTTTTCTTGGTCTTGGAAAGCTGCTCTTCTTGGATTCTCTACCTCCCACAACCTGATAACCAGCTCCTGCTGTCTCATTATCATTAAAAATATCTAGAAATTGTAGTGCCTGGCTGCTTCATCCCACTAATATTTCCCCTTGGAAATTGAAATTTAGACTATTTGTTCTAGCCTTCATATTCTTGTGATAAGTTTCTTCTCTAGCCACAATGATCAATGCATCAATAATGAAGATCACACTAAGCAGGCTAAGCATCTTATTTTTGAGCTTCAAGCCAAGGTTATGCCGAATAAATTATGCCTGAAGTCTAATCTTACTTCTCATGCTGCTACAACTATAGATGGAATTCCTGAGACTTCTTTGCGTGGTGGGAGTGTAGCTATTCCTAATGAAAGAAGAGGCTTAGGATGTTTGTATACTACTCTTGTTGGTCCTATAGATAGAAATAATGCTGAGGGGCTTGAGTGCCTTCCACTCCTTGTGTTTCCTGTTTGCTATGATGCTGATTGGAGAAACTGGTGGTTTTTGTGCCTTCTGGGAGGTTGTTGGCAAGCAGCCCCTTCTGTGTACAGCTGGAGTTTGTTCTGGGTGTGCTATCCTCTAGATTGGTGTTGTGTTTATTCTTTATATTGCTTAGGCATAGGGTCCTTTTCTAGCTTCTTTCTCTGTGGTTCTATTGCAGTGCATGTCTGTGTATGTACAACTACTTTTAGGATTCTAATATTTGGCATGTAGTGGTACTGACAGGTCTTCTTCTGTGGTTGTCCATGCTTTTGTTCTATTTTCAACAATATGACTTTTTGTTGTTTCTAGTAATAGCCATTTGTTGTTGGTTTTTGTTCAGCCATATTTGATATTTGTAAATTGGGTTTTTAATCTTTATCCAATAAAAAAAAGATGAATAGTTGGCAGTTTTGGTGATGGTTGAAATAATAGTCTGGGTTCCTTCATTTGTGGTTGATCCTATTTAACTAATTTTTCTTTGGAGGATGTGTTGTGATGTATTTGACCCCGCTATACCATGTGTGGTGATCCGTAACTGATTTTCTCTTCATACTATATTTGGTTTGAGCTGACCTATACAATATCACACATTTCATCTAAAGGATATCTTGGTGCGTACCTAATTGAGGTTTTGAGTTGTTGCAGAGGGTATTTATAGAAGAAAAAAATGATTTTGTAAGTGTAGAAAGATAGATTGATAAGGGTGTTAATCATGAAGTGTGTGAAGTCAAAATTATGGAGTAATTGAGCGAAGAAAGGGACTGCAACATCAACATATGATAGATGCCTTCTTTACAACAGTTCAAGTTCATGTTGTTGTTGTAATTCTCATGTATCCTACTATCAGACAGTGAGTCTCTTCAGTGGGTCCTTGTATCTTTTCCTAAGATTGGAGCCTTAGTTTGCAAGTCCAACAGGGAGTAGTAGCTTCCTTGGGTTATAGCCATAAAACAAAGTTATAATCTTTTATGTTAGTGAGCTTCATATATTGTGAGTTAATCCTCACTGTGGTTTTTCCCTCATTGGGTTTTCCACATAAAAATCTTGGTGTCTTTGTGTGGTGCATGTTTTACTTTCTGTTCTTCTTCTTTTGGTTAAAATGATTTGAATGTTAAGCTACAAATGGAATTGGTTTAAAGTTTAAGAATAGACTAATTCACCCCCCCTCTCAGTCTCTGAGTGTGTTCAACAATTGGTATCAGAGCCAAGTACCTTTGAGAAGCTTAACAACTAAGGTAGATCCTACATTTGAACACATGGAATCTGAAGATGTATTTACTCCAGAACCAGATCTAGAAGCAATGCAACCTGAAGGTTGGGACCTGAATCTAGATGAGGTTGACCTTGAAGGAGAACTTTGATCAACCCTCGAGGATTTGGATGAAGCAAGAGAACTAAACCTGAACTATGAGGTCATGCTTGAAAAATCAAATGAGATAATTGTAAAATGGAAGACACAAGCCAAAAAATCAAAAGAAGAAATTGGTAAATTGAAAGGTCAAACAAAAGCAGTTAAAGGATGTGACATTAAACTCAAGGAGATAGAAGATATGATCTCTAGTTTGAAAGTCATGGTTGAAGAAGGCAAGAGGATTGAAGACTGCTTAAATATGAAGCTCAATGAGAAAGCTGTTGAATGTTGAAAACTTGAGGAAGAAGTTGTCACTCTAAGAAAAGAACTGGAAAAAGCAAAAGAACAAATTGATAAGGGTTTAAAATTGAAAGGAGGTACTAAAATTCTTGATGAGTTGACTAAAACTCAAAAGCCATCAAAAGAAAAATCTGGTCTTGGTTTTGAAAAAGGGAAAAGTCATATAATCAGTGCATCTGCAAACTTATATGATAACTTTAAAGCAGAAGGAAAGTCTAAAATAAAGGAAGAAAAAGTTTGCACTGAAGATCCTAAGAAGAATGCCTCCAGAGATGCAAAAGAAGATGAATTCATTTTTGTTCGGAGACAAAGAAAGAATAACTTCACACAAGTTTAGAACAAGAAGAAGGAATTTAGAAAGATTTCTCCTAAACAAACTGCTCCTACCAGGTATCCTCAAGCTTTCAATGATAATTTCTATGCTTGTAATAAGATTGGTCACAAGGTTGTTGAATGTAGAAGCAAGATGGATCAAAATTCATTTAGACCTCCAAGGTACAATACTGTGAACTCTCATTAATTTCATGGTCAGTGTTATGCTTGCAATAAAGTTGGTCATAAGGCTAATGAATACAGAAGTAAAGTGATGAGGAATGGTTTCATGAATAAGAATAATATGACTTCGCAATCCTTCTATGGTTACTGATACACATGCAACAAGTTTGGTCATAAAGCTGCTAATTGCATATCTAAGGTGAGAAGTGGTGGTTATGCTCCATAATCCAATATCACTTACTACAATTGTAATAAATTAGGACACATTACAAGGTTCTACAAAGGAAAGAATGTAAGACCTGCTCCTCAAAGGAAGATTGACATTGGTCAGCAAAAGAAGGAAATGAACAAGATATGGAAGAAGAAGGAAGTGATATGGTGTGGAGTTTGATCAGTCTCCAAGTGGGAGATTGTCGTTATATGGAGCCTAATCAGAATCAGAGGTTAAATTTTTCCCACTTTTATCGGTGCAATTTCCCCCCAAATTATTTAACGGGGGAGTGCAGGGGGGCAAAGCCCCTCTTGCAGGGCCTGAGGGGCTTATCCCCCCGGTGGGGGCCCAAGGGTAGAGCCCACGGTGGGGGTCTAGGGGTAATGTCCCCAGTGAGGGATACTTGGGGCATCACCCCCAGCCAAGGGCTTGGGGGCAGTGTCCTCGAAGCAAAAATTGCCTATTATTTTATAAAGGCGCCGGGAGTTATTTTTATATTGGCCAACATAAAAAAAACCCTATTTTTGTAACCGACATAAGGCTTGATAAAAGCGACTAAGGGTTAGGGTTTCTGTTGATGTATTGTAGCATTTTTGCAGTGGTATTGAGTTGCAAGGATTGCTGGTTGTAATCAGTTTGATTTACTGGATAATAA
The DNA here is from genome assembly GCA_027924645.1 of Cunninghamia lanceolata. Lineage (NCBI taxonomy): Eukaryota > Viridiplantae > Streptophyta > Pinopsida > Cupressales > Cupressaceae > Cunninghamia > Cunninghamia lanceolata. Next base: position 9,961,196 of record BSBN01001344.1, on the reverse strand, counting down.
TATTGGACTCTCTATTGGTGGATGTAGCCCGAGTTTGGGTGAACCATGTTAAAACTTGTCTCTCGCTATTATTATTTCTGTGTATTTTCATTCCTTTGTTTAATCTTTATTTGTATTTAATTGATATCTTTTGCATTCAATCCCTAACAAGTGGTATCATAGCGGGTTGTGTTCGATTATCATCTGCAGGAAGGTCTCACGGTTGAGTGGGACCAATGGCGCATGATGGTAAATTGAAGGTAGATAAATTCAATAGATAGAACTATCAATTATGGAAGATGCAGATGGAGGATTATCTCTATCAGAAGGATTTATGGAGGCCGTTGGAAGGAATACCCAAGAAATTGGAAAGAATGACTGATGAGGATTGAAATCTTTTGGATAGAAAGGCATTGGGAACCATTCGGTTGCGCCTGGCACCATCTGTGACATTCAATATAACAGAAGTGATGACAACAAGTGAACTGATGAAAGCTTTGGCTAAATTATATGAAAAACCCTCAGCCTCAAATAAGGTATTTCTCATGAAGCGTTTGTTTAATCTGAAAATGATTGAAGGTGGATCCATGACAGATCATTTAAATGAGTTTAATACGATTACTAGTCAGTTAACTTCTGTGAAAGTGAAATTTGATGAAGAGGTGAGGGCTCTCTTGATATTATGTTCTTTGCTAGAAAGTTGGAATAGCTTGGTAATGGGTGTAAGTAACTCTGTCTTTGGTTCAAACAATTTGAAATTTGATGATGTTGTTGGTGTTATCCTTAGTGAGGAAATGCGACAGAAAAGCTCAGGAGGGTCCATATCAGGTAGTGCTTTGAATGCAGAAAGTAGGGGCAAATCAAAGGAGAGGGGAAAAGGCTCTGGAGGTCATGGGAAGTCATGAGGAAAATCAAAGGACAAGAGGTGCCAATCTAGAGGATAGAAGGATTGCTGGTACTATGGGAAACTAGGTCATCTAAAGAAAGATTGTTGGTCTCGGAAGACTAAAGAAGGAGACAAACAAGAACGCAATAAGGAGGCAAATGTGGTAAGTAATAAATCTAAAGATGATGCTTTGATTCTTTCCCTAGATAATGCTGATGATTCATGGGTTTTAGATTTAGGGGCCTCATTTCATGCTATGCCCCATAGAAGTTATTTTCTTGATTATGTCCAAGGGGATTTTGGGTTGGTTTATTTGGGAGATAACAAACCATGTCAAATTGTTGGAAAGGGAAGAATCAAGATTAAGTTGTAGAATGGGAATCATTGACTACTACAAGAGGTAAGGCACGTTCCAAGGCCGAGTAGGAATTTAATTTCAGTAGGGTAGCTAGCTGTTGAAGGTTGCATTGTTACATTTACTAATAAAAATTGAAAGGTTTCAAGAGGTACCTTAATAGTAAGAAAAGGTGTGAAAGTAGGCACCTTATATCTTTGTACAGGTCATACTGTTCCTTCTACTTTAGCTATTGTAGAGAAAAAACAAATAGGTTTAGGAACAGTTGCTGCAGGTTCACAAGAAGAGACTGAAACAGTTGCTGTAGGTTCTGAGACAACACTGTGGCATAACAGAATTAGGCATATGAGTGAAAAAGGTATGAAGGTACTTCATTCTAAGAAAGTTTTACCAACTCTAAAATGTATTAATATAGATTTCTATGAAAGTTGTGTGTATGACAAACAAAAGAGAGTCAATTTTCTCAAGGATGGGAAGCAAAAGAAAGATGAAAAGTTGGAGTTTGTGCATACAGATGTATGGGGACCGACTTAGGCATCTTCTCTTAGTGGCTCTTGGTATTATGTTATATTCATAGATGATGCAACTAGGAAGGTTTGGATTTATTTCCTTAGGCAGAAATCTGATGTGTTTGAAACATTTAAGAAATGGAGAAGCTTGGTTGAGAATGAGATAGGTAAAAGATTAAAATGTCTCAGATCTGATAATGGTGGTGAGTATTGCAGCAAAGAATTTGAGGATTATTGTTCCTTTAATGGAATTCATAGGCAAAAAATAGTTCCAGGGACTCCACAGGAGAATGGAGTGACTGAACGCATGAATAGGACAATAATGGAGCATGCAAGGACCATGAGATTGCATGCTGGGCTGCCTTTAAACATGTGGCCAGAGGCTGTCAACACTGCTATATATTTAATTAATAGAGCTCCTTTAGTTCCTTTAGTTTGTGGTATTCCAGAGGAAGCATGGACAGGTAAGAAGGTGAGTTATTCTTTTCTCAAAACCTTCGGATGTGAAGCATTTGCACATGTAGATTCTAAAAATAGAACCAAGTTTGATGCAAAATCAAAAAATGTACCTTCGTTGGATATGGCATTGATAAATTTGGTTATAGGCTTTAGTAGGGATGTTGTATTCAATGAGAAGGTGTTGTACAAAGATCAGTTACAGTAGCATGAGAAGAAAGAACATGATTATGTGGTGCTGGATGATACTCCAGATAGTGATGTTCCAGTGGTTCCTCATGTTCCACAATAGCAACAAGAAATACCACAAACTCCAGTGAATGTTAGACGGTCAACAAGCCTGAGTAGACCTCCTGAAAGGTTTTCTTCCTCTTTGTATTCTATTTTGTTAACAGATGCTAGTGAACCGAAAGGGTATGATGAAGCTATGCAGGTGGATACAAAGGTTTAGTGGGAGCTTGCAATGAAAGAAGAAATGGACTCCTTGATAAAAAATTAGACTTGGGAATTATGTAAGTTGCTTGCAGGTAAAAAGACTTTAGCAAACAAATGAGTTTATAGGATGAAAGAGGAAGATGGAGGTAAGAAAAGATTTAAAGCCAAATTAGTTGTAAAAGGATTTGCACAAAAAAGGGCATTGATTTTGATGAGATTTTTTCTCCGGTTGTTAAGATAACTTTTATTCATACTATTTTTAAGTATTGTGGCTGCTGAAGATTTGCATTTGGAACAACTAGATGTGAAAATTGCCTTTCTCCATGGTGATTTGGAGGAGGAGATATATATGGAACAACCCCAAGGATTTGAGGTCAAAGGTAAGGAGAAACAAGTGTGTAGATTGAAGAAGAGTTTGTATGGCTTGAAACAAGCACTTCAGCAATGGTATTTGAAATTTGATAGTTTTATGGCTAAGCAAGGCTACAATCAATATAATTTTGACCATTGTGTTTATTTTAAAAGGTTGGATATGTTGAAATTAGGGCAGACAACTGAGAGGGGGGGTGAATCAGTTGTCTCATAAACTTTATCTTTTGTTGTATCTAATCTTTTTCCACACTTATTAACAGATTAATGATATAACCATGAAAGCATAAATCAACAACACATGAGCAGAAACATAATCAACACATATGACACTAGGATTTTTACATGGAAACCCAGTTAAGGGAAAACCCATGGTGAGGGTTAACCCACAAGATTTATTCTCTGTTAAAAGAAAAGAAAATGGGAAGGCACTTGCCTTTGGGCGCACTTCCAAGAGCTCACTGCTCAAAGAGGCTCACTGCCTACAGAAACATTCACCAGTTTAACACAAAAAGACTAAACTAGAAAATAACATCTTCTTCATGCCAAGGTTAGTTCCATTTAAGTACACAACACATCTGCTCTTCCCCCAAACACTTCTTCACTATCTCCTCATCCTTTACTGCACTTCCTCTTCTGCTCTTCCGCTTCTCTGCTCTGCCTTTTCTCCTTTCTTAGAATCTTGTCATTTTCGTACAAGGATGGTTTTCCACAACTCAACCACACATATTTATATGCTTCATCAACCTTGGAATAAACATCAAGGTTGGCACTACAAACATTTGACTTAATGCAAATCACTATACTATCGGCCAAATATAGCTGGGACTTAAATCTTCCTTGAACAACATGCCACACTTCATAGAACCTCTCTTAGATCATCCGCAACATGCACAAAGCATTCAGTCGACCAAGACTGGAAAGAACAGCAACACCCAAGGACAAATCTTCAACCACGAGCTCAGTCCTCAATGTGGACCACCAACACAACAGGAAATTGATCCAGAGACCACCACAAGCACAAAGAAATCAATAGGAACAACTGCACCACCTCATATCACCAGAAACACTTGCACCTTCATCAAGAACACCAACTGTCATGACTGTCACACTAGAAAGATTACTTGCGGACCTCCAAACCATGAACCACTTAGTTGAGAATACACACCAACATCCCAAACACACCTCTAGATCCAAAGATCATAATATTCCAATGCAGATGAATCCGGACCAAATTTCTATCACTCTATCACCTCTGAACAATTGCAAAACCTGGTTCTACTCAGATGGCCATAACTTCACCAATTCTCCATGTGGACCTCTTAAATCTTGATTGGAGCAACTTCAAACAATCCTATACAAACCCTTTAATCCATAGACTTTGATCTTCATCCTATTGGGAATGTAGAGCAATCTACTTCACTGAACTGCACTGTCTTCACTGTCTTTGATAGATAGATATGTAACTTACTTGATTCTTCCTGAGAGGCTAATTTTCTCAATATCCTCAACATACAAGTCTTCTAGAATGGGAGACAGTTGACACCAATGACAACAAGGATATGTTGACATCAATGACAACATCGATTAGGCACATATTTGTAAAAATCTCCCCCTTTGTCATTGATGGCAACATATGATGTGAAAAACTGTTTCAACCATCAAGATAAGAACTTCTCCCCCTTTCTCTTATCACACCTGCAACTATTTTCTTTACTGCTCCCCCTTTCACCATCAACTGCTTATTCCCAAGTTTTTCACATGACCCTTTGACATCAATGGCAAAGGGCACATATTTGCAACCATCTCTTCCTCTTTTTGTTTCTTAATCCAGAATCAGCATACTAACTACTCCCCCTGAGTAGCAACTCCTTAAAACCAATTTGGATCACAAGATATGACTATGAATTCCAATGAACTGATGCACATTAGTGCACCTTAGTTCTGAACAGGAGGGGTAATAACCCCTAGCATCACTCTGAGATACTCAAAAGTATCCTTAGGTAGGGGCTTAGTGAAGATGTCTGCAATTTGATCCTTTGATGAAACAAACTCCAATCTGACTTCATTCTCATTTACCTTCTCTCTAAAAAAGTGAAACTTGATGGATATATGTTTTGTCTTTGAATGCAATACCGGATTCTTTGAAATATTTATTGCACTTGAATTATCACAGACGATTGTAATAGGTTCTTCAAACACAACTCTAATATCTTTCAACATTTGCTTCATCCACAAAACTTGAGTATAATTACTTGCTGCTGCTATGTACTCTACCTTTGCAGTAGACAGAGATATTGCCTCCTGCTTTTTGCTCAACCAAGAAACCAATCTCTTTCCCAAGAAAAATGCACCTCCACTAGTACTCTTCCTGTCATCCACATCTCCTACCCAATCAACATTTGTATATGAATGAAGAGTGAAATCATCACCCTTAGGATACCATAAGCCATAGTTAGATGTTCCCTTCAAATATCTAAAAATTCTTTTGACTTCTACAAGATGAGATTCTTTAGGATCAGCTTGAAATCTAGCAACAAGGCCAACTGCATTCATAATATCAGGTCTGGTATGAGTCAAATAAAGTAGTCCTCCAATTATTGATCTATACCTTTTCTGATCTGCCTAAGGGGAATCATCATCTTTACTCAACTTGCATCTAGTTACCATAGGAGTACTCACTGGTTTTGAATCCTCCATTCCAAACTTTTTCAACAACTCTTTCACATACTTAGATTGAGATATGAAGATGCCTTTTTCTGACTGAATGATTTGCAGACCTAAGAAGAAATTCATTTCACCAAACATGGACATCTCAAACTCACTTTGCATCTAATCAACAAAACTTTTACATATGCTCTCATTTCCACCAAAGATGATATCATCAACAAATACCTCAACAATCAAGATGTGTTCATATTCAATTTTAAAATAAAGATTACTGTCAGCAGTGCCTTTGCTAAAGCCTAACTTTAGCAAATACTTATCTAATCTTCCATACTAGGCTCTTAGGGCTTGTTTGAGTCCATACAATGCTTTCTTCAATCTGCAGACCTTATCTTCTTGATTAGACAACTGAAATCCTTCCAGTTTCTCAATGTAGACTTCTTCTTCCAACTCTCCATTCAGGAATGCTAACTTGACATCCATCTGGTAGACTTTAAAATCTTTGTAAGCAACAAAGGCAAGAAATAATTTGACTGCTTCAATTCTTGCCACCGGAGCAAAAGTTTCTTCAAAGTCAATTCCCTCTACTTGAGAGTAACCTTTGCACACCAATCTTTCTTTGTTTCTCACAACTTCACCGTCTTCATTTAATTTATTCCGGAAGACCCATTTAGTTCCAATTACATTTTTGTTTTTAGGTCTAGGAATAAGATCCCAAGTATGATTTTTGTTAAGGGAAAATTAGATCTAAATGAATAATCAATATAATCAATATCAATAATACCTAAAACTCAACGAAAAGGGAAATAATCAAGATCAAACAAACAAAGATGAAACCTTTGCAAACCTCAATACTTCATAGTTTCCGTTGGTTGCCTATCTCAATCGATCTTGCACGTATGAATAAGGCCCTTAGCGAGTGCACTTCCTTCCTATTCCAAGATTGTCAATGGAGAATGGCTATAATAATGCTTTGTAATGAAGATGAGATTCACAACAATGGTAGTGATATGGTAACAAGTTGATCGCAAGCAAAAGGAATGACGTGGGTGCCAAAGGTGCACTATAATTCCTACAGAGTAACAATACTGAAAGCTTGGATGAATGAAAATGGAAGAAGAGGGTTCAATTTATAGACTTGAAAGAGAGAAGAGATCATCGGTATAGAAAGAATGAGAATATCAACGATATAGAAAATTTGAGGAATGTGAGCAAATAGAAAGAAGACATGTGTCTTGCTCTATTTTGTATGAGAGGAATTAATAAAATAGAAGAATGAGTTAACTGAAGAGATTAATCAATTAAAAGAATAGATCAATCAGTTAAGAGAATAAAACTAGAGAATAGAAATTGCATGAAGATGAGAAGATATTTTAGCTAAATTAAATATTTAGAATATTCAATTGCATGTGCACAAGGATTGAATTATATTTAGAGATAATTCAATTTAGAAGAAATGGACAACTTAAATAAATATTTGACTTATTTAAATTTATAGAAGATATTATTGGAAGAAATAATTAAATAATTGATATTATTTAATTTATAATGAATTTGGAAGAACTAATTAAATAATTGGTATTATTTAATTTGTTTTAGGAACTAGAAGATAAGAAAACAAATTAAATAATTAAATTTATTTAATTGTTTGTGCATGATTTAGAAGAATAAATAAAATATTTGATTGTATTTTATTTTTGGAAATTAAGAGGATTTAAATAAATTTGATTTGATTTATTTAAATTTGGAGGAAGAATTTGATTTAAATTAAATAATTAAGAATTATTTAATTGTTTGGAAGAATTAAATTAAATAAAAGAATTTATTTAATTTTGACTTTAGAAGAGGTAATTAAATATTTCAATATTTAATTAATTTAGAAGAATATGAATCGAATAAATAAATTTGTTTATTTATTTATTGATAGAAGAATTAGAATGGAATAAATATTAAGAATATTTATTTAGACCGAGTCGTGTCATTTTTAGGCGTATACATTTTGCCCCTCTTTGATGCAATGTGTTTTATCACATTGTTTCAAAGAATAATTTTTTCTGATAATGACACATGCTCCAGTTTGCCCCTGGTACAAGTTACGACAGTAGGATGCCCCCTCGGGAGTGGTGCAGGGGCACCCCTTCAACACCCTTCAATAGGACAAATATGCACAAGAGGGAGAAGAATAAGGTTTTAATATATATTTGGACACTTAATGTTACCATGTAGCATTTGTATGTCATTAACTAATGTAACATTTTTGGAGGACATGTTATGTTTTAACATCTCTCAAATCTCAAGGTCAGTATTTGACATCATGGACAACAACAAGCATTTGGGTTATGTGCAGGATTACATCACATATGTCGTATTATCTGATGTTTTGTTGTCTTAAGAAATACAGATGGCGTGTGATTAATTAGGGTCTCTGCTGTTAATCTTGAAGAAATCAAAATCCTGCAAACAGAGGAGAGGGGTTAATAAAAATAGGAAGAGATGGTCGAACAGAGGAGTTCTTCTTCCATCTTCAGGAAAATCTCTGTAATTAGTCTGTGTTCGAAAAGGTTGAAATAAGGAAATAGAAATTCTGAAAATTATGTTTTGAAAAGTCTGAATCCTATGTGAAACCTTCGTATATCAAATTGTTCTGTATATTATCTATAAAGAACCGTTTCATATTTAGCTTAGTTTCCCTATTGCCGTGATGCAGGTTTAAATCCATTCCACTGGTGGATTTTTGTGAAATCAGTGGAATGGATTTGTAAAATAATTTTCCATTTTTGTTCCATTCTTTTGTTTGTTATACATGGCATTATAGAAATGGCAGAATCCGTTTCAGAGAGGGTTATTAGTGGGAAAATTTGAATATACATTTCCTGTATATATCGCAAATGAATGTAGGTATTTGCTTTGTTTATATCACTGTTGTGTCTAAGTATCCATTAGTGTGTATATCGCCAGTGTACATTTTGTGTTAAACCTTGTGCATGTCAAGATTGTCTGAGGAAATACATTTCTTGTGTATATGTCCATGGTATGTCATAGACAGTGTATGTGTATATCGTTATTGTATATGATTGTCAATTTGTGTGTATACTACAATTGCATTTTGCTATTGTATGTTGAAGATACAACGAAGACATACAATGTATTTGATACAAATGGTGACCGGCCGAAATGGTAGCTAGTTTGTATGTTGGAAGGGTATTTGGTCTGTAGATGCAAAGGATGACCGGTGTTAGCAAGGAGGATAACCAACTCATCAAGTCAATAAATGTATAGTTGAAGATGAAGAATATCGGCGTAAGGAGTGTCGTTAGAAGCAAATTTGGAAGTCACAGCGAACAGCAGGGTCATGCTGATAGAAGGCATATCGGTGTGAGAAGCATGATCGGAAGAGAAGAGTGAAGTCCGACCGAAGGTGAAAGTCTTGCTGATGAAGAGTATATTGGCCGATAACAAGTGTTTGGCCGATGAACATAACAGTTTCGGCGAGAGAGAGAGCGTCGGGAAGAAAGAATGGGGGAAGGCCGACAAGGCAAGTCAGACCGATAAGGATAAAGAAGCACAGTTCGGTAAGACGTTGAAAGTCTCTTGTCGATATTGACAAAAACAAACATTTTGCACATTTCTGCTGAAGACCTTTGCATCAGGGAGACTGGATAGGAAGACGGCAGAAGGATGTGAGACGAACAATCTCATGAAAAAGAAGATTATGTTCGAAGAAATTGGGAGGAAAAGGTCCGAATGATACGCTTATGCAAGATAAAATGATAACACACACAAGTAAGTAAGCAAGTATGCACAAATGATATATGAACAAACAAGGTATTGCCCCTATCGAGTGCTAAACCACTGATGAATTGATAACGATATACGACAGTGTTGTCATGACAGGGAACGATATATCCCTAGACCAACACGGCAGGCGTGTTGTCATGGTGGGGAATGATAGATCCCTAGAGTAAACACAAAGGATAATGTCTAATTTCAAGAAATGAAACATGTCGTGTATGACGTATGTGTTTGTCTGATTTCGACAATGTTACATCCTATATAAGACAATTGATTGATTAACTGATCGAGTTGGTTTACGATCAAACAAGGATCAAGACCACTGATTGTGATTAGATCATTTGACAAGATTGACTTGACTTGATTGGTATGGATTAAGGATAGACTTGCATCTAGATCACTGCTTAGACTGACTGAATAAGGATGAAAGATATGATCATAGATAGAAATTTGACTGATAGAAGAATGACTCGACAGAAGGACTTGCAAGATTTTTTTTGTATTGATACTCTGCATTTTGGATCTTTTATTGCATGGGATATGGATGCTTTGGAAATTTTTATTGCATGGGGTATGGATGCTTGTGGATGCGAGTGGTTTTTTGACATCTTGATATTGCAAGTATTTTAAAGTGCTTATTTCATCATTGGGCTTTTTTATTTTTGTGTCTTTTTGAAATGTTTTAAGAAAATACAAGCATCTAGGTATAATTGAACCGAGATGACCTAAGCATCACTTACATGGATTTTGATTTAGCAAGTTAATACAAGCATCAAGGCATAATTGAACCGAGATGACCTGAGTATTTCTTGCATATCAATAGACAAGGATTGCCCCCTTTCATGTTAGACCTTTGATGCCCTCGATGATCTTTTGCCGATCATGTCGTTAGACAAGGCGTCGCATTGCTAAAGTTTAATCAACAAACAACAAACAAAGAAAATAATCATGCCCCCATCATAGCATCTCTAGCTTTTGGCATCCTTGAGTAGCATAGAAAGACATGATAACAAAAATCAAGATGCTGTAACCTAACCTGATCACAACCACAAAACATTTTTGCATTTAGATGTGTTTTGTTTCTTGCCATAATTTAGGTAAAATCATTTAGAGTGCTTTAGGTACTTGCTTGCTTTGCTTTGGATAGGCTAAGGTACCGTGTCAAAATTTCTTCTTGAAAGCAGGTTTGTCTTGTGCTTGCTTGCCCTGTGGGAGGTTTGGATGCAGATAGATAGAAGGACAGACGACAAGATATGGAATGGATGAGTAGTGGAGCCTCGGGGGTGCATTGACAATGGCCTTGCCTATGTGATGACACAGAGGCAACGTAGTTCGAGGTGACTTCGATGGGCCTAAGATATGGATTGGATGAGACATGATATGTAACAAATATGGATTAGATAAGGAATAGATATGGATCAAATAAGACACAATATGGAACAAATATGGAACAAATATGGATCAGATATGGATCAGACATGGAACGCATATGGATTAGATATGAAACGGATATGGATCGGATGATACTGATGACAAGGAAACACCACGGATAGATAGATGTACGGGTGATAAAGAATGGAACAGGTAGGCAGAAGGAAATAAGGATGTGATCTCCAAGGACTATGTCGTATAAGATTAACATGCACCATTGTAGGTAGAATACTTAGTATTTTTCATGGCAATGCTTATAATGATAGGAGGATGAGAGGATAATGAAGAATTTGCATGGTTCGGAGGGATAAGGTATGTTAAGAGACACCTAAAACATTTGTTAACATTGTGCCTCTAATCTTTAGCAAGATCAAGAAAATAGAGGAATGGAAGATTTAAGATAGATAGACTAGATAGTATAGGTATGCAATGGATAGAAGGATATGATAGGAAATGGAATGGAAGGAACTGATAGGAGAAAGAGTGATATGCCGATGAGACAGGGTGCCTCCAAAGTGTAGGTAACGTAGAAGATCAACCTTACACACAATGCTTGTTTGCTAGGTTTTCATCATGGTACTTATCCAGGGCGTCTGTTTGCTAGATTTTCACCGTTGGACGAAGGGATTTTTCTTTACTCTTTTTTTTTTGAAGCATTTGGATAGGAGAAGGTGGATATGGAAAGGAGAGACTCAAGTATCTAGTTTCCCGAAAGGTGATAGTCCCACTAGATGAATGTTGTCGCATGGACTATGTCAAGTGTTCTCATAGATGTTGGTAGGGGATTGCATGAAAGTGAGATTGAGAAGGTAGATATTGGATTATGAAGGGTGTGATAGTGAATGATGATGCGGAATATGGAGGACTTATGCAAGGATGGATGAAAAGTCTATGAAAAAGCATGGACCATAGGAATAGGATGAGGAAGATATGTAGGATAATAGTGGAAGGAAGGGGAGATGGAGGTATATGGAAATGTTGTGGGATGGAAGGGAATCATGACCAACGGTTGCACATACTATGATACATATTGAAGTTGGTGATGGGAAAGTAGTGTAGGAAGCAATGAAGACTTTTTCTTGTGGATGAATGACTTAGGCATGTAGGGATCCACATAGACTGAGTATTTTTTTGATTTTTTCCTGTCAGGTGGGATGGAAGAATTTGAGACTTTTGGATGGAACGGGAGAAAGTGAATGGTTGAGATTCTTGAGAGGTGGATGCCTCATGTAACTTGAGGGTTTTTTTCTTAGGTACCCAAGCCTTTTTTCTTTTAGATAGTACCTGTGAAGGTATGGGCTTGGGTGTATGCAGTTTTTGTGCAACTTCGAAGGTAATTATGTGTTGGATGTGGACCCACATCTTTTTTAGTTTGGCATATAGGTGTGTGGGTGTATGCTGCTCTTGAGAAAGATATTTCTTTGATTCTTGGATTTTGTATCCTAGGTCATGAGGACTCTTAGGAATTTTGACTTCATAGGTAGAGGCATCCAGATTTTTATTGTTGAATTCTCTTGAGATGGTGGAAGTGGAGTTGGAGTATGTTCTTTGTTTAGACAACATGTGCATCTGTTGGCCCTGATTGGGATTTTTAGAAGATTCATAGATGGATGGATAAGGTGTTGGAAGAAGCGGTGGTAAAATACATGGAGGGATGTTAGGAGTTGGAAGTAGCGGAGGTAGATTGGATGGTAGAAGGTGTATGGTCACATACTTTTGACAATTATAGGATGATGGAGGTGGAATGGTGACATATGTTTTTGGAATATGATAAGATGTACGATGGAAAGTTGGGGATTTAGAAGGCATGGAGGAAGTACCAACATCTTGAGATTGTTCACCTTGGGGTGTGTATCCAAGGCCATATGAAGGAGGAGGAACATTGACATGGACGGGCTCCAAAATGCATTGTTCGTGAAGGCCTAAGCCTTTACCTTGATAGTTCATATGTTGGAGTATGTAGTGGACAACAGGATTATGTGTAGGTGGAACACTGGACACAAGTTCCTTATTGGATGAAGAAGGTGAGATAGAGGATAATGGTGGCTGGTGTTCTAAGGAGGAACACTCATGAATGAAGGCGGTAAGATCAAGGATACATGGTGGGGGATTTGCAGCATGGTCAATAATGGATGGCGGAGGAGTATTTTTGGTTTGATCTTCTATGCTTTATTGGGAGGCAAGTGTCTCATCAAGGGAAGTGGAAGTTGTTGGATCTTGGATAGGACTAGATGGGGTTATAAGCTCAGGACCATGGAATGCATAAAGTGGGCTAAGAGGATCATCATGGTTTGCTTGATCATAGATAGGCTCGTGATCGTAGATGGGATCTTGATCATAGATAGGATTTAGCATGATGGAATTAAGGTGCTCTTGTATAGGTTCGTCATCAACAATAATATCCTGATCGCAAAAAGGATAGAGGTTATGGAGGGGCTGAAATTGGATCTCTAGCTCATGTATAGGATCAAATTGCTCATGGATATCTTCTTCATCAAAGGTAGTATCTTGATCATGGAAAAGATATAGGTTATGAATGGTTTGAAATTGGACTTCTTGCTCATGTATAGGTATAGGATCATCGAAAAGATAAAGGTTATGTAAGGGTCGGATGGGAGTGCTTTGATCTTGATTTAGACAAGGGGTTGATGTTTCCACATGTTCTAAAGTGTGCTCTTGACATAACTCTTGATGTGCTTGAATTGAAGTTGAGGTAGAAGACTCTTGGATAGGCTCTTGGTCAACAACATGAAGGTGTGACGGACCTTGACTTTGGTGCATGGTAGGAGGTTCTTCAATATGCTCAAGGGGTTGCAGGTTACATGAAGGGGTTGTAGGATTTGACATGTTTAAAGACTCTTTGATAAGGTCAAGGACTAGAATTTAGGGACATGGTTGACTCTCTACTAGTAGCCCTTGGATCACATCCTGCGTAGGTGTATGGGTAGATGAATGAGGTAATGGATGGGTGGATTTGGAGTTCTCCATGGTAGGAATCGTATGCTGTGGGCCAGGTGTTCTAGGAGATGGTGAATAAGGACTAGTAGATGGAGTGGTATATGTTTTCCAACTTGAGGTGGTGCTTGCCTTGTCAAGAGTATCATGAAGACAAGAAAAGGATGTATGCTTTTGGGGTGAGGTGTAGCTAGTACTGGCCTGTTCAGCCTATAAGATTGTCATTTCTTGTTGTATCACTTGGAGTTCTTGGGCAATTGCTATACAATCTTGGGGTGAGATATCAAAGTTTAATTATTCTTGTAGGTATTAGAGTTCTTGAGCAATTACTTCTAATTGGTTTGTCATTTCAATAGAAACTGACACAAGACTGAAATGGGTACCTAGAAAACCTAAAATTTTTCTCTGAAAAGATGTGGAAATGCTCACTGTCATGGATGCGCAGAACCAGATGCGCAGCAGCAGAGGATATAAGTGTAGAAAGTTGACACAAATGCGCAGTACTGGTAAAAAGTAGATGCACAGTAATAGGTGATATAAGCGCAGCAAGTCGGTACAAATGTGCAACAAGTTGGGACAGATGCGCAACTTTAGATAACAAATGCACAGTTCTAGTTTTTTCAGTGTTTTTGCAAATTTTTGGCAATTTTTCTGATGTTTTTGGTTTCTTTTGTTGCAAGATGGTCTCTTTGATTTGATTTTCTGTAATTATGGAAAGAGGACACAGCAAACACAAAGAATGTTTTTATGGTTTTTTATTTTTTTTGTGATTTTTTTAACTCTTTTTGGACTAAAAGAAAGCAAGTACAATCCTAGGTTTCAAAGGACAATATAAACCGAATTCTCACTATCTCTAGTGAAGCATCTTCGGGAGGTGATAATCGCCCTTCCCTGCACCAGCTTATAGGGTATTTGGCCACTAAGACAAAGGTGTTTAATAAAGGCAACCGTTCGAGTGGTTATACATGTGATAGCACTAATCTCCGTTATGGAGTCTCCCAGCCTGCAAGGGTTGCGCCTTGAAGGGTTTTGGGGGAGGTTGGCTATCGGTATAAAACAACTTCACTCATTGTTTGAAGCTTTCATTCCAAACACAATTTATTTATAGTGGATTGGTAGGGCTTGGTGTCTAGCCTATTACCACTTAGGGTCGTTCCTACTTGGATGAACGGTATCCAAGAGCAGACCCCTCTAAAGGAAAAACACATGCGAAAATGATATGTCTAGAATTTTGGTCACCCAAGATAGGGGAGAGCATAGGCCTGGCATCATTCCCAAAACACAGAAGACAGTTGTTCTTTTCCCCTAGTTAAAATGAGAAAAACTAGATGATTTATCTACTTGGGCAAGCACAAAAATCTGTTAACTTTGAAGTGATAACAAGATAGCAATGGTTTAATTTTACCTAGATAGCAATGATGTGTTCAATTTTACCCAGATAGCAGTGATTTGTTAACTTTGAAGTGATAACAAGATAGCAATGGTTCAATTTTACCTAGATAGCAATGAGTTGTTAACTTTGAAGGATAGCAATATAGTAATGATTCAATGATATGCAAGATAGCAATGATTCAATTACCGCCTTCCTAGTAAAGACTATGTGAGATTTGCATGAGCATCCATTTTACTTTCCCGTTAGAAATCAAAGTGTGAGTTAACAAGTGCAACTATATGATTCTAAACTAGTACCTAGCCTACAAAACAGATCAAGAGTGTTCTTGCAAAAAGGCGTTAGTGTTAGCAAAAACTTCAAGGAAACCCTAAAAATCACTGCCTAGATCAGATGAGCAGCTTCAGAGCTTGAATGTGCAGAAACAGAGCTCAGAAGCGCTGCAGTACATATACGCTAAGATAGAGATTAAAAGCGCAGGAAAATAATATATATGCGCTGAACTGACATATGCGCTAGAACAGAGTCTGTATGTGCTGAAATAATGTATGCACTGGAATAGATAGCAGATGCATGTTAGGATGTGTCAGATGTGCGATTTCCTCCTATGTACAAATTTCTAAAAAACAAAAACTTAGTTTTTGGGTTAAAAATTGGGGCTAGGCCCCACGGTGGGCACCAAAAATATTAAGGGAAAATTGGATCTAAATGAATAATCAATATAATCAATATCAATAATACCTAATACTAAAAAAAAAGGAAATAATCAAGATCAAACAAACAAAGATGAAACTTTTGCAAACCTCAATACTTCATAGCTTCCATTGGTTGCCTATCTCAATCGATCTTGCATGTATGAATAAGGCCCTTAGAGAGTGCACTTCCTTGCTATTCCAAGATTGTCAATGGAGAATAGCTATGATAATGCTTTGTAACGAAGATGAGCTTCACAACAATGGTAGTGATATGGTAACAAGTTGATCGCAAACAAAAGGAATGACGTGGGTGCCAAAGGTGTGCTGTAATTCCTGCAGAGTAACAATACTGAAAGCTTGGATGAATGAAAATGGAAGAAGAGGGTTCAATTTATAGACTTGAAAGAGAGAAGAGATCAATGGTATAGAAAGAATTAGAAGATTAACGGTATAGAAAACTTGAGGAATGTGCGCGAATAGAAAGAAGACATGTGTCTTGCTCTATTTTGCATGAGAGGAATTAATAAAATAGAAGAATGAGTTAACTGAAGAGATTAATCAATTAAAAGAATAGATCAATCAGTTAAGAGAATAGAACTAGAGAATAGAAATTGCATGAGGATGAGAAGATATTTTAGCTCAATTAAATATTTAGAATATTCAATTGCATGTGCATAAGGATACAATTTAAATAAATATTTGACTTATTTAAATTTAGAGAAGATATTATTGGAAGAAACAATTAAATTATTGATATTATTTAATTTATAATGAATTTGGAAGAACTAATTAAATAATTGGTATTATTTAATTTGTTGGAGGAATTAGAAGATAAGAAAGCCAATTAAATAAATAAATTTATTTAATTGTTTGTGCATGTTTTGGAAGAATAAATAAAATATTTGATTGTATTTTATTTTTGGAGATTAAGAGGATTTAAATAAATTTGATTTGATTTATTTAAATTTGGAGGAAGAATTTGATTTAAATTAAATAATTAAGAATTATTTAATTGTTTGGAAGAATTAAATTAAATAAAGGAATTTATTTAATTTTGACTTTAGAAGATGTAATTAAATATTTCGATATTTAATTAATTTAGAAGAATATGAATCAAATAAATAAATTTGTTTATTTATTTATTGATAGAAGGATTAGAATGGAATAAATATCAAGAATATTTATTTAGACCGATTCGTGTCATTTTTAAGCGTATACAATTCTTTTCAATTTGTATTAATTCTTCTTCCATTGCTTTTACCCAACTTTCATCATTACAAGCTTCATTGATTGATTTTGGTTCAATCTTTGAAATCAGACAATACTTCTCTTGTTCTTCAACAATTCTTCTTCTAGTTTGAACACCTTTATTTTTATCTTCTATGATCTAATTTTTAGAATGATTCAATTTTACATACCTGGGAGTTTTGGGATTTTCTTCAACTTCTGATTCTTGAACTTGGTCCTCAACATTTACATTAACTTCTTGAGTCACCGGATTCTCCAGAGTAAACTGAACTTGCTTTCCTTCATTTGGACTTTCATTTTGATCATCTGATTCATATCCACAAAGCCTTGAAGGTCTCTCCTTGCTTTCATCAACCTTGACATTAGCACTTTCAACCATCTTTTTCAATCTCTTGTTAAAGCACCGATATGCCTTGCTTTGATTAGAATAACCCAGAAATATTCCTTTGTCACATCTTGCATCAAACTTTCCTAGATCTTCATCTCTTTTGATATAGCATCTACTACCAAAAACTTTGAAATATTTCACAGAAGGAGCATTACCAAACCACAGTTCATAAGGTGTTTTACTAGAATTACCTTTGATCTGCACCCAGTTAAGAGTGTAGACAATAGTACTTACAGCCTCTCTCCAATAGACATGTGGAACATTTGCTTCCATAATCATGGTTCTAGAAGCCTCTTGAATAGTCCAGTTCTTCCTTTCCACAACTCCATTCTATTGAGGAGTCCTAGGAGCAGACAACTGTCTTCTTATTCCATGCTTTTCACAAAATGTATTAAACTCATCGGAGGTAAATTCTCCACCTCTGTCAGATCTTAGACACTTTATCTTCACACCAATCGCATTTTCCACCCTAGCCTTAAACACTTTGACTTTGTCAAGAGCCTCTAATTTCTCTCTCAAGAAAGTGACCCACATCATCCGGGAGTGATCATCAATCAACAACATAAAGTATCTGTCTCCTTGCAAACTCCTAACCCTGGCAAGACCACACAAATCAATGTGCACAAGTTCCAACAATCCACTTTAAGATTGTTCTTTACTCTTGAATGTAGTTCTGCTCTATTTGCCCAACTGACATTCCTTACAATGCTATTAGCAGGTTTTACAAGCTTTGGAAGATCTCTCATAGCCTGAGTAGTACTTATCTTGACAATGTTGTCAAAGTTTACATGACACATTCTCCTATGCCATAGCCAACTTTGATCAATTTGACCAATCAAACAACTTTTACTAGTTCCACTTAAATGAAAGATGTTAACTCTAGTCTGTGTACCAGATGCAATCTCAGTTTCGGAGCTTTCCAAAATTATGCATTTTCCATCCTTGAATCGAAGATCATATCCCTTGTCAACCAACTGTCCAACACTGAGAAGATTATGCTTCAACCCTTCTACATACAAAAGATCATTAGTGTTATTCTTACCATCAAGAGACATGGATCCTCTGCCATGGATTCTACTAGCTGAATTGTCTCCAAACTTCACAATTCCACCTTCATACCTTTCCATACTTACAAACTTACTCTTATCACCTGTCATATGATGAGAGCATCCACTGTTAATTACCCATTCATCCTTTTCTTCAACTTGAGCAGCCAAGGCTCTTTCCACATACACACAGCTAGCAGATTCAATAGGCACTGAATCTTCTTCTTTGATAGCAATGAACACCCATTCATTTCCTGAGGTACTTCCCTTATCAGATTCATCATCAGTGACTTCTTCATCAGCAGCTTCTCGGACATAGTAGCATTTCTTCTGAAACCTAGGTCTATTAGGGTTTGGCTTTGAAACCCTCTCTAGACATCTTGAGGCAAAATGACCAATCTTATTGTAAGCAAAATATTTGAAAGGCAACTTTCCTTCATACTTACTAGATCCTCTTGGTAGTCTTTTGGCAAAAAGGGCTTCAAGTTTTTCAAGCTCTGATTCATCTTCTTCAAGATCCTTCCTTGCCTTCTCAAATCTGGTTAGTCTTCTTTAAGAGTTTTCACCTGGATCAAATCTTTGCTTTCCAAAAACACTGGCCTTAAATGTAGATTCAAATTTAGGAAGAGAATCACCAAACTCACTCATTTCAAATGCTGAGAGCTTCCCAAACAACTGATCCCTTGTAACAATTGTCACAGTCTTGATTTCCTCAATAGTAGCAACTCTATGCTTGTATGAAGTAGGTAAGGATCTGAGCACTTTGCCAACAATCTCTAATTTTTCTAGTGTTCCACCAGCACACCTGATACTGCACACAAGTTAATTCACGTTCTGCATGTAGGAAGTGATGTTTTCATCTTCACTCATCCTCAAATTTTCATATCTACCCTTCAAGCTCTGCAACTTAGCACATTTGACATAATCATCACCTTCATATAGAGTTTCCAACTTCTTCTAGATTTCATGAGCAGTTTTCAATTCTAGGACATTTATCATTTCTATATCAGTCAGGGCACTCAGCAAAGCTTCTTTATCTCGAATGTTGTTTTCAACATCTTTGAGTTCATCTGGAGTTGAAGGACCTTTTTCCGGAGGCGTATACTCATCTTTTGTAATCAGCCCATAAGCATCACCCATGCATTGCAAATGGTACTCCATGTGGCTCTTCTAAAGAGAGTAATTTGTTCCATCAAATCTCAGACTATCCTTCTTGTAAGTCAACATCCTAAATCTCCTCAAGCGGTCAAGCTTCTATTAGAGGAACCAGCTTTGATACCAATTGTTAAAATTAGGGTAGATAACTAAGAGGGGGGGTGAATCAGTTATCTCAAAAACTTTATCTTTTGCTATATGTAATCTTCTTCCACACTTATTAATAGATTAATGATATAAGCATGAAAGCATAAATCAACAACACATGAGCAGAAACATAATCAACACATATGACACCAGGATTTTTACATGGAAACCCAGTTAAGGAAAAAACCACGGTGGGGGTTAACCCAAAAGATTTATTCAACTTCGGTTGGTCTTCAAGACTAAAAACAAACAATCAAGATAGTAGAGTCTAGGGTGCTTATTTCCAGTGGGAGCTACAGGGTCAGTGGTGTTATGATTAGTCTCCAAGTGGGAGATTGTTGTTATATGGAGCTTAATCAGACTCGGAGGTTAAATTTTCCCCACTTTTATCGGTGTGGTTTCCCCCCAAATTATTTAACGGGGGAGTGCAGGGGGTAGAGCCTCTCCTGCGGAGCCCAGGGGGCTTATTCCCTCGGCGGGGGCTCGGGGGCAGAGCCCATGGTGGGGGTCTGGGGCCTATTATTTTATAAAGGCATCGGGATTTATTTTTATATTGGCCGACATAAAAAAAAACCCTATTTTTGTAACTGACATAGGGCTTGATAAAAGCGGCTAAGGGTTAGGGTTTTTGTTAATGTATTGTAGCATTTTTGCAGTGGTATTGAGTTGCAAGGATTGCTGGTTGTAATCGGTTTGATTTACTGGATAATAATATTGGACTCTCTATTGGTGGATGTAGCCTGAGTTTGGGTGAACCACATTAAAACTTGTCTCGCTGTTATTATTTCTGTGTATTTTCATTCCTCTGTTTAATCTTTATTTGCATTTAATTGATATCTTCTACATTTAGTCCCTAACAGGAAGAAGGTGAAGTAAAGGAAGGATCTGTACCTCTGCCTAGTGCAGATGGATCTTCCAATGGCTAAAAATGAAGTATTGTCTCAAGGGGAGTTGCAATTGCATATCTCTTTCAAACCCCTAAATGCATAAGATGCTAAAATCTTTAGCATAATGGATACTAATGACATGAATATGTTTGGCTAGTTTTTTTTTGACATTTGATCAAAAATCTAGCTCTTTGTAGAATTTTGCTAAAGGGTTATGGATCTCTGTGATAGTAAAAAGTTGATTAGGTCAAGAACAGAGAAATGTAATTAGTGCAAAGCAGCTAGGGTAGATGCAAATCATATTTAATTGATACTTGATCAAAATTGCTCTCATTTGAATGATATCAAGTGTGTGCAAGAGCCAAGGAAGAGAAGAAGGTTTTTAACAAATCTTGAGCACAAACCCTAATGACAACATTCTCAGGTATTTCTCAAATTTGTTGGTAAAACCATAGTTTTCTGAAAGAGTTATCATGGAAACATAGGTATGTGGTTATTGATATTATGGAGAGGCTGAGGCCAAAATTCAAGAAACATCCATACAAATCTACCAAGACCGACAAAGATGGTGTGTTTTCTTGTGTTCTCATCAATGTACTGCATACATAAGATGTCCGCATATACATTCCCTCACAATTAAATGAATACAACCATTTGAAGTTGGAAGAATTCATAAACAATCACCTCTTAGGTGATGACTTTCATCTCAAACTAGAGTATACAAATATAGAAGCAAAATGCTTAGATGTATGGAAGGATTTTCCCTATTTTTGCTATGAGGATGATTGGGTCAGAATTGTTTTAAGCCAGATTCATGAAGAATTATTTTGTCTTGATCAACCCTACATGATTACAAAAGAAGCCATTAGAAATGTGACTGGATTGTGCTCCTCCAAACCTGTTCTAAAGGCTATAAAGAATGAGGTGGTTATGAAGCTTACTAGGGTGAAATTTGACAAAAGAACCCTAATAGTGGATGATATCATTGACCTAGGGGTCTGGTATGCCACAATGGGCATTGCATACAAAGTATATTACACAAACATAGAAGGATCTGCTACTGCAACTGCCATCTACACTGCTCATCAAATGATTAAGGAAGGAAAGGACTATGGCCCGTGTGAGCTATTGCGACAACAATTGTTAGACAATCTAAAGAGAACAAAGGAGACACATTATAAATTATGGTATGGCTCTTTGATCATTTGTCTCATGTTTTATTTCTTGAGAGAATTGTCTAGCATGAAAAATGTCATTTGGAGAAGAGATGTTCCCATTGCACAGCAGATTAGGGATCACATGTAGAGTTTTGCAGACACCAAACAATGTAACACAATGTATTGGGGATTCTTTAAGAACTTCCAAGATGAAAGACAAATGAGGGAGATAATACCATCAAAAATTGTAGAAAAATACAAGAATGATATAACTTTAATGGTGGATAAGGATAGTTGTTATATGGCAGCAGTTGAACCAAGGACTGTCTTGATAACCAGTTTGCCTTATGAGGTCTCTAAACTTGATTTGATTGAATATGTTGATATCTTGCTTAGCAAGCCTAAGGATCCCACCATTGAGAGATTTGGGACCTATGATGAAATGACCAATAAGATTGTCAAGAAAAATGTAGAAGAAAAGGCAGAGAAGATGAAATCAAAGTTGGAAGAGATGCTTAATACTCTTGAGGGTCCTGCAGAAGAACCTCAAACCACCTCTTCCTCACAAACTCCTAGAAGGACAAGTAGGTCTTCCCTTACTAATGCTACTTCTTCCAAATCCTCCAGACCTATTCATACACCTCCTAGTAGGAGAAGAGATATTGTTGAAGTCCCAGTACAAACCAAGATTGCAAAGAAAAAGAAACATAGGCCAAAGAAACAAGAAAGAAGAGAAAATATTAATATAGTGAATGTAGATGATGACGAAGAGGATGATGAAGAAGAAGATAATGAAGAAGAATAAGAAGAGGAATCTTGTAAATTAAGGAGAAGAGAAAAGAGAATAAGACAAGGAGAAGAAGAAGAAGAAACTCCTAAAGGAAAAGGAAAAGGAAAAGGAAAGAAAACAAAAAGAGCTCCTTAGGAAGAATATGAATATAAACCTCTACAGCTTGAGGTTGTTGGTATGCACTAGACAACTAAGAGGGGGGGGGGTGAATCAGTTGTCACAAAACTTAAACACTTTCTACAATTTAAACATTCATCACTTATCCACAATTATTATGATTTAACCATGAGTGCATGAAATCAGAAACTTAACCACCGATATAACATCAAACACAAGAGACACCAGATTTATGTGGAAAACCCCAAGGTGGGGGAAAATCACGGAGAGGATTAACTCTCAATATATATTGCAATCTTAAAATAGTGATGTTTAGGCTTGGTCACCCCACGGGCCTAAGCATACTAGCTTACTGCCATGAAGAACAACTAAGTCTAGTAGGCTCACTGTCTCAACCCTAAACCTAGCAAGATTACAATAAGGGCTGTTAAACCCTATTGGTGGCTTACTGCCACATTCACTTCCATGATCAACACCTTTCTATATTGTGAACAAACAATTCCTCAGCTATGCTCTTCCTCTGCTCTTCTAATCCTCTACTCTGCTCTTCCTCTTCTTTCCTCTACCTCTTCTCTACTCTGCTTTTGGACCTTTCTTAATATATTCTCATTTTCACCCAAGGACACCTTTTCCACGACTTAGCTACAAGTATTTATACAATACATCAACCTTGGAAGGAATGATCATCAAGGTCGGCATAAACCATTGGAATAATCTCCAAGGTTAGTATTACAAACATTTACAAAATAGGTCCTGACCTAATGCAACATTATGCAAAGGGAATGAAATGTGGATCACACGATGCCTTAGCTGGGACTCAAACATGATCTTCCACTCTACAACACTCTTCCACAATCTTCTAGAGATCTTTGCAATCACTAGGATCAACCAGGTCGGCCAAGACTGGTTACATGCTACATTAACTGGGAACAATCTTCACACACTTTCACAATTTCTTAATGTGGACCAAAGTCCAGATAGGAACATGATTAGGAGATATCCACAAGCACACTATAATCATCAAGAGCAACCACACGAACCTTAACCACTTTATCCATAGGAATCTTCTCACCGGAACACATGAGCTTCGCTGTCTTCAATTGTCGTAAAAGAAAGATAGCTTGTGGACTACCAAACCACGGACCATTACAACTATAGGCACTTATCATCATCCTAGACTTCCCTCTAGCACTGCAGAGCAAAATACTTTATTGCAGAGGAATGCGGAGCCAAATACTGTCTTCCTGTCTCAACTAAACTCACAGAAAAAGTAGGCTTTACTTTGGTGAACACAACTCACTCAGATCTTCATGCGGATGACTCAGACCTGAAATGTAGCATCCTTAGACATACCTCTAACTTACTTCCAATCTATAGACCACTATCTTCAAGCAGGAACAAATGCAGAGTAGTTAACCAGACTGTTCTTCAACATACAACTCACTTGTTTCTTCCAGAGAGGCTAATTTTCTCAATATCCTCAACATACAAATCTTTTAAACAAGTAATGGAATAGGATACAGTTGACACCAATGACAACAAGGATATGTTGACATTAATGACAACACCGATTAGGCACATACTTGCAACAATCTCTCCCTTTGTCATTGATGGCAACATATGATGTGAAAAACTGCAACAACCATCAAGATAAGATTCTCCCCCTTTCTCTTTACACACCTGCACTCTTTCTTTCTCCAGAATTCTCCTCCTTTCTCTTACACATTTGCACTCTAAATTTTTCACATGACTTATCTCCCCCTTTGACATTGATGGCAAAGGGAACATACTTGCACTCATCTTTTCTAATCTAATCTCTCTTCTGAATATTCTTCAACAGATTGCTCCCCCTTACTTGATGCTTTCCTAACTGCAACTTTGGCTCTTTATGTGAAGTTTTCTCCTTCTTGGTTTGTCAATTCTCACTTTAGGATCTTACTGATACTGCCTTGTTTTCTCTACCAGCAACACTGCAATGCTTTCTGCTCTTTATCAGAAATTCATATTATTTACGTGCTTCCCTTGGGAGATAATTTCATAATCTTCTTGACTTCAGCAACCATCTCTAATTATTACCTATACTGCTACAACTTTTTCCTTTTATTGCTTTGATTGAAAACTTATCCTTGCATACTTCATCCAGAGATTTATCTATTCATCTGCAATTCTTTTTCTTTACTAATGCACCTTAACTCTTTTTACCCAAGAACTAGTCTTTGGTGTGATACTTCTGCACAATTTCTAGGGATCTCAGGAATTCTTTTTGGAACTTCTTCTTCTTCAAATTGATTGTATTCTTGATTTATAGCTACTTAGATATGATATTCTTTCTCTGTTTTCATCAGCACTCTCAATGATCTTTCCCAGACTCTTATTGTAGCACTTTGACCTGAAATCTGTTTTGAATGTAGAGAGCAGTATGTATATCTTTTCTCCAGTATGCATCTGCTAGGTCAGCTTCTTTCATCATCGATCTAGTAGCCTCTTGGACTATCCTATATTCCTTTTAACAACTTCATTCTACTAATAAGTCTTAGCAGACAATTGTCTCCTTGTCCCCTATTCTTTACATAAAATATTGAATTCATTTAATGTGAACTGACCTCCACTATCAGACCTTAAGCATTAGAACCTCAGTTGTATCTCATTCCTAAATATTGTGCAGATTTTCAAACCATATCAAAGAAAACTGCTCAATCCTGAACTTCTGTTGCTCATTATTCTCAATCCAATTATCGAGATCAGACAAATTTATGGATGTAGATGTAATCATTGATCAATAACCATATGCCAAAACTGTAGAACATTATCTTCAATAGTGGACCCAAGTGGACCAGAATACCAGAGCCCTGACACTTGAGTACATACTTGAGCAATTCATCTGTGTGGACCATATGAGACTCCAGAATTCATGTCCAACAATCATCATTGACTTCTTAACATACTTTCAAAACCACACATCAAAATACTCAATAGCGGAAGAATACAAACAAAAATACTTAGATGCTTTAAACTCTTCCAGACTTAAGCCTAAACCACATATAATGATCATCAATTTACTTTATATATTGCTCATACTTTAGTCATTTTGGGCTTTTAGACCATAATCCTTTTGTGCCTTGATCTGCAGAGTTCCCTTCAAGCGATCTGCTATGTAAGTCCTCACAGCTTTGTGCTAAATCTTAACACTGACTATCTAGCTGGGGGATTTTAGAATTTTCAATACAACTCCCCCTGAGCCATAACTCACAATCTACTTCTTAGAGGAAGTAGCTGCTCTGAAATCTAGAGCAGACTCATCTCTTCCTTCATTTGTTACCTTCTTGACCCAAACCTTGTTCATTTCTTCCTTGAATTCTGCTGGATCAACCTTTTCCACTGATTGCTTCAATTCTTCTTGATTTTCCTTCTTCAAGTTCTTACTTCTACAAAATCTTGCAACATGTCCAGGCTTGTTACAATTAAGGCACATAATATTTTTCTGACCATTGTTCCTTTCATTCATCCTTGACTTGCATAGGTTAGCTTTATGCCCAAATTTGTTGCATGTATAACAGTAGCCACTGAAAGATTCTATTTTCCCATTTGTCCCATAGCCTTTTCTCACTTGGCTTCTACACTCATTAGCTCTATGTCCCATTTTGTGGCAAGCATAACATCTAATAGAATTCTGACTAGAGAAGGATGGGATATTTTGATTTACCCTATTTCTACACCAATTAGCCTTGTGACCAAATTTGTTACATAAATTGCAGTAACCATTGAAAGAAGAGTACCTTTGAGCGTTTGGATATCTAATTGATAGTCTTCTGCTTCTTTGATTCTGAGTCCATCTGATCTTGTCCTCTACCTAACTTGTTCTGAATCCTTTCTCTTTTCCAAATGTTATGCCTTCTCTATTATCTTTCTGTTATGCAATTAGCCTATCATATCTGGAAGCACTCACACTAAATTGATCTCTTTGAGCCTATACATGTTTCAGATCAGCTTTCAAGTCTTTAACCTCTTCTTCAAGCTTTATGCAGTCTTTAAATTTGTCTTCTAGACAATTCTCAATCTTTGTCTTTTCTTCAATGTTCTCTTTTAGAGTTTGCTATAATTGCCTGATTTGCCTTCTTAAATCTTCTTTCAAATCCATGCCTTCATTTGCAGTTCTTGAGTTGTCTCTATCAATACTGGCAATTAAGCACATATTCAATTGATTTACAATAGCTTTGTGGTCTCCCATATCGCATTTAGTGGTATGGGAATCTTCTTGTTTTTCAATGTGCAAACTCTTGTTGGTTGAGACCGAATTGTCCTGGATGTTTTCAATAACCTTAACATTTGTGCTTTCAACTATCCTTTCCAATCTATTGTTGTAACATTGATAGGCTTTGGTCCAGGATGAGTATCCAAGAAAAATGCCTTCCTCGTACTTAGTATTGTCCTTTTCCATTCTGATGAGGCATTTGCTTCCAAATATTTTGAAATATTTCACAATGGGTATTGATCCACACCATAACTCAGCAGGGGTCTTTCCTTCTTTGGTTATTACCTAAACTCTATTTAATGTATAGACAGTGGTTTGTATTGCCTCCTTCCAGAATACATCTGGTAAATTTGCTTCTTCCATCATTAATTTTGCATTCTCCTGAATAGTTTTACTTGCTTCTTCTATTATCTTAATTTTGGTAGAGAGTTGTTTTTCTATCCCATAGGTTTCACAAAATATACTGAAATCATTAGAGATATGTTCTTCTTATTTTCCAATTCTTAGGCCTTTGATGTTCATGCATAGCTCATTTTCAAGGGTTTCTTTAAAAATTTTGAGTGCCTCCAGAATCTCTGATTTATCTTTTAAAAAAATGACCCAAGTCATTCTAGAAAAGTCATCAATGAAAAACATAAAGTACCTTTGACCATGGAGGCTTGGTATTCTTGTAGGACCACAAATGTTTGTATGAATTAATTCTAATCATTCAGTAGAGGATCATTCTTTATCTTTCCATGTTTTTCTTGACAATCTTTGACATTTCCTGCGACTGATGTTGCTTGAGTAATCAATCTCTAGTAGATCATTCACAATCTGAACTGAGTTTGTTAAGTCACCAAGATTTGTATGGCAAAGTCTTCTATGACAAACCCATATTTCATTTGTCTGAGATGTGTATCCAAGAAAGTCACATTTTCTGAGATGATAGAGGTTCTGTTCAGTTCTTTTTGCAATTGCTATTGTAGCTCTAGTTTTTTCTTTGATTTCAAGAGAGTCATTCTCAAATACAAACTTGAATCCCTTCCTGCATAACTGTCTGACGCTTAAGAGATTTTGTTTCAAGCCTTTTACATAAAGAACATCTTCATAAATTTATCTATTGCTAAAATTTGTCGATCCTATTCCACAGACTTCAGCAGTGCAGTCATCTCTGAATCTGACTAGCCCTTCATTGTGTTCTTCCAAACTAATGAACTTACTTCTGTCACAAGTCATATGGTTTGAGTAGCTACTATCAATAACCCAACAATCTTCATCACTGGTACAAGCTTCAGACCATCTTCAATGGTTGTCATTTTGTTCTTCGTGAATCACTTCGTTGGACAATCTGTTCTTGATATCTCTTGATGAGAATTTAGTTGTATTGGAGAGTATTTGCTTTCCTTTTGTCTCCATTCAAATCTCCCTTGAGTTGTTAGACTCTTTCCAAAGGGACTTGGCTTTGATACCAATTGTTGATATGTGTTGGCCAACTAAGAGGGGGGGTGAATTAGTTGTCACAAAACTTAAACACTTTCTGCAATTTAAACATTCATCACTTATCCACAATTATTATGATTTAACCATGAGTGCATGAAATCAGAAAATTAACCACAGATACAACATCAAACACAAGAGACACCATATTTATGTGGAAAACTCCAAGGTGGGGAGAAACCATGGAGAGGATTAACTCTCAATATATATTGCAATCTTAAAATAGTGATGTTTAGGCTTGGTCACCCCATGGGCCTAAACATATTGTCTTATTGCCATGAAGAACAACTAGGTCTAGCAGGCTCACTGCCTCAACCCTAAACCTAGCAAGATTACAATAAGGGCTATTAAACCCTACTGGTGGCTTACTACCACATTCACTGCCACGATCAACACCTTTTTGTATTGTGAACAAACAATTCCTCATCTCTGCTCTTCCTCTGCTCTTCTCTTCCTCTACTTTGCCCTTCCTCTTCTTTCCTCTACCTCTTCTCTATTCTACTTTTGGACCTTTCTTAATATATTCTCATTTTTGCTCAAGGACACCTTTTCCACGACTTAACTACAAGTATTTATACACTAAATCAACCTTGGAATGATTATCAAGGTCAACATCAACCATGGGAACAATCTCCAAGGTCGGTATTACAAACATTTACAAAATAGGTCCTGACCTAATGCAACATCATTCAAGGGGAATGAAATGCGGATCACGCCATGCCTTAGCTGGGACTCAAACATGATCTTCCATGCCACAACACACTTTGACAATCTTCCAGAGATCTCCATAATCACTGGGATCAACCAGGTTGGCCAAGACTGGTTACACGCTACATTAACTGGGAACAATCTTCACACACCTTCACAATTTCTTAATGCAGACCAAAGTCCAGATGGGAACATGATTAGGATATATCCACAAGCACACTATAATCATTAGGAGCAACCACATGAACCTTAACCACTTTATCCATAGGAATCTTCTCACCGAAACACATGAGCTTCACTGTCTTCAACTGTCATAAAAGAAAGATAGCTTGCAGACTACCAAACCATGAACCATTACAACTGTAGGCACTTATCATCATCCTAGACTTCCCTCTAGAACCACATAGCAAAATACTTTATTGCGAAGGAATGCGGATCCAAATACTGTCTTCCTGTCTCAACTGAACTCACAAAAAAAGTAGGCTTTACTCTGGTGAACACAACTTACTCAGATCTTCATGCAGATGACTTAGACCTGAAATGTAGCATCCTTAGAAATACCTTTAACTTACTTCCAATCCACAGACCACTTTCTTCAAGAAGGAACAAATGCGGAGTAATTTATCAGACTGTTCTTCAACATACAACTCACTGTCTGTACTGCACTTCTCTGTGGCTTACTTGTTTCTTTCGGAGAGGTTGATTTTCTCAATATCCTCAACATACAAATCTTTTAAACAAGTAATGGAATAGGATATAGTTGACACCAATGACAACAAGGATATGTTGACATCAATGACAACACCGATTAGGCACATACTTGCAACAGAGGCCACCATCAAAGTAATTGCACAACATGGTGCTTTAAAAGAAGTTGCAGACCTTTATAAAGAGATGACTGCCAATGACAAGGCTATAATTGAGGAAGCCATAGTTAGGTATATCATGGCCTTTAATGTGGCCATAAATGAAATTATTGATCAACTTCCGGTAAGTCTTGTAGACTTACAAATGAAAGAAATGAAGCCATGGAAAAAGAGGCTAGAATGAGGCAACAAGCAGTTGAGAAGGTTGGTCCATCTATCTCTAATGAAGAAAAGGTTAAATTGTCTCTGAGACAAGCACAAGAATTTAGAACCAAACATAAAATAAAAATTCTAATGGGAAAAGACAAAGAAGATATAGAAATATTAGAAAGGGAAATAGAAGAGAAAACAACCAAGATTCTGCAGGAAATGAAGACTGCTGAAGTAACTGTTGAGCATCAAGTTTCTCTATATATGCCTAATGTGCCTATTCAAGACATAGATCTATTAGCTTTTGAAGGTAATGTAATTGGTGGTGATGTGAATGAGAAGAATAATCAATAGAATAAGGAGATTTCTCCTCCAGAAAACATTGAAGCACAAGATGCAAAGGATCCAAGTGAAGAGGTTGTACCCCCTCTAGAGAATCCAGGGAAAGATGAGTAGAAGAAAGAGGATAATACTAAGAAAACTAAGGATGCAACATAGAGGACTGTTGAGAAACAAGATGATAAAATTCATAATGAAACAAAGAAGATTGAGAAAAAGCAAGATGAGAAAGTTTAGGATGCTTCTATAAATGTAGGTCAGGATTCCTCATCCTCAGATTCATTTAAGGACCTACTAGGATTTTAGATGCAGTTTCAACTAGTGGTTACACCTCAGCTTATGCACATTCCTACTCATGAAGGGAAAGTTGACTTATCAATTAATTCTCCCCTTCACAAGTTACAACTTGGTGACATCCTGCATGCTTCTACAAGAAAGGAGTTCCTACAAGAACATTTGAAGAAGACTAGCCTAGTTGAGGATGTAGTAAAGTTGATTCAGGAAGGCTTACCAGAGGTAAACATTGATCCTTCCTTGCCTTTGAAGCAGAAATTGAAGCTTTTGATGGGCTCTTTCAAAGATCGCTCCTCTCATATTGAACAAAAGGCAGAACAAGAAGCCTTAAAAAAGATAAATGATAAAAGACTAGCTGAGGTATTTGACCAGTGTGCCAATACACACAATAAATTGCAAGAAAATATAAAGATATTTAAGGAATGTACTGATGAAGTTACTACCTTATATCTATTTTTATTGAAATGGCCAAATTCTGCTAAGAATATTAAAACTCATATTGACTCCATTGAGCCACAGAGCACTAAATTGGTCGAGATATATGACTTGTCAAAATACAAGGATGGATCAACCAGGGCACAAATTGAAAATCTTCAGTCACATATGTCACAACTTTAGGACTGAAGAGAATAAATAAAGAAATAGTTTGGTCATCTAAGGGAAGTAGGTAATTTGAGACTTGCTTCATTATCTGGGTTGCTAGCTAAAGTAGAAATGGTTGATCTAAAAAAGAAAACTCCAAGCAATATGGAGGAGGCTGAGGACCTATGCATACAATTTGAATGTTAGAGACACATTTTGTCCTCAGCAAAAGCAAACTGGGCATCCACTCTTGCTCAACTCAAGGTAATCTACAAAAGCATTCTACCTTCTAAGTGAGTTGCAAGAGCATTATAGATAAGATAATTTTGGCTTTGTGTAGATTTGTGGAGGCTTACAGTATCATTCTTGATGAAAATACTATGTACATAGCATCAATTTTTGGGCATTTCCATCTCAGGGGGAGTATTGTTTGTAGAAATCATATAGTAAGGGGGAGTTCATACAGTTCTGTTTAGTTTTTATATTATACCCTCTGTCCTTGATGTCAAACGGGGAGAGGGCAGAATGTACATCTAAGGGGGAGTGTTTGTGAACATCATTTTGGTTTTGCCATCAATGACAAAGGGCGAGATTGCTGCATCTTGATAAGATTAGTTGTCATTGATGTCAAAAGTATGTGCTCCAGAGATAGTCAATATGCAGTATTAGTTGGTGTAAGTCAGTAGTATGAGGAAGAATAGTAATTATCTTGATGTCTAAGTGTGATGTGGAGGTGAGGACACTTGTTCTAATCTATTTCCTATATGTCTACATTGATATCTTACCAGTTTGGTGTACCGCACTTAGAGATAAGTTACATAAGTTTTGCTAAGGCATTTACGGTGTATACTCTAAGGCAGAGGCATAGTGTTTTGGTCCACATTCCTCTGCAGAGAAAGATTTAGTCTTGCAGTTTAGAAGATAAGTTTATTGACATATGAATGTGTTATATCCAAGAGCTTAAGTCTTTATACCTTCAGCAGTGAAAGTTTCAGGTGACAAAGTTTTGGTTAGTGCTTTGACAAAGTAAAGCAATGATGAAGACATGTTGGAATGCTCCGCATTCCTTTGGAAGTGAATATTTGTTCATGTGGTTTTGAGGACATGCTTAGAGATGTTTAATGCATGCTTCTTTATAGTATCAGGTGATTTGGAGGTCTGCAAGTTCAGTTTTCAAATGACAAAAGTGCTACAGATGATTCTAGATGCTTAACTGTTCTCAAAATATATGTTTGGATACTTGCGTTAGTTGGAGAGTGTATAGATCAACAATATGAGTTTATGTGGACACTCTACATGTCTCAATATGTCACAAGTTTGAAGTACATGTAAATCCTTCTTGTTTCTATTGCCGCATAAAGTGTTTAAGTCACATTGAGTTATATATGAATGTTGATTACAATACAACTGAGTTAAATGTCTCTAAATTCCTCTAAAAGTGATAGATGTGGTTGTGTGGATTTTAGAGATATGTTTAGAATGATGCATGAGGTTAATGAAAGAGTCTCAGGTATTTTAATGGTCTACAATGCAATATCCTAAGTTTTGATATGTCACAGTCAGTTAGGGATGCTCTGCTCTCATCAATTCAATGTGTTTCTCTTCTTGCAGCAACATGTAATGATCATATACTTCAGGAGAAGGTTGTAAGGGTACTAATGATATAGTATATTTCACACATCTTGGTCCACATGATGTTTTTGGTCTCTCCCTGGTGTTATAAAGATGAACAGTTGGCAATTTTGGTGATGGTTAAACTATCAGTCTGGGTTCCTTCATTTGTAGTTGATCCTGTTTAACTAATTTTGCTTTGGAGGATGTGTTGTGATGTATTTACCCCTCTATACCATGTGTGGTGATCCACAACTCATTTTCTCTTCCTAATATATTTGGTTTGAACTAACCTATACAGTATCACACATTTCATCTAAATGATATCTTGGTGCCAACCTAATTGAGGTTTTGAGTTGTTGCAAAGGGTATTTATAGAAGAACAAAATCATTTTGTAAGTGTAGAAGATAGATTGATAAGGGTGTTAAGGATGAAGTGTGTGAAGTTAAAATGATGGATTAATTGAGCAAAGAAAGGGACTACAACATCAACATATGATGGATGCCTTCTTTACAATAGTTCAAGTTCATGTTTTTATTGTAATTATCATGTATCTTGCTATCAGATAGTGAGTCTCTTCAGTAGGTCCTTGTATCTTGTCCTAAGGTTGTAGCCTTAGTTTGCAAGTCCAGAAGGGAGTAGTAGCTTCCTTGGGTTGTAGCCCTAAAACAAAGTTGTAATCTTTTATAGCAGAAAGCTTCATATATTATGAGTTAATCCTCATCATGGTTTTTCCCTCATTGGGTTTCCCGCCTAAAAATCCTGGTGTCTTTGTGTGGTGCATGTTTTACTTTATGTTCTTCTTCTTTTGGTTAAAATGATTTGAGTGTTAAGCTGCAAATGGAATTGACTTAAAGTTTAAGAATAGACTGATTCACCCCCCCCTCAGTCTCTGACTGTGTTCAACAATTTGTATTATTAATTTTATATTTTAATTAATTTTATGTAGTCATACATTAGCAAAAAATAAAATTTATATATATTCAAAATAATATGAATTGACACTATATGCAAATTTGAGACTTATTTCTTAATTGATTTCCTAAGGTTGCAATCATGTATATAATCAAAACTAAAAATATAGAATGATTACCTAGATATTTGATAATTAAACAAGGAGCGAAAGCCTCCTTAAATAAGATTACAAATGCTTTATCCAAAGAGGATAAGAGTGACAACTAAGAGGATAATACTGACAACTAATAAAGCAAAAATAATAAAGAATATTCCTAAAGTCTATCCTAAAAGCTAATTGACCATTATAAATAAAGCATTACTTTAATACCCTCCCTTAATGGTCAATCTACTAACTACACCAAGATTATCCTAAAATTTTACAAATTTTTTTGGACTCAAAGACTTGGTAAGAATGTTTGTAGTTCCACATGCTTGATGAAACAACAATGTAGTTCCACATGTTTGGTATGCTCATGGAAGCCTGGATTATTGGTAAGTTTTAGCACCCCTTGATTGTCAAAAAACAAGGGTGAAGGCGTTTCTTGAGGCACCTTCATGTCTAAAAGCATCCTTCTAAGCCATACTACCTCACATGTTGCTTTTACTACTCCTCGATATTCTTCTTCTATCAAGGATAGAGCTACTACCTATTGTTTCTTGCTAGTCCATGTGACTGCACCTATGCCAAGGCTAAAAACATAACTAGAAGTGGATTTTTTGTCATCCACAGAACCTACCCAATCTGAATATATAAACCCAATCAACTTAGGATCTTTTCTTCTGCTATACAGAATGCCAAAGTCAAGTGTCCCTTTCAGATATCTCAACACCTTCTTCATTGCAGTCCAATGTTCTACTTTGGGTGCTGTCATGAATTGAGAAATGAAACTCACAACATAGATCAAATTAGGTCTAGTGGCTATAAGATAAATTAAGCTCCCCACTAGTTGCTTGTAAGCTAACTCATTAATGGTCTTAGAGTCAATTTTGGCTGAAAGTGTTGTTATATGGAGCCTAATCAGACTCGAAGGTTAAATTTACCCCACTTTTATTAGTGTGGTTTCCCCCCAAACTATTTAATGGGGTCAAGGGGTAGTGCCCCTTGCAGAGTTTGGGGGCAGCGCCCCCAAGACGGGGTCAAGGGGCAGTGCCCTAAAACAATTTTTTATTATTTTATTAAGGCGTCGGGAGTTATTTTTCTATTGGCTGACATAAAAAATCTCTATTTTTGTAACCAACATAAGGCTTGATAAAAGCGGCTAAGGGTTAGGGTTTCCGTTGATGTATTGTAGCATTTTGAGGTGGTATTGAGTTGCAAGGATTGCTGGTTATAATCGGTTTGATTTACTAGATTATAATAGTGGACTCTCTATTGGTGGATGTAGCCCAAGTTTGGGTGAACCACGTTAAAACTTGTCTCTCGCTATTATTATTTCTATGTATTTTCATTCCTCTATTTAATCTTTATTTTCATTTAATTGATATCTTCTACCGGCTAACCCTAATAGAAAGTTTCATCCCTTTCTCCATAGGTGTTGACGAGATTTGCAATCTATCATTTTGAATTTGTCAAGTAAACTCCTGGCATATTTGGATAGTGAAACAAAAAAGCTGCCACCTATTTGCCAAACTTCTACACCTAGGCAATAATGTAAGAGGCCTAGATTAGTCATGTCAAAAGTTGTACTCATATCCGATTTGATTGTTTCAATTGTGTGTGTCTCATTACCTATAATAATGATGTCATCTACATATATCTAGTAGAATGATATCATTACCAATGCTTTTGACATACAGATTTGGATCTAAAGGACTCCATTGGAATCTGTGTTCAACCAAATTCCTGTCAATTTTCATGTACCATGACTTTGGTGCCTACTTTAGGCCATATAAATCTTTCTTCAACCTACATACAAGATGCTCCTTCCCTACAACCTAAAAATCCTAAGGTTGAGACATGTACACTTTTCCTCCAAATCCCCATTGAGAAAGACATTCTTTACGTCCATTTGATGGACTATCCAACTAAACTAAGATGACATGGCTAGGACTGATCGAATGGTGCTCATCTTTGTTGTAGGAGCGAAGGTCTCCTCATAGTCAATGCCTTCTCTTTGTGAGAACCCTTTTGCAGCCAACCGAGCTCTGCACTTGTCAAGAGTATCATCTATCTTGTACTTGACTTTGTACACCCATTTGCAGCCAATGGGTTTCTTACCTAGTGGAAGATCTAAGAGATCCCAAGTCATATTTTTTGACTTTCATGTTTAATGGCCATGACCTTTTCCTATTCAGGTTTTCCTTTTGCCTCCTCAAACATATCTGGCTCATAAACTTCCTAAATATTATCCATTAGAACAAAGTTAACTATGTTATACTTGCTCTTGTCTCTCGATGATCTACCCTCGATCATTTCACTTACCTGAACGTCTCCAATGGTGTTTTCCCACCACTTTGGTCTCTTCTTGGGAGATTCTTCATCCAAATTAGTGCTATCACCATGACCTAGGCTATACTTGGTCCTGTGTCATTTGGATGCTAATCTAGGTTATCATAAATAAATTTAGGTATTGTTACCTGCCTAGGAGACTCCGCATGCTCATAATCCTCTCCCCCTTTAGGTGGAGCTAGCTGAAGCTGAACACCTGAATCTTTAGCCATAACAGGTTGGTTTTAAGTAATCTTGATCTCTAAAGAAAGCTAGAAGGGCCCATCTTCCTCATCAATCACAACATCTCTAGTGAAAGTCAAGTGGCTAGTGTCAACATCAATCAACCTATATGCCTTATGATTGTCACTGTACCTTGTAACCATTAATACTCTTAGGATCTAGCTTGGTTCTCTTTGCATCTAGAATCTAGGCATATGCAATGGAACCAAATACCTTAAGATGACTAACTTTCAGTTTTCTCCCAGACTTAGCTTCTTCTAGAGTCTTCTGCTTCACCACCTATGTGGGAGACCTATTTAGCAGATAAATTGCTATATAAACTACCTCAACCCAAAATTTCTTGGGAACACTCCTATTCTCTAGCATACATCAAGCCATCTTTGTGATAATACGGTTTCGCCTCTCAACTACTCCATTCTGTTGTGGAGTGTAGGGTGTTGTATATTGACATTTTTGTCATGTTTAGTACAAAAATCATTGAATTTTTTGGAACATAATTCATCTCCATTATCAGATCTAAGAGTGGTTATGTCACAACCAGCCTCTTTTTCTACTAATGCTTTGAACTTTTAAAATTCATTAAACACATCTAATTTTAATTTCAGAAAATACACCCACATTTTCCTACTAAAATCATCTACATATAGAAGAAAATACCTGGCACTAGTGATCGATTTCATGTTCATTGGGCCATACATATCTGCATGAACCAATTGTAGGACTCTCTAGGCTCTCCAAGCATGTCTGTCTTCAAATGGATTTATGTGTTGCTTCCTTGCTTGGCAAGCTCTGCAAACACCTTGTATCTACTGCTGAATGTCAGGAAGGCATCAAGCAAATTCTCTCAAGCCAACTAAGAGAGATAGGATAAGTTGAGGTGCACATACTATTGATGCCAAAGTGTATTGATATCAAATGCACTCTTGGCTGCAAATGCATGCTCCTAGACCCGTCGAGTATCAATTAGTCAATACAAACCATGATCTTCTATTCCAGTTGTAATAATCTTCTTTGTCTCCTTGTCAACTATGTAGCATTTATGTTTGCTAAAGATGACATCCAGATTGAGACAATGACACATAATCTAACTCATTAAGAGTGAATTAAGCTCTATTCTTGGTACATAGTACACATTGAGAAAAATTAAATTTTTCCATCTAGAGGATATTTGCACATTCGCTTTGCCAACAACTATGTGCTCCTCACCACCATTGAAGATCAGTGAACTAGAGCAAGCCATGTACTCTATGAACAAATCTTTTCTATGGGTGAAATGATGAGATGCGCCTGAACATATATACCATGCAGATGACTTAGACTGATCTACTAGTCATTTAGCCATGAATCCATAGAAGGATGATTCCTTCTCCAAATGCTCCGTGACATGAGCCTTTGGCTAAGGCCCTCCCTTGTTAGATTTGTGTTTAGCTAGCCTCTTTTTGCAGTGCTTCTTCATGTGACCCATCTTACCACAATAATGTCATGATGTTTTTCATATTTTTTGAAGTATTCTCATTGTTACCTTGTCCTTTCTTCTATGACCATTTGCCTTTGCCCTTGTCTTTGGCTGCAAATTCCTATTCCACACCCTATGTCTCATTGTTGCTACCAAATTGTTTCTTCCATCTATCTTGTTGTAAGAGCTTATTGCACAACTCTTCAAACTTCAGGTCAACACTGATAGAGGTGATATTGAGTGTCTTAATGAAAGGCTCATAAGCATGTGACAATATTTTTAATGTGATTACCACCATGTCCTCTTCTTCCATCTTCTGACCTATGGATGACAACTAATCTCTAATGTCCTTAATTTTGAGTAAATGCTTCTACAAGGATGTTTTCTCATCCATCATGATCAAAAAGAGCACATTCTTTAGGAAGGAGGACTTGCCTTTATGAAATATCTCATGTAGATCTCACAGATGCTTCCAAATTTCCATAGAGATTGTACCTATATGAACCTCCAGAAGCATTTCATCAGTCACTGATAATTTTATCAACATGATGGATTCTCTATCATGTTGACCAAAATTGTCTTGGTATTTACCCGCAGTTATTGAATGGATGTCAGTACCAAGGATGATCTTTTCAAGGCATATGTACTAGAAAATTGTTAAGATTCGTTACTTCCACGTGTTGTAATTTTTGCCATTAAAACGTTGGCTGCCTTCTAACATGATGTTGCGTAAAAAGGCCATCTTCCTTACCACAACTTATAATCATAGAGTAAAAACTAAACCCTTTACTATC
Organism: Cunninghamia lanceolata; assembly: GCA_027924645.1. Lineage (NCBI taxonomy): Eukaryota > Viridiplantae > Streptophyta > Pinopsida > Cupressales > Cupressaceae > Cunninghamia > Cunninghamia lanceolata. The sequence goes on along the minus strand of BSBN01001344.1, from coordinate 9,922,182 downwards.
TAAAATTAATCTTTCCACAAACCCTAGCAAATGAAAATGCTAAAACTTGTGCTCTAGCTGCAGGTTAATAAAAATAGTAAAAAAAATTGCTTAAATATTTGTGAATAATATCTAAAATAGGTTGGCTAAAACCCTACCCATCTTAATATGATGAAAAAATGCTAAAAAATAGGCGCAATTTGTCAAGCTCTATTAATGCTCACTAAATCTAATGAAGCTAAGGCATGCATACAACCCAATGGATGGACTCATCCTAAATAAAGCAACTTAGTGAATAAAGTCTAGCTACATTTAATCTATCAACCCAGGGACGTGGTACTTAGCATGATGTCTGCACTGTATGCACAATTAGAGGATTCTAGATATGTAGTTGGGTATAGTTATAAATGGATATTACTAAAATGCTAAAAAAGGAATACAAATTTATAAATTTAGAAAGTAAACTATGCGACTGTTCTTAACCACAACAAAAGAATGGCTGAAACAGAATCAATGAATCTAGCTACAAAATCTAAATCTGATTACATGAAACTAAAACAAATAGTGGTAGTCTTCCACAAGTGGGCCCTGACTTGGGTTGACTAATCCCTTCCTTCTATTGACTTAATTTATTGAATCAATGCATCTATTTCTTCACCATGAATTAAGAACAAGAAGAATTAAGTAATCTGAAATGACACTCTATTTTATTGATTGAAATTAGAACATACTACAATCATCTAGAAATCTCACTACTCTAGATATTTGACAAAAAATAGATATATACATCCTCTTACAATTCCTACATTAATAAAAAATAACAACTAACTGATCCACTTCCCTCCATGCAAGGAAGGATCCTTTATTTCTAAAGATTCATAATGAAACTAGGAAACAAAAACTAGAACAATTCAGAGAAGAGAGTTCTAATTAGGACATTGGAATGAAACAACTTCATACAAGAAACATGGAGGTGGTCATTCTAGTGTCGATCAACCTCAACATGTCTTCAATTGCAGAATAAGTATTTTTTCCATTTGTTGTACATTGCTCCTTGATGTCTCCTGTTGCAAGTATGAGTAGTAAGTGTTTTCTTTAATGTCAATGCATAAGGAAGTTATTTGAATAAGTCTAAACAAGTATCTGAGGAATTAGTACAAGTGCAGAATTACTTTATCTCTCAAGAATAGTGTAATGTTTTGCTCCGCATATCCTGTAGATTGAATATCTTTGCCTATGGATTGGAAGTAATGTTAAGGGATGTTTGTAGATGCTATGTTTCAAGTTTGAGCCTCTGGTGTGAAGATTTGAGCAAGTTGTGTTCACTAGAGTAAAAACTATTTTTCTGTGTATTTAATGGTGACAGGGAGAATGTATTCTGCTCTGCATTTCTCTGCATTCAAGTTTCACAGTCTGCGGTTCTGGAATTAAGTTTGTGATGTTGATATGTGCCCTCAGTTCTAATGGTTCATGATTTGGTGCTCTGCAAGCGATCTTTCATTTATGACAATGGTCGATAGTAATGTTCAAGTGCTCCAGTTTGAAGAATCTTATGGATAAAGTGTTTAGAGGTTGTGCAGATGTTCTTGGTGATTGTAACGTGCTTGTGGGAGTCTCTAGATCATGTTCCTACCTTTTGATTGATTTGCAAAGTATAATCCTATTTGTAAATGAAGCGTGTTCCTAAAAGTTTTAGTGTTAACTCCAGTCTTGGCCGACTTGGTTGTTTTCACTACTTGCGGATATGATTTGAAGATTGTGGAAGCATATTGTTGCATGGAAGACTGTATTTGAGTCCCATCTAAGGCTTGGTGTGATTCACATTCATTTCTCTTCTCCCCTAATTCATTTAGGTCCAGACCTATCTTAATGTATGTATGTATGTTTTCTGACCTTGGAGATTGCTCCAAAGGTTGATGATTGTAATGACGACCTTGATGTAAATTCCAAGGTTGATGAATTGTATAAAAACATGTAATGCAATTGTGAATTGATGTGAGGATGCAAAAATGAAAAGATAATTTTGAAGTATAAACGTAGAGCATAGCAGAGGATACTTATTGTGCTTAAATGGAATTGAACCTTGGCATAGTATAGATGCTATTATCTCAGTTCACCAACTTTGGCAGTGAGCCTCTTCTTGTAGTGAGAGTTTTGGCAGTGAGCCTTTGATTTTTGGTATTGTTATAACATATTAGTTTGTGAGTTAACACTCACTATGGTTTTTCCCCTATGGGGTTTTCCACGTAAAAAATATAGTGTTTCCTGTGCTGAATGTGTGAATGTTTTTGTTTCATGCTTTCATGGTTAAAATACAAACACAATGTTAATTGGTTGATGTGTTAATGGTTTTGAAATATTGGTTACAAATGATTCACCCCCCCTCTCAGTTGTATTGCACTTTTCAATAGTCTCCTGCATCTTATTTTGTATGTATAAAGAGAATAGGTTACTATTGGACAATTACCATTGACTGCACGCTTTTGCTACAGGAGTCACCCCTTTTAGCTATAGGAAATTCTAGCTTGGCTGTAAGTTAGTATTCTTGGTTCTTGTAGGAAGGAGTTAGTCCCAAAGAAATCTCCAATCATAAAGATTATTATAAACACAATTATTCACACTACATTGATGAGCACACGGTGATACTAAGAGTGGGGTGAATCAGTATCTAACAATCTTTTACTTTTCAAACTCAATCAATCATATCAACTACACATATGAAAGATCTAGCAATTAAGAACACAAAGAACACACAATTTACATGGAAACTCTTTCGAGAGAAAACCACGATACAATATTACTTATATATATATCCTTTCTTCTTCTTGTAGGCTCCAACCTACCTCACATATAAATAGTGAGCTCCAACTCACACGACACACCAATCTCCACTTGATAGAATTATAGGCACCAACCTATTGGAGGCTCCAACCCCCACACACAAACTAAGCTCTAACCTAACAAGACTCTCCAACCTCTACTTGATAGGATCCAAGCTATTAATCCTTCAATGATTGATATGGTTTACTTCACAAGATGTTCCTCTCACAAAACTGATCATAATCTACACAATATCCTTTTTCCTCAAATATGATCACAACTCACACAATATCCTTCTTTCAAATCTGGTCACAATCCACACAATAACCTTTTCTCACAAATCTGACTACAATCATGCAAAATCTTCCTTCCAAATCTGATCACTATCATGCAAAATATCTAACACAAATCTAATCCAAGATTTGTTAATGTCTTCCTTCAATTTGATCACTAATATATCAATGGTTTCCTCACAAATCTGCTCTTAATTTTCACTCATACATATTTGCATTCATCTACGCACTTGAGTTGTATATATTCTTTATAGAGTCAGTGTATACTTCCCTTTTAGACCTGCACCAATTTCTTATCAAGTTTGCATGTATCTTAGCATATATCTCTTCATAAATGATTGCACATGTTCTTCATAATTTGTAACATTAATTCCTTAATACACATCTGAATTACTCTTCATAATTTTTTGCCTCTTCTTCTTTTAAATCCGCTCTTTTTAACTAAAAAAATATTCATTACCTTCTTGCCTTCTAACCACACTATCTCCCACACTTTACATTCTTCCAAGGTAAGAAACCATTATGAATATTTGTGTCTATTAGAAAAGAGACAACTCTCCAATGAGTCACATTTCTTCATAAATCAGATCCCAACTTTTCTTGATCCCTACCTTTTATCTAAGACAATATTAATCGCTGCTACAAATCATATGCCTTTTATTTACTAAATTGCACTTTTTCTTCATCTTTATATAATATACTTTTGTCTTACTCTTATAAAAGAGATTCAACCACCAAAAACAAAATTGTATCCTTTCCTCCTTTTAATGGAATCACATCTTTAAATATTATCCTCTATGATGTATATGTCATAAGACTTTTTTTTAAATTATATGTGGTGCTCCTTTTCACTTCTATTAATCATTCCACATCATCTATCCCTTTTTATTTAATCACACTTCATCTTGTCTTATTCACAATTTGTTAGGTTCTCCTTGACAATGAATCATATCTCATTAACAAATGAATAGAATCACCTTTAATAAGGAATTGTATATCCTCCTTTCAATATTAATCGCTTTTACTCAAAACAAGTTTGTTGATTCTTTTTAATGTAAATCCCTTTCACTTGTGTTTATAAGACTATCTTTCTGTGAGGTATGAGATCGGCAATATTTTAAGTGAATGTCATGTCTTTATATACTAATTGCTAGTCTTATAATATTAATTTCTCCTTTCATTATTATATATATCTCCTCACTAATCACATCATATATATTGATCTCATCTCACCTTTTTTTAATATCTGCACCACTTCATACATCTCATATGTTTCATTGATCAGACCTCTTGATTTATTCTTAATTATTCCTTATACACCACTATTAGATTTTGTCTTATATGGCTCTTCCACCTATGAGGTTGGCCTCATAAAATAAATCTATTTTGCCTCATTAAGTAGCCACCTTAATTGCTTTGACATTAAGGACCTCATTTATGACTCCATGTTTTTTGACATCAATCTCATTCATACTTCTTTGACAACACTAATGACAATCTTCGACAATCTCGTCCATTCTTCCTTTGACATCAATGACAAACATTCCAACATACATTACACATGAAAATAACTATCTGAACCAAGCAACATTTATTAAAGCGTCATGTCATTAATTTAGTTCTTATCCAAATATTATATGAAGTCTTGGTCTAGAAAGGATAAAAGTGTTTGTAGAAAGGTACTTGAAAATAGAAAAAATAAGGATTAAAAGGACAATAATGGGGCTCATCACTACCCCCCCACTGAAGGTGTTGCTTGCCCTCAAGTAACTAAGGCTTAGAATTATACATGAGAGAAATATTTTTAAAATCACAGGGATTCACATGTCCTTCACCTTCACTCAAGAAGAATGCTTTTTGTCCGTCGATGCGCTCCCACTTGGTGTTTTCATCTGCTAATTGATATATTATCCTACCACTCCAATGAGGAATTAGAAACCAGAGGGTAGGTGGTTAGAAGGTAATTGGCAACCATGTCAATCCACTTGCTCTAGCCATGTTAATATATTTGTGACCTTTGCTGATAGTTGCATGAAAGTTTTACAGGGAGTGTAGCTCCTTCCTTCTTACTTTTGGTGTTAGCTCTTGCCATCTTGCTTTATTGGACTCAAAGGCTTCCTTCGTTATGTCCCTCAGAATATCTTGATATGTTATGTAAACAATCTCCTAATTTTAAAGAATTTTTTCTGCCACATCAAGATTTTCTTGCAATTCAATCCATTCCTCCACAACCTCATTAGGATTTCTTACTTCTCCTCTGATCATTAAGGACATAGATTTCTCCTTCTCCATGTAGCCCTTCATCTGAATCCCCCTACTATGTTAATTTCTTATGAAGGAAATGAGTTCCCTAATATGTACATCCCCCACATAATGGATGGGGTTCCAAGATAGATCATAAGGCACAACCATATCATGTAAATAAATAGCAGATCCCTGAATTCAGCTGATGATGTTTAAAAATCCAAAAATAATTCTTAGTTGTATCAACCATAAGTGGCAAATCACTAAAAACTTGCATAAACAAAAAAATTAGAAATCTTTCCTTCAAAATTAATGTTTAAACCCTAGCAGGTGGCCTGCATTACATAATTTGGCTTGTCAACTCTACCATTCATCCCATTCTCTGTTTTAATTTACCGATTTCCCCATCTTTTTCACTTATCTTCTCATTAAACTTCTTCACCATTTCCTCCTTTTCCTCCCTCCATTTTCTTCTCATATTTCTAATCTCTTCATCTCTCCTCCATAGTAAGTATTCTAAAGGGGGTCCATCTATCTGTGTTGCTGCATGGTGCTTAGAAGGGTTAGCTGAGGTGGAAGGAATGCCCTATTTTATGGGTTGAGTAATAAGTAGTACCTATTCCTCAGCCACCTATGTTTCCTTATTCAATTCCTCCACTGCCATTTGAGCTAACCTATCTAATTCACTACTTTTTTTCTCATTTGTCTTCAGCTACTCTTTTAGCTGTTGATTAGTTTTTAGTTGTTCCTCTAGTTGCTCATTCAACATGCTTATTTTTGTTTAGAGCAGCTTGAAACTCATCCTCATACCTTGTTTCTCTTTCTATAGGAATCATCTCCTGACTGGTGTTTAGGTTAGAAAATTCTGAGGAGGATGGGGTAGTCTCCTTCAAGATCAAACCCTGGACTGCTCGATATATTGGGTTGATCCCCATGAATGAACAAATCCCCCCTTTTAACATTTGTATCAGTTTTTATGAACACCACCTTAGGTGTTGATGTTGTAGCCCTAGTCTTTACTCCTTTAGTTCTAAGGTGATGAGAACACCTTGATTTATATACTTTTAGAGTTTGGGTTGTCATTTGTTTCTTCTTGCTAGGTTTTGGTGGAGAAGGAGGGGTTTTTTGTTTCCTTTTTGATTTTGAGGAAGAAGGGGTATCTACAGGTGAAGGTTCATTTTGTACATGTGAAGGAACTTCAGACACAGGTAATTATTTCTCTTTCTCAAATGGGACAGTTTCATGCTCAAATGGTAGGGTTTCAGATACAAAGGGTAGGTCTCATATGTGGCTGTCACAATTTCATGCATAGGAGAGGGAGTCATTTGCATAGGTGCTTCTATAGGCTCATGTATAGGTGCTGCAGGACTCTCCGAGGATGTTGCAGGGTTAGGGGTTGACATTGCAGGATCTTCTAGAGAGGCTGCATGCATATGGGAATGTGTTGCATGTTCAATGGAGGGTGTTGCATGTTTTTCTCCCATACCCTCTACTCTTTCTTCTTGTACATCTTTTGTTTGTGGTACTTGGGTCCACCTTTCCCTAAGCCTATGGCCATGCGGCCCTACATCTGGCATTTCCTTCACATGGCGAAGACCAAAAAACATCTCCCAAGATACATTAGGATATCACTGATTTAAACCCTTTTTTACCAACATTTGGATAAGGAAATGGTGTGATAATGCATCTGTTGTACCGTTATGGTATTCTTTTACCATTTTCTTTAATAAATGAGCTAAAAAATTGGGGACATTTACAAGCCTCCCATGTCGTAAAAGACAATATATTAAAATGCACTTTGTAAAGATAAGACTGCCTACCTTCACATGTCAAATATTTGATGATATGGGTAGCCACCTGTGCCCATCATGGTGGTAGTGAAAGGCATATGGTTCCTTGTGAGGAGACTTCAAATTGTTCACCAACTTTAGTAAATTTGTTTCTAGTTGTCATTGCATTCCCTCTCTTTGGAAAATTCTCTCCTGATACTAGGAGTCCTGTAACTTCAGCTATGGCTACCTCTGAGGCATTCATTCTCAATCCCTTTACTAGTGCCTCTCCATTATTCCAAGTTATCGTGAACTTGAATGCAATATCATCACTATACCCATTCAACCTTTGAAAATAGTCCAACCATCTAGCCTGCTGGAAGATACGAAGAGACTCATTATCATTAAATAGGGTGGTGTGGACTGTAGGTTCTTTCCTTATCAAATCACCTCCCATCCTTGGTTCATTTTTCAAATTCAGTCAATTGCTGAGACAATTCTTCAATTTTAAACAGTTCTCTCACAAATGCCAAGCAAATTCATAGATCGTTCTTAAGTAATTTAGCAATTCTTACAGACAGTTGTGGTTTTCATTTAATGCCCATAGCATACGCTCGTAGCATATGAAAAATATTATCTGAATATTTAGTTCATGCCATGCTACATGTGTACAAGCATTTAAGGCTTACAAGGACAAGTGATTTGGTGGTTATATTGGCAAGTTACTTGACGAGATGCTAAATAGACTGATAAGACTATTACCCCCCAACTAAGTATGGCACATGTCCTCACAGGTGATGAGGATAGTAATGAAAATGAATGGTAATTATGATAGGGTGTGGGTAATAGATAAGCACGCTATTAAATAAAAATTCAATCATTAACATTTCATGAAATAAAATAATCATTAACAAATGCAAAGTGGGAGAAAAGGATTTACGAAAATCTTACATGTGTCGTGAATGATGGTTGTTTATGACATGTGACAACGAAGGAAGTGGCAGTTGTCCTGAGTTGGCCAGTTATTATGACAAGTGATTGACGGAGGAGATAGTTGAATGATATGATAGGTACAAAAGACGGTTGGAGTTGTTGCAGGATCAATGATGCTACATAAAGGCCATAGTCAGATGTTGCAGGAACAATGGAAAGGTGTTGTGTGAACAAGTGCTATAGGTCCCTCAAAAAATTGTTGCAGAAACACATGCTACAGGTCCCTCAGAAAGTTGTTATAGGAACACATGCTATAGGTCCCTTAGAAAGTTTCTATAGGAACACATGCTATAGATCCCTCAGAAAGTTGCTGTAAGAACGCATACTATAGGTCCCTCAGAGTTTCTACATGAAGAGATGTAACAGGGCCCTCAGAGAGTGGTTGCAGGAACAAGTGTGACATGTCCCTTTGAGATTCGTTGTAGGAACACTCTGTTAATTGCTACAGGAAGATTCTATGAGATGCTGTAGGAACATTAATACTAGCAAAGGATGAATTATGGAATGACTGCCAAGAGATTGGCATCATTATAGGAGGACCAACAATGCCCAAAAAGGGTTTTCGTTGCTGGATATGGTTTTTCCTCTTTCTTTCTTTTTTCTTTTTTTCTTTTTAAATTTTAAGCATAAAAATATTATACCTGATTAATGATAGGGTCTGAGTTGGAAGACTCATCTGCTATCATGTCATATGGTACTAATGATCCCAATCCTTTGTCATTTGAGACATACTGAAGAAATTGATCCTTATTCAGTGGTTTCTTAATGTAAAGTTTCAGACGATGCCCATTGACCATTAATAAAAATTTGACAGGGTCAATGGTTACCAGCTTGACTGCTCCATTTTAAAATACCTCAGCTATCTCATAGGGTCCTAATCATCATGTCTGGATCTTACCTTTATGATCTTTGTACTGTGAATCATGTAACAACACCCAATCACCTTGTTGGAATTCTCTTGTTTTGATAAATCGATCATGCCATCTTATCCTCTACTTTTGCACAACCTTTATATGATGAAGAGATTCCTTTCGTAACTAATCTAGCACGTTCAACTGAGTTACCCTTTCATGTTGTGCTTTAGAAAGATCTATACCCAAATCCAATGTTGTTTGCAAAGTTTTATGTTCAAATTCAATGGGGAGGATTGTTGTCTTACCATATACCAATTTATAGGGTGTAAATTTGATTGTTATTTTCCATGTTGTCCTGTAAGCCCAAACTGCTTTAGGAAGATGATTAGTCCAATCCATTTTGTGTAGAGCTACAGTTTTGGTTAAAATTGCTTCTGTTTCCCTGTTGGTAACTTCCACATAGTCATTAGATTGAGGATGATAAGGAGTGGATTTCTTGTGTCGCAGTGCATATTCCTTAACAAGGGTAGCAATTAATTCAGAGATGAATTATGGCCCTTGATCAATAACAATCTCTTTGGGTACTCCATATTTGGTGAAGATTTCTTCATAGAGAAATTGTGCTACCTTTTCATCCCTAGCATGTTGAAGAGCCTTGACTTCCACACATTTAATCAAGTAGTTAGTGCAGACCAATATATATTCTTTGTTGTTGGACCTTGGATCAATAAGTTCTATAAAGTCCAGGCCCCATTTGTCAAAAGGTTCTTGGACTAGTTGTGGCTACAGGGGCATTTCATTAATCCTAGTTGGTCTGCCCATTTGTTGACAATGGTCACATTTTCTGGTATAAACAACTGCAGCCTTATGCAATGTTGGCCAATAATGCCCAGTGTTTAATATCTTGAATGTTGTCCTCTTGGCTGCAAAATGTCCTCCATAGGGCTCATCATGGAAGGCTTTTAGAATATCATAACGTCATCCTCTTGAATACATATGCACATGATGTTATTAGGGCCAGTATAAAATAGATATCAAACAATCCAAGAGTATGGAAGACTCTTCTCTATTAATTGACATGTTTCTCTAGGTGAGAAATGAGGTGGGGTTCTACCTGCAACCAAATAGTTAGCAATATCTTCATACCAAGGAATCTGTACAGTTAAGGAAAACAAATGCTCATCTAGAAATGAGTCATCTATAATAGGTTCTTCAGCATCAAGGGTTAGTCTAGAAAGGAAGTTTGCTGCTACATTTGTTTTACCTGGTTTATATCAAATTCTTGCAGTAGCAACAATCACCTGACTAACCTTCCACTAACTATAGGTTTGTTCATGAGATACTGTATGGCTACATGATCAATGTGGACAAATATAGGATAGTCGGTTATATAATGTATGAATTTATTTATTGTGTAGATCACAGCTAGTAGTTCTTTCTCAGTGGCAATGTAGTTCAGTTCATCTGTTTGAAGGTTCTTACTGATAAAATAAATAGCATATTATACTAAACCTTCCTTCTAACCTAAAACAACTCTGATAGCATAATTAGATGCATTTGTATGAATATGGAAGGGTAATGTCCAATTTGGTCCTCTTAACACGTGCAATTGTCAAGGATTCTTTTAAAGATAGGAAAGCTTCTTGGCATGCAGAGGTCCAATTGAAATCAACATCCTTTGTGAGTAGGACAAACAATGTGGTAGCTATTTTCCTAAAATCCTTTATGAACCTTTTGTAATAACTTGCATGTCCAAGGAAACTTCTAACATGTTTCTACTTTTGAGGTATAGGTAGATTAGTAATAACTTCAATTTTGGCGAGATCTACTTGTATACCTGCCTATGAGACATAGTGGCCTAAGACTATTCCTTCTTCCATCATCTTATAACACTTCTCATGGCTGAGGGAGAGGTTATGGTCTTGACACCTCTATAGGACTTTTTCTAGATTTTCTAAGCCTTTAGTGTAGTTGTTACCACGAGTTGTGAAGTCATCCATGTAGATTTCTACACAATAATGTGTAAGATCAGAGAAAATATTGAGTACTACCCTTTGAAAATTGGTAGGTGCATTACATAGCCCAAAGTGAAGGACTGCATAAGCATAGGTTCACCAAGTACATGTAAATGTCATTTTGTCTTGGTCCTTGGGTGTAATCCAGATTTGTTTGTATCCACTGAATCCATCTAGAAAGGAAAAAGTATTTTTTTCCAACTAATGAATCTAGAACTTGGTCAATTAAAGGTAAAGGGAAATGATCCTTGCATGTGGTAGTGTTAAGTTTTCTATAGTCTATACACACACCACTTTCCTCCTTTCTTTGGTACAATGACCAGATGAGAGACCCATTGACTATCTGATATAGGGTAAATGAAGTCAGCATCCAATGGTTTTTTGAGTTCTTCTTTTACAATGTTTTGGACTGCAGGGTTCATCCTTCATTGGGGTTGTCTAACAAGCTTACAATCGTCCTTAATGTAAATATGGTGCATATAAAGGTTTGGATCTAATCCATTCATGTCATGGTAATCCCACACAAAAGTGGTCTTGTGAGCTTGTAGCATAGAAGCCAACTTGTTTTGTTGCTGTAGGGTCAATTGGTTGTTAATGTTTAGGTTTTGTTAGGGGAAATTTTGACTTGTTTTGTTAAGGATTGTATGGAGGATACGTTGGGATATAAGGTGTTTAGGTAGCAATTATGGAGTAGTAAATGGTGGAATGTGCTAATGTCAGTCATAGTTGGATGAGTGTTTTGTAAAGAAAATGTTATGTAATGGGCAAGATACACAGGTCAACTAGTTATCCAACAAAGGATCTACTCCATAATTATTTTGTATTATGTTTGTAATTATAGTACCCTTAATAGAAATCAGGGGGCTTCTCTCTATGGTCATAAGTGTTTGGATAGAGTACTGATCGATGTCTTTAGGATCCGGCCACACCGTTTGTTCAAAATCAGAAAAGGGTTGGGCCGGAGGGTACAAGACCAATTTCTTTGTGATATTTCCATTAGAGATTATCATATTACCTGACTTTCAACCAATGAAAGCATTAGTTGTGGCTAACCATGGGCATCCTAAGATAAGCGGGTATCCTCCCAAGTTAGCCTTTGGTTGTAGGACCATAAAATCAACAGGGTGTTCCCAAGAATCTAGTGTAATGACCAAATTCTCGATGACTCCATCAGGTTTAATTGTTGATCTATCTTCCAATTGCTATACTGTAGGTGTTGGCCTTAAGTCTAGTAATTGTAGAATTGACATAGTTTCTTTGTTCATAATATTAATGGATCAATCAAAGTATTCTTTATAAGGGTGCCGTTGATATGCACATATGCAACTGCGCTGCTATGGTCTACGTATTTAGGGACAACTATATTTCCCAGCATGATGTCAACAAGTTTTCCAATTACATGGACAATTTGTGGGTTCTTACGTTTTTTGCCTGGATTTTTCAAGCATAGTTCTCTTACAATTTTATTATAGATAGGCACATCTTTGATAGCTTGGAACAATGGAGTCTTGATGCAGATGTTCTTTAGTTGATCAAGGAAATCAAATTTAGGTTCAAGTTCTTTCATTTGCATGCTCAATCTCTTAGGAAATGAGGGTTTTTGGTCTCAATCTTTGCTTGTGATGCAGTTTGCTTAGGATGCTTATTATGAGTATTAAAATGTGGTTTATCATTGTTGGAATTTTCCTCATCTAGAAGTTATGTGATGAGTGGAGATGTTGGTCCAGAAAGCATTTTTACTAATCATAGTTGAACATCACTAACTTTAACTGCATAGGTTAAATATTTGATAGCTTCATTAGCATAAGCTTGTTGAACATGCTTATTCTTAGAATTAGGTGCAAGTTGAGAAGGTAGTTGTATTGCTCTTGGTGGTGTAGGGGTAGATGCATCAGTGTTTGGCATAAGGGTAGGTTGTTGTGGTTACAAGTAACCAGTATTGGGGTTTTTCCAACGTTGGTTTCCTCGCCATTCTTGTGGCCATGGATTTTGCGATGTCTGCAATTGTTGGTTATGTGTTTGAGGGTGATATGACTGTTGAGCCCACGTGCCTTGCTATGGGGTCCAGCTAGATGGGGACATATTTGACCAAGGTTGAGGCAGCATGTTGTTCCAGGGTTCATTATACCAATTAGAAAATTTTGAAGGACCTAGAAATGATGTATTATAAGACAAAGAGTCTTGAGGCATACCTTGTCTTTGCTGCCATGGTTTGCATTGGGCCAAGTAAAAAACTTGACCTTTCGCATCCCCTAGCACTTGAAATTTTGATTTCTCCCTCTTTTCTTCGGTAATTCTAGCCAATCTTTTGCATTTGCAATTAACCTTCTTCTACTGACAATGCAAGCAGTATTCTGCCAGTATTGCTCTTGTGTCTATTTGCTTCTTCTTTACATGTAAGGTGTCCAATTGAGTTGCAAGTGAAAGGAAGCAGGGTACGCGGAAACACTTCCTACACTGATCTAATAAGGGGAAATGCATGCAAATTCTTTTTAATCCTTACAATTGCAACAATGTTAAACATATAACAGAGATATTACAGTAGCAAACACAAACATAAGAGAACATGTGACACAAGATATATCATGGGGAAAACCTTTTCAGGTGAAAATCCCCACACTCTAAAACCTGCACAATGTATTATCAAATATGTAAAGGCTTACAATACACTTGCAATGCAAGTTCTTCCAAGAGTCTTCAAATGTCATTTCTAGAGTGATTCTGATAGCACAATAGTACCTATACATCAACTATGCAACTACAACTCCAAAACTATGCAATATATAGAGATACAAGGCAATATTGAGAAGCCTCTAGAGATAGGCATCCATCTTGGCCACATGGCCATTTTTCCGCATCAAAGGACACTTGTCCAAGTTGCAAATAGCTCTCTTACATTTGTCATAATGTGGCAGATTTGACTTCCCAAGGATAGAGCGCTCCATGCTAAAAATATGCAATGACAGATGCTCTTACGCATCTTAGAGCTGTCATAAAAATTTGCAACATGACAACACTTAATGCTGTAAGAGAATCCATCATACACAACTAAAAATAACATATTCCTCTTACAACATGTCATAGCCCAAGTTGGGCGCCCAAAGATGCCTTTCTCTCATGCAAAGATACTCTCTGACACTTGTCCCCACTTGTCATAGGAATATCTATACTCGGCTCTTATGTGTCGTAGATTCTATCATATGGAATATCCTCTTCCACATACCACAAGATGTTGACAAATGACATATTAGTGCCACCTCAAATGGGATGCCCAAATCCATATGAGTTTGACTTGACCATCCAAGTCACATTCCAAGTAGGATGACATGTCACAATGCCACCTCAACTAAGTGACCAAACTGAATGTGCAAGTAAATACAAAATTAGGCAATAAATAAATACACAATTAAATAAACAATGTGATACACCTTAATTCCCAACATTCTCCCACTTGTCGAACACCTTGCAAGAGCCAAAAGAATGACAAGATTTAATTGCTAGGGGCCAGAGGCCCATAGACTCCAAACACCATCTAAACTTCTCTGTGCCCACTAGTTTCTTCAATGCATCTACAACATTCTTCAAAGTGTCTACCTTCTCCAATATCACCTTCCCATCTTCTACCATATCTTGAACAAAATGAAACTAAACATCAATATGCTTTGTTCTGGTATAGAAAGTAGGATTCTTTGCTAGACAAATTGCACTCTGACTGTCACAACATATAGTAATATGTCCTGCATCAACACCAATATCTGAACACTCTTAAGCCAAATGGCTTCCTTACAAGCATGAGTTTTTTCCATGTACTCTGCTTCTATCGTGGACAAAGCAACCGCAGGTTGTCTCTTACGCATCAAACTAATAGCACCACCAAACATGGTAAACACATGAGCACTGGTGGATCTCCTGCTGTCAATGTCACCTGCCCAATCAAAATCCACAAATCCATGAATACTCATAGAATGCAAAGGTCCTATAGGATAACCATGATAACATATGGAATACTCAGAATTACCCCTCAAATATATGAACACTCTCTTCACCACATCCCAATGTACCCATCCAGGATTAGCCATAAACTGACCAAGGACTCCCACTACTTGGGCAATGTATGGTCTTGTACAGACCATAACATACATCAAGCTACCAACTGCACTAGCATAAGGTACTCTGCTCATATCCTCCGTCTCAGAAGGAGACTTTGGACAATCATCCATAGATAAATTTGTCCCCAATGAAATATAAACACACAATGGTCTGCAATCTGCCATGCTAAATCTCTCCAACATGGTCTTCACATACTTACTCTGGCTTAACCAAAGTTTTTTGTTTTCCCTATCTCTTATGATCTCCATCCCCAGAATGTACTTGGCTGCCCCAAAGTTTTTCATTTCAAACTGTGCTAACAACTGAGACTTCAAATCAGAAATCATATTCTTACTATTCCTAATCAGCAACATATCATCAACATACAGTGCAATAATGAGAATACGATCATTTTCAAACTTGTAATACACACAATGATCTGATTTCAATCTTAGAAATCTAATTGACAACACAAAGGCATCAAACTTCAAGTACCACATCCTAGGAGATTGCTTCAAACCATACAAAGACTTCTTTAACTTACAAACCAAATTTTCTTTACCTTTCACCATGTAGTGCTCAAGCCGTGACATAAAAATTTCTTCCTCCAAGTCACCATGAAGGAAAGCTATCTTCACATCCATTTGTTCCACTTCTAAGTCATAAGTTGCTGCAAGAGATAATAGGAACCGAATAGATGTCATCATTGCAACGGGAGAGAAAATCTCACCATAATCAATTCCCTCCACTTGTGAATACCCCTTCACAACCAATCTGGCCTTGTACTTCTCAACACTGCCATCTACTCCAAATTTCTTCTTGAACACCCATTTACATCCAACAGGTTTCTGTCCATCAGGCAAAGGCATCGAGTCCCAAGTTTTATTCTTTTCCAAAGAAGCCATCTCATCCTCCATGGCCTCCTTCTAGGAACCTGCATTTTTCATGTCCATAGCCTCTGTCATAGTTCTAGGCTCATTAGTGTTAGTAATCAAGGCATAAGCACAACTAGAATCTAGCAATGTATAGCCAAACCTATGAGGTTGCTTCCTATTTCGTGTGGACCTCCTCAAAGGCTGAGGTGGAGGTTCTACCTCTTCTTCTGAACTTTCAGAGCTGCTAGAGCTCTCCTCATCATCAGGTCCAATAGGGTTTTTTGATTCAGTCTTCTTAGGGGTAGTAGGAAACTAAACCACATCCTCTTTCTTTTCTTTTTCTTCTGGCTGTAAAACAACAGGAGAAGGTGTTACCTCTCTAAAGATAACACTTCTGCTATACAAGACTTTTTCAGCCACAGGATCCCAAAGCTTGTACCCTTTCACATCGACACCATAGCCAATGTAGATACACTTAACTGCCTTATTCTCCAATTTTGACCTCTTCTCCTTAGGCACATGCCTCACAACCAAAAATACGAAGATGTCTCAATGAAGGCTTCTTACCAGACCACACCTTCATGGGTGTCTTATCAACAAGTGCTGAAGTAGGAGACCTATTAACTGGGTAGCAAGTAGTGGCTACAGCTTCAGCCCAAAACTTTTGTTCAAGGCTAGAACGACTAAGCATACTCTGAGTCCTCTCCATCAACATTCTATTCATCCTCACTGCAACTCCATTTTGCTGCGGGGTGTATGGAGTTGTCTTATGTCTTTCAATCCCATGTTCTTTATAGAACTTGTTGAACTCTGCCAAACAAAACTCACCACCGTTATCAATTCTCAAACACTTAACCTTTTTACCAGTCTGATTCTCAACAAAAGCTTTAAACTCTTTGAAATGACTAAAGAATTTAGATTTGCTCATGAAAAATAAATCCATGTCCTTCTACTATAATCATCTATGAATGATACAAAATATAATGATTTAGAAATCGAAGGAACATTCACAGGACCAAACACATCAGAATGAATAAGATCCAAAACACCAGAAGACTTATGAGAACTCGAGTAAAATTGAACACAGTTTTGTTTTCTATATACACAATGTTTGCAAAAGTCAAACTCAAGATTACAATCATTTAACCCCTCGATGAGGTTTTTATTTTTCAAGGTTCTAAGACCCTTCTCACCAATGTGACCAAGTCTCTCATGCCACAGCATTGTCTTCTCAGTAGGGAGTTTCATTTCCAAAGCATGAGCACCCTTAGGTACCCAAAATGCACTACCATTACAAGTTGAAGCAACACATTTCTTCGCTACTGGTTCCAATGGTGAGGATGAAGTGATTGAAGCTCTTTTCTTTGAATAAGAAGAAGTATTGCACTGAGTAGTGCATGCATCCAACTGAAATAGAGTACCTCTTCGAGTACCCTTAGCAAGCACCATAGATCTATTGACCCATTTTTTTCCTCTGACTAGAGCCAAACGGTCAACTTGGTATTTTCCTTGAAAAGCCTTTGGAAAGTGTTGCCTAAAATGAAAAGTGTCAAATTGCCTAAAAAACCTTACCATTGGAAAGAGCTTGAAAAAATAGGCAGGTTTGCTTTTTATATCACCCTGAAATTTGGCCAAATGAAGAAGTTATCCATGGTCGAAGTTTGGTCAAACATACAGTTCAAATATGCATTTGGCGGGCTTGAAAATCTCCATCGACCTTAGGAAATAATGAAAAAATTAAGTTATATACATTTTTTGAATGTATATCGGGCCAGGGAAATGCATATACATTCTGGGAATCTTTCGTAGATTCCTAGGAATATTCTGGGTTTGTATATTGGCGATATACAAGTGGAGATGCAAGTGAAACATACAAGGTATAAGATACATTCAGGGAATATTCCTCAAAGATTTTGTATTTACATATAAAGGCTTGTATATTGCTTTGTATGTCCGCACATACAATCGGCTATATACAAATGGAAGATATGCATCGTAGGTATATTCCATCAAAGATACCCTGTTTGTATGTGAGAGGGTTTGTATATTGCGTTTTTATATTTGACATACAAGGCCAATATATACATTCGCTATAGTACCGCAAAGGGAGATGCAAGTGGTGGGTCCCGTGAAGATACAAAGAGGTTTGTATATCATATACATAGAAAGGTTCAAATGCTACAGTGGAATGTATATCAACTTGTATGTTCGCACATACAAGCCAATATACAAGGAAACATATACAATCCGGACCCAAATAGGAGTTTAAATCTATTCTATGTTGTTCTCGGGTCCGCCTTGTATAAAAGGTGTTTGTATGTCTTGACATACAAAAGAGCATGTACAAGCTGGATTTCAAGACAGGTACAATTTGGCGGAATGCAGCGCTAAGTCCGTGGCTTGTATGTATATGGCAATTGTATATTGCGATATACAAGCCAAAAATGCAAAAGAGTTATACAAGACAGATCCGATGTGAAAATCAATTCTGGCACATTCAGGCTTTAGGTCCGCAGCTTGTATGTTTGCATATTCAGAGGGGGAGATACAAATGGTGGGTCCCGCACATATACAAGAAGGATTGTATGTTTTTACATACAAAGGGTCACGTGAACAGTAGCTTGTATGTTGCGATATACAAAAATAATAATATACAAACCGATATGCAAGCCGGACCCGATAGGTAATCAAATATACTTAAAGGTCAGTTGGGGTCCGATTTGTATGTATAGGGCGCTTGTATATGGCGATATACAAGTCAATGATGCGTTGCATATACAAGGTGGATTTGAATCAAGGATCAGTTTCGGCACATAAGAGTTTGGAGTCCGCCTTGTATATATGCGTGTTTGTATATTTACATATACAAAGAAATGTACAAGTAGAAGATATGCAGGCTGGACCTGGCAGAACAATGAAATGCAGCTGATGGTCTTTTGGGGTCCACTTTGTTTAAAAGGTGATTGTATGTTTTGGCATACAAAGGAGCAGATACAAAGATATATGATGGGCGATTTCAGAAGGTGGGGCCCACATATACAAGGGGAAATTGTATGTATATACAATTTCGAAATCCAAAGGCATATGCAGAGCCCAATATACAAGGCACCCTGCACATACAAAGGTGTTGCAGAATGAGTTTTTGAATGCCGATTCAGGTGCCAAGATGCAGCGATATACACAGAAATGCAAAAGCAATATATACAGGTAGTTGACTGAAAGTTTGACCGCCTGTATCTCCTTCATTTTGGCAAATTTCAGCATGCTCCAAGAGGCAAAGTTGCATATTTTGGTCCCCCTCTTTCATTTGGTTGGGTTTTTCAGGGGCTTTATCACTTTTCAAATTTCAGATCTGGAAATGCATATTTTGGGTGACTGGACGTTTCAGCGACAACTTTCAGCAGATGAAGATATTTTTGGGGCATTCATTGCTGCACAAAGATGATACAGCTCGCATTGATGGTCAGAAATATCTTCCCACCTTCCTCTTCCAGATATTTTCATCTTTTCTACTGCAGATCGATGAGTGAGTTGCTTGCATTGAAGACTAGAAAATATCTTCTCATCTTCCCAGTTCCAGATTTCGACGCCATAACTAATGCAGCTGGACAGTCATCGATGGAGATATTTTTCCATGACAACTCTTTGAGTGAATTTTTGTAACCGACTTAGGATAGTTTTGGAATGCTATATATATGCATTCAAATGTTGTAAATAAGGTTGAAATTTTTTTTGGCATGAAGGCTTTTCTGTTTCCAAACAGAGTTTCCATATACTGTAACCTTGCCTTTCTGTCAAATATATGCAAGTTAATTTTTACCTCTTTACTGATTTTTCTGGTTCTATGTGAATCTGCATATGGTTTGTCTGTGAATGTTTTATTCCTCTCAATCATATTGCTTCTCACCTCTGCTAGGGTCATCTAATCTGTGTATGTTTACTTGTTGCATCTGATTATACTGTGCATTTTCTTAGTGTTGTGGAAGTTTCTTTAAATCTATCTGGTGTATCACCCTTGTTTTCAAGCTATTATTTCATTTCTATTACAAGCTTTCT
This sequence comes from Cunninghamia lanceolata, assembly GCA_027924645.1. Lineage (NCBI taxonomy): Eukaryota > Viridiplantae > Streptophyta > Pinopsida > Cupressales > Cupressaceae > Cunninghamia > Cunninghamia lanceolata. Next base: position 9,902,195 of record BSBN01001344.1, on the reverse strand, counting down.
CTCTCCCTTTTCCCCTCAAAATTTAGTAGTTTTAGGTGATAACTAGACAAGGAAGCCGACCTTCTTCAGAGGTCTGATCTCACTTAGCAAAGTCCCACACTTAGAGATCAGTCCCATGTTATTCCAGTTTGCAGAGGTTTCACAACTATATGGAAGGGTGCAAAACTAGGTGATAACAACTTTGGTACGTTCGGTGGGACTAGTATGATGAACTTATCATCAAAATACTGAGAGATTTGGTGTTTCTCCCAGTATTATCAGCCTTTAGAGGCAGTACAAACAACACCATGGTGACTCTAATGGCGAATCAACTGGTTACAACAGTCTAGTTTCCAAGTAGCTAATGAGGTTGGTGCTACTTGTTAGTTTTACTATCATTTGACAGTTTTCGTAGCACCTGGTGACTCCATTTGGTGTTCCAACTCACATCTTAGTGTGCAAGACCCTGTGGTCTATATTCATTCCTAATTTATTATCTAGACTTGCCTTTGTTCATGATTTACCCTTGCAATGTCTAGTTATCAACATCACAATGGTTTTTCTCCTCCATTCCATGAAAATTCAAACTTTTGCCCTCCAAATAGTTCTTTGCCTCATTACAACCAGCATTACCGGTAGGAGCATTTTCAAGCCAATCTTGCTTATCCTTGTTTGCAGCCCATTCATACCTATAATTAGCCCTGTGAAGCCCATTCTAGTCTAAATCAAACGTGCAGCCTCCTTAGTCAGTCCCAAAATGATACTAATTTGGGTAGCCTTGAGAGTTTGTTAATGGATTTCCAAAGGCAAATTTCAGAGATAGAGAAGGAAGCACAGTATAACAGACAGCAAGAGGAGCTTGCATATCAAGCTTATTTGTCAGAATAGGAGGCAGAAAATAGAAAGGTGTATGAAGAGAGATTCTTGAACATGCAACTTGCAGTTAAGGAGAAACAAATGAAATAGTTGCTTGCTCAAGAACAAGAGCTCAAAGTAAAAAATTTCTCTCCTATTCCTAGCTTCAGACAAGTTCGTCCTTCAAGCCAAGGTGAATTTATGAAAGTGGCTCAAATTTCTCTACCATGGCAGCCTTCTACCTTTAAGGTTCCAAGTTGGAAAGGGCCATCTTTTTTCCCCTGCGAAGACCCTCTACCAAACACACAAACGGAAGCATGCTCTAGTATCCAGCTAGCAGAAGAAGAGCAAAGGAGGCTTTCGTTGGCCCCTTTTCCAAGGTTGGAAACTCAATCATTTCCAAATCCATTCTTTGAAGAACAGGTTTCCAGTTTTAGAACACCAAGCTTCAAGCAAGATGAGTCTCCTAAGTCTCTTGAATTGAATATTCCAAGTTTTAGAGGGTCTCATCCACTGAAGGAACCTATATTTGACCAAGAGCAGCCTAGGCTCCATAAGTTTCCAAGCTTCAAAGCCTATATCCCTTTATAGGAGCAATCTGTTCCTACACTCACAGAGAAAAAATTGTTTGAATCTATTGCACCTGTGATTATTGTTAAGGTCACTTCAATGATGGATGATGCTGCCCTACTTCACGAGCTACCTGACTATGTTGAAGATGAAGAAAGTGTGCAGTTGGTTGTGGATATGCTGCAACAAGAGAACACAGAAAATCATGACAAATTGCTGTAGTTTGAGGCTGAGCATGACAGTGAGGTTCCAAACCATAAAGAAGATCAGGCATGTTGCCTTGTGATAGATGATGCAGAGGCTGATTATGCTAATATACTTGAGGAGCTCCCATGCTTTATTGAAAATAACAAGGAAACTAAACGGGGACAAGAGCAAATTGAAGATTTGTTCTTTATTATCCAGCAGGGATATCAACTTCTTGGTGGGGAAGTTTTCTCTTTCAAACATGTGCACGGCTCATTTTCTGAGCCTAAATTAGAAAATCATGAACATGTTGTTCATAAGGTGGAGGCAGCCATATTTGTAGTAGAATCACAGGAGTCAGAGTATTCAGATTAGCAAGAAGAGAAATGCAGCCATGATGATATTATATCAGTACTCTTGGGTTCTTTGAGGGAAGAAAGGGAAAACCATGAGGTCCCAAGTCAACTGTTTCACATGCAACAGCAACATGAGAGTCAAATGGAGGCCACCTTCATACCAAGTAAAGATCAAGAAGAGAAGGAATCGGAGCAAGGGGAAATCAATCCAAAGCCTTCAAGGGGATGCCCAATCAGACATCTTGCCCAGCTGGAGATACATAAAGAGGAGTCACCACTTGTCATGCTTACCTCCAAGCATGAAGTTGAGCATCAAAATGAGTGGGATCAGCCCATTTATTCACCACAAGTTAGCAACATCAGCAATCAGTCCAGGTGGGTAGGTGAGTTTATCTCCACTTTGAAGGGGGTGTTTTATCAATTTGTTATATGCCCATTCCCCCCTCCCCTCTTTTTAACTGCTCACATGAATGGGAAACATTGTAAATTGTTAAGGAAGGGAAGTTATTTTCAAGAACCAGTTAATGGCTTTGTTTAAAGTCATGTCTAATTAGTTAGTTTAGAATTAGAGTAGGTTTCATTTCTGTTTTAGTTTTTCCTTTCCATAAGTGCTTCTGCACAGGTTGCATTGTCATTAGGAGAATGCAAGCCTTTTTCCCTTTTTGTATTTTAGAGGAAGGTTCCAGTTTTCCAGCAGGTTTTAGACTTGACCTCATGCCCAATGGATGCTTAAGGCTACTGGTCTTATGTTTAGCAGGCAAACATCCCATAGAGGTCACCAAATTGTTGACCCATTTTTTTCCTCTGACCAGAGCCAAATGGTCAACCTGGTATTTTCCTTGAAAAGCCTTTGGAAAGTGTTGCCTAAAATGAAAAGAGTCAAATTGCCTAAAAAAACCTTACCATTGGAAAGAGCTTGAAAAAATAGGTAGGTTTGCTTTTTACATCACCCTGAAATTCGGCCAAATGAAGAAGTTATCCATGGTCAAAGTTTGGTCAAACATACAGTTCAAATATGCATTTGGCAGGCTTGAAAATCTCCATCGGCCTTAGGAAATAATGAAAAAATTTAGTTATATACATATTTTGAATGTATATCGGGCCAGGGAAATGCATATACATTCCGGGAATCTTTCACAGATTACTGGGAATATTCCAGGTTTGTATATCAGCGATATACAAGTGGAGATGCAAGTGAAACATACAAGGTATAAGATACATTCAGGGAATATTCCTCAAAGATTATGTATTTGCATATAAAGGCTTGTATATTGCTTTGTATGTCCGCACATATAATCAGCTATATACAAATGGAAGATATGCATCACGGGTATATTCCATCAAAGATACCCTGTTTGTATGTGAGAGGGTTTGTATATTGCGTTTGTATATTTGACATACAAGGCCAATATATACATTTGCTACAGTGCCACAAAGGGAGATGCAAGTGGTGGGTCCCATGAAGATACAAAGAGGTTTGTATATCATATACATAGAAAGGTTCAAATGCTACAGTGGAATGTATATCGACTTGTATGTTCGCACATACAAGCCGATATACAAGGAAACATATACAATCCGGACCCGAATAGAAGTTTCAATCTATTCTATGTTGTTCTCGGGTCCGCCTTGTATAAAATGTGTTTGTATGTCTTGGCATACAAAAGAGCATGTACAAGCCAGATTTCAAGACAGGTACAATTTGGCGAAATGCAGCGCTAAGTCCGTGGCTTGTATGTATATGGCAATTGTATATTGCGATATACAAGCCAAAGATGCAAAAGAGTTATACAAGACGGATCCGATGTGAAAATCAATTCTGGCACATTCAGGCTTCAGGTCTGCGGCTTGTATGTTTGCATATTCAGAGGGGGAGATACAAATGGTGGGTCCCGCGCATATACAAGAAGGATTGTATGTTTTTACATACAAAGGGTCACGTGAACAGTAGCTTGTATGTTGCGATATACCCCAAAAAAAAATATACAAACCGATATGCAAGCCAGACTCGACAGGTAATCAAATATACTTAAAGGTTAGTTGGGGTCCGATTTGTATGTATAGGGCGCTTGTAGATGGCGATATACAAGTCAGTGACGCGTTGCATATACAAGGCGGATTTGAATCAAGGATCAGTTTCGGCACATAAGAGTTTGGAGTCCGCCTTGTATATATGTGTGTTTGTATATTTGCATACATAAAGAAATGTACAAGTAGAAGATATGCAGGTCGGACCTGGCAGAACAATGAAATGCAGCTGATGGTCTTTTGGGGTCCACTTTGTATAAAAGGTGATTGTATGTTTTGGCATACAAAGGAGCAGATACAAAGATATATGATGGGCGATTTCAGAAGGTGGGGCCCGCATATACAAGGGGAAATTGTATGTATATACAATTTCGAAATACAAAGGCATATGCAGAGCCCGATATACAAGGCACCCTGCACATATAAAGGTGTTGCAAAATGAGTTTTTGAATTCCGATTCAGGCGCCAAGATGCAGCGATATACACAGAAATGCAAAAGCGATATATACAAGCAGTTGACTGAAAGTTTGACCACCTATATCTCCTTCATTTTGGCAAATTTCGGCATGCTCCAAGAGGCAAAGTTGCATATTTTGGTCCCCTCTTTCATTTGGTTGGGTTTTTCAGGGGCTTTATCACTTTTCAAATTTCAAATCTGGAAATGCATATTTTGGGCAACTGGACGTTTCATCGATGAGTTTCAGCAGATGAAGATATGTTTGGGGCATTCATTGTTGCACAAAGATGATACAGCTCGCATTGATGGTCAGAAATATCTTCCCACCTTCCTCTTCCAGATATTTTCATCGTTTCTACTACAGATCGATGAGTGAGCTGCTTGCATTCAAGACTAGAAAATATCTCCTCATCTACCCAGTTCCAGATTTCGACGCCATAACTAATGCAACTGGACAGTCATCGATGGAGATATTTTTCCATGATAGCTCTTTGAGCGAATTTTTGTAATCGACTTAGGATAGTTTTGGAATGCTATATATATGCATTCAAATGTTGTAAATAAGGTTGAAATTTTTTTTGGCATGAAGGCTTTTCTGTTTCCAAACAGAGTTTCCATATACTGTAACCTTGCCTTTCTGTCAAATATATGCAAGTTAATTTTTACCTCTTTACTGATTTTTTCTGGTTCTGTGTGAATCTGCATATGGTTTGTCTGTGAATGTTTTATTCCTCTCAATCATATTGCTTCTCACCTCTACTAGGGTTATCTAATCTGTGTATGTTTACTTGCTGCATCTGATTATACTGTGTATTTTCTCAGTATTGTGGAAGTTTCTTTAAATCTGTCTGGTGTATCACCCTTGTTTTCAAGCTTTTATTTCATTTCCATTACAAGCTTTCTCTCTCCCTTTTCCCCTCAAAATTTAGTAGTTTTAGGTGGTAACTAGACAAGGAAGCCGGCCTTCTCCGGAGGTTTGATCTCACTTAGCAAAGTTCCACACTTAGAGATCATGCTATTCCAGTTTGCAGAGGTTTCACAACTGTATGCAAGGGTGCAAAACTGGGTGATAATAAGATCCTCTTGTCATCTTACATATTCCATTCGAGAAGACAACCTGCATACCTACATCATTCAATTTACTTACAAAGAGCAGGTTTCGTGCTAAACTAGGGATGTGCATAACCCCATTGATCCCCTTCACTCGTCCATCAGGGAATTGGATCAAGACTCTTCCACAACCAACTATTTTCAGGTGAGAGTCATCACCCAAGTACACCTTCCCACCGTTGAACTCTTCATACTTTGTGAACCAACCTTGATGCGATGTCATGTGGAAGGAAGCACCAAAGTCAATCATCCTCACATCATCCGATGCATGGGTGGCCAAGGCAGCAATAAAAGCATCACCATCATCATGAGATTTGTCAGAATTTCAATCAGAGGTGTTTCTTCTTTTTCTTCTTCTCCTCCTTGTACTCCTTTCAAAAGTGCCCAGTTTTTCCACAGTTCCAACATAGTGCCTTGGACTTTCCAAGAGATTTGGATCTCCCACGGGATTTGGATTTGCCCTTTTCAGCTTTCTTGTCCTTCTTTTTCCCTTTCTCCTTGGGTCTACCATGAACCACAAGAGCCTCCTTAGCTGACTTAGAAGACTTTCTCTACATTTCTTTAGATAACAACGAAGACACCACTTCATCCATGTTGAAGGTGGTTGTAGTGCTCCCAATGGCCATGACAAAGTGGTCCCACGAATCTGGCAAAGAACAAAGCAAGGTCATACAATGATCCTCCTCCTCCATCTTCACACCAACAGATGTCAACTGTACAACTAGCATGTTAAAATCATTCAGGTGATCTGCAACTGATCCTCCATCTTCCATCCTCAAAGAATATAGCTTCTTTTGTAGGAATAACTTGTTTACCAGGGATTTAGTTTGATAAACATCACCAAGTTTCTTCCACAGCTCCTTTGCGGTCTTCTCCTCAAGAACATTCAATAGGATGAAATCAACTAAACAGAGTCTCACAAGACCCTTAGCTTTATGATCTTTGAGATCACAATCTACCCGTGCCATTGCCGTTGGTTTTGTACTATAAATTGTTTCCCATAGGTCTCTATCAACAAGCATGTCTTCTATTTTGAGTTTCCACAACTCAAAATTGCTACCATTAAACTTTTCCAAATCTATTCTTCTAGATGTGCCTGCCATCTCCTTCTTGCAACAAGGTTGTAGAATACACTACACAAACTCCCACTCAATTGAAGATCAGTACAAAAAACCCTACCCAACAACTAGGATCAAAGGTGATCAAGCTCTGATACCAACTGAAAGGAAGAAAGGTATGTGGAAATGCTTACTACACCGATCTAATAAGGGGAGATGTATGCAAAGTCTTTTTAATCCTTACAATTGCAGTAATGTTACACATATAATAGAGATATTACAACAACAAACACAAACATAAGAGAACATGTGACACAAGATATATTGTGGGGAAAACCTTTTTAGGTGAAAAACCCCGCACTCTAAAACCTGCACAATGTATTATCAAATCTGTAAAGGATTACAATACATTTGCAATGCAAGTTCTTCCAAGAGTCTTCAAATGCCATTTTTGGAGTGATTCTAGCAACATAGCAGTACATGTACATCAACTATCAGATACAACTCCAAAACTATGCAATATATAGAGATACAAGGCAATATTGAGAAGCCTCTAGAGATACGCATCCATCTTGGCCACATGGCCATTTTTCCACATCAAAGGACACTTGTCCAAGCTACAAATACCTCTTTTACATTTGTCATAACATGACAGATTTGACTTCCCCAGGCTAGAGCACTCCATGCTAAAAATAGGCAATGACAAATGCTCTCACGCATCTTAGAGCTGTCATAAAAATTTGCAACATGACAACAATTACTGTTGTAAGAGAATTTGTCATATACGACTAAAATAGCATATTCCTCTTACAACATGTCATAGCCCAACTTGGGCAGCCAAAGATGCCTTTCTCTCATGCAAAGATACTCTCCGACACTTGTCCCCACTTGTCATAGGAATCTCTATACTTGGCTCTTACACGTCATAGATTCTGTCATATGGAATATCCTCTTCCACATACCACAAGATGCCGACACATGGCATATTAGTGCCACCTCAAATGGGATGCCCAAATCCATATGAGTTTGACTTGACCATCCAAGTCACATTCCAAGTAGGATGACATGTCACAATGCCACCTCAATTAAGTGACCAAACTAAATGTGCAAGTAAATATAAAATTAGGCAATAAATAAATACACAATTAAATAAACAATGCTAGGAATTTGCAAAGGTTGAGACACCTTAATTCCCAACAACAAGGTGATTGATAATATCCTACTTCATATCCTTCACAAGGTTACTGAGTTCTACATGAGAGATGCCTGCAACAGCCTTTGTGGTTGATAGAGCTATGTTGTAATTTTGTTGCACATCCTGTTTTGTCATTTAGTGTGAAGTGGCACGATGAGTTGCCACTCCACTTGTAAGATGACTAGGATGGTCAACACACTCCATGTGGAGATAGGCGTCCCTTTTGTGTTGTAGAGGTTTTCTGCCATGTGTCAACATCTTGACTAGTGTGTAAGTGAATCTTGACCGAAATAGTTATGACAGATTCCTATGACAGAATCTATGACATGTAAGAGTCAGAAATAGAAGGTTCTATGAGAGGTGAAGAGATGTGTCACAAGGCATCTTGGAAGAAGGCATCTTTGGGTGCCCCAAGGAGGGTTATGAAATGTTGTAAGAGAATATGCTATTTATAGCCTATGTATGACAGATTCTCTTACAACTGTAAGATATGACAACTATGACAGATTCTATGACAATTGTAAGTGTCGTAAGAGTATCTGTCATTGCCCAACTTGGGAATAGGTGACCTCTTTGGGATGGGGTGACTTGACAAGTGTCAGAAATATTCTATAGTGTTGGACAAGTGTCCATAGGCGTGGGTTTTGGGCCATGAGGCCATGTTGGATGCCCATATCAAGATAGAGCCATTTTTGCCTTGTATCTTCTATATAAACAGGTTCTTTGGAGAGGAGATGTATTATGTGATTGCCAGGTATTGTTATGCTACCGGATTGTCTCTAGATAACGAGTGTCGAAGACTCCTGAGAGCTTGCATTGCAAGTGTATTGTAAACCATTACAGTTTTGATAATACATTGTGTAGGTTTTGGAGTGTGGGGTTTTCCACCCGATAAGGGTTTTCCCCATGTTATATCTTGTCTCTCTCTTCTTTTGTCTTACATTCTTATGTATGTGTTTTCTACAATATCTTTGTTGTTGGGTTAACATTGTTGTAACTGTAAAGATTAAAACAAATTTGCATTCATCTCTCCTCATTATATTAGTGTAGGAAGCGATTTCTGCACACCTAGCTTCCTTTCAGTTGGTATTAGAGCTTGATCACCTTTGGTCCTAGTTGTGGGGTAGGTGTTTTTTGAGATAATCTTAGGTTGAGTGGGAGCTTTGTACAGAGCATTCTATAATCTTGTTGCAGGAAAGAGATGGCAGGCACATTCAGAAGATTAGAGGTGGAGAAATTCAATGGCACTAATTTTGAGTTATGGAAACTTAAGATGGAAGACATGCTTGTTGATCGTGACCTATGGGAAACCGTATCCAATGTAAAACCAGCTGCAATGGCACAAGCTGATTAGGATCTTAAAGATTGGAAGGCTAAGGGTCTCATAAGACTCAATCTAGCTAATTCTATCCTGTTAAATGTCCATGAGGAGAAGACCACGAAAGATCTTTGGAAGAAGTTGGGAGATGTTTATCAGGCCAAATCCCTGGTGAACAAACTTTTTTTGAGAAAGAAGTTGTATTCTCTAAAGATGGAGGATGGAGGATATGTTGCAGATCACCTAAATGCCTTTAATATGTTAATTGCACAATTGACATCCGTTGGTGTGAAGATGGAGGAGGAGGATCATTGTATGACCTTGCTTTGTTCTTTGCTGGACTCTTGGGATCATCTTGTTATGGCTATTGGGAGCACCACATCCACTTTCAAAATGGATGAAGTGGTATCTTCGCTATTCTCTAAAGAGATGTGGAGAAAGTCTTCTGAAGCAGCCAAAGAGGCTCTTGTAGTTCATGGAAGACCCAAGCTGAAAGGGAAAAAGAAGGACACGAAAACTGGGAAGGGTAGATCCAAATCCCGTGGGAGATCCAAATCTCTTGGAAATTCCAAGGCTCTCTATTGGAACTGTGGAAAAACTAGGCATTTCTGAAAGGAATGCAAAGAGGAAAAGAAAAAGAAGAAGAAGAATGTCCCAAATTCAGATTGTGACAAGTCACAAGATGATGGTGATGCCTTTGTCACAGCCTTGGACACCCATGCATCTAATAATGTGTGGTTGATTGATTCTAGTGCATCATTCTACATGACCTCGCATCGAAGTTGGTTCATGAAGTATGCAGAGTTCAATGGTGGAAGAGTGTACCTGGGTGACGATTCTCATCTAAAGATTGTTGGTTGTGGAAGAGTCTCAATTTGATTCTCTGATAGATGAGTGAAGGTGATCACTGGGGTTATGCACATCCCAGGCTTGGCATGAAACCTGCTTTCTATAAGTATGTTGAATGATGCAGGTGTGTAGGTTGTCTTTTTGAAGGATGGATGCAAAATGACTAGAGGATCTATGGTGCTTGCGAAGGGTACTCAGAGAGGTACTCTATTTCAGTTGGAGGCATGCACTTCACAGTGCAATAGTTCTTCTGACTTAAAGAAAAGAGTTGCAGTCACTTCATCCCCACCATCTGAACGAGCAGTGAATAAATCTGTTGTAACTCATTCTGATGGTAGTGCACATGCTTTGGAAGTTAAACTTCTTACTAAAAAAACTATGTTATGGCATCTGAGATATGACCACATTGGTGAGAAGGGTCTTAGAACCCTGAAAAATAAAAACCTCATTGAGGGGTTAAATGATTGTAATCTCGAGTTCAACTTTTGTGAACATTGTGTATATGGAAAGCAAAACCATGTTTAGTTTTACTCTAGTTCTCACAAGTCTTCTGGTGTATTGGATCTTATTCATTCTGATGTGTTTGGTCCTATTAATGTTCCTTCAATTTCTAAATTTGTATATTTTGTATCTTTCATAGATGATTACAGTAGGAGGACATGGGTTTATTTTATTAGAAGCAAGACCAAAGTCTTTAGTCAGTTTAAAGAGTTTAAAGCTTTTGCTGAAAATCAGACTAGTAAAAAGATTAAGTGTTTGAGAACTGATAACGGTGGTGAGTTTTGTTCGGCAAAGTTTGATAAGTTTTGTAAAGAGTAAGGGATTGAAAGACATAAGACAATTCCATACATCCTGCAGCAAAATGGAGTTGCAGAGAGGATGAACAGGACACTAATGGAGAAAGATAAGAGTATTCTTAGTGGAGCAAGCCTCGAACAAAAGTTTTAGACTGAAACTATAGCCATTGCTTGCTACCTGGTAAATAGGTCTCCTACATCAGCTCTTGTCAGTAAGATACCTATGGAGGTGTGGTCTAGTAAGAAGCCTTCAGTTAGACATCTTTGTGCTTTTGGTTGTAAGGTATATGCACATGTGCCTAGGGAGAAACGGTCTAAATTGGAGAACAAGGCTGTTAAATGTATTTTCATTGGCTATGGAGTTGGTGTGAAAGGATACAAGCTTTGGGATCCTGTGGCTAAAAAAGTGTTGTATAGAAGTGTTATCTTCAGAGAGATAACACCTTCTTCCGTTGTTTTACAACCAGAATAGATAGAAAAGAAAGAAGATGTGGTTTAGTTTCCTTCTACCCCTGAGAAGACTGAACCGATAGACCCTATGAGACCTGATGATGAGGAGAGCTCTAGCAGCTCTGATAGTTCAAAAGAAGAAGCAGAAACTCAACCTTAGCCATTGAGGAGGTCTACATGAACAAGGAAGCAACCTGATAGGTTTGGTTATTCATTACTTGATTCTAGTTGTGCTTTTGCCTTGCTTACTAACACTGATGAACCTAGAACTGTAACAGAGGCTATGGGCATGAAAGATTCAGGTTTCTGGAAGGAGGCCATGGAAGATGAGATGGCTTCTTTGGAAAAGAATAAAACATGGGACTTGGTGCCTTTGCCTGAAGGACGGAAACCTATTGGATGCAAATGGGTGTTCAAGAAGAAATTTGGTGTAGATGGCAGTGTTGAAAAGTAGAAGGCCAGATTGGTTGTGAAGGGGTATTCACAAGTGGAGGGAATTGATTATGGTAAAATTTTCTCTCCCGTTGCAAAGTTGACATCTATTCGGTTCATGTTATCTCTTGCAACAACTTATGACTTAGAGGTGGAACAGATGGATGTGAAGACAACATTCCTTCATGGTGATTTGGAGGAAGAGATTTACATTTCACAGCCAGAGCATTACATAGAGAAAGGTAAATAAAATTTGGTTTGCAAGTTGAAAAAGTCTTTGTATGGTTTGAAGCAGTCTCCTAAGATATGGTAATTGAAGTTTGATGCCTTTGTGTTGTCTGTTGGATTTCTGAGATCGAAATTAGATCATTGTGTGTATTATAAATTTGACAATGATCGCATTCTCATTATTGCATTGTATGTTGGTGATATGCTGTTAATTTGGAATGGTAAGAATATGATTTTTGATTTGAAGTCTCAATTGTCAGCACAGTTTGAGATGAAAAATCTAGGGGCAACCAGGTACATTCTAGGAATAGAAATCAGAAGAGATAGAGCAAACAGAAAACTTTGGTTAAGCCAGAGTAAGTATGTGAAGATCGTGTTGGATAGGTTCAACATGGTAGATTGTAGACAATTGTGTGTTCCTATTTCATTGGGGACAAAGTTGTCTGTTAATGATTGTCCAAAATCTCCTAGTGAGGTTGAGGACATGACCAGAGTACCTTATGCTAGTGTTGTTGGTAGTTTGATATATGCTATGGTCTGCACAAGACCAGACATTGCCCAAGCAGTGGGAGTCCTTAGTCGATTTATGGATAATCTTGGACGGGTACATTGGGATGTAGTTAAGCGAGTGTTCAGATATTTGAGGGGTACTTCCAAGTATTCCATATGCTATCATGGTAATGCTTCAGGATCTTCACATTCAGTTTGTATTCATGGATTCATGGATTCTGATTGGGCGGGTGACATTAACAGCAGGAGATCCACCAGTGCCTATGTGTTCACTATGTTTGGTGGTGCAATTAGTTGGATGAGTAAGCGACAACCTATGGTTGCTTTGTCCACAAATCAAGATGAGTATATGGAATCAACTCATACTTGTAAGGAAGCCATTTGGCTTAAGAGATTATGTTCAGATATTGGTGTTGATGCAGGACATATTACGATTTGTTGTGATAGTCAGAGTGCAATTTGCCTAGCAAAGAATCCAACTTTCCATGCCAGAACAAAGCATATTGATTTACAGTTTCACTTCATGCGAGACATGGTAGAGGATGGGAAGGTGACTTTGGAGAACGTAGACACTTTGAAAAATGTTGCAGATGCATTGACGAAACCAGTGGGCATAGAGAAGTTCAGATGGTGTTTGGAGTCTATGGGCCTCTCAGACTATAGCAAGTAAATCCTGTTATTTCTATTAGCTCTTACAAGGTGTTTGACAAGTGGGAGAATGTTGGGAATTAAGGTGTCTCAAACTTGGTAATTCCTTGCATTTATTATTGTAATTTATTTATTTATTTAGCCTATGTTGTAATTTTGTTGCACATCCAATTTTGTCATTTAGTGTGAAGTGGCACGATGAGTTGTCACTCCACTTGTAAGATGACTAGAATGATCAACACACTCCATGTGGAGATAGGCGTCCCTTTTGTGTGGTAGAGGTTTTCTGCCATGTGTCGGCATCTTGACTAGCGTGTAAGTGAATCTTGACCGAAACGGTTATGACAGATTCCTATGACAAAATCTATGACATGTAAGAGTTAGAAATAGAAGGTTCTATGACAGGTGAAGACATGTGTCACAAGGAATCTTAGAAGATGGCATCTTTGGGTGCCCCAAGGAGGGTTATGACATGTTGTAAGAGAATATGCTATTTATAGCCTATGTATGACATATTTTCTTACAGCTGTAAGATATGATAGCTATGACAGATTCTATGACTGTCGTAAGTGTCGTAAGAGTATTTGTCATTGTCCAACTTGGGAATAGGCAACCTCTTTGGGATGGGGTGACTTGACAAGTGTCAAGAACATCCTATAGTGTTGGACAAGTGTCCATAGGCATGGGTTTTGGGCCATGAGGCCATGTTGGATGCCCATCTCAAGATAGAGCCATTTTTGCCTTGTATCTTCTATATAAACAGGTTCTTTGGAGAGATGTATTATGTGATTGATAGGTACTATTATGCTGCCAGATTGTCTCCAGATAATGAGTGTCGAAGACTCCTGAGAGATTGCATTGCAAGTGTATTGTAAACCATTATAGTTTTGATAATACATTGTGTAGGTTTTGGAGTGTGGGTTTTTTCACCCGATAAGGGTTTTCCCCATGTTATATCTTGTCTCTCTCTTCTTCTGCCTTACAATCTTGTGTATGTGTTTGCGGCAATATCTCTGTTGTTGGGTTAACATTGTTGTAACTGTAAAGATTAAAATGAATTTTCACTCATCTCTCCTCATTGGATTAGTGTAGGAAGCGATTTCCGCACACCTAGCTTCCTTTCAAGTTCTACACGAGAGATGCCTGCAACAACCTTTGTGGTTGACAGAGCTCTGAGGTTGTGTGTCTTCTTCATGGTAGACCTTGAGTAGTTCCTACAAACTTTGTAGACATCATTAAATGATAGTTGAGAGACATCACCTCCCCCTATTAGGTCTAGGGCATCCATGCATTCTTCATTAACCCCTCTCAAAAATATCAACTTCAGTGACTCTAGTGAAAACCTATTTTGTCAAGACTTTTGTAGGCAAAATAGGAATCACTCCACATAATCTTCTAGGGGATCATCTTCTTTTTATGACATTATGAAAATGTAATTTCCTCTCATATCTCTGCCCTGACAATAATGTTGGTACTTCTATAGGAATTTCTCCCTCATATTCCTCCAGTCAGCCACTTCATCTCTGCCTAATCCCATGAACCATCTCAAAGCAGCATCTTTGAGAGTGGCTGGGAAGAGCTTCAGTCTATGTGCATTGGTGGTGTAATCATAGTTGCAACAAAGGACATTGAACTCAAACAAAAATGTGTCTAGTTCCTCTGTAATCATACCATGAAAGTTTGGTAAGGTTGAAGGAGGGATATTCTTCATGGTGGCTACATGTTCTTTGTCAACAATAGAGAATTCAAAAGTGACGGGTTTGGCAGGGTTCTCCACTTCTTCATCATCCATTGCATCATGAAACCAAGTGACCATTTTCTCCAAGTATGTAGTATCTCCAATTGTGGCAAATGTCTCAACTTCATCACTTCTTTTTGAACTGTTCTCTTCGTTTGGAAGAAATATCCCTAGGGGATCTCTTCTCCATTGCATGCAATATCTAGAGTTTTTTATTGTTGCTTTCTGCATAATGTTAGTGGAGATATATTGTCTACTGGAAATTTGCTACTATTGTAGATTTGTAATGTAACAACAATGCTAAAAAGAAATAAACTAACTCAAACCCAGAAGATTCTTTAGCTTTGACACAATCCCCAACGACACCAAAAATGTCAAGCTCTATTAATGTTCACTAAACCTAATGCAGCTAGGGCATGCATATAACCCAATGGATGGAATCATCCTAAATCAAGCAGCTTAGTGAGTAAAGTCGAGCTACATTTAATCTATCAACTCGGGGACATGGTACTTGGCATGATGTTTGTATTGTATGCACAACTAGAGCATTTTGGATATGTAGTTGTGTATAGTTATGAAATGGATATTACTGAAATGTTGGAAAAGGAATGCAAATTTATAAATTCATAAAGTTAACTATGTGATTGTTCTTAACTACAACAAAAGAATAGCTAAAGTACAATCAATGAATCTACCACAGAATCTAAATTTGATTACATGAAACTAAAACAAAAGGTGGTAGTCTTCCACAAGTGGGCCTTGACTTGGGTTGACTACTTCCTTTTACTAACTTAATTTACTGAATCAATGCATCTGTTTCTTCACCATGAATTAGGAACAAGAGAAATTTAGCAATCTAAAATGATAATTTGTTTTATTGGTTGAAATTAGAACATACTACAATCATCTGGAAAATCTCACTACTCTAGATATCTAGCAAAAAATAGATATATACATCTTAAAATTCCTACATTAATGAAACATAATGATTAACTGATCCACTTCCCTTCATGCAAGGAAGGATCCTTTATTTATAAAGAGTCATAATGCAACTAGGAAACAAAAACTAGAACAATTCAGAGAAGAGAGTTTTAATTAGGACGTTGGGATAGAACAACTTCATCCAAGAAATATGGTGGCAGTCATTCTAGTGTCGAACAACCTCAACACATCTTGAATTGGAGAATAAGTATTTTTGCCATTTGTTGCGCATTGCTCCTTGATGTCCTCTGCATCTTATCTTATCTGTATAGAGAGAACAAGTTACCATTGGATAGTTGTCATTGACTACATGCTTTTGTTGTAGGAGTCACCCCTTTCAGCTATAGAAACTTCTAGCTTCCAGGTTGCAGGAACTCTGGAACTTGGCTACAAGTTAGTAATCTTGGTTGTAGGAAGGAGTTAGTCCCAAACAAAATCTCCAATCATAAAGATGATTGTAAACACACTTATTCACACCACATTACACATGAAAATAACTATCTTAACCATGCAACATTCATTAAAGTGTCATGTAATTAATGTAGTGCTTATCCAAATATTATATGAAGTCTTGGTCCGAAAAAGATAAAAGTGTCTATAGAAAGGTACTTGAAAATAGGAAAAACAAGGATTAAAAAGGACAATAATGGGGCTCATCATAATTTCTTGTGAAAATTCATAAAAAAACTCTTAGTCGTGACTTTGAAAATTCATCAAACCTACATACCCATGATTTATTAAGGAAAAAGGCATGATTGCATGTAAAAATGACATAGATTAATGAAAGAATCCACCCAGAAATGACAAAAATGTATGAATTAGCATGATTTTTGCTTTGATGGGCATGATTTCACAAAATAATCCATGATTTGTCTCAATAAAATTCATGATTTTTTCAGAGACAAAATCTACCATTGTGCAAAAACTCCAAACCATGATTTTTAGCATACAAAACTTGCAATTTGTCCTTGCAAAAACTTCACACGATTTCAATCAGAAGTGAGTCATAGTTTCCAGATAAAAAATGCATGATTTTGTGGAAAAAATTTCCTAAAAACCCTGTTTGTAAAAAATGTGATTTTTATTAAAATTAAAACTAAAACACGGAATGATTACCAAGATATTTGATCATTAAACAAGGAGTGAAAGCCTCTTTAAATAAGATCACAAATGTTTTATCCAAAGAGGATAAGACTGACAACTAATAAAGAAAAAATAATAAAGAATATTCTTAAAGTCTATCCTAAAAGCTAATTGGGCATTATAAATAAAACATTACTTTAATAATGTAAGCATTTCATTTTCTTTGAAGTTTCATAGATTTTTTTGAGTGTAGTTTTATGTATCTTGAAAGGAAGTAAGATATGCGGAAACGCTTCCTACATCGATCTATTGAGGAAAAATTATGCAAATTTTAACTTTTACAATTACAAGTTATTAGATGCACATTAACAGAAAGGTAATAACAAAATTAAAATGCAAAACTCAGAACACAAGATATACGGGGAAAAACCCTTTCAGGTAAAAAAACCCCACACTCCAAAGTCGCCCAATAGATTATTCAAGAATCAAGAAGATTACAATATACTTGCAGAGCAAGTTTTCACAAGAGTCTAACCAACCAGAGATCCCGGAGGTAACTTAACATCTATAAGACTCTTACACACAACCTCCATCTCAAGCTCCTGATATATAGGAGATACAATACCGTAAACCGTCAATAGTAATTACAAAACCATGAGCTAAGACCACCCAAAAGTGACACCCAAATTATCTCCAATCAAAGATGCCTTGTGATGTGCCAAAACACACACCAACACATGTAACTCTCCCCTTTAGAACTCTTTTATGTGTCTAACACGTTTTTACATTTCCCAAAAATAGGAGGTCCAGCTTCCGGAGGCCATAACTTTTGATCTGGGTGTTTGATTGACGAACTGTTTAATGCGTCAGAAAGCTTGTGAAGAGATCTATCACGTTGTAACTGACTTTGTTGGTTATGACAATTTTTAGAGCATTTAGGGACCTCTAAGAGCCTCAAAATTGAGTTTGAAACTTTTTCAGCAGTTTCAAAAAATAGAAACTTTAATATCTCGCAATCCATATATTATCTTGAGTCAAAACTCACCCGAGATGTTTACTTAGTTGTTCCACACCTTCTAGGAAAATTTTAGGTCAATCTGAGGTTAAATGTAAACTTACTAAAAATAGTAAGTCTTGCCATTTTTAGCCCTTTTGGAAACTTTGAAAGTTCTAGATCATTCTTCAAGATAAAGGGTATTCGAAAAGACCAAAATTGAGAAGAATAGTAACCTTTCAAAGTTGCAAGGTTGAGACACTTTTCTTAACATTCTCCCACTTGTCAAACACCTTGTAAGAGCAAAGGGAGTATCAACACCATGATTTAATTGCTAGGGGCCGAAAGGCCCATAGACTCTGAAAACCATCTAAACTTCTTTGTGTTCATAGGTTTTGTTAAGGAATCTGCAACATTCGTCAAAGTGTCAACTTTCTCCAAGTTTACCTTCTCATCCTCTACCATGTCATGCACAAAATGGTACTAGACATCAATATGCTTAGTCCTCACATGAAAAGTAGGATTCTTCGCCAAACATATGGTACTCTGGCTATCACAACAAATAGTAATCTTCCCTCCATCAAACCCAACATCTCAACACAATCTCTTAAGCCAAATGGCTTCTTTACAAGCACGAGTTGCTGCCATGTACTCATCTTCAGTAGTGGACAAAGTGACCATAGGTTGTCTCTTACTCATCTAACTAATAGCCCCACCAAACATAGTGAACACATAAGCACTGGTGGATCTCCTGTTGTCAATGTCACCTGCCCAATCTGAATCCACAAATCCATGAATACAAAGTGAATTCCAAGGTCCTATAGGATAACCATGATAGCATAAGGAATACTCAGAAGTACCCCACAAATATCTAAACTCTCTCTTCATTGCATCCCAGTGTACCCATCTAGGATTAGCCATAAACTGACAAAGGACTCCCACTGCTTGGGCAATGTCTGGTCTTGTACAGACCATCATATACATCAAACTACCAACTACACTAGCATAAGGAACTTTGTTCATATCCTCTATCTTAGAAGGATACTTTGGACAATCTACAACAGATAACTTTGTCCCTATTGTAACATGAACAGTCAAAGGTTTGCAATCCACCATGTTGAATCTCTCTAGAACATAGTGCTAACATACTTACTCTGGCCTAACCAAAGTTTTTTGTTTGCTTTGTCTCTTCTGATCTCCATCCCCAGAATGTGTCGAGTTGCCCCTAGATTTTTCATCTCAAACTGTGCTGACAACTAAGACTTCAAATCAGAAATCAAACTTTTACCATTCCCAATGAATAACATATCATCGACATACAATGCAATAATGAGAATACGATCATTGTCCAACTTGTAATAAACACAATGATTTGATTTTGATCTCAGAAATCCAATACTCAACACAAAGGGATAAAACTTCTGGTACCACATCCTAGGAGATTGTTTCAAACCATACAAAGACTTTTTCAACTTGCAAACCAGATTTTCTTTACTTTTCACCAAGTAGTGCTTTGGCTGTGACATATAGATTTCCTCCTCCAAGTCACCATGAAGGAATGCTATCTTCACATCCATTTGTTCCACTTCTAGATCATACGCTACTGCAAGAGATAATAGGAATAGAATAGATGTCAACTTTGCAACAAGAGAGAAAATCTCTCCATAGTCAATTCTCTCCACTTGAGAATACCCCTTCGCAACCAATCTAGCCTTATATTTCTCAACACTGCCATCTACACTGAATTTCTTTTTGAACAACCATTTGCATCCAACAGGTTTTCATCCTTTGGGAAAAGGTACCAAGTCCCAAGTATTATTATTTACCAAAGAAGCCATCTCCTCTTCCATGGTCTCCTTCCAAGAACCTGTATCTTTCATACCCATAGCCTCTTTCACAGTTCTAGGCTCATCGGCGTTAGAAATCAAAGAAAAAATACAACTAGAATGTAACATACACCCTCGGATATGTTGTTTTTGTACCAAGTTTTTGCTTTTTTGTATGCTTTTGGTTTAGGGTTTCATGTGCTTGTTTTGCATGTAGGTTTTTTTGCATTGCATGTATGGAAAATAAAGCATATAACAAAACCTAGAGAAACTAAGATAGCTATGAACAAACTAATGTAGACCCAGATTGTATTATTGCAAAATATGAATTATGAATACATACCCATCTCTAAATCTTCAATTCAAACTATTTCTGTATTTGTACTAGCAATATAATCAACAGGAACATCATAAACCTCATATAATACAAGATCTTTGCCTACAACAGGTCTGCAGTAACATATACAGTCCTAGATGCCTATTTTGGAGACATCATACACCACAAAGGAGAAGGAAAACATATTCAAAGCAATCCACGTCCTAGTGCTACTGTACGACCTGTGCAGAGGTAAATGGGGCCACCAAAAAATGAATAAACAACTGCAATCTGCTCAAAATATATTTGCAACCCTCCTTGACTCTATACGCCTAGATGAGGAGCTCCATATCAGTCCCCAGCACACTTTATCACCATAGAATGCAGAACGGTCAGCTACATCAATGTACGACCTGCTTGGGAAAGGTTGTGACAACAATAAATCTCCCTTTCAATACTTAAATCTTTCCTCCAAAGTGTTGCTCTCAGCTGCAACCATAAACTCCATGAAAGATAATCAATCCAAGCTCAAAACTTCACCAAAATGAATCAACTGAATGCCCAAACGAGACTCCTGAATGAAGCCTCCAAGAATCTCTTCCTGATGTAGTCTATCACACACGAAGAAGAGGACTATGCAGAGGTTTTTGTCTCAACACAGCCAATATCAAACCCTAGAGCCAAGCTCCAAACAATGCATGAGAAAACAAGAGAGTAAAAATTAATAATCCAACATATGTAAAATGAAGCTCATTATTCTCTTTTAACTTCCTTCCTCCAACGCCCAAGAAGTAGAATATTTTAATATTTTATTTAATGTTTCATTCCCTTATATCTCCCATGAGGGCACCCAACTCCTAGGCGACACACTTTAAGTTATAACTTGCTTTTATACAAAGACATTATATTACAACTTATAGTCACTTTTAACCCCTTATAATAATATAAGTTAAATCTTTAATTTAACTTATATTTTCTCAAATAATTCTCTAGATATTTTGAAACCATGAGTCTTGTACAATGGTCCTCCGCATCTTCCCTGCTATAAATATCAAGGTGCTCTGTCCTGACTTACTATAAATAGTAAGTCACCAAATTGACCCCCTAAACACTACCATTAGCCTACAGGAGTCCAATGATAGGCTAATCTCCATCAACTAACTGATTGGGCTAAATGGGGGACATTACAGTCCGTCCTCCCCAAGAT
Source organism: Cunninghamia lanceolata (assembly GCA_027924645.1). Lineage (NCBI taxonomy): Eukaryota > Viridiplantae > Streptophyta > Pinopsida > Cupressales > Cupressaceae > Cunninghamia > Cunninghamia lanceolata. The sequence goes on along the minus strand of BSBN01001344.1, from coordinate 9,881,024 downwards.
TGCTTATCCTCAAGCAATCTCAGCTCAGGATGCTGAAGTATTTGCTCACTCTTCCATGTCACTTCTTCAACTGACAGGTTCTTCCACCTCACCAGGTACTCCCTAATGACCCGTTTCCTCATATTCCTTTCCTTTGTGTCTATGATAGCCTCTGGGACCAATATTAGCTTCCCCTCCTCATCCAATGGTGGAAGTTCAACTGAAGGAATCACATTGTGGCCAAGTGCTTTCTTTAACCTGGAAACTTGAAATACATTATGCACTCTGCTATCTGCTGGTAGTTCAAGCTCATAATCTACTTCTCCCACTCTTCTAGCCACTCTGAACAGACCATAGAACCTAGGTTTTAATTTCTCTACTCCACTCCTTTTTAGAGTGGACTACCTGTAGGGTTAGAGCCTCACGTATACCATGCCTCCAACCTCAAAGCTCCTCTCTACTCGGTGCTGATCAACTAAGATTGTTTGCTGATTATGTGCATGTTGCATGTTCTCCTTGAGTTCTTTCATTATATCTTGGCTCTCCTGCAATAGATCTTTTGCATTCAGCACTCGACTATCACCAAGTAGTAAATTTGTAAAGCATGGGGCATCATATCCATACAGTACCTTGAATGGAGTCATCTTGATCGACATATGATAGGTAATGTTATAGAAATACTCACCCAAGTGAAACCATCTGATCCATGCCTTCTGCTACCCTAAAACATAATTTTGAAGATATACTTCCACCCATTTGTTCACTATCTCTGTTTGACCATCAGTTTGTGGATGGTACCTAGTGCTAGGAGATAACTCAGTGCCACACAACCTAAACAACTCCTACAAAACAAACTCAGGAACTTGTTGTCCCTGTCACTCACTATCCCCCTTGGTATCCCGTGAAGTCTGAATATCTCCCAAAAGAATAAATCAGCCATCTATACAATTGTGTATGTTGTTGAAATGACAAAGAAGTGTGCAAATTTTGTTAGTCTGTAGACCACCACATATATGCAATCCTTCCCCTAAACATTAGGCAGCCCTGTGATAAAATCCATGGAGATGTACATTCCCATTTTTGATTGGGAATAGGCAGGGGCTGTAACAAACCTGCAGGATAAGTATGTTCATTTTTGTTTTGTTGACATATGGGGCATTCACAAACATACTTAATGACTTCATTCTTAAGTCCTTTGCATGTAAATGTCTCCCAAATCTGCTTGTATGTTTTGAAAAATCTGGGATGGCAAGCCATTGGTACATCATGGAAAGTCCTCAAAATCTTATGCTTAAATTGGGAGTTAGGCACTAAGAATATCATGTCCTTATATATAATCAAGTCTTTCACCATAGTGTACATGTCATCATGTATAGTGCCCTCTATGACTCATGTTGTCTAAGAGTCCTTAGCATACTCTATTGCAATTGTCTCCCTCCAATCAACAGATATCTCTCCAAACAAACACATGTGGGGTTGTCTAGACAATGCATATGCAACCACAATTTTCTTGCCCTTGACATATTCAATGTCAAAATCATAAGCCTGGAGCCTACTAACCCACTTCTGTTGTCTATCGTTCAAGTCCTTTTGGTTCATGAAGTATTTAATGTTGTTATAATCTATTTTTATTATGAACTTCCCTCCAACCAAATATGGCCTGAACTTGGCCAATGCATGCATGATGGCCAACATTTCTCAGTCATACATCGAGTAGCTCTTCTCCACACCCCTAATCTTCCTAATCTCAAACACAATGGGGTGTTTCTCCTGCATTAAAACTGCCCCTATCCCCTCTCTTAAAGTATCACACTCCAACTCAAAAGGCTTGGAGAAGTCAGGGATTGCCAACACTGGGCAAGTAGACATCAAGTGCTTGAAATGATCAAAGCACTGCTGAGCTGTATTGGTCCACAAAAGGCTCCCTTCTTAGTCAAGTCTATCAATGGTGCAACCGTCTGTGAGAAGCCTTTCAAAAACCTCCTGTAAAAGCCACACAACCTAAAAAACCCCTTAAGCTGAGTGAGGTTTGTTGGTGGAGGCCAATCAACTATTGCCTTAATTTTCTTTGGATCAACTCTGACACCATCGACACTACTGATGTGACTAGATATAGAAGCTCTTTCATGCCAAAGTCACATTTGGACTCTTTGGCATAGAGGGACTCACTCTCCAGAATGCTCAAAACCTCCTCCAAATGCCTCATGTGTTCCTCCCAACTCCTGCTGAAAATCAATGTCATCAAAGAAGATCAATACAAACTTCCTCAGCTGCTGTCTAAAATTCTAATTCATGCAACTTTGGAAGGTAGCAGGGGTATTAGTTAATCCAAATGACATTACCAAGAACTCGAAGTGGCCATAGTGACATCTAAAGGTTGTTTTCTCTATGTCCTCCCTCATTCAAATCTAATGGTATCCTAATCGTAGATCTATCTTGGAAAAGTAGCAAGCCCCATGCAGTTCATCTATCAACTCACCTATGTAGGGAATTTGATATTTGTTCTTAATTGTCTTTTTATTTAAGGCCCTATAATCTATACACATCCTGATGGTCCCATCTTTCTTTTTGACCAATACAAATGTTGAAGCAAAGGGACCCTTGCTGGGGTGGATGTGTCCCAACAACTCCTTAATTGTTTTCTCTATCTCATCCTTGAGCCTCTTAGGATGACAATAAGGTGTGATCATTATGGGCTTAGTCCCGTCCTTGAGCTTGATGACATGATCGATACCTCTATCAGGTGGCACTCTTGGAGGTATACTACCAAACACCTTATTGTGCTTGGTCAATAGCTTCTATATATCTGGATGGTAGGCAATCTTTGGCTACTATGGGGACTCTGGTATAATAAGACATTTGGCTGCCCACTCTACCTGGTTATGTCGTGGCATACTCTCCATCCTCTTGAGAGAGACTACTCGTGGTCTACCATCTGATAATCCCTTGATAACTATTTTCTTTCCATTACACTCAAATTTCATTTCCATCTTATTAAGATTCATAGCGAACTCACCGAGTTGCATCATCCACTGCATGCCTAGCACCACATTTGTGTCTCCTATCCCCACAACATAGAAATCATCTACAAGCTCATACTCCCCCATCTGAATGCTCAAACTGGTAATCTTCCTATTGCATGTGAGTTTGAAGCCGTCAGCTACCATTACCTTGAAGCCTTCAAACTCTTCCACCTTTAGTCCACATCTAGCCACCAAACCCCCATCAATGAAATTATGTGTAGCACCTGTGTCTATCAGGGTGATGATGTGCTATGTTAGAAATGAAAGCAACACTACTTCAATGGAAATCTGATTCGAGATAAATTTCAGCAAACTTTAACTGTGTGTTATTAATGGAGATTGTAACAAAACATAAACCCACAATACAAAAAATATACCAGAAGCATAATGAAGCACATAACACAAGTGTTTAACGTGGAGAAAACCCTTTCGAGTAAAAAAACTCCACCAAGAAAAGAGGCCAAGTTGTATTATCTTCACAAAAAAGGAGATTACAAATACATTCACTTCATTTGTCCTCCAACCTTCACTCCGACAGAACCTGGGTACCTGTAAACTGTTATATGCCTCTCATCTACTATGCTATGGTTTATATAGAATTTACACAACCTCAAGACATTAAATGACTTCTTACGAGCCCATAACACTTGTCAAGAGTCAACAATACAACCTTGGGCATCCATAGCCAAGAATAGGCTCTTACGGGGTCATAAATGTTGTCATACATGCATCTTACACTTGGGAAAATGTACCCATGCAAGCTTGAACACCTCGGGGCCAAAAATAGCCACTTACAACATCTTATGATGCATCATATGCTATTATTAGTGTCATAGATTCTTATGACAACTTACAGTTGTCATACAATCTCTTACACCTTCTTACAACATCTATGACGTGCATCATAACACTATAAATAGATTATTCCTCCACATGTGTACCCCACTTTGACCAATTACCATTTACCATAGTAAATGACATCTCGTAACTACCACCAGTAACTTTGGGACTTACTGTGTAGTAACTCCGTAATTATCGTGGATAGTAAATAATTCTTACCACTGCCAGTGAAACTTGTACATCCCTTATGGGTAATTACAAATAATAAATGGAATAATACAATAATGGGATTTACAAGGTTAATGGCACTTTATTCCAACATTCTCCCACTTGACATTATACATTGTAAATCAACCCAAAGGAAATCAAATGAAAAATAATCAGGCACTAGAAACAAGGCCCATTGCCTCTCTGCACCATACAAACTTCTCTGTGCTTATAGGCTTAGTCAATGAATCTGCAACATTCTCCTGATTGTCTATCTTCTTCCGCTCAATCTCTCCATTTGCAACCAACTCTCAAACAAAGTGATACTGAACATCAACATGATTAGTCCGAGCATGATACATGGGATTCTTGGCCAAACAGATAGCACTCTGGCTATCACAACCAATCTGAATGTTCCTGCAATCAAAACCAATACCTGTACACAGTCTCATCAACCAAACTGCCTCCTTAGAGACATGAGTAGCAGCCATATACTCTGCTTCTGTAGTGGACAAAGCAACTGTGGGCTACCTCTTACTCATCCAACTCACTGCACCTCCAAACAGAGTAAACACACAGCCACTAGTGGACCTTCGACTATCCAAGTCGCTTGCCCAATCTTCATCAAGAAAACATTGTATGTCCAAAGATTTATCAGCACTATCAGTACCAGAATAAACCAAACAATGATTAAGAGTACCTGCAAAATATTTAAACACCATCTTTGCATAGTTACAATGCTGTCTACCAGGGTTAGACATAAATTTGCTCAAAACTCCCACTGCTTGGGCATATCTGGTCTAGTATAAACCATTGCATACATCAAACTCCCTACCGCACTAGCATATGGCACATTAGACATATCCTCAAGATCATCCTCAGTCTTTGGACACATATCTAATGAAAGCTTAGTACCAATGGGTAAAGGAACTCTAAGTGGATTATAGTCCTGCAAACTAAATCTTTGTAAAATAGTTTTCACATACTTACTTTGTGACAACCAAAGCTTTCTTTTAACTCTATCCCTCTTGATCTCCATTCCCAAAATATACCTTGCAGCACCAAGATCCTTCATCTCAAATGTACCTAAAATTTGGGCTTTAGGCTCACTAACCATACCCTTAGTATTGCTGAAAAACATGTCATCAACATACAAAGCAATAACCAGTATAGAATCATCAACACAATGAATGTAAACACAATGATCCTCCTCGCTTCTAACAAAACCTAATTTCAAAACAAATGAATCAAACTTTTGATACCACATTTTGGGGGACTGTTTCAGACCATAAAGAGACCTCTTTAACCTGCAAACCCAATGTTCTTTTCCTTTTACCTCAAAACCTGTAGGTTGTTGCATATAAATTTCTTCTTCAAGATCTCCATGCAAGAACGCAGTCTTAACATCCATTTGCTCAATCTCCCAATCATAAGCTACAACAATGGATAAGAGAAATCTAATAGAAGTCAATTTAGCAACAACAGAGAATATCTCACCAAAATCAACTCCCTCTCTTTGGGAGTGGCCCTTGGCTACCAGTCTAGCCTTGTACTTCTCTAATGACCCGTCTGCTCCAAACTTCTTCTTGAAGACCCACTTACATCCTATGGCCTTTCTTCCTTTGGAAAAACAAACAAAATCCCAGGTATTACAAGAGTCTAAAACTATCATCTCCTCCTACATGGCTAGCTGCCAAGACTCACTATCATATGCAGAAATAGCTTCCCTGTAGGATCTAGGTTCATCGTTAGTACTCAATAAAGCATATACACAACAGAAATCTGGTGGGCTATACCTGTCAATTGGATACATCATATAAATCCATATAAATTTGGATACATCATCAATGAAGGTTACAAAATAACAAGATTTTTTGATAGATTCATTATCCACAGGTCCAAACACATCCGTTAGAATAATTTCTAACTTCTCTTTTGCTCTATTGCTTCCTGAAGGAAATGATTTTTTGTTTTGTTTACCAAACACACAATGCTCACAAAAATCAAAGTGCTCATTAGAATAGGAGAAACCATGCAACAAATTTTTATTCTTAATAATTTTTAATACATTATTGCTTGTGTGGCCCAATCTACGGTGCCACAACATACATGTATTTTTAGTAGTGGCCGTAGATACATAGGAGGCATTATAAACTGTAGTGGCTTCAAGCTTAAACAAGTTCCTGAATCTCTTACCTTTCGCAACCACCAAGTTCCCTCTCACCAATCTGCAGCCATGCTTGTCAAATGTCACATGCATTCCCAAATCATTCAACTTTGAAACTAAAATTAGATTTCTAGCTAATCCAGGAACATGCAAAACACTAGGGAGGGCTTTAATCCTCCCATCACTGAAACACAACAATACCTTTCCTTTCCCGACAATCAGATAAGTAGAGTTGTCACCAAGGTAGATATTACCTCCATCATATTCTTCATATGTGGAGAACGATTCCTTATGTGGGGTCATATGAAATGAGCATCCTGAGTCAACCAACCAGTGATCATTAGAAACAAGATTACATGCAGAAAGTAAAACTTCTTCACCTGCATTCGAGGACTTATCTAAAGCACTCTCCCACTATTTCTTGGGATTTCTGCACTCCTTCTTCACATGTCCCCTTTTACCGCAGTAACAACACTTAACTCTGTTCTTTTTACCAGGAGTCTTAGACCAGCCCTTGGGCTTTTCCTTAGCCCCTTTTTGATCTCCTTTAGGTCCCCTTTCCTTAGACCTTCCCCTGACACTGAGAGCATCCCCTGAACTATCGAACTCTTGTTCCTCAATTCCTGTGATAGTAGCACTGAAACAAAAGCATCCAACTTCGGATCCACAAGGTTAGTAGTGATAGCAAGGATAATATTCTCCCAAGACTTGGGTAAAGAACAAAGCAGTAAGATACATTTATCTTCCTCACTAACCTCAACATCTACTAAATCAAGCTGACTCACTAACAAATTAAAAGAATTTAAATGCTCTACAACTGATTCACCTTCTCGCATTTTCATGGAAAACAATTTTTTTTTTAAATAAAGTTTATTTACCATACTCTTGGCTTGATAGATCTCATCCAACCATTTCCACAACTTGTATGCAGTCTCTTCCTTTGTGACATTCAACAGGATAGAGTTTGAAAGACACAACCAGATGGTTCCCTGTGCCTTCTTATCTAGTCTATCCCACTCATCTTGAGAGACATCATCGGGTTTATTCTCTTTTTGAATAGCCAACCATTGGTTTCTTTCTTCCAACAAATCTTCCATTTTCAGCTTCCACAACTCATACCTCATTCCGTTGAACTTATCAATGTCCAATCGAGAGGTTGATGCAACAATGGATGCAGCCATAATAGCAACACAAGATCTACAAAACAAACACAACCAAATCTCCCACTGTAGCTATAGCTTCCACACTACCACCCAAGAGTCAAAGCTAGCCAAGCTCTGATACCAAATGTTAGAAATGAAAGCAACACTACTTCCATGGAAATCTGATTCGAAATAAATTTCAGCAAACTTTAACTGTGTGTTATTAATGGAGATTGTAACAAAACATAAACCCACAATACAAAAAATATACCAGAAGCAGAATGAAGCACATAACACAAGTGTTTAATGTGGAGAAAACCCTTTTGGGTAAAAAACTGTACCAAGAAAAGAGGCCAAGTTGTATTATCTTCACAAAAAAGGAGATTACAAATACATTCACTTCCTCTGTCCTCTAACCTTCACTCTGGCAGAACCTGGGTACTTGGAAACTGTTATATGTCTCTCATCTACTATGCTATGGGTTATATAGAATTTACACAACCTCAAGACATTAAATGACTTCTTACAAGCCCATAACACTTGTCAAGAGTCAACAATACAACCTTGGGCGTCCATAGCCAAGAATAGGCTCTTACGGGGTCATAAATGATGTCACACATGCATCCTACACTTGGGAAAATGTGCCCATGCAAGTTTGAACACCTTGGGGCCAAAAATAGCCACTTATAGCATCTTATGACGCATCATATGCTATTATTAGTGTCATAGATTCTTATGACAACTTACAGTTGTCATAGAATATCTTGTACCTTCTTATAGCATCTATAGCATGCGTCATAACACTAAAAATAGATTATTCCTCCACATGTGCACCCCACTTTGACCAATTACCATTTACCATAGTAAATGACATCCTGTAACTACCACCAGTAACTTCGGGACTTACCGTGCAGTAACTCCGTAATTACCGTGGACAGTAAATAATTTTTACCACTGCCGGTGAAACTTGTACATCCCTTATAGGTAATTACAAATAATAAATGGAATAATACAATAATGGGATTTACAAGGTTAATGGCACCTTATCCCAACACGCTGACCTCGGAGGACTCCTCTTACTCTAAATGACCCAACTTTCTAGAAGCTAGAAAGTTGTGCCAATGTCCCATCACTGTCATGACTATGCTGAGAGACATTCTCATCTCCATTGTCCTCTCTATCTGATGACTAGTCTGATGCCTCTGACTGTGACTCCTTTGCTAAATAATATTCAATTAACTTTGTTTTTGCCTTATTGGCACATCTGTGTGTGGGATCCCATGGTTCCTTACAATGAAAACAAAGTTTTTTCCTCCTATACGCATTCAACTAATTGTTAGTTAGCTAGTTTGTTTTCTCTTTTTGTTGGCCAATATCCTTCTGAAAGGGTTTCCTATCTTTCTCCTTGTCCTTCCTGTAAAAACCCTTTGACTAAAATTTATTCCTTCATACAGAGGACTCCATGTCAGGGGCCTTTTTCATGGCCTCTTGAAGTGATGAAGGGTCTAAACCCTTAACCCAACCATGCAAGGGATCTGATAGACCATCTATGAATAATATAACCAACCTGCACTCTAAAATGTCTGGGACCATAACAGATAGGTCCTGAAACTCTGAGATGCAGGAATACACTGATCCAACCTGCCTGAGTTGTGCCAACTCCTTGAACTGTGGTTCTGGATCATTCTTATCAAATCTATCTATAAGTTTGGTCATGAACTCGACATAGGAAGTGATCTGATCGTGGCCCAAAGTCACCTTACCATCACTCCACCACTTATGCACGCTACCCTCTAAATGTAATGCTACATATGTGATAGCATCCGCTTTAGGCATGGGGTTGATCTATAAGTAGTTGTCCAACTTCTAAACCCATGCTCTGGTAGTGGTTTTTCCAAAACCATCAAAACATGGTAAAGTCATCTTCCTAACCTTCTTCTAGAGTTCCTGATTCTATCTATTTCCCTTGCAAGGTCTGTGTCTCATCTTAAGATTTGAGTACTCTCCAAATGGCAGCTCTAAACTCCTCACTAGATGCCCCCCAATCTCTCAGAATCTCATCCTGGAACTCAAGTTGTGTGGGCTCCTATTTAGGAATATTATTCCTGGGTGCAAATACAGGTATGCCAGGTCTATCTCCTGCTGTCAGCTAAGAAGCTCTGCTATTAGTGATCGATGCTTCACCCTCATCATCTCTATCTCTATGCCTGTTCCCATAGTATCTGTCACCATTGTTCCTATCACCATTATGCCTATCACCTCCATTATTGACTTTGTTCCTGTCCCCAAGTTTGTTCCTATTTCTGTCACGATTATTATTGTTGTTATTGTTATGATGAAGGGGGTAAATTATAAAACACACAACAACAGAAATTGTACACAAAAAATAGAAGTTTCTTTATTGATTTGGACAACTTATTACATTGCAAAAGCTCAAATACAATAAGAGGAATCAACCCTCCTCAGGCTGCAACACATTACAACTTCCTCTCACAAGACTCTAGAATTGTCTGCCATCTACAACCCCAAATCTGCTAGGGTTTCTATTTTCCCACTTATTCTTGACTCTACACTTTCCCCCTTAACTCTACTACTGCCCAGGATTCCCAAAAAATGGTTATTAATAGCCTTTTTGGCGGCCAACAACCTAATTTCGAAATTTGTATCTCCCTTCAAAAATAGGTCAACTTCCGGGAGCCATAACTTTTGATCCGGGTGTCTGATTGGTGAATCATTTTATGCTTCAGAAAGCTCGCGGAGTGCTCTACGTGCTAAGAACCCGCTCTGCCGGTTTTGACCATTTTCAGGCCCGTACGGGGCCGTTTAGTGCCTCAAACCTAAGTTTGAATAATTTTTAGGCATTTTTTCAGGAAACAGAAACTTTAATATCTTTCAGCTCTCAAATAATCTTTGCGTGATTCCTTCGCCAAAGGTCTTATTTTTCAATTACAAAGCTTCCTATAAATTTTTACTTCAATCCGTGCCCAAATGCAAACTTTCTAAAAATAACAGGCTGCTATTTTTAGCAGTTTGGAAAAATTGAAAGTTCTACATCATTATTCAAGAGATTATGGAACTAGAACCACAAATTTTGAAAAGAAATGGAAAGAACATCAACAATTTTGAAACACATTTTTTTTGGGTGATGCAAGATTGCCCTTACACCACTAGATGCTCCTGCATCAGACACCTAGGGTAATTTGAGAAGTGACCCTATCACGTCTTAGGTGTTTGTGTGAGGAAAACTTAAATGGTCAACCTCTGCCTTAGACAACCAAGAAGAATCTTCAATAGGCCTTCCTTTCCATTTCACTAGATATTCTTCACATTGCCTATTTTGAGTACTTCTTCCCACACAGCTATCCAAGATCTCTTCTATCTCCTTTGTTGAAGTAGATGCCGGAATACTCCATTGTTCTTCTGTTGGTCCATCCTCTATTCCACCTTCATGATATTCTGATAAATCAACATGTTGAAAATAGGGGAAATGTTGATCTCACTTGGTAGCGCCACCTCATATGCATTTCCTGAATCATGTTTCTTCAAAATTCTACATGGTCCAAATTTCTTCATTTTTAGCTTATTGAATGTTCCAATTGGGAACCTTTCTTTTCTCAAGTGAACCATGACTTCATTTCCTACCTGGAATTCCTTATATCTCCTCTTCTGATCTGCCTTAGCCTTGTACTTAATATTCATCTTATTAATGTGCTTTTTCACCTCTTCACGCAAATTCTTCATGTGTTCTGCAAAGTCTTCAGCCTCGGCACTTGTCTTTTCTCCTTTATCCAGATTCCTTAACTATGAAGCATTTCTTGGACTATTCCCATATACAATCTAGAATGGTGATTTACCAATACTCCTATTGACAGAATTGTTGTAAGCAAATTCTGCTTGTGGTAAAATCAAATCCCATCCCTTGGGCTTATCTCCTACTAAGCATCGTAGCAGGTTACCCAAACTCCTATTCACCACTTTGGTCTGTCCATCAATGTGTGGATGGTGTGCAGAACTGAACTTCAAATCTGTCTTCAACTTCTTCCATAATGTCCTCCAGAAATAACCAACAAACTTGGTATCTCGATCTGAAACTATGCTCTTTGGTAGACCGTGTAATCTCACCACCTCCCTGAAAAATAACTCTGCAATATGAACAACATCATTGGTCTTCTTGCAAGGAATAAAATGTGCCATCTTCAAGAATCTGTCCACCACCACAAAAATGGAATCATGTCCTCTCTGTGTCCTTGGCAAACCAAGAATAAAATCCATACTGATATCATCCCATGGCTTCTTTGGTACAAGTAATGGCTGATATAGCCCTATATTCTGACTTGTTCCTTTTGCCATCTGACACACTCTGCAACTCTGCATGAATTTCCTCACATCCTACTACAACTGTGGCCAATAATAATTTTCACCAACAATAGTAATGGTCTTATCTCGACCAAAGTGTCCAGCCAATCCTCCACTATGCTTCTCCTTAATCAGGTTCTCTCTCATGGAAATCAGAATGCACAACTGGCTTCCTCTAAACAACATGCCATCTTAGACTATGAAATCCAACCATTTTGTCCTATCCAAAGTAACAGGTTCTAGACAAGCTTTCCAGGCCTCTGCAAAATCTGGATCTTCAGGATACAAATTTTTGAGCTCATCGAACCCAACTACCCCTATCTTCATTTCTGTCAACAAATTTTGCCTTCTACTCAAGGCATCTACAACTCTGTTGGACTTCCCACTCCTGTGCTTCAAAACAAAAGTATAACTCTGTAAAAAACTCAACCCATTTTAAGTGCCTTTGATTTAACTTTCCTTGACTATTAAGATACTAAAACTCTGATGATCAGTATATAAAACAAACTCTTTTGGCAACAGATAATGTCTCGATTTCTTCAAAGCCCAAACTATTGCATAAAACTCCTAATCATAAACAGAATACTTTTTCTTGGCATCATTAAGCTTCTCACTAAAATAGGCAATGGGATTACCTTCTTGGCTCAAAACAGCTCCTATAACATTGCCACTAGCATCACAATCTACTTGAAATACCTTATTAAAATCTGGAAGTGCCAAAACAGGTTGCTCTATGACTTTCTGCTTCAATGTATCAAAGGTTTTATCTACTCCTTTAGTCCATCTAAACTCTTTTCTATCCTCTCTCATTGTCTCAGTTAGGGGTGCACAAATGCTACTAAAATTCCTGATAAACTTTGTATAGAAACTTGTCAAACCATGAAAAGATCTTACCTCAGAAGCACTCCTTGGCATAGGCCATTCAATGATAGCCCTCATCTTCTCTAGGTCCATCTTAAGACCTTCCTCTGAGACAACAATTCCTAGGTATACCAATTCCTTTGCAAAACTATATTTCTTCAGATTAATCAACAACTTCTCCTCCCTCACCTTCTCTAAAACTCTTCTGATATGCATCAAATGCTCATCCCAAGTCTTACTAAAAATCAAAATGTCATCTAAATAAACAATAACAAAACTTCCCAAAAATTCTTTTAGTACCTCGTTCATGAGCCGCATGAATGTGCTTGGTGTATTGGTTAGCCCAAATGGCATGACTAACCACTCATACAAACATTCTTTGGTTTTGAAGGATGTCTTCTACTCGTCTCCTTCTCTGATACGGATCTGGTGATACCCACTCTTCAGGTCAATCTTCGTGAAGTACTTGGCTCCACTCAAACAGTCCATTATGTCATCCATTCTGGGCAATGAAAATCTGTACTTAATCGTGATCTTATTGATGGCTCGAAAGTCTATACACATTCTCCACTCTCCATCTTTCTTTGGTGCTAGTACTGTAGGTACCGCATAGGGACTTAGGCTCTCTCTTATCAATCCCTTCCTCAACAACTCCTGAACTTGTCTGTTCAACTCTTCACTCTCAGCTAGAGTCATTTTATGGGCTGCCTTATTTGGCAAGTTGGCTCTTGGTATCAAATCCATTTGATGACTTATGTTCCTTACTAGTGGTAAACCTTCTGGTACATTATCAGAGATAATATCTTGAAATTCTTCCAACATTTTTGAGACTTCTGCTGGTACATCTTCACATTTTTCTTGACTAATCTTAGGAATCAATGCAAAGCAATGACGCTCATGCTTCATTCCCTCCAAAAATTTTCTACCATCTACCAAGCAAATTTTAGCAGTACTACATACCTTTTCTTCCACCTCCTTCAAGGGCTTCAACTTATGATGAACTCCATCCTTTGTTAGGGAATATGTGTTTGCACGGCCATCATGGACAACGCTCCTATCATATTGTCACGACCTCCCCAATAACATATGACATGCATCCATCGGTATGATGTCACACAGCACCTCATCATGGTAGTCACCAATCTTGAACTTCACTAAACACTCCTCATTGACCAAAGCTCTATGGTCCTTCTGCAACCATGCAATCCAATATGGATGCAGATGCTTTCTTCTTGTTAACTTCAACTTGTCAACCATTTCCTCTGAAACAAGATTATCAGTGCTTCCACTGTCAATAATAATATCACAATACTTACCTTCACATTTGCACCTTGTGCGGAATAAACTCTTCCTCTGATTGGGTTCTTTCTCCTCATTCAACAAAGTTCTTCTAACAACTAGGGTTTCTCCCCTTTCAGCATCTTCTGAGCACTCAAACTGTGCATCTTCATCTACATGTGCAACTCGTGCATTGCCTTTAGGTCTTCTATTCATCCTTCCTTGATGTTATGGACACTCATATGCTCGATGCCCTTCTTCTCTACATTGGAAACATGTTCCTCTAAAATGTCCTCTTCCAAGTCCTTTCTCAGGTCAATCTCTTCCTCTTCCTCTTTGCTCACCATTGTTCTAGTCACGAGGGCGGTAGGCATTATCCCCTCTCTGATTTTGACTGGTTCAATCTTCTTCACTTTTATTTTGATCTTCATTATGACCTCTATAGGGTCTTCCACCAGTCCTTCTGCCTTGACCTCTTCCCCTTTGCTTGCTATCAAATCTTTTATTCAGCTTCCCTTCCACCTTTAGAGAAAATGGGTACGCATCTTCTATGGTGGTCATTCTGACTAGGCTCAACTTTTCTTGAATACTTCGTCTCAACCCATTAATGTAATAGGCCACCTTCTCCTTGTTGGGCTCTGCATGGCTTGTCCTGATAGTAATTTTATAAAACTCTTATGTATACTTCTTAACAGATTTGTTACCTTACTTCAGTCCTTACAGCTTCTTCAGTAGCTCCATCTCATAGTCCACAAGAATGAACTGCTTCTTTAGTTTCTCCACCATCCGATCCCATCTGGTGATCTTTCCTTTTCCTCTTATATTCCTCTCTAATTGGACCTCCTTCCACCAAATACTAGCATGGCCGTTCAACTTTATTTTTTCAAACTTGACCCGATCTGGGTCCTCCACATGTTCATACTTGAAATACTCCTCCATGTCATTGATCCAATCAACAAGCTGTTCTAGATTCAAATCTCCAGAATAGGTAGAAACTTCGATCCTGAGCCTCTTTCCAATCTTAGAAATGGCTCTCAACAACCTAACTTCTGCAAGATCTCTTGCAGCTTCTTGTTCTTCCTCAGATAGCTCCTCTTCCGCTTCATCCTCGCTTTCTTCTCTTGTTCTTGGCTTAAACCCTCTTTGTAGCTCCTCTTGCAATACATCGATTTGTCTTTGTAGGGCTCTAAAACCCTCTTCCATCAAAACATTCCTCCCAATACGATTTCTTCGTGGAGGCATCTTGATCTCCGCAGAAAACCCACAACCTTAGGTCCTGGTGCAAATTGCCTCACGGTCGGCGATCTGTCTACACACTCAGGAACTTGGCTCTGATACCACTTGATGAAGGGGGTAAATCATAAAACACACAACAAAAATTGTACACAGAAAATAGAACTTTATTTATTGATTTGGACAACTTATTACATTGCAAAAGCTCAAATACAATAAGTGGAATCAACCCTCCTCAGGCTGCAACACATTACAACTTCCTCTCACAAGACTCTGGAATCGTCTGCCGTCTGCAACCCCAAATCTACTAGGGTTTCTGTTTTCCCACCTATTCTTGAATCTACACTTTCCCCCTTAACTTTACTACTGCCCAGGGTTCCCAAAAAATGGTTATTAATAGCCTTTTTGGTGGCCAACAACCTAATTTCAAAATTTGTATCTCCCTCCAAAAATAGGTCAACTTTCGGGAGCCATAACTTTTGATCCAGGTGTCTGATTGGCGAACCATTGTATGCGTCGAAAAGCTCACGAAGTGCTCTATGCACTAAGTACTTGTTCTGTTGGTTCCGACTATTTTTGGGCCCGTACAGGGCTGTTTAGTACCTCAAACCTAAGTTTGAATAATTTTCAGGCATTTTTCAGGAAACGAAAACTTTAATATCTTTCAACTCGTAAATGATCTTTATGTGATTCCTTCACCAAAGGTCTTAATTTTTAGTTACGAAGCTTCCTGTAAATTTTTACTTCAATCCGTGTCCAAATGTAAACTTTCTAAAAATAGCAGGTTGCTATTTTTAGCAGTTTGAAAAAACTGAAAGTTCTACATCATTATTCAAGCGATTATAGAACCAGAACCACAAATTTTGAAAAGAAATGGAAAGAACATCAACAATTTTTAAACACATTTTTTTTGGGTGATGCAAGATTGCCCTTACACCACTGGATGCTCCTGCATCATGTTATTATCCCTATTGTTTCTACCATCATAGGGTATCAATTGGGCAAGGACATGAGTCAATTCTACTTGTGATTCCCGCAATGTCCTTTCTATCTCTTGTCCCCTAGCCAATGAGTTCAAAATATCTCGCATACTAAGTTCTGGAATCTCTCTGTCACCCATCTCCTCAATTGACACTTTAATCTCACCTAAAAAGGGATCTATCAATGATACTTCTACTTCTTGTTCTATGTGCAGAACCTGTATTTCTTGTTGTGACCTGTTTCTTCTCAGATTGTAATGGTGAGTTAAAGATGGTATAGGAAGCATGTCTCACAAACCCTTTTGCATGTTTGATCTAACTACATAGGATGGCAAGATACTACTGCTCTGATACCACTGTAACATACACCCTCGGATATGTTGTTTCTGTGCCAAGTTTTTACTTTTCTGTATACTTTTGGTTTAGGGTTTGATGTGCTTGTTTTGCATGTAGGTTTTTTTGCATTGCATGTATGGAAAATAAAGCATATAACAAAACTTAGAAAAACTAAGATAGATATGAACAAACTAATGTAGACCCAGATTGTATTATTGCAAAATATGAATTATGAATACATACCCATCTTTAAATCTTCAACTTCGAACTATTGTCGTATTTGCACTAGCAATACAATCAATAGGAAATCATCATAAACCTCATATAATGCACGATCTTGGCTTACAACAGGTCTGCGGTAACATATACTATCCTAGACGCCCATGTTGAAGACATCATACACCACAAAGGAGAAGGAAAACATATTCAAAGCAACCCAGGTCCTAGTGTTGCTGTATGACCTGTGCAGAGGTAAATGGGGCCACCAAACAATGAATAAATAACTACAATCTGCTCAGAGTATATCTGCAACCCTCCTTGACCCTAAACGCCTAGATGAGGAGCTCCATATCAGTCCCCATCACACTTTATCACCATAGAATGTAGTATGGTCAGCTACAGTAATGTACGACTTCCCTTGTGGAAGTACGGCCTACTTGGGAAAGGTTGTGACAACAATAAATCTCCCTTTCAATACTTAAATCTGCCCTCCAAAGTCTTGCTCTCAGCTGCAACCATAAACTCCACGAAAGATAATCAATCCAAGCTTGAAACTTCACCAAAATGAATCAATTGAATGCCCAGATGAGACTCCTGAATGAAGCCTCCAAGAATCTCTTCCTGATGTGGTCTCTCACACACGAAGAAGAAGACTATGTAGATGTTTTTGTCTCAACACGGCCAATATCAAACCCTAGAGCAAAGCTCCAAACAATGCACGGGAAAACAAGAGAGTAAAAATCAACAATCCAGCATATGTAAAATGAAGCTCACTATTCTCTTTTAACCTCCTTCTTCCTCCAACACCCAAGAAGAGGAATATTTTAATATTTTATTTAATGTTTCATCCCCTTATATCTCCCATGAGGGTGCCCAACTCCTAGGGGACACACTTTAAGTTACAACTTGCTTTTATAAAAAGACATTACATTACAACTTAAAGTCATTTTTAACCTCTTATAATAATATAAGTTAAATCTTTAATTTAACTTATATTTTCTCAAATAATGCTCTATATATTTCGAAACTATGACTCTCATGCAATGGTCCTCCACATCTGCCCTGTTAAAAATAGTAAGGTGCTATGTCCCGACTTACTATAAATAGTAAGTCACCAAATTGACCCCCTAAACATTGCCATTAGCCTATGTGAGTCAAATGATAGGATAATCTCCATCAACTAACTAACTGGGCTAAATGGGGGACATTACATAGAATCGTGCAATGAATAACCAAACCTATCATGTTGTCGCCTTATCCACGTGGACCTCCTCAAAGATAGAGGTTGAGGTTCTTCATCTTCTTCTGAAATTTCAGAACTACTAGAGCTCTCCTCATTATCAGGTCCAATAGATGTTTTTGGTTCAATTTTCTCAGGGATGGAAGGTGTTAGTTTTTCTTCTGAATCAGCATCAGGGTTTGCCAGTTCTAATGCATAGGCAGATTTAGCCAACTAATACAGGAGGTTGCGTGAGCTGCCTCCCCTTCACTTTTGGTTCTGCCGCACCAAGGGGGGTATCCCTATAACTCAAGATGTAACCTTGACTAGCTCAATGATAGAAAGATCTAACTTGACAACAATAGGCAGAATACTCTCATTTATGGACCAAGATCTGCATGACAGATCACAAGGTTGGCAACATTCTTGGACATATGTGTCTGGTTGGGTATGAGAGTATGCAGGGGGTTCCTAATCCTACTCCTACAACTAACAGATGGAGGTGATGAAATGGGTGGACATAATGTCCTGGATGCAAGACAAGGGGTTTTGGCTCATAAATACTGACCCAGGAGTAGACTAGTGCCTATCCATTGGGCAAGGAGTCAACTAGACGTATACAACAGATGGTTTGCAACTTTCACTCAAGTTTCAGGGGGTTGGATTGATGCTTGCCTTACAAACATCACCCAAGAATGGGTATCTAACTGCCTCTACTTATAGATATCCCTGCAGACATGCAACCTTCCCCATGCTCAACCTAAAACAATTTAATCCACTCCTTGAATGGAAGTTAGAGATCAAACATGTGATACAGAAAACCATACCCTAGAACCTAAGAAACCCTTAGCAACCAGATTCAAAAGAAGGAGAATAACATGCAGCAAATGGAGACAAGCAGATAGACACATGAAATAAGCATTTTTCATATAACATTAACACTGAAACTGAAAATATGTGCAAAATACACTCATGTTGCAACTCATAAACTCCAAAATGGGATAGAACAACCAGGATCATGCCCTATTCTTCGTTATTTACACAAAAATGCCTCAGGCCTCCAACAACCTTGAATGAATAACACAGTCTACATTATATAGCAGCAAGGTGTACCCATCATTAATTACATGGCAGGTTTCAAAATTCGCCAGATACAGCTCATTGAGAAAATGGTGCTCAAACATTCAATGCAGTAGGTGGGAGAGGAGACAGGGAGTGATCTCGAGCCCTACGCCGCTGCCTAGGGATTCACATCTTCAATCGAGCGGTTTGACCATTCATGCCATCGCCCACACCTCTGCAACAACCACCATTAATGGCGCACCAACTCGTGGCCTTGGGAAAAACATCACACTGTGCATCGCAAACCTTTCCCACCAAAATACCTCATCCTGATATTTCAAATCATGCAAGATCTAATTATCCCACATGCGCCCCGTGGCAACCTCCTTAACACTTTATATACTAGGTCGTGAGCATATATGATGTCGGTGCTTTTGCTCCCGACGACACCTAGTATAAAACCTTCTTCATCATCATCCTCCAGCATGATATCCTGTTGCTCAAAATATCACCCTGATATTCACCCTCATCGACACAACCTGATGCGTCAGAGAAAGATCCTCCTGCCTTGTCGATACCAAATGTCTGGCCAATAAACATCCTGCATGTCCATAAAAATCCTGATGATGTCATCGTCATATCTGCATACCGCGCACCTCCTCATATTCGGATGACGTCACCATCACATTCATATATTGGGGGATCTCCGCAAGATGGCTAGTGTTAGAAATATGATCGCCCCCGGATCCTAATGATGTCACCATCATATTGGCACCGGGTGATATTCGTAAGATCACCCGATATTTCAGAATATCACCCCCCGTAGAAATATCATGCTGCACTGTAGCTCCATTGTAAGATTGGGGTGATGTTTGAATATGACTGATATTTGGAAATATCACCCCCTCCTTCGGAATATGATGAAGCCGAAAGACAGAAAAGAGGATATCACCCTGACATAAGAATGACATCAGTATCATCAGGGTGATAAAGCAAACATGAAGTGATAAAATAACATCAGGATGATCTTAACCAAGATCACTCGATGTTCAAATATGATGACCCCATGGAAGGTCGGGTCATACTTAGAACTTTACAGCAACATCATCAGGATGATATTAACTAAGATCACCTGATGTTAAAATATCACCCCGGCGAAAGATCATGCAGGCAGAAAATATGATGATGACCCCCACGAGAAACAAAAGGGTGATGACCAGAAACATGATGATGACAACCTCCTCCTTCAGAATATGATGCTGATGTTGAAACATGCTGAGGAGGCCCAAGGACTTAGAACTTTTTAGATTTTTTGGGAAGGTGCCTGCATGATCTATATGCTTGAAAACTGACTGCTCATGCAGGCACCAACAATGGCTCTGTCTGGAGACGCATGCCTCTTGTAGGCATGGCAAGAACCACAGATCTCTGGGATGCAGACCAGTCCCCTATCCATTGGACAATAGAGTCATGAAGTCACAATGATCTACATCACCAAACACACTTGATGGCCTAAGGCCACCAAGAAAAGGAAAACCTATATTTCCCTTTGTCAAATACCTTGCTTTCATCTGCATACACTGGGTCAAGCTTGAGAAAGCTGCCATGATCTACCCACAAACAAATCTTGTCATCTGCATATTCAACCCTCTGATTTAGCTTGTCACTGTCACCCCTATGCAGACAACCTTCAGCATCTAGCAACAAGTGAATGCAATGTTCATCAAGCAATGCATACTCAAATGGTATGTAACACTTATCATCATCTGCATCAGCAGTATGCATTGCAAAATGATCTCCTAGCTGGACTGAAAATAGGAAACACTCAGAGTCCACCACACAACTAGGAAGATCATAGCTCATTTCATAAGCTGGCACATCAAAAGAAAAGCTTTCAAATTCACAATTGTGCACATCATGCACACAATCATCAGGTACACCAAGCTGGAAAAGATCAAGCTTTGGCACCTCTTTACAATCAGGCACATTTTTACAATCACTTACCTGATGTATGTTGGTCTCTCTTTCATCAGGATGAAAAATAGAATCCAAATAAAAAACAATGCTCAAACCTTCACCATACTCAAATAGATCCTCATCACCATATATATCATAAATGGGTGACCCAGGTGTCTCAGCCTCATCATGGTATGCCATTGGTTCATGGGCAGCAGAACATGCATCTTCATCACCAATGGATTCATTTTGTGGAGGAGTATCAGCCTGTGTACTTATTTCTTCTCTATCCTGAGCACAATACTCACAATCATCTCCACAAACCCATTCAAACAGATGTTCATTTCTGTCCATAACCTCATTATTTCTTTCATGGTCAGACACCTCAACCTTGCAATGGGAGTCCTCATTAGTCCTTTCACTGGCATCCTCAACTGATATCTTTTCATTTTCACTTTTATCTTCACATGATGCCATGATCTCAAGGTCAAACTGAGGATCAAAAGGGCTGAGAAGAGGTTTAGCCTTCTGACTGGCAGACACAACAGGGTTACTACTTTTTAACTGGGCCTGCCTAGCCTCTAAGAATATCAACCTATTTTTTAGCTCTTCTATTCTTTTATTCAACATTTCACCCCCTTCTTGACTGAGTATGGGATAAAACATATTTGGATTCACAAAAACTTTACTCTTAGACATCCTTTGTCTACCTAAGACCTAAGGCTTCCCCCTTGCATCTAACTTATGCAGTAAACAACAAATATAAAGGGGAAGAAGCTAGGTACCTTTTCTCATCTAGATGCAGAAATATGAACATCTCTCATCACACAACATACATCTACCTTTCATGTGCATTCAGATCTTTCTTGTAGAGTCGCCACCTCTCCAGAGAGGACAAAATTTTCAACAACTGAAAGCTACTTTTCCAGGCTCATTCCACCAGCAGAGCCAGGCAAAACTTCACTAGAGGCTGTAAGATATCATTTTTACATCAACATCCCCAGCAGAGTTGCCATTTTGTTGGTGACTTAGATGGGCCACAAATATATCACCAGAGATGATTAGATAGTACTTTTACTTTGCATCCCCAGTAGAGTCGCCATTTTGTTGGTGACTCGGATGGGCCACAAATATATTATGTTTTATTTCAATCATTCCCCAGTAGAGTCGCCATTTTGTTGGTGACTCAGATGGGCCACAAATATATCACCTGAGATGATTAGATAGTACTTTTACTTCGCATCCCCAGCAGAGTCACCATTTTGTTGGTTTTTCTTCTGAATCAGCATTAGGGTTTGCCAGTTCTAATGCACATGCAGATTCAGCCAACTAATACAGGAGGTTGCATGAGCTGCCTCCCCTTCACTTCTGGTTCTGCCGCACCAAGGGGGGTATCCCTATAACTCAAGATTTGACCTTGACTAGTTCAAAGACATAAAGATTTAACTTGACAACAACCCCCTGCATACTCTCATCCATAACCAGACAATATGTCCAAGAATGTTGCCAACCTTGTGATCTATCATGCAGATCTTGGTCCATACATGAGAGTATTCTACTTGTTGTTGTCAAGTTAAATCTTTATGTCTTTGAACTAGTCAAGGTCACATCTTGAGTTATAGGGATACCCCCTTGGTGCAGCAGAACCAGAAGTGAAGGGGAGGTAGCTCATGCAACCTCCTGTATTAGTTGGCTAAATCTGCCTGTGCATTCGAACTGGCAAACCCTAATGCTGATTCAGAAGAAAAACCAACAGAAGGAAGTTGAACCACATCACATTTCTTCTCTTCTTTCTTTGGCTGCAAAACAACAGAAGAAGGATTGAGCTATATGAAAATCACACTTCTGCTATATAAATTGGATCCCAAAGCTTGTACCCTTTGACATCGATGCCACAATCGATGAAGATACACTTCACAACCTTGTTCTCCAACTTAGACCTCTTCTCCTTAGGCACATGTGCATATGACTCACAACCAAATACTCAAATGTGTCTTAATGAAGGCTTTTTACTAGACCATACCTCCATAGGTGTCTTATCAATGAGCGTTGATGTAGGAGATTTGTTAACCAGGTAACAAGCGATAGCAATAGCTTTAGCCCAGAATGTTTGTTTAAGACCAGCTTCATTTAGAACACTCCTTGCCCTCTCCAACATTCTATTCATCCTCTCTACAACTCCATTCTACTAAGGGGTATACAGAGTTGTCTTGTGCCTCTCAATCCCTTGTTCTTTATAGAACTTGTTAAAATTTGCTGAACAAAACTCACCACTGTTGTCAATCCTCAAACACTTAATCTTTCTATCCTTTTGATTCTCTACAAGAGGTTTGAACTCTTTGAATCTACTAAAGACTTTAGATTTGCTTCTAAGGAAATACACCCATGTCCTTCTACTGTAATCATCAATGAATGAAACAAAGTAAACAGATTTTGAAATCGAAGGAACATTAACATGACCAACCACATTAGAATGAATCAAACAAAGTAAAAAGATTTGTGAGAACTAGAATAAAATTGAACACGATTTTGTTTTCCATAAATGCAATGTTTGAAGAAATCAAACTCAAGATTACAGTCATTCATACTCTCAACAAGATTTTTATTTTTCAGGGTCCTCAAACCCTTTTCACCAATGTGACCAAGCCTTTGGTACCATAACATTGTCTTCTCAGCTGGAAGTTTCATCTCCATAGAATGAGCACCCTTCAGTACCCAAAAAGCATGACCATCAAAAGTAAATGCAATAGTCCTCTTTGTTGTTGGTTCCAATGGTGAGGATGAAGACTGTGAAGCTCTCTTCTTCGAAATAGAGGGACTATTGCACTGAACTGTGCACGCATCAAGCTGAAATAGAGTGCCAATCTGAACACCCTTAGCCAACACCATAGATCCTCTAGTCATCTTGCATCCTCCATTCAAGAAAACAACTTATTTTATTCTTATTAAATAAATTTTTTAAATAAATATTTTAATATTTATTTTATTCTTATTCCTCTATCAATAAATAAATATACTAATTTATTTATTTGGTTCACGGTCATCATATTTCTTCCAAAAATTAAATAAAAATTAATTTATTTAATTAAATATCCTAATTCCTCTAAGGTCATCTATAATTAAATAATCCTAAATTATTTAATTATTTCCTCTAAGTCAAAGTCTTATGTCTAAATTCCACATCACTCATCCATGTCATTCTTCCATGTCATTGGACACCTCACCATGTTGCTCCAATTATTAAATATTCTTAATATTTAATTAAGTAATTATCCTCTCAACATGTGCCCTATTTCTTCTCCACATGTGTCCTATTATTTCTCAATCATCTCCATGATCAAAGACACTTGTCTTTCCAATCCTACATTCCCTCTCACATTCCGACAACCAAGGACTCCTTCCTCCATGTTCTTCTCATGATCTTCCACCTTTGTCTCACTAGTCCTTGTGAGCATGACATGTGGCTTATGGTTCCACATATTCCTTTACTTTGTAATTGTAGTAGGAACATCTTCCACCTTTATATCTCTCATCCCAACCAATTTGATCTCAACTGTACATGTCACAAGACTTGTTCCTCCACCGTGGATCTTTTGACACTTGGATTTGACCTATCCTTGGCCTATAAAAGGAAGGTGTCTCACCTCCATTTTTTCATCACAATAGCTTTTAGTAATTATATGCTGCAGAAATTTCATCAATCAATCAAGTGTGCCTTTGGCCCCCCCATTTACATTAGTTTCATAATCTCCATTGTTGCACAATCATTTAGCTTCATTATCCTCATATCAATATCCATAGCATTATCAATGGATTCATATCAATCATATCATCTTCATCTTAGCTTTGCATTGTAGTTTTTCTCACATTGCATATTCATCCACAAAATCCATTCCTCTCTTTGTCATCTTGGAAAGCAAGGAAGTACATTTCTAAGATCAATATCATCATCAACAAGATCATTGAGAAGATTGGAAACAATGGAACGCACAGGATAAATTTGTTTACAAGGTATAACTTATTTTTATTGCATTTATCTTAGTTTTATTGATGTATTGATTTTGAGTAGGAATTCTAGAGTATTTGTGGCATCTTAGTAGGTTCTTACATTTAGTTTCAAATTATCAATCACATTTTGGTGCCCACCGTGGGGCCTTGCCCCATTTTTAACTTCCAAATTTGAGTTTTTGGTGTTCTTACAGTCGTAACAGGTCGTTTCTGCGCATTTGATTTCCAGTTCTACGCATCTGTGAAGAAAATACCAGTCCCGTGCATTTAAAACTTCTTTCTGTGCATTTGATACTTCTTTCTGTGCATTTGTATTTCTGTGCATATAACTCATCTTTCTACGCATCTGATACTTCTTTCTGCGCATATGAAATTTGTCAGTTTTTAGCATGTCTTTTTGATAATTTTTTATGCTAACACTTGTTGCAGGTATCATCGATCGTCAAAGAAATATATTCAAACTACTGACAATGGGTTTTTGCAGGTTTTAGGGCTTGGTTTAGGCGTCATCATACAACTTGCATACACTCTTCACTTAGTTTCTAATTAGGAGGAGTAATCATAATCATGTTGCATACGTCTTGCATACAATCTTCACTTAGTTTCTAATTAGGAGTAATCATAATCATGTCACATACATCTTGCATACAATTTCCACTTAGTTTATAATTAGGAGTAATCATAATCATGTTGCATACAACTTGCATACAATCTTCACTTAGTTTCTAATTACGAGGTGTAATCATAATCATGTTGCATACAACTTGCATACAATCTTCATCTAGTTTAAATTAGGAGTAATCCAATCTTGCATACAACTTGCATACAATCTTCACTTAGTTTCTAATTAGGAGGAGTAATCATATCGTTTTGCAATACAATCTTGCATACAAATCATCACATAGTTTAATTAAAAGGAAAAATTTGA
Source organism: Cunninghamia lanceolata (assembly GCA_027924645.1). NCBI lineage: Eukaryota > Viridiplantae > Streptophyta > Pinopsida > Cupressales > Cupressaceae > Cunninghamia > Cunninghamia lanceolata. Next base: position 9,855,230 of record BSBN01001344.1, on the reverse strand, counting down.
CTATATTTCCTTTTATGCTATCATGCAAAAATGGCATTTTGTGTTGGTAGATTAGTCACATCTAGTTTAATCTAAGCGGTCAATAAACAAGTGTTTGTTGTGCTTGCAAAAGTGATAGGCATATGCTCTCCCCTTACAACATCTTGGGTGATCAAAAAGCCAAACTCACTTCCCCTTTTCTTGTTTACCCTTAGCAAGGCCTGCTCTTGGATTGCAATTCATCCAAGAGGGATGACCTTAAGCAGAGCTTTCCTTTGACCCGCTCTATAAATAGGATAAGGTGAAAGCCAAGTCCTAACCAACATCAGTGTTGCCTTTTGGTGCCAAATTGAAAAGAGGTGTACTAGCACTTTGTGGAAACAAATTTTGCATTGTGTGAAGTATTTGAAACTCTTAGTAGGATTGGTCAAAGCTTTTAGTCGCATGCTCGCAAGGCGTTAGTCCCTCAAAGCTATTAAGAACCATTGTTTTAGAGACCCAAATCCTTTTACTTATTGACGTAGGAGGTCAAACCTCTGAAGCCACCCAACATTTTCACTAATCATGTGTAGAGACATAAAATTCACTCTTTATGGGGAACAAAACTTGGTATGCCCGAGAAGTGTGTGCCGTGTAAGGGGGAGCCAGTGCTACCAAGTTTCTAGTTGTCCGCCTTGATTTAAGTGGCTGGAGAAATCCAAGTTGGGATTCAATAATGATGTAGTGCAGGGGTTCACTTCACTCAAACAAATCCAACTTTCAAACTTAGAACCCTAGTTTGATGGGTTTCTCTCACAATTTCACCATTTTCCTTGTAGCACTCCAAAAAGGGACTGTCATGATTATCTCTCTAACCAGAAGTGATAACAAAAATCTGAGGGCATTTCCATACCATTTCAGCTCTTTTAAATTATATCTCAAAATGGGTTATGGTCACTTTGGAACAAATAGGTCAAAAATGACTTTTTCTTTGGCAAATTAGGCCTAATTTAGGACAACAAATGAAGTATTTTTGACATAAATTTCATAAAACGACTCAAACCCATGAACTAAAACCTATTTTGGATACCCATTATCCTCTTACATAACATATCTCAGAATCATATTGGGTTGCTTTAGAAATTATGGCTCAAAACTTGACTGTTCTGTTGTCCAAGAGACCTAATTAAGCTTATTTCACCAAGGGTTTATTGAATCTCCAAACTACAAGCCTTGTTCCACCCTATCAATGGCTCAACTACATATTGGAGGGTTTTCACATGCTATCCAAATCATTTCCCAACATTTATCAATGCAATTTCATCATACCCTAACTTCTAGCCACCAATTTAAACCAAAAAACTCATAAAAACTCAACTAGGGCAGCATCCAAAACCCATCAAATCCTCTCCCCTGCTCCTGCCAACACAAGAAACATGAAAATTAACCTAAATAATACCATTCCATGGATTTGCAAAGGATTCCATCAGTAGAATGGGCATTTACTCCATATTTACATTCTCAAACCCTCAAAATCAGGGTTTCCAGGCAATTTTAGAAAAAATACTCTAAAATCCTCAAAACGTGATGAAAATTAGTGAAATAAAAACCAAATGGAAGCTAATTCATCCCTTCATAAATTTTAGTGCATGAGAGATCACCTATAGGCCGTACAAGGCTGTACCACACGCTGAAACAACAGAAAATAGTCTAAAAATGTAGAAAAGAGGGGTTTTATTTGAACTTTCTCCACAATACAATTTTTCAATCCTTGTCCTAGCCTTCACAAGGTTTATTAAACATATTACAATTAATTTTCCAACTTCCCCTTTTAATTCCAATGGCCAAAACCTTCCCTTTACAAAAATGACTCTTCAACTTCCCATTTTGCATTTTTTTTGTATTTTTGCAACAACATGACAACTTTATCAAAATGACCCTTCTATGACTCAAATTACATTAGCAATGGTCTATTATGACCTTATTGAACTCAAAAGACTTAAAACACCCTAAACCAACCTATCAAATACCTTGTTTGATCAAATTTGTAAAAAATAAACTTGGTGCCCCTGCACCATACACCCTGACAGAAAAAGATTCCAAGTCCCTTGGAGATTGCAGGGCAGCTTGTCTACTTCATGTCTTTGACCTCCAAAAGCTCTTTCATCTGGTTTTCCTTTCCAATGTGTTAAGTATTGAAGTTTTGCATTGTTCTTTGCATTGATAGACCCCTTGCCACCCAGAAACTGCTTCATTTCCACAAACTGGCTTGATGAATGTTCCCTTATCTTTCTCTCATCTGAAATTGATGTGAAATCTGCAAACACACACTGATCATCTACTCCTTGAACTCTCTTCTTCATCACATTTACTGCATGCTTGAATCTATCCCTTTGTCCTTGCCAAACACACCTATTTACTTCTCCTTTTGCCTTCATCTGCTCTCTCAGGTCCTCTGCTCTTAGAACCCCTATGCAATTAGGTCTACAGACCTCTATCATGGTAGAATATGACTACCTACCAACCTCTGTACTAACATAATCCAACTGCCCACTAAACTCTTTTGCTTTCAATGGACAAATCACTGTCCCTGTCACAATCTCATCATGCTTTTCTAACTCAACTCGTACTCCTGCAACTAAGTCATCCTTGACATTCTCTATTTTTGCCTTTGACACCAAAATATCATCTTTCCCTTCCAACCTTGAATCATTCTTCAAACTGACTATCTCATCATCATCTTCCTTTGTAGTGGTTGCAACCTCCATCTTCTTTTCTTCCTCTACTTTCACAAACTCTTTCTTACCACACATAATCACTCTTGCTACCTTACTCTGTCCTTCATCATTTTCCACCAATGGAGTCAATGTAAAAGAAACCCCATCCTTCTCAATCTGATAGGTGTTATGCCTTCCATCATATAAGGCATGTCTTTCAAATTGCCATGGTCTCCCTAGTAATAAATGACAACTCATAGGCAACACATCACATAAGATCCTATCCTTATAGGGACCAATATGAAACTCAACAAAAGCTTGTTCCTTAACCAAGAGAGAATGTTCATTATTCAACCAAGAAACATTATAGGGTGTCTCATGAGGTATCCTTACCAAATTCAATTTATCAACCATCTCTTGTGACACCATATTATCTATGCTACCAGAGTCTACTATAACCTTACATACCTTTCCATTGCATTTGCAAGCTATCCTGAATAGTGCTCTTCTTTGTGCTGCTTCCTTCTCCTTCAACTCTCTGATTTCCTTTGCCATGTTATCTTTTGGATTCATCTTAACTATATTGTCTTTTCAACTTCCACTTCTCCTTCTTCAATCTACAACTTCTCACTCTCAAAAGATCTAATCCATGTGCTCTAATACCAATTGATGCAATGCAGGGGTTCACTTCACTCATACAAATCCAACTTTCAAACTTAGAACCCTATTTTGATGGGTTTCTCTCACAATTTCACCATTTTCTTTATAGCACTCCAAAAAGGGACTGTCATGATTATCTCTCTAACTAGAAATGATAACCCAAATCTGAGGGCATTTCCAAGTACCCTTTTGGCTTTTTTAAATTATATCTCAAAATGGGTTATGGTCACTTTGGAACATATAGGTCAAAAATGATTGTTTCTTTGGCAAATTAGGCCTAATTTAGGACAACAAATGAAGTATTTTTGACATAACTTTTAGAAAATGACTCAAACCCATGAACTAAAACCTATTTTGGATACCCATTATCCTCTTACATAACATATCTCAGAAGCATCTGGAGTTGCTTTGGAAAGTATGGCTCAAAACTTGATTGTCTTGTTGTCCAAGAGACCTAATTAAGCTTATTTCACCAAGGATTTATTGAATCTCCAAACTCCAAGCCTTGTTCCACCCTACCAATGGATCAGATACATCTTGGAGGGTCTTCACATACTATCCAAATCATTTCCCAACATTTATCAATGCAATTTCATCATACCCTAACTTCTAGCCACCAATTTAAACCAAAAAACTCATAAAAACTCAACTAGGGCAGCATCCAAAACCCATCAAATCCTCTCCCCTGCTCTTGCCAATAGAAGCAACATGAAAATAAACCTAAATAATACCATTCCACAGATTTGCAAAGGATTCCATCAGTGGAATGGCCATTTACTCCATATTTACACTCTCAAACCCACAAAATTAGGGTTTCTCGACAGTTTTAAAAAAAATGCTCTAAAATCCTCAAAACGTGATGAAAATCAGTGAAACAAAAACCAAATGGAAGATAATTCATCCCTTCCTCAATTTTAGTTCATGAGAGATCACCTACAGGCTGTACCACACGATGAAACAATAGAAAACAGTCTAAAAATGCAGAAAACAGGGGTTTTATTTGAACTTTCTCCACAATACAATTTTTCAATGCTTGTCCTTGCCTTCACAAGGCTTTTTAAACATATTACAATCAGTTTTCCAACTACCCCTTTTAATTCCAATGAACAAAACCTTCCCTTTAAAAAAATGATTCTTCAACTTCCCATTTTGCATTTTTTTTGTGTTTTTGCAACAACATGACAACTTTATCAAAATGACCCTTCTATGACTCAAATTACATTAGCAATGGTCTATTATGACCTTATTGAACTCAAAAGACTTAAAACACCCTAAACCAACCTATCAAAGGCCTTGTTTGATCAAATTTGTAAAAAATGAACTTGTTTCCCTTGCACCAAATAAGTAGTGTCTTTTCTCACCTAGGATTGTACATGTTTTCAAAAATTTGTGATAAACACTAAATGCCACAAATAAACATCACATTGTACTGTCTGTTGTGTTTTCTTGCCCAAGAACAGAGAAAATCATCACAAGAAAAACATTAGGTTATCTTGAAAAATGTTCCAAAAATCATCAAACTTGAACAAAAACCAGTCATTGAGCAGAACTGCGCATTTGGGACTTTTGTTGTGCATTTGACAAATCTTGTTGCACATGTGCTTATGCTGCGCATTTAACACATCCTGCTACGCATTTGCCATTTCTTTCTGCGCCTACATCTTGTTGCGCATATAAACAACAGACTAGCACATGCAGAACGATGCATCTAATCCACATAACTATGCATTTAAACTTTGTTTCTATGCATATAAACTTGTGCATGCAAAACAATGACATGTTCCTGAGGTGTTGAGAAAAAAACAAAATCAGCTTTTGGTACCCATTTCGGCCTAGAATCTATTGGTGAAGTCATTTTAACCATAAAAATTCATCCCATACCCATTTTTCAAACATTTCACTCATTGTATCATACTTAGCCATCCCAAAAATCAAACAAAATCAAAATTTTCCCAAAGGTGTCATTAAGATCTTCATTTTCAAAACAAAACAACTTAGTTAGTTTCCCCTATCAGGATCAAATCATCCTCTAGAGACTACACTAAACATCTTGAGAAGGTTCATCTACAACAATAGTGATTCCTATCAGCTCTATTTTGACTCACTTTGGATCAACACTTTGATTGCTATACATCATAGCTCAAGACCATTGTTTGAACAAAAGATCAAAAAACAAACCTTTAGAAAACCTTATTACCATCAACTCATTCAAGTCCAATCCTAGCATCCCTCCATCACCACCTAATAAAATGTGTTGGGATAAGGTGTCATTAACCTTATAAATCCTATTATTGTATTATTCCATTTATTATTTGTAATTACCCATAAGGGATGTACAAGTTTCACCGGCAGTGGTAAAAATTATTTACTGTCCACGGTAATTACGGAGTTACTACACGGTAAGTCCTGGAGTTACTGGCGGTAGTTACGGGATGTCATTTACTATGGTAAATGGTAATTGGTCAAAGTGGGTTGCACATGTGGAGGAATAATCTATTTTTAGTGTTATGACGCATGTCATAGATGTTGTAAGGTGTAAGAGATTCTATGACAACTATAAGTTGTCATAAGAATCTATGACACTAATAATAGTATATGATGCGTCATAAGATGCTGTAAGTTGCTATTTTTGGCCCCAATTTGTTCAAGCTTGCATGGGAACATTTTTCCAAGTGTAGGATGAATGTATGACAGCATTAATGACCCCGTAAGAGCCTATTCTTGGCCATGAATGCCCAAGGTTGTATTGTTGACTCTTGACAAGTGTTATGGGATTGTAAGAAGTCATTTAATGTCTTGCGGTTGTGTAAATTCTATAAAAACCATAGCATAGTAGATGAGGTGCATATAATAGTTTAGAGGTACCTAGGTTCTACCAGAGTGAAGGTTGGAGGACAAAGGAAGTGAATGTATTTGTAATCTTCTTTTGTGAAGATAATACAACTTGGCCTCTTTTCTTGGTGGAGTTTTTTACTCAAAAAGGTTTTCTCCACGTTAAACACTTTTGTTATGTGCTTCATTCTGCTTCTGGTATATTTCGGTATTGTGGGTTTATGTTTTGTTACAATCTCCATTGTTAATGCACACTTAAAAGATTGCTGAAATTTATTCGAATCAGATTTCCATTGAAGTAGTGTTGCTTTCATTTCTAACATTTGGTATAAGAGCCTGGCCAGCTTTGACTCTTGGGTGGTAGTGTGAAAACTGTAGTTGCAGTGGGAGATTTGGTTGTGTTTGTTTTGCAGATCTTGTGTTGTTATTATGGCTGCATCCACCTTTGCATCAACCTCTCGATTGGACATTGAGAAGTTCAACGGAACGGGGTATGAGTTTTGGAAGTTGAAAATGGAAGATTTGTTGGAAGAAAGAAACCAATGGTTGGCTGTCCAAAAAGAGAAGAAACCTGATGATGTCTCTCAAGATGAGTGGGATACACTAGATAAGAAGGCAGGGGGAACCATTCGCTTGTGTCTTTCAAACTCTATCCTGTTGAATGTTGTAAAGGAAGAGACTGCATACAAGTTGTGGAAATGGTTGGGTGAGATCTATCAAGCCAAGAGTATGGTAAATAAACTTTATTTAAAAAGAAAATTATTTTCCATGAAAATGCGAGAAGGTGAATCAGTTGCAGAGCATTTCAATTCTTTTAATTTGTTAGTGAGTCAACTTGATTCAGTAGATGTTGATGTTAGTGAGGAAGATAAATGTATCTTACTTCTATGTTCTTTACTTGAGTCTTGGGAGAATGTTATCCTTGCTATCACTGCTAACCTTGCCAATCTGAAGTTGGATGCTCTTGTTTCAGTGCTACTGTCACAAGAATTGAGGAAGAAGAGTTCGGATAGTTTAAGGGATGCTCTCAGTGTCAAGGGAAGGTCTAAGGAAAGAGGGCCTAAGGGAGATCAGAAAGGGGCTAAGGACAAGTCCAAGGGCCGGTCTAAGACTCGTAGTAAAAAGAATAGAGTTATGTGTTGGAACTGCGGTAAAAGGGGACATGTGAAGGAGTGCAGAAATCCCAAGAAACAATGGGAGAGTGCTTCGGATAAGTCCTCGAATGCAGGTGAAGAAGTTTTACTTTCTACATGTAATCTTGTTTCTAATGATAACTAGTTGGTTGACTCAGGATGCTCGTTTCATATGACTCCACATAAGGAATCGTTCTCCTCATATGAAGAATATGATGGAGGTAATATCTACCTTGGTGACAACTCTACATATCTGATTGTCGGGAAAGGAAATGTATTGTTGTGTTTCAATGATGGGAGGATTAAAACCCTCCCTGGTGTTTTGCATGTTCCTAGATTAGCTAGAAATTTGATTTCAGTTTCGAAGTTGAATGATTTGGAAATGCATGTGACATTTGACAAGCATGGTTGCAGATTGGTGAGAGGGAAATTGGTGGCAGCGAAAGGGAAGAGATTCAGGAACTTGTTTAAACTTGAAGCCACTATAGTTTGTAATGACTCCTATGTATCTGAGGCCACTACTGAAAATACATGTATGTTGTGGCACCCTAGATTGGGCCACACAAGCAATAATGTATTGAAAACTATTAAGAATAAAAATTTGTTGGACGGTTTCTCTTATTCTGATGAGCACTTTGATTTCTGTGAGCATTGTGTGTTTGGTAAACAAAATAGAAAATTATTTCCTTTAGGAAGCAATAGAGCAAAAGAGAAATTAGAGATTATTCATATAGATGTGTTTGGCCCTGTGGATTATGAATCTATTGGAAAATCTCGTTATTTTGTTACCTTCATTGATGATGTATCCATATTTACATGGATTTATTTTATGAAGCATAAATCTGAAGTTTTCACTAAGTTTAAGGAATTCAAAGTCTTAGTAGAGAATCAATTAGGTTTAAAGATAAAAATATTAATATCTGACAATGGAGGGGAATATTGTTCTAAGGAATTTGATGAGTTTTGCAAGCATGTAGGTATAATCAGACAAAAGACAACTCTGTATACACCACAACAGAATGGTGTTGCAAAAAGGATGAACCGAACAATTATGGAAAGGGCCAAAAGTATGCTTAGTGATGCATAGTTGGGTAAATGCTTTTGGGTAGAGGCTGTGTATTGCTTGCCACTTGATAAACAGATCTCCTTGTAAGGCTCTTGATTCGACACCTTATGAAGTGTGGATAGATAAGAAACCTTTTGTTTCACATTTAAGGGTTTTTGGTTATGAGGCTTTTGTTCATGTGCCTAAGGAAAAGCAATCTAGGTTGGATCTAAAGGCTAAAAAGTGTACATTCATTGAAGTAGTGTTGCTTTCATTTCTAACATTTGGTATAAGAGCCTGGCCAGCTTTGACTCTTGGGTGGTAGTGTGAAAACTGTAGTTGCAGTGGGAGATTTGGTTGTGTTTGTTTTGCAGATCTTGTGTTGTTATTATGGCTGCATCCACCTTTGCATCAACCTCTCGATTGGACATTGAGAAGTTCAACGGAACGGGGTATGAGTTTTGGAAGTTGAAAATGGAAGATTTGTTGGAAGAAAGAAACCAATGGTTGGCTGTCCAAAAAGAGAAGAAACCTGATGATGTCTCTCAAGATGAGTGGGATACACTAGATAAGAAGGCAGGGGGAACCATTCGCTTGTGTCTTTCAAACTCTATCCTGTTGAATGTTGTAAAGGAAGAGACTGCATACAAGTTGTGGAAATGGTTGGGTGAGATCTATCAAGCCAAGAGTATGGTAAATAAACTTTATTTAAAAAGAAAATTATTTTCCATGAAAATGCGAGAAGGTGAATCAGTTGCAGAGCATTTCAATTCTTTTAATTTGTTAGTGAGTCAACTTGATTCAGTAGATGTTGATGTTAGTGAGGAAGATAAATGTATCTTACTTCTATGTTCTTTACTTGAGTCTTGGGAGAATGTTATCCTTGCTATCACTGCTAACCTTGCCAATCTGAAGTTGGATGCTCTTGTTTCAGTGCTACTGTCACAAGAATTGAGGAAGAAGAGTTCGGATAGTTTAAGGGATGCTCTCAGTGTCAAGGGAAGGTCTAAGGAAAGAGGGCCTAAGGGAGATCAGAAAGGGGCTAAGGACAAGTCCAAGGGCCGGTCTAAGACTCGTAGTAAAAAGAATAGAGTTATGTGTTGGAACTGCGGTAAAAGGGGACATGTGAAGGAGTGCAGAAATCCCAAGAAACAATGGGAGAGTGCTTCGGATAAGTCCTCGAATGCAGGTGAAGAAGTTTTACTTTCTACATGTAATCTTGTTTCTAATGATAACTAGTTGGTTGACTCAGGATGCTCGTTTCATATGACTCCACATAAGGAATCGTTCTCCTCATATGAAGAATATGATGGAGGTAATATCTACCTTGGTGACAACTCTACATATCTGATTGTCGGGAAAGGAAATGTATTGTTGTGTTTCAATGATGGGAGGATTAAAACCCTCCCTGGTGTTTTGCATGTTCCTAGATTAGCTAGAAATTTGATTTCAGTTTCGAAGTTGAATGATTTGGAAATGCATGTGACATTTGACAAGCATGGTTGCAGATTGGTGAGAGGGAAATTGGTGGCAGCGAAAGGGAAGAGATTCAGGAACTTGTTTAAACTTGAAGCCACTATAGTTTGTAATGACTCCTATGTATCTGAGGCCACTACTGAAAATACATGTATGTTGTGGCACCCTAGATTGGGCCACACAAGCAATAATGTATTGAAAACTATTAAGAATAAAAATTTGTTGGACGGTTTCTCTTATTCTGATGAGCACTTTGATTTCTGTGAGCATTGTGTGTTTGGTAAACAAAATAGAAAATTATTTCCTTTAGGAAGCAATAGAGCAAAAGAGAAATTAGAGATTATTCATATAGATGTGTTTGGCCCTGTGGATTATGAATCTATTGGAAAATCTCGTTATTTTGTTACCTTCATTGATGATGTATCCATATTTACATGGATTTATTTTATGAAGCATAAATCTGAAGTTTTCACTAAGTTTAAGGAATTCAAAGTCTTAGTAGAGAATCAATTAGGTTTAAAGATAAAAATATTAATATCTGACAATGGAGGGGAATATTGTTCTAAGGAATTTGATGAGTTTTGCAAGCATGTAGGTATAATCAGACAAAAGACAACTCTGTATACACCACAACAGAATGGTGTTGCAAAAAGGATGAACCGAACAATTATGGAAAGGGCCAAAAGTATGCTTAGTGATGCATAGTTGGGTAAATGCTTTTGGGTAGAGGCTGTGTATTGCTTGCCACTTGATAAACAGATCTCCTTGTAAGGCTCTTGATTCGACACCTTATGAAGTGTGGATAGATAAGAAACCTTTTGTTTCACATTTAAGGGTTTTTGGTTATGAGGCTTTTGTTCATGTGCCTAAGGAAAAGCAATCTAGGTTGGATCTAAAGGCTAAAAAGTGTACATTCATTGGATATGGTGATAATGTCAATGGTTATAAGCTTTGGAATCCACTAACCCGCAAGATTATCTTTTCTAGAGATGTTATTTTCAGTGAACTTAGAGCTAATTCTGAACCTAAGCAGCCAAAAGAAAAAGATGAAAAGGTAAAAAAGGTGCACTTTGATTTAGAGCAGCAAGATGCACCTCAGGAAGAACATAATGATGGATTAGGGGGTGAAGAAGAATAAGAAGATTCGAGTAGTTTTGATAAAGATGAATCTATTTTTACAGAAGAAGTTGGTGTAGATGATCATGCAAAAAATAAGTAGAGTCTCTTACTCCACCCTTAAGGAGATCCACAAGACAACGGAATCCAATTGACAGATATAGCCCACCAAATTTTTGTTGTGTATATGCTTTATTGAGTACTAACGATGAACCTAGATCCTACAAGGAAGCTATTTCTGCAGATGATAGTGAGTCTTGGCAGCTAGCCATGTAGAGGAGATGATGGCTTTAGACTCTAATAACACCTGGGATCTTGTTCGTTTGCCCAAAGGAAGAAAGGCCATAGGATGTAAGTAGGTCTTGAAGAAGAAGTTTGGAGAAGTACAAGGCTAGACTGGTAGCCAAGGGCTACTCCCAGAGAGAGGGAGTTGATTTTGGTAAGATATTCTCTCATGTTGCTAAATTGACTTCTATTAGATTTCTCTTATCCATTGCTGCAACTTATGATTGGGAGATTGAGAAAATGTATGTTAAGACTGCATTCTTGCATGGAGATCTTGAAGAAGAAATTTATATGCAACAACCTACAAGTTTTGAGGTAAAAGGAAAAGAACATTGGGTTTGCAGGTTAAAGAGGTCTCTTTATGGTCTAAAACAGTCCCCCAAAATGTGCTATCAAAAGTTTGATTCATTTGTTTTGAAATTGGGTTTTGTTAGAAGCGAGGAGGATCATTGTGTTTACATTCATTGTGTTGATGATTCTATACTGGTTATTGCTTTGTATGTTGATGACATGTTGTTTTTCAGCAATACTAAGGGTATGGTCAGTGAGCTTAAAGCCGAACTTTCAGGTGCATTTGAGATGAAGAATCTTGGTGCTGCAAGGTATATTTTGGGAATGGAGATCAGGAAGGATAGAGTTAATAGAAAGCTTTGGTTGTCACAAAAGTAAGTAAGTGAATGCTATTTTGCAGAGGTTTAGTTTGCAAGACTGTAACATAGTTAGAGTTCCTTTACCCATTGGTACTAAGCTTTCATTAGATATGTGTCCAAAGACTGAGGATGAGCTTGAGGATATGTCTAATGTGCCATATGCTAGTGCTATAGGGAGTTTGATGTATGCAATGGTTTGCACTAGACCAGATATTGCCCAAGTAGTGGGAGTTTTGAGCAGATTTATGTCTAACCTTGGTCGACAGCATTGGAACTATGCGAAGAGGGTGTTTAAATATCTTGCAGGTACTCCTGATCATTGTTTGGTTTATTCTGGTATTGATAGTGTTGATAAATCTTTAGACATATAGGGTTTTGTTGATGTAGATTGGGAAGGTGACTCAGATAGTCGAAGGTCCACTATTGGCTATGTGTTTACTCTGTTTGGAGGTGCAGTGAGTTGGATGAGTAAGAGGCAGCCCACAGTTGCTTTGTCCACCACAGAAGCAGAGTATATGGCTGCAACTCATGTCTCTAAGGAGGCAGTTTGGTTGAGGAGACGGTGTACAGGTATTGGTTTTGATTGCAGGAAAATTTAGATTGGTTGTGATAGCCAGAGTGCTATTTGTTTGGCTAAGAATCTCATGTATCATGCTCGAACTAAGCATGTTGATGTTCAGTATCACTTTGTTCGAGAGTTGGTTGCAAATGGAGAGATTGAGTTGAAGAAGATAGACAATCAGGAGAATGTTGAAGATTCATTGACCAAGCCTGTGAGCACAAAGAAGTTTGTATGGTGTAGAGAAGCCATGGGCCTTGTTTCTAGAGCCTGATTTATTTTTGTTTGATTTCCTTTGGATTGATTTACAATGTATAATGTCAAGTGGGAGAATGTTGGGATAAGGTGCCAGTAACCTTGTAAATCCCATTATTGTATTATTCAATTTATTATTTGTAATTACCCATAAGGGATGTACAAGTTTCACCAGCAGTGGTAAAAATTATTTATTGTCCACGGTAATTACGGTGTTACTGCACGGTAAGTCCCAGAGTTACCGACGGTAGTTACGAGATGTCATTTACTATGGTAAATGGTAATTGGTCAAAGTGGGTTGCACATGTGGAGGAATAATCTATTTTTAGTGTTATGATGCACGTCATAGATGTTGTAGAAGGTGTAAGAGATTCTATGACAACTGTAAGTTGTCATAAGAATCTATGACACTAATAATAGCATATGATGCGTCATAAGATGCTGTAAGTGGCTATTTTTGGCCCCAAATCATTCAATCTTGCATGGGAATATTTTTCCAAGTGTAGGATGCATGTATGACAGTATTTATGACTCCGTAAGAGCCTATTCTTGGCCATGGATGCCCAAGGTTGTATTGTTGACTCTTGACAAGTGTTATGGGCTTGTAAAAAGTCATTTAATGTCTTGAGGTTGTGTAAATTCTATAAAAACCATAGCATAGTAGATGAGGTGCATATAACAGTTTACAAGTACCTAGGTTATGCCAGAGTGAAGGTTGGAGGACAAAGGAAGTGAATGTATTTGTAATCTCCTTTTGTGAAAATAATACAACTTGACCTCTTTTCTTGGTGGAGTTTTTTACCCAAAAGGGTTTTCTCCACGTTAAACACTTGTGTTATGTGCTTCATTCTACTTCTGGTATATTTCTATATTGTGGGTTTATGTTTTGTTACAATCCATTGTTAATGCACACTTAAAATATTGTTGAAATTTATTTGAATCAGATTTCCATTGAAGTAGTGTTGCTTTCATTTCTAACAAAATGTCTATACCAAAGCCTATTAGTCTTACACCAACACCACCATCAAACACTCCAAGTTCTAATCCATCAACCAATGAATCCTTGAACGATTTTCTCCAAAGACTCTTTGCAAAATCTAAAAGTAAAAGAAAAGCTATGGAGAAATGCAAATCCACTCATCCAATTTCATCCCCACCTAGCACAAGCAATCCTAACCTTAATCATAAGCCTACGCCATATACCATTATTCTCCATTAGTTATATTGTCCATCCACCCATATACTCATGAAGGATGTGATCCAATGGCTATTAGCAAGGAGTAAACCACCCTCATGCCATCAAATCCCTATCCTTGAAACTATCCAAGAACCTTCAAATGTCATGCCTATTTCTCCAATCCCATCATGTAGTTCACAATCCATTGAACCTATTGAAGAATCTTCCACCATGAGTCTAAGTCAAGATATATCATACTCTCATGTTGTTGAGCATCTAGAGCCTCTCAAGCCTATCTAAGATTATCTAACTTCCACTTCCATTCAAGAAAATCAAGAGATATGTCAAGAGTATAATCTAGAGCATATGGAAACAACAACCCTTTACCCAAGTCAAGGTCAAAGCACCTCCATCCAACCCATCGATAACCTATATCTTTTCTATGATCAAGATATTATCTTTGATGAAGAACCTATGCACAAGCAAATTGATCCCATCCATATCACACTTAATCCTCTTTATGATCAAGATATTATATATGATCAAGTTACTACCCATGAGCAAGTATTCCAAGTTCATCCTATCCAAGCTCACTATCACATTATCCATGTTAATCCTCTCTATGATCAAGAGCCTATCCATGAGAAAATTGATCCTATCAATATTCCCACACCCATCCATGAGCAAGATATCCAAACTACCCCTATCTATCCTCCACCTAGTCCTATCCATGATCCAACAACTTCCACTTCCCTTGATGAGACACTTGCCTCCCAAGCACCCATAGATGATCAAACAAATAACATGGATCTTAGTGAGCGTAATGATAATCAAGATCCTAATGATCCTCCCTCATCCATTATAGACCATGTTGCAAATCCCCCATCATATCCCCTTGGTCGCACTACCTTCATCCATGAATGTTCTTCCTTAGGAGAGAAACAACCATTATCTACCACCTCACCTTCCCCATCAAATAATGAGATCGCATCTAGTGTCCAAAACACCCATAATCCCATTGTTCACCGCATACTCCAAAAAATGAACTATCAAGGTAAAGGCTTCATGAACAAGGTATTTTGGAGCCTATCCATGTCAAAGTCCCTCCATTCTCTTATGGCCTTGGTTATATTCCCCAAGAAAAGCAATCTCAAGATGTTGGTACTTCCTCCATGCCTCTCAAATCCACTCCTTTCCATCATAAACCATATCATATCCCCAAAACATATGTTTCCATTCCTCCTCCATTATCATATAAACCCAAAAAGCATGTGACCATACACCTTCCTCCATCCACTTTACCACCACTTCTCCCAACATCTAATGTCCCTATCATCCAATCCCCTTATCCATTTATCCATAAATCCTCCATTCATAAATACCCTAAAATTCTCAATCATAATCAACAAATGCACACATCGTCTAATCAAGAAGCTTCAACTAAATCCATGGGATTCAAAAGTAAAAATTTGGATGCCTCCTTTCATAAAGCTAAAAATCCTAAGGATCCTCATGCCTTAGGACATCAATACAAAGAGTCAAAGAAAAATCCATCCACAAAGCTACCCAAGCCCATACCTTCGAAAGAAAAGGCCAAAACTAAAATGGTTTGGGTACCTAAGCAAAAAGAAAGAAATTCAAATCAAGCATCCGCATCTCAAAAATCCCAACAATCCTCTTCCATCCAAAATTCCCATTCCATCCAAAATTCCCATTCCATTCAAAAATTCCAAAAATCCCACGAGTAAAACAAAAATCATAAAAATACTAAGTCTATGTGGGTACCTAAGTTGCTATGTCACCCATCTCCTAAGCCAACATTGTCATTGCTTCCTACACCACCTCCACATCAAAAGCTTCAATGATTATCATAGTATGTGCAACCATTGGTCTTGATTCCTTTCCATTCCACAATATTCCCACATACCTCCATCTCCTCACCTTTCAACAACTATCCTACATATCTTCCTCATCTCTTTCCTATGGTTCATGCTTTTCCATAAACATTACATAATCTGCATCAAAATCCACTAGCCTATCCTACCATAAACCTCATAATACACTATCCCCCATCCATCCTTGCATGAACCTTTCATAATGCACTATCTACCTTATCCATCTCCCTCTCATGAAACCCCTTACAACCATCTGTGAGCATGATGAGACTTGACATGGTCTATGTGCGATGACATCCCTCTCTAGTGGGACAATATCACTTTTCATGGCACTAGACACTTGAGTCCCTCTTATCCATATCCACCTATCCCATCCAAATATCCCATAAAAAAAAGAGTAAAGAAAAATCACTTCGTCCAACGGTGAAAACCACCCTTGGTGGCGCCTTGGATAAGTACCATGATGAAACCCTGGCAAACAGGTGTCGTGTAGGTTGATCTTCTGTCACTTACCCTTGGGGGCACATTGTCTCATCGACCCTATCATTTTCCATCCTATCTTACCATACCATCCTATCATCCTTATCCTACATATACCTATCGTATTGTTATCCTTTCATCCTCTCTTCCTCCTTTTGATCTTGATAAAGATCGGGGGCACAATGTTGACAAATGTTTTAGATATCTCTTGACATACCTCATCCCTTTCAAACCAATCCTATGATCCTCCTTCGTCATAAGCTTTGTCATGTCAAATCCCAAGCCTTACACCTAGAATAGGGTAAGTTATTCCTATGCGACATAGTCTTTGGAGATCACATCCACCCTATCTTACACATACATACATTCCATCCATTATCACCCATCCTTTTATCCATCCAATCACACCTACTTCCTTGCACCAAGACTTAGGGCCTATCACATTGAGTTTCCCATCCATTCAGTCCATATGTTTCATCCATAATAAATAGAGCCTTTACTTGACTAGGGGCAAAATCCTCTACCTAGTTATAGAATTGGATTCTTGAATGTCACAATCTTAGAGGATAACAATTAGGATCGCGATACTATCTCCAAACAACATGCAGCACTACAAACAAACCTTTCAACAAAAACTGGACACAAGACATTGACCTATATCAGACAACAATGTGCCTAAACTATCAGGATGGTTATGTATGTTATCATGACAAGAAAACACATCTATGGCAAGAAGATTTGATGGCTGTTATAAGTTTAAGTCTTATGTCTTGATTTGCATTATCATGTTTCCTATGCTACTCGAGGATGTCCAAAAAACTAGAGGAGCTATGATGGGGCTTGATTATTTTCATTTGTTTGTTGTTTGTGGATTAAACTTTAGTAATGTGATGACTTGTCTAAAGACATGATCAACAAAAAATTATCAAGGAAATTATGGGTCTAAGAATGAAAGAGGTACAATACTTGTCTGTTGATACATGCAAGCAATACAATACTTGTCTGTTGATACATGCAAGCAATACTCAGGTCATCTAGGTTCAATTTTGCCTAGATGCTTGTATTAACTTGCTAAATCAAAATCCATGTAAGAGATACTCAGGTCATCATGGTTTAATTATACCTAGATGCTTGTATTTTATTATAACATTTTAAAAGCTCAATGATGAAAAAACTACTTCAAATATTTTTATACAAGATGACAAAATCTCATTTGTACATATTAGGTTTGCATTTCATTTTATTTATAAGCATTTCATATGTATCATTTTCCAAATGGCTTAAGATCCAAGTCCTTTCTTTATCTTCATCTCTTTATCTACTCACCCTTTTCTCTCTTTTTGTTTCAAGAGCACACCAATTGTCCTCTCGAGGGGGCATCATTATTCATCTTATTTGTTAACTTACCATTATCTTTCCTTGTCACCCTCGCTCTTGAGTGACTAGGGCATCACCAATCATCAATCCAATCATCAAATCAATTCAATCAAATCAAGCAATGATCCAAAGGCAAGTCATCCTTAATCCATACCAATCAAGTCAATCAATCTTGTCACATTATCCAATTGCAATCAATGGTCTTGATCCTAATCTTGTCGTAAACCAAGTCAATCAATCAATCATCATCATTAATGGGATGTCTTTCCTGCATCTTTGTGTTGATCTAGGGATATATCGTTCCCTACAATGACAACACTATTGTCATCAATCATTATCAATTAATCATTGGTTTACAGCTTGACATGGGTAATACCTTGTTTATTTTTTGTATCATTTGTGCATACTTGCTTGCTTGCTTGTGTGTTATCATTTTATCTTGCATAACATATCATTCAACGCTTTCATCCATCCCTTATCTTGCATCCTCCATTTTCTTAGCCATCCTTTATCATTCTTATTCATCGTGAGATCATTCGTCATCCTTCTACAAAATCCAACCCGACCAATCTCCCGAGGGGGCATCCTATCGTCATTAAACTAGTACCAGGGGCAAACTGGGCATGTATCATAGTCAGAATTTTTTGTTCTTTGAAACGTGATAAAACACATTGTCTCAAAGAGGGGCAAAATGTATACACCTATAAATGGCTCGAGATCAATTAAATAAATATTTTAATATTTATTTTATTCTTATTCCTCTATCAATAAATAAATATACTAATTTATTTATTTGGTTCACGGTCATCATATTTCTTCCAAAAATTAAATAAAAATCAATTTATTTAATTAAATATCCTAATTCCTCTAAGGTCATCTATAATTAAATAATCCTAAATTATTTAATTATTTCCTCTAAGTCAAAGTCTTATGTCTAAATTCCACATCACTCATCCATGTCATTCTTCCATGTCATTGGACACCTCGCTATGTTGCTCCAATAATTAAATATTCTTAATATTTAATTAAGTAATTATCTTCTCAACATGTGCCCTATTTATTCTCCACATGTGTCCTATTATTTCTCAATCATCTCCATGGTCAAAGACATTTGTCTCCCCAATCCTACATTCTCTCTCACATTCCAACAACCAAGGACTCCTTCCTTCATGTTCTTCTCATGGTCTTCCACCTTTGTCTCAATGGTCCTTGTGAGCATCATGACATGTGGCTTATGGTTCCACATATTCCTCTACATTGTAATCATAGTAGGAACATCTTCCACCTTTATCTCTCTCATCCCAACCAATTTGATCTCAACCATGCATGTCACAAGACTTGTTCCTCCATTGTGGATCTTTTGGCACTTGGATTCGACCTCTCCTTGGCTTGTAAAAGGAAGGTGCCTCACCTCCATTTTGCATCACAAGAGCTTTTAGTAATTATATGCTGCAGAAATTCCATCAAGCAAACAAGCGTGCCTTTGCCCCCCCCCATTTGCATTAGTTTCATAATCTCCATTGTTGCACAATCATTTAGCTTCATTATCCTCATATCAATATCCATAGCATTATAAATGGCTTCATATCAATCATATCATCTTCATCTTAGCTTTGCATTGTAGTTTTGCTCACATTGCATATTCATCCACAAAATCCATTCCTCTCTTTGTCATCTTGGAAATAAAGGAAGTACATTTCTGAGAGCAATATCATCATCAACAAGATCATTGAGAAGATAAGAAACAATGGAATGCATGGGATAAATATGTTTACAAGGTATAACTTATTTTTATTGCATTTATCTTAGTTTCATTGATGTATTGATTTTGAGTAGGAATTCTAGAGTATTTGTGGCATCTTAGTAAGTTCTTACATTTAGTTTCAAATTATCAATCACACTTATAGAAAGAAGGTTCTGTGCCAAACTAGGGATATGCAGAACACCATTGATTCCCTTCACTCATCCATCAGGGAATCCAATTAAGACTCTTCCATGGCCAACAATCTTCAGGTGAGAATCATCACCCAAGTACACCTTTCCACCATCGTATTCTTCATACTTCGAAAACCAGGCCCAATGTGAGGTCATGTAAAAAGATGCACCAGAGTCAATAAGCCACACATCCTCAAATACATGCGTCGCCAAGGCAGCGACAAACGCTTCTCCTTCATCCTAAGAGGACTTGTCAGAATCCGAATCATAATTCTTCTTCTTTTTCTTTTTCTCCTCCTTGCACTCCTTGCGGAAGTGACCAGTTTGCCGTAGTTCCAACATAGGGCCTTGGACTTTCCGAGAGACTCAGATCTTCCACGGGATTTGGATCTTCCTTTTTGTTCTTTCTTATCCTTTTTCTTTCCCTTCTCTTTAGATCTACCACGAACCGCAAGAGCCTCCTTAGCCGATTCGGAAGACTTTCTCCACATCTCTTCAAACAACAGCGAAGAGACCATGTCATCCATCTTTAAGGTGGTAGTGGTACTCCCAATGGCCATAACAAGGTGATCCCACGAATTTGGTAAGGAACACAATAATGTCATGCATCAATCCTCCTCCTCCATCTTCACACCAACAGAGGTCAACTGGGCAACAAGCATATCGAATGTATTCAGGTGATCAACGATAGATCCTCTATCTTCCATCCTCAAATAATACAATTTCTTTCGCAGGAATAACTTTTTCACCAGGGATTTAGCCTGATAAACATCTCCAAGCTTCTTCCAAAGATCCTTTGCAGTCTTTTCTTCATGGATATTCAGGAGCACCGAATCAACCAAACAGAGTCTTATCAAACCCTTAGCTTTTCGATCTTTGAGATCCCAATCTTCTTGAGACATTGTCGTTGGTTTTGTACCAGATATGGCATCCCATAAATCTCAATCTACAAGCATGTCCTCCATTTTGAGTTTCTACAACTCGAAATTACTGCCATTAAACTTCTCTATCTCAAACCTCCCAGATGTGCTCGCCATCTCTTTCTTGCAACAAAGATTTCAAAATCCTCTGCACAAGCTCCCACTCAAACGAAGATTAGCTCAAAAAACCCTCTACCCAACAACTAGAACCAAAGGTGATCGAGCTCTTATACCAACTGAATGGAAGCAAGGTATGCAGAAACGCTTCCTACACTGATCTAATGAGGAAAGATTTATGCAAATTTTAACTTTTACAATTACAGGTTATTAGATGCACATTAACAGAAAGGTAATAACAAAATCAAAATGCAAAACTCACAACACAAGATATACGTATCGAAACTCCTTTCAGGTAAAAAAACCCCACTCCAAAGCCTCCCAATATATTATTCAGGAATCAAGAAAATTACAATATACTTGCAGAGCAAGCTTTCACAAAAGTATAACCAACCAAAGATCCAGGAGATAACTCAACATCTATAAGACTCTTACACACAACCTCCATCTCAAGCTCCTGATATATAGGAGATACAATATAGTAAAACGTCAACGGTAATTACAAAACCATGAGCTAAAACCACCCAAAAGTGGCACCCAAATTATCTTCAATCAAAGATGCCTTGTGATGTGCCAAAACACACACCAACATGTGTAACTCTCCCCTTTACAGCTCTTTTATGTCCAACACGTTTTTACATTTCCCAAAAATAGGAGGTTCAGCTTCCGGAGGCCATAACTTTTGATCCCGGTGTCCGATTAACGAACCATTTGATGCATTAGAAAAGCTCATGAAGAGATCTATCACACTATAATTGACTTCATCAGTTACAACAATTTTTAGAGTATTTAGGGACCTCTAAGTACCTCAAAATTGAGTTTGAAACTTTTTCAACAGTTTCAAAAATAGAAACTTTAATATCTCGCAATCCAAATATGATCTTGAGTCGAAACTCACCTGAGATGTTTACTTAGCTGTTCTACACCTTCTAGGAAAATTTCAGGTCAATCCGAGGTCAAATGTAAACTTACTAAAAATAGTAAGTCCCGCCATTTTTAGCCGTTTTAGAAACTTTCAAAGTTCTAGATCATTCATCAAGATAAAGGGTATTCGAAAAGACCAAAACTGAGAAGAATAGTAACCTTTCGAAGTTGCAAGGTTGAGACACTTTTCTTAACATATCTTGTAGACACTTAAAATCAACACACTTAACATCACATCTAACACCACTTTCAAAACTTTCCTAAGTGCATCCTAACCTCATTCATCTAAACACTAACATTTCTCTCATTGCCAAATTAATTAAATAAATTATATTTATTTAGTTAAACTAATTTGCACCACCTTCTAATTCCCCTTCTTCATTGTCATCACTAATTAATAAAATAATTCATATCATTTAGTTAATTACTCTAATATTAATTCCATTTATTCCAAAAATAGATAAATAAATCTATTTTCCACCTCATTCTCCACAAATTAATAAATCTAATTATCCACTCACATCTTGTCATAACTCCCTTCAAGATTCTCCCCTATTTTTAACCCATGCACAATCAACTAGTCAAAATTTTAAAATAAAAACAACTAATTTCTTTCACTCATTTTAGAGCCCACTAAAATGGTGTCATAACTCTCATCACTCCTAACTATTCTTAGCTAGGAAAGATTCTCCACTCTCTCTCAGTCAATCTCCACCGTTCATCCACTATCGAATTTGGACCATTCACATCCTCAACCAACCATCTATAAATTCCTCTCATTTGTTCAAAATTTAGCCTGGATGCATTGAGCTTGAAATCTAAACTTTTTGAGTTTGAATCTTTTGAATATCTATCATATATATTCAGCATTGTATCCACAAGTACATGCTCCAAAAATCTTACACAAATCCTTAAGCATCCACATCTCGAATCATGGCACAAATCCACCTATCATAGTATGCATTTGGGTAACTTTGTTTGCATTTGAATTTTCTTATTTACACTCTATCATCCACTCTAAGGTTTGCATGAATTTATAATAAGAACATTTCGTTTAAATTTGTTTTTGTTTTGAGTTTTGCATTCCTGCATACATATCTAACAATTGTTTTTTGAGAGATTTGAAGGCACCACAAAATCTTTAGGCTTTCAAGAGGCTTTGGTGTATCTAGCGTTAGAAGCAATCACCATGCATGTGGTATCAAAAGTTGGATTCATATGCATTAGAACTAGGTTTTGCAAGGAGTAGTGTTGATCACTGTGTTTTCTACAATTTTTATTTGCATCTACATCGAGGGTCATCATGATGCTCAAAAGCATCTTGGTTGCTATGTACATTCAAAATGGAGGAACATAATAGTAATTAAAATCCTCAATTTATTTTCATCGCATGTCATCATGTGCAACTTGAGGGATTATTACCTTGAGCCCTAAAGGAACTTAAAATTTGTATACTATTAATTACCATTGGTAAAGGAAGTTATTAAGGATAATAAAAAAATTGTCCTAGTATGGAATTTGTTTTTACAACATTGGGACTATTGTGGTCAGTAATAAAGAAATTACATAGTAATTTTTGGATATTCTTGAAATGTTGATTGAGGTCAATAAAAGAAAATATCATTTGTCAAAAAGCAACTAAAAATAGTAATAATGTAAATTGATTGCCAAAGTATTCGCATATTTTTTGTCTATGATATTTTGTGTAGTTTGTTTCTTCTTCATTTGTTTTAGGGAAGGGGTATCAAAGATGATCGTGCGAAAATTAGCTAGAAAAAATTCTTGATTCAAGAAATTTTTATGTTCATATGATCTTGTGGTCATGTGACATTTTCATATTGGAATTTTTAACTCATTCTATTATTTAGAGGGGAATTTCCATAAATAATATATCTACATCTAGAGATACCTTAAATTATCCTCCAAGTGAGGGAGATGCATGAGATTCTAATACATCATGAAACTTCCAATCATTCATACATTGATCAAAATATCAGAAAAGAAGTTTACTTTAACATGAGTTCTACGTAGGGCCAACTTTAACATGAAATTATCCCTCCCTCCCTCTGTCATAGTTTGTTGTGTCCAAGATATCCTTGAGAAATTGTCTCACAAATTCTAGATGGTGAATGTGATCTTCAATAGCTCAAACCCTAGAATTATTAGGTATATATGAAGCAATGAATGGTGAGGAATAATTATACAATGTTTTAAAGGATGTTGTAAATGTGGTCATGTTAAAAAGCATTGTATTGCCATTTAGCTAGAGGTAAGCAACAAAACATATCTTTTATGTTCACTCTTTGTTTGCCCATTTAATTGTGGGTGATAAGAAGAGTTTTGCCCTAATTAAGTGTCAAGAGTTGCAAACAAGTATGTCCAAAATTGGTTGTGAAAAGTGGATCCCAATTGCCAACTATAAGTTTTGGATTCCACTGTAGGTATGGATTGCATTTGTAAAATTCATAAACAAGATAGTAAAATTCATAAACAAGATAGAAAAATGAATATGTTTGGTTAATATATGAACTACAACTACACTCTTGCTCATAACATAAAACTTTGGCATTACTATGATGAAGTACATGTATATTTCCTCCCATCTTTGTCTTCTTATGGGCAATGATTAAACCAGTCCCAAAGTCTTGCATGTTTCCACATTATGTTATTGGAAGCATTTCATTACAAATTGTGAGCATGTCCAATGATTAGTTCCATTTCAATCTTATAACGTCAACACAATCTAGCTTGAGTGAAGAAATTGGACAAATAAGTGGCCAAAGTTCCTTTCTTGGAAAATGCATATGCAACCACATTTGTCTTCCCTTTCCTATACATAATCACAAAGTCATACACCTACATTCTTGCATCCCATTTTTTGTTTCCCTTTTGAAGAGTTACAACTCAAAAAGTACTCCTAGCTAATAAATTCTTTGAAATGTCTTCCATGCAAATTAGGATGTCATTGCTTAAATCTATTAAGTGAGGTCAACATTTCATTTTCATATGTGAATTAGATGTACACCTTCCATGTTTTTTTTTACTTTCGAGGTTGTTTTTTATTATGGTAAGCAGGGATTTTGAAAGAGCCCAGACCCTTGTACAAGAGAATAGATACAACAATGAAGCACAACAAAACTAAAAAAACCTCCAACAAACAAACAGCACAACACTAGCAAAACAACCAAAAAAATAAACTAAGGGTCAAGAATCCCAAGCAACCAACCAACCAAAAATCAAGGTGGTTTGAAACTAAATTGCTACGAGGAGCTTGGCATCTTGAACTTGAAGTCCTTGCTCTCAAATCTTTTCTTTTTGGAAGAACTTGAAAAATCCAAAGGTCCATTCGAGGTCCCTGTATCACACCGCACCTCTATCAAAGGAGTCTCCATCATAGCTCTATGGTCCCTACTCCCTTTATCCTGCATTTTGGACGAAGGAGTCCTCATCACAGCACTGATATCTTTGGAAATCCCCCTTTTACCTTTCATAGATGCATCCTCTAAGGAGGTTGTGCACTCCTTTCTCTTCCAGACAAAATGGTGCCTCTTATGGACAAGCAACATTAGAGTGACCAGCTTTATTGTAGCAAAGACAAACAACATGAGAGTGTTCAAATTCAATATGTTGAACCCAACTTCCAAATTTGGATAGTAAGGTAATCCTAGAAGGGAGTACCCTATCAAATTCCACAAACACACAAAATCTAGCAAACAGAAGGCATCTTTTGAATTTCGTGACCACATCAGCTCCAACAAATTGCCCAAAAGACTTGGCAATTCCCATAAATATCTCCTCGTCCAGTATTCTAGTGGAAGACCTAGCAACCTAACCCAGACTGGAAACTTTTTACTGCATGCCTTAAAAGGATCGAAGCTCGATGACCAATTATGAAGGCACATACCATTTTGCCCAAGAAACCAAGGGCTAGCAAGGATCCTTGAGCAACCTTCCGAGTTCGAGAAGGAGAACAAGAAGTTCAACAAAGCAACCACCTCAACCTGCCCCCTTAGCTTCCATTTACAAAGCACCCAACTTCTAACATCAATATTGGGACGATTTCTACAAAATCTCCCAACAAGTGAATTGCTGAGCCACCTAGTAGACCTTTCAACGAGAGAATTAGGGATGACGATTCGGTGGTTTTGTCCATCCTCCAAAGCCATGCATCAAAGAAAGATCAACAATCTCCTCAGCAGGAGTGTTGGCCTCCATAGTAGTTTCCAACTCCTTCCTAGATGCATCTCCTGCAGCACCTTCAAGCAAGTCAGCACCTACACAAGTAGCCACACCTTGCAAACACCCATTCACCACATCAACCACATGAGTAACCCTAGTAACAGTTCCTTCAACCAAGTCGGAGCCCAAGAAAGCCCTGCCCTGCAAACACCCATCCAACTCGTCTTCCACAGTGGCAACCCTAGCAGCAACACCTGCGGATTCATCATTGGCTCCCACACAAGAAGCCACACCCTGCACACATTCCCCCGAAACCCCTTCCACCACGTTGCCCAAAATAGGCTTGGCAGACTTGGAGGAGGCAACAACAGTTGAGGGAGCCACCACTCCTGACTTCGACTGGAGTAGAAAACCCCTCAAGAGTAGGCGATCAAGGTCGCCCTCCCCTAAAGGCTTTCATGCCCACGAAAGGGCTCTTTGAGCCTCCATCCACATGGCCATGAGGCTCTCATCCTCTTCTTCCTCAAAAGATATCGCCCATTCGGCCAAACCCTCCACATCCTCATCATTAGGATCATCTTCATCCCCTCCATCGCTGGGCTTGCCTGCAAACAAAAACCCTGCACCGCCCGATGACGCCAACTCCATTTTTTAGGTTCACCAACTCTACAAGTTTGTTAAAAGTATTAGTCCCCAATGATAAATTTGGATCATAATTTTTCTGAACAAATGGTTGTTGCTACAATGATACGTTGAAGACTTACCTAGGAATCTTTCTTTACTATTGACCTCAAATGCAATGATGTTGATACTAATTGGAATTTCCAACACCATTTCCAATTGTGAGCTCTCTTATTTTTGAGGTTGTTGGTCAACTACCTTACACTAATATATCTCTAATTCAATTATCTAAAGCATCACATTTACAATGCAAAAGTTTTATTTAAGTATAGTAAGAACAAAAATTGACACATGACCTACTTAATGGCCTCAAATGCACAATATTCCTTAGCAATTCACACAAAGTTCTGTCTTCAAAAGTATTTTAAGGTTGGTGCAACAATTCACTCATAACTCTTGTAAGATCCTTAATATTTTATATAAGTGTTGGATACATCTTTACTAAAATAAACATTTAGAGGGCTTACCATAAGGGTTATTATAGTTGCAAAACTTTGTCCAAATCTTATATGTGTTCCTTCCCAAGTTTTGTTGTAAACAACAATGCCATCAAAGAAGATACTTGAATTTTCAAATTAAAGGCTAAGTACAAAACTTTTCACTCTAAAAAGTGGATGGTGCATCAATAAGACTAAAGAACATTACTAAATTGATAATGCTCTTCATGGGTACAAAAACTTACATAAATCTTTTTCCTTGGAAGATTGGATGGTAGCTAAAATGATTCAACTTAGTACAAAACATAACTCCATGTAATCCTTCCAATAAATCATCAATACCATATATAGAAAGTTGGTATTTTGTGATGGGCTTGTTTAACTCTCAATACTTGTCATGAAATTTTTTAGGAAGCATCCTCTTTCCACGCTATAACTAAGAGCAATGAGCAAGCACTTTGCTTTGATCAAATTATCTTGCCATAAAGTTTCTCAACAACCATGTGTTACATCTCCTATTTGCTCACAAGATCAAATAGTAGGACAAAATACTTGGTAGTTGGCTTTTTAAAATCAACTAAATGGCCCAATCATGCTCTCTAACAAAAAGACACTTGGGAATATCTTGAATTCATATGACATTTGTCAATAAGAAGATGTAGCTCTAAAGATCTTTGCTAAGGTTGTGCTTACATAAAGATTGATTGCGTGACAACCCCTAGGATCCTTTCTTTTATTTCTATATTACATTAGAGCTTGTATCTATCTTTTCTGAAAGTGCATGGAGAGCTCCTCAAAGCTCATTTCCAAGGTGCCAAATGTTTTCAACCAACAACATTTCAGTCAACAACATTTCAATAAAGTTGCCAAGACTTTCATCCGGGTATGTTCTACTATGTGATATCTTGATTTTTAGATGTGTATGTGAGCTTGTTTAATTCATTTCAGTCATCTTTTGCTATTAAATGAATGCCATATTGCTATCTTTCAATCTTCATATCATATCAAACATATATGTGAAAACAAAACATCAAAAACCCAAGTGAAACATCCATAAAACAAATCAGAAATTTCAGTCCAGCAAGCAAAAGTTCAATTCAGATTTAGACAGGGACCTTACAGAAACTTTGCCACATTTTTATTTACCATGTTGAAAGTGCTTCTAGATCTCCTTTACTTGCAAGGGTTTTCAATCTAAAATGTAGCATTTGCATCGGGCCCATGATGGATCACTCTGTCCTACAGCATGACTGTTGCTCATCACTGTCCTAGTTTTACCACACTTTTTCCACCTCCTCGACTTTGTTTTTCTAAGTCTACTTGTTGGTTGATACCACTAATAAATTTCTAATAAAGCGGTGTCTCTTTCAAGGAGTTTTTTGGATCTCAATAGGAGGTACCTAAAATGCCGATGAAGTGTTTCGGATCTAAAAAAGGGTTATTCTGATTTAGATTAGCATTTTGTGAAGATTCTTATTCAGTCCTTAAAGACCTTTTTGAGGCAACATACCATGTATATAGAAAGATGTGATCAGGGCAACAAGAGGCATGCAATTGTGTAAGTCCTCAAATAGATGTTTTTGGATGTGGAGGATGTGAGGATTAGAAGAGAAATGAAAAAAGTAGTAATTATAAAGGACTGCAAAGTAAATTACAAAGTGCAGACGAAAATATATGGGTATAAAGGATAGGTCCGAAAAAGGAAATCAAAAAATCCTTAACTATGCACAATACTTAGAAACATTGTGCCTTTCCTGATTGAGAATAAGCTAAAACAAGCACACCCGAGAGGATCATCTCTGTCCTTGATTGCAAGTTAGACATGAAGTCTCACATCATGAATAATAATTAACTGTGAAAGGCATTGCCTTAAGCTATTTGTAAAAGGTACCCTTTTTTGTGCATTCTCTGTCAAAATAGTTAATATATAGGTAATAGATATCAAAGAATGCAAGTACAATATATATAAATTTGAATATGACAGTTTTTTTTTAAACCTCTAGGGTACAATATGGATACTAGATACTGATGTATAGAAGAATAAAAATTATGAAAAATAAAATCTGATTACTAGAGAACAAATTGTAGGCCATGTCCCAGTAAAATGAAATTCACAACTGCATTAAAGAACAATCTTGCACATCAATTTTCTAGCATATAAAGCGGTTAAATTGGTCAATTTCTCAGCGCACATTTTCTTTTTCAAAAACAATTTCTCAATTACTGGTAGTCTAACTCATCGATATGGATACAAGTACCAATAAAGATGGTACCAAATACGAATGTGTCAAATATAATGTTATAGTCATGGTACCAGACTCAAAAAAATTGATTTATTCCAGAGGTCAAAAAAATTGGAAATCCAGAATCTGAAAAGAAGCAGAAATTTTTTACAGCAATTGAAAAATTCAGACCAAACCTGACATATCTGTTCAGTCTGACTAATCCGGATCTGGTAACTATGGTTATAACCATAGATATAACATGTTTGGGATGCAATAAACACTATAAAACCTTAGAGATAGCATATAGAAAAAACTGTAAACATTAAAAAAAAAAGCAGAACACAAATTTCTCAGCTGAAAAGCTTTCAAATATGAACACAGCTAAATGAGAGGAAACATGTTTTACCATTTTTTTCTAATGGATGTATCTGATACACCACTTCAGAAGTGAGCCGTTAATGAGTACAGTTTGTATTTGGACAATATATGCATATCTAGGAGGGGGGACGTTGAATCAGGTAACATAAAAAAAATATAGATGTTTGGCTTGTTAAACACATGAATAAAATGAATAAATTACACAGATACCATTGCCTTTAATGAAACATACGAATAACACAAACAGGATTGTGGAAGTCTGTAAAGTTTTGGCATCCCTCTAAAGCACGTATAAAGGTAGTTTCACGAGCTTCTTGTGTCATTCCAGTTTGTGTAGCATATTCAAGGGCCATTTCAATATCAACCTAGAATAAGATACAACAATGACAGGTCATACTCATTTATTGAACACAGTCTCCATATTTGTGAAAGGAAAAATGCAGAAAGAGCATTTACAGTTGAATACCTGTTCAACATGTTGGGTGAGCTTATCTCTAAGAGTTGATTCTGTAATCTCCCGAGATGATACTTTCTCAAGTATTTCATCATAGACATCACCAAACCTTGGTCTTTTTGGAGTACGCACTTGTACAATTTCCTTAAGCACCTCATATATAGCTCGTGATGCATCAGGTATATACCTACAGCATCCAGCAAAAAGAAATGTTAATTTTAATAACTGACAAAAGGCACCAACTGATAATGTGAGATGTCATTTTCAAGCACATACTTTGTCAGGTTTCTCTTACGCTCCTGTCGTTCGCGTGCTTGTTGTTTTTTCATTATTTTTGATTTCAACTGAGAACAGCATTGTTGGATAGCAGCCTGAAAGCATACCACCAGTTTTAAATCAGTATCTACACTAAAATGTCAAGGAAACTCTATTTGGGCTCAAGTTCCCATGCAAGTAAGAATGTATTTAAATGCCACAAATTTCACCTTGACAGCAGATGCTATTTCTTTTATATCATCTCCAATGTATTCTTTGCCTGTTCCCTTGAAAGGAATCTTTGTGCTGACAATGCTCACAAAAACTCCAATCTTATCTTGTGTCTGGTTGATCTTATAATTATTCCAACTGTTATGATAGAAGGCATTAATAAGTAACTTCATGCTACAAGCTGACAACCATAATTTTGTACAATATTAACTTTAAGGAAAGAAAGTTGGTACCCACTTGATCCTCTTTGTTGCAGTCCTTGTGACTACATCTCCTCCTTGCTCAAACAAAAGTGGAATACGGTTTGCAAATCGAAACACATTAATACCCTGCACTCAGATTATTATGAAAATGTGCTTTAGGGAATGACTAAAGAAGAGGATAAGAGTCCGCCTTTATCTTCTTCTAGATCTTCAAGTTTTGCAATTCCAGAATAGCAACATTTGAAAATGAGCCAAGATAGATAAAGTTCCTAAGGAAGTTCTATTGTGATCTTGAGCATTTCTATTAGAATGAAAATCCTTTTGCTTCAGTTCAAGTTTAATTATGCGGGATGATTTCACAGTCCATAGGTCCTTTTCAACAGGAACAATTCTTAGAAATCTGCTTTTCTTTTTTAATGCTCATGCAACACGGACCTTATGATGACCTATACAATACTCTTTTTCTCTAACCTTCATTGAAGAGTCTGTTAAAAATCAAAATCCTCATGTGCACAACAAGTTCTGCACCTTAGCATAAATTGGAGACAGTAATACCTAAAATTTGAAAGATGTATGCCAACAAGGCATTAGGAAATTGGATATCATGTATTACATCATTGGACGCTATCATCAAGTGTGAAGAAATTCAAAAGATCCATTTTAGGTTTGAACCGTATTAAATTATAAGCTCACAATTCAGATGAAAGAATAAGTGTTCTAAGAAAATCTAGGATAAATGATGCAACCTTTTCAATGAATTGAAAACAGAAAACCTTTAGATGCTACATATAGAGTTATGCATCTTTTCATAGATTTCTTAGTCAGTTTCCTAGGAACCATTTGTGCATAAGTCTATCAACCACAATTTACAACCTAATTTTCTCCATCGCAAGTAAAAATATCCCTTCGAAAAGGAGAAAATAGAAAACCTTTTCTATGAACTGAAAACAGAAAACCTTCTACAAAAGGACACTATGGCTTACTAGGATATATTCAAGGATGAAAACAGTGCTATATTTGAACTTAAAAAAGGTAAGTCCCCAAGATTACATGGTATTACGGCCTCATTTTATCATTCAAATTTTTATATTGTGCTAAATGATATATTTAAATTTTATAAGGCTTCCATTCAGGATGGTACTTTGGGACAAGAGATGTAGAGGTTACTAATCTCCAATGCCAAGTGATAGAGAGGAGGTAAGAAATTGCAGATCTATTATTGTTAGGATCTCACCTACAAAATACTATCAAACAAAACAACATGCGAAAGAGAACGCAGTGCTCAAAAAAATAGCTGCAATATTTATATTGATGATAGAGAGCAAGTATCACAGGCCTCTTCGAGGGGGCAATCTCCTTGAGAGAAAAAGCTCTATTACAAAACATGATTCCAAGATGATACTTGCTTTATTAGAACATCAATATGTGACTTACAAGGTACAGCTAATGTGGGATAAATCCACACAATGTAATATTAACTCAATAACCATACTATGACCATTACAAGGTGTAAAAAGGTAGAGGGTTAGGACATAAGGGTCCTAATATACCCTCCCCTTCGTCAAGCCTTGTACTCAAGGCTTCAATTGGGGAAATTGTTGCTGAAGTTGGTGGAGAGGTTCCCAAGTGGCATCTTTTCATGATCTGAAAAATCAGGTCTCTTTTGACATTTGGATAAGGTGTCTTCTAGGATTTGTTCCCGTTCACCATGGGCCTCATAGACACAGTTATGTTGCAAGGGCAAAATGAATGTGAAGATGGAACCAAAATTTGAATTCAATTGCATATTCTGATAGCTCTTGACAAATCGTGCTAGTATTTTGAGTCCATATGCAAAAGTTATGGCCTCCAGAAGCCAAAATGACTAGCATAGTTGTGAACAGTGCGATCCACTCAGCGCAAATGGTGTGATCTGTCCGATGAATGCTACTGGCAAGGGGGTGAATTTGCAACTGGCAAAGGGGCAAATGTGTTTTAAGCAGATAGAGAGGTAGTTTATGGAACACCAAATGTTTTCTCTTCCTTTACTGGTGGTTGATCTGAAGGGGGTGAATGTCTCATTGGGGGTGAATTTGCAACTAGCAAAGAGGCGAACGTGTTCTGAGCAGACAAAGAGGTGGTTTATGGAACGCCAAACCTTTTCTCTTCCTTTATTGGTGGTTGATCTTTCATCTCTAGATGTTTTAGGAGCAAGAGGGAGTTGTTATGAGCCTTCTCCACGTCAAAGGAAGAGATTAGACTCTTTGGTTGGCATTGTTAGAGCCATCTTTTAATAAGACATAGCTTGGTATGCAAGTTTGTGTGAGCAAGGGAATGCTTGGGAGGTAGTTCAGAGCTCTTTTATGCATTGATGGAGCTTGTTGAAGATCTGATTGATCATTGTAACCTTTGTACTTCTCATTTGCATAATGGAATGGGAAGTAATTGCTTTCTGGACTGGAGTTTTTGACCCAGAGTGGTTTTTCTCCATTTGAATATGAGTTTCTAGATTTTGTGTTTGTTCACTTATTTTCTGCATTGTTGATGTTTATATTTTTGTTCAAGTATAAAACAAATGTTGAAGTTGTAGCTCATTCATTGTTAACTGGATTAAGTGCACGTTATAGTGTGTTTTGAATATTGGCATCAACTGGATCTGTTGTTGGTGACCCAGTGTGAGGAATATCCTCCCAGTTTATGGATCATATTGGTACCAGAGCAGGTTCCCTATGTGTGGAGATTTTCAATTGTTTGTTGATTATTTGGATTATGCCCTCAACTTGAGCAAGTGGGAGTAGTTGTTTATTGCCGTTTGAGCCTGAGATTGAGCCAAGAGAGTAGTTGAAAAGAGCGAGGACAGCGAGTATGGCAGAAGAAAATGGAGAAGAAAGGTTTCGAAGGTTGGAAGTGGATGTTGCAAGGATTACGCATGTTGAAGAGAAGATTGATAGGCTTGGAGTATGATGCTAGCCTTGATAGGGAAGATGAGATTCCAAAAGAGCATTTAGAAGAAAGTGACCTTGAGAAGAGCAATCAAGTGCAAGAAGAGTCATCATCCAGGAGGTTCTTTAAAGCTGAAGCAAAAATGGACATTCAGCCCTATGATGGTGAAATTAGTGCATAGAAGCTCGATCAATGGGTTTCACAAATGGAGGTTTACTTCAGCCTTCACAAAATGTCTCCAAATCAGCAGATTTCTTTCACAAGCTTGAAACTTGCTGGGCATGCTCTCACATGGTATGAGAATTATGCACTCTTCACAATTCCAGAAAGTGGCACCAATTTCTAAGTGGGATGATTTTAAGGGGCTGCTTCATAAGCAATTCTACCAGATTTGTTATGAAGAAGAAAGGGTAATAGAATGGCATTATTTAAAGCAAATGCAAGGACAAAGTGTTCAAGCTCATAGCAGTGAGTTTAGGAAGAGAGTGGTGCAGCTTGGGAAAGATGTCATGGAGAGTGAGGTCTTGATGAAATACATAGGGGGTCTATTTTATCACCTCGAGAATGCGCTCAAGCTCATTATCTTGAGTTGGATAGGAAGGGTAGTTCTTTCAACAAGAATAAGCCACATGATGAGGAGCAATCCAAAATATTTTTAAAAATTCAGAAATCCAAAATATTTTTAAAAATTCTATAAAATTTCTATAACAATTGAAAAATCCAGACCAAATCAGACAAATCCAGCCGGTCCAAAAATTCCAGGATGAACTGGATTTGGTAACTATGGAGCTTGCCATTTATCATTGTTGAAAACAACCAAGTAGAACTAAACAAAAACAGAATGTCAATTTATCACAGAATCCTCTTATGTAGATAATCACAAATGTTCCCTTCATAGTGTGAAGGACTGTCAAACCATGGTTGGCTAGAGGCTTTATAAGAATAACAAATGGAGAGCGTAGCAAAAAGTAGCTCCATAAACAAGATACATTTGTCTATGATTCCTTGGTACCACTAAAAGCCAAAATACCCAAAATATACATAATTTTGTTACCCTAATAATCTCAATCCAAGGGAATGAAATTTATCAAGCAATAGCAACTACAACCTCAAGCACGTACTATTTAATGATGGAAAACTCACCTGCTTGACATCTTTGCCACCGAGACTGATTCCTGCCTCCACAATAAATGGATGACCTTCAAATACTTGTGGGCTGGAAAGAAGAACTGAAGAGTCAGTCTGCAAATTTCTAGGGACCTTGAAACGTATATGCAGAATTAAAAATAAATTAATCATAAGTATTTTAATATTTATATTTTGCATGGCATGCAATTAATCCATCTGGAATCATAATCTCGGTCAATGTGCTATAGTGCCAGATATGACAAATGTAGAATACAGAATAAAGTCCAAAGTATGCTCTCAGAATTCCACCAGATTTTAATTTATTGGTTTTGTAATTGTAGAGGCGAACAATTTGAAAAATATTAAGACTTTCAACAGAGATATTCACCTTCCCTCATGTGTTGCAACCATGTCTGGATGCAGCTCTTTTATGATCCCTAGACGAAGATTGTATTCCCCTGCAGGACTAAGACACTATAAATAGTGAAAAAAATGACAAATATCAGTTCTTGAACATTTCAGGAAAAACGATACAAAGTTAATGATCAATACATGTTATGTAAAAAAAGGCACACAAACTCACATCACCACTAGGATCATCAAATTTAGCTTGGCGAAACAACTGATGAATACGAACTACTTGCTCAGATGAAAGAGATTTCACAGGCATCTTGGGAGTAAAGTCTGGACCCATCTCACCTGTCAATGACTAGATAGATCAATTATCCAAAAATACACAAGAAAAGCAGTATTCAACAGCCAAAAATGACAAGATGCTTTGGAATATGGTGTATATATATTCTCATATTTAATTTTTGCTCAAACAGTAAGAGTAATATGAATAGTTAGCAACTCCATGAAAATGTAGATATAATATAAAATGCAGGAACAGCTTTGCAATCCAGATGCCTCAGAAACCAATATGGTGGATACCAAAAAATTGTTGAGAGTAAATAGTCTATACAAAGAATATACCATACAATAGAGATTTTGTTTCAATCACAGGTGTGACTGACAAAAGAATTATACAACATTAATACTAATACACAAGCACAACATAACTACAGATGTATACATGAATATAATGAATCCATATATTCATTAGACATAGCTGCACTAAATGCTTATCTATCCTAGACTAGAAATAACAGTTACAATTGATAGAAACAAGTTCTCCAGCCGGCTTTTGAAGGCCTGGTAATCCTGGAAACATCTTGTAGACCCTCAACAGAGTTGCAGAAACTTTCATTATTACTGTTATATTGCCCAATTTATACACTGCACCAAACACTTAATATTAATAATAAATAAGTTTTATTTTTATTGTTTAAACAATTCTGAATAAATGAAAATGATATTTTATTTAATGTTAATTTCAGCATTAATTGATTTGTTTATCATTTGATATTATGGGATGACTAATCCATCTGTACCTGCATGCGTGCAGGCACATTCAGCAGCTGCAACTGAGGAAGAGTATAGTGGAGGAGAGGGTCTTACATATGCAGACATTGGCCATGGGAGAGGCATTAACACAATGACTCATTGTTTGTGTTTCCCTCTCAGTGTGTGACCATGTCTACTCTTTGTTTGAATCTCATCTTGGCCATAATTGGTAATTGCTTATGATGTAGTTGATTGTGTGCAATGTGTCTTCGCTTGATTGAAGCATTTGCTTTGCCTGATCTTTAATTTATATCAATTTTGGTTTGCATTTGATTGTTTTGTTAGCTTCTCGTGAAGGCATGGTGCCTAGCTAACCCACCTATTTAACTCCCTTGTTTGCCTCCCAAGCATGTTTTCAAAATCCTGTAAAGAATGTATACAGGAAGAGAAAAGTGTTCTAATAATTGAAAGACCCTCGCAGATCACTTGGAATGATAAGTATATTTATATTGAGTAATAAATTAATAATTGGAATGACTTATGACATGACAAATCTTGGTGTTAAATGTATCTTCTACCCTATTATTATCATTGAATTGACTTGGTTAGGATGTTCAAATGCTTTTGTTTGATTTGATTTGGGAAATTTGTTATGTTTACCAAAAGTGATTATTATTCGAATATTAGTTTAATATTATAATAAAGTGTATGGTTACACTTGTCTGTAACAAGTAGTTGTTAGTTTGTTGTAACTACCGTCTATTTTTAGACTGTAACTACTTTTTATTATTAGCATATGTTCAATAATATAATGTGATGCTCTCTGTTGGGTCCTAAAACAACTAATCACAATCCCTAGAACACTTACTCAAACTTTGAGGCCAGGGATGTCGTCAAGGAGGTGAAAAGAGGGTTCATCAACAGGATGAAGGTGATTAAGGGCCAACTGGTAGGAGTGGGTAATCTCTTCTTCGCTTTTGACTCAGCTTAAGTCAAGGAGGGTGTTCCTAGAGGTATCCCTCAACAGGGATTAACAACAACACAAGATATGTTCACTAAATCAGGGCAGCAATACCCAAACTACAGTTTTGACTCCAAACTGTCACAACCTATTGCACTAAAAACCTCTTTAGAGCTGATGAAAGAAAAGTCTTGCATAAGGGCAAAACTTTGGTTTGTGTTTAACTACTGAGATTTGTTCATTTAAATGTGTATTTGATTAGTTACCACCCCCGAGACCGGTGCCTATCTAGTGGGCAGCAGAGTCCAATTTATCAAAGGAAAACAACAGAGTAGAAACAAAAGGAAACTGACCTAATAGCATAAAATGCATCTGTCATAAAACACCAGACACATGTACATACTTAATAACTCATCACTTCACCAAACAAGTCCATATGTAATTTAAAAGAGACCATCACCAACCTGGCAATGCCTTAGAATGTTGTCACATTAATCAGAATTGAAATTACATTCATACCCTGAAATAGGGCAAGAGGAAACCCTACCGCTAGTTGAGGTGTTTCCTTGAAATTGTACCCTTAGTCAAGGAGACATACAAAGTAATGATGTTCATAGCAATATCTAACCTTTCATCTGCTTTGTCACTTGCCTGAAGAACTAGAATCACAACCCCATAGCCTGGAAGAATTTTCCTTTTCTACACTTGTAATTGTCTGGGAGAAAATAGAATGAATAACCAACCCTTTGAATGAGTTTCAATCTTATATTTATAGCCTTGACAACTTGGATATGATGATGAAATGGGCGAGAAAACCCTGACAACCCCACCAATTACAATAAATACATCATTTTCAACCATTCATTCGCATTAATGGCAACCTGCCACAATTTTGCTTCATTCTAGAAGTCGTATGGAGTTATCGCTTTTTGTTTTTATGCCTTTTTTTAGAATTGCGAGAATCCGAGGGGGTACTGGATGTGAGAGTTTAGGGGGGTCCTGGATATAGCCTGATCTACATGAAATCTCCACTGGAACTTTGTAGAAGACAAGGAAAGGAAGGCTGGAAGAACTTTAAGGGTGTTCAGGATATGGCAGGGATCCAAGGCAGGTCGGGATGCGAGCTAGAAAGAGGAAGTGGAGGTGAAACGAGATGGATCCAGATAGACATGAAATCCATGCTGTGGAAGAGGAAAGAATCTGGCGGAGGAATAGAAGGGTGCACGATGGGCGGAAGATTGGGGAAGTGGAAAAGTGGGCTAGGAGAGGTGATAGGGAGGCGGCCCTGAAGAGGGGTTCAAGATACATCTTGAACCAAGCCAAGGCCCTGCCAAAGAAGGCAGAAGGAGAAAAGCGGAAGTTCTAGGGGGTTGTGGAAAAAATCCACATCCAAGCCATAAGTCCACTAGAGGAGAAATGAGGGAAAAAGCGAGATTTCCAGGGGGGATGAGATACATCTAGAATCATAGTAAAGTTCTGCTATGTCCTGAGGGGGTCCAAAATTCCACCAAGAATAGAAAGATCAAGGAAACTTAGGATTTTTTGCAGAGTTCTCACAAAGTTTAGGCAGGGTTTTAACATTTTTCTAAGTGAAGTGTTTCCTACTGGAGGTATACATGAAATAAACATTTAAGTATAAGTGTTATACTTTAAGTTATATTTCATGTATATAGTTTCAAGATGTTTGAGAATGGTTTCCGATCTCTAGGAGTTATAATGCAAATTCTAGGTTCTGGAGGATCTTATACTTTTTCAGACTTAGTCGAATTTCAGTGGGTACAACACAAGGCACACAAAATCAGGTAAATACACAGGGACCTTCATTACGAAAATTTAATGAATTTGACAAGATCTTGGAATTATGAGACATGAAAAGAGGAGTCCCAACACTCTCAATCTGAGAAAGCGTGCTGTTTTCTCTGTCTCATTCTTTGGTTTTTACCAATAATTATGGCCTTTGACCTTGCATCATAAAATTCTTTTCACTATTATTGGCTTTCCATTTTTGAAGCCCTAAATTCTTGTGGAGGTCATTCTGAATGGACAGCCTTAACCATGGCATGGTAGAGATTATACAAGGAAATCTTGCAGAGATTTGAAAGTTGATAGGAGAATCTTGGAGGTTTGTGAGAGCAGGATGAAAACTATGGAAAAACAATGTTCAAAGATGCAAAAACTGCCATTCACAATTGATTTCTTCCTTTCTGCTCTTGGAGATTCTTGCTAGGCTTCTGATTGGAATCTTTGAAACACTGATTTTGGGTGGTTCTAGAGCTTGTAAGGTGCTCAAGTTGGGAGTAAGACTTTGCCATCTACAGACATCTTCTCTTTCCAGGTCAGATTTTTAATTTTGTTTATTGCTATGACAATAAAACTTGAATGGATCTTGGCTGGGATATTTTACTTATTTTGGGGGTGAGCTTATAGCCGCCCTGGTCATTTTAATAAACCTTGATAGATCAAATGTGTGGAAAGCATGACCTATGAAGTAATGAATTATCTTATGCCAGTTCTTTGAACCGGGGAATGGTTTGGTTGAATGTTCTTTTTGTTCCCACTTTCTGTGAATACCTTTCTTCCAGAGGTCATATAACTAGGTTTGAGAGTTGGATTTCTTTGTGTGTAGTGTAGACTGTTTGGGACAATATTATAAATCTACTCCTTTATATGCCCTCAAGGCCATTAGCATTATGTTGCAAAACCTTAGTCCAATTGGAGTGTAATCATAGGGCGTCTTAGTTTGAGTATATAATGAACCCCCTTGCAGTCTGTTAACATTTTATATATCTTGTAGACTGAATATTCTTTATTTCTTCAAGACTGAAAATTGTTTGATAAAAGCCTCGGGAGACTGTATACACAAATTATTTCTACTGTAGGTCCTTGAGACCATTACATGTTCAAGACAGTATCCTGATCCATTCTTCCAAAATTATAATACTAGAGTGTTTTGAGTAGAACCTTTGGACTAACAATGGGAGAGTACATTCCTTAAAACCCTTTTGACTGTGGGTGAATAAAATGTTATACTTATTCTTGAGAAATTGTTGCATAAAATTCTAATAGATCCTTTGGGCTTATGCCTGCAAGGTAATCCCTTTCCCTGACTGGTATTCTTGTTGTTACCTTGTTACAAATATAGTCCTTACTGGCAGGTATCATGCTATCCTTAAGAGATTTAGTAAAGTGTTGGCAGGCCTTATGGCCATGATGAGTTGTGCAATGTAATCCTTGCATTACAACTGTGAGATTGTTATAGGCCTTGCATAATTAAGTGACTATAATATATCTTGACCATCAAGGAGTAGTTATGACTACTACTATGCAATACTCTCTTTTGAATTATTAATGGTTTCTATAATAGACATCAGATTTCCACAGTCCATGATAATGTAAATGAGTGCTTCTGGATTAAACTGTGTGAGTATTTTTTCTCTCAACGTTTCGGATCATACTCCATGATCCATCATCAGGAGAAAAGAGAGAAGGAGAAGAGAATTCTCTTCTCCTTCTCTCTTTTCTCCTGATGATGGATCATGGAGTATGATCCAATTCTCTTCTCCTTCTCTCTTTTCTCCTGATGATGGATCATGGAGTATGATCCGAAACGTTGAGAGAAAAAATACTCACACAGTTTAATCCAGAAGCACTCATTTACATTATTAATGGTTATCAAGCCACAGAAAATATATGCAGTCCACATGGCTGCATCATCAAAGTATACTTTCGATTTATAAATTTATAACAGTATTTTGTTGCTAAATGGATTAAGACTAGAGTGTGTCATAATCCTTAATGGCATATTAATTAGAGATGTGAATGGTTCTTTTCGTTTGGGATGAAACAATTTACTTTACATTGGAAAACCAATTAGATTCAATAAAGTTAATTCATACCGAGTTTTTTTTTTCCTGGTCTATTACAATTGCAGCCTCAACAACCAAAAAGTGCTCAGATAAATCTCAGTATATGCCAAAAAGAAGCAACTATGTATATATATCTTAGCACACTCATGTCATGGATTGGAAAGATATCTGAAGACAATAATACAAAATAGATCTTAATAAGAAAAATTAATTACAAAAGCACACATCACAAGAATTAATGATGTGCAGGGAATTAGCAGAATTGTTTAAGCGCATGTCCAACATTTTCCTATGTCAAATCTTACTCAATGCAAAATTATCTTGCTATATCAACCCTATGGGGTTCAAGCTGTAGCCTAAACTTGCTAGCTAATCTTCGAGAAAATTAGCATGTTGCCTCACGGCTCACTAAATTATATGCAATCATACAGAAATAAATAACTAGCACTCGCAAATCAGGAAATACAGAACAATGCCCTGGTGGCCAAGCTGGTATCGAAAATGCATACAAATCCTTCAGCCAAATGGTGCAGATTGCTCCAAAAGAAATACCTTGACTCTGACTCCCCTAACAGCATACTTACTATGGCGGACCCTCCAAGAGACTCTCACATTTGGAACTTCACATTAACCTGTAGACACATTATCATTGATCACCTATCTTAGGTAATTAGGAACGGTAACATGTGGATTTGAGAGGATTCATGGAACAACTTCCCCCCATTGGCAGAAAAGGAAAATTTTGAAGAGGAAAGAAGGAAGCTATCACAGTCGTGGGTGTCAAGGTTCGAGATTATTTAAATCCACCTATGCCCAGTAGCACAAAATGGAAATGGAAATCACTCTCGGACGGTGGCCTCAACGACACCTAGATTCAAAGGCTAGACGAAGAATTTAATAAGAGGAAGGTATTTATAAGTGAGATGGACATATTTATAAGGTATTTGATTAAGTTCTAAATCTGGCAACTATATGGTCAAGCTTGGTTATCTTGTGCCATGTACTCCCCCAATCCAAGAGGACTGGCCTTCAGCCAAATGTTGGAGTAGTCTATGCCTCCCAAAGGCTTGGGCCTTCACTTTGTCATGTCCCCATATCGCTAACTTATCGAATCAACTATGTATTATTCATTCAAATGAAAGATATGAATGATATCAGTTATTGTAAATGAAATATATTTACATTAAATAATAAATTTAATATTATATAAATTTCATATATTCTAAATCAAGTTTATAAAAATTAATATTATAAACTACAATAATTAATTAAATATATTATTATATATAAATAACAGTATATAAATATTATCAATTTGAGTATTATTAATTAATATATAATACATTAATATAAATATAATATATTATTATTATTTAATATATAAATATCAATATAACTATAAATATAATATTAATAATTAAATATTATTATAATATATAGATAAATATAAATATTATTCAAATAATATTAAATAAATAAACATTATTGAAAGCGGCTATGTTTAAGTCTAAAGAAGTAAGAAAAACCAAGACTTTGGAAATATTATATTAAGCGAATAAAGAGTATAATGTATAGTCAAGGTGCCGATTCCTTGAAGAGGAACAACCGATCACAAAAGGCGGCTTTCCAAAACATATATTAATGAGAGAAATTCATTTTTTTTTAATATATTCATCCAGTCATCAAAAGGAGATTCGATCTGCAGATATCTATTCTATTAACTCAGCAATCTCCATCGAACATTTCAAGCATTAACATCTCAGCAATTTACTCAGTCTAAC
The DNA here is from genome assembly GCA_027924645.1 of Cunninghamia lanceolata. Classification (NCBI taxonomy): domain Eukaryota; kingdom Viridiplantae; phylum Streptophyta; class Pinopsida; order Cupressales; family Cupressaceae; genus Cunninghamia; species Cunninghamia lanceolata. The sequence continues at coordinate 9,812,632 of BSBN01001344.1, read as the reverse complement.
AGCAGATCCGCAGGCTTTTTGTAAGTTCCTTACTTAGCTCTAATATTTAGTTCCTCAATCGAATATAACAGACTGGCATTTAAATTGCTTTCATCCTTTAATATCTCTGTCTGGTCGGACGTATGCCCTCCAAAATAGACTCAAACCTGGAAACAAATTCTAATATTAAACCCTGACGGACTGGGCAGTCTGTTGGTGCTCATTTTGGCCTGGAGTTTGAGCTTGCTTGTTGGAGGGTTTCTTCTTTCAAACCCTAAGTGTTCTTGTCCATCGCCACGACTATTGCCTATCGGCAAAGGATATTATGGTTCCACTGACGGCGTTGGTCATGCCGATGGGGGATGAGTTAAGTGTTCATCGGTGAGATTTAGCATATCGGCAAAGGTCTTTTGCAGTTTGCCGATGGAGCGAGGTCACCCCGATGCGGAGTGCCATCGGAGTGAGATTGAGCATCGGGTCAACTTTGAAATGCTTGGCCGATGATGTTTTTCTTGCCGATCGGGAGACATCGCTGTAGCGTACTCTTTCTCTGGCCGATGATGGAGTTGATGGTGGTCTTCGGCGAGACTCGACGTATCGGCGGGGAGACTTTTGGGTTGGCCGATGGTGTTGGTCACACCGACAGCGGAGTATGGAGTAGCGATCGGCGAGACAGTTGTCGTCGGCGAAGGTTTTTTGGGAGCTGCCGATATGTGGATGTTTGGCCGATGTGATGTTATCGGCGTGGGTCACACCGACAAAGGGATGTTTTGAAGGTTATCGGGGTGACTTATGTTATCGGCGGAGGGGCTTGGTGTTGCTCCGATGGCCTTTCTCTGGCCGATGGGGAAATGTGTTTCTTTTGGTCATCGGTGAGAGTTGGTCTGTCGGTGGAGGTCTGGAGGGCTAGCCCGATGGTCTATGTCTGGCCGACAGAAGGGAGCGTAGTGTTGTATCGGCCAGACTGATGAGGTCGGCGAAGGATTCGTGGGTTGGGCTGATGGTTTGTGTCACGGCGATGGGTTTTGACGAAGGCATGTGTGTCGAGCGCGGCAAAAGCGCTCGACACTTGGTATGTATGCGACTATGCTTTTAAAGCGTCGAAGTTGTCTCCGCGGCACCAATGTGGGATTATTCCCCTGTATGTTTTGAACCTGCGAGGAAGCATTTTGGCGGGAAGTTTCTTTTTTGACTGCAGCGACGGTTTTCAAGCGACCGCGGGTGGTTGAGGCCCTTAATGGCGACTGTAGCAGGAGTATGGGCGATGGTACAAGCGATCAGGCTGCCTGATTGAGAATGAAGACTTCCAGATAGTGGCGCGTGGCTCGAGGCCCCCCTTTGTCTGCTGCATTTACATTTTCTGAGCGCCATTCCTTCTGAGGACTGTATCTGGCGAATTTTTTTTGTTATAATCATGTAATTAATTGTTGTGGTACACTTTCTGGCTGTTATAAGCAGACTGTGTTACCATTTTTCGGGTTGTTGAAAGTTGAACATTTTGGCTCTGTAACACAATACAGTTCGTTTTGGTTGCTCTGTACAGCTAAACCTGTGAGTTTATGTATCTCCAGTTGTATGTTTTTGCATGAATCCACTGATTTCATGGTTAATTTTATATGAGAAATGCTATGTTAGCATGTGTTTTGTTAATTCTGTCTCCAGTATTGCATGCATCTTTCTTCTGAGTTTGGATGTTTAAGGAATGTTTGAGGCTCTAGAACATAGAATTCCTATGTTGAATGTCTGATCTTTTAACTTCTGCTCAAGGGGTAGATTTAACTGTTTTCAGATTAAACATTGGGAAAGGTATACTGCAGTAGGGATGCCATAAGTAGAGATAACTTAACACTCTGTATTGGGAGATATCTGTAAGGCAGGTATCATATATATCCCCCTGAAATCCAGTTTTAGCTGTTCATGCTGATCATTCACAGGTGTATGTCTACTGACTCCAGGCCCTGGATAGGCACCAATCTTGCTTTGTGTTTGTGTTACAACCATGTCCAGCTTTGCATCCAAACTTAAAATCATAATCAAACTCTAAAACAACCATTAGGACATTAGAATTAGTTTTAGGATCCTCAGTCCTCTGTCTACAACTGCAAATAGGCCCAAAGCTAGCCCCTTTGCTCTTATCTTTCAGTTTTGGTCTACTTACAGGAGGACTTATCTGCTTTCTGACAGCATCCCAATCCTTGTATGCGTATCTCATGGATGTTGAGTAGGGAATACCCCCCTAGGTCTTGCAGAGCCTGAAGAAGAAGAGGAGGTAAAATATAGAGTCTATCTCCTACACTGTTGGCCCCTGGCCCAGAGATCCTGTTGATCATTGATGGCTACCTTGTAGGGAAATCTGGGAATAAGCATCCAGTCTGGGAAAAAACCAACAGAAATTGGCGACTCTACTGGGGATTGAGAAGTAAAAGTACTATCTAATCATCTCCAGTAATATATCTGTGACCCATCCGAGTCACCAAGAGAAATTGGCGACTCCGCTGGGGATGGTGATTTGAAAATTGTTATTTTTGAAAGAACCCTGATTTATAAAAGAAAACAGTTCCTAGTAATAGGTGGCGACTCCGAAGTAATCTCCCAACCGGTCAAAGTAAAATTTATATGCAGGGGAGAAGATCCCAACAAAATCCTTTATTTAAAGAGTTACCAGTAACAAGAAGAATGATGTATAGAAGAAAGGGAGCTGTCTCAGTCAGTCGTGAGGGTTCCCCCAGAAAAAATGATGATATGCAAGACAATCCAAGGTCTTCAGACAAGACAGTACCTTATTTTTCAAATGCAGAAGCTGATATTCAGGGTGCATATGAGAGGCAACAGGGTGGTAACATGAGAATGAGGTCAGAGGTGTTCCAAGAACGCCCATTTCTAGACCCTAGTGAAAGGTTTGAAGAGGCCGAGTCTCTGAGGGATGATGAAGACGAAGATCAGAATATGATAAAACCATCCTCCTCTAGGCCCAGCAAGGAAGAACGAGCTGATGAAATTAGGAGCTTAAGGGCCGAGTTTGAATATCAGCAGGCAATATCAATCAGAGATGACTTGAGGAAGAAAGTGCAAGCTTTGAGGACTGCCCAGAATAATTCAATTCCTACCCTTGAGAATGCAAATGTGCAGAGACATCAACAGAGAAATGAAGTGCAACATCAACATAATGATGAGAGACAAAATGTGAATGATGCTAGGATACCACTGAACAATGTAAGAAACTAGAATGCAAACAGAAATATTAATGTTAATCAGTTAAACAGACAGCCAATGCAGCTAGATAGATTCAGACAGCTGGTATTTGATGGTATTCCTGGGTATCCTAACCCCATTGATAAGCATCTGAGGCTGCAAGTGCCTAAATTTTCAGGAAACAACACTGTGTCAGGAGAAGATCATCTAAAAGCCTTTCAAAATGTCATGGATAACTTTGAGGTTGAACATGAGGATGTTTTCATGAAGTCATTCATGCAATCCTTAATAGATGAGGCAAGAGAATGGTACAAGAATCTGCCTGACCGGAGTATTTCATCATGGGATGATTTTAAAAGGATGTTCAAGGAGCAATATGGTGACAAAACTGACCCTAGCTTTTTTGTAAATGAGTTCACCAGTATCACTAAAGGGTCAAATGAGCAGGTTGCAGATTTTAATGCAAGATTTACTAAAGTGTTAAACAAATTGCCACATCACATGAGGCCAAATGAACCAATGTGCATAATATTGTATATCAATGCCTTTGATGCAAAAACTGCATATGGATTAAGAGATAAAGGTCCTGCTACTCTCAGGGATGCTTTCAGAATTGCAGTGAATATTGAAAACAACAGGAAAGCATCGGGCAAGACAAATAGAAGGGATGATATAAAAATTCTGCAGAATCCAAACAAGCCTCAGAACACTCAAGGTAATACATCTGCCCCTGAAGATAAGATAGACAAATTGGCAAATGTTGTTAAGGACCTAAGCTATAGATTAGCTAGAAGTGAAAAAGGGATAGGTCCTGATAGGCAAGTCTATCAAGGGCAGGAAAAGAGGCCATCATTGCATGATATGCCTTATAATACCAATTGGCATGATGGTAAACCTATATTCCCACGTAACAACACAAATCAAAGAGCTCAACATGTCAAAGAAACTCCTGATCCTCTAAAGAAAGCTGTAAATATTGTTGATGATGCTCCATGGTGTATAATTTGTCAGATGCCACATTCACAGTCACAGTGTATGATTGCTCAGTCCTTGTGTGATAATACTACATCTTGTAATGAATGCAATGAGCCACATTATGTGCAAGATGATGATGTTAATATGATGTCCATAAGCAATGGATACCCTCTTTATGATGCTGATGAGAGTACAACTGATGGAACTCAGGGCTGCCAACAGTTCCCATATGATGAAGATGATGAAGTTAACTATGCCTATGCTCAGAACTCACGCAATTTTCTGAGTAACTTACAACGACCTTCTGATGAGGAAATTAGGGCCTTCACAGCTGCAGCAGTTGCTCAAGTCAAGAGCAACTACAATCTCAGAGGTAAAAATCAGGTAAGCAGCCCACATCAGCCAAAAGATGTTACTATAGGACAGCCAGTGCATGGTCATAAGGGGATGGAATTACAAAAAAGGCAGTGGGTTAATAATAAACAGAATTTCAGACATAGAACAGGTCATGAATCCCAAGGACCAGAAAATAGAATCCCTCAGGCTGAAGATCAAGGTAAAGGTTCCCAAGACAAGAATGATGATCAGGGAACTATGAAAGTAAAAGCTAAATCAGTTCAGGATAAAAACAAGATTGTGGAGCAAGCTACAACTGTTATACAAAATTATGCTCCATTTGATATAGCTCAAGTCCTCTCCCAGGTAAAAGTCTCTGTTCCACTTATGGAACTCATGAAAGTGGAAGAAATCAAGAATAGGACAGTATCCCTAATTTCAGGGGTACCTTTTCAAGCTAAACAAAATGCTCAGACCCAGGGTGAGAAACATGTCATATGTAATGAAGAAGATGAGGCTCCTGAGGTTTATTTAGGAGTGACTATGACAAAGTGTCCTTCACAAGTGGAACCATTTTATGTTTCCCTGGTTATAAATGGAAAAATAATCAGAAATTGTATGCTTGACTCTGGAGTATCTACAAATGTCATGCCTTTGGCCATCATGCAACAAGCTGGATTGAAAATTGATAAGGCATGTGGAAAATGTTATGCTATGGATGCCAGAGAGGTACCGGTTATTGGAATCATGAAGGATGTAGATTTCAAACTGGCAGCATTTCCTGAAAAGAGATATAAAATGAATATAACAGTGGTTGACATCAAGCCACAGTATGGTATGTTGTTGTCAAGAAGATGGGCAGCACTAATTGGTGGAAGTATGCAGCTAGACCTGTCATATGCCATGATTCCAATGAATGGCAGGGATGTTAAGCTAATCAGAGAACAAAGATCATCAGAGACAGTGGAAGACCAAGAAGCAGAGGAACAGATATGCTTTGTAAACACTAACTGTGATAACTTCAAGGTTGTCTCCGATGATAGAGAAGATAAAAAGAAAAATGTCTGCATTGAAGAATTGGATCAGCAAGGTTTGTGGACCATGTTTTTTGATGGAGCTTGTGCAAAAGAAGGCTCTGGAGCTGGAGTTGTTTTCCTGTCTCCAACTGGTAAGCTCCTCAAATTCTCTTTCTTGCTGAGGTTTGTTTGCACAAACAACATTGCAGAATATGAGGCTTTACTCTTAGGCCTAAATATTGCTCTCAAACATGGAATCAAAATGCTAAGAGTATTTGGGGATTCTGAGCTGATTGTATCCCAAATTAGAGATAGGTATGCTTCAAAAAATAAAAGGTTGAAACAATACAAGCATGCTGTTTGGGATACCATTGAACTATTTGATGCATTTTCAATAGACTGGGTAGAGAGGTCAAAGAATGTTATGGCTGATTTCTTAGCTAATGTTGCAATAAGGCCAAATGACATTACTCTGTCAAATGTTACAAATGTAGAAGTTAAAATTAGGCCTGCAGTACCAGAAAATATATGCAGTTGGCAAGTGTTTAATGATGATAGGGACTTGTTAAAATTTTTGCACTGCATAGATGAATATGAGAATCAATAAATTGATTTCCAAGCTTTTGTAGAGACTATAGATGGAAAAGAAACTCTTGTGGGAAAAGAGATAATTCAATTGAAGACTAATAAAATCCCCAGAGGATTAGTAGCTTTGGAAAGAGCTTTTGACAGTAGAGATAAATTGGTCACAAGGACATCTCCCACAAATAAAGAAGATTTAGAAGAGATAAATTTGGGGACATCTCAGGCCCCTCAGAAGGTATACATTGGTAAACAGCTCAAACCACACATTAGGAGTATGTTGATTGCATTACTGAAAAAGTATAAACATGTTTTTGCTTGGTCATATGAGGACCTAAAAGCCTATAGGGAAGATTTATTCCAGCATGAGATCCCATTGAAGCTGGGAGCTAAGCCATTCAGACAGAGGCAAAGACCTATTAATCCTACCTTGGCTCCAAAGATGCAAAAAGAACTCAAAAGGCTGAGGGAAGCTGGAATAATTGTGCTAATCAGGCATTCAACTTGGGTGTCTAACCTTGTCCCAGTCAGAAAAAAGAATGGTGATATTAGGCTTTGTGTTGACTTCAGGAACTTGAATGTATCCTCTTTAAAGGATAACTATCCACTGCCTAATATGGAAGCTATGTTGCAGAGAGTGACTGGTTGTGAACTCTTATCCATGATGGATGGATTTTCAGGTTATAATCAGGTGAAGGTAAAGGAATCAGAACAGTATAAGACTGCCTTCACCACTCCATGGGGAACTTATGTGTATGTTAGAATGCCCTTCGGACTAACAAATGCAGGTGCTACATTTCAAAGAGCGATGAATGTTGCTTTTGCAGGGTTGATTGATTCAATCCTGGCTGTATATCAAGATGACTTGACTGCTTACTCAAAGAAAGAAGAGCAGCATTGTTTGCATCTGGAGCAGATTTTCATAAGAGCACTAGAATATGGTATTTCTTTAAATCCAAAGAAGTGTGCCTTTGGGGTAGTTGAAGGAAAGCTCCTGGGACATATTGTTTCCAAGGATGGAGTCAGGATAGATCCAAAGAGAGTGGCTGCTATTGATAGAATTCAAATGCCAAAAACTGTAAAAGGAGTTCAGTCCTTCTTTGGACAGATAAATTTTGTTAGGAGATTTGTTCCCAACTTTGCAAAAACCACAAGGAACATTTCCAAGATGATGAAGAAGGATGCAACTGTCCACTGGGAAAGTGAAGCAATAGAATCATTTCAGAGTATCAAAGAGGCAATCAAGATGGCCCCTGTTCTTAAATCTCCTGATTTTTCTAGGCCATTCCAAGTATTTTCATTTGCTTCCTTTCATACTATTGCTGCATGTTTGCTACAGAAAAATGAAGATGGTTTTGAACAGCCCATAGCTTTCTTCAGTATGTCCTTGCAGGCCTCTGAGTTGAAGTATGATATTATGGAAAAACAGGCATATGCACTAGTCAGAGCCATCTAAAGTTTCAGACCATACTTGGTAGGATCATATATAATTGCATATGTACCCCATGCAGCAGTCAAAGACATTCACTCAGCAGGAGGTGACTGGAAGAAGGTGCAGATGGATAAACAAACTGCAAGAGTTTAACATAGACATACAAATTACCAAGTTGGTAAGAGGACAAGGATTAGCCAAGATGATGGCACAGTCAAACTTGGAAGCATGCCAAGTTAATGCAGTCCAAAATGAGAGTGTAAATGTATTAGGATCTGAATGGTACAAGGATATTATCTACTACTTGCAAAATCTGAATTGTCCTTCCCATTTCAGTGACAGTCAAAAGAGGACTTTAAAGTTACATGCAATCAGGTATGTTATTGTTCAAGGTGAGCTATACTGGAAAAACCCTGATGGTGTGCTGCTGAGATGTGTGGATGAGGATATGGCTAACAATGTTTTGATTGATATGCATAAAGGATTGTGTGGTGGACATTATACTGCCCAAACAACAGCGCATAAAATTCTCAGAGCAGGATATTGGTGGCCCACTCTCTTTTCGGATGCACAAAAGTTAGTAAGGAAGTGTGACCCTTGCCAAAGATTTTCAGGAAAGCTGAAATATGATGGTGCTTTACCCCTCAGAACTGTAACTGTGGATGCTCCATTTCAGCAATGGGGAATTGACTTCATAGGGGAAATTGCAGACAAATCAAGTGGGGGACACAGTTGGATTTTGGTGGCAACTGATTACTTTACCAAATGGATTGAGGCCATTCCAACTAAGAGAGCTACAAGTAAGGTGGTGATGGATTTCATACTGGAAAATGTTATCATCAGGTTTGGAGTACCATTCAAGATAGTTACTGATAATGCTATGTGCTTCAGATCAGGTGAATTTGTTGATTTTTGCAACAAATATGGGATCAGTCTATCATATGCATCACCATATCACCCACAAGGGAATGGTCAAGCAGAATCAAGCAATAAAAGCATCATGAAAATTATCAAGAGGATACTGGACAAGAACAAGAGAGCTTGGGACTCAAAATTAAAGTTAGCAATATGGGCTGACAGAGTGACAGTAAAAAAGGCTATTGGAATGTCACCCTTTGAGCTAGTCTATGGTGCATCAGCCAGATTGCCCATAAACAATCTACTGCCAGTTTACGGATTCATTCAGGAAAATGATGAGGAGATTGAAGATTCCATGACAGAAAGAGTGAATCAGCTGGTTGCACTGGATGAAGACAGAAGGAAAGCCCACCAGATCAATCTCAAGAGACAACAAGAGGTGAAATATCAGTTTGACAGGAGAGCTACTAAAAGGAAATTTCAGGTCAATGATCTGGTGCTCATATGGAATGCAAAAGATCAGGACAAGGGTAAACATGGTAAATTCGAACCCTTATGGATGGGCCCATATCAGATTTCCAGTGCTCATGGGGAGGATTCTTATTTCCTCCAGGCCCTAGATGGTGAAGTTCTGGAATTGCCTGTGCATGGCCAATTCCTTAAGTTTTATTTTGCATAGATGACTTGTCACTGTGCACATTTGTAAAAACATGTATATAGTGTAAATGTCTTGTGCAGATCGTGCTTTTTGGTTTTTTGCCTGGTCTGCCCGGAGATCTGGTTCTCGCTGCAGGTTTTCACCTGCACGTCCCCATTCGGAGCCAGTGTTGGTGCTCATTTTGGCCTGGAGTTTGAGCTTGCTTGTTGGAGGGTTTCTTCTTTCAAACCCTAAGTGTTCTTGTCCATCGCCAAGACTATTGCCTATCGGCAAAGGATATTATGGTTCCACCGACGGCGTTGGTCATGCCGATGGGGGATGAGTTAAGTGTTCATCGGCGAGATTTAGCATATCGGCAGAGGTCTTTTGCAGTTTGCCGATGGAGGGAGGTCACCCCGATGGGGAGTGCCATCGGAGTGAGATTGAGTATCGGGTCAACTTTGAAATGCTTGGCCGATGATGTTTTTCTTGCCGATCGGGAGACATCGCTGTAGCGTACTCTTTCTCTGGCCGATGATGGAGTTGATGGTGGTCTTCGGCGAGACTCGGCGTATCGGCGGGGAGACTTTTGGGTTGGCCGATGGTGTTGGTCACACCGACAGCGGAGTATGGAGTAGCGATCGGCGAGACAGTTGTCGTCGGCGAAGGTTTTTTGGGAGCTGCCGATATGTGGATGTTTGGCCGATGTGATGTTATCGGCGTGGGTCACACCGACGAAGGGATGTTTTGAAGGTTATCGGGGTGACTTATGTTATCGGCGGAGGGGCTTGGTGTTGCTCCGATGGCCTTTCTCTGGCCGATGGGAAAATGTGTTTCTTTTGGTCATCGGTGAGAGTTGGTCTGTCGGTGGAGGTCTGGAGGGCTAGCCCGATGGTCTATGTCTGGCCGACAGAAGGGAGCGTAGTGTTGTATCAGCCAGACTGATGAGGTCGGCGAAGGATTCGTGGGTTGGGCCGATGGTTTGTGTCACGGCGATGGGTTTTGACGAAGGCATGTGTGTCGAGCGCGGCAAAAGCGCTCGACACTTGGTATGTATGCGACTATGCTTTTAAAGCGTCGAAGTTGTCTCCGCGGCACCAATGTGGGATTATTCCCCTGTATGTTTTGAACCTGCGAGGAAGCATTTTGGCGGGAAGTTTCTTTTTTGACTGCAGCGACGGTTTTCAAGCGACCGCGGGTGGTTGAGGCCCTTAATGGCGACTGTAGCAGGAGTATGGGCGATGGTACAAGCGATCAGGCTGCCTGATTGAGAATGAAGACTTCCAGATAGTGGCGCGTGGCTCGAGGCCCCCCTTTGTCTGCTGCATTTACATTTTCTGAGCGCCATTCCTTCTGAGGACTGTATCTGGCGGATTTTTTTTGTTATAATCATGTAATTAATTGTTGTGGTACACTTTCTGGCTGTTATAAGCAGACTGTGTTACCATTTTTCGGGTTGTTGAAAGTTGAACATTTTGGCTCTGTAACACAATACAGTTCGTTTTGGTTGCTCTGTACAGCTAAACCTGTGAGTTTATGTATCTCCAGTTGTATGTTTTTGCATGAATCCACTGATTTCATGGTTAATTTTATATGAGAAATGCTATGTTAGCATGTGTTTTGTTAATTCTGTCTCCAGTATTGCATGCATCTTTCTTCTGAGTCTGGATGTTTAAAGAATGTTTGAGGCTCTAGAACATAGAATTCCTATGTTGAATGTCTGATCTTTTAACTTCTGCTCAAGGGGTAGATTAAACTGTTTTCAGATTAAACATTGGGAAAGGTATACTGCAGTAGGGATGCCATAAGTAGAGATAACTTAACACTCTGTATTGGGAGATATCTGTAAGGCAGGTATCATATACATCCCCCTGAAATCCAGTTTTAGCTGTTCACGCTGATCATTCACAGGTGTATGTCTACTGACTCCAGGCCCTGGATAGGCACCAATCTTGCTTTGTGTTTGTGTTACAACCATGTCCAGCTTTGCATCCAAACTTAAAATCATAATCAAACTCTAAAACAACCATTAGGACATTAGAATTAGTTTTAGGATCCTCAGTCCTCTGTCTACAACTGCAAATAGGCCCAAAGCTAGCCCCTTTGCTCTTATCTTTCAGTTTTGGTCTACTTACAGGAGGACTTATCTGCTTTCTGACAGCATCCCAATCCTTGTATGCGTATCTCATGGATGTTGAGTAGGGAATACCCCCCTAAGTCTTGCAGAGCCTGAAGAAGAAGAGGAGGTAAAATATAGAGTCTATCTCCTACACTGTTGGCCCCTGGCCCAGAGATCCTGTTGATCATTGATGGCTACCTTGTAGGGAAATCTGGGAATAAGCATCCAGTCTGGGAAAAAACCAATAGTCCTGAGAATAAATAGAAATTATTCTGATTTTGGCATTATCACTGATCAAAAGAGTATGATTACTGATCCTATAATCTGATATGGAACCATATATATGTATGTTCAATTGGACTGAATCATTGACTGCACTTATCTGTAGATTAAGATGACTGAATGGCAATTTTAATATCTTTTCTACTGCACTTTGATACCTCTCATGTTGTATCATATTCTACTGTATGACTCTATGCATAATAATAATGGCAGATGGTATATTCTAGAATTGTGTGGGAACTGCATATATTCTGTTTTTGACTCAGCCAGGAGGGGTGAAAGCATAACCTTAGTAGATTGCCTAAAAACCCGATCTAAGATTCTGTCCCATAGGCCCGAGTCAAGGGTTTGGACCATGGAGGGATGGGGGTTCCACATTGGATCGTGCCCCATAGGCCCGAAACAAGGGTTTGGGCAATAGGACTGTGGTAGGCCTTAGGCTACTAAGGACTTATGACTTCCCCTCCCCTGGTGTGTTGAATGCTTCTTCTTACATATGTGTTTCAAAATGCAAGTATGATTATGTTGGATTGATGAATACTAGATATTAAAGCTAACATGTAGCACTATGGACTCGAATATACATGGTGATGTAGGTACTATCTCAAGAAGAAGTGTGGAGTAGAAGTAAACTATTCAAACCAAGATTATCCCATTAAAGAGAACATTTCTCAGAGAAGAAACCCTAGACCTAATCCACAAGCGAATTCTAGGGCAAACCAGGTAAGGAACATTACACACTTGGACTATTGGCAAGCTCCCAAGCAACCCCAAACATTTTTCTTGTCCTTGACTATAGGTATTTGGGGGAATATTCAACCGCATAGAGGTTTTCTAGTATTTTCCTCTCTTGTCATTTTCATTTCCTTTTCAAAATACATAGATTTGGTTACATTTCTTTATTTCTTTATCATCTAGTATCACCTAGATTTCTGTTCTAGTTGTCTTTGTTTCTTGCGATGCACTTGGGCATTGTTCTAAGGAAAAAGACATGTTTTTACCAGCAATTGTTGTGCAACGCTCCATATAGACGACAACGCATCACGTAAATGTCCGCACACTGCACAGGCATCCCCAACAGGAAGTTCAATCTTTCGACTCTAGGTTCCTTTCTTTCTCCTATTTACAATTCTGAATTCAATTTGTCGATTATTGTAATGTCCTGTTGTGATGTAATCACACATCGCCCCATTGCAAATGAGGAACCCCTCTTTTTTCTTGCTTTCTATCCTTGTTTTGCTTTAGGTTTAGTTTTCCTCTAAGCTTATAGGATTTTGATAGTGTTGTGTATCCAAGTCTCAACTGTTTCTTGCCAAGAGGTCTATATGCCTTCATCCTGATGCATGTCACTGAGACCCTGAAAATGACTAAGTCTGATATCCTGGAAATCCTGAAAAAATGACTTAAGTCTGAAATTTGGTGGATCCTCAGAAATCTAGAATCTGCATGCTAAATCCTATGGATCCAGGACCTATCTCAAACATTCTGGAAGTATATTGATAAATATTGACTTAAACATATTTTCAATATACTTCCATTCAGGAAAATCCAAAATTTGACTAAGGCAAGAAATTCCTCACTCCATATCCAAACCCGCCCAGTCTGGGCAGCCTCACAAGGTGCTCTTGGACAATGTCTTCACCAGGAGAAACTATCCAGACACTGCCTTCAAACCCGCCCAAGGAAAGTTAGGATATTTTCATGAGTTTTTGCCGATTGAAGGGAGTTAGGAAGTGATGGAGTCTAAAACTAAGATTTTGATGAAAATTCCATGCCTCACCTCCAAACCCGCCCTTCCTGGGCAGCCTTGGCACGAGGACATGGATTCAACGTCATGCACATGCACTTGTCCAGACAGAACCCTCAAATCCGCCCAAGGAAAAAGTTGTCAAATTTACAAGGTTTTGAGCACAAAAGACATGGAAATGATGAAACTCCAAGGAAACTCATGAGTCTGAATGACTCTAAGGCATCACAAGGTAGATTCCATGCAAGGCTTCCCAGCCCGCCCTACCTGGGCGGCCTCACTAGGGAGTGATGGACAGTGTCATCACCATTAGGAGAGCTCCTCCAGACACAACCTTCAAATCCGCCCAAGGAGGAAATGATCAAGTTTGCAAGGTTTCAAATACAAAGCACTAGGATGTGATGAATTTCAAGCAAAGTTCACAAGTTTGAAGGAGTTAAATACATTTAAGTCAAATTCCATGGGTCACCTCCAAACCCGCCCTACCTAGGCCGCCTCAAGGGGTGCTCATGGATTATATCTCCTCCCACATGAAACTCTCTAGACAACACTCCCAGAACTGCCTAGGGTGAGAACAATACACTTTGCAAGTAGAATTGATGAAGGTAATGAAGATGACACATAGGAGATGAGATGACTAAGTTTAAAGGAGTGGAAAGTTTTCTAAGTGCAAAAGTCCAAGGGTCACTCTCAACCTCGCCCTACCTGGGCAGCCTAGACAAGTGAGCTTGGAGTCTAGTGTCTAATCACTCAAGATCACTCCTTAAACTCCTCCTGACAAGGATGAATCAATTGGAAAGAATGATGAAGAAATCACTAAGTCTTGCAAATAGAAGAGAAGAGCGTCAAGGTCAAGAAGTAAAAGGTTCATATTGCAAAATCCTTACAACACCTCAAAAGCCACCCTTCCTAGGCGGGTTTCATCAAGACATGTGGACAAGATCATCACCTAACATTCAAGATGAGCCTTTCAACTTCACAAACATCTCAAAATTTCACTAAGTCTGGAGGTTGGAGAGAAAGGTCTTCATAAGGAAGGAAATGAGCATCAAGTAAAGTTTAAGTGAAGAAATCCATACACCACCTTCCAAGCCGCCCATGCTAGGCGGCCTTCAACATCTTCTTTGGACTGTGTCTCCTCCACAACACATTCTCCATACACGACCTTCAAAACCGCCTTGCCAAAGTGCCTTCCACCATCATGCATGTTCTTCACATCAAACAATCCATACACTCACTTGAAATCCACCCATCCTTCTAAGGTTTTCCATCTCATTCAAGGAGGTCAAGTCATCATTGGAACAAGTGAAGAGGGTTTAGATTATCAAAGTAAAGCCCAAAAAATGCTTAAGTTATGAAAATCCACATGCAACCTGCAATCCTGCCCATGCTAGGCGGCCTTGAGCACTTTGTCTGGACAAGGTCATGTCATTCACAAGACACACTCCGCCTATCACCTCTAAACCCGCCCAGCTTTCACACCCTAACATGGAATTCACATCAAATAATCCATACTACCCCTCTAAACCTGCCTAGGCACTTAGGCATGGATTTCACGCGAAAGGGTATGTTTTGAAATGTCATTTTTTGATCCCACATGCATAAGATAAATGTAATTTGTTATTGAAAATCCTTTATATCAAGTCTTAATTTGATGTGTTTCTTTTTGTAGGTGATGGAGGGTCCAAGGAGGTGAATAGCGAGAGCTCATACATGAGAAGTTTGGAAGGTGGAGGAAAGTTGCTCAAATTTGTCATCATCACCACACGGAGGAGCTCTTGCATCAAGTTCATCTTACTTTGAAGACTTCGTAGACATCAACGCCACGCATGAGGAGTCATCATCCAGAGTTGTCTATTTCATGTACATCCATCATATGCAAGTCTACTACAAGAAGTCACGCACAAGACATCTTTCACCTCAACACTCCAAGAGTCCAGAGTCCTACAAGAGCATCACAAGATGAGAGATGAGCATGATCATCGAAGCAATCCATGAGTTACATCAAGACAACAAGAAGAAAATATTCTAAGTAAAGTGAACATGAGATGAACCAGACTAGTTCGTTTAAGGATACTGAGGTGGCACGTACACATCATTAGGCCAATCGCATTCTACCATGTCATTCATTCAAGAGGGCCCACCATAAAGATGCTTATCACATTGGGAAACATGCCTTCATTGCCTCTTTCATGTTCTAAAAAGAGCAAATTTTGTAACAAACTGCCTTGTCTCAATCTCGGCCGTTGATTGCTAAATCAATCTGGGCCATTCATTGTAATTCTTAAGCTCTATATAAGGCTCACTTCTCTCATTTGTAGATATAGACATTAGAGGATTAGAGAGGATACATTAGATTAGAAAGGAGTAGAGTAGAGGAGGCTCTTCGAAGTCATTGAAGAGATATTGAGAGATTGTTGTAAAGATACACTTCAAGATTAATGCAAGCTCATTGTTGAATGTTTCATGGTGATCTTGTGATTTTGGAATGTTAGCATGGTCTTCATTGTCTCCAAGATGGTTAAGAATTGTTTCCAAAGTAGCTTAGTTGATAGATTAGAAGTTCATTGATGTAATGCATGTATGTATTGAATATTTGATCAACTCCTAGCTCATGCTTTTGACATCCATTACTGGTGGAGTGTTGTGTAAAGCTAGTCTGAGCTTCATCATAATTTGCTTAAGTTCGGTTGTGGATGCTTGTTTGAGTTGCGCCGTCCAATGGGTGCTTATATGAGCTTTCATGATTTGAAAACCATTCGCTAACCTTAGGAGATTGCACCTACTCCATGTAGTTGTAGGCATTCTTGGCGAAGTGGAGTTAGGTTTATTGAGGAGTTTGTCTATTCATGCAGCATCATTGCCTCATTGACCTTACATTAGTTTCTCTAAACCCTTGCCTTTTACCTTTTCTTTTTGTAGTTGATTAGAAGAAGTTCCATTTCACAAGGAAAGAGTACATATTTGAATGGAGTGATGAATAAATTCTACGTAAGTCCCTTTGTGTAAACAGCATTATCACATCATACCACCGAGGCTATCCGTTGCAAATCACATACAAGGAACCTTGGAGCATTCTTGTTTGATCACATAGTTTAGCATTCGAGACGCTTTGTTCAAGAGAGGATAGAGCACTTGGTGTTTTATTCTAATGTTGTTGTTGTCAAGAAAACATCATCAACATGTCCCATTTTGTAAATGCCCTAGTTTTTGCCCTAAAATCACAATTCCAATCAAAGCAAGAAATTAAATAGAGTTAGCGATATCATTTACCAACTTCGATTGTTGAACAAGATAGATCCTGGTTGAGAACTTGCAACCATGTTAATCATTGAAAGCATAATCCATAAAATAGATCTTTCCTACTAGGGTTAGGAACATTATCTTAATCATATGATATACCTCATTCATCAATGGAGTCCAACCCAAAAAGGTTTAGGATAAGGGGGCATAATAGGGTGCCTGAAGTGATTCTCTACCCTAGGCCCAAGAGCGGATATACCATCCCTCTTGGCCTCATGTGGCCCTTGCCATCCATATGAGGGGGTGTACCTAGTGAGGAATCCTATAGTCGTTCCCCCTCATCTTACCACCCTTATTCTCCTCCCTATGATTGGGACTCCTTAACCCAATTGCCAACCATGGTAGAAGTTTGACAGGAAACTACAATAGGGTCTCCAAAGTATCCTTCCCTTCTAAGCCCAAGGGCGGGACACACCTTGCACCCCCTTGGCCTCATGGGACTATCAGTCTTCAACCATGACGTGGTGTGCTTAGAAGAGGACCATCCAACCCTTCCTTGTATTCCTCATTATTCCTCATGGTTGCTTGATAAATATATCATTATACACAACCATAGTTGAAAAACTCGGACTCGGCGCAGACTCGGCAGCCCAAAATAGGACTCGGACTCGAGACTCGGCAAAAAACTCGGCAAAGAAGAAAACCGTAGTTTTACAAAAAAAAAAAAAAAAATTAATGCATTTAGAGAACATAAGAGCCATAATTCAAACATTACACATGTCATATGATCTTCAAACACTCAATATTTGAAATTTCATCATTCATGAACCATAATCATACGATTCATACTCATAGTTTCAAACTTTCGAATGTATAACAAGTAACAACATCATAAGTTTATAAATGTTTACATATAATGATGTCAAAATGAGAAAAACAACCAAATAAAATCTACATCTTCCTCTTTCCTCTCCTAATGTAACTCAATTTTTGAGGCCTCGAACTAGGTGCTACAGTTGTTTCTTGTTCTTCAAAATCAAAATTGTCTTCGTCATCCTCCATTTCATCCAATTCTGTTGCTTCTGCTGCTTCTCTCTCCAATTCTGCAAGATCTTCTTCAGTAAGGAGGACATCATCATCATTTTGTTCATTGGTAGTCCATTCACCATATGGATCAATATCCTCTAAGTCGATGGACTCATGTGAAATGCCCTCCACCTTTCTAGTTCGAAGGCGAAGGTTGTACCGAACGAAGACAAGATCATTGAGCCGCTCTATTTCGATCTCCTTAGCTCGTAATCTTCTCTTCTCCAGCTTCTAATCCACTATGCAGACTTGTTGTGTGCCTCAAAGAGTGTTAAAATGAAGAAAAAAACCCAAAAAAAAACAGTTTTAAGTGTTTATGGGTGTTCATTTGACAGGGCGAGAGTCCAGGGTCAGGACTCGGGAGTCCTACCCTAGGACTCGCGAGAGTCCTAGGATAGGACTCGCGAGTCCCAGGGTAGGACTCTTCAGGACTCGACTTGCGAGTCCGCGGCGAGTGGACTCGGCCAGCCTTAGGACTCGGGAGTCCGCCGAGTTTTGGCAAGTTTTGGAAGAGTTTTTAAACTATGTACACAACAATCATGATAGAGCATACCACAATATTTATTAAAACATAAGACTGCTATATTCCCTTAAGCAAATGCATTAACTGTTGATTCTGCCCTTGTCTGCTGAGTGCAGATAAGCTGATTTGATTGATTCAATAATAGAACAATAGAATAATAGAATAATAGAAGGATAGAATAATCGAATGATATAATGATAGAATAATTGAGTGATAGAATGATACATTGATAAAAGAGTAGAAGGATATAAGAGAATGATGATATAATAATATAATGACGGGATAATAGATATGATATAATGATAGAAGAATAGAATGAAAGAACGATATAAGAATAGAATGATACAATGATAGAAGAGTAGGAGGATAGAATAATAGATCAATAGAATGAGAGGATGATAGAAACATAGTATGATAGAATGACTGCAATAAATACTTTTCTGCTGTTATCAACTACTGCTGTAGATCTTTATATCTTTCTTTATTTCTGTTTATATATTTTCTTGCTAGCTGATCTGCTCTTTTAAACTCAGAAATATATTCCTTGAAATTGCCTTCAAACTCCCTCCTTATCTCTCCTTATATAACATCTCAAGAGAGGCGATAGACATACTCTTTCATAAAGAACACCACCTTTCACTAACCGCTGTCCTTCATAACAAATCGCAGATATCTTAAATCGCTGCTTTTGTATATATATTTAAATCGCCGCATTTGTATATGTAAATCATTGCCTTTTTATATGCAAATCGTATCATGTTATTGTTTGTTTGGAGTAAGACAATTTGTCTTATATACAAGGTTGTCTTCACACCTAGTCGGCTATCTTTTAGATATCTTTTATTTGAAAACTGATCGCACCTTTTTTATATACAAATCGCACCATGTAAAATATTAATTGTTTCCTTGTAAACGAGTTGGTGCTCATTGAGTCGGCCCATAGGGGAGGGGACATGACAATTATGTATTTTAGTTTCCTGTAAATTAGTATTCTGTCAACCCCAGCTCCCATATTTAATGTAATATAGAATTAGAAGTTAAAGGTATCCCTTTTCCTATATTACAATGACATCTAGAAATATCACTTGTAGATGCTAGTTAAGTTGAGATTGATCATTTCAATCATTAAGTAAATAAATTATGATAGACAAATCGATCCAAAGATTCAATTTTGTAATGCCAAATTTGATTGCCACCATTAAAGCAACATAATTAGTTGCAAACTTAAGGTTAGCTTAGCGTATAAGTACCTGCCATAACCTAGTATTATTTATCTACCTCCACTTCATCCATAATTCCTTCAAGTAATTGACAATAGTTACCTTATAAAAGGCGTTGGAGCAACAATCATAGATGCAAAGGTGACAAAGGTGACTTTATTATAGCTAGAAAACCCTCCATATCATAAATGATGCTTTACACGTAATATTGTGAAGAATTTCCTTATCTACCAATGGAACATTTTGATTACAATCAGATCAAACACAGCCTTTGGATTTTCATAGCCATCAGAAAATGTTCTGGCCACCACATTGATCTAAATAATGTTTTCTTCTCTCATAATTTTGTTCTTGAGGAGGTCTGTCAAAGAGTGTATATGATTGAACGAGAACATTTTCTTTTCTCATAGGAGGCCATCTCTTGCCATGAATGAAGCTTAGTTCAAATTAAATCCAGCTAGTGGTTTCCACTTGTGGTAAAGATATTTACTCTCTAGAGTCTAGATTAATGTCTAGAATTGTTGAGAATCTAGACTTTCATCAAAGTTCATAATCATCAATGTATACACTTTTGATGACAAGGAACTATATTATATCAAACATCCAGCATAGACAAGATTTATTTTGTGTTTCAAGGTATATTTGTTGATTTTACGTCAGTGGTCTGCATTATTTTCAGCAGGTAATTTGCTGATTTGAGTTTGACTTAATAGCTCATCTGGACCAACTTAAGTTTGAGTTTGTTGCAGGCTAAGTTAAATATGGGTTTATGCAGCCAGATGGATGAGTTTTGGGTCATTATTTTTAGGTGAATTATGTTACAGTTGGATTTCTCCTCTCATCCAATACCGTGAATTTCATTTTCCATATCACAGAAGAGTGCAATGTCCTTGTCTTTCTATTCTCCTTTGTAGAATTTATGTTTTTCCACATGCACTCAATCTTCAGTGCTGTCTGCAAAGTCATTATTTTCTTATGATGATACCATGCATAAATAACAAGATGCAATCAGATCCTAATTACAAACGCATAATTTCATTGGCCTCCATTTAACTGCAATATAACGACATGAACTGGCATGCAGTTGAAGAATTATTCCAATATTTTGTTTTCCAAAACTTCAGCATGTACACAATCATAATGTCTAGTGCATGTCACTCCATTTCATAACTCAAACTAAAATCATATCCAAAATCACCTCACCACACAGAGGAAATGAAAAGCATGCCCATAAGGCTCAACAGATACATACCAATTAAACGTTCAGAATAGGATTTGTTGATACTAATAAATTCATGCTGGAGAAACTGCAGAAGATTCTGCTTTGATGTCTCTGCAATAAGTCGTTTGATGAGTAGCAGATCAACAGCAGAGGGATGGTATTTTGTCTCGGCAGGTGCTAAAGGCATCACATCTGTCCTTCGTGCAAATCGTATGGTAACATTTTTGCTACATGACAAATCAACATAAAATAATCCCATACAAATATATTAATATTATTCTTGAAGATTCACAAGCTACAAAGACAAAGTAAAGGATGTCTATCCACAAAAAGGACAATTTCATAGACAGAATTAATGTTTAAGGAACTTAAAATATATCCCTCCAAAAGGTTTTGAGTAAAGTAAATGTTACTCTGCTGTTCCTGAAGTGTATCGGAAGAGAAACTGAGCATATGGTGTAATTACAGCCATCTGGCGCATGTAATGTATAATCTTCGACTGCACATATCAATAAACAAAGCCCTAAGGGATATCATTCCAAAGTGTTTTCCTAGATGAACAATGAATAAATTGTTTATTCTGCACCCTAGTGTACTACTTACACGATGAGTTGTCCAGTTGCCTTCAATTGTAACCTGGATTTCAGCCCCATGCCACCTATCTTTGTTGTCTCGTTTTTCATGGAGATGGACATGAGGAATATTTCTATGCAATGACACATTCTTTTTACATCAGCTCAAAATCAAAATGATTAACAAATTGTCCCTCTATAAATGAAAACTCTACATTCTTCTGAAGAAATGCCTCTGCAGAGTCCAATTTCTAAAGATCCATACTTGTGAATATCAATATCAAGCCTACAAAATGAAATATAATTCTGGGCCCTCGTCGCTGATAAAATGTCAATTGGAAGTCCAGTACTCATCTTGGACCAGATCAATGCCTGCATAGAAAGATAGAATGCAATTCTAAGACCTCAAACTGATTTGATCAGACATGGATAACATCATGAGAAACATTTTGATCAACAACATTTGAAACTTCTTAAAAGATCACTTCAAAGCTAACCCTTTTCACAATAAATCGCAAAAAACAAATGAATAACTAATATTTAGTTTGTTTTTCTCACCCTATATAGCCTCGTAATTGAAGAATCAAACCTCAAATCTTCTGAATCGATCAACAAAACTCAGGCTACTTAATGACTAGAAAATCTGTTATTCTTATTTGTATGCCAGGTTATTAGAAATTACAGATTATAATATCCTAAAGAATACCCTATGCTTTCAAAGTAAATCAGAAAAAGCTATGTTCCCCAGGAAACTTTTGGGTGTCCCCACTCAGAAAAGTAAAAGTAAAATAGCAGCAAGAGAGAATCGCTGTAATTTATCAGCTCTGATATGAACTTGCTTGGCTGCACCACTAGAGAAGACAGCCCAGAAAAAAAAGCATACCTTGACAGAGACAAGGGTAAGGTTATCACTAGCATGGAGATCACCCTATTATGATAGAAGTTTGTACAAAAGACACATTTCCCATCAAGAATTGAACATGTGCCAACACAGATGGCAACAGAACAGGCTTCTGAACCCCTTTAAGAGCACAGTAGTTGATGACAACAGAGCTCAAAGAATTGATAGAGTTGGGCTAGGTGTTGAGGGACACAGGTGGTAAAGCGGAAGGCAAAAGAGGCAGTGACAAAGGTTTACCACCGAATGGGGATAATTTTATAAATTTTCATGTTTTAGGTTTTAGGTTTTAGGAATTTAATTAATATTTATAAATTTTAAAACTTCTATATTTTAGGTTTTAGGTTTTTAATTGATATTTATAAATTTTAAAACTTTTATATTTTAGGTTTTAGGTTTTTAATTGATATTTATAATTTTATAAACTTTCATGTTTTAGGTTTTAGGTTTTTAGTTAATATTTATAATTTTATAAAGTTTTATAATATGTAATATATTAAATATTTAGGTTAGACTTTAAATTAAAAAAAATTATTTATTTCAATTTTAATATTTTTCAATTTATTTTAATTTATTGGCAATGACTAAGATTCAGAGTCTGATTTTGATTGACCTGAACATGAGGCAGAGGCATAGCAGCACTAGATCTAGTTGTCTACATTTTGGTATTTTGTAGTTGAAGCCTTTTGGCCTTTTCATTTTGTTGTATATGCACATTACTAATGAAAACTCAAAATGATTAGAAATTGAAATTTCGTTAATTTGTATGTCGACTCATGTGAATTCTCAATTCAGCTCTAATGTTTCATAATATGGTTATATAATGAATATGGGGAATGCCTTATCATATGAATATTTGAAATTTTCTATATTTTAGAATTTCCCCTATTTTTTTAGTTGCCATCCCTGCCATCCCCTAAAATAAGGCCTCCCATCCCCTGCTTTCCTGGAAACGTGCTCCCTGTTTCCTGTTGTGCCCATCCCAGAAACTTGGTGGAACATAGAGAAAAAGAAATTACTAAGTTGCAATGCAGGACTACAGTTATTGTGTCGAATAAGACTTATGTTCAATGTAGCTTGTTAGTATTCAAGAGACCATATTGAAGCACTCATGGTTCATGATGCAGATTATTTACACACAGATTGCTTAGCAAACATCAGTTAGAAGTCCCATGTGCTTGTAGACTGTTGACATCTGTAAAAGTTCAATTGTATTTGGCATGTTTTGGAGGAATTGTGCTTTGTTTACCGCAATATGGTGTGTTTCACAGAATATGAAGTAAATAGAATTAAGTAGTATAGTGCATAACACAGAGCATGAAATTATAACAGCATTGCACAGAATAAAGCATTGTTCCCATTCATTGAATATATCAGTATTACACTACAATGTTACAATGCCGTGGGGTCGCCCTGACTACAAAGTATTAAGCCAATATATAACTTGGCCAAGGTTGGTTGAGATACCAACCGTTAGCAACAACTCTATAACTATCCAACCGTCGGGGTTAATTCCCGATAACACTCCTAACATAACACTAATTAATTTATGATTATTTACTTGGCCGACTACAGCCGACTACAATTATGACCGACTACATCATCCCCCCCACAAAATTAGTCGTCTTCCAGATGACAGAAAACCATCAAGTGACATTAAGTAAGCTTTTGCCGACAACAATGCTGAAGTAGGAGCTGTGTAAAAATAGAACCAACACATTTGGAACCCCTGCCAGTAGACCAACCAACCAAGGGACCCAATCTGATAGCACACTGAATGCTGCGAATGTTGCACCCCATTGCTCACTGGATCAAGATAGTACTGATTTGATGGGGGTTTGGGGGCAACGCCCCCAACGGGGTCGAGGGGCAGCGCCCCCAGCAAGTCCGAGGGCAGCGCCCCGCCGCCAAGCCCAAATTAACACCTTCCAAACCATCCGGACCTTCATGGCGCACATCATTTTTCTAACAAAATCGAACACTCATTTGCAATCCAAAAACTCATATAGTCATGTCTCCTGGCTTGAATTCGTTGTACAGCCTCAGCAAAAACTTCTTTCTCATCTGGCATTTTCTTTTAACTCCCTATCTGTTAGCTTTCATTGTTGAAATGAACTTGCACGGTGGGGTGGTTGGTCGTACGGCGTACGACCCAACCGTACGTCGTACGTCGTACACCTGCTTTCTTCTCTCTCTGTTTTTTATTTTCTGTCAGGCCGTATGCTATACGTCGTACGGCCTGGTCGTATGGCGTACGACTCAGCCATATGTCGTACAGTCTGGTCGTACGTCATACAACTTGTCTTTTTTTTTCCTTCTCTTTTCTTAAAAAAAAAAAATTCCTGTTAGCCGTACGTCGTACAGTCTGGCCACGTCGTGCGGTCTAGCCACGTTGTACCTTTTTTTTTCAAAATTTTCCTGACATTTTTTTTTTCCGTTTTTTCCAATTTTTCATCCATGTCAACCGGGTTTTTCTATTTTTCTCCAATGGGGTCCACGGTCGATCTGCAACTCTGACTTTATTGATTTTATACTCATCTGCAGGGGTCGGAATTATTGCCAGAATTGTTGTCTTTCGGAAGCCACATACTACGTTCGGCAAACTCTCCAACTTTTTAACATCATTTTTTCTCTGTTGCTTTTCACCGATCGCCAAAAAATTGCAAGTCGGCTGAAATACTCTATAGTCCTTATTCCTTCTGTATGATCTCTTTATGGCCGGCGTTTTCAATACTGGGTTCCCGTCGTTAGTTCCATCACCCCGATTCACCTTGTTTGTCAATGACTCTTCATACCTAATCACCTTGTCTGGTTCAAATGTATGTGCAAGTGTATCATCTATCTTGGCATTACCCTCTGTATATTCTCTCTGTGCCTCTCCTGGTCGATTTGTCTATTTTGGTCGACATGTCTCTGCCACTATTTGCTCTGTTACTTCTGACTGATTATTACCTTCCTCCCCTTTGTCACTCATTACCGGTTCCCTCTTACCAAGTGGTCGAGTGTTTGTCAATCCATCCAGTGCTTCATTTATCAACAATGTTTCACTGGGCCCAATATTGCCGATATTGCCGAGTGGTTCACTAGTCGCCCGAGAGCATTCGCCACTTTCTCTTATTGAAATCATGTTACACTCTGGCTTGAAGAACTCATAGTCTTCCATCTGCCAGTGGAAGAGCCCACTAAAGGAATTAGTTTCATCCTCAGAACATTCTTGCAGTTTTAATACTCCTTCCTCATTAGGTTCTATTGGTCCTCTGCCAACTAACTCCCCTCCATCTGAATCGGAATCTGATGCCAACTCTTCACTTACAACCTGTGTTCTCAGATCTATGACGATCTTCTTACCTTTGTTCTCTATTGACAATGTGTTTCTTTTCCAGTTATGGTTGGCCTTGGCGGCTATCAGCCACCCTCAGCCGAGTAATGCGTCGTACGACGCATTTTGTGCTGTTATGACTACGAAGTTTAATCGAAAAGGTTGGGTGCCAATCCTTACTTTCTGAGCCATTAGCACTCCCAGCGCTTTAATTCCGTGCTGGTCTGCTCCCACTAACTGGAAATTTTGTGGCCATAGTGTAGGTTTCCCCAAGCACTTCCATGTATCTTCTGTCAGAACATTCACTCTCGATCCCCCGTCAATTATTGTGCTTGTTAGATGACATCCACCGATTTCCATGTGTATGACGGCTGGGTTCTTGCCACTGTTTACTGCCAACAGTCTCAGGTCGATGACTTGTTCTCCCTCGAGCGGTGGCTCCACTATGATGTCTTCCTCCTTTGTTTGCCTGTTTGGTTCCCCTTCCATCACCTTCGAGATTGCCATTCTTAATTGCGGCATGCTATGTAAAAGATCCGCTATCTTAACCGATACCGTGGTTTGTAGCACCTGGTTCACGATGCTCTTTTCTGACTCTGGTCGTACGGTAGTTGTTTTTCTGTTCTTTTCTTCTGTTTCCATTGCCATCTCTACTTCCTAGCCTCCTGAAGTCTCTCCTTCTCGGTCTGGGGATCTGGATACATCGCTTTTTTCCCTTGTGCTCGGGTAACCGCCAGGATCTCTTCATCCTTCTCCTTGAAACTGATCATATTCACCCCTTTTTGCTTCGGGCAATCTTTTTCTTCGTGATCTCCAGGCCCGCACCACTTGCATAATGCATTTATTGTGTTCTGATTGTTGTTCGGGCATTCTCTTGCAAAGTGTCCCCACTTGTTGCATTGCCGACACTGTATCATAGGTCGCCCCTTGCTGTCATACTGCAATCTGTTTCTCAGACTTCTATTGCTTTGGTAACCTCCAGGGGATGCATGGCTATTGTACTGGGGCTTTGGTGGTGTGTTCGGTGGGGTTGACGGTTCTCCTTGAGTGAACAGTACTTGCGTACCCCTTGCTTTCAGATTGTATGGGCATTCCTTGATGGAATGTCCCATCACTTGGCAGATATCACAAAACAATTTTTTCGGACAATTTGTCTTTGTATGACTTTCCCCCTTGCAATCTGTACACCACAGTTCTCTGGTTTCCCTCACACTCTCCTTGTCGGCCTTCAGTTCTTTCATCATTCTCATCATGTCCTTCCTGAGTGCTTGCACGGTCTTGGACTCACTGTCGTTGTTGTCATCCGTACTCTCCTCGTCGTCCGTCTTCCTTTTCCCTCGGAAGGATATTTTATTTTCACTCTATATCCATCGCTCGATTGTAGGCTTCATCGTATGATGACAGAGGCACGACTTTCATTTTCTTTCTTAGCGATGGACGCAACCCTTCGATGAACCATCGCTTCTTCAGCCCGTCGGCCGGCTGAGTCTCCAGTTTTCCCAACAATTCTTTCAGTCTCCGATTGTAGGTTCGCACGTTCTCGTGCTTCCCTTGCTTTGTACTGTAGATCT
Organism: Cunninghamia lanceolata; assembly: GCA_027924645.1. Lineage (NCBI taxonomy): Eukaryota > Viridiplantae > Streptophyta > Pinopsida > Cupressales > Cupressaceae > Cunninghamia > Cunninghamia lanceolata. Next base: position 9,785,823 of record BSBN01001344.1, on the reverse strand, counting down.
CCGCTACAATTTCACTGTCATCCCTCAGAAGTTTGAATTCATCTTGGAATGCCTTCTTAAGTAATCTCCATGATGCCCTGTGTGCTTGGGCCAACTCTGCGTACTAGTCAATGGCACTATCTCTCAGTGTCGCTGGAAATGCTTTCAGCCAGTAGTCCACATCATCTTGCCCATTGGCTATCCAAATTGTCTCGCACGTCTTACAGTGTCGTACTGGATCTTCTGACGCATCCCCCATAAATTTTGGCAGCTTCTGCCTCTCAGCTGGCGAAGTCACCATCCTTCCCCGATGCCCTCCTTGTGCGTTGGGCCTGACTGGACTGGTTCTCTGGCAACGTCCCGGTGCGTCACTTGCACTCTCGGCCACGTTCGAGTCTTCCCTGTGTCCTCTGTCAGCGTCAGCTACACCTTGAGTCTCCTCGGGTTCGTTCTGATACTCCCTCTGCCCTAGGGTCTTAGGTTCAAATCTTCCAACTCTCGGCCCTTCGTCGTCCGATATGGATAACTCTTCGATGTGGCATATGTTGTTTTCAATTTCTTCTATCAATTCATTTTCATTCCCTTTTTCTTTATTTGTCAGCAGTGTCTTGAAAATTCCTTCGTCGGCATGATGATGTTCATTGACAATTTGTCTCAGTGTTTTCCTTCGTTCTTCTTGTTCCTTTAATCTCAATGATCTTCGTGTTCTTTCCTCTGGTGTTTCATGCCCACTTGGTACTCGATTCTTATCCTTATTGAGTTGTATGGGCATTAATTACTACTCGGGTGAGGAGATGGTCGACCTCTTGGTCGACGTGCAATTGATCCCAGATGACCGACTGAGGGATCTCTCGTCTGAGAGCGTCTTCACGATCCTTGTTTGCTTGTACTGGCTCTTCGATCGGCTGCCCCATCACGACACCATCTTCATTGTGTTTTTTTTTTTTTTCTCGACCCTGGTTACACCCGACGGTTTGCTTGTTTCTAACGATGCCACTTGTCCGATGGTTTCTAACGACTCAACTTGTCATCGATAGCCAACTTGTCATCCGATGGTCTCAACTTGTCATCAACTTGTCACTCGATGGCATTGGACGACTCAACTTGTCATCGACTTGTCACCTGATGGCATCGGACGACTCAACTTGTCATCGACTTGTCACCCTCGACCCGTTTTCGAACTGGCAACGGCGCCAAATGTTTACCGCAATATGGTGTGTTTCACAGAATATGAAGTAAACAGAATTAAGTAGTATAGTGCATAACACAGAGCATGAAATTATAACAGTATTGCATAGAATAAAGCATTGTTCCCATTCATTGAATATATCAGTATTACACTACAATGTTACAATGTCGTTGGGTCGCCCCGACTACAAAGTATTAAGCCAATATATAACTTGGCCAAGGTTAGTTGAGATACCAACCGTTGGCAACGACTCTATAACTATCCAACCGTTGGGGTTAATTCCCGATAACACTCCTAACATAACAACACTAATTAATTTATGATTATTTACTTGGCCGACTACGACCGACTACAATTATGACCGACTACATGCTTCTGCTTAGTAATTGCAAATTTCATATAAGAAGTTGAACTAGGGCCAATATTGCTCCAAACAACTATTTAAAATGATCAAGAATTAGCCTGTTTGACCAACGTCTAGTATTTATTAACGTAAATCTTAACACATTATTATGACTGAATGATGTGGAATTTATATTCTCTATGCATATTGGTTCAAAAAGGTGGTCATATTGCATCTTTTATATGATGAAACAAGAATTGAGCTAAGAAAAGAGGAAGATATCAACATCAACAAACAGATATGAGTAAACACAGATTTACCCATTATTAACCCAATGTGGAAAAACCACAACAAGTGGTTTTGTGCCTTCAATCCACTATCAACAAGAAATGCAAGGTTCTTGGGGTACCCAAACTAGGATCATACCGAGTACAAATCCCAAACCAGGTTCAATCTAGGTATACCTGTTGATGATTGTTTTTTGACAAGTCAACAATAGAGTAAAACACTAGAGTATCCCACTCTCTCTTGAATAAAGCCTCTCGAATGCTAAACAAAGTGATCAATCGAGACAACTCCAAAGTTCCTTATTTATGATTCATGATGGGTTAACTCAATGATTACATGTGATCTTGCTGATAATCACAAAGGGACTTACATTAGAGTTCTTCTTCTTTCATTTAGCTTATCTCTCCTTCAGTGTGGATGATGTATCAATGATAAAGAAAAGACAAAAGATAAAGGTTTAAGGAATCTAATCTAAGGTCAATGAGGTAATGACGATGCACGAATAGACAAACTCTTGAATTAACCTAACTCCACTTCGCCAAGGATGCCTACAACTACATGGAGTTGGTGCAATCTCCTAAGGTAAACGAATGGTTTTCAAATCATGAAGGCTCATATGAACACCCATTAAGCGGCGCAGCTCAAACAAACATCCACAATCGAACTTGTGCAAATGATGAGGCTCAGACTAGCTTTACACAACACTTCACCAGCGATGAATGTTAAAAGCATGAGCTAAGAGTTGATCAAATATTCAATACATATATGCATTACATCAAAGAGCTGCTAATCTACTTCTAATCTACTTTGAAACATCTCTCCATTTCATCAAAATACAAGAAACCATGTAATTCCACAAAACAACACTTAAACACCAAGCAAACTCCAATGTCTTTTGCATTAATTTTGAGAAATATTTACAACTTCAAGTCCTCTCAAAGAATTTCGAGAGTCTCTTCCTACTCTACTCCTACTTGTCTACAAACTAAATTCTTCTCTAATGATTTACAAATGAGGCAACAAGGCCTTTATATAGAGGTCCAAAATACAATGAAAGGCTAGGATCAATTCACGTAGCCAAGGGCCTAGATCATGCCACCTCGGTAGGTAGTTACAACAATTTGCTATTTTTAGTACAAAAGAGAGGCAATGAAGGCACGCTTTCCAAGAAGATAAGATAAGATGGAATCTTTGGAGCATCTTCCACATGGACGTCCCTTTGGCTTCTTGCTTGTTGTAGATGCATTGAATGCAGTCATATGATGTGGCGAACTGTGATTGGATAATGATAGGTACATGCCACATAGGTGCCACCTCAACAAACTTGTGGATTTCAACTGTTAATTCAATTTGTCTTGTGGGCATATTCCCAAATTGTATCATCTTTGTATGATGTCTTCAATATGATTACTTTGATAATGAACACTTGAGATGTATCTTGTTGATCTTGCCTTGTTCATTGTAAGTAGTATGATATATGTTGCTCATTTGCATGACTTTGTTATTCTTCTCTGCAGGATGTAGGAATGATCTTCCTTAATGCTTCTTCATGTAGAGTAGTAGAAGGAGAGTAGATGATGATGATGCTTCCTTTCTCAACTTGTAGATGATGATGCTTCATTCGCGAATCGGAGTAGGAGATCTCTCTTGGACTTGAAGATCAAAGAGTCTTGAATGGAACTTGAAGTTGAATGGATGAATGTCTTCGAACATGATGCCATTGATGTTTCCTCTACAATTTGAAGGTGACTCAGGTGCTTGTCCTTCAGATGATTCCTTGGCTTCACCAACACTCCTCTCAATGATGCAACTTGATGATGATCTTGAAGTGATCTCCAAAGGTGGCTAGCATGATGCTTCTTCTTGCAATGACAATTTCTTGACTTCACTCCTTGGATTAAGGTGACTCCAGGGGCTTGCTCCTTAGGTTTGTTGATGTTCCTACAAGACGAGGAATAATATTAATCACTTCATAACACAAAGAAATAACTTTAAACATGCAAATAAGTCTTTTTCAAGTCTAGGCGCATATTTAGATGTTTTGGGATGAAATCAGCGCCTAGCAATAAATACCTTCATACTTGATATCTCACACTTTCTAACACTTAGAAATGACTTAAAAAGACTTCTAGCATCCAGGCATTCATTACCAAAAGGTCACTTAATGCATTCTCCTTCAAGGCGCCTACTTCAAAAGGTCAATTGATGTGATTCTTCCCAGGGCGCCAATTCAGTTGGTATGAAGGTGCGAGGGCGCCTTGATCAATTTGGACTCTATTTTGTCATTTTTGTGACTTTGAATGATTAAAACACATCTTAAGTGATCCTTTTCCCTCTAGGAGCTCATGATGATGTAGATTTATGATGTTTTCTCTAAGGCGCCAATATGGATGGTAAAGACAAGAGGAGGCGCCTAGAAGTGGATAGATGTTAAATGCTGTTATGAACTTGTCAAACTCAATGCATTCACTCTTAATTGACCCCAACTTGATCCCTCTTGTAGGCGCCAAAATGGACTTGAACATGAGGAAACTAGGGCCTTAAGTTATGATGCTCAATTGGATGCATTTACTCCATTAGGAAGCTCAAGATGATTCTTCAACTCATCATACCCTTAGGCGCTTATTTGAGGATGTTTTAAACATGAATTGGCGCCTTAAGTCTAGCTTGCTTCCTTACACTTCAAATGACTTCATTCTCACATCTAGGCGCAATTTTAGGCTTGCATGGGTGAAAAGTGCGCCTCACATGTCTTAGCTTGTTTTCTGGCACTTTGATGGTTTTAATTACTTGTTTAAACTTCTTAAGAAGCTCCTTACCACTAGGCGCCTACTTCAAAAATGTCCTTTTATGTATCTTCTTCCAAGGCGCCCATGGAGGCATGGATAGACAAGCAAAGGCGCCTCATCTTAATGACTCTTCTTTGATATTCTAAAGGCTCTTAACACTTACTTACATCCTTGCATGACTACATCATCCTTAGGTGCCCATGATGATGATTTGAACATGTATAGGCGCCTAAACTCTTTATGTACTTCCTTTACTCCCATATACTCAATTCATCATAATTATTGTCAAAGACTTCTCCAAGTTGATTGATAACATGCTTTTTGATGTTAAGATCCTTCATTCACTCCTTCTTCCTAGATCTAGGCACTCATGATGGTGGGAAATTACATGAAGGGTGCCTAAGGTTCAAGATAGGTTCTTTTCACTCATCTTAACTTTCAATCATTGTAGTTAATCTCAAAAGACATCATCCAAAATGAGAAACCTCCAAGACTTGTCATTGTAAGTTGATTCCCTCCAAGGCGCAAATACAAGGTTCTTTTGAAGGCAAAGAGCGCCTAGGCTTATGGGGCTCAATTTGATGTATTTATTGAAAGCTCAAGGTGAATTGATGCTTATTGAAAATGCCACTTAGTCCTTCATTTGCATTCTAGGCGCCATTTCCTATTGACTTATATACTCCTCATGCTAGGGCGCCATAATGAAGTGGTTTAGACAATAGGTGCACTTCACTTACTAGAGGCTTGTTCTCCTTCCACCTTAGGCGCATTTTTATGGTGGAATAGGTATCAATGGGCGCCTTGTCTTAAATGAATGCTCTCTCCGAGTTGGGCGCCTATTTGAGGCTTTATGAGTTGCAAATTGCACTTTAAACCTTCATGCTTGTTGCTCAATGTTTGAGGTTGTACAAGAGCAAATTTGCGCCTAACCTTGAAGTAGTACATACATCAAGTTTTTGAGTGATCTCTACCAAGGCGCTACTATTTGAAGTCTCGTCTATCTGAGTTCTTACCTTTGGCGCATAATTGGGTCTCAATCCTAGGCGCAACATGAAGTTTGAAGTGGTGAGAAAACACGCCTAGCTACTTAGAGTGAATTCGCGCCTAGAAGAGGAAGTCCCAGAGGGTAAGGTATATTGAAATATACTTTAAATATTTTTCAATATACCTTTCAGGATGTTTGAGATAGGTCTAGAATCCACCGGATTTAACATGTAGATTATAGAATTTGGAGGATCCACCAGATTTCAGACTTAGTCAATTTTTCAGTGTTTTAGGATTTCAGGCTACCAAACTTGGTCATTTTCAGGATCTCAAACATACATCATGGATTTCATACTCTTTCTTCCTAAGGCGCAACTTGGAGTTAGTTTAAACATCTCTTTCATGCTAAGGCGCCAAAATCAAGTAGTCTAATGCATGAAGGGTGCCTAGACTTGAATTTGCTCATTCTTGACATCTTTAAGGCTCTTCAACACTTGATTATACCCCTGTGAGACCACCTCATCCTTAGGCGCTATCTATCATTGATTTAAACTTCATCCCACATCAAGGCGCCCAAAAATGGTGGATACACATGCAGAATGCGCCTAGACTTGAGGGATGAATTGGCGCCTAACTTAAGTTGTCTTATTTTTGTCAAATTTTCAATGCCTGAAGTCTTTTGGCAACTTTTTCCATCAAGGCACCTTAATCTTCACTTCTCCTTGCTCAAGGCGCAATTTTGAGTTTGTTTGAATGATGGAAGGCGCCCTTTGCTCTAGGCGGAATTTTGAGGTTGTGCAAGTTGGAGAAATGCGCCTATGATCCCAGAGCAAATTCGCGCCTAGAACTGAAAGTTCCCGAGGTAAGGTATATTGAAAAATATATTTATTATACTTTAAATATTTTTCAATATACCTTTCAGGATGTTTGAGATAGGTCTCAGATCCACCGGATTTAACATGCAGATTCTAGATTTTTGAGGATCCACCAGATTTCAGACTTAGCCAATTTTCAGGATCTTCAGGATCAGGATACCAAACTTAGTCATTTTTAGGATCTCAAACATCAGGATCAGGTCATCAAGGGACTACAGGACTCAAACACCACTGACTTCATCATGAAATAGCTCTAAGACATCATCAAAACTTCATGCAAAGCATCAAAACTCAAAAAAAAGGGGGGTCCCCATTTGCAATGGGGCGATGTGTGATTAGGTCACAACAATACCTAGGGTACATCTCTGGGCTTGTGTGTCCACCCTAGGTAAATCTGAGACGTACTCAGGGCAAATTCACTGAGCCAAGGACATACGCTTGGCAAACCTAGGCCAAACCCATGGCAAAAAAACGAAGAAAAAAAACACAGCTTTTTAAATGAAAAAAATTGAACCCTAATTTTGATTTATCTTTAACATGACATTGAATTATCAATTGTGAGTTGTGTTATGTATTTAATTTTGTATATTTTGTGCAAATTATGGCTATCATTATTATGTATGGTACAGTTAAACTAAACCTAGGCTAAAAAATTGGCATACTGCTGAATCTAAACCCCAAACTTGAAGCCGAACCCAAACCGGCAACTTACGTTAAAAGTTACTAGGCCCACAACATACAACCAAACACCTATGTCCATCATTATGCAAAACAAATACTTTGTTCTCTAATATCTTCTTTGTCAAGTTATATCATCAGCCTCCACCAATTGCAAAAAAATCAATGTTCACTGTTCTCTAATTTCTTCTTCATTGAGTCATCAACCACCACTAATCACAAAAGAATCAATGATCACAATTAAACCACAATGAATGGAAAGAGCTGAACACAAGATCATCCACACACACGAAAGAATACTACCACTCAAAGAAACCTGTAAGAGCAATCAAAAAGACAAACACCATTTCTATCACTTCAAAGGAAGCCATCTCCATTGGGACAAGGTAGTCCATCAAACTCAAGAAATTATGTCATGTCCCCTTTCTTGAACTAGCATCATGAGAAGACCTCTAGCCTATCCTCATTCCTGTAGGCTAAAGGATTGTGCAAGGGAAATAAATTATAATATTATTTTTAAGTTGGGCCCGATAATTTTATATTTAAGGGGCAACTTAATATAATATTATTTTATTTAATTAAAAGAAAGTGTTTTTAAACACTTAATTAATACAAAGTATTTTTAAATACTTTAGAGGGTAATTTAAATCCAAGGTCCCGATTTGGAAAGGAATAAAAAGGTGGTGTTTGGCTTCATTTCATCATCGAGATTTCATTTGGCATTCTTCACTTTGGGGCTTTGTGTCCGAGTTAGCATCCAAGGATGAAAACCCGTGGTTGTATGTAAGAACCCTGTCTTATCTAAACTGAATTTTTTCCTTCGCTGCATTGATTTTTCCGATTTGTTTCTTGAGAGTTTGGTTTGTATTTTTGATATTCCGTTTTCACAAATATATTTGCAATCAAGTAAAGATGGAAAAGTAGAAATATCATAGACAATTACTCACTAAAGATGCAATGATATCAGCTCATACTAATATCAAAGGACAATACAAACATATAGGAACATACCCAGATGGCAAATGTGGCTTCTTTATTGCAATTAGAAGCTCTCTGCTGTTATATATCCGACTATTTTGCTTTTGAAATCAGACCTCTAAATGATTACAAATATGCTCAAACAATGCATGAAACCCTATCCAAACTTGAAGTAGATGATGCCTTGCCAAGGTGGGAGATGGAACCCAATGATAGTTGGCTGCAGCAGCTCCTGTAGGTGGACAAATGAAGTTTGATTTGGACTGGTGCAAATGCTGATGATGCTGATAATAGCCCAGAATTGATGTAGATCACCAAACAATACCAAAAATGCCTCCAAATGTTGGCCGCTAGGTCTAAGGTTGGAGCGATTTGACCCTAGATATCAATTATCATCAAATGCCATGAAATTATGACTTCAAACCCTCAAACAAAAGTCTGATATGAACCTATAGATGACTGATTTTACTGATTACCACCCAGATTTTGCAAAACATGCCCAAATGTGCCAAATTATGTCAAATTGTGAAATCGGGTATGCCTAGGAGAGGTGCGATTTCACCCAGCAAGCTTGTAGATGCCAAATAATGCCAAAATATGAAAGTATAACCCTCTGAAACACAATTCCAGTTCTCTGTCATAAAAATCAGAACCTCAAATGATGATGCCAAGTTTCAAATATGCCTCCAATTGATGGGTGAATCACCTAAAAACCCTTGCATGATGTCAATACATGAAAATATGATGGAATTGAACCTCGATCTGCCTTATTCTTCATGAACCCTGCACACAAATCCTTCAAACCCTAGCTGAAGATGAATTCCTCATGAAACCCTAGTTGTTTGAAGCAATATCTCCATAAAATACCTCCAATTACACTCAATAATGAACTCCATATGAATTCATCTCTCATGGTGGATTGGATTTTCGTCCAAACCACTACAATTCAAGGGTTTTCGTCCTTGAACAAATTGAAAATCACTTTTAGCCAAGAGCAAATACTCAATATGCAAAACACCAAATGATCAAGATATCCAAAAATAATGCCAATGACCTCTTTTTATATTTTTTCCCTTGGACGCCCATATAAATCATTATTTTATTATTTTTGAAATCCATAGCCGACAAATAAACCAACTCCAATAATTTATTTTAATTTTTTTATTATTTTTTCCTCCTTGAGCGGCGGCACTAGAGAGAGAAAATAATATTATTTTATTTTTTTTAATTTTTTCTCTCTCCTTGGTGGCGTCGATTTTCCCTTGGGAAAAATAAATATTATATTTTATTGGCTCCTCCAACTTTGCCAATTTCTATCTTTAAGTTGTCCAATTTTTTCACTTTTCAATCCTTCAATTTTGCCTTGGCTGAATATAATATTATTTTTGGCTTTATAAAAATATTATAAAATATCACTAGCCAAAAATACAAGTGAGATAGAGTTAGTTGAGCTAACTTTCCATTCTCCAAGCCTTCAAGGTCCTAGCTCAACCACAAATCATTCCCTTACCACTAGAGTTAGCCTACAGGAATGGTGAATAGGCTAACAAACTCCTCCATAGGTGATCACTCCGGAAATGGGGACATGACATTGTTTCAGATATCTAGGAGAACGAAAACCCTCTTGGATTTCCATTTCCAGATTTGAGGATGAAAACCTCATCTCTGCTCAAGGCATCTCCACATGGGGGTTGCATTGGAGCTGAACTTTGGCGGATTCTTACACAATTTCAAGGTTTTAGTGATTGGATTTGCAATCAAATTTGATATTCGTTATTTGGAGGATTTCCTTGCTGATTTTTAGGGATATTGTTGTTGTTTGACATCAAATCTTGAGAACCACATCATAGAGGAGAGTATTGTCATCACCATTGTTGATTTCAGACCCTAAAGTGTTGATTCACCTATGATTATTAGCTGCGCCAATTGTATAAAGGGGTCCGTACAGGGTTCTATTGGCTTGTGCATGCTGATTTTCATCATTAATTGTCATCTTCAGACTTGGACTGCTGTTCGCCCATCACCTCATGTAGACATTGTGAGGTGCCATCATTTGGAAGGTTCCATACTGATTTTTGGAGGAATTGGGAGGTCCGTACAGCATCTTAATTCCCTATCATTGATTGGAATGTGTAGCCCCAGCTTGGGAAGGGTCAATTCAAGAGTTATTGTTGCTGATTTGTCAAGTTCCAACCGCTGATCTGCAATTCCATATCCTAGCCACAATCCTACTGTAGTTGTACCAGTTGTCTAGACTATCGTACTATCAACACTTGATGCATTTTTCAATCACATAATCACCTGATTGTTCAAATCTGTAGTGCTTCATCTTGTAAGTGGTCATTTGACAATCTATACTTCTAAAAATAGCTTTACCAGTTCAGTATATCAGCATTGTACCTGTTTCAGCTGTTGCAATAAATTGAGTTATCAAATCTAGGGTTTCTATACTCGTATTTTCATGTTTTGGCATGCTATTCTAATTTATCCAGCAACATATTATTCAATTCTACTCTCAATTTCGGTTAAATTTCAGAATAGAAGGGTTTGAAGTTATTTTTCCAGCCACTTGTACTTTCAGTTTGCTATTTTAGTTTTCATTTTTGTTCAAAATTCAGAAAAATATTAAAAAAATCAGAAAATTACAAAAATATAAATTGGAGACATTACAATGGTATTAGAGCAGGGATCTTGCCAGCCTGTTTGGGAAGAACTAATCTTGTGATGCTGATCTAGTTTGATGCATGGAAGTGACAGAGAATTTAGATATTATCAAAGGGGGAAAAGAAAGGAAAGAGAAGAGGAAACCATGGCTGACCAAGATAGGAGAGAAGAAACAAATATCTAAAAAAATCATCAACCAAAGTAAAAGGGAGTTAGACAAGGAGATCCAAACCTCCATGAGAAAATCCATGTCAGAGATGCCCCGTACCTTGAGGGAGTTGAATCAATACTTTAATGCATCCAGGCCAATCCAAAATGCAGCAGATGATGGGAGTAATTCAGCCAATGAGAGGGTCTCAATCAACCCGCTCACTAAGACATTCCGAGCAAAGTTCCTACAAAGAGAAGAAGAAGATCCATTAGAGGAGCAGCATTTTCATCCTCGCATGGAAGACGATATGGCAAGGTATCATGAAAAGTACAATGCTCTAAGTCAAGCAATTTGTAATGACTTATCCTTTGGTGAGCTCTATGATTTGAGGACAAAAGAATGGACATAGAAGAGGAAGGAGTTATCATCATGATCAGCCCCGAAAAGACATACAACATAGATTGGATATGATCACCATACCTACATATGATGGATCAAACAAATGTTCAACTAGGGCTTGGTTGTAGAAGTTGGATAAATACTTTTCATCGAATCCTATGTATGAGGAGGAGCCAATTAAGTTCGCTACCCTTCATTTAGAGGGTGTAGCTCATGAGTGGTAGTACCATGGCATGGTTACACAAGGGCATAGCTCCATCACTACCTTAAAAGAATTCAGTTAGAGGTTGATAGTGAGATTTGACAGGAAGTATATGAGGGTTCATTTCAGAGACCTCGCATAGTTGAAGCAAGAGGGCACAGTGGAACATTATGTGGCAAAATTTCAGAGATTATTTGTGATGGTACCGGATGTGACAAAAAGGAGACTTATTGTGTTGTTTGTAGAAGGACTAACTGCACCTCTCAAGGGTTTGGTTAAGGCCTTTGATCCATCATCTTTATTGGAGGCTATTAGAAGAGCTCTAACCTTGGAGAATTCAATCCCTAAGAATAAGGCACCACCTCTAGCACCACAGAAGAAACCATTTCAGAGGGAAGTTCCCCCTCAGAAAGACACACCAAAGAGTATCAACAAAGAAGAAGCCATGAAGAATGAGCTTAGGAGAAAGAAATTGTGTTTTACTTGCAAGGAGCCATGGGAACTGAGTCATTGATGCCTTGGCCGTGGACATGTACATTACATAGAGGTACTCTCGAATGAAGAGTCAAAAAAAGAGGAGCCAAAACCTGAGGTTGAAGAGGTAGAATATAATGAAGAGATTCAAGAGGGCGCCCTTGCTTCACTTTCAAGTGCACCTAAGTATCATCCATTTAGAGTTTGTGGGATTTTGCATGGCAAAAAGATCATAGTGTTGATTGATAGTGGAGCCACCCATAACTTCATAGATGAGGACTTGGTATCTAGGAGAGGATTAGATACAAAGGACTTCGAAAGATTCAATGTCATAGTTGCAGATGGATTCACCATTCCTTGTACTAAGAAGATACAACAACTTGACATCATCTTGGGAGGACATAAGATGCATGATGACTTCTACATTGTTGGATTGGGGGAGATCAACATGGTTTTGGGTGTGCAATGGCTTTATTCCCTTGGGGAATTCACCCTAAACTATCAAACTATGGAGTTGAAATTCAAATCGGAAGGGGAAGATGTAGTGCTTCCAACCATCAAGAATGGAGCTCCAAGATTTGTCATGGCCAAGAGGATGGAACATCAATTGGTGACAACCATAACTTCATCCATAGGTGTGATACTTTTTTGTGGTGATATTCACTCTATCTTGGATCAGCATGGTATGGTGTTTGATGTTATACCTCTAGGACGGCCACCAAGTAGAGAATTTCATCAAGGGATAGGGAAGAGATATGTTGGAGATATCTTTCCCATTGGGGAAGTATTTGGCACCATAAAGGGGTATCAAGAGGATGTTCATGAGCTTGGTGGAAGGGTTTCAAATTTATATATGTTTGTAAAAGATGAAAAAAAGGGCATAACAAAGAAGAGTAGTGATGGCATATTCCAAGTATGTTGCAAAGGAAACATGACAAGGACTGTTGTCATCATAAATCACAACTTTAGGGCTTGTGCCCTCATCATTTCCAGCCACTATACTCCACCATTTGCAGCCATACAGGTGTTTTCAGTCATAGGATTGAGTGATTTTCAATTTGTTGCTGCTATTGGAGAATTTTCAATCATTTTATGGTTGTTTCCAGCCTACATATCGCTGATTTTTGCAAAGGATTTTTAGTATTGCAGCTGCTATACCATTTTTATACTGCTGTTTTCCTGGGTTACTAATTTTAGATTGTTGTTAGCAGACATATTCAGCCACCAATTTGCAATTTTTTGGAAATTTTTCATGTGAAGGGTTTCAGCCATTGGAGCTGCAGAAAGCAATTGTTTTAGCAACCATAATGTTGTTTTGGATGAGGTTTCAAATGAATTATGGATGTTGCAACTTCGTTCTAGCTTGCATGCAAGCTGATTGGTACAATTTCATGAGGGTTTCAGCCTATGTTACAGTGGTAAGATCTATTGAAACTCGACGGAGTTATTATCGTGCTTATTGTGATAATAGAGTGGCGTAGCAAAACCGTGGTGGCAAATTCATAGGGTAGCCTTTGGCCTTGTGGGAGTTTGAAAAGTTCTCAAGCATTGGGAAAAAGGAATCATCGGTCATCATGTCAAAGAGAAGCATGTTGTGAGTTGGTTGCTTTCATTGCTTGGTCCAAGGTGGGGAAGTATAATCATGCATCTCATAACGGGTTTCCCAGAGGTATGTATTTATGTTGTTGTGAGTCATGCACACTTCTTTGTTATTTTTCCTCTAGAGACCAAATTGTTTGAGGTGATCAAGGTTCGTGGATTGCATAAGAATGTGAATGATGGAGGTAGTAGATCCCATAGTGATTTTTGGCAAGAGTTGTTCCACTTGACAAATATAGGATCTAGATGCCACAACATGATTCATAGTGTTGGCACGATGGTACTTGAGCATCTGAGTTTGCATGGTGTTTTTTGGCAAAAGTTGTTTCATTTGATTGGTACAGGGTCCAAACTCTATGGACATTACATCATGATTCATCATATTGGTACAATGATACTTGAACATTTAGGTTTGCAATTGCTTGTGGGCATGCAATTTCGAGAAGGGCGGACTATCATGTCCCCTTTTTCAAACTAACATCATGGAGAAGACCTCTAGTCTATCTTCATTTCCCATAGACTAAACGATTAAGGAAAATAAATTATAATATTATTTTTAAGTTGGGCCTGGCAATTTTATATTTAAGGGGCAACTTAATATAGTATTATTTTATTTAATTAAAAAATAAGTGTTTTTAAACACTTAATTAATAAAAAGTATTTTTAAATACTTTGGATGGAAATTTAAACCCAAGGGCCCGATTTGGAAAGGAATAATAAGGTGGCGCTTGGCTTCACTTCATCATCGAGATTTCATTTGGCATTCTTCACTTTGGAGCTTCGTGTTCAAGTTGGAATCCAAGGACAAAAATCCACTTGGATTTCCATTTCCAGATTTGAGGACGAAAACTCTCATCTCCGTCTAGGGCATCTCCACATAGGGGTTGCATTGGAGCTAAATTTTGGCGGATTCTTGCACAATTTTAAGATTTTAGCGATTAGATTTGCAAGCAAATTTGATATTCGTCATTTGGAGGATTTCCTTGTTGATTTTCAGGGATATTGTTGTTGTTACATCAAATCTTGAGCACCACATAATAGAGGAGAATATTGTCATCACCATTGCTGATTTCAGACCCTAGAGTGCTGATTCGCCTATCATTATTAGTTGTGTCAGCCATACAAAGGGGTCCGTACAGGGTTCTATTGGCTTGTGCATGTTGATTTTCGTCATTAATTGCCATCTTCTGACTTGGACTGTTGTTCGCCCATCACCTAATGCAGAAATTGTGAGGCACCATCATTTGGAAGGATCGATACTGATTTTTGGAGGAATTGGGTAGTCTGTACAGCATCTTAATTCCCTATCATTGATTGCAATGTGGTGTGCTAGCTTGGGAAACGTCAATTCAAGAGTTATTGTTGCTGATTTGTCAAGTTCCAGCCACTGATCTGCAATTCCATACCCTAGCCCGTACAGCAGTTGTATCAGCTGTCCAGAGTGTTGTACCATAAACACTAAATGCATTTTTTAGTCATATAATCATCCGATTGTTCAAATTTGTTGTGCTTCATCTTGTGAGTGGTCATTTGACAATCTGTAATTCTGAAAATAGCTTTGCCAGTTCAGTATATCAGCATTGTCCTTGTTTCAACTGTTGCAATAAATTGAATTATCAGATCTGGGGTTTCTATACTGGTGTTTTAATGTTTTGGCATGTTGTTCTAATTTATCCAGCAACATATTATTCAGTTCTACTTTCAATTTGGGTTAAAATTTCAGAATAGAAGGATTTGAAGTTATTTTTATCCAGCCACTTGTACCATTTCCAGTTTGTTGTTTCAGTTTTCATTTTTGTTCTAAATTCAGAAAAATACAAACAAAATCAGAAAATTACATAAATATAAATTGGGGACATTACAAATTCAGGATGAGTTTGATCTTGAACAAGCATGTATGGAACAAGTTTGGTTGTGCCCAATCTTATCATTGTTTGGAACTGTTTATGGGATAGTTGATTCCAGCATGAACTTGTCTTTGGAGTTTGTTGAGACAAAACTGATTGAGCAATGAGCTTCATGAAGCCGGCCTCCATAATATATTCTGATCACTTGTAAATGTCTACCTTAGCTAATCACTCAAGTTTGAGCTCTGAGAGTCATACACACATCATAGCAGATACAAAAAACATGATAGTTATTTTAAATTACAGCTGCTCTAATTCAGATCATAACATACTAGTTCTACAAGAAAAGTTATTATTGATTCTATTCCGTTTTGGGAGGCCTTTGTTTGTTGGTTTACTGAGTATTGTTAGTTGCCTTGAGAAATCATTTAATGATGTGCCATTAGACACCGGTAAAGCTACAATTTCATTTGTTAACTTGTCAAGAAGTATCTGGACCAAGAGATGATTTTGAGAATGGAAAATGAGGACTTAGTTCATGATCTAATTTAATTGTGTGAAACTTTTGTTACTGTATAGAGGGATATAAAAACTGGCCACACAAATATTTTCACTGAATTCTTTAGAGACAAATGTGCTACCATTCCCCAAGGGAAGGATTAATGAGTTTGGTAGGCATGCCTACAAAGTTCCCACTGGATTGTGGTCCTTGTGTTGTGAAAGTAGATAATTTGTTTGCTTCCCCATAGTCCTATATAGTGGAGCTTTTACAACAACACATGCAGGTTGTTTCTTGCAGAGGATGATGTCAAGATGTTTTATTTTTTCTCTATTCCTAGGAAATTGGATTTATTGGGCATACCTAGACCCCTTATGTTCCATGAGAGAATCTGCATTAACCTGAGTGGTAGCATCCGACAATCCTATGGTCTGCTCTTGGCATATGGTGTAGTGTTTAGGCTCCCCGATCTGCTCCTTTTCCCGTGTTGACTTTTTAAGGTAACTATTGCTACTAGATCTTCCAACATAACTGGCTTGCCTTTGTTGTTATTCATCTTGACTACAGATTTGGAAGTGTCTACTATGGAGACAAGCCAGATGGAATCTGAAAGCTTCTTCCTCCACCATGGTGGTTTCTTGGGCATCTTTGATCCCTTCTATGATTTCACTTTCTGTTTCAGCAAGTGCATCAGAAGAATTTTATAAACTGATATTTTTGGTTGGCTAAAACAGATCCTTTACCTTTCCTGGAATAGGCCAACTGAAACTTGTTGTCCACTTTGTGATTTATGTCTTTTTCCTAAGTTGAACTGGCAGTCAATGGTCGTTTGCTTTTGACTTGGTTCAAGGATTTGTATCTCTCTATTTGGATGGCTCATGCTGATCTGGTTTGTTGTATTTGCTGCAGATGGTTCTTCAGTGGTTGATTGCAGACAGAAAACTCTGGCAAGTGCCCACATTTAAATGGGATGTTCTCACAGTCATTGTTAGCAATTGATCCAAAGAATGATAAGATAGTATTGAAAATATGGTCAAACAGATTGAAAGGTCAAAGGTCCCACATGGCTATTCATTTCTCCCATGAAGGGAGTTGTAAAGTTATGTACTATATATATATGAATTTTGGCAGAAATCAATGGAAAAACTTGGGAACTTAAAAATACTTAAATTTCTTAAAAAATATAAATTTTATGCAAAATACAGTTAGAAAATGTATCAAATGAGTTTGGTGGGGGTCTGGGGGGGTTGCACTATATATATGAAAGAGATAATATGAATTTTGGTGCATCCATTGATTTGTGCTAAAATTCGTATTATTTCTTTCAATTTAAATTGGAGGATGGATAAACGTGGACATGTATTACTTGTATAGTTATTGATACTGTAACAGTAACTAATGTGGAAACTTAGAACATCATTAAAATGAAAACATATTATTCAATTTACCGATACAACTTACATGAAAAGGATCAAGTAATAGCCATGGAAACTGATGTGGGTGCAACCGTGCAACAGTCACAAATTTAGGATTTGGGGATCCAGAAGTGTATATATAATTATATATAGACACACACACACACGCACACAGTTTGTAAAATATAATTAATTTAGATGCAAAGTTGCAAGCCATATATGAGAATGAACATGAAGACCATCATTCATTATAATTTGATTCTCATTCAGCATTGAAAAATTCGCTATATTATTATTCAATAATGAATATTTGAATAGTGAATAATGCCCATATATTAATGTATAATATATATACATACAATATGCGTATATAAAGGATTATATAAGCAACCTTCCAGACAAATACATGTGGAAACAAGAACTACAAAAATCGGAAAGTGTCAAAACTTTAAAGTCTATTACAAGCCAATTCTGAAAAATTAGAAACTTAACTCTTTTAGTTACTTATATGGCAAAGCATTCAGCTAATTGTATTTTTGACTAAAAGTATTAGTGAGACCTTCCAGCCAACAAGTGTCAAGACTAAACTGACACTTGGCCAACATCTTTTCACATTGTCTAACTACAGACATTGCATCGTATTTCTACAGAAATATGGAAATGATGTTTCTAAGTTGAAAGGACATTTAATAAAGGTGAAGGGAGAATCGTTTAGTAACTTTTTATCTTCCCCAGATTAAACCAGGAACTTCTTATGAATGACCAAGATTTGTTGGTACATTTTAACTGATACTTAATATTATGCAATAAGTATACAGTACTGATGATGTATAAATTGGTTTCGCTAATTATATGCATATATAATACAAGCCTAGATGCTTAGACTAGTATGATATGCATGTTCTTTCCTTGTAGCGTATTATTGTGATAAAAGGAAAGAGAACAATGATTGACAAAAGTCTTTGTTTGAACTAAGTTACTCAACCATTGTGGTCTCATCCCAATACAGGGACATCCATTCTAGGGGCTTTACATCTCATTCTCCAGGTTGAAAGATAAAATCCAATATTTATTAAATGTCCAATAACACAACAGTAGAATGTTCCATCAAGAGAGTAAGTAAATTCGAAATATGAATTCTAACAAAAATATCGTTTCTTGACACCTCTGCAATGGTAAGTATCTTATGAATCGCTTTTTGTAACAAAGGTACTGGCCCTCTGATTTCTGGAAAACAACATGATGGACCTCCGTTGGGCTGTGGTTTAATAGTATTATGGGGTTCTTATCATCACAATGACCCAGGTTCAAAACCCAGTAGACATGCCATTTCCAACTATTGCAACTTTCTGTAAAGTAACAGAGGCCTTTTTCCATGATTCAATAGTATGATCATTTGAAGAATAAGTTAGCTTCTCAGCTAAGGAATATTGTATTAAGGGAGGAAATCCAACTCCTCAGTAATCAACGGACCCATTTATCTTGATAAAAGAAGAACAATGTAGAGGGAAAGGTAATGAATGATGGTTCAATCATCTCATAATTCCCCTTAAACTAAAAGGAAAAAAGAAAAATATGTTCATTTGCATTCTGTTTTCAGTTATGTCAGTAGCTAACACAGTGTTTACTTAATTAATTACATTTCAAAACTATATAATTAAATACAGAATAATATATCTAAAAACAATAGCTAACATTGGTTCACCCACAGTTAAAGGCATTGGGCTCATTAATCTCTTGGAAAAGGGTTGTGGTCCTAATTAATCTATTCTTGAAGAGAATGTTCATTGACCTGGTATATGCACAGACTAAATGTGGAGTTGCCAATTGCAGCCATGGATTAATTAGCCTAATTTCCAACAAGATATAGAAAATTAACGCACAGTGAACTGAACCCGTGGTAGGTTTAACCAGACCTTTTAAATATGCCAGTAGGAATTCCTATTTATCATTTTCCCTTACATTCTTGAGTAGATTACATGCTAACCTATGCTTATGTGATTAAAGGGAATGTCATTCATAACAATTCGTATGTTTCCCTTACTTCCCAAAGACTGCTGTTCTGTCGTCTTTGTTTTGTGTTTATAGTATATAGTCTTATAGTGTATATTTTATTGAACCATTTATCTCAGATACTAAAGTACATTGTCTTTGCTATCTCCTATAATAAGGGCATCCTTAATATTCCTCCCAACAAAATTTAGTAGCAACCCAGGTCTTAGCAATACACATTTCGGCGTAAAATCTACTAGTATAATAGTGCATTTGATGCTTTGAGAGAAGTGCCAATATAAGGGAATGAAGAAAATGCTCACCATTTTTGCACCTAGTCCGAATTTTCCACGTGTTTGTTTGAGCCCATACTTCGTTCCAGAAAGCACTGCATTGTAAATACAAAATTCAACCAAAATTTGCTATCTTAAGGGGATTTACAACCTTCTTTTGAAGACATGCAATTGACTATCCCAAATATGGATCCTTTTCCGCCATTTTACAAAAGGCCAAGCAAGTAAATAAATCAACATCATGGGACATAGCATTTCACCTCTTCCAAGCATATTTGGAATGTCATCATGTGGCATTCCCCTTCCATTATCCTGTATGCAAATAAAAACCACAAAAGAACATCATATAATCAGAATTTTGTACAACTGCTCTCTAGAAGAAGATAATGCCTGAGATGCATCCTAAAATTATTGTGAATATTCCAACATTAAATACATTTGCCCATTCACAGCTTATAAGAATTGAACTCTAAAAAACACTATATTTTTAACTATAATTATCATATTAATAAGAAATGAATCACAGAGAAAAAGGCTAAAAGATTGTTGTTTCATCGCACTCATAGACTGAAATATAGAATGGTTTAAGTATTAAAATGTAAGGTGCATTACACAAATGATTGATTCACAAAACAAAAAAACATATAGCTCTAGGCCAGTGCTTAATTTTGATATTCTCTGTTGTAGTTGAATGTCTTCTTTGGGTCCCACTAACCTGCATTTGGCCATCTGTGGACATTAATATAATTTTTCCGTTCTTTCTTTCTTGAGTCCAAGGTTAATCTTGCACATAGTAGCATTCCATTTACACATCATTGACACAGCAAAGTGAAAGTATAAATAGAATTCAGCTACTCTAGTTTAAAACTTTAAAACAGTAACAACTTGGCAAACTAAAAAACACTAAAATGTTCGTAAAAATAGGGGAAATTTTGTTGTTATTTCATGCCAAATATAGTGGATAGAAATAGAAACAAACATAAGACATAAAACGAGAATTTGTCCAATGTTGCCAATTACAAACTGCAAACTTTGTCTCGAGCCTAGACTCTCAAATTCTCAATCAGGTACATTTACAACTTAAAGTACAAAACAAAACTTGAAAGCACAATTAGCTTATGAGGCTCATGGGCTATTGAATGCAATGCCGACACTCAAGTATCCTAGATATCCTCTCTTCAATTGCAATCACAATCATCAAATGCCTCATGCAAGATGGCGAAATTCTCATCATCAAATGATGGTTCCTCATTCGCTGCAATCCATTTTAAATGAAAGCAATATAGTCAAGATCAATTGGTTGATCATCTTCAACACTACTTGATATTGTCAAGGCATAAGTTCATGACCTATTAGTGTGTGCAAGAAATTCAAATTGATTGAACTTGAAGTACTTAAAATCTAAAAATAAGCCACTAAGTTAAAATTTAGGGGTTATTTAATAGCTAACTTAGTAACTTCTTAACCTTGGATTTTTCTAAGCCAAAGATGAAGGTTTTGGTGAACAAACATCAAATGATTTGTTTGTTGTTTGTTCAGGCAGTTCCATTTCTTGGAGTGTATGTATGTGTTCAACTTCAAACATGCTCCAAGAACATTTGCATGTAGAAGAATTACTTAACTGGCTTAAAATATTCATTGCCATCTATTGAGGCAATTTAGTTTCTTTGCCAAAGTAATCCCACCATTGCCCTAACATTTGATTAATCACAAAAGAAAAATTTACTAATATTATAAATCGTGTCTTTCAATTTTCAACAAGTGAAAACACAATATCTGATTAGTGATTACAAATTATTAAATTAAAATTTAATACTTGGTTTTAAAGTCTTGCTTGCGTCAATATGAGAAGAATCCCTTCAGCTATTGGTACATTGACAAATCTACAATAGCTGCTCACTGATTCTCTGCATCAAGGAAACTTTTGCAATGCACTTAACAAGCCGTCTATCACCTCTACATCATCCTTGAATGATTTTCTATAAAAGAATGTTGGATGTAAATAGTATCAAAGGCATGAAGGTAACAATACATCTGTCTATATCTCATCTCAAATCAACTCCCATATCGGCATGTATTCTGCAATTTGGATTTTATTGCCTATTTGTCATATCCATGGCCTTAGGATCCAAAGCCCAAGGTTAGAATCACATTGGACAACTCTCCAAATGAGAATCTAGATAAGTTATGGCATATGCGAAAGCCTATTTAATAATTATGCAAGATAGAGATTGAGAGATATAGAACTAAAACAATAAATATATTTTATTCAGCGATTCATTTTTTACATGGCATACCCTTGAGAAAGGTGTATGCATAGTTTAAATACACACTAGGTACTCAGCAAGTTGTCGAGTACTCACAAGTTTTTTTGACTGCCAATTTGTTCAGTGTTTCTCTGAGTTTCCGAGATGGGGGGACACAGGGACAGCGAGGGGACGGCTATATATATGTTATAAAAAAGAAATGCAGGTTACTTATAAAATTATAAATCAAATTTGTATTCATGCAATATTAAGGTTGAATAAATGAAATGGATATGATATATCATTTGTAATTGTACTGGTGTTTGGAGTAGATGCTAATGAGTTGAAGGGGTCATCAGGCTTTTGTCTTATGACACCTGTATGTTGTCTTACAGATTCTTAATTGGGAAGAAAATTGCGTTTCAGTTGGCGTAGTGGATATTCATAGTTGTAACCATAATGCTGTAAGGAATATGCCATAACTCTGTAGATAGAAATTATGCTTCCCAAAGTGATGAATGTACAATGAATTCTTCAATACACTGTCTTGTGGAAAACATTCTCTGTCCTAAGATAACAGTTCTCTGTTGTAACCATGGCCTATGTAATGTCCCTTTTTAGGATATTCCTGATTTCTTTACCTGCATACAATAATAACTACTAGAAAAGGACATTAGAAATATTAAAGATCAATAAATTAAGATAAGATTCAGTTCATAGCATCATTCATATTAAATTCATTTATAATAGCATAATTAATAATGAGGTCAATACTTCATAACTTAAATAATGAGATCAAATCATTGATCCACGGGGACGCGTCCCCCCCGAAAAAGGTGCCGTTTCGGAGACGGGGACGTTTCCGAGACGGGGGGACGTCAGGGAAATGTCCCCCCCCCTCCCCCCGCCGCCCCGCCGTCCCCCCGCTGCATCAGAAGACGTTTCTCATTGGGGGGACGTCTGGACGTCCCCGAGTCTTCCAGGCGTCCCCCCTCGAAACATATATTTGTTTTTTTGGTTTAGGTTTTAACTTTTATTTTCATTGTTTTGAAGTTTTCATTCACTTCACCGGCACCCGTTCGCGTTCAAGGAGATTACTGCGTTTGAACTTTGATAAATTCTGCCTCCGTCGAATCACAGGTACTGAGGCCCGAGGGTTTTATTTTGGGTGATTCGTAAGAATGCAGTGAATGCCTCAAAGAGATGGCATCGCGTGGGATATCCCACGCGATGCCATCTCTTTGAGGCATTCTTTTTGATGTTTTTTTATGCTGCAATAATAAACTGTGAACAATCTTATTGGAAGTGCGGCCATTAATACCTTACACTGCAGTCAAATGTTTGTAGTCACGTTTACCTCTGAAAAACAGAAAATGAATGCCTCAAAGAGATGGCATCGCGTGGGATATCCCACGCGATGCCATCTCTTTGAGGCATTCAGCGTACAAAAATTTTAAAACGTTTTTAATTTCGGATTTCCATTTCCTAAACTTCCAGTTCTAAAACGGTAAAACCTTTTCGACAAATCCATTTTGTGCATATCCTGCAATCGTTGCAGTGCCTGCGTCTCCCTACCTGCGTCAAAATGGGAGCTTTGGTTATTTTTAAATTTTTTTGATAAAGGATAGAGGAATTTTGTCAGATGTTGTGGTTGCAGCAACTGCACTGTTAGACTGTAGAGTGTAGTCTGTATGCACATTGCAAACTCAAAGTGGAAGCAGCAAGCACAGACAAGGCACATGAACTGTTTGACAGAATGCCTCAAAGAAATGTGGAAGCTCTGAAGCATAGACAAGGCACGTGAACTGTTTGACAGAATGCCTCAAAGAAATGTGGTCTCCCTCAAAGAAATGTGGTCTCCGCATAGACAAGGCACGTGAACTGTTTGACAGAATGCCTCAAAGAAATGTGTTTAAACTCTAAACTTTACTTATTCCTTAGGCTTCTACAATTATACATCTTTTTATAACTAATTTTTCAAGTATTATATGTATGTCAGCGCGCCGCTCCCCCGCCGCCCCCCCGCCGCCGTCCCCCCGCCGTCCCCAAATTTAGGCCCCCCCCGTCCCCGAACCCGAAACGCGTCCCCTGCCGTCCCCCCGTCCCCGTCCCCGAAACTCCGTGGAACTATGGATCAAATCATCATAGCATAATCAATACTTAGTTCAATCCATCATAACCTAATTCCTCAAGCCAATCCCATAATGAATTCCTTAGGAATACTTGCAGCTACTAGTCCACCTTGGAGGCTGGTCGTCCTCCTTGATCAAGCCTAGGAGCACTTAGTCGCCTCCCAGCCCACGAGTGTCTCATCTCGAGGTGGCATGCTTGATAAGATGCATGAAAACTGCTATTTCAACAAGCTCGGAGCACTCAGATGCCTCCCGGCCCGTGAGCTAACTAACTCGGGGTGGCGTGCTTGATGAAGGGGTCTATCGGTACTTCACCATCTCGTGAACTCAAAAGGGCCATTCTTCCTACCTACAAAATATCTCCCTGAATTCAATTGGATTTCTTAGGAATTTGTTAGATGGTTGATACCATGTACCTCTTGATGGATTTCATATCCTTCTTTGTTGTTAACACTTGTTGTATAGCAGATATATATACTTGATATATTTCCTTTTCCTTGATTCTTATCTGACTTCCTTCCATTGAAGATAGCTTCCTTTGATTGCTAATTGATATCTCAAATATTTTCTAATTTGATTGATTCGATAATAGAATTATAGAACAAGAGAATGATAGAATAATAGAAGGATAGACTAATCGAATGATAGAATGATAGAAGAGTCGAAGGATAGAATGAAAAAATGATATGATAATAGAATGATAGAATGATAGAATAGAATGATATAACGATAGAAGAATAGAATGAAAGAATGATATAATAATAGAATGATGGGATAATAGATTAATAGAATGAGAGGATGATAGAGTTATAGCATGATAGAATCGCTGCAATAAATAATTCTCTACTGTTATCAATTATTGCATCCATGTATTCCTTGCAGATTTATCTCTGCCTTATATATATATATATATATTCCCTTTTCTCCTCAAGAGAGGCGGTTTGCTAGAAGACATAGCTTTTTATAAAGGGCATCACCTTTCACAAAGAGTATGACTCTTCTAAAAATTATCGCACTGCCCTTTATCAAGAGGTCACTGCTCTTAGTAAAACAAGATCGTTATTTTTGTTTAATCTCTACACTTATTAATTGTTGCACTTAACACAAAGCAAATCACACATATCTTCCTTTTTTTTTTCTAAATCGCACCTTGTGTTATTTCTAATCAGCGCACATCTTATCATCTACATTCCTCGGGGACGCGTCCCTTGTGATTTTGACCCCGTCCCCGTCCCGGGGACGGCCAGGAAACGTCCCTTGACCGTCCCCGTTTCCCCGAGAATGTCCCCTTTTTTAGGGGACGCCGGGGACTGCTAGCCGTCCCCGGGACGGTCGGAACGTCGCCTGACAGCCCAGCACCAAATGACAATAAAAAAACAAAAAAAAACACATTTAAAAAAAAGGATGGGGGGCCCACAAGGACCCCCACATCCCTCTTAAACAAACCTAAACCTAAAAAACAACTTATATCATCCAAAAAAAAAAACTCATTACCTCATTTTCACATTGTTGAACAACAGCTTGAAGAGGAGCAACAGCAATTGGAAGAGGGTAACAGCAGTGAAGAGAAGGCATTAGGGCATCAAATCATCATCATTTGAGGTAAGATTGACATTCTTTATTTTGTTGTTCATATTTCTTCGTATTTTTTTTTAGTTTTTTTTAAATTTCAAACACATGGGGAGGGTTTTTTTGTTTATTTTTTGTTTTATGTTTGCTTGAAGCTGCCTATTATCATTTTTCAAACAAAAAAACAATGAGCAGCAGTGAGAGTAGTGAAAGTTCTGAAAATAAGACTGAAATTCAAGTGCAACCAAGTAGATCTAGTACTAGAGGCCGTAAAAAAAGTGGGGGTTGTGCTAGTGGCAGTGGTACAGCAGAGAATGTGAGTTCATCCAAATCTAATTCATTTGAATCCCCCTCCAAAACACTTGCCACTTATGCAAAAGGCCCATTTAATCCTAAAAAACCTCTCTTACAATTTGCAACCCGCATAGACATTGAGAAGAAAAAGAATACTGGGGGGTCTAGAGTATGGCTTTGTCACATTTGCAATGAAACCTATAGGGGCAGCTATACAAGAGTTTATTCTCACCTTTTGCATTTGGGCAGATTGGGGGTAAAAGGTTGTCGAAAAATTACCCTAGCTGAGAAGGTCGAGGCAACTAGGTTGCACATGGAGGGGGAGGCAAGATCTAAGGGATTGTCAATGGAGAGTATGCCTAATGTGTCATTACCTACAGAAAGCCAAGTGGAAGAGGTTTCTACTAAGGGAAAGAAAAAAACTACTGTTGCAGGGTTGTTTAATGCACAAACACGAGAGGTGGCCGACTCTTCCATTGCTAAATTTTTCTCTGCCCATGCCATACCATTTCGTGTGGCACACTCTCCCTATTTCAAACAAATGTTTAGAGATGCTACAGTTGTTGGTCCTTCATATGTCCCCCTGGAGAACATAAGCTACGCACCACCTTACTTGAGAAGGAATATTCTCAGGTGAGTATCTTGATGGAGGACATGAGACAAACTTGGATTAGGGATGGCTGCTCTATTGCCATGGATGGGTGGACCGACATCAAACGTCGGCCACTCATCAATATCATTGTCACATGTCCAACTGGCTCTTATTTTCTTAGAGCTGTTGATTGTACAGGGAAGAAGGATGCTCACTTCCAATTTCAAATTTTGAAGGATGCCATAGAAGAGGTTGGGGCATCTAATGTTGTCCAAGTGGTAACAGTTTTAGCCCGTGTATGTAAGTCAGTTGGTTTGATGGTGGAGGGTGCTTATAAGCACATTTTCTGGACCCCATGTTGTGTTCATGCGTTGAACAACGCATTGAAAGACACTGGGAAGATTGCTTGGGTGAAGGAAGTGGTGGCAGAAGCTAGAGATATACAGATGTTCATTTGCAACCATCAAACCTCACTTGCATTGTTCAGGACTTTTTCAAAGAAGGAATTCCTCAAGCCTGTGGAAACTAGATATGCCAGCTATTTCATTTTGTTAGAAAGGATGGTTGAGGTGAAGGAGCCTCTACAATTATTGGTGGTTAATGCAGAATGGAATAGATGGCCAAAGTCAAATTTAGCTGAAGGAAAAAGTATGAGGCAAAAGGTCCTTGACAATGATTGGTGGTCCACAATAAGGTATGAAATTAAAATTTCAAATTGCTGATTTTCATTTTATTTATATTATGATATTATCATTTTATTAAAAAATTAATTTTTGTCTTAAATTGCTGATTTCTTTAACTTGTTTTCACTTGCAGCTATGTTTGCTCCTTCATTGCCCCTGTTGTGGATGTCATAAGATATGTTGACACAAACTCTCCTAGTCTTGGAGAGATTTATGAGACATTTGATAGCATGCTTGGGGAAATGAAGCAAGCCATTCAAAGCAAGGATCCTACTTTGGGATTTTATGAGGAGCATCTTAGGTTCATTGTGACGCGGAGGTGGGACACTATGAACACCCCACTTCATATGGCAGCATATGCTCTAAATCCCAAATGGTATGTATCTAGACCTGGAAGAGTGCCTCCATCTCATGATGATGAAGTGAAACAAGGGTTCATGAGGGCCATTGAAAAAATGTATATTGAGGAGGCTTCTATACTTCGCTCAGAATGGATGGCCTTTGTCAATCTCCGTGGTCCAAACTTCAGCAAAACAGAGGCGAGGATGGACAGAGCTACATTAGCTCAAACTAACCCTATTGGATGGTGGATGTGGCATGGCACGGATGCACCAGAATTGAGGACACTTGCCCCTCTCCTCCTTTCACATATTGCCAGTTCCTCTGCTGTAGAGAGGAATTGGTCCACATATAGCTTCATTCAGTCAGTGAATAAAGAATTTGAACAAATGCGAAATGAATTGATTATGAATTGAGATGATTTACAAATGAGCAAAAATGCTCAATATATACAATGTACAAAAAGCAAGTTTTCTAAAAATAGAAAACTGCCGACATAAATGAGCATTAACTAAAAAAATAGTCATGCCGACAAAGATGAGTATGAAAAAATACTAATACCCTCCCTTAATGCTCAATCTATCAACAACACCTATAGACCCCCTGAAGTTTACAAATTTATCAGAACCGAGGGGCTTGGTGAAGATATCTGTTGGCTGCTCCGAGGTAGGAACATACAGCAACTGAATGGATCCGTCTTCAACCAGCTGTCGTATGTAATGACAATGAATTTCCACATGCTTGGTTCGTTCATGGAAGACCGGATTCTTGGCCAGTTTGAGCACTCCCTGATTACCACAGAACAAGGGAGTCGGACCTGCCTGAGGAACAAGCATATCCGCAAGCATCCGTCGAAGCCAAACTGCCTCACAACCTGCTTTAACTGCTCCCCGATACTCTGCTTCTGTCGAGGAGAGAGCCACTGCCTGCTGCTTCTTACTAGTCCACATGACAGCACCAGATCCCAAACTAAACACATACCTAGCTGTAGACTTACGGTCATCAACAGAACCTGCCCAGTCGGAATCTGTGTAACCTTTGAGTATAGGATCAGAACTCCGAGTGTACAGAAGGCCATAATCAGGAGTGCCACTCACATAACGCAGCACACGCTTCGCTGTTGTCCAATGATCAGCCTTGGGGGCTGTCATGAAGCGTGATATGTAGCTCACTGCAAAACTAATGTCAGGTCTAGTAGCAGTAAGATAAATGAGGCTGCCTACTAGTTGCCTGAACAAAGATTCATCTACCACTGGTGAGGTGGACTGAGCTGACAATTTAAGCCCGGGTTCCATAGGAGTGGAGGCAGGTTTGCAATCCGACATTCTGAACCTGTCCACGAGGTTGCAAGCATACTTGGACTAAGAAAGAAAGATACTGTGCTCAGTCTGCCAAACCTCAACTCCTAGGCAATAATGCAACAAGCCCAAATCTATCATATCAAAAGTACGGCACAAATCCTGTTTGATCTCAGCAATCAAATGTGCGGAACTGCCAGTAATGATTAAGTCATCCACATAGACAACCACAAACAATATATCATCACCAGAAAGTTTGATATACAGATTTGAATCAAATGGACTTCTCTGAAAACCATGATCTGTCAGGTTCTTATCTATTTTCATGTACCAAGCCTGAGGGGCTTGTTTCAGACCATAGAGAGCTTTGACGAGTCTACAGACCTTGTGTTCTTGACCAGCAACCTTAAAGCCTGGAGGTTGCGTCATGTAGACTTCTTCCTGCAAGTCACCATTCAGAAAAGCACTCTTAACGTCCATCTGATGGACTTTCCAACCAAACTGGGCTGCTAAGGCAAGAACAAGCCGGATGGTACTCATTTTGGCTGTAGGAGCAAAGGTCTCCTCATAGTCAATGCCTTCCTGCTGTGAGAACCCACGAGCAACAAGACGAGCCTTATACTTGTCGAGGGTTCCGTCAGCTTTGTATTTCACCGTGTACACCCATTTGCCGCTAATGGGTTTCTTCCCTGGAGGAAGATCAGAAAGTGCCCAAGTGTGATTCTTCTGAAGACTCTGGAACTCAGCTTCCATAGCCTGTTCCCACTCAGGTATACCTTTAGCCTCTGAGTATGTTTGAAGCTCAAAAACACTATTAATGTTAGCCATGAGAGCAAAATTGACTGTAGGCTGCTGTTTGCTCTTATTTCTGGAAGTTCTACTCTCAATGAGCTCACCATCCCAGAGATCACTAATGGTTTTAGCATACCATTTAGGCCGGAGAGTAGAAGTGCTAACATTTGGAGGAACTGGAAGAGGTTCAGGATCAGCAACAGGAGCAACAGGAAGAGGATTATTTTCTGGAGAAACCTCAGGTAGTGCATCATCAGAAACAGATTCTGCATCATCCCTCCCATCAGGTGGACCTAGTGGAAGAAGAACACTGTGACGCTGATCCTCAAAACACTGCTCAGAAGAAGAAGACTGAAAAGGTCCTCTATCTTCATCAAAGACAACATCACGGCTGAAGATAAGATGATCAGTGTCAATATCTATCAGTCTGTAGGCCTTATGGTTGTCACTGTACCCTATCATCATGAGCTTCTGACTTTTGGATTCCAACTTCGAGCGTTGAGCATCTGGAACCCAAACATATGCAAGAGAGCCAAAAACCTTCAGGTGGCTGATCCTGGGCTTGTGACCAGACCAAACCTCTTCTGGAGTCTTCCCCTTAACAGCCTGAGTAGGAGAGCGATTAAGGAGATAGATGACAGTAAAAACTGCTTCTGCCCAATACTTATTAGGAACACCCCTGTGCTGTAACCTAGAACGAGCCATCTCAACAACCGTACGATTGCGACGCTCAACAACACTGTTTTGCTGCGGAGTGTAGGGTGTAGTCAACTGGCGTTTGATGCCATGGGTATCACAGAAGTCGAAGAATGCAGCAGAACAAAATTCCCCACCGTTATCTGTCCTAAGAGTGATGATGCTACAGCCAAACTCTTTTTCAACCAAAGACTTAAACTTTTGAAAGATACTAAATACATCTGATTTTTGTTTGAGAAAGTACACCCACATCTTTCTACTAAAATCATCAACAATAAGCAAGAAATATTTGCAACCAGTAACTGAAGATGTATTCATAGGACCACAAATATCAACATGAAGTAATTGAAGTACCTTAGACGCATGCCAAGAATCTCCATCCTTGAAGGGAGTCCGATGTTGTTTGCCAGCTTGACAGGCGCCACATACTCCAAGATGCTGTCTGAATATCAGGTAGGCCAGAAACAAGTCCCTGCCGAGACAGCTGAGAGAGATAATGGATGTTGAGATGTCCATATTGTTGATGCCACAAAGTGCTGAGAGAAGAAACACGAGCTGCCATAGCTACTTCAAGAGAATCACCAGTGCCAATGAGCCGATAAAGGCCATGATCCTCTAGACCAACAGCAACAGTAAGACGGGTCTCTTGATCAATAATAGAGCACTTGTGAGCACTGAACACTACATCCAACTGAGGAGCATTCCTCATGATCTGACTCACTGAAAGTAGATTGAGTTCCATACCAAGAACGTAGTACACATTTAGGAAGATGAGGTTCCTTCCACCAGACTATATCTGAACAGTGCCTCTGCCGACAACTGTGTACTCACCCCCGCCAAAGATAACTGAATCACTGAAGGGAGAAAAGTCGGTAAACCAATCGCGCTTGTGAGTAAAGTGACGTGAAGCACCAGAATCGATGTACCAAGCAGAAGTCTTGGCAGGATCTGAAGACCTTTTAGCCATAAAAGCGTAAAAGGCAGACTCCTGCTTAGAAAGTTCAGCAACATGCGCCTTCTGATGTGACCCTCCCTGCTTCTTCTGTTCAGAAGCTATCCTCTGACGGCAATCTTTCTTCATATGGCCGAATTTGTGACAGTAATTACACTGCACATTCTTCTTCTTAGGGTTGCCCGAAGGTTGATTTGAACCGTTCGG
Organism: Cunninghamia lanceolata; assembly: GCA_027924645.1. Lineage (NCBI taxonomy): Eukaryota > Viridiplantae > Streptophyta > Pinopsida > Cupressales > Cupressaceae > Cunninghamia > Cunninghamia lanceolata. The sequence goes on along the minus strand of BSBN01001344.1, from coordinate 9,754,385 downwards.
CTGTGATAACGGAGATGACTGAAATTGGCTGTTATCCTTCTGAAAGGATTTAGCTGCAAATACCTGTTCGGAAGAGGACGAAGGAGCAGTGCTACCAAACTGCTGTTTCCAGCAGGAGTTTGTTACATAATTCAGGAAACTTCAAATCAACATTCATAGACGTAATGTTGAGAGTCTCGACAAAGTGCTCGTAGGATTTAGGTAGACTTTTGAGGGTGATGACTACCATATCCTCTTCCTCCATTTTTCGACCAATAGCCTCAAGCTAATCTCGAATGTCCTTAATCTTCGTGAGATGCTCCTGTAAGGACATACGTTCGTCCATCATGATGGAGAACAACTGATTCTTCAAAAAAAAAGCCCGACTTTTATCAGAGGTCTCATGAAGCTCCTTCAGGTGCTTCCAAATCTCAGCAGCTGTCTTGCCTGAAGGAATCTGCGGCAACTGGTCATCTGTAACAGAAAGCTTAAGAAGCATGACAGCCTCTCTGCTATGATCATCAAACTTGTCCTGATCAGCACCAGCGGTGGGAGGACGAGTTTCGTTGCCCAAAACCAATTCATCAAGGCGGCGATACTCAAAAATAGTCAGCATACGTTGCTTCCAGATATTATAGTTTCTGCCATTAAATCGCTGACTGCCCTCCAACATCAAGTTGGTCAAAGATGCCATTTGCACGTTTCCCAATGCAGGAAAACGACAAAAATCTGAACACGTTTAACTGAGGAGCAGAACAGGATCAGGTACACGATCTGAGACAGGTACGGTTGCACGAATCTTCGAGGTACGAAAAAAATCTGACAGGTACCCACGAAAGGTCTCGAAAAAACCACCTCAAAACTGGTCTCGGAAAAAATTTTCATCAATGTCTTGAGGGTCAAAACCCTGGACGAAAATGGCAGGAACCCTAGGCGAGCAATATAGTTGCAGAAAAATTCAAAGGTATTTTGACCTCCAAACTAAAGAATTTACGACCTCAAAATCGCGCAGATCAGATGTCAAAAATGCCAAAAAATTGTGCCTGTGTAAAAACAAATCACGGCCTCTGAAAATCGCGGCCAAAAAAATGGAGATTTCGGCAGGGTAGCACGCCAAACGCGGCGTGATCTAGAAAGAAGACCCTGCGCCGTGAGATGGAGACGCGGCCAAAGGATGGCACCCGTGGCTCAAACAGATGCCTCCACACAGGAAAATGTGATTCGTGAAGCAAACAAAGCACGCCCAGGCAAAGGAAAAAATCGCGAACAAAGAAAAACGAGTTTCAGCCAAGGAAAATCACGGCCCAAACAACACACGAACCAAAAAACTCGAATTCAAAATTTTCGGCGCCCAAAATCGAATTGCTCTGATACCATAAAGAATTTGAACAAATGCGAAATTAATTGATTATGAATTGAGATGATTTACAAATGAGCAAAAACGCTCAATATATACAATGTACAAAAAGCAAGTTTTCTAAAAATAGAAAACTGCCGACATAGATGAACATTAACTAAAAAAATGGTCATGCCGACAAAGATGAGTATGAAAAAATACTAATAGTGAAGAGGAACAAACTTACCTCTAGACAATCAGAGAAGTTGGTGGCAGTGCATAGTGCCTTGCGGCTATAGGATCGATAGAGACCTAAGTATCGTCAGACTCCAGCTGCACATTGGGATGTTGATCCCGAGGATGTTATGCAGATTGATGAGGAGGCACATGAGGGATCGGTTGGGGTTCCACTGGATGATGTAGACCCTCATGCTGGCAGTGATTCGGACTCAGATTCCGATTTTGATGCAGTATTAGGAGAGGCTGATTAGGGACAGCCATATATTCTCTATGTTTTTGTCATTTTTTTGTTGAAACTTGCAGCCTTTGGGCATTTTGATGTAATTTTGATATAATATATATGCAGATTGTCATTGAACAATGAAAACAATTAAATTTTGTTTATTTGTTTGTGAATTATCATGTGACAAGTTGAAAACTAAGTTCAAGTGTAATGTTATGGTTATGTATGCATGTTTTAATGTTCTATAATGTCTATAATGAATGCCTTATCAATGTTATCATCTAAATATTTGAAATTTCCTTATATTTTTAAAAAAAATCTTTTTTTTTTAGTAGCCGTTGTAAAATACCTTTCTAGAATGACTGAAATTTTTTTGCCAACTTTAGATAAGATTTCTTGCACAAGTTTACACCAAAATCAAATTTCAATTACACATATATGAAACTACCAAACTCCTTTGCATTAATCATTGATTGGAAATGAAATGACTTCAATTACAAACTACTGTCATCAAAAATTAGTCACTGTCATATGTATATCAGACCTCAAATGTGCATGAAAGAGAGGTATAATTACATCCAAAATTCATTACAACTATTGCCAAATCAATGGAGAATGAATGGCTAATGAACTCAGCCAATGAACACCATATAACATCAATACAAATCACTGAATTATTGACTGATATGACTGATATGATCTCTGATATAACGCTGTGAAAGAGCAGCCAATGATATAAGAGAGATATCTTGTAAACCAAGCCTCCAAATACCCTAATTTGCAAATCGGTAGGGCTGTTTTAGCTTCCAAATGATCCTTGACACCATCTAACTTCAATCCCACATGCTATTCAGACTTGATTAAACTTGTAGCTAGCTAGAGCAAACCTGTAGCTTGCTGAAATATGCCCAGATTTCATGTAAACACCCAAATATGTCCTCCAAATACAATCGATGGGTTCCTAGGTGTGCCAAATGTCTTCTTGATGCTTCCAATGTTCATAAAAACCCTGTATAACAAATTATCAGATGACTGTAATGAAAAACCAGTCACTATATTATGCCATTAATTCCATAAAACACTCATAAACTACCTTGGTTTGACTCCATCATGACCAAGGGTTTATTCATCTATGATTCTTCACTTCAAACCACTCAAAATAACCTGCAAATGAAGCACAAATAGTGAATTCTGAATGAAATCACTTCACAACTAGTATGGGATCATCACCATACAAAAACAAGGTGTCATCACCTTGCAAAATGACATGAAAATCGGAATTCTCAATCAATAACAATAAAAAAGAAAACATACCATAACATCATAAGTTGCAAATTGATGTTCAAACCCTCTATTTAAAGACTCCTTGGATGGGCGATCCTCTTGGATATTTTGGAATGAATTTTGAATTCCACCAATGAAAATGGAGAGATTTGAACAATATTGAATGAGTTACATCTAAAACACACTCATTTAAAACAATCTTTAATTGTTTAAATGAGATACATCTATTGCATTTACAATTCTCACACCTAGCCTTGGCGTCTCCCAACAACTTGCATGCAATCATTTAATATCCTTCAAAGCATTTAAAATCTTGATCCTTGACATAACCGACTAGATATTTGGCATTCAATTTATGAACTTGCATTTAAAATGCTCCTCTATACTTGCATCGATCCACAACTACCTCATGCGCATGCATTAAATGATGATATTTGTATTTAATAAAAACCCTTGCCTTAGCCGCCGATCCTTGTCTTGCATTACAAATATTTTTTCTTTGAATTGGGCGAATACCTTTACTTGTGGCGGTAGCTATCATATCTTGGGCGATTACCAAGAGACCTTGGGCGGCGATCCTCTAGGAGATGTCAGCTCTCCAACAATGAACACTCCAATATGCTGTAATGTCCCCAATTTTTGCAAGTAACTTAAATGTGTCTAATTGTAAATTAATTTTATAAAGTATTTTAATTGCTTTATAAAATTAATATTTTATTACATTACTTGAAAAAAATACTTTATTAAATAAAGTATTATTGTACACACACATTTAAAAAGTTAGTGTGTAAAAGCATTTAATATTGTAAGCTGTGATTGTGTACATAAAAAATTTCATTTAATAAAATTAGGGCCTATCCTAATTGATGAAAGTCTAAAAGCGCTGTTGAGAGTCATTGTTGAGCATGTATGTCTGTATGTTTTGGTTTTGTGTTTATGACTTTTGTCAAATTGTATTCAGCGGTTGTCAAGGTGATGGCCCCTTGCATTTGCTGAGCCGAGGAGATGACGCCTTGGTGAATTGTAGAGGTGAAATCATCTCAGATTTCACATTTGTGCTTCAAAGTGTTGTTCGACATTTATTGTGGGTTTTTGTTGTTTAGACGGAGACCATTCAATAAAGCTTCATTGAACATTGTATGCAGATTTGACAATGAAATGCAGAGGTTTATATTACAAATTTATTGATTGATAAATCATTATACATTTGTCTATTTTGAATCGATATTTACATTTCTGGTGTTTGTAGTTAATTGCATAGCAGATTTGGTTTGAGAATTCATATGTTGCAGTTTAGGAGACAAAACTCTGACAGGTTTCAAAGATATGCATATTTATAATCAGAGTCTTAGTGGATCGTGTGTAATATCCCTCTTAGGATAAATGCTAAAATTCTAATTATTAAATGGAATTTTCTGAATTTTGCAATTTTATTAATCAAACCCTAGGTCTGATATCTTTCCCTGCCTTTAATCCTAGACTAAATTCTGATTTATACACTTTATCAATTAATTTCGCCAAGCAAACATAGTCTAAAATGATGGTAACTGAAAGTATATATCTCCTGTCCTGATTAGTGATGAATTGCACCATGAAATACTCATATGATATGCAAAAATGTGAATGCAAGTTTGCTGCTCCAGATCATATTAATATAGGAAGAAATTACATCATGAAAATACCAGTTCACTGCTGATGCAAATCAGAGATATAGAATGGCCTCCAACATACCAATTACAATGGCAAAATATCCCAAATGAAATAAGCGACCCTTCTCCAACAACTGACCTCCAAGATGATGATGAAAGATGCCAACAAAGTCTTCAAATATGCAAACAGCTGATGATGAAAGACCACAAGTCTGATCGCTGCCCTATAATGTTTAATGTTGATGACTTTGAACAAGTCTTCAATACTGATTATTGTCATTGTTATGTTACCAAGTCAATCTTTCACAAATGCTGAGTCTCAAATGATAATTCGTTGTCACAAGTATGCAGATCGGTCCTGACTCCTAACACTAGCTGCTATCTCCCTTAATGCTGGTCGCTGGCCCTATTGTAATGAAATCGCTGTCAACAAGGGTGCAAGCTGCCACTATTGTGGTGTCAAATCAATCTTTAAACAAGCACTGTTCCTTTAATGATAGTTCGCTGCCCATGGAAGTATAAAACTGATTCCAACGATGTCAATGGCAACGGCTAGGAGGAATTCACTCAAGTCTGATCTGGATCTGCTGTTTGATGATGCCAAACTCCAATGAGCTGCACTACCTCTAATATGAATTCGCTGCCAACAACAGCAAGAATGTGCAAGATATCTTCAATGCAAATCTTCAACACTTGATCAAGGTCTCCAATTACAATGCAATCTTCAATAAAATCAAATCTGCAAAACAATATACTCGAATACCCTTCAAAACAAGAATCTTCAATAATCAACCGAAATGATGTGAAATGTCTCCAATAAGCTCTATGATGAATACTGAAAACAGGAATAGGGCAATCACCAAACCCTAGTTATCAAGGGATCATCACCTTGATTGGACTAAAATTTGTCTTCAGCCAAGAGATAAACTCAATATGCAAAAATCAAGTCAAAAAACATGATTTCAAATGACTCCCAGCTGCTCCTTATAAAGCCCTCACTCCAAATAGGTCTGGCCTAACTTTATTAAATGAAAGTCTTTGTGTACACAATCATTTATTAAATAACGATTTTTATGTACACAATCACTTAACTTTATTGAATGACGGTTTTTGTGTACACAATCACTTAACTTTATTAAATGATTGTTTTTGTGTACACAATCACTTAACTTTATTAAATGATTGTTTTTGTGTACACAATCACTTAACTTTATTAAATGATTGTTTTTGTGTACACAATAACACTTTATTTTATAAAGTGTTTTAAATTGACTCAAGTAACTTAATAAAATATTAATTTTATAAAGCAATTAAAAATACTTTATAAAATTAATTTACAATTAGAACCTTTTGAAGTTACTTGCAAAATGGGGACATTACAGCCCTCCCTTCCCGACATTGCTTGTCCCCAAGCAATGGGAAGAAAAATTGAACTCAATCAATCCCTGGATCCCAAATCCATCGAGGCTCCTCAATCATGCTCAAATGCATCTCCTCAAGGCTGCTAGTGTAAAAGATCCTGGGACCGCTTCCAAACACATCCATACCAATATAGATGCCAATCATGAAGGTGTAGATGCCAAGCAATGAACCAATGAAGCTGAAAAATCCTTCTACCATTGAATAGTAACATAAATAGATGAAGGATGCTAAACACAAATGTATCCATTCCTGTTGTGCTAAAACTGAAATCACATACTTCACCACTCAACAATGAAGAATAACCATCCACATGTGCCAATGAGAGGTCATCATCAAAATGTTGTGGTGTCTCTTCAAGAGTAGGCTGATCCTCTCCAATGGAAATCAGTGTATCATGCAAAACTAAATCCTCATTGTCATACTCATGCAAATCACCAATGGCTGATCCAAAATAAGTAAACAAGGCTGATTGCCTCATTGTCTTTACCAAGGAAGCAAAAATCGTTTAGAGATAAAATCGGCAAATCAAAAGTATAAGATTTTTTCAAAAAATCGTGAAAAAATCGGCAAAAAATTGGGAAAAAATCGCAGGGGTAAAAAACGTAAAAAAATGCAAAAAAGAGAGGAAAATATATTATATATACTAATATATTAATAGTTATATATTATAAAATTAAATATAATATCTATATTATCAATATATTCTAATATAATATTATAATTATTATATTTAAATATTATAATTATTATATTTAAATATTATAATTATTATATTTATATATTATATTATTAATATATAATAGAATAATAAATATTAATAATACATGTATAAATATATTATAACTATTAATAATATAATATATAAATATAATAATGTATAAAATTATAAATATTAATAATATATTATATATTAATAATATTATACTAGAATATATTGATAATATAAATATTATATTTTAATATTATATATTATTAATATTTATAATTTTATAAATTATTATATTTATATATTATATTATTAATAGTTATAATAAATGAAGTATTATATATAAATATAATAATATTATTTTATTATATTTAAATATATTATATATATATAATAATATATAAATTAAAATATAATAATATATTAAAAATATTATAGTATATAAATATAATAATATATAATAAATATATATTAATTAGCCGATAGGCTTTTATATGAGCATTATAGTGCTCAGAAAAAGAAAAAAAATTCATGTCGGGAAATTTTCTAAACTCGTCGGTTGTTCCTATCGGCGTATTCCCTGATATGGGTGCAAGTATATATTAATAATTCAAACCTAGACTACAGCCATTGGCGTATCTATACGTCGCCAAAAAACCTCTAACGCGATTTTTTAACCTAAACATTGCAGGAAAACCCTCAAAAACATGAAATCGCACGCCAAAACTGCGCAGATAAGTAGCAGGGAAAAAACTGCGATTTATACATGATTTATACACCATTTTTTTCGCGATTTAAACCTGATTTAAGCATCAAAAATTGGGTCAAATTTTTGCACAAAATTGGGTATTAAATCGGGGTAAAAATTGGTTCTAATGCCGATTCGCGATTTTTACAAAAAATCACGATTTTAATCCGATTTCTACTTCTATGGTCTTTACCATTTCAATGTACTGTTTTTCTTGACCAGCAACTAGCTTAGCTTTACTTGCTCTCTCTAACCACAAATCACACATTTCTTGTGTCCTTTATACATCTTCATAAGTCTGATATACAAAATCAGATTGTGTAGTGTCCTGTTTTTCAACAAAATTACCATTTCCAACACTCCAATTTTGTATGCCATCATTAGTAGACCATGAACAACTATCCTCCAAAGGTGTTAGCATGTCAAACTCATGAAAATGCAAAGCCATAGAACTGCTGTCCTCAAATAAATCAGATATGATGTCATGCCAATCCATATCAAAAATCAAATGCTTACCATCAAATGCTGGTTCCATACACTTCTCTTCACATGCATCATATACATCTTCATGAAATAGATCATGGCCTATTGCAATCATGGATTTTGCTGTCATTTGATGAGGCAAAGTATACTTGAGGGCTCTCATATCATGCTCAATTGTGTAGTCTTCTACAAACTCTATCATCTCTCCTACCAAGGATGGATAGCTATCAACAAGTGCTGACCCATAAGATGTCACCAAATGAAAATCATGTGTATCATGTGCTATAATCATTGTCTCATGGCTGCAAACAAAAACTACATGTGTGTAATTCTCCTTTGCCAAACTCACTATCATCAAAGCCTCCTTGAATTTGTGCAAAACAATAAGAGATGAACTTCCTCTAAAATCTAGAGCCTTCCAATACAACGCTGCAATCATCTCATGAATATCAAAATGAGTTAGAGCTGCAACAATCTGATTATCATTTACCTTTAGATGCTTTTCCAAGTGATGTAATGCATGAGACTCAACACCTCCATACAAATTTGTTATTTGGTCATTATCTTGCTCCTCCAAATCAGCTTGGTTTTCATCCTTGATATCATTTTCTTCAACCTTCATGTGTTCTTCATTTGTGGCCTCAACAAGTAACTCTTCTTCATCCTCAATCTCATGAATCTGTACTGAACTCCTGAACATGTCCTCATCCGTTGAAGGAATGAATGTAGAACGAATAGGCCTCTCAACTGTAGGTGTGCATGTGTGTGTCCTTCTAACTCGATGTGAACTTGTTGCACTACTAGCATCTCTCTGATTAGCCTGATTGTTCCTGTTATTCTGTTTACCCATAAAAGCTTGACACAACATCTCAATGCTTCGTTGAATGTTCGCATTTGATTGTTGTAAGGTTGCATTAGTCCTTCTCTGTTGTTGTATCATCTGTCTCTAACTATCAATCATATCTCTCATCACTTGCTTATCAAATGGAAATAGCCCCATTGTTCCAAATCCACAACTGAAACTTTTTTTAATTTTCCCCTCAGGGTGGCAAGATCATGGCTCTAATACCACTGTAATATCCCTCTTAGGATAAATGCTAAAATTCTGATTATTAAATGGAATTTTCTGAATTTTGCAATTTTATTAATCAAACCCTAGGTCTGATATCTTTCCCTGCCTTTAATCCTAAACTGAATTCTGATTTATACACTTTATCAATTAATTTCGCCAAGCAAACATAGTCTAAAATGATGGTAACTGAAAGTATATATCTGCTGTCCTGATTAGTGATGAATTGCACCATGAAATACTCATATGATATGCAAAAATGTGAATGCAAGTTTGCTGCTCCAGATCATATTAATATAGGAAGAAATTACATCAAAAGAATAGGCCCACAATGGCCATGAAAATACCAGTTCACTGCTGATGCAAATCAGAGATATAGAATGGCCTCCAACATACCAATTACAATGGCAAAATATCCCAAATGAAATAAGCGACCCTTCTCCAACAACTGACCTCCAAGATGATGATGAAATATGCCAACAAAGTCTTCAAATATGCAAACGGCTGATGATGAAAGACCACAAGTCTGATCGCTGCCTTATAATGTTTAATGTTGATGACTTTGAACAAGTCTTCAATACTGATTATTGTCACTGTTATGTTCCAAGTCAATCTTTCACAAATGCTGAGTCTCAAATGATAATTCGTTGTCACAAGTATGCAGATTGGTCCTAACACTAGCTGCTATCTCCCTTAATGCTGGTCGCTGGCCCTCTTGTGATGAAATCGCTGTCAACAAGGGTGCAAGCTGCCACTATTGTGGTGTCAAATCAATCTTTAAACAAGCACTGATCCTTTAATGATAGTTCGCTGCCCATGGAAGTATAAAACTGATCCCAAAGATGTCAATGGCAACGGCTAGGAGGAATTCGCTCAAGTCTGATCTGGATCTGCTGTTTGATGATGCCAAACTCCAACGAGCTGCACTACCTCTGATACGAATTCGCTGCCAACAACAGCAGGAATGTGCAAGATATCTTCAATGCAAATCTTCAACACTTGATCAAGGTCTTCAATTACAATGCAATCTTCAATAAAATCAAATCTGCAAAACAATATACTCGAATACCCTTCAAAACAAGAATCTTCAAACTCTTGATGAATCTTCAATAATCAACCGAAATGATGTGAAATGTCTCCAATAAGCTCTATGATGAATACTGATTGCATCCACCTCTCAAAACAGGAATGGGGCCATCACCAAACCCTAGTTATCAAGGGATCATCACCTTGATTGGACTGAAATTTGTCTTCAGCCAAGAGATAAGCTCAATATGCAAAAACCAAGTCAAAAAACATGATTTCAAATGACTCCCAGCTGCTCCTTCTATAGCCCTCACTCCAAATAGGTCTGGCCTAACTTTATTAAATGAAAGTCTGTGTACACAATCACTTATTAAATGACAATTTTTATGTACACAATCACTTAACTTTATTAAATGACGGTTTTTGTGTACACAATCACTTAACTTTATTAAATGATTGTTTTTGTGTACACAAAACAATTTATTTTATAAAGTGTTTTAAATTGACTCAAGTAACTTAATAAAATATTAATTTTATAAAGCAATTAAAAATACTTTATAGAATTAATTTACAATTAGAACCTTTTTAAGTTACTTGCAAAATGGGGACATTACATCATGGGCCCAATTGTTAGCATAGCCATCCAACTTGAAGCTGATCAACCACCTTCACAAAGGATCGCTGCCGCTTAGAAGGTATTTCAAAAGCTAGTGGAGTCTTTATGGAATGCAAAGGAGAAAATCATGAGTATATATAGCATCAACAATCAATCACAAAAGAGATACTTGCATCGAATTTGAAGCATTGTATATCCATGTGGGTCGATCCTTGACTGAAGTGAGATCCATTGAAATCGATTAATACATCTAAACACTGGTTGGAGGTCAACAGTCATGCCAAATCACCAATATTGAACGACGTCAATTGCAAGAGCATCGCTACTGATATTTTTTAAAGGTTGAAATATCAAATAACAATCATAGGACTTTGAAAGTGCCCGTTGCATATGTGAACGCCACCACCCAAGGGAATTAACGCCAGCAGGAATTTGTGTGGTGTTACTTGAAGAATTCGCATATTGTGAAGGTTGGAGGAAGCGGACTTCATCTCAGTTCGAAGATATTAACCCCATCACCTGCAGAATAATAACGGCCCCTATTTGAGGAAGCATCAAATATAAGAAGAATCTTAGGAGGAAATTTGTATTCGTCGGCATCACAATTCATCATTGAAGATTATAGTTTCAAAGCAATCGAGGATTCCATCAAAGGATATGACCGCCGTGTGAAGATCGTCATCGCATACCACTTGGAGACTGTGGCGAACTGAACTAAGGAGCAACAAATACCTGGTAATTGCAAAGTGGTGTGGGAACACCAAAACAAGAGGTCGAGTGGATAGTCGTCACCTGGAAAACAAAGACAAGGGAATGATTAAAAGGAATCGTAGCTGTCAGGAATCAAGGAAATCGAGTATCTCTTTGGCATAAGGAAATCGTGTCTCCTTGACATCGATTACAATCAGAGTGGAGCGGCTTTTCACTCAGCAGTTCGGCGACCATCAACAGTAGATATAGATAAGTGTCTGAAGCTGAGCAATATGTAATTCACTGTTTGTAGTATCTAATGTGTGCTTTAAGACTGATTTAGAAACAGCTACATTCTAAGTTGGTTCTACATGTATGAGATTGTCATTGTAACTTGCAAAGTCTGATATGTAAGTGATCTGATGAATAAATCTGATAATAGTTTAAAATCTATCGTGGTAATCTATCATTCAAATCTTTAATTTGAATGACTCTATATCTACAGTCTATGTGTAAAACCAGAAAACTAAGTTTGTGACAAGTGTTTGATTAGGAATTAGCTCATATCCATTAGGGATATTACAGATGCATTTCAAACAATGCAAAAAAACCTACTCAATACAAGTCAATATCTTGGACCTATCTCTTCATGGGGCGAACCTCCTTATTCCACTCAAACTCGATAAAAATAGTTTTAGAGAAAATGCAATTAAAGATTCCATTTTCCCTCTTATTCCATCATTTGAAAATTCAAATCAAATAATTGAAAATACAATTTTAATATTACATTTCCCATATAGCTCAATAGCACATTAGTTGATCCAACTTTCCGGTTCTCCATGCATAGAAATAAAATCAACTAGCGAATCATACTTAACTCAAAATGGGGACATTACAGCCGTCCCCTGTCGTCCCCTAAAAAATGGCCAAAAAAAACGTCGTCCCCCCGTCCCCGCCCGTCCCCATCCCTGAAACTTGGGGGAGCATAGCTTATCATATATATATATATATGATCCCTTTTCTTTGCTTAGCGCTTACACTTGTATGAGGTCGGCCATATAAAATCATTTAAATCATTATTTTAAATGCACTAAAAAGAGAGTCGGCTAACTCTTAGGGAGGTCGGCCATTTGTTTAAAATTGTTCTTTATCTATATGGCACCCAAGGAGATGATCTTCAAGTTGGCCATTTTGGAAGTTTTACTTTTGACTTTAAATTTCTCCTTTTGATATATGGGTCGGCCCATTTTGTAATGTCCCTAACAAGTACGGGACATTTAGCCTACACAAGAAACATGCACTGATTGATCTTCACAAGATGAAAATGTTAGAACACACAGATATACTGAGAGGGGGGGTGAATCAGTATAGACCAATTTTACTTCGATTCTACTGCAACAACAAGATCTTTACCGCATCAATCAAATTATGAAAGAACTATGCAAACATAAACACATCCACACAAGAGAACACAAGATTTACATGAAAACCCAGAAGGGAAAAACCACGGTGAGAAAAGTTGCTTGGGTCTACTGCCCAAATCTAGTCTCACAAAATGAGTTAATGAATTTGTAATGTCCCCTTTTTGAGCAAGGTTTGGTAAAAGAATGTCTATTGGTCGAGCTAGGACCTTGGAGGCTTGAAGAACAGAATGTTGGATTCTAGTGGCTCAACTAATTTTATTTTCATGTGATAAATTGTATTTTTGGCTAAGTGGTATTTTTATATTATTTTATCTAGCCAAAAATAATAAAATAATCAACCCAAGGGATTGAGCGGCCAAGTTGGGAAAAATAAAATAACTTAAAGATGGAAATTGGGAAAGTTGTTCAACAAATATAAAATATAATATTTTATTATTTTATTTCTCTTTAGGAAATTGCCGCCCAAATTGCAGAGGAAAAATAATAAAATATTATTTTCCCTCTCCTAGTCGCCGCCCAAGGAGAAATAAGGAGAAAATATTAAATAAAAATCAAGGAAAAATATTTAATAAATATCAAATAAAATATTTGATATTGGCGGTGGACTTGAAAATTCATTAAAATATGTCCCATTGGGTCGCCCAAGTTGAGGATTATAAAAGGACATAAATTAATATCATTTTATATATCTTGATCATTTTGGATTTTTGCATATTGAGTGTTTGCTCTTGGCTGTAAGTGATTTTTAGCGTGTTCAAAGACGAAAACCCTTGAATCTAAGTGGTTTGGACGAAAACCCAATCCATCATGAGAGATGGATTCATGTAGAGTTCATCATTGAGCGAAATTGGAGGTTTTTGATGGAGTATTTGCTTCAAACAACTAGGGTTTCATGAAAGATTCGTTTTCAGCTAGGGTTTGCAGGCTGTGTGCAGGTTTAATGGAGAATAAGGCAGATCGGAGGTCAATTCCACCATATTTTCATGTGATGACATCATGCAAGGGTTTCTAGGTGATTCGCCCATCTATTAGAGGCATATTTGAAGCTTGGCATCATAAATTGTTGATCTGAGTTTTATTACAGAGGGCTGGAATTGTGTTTCAGAGGCTCCTATCATCATATTCTGGCATTATTTGGCATCTCTAAGCTTGCTGGGTCAAATCGCACCTCTCCTTGGCATAGGTGATTTCACTATTTGGCATTATTTGGCACATTTGAGCAAGATTTGTGAAATCTGGGTAGTGATCAGCAAAATCAATCATCTACAGGTTCATATCAGAGTTACATGTGAGGGTTTGATGGCACATTTTGATAGCATTTGATGATATTTGGCATCTAGGATCAAATCGCTCCATATCTACACCAAGCGGCCAGCATTTGGAAGCATTTTTGGTATTGTCCAGCTAGGGTTTTGAATTCAGACTTTGCATCAGCACCTACAGATCAGAAATCAGACTTATTTGGCTTCATTCATACGTGGGATTCCATCATCTATTGGTTGGCACATGTGGTGACTTCATTGGGTATCAATTGTAAATGATTTGAGTCATCTTTGAACTCCATTTGCATTGACTTTGTAGTCTAATTTTTGTATCAGATCTTATCATTTTGTAACCAGCCAACTACAATTCAATAAAGGAGTCTATCTATTCATTCGGGTGTGTTTTTGTTATGATTGCATTGATTTTGGATGTATATGTGAGCTGATATAGTTGCATGTCTATTCATCTTTAGTGAGCATTTGTCTATGATATTGCTATCTTTCCATCCTTGTTATATTGCAAACATACTTGTGAAAACGAAACCTCAAAGTTCCAAACCAAACTCTCTAGAATCAAATCAAAATATTTAGGGCAGCTAAGGAAAAAATTTGGTTTAGATAAGACAGGATTCTTACAGAATTACAATATTTTGTAGGCACCAACCCACAAAAATTTCAACCTGAGAAAGACACCAATCCTTTTACAGATTTATAGGCACCACCTACAGGAGACTTCAAACCCCTTATCAACTTGATCACCAACTTTGTCCCTAAGCACCAATTTAGAATATGAAGCACCAACTTCAAGCAGTAGATAACCAGATCCAGATCAGTTCACAATGAGCACCAACCCAGCTATGAAGCACCAATTTCAACTGACTGAAACAGGATCAAGTTCATTCCAAAATAGGGCATCCAACCTCCCACTGAGCACCAACTCAAATTCTGGACCATTAATTTCCGCACACCCTCAAACATGTAGCATCATACACTTCTTCACACTTTCCTTCTCCAGATAAGATAACATGCTTATATCAATACTAACACAAACTATGCGAACTCCAGATCATCTTCTATTCATGCCCTTTGGACACAACTTACAAAATCACTCACATACTCAACATATTCTTTCCGCACACATACTTTCTTTTTCAAAACAACTTAAGATTATGCATATATATTGTTCACAAATCTTTCAAATCATCTATGTCAGCTACACTATGGCGCAAAACTCTATGCAACATGAAACATGTAGTCAGCCTTGCTTGTACATGTCGGCTCAACGAAACTTTATGCAGTAATGTAGGGATGAGATATTATCATGCAGTTCATACTAGACGACCTCCTGGTCCCAAATTACCTTCTCACAAACTCCCATGTTGGCGCACACATCTAGGATATTGGCGCAAGCTCTCAAACATACATACACTTGACCTTCTTGTGGCATAGTGACATTGTCTTCACACTGATACTTCCAAATACCTTTGCGGTAACTCAAATCATCTGAAACTTGGACCAAATCAACATAAGGGCCAACTAATTCCATCCTCCAAACCGCAAGACCATATTCCTAAATGCAGTAGAATGCGATAGTATGCGGTAGTCTTCAATGATACTCATGTTAACCAATTTCACTGTCTTGATTCAGACGCTTCTAGATATCTTTGTGGTGATCCATAACTTCTGTAATTAAGATATAACATGCCTTCTTTTCTCTTCATAACCTCAAAACCGCAAAGCCAAACAATCCACTACAGTAGAATGTGGTACCAGGGAACATGACAGTCTAACACTGCTTCTGAGCAACAAACCTCAGAAAACTGCCGCAAACATCTCCAGAATTTCACAACAGTAGTAGTCTTTCAAAAATAGTTGATTCTGGTAGGAATCCTTTCTCTTATATTGCTTATGCACCAAATTATGGCATTAACATTATGCAACAGTGCATACACTTGCAGCAAACTCTCTCAAACAATTTATCAGTTCATCTTGACATGAACACTTCAGCTTGACATCAATGACATTTCCAACAACCTCATGCACTTGACATCAATGACAACATTTCCAATAGAAAATGGATTCCCTAAAGTTGTTTTTTTGGCCATCTAAGATGAACATACCCTATAACTCAATGAGGATTCAATCATGTAGAAACAGAGACCTGTTCTCTAGCATTTGTTTACAGCCCTGCAACAAATGGTCTCTCAATTGTGAATTTGAGTTGTTCTGTTTCAAACTATCTTTGACTGTAAAATTCTTCAAAAATTCAGTGCTTTAAACTATCTTTGACTACAAAAAAAAAAATTTGGGCTATGGGGGACGGTTGGGCACTCCCGGTATGGATAAGCACTCCCTAATAGGGGGATGTTTTGAGGGGGCATTCACCTTGCAAAGGGGGTGTCCCTAGGGCATCCTCATTTTTATAAAATTTTTGGAACCACAGGGGGGTATTCTAACCCCAATTTCAGGAAATGGCTAAAAAATAGGGGGGCACATCCTCGAGGTACACTGAATTTTTCCAATATTTACTTGCCAAGTCTTCCTGTTGAGTTTTGTGTGAGTTTTGTAAGATTTCGCTAAAAAGCCATCCAAGAATGCAAATGAATTAAGGAAAGGAAAGCTAGAAATCATAAATGAGCAAGAATAAATTGTATTCTACTCAAGAGAATGCTACAATGAAATGAGATGCTCATATGAGAGACTAAAAATACAACCAATATGGGATAAAGTGAAAAAGTCCCTAAGCAAACTTAATCTAGTGTGAAGAGAGCTAGAGCGGAGAACTAGCTAGGAAAGAACTAGATAGTTAAAGAACCCCTTTCACACTAACACCCCCCCTTAAGTGCAACTTCGAGGAAAATGTAAACAAAGATGCAAAGACAAGTCCTGGCAATGAGGCCTAATGAGGTACCCATGTACAAAAGATCCCCTCAAACAGAAAAGAAGGATAAAACCCAGTGGGAAAAAACTCTCCCATGAGAGGCTAACGCAAGAAGGCCTAAGTGACCCCCCCCCCCAGAAGAGATGTCCCGCACTCCCAAGAGAAACCGAAGATGGACATATTTGCTCTCAATGAAGGGTTTGGTGAAGACATCTACAACCTACTTTGTAGTAGGACAGTATCGCAAATCAATGACCTCCTAAATCAGCTCATGTGTCTCAGGATCCAAGAGCCGATATTCTTTGACAACATCGAGGTAACCAACAAAGATGCAAGGCTGACTCTGAGGTTCTAAGGCCTTGCATTTCTCTAAAGGAATGAGCCCATTGTGGGGAGCCAAAAACTCTGAAGTGTCACACAATAAGTTTCCTACCACACCAAGCTTCAAAGAGAGTGATGCCCTTCAATGCCTTATGAGGAACTCTGTTATGGATGTGAGAAGCATAGTTGATAGCTTCCACCCAATATTCAGGTGCAAGGGAGCGTGTGTGGATCATGCAGCCATCCATCTCTTTCAGGGACCTATTTTTCCTCTCTGCTTAACCATTATGCTGAAGTGTGTAGGTGACAGTATGCTGAAGATCAATCCCTTCACGAGTGCAAAATTGTTCAAAGTGATGGTTCACATATTCTCTGCCATTTTTTGAGCAGAGACTTTTGATGCACTTCCCAGATTGTTTCTCGGCATGAGCCTTGAACTCCTAAAATCTATCAAAGACTTATCTTTTATGCTAAAGAAAGTAGACCCAGGTGTATCTAGAATAGTCATCAATAAAAATGAGAAAGTAGTGAGCCTTGCTGAAAGACAAGGATGGAAATGGACCCGCCACATCACTGTGAACTAGCTCAAGGACTTTTGAAGCCCTCCAAGCCTTCCCTTAGTCAAACTTGTCCTCGGGATGCTTTCCCAAGGCACAACCCGAACAAAATCCATCTGAGAAACTGATCTGAGAAACACCTGTGACCATATTTTGCTTGTTGAGCTATTGAAGATAGCGGAAGTTGAGATGGCCAAACCGCACATGTGATAGTTTGCTCACAGAATCCGAATGGGTGAGCAAAGCAATAGAATGTGAATCGAGTACAAAATGAGAGAAAGCATATAGTTGAGACTCATGATTAGCCTTACCAATTGCAAGAAGTGCATTATCTTCAAGATCCCTAATTGTGACGGAATCTGGAGTGAATTCAACTTTTCTTCCATTCTGGGCAATCTGGTAGACGGAGAGAAGGTTGGCCGAAAGATTAGGCACACAAAGGACATCCTCAAATGTACCAGTGCCAGCATCAATAGAACTCTTCCCAATGACATCCATAGAAGAGTCATCCCCAATTAGAATGTGGGGCACAGAACAAGGCTCCAACAAAGAAAATTGTTCTCTGACAAAACCCATGTGATGTGATGCACCTGAGTCAAGAATCCACTGTTGTGAAGAATCTACAATAGCAACAAGTGTAGTTGCTTTCCCTTTTCCCGATTTTGAAGGAGTTGAGGATTGCTGAGCAATAGAAGAAGGTAGATTAATGTTATTCTTTTTCAGAAGATTCTTCACCGCATCGATCTGCTTCCTATGACAAGAATTGTTGGAAATATTGTCATTGATGTCAAGAGTGTATCGACGAGACTATTGGCAAGATCGTTGTCATAGATGTCAAAGGTGTATGGACATGTTGTCATTGAGCTGATCTCTATCATTGGGCTGATCTCTATAATGGCCGACTACTCATGAAGATAGTGCTAAGAGTGTTAATTAAAGACTTAAACATTGGTTATTTATGGGCTGACTTTATGAAGACAAAGACATTTACATCGAATCATATATGAGAAGGCAATTCGTTTATTCAAAAGAGATATGGATACATGAGATCAGTTTGAGATTAATATGGACGAAATCGACATAGGCCAAAGGCCATAAAAGCATTCATAGGAAATTGGCCGACTCCTTTTCATGTTGGCGCCCAAGACAAGGATACATAAAAACAAATAAGTATGATTGAATGATTAGTAAAAAAACAGCGATGTAATATTCCCAATGGGATCTGCCCTAAAGTTCTGATTTAAAATTTCTGAATTCTGCCCTAGAATTCTGCACTTTAGATTTGCAATTTTCAATTCAAACCCTAGGACTGAATTCTGATTTTTATTTCTGCACTTCTCTATTTGACTTCACCAAGCATGAAACATAGACTAACATGTGCAAAATTGATGGCAAAAGAAAACATACATATGCAACCACCTCTACTATGAATTACATCATGATTTACACATTTCAATGATAGCAAAGGATGACAAACTGAATCAGTTCTTGCTTCTATGAAATCAGATTGCTATATTTCTTCAATTACATCATTTTCAAGGCTAGATGACAGCCAAGGTACAAACCAAGACTGCTGCTACAAAATCAGAGACAAAATGATGAATGCGACATACCAAAACTTGTTGCCAAAACACAATGCAAATGGCCGAATTCCCACACTCAGATCTGATATCAAAAGTGTCTTCATATGATGTTGGAATGCTGATAGCTGCCACTTAATAGCTGATGGATGATGATGTAACTAGCTGATTACAATGTCTTCAAGCGGCTGTCCTTCTTGCAAAAATCGCTGCTATAGAGATGTTCAATGGACACCAAGATGCCACAAATGGTGATCGCTGCCTCTCCAATCTGATCGCTGTCCCTTTGATGCTGGCCGCTATCTTCAACAAAGGAAACACTCCACACTATGGCGGCGGCTAGGGTTAGAAGCTGCCGATATGACAGATCTACAATCAAACCTCAAGGAAATGTGCTCAAACAGCTACAACCTCCAACAATGGCGCTCAAGGATGCCAATGGATTTGCAACAATTGTCTCTCCTTAATGGTGGTGCTCAATGTGCAATGTCAATGATCTTCAAACTCAAATCTGCAATGAATGATGTATCAATGATGCTCAAATGAATCTTCAAATCTCCAATGAAGCACAAATGTGAACTCCGGATGAATCCACCCCCAAGATGTGATTGGGTTTTCGTCCAACACACCTCCTCCCACAAGGGTTTTCGTCCTTGGAAAGTCTTGCAACACAATTGCCAAGCAAAATGCGAAGGTTGCCAAGGATTCGTGATGATCAAATGAGCTCCATCAACCTTCTTTTATACTTGAGTCATCCCTTCTTTTCGATGTAGCCGACAAATTCAAATTAAAGATTTGAATTGCTTTTTCCCTCCAATGTCGACCAAAACAATATTTTATTTATTTTTCCAATCACCAAAGTAGCCGCCCAAAATCAAATATTATTTTATTATTTTATTTTCACCTTTTCCAAGTTGAGCTCTCCACTAGGAAATAATAAATATTATTATTTATCCCTCCAGTTTGGCTGCTCCATTTAAAATAATATTATAATAATATTATTTTATTTATTTTTCTCTTTTTCCATTTGGGCGCTCACATTAAATAATAAAATATTATTATTTAATTTCTTTTCCTCCAAAGTGGGTGCTTAATGTCAAAATAAAATAATATTATTTTATTTTCCAACTCCTCCAAGCGATTCGCCCAATTCTAAAAACCATTATTTTATTATTTTTATCTCTTGATAATTAATGTAAAATTACATTAATTAATTTTCCACTTTGCCGGAAATTGGTTGAGCCTTATAAAACAACTATCCATCCTCCAAGCCTCTGAACGTCATCTTCTCCAAGCCACAACTTAACCAAAATTATTCCCTTGTCTGATGAATTAGCCTACGGGAATGAGGATAGGCTAACCCAGACTTCCGTTAGGTGATCATGTTGGAAATGGGGACATTACAAAATGATACTACAAGTTGACATTCATCATAAGCATGAATTACACCATGAAATACACAATGTAGGGCATCCAAAATCTATAACCAAATCTGACTTTCAATAGAAGTCTGCTGTTGCAAATCAGAAAATCTGAGTTTGCAATTACATATAATACATAGGCCAAAACATGCCAAACATAGGTCAGAAATCCGCCTTTACAAATTAGGTTTGTACATACCCCAAATGAACAATGATGCTCCACAAACCCTCCTAAAAGATGGGGCTTGGGTCTGCTTCTGCAATTAGGATTTAGAAACCCTCAACAATGAAGAATTCACCTCCAAAGCCAAGTTGCTTCCTTCAAGGTGTGGCACTCCAAAATTAGGGCTTGCCCTAATGCAATGATCACACAAAAGTCACGGAAATGCTCCTCCAAATGTGCCGCACAAATCTAGGGTAAAACCCTAGCTCCAATGATGCACAAATGCCACAAGGAATTCGCCTCCAAAGCTGATCTAAAATCTGA
This sequence comes from Cunninghamia lanceolata, assembly GCA_027924645.1. NCBI lineage: Eukaryota > Viridiplantae > Streptophyta > Pinopsida > Cupressales > Cupressaceae > Cunninghamia > Cunninghamia lanceolata. The sequence goes on along the minus strand of BSBN01001344.1, from coordinate 9,732,981 downwards.
ATATGCAAATCTGCTCTTCTCCTCCACAAATCTCCAATGAAGTGCAATTGTGAACTCCGTATGAATCCACCACCAAAGTGTGATTGGGTTTTCATCTAATCCACTATCTTCCTTAGGGTTTTCGTCCTAGGAAGGTGCTGAATCAAAGATTGCAGCCAAAGAGTAAAACTCTAAATAAAAGGATATGAAATGAATGATGTCAAACGACTTGCAAATTACTTTCCTTTATAGCCATCTCTTATCTCCCAAAGCTGGCCAACCCCCTTTAAGTGATGCTAGGCACCCAAAATAGAGATTAAATGTTTTATCTTGCTTTTTCTCCTTCCTCCTAGGCCGACTCCCTCCTAGGTGCTCACTTTATGATCATCTGTCTTATTCTTTCCTACACATCTTGGCCGACCACATAAAAGGAATATTTTCTTTTTCTTTTATTCTCTTCTCCAAGAGGAGTGAACCTCTTTTGGCACTAGATATTACATTTTTGGGCTCTTTCTTGGTCTTCCACCTTCAATGCTATTTTATTTGGATTTTTCAATATTTTCCCTTGACATTACAAGATCTCCAAAGGTATTTTCTCATATTTTCCTTCATTTTCTATTCTCCAATTGGGTTGCTCCACATTAGGGCAATTTATTTTATTAGTGATGACCTCATCAAAAATACCACAAAAATATGCTAAGTCATCTTCCATGCTCATTTTGCCCTACAAAATTGGCTAAGTGTGAAAACTCGCCAATTAGGTCATTCCCTAAGCCCTCCGGCTTAGCCTACGGGAATAGAATAGGCTAGCCAACTCCACTAGGTGATGACTTCGAAAATGGGGATATTACAAGCAATGAAAGTGATGGAGGCCGACTTATAAGAAGGAAAGAATTTAAGTTAAATCTTGCTAAGAGGTGGCCGACTCTCCTTGGGCGATGGAGATTAAATGTAATTTAAATTAAAGATTTAAATTATTGTGTTTAAGGTGGTCGACTCCACAATAAAGACAAAGTGTCATTTAAAATATATGAAGAGGTGCGATTTCACATAGTAAAGTAGTGCAATTTGTTTGAGGATTATATAAATATCATGAGGAGCGATTATAATCTAGGTATGGTGCAAATAGGATAAGAAGAGGAGCAATCAACAAAAGGTGTGTCTCTTCATTTTTGAAAGGTGATGTCTATTGAATGGATCGCCTCACTTAGAGAAGTATAAAAGGATAGAAGAAAGTGAGAGTGAAAAGTTTGAAAAAGAATATGATATAATCTGATAAAGAGCAGATCTAGGGCAGGCTTTGATAAGAGTGTTTAAGACTTATTTTGAAGAAGATATATTGTCCATGTATAAAGGATAAGTGCAGATTAAAAAGCAAATTGTAAAAGGAGTTAGAGGCAGATTTGTCTAAGAGAGTTAAAGGCAGATTTGTAAGAAATGAGTTCGTGCATGATCTGGATCAGATTTGTGAAGAAAGGATATTGTGTGGGTTGTGATCAGATTTGTAAGAAGTGTATTGACATTCAGAAGACATATCATCCATTGAAGAATTCGTAGGTTGGTGTCTTGCTAGGTTGGTGCTCAATTGCGGGGATTGGTGTCTCCAGTGGGTTGGTGTTCACGAATTCTACAAATAGGGATTGGTGTCTCTAGTGGGTCGGTGCTCACAGATTGTACAAGAGGGGATTGGAGTCTCCTGTAGGTTGGTGCCTACAAAGCTTGTAAGAGAATTATATATAAGCAATATTTTGCCATGGTTTTCTCCTGTAAGGGTTTCCACGTAAATCTTGTGTTCTTGTGTTGCATAATTGATAGATCTTGTGTGATTGATATTGCTATGGTTGTTAGGAATTGAAAAAGGTAAAAGATTGTATTATACTGATTCACCCCCCCCCCCTCTCAGTATAACTGTGTGCTCATCAAGAATGTTCCTCATGATCAACCTTCTTGCAATAAGTACAAGTTGGCCTTTCCTTCTTCTAAGAGTTCCCCTTTGAAGAAGAGGAATTAGACGATGACTATGCCTGATGTTTCTGTGACTTCTTCTTGGACTTATTTTGTTTCTTGTCAGGTTTTCCCGACTCTTTTTGTCCCTTCGGCTGACTAACCAACAAAGCCTGAGACTAAGATGGCTTAAGGAGACCCATGGAAAGAAGCTTCCCCTGTTCATGCATCAACATTTCAAAAAAGGAAGCAAAAGAAGGCATTGTGTATGTAGATCCCATAGTCAACCTATGAGTGTGAAAGCTAGAAACAAATGCAACATACTCAGGTCCAAGTTTAGTGAGAGTAGTTATGACAAGTTGTATGTCTTTTTCTCAACGCCACATGATTTACATTGTGCTTTTAGGTCATTAACCTTTGTTACATAGTCTTGGATGTTGTCAAAAGACTTAGGATCAAGACTCATTAGTTCACTGTCAAGTTGATATCCCCTAACTCCAATTATACCATATAGAGTTTGTTGGGTCCCAAAACAGCTAATCTCAATCCTAAGAAGTTAGAACACTTATTCAAACTTTGAGGCCAGGGATGTCGTCAAGGAAGTGAAAAGGGGGGTCATCAACAAGATGAATGTAATGTCCCCTTCTCGCCAGTAAGGTGTTCTGTAATATCCCAAATGGATATTGCCCTAAATTCGGATTTTCAATTTTTGAATTCTGCCTAAATTTCTGCATTTTAGTTTTCTGCTCAAAACCCTAGATTCTGATCTAATTTTCTATTCATAATCAATTAATTCCAGTGAGCATAAAACACATCCAAAACATGGCATAATGATGGCAAATGAAGTTTTACAATGACATTCATATCAACCATAAATTACACCATGAAATACACAACGTAGGGCAACCAAAATGACAATATAAATCTGATTTTCTGAATCGAACTTCTACTGCTACAAACTGAAAATTCTAGAAATGAAACTACATCCAAGGCATAGGCCAAACATGCCAAAACTCCAATCCTATCTTTGCTGTTACAAATCAGACCTACAATTGTATTTGTACATACCAAGGATGTTGAAATGACAATCCACAACCTACCAAAATGATAGCAAACAGGTCTGCTGCTAGGGTTAGGGTTTAGAAACCCTAAGCAATGAGAAAAGTTACCTCCAAAAGCCAATTCGCCTTCCACAAATGCAGCGATCCAATTAGGGCTAACCCTAATGCAAGAAAATACACCAAATGCCAAGAAATGAATCCTCCAAGGGTGTAATGTCCCCATTCTGGGAATGGTCACCATTAGAGAGGGCTTGGGCTTATCACTTCACTCCAGGACTCTTGGAGGTTTATTTTCCTTGGGGCGGATCACCTGGGAGAGTTACTCATACGGATATATGTCATGAGATATGGAGTCTTGACATGATCGTGCCAAGAGATGATCTTGTTTCGTGTGGATGCAGCTTGAATGTGTGGATAAGTGATATAATATGTTCTTCGTGCATAGAGATGGACGAGCTCGAGGTTGTACTTTACACACCATCACAAGGAGGAGATCACGGGATGCTTGGTGGCCAATGGAAATATGGAAACATAATATCTATGATAGAGCTTGAAGGAAGGAGATACAACAATCAAATCTTTAATTTGATTGGAGAAAAAGACCTTTTTACCCTGTCTAGGTCAGCCCTCCTTATGCTGCCTAGGTCGGCCATAGGGAATTGTGCCTAGGCCCGCCTCTGTGAAGGAAAAGTCATAAAAATCATGGGAAAAGTGCCTAGGTCGGCCCTAAAGGAGAAGAGACAAATTGCATATATATAGGAGGTCATTTGACATTGCAAAAGGATCATTCTACATCATTCATTCGAGTATCTCTTGGAGTAAGACTTGGAGACGAAAACCTCAAGTCTTTTTGGAGAAGTTGGACGAAATCCTAGCTTCTTCATAGGGAGAATTCTGTGACGGGAGTTCATAAGCACTTCAACTACACTTGGGCAGACTTATGTCAGCTTTTGTGGGCAGATTATGGTGGAAGGAAGCCTCTAGAGCTGGAGCGCATCCCTTGGTAGAAGGGCGAACATCATTTGAAGAGGGTTTGGGCAGATTTATGCCGATCCATGGCTGCTAGAGTTACAGCAGAGATTCAGAGCAGCAGAGTCATACTTGTGCGCATTCCTTGGAGACCTCCATTCATAGATATATTGCATATTGTGGTATGTAGTTACTACTATTATAGATTCCTATGTATTAAGCGTAAGGCCTTGTGCCCTAGCCATATTTATTGTAATCAGCAGACTGTATCAATCAGACTTATACAGCAGGTCTGATCATATTTAGATATTAATACATATTGATGATGGATTTCATGGTGCAAACCATTTGGTGTTGAGATGTCATATGTGTGATGTTTATCTTTATGCATTTGATGTGATGTTAACAAAGATTTATGAAGTCTCAATCTGCTGAAATACACAAATCAGAATTCAGAACTAGGGTTAGAGCAGAAAAACCAGATTTGTAATAAAATATCCCATTTGGGACATTACAAAGGGTGGCGCACAAGTCTGCTCCAAAAGATGTCAAATTCTGCTCAATAATGATGATCTAAGGCTGCTCCAAGATGGCGAACAGGTCTGCTCCAAACTGATGCAAAAAATCAAACCCTAGAACTCCTCAAAATGCCCAAATTCGCCCTCCAATGCAAGTAGCCCTTCTCCTAAGATGTGGCACTCCAACCTAGGGCCAAAACCCTAGCTTCAATGTAGCACAAACACCACAAATTTGTGGTCCCAAGTCTGATCTAGAAATCTGATTTACAAAACTGCTCTTTTTTCCATGAATCTCCAATGAAGTGCAATTGTGAACTCCGTATGAATCCACCTCCAAGATGAGATTGGGTTTTCGTCCAATCCACCTTATATTCTCAAGGGTTTTCGTCCTTGGAATATGATGCAAACAAGTTGCAGCCAAATAAGAAGAAAACAATATGATGAATAATGATTGAAATGCCTTCAAACAACTTGTATTTATACACGATCTCCCCTTTCTCCTCAAGTTGGCCGACCTCAAGAAATGCATACTTTTTTTTAATTTTATTTTAGCTTCTTTTTCCTAGGCCGACCTAGGCAAGAAATACCTTTATTTTTATTAACTCCAAAGTAGGCCAACCCTGTCTAGGCTAGATTGGCACCCAAAAAAGCAATGAAAATACTTTATTTTATTTTGTTTATTATTCTCCATCTTTCCTTCAAGGGCGCTCCTTTTGGCACAAGGTAAAATATGTTTTATTTTATTATGTCTCTCACTTTCCCTTCTCCAAGGGCGAACACTTGTGCATGAAAGACAGCACCAAATGACCTCAAATGAAGTCACCAACAAGACAAAAATCATCATGAAATATTATTTTTCCCATGGCAAATATCATATTTTCCTCCAACTTTTATCCTCCAAATGGGTCGCTCTCCATTAGGGCAAATCATTTGACCCAAGTTAACTTTGCCAAAAGTACGACAAAAATATGAAAAATCAATTACCACACTCAAATTGTCTCACAAAAATAGCCAAGTGTGAAAATTGGCCCATTAAGTCCTCATTAGGTGATCACTCTGAAAAGGGGGACATTACAATCCTCCCTTCCCGAAATTGCTTGTCCTCAAGCAATGGCTAACCGGTATCCTGCAAAATACCGTCAAATAACAAGTATCTCCATCCAATCAAATGTCCCATGATCACTCTAATCCTCAACCTATGGCTGCTTCTCCCAAAGAGAATATCAAGAATGATATGCAAAGGGAGGTCTAGTGGCAAAACTAGCCATACACACTCAAACTCAACTTGGCTCCACTCCCCAAATTCGGAAGTCATGCTCCTCCTCCATGTGCTCTGCCTGTACAACTGTAGGAACAAGAATGCAAAACCCTCAACCACGAGTGCAAACATCTCCATGCCTCCAAAGGCTCCATCAACCAAGAGTGCTAAGTCTATCAAAGACAAATCACTGTACAAAACCAAGGCCCTGTAGAGAGACAAGTCTATCAACAAGTGATGAAAGATATGACCTATGAAACATGCCCACCTGTGCCAACACTTCTGCTGCTCCACTCTGATACACACATCACTATGTCAAGAGTTGTGAAGCAACTCACCAAGATCCATAAGGAAAAGTGCATCAAACATATCACCACCAGAATCCCAAACCATCACGCTACCACATCCATCAAATGCGGGGAGGTAGATGTATCTCAAGAGCTATTACCATCAAACAACCCTCCAACTCCGAATGATCTCCCATGGATGTGCAAAACACTCATCATAGGCGCATGAAAAAGCATATCAGCCCATCCTAGGCTGCTGATGTAGATCAGAACAGCACCCATAAATCTGAAAATCAGACCTATGATGATGTAAGAAGTGCCTCTAATGACATGATGATAGTGCCTCATCATTATGCCAACTGTAATGTACCCTTTTGGGATTGCCCTAAATTTTGCCCTAGAATCACAAGTTTAATATAGTTAGGGTTATAACTTACCAATTAAATGCTTTAAGTAAGATAAATCTTAGTTTAGGTCTTGCAATCATGTTAGATAATATTGGAAATATAATTCATATGATCAAAACATACATAATAAATATCTTATCTATTTAAACCATGTAAGATACATAACTATTTCAAATCTATATAAACTACACAATATCTATAGTGCATGATAGAAGGTCAGCCATAATGCATAGTGGAAGTTTAATAATAATAGGACTTGGATGACAAACATGATAAGTCAGCCCAAAGCTATCCCTGCTAAGCTCAAGAGCGGATATACCATCCCTCTTGGCCCCAAGTGGCAGGCATCCAACATGGGGTGGTCTACTTAGTGAATAAACTTGTATCTACTTTCCTTATCCGTGCTTCCCTATCCATCCCTCTTATGATTGAAACTCCTTGAATCCATCCCAACAACCAAAACCATGTAGAGATTAAGGAAAAGCTACAATAGGAGGCCCGTAGATTCACCTTTGTAAGCCCAAAGGCGGACACACAGGCATCCATCATGGAGTGGTGTACTTAGAAAGAAATCTAGTATCTGCTCACCCTATTGGTATTTCCCCCACTCCTCCTCATGGTTGCTTGATGAGAATTACAAACACTACATACATCCAAATTCCTAGAGATTATACCACAATAAATATATCATTATACACAACAATCATGATAGAGCATACCACAATATTTATTAAAACATAAGTGTTGTATTCTCAGAAGCAAATGTATTGACTGCTGATTCTGCCCTTGTCTGCTGAGTGCAGATCTATTTCTCAATGTAATCTGATTCCTTGATGATTGTATGACTTACTTCCATGAATATGCTTGAGTGAATGATATTCTTTTTATATCTTATTTTGGAGAGAGTCACAACCTCTCATAAGCAACCGTTACCTTTTGAACGAGTCATGTCTTTTAATAACAACCACTGCCTTTTGATAATTATCGTTTAATTTTAATTTGACTTACTACTTCTAAAACAGCCATTGCCCTTACTTTATTTAAATCGCTCTTGTGAGACTAGAGTCCCAATCCTTGAGCATTAATATTGATATTGGCGCCATATGCATACTGCAATCCATGTCAGATAAATCAAGACCATCTGTGATAACCGAGCATTCATTACCATCTGGCTACAATAGCTACATCAGTTTACAAGGATCGTGAGGTTGCCAAATACCATGGGAAGTTGACTTCTGTGCATAATACATTCCAGTCGTATTGGACATCCATCCCCTTCAATCCAAATGCTTAACGACATGTGGTCAGGAGCACAATCTGCCAGTTTATGCATATAATGGAACGTGCAAACTATATTATTGTCTGATATAGAGGTTGTCAAGCTTGAATCATATGAGGAAAAGTCTCAATTGTGTACTATAGCATTGAAATTCCAACATTGTGAACATTCAGAAATAGGTGGTTACCAGCACAATCTGCCCCTTGCATCCTATACTGTTGTAGCGATTTTATAATCAATTTATATTGTTCCATGGAGTCAGCCCATAGGGGAGGGGACATGACAGTCCTCCCCACTTAATTTTGCTTGTCCTCAAGCAAAAACAACTAGGATACTCTTGGAGTTACCAGGATCCCAAATCAACCTAGTAGATTTGTATTCTTGTGAGGTCATTAACTTTTATTGTGATACTTTGATAGGAATTGGAAATTTTAAACCAAGTGACAATTATTTTGGTTATGTTCGACTCTATGTCTTTGGAGAGTAGTTGTTAGTATACTTGCCTCAACTTGACTACCAATAAGGTCAATACTATCCTCTAAAGTATGAGGACAATTCTTCTAGCTTATGTACTTCAATAACTCTTAACAACAAAACCAAGAGTTGGAAATTGGAAAGACTTTGTTACTTAAGACAAGTTTTCTCTCATTTCATCACCCCAAGGATCCTAGGCAATGATACAAACTCTTCATTACCCCTTGTTGAAATCTAAAATCATTATGGATTGCGGGAAAGTTGTGAATATCAAGATCCCACTCCTTTGTGCAAAATCATTTTTGCTTTCATGTAAAGGACCTAGATGTTTGAATGACAACTTCCCTTAGATAAAGTATGTTTCATTTTGTGTAAACATTCAAACAAAGTTTGCGGTAAGTTTGTTTCTCAACCTAGTCAAACATCTAACATACCCATGGGTAATTAATATTTAAGTACAAATTTATGGGATTGATCAAGTCAATAAAATAAAAGATGTACAATAGTTTAGCATTCCTAGCAAGCAATAGGACTTAAATTTATAGGTTTACCCTAATATACAATTCTTGTTCCATCTTCTAATTCAATTGAAGGTTATTACTCCTCTTTGACATATCTCCATGTTTGGTACTAAATTTATTTTCATATCTTGGAAAAGTACCCGATTTATTTAAACAATATCAATTTATCCCAAGGTTTGATAGGTGAAAATGATCTTAGATTTGTGGGTTATGGGCCCATAATGTAATTTAAAATAGACTTATGTAACAAATTTGGTATAACTTGATGTGTATCAAATTTATTTAAGGTACTTATGTGCCTAATACTAATGTCCTTGATCTTTAATCATGAATGAAGAGTTACTCTAATCAAGAAAAAGAACTTACGAGAAGAAGACCCTTGGATGAAATGATCTACTCTAGATATTACATATAAAAGTGAATTTGGTCCACAAAACAAAGTTAACTATATCAACTTTATAGGTTACAAGGTAGATCATATGTTGTATGGACTGGATTGTATCGCCATTGTTTCAATGAGTGTGGGATAGATCACTTGATTGTACATTTGATCTTGTTCCAAAGGAATAGAACAATTTATTCTTAATTATGTTCCTCCTCCATGAAGCTTGATGAATATATCTTACGATAGATTTCCAACATTTCTCTTAAGATCTCTCAAGAGTCCAGATTGTAGGTTCCTAAAGGATTGAATTGTCTTCATTACATTCTCTCAAAAATGTTGTTTTGGCTTTTAAGAGATTGACCACCCTAGGTCAAGATGATATCTCAATATACTTATCTCGAAGTTTGAAAGTTTGAAAGTAAGATAATCTTAATCCATCTTTGTATCTTTAGGTATGCTTAAGTTTTCGTGACAACTAGTGATGGCAATGTGAGTTTCTATTTGAGAATTGAAAGTTAAGTTATATCGTTAGATTTTATCCTTAACTATGTTGAGTTGTTATGATTGTTCCCTCTTTGGGAATCTTTTTGGATATTTTAATTGCTTGGTTTCTTGAAGCATAGGTGAGTGATGATGCTTATTAAATGTCAATGAATTGATTTATCCTTATATCCCTTTGGGGGAGTCGCCACCCTTCATAGTTAATGATTCACCACCCTTCATGGCTGCCTTGAGAATAATACTTTACTTCCAAGTTGATTGGCAAGTTTCTTTCCTATTGATGATTTTTTCATAAGGAAGTGATTCCCCTTTTATATCTCCTTGTTGAGGGGGTCATAGTCTCACATTTGAAGGGTCACATCTTTTCACATTCGGAGTCACATCACTATTCTTGAGAACCTAATTAATTCACTTGCAAAATCACTTAGTGTTTTTTTCTCAGTTGAATTCTTCAATGATGTTTTGGATGTCTTTCTCAAATGAAATGCTCTCCCTTTTATATCTCAAGTTTTAAGGGAGTCACTTTTTCACTTCAATAGTTACAACTCTTCATTATTGCATAAGTTAATTTGTTAGTGCTTCTCAACCCAAGAAGTGTTTGACAGATAAAGCTTTGATAGATTTGGCATTTTCATAATTTTTAAGCATAAAGTAATCTTAAACACACATGGAGTAAACATGTTGAAGAAACATTAGACATGAAGCAAACACATACATATACGTAATACATGAAGCATACACATAAATACACGTGATACATGAAGTATACACATAAGACACGAAGCATGAAGCATACACATAAATACACGTAAGTCATGAAACATGAAGCATACACATAAACATATGTAATACACGAAGTATGCACATAAATACACGTAAGTCATGAAACATGAAGCATACACATAAATACACGTAATACATGAAGTATGCACATAAATACACGTAAGTCATGAAGCATGAAGCATACACATAAATACACATAATACACAAAGTATAAGCATAAATACACATAATACACAAAGTATGCACATAAATACACGTAAGTCATGAAGCATGAAGCATACACATAAACATATGTAATACACGAAGTATGCACATAAATACACGTAAGTCATGAAACATGAAGCATACACATAAATACACGTAATACATGAAGTATGCACATAAATACATGTCATGTCCCCGTTTCCGGCTTGATCATCAAGTGTATAATGGATTAGCCTAATCCTCATTCCCGGAGGCTAATTCTAAGTAATGAGGGAATGAACTGGTTTTTGACTAACTTAACCTTTTGTCTTGTAGGATCAAAGTCAGAAACTTGTAAATTGACTAAGTCTGGGAGGAGTTTCTGCAACCCCAGTAATCACCATTGTCAGGCGCACTCCTTGACAAATCAGGGTCACTTTGGCGCCCAACTTCCAAAGCTCATTTCAGCTCTCAGTATCGCATTCAACTGGAGGCACTCCTTGTGGTTTACTTTACCCGACTCAGTGCCTAGTTCTGAGATAAGCGAAGATGTTAGAAATGAAGTTTCAAGCTAAGGCGCCAATAGCAGACTGAGCTCACCTGAATGAGCGCCTTGGGTTTTGAAGGCAACAAGCAGGAAGATGAAGTCATCTATGAACTAATTGAGCATCACTGGCAATTGCTCATTCACCTAATATATGTCTGTAGTCATTGGAAGAGCCTAATTGAGTTAGGCGCACTTTCTTCTTCTTACTCAACCTCAGAATGCGCCTAACCTTCACAAGGTGTAAACTCTCCATTTTGAGCGCCTAGCATGAGTAATTGATGGATTGAAAGCTATGAAGTTGTACTTTCTGGTGAGATACTTCCATGTTAGCGCATAGGTTTTGAATCCTCTCAAATGGCGCCCAAGGATCTATCAACTGCATCAAGGCGCCACAGCTTGAGTTTGCTAACCCTAAAATGCGAAATGTTGATTCCATGACATAGGAAATGCGCCTCCTTGATGAAATGGATTCCAAATCCTCCAAATGAGCAGGCGCTAGAAAGAAGATATTTTTGAATCAAATGATGCTTGAGTTGAAGTTTCTTGCAAGGAAAGACCTCTCCTATCTAAAGGCGCCTATCTAGAACCCTTCCTACCAGTAAGTGCGCCTAGATCAAGTTATAGCGCCTAGCCTCAGAGTGAACCAGAAGAAGTTATGAGCATTGGAACTTTGTGATGTCTTCAAGGAATCTTGAGCGCCTTGAATATCCTCCACAAGCTTCGGTTTGCGCCTAGACAAGTTGGCGCCTATTCATGTTCCAACCTCCTTCTTGAAGCGCCTAAGGTTATCCTGATACCGGGCAAGTATTTTGGTTTGTTTGAAGACTTCAAAGGACTTCATCCTGTTAAGGGCGCAGATACCAGTCAAAATGACCTCAAAGGTGCGCCTAAGGGAGTTGTCAGTCCCCAAGACCAAGGTTGGAACAAGGCGCTCCATCAGAGGATAAGAAGATAATCATTGATAAGACAAGTGTTTTATTAATTCTAGACTGGGCGCCAAACTCATGTCATTTCATCTCAAAATGCGCCTCATGAAGAGAATGATGTTTTTTGAACATGGAAATGAACCACTCAAGAGGAGGGGGGGGCGCCAATTCACCTTTCCTCAGATACCATGATGCGCCTAAGCATGAAAAGACCTTTCAATTCACTCAATGGGGAGGGCGCTTGGCAGAAGTTGGTATTTTTAACTTAGATATGGCTTGAGGTGAAAATGTTTGCAAGGAGATGTCACATCTTTCCCCAGGCGCCAAAACCTTTGCAGAAATCTAAATCTAGCGCCCAAGTCAAGAGATCACTGGAATTGCGCCCTAGTAAGTTGGATCTCAAATTCTCCTCCTTTCAACTGGCGCCTAGCATTGAGGACTTTGCAATTATAGCGCCTAGGCAGGAGATAAGGTAGTTGTAACTACCTGAGCTTTCATTGGTCCACAGAATGTCTTCGGGATCCGTGTCAAGGTCTCTAGATAAGCTTGCCAACTCAGAATGAGTCATCAGATGGGATATTCCCTTGGATATGCTTCTTGGGAAACGTGCCTTGGTTCCTCTTGGTGCATTGTAAAACGTGCCTTCATTGCCTTTGGAAGGCCTATAAAAGGAGGAGCTCTCTCATTCATTTGGCATCTATGCATTTGACAAAAATTCTCTCTGCAAAGCTGTTGAGCTTGTAATCTTGAGGCCTGCGAGTTTCAAGTGTTGGGGTGATGCTCCCTCAACTGACAAGGTGATGCTCCCTTGTTGTACTGTGAGGTGTTGACATTCAGTTGACATCGTTGAGTTCAATTGAGTCGATCAAGTATAGGCGCCCATTGTAATCATCAAGGCTCCAAGGCCTGCTTTGTAATTCCATTTGAATAAAGTGTAACTTCATGCCATTGAAAGCATTACTCATGTAATAAGACATTGTGAGTTGATTGAATCAAGTAATAAAACAAGTACCCAGCTTAAGGTTGATTCATTCAAATAGTTATCTTTGATATATATCTTTGTGTTGTTGAAATAGTTGATGAGTTGATAGCAAGTAAAATTGTCTAAGTAAGGAAAAATTTTGGTAGAATTAGTTGGGTATCTTACAATACACGTAATACACAAAGTATGCACATGAATACACGTAAGTCATGAAGTATACACATGAATACACGTAAGTCACAAAGTATACACATGAATACACGTAAGATACGATGCATACATGTGAAAGGCACACGCATATAGAAATACATTATTGGCCTATTTAAGAGGAAGGATCAATAATTAATCCTAATTAAATGACGGTTAGAGTAGGTTTGTCCCGCAGGCTGGCAGGATTAAGGCTCTGATACCAATTGTAATGTCCCCTTTTTGGAACTGCCCTTAATCTTGCCCTAGAATCACAAGTTTAATGTAGTTAGGATTATAACTTACCAATTAAATGCTTTAAGTAAGATAAATCCTAGTTTAGGTCCTGCAATCATGTTAGATAATATTGGAAATATAATTCATATGATCAAAACATACATAATAAATGTCTTATCTCTTTAAACTGATGCAGGAGCATCCAAGGAGTATGGGCAATCTTGCATCACCAAAAAAATATTTTAATTTCTATTGTATGTTTTCAATGAAGTTTGTGGGCTTTGAGAAATTAATATTTTAATTTGCAACAAATGTATTTTCCTAGGGCATATTGGTAAATGTAATTTTTGAAGAATTTTGCTCTCATAAATGTTTCAAAGGCATAAATGGTGGAATCTTCCATTTGGGCATCCCATTTCTAGGTGAGACCACTTGGTATGCATGTTATTGCATGTTCAATTGCATTCTTTGCATGCATTTGCATGTTGGCCACAAGCTTTGCATGTTGTTGCATCTCTAGGTCGTAATTATGAAACCCAGTCTCGGTAAAATGGGCATAACTTTCTTATTTCTAATAGAAATAGAAAAATTCAAAATGTTTTGGAAAGTTGGGAAGTAGGTGCACAAAACCTAGAAACGATTTTAGAAAATTGGGAAAAATGAGGGAGCAATGATAGGAAGAAAGTGACGGGTTTTCTTCGTGGTTTGGTGGAGGTTGTTTTGAGAAACCAATAATGGTTTCTTCTCATGCAATTTCTATACATTGATGCTTGCTCATTTGGTGAGGGGGCCTTTTGGAGAAGTTGTGGTTGCATACCCAGATGCTGTCGGATTGAGACCAGGATGTTGTAAAAGAATTTTGTTGCAGATTTTTCATGTATGAATCAAGGAAGCTCATAAGCTTTAGGAGATTGTAATGCATTTTCAGATTTAATAAAATCCCTATTGCAGATTTCTCTTCATTTTCTGCTGTTCTATTTTATTTTTCAGCCTTCTTGCATAGGCTTGTATGAGTTTTTGTGTTGCAGATTTAAAAGGGAGAGTATCCCTTTTCATCAGTAGTATCAGAGCAAGTTGTTCCTGAGTCTGCAGGTTGATCGCCGAACGTGAGGCAGCTTGTAGCAGGACCTATGAGTTGTGGGTGAAGATCAACATGCCTCCTAGACTTGCCCAACATGGTAGAGGAAGAGGTAGAGGTGGTGGAGGAAGAAATCCACCTAGAGAGGAGATTAGAGCTCTCCAAAGACAATTGGATGCTTTGCGGTCAGATATGCATAGAAGAGATTTGCACAGGGAAGAATATGTTAGTGAAGAAGAAATTGAAGAGAATTTGAAGAACAAGAAGAGGAAAAAATGGATCCTGGAGAAAGTAGATTGTTGAAAGCCATTTCGCAGATTGGAAAGAAGCCAAGGTGGAGGTTTCAAATTTCAATGGAAGCCTAAATCCAGAAGAATTGATAGATTCGATTAATGACATGGAAGAATTTTTCGAGTTTGAAGAGATTGAAGACCCTCACAGGGTGAGATTTGCAAAGACAAAGTTAAAAGGACATACAAGTATTTGGTGGAGAGAAATTCAGCTAGAAAGAGGAAGAAGGGGAAAAGATAAAATTACCAAATGGGATAGAATGGTAGATAAAATGAAAAGGCAGTTTATTCTAGTGGATTATGAGTTGGAGCTGCTAAAGAAAATGCAAAGTCTGAAACAAGGAACCAGAACTGTGAAAGAGTACACGGAAGAATTCCACAAGATCCTGATTAGAACAGGACATTTTGAAGCAAACAAGGAGAAAGTAACCCGTTACCTAAATGGGTTAAGGCCAAGCATACAATATGAAGTGGCATTGGTGAGGATGAACACCATTGAGGATGCTTACCAATTTTCATTGAAAGTTGATGAAGGATTGAATAAAAAGTTTAAGAGCAAATAGAGAGGACGAGATCGTGGTGAAAGAACTGGAGAAAGGCCTTATGAGGAGCAAGACAATAATCAGAAAAATCAGAAATTTGAAGATAAGGGCAGCAGCAGCAGCAAAAATCAGAAATCAGAAAATTTTTACCCTCCGAGAGATCAAAATGCAAGAGGTCGAGAAAGATCGGATAGAGGATCCACAAGAGGTGGCATTCTGGGAGCTTGTTATTGAGGATGTTTAATTATAATGACTTACTACTTCTAAAACAACCACTACCCTTACTTTATTTAAATCGCTCTTGTGAGACTAGCGTCCCAATCCTTGAGCATTAATATTGATATTGGCGCCATATGCATACTATAAGCCATGTCAAATAAATCAAGACCATCTGTGATAACCAAGCATTCATTACCATCTGGCCACAATAGCTACATCAGTTTACAAGGATCGTGAGGTTGCCAAATACCATGGGAAGTTGACTATTGTGCATAATACATTCCAGTCATATTGGACATCATCCCCTTCAATCCAAACGCTTAACAACATGCGGTCAAGAGCACAATCTGCCAGTTTATGCATATAATGGAACGTGTAGACTATATTATTGTCTGATATAAAGGTTGTCAAGCTTGAATTGTATGAGGAAAATTCTCGATTGTTTACTATAGCATTGATATTCTAACATTGTGAACATTCAAAAATAGGTGGTTACCAGCACAATTTGCCCCTTGCATCCTATACTTGTGTGGCGATTTTATAATCAATTTATATTATTTCATGGAGTCGGGCCATAGGGGAGGGGACATGACACCAACCTCCAATGATAAAGAGATGATCCATGTCTCTCCAAAACACCCAAACAGATGTTGTCCTCCAAGTACTCCCTAGGAAATCCATGTATAACAATGTAGAACAACCATCTCCCATCAATGCATGAAGTTGTGATCTATGAATTAGGGCTGGAACATCAATGCCCTCATGCACATACGTGCACCATACACCATAGTCCAGCTGAAACACAATTATTAGTAACTCATATCCAAGTATCATGGCAATACCTCCATTTCTAGGATCATAGATCAGCAGAAAGTTCATTCCTTCAAGTCCATGCCAAAAAGCAAATGCCTCCATGACATGTGCCCTAAATCCCGAAAGTATAGCAGCTACATACTCTACCAAAGAGTCATCAACATGGTGAGATTGTACCTCATCACAAGTCAACTCCTCGAGCACTTCATGAAGGACCAAAGACCCACCCAAATCTGCATCACACATGTCTCCATCTACATATGTAGTCACAACACTAGTGGCTGATCCACAATGCTCAACGACGTCATCCAAATCTATGATGTGAGCCTTCAAGTGGCTCTCCAAAAGAGGTGACACCAAATCCTCATGAAGCAAGCGATGTGAACAAACAAAAAATTCTAAATCATACCTCTCACCATACAAATCTGATTGCTCCACTTGCTTGGCATTCGTACAATGCTCATCCCTCATATGCCACATGCATTGAGCCTTCTTTTCCTCTTCCAAGCCATGGTGTACTAAATCAGTCCTATTGTTGCTTGGACTCACAACAAAGACCTTATGTTTGACTTCCAATTGAGTGCCAACAATAGAAGAAGGCTTCCCACTAACATCCTCATGTGTAGGGGCTGCTATCTTATGATTATGCACGAGTGAAAGACTGCTGTTCCAAATCAGAAAATCAGAATTGTTGTCATACCTTTTCGTGGTGTGTTCAATTGCCTCAAACATCTCCTTCTTCATTGTTGCATGCCCTCCATCAAATGCAGAACCAATATGAGTCTCCCAATGAAAATCACATGCCTCAAGGCTGGTCCTCTTGGCTGTCATGTCATGATAATGTGAAGATAAGGGACTGTTGTTACACATCAGAAAATCAGTCCTTACCTCATGCCCTTGAGTGATGTCTTTGTAGACCTTAACCTCCTCTTCTTCCATGAGTGGATGATCATCAACTAGTGTAGGTCCAAGGGATGTCTCCAATGGAAAATCAAGTGTATCATGTGTCAAACTTCTGTCCCATGGCTGCAGTCTATATCTTCATGTGTACCATCAAATCCTTCATCCTTGTGTCTACTCTTCACAAGCTTCATATTGACTTGTTGTCCCTTGGATGTGGCTGCCAAAGAAGACTGAATTTATGTTGTAGGTGATGAAGAATGTGCCAAGTTTAACTCCACACAAAGCTTATTAACTCGATCTCTGATTCTTGAAGGGCCATTTGAATGCTCTTCAAAGAATCCACCGTATCCTTAAGCTCAAAGGTGAGCTTATCAACTTCATCTTCCTTTCTTCTCAATGCATCAACATATATCTCTCCAAGCGTGAGGAGATGATCTCTATCCGCAAGTAGTTGTAAGTGATTTGACTTCACCACCACCAAAGCCTCCTTAAGTTCCTATAAGTTGGCAAGAGATAGACCTTCTTCAAAGTCTTCATGTCTCCCTTGAGCCTTCCAACACAAATCTACCATCATCTTTTGAACATTGTCAAAATGAGTTAAGGCTGCCACAATCATACCTTCATTTACCTTCAATTGACCTTCCAAATGATGTGACTTAAGGGAGACAACATCTTCATGCAAAATTTCTGATTGGTCTTCATGATCATGCACCTCCAAATTGACTTCCACCATGACATCTTCTTCATTACACCCATGTGTGAAAACTAGGTCATCATCATGCTCAATCAAAGGATCCCCATTAAAATAGTGAGTAGAATCTTCTACATCATGCTTTTCCTCAATGGCTGATCTAGAGAGTGTATGTACCGCTATGACCTCCTTCACCACAAAGTGATCCTTTAATTCTTGCAATGCTACATCAATCCTTTGTTCACTACATAATGAAATTTCTAAATTGCCCTCATATGTATGAACAATATCCATCTCAAAGTCTTCCAACCCACAATTTGATTCCTTGCCAACATGATGTCAAGGTGATGAAGCAATGCTAGGCTCAATTAATGGAACTTCAAAAAAATCCACACCTTCATGTAGCTGATCCAACAAGGCTGGTTTGACAATCTGCATGGCAGTATCTCCTTCAACCTTGTAGACATCATGAAGTCTCATGTGCTCTTCACTTGTAGCTTCAATAGGTGACTCTCTTTTGTCCTTGTCCTCATAGGGTTGAAGTGAACTTGTGGCTTCATTTTCTATAGGACTAAGGGTCCAAACCCCAATGCATGTTGACTGATTTTTGCCTTCCTCATGATCACTTGCAGGCTGCAAATCACAAACAAGTAATTCTTCTTCCTTCTCTAACCTTTCTTCAATGGTAACTTTTGAGTTTTCTCTCTTTCCTCAATTTTCTGATGTAGTCATATAGATCCTTCTTTCCCAAATTTCCTTCTTCATGTATTCTCAAATGGACGTAAAAGGAGTTGCATTCTTGAAATCATCGGATAGGCCATGGTATTCATCAATGATTTTTTGTGGCCTCTTGTTGTATACTTTCTGGGATTCTTGATTGATCCAAGATGCGAAAGTCGCCATTGCTTTCCTAGTAGCCATTGTTGCCTATGTCAAGCTCCAATGTATTGAGATAGTAATAACTCAATACCTCTTTTACTTCTTGCAATCTCATCTAGAAGATCCCTCATGCTCGGTTCCTTGTTGCCTCCATTATCCATGTTGACTTCTATTTCATCAATGATGTATGTGTTGCCCCCAAATTTTGAACTCGAAATTTTTCAAAATTTAGTGCATTCTCGCATACGCCCTTGAACCTGCAAGTTCACAAAACAATTTGAAAATTTATCCAAGCTGTTGTGAAATCCTTTTGAGGGTCAGTTGCAAACTTCATTTCAGCCAGTATGACCAGTTTGTTATGCCGAAATAACTCACCATTTGTGAGATTTTAAACCTTTGATTTTTCTACCGAAAATTCAAAAATGAGGTCAATATCTGAGACCCTTGTTGCTGGAACCTAAAAGAATTTTGGGTTTTGCTCAGAGGTGCTTAATCCTCATGCTGTCCAAATTTCATCAGGAATGGAGTCACTATGTGGAAGTTATGAAGGTTTTCGTCTTTCTGACCCAAGCATAGTTTCGGGAAAAATAAATAGAGGCATTATTAATCAGATTCAGGTGGCATTCATTTTGAGGTACAAAAATATTTCCTATAATACTTCTCCTGGAGCTCGGAAAGATGAATTAAATATATTAGTATTGGAGTTTATGAGGTCCCGTGATTTTAAAAGTTTAATGACTTTATTTAATAAAGTCAAGCATTTACGGCAGTTTTAAATTATTTACAAGGGAGCTCATATTTAAAAAGTTATGAATAGTGGATTTCTCCTATTGTCGGGCATTTTATAAGTTCTGGAACTTCAAATATTTCCGACTTAAAGGTTTAAAAGTTAATAAAATGTCCAAATGCCCGACTCTCTATTGTCAGGGCTTTGAAAGGTTCTGAAACTCCAAAAACCCGCGACTTCAAGGTTCTGAGGTTGTGAAAATCTTCGACTCCGCGACCGTCGTCAGCATCCTCCAAACCTTTACCGGCATCCTCCAAGTCACGCCGAAAGGAGCTGTTGAGCAATGTATACACAAAATGGGAACTTTCAAGTAAATGCAGCCGACAAGTGTAAAGTTAAATTTCACAACCCTTTGCCAGCGCCGAAATGGAAGAAGCTTTTAGAAAAGGCACAAGAACTATTTGACAGAATGGCTCAAGGAGAAGTAAATCGTTTGACAGAATGTATTGAAGAAATGTGACCTCAATATATGCATAACATAAATTCGTTGATAAGGCTTTAAAAATCTTTAGGCGAATGTCATTGGGTCACCAACTTCTCCAAGCTCATGCCAATATGGTAGCTTTCGAACTGGTTGTGAACTGCTTGGCAAAATGCTCAATGAATGCCAAATGTGCATCAATTGCAGGATGTGTACAGAATGGATTTGTTAAGAAGGCTTTAGAAACTTTCAAGGATATACAATTGGCGAGTGTAAACCAGTCTCCACATCTTGGCGAGGCGAGGAGTCTTCAACAAAGCATATGAACTATTTAACCAGAATGTCATCACCGCAGGACATGCATAAAATGGGTTTGTTGAAAAGCCTTAGAAACTTTGAAACAAATATTTCATGACATTTGCCAGTGTTCTCCTAGCCCGTGCTATCATGTAGGCTTTCGGTCAGATATGGACATCATTCAAAACATCGAATATTATGGTTTGAAATGCTCTCATAACATGTATGCAGATGTGGAAGGATAGACGAAGGCACATAAATTGTTTACAGAATGTCTCAGTGAAATGCAGTCTCATGGAGTGCCGATTGCAGGATACACACATGGATTTGTTGAAAACGCTAACTTCATAGTATTATCGGCATCTCCAAGCCCACGTTAATGGAGGTTAGAACTAAGGTATTCTACCAAGAGCCAGGATGAAGATGTCCCTCGATCATTCAATTATTCAAAAGGGTTGCACTTAGTAGTTATGCAAATTTCAAACCTCAACCCCGACCTAGAACACACCCCCATGGGCTATCCATCAGTCTAGACGCACTTTCTCAGCCAATGTGCAAGAAGCAGCATTAAGGTCACGGCCTGATATTGTTGTAGCTATTCCTGGGCGGATGATTGTAAAATGCTACCCCAATTTTTTTTTAAATTACATACAATGATATGACAATGTTAGCACCAATTGCATAAAACCAACTAAATGCCTCACACTTTCTAATCACCCAAATCCCAAGATGGGCAAGGTGAGAGCATACAGTGATTGGCTTACACTAAGCAGTTATGCAACAAGGAAATATAATTCATCCGCTGTGGCGGGCATCCACAAGATGTGGGAATTCACCACTTTCAGTGGGTAAAGAACAAGAAGGAAAGATTACAAAGCCATCTACTTATCCAGTGGGAATACTCCACTTATGCAGTGGGTAGAAACAAAGCAAGATTCAGTTATCCTCACTAGCGGTAAACCATCCAGGGGTCTTTAGTGTGATAAATTAAAGAAAGATTACAATAATATCAACTGTAAATGATGAACAAGATGATTATTGAAGCCTGTTATCACTCTCCAGTGATTATTTTCACACAAGAACCCTGCAATCACCAAGTATGTTATGCTGATCATTGATTTCTAGGTTGATATTCATAATCATGTCTCTGTTGTAACTCTGAGATTGACTTAGTAAACTGCCCTGCATAGTTTGTTATCTTGAAATGGAGAGACCAACATACTCTAGCACATAACACTTGATTCTCTATCAACTACAGAGACACTAACAAGTCTTTATTCAGAGATCATTGATCATGGCACTGACAGATAACAGAAAACAATGAAAAGACCCAAAACTCAGGCCGGTACGACTCATATAAGACTAGTACGGCTGCTATAAAGACTAATTATTATGCCCACTTCAGAGATACAATAATATCCGCTGGAAAGACTCCCAAAACAATGGATATTGAGAGCATTAAATGTCACTAAAAACCTGTCTAAACTTTGAACAAAGAAATTGTCTCCCCTAATAAGTGTCGTACGGCCTAGAAATGGTACGGCTGATCTTTAAAAATCAGACAATGCTTTATATCCTTCAAATCCACTATGAATAGTGACACCTAGGTAAGACAATAGCATTGCAAAAAGATCTAAACCAAACTCTCTTCCATTTATTTTATCTTCAAATTTCTTTCAAACTACCTGTACGGCCATGTGGATGTACAGACATACAGGAAACTCACAAAAATTACAAAATGAAATGCTAAGACTACTCACAATGACATCAAAACTGATTTACAACCATTTCAACTAGATTTCAATACAAAACACAACAAAATCTTTCAAAACTCTAATCAACTCCATGAAAGCTCAATGGCAAACTCTGGATAAGCTTGCTCCAATCTCTTCTTCAGCACAATGGTGATTCCTGTATGAAATCACACCAAACCTCAAGAGGGTTTTCGTCCTCACGAGCATTCTACAAGAGGGTTGTCGTCCTCAAGAGAAATGGAAGAACTCACAGGTTCATTCTGGCAACATAACAATACAAATCATCAGCATGTCCAAACAATGAGCCCATCTCCCCCTTTATAACTTTTTGAGGGAAATAAAATATTATTTCCTTTATCCTTTCATATTTCTCCTCAAAAATATAAAAAATAGTTCATTATGTGTGCACAACTTAAAGTCACCTTTTTAATTTAAAGCTCCTTTTAGCTCCAAAGACCCCTTTATCAAAATAAAGGAAATATTTGATTCGCGAGGTCCCAGTATGATGCATCCATGATTTAAAGCTTTTCATCCCCTTTCCAACGAACTATAACACTTAAGTGTTAAATGAACATTTCCCAACCTTTTTAACTTAAGTGTAATAATTAATTGTTTAGCTCATTAAATCAACTGATTTTACGGAAAATCCCAAATATCATCAAACTGCAAAATTAAGCATACCAACATACTCCATGATATTTGGGAAGATGAATGATGCCTTCCGGGGGACTTTCCAAAAATAGACGGCTTCTCCAAGAATCTTGGAGACCAAACCGGCACCCCGATCAAACATCAAAGAGCATCACCGTGAACTTGAACATCCATTGAGCTCACTGCCATAGAAATTTAGGCCATTTCTAGAAGGAAACCCAATTTTATAATTAATATTACACTAAGTTGCAATAATTAAATATAACCTTAGGCAACCTTAGTGAAATATTAATTAATTATCAAAATAATAGTCCCAAGCCAAATTAAGCACTCTAAATGCACTAATAAATAATTTAGACCAATCCCTGATGAAATGAAGACTTGAGACACCCACAACTGCTCTGCAAATAGAACCATGACCACTCCAAGAACTTTGGAGTTCTTCCAACATGCCAGATAGCCTTCACAAGATTACGAACAAGCATAATGCACACAATAATCAATGCGCCAAAAATGGAACATTACAATGATAGGTCATTTATACAATGCACAGTCTATGGGACTGGAAGAACTTGCAGTCTTAATCCTTGATGAAGAAGATTGTCTTGTTGGGTTCGGATTTAGCAATAGAGTTCAAGAGCTAGTTAAACTGTATCCAAGAAGAAGACAGACAATGTCGTTCTCGGCTACTATGAGAGAAGAAGTAAATGAACTTATCAAGCTTTCACTTAACTGTCCTATGCACCTTTCAATAGATCCATTTACAAAGCGACCCCCTACACTTGTTGAAGAGGTAATAAAGATTCGACAAAATCATGAAGCAACACAGGAAGCAATCTTGCTTGCATTGTGTTCCAAGAATTTTACAAGCAAAGTTATTGTCTTCAGTGGCACTAAGCAAGCAGCCCATCGATTGAAAATTTTATTTGGACTGTCTGGCTTGAAAGCTACAGAGCTGCATGGGAATCTCACTCAGGCACAGAGGCTTGACGCTTTGGAACTATTCAGGAAACAAAAAGTTGATTTTCTAATTGCAACTGATG
Organism: Cunninghamia lanceolata; assembly: GCA_027924645.1. Taxonomy (NCBI): domain Eukaryota; kingdom Viridiplantae; phylum Streptophyta; class Pinopsida; order Cupressales; family Cupressaceae; genus Cunninghamia; species Cunninghamia lanceolata. The sequence goes on along the minus strand of BSBN01001344.1, from coordinate 9,709,186 downwards.
TAGCAATTTGAGGCTTGGATATAATTGGTGTTGAGACAATTATTAATTTCGCCTGCCCTCATGATATTGAAAGCTATGTTCATAGAGTTAGTCGAACAGCAAGAGCTGGTAGGAAAGGTTATGCCATCACATTTGTGACTAAACGGGATTGCAGATTGCTTAAAGACATGGCAAAAAGAAATGATTCTAGGCTCCTCAGCAGGGTAGTTGCAACACAGTCCATTGACAAGTGGTCTAAGACTATTGAAGAAATGGTAGAGAATGTGGCTGTGATCATTCAAGAAGAAAGGGCTCATTGAGGCTTTAGAAGTCAAAGGTGAAATACCTCGAATGAAAGCTATTTCTTCTTTGGAAAGGGAAGTTATGTTTGTTCTTTCTGGAGATGAATATAGGAGGGAACATGTGATCATGAATAGATTCAAGACAGAAGATGCTACTCTGAATCCCAAGGAGACAGTTCCTGAAATAGAAAAGTATGAGGAAGATAAAGAAATTATTAATCTGAGAGAATAGTTAGGGCTGATGTTGTATCACATGCCCGTGTATGTGTCCTAAAAGGAGAATGTATTAAACACATATGACCAGCTTTAAATAAGTGACCTTATTAAGATATAACCAAGAAATAAGGGGAAGACAAAAGAGTCAAAAGTTACGAAAACAAAGGAAAAAGCTTTCTTGTATAACTGGCTGATTTAAAAGAAATTGTATAAGGAAGCGAGGAGTTTTCTTGGTAACGAACTTTTCCAGAAATAGTTAAAGCAAAAAGGGGAGCCTTTAAAAACTCATCAGAGGCCCATACCAGGAATCTTCTTCCGGCTGTCTGTGAGCAGGGAAAAGGGGAAACATAAGATTTTGCAGTTCTGATTATTTTCTGTAGATGTTCATTGTCTTTGCGCAGCGAATATGAATGAAATATTAATGATTGTGAATGAGTCTTTGAGCTTTGACAAGCATCTGAATGTTCTGTTCCTTTGAGAATGCATCATTCTTTGATGTTTCGTTTATTTATCTGCAGCAAATGTTAGAATTGTATTGAGTTGAGTCAGCATACTGCTAACAATCTGATCTTTGAGTCATGATGTTAATGGTTTGCCAGTTTAATTCTCAGCATGGCAATATCAAGGCTCTGATACCGCTGTAATATCCCAAATGGGGATATTTTGCCCTAGTTTGGATTTCCGGTCTTTTCCAATCTATTTTCTGATTTCTGCCCTAAATTTTTGCTCTTTTATATTTCTGCTCTAACCCTGGTTCTGCGCCAAAAATCAGACTTGGAAACAATTGCATATATTTATCATAAATTACATTCAACATCAACAATAATGCATCACAAGTTTAGCTCAACAGTGCAGTTGATATTCATCATGAAATACACATTAAAACATCCAATACACATCCAGAAATGAAAGTAGAAGTCTGCTGCTATAAACTGAATATAGAAGACTGATTTTTACACCCAACAATTGGCAATCACGCCCACACACAATCAGCATACATCTGCTGTTATGATTCAGACCTAAAACCAATAGTACATACCACAAATGAGCCCAAATGAACCTCAAAGGGGTGGTGCTCCAGCTAGGTTGTAACCCTTAGTTCGCTCATGAAAAATGCTCTCAAAGCTGATGCATGGTTCTGCTCTGCAAGTGAATCCCCGTGGTCAAATTCTCCCTAGGATAGTGAGGTTTTCGTCCCACAATCCTTCTCTAGAGATCGCTCTCCAAGTTGTCTGAAAATAGATGCTTGAATGATATGATCTGCAATGCCAAATGAACTAGCATATATACACAACTTGTCTCATCTTCCTCATGGCTTACCTGGGCAATGGATTACATTTGAAATATTAGATATCCCTCCAAGAGGGTCGACCCATGTAGTGTACCCTTTCCCAAGGAAGCGCCTAATTCAAATTGAAGATATGAATTAGGAGAATAGCAAAAGATACCGCCAAGGATAATAATTAATTATTATTTTATTCCACCAAGCGCTAGACAAGGAAATATAATAATCTCTCAATGAGCGCCTAGGAGAGACATGTGAATAACATGTTGCTCTTCACCCAAGGTGAATAGTAGTCTCCATGATGAAGTCGAATGGCCCAAGATGAGTATTAATCTCAATGATGATGTCAAGTCGCCCAATATGAATAATAATCTCTGTGACCATGTGATCATGACAAAACATCCGCATGAAAGCATCCAAGATGAAGTGATAGCATCCCTACAACATATGAAGCCCGGACCTCTATATAAAAGGCCCTCCAAATGGTTGACCCCGAGGAAGACAAATCTCCACATCCCTGATGAATGCACTGAAGACAACATACCAATGTGACAAGTCATCTCCACTACTCATGATATACTCCAAATGTCCCGGAGTGGGGTGAAAGGCCTAAATCAACCCTAATGGCAACCATTCCAAAAATGGGGACATTACAAAAGTATACTGTGGTTTAAAATTGGAAAAAGTAAAAACAAAGCATTGATATGAAAGCTACAGAGAAACTGAGTCTCTAAGTACAGAAACTGTCAAGCAGCTGCAGACTCTAACAATATATGAAGGGCTAGCTCTAGACAAACACGTGCAACCATTAGAGAAGATCCTTCAAATCACTTACGCAAGAGCTGCTCAATGTTCATTAAGGAAAAATTACAACCATTAGATTGCTTGCAAATTCAATACCTCAAGACCTATATTGGTTATTGGTCACAACCTCGGTGAATGTATTTCAGGCCATAAAGTTTCCACAACTGTGACAACGTGGATAGATTCCCATCTTTTCAGGTAAATTTTAGAACTATTGAAAACAATAAAGTTACTCACCTTGCATGTCACCCTGAAAAATGAAGTTTCACTACGACCTTTGACACCCTTACCAGCAGGCATATCTTTAGGCTTCTTACCAAGTGCAATCCTCTTTGCCACCTTCTCTTGTTCGCGGGCTTCTTTAGCTAGCCGTTTCTATATTGTATTTTCAACAGATATGAAACTCTTGTCAGAACAAAACTCAGTAAATCTGCAAGAACATTTCCACTACAAAAGATTTATCCATATTGAAACAAAACTGAAAAAATTTGCATAGCCATGTCCAATAGAATTGTTGAAATGGACTATGAATGAAAATTGGCAGTCATATTTTTTTATGATAAGTACATGTCTCCATGAAAAAGATTCTTCCAAATCAGCTTGCCAGCATTTCAATTTGGTTGTTTTTACCAGCCTAATATTACATGGATGTCAATGGGATCCAACGGAAAATCAATGCCCTTGAGTTCATGATCATCAGAGAAACTTCCCATGAACGCATAAGAAAAGATACTGATCATTTTATTTCAAATCCATTACTAGGGTTAAGATTTAAAAAATTACTATCCCAGACATGTTGACAGATTTTTAATAATAGCATGTAAGTTTATAATTGAGACCCTAATCTCTATGTTCATGAGATTATTTGCCGTCTGAGACGTTTTAAACACTCTCATCCATCTTTGACACAGAGGTGCTGAGTTTATCAAAATGATTATATTTTGGACACCCCTAATTCATTCTAGTTTTTTACTGTCATCAAGTTTGTTGCAATTTTTAGCAGACTTCAGAACCACTTTCTGTAGTCTTTTGGGTTAAGATTTATGGGTAAAAAATAGTAGAAGATCAAGCTCGCTAACAACTAAGAAATTTTTGGAACAAAAATGATGTAAGTTTTCATTTCATTAGCAACTTCTTCATTTTTTTCCAGATTAGCTGCGGATTATTTAACACTCAAGTCTTCCAAAATAGTTCATCTTAAGGGCTAGTGGTTCACAATAACTTTTCAAAGAAATAAGACAGACCTCTCGAGCCTTCGCTGATTCAAAATCATCATACAACTCTGCATCAACCCGCTCCCGATCTATCAACCCAATCATGGTATTAAACTCCCCTTTGGTAATCTCCTCTCTGTTAAAACAGATAACAATACAGTTTAACATAAGGCTGCTGAAAATTGCAAGCTTCCATGCACTTTAGGACTGGTCGGCACACATCACATATTCTTTGATTCACATATAATAAAGAGACCAATAAATGGCTACTTCAGTATAGATATATTAAAAATCTCTAGTGTAGTCAAACAAATCAAAAGAGCAAAGGTGTTAGAAATTTCAAAAGTACAAGTTGAGAAAATCAACCAAATGCAACTAGTGAAAATCGGAATATTTTAATGTTAGAAGGAATTAAAAAATTGCAAGTCCTAGGTTTGTCCAAGAATGAAATGACTGGAGCAGTTTCAGTATATTATATGCAAGACAGACAAAAAAGTTTATTTGCTTATTAGAAGGCCATAGAAATAATAGCTGAAAAAGTTTGCCAAAACCAAGAATGCCAATGAAAAGGATGTTCTTAGCAGAGAATCTTGAGATTTTGATAGAAGAGGCACTTTCCAGAATATTCTACCACAACTGCAGAACTTGGTCTAGAATAAGATGACTTCTTAGCAGAAGGAACATTTTCCATGATATTCCATCACAACTGCTGAATTTGATTAGAATAAGATGATTAAGCAAGCAATTTGCTGTATTAAAAAGGTTGACAAGTTTTGCATTTGTTAATTTACCAAATGCTATGTACAGAAGTATTAAGAACTTATCTAATATTATGCAATACAGACCTAATCTTACAGTTAAATTTGAAACCAAAGTTTTATAACATACTTTAATTTCAAGGAACAGTAGTAGAACATCTAAAGTAGTTCCTCGTGTCACAAGAACATCAAACTCGTGGCAACAAGCTCATCTCAAATGGTGTGCTAGTAATAGCTCCATGTCCACCAGTATGTGATAAAACATCCTATTGCAAAATGCAATGAAAAAAAACATAATGATGACTAAAGAATATGATACCGTTCGCAAATAAGAGGAAATATCAGCATATGCTCGGCAATAAAGGAAATGAGTTCAGAGTGCCCAGATTTGCGTTAGAACTAGCATAAAGTCAATTGAAAAACAGTGAAGGCATCTACGGATTCAAGTAATACTCATAAACTTCATAGATTCCAAGCTATTGTTATATGTAACTGTGAGCATATAATTTTGCCATTGGAGCTTTCGCTTATTTTGCCAACTTTTGCCCAATGGACAAAAACAAAATAATGCAACATGTTGGAGAAATCACTTAGAGTAAGTGAATCCCCTCCACATTTTAGGGGGGGTGTATTTCCTCACATGATGTGAGTTTGAATTTTTATGTACTTTTTACCAGAAAGCACAAAAGGACAAAATTGTCAACCACCTACGAATCCCAAGAAAATAGAGTGAAAGAATTCTCGTCCTATGACCAGTTTGTAAATGGAAATGGGTGATTGTGAGTATGTGCAAGATTTAAAAATAAAATCTTTAGGAAGCTCAAAGTCTTCTTTTCAAATCTGACTGCATTCAAAATTTGCCATTGAAACCCTCATAGTACAGAGGCCCTAACAAGAATTATAATGATTACAAGCAGCTGAAATGATTGCACAGAAAATAATACACTTCCTTAATCAAACTAGTAAAACTGACTTTGGTGAAGAAAGAAAAATTAAATTCTCATAAAATTAATATTGTCTCTTACACACTATGTGTGCATTCCATTCACATTCATGAAAGCATACAAATCTACTAAAAATGACACGGAAATTGCAAATCCCTCTGAAGGATAGACAAGAATCCTTATCTATTCATCTTCAAGTCTTTTATACCATTTTAGTTTCACAAGTAGTTGCACAACTACCTCCAAGCATCAACCTATCCTTTTATACCGACACTTCTATTACATAACTTCATTAATATTGTGTAACATACACCCTTGTTTTTTTGTTTTTTTTTCTGATTTGTAGTGTTTAATAGAAGAAGATGGAGATGCAGAAGGGGTGTTTCACAGTATACATATTTTGCAATAATAAAGAACTAAAATAATGTGATGTTCCTAACTCAAATTTAAACCACAATTGCAACACATTGATCAAGCACCATGAATTTTCACAATGGAATAGATGAACATGAACTGAAAATGAATATATTTGTCTTCAATCCAATAGATACAATGCATATATCATCCAAGTTTATATTAAAGAGGCAAGTACACTTATTTGTTTATAGCCCTAAGGCTGATACAATATGCAATCTGCTCAAATAATGATATGTTGAGGGCTTCTGTGCTTAGCTGAGACTCCTTAATCCCTTCGCTGCTCCTAATGGTCCTTTGCTGTCCTCATATGACTGGTTCGCTGTCCTCCTGTATGGTTCACTGCCCTCAAAGATGGTCTGCAGGCCCTTATTTCCAGTTCACTGCCCTGAGTATGCAGGTCGCTGCCAATAACCAGTCCTCCTTTATGGTTCGCTTGCCTCTAGCAGGGTGGCGAATGGATTCTCCAGCAGTTCGCTGCCCTAGGATGTTGGTTGCAGCCTTAATTATGGTGTGCCACTCCTCCAAACTGATTCGCTGTCCTCCTGGGTTGATTCGCTGCCTCTTATGATTGGGTTTATGCCTTCTACAACTCTGATTTATGGTCTTCAATATGCTTCTCCTAAGCAGGTCAAGACAAGTCGAATGCATGATGCAAATGGCAGCTCCAAAGCTTGTTTATATAGGGGCATATATTCTAGATTCATCTTGCTTCTAGAAGAGTCCAAGGGTGACGCTCCAAGTGTCTAGAGAGGGTCGGCCCTCATAACTTCCAATTCATCATTGTTTGGGCACCAATTTCTTCTTTTTTGAAATGCATCACTACTCCCAATGAGGTCGTCCCTTATGCAAGTCGGCCAAGGAATGAGTAAAGAATAGATATATTGCCCAAACAAGTCGGCCAAGTGTGATATGAGTTCAAGTCGGCCACCAAAAGGAAAATATGTATTTGAGCAAGGAAAACACATGGAAATGAACCAGAATCATCACCAAGTCAGCCTCAGAGATGTCCAAGGTGGAATACACACTAGAAAATGGAAAAGAAATGTCAGTATCATTCCCTTAGCACCATGTTAGCCTACGGGAATGGATGATAGGCTAACCCAAGTCCCCTGATGGCTTACTCCGGAAATGTGGACATGACAATTAACTCTTCAAATGTAATATTTGAAAGTACCCACAATCAGAAATAAACTGAAAATGCAATATATCATCAAAACTACAGATACCCAGTTGTTGAAAAGTTATTACAATGCAAAATCAAACATACCCATTTGTTGTTTTATATATTGCAAGACTGATATGAAATATTACAGCAAACTGGAACCCTAGAATGGCACCAAAAATGTAGAAGCCCTACGTTCTCCACCTCCAAAATGTCAAACAGCAGTGTAGACATCTAAGGCGCCTCCCATGATGAAGAAATGGACTCCAAACCCTAGGCGCCTCTTCCACAAAACCCCACACCCTTGCTGCAGCTGTACGACCAGCAAAGGAAGGTGTGTGGCCAGCCAAGAGAGAGGAAACTGCTCCAAAACTCTGCTATAAACCCTTCCAAAATTGCTAATATAACCTCTTCAATCTACCCTCATATTCTGATTTGAAAACCTTGGCAAAACTTCATCAAAATCTGAAACAATAAGCTCCTATGTGATTCCTGAACTCTAGAACACGACCACATGTCTCCAAGCCTCTGCTGCTCCACTCTGGTACAATCATCATCGATCCATGAGTTGTGAAACAACTCATCATGATTCCAATGGAGTGATGTGCCAAGCATGCCACCACTTGGATCCCAAACCATCACGATATCACATCCATTAACCACGAGGAGATAGAAGCATCTCAAGGAGCTATCAACACCAAACAACTCTCCAACTCCTACGGATCTCCCATGGAGTGGGACAAATCCCGCCAAATGATGGAGCCTCCAAGTCTGATCTGCAAATCTGATATGCAATTCTGCTCTTCTTCACCAACAATCCACAATGAAGTGCAAGTAGATCCCCATCATGGAATTTCCAATGGATGAGCTAGGTTTTTGTCCAACTCACCTTGAAATGCAAGGGTTTTTGTCCTTGATTTCGTAGCTGAATTTTTGTTGCAGCCAAGAGAGTAAAAACTCAAATCAAATGAAGTATGAAAGATATGATGCCAATGCCACCAATTGATCTTCTATTTATACATATTTTCATCCTCCCTTCTAGCCGACCTAGGCATGAGAATATATTTTATTTTTTATAATTAACTTCTCCTCAATAAGGCCAATCAGCCTTGACCAATCCTAGGCGCCCACAAATTCAAATTAAAGATTTGAGTTTTGAACTCTATTTATCCTTCTCCAAGTCGTCCCTCTCAAGGGCATCTCAAAAGATGAATTAAATGTTATTTTCAAATGCCTTCATGAATTTGTTCCTCCTAATGGGCGGTCACATGAGACCAATAATCTTTTATGGATTACAATGTTCCTTTCTCAAGACGGACATAAAAAACAAGTGAAATGAGATCTATCATTCCTTACACCAAGCCGCCAACAAATGACAATTTCCACACATTTCCATCCCTAGATGGTTTGCTCCACATGAGGGCAATTTTATTTATCCAAAGCAAATACATCAAAAGCGCTAGAAAAATATGACAATTCATTTTCCATACTTAATTTGCCATCAAAAATCTTTAAGTGTGAAAATTGGCCTCTTAGGTCTTCTTCTGTGATCACTCCGAAAATGGGGACATTACAGTCCTCCCTTCTGAGAATTGCTTGTCCTCAAGCAATGGCAAACCTGCATCCTGTGAAATACCGTTAAATGACAAGTATCTCCATCCAACTATACTCCACCTGTGGTTGCATCTCCCAAGAAGAACATGAAGAATGAAATGCGAAGTGAGCTCCAGTGGCAAAACTAGCCATACACACTCAAACTCAACTTGGCCCCATCCTCCAAACTCTGAAATCCTGCTCCTCCTCTGTATGCTCTGCCTGAAAAGTTGTAGGAACAAGGAAGCAATGCGCTCCTCCACAAGTGCCCATATCTCCGTATCTCCAACAGCTCCACCATCTATGAGTGCTAAGCCCAACAAAGACCAAACACCATGCCAAACCAAAGCCTTGAAGAAAGCCATGCTTGTCAACAAGTGATGAAGAGTATGACCTCTAGAACACGACCACATGTCTCCAAGCCTCTGCTGTGTTGATGGTTGTTTTTCGACAAGTCAACAATAGAGTAAAATACTAGGTATTTAACTCTCTCTTGAGCAAAGCCTCTCGGATGCTAAACCAAGTGATCAAACGAGATAACTCCAAGGTTCCTTCTAATAATAATGTTTCAATTTCAGTAGGAAACAGCTCAATGATTTAAGTATGATTCTGCTGTTAATCAACAAAGGGACTTACACAATTGTTCAACTTGTTGTTTCAAAGACTCTGGAAGTGAACACTAGGGAATCTAAGTACTGCATCTGACGCGTATGATTTAGCAATGGACGTTCTGATCCTAAATCTAAATGATTGATAAAAAAAAGGCAAAAGATATAGGGTTGAGGAATACTAATCTAGTCCTAAATGGAAGGATATTTACTGCTTAGAGTGAAGTCGAACCAAATCTTGTTTTGCCAAGATAAAACAACTACACAAGAGAGGTGCTATCTTCAAAGGTATGCAAGATGTTTAGATCAATTATGCTCATGAAAATTCAACAAGCATAAAGATCGAATTGACGCCCAATTGTAAAGACTTCACTACAAGGCAATAAAACAACCTTTCACTAACTAACTTATACTTAAAAAAAAAAAACTTGTAACTTAACTTAATATTCGTGTGAAAATTGAAACCATGCAAACACTCAGAAATATAAATAGAATCACCAAATCAATGAGTCCTTTATTATCTCAGAGAGCTCTTACAACAATTTCAGAATTTCCAACCGTTACAAATGAGAGCAATGAGAGCTCTTTTATAGTCCTCAAAGGAGAGAAGGGTCAAGATTGATCGGCGAAATCAGCGGATCAGATCAAGCCACATCACAAGTAGTTACAACAAACTATACTTTATTAAATGAATGAGGTTAACTTTATTAAATACAGGAGGTTACTCATATTAAATGAAAGAAGTCATGAAAGAGAGAACAAAGGCACGCTTTCCAAGAGGATAAGGAAGCCACATCATCAAGGCGAGTACTATGTAGTAGTACTATGAGATACAACGAATCTGGACACAATTTGAATAATATCTTCCATTGGTACACTTGTCGCTGCCTTAATGGATCCTTCTGCCACTGCTACATCTGCCTCATAGACTCCAAGTGTCTTCTCCCAGTCGTTTATCCAAGACTTATTTTCCCCAAGACGATATGCAAGTGTGAATATATTATCTAGTTGACTTTCATCAAGTCCATCATATTGAAAGTAGAATGCCTTAACTTGTTGCTTCATGTTCTCAATGGTAACATTTCCATAAGGATTACAAATCTTTGTCAAAGCAGTATATATATGATTTTCTGTTCTTAGAAGAACACTTCTTATCCTGGACATATCTACTTCAATCTTATCAACTAGTTGCCCCTTGTTGTGAAAGGAGAAATACCAAGTGACAAAGTCATGTGGAGTATCTCTGTCAATCACCTTATTATGAATTAAATCTTCTACTGGAGCTTCCATTAAGCTTTTGAGTTGTGGCATATATTGCTCTTTGATTGGTTTGAACTCAGCACAACTTTCTAATAAAGCTTGGACTCGACCTTGGAGCTTAATGACTCTGTCATACACTTGCACAATTTCTTCTAGGTAAATATAGGCCTTGTCTTCTGTCTTTTCTATCCATCCCTTCATCATCTGGGATGAATTTCTCATGTCCTCAACTCGGGATACTGTTTCCTGTGGAAGAATGGAAGGAGGAATTGCAGTAGCTTCCTTCTGTTGAAGAGGTTGCATGACCTGTTGGATGTAATGCTTCAATGTACTAAAATCTTGTTCAACTTTCATCCTTGCTTCTCTTTCTTGTTTCAACATACTTCTCACATTATTCACTGCATCTTGTAGTTCCTCATCGACTTGTTCCCTTGTGATTGGACCTATACCAATTGTAGTCAAATTATAATCTTCAGGTGCCATGTTTTCTATCTCCTTGTCACTTCTAGGAACCGCTATGTGGACCTCTCTGTTTCCAGCAGAATCTTGAGTGATTTTAGAAAGGATCGTTGCTTTCTTCTTCTGATTATTCTTTTGTACATTTACAAGCAATTCTTCAACTGCAGTAGGCTGATAAGTCTCTACAATTGTACTTTCTTCAATCCTTTGTCTCAACCAGGGTGGGAAAGTAGAAAGATCTCGTTGTTCATGAGCTTGATTGTGTTGAACACGAGCTACTTCTTCATCAGATTCAGCTTGTCCTATTTCATCCTGACCAAGATCATCATCCTCTTCTATTATGACAGTGGGGCTTGATTGGATTTCTTCTGATGGAATCAAGGCAACTTCTTCTATTACTTCTATCTCTTGTATTGGATTTTGAACAATTGAAACACCTTCTTGTGGATTAGATGAAATAGATGGATTACTCTTTTTCTGAGGTCTTCGGCTTGATTCCCCTTGATCTTGACTAGGTCTTTTCTTCTTTCTGGCTGAATTATTGCTCTGATCATTCCCACTGTGTTGTGGTTGACTATGTGTACTATGCTGCTTGGGTTCTCCTTCATCCACCTTATTGTAGGTGAGATCTCGATTTTCAGCACTCATTTCCTGCAATAGTTGATTGATACACACTTGTGTCATGGCTAAAACCGGCTTTATCAAATCTTCTTCGGATGCATCTCTCTTTGACCAATCAATTGTGTAAGGCAAATCCTTTATCTTGTCAAATTCATCTACTAGCATAGTATCATCCTCGGTGAACTGGTCTGGAATCCTGAATGCTTTGGTGGCTCTGACTAAATCCCAGTCGAGTCTTGAACTTTGAAGAGTTCGGAGATCATCTTCATCTTGGGCACTGGCCCAGTGGTCTTCCAACTGCTTGATATGTTTGAATTCTCTGTTGTATTTCCAGCAAACTTGGAAAGGATCAAAGTTAGGCCTCTTGGTGCCATGAGTCTGCAAATGATAGGCCTGTAGCTCTATTTCAGAATACTCAGCTGCTGATAAAGATGGACATTCCAGATTTTGTCCAAGACGAAGTGGAAATTGGATTCCTCCTTTCTTCTTCAACTTCTGCAACCTGATGAGTTCTAGGAGTTGTCTTGTAACCTCTAACATTACCATCCTGTTGGTTGGATACCTTGGCAATCTGTATGGATATGATGTGAATCCTTGGATCCTTAGGTAAGTGTACCTTTCATGTTGAGTATACCAGTGTCCATATGCTGAAATGAATTCTTTTGCTGCATTAGATAACCTTTTATGAAATTCTCCCCTCAGTTTCTTCATTATGAACATAGCAAATGCATCATTAAACCTTGTATAATGATTAATACTCTTCAGGTGCAACTGAGGATAACATTGATGTGACAAGAATTTGTTAGGTCCAATGCCGACTTCTCCTTTCTTGGTTAAACCGGAGTAGACTTCATTTCTGGCAAGAAGGTACACTATATAGGAACTCATATAACAAGTCTTAGTTTTAGCAAAACTGAGGAACTGCTCATGTATACTTTGACTGATAAGTCCAGCCCAATCAATCATTTTCCCTTTGAGAACTGACTTGATGAAAGAATACATCCAAGGCTGAAAGGTAGCAGATTGAGGCATTCCTGTCATTCTGTTCAAAAACATGATTAGATATCCAATTTCCGGATGAAAATCTGACTTATGGAACTGTGGAGGATTATTCATATTGAACTTCATGGCTGGATTGGCCATCCACTCTCTCCTTATCTCTTGTAACTTTATCTTGGTGTCAACATCATACTCCTGCTGGCCTTGTTGTTTTGAGATGCTGATCATCCTCTCTTTGGTTGGAATGTTGAAAGTTTCCTCGACTGCTTCCCTTTGCAAATAGGCTAGTATTGTTCCATCCTTGGCTATGATTTGCCTTGTATTTACATCATACTTTTTGACACATTCGATGATCATTTCCGGACATGGCAAAGTTGGCGGAAAACAGGCAGCTTCAATGGCTCCACTCCTCATGATGGCTCGAGCGAGGCTTCCTCCGTTAGGTTCTTCAAGGACTGACTTGATATCATCCAAGTTGCTGCTTCCCATATTTGTATCGCTTACATTTGTCCACCTTGAAACGAGCTTTGATTCAGGAATCTTCCCTTTGGCATCCATCCGGATCTTGGCTTGTCGCTCCTTGGAAGTCATTGCCATTATTCTGCAGACTTGACGTGAATAAGTGATTGCAAACAAAATCTAGATTTTACTTCAGCAACTTTAGTAGATTAAATTATGAAATTTTCCTCTATAGTTATGAAATATTACTATTAAATTTAGAAAATCTATGAAAAATCATAAAAATCCACTTATTCTTCCAGAATTTTATCAATATTTGGACAATTTCAAGGCATCTAATGAAAGAAAAATAAGAAAATCAGATCAGAAAAAACTCAGATCAGACTTACTTGATGAGCTGTTTTGTATTTGATACCTTGCAATTTGATTTCCCACTTGACAAAATTTGATAAAATCAGATTTATCTTCTAAAATCAACTTCTTGTGGCTGCTCCTTGAAGAAAATTCTGCTCTTGGAGAACAAATCTGCTCTTGAAAATAAATCAAATGAAAAAGAAATGAGGCACATATATATAATTCACTTTAAAAAAACCTTCCTTCTTCCTAGGCCGACCTCATGCACAAACATTTAATTTAATTTTGATCTTTATTAAATGAATGCATTTTGCACGTTTCCCGAAGGCAACAATCATTAAATGTTTATAACTTCTTTTTTGGACGCATTGGATAAAGACTTGATAATCTTCTTCTTATTGTTGGACGTTTTCCTCCTTCTTTCAAGCGCATAGAATCAGCATGTTGTTATCTTCTTGTCTTTGTTTCATAAAGCTCTTCCTTCATCATCCTCCTAGTCGCATTAGATGAAGAATTGAAACTCCCTTTGGCAATTCGCATTAGTTGAGGTCTTCGAGGCCTTCTCAAGATTTTCGCATTAGATGAAGTTTGTAATTCCTCTTCTCATTTCGCCTTAGATGGGATAATGGAGTCTCCTTCTTGGAATGTCATGTCTTGCTATCTAACACTTGCTTTCAGCATTTCGCACTAGTTAACCCCTTGATGATCCTCCTTTCATGTTTCGCATTAGTTAAAGGATTAGAATCCTCTTGTTGTAAGTCGCACTAGATGGAGTTGGTAGGATCTTCAAGTGATTTCGCATTTGATGAAGGCATAGGATTCCCCTTGACACATTTCGCATTAGTTAAAGGATCGGAATCCTCTTGACACTTGGCGGTTTAAATCATTAATTATGGAGTCATTTGAACTTTCAGGGTCTTTCCTCTTGGTATGGCGCATTGGATCATGTCCTAAGACTTCTTAAGTTTTGGCGCACTAGTTGAAGGATTGGGATCCTCTTTAGATATGGCGCATTGCTTTAGGCAATTTGGATCTTCAAGGAGTGGCGCAATGGATAATGGCTTGATAATCTTCTTCTACATCACCCTTGACTCTCCTCACATATGGCGCATTGCTTGGGCAATTAGAGATCTTCAAGGAATGAAGTTTCGTTGTCTCCATGTAGGTAGCGCGTTGGATGGACTTTATGAATCTTCTAGAGTGTTAGCGCATTGCTTAGGCAATTTAGATTCTTCTTGTGCATGGCGCAATGGATAGGCAATTTAAGCTCTTCAAAAATAAACTTCATTCATGACGCATTAGATGACACTTGAAAATCTTCTAGATACAAGCCTTGATTACTACCTCATAATGTTGGCGCATTGGATCACTATATTGAGATCTTCAAAATGAAACTTCATCCTCCTCCTTTAGATATGGCGCATTAGTTAAGCTTGTTGAAGTCTTCAAACTCGAATGAACTTAGATAACCTTTGTCTTGAAGTGGATTATGTATGATATTTGGTGCATTGGTTAAGTTTGTAGGATCCTCTGAGAACGTGTCTCTCTTTACCTTGGTGTTGCATATTGGATGACCTTGCCATAGGCGCATTAGATCAAGTTTTGAATTCCTCTGAAACTTACCTTGAAGACCAAACATTAGATGTCTAGGATATTGGCAATCTCCTCATGATAAAGCGCATTAGATGGACTTGGCAAATCCTCTAGAACTTGGTCGCATTAGATCACTAGTTTGGATTCCTCAACATCAAACTTCACTTTCCTCTTTAAGATGGCGCATTACTTAAACACTTTAGATTCCCTGAACTCTAGCATTTCTCAAGTCAAAACTCTCATTTCCTTCTTTTTCCTTGGTGGCGCATCACTTCAAGAACTAAAATCCTCTGACATTTTCATTAAAAATTGCTCCAAGATTGGCTTTAGACTTGTCCTTTTTCACTTTCGCATTGGTTGAAGGCATTGAAATCCTCATCTCTTCCTCCGAAATGACCTTTTAGTCTGGGCGCACTAGATGGAGTTTTCAAATCCTCTGATATTTTCGCACTGAATGAAGGATTAGATGGGCGCACTGGATCATGTTTTCAAATCCTCTGGCTCAAATGTCTTCTGCTTCGTGATTTTGCGCCCAGATTTGCGCCATCTAAGTGTCTGGTCGCATTAGATCAGTGTTTTGAATCCTCTGACTTCGTCAAGTATTTTCAGGATCGCGCGAGTAAAGGTATATTGAAAAATATATTTAAGTATAAGATTGAATTTCTTATACTTTAAATATTTTTCAATATACCTTTCAGGATGTTTGAGATAGGTCCCGAATCCACCGGATTTAAGATGCAAAATATAGAATTTGGAGGATTCACCAGATTTCAGACTTAGCCATTTTTTCAGGATTTTCAGGATTTCAGGCTTTAGTCTTAGTCTTTTCAGGGTCTCAAACATTCTGAAGGATTCACTTCAAAACTCAATATCTAGATAGGATTTGATCACAATTCTTCATTATTGTACGTTCATCTACCCTTAATCATGAACCAAAGATCATAGGCAAGGAAATTGTTACCGAGCCGGCAAAGGAAAACGAGTCAGGACATCATTAAAATCTCAGCAAAACTCATTGGAAACTCATTGGAAACTCACTGAAAAGCTCAGAGCTCAAAAAAAAGGGGGGTCCCTATTCCTAATGGGGCGATGTGTGATTTGGTCACAACATGCTGCTCCACTCCGGTACAATCATCATCGATCCATGAGTTGTGAAGCAACTCATCATGATTCCAATGGAGTGATGTGCCAAGCATGCCACCACCTAGATCCCAAACCATCACGATATCACATCCATTAATCACGAGGAGATAGAAGTATCTCAAGGAGCTATCAACACCAAACAACTCTCCAACTCCTACGGATCTCCCATGGATGTGTAGATTACCCATCATACGTGCCAGAAAATGCATATCAGCTCCTCCTAGGCTGCTGATGTATATCAGAACAGCCACCTCCCAACTAAAAATCAGACCTATGTGGATGCACAAAATGCCTCTAACAACATAAGATGAGAGTATCATCCGTATGTCGACCTCCAATGGATAAGAGATGATCCAAGTCCCTCTCAATCACCCAAACAGCCACTGTCCTCCAAGTACTCTGTAGGAAATCAATGTTGTCAAAGTAGAACAGCCATCTCTTACCAATGTATGGAGTAGAAACCCATGAATTAGGGCTGGAACACCAATGTCTTCATGCTCACCTCAATACCCTATGCCATAGTCCAGCTGAAACACAAACATTAGTAGCTCAAAATCAAGCATCCTCATGACTATACCTCCATACCTTGTGTCATAGCTTAGTTGTAACTCCAATCCTTCAAGTGTATGCCACTAAAACACAAGTGTCTCCAGGATATGTGTCACAGAATTCCAAGATAGGGCAGCCTCCAACTCTACCCAAGAATCACCAACATGATAGGGTTGCACTTCATCATAAATCAACTCATCAACCTCTCCATGAATGACCAAAGGCTCATCCAAAACTGAACCACTTATGACTTCCTCTTCAAGTGTAAACATGACACTAGTGGCTGATCCACTAAGAGTGTGCTCAATTACTCCATCCACCCCTATGAATGGAGCCTTCAATGGGCTCTCAAATAGAGGTAACTCATGAACCTCATGATGCAAATTGGGTACACAAAAAAAAAAATCTGAATCATACCTCTTCTCTTGTTTCCCCAAATCTACATGTTCTTCTTGCTTGCTCACCTCAACAGGTTTCTACTTTGCTTGCTCAACCTCTATGCATTCTTCTCTTGGAAGAAATAAAGATCTAAGGTGTGACTCCCTTTGTTTCCTTGCTTGATCTAGCTGATTGCAATGCTCCTTGACCTCCTGTAGGTGTTGTCTTGCTTGGACAACCAACAACTTTGCCTTCCTAGCTCTTTGCAACCATCCATCACACATGACTTGAGTCTTCTTGACATCCTCAATGGTATGATGTACAAAATCAGACTTGTTGTGGCTTGAATCTTCAACACCCTCCTCATGCTTAACACCCAAATCATGAGTGCCAACATTGGGAGACTCTTCCACCTCATTTTCCCCATGTGAAGTGGCTGCTACCTCATGAATATGTGAGGAAATAGGACTGCTGTCATAAAACAGAAAATCAGACCTGCTGTCATACCTTCTTATGTTGTCCTCTAGCTCCTCAAACACTTCTTCCTTTGCCACATGTTCTCCTACAAGTGCAAATCCAAAAGGTGACTCCAACTGAAAATCGCATGCTTCTAGCTTGAACTGAGCCTCCATCCTCTTGGTTGTCATACTCGTAGGTGTGTCATTGTTGATGGCCTTCAAAATGATTTGCTTGCCATTAGATGTGAATTCAAGCTCCATTTTGTTGAATTCTTGAATGTACCTCCCAAGAGACTTAAGCCATTGAGTTCCTAAGACAATTTCGGTCTCTCCAATGCCAACAACAAAGAATTCATTTTCAAAAGTGTAGCTGTCCAATTGAATGCTTAGGTGGGAGATCTTCTTTGTGCAATTCATCTTGAATCCATCCACTAACAAAACATTGAATCCGAGAAACTCTTCAACTTGCAGCCCTTTCTTGACTATGAATCCTTCATCAATGAAATTGTGTGTAGCTCCACCATCCACCAAACAAGATACTCTTTGCCCGTTCACAATACCTCTTATCCTAAAAGGATAATGCTTAGGAACACCCGAAAGGAAAGCAATTGTACCTTGTGTGTCATCCAGCTCCACTTTGTCTCCTTCCGAGCTAGTGTCAAGAATCTCCTCATCCACATTGGAAGTGACCTCAATGTAACATGCCTTGCCTTTCCCAAGGCATCTATGACCAGGCTCCCGTGGCTCTTTGCATGAAAAGCAAAGCTTCTTCCTCCTTAGCTCATTCTTCACCTCAATATCAAGTGCGGGCTTCTTTGGTCCATCCTTTTTGATGGCTTCCCGCAATGATGGTGGGTCTAGGGCCTTAACCCATCCACGAATCGGCTTCTCAAGTCCCTCAATGAAAAGAAATGTCAATTGTGTCTCCGAGACATTAGGCACCAACACGGCAAGCTTCTGGAACTTAGAAATGTATGCATCCAATGACTCCTTTTGTTTGAGTTGTGCCAACTCCCTGAAGTATTGCTCCGGATTTGACTCATAAATCTATCAATCAATCCCTATGAGAAGTCCACATATGTAGTGACTAGGTTGTGACCTTGAGTCACCATGCCATTGTACCACCAATCAAAAGCATCTCCCTCCAAGTGAAGTGTAGCAAACTGTATAGCATCCCTCTCGAACATAGGACTCAAAGTGAAGTAGTCCAACTTTTGAATCCAAGCTCATGTCGTGATATTTCCCGAACCATCGAATGGTGTGATGTTGACCTTTCCCAACTTCTTTTGCAATTCAAGATTGGTGCTATTGTTGCCTATTTCGCCTTTAGGTGTATCCCTGTTCCTGTATTTCACATTGTAGAAATCCGGCTATGGCAAAGCTTCTCGGCATTCGTCACTCAATGCCAACCACTCTCTTCTATAGTCTTCAAATGTCTCTCCTCTAGATTGTATTAAAATAAATTTAGATAGTTTAATGGTAATCTATTGTAGCTTAGTAGATTGTTTCTAATTCTGTCTAGATTAGTTTTAATCTATTTTATAAACATCTATCCTTTGTATTTTTAGAAACATCTATAACTCTATTTAAAGAGCTTTGCTCTTTGTAAATAATATATCATCCTGATTATTTTTACATGGTATCAGAGCGGGAATTTTTTTTCCTGGCACCCGTACGTCCGTACCTCGCCGTTAGGGTTTCTGAAATCAAAGGATTTCTTCTTTGTGATCGCTGGTTTCAGTTTTGTGGTCACGTCTTTTTATGGGCGTCATTTTCCACCCTAGGCGAGTTTGTTGTCTAGTCGTGACTTTTTCTAAGAGGTTTTGATCGTGGACCTTCTGTTTGGCAGCATCTTCATCTTCTTTGGCCGTCACTTAAACCCTAAGCTGTCAGCTTCTTGTTCCAAGGTTTCATGTTTTGGATGTTTTTCTGAGATCGTGGGTTGCGATTCTTGTCTTCTGCCTGTCGCAAACCTTCACGATTTGTTTTTTGGCGCTTCCTTCTACAGTATGGTAGTCGTGATTTTCTTGTTTTTCGACGCGTGAACTTCTAAGAGGTCACGTTTTAGAAAAAAACCCTATCGCGGCTTGTCTTTGGATCGCATTTTTTTCTGTCATGGTCTTTTGCAATTTTTATGTTACTGTACACGGTTTTTCTAGGTCGCGATTTCCTCTGGGTTTCGGCATTTGTTCTTCGGTCGCTGGTTGAAAGTCTTTTATCTCGGTCACGTTTTTGGCAGGGTCTTCAACGTCTGACATCACGTTTTGATCGCCTTTTCTTGCAAAAGACTCTGGTTCGCGGAGGTCGTGTTTGGAAGGTCATTTTTTCCTTTGATAGCAACAAGGTTCTAAAACCTCATTGAAGATTTGAAGTTTTTTTGATCGATGTGTTTCCATCCGTGATTCCCGACTTTTGTTTTAGGTCGTGTTTTTGCTTGTGATAGACGCATTTTCAAGAGCCCTCGTTTGTTTGCCTTGGCATCGAGGCTATCTTTGACTCCTGATCGTCGTTCATAAAACGGGATCTGCACCTAAACCTAATCATGATTCTTGTCTGTGCTTGGTTGCGATTTCTGGAGTATTTTGTTTGAGGTGCCCGTGATCTCTCTGTCCGTGGACCTTCAGCTAAGTTGGTTATTATTTGCCTTGTTGCTGTTTTGACAGCTGCAGCAGTTCTTTGCAAGTAGTTTGTGGCCAGTGCTTCAGACCTCTGCCACTTTGACTTTGGCTTCTGTATGTTTCCTCGGCGGAAGATCGTGGTTTTGTGTGTTTAGAGATTATATGTCTTTAGCGCCTAGCGCTTAGGCATCAGTTTTTAATCGCCTACACTACCAGCGACTAGCCCCAGGCGCTCATATCTAATTTCCCTTGCATGTGGTTGTTAGCGCCTAAAGCAGTTTATAGTTTTCAACGGCAGCCTGTGGTCACGTGGTGACCATTCCCGTGTCTTCAACCCTAGAAAGTGTTCACTTTGCTTGGGTCCAAGCGCTCAGTTTTAGCACTCGAGAAGTGGTCCTATCAACAACCAAGTGCTAGCGCAATTTTTTTAAGGATATTTCTGTACTCTCGGGAGTTGTCTCGAAATCCGTGTTCGGGTTTTTGAGCCTATGTTTTCTATCTCGGGATCTATGCCTCGAATTCCGTGATTCGGGGTTCTGTTTTCTTGATCAGCAGCTTCCGTGTTTGGCAATTCTTGCCTAGTCGCAATTTGGAGACATTTCTATTGTTGCCATGCACACGCGGCCTTTATTCCTCTTCTTTGGCCCTGCAATCTGGTGGTCATCTTCCGACCAGCACTCAGTTTCGACCTTCGGTCATGTAAAGACCAAGGACCAACGCTCAGCACATTTGTTTTTTGGCAAGCGGCCATTCTGATTTTTCGGATTCCTCGGGATTTGTGCCTTAAAATCCGTGCTCGGGTTTTTCTGTTTCAGGTTCTATGCCCTCAATCTGCCTTTGTTTATGGTCAAGCAACCTGCAGATCTTGTCACATTTAGGGGGCATCTTGGTTTAGTTGATAGATTGACCATTAAGGGGGGTATTAAAATAAATTTAGATATTTTAATGGTCATCTATTGTAAATTATTAGATTGTTTCTAATTCTGTCTAGATTAGTTTTAATCTATTTTAGAAACATCTATCCTTTGTATTTTTAGAAACATTTGTAACTCCATTTAAAGAGCTTTGCTCTTTCTAAATAATATATCATCCTGATTATTTTTACAGCTTGAGGCTCATTCTCTGCAACCCTTTGCTGATCCAAAAATGTAGGCATGAGAGGTCTAGCCACGGATATATGTGATGTATGAATAGGAGTGCCACCATGATTTCTGGAAGTGCTAGCATGATTAGAGCCATGGGGCTCATTCTTGTGATTGCCTCCATTGCTCCCATTGCCTCCGTTGTTTCCCATACTATGCCTCACAAATTGATTTATGAGTTGATATAGATCACGTTGTCCTATAGCCAGGTCATTGAGCATCTCATGAGTGCTTGGTTCTTCATGACTTCTATCACTCATGGTGTCTTCTTCTTCAAAATCTGTATCAGCAATTCGCTGCCTTCTATTATAGGTGATGTATTCTCTACCTCCAAAACTCATGTGCTATCAATAGATGATCACCCGATCCAATCTTCAATATAAGACCCAATAGGCTAGCAAGATCCAAGCTCCGATACCACTGTAATATCCCAAATAGGATATTAACTGAAATTTCTGATTTTAGGGTTCTGAAAATTAACCTTATTTCTGATTTTAGGGTTCTGAAAATTAACCTTATTTCTGATTTTCTAAATTCTGATCCAAAACCCTAATTTCTGCAATTCTGATTTTTAAATCAGACTTATACAAACACTTATAACAGCCAAATGAACATGCCAAAATATCATATAAACCATGTCAATATGATTGCCAACATCATAGTTGAATTACACAATGAATCCACACCAAAATGCAACCAATATGATTAAAAATCTGGATCAGATGTCTGCTGTTATAAATCAGAATTATGAAGTCTGCAATTACATCAAAATATCATGGGCAAACAAGCCAAACATGCCCAGCTACAAATCTGCTATAAACCCTAGGGTTTATACATACCATTACCAAGCCAAAATGACCTTTGAATGATGGAAATCATCCTCCAAAGTGTGGTGCCCAAGTTAGGGCTTGAAATCTTAGTGCAATGATCTTCAAACACACAAGGAAGCTGCTCCAAACGAGGCACACAAGTCTGCTAAGGTTTGCTGCTCCGGAAATGATGACAAATGATGCCAAAGGATGCTATAACAAACCTCCAAACTCCTCCAAGTGATGGCACTCCAAAGGTAGGGCGAAACCCTAATCAATTGATGTCTTCTAGCACCAAATCCACTTCACTCCAAGGGTGAATCAGGACTGCTATGATACAGCTCCAAATCTGAATATTCTTCAAACCCTAACAGCAAACAAAACTCCCAAAATCGCTTTCAAAACCAAATCGCTCCAAGCCTAGATGGTGGCACTCAATTCCTAGGGTGAAACCCTAGCCGATGTGCAACAAATCCCGCCAAATGATGGAGCCTCCAAGTTTGATCTGCAAATCTGATATGCAATTCTGCTCTTCACCAACAATCCACAATGAAGTGCAAGTAGATCCCCGTCACGGAATCTCCAATAGATGAGCTAGATTTTCGTCCAACTCACCTTGAAATGCAAGGGTTTTCGTCCTTGATTTCGTAGCTCAACTTTCGTTGCAGCCAAGAGAGTAAAAACTCAAATCAAATGAAGTATGAAGATATGATGCCAATGCCACCAATTGATCTTCTATTTATACATATTTTCATCCTCCCTTCAAGCCGACCTAGGCATGAGAATATATTTTATTTTTTATCATTAACTTCTCCCCAATAAGGCCGACCAGCCTTGACCAATCCTAGGCGCCCACAAATTCAAATTAAAGATTTGAATTTTGAACTCTATTTATCCTTCTCCAAGTCGTCCCTCTCAAGGGCACCTCAAAAAATGAATTAAATGTTATTTTCAAATGCCTTCATGAATTTGTTCCTCCTCACGGGCGCTCCCATGAGACCAATAATCTTTTATGGATTACAATGTTCCTTCCTCAATGGAGACATGAAAAACAAGTGAAATGAGATCTATCATTCCTTACACCAAGCCGCCAACAAATGACAATTTCCACACATATTTCCATCCCTCAATGGTTCGCTCCACATGAGGGCAATTTTATTTATCTAAAGTAAATACATCAAAAACACTCGAAAATTATGACAATTCATTTTCCATACTTAATTTGCCCACCAAAAATCCCGAAGTGTGAAAATTGGCCTCTTAGGTCTTCTTTTGCAATCACTCCGAAAATGGGGACATTACAGAAACCACCAAGAAATCCTCCAAATTGTTTCTTTCAACAACATTGAGAATGTTGCCTGTAAGGGATTTCGTCCTCACAAACCTGAGAAGAACAAGCTCCTCCAAAAACACGACAATATTAGATATCCAAAATAACATAAGGAAGAAAAATGAGCTTCAAATCTTCTTTTTATCTCTCCTCAAGCTCCCACACCCAAGTTAGGGTTAATAAAATATTTTTAATAAATAAAACATAACCCCTTAAATCTCCCAAATGACGCGTCCAACTTAGGTAATACTTTATTAAATTTAATTGACTTCTTATGTCTCCCAAAAGTACCCCTTCATAAAGTCACTTTACGATATTAAATAACAATAAAGTTAAATTTTTAATAAAACTTTATAAAGTATCATTATTTAAATTAAAATACTGGACTCTAGATAAAAATTGGATATCGACATTAAATACCTCCACTGACATAGCTAAAAATAGAAATGTTGAAAACTGACCCTGTCGGTGCCTGAAACTGACTTACTAAAAATAGCAAGTATAGAAAAAACACCCAAAACCACCCCAAAAAGTGGCATGCCGCACATTATAACATTCAGAGCTCAATTAATCACCTGATACTGCCACTTTGTTGGATCCAACTGACTCCAAGGATTCCCTAACCCTAACTCATTTGCCTACGAGAACCCACCAAATAGGCTAACTGTCCACTAAACTAAACTGATTAGGAAGGGGGCATTACAATCCGCCCTTCCCAAAATTGCTTGTCCTCAAGCAATCTCAACTCTAGATGTTGCAAAATCTGCTCATTCTCCCACGTTGCATCCTCTACTAGCAAGTTCTTCCATTTGACCAAAAATTCCTTAATGACCCTCTTCCAAAAAGTTCATTCTCGAGAGTCAATAATAGCCTCTAGAATCAGTATCAACTTCCCCTCCTCATCTAATGGTGTCCAACTACATTGTGTCCAAGTGTCTCTTTGAGCATGGATACATGAAAAACATTATGCACTCTACTGCTAGCTGGTAATTCAAGCTCATAGGCAACCTCTCCAACCCTCTTAGACACTATGAATGGACCATAGAACTTGGGCTTAAGCTTCTCTGCTCCACTCTTCTTGAGAGTAGACTGTCTGTATGGCTGAAGCCTCAAATAAACCATGTCCCCAACCTCAAAATTGTGTTCTACACGATGTTGATCAGCATACAACTTCTGTTGATTTTGTGCCTACTGCAAATTTTCCTTCAGTGACTTCATGATGTCCTGACTCTCCTGCAATAAATCCTTTGCCTTAGGCACTCTACTATCCCAAAATAGTAAATCCAGGAAGTTGGGTGCCTCATATCCATACAAAGCCATAAATGGCAGCATCTTGATGGACATGTGATAGGTAGTATTATAGCAATACTCCCCAAGGTGCAGCCATTTGATCCAAGCTCTCTGCTGTCCAAAAACATAGTTCTGGAGATACCCTTCCACCCATTTTGTTTACTATCTCTGCCTGTCCACCTGTCTGTGGGTGGTAGCTCATACTAGAAGTGAGCTCAGTGCCACTCAATCTGAAGAGCTCCTCCCAGAAGATACTTAGAAACTTGCTCTCCCTATCGCTCACAATACTCGGGCATCCCATGTAATCTGAATATCTCCCTAAAGAACAAATCAACCACCTAAGCTATAGTATGTGTCACTGTAATGTCCCCATTTTTCGAGTGACCACCTTTGGAGGGCAGTTGGGCTAGTTTTCACACTCCGAGGTTTTTGGATGATGAATTGAGGTGGGGAGATGACTTAGCATATTTTCTGATAGTCTTGATGTGTTCCTTCCATTTAATGTATTTTCTTTTCCATGGAAACGAACCATTTGATGGAATTATGAGGGTGGAAACTTGACATGTCGAGGAGATTTTCCAAGAGATAAGTTATAGCACTGTTGAGGTCACATGTGAAGGTTTGCTTGATGAAGAAAACAAATAATAACACTTCCTTATCCTTGGTGGTGCTTGGAATAAAATAATAATATTCATATCTTCAACTTAAAATTTCTTTGGCACCTAAGTGTCTTGAGGCTGGTCGGCCCTCTTAGAGGGAAAAACTATTAAAATAAGAGAATATTCCTCTAGGTCGGCCAAGAGGGAAAATTGAGATAAATCATGTATATATACAAGGTCGATTTTGGCATTTCAAAACATCATTCAAGCATTCATTCATTCGTCATTTGGAGTTAATCTCTAGTGAAGCTCTTGGGACGAAAACCTCAAGCATCTTAGAGGAGTTGGACAAAAACCTAGCTCTTCTTGTGAGGATTCCGTGACGGGAATTCATTTGTACTTCATCATTTTTGGAGCAGACTTGTGGAGCAGATTTGAAGACATCTTTGTGGCTATTGGTGTGGATTATTGTCTAGGGTTTAACCCTCTATTGGAGCACCACCCTTGGGAGTCGATTTGCTATGGTTTGTGAGCATCCTTGGAGTAATTCTTCATCATTTGCGGAGCAGCAGACCAGCAGACCTGTGTGCACCTCTTGGGAGTGATTGGAGACTTCTTTTCTTGCTAAGAGGTTGTGCGCACCTCTTGGGAGTGATTGGAGACTTCTTTTCTTGCTAAGAGGTTAGAGGAAAATTGTTGTCTTGTTTCAGTTTGTAGGGCAGATCTTGGCTGGGCTCTCTCTCATGTTAGCCCACATTTACTGATGTACTTGAAGACATTTTGTAATCAGTTTATAGCAGCAGACTTCTGATTTCATTTTCCGTCATTTGTGTTGGATAAATAAAGTGGATTTGTTGTTCACGTGATGGTGAAATGCAAGCATATTACGGTTCATTATGTTTATGGTGAAATTATGGTGTTTTGAGATGTTTAATGGGCTGCCCTAGATGATTGTTCCAGTCTGCTTTTTACTTCAGAAATTACGGTTTGACCAGAAAATTAAGTTATATATTTTTGGAAGTCCATAAATCCAGATTTGTCCGTAATATCCCATTTGGGGACATTACAAGTGGTATCAAAGATTGGATCCTGCCAGCCTACAGGGGTCTATGTTGACATCTTGAAGTGGTGTTCATTTAATGTTGACTCATGAGTTTTGAAGACAGAGAATACATCACTTATCGGAGGAAACACCATATTGTTGGATCTGATTCGGAAGGAGGAGGCAATATGAGTGATAGAGGTCATGAAGATCAAAGCACAAAAGAAATCCTCAATGAGATAGCAAGAGGGCAATGAAATCTATATTAGCTCTTAGACCAAGTTTTGAGGAATGGCTTGGGAAACGACAGAAACAATGGCAACAACCGAGCTGGTAGAGGCAATCACAACAATAAGCACCATGGAGCGAATCATGCTAGC
Organism: Cunninghamia lanceolata; assembly: GCA_027924645.1. Classification (NCBI taxonomy): domain Eukaryota; kingdom Viridiplantae; phylum Streptophyta; class Pinopsida; order Cupressales; family Cupressaceae; genus Cunninghamia; species Cunninghamia lanceolata. The sequence goes on along the minus strand of BSBN01001344.1, from coordinate 9,682,421 downwards.
ACTTCCGGAAATCAAGGCGGTACTCCTAGGCATACATCCCATTCATCCATGGCTAGACCTCTCATGCCTACATTTTTGGAACCGCAAAGGAGGGAAGAGAATAAACCACAAGCAAGATAAGAGATGTTTGAAGACTACTGAAGAGAATGGTTGGCACTGAGTGAAGAGTGTCAAGAAGCTTTGCCTATCAAGTAAAGTACTAGAATAGGGACCGACCTCGAGAAGGGAGGAGCAACAACAACACAAACTTGAAGCTACAAAAGAAGTTGGGTAAGGTCAATATCACACCATTTGATGGCTTGGGGAAGATCACAGCACGGGCTTGGATACAAAAATTGGACAACTACTTCACATTGAACCCTATGACCGAAAAGGATGGAATACAATTTGCCACACTCCACTTGGAAGGCAATGCTCATTGGTGGTACAATGGTTTGGTAACTCAAGGTCACAATCTAATCACCACATACTTGGAGTTTTCATAGAGATTGATTGATAGATTTGATGAGACAAATCCGGAGCAATTCTTCAGGGAGTTGGTGCAACTCAAACAAAGGGAATCATTGGATGCATACATTTCAGAATTTCAGAAGCTTGCCGTGTTGGTACCGAATGTTTCGGAGACACGGTTGACATTTCTCTTCATTGAAGGACTTGAGGAGCTGGTTCGTGGTTGGGTTATGGCCTTAGATCATCCATCATTGGGGAGGCAATCAAGAGGGCTCGAGGAATGAAGTTTTTCGCGCCATCCAAACCGAAGTTTCAAAGCAAGTCATTTCAGAAGGATTCGAAGAAGAACTTTTCGAAGGATGGACCAAAGAAGCCCACCATGGATTTCGAGGCAAGGAACAAGCTACAGAGGAAGAAGCTTTGTTGTACATGCAAGGAGCCACGGGAGCCGAGGCATAGATGTCAAGGTAAGGGCAAAGCATACTACATTGAAGTTTTTTCCGATGAAGAGGAGGAGGTTCCTAACACTAGATCGGAGGGAGACAAGGAGGGACGACAAGTGGAGCTTGATGATACACAAGGTACTATTGCTTTTCTTTCTGGTGTTCCAAAGAATTACGCTTTCAGGCTTAGAGGTATTGTGAAAGGACAAAGGGTATCTTGTTTGGTGGATAGTGGAGCCACATAATTTCATTGATGAAGGCTTCGTAGTTAAGAAGGGACTGCAAGTAGAAGATTTTCCAGGGTTCAATGTTCTATTGGCGGATGGTTTCGAAATGAGTTGCACAAAGAAGAATTCTCATTTGAGCATTCAATTGGACGACTATACTTTTGAGGATGAGTTCTTCGTTGTGGGCATTGGAGAAACCGAAATTGTCTTGGGAATTCAATGGCTCAAATCACTTGGGAGGTATATACAGGACTTTAACAAAATGGAGCTTGAGTTTGTCATGTCCCCATAATGATAATTTATAATTAAATATGAATGACATTAAAATTCATACTAAATATTATAAAACCAATATATTTATTTAAATAATAAATTAAATATTACATAAAACATACATCTACTAAATCAATATTATAAATTAATATAATTAATATAATTAAAATATAATATATAATATATTTATTTTGAATATATTATTAAATATAAATATTAATAAATATTATTATAATATATATATATGTATATTATATTATATAAGGATAAACATAAATATTATAAAGTCTATCATGTCCCGATATTAAGACATTGTTTAAACAACATGATAAAAGTCGGTGAAATTGCTTTTGGTAAAATATACGGTATTTAGTCAATTTAAACAATAGAGATAATTACCTAAATATGTATTATTATTAATACTTATTATCTAATAAATAATATTAAATAATATTACTATATTAATATTCTTTCTATAATTAAAATATAATTGACAAGAGTCATAAATGACAATGATAAATATAAATGTTAATAAATTATATATTATTAAATTATAAATATAAATATTAATAACATATAATATTATTATATTATATATGGGAATAAGATAAATAACATAAATATTGTTAATATAAATATAAATAATATTATTATTATTATCCTATACGATAATTATATAAACTAATACAAAGTGAGAGAAGTAGTTCCCATAAAATAAAGTCAGTGACCGACAATCAAATATAAATAAAATATGTATGCAGCAATTATAATTACAACCATTATAAGATGAGTTTATTAATATGCAGCAAAATCACTAAAAGCCACAATCTTTGGTAAAAAGCCCTTGGAAATATATAAAAGGGCATAAGGGGTATGATGGGAAAAAGGGTGTGTGAAAGTATATATTATATAATATATAAATAGCAGCAACAATACAATAAAAATTATATTAGTGGTTCCATCGAGCAAGGAAAATATTGGAAAATAGAAAGAAGACGGCAGCAATAGGTAAGAAATCTGAGGAGGTAAAGCTACATATTTATATTTAATTTGTTCAATCTATAATTGGTAAAAATAAATGGTTAGATTATTATAGTGTTCATTAATTTTCCACAGTCCATGATGTTGTAGTAATGCTTCTAGATTATTATATATAAAAGAATAAATATATCCCTATATCAAAATTGAACAATTAAATTGTAAGCATTGCATATAGAACTTAAGGGATCTTGTTAATATTAAATGATGATATGGAATATGAGCATGTGGGTATATGATTGGCCAATTATGATATAAGGCCAAGATGTCCTATTTATAAGTCATCATGTGTTAAATGTTAATAAGGACTTAAAAATCATAGGATTGTGCTATATCCAAGAGAAGGATTAGCCTCATCATTAATCGTCTCGTTATCCTAGGTGTATGGGTAAGTTAGGAGATTGTATGTTGGACCTAGGTAACCCTCAAGTGGATAAAGAACACTATGTGGGTGTGAAGTCCCTTGAGCCAAGAGACGAAGAACACTGTGTGGGTGTGAAGTCCTTGGGCCTATGGTAATGATGAGCTCATCAATGTTAAATGTGCCCAATGTGAGGTGACTCTTGGTGGGATGAAGAATGTTGTGTGGACATGAAGTTCCATCAAGCCAACTGGTGAAGAACTTTGTGTGGGAATGAAGCCTTTGGGCCTATATATGGGATGGTTAGTGTCTCCTTAATGAACCATGCCTATGGAGTTAGAGATGGATTAATGATAGGGCGACACATGATCCTCTCAAGGATAGAGCATAAGGCCTTTGATCATGAATATGAATATGGATAGAAATATGAATATGAATATGAATTATGTGATTATGGAATTATAAGTTTTAGGATAAATAGGGAAAGAATATGGATCTATATTAATTATGATATGAAAAGAGAAAATTTTGGAGTACTAATGTTTCCTTTTTATAAGTTGAAATTGTGCAAGGTTGTGAACAGTTTGAGCTTACTAGAAGGGGACATTACAGAGTTCACTTCAAATGGCAAGCAAATCATATTGAAGGCCATCAACAACAGCACACCTATGAGTATGGCAGCCAAACGAATGGAGGTTCAGTTCAGATTATTGGTAGGAGATTTTCAGTTGGAGCCACCATTGGGTTCTACACTTATAGGAGGACATAGGGCCAAGGAAGAGGACATGACTAAGGAGCTAGAGGACAGCTTGGGAAGGTATGACAATAAGTCTAATTTTCCGATTCATGAAAGCAGTCCTACTCCTTCATTTATGACAGCCACTTCATCTAATGAGGATGAGGTAGGAGAGTCACCCGAGATTGGCACTTGTGACTTGGGTATGGAGCATAGGAAAGACATTGAAGATTTAAGCCCTAAGGAGTCGAAATCTGTTCATCATACATGAGCGGATGTCAAAAGAACTCAAGACTTGTGTGATGCAGCATGCAAGGAAGGCAAAGATGTTGGCTGCCCAGGCAAGACAGCACTTGCATGAGGTCAAAGAACGGTGCCATCAGCTAGATCAAGCAAGGAAGCAAAGTGAAGCACATCTACGATCTCTATTTCTTCCAAGGGAAGAATGCATCTCAGTGGAACAAGCAAAGGGAGAGACTAGCGAGGTGAGCAAGCAAGAGGATTATGTAGAGTTGGATGGACAAGTGGAAAGGTATGACTCAGAAATTTCAGTTTGTGTACCTGATTTGCATCATGAGTTGCCTTTGTTTGAGAATTCCTTGAAGGCTCAAGCCTTAGAGGACGATGTACATACACTTAGTAGACCAGCCACTAGTTTCATGCACGACCCTGGTCATGAGTGATCCCTTGAGTATTTCCGAAAAAAATGAGGAGTTGGGTAGTAATATGATGCAGCCTTATCATCTTATTGATCCTTTGGTTGTAGAAAAGGCTGCCTTGTTTCAGGATTATGTGATGCATACCATAGAGGCACTTGGAATTGATTGACATACTTCGAAGATGCAGTTGGTTCATATGCCTAGGTATGGAGACATTGTTCTAATTTCTGATTTTGAGGCACTAATGATTGCATTGCAGCTGGACTATGGCATTTGGCTTGAAGTTGAACATGATGGCATTGGCATTCCAACCCTAGTTCAAGAGGATCTACTCCCTACATTGTTAGGAGTTGGCTGTTCTATTTCAAGATGCATTGACTACCTACAGAGTGTATGGAGGACAGCAGCTGTTTGGGATCTTGGAGGAGGGTCAGATCATCTTCTCAGTCTTGGCAGATGGGTTTGGGATGGCACTCTATCATCCTATGTCATGGAAGATCCTATTTGCATCCACATAGGTCTAATCGTTAGTCAAGATGTTGCTGTTATGTTTCATATCAACGACTTAGTGGGAGCTGTCATAAAGTTTCTTGCACCTATGCTGAGTATACTTCGCATCCCCGGGAGATCTACAGGAGTTGGAGGATGGTTTGGTGTTGATAACACTTTGAGATACTTCCACTACCCCATGTTTGATGGATGTAGGGATGTGATGATTTGGGATCCAAGTGGCGGCAGCCTTGATATTTGGGACCTAGATGTGTTGCTTCACAGTCTCTGGAGCATGGATGGTGATTTTGATAGTGTGGAGCAGCAGAGGCTTGGTGACAGGTGGACGTGTTTCAGAGTTCATACTCTTCATCACTTGTTGACAGGGATGTTTCTCTTCAAGGCTTCGGATTGGACCTGTTGTGATGCTCACAACACGCCCCATTTTACTCCTTAGCAAAATGAGGACCCCTGCTGTGGCTTTGCTTTTGCTTTTGTGTGTGGGTCTTGTTGTGACCAAATCACACATCGCCCCATGGCAAATGGGGACCCCCTGTTTTTTTAAAACTCCAGTGCTTTGCTGAGTCTTGTATGATGTCTTAGAGCTATTTCATGATGAAGTCAATGGTGTTTGAGTCTTGTAGTCCCTTGATGACCTGATCCTGATGTTTGAGATCTTGAAAATGACTAAGTCTGGTATCCTGATCCTAAAGATCCTGAAAATTGGCTAAGTCTGAAATCTGGTGGATCCTCAAAAATCTAGAATCTGCATGTTAAATCCGGTGGATCTGAGACCTATCTCAAACATCCTGAAAGGTATACTGAAAAATATTTAAAGTATACTCAACTTATACTTAAATATATTTTTCAATATACCTTACCCTCTGCGACTTCCAAATCTAGGCGCAAATTCACTCTAGGAACTTAGGCGCATTTTGTCCACTTGCAGAAGCCCAAATGTGCGCCTAAGGCAGAAACCCAAATGTGCGGCTTGAGCAAGGAGATAGTAAACTAAGGCGCCTTGATTGAAATTGATATAAGAGACCTTAAACATCAAAAAAATTGACAAAGAAGTGAAGGAAGAATCTAGGCGCCTTTGCATGTTCAAATGATCACCAAAAGTGAGCCTTAGGTTGAAGTGAGTGAGTTTAGGCGCCATTTCTTGTCGCCTTTGCCATTTAGGCACCTTGGCAATAGTGTGGATGCACAACCTCAAAATGGGTGCCTAAGGATGATTCAGTCTCACAATGGTGTAAACAACTTCAAATGTCAAAAATGAGTAAACCTAAGCTAGGCGCCCTTCATGCATTAAACTACCTCATTTTGGTGCCTTAGCTTGAAAGAGATGTTTAAACTTACCTCATTTTGGCACCTTAGGAAGAAAGAGCATGATATGTTTAAACTAACTCCAGTCCTGATGTATGTTTGAGATCCTAAAAATGACTAAGTCTGGTAGCCTGAAATCCTGAATTACTGAAAAATTGACTAAGTCTGAAATCTGGTGGATCCTCCAAATTCTATAATCTACATGTTAAATCCGGTGGATTCGAGACCTATCTCAAACATCCTGAAAGGATACTTTTAAATACTTTTCAATATACCTTACGCTCTGAGACTTCCACTTCTCGGCGCGAATTTACTCCAGGAAGTTGGGCGCGTTTTCTCACCTCTGCAAACATCATTTTTGCACCTTAGATTCAGACTCCAATGTGCGCCTAGAAGAGAACACACCTCTAACTCGCCTCAAAATGGGCGCCTTGATTGAAAAGGTGCCAAAAGACCTTAAGAATTGAAAATTTGACACATTGTGAGCAAGGCGCCTATCCATGTTGAAACCAATGACAAATTGCGCCTTGTTAGAGGTCATTCTAGAGTCATCCTAGAGGAAAGCGCCTATTTCATTTCATTTCATCTTGTATAAGCGCCTTAGAGAGACTAGATTTTGATGTTTAGGCGCCTAACTCAAAAGACCTTTAACACTGAAATATGCGCCTTGATGGAAAACAAGTTGAAGTCTTAAACAAATTGTTAGAAACATAGGCGCATTGCATGATCAAAACCATCTTGTATGGGCGCCTAAAGGGAAATGAACCAAAATAACACTAAATGAGCGCCTGGAAAAGGATACACTCCAAGTCATCCTAATGTGAGTGCCTTGAGGTTTAAATCATCAAGAAAGGGGGCCTAAGGATGAAGTTAATTCACAAGGGTGTAGGCTAGTATTCAGAACCTTAAAATGATAAGAATGAAGCCATTATATCAAGGCGCCCTTCTTGGTTCCCATTACACTCAAATATGCGCCTAACTTGAAATAAGTCTTCTAAGCACTAATGCCTGTCTCTTGATGTTTAGGCGCCATTTCCTATAGTTTTCATCATCAGTGCCTACAAGGAAATGCTTGAGTTTGTAAGTGTTAAAACTATTGAGGCTTCCCTTAGATTTGCACAAGGATTTAGAGTCATAAAATTTGAAGTGAACACCCTTATAGTCCTAGGCACACTTCATGCCTCAATAAACCCATTTTGGCGCCTTGATCTCAAAGTGAATGAAAAACATCAATTTGCATCTAAAGATTATCAAAAGAAAATTGGCGCCTATTTTGGCTCATTTAACCTTGCATGAGCATCTTGAATTGAAGATTGCCTTTATTGTAGCTAAGCGCCCTTTATGAAGTTTCTCATCAACCTTGAGCGCCCTAAGGAGAGGAACATGTTGTGAGGATTGATTGAATGTTTTGGGGTCACTTAGATCATCATTCTAGGCGCCTTGCAGGAAGGGAAGGGGTTATAAGGTTTGCAAGACTAGTGTGAATCTAGGTGCCTTTGCTTGTCACTCCCACTTCATTTTGACCCCTGAGGAGTTTGCATTGAAAGATACCTTTTGAGTGAACCTTATAGGGGATTGACTTCTTTTAAACATTACAATTGCTAGAAATCATTTAAAGTTATGAATGTGGGACTAAATTGATGTTAGGCGTTTTTTGCTCCTCTTTTCACATGTATAAGCGCCTAAGCTTGAGGAAGGATTATTATATGTTTTAAATGATTCTTGTCTTATGAAGTGATTGATATATTGTTTATCTTGTCTTGTAGGATCATCAATCAAGGCTAAGGAGTTATACAAGGAGTCACCTTCAAGCGAGAAGTCCGGAGTCACCTTCATCCAAGGAGTGAAGTCAAGAAAATTGTTATTACAAGAAGAAGCATCATGCTAGCCACCTTTGGAGATCACTTCAAGATCATCATCAAGCTGCATCATTGATAGGAGTATTGATGAAGACAAGGAATCACCTGAAGGACAAGCCCCTGAGTCACCTTCAAATTGTAGAGGAAACATCAATGACATCATGTTAGATCACATCAAATTCAAGTGTACTTCATCAATGGCATCATGTTCGAAGACATTCATCCATCCAAGCTTCCAGTCAAGTTCTCCCAATCTTCAAGATTCATCAAGCTTCAAAGTCTCCTTGAGAGGTCATCTACTATACTCCAAAGGGCCACTTCAAAGATCATCGTGAAGGACTACTTCATCAACTTCTACATTGAAGACATTCATCTATTCAACTTCAAGTTCCTCTTGAAACTTCAAGTCCAAGAGAGATCTCCTACTCCGATTCATGAAGGAAACCACATCATTATCATCATCATCTACTATACATGAAGATGCATCAAGGAAGATCATCAACCTACCTGCAAGAAGGAAGAGCATCACAGTGTTAGACAAATGAGCAGCATGTATCATACTCATCCAGTTTACAAGAAGAATGAACGAAGTATATTGAATTAACAGTTGAAATCCACAAGATATGCTGAAATGGCACTTATGTGGCGAGTACACATCATTCAATTATGATCAACCGCATTATTTAAATGCATTTAATGTATCATTTAATAAAATAAGCTAAAGGGACACCTATGTAGAAGATGTTTTAAATGATTCCATCTTATCTTTATCTTCTTGGAAAACGTGCCGTCATTGCCTCTCTCTTTGTACTAAAAATAGAAAGTTGTTGTAACTACTTGTGAGTTGGCATGATCTGAGCCCTTGGCTACATGAAATGATCCTAGCCATTCATTGTATTCTGGACACTATATAAAGGCCTTGTTGCCTCATTTGTAATTCAGTAGTCAGTAGGTATTAGATTTTAGGAGTAGATTAGAGGAGACTCTCGAAATTCTCTGAGAGGACTTGAAATTGTTGTAAATATTTCTCAAGGTTAATGCAAAAACATTGGAGCTTTGTTTGGTGTTAAGTGTTATCTTGTGGAATTACATGGTCTCTTGTACTTTGATGAAATGAAGAGATGTTTCAAGTAGATTAGAAGTTCTTTGATGTTATGTATGTTGTACTGGATATTTGATCAACTCCTAGCTCATGCTTTTAACATTCATCGCTGATGAAGTGTTGTGTAAAGTTAGTCTGAGCCTTATCATTTGCATGAGTTCGATTATGAATGCTTGTTTGAGCTGCGTCATTCAATGGATGTTTATATAAGTCTTCATGGTTTGAAAACCATTCGCGTAACTTTAGGAGATTGCACCAACTCCATGTAGTTGTAGGCATCCTTGGCAAAGTGGAGTTAGGTTAATTCAGGAATTTGTCTGTTCAATACATCATCGTTGCTTCATTGACCTTGGATTAGATTCTTTAAACTTTTATCTTTTGTCTTTTCTTTATCATTGATATGTCATCCACATTGAAGGAGGAATAAGCTAAATGAAATATGAAGAAGTTTGCGTAAGTCCCTTTGTGATTATCAGCAAGATCACATGTAATCACCGAGTTAACCCATCATGAATCATAAATAAGGAACCTTGGAGTTACTTCACTAGATCACATAGTTCAGCCTTTGAAGAGCTTTATTCAAGAGAGAGTGGGATACTCTAGTGTTTTACTCTATTGTTGACTTGTCTAAAAACAAACATCAACAGGTCTGTTTGGTGGTAAAAGGGAAAAAAGAGTGAAAGTTACAAACCTTGTTGAAAACAATGAAAAAATTGCATTAAGTACCAGAGCTGAATATGGGTGAATTCCTTGTCAAAAATGAGTGAGGGTTGCTTTTTGAACCATGTTAAAATTCACAATATTTTGCAAGATATGAGTGTTTTGGTAAAATGTACAATGGGAGGGTTTGTATGTTGCATATACAAGGTTTTTTGTATATCGGGTTGCATATACAAGGTCCTTTGTATACAAGATCGCTTGCATACAAAGTCTTTTGTATATCAGGTTGCATATACAAAGTTGGTTGCATATACAAGGTTGTTTGCATATGCAAAGTCGTTGTGTAAGTCGCATGTGGGAGTCGTTGGGTTTTGGTATACTTTTATACTTGTATGCATTTCGATGACACTTTATTTTTACATACAAGTCGAGCCCGAAACAGTTCAAAGTTTAAATGCATAGTAGGTTGATTCCGTTGGATGTATAAAATGTTTGTATGTTCAAGCAAAAGGAAAACATACAAGGTGGATTTACAAAGCTTTATACATAGCACGGAACCGAAAAGAGTATTAAAGTTGGTTTTATTGTTGTATGTTCGTGCCTTGTATGTATATTTGCGGAGGCATACTTTTCGATATACATGCAAGGCGGAACTGAAGAAAGTTTAAAATTTGGTTAAAGCGATGCATCCTGACTTAATGTATATTAAAAGATGCATTGCACTTTATGCAGGTTGCGGAACCGAAAGTGAGTGAACTATGGTTTATAAAAGTTGAGGTCCGAGGGGACATACAAAGGAGTTTGCATGTCTTGGGCTTTGTATGTAAAAGTTTGATACAAGTGTTGAATGCATCGGACAAATATGTATCATCGGCGGAAGTTTTTTAGATCATACCGACCATATGGGTTACGCCGATGACGAAATGTAACAAAACGATAAAGTTACATCGGCCAGAAATATGCGATCGGAGTGAAATCATTGGATCAACCCGACTGAAGAGAGTTACGCCGATGGTGAAAATGCAAGCTGATAAAGAGTTGCATCGGCCAGATATGTGCGATCAGAGTGAAATCATTGGATCAACCCGACTGAAGAGAGTTACGCCGATAGTGAGACATACAGAACGCAATACAAAACAGAAGAAATACAAACAAAGCATACAAAAGGGTTTGTATGCGAAATTAAATTGGCAGTAAAAAGTTTGAAAGCGCATGAACACTGCAACTGAAGACCGAATTAATGGCGCATTAATTGTTGTAATTAATGCCCATCTAACATTCTAACGAGGTATAAATTGGCGAAAGCAACGTGAATTTTTTATAATCCATTTTTATGTCTATTGGCATGTGTGCAGATATATACAAGGAGAAGCTTTAATGGCGATGACCTCACTGACTAGCGGTGAATCACAAAGGAAGCGAAAGGAGTAAAGGCTTTCAATGGGAAGAAAAATGCAGGTGGAAGGAAACATTATTAAAAGAGCAACAGAAGATATTTTGAGGTGTTAGGGTTCCAAAGGGCATCTTTTACGCTTAGTATGGGTATGCTACTCAGAGATTTTTTTGGCGGGATTTATTTTCCACCATTGATGCTGTACTTGAGATATGGACCGTTGATTGACTAGGGTTTTGGAAACCGTATTGGGGATAATCAGAGCTATATATTGAGCCCCTTTACTCTGTAATAAGTTACGCAGGGATTTTTTAGAAGATAGCTAGCAGTTGTAATTGGTTCAAGCATTTTGAATAGGAGTAGTTTAGTTTAGAGGTCGCCTATGTCTGCAATAAGGAATGCATGTAACATCTAGCTTCCTTACTGTATCTGTAAAGCGTTGTAAGTTTTCTGTAAGTTGATTACAGAAGCTAAGAGTCATTCATACATTGTAAATCATATATGACTGTGTGTTTTGATTACAAATGAATCTGGAATTCTGCGTCTATATTCAGAGTGTCTTCTGGCTCTTCTTTGTATTTGAAATAATATCTCTTAAAGCTTGCAATCTTGAATGTGTGTTCGTGAAAATACTCAGGGCTTACATTTAAAGGTTTAGTCTATGCATTTAATCAAGTTTGTTGTACTGCTTACAACGTACATAACAGAGCATTTAGATCCTGTAGCAGAATGAAGTTTAATTTAGATTTCTCTAACTTTTCCCAAACCATTTGAAATACTTAGCTTAAACGCAGAGATTTAAAGGAGATTGTCTGATATTTGAAGGAAACATGAACAACTGAGTTGATATTGGACAGTTTTCATAATACTTGAAAAGGAAAGCTTGTGTTAATATAAATCATACAAAACTTTGTGATACAGTAACAAATTTATGCAAAGGAATGAATGAAATGCTGATATTTGTGATATTTTGCATAATTAGAGTCCAGTAAATCATAAAACACCTTAAATCAAGTAAGGCCCCTTGCATATTACAGCTTCACATTGACCTACTGAATTATCCACAAGGTCAAGACTTGGCCATACAGAAACTTGGGATTAAGTAATCTTCATTGATTTCTTCATATCTTTCAAGACAGTTAGGTTCATTTTGTGAATTTTAACTTTTGTTATGAACGTGTAAAAACAATCATCAACAGGACCAGCTATTTGTTCCTAATGAATGGAGCCTTGGGAGTTTTGGAGATTGTTGCACTTGTGGTCGCAGGCATATTTTCTGAGTTTGGAGGATGGTGCCAGGTCGAGTTTGAGTGTGTATGGCTTCGGCTACTGAAGCTCACTTCGCATTGCATTCTTCACATTCTTCTTGGAAGGTACAACCACAGGTGGAGATTTTGTGTGATCACAGGGCATTTGGACAGATGGAGATACATGTCATTTGACACTATCTCACAGGATGCAAGGTATTTGGATGGATGGAGGTACATGTCATTTGACACTACCTCACTTGTTGCATGCTTGCCATTGCTTGAGGACAAGCAATTCCAAGAAGGGAGGATTGTAATGTCCCCATTTTTCGAGTGGTCACCTTTGCAGGGCAGTTGGGCTAGTTTTCACACTCTGAGATTTTTCGATGATGAATTGAGGTGGGGAGATGACTTAGCATATTTCTGATGGTCTTGATGTGTTCCTTCCATTTAATGTATTTTCTTTTCCATGGAAACAAACCATTTGATGGAATTATGAGGGTGGAAACTTGACATGTCGAGGAGATTTTCCAAGACATAAGTTATAGCATCATTGAGGTCACATGTGAAGGTTTGCTTGATGAAGAAAACAAATAATAACACTTCCTTATCCTTGGTGGCGCTTGAAATAAAATAATAATAAATTCATATCTTCAATTTGAATTTTCTTTGGCGCCTAAGTGTCTTGAGGCTGGTCGACCCTCTTAAAGGGAAAAACTACTAAAATAAGAAAATATTCCTCTAGGTCGGCCAAGAGGGAAAATTGAGATAAATCATGTATATATACAAAATCGATTTTAGCATTTCAAAACATCATTCAAGCATTCATTCATTCATCACTTGGAGCTAATCTCTAGTGAAGATCTTGGGATGAAAACCTCAAGCATCTTGGAAGAGTTGGACGAAAACCTAGCTCTTCTTGGGAGGATTCCGTGACGAGAATTCATTTGTACTTCATCATTTTTGGAGCAGACTTGTGGAGCAGATTTGAAGAGTTCTTTGTGGCTATTGGTGTGGATTATTGTCTAGGGTTTAACCCTCTATTGGAGCGCCACCCTAGGGAGTCGATTTGGTATGGTTTGTGAGTATCCTTGGAGTCATTCTTCATCATTTGCGGAGCAGCAGACCAGCAGATGTGTGCGCACCTCTTGGGAGTGATTGGAGTCTTCTTTTCTTGCTAAGAGGTTAGACAAAAATTGTTGTCTAGTTTCAGTTTGTAGGGCACATATTGGCTGGGCTCTTTCTCTCATGTTAGCCCACATTTATTGATGTACTTGAAGACATTTTGTAAATAGTTTACAGCAGCAGACTTCTGATTTCATTTTTAGTCATTTGTGTTGGATAAATAAAGTGGATTTGTTGTTTATGTGATGGTGAAATGCAAGCATATTATGGTTGATTATGTTTATGGTGAAATTATGGTGTTTTGAGATGTTTAATGGGCTGCCCTAGATGATTGTTCCAGTCTGATTTTTACTTCAGAAATTAGGGTTTGAGCAGAAAATTAAGTTATATATTTTGGTGTAAAGACCCTACTACAAATGACAGAATTTTTTTCTCAAATTTAGATAAGATTTCTTGCTCAAATCAAATATAAAACATCAACATATATGAAAGCCATCAAACATCCTTGCATCTCCATTGATTAGAAATGAAATAACATCACATTATATACTACTGTCATGAAATTACAGTCACTGTATCAATCATATCAGACTTGATAACATCATGAAAATAGTTGCCAAATCTCTTCTATAGCTTCAATATCAATATATAAACAATAGACAATGATCCTCTAAACATAGATTGAGTGTTGCAGCCCTGGAAATGCAACCATAATTGACTGACATAAAGGTACAGCTAGCTGTTATGACTGTTGTAGGTGTATATTTTTATCAGCCAATGTTCAAACACCACAAATGAATCAAAATTTCCTTCCAAGCCAATTGATAGGATCGTAGATTGCTCCTTTGATACTTGTAACTCTCCTAACCCTTGTAGACTTGTCAAATGTACTCCAAAAGCCCTGTAACAATGTGAATAGCTCGCTGTCATAAAATATCAGACCTTGCAAAATATGTTGAAGTAGCTCCAATTGTGTCATGAGCCCCAATAACTACCTTGATAGTGTCTTCAATGAATCAAGGGCTTCAATATGATACCAAACACACTCCAATTGCTCTACTAAACCTACAAATTCAAGCACTAATGGCGAAATCTAAATGATAACACCTCACACAAAGATATGGGGCCATCATCATATCAAACAAGGTGTTATCTCCTTGTAAAATAACTAAAAATCGGAATTCCCAGCTATAAACAAAAGTAATAGAAAACATACCAAGGCATCAATAGTTGCAAATTGATGGTAGAACCCTCTATTTATCCTCCATAAAGCTGAGCGCTCCTCTTCTTAGGCAATTTGGAAAGCAATTTGGATTCCACCAATAATATTCCTTGTTTTTGAACAATTTTAAATAAATTACATTCATCAATGCAAACATTAAAATCAATCTTGTGTCTTTTTTAAATGAATTGCACTCTCCACTGAGTAGGATCTATCCAATAAACATTTTGAATGCTTTTCCTTGGGCGGCGGCTGGAACAAGAAGTTGTTTGGCATTTAAAATCATCAAACATCATTTAAAATCTTCTTCTTTGCTGAGTCGATTCATAACAGCCCATGATTGGCATTTAAAACATTTTCTTTGCTTTGGGCGAATCACAACAACTTGGGCAATTGCATTAAAAATCTCTTCATATGCATTGAAAATCCTCCTTACACTTGATCGACTCATAACAACCTCTTAGGCGATTGAGCATTTGGCATTTAATTTGATATTACTTGCATTTAAAAAGCTTCATTTCCCTTAACCGCCGATTCCTCTTGGCTAGGCGATTGATACATGATCCAATGCATTTTTTTCTTTCGACACTTCTTCCCATGGCGTCGATCCCTTATGATGGCCGATTGATACACAATCCAATGTATTTGTTTTTGGTTTGGACCTATTCTTCTTCCTTGGCGAATGCATCTCCTTATTCCATCAATCCACAATACAAACTCCACAAAATTCAATTAGAGGAAAATGTAATTAAAGATTTCATTTTCCCTTTTATTCCATAATCTATCCAATCAAATGATTGAAAATACAATTTCAATATTGCATTTTCCAAACAACACAATTTGGCCAACTCAATGAAAATACTTAGCCAACCCAATAAAATACTTGTTGAGCCAACATTCCGATTCTCCATGTGTAGACATAAACCAACATTCTAGTTCTCCATGTATAGAAACAAGCTCAAACTAGAAATCATTCCCTTACCAATATATTAGCCTACAGGAATGGATGATAGGCTAATCGTCAACTCCATATGAAGTCACTCCGGAAATGGGGACATGACAGTCCTCCCTTCCTAGGATTGCTTGTCCTAAAGCAATCGAAGATTGGGATGCTCTAAAATCTTCTCACCTTCCCATCTAGTATCCTCCAATGGCAAACCTCTCCATCGCACCAAATACTCCCTAATAACTCGGCTACACAACTTGCGCTCTCTCATATCAACAATACCATCAGGCTCCAATATCAAGAGGTGGAAGATCTGTAGAAGAAACCACATGCTGACCCAATGCCTTTTTGAGGCATCATACATGAAATACATTATGTATGCGGCTCCCTACTGGCAAATCCAATTCATATGCTACCTTGCCAACTCTCCTGACAATCTTGTATGGCCCATAAAATCTTGGCTTGAGTTTTTCTGCACCACTTTTCTTCAAAGAACTCTGTCTATAAGGTTGTAGGCGCAAAAAAACCAAGTCATCTACCTCAAATGACCTCTCAACTCTATGCCTGTCTGCATAAATCTTTTGCTGATTTTGTGCATGTTGAATATTATCCTTAAGAACTCTAAGGATATCCTGTGTGTCCTACATCAACTCCTTAGCTCTAGGAGCTCTACTATCATCAAAAGCCAAGTCAACAAAAGATAGTGCATCATATCCATATAGTGCCCTGAATGGAGTCATGCCAATCGACATGTGGTAGGTGGTATTGTAACCATAGAAGTAGAAATCGAATAGAAATCGCAATTTTTAGTAAAAATCACGAATCGGCTCTCGAAGCGATTTTTATCCTGAAAAAATCAAAAATCATTGACTTTCTGGCAGTTGATTTTCAACGATTTTAACAGGTTTAAATCGCGTTTTAAACCCTCGGCCCGCCTGCAGATTTCCTCGCGCGATTTCACCTATTTTACCCGTGATTCCTCTGCAACGATTCACACGCGATTCCTTTTTGGACCCTGAATCACCCTTCATCTGTTGCTCGTGATTTCATCTGCTGCATCTGGACGCTGCATCGTGGTTTTTTGGAGGAATGTAACCTGTTTATCATGATATTTTTTTGATTTCCCATGACAGTTGACCTATATAATTTTTAGGAGATTTGATAGTAATGATCCAGTCAAAAGTGTTTTTATTGATGAGTTTGAATTCTAATGGCAACTTTATTTTCACCTGAGCGATATCTGGATATAGTAAAAAATTACCTTAACCATACTTTATTTTGTATGGACTTTCTCTTGTTATATCTTTAAAGTTTAACTGAAAAAGTGGCAAGTTTGCAAACTTTGTCCATTCAACCTATATCACGTGCAGCAAAAGTGCTTTTTTTGTTCAGCAAATTTGGGTTCTGTCAGTTCCCACAACCAAAAATAAAAATCAAGGTCAAATCTCAAAAACGAACCAAAACAGCATATAATATCTATAACAAGTGTTCAGAGTTTCACACTATACATCTGCCTGGGCATCTAGAGCAAGGAATCATGGAAAATGCCATCATATGGTCAGAACAGCATTGTATAGTCTACTGGCCTCAAGGTCATCAAGCTAAGAGTGTAAAAGTTTAAATAGATAAGCATAGCTTGATTGAAATTCCCATGATTCAGGAGATAGAAAGGAAAATTCATACAACATTCAAATCTGAGCTCCAGCCATGTGTATTCCCTTAAGGCCTGCTGGTCCTCTGCTCCAGCCTGCTATCCCATTTCTTAAAATGACACACCCCGCCGCCCCCACCTCTCTCTGTATATATGACAAATTTACTGTGATGTCTCTTAAAAATGGACCCATAAGTGGTGGTACCAAGTTGTCTTTAAAAGAGTTCATTCTCAATATCACCGAATTCACTCAATCTGTAGTCAATAATATGAAATTATGAATATCCTCTTCCTATAGTAGAATAATATGCGATGTGCATGTGTTGGAATTGTCTCATTAGCACTGAAGGTATGATGGAATTGTGTGTTGGAAGTGTCATTAATTCTTACAACGATTAAATACAAGCATATGAAGGTATGATGGAAGTTAAAACAAGAAAAATAATTCTAGATCTTATCTTTATTAAGAAACTGCTATAGTAGATTGTATCTTTATGATGATTAGTCACATAGTTAAATACAAACACATGAAGCTATAATAGAATTCAGAAACAAGAAAATTAATTTAGATGTATGTGAAGCTGTGGTGGGTCCTGATGAAAAGGTCATGGAAAATACTCATCAAGAACAGTTAGGCCTTCATTTTCAAATATTGATATTGTTCTACCAAATCCAACTACTCTAATCCGTATTATTTTTTGTGTCTTGTAGGATTAATGCTTTCTTCCCACTCTACTTAAATATCATCCATTTCAATTTAAATATCATTCATTTCAATGATCAAACAGCCCATAACAACCTCTTCTTCCTTACAAATAGTGTTATTATCATTGAAAATCTCCATGACTTCAATGCCCAAAATGCCCATATCTACTTCAAATCATGTCAAAATAAGCATGTTCACTTCAAGTAGATGATATAATTTCTAAACATGCAGTTATTGAATAGTTGGCATCCAAATTGAAGATGAAGCATTTAAATAATGTTCCCACATCATTGATTTGCACACAACCACCGAGGAGGAATAAGAAATGTGGTTGTTGATAGAAAAGAGGCAAGCAATGGACATCCAAGCAAGTAAAAATGAGTATGGATTCTTTGAGGATTAATGCTCCTGTTGTGCAAATTAATTCATCTAGTAGATCGTATCTTTATCATGTGACAGACCTACAACTTCTTCTGCATTATTATATTGAAAAGGACGTCACAACACGTTACATTTTATCTCAAGGCCTGTCAATCTCACAAGTTGCTTTGTCCACTCTTTTTAACTCTTTTCTCTTCACTTAGTCAATTTGTCCACTCTTTTTAACTCTTTTTTTCTTTACTGAGTTGATTTGTCCACTCTTTTTAACTTTTTTTCCTTTACTTAATCGGTTTGTTCAATTTTAAAATAGGTATTGAAATTTGTAAATTTTATAATTATTATGTTGAGAGCTGTAACTTACAGAGTTGTAAAAAGGTAAAGTGTAATGGCATGACCATGTCTATTATTATATTAACAAAGTGTAATTTACAGTTGTAAGAGGAGTTGTAAGAGGTGGAGTGTAATTAAAAACTCAAAAACCTCCACACAATGTTAATTTAGATGATTGTAAAGTCATTATATTTTCACTTGGCTGTCATATTATATTTTCACACACTGTCAGTTCAATTTTTGGTTTAGTTTTAATATATTATTGACTAATTACTTAATTCAAATTATTTATCATGAGAAACCTAGAGTTAGCACATCATTTTTGTGTAGAAAATTATTTATCATGAAAGACTGAATTCAAATGCTTTTACAGCTTTGATCATAATGCCACGTCCAAGAGACTTTGCGTGGACTCATTGCACATCAATCTCGGGTACAACTAGGGTCAAATGCAATTGGTGTAAAGCTGAAATACCTGGTGGCATTTATCACTTCAAATGGCATTTGGCAAAGGAGGTAGGACATGAGACCAATATTTGCAAAGGTTGCCCTGCAGATGTCACATATCAGGCAAAACTAGCTCTTGAGGCGATTTCTGATAATAAGGCAAAAAAGGCAAGAACTGGGACAGAAATGGCATTAAATTCTACATATGCTAAGAGCAATCCTTCGAATGAGGCAAGCAGTGAACAAATGTCTTTCAAGGAGTCTGTGTCAACGCCTTCTTTTACAACACATGGCCCAAACACAGATGGAGGAAACATTAATTCTTTCTTTGCACCTCGTACTACACCAGGATCACAGACCACTCTGGAGAGTACAGGATGGAGAAAGAACGTCCATGAACATGCAAAGAAGGCAATTGCAAATTTCTGGTACTACTCTAGCTTGTCGTTCCATGTTGCCAGATCTCCATACTGGCAATGTATGGTGGATGCGATTGCAAGTGCAGGTCCTGGGTTCAAAGCCCCATCTTATGAGACACTGAGAGTTGGTTGCTCAATGATGCAGTAGAGGATGTTAATGATGTTGTTTCTGAACATCGACTAGCGTGGACAAAGACTGGTTGCACCATAATGTCAGATGGATGGACAGATAGAAGGAACCGAACCCTCATCAACTTCCTTGTCTCTTGTGATATTGGCACCATTTTTTTGAAATCTGTGGATGCATCAGATAGGATCAAATCTGCAGCTGAAATGTTTGAGTTGTTTGACGATGTGGTCAAGGATGTAGGGCCAGAATATGTGGTACAATTTATTACAGACAATGCTGCTGCTTGTGTCACTGCTGGGAAACTCCTGACGGACAAGTATCCCTCTATGTTTTTTACTCCGTGCGCGACACACTGCCTTGATCTAACCCTAGAGGATTTTGGAAAACTTGAATGGGTGATGGAGGTATTGCAACAGGCTCGCACAGTTACCAAGTTCATCTACAATCACACGAGGCTGTTGTGTCTAATGCACTCCTTCACACAGAGGGCAAGGAGCTAATTCGGCCAGGGGTGACACGATTTGCTACGCACTTCCTTGCATTGCAGACTCTTTGGCAACAACAATTAAATTTGAAGCGAATGTTCCTTTCTCCTGAGTGGATAGAGTCTAGCTTCACAAGGCTAGCAGATGGCAAAAAGGTGGTACAATACATTTATTCTGCAAGTTTTTGGGATGCAATTGAACAAGTTGTACAATTTTCTGAGCCTCTAG
Organism: Cunninghamia lanceolata; assembly: GCA_027924645.1. Classification (NCBI taxonomy): domain Eukaryota; kingdom Viridiplantae; phylum Streptophyta; class Pinopsida; order Cupressales; family Cupressaceae; genus Cunninghamia; species Cunninghamia lanceolata. The sequence goes on along the minus strand of BSBN01001344.1, from coordinate 9,662,088 downwards.
TCAAAGTTTTGAGGCTAGTGGATGGGGATAAATCCCCCATGGGCTATTTGTATGAGGCCATGGATAGGGCTAAGGAGGTGATGAGGGGTAGGATGGAAAATGACAGGGACAGGTACATGCCATTGTGGGACATAATTGATAGGAGATGGGATCAACAGATGCACTCCCCTCTCCATGCTGCTAGGCATTATCTCAATCCATCCTTGTTCTATAGCTCCTCATTCAAAGATGATGATTCTGAAGTCACACATGGCCTATTCATATGCATGGATAAAATGTTCCCTACCCCAGAAAGTTGCACGCAGTTATGGCAGAGTTGTCAATGTACAAGCAGGCGAGGGGTGTTTTCTCAAGTATGGCTGCGGTGCAAGGCAAGAAGACCTACCAACTAGGTACACTCTATTAGCTTTGGACAATTTCTCTTTATTGTGGACGTGTAGATTAAAGATGTTAAGATTTTAATATATCTTACATGAAATCATCATGGTAATAATTTGTGTTTTTCAGCACAATGGTGGGATTTTTTTGGTCAAGATACCAAAAATCTTGGATGGCAAGGCGCATATTGAGCCAACCATGTAGTTCATCCACTTGTGAGCGTACTTGGAGTGTATTTGAACACATACATTCCAAGAAACGCAACCGTCTAACACAAGAACGGATGAATAATTTGGTGTTCGTTCACCACAACCTCCACTTGAAGCTAAAGAAAGCTCAAGGTTAGACTTCTAATATACTTGCAATCATAGTTATAATTGTATTCATTATGTTTTTCACTTTCTATTGCCACGACTAATTTATATATGGACAAAATCAGGTACTACTGAGGATGACACGCCAATTGACCTTAATGAAATTGATCTAGAGTCTGAGTGGATTGCAGCTGATGATGATGATTTTCTTGACCCTGACGATCTTGATATCCTAATGGAGAGCAACATGAGTAGTGAATTGCTCGAACGAGTTAGGACAGTCTCTGACCCAAGAGCTTCATCATCAAGACCTACAACTCTCTAGTGTAGCTCTCTTTGTAGTAGCAAGACTCATTGGCTACATCTAGTTTTGGAATTTTGTACTTAGTTTCTATATTGACATTGTATAAACTGGATTGTAATTGAAATTTTGTCAACTTTCAACATCTAGTTATTAGTTATGCACTATGAAGTATGCTTTGTGCAATGCAATGTAATCAGTGATTCAGCGATATGAATATAAACAACTACAATCTATATTTTACAAGTCATGGGCAAAACTCTCAATTTTATTTGCTCTCTATATCTCTATGTTATGGAAATGCCTTTAAATTTAAAAAACATGAAGTTTTTGTCCCTTCTACATTTTTAATGGTTTTTTTGAAATCCAATTTTTTCCGATTTATTCCCGTTTAAATCACGATTTTTTTAGAAAAAAAAACTTATACTTTTGGTTTGCCGATTTTTACCCCTGCGATTTTTTCCCGATTTTATCATGATTTTTTGAAAAAATCTTATACTTTTGGTTTGCCGATTTTATCTCTAAACGAGTTTTGCTTCCTTGATTGTAACAATACTCACCAAGGTACAACCATCTCACCCAAGCACGCTGATGTCCCGCAACATAATTGTGAAGATATCCCTCAACCCACTTATTAACAATCTCTGTCTGTCCATCAATCTGAGGGTGATAGCTAGTGCTAGGTGTCAACTCAGTACTTGCAAGTTGGAATAGCTCTCTCCAAAACTTACCAATGAATCTACTATCCCGATCACTCACAATGGTCTTTGGAAGGCCATGCAAACGGAATGTCTCTCTAAAGAACAACTCTGCAACCTGTATAGCTGAATAATTCACTGCAATAGGATAGAAATGTGCATATTTTGTTAGTCTATCAACAACCACATATATGCAATCCTTACCATGTACCTTCGGAAGACCTGTGATGAAATCCATCGAGATATTCTCCCACTTCTGCTCAGGGATAGACAACGGTTGAAATAAACCGGCAGGAAAAGTATGCTCGGACTTGTTCTGCTGACAAGTCAAACACTCTCTAACATGCTATAGGACATCGTCCTTGAGACCCTTCCAAGAGAATCTCTCACGAATCTGTCTATAGGTTTTGAAAAACCCTGGATGTCCTGCTAGAGGTGTGTCATGAATGGCTCTCAAAATCTGCTACTTAAGCTTGGATTCAAGAACTAAGAAAAATCTGTCCTTATAATATATCACATCATTCACCACCTTATACCTGTCATCCTGTATTATGCCATCCATGATCTCGCATGCAAAAGTGGATTTGGAATACTCAACTAAAAGTTGAGATTTCCAATCAACTAAAATCTCACTCAAGGAACAAATAGTAGGTCTCCTGGAAAGTGCATCTGCAACAATATTCTTCTTTCCCTTCACAAACTGGATATCAAAGTCATATGCCTGTATCTTAGAGACCCATTTTTCTTGTCTCTCATTCAATTCCTTTTGTTCCAAGAAGTATTTCAGACTATTGTGGTCAGTCCTCACCACAAATTTCGCACCTACCAAGTACTGACAAAACTTTGCCAAAGCATGCATAATAGCAAGCATCTCCTTGTCATAGGTGGAATATAGGTGCTCCACATCTCTCAATTTCCTGCTCTCAAATGCAATGGGGTGCTTATTATGCATTAACACAGCCCCAATACCATCTCCTGAAGCATCACACTCAAGTACAAATGACTATGTAAAATTTGGTAGTGCTAATACTGGAGTAGTACTCATTACCTCCTTGAGCCGATCAAAAGTTGTCTGTGCCTTAGTAGACCAAAGGAATGCACCCTTCTTGGTGAGATTTGTCAATGGTGTTGCCAACTGTGAAAATCCTCTAATAAATCTCCTATAGTAGTTGTAAAGTCCCAAGAACCCTCTCAACTCAGTAAGGTTCCGTGGTGTAGGCCATTCCTATATTGCTTTGATATTCTCCTCCTATACTCTAACTCCCTTAGCACTAATCATATGCCCCAAATAGAGAATCTCCTCCATCCCAAAATCACACTTGGAAGCCTTAGCATATAACAACTGTGCCTCCATGACTCCAAGTACCTCATCAAGATGTTGGAGATGTTCATCCAATGTCTTACTATATATCAAAATATCATCAAAGAAAACCAGCAACAACTTACGCAACTGCTTATTGAACACATGATTCATGCAAGACTGAAATGTAGCAGATGCATTAGTAAGACCAAAGGGCATAACAAGAAACTCATAGTGTCCGTAGTGGCATCTGAATGCAGTCTTAGGAATGTCCTCACGAACACGAATCTTATGGTAGCCTGAACAAAAATCAATCTTGGAGAAATACACGGCCCCGTGTAGCTCATCTAACAACTCATCGATCCTAGGTATGGGGTACCTGGTTTTGATTGTCTTCTTGTTCAGTGCCCTGTAATCAATACACATTCGTTGTAATGTGCCGCACCTGTTTGTATATTTTTAATGATCTTTTTATGTGTTATTTTTATTTTTATTTTGTGTTCTTTCAGACTAGAGAGAAGATGCAGAAGGGGTTTTAGTTTTCCTGCAGATGTGTGTTGTCAAAGCATACAATAGATAGTATATATTGAAAACCCAGAAAAAGTACAAGGAATATGAAGAAACTGTTGACTACCTAGATAGCAAAATGGCCAAATATGAATTACTATGACATACCCATGTTCAAACATGCAACTTGGTACAACAACCAGAAATAGACCAGCAAGTGGGTATGGCTAAAATTGCATCAAATCTCCATGGAATGGTAAATAATGAACATACAAGTGATATCAACAACGAGTAAGGCCCAAACACCTCACAATGGCTACAAATGAAGCTGCAATGAAAGATAAAAAGCCTTTGGAAGACCCACATCCAAGCTAGGCAAGTACGGCCAAGGCTGGAGGTGCTAATAAGCGACAATACCCTCTAAATACCTCTAATTCAATGCTGAAATCAGACTGCAGAAGCAAAGTCTAGCTGGGCGACCAAGGTGTGATAGATAAAATGCAATGAAACTCCCAAATCGAACCCCCAACAAGAAGTACGGCCTAGCTGAGTTGTACGGCCAACAGCTGATGGAAAGTACAATCCTAAACAGCAAGCAATCTGCTCCTCCTTTCAATGCAAACTGATATCTCCGAACTTCTCATGAAGAACACAAAGAATATGCAAGTGAAATCCAAGTCCTTCCACAAAACCTCAGTATCTAGACTCCATTGAAGCACAAGAATGAATACTGGATGTATCCATCATCAAAGGCACCTTTGGGTGGTATTGCACACCTGTAGAATGTCGTCACTAATGGAGGTTTTCGTCTCCAAAACCTTGGTTCGATATGCTCAAACCCTCAAACCCTAGCAGAGCTCTCACAAGTAAATATCATAAAGCAAGCATACCCAAATGAGCTCCAAAATCCACTTTTATTCTCCCTCCAAGATGGGCGTTGGGCATTTAGGAGGGAAATTATCTTTTAAAACATCTTTATTTCCCTAGGGAAGGGCGCCCAACGTCACAACTTAAGATTATGTCTTCATTTTCATAAAGTCACTATGCCCCTTGAAATATAATAAAATCCAAGTTAAATATAACATTATTAATCTTTAGACTTTAAAATAAATATGAAGACGATGTCGGAGTGAGGTGATCTATAGCTCACCGGAAAGCCCTCGACGAGACGAATCTGATACCACTCTGAAAATGCTGAACCGACACTAACCCCAAACTTACTAAAAATAGTAAGTACTGACCAAGAGCAATCTGAGCCAACTCAGAAGGTGCCAACTGGATCCACTGAATCCGAACCACATCCTCGACCGACAAATACCTCCAAGGTCAACTAACCCTAGTTCCCTAACCAAACTGCTAGTCCACGGGAACTCTATGATGGACTAACTAGGAGTCTAGAAGGGGACATTACATTCGCACAGTACCATCCTTCTTCTTCACCAACACCACTGAAGAAGCAAATGGACTAGATGATGGTTGAATGTGTCCCATATCAACCCACTCCTTAATTGTATTCTCTATCTCAATTTTGAAGTACCTAGGATGTCGATATGGTGGAATGTTGATGGGCTTGGTCCCATCCTTCAACTCAATTACATGCTCAAATCCACGATCTGGTGGTCTACCTAGAGGAATGTCACCAAACACCTTACTGTACTTATCCAATACCGATTGGATATCTACATGATACTCACCCTTGGAAGAAGAATTAGAAGATATAGAGACTTGAGCTGCCCATGCAATGTCATTGTGACGAAATAAAGCCTCCATACGCCTAGCTGAAACAACTCTAGGTGCTCCATCTGATATAGCCCTCAATATTATCTTCTTATTGTGAAGAAACTCAATCTCCATTTTCTTCAAATCCTGTATATATCGGCCAATAGAATGCAACCATTGCATTCCCAATACAACATCAATCCCTGAAAGTCCAACCATGTAGAAATCATTGGTCAATATATAATCTCCCATCTGAATGCTAAGTTGTGGCACCTTCTTCTGACAACTCATAGTAAAACCATCAGCTACTACAACTGTGAAACCCTCAAAATCTTCTGACTGTAGACAACGCCTCGTAACCAAACCCTCATCAATGAAATTATGCGTAGCTCCACTATCCACTAAACATGTGACACACTGCCCATTAAGAATTCCCTTAATCCTGAAAGCATATCTAGGAACTCCTAACATAGTAGCAATAGTCATTGCATTACCAATATCACCTGTCTCAAGCTCCAAAGTAGGCTGATCATCCTCATGACATGAACCTGTATCCTCATGTGTCTCACTCTCATCATCTGAAATTACCTCAATGAGATGTACCTTGCCTTTGCCACGGCATCTATGTCTTGGTTCCCATGGTTGTTTGCAATCAAAGCATAACTTCTTCCTTCTCAACTCATCACGCTCCACCGAAGTGGGACTAGGCTTGATAGGCTGAAATGTCTTCTTCTGATTAGATCCCGAGCCTTTAAAGAAGCTTTTCTTTTGAGTGAAAGTAGGCGTAATATCCAAATCAAGTGCTAACTCAATGGCCTCATCAAGTGTAGTTAGCTTGTGAACCTTTACCAACCCTCTAATCCTGTCACTCAATCCCTCAACAAACAACATAGTGATTCTTCTATCTGTCATATCGAGAACCATAATCGCAATCTTTTGAAATTCATTCACATATGCCTCCACCCTACCACTATGTTTCAACTATGCAAGCTCACGGTAGTAGACCTCCACATCTTTGCGGTCAAACCTGGTAATGAGTTTGTGAACAAACTCATCATATGAAGTGATTCTGTTATGATGTTGAGACACAAGTCCATGATGCCACCATTCATAAGCCAATCCCTCTAAATGCATAGTAGCAAAGTGTATAGCCTTTTCTTCACTCATGGGCTTGAGTGTAAGAAGAGTATCTAACTTGTTCACCCATGCTCTAGCACTCATTTTACCACTGCCATCAAAACTAGGAAGAGAAATCTTTTCCAATGCATCTATGTACTCTTTTGGTTGGGTAGGCTGTACTCTTCTTTGCCTTTGTTGAAACACACGTCCCTTTTGTTTTTGTTGCTTATGGTTTATGAAATTATTGAGATTCACTCTTTCTCGCACATGATCAAGAAGTGCATCATACTCATCAATTCAAGCTGTCCAGTTATCAACTTCTTCATCTTCATACTCTAACTCCTCAATTACCTCTTCTTCTCTAGGGAGAAAAGTAGGATGCATGGGTCTCTCAACTGTTGGTGTACGTGTTCTCCTTGTTCTTTGTGATCTTGCAACACTACCTGCATCATCTTGATTAACCCTGTTATTATTGATCCTATTGCCCGTCAAAGTTTGACATAACCTATCAATGCTTGCATTTGTTCGCTGTATGTTTGCATTTGTTTGTTGCATGTTTGCATTTGTTTGTTGCTGACTATCTGCCATTCTTTTTTGATTTTCAACCATCTCTCTAACCATACGATCCATCTCATCCTATGGGTTAGCTCGTCTTCTATCACCCATTGTTTCTGTTCTTCTTCTATAATGATGTGGAAATGGATCTATGTAGTAATCACCTATAGGCTGATAGGAACTTCGCTCTGATACCACTGTAAAAACCCTACTACAAATGACTGAAATTTTTTCTCAGATTTTAAATAAGATTTCTTGCTCAAATCAATATAAAACATCAACATACATCAACATATATGAAAGCCATCAAACATCCTTGCATCTCTATTGATTAGAAATAAAATAACATTACATAACATACTGCTGTCATGAAATTACAGTCATTGTATCAGTCATATCAGACTTGATAACATCATGAAAATAGTTGCCAAATGTCTTCTATAGCTTCAATATCAATATATAAACAATAGACAATGATCCTCTAAACATAGATTGAGTGTTGCAGCCCTAGAAATGCAAATATAATTAACTGATATAAAGGTACAGCTAGCTGTTATGACTGTTGTAGGTGTATATTCTGATCAGCCGATGTTCAAACACCACAAATGAATCAAAATCTCCTTCCAAGCCAATCGATAGAATCATAGATTGCTCCTTTGATACTTGTAACTCTTCTAACCCTTGTAGACTTGTCAAATGTACTCCAAAAGCCCTGTAACAATGTGAATAGCTCACTGTCATAAAATATCAGACCTTGCAAAATATGTTAAAGTAAGCTCCAATTGTGTCATAAGCCCCAATAACTACCTTGATAGTGTCTTCAATGAATTAAGGGCTTCAATATGATACCAAACACACTCCAATTGCTCTCCTAAACCTGCAAATTCAAGCACTAATGGTGAAATCTGAATGATAACACCTCACACAAAGATATGGGGCCATCACCATATCAAACAAGGGGTCATCTCCTTGTAAAAGAAATGAAAATCGGAATTCCCAGCTATCAACAAAAGTAATAGAAAACATACCAAAGCATCAATAGTTGCAAATTGATGGTAGAACCCTCTATTTATCCTCCATAAAGTTGAGCGCTCCTCTTCTTAGGCGATTTGGAAAGCAATTTGGATTCCACCAATAATATTCCTTGTTTTTGAACAATTTTAAATGAATTACATTCATCAATGCAAACATTTAAAATCAGTCTTTTGTTTTTTTTAAATGAATTGCACTCTCCCTTGAGTAGGATCGATCCAATAAACATTTTGAATGCTTTTCCTTGGGCGGCGGTTGGAACAAGAAGTTGTTTGGCATTTAAAATCATCAAACATCATTTAAAATCTTCTTCTTTGCTGAGTCGATTCATAACAGCCCATGATTGGCATTTAAAACATTTTCTTTGCTTTGGGTGAATCACAACAACTTGCGCGATTGCATTAAAAATCTCTTCATATGCATTTAAAATCCTCCTTACACTTGATCAACTCAGAACAACCTCTTAGGCGATTGAGCATTTGGCATTTAATTTGATATTACTTGCATTTAAAAAGATTCATTTCCCTTAACCGCCGATTCCTCTTGGCTAGGCGATTGATACATGATCCAATGCATTTTTTCTTTTGACACGTCTTCCCATGGCGTCGATCCCTTATGATGGCCAATTGATACACAATCCAATGTATTTGTTTTTGGTTTGGACCTATTCTTCTTCCTTGGCGAATGCATCTCCTTATTCCATCAATCCACAATACAAACTCCACAAAATTCGATTAGAGGAAAATGTAATTAAAGATTTCATTTTCCCTTTTATTCCATAATCTATCCAATCAAATGATTGAAAATACAATTTCAATATTGCATTTTCCAAACAACACAATTTGGCCAACTCAATGAAAATACTTAGCCAACCCAATAAAATACTAGTTGAGCCAACATTCCAATTCTCCATGTGTAGACATAAACCAACATTCCGATTCTCCGTGTATAGAAACAAACTCAAACTAGAAATCATTTCCTTACCAATACATTAGCCTATAGGAATGGATGATAGGCTAATCGTCAACTCCATATGAAGTCACTCCGGAAATGGGGACATGACATTTGGGAAGTCCATAAATCCAGATTTGTCCGTAATATCCCATTTGGGGACATTACAGTCACTAAACTGGCAAAAAAATGTGCAAATTTCGTCAATCTGTCCACCACAACATATATACAATCCTTGCCCTGTACCTTAGGTAGCCCAGTGATGAAGTCCATGGAGATATATTCCTATTTCTAATTAGAAATGGGTAAAGGCTAAAGCAAACCAATTGGATAAGTGTGCTAATTTTTATTTTGTTGGCAAGTGGGGCACTCTTTGACATACTTAAGGATTTCATTCTTAAGCCCTTTCCAAGTAAATCGCTCCCGGATCTGCCTGTAAGTCTTGAAGAAACCTAGGTGACCAGCAATAGGTGCATCATGAAAGGTCCTCAATATCTTACCCTTAAGCTGTGAAGTAGGCACCAAATAAATCCTTTCCTTATAGATGATTAAATCATTAACCACAAAGTACCTATCATCATGAACTGTGCCCTCTATAATTCCTGCTGCCCAAGAATCCTTAGCATATTCTGCTGAAATCAACTCCCTCCAATCAACAATAATCTCTACCAACGAACATAAGTGGGGCCTCCTGGAAAGTGCATCAACAACTACGTTCTTCTTTCCCTTGACATATACAATGTCAAAATCGTATTCATGTAACCTGCTCACCCACTTCTGTTGTTTGTCATTAAGATCCTTCTGGTTCATTAAGTATTTAATGCTATTGTGGTCTGTTTTGATAATAAACTTACCTCTAACTAGGTAAGGCCTGAATTTGGCTAAGGCATGCATAATGGCCAACATTTCCCTATCATAAACTGAGTAGCTCCTCTCCACACCTCTTAGTTTTCTTCTCTCAAATGCTATGGAGTGTTTCTCCTACATCAGCACGGCTCCAATCCCCTCTCATGAGGCATCACACTCACACTCAAAAAGTTTGGAGAAATCTAAAATCGCCAACAAAGGACATGAAGGCATCAACTATTTGAAGTGCTCAAAACACTTCTAAGCTAAATCGAACCACACGAAAACCCCCTTCTTCGTCAAATCTGTAAGTGGGGCTGCGGTTTGTGAAAATCCCTTAACAAACCTCCTGTAAAAACCACACTGACCAAAGAATCCCTTAAGCTGAAAGAGATTCGTAGATGTAGGCCATTCAATAATAGCCCTGATCTTCTCAGGATCAACTCTCAATCCCTTTGCACTGATAATATGACCAAGATAGAGAAGCTTTGTCATGCCAAAGTCACACTTGGACTCCTTAGCGTACAAGGACTCACTCTCCAATATGCTCAAAACCTCCTCGAGATGCCTCATATGCTCTTCCCAAGTTCTACTAAAAATCGAGATATCATCAAAAAAATATTAACACAAATATCCTTAACTGCTTCCTAAAAATCTGATTCATTCAACTCTAGAAAGTGGTTGGTGCATTAGTTAATCCGAAAGGCATTACCAACAACTCAAAGTGACCAAAGTGGAGATATTGGACTGAAATTTTAATATGGTTGTCTTCTCTATGTCCTCCCTCATCCTGATGTAATATCCCTAATAGATATTGGACTGAAATTTTAAAGCTCTGATACCACTGTAAGATACCCTTCTAGAAATGACTGAAATTTTTTGCCAATTTAGATAAGATTTCTTGCACACTTCAATTAAATGACTTCACCAAATGAACAAGGAATTGTAGCATATCAAACCCACATCAACTTTGCAAAAATGAAACCAACAAATAAATGAAACATGAAATGTCAAGTGGCTGGAATTTATTTCAATCTATGTCTGATTTTATATCAAACTTAATTATTGTCTGATTTTATATCAAACTTAATTACAAATCAATATGAAACCCAAATACATCAAACTTTGCATACAAATGTTGCTCAAACCCTCAAGAATGATAATAGCTATCAAATGAACACAAAACACCCTTGAAAGAGCTTCAATAAAATTCTGATATAAACTTTTTGTATGCTGATATGACTGCTGAAAGTGTACTTTTTGCCCAGCCAAGGGTTTACAATGAAAACTCATGAAATATCTCCTCCAAATGCATTCTATGGATGCATAGGAAGGTCTTCTATCAAGCACAACTCTTCAACCTTCAAACCCTTGATCAAATCCACCTAAAAAGCCCTGAAATTCCAATGTAAAGTCGCTATTATAAAAATCAGGCCCTACTGTTGCAAAATCAAACCCTGCAAAATATGAAAATACCATCCAAAATGTACTCCAAATTCACTAAACTACCATGGTAGTCAATCCTCTACACCAAGAGCTTCAAATAGATATCAATATCACTTCCAAACTCTTCAAATAACCTGCAAATTTAATCCAATGATGAAATTTGTATGACAACATCTCACAAATTGTTATAGGATCATCACCACAACATTCAAGGGATCATCTCCTTGAAGAAAATAACTAGAAAATGCAATTTCCAGCCAAAAGAGATAAAATGCAAAAGCTTACCATAAGATCAAAAGTTGCAAAATGAAGCTCAAGTCATCTATTTAAACTCCTCAAACTTGGACATCCATCCTCTTGGCAATTTTGGAATGCATTTTGAAATCCATCAATGAAAATCAAGGAATTGGAACAATATTGAATGATCTTCACCAAATACGCTTTCATTTAAAACAATCTTCAATTATTTTAAATGAATTTACTCCTCCTCTATGGATCGATCCTCTAGAGCTTGGCATTTGAACTCTTGCAGCATTGAATTTTTGAATTGCAATCATTTAAAATCCTCTCCTTTACTTGGGCAATCAAGTCAATGCATTTAATTTTGTATTTGAAATGTATTTAATTTCCTTCAACTACTCATCGAACCTCTTGTTGCTAGTGCGAATGCATTTGATGAGGCAATTTTTCCATTTAAAAAAAACCTTCTAACTACCCAACCGATCCTTTCATGCTTGGGCGATTGCATTTAATGAGAGAGTTTGCATTTAAAATTGCCCTTTCCTTAGCCGTCGCCACACCATACATGGACGTTTGCATTTAAAATATCAAACAAAACAGTATTAAATGTTTTTTACCTCATAACCACCTCCCTCTAAGCCGTCGATGCTCATACAATGAACAATTTGCAATTATAATTGACTTCAATCTTGGGCGAATGGAATTTTAGCATTCCTCTATGCAAATCAAACACCTCCAAGATAGCCGTTGGTACCAAAAACCATGCTCAAAACAAATAATATTAAATGTCCTTCATGCATCGATCCATATACCTTGGTCTTTGACATTGAATTGGGCCCATCTTTGACTTATCATTATTCCTTCACAAATAGGTCCTACCTGGAGCTATCTATAATTACATCATCTCCATGCAAATAAATTAGAGAAAATGTAATTAAAGATTTCATTTTCCCTCCTTATTTATCAAATTCAAATTCAAATTCAAATGAATGAAAATACAATCTTAATATTGTATTTTCCATATGCTCAAATACACTAGTTAAGCTAACTTTCCAAATCTCCATGTGTAGAAGCCAACTCAACTAGCCAATTATTCCCTTACCAATGCATTAGCCTACGAGAATAGATGATAGGCTAACCAAATATCTCCATGTAACATCACTCGGAAATTGGGGACATGACACCTGATCTAATGGTAGCCTGACCTCGAGTCAATCTTCGAGAAATAACAAGCGCCATGCAACTCATCTATCAACTCGTCAACCCTAGGAATGGGATACCTGTTTTTTATTGTCTTTTTATTAAAGGCTCGGTAATCAATACACATCCGTATTGTCCCATCCTTCTTCACCAACACAAGCACTGAAGCAAAAGTGCTCTTGTTGAGTCTAATGTGCCCCATCTCCAGTAACTCCTTCATAGTCTTTTCTATCTCATCCTTAAGCCTCTTAGGATGTCTATATGGTGTAGTAATTACTGGTTTGACACCATCCTCCATCTCTATCACATGCTCTATCCCTCTATCGGGTGGAACTCCAGGTGGAATACTCCCAAACACCCTGCTATGCTTCGATAGTAGCTTATGAATATCTGGATTATAATTGTTCTTCTGCTGATCTGGAACTGTAGGCATGATGAGACGCTCTGTTGCCCACTCCACCTGATCATGTCTAATCAAACGCTCCATCCTCTTGAGGGACACAACTCTGGGACACCATCTGATAAGGCTCTAAGTACTATCTTTTTGCCATTAGAGTCAAATTTCATTTCCATAGTATGCAAACTCATAGTGAATTCTCCAAGAGTCCTCATCCAATACAATCCAAGTACCACATCCATATCACCTATGCCAACCATATAGAAATCATCTTTCAGCTCATATTCACCCAACCATATACTTAGGCCAGCAATTTTACGAGTGCATGTGAGTTTGAATCCATTTGCAACCGTTACCTTAAATCCTTCAAACTCTTTTGTTTTGAGTCCCCTCTTTGCTACAAGCCCCTTATCAATAAAATTGTGTGTGGCACTTGTATCAATGAAAGTTATTACACACTGCCCACAAAACACTCCTCTAACCTTCAAAGATCCAAATTTCTGAAAACTAGAGAGTTGAGCCATCACTCCCTCACTATCATGTTCCTCATTATATGAATTTTCTTCTTCACTGCCCTCTGAATCGGAATGTTGATATGATTTCTCTGAATTTGTCTCATCAGCTGAAAAGTTCTCTATTTCTTTGGCCTTTGCTTTGTTGTTGCATTTATGAGATGGATCCTGAAATATACCCTTCTAGAATGACTGAAATTTTTTGCCAACTTTTAGATAAGATTTCTTGCACTAATCAACAAATAAACATCACCAATGAACAAAGCAATAATAGAACTTCAAACCCACATCATACTTGCTTATTTGAAACCTTCAAATGTGAAATACAAAAATGATAAGTTGCTGATATGATTTTCAGTCCCTGTCTGATTTTATATCAGACCTTATTACATGCATATCAAATGTCCAAATACATCAAATCTTTCATAAGATAAAGCCCAAACACTCTAGAACAAAGATAGCTATCCAATGATGCTATAACAACCCTGAAAGTACAAGAGAATATGACTGATATAAAACTTCTGTAGACTGATATGACTGCTGAAAGTGATGATTTTGCCCAGCCAAGTTGTATCAATGAAAACTTCATGAAAACCACCTCCAAACCCAAGCGATGGATGCCTAGTTTGGTCTTCTATCAAATGCAACTCTTCAAATGTGAAATCCCTTGTCAAATCCACTTCAAAAACCCTGTCATTGTCCAAACAATTTGCTGTCATAAAAATCAGACTTTGCTGATATGAAATCAGACCTTGAAAATTATGCAAAAGTCACTCAATTCTCACTCTAAGCTCAACCAACTACATTGGTTGTCACTCCCATACACCAAGGGTTCCATTATGATATCAAATACTCCTTAAATCCTTTCAAATAACCTGCAAATTCAACTCCAATGATGAAATATGAATGATAACATCTCACAAATTGTTATGGGAACATCACCACAACATTCAAAGGAACATCTCCTTGAAAAATAACTAGAAAATGCAATTTCCAGCTTAAGGAACAAAATGTAAAAGCTTACCAAATGATCATTAGTTGCAAATTGGAGTTCAAGAGCTCTATTTATCCTCTCCAAGGATAAGCGTCCATTCTCTTTGTCAAATTGGAATGAAGGTTGAAATCCATCAATCAAAATTGAGTCTTGAACAAAAGTAAATGAATGACATCAATGAATGCAATCATTTAAAACAATCTTTAATTGTTTAAATGAACTACATCTATCTTGCAAGTGAATCGATCCTCTATGAAGTGGAATCCTTTTCTACTTGACGGCAGCCATGTATTGGAGCTAACAATCATTTACAAACTTCTCTTTGCATTGAATTTCCCTTGCTAATGGTGGTGGCCGATCATATGCAATCATTTAATATATTTTGTTGCAATGAATATCCATCTTGGCATTGAGCGAATCTCCTCATCATAGGCGTTTAGCATTTAAAATCCTTTTCAAAGTACAATAACAAACCAAATGCAATCATTTAATATCACAAACCCAATCGCCCTCAAGGTGCCATCGATCCAATGCAAATATTTAATAAATAAATATTGCATTTAAAATATCCTTCTTTCATGCTTGGCAGCGGTAGCATTTGCACTCATTTAATAACCAACACTTGCATTTAAAAACCTCCTTCAAAATCGGCGGCCAGCTATGAGTCATATGCAAGTATTAAAAATCACTTAACAAACATTTCAATACCAACCGTTGCATACAAGGCATGGGCGAATGCATCATGGCGGAAATTCGACACTTGGACCAATGTGAATATAGGCGATCATCTAGATAGTCGTTGGCTCCTTGAACAATGCAATTCAAATACAAGTCAATATTTGCCAATCGATCCCTTATGCTTTGCTTTTGATTTTGGTCTAGACCTATAACTCCTTGGCGAACACATCACCTTTATTCATATGTACAACTCCATAGAAATCGACTATAAAAAATGCAATTAAAGATTCCATTTTCTAAAATCCATAGAATGAAAATAAAAATACAATTTCAATATTGCATTTTTCATTGATCACATACTAGTTGAGCTAACATTCCGAATCTTCATGTATAGACACATACCAACTTTTCAGTTCTCCATGTGTAGCAATAAGCTCAATCTAAAAATTCATTCCCTTAACCCATGCATTCGCCTACGGGAATGGATGATAGGCTAATCACCAACTCCATGTGAAGTCACTCCAGAAATGGCGACATGACAGATCCCACGGCTCTTGTAATGTGCCATACCTGTTTGTATATTTTAAGATCTTTTTGTGTTATTTTTATTTTTGAGGTGTTCTTTCAGACTAGAGAGAAGATGCAGAAGGGGTTTTCAGTTTTCTTGCAGATGTGTGTTGCCAGAGCATACAATATATAGCATAGAATAGAAACCCAGAAAAAATACAATAGATATGAAGAAACTAACTGATACCCAGATCATAAATAGGCCAAATATGAATTACTATTACATACCCATGTTCAAATTTGCAACTTGATACATATGCTGAAGCTGGGCCAACAATGGGTATCGCTGAAATTGCCTCAAACTCCAAGGGAATACAAGGAATGACAATATAAATGTTTTCAGCAATGAGAATGCCCCTAGACGCCTCCAAAAGAGAGAAACAACAGCTGCAAACCAAGATAATGGAGTCTCTATGAACCCCACGACCACCAAGGGAGGATGTACGACTAGCTATGAGAGTGAATTGCCACAATACTTCAGGAAACTCCTTGAAATTGCTTCGAATATGCCTACACAATGTTTCCTAGGCTGGGCGACCCTAGAAGAGTGTGAAATCTGCAAAGAACCGGCACCAAACAGCCCACAAAGAAGGTACGGCCTGGCTGCTAGAAGTACGGCCAGCAAGAGGAATAAACGCAGCAGCAAGAACTCCCTTCAATCACACCAAAATCTGCCTCCAATCCCTCCAATATCAGCATACAAAATCAATGACAAAGGATGTATCAATCAGCTCATGAACCAACTTCGAAGAACTCCATTGCAAGCACAAATGTGAACACTGAATATATCCACCTCTAATGGCACCTTTGGGTGATCTCGCACACCTGTAGAATGCCGTTACTCAGGGAAGTTTTCGTCTCCAAGAGCCTCTGGTTCGAATCCTTCAAACCCTCACAAAAACAAACCCTAGCAGAGCTCCAAAAGAGAAATATTATAAACTTAGCATATGCAAATGAGCTTTCTTTTCATCTTTTATTCTCCTCACAAGATGGGCGTTCGGATTAGTGAAGACATAATTTAATTTTTAATTCATTTTTATCCCCCTTGGGATGGGCGCCCATGTCCTCATAAGGTGACCTTTTAATATTTAGCTTTATTTCCTAAGTCACTGCCAATATTTATAGTCCCTTTTTAAATAAATATTATAATCTTCGGACTTTAAAATCAATGCCAAGACAGTGTCAGAATGCAATGATCTATAGCTCGTCAAAAAGCCCTCGACAAGACGAATCCAACCCTACACCGAAAATTCCGATCCGACACCAAACCTGAACCTACTAAAAATAGTAACGGCCAAAAGCAAATAGAGCCAACTCATAGGGTGCCAACTGGATCCACTGACCTCGAACCACAATTCCATCACTGACAAACACCTCCAAGGCCAAACTAACCACAGTTCCCTAACCAAATTGCTAGTTCACAAGAACCCAATGATGGACTAACCATGTATCAAGAAGGGGACATTATAGTCCGCCCTCCCTAAGATTGCTTGCCTCAAGCAATCTCAGATCAGGATGCTCCAATATCTGCTCATTTTCCCAAGTAGCATCCTCCACTGGCAGGTTCTTCCATTTAACCAGGTACTCTTTGATAGTTCTCAAAGTACGTTTCGTGGTGTCAATTATTGCCTCGGGTACCAAAATCAACTTCCCCTCTTCATCAAGAGGAGGTAACTCTAATGATGGTGTCACATTATGTCCCATTGCCTTCTTAAGGCGAGATACATGAAACACGTTATGTACCCTACTGCCTGCTGGAAGCTCTAACTCATAAGCCACTTCTCCAATTTTCTTGGAGATCCTGAAAGGTCCATAGTACCGTGGCTTAAACTTCTCCGCCCCACTCTTCTTGAGAGTAGACTGCCTAAAGGGCTGCAACATTAAATATACCATGTCACCGACCTCAAATGATCGCCCAGTCCTCTGCTGGTCTGCATACTACTTCTGTTGATTCTGAGCCTTCTATATGTTCTCCTTCAAAGACCTCATGATATCCTGACTCTCCTGAAAAAGGTCTTTGGCCTTAGGCATTCTGCTATCACCAAACAGCAAATCAACGAAGCTCGGCGCCTCATACCCATACAAAGCCATGAAGGGTGACATCTTAATGGACATGTGATAAGTGGAATTATAGCAGTACTCTCCCATGCGAAGCCACTTAATCCATGCCTTTTGCTGCCCTGAAACATAATTTCGAAGGTATCCTGCCACCCATTTATTGACAATCTCGGTCTGGCCATCTGTTTGTAGGTGGTAGCTCGTGCTAGGGGTGAGCTCTGTCCCTATCAACCTGAAGAGCTCCTGCTAAAAATTACTAAGGAACCTATTGTCCCTATCACTGACAATACTCCGTGGCAACCCATGAAGACGGGATACCTCACGAAAAAACAACTCTGCAACTTGAGCTACGGTATAGGTGTTAGGGATAGCAAAGAAGTGTGCATACTTTGTCAATCTGTCCACTACCACGTAAATACAATCCATGCCTTCGACTTTGGGTAGGCCTGTGATAAAGTCCATAGAAATGATATCCCACTTCCTCTTAGGAATGGGCAGGGGCTGCAATAATCCTCCTGGGAAAGAGTGCCCCTGTTTATTCTGCTAGCATATCGGACACTCTCTCACATACTGCATCACTTCTATTTTGAGGCCCTTCCAAGTGAACCTCTCTCTAACCTGCCTGTAAGTTTTGAAGTACCCTGGATGCCCTACCAAGGCAAGTCATGGAATGCCCTCAAAACATTCTGCTTCATCTCTGACCCTGGCACTAAGTAGATCATATCCTTGTAAATGATTAGATCATTTACCACCGTGTACCTATCATCGCGAATAGTGCCATCAATGATTCCAGTAGCCCATTTGTCCTTAGCATATTCTGCTAATATCATGTCTCTCCAATCATCTGAAATAGCACCAAGTGCACACAATGGGGTCTTCTGGACAATGCATCGGCAACAATGTTCTTACCTTTGACATAAACAATGTCAAAGTCGTAGGCTTAAAGCTTGCTAACCCACTTCTACTGCCTCTCGTTTAAATCTTTCTGCCCAAGGAAATGTTTCAGACTGTTATGATCTGTCTTTACCACAAATTTGCCGCCCACAAGATACTGTCTTAATTTAGCCAACGCATGTATGATGGCTAACATCTCCTTGTCATATATGTTGTAACTCCATTCCACACCCCTCAACTTCCTGCTCTCAAATGCTATGGGGTGCTTATCCTGCATGATTACTGCACCAATGCCTTCTCCTGAGGCATCACACTATAACTCGAAGGGTTTGCTGAAATCTGGTATTGCCAACACAGGGCATGTACTCATAATCTGCTTGAATCTGTCAAAACACTCCTATGCACTACCCGACCAACTGAAAGCATCCTTCCGAGTTAAATCTGTGAGGGGAGCAGCTGATTGTGACAACCCCTTCACGAAACGGCAGCAATACCCACAAAGGCCAAGGAATCCCTTAAGATGTGAGAGATTCTTTGGCGGTGGCCAGTCCACAATTGCCCGAATCTTTTTCGGGTCTACCTTCACATTACCAGCACTAATAATATGACCCAGGTATAACAACTCGGTCATCCCAAACTCACATTTTGACCATTTTTGCATACAGTGACTCCCACTCTAAAGTGCTCAACACAATGTCAATGTATTTCAAATGTTCCTCCCATGTCCTGTTGTAAATCAATATATCATCAAAGAATATCAACACAAACCTCCTCAACTGCTCTCGAAATACTCTGTTCATGCAGGATTGGAAGGTGGCTGGTGCATTGGTCAATCCGAATGGCATGACCAGGAACTCGAAGTGCCCATAGTGACCCCTAAAAGCTGTCTTCTCCACATCCTCATCCCTGACCCGAATCTGGTGATAACCAGATCTCAAATCTATCTTAGAGAAGTAACAGGCCCCGTGCAACTCATCAATCAACTCATCTATACAGGGTATAGGGTACCTGTTTTTTATTGTCTTCTTGTTGAGTTCCCTGTAGTCAATACACATTCGGAGGGTCCCATCCTTCTTCTTTACTAGGACCACTGGTGGTGCAAAGGGGCTTTTACTAGGCCTTATGTGCCCCATCTCGAAAAGTTCTTTGATAGCCTTCTCGATTTCATCTTTGTATCTCTTCAGGTACCTGTATGGTGTAGTGATCACTGGCTTAGGACCCTCCTCCAACTCAATCACGTGCTCAATACCCCTGTCAGGAGGTTTTCCTAGTGGAATGTCACTAAACACTTTGGTGTGTTTAGTCAAGAGAGCCTGTATGTCAAGTGGATACTCCCGTTTCTGCTACTCTGAAACTGCGGCATCACCATCACCTCTGCTGCCCACTGCACCTGATCATTACGAATCAATCTCTCCATCCGCTTGAGAGAAACTACTCTCAACCCACCATCTGAAATGCCCCTGAGCACATACCGAACTCCGTTCACCTCAAACTTCATCTCCACGGTCCTCAAGTTGAGTGTGAACTCTCTAATATCATGCAACCACTTCATACCCAACACAACATCCATATAACCCATGCTAACAACATAAAACTCTGATTGGCAAGTTTAGTTATTCAGCTGGATGGCTAAATTGGGTATCCTCTTGGTACAGATGAGTATAAATCCATCTGCGACCTTCACCTTAAATCCTTCAAACTCTTCTGTCTTCAACCCCCTTTTTGCAACCAAGCCCTCGTCTATGAAGTTGAGTGGTACCTGTATCAAGTAGGTGAAGCAACGCTGTCCACCCAGTACTCCTCTTATCCTGAATGACCCTTCTCTCTGAATGCTCGAAATATGGGGCTATAGGTAGGGAGGTCTCCTCATCCTTATTCGATGCCTCAGATGCAACATCTGTAACTGAATCATTATCGTCTGAATGCTGCTCTGAATGTGACTCAGATTCAAAGGACTCATCTGCTGAAAAAAATTCTAACTGTTTGGCCTTTCCTTAGGCGGCACACTTGTGCTTAGGATCCCAAGGCTCTCTGCAGTGAAAACAGAGATTCTTCCTCTTGAGGTCATTCAACTAGTCATTGTCTAATCTGGAAGAACTCTTGTGCTGTTGTCCGGAATCCCTGTGAAAATGTGTTTTGTCCCTCTCCTTATCTCTCCTATGCTGGAATCCTTTCGACTGAAACTTATTTCTCCAAGCAAAGGACTCCATGTCGCAGGCCTTCTTCATGGCCTCCTGTAAAGATGCAGGGTCTAAACCCTTTATCCAACCCCGAAGTGGTTCTGACAACCCATCAACGAAGAGCATGATCAATCTACGCTCTGAAATGCCAGAAACCATCACTGAAAGGTCCTAGAACTCCGAAATGTAAGAATCTACAGAGCCCACCTGTTTTAACTGCGCCAACTCCTTGAAGTGCATCTCAGGGTCCTTCTTGTCAAATATGTCTGAGTCGAGCTATGAACTCAACATAAGAAGTAATCTGTTCATGTCCCAGAGTGACCTTGCCATTGCTCCACCACTTATGCGCACTACCCTCCAAATGTAAAGCGGCATAAGTAATAGCATCCTCTTTAGGCATGGGACTAATCTGCAGGTAACTGTCCAATATTTGAACCCATGCTCTGGCTGAAATTTTTCCCGAACCATCAAAATATGGGAGTGTCATCTTGCTAACCTTATTCTGTAACTCCTGATTTTGTGGTCTGCTTCCCCTGCAGGGTCTATTCCTCATCCTGATGTCAGAGTACTTGGCAAATGACATCTCAGCCCTAAACTCTGCACTGAATGCTCTCCAATCTCTCAAGATCTCATCCTGGAACTCATCCTGTGTGGCATCCTGTTCAGGAACATTGTTCCTAGGTGGAAATGGTGGAATACTAGGTCTATCCCCAGCTGTCAACTGGGTGGCTCTCCTATGCGTGACTGAGGCTTCTCCTTCCTCTTCTCTATCTCTGTGCCTATCTGCACGGTACCTAGCACCATTCTGCCTGTCTCCGTTGTTCCTATCACCCACACGCCTATGAATACCATTGTATGCTTTGTGTCTATCCCCAAAGTTAGTCATGTTCCCTCCATTGTTATTATTATTCCTGATATTCCTGTTCTCTGGAGGTACCAATCGGCCAAGGGTTCTGTTCAGTTCTGCCTGTGACTCTCTGAAAGTCTCATCTATCTGCAAGAGTCCTCTCTCAATATTCTGATGTCCCCTTGCCAATGAATTAAGAATGTCCCTCAAGCTAGGTTCATCAACATCTCGATCTCCCATCTCCTCTAACTGTGCTGGAACTACACCTAAAAAGGGATCAAACCTCGGTACTTCAATGTCTTCCTCACTGTATATAACCACCGGTTGTTCCTCTGCGGCTATAACCTGTGTATCTGTATCAAAGTGATATGTCTGTGGAACCTGTAAATCTGGCCTTGACCTGTTCTTTCTGAGATAATACCTGCTAGTACCCGGCTGCATGTCTCATTTTCACTTCTGCATGTCAATGTCTGACCTCACAGGATGGCAGGATACACTGCTCCAATACCACTGTAATGTGTTGTACCTGTTTGTATATTTTAAGATCATTTTATGTGTTATTTTTATTTTTGAGGTGTTCTTTCAGACTAGAGAGAAGATACAGAAGGGGTTTTCAGTTTTCCTGCAGATGTGTGTTGCCAGAGCATACAATATATCGCACAGAACAGAAACCCAGAAAAAATACAATAGATATGAAGAAACTAACTGATACCCAGATCATAAATAGGCCAAATATGAATTACTATTACATACCCATGTTCAAATTTGCAACTTGATACATACGCTGAAGCTGGGCCAGCAATGGCTATGGCTGAAATCGCCTCAAACTCCAAGGGAATATAAGGAATGACAATATAAATGTTTTCAGCAATGAGAATGCCCCTAGACGCCTCCAAAAGAGGGAAAGAACAGCTGCAAACCAAGGTAATGGAGTCTCTATGAACCCCACGACCACCAAGGGAGATGTACGGCTGGCTATGAGAGTGAACTGCCACAATACTTCAGGAAACTCCTTAAAACTGTTTCGAATAGGCCTGCACAATGTTTCCTAGGCTGGGCGACCCTAGAAGAGTGTTAAATATACAAAGAACCGGCACCAAACAGCCCACAAAGAAGGTACAGCCTGGCTGCTAGAAGTACGGCCAGCAAGAGGAATAAACACAACAGCAAGAACTCCCTTTACTCACACCAAATTTCTGCCTCCAATCCCTCCAATATCAGCATACAAAATCAATGACAAAGGATGTATCAATCAACTCATGAACCAACTTCGAAGAACTCCATTGCAAGCACAAATATGAACACTAAATGTATCCACCTCTAATGGCACCTTTGGGTGATCTCGCACACCTGTAGAGTGCTGTTACTCAGGGAAGTTTTCGTCTCCAAGAGCCTCTGGTTCGAATCCTTCAAACCCTCACAAGAACAAACCCTAGCAGAGCTCCAAAAGAGAAATATCATAAACTTGGCATATGCAAATGAGCTTTCTTTTCATCTTTTATTCTCCTCACAAGATGGGCGTTGGGATTAGTGAGGACATAATTTAATTTTTAATTCATTTTTATCCCCCTTGGGATGGGCGCCCATGTCCTCATAAGGTGACCTTTTAATATTTAGCTTTATTTCCTAAGTCCCTGCCAATATTTATAAAGTCCCTTTTTAAATAAATATTATAATCTTCGGACTTTAAAATGAATGCCAAGACGGTGTCAGAATGCAATGAATCCATATCTCTTGCTTTCTTCAAGGCATCCTATAAGAAAGGTGGATTAAGGGCCTTAATCCAACCTCTAAATGGATCTGAAAGACCACAATAAAGAGAACCATCAACCTCCTCTCAAAAATGTCAGTTACCATCACTGATACCTTCTGGAACTCAAAAATGTAGGTGTCCACAGAACCCCACTGTTTCAACTAAGCCAACTCCTTAAACTGCAACTCAGGGTCTTTTTAGTCAAACCTATCTATCAACCTCTCAGTAAACCATGTATAAGAGGTAATCTGATCATTGCCCAAAGTGACCATACTATGTTGCCACCACTCATGGGCACTACCATCTAGATGAAGAACAGCATATGTAATGGCCTGATCTTCCTGCACAGGATTGAGCTGAAAGTAGTTATCTAACCTCTGTACCCAAGCCTTAGTTGTAGTCTTCCTCGAGCCATCAAAGTAAGGAATGGTTACTTTACTCACTTTCTTCTACAGTTCCTGATTTTGAAGCCTGTCACCCCCACCTCTATGGGGTCTATGCCTCAATTTGAGATCCATGTAATCACGAAATGGCATTTCAGCCTCGAATTCTGCTCCCAAATCCTTCCAATCCCTCATTATCCGGTCCTACAACTCATGTTGTGTGGGTTCATTAACCACTGGAGGCTTGTCCCGTGGAGAAAAGGTGGGCATATGAGGTCTAGCGTTAGCTATTTCAGCCATAGAACGCTGATTTTCTACCCTGTTATTGACTGAACCATCCCCGTTATCGCCATTCCTTCCATTCCCATTACCATCTCCATGTCTCCCATTGCCATTCCCATTACCGTTATTGTAATTATTGTAGTTTCCCTCAATCTATCTAACCAAAAGAGCACAAAGTTGATTCATATTCTGTTATAACTCTCGTTGTCCCCTAGCAAGATCATTCAATATATCTCTAGTGCTCGGTTCACCGTGATCTCTGTCACCCATGTCTACCTCAATCCTATCAACACCTACAAATGGATCTATATGTGGTAGAACTTCAAAGTTTGGGTTTGACCTGTTTCTCCTCGAGTAATACTGATGTGTGTTGAGTTGCATCACTCGATAAAATCACTGTATGGTTCACTATCACAACCGCATGGGATGGCAAGAAGAGTTGTGCTCCGATACCACTATAATATGCACCCTTGTTCTACCTTAGTTTTTTTATTTGTTTGATGTGTTTAATAGAAGTAGACGGAAATGCAAAAGGTGTTTCATTTGTTTGCAATAGATATCAGAAATTAAGTAACTTGCAGCATTAGATAATTCAGAAATATGACAATATTCAGAAATACATGTAGCTGAAAATTCCAGATTTAATTTTTTATTTGAAAATACAAATTTCCTCAAATGTAAGAGCAACTCAATTCATTAAATAACATTACATATCTAATTCAAACATACCCAGAAAATTTAATCGACTTTGTTAATTTTTTGCACTTGCAACTAGCTCCTGCAAGCTCCTAGAAATGAGTGCCACACCTCCAAGACTAAGTAAAAATGTTCACAAAAGATAGAAGTCTGCTTCCCAACCCTAGGCACCCTCAACACAACAAAAAATTGCTCAAAACCCTAAGCGTCCAGCTTCCCAAACTCACACGCCCCTGTCAAGATGGTACGGCCAGCCTTTGAAGTCAAAATTCACAGTAATTTTCTGCTAATTCTCATTCAATATGTTACAATAAAATCAGATATGCAATCCTCCTCCAAAGTGAAATAAAAACTCCACAAATATCCCTAGCTGTGATCTCCATAGTGAAACCACCAAGAAATCCTCCAAATTGTGTCTTTCAACAACGTAGAGAATGTTGCATGTAAGGGATTTCGTCCTCACAAACCTGAGAAGAACAAGCCCTTGCAAAAGCACGACAATATCAGATATCCAAAAGCAAAATGAGCTTCAAATCTTCCTTTTATCTCTCCTCAAGCTCTCACGCCCAAGTTAGGGTTGATACAGTATTTTTAATAAATAAAACATAATCCCTTATATCTCCCACATGAGGCGTCCAACTTAGGGAATACTTTATTAAATTTAATTGACTTCTTATGTCTCCTAAAAGTACCCCTTCATAAAGTCACTTTACGATATTAGATAACAATAAAGTTAGATACTTAATTTAACTTTATAAAGTATCGTTATTTAAATTAAAATACTGGACTCTAGATAAAATTTGGATATCGACATTAAATGCCTCCACCAACATAGCTAAAAATAGAAACGCTGACAACTAACCCTGTCGATGCCCGAAATTGACTTACTAAAAATAGTAAGTATAGAAAAAATCACCCAAAACCACCCCAGAAAGTCGCGTGCCACACATTATAACATTCGGAGCTCAATTAATCACCCGATATTGCCACCCGCTGAATCCAACTCACTCCAAGGATTCCCTAACCCTAACTCATTAGCCTACGGGAACCCACCAAATAGGCTAACTCTCCACTAAACTACACTGATTAGGAAGGAGACATTACACAACATAATGTTGCGTAAAGAGGCCATGTAACCAGTTCTTCCCTCCCGTAAGGTTCATATACAAAGTAAGACCAAAATAAATGCCTTCCTGCTGCAATAACCCCCTATACAACAGAATTTCTTCCAAATCCTAGTTCTGAAAATATGAAATTTCTTGAAAGAAAACTTTGAAAACTTTGTGCCCTAGCCACAAGTTTTAAAAAACATTATGTAAAAAAAACTTCTGCTCAACAATTAAAAAATACCTAAAATTTTTAGGTTCAAACACCCTAGCCGCGCAACTTGCAAATTTGCTAAAAATAAATCTATGATTCTTCCTTGCACAATCGCGACTCTCAGACAAAAATAGAACGGCTTGTATGCAAAAACCCTGGCGAGTGATTTCACATAAAAAAAATCTGCACGACCCTTAGGAATTACGGCATGATTTGTAGAGGACAATTGTCGGCGCGATTTGTAAAAAATCCACCCTTTAATTTGTATTAAAGCAACCTACGATTTCTCTTATGAAATATATCGTGATTTTCACCGTTTTATTTGGCACAAAACCGCCCACGATTTCATGCAAGAACAAGCTCGTGAATTTCAAATTTAAAAAATGGTGCAATTTTTATCAAAATTTAAAAAAATAATCTACAATTTTTAACCTGACAAAACCCTTGCTCTTGTTGTTGCGAATATGTACAAATCCATACAGCACCTTTTGGTCTCTTACTATACTACATAAGCGAACCCACAATCCATCATTGCCAACAGCAGTCCCTAGGACGACATGCTTTCACAAATCCTGAAGTTCTACTTGGGCTCTGATACCATATTACAAAAATTGAACACAGAATGATTACCAAGATATTCAATAAATAAAATAAGGAGCAAAAGCATCCTTATATAAGATTTACAAAGGACTTATCCATTGTGGATAAGAACAACTAAAGAATAAAAAATATTCCTAAAGTCTATCCTAAAGTCAAAACGACTTTATTAAAGCCTAAACTAAAAGCAATTGACCATTACTAACTAAACTTTACTTTAATAAGGAGTCTCAAAGGTTATTTTCAACTCTTAGAAAAGGGAAATCTTCCAATTGGAAATTAGATAATATTCTTCGAGAGGCTTGGCATGTCTTGGACTCTTTCAATGCCTAATCCTTCCAAATTTGTTTTAGAGAGGCAAATGGTGTTGCTGACTACTTAGCAAATCAAGGAAAGATTCTAATAAGGATTTGATTATAGGCGACTCCTTGGAAAGTTGGCAAGGCTTGGTTTCTGTTTGGGATAATTAATTTCTCATTCAACTTTCTATAATTATTCCCTTGCATCATTGCTGTTCTTATGAGTTATTCTCTTCACACATGTGGCTCATGCTTGGACAGGTGGAAAGTTATTACAAATTGAGGTAAGAAGAGCAAAGCTCTTCGATTAAAAAGGGATTTATCTTTCTCCATTCTATAGAGATCTCCTATGGTCACCATGGAGTCCAAGTTTCACTTGTATCAAGAAAAATGGCATATGTCCTTCAAAGGGGAGATCACTGACATGCAGTTAGGAAAGATCTTCATGATTCAGAATGGTGGCATTGAGATGGCTATAAAGGAAGTTTTGGGGGCTGACTTTCTTGAATCTGCGAAGAGAAATAGGGTGAATTTGAATATCTCTTCCATGTTTGTCTCTGATTGTAATATCCCAAATAGGGATATTTTGCCCTAATTTGGATTTCCAGGCTTTCCCAATTTATTTTCCGATTTCTGCCCTAAATTTCTGCACTTTATTTTTCTGCCCTAACCCTAGTTCTGCTCCAAAATTCAGACTTGAAACAATTGCATATATTTATCATAAAACCATGTCAAGCATCAACACGATCACACCATATGATTTGCCCAACCATGCAAATGATATTCACCATGAATTACATATTAATTATGTCAATTAAGCATCCATAATGAGTATGAAGACTGCTGCTATAAATTCTGGAAATATATGGAGTTTGATTACATTCAACAATTGGTCAATATGGCAGATACAAATCAGAATACTGCTGTTACAATTTCAGACCTAATACTCAAATTGCACATACCAAGAAACATGGGCAAATGCTCCTAAATAATGGTGCTCTATATGAGTAGAGTTGAAACCCTAGATGTTGATGCAAATCGCCTAACAAGAGGCCAGCCACATAGTCGAATTAGGTCTGCTGTTCTTCTGTAATGAAATTTGCCCTAGCAGCCAAAGAATGCCTCAAGATGAGGCTTGCTCCTCCTCCAATGTAGGTCACTCCTCCTTAGATGTAATTCGCCTTAACCCTAGAGGAATCGCCCATCACAAATGCTCTCCCTAGCTGATATGAAATCTGCTCCTTGCTGATTGAAACTCACTTGAATCCCCGTCACAGGATCCACAATAAGAGTAGTTAGATTAGCGCCCAACTCCTCTTTGGACCTTGAGGTTTTCGTCCCAAGTTCCTATTGAGATTGCTCTCCAAAGATGATTGAGTGAATGCTGAATGAATGCCTTTGGAATGCCAAAACATCTTCTATTTATACATGAAACTCATCCTACAAAGTTGCTGGCCGACCCAAGCACCTTTTCCCATAATTATCCCTCACAGAGGCTGACCTAGGCACAATTCCCTAGGGCCGACCTAGGCAGCATAAAGAGAGCCAACCTCGACAGGGAAAAAGGTCTTTTGCTCCAATCAAATTAAAGATCTGATTATTGTATCTCCTCCCTTCAAGCTCTATCATAGATGCAAGTAATATCATGTTTCCATATTTCCACTGGCCGCCAAGCATCCCGTGATCTCCTCCTTGTGATGGTGTGTAGGGTACAATCTCGAGCTCATCCATCTCTATGCATGAAGAACATATTATATCACTTATCCAAGCATCCAAGTTGCACCCACACGAAACAAGATCATCTCTTGGCACGATCATGTCAAGACTCCATATCTCATGACATATATCCGTATGAGTAACTCTCCCAGGTGGTCCACTCCACAAAAGATAAACCTCCAAGAGTCCCGAAGTGAAGTGATAAGCCCAAGGCCTCTCTAATGGCGACCATTCCTAGAATGGGGACATTACAGTCCTCCCTTCTCGGAATTGCTTGTCCTCAAGCAATGGCAAGTCTGTATACTGTGAGATACTGCATCAACTCAATCAACTCCTCAAGGAATTGCTCTTCAGACAACGCCGACTGCATCACTGCAAAAATATGCTCAAGAGAGTCAGCATCAACTCACATTCCCAACAGCTGTTGAACTGCAAACCCCAGTGATCCCTGGGTTCCAGGTCAATCTCAGGAAAAGTCCACCAAAAACCCAACTGAAATACCTGAATACGCTGAATTCTATACTATGAAACATCTCCTGCCAAGGTATCTCAGTGAGATCCATAACTACCATCCCTGAACCTGATGTGATCCTAGGAATGCCTCTGCGGTCACCAATTGGTAACATATCATTGACACTTAAACTCCAAGTGTCAGGGAAATAATTCTGAATGCACCAATACACCCAACCTATTGCAAACATCATAGCATCATCTGATGATATACATACCCACATCCTGAAGTGTCTGCAGTAATCATCACTCAATGAAGTGGGAATAAGAGATAACTAAACTGTGGCCTGAAAAACTCTCTCCACCAGTTGCCCAAAAGCCTGCCAAAGCTCAAAACCAATCAGCTCAATTAAAGATGCCATCATATCCAATGTGGAAATATAAGGACAACGGTAATCCATCTGAAATCCCACAAAAAATGTAGGTGAGATGAGTATGGATGTAGGTGAAGAATCATCCCCTATGATCAAATCATCTCTACTAACCAGCCTCAACCATAGAGTACTCAACTGCTGACCCAAAGAAGCCATCCAATTCACCTGAGACAACACCTCATGGCTGGAAACTACTCATGGATCCCATATCCTATAATCAATTCCACTCTCCTCACCGGAATCGATTGGGTCTCCGTCATCTAACTCAAAGAAAGGATTGTCATGAATCAAATCAGCATCTAACTCCAACAAAGGAGTATCAGACCAATCATCTGGCTGTTCCAAACGCTTGTGTTCTAACTTTAAGGGACAATATGCAAGTTCAAATTCCTCTTGAATGCAATCAAGCTCCTCTATTACCTATTCTATCTCCTTGGCCCTTTTCTCTGTTCTCCTACTCTCCCAACTGTTTGGCCTCATAGAGCTGTTTCTCCGCTACAAGAAGAGTCATTTGAACATCCTTCAAGGAATCCTTAGTTGCACTAAGCTCAAAATTGAGCTCATCTACCTTAGCCTCAGTTTCCCTATACAAACTCAAAGCCTTATCTACAATCTTGGTAGCCATGTCTTTGTCATGGAGCATGTGTAGGTATGCTGATTTCACTTCCTCCATAGTGCTCTTAACATTATGCAAATCAGCAAGGGAAACTATCTGCTCACAATGACTCCTTGGTGTGTTTTGAATTAAATTCTCCAAATGCCTATGTGTGTCATCAAGTCTAGATAAAACTTGCACTTCATTTCCTGCTGACACTAAGAATTGAGTTTTCCAATCGTGAGCATGTAAGGACGGTGAACTGCTGTTATGTTGCAAGTAAGAGTTAGAACCTTCACCATACCTTCCAGCTGTGACTCTATGGCTGTCCCAAAAATCTTGTGCCTCTCTATCCAAGCTTGTCCCATCATCATCTTCTAACCCTCGGTCAATTTCAGCTTCATACATTATATTTTCTGATTTGCACACAAGATTATGCCTTTCAAATTCAGCTTCCTCAATGCTATTCTCTTGGCAAACCTTATGTTCTAAGATAAGAACATCTTCATGATCAGAAGGGAGTTCATCCCAATATGGATCCTCATCAAACTTAGGTGTCAACACACCCAAATCCCAACGATTAGAGGGCTGATTGCTTTGTTCAGAAAAAGTAAGTGCCTCATGTGTGATGGATTCTCCGAACAAGTCATTCATCAGATCACCAGTACTGAAATCATCAGGTACACTCCTCTCCGTAGATTCTGATTGTGAGTCAAAATTATACTCACTAGTGTCATCAAGGCAGCTAATAGTCTCTGAAACTTCATTTGATAGATCTGATTTTGTATCCAGAACTGTTGTTTTGTCATCTTCATTGAGCACATTCTCAGCATTTGTATATGCATGCCCTTCAGAAGTGGTATTGTCTTCATATGTTTGATCAATAGTTGCTGATTTGACAAATTCCATATCAACTTCATTATCATCATCGAGACTCTCACTTGTGGATGCACTAGGAAATTCTTCTTTGTTTCCACACTCTTTCTCTTCTTTCTTCCTTTTTTCTTCTTCCTTTTTCCTTGTACTTTTGATGTAGTGTATTGTTGTGACCTTTTACAACATCAACCCCAATTGCAAATTGGGTCCCCCTCTTTTTTTGACTTGTCTGGATTCTTTCTCTGATCCCGAACTCTCCGGCATGATTTCAGAACTGGCTCACCGGTGATCAAAGAAGTGAACACATAGATTTCCTCCTGCATAGGCCTGGAACCCTAACTGCCAGTTCTGAACTGTCCTCAGGGAAGGGTTTTGTCTTTCCATCCTTAGGAAGTGAACCCAGTCCATCCTCAGCATGGAACTTAGTTCTAGTCTGGTTGCAAGACTCTATGTCCCACTCAGGAAACCATTCCCGGACTCCAGTCTAGGAATCCAGCCCGAAGGTCCAATCCGGAGTTCTGTCTGGAAGCACCTATCCCGGAGTCTTGTTCAAGGAATTCCTACTCGGAATCCTGTTTCAGGGTCTATCCAAATTCTTATCCCAACCAAGGCCCAGAATTCAACAAAGACTGCCACTCCTTGGCGTGTTCATCTTTCCACCGTGGAACTCAGTTCCCAGCCCGACAGCTCCAGCCCGGATGTTCAGGTCCAAGGGATATCCTTCTGATCCCAATCTGGGACTCAATCTCATCATAACTCGGAAGATTCTCAATCAACAGGGTTTTCAAGAACTTAGGGCAAATTTCAAAAAGCAATCAGTGTTTAAAGTACCCCTCTCATTCGGTATATTCCTGGTCGCATATTCCACTACCTGCTGGAATATGAGCCCAGGGAAGAAAATTATCCCTAGTCGCATAATCCAGCAGCTACTGGATTATGCGCCAAGGACAATTTTTTGTCCTGGTCGCATAATCCAGCACCTGTTGGATTATGCGCTCTAGGAAGTTTTTGTTCTAGGTCAGAAAATCCAGCTAGAGGTGGAATTTGCGCTCCTGGAGGAAATTTGTCTAGGTCGCACATTCCTGACCTTCCTAGAATGTGCGCTCTTGGACAGTGGGATTCCAGTGCAGTTCCTGAATCCAGGCGGTGAGTACCCGCATGGAAAATTCAGTCTGATTGGAAGAAATCCCATGAAGATGAGAGATTCCTTGAGGAGGATGGAAGAAACGAAAACTCTGTATTTCGGCATGAAAATGGGAGATTCCTTGAGGGGATGGAAGAAACAAAACTCCGTGTTCACTATGAAGATGAGAGATTCCTTGAGGGGATGGAAGAAACGAAAGATGGAAGAAACAAAAGATGGAAGAAATGAAACTCCGTGTTCACTATGAAAATAGGAGATTCCTTGAGAGGGATGGAAGAAACGAAACCTCCGTAACTCAGCTAGAGTTCACCTTCTGCAAATTTCACCGCAAAAAGGGGAGATTCCTTGAGGATGGAAGAAACGAAAACTCCGTGCCCCGAATCTGGTGTCAATGATCAAACCTTCGATGAAACAAACTAAAATTCACCCTTTGCCAAAGTTAAACTGAAGGAAAGGATAAGTCCTTAACAAAAATCCTGAAATCTAGACATGCAAGGACTAAAGCACAAAATCCACCTCCTGAGGAATTGTGCGCCCTTGGAAGTTTTTTTGTCCAAGGCGCAAAACCCTGTTCCTCATGGAATCTGCGCCCTTGGAAGTTTTTTGTCCAAGGCGCAAAACCCTGTTCCTCAGGGAATCTGCGCCCTTGGAAGTTTTTTGTCCAAGGCGCAAAATCCTGTTCCTCAGGGAATGTGCGCTCTAGGAGAAAATTGTTCCAAGTCGCAAATTCCTTGACCTTGTGGAAATTGCGCTCCTGGACAACTGGCCAACAAGAGGACTCTCCTGACCCAGCCTAAGGATGCAACTGAACAACTGCACTCCGGAACTTGCAGGAAGATATGCCAGATGGATTCCATTTCCCTCCGCGAATGATTCCTGTCCAAAATGAAACAATAACCTTCATGAAATTCATCAAGGAAAAGATCTCCAAAACTCAGCAAAATCTGGACAAGAGAATTTGGAAGGAATCCCTTACTGGAAAAAATCCAGGACATCAGGAAATCCCCGACATTCAAAAATCTAGGACGTCAAGAAATCCCCAACATTGGAAAATCCCCGACATCTCGGAATCCGCGCCACCGCCTGAGAAGAATAAGACAAAACACAATGGCGGCCAGTAAAGGTCGACAAAGGGGGTTTTTTCCTTTATTTTATATTTTCCTCCAGTGGAGGTCGGCCAAGTGGCAAAGGAGGACAAATTGCCTATAAAAGGAGGGCGCCCAAGTCATTTTCAATCATTCAAATTCAATTCCAAATCAAGGAGAGCAGAAAATTACCTTCTAGGAGCAGAAATATACATTCCAAGGGCAGATTTCATCAAGTGAAGGACAAACTTATCCAAGGGTATTGCAGATTTCACCACTTCGAAGGTCAAATTCTTCATTAGGACTGATATTTTTGTAGGTTTAAAGCAGATTTCTGAACCTTCCAAGGGCAGAAATTCATCTTCCAAGAGCAGAAATTCATCCTCCAAAACAAAACTCCTCCATTCCAAGGTAAGTTCTTCACCAAGACTCATATTTCTGAATATTCCTAGGGCAGGTTTCTTGTTGGAAGACCCACTAAAACTCAGAAATTCCTGCATAAAAATCAGAAAATCCATTAGAAGGTCAAAAATCCATCAAAAAAAAATCAGAGATTCCATTTAAGGTCAAAAGTTCCTTGTGCAAGGAGAGGTATGTGAATGCATAGGAGGGATCTTCTTACTTAGAATATTGTTATTTTCTCCTCCCTATGTACTTGAAAATTCATGATTTTAGTCCCACATGCATAAAATTGTTGTAGTAACGTCCCATGTGTGGGAATAAAAACCCCCGTCTCACCTCTATCCTTACCCCTTTGAAAAACTCATACTCTACCTTTTCTTTCCTTGATTCCACAGGTGAATGGCAAGTGCCAAGGCAGGCTCCTCAAGACAAACTCAGATGAAGGCTGCCTTCAAAGGGACACTCCCGTAGTCCAAAATCACCTCAAAGTGGGTGAACGTCGGAGACACCAACATCCACCCTTCAGTCATGGAAGAAATTGGGAAGCGAATGTATGGAGTGTATGGACATCCTCCATCCCAGCTTACAGCCAAGATCGTTCGAAATGGAGTTGCCGCTGCCGCATGGTTCCCACTTGCCATTCCTTGTCCCGAGCTAATCATGGAATGTTTCATGCACTATGATCCGAAACGAAGGATGGTCGTCGATCACAACAACACAGTGGTGGCCTATTTCACCAAGGAAAAGATTGCGGAAGCTTTCGACATACCTATCTATAGTCCCATCGAATACACAAGCCAGGAGGAGTCAGCCGACATGTTCCAAGCCGATCCGACAACCTGTTTCGGGATCATCAACAAGACATGGATGCAGAAGAAAAGGCCTCACCGTTCCA
This sequence comes from Cunninghamia lanceolata, assembly GCA_027924645.1. Classification (NCBI taxonomy): domain Eukaryota; kingdom Viridiplantae; phylum Streptophyta; class Pinopsida; order Cupressales; family Cupressaceae; genus Cunninghamia; species Cunninghamia lanceolata. Next base: position 9,627,428 of record BSBN01001344.1, on the reverse strand, counting down.
AGTTGCCAAGGACACTCCTTAAATCCGACTTCAAGCAAGAGCATGGAGACCTCGTCGTCATGCTGAACAGGATCATGGGAAGTCAGCAGTCCTCTACCTTCAAGCCACAGATGTTCTACTACATCGAGGAAGTCACCGTTGGGACAAAGATGATTGATTGGGCTCGACTCCTTAGTGACAATATTGATGCACAATTCCAAAACCTGGAGGAATCGAAGGCCTTTTACATGAGTTCCTATGTGATCTATATGCTGGCAAGGAACAACAAATATCGAGGATTGTCATGGAAAGGACGTATCGGCAATCAAGAAGGGCAAGCCAAGGTCTACAATTGCTACACCCAGCTCCATCTCCAGAACATAAACCATTTCCAGAGGTTCAATGATGCATTCGCCATGCACATTACAAGGACCCTCCAAGGAGGCATTCACCAAAGGTTATCACCCGAGGCCAAGCGGTTGATCATAACTTATGGTTCCTGGTTCATCCAATTCCCGAAGTTCACATACATCAGGGTGCAGGGATTCTCCGGCTATCCATATAGACTGCCAAGATATCCGTCGGACAAGATGGTCCTATTGTAATTGACAAGGCAACTCTTGGCATATGACAAAGTTCAGAAGAAGAAGAAGAAGGCCGGGGTAACCTATCCAGTCGAGACGGAAGGTGCGGTCGAAGCATGCCCATCTCTCCAAGCCGCCGAAAGATCCGAGGAGCTGCAGTTCTATAACCTGGTGACTCATTCCTTGCCGGAGAACTTTGACCCGTTCAATATCACCTGGGTAGCATGTGGAAGGAGGCATAGACATAAGGTACACCTGGAGGACCACTGGGCGAACGCTGAGGATGACTTTGAAGTGCGCAGGAGGACATGTTCCCGACTTTCACTCAACATGATCAGGGCCACCAAGATCTTTGCAGTCCCAGATCAAGTCAAGGAGGATGGAAGGCAAGTCCAACCATTCTTCGAACAGGAGAAGGATAAGCCTCTTCCACCCTTGATTTGGTCCGATCCGGAGGTCACCCACTTGGATGATCTAATGACACCCGTGCTAACGATAACACAGAGATGGATAGGCCAACAGACGGAGAAACTGCACAAAAGAGGTATCCGCCCGACTTATGACCTAATGGGAGACTTGGATTCTCAGTCTTCCGAAGAGGATATGACCCAGGACACTCCTATGAAGGAACAAGGAACAGGAGACAGAAAGTAAGGAACAGGACGGCGGAAGATCCACCGGCAAAGAGAGTAAAGGCTCGGAAGGAACCTATCAACAGGCCTGACCAGGAGGAACAGAATGCATCCAGACCTCACTCTGCCAGCACTTCTTCCGTCCGGGAGGTTGATCTTTTCGAGAAGGTACAATCAGTTAAAGGTAAGGGACCCATTGAGGAGGAGTGGTCACGAATGAGCAAGCTGATCAGGAAGATAATGAGTCCATGGATTCCACCCGAGAACGGACCCCTAGCCTAATGGTGGGAAACCAGCCTGACCTTTCATCACGGAATCCAGGGGAGGTCCAACTTGAGGACATGCTCCATCACCCTGATTTGGAATTCCTCGATGAGGAGTTCAATTCCGGCGAAGTACCGACATCCACACCACAAGTTGGTCAAGATCCACAGGAGCCGCAGAAGGAAGTCATTCCGTCTGCAAAACCCAATTGGTTACAAGACAGGTTGCGGAAGAAGACAATCAGGAAGAATGATCCTTCCACCGAACTTGGTGATTTTCTGGCCAGGATAGGGAAATCCGCAGGTCCAAAGAAAGCGAAGAAGTTTTCCAGGATTACAAGGGATGAATCCGGATCCGGCCGAGTAGAGGTGTGTTGGTAAACAGATTTGTCACCGCAAAATAACCTTTGAAAATGTCTCGTTGCCCTTAGAGCGGTGACTAATAGTCCCAACAATTGGAGAAGTTGTTACTGGACTAACAACTTTCCTCTGCGTTTGAGAGGGGCAGCTCCCTCGTATGATAGGGGCATTTGTGGTTTTTGTGTACTTTTATCCTGAAAGTACAAAAAGGAAGAAAAAGAAAATAACAGGAGAAATGGGCATGTAGAAACCCTCGTGGTAGACATACGAAAACCAACAGGAGTTCCACAATCTTATTGAAAAGTACGAGGGGGTTTCACCACAAAGATAGAAACCACTTTCCTAAACTCTATGATGGATCTCATGACATATATGCAACAACGATGAAGAAAGACAGCAAATCTCAACATACGAAGAGATAATTTATCTAAACACTTTCAAATCAGGATACCAAGACATGATTGTGCTTTATCACCCCAATTGCATGCTTTGATGGATAACTTCGATTCACACAAATACATAGAAAGATCACCAATTTGACATACGAGAAACTAGTAATCATAACTCAGAAATACATCAAGAATATACAAATTGAAGATGCATTCTTCATTATCTTTTCGAAATTATACAATTCCAAAAGTAGACTATACAATGTGTAGAACCAAAAATGTTCCAAGAAGTTTATTCATAAGTTCCCCCTGCAAAAGTTCTCTCTAAAGAGTCCCCCCCATTACATTTCAAATAGCCTTATATTTATAGGCTTTTTCCCATAACCACCTAGTAACCACTTTGTAACTACCTCACAACTACCTAATAACTACCTTTTTGAAAAACAAAAATATAATGAACCTTATTTTTGGTTATATTTTACACCACTTTTTGGAAATAAAGTTCATTTTCTAACTTGTGAATTACAATAAGTGACGTAAGTCACTTTTTACAAAAAGGTAACTAAAACTTGTAACTTTTGAGTTGTGAACTTTGCTAGGTTACTTTCTATCTCTATTTGCTCCATTTCGATGGTCAATCCTCACAAATCTCGACGACAACTCTGAATACCTAAATCTTAGACTCCCGTGTCCATGCATACAAGATATGAATTCTGTGGAAATAGTAAGTATTTTACCAGGAATGCCAACATGATAGGCATAGACTGATAACACTGCACATTTTCTTGTTGTAATTGCAATCATAAAATGTCATTGCCATCCACTACTCATACAACTCATGTCAACATACAAATTGTCAAGGTATTTCAAATACATCCACTTATCATTTTCAGCTAGATGTTCTAGCAAAGGTCACTGAATTCAACTTAACATCCAATACATATGCTTGAAAGTTTTCAAAGCCTTTCAAACAAATTCATTATGCATTCATATTTGTCAGGGCGTTCCTTCTTTAGTATTGTGGTGAATAACTATACGCAACTCCAAAACTTCCATTCTGGGATGGCACGTGAGAAATAACAAAGTTAACATTACCTTGGAGAGCCACTATGAATTGCTAAACACAGAAACCTCCTTTACACGCTCTTCATCCCAAGATTTCAGCAATTCATCTATAAATATTGTCTTCACCTTTGACATAGCTTCATCATTAGGCTTAATGGAAGTCTCTACAAATGCTACCTTTGCACTCCCGTGACAACCAAATACAACTTATTTCTGCAGACGTCTAAATGCATTCATAGTATTTTGATGTGTTGTAAACTGTAGGAATGCAGACCTATGTTTTTGTCCTTCATTTATTGCCTTTCATTTGACCACATTTCTTTCAAAGCATTCTATCAAACAGTTCACATGTTTTGTCTATGGTTCACATTGTGGACATTTCCACAATATCACAAATTCTTTCAAATAGATCATACGCTATTCCAATGGTGCTCAATCATGTCAAAACTTACAGTCCCAATTTTCTGCTTCAAACTGCTCACTCAGTACAAACGATATCTTCAAACTGTTTCTGGGTTTTATTGTCCAATTCATCAGCTTTCCAAAGCACTTTGAAATTTTAAATTTCGTTGTGAAATGACAAAAATATCGCAGTTTTACTGCGACTGCGTTAAATTGATATAAAGAAATGCCATTTTAAATTTAACATAATTAAGTCAACAAAAATGGTGTTGCACTACTATCATTTCCAATTATAGTATCTGACAAAATCTCCACTGTCATCATGCTTTTAATATTTTCCAAGAATCTTGAGAAGATATTGGTGAAATTAGTAGGGTTTAAACGTTATATTTGCCTATTCGCACTTCCTTCAATCCCAACTGTTTCTTTTGTAGCTGCAATGACTAGAACACCTACCTCTTGCATTTGCTTAAAAAGTTTCGGTGGCCCTTTTCAACAAATCCGTTTTGTGCATATACTGAAGGTTTCTAAAGATTCTTCAACAAAATCATTTTGTGCATATCCTGCAGTCATGACAGTCCATGAGATTCATTTCTTTGAGGCATTTAGTCAAACAGTTTATGCGCTGTGTACGCTTCCACATATTACATACATTTCTACCAGGGTGTTTACAACTAGTTGAGGATTATGCTAAGATGATTGGAATACTTGCTTGATGCCAAACAAACCTACTCGCTTAGAAGTTCTTGAAGCATATAAAACACAATAACTATGTGCTATGGTAGGCCGTAAACTTTCTTTTGAGAATCCTTGGCTATTTAAAAACACTTTCGAAACTGCATTAAACCGTCAACAAATAAAACTTCAAAACCTTCTCTTTCGGCGTTTTATTGCTTTTTGATAAGTCCTATCGGTGTTTGAGAAGAATTTCAAAACCTTCTACTCTCTCCGAAATAAGTTTTAAAAGGTGCAAGTTGAATACTTTCAAAAGTGAGAGCATTAGCTGATGATAACGGGGAGTTCCTTCGTCGGCATTGGAAGTGATTTTCACAAATAATAACTAACTTTTAAGTTGTGACTTTTCCTTTTTCATAACCTCAACCTTTCAACTAACTTTTCACAACTTAGTTACAACTTGTGACTTGTGCTTTTCGCAAACTTTCATGAAATAACTACCAATTAGAAAATTATGACTTCTCCAAACCTCTAACTTCACCAGTAGTTAATAAAAATTATAACTTGTTCTTTCCATTGAGTTAGCCAAATTCACAAGTTGGAAACTTGTGAAAATTTCTAAGTTGCATCAAGTTAGCCAAAACTAAAAGTAGCTTCCCACTTTTTGAAAACTGAAAGTGACTTCTTCTTTTTTATTCACTTAGCGAAAAGTGAAAGTGCATCCAATGCCGGTTTTCACTTAGCCAAAAGTGAAAGTGAACACCAACTTAGGAAAAATCAAAAGTAGACTCCCGCTTAGTGAAAAATGAAAGTAAACCCGCACTTAGTCAATTTCGAAAGTAGACGGACTCCATTGTGCGAACTTTAACTTCTTCAATCGTGCAAGTGCAGAAAATAGTAAAATTTGCATAACTTTTGATTGAAGCCACGAATCTTTATGAAATTTCGGCCAATCATTGATATAGTTGATACGAGCCTGGTGGCAAAAGAATTTCTTTTTAAACTCCAATAAATTTGTTGTTTTAATTGTTTCCGCAAACTGCCTGCCGAAAAATTGAAAATTTAAAATCTCTCAAACCATAAGGTGCCATGACATAAAAAGTTGCCACATTAGGCAAAATAGCCATATAAACTTTCCTGTAAAATAATTTCTTTCCAACCTTTGCATATTTTGAAATTTAATTGTTTTTGCGATTTCCGACATAGTAGAACCGCTTCCAGGATTTCGGCTGAAACAAGCAAACAATACCTCCTTCAATCTAGAAATCAACTTGACACTTTAGTAGAATTTGTGACTAGGGGTGACTGAACATAAGGATTTGACGCAAAAGTTTGAAAATTGACAAGTTGAAAATGAGGCCAACAGCTGGCTCTAACTGGGGACAAGGACCTTGTGGACCCAGGATGAACACGGAATCTCTATTTATGATTAGTGCCTTATCCATTGGGCTATAGAGTCAGGAGATAATACGATGTTCAAGGGGAAGCAAGGAGACAAAGACACACAAAGACGAGGCAAACGACAAAAATGACAGAAACTAAAACAGGACAGACAACAAAAACTCCTAATTAACCCATGTACATGGTAGGTGTCTCCTGCCTCAAAACTGCTTTAGGTTGATCAAGTAAAATCATTGACAGGTTGAGAAAAATAGGCACCTGTGCGGAAAAGAAATGTGCACGGATGAGGTACCTGCGAACTCAATGGCCACTTCAAGATTATGAGAAAAATAAAATACATGAAATGTGAGGACTCCTTGAATAGTGCTCCGAACAACCAATTTTCATCATAAACTTCCGAGTCCTTTTGAATCATATTGGTATTGCTCTGCGTAGTGTTGATCATATCTTCTGGCATCATATCAAGCATACCAATTTTCTCTATCTGAAGATTGTTTTTGATAGTTTGAATTAGATAAGGAAGTTGAACCAGGAACCAGACCTCCTTTATGTGAAGTAAGAAGTGAAGAAAACTCGATATCTTGTGACTGATCTTCTTTATGAGTAATGTCCTCCTTTATCATTGAATCATTTTTTGCAAAAGAAAATTCCTCCTCCTGTATTATTACTAACTCAGGATGTGTTTCATTGAAGGATTGCACACAAGGATGAGAAAGTGATGAATCTACATTATGTGCTTTATCCTCCTGAAAATCCTCTTGTATAGTTGAAGAAATAATATTTTCCTCTCTTGGGAGTAGAAAAGGAGAAGGTAAAACATGCATCTCTTCGTTAGTCTTTTGAATACCAGCAGTTTCATGCATATTCTCATGAACATTTTGACCTCCTTTATCACTACCATAAACATTAATCTTATTGCTCTCTTCAACATTATTATCAACATGTAAAGGATTGCGGCATAGAATGAAATCACTCAAACTAGAATATTCAGGAACCAACTCACTTCTGAACTCTTTTTGTATAGATTCACACTCGGTACCTTTATGATCTTCTTGCACATTTGGAGCAGGAGTACTCAACACTTCATCTTGAGTAGTATCTTTAGTTTCAATAGTTGAGTATTCTTCTTCAACAAATGATAAAGGGTAAATGACGACATCTTCTTCATGAATAAGATCATCAACAGGATCACTAAGACACCAATCTACGATGGAAATCTCATGAGAGAGTTCTTTCGGTACCATTTCATCATGATTCTCCTCTTGTTCGATTTGCATGCATGATAAGAGAACATTTCGTGACTCATCTTCATCCTCTTCATTTACACTTTCTGTATTTCCTCGAACATTAGCCATGTCGCAGAAATCTTTCTCAGAAGATATATTTGTGCAACCAGAACAAGTTGTCACAAGAGACCTGCCATCGTCTGAAAAAATTTCTTCTCCATTATTGCATGTTTCCATTCGATCTTCTTCTTCTATCTCTATCACTTCTTTTTCTTCTTGCTTCAGTGGAGATGTCCTATTATGAGGAAATGTGATAACTTCTTCTTTTCTAGTACATGCATGTTCCGATGAGTCTCTTTCAGACACTTCCCTCAATACTGGTTCATTTGTAGGAAAAACTTTTGTCTCTTCATTGCTGTCCTCATCATGCAAATGGTATATATTAGCATAATTTCTTTTCTCTTCTGGTGTATGAATTTCCTCTGGTAGGGGCTTATGATCACGAGCAAGAAAATGAGTCTCCTTCCCATCTTTTTCTTCAATCTTCTGCAACGTTTGAAGCAAAGAAGGATGAACCTGATTAGTAGCAAGTTGCATGCCACCATAGAAACTCTTCAAAAACTCTCCTTGCTTAGAATCATCAAGAACTTGATTTTGCTGAGTAAAGGATGCAGAAAAAGAATAATCTTCATCATCACTGTCGCTGTCTGATTCAGGAAACTGCAAGTTATGCATCCGAGTTCTTCGATACCAAACCATCTTTCAAGATTCTTCTTTCAGATAGAATTGCCAATCTTCTTTTCTGGGGAGATACTTGAATATTCTTGAGGAATAAAAAGGCACCAACGCTTCAGCTCGATCCCCAGTAGAGTCACCAAAAATTTGTTGGTAAACAGATTTGTCACTGCGAAATAACCTTTGAAAATAACTCGTTGCCCTTAGAGCAGTGACTAAATTGTCCCAACAGTTGGAGAGATCACAACAGATCAACGATCTTCCTCTGCATTTGAGAGGGGCAGCTCCCTCGTATGATGGGGGTATTTGTGGTTTTTGTGTACTTTTAACCTGAAAGTACAGAAAAGAGGAAAAGGAAAACTAACAATAAAGATGATTAATAGAAACCCTAACAGTAGACATACGAATACTGGTTCAGATTTCACAAACTCAGGACAAATTATGAGGGGATTTCACCACAAAAGTTAGAAACTACATTCCTGAACCTATATGATGAATTGCATAAAAATAAGTTTAATATGCAATGATAATGAAAAGAAGATGATGGATCTCAACATACGAAGAGACAGGTTTCTCCAGCACATTCAAATCAAGATACCAAGATATGATTGTGTTTCATTACATTAATTGCACTATTTATATATGCTTTAAAAGATGACCAATAATTCACACAATGACACAGAGGTATTACTCATTTAACATACGAGAAATCAGTAATAATAACTTAGAGGTACAATGGAACATACGAACCAAATGCTCTCTTTATTATCTTTGTAAAATTATACAATTTCAAAAGCCTTCATGTACAAAGTATAAGATCAGAGGTCTCTAAAGCTTCTTCATAAGTTCCCCTAAATACAAGGCTATTTCATGTGTAAAGGGGACCGTTTCAATAGACTTTTATAGGGGAACTTATGAAGAAGCTTTAGAGACCTCTGATCTTATACTTTGTACATGAAGGCTTTTGAAATTGTATAATTTTACAAAGATAATAAAGAGAGCATTTGGTTCGTGTGTTCCATTGTACCTCTAAGTTATTATTACTGATTTCTCGTATGTTAAATGAGTAATACCTTTGTGTCATTGTGTGAATTATTGGTCATCTTTTAAAGCATATATAAACAATGCAATTAATGTAATGAAACACAATCATATCTTGGTATCTTGATTTGAATGTGCTGGAGAAACCTATCTCTTCGTATGTTGAGATCCATCATCTTCTTTTCATTATCATTGCATATTAAACTTATTGTTATGCAATTCATCATATAGGTTCAGGAACGTAGTTTCTAACTTTTGTGGTGAAATCCCCTCATAATTTGTCCCAAGTTTGTGAAATCTGAACCAGTATTCGTATGTCTACTGTTAGGGTTTCTATTAATCATCTTTATTGTTAGTTTTCCTTTTCCTCTTTTCTGTACTTTCAGGTTAAAAGTACACAAAAACCACAAATACCCCCATCATACGAGGGAGCTGCCCCTCTCAAACACAAGGGAAGATCGTTGATCTGTCGCGATCTCTCCAACTGTTGGGACAATTTAGTCACTGTTCTAAGGGCAACGAGTTATTTTCAAAGGTTATTTCGCAGTGACAAATCTATTTACCAACAAGGTGGCAATTCCCAGGGTAACCGAAGCAAAGGAGGACATCAGTCCGGATGATTTTGACATCTTGAAGGTCGACCTTGGACCAACCATGAAGGATCAAGAAATGGAGGAACTGGAGGATTCCGTTGCTGCCGTCCGAGAAAGGTTGAGGAAGGAAGAAGAAAAGAAGAATCAGTTGAAACAAAAGAATGAGGAATTACGGCGGCACATCCAGCAACTCATGGGCCCATTGTAGTCCGCCCAAGGTGCAATGGCCCAACCTCTAAGCATAACTAAGGATTCGTTAGCTGAGGTTGAAGTTTTGAGGACGGCCGGTCATATAGCCAAGGGTTGGATCGAGAAGGTCTCGGATAGAGCCCATAAATTCATAGAAGACCCCGTCCACGTGAACAGGAGAGTCACAACACTCATGGATAGAATCCAAGCCATTTTGGATACATGTCAGCAATTCATAGTTGTCCGGGAGAAAACCATCCCTAGACTGAAGGCACTGATGAACACTCCGAAGCCGGACTTGGTGAGGAACAAGGTGATACATGCTAATTCAGTATATGATTTCCTCAGCTGGTATTCTGCCTTGGTCATGAAGAGGGATAACCTTGAAAAGATTGAAGGCAACACTTCCCAGGCCCACGCCATGTTGAAGGAAATCCAGGACAAAATCCTTGTATCCTTGGAGGCCTGGTTTGATCTGGAGGTAGCACCGGATGGAGTCATTGACTTGAAGGAATTGAAGGGCAAGATGCGGAGCATATACTTCAAAACGGCTTATCCTACCCAAGAGTCCCATCTTGAGGATGCTTCCTCATTCCTGATCCTCATTAACAGTATCCAGGAGCTAAGGGCGGATTGGGAAAATGTCCTTGTTGCTTGTGCCACCACCGCGTCCGTCATGGAGTTCTGGATTGAAAACATGCCCAGTATTCCTATGGAGGAGTTGGAAGTCGTCCTGACTAGGTTCGTGGAGGCAGAGACTAGGGAGCAGGAGGAAGTTCCAGACAGGCAGGACAGTCCTATCTAGGAGTCCTAGACAGGTGGTGCCCAGGAGAGCTGGCGGTCGCCCTTTCACCATCTGACGTCCAGGACAGGTGGCAGTCACCTACATGTGGATTCTGACGACCCCACCTACTTTTCTAGGGTTTCTGACCCATTGCACTCATTCCAAGACAATCTGATTTCCTTTGTTGCCCTAATGTATTTTGGTTGCCTATATAAAGGTTGAGAGGTCTCATTTGAAAGGATCTTCATCATCTTCTCTTTTTCTCATTTCTATCATTCTGATGCTCCTAGAGCAGCCTAGTAGTTAGCTTTCATTTCTGCATTGTTTTTCTGAGCTGAAACTCCAAGGATCAGTTGGATTGTTGTAATACAGACTTCTGAAGCAAGAATATAAACATTGAATATTGGTGTTCATAGGATTCTTTGGATGTTTGACATGGTCTTATTGACTCCTTGAAGCAAATCTGAAAGTCTTTTCCAAGTTATTTACTTTATTTCAAGCTTTGTTAGTTAAGTGTGATGGAAAATACTATTGTTGAATGATTGAATGCTGATTTGTTACCATTCGTGATCTGTGGCTTGCAAATCACTTTGTATGGTTAGTCTGAACTAATTCCAAGCTTAACTTCGACTATTCCTGAATTATCAATCTCATGTTCCATGTCAGGACAGTGTGAAAATACCTAACGCTACCCCAGAAGATCGCACCATCTCTGCCTAGTTGTTGTCGCATGACGAAGCAGAAGCGTGGTTCCAGCATCAATCCTTAGTAGTAGTCTTTCCCGTCATTGAGATCCCTAAACTCTTTACCTCTATCCCTATCTTTTTCGTTTTCTTTTAACTTTCCTTAGGAGTAGATTATAGAAGAGTCTATCGCAAAATCATTCGTTACCCGTACAAGTTAGTCTAGTTGAACTTAGATCTTTTCTGCCAGAAGTTGACAAATCCAGTCTAGGAAGAGAGGAATCCAAATCCAAGACTCTAGAAGCCACCAAAACCCCGCTTTCTTCCTTGAGAACCGAAACACTAAGTCTGATACGTAAGTCCCCCTTGTGATTACCAGCAAATCACATCATTTCACTAAGTCTATCCCACACCAGTCAAGACCTGACACAAAAGGAACCTTGGAGCAGTCTCATTCGATCACATAGTTCAGCGTCTGAGAAGCTTTATTCAAGAGAGGATAGGATACTCAGTATTTTATTCTAATGTTTGTTGCAGTCACAAAAAAATCATCAACATGTATAAGACCATCTTTGTTAGGATCTAAAATTGCACTTAATTCCACATACCTATCAAAGGCGTATTCATTTTTTAACCTGTCAGGAAGTGCTTGATATTGGTCAAAAGCTTCGGTAGCCTCCTGTTCATAATTTTGAACTCTATCCACTATCTCTAGAGTAAGAGCTTTTTCTCTGCTTCCATTGTACTGGGAGCTGCTGGCTTCTTTACTTTGTCTTGGACCATGAATTAGATTCTGATCCATCTTGCTCATAAGTCGGTCTATCATATCGGACATCTGATCAAACTTCTTCTCCATTCGGTCACCCAAAATATGCAGTTGCCACTTTCCTTTATCTTCCTCAGCCATGACTGGTTTTTTCTCTGGCACTTTTGTTGCATGCAAAGTTTGGAAACTGCACACAGGCTGGCAGGAAACCGCTCTGATACCACTGCAATGTCCACCCTAGTTTTGCCCACAATTTGTTCCAAACAAACACGGCTGTTTGCACCTTTCTATTAAATGATCATTTTTTCAAATACTTTGCATTTTACATAGAAACTGAAACTTATGATGTGTGCTGGTGTGAGAGTGCTTGTTTAAGATTTTTAGAAGATATTTCATAAACAATTTAATCACCAGATGCAAAGGTATTAAAGAGGCATTTTGTCATACAGTTTGCAACCTTAAACATTAATGGAAGAATGAATCAAGTTTGCTGTCTATAATCAGTAATTGCAACTGAGAATATATTTTCAATGTAAATCATATACATACCACTTACAAGCCATTACACATGTTAAGAATTCCTCCAGCAAGGTATCTCAATAGGATGTTGTCATTACTGCCCACAAGTGTAATAATCTCTAATGGTTTCCTCTTAGTATATCAGCAGCACTCACCACAGATCATGAATCAACACCCAGCAGCAGCTCTTAATCTCCTACGCACCTCCACATACTCTCGATCCCTTAGATACCACTTCAAATATACCATAAGGCTGAATGTTCACACTCAGAAAACTAAATCAGAATTAACACAGGCCTGATATAGAATTCAGAATTCTGGAGATGCACATAGCTCACCCAGAATCACCATATATTCCCCACAACTAACCCCAACATTGAGCAACTCACCAACACACACCAAAGTGCCCATACCAAACTGTAAACACCAAAAAACTATTACCCAGAAGTCAACTCAGATCGTACAGCCCAGCAAGTACGGCCCAACACAAACTTCAAAAAGGTTCCAAACTCCAACTCCAATCCACACCAAAACCCACTCAACAAACAATAAAACACCTACAAATCAAAACTGATCTAAAAACATCAAATTCCATGATGCACAGTGTGAAATTCTGAGTGAATTCACCAATGGTCTAGCTGGGGTTGATCTTTCACAACCGGAACTAGATAGAAGATGGAAGCTAAACAGCCCCAATGTTGAAACCTGCTCAACAGCAAAGGTCACAGAATAGGAGATCAAAATCCAAATGCATCCTCTAGCAAATGAGCCTCAGAAGCCAATAAATAGTCCTCCAGAAGAAACCCCCAGCACTCCTCGCCAAAATAGTATATTCTTTGCTATTATTACCTTGAGCGCTCCCCACTCCACAACATGCATAAAAAAATATTAATATCCTGCCAACATGCACTCCACTACACAGGGAATATTGCCTAGAATAGGCGACAGTAGGAAAAAGGGGCCCACCAAGCCTAGCGCCCACTAGAGGAGTGGGGAGAATAAAACAAAAATAGAATATAAGTTTCCCAAAATGAATGTTTTGAATAATAAAATATGGGATGACTTATTTAATCCTTTTAAGTTTATCATTTCCCCAACCCACATAAATTAGCCTTTGGAAAATAAAAAGGCTAACCTACATATTCCATCTTTACTAATGGAAAGGGGACATTACAAAATAAGACCTCATATTTATCTCCAACATGAAAGCCAACAATAGAAGATGTTTTCCCAACCTCATTCTCATGTGTAAGGGCTGCCAGCATACGATATGCAAGAACAAGTGACTGCTGTTCCAAATCAGAAAATCAGAGTTGCTGTCATACCCTTTTATAGTGTCTTCCTCTATGTCAAACACCTCCATTGCTGTTGCATGCTTCCCATGAAGTGCTGATCCAATGTGAGACTCCCCATGAAATTTATATGCCTCAAGGCTGCTCCTTTTGGCTGTCCTAACATAATAATGTGAAGATGAAGGACTGCTTCCATACAACAGAAAATCAGGCCTGCTATCATACCTTATCCAGCTGTCCTCAAGCTCATCAATCACGTATTTCTCCTTTGCCATGTGTCCTCTCACAAGTGCAGATCCAAAAAGGGGTTCTATATGAAATTTACTTGCCTTAAATCTGAATTGTACCTCTGCCATGTCTTGATATTCTGAAAGTAAGGGATTGAAGTTATATATCCAAAAAACAGGCCTTACCTTATGCCTTTGAGTGATGTCTTTGTAGACCTTAATCTTCTCTTCCCTCATGAGTGAGTGATCATCAACTAGGGCAGGTCCATGTGATGTCTTCAATGGAAAATCAGGTGTACCATGTGTCCCAAACTCTGTCTTATGGCTGCAAGCTATGTCTCCTTGTGTACCATCAATTCCTCCATCCATGTGTCCATTCTTCACAAACTTCAGATTGGCGTGTTGTCCCTTGTATGTAGCTGCCATAGAAGACTGAGCCTCCGCTGTGTATGATGAAGAGTGTGCATTCTCCCAACAAGGCTCATCCATCTCATCTTCCTTTCTTCTCAAGGCATCCAAGTATATCTCACCAAGTGTGAGAAGATGATCTCTATCCGCAAGCAAGTGAAGGTAGTTGGACTTCACTACCACCAAGGCCTCCTTGAGCTCATGTAGGTCGGCAAGATATAGGTCTTCTTCAAGGTTTCCATGTTTCCCTAGAGCCTTCCAACACAAGCCTGCCATCATCTTATGAACATGATCAAAAAGAGTTAGAGCTGCCACAATCAAACCTTCATTTACCTGTAGTTGCCCATCCAAGGGATGTGACTTATGAGACCTAACGTCTTCATGCAGAATTTCTGATTGTTCATTATGATCATGCTGCTCCAAATCAGCTCCCTTCATGGCATCATGTGTGAAGACTAAGTCATCATCATACTCAGGCAAGGGGTCGCCATCAAAGCAATGGTCTTCCATAGTAGGTGAATCATGTATGACCTCCTTATCCTCCAAGGGATCATTCAAGTCTTGCCAGTCTAAGTCAATCTTAACAACATCTCTTTGTTCAATATGTGGCAACATTTCTTTATGTAGTTGATTCAACCTTGTAGGTTTGACAATCTCCGTGATAGCATGTCCCTCCTTCGTGTGATCATTATGAAGCCTTAGGTAATCCTTCTTTGCAATGTGTGAAACTTCTTCGCTCAAACCCTCATAATGGCTTGTAAGTAAACCTTCCTCTTTCATGGTGGCATCTTCTTCAATTTTATCTTCATGGGGCTGAGGTGTACCTTTGGCTTTGTCTCCTTTAGGGCTTGGAGTCCAACCTTCAACATATATAAACTGATTTATGTCCTTATGGAAACTTATGTATTCTTCTCCTTTATCCTTATCCTCATAGGGCTGCAAATCTTCTTCCTTTTCTATCCTTCCTCCCACGCAATCTCTTTTGATCTTTTTGGCTTCTTCTTCTTCTTGCTTCCATCGATCAAATATTCTTTGTAATCTTTCATGTGTTTGCCGAAAAGATGCATACGCAAGATTCCACTCTTCATCCATGATGCAAGACAAACCCCTAGTAACTCTTCAATCAAACCCTCTAGGCTGGCAAGATCATGGCTCTAATACCACTGTAATATCCCAAATGGGGATATTTTGCCCTAATTTGGATTTTCAGGCTTTCCCAATTTATTTTCTGATTTCTGCCCTAAATTTCTGCACTTTATTTTTCTGCCCTAACCCTAGTTCTGCTCCAAAATTCAGACTTGAAACAATTGCATATATTTATCATAAAACCATGTCAAGCATCAACACGATCACACCATATGATTCGCCCAACCATGCAAATGATATTCACCATGAATTACATATTAATTATGTCAATTAAGCATCCATAATGAGTATGAAGACTGCTGCTATAAATTCTGGAAATATATGGAGTTTGATTACATTCAACAATTGGTCAATACGCCAAATACAAATAAGAATACTGCTGTTACAATTTCAGACCTAATACTCAAATTGTACATACCAAGAAACATGGGCAAATGCTCCCATATAATAGCGCTCTAAATGAATAGAGTTGAAACCCTAGATGCTGATGCAAATCGCTTAACAAGAGGCCAGCAACATAGTCGATTTAGGTCTGCTGTTCTGCTGTAATGAAATCTGCCCTAGCAGCCAAAGAATGCCTCAAGATGAGGGTCACTCCTCCTTAGATGTAATTTGCCTTAACCTTAGAGGAATCGCCCATCACAAATGCTCTCCCTAGCTAATATGAAATCTGCTCCTTGCTGATTGAAACTCACTTGAATCCCCGTCACAGGATCCACAATAAGAGCAGTTAGATTGGCGCCCAACTCCTCTTTGGACCTTGAGGTTTTCGTCCCAAGTTCCTATTGAGATTGCTCCTCAAAGATGATTGAGTGAATGCTGAATGAATGCCTTTGGAATGCCAAAACATCTTCTATTTATACATGAAACTCATCCTACAAAGTTGCTGGCCGATCTAGGCATCTTTTCCCATAATTATCCCTCATAGAGGCTGACCTAGGCACAATTCCCTAGGGCTGACCTAGGCAGCATAAAGAGAGCCAACCTAGACAGGGAAAAAGGTCTTTTGCTCCAATCAAATTAAAGATTTGATTATTGTATCTCCTCCCTTCAAGCTCTATCATAGATGCAAGTAATACTATGTTTCCATATTTCCACTGGCCGCCAAGCATCCCGTGATCTCCTCCTTGTGATGGTGTGTAGAGTACAATCTCTCTAGCTCATCCATCTCTATGCATGAAGAACATATTATATCACTTATCCAAGCATCCAAGTTGCACCCACACGAAACAAGATCATCTCTTCGCACGATCATGTCAAGACTCCATATCTCATGACATATATCTGTATGAGTAACTCTCCCAGGTGGTCCACTCCACGGAAGATAAACCTCCAAGAGTCCTGGAGCGAAGTGATAAGCCCAAGTCCTCTCTAATGGCGACCATTCCCAGAATGGGGACATTACACTGATCTATTGGATTTCATCAAGGACAAAGGAATAGTGAAAGCGTAGTCATGTCACTACATCTGGAAGAAACATAAAGGTGGTTTGGACCATGCCCTTGAAGTTGCTTATTGATTTTCAGGTCAGGATCTACCTGTGACATGCAAAGAATTCAGAGGGCTGGTTTCCATAGGGTCTTTCACAGAATTGGAGGCTCGTTTCCAAGTGTTAGTTGGTGAAGTTGAGAAAATGTTGAGACCTTTGGTGAAGAACAAAGGTGATTAATCTCCAGGCTTGGACATTGAAAAGCTAATGGCACCATTCAAAGTGTCTCTGCATTAGGATACCAACAGAGCTGATCAGGCCAAAAAGGCAGTCAAATACCTCATTAGGATGGCTGGGTTGCTGAAGAATGAAGATGAAGCTGGTGGTTCAAAGTTTGTCAAAGCTAAAGTGTAGATCTTGATTAGAAGTTAATTTCTTTGGTTTTTATATACTTTAGTATATTTAGGTTTCTATAGGTTTTCCCATATTTTCAAACTGAGAAACTAGTATGTAAGACTTGTTTATGGGTAAATGTAAAGACTTTATGATTTTTTTAATATCTATATATATGGAAGAGGGCACCAAGTCCCTAAATTCACAAATCAATATGTGTGTGTGTGCGTGCATGTGTGCGTGTGTGCGTGTGTGTACATGCATGCATGCGCGTGTGTGTGTGTGCGCATGTGTGTGTGTGTGTGTGCATGTGTGTGTGTTTATTGATTTGTTTACACGAGCATAATCTTATAGTTAATTACTGATTGGTTAGTTAAGAAAGAGGAGATAGGTGCTAAGCCTAGTTACAGGCATGTAATAACTTTATTATGTCAATGAATATATGTTCAATGAAATGGAGAAGAAAGAAGGAATTCCTTGGTTATTCAAGAAAGAGGTGGATGCAGAAGCCCGACCATTGCCTTTGAATTATTTTATTTGCTATTTCATTTCTTTGGTATTATGGGAGTGGAAACAGTAAATGCTGATTTTAATTATGTTGGGAGTGCCCTTTTTAATTTTCCTTTTCAGGCGAGCTGCTGATTTAAATAATTTTCCATTTTTCTCATCATCCCATTGAAGGCATTTATTGTTTTACTATTTTTGTCACAGAGTTTCTGGACCTGCTTTCAAGGCATAGAGAATTTTGCGACCTTTCTTTATGGCCTGCAGGGTGTTTTGGATATCTTTATGTTTGAGGCTGCTTGCAGGTTGAATGGCAGAAGAACTGGAGGACATTGCTAATATTTATGAACAGTGTGCATACTCCTTTGGCAGGGCATGAATGTTGAGACGGGGTTTGCCCGATGGCAAGGAAATGGATATGGCATTATGTCTACTATTTTCTACACGGTCTAGAGATGAGTTTGTTGCTGCATGGGATGTGGATTGGGGACAAGAGGAAGGTGCAGAGTGGTGCAGGGGCACCTAGTCCTCATAATGTAAATAAGGGGTAAATGTTGGGTTTTGTGCTTGAGTCATGTTTTTGGTTGTAATAAGGTCTATTTAGACCATGTGTAATGTTTTTAGTCATGGGGGTCAGTTGTGGAAGTTAAAAAGTTGCAATGTAATTTTGCATTTTTTGGTTTGTGTGGGAAGTTGAACAGTCAAGTACTTGAAAAGTAGTTTGAATCAGTTGGTTTTTGAAGGAAACTGTTTAAATATGCCTTGGGATGTTCGAGGCAATGTTCTGGAGACATTTTTGAAGAATAAATAATAAGAATACTCTGTTTTCCTGCACATTCCAGTGCTTTCTTGCTGTTGCAGCGAATGGTACGGCCCAGTATGGCCTGTAGATGAACCAAATTTAATTGGAATTGATAGAGGAGCGAATTATCTGTCATTTGGTTTTGGTTTGATCTATTTTCATTAAATTTGAAGGGAGTTAGAGCATTTTTGCTGTAAACAGTCAGAAAACCCTAGTTTGAGAGGGTATGATTGAAAGAACATGAATTAAAGCCCATTCACCCGATGGAAAATTCTAAAGATTGGTAAAATAGAAGTAGATACAAAGCTTTAAATGATTTTGGCATTTGCAGGAGCAGGGGTTGGAGTTTGGGTCGAATTTGAGGCAGCCCTAGTCTGAATTTTCTATATATTTGGCTTAAAGTGCATAGGTAGACATAGGGTTTGGTAGTTTGGTGAATTGGAAATAGTTCCAGCTGACAAAATTGGCATATTCAGACCTCATGAGATGTGAGGAATGTCCTAAAGTGGAGTTTTGTGTTTTGGGTCTTGTATTTCACATACTTGCTTTGTAAAACAGGGCTAATTATGCCTATTTGAGCTGTAACAGTCAATTTTAGAGGGTTTTGTTCCAAAACAACCCTATCCACAAATTGGCTATGTTAACAAGAGGCAGAAAGGGTATCTAGAATGGTATTTTGTTTCTGGGTTTGAGGCCTCCTTTAAAAGTTATGATGAAATCCCTTGTTTTGGAGTACTACTAGGGGATTGAAGGATTTGAGAGAAAACCCATCAAGTAGGAGTTTCAAAAATTAAAAAGTTTGTTCATTTGTGATTGTGTGTTAATCTCCACCCTGCTCTGCATCACAGAGGATGGTTTGTGCGCAAGAAACGAAAACTTGGTGGATACGGACCAGCAGGATGTAATGTCCCCATTTTTGGAATGGTCACCAGGAAAGAATGGATGGGCTAATCTCCACATTTCGAGATGTTTGGAAGGCCTCTTGAGTATTGGAGGTGACTTGCCTTTGATGCACTTATCAAGGAGTGAACTATTAGGGAGAGTCTTTCATATGGATGTGTGTCATGGGTTATTTGACTTGACACATTCATGCCAAGGGACAATAGTATGTTGTGTAGATGTCATCATTACACCAAAGGATGCTCTCATATGGATGCCTTGCTTACGCCTTCATGGTCACATGGTATACATCATTATGGAGGTTATTGTTATTGTTATC
The DNA here is from genome assembly GCA_027924645.1 of Cunninghamia lanceolata. Taxonomy (NCBI): domain Eukaryota; kingdom Viridiplantae; phylum Streptophyta; class Pinopsida; order Cupressales; family Cupressaceae; genus Cunninghamia; species Cunninghamia lanceolata. The sequence continues at coordinate 9,607,722 of BSBN01001344.1, read as the reverse complement.
TTGGATGACTTGTAATTCGAAGGTCAAGCACTCTCCTACATCTCACCTTGGTGCTCAATGAAGAGATAAAATATAATATTCTTTGCATTTATACTAGTGCTTGACGGATGGATGATATAAGATAAAACAAATAATTATTATCATGCTTGGCCAGCACCCTTGATGGATATTCTAATTCGTATCTTTAATTTGAATTAGGTGCCTACTAGGTGATATGGTTGGGTCGGCCCTCTTGGAGGGAAAACTATATTCAAAAATATAATGCTCTTGCCCAAGTCAGCCAGGTTGAAGGAAAGACAAATTGCATATAAATACAAGTTGGACTTGGCATTTGAAAATCATCATTCAACATTCATTTCATACACACTTGAGAGCAATCTCTTGGAGAGGATCTTAGGACGAAAACCTCAAGCATCCTAGGAGGAGTTGGGCGACAATCTAACTTCTTCAATTGAGGATTCCGTGACGGGGATTCATTTGCACTTCATCTTCTTCTAGGGTAGATTGTATATCAGCTTTGAAAGCATTCATGATGGCCTCTTCATGGGCGAATAGACTAGGGCTTCACCCTAGATTGGAGCGCACCTCTTGGAAGGAGAGACGACTGGCAATGGAGGTGTTTGGAGGAGTTTGTGGGCTGCTAGGGTTTCAGCTACAGCAGATTTGTTACAGCAGTCACAGCAGACCTCATTTGCCTACCTTGGAGGGTTTCATCTTGGGCGAATTGCATCATTGTTTAGGGTTTTCAACCGTAGTGGAGGAGTGCCACCCTTTGAGGATATTTTGACTCATATTTTGGTATGTACTTCATGATATTAGGTCTCAACTGTAGCAGCAGAGATATGATTTATGTTTGGGCATTGTTAATGATGTTTTTGTGCCAACAACAACAATAGAATAAACAACCAAGTATCCTATTCTCTTTTGAATAAAGTCTCTCAAAGGCTAAGCTATGTGATCCAGTGAGACAACTTCAAGGTTCCTTATTCGTGATTGCAGTGGATAAACTCAATGAATACATGTGATCTTGTTAGTAATCACAAAGGGACTTACGCAAACTTCTTGCTTCATTCAGCTTATTCCTCCTTTCAGTGTGGATGATGCATGTGCTATGTCTCAATAATAAAGAAAAGGAAAAAGATAAAGGTTTAGAGAAGCTAATCTAAGGTCAATGAGGCAATGATGATGCATAAATAGACAAACTCCTTAATCAACCTAACTCCACTTCACCAAGAATGCCTACAACTACATGGAGTAGGTGCAATCTCCTAAGGATAGTGAATGGTTTTCAAATCATGGAAGCTTATATAAGCACCCATTAGACAGCACAGCTCAAACAAGCATCCACAATTGAACTTAAGCAAATGATGATGAGGCTCAGACTAGCTTTACACGACACTCCACCAGCGATGAATGTCAAAAGCATGAGCTAGGAGTTGATCAAATATTCAACACATATATGCATTACATCAATGAGCTACTACTCTACTTCTAATCTACTTAAAAACATCTCTTCATTTCATCAAGATACAAGAAACCATGTTATTCCACAAGACGACACTTAGCACCAAGCGAGCTCCAATGTCTTTGTATTAATCTTGAGAAATATTTACAACAATTTTCAAGTACTCTCAGAGAATTTCGAGAGTCTCTTTCTACTCTACTCCTCTATTCTACCTACCTACTAACTAACTGTGAACAAACTATTACAAATGAGGCAACAAGGCCTTTATATAAAATCCCAGAATTACAATGAATGGCCTGGATTAGTTCAAGTAGCCAAGGGCCCAGATCATGCCATCTCAGCAAGTAGTTACAACAATTTGCTATTTTTAGTACATAAGAGAGGCAATGAAGGCACGTTTTCAAAGAAGATAAGGATGAAATAGAATCTTTAGTGCATCTTCCACATGGGCGTCCTCTTTGGCTTCTTGCTTGTTGAATGATGTGGCGAACTGTGATTGATGAGGATGATGTGTATTTGCCACGTAGGTGCCACCTCAGCAACTCTTATGATTCCAACAGTTTATTCAATTTGCTTTTGGGCATATTCCCAAATTGCATCATCTATGTGATGTCTTCGAATGTGATTGCTTTGATGAACTTGAATGTTTGGAAATGTATCCTTGTTGATTTCGCCTTGTTCTTTTGTAAGTCGGATGTGTATGATACATGTTGCTCATTTGCTTAACTCTGTGATACTTCTTCTCTTGGCAAGATACAACTGATCTTCTTTGAATGCTTGTTCATAGAGAGTAGTATAGATGATGATAACATGAAGTAGGAGACTTCTCTCGGAGACTTGAAGTTTGATGGATGGCTGTCTTCGTTGATGCAGATGATGAAGTGTTCCGGCATGACGAACTTGAAGTGGTAACATGATGTCTCCTCCGCAGTGGCTACCTCTTGACTTCACTCCTCGCTTGAAGGTGGTTCCAGGCGCCTTGCCCCTTGAATGATTCCTCAATTCAGTCCACGCTCCTTCAACCATCCTGCAATACAAACCAAGAAACGTATCAACTCTTTTGATAAACACTTTATAACACAAAAGAATCATCTTTAAACATTTCAATAACCCCTCCAAGTCTAGGCGCACATCTAGGTCTCTGGAGTTGCAAAAGTGTGCCTAGGCTTAAATGGCCTTATACTTGCTATTTTATGTTTTCAATCGATTGGAAATGATTTAGAATGATCCCTACTCAAAGTGCTCACTCCCAAATGCGACTTCATGTGATTTTTCCTAAGGCGCAAATCTAGGTTTCTACAGAGGTGAAAGTGCGTCTCCAACTACTTTGCCTCATATTGCCATTTTTGTGACTTTAAACAATTAAAAGGACTTAGAACGTTCTTCTTTCTCAAGCGCTTACTTAATGATGTGAATTGATGTGATTTCTTTGAAGCGCTAATCTGGGTCTATAGAAATGCAAAAGTGCACCTAGCACTAAACTGACCTTGTATAGCCATTCAAACAGTTGGGAATGACTTGGATGCTTCTCTTCTTCAAGGTGATCACTTAATGACATGCACTCATGAGTTTTCCTTGAGGCGCTCATCTTGGTTTGCAGATGAGGAGAAGTGCGCCTAACTCACTTAGGCAAATTTTTTGGAGTTTTAAGGATTTCACACATGTTTAAACTCTCATGAGAATACCTAGGCGCTCATTCTTGAGTTTACAACCACAATACTTCCAAGGCACCAATAGATGACTGTTCAAGAGCAAAAGTGCGCCTAACTCACTTGATGATTTCTTGTCTTAATCAATGATTCCAATTAAATGCATGAGTACTTAGAAGAGTTTTACCTTATGGTGATCAAATTTTGGGCTCCAACTCTCTCTCTTGGTAAGGCGCACTTTTGTGATGGTTGAAGTGTGAAATTGCGCCCTGATACTTAGGAGAGTTTATCCTTCAATCTTATCAATTCAAACAATTGCACTAGCTAAAAGGAAAGTCTTAATACTGAACACTCCTTAAAACTCATGGATTTAAGCATATTTCTCTTTAGGCGCACTTTTGAGGTTCTACAGATGTGGATTAGCGCCTAGCATTTGAGATAAACGAAGTCTAATTCTTCAAGGCGCCCACAACTTTGGATGACTCCTAACATTTTCTACTCAAGGCGCAAGTTTGGGGTTTTAGAAGTCATGAAATACGGCTTCACTCCTCTGGGTGTTTCTCAAAATTCACTAAGTCATCTTACTTTATGTTGATCTTGGGCGTAAATTGGAGTCTCTAGATGTTACTTCCCTCTACATTAGACCCAGGCGCACTTTAGTGATTGATCAGGAGCATACTTGTGGGGCTCTACCTTAGGCGCACTTTTAGGGTTGTCCAGTTGAGATCTAGCGCCTAAGGCTATTTGGACCATTTCCTTGCAAAATTTCCTAAGTTTAGGTCACTTTGAGAGTTGAAACATCAATTTCCATCAAGGCACCAAGGTTTAAGCTTGTCATTGGTTGTGATTCTAAGATTCCCCACTCGCTAAGAGTCATTCAGCAGTTTGAAGTGCAACTTACCTTGTCATTTCCACCGACTTCATCATGAAACAAACCTAAGACATCATCCAAAATGCATGACAAAGCACTGGAGCTCAAAAAAGGGGGTCCCCGATTTGCAATGGGGCGATGTGTGATTAGGTCACAACATGCATGATTGCCAATGTTTTTGATGTAAAAATCAGACTTCTATATTCTGATTTATATCGGCAGATTATTCAGATTTCATATGTGTGTTCGATGCTCCCAAATTGTGCATTTCATGGTGAATTTCATTGTTGATATGGGGCGAATGATATGATGTGTTATCTTGATGCTTTGATATGCAATATGTTGGTTGTTATAAGTGTTTGTTAATCTGAAAGCTAGAAGATCAGACTTCAGCATCTAGGGTTTGAACAGAAATTGAAGTAGAGTTTATTTGGAAAGCCCATAAATCCAAACTAGGCAAAAATATCCCCATTTGGGACATTACACAGGATTGGTATCTCATCCATCTTTGGATGGGTAATGGAGTTGCTTTGACTGATTGTATGTACTCTGAAGAGGGTGTATGGGAACTGTTGTATTCAATATAGGTCTTCATTTGCATATGTCAAGTGTCAAGTTGACTAAGAGGTGTAATGATGACTCTGAAGTTGTGAGAGGCAATCGCCATGATGTGAGTTATATATAAATAATAAGCAGGAGTGCTAATGTAAAAAGTTAAAATACTCAATTGTTAGACAAATGACAAAAGTGCAGGTTACCATAATTTATTACAATAGTCATTGGTTTTGCAAGTAATGAGTATTTTGAAGTACTAAAGTTAGTAATTTTTTCCACTCTTCTTCCTCTACTATGGTCCAAAATTTCCTAATTTGCAAGTGATCTTCCCCATTACATGCATGTATGTCCACTTCCGCACAACACTCTGCATAAATCCATGTTGTAATTATTTGTGCATTATCTCAATTTTTGCATTTCTCAATGCAGTTATGTTTAATATTTTCTTTTTTGGTTTGTTTGATGAGCACTTAAACTAAGAAAACAACAGTAATCTAGTCTCTTTGTATTAAAACTTTATTGTATAGTATACTGTTGTCAGTCTCTCAAATTTCCAAGTGTTTTCGATCCTTGTTGCTGGATAACTGTTTTCTGTTATCTCACATATAGACCCTAATTGCAACTATCCAAAATTCAATGTTGTTCATCGTTTACCTCAATTATAATTTATATTGCATGGGTTGAATTTTCTTCTTTCCAAAGGTATTTGAGGGTAAACCACCCGCCAATCGACTGTATTACAATAGAAATTCTTGACCCACTCCTTATCTTTTCAATTTAAAATTTTAAGGAGAATTTCAAAAATGTTTGGGCATTATAGTAATTCTTTTGAAATTTCTGAATCTGTAATATGTATGCATGCATATCATAAATTCAAAACAGCAGAGATTTGGGGAAAACTGAGGCGTTCCTGGCACATGAAAATCTAATAATGAATGACATGGCAAATGGTATCCTCGAGAGGTATTTCACTAGTAAGGATGAAGAGTCCTTGTGACACTTGAATCCATCAATCAAGTCTCGGATGATGAGTGACAGAAGGAAAATCTAGCCCCATCAGGCAGAAGATTGAATTTTTTAATTCTGATGTTCCTAGTAGCTTTATCAATTTGTTTTGCTTAATTTGCAGAGGATAAGGCAGTAGATTGTCATTTGTTAGATGTTTAGACTGCTTTGTCTGTGTCTCGGTATTTAATAATGTAATAGGCATGTGATAGAACTTTAGAAGCATACACTGTCTGGACCTATTGAACTGATATAATAGACAGCCACCAAGTCTTTGGTTTGTCAATGTTCAGTTTTTGGAAGTACAGATGCTTTTGTTGAAGTTATAAATAGATCTTGCCCTCTATTGATGCCTCATTTGGAACTGATAATTATAGAAATTATAATAAATTTAAGGATAAAAAAATGATGATAATAATATTCTAGTCTAGTAGGCTTGGCCAATTGGTAAGATGAACCAATTACCATAATGAAGGCCAGTTTTAAACCCCACTGAGCAAGCTCGTCATGCTGAAGTGGCTATATTAGTGTAGGTCACCCATGTATGGCAATCATGTCAAATAAAATGGAACCGGGGAGATTAGTCTCCAGGCCAGAACTCGATCCTGTCAGTCTCAAAGTATCTTAGCAAATAATACTGATAATCTCTTGCATTCTTTAGAACATCAATGATGGAAATAAAAAGCATGATTTAGAGGGCATGCCCGCGTGGCTTTTAACGCAAATGCAAATATTTTGTTACAAAATAAACATAGAACAACTAAACCCTCTAATGAACATGAGGTTTTCACAGTCCATGAGATTGAGTAAAAAGCTTCTGGAAAAAATTGTGTATGATTAATTATTATCTCCCAAACAAAATACTGAAATTTAAAAAGTAAAATATCTTGAAGAGGCAAGTAAGATTGCAATTCAAACCCTTACATGCTAACTTCGATGACCGGAAGTTCAGCAATGGACTCCGCAGAATCAAGCGCATTTTCCACAAGTTCGCGCACGGTCGTGTAGAGACTCTTGCCCGGCTATAATACCAAACAAAAAAGCATAAATATCATCAATGGCAAGCTAAATATTTGCACATATCGGTATATCTAAAAGCAAATATGTGCATATCACTGTTTCTAACCAGATAATTGTGTATATCATTCTATCTAAGCAAATATGCGCGTGTGTATATCTGTGTATCCAAGCAAATACGTGTTATACCACTGTATCCGGAGAAATAAATCTATAAAAAATAATCCTAGATAAAGATAGAAGAGAAATAATGATAAATACTCACATTATCAAACCCTGCAATATTTTTGTTCTCTGCAAAGAACTCTGCCGGGGACTCTGCAACAAAATTTTCAAATATTAGAAAAAATCTTGACAAAGATTATTCAGGTTTCCCGGAGGAAATAATTTGAAGTATTTTCTTACTTTGTTTAAGGACGCTTTCTTTAGCGGTGGCTTTGGACTTGGCGCCTTTCTTCTGCTTGGGCTCTTCAACTGGGCTGCCATCGTTGCTATCTAAATCCGTGTCAACCATTTTACTGGTTTTTCTGTTTATGTGCAGAGATAAATATATAAATATGGAAAAGCCCGCTTCCCTCCCTGTATTTAGGGGGTTACCAGAGATTTAACGAGGTCGTTTTTGTGAAATTATACTCTTTCCCGAAGACACGTTCATGTAAAAACGAATTCCTTCCGGACAACATTAAGGATTTTTTTTGTCTACCATGAGTAGATTTATGTTTATAATTGATGGTGTGACTTTGAGGAGTCTCTGTTGTTCTAGGGTTTATTAGAATATTTTTAAGCTGTTAATTAGTCCCTACTTGCAGAAGGAATGCTGATGTATTTGCAACTTGGTATTAACTCTGGAGTCTGCATTGTTGGTTTGTATAGGCGAAAAGTGAAACGTTTTGCAAAGTTTTGTTTTTCTGCTGATTTTTTAAAAGACATTTATAATTGTTTAGAAAAAAAGTTATCGTAGTAATTTTTTGGGTGAAGGAGCTCTATTTAAAAAAAAAGTCTTTGAAGCTATTTAATGTTGTTTGCTAGGGGATGTATACTCTTTCTAAAATTTAGATCTGGTAAGAAAAAGTGTTGATTTTATTAATCCCTACATTTCAATGGATCAACACGTTCCTTTTCGTAGGTGTACTCTATTCAAGGTTGTTGTTACTTCACTTGTGAGTCATTGGATTACAAGGATTTACAGGTGGAAAGATTGTGTAAAAAATCTAATTATAAAGGTATTGTTTTCTCTATTCAAACATGTGTGCATGTCTTCACATTAAAATGAACATTGATGGGCATTTAGAACTTGACGTACACAATATGCCCATTTCTTGAAGCAAATACTATGCATTAGTTGTAGTTTTGATTTTATTTTTCTTTTCTATTAGGGTTGTCAACACAATGTCTTTTTTCAGAGCATAGATTGTCATAGTTTGTAAAGTTGTTTTAGTTTGGATTTGAGTAATGCTAGTCAACATTTTGCTTGTATATAATGGTGAAGTTTAGATTAATTTTATAAATTTAGGGATTAATCCATGTTCAAGGGTTTGAACCAAGGTCACCTCGTCTCCATACCCACATCACCTGGTGACTATTCATTTAGTCTTATTCATTATTCTCATACCCTAATTTGAAATGTGTCTATGTGCCCATCTCTATACCCCATAATCGCTAGGTAGTTCTCATTCCAATTGTGGAAATTTTAAAAGGAAGCATATTCTTAAATGTGGACTTAGTTTGAATATATTAGGGAGCAAATGTGGTTGTAATTAAATTCTAAAATTGGTTTACATTTCCTTGTTTGACAATTGTATGAACAATTAATAGTATCTTACTTTTTGTGTTGTTTAAGTATTGCCTTTCTAACAATGGTCAATGAATATTGTGTGACTAGTTACTACTTTTGCAAAAGTTTGACACATAACATTCTACAACTTGATCAAATGAGAAAGCTTCCTTAGTGAGTTTGTGTTCAAATTAGTGAATAAGTAGTTTGTTTTTATTTGTTGTTGCTCTATCATTTGATGCTCACAACTACTTTTGTTTTTGTTTTAGAATTCCAAGTTCTTTGTTTTAGGGGTGAGTTTTTCTTCCCATATGTTGTTTTAAGCAATTTTTTTGGTTTTTATGCTAATCTGGTAAGACACACTTTAACTTTAGATCCATAATTAAATGGTTTGACACTCTTGGGTGAAAACGTGTTCAAAATAGTAAATAAATAGTCTATTTCTATGTCTTGTTGCTTTGTCATTTGACACCTAGAATTGTTTCAATTTTGTTTTAGAATTCCAAGTTCTTTGGGTGATATTGTTCAATCCTAATAAGATGGTTTGCCTAGTTCCTTAAGTTGCTTCTAAAATGTCAATAGCATATACAATAATTGTTGGGTTACTATTCACTTTGTGATCTACCAAATTCTACATAAAGTTCATAGTTGAGTTCCTTGTTTTGTCTAGATAACTTTAGCTACGAGCATCCATAGGATCTTCTAGATTGAGCATGTCTCAATTATACTTGAGGGAAGCACACCAATTAAAGGTTGGCGACTTCACTCTAGTTTGATAGATAGCCAAAATCTATAATACCGATATTTTTCTTGAAAACTAAAGATTAAAACTTATCTCCACTTTTTGGGCCTCAAATTGGTGTACATGAATAAGGGCGCTATTGTTTGATACTCGAGTAGACCTTGTATTTGTCTCCATCTTGTATGTAGTATTCAATATTGAGTTTAAGGTGTGAGATAATCTATTTTAAATAATTTTAGCTCTAGAGAAAAGGCCAAGATTCAATATATTGTAGGATATTGATTAAAATACTTATTAAGAAAGGTGTCTCAACCTTGCATCCTAATGTCAAGAACAAAAAACTAAAATTTTCGGGCTATAGAATAGAAAAATGCAATTTTCAAGGCTCTAAAAGTTGATTTTAGCCCCCAAAATGTTGAAGCAGGTCTTGACATAAGCAAGTTGGTTATAGCAACACTGGTCTCTTTAAGATCTTCAATTTTAAAAAATGGGCTCAATTAGCTTCCCAATCAAAAATTATGGCCTTTAGAAGTTAGGTCTCCCACATCGAAAAATGTAAGAGCATCTATAATGCATAAGAGAGTTGTAAGGAGTTACACTTGCTGACCAACTTATGATGCATATTATGACACATCATAAGGCATCTTTGATTGGTCATAATGGAGCCAAAATAGAGCACCCAAGTTGGTGAGTGGATTATGACAAGCTTGTGACAAGTGGAAAGAATATGTTATTTTTAGCTTGTAGACTCATCTTTGGGATTTGGGCATTGGATTTTTACTAAGGATTTGGGTGCCACATTTTGGATGTTTTAGCTCATAGTTTCCTAATTATAATTTGATGGTTTTATGTATTGCTTCTCTTATTTATTGGGTGCTTGAGATGGAGGTTTCACAGTGAATTTTGAAGTATTGTTATGATGCAAGAATTACTCTAAATATTTTGATGGTGACACTACTGCAAAGGCCTAGAATCTACAAGTGTATTGTAACCATTGATTACTAAATAATAGATCGAGTTTCTTTAGAATGTGGGTTTTTTCTCCTAAGAAGGTTTTTCCTATGTAAATCACTATGTTATGGTATATTACTTTTGTGTTTATTTCCTTGTAACTATATGATCAATTTAAATTTTGCACATACCTTATCTCATAAATTAGTGTAGGAAGCATATTCCACACCTCTATTTCCTTTCATTTAGTATCATAGCTTGATCACCTCATGTCTTAGGTGTTAGGGACAAGGTTTTTTGTTCTAATCTTGGTTTAATTGGGAGCTTGTACAAAAGGAGATATTGTTGCGGAAAAATGACAAGCACATCAAGGAAAGAGATAGAGAGGTATACTAACACCAACTTTGAGTTGTGGAAGCTCAAGATAGAGGATATGCTTGTGGATAGAGATCTATGGGCTACCATATCAAGATCCAAACCCACTAAAATGTCACAAGTTGACTAGGATCTATTAGACAAAAACGTAAAGGGCATCATTAGGCTTGCTTGGTAGATTCTATTTTGTTGAATGTACATTAAGAATCCAGCACACAAGCTCTTTGGAAAAAGTTGGAAGACTTGTATTGGGCTAATTCCCTAGTCAACAAACTTTTCTTGAGAAAGAAGTTGTACACCTTGAGAATGGATGATGGCAGTTCTATGGATGAGCATTTGAACACATTCAATATGATTGTGACCTACTTTCTCTTTATTGGAGTGAAAATAGAGGAGTAATATCATTACATGACACTTCTAAGTTCTTTTCTAAACTCGTGGGATCACTCGGTGATGACAATTAGGAGCACTATCTTGAAACTCAAAATGGATGAGGTAGTCGCTACTTTACTCTCAAAGGAGATGTTATATAAAGCTTTTGAATCTACTAAGGAGATATTTTGAAAGACTAAAGGAGAAAGGCAAGAAGAAGGGAAAGAAAAAGAAAAGTCTAGATCCAAATCCAAGGGGAGAACCAAATATCCTTGAAAGTCAAAGGCTAAGTGTTCGAACTATGGCAAGACTGGGCACTTCCATAGAGATTGTAAAGAGGAGAAAAAGAAAAAGAAAAATGATTCAAATGATGAGTTTGAAAATTCTCCTCAACATGTGATGAAAATGCCTTTGTCGTAGCCTTAACAAGTCATGCATTAGAGCATACAAGCTAGTAGACTATGAAGCTTCCTTCCATATGACCTCCCATCAAGAGTGATTTTAAAAGTATGAAAATTATGAGGGTGGGAAGGTGTATCTTAGTGATGATTCTCATTTGAGCATAGTTGGCCTTGGTAGAGTTTGAATTTGATTCCCTAGTGAACAAGTGTAGGGGATCAATGGTGTGCTACACATCCTTGGTTTGGCACAAAACTCATTACCAGTTAGCAAACTCAATGTTGTAGGTGTGAAGATTGTTTTCTCTAATGGAGGGTGTAAGATGGTGTGAGGAGCTATGGTGCTCGCTAAGGGTGTTCATGTGGGCACTTTGTTTCAGCTAGATGCATCCATTGTCCAATGCAATGGTTCTTTTGTTTCTACAGTGAGGAGATCTGTAGAATCTACACCCTCACCATAGGAACCAATAGGAAAGAGGAGTGTTGCATCTACTTCTGATGATCATGCTTTTTGGGTACCTAAGCAGGCTCTTACTTTAAGACGCAAGTTACATATGAAGAAAAAAATGCTATAGCACCAAAGAATAGGCCATGTAGGTTAGCAAGGTCTAAGGACCTTGAAAATAAAAACTTTGTTGAGGGGATGAATGATTGTACACTTGAATTTGATTTCTATGAACATTGTATATGGGAAAAATAGAACCACAATCAATTTTATTCTAGATCTTACAAATCTTCTAGGGTGTTGGATTTAATTTGTTCAATTGTATTTGGTCCTAATAATCTTACTTCAAAAAGCAAGTTACGTATGAAGAAAAAAATGCTATAGCACCAAAGAATAGGCCATGTAGGTTAGCAAGGTCCAAGGACCTTGAAAATAAAAACTTTGTTGAGGGGATGAATGATTGCACACTTGAATTTGATTTATGTTAACATTATGTATGGGAAAAATAGAACCACAATCAATTTTATTCTAGATCTCACAAATCTTCTAGGGTGTTGGATTTAATTCGTTCAATTGTATTTGGTCCTAATAATATTCCTTTGATTTCTAAGTCTTCACACTATGTATCTTTTATACATGATTTTTTTAGAAGGGCATGTGTGTATTTCCTCAAGAGTAAACCTAAAGTCTTTAGTTGATTTAAGGATTTTAAGGCTCTTTTGGAAAATTAGACTGGTAGGAAGATTAAGGTCTTTGTTGAAAACAAGGTAAACTAATACAAATGAAATCTTATTAACTTAATATGCAAATTTAGAATTACGATTACATCACCATTTGATTAACCATAAAATGAATATGTGGAAGTATAAATCAGTAAATAAGAAATCAACACATAACATTGGATGTACTAGAGAAACCCTTTCAGGAAAACTCCACCATCAAAGAGGGCACAATTTTGTATTAATCTTCAAATAACAAGTACATGGATACAACAAACTCCCACTCTTCAATCTAATAGTATTCTAGTAGCACCTATGTGCTTGTGAAAATCACATACTAAATCTATTATCCCAAGGCTCCATTATACAAAGAAAATATAAACAAGAAGCCATGAGTGGTTTACAAAAGAAGGAGCAAATACCATGGGCCCAAATTAGGTGGCCCATAACCTCCATGCAAAAATCCAATGCCCCATCCCACATGGGAAACCTCCCAAAATAGAAAGTAACTCCCATCATCATTCACTAACATCTTTGACTTGTAACTCCAAAAGGCACACTTCCCAAAGCATGGCATCCAAAATTAACTCCACCAACTCACATGGGACCCACCCAATAAATGCAAAGATACTCCACTCTCCCTCTTAGCACTTAGGAACATGGAAAAGTGCCATAAATGATCTCAAATCAACTGTAACTATCATTGTTGAACTCCTCTTCCTCTCTTAAAGTCACTACAACCATTATTCCAAGTTACCCAAGAGAATAATAATAAATAATAATCTCTCAACTACACGGATGTCCAGTTACCCATTCCAAATAAGTTAGAGATGCAATACTATACATTAGAATTGCAAATAAATATCACCTTATCTTAACATTCTTCCACTTGATATTATATATTACAATGACATAAACAAGGAATGTAAAATAAATTAGGTATAGGATTCAAGGCCCATGGCCTCTCTGCACCAAGAAAACTATTTTCTCACTAGTTTCATAAGGGAATATGCAACATTGTTGAGAGTGTCAACCTTATGTAATACGACCTTATCATTCTCTACCATCTCACCAACAACCTCTATGCATCAACATGCTTGGTATGAGCATGGTACATGGGATTCTTGGATAAACAAATAACACTTTGACTATCACATCCAATTTTAACCACCCTACAATCAAAACCAATAATTGAACATATCCTTTCTAACCATACTACCTCTTTATAAACATGTGTAGCAGCCTTATACTTTACTTTGATGGTGGACAAAGAAATCATGGCTTGCCTCTACTCCTCCAACTAATTACACCATCAAACAAAGAAAACACGTAGCCACTAGTGGACCTTCGACTATACAAATCACTTGTCCAATTTGCATCAACAAGACATTGTATGTCAAATGCCCTACCCGCATCATTAGAACCATTATAACATGAGCAATAATCATAAGTCCCTCACAAATATCTAATCACCCTTTTAACATAAGTCTAATGCTCCTTACCATAGTTAGACATAAACCTACTAAGAACTCCCATGCATGGCAATGCTTGGTCTTGTACAAACCATTGCATACATTAGGCTACCAACATCACTTGCATAAGGGACATTAGACATATCCTCAAAATCATAGTTTGTCTTAGGGTACATATCTAATGAAAGTTGAGTGCTAATAGGTAAAGGAATACTAACTAGTTTACAATCCTACATAACAAACCACTGCAAAATAGTATCAACATACTTACTCTAGCTTAACTAAAACTTTCTATGTACCTGGTCCCTATTGATCTTCATTCCAAGAATGTAGTTTATTGCCCTTAAATCCTTCGTGTAAAATGCACCATAAATCTAAGTTTAAAGCTCCTTAATCATCCCCTTGTTACCAATAAATAACATATCATCCACATACAAGACAATGATTAGAATCTAATTATCGATCATTTTAACACAAACACAATGATCCTCTTCAATTCTAACAAAACCCAACTTCAATGCAAAATCATTAAACTTCTAACACCACATATGAGGTGATTTTTGTAGACCATACAATGATCATTTCAACTGACAAACCAAATGTTACTTCCATTTTACATTAAAACTATCAGGCTATCACAAATAATTTCTTAATCGAGATCCCCATGCAAGAAAGCAATTTTAACATTCATTTGCTCAATCTCAAAATCATAAGCTATAATAATAGATGATAAAAATCTAATGGAACAACAGTAAGAGAAAAAATTTCACCAAAATCAACTCCCTCTCTTTGGGAGTAGCCCATGGCCACCAATCTAGACTTATACCTCTCTAACTGATTGTTTTCTCTGAGTTTCTTTTCGTACACCCACTTGCAACCAATGGGCTTCCTTCCCTTTGGTAAACTAACAAGATCTTAGGTGTCACATTTATCCAAGGCCATCATCACTTCCTACATGGCCTCCATCCAAGACTCACTTCCTTTTAAAGAGAAAGCATGCCTGAAAGATTTAGGTTCGTCATTAATACAACTTAAAGCAAATGCATAATAAAAATTTGGTGGGTTGTACCTATCAACTAGATTTTGTTGTCTCACGGATTATCTCAAGGGTGAAGTAAGGCACTCCTCATGTTCAATTTCATGCTCATCTTGCTCACCTGAATCACCTAAATCCTCCTATTCCTCTCCATCCTCTAATCCATCAAAGTGTTCTTCAACATGTACATCTTGCTTCTCAATGTTAGTCTCAAAATGCACTATTTTCCTTCCTTCTTTTTCCTTTAGTTGTAAAGAACTTGAAAATGATCCAAACTCCCTCAAGATCGCATATTTAGAATGAATCATTTCCTTTGTTGGTGGGTTCCAAAGCTTATAACCTTTTACATTCTCACCGTAATGAACAAATATGTATTCATGTACTTTGGGATCTAGTTTAGGTCACTTTTCTTTAGGAACATGAACAAAAACCTCATAACCAAATACCACTAAATGTGAAACAATAGGTTTCTTGCCTCCACACTTCATAAGGAGTTTCATCAACAAGAGTTGAATAAGGAGATTGACTAACCAAGTAACAAACAATACGCATAGCCTCTACCCAAAAGCATTCATTTAATTTTGTACCACTTAACATACTTCTGGCTCTTTCCATTGAGGTTTGGTTCATTCTCTCTACAACCCCATTTTTCTATGGTGTGTAGGGGTAGTCCTCTATTGAACAATACCTACATATTTAAAAAAAGCACCAAATTTATGTGAACAATATTCACCACCATTGTCATATCTCAACACCTTTATTTTCCTATTCATCTATTTCTCTACAAATGCTTTAAATTCCTTAAACTTAGAGAAAATTTCAAATTTAGAACAAAGAAAATAAATCTAGGTGTATCTAGAATAATCATCAATAAAAAGTGACATAATTTTGATATTTAGCCATAGAACCCACATCCATTGGACCAAACACATCAAAATGAATGATTTCTAATAATCGCTTAGCTTTATAACTTCCAGAAGGAAAAGATGTTCTATTATGTTTATCAAACATACAAATCAAAATACTCATTAGAATAAGCAAAAAATTGGCAACCATCCTTTTATTGATAAGGGTTTGAAGACCTTTTTCACCAATGTGGCCCAAATGTTGGTGCCACAACATACATGCATTTTCAAAAGAACTAATTACATTGACATTTAAAAAATGTAGAGGCATCTAGACTAACAAGGTACCACATCGTGAGCCTCTAGCTACCACCAAATTTCCTCTCACCAACCTACAACTAGACTTTTCAAATGTCACATGCATCCCATAATCATTCAACTTGGATAGAGAAAGTAAGTTTCTCACAAGTCGTAGAATATGCAAAACACTAATAAGAGTTTTCACCCTCCCATCACTGAAACACAACTATACCTCCTCATAGACAACAATCTAACACTAATTGTTTTCACCCAAGTACAACTCTTCTCCATCATGAACATGGTATGAAGAGAACCACTCCTTGTGATAAGTCATATGATACGAACAACCTAAGTCAATCAACCAAGATTCATCAAACACAACACTAGAAAAAATAAATAAGGATTTAGAATCACCATCATCTGAAGAATTTTCAAAGGAGTCATAGGATTTATTCTTATTCTTGCACTCCTTAAGGTGCCCCCATTTCCCACGGTTACAACACTTCACTTTGCTCTTTCCTAGGGTCTTAGAACAACCTTGAGACTTAGACCTCTTGATAGACTTTTTTTAATCCTCTTTAGACCCTTCTTTATCCTAAACAAGCAAAGTAGACCTTTAGAGCTCTCATCCATAGATTTTCTTCTCATATTCTCAACAAGCAAAGTAGGAACAAGAGTGACCGTCTTAGGATTTGAAACAAAACCACTCAGAGCAACGATTAGATTTCCCAAGATTCAGGTAAAGGGCAAAGTAATAAAATAAACTTATCCTCCTCTTCTAGCTTTACATCAGTGGATTTTAATTGACTTAGAATTAGGTTAAATACATTTAAATGCTCTACAACACAGTATCCCGAGATTTCATTTTCAAAGATTACAATTTTCTCTTCAAATAAAGTTTATTTACCTAACTCTTTATTTGGTAGATTTCCCTTATTCTCTTCCATAGTTTGTGTAGTGATCTCGTCTTAAACAGTCAAAAGAATAGTATTGCAAGACAAATGCCTTCTTGCACAACTTTACAAAATTAACATCATACATTTCTCAAGGCTTTTCTTCTTTTGCAATAATTTTTGATTGATCCCTCTCTTCAAAGAGATCCTCCATATTCAACTTCCATGTGTCCCCTTCTCAATAGAACCAAAGCTTTGATACTAAATATTAAAAAACAGGGTAAACTACTAAAAATAAAAGTTTGTTAACTCAGTATGCAAATATGAAATTTAATTATGCTACTATTTGATTAACCATAAAATGAATGTGTGTAAGTATAAATCAGTAAATAAGAAATTAATACACATAGAAATCAACAAATAACACTAGATAAAAACTAAAAACCAACAAAAGAGCTCTGCTAGGGTTTGTTGCTTTTCATTTTTCTAAGGTTTGGCGGGATTTTCTTGAAGGGTGATTTCTCAGGGGGCTCTTTAGGAGCTCCCTCTATCACAGGTTCTTCTAACACCATGTTGAAAGGCTCTGATGTGATGGATCAGTCATCTTGGGCTGATCAAGTCAAAGGATCTAGAGCTTTTAAGGGTAAAGGTGTGAGTCTAGTTGAGGCACAACAAACAAATGAAGGTATCACTCTGAATCTCTTGGATTCTTTAATGGATGAAGCTATTTTGTCCATGAAGAATGCCTTGGTTGGTAGATTCTTTGCTTTTTGACCAAATGTTGAGTTGGTTCGTAAATGGGTTAGTGAGGTTTGGAAAGTTAAAGTGAGTGTCACTATTAGTACAATGACTGGAGGTTTATTTCTATTCAGATTTACCATTAATGAAGATTTGATAAAGGTCTTAACACGAGGTCCTTTGTTTTTTGATAAAAACCATCGTAATAACCTTTCTCTATGCAAATGGAAGCCTAGTTTTAACCCCTCAGCTGATTTGTGTGTGGTGGCCCTTACTTGGGATCATCTACCAGGGTTGCCACTAGAATATTGGAACCCAAAAACCATTCAAAGCATAGAAGACACTTTTGGTCAGTTTCTCTCAATTGATAAAGTCATCGTGGAGAAAACAAGGTTATTTTTTGAAAGATTTTGTGTAAATGTTGAAATGAATAAAGCTTTACCCACGCAGATTATTCTTCAGTCGAGGTATGGTAAATGGATTCAACAAATTGTGTATGAAAATTTAGGACCTTTCTACCAGAATTATGGAAAGTTTGGGCATCTCATAAATGAATGTAAAAAACCTCTTACTCAGCAGAATGAACCCAAGAACAAACAGACATTGGAGGATGATAAGGGGTTAACTCAGGAAATAGAGTATCCTTTTGTTGAGGAGATTCTCAATATTGTAGATGACAACCCTCTAAAGGAAGGGAAACAAAAGAGTAACAACACTACTGAGGGTACTCATACTAATGAAAATTGGACAACGAGAGAGGAAGGAGACATAGTCCTCTCTTAGAAGGAATAACAACAAAAGAACATCACTCACGAGGATGCTTTTCCTAATGTTAATGGAATAGACAAAGAGTATGGAGAAATTTATCAGAACCCTATAATTATGGAAATAAACAATGAAGAGAAAATGGCTAATAAGTCTGAACCAATAAAGGACAGTCTTGGTGAAAGGTAAAGAGAACCCGTCATGCACCTTACAACATCCTATATTTTACTTAAACAGATATTCAATAACTTGATGCAAGCACATACTACTATGCCCCCTTAAAATGGAAATAGACATTTGATTTCCCATCACATTAACCCTTAGAGGAAAGATAATGTAGCTTACAGATCTAAGAAAATTTCAGCAGCATAATGACATGTTAATTAACACTTTAAGAACATGAAAGAAGAAGAATAGAAGAAAAATAAACAGAAGAGAAGAGCCACCAATATGCAAGGGGAAAACACTTTTGGGTAAAAAACCCCACACTCCCAAGCATCGAACCAATGTATTAATCTACAACAACAAACATGTTACAATACACTTGCAGGCTCAAAGCCTTAACATGGAGATTTACATCTTGCTCCTCTAGAGGAAAAACTAACAACATGTTGGTATACAGATTTGTCCCTCACAAACAACTATAGAAAAATGACTCGAATGCCCAAATAGAAGGACAAATAGCACCAACAGTTGGAGAGTTTGCCATTAGATTGGCAATCTTCCTCTGAATTTTAGAGGTACAGCTCCCTCCTAAAATATACAACGAATGAAAATACAGGTTGTGATTTTAACTAGAAAGCAGGAAAGGTATATTAACACCTATTCATAACCATGAAATAGATGCAAAGATCGAATTCAGAATGAGGTGAATGCAAAATGAATGACACACAGTTCACTTATTCTACATCCACAATGATAAACAGAAAAAGAAAGAACAGTAAATTCCTTTCAACGGGTGAATTGTCATGAACTCAAAGATTCATAAATAAACACCTACACAATTTGACCTAACAGAGAATGCAATTGGAAATCAATTATAGAGACACACAAGACACATATAATCTAAAGAAAATATTCATAAATTCACAGCTTCAAAAACATTTTCCTTATTTCTCCAGTACAAAAGTGGGTTCACAGACCCAACGCCCCTGTATAGAAAACTAAGCATGAAAGAAAAATTCTACTGCTACCACTTCCCCTACTTTTCAGAACAGCCGTAAAAGAAATCCCCTTTGTCCTCTGCAGATCACATATTTATATGTTTGTTCTCCAAGACATTACGATTTCTATAACTGCCTCTCTTGAAAATAATATGCCGATTCTTTTCTCGTATAACTGATTCTTGAAAGAAATATATTTTTTACTTATACGACCTTTTTGAAAAAAATATACCGCTTCAATGCATTTTCACCACGTAATTTCTTCATCTATCCAAATAACCTCATAGGATTTCTTTACTTAATTTCACTACATTAGTGGGCATGGCCCAATTTCTTTAAAATCAATAGAATCATAGGTTATTATCTTAATTTCACTCAACACAGAAATTACCACCAATATCAGCGTAGCATGTAAACTATTATATGTTGTTCAAGAAGCTTCATTGCAAATTCAAGTCTATCTGCTTCTAGTTGATGAGACATCGCTGAATTTTCCAGAGTTTCAATTTTCTATAGGAGCTCCTCTATTTTTAGCTGAACTTGAGGACACTCATATTTTCATCACCTCTTATTTGCCCATGCTCGCTTAGCTTCTGTCTAGTATATTTCATACTAACAAAACCGTGTTAAGACTTGTTGTATCCAGTCCTAATGACTCTATTTGTTTCATGATCACCTGAAATTTTCTGTCGAGATCATTTCTATCTTCTTTCAAGAAATAAAGTTCTTGTTGTAGTGTATCCCTCTGGCCCTTCATTGGGTTCACTAGCTAGTCATTTTTTATAATGTCCCCTACAAACTTTTCTGCATATTGATTTTTATGGCCATTCCTGTGTATATGGAATTGAGATTGCTTGCCTCGTAAGGCATGGGAAATGGGTACATGGGTGCTTGCCACGGACCACGAGCTAAGGATGGAGACTCTAAAGATTGAGGTGCCATAGCCTGATGCATGAACCCTGTCACCACAGCAACTTCATTGGATGCTACCATATTAACACCTTCACTGGGATGAAGCCAATCATTGCTACCATATTTCATCGACTGTTGACAACCCACCATCTGTGACTTCACATCTAATTGTGCTGCCTACCCATCTTGCTTGTGACAATAAAACCATCCTCTGATAGCTAGGATCTTCATGCCCCCGAAGAACTTAAACATTAGTAGGTTGTAATGCCAAGAAGTTACTCATTGGGAATCCATCTTCAAGTTCTCTCACTTCATTCTAATGCTGATAAGCAGATTTTACCAGCTTATCCACCAAATGCTTGTCAGTTTCAGAAGTAAAATCCTTAGCAATCATCTGCCCATCCGCCGCCAAAATATACACTGGTTCATATATTTGGTTTCACACGCAATGGTTACATTTGATTCAAAATTTCAAGAGTCCTTTCAACATATCCATTTCAATGCATGTCTAGCGGTAGTCATTGTAGTCTCACCAAAACAGTTCACGTGTCTTGTGAGAAGGAAACTGGTAAAGGAGTACGATTTTACACCTGCCGATGACATTTGCAAACTACATTTCCCACAAGTGAGAAACCAGCTTTCAAATTGACTTTGGAGGCTTAGTTACTTGTAGATATTTTCCACACTTCGCATACATATCTTCCACAACATCTGACAGAATCCACTTTCAATTATACTCAGATGGATGCCCATACTTTATTCCAATATTTTTCTTGAGCACCGGCTGGGAGACACAGTGTTATGAATTTAACTAGCATCAAATTTCATGCTGCAGTCCATGTGCTTCCCCATTTCGCATGTATACCCACAATAATGTTAGTGGAGATTGCATTGAATTATGAGAGCCGTCACATGTGCATCGACCTCTCAAATATAACTTCAAGTGTTGCCTTGATGATTTGAGTCCAAAAAGGGCCTGTCTACAATCTTCATTATCTTCATGCACCGCAGCCACTATCTATCAGTGCATAATGACAGATGAAAATCTCTTTGCATTTGGAAATCTCTGGTAGTAAATAGTCGGGTCATTGTCATTCATTACACCGTGAAGCAATATAAGACTTTTGGTGAGCATGTGGGGATGTCAGAACTTAATGCTTATTGGGAACTCCGAAGTTCTACATTTTCATGAAAAATTGACAAAGAAGAGTCTGGGGTTGGAGCATTTCACGAACCTTGAACCTATGAACCTTTGAACTCTTTGAACCATTGAACTCTTTAAACCATTAAACTGTGGAAAGGGTTCAACGCAAAGGTTCAAAGATACGAACTGAGTTATACAAAGGGACAAATAGTTCACTTTTTAGAAACATTGAACCTTTAACTCTTGAACTGTTGAACCTTGAACTGTGGAAAAGGTTCAAGTTCAAAAGTTCAACTCTTTAGTAATTTCACACACAAAAGGCAATAGGTGGATGAACTTTTTAGAAACAAAAAGTTGACTTAGGAAACAAAAATATGATCAATAAGGTAAGATGGAGGGTGGACTTTTGCTTAGGGAAGGTTCACAAAAATTTGAATAAGGGTGAAATGAAAGGTAACATTGGCTCTGACTAGGGACGAGGACTGCAAAAGGACAAAGCAAGGAATCCAGAATCTCAAGTCAAGACCAGTGCCTATCCATTGGGCCATAGAGTCAGACAGCATAGGGGCCGAGACAAGCCAAAAATAGGACACAACAAGAAAGGAAACTACACTACTAGCACATCAAAACTCTTACTATGTACATGGTCATGAAGACCCTACCTCCAGAGACTCCAGAGTGATTATGCAAACCCATTGATAGGCTGGGAGAAATAGCAGCCTCTGCAAAATAATAATTGGTATGTGAGAAGCCTGTAAGCAAGCAACTGCCAACAGATGACCATCGTGATTGATTTAGTAGGAATGGCATCAGACAAAAATCTTCTGGATGTGATTTGCTGCTCAAAAAGCCACTCTTCATTGTATGTTTCTTCAATTTGCTCAGCACATAATTACCAACCTCTACATGAATGACCTCATGTATAATGTCAGAGTGCAACTGATTCTGTAAGCACGGAGAAACCAGCCCCCAAATTGGACAACCTACATACAGATCATGAGATAAGAAGCTTTCTTCGGCTGAGGAAGTAATTGCATTGTTCAAAAATTTTGGATCACAACTCATAGAATCCTTCTCCTCTGTATCAGATAAAACAATATCTCCAACTTGGAAATAATTGTAACTATTCAACTCATCAGCAAACCATTCATAGGATGCGAATGACTCATGTAAAACTGAAAGTGAATTAACTATGGTTGAAGAAGAATGAAAATCCATATTATCAACGGAACTCTCATGTGACTGAAAATCACTCTCAGATCGAATAACAGTCTTTTTCTTTGCCAGGGCTGATTCACTTACTTCATCATTCTCACCTATAAGCTTTTCTTGCAGCCATGCCCTTTCATGATTAAATGCGGGAATTTTGACAACTTCACATTCCAGCTGTGTATCAATCACAACTTCACTGTCTACATTAGGACCTGGAAATAAAACATCAGAAAAACATTCTTTCTGCAGACTACATGATGAATCACTTTCTAAGAACGTGACTGTGGTTTCTGATTTTTGAATATCACATTCTATCAGCATGGGATCGAGTTTGATAGAAAAGACTTCTTCTTCTCTTGCACAAGGAAAATCATCAAGGGAATAAGTAGATTGACAATGTAATTTATCTATTTCCTCACCAGACTCAATCGTCACATTATCAAATGTATATATTCCATTTATTGAATCAACATCACGAGTAATGGGAAATTGAAATGAGACCATATGAGCTTGTGCAATGTCTCCTACCTTTTCTTGTGACTTTCCATCCTCTTCATAAAGAAATTCAAATGTTGAGTATTCAGGAGAAGTATAAAGATTTGATTGTTTTATCTCTTCCAATGTTAAATCAGCATCGTCAAAAAGAAAGACTCCCATGTTTGAATTTAAGAACTCTTTCTCAGTATCACATGGAACACTTTCTACTATTTGATCTTTTTCATCCATGTCAAAATTAAATATTTTTGATTCAGGAGAAAATATAGAATCATCCATACCTTCTTTCATATTGTTTGAGATGTTTTTGGAAGCATCCATTTCAATTTCCTGTAATGTGACCATCTTCATTCAAAACTCCTCATAGAAAATCATTATTCGATCCCTCCAGGCACTAGTTTGGAATGATAGTGATATTGGGCTCTTCTGATAGAACTTCTTCATTATTCTCTTCAGCAAGAGTAGATGATTGTTCTATTTCACTCCTTTGTATGTATGCTGAGAAAAATTCTAGTCTTTTGCTTTCATCCTGGCTTAAATCTTTTCTTTGTTGCTGATTGTGATTCCATGGCATGGACAAATTTCTGGGCTCAACTAATGTTTGCACATAGTCTTGTTCACTAAGAATAGAAAAATTATAAGAAACTTGATCTTCATTAATCCTTTGTTTAAAATCTTGGAGAGAATAGAACATGTCATGCAAACTTCCGAGCAGTGATATAGATTTGTAATCTTTGGATGGATGCAACTTCCTCTTCTCTGCTTCAGAGATACTAGCTTTGATATTATTCCATAATAAATGAAGTATTTCATCATTTTCGGATAATATCTCTTCAACCGTTGGTATAGGTCTTCTTCTGGTTTTAAACTGATTTCTTTGGCTTGCCTGGAATCTAACCATTTTCTGAGATCTTCATATAAAACAGAGTCGCCAACCTCTTCTTTCAACGAGGTATCTTCAATTTACTGGAGAAATAAGGATGCAGCAGCAATCTTTTCGAATCCCCAGCCGAGTCGCCAAAAATCTGTTGGTATACAGATTTGTCCCTCACAAACAACTATAGAAAAATGACTCGAATGCCCAAATAGAAGGACAAATAGCACCAACAGTTGGAGAGGTTGCCATTAAATTGGCAATCTTCCTCTGAATTTTAGAGGTACAGCTCCCTCCTAAAATATACAACGAATGAAAATACGGGTTGTGCTTTTAACCAGAAAGTAGGAAAGGTATATTAACACCTATTCATAACCATGAAATAGATGCAAAGATCGAATTCAGAATGAGGTGAATGCAAAATGAATGACACACAGTTCACTTATTCTACATCCACAATGATAAACAAAAAAAGAAAGAACAGTAAATTCCTTTCAACGGGTGAATTGTCATGAACTCAAAGATTCATAAATAAACACCTACATAATTTGACATAACAGAGAATGCAATTGGAAATCAATTATAGAGACACATAGGACACATATAATCTAAAGAAAATATTCATAAATTCACAGATTCAAAAACATTTTCCTTATTTCTCCAGTACAAAAGTGGGTTCACAGACCCAACACCCCTGTATAGAAAACTGAGCATGAAAGAAAAATTGAACTGCTACCACTTCCCCTACTTTTCAGAACAGCCGTAAAAGAAGTCCCCTTTGTCCTCTGCAGATCACATATTTTTATGTTTGTTCTCCGAGACGTTACGATTTCTATAACTGCCTCTCTTGAAAATAATATGCTGATTCTTTTCTCGTATAACTGATTCTTGAAAGAAATATATTTTTTTACTTATATGACCTTTTTGAAAAAAATATACTGCTTCAATGCATTTTCACCACGTAATTTCTTCATCTATCCAAATAACCTCATAGGATTTCTTTACTTAATTTCACTACATTAGTGGGCATGGCCCACTTTCTTTAAAATCAATAGAATCATAGGTTATTATCTCAATTTCACTCAACATAGAAATTACCACCAATATCAGCGTAGCATGTAAACTATTATATGTTGTTCAAGAAGCTTCATTGCAAATTCAAGTCTATTTGCTTCTAGTTGATGAGACATCGCTGAATTTTCTAGAGTTTCAATTTTCTATAGGAGCTCCTCTATTTTTAGCTGAACTTGAGGGACACTCATATTTTCATCACCTCTTATTTGCCCACGCTCGCTCAGCTTCTGTCTAGTATATTCCATACTAACAAAACCATGTTAAGACTTGCTGTATCCAGTCCTAATGACTCTATTTGTTTCATGATCACCTGAAATTTTCTGTCGAGATCATTTCTATCTTCTTTCAAAAAATAAAGTTTTTGTTGTAGTGTATCCCTCTGGCCCTTCATTGGGTTCACTAGCCAGTCATTTTTTATAATGTCCCCTACAAACTTTTCTACATATTGATTTTTATGGCCATTCCTGTGTATATGGAATTGAGATTGCTTGCCTCGTAAGGCATGGGAAATGGGTACATGGGTGCTTGCCGCAGACCACGAGCTAAGGATGGAGACTCTAAAGATTGAGGTGCCATAGCCTGATGCATGAATCCTGTCACCACAGCAACTTCATTGGATGCTACCATATTAACACCTTCACTGGGATGAAGCCAATCATTGCTACCATATTTCATCGACTGTTGACGACCCACCATCTGTGACTTCACATCTAATTGTGCTGCCTACCCATCTTGCTTGTGACAATAAAACCATACTCTGATAGCTAGGATCTCCATGCCCCTGAAGAACTTAAACATTAGTAGGCTGTAATGCCAACAAGTTACTCATTGGGAATCCATCTTCAAGTTCTCCCACTTCATTCTAATGCTGATAAGCAGATTTTACCAGCTTATCCACCAAATGCTTGTCAGTTTCAGAAGTAAAATCTTTAGCAATCATCCGCCCATCCGCCACCAAAATATACACTGGTTCATATATCTAGTTTCACGCGCAATGGTTACATTTGATTCAAAATTTCAAGAGTCCTTTCAACATATCCATTTCAATGCATATCTAGCGGTAGTCATTGCAGTCTCACCAAAACAGTTCATGTGTCTTGTGAGAAGGAAACTGGTAAAGGAGTACGATTTTACACCTGCCGCTGACATTTGCAAACTGCATTCCCCACAAGTGAGAAATCAACTTTCAAATTGACTTTGGAGGCTTAGTTACTTGTAGATATTTTCCACACTTCACATACATGTCTTCCACAACATCCGACAGAATCCACTTTCAATTATACTCAGATGGATGCCCATACTTTATTCCAATATTTTTCTTGAGCACCGGCTGGGAGACACAGTGTTATGAATTTAACTAGCATCGAATTTCATGCTGCAGTCCATGTGCTTCCCCATTTCGCATGTATACCCACAATAATGTCGGTGGAGATTGCATTGAATTATGAGAGCCGTCACATGTGCATCGACCTCTCAAATATAACTTCAAGTGTTGCCTTGATGATATGAGCCCAAAAAGGGCCTGTCTGCAATCTTCATTATCTTCGTGCACCGCAACCACTATCTATCAGTGCATAATGACAGATGAAAATCTCTTTGCATTTGGAAATCTCTGGTAGTAAACAGTCGGGTCATTGTCATTCATTACACCGCAAAGCAATATAAGACTTTCGGTGAGCATGTGGGGATGTCAGAACTTAATGCTTATTGGGAACTCTGAAGTTCTACATTTTCATGAAAAACTGACAAAGAAGAGTCCGGGGTTGGAGCATTTCACGAACCTTGAACCTATGAACCTTTGAACTCTTTGAACCATTGAACTCTTTAAACCATTGAACTGTGGAAAGGGTTCAACGCAAAGGTTCAAAGATACGAACTGATTTATACAAAGGGACAAACAGTTCACTTTTTAGAAACATTAAACCTTTAACTCTTGAACCGTTGAACCTTGAACTATGGAAAAGGTTCAAGTTCAAAAGTTCAACTCTTTAGTAATTTCACACACAAAAGGCAATAGGTGGATGAACTTTTTAGAAACAAAAAGCTGACTTAGGAAACAAAAATATGATCAATAAGGTAAGATGGAGGGTGGACTTTTGCTTAGGGAAGGTTCATGAAAATTTGAATAAGGGTGAAATGAAAGGTAACACAACATAAACCTGCATAAAACTCTTCTCAATTCCTCCATCTCAAGCCCTCAATATATAGACTCGTGGGAGCCCAAAATACAACCATAAGGAATTACTATGGGCCTAAACAAGGTCCAAAAATACCATGGTAAAAATCCATACGACCCACATTTGCATGACACAACATTCGAATGCTTAGGCTAAGTTTAGGCTTCCAGACTATTATTAAAATATTCCTTACACATGTAAGATGTTGTCATAGTCAACCCACCAACTTAGGTGACCAAAATATAGCATTTACCTCCTTTAGAAAGATGCATATGACATACATCATAAACTATCATAATGTTGGTCAAGATTCCCAGTTCACAATTAGTAACTCCCTATAATCACACTCTTACGCATCATAAGAATTTGTCATAGAATCTGACATAAAATATGTCATAAGAATCTACTATAAATAAACCTTCTGACGACACCTTACAACTCACCACAAGATGCTGACACATGGCAAATATGCCACCTTGAAAATCTCATGCCCCAGTTTGGTGGAGCACAATTATTAAATAAAATACATTATAATAATTTATAATTATTTACAGGAAAATGATTAATTATAAATAAATAAATTTAGGAACTTGCAAAGGTTGAGACACCTTAATTCCCAACATTCTCCCACTTGTCGAACACCTTGTAAGAGAAAAAGAGAAACACTTCCAATCTATGAACCACCAAGGTTACCATACTGTCTAAACTAAACTCCATTGTGCTCACGAACTTTATAGAAGCACCTGCAACATCTTCCAAGTGATCACCAACATGACAAAAAGATTAGAATTCCAAAAACATGATGAAACACTAAATGTCACATAGACACACCAATGTATCCAACTTCAAACCTGTTACCAGAACACAACTCTGAAGTCCAAACCTCCTCCAAAACAAGATCGAGCATGAATGCTCCAAAAAATAGTTAGAACAACAACCATAGCTAGTTGTTTACATCCAACCAAAAAACCCACCATCGATAGAACCTTTGCACATGACATATCCAACCCATACTACAGCTCTCATCCCTATATAATACACTGTCTTACTCAAAGTTACCATCTCCCATGATAACAAACACACCAAAACCATTGATGTGCAAAAAATCTTAAGACCCTCGATACTACAGTCTAATGAAAAAAATCTACCAAAGATATGCATACATCCTAGGAATCATACTGCATGAGCAATGCCAACCAAAGCAACACAAAGTCTACCAATCAGTACTTACATAAAAGTGTGGCTTATAATCAAATCATGTAATATAAAGAATAATCACAATGATCTGCAAACTGCAACCAACCTGCTGCAAAATAGAGCATACTTCCATAAATAGTTTTCTGCTCACTCTCTCACCTTTGATCTCCTCCACTTCTCCCAAGATCTCCACATATCAAAAGATATACATTAAAAGAACACATACTATTGCTAAAAAAAATAAAGTACAACAACACTAGATGATCACAAACCCAGTTATCATACTAGATGAATAAGAACCTCTAGGAAGAAATGTGAGACCATAAAAAGAGAATCTGCAAACCATATCATGTATTTCTACCAACACCACCAAGTGCTAAGCTATGCCAAGTAAGATCTCCTTCACAAAACCCCAACTAAAAAGCCTTACCAACACCCAAATGTTCAATCTCAAAAGATCAAACAAAATATATATCTCAAATAACCAAAAAATGGATGTAAGCTTCTCCAACCAAGGAAGATCAAACTTAAAAATTTACTCCACAAGTAAGAATTCAGCCCAATAACATCTATAAAACTTCTCATAAATCAAACCATATACCTAAGGAGATAACCATGCCAAGTACTCCTCAAACGAACCCTCCAGAACTAGAAACTATAGCTCAAGATCCATATCAATGAGAAATCAAAGCGTAGAACAAAATGAATCTGAAATAACATGGGCAATACCTATCAGATCATTTTCTGTTGAGTGAACTGAGAATGGGGAATGAAAATGATCCACTAAGATACACTGAGTCTCATAGACTCTCTCCAAGAACAATTTCCTCTCAAGTTCAAACATGAACTCATGTCCATATCAAGTGGAGGCTCCTCGGTCTTTCTATTGAAATTTCATCATTCCAACACATGATCCCCAAACCAAGAGATCTCTAGCCTCACCTCGAGTCTCTCTAGTATCCATGAGCATCCATCAACCAGTACATGTCAACTTCAAATGCATCTTGCAAAATCATGAAGCTTCAAGCAAATGATTAATACTCAAAACCAAAGAGAACTTCACTAGACCACTGTCAAAGCTCCCACTACACGTTTGCAAAACCTAGGAACATGCATGACATCATTATCTAACATCTCCTCCTACGAGATCACTACCTACTCCAATAAAACATATCTTTCCAAAGGGGTACCATCATGCCAAAAATCTAATCTTAGGAATAAGAATCCATCATGGCACAATACCATCTCCAATCACATGAAGACAATCATCCCCTAACAATGGAACTCAAGATGTTAAAATAATTTCATAGCATATAAGAATCATAATCCAAAAACCTTACCATGACACCTACAACCAATGTAGAATATCATCCATCACCAAGTGATAGATCCACATCACTGCCAAAGCTCCCACTAAAACAATGATATGGGGCTTATCAACGCATCATGATTTAACCATCCTCTGAATGAAGATCATCCATGGCTCTAACACAATCAAATACTTCACCTGTAATATCAACAGTACAAAAGAATAAAGTAGAACCAAGATCTCCAAAACAAGAAAATAAAACCATTACTATCAAAAGCTCACACTAAACTGTGTAACCAAGCTATCCATGACATCATGATAAACATGCTAGAAGTCCCAATAACCAACTATCTAGGCACTCTAATTATCCATCCTCTCATCCTAATGCAACATACCAATGCACAAATGACCACCGATAAGGCCAACTAATAAAGTCTGCATAAATACTGAATCAATCTTATGGATATAGACAATCCACATCTGAGTCATCCCACTACAATCAAATAGGTGATCAGCCCACAAAATTGTATAACGCGTAGATCTCAAACATGAAACATGCAAACTCATCATCACATTAGTAACTTGCAAACTGAGATAACAAGAAGATAACATGTAGACCACAAGACCCAAACACCAAATCATAAATAGATTTGATTTGCCAAACAAGTCCACATACGAGTAACCATAGTCAAGGAACCCATCAAGTAGATACTGTATACATGATGAGTGACTAATCACATACCAACATCTCCACACTGAGAAAGCTACAAACCTTCTCACACCTTGCACGAAGCATACATGCAAACCTGTAACTATCTTACATCTAGAAGCACCACCAAGGAATCATAATATAAAAAATAGTTTATCTACA
Organism: Cunninghamia lanceolata; assembly: GCA_027924645.1. Classification (NCBI taxonomy): domain Eukaryota; kingdom Viridiplantae; phylum Streptophyta; class Pinopsida; order Cupressales; family Cupressaceae; genus Cunninghamia; species Cunninghamia lanceolata. Next base: position 9,576,907 of record BSBN01001344.1, on the reverse strand, counting down.
GATCTATAAAACCACAAGTTTTGATTAACCGTGTAAAACCTGCAAAACCACTATGTCACTGACATACATGCAAATTCATATCCACTTATCATCTGGAATACCCACAAGTTTGAAAACCATCAAAATAGTTAAACCAGAATAATGGAATAACATAGATAAGCATAACCATAGATTTTGAACAAAAAATCTACAAAACCCTAAGATCAAATCAATTTGAAACTGAGACATGCAAGTACAACCAACCAAAAGGAAGAAGAGGTCTAGGAACTCCAGGCCTGTTTGTAGGCCAACTCCACAACCACCATGTACAAGCATATTAAGGAGATAGGTTGTTCCAAAAGCTTTCAAATCATCCAATGATCAACTCCACAGCCTACATGCACTCAAGGTTAACAAAGCAATGCCTTCCAATGCCAGGGACTAAAACCAAGCACCCAACATAGGCACATCAAACCATGTAGTCATGACAACACAAGTTTCTCCATGTGATCAAGGAGCCAAGAACACACACCCAACATAAATACTCTACTTCACATGAACATAGAATGAAAGAATATAACCACCATGCATGAGGGTTATCACATACTATCAAACATGAGCTCTAGATCAATATCATATTAAATCTAACCACATGATCAACTCCATAATACTCCATGTTCTCCATCCTTCAAATGCTTGTTTTACCCTAAAAACAAGATCAACTACAAGACTTCCACTTAAACAAGGATTAATAATCAACCAATTCCTTCCTACAGATTCCCTCAAGCTTGCCAGACTAAGAAATCACAATAGAAGAAATACCCAGAACTTTAAACACCATGGAACCAACACATGCAATCTCATGCAACCATGGAACCACTGTAGCTCGGATACCAATTGAAAGGGAAACATAACCCATCATGCAGCTTACAACATCCTATTTTTTACTTAAACATATATTCAATAACTTGATGCAAGCACATACTACTATGCCCTTAAAGTGGAAATAGATAGTTGATTTCCCATCACATTAACCCTTAGAGGAAAGATAATGTAGCTTACAGATCTAAGAAAATTTCAGCAGCATAACGACATGTTAATCAACACTTTAAGAACATGAAAGAAGAAGAATAGAAGAAAAATAGATAGGAGAGAAGAGCCACCAATATACGCAGGGAAAACCCTTTCGGGTAAAAAATCCCACACTCCCAAGCATTGAACCAATGTATTAATCTACAACAACAAACATGTTACAATACACTTGTAGGCTCAAAGCTTTAACATGGAGATTTACATCTTGCTCCTCTGGAGGAAAAACTAATAGCATAACCCCGCATAAAACTCTCCTCAATGCCTCTATCTCAAGCCCTCAACATATAGACTTATGGAAGCCTAAAATACAACCATAAGGCATTACCATGGGTCCAAACAAGGTCCAAAAATACCACAGTAAATATCCATACGACCCACATTTCCATGACACAATATTTGAATGCTTAGGCTAAGTTTGGGTTTCTAGACTATTATTAGAATATTCCTTACTAATGTAAGATGTTGTCATAAGTTGTCATAGTCAACCCACCAACTTAGGCACTCAAAATATAGCATTTACCTCCTTTAGAAAGATGCCTATGACATACATCATAAACTGTCATAATGCTGGTCAAGATTCCCAATTCACAATTAGTAACTCCCTATAATCACGCTCTTACGCGTCATAAGAATCTGTCATAGAATTTCACATAAAATATGTCATAAGAATCTACTATAAATAAACCTTCTGATGACACCTTACAACTCACCACAAGATGTTGACACATGGCAACTATGCCACCTTGGAAATTCCATGCCCCATTTTGGTGGAGCACAATTATTAAATAAAATACATTAGAACAATTTCTAATTATTTATGAGAAAATGATTAATTATAAAGAAATAAATTTAGGAACTTGCAAAGGTTGAGATACCTTAATTCCCAACACTTGGAGCATTCAAGGGAAGTAGTGTGGATTCACCCTATAAGAAAGCCACAACTAATAATAAAGGTGGGATCATTATAGGACAGGAGGACAACTTGGATATAGTGACTATGGTTTCTACTAATGAGAGGACGACCAAACTAATGGCTAAAATTTTTCAATCTATTTTTGCAGATGATTGGATGCTAGTCCCCCCGAATTGGACTCCTGTAGGGAAAGGGAGGAAAAATAACTCCATGAAAAAAGTTGATGTGGGTAATGATAATAAACAGGGATGACCTTCACAAAGAGAAACCAGATCTAGAGAGGTAGTTAAGGAGGTAACAACGGGGAAACAAAGAACTTTGGAGAACCTCTCAAGATCCAAGAAAGTTTGAAAGTGATCTCTAAGATTTTTTGGGCCTTGAAGTCCCTCATAAAAATTTAATGCTTGTTGTTTGGTTTTTTGAAGGACAAGGGTTGTTGTGGGTGGTTGTTTTTCCATAACATTTTTTCTGATTTGTGTCTTCGGATTTGTTTATTTCCTATGAGAATGATTTTGTGGAATATTAGAGGGTTGAATAGCCCCCATAAGCAGTTCATTATCAAGAGTTGTAATCTCGATAATAAGGCCAAAATTATTATGATTCAAGAGACTAAGATGATGGAGTCTACTTTTTCTTCCATTGCCAACTCCATTTAGTCAGGTGTTGAGTACTACTTAAGTCCTTCAGAAGGTGCTTCTAGAGGTATTGTGATTCTCTGGAATCCTATTTCTCTTGAGGGTAGAGTGATTGAGAGCCACAAAAACTACCTTATTGTTTCTTTTTCTCATAAGTATTCTAATGAAAAATGAATTATGGTTAATGTTTTAGCACCTAACTCCAATTCAGCTAGGAAACAACTTTGGGTGATGTTGGTTGTTGGTATGGGAAGATTTCCTAATTGTCACTGGATGTTCATTGGAGACTTTAATGCTCCTCTTTATCCCTCTGAGAAACTTGGAGGTTTAGAGGATTATTTTGATAGTATGGTCGATCTAGCTGATTTTCTCTCTTCCACTGGTCTTATTAATGTGGATCTTGATAGGACTTTGTTTATCTAGTCTAATCGTAGAATGGGGAATAATCTCATATAGGTTAAATTAGATAGGTTGCTTATATATAATTCTTGGAACATCCTTTCTAATCTAAAATTTTATGCTCTCCCAAGGATTGGTTCATATCACAATCCCCTATTTATTGATTAGGGTTTGTAGCCAAGAAAGGCTGCTTATCCTTTTCATTATGAAATTATGTGGGCCTCCCACCTAGACTTTAGGGCTCTTGTGGAATAATGTTGGAGTACTCCCTTAAAGGGGACAACCATGTTCTGTTTAGCCCAAAAAATAAAGTACATTAAGAACAAAGTTAGAGGATGGAACAAACTTACTTTTGGTAATATCTTCTGTTAAAAGGAGCAGATTTATTTAAAGCTAAAAGATATTCAGGACAAGATGGTTGGAGGGATTAATGATTTTGAAACTTTCCAATAGGAGAAAAATATAAGGGAAGAGTGGCATAGACTGTTGCTAAGAGAGGAGACTTTCTAGAAGCAGAAATCTAGGGTCTAATGGTTGACAGAGGGTGACTAGAATACTAAGTTCTTTCACCAATATACTCTTAAGCACAAGAAAAGAAATACCATCAATCAATTGGTGAAGGAAGATGACACTGTTATCACTAATGAAGATCACATTGGAAATGCTGCTACCAATTTCTTCTAGAAAATCCTTCAAGATTCAGGGGGAAATTCAAGGCTTCTCAATTACCTATTAGATGTCATCTCTACTATTCTCTTAGATTTTGATAATGTTGATTTGATTAAAGAGATTTCTGAAGATGAAGTGTGTGCTATTGTTTTCTCCTTTGGGCCCTTCAAAGCCCCTGGGCTTGATGGATTTCCCTCACTTTCTTTTAGGAGTACTGGGACATTGTGGGTAAAGATTTGACTATGGCTGCAAGAGACTTTTTTAAATCTATACAATTTTTGAAAGAATTCAATACTAATTTTATTGTGCTTGTTCATAAAAAGGGTGATGTGGCTACCTTGAGTGAGTTTAGATCTATAAGATTATGTAATACTATTTACAAGATATTCTCCAAGCTTATAGTTTTAAGATTTAAACCTCTTCTTCATGATCTTATATCTCAAAATTAAAAATGGCTTTTTCCTTGGGAGATAAATTTTGGATGTTGTGTTAACCGCTCATGAGATTCTTCATACAATGGATGATAACATGAAGGCTGGTATGGTTCTCAAGCTTGATATCTCCAAGGCCTATTATAGAGTGTCTTGGCCTTTTCTCTTTGTGGTTCTTCATAAGTTTGGTTTTAATAGTAGAATCTTTTAGCTAATCAAAGAATGTGTTTCCAGTATTCTATGATAATCAATGGTATTCCTAGGGTTTTTTTAGCAGTGACAGGGGATTGAGACAAGGAGATCCTCTTTCTCCTTATCTTTTTATTTTGGTGGCAAAAGTTCTTGGAAGGAACATCTCCAAGTTGATTGAGTCCCACAACCTTAATGGTGTCAAAGCTACTTATTCTCTTCAGTCATCTTCACATCAACAATTTGTTGACGATACTATTCTATTTGGGGCCTCTTCTATTGTTGAAGCTAAACAATCGAAAACTCTCTTGAATCATTATTCTAAAGTGTCTAGACAACATATTAATTATGATAAAAGTATGCTTTATTTTTTCAACATTGAATAAGTCCTTCAGTATAAAATTGTTGGGATTTTAGGTTGCCAGAAGGCTAATCTCCCTGCTACTTATCTTGGCCTCCCTCTCTCTACTAAGAAACTTTCTAATAATTTTTAGTTTGGAATTGTGGAGAGAATTTAGAAAAAATTGCAGGGTGGAAAGGTAAGATGCTTAGCTAAGCTGGTAAATATCAACTTCTTAAGGCCTCTTTGTAGAACATTCCTGTTTACTACCTATCCCTTTTCAAGATCCCTAGGGTTTTAGCTAAAAGAATAGAACAAATCCAAAAGAAGTTTCTTTGGACTGGCATGGAAGAAAAGACCAGGATGGATCTTGTTAATTGGGATACTATTTGCAGAAGCAAAAAAGATGGAGGGCTGAGCATTAAAAGGATTTAGGATTTCAACAAAGCTCTCTTGGTCATGGTTGGGTGGTGCCTTTTGAATACTGATAAGGATTGTGTGGCTATTCATAGAGCTTAATATTTTCACAATAATGATCAAATCTACTTTCTATGTGGTTCTAGCTTTCCTACTGGTTTGGTGACTTGGAATGCTTTGTAGAAAATTCGTGATATGCTCAAAAAGGGATTGAGATTGAGAGTTGGTAATGGCAACAAGATTCTCTTTTGGGATGATATCTAGATGGGTAATTATCATTTATCTTCTCATCCTCAGTTTTCTAGACTCAAGAACCAATTTTTCAGACTTTTTAGCACAACGCTTAATGGTTGTATTTCCTTCACTATCCACACTCCCCAATGGAAGAATATTCAGGATTTTTCTACTCAGTGGAATGGCCTAGCTGCTCTTGTTGCTCAATTTAAGTCTTTCTTGGGAGATTGCACTTTCTTCAACTCCTTTAGAGAAGATGAACTCTTTTGGACATTTGACAATTCAGGGAGCTTCTATGTTGCCTCTGATTACTCTATGCTCAATAGTTGTCCCAATCATTCTTTTGATTGGAATTTGATTTTGAACCACAAAATTATCCCTGGGATCAATGTTTTTTGGTAGACTATTGCTCACAATAGGATTCTTACCCTTGATAATCTTATTAAGTGAGGTTTCTACTTTCCAAATAGATGTCCTTTATGCTGTTCTACTAAAGAATCATTTAACCATTTGTTTTTCACTGTAGATTTTCCATGGAGATTTGGGAGAGGTGTTTATCTAAGTTGGAGACTTAGTGGGTCATGCTTGTTGACTTGGTTGCTTTTGTGCCTACTTGGAACAAGTTTTCCCCTTTTCAACACCCTATTATCAAGGAATTATGGGTTCAGATTCCTCTCCATATTGCATGGGGTTTATGAAGAGAGAAATAATAGAATATTTAGAGATACTTCTTCTAAAGTTTAGCAAGTGTTTTAGAAAATTAGTTGTGTTATTCAAGAGAATGTAAATGTGGCTAAGATTGGTAGGTCCAAAAATTTGCCTATAGCTCTTGAAATAAGGGTTAGTAAAAATCGGGGCATCACTCATAACCTCAACAATGTAAATTTGCAAAAAGCTTATGTCAGGGAACATACCAGATGTAAGAGTCCTCCTCAAGGATGGATCAAACTAAAATTTGATGGATGCTCTAAGGGTAATCTTGGTCAAGCTATTGTTGGGGGTATTATTAGAGATAACAAAGGTAATAGCATGTGAAAGAGTTTGAATATCAAACACAATATCCTTAGGCTGCCAACCACACTCTAAGGATTTAGACATAACCTCAATAATAATTTTAGAATCACCCTGAACATGAAGCTGGCGGATACCAAGTGATATAGCCAACTTGAGGCCCCATAAAAGAGCAGAGGCTTCAGCAAAGTTATTAGTCTAGGGTTTCAGATGCTCAGAATCAGAAACTATTTCTTGGTGAAGGTGAGGAGCTGGTGCCTTACCAGGGTGGTTTTGAGAGAGCCCGTCTTCCTAAACCGTGGGCTGACATGTGCTATATGGTGATGAAGTATTTCACCCTTGAGGGCCATTTTACCAAGTTTTATCACTATCATCTCCCATTGTTGAATCATTTTAGAAGGAATGCCACCATTAGTTTTCCTTTTTATTTGCTTTCTTCTCTCGAGCACTTTGTTCAACATGTTAAGAAGACTCTGCTGAAGAAGCATGGTGAGAAACCTATTTCCTTACATCAAGGGCTTATTCACAGACTATATCAGTTTCATTTAGCTCTGTCTCCTTCGCTTCAGCCCTCTGGTCAGGATACCCCTACTGACTCGGTGAAAACTAGTCTGGCTACTCCTAAACGTCTTCCTGAAGGTGATCCTTGTTCTAGGACTTCCAAGTCTGTTACCAAAATGTTCAAAACCCTCCCTCCAAATTCAAATTGAAATCTAAGAGACGTCTCTTAGATGTTGACAGAGAGTCTAACCTTTTGAAAGATGATTTTGGGGTTTCTAGGACCCAGAGTGAGCACAATTAGGGTAGTGAGTGGTGCAGGAGCACCAAGGGCTTGGAGCCCATGTATATACTTTCACATTTTTGGTGTGATGTTTTTGATTTTCATTTAGGAGATCGCGAGTCCCACCTGATGCATGCAAGCATTGTATGTATTTACAAAATGGAACCATCGGCGTAAGAAGAGGAAAGTCTGGCCGATGGAGAAGTTTGGGGTTAGCATATCAGCGTGAGATGGAGGATCGGAGGACAAGCCCAAAGTCAGAGCGATGGAGAGAGTCTCACCGAAGAGCAAGACAAAGACAATACATATCGGCAAGAGTATTGAGATCGGTGAACAAAAGGAAAGTTAGACCGACAGGTTTAGTCTGGCTGATGATTCTATCTATTGGGGAGAGTTGGCGCATTGGAGGAGAGGTGAAGGTTTCATCGATGTCGAAGGTCACACCGATAAAGGCAAAGGGAAGTTTCCATTGGAGAGAGATGGTAAATTAGCAGCAGAAGTTTGGAGCTTGTCGATGGTGTTTGTCACACCGATAAGCGAAAGTAACACTAAGCAAGGTTACGTTGGACTCATCGGTAGGAAGCTTGGATATCGGGGGAACGAAATGTGACGATGCCGATAGGCATTGTCTTGACGATGACTGCCAGCAAAGTCGTGACGGTGAAGACAGGGTTAAGTAACCGATCGGTGAGAAAAGTGAGATCGGAGTGAAGTTCTTGGAGTGTGCCGATGGTGTTTGTCACACCGATGACAGTCAGAAAAGCAAACCATAGTAAGTAGACTATCGATTATTTGAAAAAGGGATCGGGCTATCACCCTAACTGTATGCCAAGGTGTTAGGCTGATGGAATGGCCAGGAACAATACGAATGTAGGAAACCCTAATCGTCCGATAACAGACATGACGAATGGTATAAGAACTGTTCTTGGCTTTGTAAATGGGTTGGAATGTTGGATAAAGATTGAAGAACATACATTGAATGTAATAGAGAAACTTCTGATAATAGAAACATTGACAGTTTGAATCCATTTGTATATTGTATGTAGAGTACCTATATAACTGGTTTGCAGTAGAGTAGATAGTTTAATTTCTATTCTTTTGTTTTTGTTTGTACAAGATTTCTTTGTCTTGATGCCCCTACATTTTCCTTGTACAGTCATGGAGGGCCATCAAGCAGAGACCTTGTTTCTTTTATTTCTGTTTGTGTTAGTGATCGGGCTATCAAAGAGAGGCCATGTGAACTTGTGCTAGGCGAGCTGTGCTATAGCCCGGCTAGTATGCAATTCACAGTCTAAGAGACAGGGGTGAAAACAAAGTAGAAGAAGTTGAGTACCAAGCAATTAGAACCCTAGACCCAGAGAGGAGAGCTAATAACGAGCTCAAGAAGGCTATAAGCCTTGGAGTTGAGAATCTTGGAAGCAGTGAGGGAGAAGAAGAATTCCTCACACCAAGAAAGTAGTGTCTGTATTGGAAACAATAGACAAATAGATCTTTCACCTCTGTAATAGACAGTTTAGGTTGAATTAGGCATTTTGGGGTAGAAAATGTCTATGAGCACTTGAATTGGTAGGGAGACTTGGGGTATGACACAGGTCTTGAAGTGTTGTGTCAAGATAGGTTTGCTAAACCCATAGGCCTCCCCATCAAATTGGTATCAGAGCAAGTTAAAGATTTGGGCTATTCTTAGATTGGAATAGAAGAAGTTGTATGTCATCACCGAGTTCAAGTGAGTCTGTAGGTTCATCCAAGAAGATGGTGACTAATGCAGAATTGGCAAAGAAGGTTGATGATCAAGAAGAGGAGAATAGGCTCCTACAGGAAAGATTGGCAGAAATGGAAAGTAAACTGGGTGTAATGATGGAGAAGACTGAAGAAGTCAGGCAGAAAGTAAACAAGGAAAAAGGTGTGTCTATAGAAGATGAAGAGCCCACACCTGATCCTAAGATGGAAGAAGAGCCTTTCTTGAAGGCCTTAAAAGCCATGAGTGGTAAGACATTGGAAGGAGTTCCTCTTTTTAGTGGAAAGATGGAACCTGATTTGGTTATGGAATGGATAGAAGGTTTAGAAAATCACTTTGAATGTGATGGAGTGAGTGAAGCACAAAAGGTGAAGGTGGCTAAATCAAGACTCAGAGGAGTTGCCTTAACATGGTGGAAATTTGTTCAAATTGAAAGAGAAAAAGAAGGCAAGAAACCTATAGCTACTTGGAAGCGTATGGTGGCTAAAATCATAGAAGTATATATGCCTAGAGATTATGAAGTCCAGTTGTACAAGAAACAACAAAATTTGAGACAAAGAGAATTAGATGTCAGTGCATACACTGAGGAGTTTCAAAAACTATGCCTGAGGTCTAAGGTGATGGAAGATGAAAATGTGAAAGTAGCAAGATATCTCAATGGTTTGAGGTGGAGTATTCAAGAAGAAATTAGCTTATTCAGCCCTACAATAGTGCATCAAAGCTATCAGCTAGCACTCAAGGTAGAGAAGGGCAAGAAGAAACAAGAATCAAACAACAGATCAAGAGGAAGAGGTAGAGACAACAGAGGAAGAGGGAATTATGGTGGTAGGAATATTGATCAAAGACCCCAAGGAGAATCCAAACTCACAGAGCAGAGTGGGGAAACTAGTAGTAGAGGAAACTACAGAGGAAGGGGATCTAACAGAGGAAGATCAGGAGGATCAGGCAGAGGATCCTACTTTGCCACTATGAAATGCTACAATTGTGGTCAATTGGGCCATCCAGCATATAGGTGTCCTGATAAGGGCACATCTTCTTCTCAAGGAGTTGATAAAAAGAAATCTTTATGTACAAGATGATGCTTCAAGTAGCAAATCACCTGAAGTCAGTCTACCCTCAGAAGTGGGAGAGAACATCATGGTAAGGAGAAATTTGATCAAAGAACCAGTGAAAGCTGAACCAAGCCAAAGGAGACTTTATTCCGAATTAGATGCAAAATTATGAATAAGGTATGTTAAGTAATTATAGACTCAGGGTCTACTGATAACATAGTATCAGATGAAGCAGTTAGAAAACTAAATTTGCAAAGAATACCTCATTCAAATCCATATAGAGTCACATGGTTAAATAAAGGTCAGCATGTGATAGTCAATAAGCAAACTTGGGTAGAGTTTGGTATAGGTGGATACAAAGACAAGGTACTCTGTGATATCCTACCCATGGATGCATGTCATCTCTTATTGGGCAGATCGTGGCAGTTTGGCCGAAAGGCCATACATGATGGTGAGAAGAATGCATATTCTTTTCAAAAAGATGGTGTCACCTATAAAATTCAATCATTGGAAGATGCAGAAGCAAATAAGACTAAGAGTCCTAGTATCTTAGTTGTGAGTGGTAAAGAGTTTTTGAACACTCTTAAGGAGGATGGTATTGGTTATGCTATCATAGTGAAACCTAAGGAGGAGCAAAAAGACAAAAAGGTAGTGATCCCAAAAGAGGTGCAGACTATACTGGAACAGTATAAGGACATCATTAGTGATGGAACACCAGCAACACTACCTCCACAAAGAACTATCAGCCATTAGATAGATCTGATTCTAGGAGCATCTTTGCCTAACAAGGCTCCTTACAAGATGACTCCAGATCAACATAAGGAGATAGCTAGACAAGTACAAGAATTGCTTGACCAGGGATTGGTTAGGAAAAGCATAAGTCCTTGTGCAGTGCCTACAGTGTTGGCACAAAAGAAAGGAGGAACATGGAGACTATGCACAGACTCCAAAGCTATCAATAAGATCACCATAAGGTATAGATTTCCAATTCCCAGAATTGAAGATCTTATGGACTGTTTAGGAGGAGCTAAATACTTCACTAAGATAGACCTGAAAAGTGGTTATCACCAGATTAGAATCAAGGAAGGTGATGAATGGAAAACAACCTTCAAAACCATAGAAGGACTATATGAATGGCTTGTTATGCCATTTGGTTTATCAAATGCTCATAGCACATTCATGAGGCTCATGAATGAAGTCCTCAAGGACTATACGGGTAAATTTGTAGTTGTTTATCTAGATGCCATCTTGATTTTTAGTCAAACTAAAGAAGAGCATCTTGAACATGTAAATACTGTTTTGAAAAAGTTACATGATGAACAACTAACCATAAATTTGGAGAAGTGTGAATTCATGAAGCAGGAATTGGTATACCTTGGTTTTGTGTTGTCCAAAGGAGAATTGAAAATGGACAAGTCAAAGGTAGAAGCCATATTGAGTTGGCCTACTCCCAGAGTAGCAACTGAGGTGAGAAGTTTTCATGGCTTAGCTCAGTTTTATAGAAAATTCATAAAGAATTTCAGTGCTATTTGTGCACCCATGCTTGATACAATCAAAGGTGGAATGAAAACAAAGTTTCAGTGGACACAAGCAGCTAATAACAATTTTGAACTGTTGAAGAAAGAAGTAGCCACACAGCCAGTGTTAGTGCTGCCTAGTTTTGACAAGTTGTTTACTTTAGAATGTGATGCTAGCAATATTGCAGTAGGGGCAGTACTCAGCCAAGAGAATAGACTAGTAGCCTTTTTTAGTGAAAGGCTAAATGAAGCAAAGAGTAGATACTCTTCATATGACTTGGAGCTCTATGCTCTAGTCCAAGCACTTAGAAAATGAAGACATTATCTCCTACCTAAGGAATTTGTTGTGTATACAGACAATCAAGCTTTGAGTTTTCTGAACTCACAAGATAAGTTGAGCCATAGGCATATCAAGTGGATGGAGTACTTGTAGTCTTATACATTTACAATTAAGCACAAAAAGGGACAGCTCAACAAAGTAGCAGATGCTTTAAGTAGGAGGCTGCTCACAGTACAAGAAGTGCAATTAAGAAGCATAGGAATGGAAGAGTTCAGAGCCCTTTACAATGAGGATGAAGATTTTGTTGAAGCATACAAGGTCTGTCAAGACTTTGAAAATCACTTTCATAGTGAATTTGCATATTACACATTGCAATAGGGATTGCTGTTCAAAGGTGGATAGTTGTGTGTACCAAAAGGATTCATGAGAGAAAATCTCATACAGGAGAAGCATAATGGCAGTTTGAGTGGACATTTTGGTCTGAACAAAACATTGGAGTTAGTCCAGAGGTTCTACTATTGGCCGAAGATGCACAAAGATGTCAGAAAGTATGTGGAGCAGTGTATCATCTATCAAAAGGCCAAGGGAACTTCTTCAAATGCTGGACTGTATCAACCATTACCAATTCCTTCCAGACCATGGAATTGTGTAAGTATGGATTTTGTAGTTGGTCTACCAAAGACTAAGATTGGTTTTGATAGTATTTTTGTAGTTGCTGATAGATTTAGCAAGATGGGTCATTTCATTCCCTGTAAGGTGACTCATGATGCCAGTCATATAGCTCATTTGTTTTTCAAAGAGGTGATAAGGATTCATGGACTACCAGCAAGCATCGTGTCTGATAGAGATGCTAAGTTCATGGGACATTTCTGGAAAACTTTATGGCAGAGGTTAGAGACAAATTTGTCTTTTGGATCAGCCTATCATCCACAGACAGATGGCCAAACAGAAGTAGTGAACAGGACATTGGACAACCTGTTAAGGTGTTTGACAAAAGAATATGGACAGAGTTGGGATCAAGTCATTTATCAGGCAGAATTTGCCTATAATGATAGTGTGAACAGGAGTACTGGCAAAAGTCCATTTGAGATAGTATATGGAATGCACCCTCGAGGTGTATGTGAACTCCGACATCTTGGAGACATGGAGTTTAGAAGTGGTCATGCAGAGGATTTTGCATAGTCTATGAAGGAGATTCATGACCAAGTGAAGCAGCAATTGATGGAAAATACCCAGAAAATCAAAGATAGGGTAGATGCACATAGGAAGGATGTTCAGTTTGAAGTTGGTGATTTAGTCATGGTTCATTTGAACAAAGCCTGATTGCAGAAAGGGATACCAACTAAACTGCAGATGAGACGGATTGGTCCTTGCAGAATTCTGAACAAATATGGTAACAATGCCTATAGAATTGATTTGCCAGCAGACTTGGCAATTTCACCAGTGTTCAATGTTCAGGACCTGGTGCCATATAAAGGTCCTCATCTAGCAACAGGGGAATCTAGTTCAGAAGCTGCACAGACAGTGAATGATGTGACCTTGCCACCAAAACTCAAACCACAGGCTGAGCGAATTCTGGATTCTTGAGTGCAGAAACAGACCAGACATGTTGTGTATATGGAGCATCTGATCAAGTGGAAACAGTTGCCAGAAGCAGAGGCTACCTGGATTACAGAGTTTGAGTTCAAGAAACGGGGCATTAATTTTGCCTTGTCACCAGAGGTGACTTGACTTCTTCCGTGCAGGGGGAGTATGGTGCAGGAGCACCAAGGGCTTGGAGCCCATGTATATACTTTCACATTTTTGTGTGATGTTTTTGATTTTCATTTAGGAGATTGCGAGTCCCACTTGATGCATGCAAGCATTGTATGTATTTACAAAATGGAACCATCGGTGTAAGAAGAGGAAAGTCTGGCCGATGGAGAAGTTTGGGGTTAGCATATCGGCGTGAGATGGAGGATCGGAGGACAAGCCCAAAGTCAGAGTGATGGAGAGAGGCTCACTGAAGAGCAAGACAAAGACAATACATATCAGTAGGAGTATTGAGATCGGTGAACAAAAGGAAAGTTACACCGACAGGTTTAGTCTGGTCGACGATTCTATCCGTCGGGGAGATTTGGTGCATCGAAGGAGAGGTGAAAGGTTTCACTGATGTCGAAGGTCACACCGACAAAGGTGAAGGGAAGTTTCCATCGGAGAGAGATGGTATATCGGCAGCAGAAGTTTGGAGCTTGCCGATGGTGTTTGTCACACCGATAAGCAAAAGTAACACTAAGCAAGGTTACGTTGGACTCATCGGCAAGAAGCTTGGATATCGGGGGAACGAAATGTGACGATGCCGATAGGCATTGTCTTGCCGATGACTGCCAGCAAAGCCGTGACGGTGAAGACAAGGTTAAGTAACCGATCAGTGAGAAAAGTGAGATCGGAGTGAAGTTCTTGGAGTGTGCCGATGGTGTTTGTCACATCGATGACAGTCAGCAAAGCAAACCATAGTAAGTAGACTATCGATTATTTGAAAAAGGGATTGGGCTATCACCCTAACTGTATGCCAAGGTGTTAGGCCGATGGAACGGTTAGGAACAATATGAATATAGGAAACCCTAACCGTCCGATAACAGACATGACGAATGGTATAAGAACTGTTCTTGGCTTTGTAAATGGGTTGGAATGTTGGACAAAGATTGAAGAACATACATTGAATGTAATAGAGAAAATTTTGATAATAGAAACATTGATAGTTTGAATCCATTTGTATATTGTCTGTAGAGTACTTGTATAACTGGTTTGCAGTAGAGTAGACAGTTTAATTTCTGTTCTTTTGTTTCTGTTTGTACAAGATGTCTCTATCTTGATGCCCCTGCATTTTCCTTGTACAGTCATGGAGGGCCATCAAGCAGAGACCTTATTTCTTTTGTTTCTATTTGTGTTAGTGATTGGGCTATCAAAGAGAGGCCATGTGAACTTGTGCTAGGTGAGCTGTGCTATAGCCCGGCTAGTATGCAAGTTACAGTCTAAGAGACAGGGGTGAAAATAGATTAGAAGAAGTTGAGTACCAAGCAATTAGAACCCTAGACCCATAGAGGAGGGCTAATAACGGGCTCAAGAAGGCTATAAGCCTTGGAGTTGAGAATTTTGGAAGCAGTGAGGGAGAAGTAGAATTCCTCACACCAAGAAAGTAGTGTCTGTATTGGAAACAATAGACAAATAGATCTTTCACCTCTGTAATAGACTATTTAGGTTGAATTAGGCATTTTGGGGTAGAAAATGTCTATGAGCACTTGAATTGGTAGGGAGACTTGGGGTATGACATAGGTCTTGAAGTGTTGTGTCAAGATAGGTTTGCTAAACCCATAGGCCTCCCCATTAGTGAGGGACCCTCATGGAATTTCAAAAAAGCTAAACTGGGTGGTAAATTTGCTGTTGTTAGGCGATCTGGTCGTATTGCTGGCAAACGTGCTCCCAAGCTGAAGCTGATTGACTATTCTAAAAGCAATTCTGAAACCTCTACCCATGAGGAGGAAGATCCTAAAGATTCTGGTGATGTTCAGAAGATTGCTATTGAAGATTCTGGTGGTGAAGAAGAAATTGATGGGCAGGACATTCCTGTGGAAACCTTTGATAAGGAAGATAATAGTGGGGTTCATAATTCTGTCCCCACTGGTGACTGTGTGGATGTGGGTGATATTTCTACTCAGGTGGAGGTGACGGATACTATTGATAACACTGGGAAGGATGCCCACTTTGTACCCTCTGTTGTTTATGTTGATCATGATCTATTTCAAGAAGAAGGTAATAATGCTCAAGATGGTAGGGAGGAAGACAATATTGAGGAATTAAATGGTGTTGATGATCTCTCTCAGCTGAAAGACCAGGTGGAGTTCCTTGAAAAAAGAGTTGTGTCTCTTGGTAATTTCATTACTAGCATGTTATGCAGGACTGTTATGGCTAATCTCTCCTTGCTAAGGGAACATGAAGTTCTTATTCATGGTGTTGATAATGACAGGGTTAAAGAATTTGACAAAATGCTGGAGTTTCTTTCTAAGGGAGAGGAGGATATCCCTTCCTAGTTTTTCTATGCTTTTTGTTAGCTGGCTTTTTTCTGTTAGTATCTTGTTACTGTATTTTGGTTATATGTAGGCTGTCAGTGGTGGTTCTGGCTCGTTTTATTTTTTGAGCCTTTTTCCCCCTTTGTGGGTTCTATTTTGTAAGGGATGGACCCCTGGTTTGCCACCTTATAATATCAAAAACAAAGGTAATATGATTTAATTTTTTGCTAAGGGCATTGGTTTCAAAACCAATAATGAAGTTGAGGTTTGTGCTATTTCGTTGGGTATCAAAAGAATTCTTTTCCACATCTTTCAACATGTTGAAATTGAAGGGGATTCCAAATTTATTCTTAATCTTGCTCAAAGTAAATCTAACCCCCCATGGAAACTAAAGAATTTTATTGAAGACATTAGAACCTCTCTTAGAAATTTTCATAATTTAAATATCCATCACACATTTCAGGAGGGAAATATGGTGGCAGATAAAATTGCTAACTTAGGTATGCAATATGACAATTGGCAATGTTGGTCCAATATCCATGATCTTCCCAATGAAGTTTGATGCTGTATTAATGAGGAAATTATTCGAGGGGAGTAATCATAATAAGGAAATGTCCATGCTTGAAGTGGTACTTTTCTATACCTTTAAAGATTTAAATATTGCCTCTACGCAACCCTTTGGAAGTGGTTTGATGTGGTGATGAGAAATGATGTTTTCCAACATAATGTTCTACATATTGCTCATGTTTCCATGTTGGTTAATTTGTGGCGATATAATGATAGTAATACATGTGGTTGGATAGACATCCCTATCATTATTAATTCTCATAATGATATACTAAAGCTTTTCAGTTGGGGTTTCACTCATTTTGTTTTACTCTACATTTTCACCACCATCTTTGTTGTGAGAAATATGGGTGGCCAACTTCTCCTTGTTGAGCCTGTATCTTTCACCTCTCTAAAGAAGAATATGGAGATTTGGGAAATATTTGAAAAGGGGGGAGTGTCTTCCTAATTTCAGGTGCTTAGAGGGCATGATGAAACCCTCACGGCCCAAGTTGTCAATTCCTGGCATAATAAAGAACTAGTCGTGGGTGGGGTGAAGTTCACTGTTACAGAGGAGTCAATTGCAAAATACATAGGGTTGAGTTGCAAAGGAAGGAAATTTTATAGGCTTGGGAAAGGTGACTACAAGTAGTTCATTGTTCCTTTTTTTGAAGATGGGGAATCTTTAGTTAGACATCAAAATGGTCATGGTCGCATGGCTCTCCCAACTCTGTGGCCTCTGGTGAGTTATCATTTAATCAAATATTTCTCTTTAAGGGAGGTATGCTACTATGCATGGGTATCGTTTTCCTCTTTTAGATCACTTTAGACATGGTAATTTAATAATCTTACCCTTCTTTTTGTTATCCTCCTTGGAGAATCGCATTAAGAATGGTGCTAATCCACCCCTTCATTAGGGTTTGATCCATGCTCTATATCAGTATAGTCTTCTTCAAACACCTATTGTAATTCCTAAAGTTAGACCCTCTTCTACTTATAATAAGCCTATAACCAATAGTAAATCTACTCTTTCTATTTTGGGTCCTAGTAGTAAACCCTCTGGCTCTCTTGGCAAGATGGGTTTTCCGAGCACTAGCAAGAAAAGAATTTCATTTGAGGGGGATTTAACTCATACTGATGCTAACAGAGATATTATGAAAAATGTCCCTTCCCCTTCTGCTAAACATGCTAAGAAGAGAGGGAGGGAGAAGGGTCTGAAGGAGAAAGAACTAGTCTCTACTACCCCTAAGTTAGTTACAAAAATAAAGAAAAACTTAAAGAACCCTATGGATTCCCCTAAAAATATCTTGCTTTCCCTAAAGGATACCAATTTTGTGGTTGGTTCTCCTTCCAAAACTAGTAAAAAGAGTATTAAGATTAAATAAGTTGCTGCTAAGCTTAATCTCTCTTCCTCTTTTGTTACTTTCACTCCTAAAGCTAATTTGAATGATGTTTATGCCCATACTACCACTACTGGCGAGTAGTCTGCTCGCCTTGCTAAGGTAGCTGGTATTAAAGAATAAGTCAAGGAAGGGGGTGAATACCTCTAAGATGGTTGTTCATGACATTCCTTCAGACTCTTTCACTAAGGAGAACGCAAGGGATGAAAATGTTATTGTTGAGGAAGAGAAGAAGAATGAGGAAGTGCTAGCTGGGAATGATAGGGTTGAGGAAGAAACTGTTGAAGAATAAAATAGGGGTTGAGGAGGAGGTTGTTGTTGAGAGGGATGAGGAAGAGATTATTGAGGAAGAGTAGTGGGTTGATGAAGGGTTTGTTGTTGAGGAGATTAGAGAGGAGGAGGATCACTAGCCTTCTCTCCAGGAGGTTGAAGACACTCTGTCTCTCTCCCTTGATGAGGAGGATCATGAGGAAGTATCCCCTGACATTGATACATTTGATTATGCTATTGGGAAAGAAGATAGTAAGCTGGACACTTTTTCTGTATGTGCTCATGACATTAAGGACCTCCAAGATATGATTTCCAAATTGGAAGAGACTCAGGAAAAGAATAATAGATGTAATAATTGTTAGAAAAATTGGACTATCTTGAAGGATGCTATTAAAAAGTATGATTATAGAATGGAGAAAATGGAAAAAGGGTTGAATGAACTTGTCGATATCACTGATGAGTTTATGAGGAATGCTATGTTTGGTGGTGTTACTTTTTTTGAGATTTGAACAAACATAAAAATCAACAAGAGAGTGACTATTAGAAGACCAAAAATAAGACTACAATGAAAGATGATAAGTTGGGGCCACTTGGAATGAGACTCTGAAGAATATGACTAAGGATTGGGACTCCTTGATCTATAGTTAAGGAAGTAATCATGTTGTTGGTAGTGGTGTTGTTCTTTTTGTTGTTTGTCTACTGTCTTTTTGTCATTTTTTGTCTGTGTTTCTTGGCTTGGATTTCTTATTCCAATGCCTTTTTGTTGTTGTTTCTTGATGGTTTTATGTTCATACTTTTAAGTTATTTGACTATGTAAGGAACTAGGACCCTCTTTCCCAACTTATATTAATAAAAAAATAACACTACATGTACACGGAGAAACCCTTTCAAAAAAATCCACCATCAAAGAAGGTACAAGTTTGTATTAATCTTCAAACGAGTACATGGATACAAAAAACTCCCACTCTTCAACTTGATAATTATATTTTGGTAGCGCTCATGTACATGTGAAAATAAAATACTAAATCCACTATCACAAGGCTCCAATATATAGAGCACATAGAAAAATAAACCATTATTAGTTTACAAGACAAGGAGCAAATACCATGGGCCCAAACTAGGTGCCCCATAACCTCTATGCAAAAATCTAATGCCCCATCCCACATGGACAACCTCCTAGAATATAAAGTAACTCCCACCATATTTTATTAACAACATATTTAACTTGTAACTCCCAAAGGCACACTTTTCAAAGCATGGTGTCAAAAATTACTTTCACCAACTCACATGGTATTGATGCACTGGGAATAAATGCAAAGATACTTCACTCTCCCTCCTAGTGCCTAGGGCTAGGAGAGTACAATGAATGACCTCGAATCAATTTGTAACTACCACTATAATACTTCACTTCCTCTCTTCATGTCACTGCAACTAATATTCTAAGTCAATCAAGAGAATAATAATATCTCTCAACTACATGGGTGTCCAAGTACCCATTTCATGATACTCAGAGATGTAACATTATACATTATAATTACAATTAAATATCACATTGTCCCAATAGTTTTGAGGACTGACAATGGCAGTAAGGTTTTTCCTTAGATTTTGATAGATTCTATAAATAAAATAGGATTCAGAGACATAAGAAAACTCCATATATTCCTTAGTAGATGGAGTTGTAGAAATAATGAATAGGACATTAATGTAGACAACTTAGAGTATGCTCAGTAGAGTCAACTTGGAACAAAAGTTTTGGGCACAAGTAGTTGCTATGGCTTGTTACCTGATTAACATCTCTACTACATCGACTCTCATTAACAAGACTCCTATAGAGGGATGGACATGCAAAAAACCCTCATTTGTACAACATCTCAGAGTTTTTGGTTGTGAAACATATGCACATGTTCTTAGAGAGAAGTGGTCAAAGTTGGAGAACAAGGTAGCAAAATGTATCTTCATTGACACCAATGAAAGGGTATCAACTTTGAGACCTTGTGGTTGAGATAGTTGAAGACAAAAAAATGATAAGAGGTAATAACATAAAGATAAATGCAATAAACACAATACCTTCACCTCAAATCATTCTTTCTCCTCTGATAGAGTAGAAAACCCTAGCTCCACTTGATATGCTTTTGATAATGTTTGTATGAATATATGTGGATTGCTCAATAAACCAACATAATCTTGGTAAAATGGCAGCATGTACTTGATAGCAAAAGATGTGATGATCATGGTCTCTTTGATCATCAATTTATAGATTCATGATATGAGGTATGAAGGGCTAGGATTATGAGGTGCAATGGATGGTTTGGATTAAGAGGTGGAAATAGATGGCTAAGATTAAGAGGTGCAATATGAAGTGGATGGTGGAGATTAAGATGTGGAGGATGGAAACTTCTAAGGCATTCTTTATGTTAACGGTTGAGATTGAGAGATTTAGTATGAAATAAGTGGTGGAGATGTAAAGTTAGTTTAACTTTTGGGAACACTCATTTATTATGTGTGGCAAAGGGAGGAGGATGAAGACAAGTGGAAAATAATTAATCAAATAATAAAATTATTTAATTAATTAAGGATGATATGAGAATAAAATTAATTAAATAAATAAAATTTATTTAATTAATTTGACTAAGGGAGAAAATGGATATTAATTAAATAAATATGATTTATTTAATTAATTTGGGTGATGGACTAGAAAATGGACTTACATTAATTAAATAAATATAATTTATTTAATTAATTTAAACGATGGGAGAGCTCATGAAGGGATCTTAGGACAAATGTGTCACAAGGTAATGTTAGGATGGTGTTGAAAGTGATGGTGGAGGTGTGGTCAATTTTGAGTATCTACAATAGTTATGTATAATATAAGTGTTATTTTCATTAAGATTAAGCCTTCTTCCACAATGTTACAACTAGAAGAGGATGGGAAGAAAGATGTAGTTCAATTAACTCCAAAGACTGAGAAGGTTGAACTAGAAGCTCTTGACGGACTTGAAGATGAGGGGAGCTCAAATAGTTCTAATATTTTAGAAGAGGAGGTAGAACATACCACCTTAGCTCTTGAGGAGGCTCACTTAGAAGAGACAACAACTAGATTGGTATACTCCTCCTGATTGGATATGTTTTTTTGCTTTGATTATTAATATCGATGAGCCTAAAACTATGAAGGAAGTGATGGATATGGGTGATTCCAAGTCCTATAGAGTGGATATGGATGAGGAGATGCTTGTGTTGAAGAAGAATGATAGATGGGACTTGGTACCATTACCAAAAGAAAGAAAGCTTGTTGGATGTAAATGGTTATTCAAAAAGAAGATTGATTTAGATGGTGATATTGAAAAGTACTAGCCAAGGTTGGTTGTGAAAGGATATTCCTAGATTGAGGGGATTGACCTTGGTGAGATTTTTCCCTAATTTGCTAAGTTGATAGCTATCAGGTTCCTATTATTTGTAGTAGCAAATTTTGAGTTAGAGAAAGAAGATATGGATGTGAAGACAACATTCCTACATGGTGACATAGAGGAAGAGATGTACATGACAATCTCGAGCACTATGTGGAAAGAGGTAAGGAAAATTTGATTTTTAGATTGAAAAAATATTTGTATGGTCTCAAACAGTCTCCTAGGATGTGGTACCAGAAGTTTAATTCCTTTGTGTTAGGATTGGGTTTTTTGAGATCCAAATCGAACCACTGTGTTTACTATAAATGTGATAGTGATCAATAACTTGTTCACATTGTACGTAGATGATATGTTGCTTTTGGTGACAATAAGGATGTAATTTGTGATTGAAGTATTGACTTTTACCACAATTTGAGATGAAGGGCTTGGGGGCTACCAAATATATTTTGGGTATGGAGATCAAAAGATTTAGAGTAAAAAAATATTTGATTAGGCCAAAGTAAGTATTAAACTCTATATTATAGAATTTTAGCATGACATATAACAAACCATTGAGTTTTCCTATTTATGTGGGAATTAAGATTTCAATTGAGTAGTGTTCTATGATACCCATAGAGATGGAGGGTATGGCTCATGTTCTTTACACTAGTGTAGTTGGGAGTTTGGCATATGCTATGGTCTGTACTAGACTAAACATTGCTCAAGTAGTGAGTGTCTTGAGCTACTTTATAAATAATCCAGAATGAGATCATTGGGATCTAGTTAAGAGGGTCTTTAGATATTTGCAGAGTATCTTAGAGTGCTTTATTTGTTATCACGATGATTCTATATAGGACTAACATTCAATGGATACTCATAGATTTAGATTGGGTAGGAGATGTTGATAGTAGAAGATCCACCAGCGGATATGTGTTCAATTTATTTGATGGTGTTATTATTTGGACGAGTAAGCAAAAGGTTGTGGTCACTTTGTCCACTACAGAGGCTAAGTACATGGCAGTTACTCATGCATATAAGGATGCCATCTAGCTTAAGAGATTGTGTTCAAATTTAGGGATGAGTCAAGGAGCTCTAAAGTTTTTTGTGATAGTTAGAGTGACATATGTTTGGCAAAAAAGTTGACCTTTCATGCAAAGATGAATCACATAGATGCCTAATACCATTTTTTTCATGATATGGTAGAGGATGGGAGAGTAATGCTAGAGAAAGCTGACACTTTGCAGAATGTTGTAAATGTATTTATAAATCCAATCAATGCAGAGAAGTTCAAGTGATGTAGCAAGACTATGGGCCTCTTAGCCCCTAGTAGATAGTTGACAGTGTTGGTATTCCCTTTATTCTTGCAAGGTGTTTGGCAAGTGGGAGAATGTTAGGAAAAATGTAAACAATGAAAGTTTTAAGCTATAGAACAAAAAATATATTTTGATGGCTTTAGAGGATGATTTTGGGCCAAAAAAATGTCAAGAGGGGCTTTAATAAAATGAAGTTAGTTATGGTGGCATGGATCTTTCTAAGATCTTCAATTCTAAAAAATGGCTCAATTGACTTCCTAGATCAAAAGTTATGGCCTCCTACATCGAAAATGTAAGAGCATCTATGATGCATAAGAGAGATATAAGACAGAGTTATACTTGGTGAACAACTTAAGATGCATGGCATGACATGTCATAAGGCATATTTGATTAGTGATAAAGGAACCGAATTGAGTGCCCAAGTTAGTGAGTGGATTATGATGAGCTTATGACACGTGGAAGGAATATGCTATTTTTAGCTTGTGGACTCATCTTCGGATTTGGGCATTGAATTTTGACTAAGTTTGGGTGTGAAATTTTGGGTGGTTTTAGCTCATGGTTTTCTAATTACCTTATGATGATTTTACGTATTTCTTATCCTGTTTATTGGGTGCTTAAGATGGAGGTTTCATAGTGCATTTCATAGGTACTATTATGCTGCCAGAATTGATCCAGATTTCTTGTTGGTGATGTACTCATGTAATAGCTTAGGCTCTACAAGTGCATTGTAACTATTGATTATTGAATAATACATTTAGTTTCTTTAGAATGTGGGGTTTTTCTCCTAAAAGGCTTTTCCCCATGTAAATTATTGTGTTGTGGTAGATTGATTTTATGTTTATTTCCTTATAACTATATGATTAGTTTAATTTTTTCACATACATCCTTTAATAGACTAGTGTAGGAAGCATATTTCACACCTCTTCTTCCTTTCAATACTTTGGCCTTACCAACACTGGTGCAAAACTATATTGATTCTCTAAATATTTAGTAAAACTAGCTTCTCCATAATCGAAATCCTTGATTGTTATTTGATGTCCTAATCTTTTGGTTCTTTTGTGATTAATCTTCTTGTTTATTCTTTTTCTTCACACATCACCTAGGTTTCCTTACCCACGATAGTGATACTGATGTATTCATTATACATTTAATTAGTTCTTGCATTGATATTCATGCTAGAAAGATTGAAGTTGGTCCCAACAAATTTTGAACACTTGCCAGGAATATTATAATATTATTGAGCAACGTGGCTACAAGATTCAACCATTGGCATCATAAATTTACATAGTAAATATTCATGTCAAAAGCTTTCATCAAACTACAATACTATTCATGGAAAGAGATCAGTTGTATTGCCTAGCTAGGATTGTATGTCAATAAATTCCTTTATTCAACTATTTAAAAGCTCTAGCATGTAATGCATATATGTTGAAACTTAGGTATTGTGCTTGCATATTTCTTTGATTTTCTAATTCTTGCAAAACACCAATGTAATCTTATTTGTATTCTTGTGCTACAAAGGGTTTATGTGGTTTTATGTTTTGATTAACATACTCTTGCTTTATCTTTTTTGTACACTATAGTTAGACATATTTGCATTGGGGCACTAGAGCATGTATTTAGCACTCAATATGGGTGCTAGGGCCCTCCCAAAAATCCTTGATAAGATTTTAGCATTGGAGTTAACCACTAGGGTCTTTATGATAGATCATTAGCACTAGAAGATGGTGCTACAGTCCTTTAGAAAATCCTTGACAAGACTCTAGTGTTGGAGGTGGGTTCTAGAGAGAGACAACTTTACAAATTGTAGTTTGACCCATTTTCCTCTTTTTCCTAATGATTTGAAATTTTTGACGAATAGTCTCCCTTGTCTACTAATTATAAATTTGCCTATAAAATTCCTATACTTATTGCCAATCTTCAAATATGTAAGATTTGATCTAGGGAACAAGGGCAAAGTGTTTGGCTATATAGGAGAATGTGTCAGTCAATCCCTTTATTGGTATATTCCAAATTCAACAAAGCCATGGTAAAAGATTGATATACATGTAGAGATGTGTGCAAACTTGACTAGATAATGGTAAAAACCCTAAGAGGTTATTCTAGATGAAAAGTGGTGTGTGTGTGTGTGTGGATGACAAAGGGAGATGGAGAGGTTGAACTAATTAAGAGTGGATTGGATAGTAAAATTTGAAGCTAAGGATAATGGAGAATGTATGGGCAAGGATTAAACAAATCTAGGATTGATTAAAGGGGAAATTGGGAAAATGAATGGCAAGGGTGAAAGGGAAATTGAGAAGAACAATGGGGGATCAATAATGGAGGATGGAAGAATATTATGGAGGATGAATACATACAAAATATACTCTCCAAAAGATTTTATCTTATTAGTGTGGAGGAAAACTTAGTAAGCCTTGCAAGAAGAGAGATGAAAACTTAATATCAAGATGTGTTGATGAGTGTTGATATTCTTTTCAAATGAGATTGACCTTTGTATCTTAAAATCAACTCTATTTGACCATTTGAATCTAAATTAAGTCAACACATGGTTAGGGTTTTTACATTAAAAATTCAAGTTAATCAAATTAAATTCAAACCTCAGTGTTCAAATGTAATGTATCATGAGGCACTAGCACCCAAGTGTGATTTGTCATGAAATTGAATTTTGACCCAAACATTAAGAGTTTATTTTAGGTGTATAAAAAGAGTTTGGGGGTTATTATAAATCAATCTAGTAATTAGAATAATTCTAAAACTCAAGGCAAATGAACCTAGAACACACTTAAGGAGATGAACACTAAACTGAGTGTCGAAATGTAAGGCGGAGATTGCATAGTAAGCAATTTTGACCTTACACTTTTCAAAATGATTTCCATAAGAGATGCAATGTCTAAGAAGGATTTCTTGAACCAAGGTAAACTTTAAGAACTGACCCTTGAAAAATTCTATAGAAATCTTGGCGAATCCTCTATGTAGCGATATAATCATTTTGGCATTTTTTTTCCAAAAATTGAACTAAATTCATAGAGATGGTAGCTATTTTTTTTATACATAAAAAGAAATTCTATTAATCAAAAAGGTTGAAAATACATCAATTATGGCCAATTTAGTGCATTACCCCAATTACAGACTCAACCCCCAAAAAAATTGTTTTACCTACTCAAACAAGCCATGCATGGCCTAGGGTCACTACTGACTGAGCCTCATAGGACTCCCTAAACTTTGAAACCCTCAAAAACTCTATCTTACTATTAAGCATACCCTTGAATACAAGACTCCTCGGAGAGCTGATAGTCATCGTCTAGCTAATCGAACACTGCTGAGAGTGGCCAACATTAGAAAAATTCAACCCAAAAAGGTTCCAATTACTCACATTGTTCATCCAACTACCACCAACCTCTATTGTATGTTTGTTCTCACTTCGACATGAAAGAATATTTAATGCTCTATTTGCAAAGATAATTCCATGCAAAGCTACCCCCAACAGATTTAAAATTAAGTACCTCCCAAATCTTCTATGGAGCAATGCTCAACCCCATCTTCCACTACGTTGGCCAACTTGTCTACCTCTTCGTTGGCTTCTTTGAAGACATGATTAGCCGTAAAAAGATTGAAATTTTGAGATATATCCATGGTAACTTCTAGCAATGCTTGGATTTTCTAGTTTTGGGTTTGCGCCTTTCTTAAAGCATTGATAACTATTAAAGAGTCACCTTCCATTGCCACCTTGTCCAGGTTTAGCTCTCTGCACTTGTGTAAGCCTAGAATAAGAGCCTGGAACTCTACCTAGTTATTAGTCCTCCTTGGGAGGGGTTTTGTGACCCTTCTCTCTTAATTTTTGAGTATCAAACCCCCTAGGCCATGCAACTAGGGGAATCCTCAAGCTAAACCATGCTTTCATCATACTAGCATCACATTCTGTGAAGGAGGAATTGCAGGGATTTTGCTCCCTCATTCTGCTATTAAACAATTCAACCATAACTACCTCCACTTTGTTTGGGAAGGAATTCAGTCCCAATTCCTTGTCCTGAAAGAGTCTCTTATTTCTTTCTTTCCATAATTTCCAAATCAAGATGGAGGGACATATGAACCAAAAGCCAGAGTAAGTAGCCGACCTTTTCAAGATTGGTCATGATTTGAACAAACTCATAATATCATTTAGAAGTGCACTCACCCATTCAAGTTTCGTGCAAAGCCATCTCCAACACTCCTGTGCAAATGGGCATCCCAAAAGTAGATAGTCCACTTTTTCCTCATTATTTTTGCACTAGGAGCATTTGGATGGTCCAAAATATCCCATCTTACTGAGTTTCTCTGCCATCAGAATCTTCTTTTGGAGAGCAACCCATGTGAAAGTGCCAGATTTGGGTAAGAAAAGCTTGTGCCAGCAAAGGTTGATCGAGATCTACGTTTCTTCATTCTCCACTTCTCTTTCTAGCAATCTATAACCATCTCTAGCATTATATTGGCCCAACTTTGAGCCATTCCATAAAATGGTGTCAAGTCCTTTACGTAAAACCATATGTCTACTCTGGAGGAACTCTTTTAACCAAGCCACGTCATCCCTCGATAACCCTGTCAACTCCAAATCCTTCCAAGACCACATCCAGACCCCATACTTCCAGAATTCCTATAGATAATCCCTGACATGTATGCTCTAGGACTACTTGAGAACCTCCTTGGTTGCTTCCATATCCAAAATTTTATCCAAGCTCGCCTGTCCTCCCCATGAGTCCTCCCAAAATAGGATAGATCTATAGTTGTGGATGTCCCACGTAAGATAGTCCATGACCAAAGATCTTCATTCTCTCATGAAATTCCAGTCTCTTGAACCCTACATGAAGTGTTGATAGTGGTGAGTATACTCAACGCCTCATTGTCCTCCATATATTTATGTTGAAGGATTTTGGCCCATTTTGAATGTGGTTCCTTAAACATTCTCCAAACCAGTTTTGCTCCCAATGCCTTGTTTTGAGGTGATTGCTTTCTAAGCCTGACACCACCAGCCACTTTCGATTTGCAAACCTTGTTCCATGCTATCAATGCAATTTTATGTTTGTCAGCATTACCTTGCCAGAAGAACCTTCTCATTTTCTATTCTATTTTATGGTTAGCCCCTACTGAGAGAGAGACAAGACAACAAATAGATATGAATGGTAGATATTACCACCTTCAACATGGTTATTTTACCCATCCAATACAGCCAGTGGCTCTTCCATGAAGCCACTCAATTTTCTATCCTCTCCCCAAGTGGATCCCAAACTTTATTCATTCTCATGCCCTTTTCCAGTGGCAACTCAAGAAATGTGTATGGGAGCTGTCCTTTCTTAAAGCTAAGAGTTTTGATGATCTCTTGTTCTTTTCTTATTGGTGTGAAGAAGAAATGAACTTTTGATTTATTCTTTCCAACTTCCTGTCCTGAAGCTTTCAAGTAGAGGTGTAAAATCTCTTTAATTTGTCTTACCTCCTATCTTTCTGTTGCCTCGAAGATCATGGTGTCATCAACGAATTGTTGATGCGAAATGGGAGGAAAGTTATTGGTTATTTTTAAGGCTTCAATTCTGTGCCTTGAGACTACCTATCCAAAGGTTCTACCCAATGCTTCTACCATTATAATGTAAAGAAATAGAGACAGTGGATCTCCCTATCTGAGTCCCCTTGAAGCTTCAAATAAACCCTCTGGTGACCCATTGATGAGCACCGAGTACCTTGGGATGGCAATACAATTATAGATCTAATCTAATCAATTCCTGTTGAATCCAAATGCCTCCAAGACCTTTAAGAGGAACCTCCAATCCACTTGATCATATGCCTTCTTAATGTCTAGCTTTAACATCATTCCTAAACTCCTCATTTTCTAAAGGGAGTGCATAGCCTCTTGAGCAATGATTACCCCATCGAGGATGGATCTTCCCAGAACAAAAATGGTTTGTTCTTCTAATATGTTGGCGGGTATAATCATCTTCAATCTATTTTCCACAACCTTAGCCAATATTTTGTAGAGTGTATTGTACAGTGAGATTGGCCGATAATCATCCAATGAGTTTGCCTGTTCCTTCTTGGGTATGAGAGCTATAAAGGTATTGTTGATTTCTCTTAAAATCTTCCCAGATAATCTAGATTCTTCAATAGCTTCTGTTACTTCCTTCCTAACGATTGTCTAACACTTTTGAAAGAAGGCAGTTGGGAACCCATCTAGCCCTTGAGCTTTGTCTGGGAGCATTTGGTCAACTGCCAAATTAATCTCTTATTCCAAGATGCTCACAGTTAGCATTCTATTTTTCTCTTCTATAACTAGCTTTGGGATATTCTACAAGATCTTACGTTGGGCTAGCAGATCCAATCCCTCCCAATTGTTAAGCAATTCATAGAAAAAGTTTACTGTTGCATCTCTGATCTCCTTGGGATCTACTAGGACTACTCCATTTGCTAGGTTGAGCTTAGAAATTTTGTTGACATTCCTGCGGGCCTTTGTGCTATTATGAAAGAATTTAGAGTTCTCATCTCGCTCCTTGATCCAAGTTTCTCTAGATTTCTGCTACCAAAATGTCTCTTCCCTGGGTAATATTTCTTCATATTCTCCCATCAACCTTTTTTCTTTCAAAAACCTTTTTTGATCCATACCATGGGTGAACACCTCTTCATTTAGCAATGTCAGCTCCTCTTCTAAGCTTCTCTTGATTTCAAAGATATTTTTGAATTGTGATCTCTTCCACTCTTTTAAGTGTTGTTTCACTGATTTTAGTTTGATGACAATCTTAAACATCTTAGAACCCCTCTGCCTAAACTTCCCCCCACCATTTCTCAATTAGACCAAAAAATTCTGCATGTCTCATCCACATAATTTCAAATTTAAAGGGGCATCTCACCGATCGCTTGTCCCTAGTGATATTGAGTTGGATTGGATAATGATCTGATTTGGACCAAGGTTGAATGTTGCTTTCTAATCCAAAAGGAAAGGTATCCAAGTCGCCTTTCCAAAAAAATATGTTGAGCTTTTCTGCAATGTTGCTGAAGCCTAGTCTCCTATTTATCTAGGTGTAGGTTCCATTATTCAATTGAATTTCCATCAATTGGTTCCTCTCTACCCAATCTTCAAAGTCAACTTGGGATTGCAATTTCCTTAAGACTTCACCCCTTTTATCATTGTTGTGCAAGATTGCATTAAAATCACCTCCTAGAATGTGGAAATCATTAGGCCAATCTGCAAGAAACTGATTGATTTTACCCAAGTTTCCCTTTTCCTAGTGCATGCCATAGGGCCATGAATGTTGGTTAAAATAAACTGAAGATTGGAGAGACTCCTTACCCTACAAGTTTGTCATTGCTTGCTCTATGCTAATTTGTCCACCATGACCGCTTGTGGCCTCCACAACATAACTAATCCCCTAGAGGCTCCCTTTGATTGCACTCACTATCCCTACCACATATTTAATCTCCTTTTAAAATTTTCTTCATCATCCTTAGTCAACTTGGTCTCCTGGATCAAGAATATAGTTGCTTCTGTTGTTTCCAGTTGGTGCTTGACCAACCGTTGCTTGTTAGGGGCATTTAGGCCCCTAAAATTCCAAATCTAAACCTCATGGCCCCTTGGGAAGGGGAGCTCCCTTCCCTAATCTCAACAACCTTGTTATTTTTACTTGACCTTCTACATCACCATCAATGCTATGTTTTTCTTGATTTGTCTTTCTCCCTACTTCTTTTCCCCGCAATACGGAGACCCTTTTGTGGACATATTTTGACTAATGCCCAAGTTCTCTGGGGTCTTACAAAGATTTGTTGTGCCCCCATTGTTCTCCATAGGTTTTTATTTCCATTCCTCAACTCCTCCCACTATCTCTTCCAAGATTCCTTGGTCCTCCACCTCAGAGTGGAAATCTAGGTTTTCAACCCATTCTGCCCCCTTCTGTCTATAAAGATGATAATTAGTGATCCCAAATAGATCCCCACAACCTCTAGGGCAACAACATTGTTGTTTGTGGTGTGTATACGAGCTCCTTTGATTGTTGCATTGATTGGAGAGCAGATTCTCTCCTCTTGGCTACCTCTTGCCGCCTCTAATGCCATTGCAACCTTTACATTTCCTAGGTTTAGATTATTCAAGGGGTTCTCCTTTGTTTTTACCGTAATCTCTTTCTCCCCTAAACCTTTTGGCAATGGGAAATGGATTGACTCAGCACCCTCCATGACTTGGCTGCTCTTGCCATCTGTTGTTGCTTCAAATCCAGGGTTATCCCTGTTCTCCTCCACTACCTTTTCTCTACCTATTAGACCTTCCTCCCTTGAAGCTCTTATATTGCTACATGTCTTTTGAGTCTCCTCTATCTTTTATCGATTCCCCTTTTCCTTCATAGCACCTATTGACCTCTTTTCAAAATCAACATTAACCTCAACACCTATCTTGTCCTAGATTTTGGATAGAGTTCCTTCCTTGTTCGATCTGGAAAGGAACCTGCTGTGATTCTCTTTCCATTTGACCTTTTGTATTTTGATCTCTATCCTTTTTTTCCACACACTTGCCTCTATTAGGATCTCCAGTTCCTCCCAGAAGCCTCCATCTAAATCCACTATCACACATATTCTAGCAGAATATCTACACTCCCCTTTCACCATTTCCTCATCTATTCTCACAAAGGACCCCAACTCTTCACTTATTAAACTCAATGCCTCTTCACTCTAGTATTCGATGGGCAGATTGTCTAACCTAATCCAAATTGGAGTCCTGCCCATCCTTTGTGTGAATGGATAGAAGTTTAGCTCCCACTCCTTGATAAAGAAACCCACATCATCCATCATCAACAGACCTCCCTACAAGATTTCTTCCTTCAATTCTGATGTTCTGCATTCTATTAAAATGAATCCATTTTACGATTGCCCTGACCTTGACCCCTTCACCCTAGATGTTCTCCCACCATTTGATGATTTGGCTTCTAGAGGGCCACCGACCAACCCACTTGACAAAGAAATCCCTTTCTTCCAATCTCACCTTATCCAAGGTTTTTGATGGAATGACCATGGTCTTTCTCTGAGGCATTTTCATCATATTATACTTCATTATGGTTCTTTCTTCCTTGCCAAAACATTTTTCAAATCCTCCGAGTCCCATCATTTCTAGTCTCCCATGTTTGCTTTGTGCCTTTAGTGCCCCCATCTTTCCTCCAAAAATGTCTGCTTCCTTGTCTCTGCCCCAACGATATTCTATTTGCCCTTGTCGCGAATGGGGGGATCACCTCCCGTGATGCTGCCTGTGAAACATTTCCCCTCCATCCCCTGCTTGGCCCTTCACTTGTGGCAATCCAACCTTTCTTTGATATGCTCTTCACACCTCCAACCATTTCCCTTGAGAGGGTAGCTATTTTATGTTGAAATAAATTTAAAGAATAAATTGTGGATGATTTGGAAGCCAAAATTCATTCTTATTTTTAATCAAATTGACAAATGAAGACCTAAATTTTCCATAAAATATCAATTGGATTGGTGAAATAATACTAATTATTTGCTAATTTTTTAATTGAGGTGGGACATATATGCCAGATTGTTGATAATTTTTAAATTGAGGTGTTGAATTAAGCTTGAATTCCCCACATATTTTTTTGAGGTGGCGAACTAAAACTTAATATAATATAAAATTTCTAATTGTGGTGGCAAATTAAAACCTAATATAATATAAATTTTTAATTTTGGTTTTTGTACTTTGTAATTTCCAATTAATACCGATTTGCAAGTTTTGTGCTGAATTAATATAAATAGA
The DNA here is from genome assembly GCA_027924645.1 of Cunninghamia lanceolata. Lineage (NCBI taxonomy): Eukaryota > Viridiplantae > Streptophyta > Pinopsida > Cupressales > Cupressaceae > Cunninghamia > Cunninghamia lanceolata. Next base: position 9,544,518 of record BSBN01001344.1, on the reverse strand, counting down.
AATATTTGTGCATATCTTGCATCACATTTGTACGATACTTTTTGTGAAAAGACAATGTAGCATGATGAGACCATGATTTGTCTTGTTTTTATTGCTTTAATTACCTATTTCCCAAAGACATTTCCAGACTTATATATATTAATTATGTGTATGATTATCCTTAAGACATTGAAGCATGAAGATAGTATATAATATTTTGTTAATTAATGATGTGTGAATGGTTGATTGTTCATGAAATATGTTAGTACTTTATGTTGATTTTAGTGATAGTGATGTATAAATACTATGTGGTATACTAACTCCTCATGCAGCAAAAGCGTGGCTTCATATCATGAAGAACATTGGACAACCCGCAGCCGAAGGAGATGTTGATATCCAAAAAAGATGATACAGGTACCTGCAACCAAAGGAAGAAGATCCTAAATTGACTAGGATGAGTCATCCATAACTCTATAATGGTTATCCTTCAACAAATTATGCAATCTTAAATGATGAAGGAATCAAGATTGTGTTCTATGTTCTGTTTCGAAGTCATTGATTATTCTTCATGGATATTGGAGAGATAGAGTTGTAGTAGGACCGTACTATCTATGCCGCCTTCATGTTAGTTAGTTTCCTATTTCTAGTTTGCTTTGTAATAAAGTCCTTTTCCTATGTTGTGGGATAATGGACAATTATGGCATTTATTGTCCAGTATCTTTATTCATATAGACAATGCTGATCTTAGTTGGCTAGATAGATTTTGCTTCATACATATTAGACAGAGATATAGTATCAGATTTTGTTCTATCATTGTTACTTTAGCATTCAATAAAGGAATATGTGTTTTGAGTTTTGTTAATGACTGTAAAGATTCAGTAGAGGTTTAGCTAGATCTTGTGGGATCAAAGTCACTTAAGCCAATCACTTGAGGTACCGTGTCTCTCCACTTTGTTCATATGTTCAGTTTATAAATTGTATGTTTATATATGTGTGTGTGTGTGTAATTGATGTATGTTGTTATGAGTAATGTGAAATAGTTTAACTTTGGTAATTTATGTTATTGAGTCCATTGAGTCAAGGTGATCATCGATTGAACCAATTGTTAGTTACTCTCTTACATAGAAGTTATAGAGAATCATTTGATTACCGATGTGTTAGGTAAACTTAGTTATTTTCCATTATTCCTATTTAATTAGAGTATTGTATTTGCTTTATTTAGTTCCCTTACACAACATCTAGAATAAAACTTAGGAATCCTTAATTGTACACATAGTACAGGCATCATCCAAGAAGAATACAATTCCCTGGTTTGACAATAAATGTAGCATGTTATATAACCAGTAGGTTGTGTTGCAAGTATGTGCCTAACCGGTGTTGTCATTGATGTCAACATATCTGTGTTGTCATTGGTGTCAACTGTGCTCTTGTTTTGATGCTTGCTTGTAATGAGTTAAGTGTTGAAGATAATAAGCTTTCTTGATACATCAGAACAATCCAGTAGATTGCTCCGCATTTCTTGTCGATTGAATATATTTGTCTGTGGATTGGACGTTAGTTACAGACATGTCTGAAGATGCTTTGTTCTAAGTTAGAGCTTCCAGTATGAAGATTTGAGTGAGTTATGTTCACCAGAGTGAAAACTACTTTTTCTATATATTTGGTGGTGACAGGGAGAATGTATCATGCTCCGCATTCCTCCACATTTAAGTATTTCAGTCCATGGTTTTGGAATCAAGTTTGTAATGATGATAAGTGCCTTCAACTCCAATGGTTCATGATTTGGTGGTCCACAAGAGATCTTTTCTTTATGACAATAGCTGACAGTGTTGTTTATGTGCTCCAATTTGAAGAATCTTCTTGGCAGAGTGGTTAGAGATTGTGCGGTTGTTCCTGGTGATTACAATGTGCTTGTGGATGTCTCTTGATCATGTTCCTACCTTTGGATTGGTCCACAAAGAGAAATTTGGATCGTGGATGAAGACTGTTCTTAGAAGACTTAATGTTAACACCAGTCTTAGCTGACTTGGTTGATTTCACTACTTGCGAAGATACATCGAAGATTGTGGAAGCGTGTCGTGGTGTGGAAGATTGCACTTGAGTCCCAGGTAAGGCATAACATGATCCGCATACATCTTCCCTTAGCTAATTTTGTTTAGGTCCAGACCTATTTCTATGTATGTTTGTAATGTCGACCTTGGAGATTGTTCCAATGGTTGAGGAATGTAATGCCGACCTTGATGTACATTCCAAGGTTGATGAAATGTATAAAAACATGTAATGTAGTTACAAAAAAGATGTCCTTGAGCGAAATGAAAAGATAAGTGCGAAGGTGTAAGAAGAGAAGAGCAGAGGAGTTATACTATGCTTCAGTGGAACTAAACCTAGGAATGGAGTAGATGCTATCAAATCAGTTCACCAACCCTTGGCAGTGAGCTGATCTTGGCAGTGAGCCCTAACATTTGCAGTGAGCATCTTGGCAGTGAGCCTCTATTTTTAAGTATTGCTATAACATATTTATATCTATGGGCTAACTCCCACCGTGGTTTTTTCCTTATAGGGTTTTCCACGTAAAAATCTGGTGTCTCATGTGTTGAGCTTTTTGCTTCATGTTTTCATGGTTAAATCTTAATAACAGTAATTGAGCATTTGATGTGTTGATAAGTGATTAAATTTTTAGAGACAACTTATTCAACCCCCCTCTTAGTTGTCTTGTGCATTTCAACATGTTGCTTGATATAGGATTTGTTGGTCTATTGAGTAGTGTGCATGCCCTTTCTGCATCAATGTATTGGTTAATAACGGAATTCGACATAGCACATCATCATGATTTCTATTTAATTTAGAGAAACTTTAAAGAAAAGTTGTACCATCCATGCGATTGACATAAATAACATTTGTGTTTAATTTCAAACCAAAACTATCTATTCGCATGGTTTTTGAGATATGTACAAATATTATCTGGACATTTGTAATATTATGTCAAACCTTGAAGGCCATCATTTCACTCAAAGTATCACACCTATGCCATTTAAAATTGGCTTGTGCAAAAATATCATCTATGCATGTGTAATCTAATTACTGTATTCTTATTCTTTTTTTTTTCAATTTTTAAAAAAATTCATTTAATTTAGATTTAAATTATATAAATGAAGAGGTGTCTAGTCACGTGCTTGACCAACCATTATAATCTTACTCCGCTCTTTTTATTTTATGGAAATCTTATTGATCTCTTCAAATCTTGGCCTATGAGATCATGGAGCCTCTCTTCTTCTTGTGTTTTGATCTAGAGAGATGACTTTCCGAGGACCAATCCTGCCAAATAGATTAAACATTTTCTTTAGTTTTCCCACGAATGAGGTAAAGGTGGACATTAAGGAAGTCATTGGTGATGAGGTATAAACAACCTCATTCCTTTGATAAAACAAATAACCCATTTGCATTGCCCAATCACCCTAGCCTTGCCAATTTGTTTGTTTTTATAAGCAATATTTATCTATTTTTAATAAAATGTTGTACAAATCTTTATTTCCTAAATTGATTGAAATTAGCTCTTAAATGTTGATATAATTGTATGTAGAGTTGAGTAATTGTGCAGGGTTAATGCATGGCATATGAGTGGAGTGGACTTCATGCAACTGAGGTCAAGTGCGCTAGAAGTTGAGGGCACCAAAAATTTTAGGTGTGCATTGATTGAAGACTCTTTTCAATTTTGTTTATTCCTATTGGTTATCCGAGACATTATGACTCCACTCAGAGCCTTTTTTATGTTTTAAAGACATCAGTAGTTAAAAAATTTGTTTTTCTGTTATAAGACTTTTTCAAATGGCATTTTACCGCCATCTAAAATATAGGAGTTCGTAATAGTTCAGTTTTAGTTGGTTGCTCAAAACATGGATACATATCATACTATGTGATGGATGAAAATCAATCTTTATTTTGGCAAATAATTAGAGAGTTATGTTCTATACTATTTTCATGAATGCAAATAGTGTTATTCTGAATATTTCCTTGAGTTATGAAGATATGAATGGAGTTACCATGTTGCTGTGAAAACAATTGAATGTGAACTGAGTTAAAGATGAATTTCTCCTAAGAGCTGGCCACTTGCAGGATTGTAGAGTAGATAAGTATTTCTATTTCCATGGATGTTATGTTTCAGATAGTGTTATTTTATGTTTAGTTTTATGTTGTGAACCTGCAGGGTGTGTTGTTTAATACTTTAGTTCTTAGAGCTCTATTTGTTTAAATATTTATGGAGCATCTGCTTTAGTTTAAACTGCTGTTTACTGATAGTTGAAAGTTAGAATGTGTGTGCAGTATAGAATTTGTCACTATTCAAGATCATAGTAAAGTTGCATGTATGAATTTCTAGTATAGAGTTTGTATGCTTTCTAGTATAGAGTTTATATTGTTTTTAGTATAGAGTTCAAATACTTTCTAGGATAGAATGCAAATGATTTTTAGTTTAATATACTGTTTAAGTCTTTTAAAGGAACTAGAAAATTATTTCTAGATGAGATATCCAAACAATACTCCCTATTGCATACAGCCTCGGACACTACCCCGGTTGACAAACTGATATTTTTCAACTAAAGTGTTAGGCCCTCACGACAACCTGTCACTTTTTGGCGCCGTTGCCGGGGATACGTGATTCTTTTCTAAGTGTTATTAGGGAAATGCTTGGAGACCTCTTGTAGTAAACACCCCAAAATAGTTACCAAACCTCTCTTCCTGCATGGTTAGGAAATGAGGTCCACACAGAAGATTTATACGGAACCCCCCCCCCCCCCCCCCCCAATAGTAGTTCCAACCATAAATAGGGAGGAAGAAGTCTCAGCTAAAGAACTAAGTTACGAATTGATCAAGCAGGATCAACCTGAGACCACACAAAATACCCCAGAAGTGCTGCCATCAGACCAGACCTTTGAAGAGGTGGTCATTCAGCCAACTAACCTAGTCTTCAAGGAGGAGAACATTCCTTTTGACATCATGGCTAACAATCAGCATAATGATCCTCTCAATGGGAGAGCAAACCATGGAGATGGTGATATCCTGAGAAGAGTGGCAACACAAACCTTTACCTACCCTATTTCTCTCAACGAAGATGACGATGCACCAATGAAAAACATTTCACCATCCATTTTATAGACTTTCAGGGGACTCTCCTTTGAAGATCCTGACTAGTTCCTCTTCGAGTTCAAAGTCTTGTGTAAAACATATGACTACAAGAATGATAACTAGAAACTTAAACTCTTTCCCTCCACTATGAGAGACGATGTAATGCGTTGGTTCATGGGATTAGTTTATGGGTCAATAACGATGTGGGATGAAATGGAAACCGTCTGTTTAGACAAATACCAGAGTTATTGCTGTGATAGGTAAAAAATCAGGTTAATAAGATCAAGCATAGCCATGGAAACCTAATGCTATCATCATCAAAGAATCTAATCCAAATGAAATCAAAAGCATGCAATTCAAGAACAATATCACCTAGATTGTATGATTCCTTGTTCATGATGTGGATTGCTTCTTCAATTATGAAGATCAAAGTTGCCATGATGGATGGATGATAATTATAATATGCTAGATGGATGCTAAAGTACTCAATATGCTCAAGATGATAATGTAGACGCTATATGAGTGCTGGATAGATGTAGTATGGAATGAGAGGGTGTTTATATAGAACTCAACCAAAATTAATCAACTGTGGAGATTTGGTGGCTATGTGAATGGCTAAGATGAAATGATAGTCATAGGTGAATGTGTAGATGACAAGTGGAAGGAAGATAAGGCTTATGTGTGACCGTGTACATAAAAAGTACTACATGTGAAAGAAATTAAATAAAAGATGTAGTACCACTTATCTTTTTAAATGAAAGAGGCTCACATGTCGGCTCATTGAGATAAATGATAAGATTTATTTAATTAATTGGAAAGTGGGCTTGTGAAGGGAATTTTAATTAAATAAATAAGATTTATTTAATTAAAATAGATAGAATGAAGATAATTAAATAATTAAAGATTGTTTAATTATAGCTTAGAGGAAATAGCTAATGAATTAATTAAATAAATATAAATTTATTTAATTAATAGAAGAAATAAGTGTGTTAGGGAAATTGCTCAAGTGTGTTAGACAAATGCGGATGGTGGATAATGCAATATTTGAATGCTAATGATAATTAGGTCAATTTTGGGTGTCTGCAATTGTAGAGTTAGTGATAGGAAAGAGGAATTGTTCAAACTAAGACAAAAAGAAGATGAGAGCCTGGAAGATTACCTTGGTAGGTTTATCTTTCTAACCAAACGATGTGGTGAAGAAGCCATAAGTTTGGAAATTCTGAAGATTATATTTCTCAAAGGACTTGATGAGGATGTTAGGAGAAGCCTAGATTTAATGGGAAAGGGAGATGTGTCCCAACTTGGACTTGGTGATATCTCTGAGTTATGCTGGAATTTCTCCCATACTCGAGGAGGTATCCAAAAATCTAGCCTTTTAAGAAGTTCAAATGAAATAGGTAAATTGCGAGAGGAAATAGCAAATCTGAAGACTAACATTCTAGTTCAGCTGAACACCACTTTGGATGGAATACAAGCTAAAACACGTAATCTTGAGACTTTATCCATCTATTGTCCTAGGTGTCGGAACAAACATCTGTTAAGAGAATGCCCTTTGGATAAAGATGACAATTGCCAAATTTGTGAAAAGAGTCATGGCACTGATCAATGTGAGATCCTGGATGCAATCAAGAATTCTAAAAAAAGGCATCCTGCACTGAGGAGGAAATCAATTTTGTGAGTCAAAGACCTAGAGAAAATTTCTCCTATAGTCAAAACTCCAACCCTACATGGCGACCTCCAAATAATTGGAACAATACACAGTGGACAACTCCTTAGCCTTCAGCACCACTTGGTTGGGGATCTTACCCACCTTCGGGACCACTTGAATGGATGAACCAAGCTTGGGGAAATCCCCAATGGTCAAATCAGCCTCAAAAGTAATGGCACCCTTACAATCAACCTCCACAATGGACCCAATGACAAAATCAATTCTATAATGGTCCAAGATGAATGCCAAATCCGCAACAGAACCTTCTTTTGGCCCCCTATAATCCTCAGCAAAATGAACAAGTTAATCAACCACCACTACCGGCACAACCTATTCCTAATCCCAAGAACACACATCAAAATGCCTCAGTATATGCTACTGATCAGGATAACATGGCAGGGGTTAATGCTATCTATTGTGGAAACCTTCAACTGAGGTCAGGAAAAACACTTAATCAACCTACCATTGTTGAAGTCACAGAAGACCCAAATGAGGAACTTAACATAGAACTCGAGACTCTTTCTGTACCATCAGAGCACAATCCTGGGAACGATCAAGAGAAATTATCCTTAACACAATTTCAAGTAACTTCACCACCTACCATATAATTGCCTCAAGAAGAAGTTGCCAAATGACCATCAAACACTCCAGAAAAAGATTCTATGTTAAGGAAGAAAACTCAGGCGCCCTTTCCAGAATGCCTCAGAGAAACTATTCCTTGAAACCCTCTGGAAATATCACTGTCTAATGAAATTGCTTTAATACAGGACATTAAACAACTCCATATCAAGATTCCCTTGTTACAAGCGATTAAGGAAATTCTTGAACTTAACTAGCTAGTTAAACAATTATGCATAAAAACATCAGGAAGGAAACCAATATAGGTTAATACAGTGCACATCAATGCATATCTAGCTGACCTTCTGGCTGAAAAAACCTTAACCCCAAAATATGGTGACCCATGCAGTCCACTTATAACAATAATGATCAATGAGGTAGCAATACCTAATGCACTAGTGGACTTAGGAGCAACCATTAATGTTATGATAGTGGATGTGATGGAAAAATTATTTGGAATTGCATGCAGAAGATATCAATTAAATGCAAATAAAGATTAAACAGAGGAATGAAAATACATAGAAATAATAACAGCGAGAGACAAGTTTTAACGTGGTTCACCCAAACTTGGGCTACATCCACCAACAGAGAGTCCAATATTATTATCCAGCAAATCAAACCGATTACAACCAGCAATCCCTTGCAACTCAATACTGCTACAAATGCTACAATACAATATCAATGAAAACCCTAACCCTTAGTTGTTTTATCAAGACTTATGTCGGTTACAAAAATAGGGTTTTTTTATGTCAGCCAATAGAAAAATAACTCCCGACACCTTTATAAAATAATAAAAATTTGAGGTTTCGGGGGTGCTGCCCATCAACTTCGCCCTGTATCATGATAGGGAGCATGCAAGGGGCACTGCCCCTGGACCCCGTCTTGGGGGTGCTGCCCCCAAACCCCTATTAAATAATTTGGGGGGAAACTGTGGTGATAAAAGTGGGGAAAATTTAACCTCCAAGTCTGATTAAGCTCCATATAACAACAATCTCCCACTTGGAGACTGATCAGACTCCACAACATATCATCTCCCACTTGGAGATTGATCATAACACTGCTGACCTTATAGCTCCCACTAGAAATAAATACCCTAGACCCTACTATTCTGATTTTAATGTTTTTAGTCTTGAAGACCAACTGAAGCTGAAGAGGAGCTCAACTTCTCCCTTGTCATTGCCTTCGTAAACATATCCGCTAGATTTTCATCTATATGTATCTTTTCCAACCTTAACTATCCATCATCCAAGACTGATTGGATGAAGTGATACCTTAGCTATATGTGTTTGGTCTTTGAATGCAAGAAAAAATTCTTTGCAAGATGTATGGCACTCTGACTGTTTGTAAACAAATAACTGTTAGCCTATTGTTTGCCTAATTCTTTCATGAAAGATTGTAGCCATATCATCTCCTTGCTTGCCTCTATTGTAGCTACATACTCTGCCTCCATGGTGGATAAAGAAACAACCTTTTGCAACCTGGAGATCCAACTCACTGCTGTCCCACCTACAGTAAAGACATAACCTGTAGTACTCCGTCTGGTATCAATATCCCCTACCAAATCTGAGTCTACATAACCTGCTAAATTAGTATTAGAGCCCCCAAAACATAAGTGTTTAGTGGATGTACCTCTCAAATATCTGAGAATCCATTTTACCGCATTCCAATGCTCTAATATGGGATTACTCATATACCTGCTTACGACTCCTACAACATGTGCAATATTCGGTCTCGTGCATACCATGGCGTACATTAAACTTCCTACAGCTAAAGCATATGGTACCTTGGACATCTTTTCTTCCTCCTCTTGTGTCTTAGGACACATCTCCTTTGTTAATTTCAAATGACTAGGCAAAAGTGTGTGACAACTTTTGCATTCTCCATATGGAATCTTTGCAACACCTTTTCAACATAATCAGCTCGAGATAGAGTCAATTTTTTGTTCTTCCTATCTCTGCAAATTTTCATACCAAGGATTTGTTTTTCTGCCCCCAAATCCTTCATAGCAAATGATTGTGCTAACAATTGTTTTAACTCTCTTATGCGATCCATGTTAGACCCTGCTACAAGCATGTCATCAACATATAAACATAAAATAATGTAGCTGTCATTGTGCAACCTCTTAAAATAAATACAATGGTCAGAATTACACCGATTGTAGCCTTGCTCAACCATAAAACTATCAAATTTCAAATACCATTGCCGAGGTGCTTGTTTCAAGCCATATAAACTCTTCTTCAATCTGCACACCAATTTCTCCTTACCTTTGACCTCAAATCCCTGTGGTTGTTCCATATATATCTCCTCCTCCAAATCACCATGGAGAAAACAATTTTTACATCTACCTGTTCCAAATGCAAATCTTCAGCAGCCACAATACTTAAAACAGTACGAATAGAAGTCATATTAACAACTGGAGAAAAAATCTCATCAAAATCAATACCTTTTTTCTGTGCAAATCCTTTTACAACTAACCTAGCTTTAAATCTTGTCTTACCTCCATCTTCCTCTTTCAGCCTATAAACCCATTTGTTTGGCAAAGCCTTTTTACCTGCAGGTAACTTACATTAATCCCAAGTCTAATTTTTTAGCAAGGAGTCCATTTCTTATTTCATTGCAAGCTCCCACTGAACCTTTGTATCCACCTGCATGGCTTCATCATACCCTTCTAGTTCACCAACATCTATTAACAAAATAGAATACAAAGAGGGAGAAAACCTTTCAGGAGGTCTACTTAGCCTTGTTGACTATTAACATTCATTGGAGTTTGTGGTATTTCTTGTTGCTGTTGCGGAGCATGAGGAACCATTGGAACATCACTATCTGGAGCATCATCCAGCACACATAATCCTTTTCTTTCTTCTCATGCTGCTGCAACTGATCTTTGTACAACACCTTCTCATTGAATACAACATCCCTGCTTTTCACAATTTTTAGATTTTCAACATCCCAAAGCCTATAACCAAATTCATCAATGCCATATCCAACGAAGATACACTTTTTAAATTTTGTATCCAGCTTGGTTCTATTTTTAGAATCTACATGCGCAAATGCTTCACATCCGAAGGTTTTGAGAAAATAATAACTCACCTTCTTACCTGTCCATGCTTCCTCTGGAATACCACAGCCCAAAGGAATTAAAGGACCTCTGTTAATTAAATATATAGCGATGTTGACAACCTCTACCCACATGTTTAAAGGCAGCCTAGTATGCAATCTCATGGTCTTTGCACGCTCCATTATTGTCCTATTCATGCGTTCAACCACTCTATTCTTCTATGGAGTCCTTGGAACCATTTTCTACCTATGAATTCTATTAAAGGAACAATAATCCTCAAATTCTTTGCTATAATACTCACCACCATTATCTAATCTAAGACATTTTAATCTTTTACCCGTCTCATTCTCAACCAAGCTTCTCCATTTCTTAAATGTTTCAAATACATCAGATTTCTGCCTAAGGAAATAAATCCAAACCTTCCTAGTTACATCATCTATAAATGTAACATAATACCGAAAGCCACCGAGAGAAGATACCTGAGCCAGTCCCCATACATCTGTATGCACAAGCTCCAACTTTTCATCTCTCTTTTGCTTCCCATCCTTGAGAAAACCAACTCTCTTTTGTTTGCCATACACACAACTTTCACAGAAATCCATATTAATACATTTCAGACCTGGTAAAACTTTCTTAGAATGAAGTACCTTCATACATTTTTCACTCATATGCACAAGCCTGTTATGCCACAGTGTTGTCTCAGAACCTGCAACAACTGTTTTAGTCTCTTCTTGCGAACCCGCAGCAACTATTCCTGAACCTGTTTGGTTTTTCTCTGCAACAACTAAAGTAGGAGCAGTATGACCTGTACAAAGATATAAGGTGCCTACTTTCACACCTTTTGTTACTATTAAGGCACCTCTTGAAACCTTCCAATTTTTATCACTGAAAGTAACTATGCAACCTTCATCAGCTAGCTACCCTGCTAAAATTAAATTCCTACCCAGCCTTGGAACATGCCTTACCTCTTGTAGTAGACAATGATTCCCATTTTGCAACTTAATCTTGATTCTTCCCTTTCCAACAATCTGATAGGGTTTGTTATCTCCTAAATAAACCATCCCAAAATCCCCTTGGACATAATCTAGAAAATAAATTCTATGGGGCGTAGCATGAAATGAGGCCCCTGAATCTAAAACCCATGAATCATCAACATTATCTAGGGAAAGAATCAAAGCATCATCTTTAGACTTATTACTTACCACATTTGCTTTCTTATTGCCTTCTTGTTTGTCTCCTTCTTTATTCTTCTGAGACCAACAATCTTTCTTCAGATTACTTGGTTTCCCATAGTACAAGCAATCCCTCTATCCTCTGGATTGGGACCTGTTGTCCTTTGATTTTCCTCATGACTTCCCATGACCTCCAAAACCTTTTCCTCTCTCCTTTGATCTACCCCTGTTTTCTGCATTCAAAACACTACCTGATGTGGACCCTTCTGAGCTTTTCCATCGCATTTCCTCGCTAAGGATAACACCAACAACATCATCAAATTTCAAAGTATTTGAACCAGAGACAGAGTTACTTACAACCATTACCAAGTTATTCCAACTTTCTGGCAAAGAACATAAAACCAAGAGAGCCCTCACCTCTTCATTAAATTTCACTTTTATAGAAGTTAACTGACTGGTAATCGTATTAAACTCATTTAAATGATCTGTCACAGATCCACCTTCAATCATTTTTAGATAAAATAAAGGCTTCATGAGAAATATCTTATTTGAGGTTGAGGGTTTTTCATACAATTTAGCTAAATCTTTCATTAGTTCATTTGTTGTCTTTGCTTCTATTATATGGAATGCCACATATGGTGCCAGGTACAACCAAATGGTTCCTAGTGCCTTTCTGTCTAGAAGATTCCAATCCTCATTAGTCATTATTGTTGGTTTCTTGGCTATTCCTTCCAACGGCCTCCATAAATCCTTCTGATAGAGATAATCCTCCATCTGCATCTTCCATAACTGATAGTTCTGCCCATTGAATTTATCTACCTTTAATTTACCCTCGTCCGTCATTGCTCCCACTCAACCGTGAGACTCCCACTCAACTATGAGACCTTCCTGTAGATGATAATCAAACACAACCCACTTTGATACCACTTGTTAGGAATTACATGCAAAAGATATCAATTAAATGCAAATAAAGATTAAACAGAGGAATTAAAATACATAGAAATAATAACAGCGAGAGACAAGTTTTAACGTGGTTCACCCAAACTTAGGCTACATCCACCAATAGAGAGTCCAATATTATTATCCAGCAAATCGACCTGATTACAACCAACAATCCCTTGCAACTCAATACCACTGCAAATGCTACAATACTATATCAATGGAAACCCTAACCCTTAGCCGTTTTATCAAGACTTATGTCAGTTACAAAAATAGGGTCTTTTTATGCCGGCCAATAGAAAAATAACTCCCGATGCCTTTATAAAATAATAAAAAATTGTTTGAGGTTTTAGGGGTGCTACTCCTTGATCCCGTCTTGTATCGTGATAGGGAGTGCGCCAGGGGCGCTACCCCTGGACCCCGTCTTGGGGGCGCTACCCCCAAATCCCCGTTAAATAATTTGGGGGGAAACTACGTTGATAAAAGTGGGGAAAATTTAACCTCTGAGACTGATTAGGCTCCATATAACAACAAAAATTAGGACTCACTGATTTGAATCCCACAACTACCATATTACAAATGTGAAATCAATCTATAGCCATTCCCAAAGGTGTCTTAGAAAATGTCCCTGTCAAGGTTGATGATTGGGAATATCCAGTAGATTTCCAAATTCTCTAGTCCCTCACACCCAAGGACAGTTACCCAGTAATACTAGGTAGGCCATGGTTAGCTATGGTTGCAGCGAAGATCAACTATAGAGCAGGAGGAATGATCATTTCACATGGTCCCAACAACAAACATTTAAGCCTATACTCTCCGCTCAACCTACAGAGCATAACCAAGTTTGGGTTGATGAATCAGATGAATCCGACAAATAAGAGAATCTAACTTCACTTGCTATGGTAGTTATTAAACAACATGGTGAAGAATTGGAAGATGAATTAGAAAACATCCAAGACCTTTCCTTAGACTCAGGTGATGAAGAGATTTTAGAAGTGGAAGAAATTTTGGGACATCTAATCCACATTGACGATAAGGAACATGATTATACCAACTTCACAGCTTTACCTTGTCCCCTGGCGAATATCATTCTGAAAATAGATCACTTCTTCAAAGATATTGCCAGACTCCATAGAACTATACCACATAGCTATCCTCTCAACACTTTAACAAAAGAAGTTCATACTGTCACCTCCAACTATCCTGGGACCAAGACTATCATGTTACTACCAAGAAAAACTTTAAATATCAATAGCTAGTTGACAGAGTCAAATGAGCTCAAATTGTTCGATGTTTTGATGAATAGGTCCAATGCTTTTGCTTGGGACTATACAAACATGAGAGGAATTCACCCAAGTGTTTGTACCCACCACATCTATACTTAAGACATTAGACCGGTTCGTTAATCACAACAAAGACTAAATCCTACTCTCAAAGATATTGTCAAACAATAAAAATTGAGAAACTTTTACAAGTAGGATTTATTTATCCTATCTCCGACAGAAAATGGGTTTCACCCTTGGTAGTAGTAACAAAGAAAAACAAAAAATGGAGAGTGTGCATTGACTACCGAGAACTCAACAAAGCGACCTACAAAGATTATTTCCCACTACCATTCATAGATCAAGTTTTGGATAGTCTAGCAGGAAGGAAGTATTTTTCATTTCTGGATGGGTTTAGTGGATATAACCAAATACAAGTGGCAGCGGAGGACCAGGACACAACTACTTTCACCTGTCCTTGGGGAACATTCGCATATCAGGTTCTTCCCTTTGGGCTCTGTAATGCTCTTGGCACATTGCAGAGAGCCGTTTTGGCTATCTTTGCTGAACTTGTAAATGATTGTGTAGAAGTCTATATGGATGACTTCACAGTCTATGGTTCCACTTTTGATGAAGGCCTCAAAAACTTGGATAGAGTATTGCAACTATGTGAAGATCATCAACTATCTCTAAGCCATGAGAAGTGTCTAATAATGGCAGAACAAGGTATAATGCTGGGACATCATATCTCAGCCGAAGGGATAAAGGTTGACCCTAAGAAGATTGAAGTGATACAACAAATAGAAACCCCAAAGAATCAAACTGATGTCAGAAGTTTCTTAGGACACGCTGATTATTATCGAAGGTTCATAGAAAACTTTAGCAAGATCGCAACCCCAATGTTCTCTCTTTTGTAGAAAGATGTGGATTTTGTCTGGACAAAAGATTGTCAAATATCCTTTGACATTATTAAAGAAAAGCTTGTCTCAACCCTAGTCCTATAGGGACCTAACTGGAAACTTCCCTTCCATATTTATGCTGATGCTTCCAACGATGCTATTGGAGCAGTGTTAGGTCAAGAGGATGAGAATGGAGGAAAGTACGCTATATATTTCAATAGTAAAAACTTGAGCCCCATTGAATGAAATTACACCACTATAATAAACAAATTCTGACATTAAGTGACTGTGTTCACAGACCATTCAGCTATCAAATACTTGATGAACAAACCCTCAGTAAATGGGAGAATAATCAGATGGTTATTACTTCTCCAAGAATTCAATGTGACCATAATGGATAAGCTTGGGAAATTCAACGTAGTTGTAGATTTTCTATCTCGGATAAAACAAGATAATGGAGATTGTACTCCTGTATAGGATGAATTTCTAGATAAAAACTTATTCGTTGTCTCCATTAAAACACCTTGGTTTGTAGACATTGCCAATTACTTAGCCACCTCTGAGCTTCCACTGGACTTTACATCAAAACAAAAGAAACACCTCATTCGGGAAAGTGCTCACTTCAAATGGATTAATGGCATGTTATTCCGATGTGGCCCTGACTTGGTCCTGCAACGTTGTGTCAGACCAGATGAAACATACAGCATCCTCAGAGCTTGCCATGATGATCCATCTGGTGGACACTACTCTACCAAGAGGACTTCCCATAAAATCTTAGGTGCAGGATATTATTGTCCCTCTATGCACAAGGATGTGAAGAACTATGTTAGCCATTGTGATGAATTCCAATAAGTGGGAAGACCTATGACATCCAACGAAAAGCCTCTGCAACCACAGGTGGTTTTTGAACCATTTGAAAAGTGGGGTTTGGATTTCATCGGTCCTATAGATCCCCCTTTGAAAGGAAAAGAATATATTTTAGTCTGTACAAACTATCTGACCAAATGGGTGGAAATCCAAGATTTGAAAGTTGATAGAGAAGAATAGGTTGCAGACTTTTTGTATAACATGATTTTTCTCAGATTTGGAGCCCCTAGGTCAATTGTCACAGACCAAGGACCCCAATTTATGTCTAAGGTTTTGTTAGATTTTATTGATCATTTCCAAGTGAGCCATAAGAAGTCATCACCCTATCACACACAAGCAAATGGTCAAGTAGAAGTCACAAATAGGGAGCTCGAAAATATCCTGACAAAAATAGTTTCATCAGGAAGAAAGGACTGGGCCAGAAATTTGCCTGAAGCTGTTTGGGCTTACAACACAACTTGGAAATCCACCACTAGTCTTACTCCTTATGAATTGGTCTTTGGAAAGAAACCTCTTCTGCCCATTGAATTTGAACTTCAAAGTTTGAGAACAGCAATGGAGTTAGATTTAGACCTCGATTGGGCTTAGGTAGAGAGAGTCTTGCAACTTAGTGAACTAGATGAACTCCTCTTAGAAGCTATCCATCAAACTAAGCTAGTTCAACAACAATGAAAGGCCTGGCATGATAAACACATCAAGGAAAGAGAATTCCATGAGGGAGATTAGGTGTTGCTATTTGATTCTTGATACAAAGACCAGAAAGGCAAACTCAGAACTCATTGGTTGGGTCCATACGAGATTTCTAAAGTATTCCCAAATGGAGCAGTGCAGCGCAAACCCATTTATGGTGATTCTCAAACTCTCTTAGTCAATGGACATCGACTCCAGATCTACCATAAACCTGTCAACAAAGAGGAGTTTACTCGACTAGTAGAAATGCAAGGAGAAACTCAATGTGTTGATTCTACTTCGATAGAAAAAATATAATGAGTAGACAAATGCTTAAAAAAATTGTGTGTGTATATGCATTTAGGAAACATTTATTCATATGTTCATCCTTATACTTGTCTAAATTTCATCACTGTTTTGCAAGGCTTCATCCTTGAAGAGTACAAATTCTGGCACATCTTTTAGCGATACTCCAGAACTTGTTGTCTGAATAGATCCTTGCCCTCATCATATTCTAGAATTCTAGCTGCATCTTTCGGTGATGCTCCAGAACTTTGTTCCTATGTTCTGGCTGCATCTTTCGGTGATGCTCCAGAACTTTGTTCTTGCATTTCAGCTGCATCTTTCAACGATGCTCTGAAACTTTGTTCCAGTATTCTGGCTGCATCTTTTAGCGATGCTCCGGAACTTTGTTCCTGCATTCCGGCTGCATCTTTCAGTGATGCTCTAGAACTTTGTTCTTACATTCTAGCTGCATATTTCAGCGATGCTTCAGAACTTTGTTCTTGCTGTTAGTTGCCATTGCACCAAAAGATCGACCTATTAATGCCTGATACAACCACTTGACTTAACAAGCATGGGAGGCAGTTAAGCCCTTGTCACAAACCACCGCAGTGCAGTGCTGAACAAGAAGACCAAGGGTCACACCTTACAACAATCCCCCCCTCAGTGCAAGCGCGGGGTTTGAACCCGTGACCTCGGCTCTGATACCAACTGTTAGTTACCGTTGCACCAAAAGATCGACCTATTAATGCCTGATACAACCACTTGACTTAACAAGCACGGGAGGTGGTTAAGCCCTTGTCACAAACCATCACAGCGCAGCGCTGATCAAGAAGACCAAGGGTCACACCTTGCAACACTTGCATTCCAACTGTATCTTTTAGCGATGCTCCAAAACTTTGTTCTAGTATTCCAGCTGCATCTTTCAGCGATGCTCCGAAACTTTGTTCCAGTATTCCAGCTCCATCTTTCAGCGATGCTCTGGAACTTTTTTTCTGCATTCCGGCTGCATCTTTCAACGATGCTGCAGAACTTTGTTCCTGCATTCCAGCTGCATCTTTCAACGATGCTCCATAACTTTGTTCCAGTATTCCAGCTGCATTTTTCAGTGATGCTCCGGAACTTTGTTCCTTCATTCCGGCTGCATTTTTCAGTGATGGTCTATAACTTTGTTCCTTCATTCCGGCTGCATCTTTCAGCGATGCTCCGTAACTTTGTTCCTGCATTCTGACTACATCTTTCAGTGATGCTCTGGAACTTTGTTCCTGCATTCTCACAACATCTTTCAGTGATGCTATGAAACTTTGTTCTAGTATTCCAGCTGCATCTTTCAGCGATGCTCTAGAACTTTGTTCCTTCATTCCGGCTGCATCTTTCAACGATTCTTTGGAACTTTGTTCCTTCATTCCAGCTGCATCTTTTAGTGATGCTTCGGAACTTTGTTCTTGCATTCCAGCTGCATCTTTCAACGATGCTCTGGAACTTTATTTTTGTATTTCGGCTGCATCTTTCAACGATGCTCCAAAACTTTGTTCCTTCAGTCTGGCTGCATCTTGCAGTGATGCTCCAAAATTTTGGTCATATCTTGTATATCTATTCCTTTGACATCTTCCTCCACCATTGTGAACTTGTGATTCCCTTCTATATAAATGTTCCTACATTCTTAAAACACACCTATTGTCACCCCCGCAATACACCATGTTAAGCCATAATGAATTTGTCATTCCCTACCATAATAAATAATATTATTATGGTGACTTGTCATCATAATAAGTTCAGCCACCCCATTATCATGTCATAATAAATTCATTCTATCTGAATCAAATGGTACTGCCACCTAGGATGCTATTATGTCAGTAGAAATAAGCAACTTTCAAATCAATGACAGAATGAAAGGTACATACATCTTTTATTTTAAATAGATAATTTATTGTGAATAAAAATAGATAAATTGGCACGAACCCTTTTCTTTTCCAAATTTGGCAAATGTGTGAACTGTTTCTTCACTAGAGAAGGTGGCGGCTCGCTCACTCTATCCCATGCAAAGTCATAATTAACTGTTGAGAAGCCAAGTACCCTGAATCAATTCTTGTCTTATAAACATTGCCAAAATACAAGTAGCCTTAAAAATTGCATTTTCTTTAATTTGCCTATCAGTTGCTTGAACAGTTTTATCATTTTGGAGTGCCACGATATTTCAGTAGTCATTGAGAAATATTATCAGTAAGAAATGGAATGGGAGGAGCCAAACACAAGTCTAAGTCAGCTTCACCAGATAAATTGCTGCCATTAGAGAATATTTCAGAGCTATTTCATAGGGTAGGATGGCTGGAATTTATAAAGAAATTTGAGGGACATCATGCGTAGCTGGTCAAGGAAATTGTTGAGAACTTTGTAGACACCCAGTCAATTGTGTACAGGAAGAAATTCAAGGTGAGTCCCTGAATTATCTCTAAATTATCTGGTATTGGGAATGAAGGTGTTAATTTGTCAGAAACCACAAACATTTTCTATCAGAAAATGATAGAACTTTTTGCACGGGAAGGGGAACCTCACCCATTGCTAGTTATAAACACCCAGGGGCAAAACAAGAGATTCTATAGAATGTCTATTGCAAAGCCATGGCGAACATAAGTTGCATGGATTATTAAGTACTTCACATGTGAAGGGCAATGTGCCACTATAGTTGGCCCCCTCTTTCGGCTGCTCATTCATCTGCGCTATGGATTGGAAAACCCTGAATTAAGGGTTAACCTTCCTACCTTCCTCCATGATTCCCTTGTTAGTATGATAGAGTAGTTCAAGATAGAGTCTGGGTCTTTGAAACATCATGGTCTTGTTCATTTAATTTGTAAATATCATTTCCATAAGAAAAGAAAACCAGATGCAAAATGATAGAAGTTTCTGTAGAAATTTGAGAACCCTGAACCCTCAAGACAATTTGAGGAAGGTGAGTCATCTAGTGTGGTAGCCCAAAATGTGAGAATTCTCCCCTGTACCTCAAGATGACAGATAAGCTCCTGGCGACGAGGCACCATAAAATCCTGTAAACCTCTCAGACCTTGAAGGAAGACCTAAACCACATAATGTACCTGAGACCCCAGAAAAATGAGAAAATATGGATATAGTAGATTCAGAGGAGGAATATATTCGGCCCTGTAAAAAGGAGAAGAGGCCCAAAATAAAACTACAAAAATCTCCTCCTCCAAGAAGGAGCAAACGACTAGCCACTGAATCTAGATGTGCCGCAGCATGTGAATTGCCCCCTATTCCCAAGAAAAACAGACAAGAAAGGCAACCTTGTGAAAAAGTAGCCCAACTAGATGAGAATGCATCTCAGCCATGTGTGAATGTAACTCAAACCCTAGAAAGCAGTAAACCCCCTGAATCTAAACAAGGAATTGACCCATCTAAGGAAGAACAAAAAGAAATAGGAGAGAAAGGACAAGAGGGAACAAGTTAACAAATGCCCAATTATGTCCTAGTTGAAGAAGAAGAGGGTCATCAATATGAGGCTGTAGAAACAATTCCTTCCTCATAGCAACTAGTAGACATTTAGGGAATTGATATAGTGCCTAAGGTGAGACAATTGTCTCCTTTAAATAATGTTGGTGACATAGAACACGGTCCATTAGAAGCGATTAATGCAGGACACGTGTCCGGTAGTGAAGAAGAAATTTTTATTTCCCCCCTTTATACAGATGCAGAGGATAACAAAAATGAGTATATGACGCCAGAGACAGAGGAATCGAGAGTAGAAATTATTCAATTGAAAAATAAACTACAACAAAATGAGGAACATATAAACAGACAACAACAAGAGATAGAGAAATAAACAGAACTTATGGAACAGAGAGATCAAACCATTAAGGAATTATAGTCCCAATTGCAACAAATTGAAGAAAAAGATAAGAAGTGTTTGTCCAGTTTATTTGAAAAGGATAAACAAATTAAGAATTTAACCTTCAATTTGGAGCAGTGTTTGAAAACATTTGCAGAGGAACAAGAAAAACATAAATTGGAACTAAATAAAACTTTGAGCAGAACTGTTGAATTAGAACAAGATTTACAGGAAGTCAATGTCAAGCCAACTATGGAGTCAAAAGAAATTCAAACCAAGCCAACTAAGATGGAGTGGTTTCAAATCCACATTCCTCCCATGTTGACTAAATGGATGGATAAATGCTATTTCCTAAGACAATCTGGGGCTGAAAATGCTAGACTTAAAAAGGAAATGGTATTATTAAAGGAATCTTATGACAGGTTGTATCAGGCCAAGACATATGCGTGTAAAATTGGAGAACTATTATTGGCTTGTAGGAAACCATCCAGACTGTACTATATGTTTCTTAATGAACAACTATTAAGATGGAAGCTCTTAAGAATTTCTTGCAACTTGCCACATGACCCAGATGATCAACAGTTCTTAGAAGCATTTAAAAAAGCACCTCCTATTCAGAAAAATTTGTTATGTGAATTTTTCATTCATAATCTATTTCTTGAAAAACATAATGATTTCTTTATCAATCTGTTTGTGGGGGAAGTTCAACTAAGGGCATTTATGTCTAACATGCAAAATCAGATTCAGTGGTAGGACAGAACTAGGGAATATCTCCATGCAAAGAGGACTGCGGGATTACAAATGAGATACCCTAATCGGAAGCGTTTTGCTTTTAAAGCCTAGTTTTAAAGAGTTAAGAGCTATGAAAATATGAAATAGAAATACAATGAAAGTATTAGGATTTGTTTTGAAGACTTCAAAGTTAATGGGTCCCGCCATTGATTGACAGAGCTTGGAATGCCTGCGAAGAAAGATATACCCCTTTGCCTATGTATTTGAAAATGAGAGAAATGATTTCCCCTACCAACCTTAGATGGTCATACAAAAAAGTTGAGGCATCGACAGAGATTCTACATTAGCTCAAAACTAAGTGGATAGGGATGTGTTACAGGCCTCCACTACTTTTACAGCCACTCCCTGCAGTCTTAGTGGTTACAGAACAGGATCCTAGAGACTTATATACCTGGCAGATGAGAATCAAACTTAACAAAGGATTTCTGAAATACCCTAACCATATTGATGAGGAGGTAGAGGAAATGTATGACCTCATTTCTAATTTTGACGAGTTAAATAGGAAAAGAGATGCAGAAAGGTAGAGGATTCATCAGAGAGTAGGAGGACCTGCTCAATGTTAGGAAGGGGAGGATGATGAGGTATAAACAACCTCATTCCTTTGATAAAACAAATAACCCTTTTTGCATTGCCTAATCACCCTAGCCTTGCCAATTTGTTTGTTTTTATAAGCAATATTTATCTATTTTTAATAAAATGTTGTACAAATCTTTATTTCCTAAATTGATTGAAATTAGCTCTTAAATGTTGATATAATGGTATGTAGAGTTGAGTAATTGTGCAGGGTTAATGCATGGCCTACGAGAGGAGTGGACTTCATGGAGCTGAGGTCAAGTTCGTTGGAAGTTGAGGGCACCAAAAATTTTAGGTATGCATTGATTGAAGATTCTTTTTAGTTCTGTTTATTCCTGTTGGTTATTTGAGACATTATGGCTCCACTCAGAGCCTTTTTTATCTTTTAAAGACATCAGTACATAAAAATTCCATTTTTCTATTATAAGACTTTTTCAAATGGCATTTTACCGCCATCTGAAATATAGGAGTTCATAATAGTTCAGTTTTAGTTGGTTTCTCAAAACATGGATATATATCATACTATGTGATGGATGAAAATCAATCTTTATTTTGGCAAATAATCAGAGAGTTATGTTTTGTACTATTTTCATGAATGCAAATAGTGTTATTCTGAGTATTTCCTTTTGAGTTATGAAGATATGAGTGGAGTTACCATGTTGATGTGAAAACAATTAAATGTGATCTGAGTTAAAGATGAATTTCTCTAAAGAGCTGGCCACTCGCGGGATTGTAGAGTAGATAAATATTTCTGTTTCCATGGATGTTCTATTTCAGATAGTGTTATTTTATGTTGTAAACCTGCAGGGTGTGTTGTTTAAGACATTAGTTCTTAGAGCTCTGTTTGTTTAAATATTTTCGGAGCATCTGCTTTAGTTTAAATGGCTGTTTACTGATAGTAGAAAGTTAGAATGTGTGTGTAGTATAAAATTTGTCACTGTTCAATATTATAGTAAAGCTACATGTATGAATTTATAGTATAGAGTTTGTATGCTTTCTAGTATAGGGTTTATAGGTTTTTTAGTATAGAGTTCAAATGCTTTCTAGGATAGAATGCAAATGCTTTTTAGTTTAATATGCTGTTTAAGTCTTTTAAAGGAACTAGAAAATTGTTTCTAGATGAGATATCCAAACAATACTCCCTATTGCATATAGCCTCAGACACTGCCCTGGTCGACAAATTGATATTTTTCAACTAAAGTGTTAGGCCCTCATGACAACTTGTCAATTGGCATCAACTACCTAGAATTTGATATCAAAATCCATGTCAATTATGAGGTAGCATCTTATTTCCTATCTAATTTCGTATGGTTTACACATTCCATGATATCAATGGTATTGGTAGCAAAAACATTTGTACATCCATAATTTAGAGTTAGGTTGGTTGCAGTGGCAGCAATGGACTAGCACTTCCCGTAGGAGACTTTACTAGTTGTTGGAGATGAGTTTAGAGGCGTCACTTCTATAGGAGCACTCCAAGAGCTAGAATAGAGAATGATGAGGCTCATGCAGAATCTTCAAACACTCTAGGGAGTCATCTTCGCTAGTAATTTGGGAATTACAGTTATGAGCATTATGACTATTTTGGATGAAATGCAAACTCCTTCCATTAGTTTTCATCCTTTTGCAAAGAAATTTCAATTTGAGCATGCCTATTGAGAGGCACTATTTCTTCTAGGTTTAGCTCAAAATGCCAACCACAATAGAGCCTAGAGGTGTTGGCAAGAGACACTACTCTGGTATGGACTTGTATGTTTTCATTGATGGCAACCAGGGCAACAAGGCTTAGAGATCTTATCAGCATGACAAGAAGACACAACTCCGGAAGGTCACATTGGAATTCAGGTCCGGTTGGCAGAAATGGCTAAGTATGGGCATTCACAGAGTAGAGGATAGTAAATGGGTCAATATGCTTCCGTAGATAATGATCTGGAAATGCGCTTTAGGTATGATGTTCTTAATTTTTTGATGGTGTTATTCTCTAGAGATTAAGTCCCGACTTTCTCCGTAAGTCATTTGGAAGAATTATCTAAGTACGGGTGAACAGAGGTATAGCAGAGACAGTGAACATGGCACATTGTAATGGTCCACATTCCTCCGTAGGTGAGTATTTTGTTATTCAGTTTTAAGGTGTTGTAAACACTTGTATGAAGTGTGTAATTCCAGAGTTGTGAGATCTAAGATCCACTTGAAAGATAGTTGCAAGCTGCTGAGTATCGGTACAGTGTTTGACAGAGATAGAGTCTGAGTCCTGATGGTTCGCATTCCCCAGCAAGATGATATCATGCCTTGCGGTTCTGAGGGTAAGATTGGGAATGTGTGAAGAGTCCTTGATATGATTTTGGAAGTGTTTTGTGATCCACAGTAAAAGTTGTAAGTCTATAGATGAACCTGTTAAGCATGCTCTTAAGGAACAGGTCGACTAGTATGATAAATCATTGTGCGGAGAAGAGATAGTGTGTGAAGGATCTATTTAAGTGATTGAATGATTAGAGCCGACCTATATGAACATGTTTGGGCAAATATTTGGGTCCACATAACATATAGTGCATTGGATTGAGCCGACAAGCTACATCTTTCTATGTACACGTTTCACTTCTTGGATGCTGACCTGATTATGGATCAAATCATGATGTAGATATATAAGAGCAATGAACTTTGGTTAAGATTGTGTGTGGATGCATGTGGATTTGATGCAAGCATATGAATAGCAGAGTAGAATTAGAAGATCAACAGTAATAAAGACTTGGGATTCAGAATTCAGTTGCTAAATGACTGCACCCTGGCATAGTGACAGATGCTTATGTAGTGTTCAATTTTCATGTGTAATTTGCTTTGTACTTAGTAGTGAGCTTTCTTCATAAAGGCAGTGAGCTTGGCAGTGAGCCCCCAAAAGGGTTTAACAACCCTTATTGTAATCTTTCTAGGTTTAGGGTTGAGGTAGTCAGCCTGCTAAACCTAGTTGTGTTTCATGGCAGTGAGCCATCATGTTCTAGGCCTATGGAGTGACCAAGCCTGAACATCATTATTTGTAAAGATTGTAATATATATATTTGAGAGCTAATCCTCTTCCTAATTTTTCCCTCTTTGGGTTTTCCACGTAAAAATCTTGGTGTCCATGTGTCATGCTTTTATGGTTGCTATTCATTTACATGTTGTTCCTTTGTTCAATTAATTTTGGAAGATGGTTAAAAGTAAAAGTGCATGAAAAGATTTATAGAACATGGATTCACACCCCTCTCAATGTTCCTAATATTCAACAATTGGTATCCGAGCCAAGTTCCTTGGAAGAAGTCTAACAACTTAAGGAAGATCTGGGATTGTGCAATCATGGCAGCAAGAAGATTTGGAAATTATGAAAGCAACAATGAACTAGAAGCAACTCTTATGGATCTTGAAAAATCTGAGGTAGAAGTTAGAGATCTAAAGGATAACTTACAAGAAGCTGATGAATGCATCTCAAAATTCAATGGACAACTCAAGAAGTTCAAAGACAAAAACAAAGAAGTTAGTGATCAATTAATATTAGCAAATGAAACCTTGAATCTTTTGGAAGCTGAAGTTATAAAAAGAACAAAAGTAGAAGAAGGCCTAAATTCAATGATGAAGAACAAATTAGAAGATAGTGTCAAACTTGAAAAAGAAATTGTGAGTCTAAAAGAAGATTTGGAAAAAGCCAAGAGCTTTGAAGCAAAGTTTAAGATAAGATTTGCAAAACTTGAGGAGTTGCTGGTCAGTCAAAAGCATCCTGATGACAAGCAAGGCTTGGGATTTGAAAAGGGACAAAGCTCAAATTTAGGACAAGTCAGATCTGGAGAAGGAAAAGGCAAAAACCATCCAATTAGGAATCAAAGAAGAGGACCTAAAAGACCTCCGGTTAGGCAACCAAATGCTCAAAGGTACCCATCTTTCAATGGTTAAAGTTTCAAATGCAAAAGTATGGTCATAGGGCTACTCTGTGTAGGAGTAGGACAAATCAATATGTTCTATCCTTATCTGGTAAATGTTTCTATTGCAAGAAGATTAGTCATAAGCAAATGAGTGCAGAAGTGTGTCAAGAAATATGCCAAACTATTCTAGGAATGGTCAATTCTTCAATGGCAAGTGTTTCACATGCAATAGATTTGAACACATGGCTAATCAATGCAAATCAAGGATGAATTAATTTAGAGGAAGAGATCAAGGACAAGGAAACATTGTATGTTTCAATTGCAACAAACTTGGACATGTTGCAAGATTCTGCAGAAGTAAGAGTATGAAGAGAAATTACTATGCTGAAGACAGAAAAATAGAGCAGAGGAATGAGAAGGGAAAAGAAAAAATTGATCTAATTGAAACTAAGAAATAAATGGACAAGAAATGGATTAGAAAGGAAGTAATTAAAGTTGAGGATAGATCCACACCAATACCTGAAGAAGATATCTTCTCCGAAGAGTAAATTAAGAGCTCTATCTCAGGGGGAGCAGTGTTAAAAATCTAAACTCCCTAGCCAAATAGTTAGTGCTGGAATCCAACATGGAGATGTGTGGTAGAACTCAACAAGAAAAATCCTTTGGAAGAAAATCTAGAAGAAATTGAGTTAGTGTGGTACATTGCAGAGCAGTTTTGAGCGACTGTGTCTAGCAGAAGGGAAGTCAGACAACTTTTTGGAACAAGCATTAATGATGATTAGGTCAAGTCATGCGGAGTATAAAAGGAAATCTGTTAAGTCTCAAAATCACTTTGCACTCAGAGCTATCAGGAATTCAGAGAGATTGAAGTTGAACTTGAGCAACGATGACCAAGATTTGAGGCGATTGAAGTATTTCAGAGAAAATAAACCCTAACTCAAAAAAATAAGGTATTTATCTGATTGTGAATTTGTTGGAAATAAATGGCAAACACTTTAATTGTTGATATCACTAAGCATCCATGACCCAAATTCAAGAAACATCCTCACAAAGCAACTGAAATTGATCAAATGGGTGCATTCTCGAGTATACCAAACCAAGTTTTATATGTGGAAGACGTTAGGGCATATATTCATGTAGCCCTAGATGAGCACGGTGATAGAAAATTCATAGACTTATAGCAAAATCATTTAAGTGATGATCAATTCCACCTGAAGGAAGAATACAAAATCCTGAAAGAAAAGAAATTCATCCAATATGCAGCGTTTCCTGCATTCGTTGAGGACGAATGGGTTTGATACATGCTAAGTAGGATTCATGATGAGTTCATGTGGTTAGGAAAGGAGCAACCCTTTAAGATAACAAAGGATGCAATTTAGGCAGTCATTGGACTAAATTCCACCGGAGGTGTGCCATTATTGAAAGCGGTCAAGAACCAAATGGTTACAGATGCCACTGGAGCCCAATTCAACAAAAGGGCAATGACAACAAATGATATTATTGATCCTGCAGTGAAGTTTGCCTCAATGGTCATAGGGTACCAGATTGACTTCACAAGTAGAGAAATTTTTGTCTTTGGTACAACCATTTACACAGCATACCAAATGATTAAGGAGAATGCAGATTATGACTTGTGTGAGCCGCTGAGAATTCAATTAATGGACAACCTGAAAAAAGATCAAGGAAAGCAAGAACTATCCTTTCAAATTTGGTACGCTTATTGTTTGTTTATTCTTGTATTTTCTAAACAAGTTCCCTAACCACAAGGGATTGATTTGGTTAAGTAATCAACCTGTAGCTGTTCAAATAAGAAACTATCTTAGCAACCTAGGTAGTCACAATGAGCAAAAAGTAGCTCTATGGGGGTTTTTCAAGAACTTTCAAAACATGATGCAATCAAGGGAAAGAATACCTAGGGCAATTGTTGAGAAATACAAAGATACCATTTGTTTCATGGTCACCAAGGACCAATGTTTAATGGAGGCTGTTGAGCCCAAAACATTTTGGATCATGCCCATGGGGTATGAAGTGGATGGTCAAGTACTGGATAGCTATGCCCAACATATGCTAAGCAAACCTAAGGACACAAAGGAAGAAAGGTTTGGTACATATGAAGAACTATCTGTAAAACTGTATGTTGAAATCAGAAAACCAGAATCCACCAGGAAGGTGAGAAGAGTAGAAGAAATTGTTGCAAGGTATGGTATTACCAAAGAGCAACTAAAAGAAGTCAGGGAAAAAATAGAGAAAGTAGAAGAAGAAAAACTAAAGAATGAACCAGTACAGGTTCCAAAAGAATCTTAGATGAAACAGGACAAACCAGAAAAGGTTCAAAGGACCACTAGGAGCTCTGCTACATCCTCTGGTGCCACATCATCAATAAACCTAGAGAAAACATCAAAAGAATCCTCTGTCAAAGACATGAATAGGAAAAAGATGAAGGGAAGAAGATTATATGTTAGTGTTGGTGAAAAGGATGAAGAAGAAACAGAGCCAGATGAAGAGGTTAAGAAGATGAAAGCTGAGGCTGTTAAAGCCTCCGGAAGCATTAAAGAAAAGCCTTCCGAAAAGGAAAAATCCAGTAAAAGATAGAGAAAAGAAAAGCCTCTAACACTTGAAGATGTAATAAAAGCTGTCATAGTTGATGGAAATTTGAAGCCCATGATTGAACTCTATGATGGATATAGTGATGTTAATAAAAGAAGCTTGGAAGAAGCCATTGTGAAATATCTAAACATCTTCAATAGGGCTGTTATTGAGATCATCTCTGATCTCCCTGAAAGCCTAGCAAATGTTCTGAGCATCAAAAAGGAGACTGCTAGAGCTAAGGATATTGAGCTAAGAAAACATGTGATGACTAGATTATGTTTGGAAATTACTTCGAAAGAAGAAGACCTGATCTCCAAGGAGACCAAAGACTAGTTCAGAACAAAAATGAGGATGAATTTATTAATGATGGGTGAGATTGATAAGGTGGTGAAAGAAACAGAGGAAATTATTTTGGAAGCTCTGAAGCAACACAATCTTCCCACCATACGTGTCAATGAAGAGAATGATGTTGCTGATAATTCATCTATTTCGGAAGTAAACTTGGGCCAAGAAACTGATAAAGATGACAAAGTGTCTGAGGAGAAAGAAGTACTTGCTGATGACTCTCAAATGGGACCCTCATCGGCACAACAAACTGAGGATGATACCTACAAGGAAAAGATTGAGGAAGAATCGGTCATGGAAAATCCTCCACTAGAACAAGAAGAGGATATTAATAAGGATATGGATTTAGATTGTTCGGATCAAAGCCAGAAAGAGGAAACCTCTCCTATACCAAGAGACACTGCTGAATCAGTGAAGGAACTATTGGAGAAAAGAAAGTAGGTTTTAAATGAAACAAAATTCCTACATGGTCCAATAAACTTGGATACAATGTCACCGACACATAAGTTGAAGTTGGTCACAATTGTTCAGGCCAAGGCTCAAGAAGAAATGTTGAAGTCTCACATTGAGGATAGTGAGCTCATTGTTGAAGCATCCAACATTTTGGAGAAGCTGATGCCATCTTATACAAAAGACACCTCCTTGCCTCCAAACAACCAACTTAAAGGACTTATCAATTTGGTAAGTAAACATTTTGAATCTTTTGAGAAATTTGCTGAAACAAAAGTTAGACAAGAATTCAATGAGAAAAGGTTAGATGAATTGACAAAGTTGATAGCCCATGATAAGGCTTAGCTAGATAATAAGATATAGAATGTTCAGAGTGCTATTGGAGAAGCTGGTGATGTATATAAATTTTGTCTATCATGGCCGGAAGTTACAAAGAAGATAGAAGAAAAGATCAAGGAATTGGAAGGAAAACTAATGAATATTTCTAAGAACTTTGATCCCGTACATGAATCACCCAGCAACCAAGAAGCTCAAGTCATCAACATCCACAATGACTTGAATGGTTTAATAAATTAGAGGTATCAAATAAAGAGTAGAATGGGACAACTGAGAAGACTGATTAGTCCCAAATTGGATTCAATGTCCAAGCTTGTAGCTAAAGCATAGCTTGCTGCATAAACTGCCACATCATCAGAACTGCAAAAAGCTGAAACTTTGGTTTTTCTCTTCAGTGGACACATTCAGATTTTGGATAATGCCAAGAAAGGCTGGGATATTGAGTGGGCATAGATTAAGAACATATTCAATGACATTCTCAAATACATGTAATATAAAGATGAAGATTGTACTTGTAAATATGCAGCAGAATACATATTTTTTTGGAAATTTTGGTAAATTTTTGGCTCCGGATCACACCCTTTGCCATTGATGTCAAAGGGGGAGAAGAAGATCAGTGAAAAATGGGATAAACATCTTAGGGGGAGTAGTCAAGCATTTTTCACTAAGTCATCAATGCCAAAGGGGGAGATTGTTGGCAAGAGACACTACTCTGATATGGACTTGTATGTTGTCATTGATGGCAACAAGTGTAGCAAGGCTCATAGATCTTATCAGCATGACAGGAAGACACAACTCTAGAAGGTCACATTGGAATTCAGGTTTGGTTGGCAGAAATGGCTAAGTATGGGCATTCACATAGTAGAGGACAGTAAGTGGGTCAGTATGCTTTCGCATATGATGATCTGGAAATGTGATTCAGGTATGATGTTCTTAATTGTTTGATGGTGTTATTCTCCAGAGATTAAGTCTTGACTTCCTCCGGAAGTCATTTGGAAGAATTATCTAAGTCTGGGTGAATAGAGGTATAGCAGAGACAATGAACATGGCACATTGTAATGGTCCGCTTTCCTCCACAGGTGAGTATTTTGTTATGCGGTTTTAAGGTGTTGTAAACACTTATATGAAGTGTCTAATTCCAGAGTTGTGAGATCTGAGGTCCACTGGAAAGATAGTTGCAAGATGCTGAGTATTGGTACAGTGTTTGACAGAGTTTGATAGAGACAGAGTCTGAGTCCTGATGGTCCGCATTCCCCCGCAAGATGATATCATGCCTTGCAGTTCTGAGGGTAAGATTGGGATTGTGTGAAGAGTCTTTGATATGATTTTGGAAGTGTTTTATGATCTATAGTAAAAGTTGTAAGTCTACAGATGAACTTGTTAAGCATGCTCTTAAGGAACAGGCCAACTAGTATGATAAATCATTGTACGAAGAAGAGATAGTGTGTGAAGGATCTATTTAAGTGATTGAATGATTAGAGCTGACCTATATGAACACATTTGGGCAAAGATTTGGGTCTGCATAACATATAGTGCATTGGATTGAGCTGACAAGCTACATCTTTCTATGTACACATTTCACTTCTTGGATGCCAACCTGATTATGGATCAAATCATGATGCAGATATATAAGAGCAATGAATTTTAGTTGAGATTGTGTATGGATGCGTGTGGATTTGATGTGAGCATACGAATAGCAGAGCAGAATAAGAAGATCGATAGTAGTGAAGACTTGGGATTTAGAATTCAATTGCTAAATGACTGCACCCTGGCATAATGATAGATGCTTATGCAGTGTTTAGTTTTCATGTGCAATTTACTTTGTACTTGGTAGTGAACTTTCTTCATCAAGGCAATGAGCCTCCAAAAGGGTTTAACAACCTTATTGTAATCTTGCTAGGTTTAGGGTTGAGGCAGTGAGCCTGCTAAACCTAGTTGTGCTTCATGGCAACGAGCCATCATGTTCTAGGCCCGTGGAGTGACCAAGCCTGAACATATTGCAATATATATATTTGAGAGCTAATCCTCTCCGTGGTTTTTCCCTCTTTGGGTTTTCCACGTAAAAATCTTGGTGTCCATCTGTCATGCTTTTATGGTTGGTATTCATTTGCATGTTGTGCCTTTGTTCAATTAATTTTGGAAGATGATTAAAAGTAAAAGTGCATGAAAAGATTTATAGAACACTGATTCACCCCCCCTCTCAGTGTTCCTGATATTCAACAAGAGGAAGGTTACTAACATAGTTTTTAGTAAAGAGTACATCATTTTGTAAATAATACAATAAATATTGTAGTTTCATGTAAACAATTTAATATTTTAAAGATCTTTCCTTAACAAAATAGAGAACTTCAAGTTCAAGTCTTCAACTCATGCAATATTTTTTAAGCTCAAATATAATACAAATTATTTGAATATATTTAACATAATATTTAGATTTTACCTTTAGTTAATTTTATCATATTAAAATGTGTAGGATATTAATTTACATTCTAAAAATATTAAATAATCTTCACTTGATTTTATCAAGAGAGATAATGAAATGCACGAAGAATTGTTTTATATTAATCTCATTTTAAATCCTTACGTGGGGCAAACAATAATTTTTTTAATTGTTTATATTAAAATTAAACTATTATAGGCCCCATTGACTGACATGTCACCTTCTTTAGCCAATCGTGTTGCCTCCAGCTCTAGTGATCTTTATTTTCTCCTTGGACATCTGTGAGATGTCGATGCAATTGGCCCAACTAGGCCAACTTAGCATTTGATTTACTTTAATAAACACAGGGTAGAAGGGGAACTTATTATATTTTAAGGTGGTTAAAACTTAAATTACTTTTTTTTCTATTAGTTTCTATTCCTAAAAAATTGAGGGATGATGTGCCAGGTGTACAACCCATGATCGAGGACTATTGTGCCAATATGTAAGTGGTATTTGCTAGTAGAGGAAATAGTGTAATAAATTCCCATGTCCAGAGTATGTAGCTTCCTTTCACAATCATCAAATGATATACACCACACACACATAAATTCCTAGTGACACATCGATCTTTTGATCAATGGGCCAATGCTGTTGCAGTCTGCCCTGACCAATGTTCATTTTTACTTTGAGGCTTGTATGCCACTAATGTGGTTAAATGGTTTGATTCAATCGAGCAAGATCAATAAAAGATGTGAATGAGATGACATGTAAAATATTCTTGAAATAAGATCTAGTTGGAATAATTACCAAAAAAATAATGTAATCACCTAAATAAATGTATACACACTTAAGAAAATCAGCCAGTGGCACTAGTGCCTTCCCTAACCTATAAGATCTTCGTGCAACAAATTAGAATTTCCTCAAAAAATTTACCCAAAAAGAATGTAATTCTCCACATAACTGCATATGACTACAAAACAATATCAGGGCTAAAGGCCCCACAAATCAAGTATTGATATGTCAGCTATTCAACCAATTGGACAATCATGCTACTACTTGTCTTTACTAATGAATGTTTTTACTTCTAGCAACACTTTCCTTTGATGAGGTTAAATAGTTTGATTTGATGGAGTGAGATCAATAAAAGATGGGGGTTAAATGACATGTAGTATCTTCTCACAACAATCTAGATTTTTTCAGAATAATTACTTAAAAAGTTCATGTAATTCTATAGAAAACAATAGCGGGGGCAGAGGCCCCTCCAACTAAGCATTGATGAGATTAAATTGTTTAATCTGATGGAGTGCAATCAATAAAAGATGTGAATTAAATGACATCTAAGATATGAATTAAAGTACATCTAAATTTTTTTGGAATGTAATCACATCTAAATAATAAATGCATACAATGTATAAGAATTACATAATTACTTTCAAGTTGCATAGTAATTAAAATTGCTCGTGACACATTAAATGAATACCATTATAAATAGGCAAGTGACAATATTTAAGAATCTCATATGTGCTTCAACTTGTCTAGTTTGACACTCGAGTGAGGCTTGGTTAATACTCAACAGCTATAAATGCATGTAAGCTTATTTAATTTATGTTTATCTTGTAGTAGCCTATAAAACATCATAATTTTACCATTACAATTTACAATCTATAGCATTCATGTAAGAAGAGACTTTAAAAATAAGTTTGAACAACTTGAAAATTCTAAAACCTTAAGTATTTCTGTAGTAGTCAAGACAAGAAATAGTTGTAAGGAGAAATGACGTTTATTTCTAAAGCTATACAAGGAAGGTAAAGAGTAATTATTTTAAACAATAATCCAAAATGTCTAATTATTTATAATAGTTTAATTGGACTACCTTTCTGGAGCTACATAAAATGTTATCTATTTCTAGTGATGGGAATGAAGATTTACAATCATTTTTCAACTATGATATACTATGTCAAGAGTTAGCAGTTTTGGCTTTTGCCAAAAGAGTCGTACTACTATGGCTGGTATGTTGAATTCGACCTATTAGACACAAGACAAGATAAACTTAGAATTGAAATTGATGTGTGGATGTGGTGGTGGAACGTGAGTGACAATGATAGTTAGAAAAAGTTGATAAATTTAATCCTCATTTTTTGGCCTCATTGTTACTCTCACCTAGTACTATGTTGGACATATATTTCAAAATTCAATGGGATGCTAATCACTAACATTGTGGGTGACATTGTTCTTAAATATGTCATGGAAAGGTTCCTCATCAATTGACACATTTTTATTAGAATGAAGAATTTGTTGGACATCATAGAATTCACAAACAAGAAAGATTTTGGAGGACAAGGGCAAGGATGAACTATTCTTGAAGGATGTTAAGAAACCTTTGCATGTTTTTAATTTTTTTCTGTAAGTTGTTTTGGTTATTTTACTTGTAGCATGTTTTGAAGGGCAAGGATAGACTATTCTAGGCTTCAAAGTTGCCTGTAGTTGTAGACACCCTAAAATGACCAAGTCGTTGCATCACTTGCATTTCGTCATTTCTTCCTAATCACCTGCATTTCAATGTTAATTAAATAATCTAATTATTTAATTGATTTCATCAAATTCTTCTAAATCATATACTTTCAACATTAATTAAATAAATTCTCTTTATTTAATTAATTAAATTAAATTCCTCTATATTCTTCCATAATTAAATAATTTTAATTATTTAATTAGATCATTATCCTCCTTCCAAAATTCACATCCACATTAATTAAATATATCCCATTATTTAAATTAATTCATCACAAATTCTATCTCATCTATAATTAAATAATTTACATTATTTAATTAAATCAAAATCATGCACAACAATTAAATAAATTTATTTATTTAATTTGCTTTTAAATCTTCTAAATTAAATAATTCTAATTATTTAATTATTTCTTCCAAAATATCTTCTCTAAACTTAAATAAATCAATTATTTATTTAAATTGATTTTTCTTCTAATTTGAGTTATCTCTAATATAACTCAAGCTTTTTTGCTCATCAATTAAATATTTCTATATTTAATAAAGCTAAATATCTTCTAATTCTCATGCAAATCTCTTCTTCTTGTTTTAAATCACTTAATTGATTGTTTTATTCTTTTAATTGATTTATCTCTTCAGTTAACTCATTCTTCTATTCTTGATAACTCCTCTCATGCAAAAGAAAGCAAGACACTTGTCTTCTTCTCATTCGTTGCACGTTCCTCAACTATTCTCCTCTGTTGATTCTTCTGAATTATTTGGACCGTTGATCTATCTCTGTTGAAATCTATATAAACCCCCCTCATCTCCTTCATTAGCTCTCTCTTCGATCATATTCTCAGGCATACTTAACAGAGCTTTGAGCATACAAAATGCGTCGATTGAGCACTATCATGATCTTTTGACATTGATCTCTTGAGCACACTACTTGCTTGTTGCGGCTACGGCTTCGCAACTTCATTGAGCAATCTACATTCATTCCAAAGGAAACAACACAGATTTCGGTAAAAGTCTTTATTTCATTGATTATTGAGTATTTGTCATGGCTTTTATTTAAATTCGTTTCCTTTATGTTATTGGGTTCTTTGGTTTTATTTAGTTTAGATTTAATCGATTTTTTCTCATACACATTCTGGCACACCCAGTGGGACCCACTAATCCCTTTGTTTCTTTGAGAAATTATTTTTTTTTGAAGTCACAGTACGGCACAGCGCAAACGATATTGCACAGCGCTTTTGGCAGCATCTTTCAGCGCTACTGGAGGCACAGTTCAGCGCCCTTGGGGGCACTGCAGCGCTTCTGGTCACATAGAGAAACGCTATCGGTAACACAGAAAAGCGCGACTGGCAGTCTTCTACAGCGCTTCTGGCTTAATTAGGTTTTGACCACATTCAGTATTTTTTTTGGCAGGGTTCTTCTCATTTCATATCAGTGGATTGGTTTGACAAGCTGTTGTATTTGTCTTTCCAAACCTACTTTTGATACCTCCTAAGCTGATTTATTTAGGGGTATTTTTCGGTAGTTGTGTTAATCTATTGTATTGCTACACTTTTTTGGGCTTTCTGGAATTCACTATTCAGATCTATCAGATATTATTGCTCAGAACAGCAGATTAAACATGAAATCCCATTTTGATCTAGTCCTTTTGAAAAAAGTTAATCTGTTCATGATCTGAGACCGTGCGGCGCTTCCGGCATAATAGTACAGCGCTTCTGGTTATTTCTCAGCGCGTCTGGTGGTATCTTACAGTGCTCCCTCTATACATGACATCGCTTTCGGCAGAATATTGTCACGCTCCTGGATACACAGTGCAGCGCTTCTGGATATTCTGCAGCACCTCTGGTAATATTCTGCAATGCTTCTAGTCTCTGTTACAGCGCCCTTGGAATACAGTAAGTCGCTTCTGGTAAGATTGTGCAGCGCTTTTCGTCAAAGTTGATTTTTGGCTAACTTGTGAATTTTTGGTGGAACCAACTCACTTGTTGCAGCTTCTTATTACTCACACAGAGCCAATAGGTGTTTTCTTAACATGTTCATGCAGGACGAGCGTTGAAGACCTCTTTTGATTTATCTCACTAAGTCTTAGAAACACATTGCATGCTTAAGAGGATAATTGAACAAATCTTTTCTTACAATCTAAGTCTTAGGAACATACTGCTTTTCTTAAGGGACAATGGACATGTATGAACAAACACCTCAATTTTCTAAAGGACAATGGACATGAATGCCAAACACTTCATTTCATAAGGGACAATTTACAACTACAATCGTGTGTGTGCATAGCTTAGTGGCACCTTATTTTTCTTATAACGGGACAATTGAACCTTTGTTTGACGTGCTTGCTCTTACTTTTTTTGTACTTCCTTTAGAAGGGCCTGCTTTTGGATTACGCTTCATCCAAAAGGGACGACCCTAAGCAGAGTTTTCCTTTGAACCGCTATATAAGAGGGATAAGGCGAAAGCCAAGTCCTAACCGACGTTAGCCTTACCTTGTGGTGCCAAACTGAAAAGAGGTGTACTAGCTCTTTGTGGAAACAATTTTCACATTTAGCGAAGTGTTTGAAACTCTTAGTAGGATTGGTTAAAGCTTTTAGTAGCTTGTCGCATTGCTCGTAAGGCGTTGGTCCCTCAAAGTCACTAAGAACCATTTTAGATAGAGACTACCCGACCTACCTCCGAACATTGCGGTAATCATCAGTGCAAGGGAAATCGATTTAAACCCTTAAGATACTCACCATTGGCTCCCTTGAGAAGAGATAGTATTCCCTTGGACATAAAGCTCTTGTGACCTACTTGAGCTTTCCAAGGGGAGGGTGAGATATCCCTACCTATCGTCTCTCACAAAGATACTAAATATCTGACACCTTTATGGAATGATATTTTTATCGACGGAGTATTAAGCTGTGAGCTGATCTACTGCAATGAAACCTTGTCTCTAGGGATAAAAAGTGCTTGTTATTGATTGCAATTGTCTTAGACCTATGGAAACATTGGGCTTGTTTGGAGCCTTGAACATACACTATTTGTTGTGTCACTCCTTTGTGCTTTTTTGACCACTTGTTTGCTGTGTTTTCTCTTGCCAAACCAATCCAATCAGAAATAGAAACAATCTACCCAAATTTTGCCTTTTTGAAACATCAGACACTACTTCAGCGCCCCTGGTATTACAGCAGCTCGCCTTTGGTAGTACAGTAGATCGCCTTTGGTCAGCAGTAACCCGCCTCTGGCAAAACTCTACTTCAGTGCCCTTGGTATAACAATAGCTCACTTTTGGTCACTATAGCTCGCCTTTGGCATAGCAGTAACTCGCTATTGGTAGCTCAGTCCGTCGCCTCTAGTCCACAGTAGCACGCTTTTGGTAGCACAGTCCTGCGCCTCTGGTCAAACAGTATAGCGCTTTTGGTCCAGTACTTTGTGCATCAGAAGTTTGTCCGTTTCTTAAAGCATCTCACAGATTCCCAGCACTACATTGTGTCCTAGTGTATCCCATGGTCACCACTAGGCTACAGCAAACTATGAAATCCAGGCAAGTTGTCCCTAAGAAGCGCAAGTCACCTCCTCACACACCGCAATCAGGTCGTCTCAACATTACTCCTAAGGTGACTCCTAGTACACCCACGGCACAACCAATTAGCTCTCTGAACATGCCGCACATAGATGAACCAAGCAATCCTCCCGAGGATAGAATCCCTTTGATAAATGCGCCTTAGTATACCACAGGCTTGCCTCCGGATTTTGTCCCACAAGGTTATATCGTAGATCAAACCCCATCTCAAGAAGAGCGACACTTTGAAATAGGTCAATCCTCTC
The DNA here is from genome assembly GCA_027924645.1 of Cunninghamia lanceolata. Taxonomy (NCBI): domain Eukaryota; kingdom Viridiplantae; phylum Streptophyta; class Pinopsida; order Cupressales; family Cupressaceae; genus Cunninghamia; species Cunninghamia lanceolata. The sequence goes on along the minus strand of BSBN01001344.1, from coordinate 9,506,385 downwards.
AAGAAGATGGGCAAGATCTTGATGAATTTATACAAGATCTTAGAGCTATAGCTGCCTTTGAAAAAATCCTTAGTGAGAACCAGGATCATTTCTTTCGCTTTCTTGCAAAGCAAGGCGCCAAGTTACCTCAAGATTTTGATGTGTCCACTCTCAAGGAGAGCAACAACGCCCAAGAAGCCATACAAGTGGTGCTAATCATGTCCACAGTAACTACCCCTTTACCTACTCAAGGCTCGCAGTATAGGAACCCCCTTTTTCAAAATCCAACAGGCGAGAGGCCCATATCACCACTTTTGACTCCTATGGAGATCTATCAAAACCAACAAGAAACTCTCCAACGTCAAGCAGAGTTAGCTAAGCAAGCCACCTTAGCTCGATCGAATGTGCAACCACCTCCTAAAGTGTCCACCCCAATCGCAAGTGGAATCTTGGTTACCCCATCACGCGTAGGTTTCCCACCCAATTATAATCCGGGGAACACTTATGTAGCCATGCAACAAGGGTCTCAACAAATGCCACCTCCTATATCATCACACCTGCATATCTCTCAACCAATTAGAGTCACGCAGCCCCAACCACAACATTCTTCTACTCTCGTCCTCAAGCAGCCCCAACCACAACATTCTTCTACTCTCATCCTCAATTAACCCCAACCGTCGCAAATCACTTCTACCTATGTTCCTCCTCCACAACGTTCATCCTCGCTCAACTTCTTTCATACATTGCCTAGCCACTCTCAACATTCCCAACATCAGGTTTCCCAAAGCTATGCGCCACCATCACAACCTAATCAAACGCACTTTAGCTTTCCTCCCCCCAATACTTTTCTTCAACCATCACAAAGCCAACACTCTTACCTAGCGCCACCTCCGCCTCTTCCAAATCAAAACCTCCAATTCCAACCCAATCTGAACCAAACGTACAACCCGTATGTTCCCAATCAATCTTACGACCCTTATAACACCAGTGTGCATGGCTCACATTATAATCTTCCATATGGGCAACACCAACCACTTTTTGGACAACAGGAGATGTTACCAACCCCTCCCACGACTATGGAGCTGAAGATTGCGGAGGTGCAACAACAACTATCTGATCTTACGTTTGGCCACACCAAAAAGACCTTCTCTTTAGAGGAAGTGTGTCCTTATCCTTTTGATCGGTCATTACCAATGATCCCTTTTCCTTAAAATTTCACTATTCCCAAGTTCGATAAGTACAAAGGAAAAGGTGACCCAAAAGACCATCTTAGGGAATTCTATCTTGCTTGCTTCGAGGTCTCTCACAACGACACATATTTTATGCGTCTCTTTCCTCGCAGTCTTGGAGGTCAAGCAATAGAATGGTTCTCACACTTACCTACGGGTATCAAGTCTTTCAACGAACTAGCAGAGAAGTTTGCCACCCATTTTTCTTACAACGCAGAGCATGAGATTTCCATGACAGACCTATGCAACAATAAACAGAAAAATGGGGAAACTTTCATTTCTTTCCTTCAACGATGGAGACAAATGGCTAGTAAATTCCTTTTCAAGATTCCAGAGAAATAGCTTGTTAGCATATTTGTGCAGAACCTCAACCAAGAGTTAGGTTTCCATTTGCAAATTCTTAGTGCTACAACCTTCGATGAAATCACATACAAGGGTATCAACATTGAGAAGGCCCTCATTGCTAAGGATGTGGTCAAAATCTTTAAAGAGATGAAAGATAGTACTTCTCATCAATAGTCGAACGATAAACCTAAATATTGGAACAAGAACAAAAACGTGGTCAACGATGGGGTGGTCGATACTAAGCATGTCCAAATGTTGCAAACACCGCTGCAGCTCTCCAAACCAAGTCAAGCTCCACCTCAACAACAACAGCAACAAAGGCAGCCTTATCCCAACCAACAGCAACGACAACAAGAGCGGCCCCAACAAGATTACCCTCTGCGACGTCAATTCACTCCCTTGGGAGTGCCCATCGAATCGGTCTTACAGCAAGCTTTGCAAAAAGGGCTCATCACCTTACCTGATGCTCCCCCATATGGAGAACCTGTCTACAAAATGGCACGTTACAGAGACAATGAGTATTGTGAGTTCCATAGGAGCAAAGGTCATAGAACTGCGTCTTGCATGAAGCTTAAGCACCTCATCCAAAACCTCATCGACAGTAATCAAATCACTTTTGAGGATGAATCACCAGTGCAACACACGAACAAGGATCTAGATATGTACAAGGAACCATTCCCTCATCACGGTCCACCTCCTCCTCAGGATAGAGGTAAAGGTATCAATCACGCTTCCACGTCTTTTAATTCCATTGTAGGTCATTTTGAAGAAAGTCGAGTGTCTACCCTCACCATCAAAGGCAAATCTACGGATTGTGCTATTACTACTCGTCGAGGTCATGTCACCATCCGTGCACCTACACCTAGGCTTCTGGTTCAGTTTGATTATAATCTTGTCGAACATCTAGGGAGAACACCAGCACAGATCTCTATTTTGGACCTTCTACGGTCATCACCTGCACAGAGTGGTGCTAGAAAAATCCCTCCAAGAGTCTTCCGTTCCTAACAACATAGCAGTCACAGATTTCCAAGCTATAGTGGGTAATATTGCTTCACCTTACAACGTGGTCTTCTCTGAGAAAGACCTCCCCTCCCACGATCCATGTCATAATGATGCCCTGCATATTGAAGTTCTCATCCATAAGCGCAAAATCAAACGCATTCTCATAGATGGTGGTGCTGGTCTCAACATCTGTTCTTTAAAGTTACTAAAGCAATTGGGATACTCTGAGGATCACGTCAACACTGATCATAGTATTACAATCAAGGGGTATGATGATGCAGAACGCCGTTCAGAAGGTGTTATTCACTTGCCTATACAATTGGGCCCTGTCATGCTTGAAACTAGGTGCCAAGTTCTTGATATTGAGCTGCCTTACAACATTATCCTAGGCCGCCCATGGATCCATGCAATGAAAGCTGTTCCCTCCACGTACCATCAGTCCCTCAAGTTCCCATACAATGGTACGGAGATCACCATCCTAGGAGACCCTAATCCTTTTGAATTTTGCCGTGTCTTGCAAGGAAGCTATAAGAATTGTAACCAAGTGCCTAAAAATGACAAAGCCCTTGAATCCCCTCTCTATGTTGACCCTGAAACTCTCACGCAAGCCTCTACAAGTGAACCTACACCCCTCCCCAAAATCACAGCTCGCGTCCGAGATATAGGCTTTGGCACTTATGATATCTCAGAATCTTGTTGTGTAGGGCGGATGCCTTTATCTCCAAAATCTTACGGCAAACCACCCATTGCCAAAGTCACCAAAAAAGCAGCTATTCCTCTCCCAACATTCCTAACCCAATTCCAACATGGACAGTTATTGGAAGAGGAAACTATTGAGGACATCTCTTCTTGGCTCTACAAGGAGAAAGAACCAGTCACGATACCGGTCAAGCAATATGGCAATGGCTTAAGGATAGTGAAAAACATGGGCTATAAAGGCAAAGGTGGCCTTGGGAAACAGAATCAAGGCACTATGGAGCCCATTGTGGTAACAAAGAAGCTAGACAAGAAAGGATTAGGATTTGGTAAGAAGGTACCACACGCCTCGGACACCGAGTATATCCTCGACGAGGTAGCTGACACTTTTCCCGCCGATTTGACATCTACAGAGGATATCACCGATGAATCTTCCCTCCACATGACCAATCTATTCACAGAATCCTCCATTTTTACACTATCCTTCGTATCCTTAACCTCCACCACCAGCACCCAGAATGTCACGCTTGTCTACCCGGAACTTATCAATTGGGACCAACAAGGGGCCCCCATTATAGATGTATTTCAGAATGACGAAGCTCTAGCTGAGTTCATGGGACTTCGGGAAGGTATCCCTCTTGGTGATCACAAGGCAGGTTTTGTAATGGAACTAGAGCCCACGGCCTATTTTGGTGAGAATGCCAAATCCTCCAATCGCAAAAGTGCAAATAAAGAAAGATCTCTAGGTGAAAACCACACTGTGGCACCTCCTGATCACAAAAAAGTAAAAATAAAGGACGTATCCAAGGGTGAAAACCCAACTGTGGCACCTGAGGATGGAGGATTTGACCTTCCCTTACCATCTAAGTACCAAGAGAAATTAGCTCTCCTAGTGGAAGATTCTACAGAGATCAACCTAGGTACAGAACAAAATCCAAAGACAACATTCCTAGCAGCATCATTATCTGATACAGAGCACAGAAATCTTAACAACTTCTTCTTGCAATGAACCATCAACTTTGCATGGACCTATGTAGATATGCTAGGGCTAGACCCTAAGCTGGTAGTTCATTATCTCACAGTTGATCCCAAGGTGAAACCAGTCAAGCAGAAATTGAGAAAGATGCACCCACAGATAGCTCTCTTGGTGAAGGTGGAAGTACAAAAGCTGTTAGATGCCAAGTTTATCCGACCTATTGAATATTCAGATTGGGTCTCAAACATTGTACCTGTGTCTAAACCTAATGGGCGCATCCGCATGTGTAATGATTTCAGAGATCTTAATAAGGCATGCCCTAAAGATGACTTTCCACTTCCAAACATTGACATTATAGTGGACTTGACAACAGGTCACGAGATGCTTTCTCTCATGGACAGATTTTCGGGTTACAATCAGATAAGGATAGCTGAAGAAGACCAACATAAAACAACCTTTACTTGTCCTTGGGGCAATTATTGTTGGTGTGTCATGCCGTTTGGTCTGAAGAATGCAGGAGCAACCTATCAGAGAGCAATGATAGTGATCTTCCATGATCTGTTTCATCACATCATGGAAGACTATGTTGATGATATATTGGCTAAATATTCTAGAGTGGATCACATACAAGTCCTAGGACAGATCTTTGACAGGCTTGAAAAATACCAAGTAAGACTCAATCCAAAGAAGTGTGTATTCGGCGTAACATCAGGGAAGTTGTTGGGATACATTGTATCTCGTAGAGGCATCGAAGTAGATCCAGTGAAAGTAAAGGCTATAGTAGAGATGCCTCCACCAAAGAACCTAAAAGCATTAAGGAGCCTCCAAGGAAGGTTGCAGTCCATCAGGCGTTTCATCTCACAGCTAGCAGATAAATGTCAACCCTTTGAACACTTGCTCAGAAAGGATGTCTCATTTCGATGGGACAACAAGTGTCAAGCAGCGTTTGATCAACTTAAAGAGTATCTAGCTACACCTCCTGTGTTGGTTCCACCAGTTGCGGACAAACCTTTGATCCTATACATCTCCACTACAAATTCAGCCCTAGGGGCCCTGCTAGCACAGAATGATGACACAGGAAAGGAGCATGCAATTTATTACATTAGTAGAACCTTGGTGGGATATGAGCTCAATTATTCACCAATGGAAAGGGCTTGTTTAGCAGTAGTGTTCGCCTCCCAAAAGTTGCGACATTACATGCTGAACCAACACACAAATCTGATAGCCAAGATTGATCCCTTGAAGTATCTACTAGCAAAAGAAGCTCTCACAGGCAGACTAGCTAAATGGGTTATGATCCTTAGTGAGTTCGATATTCAGTACATGGATCGTAAGGCAATCAAAGGACAAGCCCTCGCGGATCAACTAGTAGAAGCACCTATGAAAGATACACATCCTATGGTAGTAGACTTTCCTGATGAAAATCTCTTCACTCTTGCTACCCCCATAATGTGGAAGTTATACTTTGATGGTTCTTACACACAGCATGGATCAGGAGCTGGCATCTTATTTGTTACATCGCAAAATGACTACATTCCAAAGTCATATCGGCTAGCATTCCCTTGCACCAACAACATAGCTGAGTATGAAGCACTCCTTATAGGTCTCAATACAGCAGTTCAATGGGATATCACAGAATTACAAGTATACGGAGACTCACAGCTAGTCATTCGCCAAGTCACAGATGAATACCAAACAAAGGATGAAAAGTTGGTCCCCTACAAACTTGTGGATGCCTATAAACCACATTTTTCTAGCATCACATTTGAGCAAATTCCAAGAGAGCATAACAAAGCTGTAGATTCTATGGCTTCTGTAGGGTCACTGATTGACATGCCTGCAAATACACAGAAGTGTGAATTCTTGATCGAGCAATTGTTGATACCGGCCGTCGATGTTCCTGTTACTGAAATCATCTGCGAACTTGTTGGTCCCAATTCCCCATGGTACGAAGATGTCTATGAATACCTCAAGAACAATACCTTTCCCCCTGACCTATCATCCACCCAACGCAAAACCTTTATTCGTCGATCCTCTCGTTACATCATTCTGGGTGATACACTATATCACCGGAGTCTCGATGGTATCCTCTTACAATGTCTTAACGCGGAAGAAGCCGAAGCTACCTTACGAGACATACACGAAGGTGTCTGTGGCGCACATTCTACCTTTTTTAATCTTACTAAGAAGATACTCAGAACATGTTATTACTGGACTACAATAGAGCAAGATGCTACACAGTTTGCTAAGAAGTGTCTACAATGTCAGCAGCATGGAGATTTGATTCACGCACCAGCTCATGAATTACAACCTGTGACAACTCCATGGCCTTTTTCTCAATGGGGTCTCGACCTCGTAGGACAAATCCACCCTTCCTCCTCCAATGGCCACAAGTTTATCATTACCGTCACTGAGTATTTCATGAAGTGGGTGGAAGCCATTCCTATGACCTATATCACTGGTAAACAAATAGCCAAGTTTATCCTAAACTACCTCATATGCCGGTATGGTATACCCCAAGCCATTGTCACTGATAATGGGAGACCATTCAAGAACCAAGATGTCCGTGCCTTATGCATACAATACAATATCCAGCATCGCTTTTCAACTCCCTACTATCCGCAGAGCAACGGCCAAGCTGAGGCTTCCAATAAAACCATTCTCAAGATCCTGAAGAAAACGGTCAATGAAGCTGGTCGTGATTGGCATTTACAACTCAATCCTGCCCTATGGGCCTACCGCACTAGTATCAGAACACCAATTGGTGCCACACCATATGCCTTGGTCTTTGGCTCTGAAGCCATCCTACCTATAGAGGTCGAGATCCCATCCCTCAGAGTATCCATGCAGGACCTGATTAGCGGAGATGAGTATTGCACTTCCAGATTAGCTGAGCTTGAACTACTAGATGAGAGGCGCCTTGCCGCACTTAATCATCTCCATGTCTATCAAAACCACCTCCGGCGTAATTACAACAAAAAGATCAAAGAAAGACGGTTTCAAGTTGGTGATCTTGTACTTAAAGAAAATCAGAGAAATCAAGCAGATCGAGAGAAGAAGGGTAAGTTTGAGCCTAACTGGTTAGGTCCCTTCATTTTAACAGCGGCATATGGATCAGGAGCTTATACTTTAGCTACACCTAACGGCATTCCTCTAGATGAGCCACTTAACAGTGTCCATCTCAAGAAGTTCTATGCCTGATCCTTAGAGTATTCTAAAAAAAAAAAAAATCCAAAAAAATTCGTCCTCTGGTGAAAACCTGGCAAGCAGGCACCTTGGATAAGTACCATAGTGAAAACCTGGCAAACAGGCGCTATGCGTAGAGTCAGCATCCATCGTCTATCGAGTCCTGTCCACTCCTTGTCCAATTCACAACGCGCCTCATCCATCCACCCATAATAAAACCATTGACCTTGTTTGCATTTCCATCTCCCTATCTTGTATAGCTTGGAAGTTTGTCAATGTCCCTCGTCATCATCCCACGTCTTGATTTGTGTCTACAGTTAACACTGTCTTGTCCTAGGTCAAAGCTTTCGGTGTCTTCTTCAGCAGTCACCCACACCGTTTCCTCTACCAGAATGGGAGCAACTCTTTCCTTAACTTAGGTCTAGGATTGGTTCCTTGTTCGTGGTTCGCAACGCATACTTCAATCTTGTCTCATTTCCATAGGTAACACCCTTTAACGGACACATCGCTCCTACGATAAGGCTGTTATCTTCTCAACACTTTTCCCACATCATCACACTAACCAGAACTACATATTATCATCTTCTCAGTCTTAAAGTACCTTAATCCCATGGATATGGGTATGTAGGCAGTCTGGAATACGAAGGACGTTTCTAGTACTCAGGTACATAAGATCTCCCCCTTCCACCTTGACCCATTCATCACTCTATCCAGAACTACATATTTATCACGTTCATCTTCCATCGTAAGTGTGCCTTGATCTCGTGGATACAGGGTATGTAGGCAGTCTGGAATATGAAAGATGTATCTAGTACTCAGGCACACACGATCCATCATTCTCCACCCATCCCAATCCATTAGCATTCCATCCTTCTAGTCTTCTGTTTGTCAAAATCCATTTGCCTCGACTTGACTAACTCAAGCAGTCAGCTAGCGCATCCTTTCAAAGCAAAAGTCCTTAACAAACCTGAAGCAAAGCAGCTTCCTTCCAGAGTCAACTACTGTCCTGCATACCGATTGCCAACATCAGCTAAGTACTGCTTAACCAAAGCCCTAGATCAACAAGCTTGTCTTCTGCAAAGTGTTCCATTGTCGAGACCAACACACGCATCTCCTGCGACATGTGGCATTTCCCGCAGCAAGACATTGTCTTTTTAGGTAGATAGCCCCCTTTAACGGACACAGAGTTCCTATGATAATGCTGTTATCTTTCCTATCCAATCTATCCTGAGCAACCTCTTTGGCAAGAGAATATGTTGGCTGTATGTTTACTTTGTAAGTCAGTCAATTTGTGTTATGGTTTATCTTTTGTTCCTTTTCCAATACCTATTCAAGACTACCTTGATTTATCTATAATCTTGGTATGTTGCGATGCAGTACGGATTGGGGGCATAGTCATTGCTTTCTGTGTGCCGTGTTTGAGGAATGATCTTTAGTATCTTTCTTAGCATTTTATTTATCTTGTGTGTGTTACGACCTAGCTTCTTACATATTAATGATTCTTCTTGCATTTACATGTATTGAAGTTTATTTTATGTTCAAGACTATGGCTTATTCACACGTTCCAACAAGGTTATATTTTGTCTAAAAGGATCTAAGTTCAAACTGTTTGCTTGCAGAGTCAACGTCCACGCACTCGGGTATTACTGCACCTTGGTCTTTTATACCTTGGTGGCGAACTATCCACGTGCTATATCAAAATAAGGATTGCTCTTTATATACAAATGCGAAGCCATTGCAACAAGCTCATTCATCCATTTCCAAATCATTATATCACTTTCATTGCAGTAATCGATCAACAGTCTCTGTCTCCATCTCCTCCTGTTCTTCTCTCTGGTGCATATCTGCAAAACCCACATGTCAGATATCACTAGTCATCACGTCTATATCATCATATATCTCTATCATCATACATCTATAAGCATCATATAAACAACATATGTCATCACATGAATCCATAATCATACATACATATCATCACATCCATGACATCAAGGAATGCATACACAAAAGCATGAATAGCTGTGAGTCGAACAGATCATCATATATATATCTCATAAAATGGCCATCATAATACAAAACCTCTGTGTCTACATCAATAATACAAAAATGTGTATACATCCAAATATACACCAATATAGTACATCAAGGCTATCAAGAGCCCTCAAAATATACATCAGAATGCACGCAGGCATCTGTCCAAAATGATACAATATGATACAATACAAATGTATGGGCCCTAGTGGGTAGAGCTGCCCTCCTGCTATGGCCCCTGTCCTCCCCCTGTGCTCGGTGGAGGTCCCCCTGATGGTCCTCCTCCTCCCCCTGGTGGCAAAAATGGCCCTCTAACTGAGGACGCTGACTGCCCTGTCCTCCGAGATCCGGATGCCCCAGATCTGCTCCTATCTCTGTAACTCGGTGCCTGCTGAGCTGCTGGCACCGCTCCCACGTACAAGCCCCTATAGTACTCTGCCTCTCTGCCGGCTGATACTAGCTCGCCCTGCACTCGGACGAGCTCGCTATACAAGGTCCTCTGGTCTGCACCCAGCGCACGGCGTGCCTCCTCTCTCTCCTGCCTCACTCTAAATAGTGTGGCCTTTGCTGTCAAACGCAGCTGCACCTCTGCGTCTCTCTCTCCTAGCCTGTGCTAGCTCATCTGCGTCTGTGGCTGGTGCGGCTGGCGGCTGCACCTGTACCTATGCCTGTGCCTGTATCTGGGCCTGCAGCTGTCTGTATGCGTGCACCTGTGCCTGTAGCTGCGCCTGCACCTGTACTAGGGCTGTCTGTGCTGCTGAGGCTGCCTATGTCTGTGCCTGGGCTGTGGCCTCTGCCTGCCTCGCATCTGCCCACGCTGCATCCCTGTTTCTCCTCAATCGTGCCATCCGGAGCTCTAAGCGAGTCCTCCAGGATATCTCCTCTCGCAGCAGTCGCTTTGCTCTCTGTAAGTCGGTCTCTACGACCGGGCCCACTGCCTCTGCCATCTCCACATTGGCCTGCTGGCCGCTGCCCTCTCCACCTGCCTGCTGCCTGGCTGCCCTGGCCTGCCGCCTCATCCTTGCCTCCCCTCCAAGGACCAATACCTCTCCCACTGCCCCTGCTACACCTGGTGTAGTCAGTCTCATCAGCCTGTGTGTCTACCAGTACTGGTCGTACTCTGGTAGTGTCCCTGGGTCTGCTAGCCCAGAGTCCCAATCCCATCTCATGGGAATAAGTCCCCGTACCTCTGTCAAAGCTGTCGCCACTGGGATCTCGGCATCCCAGTCTCCGACCTCCCTCCGTGTCCTGGCATGGGTGGCCTCCCCCACTGGTAACCCTTGTGGCAATCCAAACTGCCCGAGAACTCGCTCAGGTAGGTACCTCTCTATCATATCTGTTTGTCTACCGAACAGATAGCGAGCCTGTCTACAGTACATGAGCTGCTCATGCTCGTCAGGCCACTCCTCGCATAGTAACCAGGGCCTCCATATAAATATGTCCATCTCGTCTATCTATCGCCTCCAGTAGCTAACAGACCCCATCCTCCGATGTGTCATCACCCTGTCATATAGGAATGCATATGGCTCACCTCTGTCTCGGTGGCACTGCGCCATGGGTCGGATGACTGGAATATGCTCCCACGCCCATACCTGTAACAAAGTCACACCTGCTGAGAGGCTCTTGCCTCTCCTGTACACACAATGGTGCATATCATGGTATAGCTGTCCTAGCACGCAGGGTCCCCACGCATACTGTCTGCCATGGGTGAACATCCCTGATAGAACGGTCCCCCAGCCCACTGATAATCCTCTAGATCTCCTGTCCGGGCACAGGAAGCTGCCAATCAATGATGCAACGATCCATTTGATCCTATCACAGAGTCTCGGGACGTCTGCCCATCAGATCTCCCCATCCTCTATCCACAGGTCGTCTGTGCAGAAGACCTCCTCCAAGCTTGCCTCGCCCCGTGCCGGATCAAAGTCGACTATCTCACAATCTATCTGGATCCTCAGGATGCGGTACACATCCTCCAGTGTCACTGTCACCTCCCCTGTTGGAAAATGGAATGACGAGGTCTCGCTGTGATACCTCTCCACGACTGCTGTCACTAGGGCGAGATTCACCCTAATGTGTGTCAAATGGGCCACATGCCATAGCCCCGCATGCTCCAAAAATGCATCCTCCTCCCATGTCAGCTGAACTACCTCGTGCGCTATCGCATGATGTCGCTCTCGCAACATCAGTGGTGGCAAAATCCTCTGCATCCATAACAAATCACTTGTCAGTTTCTTTTCCAAATCCCTCAAAACCTATCTACCATCAGTCCCTAAAACCCCCAACTTTCCCTTTCCTCTTTGGCAGCCTCACTTTTCTATTACACCCTAACTTTTCTTCTATTCAAACCAAAAGTCCTTTGTTTTATACAAAAGCGCTGTCCCTTTCTACCAACAGCGCTATACTGTTCATCCAGTAGCGCTGTGTTTTTTAAACTGCGTGTGCCTTGTTTTTCCAACCACGCCATTCTGTCCTACCAACCGCGCCACTCTGTCTTACCAGACGCGACGCGCTTTTTTCACCTTCCCACCACTTGCGCTACCCTGCTTTGCCAAGTGCGCTGCACTGCTTAACCACATGCACTGCGGGATTTGCCAAATGTGCTGTGGCGCGAGCACCTAATAGCAAAAGCGACGCGATTTTACCATTAGCGCTGCAGGCGACTACCAGTCGTGCTACAGCGCGCCAAAAGTGCTGCAACCCTACACCATACGCGCTGCGGCTTCCTAAAGCGCTGTTGCTTGACTTGGCTGACCCTACCTAAAACTAGCCCTAAACGACCCTAAATGACAAATGCCAAGGGGGTTTTTGATCACTTACCGCTGCCGGAGCTCCTGCTGGCCTCCTGTAGGTCCGCACCAGCTCCGCCCGATGACTGTGCACTGGAATTGGCATCTCTCCTCGCTGGCTGCTCAACTCACTCCAACTAGGTTTGAATTCTCTCCTCTCTCAATTTAGAATCTCCAAGGGTGCAAATGAGGATTGTGGTCCCCATGGGACCTATTTATAGTGTCCCCCCCCTTAGTTTTTCTTTCCCACCCCTTCTTCTGCTTTTCCTCCTCTCTGGTCGCGTCCTCTTCTGGTCGAGCGTAAACACCTTTCCTCTGTCGCTTCCTTGTCTTCCCGCTCGAGGGGGCATACACTGGGGCAGCTACCTACACTGGGGCATAAAAATAAAAAAATAAAAAATTGTATCATGTATTCAACTATCAATTTCTTTGACGCAACGCTACATGCTGCATTGCATCAAAGAGGGGCAAAATGTAGACACCCTAAAATGACCAAGTCGTCGCATCACTTGCATTTCGTCATTTCTTCCTAATCACCTGCATTTCAATGTTAATTAAATAATCTAATTATTTAATTAATTTCATCAAATTCTTCTAAATCATATACTTTCAACATTAATTAAATAAATTCTCTTTATTTAATTAATTAAATTAAATAAATTCTCTTTATTTAATTAATTAAATTAAATTCCTCTATATTCTTCCACAATTAAATAATTTTAATTATTTAATTAGATCATTATCCTCCTTCCAAAATTCACATCCACATTAATTAAATATATCCCATTATTTAAATTAATTTATCACAAATTCTATCTCATCTATAATTAAATAATTTACATTATTTAATTAAATCAAAATCATGCACAACAATTAAATAAATTTATTTATTTAATTTGCTTTTAAATCTTCTAAATTAAATAATTCTAATTATTTAATTATTTCTTCCAAAATATCTTCTCTAAACTTAAATAAATCAATTATTTATTTAAATTGCTTTTTCTTCTAATTTGAGTTATCTCTAATATAACTCAAGCTTTTTTGCTCATCAATTAAATATTTCTATATTTAATAAAGTTAAATATCTTCTAATTCTCATGCAAATCTCTTCTTCTTGTTTTAAATCAATTAACTGATTGTTTTATTCTTTTAATTGATTTATCTCTTCAGTTAACTCATTCTTCTATTCTTGATAACTCCTCTCATGCAAAAGAAAGCAAGACACTTGTCTTCTTCTCATTCGTTGCACGTTCCTCAACTATTCTCCTCCGTTGATTCTTCTGAATTATTTCGATCGTTGATCTATCTCTGTTGAAATCTATATAAACCCCCCTCATCTCCTTCATTAGCTCTCTTTTCGATCGTATTCTCAGGCATACTTAACAGAGCTTTGAGCATACAAAACGCGTCGATTGAGCACTATCACGATCTTTTGACATTGATCTCTTGAGCACACTACTTGCTTGTTGCGGCTACGGCTTCGCAACTTCATTGAGCAATCTACATTCATTCCAAAGGAAACAACACAGATTTCGGTAAAAGTCTTTATTTCATTGATTATTGAGTATTTGTCATGGCTTTTATTTAAATTCGTTTCCTTTATGTTATTGGGTTCTTTGGTTTTATTTAGTTTAGATTTAATCGATTTTTCCTCATACACAGTAGTAATGTAGCTTGTTTTTCATTATTTGAGACAAATGTAAATAAATATTAATGATAGAGGGTATAACTCATAATATTTTACACCAAATGTAAATAATGAGTTAAGAGTTTTCCAGTATTTCTACTATATCGTCTTTTGATAGTTAATAATATATAAGTATTTTATTGTTATCTCTGAAATCAATATGGTTTAGTTTTTATAATATTTGTGGCTTCAAATTATTCAACAATTTTGAGACAAATGTAAATGCCAATTTAGTGTTATTTTATTGTTTTGTTTAAAATCACAAATACATTTCAAGCATTATAATACTAACTCTATTTCAAGATTATCTTAAATATATGTCCAATATATATTTGTGATATGTAGAGACTACAATCCAAAGAAAACTACTACAAATTTGACTGCAGTCTTTGTAACCTTCTCAAAATGTCCTGCCCACAACAAAAATTCAGCTTCAAAACTTAGGTTAGATAACAAATTTAGTTAATCATTGAGATAATGAATGAGACTTTCCTTTAAGCTAGTGATAACCCTTGTCTCCTATGCATTATGTCATGCTATGGATAATCTTCACTATATCTATATTTGGTTGGGTTTCTTTCTATCCTGGCACAAGTGTTCAAATGATTGAAGGGTACCACTTCAAGCCAATCTACTAGATACTTTTCTCCTTCATACCCCTTATATATTGTCTTGCCCTTGTAATATCTAGTTAACATTTTAGAGAATTTAAGGGCACTTTTCTTTTTAATCTGGGTGTGAGCTCTTCCCATCGATCCTTACAATGGTCTATACTATTTGTGATATATGTAGTGACACTCCTTCTGCCACCTCAACCACTTTATCCTTGGCAACTTGTATCATTTACATGATTTTTATGTTAGTTAAAAATATGTATAGATTATGCAACACTTCCCTCCCTCTTATCATAATATCTGCATCTCTCCCCATGTTGTCATACCTCTTTTTCTCCAACCCTCTTTCTATTTGTCATTAGACAAAAGAGCAAAATGCTCTCAACTGAACATATCTCATGTACAGGTTGAGATTCTAGTATTTATTATAAGATAAAATAAAATAATGCAAATATAATTTGCATAATAGATTCTTTTCTATCTTAGCTTCATTTCCTAAATAAGATTCACAAAATTCTATATGTCTATCCAAGTTTTCTAATGATCCTTCAATCACCTTTTTTACCTGTAACTTGTGAAATTATTCTTGTAGCCATAATGCATGCACTATCGTATGGGGCATACACTATAATATTTTACTAGCAAGCATTAAAATTAACTAAATTCTGTCCCTCAAAACATTATTTTCCTCATTCAACTTTTTATGATCTATTTTATCGTTTCTTAATTGTTATAATTTCTCCTTTTGATTGGTATATATAATGAACCAATCATGTTTTAATTTCTCTAATTTGCTCTCATGTTCTTTTACAAGGCATGTTTCTTTATCCTTTACCCGCATTATAGTAACTTCTAATTTTGTAACTTTACTTTTAAGTGCCCTTATCTCATCTTCTTGTTTCTTGATCAACTCACGTACCTGCTCTAACTACATTAGATTTGTATTAGACTCATTAACCCTTGCTATATGTCCATCTTGTTCAATATATTCAGCAACAAGATCAACAAGTTCTTCTGCCTATTCTACTACAATTGTCTTTGCTACATGTATCACTGATTCAGGTTCTTCTAGAACATAGCCTTTTGATACTGACATTTTTGTTGTAGGATTCACCATCAAAGAAATTTTAGCTATAGATGTTCTTCTCTTTTGTTTAGTGCTCCATGACACTATTTACTCCAAAATCTCAACCTCAAAATCAGATTGAGCTTCTTTCTCTAATCTTGTATTTCTTTACTAGCTATGGTTGTTAAATTCTTAAGTGTCATAGATGACCTTACATTCAATTTTGGAGTAGGGGGATTTGTGTGTTCTTCATCTCCATATTTAAATTATTCTAACCAAATATGTCACCTCCTTCACTTTCTAGTATCTCCTATTGTAGTTGTAGAGGGCCCTGCTTTATCTTGTGGAGCCATACATGTAGGAGGTATATTACTTGTTTCGATATATGCATCATGGAAAGGGGCATGATCATCTTCCTTTGTAATATCCTCTCACTGTATGGTAGGTATTGCAACGAACACTTCCCAAGTTAATTGGGGCTACCTTCGTTTCAAGACCTCTATTACCACCGACTTAATTAACCGCATGATGGGCCAAGTATTTGATTTTACCATTTTATACTTCTAGACACATCTTTTTTAAAAAATTGAATAAAAAATAAGGAACATTCATGATTATTTGATGTCTTAATGTACCATTAAAAGAAGATGAGAACTATAGATAAATGAGTACCTTCCATCGCAAGTCACATACTGAATGAGAGAATACACCACTTTCGACCATAACTTTGGTAGTGAGGTCCACAAAGTGCCTTAACTAGGCACCATTTGGGTTCGTTCTCCTAACTTCAAAAACTCTTTACAAATACTTTCTAAATCTAGTCTACAAATGGGAAAAATTGCTCCCCAATGTTAAAGAACCCTGTAGTAGCTGTGAGCAACTCCACATCAAAAGGAAATCCATCATTACAATTTTATCCTCTTGGCATCCCATGTTGAAATCTAGGGAAACTTGGTCATAAAATCCATGCAATTATTTGAAAAACTTTGTCCAACCTGCTATCTTAAAAATACGATAAATGTATGACTTTTCCTTCAACTAGTCAACACCTTTCAGCTCTCTTCAGTTATGTCCACTATCCATTGTGTTCAAACTTATAGTCCTTGCCCTTTGCAACCCTACATGCGAAATGTGTTTCCACACCATGCCACTATTATTATTTGTTATCAGATATGTCATAAATAAAAATAACAAAAAATGGAACATGTAATGTGTCTACACTGGGATTGGACAACTAACAATTGCCAAGCTAACTTAATAACTTGAAAGGACAAGTCATAACTACATGGTACTTCCCCACAAGTTAAAGAGTTGCACAATCTTTTATGAAGTTTTGTTGTAAGCTCAAATTTTGCATCATACACATGTTGAAGATTAAGTGTATTGCCTCATTTAATATTAAATTAAGTGTGATCTTTTCTTATAATCTCTTCATAATTTTCCACTTCCTTCTTCCCAATTTTGAGAGGAGTTATGACAATCCGTCATCACTGATGATGTTTGTCATGTAAGCCTCATTCATTGTGTTCATCTCAAGGTTTTAAAGCCTCCTAAATGGACCTTTAGCAATTCATTATATGTGACATCTTACTGAACAAGATGAAGAACTCTTAGAAAAAACAAATGGATGTTCTTTGAAGTGCAAAAATGAGAGCCACGGGAACTAGGCCCAAGTTTGATATTGTGAAATTGTCTCATGTTTTTTATTTTGAATGTGATGCTATGGAGAATGCTATCAGTGTTCTAATTGGGCTAGAGCTTCTATTAGAATGTCCAAGGGTGGTACAATATTAAGACGTGGCCTCAATTTTTCTCCCTAATGCAATGGATCTTATTAAAAATTTTGATTTCCTTAAAATGCTTACTTTTGGGTATGTACAAGATTATCTAATTTCTCATGAAAGTGTATATAATGTTGTCACTAGATATGATTTGTTTCATGGAGCAACTCTTGTTGGGGGACAATTTTCTTTGAAACAGATTATGAATGACCATGCCATCACTTGTATTTACAAAGCAATGAAAATAAAATTTCAAAATGACTGTGTCTTCATTTGAACCGAACTACTGTGAATTCACACAAAAGAGAAATTAGAAATTATTTTGTAAGAAAAGTGCCAAGGGTTTTCAATGCCATTCATTTTCTTCTCGACCATGCTCCACTTCCTTCTCCTTAATGCCCTCTTGCAATAGAACCAATGCCTCCTTACCCTTTGGATGTTACTCCAGTGCAAGTTTTTCTGCCAATGCTTAAAATATTGAATATCATATAATTTTTGAGTTCTTAGATATTAGGACTGTTCACTATAATATCTTTATATACTTTTGATACTTTGGTTATACTCTAGCTGGGAGATATTATGTTGTAATTTAATGATACTACCTATTTTTGGTATTGCAAGGACCTTTTAATATAATTATTGGTGTTTACATCTTTTATCAAAAATAAAAAATATATTAAGCCCATTTTAGTATAAATTATTGTTCAATGTTGTAAACATAATTATTGTAAAAAATGAAGACATGCACAAATATTTGCACTAATTGATTATATTGACTCTATTTTCAAAGGAAGAATGAGTTGGTAATTATAAAAATAAATACAGATTTTAGATTTTGGAGAAATTATCTGTAATTAAGTTTATTATTCAAGTTCATGAATTTGCCAAATATCTAGGTTGGTTGTGTTTGACATTGGTTGGGAACCATCTCACTGTTCTTCATCATGTATTTCAACCAGCTTCTCTAAAATCCTATTTGAATTCTCTGGCCAATCTACTTTTGATTGAGATAAAATATTTGTCACACCTCTTCTTTCACAAGTGGACTTCCAAATTGCAATAGTTTTATCAAATGGAAATGTTTGAACATGGTATTTAGTCATATAAAGCTTCAAACAATTTTCTAATTTTTCAAGTTTGTTTCGTGACTTTAACTTCAAAAATGATAGGGATTGAAAACTCTTTCACCCTTCATTGAACTTGGAATCATTATTTGGCACAAATCTACAAGTTTGAAATATTCTAAAATAGAACATCATAGAATTTTGATCAAACTTAATTGTTTCCATAACTAGGTTATTGATCCATGTTCAAAAGGATGGTCAAAGAATTTATATTATACAATTGTTGTTGATACAAATTGAATAGATTGTTCTGCCAACTTTGTCTTATCTATTATTCTTTGTATATGCACTCCATTTATTTCTACTGTACTACTAAAATGATTGGCCAAGTACCTCACCTTGCTTTAAAAGCCTCGTGGCGAACTAATAGAAGACACACTAATGGCATTCCAATATTAAGGATAAACTATAGCCATTACTTCAAGACGTTCACCCTGAGGAAAACACTTTGATCTCAAAAGATAGACTTTTTACAATTTCATGTAATGTATTCTTTGAAGAAGAAATGCCATCTTTAAAATTCTCTCTTACAACATTTTTTTTGACTCGAGAGCTTCGTCCAACTTTACTAAAGTAGTGTAATTATATCATATATTGATGTACCGATGCACATAAATCACTTACATCATTGTACTCTAGAAAATTATCCAAGTATTCAATATCCATCATTGCTTGCTAACTTACAAACTTTGGACCTATAAATGCTTTAGAGTGATTGATATATATTGTCTAGAGTAAGATATATCATTTTCCATAGCTTTGAGTATTCTGCAATGTACATTGTGTTGACAATATGTGTTGTCATTAATGTTGACACTTAGAGTGAGGTCAACACTCAGTTTGTGATGATGATATACCAGTATGATAACAGAGATGCAGTGAGATACAATGGTGATGCTATTGTTTAGGGTTGTTGATATTCAGTAATGCTCCTAATGTTCATAGTGGGTTGCTGATGTTCATGGTTGGATGTCATGCCCTGATCAGTGTCAAGGCAAGATGTAATGATGTTCATGGTTGGATGTCATGCCCTGATCGATGTTAAGTCAAGTTGTTCTGAGCATGCTTATGGTCAACAAAGAAGATTTCATGATGAAATATTAATATGGGAATTAGAAGCACTAAGATGAATGATGAAATTTTAAGATGGGAATTAGAAGCACAAAGATGAATGATATATTAAGATGGGAATTAGAGGCACTAATATGAATGATGATACATTAAGCTATGATGAGGATGAAAAGATGTTGATGGCTTGTGAAATGTTGTATGATCCTTCCTATTGTTTCTAAGGATGTATGTACTGTTATATGAAGGTTTTGGCCTTTAGAAGTTGGTGAAGGTCTTTGCTATAGAGAATTACCTAAAAGAATACTTGGTAAAATGCTCTGCATTCCTCTACATTTGAAGATATACCATCAACTCACTCCTTGCCATTCAACTGTGATCTTCTACTGGGGAGGCATACCATCACTCACTCCTTGCCTTGTATAGTATCCATACTTAGTCATTCTAACTAGGTTAGTCTTCTAAACCAAGAGTTTCTTTACTTGTCTTGACTCAAGAGTAGACTTAACAACTTCCATAACATCATTGTTTGTTATCAGTCCTTGTTGCCATCAATGACAACATTCTACCTTAACCATCAGAGCAATGTCTCTTGCCAATAGAATGTTGGTGACAAAAAGGATGATATTGGAAAATGTGAAAAGACTAATACCTTGCATAGATCAATGGTTGTATGGACTACTTTTCATGCAAGAGAAGAATCCAAGGCTTGGGTGATTGATAGAGGTTGCTCTAATCATATGACTGGTGACAAGGAGAAGTTTATTAGCCTTGAGAAGTAGAATGGTGGTGCTGTCAAGTTTGGTGGTGACGAGTCAACACAAATATGTGGAAAGGGTGCTATAATTATTGATGGGAAGAACAAGATTGAGGATGTCCTCTATGTCAAAGGGCTAAAGCACAATCTTATTAGTGTCAATCAGATGTGCAGTAAAGGATACAATCTTACCTTTCATGCCAAAGGTTGTGAAATCAGGAAGGCAAGGTTTAGAAAACTAGTTGCAGAAAGCATCAAGTCATATGCTGATATCTATCATCTAAAGGAGGTAAATGGAAGAACATGCTTATTGGCTCAATCTAGTGAGTGTTGGCTATGGCACAAGTGAATGGGACACACCAATTTTGACAATATGGTAAAGATCAGTTCTATTCATGCAGTGAGAGATATGCCTAAGGTAACCAAGCCTACAAACACATTATGCAAGGAATGCCAAATGGGAAAGTAGACATAGACAAATTTCAAGAGCAAGGATTATTCTTCTCCAATGCCATTGGAGCCGATTCATACTGAACTATGTGGCCCTACAAGAGTTAAGAGTCAACAAGGTGAAAAGTATTTCATGTTGCTTATTGATGATTATTCTAGAATGACTTGGGTTAATTTCTTAAGAGAAAAATCATATGCCTTTGATGAGTTTAAGGTTTTCAAAGCTATGGTTGAGAATGAAATGGATACTAAGATCAAATGTTTAAGGTCTGATAGAGGAGATGAGTTTACTTCAAATAAATTTGATAAATTTTGTGAAGATCATGGTATTAGGAGACATCTGTCAGCTCCTAGGACCCCTCAGCAAAATAGGGTAGTGGAAAGGAAGAATAGGACAGTGCAAGAAATGGCTAAGGCAATGTTAAAAGATGTAGATCTGCCTGACATGTACTGGAAGGAGGTAGTTCGCATTGTTGTCTATCTAACTAATAGATTGCAATTGCGGGTCAATAGCACTAAGACCCCTTATGAGCTATGGTATGGAAGACCCCCCACTGTTAGATATTGTATACACCTAAAAGTGACGTGACTCTAGCTAAATAAATATTTTAAATATTTATTTCATCTTAAATTCCTCTATCAATAAATAAATAAATCAATTTATTTATTTGATTCATATTTCCTCAAAAAATTAAATAAAATCATTTATTTAATTAAATCATCCAAATTCTTCTAAAATCATTCTAAATTAAATAATACCAAATTATTTAGTTAATTCTTCTCATTCTTCATATTTAAATAAATCCAAATATTTATTTAAATTATCTATGTCCTCTAAAATTGAATTAATACCAAAAGTAATTCAATTAATCCACGTGCACATGTAATTAAATATTTTAAAATTTAATTAGCTAATATTCTCTCTCACACATGTCCTATTTCTTCTCCAGTCGGATTAGTTAACTCATCAATCAAACATGTTAACTAATTAGTCATATGAGTTCACTGTTCAATCATCTCAGTCAACTCCCCAATCAACCCACTTATCTCTCCAATCAATTATGTTAACTGGTCAGTCATCTCATTTAACTCAATCTATTCTGTTAACTCCCCTGATGTATGAAGGAGCAGGACACTTGTCCTCTCCCTATTCGCGCACATCCTCTCAAATTTCCTCTACCGTTGATCTTCTTATTCATTCTACACCATTGAACTTCTTTCTCACAAATCTATAAATACAACCCCTATTCCACCATTTGAAGGATCCAAGCTTATAAAAACTTACTCTGCAGGAATCATAGCGTGCCTTTTGCACAAATCACTCTATAGCTTGAGATCAATTACCATTATCACCATTATCATTGCATTGTGAAGATCCTCTTCATTGCACACCTATCAACAACCATTCCCCATTGTCATCTTGGAAAAAAGCAAGGAAGTGCACCTTCTGAGGGCTCTATTCATACACGAGATCAATTCGAGATAGGCGACCAATGGAAGCCACGAAATAGAAAGGTTTGCAAGGTATTGTATTCTTTGTGTTTGATCTTATTTGTTTCATTTTCTATTGAGTTATTGGATTATATTGATATATTGATTATCTTTCACATTTTCTTACAACATTTTAAAACACAAAAAAACAAAAAAATGCCCAATGATGAATCAAGCACTTCAAAATACTTGCAACATCAAGATGACAATCCACATCCATAACATATCCAATTACACTTAATATACCATCCATAAATAAAAGCTTGTGATTCCTTCATTCACATTTCTTCTATCAATCATGTTTCTATCTATCATTGTATCTTTCATCGAGTCTCTTCTACATTGATTAAGTACACTTGGACATAACAAAAACATATATTCATTTTGCATTTCATATTAAGTGAGATAGTCATTAACTTGATTATATCATTTGTATATATATAGGTGCATTAAATCATACATATCACATTTTGCATTTTCATATTAGACGAGATAGTCATTAATTGATTAAATCATTTTGCATACATATAGGTGCATTCAAACATCCATGTACATCTGTAACAACATAACATAGATGCAAACATAATATCTCATCAGAAAACCATAAAAAACATAGCTATCAGTAATCATCTCATATCCTTTTATTTGCATAACAGGTGTTGCACACTAGATATCATAAACATTTGCAAAACATATAAAAAAATAGAATGCATCCATGATATCCACAATAAAAACATGCATATAGACCATCATAACTGCATCATCATCTATAAACAGAAAACATAAAAATACCCATAACAAATAGAGTGCATCCATGATCATTGTATACTACAAAATGCATGTAGGCTATCATAACTACATCATCATATATAATCATAAAGCCATAAACATGTCCAAGTGTACAAAATCAGTCCATCATCCATGAGTCAAATCACATAAGGTGTATACATACATCAAAATAAAAATGGTACATATCCCAGTAGCTGTGCAAAATACAAGTGGTATATACATAATCTAGCTATCCATGAGCCATCAGAAATATGTATGTACATGAAGCCAAAATCTGTACAGAATCACCACTAACCTTGTTGTCGCAGGATGCTGAACCCAGTACTGTCCCCTCCCCCTCCTCCACCTTGGCCTATCCCAGACTACTATGGGTCCATCCTCGAAGCCGCTGACTGTGAACCACTTGCCCTCCGCGAGGACACAACCACTGACTAGCTCCTGTAACTCAATGCTCTCTCATCTATTGGCACTGCCCCATGGTATAACCCTCTATAGTACTATGTCTGAGCTTGGGCTATGGCCAACTCTCCCATCACCTGTGTATACTATGTCACAAGTAGTATTGTGGCCACGTCAGTGCCTAGTGTGGCTATGGCTGCATCTCTCTCCCCTGTCAGGGCCTGTACCCTAACCAATGTTGCATCTCTCTCCCCAGTCAGGGCCTGTACCCTAGCCAATGCTACATCTCTCTCCCTAGTCAAATCCTGTACCCTGGCCAGGGCAACATCTCACTCTGCAATGATGCCGACAATGATCCCTACATCCCCCTCTCTCTGAACCTCTGCAACTCTCAATTGTGCCCTCAATTGTCTCACATGGCCTCGTAACAGGCCTACTGCATCCCCCTGCACCTGCTGCTATGGGTCAGGCTGATCAGGTGCCTGCGGTATCTATGGAGCAACTACCTACTGTGCCACCTATGGTACTTGTGGATCCACTGCCTACTATAACACCTATTGTGCCTCCTGCTGGGGTGGGGCTTGCCACACTCTCTGCCACTGTCTCGACCGGCCATCACTTCCACCATCTCCTCCATCTCCTCCTCTCCTCCTCCTCCACCTCCTCCTCCGTCGGCCTCTATCATCCTCCTCCTCTGACTCAACCTCCTCTAGATGAGGAGCTAACTCTCCTAATCCTGAGTATCTAGAGAATGGGTGTGCGGCAAACCACTCCTCATAGTCCCGGGTCATCCGTGCGTCCACTATCTCCCTCCTCATCGGCCATGCCTGATAAGGAATCTGTAAGAAATCTACCCTGGCCTCCTCACATGAAGCCACGTGACTCCATCACCGCTGCTCTGTAAATGTCCTAGCAAAAAGAGCCTGCCCCTGTGGCATACCTTGAACTCGCCCAAACTGTCAGAACACAACTAACTATGTGCCTCTCCAAAATGTGTGGAGTCTGACCAATCAACCACTGCATCTAAAACACATATCGCAGCTCATTCACCTCATCATCCCATACCTCACACTCCAGGTATGGTCACCACACAACTGCATCCACATTATCCAACTGATGGCGCCAGTACTCCAACTTACCTAGCCTATGCTAAGTAAGTACACCGGCGTAACCATATGAGTATGGCTCATCCAACTACTGATGAAATGTCACAATAGGCCGTGTCACTATAATATGCTCCCAAGCCCAGAACTGTAACAATGAAACCCTTGTAGAGAGGCTAGATGCTCCATGATAGACAACCTGATGCATATCATGGTATAGATGGGCAAGAATGCAAACACCCCAAGCAAAACAGGTGCCCTCAGTCAACATCCTCTCTAAAGTCTGACCCCAACCAACTCAAAAACTATGTGATCTCTGATCGGGGCATACAACACCTACGATTAAGCCAGCCACAATCCCAGGAAAGTAATCATAGCAGTCATACATATCATACCAGCTAATCACTAATCCAACTATGTCTAGGTCATCAAACACCCTCCTACACTCAGCTAACCTGGCATCACACTAAGGGTCATACTCTACCTGCTCCCCTACTATAGGTAAGTGTAGGATCCTGTACACATCCTCCAAAGTAACGGTGATCTCATTGGTGGGGAGGTGGAATGTCCCATACTCACTGTGGAAGTGCTCCAGCAAAGCAGTCAGCAAACTGAGGTTCACACAAACCTTGAGCATGAAGCAAATGTAATATAATCCAATCGCACCAAGCACCAGATGATCTGCCTCTATCAACCTGTGTCGTCGCCACATCGTAACAGGAAACTACTCCCACAAAATGAGAGTGTCAGAAATATCCTCCTACAAACGAAAAAGTAATGCGTCAACCATTACCGTATCAATGCAAACCTGCTCAACTATCAAACCTATCAAAATCACTTAACATATCAAATTGATCAAACCAAGCATATCATCTCTTGTCTAGATTCTCTCAATCTTGGAGATCGCTTATCAATTGTCTCATCGATCAAGATGCCAATTGAGTCAATTTCGCTAAGTAACTTACTATCCTAAGCAAATGCACCATTCTAGGTGGCATTTGTGCCGTATCAGAGCAAATGCGTAGCATCATAATGCATGCGCAACCAAAAGGAGTAAATGCGCGGTTCCGCAACAAATGCGCAACTTTGCTCGACAAATGTGCATAACTAACGTATGTGTAACATACCAACTCAAATGCGCAGCAGCATAACACATGCACACTAACACAGAACAAATGTGCAAAAATTGCAAATGCACAACTAGAAAACCTAAATACATTGAAATGAAACATATGCGCAGTTTTGGGGCACAAATGTGTCGAACCACCAAGTTGCGCATTTACTCTCCTATCTTTGACACACATTATTACACTAATAAATGCACCTAGCCTAAAATTGACGACATACGTACAAGGGGTCCTACCTCTGCTGCCCGCTCGAATCATCGAACCTGCTTAAAATGATACTCCTCGTGTGGAATATCCATCTCTTTGCTGACTGCTCTAGCTCTTGTGCTCTGCAAAGCTCCAAGTATCTCTCACCAATGACAAGTGTGCAAATGAATAGGATTGTGGACTGAACTTCTTAATATAGACATGCCAACCTACCTAGCTGTGTGGCGACCTGCCCTACTCTCTGCACCCTTTTCCCCCCTTTTTCTCAAGCCGTAACCTATTTTCTTTACCCTAACCTAACTGATCAACCTTCTTCATCATGAGATTGTCCGTCTCACACCCTCCAAATTTTCTTCCCGTCCAATCTCCCAAGGGGGCATTCTACCGTCGTTAAACTTGTACCAGGGGCAAACTAGGGCATGTATCAATCGTAGAAAATTTAACTTTCTTTGAAACAACGTGATAAAACACATTGCATCAAAGAGGGGCAAAATGTATACACCTAAAAGTGACACGATTCTAGATAAATAAACATTTATTTCATCTTAAATTCCTCTATCAATAAATAAATCAATTTATTTATTTGATTCATATTTCTCCAAAAAATTAAATAAAAAATTCCAAATTCTTCTAAAATCATTCTAAATTAAATAATACAAAATTATTTAATTAATTCTTCTCATTCTCCATATTTAAATAAATCCAAATATTTATTTAAATTATCTATTTCCTCCAAAATTGAATTAATATCAAAAGTAACTCAATTAATCCATGTGCACATTGTAGACACCCAAAATTGACCCAATTATCATTAGTATCAAATATTGCATTAGCTATCATATGCATTTGTCTAACACACTTGATCAATTTCCCTATCACCTATTTCTTCTATTAATTAAATAAATTCCTATTTATTTAATTAATTCATTATCTATTTCTTCTATTTTCTTCTAATCTATAATTAAATAATCTTTAATTATTTAATTATTTCTATATTTCTATCTATTTTAATTAAATAAATCTTATTTATTTAATTAAAAATCCCTTCATAAGCCCACTCTCAAATTAATTAAATAAATTTTATTTATTTAATTAATTCCTCTTATCATTTATCTTCACAAGCCGACATGTGTGTATCTTTTATTTAAAAACATGTGTGGTACTACATCTTTCATTTAATATCTTTCACATGTAGTACTTTTTATGTACACGGTCACACATAAGCCTTATCTTTCCTCCACTTGTCATCTACACATTCATCTATGACTATCATTCAATCCTAGTCATTCACATAGCCACCAAGTCTCTACCATTGATTGATTTTGGTTCAAGTCTATATAAACACCCTCTCATTCCATACTACATCTATCTATCATTTTCATATAGCGTCTACATTATCATCTTGGTCATATTGAGCACTTTATCATCCATCTAGCATATTATCATTATCATCCATCCATCATGGCAAATTTTATCTTCATAATTGTTCATTGTTGAGAAGCAATCCACATCATAAACAAGGAATCATACAATCTAGGTGATATTGTTCTTGAATTTGCATGCTTTTGATTTTATTTGGATTCGATTCTTTGATGGTGGTAGGATTAGGTTTTCAATTATATGATTGATCTTATTAACCTGATTTTTACCTATCACATTTTGGCACGCCCGGTGGGAGTCACGTCCTTGATTAACTTTGTTGTTTGAAGTTGTTTTTTGTGAAGATCAGATTTTCTGAGCGCTTACGACAAGTTTTAGTTGCTTCTGAGTGAAAACCAATCGCTTCCTGATCATACGCATCACTTTTTGGCCAAAACCTGCCGCTTTTAGCATTTCTGGGATCGCTTCTGAGCTAACAGTAGTCGCTTACAGTCTTTTTTGTGTCGCTTCTAAGCTAACAGTGGTCACTTGTGTCATGATTTGCATCACTTTTAACCTAACATGGATCGCTTTTGGCTGTTTGGATCACTTTTTCAAACTAGGGTTTCCTATCTATATCTAATTTTTTGCAGATATGGGTCACTTATAAGCCTTAGCAATTTGCATTTTGATTTTTTATATCACTTTTGAGTTTTAACAGCTCACATCTGGGTTGGTCTACGTCGCTTCCGATCAGTAACATTTCGCCTTCAGCCGAATACAGATTGTTTTGGATCAACAGTTGATCGCCTCTGGTAATTGTGTTGCTTTCAATTTTTATCATTTTTTAGTTTGGTTTTCTTGGCTACTAATTGGTTATTTGTGCAGCATCTTATCGATTGTCCAAGAAAAGGAGGGTGTGAAACTACTAACTTATATGTTGCAGCTTCGATTAGTCCAAGACATTACATTTTATCACTAATTTAGGAACATTTGGGCTTGGTGCTTAAAAAGAATCATTGTTTGCTCCATGCTTGATTTTTCTTTTTTTGGATTGCTTGATTGTGCATATTTGTAACCCAAATTTAATAGCAAAAGTATCCTCTCCCCTTGCTTATCAAATGGATCTTGGGTGTATGAGAACTTGTTATTATCTTTAGAGGGCTTGCCTTCCTGGTGTGAGAAGGAGTACGACCCAAGTGGTAATGGGCTAAAGCTAAGTCCTTCTGAACCGCTAAATAAGAAAAGTGTGTGTCAAAAGCCACAAACAATGGGTGTTGTTGTGTTATACGGACATCCAACCACCCCCAAAACCCTCCAAGGCGTAATCCTTGAAGGCTGGGAGACTCCACAACGGAGAGTAGCATTGCCGCACGTATAGCCACCCGAACGGATGCCCTTACTAGTAACCTTGTGTAGTAGTTAAAAACCTTCTATTTGTTGATGCAAAAGGTGAGACCTTTGAAGCCGCCCTGATTCTCATGGTTCTTAGTAGAGATAGCAGGGATAATCCTAAGGTTTTGTGGGGGGGAAAAACCTTGGGAAACCTAGATCTTGGTATGCGTGAGAAGTGAGTGCCATGGAGAGGAGTCAGTGCTACCAAGATTGTGAAGCTATCTGCTTTGAATAAGCATGGCAAGGGGACTCAACAAATACAATCCTTTCCTAGCCTAGGTTGTACAAGTTTGTGATTGTTGTGAGTGTGAGTGACTTAAATCACTATTTTCTTGTCAAAGACATAATTTAGACATATTTCCTGACAGACACAGATCACCTTTAAACCTTAACTGCTCGCCTACAAAAAACCAAATCACTTTTAAACAACAATTATTCACTTCTTACAAAATCCAAATTTCTTTTAACCTGCAGCTGATCGCTTCTGGTAAAACTCGGTCGCTTTTAAACTGCAGTAAATCACTTTTGACCTGTGACTAATCACCTTTGGCAAACCTGCTCACCTCTGGTCAACACTATGGTCGGTCATCTGAAACATAACCAGATCACTTTTGAGCTATTATCTATCACTTTTGGCCTTATCAGATTTGCTTCTAAGCTATCATCAATCACTTTCGGTCAAATATTAGCAATCAATATTCATCCAGCCCAATCAGTAGCACTTTCAGCCATCCTTAGCTCTGTTATCAGCTATTTGACAGTCTTCTAAGCATCTACAGTGACCTGAGCATTGCCTCCTATCTTGAGCATATCAAACCCTTGGACTTTTGAGCTTTTCATCCTTTCGAGACCCCAAAACAACAACAAACTAGCAAAATCAACCACCAAACATCAACCTTTTGGCTTTACTTAGCCCTAGCAAAACCATCAAACAATATTAGCAACTAGCTTTTCCCTTGAGTGTGTGAACTATCCTCTAGGGAAGTTTATCAACCAACAGCAACAATCAAGCAACCAACAAACTAGCAAAAACAAACCAACACCAAACAACCAGAAAACCATCACCTTTTGGGTCACAATCCTCACAAGCTAAAGTCCAATTTTCAACATCAACCATCATGCCTCAAACCAGGAGCTAATATAGGGCTGAAATGGAAGCAAAATTGAGAGCTAAGATGGAAGCCAAGATGCAACAATCCTGATCAATGCCTCTTAGAGATGCAACTCACTTTACAATCGACATACCTTCGCACATGTTTGTGCCCGATGTATACACCGTTGGAGAGTCCTCTTCACAACAAGTGCAACCTCAAACATTTTTAGAGACTTATGAAGAGCAATCCCAAGAGGACTTATCAGAATTTAGAGACACACACGTATGGGATCAATTTGAGAAGCTTGTTTTATCTGATCAATCCTAATGCAATTTGCACGTATGGGAGCCAAATTACCAAGTGACTTTGACATATCCGCTATTCGAGAACATGATCCAAACATTCCCACTGTTGTTGCAAAGAGACCATCCACTATAGCCACACCATCTCATATCATGTCCATGCTACAAAATCCACCTTCCAACCCATCTCTTTCATTGCCTATTACTACTCCATCCAACGCACCACACTCGGAGGAACCTTTGATAACTCCAACCAATGTACTTCCTTTTCTTTTGCAAAATCTAAGTGTTCCACCTTTCCATGTTCCACAACATACGCCTTCTCGTACCATGACCGTATCTCAATCTCATGTAACACAAGTTGTCCATGTTGCCCAAGTGTAAACTCCTTACACATTACAAGCTATCCCCATATCGCAAACTCCGCAGGCTTCCCAAGCTATCCAAACACCACAAACCATCCCAGTTTCGTAGCTATTACAATCCACTACTCCCATTGCATCACATGTGGAAACCACATCCCATATTCCTATCACTGCTAATATGGTCTCCATGATTTCCACAGATCCATCCAACACACCATATAACCCCAATGTTAGTCTCATTGACATGAGTGACCCACCTATTGTTTCACAAGCTAATCCTAGCACCATTGTCTCTTATGTTGATCAACTGACATCACTTCCGCCATCCTCCTATAATCCTTCGCAAACCATCAATCCTTCTTATACAACTCAAGGATTACCCATCGTCACCCAACACATGACATATACCAATCCTCATGTTGTCCAAAACACAAACCCTAATGTCCATCCTTCTTCCACATCTACCAATCCTTCCATCACTTACCATATCACAAATCCAACTCTGAATTCACAACCATTGACCAACGTGAATCCATCTTCCACTTCCCATGTGATGCAAACCCTTGGCGCTAATTCATCGTAAGCTACCCAACCACCACTTGTGTCTCAAGGACAACAATCCTCAAACACATATGTGTCACATACTAATCCTTTGACATATACTGTGAGCACACAACATCAACAAACGGTCATGTCCTCATACATCCCGCAAGAACAACCACAATACACACCATATTACACTTCACCTCTAAACTATCAACCCCCTTTGCAACAACAACACCTTTCTCAAGTAGATGTTGAACAAATGATTAACAAGGCGGTAGGACAAAATAAGAAGACATTTTCCTTAGGAGACATATGGGCTTATCCATTTGGCAAATCAATTCATATGATACCTTTTCTGCCACACTTTGAAATTCCACAATTTGACAAGTACAAAGGAAAAGGAAATCTGGAAGACCATCTTAGAGCATTTTTTGTTGTATGTCTCGATGTTGCTCAAGACGATACGTATCTTTTGAGACTATTTCCCTGAAGCTTAGCGGGACAAGCTCTTGAATGGTTCTCTCATTTACCTCCGGGCATTAAGTCTTTTGCAGAACTAGCAAACAAATTTTGATCACATTTCACTTTTAACATCAAACGTGAAGTGAACATGAACGACCTTGACAACAACAAACAATGTAATGGTGAAGCTTTCTCCTCATTTACTCAACGATATTGTAATATGGCTAGCAAACTATCATGGGAAATACTTGAGAAACAACAACTCGATAACTTCGTCCAAAATCTCCATCTCAAGCTTTCATTCCAACTACAATTGCAAAGTGCTAGCACCTTTGATGAACTTGTTTCCAAAGGAACCATCATTGAACGCGCTTTAATTACTAAGGGTACTATCAAGATTTTTAGAGATAACAAAGACAATCCTCACAGCTCCAATGATAAATCTCACTTTTGGAACAAGAACAAGAATGTTGTTAATAACGGTGTTGTAGACGCAAAGAACATACAAACAGTGAAAGCTCCTATTAACATTCAAGCCGCATCTACAGCAACTCAACCTTTTCAACGAAACCAACAACAACAAACTTTAAATCCTCAACGATAATTTACTCCTTTAGCGGAACCTATGGAGGTTATCTTTTGTAAGCTTCTCCAAGTGGGAGATATCCTATTACCGTATGCACCACCTAACGGTAAACCACTCTTCAAAGCTCCTTGGTATAAAGAGAATGAGTATTGTGATTACCATAGAGTCAAGGGACAAAAAACAAATGGTTGTATGCGCTTAAAGCATGTCATTCAAGATTGCATCGATCAAGGTTTAATTAAAATCACACCTCCAACATCACAACCTACACAACAACCGACATCGAATTATGATTTAGATGCTTTCAAGAATCCACTTCCATCTCATGACAAACCAAGTAACCCTCATGCTGGGAATGCCATTGAGTATAATTATGAGTCATCCGATTGGCCGAATTGACCAAGCTCGCATTTCTACCATTACTATCCAAGGCAAAGCACCTAATTACACTGTAACTACCAGAAGAGGCCATGTTACCATTCAAGGAGCACTTGTCAATCCTCCTCGACCGTCCTCTAGCTATAATATCCTTGATCACCTTGGCAAAACACCTACACATATCTCCATCCTTGAATTGCTTCACATATCCCCTACCCACAAGGCTATCCTTGATAAAGCATTGCAAGAATCCTATTGCAGGTCCTTGCCACCTAACTTTCTCTGACAAAGATCTTCGACCGTCTATCAACCCATCACATAACAAATCCTCCACATAGAAGTATTCGTCAACCAATGCCGTATCAAATGAATCTTAGTGGATGGTGGAGGTGGTCTTAATATATGTTCCTTAAAAATAATAAAACAATTAGGATATTCTGAGAAAGATGTTGACACTTCCAAGGTCATTACTATCAAAACATATGATGATGCTGAGGGAGATACTGAAGGGATTATTCACTTGCCTATTCAAGTTGGTTCGGTCACTACTGACACCCATTGTCAAGTCCTTGATATTGAGCTTCTGTACAACATCATCCTTGGCCGTCCATGGATCCATGCCCTCAAAGTAGTTCCTTCTACATACCATCAATGTCTCAAATTTACACATAACAGTGTTGAAGTTACTATCCATGCCGATCCTAATCCATTTGAGTTTTGTCATGCTTTTCAAGCTAAATATCAAAACCCTAACTACATTCCTATCAACACTGAAGCATATCCATTTTCATCTTATGTAGATCCATCCGCCCTACTCAAGTCATCATCTAGGAAAGCCACTCCAATCTCCATATCAAGTACACTAAATAAGGACCGGGTGAATACATACTACAAGAATCTTCATCCACATCCGTTTTTGATATGGGAGCTAGACCTTCTTTGGTAGGAGAGATTCCTAACTCCAATTCCATCACCGACTCCTCTCCTCATATCATTGACCCTTTTCAGGGAAACTCCATCTTCATGATCTCGGCCACTTCTTCATCTCCATCTAGTGATGAACTCAAGTCTACTTCCCAAAACACCCCTAGTCCCTGTGTCAATCGCATGTCTCCACAAGCTAAAGATGTTGGTACTTCCTCTATCCATCCTAAGTCCACCATTTCCCATAAAAAACCCCATCCTAAATCCCAAAAGTATGTCACCGTACATCTTCCACCATCTGATTTACCTCCGCTCCTTCCAACTCCTAAAATCCCACCATCAACTTTACATCCATCTCTTCTACCTCCACCTTCCTATAACTTGCAAAAGCATGTGACTGTACATCTTCCTCATCCAATTTACCTCCACTCCTTCCAACTCCAAATATTCCTCCATTTTCCTTACCACCATTACTCCCAACACCTAATTATCCCTTCCATAAGCACTAATATATTCCTAATCATGACCAACAAATGCACACGTTATCTAAACATAAAGCTTCCACTCATTCCGCCCACCCCGCTTTCATCAAATCCATGGGATTCAAAAATAAAAATTTGGATGCCTCTACCTCTAAAGCTAAAAAGCTTACCAAGAATCCTAAAGATTCTCATGCCTTAGGGCAACAATGCAAAGAATCACAACCAAGTACATCTAAAAAGCCATATGAGCCCATAACTCCACAAGAAGAGCCCAAAACCAAAAATGGTTTGGGTTCCTAAGCAAACAAGCAAGCAGGCCTAATGAGGCATCCTTGTCTACCTTTCAATAATCCCAATCATCCACTTCCATCCAAAAATCCACTTCCATACAAAATTCTAGTTCCATCCAAAAATCCCAAAAATCCCACAAGGAAAGCAAAAATCATAAAAATACTAAGTCTATGTGGGTACCTAAATTGCTAAGTCATCCATCTCATAAACAAATATCCCCATTGCGTCCTACACCACCTGTCCATCAAAAGCTTCATTGTTTATCATGGTGTGTGCAACCGTTGGTCATGGTTCTCTTCCATTCCACAACATTCCCACATACCTGCATCTCCCCACCTTTCATCCATTATCCTACATAGCTTCCCTATCATCCTATCCTTATGGTCCATGCTTTTTCATAAGACTTTCACCTATCCATCCTTGCCCAAACCTTTCATCATCCACTATCCACCTTATCCATCTCACTTCCACATAATCCCCTATCAACATCTATGAGCATAATGACATGGTCCATGCGATGACATCCATCTCCAACGGGACTACCAACATTCATAGCACTAGACACTTGAGTCCCTTCTATTCATTACCATGGTGAAAACCTGGTAACCAGGTGCCATGTGTAATAGAGTATCCCAAAAAAAAAAAAGTCCAATAGTGAAAACTGCTTTGTGGCGCTTTGGATGACAAAAAAATATAGTACAAGATAAATAATTCATCCTCTGGTGAAAACCTGGTAAACAGGCGCCTTGGATAAGTACTATAGTGAAAACTTGGCAAACATACGCTATTTGTAGAGACCATCTTCCATCTTTCACTTAGTTTGTTTGATCACAGCTTTCCATGACATTCCTTATCCGTTATCTATTCTCCATAATCCATATCATAATCCACTATCTTTCCTATCCATACATCGCAAGCCATTATCCCTTATCCATCCATAATAAAATCCTTTCTGCCCTTTGCCTCTGCCATGCTAGCTTTCATAGTTTGGACTTTGTTGGGGTTAAGATATCATTTAGCACTTTAGCATACTATCTGCATGACCAAATATACCACAACATCTTCCTAACAATCTTCACCCCACATTGGGGGCACTTGGTAAAACCTTATTTGGAAGTGGATATCTTCAGCTCTAGCTCATAACATTTCAACCAAAACACAACAAACATCTAAAACCAAAGCCAAAACACAACAACCATCAAAATAGCGACACATTTAAAAAAAAAAACACAAAAAAAATCAAATATTCGAAAAAAAATCAAAACATCCCAAAAATACAAGCAATAAAGTTGATCTTTTGATATCAACCATCAACACAATCAACAAGAACTGCATCACAGCTCTATCGTTCAAAGCCTTGATCCCCTGGATATAGGGTATGTAGGCAATCTGAGATGCGAAGGAAGCACTCTGATTCAGGCATAGACGATAGCCCCCCTTTCATCATCCATCTTTCATCTTTCTTATAATCATCCTTTGATCTTTCATCTCCCTTTCTTCTATTTTTCATCACTTACATCATCAATAAACCCAGAACTACATATTCATCATGTCTCATCTCATCGTAAATGTGCTTTGATCCTATGGACACAGGGTATTTAGGTAGTCTGGAATACGAAGGAAGTATCTAGTACGCAAGCATAGATGATCCACCCCATCTTCATCTTCTTTCATCTTCCATCTTCTTCTCTTTGCTTAGCTCAAGCAAGAAGCAGACTATGCATATCAGCACAAGCTCAAGCATTTTAACAAATTAAGGATAAGCCATAAGATATTTGTTCGCATGCCTTAAGCCAACATTTGCTATAGCCTTTTATCAACATCTTTAGCCTTTAATAGGATGAAACTTTCCTCTCAACAAGGCACCAGCTTAATCTATCTAAGAGCACTTAAATTTGGGAAGAGAATGTGATGACAATATCTTTTATTTTATCTTTTGATTTATCTTTTGTTCCTTTCCTATGCCTAATCAAGACTGCCTTGATCTATCTATATCTTGGTACATTGCGATGAAGTATGGAATGGGGCATGGTCATATTGCTTTCGTATGCTATCTGTGGGATGATCTTATCCTCTTCCTATGTGTATTGGTATCTTGTAAGTGTTGGGATTAGCATCTTGCATATCAATATCTCGTGCATCTGAGAAGCTAAACAGTCTCTTATGCATTTGAGACTATTCTATGTTAAGAACTAGCTCCATACATATAACCAACAAGGTGTCATTATGTGTAGTGGAGATAAGTTCAAACCTTTGCTTGTAGCATCAAAGTCCATCTCAGAACACTAGCTGCTATTCATATCTTGTGTATGTTGTTTCAACATCTTGACCTCATGCGTTTAGACAAGATTGTAGTACACTAGTTATGCATTGGATACCTCAACACCTTGGTCTTCTATACCCTGGTGCATAACATCCATATGCTATATCAAACATAAGGATTGCATTTCTTTATTTATGAGCAATTACTTTTAAAGCTGTCATATCATTTCTCCATTCCATCATCATCTTATATAGTCCTCAAACAAGATCAATCATCTTCCCTTCACTCTCCTTTCTTCTTTCGTCATTTCCCTTATCTCCATCTTGCAAAACAAGTGTGTTAGGCATATATAGGTTCATATCATTATCATAATCTCATTATTAGCCATTACCATTACATGCATTTTCATTACCATACATTACCATTAGCATAAGACATTTCCATTATTACCATTTGCATATTCATATCATTTGCATCCATATAAATCATGCAAAAAATACAAAACTGCATCACATAATAACAAATGCATCCATAATCATTACACCATCACATAGAACCAATGCTATCATATATATATATATATCACATGTATCAATATACAAGTGTCTACAAATACAACATGGGCTATCAATGAGCCATCAAAAGAGTGTATGTACAATCAACTCATAGGCCTCATCATAATACAATAAAAATACAACAAAACAAGGCAGCCCTAGTGACTACATTTTGCCCCTCAGCCTCCTCCTCAGCATCTAGCAATCTGACCAATCGTAAATCCCTAGGATGTGGCTTTCGTGATAACAATGGTGGTAGTATATCTTGCATCATTTCGTTCACCGTATTAGTCTTTGTGCTAAACAAAATTGCCTTTTGCCTGCTATAACTGAATATATCTACAACAAGTGACCCACTTTTCTATATGCGCTAGCCTTTTGATCATAAGCAATGCATTTTACTATACGTGCATGCTTTTAGCTTCAAAGTGACCTCTTTACCCTATGCGTGTGACTGATGATTACAAGCGAGCTCAAAGCCTATACGTGCATGCTTTCTGCCTATAAGCGACTTACTTGCTATATACGAGCACCTATCCTTTAAAAGTGAGCTATTAATATATTAGCGTTCACTTTTCGCCCATAAGTGAGATGATCTAGCCATATGCACATTTTGCCTATCTCTTTGACCTAGCCGACGATAAGTGACTTGCTTTTTCCATAAGCGCCTAGTCCGAGCCTATATGCAACCTAAATTACCATAAGCAACTTCTTTTCATACACAAGCGACTTGTAATGCCTATCCTAACACCTAGTCGCTTCTAGTGACGTGTGTGCATTTATTACACTTCTAGCCTACAAAAATCATGCATTTAGTAGAAATTTCAATACATACCGGTACACCTACTCCTGCTGGTCGCCCATGTGTCCTCACTCGTTGGGCACGATGATCTCTATGTGGAATCACCATCCTGATAGCTCTCCAACTCTCGTCGCACCACAAGTCTACGGAGCTCTAGATTTCTGAACACAAATGAGCACAAATGAGCCTATTTTCCCTTGAGGGAGCTACTTATAGCCCCTTTCCAAACCCTAATTCTTCTATACCAAAGCCTATTTTCTTTTGAACCATCCCAATTTCTCCCACCCAACCCCATTGTCTTCGTGTCACCCTTGTTCTAGCCTTTCATCTTATCGTGAGCCAACCCAGCCCTTCTTGGTTAGCCTAGCTTACCTCTTGAGGGGGCATCACCTGCCAGTTACATTGGGGCATCACCTTGTTTATCAAGCGAATCATCGTATCTTCTTTGACACAACTCTCTAACGAACATTGTATCAAAGAGGGGCAAAATGTAGACACCCAAAATTGACCTAATTATCATTAGTATCAAATATTGCATTAGCTATCATATGCATTTGTCTAACACACTTGAGCAATTTCCCTAGCACCTATTTCTTCTATTAATTAAATAAATTCCTATTTATTTAATTAAT
Source organism: Cunninghamia lanceolata (assembly GCA_027924645.1). Lineage (NCBI taxonomy): Eukaryota > Viridiplantae > Streptophyta > Pinopsida > Cupressales > Cupressaceae > Cunninghamia > Cunninghamia lanceolata. The sequence continues at coordinate 9,468,054 of BSBN01001344.1, read as the reverse complement.
TCATTTTCTATTTCTTCTATTTTCTTCTAATCTAGAATTAAATAATCTTTAATTATTTAATTATTTCTATATTTCTATCTATTTTAATTAAATAAATCTTATTTATTTAATTAAAAATCCCTTCATAAGCCCACTCTCAAATTAATTAAATAAATTTTATTTATTTAATTAATTCCTCTTATCATTTATCTTCACAAGCCGACATGTGTGTATCTTTTATTTAAAATAATGTGTGGTACTACATCTTTCATTTAATATCTTTCACATGTAGTACTTTTTATGTACACGGTCACACATAAGCCTTATCTTCCCTCCATTTGTCATCTACACATTCATCTATGACTATCATTCAATCCTAAGCATTCACATAGCCACCAAGTCTCTACCGTTGATTGATTTTGGTTTAAGTCTATATAAACACCCTCTCATTCCATACTACCTCTATCCATCATTTTCATATAGCGTCTACATTATCATCTTAAGCATATTGAGCACTTTAGCATCCATCTAGCATATTATCATTATCATCCATCCATCATGGTAGATTTTATCTTCATAATTGTTCATTGTTGAGAAGCAATCCACATCATAAACAAGGAATCATACAATCTAGGTGACATTGTTCTTGAATTTGCATGCTTTTGATTTCATTTGGATTCGATTCTTTGATGGTGGTAGGATTAGGTTTTCAATTATATGATTGATCTTATTAACCTAATTTTTTCCTATCACACACATATAATTAAATATTTTTATATTTAATTAGCTAATATTCTCTCACACACATGTCCTATTTCTTCTCCAGACAGAATAGTTAACTCATTAATCAAACCTATTAACTAATTAGTCATCTGAGTTCACTATTCAATCATCTCAGTCAACTTCCTAATTAGCCCACTTATCTCTCCAATCAATTCTGTTAACTGGTCAGTCATCTCAGTTAACTCCTCAATCTATTCTATTAACTCCCCTGATGCATGAAGGAGTAGGACACTTGTCCTCTCCCTATTCACGCACATCCTCTCAAATTTCCTCTACCTTTGATCTTATTATTCATTCTACACCATTGATCTTCTTTCTCACAAATCAATAAATACAACCCCTATTCCTCCATTTGAAGGATCCAAGCTTTTATTAACTTACTCTGCAGGAATCACAGCGTGCCTTTAGCACAAATCACTCTATAGCTTGAGATCAACTACCATTATCACCATTATCATTGCATTGTGAAGATCCTCTTCATTGCACACTTATCAACATCCATTCTCCATTGTCATCTTGGAAAAAAGCAAGTGCACCTTCTGAGGGCTCTATTCATACACAAGATCAATTCGAGATAGGCGACCAATGGAAGCCACAAAAAGGTTTGCAAGGTATTGTATTCTTTGTGTTTGATCTTATTTGTTTCATTTTCTATTGAGTTATTGGATTATATTGATATATTGATTATCTTCCACATTTTTTGATAACAAATACTTTAGGATCTTTGGCAGCAAATGCTATATTAAAAGAGATGAAGAAGACATGGGAAAGTTTGATTCAAGAAGTGATGAAGGGATCTTTCTTGGTTACTCAACTAGGAGCAAGGCTTATAGATGCTATAACAAAAGATTAGGAAAGATGATTAAAATCACAAATGTCAAAGTAGATGAAGATTTGTATCATATATCACAAGAACCAAAGGACTCTAGATCTGATATCTTTCCATGCATTGAAGATGAAGAAGAAGAAGAGAAAGAAGAAAAGGAACAAGAACCAGAATATATACCTAAGACTCCAACAAAGTATGTTCAGAAGAACCATTCAGCAGATCAGATCATTGGGGATAAGAATGAAGGTGTGTAGACTAGGTGAAGGTTTACAAATGCATATCAGTAAGTAAACTTGTGTTTATTATCAAAGGTAGAACCCAAATCCTTTGCTGATGCTAGCAAAGATGATGGATGGATAAAGGCAATAGAAGAAGAATTGAATCAAATTGAGAAGAATTAGACACGGGAATTGGTTCCCAGTCCAGCTAATAAGAATGTTATAGGAACAAAGTGGGTGTTGTGGAACAAGTTGAATGAAGATGGTGAAGTTGTGAGGAACAAAGCAAGACTAGTGTGCAAGGGCTATTCTCAAGTTGAAGGCATTGATTTTGACGAAACATTTGCTCTGGTAGCTAGGATGGAGGCAATCAGGGTGTTTGTAGAGGAAGAAGTCTACATTGAACAACCAGATGGTTTTTAGATATCAGAAGATTTGGACATAGTGTGCAGACTCAAGAAAGCTTTGTATGGTCTCAAGAAAGCACTTAGAGCTTGGTATACTAAGTTGGATAAGTACTTACTTCAGGAAGGCTTCAATAAAGGTACTACAGATGGCAATATTTACATCAAGGAAGAAGGAGATATGATATTGATATTTGTAGTACATGTTGATGACATCATCTTTGGTTGAGATGATGATATGTGTAAAAGGTTTTTAGAGGAGATGCAAAAAGAGTTTGAGATGTCTATGATTGGTGAGATGTATTTCTTCCTTGGACTTAAAATTCCTCATCTAGATGGTGGTATCTTTATTTCTCAAGCTAAGTATGTTAAAGAGATGTTGAAGAAATTTGGTATGGAGGACTATAAACCAATAAGTACTCCTATGGTTACTAGTTGTCACTTGAGCAAAGATGACGAGTCTCCAGAGGTTGATCAAACTTCCTATAGATCTATGATTGGAGGATTGTTGTACTTGACTGCTTCTAGACTTGACATTATGCATGCAGTATGTGTGGTTTCTAGATATCAAGATAATTCCAAGAAAACACATGAGAAGGAAGTGAAAAGAATATTTAGATACTTGAAGGGAACTTCATATTATGGCTTATGGTATCCAAGGGGAAATGACTTTGATCTGAGTGTCTACATTGATGTTGATTGGGCTGGTTGTGTGGATCATAGAAGTACAAGTGGTGGTGCTTTATTTTTAGGAAGTAGATTGGTTTCATGGAAAAGAAAGAAGCAAGATTCAGTGTCCTTATCAACTGCAGAGGCATAATATATTGTACCAGCATCCTACTGTACACAAGTGTTGTGGATGAAGCAAACCCTAAAGGATATCAAGGTACTATCTGATGAGCCTATTCCTATTTTATGTGATAATACAAGTGCTATCAATATTTCCAAGAATCCAGTGATATATTCTAGAACCAAGCATATAGCAATCGAGTATCACTTTTTGAGTGAGAAGGTTGCAGCTAAGGAAATAAGTTTGGACTATGTTCCAACAAGGGATCAAATTGCAGATATTTTCACAAAGGCTCTTGCAAAGGACACTTTTGAAGATCTTTGCCAAAGGTTAGGGGTGATTACCTCTCCTTCTTCATGCTCGATGCATAGTGGTGCATCTGTCTTGGGGGAGTTCATGCTATATCTTTTTCTTGGATTGATGGTGGCTACCTCTCAAGGGGAGTAGGTAGTTGTGGTTGCTGACAGAGGAAGCCTTGAAGAAGGGAGAGAGAGAGAGATAAAATGGGAACCTTAGGTGGAGAGTTTGTGCCCTAAAGGAAAGACATAGTTTCCCTTTGTCCTTGATGTCAAAGGGGGAGAGAGAGAAATGTACATCTAAGGGGGAGTATGTGTTGCCATCAATGATAAAGGGGGAGATTTTTGGCAATATGTTTTGTCATTGATGTCAAAACTTAGAGTGAGGTCAACACTTAGTTTGTGATGATGATATACTAGTATGATAACAGAGATGCAGTGAGATATAGTGGTGATGATGTTGTTTAGGGTTGCTGATGTTTAATGATGCTCCTGATGTTCATAGTGGGTTGCTGATGTTCATGGTTGGATGTCATGTACTGATCAGTGTCAAGGCAAGATGCAGTGATGTTCATGATGTTCATGGTTGGATGTCATGCCCTGATTAGTGTTAAGTCAAGTTGTTCTGAGCATGTTTATGATCAGCAAAGAAGATTTCATGATGAAATATTAAGATGGGAATTAGAAGCACTGAGATGAATGATGAAATATTAAGATGGAAATTAGAAGCACAAAGATGAATGATGAAATATTAAGATGGGAATTAGAAGCACTAAGATGAATGATGATACATTAATCTATAATGAGGATGAAAAGATGTTGCTGATGGCTTATGGCATGTTGTATGATCCTTCCTGTTGTTCCTAAGGATGTATGTGCTTTTATATGAAGGTTTTGGCCTCCAGAAGTTGGTGAAGGTTTCTACTACAGAGAACTGCCTAAAAGACTACCTGGTAAAATACTCTGTGTAGACACCCTAAAATGACCATGTCTTCAAATCACTTGCATTTCATCAATTCTTCCAATCACCTGCATTTCAACATTAATTGAATAATCTAATTATTTAATTAATTTATTTAAATTCTTCCAAACCTTCTAAAAATCAACATTAATTGAATAAATTATATTTATTTATTTAATTAAATTAAATTCCTTTATATTCTTCCAAAATTAAATAATTTGTATTATTTAATTAAATCATTATCCTCTTTCGAATTTCAAGTCTCCATTAATTAAATAAATAAATTATTTAATTAATTCATTACAAATTCTATCTTATCTATAATTAAATAATTTACATTATTTAATTAAATCAATTGTTCTTCTAAATTTAAATAAATTATGCAAATTTATTTAAATTATCTCAATCCTCTAAAAATAAATAAAATCAAGTATTTTATTTATAATCTTCATATTCCTCTAATCTTGTACAAACAATTAAATAAATTGATTTATTTAATTTTCTTTTTCCTCTAAAAAAATCTTCTAAAAATAAAATATAATCACATATTTTATTTATCCTGCATCATGCAAAATAAATTAAATTAATTTATTTGTTTAATTTATTTAAATCTTCATATCTTATCTATTCCTTTATCATGCACAAGCAATTAAATAAATTTATTTATTTAATTTCAAATATCTTCCAATTCCTCTTAAATTATCTTGTTAACTCATGTGCACAATTAGTCTTATTTTTAGAACTCTAAAAAAGACAAAATTACAAGTTGAGTTATGTATTCAATCAATCTTATTTTCATCATATTTTACTAAAAATATCCTTATGGATTGACACATGTCATGTGCACATTCATCATGGTTATTTGATTTATCTCCTCCGTTGATTCTTCTGAATTATCTGGACCGTTGATCGATCTCTGTTGAAACCTATATAAACCCCCCTCATCTCCTTCACAAATCCTCTTCAATCACTTATTCTCGGGCATCCTTTAACAACGCTTTGAGCATACATCGCATCGATTGAGCAACTTTACAATCTTTTGACATTGATTTTTGAGCACTTTACTTGCTTATTGCAAACATGGTTTCGCAGCACTATTGAGCAATCCACATTCATTCAAAGGGAACAATACAAATCTCAGTAAAAACTTTCATATTTCATTGATTTATTGGTAATGGCTTTTATTTAGATTGGTTCTCTTTATGTTATGGGCTTTTGATTTGTTTGTTTTTATCATTTAAACATTAGTTGATTTTCCTCATAACTACCTACACTGGGGCATCAAAAATTGTATCATGTCTTCAACAATCATTTTCTTTGACGCAACTCTGAAAACTGCATTGCATCAAAGAGGGGCAAAATGTAGACACTCTAAAATGACCGTCTTCGAATCACTTGCATTTCATCAATTCTTCCAATCACCTGCATTTCAACATTAATTGAATAATCTAATTATTTAATTAATTTTTTTAAATTCTTCCAAACCTTCTAAAAATCAACATTAATTGAATAAGTTATATTTATTTAATTAATTAAATTAAATTCTTCTATATTCTTCCAAAATTAAATAATTTGTATTATTTAATTAAATCATTATCCTCTTTTGAATTTAAGTCTCCATTAATTAAATAAATAAATTATTTAATTAATTCATCACAAATTCTATCTTGTATATAATTAAATAATTTACATTATTTAATTAAATCAATTGTTCTTCTAAATTTAAATAAATCATGCAAATTTATTTAAATTATCTCAATACTTTAAAAATAAATAAAATCAAGTATTTTATTTATAATCTTCATATTCCTCTAATCTTGCACAAACAATTAAATAAATTTATTTATTTAATTTTCTTTTTCCTCTAAAAAATAAATCTTTTAAAAATAAAATATAATCACATATTTTATTTATCCTGCCTCATGCAAAATAAATTAAATCAATTTATTTGTTTAATTTATTTAAATCTGCATATCTTATTTATTCCTCTATCATGCACAAACAATTAAATAAATTTATTTATTTAATTTCAAATATCTTCCAATTTCTCTTAAATTTTCTTGTTAACTCATGTGCACAATTAGTCTTATTTTTAGAACTCTAAAAAAAAATTACAAGTTGAGTTATGTATTCAATCAATCTTGTTTTCATCATATTTTACTAAAAATATCCTTATGGATTGACACATGTCATGTGCACATTCATCATGGTTATTTGATTTATCTCCTCCGTTGATTCTTCTGAATTATCTGGACCGTTGATCGATCTCTGTTGAAACCTATATAAACCCCCCTCATCTCCTTCACAAATTCTCTTCAATCACTTATTCTCGGGCCTCCTTTAACAGTGCTTTGAGCATACATCACATCGATTGAGCAACTTTACGATATTTTGACATTGATCTTTGAGCACTTTACTTGCTTGTTGCAAACATGGTTTCGCAGCACTATTGAGCAATCCACATTCATCCAAAGGGAACAATACAAATCTTGGTAAAAGCTTTCATATTTCATTGATTTATTGGTAATGGCTTTTATTTAGATTGGTTCTCTTTATGTTATGGGCTTTTGATTTATTTGTTTTTTATCATTTAAACATTAGTCGATTTTCCTCATAACTATCTACACTGGGGCATAAAAAATTGTATCATGTTTTCAACAATCATTTTCTTTGACGCAACGCTGTAAACTGCATTGCATCAAAGAGGGAAAAAATGTAGACACCCTAAAATGACCATGTCTTCAAATCACTTGCATTTCATCAATTCTTCCAATTACCTACATTTCAACATTAATTAAATAATCTAATTATTTAATTAATTTCTTTAAATTCTTCCAAACCTTCTAAAAATCAACATTAATTGAATAAATTATATTTATTTATTTAATTAAATTAAATTCCTCTATACTCTTCTAAAATTAAATAATTTGTGTTATTTAATTAAATCATTATCCTCTTTCGAATTTCAAGTCTCCGTTAATTAAATAAATAAATTATTTAATTAATTCATCACAAATTCTATCTTATCTATAATTAAATAATTTACATTATTTAATTAAATCACTTGTTCTTCTAAATTTAAATAAATCATGCAAATTTATTTAAATTATCTCAATCCTCTAAAAATAAATAAAATCAAGTATTTTATTTATAATCTTCATATTCCTCTAATCTTGTACAAACAATTAAATAAATTTATTTATTTAATTTTCTTTTTTCTCTAAAAAATAAATCTTCTAAAAATAAAATCTAATCACATATTTTATTTATCCTGCATCATGCAAAATAAATTAAATCAATTTATTTGTTTAATTTATTTAAATCTTCACATCTTATCTATTCCTCTATCATGCACAAGCAATTAAATAAATTTATTTATTTAATTTCAAATATCTTCCAATTCCTCTTAAATTATCTTATTAACTCATGTGCACAATCAGTCTTATTTTTAGAACTCTAAAAAAAATAAAATTACAATTTGAGTTATGTATTCAATCAATCTTATTTTCATCATATTTTACTAAAAATATCCTTATGGATTGACACATGTCATGTGCACATTCATCATGGTTATTTGATTTATCTCCTCTGTTGATTCTTCTGAATTATCTGGACCGTTGATCGATCTCTGTTGAAACCTATATAAACCCCACTCATCTCCTTCACAAATCCTCTTCGATCACTTATTCTCGGGCATCCTTTAACAACGCTTTGAGCATACATCTCATCGATTGAGTAACTTTACAATCTTTTGACATTGATCTTTGAGCACTTTACTTGCTTATTGCAAACATGGTTTTGCAGCACTATTGAGCAATCCACATTCATCTAAAGGGAATAATACAAATCTCGGTAAAAGCTTTCATTTTTCATTGATTTATTGGTAATGGCTTTTATTTAGATTGGTTCTCTATATGTTATGGGCTTTTGATTTGTTTGTTTTTATCATTTAAACATTAGTCGATTTTCCTCATAACTACCTACACTGGGGCATCAAAAATTGTATCATGTCTTTAACAATCATTTTCTTTGATGCAACGCTGTAAACTGCATTGCATCAAAGAGGGGCAAAATGTAGACACCCTAAAATGACCATGTCTTCGAATCACTTGCATTTCATCAATTCTTCCAATCACCTGCATTTCAACATTAATTGATTAATCTAATTATTTAATTAATTTCTTTAAATTCTTCCAAAGCTTCTAAAAATCAACATTAATTGAATAAATTATATTTATTTAATTAATTAAATTAAACTCCTCTATATTCTTCCAAAATTAAATAATTTGTATTATTTAATTAAATCATTATCCTCTTTCGAATTTAAGTCTCCATTAATTAAATAAATAAATTATTTAATTAATTCATCACAAATTCTATCTTATCTATAATAAATCAATTGTTCTTCTAAATTTAAATAAATCATGGAAATTTATTTAAATTATCTCAATCCTCTAAAAATAAATAAAATTAAGTATTTTATTTATAATCTTCATATTCCTTTAATTTTGCACAAACAATTAAATAAATTTATTTATTTAATTTTCTTTTTCCTCTAAAAAATAAATCTTCTAAAAATAAAATCTAATCACATATTTTATTTATCCTGCATCATGCAAAATAAATTAAATCAATTTATTTGTTTAATTTATTTAAATATTCATATCTTATCTATTCCTCTATCATGCACAAGCAATTAAATAAATTTATTTATTTAATTTCAAATATCTTCCAATTTTAAATAAATTATCTTGTTAACTCATGTACAAAATCAGTCTTATTTTTAGAACTCTAAAAAAAATAAAATTACAAGTTGAGTTATCTATTCAATCAATCTTGTTTTCATCATATTTTACTAAAAATATCCTTATGGATTGACACATGTCATGTGCACATTCATCATGGTTATTTGATTTATCTCCTCCATTGATTCTTTTGAATTATTTGGACTGTTGATCGATCTCTGTTGAAACCTATATAACCCCCTCTCATCTCTTTCACAAATCCTTTTCGATCACTTATTCTCGGGCATCCTTTAACAACGCTTTGAGCATACATCGTATCGATTGAGCAACTTTACGATATTTTGACATTGATCTTTGAGCACTTTATTTGCTTGTTGCAAACATGGTTTCACAGCACTATTAAGCAATCCATATTCATCCAAAGGGAACAATACAAATCTTGGTAAAAGCTTTCATATTTCATTGATTTATTGGTAATGGCTTTTATTTAGATTGGTTCTCTTTATGTTATGGGCTTTTGATTTGTTTGTTTTTATCATTTAAACATTAGTTGATTTTCCTCATACACACTCTGCATTCCTCCACATTTGAAGATATGTTCATGTATTTCAGAAGTTAAGTCTAGTATGATGTGAAGGTGCTAAATCCAAAGTTTTAGATCATTTGTCGCTCCGCAATGAAAGTTGTGAAAGATAGAGTTCCAGTCTATGCTCTGGCAGAATTAAGTGATGATGGAGACTGTTTGGAATGCTTCACATTCCTCTGTAGTGATAGATATGGCTATGTGGTTTTGAGAATATGTTCACAATAGTGCATGAGTGCATCCATATGAGTTTCAGATGTTTTAGAGGTCAACAAGCTTTGTTTTCAAATAATAGTTGTGATACAAATTATTCTGGATGCCTAGCTATTTTTAGGACATATGCTGATTATGTACACCAACTTGCTATGGCTTGAATGATACATTGACTAATGTAAGATGGTCCTAATGATCTTATGTTATCTCTTGTTGCTTCGTAAGGTGGTTTTCTACTCTCTCCAGAATTGGTTGTGGTCTGGAATGATGATATTGCTAGGCTATGCCTCTGTCTGGCCAACTCAAGAATGTTGAAGGTATGCGCCACAATGTTGTTGCTGTACGGATTTCAAGGAATGTTTGGAGATGTTGTATAGGTCCTTTCAACTTATCTGGTAGAAGAGAAAGCAATGTTCAATCACTCATGAGTACCGCCAAGTTGAAATGATCGTTGTGCTACAAGCTTCATGTGTTCTTGCTTAAAGGTGATCAAATTCAAATTTGTGAAGCATGCAGATGTTATTCCTTGAAGAATGATGCTGTGAATGATGTTTAGGACTAGGCTAAGCATGTATTGGGATTCGTAAGGTGTGTGTTTCTTTCCGGAGTAGCATGTAGTTCATGATATGGCTTGCCCTATGCATGTTTCATGTTGTGATCTCTGGCCAACTTGTAAAATGTAATATTCTTGTTGTATTGGCCAACTTGTAATGAAATCTGTAATATCATGTGTATATTGTAAACCTAGTTGGTCTAGGTGAAGCATGATTGTGAAAATGAAAATATGAAAGTGTAAAGAGTAGAGTATGAATATCATATGCATTGTGATGTGCAACTGAGGGAGAAAAAGAAGAAGTGTTAGAGACTGTCCTGATTCATCTTGAAAACATTTTGTGAGAGGAGGGAAGTGAAGAGTGTGCCTAATTGATCCAATCATTAGAATAAGTAGAAGCACAATCATCAAAGGTGTGAGCGTCAATGTCAATTTTTAGACAGTAGAAGGATTGTCATACTGTATTCATTTTTGAGTTTGTTATCAGTTCAGGGCTCGTTGTTGCTTCCTTGGGAGTGACCCTAAAATAAAGTCTACAGGGAGTTGTAGCTTCCTTGGGAGTGACCCTAAAATAAAGTTTTCAAGGAGTAGTAGCTTCCTTGGGTTGTAGCTTTAAAACAAAGTCTAGAGGGAGTTGTAGCTTTCTTGGGAGTGACCCTAAAACAAAGTTTTTAGGGAGTAGTAGCTTCCTTGGGTTGTAGCCCTCAAACAAAGTTGTAATTTTGAGCTTCATATATTGTGAGTTAATCCTCACCGTGGTTTTTCCCTTCTTGGGTTTTCCACGTATATCTGGTGTTATGTGTTGATGTGCATTGTGTTGAGCTTTCATGTTTATGTTGATGCTATAATTCTTAATTTTTAATTTGCTCTGGAGGATTTGAAGTTTGTTTAGATATTGATTCACCCCCCCTCTCAGTATCCTGGTGTGTTCAACACATTGTTCTATCTTGTGCCTTCTTTGACTGGAACATTCATTTCTTCCAACAAGGGAAGAATTCTAGATAGAGTCAATAGTGTTTCAACATCAATGATTAGTGCCAACATATTTGTCTGGCTTATGCAATTTTCGTAGAATAGACCTAACAATGACTGATACTTTGGGAAAAATCTATTTTCCAGCCCATGTAATGATATCCACATCCTTAAGTAGTTTGTTACCTAGAGTAAGTCCTTTAGCAAATATTTGATAGTCAAAAGCTTTTTGGACTTCTACAAAAATATGAATACACCTCGCGCACAAGATCTTCAACTTTTGTAACAGATTGAAATTGATTCACAATTTTAAAAGTCAAATTCATTCTATGGGCTACGCAGTGAATGCCAGTCATGTATGGTGAACATGATGTTTGCAAATTAACAATAAGCCCATTATTGTGACCTTACATGATTGATGCCCCATCTGCACCAACGCAAACCAACTTGCTTGCGATCGCCAAACCATCTAGGCTTTCAATATCCATTAAACTATTTTTGATGATTTTCATAAGTTTAGCAAAGGTAGAATTTTCTTTCATTTTATGAACTGTAAGTAGATGAGGCTGAAAAATATGATTTTTTATAATACAAACATGCATACTATTATGCCTTACACACACGCCCCATTTCGCTTTCACAAAACAGGGACCCCCTCTTCTAAGATTTTAGCCTAAGAGTGTCAGTTTCACCTAATAATTCCTAAGAGTTGAAAGTGATCAAATTGTATTTTTGCTATGCTAGAAAGATTGAATGTCATTGAGTCATCCAAAAGATTACTAAGTCTAAGTGTCTGCCTTCATAGAACTAAGTCTGATGTTCCTTTGCGCTAAAATCCCTTGCCACAGACTTTTGTGCTAAATCTTTGTCCAACTAATTGTTGCGCTGAATTCACATTCAATTGACTTAGCGCTAAATTCCCATCCAACCAACTAAGCACTGAAAATTGAGCCTACGAACTTAGTGCTAGAATTCATGTTTACCGACTTGTGCCCAATTACAATCTCGCTGACTTAAGTCGGTAGACGACCAAAATTAAAGTCGCGTAAAGTCTAGAAACATAAAAAATCGTGCAAAGCGCTCAAAAGGGAAAGCTCTGACCTTGCGCTAAAAATCATTACAATCGACCAAGTTGGTACAACTTTAAAATCGCACAAAGTCAGTAACTATATTATTTCGTGCAAATCTTGAAAGATTTTACAGTACGTCTAAACATCGCACCGTACCCTTGCATTTATGGCGATTAATTGGGGAAGGATAAAATGTCTTTTTGAACGCACTTGAACTCATTTTACTTTGAGGAAATTAGTTGAAGAGCTCTGCGGGTGAACTCAAAGACAAATCAATGCCCAGTTGCTAACAAATTTGAGCATAGAAGAAGCACTGCAATCTACGTTTTCACCATTTTTAGTCTTAATTTTTAGGTAGGTGCTTTATTCCAAAATTAAGGGTTACATCTTTGAATCTAGGGTTTTATATTTGATTTTAGGGTGTGTTGTTTTAAAGCAAGGGTTTCCTGTGAACAAATTGAATTCAATTTCAGAACAATGAGGAATTTGTTTAGTTAGAAGACAGTTTAAGGTTCAAATCATGTACGGGAATGTTGTTTGAGAAACTTTTGTTTAGAAAACCTCGCAAATGAATGCACTTGTTTTAAGAAACGTTCTGTTCATAAGCCCTACTGTAAATTAGTTCAGGCATTGTCAGCAATCTGGCAAAATCTTCGATAAAATTTGTGTCATTCCAACAAACTTAAAACACCCATGTTAAAATTCTAAGTAAGATCAAAATTTGTCTAAACTTCCACAGAATTGTTTTGCACCAAAAATCAAAGTCATCGACCCAGTACGAGAAATACTTCCGACCGACTTGAAAACATGGCTCCAAAACAAACTAACTTAATCAGAAGCCTTGGGAAACTCTGCTGATACCCTAAGTGCACCAAGCGCTAAAAACTTGACTGTCCGACTCAACGTCAAAACTCGTTCCAACCGACTTTAGTCAAGCATCCCTGAAAATCCCGTTGAGTTGGTAAACTTCAAAGTCTGCGCAAAACATGACATGTGATTTGGCACTAAAAAGCATCTCCTCTGACTTGCGTCAAAAACACTCCCAACTGACCTCTGAGATCCTTTTGAGTCGGTAACATCGAAAATCCGTGCAAGGTTGGACACCTCCAAAACTCGCGCCAAATGCTATAGATGACCAAGAAATAATGTTCCTTTCCTTTGTTTAGGTCGGATGACCTCTGATTTCATGCAAGGTCGGTTGACCTTCAATCCTGCACTTTGCTCATAAGAGGTCGGATGACCCCCAAATCAACGCAAAATGTGAAAACTGACTGTCTTTCATGGAAAAATTCAATGGTAAGGATCAATTGTGATTGAAATAAATGTTGCATTGATAGAATAATAATGTCTTGCATATTTTAATTCAATTTTGGAGCATTTAAGTATTTATTGCATGGTTTACTATGAATTGTTGTGCTTTTATCATTTCATCATGTAATAAATACATTAGTTAGTGAATTATTAGGCTTGTGCATTTCATAGATTAGCATTTATGACTTAGTTGGACAGATTTTGATCTCATAGAGCATAGCATGACATAGTGACATGGCAGACAACTTGATAATCATGCATTCAAAGCTTAGGAATTAAGAAGACCATTAAAACTATCAAGACTTGTGAGGTTTGGTCATGTAGGTTAAATAACTGCAAGGGCTCAAACCATGAAGTACGAATTTAAAGACATTCCCCGTGAGACTAAAATCACCTATGGATGGAAAAACATAGGAGACATCGATCTAGGTCACATTGACTTAGATGATTTTAGAACCTGGATATTTGGATCCAATGCAACTCCAAGGGCCAAGAAAGTAAAGGATAGTGGGATTGCAGAGGCTGCTGCCTTCCCTACTTTATCTCAGTGTGCAGAATTGATAGTTGCTTGTGCGGAGAAATATGACCCATTGACTAGGACTATACAAACTCCTAGTGGAGAGGTGTTGGTGTGAACATATCATTCACACATGTTAAGTTGACTTAGTGAGTCTTCTAGATGTCTAGGTGTTTCTAGTTGTGTGTTGAGTTGTTGATAGTTGGAGTGAGTTGTCTTATCCTCCACATGTGTAATTAGTTATCATCCTCTAATTGGCACATGTTGTAGGAATAACTCCACCTTTCACTCCACCCTTCTAGCTCTCACCTTGCCTTTATAAGCAAGGCTCTCTCATTGTATTTCATATAGCATGACAGTCTAATATAGTTGCTCCATTGTTTTAGCATCTTCTCTTGTCATCTTTGTGTGGAAGGTTGTCTTGATTGTAGGTGATCCTGGCTTGCTGAGTCACATTGACTCTTACATGGTATCAGAGCCTTGTCTGCAATTCCCTTCCCTCATTGGAGAGGTTCTGCTTGGAGCTGCATCATAGGAGCATCTTGGAGCAAATCTGACATCACCGTTGCGATCAGGAGGTGCAAATCTGTATAGATCGGCTGTTCATTCGTTGAATTTTGTCATAAAAAATTTTGGCAAAATTTTTTGCCCCTGGTTAGCCTTGGCAAAATCCATACAGCCGTACCCTGTACCGTCCCTGCGCCTGTGTACTTTGTCTGTGCCAGCAGCGTACCAGCCTGTATCATCGGTCTATTGCATTATCGTCGGTTAGGGGAAAGTACTCCGGGTAAATTTGTTGCTCTCTGGTTATTAATTTTTTTTTGCTGGTGTAAAATTATTATCTGCGGGATTGAATTTTGTTTTGAAAAGCAAAAAAAAAAATATCGAGTACCCAGTCGTACCTGCAGGTAGGCCTAGCGGGGCCCCCGCAGCCTTTCATACATGCTTAGGCCTTAATATTAAGCTATTCTTTTCTCCACATCGGCGGATTCTCAGGCGGCGTATGGTCATTTCACGTAGTAGTTGTTTTAAACTGCGGACTTTGTGATCATTGGCAGTCACATTCCCAGTGGTCAAGCACATTGGTCAACTGTTTTTCACCGATGGTCACCGGAGGCCTTACCATCGGTAGCAAATACAAATTGACAGTCTGCAGCATTATCTGGCTGTTTCAATGCCACCACCAGCAGTCATCAGTTGGTGATCCTTAAAATCGTCGGTGATTCCCATCCTGTGTTTTTTTAACCACGATCCACGCCCTACTCACATACAATCGTTGGTGGTTAAAGAATAGTCTTTGGCAGATCTCATACATTCCCGTCGATAGTCTCTACGAACAGTTGTCTCCTGGCGATCTCACGCCTAGCGGCTTCCCTCTCGCAGGTGGTTTTAACGCCTTTCAAAACAGTATTGACCGGCGGTCTGTAGATCTTAAGCAGTTTATGGTTGGCGGTAAAACCACTCCATGGTGTTTTGGTCTGCATATATCTAAACTCACGATAGTCATATTACACCTAGCGGGAATATTCCTGTACTCTCCGGCAACCAGTCAGCATTCAGTTGTCGACTACACACAAGTCGCCATACAAATCTTCGACGGGTCTTTAAATATTCCAGCGTTTATATTGGCAGTCTCATTTTGATCTCGGCTTATATCAGTTGGCAGATTTAAAACCATTGAAATTGAAGTCATAGTGTGGCGGTCTTAGATCCGCTCTAAGCGGCTTATCCAAGTCATTGACAGTTCATTGAAATTGGCATTTTTTTGCTTTGGTAGTCGGCCTTTATAAAGTCTTCACAAGATCCGACATTTTTTAGACCATTCACAGCAATCGGCATTTTCATTTGCAACAGAAGGCAAATCTTAGCGGTCTCCTTAGACATTTTCACCGGCGGGAGCCTCTTTACACCCTCGACAGTCTTGTGGTTTCTAGCCTTTCAAACGCTGTCAGCGGTCAATAGTCCTTACTGGACGGTTTGATTACTGGTTTCTTTTAACCAGTGCAAATCAGCGGTCTCTAGTTTTTGACAGCGGGGAGCCTTTAGGCTCGGGCGCCCATGGCCGTACAACTGGCATCTCTGGTGGTTTTTTGCCATAGTGGTTCCGTACTCTCAAAGGCGGATTTGAAACTTAAGCTGGTGGTTTTGAACTGCAAACAGGTAGTTTTCCCATAGACAGAGGCGGTTTTGTGACCAAAACATTGCTTTTTCCCCTCAAACCGACTTTTTTTGCCTCAGTGGTGGTTTTCATTCAGATTGGCAGTTTTCTGTCAACTATGGCATATTCTGGCAAATAGGGAGAATATTTTGTCAACGGGCCCTGTTTTGCCCCTCAAAGCCCTAAAGTAGGGCTTTTTTTCTTTTTTGCACAACTTTTGCCCACAGTGTCAAAATCGGGCAAATTATATATCATTGGAAAGCTGAAAGAGAGCACTTTGTAGTGGTATTAGTCATTGTCATAGATTTTGCTGTTTGACAACATTTATTGTAGGTCGAAGAAAAATCTTCTTTTTTGGCTCCCGAGCTCATAACTTTTTGCCACGATCTCTATTTTTCGCAATTCTTGCAGCATCAAAAAGGTGATTAGGAGCTCTACACAGCCATCCATGCACTTTTCTCAGATTTTGCTTCAGGTTCATTTTATTTTATTTGTCAGTTTTTTGGCATCTGAGTGATATCTTGAGCATTTTTATACTAGAGGAGGTGAAATTTGTTTTGAGAGGATTTGTTTGCTGTAATACATCATTGTGAGTGACTGTAATCTCACTTGGATCTCTTTTTTAAGAGATTTTGTTATTTTTCCCCATCTTGGTCCTTTAAGGACAACTGTAAATCACACTAAGTATAAAGTGCCACAAACAAATTGGGGGGGCTCTCTTGCATAGTAAAGGGGTGTTGTTGTGTTGTTGTCTTGCTTTTTCATCATGGATGTGCCTCAATTTCCACTTTTAACTCCATATAATTATATTGAATGGAAGAAAAACATGGAGTTTGTGTTGTATAAACAAAAGTTACATAGAATAACTTTAGGCATAGATCCAGAACCCACAGGTGCTACTAAGAGAAGAAAATGGTTAGATAGAAGAGATGAGGCTTTTGGCACACTTTGTCTTGCTATTTCTCCAGATTTGAGATTTCATGTTGAGTCTTGTACTACACCAAATGAGATATGGACAATACTGGACAATCTATTTGGCAAGCAAGATAAAATAAGAAGGTTCAAATTGGAAAATGAGCTAATTGCACTTAATCCTCAAGATTTTGAACAAATTGAAGACTTCTTCACCAAATTTAAGTCTCTCAGGTTGCAACTCAAACAAAGTGGTCTTGAGAAAGAAGATGAACAATTGATCCTATCTATTCTTGCAAAATTGGGTCCTGCATATTCAGTTTATGTTTCTACCTTTTATGCTACAATGGATGCCTTTGGTACTAAGTTTACCATGCCTTCACTTGAGGAGTTTGCTGCACAACTCACAAGAGAACAAGCCAAGCTACTACACATGGGCACATTGAAGTCACCAAGAAAATAGGCTCTAGTTGCAACATAAATCACAAAAGATCCTAAGGCTTCACATAATAAGGGAAAGAAACAAAAGGATTCAAAGTCTAATGAGCAAGAGAAAGAATCAAAGAAAACCCCCAACTCTTCTTCCAAAGAGGAGTCCAATAAGAAGAAGAAACCAAAGTGTTCTTATTGTAAGAAATTGGGTCATGATGAGACTAAGTGTTATGAGAAAAAGTTGGAGATGTCAAAACTTCTTCAAAAACATAACATTGAGTATTCTCCATCAACAACAGTTTTACCCAAGTCTTCTTCTTCGCCACAATCATCATCTACATCTACAGGGACATCAGGCATTGCTTATGGGATAGATAAAAGAAAAGGAAAAGCATTCTTTGCATCAACAAGTCTACAGTCAGAGAGATGGCTTCTTGATTCTGGAGCTTCTCATCATATGGCATCTTCACAGGGGATGTTCTCTTCATTTCAGTCATGTACTTCACCACCTATTTTGATGGGTAACAACACATACATGCATGCAAGTGGTAAAGGAACAGTTGATGTTGGTGACTCATGTACATTCAACAATGTGTTGTGTGTACCTTCATTGACAACCAATCTCCTTTCCATCTACCAGCTTACTCATTGTGGTGCAGAGAAGATAGTTGAGTTCACTCCTGATTCTGTGATCATTCGAAACTTGGAGAGCAGAGATATCATTGCTATTGGGATGGCTGATCATGCATCTCGCTTGTACACCTTCTCCCATTTTGTTTCTGATGATGATGTACATCCATTGGTTGATATTCACACTCATGCATCAAGTGTGAATCATGTTTCTGAGGAGAAGTTTGGTCACTTGAACCTTGGTGTTCTTGCATCTACTTTGGTTCCTGAGACTAGTTTTGAGCTTCCTCCTCCTGCTTCTTCAGAGATTGGCATTGACATAGCTTCATCCACTTCAGTTGAGCAGGATATTGTTTGTCTTCTAGATACAGGTTTTTGGGATGAGTACTTGACAGGTATTTCAGGCTTGTTTTGTGAGTCCTATCTTGATGACTTGGAGGACATCATTGATGACATTCATCTCCTCTTTGAAGGAGTTGAATCTTCTACTTAGGTTGTCTTGATTGCAGGTGATCCTGGTTTGCTGAGTCACATTGACTCTTACAAGAGGTACTAGCAGACTTAAGTCCACCATCATTAGCAGAGACCTTTGGAATTCCATGGTACCCAGTAATGACCATGCCAGATAAAATAGGTGCAGGGGCAACATTAAAAAAGTATTTGGATACATGCAAAAAGCATATAAATGATCATTGGATGAAGAGCAAAAGAACTACTATCATCAAACTCCACCAAACCTTGTATAAAAGTGACTTCCATGATGAAATAGGACACTTGGTGACCCTACTTAGTAGGATATATGGACTGCCTACTACATCCACTTTTGAAGGATGGATGTTCCTAATGATTGAAGAAATAATTACTGAAGGAAATAAATTCCACTGGGCTCAAAAATTGAGTGACAACATGCATGAGGCATTTGATATTTTCAGAGATAAACAAGTATTCAGGTGGACCTCCTATATGGTGTATTTATTAGGCAGGAGGAATGAATATGCTGCGTTGTCAAAAGTGGGAGAAGTCAATAATGATGAACAATAGCAAGTCAAAGTTTATGAATGCTACACTCAAATGGTGCTGTCTCAATCTCTCATCCACTACAAAAGGGTGAATGATGCCTTTACAATGTATATCACCAGATTGCTGCAAGGAACTATAGCCCTTAGGATATCCACTGAGGCTATGAATGAGGTTATGAAGTATGGGAGATGGTATTGTAGTTAGGGTAAAATTGCAAATCAGGGCAAATGATTAAACAACAATGATAAAACCCTAGCAATACACAATGAAGCACAAGACAACATGAAAATCAAAATAACAAATGTAAATGCAAACCGATCTTCACGCTATGCTTGATTTATCTCCATTGCTCTTCTCCACCTTGCATGAGCATGCAAGATTTTGAAGGATTATTGTTGGAGGAATGTTGGGTGCTCATTTTTGCAGCATAAAATTAAGATGAAGATGCTAGAATGAATGATAGTTAAAGGATGCAAAGGCTCTAATGATATTCTGACAGAATAATGGTACTTGAAGCTCAATGCATGCTAATGGCTTATGAGGGGGTTGATTTATAGGAAAGGCTTGGTTCCAATGGATGGCTGAGATTAAAAAGCTAATTGATTGATGTGGACGGCTAGGATTGATTAGGTTATCCCACTCTTCAAGGGAGTTGTAGTCATTTGACAAGTGTCAAGAAGAATAGGGCTCATGTGTGCTTGTGTACATAAAAAGTACTACATATAAAAGATATTAAATAAAAGGCTGTAGTACCACTTATCTTTTTTAAATGAAAGAGGCACACATGTCGGCTAAATGATAAGATAAATTAATTAAATAAGTAAAATTTATTTAATTAATTGGAAAGTCGGCGTATGATGAGAACTTAATTCAAATAAAATATTTGAATTAGTTGGGATATGAGTTGGATATTAATTAAATAAATTAAGATTTATTTAATTAATTGGATAATGGGATTAGGATATGATGTGAAAATTAATTAAATAAATAAAATTTATTTAATTAATTGGCTAATGGAATAAGTGGGGTTAAGAGTGGGATTTAGGATAAAATGCTACATGATGTCTAAGTGATGTTTTTGACTAGGTGTTGCAAGACATGAACAAATTTGGGACAAATTTGGGTGTCTACATTTTGCCCCTCTTTGAGATGATGTTCGAGATGATGAGCTTTGTGTCGAGTAACATCATTTCAAAGAAGTTAAGGTATGGATAATTGATAGGGATGATGATGATGATGATGATGAAAAGATAGGATGATGATGCCCCCTCGAGAGGATAGGCGGGTTGGACAAACACGGGTATACTCTCGAAAAGAAAATGACTTGGCTGCAAAAGAAAGATAAGGGGATAGATAGAAGAAATGAATGATGCGTTATGCTGCAATGAAAGTGAGAAAGCATGATGTTTGATATAGCACTAGACGTTATGCACCAAGGTAGAAGGACCAGGGTGACGATGTGTCTCATGCCCCAGCGTAATACAACCTTGTCTGGATACAAGATATGAATATTAGCTAGATTGATACCGATGTGAAACAAATGTAAGATAAAAATGATGACACACACAAGCAAGCAAGCAAGCATGCACAAATGATTCAAAAACAAACAAGGTATTGCCCCTGTCAAGCTGTAAACCAATGATTGATTTCTGATTGTTTGTTGTTAAGAGTGTTGTCATTGCAGGGAAAGCTATATCCCTAGATCAACACAAGGTTGTTTGCTGAGTTGGTTAGCTAATTGGCTGAGTGATTTGCTTTGGCTTACAACAAGGCTAGGATCAAGACTATTGATTGCATTTGGATAACTTGGCTTGATTGATTAACTTGATTGGTATGGATTAAGGATTGGCTTACACTTGGATCATTGTTTGGAATGGTGGGAAGATGATGAAATGCTGATTAGATTGATTTGATGTAGGATGGATGATTTGTGGTGGATTGAGCTGCTTTTGATTTGCTGAAGTGATTGGATTTGATTTGATGGCTAGCTTGATGTGCTTGAGTTGATTTGCTTTGGTGTTGATGCTGATGATTGATAGGATTTATTTTGATGGTTGGCTTGATGTGCTTTGGTTGTGATGTTTGTTGTTGCTGGGTTGATTGTTTTGATTTTTTTGGAATTTTCAAGAATATTTGATTTTTTTCATTTTTGGAGTTTTGTTGAAATGTTTTGGAAAATGCTAATGGATTTACAATTTAGGTAGCATTTGTGCTTGATACCAATGATAAGGGAAAACCAAATCTAGGTGCAAGGGATGGATAAAAGGATGGGCTCATAGTAAATGTGATGGAAGGCTCATGAGAGTTGGATGGGATGGAAGATTCATGAGAGTTGGATGGATAGATAAGAGGATAGGCCATATAATGGATGGATGCATGCCCCATGATAAATGGATAGGTAGGCTATAGTGGAAAGCTCATGATAAATGGATGGGGATAAGCTATAAGATGGAAAGCTCATGATAAGGATATGCCATAGTGGATGGAACATAAGGAAGCTAGGATGTGATCTCGAAAGGCTATGTTGCATAGGAAGAATAACTTGCCCCATTCTAGGATTTTTACATGACAAGGCTCATGACAATGGGATGACATGATAGGTTTTACATGACAAGGTGTACGATAGGTGGATAATGATAAGATGGATTGATTAAGAAGGTATGAGGTATACCAAGAGGTATCCAAACATGTTCTAACATTTTGCCCCTATGTCTTCATCAAAATCAAAAAGGGGGGAGGATGGATAAATGGGTTCAATAGGAATAGGCATGTTTATGTAATGGCTAAGGATGGTAGGATGTAGCATGATAGGATGGAAAATGATATAATGGGATAGATAGTTTGGAAATGGATAGGTTAGATGAGACAATGTGCCCCCAAGTGTAAGCGACATAGAAGATCAACCTACACATGACGCCTATTTGCCAGGTTTTCATCACGGTACTTATCCAAGGCGCCTGTTTACCAGGTTTTCACCATTAGACGAAGGATTTCTCTTTACTTTTGTGATTTTTGATTTTTTTTGTTTTTGCTTTTTTTTTTCTTTTTTTTTTCTTTTTTAGATGGGTTGACATAACAATTACACATGGCGCCTGTTTGCCAGCTTTTCACCATGGTAATGGATAGGAGGGATTCAAGTGGCTAGTGCTTTGAAGTTTGATAGGGTCCCATTAGAGATGGATGATGCCTTCGCATGGACCATGTCATTATGCTCATCGATGTTGATAAGGGATTGCATGGATGGGAGATGGATTAGGTAGATAATGGATTATGAAAGGTTCATGCAAGGATAGATGGATGGGGATAGTGGATTTATATAGGCTTATGGAATGAAGATGGATGAAAAATTTATGCCAAAGCATGGACCATAGGGATAGCATGGGGGAGATATGTAGGATAATGGATGGAAGATGGGGAGATGTAGTTATGTGGAGGTGCTGCGGAGTGGAAGGGAATCATGACCAATGGTTGCACACACCGTGATAAACATTGAAGCTTGTGATTGGATGGTGGTGTAGGAAGCAATGGAGATTTTTGCTTAGGAGATGGTTGATGAAGTGATTTAGGAACCCACATAGATTTAATATTTTTAGTGCTTTTATTTTTCTTGTGGGATTTTTGAAGGGAATGGAAGTTTTGGATGGAAGTAGGCTTTTGTATGGAGATAGGTGATTGGGATTCTTGAGATGTAGAGGAGGATGCCTCATTCATTTTGCTAGCTATTTGCTTAGGAACCCAAACCATTTTGCTTTTGGGCTTTGCCTTTGGAGGTAAGGGTTTAGATGAACTTTTCTTTGAGTTTGATTCTTTATGTCCTAAGGTATGAAGACCTTTAGGATTTTTGGTAAGATTTTTAGCTTTATAAGTAGAGGCATCAAAATTTTTTCTTTTGAATCCCATGGGGTGGGTGGAGTGGATGGAATGATTGGAAGCTTTATGCTTAGACGATGTGTGCTTTTGTTGGCCATGATTAGGGATGTAAGGATACTTATGAATGATAGGTATGTTAGGTGTTGGAAGCAATGGTGGCAAGGTGGATGGAGGGATATTTGGAGTTGGTAAAAGTGGAGGCAAATTAGATGGCGGAAGGTGTATGGTCACATGCTTTTGACATTTGTAGGTTGATGGAGATGGAATGGCAACACATGTTTTGGGTATATGATAGGATATATGATGGTAAGTGGTAGGTTTAAGATGCATGAAGAGATTACCAACATCTTGGCCTTGTTTACCTTGGGGTGTGTATCCAAGGCCATATGAGTTTGGAGGAATCTTGACATGGTTTGGCTCCAAAATACCTTGGTCATAAAGGCCTAGGCCTTTGCCTTTGTAGTTCATGTTTTGGAGGATGTGATTGACTATGGGACTAGATGTGTTTTGGGAGCTAGACTTGAGTTTGTTATTGGATGGAGAAGGTGAAGTGGATAAAGGTTGTTTTTGTCCTAAGGAAGAACACTCATGGATGAGGGTGGTAAGACCAATAGGACATGATGGTGGATTTGAAGTAGAATCGATAGTGGATGTGGAAGGAGGATCATTAGGATCTTGATTAGCATTGTGTTCACTAAGATCCAAGTTATTTGTTTGATCTTTTATGCTTACTTGGGGGACAAGTGTCTCAGCATGACAAGTGGATGTTTGCTCATTATGGATAGGGCTAGATGGCTGATGACTAAGAGCAATTTGGATATCTTGCTCATGGATTATAGGATTATGGATAGGATCAAGTGGCTCATGGATAGCTTCTTTATCATGGATATCATCTTGATCATAAAGAAGGTAAATGTTATGGATGGGTTGCATGAAAGTGTTTTGATCTTGAGTTGGACTAGGGCTTAATGTTTCCACATGCTTAGGATTAAACCTTTGACATACCTCTTGGGTTGCTTGAATGGAATTGGAAGGCTCTTGGATAGGCTCTTGGTCAACAACATGAGAACATGATAACTCTTGACTTGGATTAATGATAGAAGGTTCACAAATAGGCTTGATGGCTTGTAGGTCACATGATGGGCTTGAAGGGATAGGTATGTTAATGGAAGGCTCTTGGATAGGCTCAAGGATAGGTGTTTGGCATGGGGATATATGATTGGACATGACCTTTGGA
Source organism: Cunninghamia lanceolata (assembly GCA_027924645.1). NCBI lineage: Eukaryota > Viridiplantae > Streptophyta > Pinopsida > Cupressales > Cupressaceae > Cunninghamia > Cunninghamia lanceolata. Next base: position 9,443,571 of record BSBN01001344.1, on the reverse strand, counting down.
AGTTCTTTGGTAGGCTCATGAATGGGTTTTTGACATGGAGGTAGTTTATTCCTAGCTAGTAGCCAATGGATCACATCCTTCGCAAGGGTATGAGTGGATGGGCAATATAATGGATGGATGATAATAGTAGATGATGTTGTAGGCTTATGATTAGGATTAGGTTGAGGGCTAATTGGATTGGACGGATTAGGATTTGGACTAGATGGGGGTGACACATGGGATTGGGATGATGTGGCATGATTTCTTATTGTATGTTGATACACCTTGTAAACAATTGGGAAAAATATTGGGCATTGATTTGTATTATGGCCTTTGGTCCTATGGTATGCACAATAATCATGTTCATCATATGGACTTTCTTCACATGGTTTGACTTCAGGAAGTTCAATGAGTTTTACTTCAAGCATTCTTTGTAAAACTATCTCAGCCGCATCCTTTGGTGAAGGATTAGAATGACATGGTGATGAAGGTAATGGAGGGCTTGGTGGTTTGGAAGGTAGAGGGATTAATGGACTAGGAATGGGATCACATGGTGGTGTTGGGCTAGGACTTGTTGGCTCATTTGTTGGCATGGGATTGGATGGTGGTTGTTGTGCCTTGCACACACGCCCCATTCTAAACATGGGGGCCCCTCCCCTTTGTTCTTTTGTTTTGGCTAGTGGGTCGTTTGGTTTTTTGATCTCTCTCTCTCGGAAGTGGTTGTACGGTTTAAAGTATATGTGCCCTGGATAGAATGATTACCTTGAAAATCACTTCAAACTTGCTAAAGGAGGGTTGTTGTTTCCCCTCCTAGAGTCCTTGATTTAGTTTGTTGCGCTAAAACTGGCCTCAATTGACTTTTGCGCTAAAACTGGCCTCAACTGACCTTTGCGCTAAAACTGCACTCAATTGACTTTTGCGCTGAAACTAAATTCCACCGACCTTTGCGCTGAATCTGGACTCAACCAATCTTTGTGCCGATTTTCAGTCTGTCGGACCTAGCACTAAAATCCCCTCCGTCTGACCTAGCGCTAAATTTCGTTCCAAGTGACTTCGCATTATAACCAACTAGGTCAGACCCCCAAACATACCCCGCAGGTCGGATGAGTCCGAAAGCCCCGCCAAACAGGTCAAGTCGGAGGCCTCCAAATTTCGCGCTGATTTCTCCCTCAATTGACCAGGTCGGAGACCTCTAGTTTTCCCTCCAAGTCGGAACCCCTGCAAATCCCCGCTGACAGTACGTACTCCCGAGCATTAATGGCGGATTGGCGCGGCTTAAATAGGGAAATTAGGTAAAGTTAATTCATTTTAACCGCGTTTTCGAAACCTGCACATCCGGAGCTCCGATTTTCACGGCAGACATCGCCCAAGCTCGAACCCGCGACATCTCGACAAATCGGATCTGCGCCGCCATTTACAGGTAGGGTTCCGACCCTTTGCATTTCGAGTTTCTTTAGGGTTTTGAAGCAAATTTAGGAGAAACTGTTAGGGTTTTCACCGTTTACGTAGTAACTGTTGAGTCTGTAAGTTGAATGTAATAGTTCTAGGTTAGGGTTTGGTGAGTCGGCTCTTCCAGTTTCAAAACCCTAGACTAAGATCCTTGTAAAAGACCACAAACCAGGAGGCCTTGGGCAAATTTAGACCCTTTCGGGTCAAAACTCTGCAAACCCCGCGCACGAAGACGGCGCTAAGTTGACCCTCGACCGACCTCCAAACAACCCAGTTATTCAATATAGTCGGATACCCTTAGATCTAGCGCTAAAATCCAGCGTCCAATTGCGCTGAAAATGACCTTATCCGACCCTCTCAACTCACATAGCGTTTACAAATCGGGTCGGATGGTTTAGAAATACCCGCAGCCTTGAAAACAGCTTTTTGCGCTAAAATCTCCTTTGTCCGACTTTGCGTTTCAATACCCCGTGTCCGACCAGGTCGGATGACATCTATAACCCCGCGAAGTTGGTACTGCTCGAAAGGCCCGCTGAAAAGACTTACCAAACTATTCTGCGCTACATTTTCCTTCATCCGACCATGCGCTAAAACACCTTGTGTCTGACTTAGTCAGACCCCATCGAAATCCGCGCAAGTCAGACTCACCTGAATTCCGCGCAAGAGAATCATTGTTATGCCAGCAATCGTTTTGCGCTAGTTTGTCCACCGACCGACTTGTAAACCATTGGAGGTCGGAGACCTCCAGATCTCGCGCAAGTCGGACACCCATAAAAATAGCGCAAATTTCAGAACGCACTGAACAAACCCTCATTTGAGGTCAGACCTGCCTTATTTCCCTGCCGAGGTCAGACAGCCTTAGTTTTAGCGCTTTTACTGCCCAAGGTCAGACAACCTCAATTTTAGCGCAAATCTCCCTAAATGATCGAATTTGCTGAAATTTCTTTAGGAAGGATGGTTCAAGGTAAGGTTATTAAAGTTATAATGCTATATTGATGATGTTTAGATGAATCTTTTTTACAACATTTGATATCTCCTTGCATGCAATATGCTGTGAATGTTAACTTAGTCTTCTTTCAAAATGCGTGCTTTTAATAAATGATGGGTTTATGATTGATTTATCTAATCCTAGGAATATATCAAGGAACTTACTTGATATCAAGCTTATGAAGTCTGGTTTTGCAGGTTAGATGTCTGCACGAGCTCAAGCCATGAAGTACGAGTTCAAAGGGATACCCCCGGAAACCAAGATCCACTCTGGATGGAGTAACGTAGGAGACACTGATCTAGGTCATATTGACTTAGATGATTTCAGACTTAGAATCTTCGGGCCCACTCCGACTCCTCGAGCCAAGAAACTTAAGGACAGTGGACTCGGACAAGCAGCTGCCTTCCCGACCTCTGTTCAGTGTGCTGAGTTAATAGCAAGTTGTGCAGATAGGTACGACATCGTATCTAGGCAAATTCAGACAGCTAGTGGAGAAGTCCTAGCTGATTTGTCCCCACCTGCTTTGGCAGAAATGCTGGATATCCCGTGGCATAAAACCATGACTATGCCCGACAAGCAAGCATCCAAGGAGGCATATAACAAAGATGTGGAGGGATGCAGAAAACACATAAATGATCATTGGATCAAGAGCAGGAAATCCGCTCTCATCAAGCTCCCCATAGTGCTATATAGAAGTGACTTCCACGATGAAATTGGAGATATAGTGACCTTTTTGAGCAGAGTGTATGGGTTACCTACTGCTTCCACTTTTGAAGATTGGATGTTCGTCATAATTTCAGAAGTGTTGAAAGGAACCAAGTTCCATTGGTCACAGATCCTTAGCGACAACATGCATGAAGCTTTCAACCACTTCAGTGAAAAGAAATATTTCAGATGGACATCCTACGTCGTCTATGCATTGGCAAGAATGAATCATTACGACGGATTGTCTAGGATCGGAGAAATCGGGAATGATGAAAAGACACAAGTCAAGGTATATGAAGGATATCCTCAGTTAACTTCGTCACAATCTTTGATACACTTCAAGCGGGTTAACGATGCATTTACCATGTACATAGCAAGGAAGTTGCAAGGTAACACAGCCTTGAGGATTTCAGCCGAGGCTATGAATGAAATAATTCAATACGGCCGGTGGTATATACAATTTGAGAAGTTCACATACATCAGAGTACAAGGCTTCACTGGAATGGCATATAGGTTGCCAAGATATCCTGATGATAAGACAGTGCTCTTAGAACTGTCCAGGCAATTAGTGCCGTGTGCCGAGAAACTCAAGCACCTGCACCGAACAAATGTCCAATTTCCCATCAAGTTTGGCAGAGGACTCTACGCGTGCCCTTCCCTCGCCTCAGCTGAGTATTCAGATAAAGAGCTCCAGCTTCTGAACTTGCATTATTACAATGCTAGGGCTCACTTTGACCCGAATCAGGTGATGGAGAAGTTTGTGAGCAAGAAGTTGTTTCACAAAGATCACATTGAAGATTTCTGGGCCAATTGCACTGACAATTACGATGTCATGAAGAGGACGCACTCGAGGCTATCCTTGGATTTTATCAAGAAGTTTCATGTAATGGAAGTACCAGATCAATTGCAGGATGATGATAATATTATGGCTAGAGGCCCGTGGGAAACACAATACCATTTACCCATCCCATTAACCAATTGGGCAAATGCAGAAGAAAGCTCCTTGGATGTGATCACGAAGGAGCCAGTTAGATTGAGTAAAGCCTGGGTCAGAGCACAATTGGGTGTCCTAAGGGGGCAAGGAGTCCAACTGACCTATACGGCAGTTGAATCAGATAAGGACTCCGAGGGAGAAGAAGATGAGCCCGTACTGGGAACAGACGATACAGAGCCTATCAAGGAAAAAGATTCAGATATTGATGAACATGCCCCTTTGGCAGCAAGGGCTCGAAAAGTAAAAAAACCTCCTGTGAAATCCCCTCGGAAGAAGGATCCACCTCCTAGGCCCAGAGTTACTAAGAGGAAGGACATGCCGGGCAGCACTGGGGAGGCCTCCAAGACCAAGAAGGTAAGAACAGAAGCAGCGAGCAAGGAGCGTGTTACTACTAAAGATGATTCAACTCCTTCGATCTCCCAGACCCCTATACCCGATACAGGAACAGCTGTTTTGGCTTCCACCTTCTCTACTTCTATCCCTCCTTCTTCTTCCGTTTCATCTACTTCTCCCACCACCTCAGCCGTCATTGTGCAGGAATCATCCCCTCCCGCTTCTCCTTCCTCTGGCATTACTACCACTTCCTGCCCATTGGCAATATCCTCCGGTGATTCCAGCAGTCCTGTTTCTCCCCCTCTCGCCATTATGTACCCTACCCCTTCTTCTCCCTTACCATTGCCCGCTTTCGCTAATTTGACTCAAATTAGTACCCCTTCCTTCACAATTTCTTCTGCTGTCCCCCTTTCACAAATGCCTGCGATGACTTTGGAAGTACCTTTGTTGGAGGATATTGAGAAAGTATGCGCGGAGTTGGGATTACCAGAGCCCGAGGGAGCGCTGACCAGTAAAAATGATAAGAACCCCCTCGACTCGTCTGTTGGTATAGAAATAATTGACATATCTGATAGTCCGCTGAGCAAGGACCCAACAGAGGAAGTTTTGGAAATAGCACGAGAAAATGTGCTCGAGAGCCTAAAGGAATTGGCCCAAGGAGAAAAGGAGAAGAGCCCTGAGCCCAAACGGGAGCCTTCCAAAGAATTGACTATATCAGATGAAGGTGGGAATGCTGAATTGAACAAATCTTCCGCTCCAGAATGGCTGCAAGATAGGATGGTATATCCGGAACCCCAGATCGAAGTAATGAAAATTGATTTGAGCACCATCCTATCGCAGGCTCAGAAACCTCAGAAACAAAAGAAGGCGAAAGTGCAATCAAGAATCTACCAGAGCGAATCAGGCTCAAGGATTGCAGAGGTAGCTGTCCCTCCTGCTGACGTAACAAGAGATCAAGTCAGGGCGGAGGATTATGTGATATCCACAGTTGACTTAGGCCCAACCACCCGTGCTCAAAGGGTGGATGATTTTAAAGGATCAGTTACGTCAATTTTGAAGCAGTTGGATAAGGACGAGATGTCCAAGAAGGAATTAAAGCACCAAAATGAGGAACTCAGGGCGTGTCTTCAATTTTTGGTGAAACCAATAGATGCAGGGGGTGATATAAGGACTGTGCCTACCTTCCTGTCCACGGATGAAATGGCAAAGCTGAGCGAGGTAAGATCAAAATCCCAAGGCGTCGAGAACTGGTTGATGAGTGTGTTTGAAGCGGGATGCGATGCCATAAGTGCCTCTGCTCAGATCCACCAACGTACAGTGGAATTGATTAACAAGTGGAAAGATTTGCGTGATGAATGTGACTTATTCGACGAATACTATTCTCACATGTATCCGCGAATCAAGGGTATCCGGGAGTTGCCAGCTCAAACCTTGGTCACAGAAAATATTTTGACTGGAGATAGGCTCCCGAAGGCTATTGAATGGTATCAGCAGTTACTTCTGAGGAAAGAGACCTTTGAGCAAGCAAAGGAAGCATATAAACCCGCTGACGAAGAACTGAGATCTATCGTATACGATATCAGCGATGCTTTGAGAAGCTGTAGAGACGAATCTTTTGATGATTATGCTCCTTTCGAGGTCGAAAAATGCAAAGGTAAACTGCATGTTATCTTATTTGAAGACACTGTGCTAAGTACGGAAGAACGGCTGGATAAAGCAAGTGATCTCAGAGCAGAATTCAAAGCATTCCACAGAGCAGAGGCAGATTTTGAAAGGATATACACCAGATTCAGTCGGGAGCTAGAGGTGTTCGATTACAGAATACATCACCTGAAAGATCCAGACCCATCTGATATCAATCCAGCACTTGAGGCATGGCTGGCCTATCGGAATAAGTTGTCCAGTGGAGACAGTATCGACCTGGATAAAGAATCTTAGTATTATGTGAATATTTTATTGATTCAAATCCTATCATTGTTGTAAATTTGATATATCTGGACATCATGTAATTTATTTTGTCTTCTTCTTACCTCCTAAATGAGTATTTTCACTAATGTATTGGGTTGGCTAGTCGAAATGACTAGATTCAATGTATCTGGGGCTATTTTTTCGTCTTTTTCATAAAAGACAAAATGTAATCCGGGAATTAATGTGGGCCTTTCTTAATGTAATCTTAGCCGTCGGTGTTGAGTTAATCTCCACCGTTCATTTGAAGAGCTAGGGTATGCTGCTTTCTATATAAAGGGCTGCCATCTCCACTTTTTGTAAGAGAGAGATTTTGATGCCAAATTGTTGACTCTGTGCCATTTGAATTAATACAAAGCAAGTTTCTGCAGCATTTCTGAGAATTTGCATCTTGTTTCAATTCATTGTGGTCTTCATGGTTTGCTTCTTGCTCTCCTATAGTTAGATTAGTTGTGCTTTTATGATGTTAATGGTTTATTGCAGTATTTGATGAATGTTCCAAGTCCATACTTTTGGTTGTTTGCTGATGGTAAATAACTGTGTAAAGTTAGCCTGGGCTTATTATCTGTGCTAAAGTTCAACTTCATTTTATGAGTTAAGTTGCGCCATTTATTGGGTATTTAACGAATGAATGTGGTCTGAAAATCTTTCGACTTCCATTGAAGATAGCACCATTTTCTGCAGCACTGTAACACCTATTTCGGTTTGGTAACTCAGAAAACTGGTTTGAAGTCTGGAATATTTGTCTACTAAAGATAACCCTTGCATTGTGAATGTCACTTAGGATTCCTTCTAAACCCTAAATCTTTTGCATTTTCTTTGAAACCACTGTTTAGTTGTTAGAGTAGAAAGTTTCAGCAGCATCCCACTTTGTATATCAGCTGAAAATCATAGTAGGGTTTATGTGTATTTGTTGTCTCAACCTTGAAGATTTGCAGACTGCATGTAAGACCCCTTGTAGGTACAGCTGGAACATAACCATTGAGAAATTCCAAGCAAGCTAAGACCTAGCTGCATTATCCTTGGAGTAGTCTTGCCTAGGGTAAGATACTTTTCAAGAGAGGTGTGAAACCAACAATCACACCTACGTTGTTGCGTGCTAAAACCACCATCAACAGTGGTGGCCACTCTAGATTGGTATCTCCCTTGTCAAAGGTAATTAAGTCTTGCATAGGATAAATTGGGCTTTGATTTACGTACAAGGGACCACTTGGACTTGGATATGATTCTTGTTGGAAAGGTGGATTTAGATCTATCAATGGTGCTTGGTGGTCTTGTTGAAAAGGTGTACTTGGACTTACTTGATTTATGTATAAAGAGCCATTGGGACTTGCATGTTGTTCTTGTAATGCCACTTGATTGCTTTGTGGATGGGCTTGGTAGTGCATTGGCATAGTGGCATGAGGGATTGGATAAGCTTGAGGTGGATATTCATAGGTTGATGTGGCATTGATTTGTTGGATAGGTGGATTAAGTTGATAGGAAGTGGATGGATATGACATGTGACTAGATGGATTAGTTTGGTAAGAAGTGGATGGATATGACATGTGGCTATAAGGTGGATTAGGTTGGGAGTGAATGGCTAAGGATTGTTGTACTTGTCGAGCTTGACTAGTGGTTAAAAGGTGTTGAACTTGGGCTATGAAGTGTTGCAATTGAGGTGATTGACTTGCATGGGGTTGAGCTCTTTGGATGAAGAAGTGTAATGTTTCAATGGCATCTTGGTTTAGGGGTTGTGATCCTTGATAAAGATTTTGGAGGAATCTTTGGAATTTGATTTCTAGGTCCTCTAGTGTAGACATGTTGTCACCAATTGTTTGTTTTAAGTCCTTTTAGCAAGTGCTTATTTAGGGATTTTGATGATGATGTGGAATGTTTAGATGACTTGGCTATGTTTGGGTTGGATGATAACTAGGCTATGTTTGGGATGAAAGTGATTGGGTTTGAATGTTATTGGAAGAATGTGTAGGATGACTTGTCTTTATGTGTTTGGGTGTTTAGAGCTTGATGTCGCAATATTCAAACAAATGATTATGCATATACACACATGAATCACTCACGCAAGACACATAAGCAAGTTGTTAGTTTGGAATAATGTGATGATGGTTAAGCAAGCACATGAAGACACTTCAACAAGTCCTAGTCAAGGCAAGGCCACTATCACAAGGAGGTTCTAATAAAAATCCGGGGGACTGGCACCCCACGAGCATCCAGCAAGCCACTTAAGACTTTAACTAACCTACTAGGAGTTTTAATATACACAAAGGTACACCTCCTTTCGAGTTAGCACTGTATGGTGAGCGCTAATACCGGTTAGACTTGGCTTTTGCCTTATCCTTTGATTTTTATAGCGGACCGGATGAAAGTACCGCTTGAGGTTGTTCCCTTGGGGTGGATACCAAGGTAGGCCTCTCTAAGGCTAAACAAAAGCAACACAAGTAAATGTTTTTGATCTCCAACTTCGTGTTGGGACGCGAGGAGAGAGCATACACATTTACTTGGTCACACTCGCATGGGGTTCATTAACCTTAGAAATTTCATGTGTGGAAGATAATGCAAGCACTTGTTTGTTTTAAAACTCAAATCCAAATGTAATGAAAGACAATGGTTTGTTTTAGCCCAATTTTTTGATGTGAATTTGCAAACAATTGTTCATTTTATGCCCAAAATCCAAATGTGTTTGCAAACAATGATTAGAAGATGAGAAATGAAATGATTGCACCTGGTTAATTCACTATCCAAATTGTTGTAGATGTTGATATCAATGTTGCTCCAGCTCCTTATGATCACCTACAACAAAAAAAAAATGATATTATAATGCAGGCATAAAAAAAATAGGCTCATCAGGCAAGAAAAATTATAATTTTAAATGCATAGCCGAATTAGATTTGATTATTTTGATATATTTTTGGTTTGAAAATTAAAAAATTAAAGAAGAGACCCCCATTAATTTTCAGAGAGCTTTCCAAAAATGTAAAGAAATCAGAGAAATTCCCTGATTTGCGCCCAGAAATGCGGATTTATGAAAAATGTATAGTCGGCAAAGATCTAATTTTTTCACACTGTAAATGACCTCCAAATTAAATCTGTAAAACATAGACCCCCATTAGAATTTCAAGAGCTTTCCATAAATGTAAAAATTTCTAAAAAATTTGCTGATTTGCGCCCATAATTACGATTTTATGAAAACACATAAAAATGTCATAAATCCTGCAAAAATCGTGATAAACCCAACATGTTTCTGTTGTAGCTTCCTTATATCATGGAAAAACTTCTGCTAAAATCTTGTATAAAAATTCATAGCCATTTGGAAGATATGATGAAATCTTTAAAACCTAGGGTTTTCTCCAAAAAGTAGCAGATCTGCAACAAAAAGTTAATTAAACCTACAAAACTCAACAATGGGGGTTAGATGAATACAAATTTTTACTACAAAAACCTACAAAAAAGATCAAGCGAAGTGAGTCCCACCGGGCGTGCCAAATGTAGTTAGGGTAAAATTGCAAATTAGGGCAAATGATTAAACAACAATGATAAAACCCTAGCAATGCACAATGAAGCACAAGACAACATGAAAATCAAAATAATAAATGTAAATGCAAACCGATCTCCACGCTATGCTTGATTTATCTCCATTGCTCTTCTCCACCTCGCATGAGCATGCAAGATTTTGAAGGATTATTGTTGGAGGAATGTTGGGTGCTCATTTCTGCAGCATAACATTAAGATGAAGATGCTAGAATGAATGATAGTTGAAGGATGCAAAGGCTCTAATGATATTTTGACAGAATAATGGTACTTGAAGCTCAATGCATGCTAATGGCTTATGAGGGGGTTGATTTATAGGAAAGGCTTGGTTCCAATGGACGGCTGAGATTAAAAAGCTAATTGATTGATGTGGACGGCTAGGATTGATTAGGTTATCCCACTCTTTAAAGGAGTTGTAGTCATTTGACAAGTGTCAAGAAGAATAGGGCTCATATGTGCTTGTGTACATAAAAAGTACTACATATAAAAGATATTAAATAAAAGGCTGTAATACCACTTATCTTTTTTAAATGAAAGAGGCACACATGTCGGCTAAATGATAAGATAAATTAATTAAATAAATAAAATTCATTTAATTAATCGGAAAGTCGGCTTATGATGAGAACTTAATTCAAATAAAATATTTGAATTAGTTGGGATATGAGTTGGATATTAATTAAATAAATTAAGATTTATTTAATTAATTGGATAGTGGGATTAGGATATGATGTAGAAATTAATTAAATAAATAAAATTTATTTAATTAATTGGCTAATGGAATAAGTGGGGTTAAGAGTGGGATTTAGGATAAAATGCTACATGATGTCTAAGTGATGTTTTTGACTAGGTGTTGCAAGACATGAACAAATTTGGGACAAATTTGGGTGTCTACAGGTATATACAATTCCAAAAATTCACCTATTTAAGGATTCAAGGCTTCACTAGAATACCATATAGACTGCCTCGTTATCCCACAGACAAAGTTGTAATCTTAGATTTGTCAAGGCAGTTGATTACTTGCGCAAAGAAATTGAAACACCTCCATAGAACAAAAGTCAAGTTTCCCATCTTGTTAGGTAGAGGTAATTATGCATGCGTCTCCCTAGGGGTAGTAGGACATTCAGATACAGAGCTTCAGTTGCTTAACCTCCATTTGTACACAAAGAGAGATCACTTTGATCTACATAGGGTGATGGAAAAGTTTGTGAGCAAAAAGCTATTTCATAAAATGCACCTAGAAGACTTCTGGGCCAATTGTGTAGATGATTATGAGGTGTTGAAGAGGACTCACTCAAGGTTGTCCTTAGGATTTATAAGAAAATTCCATATCATAGAAGCCCCAGATCAACTTGATGACGATGACAATGTAATGCAAAGAGGGCCTTGGGAAACTCAGTATCACCAACCAGTTCCACTGCCAAACTAGGCTAATGCAGAGGAAAGTTCCTTAGATGAAGTGATGAAGGAACCAATAAGATTGAGCAAATCATGGGTTAGAAGTCAAATTGTTGTATTAGAGAGACAAGGAGTGCAATTGACCTATACACCTCTTGAGTCAGAGAAAGAATCTGGAGATGAAGAGGATGCACCAATAGAAATACCAAATGAAGCATAACAAGCTCAAGAGTCTACTGAAAAATCTGATAGTGAAGAACATATCCCTTTGACAGAGAAAGGTAAAGGAAAGAAAGTAAAGAAGGCTGGTCCAAAGGCACAAAAGAAAGATATGCCTCCTGCAACAAGAACAAGGGCATCCAAGAAGAGGGACATGCCTAGTGGACTAGGGGAAGGCTCAAAAACAAAGAAGACTAAAGTAAAAGCCCTTGACATAACCATATAGACCTCTACTGTTGCAACACTTGATGATACAAACTTGCCAGTAACCTCTTCACCCCCTGCTACTCCAATTGTGAATACTGCTGCACTCTCTCTTGCTGTTTCAATTGCTGCCCCAATTGCCACTGTTACAATCATCCAAGAAGATACCTCTACTTCCCCTCCACCAGTGGTCGCCATCTCTACTGTTGCAAGCTCATTAATGATAGAGTCAGACACCCCAAGCAACCCCACTTCTTCTATTGCTGTCTCTTCACTTCCTTCCATTTCCACCATGTCTCTGCCTTCCATATCCTCTGTTTCATTCTCTACATCCTTTTCCTTGCCACCTATTTCCTCTATTCTTTCATCCTCCTTTTCCATGCCTTTTTCCTCCATCACCACACCTATTGTCATTTCCTCTATCCTGCCAACCTCTCCCATTCCACCTTCCTTTGGATTCACTTAATTTGCTAACTTGGCACAAGTTAGTCTGCCCTCATTTGCCACAATCCCACTATCATCAGTTCCTAGTTCCCAAGTCACACCAACATAGGATTCAACCCCTTTGGCCATACCACTGCTGCTAGGAATAGAGAAAGTATGTGCAGAGTTGGGTCTTGAGGAATTAGAAATTGAAAAGGATACATTTGAAGAACCTCTTCCACTGAAAAGAAATGTTGAAATAATAGAAGTCTCTGATAGTCCCATTGAAGGGAATACAACAGATACAGTCTTGGGGATTGCTCAAGAAGAAATGTTAGAAAATTTGAAGAGTATCGGAGATGAATAAGAAGATGTAGATAAAGGATTTGAGCAAGAACTAAAGTTGCTCGAGGGACCATCAAACACAGATGATGAAAATATTGATATTCCTAAAGATTCTTCTTCTAGAACACCTGATTGGCTACACAATAGACTTGCTTATCAAGAACCTCACATCAAAGTGATGAAGTTGGATCTAGATGCCATTTTAGCCAAGATAAAGAAGCCAAAGAAACAGAAAAAGGCTAAAGTTTAATCTAGAATTTACAAGGATGTTACAGGATCCAGAATAGCTGAAGTAGCTATTCCACTAGCTGACATGCATAAAGGATAAGTTTGAGCTGAAGACTATACCATAACGACCATTGATTTGGGACCTACTACAAGAGGTCAAAAGATTGATGAATTCAAAGTCTCAATTTCTTCTATTTTGGAACAGTTGGATAAAGATGAACTCACTAAGAAAGAGTTAAAATAGCAGAACGAAGAACTCAGAGCATGTTACAGTTCCTAATGAGGCCTTTGGATTCTGAAGGAGAGCTGAGATCAGTCCTAACTTTGCTATCAAAGGATGAATTAACAAAATTTGATGACATCAAGACAATGGTTGCTGGAACTTAGAGATTCTCTGATTCAGAGTGGACCACATCAAGGACCTGGTTCCCGCCAACATTAATCCAACATTGTCAGCTTGGGTCACTTACAACAATAAGAAAGTGCAAGAAGATGAAATAGATTTGAATAAGGAGGAATATAATATTTTTGAATATTTTGAATCTAATCCCGTCACTTGCAAAAAAATGCTATGATCAGGAAGTCAAGTGACACTATTTTGTTTTTATTGTGTCTTGAAAATTGTCTTTTCATTATATATGGTCAAATGGGTATTCAATTTGTCTAAGTTCAATGTATTTGAGGGTCATTTTTCATCCTTTTCCCACAGGACAAATTGTAATATGGGAATGAGAAGTGCTATTGTAAATGCTCTAATTGTTGTTAAATCTTGGCCGTTGATGTTGAGTTAATCTCCATCGTTCATTCAAATCTCAGTATGGCACCTCTCCTATATAAAGGACCATCGTTCTTTCATTTGTAAGACTCTTGATGCTGAATTGTTGACTCTCTAGCAAATTTTTTGATTAATACAAAGCAAGTTATCGTGGGTTTCTCTGGGAATTTTTTGTTTGTATTATCAATTTGGTTTCATGGTTCACATCTTGATCTGCATTAGTTAGATTGTGCTTTTGTAATGCTGTTGATTTGTTGAAGGTATTTGATGACATTCAAGTCCATACTATTAGTTACTTGCTGATTGTAAGTATCTTTGTATAGTTAGCCTAGGCTTTAGTTTGAGCAAAGTTTAATTACATTTTAGGAGTTGAATCATGCCATTAGTTGGGTATTTGATAAATGAAAGTAATCTAAAAATCACAAGAAATCCATAGCTGTAGCAATCTCTGTAGCTTGGTAAAGCAGGAAATTGGTTAAATTTATGAATGTTTGTCTACCAGATGCAATCACTTCATTGTGAATGTCACTTAGGAGCTTTGTAAACCCTACTCCCTTTTACATTTTATTTTAAATCAATTGTTAGATTTAGGTTTTCCAGCAGCATTTTACATTGTTATATCAGCTGAAATTATAAGGGTTTGCATGAATTACTGTTCTAGTCTATCAAATCTGTCAAACTGCATGTAAGACCCCTTGTAAGAGCAGCTAGTACATTTCAATTAAGAAATTCCAAGCATGCTAAGACCTAGCTGTATTATCCTTGGAGTAGTCTTACCTAGGGTATGATACTTTTCAAGAGAGGTGTGATCCCAACAATCATACTTGCGTTGTTGTGTGCTAAAAACACCATCAACAAAATTGGTGCTAGAAGGAGGGACACCAAGTTGAAATCCCCTGCACAAAATCAACAAATTTGGGGACTAGACAGAGACATACCAGGTCTAGCTCAGCTAGGGAAGAGCTATTGTGTTTGATAGAGTTTAGAAGGACCAGATGGCATCAAGGAATACCTAGAGCACCAAGGGCTCAATCAGTTCCAAGAAACCTAGTTGCAGCCCTAACTAATCCTCCAGTCATGGCCTTTTTCACTAGTAATAACCAGTCCCCATTTTAGTTCAATGCTTATCATGACATGCCCAAGAACCCTGACAAGTTCTATTCCAAGTTTCGCATGAATGATCCAGATAGGACTACTGATGAACACATTAAAATCTTTGAAGGCAACATGTTCATGCACCAGACACAACATGAGGATGTGGTCTGGAAATTATTCCCCTATTCACTGCAAGATGAGGCTTATTATTGGTTTGCTAACCTTCTTATTGCTTCCATAAACTCATGGATGAATATGAAGAATGCATTTATGGATCACTTCAAGATGCCTACCACTCTGTAAGACCTTTACAAATCCTTTGTCGAAATTCGTCAGGTTGAGGGCGAGTTGATAAGTTCCTTTAATAATGGTTCCAAAAAGCCTTTAGTCATTTGCAAGCCCTATATGCTATAGGTCAGGCTACATCCCAGCCAATCTATTATGCTGCCCTGGATAGACTTACATCTATGTTTGTATGAAGGGCTAACCCACCTCCAACTAATCTCACTCAAGCCTACACTGAAGCTGTTAATGTAAACACCCAGCTAGGGCAGACGACAACATGCCCTATACACCACATGGGTCCCGCAGCAATGCCAAATCAAATACCCATGATCAACCAAGCTCTATCTAATCATACCCCTATGATGAACCCAATTCCAACTCTCGCTGCAACACAACCCTTAGTGGTTCACCTAGGAAATCCCATAGCTGAATTACGTCCAGCTCAAATGTCCTTTCTTCAGTCTACGAATACGGCTAAGATGAGGGATGACAGAGATGATATTAGAGAATTGGATGAGCAAATGAAAAAGATCACTGCAGAAGCTGTTCATCTGGGGAATCAAAACGCATATCTGTAGCAAAGGAATCAAAACCAGGGTCAATATTAGAACCAAAATCAATATCAGAATTAGAATTTTCAATGACCCAATCGAACCTGGAATATTAGACCAAACAATGGCGGAGTCCCGTCACCTTTGGAAAATCAAAATACTTATAACCGTCCACCTAGTCAGGTCATGTTGGATGAAGCAGTGCTTTCCTCATGGTGCAGATTGCACAATACAAATGCTCATTCTGAGCTGGATTGTCCCGAGTTCCAGATAGCATCCAACATCTTTTAGATGGAAATCCAGAATGC
The DNA here is from genome assembly GCA_027924645.1 of Cunninghamia lanceolata. Classification (NCBI taxonomy): domain Eukaryota; kingdom Viridiplantae; phylum Streptophyta; class Pinopsida; order Cupressales; family Cupressaceae; genus Cunninghamia; species Cunninghamia lanceolata. The sequence goes on along the minus strand of BSBN01001344.1, from coordinate 9,427,802 downwards.
AGAAGCACACAAAAATCCTCCGATGGGGTATGAACTAGTTCCATCTCAGAGGTATGACACTGCCCTCATACTTGATAGTTATACATTTTCTTTTCAAGATGATAATCAGCCCGAGGAAGAGGAGTGCGAAGAGGTACATGCTTATCAACAATATAACAAAACCCCATACAAATTGAGGAGTAGCAAGCCCAAAGGCCCTTACACAACCTCAATCCCTCTGAACAACTATCAGATCCCACCTGATCCAAAGGCCTCCAACAATCCTGAACCTCCTAAAGTGACACCCTAGTCAATGCACCAAGGAGCTACAAATGAAAGTTGCTAAAGGTCTGAAACAGCAAAGATGGGACAATATGTTGCAGAAGAACTTAAGAAAATGAAGGTTAGCTTGTTTGTCTATGAGTTATTAAAAGTGCCATAAATTAGGACAACTTTCTTTCAAGATATGGGAGCAAGTGTTAAGATCGATTCTTCCCAAAAGGAAATCCCACCAAAGGATAATGCAGATAAAGGAAAAGAGAGAGTTCATGTAACAGATGCTGAACAAAAGGTTACATTGTACAAGGATAAAAGGGAAATCCCTCCTTTCCTCTTAACACTCAGAATATTTGGGAATAATTCACAACTATTTAGTAGACTCAGGAGCTTCTTCTAATGTGATGCCTTTATCAGTCTGCAAATATTTGGTTCTCACTTTAGCAAAATCTTCCAAGAAAGTTACGTAGCTGGACAAAACTAAAGTAAATGTGATGGGTGAGTTAAATAGAATACATATGCAGCTAGCTTCTGACCCTAGGGTACAACAATACATAGACATTCAAGTACTTGATATCTTGGATCAGTATGGCATGCTGCTAAGCAGAGATTGGTCTAGGACTTTGAACGGTTACATGGCAATGAACTTTTCTCACATGTGGTTACCTTGGAAAGGATTGGCAAATCAGAATATAATCAGACCAATGAGATTTTATTTTTTGAAGTAGACCTAGGGGTCTATCTTTCCCAAGTTAATCAAGTAGAGGAGATACTTATGTTGAGTTGCGGCCAATTTTTGATCCTCCGCTTATAGAATGTCAAGAAAGTACTGAAGCGTATGTACAATCAGATCAAGGAACCTCCTCAAATGACAATGAAGAACTAGGAATATTTGAAGGGTTCAGAAATTTTGTAGCAAAGTTCATGAGTGATCAATTGGGTGTTGGAATGAAAATACAAATGGACGAATTGTTTCTGCCAAATTGGTGCCACCTCCATGATGCCTCTCATTCAGAATTTACATGTTCACTCTATTACGAGGCATTCAAACAAGTACAAAGGCATTTTAAGATTCCCATAAACCCAAAGGAAGGTTCGACTGTTGCAAATAAGATTGATTAGGAACCCCAATCAGATGGAAAGCAATAAGAAAAATAGAATAACAGCAGTGATGACTTCTGCCTCTGAATGTTGAGATTTGTCAGATCTAGGTGCAGACAAGGATCCGGGCCAGGTTCTAAACTGATTAGCCCTACTGGAAATTCATATTTTGCAGCACGCAGATTACAATTCCCCTGCACAAATAATGTCACAGAATACGAAGCTTTGGTGCATGGATTGTTGATGGCCCTCTAGAAAAAGGTTAGAGTTATTCAAGTATTTGGTGATTCAGAATTAGTCATCAAACAAGTGAGAAAGTAGTACTCTTGCAATGACAAGAGGTTAAACAAATACCGTAATTGAGTATGGGACTTAATCAAGTGCTTTGATGGTTTCAATATTCAGCTAATCCCATGAAGACAAAATCATATTGCTGATGCCTTAGCACAGATAGCTAGCTCGCTTGAACCAACATCTATGTCAGGCTTAAAGAAGTTCACTGTGGAGTTTGTTTCCACTCCCTCAGTACCCAATAATATCACAAATTTTTAGGTCATTGAGGATGACAAGCACATAATTGATTTTCTCACTTCATCAGATGTTTTTGTTGCTCAAATAATAGATGAGAAAGAGGTGGAACCTGCTAAAATGGACTTGGAAGGGGTCCTCAACTTAAACATAAATACTATTCCCAAAGGAATGGTTTAATTGGAATGATTGTTTGACTCAGCTAAGCTAGGAACCCGATAGAAGTCACAAGAATCCCCAGGTGAACAATGCGACCCTTTTAATTTGGTGACATTCGAGGAGGTTAAAAATGTGTTCATTAGGAAAGCCAGTACAGAGGAGGAAAGGACATGCATAATTCATGCATTAAGAGATTATCATGAGGTCATAGCATGGAGTTATGATGATCTCAAGACATATGACACCTCAATCATAACTCACGCGATACTACTCAAACCAGGGGTAAAGCCATTTAGGCAAAGGCAGCAACGAGTGAATGCTTTGCTAGAGCTGTTTATTTGCAAAGAAGTGCAGAAATTGCTGTCTTCCAGAATTATATTCCCCATCAGACATTCTGCCTAGGTAGAAAATTTGGTACCAGTCCAAAAGAAAAATGGAGAAATCAAACTGTGTGTCGACTTTTAGAATTTGAATCGAGCCTTCGAGAAGGATAACTATCTGCTACTGTCATTAGATGAAGTACTGCAAATTGTCAATGGTTCTCAGATGATGTCTTTTCTAGATGGGTATTCAGGTTACAACCAAGTGATGGTGGACTATGAGGACCGATTAAAGACATCTTTCACATGCAAATGGGGAATCTACGCATACTGCAGGATGCCATTTGGGTTGATTAACGCTGGTGCCACGTTCCAACGTGCAGTGGATATAGCCTTCAAAGGGCTGGTTGGGAAAAGCATTATCATCTATATGGATGACCTTACTGCATTTTCAAAGAAGCGAGAAGATCAAGTGGTAGACCCAAGGAAAGTTTTACAGAGATGTAAAGATTATGGGATCTCACTAAATCCCAAAAAGTGTATCTTTGGAGTAATTGAAGGGAAATTGCTAGGACATGTAATCTTTGAGTAAGGCATATCGATTGATCTTGACCGAGTCCAAGCAATCCTCAAGATATCACCTCCAGCCAGCAAGAAGGAATTCGAGTCATACTTTGGTAAGATTAATTTTATCCACAAATTCATTAATGGGTTCGCTGAAATTGTTTGTCCACTAAATGCAATGTTGAAGCAAGATGCCAATATATATTAGACTGCAGAAATCAAACAAGTAATAGCCAATGCCCCAGTATTGGTAAGCCCTAACTATATGCTACCATTTCGTATTTACTCTTTCACCTTGTAACATACTTGTGCAATGATGTTAACACAAAAGAGAACCATTGATGTTGAAAGACCTATAGATTTTATGAGCACTCCATTAAAGGATGCAGAGTTGAGACACCTGAATGTGGAGAAGCAAGCATACACCTTGGTCAAGGCGGTGAAAAAATTCTACCATTACATCTTGCAGAGTCAAGTGATTGCAATAGTACTAGATACAACAGTCAAAGCATTGTTGATGCAAAGTGAGTTGGGTGAGCGAAGAGGAAAATGGGTTACCATTTTACAAGAATTTGACATAGAAATACAACCCATGAAGTTGGTTTGAGGACAGGTACTGACAAAGAAAATGGCAGAAGTTGGTCCAGGTTTAGTCTCCTAGCAGTACATGTTAGCAGATATCTCTAAGGATGAGTGGTATGGAGATATTGTGTTCTACCTCCTCAACCGGTGTTTCCCACCCCAGCTAAATTCAGTCCAAAGAAGAGCACTCAGATTGAAAGTAACAGCTACATGATTAAAGGATCAGTTTTATGCAAGAAAAATCATGAGGGGATCTATTTGAGGTGTCTAGATAAAACCGAGGTAGCACAAGTCCTGACAAGTTTTCACAAGAAGTTTGGAACGAGCCATGGTACGAAACGTTGCTATGCCGCTGCAACCAGTCTTGGAGGTGCGACCATTCACACAGTGGGGACTCAACTTTATTGGTATGATCAACCCACCTTCCTTTGTAGGCCACAGGTATATTTTGACCGCTATCGATTACTGTACCCGATGGTCTGAAGCTATAGAATGCAAACAATGTACCACATAGATAGTTACTGAATTTGTTGAAAATAATATCATTACCAGGTTTGGCTGTTCCTTCTCTTTGGTATGTGATAATGACCTTGCATTCTCTTCATTACGTTTTTCTAACTGGGCATTTGATTATGGGATCATTCTAAAATTTTCATCTAATTACTATCCTCAGGGGAACGGGGTAGCTGAATCAACAAAAAAAACTTGCTTGATGTAATTAAGAAACTGCTCAACATTACCATGGGGGACTACAAACTAAGTGATGATTTTTATGTGGTAGGTATTGGTGAAACATGTTATAGTCAAACAAGGACTCACAAGAGCTAGGATCATCTGCAGGAAAACTTCTACAAGAGAGAGCTGCAAGAGGATAATGCGCAAGCCAAATGCATTCGAATATGTGCTTCACATTCACAATATTGGAGTTACATAAATAAGCAACCACTTGCTAAAGTGGGAGAGAGACAAAAATGGAAAATGATGATACATGCCATAAATTTCTCAAGCACTAAAAAGAAAGACAACTAACCTTCCTAAAAGATAACCACTTGCCAAATAGGGACAAAGTGGGAAATAAAAGCTTAGGTCACTCACCATAAATCTCTCCAGTATGAGAAAGGAAACATTATCCTAAAAAGAGCCTCCCTAATTAACTTATGTAAAAGTGAAATATGATATTTCACCAACACCCCCCATAAGTGCAACTTAGGGAGATTACACAAGCTAAAAAGAAAGAAAGAAAGATGGGTCTTGACAACAAAGCCATGTTAGGTACCCATGAACAACAAGAATCTCTCATAAGGTGGAGAAAAGGAGAAAAATGCAGTGGGAGAAAACTCCTCTCTAAAAGAGAGAAAAAACAAAAAAGAAAGTACAAGAACATGTGATGGAAGGACACTAAGACCCCCCATGGAATGAATCCATCACAAGAGTACAATCATGAGTGCCCCCCATAAGAGAGAGCGAATAGAGAATATGAATCCCCTCCAAGAAGAAGCTCCAGAACCAATGCAGAGATCTTGAAGATAAAATCCAATCCACTGCCTGCAAACAACATTTCTCCCTTTTGGAAGAAACAAATCCACTGGTGAATGTAGAAGCCATTCCCACATCTTAGATAAATAGGGAATCCATATCGAAATGTGTGCCTCTGAATGCAACTCAGGTGACCTCATACTGGAAAAATATGTCTTCTCCAAAATAGATACTGTCTGCCCAATTAGAGAAGAACCAGAAAAGAATATGATTTGAACTGCATTTGAAAACACAGAAGATGAAGGTGGTGATGTAAAGCCAACTGAGATAGCATCAAACAAGAGAGATAAACCCTCAAATGTGTCCTCCAAATCAGTAATTTGAGAGTCCACAAACAAGGATGATATGTCTCTAAGATAAAAGTCCCAATGAGGTGGATCTAAAAGACTAATATTGACTTGGTGCATAGAATTACTAGAAGCCAATGATGATGCAACACTGAACTCTGAAGTAGCAAGAGGTGATGAAGAAGATGTGATCTCAATAAGAGGAGAAGAGGGAGCAAGAGAGATCTCTGTCTCTGAACATTCAAGACATGCCATATACTCAAGCTCCTCTAAAGTATCATCATCATAAGGCATATTAGCTGCATCAAGTGGAATGAGGCAATCTATTGTAGGATCATTTGGAAATGGTGAGACATGAGGGTCTCCATACAACTCCCAAATTTTTGTCCAAAGTGTGTGTGGGCTCTCATAAATGGGAAGATCACACGCAATATCATAATCAATAGTGGTATAAATTAAACCTACAACATGATCTCGATTGTTACCCCAAATAGATTTCTTCATAGGTGTCTCTGGTTCAGGTATGAGCCCATAAAAATGAGGCAAAAGATGTAGCCACCTGAGATGTGTCAAGATGCCTCTTTGCCAGGACTCATAATTGTCCTTAGTCAGATTGACCATATAAGGATGAGTGGCAAAACCCATGATACCTCCTCAAAATGATAGAGATCAAAACATGCAAATAGATTTATGCTGATAATAGGAGCCTATCAAAGCAAACAGAACCTTTCCAGGAGGCAACATGTCTAAGATATCCAACATAAGCCATAAAATCAACAAACTGATTAAATTATACCTAAGGTTGAATATTAAAACATTACATAGGTGTCTATGTAGAGATCTCTGATACCTTTCCAACGCCTATTCATTTTCAAAAAATGGAGATTCTGGGTGCAAGAACAGAGCTCAGAAGCAAAAATGATGCCTTGACTTCAAACAAAAAAATAGATTTCAAAAAAAAAATCTAGGAAAAAAATAGAATTACTAGATAGTGCTCAGAACCAGCTTTCCAATGCCTATTTTTTTGTGAAATTTTGATACCGTATGCCCAAGATATGGTTGTTTCCATAAAACTGCTCCTTTAGGTTATGTGAAAGGAAATGCACAAAACCCTAGTCACCCATATGACTAGGGGCTGACTCCTTGGGGGCTGGCGCCCAAATTAAAAAATTAATAAAATAATCAGTGGTACCTTGTACCTTCTATGCATGAAAACCAAAGAATCATGCAAATCAAGGAAACACACAAATCGAGGCAACATGAAAATTTTCGGCACTCAAATTGAGGTAGCTCAAAAATCAAAGTAAGTTTAAAAAAATTTGGCATAGAAATAGAGGTGATTTTACAGAAAATTTGGTATGAAAATTGAGGCAGTTGTACAGAAAATCTGGCACGGAGATCGAGGTGGCCGTACAGATTTTTCTGTGCACAAAAAACAAACCCCCAAAAAATGCCCAAATATTTTTTATCACCAAAATATAGAGTGCCTTATATGAAAATAAGGATTTTTGGGTCTTCTAAGTGCAACTGTGAGGTCTATTTTGCTCCAGGATGCATGGATTATTTGCTCATGGCTAAAACCCTCTCTAATTTGAGAAGAAACTAACAGATCTAGAGATTTGATACCATGTTAGAGCGAGGATTTGCTACAAGCATTCATCTATGAGAGAGCAATAAAAAAGCCAAGATAGAATAATAATGCAATTATTAGAGAAATGCATTAAACAACCCATGAAAAACACATGCAAAGGAGTGAGTATTTATAGGCAAGGTGAGTGGGGTGAGGTGTCAATCCAAAATCTTCCAAAATAGGAAGGTGGAGTAACTTTCCATATAGAGAATTGACAACTCACACACATGCACCCACTTACATAAATGTAGCCTATCAAATAGCTCACAATTATTAAACTACCAGACTATAGAATTCAAATTCCATTCATATGGGAAAGAAGTTGTCCTAAGAGGTCTTTCGCGTGGAGCACCAAGAGTAGTAACTGCAAAGAAGATGGAGAGGACTTTCAGGTGAGGGCAAGTAGCTTGGGCTATGATATGCTTGATTCATCCTTCGAGTTCCCCAAAAGAAAAGGTAAATTTCATTTTTAGATTCAAGAAATTTTGGATAATCATAGTATTGTTGTAAATGATCCACCTCCAAGTTTACCTCTAGATAGAGAATTTCAGCATGTGGTTGAGCTAGAATAGGGTGCAAAACCTTTTATTACAACTCCTTACAGACACCCATGAGGTTATAAGGAGGAGATAGAGAAAACTATTAGAGAGCTCTTGGATATAGGTTTCATCAGGCCTAGTTCTAGCCCATTTGCTTAATTAGTTGTGCTTGTGAAGAAGCAAGATGACACTCTAAGGATGTGTATAGATTACAGAGCATTAAATAAGAAAACAATCAAGAATAGCTACCCCATTCCAAGGATAGATGAACTCATAGATGAATTTCATGGAGCGGTTTATTTTTTAAAGATTGACTTAAGGTCAGGATATCATCAGATTTACATGAGGGAGAAAGATATAGAAAAGACAGCTTTTAGGTGTCACTACGGGAACTTTGAGTTCCTAGTCATGCCCTTTGGCCTCACCAATGCTCTAGCTACTTTCCAATCTTGCATGAACCAAGTACTCAACAAGCAACTTTGAAAATTTGTGCTAGTCTTCTTTGATGATATTTTGATATACAACAAAACATGGAAAGAACATTTGGAGCACCTAGATATAGTTTTGGGGATTTTAGAACAACAATATCTCTATGCCAAAATGTCCAAATGTGAGTTTGGGTTGACTGAAATTTTATATTTGGGGTATGTCATAAGTGCTGAAGGAGTCAAGGTAGATCAGCAAAAAGTTCAAGCCATCCTAGATTGGCCACCACCTACCAATCTCACACAACTGAAGGGGTTCTCTAGACTATGTTGTTACTACAAAAGGTTTGTGAAAGGTTTCTCACAACTTGTTGTTCCATTAATTGATTTGACAAAGAAAGGAGCATTCATATGGATAGAAGAAGCACAACAAACTTTTGATAAGTTCAAGAAGGTAATGAGCTCTTGCCCTGTGCTTGCAATTCTAGATTTTTCTCTTCCATTCGTAGTAGAATGTGATGCATCGAGGGAGGGTGTAGGGGCCGTCCTCACTCATAATAAACATCCATAGCTTTTGAGAGAAAAAAATTGAGCAAGCTAGAAAGAGAGTACTTTATTTATGATAAAGAAATGTTGGCAATAATGCATGCACTCGAAAAGTTTAGACAGTACCTAGTCTGTGGGAAGTTTATAGTAAAGACAGATCACAATAGTCTCAAGTTCTTCATGGAGCAAAAGAACTTGAATGGCCACCGACAAAAGTGGGTAAGTAAATTGCAAGCATATGATTTTGAGATTGAATATATGAAAGACAAGAATAATGTGGTAGTAGATGCACTTTCTAGGAAGCCTACTTTATGCTCCTTGTCAACCTTTTTAGTTGATTGGAAAATGTCTATTATTGCTGAGTATGCAAAAAAATCCTTTTCTACTAATATCTTGGATGAGTTGGTTGAGGATCATAGGTATGTGGTGATGGATGGGCTGATCTATTACAAAAATAGATTTTATTCAGTATCTGAATCCAAGATAAAAGAAAAGATCTTAAGAGCCTTTCATGATACATGACTTGCTAGTCACCAGGGGTACTACAAGACTTATAGGTAGATCTATGAAAGATTTGCTTGGAAAGGGATGAAAGAGGATGTCCATAATCATATTAAGGAGTGTATGGTATGCCAACAAAATAAGAGTGAGAAACTCTATCCTGTGGGCATTCTACAACCACTACCCATACCTGAATAGAAACGAGAGAGCATCTCCATGGATTTCATTACAAGTTTACCCAAGGGGCAAGGTAAGGATTGTATTTATGTGGTGGTAGATAGATTGACAAAATATGCTCATTTCTTCCCTATTATAGCTGAATTTAAAGCACCACAAGTATAAGAGTTTTTTTAGAGAAGTTTTCAGATTGCATGGGCTACCTAGAAACATAGTTAGTGATAGAGATAGAAGATTTCTTAGCTCTTTTTGGAAGGAGCTCTTTCACTTAACTGATACTGAACTTACACCCAACACAAGCTACCATCCACAAACTGATGGACAAACTAAAATAGTGAACAAGTGGATAGAGGGGTACCTGAGAAATTATGTTTCAAATCAGCATCACGCTTGGGTGAAATGGTTGCATCTTGGGGAGTATTGTTACAACACTTCTTTTCATATGTCTATAGGTATGACTCCCTTTTGATCCCTCTATGGGTATGATGCACTTTCCTTTTCTTATTTATTGTTTTTAGATAGTTGTGTACCAAGAGCAAGTGATCTAATTCATCAGAGTCAAGAGATCTTGAGATCACTTAAGGATAACTTCTAGCATGTATAGAATCAACAAAAAATGTATGCTGACAGGAAGAGGACTGAAAGAACTTTTGAGGTGGGTGATTTGGTCTTTGTGAGATTGCAGACATATAAATAGAGTACATTGAAGAAGAATGGGTCTAAGAAACTCAATCCCAAGTACTATGGTCCATACAAAATCATCCGAATGATTGGAGAAGTGGCCTACGAATTGGAGCTTCCTTCAAGTAGTAAGATTCATAATATTTTCCATGTTTCATGCTTGAAGAAAGTGGTAGGACAACAAGTTGCTACTTCACATGATTTACCACCATTGGATGATGAAGGGAAGCTAATTTTAATTCCAGAAAGAGTATTGGAAACAAGGGAGAAGAAACTCAGAAACAGGTGCATCACAAAATATTTGATCAAATGAAAGAACTTGCCAATGGAGGATACATCATGGGAGGGACCTGAGATACTTGAGCATCCTAATCTCCATTGCTTGAGGACAAGAAAATTCTAGGAGGGAGGACTTGTCATGTCCCCTTTCCAAAAATAATATTTTCCATTTATAATAAGTCCCTTAGATCCGAAATATGTAACTCAGTTTACATGGCAGCTTGGAGGGAAATTAATTATTTAATATTATGTTGTCCTGTTGCATTTTCAAATATTCGAGGACAAATAAATATTAAATAAAAAGTATTTAGAGCTCAAATATTCCCCTTGAGTGTTTGGATTTTGGAGGGAATATTTTATGGAGATTTGGGCAGATTTGTGAAGATATTTACCAAAAATAGGGACTGCCCCTTTGACAAGTGGACGAAAGGCATTGTTTGAAGCACCCAAGTGGCATATGGGAGTTGTAACTCCCAAGATTTGGGCATGGGAGAACTTGGAAACCCAAGATGGGCTCTCACATCATAAATTATGTAACACTGCATTTTGGGGAGCTAATGACAATTTCTCTATGTTTTTGCAGAGCAGGTGCTTTGTGCAGCTTCAGTGGACAGGGAAACCATTGAAGACAGAGCTTGTGGTCAGTAGACATGAGTTCCTAGTAGTCTGAGGGTGGTGTTCTTGGGTTACTACAGCAATCTTACCTTTGTGGTTGCACTTGGGTGGAAAATATTCAATAGAGTAGGGTTTTTGTGTTGTTGTAGGTGTTTGTAGTGTTGCTGTAGCATATGCTACATGAGCTGTTTGTGTTGTTGTTCGCATTTGCTGTTGTGTGGGGTTTGGTTTGCTATGTGTGCTACTATAATACATTTTCTATAGTATCATTCTATAGCCATATCAGTTCTAGGTGTGACTCTAAGAGTTTGGAGACTTTGTAGTGAGTTGTTCTATGTGTATTTCAACATTTTGCTTAATGGGTTGCAGCTGAAATTACTGATTTATTGTGATAGTTTGCTGCCGGGTAAATATTATTTATTAGACCTGCACATGTGTGTTTTCATAAAAAAAATAATAATAAAAGTGGTTTGGAGTTGTGTTGCAATATTTTGGATGGTTTATTATGCAAACTAATCACTAGTTTCTAGATGTTGTGATGCATAGTTGTGTTGTTAATGCAAAGTCACTTTTAGATTTTGTGGGGTTTTAATAAAAATCAGATTTGGGACACTTCATCCTACAAGACAAAAGCAAATTCAGGATTGTAACTACCCATCGACCAAATTAAATGCCATGTAATTTAGACCATTGGTGTTGGTTTAATCCTCACCGTCCATTGAAAAACTTAGTATGTTTGTCTCTCTATATAAAGGCAACTTCTCTCATTGTAAAGGTTATGAGAAAGCACTAAAGAAAGGATTGTTGAAACTATGCCATTTTTTGTATCAATACAAACAAAACTTCATTTGCCTATGCCATTTGAGTTCACTTTCTTGATTGGATATGGTTCTCATGGTTCCTCTTCATCTTTCCAATTAGTTATTCAATTGCGTTTATGATTAATCATTCATATATTTGATGGATTTCTTGTCCATACCATTAATGACTTGCTGATTGTATGTCATTGTGCATGCTTAGTCTGGGAATATTTCATATGAGCTAAGTTCGATTGTGTGAATTCATTGAGTTGCACCAAGAGTTGGGTGTTTGATGAATCCTCCACAATTTGAAAACCCTTATGTTTCCTTAGAAGATTGTACAGTCTCTGTGGCATTGTGGACTACCTGGTTAAGTAGAGATTTGTTTGTTATTGGGAATCTATTTATCTGTTTGTTGATCATTTTTGCAATTGTCTATAGAATCTCGTATCCATCCTCTCTCTCCCCTATTCCTTTTCCATTTTATTTATCAAATTTGATTAGGTTAGGTTTCACAAACTTGCATTGTATTGTCACAAATTTCCTGTTTAGTGATTGCAAGTTAGCAGATTGTTGATTGCATGCTGAAATCACACATCTTATAGCAATCTGAGGATACATATCAGTTCGTTTATGCATTGTCAAATTAAAAAAATGATCAAAGTCATGTGCAATCAAACTCTAATGCACTAAAGTTTGTTTGCATTGCATGTAAGTCCCCTTGTTGATATAGTTGATACATTCCATTGAAGTTATTCCTGCAAGCTAAGACCTAGCAGTATAAACCTTAGGGTAGTCCTATCTAGGGTAGGATATCTTTTTCAAGAGAGGTGAAATACCTTGTATTTTATCTGCGTTGCTATGTGCTAGAAACACCATCAACACCACACATTAAATGGGTATGACACGTAACCAAAATTAGGAGGAGAGTGGGAATATGTGAGATGTTTTATTTAATTTGGAGAGAAAGTGCTTATGACACACAATGAATGAGGTTAAAAATAGATGCGAGGGATAAATAATTTAAATAATAAAAATATTTAAATTATGAGAGACATGTGGGATTTAAATAAATATTTAATTTACTTAAATTGGATGATGGAAGAATGGAAAAATGAATAATTAAATAATTAAAAATAATTATTTAATTATAGAAGAAAAGATGGAAAATGGAGATGAATAATTAAATAAATAAGGATTTATTTAATTATAGATTAGAAAGGGATAATTGGTAAAATAATTAAATAAAATAAAATTTATTTAATTATCAAAGAGGAATAAAGAAAAAGTGAATTAATTAAATAATTCAAAATTATTTAATTAATAGAAGAATATGTCATTAGGAAATAATTAAATAATTAAAAATTATTTAATTATGCAAGAGAAGACAAAAATTAGTGCAAAAATGTTACTCGCAGACTCGAGACAATTTTGAGTGTCTACATAGACCACCAAATCACCTGATATTGCAAAGTAACATGCCTTGAACACCTTGAACATATCCACAAAACTACATGAGAAAATTTTCACATCTAGAGGAATGTAGAGCATTTCAACAAGTCTTCATCATTACTTTATTTTGCCAGAACATAGACTAGAACTCTGTCACTTATAACTTTCACTGCTGATGGTATAAAGACTTAAACTCTTGGATATAACACCTTCGCAACATACTGAACTCAACTTCTGAACCACATGATCATATCAGAAAATGTGGAGGAATGTGGAGCATTCTCCCATATAGTTTTCTAGACAACTTTTTGTAGTAGAACCCTTCAATAACATCTGGAGACTAGAGCCTTCTTGTAGCAACACATACATCCTTAGGAGCAACATAGGAGAGTAGACAACATGCTACAAATCATCAACACCATCTCTCCAACATCAAAATTACTTCCAATTCTTATCTTGATGCTTCTAATTCCCATCTTAGTGCTTCTAATTACCATCTTAATATATCATCAAGATAACATCATTGCTGACAACAAGCATACTCAATACAACCTTAATTGTTATTAAACAAGGTATGACATCCAACCATGAACATCAACAACACCACTGCTAGCACACCATTGTAGTATATTAGTGACAGTCCAAACTGAGTGTTGACATCAATGACAATCACCAAACTAAGTGTTCACATTAATGACAACCACAATAGTGGCAACCTCAGGTAACATATGTGCAACAAGCAATGTAGCTTGTTTTTCATTTTTTGAGACAAATGTAAATAACTATTAACGAGGAGAGGGTATAACTCATTTTTCATATTTTATGACAAATGTAAATAATGAGTTAAAGGTTTGCCACTATTTCTACTATACCTTCTTTTGATAGTTAATATATATGTATTTTATTGTTATCTTTGAATGCAATATGGTTTAGTTTTTATAATATTTGTGGATTCAAAATGTTCAACAATTTTGAGACAATGTAAATGCTCATTTAGTGTTCTTTTATTATTTTGTTTAAAATCGCAAATACATTTCAAACTTTATGATACTAACTCTATTTCAAGATTATCTTAAATATATGTCCAATATATATTTGTGATATGTAGAGACTACAATCCAAAGATAACTACTACAAATTTGACTTTAGTCTTCGTAGCCTTCTCAAAATGTCTTGTCCACAACAAAAATTTGGCTTCAAGACTTGGGTCAAATGACAAATTCAGTTAATCATTGAGATAATGAATAAGTGATGCAGAGGCATCCACACTAAAACCTTGACATACAGCATGGATGTCCGCAACCCTTCATCATCATCATCATATTTCCCTTAACACTATCAGCATCATCATATTTACTCTGCCGACTGATATCCTCCTGCAGACAAACCTTCGCCCTTTCGCCTGTCAGCAGCATCATCATATCCGACTATCGGCAGCATCATCATATTCAGCAAGCGCGAACATCCTCTTGACGTCCACTGTTCATCTTACCGCCAACCTCTTTCTTCAGCATCATGATGTTCAACATCATGTTCATCAGCAGGATATAGAACATCCGGTTCCTCCCATATATCCTGATGACGACAAACCTTATGCACCCTTCCTTCGATGCTTACGTCACCCCGATATCCTGATGACGATTATCCTGATGACGATGACGTCACATGCAGCTCCTTAATATCCTGCTGTTCGATATCCTGATGATGATGATGTCACATGCAGTTCCTTCAATATCCTGCTGTTGGCCAAACTTAACTTTATCGGCCCGCGATGGAATTGTCAACCCGATCTTCTACCTTATGCCGATGCGCTCCTCCTCGGCAACACCTGATGATGATCACCCCCATGCACATTCACTTTATGCAACCGACTGCATCATGCTCATCTCCGTTTACTCGGATGACGCCCGATGCTACTGCAGGATATACGTAGAAATATCCTGATGATGCCGTTGCGACGGATTTTTCCAGCCTTAGCGAAATTCGATCCGCCGAACCTCCTGGGATGACCCGATCCACTTTCAGGGTGATCTTCCAAACTCTAACAACCAGCACGACCTAGCACATACCCATGCTAGGGTCCTCAACACCTTTCGACCGCGATCCTGCACACCTGCATGCAAACAAACAGAAAATGCAACCTAACCCCTAACCTACTGTACATAGCCATTCCACCGATTTGACGAATCAACCGGTGGAATGGATCAGCGAATCCATGAAACCACCAAAACAGCAGATCGATTACACAAAGGAGATCAAACAGAAGATGAACACAAATAGGATCTTTATTGATTTCAAAAGATGCAATACAATGATCAGTCTCTCTCTCTCTGTCTCACTCTGTGCAACCTAGCTCGATTATCTAAAACCAACCGATCCTCATGCATAAATAGGATCTCCTGCGAGTACTACCACTTGACTTCCAAGCGGCTGGGAAATCTCTCCAGGCGGCTGGGAGATCCAACCGGACCTACAGCATAACAACTGTCTTAACAAACTATCTAAAAATAGTAAAGCATGGTCAACATGACCTTATTACATGCATTGGTCTTATCAGACCTTCTTGAAAACATTAACAAGACTCAAAACTAACTAACTGCCTCATGAAGGCCAGCTGTCAGGTAGGTGCTCCTGCACCAATAAGACTTTCCTTGAAGCTAGTGATAACCCTTGTCTCCTATGTATTATGGCATGCTATGGATAATCTTCACTATATGGTTGGGTTTCTTGCTAGCCTGGCACAATAATTGAAGGGTACCACTTCAAGCCAATCCACCATATACTTTTCTCCTTCATACCCCTTATATATTGTCTTGCCCTTGTAATAGCTAGTTAAAAATTTGGAGAACTCAAGGGCACTTTTCTTTTTAATCTAGGTGTGAGCTCTTCCCATTGATCCTTACAATGGTCTCTACTATTTGTGATATGTAGTGACATTCCTTTAGCCACCTCAACCACTTTATCCTTGGCAACATGCATCATTTACATGGTTTTTATGTTATTCATAAATATGTATAGATTATGCAACACTTCCCTCACCAGAATATGTTCCCCTCTTATCATAATATATGCATCTCTCGCTATGTTGTCATACCTCTTTTTCTCCAACCCTCTTTCTATTTGTCCTTGGATAAAAGAGAAAAATGCTCTCAATTGAACATCTCTCATGTATAGGTTGAGATTCCACTCTTTATTATAAGATAAAATAAAACTATGCAAATACAATTTACTTATTATAGATTCTTTTCTATCTTAGCTTCATTTCCTAAATAAGATTCACTAAATGCTATAGATGTATCCAAGTTTTTTGATGATCATTCAATCACATTTTTTACTTGTAACTTGTGAAATTATTCCTATATCCATAATGCATACACTCTCGTAGGGGACCTACACTATAACATTTTACTAGAAAGCATTAAAATTAACTAAATTCTATCCCTCAAAAAATTATTTTCCTCATTCAACTTTTTACGATCAATTTTATCCTTTCTTAATTGTTACAATTTCTCCTTCTAATTGGTATATATAATGAACCAATCATATTTTAATTTCTCTAATTTTCTCTCATGTTCTTTTACAAGGCATGTTTCTTTATCCTTTACCTACATTATAGTACATTCTAATTTTGTAACTTTACTTTTAAGTGCCCTTATCTCGTCTTCTTGTTTCTTGATCAATTCACGAACCTGCTCTACCTACACTAGATTTATAGTAGACTCATTAAGCCTTTCTATATTCCCATCTTATTCAATATCTTTAGCAACAAGAAGAACAAGTTCTTCTCCCTATTCTACTATAATTGTCTTTGCTACATGTATCACTGATTCAGGTTCTTGTAGAACATAGCCTTTTGCTACATGCATTTTTGTTGTAGAATGCACCATCACAAAACTTTTAACTATAAGTGTTCTTCTCTTTTGTTTAGTGCTCCATGACAATATTTTTTCTAAAATCTCCACCTCAAAATCAGATTGAGCTTCTTTCTATAATCTTGTAGTATTTTACTAGCTATGGTTGTTAAATTCTTAAGTCTCATGGATGGCCTTACACTCAATTTTGGAGTAGGGAGTTGTGTGTGTTCTTCATCTCCATATTTAGATTCTTCTATCCAAATATGTCACCTCCTTCACCTTCTAGTATCTCCTATTGTAGTTGTAGAGGGCCCTGCTTTATCTTGTGGAGCCATATATGTAGGAGGTATATTACTTGTTTCAATATATACATCATGGAAAGGGGTGTGGTCATATTCCTCTACAATATCCTCTCCTTGTGTGGTAAGTATTGCAATGAACACTTCCCAAGTTAATTGGGGCTACCTTCATTTCAAGACATCTGTTACCACCAACTTAATTAACCCCATGATGGGCTAGGTATTTGAGTTTGTCATTTTGTACTTCTAGAGTCATCTTTCTCAAAGTTTTGAATAAAAAATAAGGAATATTCATGATTCTTTGATGTCTAAAATGTACCATTAAACAAAGATGAGAACTATAGATAAATGAGTACCTTCCATCACAAGTCACATATTGAATGAGAGAATACACCACTTTGGACCATAACTTTTGTAGTGAGGTCTGCAAGATGCCTTAACTAGGAACCATTTCAGTTTGTTCTCCTAACTTCAAAAACTCTTTGCAAATGCTTTCTAAATCTAGTCTACCAATGGGAAAATATTGCTCCCTAATGTTAGGAAAACCTATAGCAGCTGTGAGCAAATCCACATCAAAAGGAAACCCTTCATTACAATTTATCCTCTTGGCATCCCATGTTAAAATCTAGGGCAACTTGTTCATAAAATCCTTGCAATTATTTGAAAAACTTCATACAACCTACTATCTCAAAAACACGATAAATGTATGACTTTTCCTTTAATTGGTCAACACTTTTCAGCTCTCTTTGGTTATGTCCACCATCCATTGTGTTCAAACTTATAGCCCTTTCCCTTTGCAACCCTACCTATGAAATGTGTTTCCACAGCATGCCACTATTATTATTTGTTATCAGATATGCCTGGTGCAGGGCACCATGTGAATTTCATGCCACCATGAGGCAATCTTGTAATATTTGAAGTCTTAATCATGTTATGAGTGTAATGAGGTCATGCTAGGACCATTTTTAATGTATTCAAGTCTTTGATTAGGTCTCTAGGTGGTTTTGTTGTCAAATATTGTAAAATCTTGCAAATATTGTCAAAATTACAAAAGTGCAAGAAATGGAATATGAAGAGTCACTTTGTAAAGGGAAGGGTTTTGGTCATTGGAAACTCAAGGGGCAAGTAAAATAACTCATGTAATATGTTTAAAGAGCCTTGTGAAGGAGGAAAAGAGGAGAACATTGTATCTTGAAGCAATTTTGAATAAAAGTATCATGTTTTCTGCAGATTCAATGTTTTTTTTCTGTTGGTTTAAGGGTTTGAGAGTCTAAAAAGGGAATAAAAGGCCATTCCACCGATGGAAACTTTTGTAAATCAATGGAATGGGTTAGTTTAGGTTGTTTTTTCAATTTGATTATGATTACAGGTGCAAGGGAAGGCTAGTTACATGAATTTATTGCTCCACTAGTTGTTTTTCATGATTTTCATGCTTAATTTGAGGGCTAAGAGTTGGGGTTTGAAGAAAGGTCAATGGTGAAGGATGGAAAATAGTTTAGTAAGCTTAAGAAGACCATATTTTATGTGTTTGAGGTGTTAGTGAGGTGAGTAGAGGCCCGGAGTCTAAAGATCTAATAAATCCTCATGCAAATAAGCTTAATTAAGCCTCTAGGACAGCATGACATCATTTTTATGAGGTTACTTTCCAAAACAACCTTATCTAAGTTTGAATTATGTTGAAGAAGGCTGAAAATGGTATCTAAAAATGGTTTTAGGTTGTGGGTTTGAGGTGTTTATTGCAAATTATGGCAAAAATATCTTGTTTGCTGCCCTAATTAGGCCTATTTGCAGAATTACCAGTCAATTTTAGAGGACTTCATTCCAAAGTAACCCTATCCCAAATAAAAATATGTTGTCAAAATGCCAAATGGGTATCTAAAAAGGTAAATGGTTTATGGGTTTGAGGTCTGTTCCAAAAGATATGCTAAAAAACCAAGTTTTGAGGGCTACTAGGAAAAGGGGTCAGTCTTGAATGAAAGACTATTGTTTGTTTGTTTCAAAAATCCAAAGGTGAATTGTTGAATTAGTTTGGGGATTTCAGATACTTCTATATCAATGCCATAAATAAAAATAAAAACAAAGAGGAATTTGTAATGTGTCAACATTGGGACTGGACAACAGACAACTATCAAGCTTACTTAATAACTTGACAGGACAAGTCATGACTACATGCTACATCCCCACAAGTTAAAGAGTTGCACAATATTTTATGAAGTTTTGTTGTAAGCTCAAATTTTGAATCATACACATGTTGAAGATTGAGTGTATTACCTCATTTAATATTGCATTAAGTGTGATATGTTCTTACAATCTCTTCATAATTTTTTGCCACCTTCTTCCTAATTTTTGAGAGGAGTTATGACAATCCATAATCACTAATGATGTTTTTCATGTAAGTCTCATTCATTGTGTTCATCTCAAGATTTTAAAGCCTCCTAAATGGACCTTTAGCACTTCATTATATGTGATAGCTTAGTGACCAAGATGAAGGACTCTTAGAAAAAACAAACGGATGCTCTTTGAAGTGCAAAAATGAGAGCCACGAGAACTAGGCCCAAGTTTGATGTTATGAAATTGTCTCATGTTTTTTCTTGTGAATGTATAAATATTGTGGAGAATGCTATCCATGTTCTAATTAGGCTAGAGTTTCTATAAGAATGTCCAAGGGTGCTCCAGTATTCAGATAGTTGACTCAATTTTTTTCCATAATTCAATGGATCTTATTCAAAATTTTGATTTCCTTAAAATGCTTACTTTTGGGTATGTACAAGATTATCTAATTCCTAAAGAAAGGTTCTATAATGTTGTCACTAGATATGATTTGTTTCATGGAGAAACTCTTGTTGGGTGACAATTTTCTTTGAAGTATATTATGAATGTCCATGCCATCACTTGTATTTACAATGTAATGAAAACAAACTTTCAAAATGACTGTGTTCTCATTTGAATTGAACTATCTTGAATTCACACAAAAGAGAAATTTATAAATGATTTTGTAAGAAAAGTGTCAAGGGTTTTCAATGTCATTCATTTTCTTCTCAGCCATGCTCCACATCCTTCTCCTCAATGCCCTCTTGCAATGGAACATGTGCCTCCTTATCCTTTGGATGTTGCTCTAATGCAATTTCCTCTGCCAGTACTTAAAATATTGAATATCATATAACATTTAATTTTTTGGATATTAGGGTTGTTCATTGTAATATATTTATATGTTTTTGATACTTTGGTTATACTCCAACTAAGAGATATTACGTTGCAATCTAATGAGGCTATGTATTTTTGGTATTTCAAGGACCTTTTAATATAATTATTGCTGTTTATACCTATTATATTGTAAATTGTGCTCCTAATTGGATTAACAAAATTTCACTATGTTTAGCTCCTACATTTTAGTGTCCCTTAACCCCTTTCTTAATTCAACCTATCTAAGCCCTGATTAACGACTACCTTATCGAGGAATTACTACATTTAGGAGTATCTAATGACAAAAACCCTAAATTGATGATGGATGCCAGATATTTAGTATATCGTTAGGCTTAATTTGAATCCAAACTAGGGGGTTGGACTTGGGCGCTCGTGCCCTAGTCTTGCCCTAAATCTTGGGGTCCCAAGATTTACTCTGATGTTAGTTTATTTTGAGTGTTATGAGATTTTGAATTCAAAATTTGTTTTTCACACAAAGTTGGCATGTTTTTTCGAAATCCTTTTCCCTCTCGAGGTTAGGTATTTAAAGATAATTGAAAATCATTTTAATACACACAACTCACATGTATGCTTACTACACTAAAATTCTACTACTATTGCTATTGAAGTCTACAAAGTGTTGAAGCTCATTGAATAATTTGCTCTTTTCCATCATGGAGATATGTTATGAAGATTAGGAATCAAGATCTTGAGTCTATCTTGCTCTTCCTAGGGTTTGCCAAACCCTTTGTATGATTAGAACAAGGGTTGACGCCTCCAACTTGAGTTTTGGAATCCTCGGTGGATATGGCTACCTTGCCTTATTGTTCTAAAAGTCTTCATTAATGTCATCTCCTTGAGGTGAAGTTGTTGTTTCCTTGAGTGAAATATTTGTGGAACTAATCCTTGATGCTTGAGTCATTTAGGATTTTGCCCTTGTTTAGGCTTACACACTTGGTTTTCAAGCACACACATCTGTATACTTTAACATTGGCTATAATTGAAGTAGAAATACCAAAAATGGGGTTTGACTGAGGCAAACTCTGTTGAATGCACAAGATAACTAAGAGGGGGTGAATCAGTTGTATCAAAAACTTTAAATCCTCACAAACATTTAGATCCACATCAGCTTAGTTAACCCTTAAAATTGATATGATGATTAAGTATTAAAAGAAAATTATAACTGAAATTGAATCATAACAACACCACACACAAGAGAACACCAAATTTTACATGGAAAACCCTAAAAGGAGAAAACCATGGTGAGGTTTAGCTCACAATATAAAGTAGTATCAATATCAAATTACAAAAGGCTCACTCCCAAAGGGCTCACTACCGAAGGCTCACTACCCAGAAGAAAGAAAGGCTCACTACTAGTGGGATCATTGCCCAAGTGGACTCACTTCCCACTGAGAAAAAGATAGAAGAGAAGAAGGCTCACTACCAGGGTTGAACTGATGTAGTTGCATCTAACCTATGCATGGAGTTTAGTTCCAATGAAGCACACAAACATTTCCTTCGTAGCTGCACTAAAAAATAATAGACATCTTCTGATCATTGCATCCAGTAGCCTACACATGAAAGATTTTTTTGCCTTGATCAAATTCACATCACATTCATCACATTCCTCATGCATGCACATACTCACAAATCCTTCACACTTATTTATACCACCATCAACCTTGAAATCATTCTCCAAGGTCGGCAACACAACTTAATTTATAAAATTCAAATTAGGTTTTGACCTAAACATTCCCATGGAGGAAGGGAACAAATGTAGACCATGCCACACCTTAGCATGAACTTAAATCCATCCAAGTACACTACTCCACACTTCCACAATCAACAAATCATAACCACAATTAGTGTAAACAAATAGGTCAGGCATACCATGTTAACACCATGAACCTTTTGATCACATGCTTTCTCAAAACCAAAAGATGACATGCAGATCTTACACAAAGATTTAATAGAATCTAGAAACATCCATGAACATCTTGAAGTCACCTGAAATCCAACAAATTCAACCACAACTTTCACCTGAAGAAAATTCACAATCTTCTTACAAACAACACTATCAAACTCTGCTACACAAGAAATCACTTTTTGGAGCACCAAATCACAAACCCTTTGAACTAAAGATAGATAAGGACCTTATAAGCATACATTAAGAATCACAACACTTGAAACCACTCTGCAGAGAAATGCAGAGCAAAACACTTTCTCCCAGACACACTGTAAACACTGTTAAACACTGTCCTTAAACTGGTGAACACAACTTTCACTACACAACAATATGGAGCACCAAATTCTAGATTTAGCATCTTCAAATATTTCTAGACAACATATCCAAACCACACACTTAGATCTCCAACACAAAAGAAATGTAGATAAAAAACTCAAACAGTAATCTGTAAGCCAGAAGACTTGTTCAACACATTATTTTCAACATTAATCAAATTTTCTCAAAAGCACTTGGAAACCCAACAATAGGAACACTTTACCAACATCATCAACACTATCTCAGCATTAACAAACAACTCAAACTCACACTCTTCCTATATCTTTATCTCTGCTTTGATCTCTGCCCAACATAAAATTACTCATACTCATGCATCATTTCTTAACTCATACTCTTTGACACAGTTGGCACCAATGACAACACAAGATTGTTGACATCAATGACAACATTGAGAGCACATAATTGCAATAATCTCCCTCTTTGTCATTGATGGTGTTGGTTTTTTCCCAGATTGGATGCTTATTCCCAGATTTCCCTACAAGGTAGCCATCAGTGATCAACAGGATCTCTGGGCCAGGGGCCAACAGTGTAGGAGATAGACTCTATATTTTATCTCCTCTTCTTCTTCAGGCTCTGCAAAACCTAGGGGGGTATTCCCTACTCAACACCCATGATAATGTGCATACTAAGGCTGGGATGCTGACAGAAAGCAGATGAGTCCTCTTGTAAGTAGACCAAAACTGAAAGATAAGAGCAAAGGGGCTAGCTTTGGGCCTATTTGCAGTTGTAGACAGAGGACTGAGGATCCTAAAACTAATTCTAATGTCCTAATGGTTGTTTTAGAGTTTGATTATGATTTTGAGTTTGGATGCAAAGCTGGACATGGTTGTAACACAAACACAAAGCAAGATTGGTGCCTATCTAGGGCCTGGAGTCAGTAGACATACACCTGTGAATGATCAGCATGAACAACTAAAACTAGATTTCAGGGGGATATATATGATACCTGCCTTACAGATATCTCCCAATACAGAGTGTTAGGTTATCTCTACTTATGGCATCCCTACTGCAGTATACCCTTCCCAATGTTCAACCTGAAAACAGTTTAATCTACCCCTTGAGCAGAAGTTAAAAGATCAGACATTCAACATAGGAATTCTATGTTCTAGAGTCTCAAATATTGCTTAAATATCCAGACTTAGAAGAAAGATACATGCAATACTGGAGACAGAATTAACAAAACACATGCAAACATAGCATTATTCATACAAGATTAACCATGAAATCAGTGGATTCAAGCCAAAACGTACAACAAGAGATACATAAACTCACAGGTTTAGCTGTACAGAGCAACCAAAATGAACTGTATTGTGTTACAGAGCCAAAATGTTCAACTTTCAACAACCTGAAAAATGGTAACACAGTCTGCTTATAACAGCCAGAAAGTGTACCACAGCAATTAATTACATGATTACAACAAAAAATCTTCCAGATACAGTCCTCAGAAGGAATGGCACTCAGAAAATGTTAATGCAGTAGACAAAGGGGGGCCTCGAGCCACGCGCCACTATCTAGAAGTCTTCATTCTCAATCAGGCAGCCTGATCGCTTGTACCATCGCCCATACTCCTGCTACAGTCGCCATTAAGGGCCTCAACCACCCGCGGTCGCTTGAAAACCATCGCTGCAGTCAACAAAGAAACTTCCTGCCAAAATGCTTCCTCGTAGGTTTAAAACATACAGGGGAATAATCCCACATTGGTGCCGCGGAGACAACTTTAGTATTTTAAAAATATGGCCACACGCATACCAAGTGTCGAGCACTTTTGCCGCGCTCGACACACGACCCTTCGCCCACAGCCCATCGGCCAAACATATACCATCGGCCTTCCTCAAAAATCTTCCGCCGACTCCAGTTGTCTCGCTGATCGCTACTCCATACTCCGCTGTCGGTGTGACCAACACCATCGGCCAACAACAAAATACATACGCCGATGTCAAAGGTTACGCCGATGGCCATTTCACATTCCTTGTCTATCGGTGAGACCAAAACCATCGGCGAGCAACAAAATACCTACGCCGATGTCAAAGGTTACGCCGATGGCCATTCAAAACATTGCCAAGTCGTTCCCTCGGCGAGACATTACCCATCGGAGCAACGAGAAACTCCCTGGCCGACCACACTGCTCACCCCGATACACACATCCTCTGTCGGCGAGACCCTCAACCGTCGGCCAATCAGAAACATCCTCTGCTGATGATACCATTCACACCGATGACCACTCCATGCTCCCCTCCATCGGCGAGACCTACGCCGATGACATCGCATCGGCCAAGCCTCCCACCATCGGTACAATTCAAAATACCTAGGCCGACAATACAACTCTCACCAATGAACCATGGCTTCATCCCTCCGTCGGCCAAACACACGCCGATGATTCTTCATCGGCCAAGCTCCTCACATCGGCAGATCGAAACAATGCTAGCCTGATACACCAAATCTTGCCGATGAACACTTGACTTACCCCCATCGGCATGACCAACGTCGTCGGTGGAACCATAATATCCTTTGCCGATAGGCAATAGTCTTGGCGATGGACAAGAACACTTAGGGTTTGAAAGAAGAAACCCTCCAACAAGCAAGCTCAATCTCCAGGCCAAAATGAGCACCAACACTGGCTCCGAATGGGGACGTGCAGGTGAAAACCTACAGCGAGAACCAGATCTCTGGGCAGACCAGGCAAAAAACCAAAAAGCACGAACTACACAAGACATTTACACTATATACATGTTTTTACAAATGTGCATAGCGACAAGTCATCTATGCAAAATAGAACTTAAGGAATTGGCCATGCACAGGCAATTCCAGAACTTCACCATCTAGGGCCTGAAGGAAATAAGAATCCTCCCCATGAGCACTGCAAATCTGATATGGGCCCATCCATAAGGGTTCAAATTTACCATGTTTACCCTTTTCTTGACCTTTTGCATTCCAAATGAGCACCAGATCATTGACTTGAAACTTCCTTTTTATAGATCTCCTGTCAAACTGATATTTCACATCTTGTTGTCTCTTGAGATTAATCTGGTGGGCTTTCCTTCTGTTTTCATCCAGTGCAACCAGCTGGTTCACCCTTTCTGTCATGGAGTCTTCAATCTCCTCATCATTTTCCTGGATGAATCTGTAAACTGGTAGGAGATTGTTTATGGGCAATCTGGCTGATGCACCATATACTAGCTCAAAGGGTGACATCCCAATAGCCCTTTTCACTGTCACTCTGTCAGCCCATATGGCCAACTTCAATTTTGAGTCCCAAGCTCTCTTGTTCTTGTCCAGTATCCTCTTGATAATTTTCATGATGCTTTTATTGCTTGATTCTGCTTGACCATTCCCTTGTGGGTGATATGGTGATGCATATGATAAATTTATCCCATACCTGTTGCAAAAATCAACAAATTCACCTGATCTGAAGCACATAGCATTATCAGTGACTATCTTGAATAGTACTCCAAACCTGATGATAATATTTTCTAGCATGAAATCTGTCACCACCTTACTTGTAGCTCTCTTAGTTGGAATGGCCTCAATCCATTTGGTAAAGTAATCAGTTGCCACCAAAATCCAACTGTGTCCCCCACTTGATTTGTCTGCAATTTCCCCTATGAAGTCAATTCCCCATTGCTGAAATGGAGCATCCACAGTTACAGTCCTAAGGGGTAAAGCACCATCATATTTCAACTTTCCTAAAAATCTTTGGCAAGGGTCACACTTCCTCACTAACCTTTGTGCATCTGAAAAGAGAGTGGGCCATCAATATCCTGCTCTGAGAATTTTATGAGCTGTTGTTTGGGCAGTATAATGTCCACCACACAATCCTTTATGCATATCAATCAAAACATTGTTAGCCATATCCTCATCCACACATCTCAGCAGCACACCATCAAGGTTTTTCCAGTATAGCTCACCTTGAACAATAACATACCTGATTGCATGTAACTTTAAAGTCCTCTTTTGACTGTCACTGAAATGGGAAGGACAATTCAGATTTTGCAAGTAGTATATAATGTCCTTGTACCATTCAGATCTTGATACATTTACATTCTCATTTTGGACTACATTAACTTGGCATGCTTCCAAGTTTGACTGTGCCATCATCTTGGCTAATCCTTGTCCTCTTACCAACTTGGTAATTTGTATTTCTATGTTGAACTCCTGTAGTTTGTTTATCCATCTACACCTTCTTCCAGTCACTTCCTGTTGAGTGAAAATGTCTTTGATTGCTGCATGGGGTACATATGCAATTATATGTGATCCTACCAAGTATGGTCTAAAACTTTTGATGGCTCTGACTAGTGCATATGCCTGTTTTTCCATAATATCATACTTCAACTCAGAGGCCTGCAAGGACATACTGAAGAAAGCGATGGGCTGTTCAAAACCATCTTCGTTTTTCTGTAGCAAACATGTAGCAACAGTATGAAAGGAAGCAAATGAAAATACTTGGAATGGCCTAGAAAAATCAGGAGATTTAAGAACAGGGGCCAACTTGATTGCCTCTTTGATACTCTGAAATGATTCTATTGCTTCACTTTCCCAGTGGACAGTTGCATCCTTTTTCATCATCTTGGAAATGTTCCTTGTGGTTTCTGCAAAGTTGGGAACAAATCTCCTAACAAAATTTATCTGTCCAAAGAAGGACTGAACTCCTTTTACAGTTTTTGGCATTTGAATTATGTCAATAGCAGCCACTCTCTCTGGATCTATCCTAACTCCATCCTTGGAAATAATATGTCCTAGGAGCTTTCCTTCAACTACCTCAAAGGCACACTTCTTTGGATTTAAAGAAATACCATACTCTAGTGCTCTTATGAAAATCTGCTCCAGATGCAAACAATGCTGCTCTTCTTTCTTTGAGTAAGCAGTCAAGTCATCCTGATATACAGCCAGGATTGAATCAATCAACCCTGCAAAAGCAACATCCATTGCTCTTTGAAATGTAGCACCTGCATTGGTTAGTCCGAAGGGCATTCTAACATACACATAAGTTCCCCATGGAGTGGTAAAGGCAGTCTTATACTGTTCTGATTCCTTCACCTTCACCTGATTATAACCTGAAAATCCATCCATCATGGACAAGAGTTCACAACCAGTCACTCTCTGCAACATAGCTTCCATATTAGGCAGTGGATAGTTATCCTTTAAAGAGGATACATTCAAGTTCCTGAAGTCAACACAAAGCCTAATATCACCATTCTTTTTTCTGACTGGGACAAGGTTAGACACCCAAGTTGAATGCCTGATTGGCACAATTATTCCAGCTTCTCTCAGCCTTTTGAGTTCTTCTTGCATCTTTGGAGCTAAGGTAGGATTAATATGTCTTTGCCTTTGTCTAAATGGCTTAGCACCAGGCTTCAATGGGATCTCATGCTGGAATAAATCTTCCCTATAGGCTTTTAGGTCCTCATATGACCAAGCAAAAACATGTTTATACTTTTTCAGTAATGCAATCAGCATACTCCTAATGTGTGGTTTGAGCTGTTTACCAATGTATACGTTCTGAGGGGCCTGAGATGTCCCCAAATTTATCTCTTCTAAATCTTCCTTATTTGTGGGAGATGTCCTTGTGACCAATTTATCTCTACTGTCAAAAGCTCTTTCCAAAGCTACTAATCCTCTGGGGATTTTATTAGTCTTCAATTGAATTATCTCTTTTCCCACAAGAGTTTCTTTTCCATCTATAGTCTCTACAAAAGCTTGGAAATCAATTTCTTGATTATCATATTCATCTATGCAGTGAAAAAATTTTAACAAGTCCCTATCATCATTAAACACTTGCCAACTGCATATATTTTTTGGTACTGCAGGCCTAATTTTAACTTCTACATTTGTAACATCTGACAGAGTGATGTCATCTGGCCTTATTGCAACATTAGCTAAGAAATCAGCCATAACATTCTTTGACCTCTCTACCCAGCCTATTGAAAATGCATCAAATAGTTCAATGGTATCCCAAACAGCATGCTTGTATTGTTTCAATCTTTTGTTTTTTGAAGCATACTTATCTCTAATTTGGGATACAATCAGCTCAGAATCCCCAAATACCCTTAGCATTTTGATTCCATGTTTGAGAGCAATATTTAGGCCTAAGAGTAAAGCCTCATATTCTGCAATGTTGTTTGTGCAAACAAACCTTAGCAAGAAAGAGAATTTGAGGAGCTTACCAGTTGGAGACAGGAAAACAACTCCAGCTCCAGAGCCTTCTTTTGCACAAGCTCCATCAAAAAACATGGTCCACAAACCTTGCTGATCCAATTCTTCAATGCAGACATTTTTCTTTTTATCTTCTCTATCATCTGAGACGACCTTGAAGTTATCACAGTCAGTGTTTACAAAGCATATCTGTTCCTCTGCTTCTTGGTCTTCCACTGTCTCTGATGATCTTTGTTCTCTGATTAGCTTAACATCCCTGCCATTCATTGGAATCATGGCATATGACAGGTCTAGCTGCATACTTCCACCAATTAGTGCTGCCCATCTTCTTGACAACAACATACCATATTGTGGCTTGATGTCAACCACTGTTATATTCATTTTATATCTCTTTTCAGGAAATGCTGCCAGTTTGAAATCTACATCCTTCATGATTCCAATAACTGGTACCTCTCTGGCATCCATAGCATAACATTTTCCACATGCCTTGTCAATTTTCAATCCAACTTGTTGCATGATGGCCAAAGGCATGACATTTGTAGATGCTCCAGAGTCAGGCATACAATTTTTGATTATTTTTCCATTTATAACCAGGGAAACATAAAATGGTTCCACTTGTGAAGGACACTTTGTCATAGTCATTCCTAAATAAACCTCAGGAGCCTCATCTTCTTCATTACACATGACATGTTTCTCACCCTGGGTCTGAGCATTTTGTTTAGCTTGAAAAGGTACCCCTGAAATTAGGGATATTGTCCTATTCTTAATTTCTTCCACTTTCATCAGTTCCATAAGTGGAACAGAGACTTTTACCTGGGAGAGGACTTGAGCTATATCAAATGGAACATAATTTTGTATAACAGTTGTAGCTTGCTCCACAATCTTGTTTTTATCCTGAACTGATTTAGCTTTTACTTTCATAGTTCCCTGATCATCATTCTTGTCTTGGGAACCTTTACCTTGATCTTCAGCCTGAGGGATTCTATTTTCTAGTCCTTGGGATTCATGACCTATTCTATGTCTGAAGTTCTGTTTATTATTAACCCACTGCCTTTTTTGTAATTCCATCCCCTTATTACCATGCACTGGCTGTCCTATAGTAACATCTTTTGGTTGATGTGGGCTGCTTACCTGATTTTTACCTCTAAGATTGTAGTTGCTCTTGACTTGAGCAACTG
Organism: Cunninghamia lanceolata; assembly: GCA_027924645.1. Lineage (NCBI taxonomy): Eukaryota > Viridiplantae > Streptophyta > Pinopsida > Cupressales > Cupressaceae > Cunninghamia > Cunninghamia lanceolata. The sequence goes on along the minus strand of BSBN01001344.1, from coordinate 9,397,859 downwards.
CTGCAGCTGTGAAGGCCCTAATTTCCTCATCAGAAGGTCGTTGTAAGTTACTCAGAAAATTGTGTGAGTTCTGAGCATAGGCATAGTTAACTTCATCATCTTCATCATATGGGAACTGTTGGCAGCCCTGAGTTCCATCATTTGTACTCTCATCAGCATCATAAAGAGTGTATCCATTGCTTATGGACATCATATTTACATCATCATCTTGCACATAATGTGGCTCATTGCATTCATTATAAGATGTAGTATTATCACACAAGGACTGAGCAATCATACACTGTAACTGTGAATGTGGCATCTGACAAATTATACACCATGGAGCATCATCAACAATATTTACAGCTTTCTTTAGAGGATCAGGAGTTTCTTTGACATGTTGAGCTCTTTGATTTGTGTTGTTACGTGGGAATATAGGTTTACCATCATGCCAATTGGTATTATAAGGCATATCATGCAATGATGGCCTCTTTTCCTGCCTTTGATAGACTTGCCTATTAGGACCTATCCCTTTTTCACTTCTAGCTAATCTATAGCTTAGGTCCTTAACAACATTTGCCAATTTGTCTATCTTATCTTCAGGGGTAGATGTATTACCCTGAGTGTTCTGAGGCTTGTTTGGATTCTGCAGAATTTTTATATCATCCCTTCTATTTGTCTTGCCCGATGCTTTCCTGTTGTTTTCAATATTCACTGCAATTCTGAAAGCATCCCTGAGAGTAGCAGGACCTTTATCTCTTAATCCATATGCAGTTTTTGCATCAAAGGCATTAATATACAATATTATGCACATTGGTTCGTTTGGCCTCATGTGATGTGGCAATTTGTTTAACACTTTAGTAAATCTTGCATTAAAATCTGCAACCTGCTCATTTGACCCTTTAGTGATACTGGTGAACTCATTTACAAAAAAGCTAGGGTCAGTTTTGTCACCATATTGCTCCTTGAACATCCTTTTAAAATCATCCCATGATGAAATACTCCGATCAGGTAGATTCTTGTACCATTCTCTTGCCTCATCTATTAAGGATTGCATGAATGACTTCATGAAAACATCCTCATGTTCAACCTCAAAGTTATCCATGACATTTTGAAAGGCTTTTAGATGATCTTCTCCTGACACAGTGTTGTTTCCTGAAAATTTAGGCACTTGCAGTCTCAGATGCTTATCAATGGGGTTAGGATACCCAGGAATACCATCAAATACCAGCTGTCTGAATCTATCTAGCTGCATTGGCTATCTGTTTAACTGATTAACATTAATATTTCTGTTTGCATTCTGGTTTCTTACATTGTTCAGTGGTATCCTAGCATCATTCACATTTTGTCTCTCATCATTATGCTGATGTTGCACTTCATTTCTCTGTTGATGTCTCTGCACATTTGCATTCTCAAGGGTAGGAATTGAATTATTCTGGGCAGTCCTCAAAGCTTGCACTTTCTTCCTCAAGTCATTTCTGATTGATATTACCTGCTGATATTCAAACTCGGCCCTTAAGCTCCTAATTTCATCAGCTAGTTCTTCCTCGCTGGGCCTAGAGGAGGATGGTTTTATCATATTCTGATCTTCCTCTTCATCATCCCTTAGAGACTCGGCCTCTTCAAACCTTTCACTAGGGTCTAGAAATGGGCGTTCTTGGAACACCTCTGACCTCATTCTCATGTTACCACCCTGTTGCCTCTCATATGTACCCTGAATATCAGATTCTGCATTTGAAAAGTAGGGCACATGCTGTCCTGATGGCCTAGGGTTATCTTGTATATCATCATTTTTTCTGGGGGACCCCTCATGACTAACTGAGACAGCTCCCTTTCTTCTGTACATCATTCTTCTTGTTACTGGTAACTCTTTAAATAAAGGATTTTGTTGGGATCTTCTCCCCTGCATATAAATTTTACTTTGACTGGTTGGGAGATTACTTCGGAGTCGCCACCTATTACTAGGAACTGTTTTCTTTTATAAATCAGGGTTCTTTCAAAAATAACAATTTTCAAATCACCATCCCCAGCGGAGTCGCCAATTTCTGTTGGTGACTCGGATGGGTCACAAGATATATTACTGGAGATGATTAGATAGTACTTTTACTTCTCAATTCCCCAGTAGGGTCGCCAATTTCTGTTGGTTTTTTCCCAGACTGGATGCTTATTCCTAGATTTCCCTACAAGGTAGCCATCAGTGATCAACAGGATCTCTGGGCCAGGGGCCAACAGTGTAGGAGATAGACTCTATATTTTATCTCCTCTTCTTCTTCAGGCTCTGCAAAACCTAGGGGGTATTCCCTACTCAACACCCATGATAATGTGCATACTAAGGCTGGGATGCTGACAGAAAGCAGATGAGTCCTCCTGTAAGTAGACCAAAACTGAAAGATAAGAGCAAAGGGGCTAGCTTTGGGCCTATTTGCAGTTGTAGACAGAGGACTGAGGATCCTAAAACTAATTCTAATGTCCTAATGGTTGTTTTAGAGTTTGATTATGATTTTGAGTTTGGATGCAAAGCTGGACATGGTTGTAACACAAACACAAAGCAAGATTGGTGCCTATCTAGGGCCTGGAGTCAGTAGACATACACCTGTGAATGATCAGCATGAACAGCTAAAACTAGATTTTAGGGGGATATATATGATACCTACCTTACAGATATCTCCCAATACAGAGTGTTAGGTTATCTCTACTTATGGCATCCCTACTGCAATATACCCTTCCCAATGTTCAACCTGAAAACAGTTTAATCTACCCCTTGAGCAGAAGTTAAAAGATCAGACATTCAACATAGGAATTCTATGTTCTAGAGTCTCAAATATTGCTTAAATATCCAGACTCAGAAGAAAGATACATGCAATACTGGAGTCAGCATTAACAAAACACATGCAAACATAGCATTATTCATACAAGATTAACCATGAAATCAGTGGATTCAAGCCAAAACGTACAACAAGAGATACATAAACTCACAGGTTTAGCTGTACAGAGCAACCAAAATGAACTGTATTGTGTTACAGAGCCAAAATGTTCAACTTTCAACAACCTAAAAAATGGTAACACAGTCTGCTTATAACAGCCAGAAAGTGTACCACAGCAATTAATTACATGATTACAACAAAAAATCTGCCAGATATAGTCCTCAGAAGGAATGGCGCTCAGAAAATGTTAATGCAGCAGACAAAGGGGGGCCTCGAGCCACACGCCACTATTTGGAAGTCTTCATTCTCAATCAGGCAGCCTGATCGCTTGTACCATCGCCCATACTCCTGCTACAGTCGCCATTAAGGGCCTCAACCACCCACGGTCGCTTGAAAACTGTCGCTGCAGTCAAAAAAGAAACTTCCCGCCAAAATGCTTCCTCGCAGGTTCAAAACATACAGGGGAATAATCCCACATTGGTGCCGCGGAGACAACTTTAGTATTTTAAAAATATGGCCGCATGCATACCAAGTGTCGAGCGCTTTTGCCCCGCTCGACACATAACCCTTCGCCCACAGCCCATCGGCCAAACATATACCATCGGCCTTCCTCAAAAATCTCCCGCCGACTCCAGTTGTCTCGCCGATCGCTACTCCATACTCCGCTGTCGGTGTGACCAACACCATCGGCCAACAACAAAATACCTACGTCGATGTCAAAGGTTACGCTGATGGCCATTTCACATTCCTTGTCTGTCGGTGAGACCAAAACCATCGGCGAGCAACAAAATACCTACGCTGATGTCAAAGGTTACACTGATGGCCATTCAAAACATTGCCAAGTCGTTCCCTCGGCGAGACATTACCCATCGGAGCAACGAGAAACTCCCTGGCCGACCACACTGCTCACCCCGATACACACATCCTCTGTCGGCGAGACCCTCAACCGTCAGCCAAGTAGAAACATCCTCTGCTGATGATACCATTCACCGATGACCACTCCATGCTCCCCTCCATCGGCGAGACCTACGCCGATGACATCGCATCGGCCAAGCCTCCCACCGTCGGCACAATTCAAAATACCTAGGCCGACAATACAACTCTCACCGATGAACCATGGCTTCATCCCTCCGTTGGCCAAACACACGCTGATGATTCTTCATCGGCCAAGCTCCTCACATCGGCAGATCGAAACAATGCTAGCCCGATACACCAAATCTTGCCGATGAACACTTGACTTACCCCCATCGGCATGACCAACGCCGTCGGTGGAACCATAATATCCTTTGCTGATAGGCAATAGTCTTGGCGATGGACAAGAACACTTAGGGTTTGAAAGAAGAAACCCTCCAACAAGCAAGCTCAATCTCCAGGCCAAAATGAGCACCAACAGATGGCAACACATAATGTGAAAAACCATCAAGACCAAATACTTAGACATTCATTCTCCTTTCTCTTGTACAACTTACTTTCTCTCCCCTGAAATAAATATGTCTTTCCTTTTTCACATTTCTCTCTCCCCCTTTATTTTTCACATTGAAATTTTCTCCCCCTTTGACATCAATGGAAAAGGGTAACACAACTCTTTCTTAATCATTCCCTGCACATACTTGCACTACTCTATTTAACATCTTTTTCTTTTCACTCCTCTGAATACACCCCCTTAGGAGTACACATCAAACTGTATTATCTCTTACTTCCCCTATCTGCAACAACCAACAAAGCTACTACCTGTTCCCCCTAAGAGGTAGCCTCCACTATCCATCCATAACAAAGAATGAATCTTTGATACACACTGGACTGATGCATCTCCTTCTGCATCTAGTTCAAATAAGAAGGGGCAATAACCCCTAATTTCTCTCAGAGATACTCAAATGTATCCTTAGGAAGAGCCTTAGAGAATATGTTAGCAACCTGATCCTTTGTGAGCATATACTCAAGTTTTACTTCATTCTTTGCAACTTCTCTCTCAAAAAGTGATACCTGATTGAAATATGATTTGTCCTTGAATGCATCATCAAATTCCTTGAAATGCTAATAGTACTTGTATTATCACATGAAATAGAGATTGGCTCATCATACACAACTTTGATATCCTTCAAGGTCTGTCTCATCCATAACACTTGTGTGCAACATGATGCTGCAGCAATATACTTTGCCTCTGTAGTAGATAAAGATATTGAATCTTGTTTCTTACTTGGCCAAGACACCAATCTGCATCCAAGAAAGAATGCACCACCACTTATACTTTTCTTGTCATCTACACAACAGCCCAAACTGAATCTATATAAGCACTTAGAGTAAAGTCAGTATCTTTTGGATACCATAAGCCATAATCTAAAGTTCCCTTTAAGTATCTGAATATCCTTTTCACTACCATCACATGTGACTCTCTAGGATCTGCTTGAAATCTAGCCACAAGAAAGACTACATGCATGATATCAGGTCTAGTAGAAGTTAGATATAGTAATCATCCAATCATTTATTTGTACTTGCTCTCATCAGCCTTAGGAGATTCATCATTCTTTCTATCATTCTTTCTCAACTTACAACTAGTAACCATAGGAAAATAGACTGGTTTAGAATCTTCCATTCCAAACTTCTTTAACATCTCTTTCACATACTTTGACATACAAATGAAAATACCTTTATTTGTTTGACTGATTTGTAACCCAAGGAAAAAGTTCATTTCCCCACACATAGACATTTCAAATTCTTTATGTATTTCATTTGTAAAACTCTTACACATATCTTCATTTCCACCCAAAAATATATCATCCACATATACTTCCACAATCAAAATCTAATCTTCACTTACTTTGATGTACAAGTTACTATCTATGGACCCTTTACTGAAACTTTGTTGTATGAAATACCTGTCTAACCTTGCATACCAAGCTCTGGGAGCTTGTTTCAAACCATATAATGCCTTCTTCAATCTATAGACCATATTAGGTTTATCTGTCAACTAGAATCCTTCCGGCTGTTCTATGTATACTTCTTCCAACTCACCATTCAAGAAAGTAGACTTCACATCCATTTGCTATACTTTGAAATATTTATGTGTTGCAAAAGAAAAAAACATCCTAATGGCCTCCATTGTTGCCACTGGAGCATAAGTCTCCTCATAGTCTATTCCTTCAACTTGTGAGTAGCCTTTACACATAAGTCTTGCCTGGTTCCTTACCACTTCTCCATTCTCATTCAATCTGTTCTAGAATACCCACTTCGTTCCAATCACAATTTTGTTCTCTAGTCTTGGGACAAGTTCCCAAGTCTGATTCTTCTCAATCTGCATTAGTTCTTCTTCCATAGCCTTGATCCAATTCTCATCCTTGCATGCCTCAACCATTATTTTAGGTTCAACTTTAGAAAGTAAACACAAACATAAATTCACTTGTTCTTCAACAACTCTCTTTCTTGTTAATACACCTCTACTCTTATCACCAATAATTTGATTTTTAGAGTGATGCCTCTGCACATACTTGGGAGTTTTAGGGATTCTTTCTAGAGCTTCTTGTTCTTCAACCTATACTTCCTTTTCTTTAGCTTCTTCTTCTTCTCTGCAAGAAGACTCATTTGATTCATATATATTAACCTCTAGAACCTTCTGTACATCTTCATCAACCTTAACATTAGCACTTTCAATGATCTTTCTTAACCTTTTGTTATAGCACCGGTAAGCTTTGATTCTAGTAGAATACCTAAGGAAAATACCTTCATCACACCTTGCATTAGACTTTCCTAGATCTTCATCTCTTTTGATATAACATTTTCTTCCAAAAACTTTGAAATATTTAGCAGTGGGAGTTCTTCCATACCATAACTCATAGGGATTCTTTGTGTCATTTTCTCTCACTTGTACTCTATTCTATATGTAGATAGTAGTATGAATTGCTTCTCTCCAGTATACTTCCAGTAGGTTTGCTTCTTTTATCATTTTCCTTGTAGCTTCTTGAATAGTCATGTTCTTCCTTTCAACCACTCCATTATGTTGAGGAGTCCTAGGGGCAGATAACTGTCTATTTATCCCATGATCTTCACAAAACATGTTAAACTCATTTGAAGTAAATTCTCCACCTTTGTTAGATCTTAAACATTTGATTTTCATATTTATTTCATTCTCAACCATAGATTTAAATGCCTTAAACTTATCTAGGGCTTCTGATTTTTCTTTAAGAAAGGTAACCCATGTCATTCTGGAATAATCATCAATTAACAACATGAAATATCTGTTACCATGAAAACTCCTTACCTTGGTAGGACCACAAAGATCTGTATGCACTAACTCCAACATTCCAATAGAAGATTATTCTTTGAATTTGAAACTTCTTCTCACTTGCTTTCCAACTTGATATTCTTTACAGATAGCATTAGTAGGCTTGATAATTTTTGGTAGGTCTCTTATAGATTGAATTGAACTTATCTTCACTAGATTATCAAAATTGATGTGACACAACCTTCTATGTCATAACTAGATTTCATTGATTTGAGTCATGAAGCAACATTCATCAGCACCTTTGAATTGATACACATTTCCATTTGTCTTCTTTCCAACAACAATCGACATTGTTCTGGTCCTTTTTCTGATCTCACATCCATCATTATGAAACATGAGATTTTAACCCTTGATATACATCTATACAACACTCAAGAGATTATGCTTTAAGCCTTTAACATAAAGAACATCATCAATGTTATGTTTTCCATCAAAATTGATTGAACCTTTTCCACATATCTTAGCAGCTACACCATCATCAAACCTAACTACTCCACCTTCATACTTTTCAAGTTTAACAAACTTACTCTTATCACCTGTCATATGATTTGAGCATCCACTGTCAATGAGCCAGTCATCTTTTTCTCTTTTAGCATGAAAGACAGACATTGTAGTGCCTTCAGGGTTAGTACTTGCTTTTGGACCCTTTTCCTTCACACAACTTCCAGAGTTAGTAGAATCAATTTCATCTCTTAAGGTTATGAATAAGCATTCATCATCATTATTATCCTCATAGTCATATTCATCATCAGATATATTTGCATCTTCTCTAACATAGTAACTTTTCTTAACCATCTTACCTCTGTTTTCCCTATTCTTAATTGTCAAAGCTCTATTTGGACATCTTGAAGCATAATGACCTATCTTACCACAATTGAAACATTTAAAAGACAACTTACCACTAAACTTTCTAGTACCCTTTTTCATCCTTCTCACAAAGTTAGCTTCTACTTCATCAAAGTATTTTGGGTTTGATTCCATAGTCTTTTTTGATTTACCAGCCTTAAAGGCAATCTCAACCTTTGCAGTTTCACTAGTTGTGCCAAACTCTCTCATTTCAAAAGTAGTCAAGGTGTCGAGCAACTAATCTTTTGTAAACTTGTTCAAATTTTGTAATTCTTCAATAGAAGAAACCTTATGACTATAAGAATTAGGAAGAGATCTAAGTACCTTCAATATTACTTCTTGATCATTTATTTTTCCACCAAGTCTTATGATGCCATTGATAACTTCATCCACCTTCTACAAGTAGCTTGTAGTGTTTTCATCTTCAAACATTCACATAGTCTCAAACATGAGCTTCAAATTCTACATTTTAGCTTGTTTTAACCTTATCATTTCCTTCATAAATACTTTCCAACCTTTTCCAAATCTCATTAGAAAATTTCAAATTCACTATTTTTACCAATTTAGAATTAGTAAGACCACTTAAGAGAGCATGCTTTGCCTTATCATCAATTTCATGAACTTTGATCTCATTAGTAGTAGATATACCATTCTCAGGTACACTGTAATCATATCTAATGGACATCCATATCTCATATCTAAGAGAAATTAGAAAAATTTCCATCCTTACCTTCCATAGTGAAAAGTTAGATCTATCAAATAGGGGAACATCCTTCTTGTGCGACATCCCAGATCTACCTTAAGCTATTAAACTCTCTTCTAAGGAACCTCACTTTGATACCAATTATTGAATGCACAAGACAACTGAGAGGGGAGGGTGAATCCGTTGTATAAAAAAATTTAAACCCTAACAAACATTCAGATCCACGTCAGCTTAATTAACCCTTAAACTTGTTATGATGATTAAGTATGAAAAGAAAATAACTAAAACTGAATCATAACAACACCACACACTAAAGAACACCAGATTTTACGTGGAAAACACTAAAAGGGAAAAACCACGGTGAGGATTAGCTCACAATATAAATTAGTATCAATATGGAATTACAAAAGGCTCACTACCAAAGGGCTAACTGCTGAGAAGAAAGAAAAGCTCGCTGCCAGTGGGCTCATTGCCCAAGTGGACTCACTACCCATTGAGAAAAAGATAGAAGAGAAGAAGGCTCACTGCTAGGGTTAAAGTGATGTAATTGCATCTAACCTATGCATGGAGTTCAGTTCCAATAAAGCACTCAAACATCTCCTTTGTAGCCACATTGAAAAATAATAATCACCTTCTGCTCATTGCATCCAGTAGCCTAAACATGAAATCTTTTGCTTCCTTGATCAAATTCACATCACACACATCACATTACTTATACATGCACATACTCATGAATCCTTAACACTTATTTATACCACCATCAACCTTGAAATCATTCTCCAAGGTCAGCAACACAACTTAATTCATAAAATTCAAATTAGGTCTAGACCTAACATTCCCGTGGAGGATGGAAACAAATTCAGACCATGCCACACCTTAGCATGGACCTAAATCCATCCAAGTATGCTACTCCATGCTTCCACAATCAATGAAGCATAACTGCAATTAGTGTAAACAACCAAGTCAGCCAGACCATGTTAACACTATGAACCTTTTGATCACACGCTTCCTCAAAACCAAAAGATGACATACAGATCTTAAAAAAAGCTTTAACACAATCTAGAAACATCCACAAACATATTGAAGTCACCTGAAATCCAACAAATTCAACCACAACAACTTTCACTTGAAGAAAATTCACAATATGCTTACAAACAAAACTGTCGAACTTTGCTACACAAGAAATCACTTTTCGGAGCATCAAATCACAAACCTTTTGAATTGAAGATAGATGAGTACCTTATAAGCAAACATCCATAATTGCAGCACTTGAAACCACTCTGTGGAGAAATGTGGAGCAAAACACTTTCTCCTAGACACACTGTAAACACTGTCAAACACTATCCTTAAATTGGTGAACACAACTTTCACTGCACAATGATCCAGAGGACCAAATTCTAGATTTATCATCTTTAAATACTTCTAGACAACATATCCAAACTACACACTCAGATCTCCAACACAAAAGAAATGTAGAGAAAAAACTTGAATAGTACTCTGTAAGCCAGAAGACTTCTTCAACACATTGTTTTCAACATTAATCAAATTTTCTCAAAAGCACTTGGAAACCCAACAATAGGAACACTTTACCAACATCATCAACACTATCTCAACATTCACAAATAACTTAAACTCACACTCTTGCTATATCTTCAACTCTGCTTAACCTTATCTTTGCTCTGATCTCTGTCCAACACAAACTTACTCATACTCGTGCATCATTTCATAACTCATACTCTTTGACATAGTTGACACCAATGACAAAACAAGATTGTTGACATTAATGACAACACCAAGAGCACATACTTGCAACAAACTCCTATATATCCACAACCATCTTTCTCCATCTTTTGCTTGTGTAGGTTATATTTGGGAAGGTCAGATGAAAAGAAGTGAAGGAGAAGAGGTGTTTTAAGTACAGTCATCATGGAAGTTACAGTTTCATCATTAGAATATCTATCAGAAGTTGGGGCTAGCACCCAAGTCTAACAAGGCTTGAAAACTAGGATATGGGATTATGAACAAAGATAGAGGCACTGGTATGGATAATTCTGTTGTCAAAAAACGTACATGACACTGGGGCTAGCACCCAAGGCTAACAAGCCTCCAGATTTCAGGTGCACAGTCACTATTCCTTCTTATTTGCATTTTTGTAATCAGTTAGTGTGTTACTACTCCCTAAATCCATCTTGTTAGAAATGAAGGTGCAAACCACACAACGAAAATCTGATTCAAACCTTATTTATGTCCTCTAAACAATGTAGAATGAATGGAGATTGCAACATAAATAAAACCAACTACACAGAAATAACATGCATTAAGAATTGAACACATAACAATAATAATAGGAATAATAAATTATATAGGATTTACAAGGTTGATGGCACCTTAATCCTAACACATTTATTAGTGCATATTTTACAACTAGGGTTTGATCTATCCTCAACTTGTTAGGGTTTGCACAGCTCTAGTTGAGACACCTTTTTAGGTATAATAAAAAGGGGATAGGATATCTGTAGCTTATCACTCTCACAGTGATCAAGCTTGGTTCATATTCCTAATGATTGATGTACGTGAAAGGAGGGGCTTGACCTAGTTTGCAAATACTATCATTCTCTCCTTTCCAAAAACATTAAACAATGCCTTTTATCAAAAAGAACAAATATATTAAGCCCATTTTAGTATAAATTATTGTTCAATGTTGTAAACATTATTATTGTAAAAAATGAGGACATGCACAAATATTCACACTAATTGATTATATTGACTCTATTTTCAAAGGAAGAATGAGTTGGTCATTATAAAAATAAATACAATTTTTAGATTTTGGTGAAATTGTCTGTAGTTAAATTTATTAATCAAGTTCATAAATTTTTCAAATATCTTGGTTGGTTGTGTTTGACATTGGTTGGGAACCATCTCACTGTTCTTCATCTTGTATTTCAACTGGCTTCCTTGAAACCCTATTTGAATACTCTAGTTGATCTTCTTTTGATTGAGATAAAATATTTGTACACCTCTTCTTTCACAACTAGACTTTCAAATTGCAATAGTTTTATCAAATGACAATGTTTGAACATTGTGTCTAGTCATATAAAACCTCAAATAATTCTCTAATTTTTTCAAGTTTGTTTCGTAACTTTGACTTCATAAATGATACGTGCTAAAAACTCTTTCACCCTTCATTGAACTTGGAATCATTATTTGGCACAAACCTACAAGTCTGAAATATTATAAAATAGAAAATCATAGAATTTTGATCACACTTAATTGTTTCCATAACATGGTTATTGATCCATGTTCCAAAGGATGGTCGAGGAATTTAATTGTTCAATCATTGTTGATACGAATTGAATAGATTGTTTTGCCAAATTTGTCTTATCTATTATTCTTTCTATTTGTACTCCATTTATTTCTATGTTCTACTAAAATGATTGGCCAAGTACCTCACCTTTCTCTAAAAATCTCATGGCAAACTAATAAAAGACACACTAATGGTTTTCCAATATTAAGGATACACTATAGCCATTGCTTCAAGAAGTTCATCCTGAGGAAGGTGCTCTTTGATCTCAAAAGATAGACATCTCACAATTTCATGTAATGTATTCCTTGCAGAAGAAACAAGATCTTTAAAATTCTCTCTTATAACATTATTTTTTACCCGAGAGCTCTGTCCAACTTTACTAAAGTAGTGTAATTCTATCATATATCCATGCATTAATGCACATAAATCACTTACATCATTGTACTCCAGAAAGTTATCCAAGTGTTCAATGTCCATCATTACTTGCTAACTTACAAACTTTGGACCTGTAAATGCTTTAGTTTGATTGACATATAGATTGTCTAGAGTAAGATATATCATTTTCCATAGCTTTTAGTATTCTACAATGTACATTGTTCTATCTTGTGCCATCTTTGATAGAACATTCATTTCTTCCAATAAGGGAAGAATTCTAGATAGAGCCAATAGTGTCTCGACGTTAGTGATTAGTGCCAATATATTTGTTTGGTTTGTGATGCAGAGGCAATACCAACCTCTACGAAAACCCTAACATACATTTGTCAATATGCATTGATCCTTGTATATACATGCAATCAACATTGTATATGATTTCTCTATCGGCATCAAACTACACCTTCCCGCTACTGTAGCAATTGTATGTTTCCAACATACATTCCCTCGCCAGTCACCAACTCCCATTTACTGTAGCACTTGTATCTCTATGAGATACATTCTCAAATATACATGCAAATCCTTACCTGCTGCGCCTGCGATCCTCTTGCATCTATCGCTTCCTCCACACTCAACATACAATAATGACCTGTCAGCATCGGTTATCTCCACCATTTCTATCAGTTGCTGCTTGCACATAACCTTTGTATCGTGGGATGTATATTCCAATATACATTCGCAATATACATACAAGCCTTAACCTGTTCCTCCGGTGCCACTACCTACGACAGCCGGTCAACTCTTGTATCTGCAGACCAAAAACCCTTTCAACACACATTCTGGCTACCACCTCGGCCAGTCACCTTTTGTATCATTTGGCGATGTATCTTTCATTGTATCTTGACCACATACAACCACAAAATGCAAATGACAGATACATAGAAACTGTCTCACCCATACAAATGTAGTATACACACAAACTGTCTTTGACATACAAAAGACATATACTCATAAATTGTATAACCTGATGTACATATTCGATGTACATTTACCACATACAGAACCACCCGATACAACTGACAGATACTCACAACCTTCACTGCGGAATATATAAGAAATATACCCTATATTCATTTGCGATATACTTAGAGAATGTATATCCTCAATGTACATTCGAAATGTACATGCTCAACATGCATTTCAATTATGCATTCGCTAACTCCTTTGTACCCTTTGACTGCATTGACTGCTTTGTATGCACCGAAGCTTTCTCTCTCCCTTGTACATACGATAGACTTGTATATTTCGATGTATGTTTCAACATACAACAACGAATGACCAAAAGCGATATACTCACAATATGCGAGAGCAATATACTCACAGATTGTATATCTCGCATACAAAAGTGATATACACACAATTTGTATATTTTTCAAACCACACGGATTTTCACTATTTCTGATCCGTTTTCACTTAGCGATTGGTTCGAATTGTTCCTTCTTCTAACATGCAGCTCTCTGCACTTCAACAGTCTAGCATGCAGTCACGCTAGAACCCTTTAATGCATTTCCTTGCCCGATCTTGCAAGCACGAACATGGAAAACATAAAACAAAATAAAACCCTAAAACTAATATATACAACCATTCCACTGATTCAGAGAATCAACCGGTGGAATGGATAAATGAATCCATCTGACCTCAGTACAGAAAATCAGTTACATAGTGAATTCAAATGCAATAGAATTTTATTATGTTCCTTCAGAAATGCGATTACAGATGATCTGTTTACAATTCCACAACTGAACTGACTACAACTGACTACAACCCATCCTGTCCTCATTCGATCATCTGGGGGGTATTTATCTACTCACAAAGAGTAGTACTATCTTTACTCTAGGCGGCTGGGAAATCCCTCCAAGCGGCTGGGAGATACAACTGTCCAACAAACTCTAACTAACTCTTAACTACCAACCTAAAAATAGAATGCATGGTCAATCAGACCTTATTACAATGCATTTGATCTTATAAGACCTTATTGGAAACATAAATATAAACATAAGACAACTAAATGCCTCATGGAGGCCACTGTGGGTTAGGTGCTCTTGCACCATACTCCCCAACAGAAAAAGAACTCATGTCCCATGAGTTAGGTTGTGGAATAATTCCACCTTTACTCTTTGCCATCCCATGACTCCGAGCTACTCCAGCTGTATACTCTACTATCCCTTGGTGGCTCCAAGATTTCTGAACTGTAACTTATTGTCTTGCAAGTAAACCCTCATGCCTGTCAGTGTAGGCTCTGCGCACACATACCCTGTGTTTGCCAGTTTGTCTTACCAGCACCTCTGTCTGAATACCTGGTTGAATAACCTTAGTAATTGCTTCTTGAACTTCTGCAATGTTCAAATTTGTCTTCCTTTCAACTGTTATAGGACAAACAATAGTCCCAACTACAATCACATCCTTATCTTGCCAATGAATTTGTGGTTGCTCATAAACCTGCTTCTGGACCTTCTGCTGATCCACCTGATCTCTGTCAATCATAACTAAAACCTTCCCCAAACTCTGATCTCCTTTCCTTGAGATATCCTCAACTGCCTTTGACTCTGTTGTAGGCATCTTCCCAAACTCCTTCTTACCTACCAAAATAATCTTACCTGTCATCTTTGCTTCAGCATCCTCCTGCAAAGGTGCCAACACAATAGTTCTCCCATCCTTCTTGATGGTGTAAGTATTAGCATACCCATCATACAATGCTCTCCTATCAAATTGCCATGGCCTACCCAACAGTAGGTGACAAGATTCCATGGGCAATATGTCACACAACACTCTATCCTGATACCCTCTAATCTAAAAATCAACATATGCCTGTTCATATACCAAAAGTGATTGACTATCACTTATCCAAGATGCTTTGTAAGGATTTTGATGTGGAATCCTTTCTAGTTTCAGTTTATCCACCATATCTTGAGATACCATATTATCTGTTGAACCAGAATCTATCACTACCTTGCATACTTTACCTTTGCTTTTGCAACAGGTCCTAAAAAGTGCTTTCCTTTGCAACATGTCCTTCGATGTCTTCAGGATTGTTCTCCTTAACATCAATGCTTCTCCTGTCTCAGGATACCCATAACTTTTATTTGTGTTTGAGCTTGTCCCACCTTGATCATCAGATTCTTGGACCATATTTGTCCTCCTTTCTCCCACTAAACTTGTTGCTTTTTCTGGACATTTAAATGCTGGGTGACCATATTCACCACAAGTATAACACTTTCTTGAGAATGTATTGGAACCTCTTCCATTCCCAAATCTGCCTCTTGTGCCTTTCCATCCACCTCCAAAATCAGACTGTTCTTGTCCTTTACCAGCCTCTTCTTGATTCTCATTTGCTTGCCTTGTTGTAGGAGCTGATCCTCTCCCTCTGGTATTGTTGCCTCTTCCTCTCATGGACTTATCCTATCTCCTTTTCATCTTCTCCTCAATCCTGATTGCCATTTGATAACATTCTTCCACACTCTTAGGGTTAGCCAAAACTAATTCATCCTGTATATTCAATCTCGAACCAGCCAAATATCTAGCAACTTTTTCAACCTCATTCTCATGATGACCAGACATCATACTTAACTTGTAAAATTCCTCAGTATATGCCTTCACATCCATTTCTTTTTTTATTAAGAATTGCAGCTTCTTAAACATCTAAATTTCATAATCCTGGGGTAAAAATTTACCTTTGATCCTTGCTACCATCTTATCCCATGAAGTGATCTTTGACTTTCCTTGTTTTCTTCTCTCAGATTGTACATAATCCCACCATACCAAAGCATGACCTGTCAATTTGGTCTTTGCAATCTTTACCCTCTGCTCCTCAGGAACCTCCTCACATTTAAAGTGATTATCCAATGCAGCAATCCAATCAAGTAACTCTTCCTCATTTAGACTTCTAGTGTACTTTGGAACATCAATCTTTACCTTAGGTTTGTCATTCTTGACTTCCCTTAACAGTTTTGCAAATCTCTGATCTTCAGCATTCAATTCTTCATCTACCTCTTCAAATTCTTCAGCATCATCTTCTTCCTTTTCTAATTCACTTTCTTCTACTTCTCTTCTTTTGTTTGTCTCCAAGGCTGCAAGCCTAGCTTGAAGTGCTTCAGCAAGCTCTTTCATCTTCCTCATCTCTCTGGCATGTTTTTCCTTCATCTCCTGCAATTCTCTGGCAGTACCATTACCTTTTGGAGGCATCTTGTCAACCTCTCAATCCTTCTACTTCTGCCTTCTCAGTGACAGAACCAAACACACAATAGCCCAAACCTTTTGCTGAGCTCTAATACCACTATGATGCAGAGGCAATACCAACCTCTACAAAAACCCTAACATACATTTGTCAATATGCATTGATCCTTGTATATACATGCAATCAACATTGTATATGATTTCTCTATCGGCATCAAACTACACCTTCCCGCTACTGTAGCAATTTTATGTTTCCAACATACATTCTCTCGCCAGTCGCCAACTCCCATTTACTATAGCACTTGTATCTCTATGAGATACATTCTCAAATATACATGCAAATCCTTACCTGCTGCGCCCGCAATCCTCTTGCATCTATTGCTTCCTCCGCACTCAACATACAATAATGACCTGTTGGCATCGGTTATCTCCACCGTTTTTATCAGTCGCCGCTTACACATAACCTTTGTATCGCGAGATGTATATTCCAATATACATTTGCAATATACATACAAACCTTAACCTGTTCCTCCGGTGCCACTACCTACGACAGCCGGTCAACTCTTGTATCTGCAGACCAAAAACCCTTTCAACACACATTCTGGCTACCACCTTGGCCAGTCACCTTTTGTATCATTTGGCGATGTATCTTTCGTTGTATCTTGACCACATACAACCACAAAAAGCAAATGATAGATACACAGAAACTATCTCACCCATACAAATGCAGTATACACACAAACTATCTTTGACATACAAAAGACACATACTTATAAATTGTATAACCCAATGTACATATTCAATGTACATTTACCACATACAGAACCACCCGATACAACTGACAAATACTCACAACCTTCACTGTTGGATATACAGGAAATATACCTGATATTCATTTGTGATATACTCAGAGAATGTATATCCTCAATGTACATTCAAAATGTACATGCTCAACATGCATTTGCTAACTCCTTTGTACCCTTTGACCATGTTGACTGCTATGTATGCACCGAAGCTTTCTCTCTCCCTTGTACATGCGATAGACTTGTATATTTTGATGTATGTTTCAACATACAACAGCGAATGACCAAAAGCGATATACTCACAATATGTGAGAGCGATAAACTCACAGATTGTATATCTCGCATACAAAAGTGATATACACACAATTTGTATATTTTTCAAACCACACGGAGTTTCACTGTTTCTGATCTATTTTCACTTAGCGATTGGTTCAAACTATTCCTTCTTCCAACATGTAGCTCTCTGCACTTCAACAGTCTAGTATGCAGTCACGCTAGAACCCTTTAATGCATTTCCTTGCCCGATCCTACAAGCATGAACATGGAAAACAAAAAACAAAATAAAACCCTAAAACTAATATATACAACCATTCCACTGATTCAGAGAATCAACTGGTGGAATGGATAAACGAATCCATCCGACCTCAGTATAGAAAATTAGTTACACAGTGAATTCAAATGCAATAGAATTTTATTATGTTCTTTCAGAAATGTGATTACAGATGATCTATTTACAATTCCACAACTGAATTGACTACAACTGACTACAACCCATCCTCTCCTCATTCGATCATCTAGGGGTATTTATCTACTCACAAAGAGTAGTACTATCTTTACTCTAGGTGGCTGGGAAATCCCTCCAAGTGGCTGGGAGATACCATTGTCCAACAGACTCTAACTAACTCTTAACTACCAACCTAAAAATAGAATGCATGGTCAATTAGACCTTATTACAATGCATTTGGTCTTATAAGACCTTATTGGAAACATAAATATAAACATAAGACAACTAAATGCTTCATGGAGGCCACTGTGGGTTAGGTGCTCCTGCACTAGTTTGTGTGATTTTCATAGAATAGACCTAACAATGACTGGTACTTTTAGAACAATCTATTTGTTGGTCCATGTAATGATATCCACCTTGTATCCACATGCTTAAGTAGTTTGTTACCTAGAGTAAGTCCTTTAGTAAATCTTTGATAGTCAAAATCTCTTTGAACTTCTAGAAAAATATGTATACACCTTGCACAAAAGATCTCAACTTTTGAAACAAATTAAAATTGATTCATAATTTTAAAAGTCAAATTCATTCTATGGGCCATGTAGTGAATGCCAAAAATATACTGTGAACATGATATTTATAAATTAACAATAAGCCCATTTTTGTGACCTTACATGACTGATGCTCCATCTGCACTAACACATACCAACTTCCTTGCAATCGTCAAATCATCCAGGCTTTCAATGTCCATCAAACTATTTTTGATGATTTTCATAAGGTTAGTAGAGGTAGAATTTTCTTTCATTTTACGAACTGCAAGTAGATGAGGCCAAAAAATATGATCTTTTATAATACAAACGTGCATACACACCCAAAAAGTATTATCAATGGTCATCACATCATCCAAACACAAGGAAAAGAAAGTCATCTGATTTAATTTCTTCTTTATATCCTACTTCTCCACCATAGCTAGACATTGAACTCATTCCCAACCACTATTGATAGACCAATAGGAGAATGGAAAGTTAGGAAATCCAATAAATTGTATTAAATTCTTATATTTTGGAAAAGTTGTCAATGATTGACCTTTATTTAATATATAGAATATAACTGCAAACTATACAATTTTTGATAAATGACTCACTTCCATGACCTTTCCAAATAAAGTAGATATGGAACCTCCAATAATGACAAGTCATGTATGCAATTGCATATATTCTTCGTACTTGGCTACATTTCGAGCATGAGCACATTAATCTTTTATTTTACAATACATCACTAACATCAACTCTCTATTTACAATTATGTTTTCATAAAATTACCTACATGCTTCTCAATAATGTCTAATTTCAATTGCAATGTCTTGTCTTTCTTTAATTTCCAGCTGCAAATCATATAGTGACATAGTATTGACATGCTCTATCCATCTTTATTGTTCACAGGTTTTATGAATGGATACTTAGAAGCCCATTCAATCTAAAAATTTCATATGTCCCACTGACATGCTTTATGTTTGTTTAACAAAATTTTAGAGTGTGATTCACCACCACCAGTAGCATGGAGATTGTACATCCTATGTGATCTCATTATTCACACTTTTGTTGGGATAAGTTGCCATTAACCTTGTAAATCCCAAATATTGTATTTATTCCATTTATTATTTGTAATTTGTAATTACCCATAAGGAGATGTACAAGTTTCACCGGTAGTGGTAAAAATTATTTACTGTCCATGGTAATTACAGAGTTACCGCATGGTAAGTCCTAAAGTTACCGGCAGTAGTTACGGGATGTCATTTACTATGGTAAATGGTAATTGCTCAAAGTGGGTTGCACACGTGGAGGAAAAATCTATTTTTAGTGTTATGACACATGTCATAGATGCTGTAAGAAGGTGTAAGAGATTCTATGACAACTGTAAGTTGTCATAAGAATCTATGACATTTATGACAACATATGACATGTCATAAGATGCTGTAAGTGGCTATTTTTGGCCCCTAGGCATTCAAGCTTGCATGGGCATCTTTTGCCAAGTGTAGGATGCATGCATGACAATATTTTGTTGGCAAGAGACACTGCTCCATAGAAGACTTGAATGTTGTCATTGATGGCAACAAGGCAAATAGAATCCATCAGCATGGCAAAGAGACACTACTCCGGCAGCCAATCTTGAGTTAGCAACAAGGCACAAAGTATTTTGGTCCGGAAGCCCAAAATGGCTAAGTATGGGAAGTATTTTGAGTAAGGGACAGTAAATGAGTCAGTATGCCTCTGTAATTGAAGACTTGCAAATTTTGTTTAGGTATGATGTTTATAGCTACCTATTTCTGTTATATTCTAGTGATCAAGATCTAACTTCCTTTGGAAGTCATCTAGTGAAAAGTCTAAGTCCAGGTGGATAGTGTTAAGACATAGACAGTAAACAGTACAGGGTAAAATGGTCCGCATTCCTCCGCAATAGCATATTTTGTTCTGTGGTTCTGAGGAAACCTAGAGATATGTCATGACTACCTAAATCCAAGATTATAGCCTCTGAAGTTCAACAGATAATATTTTACAAGCTTGCAAGTATCAGCTTCTAGTTTGACAGTGTTTCAGTGTGACAGTGCAACAGTTTTGAGATCTACATTTTGGCATACAAGATTATTTTGTTCTGCATATATGAAGGTATGTTAAGAGGTCATTAATGAATGTTAGATATGGATTGTGGAATCACAACTGAGGGGGGGGTGAATTAGTTGTCCCACAAAATTAACCTTTTCTCCTTTTAAACTTCTTTCACAACATACAAACAGATTAATGATGTAAACATTAAAGCATGAAACAATAACACATGAGCAGAAACACAATTAACACAATTAACACCAAGATTTTTAACGTGGAAACCTAGTTAAGGGAAAAACCACGGTAGGGGTTAACCCACAAGATTCGTACCCTGTTAAAAGTACTTAAAAATGGGAAGGCACTTGCCTTCGGGCGTATTGCCTAGAGCTCACTACTCAAAAGAGGCTCACTACCTATAGAATTTATGTTTAATACAAAAGGAATTAACTGAGAGTTAGCATCTTCTTCATGCCTAGTTTAGTCTCTTTGAATGCTCACAAAACTTCCTCTCTTCTCACAAATACTTCTTCACTATCACTTCATCCCTTGTTGTTCTTGTTCCTCTGCTTCTACTCTTCTCTGCTCTGCCTCTGATCCTTTCTTCGGATTTATTGTTCCGCATAAGGATGATTTTCAAGAACTCAACTACATGCCTTTATATGCTTCATCAACCTTGGAATAAACATCAAGGTCGACACTACAAGCATTTGACTTAATGTGAATCACTAACTTGTTAGCCAAACATAACTGGGACTCAAGTCTTCCTTGATCAACATGCCATGCTCCATCGAATTGCTCTTAGATCATCCGCAACACTCTTAAATCATCTGGTCGGCCAAGACTGGGAAGAACAGTAACACCAAGAAGGAAATCTTCACCAACGAGATCAAACTTCAATGCGGACCTCCAACATAGTAGTCACATGATCTAGAGACCTCCACAAGCACATTAAATTCAACAAAAAGATCTGTACTTCTCTAAATCATCAGAATCACTTACGTCTTTATCCGGAACCTCAAGAACACTATCTGCCATGACTATTACATAAGAAAGATTGATTGCGGACCTCCAAACCACGAACCATTTGAGTTGATGATACATACTGACTTTCCAAACATGCCTCTAGATCTACAGATCATAATATTTCAATGCGGAGCAATTCAGACTAGTTTACGTCACTTTGTCTCTTCTGAACATAGCAAAACCCAGTTCTACTCAGACAGCCATAACTTCTTCAAATCGTCATGCAGACCTCTCAAATATTGACTGGAGCTACTTCAGACAGTCCTCTACACAACCATATGGCCCGCATACATTGGAATTAATTAATTTTCTCAATATCCTCAACATTCTAGTCTTCTAAACAAGAAACAAAATGGAATACAATTGACACCAATGGCAACAAGGATATGTTGACATCAATGACAACATCGATTAGGCACATATTTGCAACAATTTCACCCTTTGTCATTGATGGCAACATATGATGTGAAAAACTAATTCAACCATCAAGACGAGAACTTCTCCCCCTTTCTCTTATGACTTCTGCAACTACTTTCTTCACTACTCCCCCTTTCATCAGCAACTAATTTTTCAGATGACTTCTCTCCCCCTTTGACATCAATGGCAAAGGGCACATATTTTCAATCTTTTCTCCCCCTTTTTGTTTCAGACTAATCTCCAAAATTTGCATACCGACTACTCCTCCCGAGTAGTATCTCCTTAACATCAATCTGAATCACAAGATATGATTTCTACATTCCACCATACTGATGCACCTTGGTGCATCTTATTTCAGAACAGGAGGGGTAATAACCCCTAATTTCTCTTTGAGATACTCAAAAGTATCCTTAGGCAGAGGCTTGGTGAAAATATCCACAATTTGATCCTTTGAAGAAACAAACTCCATTTTGACTTCATTCTCACTTACTTTCTCTCTCAAGAAATGAAACTTGATGGATATGTGCTTAGTCTTTGAATGCAACACTGGATTCTTTGAGATGTTTATTGCACTTGAATTATCATAGAAGATTGTAATAGGTTCTTCAAACACAATTCTGATATCTTTCAACATTTTCTTCATCCGCAAGACTTGAGTACAATTACTTGCTGCTTCTATATACTCTGCCTCTGCAGTAGACAGAGACATTGCCTCCTACTTTTTGCTCAACCAAGAAACCAATCTCTTTCCCAAGAAGAATGCACCACCACTAGTACTTTTTATATCATCCACATCTCCTGCCCAATCAACATCTGTATATGCATGAAGAGTGAAGTCATTATCCTTTGGATACCATAAGCCATAATCAAGTGTCCCTTTGAGATAGCTGAAAATTCTCTTGACTGCTACAACATGGGATTCTCTTGGATCAGATTGAAATCTAGCAACAAGTCCAACTGCATTCATGATATCAGGTCTGGTTTGAGTCGGATAGAGTAGTCCTCTAATCATTGATCTATACCTTTTCTGATTTGCCTTAGGGGAGTCATCATCTTTACTCAACTTGCATCTAGTTACCATGGGTGTACCAACTGGCTTTGAATCTTCCATTCCAATTTTTTTCAACAATTCTCTCACATACTTAGATTGAGATATGAAAATGCCTTTATCTGACTAAGTTATTTGCAAACCTAAAAAGAAATTCATTTCTCCAAACATTGACATCTCAAATTCAATTTTGCATATGATCAGCAAATGTTTTGCACATACTCTCATTTCCACCAAAATAATATCATCAACAAATACTTCAACAATCAAGATGTGTTCATGTTCAATTTTGATATAAAGATTAATGTCTGTTGTACCTTTGCTAAAACCCAATTTTAGTAGATACTTATCTAGTCTTGTATACTAGGCTCTTGGGGCTTGTTTGAGTCCATACAATGCTTTTCTCAATCTACAGACCATATCTCCTTGATTAGACAACTAAAATCCTTCCGGTTGCTCAATGTAGACTTCTTCATCCAATTCTCCATTCAGGAATGCTGACTTGACATCCATCTAATAAACCTTGAAATCTTTAAAAGCAGCAAATGCAAGAAATAGTCTGACTGCTTCTATTCTTGCCACCGGAGCAAAAGTTTCTTCAAAATCAATTCCTTCCACTTGAGAGTATCCTTTGCATACCAACCTTGCTTTGTTTCTTACAACTTCACCATCTTCATTTAATTTGTTTCAGAAGATCCATTTAGTTCCAATCACATTTTTATCCTTAGGTCGAGAAACAAGATCCCAAGTGTGATTCTTTTCAATTTGCATTAATTCTTCTTCCATTGCTTTTACCCAGTTTTCATCATTGCAGGCTTCACTTACCGATTTTGATTCAATCTTTGAATTCAAACAAATCTCTTCTTGATCTTCAGCAATTCTTCTCCTAGTTTGAACACCTTCATTTCTATCTCCTATGATTTGATCTTTAGGATGATTCATTCTTACATACCTGGGAGTTTTGGGATTTGCTTGAACTTTTGTTTCTTGAGATTGTTCTTCAACATCTGCACTATCTTCTTGAGTCACTGGGTTTTCTGGATCAATCTGAATCTGAGTCTAGGTTTGAACTTTCCTTTCTTAACTTTGAATTTCATTTTGATCATTTGAGTCATATCCACAAGACTTGGAATGTCCTTTTCTCTCATCAACTTTGACATTAGCACTTTCAACAATCTTTTTCAATCTCTTGTTGAAGCACTGGTATGCCTTGCTTTGAGTAGAGTAACCCAAAAATATTCCTTCATCACTTCTTGTATCAAACTTGCTTAGATCCTCATCTCTTTTGATATAGCATTTACTACAAAAAACTCTGAAATATCTCATAGTAGGAGGATGACCAAACCATAGTTCATATGGTGTCTTACCAGAATTGCCTTTGATTTGCACCTGATTGAGAGTGTAGAAAACAATACTCACAACTTCTCTCCAATAGACTTGTTGAACATTTGCTTCCATCATCATGGTCCTAGAAGCTTCTTGAATGGTCTAGTTCTTTCTTTCCACAACTCCATTCTGCTAAGGAGTCCTAGGAGCAGATAACTGTCTTTTTATTCCATGCTTTTCACAGAATTTATCAAACTCACCGGAAGTAAATTCTCCACCTCTGTCAGATCTCAGATACTTTATCTTCACACCAATCTCATTTTCCACCATAACCTTGAACACCTTGAATTTTTCAAGAGCTTCTTATTTTTCTTTTAGGAAGGTTACCCACATCATTTGGGAGTGATCATCAATTAGCAAAATAAAGTATCTATCTCCTTGCACACTCCTAATTCTGGTAGGGCCACATATATCAATATGTACAAGTTCCAATAGTCCACTTGAAAATTGTTCTTTACTCTTGAATGAAGTTCTATTCTATTTACCCAATTAACATTCTTTACACATGCTATCAGGTTTCACAAGTTTTGGAAGATCTCTCACAGCCTGAGTAGAACTTATCTTGATAATGTTATCAAAATTCACATGACACATTCTTCTATGCCATAACCAACTTTGATCAATCAATCAACTCTTACCATAACTATTTAAATGAAATATGTTACCTCTAGTCTAAGTACCAGATGCAATTTCAGTTCTGGATCTTTCCAAGATTCTGCATTTTCCATCCTTGAACCGGAGATCATAACCCTTGTCAACCAACTGTCCAACACTAAGAAGATTATGCTTTAGTCCTTCCACATATAGAACATTATTAGTGTTATTCTTACCATCAAAAGAGATGGATCCTTTGCCAAGGATTCCACCAGCTGAGTTGTCTCCAAATTTCACAATTCCACCTTCATATTTTTCAAAACTTACAAACTTAGTTTTATCACATGTCATATGATGAGAACATCCACTATCAATCACCCATTCATCCTTTTCAACAACCTGAGAAGCCAAGTCACTTTCCACTTTTGCATAGCTAGTAGATTCAGTAGACACCGGATCTTCTTCTTTGATAGCAATGAACACCCAATCACCTTTAATGGAACCTCCATGATCAGATTCATCATCTGTGACTCCTTCTTCTCCAGATTCTTGGACATAGTAACATTTCTTCTGATCTTTATATCTGTTAGGTTTTGTCTTTGAAAACCTTTCCAGACATCTTGAGGCAAAATGACCAATCTTATTACAAGCAAAACATTTGAATGACAACTTTCCTTCATACTTACCAGATCCTCTTGGCATTATTTTGGCAATAAGAGCTTCAAGTTCTGTAGACTCAATTTCATCATCTTCAAGATCCTTCCTTGCTTTTGCAAACCTGTTTGATCTTCCTGAAGAACTTTCATCTGGATCATATCTTTGTTTTCCATATATACTGGCCTTAAATACAGATTCTGACTTAGGAAGAGAATC
The DNA here is from genome assembly GCA_027924645.1 of Cunninghamia lanceolata. Lineage (NCBI taxonomy): Eukaryota > Viridiplantae > Streptophyta > Pinopsida > Cupressales > Cupressaceae > Cunninghamia > Cunninghamia lanceolata. The sequence goes on along the minus strand of BSBN01001344.1, from coordinate 9,371,751 downwards.
ACCAAACTCATTCATTTCAAATGCTAAAAGCTTACCAACTAACTGATCCCTTGTAACAGTTGTCACAATCCTGATTTCTTCAATAGTAGTAACTTTATGCTTGTATGCTGCAGGTAAAGATCTGAGCACTTTGGCAACAATCTTTGGTTCTTCCAATACTCCACCAGCATTCCTGATACTGGTCACAAGTTCATTTACTTTCTGCATGTAGGAAGTAATGTTTTCATCTTAAATTATCAACCTTTCATATTTACCCTTCAGGCTCTGTAGCTTGGCACATTTGACATATTTGTCACCTTCATACAAATTTTCCATTTTTTTCCAAATTTCATGGGTAGTTTTCAAATCTAGGACATTTGCCAATTCTATATCAGTCAGGGCACTCAATAATGCCTCTTTAGCTTGAATATTGCTTTCAGCTTCCCTAAGTTCGTCTAGAGTTGTAGGGCCATTCTTCGGGATCTTATACTCTTTCTCATTTATCGACCAAAAGGTATCACCCATACATTCTAAATGACATTGCATGCATACCTTCCAAAGGGAGTAATTAGTTCCATCAAATCTCAGATTTTACTTCTTGTAAGTTGACATCTTTGATCTCTTCAAGTGGTCAAGCTTCTTTTAGAGGAACTGACTCTGATACCAATTGTTGCAATTAGGCCAGACAACTAAGAGGGGGGGTGAATCAATTGTCCCACACAATTAACCTTTTCTCCTTTTAAACTTCTTTCACAACTTACAAATAGATTAATGATGTAAACATTAAAGCATGAAACAATAACACATGAGTAAAAACACAGTTAACACACTTGACACCAAGATTTTTGACATGGAAACCCGGTTAAGGGAAAAACCATGGTGGGGGTTAACCCACAAGATTCATACCATGTTAAAAGTACTTAAAAATGGGAAGGCACTTGCCTTTGGGCGCACTACCTAGAGCTCACTGCCTATAGAATTTATGTTTAATACAAAAGGAATTAACTGAGAGTTAGCATCTTCTTCATGCCTAGTTTAGTCTCTTTGAATGCTCACAAAACTTTTGCTCTTCTCACAAATACTTCTTCACTATCACTTCATCCCTTATTGTTCTTGTTCCTCTTCTTCTGCTCTTCTCTACTCTGCCTCTGATTCTTTCTTCCAATTTATTGTTTCGCACAAGGATGATTTTCAAAAACTCAACTACATGCCGTTATATGATTCACCAACCTTGGAATAAACATCAAGGTCGGCACTACAAGAATTTGACTTAATGCGAATCACTAAGCTGTCAGCCAAACATAACTGGGACTCAAGTCTTCCTTGATCAACATGCCACACTCCATCAAATTGCTCTTAGATCATCTGCAACACTCTTAAATCATCCGGTCGGCCAAGACTGGGAAGAACAGTAACACCAAGAAGGAAATCTTCACCAACGAGCTCAAAGTTCAATGCGGACCTCCAACATAGTAGTCACACAATCCAGAGACCTCCACAAACACATTGCATTCAAAAAAAACATCCGTACTTCTCTAAATCATAAGAATCACTTGCATCTTCATCCAGAACCTCAAGAACATTGTCTGCCATGACTGTTACACAAGAAAGATTGCTTGTGGACCTCCAAACCACGAACCACTTGAGTTGATGATACATACTAACTTTCCAAGCCTCTAGATCTGTAGATCATAATATTTCAATGTAGAGCAATCCAGACCAGTTTACGTCACTCTGTCTCTTCTAAACATAACAAAACCCAATTCTACTCAGACAGCGATAGCTTCTTCAAATCGTCATGTAGACCTCTCAAATCTTGACTGGAGCTACTTCAGATATTCCTCTACATAGGCATATGGTCCACATACATTGGGCTTCATTAATTTTCTCAATATCCTCAACATTCCAGTCTTCTAAATAGGCAACAAAATGGAATACAATTGACACCAATGGCAACAAGGACATGTTGACATCACTGACAACACCGATTAGGCACATATTTGAAACAAGGCGAAGATGGTAAGTTCGACATACTTTGGTTGGGTCCATATCAGATTTATGAGATTCTTGGTGACAACACGTATCGACTGAAGAGCCTTACTGGTGAGGAGCTTCCATTGCCTGTCAATGGGTAGCTCCTGAAGCACTATTTCAAGGCCTAAGGGGGGGCATCTTGGCCTTTTTGTTAGTGTACATAGGTAGGTTGCTTCTATGCTTTTGGTTAGGTTAGGTTGCTATTTAGATTAGTCTTTTCTTTCTTGCTTTTGCTTTCTGTAGTTGTTAGGTGTTTGCTTCCGCTTAGTTTAGTTGTTTCTTTTTCTCTACTTTTGCTTGCTGTGCTTGTTTTGCTAGGATATTTGTTTCCCGAACCTGGTGGTAGTTGTGCAAACCTGTAAGTGCTCCTTTATTGGGTGAATAATCTAGAATATTTCTTTGAGAAGACGAGGTTTCTTGCTTAGGTCTTAGTGTGGGTTCCGCTGTTACACCAGGGGGTATGATGTCTGTTCATTGGAAATGAATCATTAGTCAGTGCACCTAAAGTATTTTCTAACCATATATCTTTTACACTCTTAAGTAATCTTGAAGTTCCTAAGTGAGTCTTGGTGATCTTACATTAAGTGAAAAATCCAAAGTCTGCCTTTGCCACCATCAGGAGTCCACACCCACTTAGTTGAGTTATCAACATAAGTAGTGCTGTCAAAAGTATATGTTGCAAGGGTAGCAGTACTGCATTGTACTCTGCCAAATCTAAGCTTAATGAAATATCAAAAGTAATAAAATGAAAGAAATACAAAGAAAAATCACACTCACACACATTATAACTCAGTTAGATGGACAATCAAGTAAACTCTATCGAGGCTATGGACAGCTGATCGACAGTAGGGCTCTGCTTGAGTGGAATTTTGAGACAAACCCACCGGGGCTATAGACGCTCGCTTGCAGTGGGGCAATGTCTAGTTAGTTTAGAAGGTGTGTACTAATCACATAGCTTAATGTAAAGGATCTGATATGAGCTTAGTCGCTAAGGGATGGGAATTAAAGAAACTACACACACTTAGGTTTTCAGGATATGGATGGTTGCACTTGGTTATTGAGTTCTGCTTCTTTGATAGGATATCATGTTTTCTTGTTTAACATGTGGGAAACATAGAGGTTCTGAGTTTGAAATTGAAAGTTTATCTTTGAAATGCTCCAGAGCATTTCCCCAGTAGAGTCACCATTTGTTATGCCTTGTACACACGCCCCATTTTTCTTTCACGAAACAGGGACCCCCTCTTCCAAGATTTTAGCCTAAGAGTGTCAGTTTCACCCAAAAATTCCTAAGAGTCAAAAGTGATCAAATTGCATTTTTGGTATGCTAGAAAGATTGAATGTTATTGAGTCATCCAAAAGATTACTAAGTCTAAGTGTTTGCCTTCATAGAACTAAGTCTGATGTTTTTTTGCGCTTAAATCCCTTGCCACAAACTTTTGCTCTAAATCTTTGTCCAACTGACTTTTGCGCCGAATTCACATTCAACTGACTTAGTGCTAAATTCCCATCTGACTAACTAAGCACTAAAAATTGAGCCTATAGACTTAGCACTAGAATTCATGTTTATCGACTTGCGCCCAATTACCATCTCACCGACTTAAGTCGGTAGACGACCAAAATTGCGCAAGGTCGAATGACCTCGGAAGCCGTGCAAAGTCTGGAAACACTGAAACTCATGCAAAGTGCTCAAAAGGGAAAGCTTTGACCTCGTGCTAAAAATCATTACAATCAACCAAGTTGGTAGAACTTCAAAATTGCACAAAGTCAGTAACTATATTATTTCGTGCAAATCTTGAAAGACTCTGCAGTACGCCTAAACATCGCACCGTACCCTTGCATTTATGGCGATTAATTAGGGAAGGATAAAATGTCTTTCTGCATGCACTTGAGCTCATTTTACTTTGAGGAAATTAGTTGAAGAGCTCTGTGGGTGAACTCAAAGAAAAATCGATGACCAACTGCTAACAAATTTGAGCATAGAAAAAGCACTGCAATCTACATTTTCACTATTTTCGGTCTTATTTTTTAGGCAGGCACTTTATTCCAGAATTAAGGGATACATATTTGAAGCTAGGGTTTTATATTTGATTTTAGGGTGCATTTTTTTTAAAGCAAGGGTTTCCTATGAACAAATTGAATTCAATTTTAGAACAATGTGGAATTTGTTTAGTTAGAAGGCAGTTTAAGGTTCAAATCATGTACGGGAATGTTGTTTGAGAAACTTTTGTTTAGAAAACCCTGTGAATGAATGTGCTTGTTTTAAGAAATGTTCTATTCATATGCCCTAGTGTAAATTAGTTCAGGCATTGTCCACAAACTGGAAAATCTTCGATAAAATTCGTGCTGTTCCAACAAACTTAAAATACCCATGTTAAAATTCTAAGTAAGATCAAAATTTGTCTAAACTTCCACAGAATTGTCTTGTGCCAAAAATCAAAGCTCTTGACCCAGTGCGAGAAATACTTCTGACTGACTCAAAAACGTGGCTCCAAAACAAACTAACTTAGTTGGAAGTGTGATAGGTAAAAAATTAGGTTGATAAGATCAAGCATAGCCATGAAAACCTAACCCTACCATCATCAAAGAATCTAATCTAAATGAAACCAAAAGTATGCAATTCAAGCACAATATCACCTAGATTGTGTGATTCCTTGTTTATGATGTGGATTGCTTCTTCAATAATGAACAATTATGAAGATAAAATCTGCCATGATGGATGAATGATAATGATGAAAACTCAAATGGATGCTATGGATACTCAAATGCTCAATATAATCAAGATGATAATATAGACGCTATATGAATGCTGGATAGATGGTATGGAATGAGAGGGTGTTTATATAGAACTCAACTAAAATTAATCAACGGTGGAGATTCGATGGCTATGTGAATGGCTAAGATTGAAAGATAGATATAGGTGAATGTGAAGATGACAAGTGGAGAGAAGATAGGGCTTATGTGTGACCATATACATAAAAAGAACTACATGTGAAAGATATTAAATAAAAGGATGTAGTACCACTTATCTTTTAAATGAAAGAGGCACACATGTCGGCTCATGAGATAAATGATAAGATAAATTAATTAAATAAATAATATTTATTTAATTAATTGGATAGTGGATTTATGAAAGGAATCTTTAATTAAATAAATAAGATTTATTTAATTAAAAATAGATAGAATGAAGATAATTAAATAATTGAAGATTGTTTAATTATTGCTTAGAAGAAATAGCTAGTGAATTAATTAAATAAATATAAATTTATTTAATTAATAGAAGACATATATGTGTTAGGGATATTGCTCAAGTGTGTTAGACAGATGCAGATGATGTGATAATGCGATATTTGAATGCTAATGAGAATGAGTCAATTTTGGGTGTCTACATTTTGTCCCTCTTTGATACAATGTTTGTTAGAGTGTTGTGTCAAAGAAGATATGATATTCATTCAAAAAACAAGGTTATGTCCCAGTGTATCTGGTAGGTGATGCCCCCTCAAGAGGTAAGCTAGGCTAACTAGGAAGGGCTGGGTTGGCTCACGATAGAAGAAAAGTTAGGACACAAGGTTGACACGAAGAAAATAGGGGTTGGGAGGGGTCAAAATGGGATGATGTAGATGAAAATAGGCTTTGGTATAGAAGAATTTAGGGTTTGGATAGGGTGATAAGTAGGTTCTGTAAGGGCAAATAGGCTCATTTGTGCTTAGAAAGCTATAGAGATCTAGAGCTCCTTAGAGTTGGTGTGCGACAAGAGTTGGAGAGCTATCAGGATGGTGATTCCACGCAGAGATCATCGCGCTGAGCAAGTGAGGACACATGGGCGACCAGAGGGATCAAATGTACCAGTATGTATCAAAATTTTTGCTAAAAGTGTGATTTTGATAGACTAGAAGTGTCATAAATGCACACACGTCACCAGAAGCGATGAGGTCGTAGGTTAGGTAGTTTAGGTTGCTTAGGAGGGTAAACAAGTCGCTTACAGTAGTTTAGATCGCTTATAGGCGCGACTTGGTTGCTTTTAGAAAAATTAAGTCGCTTTTAGTCAGCTAAGCAATAGGATAAGAAAAATGCGCATATGGATAGGTACAAGTTGCTTATGGTCAAACAATAGGTGCATATAAAGGTTTAGCTCGCTTAGAAAGCATAAGTGCTCGCTTAGGGTATGCAGCTCGCGTATGAACAAAAGATAAGCACATGTAGAGTTTGGCTCACATGTAGTCAAGCAGTGATCTCATATGCAGAATAGATCGCATATGAGCGAGATAGAAGCACATATGGTAAAAGAGGTCACTTTTGATCAACAGATAGGCGTATGTGGAAAAACTAAACCACTTATGGTAGATAGAAGCTAGGAAAGCAATAAATAGTCAAATTTTGATAGCATTTAAGTAGCGCAAGGGATTGATATGATGAATGACATGATGCAGGATATACTACTGGCTTTGTTATCACGAGAGCCACATCCTAAAGATTTACGATTGGTGAGATTACTGGATGCAGAGGAGCGGCTAGTGTTAGAGATCCTCAAATTAGAACATGTGTCGAGATTGGAGCTGGTGCAGGCACATCGAGGACTGATGACGGCGATGGTGGAGCGATGGATGAGTGAGCATAGTTCTTTCTTGTTGCCGATGGGAGAGGCTATGATCACACTGGAGGACGTCTTTCAGATTCTACGGATTTCTATAGATGGGGACTGAGTTGATTATGATCCTGATATGGGTCCGGCTGCGTTCAGGAGAGTATTCGGGGCACCTGATATTGGAGTAGTGGGCTTAGAGATCCTGATGGCGAGGATGGAGGAGCTATGTGATAGGTTATAGCGAGTTGTAGTGGCTATCATCAGATGGCTAGTGGGAGATAGGCAAGCGAGAGGATTTCCAGTAGGATGGGGGACAGTGATGGAGGGGATGTTCTCTTATGGTATGAGATATGCATGGGTGGAGTGTGTATTGGGATAGATCTATCATTACTTGCATGATTGCGCATATATGTTTGAAGCGAGTATGTCTGCAGAAGTTACAGTTTTGCATGTGTGGGCTTATGAGCATATCCCAGTGATGAGACCAGAGGGATGGGTGGCTAGAGCTGTAGGAGAGCCTTATGTTAGGATGTATAGAGGAGCTCTAACATACTGACAGCGTCGAGGAGTGGTGTACTGGCAGAGGAGGTTGGATGAGGTGGATAGCTTTATATGGAAGCCATGGCTGGGTTGCAAGAGATGAGATGAGGAGGATGCTGAGCTTGTCTATGCTAGGCAGGCAAGATATATTTTTGGACGCAACATATACATTATGGAGTACTATTTGCTAGAGAGGGTTTTGAGACAGTTTGGGTTGCCACAGGCAGTACCAGTTCGGGATGCCATTTTTGGGAGGACTAGATAGGAGGTTTTTGATTGGGGGCTAGAGGTTATGGTGGAGATGGCTTTGGCGAAGAGAGATGGGCTATAGCCAGTTGTATGGCAGTGGGGACAGGGTCTTGCAAATCCAGGGACGTTGCCAGACTATGATGCACACTAGGTGACAGCTAGACTGAGACGGCTGACACGGGTTGGAGAGATTGGGGAGATAGGGATGGAGAGACCAGTTAGGAGGAGGCGACGATGGGCTCCACCAGTGCAGGCTATTGTACCAGCAGTGCCAGGGATACAGATGCAGGGACAGATGCTAGGACAGCCTCAGATACTTGCATAGCCTCAGGGGTAGATATTGGTGGGTGATGATGTTGGGATTCAGCAGCTACGGAGGCGGATTAGAGAGGAGAGGAGATGGAGGCAGTGAGTATAGATGAGATTGAGGAGGGTGGAGATAGATAGGCACCGAGCAGTGATTGGCTTGCGACATGCGAGAGCTCAGGTGCAGACATACCAGACTCAGTTACAGTTGAGAGCACAGGCTGGGGATGGACAGGATGATGGTGCACTTGCTAGGGTGATGGGGGAGAGAGATGCTACGAGACAGAGTGAGCAGATGATGAGGATAGAGCGAGATACAACGGTGCAGTAGGTGTAGGCTATGACTAGTGAGCGAGATAGAGCCATGACTGCATTGGGTACTAATGGAGCTATGATGTACTTGGCTACACAGTGGACACAGGTACAAGTAGAGCTGTGAAGAGTATAGGGTGAGGCTGAGTACTATAGAGGCTTATACTATGGGGCTGTGCTAGTGGAGCAGAGGTAGCCTAGCTTTAGGAGCAGGTTAGGGGCTTCAGGTTCATGGAGGTCAGGTGGATCTCAATCAGTAGCCTCAGTGATGGGGCCATCGAGAGATAGAGGACCGGGTGTAGGACCGAGTGGTGGTGGTCAGGGCGAGGGAGCTGCCAGTAGTCACTAGGGCTACCTTGTTTATGTTGTATCATGATTGAGGCCTAGAGCTGATTGTACATACATTCTTGATGGCTCAGCTTGTATATGTAGACACTTGTATATTGACACACACACACACACACACATATATATATGTATGATGGGGTATTGTTGATCTATATGATGTTGTAATGCATGCACTGTTGGTATTATGATGGTTATGCATGGTGTATTTGTATTTTCATGGATTATGTATGGATGTATTATGATATGAATGGAAATGTATGTTAATGCAAATATGTAAATGGTAATGATATGATATGGATGGACTTATGTATGTAGATAGATAGTAATGAGATGATATACGATGGACTTATGTATGTCTAACACACTTGTTTTGCAGGATACGAGATATGGGTGAAGGACGGTGGAAATGATTGATCTGGGATGAGAACTATATAGGTGAATAATGGAATGGATAGATAATGTGATGGGCAGCTTTTTAAGTAATTTCTCAAAATGAAAAGAAATGCAATCCTTATGTTTGATATAGCATGTGGATGTTATTCACCAGGGTATAGAAGACCAAGGTGTCGAGATATCCAATGTGCAACTAGCACGTTACAATCTTGTCTGAACACATGAGGTCAAGATGTTGAGCCAACATGCACAAGATATGAACAACAACTAGTGTTTTGAGATGGACTTTGACAATACAAGCAATGGTTTGAGCTTACCTCCACTATACATAGTGATAACTTGCTGGTTATATGTATGGATCTAGTCTTGACATAGAATAGTCTCAAATGCATAAGAGACTGTTTAGCTTCTCAGATGCTAGAGATATTGATATGTAAGATGCTAATCCCAACACGTACAAGATACCAATACACATAGGAAGAGAATAAGATCATCTCGCAAACACAACATACAAAAGCAATATGACCATGCCTCATTCCTTACTTCATTGCAACATACCAAAATACAGATAGATCAAGGTAGTCTTGATTAGGCATAGAAAAGGGACAAACGATAAATCAAAAAATAAAACAAAAGATACTGTCAACACGTTCTCTTGCCAAATTTAGGTGCTCTTAGATGGATTTAAGCTGGCGCCTTGTTGAGAGGAAAGCTGCATCCTGTTGAAGGCTAAAGATGTTGATAAACTGCTATAGCAAATGTTGGCTTAAGGCATGCAGACAAATAGCTTCTGGCTTACTCTTGATTGGTTAAAGTGCTGAAGCTTTTAGTATACACATAGTTTGCTTCCTGCTTGAGCTGTTCAAAGAGAAGAAGATGGAGGATGAGAGAAGATGAAGAAGATGGGGTGGATCATCAGTGCTTGAGTACTAGAGACTTCCTTCGTATTCCAGACTACCTACATACCCTGTATCCACAGGATTAAAGCACATTTACAATGAAGATGAGACATGATGAATATGTAGTTCTGGGTTTTAGTGATGATGTATGTGATGAAAGATAGAAGAATATGAGATGAAAGATTGGAGGATGATTAGACAAAAGATGGAAGATAGATGATGAAAAGAAGGGACTATCATCATAGTCTGAATCAGAGTGCTTCCTTCGCATCTCAGATTGCCTACATACCCTGTATCCACGGGATCGAGGCTTTAACGATAGAGCTGGATGTAGTTCTTGCTTGTTACATTGAATGGATGATGTTGAAAGAATCAACTTATTGCTTGGATGTTTATGTTGGCGATGTCTTTTGCTATTTTTGGATGTCAGATGAACGCGAATTGATTGCAAAAATATGAAGCCTGATTGCAAAATGTTTTGCCACATTTGTTGTTGGATGAGCGCTATGGCTGAAGTTGAAAGTTTGTTGTGTTGTGAGCTAAAGTGTTTGATGTGTTATGATATAGAGATAGTGATATCCACTTCCAAATAAGACTCAACAAATGCCCCCAGTGTGGGATGAGGTTTTTTATGAAGGAGTGACAATAGGGATGGCGTGTGGTCAAGCTACTAAGGTGCCAAAAGAGATAGTTAACACGACAATGTCTCAAGTATGATAGCTAGCATTGACAGAGGTGAAGGTGAAAGGCTATTTATTGTGATGATATATGGATTATGATATGGACTATGTGGGATAGGAAGGTGAAATATGGTAGGAAGAGTGATGATCAAATAAACCAAGTAGACGATGGAAGCTGGTCACTACACATAGCGCCTGTTTGCCAGGTTTTCACTATGGTACTTATCCAAGGCGTCTGTTTACCAGGTTTTCACCAGAGGACAGATTATTTATCTTAGACTATTATTTTTTTGTTATCCAAAGTGCCACAAAGTGGTTTTCACTATTGGATGGATTTTTTTTGTTTTTTTGGGATAGCTGAGTTTTAAGGATAAAACTTCTTGAGATGAACATTGTTGACTAGTTCATCCAAGGGAATGCCTTCAGGTGTTGAGAGAGTGTATGCACGTGATCCATAAACTACTATGATGATGAAAGGACCAAGCCAATTTGGTTCAAACTTGCCCTGTTTCTCACGGTGTTGCTGATTCTTTTGATTTTCTTTAAGGACAAGATCTCCAACTTGAAATCTGCGTTCTATAATTTTTTTGTTGTAGTTGCGACGTAGACGGTTTTGATAGACTTGGAGATGGTTTAGTGCTATAAGATGCCATTCATCTAGAAGCTCAAGATCATGGAGTCTGGATACTCGATATTCTTCCTCTGAGATAGCATGTTGTAAGGATACTCGCAGTGAGGGGACCTCAACCTCAATAGGTAAAATAGCTTCAGTGCCATATACAAGAGCATAAGGTGTAGCTCTAGTGGGAGTTCTGATACTTGTTCTATAGGCCCTTAATGCAGGATGGAGTTGTAGATGCCAATCCCGACCAGCTTCATTGACCGTCTTTTTGAGAATTTTGATGATTGTTTTATTAGAAGCTTCAACTTGGCCATTGCTCTGAGGATAGTAAGGAGTAGATAATCTATGTTGGATATGAAACTTGTTGCAAAGATCTCTGACCTCTGGATTCTTGAAGGGATGACCATTATCTGTGACAATAGCTTAAGGAACTCCATAACGGCAAATGATGTAGTGTAGAATAAACTTAGATATTTGCTTGGCTGTGATATAAGTCATTGGTATGGCTTCCACCCACTTTGTGAAATATTCAGTGGCGGTGATAATGAACTTATGACCATTTGATGAAGTAGGATGGATTTTACCTATGAGATCAAGTCCCCACTGTGAAAAAGGCCATGGAGTAGTGATAGGCTAAAGCTCATGTGCTGGTGCATGTATTAAATCGCCATGTTTCTGACATTATAGACATCTATTTGCAAATTGTTGTGCATCCTTTTCCATGGTTGGCCAATAGTATCCTGCTCGTAGAAGTTTCTTAACAAGGCTAGGGCCAGCAGAATGCGAGCCGCAGACACCTTCATGTACATCACGTAAGGCTACTTTTGCTTCCCCAGAATCAAGACACCTAAGAAGGATACCATCAAGACTACGACGATAAAGGGTGTCTCCTAGGATAGTATAGCGAGAGCCTCGGTGGATAAAAGTTTTATGTTGGTTGTTAGATAGTTGAAGTGGAAAGGTTTGGTTGCAGAGATACTCGTATAAATCCTCGTACCACGGTAAATTGGGACCAACAATGTCACATATAAGCTCAGACTGTGGAACTTCAAATGCTGGAATCAAAAGCTGTTCAACCAAAAACTCACATTTATGTGTATTAGATGGCATGTCTAGTAGAGACCCAATCATGGCCATGGCATTTGTTGCTCTGTTCTGTAGTCTTGGGATTTGTTCAAAAGTGATATTGTCAAAATACTTTTTGAAATCATCAACCATTAGCTTGTATTGAAGAAGTTTCTCATGTTTTGTTTGATATTCATCTAAGACCTATTTAATAACTGGCTGAGAATCACCAAAGACTTGTAATTGTTTGATAGCCCATTGTACTGCCATGCACAATCCCGTGATTAAAGCTTCATACTCTACTATGTTATTGGTACATGGAAATGCAATTTTGTATGACTTGGGTATACAATCTCCTTGAGGGGTAACAAACAAAATGCCTACTCCTGATCCATGTTGTGCATATGATCCATCAAAATATAGCTACCATCGTGTTGGAGAAGTTAAGTCAAACAATCCTTCATCAGGGAATTCTATATACATTGGATGAATATCTGTGATGGGTGCTGCAGTTAATTGATCAGTGATGACTTGTCCTTTGATGGCTTTTTGATCCACATAGTGAATGTCAAACTCACTTAAGATCATGACCCATTTTGCTAATCTTCTCATGAGAATGGCTTTGGAAAGAAGATATTTGAGTGGATCAACATTAGATATGAGCTTAGTTGTTTGGTTGAGCATATAGTGTTGTAACTTTTGGGAAGAAAACACTAATGCTAAACATGCTTTTTCCATAGATGAATAATTGAGTTCATATCCCACAAGAGTTTTGCTGATGTAATAGATAGCTTGTTCTTTTCCTGAATCATCATGTTGAGCTAGAAGGGCACCCAATGCTGTTGTTGTTGATGATATGTAGAGCAATAATGGGAGATCAAGCACATGAGGTACTAACATAGGAGGTGTTGCCAGATATTCCTTTATTTTATCAAAAGCTTGTTGACACTTTTCATCCCACTTAAAAGATTCACCCTTATGAAGAAGATGCTGAAAAGGATGACATTTATCTGCTAGTTGTGAGATAAATCTGCGGATAGACTGTAACCTGCCTTGTAGACTACGAAGCTGCTTGAGATTTGTTGGCGAAGGCATTTCCATGATAGCTTTTACTTTAGCTGGGTCCACTTCTATCCCTTGTCGAGACACAATGTATCCCAACAGTTTTCCAAATGTTACACCAAATACACATTTCTTTGGGTTTAGTTTGACTTGATACTTTTCTAATCGATCAAAGATTTGTGCTAATACCTGTAGATGTCCTTCTCTTGTCTTAGATTTTCCCAAGATGTCATCAACATAATCTTCCATGATAGTATGAAAAAGGTCATGAAAGATAACTATCATGGCTCATTGATAAGTAGCTCCAGCGTTCTTGAGACCAAAAGGCATTACAACCTAGTAGTATGTGCCCCATGGATAGATAAAAGATGTTTTATCTTGATCTTGTTCTGCTATTCTGATTTGATTATATCCTAAGAATCCATCCACCAAAGATAGCATTTCATGTTCAGTTGTAAGATCTACAATGTTGCCTATGCTTGGTAATGGAAAATCATCCTTAGGACATGCTTTGTTAAGATCTCTAAAGTCTGTGCAACAACGAACTCGTCCATCAGGTTTTGCTATAGGTACCAAATTTGAAACCCATTCTGGATAATCAATAGGCTTTATGAACTTTGCTTCTAATAGTTTCTGAATCTCTGTCTTGACCAATAAAGCTACCTATGGATGCATTTTGCACAATTTTTGTTTGACAGGTTTTGCATTAGGAGATACTGCTAGATGATGTACCACAAGTGGTGGATCTAGATCTGGCATGTTAGCATAAGTCCATGCACAATTTATAGCTCTTCTCAGAAAAAATGCTGTGAAGTTTCTTCTTTCTTGCTCTGATAGTGATGCTACCAAAAAAGTGATCTTTGGATTCTGCTCTGTACCCAAGTTTATGTCTTGTGATTTTTCAACTAGCACTGTTGATTTCTCATGATAATCAGTGGCAATAGGAAGATCAAATCCTCCATCCTCAGGTGCCTCCAAGAGGTTTTCACCTTCGGATACGTCATTTATTTTTTACTTTTTCATGGTCAAAAGGTGCCTTTCGATTTTCACCTAGTGACCTATTTTGTTTGATTTTGTTTATTTCTGCGACTGAAGGATTTGATACTTCCACCAAAATATGCTAGTTTAGGTAAGTCCATCATGAAACCTTCTTTGTGATCACCCAATGGAATGCCTTGTCGCAAGCCCATGAATTCTGTAATAGCTTCATCATTTTCAAATGTATCTAATATCGGTGCCCCCTGTTGGTCCCAATCGACGAGGTCAGGATATACGAGTGAAAGGTTAATGGAGGAATGGTTATGGCTAGAGGAGGTTGCGGAAATCATGAAGATGGAGTGTTCTTGGAAAAGGTTGGTAATATGAAAGGGGGAGAATCGATGGTATCCAAATTAGAAGTCTCTCCTATCGAGGAAGGTCCAGCGTCAGTATCAGAAATACACTTAATGTCCTTGATTCGCGGTACCTCCGACTGATAACCAAGGCCTTGTTTATTAAACTTCTTAGACATATTAGTGGGTTCAATAGGTCCTTGTTCTTGTGATCCCAATCCACCATGTCCTTTGTAGCCCATGTTCTTTATGATGCGGAACCCATTGTTGTATCTCTCTACTTCTAGTTGGACTTGGTCATTTTCATCAAAGAATATCCAAGAGTCGATATCATCAATGTCTTCATCATCCAGGAATCCGCCTTTAGGAAATACTGTAGGTGGAGCTTTGATGACAGCTGGGGCTAAAGTTGGTTTGGATGTGGAAGGTTTACCATAGGATTTAGGAGATAATGGAAGGGTGCCTACACAACAAGAGTCTTGCAGTGTGTATTCACCAAGGCCATGTTCAGTGTACTTGATACGGAGGTTGGAAGCAGTTTTGCTAGATGATGGCTTGAGTAGATTAGAGGGGTCAACATAGGATGAAGATAGATATGCCTTAGTGTTGATAGGAATATAGTTCAGACTCTGATATTTAGCTTGAAAGGCACGACAAAATTCAAATGGATTGGGATAAGCTTGGATAGTAACTTCAACACCGTTGTGTGGGAATTTAAGACATTGATGGTATGTGGAAGGAACTACCTTGAGGGCATGTATCCATGGACGACCAAGGATGATGTTATAAGGAAGGTCAATATCAAGAACTTGACAATGGGTTTCTGTTGTGATAGGCCCAACTTGGATAGGAAAGAAAATAATTCCTTCAGTATCTCTCTCGGCATCATCATATGCTCTGATAGTAATAACCTTGGAGGTGTCAACATCCTTCTCAGAATATCCCAGTTGTTTTATTAATTTCAAAGAACATATATTAAGACCATCTCCACCATCTACCAAGATTCATTTGATGCGGCTTTGTTTAACAAACACTTCAATGTGGAGGGCTTCGTTGTGTGAAGGATGGATGGAGGGCTGAAGATCTTTGTCAAAAAATGTTAAATGACAAAGGTCTGCAATGCTAACAACCATAGATTGGAATTGTGAGATATCAATATCGTTGGGCACTGAATATTCTTGTAAAGCTTTGTCAAGGATAGCTTTGTGAGTAGGGGATATGTGAAGCAACTCAAGAATGGATATGTGCGTGGGTGTTTTGCCAAGGTGATCCAAGATATTATAGTTAGGGAATGGTCGAGGAGGATGAACAGGTGCTCCTTGAATGGTGACTCGACCTCTACGGGTAGTTACAGCGCAATTAGGTGCTTTGCCTTAGGTAGTAATGGTAGAAATGCGAGCATGGTCAATACGGCTAATGGTAGAGGATTCATAGGTATATTGAATGGCATTCCCAACATGAGGGTTACTTCTTTTGTCATGAGATGGAAGTGGATTCTTGAAAGTCTCTAGATCATAGTTCGATGTTGATTGTTGTGTAGGTTGAGTTGTTGAAGGTGTAACTTTGATTAAACCTTGATCGATGCAATCTTGGATGACATGTTTTAAGTGCATACAAACATTTGTTTTGTGTCCTTTAACTCTATGGAAATCGCAATACTCATTTTCTTTGTACCAAGGAGCTCTGAAGAGCGGTTCACCATTAGGTGGTGCATCTTGTTGGGTCTCAAAAATGCAGGTTGTGGATTCTAAGGGGATGCCAAGCCCTATGGTCAAATCTACAACATTTTTGAGCCAATGACTGGAGTTTGACCTTAACGATCAACTTCTCCCTGCACTTCAGGCCCTGCTACAACCTTGGCGGGTGAACCTTTGATTTTCAAAGCAGGTTGTATGATTAAATCGATGCTGGTTTGCTGCTAGTTTATCTGATTACACTGGCATACTTGTAAATCAGATGAAATACTGTAAACTATTTCTAAGGAAAAATAAATGATTTAATCTAAATTTTAACAGAAATAACAAATAACATGAAATGAATCTACGACAGAGCAAAGATTTTAAATGTAAAATAAATCAATAATTAGACTGGTGCTTTGTCTGTTTGGGCAACGGAGTCAGGATATCAAAAACAAATAACTTGTATCGGGTAATAACTCGATCTGATTGGCACATATAATAGTTTGCAACTTGTACAAACGTGCAAGGAAGAAATTATTAACTCATTCTTAATAATCCAAAGGACATAATTGAATTAAATGCAAAATATTAAAAAGGATTTTAATCTTTCCGGAAAGAACCAATTTAAATTTGTAAATTAACAAATTAGATCAACTCTGGAGACAAATTAATAACCCTAATCAATTAATCGTACTTAATAATCCATTCAACATTCTAAGATTACTATAATTGATGAGAAAGGATTTAATTCTACTTGAGAAACCAATCAAATCAAATATACTGAATTAGCAACTTTAATCAGACAATTTGAACATATCCTTAACACATTCGAATTGAATAATCAGAAAATGAATGATATGGAGATAATTAAATTGATTGAATGAAAAACAACAAACAGATGATACCGTCACAGTGTATTTCAAATTTGAATCCTCAACAACGCTGCCTCAAAACATATCACGCACCATAATCTTTCTCAGAACGACATTGCACAGAAGGATAAAATTTGCATCAGATTGAATAAAATCTAACCTAATTTAATCCTAAAGTATTTCAATTGTCTTTTTGTGAAAATCCCTATTTCTAACCTAATTCTAACTCTATCCTCACTCTGTTCTAACTCCTTATTCCGGGTCCTGGGATCTCTACTTATAGAGATGCAACAAGCCTCAGACCCGTTACAACATTCATGACGGTTGATAATTGGTTGAACCAACCATAAGAACCGACTTTATTGATTACATAAATTAAATAACATGATTTAAAAGATTTAAATGATCATCTCAGGCTGAAAATTAATCTTTAATCTTCCCGAGCCGCTTCATTTAATTGCCGATCGAAAACTGCTTCAACATGACCAAAATCCTGCATAGAAAACAAAATATGCATTAGATAAGCAATACATAACATATAATTTGCATTGAAGTGAGCCTTGGACCTGTGGCGTGCGATAACGTTTCCTTATTTCCGTTGTATATTTGCTCGCATTTTTTTAGGGTTGCTACCCTTCCCATAGAAATCCCGTATGTCTTTTATTTTATGTTGAATGTATTTGGCAGAAAATAAAATATTCGATATTAACTTTGATTATAGTATCACAATAAAATAATTATTTTATTTCTTCTTTAGCCATCAATTATTATTTTATCATTTGCTTGTATACATTTTTCATACATGTAATGAAAATAATTACCCTTAATTAGGGTTTGACAATAACCGTCATAAAAATAATAATTATTATTCCTATTTACCTTCCCTTAATTATTATTGTTCATTTGTATTAACCTGCATATCTTTTCACTTATGTTAGGCAAAATTAATTTACTTGAGTGAAAAGAATTAATGCTGCTTGGTGAGAATTAATTTACCTATTAAATTAATTCCTTCATTACCTTAATTCCGGATGAACAATATCAAAATCTTTCCTTGCGTCGGTTAAATCTTCCGAAAAATAATTCCTATGATTTGAAAATAATTTCCATTTTGATCTTTAAAATCTGTACTTGTTATATTCATTCGGACAAAACAATTCCTCATTTTATTTTTACCTTTTGTGAAATCTGCTTTACACTCATCTAAATGTGCTTTTTTAATTGCCCAATTGTATTTAGGTTAAGCATCTATGTAAAATCTCATCATTTAAATTCAGTTTGTCAAGTCTGTGGCGAGTCTGAGATTAGTAACTATGTTTAAAACTAGCTCCAATGAGTAGGACAGTTGTTTCCTTTGTTGAGATTTCATTTTTTCAGCTTATGTAATCATAATTTTGTTGCTAACATATCAACAATTCAATAGGATAGAAACGACATTCTTGAGTGAGAGTGAAAAATTATATTGTTGTTCAGTATCATGCTCACTTACTAAGAGCAATGACATGGCTCCACCGCAATCCATACAAATTACAAGTTTTATTGCTAGGCCTGTCTTAAAAGCAGCTTGCTCCAAACAAACTTCCAAATGCATGTAAAATTTACCTGTAATTTTTATGTCTCCAAAACATGTTTCATCAGCCATCCGACCAAATGCCTTATTTACAAATCAAAGGGAACCACAGGTATGACCAACAGTAGCACTTGCTAATCTCATCATTAACCAAAGTGTTCCCACAGACGATTAGCAAACCTAAGATTGTTCCCATCAAACAACCAAGTTCTTAACCTTTTTATGTTTCTTGAAGAATTGGGAATGATATATATCAAAGACAAGAGTCAAGATGGACCCCTCAAGGTCCTGTATTTCTGAGACTATGAGACTAATCTTGTAAGTGGAACTCAAAGTACGATTGCTTCAAAGCAAAACCCTGAAGCCTCCATAAAATCAACTATCCTTAATATCAACACCGAAGAAAGAAATATATTATGAGCTTCAGAAAAATAATCAGCATGGCATTTGTGAATCTGTAGTTGGCAACCAAGATGCATCTTATGACTATAGTCTTCAGAAGCATTGTATTCCATGTTGATAACTGAGAGGGGGGGGTGAATCAGTTATCCTAATTATTTCCGTTTTTGAACTTTATTGTTAATTAATGCAGCATTGAATCAAACACAAAAACATTGCCATGAAATAAGAAACACATGACACAGTATTTTTGACGTGGAAACCCTGTTAAGGGAGAAAACCACGGGGTGATTAACCCAAAATTATTCTCTGTTAGAAGAATAGGAAATTACAAAAATGGCACTTGCCAATTAGGGCTCACTGCCCGAGCACACTGCTCACAAAGAGGCCCACTGCCTACAAGGAGACACACTGTCTACAAAGTGATAAGAATCACAGTCTTGAACTGATTGGAAGCATCTGCATATGCTGGAGTTCAGTTCCGGTTAGGATCAGTACACTGATCTGCTGCACTTCATCTCTCCTCTGTTCTTTATTCTGCTATCCTTTCACATACCGGATCTTTCTTGCTACTTCTGCTCTTTTCTGCACTTATTCGCATATACCTTCACACAATCACACTCTTCACAACTAAATCCATCCTCTATATATATCTGCACAAGTAATTCCATCACTTTTCTAGTCGGCATCCGGAATAGTCTAGTTTCTTACAAACTCTGTTCTGTCGGCTGAATCCTTGCTCACCAAGCAATGCGGATCAAGCATATACTTGTAGATATCATTAATCATGTCGGCCAAACATGAATCATGCCTTCACAACCTTTATCATCAATAGTAACACATCCGGAAAGTAGTCTGATACTCTGTCAGTCAGTTCTTCCTCTGTTTTCACTGTCTCTCAGGAATCCGGTACTCAACTATTCATATCTTTTTCCTTGTCCATCACCGGAGGCTAAATCCTTGGAATATACAACTCAAGGTAGTCCTCTTGACTTCCCCAAATCCGCACTGCACCAAGACACTTCCTCTGAGAGATCCGGACCAATCTGTCTGACCTTGCCACATGCTCTGTTCTTGTTCACCGGACCACAACAATCTTTATTCTGACTTCCGGTAGAGACACACCATGACTTGCGGATATGTGGGATGACCTTTGTTGCCATCAATGACAACAACCATGAGTCCATATAGTGTCTCTTGCCAACATTCCATAGGAAGAAACTCTGCTCGTATCTACTCACTTGAGCACTGTGCTTGCTTATTTATTGGCCTTAGAAACAACTTTATTTTACTAAAACCTATCGCTGGACTGTCTTCAATGGCTATATTTCTTAATGAAAACTCAGCTTTCTCCAAGGCTCCTCTTGTATTGTTGATTGAACATCTTCCTATAATGAAGAACAACCTACCGTATATTTTGAAGTGCTGCACAGCAATCAATAACAGCATCTAATGCTTCCCTGGACATACTCCATTGTCCATTGCAAATGACAAATTTTAAAAGCAAATATCGTGATACCATTTGTATAAGTAATTTTTTAGAAGGATCTACTTAAATAGATAAAGGTTAACCACACAATACTCAATTCTATCCTAACAACACTAATCAAATTTACACTATATTGTTTTCACCAGTATACTTGTGCTATTGGAAATGGTAAAATCATCTAGGTTCGACTGCTTTTCTGGCTTTTAGCTTGGGAATTTGAAAGTTTGCCATTCTTTTTGTAATCTCTTATCATTTTTGCATAATATTTTTGGGCATGTGTTCTAACTTGAGTTGAGTTACGAGTCCCTACATAGTTTGCAATTGCTTTAAAGTCTGTACCGAATATTTTCAGAGCGTAGTTAAACCTTTCATGCTCGTCTTTTGTCCAATAACGACTTTCAGAGACTCTCTTGTTTTCAACAGCTATTGGAATTTCTCTTTGCTTATTCTGTTCTTTTAAAATCATGTCCTCTTGGTTGGGTTGAGAGAATTCATTATGAAAGTATTGAAGGTCTTCAAAACCAGCGAAATCAGTGAGTGGGTAAGGAGCATATTCCACATTCATAAAAGGACCTGCTGGAATGAAAAATTCAAAATCTCCTGCATATTGCTCCATAATCACCACAACCTAAACAAAAAATCAAATTGCTTGTGAGTTTGGAGGATCTTACTGTGTCTGCCAAGTCCCGTGTTCTCTGAACATCAAATCCTTCAAGTATCTCTGTGGTGAAAGCCGCAGATTTTATACTCTCTGATGCATCTGTCAGGTTTGCATCGCCTTCAATCAGATAAATCAACCTTTGCAGTCCACACCTCATAAGCCTCAATTTTTTATCCTTTAGTGATTATCTTTTATTGAACCATTTAAATCATCTACTTTTTTCCTCTCAATTATGAAGTCTAACACATATTCTTGTCCTGTCTGTTTATGTCAAGCTATCCAAGTTGCATCTCCAATTGGTAAGCGCCTTATCTCAACTTGGATTTTGAACTATGTATGCAAGTGGTCAGCAACTTTCTGTCTACTGTGAGCCCCCCGACTATCACGTCCAAATTGTTCGCGGTCATCCAAGATGAGAACTACATCATACAAGTCAGAAAATTTGTCACTATTTTCAAAGGGGGGGTGTTGCTAAGACATTTGTGTTAACTCTATTGGGATTTTGATCTGAATCTTTTTTTTATTGTAGTGCAATCCTTACAAATCTCTTTCCAGTTCCCACTACCAAGATTCTGAAATTTCAATTCTTTTATTCTGAATTACAAACAATTAACAACAATATCTCTGTCAATAATTTTTCTCTAAATTTCAGAGACAAATGAAAATATAGCAGAAATTTTAGGAAGAGTCGTCTAAAAAATAGGGGGATTTTTTGAAAGAATCGTCCATCTTTGATTGAGCGTGTAAATGCTCTCAGATGTTTCTTTCATTCCATGTGTTTTTTGATTTCTTTGAATCTTATTACGTGTCACTAATATTATTCTGGTCACCATTCCGATCCCTTGCCTCATCCTGACTGAGCAATGGTAAAGTATGGTCTGCTGCATTCCTATCAGCATTTCTCTCCCTGCCTTCAGAGAGGGAACCATTTGGAGCTTGACTGGAAAGTAAATTCATGCCCTGGAATGCAGAAACTGGCTTGCTACTAAGAGATGGAGGAGGGCAAACAAGATTAACCAACACAAGCAAGGCTGCATGAATAACTTCAGGGTCCACATGGGAACCATCACTTGTTGCATCCAGTATGACTACCATTCCCAGAAGTTCGTTGCTTAGTGTTGCACCTACTACAAGTCTGTGAGCATTTGTCACCAAGGTGACAATGTGCAAGACCCCCAATGCATACAAGGCTAAGTCATGCAAGTAGCGTTCACCAGTAGGAGCCTAACTTAGTTCCAACAGAATTGTATGCCCATTGCAGCTAAGGAATTTCTCTACTGCAGGCCAATGAGCTTTGACAAAAGCTGGCCCAACTTTTCTGTCACGTTGTAGCTGCATAAATATAGCTTCTACTGCCTCATTGCTGATGTCAATAGGCTTATAAGCAGCTCTTGCATTTGGAGCACTCCGTGCTCCACCACGATGACTCTTGTTTGGATGCAAGGTATCTACAAGTAAAACCAGTTGAGCTTGAAAATAATGACGCAGTGCAAGACACGTATGATAAGCAATCTATTTCTCTGCTGCTGTCAAAACTTCAGCAGATGTTTGATCATTTCGTGGACTTGTGCTAGACATTCTAGATGCTCCATTACCAACTCCTGATCTTATGTTAGCTTCATTTCTTAAGAGATTTAACATTTTTTGAAGGTCATCATGTGCATCAAAGGCATCAAGGACTGCTCAGAAGACAAATGATGCTCCAAAGAATAAAGCAGCATGCTTCCGGGCTTGATCTTGTGAGCAATCAAGAAGTTGAAGAGCTAATTCAACCACAGTATGGACAATATCTAGGGGAAGTGCACATACACGTTCCATGATACCCTGAAGAGATCCAATAGCAAATAAACACAATGAAATCCCTAAGAAACTTTCTAACACTCTTGGAACTGCAAGAAGTTTCTGTACCCCACCATGGTCAACAAACAATGCAGCAAATTTTTGATGAGCAGCAAGAGCAGAAATCAGTTTCAACACATCAGATAACATGGCAAAGGTCTTTGAATAATCCTCAACTTCTGATTGTCGCTGCAGTAAGGCAAGGCAAACATCTAGTCCCTTTTCATGAAGCACGATCCAAACAATCAAATATCTGCCACAAGATGTCGATGTGTGCTATTTTGAGTTTTCTAACTAACTTATCAAAAGATTAGTCATATTATACTAACAAAAAATGGGGGGTAGAAAACTTTCATGGCAATTACAAGACATGCAATCACTCACCTTGGGGCAATACGCGGAGGAATTTCTTGGGCAAATCTAGCTAGTTTCCAGTTCAAATATGCAAGTACAACTTTAGTTAGTGGTTTCCAAAGCTCACTTTCTCCAAGATTCCAAACATCCCTTGACTATCCCAAAAATTTTGTATTTAGTCGGGTATCCTTTTTTGAAAAAACTAACTGAAAATTTCCAGTTCCAACACATCTAGTAAGATAATATCACCCGCTTGGAGAAGCTTCGAAAGATAACTTCCATGGGTTCCGCTAATGGTGTAAATTGTTGATGCAGATTGGAAGTTTGGCATTGTCGCATTTGCTGAAAAGGTTGCGTTATTGTGGAAGTAGCTTGGATGTTGATGGGAGCTTTCATAGTTTGGATGTTCTTTGCGTCAACAACACCATCGTTGACAACATTCTTATTTTTGTTCCAAAAGCGAGACTTATCATTGGAGTTTTGAGGATAGTCTTTGTTATTGCGAAAGATCTTGATAGTTCCTTTAGCAATTAAGGCTCATTCAATGATGGTTCCTTTGGAAACAAGTTCATCAAAGGTGCTAGCACTTTGCAATTATAATTGGAATGAAAGCTCAGGATGAAGATTTTGAACAAAGATATCGAGCTATTGCTTCTCAGGTATTTCCCATGATAATTTTCTAGCCATATTACGCCATCGTTGAGTAAATGAAGAAAAAGCTTCACCATTGCATTGTTTATTGTTGACAAGGTCGTTCATGTTTATCTCATGGTCAATGTTAAAAGTGAAGTGTGATCGAAACTTATTGGCTAACTTTGAAAAAGACTTAATTCCTGGGGGTAAATGGGAGAACCATTCAAGAGCTTGTCCTGCTAAGCTTCGAGGAAATAGTCTCAAAAGATATGTATCGTCATAAGCAATATCGAGACATGCCACAAAGAATGCTCTAAGATGGTCTTCCGGATTTCCTTTTCCTTTGTACTTATCAAATTGTGAAATTTCAAAGTGTGGTGGACAAGGTATCATATGACGAGACTTGTCAAATGGATAAGTGCATATGTTATCTAGAGAAAATGTCTTCTTGCCTTGTCCTACTGCTTGGTTAATCATTTGTTGAACATCCGCTGAAGATAATTGCTGTTGTTGCAAAGGGGGTGAAACATGGTATGTTGTATATTGAGGTTGCTATTGGGGGATATATGAAGCCATGACTATTTGTTGAGGTTGTGTACTCACAATGCATGTCAAAGGATTGGGATGTGGCACATATGTGGTTGACGATTTCTATCCTTGAGGCACAAGCAGTGGTTGGGTATGTTGTGATGAATGGGCACTAAGATTTTGAATCACATGCGAAGTGGAAGATGGATTGACACTAGTTAATGGTTGGGAAGTTGGATTTGGATTTGTAGCATGGTAAGTGATGGAAGGATTGGTAGATGCGAGAGAAGGATGGACACTTGGGTTTGTATTTTGGACAACATGGGGATTGATGTGTGTTATGGGTTGGGTGATAATAGGCAAGCCTTGGGTAGCATAAGATGGATTGATGGTGTGTGAAGGATTGGAAGAATGTGATGGAATGGATGTAAGTTGCTGAACATAAGTGACCGTAGAGCTAGGATTGCCTTGAGAAATGATAGGAGGGTCACTCATATCAATAAGACTAACATTGGGATTATATGGTATAGTGGATGGATTAGTAGAGATGGTGGAAAGCATATTAGCAGTTGGTATATGGGATATGGTATTCATATGGGATATGGTAGGTTGTGATGGTCATGACACTTGGGCTATTGGTGTTGTTGGTATAATTTGGGAGGCTTGCACACTATGAGATATGGGAAAAGCTTGCAATGTTTGGAGCGTTTGCGCTTGGGCCACATGGACAACTTGTGTTACTTGAGGCATGGAAATGGTCATGGTAGGAGGAGGTGTATGTTGAGGAACATGGAAAGGTGGAATGTTCAGATTTTGTGACATGAGAGGGAGCACATTAGTTGGTATGATCAAAGGTTCTAAAGTGTGCTCTAAGCGTGGTAGATCAAATGAAGTAACAATAGGCAATGAAAGAGATGTGGTGGAAGATAAAGCTTGTGATATGGTGGGGGATGGTGTGACTATAGTGGATGGTCCCTTTGCAACAACAGCGGGAGTGTTTGGATCGTGCTCTCTAATAGCGGATATGTCAAAATCTCTTGGTAATTTAGCGGCCATGCGAGCAAGTTGCAAGAAGTAGTGATTAGGCTCAGATAAAACAAGTCTCTCAACTTGATCCCACACATGAGTGTCCTGAAATTTTGATAAGTCTTCTTGGGATTGTTCTTCAAAAGTCTCGAAATCTTTTGGAGGTTGCATTTGTTGTGAAGATGACTCTCCAACGGTATACCCATGAGGCGTAAACATATGAGGAGGCATACCAGTCGTGAATTGAGTTGCGTCCTTAAGAGGTGTCAATCTAAGTTGTTGCATCTCACCTTGCAATTTGGCTTCCATTTCAACTCTATATTTGGCTTCCATTTCAGCTCTATATTGACTCCTAGTTTGAGGCATGATGTTGATGTTAAAAACTAAAGTTTAGCTTGTCAAAGTTTTGAGACCCAAAAGATGATAGTTTTCTGATTAGTTGATTGGTTGGTTTGTTGGTTTGCTTGGTTACTGATTTATTTGGTTTGGTTGATTTGTTGTTGGCTGGTTTGCTTTGCTTTGGTTGATTTGTTGACTTGTTGTTGGCTAGTTTTCCCTAGAGAATAAATCACACACTCAAGGAAAAAGTTGTTTGCTAAAGGCTACTATGTTGCTGATGTTTGCTGAAGCTAAAGCTGGTGTTTTGCTGATGGATAAAAATGATTGGTTTGATGTTTGGTTTGTTGGTTTGGGATCTCAAAAAGATGAAAATCTCATGAAATGCAATTGATTGGTATGCTCAAAATAGGAGACAAAGTCCAAGTATCTGCTAATAGTCAGAGACAAGTCTGAAAGCTAATGCTGAAGCTGAGCAAGCTAGATTTGTGGCTAATTCGATTGAGTCACTAAGATTTGCTGGTATTAGACCATAGGCGATAAGTGATAGCTCATATGTGACTCAGAAAAGGCTAAAGGCAACTAGTAATAGCTCAAAGGTGGACTATTTTAGGTTCTGAAGCAGGTGACAATGTTAACTAGAGGCGATCCAATTGTTCATAGGTGATAACTGGTGGCTCAAAAGTGATTTACTATTGATTGGAAGCGATTCAAGTCAGGCTAAAATCAAAAGACTATTGTTTAAAGGCGACCTGATTTAGATAAGAGGCGACTGACTGTTGCTTAGATGCGACTTTGTTTATGATAAAAGCAATTAATTGTTGTTCAAAAGTGACTTTGTTTAGGCAAAAAGAGACTAATTGCGGTTCAAAAGCAATTCTGCTATCTGTATGTGGGCAGTTTAGGCTAAAAAGTGACTGTGTCTGTAAGATAAGATGTCTAATTTGTGATTTTTGACAAGAAAATAGTAATTGCAGTCACTCACACTCACAACAATCACAAACTTGTACAACCTAGGCTAGGAAAGGACTGTATTTGTTGAATTCCCTGGCCGTGCTTATTTAAAGCGGATAGCTTTAGGATCTTGGTAGCACCGGCTCCCCTCCACGGCACACACTTCTCACGCATACCAAGATCCAGGTTTCCTTAAAGACCTGTCCCTCACCAAACCTTAGGATTGTCCCTGCTATCACTTCTAAGAACCACGTGAATCAGGGCCGCTTCAAAGGTCCCACCTTTTGCATCAACAAATAGAGGGTTTTTGGCTACTACACAAAGTTGCTAATAAGGACATCCGTTTGGGTGGCTATACATGCGGCAGTGCTACTCTCCGTTATGGAGTCTCCTAGCCTTCAAGGTTTATGCCTTGGAGAGTTGTGGGGGAGGTTGGCTATCAGTATAACACAACAACACCCGTTGTTTGTGTCTTTCGACACAAACACTTTTCTTATAGCGGTTTGAAAGGACTTGGCTTTAGCCCGTTACCACTTGGGTCGTATCCCTTCTCACACCGGGAAGGCAGGCCCTCTAAAGATAATAACAAGTTCTCATACACCCAAGATCCATTTGATAGGCAAGGGGAGAGGATACTTTTTTTATTAAATTTGGGTTACAATCAATCACATGAAAGCAATCAAAAAAGATAAATCAAGCACGGAGCAAGCAATGATTCATTTTAAACACCAAGCCCAAATGTTCCTAATTTAGTGAAAAACCATAAGTCTTGGACAAATCGAAGCTGCAACAGATAGGTTAGTAGTTTGATAACCTCCTTTTCTTGGACAAATCGATAAGATGCTACACAAATACCCAATTAGTAGCCAAGAAAACAAACTGGAAATTATATAGACTAAAAGCACACAGTTTACCAGAGGTGATTCATTGTCCATCAGAAGTGATCTCTGTTTCTGTCACAGGTGAAGTCTTACAGATCACAAGCGATGCAGAGAACTCCAAATGCAAATTTTTTAGGCTCAGAAGTGATGCGAAAAAAGCATAAAGTGGTTGGTTTTGGTTCATAAGTGACCTAAATTTGCAAAAGAAATAGTATACATTGAAAACCCTAGTTCTGCAAAAGGTGACGCAATTAGCTAAAAGTGACCACTGTCAGATCAAATACGATTTAATTATATGCAAAAGCAGACACTGTTAGGATAAAAGCTATCCAGAATAAACAAAAAATGATCATTGTTAGTATAAAAGCAATCTAGAACACACTGCAGCGGCCGATTTTAGCACAGAAGCGACATGAATATGCAGACAACGAAGATTTTTTGCTCAAAAGCGACTGGAACTTGCCATAAGTGCTCGGATAATCTGATCTTCATAAAAATGACTTCAAACAACAAAGTTAATCAAGAACGTGGGTCCCACCGGGTGTGCCAAAATGTGATAGGTAAAAAATCAAGTTGATAAGATCAAGCATAGCCATGAAAACTTAACCCTACCATCACCAAAGAATCTAATCCAAATGAAACCAAAAGTATGCAATTCAAGCACAATATTACCTAGATTGTGTGATTCCTTGTTTATGATGTGGATTGCTTCTTCAACAATGAACAATTATGAAGATAAAAGCTGCCATGATGGATGAATGATAATGATGAAAACTCAAATTGATGCTATGGATGCTCAAATGCTCAATATACTCAAGATGATAATATAGACGCTATATGAATGCTATATAGATGGTATGGAATGAGAGGGTGTTTATATATAATTCAACTAAAATTAATCAACGGTGGAGATTCGGTGGCTATGTGAATGGCTAAGATTGAAAGATAGACATAGGTGAATGTGAAGATGACAAGTGGAGAGAAGATAGGGCTTATGTGTGACCGTGTACATAAAAAGTACTACATGTGAAAGATATTAAATAAAATGATGTAGTACCACTTATCTTTTTAAATGAAAGAGGCACACATGTCGGCTCGTGAGATAAATGATAAGATAAATTAATCTATGAAGGGAATCTTTAATTAAATAAATAAGATTTATTTAATTAAAAATAGATAGAATGAAGATAATTAAATAATTGAAGATTGTTTAATTATTGCTCAGAAAAAATAGCTAGTGAATTAATTAAATAAATATAAATGTATTTAATTAATAGACGACCTATATGTGTTAGGGATATTGCTCAAGTGTGTTAGACAAATGCAGATGATGTGCTAATATGATATTTGAATGCTAATGATAATGAGTCAATTTTGGGTGTCTATAGGAAGCCTTGGAAAACTCTGTTGATACCCTAAGCGCACCAAGCACTAAAAAGTTGATTGTCCGACTCGGCGTCAAAACTCGTTTCAACCAACTTTAGTCGGTCATCCCCGAAAATCCCGCTGAGTTGGTAAAATTCAAAGTCCAAACAAAACATTTTGTGTGATCCAACGCTAAAAAGCATCTCCTCTAACTTGCGTCAAAAACACTCCCAACCAACCTTTGAGATCCTTTTGAGTCGGTAACATCTGAAATCCGCGCAATGTCAGACACCTCCAAAACTCATGCCAGATGCTATAGATGACCAAGAAAAAATGTTCCTTTCCTTTGTTTAGGTCAGATGACCTCCAATTTCGTGCAAGGTCGGTTGACCTTCAATCCCGCGCTTTGCTCATAAGAGGTCAGATGACCCCTAAATCAATGCAAAATGTGAAAACTGACTGCCTTTCATGGAAAAATTCAATGGTAAGGATCAGTTGTGATTGAAATAAATGTTACATTGATAGAATAATGATGTCTTGCATATTTTAATTTGATTTTGGAGCATTTAAGTATTTATTGCATGGTTTAATATGAATTGTTGTGCTTTTATCATTTCATCATGTAATAAATACATTAGTTAATGAATTATTAGGCTTGTGCATTTCATAGATTAGAATTCATGACTTAGTTGGACATATTTTGATCTCATAGAGCATAGTATGACATAGTGACATGGCAAACAACTTGATAGTCATGCATTCAATGCTTAGGAATTAGGAAGACTATTAAAACTATCAAGACTTATGAGGTCCGGTCATGCAGGTTAAATGGATGCAAGGGCTCAAACCATGAAGTACAAATTTAAATGCATTCCCCCTGAGACTAAAATCACCTTTGGATGGAAAAACATAGGAGACTCTGATCTAGGTCACATTGACTTAGATGATTTTAGTGTTAGGGTTAGCCAGTAGAAGATATCAATTAAATGCAGATAAAGATTAAACAAAGGAATGGAAATACACAGAAATAATAACAGCTAGAGATAAGTTTTAACATGGTTCACCCAAACTCAGGCTACATCCACCAAATAGAGAGTCCAATATTATCATCCAGTAAATCAAACCAATTACAACTAGCAATCCCTGCAACTCAATACTGCTGCAAATGCTACAATACAATATCAACAGAAACCCTAACCCTTAGTTGATTTTATCAAGCCTTATGTCGGTTACAAAAATAGGGTTTTTTTATGTCGGCTAATAGAAAAATAACTTCCAACGCCTTTATAAAATAATAGGCAATTTTTTCTTTGGGGGTGCCACCCCTGAGCCCCTGGCTGGGGGCACTGCCCCCAGCAACCCCCGCTAGGGGTGTTGCCCCCAGACCCCCACCCTGCACTCCCCTGTTAAATAATTTGGGGGGAAACCGTGCTGATAAAGGTGGGGAAAATTTAACCTCCGAGTTTGATTAGTCTCCATATAACAACATTCAGAACCCAGATATTTGGATCCAATACAACTCCAAGGGCCAAGAAAGTAAAGGATAGTGGGATTGGAGAGGTTGCTGCCTTCCCTACTTCAGCTCAGTGTGCAGAATTGGTAGTTGCTTGTGCGGAGAAATATGACCCATTGACTAGGACTATACAAACTCCCAGTGGAGAGGTACTAGTAGACTTAAGTCCACCATCATTAGCAGAGACCTTTGGAATTCCATGGTACCCAGTAACGACCATGCCAGATAAAATAGGTGCAGAGGCAACATTCAAAAAGGATTTGGATACATGCAAAAAGCATATAAATGATCATTGGATGAAGAGCAAAAGAACTACTATCATCAAACTCCCCCAAACCTTGTACAGAAGTGACTTCCATGATGAAATAGGAGACTTCGTGACCCTACTTAGTAGGATATATGGACTACCTACTGCATCCACTTTTGAAGGATGGATGTTCCTAATGATTGATGAAAAAATTACTAAAGGAACTAAATTCCACTGGGCTCAAATATTGAGTGACAACATGCATGAGGCATTTGGCAATTTTAGAGATAAACAAGTATTTAGGTGGACCTCCTATATGGTGTATTCATTAGCCAAGAGGAATGAATATGCTGGGTTGTCAAAAGTGGGAGAAGTTGGTAATGATGAACAATAGCAAGTCAAAGTTTATGAATGCTACACTCAATTTGATGCAGGAGCATCGAGTGGTGTAAGGGCAATCCTACATCACCCAAAAAGAAGTTAATTCAAAATCATTGTAGTTGTTTTCATTTCTTTCCATAATTAGTGTTTCTGGTTACATAATATCCAAAATAATAATGTAGGACTTTCAGTTTTTCCAAAATTGCTAAAAATAGCAACCTGCCTGTTTTGGAAAGTGTACCTGCTATTTTAAGAAAGTTTGCATTTGGGCATGGATTGAAGCAAAAACTTATATAAAGTTACATAATAGAAATATAAGACCTTTGGTGAAGGAATTAGGCAAAGATCATTTGTGAGCTGAAAGATATTAAAGTTTTTGTTTTCTGAAAAGCCCCTAAAAAATTTTGAAACGAGATATGAGGCACTAAAACATCCCATAACATCCCAAAAAGTTGATGGAAATTTGTTTACAGATTTTTAGAGTGATAGTTCACATTGCAAGCTTTCCGGTTCTTAAAACAGTTCATCAATCGGACGCCTGGATCAAAAGTTATGCTTCTCAGAAGTTGACCTACTTTTGGAGGGAGTTGCAAATTTTGAAATTTAGCTGGAGGCCACCAAAAAGTGCTATTTATGACTATCTTAGGAACCCTGGGCAGTAGTAGAGTTAAGGGGACAAGTGTGGAGTCAAGAATAGGTAGGAAAATAGAAACCCTAGTTGATTTGGGGTTACAGAAGGCTGAAGATTCTAGAGTCTTGAGGTTGGGAAAGCTATAATGTGTTGCAGCCAATAGAGGATTCATCCTCTGATTGTAATTAATCTTTTCTAATGTAATGAGTTGCCCAGATCAATAAAAGAAAGTTCTATTTTCTGTGTTCAATTTTTGTTGTTGTGTGTTTTGTGATTTATCCCCTTCATCACAATTGGTGCTGTCTAAATCTCTCATCCACTATAAAAGGGTGAATGATGCCTTTACAATGTATATCACCAGATTACTGCAAGGAACTACAACCCTTAGGATATCCACTGAGGCTATGAATGAGGTTATGAAGTATGGGAGATGGTATATACAATTCTAGAAATTCACCTATTTGAGGATTCAAGGCTTCACTGGAATACCATATAGACTACCCCGTTATCCCACAGACAAAGTTGTACTCTTAGAGTTGTCAAGGCAGTTGATTACTTGTGCAGAGAAATTGAAACACCTCCATAGAACAAATGTGAAGTTTTCCATCTTCTTAGGTAAGGTAATTATGCATGTGTATCCCTAGGGGCAGCAGAACATTAAGATACAGAGCTTCAGTTGCTTAACCTCCATTTTTACACAAAGAGAGATCACTTTGATCTGCATAGGGTGATGGAAAAGTTTATGAGCAAAAAGCTATTTCATAAAATGCACCTAGAAGACTTTTGGGCCAATTGTGTAGATGATTATAAGGTGTTGAAGAGGACTCACTCAAGGTTGTCCTTAGGATTTAAAAGAAAATTCCATATCATAGAAGCCCCAGATTAACTTGATGATGATGACAATGTAATGCAAAGAGGGCCTTAGGAAGCTTAGTATCACCAACCAGTTCCACTGCCAAACTAGGCTAATGCAGAGGAAAGCTCCTTAGATGAAGTGATGAAGGAACCAATAAGATTGAGCAAATCATGGGTCAAAAGTCAAATTGTTGTATTAGAGAGACAAGGAGTGCAATTAACCTATACACCTCTTGAGTCAAAAAAAGAATTTAGAGATGAAGAGGATGCACCAATAGAAATACCAGATGAAGCAGAACAAGCACAAGAGTCTGTTGGGAAATCTGATAGTGAAGAACATATCCCTTTGGTAGAGAAAGGTACAGGAAAGAAAGTAAAGAAGGCTGGTCAAAAGGCACAGAAGAAAGATATGCCTCCTACAACAAGAACAAGGGCATCCAAGAAGAGGGACATGCCTAGTGGACCGGGGGAAGGCTCTAAAACAAAGAAGACTAAAGTAAAAGCCCCTGGCATAACCATAGAGACCTCTACTACTGTAACACTTGATGATACAAACTTGCCAGTAACCTCTTCACCCCCTGCTGCTCCAATTGTGAATATTGCTACACTCTCTCCTGCTATTTCAATTACTACCCTACCTGC
Organism: Cunninghamia lanceolata; assembly: GCA_027924645.1. Lineage (NCBI taxonomy): Eukaryota > Viridiplantae > Streptophyta > Pinopsida > Cupressales > Cupressaceae > Cunninghamia > Cunninghamia lanceolata. The sequence continues at coordinate 9,338,494 of BSBN01001344.1, read as the reverse complement.
CACTATTGTAATCATCCAAGAAGATACCTCTACTTCCCCTCCACCAGTGGTTGCCATCTCTACTGCCACATGCTCATTAATGATAGACTCAGGCACCCCAAGTAGCCCCACTTCTTCTATTGCCGTCTCTTCACTTCCTTCCATTTCCACCATATCTATGCCTTCCATATCCTCTGTTTCATCCTCTACATCCTTTTCCTTGCCACTTATTTCCTCTATTCTTTCATCCTCCTTTTCCATGCCTTTTTCCTCCATCACCACACCTATTGTCATTTCCTCTATCCTGCCAACCTCTCCCATTCCACCTTCCTTGGGATTCACTTCATTTGCTAACTTGGCACAAGTTAGCCTGTTCTCACTTGCCACAATCCCACTATCATCAGTTCCTAGTCCCCAAGTCACACCAACACAAGATTCAGCCCCTTTGGCCATACCAGTGCTGCCAGGAATAGAGAAAGTATGTGTAGAGTTGGGTCTTCAGGAATCAAAAATTGAAAAGGATACATTTGAAGAATCTCTTCCACAGATAGAAAATTTTGAAATAATAGAAGTTTCTGACAGTCCCATAGAAGGGAATACAACAGATACAGTCTTGGGGACTACTCAAGAAGAAATGTTAGAAAATTTGAAGAGTATCGGAGATGAAGAAGATGTAGATAAAGGATTTGAGCAAGAACTTAAGTTGCTCGAGGGACCATCAAACATAGGTGATGAAAATACTGATATTCCTAAAGATTCTTCCTCTACAACACCTGATTAGCTGCATAGTAGACTTGCTCATCAAGAACCTCAGGTTGAAGTTATGAAGTTGGATCTAGATGCAATTTTAGCCAAGATAGAGAAGCCAAAGAAACAGAGAAAGGCTAAAGTTCAATCTAGAATTTACAAGGATGTTACAGGATCCAGAATAGTTGAAGTAGCTGTTCCACCAGCTGACATGGATAAAAGACAAGTTTGAGATGAAGACTATACCATAACAACTGTTGATTTGGGACCTGCTACAAGATGCCAAAAGATTGATGAATTCAAAGGCTCAGTTTCTTCTATTTTGGAATAGTTGGATAAAGATGAACTCACTAAGAAAGAGTTGAAATAGAAGAATGAAGAACTCAGAGCATGTTTACAATTCCTAATGAGGCCTCTAGATTCTGAAGGAGAGCCAAGATTAGTCTTGACTTTGCTATCAAAGGATGAATTAATAAAATTTGATGACATCAAGACAATGGCTACTGGAACTTAGAGATGGTTTGACAAGGTTTATCAGGAAGGATGTGATGCAATCACCTTTGCAGTAGCACTTCACAAAGACTTCTATAAGCTACGGAACCAATAGGAAGAATTGCATGAAGAATGTGACCCTTATGATGAATACTATTCTTAGATGTTTCCATGGGTACAAGCAATAAGGGATTTGCCTACTGAAATATTGTTGTCAGAAAATATCTTAACAACTGATAAATTGCACAAAATAGTAGAGTGGTACCAGTAGATGAAATTAAGAAAGGAAGTCTTTGATAATATCAGAGGCCTACAAGGAGGCTGATAATCATATACTATCTTTGATTTATGAGATAAATGACTCTCTAAAGGATTGCCTGGTGATTAACTTTGATGATTTGGCTCCATATGATGAGCAAGGGTGTAAGGATAAATTGCATCAAATAATCTTTAGGAAAACTACATCAAATGTTGTGAACTGATCAGATAAGGTCACCGATCTCCAGACAACTTTCATCACATTCCAAAAGAGCAAAAAGGTAGTGGAGAAAATGCATATTCAGTACAGTGAAGAGCTAGAGATTCTCCAATTCAGAGTGGACCACATCAAGGACTTGGACCCCTTGACATTAATCCAACATTATCATCTTGGGTCACTTATAGCAATAAGAAAGCGCAAGAAGATGAAATAGATTTAGATAAGAAGGAATAGAATATTTTTGAATATTTTGAATCTAATCCCGTCACTTACAAAAAAATGCTATGTTCAAGAAGTCATGTGATGCTATTTTGTTTTTATTATGTCTTGAAAATTGTCTTTTCATTATATATGGTCAAATGAGTATTCAATTTGTCCAAGTTCAATGTATTTGGGGGTCTTTTTTCATCCTTTTCCCATAGGACAAATTGTAATCTGGGAATGAGAAGTGCTGTTGTAAATGCTCTAATTGTTGTTAAATCTAGGCCATCATTGTTGAGTTAATCTCCACCGTTCATTCAAAACTTTGTATGGCGCCTCTCCTATATAAAGGGCCATTGTTCTTTCATTTGTAAGAATCTTGATGCTGAATTGTTGACTCTCTACCAAATTTTCTAATTAATACAAAGCAAATTACTGTAGGTTTCTCTGGGAATTTGTTGTTTGTATTGTCAATTTGGTTACATGGTTCACATGTTGATCTGCATTAGTAAGATTGTGCTTTTGCAATGCTGTTGATTTGTTGGAGGTATTTGATGACATTCAAGTCCATACTATTAGCTACTTGCTGATTGTAAGTATCTGTACATAGTTAGCTTGGGCTTTAGTTTGAGCAAAGTTCAATTACATTTCAGGAGTTGAATCACGCCATTAGTTGGGTGTTTGATAAATGAATGTAATCTAAAAATTATAAGAAATCCATAGAAGATAGCACTATTTTCTGTAATGTTGTAGCAATCTATGTAGCTTGGTAAAGCAGGAAATTAGTTAAATTTATGAATGTTTGTCTACCAGATGAAATCACTTCATTGTGAATGTCACTTAGGAGATTTCTAAACCCTACTCCCTTTTACATTTTCTTTTAAATCAACGGTTAGATTTAGGTTTTCTAGTAGCATTTTACACTATTATATCAACTGAAATTATAAGGGTTTCCATGAATTGTTGTTTGTCTGTCAAATTTGTTAAACTGCATGTAAGACCCCTTGTAGGAGTAGCTAGTACATTCCAACTGAGAAATTCCAAGCATGCTAAGACCTAGCTGTATTATCCTTGGAGTAGTCTTACCTTGGGTAAGATACTTTTCAAGAGAGGTGTGATCCCAGTAATCATACCTGCATTGTTGTGTGCTAAAAACACCATCAACAGAATTGGCGCTAGAAGGAGGGCCACCAAGTTGAAATTCCCTCCACAAAATCAACAAGTCTGGGGACTAGATAGAGACATAGTAGGTCCAACTCAGCTAGGGAAAAGCTGTTGTCTTTGACAGAGTTTAGAAGGACCAGAAGGGATCAAGGAATACCTAGAGCACCAAGGGCTCAATCAGTTCCAAGAAACCTAGCTGTAGCCCCAACTAATCCTCCAGTCATGGCCTTTTTCACTGGTAATAACTAGTCCCCATTTTAGTTCAATGCTTATCATGACATGCCCAAGAACCTTGACAAGTTCTATTCCAAGTTTCGCACGAATGATTAGATAGGACTACTTACGAACAAATTAAAATCTTTGAAGGCAACATGTTCATGCACCAGATACAACACGAGGATGTGGTCTGCAGATTGTTCCCCTATTCACTGCAGGATGATACCTTTTACTGGTTTGCTAACCTTCTTGCTGCTTCCATAAACTCATGGCTGAATCTAAAGAATGCATTTCTGGATCACTTCAGGATGCCCACCACTCTGGTAGACATTTATAGATTCTTTGTGGAAATTCGTCGAGCTGAAGGTGAGTTGATAATTTCCTTTAATAATCAGTTCCAAAAGGCTTTTAGTCATTTGCAAGCCCCATCTGCTATAGGCTAGGTTGTAGCCCTGCCAATCTATTATGTATCCCTAGATAGACTTACATCTATTTTTGTATGAAGGGCTAACCCACCTCCAGCTAATCTTGCTCAAGCCTACACTGAAGCTATTACTGTAAATACAAAGCTAGGGAAGACGACAATAGGCCCTCTAAACCACATGGGTCCTGCAACAATGCCAAATCAAATACCCATGATCAACCAACCTCTAGCTAATCATACCCCTGTGATGAACCTAATTCCAACTCTTGCTGCAACACAAGCCTTAGTGGTTCACCCAAGAAATCCCATAGCTGAATTACCTCCAGCTCAAATGCCCTTTCTTTAGTCTGCGGAGATGGCTAAGATGAGGGACGACAAAGATGATATTAGAGAATTGGCTGAGCAAATGAAAAAGCTCACTGCAGAAGTTGCTCATCTGAGGAATCAAAATGCATATCTGCAACAAAGGAATCAGAACCAGGGTGAATATCAAAACCAAAATCAATATCAGAATTAGAATTTTCAACGACCCAATCGAACCTGGAATACTAGGCCAAACAATGACGGAGTCCAGTCACCTTTGGAAAATCAAAATACTGATAACCATCCACCTGGTCGGGTGATGTTGACTGAAGCAACGCTGTCCTCATGGTGCAGATTGCACAATACAAATGCTCATTCTGAGCTGGATTGTCCCGAGTTCCAGATAGCATCCAACATCTTTCAGATGGAAATCCAGAATGTAGAAGCACATGAAAATCCTCTGACGGGGTATGAACTAGTTTCATCTCAGAGGTATGACACTGCCCTCGTACTTGATTATTATACATTTCCTTTTCAAGTTGATAATCAACCTGAGGAAGAGGAGTGCGAAGAGGTACATGCTTATCATCAATATAACAAAACCCCATACAACTTGAGGAGTAGCAAGCCCAAAGGCCCTTACACCACCTCAATCCCTTCAAACAACTATCAGATCCCACCTGATCTGAAGGCCTCCAACAATCCTGAACCTCCTAAAGTAACACCCAAGTTAATGCACCAAGGAGCTATGGCTGAAAGTTCCCAAAGGTCTGAAATAGCAAAGATGGGACAATATGTTGCAGACAAACTTAAGAAAATGAAGGTCATCTTGTTTGTCTATGAGTTATTAAAAGTGCTAGAAATTAGGACAACTTTCTTTCAAGATATTGGAGCAAGTGTTAAGATCGACTCTTCCCAAAAAGAAATCCCACCAAAGGATAATGCAGATAAAGGAAAAGAGAGAGTTCATCTAATAGATGCTGAACAAAAGGTTACATTGTACAAGGATAAAAGGGAAAGCCCTCCTTTCCTCTTAACACTTAGAATATTTGGGAAGAACCTTCACAACTATTTAGTAGACTTAGGAGCTTCTACTAATGTGATGCCTTTATCAGTCTGCAAAGCTTTGGGTCTCACTCCAGCAAAATCTTCTAGGAAAGTTACACAGCTGGACAAAACTGAAGTAAATGTGATGGGTGAGTTAAATGGAATACATATAAAGCTAGCTTCTGACCCTAGGGTGCAGCAATACATAGACATTCAAGTAGTTGATATCCCAGATCAGTATGTCATGCTGCTAAATAGAGATTGGTCCAGGACTTTGAACGGTTACATGGCAACAGACTTTTCTCACATGTAGTTGCCTTGGAAAGGATTGGCAAATCAGATCCGTATTGAAAGGGAACCAAAAATGAAACACATGATCACATAATATAATCAGACCAATGAGATTTTATTTTTTGAAGTAGACCTAGGGGTCTATCTTCCCCAAGTTAAGCAAGTAGAGGAGATACTTATGCTGAGTTGCAGCCAATTTTTGGATCCTCCATTTATAGAATGTCAAGAAAGTACTGAAGCATATGTACAATCAAATCAAGGAACCTCCTTAGATGATGATGAAGAACCAGGAATATTCGAAGGGTTCATAAATTTTGTAGCAAAGTTCATGAGTGATCAATTGGTTGTTGGAAGGAAAATACAAATGGATGAATTGTTGCTGCCAAATTGGTGCTGCCTCCATGGTGCCTCTCATTTAGAATTTACATGTTCACTCTATCAGGAGGCAGTCAAACAAGTACAAAGGCATTTGAAGATTCCCATAAACCCAAAGGAAGGTCTGACTGTTGCAAACAAGATTGATCAGGAACCCCAATCAGATGGAAAGCAACAGGAAAAATAGAATAACAACAGTGATGACTTCCACCTCTGGACGTTGAGATTTGACGGATCTAGGTGCAGACAAGGATCTCGGGTGGGTTTTGAACTGATTAGCCCTACCGAAAATTCATATTTGTAGCACGCAAATTACAATTCCCCTACATGAATAATATCATAGAATACGAAGCTTTGGTGCATGGATTGTTGATGGCCCTCTAGAAAAAGGTTAGAGTTATTCAAGTATTTGGCGATTCAGAATTAGTCATCAAACAAGTGAGAAAGAAGTACTCTTGCAATGACAAGAGGTTAAACAAATACCAGAATCAAGTATGGGACTTAATCGAGTGCTTTGATGGTTTCGATATTCAGCTGATCCCACGAAGACAAAATCATATTGCTGATGCCTTAGCACATACAGCTAGCTCGCTGGAACCAACATCTATGTCAGGCTTAAAGAAGTTCACTGTGGAGTTTTTTTCCACTCCCTCAGCCCCTGATAATATCACAAATTTTTAGGTCTTCAATGATGACAAGCACATAATTGATTTTCTCACTTCATCAGATGTTTTTGTTGCTCAAATAATAGATGAGGAAGAGGTGGAACCTGCTAAAATGGACTTGGAAGGGGTCCTCAACTTAAAGACAAATACTATTCCCAAAGGAATGGTTGAACTGGAATGATTGTTTAACTTAGATAAGCTAGGAACCTGAAAGAAGTCGGGAGAATCCCTAGGTGCACAATGTGACCCTTTCAATTTGGGGACATCCGAGGAGGTTAAAAATGTGTTTATTAGGAAAGCCAACACAAAGGAGGAAAGGATAGGTATAATTCACACATTAAGAGATTATCATGAGTTCATAGCATGGAGTTATGAAGATCTCAAGACATATGACACCTCAATCATAACTCACACGATACTACTCAAACCAGGGGTAAAGCTGTTTAGGCAAAGGCAATGACCAATGAATGCTTTGCTAGAGCCGTTAATTTTCAAAGAAGTACAGAAATTGCTGTCTGCCAGAATTATATTCCCCGTCAGACATTCCATGTAAAGCCTCACAAATCATGTAAAAGCATTTAAACCAACTTAAAAATAATTAAAGTAAGAAATCCACTTAAATACAACATCGCAATAACCAAAATCAAAAGAAGTAAATAATCCACTTAAATACAACTTTCAAAGATAAAAGATGCAATTAATCCACTTAATCACAATATGTCAATAAAAGATAATCTTATAAATAAGAATCTCAATGTCAATAAATCTTACATATTCACGTGCCAAATCCAGGTAATAAGCACTACGAAATAATATACATAAATCCTTTGGCAACATGCCATAATACATCCAAATAGGTACAATAACAAGTACATCAATAAATAACAAATCAACACACTCTCCAGCTGCACGAACCAAGTGGTCCACCACTTGCAAGCCGAGAGACAGGAACATAGTTCAGGTGCTTTTCCACCCAACCATGAAGTATTTACACTTCCTCGAATCCCTTCTTAAAATGAAGGAAACCTAGCCCTGCATGAAATGTCTAGCTACTTGGTAACAACTGCAGAAGGGAACACTCGATGCAACCTTGATGTCTGAATGTACAATTCTATGTAATGAAAAGCAAATTGTCTCACAACAGGATGTGGTTGAGATAATAATAAATAAGCTTGCTAAACAATAAACATTTGTTTCAATGTCATTCCGATTAGATCTAATCATTTCAAGTAAATTGGTCAATTCCTGAAAAGAGGAAAAACCATCTCTGATATACCCACATTCGACATCTCCATCCCAAAAGTAACCCAATACATTCCTATATAAAAACTACTTCTTTCCCCAAGAAGCAAGAAAATGAAATAAAGAATCACAAATTCAAGATTTTTCAATAAACCAAAATAATCCAATTCCCAATCAACAAGTAAGGAAAAATACACTTTCAACAATAAACCATCTTTTGGTCATACAATTTGCATTCAAAAGTTTATGTAATTTTGACATAATCTCTAATAAAATTTATGTCCATTATTAAATCATAATTTCTCATTATCATGTAAAATTTAACTAAGGTTATTTTCCATATTTTCAATCACATTTTCCTAAAAATCATATGCAATTCAACTAATTCCAATTTTGTTATTTAGTTTCATAATGGAAATACATAAAAACATAATTAAAAACTACTTCCTGTTATTCTGTTATTTTTTTGTTCTAAATAACAGGAACTGCAGAAATTAAATAAATAAATACATAAAAACATAATTAAAAACTGCTTCCTGTTATTATGTTATTTTTTGTTCTAAATAATAGGAACTGTAGAAATTAAATAAATAAATACATAATATCTGCTTACTGTTATTTTTTGAGTTTGTAAAGGAAATTATACTGCAAAATAGTCTATAACAGACACTAGGTTTTAGTCTATCTGTTAGCAAGTTTTTGAGTTTCTAAATTTATGGATCAATTTCTTAATCAAATAGAAAGATCTATTCGGCAAAAATATAGAAAAAATAATCCTAAATAGTTCTGCAAATATTATTTTATGGCAGCCATGTGAAGGTTTTATCAATAGTTTTAATTCAAAGTAATGACCAAAATCTGAGATTATCCTCTTAGTTTCTGACAGTTTAAACAAAAGTTGGAAAGTCTCATTTTAGTCAAGAACCAACGATCAACCCAAGATAGGCAACAACAAGAATGTATGGGGCGGTCCAATCAGCCATAAATATGGCACACGAAGGTAGCCAAACGACCATAATAACAAGATTTTAAGGAAGTAAATAAAAAGATAAAAACCTGGAAAAATATTGGTGACTGTTGATGACTTTGTGGCTGATGTAACTGCCTTTCTCCCTCTCTTATTTTCTACTGTAAATACCAATCTCTTGCTGCTCCAAAAACTCTTTCCTCTTATTTTATTTTCTAGTTCCTGTTGTTGCAACTCCAGGCCTCTTTCTTCTCTTTTTTTCCTCTTAAAACAAAATAATCTTTTCTCCTTATTTTAGGCGTTGGAAATCTAGGTTAAAGCTAGAGTTTTTAGATTTTAAAAACTGGAGTAATATTCCCTTTGCATGATAATCCACCAATCAAATTTGAGCAAAAATGCTATTAAAAACAATTAATTATTTTTTTGGGTGTAGCTTACTGTTGTGCAATGTAAATTTTCCCTACATAACAGGAAGTTGATTTTTTTAAACTCTCTCTTAATTATTTATTTAAAAATATCTAATTATAATAACTCTATAATTAACATTATTTAATTATTTAACTAAAACATATCTAATATAATAATTCAAGAAGTAATAATAATAATAATATAATAATAAAAACATATCTAAATATAATTTAATATAATTAAATTAATTCTAATTTGCATATTGTCTTCCAAACATCCAAAATTAGATAAATAAAGACAATATTTATTATTTATTTAATTAAAACACAAATAAACATATAATTTTCCCTTATTCAAATTGCAATATTTATTTTAATTATAATTCGAAAAATACTTTAATTAAATAATGCATTTAATATAAACTATTGTAGCAATTTAAAAACAATATTTTCTAATTATTTAAATCATCAATCACACTTATTTTCCACACATAGATGCATAAGAAAACCATTCAAAATGCATATAAAAACTACGTGGTGTGTGTGATTGCATCAGGGTAATCCACCCATCAATTCTTGCCAAGTGGCTAGAACATTTCTACCTCAGCCATGCTTTCTGTAATGTCCCTTACCCAGTTTACCCTAGAATTCGCTTGGGAATTAGATTCTTTGGGTTTCTTCTCTTCAGTTGCTAAATCACTCGTTCTTTGAACTAGTACCTGCAGCATCATATACATTCAAGTCCATATTGCTACATGTTAGTTTAATATCTAGTACTCATTAGTCCAACACAATCATACTTGTATTTTGAAACACATAGGTAAAAGAAAACATTCATCATGCCAGGGGAGGGAAATACATAAGCTCTTAGTAGCCTAAGGCCTACCACAGTCCTATTGCCTGAACCCTTGACGAGGGCCTATGGGGGCTGGTCCTTTTGCCAAATCCCTCGTTTGGGCCTATGGGGGCATATTCCAATGTGGGACCCCCATCCCTCCATGGTCCAAACCTTTGACTCAGGCCTACGGGAGCATAATGTCCAAACCCTTGTCTCAGGCCTATGGGGACGGAACCTTAGATGGGGTTTATAGGCAATCTACTAAGGTTTATGCATCCTCCCCTCCTAGTTGAAATCACAAATACAGTTTCACGCAATTCAAAAATATACCATTTTGCCTTCATTATTTGATGGGGTCGTACAATGATTTACAACATGGTGTATTCCAAAGAACAAGGAGAAAGACATTAGAATTTGCTATGCAGTCATTATAAACACAGTTCAGCATATACAGAGAAATATAATCCAATACACATCATGATCTATAGAAATAGAGTCCAATCCTACATTATGATCTACAACAATATATACATTATGATCTACAGAAATATAGCAAAGCATGTAGTTTGTCTTATCTAACTCATATCAAACATAATCATCTCAGTCAATACGATAAGTCTATGAAGAACAGTGATATTGCCAAAGACAACGATATAGTATTTTCCCACCCAGCTGCCAGCATATCAGACTGGGTTCCATACCCCTGATTCGGGCCTATGTTAACGTGCCATACCAGACAGTCATGAGTTACATATATAACAGGACGGAAACGATCATCTGCAGATATGATATGTGATGGATGAAGACATAAATATTAAATTAAGTAAAGAGATTTACCTTGCATTATAATACTGTGTTTGATAATAGGTTGCTGTCTAAACATATTCCTCTTGATTAGTGCTAATATTATTGTCTATGATGAGATTGTTAGTGATCATATGATGAGATGCTGATGATTGTTTGATTGGTCTGTGCTGAATGCTTATGAAATTCCTGCTTTAGAGATTGATCTCCTGATTGCTGCCAATACCTGAGACTAAATTAATGATTCTTTTATATCCTACTGTGATTGTCTTCCCTTAACCGACGCCTCTCTTTATGGAATCTTCATTAGCTATTATGCTGACTAAGGATTTGTTTCATGGTAATCACTAAAATAATTACTTTAATCTTTCCACCGTCACCTCCTGAATAATTCGATGGTTTGTCTTTAATTTTTATCTCCTATGAAATCGTAATTTAATGGCGGGACATGACACTTTCGTCTTCGACGAGTACTTGCATCCAATTGCACTCATCTCGACATCAATAGGTTAGTGTCAAAAAAAACATAGCCGAAGCAAATCATTGCATCAATATTTAAAACAATTTCCAAATTTTCCTCAATTATTACTCATAATAATTACCTCCACGTAAGCAAAATTACTTAAAGTAAAATTAATCAAAATAATTGTTTACTAAACTAGATTAATCATATTGTTCATAAAAATGAGACGTGACATTCCACCTAGGTAGCAAATTTGGTGCCAATCCAAAAGAAAAATGGAGAAATCAGACTGTGTGTCGACTTTCAGAATTTGAATTGAGCCTCCGAGAAGGATAACTATCCACTACCATCATTAGATGAAGTACTGCAAATTGTCAATGGTTCTCAAATGATGTCTTTTCTAAATGGTTATTTAGGTTACAACCAAGTGATGGTGGACTATGAGGACCAATTAAAGACATCTTTCACATGCAAATAAGGAATCTACACATACCGCAGGATGCCATCTGGGCTGATTAACGTTGGTGCCACGTTCCAACACGCGATGGATATAGCCTTCAAAGAGCTTGTTGGGAAATGCATTATCATCTATATGGACAACCTTACTGTGTTTTCAAAGAAGTGAGAAGATCATGTGGCAGACCTAAGGAAAGTTTTACAGCGGTGTAAAGATTATGGGATCTCGCTCAATCCCAAAAAGTGTATCTTTGGAGTAACTAAAGGGAAATTTCTAGGACATGTAATCTATGAGCAAGGCATATCGATTGATCTTGACCGAATCCAATCAATCCTCAAGATATTGACTCTAGCCAATAAGAAGGAACTCAATTCATACTTCAGTAAGATTAATTTTGTCTGCAAATTCATTACTGGGTTCGCTAAAATTGTTCGTCCACTAAATGCAATGTTGAAGCAAGATGCCAAGATAGATTGGACTCCAAAGGCTAGGACTACATTTGTAGAAATCAAACAAGCAATAGCCAATGCCCTAATATTGGTAAGCCTTGACTATACGCTACCATTTCACATTTACTCTTTCACCTCGGAACATACTTGTGCAACAATGTTAACACAAAAGAGAATAGTTGATGATGAAAGACCTATAGCTTTTATGAGGACTCCATTAAAGGATGCATAGTTGAGATACTCGAATGTTGGGAAGCAAGAATACGCCTTGGTCAAGGTAGTGAAAAAATTTTGCCATTACATCTTGTGGAGTCAAATGATTGCAATAGTACCAAATGCAACAATCAAAGCATTGTCAATGCAAAGTGAGCTGGGCGAGCAAAGAGGAAAATGGGTTACCATTTTACAAGAATTTGACATAGAAATACAACCCATAAAGTTGGTTTGAGCATAGGTAATGACAAAGACAATGGCAGAAGTTGGTCTAGGTTTAGTCTCCTAGTAGTACATGTTAGAGGATATCTGTAAGGATGAGTGGTATGGAGATATTGTGTTCTACCTCCTCAACTAGCGCTGCCCACCCCAACTAAATTCAATTTAGAGAAGAGCACTCAGATTGAAAAGTAATAGCTAGATGATTAAAGGATCAATGTTATACAAGAAAAATCACAAGGGGATCTATTTGAGGTGCCTAGATAAAACTGAGGTAGCACAAGTCCTGACAAGTTTTCATGAGAAGTTCAAAATGGGCCATGGTACGAAACACTACTATGCCACTGCAACCAGTCTTGAAGGTGCGACCATTCGCACAGTGGGGACTTGACTTTATTGGTATGATCAACCCACCTTCCTCTGCAGGCCACAGGTATATTCTGACCGCTGCTAATTACTGTACCTGATGGTATGAAGCTATAGCATGCAAACAATGTACCACAAAGATAGTTACTAAATTTGTTGAAAAGAATATCATTACCAAGTTTGGCTATCCCATCTCTTTGGTATGTGATAACGACCCAGCATTCTCTTCGTTACATTTTTCTAACTGGGCATTTGATTAGGGGATCATTCTAAAATTTTCATCTAATTACTATCCTCAAGGGAATGGGGTAGCTGAATCAACAAACAAAAACTTACTTGAGGTAATTAAGAAACTACTGGACAAATCCCATAGACTGGCATACTCAACTTAGGTTTGCTTTATGGGCCGATAGAATCAGACACAAGGTTACAATGGGAACATCACCTTATCACTTAGTTTATGGTACTGAGCCCATTTTTCCCATCCATTTGAGGATTCCTATGCTACAATTCATGCAAGATTACCTTGAACTAGATGACCAACTGTCCTCTTGCTTAGCCCAATTGCTGCACTTAGAAGAAAAATGTGATGCTGCCATAGAAAACTTTTCCAAACATCAAGGGGTAGTGAAATGATGGTTTGACAAGAGGGCCAAAGTCAAGGCCTTTCACATTTCTGACTTAGTATTGCACTGGGATAAAGCCCACGAGAAGAAAGGTGAACATGGTAAGTTCAACAAACTTTGGTTGGGTCCATATCAGATTTATGAGATTCTTGGTGACAACACGTATCAAAAAAAGAGCCTTACTAGTGAGGAGCTTCCATTTCCTATCAATAGATAGTCCCTGAAGCACTATTTCCAGGCCTAAGGGGGGGCATCTTGGCTCCTTGTTAGTGTACATAGTTAGGTTGCTTCTGTGCTTTCTGTAGCTGTTAGGTGTTTGCTTCCGCTTATTTTAGTTGTTTGTTTTGCTCTACTTTTGCTTGTTGCACTTGTTTTGCTGGGATCTTTGTTTCTTGAATGTGGTGGCAGTTGTACAGACCTACAAGTACTCCTTTGTTGGGTGAATAATCTAGAATATTTCTTTGAGAAGCTGAGGTTTCTTGCTTAGGTCTTACTATGGGTTCTGTTGTTACACCAGGGGGTATGATGTCTGTTCATTGGAAAGGAATCATTAGTCAGTGCGCCTAAAGTATTTTCTAACCATATATCTTTTACACTCTTAAGTAATCCTGAAGTTCCTAAGTGAGTCTTGGTGATTTTACATTAAGTGAAAAATCCAAAGTCCTCCTTTGTCGCCATCGGGAGTCCACACCCACTTAGTTGAGTTATCAATGTAACTAGTGTCGTCAAAAGCATATGTTGCAAGGGCAGCAATATTGCATTGTACTCTGCCAAATCTAAGCTTAATGAAATATCAAAAGTATGAAAATGAAAGAAATACAAAGAAAAATCACACTCACACACATCATAACAAAGTTAGATGGACAATCAAGTAAACTCTACCGGGGCTATGGATGCCTGACCGACAGTAGGGCTCTGCTTGAGTGGAATTCTGAGACAAACCCACCAGGGCTATAGATGCTTGTTGGCAGCTAGGCAATGTCTAGGTAGTTCAGAAGGTGTGTACTAATCACATAGCTTAATTTAAAGGATCTGAGATGAGCTTAGTCGCTAAGGGATGAGAATTAACGCAACTGCACACACTCAGGTTTTCAGGATATGGATGGTTGCACTTGGTTATTGAGTTTCGCTTCTTTGATAGGATATCATGTTTTCTTATTTAACATGTGGGAAACCTAGAGGTTCTGGGTTTGAAACTGAAAGTTTATCTTTGAAATGCTTCAAAGCATTTCCCTAGCAGAGTCGCCATTTGTTGTGCCTTACACACACACCACATTTCGCTTTCATGAAATAGGGACCCCCTCTTCTGAGATTTTAGCCTAAGAGTGTCAGTTTCACCCAATAATTCCTAAGAGTCGAAAGTGATCAAATTGCATTTTTGCTATGCTAGAAAGATTGAATGTCATTGAGTCATCCAAAATATTACTAAGTCTAAGTGTCTAGCTTCATAGAACTAAGTCTGATGTTCCTTTGCGCTAAAATCCCTTGCCACAGACTTTTGTGTTAAATCTTTGTCCAACTAACTTTTGCACCGAATTCACATTCAACTGACTTAGCACTAAATTCCCATCCAATTGACTAAGCGCTAAAAATTGAGCGTACAGACTTAGCGCTAGAATTCATGTTTACCGACTTGTGCCCAATTACCATCTCACTGACTTAAGTCAATAGACGACCAAAATTGCGCAAGGTTAGATGACCTTGGAAGCTGTGTAAAGTCTGGAAACACCAAAACTCGCACAAAGCACTCAAAAGGGAAAGCTTCGACCTCGCACTAAAAATCATTACAATCGACCAAGTCGGTGCAACTTCAAAATCTTACAAAGTCAGTAACTATATTATTTCACGCAAATCTTGAAAGACTCTGGAGTACGCCTAAACATCGGACCATACCCCTGCATTTATGGCAATTAATTGGGGAAGGATAAAATGTCTTTCTGCATGCACTTGAGCTCATTTTACTTTGAGGAAATCAGTTGAAGAGCTCTGCAGGTGAACTCAAAGACAAATCGATGACCAACTGCTAACAAATTTGAGCATAGAAGAGGCATTGCAATCTGCATTTTCACCATTTTCAGTCTTATTTTTTAGGTAGGTGCTTTATTCTAGAATTAAGGGTTACATCTTTGAAGCTAGGGTTTTATATTTGTATTCATGTGCTTCATTGGAGCTGCAACTATGCATGTGTAGATGCAATCTGAGTAGTTCAATTTGGCAGTGAGCCATTCTTCTTTTCTTTCTTCTTTCTCAAGGCAGTGAACCCTAAGGTAGTGAGCCTTCTTGTAATCTGGTATTGTGCTATAATAATATATTGTGAGCTAACACTCACCGTGGTTTTTCCCATTTGGATTTTCCACGTAAAAATCTTGGTGTTCATGTGTTATGTCTCTTTGGTTACTATTCTTTTGCTTATTCTATTTTCATATCATTGAGTTTAGAAATTGGATCAATAATCAAGTTAACAAATTGTTTTGTGGAATATTGATTCACCCCCCCTCTCAGTATTCCTTATTATCAACACATTTATGACCTTGTAAGAGCCTATTCTTGTCCATGAATGCCCAAGGTTGTTTGTTGACTCTTGACAAGTGTTATGAGCTTGTAAGAAGTCATTAAATGTGGCATATTCCAAGGTGAACACCCATCTTGAGGTTGTGTAAATTCTATATAAGCCATGGCATAGTAGATGAGATGCATAATAGTTTACATGTACCCAGGTTCTGTCGAAGTGAAGGTTGGAGGACATAGGAAGTGAATGCATTTTTAATCTCCTTTTGTGAAGATAATACAACTTGGCCTCTTTTCTTGGTGGATTTTTTACCTGCAAGGGTTTTCTCCACGTTAAACACTTGTGTTATGTGCTTCATTTTGCTTTTGGTATATTTTTGTATTGTGGGTTTATGTTTTGTTACAATCTCCATTGTTAATAGCACATAATTAAAGATTGTTGAAATTGTTTTGAATCAGATTTCCATTGAGTAGTTGTGCTTTCATTTCTAACATTTGGTATCAGAGCCTGACCAACTTTGACTCTTGGGTAGTAGTGTGGAAGCTATAGCTGTAGTGGGAAATTTGGTTGTGTTTATTTTGTGGATCTTGTGTTGTTATTATGGCTGCATCCACCTCTGCATCAACCTCTCAATTGGACATTAAGAAGTTCAACATAAAGGGGTATGAGTTGTGGAAGCTGAAAATGGAAGATTTGTTGGAAGAAAGAAACCAATGGTTGGCTGTTCAAAAGAGAAGAAACTCGATGATGTCTCTCCAGATGAGTGGGCAAAACTAGATAAGAAGGCACGAGGAACCATCCATTTGTGTCTATCGAATTATGTCCTGTTGAATGTCGCAAAGGAAGAGACTGCACACAAATTGTGGAAATGGTTGGGTGAGATCTACCAAGCCAAGAGTATGGTAAATAAACTTTATTTAAAATGAAAATTGTTTTCTTTGAAAATGAAAGAGGTTGAGTCGGTTGCAAAGCATTTAAATTCTTTTATATTGTTGATGAGCCATCTTGCTTCAGTAGATGTTGAAGTAGATGAGGAAGATGTATGTATCTTGCTTCTTTGTTCTTTACCTGAATCATGGGAAAATGTCATTTTGGCTATCATTGCTAACCTCACAGATCCGAAGTTGGATGCTCTTGTTGCAATTTTATTGGCACAAGAATTGAGGAAGAAGAGTTTGGATAGTTCAGGTGATGCTCTCATTATCAGGGCAAGGTCTAAGGAAAGGGGACCTAAAGGATATCAAAAAGGGGCTAAGGACAAGTCCAAGGGCTAGTCTAAGACTCCTGGTAAAAAGAACAGAGTTAAGTGTTGGAACTGCAGTAAAAGGGGACACATGAAGGAGTGTAGAAACCCCAAGAAATAGTGGGAGAGTGCTTCGGATAAGTCCTTGAATGCAGGTGAAGAATTTTTACTTTCTGTATGTAATCTTGTTTCTAATGATCACTGGTTGGTTGACTCAGGATGCTCATTTCATATGACCCCACATAAGGAATGGTTCTCTAGATATGAAGAATATGATGGAGGTAATATCTACCTTGGTGACAACTCTTCATATCCAATTGTTAGGAAAGGAAAGGTATTGTTGTGTTTTAGTGATGGGAGGATTAAAACCCTCCCTGGTGCTTTGCATGTTCCTAGATTAGCTAGAAATCTAATTTCAGTTTCAAAGTTGAATGATTTGGGAATTCATGTGACATTTGACAAGCATGACTACATATTGGTGAGAGGGAACTTGGTGGTAGCGAAAGGGAAGAGATTCAGGAACTTGTTTAAGCTTGAAGCCGCTACAGTTTGTAATGCATTCTATGTATCTAAGGACACTACTAAAAATACATGTATGTTGTGGCACCATAGATTGGGCCACACAAGAAATAATGTATTAAAAACCATTAGGAATAAAAATTTGTTTGATGGTTTCTTCTATTCCGATGAGCGCTTTGATTTATGTGAGCATTGTGTGTTTGGTAAACAAAATAGAAAATCATTTCCTTCAAGAAGCAATAGAGCAAAAGAGAAGTTAGAAATTATTCATATGGATGTGTTTGATCCTTCGTTTGGAAAATCTCATTATTTTGTCACCTTCATTGATGATGTATCCAGATTTACATGGATTTATTTTATGAAACATAAATCTAAAGTTTTCACTAAGTTTAAGGAATTCAAAGTATTAGTAGAGAACCAATTAGGTTTAAAGATAAAAAAATTAAGATCTGACAATGGAGGGGAATATTGCTCTAAGTAATTTGATGAGTTTTGCAAGCATGTAGGTATAATCAAACAAAAGACAACTCCATATACACTACAACAAAATGGTGTTGCAGAAAGGATGAACCAAACAATTATGGAAAGAGCTAGAAGTATGCTTAGTGATGTACAGTTCAATAAATGCTTTTGGGAAGAGGTTGCACATGTACTGCTTGCTACTTGATAAATAGATCTCCTTGTAAGGCTCTTGATTTGATACCTTATGAAGTGTGGACAGGTAAGAAACCTTTTGTTTCACATTTAATGGTTTTTTGTTGTGAGGCTTTTGTTCATGTGCCTAAGGAAAAGTGATCTAATTTGGATCCAAAAGATGAAAAGTGTACATTCATTGGATATGGTGATAATGTCAAAGGTTATAAGCTTTGGAATCCACTAACCTACAAGATTATCTTTTCTAGAGATGTTATTTTTCAGGGATCTTAGATATATTTCTCAACTTGAGTAGCCAAAAGAAAAAGAAGAAAAGGTAAAGAAGGTACACTTTGATTTAGAGCAGCAAGATGCACCTTAGGAAGAACAAAATGATGGATTGGGGGGTGAAGAAGAAGAAGAAGATTCAAGTAGTTCTGATGAAGATGAATCTGTTGTGACAGAAGAAGTTGGTGCAGATGATCATGCAGAAGAATGAGTAGAGTCTCTTACTCTACCCTTGAGGAGATCCACAAGACAACAGAATCTAGTTGATAGGTATAGCCCACCAGATTTCTGTTGTGTATATACTTTATTGAGTACTAATGATGAACCTAGATCCTACAGGGAAGCTATTTCTATAGATGACAATGAGTCTTGGTAGTTAGCCATGCAGGAGGAGATGATGGATTTAGAGTCTTGTAACACCTGGGATCTTGTTCATTTTCCCAAAGGAAGAAAGGCCATAGGATGTAAGTGGGTCTTCAAGAAGAAATTTGGAGCAAACGGGTCATTGGAGAAGTACAAGGCTAGATTGGTAGCCAAGGGCTACTCCCAGAGAGAGGGAGTTGATTTTCGTGAGATATTCTCTCCTGTTGCTAAATTGACTTCTATTAGATTTCTCTTATCCATTGCTGCAACTTATGACTGGGAGATTGAGAAAATGGATGTTAACACTGTGTTCTTGCATGGAGATCTTGAAGAAGAAATTTATATGCAACAACCTACATGTTTTGAGGTAAAAGGAAAAGAACATTGGGTTTGCAGGTTGAAGAGGTCTCTCTATGGTTTGAAATAGTTCCCCAGAATGTGGTATCAAAAGTTTGATTCATTTGTTTTGAAATTGGGTTTTGTTAGAAGTGAGGATGATCACTGTGTTTACATTTATTGTGTTGGTGATTCTATACTGGTTATTGCATTGTATGTTGATGACATGTTATTTTTCAACAATACTAAGGGTATGATCAGTGAGCTTAAAGCCCAACTTTTAGGTTCATTTGATATGAATGATCTTGGAGATGCCAGGTATATTATGGGAATGGAGATTAGAAGAGATAGAGTTAACAAAAAGCTTTGGTTGTCACAAAGTAAGTATGTGAATACTATTTCGTAGAGGTTTAGTTTGCAGGACTGTAACCTTGTTAGAGTTCCTTTACCCATTGGTACTAAGATTTCATTAGATATGTGTCCAAAGATTGAGGATCATTTTGAGGATATGTCTAATGTGCCATATGCTAGTGTTGTAGGGAGTTTGATGTATGCAATGGTTTGCACTAGACCAGATATTGCTCAAGCAGTGGGAGTTTTGACTAGATTTATGTCTAACCCTGGTAGACAACATTGGAACTATACGAAGAGGGTGTTTAAATATCTTGTAGGTACTCTTGATCATTGTTTGGTTTATTCTATTACTGATAGTGCTGATAAATCTTTGGACATATAGGGTTTTGTTGATGCAGATTGGGCAGGTGACTTGGATAGTCGAAGGTCCACTAGTGGCTATGTATTTACTTTGTTTGGAGGAGCAGTGAGTTGGATGAGTAAGAGGCATCCCACAGTTTCTTTGTCCACCACATAAATAGAGTATATGGCTATAACTCATGTCTCTAAGGAGGTAATTTGGTTGAGAAGATTGTGTACAAGTATTGGATTTGATTGCAGGATCATTTAGATTGGTTGTGATAGCCAGAGTGCTATTTATTTGGCCAAGAATCCCATGTATCATGCTTGGACTAAAAATGTTGATGTTCATTATCACTTTGTTTCAGAGTTGGTTGCAAATGAAGAGATTGAGCTAAAGAAGATAGACACTCAGGAGAATGTTGCAGATTCATTGACCAAACCTGTGAGCACAAAGAAGTTCGTGTGGTGCAGAGAGGCCATGGGCCTTGTTTCTAGTGCCTAATTATTTTTCATTTGATTCCTATGGGTTGATTTATAATGTATAATGTCAAATGGGAAAATGTTGGGATAAGGTGCTAACCATGTAAATCCCAAATATTGTATTTATTCCATGTATTACTTGTAATTTGTAATTACCCATAAGGAGATGTACAAGTTTCACCAGTAGTGGTAAAAATTATTTACTATCCACGGTAATTATGGAGTTACTACACGGTAAGTCCTGAAGTTACCAGCAGTAGTTATGGGATGTCATTTACTATGGTAAATGGTAATTGGTCAAAGTGGGGTACACATGTGGAGGAATAATCTATTTTTAGTTTTATGATGTACTTCATAGATGTTGTAAGAAGGTGTAAGAGATTCTATGACAACTGTAGGTTGTCATAAGAATCTATGACATTTATGATAGCATATGACACGTCATAAGATGCTGTAAGTGGCTATTTTTTGCCCCTAGGCGTTAAAGCTTGCATGGGCATCTTTTTCCAGGTGTAGGATGCATGTATGACAACATTTATGATCCTGTAAGAGCCTATTCTTGTCCATGAACGCCCAAGGTTGTTTGCTGACTCTTGACAAGTGTTATGAGCTTCTAAGAAGTCATTAAATGTGGCATATTCCAAGGTGAACACCCATCTTGAGGTTGTGTAAATTCTATATAAGCCATGGCATAGTAGATGAGATGCATAACAGTTTACAGTTACCCAAGTTCTTCCAGAGTGCAGGTTGGAGGACAAAGGAAGTGAATGTAATTGTAATCTCCTTTTGTGAAGATAATACAACTTGGCCTCTTTTCTTGGTGGAGTTTTTACCTACAAGGGTTTTCTCCATGTTAAACACTTGTGTTATATGCTTCATTCTACTTCTGGTATATTTCTGTATTGTGGGTTTATGTTTTGTTACAATCTCCATTGTTAATAGTGTTGGCAAGAGACACTATATGGATTCATGGTTGTTGTCATTGATGGCAACAAAGGTCATCACACATATCCGCAAGTCATGGTGTGCCTCTACCGGAAGTCAAAATGAAGAACTGTTGTGGTCCAGTGAATAAGAACAGAGCATGTGGCAGGGTCCGACAGATTGGTCCGGACCTCTCAGAGGAAGTGTCTTGGTGCAGTGCGGATTTGGGGAAGTCAAGAGGACTACCTTGAGTAGTATATTCCAAGGATTTAGCCTCCGGTGATGGACAAAGAAAAAGATATGAACAGTTGAGTACCGGATTCCTGAAAGACAGTGAGAGCAGAGGAAGAACTGACTGACAGAGCATCAGATTATTTTCTGGATGTGTTACTATTGATGGTAAAGGTTGTGAAGGCATGAATCATGTTTGGCCGACATGATTAATGATATCTACAAGTATATACTTGATCCGCATTGCTTGGTGAGCAAGGATTCAACCGACAGAACAGAGTTTGTAAGAAACTAAACTGTTCCGGATGCCGACTAGAAAGGTAATGAAATTACTTGTGCGGATATATATAGAGGATGGATTTTGTTGTGAGATGAAGTAATGGTGTGACGGTGTATGCGAATAAGTGCAGAGTAGAGTAGAAGTAGTAGGAAAGATCTGATATGTGAAAGGATAGCAGAATAAAGAACAGAGGAAAGATGAAGTGCAGCAGATCAGTGTACTAAGCCTAACCGGAACTGAACTCCAGCATATGTAGATGCTTCCAATCAGTTCAAGTATTATATAACTTTCTTTTGTAGACAGTGTGTCTCTTTGTAGGCAGTGTGCCTCTTGTGAGCAGTGTGCTCGGGCAGTGAGCCCTAATTGGCAAGTGCCATTTTTGTAACTCCTTATTCTTCTAACAGAGAATTATCTTTGGGTTAATCACCCCGTGGTTTTCTCCCTTAACTGGGTTTCCACGTCAAAAATACTGTGTCATGTGTTTCTCATTTCATGGTAATGTTTGTTTGTTTAATTCAATATTGCTTTGAATAATAAGAAAGTTCAAAAGAAGAAATAATTTGGATAACTGATTCACCCCCCCTCTCAGTTATCAACAAATAGCACACAGTTAAAGATTGCTGAAATTAATTTGAATCAGCTTTCCATTGAGTCATTGTGTTTTCATTTGTAACAACTTTCACTTCCAGATTGTACGGCATCATGCCTACCTTCTTCAAGATTTTAATTTGACACCTCCTCATTCTCAAGGTTGTTCCAATAGAATTGTTTAATCTGAGGTAAAATTTTCTTGTTATTTATCATTGATGGATTGTCACCCATTGCGGAATATTATTGTTGTTGATTAAAATAAGACATTATTGTGGCTTTCTTTCTCTTTGATGGGGTTCCTCTTAGTCTTAGATTTTTTAGACTTGAGGATGACATCTTCCTTTGATAGTATAAGAAAGTGTTAAAGCAATGTTCTCGAAGTTACAAATTCAAAATATTTAAGTTATGCATATGTGAATCACTACTCAATGAAATGAAGAAAATTGAATTACTTATAGTGAAAGGGATGAAGATACACATGTATGAGATAATAAATAAAATTAGGAAGGTCTTGAAAGACAATGATATTTTAATATGTAATCTCTATGTGGGGAATTGGATTATTAATTTAGTCATTTAGATTAAATTAAAACTATTATAGGCATAGCCAATTGCCATGCCACTATTTCTAGCCAGTGGTGTGACTTCTCACTCTAACTATCTTCATTTTATGTTTGGAGCCTTGTAAGTCGTTGATGTTGTTTGATCACATGGTGCAAAATAACTAAAACATGTGGCTTTGTTAAATAATACTATGGGCTTCTAATAAATGATCAAAATTTAATGGAAGAGCAATTAAAAAATAATATAATAAAGAAGATATGCTTATATAAAATAATAATGTGAGAAACAAAGCTTTAGCAAATTCTAAAATATATCTTCCCTTGATGTTAATATTACAGATTTTAAAATGCGTAGGGAACTAATTTTTATTCGTGGAAGATTAAACTAATATTATTAATTAAATTTAATCATTTAATTCAATATTTAATTAATGTGGGACCCGACATCTAACACATCACTTTTTTCTGGAAAATAACGTCGTTCCCCATTTTGACCATCTTTACTTTTTTGGAGCCCCACAAGTCGTTAATACAATTTGATCCCACAGTTTAGAATAAACAAAACATGTGAATGTGGTTTATTAATATGGGCTTGTAATAAGATTATGTAGAGATAGGATAAATAAATCATTTGAAGTAGGCTCCAACAACTATGACATATACACCTGTAGCTACGACCTATACACCTAATATTGTGGCTCCCAACAACTAACATATCACATTTTCTAGCCAATGGCACTGTCTCTCGCTTATATATAATCTTCATTTATGTATTTGAGCCCTACTAGATGTTTATGTAGTTTGATTCGATGACCTAGAATAAATAAAATATGTTCATTTAGTACTACATGCTCTTAATAAATTTATACAAGTGGGCCCTAGCAGCTAAGATCTATACACTTGTAGCTACGATCAATGCATCTAATAATGTGGGCCCGACAAATGACAACTATTTTTAACTAATGTAAATGTTTCTCTTGGATAATTTTCATTTATGCCTTTGAGTCCTGCTATACATTGATGTAGTTTGATTTGATGGATTGAAATAAATAAAAGATGTTTATTTAGTACTTGGGCTCTTAATAAATTTATACAAGTAGGCTCAAACAACTAATACCTATACACATATAGCTACAACCTATACACCTAATACTACAGAGGCTGACAACTGAAACATCACCTTTTCTAACCAATGGTGTTGTCTTCTACTTAGATAATCTTCAATTATACCTTTGAGCCCTAACAAGCATTGATGCAGTTTGATTTAAAGGCTTAGAATAAAACATGTGCATTTGGTACTATAGTCTCTTAATAAACTTATACAAGTGGACCCCAACAATGCATTCAAATTTGTGGACCTATACCATGCACATATTAAAATAAACCAACTACATGCCCCCTAACTAACACGTAATCTTTTTTAACCAATGGTGCTACCTCCTTATATTTGCATCTTTATTTTTCATTGAAACCTTGCAATCCATTGATTTGGTTTCATTCGATGATGTGGGTTAACTAAATATGTGCTTTTCACCTGTCCCCAGAAATGAGGTAGGAGACACTGAGGAAAAACCATCAACACAAATTTTATTTGGAAGAAAATACATCAAGGACCATTGATATAGTCTATATAAAAAAGAACTATAGAACTATTGTAAAAAATAAATATTTAAATCAATATCACACATGAAAAATATGCATAACCACATATGCATATGAGAACTATTGTTATAGAGATTAATTATATAATACACAATAGAAAATGTGATGCAAATTGAAAATTATGTCTCTATTATGCACTAGGAATGAAAGACTAAAGTTTCTATTCCTTAACTATTGAGAATGTACCCTCCCATCTCATAGTTGGTAGCTTAGTGGATTGATCAAATACCAAACTAGAAATTACAAATTTGTAATGTAGGAAATGGGTGAATCCAAAATTGAATTCTTAAAGAGTGAATGGAGTCTTGTTTTTCGTAAATACCAATCCATGCTACATAGTCATACTATGTACTGCATGAGCGATTAAACAAATCAATCCTAAAAGACCTATAATTCTGAGGTGATGGGCCACACTAATTTCATTGGCGATTGCACCACTATTTTCCCTTAATTAATCTCTTGGATCATGTCCCTTTTTCTCTAATTTCCTATAATTTCATTGGTGATCACACCATTGTCTACTCATAATTAATGTAAAAAGGTGGGCGATTGAAATCTAAATTAGAAGTTACCTAATCATATGATAGGTGATTGAACCTGATTTAAAAGTTGCCTCTATAATATCTCAGAACCAAACTACAATAAATAATATGGTGATCTAATGCTGTTCTAAGATAATAAATATCACTCGAGCTATGGGCCTAAAAATACAATCAAATTTGGGCAAAAATATATACTATCAAAATTGCTAATATTTACCATTTTCAACCCCTAAAAAATAAAAAAAATCACCAATTGGTGACAAATGGCCACTAAAATTTTCCCTTATATATTTTAATGAAAACCACCCACTTAACACACAAGGGTGTGCTTTAGCATTAATTATTGGACATCAATGATGCCTTATTTACATTTCTCCTTAAGAACGCAATGGATATCTCATGAAGCCCTATAAAACACTAATTTATCTCGAATGGACCAAAAAGAATCTCTCCAAAGTTAACCTATAAAAAATAATTTCAAAGGGATCCCAAATTGAGGATCTAGTGTAAAGGATATAGGGTTGATAATCAAAGAGGAAATCTTCTTTTCTAGAAAACAAATGCATATTACAAAAATGGATTAGGAAGACTCTTCAATGTAGAAAGATTCTTCAAATGTAGAAAGACTGGTCAAAATTTTAGACATCACCCCAACTTAATCTAATACTTTTG
This sequence comes from Cunninghamia lanceolata, assembly GCA_027924645.1. NCBI lineage: Eukaryota > Viridiplantae > Streptophyta > Pinopsida > Cupressales > Cupressaceae > Cunninghamia > Cunninghamia lanceolata. Next base: position 9,312,529 of record BSBN01001344.1, on the reverse strand, counting down.
GTAATATTTAAACCAATGTTACACACTCACCATGATGTTAGAAATGAAAGCAAAACTACTTAAATGGAAATATTATTCAAATATGTTTAATGATCTTATATCAGTGTATTATCAATGGAGATTGCATCAAAATAAAAAAACCCACTACAGAGAAAATATCAAGCATGAAGAAGTGAACACAATGACACAGTGTTTACATGGAGAAAACCCTTTTAGGTAAAAAAACTCCACCAGGAAAGAGGCACAAGTTTGTATTAATCTATAAAAGATAATACATCAACTACACAACTCTCTCCACCAGTCTCCAATCCGACAACATTCCTACAACACTCGAGTACCTGTAAATCTATATTGTAGCAACAAATACAATGGAAAATACTTATAGAAGTGCTCTCATAGCTCCCTAGGTGTTCACTTTTTCTCTCCTGAGAATCTCCAACCTGTAAACATTAAATGCCATCTTACAAACACCTTCCACTTGTCCAAAAACAACCATGCAAGGTTGGGCACCCAAGACTAAATTTGGCCTCTTACAACATCTTATGACGTGTCACAACCATCATAGATTCCACCAAAGAGTATCTTCCCAAGATGGGCACCTTGGGCTAAACATAGAAACTTACAACTAATGAATATTCGTCATATGCGTCATAGTGTGATAGAATCTTATGACAACTTGTAGATGTCATAGATTCTTTACATGCACCCACCAAACATTATGACATGTGACATATATGCTAAAAATAGTATATTCTCCCAAGGTGGTGTCTACACTCATTAACTCATGAGTTTTACAATTTACAACTGTAAATATCACTCCTTAATTACCTCCGATGAATCTGAAATTACCACTGCTGATGAAACTACCTCATTCCCTTATGAGTAATTACAAATTACAAATAATGAAATAGAATAAATACAATATTGGGATTTATAAGATTAATGGCACCTTATTCCAACATTCTCCCACTTGACATTATACATTATAAATCAACCCATAGGAAATCAAATGAAAAATTAATCAGGCACTAGAAACAAGGCCCATGGCCTCCTTCCACCACATGAACTTCTTTGTGCTCAGGTTTGGTCAATGAATCTACAACATTCTCTTAAGTTTCTATCTTCTTCAGCTTAATCTATCCATTTGCATCCAATTATTGAACAAAGTGATAGTGAACATCAACATGCTTAGTCCGAGCATGATACATAGGATTCTTGGCTAAATAGATGGCAACCTGGCTATCACAACCAATCTAAATGATCCTGCAATCACATATAATACCTGTACACAATCTCCTCAACCAAACTGCCTCCTTAGAGACATGAGTAATGACCATATACTCTGCTTCGGTGGTGGACAATGTGATGGGAAGCCTCATATGGTAAGACTTACTCCCTCTTCACTCAGGCTGACAGTCAGTTCAACCGTCGCCAAACTCTCATCACTGTGACCTTTACCTGTTGCCGATACGCCGATACACTAACTTAGTATATGCTTGGTCTGACTTGCTATTACTAGTGGACTAAAGTTTCTATACCCTGATTCACCGTTACGACCGGTCACCTTTTGTATTCGACGAAAGATACATTCTCAATATACATTCCCCACATGCTTTCTCAACATACATTCTCAATATACCTTTCGAACCACACTCGTCGGTAAGACCTAGATCATCGGTGAACTCCTTTTTTGTTCTCTTGATATGCCGATATGTGTTATCTTCGATGAGATCCTACTCGTCGGCAAGCACACACAACTTCTGGCTGATGTGCTTTGTCACCCCGATCTGAATCTTAGGCCACGACTTCCGTTCAGCGGCTCGAACCTCCCTTCAACCAAACTATCCTCATCGCTCTAAGCAAGGAATGCTTTTCCAATGGCCTTTGTCTCATCAATAATAGCTCCAACTCCTCTAATCCAAACCCTAGCACATGGAGATGCTAGGCCGCCTATTGTGCACACTCCTCGATCTGGAACATCTGCACTGCTGAACAATGAAACAAAATAGGAAACAAATGAATATTGTAAAATGAAGCCATTCCACTGATTTCAACATAAATCTCACTAGTGGAATGGTTCACATCGACATTTTGCAACAACAAAAGTATATAAAGGAAAAGAAATCTACAGCTATGCCGTTTGTAATTACAGAGAATGAAAAACAAATTGACGACATAGAATAGTTTGGTTTCTCCTTAACACAATGCACAATTACATTCGCACAATTACATTCAATCTCCTCTTTGATCTGATCACAATACTACATGATCTTGTTCATTTCCCTAGTTTTATAAACTCACCAGAGGAACACCAACCCATTCCAAGTGGCTGGGAGAAAACTAACTGATTCCAAGTGGCTGGGAGACCAACCGTCTTACCAATAATGATGCAACCTAATTACTTGGGACTTACAAAGTTTGTTCTAAGTCTAGATACAAACAGAAAAGACATCCATTGGTCCAATAGACCTTATTACAACACAAAACCTATTTTAAAACAAAACATGAACTTAAATGCCTCATGGAGGCCACCTTGTGTGAGATGCTCCTGCATCATACACCCCACCTAGAAAAAAACTCATGTCCCATGAGTTGATCCTTTGTCTTGCACCACCATTATCCATTGTTGTATCATGCCTTCCCCATGATCTCTAGACTGTAACTGGCTTCCATGGAATCAAAAACTCATGCCTAGCATTGTGGGCTTTACTCACACCTTGCCACGAGTGAGTGCTTGCAACCAAACTTGGATGTTGCATACCATGATTGCTTACTGTCATATCTGCCTGAACACCTACATTCAAAACCATGTTTGATGTGTCTTGTACTACTGCTATGGTAGAATATGTTTGCCTCCCAACTCTTATTGGCCCTAGAGGACAAACAATGGCTCCTACTATGATAGCATCCTCTTCTTTCCAATCAACTTGTGGCTACTTGCAGACCTGCTCTTTTACCTTCTGCTGATCCATCTCAGACATCACCATCTGATCTCCATCATTCAAAACTGAAACCATCTTCAAACTTTGACTTTGGAAACCCCACTCTTTTAGGTATCCTCCACTTTCCTTGTCTCTTCTTCATGCATCTTCACAAACTCTTTCTTACCCACCAAAATGATCTTGGCTGCCGGCTGTGTTGCAACACCCTCTTGCAATGGTGTCATCACAAAAGTCTTTCTATCCTTCTTGATGGTGTATGTGTTAGCATATCCATCATATAATGCTTGCCTATCAAATTGCCATGGCCTACCTAAAAGCAGGTGACAACACTACATGGGAAAAATGTCACATAAAATTCTCTCCTTATATTCCCCAATCTGAAAATCAACATATGCTTGTTCATCTACCAAAAGTGATTAGCTATCACTTACCCAAGATGCTCTATAAGGAGTTTGAAGAGGAATTCTTTCTAGGTTCAATTTATCCACCATTTCCCTAGACACCATATTATCTGTTGAACTAGAATCTATGACTACCTTGCATATTTTACCTTTGCTTTTGCAATTGATCCTGAAAAGTGCTCTCCTTTGTGATGGTTTAGTTTGCACTGGTTCTTTGAGCAGTGTCCTCTTGATCATCAGATTTTCTCCCACTTCTGATGTCAAATTCACTTCAGGAGATGTCACACTACCTGCATCTTCTTGAGTCAATGTGGTTCTTCTCTCATTACCATGAGAAGTTGAGGCCTTCTCTGGACACTTATAGGCTAGGTGTCCTATCTGATTACAATTATAACATCTCATATTGGAGAACTTGGATTCTCTACCTGATCCATTTGTCCCACTTCTTTCATTTGGCCTTCTTCCTTGGTAGCCTCCTCTACTACTCGAGTCTCCAACTTGCTCTTCTTGGCTAGACTCACCACTAGGCCTCTGGTTAGGACTTCTTCCTCCAAAACTGCCTCTAAAACTTCTGTCACCTCTTCCTCTACTCTGCTGCTCACCTTTCCTCTTCAGCTTCTCTTCAGCTCTTAATGCTACTTGAAAGCATTTTTCCACGGTTTCAGGGGTAAATAAACTTATCTCATCTTGAATATTGATCCTCAGACCATTTAGATACCTTGCTACCTTGGCTTTTTCATCCTCCATGTACCCACAATGAAGAGTGTATTTGTGAAACTACTTGGTGGAAGTAGCCACATCCATATCTTTTTGCTTAAGGTTCTGCATTTTCCTGTAAATTTGCACCTCGTAGTCAGATGGAAGGAATGGGGACTTGATCTTCTCCAGTATTCTGCTCCACGAAGATATCATACTCTTCCCATTCTTTACCCTTTCTCCTTGGGTGTAATTCCACCATGTAAGGGCAGCACCTTTGAGTTTAGTTTTTGCAAACTTAACTTTCTTACTGTTAGGAACTTCCTTGTATTCAAAGTAGTTGTTCAGAGCCTCAATCCACTCCATAACTTCATCAACATTCATCTTTCCACTGAACATGGGGACATCTATCTGAGCCTCTGAAGAGTCCTTGCCAATAGCCTTAATGGCTTCCAAGAATTGCTTTTGTTTAGCCGATATCTCTGCCTCTTCTTGTTCCTCTTCTGCTTCCTCTTTCTCTTCTTCTTCATCTGAACCTTCCTCTATCCTTTTTCCTATCTTCATTGCCTTCAATTCTGCTTGGAGTGCTTCCCTGACTCCAGTTTTGATCATCTCTTCCATCTCTTGAAATTTCTTGACCACTTTGGTGGTCATCCCCTTTGGAGGCATATTGCTAGCCTCTCCTTCGCTTTCTCTGTCTAACATAAACATTCACAGACAACACCTAAATGCCAACACTCCTGTAAATCCTCAATTTGACTACAACACAATGCTCAATCAGTCGTCCATCCTACGTGCTGCTACAGACCCATTCCTCTCGTCCAACAGCATATCCTGGAGATGTACTACCACTCTCTCTCGCAGTGGCCTCACTCTGCACTGTCTTCCAGCCAAACCTCTGTTGGTGAATGGTCTTGACAGACCTCAAAATCATCTGCCCACACACTACAGGAATCCTATTCCTTCTTGCAACTAGATGGCACGAGCATCTGCAACAGTCTAGCAACTACTGTCAGCCTTCAAAATACCTTCTATGATCTCTGCTTTCAAAATGGTCACCAACCAAACATTTTGCTTCAACTCTTCACCTGCCTTCTCAGTGGCAGAAATTAAATACACAACACCTCTGCCCAGACCTTTCGTTGGCTTCGATACTAATATGATGGGGAGCCTCATGTGGTAAGACTTACTCCCTCTTCACTCAGGCCGATAGTCAGTTCAACCGTCGCCAAACTCTCATCGTTGTGACCTTTAGCATCGGCGAACACTTACAACCTGTTGCCGATACGCTGATACACTAACTTAGTATATGCTTGGCGTGACTTGCTATTACCGGCGGACTAAATTTCTATACCCTGATTCACCGTTACGACTGGTCACCTTTTGTATCTGACGAAAGATACATTCTCAATATACATTCCCCACATGCTTTCTCAACATACATTCTCAATATACCTTTCAAACCACACTCGTCAGCAAGACCCAGATCATCAGTGAACTCCTTGTTTGTTCTCCTAATATGCCGATATGTGTTATCTTCGGTGAGACCCTACTCATTGGCAAGCACGCACAACTTCTGGCCGATGTGCTTTGTCACCCTGATCTGAATCTTAGGCCACGATTTTCATTCAGCGGCTCGAACCTCCCTTCGGTCAGACTATCCTCATCGCTCTGAGTGAGGAATGCTTTTCCAATGGCCTCTATCTCACCGATAATAGCTCCAACTCCTTCGATCCAAACCCTAGCACATGGAGATGCTAGGCCACCTACTGTGCACACTCCTCGACCTGGAACATCTGCACCACTGAACAATGAAACAAAATAGGAAACAAATGAATATTGTACAATGAAGCCATTCCACTGATTTTGACATAAATCTCACTAGTGGAATGCTTCACATCAACATTTTGCAACAACGGAAGTACATAAAGGAAAAGAAATCTACAGCTATGCCATTTGTAATTACAGAGAATGGAAAACAAATTGATGACATAGAATAGTTTGGTTTCTCCTTAACACAATGCACAAGTACATTTGCACAATTACATTCAATCTCCTCTTCAATCTGATCACAATACTACATGATCTTGTTCATTTCCCTAGTTTTATAAACTCGCCAGAGGAACACCAACCCATTCCAAGTGGCTGGGAGACCAACTGTCTTACCAATAATGATGCAACCTAATTACTTGGGACTTACAAAGTTTGTTCTATGTCTAGATACAAATAGAAAAGACATGCATTGGTCCAATGGACCTTATTACAACACAAAACCTGTTTTAAAACAAAACATGAACTTAAATGCATCATGGAGGCCACCTTGTGTGAGATGCTCCTACATCACAATGTAACTGTGGGTTGCCTCTTACTCATCCAACTCACTGCTCCTCCAAATAGAGTAAACACATAGACACTAGTGGACCTTCAACTATCCGAGTCACCTACCCAATCTACATCAACAAAACCCTATATGTCCAAAGACTTATCAACACTATCAGTACCAAACTAAACCAAACAATGATTAGGAGTACCTGCAAGATATTTAAACACACTCTTTGCATAATTCAAATTTTGTCTACTAGGGTTAGACAAAAAATCTGGTCAAGACTCCCACTGCTTGGGCAATATCTAGCCTAGTGCAAACCATTGCATACATCAAACTACCTACAAAACTAGTATATGGTGTTGGCAAGAGACACTACTTTGCATTGTAGGTGTTGTCATTGATGGCAACTAAGATCATCCCAATCATCCGCTTAACACAATTTGTTCATACCGGAAGTCAGATTCAGAGTTTGTCTGAGTCTGGGCAGTCAGGAACAAAGCAGTAACAGGGTTTGGTATTTTGGTCTGGATCTCTTCGGTGGTAAGTCATGATTAGATGTAGATCTAGGGGAGTCATATGCATTGTAAAGACAGTCTAAATCTAGATTTTTGTCCTTTGGTGATGAAGGATTCAAAAGATACTAGCCTCTGAGTACCTGGTTCTAGTTTGTTAGAGTAGATAGAAGGAGAACAGGCTGACCTTGCAGAAGGTCTTGATTCTGGATGTATGGAAGTTGTTTGTTGGACAAATAGTGATGATCAGTGAGTGTGTCCAACAGAGTAATGATTTTCAAGAGCAAGCTTTGGTCCACACCTTACGTTATGCATAGATCTAGCCGACAGAGCAGAGTATTCATTAAGGTTCTAAGTGTTGTTAAAGATGACTGATAGAATGATTATAGATCATGTTGCAGATATATATAGCCAATGAAATTGGATGATTCATTATGTGTGTGAATGCAAATAAGGCATATGTGAGAAGAGAAGAAATCCAAAGTGCAAATGAAGGTAGACAGTAAGAAGTGTAGAGCAAAGATGAAATGTTTAAGATCAGTTTTTGTACTTAACTGGAACTGAAATTCTTGCATAAGTAGATGCTATTAATCAGTTCAAATCTCTGTCATTCTCTTGTAATTTCTCCATAGGCAGTGAGCCTCCATTTGAGCAGTGAGCTCTAGGCAGTGAGCCCAAATGTATGTGTATTCCATTTGTAAAAATACTTTTAACAGGATATTAATATTTGTGGGTTAATTCCCACCGTGGTTTTTCCCTTAACCGAGTTTCCACATCAAAATCTTGGTGTCGAATGTGTTATTTATGTTTTCTATTCATATGTTATTGATTGATGTTGAAATGTTTATATCATTAAATTGATTATAAGTGGTAAAGGAAGATTAAAAGTAAAAAGGATTGAAAATGTGTAACAACTGATTCACCCCCCCTCTCAGTTGTCTGGACCCAATCCAACAATTGGTATCAGAGCAAGGTTCATTTGGAAAAGTTTAAAAGTTTAAGGAAGATCTAGGAAGGTAGTAAAAATGGATGAATATAATCTTCAAGGACAACTTAATCTCACCTTAGATGATCTCGAGCAGTCCAAGGTAGAAGTTCAAGAACTACAAGAAAATCTCAAAAAGGTTGAAGACTTCATTGAGATCTTAAAAGAAAAGTTGAGCAAATCCAATGCAAAAGGAAAGGAGCAACTTCTTGAACCGGAAGACAAGGCCTTGAAAGAAAAGACAAAAGAATGTGAAAAGTTAGCTAAAGAAGTTGTTTTCCTAAAACATGAGATGGAAACTGGGGTGATGAGACTAACCAAGGATATTGAAGATAGGAAGAAAATTGAAGAAGACATGAAGCAAAATCTGAAAGAAAGTAATGAAGAATGTTGCAGATTGGATGGAATAGCTGGTCTCCTAGAATCTAATCTACAAAGAAGAAGAAATAATGAGAGAGAACTTGAGAGACAGATTATCACTCTCAGACATGACCTAGAAATTGCAAATGAGTATAAGGAGAAGTTCAAAATAAGCTCAGCTAAACTCGAAGCACTAATTGAAGAATAGAAAAGGGACAATGACAAGCGTAATCTTAAGTATGAGAAAGGTGAAAGCGCTGGATCTAGACAAAGAAATTTCCAACCAAGAATCAAAAGGAACAGAACTAGAAAACCTCCTATAAGATAGCCTAATGCTCAAAGATATCCAACATTTAATGGAAATTGCTTCAATTGCAATAAATTTGGTCATAAAGCTACTCAGTGTAGAAGTAGAGCAAATCAAAATGATTCATCCTTCTCTGGTCAATGCTTGAAATGCAAGAGGTATGGTCACAAATCCAATGAATGTAGAAGTATGTTAATGAATAAATCAAATGGAAATTCTTTCAATGGCTACTACTTTGCTTGCAATGGATTTGGACACATGGCTAATCATTGCAGATCAAGAGGAAATCAAGTGTGCTTTAACTGCAATAAATCTGGTCATATTGTAAGATTTTGCAGAAATAGGAACAATGGAAGAAGAGGTCTGGTAAATAGAAAACCGAATGAGTAGAAATAAGATAGAGACAAAATAAAAATAGATGTGAATGAGATACAGAGTGAAATGAACAAGATTTGGATAAAGAAAGATACAATAAATAGTAGCGATGGGTCCGCATCGAAATCTGGTGCTAATAATTCCTTCGGGAATTAAGTCAGAAGCTCTGGCTCAGGGGGAGCTACATAAAACATCAAATTCCCCTGGTCAGTAAGTGGGTGCCTGAGTTTGGCACAATAAAAGAGAACATTATGAATTGGTCCAGAACCTTTGGAAGAATTTCTGGAAGAGAAGATATTGATATGAAATCTTGCAAAGTGATTCATGAAGAACTGTCAAAAAATAATGTAACCGGATATAATTAGGGCATCACATTTATTACAATGCCAAATTAGGTTTTGCAAAAGATAAAAGGTCACTTGGTCACTCATTTGAATCGCCTTGCATTCAAAGAAAACAAGAAGAAGAGCATTTGAGCTGCAAATCCAGATATTGAGGCAAAGGGTGATTTCGACTGGCAAATTGATCAACCTTAACACCGCGAAAGAAAAAGGTACCTCTCTATAAAACTTTGAATCTAAAATTTGTTGAGATGGCTACTCCTCATGTTGTTGACATTACTGAAAGGCCTTGACCCAAATTCAAGAAGCATCCTCACAAATCAATTGAAGTCGACTCGTTAGGTACTTTTTCAAGTGTTCCGTATGGTGTGTTGCATGTAGAAGTCATTACGGTTTATATTCATGCAAATATAGATGAGTTTGGAGATTCAAGGTATGTAGACTTGTTTGAGAAACAACTCAAGGATGAAAATGACAAACTTAAACCTGAGTATAAGGCACTACAGGATAAACACTTTCTTTAAATTATGGGGTTTCCAACATTTGATTAGGATGAATAGGTTTGATACATCTTGAGTCAGATGCATGATGAATTCATTTGGCTATTAAAACCATTCAAGATTACCAAGGATGCTATCATAAATGTAACTGGTTTAAACTCAACCAGAGGATTGCCCATGTTGAAAGCTATGAAAAATCAGACAGTGACTAATGCTACCGGTGCTAAGTTTGACAGAAGGGCAATGACCATTAATGGCATTATTGAACTGGATGTCAAATTTGTTTCCATGGTGATTGGGTACAATATTTACCACTCGCGCAGAGAAAATTTTATTTTTGGAACAACCATATATGCTGCTTACAACATGCTAAAAGAAAATATTGATTATGAGTTGTGTGAACTACTACAGAATCAACTGATTGAAAATTTGAACAAAATCAAGAAAGATTAGAAAAACACTTTCAAGTATGGTACACTGATTCTATGTCTATTCTTTTACTTTATGCATGAAGTACCTGGGGTAAAAGGTGTGCACTGGACTAAGGATGAGCTAGTTGCCATTTAGATCAGAAATCATCTTCGCAGCATTGGTGATTTCAAAGCTCAGAAAACTGCAATATGGGGTTACTTTAAGAATTTTTAGAGTATGATGCACTCAAGGGAAAGAATCCCTAATTCAATTGTTGACAAGTACAAAAATGAAATATGCTTCATGGTTGATACCGATCAGTGTTTGATGGAAGCAGTGGAACCCAGAACTATTTGGATCATGCCCATGGAGTATGAAGTAGATGAAAAGATCTTGGACATATATGATCAAAATCTTCTAAGCAAGCCTAAAGACACAACGGTTGAAAGATTTGGAACTTATGAAGAGCTGAGTTTAAATTTGCATACTGAGCTTAGAGAACCTGAAACTAATAGGAGAGTAAGAAAAGAAGTTGTGCAGCTAGCTGCAAATCTGGGCCTAACTAAGGAAGATGTGAAGAAATTTAGAGAAAGAACAAAGAAGGATGAGAAAGAAAAACAAGACAAGAAACAAACAGGTGATCCGGTGGAACTCTCTTCCACTTCAAGAACTACTAGAAGCTCTTCTACTACCTCTGAAACTACAAAACTAGAAGCAAAATCATCTAGAAGATGGGAGAAAAGGAAGAAAACAAAAGCATCTTGGACCTATGTAAGCATAAGAGAAGAAGAAGAAGATACAAACTTAGACATTGAAATCAAGGAACTAAAAGTCACTAGAACAAAAAGCTGCAAAACTAACCAAAGAAAAGTCCTATGGAAGCAAAAGGACTAGTAAAAAGCAAAAGATAGAAGATTATGAGGAATATGTTGAGAAGCCCACACTCTCCCTAGAAGATGTGATAAAATTAGTCACTATGGATGGTAATCTAAAACCCATGATTGAATTCTATGATGAATACAATGACATGGATAAAAGGGTGTTGGAGGAAGCAATGGTCAGATATCTCAACATCTACAACAAGGCACTGATTGAGATAACCTCTGAGCTACCACAAAGTCTGGCAAATATCTTGGAGTTGAGAAAAGAAAATGCCAAGTGCAAGGACATAAATTAGGGAACATGAGCTAATAAATTTGTGTCCTCAAATTTCTCCCAATCAAATAGATATGATATTCAATGAAGTCAAAGATGACTTTAAAAGCAAAAGGAGAATGAACAAACTCATGCTTGGAGAAACAAGTGAAATTGTTGAAGAAACTCAAGAGATTCTTTTGAAAGCCTTGAGAAAGCACAATTTTCCTATAGTCACAAAAGAAGTTTCGAATGGTAAAGAGAACATTTTTTAGCAGCAATCTGAGTTGGGTGAAGCCTCTGTTCTAGAAGTAGAACAAGCAAATCAAGAGGATACAAAAATGTTGGTTAAAGTAGTTTGTGCAGGAAATACTCCCAATCCACTTGATACGTCAGGAAAAGAGGATAATATTACTACTTCACAGAGCCCTCCAGATCAGGTAGCAAATGATGAACAAAGAGGAAAGAGTCCTTCTACAGAGAACATAGAGAAAGATAAAGCAGAAGAAGATGGTGCAAATGTTAAAACACATAAAGTAGATACTGAGAAATCTGATGAACAAAAGGATGGTTCAGAAAATGTTGCAAGAGACACTGCAGATGCAGTAAAAAGTCTTCTTGAAAAGGAATTGAGTGAGCTTGATGAATCAGAACTACTCCAGGGTCTAGCCAATCCAGATGCTCTCTCTCCAATTTAACAGATGAAAATAGCATCATTCACCCAAGTAAAGGCAAGAGAAAAGATGTTAAAACTCCAGATGGAGGACAATGAACTACTGGGGCTTGCATCCGGGATCTTGGAAAAATTAATGCCTACCTACTAGAAGAGTCCATCTGTTTCCCCCTCTGAATATCTAAGAAATCTTGTAAGTTCTATGAACACTCATTTTGAGTCCTTTGAGAAGTCTGTGGAGGTAAAAGTTCAGAAAGAATTCCTGGATAAGAAATTTTGTGAAATAAAGAATCTGATAGGAAATGATAGAAGAATACTTGGTATTAGCATAAAAAGTATTCAGAATGCTCTAAATGATGGAAGTGATATGTACGAATTCTGTCTATCATTTCCCAAAATTAATGATGATATTGAGATAAAGATGAAAGAGAAAGAACATAAATTGTCAGATCTCTCTCAAAATTTTGATCCTCTAATAGTTTCACCTATAAGTCAAGAATGTCAAGTAATCAGCCTGATAGATGAGGTAAAGAGGCTTGTCAAAGAAAAAGGTAACATTATGAAGAGAATGTGTGAGCTCTGGGTATTAATTGTTCCTAAGTTAGAGACAATGTACAATGCCCTATCTGAAGCTCAGAGTATAGCTCAGACTAGTGATCCAACAGATCTATTAAAGGCAGAAGAATATTCATTTTTGTTAAGTGGGTACATCTCCTTTTTGGATGGAATGAAGAGCACTTGGGCCTCTAAACTTGTGCAAATAAAAACCAGCTTTGCAGACATTCTCAAGTTCATGTAAATAAGACTCAATGATTATTTGTACATATGTGGCAGTATATACAGAATTTTTGGAGAATTTTGTCTTGCGGACCCCACCCTTTGCCATTGATGTCAAAGGGGGAGTGAAGGGCAGTGAAAAATGAGGTATTCAGAAAAGGGGGAGCACTGAAAATAAGTAAAGTACACGAGTGTACAGACAAAGAGGGAGTTGCACTAGACACTTAGTCATTTTTCACTAAGTGTTGCCATCAATGCCAAAGGGGGAGATTGTTGGCAAGATACACTACTTTGCATTGTAGGTGTTATCATTGATGGCAACTAAGATCATCCCAATCATCTGCTTAACACAATTTGTTCATACCAGAAGTCAGATTCAGAGTTTGTCTAAGTTTGGGCAGCCATGAACAAAGCAGTAATAGGGTCGAGTATTTTGGTCCAGATCTCTCCAGTGGTAAGTCATGATTAGCTGCAGATCTAGGGGAGTCATATGCATTGTAAAGACAGTCTAAATCTAAATTTTTGTCCTCTGGTGATGAAGGATTCAAAAGATACTAGCCTCTGAGTACCGGGTTCCAGTTTGTCAGAGTAGACAGAAGGAGAACAGGCTAACCTTGCAGAAGGTCTTGATTCCAGATGTATGGAAGTTGTTTTTTGGACAAATAGTGATGATTAGTGAGTGTGGCCGACATGAGTAATGATTTACAAGAGTACGCTTTGGTCTGCACCTTAAGTTATGCATAGATCTAGTCGACAGAGTAGAGCATTCATTAAGGTTCTAAGTGTTGTTAAAGCCGACTGATAGAATGATTGTAGATCATGTTGCAGATATATATAGCTGATGAAATTGGATGATTCAGTGTGTGTGTGTGAATGCGAATAAGGCGTATGTGAGAAGAGTAGAAATCTAAAGTGTGAATGAAGGCAGAATAGTAAGAAGAGCAGAGCAAATATGAAATGTGTAAGATCAGTTTTTGTACTTAACCGGAACTAAAATTCTTGCATAAGTAGATGCTATTAATCAGTTCAAATCTGTCATTCTCTTGTAATTTCTCCATAGGCAGTGAGCCTCCATTTGAGTAGTGAGCTTTAGGTAGTGAGCCCAAATGCATGTGCATTCCATTTGTAAAAATACTTTTAACAGGGTATTAATATTTGTGGGTTAACCCCCACCATGGTTTTTCCCTTAACCAGGTTTTCACGTCAAAATTTTGGTGTCGAATATGTTATTTATGTTTTCTGTTCATATGTTATTGATTGATGCTGAAATGTTTATATCATTAAATTGATTATAAGTGGTAAAGGAAGATTAAAAGTAAAAATGATTGAAAATGTGTAACAATTGATTCATCCCCCCTCTCAGTTGTCTAGACCCAATCCAACATATGGCACATTAGACATATCCTCAAAATCATCATCATTCTTTGGACACATATCTAATGAAATCTTAGTACCAATGTGTAAAGGAATTCTAATTGGGTTACACTCCTACATACTAAACCTCTGTAAAATAGTATTCACATACTTTGTGACAACTAAATCTTTCTATTACCTATGTCCCTCCTGATCTCCATTCCTAGAATATACCTAGAAGCTCCAAGATCCATCATATCGAATGCACCTAAAATTTGAACTTTCATCTCACTGATCATACCCTTAGTATTGCTGAAAAATAACATGTCATCAACATACAAAGCAATGATTAGTATAGAATCATCAATATAATGAATGTACACACAATGATCCTACTCGCTTCTAACAAAACCCAACTTCAACACAAATGAAAACTTTTGATACCACATTCCAGGGGACTATTTCAAACCATAGAGAGACCTCTTCAACCTACAAACCCAATGTTCTTTTCCTTTTACCTCAAAATTTGTAGGTTGTTGCTTATAAATTTCTTCTTCAAGATCTTTGTGCAAGAACATAGTTTTAACATCCATTTTCTCAATCTCCCAATCATAAGCCACAACAATGGATAAAAGAAATCTAATAGAAGTCAATTTAGCAATAGGAGAGAGAATTTCTACTAGTAGAATTTTGGCAAATAAATGACTACGTGACTTAAACTTTTAGTCACGATAACTAAAAATGACTAAATTCTACTAATTGTTTGTAACACAACTATACATGACTAAATAAATGACTAATTATTGACTAATTTGATCATCGAGTAAAAAACACAACTAAATAATTAGTCACACAAATAAAAATTAGACAATATGACATTAAAGTGGGTAATTAAAAAAATATTTCCAATTGGAATGAGAGGGAAATTTTTTTGATGAAAAAAATTCAAAGAAAAGAAACCCCTATATCGTCATGTGACAGAGAAGAGTTTTAGAAATATGGTGAGGTAGAGTTATGCTCTGAAAAGGGTTTTCTAGTTGGAATTAGAGGTCATGGGTTCTAATGGAGGCAATGATGGATCTGATGCAAAGAATGCCACCTATGCAATCACAAAACATGCTTAATAACTTGTTGGCTCTCCTTCCTGAGCACTCCATCGAGTTTCTCCCGTGTGTCGATCAACCCCTCTAGGTAACAACCCATTTTCTCCTTTTATTTGTCCTCTCATTTTGCCCCATCTGCCCAATGTAGTTTTGGCTAAATTTAATGATTTCTTGTGTATTTGTTTATTACAAATTTGTTATGATCTGGCTTAATACCCATTTTGGTTTTTTCCAGCCCTATCGTAGTTTAATCCCCTGAATAGTCATTATTGTGTTGAAGTATTGGTTATTAATACTACTGTTGGTGTGTTCTAAAGAGTATTCAATATGCTCTGTTGTTAAAATGGGGTTTGATTTTTTTTAATTGGGGTCATCTTAGGTGGTTCAACTTGGCTTAAAATGCCCAAGTGATGAGCTTGCAGATCAATCTAGGGTTTCTAGCTTTTTCTGTGATATGGAAGTCACCCTTTTAGATGTTTCTCTCCATGATTATCATCTAACTAAAATGTCTTTTTAGCATGATGATTTTCCTTTCATGGGAAAATTCATGGGAAGAAGACTAGATGACGTAAAACTCTATGGATAGATATGGAATCTACAAGGTTGGATATAGAGTTAAATTCTTCCTTTCAAGGATTTCTTTCTTCTTCAAGTCTGCTGAGGATAGAGAGTTTTCTCAAACAAGGGTTGTGATATTTTAGGCAAATCTAGGTTGTTTTTATGTCCTCTGACAACCATTTTTAGACCTAGATCATCTCTTTTTCAAAGGTTCCCTTCTGGATCCCACTTCTACAACCTCCCTCTGGTTTGTCTAGCAGTGAAGACAATTTAGTTGCTTGCAAAGATCTATACCTCTAGACCAATGCTAGTCACAAGTTGCATAGTGCATCATAACGATTGCCTTACACCCTGTGCAGTTGTTAGTAGCTAGATGGCACAACCAATTTTAATTGTCAATATCAACACTATAAAATTATATGCTTCTGTGCACTGGGCAAATGATACTCATGCTTCCTAGCACTCGAAAGCACTCATTGCGACATGTTTACTTGCATTCAACACATCTAAAAAACTAAACAAAAAATAAAGGGCACTTGATAGAAAGGTTTCCCTTCAAATTTAACTCCAAAACCCAACATACAATTCAATAAAATTATGCCTCAGATTTCAGCTCTATTATCCAATTAATTTACCCTCAAAATTATCAATCCTAATAATTCAGCAATATGACATCTCAAATTTCAACTTTAAAATCTATCAATTTACTATGTAAGATAACAATTCTTTGGGTTCTCAAGTCTTTATCTTTCTACTTCCTTTCATTCAGAATCATATGTGTTAGACTTAGGGCACACAACTGAGGAGGGGGGGTGAATTAGTTGTCCAAAATTTCCACACTTAAATCTTCTTAGTGATTAGTAGTATATCATTCATGAAACATAATGCAATTAAATCAAAAGCAGAAACTCATCAACACATAAGACACCAAGATTTTGACGTGGAAACCCAGTTAAGGGAAAAACCACAGGGTGATTAACCCAAGATTGTATTCTCTGTTAGAACAATAGAAAGAACAAATGGCACATACCAATTAGGGCTCATTGCCTGAGCACACTACTCACAAGAGGCTCACTGCCTACAAGAGACACACTATCTACAAAGAAATAATTGTCACCTACTTGAACTAGAAAATAGCATCTTCACCATGCTTGAATCAGTTCCATTTTAAGCCCAATACTTCTGCTCTACCTTTTGCTTTACTCCTTGCTACCACACACTCATCTCCACAAGGACAACTTTGAAATGACTTCGCAATCACTTATTTATACAAGACATCAACTTAGGAATAATCATCTAAGTCAGCAAACATCTACAAGAACATCCACAAGACGTGTAACTCATCCAGTCAGCCAGTCTTAGGAAGAACTCCTTCACCCAAAGGTTATCCTTCAATTGCAAGCTCCAACTTTAATGCAGACCATCCACATGATCCAAGCATGATCCAAAGACCTCCACAAGATTTCCTGAATCATCAATAATATCTGTACTTCATCTGCATACTGAAATCCTTCTCTCCTTCATCCGGAACCTCAAGAACACAGTCTGTCACTACTATCACAAAGGAATAGATGCCTCAAAAAATCTAGACCACAAACCAATTGATTTGATACTTCAAATAGACTTCCTGAACACTCTCTCAAATCCGCAGAACAGGACAATGCATTTTCGGATCTCATCGGACCTTTCTATAACACTCTGTCACCATTGAGCACCTACCGGAACCGGTTTTACTTGAAATGTCATAACTTCTTGAGATCTTCATGTGGATCTCTGAAATCTCTACTGAACTATCTTAAGACACATATCTACAAACCTTTTAATTCGCATCCTCTGATCCTCATCCTATCTTGGACTTTTGCCTTACTGTCATCACTGTTCTTCACTGTTCCTGATTGAGACTAATTTTCTCAATATCCTCAGCTCACGGCTCATCCAATCCTTATCATTAATGTACCATAAGTATGTTGACATCAATGACAACACCGGTTAGGCCCATACTTGCAACAATCTCCCCCTTTGTCATTGATGGCAACATATGATGTGAAAAACCATCAAGACAAGAACTTCTCCTTACTGTCACAACTTCCCTCATCAGCAACAACCATTCACATGTCTTCTTTCCCCCTTTGAAATTAATGGCAAAGGGCACATACTTGCAATTCCATCACTTCAGAATCATACATGCTACTCCCCCTAAGTAGCAGCTCCCCAACATCAATCCAGATCACAAGGTGTGACTGTGATACCCACCGGACTGATGCACATCAATGTACCTTAGTTCATCACTGGAGGGACAATAACCCCTAACTTCTCCCTGAGATACTCAAAAGAGTCCTTAGGCAAAGGTTTAGTAAAGATATCTACAATCTGATCCTTGGATGACACAAACTCCAATCTGACTTCATTCTTGTTCACTTGCTCTCTCAGAAAGTGAAACTTGATAGATATATGCTTAGTCTTTGAATGCAACACTAGATTCTTGGATATACTTATTGCACTTGAATTATCACAGAAGATTGTGATAGGCTCCTCATGCTCCACTCTTATGTCTCTTAGCATCTGCTTCATCCACAAAACTTGAGTGCAACTGCCTACTGCTGCAATATATTCTACTTTAGTTGTGGCAATAGATATTGCGTCTTGTTTCTTGCTTAGCCAAGAAACCAATCTCTTCCCCAAAAAGAATGCTCCACCACTGGTACTCTTCCGGTCATCCACATCTCTTGCCCAATCAGCATCTGTATATGCATGAAGAGAGAAATCATGATCTCTCGGATACCATAGACCATACTCAACTGTCCCTTTTAGATATCTAAAAATCCTCTTAATTGCCATGACATGAGATTATTTAGGATCAACTTGGAATCTAGCCACAAGACCAACAGCCTGCATAATGTCTGGTCTAGTTTGAGTAAGATACAACAATCCTCCAATCATTGACCTGTACTTTGTCTGATCAACCTTAGGAGAGTCATCATCTTTGCTCAACTTACATCCGGTTGCCATGGGAGTGTTCATTGGCTTAGAGTCTTCCATCCCAAATTCCTTCAACAGTTTTTTCACATATTTGGTCTGAGAAATGAAGATTCCTTTCTTTGTTTGAGTGATTTGCAGACCCAAGAAGAAATTCATTTCACCAAGCATGGACATCTCAAATTCACTTTTCATCTGATTTGCAAAAGTTTTACACATACTATCTCTTCCTCCAAAAATGATATCATCAACAAACACTTCAACAATCAACATGTTTTCATGATCAATTTTGAAATATAAGTTACTGTCAGCAGTACCTTTGTTGAAACCAATCTTTAAAAGATGCTTGTCTAACCTTTCATACCAAGCTCTTGGGGCTTGCTTCAGTCCATATAGAGCCTTCTTCAACTTGCAGACCATATCACCATGATCAGACAATTGAAATCCATTCAGTTGCTCAATGTACACCTCTTCTTCCAAGTCACCATTCAGGAAGGCAGACTTGACATCCATTTGATATACTTTGAAATCTTTGAAGGAAGCAAATGCAAGAAATAATCTGACTGCTTCAATTCTTGCCATCGGAGCAAAAGTTTCTTCAAAATCAACTCCTTCTATTTGAGAATAGCCCTTGCAGACTAATCTAGCTTTATTTCTGATTACTTCACCAACTTCATTTAGTTTGTTCCAGAAGACCCATTTGGTTCCAATCACATTCTTGTTTCTAGGTCTGGGAACAAGATCCCAAGTGTGATTTTTCTCAATTTGCATCAACTCTTCCTCCATTGTTTTGGTCCAGTTTTCATCATTGCAGGCTTCATTTATTGTCTTAGGTTCAATCTTTGAAATCAGACAATACTCATTTGAATTTTAAGCAATTCTCCTTCTAGTTTACACACCTTTGCTTTTGTCACCTATGATCTGATCTTCAGAGTGATTCAGTCTTACATACCTTGGAACTTTGGGAGTTTCTTGCACTTCTGCTTCTTGATCAGGCTCATTCAGACTTATCTCTTCTTCCTAATTTACCAGATCAGTTTGAATCTGACTTCTAGAAGAGGCTTGGGCTCCTTGAATCAGAACACCATTCTGATCATCTTCATCATATTCATAAAACCTTGAGGGTTTTTCAATTCCTTCATCAACCTTTACATTTGTACTTTCTATAATATTTCTTAGTCTCTTGTTATAACATCGGTATGCCTTGCTTTGAGTGGAATAACCCAAGAATGTTCCTTCATCACTTCTAGCATCAAACTTTCTTAGATATTCATCTCTTTTAATGTAACACTTGCTACCAAAAACTCTGAAATACCTTACAGTGGGAGTGATGCCAAACCAAAGTTCATATGGAGTCTTACCGGTATTGCTTATGATTTGAACTCGATTGAGAGTATAGACTGCAGTGCTGATAGCTTCTCTCCAATAGATCTGAGGAACATTTGCTTTCATCATCATGGTTCTAGATGCTTCCTGGATGGTCCGGTTCTTTCTCTCCACTACTCCATTCTGCTGTGGAGTCCTAGGAGCAGACAACTATCTCTTTATTCCATGTCTCTCACAGAAATCTATAAACTCACCAGATGTGAATTCTCCACCTCTATCAGACCTCAGACATTTCAATTTTAATCTAGTTTCATTCTCTACGATAGCCTTGAATATTTTGAATTTTTCAAAAGCCTTTGATTTCTCTTTTAGAAAGGTTACCCACATCATTCGGGAGTAGTCATAAATTAGTAACATGAAGTATCTATCACCTTGCACACTTGATTCTTGTTGGACCACAAAGATCAGTATGAACTATGTCCAATAATTTGGTAGAAGATAGTTCCTTACTTTTCAATGTGACTTTGCTCAGCTTACCCAACTGACACTCTTTGCACAAACTATTAACAGGTTTCACCAATTTTGGAAGATCTCTTACAGCTTGAGCATTGCTTATCTTGATGATATTATCAAAATTCACATGACACATCCTCCTATGCCATAACCAACTTTGATCAATTTGAATAAATAGGCAACTTTTACCAGTACCAACTAGATGAAAGATATTACCTTTAGTCTGAGTATTGGATGCAATCTCTGTTCTGGAACTTTCAAAGATCTTGCATTTTCCATTCTTGAATTGGAGGTCATAGCCCTTGCCCACCAACTGTCCAACACTGAGAAGATTGTGCTTCAATCCTTCAACATACAGAACATTACCTGTTTTGTTCCTTCCATCAAAAAAAATAGTTCCTCTACCTTTGATTCTACTAGCAAAATTATCACCAAACTTTACCACTCCTCCTTCATACCTTTCCAAATCAATGAACTTATTTTTGTCACCTGTCATATGGTGAGAGCAACCATTGTTAATGACCCAATCATCTTTTTCTTCAACTTGGGCAGCCAGAGCTCTTTCCACAGTCTTATGATTGACAGATACAGAGGACATTGGATCTTCTTCCTTGATGGAAATGAACACCCATTCATTTTTGGATTTGTTTCCTATCTCTGATTCATCATCTGTTACTCCTTCATCATCATCTTCATGTACATAATAACAATTCTTTTGGAACCTTGGCTTGTTAGGGTTTTGCCTTGAAAACCTTTCCGGACACCTTGAGGCAAAATAACCAATCTTATTGCAATTAAAACACTTGAAAGGTAATTTTCCTTCATACTTATTGGATCCTCTTGGTAGTCTCTTTGCAATAAGGGCTTCAAGTTGAGCAGTTTCTACTTCTTCTTCTTCCAGGTCTTTTCTTGCTTTTTCATACCATGACAGTTTCCTTGATGAGTTCTCTCTCAGATCAAACCTTTGTTTACCTTTTATAGAGGCACTGGCTTTGAATGCAGATTTAGTCTTAGGGGGATCATCTCCAAACATGGTCATTTCAAATGCAGCCAATTTGCCAGCCAATTGATCTCTTGTGATAGTTGCATGGGCTCTGAATTCATCAATGGCAACAACCTTGATTTTGTAAGAAGCAGGAAGGGATCTGAGAATTTTGCCAACAATCTCATTTTCATCCAAGACTCCACCAGCATTTCTAATTCCACAAACAAGCTCATTTACTCTTGGCATAAAAGTGGTAATATTTTCATCATCTCTCATCTTCAGGTTTTCAAATTTCCCTTTTAGACTTTGTAACCTTGCACATTTAACATACTGGTCTCCTTCATGCAAAAGTTCCAGTTTTTTCCAAATCTCATAAGCAGTTGGTAGGTCAATAACATTTGATAGCTCTGAATTAAATAATGCGCTTAGAAGAGCTTCTATAGTCCATAAATTGTTTTCAGCATCTGTGATCTCATTTTGAGTTTTCGAACCACCCTGTGGAGGTACATACTATATTGTGGCCATGTTCCAGTACGCCGTTCCCATACATCTCAAGTGACGTTTCATGCGACCTTTCCAGAGATTGAAATTGGTTCCATCAAACTTCGGTCTATCCTTCTTATAAGACGACATCCTGGATCTCCTCAAGCGGTTAAGCTCCTTTTAGAGGAACTTGGCTCTGATACCAATTGTTAGACTTAGGGCACACAACTGAGAGGGAGGGGGTGAATCAGTTGTCTAAAATTTCCACACTTAAATCTTCTTAGTGATTAGCAGTATATCATTTATGAAACATAATGCAATTAAATCAAAAGAAGAAACTCATCAACACATAAGACACCAAGATTTTGACGTGGAAAACCCGGTTAAGGGAAAAACCATGGGGTGATTAACCCAAGATTGTATTCTCTGTTAGAAGAATAGAAAGAACAAATGGCACATGCCAATTAGGGCTCACTACTCAAGCACACTACTCAAAAGAGGCTCACTGCCTACAAGAGACACACTGTCTAGAAAGAAATAATTGTCACCTACTTGAACTGGAAAATAGCATCTTCACCATGCTTGAATCAGTTCCATTTTAAGCCCAATACTTCTGCTCTACCTTTTGCTTTACTCCTTGCTACCACACACTCATCTCCACAAGGACAACTTTGAAATGACTTCGCAATCACTTATTTATACAAGACATCAACTTAGGAATAATCATCTAAGTCGGCAAACATCTACAAGAACATCCACAAGACGTGTAACTCATCCGGTCAGCCAGTCTCAGGAAAAACTCCTTCACCCAGAGGTTATCCTTCAATTGACAGCTCGAACTTTGATGCAGACCATCCACGATCCAAGCATGATCCAAAGACCTCCATAAGATTTCCTGAATCATCAATAATATCCGCACTTCATCTGCATACTAAAATCCTTCTCTCCTTCATCCAAAACCTCAAGAACATAGTCTGTCACTACTATCACAAAGGAATAGATGCCTCCGGACCTCCAGACCACAAACCAATTGATTTGATACTTCAAATAGACTTCCTGAACACTCTCTCAAATCCACAGAATAGGACAATGCATTTCCGGATCTCACCAGACCTTTCTGTAACACTCTGTCATCACTGAGCACCTACCGGAACCAGTTTGACTTGAACTGTCATAACTTCTTGAGATCTTCATGTGGATCTCTGAAATCTCTACTAAACTATCTTAAGACACATACCTACAAACCCTTTAATCCATATCCTCTGATCCTCATCCTATCTTGGACTTTTGCCTTACTATCATCACTGTTCTTCACTGTTCCTAATTGAGACTAATTTTCTCAATATCCTCAGCTCATAGCTCATCCAATCCTTATCATTAATGTAACAGGAGTATGTTGACATCAATGACAACACTAGTTAGGCCCATACTTGCAACAATATGGTCATTGGCTTATCACATCTTTATCTTTCTACTTCATCACATACTTGCATTATCATGCCATAAGATCTCTAACACAATACCGTGGAAGCCTCAATGCATCTAGTATAAAGCCAAATAGTTAAAAAAAACAACAACAAAGTAAGAAACATACTTAGCAAAAGTGATGACAAATTGGCACATTATCTTCTCATTTTTTTGTATAGTTGAGAAAATTTCAAATGTTTTCAAATGTCAAATTCTTTGATACATCAAATGACTCCTCCAAATTATTACGTTTTTTAAAATAGAAATTTCATAGTTTAAAATAATAAGAAATCATCAATCTTTTTGCCATTTTTATGATCTAAAAGCAAATAACAAGCACTTAAGAAAGAATCAAAAATAACAAAGTCAATTAATATGGAAGCCTAAAATAAGCCTCAAACAATACAAGGAAACAAGGATTACAACCTAGTTTAAAGTCTTTCCCAAAATTTTGAATCAAGAGTAAACCACTAATGATAAGAAGCAATAATAGGAAACATGGTTTACAACCTAGTTCCCATAAATTGTTGACACAAAGAAACCTAAAGAAAAAAGAAACTAAAAGATGACATTTTTAAATAATCAGAGCTCTATAATTGTTTAATTATGATTAAGTACATGTGCATGCTAAGCCTTTTCTATCTTTACAGCTGCTATTGTAACCTGTCCACATAGACGACCAGTTCTCCTAGCAACAATGAGACCAACTTTTTACCCTAGGGGAGCATCATGATGCACAGTACTGGCATGCCTAATGTGTTGATGATTACCACCACCATGAGGATGCTCAATAGGATTCATTGCCACACCACAAACCTTGGGCCAATAGTTTCTTTTGACCCTATATTTGTGATATGCATTGCTAGATTTGAGCATTGGCTTTTCTATCCTTCCCCCATCAGTAACCTGACCAATCATGGCTCTGCAACTACTTGGCATAATCTTCTTAGCTCCAGATGGAAGCTTTACCTTGTAAATTGAAACCAATTTCCAAGACTCATCAAACAAGGCTATTAAAAATCTGCAAAACAAAAAATTACACAAATCTAAACATTAAGAGAGAACTTAGATAATTGTTCCAAAATTATTTCCACTACCTTTGGAATAATTGCATTTATCAGCTCACTATAACCTTGGAAAAAAAATTAAGCATAGAAATATGCCATAAGTCTCCACAAGGTGTACACTTAGAACTCAAAATAGTTTGAAAATAATTTGGAAAAAGCCACCATCCATATGACATCACAACAAATGCATCACATGTTTGTTGCTAGACAAAAAGCAAGATGATAAACAAAAATGATAATGAGTCAAGGGGAACATCAAGAAACAGTACATTCAAATTAAATTTCAACCAGCTGCTAAATGAGCACAACCCACTTTGACTTGTCATAAGTTCAAAATATTAGAACAGGTACATTTTTATGTCTGTAAAGGTGACAACAATCCAACAATGGATCAAACATTTTAGATTGAAATGCAATAGAAATGCACTGCAAATGACAACAATCAAATTTGAAATTACTCAACTCATAAAAGAATAGTGGAGAAAAGGTAGAAAAAGTGTTCTTTGATTTGATCAGGCCAATGAGAAATATTGTCTCAAAAATTCAACTATATCACCATGACTTGTTCCCTGCCATAGTACCACAAACTGTTTCTTTGACCATCATGGGACTGTGGTATACTAAACATCACTTGAAGCCTTTCACTACACGACTGGACTCCTTCATTGAAACTATCAACGGCCTACGGTATTCAACACTTACATAACTTAAACTCCTTATACCACCATACCGAGGTGCAGTGTACTGCTTTCCTCTGCTCCTTCTTACTACCATACTACAAGCCTCACTTGAGATCATTGTGGGGGCACGGTGTACTATTTTCCTCTACTCCTTCTTATCACATTACCATCTGTTATTCTCTTGACTGCCGCAGGACCATGGTGAAGTATCATATGCCACTTAAATTTATACCACCAACCCATCACTTTGTTTTGAGACCATTGCTGGGTTGTGGTAATCAATCTCTGTATACCGTGATGCCGAAAGTGCAATCTCTTCATGCTGTGGGATAGCAATAACTGCTCCCTTGTTATCCTTAGTTCCCGTACACCCGCCAAGACCTTTTGAGTGACCTGCAAGACTTTGGTGAGAGACAAAAACACATCAATGGTCAAAAATACAAATATCTTTCACATGGACTTGATATGGGGTGCTTATGAATGACTCTGGAATAATTTTAAAATAAATATGGATCCCTAAGATGGATTTATGGAAGGAAATTTTCATGAAACCAAGTGGGACTATGAGAATTTTGAATGGTCCTAATGAATGACTACAAACCTTTCTATTCTTGTCTTGGCTGGGCCATGTACATCCCTGTTATGGGTTCCATAGGATTTCTAGAAGTCTATCTATATAGACCTTACAAATGTCTCATAAATCCTTAGAAAACTTCACAAACCCTTAAAAAGCTTGTGCATACCTTTAATGACTTGATAGAGTTCCTAATGATCATGCATAATTTCTCATGGTTTATGCAAGGTCCTCCACTAGCAGGACATAGTCTTGCTTTAGGACCTCTTAATGGCCAGTGGACATCACCTTCACAACAACCAGTTCCTTATCTAGTTGCTACTCTAGGTAAATAATTTCCTTGTTGATGGCAAACTTTTAGTTGTATTTCACCTATATGAAACCATACATACTTAAGTTTGTCATGCTATTCAAAGGTAAAAATCCTAAATGAAACATTATGGGCTAATATGTAACTTATATAATTATTGAAAGATTGGAGTTAAATATAAGGCCTTAGTTGCTTTTGGATTTTGTCTTTTGGTTGAATCAGTATCCAACAAAATCTTATGGATTTGATTATTGGGCTGGGGGTTGTATATATGTAGCTGAATCTAAGTCTTAATGACAATTTTTGATGTCTGTAGCTAGAACTCTGTGACGTATCAGTCCCTGAATGTTCTTTTATCAAATGTATGTATAGATGTGTATCACCTATAGAACATTATAGGAGAATCACTGAAGAAGATGAAGTGACTCCACATGCTTCTTAACTAACCTTGTTTCATTTCATGAATACCTGAACCTTCTCAAATGGATAAGCCATCTTTCCATAAGAAATACATTTTTCTTGTTTCCAAGAAACATAGTTGAGAATCTATTGGCTGACAACTTCAAATGGATGTGAGTTGGTCTATCAAGCACCCATATTCAGATCTTGTAGTATTTATTTTAATTTAAATCTTTATTGTAGGTTATTTTCCCTATATTAGTTATTCTTGGTTTGAACTCCTTGATTTTGTGGTTTTTTGTTAGGACCCAGAGCTTTCATATGTAGGACCGCCTATAAGGTGCCAAAGGAGTCATCTAGATCATGACTTACGAGCTGGTTAGTATTCATTGAGTGGTATAATGGTGGTTGAACTGTCTTGATCTATACAACTAAGAGATGTACTTGTGTGCTTTATACTTTGTTTAATTTTTTGATGCTTAGAAAAACATCATAAATAGATAGGATGATATTTTTGTAATTTATTCCTTCAATCATTTGTCATAGGTCTAGTTGGTGGTAGTAGAGCTAGTGGAATGGAGGGTGTACCTTATCCATCTATTTATTCAAGCAGAAATGTTGCAAGTTCCACTTCGGATCACCAAAGCCTTCACAAAAACATCTACACAAAATTTAATAATGAAAAATTTATGCACAAATTCTCTTTTGAATGATGCACAAAGCCTCCACCACAACACCACACTATTGCTGGGCCTTGCGGTGATGTAGGTGATTCCTACATCACCGCAAGGCCTGGCAACAAACCATGCGGTGTTGCGGTGGAGGCTTTGTGCATCATTCAAAAGAGAATTTGTGCATAAATTCTTCATTATTGAATTTTGTGTAGAATTTTTTGTGAAGGCTTTGGTGATCCAAAGTGAAACTTGCAACTACAATATCTGATAAAACTCTACTTCCAAATATGCTTTTGATGGATGTTCATATCCTCATCCAAAGCTCCAATTCACACACAAGTAGGAAGGACGCTTTCAAAGGTTGAGGAGTTGGGCTTTACACCCACTGGTTGCATTTTATTAAAATTTTCTAAGGACTTTTCAAAAAAACCCATTTTAAACATATCCTTTAATTACAGCATTCTATGATATCACATTTCTTTGAGGCATTTTTTCAAATAGTTCACTTACCTTGTCTATGCTTCCACATTTTCATGTATGTCTAGTAGGGCACTTGTAACTACAACATATGACAAAAAAATCCCTGTTGTTATGCTTTGATGGATGTCCCTTTGTTATTAATGGATATCTGATGTAGTACACATTATTATAGTGCAAGCCTATTTTTTAGATTGTTTCATTTAGCATCACCAATATTCTCCACAAGAACATTGTCCTTGTTTAAAATGATGGAAATGGTTCACATCTCTCAGAACAATTTCTCTTGCAACAATCTTGGAGATGAATTTAGATGCAGTGTGAAAATCAGAACATACTCGGAGGTTCTTAACAACTCTAATGGTTGTACTAGGGGCCATTTTTAACAAACAAAATGCAATTGCTAACTTTTCACTATGGTGGCAGATAAATGATTTTTTTTCTTATATTCCACAACATTAAGTAAAAGTCTTGAATTTGGAAATACCCTACTGCCTTCATTTGCCAAGATGATTTCTCCAATTTTACATAGATCTCCCATGTTTGTGGATGCGATCTATCTCCTACATAAAAAAAAGTATGTCCCATTTTATGCCATTCAATCCAACTACATGCATGTATCTTTTTAATTCCTCTATCTTTCATCAATCTCCTTAGTATTTGAACCTCACCACACCTGCCCACTTCTGTACAGATGTTTTAGAGAACATAAGTTACAGCATTTTTAGGACCCAATTAAAAAAGTAGTGTTGCTAGAATACTCAACCTACATTCAAATTCTAAATTCTGGGAAATTATATAGAGTAAATAGATTGATGGTTGTTTGGATAGTTGTTGGTTAATAGATTTGTCACCTAACTCTATATACTCACGCTCAGACAAGTGACAAATGTAATCAATAGTTGAGCCCAATATATTGGTATTCTACATAAGCTCTCTGCTTATTTAACAAGGCACAACTACCTTTGATAGATATTTTGAGGAATGTAAACTTAAGATTGCTTTTAACTAGAAAGTAAGATAAAGGCAGAGCTTTTAACCAGAAAGCTATAAAGGCAAATGTACAACACTAACTCTAACTCTAGAAGTTCATAGACTTTCGACTGTATAACATCTATTGAAGGTATCATACATATGCATATGAATTCACCACCTTAAATGAAATATCAATAGATAGATTATTCGAAGAAGTGAGCAAGATTTACTAATGTCCAACCACCAAAACACATGAATACCATTAACATCAACAAAAACACATCCAACTTAAGAAGAAGATGAATTCAAATAATCATAACACAAAGTCCATGATCATCCAAATCTCCACTGCATTAATTGTGATGCATATATCACAGTAGCTGAAAAACAAAATTAACTATCACCCTTTCAAAAATAAAGTTTTGCAAAAGATTCATAATTTGACTAGCTATCTAGAATATATAGCTAGGCCAAACCATAACAGCTTCTTGAAATAGCCAATTAAAAGATTGTTTAAACAATAATTATAATAAAGGGCCCTCCAGAGCCAATAGTTTTAGAGCAAGCATGAAATAACTTAAAAGCATGAAAATTAAATCAATTCAGAATTTGCAAGTCCCCATCGTCATTGTCCACCTCGTCCATCTCTTCATCTTCCCTTGACTGTTTGCCTTCTCCAGTGACACTTCTCACCACCTAAGGTAACTGTGCTCGCAATGTGGCCTTGTATGCCCTGTAATTGTTGAAAATCGGTGTTAAGCACATGTCTGGTGGAGTCCTTGTCATACTGATGCGACGTTTCTTCTTCATGATTGCCCTGTCAGAGTCTGTCACCTTGCGATACACCTCATCAATGCCACCTTTGCAATTGTTAATGTGTGCTGCTAGTTTAGAAAGTCTCCCCAATGAATGCCTTGTAATTTTATTGTAATTCACTACCTCCTCTGTCAGCACCTTTTTAAAATTTTGTTTGATCACCTTGACATCCAATAGCTTCTCATCATCAGATCCATTAGCCTCTACCTCCAAAGTGGCAAGATCCCTTTTTATTCTCATCATCTCTTTGTAGTGGATTGTGACTATTTTTCCCATTTCTTCCTCTATGTAGCTATGATGCAGATTTTCCATTCCACTGCATCGCCCACACTGTGGTATCCAATTCCTTGGGATCAACTATAACTTCTTCAACCATTAGGATACAAGATCCATGTTAGCTAGTTCTTGTATCTCCTTAGAAGCAATATTTAGGCTATGGTGATCACTACGAGCTTTATCAAACTCTAGTATCAAAACTTCCCTTTTAGCATAGATGGAGTCAAACAATTTCAGTACCTTCTCGATAAAAATGAGACCATGAAAGATGATCTTCTCAACCCATTGATCCATAGCTTTCCTCAGAGACAAAGAAGTTTTAACTTGTTGAAGCAGATTTGGGTCAAGAGTATGGAGTTTGATAGTGGAGGAGGTTCCAGCTGAGGGGGTTATCACTTCAGCAATTGAATTGGCAAAAGAGGATAGGGTGCTTACATGTGCTAGTAGCTTCAAATTTTCATCTTGCAAGTCTTTCACCCTTTTAGAGATGTTGTCAACTGAACAGTGCATATGATACAAATCACCTTCGGTACTTGATGGCCCTAGATCCACTCGGCTTACTCTGAAGTCTACTTCAGTTATTTCATCTTCATTATTCTCAACTAGTGGGTCTAGAATTTCTAAAAACTAATTTCCCGAGGTGGCATTGGTCACTATTCTAGACATTCTCTTCGCATGTTTGGCTTTTGGAACCATCTTCAACAAACTGGCAATAGTATCGATGCCTTCATTAGCTGGAATGGTGTACCTCTTTTTCTTTTGGAGTACCTTCTTCAACCAGTTTGGGGATGAAACTAGTGCATTAGTAGCATTGATAGTCACCATTATCGGTGCAGGATGAGGATTTTTCTTAGGCATCTCTCTTTTTTGAGGGGAATTTGGTGGACTGAGTAATGAATGCAATAAATTATCTTCTCCAATTTGTGATAAGATGAAAGAATCAGAATCACTTGCATGATTAATTGGTGGGGGCAGATGGTCTGCCTTAGATGATAAAGTAGCCAATCTAGTATTTCTCTTCATCACTTGAACATCTTGCTCACAAGTGGTTTTCAAGATGCTAATCTTGTCAGGTAGCCCTTTACCATCACCATTCGATTGTGAGCCGACTCTTTGCAGAGTCAGGTCCAAACTAGATGATCTTTTGTATGAGGTGGCCGTCTGAGATTTGACTTGATTCTGAGAAGCTGAGTCCCTTTGTGTTGTTGAACCATGAAACTCCTTGGCCTTCGTCTGTAACCACTTTTATGTCCTTAAAACATGAAATGACAGCAACATAATATTAGTAACCTCCTTTTTAGACCATTTTACTAGAGGTAAAGGTTCCCTTGACACTGTATCATATTATTCACCCAAAAGATCTGAAAAATCATCAATTATATCAGGGACCTGAATTTTCAACTTGAAGGCATGGACTTGATCAACAATCAACCTCATCCATTTCCTCCTTTGGACTTCTCTTTCATCAACACAGTCCTCCCAAAAATCTTCAAGTTGAGGAAGGTGTGAGTAGGAACCACCTCCATGAATGTTTTCTTTTATAAAATTTTTGCTGTCAAATGATAAATTGGGAGACAAACTATGAAGGTTGAATTCAGACAACAACTTAGCCACATTCCAAGCACCATCATTGCTTTTGCATGAATAAAAAGATAGACAAAGGAAAAGAATATTCTTTCTTTTTCATTGCCTGGTATTTGACATTTATTGTTGCCATTTGGCGGCATACTTCTAGCAACACCAAATAATCAGAGGGGTACTGAGGCAATTTTAATGGGGCATTTTCATAACCCCTGATTCTCAAATACGAGAATTGATCAAACTAAATATAAATACTCCCAAATTTTGTGACCAATGGAAACGCTTCTATAGAAAATCTTTTCTTTATTGAGCCATCAATTCTTTTAGCTAGCCTCATAGAAAAAGCATCATTCACATGTCTAAAATCTTTCATACCTTCACTTCTCTGCAATTGGGGAAAAATTTGATACACAGGTGCTTGCCGAAGAATTCCCTTGAGTCCTCAGACCAGGCCAAGCAACCTTTGTTCGAACTAAGATGTAGACCAGCTAGGAACACATGTAAAAGCTCGCACTTCGTGTAAAATTCACCAGTTGCTCATGTAGACATTGGTTGATGATTTTCGGCTAGTCAATTTGGTGATCTTCGCAAATTAATAAAATAAACCTGCACATCCAAAACTTGAAAACATCTGACTTGGGACTCCCAACTACTCTATTCAGGAAGGTTATCATATTTGAGATTTCTTCTTTAAAATGTCTCCTTTTCAGATTAGCAGGTAGCTGAGACTTACCAGTCTTTTCTTCTTCTAGCCAATGCTTGGCAACGTAGGTACGACACCAGTCCTTTTTCTCATTATAGTAATTCCAGGCCAAAGATATAGAAACATTAGAGTTATCTTCATATTCTTCCAAATGCAGGCTCGAAGCAATAGATTCAAAATCAATTCTTGCCACTACAACACTACTGGAAGTCTTTATCTCCTGAGAGTTTGGGAAATAACCATTGGCACATGCGACTATTAATTCAAGACAATGCACAGCAAGTGGAAAGCCACCAACTTTATGCAAACGCTGTTGATAATTTTCTTTGCCAAGGGAGTTCTTTTCTTAGACTGCATTCTCCTAAAAAAATCATCTAAATCCATGTGCCTCAAATTCATATTCCTCACTCCAGAAAGACCATTCTCCATAATGGAAGCCATGGGGGTCCCTTGGAATTTAAACTTCATTTTTATGTGTTCCAGAAACTAGAAAACAAGAGAATCAGAGATACACGTAGACAATAGAGGATGAGGCAAGGAACCAATAGAGAATTCTTTGTGTAGATACATGGGAAATAAAAATCTCTAACTCCTCAAAGAAGATATGAAACCTTTATAGAGAGAGAGAAAAGAGATGCTAGCTATGCTGACCTGTGAGTATGTAACTGTGCTAAAATTTTGCATGTAGTAGACTAGCCATTTATTCTTCTACAACACATTCCCTTGCACCTAATATCACCTTAGACAGGCTTAAGAATTAATCCAAGTGACTTCTCATAAATTCACCCAAGAAAGATATTAAATAATGGCAGCGAATTTGCCATTATAACTCATAAATGCATGCCTTGACTTTCCCTCTAAGAATTGTGCCACTGTGTCTGCACGTACCTCAAATTGAATGCAAAGTGACAAGTGTCAATCTTGCGTATAGTATGTTGGCACATGTAACACCACTTGGGAAAGTGTGCTATGCAAAGTCGGTGAGTTAGGCAAAAGATGAACTCTTGAACTAGGAGTCAGAGATTCAAAACTTCAAAGAATCCCCGACCTCCTGACTACAAAGGAAAGACTTCATATGAAGACACAACAAAACACTCAAAGCATGGGAAACCCAAGATAGGTCGGCAAGTAGGGCGGTTCAAGAACTTGTGAACCTGTTGACTTGACTTCAAAAATGTAAAGGATTGCCAACTCACTAAAGTGACTAAGTGAATTTGGCCTGAAAGAAGGAACTTAGTGAAAAAGGTCGACAATGAATGAAAGGGAAAAACAAAGAATGGGTTAGGATGCTTTTTTTTTTAAAAAGGGGGCAATAATCATGAAATTAGCTTTCTTAGAAATTAATTGAAATATCCTGTCTTGAAATATCTAGAAGGATTATTTTAATTAAAGAGGATTTTGTGGTTATTTTTGTAACAATGATTAACAATGATTTTATAGTGCAGCTAGCTTGCTATTTTCATTCAAGATACAAGTCATCAAAGTCAATCACATACTGAGAAGATGGTGCTCTACTTCAAACCCTCAACCTCACTTAGTTTAGTCTTCTTACATGGGGATATTAAGGAAGTTGCTAAACAATTAATATATATCATTTGTTGTTTGTGAAGGAGAATCCTGTGAGATCCAATATGGTAGTGGATCAATATCCGGTTTCTTAAGTAAAGATGATGTCAGAGTTGGGAAACTTGTTGTGAAACATCAGGTTAATAATTTTTGGATGTTAAGTCTTCCCAGTGGGATATCAAAGATCTTTTGTCGTCAACTTAATTTAGAATTTATGTATAAATGGATCTTTCATGGTGCAGGTCTTTACTAAGACAACACATGAACCAAGGTTGACATTTTTGTTGTCTAAGTCTGATGGCATTCTTGGGCTTGGTTTATAGGAAATTTTTGTTGATAATGTTGTTCCAATTTGGTTAATGTTGATAGCCTTCATTCTATAATGTCAACTTCATTCTATAATCTGAGCATATCACCTTAAACTTTGAACAAGAATCTGAAATCAAGGGTTCAATATGCATATTTCAGGCCTATGTTGAACACTTTGTTTAAGGCATTTATTTGGCTACAATTTTTTAATTGATTTATCTGTCTACTGTGATTGGACTTACTTTTGTAAACTAATACTATGTCTGTCTAAGCGATTTATTCTTTTTGAATTGAGACTAAGAGTAATTTTGTTGGTTGTATTGAGGCACAACTTCATTCATGGTGGAAAAGGTAGCACCCTATTGCTCATATCAGATGGCACGTTGCATATAAAGGAGGAAAGATTCTAGGGTTATTGTTGGCTGCATTGAAGGGAGAGATTCATATATGTGACATGATCAACACTCTCCTTCTTGGATTCTACACGTTATAGCTTTCTCTAGGAAGACCCACATTGAAGACGTTTTAAGAGATGAAAGGGGCATGTGCTTTCATTGAAGGGCTCCAAGCATGTGTTTCCACACTAGTAACAGTCTGGTAGATGACATAGAGTGCATACCTAGGTAACAGTAGTAGTGATGAACTATTTTCAAGGAATTTGGGAAAGATACAGTGATGTCAAAGGTAGTCAAGGCATTCAATAGAGGGGTAGTGTTCTACATTAATGGGAGGCAGAGTACAAGTGAAAGAATTCTAGAATAATGAGCTAGGTAGTGGCAGTCATGAGGCATTGTTATTTTATAAAGGGAAAATGCATGACAATAGGTTGACAAGTGATAGGACAATGCATTTCAAGAAGCTACAAGTTTGATTAGGACAATGCATAGCCTAGTCATAAGGTAATGTTGAATAATAGTCCATGACAATTGAGGCATCCTACCAAAGATGACAGTCATCAGAGGCATAATCATAAGAGATAAGGACAATTTATTGCTATAAGTAACAATTCACAATGGTAGCTTATGAACTAAAGCAAGTTGGGTGCATGAGACAGGATCTCTATAGAGATGACAGTGTGATCTTGAACTAGGACAGTGAGCTTCATGGGATAGTCATGGATTTGTGAAGAAGACATCTATGAATGTCTTTGGGCTTCTATGCTCAGTGATACTTAGAAAATCAGTTTCTTGCTCATTCTTTGAGCTATGTATTGTAACCATGAAGGTTTTTTTAGCAAAGAGAAAGCATTGCAACTTATTTTCAGATCTGTATGTTGTTTGTAATCATTTTTTATCAATAAAACAATCTATTTTTACCTTCTTAAAGTTGTTTCATTGTGCAAGCTTCAAAATATACTACTAAATATACTAATGACTAAATG
The DNA here is from genome assembly GCA_027924645.1 of Cunninghamia lanceolata. Taxonomy (NCBI): domain Eukaryota; kingdom Viridiplantae; phylum Streptophyta; class Pinopsida; order Cupressales; family Cupressaceae; genus Cunninghamia; species Cunninghamia lanceolata. The sequence goes on along the minus strand of BSBN01001344.1, from coordinate 9,277,237 downwards.
CAAGCTTAAAATAACTAAATATACTACTAATTGATGTCAATTAATAATTAAATTGACTAAATATACTACCAATTGACAGAAATCAGTGAACAATGAATAAATATGACTAAATATATGACTAGTGTTAAATCAATGAATAAAATGACTAAATATACTACCAAATTGATCAAAATGATGATTAAAATTAATGACTAAATACACTACCAATGGAAAAAATTAGTGAATAAAAATGACTAAATAAGTGACTAGTTAACAACAATCAATGACTAAATTAACGACTAAATATATCAGTGAATAAAAAATGACTAAATAAGTTACCAAATTACAACAATCAATGACTAAATCGACGACTAAATATACTACCAAATCGATCAATCAAAACAACCAATAAATGACTAAAAATGGTTTAGTCATTAATTTAGTCACATTATAAATGACTGGCGATAAACTACTAATGGTCACATGACCATGTTTGGTCATTTATAATCAATTTTTTGTAGTTTTTTTAGTAATATATTGTTGTTTTTGTACTAGTGTTCACCAAAATCAACTCTCTCTCTCTGGGAGTAGCCCTTGGCTACCAGTCTAGCCTTGTGCTTCTCCAATGAACTATCTTCTCCAAACTTCTTCTTGAAGACCCACATACAACCTATGGCCTTTCTTCCTTTGGGAAAATGAACAAGATCCTAGGTGTTACAAGAGTCTAAAGCCATCATCTCCTCCTGCATCGATAACCACCAAGGCTCGCTATCATCTGCAAGAATAGCTTCCCTGTAAGATCTAGGCTCATCGTCAGTACTCAATAAAGAAAACACACAATGGAAAGCTAATGGGCTGTACCTATCAATTGGGTTCCGTTGTCTTTTGGATCTCCTCAAGGGTGGAGTAAGAGTCTCAACTTGTTCTTCTACATGATCATCTGTACCAACTTCTTCTATAACAACAAATTCATCTTCATCAGAACTACTTGAATCTTCTTCTTTTTCTTCACCCTCCAATCTATCATTCTGTTCTTCCTGAGGTCCATCTACCTACTCTAAGTCAAAATGTACTCTCTTTACCTTATCTTTTTCTTTTGGCTGCTCAGGTTCAAAAATAGCTCTAAGTTCCCTAAAAATAATATCTCTAGAGAAAACAATTTTTTTGGTTAGAGGATCCTAAAGCTTATAACCCTTAACATTCTCACCATATCCAATGAAAATACATTTCTATGCTTTTGGATCTAACTTAGATCACTTTTCCTTAGGCACATGAAAAAAAGCCTTATAGCCAAAAACCCTTGAATGTGAAATATAATGTTTGTTACCTGTCCACATTTCATAAGGTGTTGAATCAAGAGCCTTACAAGGAGATCTATTAATCAAGTGGCAAGAAGTACACACAGCCTCTACCCAAAAGTATTTATCCAGTTGTGAATCACTCAACATACTTTTGGCTCTCTCCATGATTTTTTGGTTCATCCTTTTTGCAACACCATTCTGTTGTGGTGTATACAGAGCTGTCTTTTGTCTGATTATACCTACATGCTTGTAAAACTCATCAAATTCCTTAAAGCAATATTCCCCTCCATTGTCAGATCTTAATATTTTTATCATTAATCCTGATTGGTTTTCAACTAAGACTTTAAAATCCTTAAACTTAGTGAAAACTTTAGATTTGTGTTTCATAAAATAAATCCATGTAAATCTTGATACATCATCAATGAAGGAGACAAAATAACAAGATCTTCTAATAGAGTCATTATCTATATGTCCAGACACATCTGTATGAATAATCTCTAACTTCTCTTTTGCTCTATTGCTTCCTAAAGGAAATGATTTTCTATTTTGTTTACCAATCACACAATGCTCACAGATATTAAAGTGCTCATCAGAATAAGAAAAACCATCCAACAAATCTTTATTCTTAATAGTTTTCAAAACATTATTACTTGAGTGGACCAATCTATGGTGCCACAACATACAAGTGTTTTCAGAAGCCTTAGAAACACAAGAGGCATTACAAACTGTAGTGGCTTCTAGCCTAAATAAGGTTCCCATTCTATTCCCCTTCGCTACCACCAAGTTTCCTCTCACCAATCTACAACCATGCTTATCAAATGTTACTTGCATTCCCAAATCATTCAACTTCAAAACTGAAATTACATTTCTAGCTAATCTAGGAACATGCAAAACACCAGGGAGGGTTTTAATCCTCCCATCATTGAAACACAACAATACCTTGCCTTTTCCAACTATTAGGTATGTAGAGTTGTCCCCAAGGTACACTTTACCTCCATCATACTCTTTGTATGTGGAAAACCATTACTTGTGTGGGGTCATATGAAATGAGCATCTTGAGTCAACCAACCAGTGATCATTAGAAACAATATTGCATTTAGAAAGTAAAACATCTTCACTTGCATTCAAGGACTTATTAGAAGCATTCTCCCATTGTTTCTTTGGGTTTCTGCACTCTTTCTTCACATGTCCCCTTTTACCACAGTTCCAACACTTAACTTTGTTCTTCTTCCTAGGAGTCTTAGATCATCCCTTAGATTTGTCTTTAAACCCCTTCTAATCTCCTTTCAGTCTTCTTTCCTTAGACCTTCTCTTGACACTGAGAGCATCCACTGAACTATCTAAACTCTTCTTCCTCAAGTCCTGTGCCAATAAAATTGCAACAAGAGCATCCATCTTTGGATCTGTGAGGTTAGTAGTTATAGAAAGGATTACATTCTCCCAAGACTCGGGTAAAGAAAAAAGAAGTAAGATACATTTATCTTCCTTATTAACTTCAACATCTACAGATGCAAGATGACTCAACAACAAATTAAAGTAATTTAAATGCTCTACAACCGATTCACCCTCTTCCATTTTCATAGAAAATAGTTTACACTTCAAGTAATGTTTGTTTACCATATTCTTGGCTTGGTAGATCTCACCCAAATACTTCCACAAAATGTGTGCAGTTTCTTCCCTCGTGAAATTCAACAGGGCAAAATCTGTAAGACACAAGCAAATTGTTCCTTGTGCCTTCTTAGCCAATCTATCCCACTCATCTTGAGAGACATTTTTGGACTTCTTCTATTTTAAAATAGCCAACCACTGGTTTCTTTCTTCCATCAAATCCTCCATTTTTACCTTCCACAACTCATACCCCATTCTGTTGAACTTCTCAATGTCCAATCAAGAGTTTGATGTAATAGTAGATGTAACCATAATATCAACTCAAGATCTGAAAAACAAACACAACCAAATCTCCCACTACAGATACACAACCTTCACACTAGCACCCAAAATTCAAAGATGGTCAGGCTCTGATACCAAATGTTAGAAATGAAAGCACAACTACTTTAATGCAAATCTGATTCAAATATGTTTAATGATCTTATATCAGTGTATTATAAAAGGAGATTGCATCAAAATAGAACACCCACTATAGAGAAAATATCAAGAATGAAGAACAAAACACAATGAAATAGTGTTTACATGGAGAAAACCCTTTCAGGTAAAAAACTCTACCAGGAAAGAGGCACAAGTTTGTATTAATCTATAAAAGACTGTACAATACATCAACTACACAACTCTCTCCACCAGTCTCCAATCTGACAGTATTCATCTAGCACCTAAGTACCTGTAAATCTATATTGCAGCAACAAATACAATGGAAAATACTTATAGAAGTGCTCTCACACCTCCCTAGGCATTCACTTTCTCTCTCCTGAGAATCTCCAATCTGTAAATATTAAATGTCTTCTTACAAGCACCTTCCACTTGTCCAAAACAACCATGCAAGGTTGGGTGCCCAAGACTAAATCTGGCCTCTTATAGCATCTTATGATGCGTCATAACCATCATAGATTCCACCAAAGAGTATCTTCCCAAGATGGGTGCCTTGGATTAAACATAGCAACTTACAACTAATGAATATTCATCATAGTATCATAGAATCTTATGACAACTTACAACAGTCATAGATTATTTACATGCACCCACCAAACATTATGATGTGCATCATATATGCTAAAAAAAAGTATATTATCTCAAGGTGGTGCCTACACTCATTTAATCACGAGTTTTACAATTTCCAACCGTAAATATCACTCCTTAATTACCTTTGGTGAAAACAGAATTACCACTGCTAATGAAACTATCTCATTCCCTTATGGGTAATTACAAATTACAAATCATAAAATGGAATAAATACAATATTGGGATTTACAAGGTTAATGGCACATTATCCAAACACATGATATCTTTGTGACGTTGAGTATTATGCCTTTCCACATTAGAGCTTGAAGGTTTGTAGGAAGTAGAAAGGAAAGACATGGAGGAGGAAGCTTCATTAAAATGAATCTTCATTAAAAATAGCCATTTAACCACTAGGTGTCCCAATCATACAGAATAAGAGAGAGATGCTCCATTGAAACTTAGAGAACCTTGATTAACTTCCTTATGGTTGGTTAATGTAGAATTATACATCCACAAATCTTTGAGTTGGTTTATATATATTGTCTAATTAGGGGTTGTCTACAGACCCATTTTCGACTAGGCAATAATGTATCCCTCCATAAACAATTTCAAGCCTATAATGCAATAGAATGTTAGGAAATCAGTGTTTTGTTGCCACCATTTACCTTGTGATTAGGATGTGTTCTAAAAAAAGAGGCTTAGGCTATTTTTATTTAGAGGATACAATGCCTAATGGAGAATGGTAGGCCATTAAAAGTTTCCACTACAAATTTAGGGACTTTTATTTTTTTGTTTTTCTAAAACAAAATAATTTCCTTTAGGTTTAGTCTAGGTAAATTTAATAAAATATATATACAAGTATAGTTAATTCAAATTAACTATATGGTATTTGTTGAGATTGATAATCTAATAATTTCCAACAATTATTTTTGAAAATGTGAAATGCAATAAATGATAATAGTTAGCTTTGTGACTAAAGAATGAATAAGCTAATAAATGCTCTAAAATTTGTAATGCCTCAAGATCTAGAAAAATAAATAACAATTTAATATTAACTTCAAATGAGGAATTTCTATTTACTCTAGACAAGGACAAGTCTAGGGATCCAATACATAGTTGCAACCATAGATCCATCCTATACCTACAAATTTGTAGTGTGACATCTAAAAAATTTTGTTCTTCACTTTTCTTGATTCACCTCTATATTTTTTGTCTTTTTGTATTTGAAGACCAGTCCTATTTATAAATAACTTGGTAGGGATGATAATATGTCACAAAGGGGACATGTTCTCCTATGTCAACTCACCGAAATGCATATGCTCTTAGGATATTCATTTCAAACTAGATTCCTTTTAGCATGTCAATTGAAGTGTGTAAAGTGAATAATATGCCAATGTTTAGAAGTATTAGATGATTAGAATGAATGCATCGAATGTCTTTAAATAAAAGGACACAACATATCATTCAAATTTGTGTTTAGTTGGCACTAGGTGGGAGTTGACGAAATTTGGAATTAAAATGTTGAATTTGGAAAGGATGAGCCCATGAGTGCAAGGATATCCCCATGACCATGAACTTGTCCTACAACATTAAAGGGACTAAATCAAAGTGGATAACATATACATGATCTATGTGCATATAATGAGTGTAATAAATGTAAGGATAGGGTAAATGTATGGGATTGAGTGAACATGCAAATGAGGTAAAACATCACCATGTAGATATGTGTAATGGATAGCTACATGACATAGGGAAGGTAACCACTTTGTACAAAATTAAGTTATTTGGCAATAAGTCAATGTATAAAAGCACTCTCCTTAAAATTGACCCAAAACCAAATGAGAAATATGATGACTATACAAATTTCATCATTACAAATTTTAATTCTGATTAAATATAGACCATCTATTTACATATACTTTCTTAATTTTCTAGTTTAATTTTTTTTCAATTCCATTTTAAATTTATAACCACAAAAGAATTATAAGATCACATGTGTGAAAAAGGCTCCTAAATTTTCCCACAACAGACAATTTAGAAAAATATATATATGTTCCCCTCCATGGTACCACGACCTTAGTTTGTGCCACATTTCCCATGGGGCCTTTGTAACTTGTTCCTTTGAAGCTTTCTCTCCAATCTTTTTTAGGATTTTCATTTCACGTTTAAATGAGAGAATTATCCAATCGTGTATAGTTATAATCTCTAAGTCATTTATATACACATTGACAATGCTAATACTAAAGTGTCGTGACAATGGGAAGATGAAGAATCCTTGATAAATTTCCTTGAGATAAAATATTTCACCAGATTCCAATGAAATCATAATCCAATCAATGAGTGTGCTCAAACAATTTAACATTTCTGTAATTGCAAATAAGAATTGATAACAAGTTTGAAGCTTATATAATGTATCAATACTTCAAATTCGTAAAATGGATTATACTGGTTTTACACAAGGAAGACATGCCAAGCACATGAAAAAGCCTAAAATTATTCAAGTAGAATTATCATATCCCACGGACTCACTCAATTGCGATCTTGATCCACACTATTAAATAATGGTCATGTCAGCTCCCTTGATACCATTTACCTTGTTATGGATAGATAGGGAATGCAAGGTCATGTACCACCTTATACCCCTTACCTTGGAGACTTTCATCGTGCCCAAAGTAGACTCTATATCAAATAATGGTGGTAATAGTGTGAGCTCTTCTCCTTCTACAATAGCAATGCACTGCATGATCTGACAATCGAAATGTCTTATCTAGGATAACAAGGTTTCTAGGGAGCCCTCGATATACACTAGGTACGGTGGGGTCCAAGTCTGTGAACACTAGTCCGTTGAAGGAATGTGACATAAGTGATTAAGAAAACATCACTTCACCTTATGTTCAGAATCATTCGAGGCACCAAGGCTATCCCAATAACTATGTGACTAAATTGAGGTGCAACTTTTTCTCTCCCCCTTTTATATACCCCTCCAGAACACATGGTTGAGGGTCCTTAAGGGTGATGAAATCCCTTAATAGGCCTCCTAGAGAGGAAGAAACACTATTCACTTTTAATCCCCAGGCTCACACAAAGCGCAAGGGGAGAGCATACGTGAGATAATGTTCCTAGGATTGAACAAATAAACACAAGGATAATGAAGGGGTTTTTGATCTCCAAGTTGCGAGGAGAGATCATACACCCTTTTCAAAATCCAAAGACAAAGCAAAAAATATTCAATTACTGTCCCCTAGATTAGACTAAGTGCTAGATTAGTGATAAAAAAATGTCTTGGACATGTAAATTTGTAGCAACTTGTTAGTAGTTTCAATGATTTGATCTTGGACAAGTGAAAAAAATGCAAAATAAGGGTTAGACCAAAATAATGGTGTTATGGAGTAAAAAGTGGCCACTTGCCTTTTTACCTCCTAGTTTAGCTCCTAGGTCCTATTCGCTTCATTATACATTATAATTGATCATCTTGAAGGAAATTCCCTAACACCCATGATATTTTGGACCCTTGAAGCCCACTTTAACTTAACCCTAACCCAAATTAGGCCCCTAGACTTGGGTGCCAACCGCCCAAGTCTCTTCTAATTGGTCGAAGCTAACTTTTGGTATGTTAGCTTGGGCCCTTCTAAAATGTTTCTCCTTGTCAACTTTTGTGATTTAAATTCATAAATGTTAGTGGGAAAGCATATATAAGTAATTTTATGACTTCATTTTACACCTAAATGGTGTTGAAATTAAGGAACACTGAGAGGGGGGGTGAATCAGTGTTTTGCAAAACTTATTATTATGTTCCTTTATCAATTTACCACATACATTCAAAAGAAAGAAGCATGAACTTAGAAACAACAACAACAAGATCATTACACATGAACACCAAGATTTTTACATGGAAACCCAGTTAAGGGAGAAACCACGGTGGGGATTAACCCACAAGATTTTATACTCTATTAAAAGTATTACAAAATGGGAAGGCACATGCCTTCAGGCACACTGCCCAGAGCTCTCTGCTCAAAGGAGGCTCACTACCTACAAGATTAATTACAAAGAGTTCACTGGAATATTTGAACTGAAGAATAGCATCTAACAATGCAAGATTATAGTTCTGGTTAGGATCAATATACTGACTTCACACACTTCATCTCTTACTGCCCTGTTTTACTGTTCTGCCATAATTTGAGCCTCAGATCTCTGCTTTGCACTTGATACTACCACACTTTGTACCTTTCATCTCAGCTTCACATAACCATACATCAAAATTCTCGCACCCATCTATTATATATATCCGCTATATGAAATTTCATCAACTACAGTCGGCCTTAAGAAAACTTAGAAATTTTTTCAAGATCACTGTTCTGTCAGCTGAATCCATGCACAAACATCAATGCAGACCACAACTTATGAATTCAAGTCACCACACATGTCGACCAATACCACTGGATCTCATAAATTACTCAACCAACCACTTCTCTTAATTTGCACAAGGATCAAACACCAAGTCGGCTTGTTCTTCACCAGAATGGACTGTCTAACCAAAACCCAATACTCATATTCTTGTAACTTTCAATCCCTTCATCACCGGAGGCTAAAAATCTAGATTTAGGTAGCCTTAACATCCATTAACATTCCCTCAGATCCACAACACAATATGATTACCTGTAGAGAAATGCGGACCAAGATGTTGAACCCTGTCATATGCTCTGTTCCTGTCTATCTAGACTTAGACAAATCTGTAATCTGACTTCCGGTATGATCAAATGATACAATGCAGAGGTGTAAGATAGATTTAGTTGCCATCAATGACAACACCTGACATGCCTAGCAATGTCTCTTGCCAACAATCTCCTCCTTTGGCATTGATGGCAACACTTAGTGAAAAATGTCTAAGTGTTAGAACAACTCCCCCTTATTATGTACACTTGTGATTTCCAATGCTCCCCCTTAGCTGAATTCCTCATTTTTCACTACTTTCCACTCCCCCTTTGACATCAATGGTAAAGGGTGGGATCCACAAAATTCATGCAAAAACTCTATGTACATGGGCGCATATATACAAACAATCCTTATGTATTATCTACATGAACTTAAACACATCACCAAAAATGTTTTTCAACAATGCCAATTCACTATCCCAACTTTTCTTCATGCTATCCAAAACTAAAATATGACCACTGAATAAAAATGCCTGACTCTGCCTTCTATAGATCAGTGGGATCACTTGTCAGAGCAGCAGCTTGAGCTTCTGACAATGCATTAAACATTGTTGTTAACTTAGGGGAAATTAGTCCCCGGAGCTCATCCAATCTACTCATAACTTTAACCTTTTCCTTCGGAAAATTACTCAATTCATCAAGAAAACTTACCACTTGACATTGTTTAGTTATTACAAACCCAGTTAAAGGACTATAGGACTGAGAGATGTTAGACAATTTAAGCTCTAAGTCCTTAATCTTCTTCTCAATATCTTCAACAACTTTACATTGAGATAAACAAAATTTGTACACATCTCCTCCTTCAGTGAGGGCATTTTGAATACTCTTTACACTAGTATCCAACATAATTCTATCATTGTCAATTATTCTTTTCAGTTCACTAAATCTTTTATCATTGAATTCATTCTGGAATTTGACTTCTACTGACTTTTTAAAAGACTCAAAGTGAGTACTTACAGAGTTTATCAAATTCTTCAACTGACCAGAGGGAGATGCTGATGAATCCTTCTGAAATGAAGGCATGATTTTCTCCAAAATGCTGGATGCAAGACCAAGCAACTCACTGTCTTCTATATGGAACTTCAAAATTCCTCTTTGGCCTTAGCTTGTGCAAAAGAGGCCAACTTCATCTTCTGTACTAGTGACAGAGCATCAAAATTGATTAGACCTTGTATTATGTCCAAATCTTTTGCAACTTGTTTATCTTTCTCCAAAATTTCTTTCACTACTTCTGCAGTGTCTCTTGCCCAATATGATGTTTCAATTTTATGCTCATTAGGCCCTGCATCTACTCCCTTTCCGGAGTCAACCACATTGTCTTGCTTATAATTTTCATTCTTTTTCTCTACTTTTGCTCTCTTTGCATCATCAACAATGTCTTCTGTATTCTTTTCTGGAGGATTTTGTGTATCCTCAGCAACAACATTATTGTCATTTTTATCAAATTCCTCAACATCTGAAATGGAGGAATCAATTCCATCATTTGTTTCTTCTTCTTGACCTTCCTTGTCCTCAACCTCTTCTGCTTTCTGCTCCTTAATCTTCTTAGAATCACCTTCAGTAGGAGTATTTATATTCATTTCTGTATTTTCTTCACTAGATTGGTCTAGAGGAATCTAGGTATCCCCTGCACCATCATCATTATCTTCCTTCACCATCTCTTCATCTTCTTTATTCAGTATTTCCTCTTTTAGAGTAGAGAAAACATTTGCCTCAGCTTGTTGCTCATCTTCCTTCAACTCATCATCATTTGGAATGGATGTATCATCAAGAGGTTCTTCAGTGACAACATAGAACTTATTCTTGTCCAAGGCTTTCCTGAGAATTTGTTTTGTTTCTTTGACAACTTCATCAATGTCTCCATTCATTAGCTTATTCATCCTAATTTTGCTTCTGAATTCATTTTTAACTTCTTTGAAAATTTTATTTGCTTCCTTCTCAGAGATTACCAGACACAAACTGGTCAACACATGTTCTCTTAGCTCTAAATCCTTTGCTTTAGTAGCCTCTTTTCTAATCTCCAAAATGTCACTTAGACTCTTAGGGAGTTCTGACAAAATTTCCACAAGTGCTTTGTTGAATGTATTTAAGTATGTAACAGTGGCATCCTCCAAAATTCTCTTGTTGGCTTTGTCAAAGCTGTCATAATATTATGTCATGGGCTTCAAATTCACATGAACAATTACTACATTCACAATATCTTCAACTGACAGGGTGGATTTAGTCTTTTGTCTTTTGCTTACCCTTATACTTTCGGAGGGCTTGTCTTTGGCAACCCTTGATGCTTCTTCTTTCTCTGACTTTATGCTTTTGGAGGGCTTCTCCTAAGACACTTTAGCAGCCTTAGTGCCCAAGGCCTTCAACTCTTTAACCTCACCATCTGACTCAGTCTCTTCCTCATCCTCTTTCTCCACACTTACATATGACCTTTTTCCCTTTACTTTTATTCTTTTTCCTTCCTTACCGGCATGGTTTTTTGCAATAGGAGAAGGTGATGCACTAGATATTATACCAAAACTCCTAGTAGTTCTTGATTTAGAAGGGGGTTCTGCCAGAATACTTCCCTGTTCTCTGTCTTGCTTCTCCTTCTCATCTTTCTCTGTCCTTTCCCTGTTTTATCTCAAAGCTTCCTTTGTTATTCCAATACTCTTTGCATACAATTCAACTTGCCTTTGGACATTTCTCTTAATTTTAGGTTTCTGGAGCTCAACATAAAGTTTCAAACTAAGCTCTCTATATGTACTAAATCTCTCAACTGAGGTATCTTTTGGTTTGCTCAAAAGGTGTTGAGAATACATTTCTAGTATTTGTTCATCAACTTCATATCCCATGGGCATGATCTATACAGTCCTTGGTTCAACTGCTTCCATCAAGCATTGATCTGTTTCCACCATGAAACAAATTGTATCCTTGTACTTTTCTACCAAAGACATAGGGATTCTTTCCCTTGATTGCATCATGTTTTGGAAATATTTGAAATATCCCCAAAGATCAGTCCTTTGGGCATTGGAGTCACCAATACTGTGCAAGTGCTCTCTGATTTGTATGGTAACAGGCTTATCATTGGTCCAACACAAGCTTTTCTTCCTGGGTAACTCATTCATGAAATAGAAGAATAAACACAATACCAATGTACCATACTTGAGTGTATTCTACTTGTCCTTCTTGATCTTGTTTAGATTCTCCATTAACTGGTTTTGCAGTAGCTCACATAGGTCATAGTCAACATTTTCTCTTAACATCTGATAGGCAACATAAATGGCAGTACCAAATACAGAGTTTTCCCTGCTGGAGTGATATATCTTATATCCAATCACCATAGATGCAAATTTGACATCCAAATTAGTTATATCATTTATTGTCATTTCCCTCTTATCAAATTTTGATCTGGTAGCTTCAGTTACAGTCTAATTCTTCACTAATTTTAGCATTGGCAGTCCACTGGATGAGTTTAATCCTGTTACGACCTTGATGGCATTCTTGGTGATCTTGAAGGGTTTTATCGACCACATGAATTCAACATGTATCCGACTTAGTACATACCGGACCCACTCATCCTCATTGAATGATGGGAACCCAATAACCTGAATGAAATGTTTGACTTGCAGCGCCTTATACTCAGGTTTAAGACCATGAATCTCATCCCTCAGATGATTCTTGAACAAATCTACTAACTTTGAATCCCTAAACTCATCTATGCTAGCATGAATATAAGCCCTAATATCTTCAACATACAACACACCATGCAGAACATTTGAAAAGGCACCTAATAGATTGACCTCTACATATTTGTGTGGACATTTTTTAAATTTAGGTCAGGGCCTTTTGGTGATGTCAACAACCAATGGAGTAGCATGGATATCTAGAGATTGCAAATTCAGAGAGTTTCACAGAGAATACCTTGTTTCACCGGTTAGGGTTAGCTGTCGAATTCACTTTTTGCACTTCAAATCTTTGAAATCTCAGCTTGGGCACTCTTCTCCTTATTTTCTTCAAATACAAAGTGATTCAAATGTTGAGTAAATGACCTTTTATGCTCTACAAAACCTAATTTTCCATTATAATAAATGCTTTGCCCCAATTCATCCGGTTACACTATTGCTGAAAACAGTCAATCTTCAATTGCTCAGCAATCAATCACATTAGCTTCTTTTCTTCTAGAATTTGCTTCAATAGATCTGCAATAGGCTTTTTTATCTTTATTCATTGTGCCAGATTCAGGCACCCACTTACTGGTAGGGGGAATTAGATTTTCAATGCAGCTCCCCCTGAGCCAGAGCTCCTATCTCAATTCCCAGAGGAATTATCAGCACCAGAGTCTGGTGCAAACCCATCACCATCATTCATTGCACCTTTCTTCATCCATCTTTTGTTCATTTCATTCTGGATCTCATTCATATCTACTTTGCCCTTGCCTTTATCTTGTCTCTGCACATTCTAGTTTTTGTTTACTGGACCTTTTCTATCATCATTCTTGCTTCTATAGAATCATGCAATATGACCGGATCTATTGCAATTAAAGCACACAACATTTCTTCGCTCATTTACTTGATTTCCTCTTGATCTGTACTGATAAGCCATGTGTCCAAATCTATTGCATGAAAAACATTTGCCATTGAAAGAATTGACATTTCTTTGGTTGTTAGAGTAGTTCATTATCATACTTTTGCATTCATTAGATCTATGACCATACCTTTTACAATTGAAGCATTGACCAGAGAAAGATGGACCACTTTGATTCACTCTACTTCTGAATTGAGTAGGTCTATGAGCAAATTTATTGCAATTTAAACAATTTCCATTGAAATATGGATAGCTTTGAGCATTAGGTTGTTTTACTGGAGGTCTTCTAGGTCTGTTTCTCTAATTCCTTGATTTAGGATTTCTTTGACCATATCCAGAGCTTTCACCTTTCTCATATACCAGACCATGCTTATCATCTGCCATCTTTTGACTATCAAGTAGCACTTCAAGTTTAGCTGAGCTTATCTTGAACTTCTCTTTGTATTCATTTGCAGCTTCTAGGTCATGTTTGAGAATAACAATTTGCCTTTCAAGTTGTTCCTCATTATACCTGGTTTCTTGAAGATCAAACTCTAGATGGCCAATTATTTTGTCCAATCTACAGCACTCTTCTGTTCTTTCTTTCAGAGACTGATTTAGGTTTTCTTCAGTCTTCTTCCTTTCCTCAATTTCCTTGGTTAGCCTCATCACCCCAGATTCCATCTCATGTTTTAGGACAACAACTTCTTTTGCCAGCTTCTCACATTCCTTTGTCTTCTCCTTTAGAGCCCCATCCATGTCATTGTCTTCCTACTGATTTGCTAACTGTTGAAGTAGCTCCTTCCTCTTTTCCATAGATTTGCTCAGTTGCCCTTTTATAGTCTCAATGAAATCCTCATCATCTTTAAGGTTCTCTTGTAGTTCTTTGACTTCTGCTCTGGACTGATCAAGATATTATAAAGCAACTTGAAGTTGTTCATTGATGCCACTAGAATACCTGAATGAACCCATTGAAACACCTTCCCAGATCTTCCTCAAGCTGTTAAACTTCTTTTAAGGAACCTTGCTCTGATACCAATTGTTGAAATTAAGGAACACTAAAAGGGGGGGTGAATCAGTGTTCTGAAAAACTTATTATTATGTTCCTTTATCAATTTACCACATACATTCAAAAGAAAGAAGCATGAACTTAGAAACAACAACAACAAGATCATTACACATGAACACCAGGATTTTTATGTGGAAACCCAGTTAAGGGAAAAACCACGGTGGGGGTTGACCCACAAGATTTTATACTTTGTTAAAAGTATTACAAAATGGGAAGGCACATGCCTTCAGACACACTGCCTAGAGCTCACTGCTCAAAGGAGGCTCACTGCCTACAAGATTAATTACAAAGAGTTCACTGGAATATTTGAACTAAAGAATAGCATCTAACAATGCAAGATTACAGTTCTAGTTACGATCAATATACCGACTTCACACATTTCATCTCTTACTACCCTGTTTTACTATTCTACCATAATCCAAGCCTCAGATCTCTGCTTCACACTTGATACTACCACACTTCGCACCTTTCATCTCATCTTCACATAACCATACATCCAAATGCTTGCACCCACTGATTATATATATCCACTATATGAAATTTCATCAACTGCAGTCAGCCTTAAGAAAACTGAGAAACATTTTTAAGATCACTATTCTGTCAGTTGAATCCATGCACAAACATTAATGTGAACCACAACTTATGAATTCAAGTTACCACACATGTTGGCTAATACCACTGGATCTCATAAATTACTCAACCAACCACTTCTCTTAATCCGCACAAGGATCAAACACCAAGTCAGCCTGCTCTTCATCGGACTAGACTATCTAACCAAAACTCGATACTCCTATGCTTGTAACTTTCAATCCCTTCATCACCAGAGGCTAAAAATCTAGATTTAGGTAGCCCTGACATTCCTTAACATTCCCTCATATCTGAAGCACAATATGATTACCTATAGAGAAATGCATACCAAGATGCTGAACCTTGTCATATGCTCTGTTCCTGTCTATCTGGACTTAGACAAATCTGCAATCTGACTTCCGGTATGATCAAATGATACAATGCGGATGTGTAAGATAGATTTAGTTGCCATCAATGAAAACACCTGACATGCCTAGTAGTGTCTCTTGACAATAGATGGATATTGCGAACTTATGATATTGGAGCAAAGAGCATTCAAGGCATTCATTGTGTTGTTGCAGATTTGTGTTTGTATTTGTGTGTTTGTTGTAGATTTGGCTTCATCATCCATCTCCTTGTGAGTTGAAGAGATTTCATCCTCTCAAGGGTTTCACCTCCGAGGTGACATCATTGCTATTTGAATCATTTTATCATTTGGATTATCTGTAGCCTTTGCTCTGCAAGAGCATGCTCTCTCATTAACAACGGTGTTGGGAAAGCTTGAATGCTAACTTGGGGCTTGACTAAGGAAAGATCCTAAACACCACAACCCCCAAACCCCTCTCTTGTCATATTGTGTGCAGGTTACAAGTATAGGTTTTAGGAAAAGTGGAGCTATAGGGAAGCAGTGTAGGAAATAGAGTTTCAAGATATGAAGATAGTTCTAAAAGACCCTCCTAAACAGACTTGGGCAGTTGCCTCCCTAGTCTATAGGGCCTCAATCTTCTGATCTAATTTTTGAGCATTGTTCAAAGAATTTCATCAGTTTTCACCTTTGACAGAATCCAAAATTTGGACTTAGGTGGTTTCTAAATTTGGCCTTTGACACTTCTGCTTTTAGGAGATAGGTTTCAACATCTTACTGATCCTCTCTGTACTTTTGGTTTCTAGATTTTTGTTGTTGTTCATCTGTTTCAAGTTGATTATCTTATAACTAGGGTTTCCTTCATACTAAGCCTAAGCTTTGTTAAAATCTTGGTTGACTCTTATCTTTCCTTGACAAACTAGAGCACAAAGATCAGTAGCTAAGCCCTCTTCCATCTTGTAGTGGCTTGGCTCAGTCTTTGTCCTTGAATGTTAGAGTGAAAGGAGGGTTTGATCTAGTGAATCCATACATTCCATCTTCTCCTCTTTTTACCTCTTAAAATTTTGGTGAACCCTTGTTTTTACTAAACTTGCATTAATTTATATCATATTTACCACCTTGCATCAAAATTTTTTGCATACATTTGAAAAAATTGAAAAAAATAAGCATTCTAGACTTGCATAGAAGCATAGTTTTCCATTATTTTCCTCGCATATCATTAGAAACATTTAATTTTATAATTTTTACAATAGATTTAAGATAAATTACAACATTTAATCATTTCATGATCTCATTGTTGCAAGTATGAGCAGTAAGTGTTGTCATTGATGTCAACACCTAAAGTCAACCTCTATGGAAATTATTTGAATAAGCCTTAAGCAAGTGTTTGAGAAGAACAATATAGTGTTTTGCTTCGCATATCCTATAGATTGAATATTTTTGTCTGTGGCTTGGAAGATATGATAAGGAATGTCTTTAGTTACTATTTTTCAAGTTTGAGCCTCAAGTGTGAAGATTTGAGTGAGTTCTGTTCACCAAAGTAAAAATTGTTTTTCTATGTATCCAATGGTGACAGGGAGAATGTATTCAGCTCCGCATTTCTCTGCATTTAAGTTTTACAGTCTATAGTTCTGGAATTAAGTTTGTAATGATGTTATGTGCCTTTGCTTCAAATGGTTCATGATTTGATGCTCTGCAAGCAATCTTTCCTTTATGACAGTGGCCGACAGTAATGTTTGAGTGCTTTGATTTGAAGAATCTTCTAGTTAAAGTGTTTAGCGATCGTGCGGAAGTTATTGGTGATTGTAATGAGCTTATGGATGTATCTAGATCATGTTCCTACCTTTAGATTAGTTCGCAAAGTATAATCAGGATCATGCATGAAGCAAGTTCCTAAAATGTCTTAGTGTTAACACCAGTTCTGGCTGACTTGGTTGTTTTCACTACTTGTGATTATGCTTTGGAGATTGTGGAAGTGTGTTGTTGCATGGAAGATTGTATTTGAGTCCCAACTAAGGAGTGGTGTGATCTACATCCAATCTTTTCCTCTGCAAATCTATTTAGGTCCAGACCTATTCTAATGTATGTATGTATGTCAAACTTGGAGATTGTTCCAATGGTTGATGATTGTAATGCTGACCTTGATGTACATTCCAAGGTTTATGAATTATATAAATGCATGTAATAAAGTAATGAAAAAGATATAGGTTGTGTGAAGATGCATGGATAAGTGTGAATTGAGAAAGTAGAGTAAAGCAGAGGTGATTTATTGTGCTTCAATGGAATTGAACTCTGACATGGCATAGAAGCTACTATCTCAGTTCACCAAATTTGGTAGTGAGCCGCCCATTGGCAGTGAGCCTCTTCTTTTGCAGTGAGCCCTTAGGTAGTGAGCCTTGTAAATTTTGATATATCATTTATATTGTGAGCTAACACTCACCATGGTTTTTCCCTTATTGGGTTTTCCATGTAAAAATCTGGTGTCTCATGTGTGAATTTGTTTAAGTTTCTGATTATATGCTTTCATGGTTAATCATAATCAAGTGGTTAATGTGTTGATGTTTGTAAGAAGTTAAGCTTTTGCTACAACTGATTCACCCCCCCTCTCAATTGTCTTGTACATTTCAACAATTGGTATTAGAGAAAGGGTTCCTTCGAAGAAATCCTAACAACTTAAGGTAGATTCGGGATGGCGCACAAGAAGGAGTCTCCACAGTTTGATGGAACAAATTAATGCTCTCTGGAAGGTATGAATGAAAAGTCATCTTATCTCTCTTGGTTATAGTATTTGGAAGATGGTAGAAACAAAGTATACTCTTCCTCCAAATGGTTCGTCATTTGAAGATGAAGTAAAATAGTATGAGTTAAATGGAAGGGCTAGAGATGCTCTGCTAAATGCTTTATCTAACATTGAATTAGTAAAAATTATGGATTTGGAAACTGCTCATGAGATCTGGGAAAAGTTGAAAAATTTGTATGAAGGAGATGATTCTGTAAAGAGTGCAAAATTACAAAATCTGAAGGTGAAGTATGAATCCCTGAACATGAGTGATGATGAGAACATAACAATCTACATGCAAAAGGTTGATGAAATTGTCAATGGAATCAAAGGTCTTGGAGGAACTGTTGATGAAGATGAGGTTGTGCTGGAGATTCTCAGATCTTTTCCTAAATCCTATAGTCACAAGGTGTCAACAATTGAAGAAGTTATGAGTGTGAAGAAGGTTACAAAGGATCATTTACTCAGGAATCTTACTTCTTTTGAGATGAGAGAGCTCGACGATGCTCTACCAAAGACTGAGACTTCTTTCAAAGTCAACACTTTAGAAAATACTTCAAGAGCTCAGAAATATGTTGTGGAATCTAATGATGACCTTGATGAGATTGAAGCCAACTTTGTGGACAAAATGCAAAGAGGTACCGGTAAGTTCAAAGGCAAATTACCATTCAAATGTTTTTCTTGTCGAAAGATTGGTCACTATGCCTCTAGGTGTCCGGAGAGAATTGAGAGAGGTAAGAAAAAATTTGAAAGTAGACCTAGTGTATATCGAAAAATTTGGATTTGTAAATGGAAATGATCAAACAATTGAAATGCATAACCTAAACCCAAATAATTCAATACCTCGAAGATGCAAGATGAGCTTGATTGATCAATTTGTTGTGTTGGTTGCTCGATTCTGCAGCATAACATTAAGATGAAGATGATATGAGGATGATAGTTGAAGGATGCAAAGGCTCTAATGATAATTTGGCAGAGTAATGGTACTTGAAGCTCCATGCATTGCTAATGATAATTTGGCAGAATAATGTTACTTGAAGCTCAATGCATTGCTAATGGCTTGTGAGTGGTTTGATTTATAAGAAAGGCTTGGTTCAAATGAATGGTTGAGATTAAAAAGCTAATTGATTGATGTGGACGGCTAGGATTGATTTGGTTATCCCACTCTTCAAGGGAGTTGTAGTCATTTGACAAGTGTCAAGGAGAATAGGGCTCATGTGTGCTTGTGTACATAAAAAGTACTACATGTGAAAGATATTAAATAAAAGGCTGTAGTACCACTTATCTTTTTTAAATGAAAGAGGCACACATGTCGGCTAAATGATAAGATAAATTAATTAAATAAATAAAATTTATTTAATTAATTAGAAAGTCGGCTTATAATGAAAACTTAATTCAAATAAAATATTTGAATTAGTTGGGATATGAGTTGGATATTAATTAAATAAATTAAGATTTATTTAATTAATTAGATAAATGAATAGGATGAGATAAGATATGATGTAGAAATTAATTAAATAAATAAAATTTATTTAATTAATTGGGATGAGGATAGGATATGATTGGGATTATGCATGTGAAATTAATTAAATAAATAAAATTTATTTAATTAATTGGCTAAGTAGGATAAGAATGGGATTGATTGGGATTTTAATTAAACAAATAAAATTTATTTAATTAATTGGCTAATGGAATAAGTGGGATTAAGAGTGGGATTTAGGACAAAATGCTACATGATGTCTAAGTGATATTTTTGACAAGGTGTTGCAAGACATGGACAAATTTGGGACAAATTTGGGTGTCTACACCTAGAACTATAAAGAAATACTATTATGTTAGAGACTTTGATGATGATGATGTGATAGATGATGAGTCTAATGATACTAGTGCAAATGAATGCTTGTTTATTGCTATTAAGGAAGAACATGTGTCTACTAATCCTACTAGCTGTGTGAAGGAATAAAAACTAGTGGAAGAAAGTGTTATGTCTGTCCAAGTTGAGAAGGATAAGGATGAATGGATTATTGATAGTGGATGTTCACATCACATGACTAGTGACAAAAGTAAGTTTGTAAGTTTGGAAAAGTATGATGGTGGACTGGCTAGGTTTGGAGATAATGCACCTAGTAAGATCTTTAGAAGAGGATCTATTTCTTTTGATGGCAAGCACAATACAAATGATGTTCTATATGTAAAAGGTCTAAAGCATAATGTTTTAAGTGTTGGTTAGATGTGTGATAAGGGTATGATATGAGATTCAAGGACAATGCATGCAAGATCATGGAGAGCTCCAGAAAAGTGATTACAACTCGTAAGAAGACTAGAGGTAATGTTTATCATTTGAGAGGAACTAATGACTATTGTTAGTTGGCTCAGACAAATGAGAGTTGGTTGTGGCATAGAAGGATGTATCATATCAATTTTGATAACTTGGTAAAGATAAGTTCAGTACAAGCTGTGAGAGATTTGCCTAAGCTTGTGAATCCTGCTAACACTATTTGCAAGGAATGCCAATTGGGGAAATAGACAAGGACAAGTTTCAAGAGTAAAGAACAATTCTCTGTTGGATTGCTTGAGCTAGTGCATACAAATTTGTGTGGTCCTACAAGAACAAGAAGTTTTCAAGGGGACAAGTACTTTATGTTGCTTATTGATTATTACTCTAGAATGACTTGGGTCACTTTTCTAAAAGATAAATCAAAAGCCCTAGACAAATTCAAAGATTTCAAGGAGATGGTTGAGAATGAATTAGAATTGAGAATCAAATGCTTAAGGTATGATAGAGGAGGTGAGTTCACATCAAATGAATTCAATACTTTCTATGAAGAACATGGGATAAAGAGACAATTGTCTGCTCCTAGGACTCCTCAGCAGAATGGAGTTGTTGAAAGAAAGAATAAGATAGTTCAAGAGGTTGCTAGGTTAATGATGATAGAGGCAAACCTACTGAAAGTGTATTGGAGAGAAGCTATACATAATGTTGTCTACATTCAAAACATAATTCATATAAAAGGTAATGACACTAAAACTCCTTATGAATTGTGGTATGGAAGAGTTCCTATAGTGAAATATTTCAAAGTTTTGGGAAGCAAATGTTATATCAGAAGAGAAGAAGAGATAGGCGAGTTTGATGCTAGATGTGTTGAAACATTTTCCTTGGATACTCTACTAAGAGTAAAGCCTACCGGTGCTACAATAAAAGATTGAGAAAGATCATTGAGAGTGCTAATGTGAAGGTTGATGAAAACAGGGAAAGAATATTAGATATGAGTGGCTATGATTCTGATGAACCTGTTGTTACAGAAAAAGTTGAACAACAAGACAGTAAAGAAGAAGAAAAAAAAGCTTTGGTATGTAAGGATTAATCATTCTGAAGATCAGATCAGTGGTGACAAAAGCAAAGGGGTATTGACAAGGAAAAGAGTTGCAGAAGAATAGGTGAACTACTGTCTACTTTCACAGATTGAACCTAAAACTGTTAGTGAAGCCTGTAAAGATGAAAGTTGGGTAAAAGCAATGGAAGAGGAGCTGATGTAGATAGAAAAGAACCAAACTTGGGAATTGGTCCATAGACCTGCTGTTAAGAATGTGATTGGAACTAAATGGGTTTTCAGAAACAAGATGAATGAAAGTGGAGAAGTGGTAAGAAACAAAGCAAGACTAGCATGCAAAGGATATTCTTAGGTTGAAGGTATAGATTTTGAAGAAAATTTTGCTCCAGTGGCAAGTATTGAAGCAATAAGAATGTTTTTGGCATTTTTTGGACACAAAGATTTTAAGGTGTACTAGATGGATGTATAGTCTGCATTCTTGAATGAAGAACTAGAAGAAGAAGTTTACATTGAACAACTGGAAGGATTTTAATTATCAAAACAAGGTGACATGGTGTGCAGATTGAAGAAAGCATTGTATGGACTTAAGCAAGCTCCTAGAGCCTAGTATGCAATATTGGACAAATATTTGTTGCAATTAGGGTTCATCAAAGGTACTGCAAACAATAATCTCTATTTCAAAATCAATGATGATCAAATTTTGATTGTTGAAGTTTTCTTTGATGATATTATCTTTGGAGGTAATGAAGGTATGTGTAAGAAATTTGCAGAGGAAATACAAAAAGAGTTTGAGATGTCTATGTTTGGTGAAATGAATTTCTTTTTAGGACTGCAAATTACTCAATCAAAAAAAGGAATTTTCATTTCTCAATCCAAGTATGTGAAAGAATTGTTGAAGATGTTTAGAATGGAGGATTTTAAGCTAGTATGTACTCCTATGGTAACTAGTTGCAAGATGAGAAAGAATGATGAATCACCTGAGACTGATTAGAAAAAGTATAGGTCTGTGATTGAAGGACTACTTTATTTGACCCATACCAGACCAGACATAATGCATGTAGTTTGTCTTGTGGAAAGATTTCAAGAAGATCCTAGAGAGTCACATGTGATGGCAGTCAAGAGGATCATGAGGTATTTAAAAGGCACTTCAGACTATGGATTGTGGTATCCCAAAGATATTGATTTCACTCTTAGTGCTTATACAAATGCATATTGGGCTGGAGATGCTGATGACAAAAAAATACAAGTGGAGGTGCTTTCCTCTTAGTTAACAGATTGGTTTCATGGTTGAGTAAGAAGAAAGAATCAATTTCTTTGTCTACTACAGAAGCAAAATATATTGTTGCAGCATGTTGTTGTACTCAAGTACTTTGGATGAAGCAAATATTGAAGGATATAAGAGTTGTGTTTGAAGAACCAATTTCAATCTTTTATGATAACACAAGTGCCATAAACATTTCAAATAATCTAGTGATGCACTCAAGAACAAAGCATATATCAATAAGGTATCACTTCCTAAGAGAAAAGGTAATAGAAAATGAAGTAAAGATGGAATATGTGTCTACAAAGGATTAGATTACAGATATTTTCACTAAGCCTCTGCCTAAAGATACTTTTGAGTATCTTAGGGAAAAGCTAGGGGTTATTACCCCTCCTACTCTAAACTAAGATGCATGGGAAATGCATCAGTCTAGTGCCCAAAGTCTCATTCTTTGATCTAGATTGATGTTTTGAAGGCTACATCTTAGGGGGAACAGGTAGATGTTGCTAATATGAATTCAGAGCAGTAAGTGTTGCAGTATTGATGACAGGTGGAGTAGTGAAATATTAATAAGATCTAAATTGAGCCTTGATATCTAAAGAAAGAGAAAAGGTCTGGCACCCTTTGCCATTGATATCAAAGGGGGAGAGAAGTTCATGTGAAAAACCTAAGGAGAAAGTTACAATTAGAGAAAGCATAAAGTAAGGGGGAGCAAAGAAGCAAAGCAATTATTGTATGTTTTGATGGTTTTTCACATCATGTGTTTCCATCAATGACAAAGGAGGAGATTGTTGCAAGTATGAGCAGTAAGTGTTCTCATTGATGTCAACACCTAAAGTTAGCCTCTAAGGAAATTATTTGAATAAGCTTAAGCAAGTGTCTGAGAAGAACAATATAGTGTTTTGCTCCACATATCCTGTAGATTGAATATTTTTGTCCACAGTCTAGAAGATATGATAAGGAATGTCTTTAGTTACTATGTTTCAAGTTTGAGCCTTTGGTGTGAAGATTTGAGTGAGTTCTGTTCACTAGAGTAAAAATTGTTTTTATATGTATCTAATGGTGACATGGAGAATGTATTCTGCTCCTCATTTCTCTGCATTTAAGTTTTACACTTTGCAGTTCTGGAATTAAGTTTGTAATGATGATATGTACCTTTAGTTCAAATAGTTCATGATTTGGTGCTCCGCAAGTGATCTTTCCTTTATGTTAGTGGTCGATAGTAATGTTTACGTGCTCTGATTTGAAGAATCTTCTGGTTAAAGTGTTTGGGGATCATGCGGAAGTTACTAGTGATTATAATGTGCTTATGGATGTCTCTAGATCATGTTCCTACCTTCAAATTGGTCTGCAAAGTATAATCAGGATCGTGCATGAAGCGTGTTCCTAAAATGTCTTAGTGTTAACACAAGTTCTGGTTGACTTGGTTGTTTTCACTACTTGCGGTTATGCTTTGGAGATTGTGGAAGCATGTTGTTGCATGGAAGATTGCATTTGAGTCCTAGCTAAGGAGTGGTGTGATCTGAATCCATTCTTTTCCTCAGCAAATCTGTTTAGGTCCGGACCTATTCTAATGTATGTATGTATGCCAACCTTGGAGATTGTTCCAATGGTTGATGATTGTAATGCCGACTTTGATGTACATTCCAAGGTTGATGAATTGTATAAATGCATGTAATGAAGTCATGAAAAAGATATAGGTTGTGTGAAGATGCATAGATAAGTGTGAAGTGAGAAAGTAGAGTAGAGTAGAGGGGTGCATGCACAAAGATGAGTCCACTTAAGGTGGAAGTTTCGGAGTTAGAAAAAATTCCGAAATCGGGTAGCTAAAAATGAGATCCCATTTCTACAAAATGGGATCCCGTTATAGATCTGGATCCCAAGCCTAAAGTCTAGGATAGGATCACGTTTCTTAGCGGGATCCCGAACCTAGGACCAAAAAATGGGATCCCATTTTGTGAAAGGATTAAATTTTTAAAAAATATCCTGCAACCCCATTTTCCCTAGCAATAGGTGACAAAGAGAATGGGATGTCGAGTGCAAGGATACCATTTCCGGCCATCAAAATCTTAGGTAAGTGGATTTTTCCACTTTTTTAATTTCTCAATCATCTGTGATGCATTTTTTATATGTTTTTCTTTATTTTTTAGTGTAAAATACAATCAAAATCTAAAACGTAGACTGTTATTAGGGTTTGAAATTATGAGTTGAATAGTTGTATGTAGACATTTTAGTTGTAAAATACAATTAAAATTTTGAAAGACTATCATATAAAAGGATAGATTTTGAACAAACTGTCAAATTTTTGTTTAAATTTGAGAATTGAATAGCTGTATTTAGACATTTTAGTTGTAAAATACAATTGAAATTTTGAAAATACTGTATCATATGAAAGGAGAGATTTTGAACAAACTATCAAAATTTGATTTCAATTTGAGAGTTGAATAGCTGTATTTAGACATTTTAGCTATAAAATACAATTGAAATTTTGAAACGACTGTATCATATGAAAGGAGAGATTTTGAACAAACTGTCAAAATTTATTTAGCATTGGGATGATATATATATTTGGTTTTTATAAAATTTACTTATACTAATGTATGTCATTGTATTTTAAAGGCATTATTGAATAGATAACTGTCATGTAAAAAAATTACAACAAACCATAATCAAACCTTTATCACTTCCTTCATAATCAAACCTTTATCAATCCATCTCCATGGTTTCCCAAATCTAAATAGAAAACAAAGGCTCTTGAAATGTTGTAGCAATAATGTCTAAGGATGCAAATTAGGTATCTAATAGAAAATTCCATCTCATTTCAGCTTTAGGACCTCTTTGGACCTTCATTTTTTATCAATTTTTGCTTCAAATGTGTACCTGTACAACTCAAAATCATGATGTTTCCATGGATGGAACAACAACATATCTCCATTCCATCAACTAATATCTTTCTCTAGCTAGATCATCACTACAATCACAAGTTAAACAAAGCATCAATTTCTTCATTTTCTAAATCATGTAAATCATCAGAATATATTCATCTTTGAATACTCAGATTAGTCCTAGGCAACTAGTAGTCAATCCTATCTCCATTATCAAATTTGGTTGCCATAGGAAACTTCACCAAATTTAGGATTTCATCATGTTGCCATGCATAAGAGATCCACCTCAAGGTAGTTTTCCAAGTCTAGTTATAGTCTTGCAGATGTTCATTATGATTCTAGGGTGGTATGATAGTCCATTGGTTTCTATGACATCATGATAGCATAAATGCATCTGAACATTCACCCTTCATGGATATATTGATAGTAAAATAGAGTTTTAAATTATTCTTAAGGTTTGGGACAATCATAGTGATCAATAGTCTATGCAATTTCTCATTAAATTTCATTCATGACTGCCTTCCACCTTCTGATAGTATCCTAACCTTCTTAGCTCAACAACTATCTTGAAAGTTGTTGATTTAATCATTACCACATGGTTATGTCTCTTCAAGATTATGAAGATAATGCAATTGAATCTCTAGAGGAGTCTTACATCTTAACAACAATTTCATTGTCCCTTTGTAGTTCATCATGTGAATGTGACGGTCTTCACATGTTTCCTTGATGGACTCTTGATAACAAGGGAAGATGACAATCTTATAATCAATGACTAATCCTAGAGAAATCATGATGTAAAAACCCAACTGAACTCCTCGTGACAAGTCTGTTATTGGTTTAAGGCTATCTTAAAGTTCCATAACAATCTAGGAATTTAATAACAATTAACAATTCTTAATGGTCATAACAACATTATACAAGATACTAAAGTTGATGCTAAGATGATGATTTCCTCTTTCCTATCAAATGGTAAGGATCAACACAATTGTTCCTATCATATCATGATTGAAATAGGACCGATTAAGAAACCTAGTACTGCACATGGTGCGTAAATGATAATCTTCTTATGGTTTTCTTGGTATGTATAATGAAACCCACTTAGTTAGGGTTTGATGGATTGCCCTCTAGGAAATCAAATCCTTGTCTCTCAGAACTCCATTTAGATTAGGATCATGACATTCAATTCTAAAACCACACTCTAAGAAATGGATGCTTACAAATGAGTTTTGATTTAGTCAAATCTTCACATACTCAAACACATATGCAACTTATGAATTCATGATTGATCCAATGTTCAAACCAATGCAAGCATGACTATTGTATTTGTTGACCAAGCATATTGATAGTCATAAAGTTAGAGAAATTCATCCAAAACCATTACAAACTAGATTTCTAGCTTTGCCATAGGAAATGTTGGATCTTCTAGAATGAGTACTTAACATCAAACCAATAGCCAACTCTATAGAAAAATTAACAAAATTGAAACCTTGGACCTAACATATGATGACAAACTTTGACAAAAAATTCATTATGGTAGTCCTAATAGCCCTACTGCTATACTCTAACTATTGTGACAATACAATGCTTGGATAATGATATCTCTCTGAGTCCTTAAGAGGCATCTTTTGATTGATACCAAACACCCTATGATCAAACACCATAATGATAGTCGTAGATAACAAAATCAATTATAGGACAGTCCTATTGAGACCTAGCTGTGACAAGATGAATGAGAGGATAACTCATAAGCATAACATGACCTTGATACTATATGCATGCAAATCTTTTTTACAAACCTCCAGATAGTCTTGAAACAAAGATACCCTTTTATGCCCATGATTGTCCTAGTATTTGATTGAACCTAACATGTGTTGATAACTGAGAGGGGGGGGTGAATCAGTTATCCTAATTATTTCTTCTTTCTAAACTTTCTTATTAATCAATGCAGCATTAATTCAAACAAGCAAACATTACCATGAAATGAAAAACACATGACACAGTATTTTTGACGTGGAAACCCTGTTAAGGGAGAAAACCACAGGGTGATTAACCCAAAGATTATTCTCTGTTAGAAGAATAAGGAATTACAAAATGGCACTTGCCAATTAGGGCTCACTGCCCAAGCACATTGCTCACAAAGGAGGCACACTACCTACAAGGAGACACATTGTCTACAAAAGAATGTTATACAATACTTGAACTGATTGGAAGCATCCACATATGCTAGAGTTCAGTTCCGGTTAGGCTCAGTACAGTGATCTGCTGCACTTCATCTTTCCTCTTCTCTTTATTCTGCTTTTCTTTCACATACTGGATCTTTCTTACTGCTTCTGTTCTACTCTGCTCTTATTCGCATATCACATCTCATTTCCTCACTTCTCATAACTAAATCCATCCTATATATATATCCACACAAGTGATTTCATTATCTTTCTAGTCGGCACCCGGAACAGTTTATCTTCTCACAAACTCTGTTCTGTCGGCTGAATCCTTGCACATCAAGTAATGTGGATCAAGCATATACTTGTAGATATCATTAATCATGTCAGCCAAACATGATTCATGCCTTGACAACCTTTACCATCATCAGTAACACATCTAGAAAATAGTCTGATGTTCTATTAGTCAGTTCTTCCTCTGTTCACACTGTCACTCAGGAATCCGGTACTCAACTATTCATATCTTTTTCCTTGTCCATCACCGGAGGCAAAATCCTTGGAATATACCACTCAAGGTAGTCCTCTTGACTTCCCCAGATCCGCACTACACCAAGATACTTCCTCTGAGAGATCCAGACTTGTCTGTCGGACCTTGCCACATGCTCTGTTCTTGTTCACCGGACCACAATAATCTACATTTTGACTTCCAGTAGAGACACACCATGACTTGCGGATATGTGGGATGACCTTTGTTGCCATCAATGACAACAACCATGAATCCATATAGTGTCTCTTGCCAACAATCTCCCCCTTTGGCATTGATGGCAACACTTAGTGAAAAATGACTAAGTGTTTACACTATGCTCCCCCTTGGCTGATGCTCTATCTTTATATACATTTTCTGGAGCTCCCCCTTAGTTGGATTCCTCATTTTTCACTGCTCCTCACTCCCCCTTTGACATCAATGGCAAAGGGTAGGGTCCGCACACCAAAATTTTCAAGAATTTTACTATACTTGAAAGTATATTACATATTCACAAAAACTGAAGAATGTCTGCAAAGGATGTCTTCAATTGGATGAGTTATGTAGCCCAACTTTGCTTCATTCTATCCAAAATTGAAATGTGACCACTCAACAAAAATACAAAAGCTTCTGCCCTCTTAAGATCTATCGGATCATTCGTTTGGGCGGTAGTCTTAGCATCACTTATGGCCTCATGCATGGTCTCTAACTTAGGGATAATAATCCTTCTAAGTTCTCCCATCCGGTTAATTATATTCTTCCTTTCCTTTTCAAAGTTCTTTATTGCATTTGTGATTGCAATAGTTTGACATTCTTGATTGACTATGGAGGAAGAGAGAGGATCAAAACTTTGAGACAAACTCAGTAGTTTGTCCTGTTCCTCTTTTATTTTCTTCTCAATTTCTACTATTGCTTTTGACCAGGAGATACAAAATTTGTAAATGTCACCGCCATCCTTAAGAGCATTTTCTAAGCTCTTTATTCCAATACTCATATTTCTACTATCATTAGAGATTAATCCTAGTACCTCTGAGAATCTCTTATCCAAAAACTCCTTCTGGACCTTTTCTTCAGCTAATTTTTCTAGAGAATCAAAATGTCTACCAACATTGCTGACCAAGGTTTTGAGATTACCAGAAGAGGAGGCTGTGGGATCTTTCTGGACCGATGGCATAATCTTTTCAAGCACTCCGGAAGTAGCTTCTATCAACTCATAGTCTTCCATATGAGACTTTAGGAGTTTTTCATTTGCCTTAGCATTTGCAAATGAAGCTATCTTCATTGTTTGTACCGGAGAGAGGGAATCAAAATTGAATGGACCTTGTAGAAGCTCCGATTCATCAATCTCTATTGTTTCTTTGCTCAGAAATTTTTGGACAGTTTGTGCAGTGTCTCTTGCTGGAGACAGATGTTTCTTCTCTTCTGCAGTCTTGGAGCTGTCCTTTGGAGTTTTCTCTCCTTCTACATTCTTACCACTATCAGTTGTGGTTTTCTCTGTTGGAGTCTTCTCTTTCTCTGCAACCTTGGTACTGTCAACTTCTTTTTCTTTTACCACTGCTTCTTTCTCCTATAATTTCTCTTCTTCTTTGGATCCAGAGACTGTAGGGGAAACCAGAGGAGAAATGTTGGTTTGTTCAGGGCCCATCTCTTCTGTTGCTTTCCCAGAAGTTTCTTCTGCAACACTTGTGGATGAGGGATCAGTACCCAAGTCCTCTACAACAGGAAGATTAAACCTTTTGAAGGCCTTCCAGAGGATCTCTTCTGTATCCATGGCCACCTTGTCAGTCTCACCAAGCATGAGTTGATTCATCCTTGCTTTACTCCTAAACTCATCTTTGCAGTCTTTGAATATTATGTTCATTGTCTTGGGATCAATTTAAGGATATAGATGAATAGCTATCTGCTCCCGGATCTCAAGATCTTTTGCCTAGGCATTGTTCTTTCTTATTTCTAACTCCTTTTCTAGGCTTTTAGGAATTAGAGATATAATCTCAATGAAAGCCTTATTGTATATGTTCAGATACCTAATTGTGGCTTCCTACAGGATCTTTTGGTCAGCCTCATTGTAGTCATCATAGAATTCAGCCATTGGTTGAAGGTTTCCATCCACAGTGACTGATTTAATTACACTCTCTAGAGACAGGGTGGGCTTTTCAACAAATTCCTCTGCCATTTCTTCCTTGTCTTGGCCTGTGGAGGGTTTACCGGATCCTTTCTTCTTCTGCTTCTTTATTTCCTTTACTCCCTCATTTGATTCGGTTTCCTCTTCATCTTTCTAACTTGTATAAGCCCTTGTGGCCTTTATTTTAGACCTTTTCTCTCCTTTACCGGATGTCTGACCTTCTGGTTTTGATGTTTTTGAGCTTTTGGTTGTGACAGGTGTAGATCCTTTTGATGATCTAGTCTAGGTTGAGGTTTCCACCGGAGTACTTTTCTTGCTTTTCTTTTCTGCCTCTTTCTTCTCTTCCTCAGCCTTTTGCCTCTTTTCCCGGTTGGCATCAAGTGCCTCCTTTGGGATGCCTAGGCCTTGGGCAATATGCTCTACTTCTTTTCTCACCTTCCTCTTTATCTCAGGTTCTCTGAGTTCCACATGGATCTTCACACTCAGCTCCTCAAAGGTTCCAAACCTTTCTACCTTTGGATCTTTGGGCTGACTAAGCATGTGTTGAACATGCAGTTCTATAATCTGTTCATCAACCTCATACCCCATGGGCATGATCCAGACTATCCTTGGCTCTACTGCCTCCATTAGGCACTGATTTGTTTCTACCATAAAGCATACTGTGTCTTTGTACTTCTCAATAAGAGACTGGGGAATTCTTTCTCTTGCTTGCATCATGCTCTGAAAGTTCTTGAAATATCCCCACAGGGCTGTATTTCTTGCTTTAGCATCTCCAAGTCCATGCAAATAATCTCTGATTTGGATGGCAACTGGTCTGTCATTCTGCTATATCCATCCACTAGATTCAGGAAGCTCATTCATGTAATAAAAGAATAGATAGAGGATCAAACTACCATACTTGAAGGAGTTCTTCTTGTCGTTCTTAATCTTCTGCAGATTTTCCAAAAGTTGGTTTAGAAGAAGCTCACACAAATCATAGTCTACATTCTCTTTTAGCATTTGATAAGCTGTGTAAATTGTAGTTCCCGGTACTGAATTTTCCCTACTGGAGTGATAAATCTTGTAACCAATTATCATAGATGCAAATTTGACATCCGGTTCAGTGATGTCTTCAATTGTCATAGCTCTCTTATCAAATTTTGATCCGGTTGCATCACTAACTATCTGATTTTTGACAGACTTGAGGATAGGTGTTCCACCGGATGAGTGCAGACTGGTTACAGCCCTAATTGCATCTTTGGTGATCTTAAAAGGCTTGTTCAACCATAGGAAATTGTCATGCACTCTACTCAGTACATACCGGACCCATTCATCTTCTTCAAAACAGGGGAAATGAATGCACTGTGCAGAGTGCTTATCTCGGATGGCTTTAAATTGAGGTTTAATCTCAAGGGAATCATCTATCAACTATTTGTGATAGATATCCATCAATTTTGATTCTCTAAAGTCTTCAATATTAGCATGTATGTAAACCCTAATGTCCTCCGTATGCAATACACCATGCGGAACACTAGAGAAGGTCCTAGGGGATCTACCTCCAAAGATTTGTATGGATGTTTCTTGAATGTGGGGCGAGGTCTATTAGAGATCTTAACTATATTTGGAGTAGCCATTTTTCAAAAGATTTGCAGTGAGATATTGAAAACAAAAAATACCTTATGCGCCTTTGGTTACATGGAGTTGGTTTGATTGATTTCTGGATGTAATAACTTCTGTGAGTGATCTTCGATAAGCTTGATGAATTTTGTTGCAGAGCTCCACTTTTCATTTCTTCTTGAGTGCAAAATGAACAAGTGATTAATGAGAAATCCCTTATATTGCTCCGCAAACCCTAATATCTAATTGCAATAAATGCTCGACCTATATTATTCCAGTTTGCCTTATTCGAATGACTTGAAGAACCGGATCAGTCCTGATCTATGAACATCATGCGGATCTTCTAACCATGAACAAATCAAGATGACACATCACAAGGACATCCCAAATACTCTGTCCAATCCACAGAATAAGAGAATGCACTTCCAGATCTCTCTGGACCTTTTTGTAATCCTCTGTCATTCCGGAGCATCTCCCAGAATAGGTTCTACATGATCGATCACAACTTCTTCACATCTTCATGCGGACCTCTAAAATCTTAGCTGGATCATCTCAAGACTCATATCTACAAACCCTTTACTTTGCGTCTTGTGCCTAATCCGGCACCACTTGATTGGCTGGGGGAATAGGGTTTTCTTTGTGTCTCCCCCTGAGCCAGAGCTCATTTCTTAATTTTTAGAAGGAATATCAGCACCAGAGTCTGGTGCGGATCCAACCTCTACCTTCTCTGAACTTTTCTTCACCCAAATCTTGTTCATCTCATTCCTAACTTCATCCGCATTCATCTTTTGTTTACCCTTGTCTTGATTTTGATTATATACCGGACCTCTTTTGTCCTGATTTTGCTTCTGTAGATTTTTGCATTATGACCGGACCTATTACAGATTTGTCAAACAACATTTCTTTGCATATTTGACTGATAACCTCTTGATCTGCATTGATTAGCCATATGACCTACTCTATTGCATGTAAAGCATCTACCATTAAATGATTTGTTCATTTGCATATTTTGTTGGTAGGTGGTGACTGATCAGGAAAATACTATACACTAGCCATGTATCCTCGCCGACTTAAAAAAATCCTATTTTTTTATGACCGACATAAGAAAACCCTAATTTTTGTAACCGACAAAAAGGCTTGATAAAAAGCGGCCAAGGGTTAGGGTTTGAGTATTGTATTGTAGCATTTGCAGCGGTATTGAGTTGCAAGGATTGCTGATTGTAATCAGTTTGATTTACTGGATAATAATATTGGACTCTCTGTTTGGTGGATGTAGCCCGAGTTTGGGTGAACCACGTTAAATCTTGTCTCTCGCTGTTATTAATTCTGTGTATTTCCATTTCTCTGTTTAATCTTTATTTGCATTTAATTGATATCTTCTGCCAGCTAACCCTAACAAGTGGTATCAGAGCGGGTTGTGTTCGATTATCGTCTGCAGGAAAGTCTCACGGTTGAGTGGGAGCAATGGCGGACGAGGGTAAAATGAAGGTTGATAAATTCAATGGGCAGAACTATTAGTTATGGAAGATGTAGATGGAAGATTACCTCTATCAAAATGATTTATGGAGGCCGTTGGAAGGAGTAGCCAAGAAACCGGCAACAATGTCTGATGAGGATTGGAATCTTCTTGACAGAAAGGCACTGGGAACCATTCGGTTGTGCCTGGCACCATCGGTGGCATTCAATATAATGGAAGCGAAGACAACAGATGGTCTGATGAAAGCTTTGGCTAAATTGTATGAAAAACCCTCAGCCTCAAATAAGGTATTTCTCATGAAGCAGTTGTTTAATTTGAAAATGGTTGAAGGTGGATCTATGACAGGTCATTTAAATGAATTTAATACGATTGTCAGTCAATTGACTTCTGTAAATGTAAAATTTGATGAAGAAGTTAGAGCTCTCTTGATATTATGTTCATTGCCTGAAAGCTAGGATAGTTTGGTAATGGCGGTTAGTAACTCTATTTCTGGTTCAAATACCCTAAAATTTGATGATGTTATTGGTGTTATTCTGAGTGAGGAAATTCATAAGAAAAGCTCAGGTGGATCCAAATCAGGCAGTGTTTTGAATGCAGAAAGCAGGGGTAGATCAAAGGAGAGAGGAAAAGGTTCTGGAGGTCATGGGAAGTCACGAGGAAAATCAAAGGACAAAAGAACCCAAACCAGAGGACAAAAGGATTGCTGGTACTGTGGAAAACTAGGTCATCTGAAGAAAGATTGCTGGTCTCGGAAAAATAAAGAAGGAGACAAATAAGAAGGCAATAAGGAAGCAAATGTGGTAAGCAATAAGTCTGAAGATGATGCTTTGATTCTTTCCCTAGATAATGCTGATGATTCATGGGTTTTAGATTCAGGGGCCTCATTTCATGCTACGCCCCATAGAAGTTATTTCCTTGATTATGTCCAAGGGGATTTTGGGCTGGTTTATTTGGGAGATAATGAACCCTGTCAGATTGTTGGAAAGGGAAGAATCAAGATTAAGTTGTAGAATGGGAATCATTGGCTACTACAAGAGGTGAAGCATGTTCCAAGGCTCAGTAGGAATTTAATTTCAGCAAGGCAGCTAACTGAACAAGGTTGCACTATTACATTTACTACTAAAAATTGGAAGGTTTCAAAAGGTGCCTTAGTAGTAGCAAAAGGTGTAAAAGTAGGCACCTTATATCTTTGTACAAGTCATACTGTTCCTTCTACTTTAGATTTTATAGAGGAAAAATAAACAGGTTTAGGAACAGTTGCTGCAGGTTTGCAGGAAGAGACTGGAAAAGTTGCTGCAAGTTCTGAAACAACACTGTGGCATAACAGACTTGGGCATATGAGTGAAAAAGGTATGAAGGTACTTCATTCTAAGAAAGTTTTACCAGGTGTGAAATGTATTAATATGGATTTCTATGAAAGTTGTGTGTATGGAAAACAAAAGAGAGTCAGTTTTCTCAGAGATGGGAAGCAAAAGAAAAATGAAAAGTTGGAGCTTGTGCATACAGATGTATGGGGACCAGCTCAGGTATCTCTTTTGGTGGCTCTCGGTATTATGTTACATTCATAGATGATGCAACTAGGAAGGTCTGGATTTATTTTCTTAGACAGAAATCTGATGTATTTGAAACATTTAAGAAATGGAAAAGCTTGGTTGAAAATGAGACAGGTAAAAGATTAAAATGTCTCAGATCTGATAATGGCGGTGAGTATTGCAGCAAAGAATTTGAAGACTATTGTTCCTTTAATGGAATTCGTAGGCAGAAAATGGAGTGGCTGAATGCATGATAGGACAATAATGGAGCGTGCAAGGACCATGAGATTGCATGCTGGACTGCCTTTAAACATGTGGGCAGAGGCTGTCAACACTGCTGTATATTTAATTAACAGAGGTCCTTCAGTTCCTTTGGGCTATGGTATTCCAGAGGAAGCATGGACTGGCAAGAAGGTGAGTTATTCTTTTCTGAAAACCTTTGGCTGTGAAGCATTTACACATATAGATTCTAAAAATAGAACCAAGCTGGATGCGAAATCAAAAAAATGTACCTTCGTTGGATATGGCATTGATGAATTTGGTTATAGGCTTTGGGATTTTGAAAATCAGAAAATTGTGAGAAGCAGGGATGTTATATTCAATGAGAAGGTGTTGTACAAAGATCAGTTGCAGCAGCATGAGAAGAAAGAAAAGGATTATGTGGTGCTGGATGATACTCCAAATAGTGATGTTCTAGTGGCTCCTCATGCTCCGCAACAGCAACCAGAAATACCACAAACTCCAGTGAATGTTAGACGGTCAACAAGGATAAGTAGACCTCCTGAAAGGCTTTCTCCCTCTTTGTATTCTATTTTGTTAACAGATGCTGGTGAACCAGAAGGGTATGATGAAGCTATGCAGGTGAATACACAAGTTCAGTGGGAGCTTGCCATGCAAGAAGAAATGGACTCCTTGCTGAAAAATCAGACTTGGGAATTATGTAAGTTACCTGTAGGTAAAAAGGCTTTACCAAACAAATGGGTTTATAGGCTGAAAGAGGAAGATGGAGGTAAGAAACGATTTAAGGCCAGGTTAGTTGTAAAAGGATTTCCACAAAAACAGGGCATTGATTTTGTTGAGATATTTTCTCTGGTTGTCAAGATGACTTCTATTCGTACTGTTTTAAGTATTGTGGCTGCTAAAGATTTGCATTTGGAACAGCTAGATGTGAAAACTACCTTTCTCCATGGTGATTTGGAGGAGGAGATATACATGGCACAACCACAGGGATTTGAGGTCAAAGGTAAGGAGAAACAAGTGTGCAGATTGAAGAAAAGCTTGTATGGCCTGAAACAAGCACATCGGCAATGGTATTTGAAATTTGATAGTTTTATGGCTGAGCAAGGCTATAGTAGGTGTAATTCTGACCATTGTGTTTATTTTAAGAGGTTGGATAATGACAGCTACATCATTTTATGTTTATATGTTGATGACATGCTTGTAGCTGGGTCTAACATGGATCACATCAGAGAGTTAAAACATCAGTTATCACAGTCATTTGATATGAAGGATTTGGGGGCAGCAAAACAAATCCTTGGTATGAAAATTTGCAGAGATAGGAAGAACAAAAAATTGACTCTATCTCAGGTTGCTTATGTTGAAAAGGTGTTGCAGAGATTCCATATGGAGAATGCCAAAGCTGTCAGTACACCTTTGCCTAGTCATTTGAAATTGACTAAGGAGATGTGTCCAAAGACACAAGAGGAGGAAGAGAAAATGTCCAAGATACCCTATGCTTCAGCTGTAGGAAGTTTAATGTATGCCATGGTATGCACAAGACTGGATATTGCACATGCTGTCGGAGTCGTTAGTAGGTATATGAGTCATCCCGGATTTGAGCATTGGAATGCGGTCAAATGGATTCTCAGATATTTGAGAGGTACATCTAATAAACACTTATGTTTTGGGGGCTCTAATACTGATTTAGCAAGTTATGTAGACTCAGATTTGGCAGGGGATATTAATACTAGGCGAAGTACTACAGGTTATGTCTTTACTGTAGGTGGAACATCAGTGAGTTGGATTTCTAGGTTGCAAAAGGTGGTTGCTTTATCCACCACAGAGGCAGAATATGTCGCTGCAACAGTGGCAAGCAAGGAGATGATATGGCTACAATCTTTCATGGAAGAATTGGGTAAACAACAGGCTAACAGTTCTTTGTATACAGACAGTCAGAGTGCCATCCATCTTGCAAAGAATTCTGCCTTGCATTCCAAGACCAAACACATACAGTTGAGGTATCACTTTATTTGGTCGGTGTTGGATAATGGACAGTTAAGGCTAGAAAAGATACATACAGATGAAAATCCAGTGGATATGTTTACAAAGGCAGTGACAAGGGCAAAGCTGAGCTCCTCTTCAACTTCGATTGGTCTTCTAGACTGAACACAATAAAAATTGAACCGTAGACTCCAGGGTGCTTATTTCCAGTGGGAGTTGCATGCGCAGTGGTGTCATCTAGGATCAGTCTCCAAGTGGGAGATTGTTTTGGTGTGGAGCCTGATCAGTCTCCAAGTGGGAGATTGTTGGTAGGTGGCGACTGATCAGGAAAGTACTGTACACTAGCCATGTATCCTCGCCGGGGTTCGGGGGCGATAGCCCCCAAGAAAATCTTATTTTTTTATGACCGACATAAGAAAACCCTAATTTTTGTAACCGACAAAAAGGCTTGATAAAAAGCGGCCAAGGGTTAGGGTTTGAGTATTGTATTGTAGCATTTGTAGCGGTATTGAGTTGCAAGGATTGCTGATTGTAATCGGTTTGATTTACTGGATAATAATATTGGACTCTCTGTTTGGTGGATGTAGCCCAAGTTTGGGTGAACCACATTAAATCTTGTCTCTCGCTGTTATTAATTCTGTGTATTTCCATTTCTCTATTTAATCTTTATTTGCATTTAATTGATATCTTTTGCCGGCTAACCCTAACATATTTCTGCATTCATGAGACTTATGTCCATACCTTTTGCAGTTAAAGCATTGTCCGGAGAAGGATGAATTAGTCTGATTCATTCTCTTTCTGTACTGATTAGCTTTGTGACCAAAGTGATTGCAGTTGTGGCAGTATCCATTGAAGGATGGATAGCTTTGAGCATTGGGCTGTCTTACCGGAGGTCTTCTAGGCCTGTTCCTTGGATTTTCTGATCCAAAATTCTTCTGACCGGATTCGGAGCTTTCTCCTTTCTCATATCCCAAACCACACTTGTCATTGCCCTCTTTTGACTTCCAAGAAGAACTTCAAGTTGAGCAGAACTTATCTTGAATTTCTCTTTATATTCATTTGCTGTTTGAAGATCCCTTTTGAGAGAGACAATTTGATTCTCAAGTTTTTCTTCATTATCTTTAGCATCTTCAAGATCAGATTCAAGATGTCTGATAATCTTATCCATCTGGTGGCAATCTTCTGATTTCTCTTTGAGAGATTGTCTTAGATTGTCTTCAGTTTTTCTTTTCTCTTCAATCTCTTGAGTAAACTTTATAACTCTTGATTCCATTTCATGTCTTACCATAATGACTTCTTTTGATAACTTTTCACATATCTTGGTTTTCTCAGTTAGCTCTTCATTTGTATTACTTTCTTCACTTTGTCTTGCCAATTGCTGGAGCAACTCCTTTCTCTTTTTCATAGAGAGACTTAATTTGTCTTTTAGTTCTCTCATGACTTCATTAGCCTGTTTGAGTCTTTCCTTTAATTCATTGACTTCAGAGTTTGACTGTTCAAGATCCTCAAGGGCAGTCTTGAGTTGCTCCCTTAAACCATATGCATCCATTGGAACTCCCAGATCTTCCTCAAGCTGTTAGGCTCTATTAGGAGGAACTTAGCTCTGATACAAATTGTTGATAACTGAGAGGGGGGGTGAATCAGTTATCCTAATTATTTCTTCTTTCTGAACTTTCTTATTAATCAATGTAGCATTAATTCAAACAAGCAAACATTACCATGAAATAAAAAACACATGACACAGTATTTTTGACGTGGAAACCCTGTTAAGGGAGAAAACCACAGGGTGATTAACCCAAAGATTATTCTCTGTTAGAAGAACAAGGAATTACAAAATGGCACTTGCCAATTAGGGCTCACTGCCCGAGCACACTGCTCACAAAGGATGCACACTACCTACAAGGAGACACACTATCTACAAAAGAATGTTATACAATACTTGAACTGATTGGAAGCATCCACATATGCTGGAGTTCAGTTTCGGTTAGGCTCAGTACACTGATCTGCTGCACTTCATCTTTCCTCTTCTCTTTATTCTGCTTTTCTTTCACATACCAGATCTTTCTTACTGCTTCTGTTCTACTCTGCTCTTATTCGCATATCACATCTCATTTCCTCACTTCTCATAACTAAATCCATCCTATATATATATCCGCACAAGTGATTTCATTATCTTTCTAGTCGGCACCCGGAACAGTCTATCTTCTCACAAACTTTGTTCTGTCGGCTGAATCCTTGCACATCAAGTAATGCGGATAAAGCATATACTTGTAGATATCATTAATCATGTTAGCCAAACATGATTCATGCCTTCACAACCTTTACCATCATCAGTAACACATCCAGAAAATAGTCTTATGTTCTGTCAGTCAGTTCTTCCTCTGTTCACACTATCACTCAGGAATCCGGTACTCAACTATTCATATCTTTTTCCTTGTCCATCACCGGAGGCAAAATCCTTGGAATATACCACTCAAGGTAGTTCTCTTGACTTCCCCAGATCCGCACTGCACCAAGATACTTCCTCTGAGAGATCTGGACCTGTCTGTCAGACCTTGCCACATGCTCTGTTCTTGTTCACCGGACCACAATAATCTTCATTCTGACTTCCGGTAGAGACACACCATGACTTGCGGATATGTGGGATGACCTTTGTTGCCATCAGTGACAACAACCATGAATCCATATAGTGTCTCTTGCCAAAAACATGATTGTCTGTATAGTCTTAAATTGATCTTTCTTGTCTCCCTCACTACAAGTACTCATGATACATGTACCCCTTAAAATTTATTTTAGCACTGGTAATATAATCTATATCTTTGACTTGCTACAGACTTAGACAATGGTAACAAAATAATAATCTCTCCCAAAGCCTTTATAATACATTGTGACCACATTTTAGACTTTATACATGAAGGTATACAATGAAATAATCTTGAAGGTCATCAAATGGGAAAATGGAAACTAGGACCACATTAGGAGTTATTAACTATAAGACTAAACATATGGCATAGACTCCAAAACTCCTTTCAAAAGATGAATACTATGTACACCCTCAACTAGACTCAAATCATCAATATATACACACCTAAAATCATTTGTCTAAAACTTCATGCCTACAACTTCATCTAGATCCTCATCTAAATAGTTTTCCACCAAGAATCAAAATTTAGGTCTCGAATGAAAATCCCAACTTCAATTTGAAAATTACATAGTTCACTATAATAGCTCTTATATTTTGAAATTTGTATGCACATGTATAGATGTACGTTTAATTTAAATATTTCAAGTGTAATTTCTTGAAACATGTATAATTTATCTAGTTTATTTATAAGTTATAATTTTTCAACATGTATATGTTTATTTATAATTTATATATATAGATTCTTGATAATTAATTTTGTACTCAAATTTGTATGTTTATATGTATATATGCAGGTTCATAGTTTTTATATATATCATCATGGATGATATTCCCTTTGATGCTAAGGACTTTCTCAATACATAAGATGAACAGGCACCATCTCCACCCCCACCCCGACATCCAGATGCCCCACCTCCACCCCCACCTCCAGGCATCCCACCTCCACCCCCACCTCCAGGAATCCCACCTCCACCCCCACTTGGACCCCCACCTAGAACTGACTAGGATCGCTTGCAAGCCATAATTACTGAAAATGTGGATTCCATACAAGAAAAATTAAATTCCATTTGCAGTGAACAATTCATGCCACCTCATGTGCTACGTTTTGCAACTTTGATGCAAAACATTGTAGATTCTGTGGGGTCTATTGACTCAGAATTTGATGAATTCCAGAAATGGAGAGAGGAGAGGTACCAATTTTATGCTAATGGCCTCTCCTATAAAGATATTTTGGATCTTAAAATCACAAAAGGTCATTTAGTACAATATTTTAGACACCCCATCACAAATGAACCTATTCCTACAAATAAGAAAAGAATATCAATCAGGTGGTGTAGACATGAAGGAATGTCTACCAATTTTTGGGACAGATGGTGGATGGTGTTTTATTATCCACCTCATGCTAAT
The DNA here is from genome assembly GCA_027924645.1 of Cunninghamia lanceolata. NCBI lineage: Eukaryota > Viridiplantae > Streptophyta > Pinopsida > Cupressales > Cupressaceae > Cunninghamia > Cunninghamia lanceolata. Next base: position 9,236,093 of record BSBN01001344.1, on the reverse strand, counting down.
TGTGAGGTTCCTTTATATTTTTTGAGAAAATTATATGTAGAGTTTGTTGTGAATCAAAAACCCAACTATTTTGATTTTAGATCATTCCAGGGTGTTGGTGGCGGCATGCCACAACAGAGGTTGGGGCATGGGTTGATCCCCAATGAGCCATGCCTGTTCAACCTCTTATTGACCCTCCTATTGCTGCCATTCCTGCGGCCTTCCAGCATCATGTGGTGGTATCCACACTAGGCACATTGAGTGCACTCTCAAGTGCCTAGATGAGAAAACTACTATGATGGTAACTCAGGTTAGAGACCATGGAGGAGCTGATGGTAGAAGTGGTCTTAGTACCACTCCACATGTGTCGATGCCTCATACATGTACAAGATACTATCGATTGTGTTATGGACCTTATCAGGCAGCTGCACCCACTTCAGCTACAAATGCAACATCTGATAATATGGGTGAATCATTTATTGATTATCTATTTGTTGAGGATCATCCCACTGATCATTCAACATAGGTATATACATAGGTTACACACATGTTAAATTTATAACAATGTTTAGCACATGTTTTTAATGAACATATAGAGATCAATTAAATTGTAATATTTTAACAATCAAATTGTTTGGTGTAGATGATGGCAATAGGGACCATTGATTGATTTAATTTTTCATCGACACTTGTTCATCTTAGGCACCCATTTGGGGTATTTTGAATGATTTATATTTTAAATAATTTTATTTACTTGATTTTAATTTGTAATTCAGTCTTGAACATGTACATTAAATATTTATGTTGGTTTAGGATTCTTCCACATTGAATCCTCCATCTGAGGGTGTCTCGAGCGCTCCTCCATCATTGGGCATCTCACATGACCCTTTTGTATGTATATTGTTTTAAAAAACTATATATATACTTAAATTTTTCTCTTTTGAATTCACTATATCTTAAAACGTGCATATACTATTTAATATATATTAAAAAAATATGTCTATGTAGGTTGACACAACAATGAGGATGGGCATTGCAACACACTTGAATGATCCAAGTTTATATCAGGGGTCAACTGCATTTTAGGTTGTTGAAAAATGTATCTATGTTTACATGCAATATATGTTTTAACCTAATTTGTACACATGTGCTAAGTTATAAATGACCTTGTAGGAGCTTGTCAATGACACGTTTCATCATGTTCATGCCATTCCACTTGCAACACATGCAGAGCAGGAGAACAGAGGAGATGGGCAGCCTAATATGGTATAATTTAAAATTTAGATTATATTTAAAGTCAATTAAAATATTGATGTAGGAGCATCTACGGTGTAAGAGCAATCTTGCATCAACCAACAAAAAATTTTCTTTTCAATAAGGGCTAAATTTGGCAGGGTTACTATTTTTAGTAAGTTTGCATTTGTGCATGGTTGGACACAAAATCTTACACGGACCTCTAGAATGGTGAATTGAAGCTAATGGTGAAGAAATCACTTCAATACCATTTGTCATTTGTGAGATATTAAAATTTCAAATTCCAAAAGTCCTATTGAAATATTCAAAGTTGAATTTGAGGCACTTAGAAGCTCCGAATAGGCCCAAAATTTGGTGGGAAACCCAAGCAGTCTACCTTTAGGTATTGCTTGTGCACAACTGTCTTTTCGAGAGCTTTCTGAAAAGGTATTATAATTGAAAATCCAACAGTCAGATCGAAAGTTATGGCCCCGCGAAGTTGACCTATTTTTGGAGGGAGATGCAAATTTCAAAATTAAGCTGGTGTCCCCCAAAAAGGGCTATATATGACCAATTTTAGGAACCCTTGGGGTAGCATAGTTAAGGGGGAAGGTGTAGAGTCAAGAAAAGGCAGGAAAATAGAAACCCTAGTTGATTTGGGGTTACAGAAGGCTGAAGATTCCAGAGTCTTGAGAGAGGGAGTTGTAATGTGTTGCAGCCTATAGGGAATTCATCCTCTAATTGTATTTGAGCTTCTATAATGTAATGTTTTGCCCATATTAATAAAATATCATTCTATTTTCTGTGTGCAATTTTTGTTATTGTGTGTTTTATGATTTATCCCCTTCATCAAATATATACATTGTCAACTTAAAGTAAATTTCAATAGAATATATATGTTGACATGTGTTAAAAATTCTTTTTTCTTTTATAGCTTGAGACATGTCATGTAGCTAAGCCTGTAGAGATAGGTCCTAGAACAGAGGATGCACAACAACCTCTTACGACATAAGAATTTAAATATGATAAATTATAAATTAAATTGAATTAAATCATTTTTAAAATTGTCTTACATCTAATTTCAACTTTCTTTCTCTTGTACATGTAGATTGATTCAGAGCATGTAGAGACTTTAGGTCTAGGTGCACCAGAGCATGCCTCTCAGCCTCAAATGGTAATTTTAAAATGTTATGATAAATTATTTAAATTAAATTGTCATTAAATCATTTTTTAATCATCTTACATTTGATTTCATCTAAATCTTTCTCTTCTACAGAGTGATTTGGGTCATCTGAGTAGTTTGGATGGTGTGAAGAGGTCACTTGATTACAGAGACAATATGAGTTAGGTTATTTCATGGGCTATATAATTTGACTATTTCATGGACTACATATATACTGTTTCTCATGGACTTTATATATATTGTTTCATGGACTTTATATTTTGAACATGGGTTGTATTGTCATGGACTTTATATATTGTTGAACATCCAAACTTTATTTCATTTTAGTATTTTATGGTCTAGATACAAGACTTTATTTCATTTCAGTATTTTATGTCCATAAACATTTAAGTGAAATAGAAATGACACTAGATATCTTATATTTAAATATATATAGAAATTGGGGTTCTAATAAAAAATTACAAAAACTAATTGGTTTTTATAGTGAGAAAACAATTTAACATCTTATATTTGGTTTTTATGGGAATTTTTTTACTTCATTTATATTATTGTTGGCAATTCTTATATATCATGCCTTTAGAAATTAAATAATGAACATTATCAAAATTTTGTATTAATAGAACGAGCTAACTAATGTATAGATAAAAAGAGAAGTTCCAGCTTTTATCTTAATATCATGTTGTTTTGGTTATGGAAATGTACCACATTTTTTATATTAAATAAGTAATGGTCAATCTAAAAGACTTCCACTATTTTAACTTTTTAATAGACTCACAAACATTTTACTAGAATGCAAGCTAGTCTTGGAATACATAATTTTAGAATGCTAGTGTGCGAGAAAAATTATTCTCCAATGATCTAACAATGTTTGACAATGTATTAAGCACACAAAAGAATTTAAGATCAATATTATTTCTATTAATTCTAAAGATATAAGTTTATTGAAAACTTTTTTTCTTTTATTTTTAACCATAGAGTATTAAATTTTGACACCCTCATCTATAATTTCAATCTATAACCATCAATTTTACATTAGATACACGTATCAATTTATATACACAACATATCTGAATATCATATCATAGGTGAGAGGACCCAATTGTTGAGCATGTTCCAATAGGTGTGATAGTATTTGTGCATTTAAGGCCCATGCTTGGAAGTCTCTCATAACTGAAGATAAATTAGATAAGTTGATGGGTACAATGAAGGACTTGTCATACAAGGTGGTAAGGAATGAGGAGTTACCTCCTCATGTAATGTTGCACCATATTTCAATGAAGGATAGTGGTTGCATAATAGGCCTTATAACACTAATTGGTCCAAGAGACCATAGAAAAATGATAGGAAAGTGATTCCTAAGCAAAAAAATCCATTGCAACAAGACAAAGAAACCCTAGATGCTCTAGGAAGAGATCATGTGAATCTCCAAGAAATTTCATTGTGGTGTGAGACTTGCTATCTCCCGTGCATGATCCATTAAAGTTGTAAACAAGAAATATGTGGCTAAAAATTATGAGCATGATGCACCATAAGATGTTGCAGATACTACTAAATTAGGGAATCTTGAGAATAGAGCCAAGCAAGTTCAATCTAGGCCACAAAAAATGGAGACAAAGAAAATAGAAAAGAACCAACAGGTAAGGATGTAACTTCTTTTATCTAAGTTATGTAGTTCATTCTTGATGCAAATGATGTAACCATTCCACAAAATGCCTCTTTGCCCAACTATAACCCTATTGATGTAGCTCAAGTCATGAGACAAGTTAGAATTTTAATGCCAATAGGGGAGCTCCTGAAAATTCCTGAGCATCTAGATAGAGAGTGATTTATCTTACATCATTATTGTAAATGAGTCATGACAACCTACTAATGTTCCCAATGATGCTACAATTGACAAACATACCCAAGATGTAGTTAAATTTTAAGGTTTGGTAGCATTAGAAATAATTTTTGATAGTACTTCCACATATGATTGAATATTAAATATAATTATAGTACTTTTCAATGTAACATAAATATTAACATAATTAGGGTTCATAAAATTATTGAATATTTACGAATAATTAACATAATTAGGGTTCAATAATTAACATATTTATGAATATGTGAATATTTAATATTTAAAAATTATTGAATATTAAATATTTATGTTACTTTATATGTCGTAATATGATGTCTTAAGGGGTCCTAATAGGACTTCTTAAGGGGATCAAAGAATTCATAAAAATTATAAAATTATCAAGGACTTCTTAAGGGTTCATAAAATTATTGAATATTTATGAATATTTGAAAATTATGTTAATTATTGAATATTATAATTTTCAAATATTCATAAATATTAATATAATTAGGGTTCTTCCACATTGAAGCTTATCTAACATTCTAAATGGGTGTCAAATCTTGTCCTAGTCGGGAACAAAAATGGAGAGATCCAGTTGTGTCTAGACATTAGAAATCTACACATTACATCCCTCAACAACAATTACCCACTTCCAAGCATGGACCACTTGCCACATCAGTTCACCAACAAAACGTGACTTAATGCACACCCATTGGTCCACCCTTTTTTAGGAAACTATTTGACACCTCAACAAAAAGTGTGTTGATGTGGCATCATATTTGACGATGTCGCCTTGCCAAATAAGCTACTGTAAAAATTTTAGAGTGATTCGAAATAGCCATGTATATGTTAAAATAAATAACTTGATTACTTATTTATTTCTATCATTATATTGAAAGTGGCATAATTTATATGTACTATGAAGAGCAATTTTAAAAAAGTTTACAGAGGTCCTAAATTAAATAATAGATAAATGTTTCATCTTCCAAACTAGTATATGTTGATAGAATAATGGGGAAACATATGGTGAGAGTAGAACGAGTAGAGATAGCTTAGTGTTGTAACCATTGTTGTTACAACACTATGGTTATTAACCTAAAGGTTTATCTTGATCAAGTGATATAATTTGGGTTTGAATAACTTGAGATTGTCATTTTATAAGCTTATTGGTTATGTCTAACACGAGATCAAATGAAAATAGGATTCTAGTACCTTTTGAGCCTAAGGTTGAATCAAGAAATTGGCTAAGAAGTGTGAGATATGAAAGAATGGAAATAGAAGAAGATGTAGAAGTAATATTTTAGGAATTATAAGCAAAAGTGGCTAGGATAGCCATGGTTGATGGAAAGTTAGATAGGCTAGAAAGTATGACACTCACCCTAATAGCAAGAATGGTTGGAAATAGGGTGCACCGAGATGGAGGTAAACATGAGGTTGGTGTTTCACAAAAAGACACTCCAAAATCTAATAAGGTTTTCAGCATGAGGCCAAAACTGATATCTAATCATATGATGGAGAAATTAGTGTAGAGAAATTAGGCCAATGGTTGTCTTACATGGAAGTGTATTTCAGTTTGTATTAGGAAAATATATCCAAATGAGGAAAACTAGTTCTCACTTACTATATTAATACAATTGTTGACAGTAGAATAATATATTTTACACTTGTTAGTTAATCACTAGTCTATGTGTAAGCATTTATAAACACTAACTTAAGAAACCACTATGTTATATTTCATCCAAATCTTGCCTATGTTACTTTATATATCGTAATATGATGTCTTAAGGGGTCCTAATAGGACTTCTTAAGGGGATCAAAGAATTAAAACTACATGTCTCATATTAATCATAATTGATGTAATTTAGGATGACTCATTAGAACAATTTGATGTCTTAATTTATGTCGTAATGGGATGTCTTAAGGGGTCCTAATACGATGTCTTAAGGGAATGTCTTAAGTTCTCAAAATTTGGTGAAGTTGCCCAAGGAAACCAAATTTAACAATAATACAATCAAATTTAAAGTAAATTCAAAGTAGAAAAACACGTGCATTTAACAAACAAAATATATAGAATAATAATTTTGATGTATTCAAGTGTAGAGTATAATTGTGTACATACACATGTATAGAAATTTGTGTAATAATGTAATTGTGTATGTACATTTATGCCAACTCAAAATAATGTGTACAAACTGTGGCTATGTCATCTCAAGAAAATTTGAAACTTGTGGGGAATGTAGCAGGTCTTCATGCCACCTGATATAAAAATAATACAAGCACTATCAATATATCATCAAAACATGTATTTTAATTTATATAAAACTATCTATATACACAACTTGTACCTGTATTTACAAGTTCTTCACACATGTACATATAGGTTTAATATGCATCCTCTCAAGTTTTTGTTTCAAAGTATGTGATGAATTTGTGATGATGGCCTAAGGATATAAAATGACAATTTAAATCAATTTCAACTAATAACGTACAAGAAATATCAAAACATGTATTTAATGTATTTAAAAGAACAATATAATACTATTTAACTATATTTACTTGTATTTACTTATTCCATTGTACTGTACCATCTCCATCCTCTCTTTTTTCCAATGCATCGATGATTGTCTCATGGTCTTCCATAGAAATTGACCATAGCTCTTTATTTGCAGGTTTTCCACGATACCTCTCCAGTTTTATATTTGTTGCTAACACCAAATGTGAGTAGTGTATAATCTTCTTATGTGTTTCATAATCTTTAAATGTAGGCAAACCATTCTTCTTTATTAGGTATTTTCGTAGCCAAGTGCCAACAACCACCACCGAACCTATTGGATAATCATAGCCATCATCAAAGAAATTCTCAAAATTTGTTTAAAGGGATCAAAGAAGTTCTCAAAATTTGCTTAAGGGGATCAAAGACTTGTTATCAAAATTTGCTTAAGGGGATGTCTTAAGGGGATCACTGAACCTGTTGGATAAGGAAAGCCATCATAATCTTCTCGAGGTGCTGTTAACTTATGTTTAGTCTCCACACAATGAGCCAACCAATATTATGTTTCCTCTTCATTCTCCTTAGGTGCAACAACAACATACACATGTCCTGGAAACAAATTTTGATTCAATAACTTGCACATGTTCATAAAATTTGACCAATCTACATACATGCATTCATATGTACACATAAATAAATAAAAGCACTACAAAATAGTAACGAAGTGAAATAAAATGAAATAATTTGAATGAAATTACCTTCTTGTACAAGGTCTGAAACATGCTCATAATCATCTAATGCAAACAATTGATCATTATCTTCAATTGTTGTTTCATATTGATTGTGTGCTTGTGCAGGTGTCAACGGTTTTTACTTCCACTCTTCAACCCATTATGTATTCTCACATGCTTCCCAATCTCTTGAAATGTAAAACTAACAAAAACATGCAAGCTCCCTTGTCCAGATAGTCCATGTACTTGCATTCAAACTCCTAAATGAATGCCATTTAGTAGATCCACTGATTGTCTCACAATCAAGTCTAGGTAGAATGTTTTCTTCTTCAACCAACCAAAAGGATCAGCAAACTGTAGAGTACTCACTTGATCCAGGTGTACATAATCTTGTATTGCACCAATCCACAATCCCACGTGCATCTTTAAATTTTACTGCTTCCTCAAATTTCAATTGTTGTCTAGCAAGAATTATTTTAATACATGCACCAACTCCATCATGTTCTCCTTTACCATGTCCAGATTCAAAAAAATTCCACATATGTTGGAGATTATGTTCCTTGTGAACCCTACTCAACCAATAGAACATTTGAGCATTCTTGAACTGCCCCATACAATTATCTGACCATATGAGATGTTCTGCCATCTGGATTCCTCTTTCTCTTAAATTTGTATAAAATATATTGAAACAATATTGAACAAAATTTGACAAGTGTAACCGGTTGTCACTCAAATAGAAATGATACTCCCTCAAAACTTTTCTATCATCGTCTGTGCTATCATCTGCATGTCTATAAACAATATGAGCAAACATGGCCACCTGCACTGAATTGCAATATTGTGATTGGATTTCCTCTTACGGAGCTAGAGTATAGTTTTTCGCAAAATCAATCACTGATAGTATAGTGTGTTTCTACATGCACAAAATTGTCCATCAAGCCATTGAGCTTGTTGAGAGTGCTTGACATATTTTGGTACAATCTTATTCTTAAACTCTGATATGAATGCATGTACACTAACCTTTTCTGTAATTAAATCACAAAGCTTTCTAATTTTTCCATCTTTTAAAGAATATTCAACATTCTTAAATCTTTTAACATACACTAATTGTTGTCCAAAATCATTCTCAACACTTTCATGCATACAAACTCTTAAGAAATAAAGACTGCCACAACTAGTGCATTGTCCAGAAATACATGAACTTAAATAAAATAATTTCCCATTAGATCTTTCACAAAACAAACTTGATATAAACTCTTATTATTTCAGGTGGCATATTAATATCACATTCCTATATAATCATGTTAGTATGTAAAGTAAAATGTATAGATCAAAACACATCATAATAATAATGAAATTGAACATGTGTTTTACAACAACAAGATATTCATTGTTTATTAATCTTTACATACCATGGTTTGCATTTTTTAAAAGATCTTTGACTTATTCTAATATTACCAGGTAACACTAATTCACCACAAATTTTTTTATAAAATTCAATTTGCGTTGTATCTAATAGGTGTTTTGGATGAGGATCACAAACTTTGGACCCCACTCTTAATTTTAAAACATCTCTAGCATTAGATGATACTCTAGTATTATCATGCCAATATTTTTTGATCAAAGATTTGATTTCAACATTTAGTTTCATGTCAAATCTCGGGAGTCGACCACTAAAACTCCAACATTGGTTGATTGGATCATTTTCTATACTTTCTCTTCTTTTTTCCGCTCTTACCAATGTTTTATGATATATTTTTAGAATTCCACTAATATTTCTTACCTTTCTTCTATTCAAAGTTGATTTATTAATTATAGCAGTTGTTATAACTCGTCTTGTTGCATTCTTATCTTTAGATCGACTATTCTTTCCAATAGACTCAATGGCACTGGCAACAATAGACATAGCATGTTTTAGTGATTGATCTTTTCTTCTTGATTTAACAAAAATGCCTAACATTTTCATTACTTTTCTCAATTTCCACATTCTCATTAATTGCATCATTAGTTGACATTGAAATGATAGTTTTTTACGATAAAAAAATTCTTTGTATAATCTATTGGCATGTGTTCTTATTTGTCTCCAAGAAATCTTACCAGGAAGATTATCCAAAACATCTCTTTCAATTTAAAAAAAAAATCTCATTTTCAACATCAAAACTATTTTCATTTTCAACAACAAAACATTTTTCATTTTCATTTTCAACAAAAGGATTTTCATTTTCATTTTCAACAACAAAACGGTTTTCATTTTCATTTTCAACATAAAGATTTTCATTTTCATTTTTAACATAAAGATTTTCATTTTCATTTTCAACAACAGTTTGTCTCAAATCTTGATCTCTACGAATATTATCTATTTCAACATTGTTATATCTAGCTTCTTTTAAATGTCCTGTCAACATCATTTCCATTTCATTCAAAGGTTGATTTGAAGACGTACCTACATTTGTGCCTATTGAAACATTCTCCATAGCATTGAAATGGGGATTTGAAGACATACCAGGAGTAGTTTGTATAATCGTATTAGTTTCCACATTTAGCTCTTACAAATTTGCATCGTCTACATCCATGGTCTCCTCAATGTTTTTATCTTCAATAGTTGTGGAATTAGATGCTTCAACATTATTCATTGATCAAATCTTTATTCTTCTATCTCTTTGTCTTTTTGCCTCCTTCTCTCTCTTTCTTCAATTTCTTCAAGGGTCAATAGCTTCCTATCTTTCCTCTTATTACGAGTTTGTGATCCCATGATTAAAATTTTTTGAAGTATGTATAAATGAATGTCAAAAACTTGAAAGCCTTCCTTCTTTGTTCAAGTCCTTCAAACAAGTAGCAATTCAACAAAATTTCACTCAAACAATATCTCAATGATGTCTCCTTTCAAAATTCAAACAAAATCCCAAGCTGATGGACCTGCATAAGACAAAATATGGTAGAGAATGTTGCAAATGTTTTAATCAGCCGTACAAAACAAGTTACAGGGTTGACTGTGACAGTCTTATTAAAAAAAGTTCAAATAGTAAATGGGATCCCGTTTTGTTCTATACCAACAGAGTAAGAAACAGGATCCCGTTATTTAAAATTTAAATTTTAGGCTTCGATTTTGCTTTGTAACCCAGTTTGGGAAAAGCTTTGGGGACCCGAACCTAACCTCTAGACCTGGTTTGACCTGCAACTTGAAGGTCCTGTCAATGTCACAACAAAATAGGGACTTTGGGCATGTCTGATGGCCTTTTTTGCAGAATTTTTGACAAAATTAAAACCCATTATAGATGAGACAATGTAGATTCCAAATATGTAAATTTTTTTTACAATTGGATTGTTTTTTCTATTTTTCAATTAATTTATGATAAAATAGGTCCATAAACTTGAATTATCAGGGTTTTTTAGTATTTTAATAACTTTTTATTAAAATATTTTTTTGTAAAAAAATTGTACGAAAATGTACTTTAGACAATTCTTTTCAATTTAAAATTTTTTTTAAAAAATGTTAAGTTTAGGTCATCTTATGCATGACGTACACGACAATTTTTTAAAACACCAAATTTGGCCAATAAAAATGTAACAAAAAAGAAATTCAATAAAAAATTATAAAAAAATATGGAAAACATGCTTCAATGAGTTACAAATGATTTTCCAAAAGGATTTAGAAAAATATGAAAATTTAGGTCAAAATATGGATGACGTACATGTGCATGGTATAGTAAAAAAAAAGTGACTTTTAAACAGTGGTTTTTAGAAATGCCTATCAAAAATCAATTTCTATTATTTGGGTATTTAAAAAAATTACATATTTGGAAACTATATTCTGAGTACTACATTTCATATTTATTGACTTTTTTCAAGATTCCACCTTTAAGTGCTTCAAATTTTTAGGTCAAATGTGACAAATTCTAAAAATCAGGGAAAACACTTCCACTTTTTGGCCAAAAAGTGGACTCAACTGCTTGCACACACCCAGAGGTGATTTATTGTGCTTCAATGGAATTGAACTCTAGCATGACATAGATGCTACTATCTTAGTTCACCAACTCTAGCAGTGAGCCATCCACCAGAAGTGAGCCACCCCATTAGCAGTGAGCCTCTTCTTTTGCACTGAGAATTCTAGGCAGTGAGCCTCCAACAGTGAGCGTTGTAAATTTTGATATATAATTTATATTGTGAGCTAACACTCATTGTGGTTTTTCCTTATTGGGTTTTCCACATAAAAATTTGGTGTCTCATGTGTTGAATGTGTGAATGTGTTTAAGTTTCTGATTATATGCTTTCATGGTTAATCATAATCAAGTGGTTAATGTGTTGATGTTTATAAGAAGTTAAGTTTTTACTACGATTCACCCCCCCTCTCAGTTGTCTTGTGCATTTCAACACTCATACCTTACATTAGCACATCTCATTTGTTAGGATTTTGCATTTTTCATATAACCTAGTTTTCACAAGAAGCTAGGGTTAGTGGTCCAAATCTCATTTCATATTTTTCTACTCCTTTAAACACTCATTCAAATCTGATTTTGAACTATATTTTTGCTTCATTGTGTGTTCTTGCATTTGGATTTCAAAAATTGGAATTACACATTGTGTATTTCAACAAGAATAACTATCTTCATCTGACCCCGGGGTGTAGACCGGTTGGTCAAGCCGTTGAAAGACACAGATGATCGACGCAGGTTCAAGCCCCAAACAAACCTGTCGTACCCAGTGTGGGTCCACTACGGGTTAGCACGCAGCCCCAGAGGAGGACTAGTCTCGTGTTAAAAAGCGGACTCGGTGACACCTCCTCTGAGATAAAAAAAAAAAAGAATAACTACCTTCATCTTTTTGGTTGTGCATTGAGTAAATTGTAGGACTTTGGCATCCTTCTTACATCATATCTAAGCTATTTTACACCTCATACCTGATTATATTCCATTCATTAATCATTTTTCATAATTTCATAGATTAATTTTATTATTAGGGTTTCAAAATCCTTGCATTTTTAGTGAATCTAGCTAATCTTCCACCTAGTGTTTCAAGATTGGCGGGTTATGATAAATATTTCTGCATTATTAGATTGATTAAAGGATTTTAGGATTCTGTACCTTACCATCCTCTTTGTCTCATGACATATTTTTCATATGTACATTGAAAAAAATGAAAAAATCAAGCATTTTAGGCTTACAAAAAGACATAGTTTTGCATTGTTTCATTGCATATGTTATAAATCATCCTAGAAAGATTTAAATCTCCAATTTTTACATCATATCTGATTCATATTATATAATACAATCATTTTATGATGTTGTACATTGCATTTGAAGACCTCCTTTTCTAGGGTTTTGTTGAAAAATTGATCTTCCCTATAACCTATTCATTTGCAAAGCTAGGGTTTGTAATCAAAATCTCATTTCAGATTTTTCTACTGTCATAAACACCTTTCAATTCAGATCCATCATTAATTTAAGGCATATTTTCATTGTTCATTTAAAAATTTTGCATCATTTTAATACTTTAGATTGATTATTTACATGTTTTTAATTACATAGTGTGTATTTCAACATTAAGGGTTTTCACACTTTATTCACAATTCTCTAAGAAAACCTTTAAAAAATTCATCTTGCATTTTTTTGTAGTACTGTTTTATCCTACCTACTTTGTTTGTTGTGAAATTTATGTGTTTTTGGTCTTTAAAACCCAATTTCCTCAAACTAGTGTACATCACAAAATTATACTTTCATCATGGACGCCTCTTGTTATTCATCTTTGGAAGCTTTGCTTGCATACATAATAGATATTGAAAATTTATACAAATTCACTAATAAGCATCCTCAAGTCCTACAACAAATAGCATATATCCATGACATTGATTTTTCCATGTGTTCCACATATGAAATTTTTTGTTACATATCTAATTTTGACAGCTTCACAACTCTCATGGGTATATACCCTTCAATATTAGAAAATCTCACTAATTTCATCTCCATGAGTGATCATGAGGAAGGTAACGATGAAGACACCCCCTTCTCTTACTACATTTCATGATGATATAATGGACATCATCTCTAAGACATATGAGGTTGACATAGCCTTGTGTGCCCCATCTAATGATTTGAATTCCTCTCCTAACATAAACCCTCCTTGTGAGGGTATTTTGGCGCAAGAAGAAGAAATCATTGATACATTCCTAAACACCACTTTACCATCTTTTCATTCCAATGCTCTCCCTAGCCAAGATGAAGCATTGGATGATGAAGACTCTAGTTTTGAGCAACTTTTTCAACCTATGGATAATGGTAGATCTTCTATTGATCTTAAACATCTTTTTAATAACAACTTAATGTTGGAGATAACAGTGTTAGAGACACTACTGGTATACTGAGGAGTATGATAGTCAAGAAGTGTTGTCATTGATGGCAACAATGATTAGAGAGTCAACAATATTAGATGGCAACAAAGTTTAGAGACCAAAATTTGGGTTGCAAGGTTATAGTAATATCCCTCACAGGATGTTTCTATACTCATATTGTTACCTATGCAAAAGGTTTTGATTCAGAAGATAACTTGGTGAAAAAGTTGCTAAGTATCAGACTATTTCCCCAATGCACAGTGTTATAGTTTTCTGGTTTGCATTTGTCACAGGTTGAAGATCTTCGTCTATGGTTTTGGTATGTTGTTAAGGACTATTAGAAGCATCTAAATCCAGATTTCCAGAATGTTGGCTACATGTTGAAGAAGTTCGGTATGACAGAGTGCAGTCTTAACTAGTATAGTGTACATGTTTTTTTTGGTCCGCATATCTCCATTATGATAAATTTCCTTCTCCAGTTCTAAGGCTGTATTGGCATATGTTTGGACATTCCATTTCCAAAGTTTCAAAGTTTGAAGCCTTCCGAAGTGTGAGATAAGTTTGTCCGAGTATCGCTACATGGATAGATAGTGATTGACTATGACAGAGACCGAGTTCTAGTACTCCGCATTTTGCTTTGCAGATAAGGGGATGTGTTTATAGATGTTTGAAGATTGTTTGTTCCAAGTTTGAGACAATTTGGAGGTCCGATTGTTAAGTTATGCTTTGACAGTCAGTGTGCATATGAGTTACTCTGCTCATGGAGCTGACTTGAAGAAATTTACTTAGTGCAGAGCATTCCAAAGGCTAGAATGTTGGCTAAGGAGGTTGTATAGGTCATGCTAACCTAGGAGAGTGTGTCTTATGTTTTGGTTTAGTCCACATTGGTTCTTGAGGCTGATTAAGTGATGTTCTACACACTGCACTCAAGCATGCCAACCTAATTGGTGATAAGAGTAAAGCAAATTTAAAAGGAGGTAAACGTGTTTTGTAAGAGTTAAATTGGAGCTATTTTAGGTCCACCCAAACTAATTTCAAGTTTAAATCTTGGTGCAAAGTATGTGGGAAAATGTTTCACACGCTACATCTTTTGGGACAACCTAGTTGATGATTGTAAATAAAGTAGATATAAATAAAGATTTGTCTTTGATGCTTTGGTGAAGAGAAGGGATAATGTATGTTTTGTGATGTGACAAGTACTTACAAATTTGAATTGAGAAAGAATAGAGAAGATAGTGTAATTATAGAGTAGAACAGTATTGTAATTCAGATCAATGAAAGAAGATTCTAATTGTGCTTCAATGGAACTCTAATCCATACATGTGTAGATGCAAATGTAACAGTTCATCATTGGCAGTGAGCCACCCCTTTCTTGTTGGGATAAGGTGCCATTAACCTTGTAAATCCCAATATTGTATTATTCCATTTATTATTTGTAATTACCCATAAGGGATGTACAAGTTTCACTGGCAGAAGTAAAAAATTATTTACTATCCACGGTAATTACGGAGTTACTGCACGGTAAGTCCCGGAGTTACTGAGGGTAGTTACAGGATGTCATTTACTATGGTAAATGGTAATTGGTCAAAGTGGGGTGCACATGTGGAGGAATAATCTATTTTTAGTGTTATGATGCACATCATAGATGTTGTAAGAAGGTGTAAGAGATTCTATGACAACTGTAAGTTGTCATAAGAATCTATGACACTAATAATAGCATATGACACATCATAAGATGCTATAAGTGGCTATTTTTAGCCCCAAGGCATTCAAGCTTGCATGGGCACTTTTTCCCAAGTGTAGGGTGCATGTATGCCAGCATTTATGACCCCATAAGAGCCTATTCTTGGCCATGGACGCCCAAGGTTGTATTGTTGACTCTTGACAAGTGTTATGGGCTTGTAAGAAGTCATTTAATGTCTTGCGGTTGTGTAAATTCTATATAAACCATAGCATAGTAGATGAGAGGAATATAACAGTTTACAGGTACCTAGGTTCTGCCGGAGTGAAGGTTGAAGGATAGAGGAAGTGAATGTATTTGTAATTTCCTTTTGTGAAGATAATACAACTTGGCCTCTTTTCTTGGTGGATTTTTTTTACCTGAAAGGGTTTTCTCCACATTAAACACTTGTGTTATGTGCTTCATTATGCTTCTGGTATATTTCTATATTGTGGGTTTATGTTTTGTTACAATCTCCATTGTTAATGCACACTTAAAAGATTGCTGAAATTTATTCGAATCAAATTTCCATTGAAGTAGTGTTTCTTTCATTTCTAACATTTGGTATTAGAGCCTGGCCAGCTTTGACTCTTGGGTGGTAGTGTGGAAGCTATAGCTACAATGGGAGATTTGGTTGTGTTTATTTTACAGATCTTGTGTTGTTATTATGGCTGCATCCACTGTTGCATCAACCTCTCGATTGGACATTGAGAAGTTCAACGGAATGGGGTATGAGTTGTGGAAGCTGAAAATGGAAGATTTGTTGGAAGAAAGAAACCAATGGTTGGCTGTCCAAAAAGAGAAGAAACCTAATGATGTCTCTCAAGATGAGTGGGATAGACTGGCTAAGAAGGCATGGGGAACCATCCGGTTGTGTCTTTCAAACTCTGTCTTGTTGAATGTCACAAAGGAAGAGACTGCATACAAGTTGTGGAAATGGTTGGGTGAGATATATCAAGCCAAGAGTATGGTAAATAAACTTATTTAAAAAGAAAATTGTTTTCCATGAAAATGAAAGAGGGTGAGTCAGTTGTAGAGCATTTAAATTCTTTTAATTTATTGGTGAGTCAGCTTGATTCAGTGGATGTCGAGGTTAGTGAGGAAGATAAATGTATCTTACTTCTATGTTCTTTACCTAAATCTTGGGAGAATGTTATCCTTGCTATCACTGCTAACCTTGCAGATCTGAAGTTGGATGCTCTTGTTTCAGTGTTACTGTCACAGGAATTGAGGAAGAAGAGTTCAGATAGTTCAGGGGATGCTCTTAGTGTCAGGGGAAAGTCTAAGGAAAGAGGACCTAAAGGAGATTAGACGGGGCAAAGGACAAGTCCAAGGGATGGTCTAAGACTTTTGGTAAAAAGAACAGAGTTAAGTGTTGGAATTGTGGTAAAAGGGGACATGTGAAGAAAGAGTGCAGAAATCCCAAGAAATAGTGGGAAAGTGCTTCAAATAAGTCCTTGAATGCAGGTGAAGAAGTTTTACTTTCTACATGTAATCTCGTTTCTAATGATCACTAGTTGATTGACTTAGGATGCTCATTTCATATGACCCCGCATAAAGAATGGTTCTCCTCATATGAAGAATATGATGGAGCTAATATCTACCTTGGTGACAACTCTCATATCTGATTGTCAGGAAAGGAAAGGTATTGTTGTGTTTCAGTGATGGGAGGATTAAAACCCTCCATGATGTTTTGCATGTTTTGCATGTTCCTGGATTAGCTAGAAATCTGATTTCAGTTTCGAAGTTGAATGATTTGGGAATGCATGTGACATTTGACAAGCATCGCTGTAGATTGGTGAGAGGGAACTTGGTGGTAGCGAAAGGGAAGAGATTTGGGAAATTGTTTAAGCTTGAAGCCACTATAGTTTGTAATGCCTCCTATGTATCTGAGGCCACTACTAAAAATACATGTATGTTGTGGCACCGTAGATTGGGCCACACAAGCAATAATGTACTGAAAACTATTAAGAATAAAAATTTGTTGGATGGTTTCTCTTATTCTGATGAGCACTTTGATTTCTGTGAGCATTGTGTGTTTGGTAAACAAAATAGAAAATCATTTCCTTCAGGAAGCAATAGAGCAAAAGAAAAGTTAGAAATTATTCATATGGATGTGTTTAGACCTATGGATAATGAATCTATTGGAAAATCTCATTATTTTGTAACCTTCATTGATGACGTATCCAAATTTACATGGATTTATTTTATGGAGCATAAATATGAAGTTTTCACTAAGTTTAAGGAATTCAAAGTCTTAGTAGAGAACCAATTAAGTTTAAAGATAAAAATATTAAGATCTGACAATTGAGGGGAATATTGCTCTAAGGAATTTGATGAGTTTTGCAAGTATGCAGGTATAATCAGACAAAAGACAACTTCGTACACACCACAATAGAATGGTGTTGCAAAAAGGATGAACCAAACAATTATGGAAAGGGCCAGAAGTATGCTTAGTGATGCACAGTTGGATAAATGCTTTTGAGCAAAGGTTGTGTGTACTTCTTGCTCCTTGATAAATAGATCTCCTTGTAAGGCTCTTGATTCGACACCTTATGAAGTGTGGACAGGTAAGAAACCTTCTGTTTCACATTTAAGGGTTTTTGGTTGTGAGGCTTTTGTTCATGTGCCTAAGGAAAAGTGATCTAAGTTGGATCTAAAGGCTGAAAAGCGTACATTCGTTGGATGTGGTGATAATGTGAAAGGTTATAAGCTTTGGAATCCACTAACCCGCAAGATTATCTTTTCTAGAGATATAATTTTTAGGGAAATTAGAGCTATTTCTGAACTTGAGCAGCCAAAAGAAAAAGATGAAAAGGTAAAGAAGGTGCACTTTGATTTAGAGCGGCAAGATGCACCTCAGGAAGAAGAGAATGATGGATTAGGGGGTGAAGAAGAAGAAGAAGATTCAAGTAGTTCTGATGAAGATGAATCTGTTGTGACAGAAGAAGTTGGTACGGATGATCATGCAGAAGAATGAGTAGAGTCTCTTACTCCACCCTTGAGGAGATCCACAAGACAACGGAATCCAATTGACAGGTATAGCCCACCAAATTTCCATTGTGTATATGCTTTATTGAGTACTAACGATGAACCTAGATCCTATAGGGAAGCTATTTCTGTAGATGTTAGTGAGTCTTGGCAGCTAGCCATGCAAGAGGAGATGATGACTTTGGAATCTAATAACACTTGGGATCTTGTTTGTTTGCCCAAAGGAAGAAAGGCCATAGGATGTAAGTGGGTCTTCAAGAAGAAGTTTGGAGCATACGGGTCATTAAAGAAGTATTGGTAGCCAAGGGCTACTCCCAGAGAGGGAGTTGATTTTGGTGAGATATTCTCTCCTGTTGCTAAATTGACTTCTATTAGATTTCTCTTATCCATTGCTGCAGCTTATGGTTGGGAGATTGAGAAAATGGATGTTAAGACTGCGTTCTTGCATGGAGATCTTGAAGAAGAAATTTATATGCAACAACCTATAGGTTTGAGGCAAAAGGAAAAGAACATTGGGTTTGTAGGTTAAAGAGGTCTCTTTATGGTCTGAAATAGTCCCCCAGAATGTGGTATCAAAAGTTTGATTCATTTGTTTTGAAATTGGGTTTTGTTAGAAGCGAGGAGGATCATTGTGTTTACATTCATTATGTTGATGATTCTATATTGGTTATTGCTTTGTATGTTGATGACATGTTTTTCAGCAATACTAAGGGTATGGTCAGTGAGCTTAAAGCCCAACTTTTAGGTACATTTGAGATGAAGGATCTTGGTGTTGTAAGGTATATTTTAGGAATGGAGATCAGAAGAGATAGAGTTAACAAAAAGCTTTGGTTGTCACAAAGTAAGTATGTGAATACTATTTTACAAAGGTTCAGTTTGCAAGACTGTAATCCAGTTAGAGTTCCTTTACCCATTGGTACTAAGCTTTCATTAGATATGTGTCCAAGGACTAAGGATGATCTTGAGGATATGTCTAATGTGCCATATGTTAGTGTTGTAGGGAGTTTGATGTATGCAATGGTTTGCACTAGACCAAATATTGCCCAAGTAGTGGGAGTTTTGAGCAGATTTATGTCTAACCCTAGTAGACAGCATTGGAACTATGCGAAGAGGGTGTTTAAATATCTTGCAGGTACTTCTGATCATTGTTTTGTTTATTCTAGTACTGGTAGTGCTGATAAATCTTTGGACATACATGGTTTTGTTGATGCAGATTGGGTGACTTAGACAGTCGAAGGTCCACTAGTGGCTATGTGTTTACTCTGTTTGGAGGTGCAGTGAGTTGGATGAGTAAGATGCAGCCCATAGTTTCTTTGTCCACTACAGAAGCAGAGTATATGGCTACTACTCATGTCTCTAAGGAGGTAGTTTAGTTGAGGAGACTGTGTACAGGTATTGGTTTTGATTGCAGGATCATTTAGATTGGTTGTGATAGCTAGAGTACTATCTGTTTGGCTAAGAATCCCATGTATCATGCTCAAACTAAGAATGTTGATGTTCAGTATCACTTTGTCTAAGAGTTGGTTGCAAATGGAGAGATTGAGTTGAAGAAGATAGACACTTAGGAGAATGTTGTAGATTCATTGACCAAGCCTGTGAGCATAGAGACGTTCATGTGGTGCAGAGAGGCCATGGGCCTTGTTTCTAGTGCCTGATTATTTTTTCATTTGATTTCCTATGGGTTGATTTACAATGTATAATGTCAAGTGGGAGAATGTTGGGATAAGGTGCCATTAACCTTGTAAATCCCAATATTGTATTATTCCATTTATTATTTGTAATTACCCATAAGGGATGTACAATTTTCACCGGCAGAAGTAAAAATTATTTACTGTCCACGGTAATCACAGAGTTACTACATGATAAGTCCCAGAGTTACCGGCGGTAGTTACGAGATGTCATTTACTATGGTAAATGGTAATTGGTCAAAGTGGGGTGCACATGTGGAGGAATAATCTATTTTTAGTGTTAGGAAGAATCTATGACACTAATAATAGCATATGACATATCATAAGATGTTGTAAGTGGCTATTTTATCCCCAAGGCATTCAAGCTTGCATGGGCACTTTTTCCCAAGTGTAGGATGCATGTATGATAGCATTTATGACCCCGTAAGAGCCTATTCTTGGCCATCAACGTTCAAGTTTGTATTGTTGACTCTTGACAAGTGTTATGGGCTTGTAATAAGTCATTTAATATCTTGAGGTTGTGTAAATTATATATAAACCATAGCATAGTAGATGAGAGGAATATAACAGTTTACAGGTACCAAGTTCTACCGGAGTGAAGGTTGAAGGACAGAGGAAGTGAATGTATTTGTAATCTCCTTTTGTGAAGATAATACAACTTGGCCTCTTTTCTTGGTGGAGTTTTTTTTACTTAAAAGGGTTTTCTCCACATTAAACACTTGTGTTATGTGCTTCATTCTTCTTTTGGTATATTTCTGTATTATGGGTTTATGTTTTGTTACAATCTCCATTGTTAATGCACACTTAAAAGATTGCTGAAGTTTATTCGAATCATATTTCCATTGAAGTAGTGTTGCTTTCATTTCTAACATTTCTCTCTTTCTTTCTCAGTGGGAAGTGAGTCCACTTGGATAGTGAGTCCACTTGTAGTGAGCATTCTTTCTTTTGGGCAATGAGCCCTAGGTAGTGAGCCCTTTGGCTATGAGCCTCTTTGTAATTTAGTATTGCAACTAAATTATTATATAGTGAGCTAATCCTCACCATGGTTTTTCCCTTTTTGGATTTTCCATGTAAAAATCTTGGTGTTTATGTGTTGTGGATTGTGATTGTATGTTTTATGCTTAATATGCTTTAATGTTATTGAATTTGCTAAATGGATTAAAAGGTTTAGTATGAAAATGGTTTAAGAGAATACTAATTCCTCCCCCCTCTTAGTCTTTTGGGTGTTAAAAAATTAGTATTAGAGCCAAGTCCTCTGGAAGAAGCCTAACTGCTCAAGGAAGATCTTTGAGATTGAAGACATGGGTGATAGAAAGTTTCCTACTCCTTTGAAAGAAATCTCTACTTCAAAAGATGAATGCATGTCTATCAGTAGTGATGAACTCAATATTGCTCTTGAAGACCTAGAGAGAATTGAAGAAGTCAAAAATGTAAAGGAGAATGTCAAAGGAGGAGTTGAATGCATCAGAAAGTTGAAAGAGCAAGTCAAGAAGTTTAAAGGAAAACATAAGGAGGTCAGTGAAAAATTAAAGTTAGCAAATGAATCTATGAATGATCTAAAGGTGCAAGTTGAAGAAAAGAAAAAAATTGAGGAATGCCTTAATATGGTTGTAAAAAACAAACCTAAAGAATGCACAAGGCTTGAACAAGAGGTTGTGGATCTAAAAATTGATCTGAAATAGGCATGGATTCTAGAGGACAAATTCAGGGTGAGTGTTGCCAAACTTGATAGAATGATTGCAATTCAAAAAAGTCCTAATGACAAAGAAGGTTTAGGATTTGAAAAGGGTGAAAGTTCAAAACCAAATCAAGCATCAAAAGCTAAAAATAAGACGAAAAATGGCAAGCAGACTTGGAATCAAAAGAAAGGAGCTAGAAGACCACTAGTCAGACAACCTAATGCATAAAGGTACCCATCTTTCAATGGTTATTGTTTTTCCTGTATTTGGACATAGAGCTACACAATGTAGGAGTAGAATGAATCAAAATGTCATACTTTTTCTAGTCAATGTTTTACATGCAAGAAAGTTGGTCATAAAGCTAATGAGTGCACAAGTCAAAGGATGAATGGCTATAACTATGGTAGAATGACTCAATCCTTTAATGCTACTATTTTACATGCAATAGATTTGGGCACAAAGCTAACCAATGCAGATCCATAATGAATGGAAGGAATAATGGTTAGAGGAATGTTGTATGCTACAATTGAAATAAGCCTGGATGCTTTTCTAATTTCTGCAAAAGCAAAAGCATGAAGAAAGTAAATCTGGTAGAAAAGGACAAACCAATACAAAAGGTTGATCCAATAGAGACGAAAAGAAAAATGAGTAAGATTTGGGTTAAGAAGGATGTAACAAAATCTAATGATATGTCTGTACTAGCTCCTGGTGTAGATGTTTCTTCCAAAAACTAAATTGAGAGCTTTGGCTCAGGGAGAGGATCAATAAAAATATTTCCCCCCTTTGCGAAAGGAGTGGTGCTGAGGCCAACATGAAGATATAAGTTGAAGATTGATATGCTTGATCATTTGAAGAAAATTTTGGTAGAAAATACTTGATTGTAGAAGATTATGGAGCAATTTAGATCGTCTGTGAGTTACAGTGAAAGTGTTAGAATCTTTTTGAAATAGAGCATTTATGGCAAATTAGGTCTTGATAAAAAATGGGTTATAATCAATTTTATTTGATGGAAATTCACATTGCAAATAAATTTTCAAGAGAAGAAGGAGATCTTGAGCAATGCAACGAAGAAGAATTCATTTCATTCATCATTTTCAAAGTGCAAACCCTAACCAAAAGTGTTTATCAAGGTATTTACATATTTTTACTCTTGAAATTAAGCAATGAAATGTTTATGCCTCAAGTGATTGATTTGTTAGATAGAACTAGACCTAAATTTAAGAGTCATCTGTTGAAATCTATGGAAATGGATCTAGATGGCATGTTTTGTGATGTGCCCTATGGTGTGTTGCACAATGAAGACATTAGGGATTACATTCACGTGAAAGAATATAATCATGTCAAGTTAGGACAAGTCTGGTTCAATGAGTTAATAGATGATCATTTTAATCTAAAGATAGAATTTAGTGCTCTAGTAGAGAAAAAGTTGGATGTATGAAACAATTTTCTAGTTTTATGTTATGAGGATGCTTGGGTAAGATATGTGTTAAGAAGAATCCATGATAAGTTCATGTGGTTGGATGTTCCTCACATAATGAATAAGGAGGTCATCAAGGATGTGACACAGTTATATTCCACCAATATTGTACTAGCGTTGAAGTCTGTGAAGAATGATACGGTAATGAAGCTCACAGGAGCTAAATTTGACAAGAGAGCTCTGACTATGAATGACATAGAGGATCTGATGGTAAAATATGCTTATATGGTGATTGGATATAAGATCTACTTCACCAACAGAGAGAACTTAGTATCTTCTACCATTATTTATACTACATATCAGATAGTGAAAGAGAATGTAGAATATGATCTCTTTGAACTACTTAGACAATAGCTTTTGGAGAATTTGAAGAAGACCAAAGAGTCTAAGTACCCATTCAAGTTTGGTACTCTCATTATTTTTTTATTGTTTTACTTTTTGGAAGAGTTACCAAGAGTGCAAAATGTTGTATGGCTAAGAGACATTCCAGTGGCTACATAGATCAAAGGCCATCTACAGAGAATTGGCAACACTAATGCACAAAATGTAGCTCTTTGGGGCTATTTCAAGGTGTTTCAATAGAAGATGCAAGATAGGGTAAGAATCCGTAGAAGTGTTGACAAGAAATATGAATATGACATCGTTTTCATGGTGACTAAAGATGAGTGTTTGATGGAAACAATGAAGCCTAGAACAATATAGATCTCAGAGATGGGATATGAGGTTCTGAAGATACTCTAGTTGGTTTGACTGAACTGATGCTGAGAAAACCTTGTGACACTACAAAAGAGAGGTTTGACACTTACAAGGAAAAGTCAATGAAAATCTAAATTGAGCAAACAAATAAAAAATCTTAGAAGAAAGCACAAACGATAGTTGAAGAATTTGTTAAAGGGAAGGAATAACCAAAGAACAATTACAACAAGCTAAAGCCAAGAGAAAAGCAGCTAAAGAGGCTAGTACTGCAAAGAAACCAAAAAAGAAAACTAATGAAAAGGAGTCTACACCTAGCACTAGAAGAACAACAAGGTTCTCATCCTCCTCTGTTGATGCATCCAAGGCCTTTGGAGCCCCTACTATTAGTGTTGCAAAGAAGAATGTTGAGGCCAGTGCTTCTGAATTGGTGAAGAAGAGAAGGATGAAGAGAAAAAGCCCCAAAGATGTATATGTCAATCATGGGGTTGATGAAGAAGAAGGGGAAGAACAAGAAGAAGAATAAGAGAAATTGTTCTAGAAGGAAAAGGCACCACCTCCTACTAATGAACAGACTTAGGCAAAAAGAGCTAAAATTGATATTACTATTGGAGAAGAAGAAATCTCTGAGAAAGAGAAAGAGGGTTTCATATTCAAGGAAAGAGAAGTCATGTTAGGAGAAGAAGGAGAGCCCTCTAGAAAGGGAAAAGGAAAAGGAAATAAAAGAAGGATAAGTAAGGCAATTGTTCTATGACTCTTGGAACCACAATCAATGCAGTTGTTGACCATGGCAATCTAAAGCCTATAGTAGACCTATATGATGAAAGATCAGATGATGACAAAGCCATCACTGAAGTTGTTGTTAATATAAGGTATCTAGATATGTTTAATAAATCTTTAATTGAAGTTACTAGTGAGTTACCTGACAGCCTATCAAGCATTTTAACTACCAAAAGAGATGAGGCTATGTCTAGAGATGTAGAGATGAAGGAAACCATTTTGAAGAAGTCTTGTCCTAGCCTCTCTGGACAAGATAAAGTCAAATCCATTTAGAGGCTTAGCAAAGATTTCAGAACCAAAAGGAGAATCAATACTCTTATGGCTGGGGATAGAAAAGAGATTGAGAATTTGGAGAAAGAAACTGAAGAGATAACTCTGAAGGTGCTCAATGAGCTTCATATTCCAATTATCACAGAGACTCATTAAGAAGGGCAGATAAACCCTGATGTTGCCGCTTCAATTGTAGTTTTGGATGTGGGTGGTGAGCAAAGTATACAATATTCATCACCTCCCACAAATGTAGTGGATCAAGGTGTGATCCCTCCAACAACCTCACTAAACAATGTAGAAACAAGGGAGTCTACTAAAGAAAAGAATGCAAAAGAAGAAGAAAATTAGAAAGAGGATGTTTTAGAACAAGTGGATAACACGTCTAGTTTAGAGAATGGTGAAGAACAACAAGCACCTGCTAGAGAAGATCCTTTAGAAATTCCTACTGCACAAGTGATCTTTGGAATTGAAAGAAGAGACAATGTTGGTGAATGCTCAGAAGCTTCACCTTTGGATTCTTTAAGAGAATTTTTGGCCAAGCAGAGAGAGTCTACTCTAGAATTGCTACAAATACCATCATTGGATGGTCAAATAAACTTGGCTTGCATGTCTCCCCTTTGAAAGCTCAAATTGGGAACAATCTTTCAAGCCACAACTCAAGAAGAAATATTAAAGTCACATATTGAAGGTAATGAGTTCATAGAGGAAGTTATGATAGTTTTTGAGAAAAAATTTCTAGAAGCTAAGAGAGATACTTCATTGACTCCCACCTTGAAAATGAAGAAGTTCATGGATTCTATGATCAATAAGTTTGAATCTTTTGAACATGCGACAGATAAGAAGGTTAGAGAAGAGATTGATAGCAAGAGGTTAATAGAGCTAAATGATAAGTGTTCTAAGGCACAAATTTTGTTAAATAATAGCATTAAGTATGTCGAGACAACTATCAATGATGCAAATACACTATATTAGTTTTGCTTGACTTGGCCCACAATGAAAAAAAACATAAAGGACAAGATAGAAGGCCTTGAGGATCATCTTGTAAAGCTTTCTAGAACTTATGATCCTAGGAAAAATTTGAATGGAAATTTGAAAAATGCAATAGAGAAGGCTCATGTAAGTATAAATAAATTGCAAAATCATAAGGAATCCATAAAGGACCAAATGAGCCAACTAAGAGAAATTGTAAGCTTTAAGATGGATTCCATGATGGGTCTAATCAGTGAAGCTGTTAAGGTAAGGAAGATGATTGATGCCCCTGACACTGTAGATAAGGCAAAAGATCTGCTATCCAAATTAATGGACATGTACAGTTTTTGAAGTATGCTAAGGCAAGATGGGATTCAGATGTGGTACAACTAAAGAATATCTACAAAGACATCCTTACAAAATCTTAGTAAGTCTTGATTGCTTATGTTCATATGTGCAAGTTTATAAGATATTTTTGAAATTTTGGTGTATACAGAAATCAGTTACTTAGGGGGAGCAAATTTTTAGCTTGTATATATATATATACACAAATATTTTGATGCATAAGAGATTTTATATTATGTTAAAATTTTCAAAAAGATACAATCATCTGCTTAGTGGGAATCAAAATGTAGAGATCTTCTATGATACCCCCAAAACAAGCTTATTCTCCCTATTAGGGAGCCAAAATGGCCAACTCGACAGCTAAGAGCGAACCTATTAACCAGAACTGCGATGACAATTCTAGAAACATTATAAAAAGAGAACATACATACTATAACTGACTGCTATCCATCTTATTACCTATATCACATATCACCTAAAACACCACAAAATCTAGATAAGACCAAACATTTTAGACATTGTGAGAAGACCCTATCTCACCAAGCAAGCCATTAGCTAGAGTGAAGGATTTGAAGTCTAGCATCTATTTCTCCCTAAAAGAACATTGTAACTAGAACACCCTCTATAAATAATCTACTCCAACCACTACAATTTGTCTATGCTACAACAAAGTCATGCCTTTCAAATCCAAGATAAAAGGGTAGTATTTAACTACCTCTCCGAGCACATAAAATTGATCCATTTCCTTTGGCCATGGAACCCCAATGCCAGAAATGGCCACGAGAAGAACCTCCTCCAAACCAACTAGAAGATCTACAGAAAAGAGCCTCTTAAGCAATGCTGCCATGTCCTTCTTAGCCATGCGAATATCAAGCAAAACATCCAGGAAACAAGAAGTCATTATATAATCTACCCAGAAGGACTCACCATTTTTGAGAAACCCTTTCCCCAAAACCATTTTGACAATAGCCAAGATGAGAGGGTCATATTTTTTGAGCAGAATCTTGAGGCAATGATCCGTGATAACCCCGCAGAAAGCCATTTGATGCTTCGAGCTATCTAGAATAATCAGTATATCAGCTCCTATGGTCATCAACGTCTCCTAGGACATTCACACCATAAACTTTGAGCGCTCCTCCATACTGCTTACCAGACCCTGAACTTATCGAAGGACTCAATTAACCAAGCTAAAGAGAAAGAAATGAAATTCCAACCATTGAGAGGGCATAAAAGCTTTCAAGAGTCGCTGGCAATACTTGTAATGATTGATCTGCCTTGAGGCTGAGTTGGCTGCCAACCCCGTAATGATGTCAAGTACCCAAAAATCATATCACAAACTCTAAAGCCTACTTGAAGTGACATTTCTAGTTGTCGAAGTGTGTGCTTAGTAAACTACTTGACTTCCTAATAATGGAAACAAGGTATTATTGAGCTGAGTTGTCACCAACAAATCCTTTGCCCAACTATCACTACCAACTTAGATGCCCAGTCAAACCGGCTCTCCACATCTCCTAATGTTGAGAGCCGCCTGCCCTACCACCCAATTTCTATATTTCTTATTAGAGATTGACTTTCCTGATTGAGATACCATCCGTGCCTTGGTTGGAGAGGAGGTCCTTCTCTGAATTGTCTTCCCTAAAGATGTGGTTGAACATGACAACCTCAAAACTATCCACCAGGTTCAAAGCAATATCCAATTGCACTCCTAATTTCTAGTTTGTCACCTTCCTTGAGCGTAAAGCATTGATCACCAAAGTGGAATCACCTTTGATTTCTACCTTTGATGCCTTTAGGTCAAGGCAAAGCTTAAGACACATAATGAGTGCTTGAAATTCTACCATATTGTTTGTTCCTTCCAAAAGGGGGAAGCCAGTTTGCCCAAAGTCTTATTATTCCTGTCGCGTACAATGCATCCAGCCCCTGAGACACCTAGATTTCCCCTGGAAGCCCCATCAAAGTTGAGTTTGATCCAACCAAAATCTGGAGGGCTCCATTTGGTTTTGTTTCTATCATCTCGAGTTTTGAGGCCACCATCTTGTCTAAAAGTAGGAGCATGTAGGCCGTGCCAGGAACTTCTCATGGATGCATCCCGGACCAAGAAGTTAACCTTTTTTGGCATCTGTTCTCCAATTCTTGAGTTTATTACTTCCACCATGCTTGATTCTATCTTATTTAGTAGTGACAGAATAAGAATCTCTTTGTCTTGAAAGATTCTACGATTGCACTCTTTCTAAATTTCCCAAATTACAATCAAGGGACTTTATATCCATAAATTATTGAACAATGCTTTTTTGTAGACAATTGGCCATCCATTGAGCAATTCTAGTAACTTATTTGGGAGTGTTTTTTTCCAATGCAACTTTGAGAGAAGCCAATGCCAGCATGTCTGGGTGTAAGGACAATTCAAAAAGAGGTGATCCCCATCTTCCTCTTGTTTGCATAAACAACATCACAAAGGGCCTTGATATCCCAACTTTTTAAACCTGTTAGCAGTTAATGCTCTACCTTGAGCGGGCAAACAAGTGAAGATTCCTACCTTTGGAAGGCACTCTTTATTCTAGCATAAGTGAGACAGGATGTTTGAGCTTCCTTCTCTGGCATTGGACAGAGCCTTGTAACCACATTTAACATTATATTCTCCATCAGTCGAAGCAGGCCACATGAGTCTATCTTGCCCCTGCCTGAGACAAATTTTGTGACTTTTCACCAACTTTTCATAGATCTCCATAGTCTCAACATCCAAACCCAAATTACGAAGGCTCTTCCATTTGAATCTAGGAATCCCATGTTGAAAAGAGACATCCATTTAATCTCTTACCTTATCCCCCCATGACTATTTAGTAAGCCTTTTGGCATGTGCTAACGTATCGATTTCTTCTAATTTATGGCCTCCTTCTGAAGAATCCTCCTAGAATGAGGTAGAACTCCCATCCACAATTTCCTAGGTATGGTCAGTAATTAGCGTTCTACAAGTCTTCATGAAATTCCATATTCTTGAACCCTCTGAAAGGGAACATGAGGTGAAAATGCTATTTGTGTCATTGTCCAAATATTTTGCCATCACAATCTTGACCCACTTGAGCTCCTATTTTGGGTGTAATGCCCAAACCAACTTTTCCTCCAAGGCTATGTTTTGAAGAGCTAAAACCTTTATGCCATTTTCGTCCTCCTCTTTTCTTTTGCAGATTTTATCCCACCTCACCAATGGAAACTTTTGTTATTCTGATTTTCCTTACCAGAAGAAATTCTTCATTATCTGGTTCAAGGACTTGTTGGCTTTAGCCAAGAGAGGGAGGAAAGAGATCATGTAGGTTAGAATGGCTGCTATAACAAATTTAAGCATGGTGAGTCTGCCTGCCCAAGAAAGACAACGATTCTTCCAAGAAGACATCTTATTTTTCACTTTTTCAATTAAAGAATTCCAAGTGTTACCAGGATGGAGTCCTTTAGACAAGAGGAGACCCAGATATTTGCATGGAAGGTTACCTTTTTTTAATTTATCTTGTATATATATTTAAAGCAGATCCGGTAAAATGTTCATATCCTTTTCCATTGATGTCAAAGGGGGAGAGAAGCAGATGTGAAAAAGTTATTGTTGATGGAGAGATGCATATGTGGAAAATATTTGTCTCAAGAGGAGAACTTTTAGAGATTTGGTTTTGATGGTCTTCACATCATGTGTTTCCATCAATGCCAAAGGGGGAGATTGCTGGAGATATCAGTGTTAGAGACATTGTTGGTATACTGAGGAGTATGACAGTCAAGAAGTGTTGTCATTGATGGCAACAATGATTAGAGAGTCAACAATGTTAGATGGAAACAAGAGTTAGAGACCAAAATTTGGGTTGTAAGGTTATATTAATATTCCTCAGAGGATGTTTCTATACTCATAATGTTACCTATGAGAAAGGTTTTGATTTGGAAGATAACTTGGTGAAAAAGTGGCTAAGTATCAGACTATTTCCCTAGTGCATAGTGTTACATTTTTCTGGTCCGCATTTGTCACAGGTTGAAGATCTTGGTCTATGGTTTTGGTATGTTTTTAAGGACTATTAGAAGCATCTAAATCCATAATTCCACCTTCTTGAGATTTCTAAAACATTGGCTACATGTTGAAGAAGTTCGGTATGACAGAGTACAGTCTTAACTAGTGTAGTGTATTGTTGCAAGGTGTGGCCCTTGGTCTCCTTGTTTAGCACAGTGTTGTAGTGGTTTACGACAAGGGCTTAACCGCTTCCCATGCTTGTTAAGTCAAGTGGTTGTATCGGGCATTAATAGGTCGATCGTTTGGTGCAACAATAGCTACCAATTGGTATCAGAGCTGAGGTCACGGGTTCAAACCCCATGCTTGTGCTGGGGGGGATTGTTGCAAGGTGTAGACCTTGGTCTCCTTGTTCAGTACAATGCTACGGTGGTTTGCGGCAAGGGCTTAACTGCCTCCCATGCTTGTTAAGTCAAGTGGTTGTATCAGGCATTAATAGGTCGATCTTTTGGTGCAATGATAGCTAACATGTACATGTTTGTTTTGGTCTGCATATCTCCGTTATGGTATATTTCCTTCTACAGTTCTAAGGTAGTATTGGCATATGTTTGGACATTCCATTTCCAAAGTTTCAAAGTTTGAAACCTTCTAGAGTGTGATATAAGTTTGTCTGAGTATCTCTACATGGATAGATAGTGATTGACTGTGATAGAGACCGAGTTCCAGTACTCCACATTTCACTGCATGGAAACATTTTTCTTTGCAGATCTGGGGATGTGTTTACAGGTGTTTGAAGATTACTTGTTCCAAGTTTG
The DNA here is from genome assembly GCA_027924645.1 of Cunninghamia lanceolata. Taxonomy (NCBI): domain Eukaryota; kingdom Viridiplantae; phylum Streptophyta; class Pinopsida; order Cupressales; family Cupressaceae; genus Cunninghamia; species Cunninghamia lanceolata. The sequence goes on along the minus strand of BSBN01001344.1, from coordinate 9,204,902 downwards.
AGGTGATTTGGAGGTCTTGTTGTTAAGTATGCTTTGACAGTCAGTGTGCATCTAAGCTACTTTGCTCATGAAGCCGACCCGAAGAAATGTACTTGGTGTAGAGCATTCCAAAGGTTGGAGTGTTGTCTAAGGAGGTTCTATAGGTCATGCCAACCTAGGAGAGTGTGTCTCATGTTTTGGTTTAGTTCGCATTGTTTCTTGAGGCCGCCTAAGTTATGTTCTACACGCTACACTCAAGCAGGCCGACCTAATTGGTGATAAGAGTAAAGCAACTTTAAAAGGAGGTAAACATGTTTTGTAAGAGTTAAGTTGGAACTATTTTAGGTCCACCCCAACTAATTTCAAGTTTAAATCTTGGTGCAAAGTATGTGGGAAAATTTTTCACACGCACATCTTTTGGGACGACCTAGTTGATGTTTATAAATAAAAAAGATATAAATAAAGATTTGTCTTCGATGCTTTAGTGAGGTGACGGGATAATGTATGTTTTGTGATGTGACAAGTACCTACAGATGCAAATTGACAAATAATAGAGTAGAAAGTGTAATTATAGAGCATAACAGTGTTGTAATTCAAATCAGTGAAAGAAGATTATGATTGTGCTTCATTGGAACTGTAATCCATGCATGTGTAGATGCAAATATAACAATTCATCATTGACAGTGAGCCACCCTTTTCTCTCTTTCTTTCTAAGTGGGTAGTGAGTCCACCTACAGTGATCATTCTTTCTTTTGGGCAGTGAGCCTCTTTGTAATTCAGTATTGCTACTACATTTTTATATTGTGAGCTAATCCTCACCATGGTTTTTCCCTTTTTGGGTTTTCCATGTAAAACTCATGGTGTTCATGTATTGTGGATTGTGATTGTATGTTTTATGCTTAATCTGCTTTAATGTTATTGAATTTACTAAATGGATTAAAAGGTTTAGTATGAAAATGGTTTAAGAGAATACTGATTCCTCCCCCAAGTATTCTGGGTGTTTAACACTTAAATGGAGAAATAGATCACTTACCATTGCTAGAACATTTAAATAACTTGGATGTTGTAGAGAACATGATTAGTTCTGCTAATATAAATTCTTTGAGAGGGGATGGTGAACATACTCAAGATGAACATATTGATCATGAGGTTGAAGGTGCCCCAACACCACCTCAACTAGTGGAAAGGGGCATTTTTCGGCTCCTTCATCACCTCGCTCGACTGAAATGGGAATCTATGAGGTTTCTTCTCCACCATCTTGGCATAATCCAAGAGAAAACCTTCAAGAGAGGAGCTTTACATTGCCGACTCCTATGACTCCCTCTTCACAAAGTGCGGACAACATGATTCAGCAGGAAGGAAGAACAAGAGACAAAGCTTTAACAATCAATATAAAGATTAGAATCAAGGATCACAGGTAAGTATTTCTAACCCTTATCATCCACCTTTGTTGTAGCACCTCTTTGAGTTGCTTCCTTATGTGGCCTCCTCTTATGTGTTGTGTTCCCCATGTTGTGCTATATGTTGTTTATGTCTCTTTGGATGACCCTTGATACTCTTGTAAGGTCAACGATACAAGGGGACTACCTCTATTGTGACCATTCTTCTATTTGTTTCATCATTATTCTATCTTTCCTCTCCTATATTTTATTGTTGTGTGTTGTTCCTTGGGGGCATAGCGTTGCGAGGGTGTTTTGGGGGCATCCTCCTATGTGGTGTTCCTAAGGTACTTTGTCTCCTCTCTCATTTTTTTATTGTTTATATTCTTCAGTGACTCTACCTAGTCAACAGATGATGAAAACAAATAAATACCAATAAGGACTATGTGTCCCTTCAACAAGAAAGAAAAGATGGACCCAGTCCATATATAAAGATGGGGTTGATTTATATATATCTGATGCTTGACTAGTAGAATCACTCTGTATTGTGAAATCTCTTGTAACAAACATCTTACAATACTCTCACTCTACTTCAACACACTTTGGATTGTTTTGTATCTCAACTTGTCGCTTCACTCAGTTTTGAGATATCTGGAGTATAGCCCAATGGATATACTCAATTTTGAACCCATGAGTGTAGCCTTGGTCCTCAATATTGTTAAATAATTTCATGCATAGTTTCTATAAATTGATTTGGTGATTATCATAGAGAAATATTTTCTAACCAAAGATTATCTATTGTTGATTATCTTAAGTAGATCATATCAATGTATTTGTGGGAACATTCAGCGATCGTAGCACATGTCACCTTTGGGGCCATGGGATTTGCAACAGATCTTGTTTCCTTGCGTGTTTTTACTCTACCTTAATGTGCTTAATACTAGCAAGTGGGATCAACCATCTTAAGGTGGGGGCATATATAATGGTATTTACTTGATTATTTTGACATTGACAAAGCATGTTTGAAATCCCTCAGCATGAGGTGGGATGGTGTATCTCTTGAGCTAGCGCACATCCTTTCAAAAGAAAGAAAGCACTCATCATGAGGCAGACTGACATATCTCTTGAGCTAGCGCATATCCTTTCAAAAGAAAGAAAGCCCTCATCATGAGGCAGACTGACATATCTCTTGAGCTAAGGTGTATCCTTTTATACAAAGCCCTCATCGTGAGGTGGGATGGTGTATCTCTTGAGATAGTACACATACTTTTATACAAAGTCCTCATCGTGGGGCAAGGTTGGATCTTGAGTCATTCATCCTTAAGCATGTCTTTGGCAGTTGTGGTAGCAAAGCTCAACTATTAGGTGTGTTTGGCATGTTTTAGATAGTGGAGTAGTGATGAGCTCTTCCCTATCACTTGTGTTTTCCATGTATAAGATATATAGTATGTTTATGACATACTATGCGACGCTCGTGTATTTCGCGTGTCTTCCGTGTGTTTGTGGCATGGTCTAAAGTTGTGTGGCGATGAGTCTCTCCCCATGCTATATGTGTTTTGTGTGTCTTCACATATGTGTTTTGTTTACTTTAGTTAGCATTATATATATGGATATGTAATTATTTAATCATGTCTTCTTTTCATGTATTCTCTCTGTATTGCGTGTTTTACTATATTCTCCATGTATTGTGTGCTTCCTTATTGTATTCATTGTGTCTTATGTGACTGTTAAGTGTTTTCTTGTGTTTGGGCCTAAGCTTGGGGGCTAGTGATAGTCTTTAGACTTAGCGTGTGTTTTGTGTGTTTGATGTGCTTTGACTGTACTTTAATGCATGTATGGATCATAAGGTCATACAAACATTAAAGTGGGGGCTAAATGTTATAGAGTAAAAAGTGGACACTTGCCTTTTACCTCATAGTTTAGCTCCTAGGTCCTATTTGCTTCATTATACATTATAATTGATCATCTTGAAGGAAATTCCCTAACACCCATGATATTTTGGACCCTTGAGGCTCCCTTTAACTTAACCTTGACCCAAATTAGGCCCCTAGACTTGGGTACCAACTGCCCAAGTCTCTCCTAATTGGTCAGGGCTAACTTTTGGTATGTCAGCTTGGGCTCTTCCAAAATGTTTCTCCTTGTCAGCTTTTATGATTTAAATTCATAAATGTTAGTGGGAAAGCATATATAAGTGAGTTTATGACTTCATTTTACACCTAGATGGATATTGCAAACTTATAATATTGGACGAAAGAGCATTCAAGGCATTCATTGTGTTGTTGTTATAGATTTGTGTTTGTATTTGTGTGTTTATTGTAGATTTGGCTTCATCATCCATCTTTTTGTGAGTTGAAGAGATTTCATCCTGCCAAGGGATTTGCCTTTGAGGTGACATCATTTCTATTTGAATCATTTGAATTATTTCATAATTTGGATTATCTTTAGCCTCTACTGCAAGAGCACACTCTCTCATTAACAACGGTGTTGGGAAAGATTGAATGCTAACTTGGGGCTTGACCAAGGAAAGCTTCTAAACACCACAACCCCTAAACCCCTCTCATGTCATCTTGTGTGCAGGTTATAGGTACAATTTTTGAGAAAAGTGGAGCTACAGGGGAGTAGTGTAGGAAAAAGAGTTCTAGGATTTGAAAATAGTTTCAAAAACCCTCCCGAATAGACTTGGGAAGTTGCCTCCATAGTCTATAGGGCCTCAAGCTTCTATATTTGAATTTTGAGCATTGTTAGCAACATTTTATCAGTTTTGACCTCCTATAGAATCCAACATGTGGACTTGGGCAGTTGCATAATTTATCCTCTGACACTTCTACTTTCAGGAGATAGGTTCCAACATCTTACTGATCCTCTCTGTACTTTGGTTTATAGATTTCTGTTGTCATTTGCCTGTTTCAAGCTGATTATATTATAACTAGGGTTTCCTTCATACTAAACCTAGAATTTGATAAAATCTTGGTTGAGTCTTATCTTTTCTTGACAAACTAGAGCATAAAGATTAGTAGCTGAGCCCTCTTCCATCTTGTAGTGGATTGGCTTAGTCTTTGTCCTTGAATGTTAGAGTGAAAGGAGGGTTTGATCTAGTGAATCCATACATTCCATCTTCTCCTCTTTTTACCTCTTAATAGATGGAATTCTGAAAAATACAATAACAATGGATTGATACAGTAGAATAGATTAGATGAACAAATTGTCTAAACACCCAAAATTGACCTAATTATCATTAGTATCAAATATCGCATTAGCTATCATTTGCATTTGTCTAACACACTTGAGCAATTTCCCTATCACTTACTTCTTCTATTAATTAAATAAATTTATATTTATTTAATTAATTCATTAGCTATTTCTTCTATTTTCTCTAATCTATAATTATTTAATTATCTTATTTCTATCTATTTTAATTAAATAAATATTATTTATTTAATTAAAATTCCATTCACAAACCCACTTTCCAATTAATTAAATAAATTTTATTTATTTAATTAATTTCTCTTATCATTTATCTTCATGAGTGGACATGTGTGCCTCTTTCATTTAAAAACATGTGTGCTACTACATCTTTTATTTAATATCTTTCACATGTAGTACTTTTTATGTACATGGTCACACATAAGCCTTATCTTCCTTCCATTTGTCATCTACACATTCATCTATGACTATCATTCAATCCTAGCCATTCACACAGCCACCAAATCTCTACTGTTGATTGATTTTGGTTGAGTTCTATATAAACACCCTCTCATTCCATATTACATCTATCCATCATTTCCATATAGTGTCTACATTATCATCTTGAGCATATTGAGCACTTTAGCGTCTATCTAGCATATATTATCATTATCATCCATCCATCATGGCAGCTTTTATCTTCATTATTGTTCATTGTTGAGAAGCAATCCACATCATAAATAAGGAATAATACAATCTAGGTGATATTGTTCTTGAATTGCATGCTTTTAGTTTCACTTGGATTTGATTCTTTGATGGTGGTAGGATTAGGTTTTCAATTATATGCTTGATCTCATTAACCTAATTTTTACCTATCACATTTTGGCATGCCCGGTGGAATTCACATCCTTGATTAACTTTGTTGTTTGAAGTTGTTTTTTGTGAAGATCAGATTTTCCAAGTGCTTACAACAAGTTTTAGTCACTTCTAAGCAAAAACTAGTCATTGCCCAATTATACGCATCGCTTTTTAGCTAAAACCTACCTCTTTTAGCATTTCCAGGATCGCTTCTAAGTGAACAGTAGTCATTTATAGTCTTTTTTGTGTCGCTTATAAGCTAATAGTGGTTTCTTGTGTCATGATTTGCATCTCTTTTAACCTAACATGGATCGCTTTTAACTATCTGGATCACCTTCTGCAAACTAGGGTTTCCCATTTATATCTGATATCTTGCAGATCTGGGTCGCTTATAAGCTCTAACAATTCACGTTTTGATTTTTTGCATCGCTTTTAAGTTTTAACAACTTGCATCTGAGTCAGTTTGCGTCACTTCTGATCAGTAATATTTCACTTCTAGCAGAATCCAGATCACTTTGGATTAATAGTTGATTGCTTCTGGTAATTGTGTTGCTTTCAGTTTTTATCATTTGCAGTTTGGTTTTCTTGGCTACTAATTGGTTATTTGTGCAGCATCTTATCGATTGTCTAAGAAAAGGAGGTTGTGAAACTACTAACATATCTGTTGCAGCTTCGATCGGTCCAAGACATTACATTTTATCACTAATTTAGGAACATTTGGGCTTGGTGCTTAAAAAGAATCATTGTTTGCTCTGTGCTTGATTTATGTTTTTTGGATTGCTTGTTGTGAATGTTTGTAACCCAAATTTAATAGCAAAAGTATTCTCTCCCCTTGCCTATCAAATGGATCTTGGGTGTATGAGAACTTGTTATTATCTTTAGAGGGCCTGCCTTCTTGGTGTGAGAAGGGGTACGACCCAAGCGGTAACGGGCTAAAGACAAGTCCTTCCGAACCGCTATATAAGAAAAGTGTTTGTGTCGAAAGCCATAAAAAAATAGGTGTTGTTGTGTTGTATTGACAGCCAACCTCCCCCAAAACCCTCAAAGGTGTAACCCTTGGAGGCTGGGAGACTCCATAATGAAGAGTAGCACTGCCGCACGTATAGCCACCTGCACAGATGCCCTTACTAGCAACCTTGTGTAGTAGCCAAAAACCTTCTATTTGTTGACACAAAAGGTGGGACCTTTGAAGCCACCCCAATTCTTGTGGTTCTTAGTAGAGATAGCAGGGACAATCCTAAGGTTTGGTGGGGGGACAAGCCTTGGGAAACCTGGATCTTGGTATGCGTGAGAAGTGAGTGCCATGGAGAGGAGCCGGTGCTACCAAGATCCTGAAGCTATCCGCTTTGAATAAGCATGGCAAGGGGACTCAACAAATACAGTCCTTTCCTAGCCTAGGTTGTACAAGTTTGTGATTGTTGTGAGTGTGAGTGACTGAAATCACTATTTTCTTGTCAAAAACACAATTCAAACATATTTCCTGACAGACATAGATCACTTTTGAACCTTAACTGCTTGCCTACAGAAACCTCAATCACTTTTAAACAGCAGTTTTTCACTTCTTACAAAATCCAGATCACTTTTAACCTACAGCTGATCGCTTCTGGCAAAACCTGGTCGCTTTAAACTATAGTAGATCACTTTTGACCTATAACTGATCGCCTCTGGCAAACTTGCTCACCTCTAGTCAACATTACAGTCTATCATTTGAAACATAACTAGGTCACTTTGAGCTATTATTTATCACTTTTGGCCTTATCTGATTCGCTTCTGAGCTATCATCAGTTTTTTCTGGTCAATATTAGCAATCAGCATCCATCCAACCCAATCAACAATATTTTTAGCCATTTTTAACTCTGTTATTAGCTTTTTGATAGTCTTCAAAGCATCTACAGTCACCTGAGCATTGCCTCCTATCTTGAGCATATCAAACCCTTGGACTTTTGAGCTTTTCATCCTTTTGAGAACCCAAAACAACAACCAACCAGTAAAACCAACAACCAAACATCAACCCTTCGACTTTACTTAGCCCTAGCAAAACCATCAAACAACATTAGTAATCAACTTTTCCTTTGAGTGTGTGAGCTATTCTCTAGGGAAGTCAACCAACATCATCAACCAAGCAACCCAAAAATAAAGCAAACATGAAACTAGAAAAGCAAACCAACACTAAACAATCAGAAAACCATCACCTTTTGGGTCTCAATCCTTGCAAGCTAAAGTCTAATTTTTAATATCAACCATCATGCCTCAAACTAGGAGCCAATATAGAGCTGAAATGGAAGTAAAACTGTGAGCTGAGATGGAAGCCAAGATATAACAATCATGGTTAACGCCCCTTAGAGATACAACTCAATTTACAATTGGCATGCCTTCTCACATGTTTGTGCCCGACGGATACACCGTTGGAGAGTCCTCACAACAAGTGCAACCTCAAACATTTTCAGAGACTTATGAAGAGCAATCCAAAGAGGACTTATCAGAATTTAGAGACACACATGTATGGGATCAATTTGAGAGGCTTGTTTTATCTAATCCTAATCACTACTTCTTGTAATTAGCACGTATGGGAGCCAAATTACCAAGTGACTTTGACATATCCGCTATTTGAGAACATGATCCAAACACTCCTGCTGTTGATGCAAAGGGACCATCCACTATAGCCACACCATCTCATATCATGTCCATGCTACAAAACCCACCTTCCAACCCATCTCTTTCATTGCCTATTGTTACTTCATTCAACCCACCACGCTCGGAAGAACATTTGATAACTCCAACCAATGTACTTCCTTTTCTTTCACAAAATCTGAGCGTTCCACCTTTCCATGTTCCACAACATACGCCTTCCCCTACCATGACCATTTCTCTATCTCAAGTAACACAAGCTGTCCATGTTACCCAAGTGCAAACTCCTCAAACGTCACAAGCTATCCCCATATCCCACATTCTGTAAGTTTCCCAAGCTATCCAAACACCGCAAACCATCCAAGCTTCACAACCATTGCAACCCGCTACTCCCATTGCATCACATGTGGAAACCACATCCCATATTCCTATCACTACTAATATTGTCTCCATGATTTTTGCGGATGCATCCCACACACCATACAACCCCAATGTTAGTCTCATTGACATGAGTGACCCGCCTATTGTTTCACAAGCTAATCCTAGCACAACAGTCTCTTATGTCGATCAGCTTACATCACTTCAGCCATCCTCCTATAATCCTTCACAAACCATCAATCCATCTTATATAACTCAAGGATTACCCATCGTCACCCAACATATGACATATACCAATCCTCATGTTGTCCAAAAAACAAACCCAAATGTCCATCCTTCTTCCGCATCTACCAATCCTTCCATCACTTACCATATTACAAACCCAACTCTGAATTCACAACCATTAACCAACGTCAATCTCTCTTCCACTTCCCATGTGATGCAAACCCTTGGCACTAATTCATTGTAATATACCCAACCACCACTTGTGTCTCAAGGATAGCAATCCTCAAACACATATGTGTTACATACTAATCCTTTGACATATATTGTGAGTACACAACCTTAACAAACGGTCATGGCTTCATATATCCCACAACAACAACCACAATATACATCATATTACACTTCACCTCCCAACCAACAACCTCCTTTGCAACAACAACACCTTTCTCAAGCGGATGTTCAACAAATGATTAACAAGGTGGTAGGACAAAGCAAGAAGACATTTTCCTTAGAAGACATGCACTTATCCATTTGACAAGTTGCTTCATATGACACCTTTTCCGTCACACTTTGGAATTCCACAATTTGACAAGTACAAAGGAAAAGGAAATCCGGAAGACCATCTTAGAGCATTCTTTGTTGCATATCTTGATGTTTCTCAAGATGATACATATCTTCTGAGACTATTTCCCCAAAGCTTAGTGGGACAAGCTCTTGAATGGTTCTCTCATTTACCTTTGGGCATTAAGTCTTTTGTAGAACTAGCAAATAAATTTTGATCACACTTCACTTTTAACATTGAACATGAAGTGAACATGAACGACCTTGTCAATAATAAACAATGCAATGGTGAAGCTTTCTCCTCATTTACTCAACGATGGCGTAATATGGCTAGCAAACTATTATGGGAAATACCTAAGAAACAACATCTTGACATCTTTGTCCAAAATCTTCATCCCGAGCTTTCATTCCAACTACAATTGCAAAGTGCTAGCACATTTGATGAACTTGTTTCTAAAGGAACCATCATTGAACGCGCTTTAATTGCTAAGGGTACTATCAAGATTTTTAGAGATAACAAAGACAATCCTCAAAACTCCAACGATAAATCTCGCTTTTGGAACAAGAACAAGAATGTTGTTAATGATGGTGTTGTAGACACAAAGAACATACAAATAGTGAAAGCTCCTATTAACATTCAAGCTACATCTACAGCAACGCAACCTTTTCAACGCACCTGCCAACGACAAACTTCAAATCCTCGATGACAATTCACACCCTTAGTGGAACCTATGGAGCTAGTCTTTCGTAAGCTTCTCCAAGTGGGAGATATCATATTACCGTATGCACCACCCAACGGTGAACCGCTCTTCAAAGCTCCTTGGTACAAAGAGAATGAGTATTGCAACTACCATAGAGTCAAGGGACACAAAACAAATGGTTGTATGTGCTTAAAGCATGTTATTCAAGATTGTATCGATCAAGGTTTAATTAAAATCACACCTCCAACATCACAACCTACACAGCAACCGACATCAAATTATAATTTAGATGCTTTCAAGAATCCACTTCCATCTCATGACAAACCAAGTAACCCTCATGTTGGAAATGCCATTTAGTACAATTATGAGTCATCCATGATTGGCTGCATTGACCAAGCCCACATTTCTACCATTACTATCCAAGGCAAAGCACCTGATTGCGCTGTAACTACTAGAAGAGGTCATGTTACCATTTAAGGAGCACCTGTCAATCCTCGTTGTCTGTCCTCTAGCTATAATATCCTTGATCACCTTGGCAAACACCTGCACATATCTCCATCCTTGAGTTGCTTCGCATATCACCTGCCCACAAATCTATCCTTGAGAAAGCATTGCAAGAATCCTTGGTGCCTAATGATATCAATACTACACAATTCCAATCTATGGTAGCTGGCATTGTAGCCCCTTGCCATTTAACTTTCTCTGATAAAGATCTTCGACCAACCATCAACCCATCACATAACGAAGCCCTCCACATAGAAGTGTTTGTCAACCAATGCCGTATCAAACGAATCTTAGTGGATGGTGGAGCTGGTCTTAGTATATGTTCCTTAAAACTAATAAAACAATTGGGATATTTTGAGAAAGATGTTGACACTTCCAAGGTCATTACTATCAAAGCATATGATGATGCCGAGAGAGATACTGAAGGGATTATTCACTTGCCTATTCAAGTTGGTCCAGTCACTATTGACACTCGTTGTCAAGTCCTTGATATAGAGCTTCCTTATAACATCATCCTTGGCTGCCCATGGATCCATGCCCTCAAAGCAGTTCCTTCTACATACCATCAATGTCTCAAATTTCCACATAGTGTTGAAATTACTATCCATGTCGATCCTAATCCATTTGAGTTTTGACGTGCTTTTCAAGCTAAATATCAAAGCCCTAACCACATTCCTATCAACACCAAAGCATATCCATCTTCATCTTATGTAGATCCATTCGCCCTACTCAAGCCATCATCTAGCACATCCACTTCCAACCTCCGTATCAAGTACACTGAACATGGTCTGGGTGAGTACACATTGCAAGAATCTTGTTGTGTCGGTACTCTTCCCTTGTCTCCCAAATCTCATGGGAAACCTTCTACATCTAAAGCATCTTCATCCACAGTTGTTATAAAAGCTCCCCCTACAGTATTCATTAAAGGTGGATTCCTTGACGATGAAGACATTGATGACATTAATTCTTGGATATTCTATGATGAGAACGACCAAGTATAACTTGAAGTGGAGAGATATAACAATGGGTTCTGCATCATTAAGAACATGGGCTACAAAGGACATGGTGGATTGGGATCACATGAACAAGGACCTATTGAACCCATTGTTGTGTCTAAGAAGTTTAATAAGCAAGGCCTTGGTTTTCAGCCGGAGGTACCATCTTCCAAAGATATTAAGTGGATTTCTGATATGGCAGCCAGACCTTCTTCGGTAGGAGAGAATTCTAATTTGGATACCATCGATGAATCCTCCCTCCATATCACCAACCTTTTTCAAGAAACCTCCATCTTCATGATCTCTACCCCTTCTTCTAGCCAAAACAGTTCGTCCATTACCCTTTCACTTGTATATCCTGACCTCGTCGATTGGGACCAATAGGGGGCACCTATATTGGACACATTTGAAAATGACGAAGCTATTGCTGAATTCATGGGATTATGACAAGGCATTCCATTGGGTGATCATAAAGCAGGTTTCATGATGGATCTCCCTAAATTAGCATATTTTGGCGAAAGTATCAAATCCTTTAGTCACAAAAGTGAAATAAATAGAATAAAAAAATATAGGTCACTAGGTGAAAACCAAAAGGCACCTCTTGACCATGAAAAAGTAAGAATAAAGGACGTATCCAAGGGTGAAAACCTCCCTGAGGTACCTAAGGATGGGGGATTTGATCTTCCTATCCCCACTGATTATGATGAAAAATCAACAATGCTAGTTGAAAAATCTCAAGACATGAACTTGGGCACAGAACAGAATCCAAAGATCACATATTTGGCAGCATCACTATTAGAGCAGGAAAGAAGAAATTTCACAACATTTTTCATAAAAAGAGATATTAATTTTGCATGGACTTATGTTCACATGCCAGGTCTAGATCCATCACTTGTAGTACATCATTTAGAAGTATCTCCTAATGCAAAACCTGTCAAACAGAAACAATGCAAAATGCATCCACAAATAGCTCTTTTGGTCAAAGCAGAGATTCAGAAGCTATTAGAAGCAAAGTTCATAAGGCCTATTGATTATCCAGAATGGGTTTCAAACTTGGTACCTATAGCAAAACCTGATGGACGAGTTCGTTGTTGCACAGATTTCAGAGATCTCAACAAAGCATGCCCTAAAGATGACTTTCCATTACTGAGCATAGATAACATTGTAGATCTCATAGCTAGACATGAAATGCTATCCTTGATGGATGGATTCTCAGGATATAACCAAATCAGATTAGCAGAGGAAGATTAAGATAAAACATTATTCATTTGTTCATGGGGTACATATTGTTGGGTTGTAATGCCTTATGGTCTCAAGAATACTGGAGCTACTTATCAACGAGCCATGACAGTTATTTTCCATGACCTTTTCTAAACTATAATGGAAGATTATGTTGATGATATTCTAGGAAAATCCAAGACAAGAGAAGAGCATCTACAGGTATTAGCACAGATCTTTGATCGATTAGAGAAGTATCAAGTCAGACTGAACCCAAAGAAATGTGTATTTGGTGTAACATCTAGTAAATTGTTGGGATATATTGTATCTCAATGAGGAATAGAAGTGGACCTTGACAAAGTAAAAGCTATCATAGAAATGCCTCCCCCATCAAATCTGAAATAGCTTCGTAGTCTACAAGGAAGATTATAATCCATTCGCAGGTTTATCTCACAACTGGCAGATAAGTGTCATCCTTTTCAACATCTCCTTTGCAAGGATGAATCTTTTAAGTGGGATGAAAAATGTCAACAGGCCTTTGATAAAATAAAAGAATGTCTAGCAACACCTCTGGTGTTAGTACCTCCTATACTGGATCGACCACTATTGCTCTACATATCTTCAACAACAGCAGCATTGGGTGCTCTTTTAGCTCAGCATGATGATTCAGGAAAAGCAAGCCATTTACTACATCAGCCGAACTCTTGTGGGATATGAACTCAACTATTCACCTATGGAAAGAGCATTCTTAGCATTGGTGTTTGCTTCCCAAAAGTTGCGACATTATATGTTAAACCAAACAACAAAGCTCATATCTAACGTTGATCCACTCAAATATCTTCTCTCCAAGGCAATCCTTATGGGAAGATTAGCAAAATGGGTTATGATCTTAAGTGAATTTGACATATAATATGTGGATCACAAGGCCATAAAAGGACAAGTTATCGCTGATCAATTAGCCGCAACACCTATCACAAATATTCATCCAATACATCTAGAGTTCCCTGATGAAGAATTGTTAAATCTAACTTCACCAACATTGTGGCAACTATATTTTGATGGATCTTGCACACAACATGGATCAGGAGTAGGCATATTATTTGTTACCCCTCAAGAAAATTGTATCCCAAAGTCATATAAAATTTCATTTCCATGTACTAACAACATAGCAGAATATGAAGCTTTAATCACATGATTATGCATGGCAGTACAATGGGCTATCAAATAGCTATAGGTCTTTGGTGATTCTCAATTAGTTATCAGATAGGTCTTAGATGAGTATCAGATAAAAGATGAGAAGCTTCTTCCATATAAGCTAATGGTTGATGATTTCAAGAAGTATTTTGACACTATCACCTTTGAATAGATTCCAAGGATACAAAACAAAGCAGCAGATGCCATGGCTATGATTGGATCTCTTCTAGATATGTCATCCAATACACATAAGTGTGAGTTTCTGGTTGAACAATTTTTGATTCCAACATTTGAAGTACCATAGTCTGAGCTTATATGTGAGATTGTTTGTCCCAATTCGCATTGGTACGAGGACATATACAAGTATCTCCGCAATCAAACCTTTCCATTCCAACTATCTAACACCCAACAAAAAACCTTCATCTATCGAGCCTCTTGCTACACTATCCTAGGAGACACCCTATATCGTTGGAGTCTTGATGGTATCCTTCTTAGATGTCTTGATTCTGAGGAAGAAAAGGTTGCCCTATGTGAAATACATGAAGGTGTCTGCAGATCGCATTCCACTGATCCTGGTCTTGTTAAGAAACTTCTACGAGATGGATACTATTGGCCAACTATGGAGAAAGATGCACAACAATTTGCAAAGAGATATCTACAATGTCAAAAACATAGAGATTTAATACATGCACCAGCACATGAACTTCAGCCTATTACTACTTCTTGGCGCTTCTTGCATTGGGGACTTGATCTCATAGGTAAAATCCATCCTACCTCATCAAATGGTCATAAGTTTATCATAACCGCCACTAAGTACTTCACAAAGTGGGTGGAAGCAATACCAATGACTTACATTACTAGCAAGCAAATATCTAAGTTCATCTTACACTATATCATTTGCCGATATGGAGTTCCTCAAGCCATTGTCACTGATAATGGTCATCCTTTCAAGAACCAAGAGGTTAGAGATCTTTGTAACAAGTTTCATGTCCAACATAGGTTCTCTACACCTTATTATCCTTAAAGTAATGGTCAAGCTGAGGCTTCTAACAAAACAATCATCAAGATCCTTAAAAATACAGTCAATGAAGCTGGTCGTGATTGGCACCTACAACTTAATCCTGCATTATGGGCTTATAGAACAAGTGTCTAAACTCCCACTGGTGCTACACCTTATGCTCTTGTGTATGGCACTGAAGCTATTTTACCTATTGAGGTTGAGATCCCCTCACTGTGAGTGTCTTTACAGCATACTATCTCAAATGAAGAATATAGAGTATCCAGACTCCATGATCTTGAGCTATTAGATGAACGACATCTTACAGAACTAAACCATCTTCAAGTCTATCAAAATTGCCTATGCTGTAGCTACAACAAGAGGATCAAAGAACGAAGATTTCAAGTTGGCGACCTTGTCCTTAAATAAAATCAAAGGAATCAACAACATCGAGAGAAACAGGGGAAGTTTGAACCTAATTGTCTTGGTCCTTTTGTCATCACAATAGTCTATGGATCAGGTGCATACACTCTCTCCACACTTGAAGGTATTCCCTTGGATGAACCAGTCAACATCATTCATCTCAGTAAGTTCTATCCATGAATCTTAGCTATCCTTCAAAAAAATCCATCCAATAGTGAAAACCACTTTGTGGTGCTTTGGATAACAAAAAAAATATATAGTACAAGATAAATAATTCATCATCTGGTGAAAACCTGGCAAATAGGTGCCTTGGATAAGTACCATAGTGAAAACCTGGCAAACATGCACTATGTATAGAGACCGGCTTCCATTTTTCAATTAGTTTGTTTGATCATAGCTTTCCATGACATTCATTATCCATTATCTATCCTACATAATCCATATCATAATCCACTACTATCCTATATAAACCATTATCCCTTATCCATCCATAATAAAAGCCTCTCCATCCTTGCCTCTGCCATGCTCTCTTTTGTAGTTTGGATTTCGTTGGAATAAATTTATCATTTGGCACCTTAGCATACTATCTGCATGACTAATTCCATTGCAGCATCTTCCTAACAACCTTCACCCATCACTGGGGGCACTTGGTAAATCCTATTTGGAAGTGGATATCTACAGCTCTAGCTCATAACATTTCAGCTAAAATATAGCAAACATCTAAAACCAAAGCCAAAGCACACACAACTATCAAAACAACAAACATTTCAAAAAAACACAAAAAATCAAAACATCAAAAAATCTAAGCAATAAATTTGGTCTTTTGACATTAACCACCAACACCAAGCCACAAGAACTACATCACAGCTCTATCATTCAAATCCTTGATCTTGTGGATACAGGGTATGTAGGCAATCTGAGATGTGAAGGAAGCACTCTGATTCAGGCAAAGATGATAGCCCCTCTTTCATCATCCATATTTCATCTTTCTTCTGATCATCCTCCAATCTTTCACATCCCTTTCTTCTATCTTTCATCACTTACATCATCAACAAACCCAGAACTACATATTCATCATGTCTCATCATCATCGTAAATGTGTTTTGATCTCGTGGATACAGGGTATGTAGGCAGTCTGGAATATGAAGGAAGTATCCAGTACGCAAGCACAGACGATCCACCCCATCTTCATCTTCTTTCATCTTCCATCTTCTTCTCTTTGACCAGTTCAAGCAAGAAGTAGACTATGCGCATCAGTGAAAACTCAAGCACTTTAACAAATTAGGGATAAGCCAGAAGCTATTTGTCCACATGCCTTAAGCCAATATTTTCTATAGCATTTCATCAACATCTTTAGCCTTCAACAAGATGTAACTTTCCTCTCAACAAGGTGCCAACTTTATCCATCCAAGAGCACTTACATTTGGTAGGAGAACATGATGACAGTATCTTTTGTTTTATCTTTTGATTTATCTTTTGTCCTTTTCCTAGGCCTAATCAAGACTACCTTAATCTATCTATATCTTGGTATGTTGTGATGAAGTACGGAATGGGGCATGGTCATATTGCTTTCGTATGTTGTGATTGTGGGATGATCTTATCCTCTTTCTATGTGTATTGGTATCTTGTACGTGTTGGGATCAGCATCTTACATATCAATATCTCTTGCATCTGAGAAGCTAAACAGTCTCTTATGCATTTGAGACTATTCTATGTTAAGACTAGCTCCATACATATAACCAGCAAGGTGTTAGTATGTGTAGCGGAGATAAGCTCAAACCTTTGCTTGTAGCATCAAAGTCCATCTCAAAACACTAGATGCTATTCATATCTTATGTATTTTGGTTCAACATCTTGACCTCATGTGTTCAAACAAGATTGTAGCATGCTAGTTATGCATTGGATATCTCAACACCTTGGTCTTCTATACCCTGGTGCATAACATTCATATGCTATATCAAACATAAGGATTACATTTCTTTAATTTTTCTGATCAATTACTTTTAAAAGCTATCATATCATTTATCCATTCCATCATCATCTTTTATAGTCCTCAACCAAGATCAATCATCTTCCCTTCGCTCTCCTTTCTATTTTTTGCGTCCCTTATCTTCTATCCTACAAAACAAGTGTGTTAGGCATACATAGGTCCATCTCATATCATTATTGATACCATCTATATATTTGCATTATCATAACCTCATTATTATCCATTACCATTATGTGCATTTTCATTACCATACATTACCATTAGCATAAGACATTTCCATTATTACAATGTGAGTATTCATATCATTTGCATCCATATAAATCATGAAAAATACAAAACTGAATCACATAATAATAAACGCATCCATTATCATTACACCATCACATAGAACCAACACTATCATATATATATCACATGTGTCAATGTACAAGTGTCTACAAATACAACATGGGCTATCCATGAGCCATCAAAGAATGTATGTACAATCAACTCATAGGCCTCATCCTGATACAATAATATACAACACTAGCAAGGTAGCCCTAGTGACTACTGGCAGCCCCCTCTCCCTATCCACCGCTGGGTCCTATACCTGGTCGGCCATCTCTAGGAGGTCCCATAACTGAAGCTAGAAATCGTGATCCACCTATCCTCTAAGAAGCTAAAGCCCTTGACCTACTCCTATAGTTAGGTTGTCTCTGCTCCGCAGGCACTGCTCCATGATACAAGCCTCTATAGTACTCAGCCTCACCTTGTGCTCTCCTTAGCTCATCCTGTGACTAAGTCAACTATGTAGCCAGGTACATCATAGCCCCATCTATCCCCAAAGTAGCTACTAGTCTATCCCTCTCTACTGTCATAGCCTATAACTGTTGTACAACCGTGTCCCTCTCAACCCTCACCAACTGCACCTGTTGTATAGCTGCATCCCGCTTAGCTCTAATAGCCTGTATCTACTGTAACGTTGCATCTCTCTCAGCTGTAACTAGCTGCACCTATTGCATAGTCGTATCCCTCTCTCTCGTCACCTAGCAAGGATACCATCATCTTGCCCATCACCTCCCTGTGCTCTAGCCTGCAGCTATGCCTGGTATGATTGAGCCTGTGCTCTCGCATGCCGCAAGCCTATCACCACCTGATGTTTGTCTATCTCCACTCTCCTCAGTCTCATCTCAGCCCACTGCCTCCATCTCCTCTCCTCCCTAATCCTCCACCTCAGCTGTTGAATATCCACATCATCATCTCCTAATATCTGTGCTGCTGGCTGTGCTAATACCTGTGGCTGCACATGACCCTGTCCTTGCACCTGAATCCTAGGAGCTGTTGGCACAACTACCTATGCTGGTGGAGCTCATCACTGCCTCCTCCTCACTAGCCTCTCCATACCAATCTCTCCTATCTCTCCCACCCTCCTTAGCCGAGTCAATCTAGCTATCACCCAATATGCATCATAGTCTAGTAATGTCCCAGGATCTGCAGGACCTTGTCTCCACTGCCACATAACTAACTATAGCCCATCTCTCTCTGCCAAAGCTGTGTCCACTACAATCTCCAGCCCCCAATCAAAAACCTCCTGCCACGTCCTCCCAAAAATAGCATCTCCCACCGGCGCTCCCTGTAGTAAGCCAAACTGCCTCAATACCCTCTCAGGCAAATGACACTCTATGATGTATATGTTGTGACCAAAAATGTATCTTGCCTGCCTCACATAGACAAGCTCTGCATCCTCCTCATCCCATCTCTCACATGATAGATATGACCTCTATACAAATCTATCCACTTCATCTAAAGTCTACCTCTAGTATACTATCCCTCACCACTGCTGATAAGTAAGGGCTCCCCTGTGCATCCTTACATACGGCTCTCCTGTTGCTCTCACCACCCATCTATTTGGCCTCATCACCGAGATGTGCTCATAGGCCCACACATGTAAAAATGTAACTCCAGCTGACATGCTCGCTCCAAACATGTATGTGTAGTCATGCAAATAATGATATAACTATCCCAATACACACTTTGCCCATGCATATCTAGTCCCATAGGAGAACATACCCTCCATCACTATCCCCCATCCAATTGGAAAACCTCTAGCTTGCATGTCTCCAACTAGCCATCTGATAATAGCTACCACTACCCACTATAGCCTATCACATAGCTCCTCCATCCTAGCCATAGGAATCTCTGAGCCCTCAGCTCCAATGTCTAGAGTCTTGAATAATCATGTAAATGCAGCTAGACCCATATCAGAATCATAATCTACCTGGTCCCCATCAATAGGAACTCATAGAATCTGGAACACATCCTCCAAAGTAATAGTCACCTCTCCTGTCAGCAATAAGAATGAACTATGCTCACTCCTCCATTGCTCAACCATCATTGTCATCAATCCTCGATGCACCTGCACCGGCTCTAACCTCGACCCATGCTCTAATATGAGGATCTCTAGAACTAGCCACTCCTTTGCATCCAACAATCTGACCAACCGCAAATTTCTAGGATGTGGCTCTTGTGATAACAACAGTGGTAGTATATCCTGCATCATTCCGCTCACCGTATCAGTCTTTGTGCTAACCAGAAAGTGTCTTTTGCATGCTATACCTGAATATCTTTACTGCAAGTGACCTACTTTTCTATATGCGCTAGTCTTTTTGATCATAAGAGACACATTTTACTATACGTGCATGCTTTTAGCCTAAAAGCAACCTCTCTACCCTATGCGTGTGACTATTGATTCAAAGAAAGCTCAAATCCTATATGCGCACACTTTCTGTCTAATAGCAACTCATCTACTATAAGTGACCGCCTATCCATCTTAAGTGAGCTATATCTCAATTAGCATTCACTTTTCACCCATAAGCAAGCTGCTCTAGCCATATGCACATTTTGCCTATCTATTTGACCTAGCTGACCATAAGCGATTCATTTTTTCCATAAGTGCCCAGTCTGTGCCTATAAGCGACCTAAACTACCATATGCGACCGCTTTTCCTACATAAGCGACCTGAACTGCCTATCCTATAACCTAGTCGCTTCTAGTGATGTGTGTGCATTTATGACACTTCTAGCCTACAAAAATCATGCTTTTAGTAAAAGTTTTGATACATACCAGTATGCCTACTCCCTCTGGTCGTCCATGTGTCCTCACTCTCTCGGCACGATGTTCTCTACTCGGAATCACCATCCTGATAGCTCTCCAACTCTCGTCGCACCTCAACTCTAAGAAGCTCTAGATTTCTATAAGTAAATGAGTACAAATGAGTACAAATGAGCACAAATGAGCCTATTTTCCCTTGAGGGACCTACTTATAGCCCCTTTCCAAACCCTAATTCTTTTGAACCATCCCAATTTTCTATGTGTCACCCATGTTTCTAGCCTACTTTCATCCTATTGTGAGCCAACCCAGCCCTTCCTAGTTAGCCTGGCTTACCTCTCGAGGGGGCATCACCTGCCAGTTACACTGGGGCATCACCTTGTTTATCAAGTGAATATCATATCTTCTTTGACACAACGCTCTAACAAACATTATATCAAAGAGGGACAAAATGTAGGCACCCAAAATTGACCTAATTATCATTAGTATCAAATATCGCATTAGCTATCATTTGCATTTGTCTAACACACTTGAGCAATTCCCCTATCACTTATTTCTTCTATTAATTGAATAAATTTATATTTATTTAATTAATTCATTAGCTATTTCTTCTATTTTCTCTAATCTATAATTAAATAATCTTTAATTATTTAATTATCTTATTTCTATCTATTTTAATTAAATAAATCTTATTTATTTAATTAAAATTCCATTCACAAACCCACTTTCCAATTAATTAAATAAATTTTATTTATTTAATTAATTTCTTTTATCGTTTATCTTCATGACCTGACATGTGTGCCTCTTTCATTTAAAAACATGTGTGGTACTACATCTTTTATTTAATATCTTTCACATATAGTACTTTTTATGTACACGGTCACACATAAGCCTTATCTTCCTTCCATTTGTCATCTACACATTCATCTATGACTATCATTCAATCCTAGCCATTCACATAGCCACCAAATCTCTACCGTTGATTGATTTTGGTTGAGTTCTATATAAACACCCTTTCATTCCATATTACATCTATCCATCATTTCCATATAGTGTCTACATCATCATCTTGAGCATATTGAGCACTTTAGCATCCATCTAGCATATTATCATTATCATCCATCCATCATTGCAACTTTTATCTTCATAATTGTTC
Source organism: Cunninghamia lanceolata (assembly GCA_027924645.1). Taxonomy (NCBI): domain Eukaryota; kingdom Viridiplantae; phylum Streptophyta; class Pinopsida; order Cupressales; family Cupressaceae; genus Cunninghamia; species Cunninghamia lanceolata. The sequence goes on along the minus strand of BSBN01001344.1, from coordinate 9,183,445 downwards.
ATTGTTGAGAAGCAATCCACATCATAAACAAGGAATCATACAATCTAGGTGATATTGTTCTTGAATTGCATGCTTTTGGTTTCACTTGGATTCGATTCTTTGATGGTGGTAGGATTAGGTTATCAATTATATGCTTGATCTCATTAACCTGATTTTTACCTATCACAAATTGTACATGAAATTTTAAGGACTTTAAAAAGAAATGTGAAATTTCATTAAATTTTGTACAAGTTATGCTTAAAAGAAGTTTACAAAGAAAGACTTAAGTTTGAAGGAATATATCTGAGAATCTGGGACAAATATTTTGATAAGGTCAACATGATGGTAAATATGGGTGAGTCAGATTTCCAATGCCACCAATTTTGTGAAAATACGATATGTTTGCAAAAAATATGATAGTTTAAAAAAATGCCTATTTTAGTATGTTTGAGGAGGCTGTCTACAACAAGTGATCTTCAAATATTGACCAAAATGAGCCTAAATCTACAACAAAGAGCCTAAAAAACACTTGCAAAAAATAGGGGTTAGATCACCAGGCGTGCCAAAATGTGTATGCTAGAAATTGGAATGTAAACAAGAAACATAACGATCCTATTCCAATGCCTACTTAACTCAAGAAATAATTGAAGTGCACACGAATCAAATTTGATGAAAACAATAATATAAGTTACCACATAATGATATTTATTCATTGGTATATTGATATGTGGATTGCTCTATTACGTAAGCATAACCTTGATTTCAAAAGCGTGGATGGAGGTTTGATTCAACATCATAAGTTTGCATAAAATGAAAAGTCCCCCTTTTTTTTAACTTGCATATCTATTACTAATAAGAAAAATATACAATAGGTGCCTAAGGGAGCTACATGCTCATTCAAAATATATCTTATAGTAATACCTATTTATGGAGCAGTAAGTTAAAGAGCAGTTTATAACATATTACATGTCAAAATCTTTAATATTTATAATCACATAGTTTTTACCATCCTCATTCCTTTCTTGTTCAACATATTTTCACTGATCAACGTTGTTCACCTTTGTAGTTCTAATTTGATTTTGGTTCATGATTGTCCTTGGAGTGGACTGATCCCTGACCTCACTACTAATAAAAGCATCCCATTCTTTGAATGTGACAATCTTGGGTAACATTTTGAGCTCATTTCTCTCAACATCAAAGTTTTAACAAACAAATTCCATGGTTGTCAGATATTCCTCTTTGTTTTCTTCTGCCACATTTTGATCATTGTACCCATGTTGCTGGGCCATGTATTCCTCATGAAAGGATGGGTCAACCCTCCTGTAGTCATGGGGCTAAAATTTTTTAGTCTTTATATCTGCCCTATACATTGTTGCCTCACCTTCATCTAGTATGTTCATAAACCTCTCTGTGGGGATCTTGAATGTACCAGTTGGTTGTTGAAAAATAGACCAACAAGTGAGTCTTACAAGAGACCCAGTATGCATTCTATCCCTTCCTTGATACACGCATTCATTCCTTGCCTTCCACAAGGACCAAAAACCTCAGTAGTAGACAAAAGCCAGAAATCATTAGTATTAGAATCAACATTACTCACAAACCCACATAGGACATTAGTTTTAGTGACAGTTAATTCAGATAGATGACCTTTTAATAACATAAAGAAAAGACTCCAAACTTGTTTAGCAAAGAGACAATCAAAGAAAATGTGTTCACAACTTTCAGGTAGATTACAATATAGACACAGAGGACTCTTTGACCCTAATGCTAGCCTTTTTAATAACAAGAGCCATCCAAAACAAAAAAAAATTGGTTCTATGACTTTGGACCATATAACAAACAATGTTTTATACAACTCTTTCTGATCAAGCATGACTTTCCAGGAAAAATTCATGTGTGCAAAAATGTCCTTATTGTCAATCATCAAATTGTAAAGCTTCTTCGGTGTCATTTTGTCAAACATTGTGCCATCCCTCCATCTAATAACATCCCATGTGTTGCTTTCAATAGAATAATTTTGTTGCAAGAATCCTTGCAAAGCTCTATCCAGAACAAAATATGTTCTTTGTGTTTCTAGGGTGTTATACTCCTCTTTAATTTAAAGCCAACTTTTTAGTGAATTATTGTGTATAATATTTCCAAATGATTTGATTCCCATCTTGAACCATTTTTTTGCTAAATAGCCCTGTACCTGGGCTAATGCTTTACCATCATGTTTTAAATTCCACTAGATGGACTTGGTACTATCAATACGTTTCTTGCTACAATCAATGGCATCTCTGTTATCAATGAAGGGTTTGATGACCTCCCAGGCCTTCCAAATAGATGTAAACATGGTAGACCCTGAGGGCCTAATTTTAAAATCCCCTAGCACAATGTCAAACAAGCACAACCTTGGCCAATCCTTAGCCTTTAGGGGCACTACATTTCTTAGGTTATTACAAATTAGAACTTTCTAGGTTTTAGACCCCACAAATGATCTAACTATCCACTTTGCCACTAAAGTGGCAACTTGGATCTTTAGATCTTTAAACCCAAGACCCCCTGATTTCTTTTTTTGGCAACACCATTCTCATGCCACTGCATGTTTTTTCCTATTACCTTTTCCATCCAAGCACAAGAACTCTCTGATCCTATTTTGAATAATATTGACCTGATAACTCACAAACATCCATGATGAAGCATAGTATATAGGGCAAGCAGCCAAATTTTTTTGACATACCTACACCCTTCCTGCCATCATCAAATACTGTTTATCCCACATTCTCAACCTTTTTCAGATTTTATTGTACATCCAATCCTACATCTCTTTCAAAGAAGGGTTAATTGAGAAAGGAATACCAAGAAATTTTACTATCCTATTAACACCACCCAATTGCCAATGGTCACCATATAGCCACAGGGGAGGGTTGTCATCCCAACTTAACAACAAAGATTTTGCATGAGAGATTTTAACCCCTGCAGCCTTACAAAAAATCATCAATTTTTTTTCAAAATTTGTAAGATTTTTCTCTTCCAATATAGGGAATAGAGAAATGTCATTTGTAAACTATACATTTAGCAATGATTCAATATTAGGAAGAAGTATTCCTTTAAGGTCTTCATTTATCAGATTAGTTCTCAAAATATAAAATAAAGCTTTAGAAGAGATAACAAACAATGCAAGGGCAAGGGGCTACCCTACCTTATAGATCTCTCCATATTAAAGGGGTTAGAAAGTGATCCATTTATGTCTATATGAATAGAAGCATCCTTGAATAATATTTTAACCATATTACAGTACTCTTTCGGAAAGCCTAATGATTCTAGCATCATAAAAATGAATGACCATTCAATTCTATCATAGGCTTTTTCAAAATCTAGTAGTAAAATTCCTACATTTTGCCCACTTTTCTTTGCCCAATCCAGAGCTTCCCAACTTGTGATCAGGTTTTCTAAGATATATCTCCCTTTTATGAATCCTATTTGTGTAGGATTAATAATGACTGACAGAATGTCAATAAGTCTCAAGGTTAGGAATTTAGCTATAATTTTATATGAAACATTAAGTTGAAAGGAAGCTAGGTATGCGGAAAACGCTTCCAACACTAATCTAATGATGGGAGATGTATGCAAATTCTTTTTAACCCTTACAATTGCAGCAATATTACACATATAATAGAGATATTATAGCAGCAAACACAACACAAGAATGTAGACAGAGAGAGAGAGAGACAAGATATATCGTGGGGAAAACCTTTTAGGGTGAAAATGTTACATCCCACTTGTGCCCTAGATATTTTGATGTGTGCCCTAGATATCTTGATGTTGTTTCTCAAGCTTAGATATGCATATACACATATATTGTTAATCAACTTGTTGAATAGAGATATACAATGTATATATAACTAGTTCAATTAAGATCATTTGAAAGATATTTTCACGTTTACTAGAATGCAGATGCTAAGATGTAATGACATATCGGACTAACTACTTGTGTTTGACCTAGTGATTGCAGGAAATATAACCTCTGAGGAGAGGAGGAAAAGTATCATCAGGTACGAGAAGTAAAAGAAGAGAACTCTAGTATGATCTAAAAACTAGCCTGTAAGTTGAGACTGTCATTAAAGTTAGGATTGGAACGTCAAGACTAGAGTTGTCAGGTAAACTGCTAAGTTGACCATAGGTGTTAGGTTCACCTAACTCATGTTATTGGTCGTGAAACATCACCTTTTTTTATCTTCTCTTGAATTTGTTTGAACCTTGGGCATTTAAATAGTCATCTGTAATTTCGAACTCGAACTTATGCCAAGAGAATAGAAGAAATTTGAAATATGTTTATTTTAAAATCAATGCAAATAGTTTCTTGATCATCATCCTTGAGACCACTCTCGGTTATCGACAACATAGAATGAACACCAAAGTATTATTTATCGATTCCTTATAAGAGATAATTCTATGCTTGATAACTTAAATCTTACAACCTTAGTTATACATCAACACTCATATCGTAAAAAATCTAATATGCACTATAACTTGTTAAGCAATTGACGTATTCCTATCACATTAATTTTTTTGACTATTGGATTACATTATAGAATGTTTCCACCTTAACATAGAGGTTATATTTAAGTTGGGGGAGTTATAAAGTGAAGGATGGTCGTGAGGCCTCTTTCTTAACTTAAGGATAATAGCAATATTTGAACCTTTTGGCCTCGATTGGAATGAGCTAAAGATTTATTAGTTTATGACTTGATAAACATATAGATATACGTTATTAACTGAACAATGCTCTGAAACCAATTTCAATTGATATTTTAACCTTATCTTAGGAAAGATTTAAAATGGGGTATACTTTGCTGATTGCGAGAAGTGTCGGGTGAGGTGGCGGACCTTTTCACGAGTAAGGAGAGATATTCCTAGAATGAGGATTCTTTAGAGACACCATTTCTTGGCCAAAAAAAGAAAAAGGCTCATTCTCATAAGACACAAGGAGTTGCTTTTGAAAAAGGGGAATGAGAGTCTCTTGGAGAAAAAGAACATGCGGAGATGATTGTTAGCTGGTAGAAGATACTCAGTACTCTCAAACAAAATATAGAGATATTCGTACAGCTGGGTAGAAGATTTGGGAATAGAAACCAGTAGGAAAAGCTGAGAAAGGATATAATTGAAGTGTCACCTTCACACCTTCGATAGGAGAAGAAAATCTAAGCAGTAAGAAATTATTACTCTTAGACTTTAACGAAAATCAGTTGGGATATGGCATAGTGGTCAATATAAGATCTTTAAACCTTCCATATACTTAATTGCTAAACTCTTAAAGTTGTTAAACTAGTCTAATCTTTCAATCATTGCTTAGGAATGTATTAATCAATCTGTTCTTTAAGATTATGAAAGAAAGATTACTCTACACAATTTAAAGCTTTCGAGAGGAGGAAGAAACCCATTGTATTATATCAACTTTCCTCTCTTTCGTGTGATCATAACAAATAATATTATTCTTTTTCTATCTTTCTATCCTTACTCCATGGTCTTTCACACTTTGTTGCTCTGTATTAATCATAGATTTTTGTATGCAACTATTGAACCAGGCTGACATGGCCATTCCCATGCAAACCTTTAAGTTGACTGAGTGTTCAAAAAAAATATTATGATTAAAACTTAGAAGGCCGAATGACCTAATATGCTCTAGATTGAAGGACCAAATGTTTGGAAGATGTAACTAATTTTATATAGACTTCTTAGATTTAATTAATAGATGACATCAAACCCGCCTTGACAATCTTTAAATCCTTACTTACCTGGTATCAAAAGGTTATGAATTAAACTGAATTCTTTAAAAAAATGGTGTTAAGTAGTGGTAAAACCCCAATGACGTTTTCATCAGTCAATGTGCAGTGGTACAAGAGACAGATATGAATGTTGATTCCTTTAAATAAATTCTTGCCGAGTAGGGTGATAAATTGGACTACATGATTCCACTATGTCATGTTGCGCTTAATTAAAAACCTTGGCCAAGGTGATGCTAGTACCTCATAGTGTCAGTCAGTTTCTTCTCCCAGATACACACCCGATCAGAGGTCATGCTAGTTAGGAGTTGCCTATAGTGTATGACCGACTAGGGATTGTGTAGGGTCAATCACCAGTCTTAGATGGCATGAGATTTTTCTTACATTACTTCTTTACAAAGGGCCGAGCCTTTCTAGTAGGAATGGTACGGGGGACTAGTAAGTCCATGGATGGGTAGATAAATGCCTCGATGATATTTTTCCTCCTTCTCCTTTCAGCTGCAAAGGAAGATTAAAGTTCCAGATGGACTAAACAGATTTTATAGAACACTGTACTTCCAAACCCTCTATGATAGTGAAATGGTATTTGCTTTAATAAGTTCTTCTTTTTAGTTATCATTTTTATGCATGATAAAAGAGAATTAGTTATAGTTCTTGACTTATTTCTTTTTAAAAAAATACATATATTTATTGCTAATCTTTTGTACCGGTTTATGCTTTTTATACATAAATTAGTTGCTTAGTTTAGTTTAGTACAAAGATGTAATTTGCATATCTTTTAACTCCATAATTTTAGAAGTAACATATGATATTAGAGCTACTAGGTTCAACACTAGACTTAGGGCTCATCACCACTAGAAAAATTAGAAGTAATAAGAACTGAAATGAAGCATTTTGGTTTTTTTTCCAGGATGTGGATCCATACCACTAAATGTAAAAGAGCTCATAATCCAATTTATTTTCAGCTTGGGAGAGTAACAAGTTTGAAATATGATTATTCATGTTGTACTCTACCCTCAGATAATGAAACCCTGGCTAATGTACTTAAATGACTAAAAAGAAAAAGACTATTGGAATTAGACTGGACAACTGAGAGGGGGGTGAATCCGTTGTCCCAAAAATTAACCTTTTCTTCCTTTTAATCTTCTTTCACAATTTGCAAATTGATTAATGATGTAAACACTAAAGCATGACACAACATCACATAAGCAGAAACATAATCAACACATTTAACACCAAATTTTTGACGTGGAAACCTAGTTAAGGGAAAAACCACGGTGGGTGTTAGCCCACAAGATTTGTACCCTGTTAAAAGTACTTAAAAGGAATGGGAAGGCACTTGCCTTCAGGCTCATTGCCTAGAGCTCACTGCTCAAAAGAGAGGCTCACTACCTACAAGAAATTTTAGTTTAACACAGAAAGAATTAATTGAGAAATAGCATCTACTTCATGTCTGGTTCAATTTCATTGAACGCTCATAAAACTTCTGTTCTACTTCCAAAATCTTCTTCACTAACTTTTCACTCTATTCTGCTTTTGCTCTTCTACTCCTCTTCTTTTCTCTGCTCCTAATCCTTTCTTTGGATTTATTATTTTTGCTCAAGGATGATTTTCCATGACTTAGCTACACTCCTTTATATGCTTCATCAACCTTGGAACAAACATCAAGGTTGGCACACCAAACATCTTACTTAATGCGAATCACTAAGTTGTCAGCCAAACATTGCTAAGACTTGAATATTCTTTCAACAACACACCATGCTCCAGAGAATTACTTTTGGAACATCTGTAATATGTTTGAATCATCTGGTCGGCCAAGACTAGGAAGAACAACAACACCAAGAAGGAAATCTTCACCAACAAGTTCAAACTTTAATGTGAACCTCCAACACAATAGTCACATGATTTAGAGACCTCCACAAGGATAATGAATTCAACAAAAACATCCGCACTCCTCCAAGTCATCAGGATCACTTGCATCTTCATCTGAAACCTCAAGAATACTATCTGCCATGACTATCATCTCAGAAAGATTGCTTGCGGACCTCCAAACCATGAACCACTTGAATGGATGATACACATTGACTTCCCAAACATGCCTCTAGATCCGTAGATCATTATTTGACATATCTGAAAGGATCCGGGCTGCTTCTCTGTCGCTCTATCTCTTCTGAATACTACAAAACTGTTTCTACTCAGATGGCCATAGTTTCTTCAAATCTTCATGTGGACCTCTCAAATCCTAACTGGAGCTACTTCACACAATCCTCTATATTGCCTTATGATCCACATCCATTGATCTTTATTAATTTTATCAATATCCTCAACATTCCAGTCTTCTAGTCAGGCAACAAGATAGGATACAGTTGACACCAATGGCAACAAGAATATGTTGACATCAATGACAACACCGATTAGGCACATATTTGCAACAATCTCCCCCTTTGTAATTAATGGTAACATATGATGTGAAAAATTGATTCAACCATCAAGACAAGAGCTTCTCCTCCTTTCTCTTATCACTTCTGCAACCACTATCTTCACTGCTCCCCCTTTCACTAGCAACTAGTTTTTCACATGACTTCTCTCCCCCTTTGACATCAATGGAAAAGAACACATATTTGTAGTCTTTTCTCCTTAGTTTTGTTTCAGATCAAACTCAAAAATTGCTTGTAGACTACTCCCCCTAAGTAGTGCTTCCTTAACATCAATCAGGATCACAAGATATGACTGTGAATTCCACTAGACTAATGCACTCTAGTGCATCTTAATTTTGATCAAGAGGGGTAATAACCCCTAACTTCTCTCTGAGATACTCAAAAATATCATTAGGAAGAGGCTTAGTGAAAATATCCACAATCTAATCCTTTGAGGACACAAACTCCAACTTGACTTCATTCTCATTTACCTTCTCTCTCAAGAAATGAAACTTGATGGATATATACTTTGTCTTTGAATGCAACACTGGATTCTTTGAGATACTTATTGCACTTGAATTATCACAGAAGATTGTGACAAGCTCCTCAAACACAATTCTGATGTCCTTAAACATTTGCTTTATCCATAGGACTTGATTATAATTGTTTGTTGCTACTATATACTCAGCCTCTGCTGTAGATAGGGAAATTTCCTCCTACTTTTTACTTAGCCAAGAAACCAATCTACTTCCTAAGAAGAATGCACCACCACTAGTGCTTTTTATATCATCCACATCTCCTGCCCAATTAGCATTTGTATATGCATGAAGAGTGAGGTTATTATCCTTTAGATACCATAATCCATAATCAATTGTCCCTTGGAGATATTTGAAAATTCTTTTGATTGCTACAACATGAGATTCTTTAGGATCAGCTTGGAATCTAGTGACAAGTCCATCTGCAATCATGATATCAGGTCTGGTCTGAGTCAGATAGAGCAGTCCTCTAATCCTTGATCTATACCTTTTCTGATTTGCCTTAGGGGAGTCATCATCTTTACTCAACTTACATCTAGTTACCATAGGTGTACCTACTAGCTTTGAATCTTCCATTCCAAACTTCTTCAACAATTCTTTCACATACTTAGACTAAGATATAAAGATACCTTTATCTGACTGATTGATTTGCAGATCTAAGAAGAAGTTCATTTCACCAAACATGGACATCTCAAATTTACTTTGCATCTGATCAACAAATATTTTGCACATACTTTCATTTCCACCAAAAATGATATTATCAACAAATACCTCAACAATCAGAATATTCTCATGATCAATCTTGAAATAGAGATTACTATTAGCAGTGCCTTTGCTGTAACCTAGATTTAGCAAATACTTATCTAATCTTGCATATCAGGCTCTTGGAGATTGTTTGAGTCCATACAATGCTTTTCTTAATCTGTAGATCGTGTCTCCCTGATCAGACAACTGAAATCCTTCTGGTTGCTCAATGTAGACTTCTTCTTCTAACTCTCTGTTTAGAAATGCTGACTTGACATCCATCTGATAGACTTTAAAATATTTATAAGAAGCAAAAGCAAGCAACAATCTGACTGCCTCGATTCTTTCCACTGGAGAAAAAGTTTCTTCAAAATTAATTCCTTCTACTTGAGAATATCCTTTGCATACCAACCTTGCTTTATTTCTTACAACTTCACCTTCTTCATTTAGCTTGTTCCAGAAGACCCATTTAGTTCCAATCACATTTTTGTCCTCAGGTCTAGAAACAAGACCCCAAGTGTGATTATTTTCAATTTACATGAATTCTTCTTTCATTGCCTTTACCCAGTTTTCATCTTTACAGGCTTCACTTACTATTTTTGGTTCAATCTTTGAGATCAGACAAATCTCTTCTTGATCTTCAGCAATTCTTCTTCTAGTTCGGACACCTTTATTTCTGTCTCCTATAATTTGATCTTTAGGATGATTCATCCTAACATACCTATGAGTTTTGGGAATTGTTTGAGCTTCTATTTCTTGAGCTTGTTCCTTAACTTCTGCACTATCCTCTTGAATTACTGGGTTTTCTGGATCAATCTGGATCTGGGTCTAAGTTTGCACTTGCCTTTCTTGACTTGGATTTTCATCTTGATCATCTGAATCATATCATAAGATCTGGAATGTCTTTTTCTCTCATCAACTCTAACATTAGCACTTTCAACAATCTTTTTCAACCTCTTGTTAAAGCATCAGTATGCTTTTCTTTGAGTAGAGTAACCCAGAAAAATTCCTTCATCACTTCTTGCTTCAAACTTGCTTAGATCCTCATCTCTTTTGATAGAGCATTTACTACCAAAAACTCTAAAGTATCTTACAGTAGGAGGATAACAAAACCATAGTTCATAAGGTGTCTTACCAGAATTTCCTTTGATATGCACCTGGTTAAGAGTGTAGACAATAGTACTCACAGCTTCTCTCCAATAAACTTGAGGAACATTTGTTTCCATCATCATAGTCTTGGTAGCTTCTTGAATGGTCCAGTTCTTTCTTTCCACAACTCCATTTTGCTGAGGAGTCCTAGGAGAAGATAACTATCTTTTAATTCCATGCTTTTCAGAAAATGAATCAAACTCACCGGAGGTAAATTCTCCACCTCTGTCAGATCTTAGACACTTTATCTTCACACCAATCTCATTTTCCACCATAACTTTGAATACCTTGAATTTGTCAAGAGCTTCTAATTTTTCTTTTAAGAAGGTTACCCACATCATCTGGGAGTAATCATCAATCAGCAACATAAAATATCTATCTCCTTGCACACTCCTAATTCTAGCAGGACCACATAGATCAGTATGCACAAGTTCCAACTGTTCACTTGAAAATTGTTCTTTACTTTTGAATAAATTTTGTTCTGTTTTCCCAATTGACATTCTCTACATATGTTATTAGGTTTCATAAGTTTTGGAAGATTTCTTATAGCTTGAGTAGAACTTATCTTGACAATGTTATCAAAATTTACATGACACATCCTCCTATGCCATAACCAACTTTGATCTGTCTGAGCAATCAAACAACTTTTGTTAGAACTACTTAAATGAAATATGTTACCTCTAGTTTGAGTACCAGGTGTAATTTCAGTTATGGAGCTTTCCAAGATCCTACATTTTCCATCCTTGAATTGAAGATCATAACCCTTATCAACCAACTGTCCAGCATTGAGAAGATTATGCTTCAGTCCTTCCACATACAAAACATCATTAGTGTTATTATTACCATCAAACGAGATGGATCCTCTGTCAAGAATTCTACCAGCTGAGTTGTCTCCAAATTTCACAATTCCACCTTCATATTTTTCAAATCTTACAAACTTACTTTTATCACTAGTCATATGATGATAACATCCACTATCAATCACCCATTCATCCTTTTCAACAACCTGAGCAGCCAAGGCACTTTCCACAATTGTACAACTAGCAAATTCAATAGACATTAGATCTTCTTCCTTGATAGCAATGAACACCCAATCATCTTCAGTGGAACCTCCATGATCAGATTCATCATTTGTGACTCCTTCTCCAACTTCTTTGACATAGTAACATTTTTTCTGACCTTTATATCTATTAGGGTTTAGTTTTGAGAACATCTCCAGACATCTTGAGGCAAAGTGACCAATCTTATTACAAGCAAAACATTTGAGTAGAAACTTTCCTTCATATTTACCAGATCCTCTTGGTATTCTTTTGGAAATAAGAGCTTCAAGATCTACAGTCTCAATTTCATCATTTTCAAGATCCTTCCTTGTCTTCACAAATCAGTTTGATCTTCTTGAAGAACTTTCACTCGGATCATATCTTTTCTTTCCATACACACTGGCCTTAAATGTAGATTTAGACTTAGGGAGAGAATCACCAAACTCACTCATTTCAGATGCTGAAATCTTACCAACTAACTGATCTCTTGTGACAGTTGTTATTGTCCTAATTTCTTTAATGGTTGCAGCTTTATGCTTGTATGCTGTAGGTAAGGATCTGAGCATTTTGGCAACAATTTATGATTCTACCAATACTCCACCTGCATTTCTGATACCAGTCACAAGTTCATTTAATTTCTACATGTAGGAAGTAATGTTTTCATCTTCCCTCATTACCAATCTTTCATATTTACCCTTTAGGCTTTGTAGCTTGGCACATTTAACATATTTGTCACCTTCATACAGATTTTCTAGCTTTTTCTAGATTTCATGGGCAGTTTTCAAATCTAGAACATTTGCCAATTTTGTATCAGACAGGGCACTCAATAAAGCTTCTCTAGCTCAAATATTGCATTCATCTTCCCTGAGTTTGTCTAGAGTAGTAGGGCCATTCTTTAGACTCTTATACTCATTCTTTGTTATCGTCCAAAAGTCATTACCAATACATTCCAAATGATGTTCCATGCATACCTTCCAAAGGGAGTAATTTGTTCCATCAAATCTTAGACTTTCCTTCTTATAAGTCGACATCTTGGATCTCCTCAAGTGGTCAAGCTTCTTTTATAGGATCTGGCTCTGATACCAATTGTTGGAATTAGATCAGACAACTGAGAGGGGGGTGAATCAGTTGTCCCAAAAATTAACCTTTTCTTCCTTTTAATCTTCTTTCACAATTTGAAAATTGATTAATGATGTAAACATTAAAGCATGACACAACATCACATAAGCAGAAACATAATCAACACATTTAACACCAAGATTTTTGATATGGCAACTCGGTTAAGGGAAAAACCACGGTACGTGTTAGCCCACAAGATTCGTACCCTGTTAAAAGTACTTAAAAGGAATGGGAAGGCACTTTCCTTCAGGCTCACTACCCAGAGTTCACTGCTCAAAAGAGAGGTTCACTGGGTATAAGAAATTTTAGTTTAACACAGAAAGAATTAACTGAGAAATAGCATCTACTTCATGCCTAGTTCAGTTTCATTGAATGCTCATAAAACTTTTGTTTTGCTTCCAAACTTTTCTTCACTAACTTTTCACTCTATTCTGCTTTTTCTCTTCTACCCTTCCTCTTCTTTGCTTTGCTCCTAATCCGTTCTTTGGATTTATTATTTTTACTCAAGGATGATTTTCCATGACTCAGCTACACTCCTTTATATGCTTCATCAACCTTGGAATAAACATCAAGGTTGGCACACTAAACATCTTACTTAATGCGAATCACTAAGATGTCGGCCAAACATTGCTAAGACTTGAATCTTCTTTCAACATCACACCACGCTCCAGAGAATTTTTTCTAGAACATCTGCAATATGCTTGAATCATCCGGTTGACCAGGGCTGGGAAGAATAGAAACACCAAGAAAGAAATCTTCACCAACAAGCTCAACTTCAATGCAAACCTCCAACACAGTAGTCACACAATCCAGAGACCTCCACAAGCATAATGAATTCAATGAAAATAACCACACTCCAAGTCATCAGGATCACTTGCATCTTCATCCGGACTCAAGAACACTATTTGCCATGACTGTCATCTTAGAAAGATTGCTTGTAGACCTCCAAACCACGAACCACTTGAATGGATGATACACACTGACTTCCCAAACATGCCTCTAGATCCATAGATCATTATTTGACATATCTAGAAGGATCCAGACCACTTCTCTGTCACTCTGTCTCTTCTGAATACTACAAAACTGGTTCTACTTAGATGGCCATAGTTTCTTCAAATCTTCATGCAGACCTCTCAAATCTTGAATAGAGCTACTTCACACAATCCTCTATACTGTTGTATGATCCACATTCATTGATCTTTATTAATTTTCTCAATATCCTCAACATTCCAGTCTTCTAGTCAGGTAACAAGATAGGATACAATTGACACTAATGGCAACAAGAATATGTTGACATCAATGACAACACCGATTAGGCACATATTTACAACAAATACAACCATGGGCAGCTCCAAGAAAAGAAGTAGTGAGAAAAACCATCATGGCAAATAGGATACCTAAAATTGAAAACAAACTTGTAACCTCTGTTGTACTCAAAAATGTGTCTGAAGACTCGAAGGAACTTCGTGTACCCACTTCAGGTTATCAATTAATTCCTTACTCTATATTTGAAGGGCAAGAAGAGCCCATAACTAGAAGCGAAGGTAGCTCTTAGATAAGGGCTCTGAGATGTAAAATCATGTAAAAAAATGTAATATAAAAATTTTGTAGTGTTAATAAAATATCAATTTTGTTGTGTGTAACCTTTAAATTTCATGTATGTAAGTAAATAATGGAATAATAGAGATTAAACGAGTGCCTATTTATTCAAGTATATTATGTAATGTAAAGATGTCTCATCTGCAAGAAGGTGGAGGAGAGACTGAACCCTCAAAGACTTCTACAGCCAAACTAGACAGGCTTTTACTTATGATGCAAGACAGCCAAGCCAGGCTCTAACATTTAGAGTAGAGGGAAGATGGACATACAAGAACTCAGAATGAAGAACATAAATATCAGTTTAGAGGTAGGAATATCGAAATAGGCCACACACATCAAAATGACAATGAAGAACATACTTTTTCCCAGTCTGGTAAAGATAAACAATACATAGCATCATTTCAGATGACATGAAAAAGGTTAAACCACCTTAGTATGATGAGTTTGAGGCCGATGTCACTGAGGTGTGATTAACTAGAATGGAAAAATATTTTGAAATCTAGGATTACACAGAGAATATGAAGGCAATATGGGGGGCTTACCAGCTAACAGGAGAGGATGCCAAATGGTGGGAAAACAAGAAGGTTGAATTAGGCTTGATGTCTGCCAATGTGTTGTGGGAACAATTTGTAGAAATCTTTAGGCAACAATGGCTGCCTTAGTTGTATTTTGAATAGAAATTAACAGACTTTCAAGAACTGAGACAAGGAGAACTTTCTGTACATGCTTATTGGGAGAAGTTTACCCATTTCCTCATATATGTTCAACAATTTCATAAAGATGAAAAGTACAAAATTAGAAAATCTATTATGGGACTCAACAACCATATTGGTGGATCTGTAGACGTATTGGCTCCTACTACTATGAATGAAGCCTATGCGAAGGCTGTAAGATAGGAACAAAAGCTCAAAAAGGATGACTCCATTAGAGATAGGAATAGAAAGAGGAGAAATTGGTTGTAGAATTTCTAGCCATTTAAGATGAAAGGAGATAACTTAAGTTCCGGAAATAGAGATACAAAATGGTATAAAGAAGGCCATCACAATCATCAAAGAGATAGAAGAGGTTTTGATAAATCCAAAAGAAGCAATGAGGAGAATAATAGAGGAACTGAGAGGAGAGGACCCCCAGGGGGATGTTATACATGCGGAGGCGAGGATTACACAAACCAGTGTCCTACAAGAATTCAAGGGGGACAACAATAGAGGAACCCTTTGCCTCCCCAACAGACATCATTTCAACAGAGAATCCATGCAATGGTGGACAATAGACAGGTAGAATACTAGTTTACCCCAATAGAGACTCCAAGTATGCTTATGAAAACCCCATAACTATACTCATAGACACAAAAGCTACAAAATATTTTATTTCTCCTAAATTACTGAGAAAATTTCCTAAAAGAGCAGGATTTATGGCTAATTCTTGGACTGTGGAGTATGCCAACCAACCGAGAGCTCAGGTAGAGTAGTGTTTATTTGAGGCCAAGGTTAAGCTTCCAGGCCTTACCACAGAAGTAGATTTATATGTAGCATCCCTAGGTACATATGATGTCATTCTAGGTATGAACTGGTTGGGGAAACACAAATCAAAGGTTGACTATTATGACAAAACAGTCAAGTGCGAGGATAATCTAGGGAATAAGGTGTTGGTGCAAGGCACTCATTATGAAGTTAAGTTGTGGTCTGACTCTCCGCTATGCAATTAAAGTGAAGTGGAAGGAAGGGTTGTTAGATTTTCACAGTAAAAATGGAGGAAATTAGTGAAAATAAAGAAACTACTTACCATGATGACTTAATGATGTATGAAACTAGCTATCCTCATAAGGAAAGTGAAACGGTATATGAGAAACCAAAGGAATCCTTTGAAGAAAATATCCTTATCTCCAAGATTACCAAGATGTATTTCCTGAGGAGTTACCTGGGTTACCACCAAAGAGGATATTCAATTTCTCCATTGAGTTGATACCAAGAGCCACACCAGTGTTGAAAGCTCCCTACCATATGACAACAGTAGAACTTATGGAATTGAAGGCCCAATTACAAGAGCTACTAAGCAAAGGTTTGATTAGGCCTAGTGTGTCTGCACTAGGGGCATCAGTAATTTTTGTTAAGAAAAAGGATGGGACCCTCCGAATCTGCATAGATTACAAAATGCTAAACAAGTTAATAATCAGGAATAAGCACCCTCTACCCCGCATCAATGATTTATTTGATCAGATGTGTGAAGTAGTAGTTTTCTCTAAAATAGATCTTCGGTCAGGGTATCACTAGTTGAGGCTTAGAGATGAGGATATCCACAAAATAACCTTTAGGACTCGTTATGGGCATTACAAATTCATAGTATTACCATTTAGACTTACTAATGCCCCAGCTGCATTTATGAACCTGATGAACAATGTGTTCCATTACTGCTTGGATAAGTTTGTTCTAGTATTCCTAGATGATATTTTAATTTACTCTAAGAATGAAGAAGAACATTATCGCATCTGCAAATTGTATTATAGTGCCTGCATGAAAACAAGTTATATGGGAAGTTATCCAAATGCACGTTCTTTCAGAAAGAGGTACAATACCTGGGTCATATCATTTCAGAAAAAGGTATTGTTGTAGATCCCACTAAAATAAAAGGCGATAACAAAATGGCCCATCCCCAAGAATGTACCGGAAGTAAGAAGCTTTATGGGCTTAGCAGGCTACTACCAGAAATTTGTAATGAACTTCTCACATATATCATACCCAATCACATCACTTCAAAGGAAAGTGAAAAGTTTTGTATGGATAGAAAAATGTCAGAAAGCATTTGAGCTCCTTAAGGAAAAGCTAGTTACGGTGCCAGTATTAAAAGTATGAGACCCTGAAGGACAATTTTTGGTAGTAACTGATGCATCAAGGGAAGGACTAGGTGGGGTACTAATGCAGAAAGGATAGGTAATAGCTTATGAATCCCAGAAACTCAAAAGATATGAACAAAACTATGCATCACATGATTTGGAACTCACTGCTATAGTACACACTTTACAAATGTGGCATCACTACCTGCTAGGAAAACCATTTGAGCTCCAATCAGATCATCAAGGGTTGAAATATATATTTACCCAACCTATCTCAATGCGAGACAAAGATGATGGTTGGAATTAATCTCAGATTATGATTTTGAGATTAGCTACATTAACGGGAAAGAAAATCAGGTAGTAGATGCTTTAAGCTGCTGAAGGCATGTTAATGCAGTAACCACAGTGCATTCAGATTTTAGAAACCATGTGCTTTGTCAACTAAAGGATGATAGATACTACCAATAGATAAAGATGGCTTTACAACTCAATCCTCAAAATCCAAGTTGTGAGGGATTCAAAATAGAAAATGATGGGTTAGTAAGGTATCAAGGTAGAATGTATATATTCAAAATCACTGAATTTAGAAATTTGATTTGGAAATAAGTGCACTCTACACCATATTCCAGACATCCTAGGGTTACTAAACTTATGGTAGATATTAAGCCCCTATATTTCTGGAGATGGATGAAAAATGATGTGGCAAGATTTGTGGCAAGCTGCTTAGAGTGCTAGAGAGTTAAGGCTGAACATCAACACCCTACAGGATTGCTACAACCCAACACAGTACCTGATTGGAAATGGAAGATAATCAGTATGGACTTTGTCCAAGGATTGCCTATGTCTAGAAATAAACATAACACCATATTGGTAGTAGTAGACAAACTTACCAAGGTAATGCACTTCATACTAGGAAACTTAATAGATGGTACACCCACTATTGCCTATAAATTTGTGCAAGAAGTGTTTCGATTGCACGGAGTACCCGAGAAAATAATATTCGACAGGGATGCTAGAATGACATCTAGATTTTGGCAAACCTTGTTTATAGCCTTGGGTACACAACTAAACATTAGTTCTGCCTACCATCTTGAAACAGATGGTCAAACAGAAAGGGCCAACTAGATATTAGAAGATCTTCTTTGAATGTATTACATGGATCAATAGTACAAATGGGAAGACTATCTTCCCTTAGTTGAATTTGCATATAACAACTACTATCAGTCATCAATAAAAATGGCACCATTTGAGGCACTATAAAGAAGGAGGTGTAGAAGTCTTATCAGTTGGGATAAGCTGGAAGATAGGATAACCCTCGGTCCAAAAATGCTCTCATAAATGGAAGAGAAAGTAAAGTTGATCAGAAAAAGGTTAGCAGAAGCTAATGATTGATAGAAATGATATGCAAATGCTAAACAAACTCCCAGACAATTTCAAGTAGGGCAGAAAGTGCTTCTTCGCTTCAAACCTCATAAAAGTGTCATAAAATTTGGAAAATCAACCAAACTTGCACCTTGATATGTTGGACCCTTTGAAGTCCTAGAAGTTATCAATCCAGTTTCTTATAAAATTGCTCTACCACTAGCTCTCACCTAGTTGCATGATGTTTTCCATGTTTCATATCTTAAAAAGTATGTATCTAATTTTGCACATCTAATTGATTGGAACTCCTTACACGTACAGGACCCAGGGGTAGTCATGATCGAGCCAATCAGGGTGCTCAAGGTATGTAAGCATCACTTACATAACAGAGAATTCACCTAGTGTAAGGTCCAGTGGGACCAGTTCTCAAAAGACAGTGCCACCTGGGAAGATTTTACTGAAATGCATCATAAATTTTATCATCTATTCAATGTTTATAATAGTTGAACTTCTTTCTTTATGTATAGATAAACAATGAAAAACTTTTGTTACTTATTTGATACTCTAAATCATCGAGGACGATGATTCACAAGGGAAAGGATATGTTACATCCCACTTATGCCCTAAATATTTTGATGTGTGTCCTAGATATTTTGATGTGTGCCCAAGATATTTTGATGTGTTCCCTAAATATCTTGATGTTGTTTCTCAAGCTTAAATATGTATATACACATATATCGTTAATCAGCTTGTTGAATAGAGATATACAATGTATATATAACTGATTCAATTAAGTTTATTTGATAGATATTTTCATATATACCAAAATGCAGATGCTAAGATGTAATGACATATCAGACTAACTACTTGTGTTTGACCTAGTGATTGCAAGAAATATCACCTTCGAGGAGGGGAGGAAAAGTATCATCAGGTACGAAAAGTAAAAGAAGAGAAGTCTATTGCCATCTCAAACCTAGCCTGTAAGTTGTGACTATCATTAAAGTTAGGACTGGAACGTCAAGACTAGAGTTGTTAGGTAAACCGCTAAGTTGACCATAGGTGTTAGGTTCACCTAACTCATGTTATTAGTTGTGAAACATCACCTTTTTATCCTCTCTTTAATTTGTTTGAACCTTGGACATTTAAATAGTCATCTGTAATTTTGAACTTGAACTTATGCCAAGAGAATAGAAGAGATTCAAAATATGTTTGTTTTTAAATCGATGCAAATAGTTTCTTGACCATCGTCCTTGAGACCACTCTCGGTTATTGACAACATAGAATGAACACCAAATTATTATTTATCAGTTCCTTAAAAGAGATAATTCTATGCTTGCTAACTTAAATCTCGCAACCTTAGTTATACATCAACATTCATATTGTAAAAACTCTAATATGCACTATAACTTGTTAAGCAATCAATTTATTCCTATTGCATTAATTTTTCTGACCATTGGCTTACATTATAGAATGTTTCCACCTTAACATAGAGGTTATATTTAAGTTGGGGGAATTATAAAGAAAAGGATGTCTGTGGGGCCTCTTTCTTAACTTAAGGATAATAGCAATAATTGAACCTTTCAACCTTGATTGGAATGAGTAAAAGATTTATTAGTTTATGACTTGATAAACATATAGATATATGTTATTAACCGTACAATGCTCTGAAAGCAATTTTGATTAGTGTTTTAACCTTATCTTAGGAAAGATTTAAAATGGGGTATGCTTTGCCGATCGTGGGAATTTTTGGGTGAGGTGGCAAAACTTTTTGCTAGTAAGGAGAGATATTCCTTGAATGAGGATTCTTTAGAGAAACTGTTTCTTGGCCAGAAAAAAGAAAAAGTCTCATTCTCATAAGACATAAGGAGTTGATCTTAAAAAAGGGGAACGAGAGTCTCTTGGAGAAAAAGAACCTGCAGAGATGATTGTTAGCTGGTAGAAGATACTCACTACTCTCAAACAAAATATAGAGATATTCGTACAACTGGGTAAAAGATTTGGCAACAGCAACTAGTAGGAAAAGTTGAGAAAGGATATAACTAAAGTGTTGTCTTCACACCTTCGACAGGAGAAGAAAATCTAAGTGGTAAGAGATTATTACTCTCAGACTTTAACAAAAATTAGTTGGGATATGGAAAAGTGGTCAATATTGTTGTTATATGGATCCTAATCAAACTCGGAGGTTAAATTTACCCCACTTTTATCAGTGCCCCCAAAGCAAAAATTGCCTATTATTTTATAAAGGCATCAAGAGTTATTTTTTCTATTAGTCGACATAAAAAAACCCTATTTTTGTAACCGACATAAGGCTTGATAAAAGTGGCTAAGGGTTAGGGTTTCCATTAATATTGTATTGTAGCATTTGCAGCGGTATTGAGTTGCAGGGATTGCTGGTTGTAATCAGTTTGATTTACTGGATAATAAAATTGGACTCTCTGTTTGGTGGATGTAGCCCGAGTTTGGGTGAACCACATTACAAATTATCTCTCACTGTTATTATTTCTGTGTATTTCCATTCCTCTGTTTAATCTTTATTTTTATTTAATTGATATCTTCTGCCGGCTAACCCTAACAAGTGGTATCAGAGCGGGTTGTATTCAATTATCATCTGTAGGAAGGTCTCACGGTTGAGTGGGAGCAATGGCGAATGAGGGTAAATTGAAGGTCGATAAATTTAATGGGAAAAACTATCAGTTATGGAAGATGCAGATGGAGGATTATCTCTATCAAAAGGACTTATGGAGGCCGTTGGAAGGAGTAGCCAAGAAACTCGTAGCAATGACTGATGAGGATTGGAATCTTCTGGACAGAAAGTGATGCAGACCCGCAACGAAGTGGTGAAAATAGATTAAAAATCCATAACTATTGTTGTGGTTGAACCTTTGAACCACTCGAGCCAAATAAACTTATTAAACTTACGGTTACTGAACCGTTGAACCTCCTGAACCGTTGAATCGTTGAACCTTCAATTATCAGTTCAATGTACTTCCGTCACATAGTCTTCACACTGTTGGCAATTATCAGTTGAACTGATTGAATCTCGCTAAATCTGTTGAACCATTGAACCGGTTCAATCGTCAGTTCAACTATCGGCAATACATACTCTTCGGCCAACTCTAAAGTTCTCCTACCAATATCAACTAACTCTGATGAACCAACTGAACTATTGAACCTTTAAACCTTGAATTGATTCAACCGTTGGTTCAACCAAATGTTTTTTCTTTTTTTTTTCAACCTGATACTCTCAACATCAAATATGTATTGTTTAACCTTCTATCGTCGGTCACCCAATGAATCTTCACACACTTTGACTGCTACAGCCAGTCGATACTTGTATCCGCAGAAGGTAAACTTCCAACACACTCTACACGAAATGTATATTCATATACAATTGTGATATACACAGGAAATATACCTCCAGTGAAAAAACACCAAAATCTAACACCGAGGACGTCCTCTGCAACCAAACTTGCAGTCTATAGTCTATTGAGTCCTAGCATATAGAGATGCTAGGCTCTCTGCTGCGACAACTCTTCCAGAGATTGGATCCCCTACTCCATTCTGCCAGAAACACAAACAAAAAGAAAATAAAATAGAAAACTATGTACAGAATCCATTCCACTGATTTCAAAGAAATGCACCAGTGGAATGGTTTCAATCTTGCATCTTGACAACAGAAACTGAACTATGTAATGAACAATTTGATACAGAGAGTATACACAGAATAGTTTGATACACAGATATTTTACATAGCACCCAGAATTTGTAAACACAAACTGATAGAATTTCTATTTCTTCTATCAAACTTCATCCTCTGCTCTCTTCTTCCAAAAATGTGTTTATATCTCTCCCCATTCAGTTCTAACTGGCACATCAAAAGTTGGAGTCGTTACAACTTCCAACCGGAATACCAAAACTCTAACTATTCACATGACACATGTTTGGCATACGACATGACTTAAGCACATTGACAAGACACCTAAACACAACACACTTGATTTAATCATCCACATACCCCAATTGCCCAAAATATTCAAATTAGCTTATTAGGATGCCAAATTTGTAACACTGGTTCACATGATGGGGTTTTTATTACAAACATGAAATCACAACACAAGTCCAACAGGACAACATGAACAAACATAGAAATGCACAAAATATGACAACATATTAATACCTTAGTCTTCTCCCTTAGATGTATATTTGGCTTGTTGAAGAGGTGCTCCTGCACCATACTCCCCAGGAGAAGAAATCTCAAGCCCACTTGAGATGAGAGTTTGAAGGTCTATACCATGATTTGTGATCTAATCTTCAGTCATCCAAACTACCTTTGAGTCAGGTTTCCCTTGCCAAGCTACCAAGTACTCCATGTACTCTTTGTTCCTTGTCTTCTTTGTCACTCTTGAGTCTATTATCTTCTTCAATTTTGGTGGATCATGCTTAGGAATATCATCATCTGCTGTACCCTGTAATGATTCATGTTCTACATCTGCATTATGTTTGTATGGAGTTAAATCACATACATTGAAAATGGGTCACAATCCAAGATCAGGAGGGAGTTGGATCTCATAAGCATTATGCCCACACTTCTTCAAAATCTGACATGGTCCAATCTTCCTCTGCATTAGCTTTGTATGTTTACCTTTTGGGAGCCTCTCCTTCTTTAGATTAACCCACACCAAATCTCCAACATCAAACTGTACATCTCTCTTCTTCTTATCAGCATATGCTTTGTACTTCAATGTAGTTTGTTGGAGTTGGTTCTTGACTTGATCATGCACCTCTTTGATGGCTGATGCAAAAGCTTCTCCATCTGTACTAATAGACTCTCTTATAGGTAGATCTCTCAGTTCCAAAATGCCCCTTGGATGAATGCCATATACCACTTGAAAAGGTCACTTCCCTGTACTCCTATTGATGGTGTCATTATAGGAAAATTCTGCTTGCGGTAGGATGTTATCCCACTTATCTCCATGCTACCTTGTCAAACACCTTAGCAGATTTCCCAATGAATGGTTAACCACTTCAGTCTAACCATCTATTTGAGGATGGTAGGCTGATGAGAAGGATAAGTTGGTTCCAAGCTTCCTCCAAAGAGTCCTCCAAAAGTGGCCAATAAATTTCACATCTCTATCTGACACTATGCTCAATGGCAATCCATGTATCCTCACTATCTCTTTGAAAAATAGATCTGCAACATATGAAGCATCACAAGTGATTTTGTATGGCAAGAAGTGTGCCATTTTACTAAATCTATCGACTACAACAAAAACACTATCATATCCCTTCCTTGTTCTAGGCAAACCCAATACAAAATCCATGCTTATGCTCTCCCATGGCCTAGAAGGAATGGGTAGTGGCTGATATAAGCCTACATTAGTTGATCTCCCTTTTGCTTTCTGACATATCACACATGCCTCTACAAATCTCCTCACATCTGACTGTAATTTGGGCCAATAGTAATGCCTCTTCACAAGATCAAGAGTCTTATCCAGACCAAAATGTCCTGCCATGGCCCCATAATGTTTCTCCTTAATGATATTCAGCCTCATAGAACACCGTGGGATGCATAATTGTCCACCCTTGAAAAGTAATCCATCTTGGATCAGAAATTTAGAGTACTCAACATGATATTTATCACCAAAGGAAGTACATACCTTGTATAGCTCCCCAAAGACTTCATCATCATCATACATGGCCTTCAAAGAATCAATGCCAACACTCTCCAATTAGATCTGATTTATGGTTAGAGCCCTCCTGTTCAAAGCATCTTCTACCTTGTTCTTGACCCCTTTCTTGTGCTTGAGTGTGAAGGTGAAAGCTTGCAAAGTCTCCACCCACTTCATATGCCTATGGTTTAGCTTTTCTTAACTGTTTATGAAACTAAGGGCCTGATTATTTGTGAACACTATGAATTCTTTTGGCATCAAGTAATGCCTCCACTTTTTGAGTGACTGTACTAGAGCGTACATCTCCAAATCATATGATGAGTATCTCTTCTTTGCATCATTTAGTTTCTCACTGAAAAATGCTATAGGCCTACCTTCTTGACTGAGTACTGCTCCAATTGCCATGTGACTTGCATCACATTCTACTTGAAAAATCTTGTTGAAGTCAGGAAGTGCAAGGACTGGCTACTCTGCCACCTTCTTCTTCAATGTTTCAAAAGAATCATCTGCCTCCTTTGTCCAAGTGAATCTGCACTTTTGTCCTCCTTTTATGGTGTCAAGCATGGGTGCACAAACATGACTAAACCCTTTTATAAACTTCCTATAGAAGGTTGCTAACCCATGGAAACTTCTAACATCATTCATGGTTCTAGGAGTTGGCCAAGACAATATGGCACTTACCTTCTCTTGATCCATTTTTAGTTTTCCCTATGAAATGACAAAACCCAAATAGGTGATCTCCTCCTGCATGAACAAACACTTCTCCAAGTTGATCATTAGCTGTTCTTCATGTAACCTTTTGAGGACCCAGTCTATATGTTTGAGGTGCTCTTCCCTTGTATTACTGAAAATCAGGATGTCATCTAGATATACTATGACAAATTTGCCTATGAATTCCCTCAAGACCTCATTCATCAACCTCATAAAGGTACTAGGGGAGTTGGATAAACCAAAAGGCATGAACTTCCACTCATATAACCCCTCATTGGTCTTGAATGCAGTTTTCCATTCATCTCCTAGCCTAATCCTAATCTGATGATAGTCACTCTTTAAATCTGTTTTTGTGAAATATTTAGCACCCCCCAGCAATCAAGCAAATCTTCTATTCTAGGGATTGGGAACCTATACCTAATTTTTATTTTGTTGATAGCCCTTGAATCAGTACAAAGTCTCCAAGTGTCTTCCTTCTTCGGTGCTAAGACAACTGGTACTGCACATGGGCTTAAACTCTTGCCAATTAGGCTTGTCTCCAACAATTCTTCAATCTGCCTTGCTACCTTTGCATTCTGTTCTGGGGTAAGCTTGTATGCTGCCTTGTTTGGAAGTGTAGATCCTGGGATCAGATCTATGCAATGACTGATGTCCCTTATAGGTGGTAGGGACCTTGGCATTCCATCTGAGATGATGCCTTGGTACTTGTCCAATAACTCTTGGACAATAGGATCTATGAACCTTTGCCTTTTCTCTCCCTTGACTTCCTGCTATTGCTCCTTGTTCACCCTTACACATGGAATTAGAGCATATGCAACTGCACCTTCTTCCACTATCTCTTTCATGAATTGTTTGCCTTCTACCATCATCACCTTAACTTCTTTCCCCTTTGATTCCTCCTCATTCTCCATCAATGGTAGCAACTCTATCACCTTACCATCCTTGGTGATTGAATATGTGTTCCTAACTCCATCATGGTGTGCTTTCAAGTCATATTGCCATGGTCTTCCAAATAGGAGATGGCAAGCATCCATCTTGGTAATGTCAAACAATAATCTATCCTTATATGTTCCAGTTTGAAATTCTACCCAAGCATGTTCTTCCACAACTGTTTGCTGACCTTGGGTGAGCCATGAGACCTTGTATGGGCATGGATGTGGCAATCTTCTAAGCTTAAGCTTTTCTACCATTTCAATGGACACAAAATTTCAGTAGATCCAGAGTCAATCAGAACTTTACATACCTTTCCTCCTGCCTTGCAAGTAGTTCTGAAGAGAGACTTCCTTTGTGGGGGTTCTTTGTTAGGCACCTTCATGGTGGTCATTGCTCTCCTCATCATCAATGCTTCTCCTCTCTCAGGATATCCATAACTATCAGGAGCATTCACACTTTGGAAAGTGTTTGAGCTTGTTACACTTTGACAATCAGATTCTTGGATCAGATTTGTCCTCCTTTCTCCCATTGAACTTGTTGGCTTATCTAGACATCTGCTGGCTATGTGGCCTTCTTGATTGCAATTGTAACATCTGAGAGGTCCTCTACCCTGAGATCTCCCTCTAAATGATGGTCTTCTACCCCTAAAATTTCCTCTTTGATTGTAACTTCCTCCTTGAGTTTGACTGCTGTCTCCTTTGCTACTCTCTTGATTTGATTCACCTTG
Source organism: Cunninghamia lanceolata (assembly GCA_027924645.1). NCBI lineage: Eukaryota > Viridiplantae > Streptophyta > Pinopsida > Cupressales > Cupressaceae > Cunninghamia > Cunninghamia lanceolata. The sequence continues at coordinate 9,156,862 of BSBN01001344.1, read as the reverse complement.
GTATCCAAATCCATTTCCTCTGCCTCTGAAAGGACTTCTTCCCCCTCTTTGCTGTCTCCCTCTTCCTCTACTGTTCTGCTCTTGTCTTCTCTTTAATTTCTCTCCCACCTTGAGTGCCAATTGGTAGTACTTTTGGACTGTATCTGGGCTATGTAGATTTAAATCTTCTTGGATGGCAAACCTCAATCCATTGAGGTACCTTACCACCTTCTCATCCTCACCCTCCTTTACGTTTGCCTTGACACATAGTTTCATGAATTCTTCAGTGTATGAGCTGACATCTAACTCCTTCTATTTCAAGTTTTGTTTCCTCTTCTGTAATTGGATGTTGTAATCCAATGGAACATAGGCTTCCTTCACCAAAGCCATCATCTTCTTCCAAGTAGCAACTCTGTTCTTTCCCTCTTTCACCCTGTCATCTTGGATGAAAGTTCACCAAGTTAGTGTAGCCCCTTTCATTTTGGATTGGGCCATCTTCACCCTTTGGTGGTCTGGTATCTCCTTGGTCTCAAAGAAATTATTCAAGGAGTCTATCCACTCCATCACTGAATCAGGATCTATTTTTCCTACAAACACGGATAGGTCTAGTTTCATATCCACAGTCCTTCTCTTCATGGATTTGAAGGCATTGAGTAAGGGTCTCTGGTCTATAGGAACCTCCATCTCTTCCTGCCTAGGGATCTTCTCTTCATCCCCGTCTTCTTCATCACTAGAATCTTCTTCTCCCTTCTCTACTTTTTCCCTCAACTTCTCTAACTCATTTCTCAAGGCTTGATTCTGAGCCCTAACTACTTTGCTCTTTGACAATTATTTCTTCACTAGAACAGCCAACTCAGCATTGGTCATCTTCGCTGGGTACTCTTCTGACCCTTCTTCTTCTGACATCTTGTCTTTTTCTTCTACCCAAAGGATACTCCTTTGCTCTGATACCACTTGATGCAGAGCCCGCAATGAAGTGGTGAAAACAGATTAAAAATCTGGAACTATTGTTGTGGTTGAACCTTTGAACCACTTGAGCCAAATGAACTTATTGAACTTATGGTTACTGAACTGTTGAACCTCATGAACCATTGAACCTTCAATTATCAGGTCAATGTACTTCATCGCATAGTCTTCACACTATCGGCAATTATTGGTTGAACCGATTGAATCTCGCTGAATCTGTTGAACTGTTGAACCGGTTCAATCGTCAGTTCAACTATCGGCAATGCATACTCTTCGGCTAACTCTAAAGTTCTCCCACCAATATCCACTAACTCTGATGAACCAACTGAACTATTGAACCTTTGAACCTTGAATTGGTTCAACCAAATGTTTTTTCTTTTTTTTTGAACCCGATACTCTCAACTTCAAATATGTATTGTTTAACCTTCTATCGCCGGTCACCCAATGAATCTTCACACACTTTGACTGCTACAGCCGGTTGATACTTGTATCCGCAGAAGGTGAACTTCCAACACACTCTACACGAAATGTATATTCGCATACAATTGCGATATACATAGGAAATATACCTCCAGTGAAATAACACCAAAATCTAACACCGAGGACATCCTCTGCAACTAAACTCGTAGTCTATAGTCTGTTGAGTCCTAGCACATAGAGATGCTAGGCTCTCTACTGCGACAACTCTTCCAGAGATTGGATGCCCTAATCCATTCTGCCAGAAACACAAACAAAAAGAAAACAAAATAGAAAACTATGTACAGAATCCATTCGAATGATTTGAAATAAATCCACGAGTGGAATGGTTTCAATCTTGCATCTCGACAACAAAAACTAAACTATGTAATGAACAATTTGATATAGAGAGTATACACAGAACAGTTCAATACACAAAGATTTTACACAGCACCCAAAATTTGTAAACACAAATTGACAGAATTTCTATTTCTTCAATCAAACTTCATCCTCTACTCTCTTCTTCCAAAAATGTGTTTATATCTCTTCCCATTCAGTTCCAACCGAAACATCAGAAGTTGGAGTCGTTATAACTTCCAACCGGAATACCAAAACTCTAACTAATCACATGACACATGTTTGGCATATGACATGACTTAAGCACATTAACAAGACACCTAAACACAACACACTTGATTTAATCATCCACATACCCCAATTGCCCAAAATGTTCAAATTGGCTTATCAGGATGCCAAATTTGTAACACTGGTTCACATGATGGGGTTTTTATTACAAACATGAAATCACAACACAAGTCCAACAAGACAACACGAACAAACATAGAAATGCACAAAATATGACAACATATTAATACCTTAGTCTTCTCCCTCAGATGTATATTTGGCTTGTTGAAGAGGTGCTCCTGCACCTGAAAGGCACTGGGAACCATTTGGTTGTGCTTGGCACCATTGGTGGCATTCAATATAACAGAAGCGAAGACAATAGATGGTCTGATGAAAGCTTTGGCTAAATTATATGAAAAACCCTTAGCCTCAAATAAGGTGTTTCTCATGAAACGTTTATTTAATCTAAAAATGATTGAAGGTGGATCTGTGACATTTAAATGAATTTAATATGATTACCAATCAATTGACTTCTGTAAATGTAAAATTCGATGAAGAAGTTAGAGCTCTCCTAATATTATGTTCTTTGCCTAAAAGATGGAATAGTTTGGTAATGGAAGTTAGTAACTCTATTTCTGGTTCAAATACCCTGAAATTTGATGATGTTGTTGGTGTTATTTTGAGTGAGGAAATTCATAGGAAAAGCTCAAGTGGATCCACATCAGGTAGTGATTTGAATGTAGAAAGCAGGGGCAGATCAAAGAAGAGAGGAAAAGGTTTTGGAGGTCATGGGAAGTCATGGGGAAAATCAAAGGACAAGAGATCCCAATCTAGAGGACAGAAGGATTGCTGGTACTATGGGAAACTAGGTCATCTGAAGAAAGATTGCTGGTCTCAGATGAATAAAGAAGGAGACAAACAAGAAGGCAATAAGGAGGCAAATGTGGTAAGTAATAAATCTGAAGATGATGCTTTGATTCTTTCCCTAGATAATGCTAATGATTCATGGGTTTTAGATTCAGGGGCCTCATTTCATGCTATGCCCCATAGAAGTTATTTTCTTGATTATGTCCAAGGGGATTTTGGGCTGGTTTATTTGGGAGATAACGAACCTTGTCAAATTGTTGGAAAGGGAAGAAGTAAGATTAAGTTGCAGAATGGGAATCATTGGCTACTACAATAGGTAAGGCACGTTCCAAGTCTCAGTAGGAATTTAATTTTAGTAGGACAACTAGTTGAAGAAGGTTGCATTGTTACATTTATTGATAAAAATTGGAAGGTTTCAAAAGGTGCCTTAATAGTAGCAAAAGGTGTGAAAGTAGGCACCTTATATCTTTGTACAGGTCATAATGTTCCTTCTACTTTAGCTGTTGCAGAAAAAAACAAATAGGTTCAAGAACAGTTGTTGCAGGTTCACAGGAAGAGACTGAACAGTTGCTGTAGGTTCTGAGACAACACTGTGGCATAATAGACTTGGGCATATGAGTGAAAAAGGTATGAAGGTACTTCATTCTAAGAAAGTTTTACCAGGTCTGAAATGTATTAATATGGATTTCTGTGAAAGTTGTGTGTATGGCAAACAAAAGAGAGTCAGTTTTCTCAAGGATGGGAAGCAAAAGAAAGATGAAAAGTTGGATCTTGTACATACAAATGTATGGGGACCAGCTCAGGTATCTTCTCTCGGTGGCTCTCAGTATTATGTTACATTCATAGATGATGCAACTAGGAAGGTATGGATTTATTTCCTTAGGCAGAAATCTGATGTATTTGAAACATTTAAGAAATGGAGAAGCTTGGTTGAGAATGAGATGGGTAAAAGATTAAAATGTCTTAGATTTGATAATGGTGGTGAGTATTGCAGCAAAGAATTTGAGGATTATTGTTTCTTTAATGGAATTCGTAGGCAGAAAATGGTTCTAGGGACTCCACAGGAAAATGGAGTGGCTGAATGCATGAATAGGACAATAATGGAGCATGCAAGGACCATGAGATTGCATGTTGGGTTGCCTTCAAACATGTGGGTAGAGGCTTTCAACACCACTGTATATTTAATTAATAGAGGTCCTTCAGTTCCTTTGGGCTGTGGTATTCCAGAGGAAGCATGGATAGGTAAGAAGGTGAGTTATTCTTTTCTCAAAACCTTCGGCTATGAAGCATTTGCAGATGAAGATTTTGAAAATAGAACCAAGCTAGATACAAAATCAAAAAAATGTACTTTCGTTGGATATGGCATTGATGAATTTGGTTATAGGCTTTGGGATTTTGAAAACCAGAAAATTGTGAGAAGTAGGGATGTTATATTCAATTAGAAGGTGTTGTACACAGATCGGTTGCAGCAGCATGAGAAGAAAGAAAAGGATTATGTGGTGCTAGATGATACTCCAAATAGTGATGTTCCAGTGGTTCCTCATGCTCCGCAATAGCAACAAGAAATACCACAAACTCTAGTAAATGTTAAATAGTCAACAAGGCTAAGTAGACCTCCTGAAAGGTTTTCTCCCTCTTTGTATTCTATTTTGTTAACAGATGCTGGTGAACTGGAAGGGTATGATGAAGCTATGCAGGTGGTTACATAGGTTCAGTGGGAGCTTGCAATGAAAGAATAAATGGACTCCTTGCTGAAAAATTAGACTTGGGAATTATGTAAGTTACCTGCAGGTAAAAAGACTTTACCAAACAAATGGGTTTATAGGCTAAAAGAGGAAAATGGAGGTAAGAAAATATTTAAAGCTAGCTTAGTTGTAAAAGGATTTGCACAGAAAAAGGGCATTGATTTTGATGAGATTTTTTCTCCGGTTGTTAACATGACTTCTATTCGTACTGTTTTAAGTATTGTGGCTGCTGAAGATTTGCATTTGGAACAACTAGATGTGAAAACTACCTTTCTCCATGGTGATTTGGAGGAGGAGATATATATGGAGCAACCCCAAGGATTTGAGGTTAAAGGTAAGGAGAAACTAGTGTGCAGATTGAAGAAGAGTTTGTATGGCCTGAAACAAGCACCTCGACAATGGTATTTGAAATTTGATAGTTTTATGGCTAAGCAAGGCTACAACTGGTGTAATTCTGATCATTGTGTTTATTTTAAGAGGTTGGATAATGACAACTACATTATTTTATGTTTATATGTTGATGACATGCTTGTAGCTAGGTCTAACATGGATCACATAAGAGAGTTAAAACAACAGTTAGCACAGTCATTTGCTATGAAGGATTTGGGGGCAACAAAACAAATCCTTGGTATGTGTTGGTTAACAGATTTGTCTTGATCTAAAAATGTTTTGTTCTGACTCTATGACCCTTTCTGTTTAGAATAAATATGTTAAACAACAAATGGGTGAACTATCAGGAATAATTCCCCTCTGAATTAAGGTACAACTCCCTTTTAAATCTTCAATGAATTCAAATTATTCTAATCATTCAGATACACTTTTAACCATAAAGCATTTAAGGCAAACTAACATCCATACATCACCATTCTATGAATGTGATATCTTTCTTCCATATAATCTCATTCAGTGATAGAACACATAGATTCCATCTTCAATAATAATTAGATATATAAATATGTATATTACTGAACTAGTAAATGATAAAATATATATGATGAGTTATCCAATGAAAGAACAATTACCACATGAAAGAAGAGTTCACACAGAAACCTGATTTCAAATAACTTAAACACACAGATTTAAGTCTGCAGCAATCATTTCTTCTTCTCATTCATAGATGAAAATCTTTCAGACAGACATCACATATATTGTAAAAATAAAAGTTCAGCCCCAAAATTCCTTGTTTCTCCTTTAATTTTTCTGTCTGTCAGTTTTAACAACTAAAAACATATATATAGTTACCCTAATTAACTATTCTTTTAAACCCAAAGTTAAAACAAACTCTGACCCACAATGGAATTTAGTTTCTTAAAAGCTCATTAAAAGACAAAGTTTGTAAACATAATTCCAACTAAATAACTGAATAAAGAGATTATGAAAGCACGATCATGACTGGGGCAGTGGATTGGAATCTCTGGATTTTCTTTGTTTGGCTGAGGAGACACGTTGCGCCTTCCATTCCTGATATGCGGCAACAAATTCTTGAATTTTTGGAAAGTTAGGGATGCCAATGTGTTTCACCCATGCTTTCCAAACATCCTTTTCTCTTCAAATTTTTGCCACTTTTTCCACATGCTCCGAGAGTGCATCAACACAGAGGTGAAGAAGTGATTCTACTTTTGATATCCAAGAGAAATAATCAATTATCTGGCTATCATTTTCTTTAACAAAACTAATTTTCTCTCTGAAGGACTGTACCACAGTATCAATATCCTTTCCTGGCTCCCCATCATCTTTTATATACTTCACATTGATACATTCCAAATCATGCTGTAAAGAATGAGTAAACTCAGTTATCTCTTTAATCATTTTTGTAAATTCAATTCGTCCTTGTCTAGATACTGACTTTATCCATTCAATATTTCTCTTGCTCACATATAGTATATTATCGTTCAGACTTGTCATATTCCTTTCTGATAAAAACTTTGTCACCCCATACTTCTAAACTTCATCAATTTGATTTATCACATTTATCCATTTCCCTTCATCTTTTACCCACGAAGCATTCTATGTTTTCAAATATTCGATAGTAGCCATGGTTTCATCATATATACTTTTCAATTCGTTAATATATTCTGTACCCTTTTGGATGATGCCATCCAGCCAATCAAATACTTTGGTCACCATTTTGTTTCTATGTATTTGATCGAGCATTTTCTAATTGATTGAAAATTTTGGGTCAAAAGACAGAGGTAGTTGAGAAACAGGTTGGGGATCTAGATTATGAATGGCATCAATATACTTTTCCATTGATCGTAAAGTTTGTTTCAACTCCCTCTTATCTTTTTCATCCTTCCAGGTACGACTGACTATCCTTTTGGTAGATGCTTTGAGATGGTGTACGTCTGTGGCATGTGATGTAGTCCCAAGATCTATTCTTTCTATTGTGAAATCCTAAACTGTGGGGTCTTGAACTTCTTCATCAGCTGTTGGTCGAGCTATCTCTGCACTCCAATTTCCTATATTAGGGTCAATGTCCACCCTGGATGTGGTTTTCAACTTTTTGGATTTAGGAGTCTTTCCTAGACACTTGCTAACCATGTCTTCCAATGGTAATGAAAATGAAACTATTTTCCTTTTATCACTAATTGAATCTTCCAACCATTTGGGTGCAAGGATCAGAACTTCTTTATCAGGATTCAGTTGTTCAGAAGGCACATTGAATATTATCATCAGATCGGCAGAATCTGAAGCAACCTCTGCTTGTTGGTTCATACTGCTCTCTTCTGCCATTGGTGAAACAAACCTTTTATCACTCAGTACTTCCTCTGAATCTTCTTCACTGTTTAAGTCCACAACTATTCTTTTTGGAATCTCCTTCTTCCTACTTTTAGTTCTTGATTTGGTGGTGCGAGAAGGCAGAAAAGTTGCAATGTTTTTCTTGGACTTCTTGATGATAGAACCTTTTTCAATTTTTGATTTGGGAGTACCTGCTTCACAGATATTAATGAGCTGATTAGAAGAGCTTATAGGAGATGATGATTCATCAATTGGTGCACACCATGGGAATCTTCATTTTGAACCTCTTTTAGTCTCCATTCCCTTAACCATTTTTCAGTTCTCCTTATTACAGGGAGGGTTTTAACTTTGATCCGATCGTCTTCATCTTTATTCCAATCAACTTCTGGAATAGGCAGTTGTTTTATTTGTTCAAAATGAGAATCAATTACTTGTTCCTCATCATCTATTATCCCTATGATATTCATATTCAGATTAAGGGTAATTATTTTCCCTAAGGAGAATCTACACCAGAGCCTTTTCCTAACTTCAAATTCATCTGGGCAATTCTCCCAATAGTCCTCTATCTGGGGAATGTGTGAAAAACCCCTCTCCAAAATCCAAATTGTCTCTAGAAAAACCTTTGCTATCGAACTTGGGTCTGGCATTATAATATTGAAAATTGAACTTCTTCAGGTCCACCTCTAGATTTAGAGCATCAAAAACTGATTGACATGAATAGTGACCAAGTTCAATGGGAAAAGATATACCAGACTCTTTCTTCATTGGAAATTTCTTATCTACATAAGCTAACTACCTACAAACTTCTATCAATACAAAGCGGTCAAAGACATATCTGGGCAGCTTCACAGGTTCACCATCAAAGCCACCAACTTTGATATAAGTAAATCTGGGAAACTAAATGAAGAAACTACCATAAATACTGATTATTTGCATGGCTTCATTAGATATTCTTTTATTAACATTGCCTGTCAATTCATAAGCCATCCTACCGATGAAGGCATCATTAACTCTTCCATAATTCTCATAACAGTTTTGCATTTGTAAATGTGAATAATAATCATAAATTTTTCTATCTTCAACCAAGGATGCATGAGGTAATCCTCTCCATTCTCTTGTGGATGCTAGGTAGTAAAAGAGATATGAGGACATATAAAAGTCCTTATTTCCCAAATAATTACTCAAACCCTGATGCAAACATTCGGCTATGATTTATGCCCAATACAAATACTATTCTCCTTGGAGGATCACTTGAATGAAGAAATACATCGAGTCCTCCCAAAAGAATGCCCGAGAGCTTCCCTTTAGCATGTGTAACAATACCATGATATCCTTGATTTCAAGTATCATATGTTCTCTTGATAGTGCTCTAGGTAGTCTCGAACGTCCCTTTTGAAATTTCAATAGCTAATTTCTTGCAATTACACTCCTATAGTTTGCTTTTTTCAATGAAAAATAGCTATAAGAAGTAATGTTAAGATCAGAATATGGCTCTTTAGGTGGAATTTTCATTACAGCCATTAGGGTTTGTCTATTGACAGGCAGTAACATATTACCATTGACAGTTCTAATACATCTATTTTGGGGGTCATATCTGCTCATACATTCTAGGACTAATTCAGGGCATTGTACAGCCATAGGAAAGGATGCAGCATCGACTAAACCACTTTCCACTATTCTTTCCATCATAGGTGCAGATGCAAGATTTTTAACGCTTTCCTTAAAGTCCTCTAAATCGTACTGAGATAAAAAGGTATCTCCATATTCAGGAAGAGAATAGACAAGGCTAGAACCATGCTCAGAACCAAGACAGGCAACTTTCATGGCTACCGATTGGATAAATAGAATGAAAAAGCTTTGAACTTCTTTAACAATGCCAGAAACTGAAAATGATTATCTTTTTCAACAAAGAAATGGGATCAGCTATAAGAAAAGTTGAACTCACCTTCAACGAATTTGAAATCCCTATCAAACTAGGTAAGAGAAATCTTTTTACCTCCAGTGCTGAACTCCCTTTGTATTACCCTGTATATTTTATTGTTAAAATTGGCCTGTCCTTTCTTGATAGAAGGCATGAAATCAAGTCAAATAATTACTAGATCAATTAACTTGTGCTGAACTTGCTTGATAGGACACAAATTCTGACAGATGCATTAATTGTAAGTAGTTCTCGCACATGACCTTAATGTGTAATGATTACCCATAACCTTTCGAAAGTAAAAAATTTCCATTTCATAGAATGTTCCAAATATATTTCCCTCTAAATGATTTTCTTCTTTTAAAATTTCTCGTAAATTTTTGACTTAAAGAAAACTTTAGGAAAAGTGGGACTAAAATCAAGGAACGTTGAACCTTTGAACCTTTGAACTCCGATATGGGGTTCAACTCGAAGGTTCAAATATACAAATTAAGTTACACAAGGAGACCAACAGTTAACGACTTCTCAAGAAACATTGAATATTTAACCATTGAACCGTTGAACTCTTAAACCTTGGACCCTTGAACCTTGAACCCTTGAACCTTGAAAAGGGTTCAAGTTTGAAGGTTCAATTCTTTAGTAATTTCGCACATAAGATGATAAGCAGATAAATTTTAAAAACAAAGAGCTGACTTAAGAAATAAACATATGACCAATAAGGTAAGATGGCAGGTCAACTTTTTTCTTAGGGAAGGATCATGAAAAATTGAATAAGGGTGAATTAAAAGGTAACATTGGCTCTAACTAGGGACTGCATTTTATGACAAAATGCAGAGAGCTCAGAAACTCTGGTTATGCACAAGCTGATATACAGGGATGGAAGAAAAAGAACCAAGGCAAACCAAAACTGGAAAAGGAGAACGACAACACACGACAACAAAGAAAAGACTATGTACAAAATAGGGGACACCTGTTTTACAGTTGATATAATTTAAGGTCCTGTCCATTATAGGACAGGGGTAAAAAAGATCCATCCAGATATTCCAATTTGAAAGAATTAGGGCCCAGTACCTGATGAATTTTGAAAGGTCCCTTCCAAAGCAAATCAAACTTGCCATGTGCTCCTTTTGGTTCTCTCCTCTTATCCCATAGCAGCACTTTGTCTCCTTCCATGAATTTTCTGGGCCTTATTTTTCAATCAAAAATCTTCTTAACCATGGCTTGGTGAGCATTAATCCGATCAACTAGTTCATTCCTTTCCTCCTCAATCTTGGTTAAGTACATACTCTTTTCTCTAAGGAATCTTGAAACTATTGATCTTTAATGACATCTTGTAATTTGGCTGCAGATAATTCCAGAGGTAATGATAACTGAGCTCCTATTCCATAAACCAGCTCAAAAGTTGCCATTCCTATTACCCTTTTTGGGGTTACCCTGTCAGCCCAGATTGCTTCGTACAATCTTTTATGCCAATCTTTGGGATTATCACTCACCAATTTTCTCATGATGGCTATTAGATTTTCATTACTGGACTCAGCTTGTCCATTCCCTTGAGGGTAGTAGTCTGATGAGTGAGAGAGAGATATACTATGCTAATAGAAAAATGAAGTAAGTTCAATTGAGGAAAAGTTGGTAGCGTTATCTGCCACAAGTTTCTGAGGGACACCAAAACACACTAGTATATTCTCTCTAAGAAAATTACACACTACTTCTGAAGTGGTTCTCTTCACAGGGACTGCTTCAACCCATTTTGTAAAATAGTTTTTTGTTGTTAGAATTTGTGAATGTTCGGCACTTGAAGGAGGTGAGAGAGGCCCAATAAAGTCTAATCCCCATTGTTTGAAAGGTTCTTCAATAACGACAGGCCTCAGAGGCAATGCTACAAGTTGTGGCCTTCCTGAAAACATTTTGCATTTTTCACAATTAGCTATCGATCTGTATGCATCTTTGAACATACCTAGCCAATAATAACAATTTCTAAGGATTTTGAAGGCTGTGACCGAAGAAGAGAAGTGTCCACTGCAGGCTTCATTATGAAAAACTTCCAAAAGCTTGTGTTGTTGTTCCTTATCTACACATCTCAAAAAGATTCCATCTAGTCCTTTTTTGTATAAGACATCACCCCAAATGACATATTTTGCTGCTTTTAACCTTAGATTCCTTTTCTCCTTCAGGGATAACTGGGATAGTCTCCATAAGTAAGATAATGTTCCATGTTTAGGAACCATGGATCTTGTAAACTCACCAATAGGACAGTGGGAAGTTCTTCTTCTTCTTCTTTACTTTCATCAATCAATTTGCATAGACCTTGACCTCTAACTAATTTGGTTGGCCTAACCTCCAAGTCATATTCTTGAATCTTAGCAACCCATGTTGCTCTATTGTTCATCCAAACATCCTGTTGAGTCAGAATGCTCTTTATAGCTGAACTAGGCACAAATACAATTGAATGAGAATGTAGTATGTAATATCTAAATTATTTGATAGCCTTTACCACAACAAAAGCTTGTTTCTCAGTTAAAGAATATTTAAGTTCATGCTTCTTGAGATGAACACTCATAAAGGCTATTGGGGCTTCTACATTCAATTCATTTTTCTATAGTAAGATACTAGACATGGTATGTTCTTAAGCATAACAATAAATAATAAAATCTTTTTGGAAATCAAGGTTTACCAAAGTAGGTGTTTGTACAATTGCTTCTTTAATATCTTCAAATGCTTTCTTAGCAGTCTCGTTCCATCTGAATGCCTATTTTTCACTCATCATCCCTACAATATGTTTCGTAATCTCAGCAAAATCAGGAATGAACCTTCTGAGGAAGTTAATCTGGCCAAAGAAAGATTTGACTCTAGTCCTATTAGAAGGAAGACTAAGCTATTGTATTTCTCTAACCCTTTCTGGATCAATCTTGATTCCATCCTTTGAAACTAAATGTCCCAACAACTTACCTTTTGTTACACAGAAAACTGACTTCTTAGGATTAAGAGATATCCCATGACTCTGACACCTTTGCAAAATGATCTCCAGATCTTTCAGATGATCCTCTCTTCTTCTAGAGAAAACAATCAAATTATCAAGATAAATGACAATAATTTTATCTTTCAGATCTTTAAAGGATGAATTCATCACCTGTTGAAAAGTTGCACCAGCATTAATCAAACCAAAGGGCACATGGTTATAAGCAAAAGTTCCCCAAGGTGTAGTGAAAGAAGTTTTATGTTGATCAGCTGTAGCCACACTAATTTGATTATAACCTGAGAACCCATCTAACATGGACATCATCTCTGATCTAGCAACTATTTGTAAAATGTGATCCATCACAGGTAAGGGATAATTATCTTTCAAACTGGCTTGGTTCAGATTCCTAAAATCAACACAAATTCTTATTTCTCCATTTTTTTTGCATACTGGGACGATGTTTTCCACCCAGGTGGAGTGATGAATCAGATAAATAATCCTAGCCTTCAACATTTTGTCGATCTCCTTAAAGATAGCCTCAGCAACCTTTGGGTTATAGTTTCTCAACTTTTGCCTAAATGGAGTTGCATTTGTTTTTAAAGGAAAATGATGTTGAAATTGCCCACTCCTAAAATCCTTTAAGTCATCATAGCACCAAGCAAAGACATCCTTATACCTAATCAACAGATTAATCAATTTGTTTTTCTCCTCTGGCGAGAAACACCTACTAATAGAAATCCATTTAGGATCAGTTTTACTCCTAATGTTTATTTTCTCACAATCCCCCAATTTGTTAGGATTCTGAACAAGTTTGTCTTTGGTATATTCATCTTGTCAAGTGAACAAATGTTCCAGAGAGACCAGTCCTCTGGGGATTTTGTTTCCCTTTAACTGAATTACATCATCCTTTGAATTGATCCCTGGATCAGGACTGAATTCTTTACATTCTGCTTCAGAACCTTCAAAATAAGTCCCCAAGAACATCTCAGCATTCTCCAAGAACTTTTTGATTTGCCTATCATTCTCAAAAACTTGCCAAATTTCAGCATTATCTGGAACATTAGGACGGTAGACTAGTTCTATTCTATATGAATCCTTTTTGAAATCAGGGTGTGGGAGAAGAAGGGAATCTGACACTGCTAAAGAATCCACCCGTGTATTCTAATCTCTGGGAATTGCCTCAATAGAAAAGGCATCAAAATATTCTATCTTGTCCCAAACTTTGTTCTTGTAATGTCTCAATCTTTCATTTTTAACTGAAAAAATGCCTCTCACCTATTTAACAATTAATTCAACATCTCCTTTTTCTCTGAGCATCTTTATACCTTTTCCTTTGGTTTCATTTAACCCAAGCAATAGAGCCTCATACTCTGCAGTGTTATTAGTATTTTTAAATTCTAATTTGAAAGAGTAAGGAAAAATTTTACCTTCAGGTGAGATCAAAACAACCCCTACTCCTGAACCAATGGTAGCACAACTACCATCGAATTCCATGGTCCATAGATCATCTGAATGAACAGACTTTGGGATAGATTCTTCCTTCATGTCTTTAGAAGAGATAAAATAATTACCAAATTCACATTCTTCAAATAGAATCTGAGACTTAGGATCATTAGAAGGGTATACAGTAAACTTGCATTTAGGTTCAGGTTCTAGCTTAACTTTCTGCTTTCCCACTAGAATTGTAGCTTCTGACCAATCCAATTTAATCTCCCCACCTAAATCTTTGCAAAAAGTCCTGCTCAACAGCATCCCATAACTAGCAGGAATATCTGCTACCAGGATAGTCAACTTCACTCTTTTATCAAGATAGGCTGCAAGAGCAACTCGTGCATCTTTAATTTGTTCGAGAAAAGAAATCTATTTTCCATCCATGGAGTAACACCTACCAAATGTTTTTGTAATGGATAGGTCTAGGGGTTTGTCTATGGAAGAAGGCATAATATTATCAGAAGCACCTGAGTCTATGATACAATTACTGAATTTATGGCCATTTATGAATAAAGAAACATAAAATGGTTTGGGCTTCATATCAACCATATAAGAAGTATCATTAGATGAATTGAGGGCCATTTTAGGAGTGTGCGTGGGTGATTCAGGTGGAGAAGCAAATAATTGGGCGATGGGAGACTTAGCATTAACATTTAGTTGACTTTCGGGTTCAATTTGTGTAGGACCACCTTTGACATATTTAACCAATTTATCAAGTTCTTTGGGCTTTAACCTGAGGTATTCAGCGGGGGATATTTGAATCTTTGTAGATTTACAAAATTCTAAAATGTCAAAAGAAGTTTCACGATCATTTCTATGTAACCATTTAATTTCTTGGGCCTTCAAATTAGCATCAGAGGTTCCTTACCTTTAACATGAACTTCTTGAGTATTAGAAAATCTCAGATTCTTCTGACTTCTGGTAAGCACAGCACATGAAGGATCTTCAAGAGTAACCAATATTTCACCTCCTCTTTCTGAATCTGATTCATATTCTAGGAAGTGTATTTCAGAGTCGCCAGGTTCCTCAAAGTTCCTTTCTTCTTCGGTAATCTCTCCCAATACATCTTGAGTAGCGGCCATTTGAGCATATCTAAGCATCTCTGGACAAGAATTTCCATCATGATCAGTAGTCAAATGAAAGGCACACATATTCCCTCTTCCAGGAGGAGCTTCAATAGTTAACCTTGGTTGTACTGATGTAAGTGGTAATGTCCTACCAGTATTTGTCTATTGATTAAAATTTCTCCTGCTGACATCTTGATATGGTTGTTGAAATGAAGTACCAACCTTAGGCATCTGTCTTTTCAAAGTGATCATATCATTAACTAATCTTTGAACCACATGATCTATAGAGGATGAGGGATGAGCATTAGGTACTTGGACTTCTCTCTTCCATTTTCCAGCCATAAGAAGATCATCTTCTAGCCCAACTACCAAGGCTTGTGCGTTTGCTAAGTCGACAACTACACCTCTTCTAAGATGGAAACTAATATCAGGGGGCATAGAATTGATAAAGAAACATTTCTGATTCTTAGGAGTTGGCCTCTTAGAATTTGGGATTTTGTACACAATTCTATTGAATTTGGCTATAAATTCCCTCATGGGCTCATGAATTTCTTTCTTGAGCTGAGTCAATTGAGCAAGAAGGGAATGTTCATCTTCTGCGCTTTTGAATCTATTTTCGAATGCAATTTTCATATCATTCCAGTTTGTAATTGAAGAGTTGGACAGATGATAGAACCATTGTGCTGCAGTATCAATTAGATTTTGTACAAAAAGCCTTATGGCTACATCTTGATGTTGCACACCTAACACACCACACGCTGCGGCAAAAGCACTCAGATGCTCATCTGGTGATTGTCTTCCATCTCCATTAAATTTAGGTAAGTTTTCCCTTGCATTTTTAGGTAGAGGATTCAGGTTAGCTCCTAAATTTAGAAGTCCTATAGCTGCTCCCCAAGGTTGAGCCATTGGTAGAAAGCTTATAGCAGAGGGAATGATAGTACCAGAGAGAGTTAAGGCTTGACAGACAGAGGATATAGAGGGCTTAGGGGGGTTAGGAGGTAGGGGGATTAGGAGGTCTGCTTCTAGCTCTTCTAATAGGAGTAGGAATATAAGGAAAATTTAGGCTTTGCAGCGTTTGAAAAGTAGGATCTTCTACTCCCTCTCTCCTCAAAGACCTTGTGTATCTTCTGGACTCCAGTTTATGATATTATAACTGGATAGGTAGTTATTAGTTTCTAGGCTATTCTTGACCTCTTCAAACTTCAGGGGCTTGATTTCTTACTGCATTTTCTTCTTGCCTCCTTCTTTGTCTGAGTAACAACAATCTCAAATTATCGGCCAATTCTTCTTATTTTTCTAATACTCAGCTTGCCTTTCTATAATCATCAATATTTTGGCGAGTGCGCCATGCAAGAGTATTTAATTGACCAATTATGTCAATTATGTCTTCCTGTTCATCTTGAAAACCAAGATTAGGCTATAGAACAAGAATTATATTTTTATGAGGAAGCACCATCGTTGCTTCATATTAAGGAGACTAATCTTTCAACAAGTGACTTCAATTTCCCCAGTACTGTCACCAAAAACTATTCGTTAACAGATTTGTCTTGATCTAAACATGTTTTGTTCTGACTCTATAACCCTTTATGTTTAGAACAAATAAGTTAAACAACAAATGGGTGAACTATCAGGAATAATTCCCCTCTGAATTAAGGTACAGCTCCCTTTTAAATCTTTAATGAATTCAAATTATTCTAATCATTTAGATACACTTTTAAACAGAAAGCATTTAAGGCAAACTAACATCCATACATCACCATGCTATGAATGTGATAGAACACATAGATTCCATTTTCAATAATAATCAGATATATAAATATGTATATTACTAAACCAGTAAATAATAAAACATATATGATGAGTTATCCAATGAAAGAACAATTACCACATGAAAGAAGAGTTCGCACAGAAACCCGATTTCAAGTAACTTAAACACACAGATTTAAGTCTGCAACAATCATTTCTTCTTCTCATTCACAGATGAAAATCTTTCAGACAAACATCACATATATTGTAAAAATAAAAGTTCAGCCCCAAAATTCTTTGTTTCTCCTTCTTTAATTTTTCTATCTACCAGTTTTAACAACTAAAAACATATATATAGTTACCCTAATTAACTGTTCTTTTAAACCTAGAGTTAAAACAAACTCTGACCCACAACGGGATTTAGTTTCTTAAAAGCTCATTAAAAGACAAAGTTTTTAAACATAATTCCAACTAAATAACTAAATAAAGAGATTATGAAAGCACGATCATGACTGGGGCAACGGATTGGAATCTCTGGATTTGCTTTGTTCGGCTGAGGAGACACATTGCGCCTTCCATTACTAATATGCGGCAACAAATTCCTAAATTTTTGGAAAGTTAGGGATGCCAATGTGTTTCACCCGTGCTTTCCAAACATCCTTTTCTCTTCGAATTTTGCCACTTTTTCTGCATGCTCTGGGAGTGCATCAACAGAGAGGTGAAGAAGTGATTCTACTTTTGATATCTGAGAGAAATAATCAATTATCAGGCTATCATTTTCTTTAACAAAACTAATTTTCTCTCTGAAGGACTGTACCACAATATCAATATCCTTTTCTGGCTCCCCATCATCTTTTATATACTTCACATCGATACATTCCAAATCATGCTGTCAAGACTAAGTAAACTCAGTTATCTCTTTAATCATTTTTATAAATTCAATTCGTCCTTGTCTAGATACTAAGTTTCTCCATTTGATATTTCTCTTGCTCACATACAGTATATTATAGTTCAGACTTGTCATATTCCTTTTTGATAAAAACTTTGTCACCCCATACTTCTGAACTTCATCAATTTGATTTATCACATTCATCCATTCCCTTCATCTTTTACCCACGAAGCATTCTGTATTTTCAAATCTTCGATAGTAGTCATGGTTTCATCATATATACTTTTCAATTCATTAATATATTATGTACCCTTTTGGATGATACCATCCAACCAATCATCAAATATTTTGGTCACCATTTTGTTTCTGTGTATTTGATCAAGCATTTTCTGATTGACTAGAGATTTTGGGTCAAAAGACAAAGGTAGTTGAGAAACAGGTTGGGGATCTGGATTATGAATGGCGTCAATATACTTTGCCATTGATCGTAAAGTTTGTTTCAACTCCCTCTTATCTTTTTCATCCTTCTAGGTATGACTGACTATCCTTTTGGTAGATGCTTCGAGATGGTGCACATCTGCGGCACGCGATGCAGTCCCAAGATCTATTCTTTCTATTGTGAAATCTTGAACTGTGGGGTCCTGAACTTCTTCATAAGCTGTTGGTCGGGCTATCTCTGCACTCCAATTTCCTGTATTAGGGTCAATGTCCACCCTAGATGTGGTTTTCAGCTTTTTGGATTTAGGAGTCTTTCCTAGACACTTGCTAACCGTGCCTTCCAATGGTAATGAAAATGAAACTATTTTCCTTTTATCACTAATTGAATCTTCCAACCATTTGGGTGCAAGGACCGGAACTTCTTTATTAGAATTCAGTTGTTCAGAAGGCACATTTGATATTATCATCAGATCAACAAAATCTGAAGCAACCTCTGCTTGTTGGTTCGTACTGATCTCTTTTGCCATTGGTGAAAAAAACCTTTTATCACTCAGTACTTCCTTTGAATCTTCTTCACTATTTAAGTCAACAACTATTCTTTCTAGAATCTCCTTCTTCTTCATGCTTTGAGTTCTTGATCTGGTGGTGCAAGAAGGCAGAAAAGTTGCAAGGTTTTTCTTGGACTTCTTGATGACAAAATCTTTTTCAATTTTTGATTTGGGAGTACCTGCATCACAGATATTAATGAGCTGATTAGAAGAGCTTATAGGAGATAATGATTCATCAATTGGTGCACACCATTGGGAATCTTCATTTTGAACCTCTTTCAATCTCCATTCCCTTAACCATTTTTCAGTTCTCCTTATTACAGGGAGGGTTTTAACTTCAATCCGATCCTCTTCATCTCTATTCCAATCAACTTCTGGAATAGGCAGTTGTTTTATTTGTTCAAAATGAGAATCAATTACTTGTTCCTCATCATCTATTATCCCTGTGATATTCATATTCAGATTAAGGGTAATTATTTGCCCTAAGGAGAATCTGCACCAGAGCCTTTTCCTAACTTCAAATTCATCTAGGTAATTCTCTGAATAGTCCTCTATCTAGGGAATGTGTGAAAACCTCTCTCCAAAATCCAAATTGTCTCTAGCAAAACCTTTGCTATCGAACTTGGGTCTGGCATTATAATACTAAAAAATTGAACCTCTCCAGGTCCACCTCTAGATTTAGAGCATCAAAAATTGATTGACATGAATAGTGACCAAGTTCAACGAGAAAAGATATACCAGACTCTTTCTTCATTGGAAATTTCTTATCTACATGAGCTAACTGCCTACAAACTTCTATCAATACAAAGTGGTCAAAGACATATTTGGACAGCTTCACAGGTTCACCATAAAAAACACCAACTCTGATATAAGTAAATCTAGGAAACTGAATGAAGAAACTACCATAAATACTGATTAGTTGCATGGCTTCATTAGACATTCTTTTATTAACATTGCCTGTCAATTCATAAGCCATCCTACCGGTGAAGACATCATTAACTCTTCCATAATTCTCATAACAGTTTTGCATTTGTAAATGTGAATAATAATCGTAAATTTTGCTATCTTCAACCAAGGATGCATGAGGTAATCCTCTCCATTCTCTAGTGGACGCTAGGCAGTAAAAGAGATATGAGGACATATAAAAGTCCTTATTTCCCAAATAATTACTCAAACCCTGATGCAAATATTCAGCTATGATTTCCACCCAATCCAAATACTATTCTCCTTGGAGGATCACTTGAATGAAGAAATACATCCAGTCCTCCCAATAGAATGCCTGAGAGCTTCCCTTTAGCATGTGTAACAATACCGTGATATCCTTGATTTTGGGTATCATATCTTCTCTTGATAGTGCTCTGGGCAGTCTCGAACCTCCCTTTTGAAATTTCAATTGCTAATTTCTTGCAATTACACTGCTATAGTTTGCTTTTTTCAATGAAAAATAGTTATAAGAAGAAGTAATATTAAGATCAGAATATGGCTCCTTAGGTGGAATTTTCATTACAGCCATTAGGGTTTGTTTATTGACAGGCAGTAACACATTACCATCGATAGTTCTAATACATCTATTTTGGGGGTCATATCTACTCATATATTCCAGGACTATTCAGGGCATTGTACCACCATAGGAAAGGTTGCAACATCGACTAAACCACTTTCCACTATTCTTTCCATCATAGGTGTAGATGCAAGATTTTTAACCCTTTCCTTAAAGTCCTCTAAATCGTATTGAGCTAAAAAGGTATCTCCATATTCAGGAAGAGAACAGACAAGGCTAGAACCATGCTCAGAACCAAAACAGATAGCTTTCATGGCTACTGATTGGATAAATAGAATGAAAAAGCTTTGAACTTCTTTAATAATGCTAGAAATTGAAAATGATTATCTTTTTCAACAAAGAAATGGGATCAACTATAAGAAAAGTTGCACTCACCTTCAACGGATCTGAAATCCCTATCAAACTGGGTAAGAAAAATCTTTTTACCTCTAGCGTTGAACTCCCTTTGTATTACCCTGTATGTTTTACTGTTAAAATTGGCCTGTCCTTTCTTGTTAAAAGGCATGAAATCAAGTCGAATAATTACTAGATCAATTAACTTGTGCTGAACTTGCTTGATAGGACACAAATTTTGACAGATGCATTAATTGTAAGTAGTTCTCGCACACGACCTTAATGTGTAATGATTACCCATAACCTTTCGAAAGTAAAAACTTTCCATTTCATAAAATGTTCCAAATATATTTCCCTCTAAATGATTTTCTTCTTTTAAAATTTCCCGCAAATTTTTGACTTAAAGAAGACTTCAGGAAAAGTGGGACTAAAGTCACGGAATGTTGAACCTTTGAACCTTTGAACTCCGATATGGGGTTCAACTTGAAGGTTCAAAGATACAAATTGAGTTACACAAGGGGACCAACAGTTAACGACTTCTCAAGAAACATTGAATATTGAACCATTGAAATGTTGAACTCTTGAACCTTGGACCCTTGAACCTTGAACTCTTGAACCTTGAAAAGGGTTCAAGTTTGAAGGTTCAATTCTTCAGTAATTTCACACATAAGATGACAGGCGGATAAATTTTAAAAACAAAGAGCTGACTTAAGAAATAAACATATGACCAATAAGGTAAGATGGCAGGTCAACTTTTTGCTTAGGGAAGGATCACAAAAAATTGAATAAGGGTGAATTAAAAGGTAATAGTATGAAAATTTGTAGAGATAGGAAGAACAAAAAATTGACTCTATCTGAGGCTAATTATGTTGAAAAGGTGTTGTAGAGATTCCATATGGAGAATACAAAAGCTGTTAGCACACCTTTGCCTAGTCATTTGAAATTGACTAAGGAGGTGTGTCCTAAGACACCAGAGGAGGAAGAAAAAATGTCCAAGGTACCATATGCTTCAGTTGTAGGAAGTTTAATGTACACCATGGTATACATGAGACCAGATATTGCACATGTTGTAGGAGTCGTAAGCAGGTGTATGAGTCATCCCGGATTGGAGCTTTGGGATGTAGTAAAATGGATTCTCAGATATTTGAGAGGTACATCCACTAAACATTTATCTTTTGGAGGCTCTAATACTGATTTAGCAGGTTATGTAGACTTAGATTTGGTAGGGGATATTGATACCAGGCAGAGTACTATAGGTTATGTCTTTACTGTAGGTGGGATAGTGGTGAGTTGGATTTTCAGGTTGCAAAAGGTGGTTGCTTTATCCACCACATAGGCAGAATATGTAGCTGTAACAGAGGCAAGCAAGGAGATGATATGGCTGCAATCTTTCATGGAAGAATTGGGCAAGCAATAGGTTAATAGTTATTTGTTTATGGATAGCCAGAGTGCCATACATCTTGCAAAGAATTTTGCCTTGCATTCAAAGACCAAACACATATAGTTGAGGTATCACTTTATTCGATCAGTGTTGGATGATGGATAGTTACAGCTGGAAAAGATACATACAGATGAAAATCTAGCGGATATATTTACAAAGGCAGTGACAAGGGAGAAGCTGAGCTCCTCTTCAGCTTCGGTTGGTCTTCTAGACTAAAAAAAAAAAACATAACAACAGAGTCCAGGGTGTTTATTTCCAGTGGGAGCTACAGGGTTAGCATTGTTATGATCAGTCTCCAAGTGAGAGATGATATGGTGTGGAGTCTGATTAGTCTCCAAGTGGGAGATTGTTGTTATATGGAGCCTAATCAGGCTCAGAGGTAAAATTCACCCCACTTTTATCAATGTAGTTTCCCCCCAAATTATTTAATGGGGGAGTGCAAGGAGGGGCAGAGCCCCTCCTATGGGGCCCGAGGGGCTTATCCTCCCAGTGGGGGTCTGGGGGCAGTGCCCCCGAAGAAAAAATTGCCTATTATTTTATAAAGGCATCGAGAGTTATTTTTTCTATTAGCCGACATAAAAAAACCCTATTTTTGTAACTGACATAAGGCTTGATAAAAGCGACTAAGGGTTAGGGTTTCCATTGATATTGTATTGTAGCATTTGCAGCGCTATTGAGTTGCAGGGATTGCTGGTTGTAATCAGTTTGATTTGTTGGATAATAATATTCAACTCTCTATTTGGTGGATGTAGCCCGAGTTTGGGTGAACCACGTTAAAACTTGTCTCTCGCTGTTATTATTTTTGTGTATTTCCATTCCTCTATTTAATCTTTATTTGCATTTAATTGATATCTTCTGTCGGCTAACGCTAACAAATATAAGATCTTTAAACCTTCCGTCTAAAGTTCATTGCTAAACTCTTAAAGTTATTAAACTAGTCTAATCTTTCAATCATTTCTTAGGAATGTATTAATCAATATGTTCTTTAAGATTATGAAAGAAATATTACTCTACACAATTTAAAGCTTTCAAGAGGAGGAAGAAACCCATTGTATTATACTGACTTTCCTCTCTTTCATGTGATCACAACAAATAAGATTATTCTTTTTCTATCTTTCTATCCTTACTCTGTGGTCTTTCACACTTTGTTACTTTGAATTAATCGTAGATTTTTGTGTGCAACTGTTGAAGCATGCTGACATGGTCATTCCCATGCAAAACTTTAAGTTGACTGAGTGTTCAAAAAAAATATTATGATTAAAACTTAGAAGGCCGAATGACCTAATATGCTCTAGATTGAAGGACCAAATGTTTGGAAGATGTAACTAATTTTATATAGACTTCTTAGATTCAATTAATAGCTGACATCAAACCCGCCTTGACAATCTTTGAATCCTTACTCACCTGGTATCAAAAGGTTATGAATTAAATTGAGTTCTTGAAAAAAATGGTGTTAAGTAGTGGTAGGAACTGCAATGACATTCTCATCAGTCAGTGTGTAGTGACACAAGAGACAGATATGAATGTTGAATCCTTTAAATAAGTTCTTATCGAGTAGGGTAATAAATTAGACTACATGACTCCACTATGTTGTGTTGCGCTTAATTAAAAACCTTGGCCAAGGTGATGCTACTACCTAATAGTGTTAGTTAGTTTCTTCTCACAGATACACACCTAGTTAGAGGTCATGCTAGTTAGGAGTTGCCTATAGTATATGATTGACTAGGGATTGTGTAGGGTCAATCACTAGTCTCAGATGGCATTAGATTTTTCTTACATTACTTCTCTGCGGAGGGCTGAGCCTTTCCAGTAGGAATGGTATGGGGGACTAGTAAGTCCGTGTATGGGTGGATAAATGCCTCGATGATATTTTTCCTCCTCCTTTCAGTTGCAAAGGAAGATTAAAGTTCTAGATGGACTAAACATATTTCATAGAACACTGTACTTCCAAACCCTCTATGACAGTGAAATGGTAGTTTCTTTAATTAGTTCTTCTTTTTAGTTATCATTTTTATGCATGACAAAAGAGAATTAGTTATAGTTCTTGACTTATTTCTTTTTAAAAATATATATATATTTATTGTTGATCTTTTGTACCAGTTTATGCTTTTTGCACATAAATTAGTTGCTTAGTTTAGTTTAGTACAAAGATGTAATTTGCATGTCTTTTAACTGCATAATTTTAGATGTAACATATGGTATCAGAGCTACCAGGTTCGACATTGAACCTAGGGCTCATCACCACCAGAGAAATTAGAAGTAATAAGAACTGAAACGACACATTTTAGTTTTTTTGCCAGGATGTGGATCCATACCACTAAATGTAAAAGAGCTCAGAATCTAGTTTATTCTCAACTCAGGAGAGTAACAAGTTTGAAATATGATTATTCATGCTGCACTCTACCCTCAGATAATGAAACCCTGGCTGATGCACTTAAATGACTAAAAAGAGAAAGACAACCCCAAGCAACTCCAAGAAGAGAAGTAGTGAGAAAAACCATCATGGAAAATAGGATACCTAAAATTGAAAACAAACCTGTAACCTTTGTTCTACCCAAAAATGTGTCCTTACTCTATATTTGAAGGGCAGGAAGAGCCCATAACTGGAAGCGACAATAGCTCTTAGATAAGGGCTTTGAGATGTAAAATCATGTAAAAAAATGTAATATAAAATTTTTGTAATGTTAATAAAATATCAATTTTGTTGTGTGTAATCTTTAAATTTCATGTATGTAATTAAATAATGGAATAATAGAGACTAAACGAGTGCCTATTTATTTAGGTAAATTGTGTAATGTAAAGATGTCTCATATGCAAGATGGTGGAGGGGAGACTGAACCCTTAGAGACTTCTACAACCAAACTAGATAGGCTTTTACTTATGATGCAAGACACCCAAGCCAGGTGTCATGCCCACATTTCCCATGTAGCCATGACACGCAACACACGTGTCATGTCCACATTTGATATGTGGTAATGACACGAACTATCAAAAAGTTTTTTGCGTGTCCCTAGAAACCCCCTCGCATGTGTCTGTGTGCTCGGTGGCAATACACATAAGGCATAAACATGTCATTCATATTCAGGAAAGTGCGTCTATCTACACAATCCCCTGCATGATGAAAGATGACTAGGGGGTTATGCGATGTGATATGCACCACTTCTAGGGTTAGAACAGATTTAATTCAAACCCTAAGTTTCCTAGGTGAAAGAGATGATTTCGACTAAATCAAACTCAAACCTTAACTCTAATGCCATAATAAAATTGACTATAATAACGCATCCAATGGTATGATGGTCACATGATAAAATGGAGTGATTAAATGAAAGTCACAAAAAAGGTCATAAAAATAAAACCCTAAAATCTAGGAAAAATTCGACAGCATAACGGGTTTTCAATAATTAAATAAATATTTTTAAAAGAAAACCCTAAGAAGTTTTTTAATGCAAAAATTAAAATAATAAAATATAAGGATAAAATAAATTTCCAAGGTTAATTAAATTGAACCACTCAACAAAATTATAAAATTCGAATTAAAATAAATGACCAAATTAAAACTCAATACTTAAGTCCATTACTAAATATAATCTCAACAATTACATTTATTAATTAACTCAAGTTAAAATAATTAAATAGAAGATAAATTAAAATATCCCCTTTGGGATAAAATCGATTAAAAATGAAATTAAATTAAATAAAGAGATTTTCCAACACATTAAATTCAAACGGACAAATAATTAAAATGAATGCCAAAATAAATAACTTACAAAGGGATAAAGCATCCCATTCTAAAATAAAACAACCCATCCCACCAATTAAATTCCACAAGGGATTAAAATTCAATCCCAAAAGAATTAATTAATTCAACTCAAATAAAAGCACAAGGAAAGTCAAATAAATCAAAAAGACTTGAAAAACAAAAGAGAGGGAAACAAGAATTTCCGTGCACATGGAATAATTAAAAAAATTACATAAAATAACAAATCTAATATCCTCACATCCTCCACTCAACCCTAATTCCATTATTTTATTGATTGTTTTCTAAGAGAAGCCCTAAACTTATTTTATTATTTCCTTATGGCAAGAAACCCTATCTTACTCTTTTGTTTTCTCCTCATTTGTTTTGTTTTCTCTTCTTCTCTATTGTATTTTGTTTTGCCTCCATTGTTGCAGGTTGAAGGTTTATTGAGGAGGCCGCCATGAGGAACCCTCACACAGAGGTATATTTATAGTGTATATACGCCTTAGGGTTTCCCTTTTTTTTTGTATATATATGTGTGTGTGTGTACATATATATATTTATAAATATATATATATCTATTTGCAAAATACAAAAGTAAATAGATATATAGTATTCTTTTTAAAATCAGCAGAGTTCAATATATATATATATATATAATTTTTAAATATGGCAGAGCAAAAGAAGGAACAGGCTTCAGCAAGGCCGAACAACATAGTTTAATGGCGGCGAGGGTTTGTGGGTTCCACCGCTGTCGCCACGGACTACGAGACTTGGTGCTTGCAGAGGGTATATGGTGTGGGGAGGGGGTCGAGCCCCCACCCACACCCGTTACAAGGAAAAAAATATGGGTGGGCGGCAGTGAGACTGCCATCCACCCACTGTGCTTTCATCTCCTTTTTTAAAAAGATAACCTAACTCCAAAACATAGTCCGCCTTCAGCAATTCGTTCCCTCTAATGCTTTAAAAAACCATATGATTTGTTACATTTTTTTTGTGTTAAAACAATTTGCTTAATATATATATATATATATATATATATATATATATATATATATATATATATATATATATATATATATATATATATATATATATATATATATATATATATATATATATTCACACACTGTTTATACACAGAAATTATTTAAGAGTCTAGATTAATATATAAACAAAATAATATATATATATATATATATGTATTATATGTATATATATTTTGTATATATATTGTATCCCATATATATATATATATATATATATATATATATATATATATATATATATATATATATATATATATATATATATATATATATATATATATATATATATATATATTTTCCACATTCAACTATGAAGATAATATAAGCAGATTTGAAAACCTATCATAACCAGTTTTGTATACACATTCTCAAAATAAAATAATAGAACCAGATTGTATTATACAATAACTAGATTTGAAAACTTTTAAGCACCATTACTATATCATTTTTTTTTAAAGAGAAAGGACCAGATTTACTTTTATATATTTTCTTTTTGCAACAATAAACAATCAAACTAACTATCTCTTTCTTGTCTTTTTGACAACATATAAAATGAAGCATAATCCCATTTTTGCAATTTATGTGAGTATAAAATATAGTTTACACAGCAAAATTCTTTTATTTCAAAAGTCCATTTCAAAGGAATACATCAGCATCTTAATTTCTTTCTTTCTAAATATAAAATGATAGTAAATACAAAATCACTTATGTCAAACTTTCAACAAACACATACGCACAAACAACAAGTTAAGAAGCATTCATTTCTTTGAAGTACATAACAGAAATCTATATGTTCCTTGACAACTTTCTATAATCACATAAACTCAATAACATAGCATAATGAACATATTTTTGAGTATACAATAAAGAGTAACTCACATTAAGATTTCCTTTCAACACCAAATACAATATGGAGTACAAACTTTACAACTCCAACCATTATGGCCTCCAAGGCCATGGCTCACAATAGCCATCTAAAAAAATAATGCAAACAAGGTAAAAATGGACTTCTCCAAAGGTCCATTTTCTCCAATAAAGACCTGTAATAATACAAACACTAAAATGGGGAACCAAGGCCACTCAAATCGTCCTCCTCCCTGCTATAGACCCACTAGTGGGTCTCCCCCGAGCTAGGGAGGTAGAAAACACACGGTTTCACAAACATACCACAACAATGAAAGCACCAAACACACCCAAATTTACTCCCAAGGATTTGCACATAACAAAACTCAATAAATTGAGTTTGGAGGGGGTAGGGGAGTGGACCCCTCAACTCAAGAGGTCACCCCAAGAACTCCAAAAATCACAAAAATCTCAAGGCCTCAATCCATAGTAAAAATCTACATGTCTCCATAAATCTCAAAACCATCATGGCACTCTTGTCATCCAAATTTCTCTCAAACACCATAGAATGCCCTCAAGGCTATAAATAGTACAACAATAAGAAGGTGACCTCAAGGAGGTTCACTCTCCCCCACCCCATACGAGTTGAGTCTTACCTCCAAATGGAGGTGCTCTTACCAACTCCCAACCCACACAAAAATAAAACATGCATAGGGAAATGGCTATTGCCATGGAGCTTACCTTCAAAAGCCCAAAAATGGAAGCACGTTTGAAGAAGAGCCCACACTTCTCCAAGTTTTTCCAAGCCTCCAAGATTTCTCCAACACTCTCAAAACCTCCAAATATAGAAAATTTTCCAAAAAAAGAACCCCAACTCCTTTCCAAGAGGAGATAAAATAGGCCTTCAAAATTGGCCTTGAGGAATGAGAAGGTGACACTTGTCACCTTCTCCTTCCTCATCCCATGCCACTTGCAAGGGAGAAGGAGTGTGAGGGTGACAAGTGTCACCCTCTAATCCATCCAAACCCTCACCTTTTCCACTTTTTCTCTCACACATGTGTGAGAGACCACGTGGAGAGGTGGCAACTCTCCTCAAGACTCTAAAAGGATAAGGGATGCCACATGGCATCCTCTTATTCTCCAAGAGAGCCATCTCCCTCCAAGATGCTCTCACACATGTGTGAGAGTCTTGGAGGGAGATCCCACACACTTGGGGGTCTTGGAGACCTCCCAAGTCTTCTTGGTGAAGGGATCCCCAAACATTGGGAAGGGAGATGGGTCTTTCCCAAAGCATGACTCATCTCCCACCCTTAGCAAATTTTAAATTTCGTCACATTTACTAAACCCAAGTTTAGAGTGACTAAAAGTGAGTTATCCTAGGGTTTAGTAAGTCCAAATTGACCCTAGACCCTAGGGTTACCACCTAGGGTAAGTTTGGGACTCTAGAAAACACCTAGGGAGGTATAAAATCACTTTAAATGGCCCATAAAATAAAATAACACCAAATGGTGTAAATCAAAACATAAATTTACAACACATGATATAAATCAAATTTAAAAAGGGGTAACTAGGCCAAATAATAAAATCAAGCATGTACAAAAACATCATCTGATCAAATGTGATCCTCATCCTTCTTGGGAATGGATCAGTTTTACAAGGAATTACATATGTGTGAAAACTACCTCTGATTTCCCGTGGCCTAGGATTATAACCTGCACAACTAGACCAAGCAGTCAATCACATCATGGATAATCATAGCCGAAGCAACTGAAATTAAAGTCATGTCATCGCATACAACATTAATCATTCACATCCTAATTGAGATTAAAACTGTATTTTTCTATCTAATGTCTCATAATCATCATCCAATAATAAATCCACACAATGAACTCATAATCACATCAATAATCATCATCAAATGTATCTCACATGTCTAACATCAAAATAGTATCAAAATATGATCTAATCAAATCACCACATGACTACTCAATGCTAGTCCAAAAATTAGGGAATATAGTTTAAATCTGCATAATGGAAACAATAAGTCTCTAAATGTCTGATAATGTCACCAACTATAATGTAAAATGATCAAAATAGGGAAGTGAAATATATTGGCCTCACACCAGGCTCCGACATTTGGAGTAGAGGGAAGATAGACATACAAGAACTCAGAATGAAGAACATGAGTCTTAGTTTAGAGGTAGGAATATCGGGACATGCCACACACATCAAACTAATAATGAAGAACATACTTTTTCCCAGTCTGGTAAAGATAAACAGTACGTAGCATCATTTCAGATGACATGAAAAAGGTTAAACCACCTTAGTATGATGGGTTCGAGGCTAGTGATACCGCTGAGGTGTGGTTAACTAGAATGGAAAAATATTTTGAAATCCAAAATTACACAAAAAATATGAAGGCAGTATGGGGAGCTTACCAGCTAACAGGAGAGGCTGCCGGATGGTGGGAAAACAAGAAGGCTGAATTAGGCTTGACGTTCGCCAATGTGTCATGGGAACAATTTGTAGAAATCTTTAGGCAATGATGGCTGTCTCAATTGTTCTTTGAACATAAATTAATAGACTTTCAAGAACTGAGACAAGGAGAACTTTCTATACATGCTTACTGGGAGAAGTTTACCCATTTTCTCAAGTATGTTCCACAATTTCAAAAAGATGAAAAGTACAAAATTAGAAAATTTATTATGGGACTCAACAACCGTATTGGTGGATCTGTAGACGTATTGGCTCCTACTACTATGAATGAAGCCTATGAGAAGGCTGTAAGATAGGAACAAAAGCTCAAAAAGAATGACTCCATTAGAGATAGGAATAGAAAGAGGAGAAATTGGTTGTAGAATTCCTAGCCATTTAAGAATAAAGTAGATAACTTTGGTTCTAGAAATAGAGATACAAAATGGTATAAAGGAGGCCATCATGATCATCAAAGAGATAGAAGATGTTTTGATAAATACAAAAGAAGCAATGAGGAGAATAATAGAGGAATTGAGAGGAGAGGAACCCCAGGGGGATGTTATACATGCAGAGGCGAGCATTACACAAACTAGTGTCCTACAAGAAGTCAAGGGGGACAACAATAGAGGAACCCTTTACCTCCCCAACAGACATCATTTGGATAGAGAATCCATGCAACAGTGGACAATAGACAGGCAAGATACTAGTTTACCTTGATAAAGACTCCAAGTATGCTTATGGAAACCCCATAACTGTACTTATAGACACAGGAGATACAATGATTCACAAGGGGAAGGATATGTTACATGCCACTTGTGCCCTAGATATTTTGATGTGTGCCCTAGATATCTTGATGTTGTTTCTCAAGCTTAGATATGCATATACACATATATCATTAATCAACTTGTTGAATAGAGATATACAGTGTATATATAAATGCTTCAATTAAATTCATTTGATAGATATTTTTATATTTACCAGAATGCAGATGCTAAGATGTAATGAGATATCAGACTAACAACTTGTGTTTGACCTAGTGATTGCAAGAAATATCACCTCCAAGGAGGGGAGGAAAAGTATCATTTAGGTACGAGAAGTAAAAGAAGAGAAGTCTAGTGCCATTTGAAACCTAGCCTGTAAGTTGAGACTGTCATTAAAGTTAGGATTAGAACGTCAAGACTAGAGTTGTCAGGTAAACCACTAAGTTGATCATAGGTGTTAGGTTCACCTAACTCATGTTATTGGTCATGAAACATCACCTTTTTATCTTCTCTTGAATTTGTTTGAACCTTGGACATTTAAATAGTCATTGGTAATTTCAAACTTGAACTTATTCTAAGAGAATAGAAGAGATTCAAAATATGTTTGTTTTTAAATCGATGCAAATAGTTTCTTGACCATCGTCCTTGAGACCACTCTTAGTTATCGACAACATAGAATGAACACCAAAGTATTATTTATCAGTTCCTTATAAGGGATAATTCTATGCTTGCTAACTTAAATATCGCAACCTTAGTTATACATCAACATTCATATCATAAAAACTCTAATATGCACTATAACTTGTTAAGCAATCAACTTATTCCTATCGCATTAATTTTCTTGACTGTTGGCTTACATTATACATTGTTTATGCCTTAACATAGAGGTTATATTTAAGTTGGGGGAATTATAAAGCGAAGGATGGTTGTGGGGCTTCTTTCTTAACTTAAGAATAATAGAAATATTTGAACCTTTCGGCCTCGATTGGAATGAGCAAAAGATTTATTAGTTTATGACTTGATAAAAATATAGATATACGTTATTAACCGAACAATGCTCTGAAAGCAATTTCGATTAGTATTTTCACCTTATCTTAGGAAAGATTTAAAATGGGGTATGCTTTGTCGATCGTGGGAAGTATCAGGTGAGGTTGCAAAACTTTTCGCGAGTAAGGAGAGATATTCCTGGAACAAGGATTCTTTAGAGAAATCGTTTCTTGGCCAACAAAAAGAAAAGGCTCATTCGCATAAGAAACAAGGAGTTGATTTTTAAAAAGGGGAACATGAGTCTCTTGGAGAAAAAGAACACGCAGAGATGATTGTTAGCTGGTAGAATATACTCACTACTCTCAAACAAAATACATAGATATTTGTACAGCTAGTTAGAAGATTTGGCGACAACAACTAGTAGGAAAAGTTGAGAAAAGATATAACTGAAGTGTCGTCTTCACACCTTCGATAGGAGAAGAAAATCTAAGTGGTAACATATATTACTCTTAGACTTTAACGAAAATCAATTGGGATATGGCACAGTGGTCAACATAAGATCTTTAAACCTTTTGTATACTTCATT
Organism: Cunninghamia lanceolata; assembly: GCA_027924645.1. Taxonomy (NCBI): domain Eukaryota; kingdom Viridiplantae; phylum Streptophyta; class Pinopsida; order Cupressales; family Cupressaceae; genus Cunninghamia; species Cunninghamia lanceolata. Next base: position 9,124,655 of record BSBN01001344.1, on the reverse strand, counting down.
GCTAAACTCTTAAAGTTATTAAACCAGTCTAATCTTTCAATCATTGCTTAGGAACGTATTAAACAATCGGTTCTTTAAGATTATGAAAGAAAGATTACTCTACACAATTTAAAGCTTTCAAGAGGAGGAAGAAACCCATTGTATTATACCAACTTTCCTCTCTTTCATGTGATCACAACAAATAAGATTATTCTTTTTCTATCTTTCTATCCTTACTCCGTGGTCTTTCACACTTTGTTGCTCTGTATTAATCATAGATTTTTGTATGCAATTGTTGAAGCAGGCTGACATGGCCATTCCCATGCAAACCTTTAAGCTGACTGAGTGTTAAAAAAAATATTATGATTAAAACTTAGAAGGCTGAATGACCTAATATGCTCTAGATTGAAGGACCACATGTTTGGAAGATGTAACTAATTTTATATAGACTTCTTAGATTCAATTAATAGTTGACATCAAACCTGCCTTGACAATCTTTGAATCCTTACTCACCTGGGATCAAAAGGTTATGAATTAAACAGAGTTCTTGAAAAAAATGGTGTTAAGTAGTGGTAGGAACCCCAATCATGTTCTCGTCAGTCAGTGTTCTTGCCGAGTAGGGTGATAAACTGGACTACATGACTCCACTATGCCATGTTGCTTTTAATTAAAAACCTTAGCCAAGGTGATGCTACTACCTAATAGTGTTAGTTAGTTTCTTGTCCCAGATACACACCCAGTCAGATGTCATGGTAGTTAGGAGTTGCTTATAATGTATGACCAACTAGGTCTTGGGAATTAAGGTGTCTCAACCTTGGTAATTCCTTGTATTTATTATTTGTAATGTATTTATTTTATTAGCCTATGATGTAATTAAGTTACACATCCTATTTTGTCATTTAGTGTGAAGTAGCATGATGAGTTGTCACTCCACTTGTAAGGTGACTAGGATGGTCAACCCACTCCATGTGGATATAAGTGTCCCATATTGTGGTAGAGGTTTTCTGCCATGTGTCGGCATCTGGAGTAGTGTGTAAGGAATCATGATGTGTAACAGTTATGACGGATTCCTATGACAGATTCTATGACTCATAAGAGTCGAGAATAGAAGATTCTATGATAGGTGAAGACAAGTGTCGAAGAGCATCTTTGAGGAAGGCATCTTTGGGCGCCCAAGGTGGATTATGACATGATGTAACAGGAATATGCTATTTATAGTCAGTTATGATAGATTCTCTTACAGTTGTAAGTACTGTTAGTTATGATGGGATTCTATGACAGCTGTAATATGCATAAGAGCATCTGTCATAGTCTATCTTGGGATGGAACGCCCCATCTTGGAAAGGACAAATGTGACATGTGTCATGGGTGTAAGAGAGTCTTATGTATGTAGGACAAGTGTCCATGAGTGGGTAATGAGGTCATGTGGCCAAGATGGACGCCCATCTCTAGAAGCTTCCTCCTTTGTGCCTTGTAACTCTATAAAATAGGTGCTTGGAGTTATAGTATGCAATTGTGTATTGATAGGTATTGTTATGCTGCTAGAATAACTCTAGATACAACCATCAAAGACTCCTGAGAGCTTGCATTGCAAGTGTATTGTAAACCATTTCAGTTTTGATAATACATTGTGCAGGTTTTGGAGTGTGGGGTTTTTTCTCCTGTAAGGGTTTTCCCCACGTTATATCTTGTCTCTCTCTTCTGTCTACATTCTGTGTGTATGTGTATTGCTACAATATCTCTGTTGGTGTGTCTATAACACTATTGTTAGATTTCTACCCAAGCATGCAAGTGATTGAGAGAAAGCAAAATAGAAATCAGATATGAGCTAAATAAACTATATTCAACTCAAGAGAATGCAAAGCATTACAATAGAATGGGGTGCTCATATGAGAGCAAGAGGTGGGTATATATATGATATTCCACCCAAGAGACTCAATACACAACCAATGTGGGATAAAGTGAAAAAGTCCTCAAGTAAGCTTAACCTAGTGTGAAAAGAGCTAAGGTGGAGAACAAGCTAAGAAAGAGCTAGAAAACAAAGTAACCATGTTCACACTAACACCCCCCCTTAAGTGCAACTTAGGGGGAAATGTTGACAAAAAATAAAGATGGGTCCCGGCAACAAGGCCTAATGAGGTACCCATGTACAAAGAAACCCCTTAAATAGAAAAGGAAGGAGAAAACCCAGTGGGAAAAAACTCCCCCATGAGAGGAAAGAAGAGAGGCCAAGTAGCCCCCCAATGTAGAGTGTCTTGCACTGATGGTAGATGCCCAAAAATGAATGTTGAAGATGATCAATGATCATCGAACAATGTTCCTCCCCTTAGGAAGAAACAAGACCAATAATGTATGCAGGATTTCTTCCCATTCCTGAAAGGAATATGAAGGAAGAAGGATAAATGTCTTTGAACTTTGCACATGATCCGAAGACAACAATGATGCTCCTAAAAACTACTCAAATGTCTCCAATTCACTATCAAACTGTTACTGAATAGGAGGATGAAGAACAATCTCAGAAGATGATATCTTCTCTGAAGACAAGGAAGCCTTCTCCAAATGTTTCCCAATGATCTCTAAGCCAATGCCAAACTATGACAAATACTGATATGGATCAGGTACCATAGAAGATTCAGGTACAGTAACCATGGATGTATGGTGCTCACCATCGGTAAGACAACTGGACCAATGAGAATCTGGTACTTCTGCAGAGGATGTCAACATGAATGATGACTGAGTCGGATGTGTGGACTCATGAGTATCTGTAGAAACTGTCACTGTAGAAGCAAATGTAGGCAAAGAAGGAACAAGAGGGTCTAAATGTGCCCTCAAAACATCTGAAGAAGAATCGACTCCATCAAAGAGAAGATGAATGAAATCAATAGTGTCTCCCAAATCTGTAATGTGGGACTCCATAAACAAATAAGAGATGTCTGGTAGAAATTGGTCCTAATGAAGTGAATACAAAAGACAAATATGATCCTGCTGCAAAGAATCACTAGAAGCCCTCGAAGAAGCCTCTCTGGAATCTAATAAAGCAACAAGTGTTGTATCTGAAGATTGGGTATCAATGTATGTCACACAAGATAGGGTAAAAGAAGACTTAGTATCATCCACCAAAGCCTGGGCATCCAAGGAAACATCACTCTCAGATGAAGATCCAAAGTCCTCATACAACTGCTGGATGATGGTCCAAGCAGTGAAAGGGCACTCAGTGTGCTCTATGTGATGTAGAATATCCTCAGAAATAGTAATACATGGTAGTCCATAGACCATGTCATTATTGTTAAACCATGCATTCTTCTGTTCATAGTCACTTGGCTTAGGAATGAGTCCAAAGAGATGGGGCAATAGATCTTGCTCAAGGCAATGATTCTTTATCCCTTGTTTCCAAGACAAATAGTTCTCTGAGGTTAACTTAACAACAGAAGGATGGAAATAACCGATATCCATGATGAACCCCCAAAATGATTACAATAACCCCATAAAAGATGTGACTCAACGAGAGCACATAAGACACCCCCTTTTCCACTCAATCAAAGAACCCCCCCAAGAAAATATGATTTGGCACTTTATATTAGTGCATTTACAATGGCCTTTTATCAGATTTCAATGCTTGCTAGGCCTCTAATGGCCAGAATTTAAAATTTTGATACAAATAAAATTGATACAAAATCTGAAAAAAAATAGTCTTATAGCTATGTAATACTCTTCAATACCTTTCCATCACCTATTCATTTTTTAAAAATGGAGATCTGAGGCAAAAGAAAGACCTATTGAAGAGAAAAAGTGCAGCAGATTCAACCTGAACTATCTTATAGAAAATGATAGAATTTTTTAATGAGACCTATGTGGATGGAAAGTTCTCATTTCCAGCTTTCCATCAAGTATTCGTTTGCAAAAATCTGACACCCGAGGTAAAAATTATGCAAATTTTAAGAAAGGTTGCTGAATATGCCCGTCAAAAACGGCTCATGCCTGATTTTGACTTGATTTTCACAAAATTAAAAAATTCATTCCAAAAACTAATAGATACCCAAAACAAATTTCGACCCTAGGAACAAAACCCAGAAATCTTTTTTTCTGAAAATGAGTAGAAGCTAGAAATTTGAAACACAAATGAAAACGGCTCCGGTAAAATTTAAAAAAAAATAACCTCAATTTGTTGCCGTGTCCTCCAATCTTTGATTTTGGTGGAGTAAAAGTCACTTTTGACTTTCTCAAGCCTTCTGAACACTCTGGAAGTACTGGAAGATGCCTCCAATATTACCACAAAGCTGCAATCACCCAGATCTCACAAGAACACATATATGCAAACCAGATTACCTAGATGCCTATTTTTCTTTAAACTGTTCTGATTCTCCAGTTCATTCAAGGATGTAGGAGAAGAGCATACTTGATTTTTAAGAAAAATATTAGCGATCTAATAATCTTAAATCTCTCAAATAAATCAGAAAAATAATGAGCTATACCAGACAACACGGCTCTGATACTATGTTAGATTTCTACCCAAGCATGCAAGTGATTGAAAGAAAGTAAAATAGAAATCAGATATGAGCTGAATAAATTGTATTCAACTCAAGAGAATGCAAAGCATTACAATAGAATGGGGTGCTCATATGAGAGAAAGAGGTGGGTATATATATGATATTCCACCCAAGAGACTCAATACACAACCAATGTGGGATAAAGTGAAAAAGTCCCTAAGTAAACTTAACCTAGTGTGAAAAGAGCTAAGTGGAGAACAAGCTAAGAAAGAGCTAGAAAACAAAGTAACCCTGTTCACACTAACACCTCTTGGATGTATATGCCCTATTTTTGCTATATATACAATACTCTCCTCTCACCGTAGCAAGTTCACAAGCTTTAACTGTAAATGTTAAAAAGAATTTGCATACTTCTCTCCTCATTAGATTAGCATAGGAATCATTTTCTGCACACCTTGCTTTCTTTCACTAGGGATTGTGTAGGGTCAAACACCAGTCTCAGATGGCATTAGATTTTGCTTACATTACTTCTCTACAGAGGGTCGAGCCTTTCGAGTAGGAATGGTACGGGGGAATAGTAAGTCTGTGGATGGGCGGATAAACGCCCCGATGATATTTTTCCTCCTCCTTTTAGCAGCAAAGGAAGATTAAAGTTCCAGATGGACTAAACATATTTCATAGAACACTGTACTTCCAAACCCTCTATGACAATGAAATGGTATTTGCTTTAATAAGTTCTTCTTTTCAGTTATCATTTTTATGCATGACAAAAGAGAATTAGTTATAGTTCTTGACTTATTTCTTTTTAAAAAAAATACATATATTTATCATTGATCTTTTGTACCAGTTTATGCTTTTTGCACATAAATTAGTTTCTTAGTTTAGTTTAGTACAAAGATGTAAGTTACATGTCTTTTAACTGCATAATTTTAGATGTAACACAAAAACCCCACACTCTAAAACCTACACAATGTATTAACAAATCTGTAAAGGATTGCAATACACTTGCAATGCAAGTTCTTCCAAGAGTCTTCAAATGTCATTTCTAGAGTTATTCTAGCAATATAACAATACCTGTAAATCAACTATGCATCTACAACTCCAAAACTATGCAATAAATAGAGATACAAGGCAATACTGAGAAGCCTCTAAAGATAGGCGTCCATCTTGGCCACATGGTCATTTCACCCATTCCAAGGACACTTGTCCAACAGATTCTCACTCTCTTACATTTGTCATAACATGGCAGATTTGATTTCCCAAGGATAGAGTGCTCCATGCTAAAAATAGGCAATGACAGATGCTCTTAGGCATCTTACAGCTGTCATAAAAAACTGCAACATGACAACACTTGTAAGAGAATCTGTCATACAAGACTAAATATAGTAAATTGCTCTTACAACATGTCATAGCCCAACTTGGGTGCCCAAAGATGTTTTTCCCTCAAGCAAAGATACTCTATGACACTTGTCCCCACCTGTCATAGGAATCTCTATAATTGGCTCTTACGCGTCATAGATTCTGTCATATGGAATATCCTCTTCCACATACCAAAAGATGCTGACACATGGCATATTAGTGCCACATCAAATGGGACACCCAAATCCATGTGAGTTTGACTTGACCATCCAAGTCACATTCCATGTAGGATGACATGTCACAATGCCACCTCATACTAAATGACAATATAGGATGTGCAAATAAATACAAATTAGGCAATTAAATAAATATAAAAATAAATAATCAATGCTAGGAATTGTAAGGTTGAGACACCTTAATTCTCAACATTCTCCCACTTGTCAAACACCTTGCAAGAGCCAAAAGAATGACAAGATTTAACTACTAGGGACTAAGAGGCCCATAGACTCTGAACACCATCTGAACTTCTTTGTGCCCACTAGTTTCATCAATGCATTTGCAACATTCTTCAAAGTGTCTACCTTCTCCAATATCACCTTCTCATCCTCTACTGTGTCTCGTACAAAATGAAACTGTACATCAATATGCTTTGTTCTGGCATGGAAAGTCAGATTCTTTGCTACGCAAATCACACTTTGACTGTTGCAACAAATAGAAATCTGTCCTACGTCAACACCAATATCTGAACACAACCTCTTAAGCCAAATGACTTCCTTACAAGCGTGAGTAGCTACCATATACTCATCTTTTGTCGTTGACAAAGCGACCACAGGTTGTCACTTACTCATCGAACTAATTGCACCACCGAACATAGTAAACACATAAGCACTGGTGGATCTCATGTTGTCAATGTCACCTACCCAATCAGAATCTAGAAATCCATGAATACTTATAGAATGCAGAGGTCCTATAGGATGGCCATGATAACATAGGGAATACTCAAAAGTACCCCGTAATATCTAAACACTCTCTTTACTATATCCTAATGTACCCGTCCAGGATTAGCCGTAAATCGACTAAGGACTCCCACTGTTTGGGCAATGTCTAGTCTTATGCAGACCATAACATACATCAAGCTGCTAACAACACAAGCATAAGGTACTCTGCTCATGTCCTCCACTTTTGAAGGAGATTTTAGACAATCATTAATAGATAACTTTGTCCTCAAAGAAATAGGAACACACAACGGTCTACAATCTGCCATGTTGAATCTCTCCAACATGGTCTTCACATACTTACTCTGGCTTAGCCAAAGTTTTTTGTTTGCTCTGTCTCTTCTGATTTCCATTCCTAGAATGTACTTGGCTGCCCCTAAATTTTTTATTTCAAACTATGCTAACAACTGAGACTTCAAATCAAAAATCATATTCTTACCATTCCCAATTAACAACATATCATCAACATACAATGCAATAATGAGAATGTGATCATTGTCAAATTTGTAATACACACAATGATATGATTTCAACCTCAGAAATCTAATCGACAACACAAAGGCATCAAATTTCATATACCACATCCTAGGAGATTGCTTCAAACCATACAAAAGACTTCTTTAGCTTGCAAACCAAATTTTCTTTACCTTTTTCTATGTAATTCTCTGGCTGTGACATATAAATCTCTTCCTCCAAATCACCATGAAGGAATGTTGTATTCACATCCATTTGCTCCACCTCAAAGTCATAAGCTTCTGCAAGAGATAATAGGAACCGAATAGATGTCAGATTTGCAACGGGAGAGAAAATTTCACCATAATCAATTCCCTCCACTTGTGAGTACCCCTTTGCAACCGATCTAGCCTTGTACTTTTCAACACTGCCATCTGTACCGAATTTCTTCTTGAACACCCATTTATAGACAACATGTTTCCATCCTTCAGGAAAAGGCACCAAGTCCCAAGTTTTATTCTTCTCCAAGGAAGCCATCTCATCTTCCATGGCCTCCTTCCAAGAACCTGCATCTTTCATGCCCATAGCCTCTATCACAGTTCTAGGCTCATCAGTGTTAGTAAGCAATGCAAAAGCACAACTAGAATCAAGCAATGAATACCCAAACCTATTAGGTTGCTTCTTTATTCGTCTAGACCTCTTCAAAGGCTGAGGTTGAGGTTCTGCTTCTTCTTCTGAGCTTTCAGAGCTACTATAGTTCTCCTCATTATCAAGTCTCATAGGGTCTATCGGTTCAGTCTTCTTAGGGGTAGTGGGAAACTAAACGACATCCTCTTTCTTTTCTTTCTCTTCTAGCTATAGAGTAACAACAGGAGAAGGTGTTAGCTATCTGAAAATAACATTTTTGCTATACAATGCTTTTTCGACCACAGGATCCCAAAGCTTGTACCCTTTCACACTGACTCCATAGCCAATGAAGATACACTTAATAGCCTTGTTCTCCAATTTTGACCTCTTCTCCATAGGCACATGAGCATATGCCTCACAACCAAAAACACGAAGATGTCTAATAGAAGGCTTCTTACCAGACTAGTACACCTCCATGGGTGTCTTAGCAACATGAGCTGAGGTAGGAGACCTATTTAGCAGATAGCAAGTAGTGGCTACAGCTTTAGCCCAGAACTTTTGTTTGAGGATAGCTCCACTAAGCATACTCCTAGCCTTCTCCATTAGCATCCTATTCATTCTCTCTGCGACTCCATTTTGCTGCGAGGTGTATGGAGTTGTCTTATGTCTTTCAATCCCATGTTCTTTATAGAACTTATCAAACTTTGCTGAACAAAACTCACCACCATTGTCAGTCCTCAAACACTTAATCCTTTTACTAGTTTGATTCTCAACAAAATATTTAAACTCTTTGAACTGACTAAAGACTTCATATTTTCTTCTGAGAAAATAAATCCATGTCCTTCTACTGTAGTCATCTATAAATGATACAAAATATATAGACTTAGAGATTGAAGGAACATTAACTGGACCAAACACATCAAAATGAATAAGATCCAACACACCAGAGGACTTATGAGAACTCAAGTAAAATTAAACACGATTTTTCTTTCCATATATACAATGCTCACAAAAGTTGAAATCAAGATTACAATCATCTAACCCGTCAACAAGGTTTTTATTTTTTAGGGTTCTAAGACCCTTCTCACCAATGTGACCAAGTCTCTTATGCCATAACATTGTCTTCTCAGCAGGAAGCTTGACTTCCAAAGCATGAGCACCCTTAGGTACCGAAAATGCACTACCATCAGAATTTGATACAATGGATCTTTTCACTGTTGGTTCCAATGGAGGGGATGAAGTGATTGTAGCTCTTTTCTTTGATTCAGAAGACCTATTACACTATGAAATGATGCCTCCAGCTGAAACATAGTACATCTCTGAGTACCCTTCGCAAGCACCATAGCTCCTCTAGTCATCTTGCATCCTTCTTTCGAGAAGACAACCTGCACACATGCATCATTCAATTTACTTACAGAAAGCAAGTTCCATGCCAAGCCTAGGACGTGCATAACCTTAGAGATCCCCTTCACTTGTCCATCAGGGAATTAGATTGTGACTCTTCCACGGCCAACTATCTTTAAATGAGAGTTGTCACCCAAGTACACTCTTCCACCATCGAACTCTTCATACTTTGTAAACTAGTCTCGATGCGAGGTCATGTGAAAAGAGGCACCAAAATCAATCAACCACACATCATCAGATGCATGGGTGGTCAAGGTAGAGATGAAAGCATCACCATCATCTTGTGACTTGTTAGATTCATAATCAGAGGTGTTCTTCTTTTTCTTCTTCTCCTCCTTGCACTCCTTTCATAAATGCCTAGTTTTTCCACAGTTCCAACACAGTGCCTTGGACAGTCCAAGAGATTTGGATCTCCCACAGGATTTGGATTTACCCTTCTTAGCTTTCTTGTCCTTCTTTTCCCCTTTCTCCTTGGGTCTTCCACAAATTGCAAGAGCCTCTTTGGCCAACTCGGATGTCTTTTTCTACATTTCTTCATATAATAGTGAAGACGCTACCTCATCCATCTTGAAGGTGGTTGTAGTACTTCTGATGGCCATTACAAGATGATCCCACGAGTCTGAGAAGGAACAAAGAAAGGTCATACAACGATCTTCACACCAACGGATGTCAATTGTGCAACTATCATATTAAAATCATTCATGTGATCTGCAACAGATCCTCCATCTTCCATCTTCACAGAAAACAATTTCTTTTTCAGGAACTTGTTCACCAGGGACTTGGCCTGATAAACATCTCCCAGCTTCTTCCAAATGTCTTTTGTGGTCTTCTCCTCATGGACATTTAACAAGATAGAGTCAGCTAGACAAAGACTTATATAAGACGCTTAGCCTTCTGATCTTTGAGATCCTAATCATCTTGTGCCATTGTTGTTGGTTTTGTACCAAAAATTATTTCCCATAGGTCTCGATCAACAAGCATGTCTTCCATTTTAAGTTTTCACAACTCAAAATTGATGCTGTTAATTTCTCCACCTCTATTCTTCTAAATGTGCTTGCCATCTCCTTCCTACAATATGATTACAGAATACTCTACATAGACTCCCACTCAATCTAAGATCAATACAAAAAACCCCTACCTAGTAGCTAGGACCAAAACTAGCTAGGCTCTTATACCAATTGAAAGGAAGCTAGATATGCAGAAAATGCTTCCAACACTAATCTAAAGAGGGGAGATGTATGCAAATTTGTTTTAACCCTTACAATTACAACAATATTACACATATAATAGAGATATTATAGTAGCAAACACAACACAAGAATGTAGATAGAGAGAGAGAGAGAGACAAGATATATCATGGGGAAAACCTTTTCAGGTGACAAACCCCACACTCTAAAACTTGGACAATGTATTATCAAATATGTAAAGAATTACAATACACTTGCAATGCAAGTTCTTCCAAGAGTCTTCAAATTTCATTTCTGGAGTTATTCCGGTAGCATACCAATACCTATAAATCAATTATGCATCTACAACTCCAAAACTATGCAATAAATAGAGATACAAGGCAATATTGAGAAGCCTTTAGAGATGGGCATCCATCTTGGCCACATGGCCATTTCACCCATTCCAAGGACACTTGTCCAACATATTCTCACTCTCTTACATCTATCATAACATGGCATATTTGACTTCCCAAGGATAGAGCACTCCATGCTAAAAATAGGCAATGACAGATGCTCTTACAGATCTTACAGCTATCATAAAGAACTGCAACATGACAACACTTAATGTTGTAAGAGAATCCATCATACAAGACTAAATATAGTAAATTCCTATTACAACATGTTATAGCCCAACTTGGGCACCCAAAGATGCCTTTCCCTCAAGCAAAGATACTCTGTGATGGTTATTCTTAAATATCATCCACTTCAACAGTTAATGGTCAATTTTGGCCAATAAAAATAGGACAAATATTTACCACTTTTTGTTGTGAATGAGGTGTAAAATTGCTATTGATTGTTTAACCATTGAAGTGGATGATATTTAAGTAGAGCCCTCTGCGACACTTGTCCCCACTTGTCATAAGAATCTCTATACTTGGCTCTTACGCATCATAGATTTTGTCATATGGAATATCCTCTTCCACATACCACAAGATGCTGACACATGGCATATTAGTGCCACCTCAAATGGGATGCCCAAATCCATGTGAGTTTGACTTGACCATCCAAGTCACATTCGAAGTAGGATGACATGTCACAATGCCACCTCATACTAAATGACAAAATAGAATGTGAAAGTAAATACAAATTAGGCAATTAAATATATACAAAAATAAATAATCAATGCTAGGAATTGCAAGGTTGAGACACCTTAATTCCCAACATAAGCTAGGTGATGGGCCCAATTCCTCATGTTTGTTTTATTACCGTCCTTTGGTAAGAGTTTGATCACACCTCTATTTATTTCTTCTCCTAGTGTGCCAACAGAAATAGTCTCATTATATACTTCCAACAAATAATCAACAATCCAATTTTTGTTAGATTTATAGAACTCCAAAGGAATTCCATTGTCTTAATTGCCTTTGAAATGTCTTCTTTTGTAATTTTTTTTTAATCTATTGCTCATTTCCTGTTTTATTTTTTTGGGGCATATGGCCTTACAAAACACCTGTGCCTCTCTACATTCTTTAGATTTATCTTTGGTTGTGAAGAATTTCTGATAAAAGGATCTAAAAATCTCCTTGATTCCCTCATTGTTTTTGTAACACACATTATCTTCTACTACAGGCCCAATATCTTCTTTGATGTTTTTTGCTTTTAACAAATTAAAAAAATATTTAGTACCTTTATCACCTGTTTTTAGCCAATTCATCTTAGCTATGATCCTAGTCCCTTGATTCCTTAGAGTCTGAAATATCCTTGACTTATGTTTTGCTTCCCCTAACTATTTCAAGGCCTTATTATCCTCTAGATTCATTTGCAGTTCCTTTTCACGTTTCAAAAAGGTACCTTGTAGTAGAGCTTCCTCTTTCAAAATTTAATCCTCCTAATGCTCCAGGAGGTGAAGGCCACATGTTTCACACTAGAAAACAATTTGAGGTTCATTTGGAAAGATGCAAACTTCTTCTTCACTGAGCATGAGAGAGGTAAAGGAGGGATAGAAATTTTGATAGATAAGGTCTGGTCCAAATATATTATCCAAAAGGGCCACTCTCCATGCAATAGATGTCTGTGGGCAATTTTCAATAAAGAAGGAAATGATTTTGGAGTCTATTCTGTGTATGCTCTGAATGAGTACTTTTGCAGAGCGAAACTTTGGATATGGATGGAGGAGAATATTCCAATGATACCTTGGATAATAGGGGGATTTTAACATGACAGAGCTCATAGAAGATAAAAAAAGGGGGTCTCAAATGGGGCTAGAAAGGGAATGAGGCCTTCTTCTAGTCTAAATTTAAAAAATCCCTTAAACTATTTGACCCTCTAGAAGGAAAGAAGAGTGACAACAAAGGCATCTGGTACACTTGGTGCAATAGTCAAGAGGGTAAAAACAAAATTTATTCAAGACTAGATAGGTTCTATACATCTAAAGATAACTTCTATTTTTTAAACAAAAAAGATGCCAACTGTGTGGAGGTTATCTCTTCCACCCTCTCGAGCCATCACCTGATAGAAGCCTTTATAAGGTGGAAAAACTCGCAATCAGAAAATAGAATTAAAAAATAAAACACTTTTAAGATAAATTGTTCTTTGCTTCATGATTTTGACTACTCAGATGGAGTTGATACCTTGAGAAGGATCACTAAAGCTCTACATGCCAACTCTTCTAGAAGACATTATTGGAATGCCCTTATTAGCAATTGCAAAGTGTTATTCTAAACTGTAGGAAAGAAGTATGCAAAAGTCCCCCTATTTGGTTTGAAGAAGACTTTATTTATAAATTTTTGATGATTGAGAGATAAGTATTTGATTTTAAAAATAAGGATTTGATTTTTTCTTTATTTGATTATGTGAGTTAAAAAGAGAAAAAAATAAAGAAGATAAGATTTGAAAGTAGGGAAGGATTTGATTTTTGTTTTAAAATGAAATAAATTTAGAAGAAGATAAGATGAGATATGAGAGGATAATTGATAAGATTATCTAATTATTTTAATTAATTAGATACACACTAGTTAGAAATGGAAAGAAATCAAGAAGAAGATAAGATGAGATATGAGAGGATAATTGATAAGATTATCTAATTAATTTAATTAATTAGATACACATGAGTTAGAAATGGAAAGAAATTAAAAAGAAGATAAGATGGGATATGAGAAGATAATTGATAAGATTATCTAATTAATTTAATTAATTAGATACACATGAGTTAGAAATAGAAAGAAATCAAGAAGAAGATAAAATGAGATATGAGAGGATAATTGATAAGATTATCTGATACACATGAGCTAGAAATAGAAAAAAATCAAGAAGATAAGATGATATATGAGAGGAGAATTGATAAGATTATCTAATTAATTTAATTAATTATGCCTAGAGGCATTCTACAATCACAACGAGGTGGAGATGAAAGCACTCATTTTTTCCCTTAAATATATAGCAAAAAAAATCAAAATCAAAATCAAAAAAATAAATTAAAAAAAATAAATAAAAATAAAAAAAGAATTTGACAAAAAATAAAAAATAAAAACCAAAAAAGAAATTGGAAACCTTGAAGGAAAAAAAGGTGGAGAAAATCATGGAACCAAAAAAGAAAATTAAAAATTAAAAACCTATCAAAACTCTAAAAAACACACAAAATAAAAATCAAAATCAAAAAAAGAAATTGAAAATGGTTGAAGGAAAAAAATTGGAGAAATCACAAAAGCTATAAAAACATAAACAAAACATCAAGAAGATATATTTTTTAAAATATAAATATACTAGTTAGATACACATGAATTAGAAATCAAAAGAAATCAAGAAGAAGATAAGATGTAGATTTATTAATTAAATAAATATTTGATTTATTTAATTAATGTTGGGATATGATTTAATTAATTAAATAACTAGTATATTTATATTTTAAAGAAATATCTAAATATGCAGAGAGATATCTTCTCAAGTTTTGTCCATGCCTTTTAGTTTTTCTTAACTTTTCCAGTTTCTTTTTTGATTTTTTCCACTTTTTAAAATTTTTTCCATTGGTTTGATAATTTTTTTAATTTTCTCCACTTTTTTTGCTTCAACCATTTCTATTTTTTTATTGGTTTTTATTTTTTTCTAATTTCTTTTTTGGTTTTTATTTTTTATTTTTTTGCTATATATTTACACAAAAAAATGAGTGCTCTCATCTCCACCCCCATATAACTGTAGAATGCCTCTCAGCATAACTCGACATAATTATAAATTATTTAATTAACATTAGAAAAATGAATGAATGAATAAATAATTATAAATTATTTAATTAATGCTAAGAAGTGGGAAAATTAACTTAATTAAATAATTAAAATTTATTTATTAATGTGGAAGAATATAAAATGAATAATTAAGTTGAGAAGTAATGTGAATGCGATGTATTGAAAATGCATTTGCAAATTTTATGTGTCTACAACAACAATAGATGAGAAAAGATTGTGTGGCATATGATCACTCTTTCTTAAGGTATGCAATCTATTGTTATAACAACATGCTAAATTAAACGACTATGCTTGGTCAAAAAATATCCACAACATCTTTCTCAGTTAATATTCTCCATTGTTCCTCATAGCTAGAGGAGGTCTGTAATCATATGTGTTAATCACATACGGCCACTTAAATTAGTGCTTCTAGAAATCACATTCTAGAGTATACTTTATTCCTTTAATACATATTAAACACTTTTATTTTGTAAAACTAATAGTGGCAACTGAGGAGAAAAGGTTAAGCTATGATAAAGATTGGGTGAGGTAAATGTAAGGCAAATGGACTATAAATTAACAAAAGTTGGAACAAACTTTTAACCCATCAAATACAACCTATACACCTAATATTGTGGGTCCCAACAACTAACATATCACTTTTTCTAGCCAACACCATTGTGTCCCACTTATATTATCTTCATTTATGTATTTGATCCCTACTAGATGTTGATGTAGTTTGATCTGATGACCTAGAATAAATAAAATATATATTTTTAATTATGGGATCTTAAGAAATTTATACAAGTGGGCCCTAGCAGCTAAGACCTATACACTTGTAGCTATGACCAATGCATCTAATAGTGTGGGCCCAACAACTGACACAACATTTTTAACCAATGGTAATGTTTCCTGATTGGATAATTTTCATTTCTGCTTTTAAGCCTCGGTAGACGTTGATGTAGTTTGATCCGATGGCTTGAAATAAATAAAAGATGTCCATTTAGTAGTTTGGGCTCTTAATAAATTTATACAAATAGGCTCCAACAATTAAGACCTATACACCTATAGCTATGACCTATACACCTAATACTACAGAGGCCTAAAACTGACACATCACCCTTTCTTGCCAAAGGTGTTGTCTCCTACTTAGATAATCTTCATTTCTGCCTTTGAGCCCCGACAGACATTGATGCAGTTTGATCTGAAGGTTTGCAATAAAATATGTGTATTTAGTACTCTGGACTCTTAATAAATTTATACAAGTGGATCCTAGTAGTGCATTCAAATTTGTGAACCTATACCATGCACATATTAAAATAAAACAACTACGAGCCCTCTAACTAACACGTAATCTTTTTGACCAATGGTTATACCTCCTTATATTTGCATCTTTATTTTTCATTAGAGCCTGCAAGCCGTTGATTTGGTTTGATTCGATGATGTAGATTAAGTAAAATATTTGCTTTTTGCCTATCTGCGGAAATGAGGCAGGGGACATTGAGGCAAAACCATCAACACAATTTTATTTGGAAAGAAATACATCAGGGACCATTGATATAGTCTACATAGAAAAACTATACAACTACTGTGCAAAATAAATATTTAAATCAATATCACACATGACAAATATGCATGACTGTAGATGCATATGAGAACTACTATTATAGAGATTAATTATATAATATACAATACAAAATGTGATGCAAATTGAAAATTATGTCTCTGTTACTCACCAGGAATGGAAGACTCAAGTAGACTTGCAAGTTGTGTCTATTCCCCAACTTTTGAGAATGTACCCTCCCGTCTCACAGTTGGTAGCTCAACGGATTGATCAAATGCCAAACTAGAAATTACAAAATTGTAATGTAGGAAATGGGTGAATCTAAAATTGAATGCTTAAAGAGTGAATGGAGTCTTGTTTTGCATAAATACCAATCCATGCTACATAGTCATACTATGTTCTACATGGGCGATTAAACACATTAATCCAAAAAGACCTATAATTTTGAGGCGATGGGCCACACTTTCTCAAAATGACTTCTAATTCAATGGCTATAATAACTATTTTCTTAAATATACTTATCATTGTATGGCGATATTACATGTTTTCCCTAAATTCACTATAATTTCATTAGTAAAATTTCATTGGTGATTGCACCATCGTATGCTTGTAATTAATGTAAAAAGGTAGGCGATTGAAATCTAAATTGAAAGTTGCCTCATCATATGATAGGCAATTGGAATCGATTTAAAAGTTGCCTCTATAATATCTCAGGACCAAACTACAATAAATAATATGATCTAATGTGATTCTAGGATATTAAAATATCACTTGAGCTATGGGCCTAAAAATACAATCAAAATTGGGGAAAAATATATACTATCAAAACTGCTAATATTCACCATTTTCAACCCTTGGGCAAAAAATTAAAAAAGTCACCAATTGGCCACAAATGGCCACTAACACACAAGGGTGTGCTTTAGCATTAATGATTAGACATCAAGGATGCCTTATTTACATTTCTCCTTAAGAATGCAATAGATATCTCATGAAGCCCTATAAAACACCAATTTATTTTGAATGAACCAAAGAGAATCTCTCCAAAGTTAACCTATCAAAAACAATTTCAAAGGGAGCCCAAATTGAGAATATGGGAATAATTTCATACAATCCTAGGACTTGACTCTAAAGGATATAGGGTTGACAATCGAAGACGAAATCTTCTTTTCTAGAAAAAAATACATATTACAAAAAGGGATGAGGAAGACTCTTCAAATGTAAAAAGATAGATCAAAATTTTAGACATCACCCCAACTTAATCTAATACTTTTGGTAATATTTTAACCAATGTTACACACTCACCATGATATCTTTGTGACATTGAGTATCATGCCTTTCCACATTAGAGCTTGAAGGCTTGTAGGAAGTAGAAAGGAAAGACATGGAGGAGGAAGCTTCATTTTCAAGCTTCATTAAAATGAATCTTCATTAAAAATACCCATTTGACCACTAGGTGTCCCAGCGAAACTTAGAGAAGCTTGATTAACTTCCTTTGGTTGGTTAATGTAGAATCATACATCCACAAATCTTTGAGTTTTTTTTTTAATACAATTGAATGTTAAGGAAATTGGTGTTTTGTTACAACCATTCACCTTGTGATTAGGATGTGGTCTAATAAAAAGGGGCATAAGCTATTTTTATTTCGAGGTAACAATACTTAATCGATAATGGGTAGGCCATTAAAAGTTTCCACTACAAATTTAGGGACTTTTATTTTTTTTGTTTTTCTAAAAGATAATAATTTTTCTTTAGGTTTAGTCTAGGTAAATTTAATAAAATGTATATACAAGTATAATTCATTTAAATTAACTATATGATGCTTTGTTGAGATTGATAATATCATAATTTGCAACAATTTTTTTTTAAAATGTGAAATGAAATAAATGAGAATACTTAGCTTTGTAACTAAAGAATGAATAAGCTAATGATGACTCTAGGGATCCAATACATAGTTCTTGTCTCTATAATTCAACTCACGGAAATGTGTATGTATAATAAAAAACAACACTCTTCAATCATGCATATGCTCCTAGGATATTCCTTTCAAACTAGATTCCTTTTAGTATGTCAATTAGAGTGTGTAAAGTGAATAATATGCCAATGTTTAGAGTTTTTAGATGATTAGAATGAATGCATCTGATGTCTTTAAATATAGGGGCAAAACAACATATCATACAAATTTGTGTTTAGTTGGCCCTAGGTGGGAGTTAACCAAATTTGGAATTAAAATGTTGAATTTGGAAAGGATGAGCCCATGAGTGCAAGGACATCCCCATGACCATGAACTTGTGGTGGAACATTAAAGGGACTAAATCAAAGTGGATAACATGTTCATGAGGTATGTGCATATAATGAGTGTAATAAGTTTAAGGATAGGGTGAATGTATCTAAATGAGTGAACATGCAAATGAGGTAAAAATGTGAGCATGTAGATATGTGTAATGGATAGCTACATGACATAGGGCAAGTGACCATTTTGCACAAAATTAAGCTATTTGTCAATAAGTCAATGTATAAAATCACTCCCCTTAAAATTGACCCAAAACCAAATGAGAAATGTCATGGCCATACAAATTTCATCCTTATAGATTTTAATTATGATTAAATATAGACCATCTATTTACATATACTTTCTTTATTTTCTAGTTTAATTTTTTTCAATTCCATTTAAAATTTATAACAAAAAAAATTATAAGATCACCTATAAAAAAGACTCCTAAATTTTCCCAAATAAACAATTATATAAATTGTATGTTAGATCACGTGTGAAAAAGGCTCCTAAATTTTCCTACAGCAGAGACTTTGTACCTTGTTCCTTTGAAGCTTTCTCTCCAATCTTTTAAATGAGAGAATTATCCAATCGTGCATATAGTTCTAATCTCTAAGTCGTCTATATACACATTGACAATGATAATACTAATTTCCTTGAAACAAAATATTTCACCAGATTCCAAAGAAATCATAATCCAATCAATGAGTGTGTTCAAACAAGTTTAACCTTTCTGTAATTGCAAATAAGAGTTGATAACAATTTTGAAGCTTATACAATGTATCAATACTTCAAATACATGCAGCTTTACAGCTTTTTTAATCTTTGAAGGCTGCCATTGTTCAAAAAAAAAGGAAGAAAAGGCTGCCATTATGTCCGAAACATTCACTAAGCCTGTATTAGATTGGCAACGAGCTAAATCTCTTATCAAAATTAGGCATTTACACTTACAAGCATAATCAGCATGATCTCAAAAGGTAACTCATGCACCAGGACTTTGGTATAAGTCTTATTCCTCTACCTCAAACTCCAAAGTGGAGAGTCTAGCAGAAGAGTCAGTATGTCCAGTAGTTTTAAGAATGTATTCACTTATGGCCCTTTCAGGGTCATCCATTTCATAGTAACTTATTTCCTCAAAGCATTGAGGCGAAGAAATTGGTGAAGAAACAATCTGTATTTGTTCGTCCATGATCTCATCTAATATTGACAAATCTGGATTTATTGTGAAGCTAGAAAATTCATCATGATAATGTGATGGTTGATAGGATTGAATGCAAATAGGCATGGTAGGAACATCAAGATTCCCATGCTTATCAGAAGTTAAGGAAATTGGTTCTTCAAGTTGACCATGAGGAAAAGATACATTGTCAAGCTTTAATTCTAAAATTGAAGGATTGACAATTGGATCACAGGAATCTTTGGGAGATGATGGTTCCTGAAGACTCTGGTGCAAGGATTTTGCTTCAATCAATGGTCCAGCCAGCTCATCTTGCAGCAGATTTGGGTGGGATTCATTATCATCATTATTGGTAATAGTATCTGATTTACTATTTTGACTCATAGGTGATCCACCTTGCAATGATTCAGTACTGGGTTGTATATGTATATCTTCTTTCTTGCTTGTACTGGTATTTTGAATCTGATCACTACTCCCCATGAGAGAGATTGTAAGACTGTTTTCTTTTGTGTTTATGCCAGAAGATGCGCCTTCATGTGATCCTTCGTTTTCATCATGTGGGCCCACCTGCAACAAGCATTTAATAATTGATTTAATTAACTTGGCACAAAGCCTTTTACAGTCAAACTGGCTAGGGTAAACAAAATCCTTAACTCTTTTGTCCAAGGTTACACAACATTGCTAATACTGAAAAACAATCATTAACTTTAGATAAGAGCTTGTTCAACTTTTTATATCAATGCACAAGAGCTAATGCATCAAAGAGCTAATCCAAGCTATTAAAAATGTAAATTTCTGTATTAGATTATAACATGTTTCTTAAAATCCACTATCAAACTTTGAACATTACACTTCACCTAAATTTCTTAACGTTACATTCTTTGGTGCACTCAAAACAGTTTCCTATTGGAAATATCAAAGCAGATACTAACTTTCCATAAGAAGTAATAAATAATCATAATAATTGAGGCATTGATTGGCTTGGAAGTGTTTGAAGCTTCCAAGTAATACTAATAAATCAGAGTTAATACAAACCATTCCAACAACAGCTTTCTGACTCACAATAACTAACACAAACCATTCTTACTTTCTAACTCACAATAATTAGTATATTTATATTTAAAAAAATATATCTATAGTATAAAGAGAGATTAGTTATGTACTTGCTTTTTGCGTTTTTCATACTTTTTCTCACTTTTTTTAATTGTTTCCAATTTCTTTTTTTATTTTTTCTTCTTCAATTTCTTTTTTACTTTTTATTTTTAATTTTTTCCAATTTCTTTTTTTTACTTGTTTTTTGGGTTTTCCTTACTTTTTATGATTTTCTTCACTTTTTTTCAATGGTTTTCAATTTTTTTCAGTAGAAAACATGCAAAATAATAATAATAAAAAAAGGAATTGGAAAAAGTTGAAAGAAAAAAAATGGATAAAATCACAAAACCTATAGAAAACAAAAGAAATTAAGAAGAAGATAAGATTTAGATTTATTAATTAAATAAATATTTGAAAATATATATCTTCTCAAGTTTTTGTCCATACTTTTTTGTTTTTCTTAGCTTTTCTAATTTCTTTTTTTATTTTTTTCACTTTTTAAAATTTTTTCCATTGGTTTCATAATTTTTTTATTTTCTCCACTTTTTTTTCAACTATTTCTAATTTCTTTATTGGTTTTTATTTTTTCTAATTTCTTTTTTATTTTTTTCTTTATATTTACACAGAAAAATGAGTGCTCTCATCTCCACTAATTCAGGCTTAAATTTGACTGTTGTATAGTTGTTTTTTAATAGAATATATCCCAAATCTTTTAGATTTGTTTTTTAATAGAATATATCCCAAATTTTTAGATTTATTTTTATGAATATAATTATATATTCATTCTAAATTATATAATATATATTTTTTCTATTTATTTTTAAATTTTTTAATAGGAACTTATATTATTTAAGAAAAAATTTCCCAAATAAATTTATTTTTTATAGAATATATTCATTCTAGTTTTTTCTTTTATTTTTAAATTTTTAATAAGAACTTCTATTATTTAAGAAATAGATTTATTTTTTTATAGAATATATTCATTCTAAGTTTCTATTTTTTGCTTTTATTTTTAAATTTTTTAATAGGAACTTCTATTATTTAAGAAATAGATTTGTTTTTTATAGAATATATTAATTCTAAATTTCTAGTTTTTTGCTTTTATTTTTAAATTTTTTAATAGGAATTGAAAAAAAATTTACTTAGATTTATTTTTTTATAAAATATTTGATTTATCCTAAGTTTTTTCACTTGGTAAAGCATTCACCGATTTGGGTTTTGAATTGAGAAAGCTTCAACTTTATATATAAAATTTTGACTTGCATTTAAAAAAATTAATTGTCATGTGAGAGGCAATACTAAAGACTAAACTGTAGCAAAAAAATTCCTTGACAGGTAAGGTGGACTGTCAAATTTAAGCCGAACCACTATGACCCTCTAGGCATATCTACATTATGCCAAGAAATATCTTCTTGTTTTGTTTGTGTTTTTTGTGTTTTCTATAATTTTTGTCAATTTCTTTTTCTAATTTTTTATTTTTATTTTGCTTATTTTTTAGATATTTTATAGTTTTTTTATTTCTCCACTTTTTTTCGTTTAACTTTCTAATTTTTTTTTTATTTTTTTTCAAAAATTTTTTATTCCATAGTTTTTGTGATTTTTTTCACCTTTTTTTCCTTCAAGATTTCTTTCTGTTTTTGGTTTTTGTTTTTATTTTTTTCAATTTCTTTTTTGTTTTTATTTTTTATTTATTCCAATTTCTTTTCTGGTTTTTATTTGTTATTTTTATTTTTTCTATATATTTACATAGAAAAAATGAGTGCTCTCATCTCGATTCTCCACCCTAATATGACTGTAGAATGTCTCTCGGCATAATTATTCAATTAACATTAGAAAAATGAGTTAATTAATTAAATTATTTCTAAATTATTTAATTAATGCTAAGAAGTAGGAAAATTAACTTAATTAAATAATTAAAAAATTATTTATTAATGTGGAAGAATATAAAATGAATAATTAAGTTGGGATGCGATGTATTGAAAATGCATATGCAAATTTTAGGTATCTACAACAACAATAGATAAGAAAGAGTATGTGGCCTATGATCACTCTTTCTTAAGGTATGAAATCTATTGTTATAGCAACATGCTAAATTAAACAACTATGCTCGGTTGGTAAAAAAATGTCCACAATATCTTTCTTAGTTAATATTCTCCATTGTTCCTCATAGCTAGAGGAGGTCTCTAATCATATGTGTTAATCACATACGGCCACTTAAATTAGTGCTTCTAGAAATCACATTCTAGAGTATACTTTATTCCTTTATTATATATTAAACACTTTTATTTTGTAAAATTAATAGTGGCAAATGAGGAAAAAAGGTTAAGATATAGTAAACATTGGGTGAGGTAAATGTAAGGCAAAATGGACTATAAATTAACAAAAATTGGAACAAGCTTTTAACCCATCAAATACAACCTATACACCAAATATTGTAGGTCGAACAACTAACATATCACCTTCTCTAGCCAATGGCACCGTCTCCAACTTATATAATCTTCATTTACGTATTTGAGCCCTACTAGATGTTGATGTACTTTGATCTGATGACATAGAATAAATAAAATATGTATTTTTAATTATGGGATCTTAATAAATTTATACAAGTGGGCCCTAGCAACTAAGACCTATACACTTGTAGCTATGACCAATGCATCTAATTGTGCGGGGCCCAACAACTAACACATAACTTTTTTAACCAATGGCAATGTTTCCTGATTGGATAATCTTCATTTCTGCCTTTGAGCCTCGGTAGATGTTGATGTAGTTTGATCCGATGGCTTGAAATAAATAAAAGATGTTCGTTTAGTACTCTGGGCTCTTAATAAATTTATACAAATAGGCTCCAACAATTAAGATCTATACACCTATAGCTACAACCTGTACACCTAATACTACAGAGGTCTAAAACTGACACATCACCCTTTCTTGCCAAAGGTGTTGTCTCCTGCTTAGATAATCTTCATTTCTACCTCTGAGCCCCAACAAGCATTGATGAAGTTTGATCTTAAGGTTTTGAATAAAACATGCGCATTTAGTACTATGGGCTCTTAATAGATTTATACAAGTGGATCCTAGTACTGCATTAAAATTTTTGAACCTATACCATGCACATATTAAAATAAAACAACTACGAGTCCTCTAACTAACAAGTAATCTTTTTTGACCAATGGTGCTACCTCCTTATATTTGCATCTTTATTTTTAATTAGAGCCTACAAGCCATTGATTTGGTTTGATCTGATGATGTGGATTAACTAAAATATTTGATTTTTACCTATTTATGGAAATGAGGCAGGGGACATCGAGGCAAAACCATCAACACAAATTTATTTGGAAAGAAATACATCGGGGACCATTGATATAGTCTACATGAAAAAACTATACAACTACTATACAAAATAAATATTTAAATCAATATCACACATGACAAATATGCATGACCGCAGATGCATATGAGAACTACTATTATAGAGATTAATTATATAATATACAATACAAAATGTGATGCAAATTGAAAATTATGTCTTTGTTACTCACCAGGAATGGAAGACTCAAGTAGAGTTGCAAGTTGTGTCTATTCCCCAACTTTTGAGAATGTACCCTCCTGTCTCACAGTTGGTAGCTTAGCGGATTGATCAAATGCCAAACTAGAAATTATAAATTTGTAATGTAGGAAATGGGTGAATCCAAAATTAAATGCTTAAAGAGTGAATGGAGTCTTGTTTTGCATAAATACCAATCCATGCTACATAGTCATACTATGTTCTACATGGGCGATTACACACATTAATCCAAAAAGACCTATAATTCTAAGGTGATGGACTACACTTTCTCAAAATGACTTATAATTCAATGGCTATAATAACTATTTTCTTAAATATACCTATCATTGTATGACGATATTACATGTTTTCCCTAAATTCACTATAATTTCATTGGTAAAATTTCATTGGCGATTGCACCATCATATGCTCATAA
Source organism: Cunninghamia lanceolata (assembly GCA_027924645.1). Lineage (NCBI taxonomy): Eukaryota > Viridiplantae > Streptophyta > Pinopsida > Cupressales > Cupressaceae > Cunninghamia > Cunninghamia lanceolata. Next base: position 9,099,889 of record BSBN01001344.1, on the reverse strand, counting down.
TTCATGTAAAAAAGGTAGGTGATTGAAATCTAAATTAGAAGTTGCCTCATCATATGATAGGCAATTGAACTCAATTTAAAAGTTGCCTCTATAATATCTCAGGACCAAACTACAATAAATAATATGGCGATCTAATACTATTCTAAGATATTAAAATATCCCATGAGCTATGGGCCTAAAAATACAATCAAATTTGGGAAAAAATATATACTATCAAAATTGCTAATATTCACCATTTTCAACCCCTGGGCAAAAAATTAAAAAAATCACCAATTGGCCACAAATGGCCACTAGCACACAAGGGTGTTCTTTAGCATTAATGATTAGACATCAATGATGCCTTATTTCAATTTCTCCTTAAGAATGCAATGGATATCTCATGAAGCCCTATAAAACACCAATTTATTTTGAATGGACCAAAGAGAATATCTCCAAAGTTAACCTATCAAAAACAATTTCAAAGGGAGCCCAAATTGAGAATATGGGAATAATTTCATACAATCCTAGGACTTGACTTTAAAGGATATAGGGTTGACAATCGAAGAGGAAATCTTCTTTTCTAGAAAAAAAAAAAACATATTACAAAAAGAGATGTGGAAGACTCTTCAAATGTAGAAAGACAAATCAAAATTTTAGACATCACCCCAACTTAATCTAATACTTTTGGTAATATTTTAACCAATGTTACACACTCACCATGATATATTTCTGACGTTGAGTATTATGCCTTTCCACATTAGAGCTTGAAGGCTTGTAGTCCTAAGTGTTGAAAATTAAGGTGTCTTAACCTTTGCAATTTCCTAACATTAATATTTATTTATTTGCCTAATTTTGTATTTACTTGCACATCCTATTTTGTCATTTAGTTTGAGGTGGCATTGTGACATGTCATCCTACTTGTAATATGACTTGGATGGTCAAGTCAAACACATGAGAATTGAGGTGGCACTAATATGCCATGTTTCAACATCTTGCGGTATGTGGAAGGAGTTATTTTGTATGACAGAATCTATGACATGTAAGAGCCAAGTATAGAGATTCCTATGACAAGTGAAGACAAGTGTCGGAGAGCATCTTTGCATGTGAGGAAGACATCTTTGGGTGCCCAAGTTGAGTTATGACATGTTGTAAGAGGAATATATTACTTTTAGTCTTGTATGATGGATTCTCTTACAACATTAAGTGTTGTTATGTTGGGCAGATTTTATGACAGCTGTAAGATACATAAGAGCATATGTCATAGCCTATTTTTAGCTAGAGCGCTCCATTCTTGGGAAGTCAAATCTTCCATGTATGACAGATGTAAGAGAGGTGTATGCATGTTGGACAAGTGTCCTTGGGTGTGTTAAATGGGCCATGTGGCCAAGATGAATGCCCACCTCTAGAAGCTTCTCATTTATGCCTTGTAACTCTATATATTGAGGTGCTTGGAGTTGTAGTATGCATAGTGTTTGTATAGGTATTGTTATGCTACTGGAATTACTCTAGAAACGACATTTGAAGACTCCTGGAAGAACTTACATTGTAAGTGTATTTTAAACATTTCAGTTTTGATAATACATTATGCATGTTTTGGAGTGTGGAGTTTTTTTGCCTAAAAAGGTTTTCCCCATGTACATCTTGTGTCTCTTGCATTCTTGTGTTTGTGTTTGTTGCTATATGGGAATAATTTCATACAATCCTAGGACTTGACTTTAAAGGATATAGGGTTGACAATCGAAGAGGAAATCTTCTTTTCTAGAAAAAAAAAACATATTACAAAAAGAGATGTGGAAGACTCTTCAAATGTAGAAAGACAAATCAAAATTTTAGACATCACCCCAACTTAATCTAATACTTTTGGTAATATTTTAACCAATGTTACACACTCACCATGATATCTTTCTGACGTTGAGTATTATGCCTTTCCACATTAGAGCTTGAAGGCTTGTAGTCCTAAGTGTTGAAAATTAAGGTGTCTTAACCTTTGCAATTTCCTAACATTAATATTTATTTATTTGCCTAATTTTGTATTTACTTGCACATCCTATTTTGTCATTTAGTTTGAGGTGGCATTGTGACATGTCATCCTACTTGTAATATGACTTGGATGGTCAAGTCAAACACATGAGAATTGAGGTGGCACTAATATGCCATGTTTCAACATCTTGCGGTATGTGGAAGGAGTTATTTTGTATGACAGAATCTATGACATGTAAGAGCCAAGTATAGAGATTCCTATGACAAGTGAAGACAAGTGTCGGAGAGCATCTTTGCATGTGAGGAAGGCATCTTTGGGTGCCCAAGTTGAGTTATGACATGTTGTAAGAGGAATATATTACTTTTAGTCTTGTATGATGGATTCTCTTACAACATTAAGTGTTGTTATGTTGGGCAGATTTTATGACAGCTGTAAGATACATAAGAGCATATGTCATAGCCTATTTTTAGCTAGAGCGCTCCATTCTTGGGAAGTCAAATCTTCCATGTATGACAGATGTAAGAGAGGTGTATGCATGTTGGACAAGTGTCCTTGGGTGTGTTAAATGGGCCATGTGGCCAAGATGAATGCCCACCTCTAGAAGCTTCTCATTTATGCCTTGTAACTCTATATATTGAGGTGCTTGGAGTTGTAGTATGCATAGTGTTTGTATAGGTATTGTTATGCTACTGGAATTACTCTAGAAACGACATTTGAAGACTCCTGGAAGAACTTACATTGTAAGTGTATTTTAAACATTTCAGTTTTGATAATACATTATGCATGTTTTGGAGTGTGGAGTTTTTTTGCCTAAAAAGGTTTTCCCCATGTACATCTTGTATCTCTTGCATTCTTGTGTTTGTGTTTGTTTCTACAATCTCCATGTTTTATGTTTACCATAGCTATAATTGTAAGGATTTTAAAGAATTTGCACTCTACTTCCCTCATTAGATTGGTGTAGGAAGTGTATTCCACATACCTTGCTTCCTTTCAGTTGGTATTAGAGCTTGATCACCTTTGATCCTAGTTGTTGGGTAGGGATTTTTTGTATTAATCTTCGATTGAGTGGGAGTCTGTGCAGAGTATTTTATAATCTTGTTGCAAGAAGGAGATGGCAGGTACATCTGGAAGAATAGAGTTGGAAAACTTTAATGGCAACAATTTTGAGTTGTGGAAACTTAAAATGGAAGACATGCTTGTCGATAGAGACCTATGGGAAATAATTTCTGGTACAAAACCAATGGCAATGGCTCAAGCAAATTAGAATCTCAAAGATCATAAAGCTAAGGGTCTTGTGAGGCTATGTTTAGTTGATTCTGTCATGTTAAATGTTCATGAAGAGAAGACCACGAAAGAGCTATAGAAGAAACTTGGTGAAGTTTATCAGGCCAAATCCCTGGTAAACAAGTTATTCCTGAGGAAGAAGTTGTATTCTCTGAGGATGGAATATGGAGGATTAGTTGTAGATCACCTGAATGCCTTTAACATGCTAGTTGTACAATTGACTTCCATTGGTGTAAAAATGGAGGAGGAGGATCATTGTATGACCTTGCTTTGTTCTTTGTTAGACTCATGGGACCACCTTGTCATGGCTATTGGGAGTACTACAACCACCTTCAAGATGGATGAAGTGGTGTCTTCATTGTTATCTAAAGAAATGTAGAGAAAGTCTTCTGAATCAGCTAAGGAGGTTCTTGTGGTTCGTGGTAGACCCAAAGAGACAGGGAAAAAGGACAAGAAAGCTAAAAAAGGTAAATCCAAATCTTGTGGGAGATCCAAATCTCCAGGAAAGTCTAAGACACTGTGTTGGAACTGTGGTAAATCTGGGCACTTTTGAAAGGAGTGTAAGGAGGAGAAGAAGAATGTCTCCGATTCAGATTCTGAAAATCACAAGATGATGGTGATGCTTTTATTATTGCCTTGGCCACCCATGCATCGAAAGATGTGTGGCTAATAGACTCTGGTGCTTCTTTCTGCATGACCTCGCATCGAGGTTGGTTCACAAAGTATTAAGAGTTTGATGGTGGGAAGGTGTACCTGGGTGATGACTCTCACCTGAAGATAGTTGGTTGTGGAAGAGTCTTGATCTGATTCCCTAATGGTTGAGTGAAGGGGATCAATGGGGTTTTGCACATCCACGATTTAGCATGAAACCTTCTTTCTGTAAGTAAATTGAATGATGTAGGTGTGCAGGTTGTCTTCTCAAATGGAGGATGCAAGATGGTAAGAGGAGCTATGGTGCTTGCTAAGGGTACTCGAAGAGGTACTCTGTTTCAGCTAGATGCATGCACTACTCAGTGAAATAGTTCTTCTGTTTTGAAAAAAAAGATCAAGTCAGATTCTTCATCCTCACCATTATAACCAGCAGCAAAAAGATGTGTTGCTTCAAATTTTGATGGTAGTGCTTTTTTGGTACCTAAGGGTGCTCATGATTTGGAAATGAAACTTCCTACTGAGAATACAATGTTGTGGCATAAGACACTTGGTCACATTGGTGAGAAGGGTCTTAGAGCCTTGAAAAATAAAAACCTCGTCGAGGGGTTAAATGATTGTAATCTCAAGTTTAACTTTTGTGAACATTGTATATATGGAAAGCAAAACCATGTTTAGTTTTACTCTAGTTCTCACAAGACTTTTGGTGTGTTGGATCTTATTCATTATGATGTGTTTGGCTCTGTGAATGTTCCTTCAATTTCTAAATCATTATATTTTGTATCATCCATTGATGATTATAGTAGAAGGACATGGGTTTATTTTCGCAGAAGCAAATCTGAAGTCTTGAGTCAGTTCAAAGAGTCTAAAGCTTTTGTAAAGAATCAAACTAGTAAAAAAGATTAAGTGTTTGAGAATTGATAACGGTGGTGAATTTTGTTCGACAGATTTTGATAAGTTCTGTAAAGAACATGGGATTGAAAGACATAAGATAACTCCATACACCCCTCAGCATAATGGAGTTATAGAAAGGATGAACAAAATGTTGATGGAGAGGGCTAGGAGTATGCTTAGTGGAGCTAGCCTCGAATAGAAGTTTTGGGCTGAAGTTGTAGCCACTACTTGTTACCTGGTTAACAGGTCTCCTACTTCAGTGCTTGTTGATAAGACACCCATGGAGGTGTGGTCTAGTAAGAAGCCTTCATTGAGACATCTTCATGTTTTTGGTTGTGAGGCATATGCACATGTGCCTAAGGATAAGAGGTCAAAGTTGGAGAACAAGGCAATTAAGTGTATCTTCAGTGGCTATGGTGTCAGTGTGAAAGGGTACATGCTTTGGGATCCTGTGGCTGAGAAAGTCTTGTATAATAGAAATGTTATTTTCATAGAAGTAACTCCTCCTGTTGTTTTATAGCTAGAAGAAAAGGAAAAGAAAGAGGATGTGGTTTAATTGCCATCTATCCCTGAGAAGACTAAACTGAAAGACCCTATTGGACCTGATGATGAGGAGAGATCTAGCAGCTCTAAAATTTTAGAAGAAGAAGAACCTCTACATCAACTTGTGAGGAGGTCCACACGAATCAGGAAGCAACCTAAGAGGTTTGGTTATTCATTACTTGATTCTAGTTGTGCCTTTGCTTTGATTTCTAACACTGATGAGCCTAGAACTATGAAAGAGCCTATGGGTATGAAAGATGCAGGTTCCGAGAAGGAGGCCATGGAAAAAGAGATGGCTTCTTTAGAAAAGAATAAAACTTGGGACTTGGTGCCTTTGCCTGAAGGAGAGAAACTTGTTTATTGTAAATGGGTGTTCAAAAAGAAATTTGGTGCAGATGGCAGTGTTGACAAGTATAAGGCCAGATTGGTTGCGAAGGGGTATTCTTAAGTGGAGGGAATTGATTATGGTGAGATTTTCTCTCCCATTGCAAAGTTGACATCTATTCGGTTCTTGTTATCTCTTGTAGCAACTTATGACTTAGAAGTGGAACAAATGGATGTGAAGAGAACTTTCCTTCATGGTGATTTGGAGGAAGAATTCTACATGTCACAACCAGAGCACTACATGGTAAAGATAAAGAAAATCTAGTTTGCAGGTTAAAGAAGTCTTTGTATGGTTTGAAATAGTCTCCTAGGATGTGGTACCAAAAGTGTGATGCCTTTGTGTTGAGTATTGGATTTCTAAGATCGAAATCGAATAATTGTGTATATTTCAAATTTGACAATGATTGCATTCTTATTATAGCATTGTATGTTGATGATATGTTACTAATTGGGAATGGTAAAGGTTTGATTTCTAATTTGAAGTCTCAGTTGTTAGTATAGTTTGAAATGAAAAATTTAAGGGCAGCCAGGTAATTCTAGAGATGGAGATTAGAAGAGACAGAGCGAACAAAAATTTTTGGTTAGGCTAGAGTAAGTATGTTAACACTATGTTGGAGAGATTTAATATGGTGGATTGCAGACCGTTGACTATTCTTGTTACGATGGTGACAAAGTTATTTGTTGATGATTGCCCAAAGTCTCCTTCTAAGATGGAGGATATGAGCAGAGTGCCTTATTCTAGTGTGGTTGGTAGCTTGATGTATGCTATGGTCTATACAAGACCAGACATTGCCCAAGTAGTGGGAGTCCTTAGTTGGTTTATGGCTAATCCTGGACAGGCACACGAGGATGCAGTGAAGAGAGTGTTCAGATATTTGAGGGGTACTTCTGAGTATTCCCTATGCTATCATGGTTATCCTATAAGACCTCATCATTCTGTGAGTATTCATGGATTTGTGGATTCTAATTGGGCAGGTGACATTGATAGCAAGAGATCCACCAGTGCCTATGTGTTCACTATGTTTGGTGGAGCTATTAGTTGGATGAGTAAGTGACATGTCCACGATAGAAGTAGAGTACATGGCAGATACTCATGCTTGTAAGGAATTCATTTGGCTTAAGAGGTTGTGTTCATATATTGGTTTTGATGCAAAATAGATTACTATCTATTGTGACAGTTAGAGTGCCACTTGATTAGCAAAGAATCCTACTTTCCATGCCTAAATAAAGCACATTGATGTTCAGTATCATTTTGTTTGTGATATGGTAGAAGATGGGAAGGTGATATTTGAGAAGGTTGACACTTTGAAGAATGTTGCAGATGCATTAATGAAACCTATGGGCATAGATAAGTTCAGATGGTGTTCAGAGTCTATGGGCCTCTTGGCCCCTAGCAGTTAAATCTTGCCATTCTATTGGCTCTTGCAAAGTGTTTGACAAGTGGGAGAATGTTGGGAATTAAAGTGTCTCAACCTTTGCAATTTCCTAGCATTAATATTTATTTATTTGCCTAATTTTGTATTTACTTGCACATCATGTTTTGTTATTTAGTTTGAAGTGGCATTGTGACATGTCATCCTACTTGTAATATGACTTGGATGGTAAGGTAAAACACATGAGAATCTAAGCGTCCCAATTGAGGTGACACTAATATGCCATGTGTTAGCATCTTGTGGTATGTGGAAGGAGTTATTTGTATGACTGAATCTACATGTAAGAGCCAAGTATAGAGATTCCTATGATAAGTGAAGACAAGTGTCAGAGAGCATCTTTGCATGTGAGGAAGGCATCTTTGGGTGCCCAAGTTGGGTTATGACATGTTGTAAGAGGAATATGTTATTTTTAGTCTTGTATGATAGATTCTCTGACAACATTAAGTGTTGTTATGTTGGGCAAACTTTATGGCAGCTGGAAGATGTGTAAGAGCATCTGTCATAGCCTATTTTTAGCTAGAGCACTCATTCTTGGAAAGTCAAATATGCCATGTATGACAGATGTAAGAAAGGTGTATGCATGTTGGACACGTGTCCTTGGGTGTGTGAAATGGGCCATGTGGCCAAGATGGATGCCCACCTCTAGAAGCTTCTCATTTATGCCTTTTAACTCTATATGTTGAGGTACTTGGAGTTGTAGTATGCATAGTGTTTGTACATGTACTGGTATGCTTCCAGAATTACTCCAGAAATGACATTTGAAGACTAAGGGAAGAACTTACATTACAAGTGTATTGTAAACATTTCAGTTTTGATAATACATTGTGCATGTTTTGGAGTGTGGGGTTTTTTTGCCTGAAAAGGATTTTCCCCACGTGCATCTTATGCATCTTGTGCCTCTTGCATTCTTGTGTTGTGTTTGATGCTGCAATCTCCATGTTATATGTTTAACATAACTGTAATTATAAGGATTTTAAAGAATTTGCACTCTACTTCCCTCATTACATTGGTGTAGGAAGCATATTCCACATACCTTGCTTCCTTTCAGGAATTTGAAAGAAAATACATAGAGGAGGAAGCTTCATTTTCAAGCTTTCTTAAAATGAATCTTCATTAAAAACACTCATTTAACCACTAGGTGTTCCAACAAAACATAGAGAAGCTTGATTAACTTCCTTATGGTTGGTTAATGTAGAATCATACATCCACAAATCTTTGAGTTGTTTATTTAATACAATTGAATGTTAAGGAAATTAGTGTTTTGTTACAACCATTCACCTTGTGATTAGGATGTGGTCTAATAAAAAGGGGCTTAAACTATTTTTATTTGGAGGTTACAATGCTTAATCGATAATGGGTAGGCCATTAAAAGTTTCCACTACAAATTTAGGGACTTTTATTTTTTTGTTTTTCTAAAAGAAAATAACTTTTCTTTAGGTTTAGTCTAGGTAAATTTAATAAAATGTATATACAAGTATAATTCATTTAAATTAACTATACGATGTTTTGTTGAGATTGATAATCTAATAATTTGCAACAATTGTTTTTGAAAATGTGAAATACAATAAATGACAATACTTAGCTTTGTAACTAAAGAATGAATAAGCTAACTGATGAGTCTAGGGATCCAATACATAATTCTTATCTCTATAGTTCAACTCACGAAAATGGGGATGGATAATAAAAAACAACACTCTTCAATCATGCATATGCTCCTTGGATATTCATTTCAAACTAGATTCCTTTTAGCATGTCAATTGGAGTGTGTAAAGTGAATAATATTCCAATGTTTGGAGTTATTAGATGATTAGAATGAATGCATTGTTGGGAATTAAGGTATCTCAACCTTGGTAATTCCTTGTATTTATAATTTGTATTGTATTTATTTTTGCTTATTATTGTAATTTGGATGCAAATCTTGTTTCATCACTTTGTGGGAGTTGGCACGGTGATGTGTCATCCTACATTGAAGGCGACCACATGTATTTTTTGTCCTCGTATGAGGAGATAGGCGTCCCACTTTGTGGTAGAGGAGTTTTGCCATGTGTCAGCATCTTGAGCAGTGTGTAAGGGAATCATGACCAAAACAGTTATGATAGATTCCTATGACAAAATCGATGACGCGTAAGAGTCAGAAATAGAAGATACTATGATAGGTGAGGACATTTGTCAAAGAGCATCTTGGAGGAAGGCATCTTTGGGCACTCAAGGTGGGTAATGATGTGTTGTAAGTAGATTATGCTATTTTTAGTTAATGTATGACAGATTCTCTTACAGTTGTAAGTACTGTCAGTTATGACGGATTCTATGACAGTCGTAAGGTGCGTAAGAGCATATGTCATTGCATATCTATGGACTAGGCACCCATATTGGGATGGAGTATTGTGACAAGTGTCAAGACCATGCTGCAGTGTTGGGGTACCCGCAAGAAACTGGGTCCACATATAGGGGAAGTCGCGCGGGCAAAAAAAATGCCGCCTGTAACGGGTACCCATTTTCAAAGAAACGGGTACCCGTTTAGGAACGGGCGCCCGAGCCTAAACGGGTACCCGTTTAGCAACGGGCACCCGAGCCTAAATGGGTACGCATTACTAAATGGGTACCTATTTTCAAAAAATTATATATTTAAAAAAAAAGAGCTCTACGGGCTCATTTTCACCCACAGAGGACGATAGTGACAGCGGACACCAAGAAACAGGTACGCGTTGTCAAGCACCAGACAAGGGAAACAACATAGTTTTTTTTGCCCTCTCACCTCCTCCCACCACCTCGTCACCCTCGAGCTCTTCCAGGTTGGTTCTCTACCTATCTTTAGCGTGTTTTAAATCTTTTTTTTCCTAATTGTAGGGTTAAATGAAAATTAGGGTTTTATTTGTTATTTAAGGGTTTTACTTGTTATTAGAATTTTGTGATTGTATGTTACTGCAAACCCTAAAACCAGGTTACTGCAAACCCTAAAACCATGTTACTGCAAACCCTAAAAAACTTAAACTATAAACCCTAAAAAACTGAAACTATAAACCCTAAAACCATGTTGTACTACAAACCCTAAAAACCTAAACTATAAACCCTAAAAAACCAAATTATAAACCCTGAAACCATGTTGTACTGCAAACTCTAAAAACGTAAACTATAAACCCTAAAAAACCAAACTATAAACCCTAAAACCATGTTGTCCTACAAACCCTAAAAACCTAAACCCTAAAAAACCAAATTAGTATATGTAATATAATGATAAAAGGGATAAGTTTGAAGATGAAAATGTATCAAGAGGAGGCATGTAGATGCTTCAGTGTTGATGATTAACTTAGGGTACACTAAATGTATCAAGATGAATATTGAGGAATCATATAAAACTATATACCCTATTTTTTATTTGTCATTGTTGGCTATAACACTATACCCTATCTTTGATATCTGTCATTGTTGGCTATTAGAAGTTCCTGTCTGATATGCCAGTAAGGTTGCTATCACCAAAAATATAAGACATAAAGTCTAATGGACCCAAATCATCTTCTTGTAAAACATTATGATCATTGATCTTAGGGGTTAATTTTGTGTCACTTAATTGTTAGATATATCGAAATTACAAGTATCTAATAATAGTTAAATGATATTCCTTTACATTTATTTGTGAACCTGACCATAGTTTTCACTTGAGTGTAATGTATATGAACCATATTAAACTCCTAGACTCTTTCCATTCTATGAAATATCACATTATTTAAGGGTCCATATTAAAATAGAACGATATTTGGTCATATGTATTTAATAATGGAATACCATAAGCCTTTTAAGATCCACATGATACTCACCAAAACTATAAGATATAAATTCTAATGGACCCCAATCATCTTCAAGTGTAAGGCACTATGATCATTGACTAGAGGTTCATTTTGTGTAACACAACTGTTAGATGTATTGAAATTGTATCCAATAATAGTCAAATGGATTTCCTTTATATTTATTAGTGAACTTGACATTCCATCACCTAGGATTTTATAGTACTAGTTTGGCCTTTTTTTAATTACAGTTCTTAGATCTAATTTCTCACTTTTATCTTTTTCTTAAATAGATTTACCTACGGTTTGCATTCATGTCCTTGTTTATCTTTTCCTATCATATCTTGATTAGGGTTTGAGCATGTAAATAATGATATATACCTTTTTGATTCAACCTATCTAGAAGCTTGGATAATCTTTTGTGACATGTGATCCTTCCATCCTTGATACCTTCATGATACATTTAAATGATGGACCAATGAGGATGTGTTTTCTATAGCCTGTGTTGTTCTAGTTATATACTTGTTTTACCTGCTTCCCTTGAGTCCATAGTGTTTATCCAACACATTTGATGCACTATGGCCATAAGATTTTAAACTTGGAATAACAAATTTGCATCTCTATTTTACTTCAATAAATAATTTTCTCTCCTCTTGTTTTAGTTTCACAATTAAATATGATTTAGATAACATCAATGTATTAACTAGCACCCAATGGTGACATTTGTAGACCTATGCTAATTCTCATTTAGTTTTGGGTCTGGATTCTAGTAGATGGATTAATATATAGTTGCATATCAACATACGGTGTGCAATCTTATATGAAGTTGGGATCATTCCTTGATCCTTCACCTACCCTTAGTTCATTTAAAAATATTGAGGAAAACATTCTTCTACCCTTGACATCCACATTTTATAGTTTCATATTTACAATTTAGGGAACTTGACATCCACAATTTAGAGTTTCAAATATAAATTTTAGGGTTCTAAAGTAGATGTTTAGGGCTTCACTTTTCACCTTTTAGGGTATCAAAATGATGTATTAGGGTTTGAAAATTCACGTAATAGAGTTTTAAAATGACATTTTAGGGTTTCAAATTCTCATATTAGGGTTTGAAAATTAACATTTAATTTTCTCTCCTCTTGTTTTAGTTTCACAATTAAATATGATTTAGATAACATCAACATGTATTACCTAGTGCAATGGTGACATTTGTAGACCTATGCTAATTCTCATTTAGTTTTGGGTCCATTCTAGTAGATGGATTAATATAGTCGCATATTGATATACGGTGTGCAATCTTATATGAAGTTGGGATCATTCCTTAATCCTTCGCCTACCCTTAGTTCATTTAAAAATATTGAGGAAAACATTCTTCTACCCTTGACATCCACATTTTATAGTTTCAAATTTACAATTTAGGGAACTTGACATCCACAATTTAGGGTTTCAAATATAAATTTTAGGGTTCTAAAGTAGATGTTTAGGGCTTTGAACTTTTCACCTTTTAGGGTATCAAAATGATGTATTAGGGTTTGAAAATTCACGTAATAGAGTTTTAAAATGACATTTTAGGGTTTCAAATTCTCATATTAGGGTTTGGAAATTAACATTTAATAAGGTTTCAAAATGATATTTTAGGGTTTTTACACTTCAGCAGAAGGTAACTCATATTGTTGGCATACAATGTTGTAGTATTGGTATAAATGTAGTCTTTAACAAGGTCACTATTGTTATAAATGTAGTATTGGTAATAAATGTAGTATAAAAGTAGCATGCAATGTTTAATTAAGTCATAATCTGTACCGCTCTTTTGAGACACATGAGAAGCCTATAGTAAAATTGGAGTTAATATAGGAAGAGAAATAGGAACCTATAATGTCAGGAACCTATAATGTCAGGGCATCACGTAGACATCTTCATGTCACACCATCACAATTGAGCTTAACTTAGAAGCTAGAAGTAGCCTGATTAATAGAGAAATGGGAATCTAATACACTTGGCATGCACTTTTAAATTTGGACTATATAAGGTGTCAAAATGTAACTTCCATTATAATTTTGAGAAAAATGATGATACGACTTGAGACCTTGTTAGGTAGAGTGACACCTTGGTGTATGACTAGGACCTAGAACCTGCAACCTTGTCCACTATGTGAATTTAATGATCTAAAAATTTAGACATAGCTTTATGTTGTAATTTTTTGCATAACTTCCTCTTGGTAATTTTTGTGAGATCTTTTTTCTAATTATTCCATATTTTATCTATAAATACCAATTCTATAGTTCAAAAACCCTCTAAAAAATGGTTAAAGAGGAATAATTTAGGAAGGAGAAATAATATTTTAGGGAAATGTTGGATTAATTTAAGGAGACATCGGTATGAGGCATCATCATTTGATTGTTCATATTATATGATAAACTTGTGCATGTGTTTAATTTTCAAGTATTACATGCTCTCTGAATTCATGGATATTTTAAACTAAATCATTTATAGATCTATTCTAGATTAAGTTTAAATTTATAGATATTTGTTTGTAAGTTTTCAATATACATATATATATATATATAAATTGTGAAATTATACATTTGTAAGTTTTTTATATGAATTTACATATTTGAAAATTTGCAGGAGACAGATCTAATGGATGACCAGAGTCTAGATGAATTTTTAATAGATGACATTCTTTATGGAACCCCCCCACCCCGTGATCCACCTCAAAACCCCCCACCCTCTCCACCTCAAAACCCCCCACCCTCTCCACCTCAAAACCCCCCACCCCCTCCATTTGATAAGGCCTGATTGCGGCAAAACATTAATGAAAATATTAATACAATTGAGGAGAACATTAATTTGATTAATAATCAAACTCACTTGATGCCTCCGCATGTGGTTCGGTTTGCATCTTCGATGCAAACCATTATTGATTCTGTTAGGTCTATCGATGCAGACCTAAATAGATTTCAGCTTTGGCGGGAGGAGAGGAGGCAATTCTATGCAAATGGTCTTTCATATAAAGACATACATGACCTCCACATTACAAAACAAACATTAGCCCCATTTTTTCGTCACCCAAAAACTAATCAACCTATAGCTGCAACAAAAAAAAGAATATCAATTAAGTGGTGTACGCATGAGGGGATTTCGAGACATTTTTGGGATCGGTGGTGGATGGTGTTTGATCACCCACCACATGCTAATTGTGAGGTGCCGCTATATTTTTTGAGAAAATTATGGGTGGAGTTTCAATTGGGTCAAAAACCTAATTATTTTGATATGAGAGATTTTCAGGGTGTTGGTCGTGGCATGCCACAACACAGACCAGGGGCATGAGTTGACCCCAATCGACCTGTTCCTCCTGCTCCTATGGTTGCTCCTGTTTTGCCCACGATTCCTGCACCTATTCAGCAGCAGTCAGTTTTGTCGACATTAGGAGCATTGAGTAGACTCTCAGGCAATCTCACTGAACAAGCTGCCCACATGGCAGCTGAATTCAGTGGTGGAGAGCATCATGGAGGAGTCGATGCATCTCAGCATAGAGCCCCAGGCCTATCAGGGGCACATTTGTGTACAAATTGCAATCAACCATGTTATGGTCCTGCTCCTACATCCACATCAGATGCAGCTACAGCCGGAGTGGAGTCATACTTGGATCTACTATATTCGGATGATAATCCTACACAGGTACATTGACCACATTTTATTAAATATTTCAAGTGTATAATTTGAACGTAGATCAAATTTTTTATAAATAATTTAATGAATTAATTTATATAATTGTAAACTATTTGTTGTACAGATCTCAAGTCGCTCTAGGGCCACATCACGATTTGATACATTGAGTTTTGCATCGACAGCTGTAGAGGTTGGCACACCTTACGGGGTAAACCAATATATCTTAACCCTAAAACCATATGTATCTAATTCTAGTTTCATTTTTCTTTTGAAACTTATCAATATTATATTTTAAATTAACAAACTGTGTATAATTAAATAAATAACTATATACATACATGTATGTGAAACACTACTATTGCAGCAAGGCTCAGGTCATGTGGTAGTTCCCATGTATGATTGACCACCTGGCTCAGGTGTTTCTTCCATTGATCCTCCATCAACAGCTACTATGCCTGAGTATTCCCCGGTCTGTGTTTTAAAAAATTGTACTAAATTTGTACTAAGTTTCTTTTTTTGAGTTTATATAAATGTATATATGCACCCATATATATGTAAGTGCAGGATGATAGGAGTGAGACTATTGGTCAGGTTGGTACTCAGGGACAAATTCATGAGCCATCTACACATTTTCAGGTCCTAAACTTTACTTTAAAATTTTCTATATGTGCAATTTCTAGGTCTTTTTTTGAGTTTATATAAATTTATATATGCACCCATATATATGTAAGTGCAGGATGATAGGAGTGAGACTATTGGTCAGGTTGGTACTCAGGGACAAATTCATGAGCCATCCACACATTTTCAGGTCCTAAACTTTACTTTAAAATTTTCTATATGTGCAATTTCTAGGTCTTTTTATGCTAATTTTAAATTGTAACTTATTTCAAACTTGCTTTATTTGAAATTCTAGCAATTAGCAAGTGAAACTTTTGGTCATGAAGATGAAACAGTTATACCACCTGCACAACAAAATGTGGAAAGTGAGACGGTAATTTAAATGCACACTTTAAAGCCTACATTTAAATATTTAATTTCATATGTCATTTTTAAAATTTTTAAATCTGATTGCAAGTTCTTTCTCTTGTGTGTACAGCATGAGGTAGATCCATCCATTTCACGAGGAAGAAAGAGGCCTCTTTCAGATTTGAACTTGAGTGATGATCATCCCTGACATAGAGTTTTATTTCATAGACTAAACTATATGATGTGCACATTATTTTTTATATATGCCATTCCAGGACTTTGACTATCTATGTCGAACTTGCTATGACATGTTCTTCTAGATATATTTCAGTATTTCATGAACTGTGATTTGTATTTATTTATATGCTGATGATGAGTAGATGTTTTAAAGTACACATTTCATGGGTCCTACCTAGATATTTTATAGTATTTCATGGACTTATCTAGATCTAGATCTACATGTATATATTATTGAGTATATATGCTTGAATGTAGTTTAGTATGTTAAATATGCTTCATTGTTAAATATGTTAAATATGCTTCATTGTTCACTTCTAGATTATAAATTATTTAATGAGATGTATGTTAGAAGATTTCTCTCTACTACATTTTTAAATTTTTAAGAAGTGATTAAATGCATTATGGTTCAATAGTTTTTCTTGAAATAGTGAACAAAAAGAATGCCAAAAGTTTGGATTTTAGTAACAAAGTGTTTAGTAGATCCATCTATGTTATATGTGTTATCCCTCTCAAATTTGTCTCACTAGAAATGCCAAAAAATGGATTCAACCTTAAGGATGTGATTCTTTTCTAAAATAATGTGTCATTGCCAAGAACATACTACCATCAATACTAAAGAGTTTCTATTAAAATATGTGAATTGAAACACCACATATCATGACATCAACTATTCCATAAAAGTTTGTGATATTCCCTATTATCTCAAACTCCATAAAATATACTATCTATCTTTAAAAAGTTACATACTACAATGACATCAAACATAAACCAATAGGTGTCTTAAGATATATTAGTGGTAGGGAAAATTATAGTGGCCCTCACCCTAGAGTAATAAGTTGAAGTAGTGTTAGAATTACTAATAAACTAAAAAACTTTATCCTAGGGTGGTGGGACTAATAAACTGAAATTTACACAAGCCTTACAAAGCCTCTACCACTTCCTTGACATTTTTAACATTGTTCAAATTTGATACCTGAGGGATTTATGTCACCTCCTCCTCATCTTAATTCTCATAGTAGATAGAATCATCCAATTTAGCATCAAGATGAAGGTTTATCTTCATTATCGTAGAAATATCCTCCAAGGCTTTGTGCATATGCTCATGCCACACATTGAAGTTGTGGAATTTATCTAAGTAGCAATATAGAAATCCTTAGCCTAACCTTCTACCCCTTCAATATCATTGTATAGAAGGTAGATACAAGTAACATTTGATAGCATGGAGGCACAACTTAGGGATTGAGTTGAATACATAACAAAATTATTCTTCCCAACAAATGCTAGATGTCTAGGAGCAATTTAATGATTTCTTCCATTATCTGCCTAGTCTAGAATATAATTACCTTTTCGTTTGATATGTTTGAAGGAGATAGATTTAAACTTATTCACCAAGTTTCTAGATTCCAATAGAATAGTTTCCAATAACCACTTGAGCTTCATCTATGCTTTTTCATATGATCAATGTTGATCTTGGAATCTCCTTCCACACTAAGGGATATCTTGTTTAGTTTCCAAGTCATCTTGAGGCCCTGGATATCATGGCCCTAGAATCTACCATATTATTGTTCTTGACACCAAAATCATAAGCTAAGATAGGTAGAGGTTTTCCCTTATCATCTCTTAATAAACATACTCCTCCTACTTCACTAGGATTACCCTTGGCTACCCATCAAAATTTCAAGCTTAATCCATCCCAATGTAGGTGTGGACCAAAGGGTGTGAATATCAACATGGGTATCTCCTTGTTTTAACCTTATTCAAAGCAACCTTGGCCAATTATGGGCCTAATCCACCTCTTCTAGTATGATCATATATTCCTCTTTACCCCAACAATCACCAAGTTCCTAAATGCACCATATTTCTTTAAAATAGTCCAAAATTTGGGATGCATATTCACATTTCAGAAATACATGATGATTGTCCAGAGACTTCCTTAAATGTGAATATGCATCCCAAATTTTGGACTATTTTAGGTTTGTCACCTTTCCCATTGTATCAATCATTATGCATAGTGAACAATCTATTAACTGCCTCACAAACCTAAATTAAGTTTGGTGTTACAATTATCTAATGGATAAATTTGGTGTTACAATTATCTAATAGATAAATTTAGGGCACTTTATAACAAGGTAATTTACCTAGGATAAACCTACAAAATCACGATAAAATGATAAGGATGTTAGACTCACCTAGTTAGCCTCAATTGAGATACATGTTCCTTTAAATGATTGTGGTCATCCTTTGATTACAAAACCTTCTTGATATATATCATTTGTATAGTCCTTGAAATTTTATTAATTTGCAACCGAGACTTTGTTATCATCTTTCTTACTTAACCATTATAATAGCCAAAACTTCCTTGGCCTTTGGAAGTTGAATCACATATAGTTTCTCATAAACGAAAGGAATTAAAGAAGAGATTCCTATAAATATTTTCCCAATTCAAAATTACTTTACATCTTCAACATACCTAGTTCCTAGTGTGGATTTCATATTTGTTTGGTTTAATTTTTTTGAATTATAATATAGGTGTTCTACTTAGGGGACCCATCCTTACTAAATAGTTTAGAAAACATATATAAATGAGTGTGAGCTAACAACCCAAGACTAGGCATAGCAGTAGAAAGCACAACATCCCATAAAGGTTTCTAAACTACCCATATGCAACTATATATCAATACCCCAATACATATAGCAAGCACAAAATTCCAACACAACTAATAGAAAGCTAAAAAACAAACAAAACACCAAACCACATCAACATCTTGAGGGAGCTTTGGCACTCCCTAATGCATCGAACGTCCCACTCCTCATAGAGAGATTTCCATTTGTCATAGGCCCTATTGTGCACACCATTCCCAAACACACTTACAAGCTCCACCAAAAGAACCTTTGGACACTTTGCATTCTCTAATCCATGAAAGTTGACACATTTCTAGACCTCTACACATTGTATAGAACAAATGACAATTAATCCATAAACTCGGGACCGTAGCTAGATGCCTCACTTCGATACATCACATATGGATATAAAAATGAGATACTTCCAACTTCCTTTACCTTCAATCAACCACCTCTAATGGCTATCTAAAATGTGTATTAAAAGACTAAGACAACATCTCAAATGTGGAACATTTAAACTTGCATCACACATAAATAAATAGTATACAACACAAGAATTCAAACTTGGGAGAAACTCTCAACTAGGCATAAAATTCTCAAAAAAATGAGCAATGCTTCTAATGACACTAATTCATAATATATAATGGCTTTTACATAGCCTTAACATGACTTAAATTATCCAAATGCACAATTCTCTAAAATGGATCATGACCTACAACTCCTCTTGCAATGGTGGAGAATGAAGGATGAGAGCTCCATGCATGGGTTCCAAACACCACTTAAATAGTAGTCCAAAATTTTATTGCAACAATCCCAATTGACTTTGCATGCAACCTCTCTTCCAACCATAATCAACTATCTAGTTAGTCATAACGCTTTGAATCTTTATCAACCAACCGGCTTCACAAGCTTTACTGTAAACTTACAACATGGCTCCAGTCTATTTGCAATCTATACCTCTATCAAGGACTCTCAATAACTGTATCAACCTACATACAATCAACACTTTTGCTTTCAAGATGCCACCAACTTTTCTAAGCTTTGTCTCCAAAAGACATCATTCTTTGTGGACTTCAACCATGTATGGATTTGTCTAATACAACCTACTTTAAATGAATCCAACACTATACTAATCACATAGCTAGTTCTGTGCAACAACCAACCAATACCTATATTAAGTCTCTAAGCTCTGCCCAAGCATGTTCAACAAAGTTCAACCATGAATGGCTCTTTGCAAGCCTCCATCACAAATCTCAAACAATTCAAATCAAGAAGAAACTAAAAGGTTCAATTCAAATCAAGTATCCACACAATATAAGCTACAAAAAAAATTATCACAATTTGAAATTATTCAAGAAGTAGCATTCAATTCTTCTAGAGAAACTAAATCTTTTAAAGAAGAAACTATCTAAGGAAATTCATTTAAATCTTATCCACACAATATAAGCTACAAAAAAATTTATCACATTTGGATTTAATTATTCAAGTAGTATTCAATTCTTGTAGTGAAACTAACTTTTTTAAAGAAGAAACTACAAAGAAATTCAATTTTCTTATCCACACAATATAAGATACAAATAAATTTATCACAATTTGAAATTATTCAAGAAGTAGCATGAACAATTCTTGTAGAGAAACTAGAACTCTTTTAAAGAAGAAACTATCTAAGGAAATTCATTTGAATTTTATCCACACAATATACTTGATCATCAATTACTGTGAAAACCTCTTGACTAACATTAGTTTGACATGACTACAAAATTGATCTACAATTTACATTATGATCAAATCTTGTAGTGGCAATCATGGAAAAATCTACTTGTAGGATACACCTGCAAGAAATAATGAATGTAAATGAGAATGAAATAATATGTACCAAAAACACAAAATATTAATGCAATATGTACTAAATAACAAAAAAGAGGATACAACTTGACGATGGCTTAAGGGGAGCTAAGAGGATGTCTTAAGGGGATACATAAGAAGATGGATTTAGGGGATGTATAAGATGATTAATTCAAAGGGGAGCTAGAAGAAGATGTCTTAAGGGAATACAAAAGAGGATAGCTTACTTGGAGAGATGTACACTAGTCAATTTACAAAGTATAAAATAAAACTTGATGGCTTAAGGGGATGGAAGAGGATGGCTTAAGGGGAGCTAAGATGACATCTGAATTAAGGGGATGTACAAGCGGGTGTCTTTAGAGGATGGATGATAAATATTTGAGTATATATATGTAATTACCTAATTTGCGTTCACTTTTAGTTGAAGATTACAAAATTGACCTCACATACTTGTATGGTGATAACTTCTATTGACAATCATGCACATTTGACTACTTCTCTAGGATACACCTGCAAAAAGTAATGTTCAAATGTACAAGTAAATTAACTATATATTTCCATGGGTCGATACAAAATTTAAGACAAGGGGAATAATATAGAAGCTAAAATGAGAATGAAAGAATTTAACTTGGGGATGTAAGAGTATTATTTACTTACCTAAAAATTTATTCCATTGTACCATCTGCATCCTCATTTTTTTGTAATGCATCTATAATTGACTCATGTTCTTCCATCGAAAGTGTCCATAACTGTTTATTAGAAGGTTTGCCTTGATATCTGACTAGTTTTATATTTGTTGCCACAACCAAATGTGAGTAGTGTATGATCTTCTTATGTGTTTCATAATCTTCAAATGCAGGCACACCATTCCTTCTTATTAGATATTTTCGTAGCCAAGTGCCAACAACAACCACAGAACCTGTTGGATACTCCATGTTATCATCATCCACTCTAGGATGTAACAACTTTTGTTTTGTCTCAACACATCGAGCCAACCAATACTCGGTTTCCTCTTCATTGCCCTCAGGTGCAATAACAGCATAGACATGTCCTACAAAAAAATTATGTAATTCAATAAAGTGACATGACATGTACCTAAATCACATAAATTTGTGGATGCATACATATATAATTAATTATATATAGGATGTACAAAAAAATGACAATAAAAAAAATTGAAAACAAAAGTACCTTCTTGTACAAGGTCTGAAACACGATCATAGTCATCTGATGCAAACATTTGATTATCATCTTCAATTGTTGTTTCAAGTTTATCTTGTGTTTCTGTAGGTGTCAAGGATCTTTGTTTCCATTCTTCAACCCATTCTGTATTTTCACATGCTCCCCAATCACCTATAATACAAAATTGACAAAAACATGCAAGCTCCCTAGTCCATATAGTCCATGTGCTTGCATTTGAACTCTTAAATGAATGCCATTTTGTTGATCCAGTTATTGTCTCACAATCAAGTCGAGTAGGAATATTCTCTTCTTCAACTAACCAAAAGAATCATCGAATTGTAGAGTTCTGACTTGATCCCGTAGATAACTTTTCATTACACCAATCCACAATTGCACGTGCATCTCTAAATTTGGCTGTATCCTCAAATTTTAGTTGCTCTCTAGCAAGAGCTCTTTTCACACATGCTCCAGCTCCATCATGTTCTCCTTTACCATGTCCAACTTCAAAAAAACTCCACATATGTTGGATATTGATTTCTTTGTGAGCCCTACATAGCCAATAAAACATTCTTGCATTTTTGAATTGCCCTGTACAATTATCTGACCATATGAAATGTGTCATCTGGATTCCTCTTTCTTTTAAACTTTCATAAAATTTTGTGAAACAATATTGCACAAACTTTGAAGAGTGTAACCGGTTATTACTCAAATAGAAATGATACTCCCTCAAAAATTTTCTATTATCTTCTGTACTATCATCTGCATGTCTGTATACAATATGAACAAATATGGCCACCTGCACTGAATTATAATACTGAGATTGAATTTCCTCTTGTGGAGCAAGAGTATAGTTTTCTGCAAAGTCAACCACTGATAGGATAGTTCTAATTGGAAAGGTGTTTTTACATGAACGGAATTGTCCATCAAGCCACCGAGCATATTGGGAGTGTTTGACATATTTGGATACAATATTATCCTTAAAATTTTTGATGAATGCATGCACACAAAATTTATCAGTGACTAACTCACAACGCTTTCCAATTTTTCCATCTTTTAAAGAATATTCAACATTCTTGAATCTTTTCACATCCACTAATTGTTGTCCAAATTCATGTGAAATATTTTCATGCATATATTCTCCTAACAATGAAAAGTTGCCACATCTATTGCATTGTCCAGAAATACATGCTTTTGAATAAAATAAGTATCCAGTAGATGTTTCACAAAACAAACCTGCTACAAACTCCTTAATTGTTTGAGGTGGCATATTAATACCACATTCCTGCATAATTTCGTTAGTATGCAAAGTAGAACGTATATATCGAAAAAGATCATAATAATAACGAAATTGCACATGAGTTTTACAACAACAAGAGATTCGTTGTTTATTAATTTTCACATACCAAGGTTTACATTTCTCAAAAGATCTTTGGCTTATGGTAATATTAAAAGGTTCTAACACTAAATCATCTAAGAATTTTTTATATAATTCAGTTTGAGTCATGTCTAATAGATGTTTTGGATGAGGATCACGAATTTTAGACCCCACTCGTAATTTTAAAACATCTCTAACATTAGATGATACCCTTGTATTATCATGCCAATATTTTTCAATTAAAAATTTGATTTCACTATTTAATTTCATGTCATATTTTGGGAGTCTACCACTAAAACTCCAACATTGGTTAATTGGATCTTTTTCAATAGATTCTCTTCTCTTTGCTGCTCTTCTCAAAGTTTTAGGATTTATCTTTAGAATTTCACTTGTCTTACTTATCATTCTTTTATTAGAAGACGATTTATTGACTAAAGCAGTTGTTATAGCTCTTCGTGCTGCATTGCTATCTTTAGATCGACTCTTTTTACCAATAGAATCAATAGCATTAGCAACACTAGATAAAACTTGTTTCATTGATTCATCTTTTTTTTTAGGTTTTACAAATATGCCTAACTTTTTCATTACTTTTCGCAATTTCTACATCTTCATCAATTGCATCATAAGTTGACATTGAAATCCAAGACTTTTTCTATAAAATTTTTTTTTATATAATCTATTTGCATGAGTTCTCATTTGCCTCTAAGAAATCTTACCAGGAAGATTATCTAAGACATTTCTTTCAATCTCAAATAAAACATTTTTATTTTCACTCCTAAAAGGGATATCATTCTCATTCATATCATCAATAGGTGGGTTTGAAGACATACCTGGATTTGTTTCTATAGTCGTGTTTTCCATATCATTGAAAGTTGGCTCCGAAGACACACTTGGATTTGTTTCTATAGTCGTGTGTTCTATATCATTGAAAGTTGGCTCCAAAGACACATCTGGATTTGTTTCTATAGTCCTGTTTTCCATAACATTGAAAGTTGGCTGTGAAGACATACCTGGATTTGTTTGTATAGTCACATTTTCCATATCTTCGAAAGTTGGGTTTGAAGACATACGTGCATTTGTTTCTATAGACACATTTTCTTCCAAATTCACCATTTCCGCATTTGCATCATCTACATTCATCCCATCATTTTTACTCTTTTGAATGTCTTTCTCTTCAATACTCATGGAACTAGATGCTTCAATATTCTTCATCTCTTGAATCCTTGCTCTTCTATCTCTTTGCCTTTTGGCTTCCTTCTCTCTATTTGCTTCAATTTCTTGAGGTGTCATTACCCTCTTTTATTTTTTTCTTTGACGTTGATTTGATCCCATGATTACCAAGCCCTCTTGATAAAATAACAATTGATACTTAATCCAATTTCATAATTGATGTCCTTATTTGAACTTTTGAAGTAGAATTAGATGTAGATCCTTTGTTCCATAGATTTTGAAGTAAAAGGTAGATATAAAAACAAAAACTCTCTTACTTTATTCCTCTTGAAAATAGCTCATGCACTTGATTTCACTTCAGAATTGTTCATATGATTGACTCCTTTCAAAATCTGAATAGAATATGACTTGTTAAGAGATTCCACAAAACAATTGTAAGTAAAAAAATACAGAAATTGTCGCTGTCGCGCCGTACGTATCAGACTTGCAAGTTGCAGGGATACAGGGAAAGTACTTTTTTCCCTAATATGGGAAATAACGGGTATATAACGAGTACCCGTTATTTAAATAACGGGTACCCATTTTATAACGGGTACCCATTATGTAACGCGTACCTGTTTTATAACGGGTACCCGTTATTTGAAATTAGAAATCTCTGCCGCTTTTTCCCTGACCTTTGCTTGGGTTTTAGGCTTGGGATAGGCATGGTTGACCGACCTTGCGCTTTGGACCTGCAAATTTTTTTTAAGTACAAAATAAGAAGAAACACTGAGTTTACCTGTATAGCTGAGGGCTTTTTTTTTTGAATTTTTTTACGAAATGAAAACCCATTATAGATGACATTGTCTAGTTTTCAAATATATAATTTTTTTTGTTATTGGACATGTTTTTCTATTTATTATTTAATTTATAAGCAAACTAGTCCAAAAACTTGAAATGACAGGTGTTTGTATTTTTTTAATAACTTTTAATTTTTAAATTTTTTTTAAAAAAAATTATATGTCATCAATCTACACATCATTCTTTACACAATAAAAAAAAAAATTAATTTTATGATTTTTTTTGCTCAAATTATGTTGGCCGTACACGAGGGGTTTTCAAAAGTACCAATTAGGCCTAATAAAAAATTAATAAAAAAAAAATTATTTAGATAAAAATTATAAAAAAATATCTTCATCAAACTTCAGTATACTACACATGTTTTCCCAGAAGGATTTTGAAAAATAATTTTATTTAGGTCAAATTATGTTGGCCGTACACGTGCATGGTATGGTAAAAAAAAAGTGACTTTTAAATAGTGGTTTTTAGAAATGCCCATTGAAAATTAATTTGTATCATCTGGGTATTAAAAAAAATTACATCTTTAGAAACTAGACTCCGAGTACTACATTTTATATTTAGTGACTTTTTTAAAGATTCTATTTCTAAGTGCTTCAAATTTTAAGGTCAAATGCGACAAATTCTGAAAATCAGGGAAAACACTTCCACTTTTTGGCCAAAAAGTGGACCCAACTTCTTGCACTAACCCGTTGGACAGGTGTCCCTAGGCATGGGTTTTGGGCCATAAGGCCAAGATGGGTGCCCATTCCAAGAAAGGTTTATTTTTGCCTTGTAACTTCTTTATAAATAGGTGCTTGGAGAGGAGATTCATAGTTGATTTGACAAGTATTGTTATGCTGCTAGAATATCTCTAGATATGAGTGTCGAAGACTCCTGAGAAGACTTGCATTGCAAGTGTGTTGTAAACATATTTTGTTTTGATAATACATTGTGTAGGTTTTGGAGTGTTGGGTTTTTCTCCTGTAAGGGTTTTCCTCACATTATATCTTGTCTCTCTCTTCTGTCTACATTCTATGTGTATGTGTATTGTTGCAATATCTCTGTTGTTGTGTCTATAACACTGTAACTGTAAGGTTTAAAAATAATTTGCAAACATCTCTTCTCATTAGATTAGCGTAGGAAGCATTTTCTGCACACCTTGCTTCCTTACAAGTGGTATCAGAGCCTGATCACCTTTGGTCCTAGTTGTTGGGTAGGGGTTTTTGAGCTGATCTTAGTTTGAGTAGGAGTCTGTGTAGAGTATTCTATAATCTTGTTGCAGGAAGTAGATGGCAGGTACATCCAGAAGAGTAGAGGTGGAGAAGTTTAACGGCACCATTTTTGAGTTGTGGAAACTTAAGATGGAAGATATGCTTGTTGATCGTGACCTATGGGAAACCATTAGCGGTACAAAACCTATGGAAACTCCACAAGTTGATTGGGACCTCAAAGATCAAAAGGCTAAGGGTCTCATAAGACTCTATCTAGCTAACTCTGTCCTGTTGAATGTCCATGAGGAGAAGACTGCGAAAGAACTTTGGAAGAAGCTGGGAGATGTTTATCATGCCAAGTCCTTGGTGAATAAGCTTTTTTCTGAAAAAGAAGTTTTTTTCTCTAAAGATGGAAGACGAAGGATTTGTTGTAGACCATATGAATTCTTTCAACATGATTGTTTCTCAGTTGACATCTGTGGGTGTGAAAATGGAGGAGGAGGATCGATGTATGACCCTGCTTTGTTTTTTGCCAGATTCATGGGATCATCTTGTCATGGCCATCGAAAGCACTACAACCACCTTTAAGATGGATGAGGTAGTGTCTTCACTATTATTTGAAGAATGCAGAGAAAGACATTTGAGTCTGCCAAAGAGGCTCTTGCAATTCGTAGAAGACCCTAGGAGAAAGGGAAGAAGGACAAGAAAGTTGAGAAGGGTAGATCTAAATCCTGTAGGAGATCCAAATTTCCTAGAAAGTCCAATGTTCTTTGTTCGAACTATGAAAAAACTGGGCATTTCTGAAAAAAATGCAAAGAGGAGAAAAAGAAGAAGAATGTCCCAGACTCAGATTCTAACAAGTCACAAGATGATGGTGATGCCTTCATCACAGCCTTGGCCACCCATGCATCTAATGATGTGTGGTTAATTGATTCTAGTGCATCATTCCACATGACCTCGCATCAAAACTAGTTTACGAAGTATGAAGAGTTCAATGGTGGAAGAGTGTACCTGGGTGACGATTCTCATCTGAAGATTGTTGGTCATGGAAGAGTCTCAATCCAATTCCCTGATAGACGAGTGAAGGGGATCATTGGGGTCATGCACATCCCAGGCTTGGCACGGAACCTACTTTCTTTAAGTAATTTGAATGATGCAAGTGTGCAGGTTGTCTTTTCGAAAGAAGGATGCAAGATGACTAGAGGATCTATGGTGACTCAGAGAGGTACTCTATTTCAGCTAGAGGCATGCACTTCACAATACAATAGTTCTTCTTACTTGAAGAAAAGAGTTGCAGTCACTTCATCCCCACCATTGGAACCAAAAACTAAAAGAATTATTGTTTCAAATTCTGATAGTAGTGTATTTTGGGTACCCAGGGGTGCTCATGCTTTGGAAGCCAAGCTTCCTGCTGAGAAGACAATGTTATGGCATAAGAGATTTGACCACATTGGTGAGAAGGGTTTTAGAACCCTGAAAAATAAAAACCCCGTCGAGGGGTTAGATGATTATAATCTTGAATTCAACTTTTGTGAACATTGTGTATATGGAAAGCAAAACCATGTTCAATTTTACTCGAGTTCTCATAAGTCTTCTGATGTGTTGGATCTTATTCATTCTGATGTGTTTGGTCCAGTTAGTGTTCCTTCAATCTCTAAATCTGTATACTTTGTATCATTCATAAATGACTACAGTAGAAGGACATGGGTTTATTTCATTAGAAGCAAGTCTAAAGACTTTATTCAGTTCAAAGAGTTTAAAGCTTTTGTTGAGAATCAGACTAGTAAAAAGATTAAGTGCTTGAGGACTAATAAAGGTGGTGAGTTTTGTTCCACAAAATTTGATAAGTTCTGCAAAGAACATGGGATTGAAAGACATAAGACAACTCGATACACCCCGCAGCAAAATAGAGTTGCAAAGAGGATGGACATGACATTGATGGAGAAGGTGAGGAGTATGCTTAGTGGAGCAAGCCTCGAGCAAAAGTTTTGGGTTGAAGCTGTAGCGACTGCTTGCTACCTGGTAAACAGGTCTCCTACATCAGCTCTTGTTGGTAAGACACCCATGGAGGTGTGGTCTTGTAAGAAGCCTTCTATCAGACATCTTCATGTTTTTGGTTGTGAGGCATATGCTCATGTGCCTAGGGAGAAGAGGTCAAAATTAGAGAACAAGGCTGTTAAGTGTATTTTCATTGGCTATGGTGTTAGTGTGAAAGGATACAAGCTTTTGGACCCTGTGGCTGAAAAAGTGTTGTATAGCAGAAATGTTATTTTTAGAGAGCTAACACCTTCTTTTGTTGTTCTATAACTAGAAGAGAAAGAAAAGAAAGAGGATGTGGCTCAGTTTCCTTCTACCCCTGAGAAGACTGAACTGACAGACCCTATGAGACCTGATGATGAGGAGAGCTCTAGCAGCTTTGAAAGCTAAGAAGAAGAAGCAGAACCTCAACCTCAGCCATTGAGGAGGTCTACACGAACAAAGAAGCAACTTGATAGGTTTGGTTATTCACTACTTGATTCTAGTTGTGCTTTTGCCTTGCTTGCTAGCAATGATGAGCCTAGAATTATGACAGAGGCTATGGGCATGAAAGATGTAGGTTCCTGGAAGGAGGCCATGGAAGATGAGATGGCTTCTTTAGACAAGAATACAACTTGGGACTTGTTGTCTTTGCTTGAAGGACAGAAACCTGTTGGTTGTAAATGGGTGTTCAAGAAGAAATTTGGTGCAGATGACAGTGTTAAAAAGTACAAGGCCATACTGGTTGTGAAGGGGTACTCACAAGTGGAGGGAATTGATTATGGTGAAATTTTCTCTTCCATTGCAAAGCTGGCATTTATTCAATTCATGTTATCTCTTGCAGCAACTTATGACTTAGAGGTGGAGCAAATGAATGTGAAGATAACATTCCTTCATAGTGATTTGGAGGAAGAAATTTACATGTCACAGCCAGAGCATTACACAGAAAAAGGTAAAGAAAATTTGGTTTGCAAGTTGAAAAAGTTTTTGTATGGTTTGAAGCAATCTCCTAAGATGTGGTACCTAAAACTGGATGCCTTTGTGTTGTCGATTGGATTTCTGAGATCAAAATCAAATCATTGTGTGTATTACAAAGTTAACAATGATCGCATTCTCATTATTGCATTGTATGTGGATGATATGTTGTTAATTGGGAATAGTAAGAATATGATTTCTGATTTGAAGTCTCAGTTGTTAGCACAATTTGAAATCAAAAATTTAGGGGCAGTCAGGTACATTCTGGCAATGGAAATCAGAAGAGATAGAGCTAACAGAAAACTTTGGTTAAGCCAGAGTAAGTATGTGAAGATCGTGTTGGATAGGTTCAGCATGGCAAATTGTATTGAGTGTTCCTGTTTCTTTGGGGACAAAGTTATATGTTAATGATTGTCCAAAATATCCTTTTGAGGTGGAGGACATGAACAGAGTACCTTATGTTAGTGATGTTGGCAGTTTGATGTATGCCATGGTTTGCACAAGGCTAGACATTGCTAAGCAGTGGGAGTCCTTGGTTGATTTATGGCTAATCCTGGACGAACCTACATTGGGATGCAATAAAACGAGTGTTCAGATACTTGAGGGGTACTTTCGAGTATTCCATATGTTATCATGGTCATCCTATAGGACCTCTGCACCCTGTATGTATTTGTTGATTTGTGTATTCTGATTGGGCAGGTGACATTGACAGAAGGAGATCCACTAGTGCTTATGTGTTTACTTTATTCGGTGGTGTAATTAGTTGGATGAGTAAGCGGCAACCTGTGGTTGCTTTGTCCATGACAGAAGTTGAGTATATGGCAACTGCTCATGCTTGCAAGGAAGCCATTTGGCTTAAAAGATTGTGTTTAGATATTGGTGTTGATGCAGGACAGATTACTATCTGTTGTGATAGTCAGAGTGCGATTTGCCTAGCAAAGAATCCAACTTTCCTTGCCAAAACAAAGCATATTAATGTACAATTTCATTTTGTGCAAGACATGGCAGAGGATGGGAAGGTGAATTTGGAGAAGGTAGACACTTTGAAGAATGTTGCAAATGCATTGATGAAACCAATGGGTACAGAGAAGTTCAAATGGTGTTCAGAGTCTATTGGCCTCTCAACCTATAGCAGTTAAATCCTATTATTTCTATTGGCTCTTACAAGGTGTTCGACAAGTGGGAGAATGTTGGGAATTAAGGTGTCTCAACCTTGGCAATTCCTTGTATTTACTATTTCGTCACTTTGTGGGAGTTGGAACAGTGATGTGTCATCCTACATGGAAGGTGACCACATGTATTTTTTATCCTCATATGAGGTGATAGGCATCCCACTTTGTGGTAGAGGAGTTTTTCCATGTGTCGGCATCTTGAGTAGTGTGTAAGGGAATCATGACCGAAACGGTTATGACAGATTCCTATGACAGAATCTATGATGCGTAAGAGTCAGAAATAGAAGATCCTATGACAGATGAGGACATGTGTCAAAGAGCATCTTGGAGAAAGGCATCTTTGGGTGTCTAAGGTGGGTAATGATGTGTTGTAAGTGGAATATGCTATTTTTAGTCAGTGTATGATAGATTCTCTTACAGTTGTAAGTACTATCAATTATGACAGATTCTATGACAGTCATAAGGTGCGTCTGTTATTGCCTATGTTGGGACTAGGCGCCCATATTGGGATGGGGTGTATTGGGATGGGGTGTTGTGACAAGTGTCAGGACCATGTTGTAATGTTGGACAAGTGTCCCTAGGCATGGGTTTTGGGCCATAAGGCCAAGTTGGATGCCTATTCCAAGAAAGGTTCATTTTTGCCTAATAACTTCTTTATAAATAGGTGCTTGGAGAGGAGATGCATAGTTGATTTGACAGGTATTGTTATGTTGTCAGAATATCTCTAGATACGAGTGTCGAACATATTCTATTTTGATAATACATTGTGCAGGTTTTGGAGTGTGGGGTTTTTCCTTTCATAAGGGTTTTCCTTACGTTACGTTATATCTTGTCTCTCTCTTCTGTCTACATTCTGTGTGTATGTGTATTGCTGCAATATTTTTGTTGTTGTGTCTATAACACTGTAACTATAAGGTTTAAAAAGAATTTGCACACATCTCTCCTCATTAGATTAGCGTAGGAAGCGTTTTCCGCACACCTTGCTTCCTTACATGCATCCAATGTCTTTAAATATAGGGGCAAAACAACATATCATACAAATTTGTGTTTAGTTGGCCTTAGGTGGGAGTTAACCAAATTTGGAATTAAAATGTTGAATTTGGAAAGGATGAGCCCATGAGTGCAAGGACATCCCCATGACCATGAACTTGTGGTGGAACATTAAAGGGACTAAATCAAAGTGGATAACATGTTCATGAGGTATGTGCATATAATGAGTGTAATAAGTTTAAGGATAGGGTGAATGTATCTAAATGAGTGAACATGTAAATGAGGTAAAAATGTGAGCATGTAGATATGTGTAATGGATAGCTACATGACATAGGCCAAGTGACCACTTTGCACAAAATTAAGCTATTTGTCAATAAGTCAATGTATAAAATCACTCCCCTTAAAATTGACCAAAAACCAAATGAGAATTGTCATGGGTATACAAATGTCATCCTTATAGATTTTAATTATGATTTTAAATATAGACCATCTATTTATTTATCTTTTAAATAAGGGGTATAGCCCCAGACTATAACTATATTGATAATATGAGTAATAAGGTAGATACATTAAGAGGGGGGATCACTATTTCCTCACCCCTCATAGCAGATAGCAGATACAAAGAAAATATGCTCAAAAAGCATAAAATAGAAAACTACAGAAGACTAACACCAAAAAAACCATACGCTACCAAACGTCACCCGTCACATAAAACACTGGAAACAACTTTAATCCTAATCCTCGACACCAGCCACCACTCCCAAGACACTGCTCTCCACTACAGCCATCTCTTCATCCTCTATCTGGTTTGGGGGATCCTTCGCCTCCGCTTCTAATGCATCCTCGACTTCTTCAGAGAGTCTGTGATGGCGTGGGGCTAGATCAGTGAAAATGGAGGAACCTTATTGCTAAGAAGAGATCCTTACACCTCTGTCTAACCGCCTTTGGCACAGAATGGGCGTGCCCTTTGAGGGCTCTCTCCAGCAAGCAGATACACCCATAGTTGAGACCATGCTGCATCTTCCTATATATGCATTCATAAGACCTTCTGGTGCGGAGCTTTTCTGCAGGAAACAGACCGCCAACCTAGGCGTCACCCACTATGATGTCATAGTTAGCCACCACTTCATTCCACCTCTCCACGTTGAACAAGTGACGATTGATGACACCCATCACTATGGGGAGAATGAATTGAGCATCCTGCACTATATCCATAAGATTCAAAAAAAAAAACTAACACAACCTCAGACCATTTTATCTCCCTCTCTCGAGTTCCTTGTAGCCACCTCTGATTGGAAATAATCTGAATTGTAAATTGGGCAAACATGCAATCAAGCTGAAAGACACTATTCAGGTCCACAATTCCCACACTCCCTTTAATTGTTGGCTCCCACTGAAAGGGAGGAAAGAAGATTCGAAGGTTCGTAACCTCGCCCTCCATGGAAGCAAGCCCTGTAACAATATGGATGCTACTCGAAAACACAAGTAAAAACTAGATAAACACAGAGGAGGAAGAGAGAAGCGGAGGATATCGCAAATGAGGAAGAGATGAATTTAAAAAGGCAAAAAAGAATCCTCCCATTAATTGCGAAATGAATGCAGCAATTGAAGAGACACGAATGGATGACAACATTCATCCCCCGAACTGAAGGCCGCTTCGTCCCCTACATATAATAGACTTCTGCAAAGAGGTGATCGTACCGAGCGGCGGCGGCATGCATTGGAGCCTGCGATGAGAGGTGAAGTGACAGGCAAAGGCGAGGTACCTGGATATCTGAGTTGCCATGTCAGGGAGGGATAATGTGGCAAGGGGAACATTGGGGAAAAAACAAGGACGAAGGACGTGTGACGTAGAAGGAAATCCTGAGGAAATCTGTGAGGTTAGAAGGTAAAGGCCTCATTTAAAGCATTTAACCGTTGGGAGAAATAAACTAAGGAGGGAGTAGGTGCCGCCAGTTGGAAGATGCCTTGGGATGGTGAGGAAGGTGGTGGGTGAGACAACCAAAAAATAGAAGACATCGCAAGAGTCCATGTGGAAGCCATGGGAGATCTGTAATCACTTGAGGACCCTGTGTCTTGCTCTAGTCCGCCCACCCGCCCCATCCCTAGCAAGCCAAAGCCTGAAGGGATACTAGAAGCAAGTCTTAAGAAGCTCCTGTATTTGGATTGTTGTGAAAAGAGGGGCAACCTGCATCTTGTGCCAACAGAAACTTTAAGGCTTCTGGACCTTCAAGAAGATCTGAATTAAAATAAACTATTTCTTCTATATGATCAAGGGCATAATTTGCCAGCCAGTCCACCAACTTATTTCCCTCTCTCTAACAATGAGAGATCTCGAATGCATCAAAAGAACTCAAAGCCTCCCTAACTTGGTCTAAAATGTATTTGATAGACCAGTTCTCTACCTTCCTAGATTGCAAAGGTGAAATGATTACCAATGAATCCCCTTTTAAGGAAATTCATAATGATAATGTGATGGTTGATATGATTGAATGCAAATAGGCATGGTAGGAACATCAAGATTCCCATGCTTATCAGAAGTTAAGGAAATTGGTTCTTCAAGTTGATCATGAGGAAAAGATACATTGTCAAGCTTTAATTCTAAAATTGAAGGATTGACAATTGGATCACAGGAATCTTTGGGAGATGATGGTTCTTGAAGACTCTGGTGCAAGGATTTTGCTTCAATCAATGGTCCATCCAGCTCATCTTGCAGCAGATTTGGGTGGGATTCATTATCACCATTATTGGTAATAGTATCTAATTTACTATTTTGACTCATAGGTGATCCACCTTGCAATGATTCAGTACTGGGTTGTATATGTATATCTTCTTTCTTGCTTGTACTGGTATTTTGAATTTGATCACTACTCCCCATGAGAGAGATTGTAAGACTGTTTTCTTTTGTGTTTATGCCAGAAGATGCGCCTTCATGTGATCCTTCATTTTCATCATGTGGGCCTACCTGCAACAAACATATATTAATGGATTTAATTAACTTGGCACAAAGCCTTTTACAGTCAAACTAGCTAGGGTAAACAAAATCCTAAACTCTTTTTTCCTTACACAACATTGTTAATACTGAAAAACAATCATAAATTTAGATAAGAGCTTGTTCAACTTTTTATATTAATGCACAAGAGCTAATGCATCAAAGAGCTAATCCAAGCTATTAAAAATGCAAATTTTTGTATAAATTTATAACATGTTTTTAAAAGCCACTATCAAACTTTGAACATTACACTTCACCTAAATTTCTTAACATTCTCTTTGGTGCACTCAATTGGAATAGTTTCCCATTGGAAATATCAAAGCAGATACTAACTTTCGATAAGAAGTAATAAACAATCATAATAATTGAGGCATCAATTGGCTTGGAAGTGTTTGAAGCTTCCAAGTAGTATCAATAAATCAGAGTTATACAAACCATTCCTGCAACAGCTTTCAACTCACAATAACAAGATCAATAAAAAATTAGTGCCATATTAGAACAGAATTATGTTTCCTTTTTTAAGGAGACAACATTTCAATAAATGATTTTTCATATATATCTCAACTTCCAATGGTCCAGAATCTCCAGCCTTCCAGATCGACTCAAATCCATAAAGGCTATTATTCTTTCTACTTTTCTTGTAAACTTGCTATGTTTAAAAACTAGCCAATTTTTCTAAATTGAACTAAGTAGCTTTTCTGAAATTCATTCTATCTTAAGCAGTAGTTAAACTGAACTAAGTAGAAAAACATTCATTCTTTCTTAAGTAGTAGTTTCTAAACTATCTTAAACAAAGAACATTACTTCTATTCAAAACAACTCAATACAATATCTACAATTTTTTACGCTTTTTTACCTTCTCTCCAACATAAAAGGAATTTTTTTAAGTGGCTTACCCTATTTAATCTACTCTTCCCTGCTCACTACTAGCTAACAAGCTCCACAGTTTAAGGGGAGAAATATACACAAGTTAAGGTTTAGATGGTTTTATGTAATTTTTTTTTTTAAATATATAGAAAAAAAATAAAAAATAAGAACAAAAAAAAAGGAAAAAATTAAAAAAAACCTAAAAAAAAGTTTAAAAAGGGAGAAAAAGTTAGACAAAGTCATGAACCCCCCAAAAAAAATGGGAAAAATAAAAAATAAAAAATAAAAACAAAAAAAATTGTAAAAAATAAAAAAATAAAACAAAAAAATCACAAAAAATAAAAAAAATAAAAACAAAAAAAATTGCAAAAAATAAAAAATAAAAACCAAAAAATAGAAAAGTGGAGAAAAGGGAAAATTAAAAAATAAAAACCAAAAAAGAAATTGCCTAAAAAATGAGAGATTTAAAAAAAATAAAATATAAATATACTAGTATTATTACAAATAAAGACACACCTTATAATACAAAATCAATATACTAATTTTCAATTTTATTTTTTTTTTAAATGGGGTAAAAATTTATTAATCAAATAAAAGAATACAATACAAGAAGGGGCCAACAGCCCACAGACAAAACCAAGAGTCACATAATCCTATCAGCCAACAACAACTGATCTAGCAATTGAGAGTAATTCGCAGGTAACTGATCCTTATTCCAAATATTCCAATCTTTCACCTGATCAAAAGCCCATTTGGCCAAACAATCTGCCACTCCATTCCACTCTCTAGGAATATGAGAGTAGACCACAGAATGAAACGACCTACCCAACCTAAGAATTTGTCTAATAACCAAAGCTAGATGCCAGTTGACATTATCCATCTGTTGCACATTCAACAAATTAACCACCATTTGAGAATCAGATTCACAAATAATCCTCCTCCACCCCAAAGCGCACCCTCCCTCCATAGCGTGCAATATGGCAAGAGCTTCCATGTACTTATTTGTATGCCATCCTTTATAAATGGAAAAGAGAAACTGCACATTACTAGAACTATCACGACCAATACCCCCCACACCAGCATGACCAGGATTCCCTCTAGAGAAACCATCAGTATTGATCTTCAAAACCCCTTAAGGTAGGGGAAGCCATTGCCCAACCCTATTAATCTTCCTAGCAAACTATTTACCTCTGCTTCTTCTGGCTAACAATGAGGTATTTCCCTGACCTTGAAAATCAAACCGACTATAGACAAAAGCATCTGAAGGGTCCACAGCAACTAAAAGATCACACTTTGCTAAAACTATCTCCTTGATCATACTCATAATTTTCCTCCACAAATGCTGGATAGTCAACTTTGCATCTTGAAAAATCTGACGATTCCTCTCCAACCAAATATTCCATAAAATGAAAGAAGGCCCAATAGCCCAAGCCACCTGAAGAAAAGGAGTATTAATAGGCAGCTTACCCAATCAAGCCCAGAACTCCACCAACTAAGAAACATGCCCACACGCCTGATTCCAAAGACCCCACCAGAGATGCCAAATCTCCTTTGAAAAGGGACACTGAAAGAAAAGATTAGAGACACACTCCCCACTATTGCAGCACAACATACAAATAGAAGGGCCCTGGAAACCCCGCTTACAAAGATTGTCCCAAGTAAGGCACTTATTTTGCACCAACAACCTCAAGAAAAAATTACATTTTGCCCAAGAAAATTTATTCCACACTTGCTTCCACCATGGAACTCCATCACTGCTAAAGATCTACCTGTCCAGCTCCAAATAACCCCCAGCCACAGAATACCTACCAGTAGAATCCTAGCCCCAAGCCAAAGTATCATGCTCATCAAGAGAATTGCATTCTCTACTAGAAAGAATTTGAGCCAACTGTTGTGTAGCTCCTTCTGACCCTCCAGGTGGCCAATCCTAGGGCTCTTTCCATCTCCAAACATTAGCATCCCCTAAATGCATAACAATCTTAAAATCAGCCACTTTGCTCCAACCAGTAGCAGTAAAACAATCACTGAGGGGTTGGAGAAGTGGATAGCTTTAAAGGACAGGAGGGTGACTGTCCCAAGCATCCAACCAAAACAAGGCTTCTGAGCCCTTATTACAAATCCAAAAAATCCCCTACTTAATAAGCTTAGCCCCAGTCTTCAAAGTATGCCAAATAAAGGATCATTTCCCCTCAAGAGAGTACCGAGGAACATCCTTACTATCCACCTCTCCAAGATACTTATTTGTGAGAATTCTAGCCCAAAGCTGATCTTGACAAATACACCATCGTCAATATAATTTAGTAGCCAACACTTGGCCATTCAT
The DNA here is from genome assembly GCA_027924645.1 of Cunninghamia lanceolata. Taxonomy (NCBI): domain Eukaryota; kingdom Viridiplantae; phylum Streptophyta; class Pinopsida; order Cupressales; family Cupressaceae; genus Cunninghamia; species Cunninghamia lanceolata. The sequence goes on along the minus strand of BSBN01001344.1, from coordinate 9,062,521 downwards.
AGCTGCTGACCTAAGACCAAGCCCCCCTTCTTTCTTTGGCTGACAAACAGATTCCCACTTTACTAAACTCCACTTAGAGGCCAACAAAGTACCACTCTAAAGGAATTGTCATGACAGAGCATCAAATGCCTTAATGAAGTACGAAGGAGCCACCTAAACAAAACTCTTGTAAATAGGAAGGGCTTGGATCACAGACTGGAGAAGAGTAACCCTACCCATAGTGGAAAGCCACTGATGAGTCCAATGATTAATCCTCCTTCACAACTTGTCCAACAGCTCCTGCCAGTACCCCCTAGGCAACCTACCAATAGTCAAAGGAATTCCAAGATAAACTAAAGGAAGAGATCCAATTTGGAATCTCAAAATATTCTCAATCTGTCTCTGAATAGGCTCAGGGGTATTAAAGAAATAGATAGAAGACTTGTGCTTGTTGACTTTCTATCCTGAAGTGGCTAAGTAAATATTCAAAATTTGTCTAAAATTTTCTACCTCCTAGATTCGAGCAGCCCCCATTAAAGTTGTATCATCCACAAACTACAAGTGGGATTGAGAAGGCAAGCCATTACCCCAACACCAACCTTGAATCAAACCTTGGGACACCTGAGACTTGATGAATCTTCCCAGGCCTTTAGCCATAATGATAAACAAATAGGGAGATAAAGGGTCCCCCTATCTAAGACCCCAAGAAGCCCCCAAAAACTTAGAAGGCTTCCCATTGATGATGACAGAAAATGAGCAAGAAGTAACACAACTCATCACCCAACTAACCCACTCACTGCTAAAGCCAAAAGCTTTGAGAACCTTATGCAAAAATTGCCATCTAACCATGTCATAAGCCTTAGCCATATCCAGTTTAATGAACATAGATTTTTCCTTAGACTTAGCCATAGAATGAATAACTTCATATGCAATCACTACGCCATCTAGAATTTGTCTACCGGCAACAAAGCCACCTTGTTCTTTTGAAATCAACAAAAGAAGCCAAGACTTAAGCCTCTCAGCAATCAATTTAGTAATAATTTTATAAATCACATTGCATAGAGCAATGGATCTGAAAAGGTCCAACCGATCAACTCCTTTTTTCGGAATAAGGGCCAAAAAAGTAGAGTTCAAGGCCCGTAACATCTGCTTATTGAGTTGAGACTCTCACACTACTTCCAAAAGATCAGATTTAACAATCTCCCAAAATTCCTAGAAGAATTCTGTTGGGAACCCATCAGGACCAGGGGCTTTCCCTTTGTACAACCCAAAAACCACTTCCTCCAACTCAGACAAAGAGATAGGCCGAAGAAGGGCCTCATTCATTGCATGAGTGGCTAAGGAGGGAATACAATCCAAAATCAGATTTTCTTCATTACCCATATAACCTGAATCTTCAGAAAACAAAGCAGAATAAAATTGAGTAGCCTCACAAGATATCTCCCTGTGAGAAGTCAGTTGATTACCAGCCGAGTTAACCAAAGAAGTAATATAACACCCTTGCCTTTGTGCTTTGACAGAGTTATGAAAGAAATTTGCATTCATGTCCCTCTCTTGAAGCCAATCTATTCGAGCCCTTTGTTTCCAAAAGATTTCTTCCCAAAGCTCCCATTCCTCTAAAACTTTCACATCCTGAGACTCCGCTCTGCGTAAGTCCTCAGTTAAACCACTATCCCTAATGCGGTGAGTAATATCATCCAAACAAGCTTGAGCTTTCCACTTGTTAGCTTGGACACTACCAAAACACTGCCTATATCCACCATTTGAGCTTGTATTTAACAAATTGCAACTTCTTAACAAAAGAATACATAGCAGTGCCATAGGCCAGACTCCCTTGTTGCCACCACTGCCCTATCAACTCATGAAGCGAGGGATCGGGAAGCCACATAAGTTGGAATTTAAATGAAGGATTATTGGGACCAGAAAATAAAGTGGCTAAAAATTTAATGGGCCAATGATCCGACCCTCTCCAATCAAGAATCTCAGAGCTGGTAGACCACCTGTCCCCAACCCAAAAACATGACACAAGAAATCTATCTAGCCGCTCAGAAATAGCCTCCTCCCCACATCTTCTATTATTCCAAGTATAGATACCATTAGATGGCTTCACATCAAATAAATTGAGTAACTCTAAATGCCTCTGAAGAAGAGCAGAAGAGGGATCCAACCTCACAATTCCCCCTCTCTTTTCCTCCAAGCTCAACACAGCATTAAAGTCACCAACTAAAATCCATGGGAGAAAAGGAACAAGAGACCATACATACCTTATATGAGACCAAAGACCCGATTTACCAGAGAGATCAGTTGGAGCATAAAGATTAGTAATCAAAATAGTTTCACCAAAATCCAAATAGGAAGCCACCAAAGAGATAGAGGAACAAGTAGCCATCCACCACAGTAGAACAATCTTCCTTGGGTTCCAAAAACAAGGTAACCCTCCTAAGCTACTAGAAGCCCCAATGCACTGACATTGACCAGACCTTCAGATACCAGGAGCATATTGCAACATCCCATCCACTAGTAACTTAGTTTCCTGAATGCAAACAATATCCGGAGAATGAGCCATAATAATATCATGAATAGTCTTTTGTCGAGGGATGCTATTCAAACCCCTAACATTCCATGAGAGGACAATCATTGAAGAGGTTGGGAGAAATGGGCCTCAATAGGCTTCAGTGACCCCGATTCTACCAACATTTCCCTAGTTAATTTAACTTTTTCTTGATCGTTCTTGCGACCGGCCTTAGAAGATTTCTCTGGTGGGCCTCTTTTAAGGGACTTTTGTTGTAGCCCTAGCATAGGAAGTGAGTTCAAGCCTTGGCTAGAACTCAAAGGCTCCTTTGCCAAGTCTGCTAAAACTATATCATCATCGACCTCCATAGAGACCTTTGACAACAAAGGACCAATATCTCTGGAAGGCATCTAAGGGACCTGCTTCCCATCCTCTGGCAAAATGTCAGGTACATTCCCCTAATCCTGGTCACCATCCATACCCAAACTAGAAGCCCCCAACTGCATATCCACAGGAATCCCCTCTTTCGAAGCCAAATCCTTCAGTGCATCAAAATGATTGAAACCCTCCTCCTTCTGCCTATCTCAAAAATATCTTTTCTGACTTTGCCCCTTATTGCGAGGTTTAACAAGCTTAAAACCATCCTTTCTTGAATTAGCATTCACCGTAGGGCATTTTCCTTTATCCACCTATGGATTAGGAGAAGAGGAGGAAATGTTACCAGTTAAAGCTTTATTAACCCTAGGGTACCTCCTTTGAAGGTGACCATACTCATGGCATATACGACAACAGAAAGGCAAGGTCTCATAATCCAACAGCTGAATCCAAGAAGAAGATCCCATACAAATTTCCATCAAGTCTGGAAAAGGGTTATTCAGATCGATCTCCACATAGATACGAGCATAAGTAATAATTTTTCTATCCAAAGTTTGTTGGGCTATACCAAATGGCTTACCAAGCAGAAGAGTTATACGTTGCAAAACTTCATTATTCCAAAACTCCAAAGGTAGTTGAGGAAGGCGCACCCAAACAAGAACCCTTGTAGGGAGCTCTTCAGCCGAATTGAACCCCACATGCCAGGGTTTGATGAATAAACCCACTTGGTTGTAGAAATAAGGACCCCCTTCAAAAACTCTATTCATGTCAACCATGTATGAAAACACAACCATAAAATAACTGTTTGCAGCCAGCATTATTTCCATTTCTCCTTCAACTTGCCAAGAGTGGCGAATCCATGAATCCAAAGTAGTCATCAAGATACGGATGCCCATGAATTTGCATATTAGAGCATGATTGCTTAGGTATGAAACCTCATCAAAAACTGATTTTGGTTGAATGACTAAGACAGGGCAATCAAGACTCCTGGCTAAACAACCATTAACTTTCTTCATTTTTGAAGCACTACCCACATAAAACAGCTCTGAAGGCTGTGCATGCACACCTGGAAGATAACCTCCCTGACCTGAAGCATCAGAAAACATTAAACTGGAGGAAGCACGAGCTTTCGTCGCTGCCAAATAGCCAAAAGACCATCCCCTAAAAAGAAAAATCCACAACAGAAACTCACCCACCCCAATCACAGCAAAAAAGCCCCCCAAAGCTGAAAAACGTCACCACACAACCGATTCAGATGAGAGCCAACGCATCACTAATTTTTAAAATTTAATATTGAGTGTTTCTAAGGAATATTATAAATCATTTCATCTATACTTTGTAAATTCAATGTTATTCAAATAAATTTACACCACATAATACAAATCAAATTACTATTTTTTCAAAATTAACACTTTATGATACAAAATTTCTCTATCAAAATAAATATTATCACATTTTCTATATAATAAATTAATTTAAAATAAATAAATTATAATTCAAAAAATCTTTTCTATATGATAAATTAATTTAAAAAATCTCAAAGTATATTATAAAATTTGATTTATGATAGTATTAGGATGGAAAAATGAAATTAATGATGTATTGGTGTGTTTTTGGGATACATCACCATTACAAATGTGAATAAAACTAGTATATTTATATTTAAAATAATATATCTATAGTATGCCCAGATATCTTGGTTATGTACTTGCTTTTTGAGTTTTTCATAATTACAAATGTGAATAAAACTAGTATATTTATGTTTAAAAAAATATATCTATAGTATGGAGAGATATCTTGGTTATGTACTTCCTTTTTGAGTTTTTCATACTCTATGAATTTTCTCCACCTTTATCTTGGTTATGTACTTGTTTTTTGTATTTTCCATACTTGTGATTTTGTCCACTTTTTTTTCAATAGTTTCCAATTTTTTTTGTTTTTTATTTTTATTTTGTCTAATTTTTTTTGCTTCCATATTTTTTGTGTAGCATCTTTTTATCCTTCATGGTTTTTATTTTTTATTTTCTTATTTTCTTCAATTTTTTTAAATTTTTTTCTATAGAAAAAATGAGTGTACAGCTCTCATCTCCACCCCGCTGCCTCTCGACATAAACTAGTATATTTATATTTAAAAAATATATTTACAATTTACAATACTAACTGTGGCAAATCTTTAAAAAATAGGCGCCTCCAGAAGAAATTAAATAATTAAATAAATAAAATTAAATAAATAGGCACCTAGAAAAGTAATTAAATAAAATTGCATAGTTTGAATAATGAGATTTACTAAACATAAATTTAAAACAAGAGTTGCAGAGCAACGTAGTTTCTACCAAAATGTTCATGAATAGTTTTGCATGATCTCAATCATTTATTTGGACTACATTTTGTATTAATGTATGGCATATTTAGGAAGTGTTGGATAATTTTGTGGTTCTAGTCTTGGTCATAGATATCAATGAATGCATGTTCTTACCTGTAAAAAATGTGGTAGTATCTTTGGTTTTGCAAATATCTAACAAATACATTATGTACTATCATCTACAGGGACAGAGAGTAGCTGTAAAAACATTTGCTACTCACTAGAGCAAGCAGAGAAGTGCCAGAAAAGCATGGCACACTTTAATCCCTACATATAATAGAAGAAAAGAATCCATAAAATGATTCAGTATCTTAAAAGATAGTTTTGCATTGCAATTGTCACTCACTTTTTAATCAGAAATTCATTTTGATCAAATATGGATGGAAGTTTGGTGAACAAAACAATCAAGAGGCAATCAAAGTCCATCTCGTAAGAACCATGATTGTGGCAAGTGCAATTGAGAAAAAATGCATTTTGATTGCCAACAGCACAGACACTGATCAATGAGCTACTAGAACTCATATCAACTTCAAATCTACTCACATGTTTGAGATGTAAACTTTCCAGTTTCCTATGTACACTCACATTTATAAAAGGCATAAATATTTTCATGGAGGGAAAAATGTATTGAGATTGAATGGAAGTGTGTAGAACTCCTCATTATGGCTATCCCCTTTGAATGTTTGAAATTTAACACACCAAGGCATTCCTCTATCCTTCTTTGCTTTGTGAACTTGTAGTGTATTGTCTAGGAATACTGCAATTATTAGTGTAATTATTGGTGTTGGAGTGAAAACCATGAAAATCATTGAAGTGCAATCACACATAGACAAATTAAATTTGCATGATAGAACAATACCATGGCTTGACCTAATATACAATTTTTTTGAAAAATTAGGACTAGCATGTCAAACTTACCCATGTGGCCCCTGTATGAACAGGTCCATGGAAAGCATGGGAGACTTTAAGAAAGGCTGCCAATTGGCCTTGCTCAGAAGTAGCCAACTTAGCTTCTTGTGCTGTAGTAAATTCATTTAAGTACTGAGAAATGGACAGTCCAAGGAACAAAGAAACTCCAGTAATGAACACGTTATGCAGAGAGTTCATGTTTGTGAACTGTAAGAAGGAAAGACCAACTGCCTTGGAACAGACACACAAATAGAAACTATATTTAGAGGCCACAAAATATTTAAAATAGGGTGCAAAGAACACTGCTGTAGCTAATGGGATTAAAAAATACTGTCTTACCAACTAGCCCAAATAGGACACAATACAATGCTACAAAAATTGGGAAAGGTATTGATGCAAAGAGGGCTCCAAATTTTCCTACTTGCAAAAACAGTCACAAATGTGACAGAAACAATAACACATGTGACCCTATGCAAGTCAAATGAAAAATTTAAAACTACCTAAAATAAAAAAATTGCAGGTCTGAGGTTTATCTAGTTTTAAAAATATATATATCTCAATATTACCAGCAATATATTTGTGAAATTTCAGTCATAGTCACTGTCAAGGATATTTTAAAAAGCTCAAGCTTGTGATATTTTCAACAAAATCTCAGGGTCCCTACCAAGAAAAGATATATCAGGATATATCATGATATTTTTAAAGATATATGCTTCTTTGGCTGCAACAATAGCAATTAATTAAAATCTCACATTGTCATGTAAACCTCACTTAAAGAGGAAAATGAAACAAAAAAACATTATTATAAATCCAAAATGATTTCTTCTACTCAGAAAATGAATCACTCATAGAAAATTGTCCAATTGAATGATGTATGTATGTATAAGGCCTATAATCTTACAAAGTCTGAAGAGGTGACATATACATACGTATAAAAGGGAAGATGCTAGGTACAAGTCTTAGCTTGTTCTAGCAGAATAGTTGCCTCTCAGACCATTGTACAAGTCTATTAGATAAAAACATCAGTTATAGTTAGAATTTGGCCAGTAGATTTTGGTAGAAGAGTTATTCTTACAATTCAAAGGCTAGAAAGTTTATTCCCTACTAACCAATAAAAGTTCGTAAGAATTAAAAAAAATCAAATGCTTAGCAGTAAGAAGCTTCTATTTAGAACTTCATAAGTTATGGAACATTAACAACCATCTCTTAATTAATTGTATAGTTGAATCAAGATGTCCTTAATAAACTTGATTCGACATCATTCAAGGCCCCTTTTTTTCGGTTAATAAGATAGAAAATTAGGCTTCAATACCATGAAACTTTTGAAACTCATCTATAATAAGTTCAAGCATTTTATAGGGACAATTCGCGAAACAGGTACTTAACATTCACATTGCTAATATAGACATGAACAGTATTGTTCCTACTAAATTAATACATAGAAGATGGGCCTTGGGACTAAATACCATATAAACATGCCTGGTCCTAAATAGGTGCAAAAACATGCTCAAAATAAATCATTATTTATTTTTATTACTGTTTCTTCACTTCATTTAATATCTGTAAGTTGATGGTCATATTGATGCTGTTAATCACATGTTGGAGATTTTGATAGAACAATTGCCAGAGGCATTGAGCCAATCTATTCTGAGAGTCAGCTTCACAGTAGCTAGAGATAACATTGCCTATTAAGGTAGCAATATTAAAACCAAGGATAACATTGCCACATATGCACAACTTTTATGTTTTTTCTAGATGGGCTAGATATTAGCATAATAGTTGGGAGTCATTGGAAGTACCTTATGGCTACAAGCCCAACCAACACTTTACCAGAATCCATTCTCACCATCAGATCTACTAGTGGCTACAAAACTTTGAGTGTTAAAAAAAAAGCAATATCAAATTCAGGGATTAACATCAACATATATGGGCAAATTGATTATCTTTTTCTCTAGATATTAGATATACTAGTAGGACAGTTAGGAGGCAAATCCCTACATACTTTATAGGCATTAGCTTGACAATAACTCTTTGAACCAATTTATTCTTGCCATCGAGTGCTATTCTTGCTCTGCATACCTTATAGCCATAAGCTCAACCAACACTCTATAAACCAATATATTTTCACTTTTAGCTCCACAAAACAAGAGCAACATCACCATAAGTTCAACCAACACTCTTATAGAACCAATCTATTATCACTGTCAACTCCTTAGATGGTGGAGATATTGATCCATTCTCAGAACTGCATTCTTTATAGCTATAGGCTCTGATAAAACAATAAAAAATAACAGTAGATATATCATAGAGCAGAATATAAGAAGCAAAATAGAGATATTAACAGGTGTTGTTCACTACTTGATTTAAGAAATAGAGGTTACAAATATATAGCTTCAATGAAACTCAACAAAGTCCTACAAAACTGGATCTACACTTGACATCTAACTAAATTAATAGACAACACACTAATGACTATTGACACAACTACAACTCTTATTGACGGCACTGAAACTAACTGCCATCACTCTTACACTATGAAATATTCCATTCTCACCATCGGCTCCACCAGTAGCTAGACAACATTGGGTAACACTATCCTACCCTAAAGATAAATACTCAAGCACAAATTGAATTTTTTTCCTCTATAAATGGTACAAATATTAACAGGACAGTCCAGACAACTTTTTGGGATAGTAATACTCAATCCCAGAGATAACATCACAAGCTTCCATTCATTTAGACTATCTACCACTCACTTATCCAGATACACTCTACTTAAATATCTTCCATTTTAATGGACAAATAGTCAATAGGAATTTTACACCTCATTCAAAATAAAAAGTGGTAAATATTTTTCCTTCTTTTATTAGTCAAAATTAACATTTAATTATTGAAATGAATGATGTTTAAGAATAGCCACCTACATAACCATGTTCAAGAGGAAAGTTTTTCTTTTGTGGCTTACTGGCAGTCCTCCTCTTGTCTCTACTCCAAGCTAGCAGTACAAATAATTTTTGTCTTTATTTCTAGCAGGCAATGTACAACTAAAAACTATTTGGTGTTCCAAATTTGACAAAAGAGATAGAAGAAGAAACCAATGCTTAAGAGGGCTTGTGCATCTCCTCAAAACTACAAGTCGCTGTAATCCTTGGCCTTGGAAGAGGACTGAAGAACAATGGCGAGCATTTTCTAGGATATCCAGTAATAGGCTTCCAAAATGAAATACAGTCTTCTGGATCATGTCTTGCTAGCCTTGAAGATGAACTATTAACAACTTGCTCATGGGATCCTCGAGTCAAAAGCCAATTTTCCACCAAATTGGAGTTTCTATAGGTCTATCTAGGATCAGAGACTTTCTTCTTGACGTAAAAAAAATTAGATACATGGTTCCTAAGAGCCTTTGCGGGGTTGAACTCTACGATGGTATCTTAATTCGTTATGTGAAGGCTTCAAGTGCTTACCTTGGCAAAGAAGAAGATTCAGTAGACATGGACACCATATTTTACTGATCGCATGACCCACAAATTCCTACATTGTAAACAAATGTTATACAAGAGATTGCGCAGATGGTTTTTTTCAAATATGAAGGCGTGCCCCATTAGGGCAAAAACAGGAATATTGCTTTTGTGGGTGCAATCCAAAAACAGAGTAAAGTGGAAGAGTTTAGGAGGGTAATGACAACTTTTTCTAGGATGATGTTCATTGTACTCTCTTTTTGGTCTAAAACTAATAGAAAAACTACTTAAGTTCTCTAAAAAACCCCAGCTAATGCATGCACACAATGACTACTCCATTTCAGTGACCATTGGCACCTTGCACCACCCCTCAACATTCATGAGAACCTGACATTGCATGCCCTGTGTCCACCAGTTCTTCAACCCAAGCCTCATCTTCAATAGCACACCGTCACCGTTTATACCCTGCTAAGGACGAGAATCTTTACATGCAGTTTTCTCAATATTTAAGTTTTTTTTTTTTAAAAAAAGAGGATAAACCTCAGACTAAAATTAATTAAGATATGATAAAATTCAGAATACAAGATGGGGTAAATAGGTCCCCTTAAAACGACAAACATCCAAAGCCAAAATTGCAGCCATAAGACATCATCTGACATCCCTCCGATTCAACAAACAGGAAGAGGAGAAGGATTGTCAAAAGAGATCAAGGAATCTAACATGGCTGGTCGTAAAAGAGAGGTGTGATCATAAGACACTTCCTGAACTTCCTAGTCTATAGCTGAATTTGCTAACTAATCTGCCACTTTATTGCCTTCCCTATAACAATGAGAAATTTCAAAGGAATCAAAGAACTGTAAACATGTCCAGGCTTGTTCAAGAATGTATTGAATGGACCAATTATCTACTTTTCAGTTTTGTAAAGCTAAAATAATGATGCAAGAGCATCCAGGGTGTAAGAGCAATCTTGCATCAACCAAAAATAATAATAATAATAATAAAATGTGTTGTTTCTTTTCAATAAGGGCTAAATTTGGCAGGGTTACTATTTTTAGTAAGAGCTTTCTGAAAAGGTATTATAATTGAAAATCCAATGGTCAGATCGAAAGTTATGGCCTCGCGAAGTTGACCTATTTTTGGAGGGAGATGCAAATTTCAAAATTAAGCTGGTGGTCGCCAAAAGGGCTATATATAACCATTTTTGGGAACCCTTAGGGTAGTAGAGTTAAGGGGGAAGGTGTAGAGTCAAGAAAGGCGGGAAATTAGAAACCCTAGTTGATTCGGGGATTACAGAAGGTTGAAGATTCTAGAGTTTTGAGAGAGAGAGAGCTGTAATGTGTTGCATCCTGTAGGGGATTCATCCTCTGATTGTATTTGAGCTTCTGTACTGTAATGTTTTTCCCATATTAATGAAATATCATTCTATTTTCTGTGTGCAATTTTTGTTATTGTGTGTTTTATGATTTACCCCCTTCATCAAGTGGTATTAGAGCGAGGGCTCCTAAGTGTGTAGATAGATCGCCGACCATGAGGTAGTTTGCACCAGGACCTGAGGTTGTAGGTTTGTTGCATAGATCAAGATGCCTCCATGAAGAAACTGTGGTGGGAGGAATGCTTTGACGGAAGAGGGTTTTAGAGCCCTGCAAAGACAAATTGATGCATTCCAAGAGGAGCTGCGAAGAGGATTCGAGCCGAGAAGGAGAAAGGAAAGCTAAGATGAAACTGAAGAAGAGCTATTTGAGGAAGAACAAGAAGCTGCAGGAGATCCTGTAGAAGTTAGGTTGTTGAGGGCCATTTCAAAGATCGGAAAGAGGCCCAGGATTGAAGTTTCTACCTATTCTGGAGATTTGAATCCAGAACAACTTATTGATTGGATCAATGATATGGAAGAGTATTTTGAGTATGAAGATGTGGAAGACCCCGAACGGGTCAAGTTTGTAAAGACAAAGTTGAAGGGCCACGCCAGTATTTGGTGGAAGGAGGTCCAGTTAGAGAGAAATAGAAGAGAAAAAGCATAGATTACCAGATGGGATCGGATGGTGGAGAAATTGAAGAAGCAGTTCATTCCTGTGGACTATGAGATGGAGTTGCTGAAGAAGCTGCAAGGATTGAAGCAAGGTAACAAGTCTATTAAGGAGCATATAGAAGATTTTTATAAGATCACTATCAAGACAGGCCATGGAGAGGCCAACAAGGAGAAGGTGGCACGTTACATTAATGGGTTGAGGCCAAGTATTCAAGAAGAGTTGAGCCTGGTCAGAATGACCACCATAGAAGATGCGTACCAATTTTCCCTGAAGGTGGAAGAGAAGCTCAATAAGAGATTTGAAAGCAAGCAAAGGGGAAGAGGTCAAGGTGGAAGGACTGGCGGAAGACCCTATGGAGGCCAAAATGAAGAACCAAAGAAAAGTGAAGAAGTTGGAACCAGTCAAAATCAGAGAGGAGATAATACCTACCGCCCTCATGACCAGAATAATGGTGAGCAAAGAGGAAGAGGAAGAGGTATACTTGGGCAAGGACCTGGAAGAGGAGGTTTCAGAGGAACATGTTTCCAATGTGGAGAAGAAGGGCATCGAGCATACGAGTGTCTGCAACATCAAGGAAGGATGAATAGAAGACCTGAAGGTAATGCATGAGTTGCACATGTGGATGAAGATACACAGTCTAAGCACTCCGAAGATGCAGAAAGGGGAGAAACCCTAGTTGTCAGAAGAACTTTGTTGAGTGAGGAGAAAAACCCAGTCAGAGGAAGAGTTTATTCCGCACAAGGTGCAAATGTGAAGGTAAGTGTTGTGATATTATTATTGACAGTGGAAGCACTGATAATCTTGTTTCAGAGGAGATGGTTGACAAGTTGAAGTTGACAAGAAAAAAGCATCCGCATCCATACCGGATTGCATGGTTGCAGAAGGACCATAGAGCTTTGGTCAATGAACAGTGTTTAGTGAGGTTCAAGATTGGTGACTACCATGATGAGGTGTTGTGTGACATCATACCTATGGGTGCATGTCATATGTTATTGGGGAGGCCGTGGTAGTATGATAGGAGCGCTGTCCATGATGGCCTCGCAAACACATACTCCCTAACAAAGGATGGAGTCCGTCATAAGTTGAAGCCCTTGAAGGAGGTGGAAGAAAATGTATGTAGTACTGCCAGAATTTGCTTGGTAGATGGTAGAAAGTTTTTGGAGGGTATGAAGCATGAGCATCATTGCTTTGCATTGATTCTTAAGATTAGTCAAGAGAAGTGTGAAGATGTAGCAACAGAAGTCTCAGAAATGTTGGAAGAATTTCAAGATATTGTCTCTGATAATGTACCAAAAGGTTTACCACCAGTGAGGAAGATAAGTCATCAAATGGATTTGATACTGGGAGCTAGTTTGCCAAACAAGGCAGCCCACAGAATGACTCCAATAGAGAATGAAGAGTTGAACATACAAGTTCACGAGCTGTTAAGGAAGGGACTGATAAGGGAGAGCCTAAGTCCATGTGCAGTACTTGCAGTACTAGCACCAAAGAAAGATGGAGAGTGGAGGATGTGTATAGATTCCTGAGCCATCAACAAGATCACAATCAAGTATAGATTTCCATTGCTGAGAATGGATGACATAATGGATTGTTTGAGTGGAGCCAAGTACTTCACGAAGATTGATCTGAAGAGTGGGTATTACCATATTCGAATCAAAGAAGGAGATGAATGGAAGACAGCCTTCAAGACAAAGGAGGGTTTGTATGAGTGGTTAGTCATGCCATTTGGGCTAACCAATGCACCGAGCACATTCATGCGGCTCATGAACGGGGTACTGAAGGAATTTTTGGGAAGTTTTGTTATTGTTTATTTAGATGACATTTTGATTTTCAGTAAGACTTGGGATGAGCATTTGATGCATATCAGAAGAGTTTTAGAGAAGCTAAGGGAGGAGAAGTTGTTGATCAATCTAAAGAAATGTACTTTTGCAAAGAAGGAGTTGGTATACCTGGGATTTGTTGTCTCAGAGGAAGGTCTTAAGATGGACCCAGAGAAGGTGAGGGCTATCATTGAATGGCCTATGCTAAGGAGTGCTTTCGAGGTAAGATCTTTTCATGGTTTGGCAAGTTTTTACAGAAAGTTTATCAGGAATTTCAGTAGCATTTGTACACCTCTAACTTAGACAATGAGAGGGGATAGAAAAGAGTTTAGATGGACTAAAGGAGCAGACAAGAGCTTTGATACATTGAAGCAGAAAGTCATAGAACAACCTGTGTTGGCACTTCCAGATTTCAATAAGGTATTTTAGTTAGATTGTGATGCTAGTGGTAGTGGTATAGGAGCTGTTCTAAGTCAAGAAGGTAAGCTCATTACCTATTTTAGTGAGAATCTTAATGATGCCAAGAAAAAGTATTCTATTTATGATCAAGAGTTTTATGCAATAGTCCAAGCTTTGAAGAAATGCAGACATTATTTGTTGCCAAAAGAGTTTGTTTTATATACTGATCATCAGGCTTTGCAGTATCTTAATAGTCAAGGAAAGTTAAATCAAAGGCACTTAAGATGGGTTGAGTTTTTGCAGAGTTATACTTTTGTTTTGAAGCATAGGAGTGGGAAGTCCAACAGGGTTGTAGATGCCTTGAGCAGAAGGTGAAATTTGTTGACAGAAATGAAGATAGAGGTTGTTGGGTTTGATGAACTCAAAAGTTTGTATCCGGAAGATCTAGATTTTGCAGAGGCTTGGAAAGCTTGTTTGGAATCTATTACTTTGGATAGGACAAAATGGTTGGATTACATAATCCAAGATGGCATGTTGTTTAGAGGAAGCCAGTTGTGCATTCCGAGGAGTTCCATGAGAGAGAACCTGATTAAGGAGAAGCATAGTGGAGGATTAGCTGGACACTTTGGATGAGATAAGACCATTGCTATTGTTGGTGAACATTATTACTGGCCACAATTGCAACAAGATGTGAGGAAATTTATGCAGAGTTGCAGAGTGTGTCAGATGGCAAAAGGAACAAGTTAGAATATAGGGCTATATCAACCATTACCTATACCAGAGAAGCCATGGGATGATATTAGTATGGATTTTGTTCTTGGTTTACCAAGGACACAGAGAGGGCATGATTCCATTTTTGTGGTGGTGGATAGATTCTCAAAGATGGCCCATTTTATTCTTTGCAAGAAGACTAATGATGCTATTCACATTGCAGAGTTATTTTTCAAGGAGGTGGTGAGACTACATGGTCTACCTAAGAGCATAGTTTTAGATCGAGATACCAAGCTTGTTGGTTATTTCTGGAGGACATTGTGGAAGAAGTTGAAGACAGATTTGAAGTTTAGTTCTGCACACCATCCACAGACGGATGGACAGATAGAAGTGGTGAATAGGAGTTTGGGTAACCTGCTACGATGCTTAGTAGGAGATAAGCCTAAGGGATGGGATTTGATTTTACCATAGGCAGAATTTGCTTACAACAATTCTATCAAGAGGAGCACAGGTAAATCTCCATTCTGAGTTGTGTATGGGAGTAGCCCAAGAACTGCTTCCGAAATTGAGGAGGATGGATAAGGGGGAGAAGAGTAGTGCCGAAGCTAAAAATTTTGCTGAACACATGAATAATTTGCATGAAGAGGTAAGAAAGCATATCCATAAGATGAATTCTCAGTACAAAGCTAAGGCAAATCAGAAGAGGAGGCATAAGGAGTTTCAGGAGGGTGATGAAGTCATGGTTCACTTGAGAAAAGAAAGATTTCCAGTTGGTACATATAATAAGCTGAAGATGAGAAAATTTGGACCATGTAGAATCCTAAAGAAGCACGATTCAGGAAATGCATTTGAGGTAGAGTTGGCTGATGACATCAATATTTCACCAGTGTTCAACATTTCAGATCTGACAGAGTATCATGATGATGGACTTGATAAAGGAACACAGTGGGACATTCCAACATCAACTTCAGAGAAGGAGGAGATAGAGGGCATTCTGGATAGCCATGTGGGTAAGAGTACAAGAGACAGGCAGTATACATAATACTTGGTGAAATGGAAAGGAAGGCCTGTTGAAGACTCGTCATGGTTATCTGAGACTGAAGTTAATCGTTTTGGTTTCCCTCTAACACATGCGAAGTGACAGGGTCACTTTTCAAATTACCTCAGGTGTTTGATGCAGGAGCATCCAGGGTGTAAGAGCAATCTTGCATCAACCAAAATAATAATAATAATAATAATAAAATGTGTTGTTTCTTTTCAATAAGGGCTAAATTTGGCAGGGTTACTATTTTTAGTAAGTTTGCATTTGTGCACGGTTGGATACAAAATCTTACACAGACCCCCAGAAAGGTGAATTGAAGCTAATGGTGAAGAAATCACTTCAATATCATTTGTCATTTGTGAGATATTAAAATTTCAAATTCCAAAAATCCTATTGAAATATTCAAAGTCAAATTTGAGGCACTTAGAGGCTCTGGATGGGCCCGAAATTTGGTGGGAACACCAAGTAGTCTACCTATTGGTACTACTTCGTGCACCATCGTCTTTTCGAGATCGTTTCGAAAAGATATTACAATTGAAAATCCAACGGTCGGATCAAAAGTTATGGCCCCGCGAAGTTGACCTATTTTTGGAGGGAGATGCAAATTTCAAAATTAAGCTAGTGGTTGCCAAAAGGGCTATATATAACCATTTTTGGGAACCCTTAGGGTAGTAGAGTTAAGGGGGAAGGTGTAGAGTCAAGAAAGGCGGGAAATTAGAAACCCTAGTTGATTCGGGGATTACAGAAGGCTGAAGATTCTAGAGTTTTGAGAGAGAGAGAGAGCTGTAATGTGTTGCAGCCTGTAGGGGATTCATCCTCTGATTGTATTTGAGCTTCTGTACTATAATGTTTTTCCCATATTAATGAAATATCATTCTATTTTCTGTGTGCAATTTCTATTATTGTGTGTTTTTTGATTTACCCCCTTCATCAAATAATAATAAAGGAATCCCCTTCTATAGCTACTACTTTGAAGCCTTTCTCTATTGTGATCTAGAGAGCATGAAGTAAGGTAAAAGCCTCAGCCATGTTATTAGTTCCTTCAGGAAGTTTCTTGGCTTTTGCTGCTAGGAGTTCCCCTTGAGCATTCTTGATAACACAACCTAGGCCCGACGGGCCCGGATGCCCTCTATAGGCTCCATCGAAGTTAATTTTCACAAAGGGGTCGATGGGAGGGTGCCATTTGATGGTGGTTTCGTCCACTTTCGGTGGATGTGATGAAGCTCCCACACTGTTATGAAATTTCTGAAGCTCTTTCCACTGAGTAGAGATGAAGAAATCCCAACTAGTCCACTTGGAATCTCTCTTTGGCGACCTACAGAGCTTAGCAATAACTATTTCTGAAATAAGGGCTTCCATATCCTTCCACAACTCCTCTAAATCCTTTGAAGAATTACAAATAACTTTGGAATTTATTTCTTTCCATAATAACCACAGCACAATGGAAGGGCTAATGATCCAAATCGTATGAAAATATGCCTCTTTGAATAGAAAAGACCAGCTTTCCAACCATTGTAACAAAGAGGCAGGGATTGGAGCACACCACTTGAACATTTAAGTTATTAATTCTAGACATGTATGCATATCGAGGGATTTGTGCAACATGTATGCATATGTCTATTAGATAAAAACTTAAAAATAAATTTAAAAATGCCAATAAAATTAATATTTCTTCAAAAAAGGAACACTAATCTCTCTACTTTTAGAAAATACAAATTTCTAACTTGTCCCTCCAAGACAGATTAAAATACTAGAAAAAGGCATGGTTACTAAACTGTTGAAAGATTACTCACCATAAAGACAAATTCCTCTATTGAACTTTTCTTGCAAGCAACCCAACACTTAGAAAGCTTTAACCATGATATCTCTTTTACAAAGATGCTGGAGATAGTCAAATTTTAAAGGCCCAAGTTACAAGGTGGTGACCATACTCTTTGGAAACGAAAAACAAATGATCTGAAATATTCAACAACCAAATCAGCTTAATAGAAGTTATGAAAAAATCCAAAACTTTCTCCTTGACTTCATATACCAAACATTCTTCTAAAAGAAAGCGAAAAAAAAGTTCAGAACATTAAGACAAGATCCAACCCAAAAGTAACGGTCAATCAAAGACTTCGCAAAAATGAAAGCTAAAAAAATGCACAAGATCCATTTCATAGCCCTCGTGACAACGAAGCAAACTTTACAAGTTTATTCCCAAGCAAATCTAGATAATGTATGGCTTCAAACATGTCCATGTTTTCTTTTTTTGTTAAAGAAAAGCTTTCAATCAGTAGCTAGTCTGAGGATTATAAGCCACACCGGGACTGAGACACTACCCAGACTCCTATAGGAAATTTCCACAATGGGCGAAACAAATTTTGGCATGAAAAACATCTGAAACATAAAGTGACAAGTACACTGGAAAATACTTACAAAAAAAAATGATGAAGTTCACAAGAGATTGTTAATTTAATGTTCATCAGAGATCATAAACACCCCACAATTCAACTGAATTCATAAGCTTAGTCCAAACTTTTGAGCAGTCTAAAGTCCTCGGCAAAATATCCATAAAGGTAGCTTGGGAAGTTCTAGATAGAATCACTCCATATAGTATAAAATACATAAATGATCATGTATAATCCAGCTGACTGCATGGTAAAGAAGCAGCATTACCAAGTTCGAAACAGAGCCTTTCTTCAAGCGGAATAGCAGATTCTGCAATGTTTGGACATCAAGAACATAAAAAACATGAAGAATGGTTGCTAAAGAGTTTAACACATAAATTATACCCAACTGCTAGTAGCTTGTATATGACATGCCTAAATTTGGGTGTGATGGGGTGCGCTCCTTCCTCCACTCCCTTAAAACTCTCCAGTGGCACGCAGAATGTTATATTTGCACACTTTTTGAGAAAAATGAAAGCAATGTATGAAATTATTTCTAGTATTTATACAAAACTTTATAATTTAAATCTTGATGATCCCGAATAATAGCCCTTATCCGGTGAAAGTTTTCTACCAATTAGATTGAAAAAATAATAATTTTTCAAATATGTTTTGTTATATTCAATTTCGGTCTAACTCATTCTACATATCCGCTCCAAGGTCTAGCATCACAATTCATCAGGGAATAATGCGCTAGAGAAATCACTTAAAATTCTGTTTTTTTGGAAAGTTTGTATAACTATTGCACGTCTCTCTTTTTTTTTTTCTTCTTAAGTTTTTTCTATTTATTTTTGGTATTTTATTTTATTTTTAATTTTTTTATAAATTTATATGGAAAAAATGAAATATTTACATATAAAATTAATATTTTTGTCTTATGTATAGAGGTTGCATCTTATTTCAAGAAACTATGGCTTGTCAATGGATTACAATATCTTATGAATTATGTATTTTATTATTGCTCTATTTAATATTATTTAGTTTAATATAAATTTAAGGTTTCAAGTCTTTTGCTTTTTCTTGTAAATATCAAATGGGTTGAATTGCTCTTAAAAAAATAAATATAAAAAATAAAATATGAAATATATGAAAGGATTCAAGTTACCAATTAGAGGATGTTGTTGAACAAGATTAATAGAATGCATTGGATGTTGTTCATTTATATAGAAGAAATATGAAATACTTTGTAACATGTTTAGAGAATGTATAAAAATCTTAGAAGTTTAAACTCAAATCGATTTGACTTTTAAATGTTGGGAGGTTGGGATTGGAGAAGACCATTGTTTTTATATAAATTTGTTATAGGCAAAAGGTCAAGAATATTTGGATTTTTTTTTAATCTAAAGATTTAGAAAAAAATAAAAAAAATATAAATTTCTATTTTAAACAATTTAGAAATAAAAGGAAAAAACATACTTTATATATATATTTTTAAATATAAATATACTAGTTAATTATAATAGTTATTTTTCATATATATATATATATATATATATATATATAAGTTTTTATTAAATAGGGGGAGACCCTTTGGTGAAATGGTGGGGCTTCTTGCCTGTAGTTCCAACAACCAAGGTTCAAACCTCACGGGGTTGCCCTCTACCACATCAATAGTTGACGGACCTTACTTAGGGGAGACCCTATAGTGAAATGGTGGGGCTTCTTTCCTGTAGTGCCACCAACCAAGGTTCAAACCTCGCAGGGTTGTCCTCTACCATGTCAACAATTGAGGGGCCTTACCTCCAATTTTTCTTTAAGATTGTGACAAAGGTGTTGGCTAATAGGTTGAAATGTGTATTGGAAAAAGTTATCTTAGTGGAACATAACAATTTTACTCCAGGAAAGAAAATAATTGACAACATTATCATCACAATAGAGGTTATACATACCATGACTTTGGAAAACATGAAAGGTATGATGATAAAGCTCGACATTAGCAAAGCCTATGATCGGGTAAGGTGGAGCTTCCTAACTTCAATCATGAGAAGATTTGTCTTTAGCACTAATTGGATAGATCTAATCCATGCATGTATTTCATCTCCAAGATATTCGATTTTATTCAATGGGTCAATGTGTGGCTTTTTCATAGCAACTAATGGCTTGAGGCAAGGAGATCCATTGTCGCCTTTCCTATTTATCATCATGGTAGAAGCGATGGGCCGCTACTCTAGTAAACAAAGAGAGACAGGTCTTTGGAAGGGAATCATATTGGTAGAGGATCTGGACCCACTTACGTACATCCAATTTGCCAATGACACGATGTTATTGGGAGAGGCCTCGCTGAGAGAGGCTGAAGTGATTAAATCAACATTAGACATGTATAAACTTGTATGGGGCCAAGCTTTAAATAAGGAAAAATCTAAAATAATCTTCTTTAACACAAAGAAAGTAATGTAAAAGAAAATTGTTAGGGTCCTTAAATTTATGATTGGGAAGCTCCCTTCAAAATATTTGGATATTCCGTTAATTTCTAGTTCAAGAAGATCCTCTCACTAGGAAGAGGTAGCTAGCAAGTGCAGGAACAAGATTAGCACTTGGAAGAATAAATGGCTATCACTGGCTAACATAATCTTGATGACAAGTCTAAGCTATCCATAGTTCCCATATACATGATGTCCTATTTCAGGTTAACAAACAAGACCACTTCAGGATTAGAGAGTTTATTCAAAAACATTTTATTGGAAGGAGCCAAGGATAATAGGAGAATACCCCTACTAAGTTGGGACACAACCTGTGATCGAAAGGAAAACGGAGGAGTGGGTCTTCGCAGGATGAAAACCCAAAATCTAACCCTATGAGCCAAGCTCTCTTGGAAAATGTACAAGGAGCCTGAGAAATTGTGGTGTAAAATTCTTCAAAAGAAATACTTGGACAGTAGTGATCCAAGGAGAATTTTAACGTCAACTAATACAGGGAAAGGAACTGCAATATGGAAATTCATGGAGGAAAGTAAGGTGGTCTTAACGGAACACCTAACTTGGAAGATTGGTAATGGAAGAATGGCCAAATTTTGGATAGACTCATGGAATGGGGAAGCCTCCATCGATAGCATAGTGGATGTCAGAGATTGGATAGGGGGAGTAGAAAGATCAATGGGAGAACTTGTAGGTGACTATGTCACAATATCGACAGGCAAAACAGGTCCCTCCTACAATTGGGTCTCGCTTGAGCATGCCCCAATCCCAGCATCAACAAAGTAAAAAGTGGAAGAGATACTCCAGCAACACTGAATCTGATTGAATGGCCAGGATGACAAAATTATATGGTGTGGCTCGAGGTCAGGAGAGTATTTAGTAAGACTAGGATAGGTGATTCAGAATGCCCTCCAAGAAAAAGTGGGGTGGCCAAAGAAATTGTGTTGGGATCAGTCCATCCTCCCAAAAGCCAGAGCATTCTTGTGGATGTCTCTCCACGATAGAATATTGACATACGACAGATTAAGGACCATTGGCATATTAGGGCCAAACATGTGCCCTATGTGTATGAATAATGAGGAAATGACCAGTCATCTATTAGTTAATTGTGAAGTGGCCTCATAGTGATGAGATTGGTTGGTACACTACAAGATAGGATGACCTTCTTGGATTTCTAGAGAGCTGGCCTTGAATGTATACCAATGCAACATGGGGAGACATTTGGATGATTGCTCCATTAATGGTGGTTTGGCAACTTTGGAAAGAACGCAACATGAGGATATTTAACGAGCAAAGCTTGGGGGTAGAGGATATCCAACATAAAGTAAGGGAGGGGATATGTGAAGTCACCAATGCTAAGCAGAGGAGTGGAAGGAAGAAAACATTTGCCCTTTGGGATGAGAGAATTTAGAGCAAGTTGGTTGGGCTAAAAAGGGTAACAAGGTCAATTCTTAGCAGCCAAAAGAAGAGATGAGGTGTTGTTTGGTGGAAATTGATAGCAGGAAGGTTGAAATTAAATTTTGATGGTGCAACTAAAGGTAACCCAAGCCAAGTAGGGGCTGGCTATATCATTCGGAACACGGATGGGGATTATGTTTGGGCCTTCTCAAGAAAGGTAGGTTTCGCTACCAATAACAAAGTAGAGTTTGAGGCATTGGCTAGGGGTCTTGGGTTCTGCCAGGAGAAAGGATTGAGAGACCTAGATATAGAAGGAGATTCTCTCATCTATATAAATAAAGTTAGTAGAAACCATGTTCAAAATTGGAAGCTGAGGAAATGGGTTGATGAGATAAGAGAAAGTCTTAAATACTTGGGAAATTGGTCGATGGCCCCACATTTTCATAGAAGCGAATGGAGCGGTAGACCTTCTTGCAAATGCAGGAGTCTCCCAGAAGGACATATAAGTGATATATGACACAAGATGTTTCTAGCAAGAACTAGAGGATCTATAATTTTAAAATAAAAGGAGGGACTTCATTCCCGTGGATCAAATCTTGAAAGCGGTGTGATGGTAACGACTTGACGATGGTCTGGGTGACTAGACTACTTCTAGACTGAAGTCATTTTCTGGATGGATTTAGTAAGTCAAGGAAGTGTAAAACAAGTTGAATTCAAATTTGGTATGAGTGGATTCATAAACATATAGGATTCATCCCTGTATTGGTTGCTTAGGTGGAAGGTTGATAGTAATTGATAGTATTGTCGATGCGATGCAACTCTAGAAAACTCATTTAGAAAGATTGATGCATAGATTTGATTCATCCTAAACATTCCCAAGACTAGAAAGAAATCCAAACAGCGAGATAGGAAATCTGCTTTAAATAAGGTAAGAATGGCCAATTTCCTTAACAAGTTACAATGGCAGAACAAAGGCATTTTGGAGTGAAATGCAGGTGCGAAGAGGATGGCTTGGACGAATAGCTAGGGCAGCTACTCAAGATGGAGGATGATTGTTAGGAAAAGCAAAGTACAAAAATTCCTTCCTAATACCAATTTGCAGGAGAGAGAGATATAGATAGTTCATTTAAATTTCAATTATAGTTCCATTCACGAAGCACATTCATAAGTAATAGAATAGAGAATTAAAACATCACACAGAATTGAACACCGGTTTTATGTGGGAAAACCCTTACGGGAGAAAAACCCACACACCAAGCAATAGTCTCTTTTTATTACAGTAAAAAACAATTACATACAAAGTTGCAGATCCTACACTTCCACAGGTATCAATTCACAGTACAATTCTTGTAGCATAACACTTCCTTGATCAACCTTGTTTTGTTTTAATCAAACAATTGGGAAAAGATTTTCTATCGATGTAGACTGTTCAATGTTCTTATTACATTCTTTCTATATTCCAAGCATTTCTAGAAATAATCATTTCAGTTCCTGTAGACAAATGGTCACAATTCGGTTTAACTGTCAAAGATACATCGAACCATCGAAGATACACCAACTAAACTCTCTCTGAACATCTCAAAGTCATCTTGACAACCATATTTCTTGCCAAGTCATCATGTCATCCACCATCGATCAACACTCATCCAATCCCTGCTCCCCCTCGTGGTCTTTCTGGGACCCACCACAAAAGACATGGGCCAGTGGGCACCGTTGGATCAAGATGATCTCAAAGTCATGAAGTCACCAAAAAACTAAACTTGAGAACCTCTAGTCGAAGGTTATGAAGTTTTGAAAACCCCAGACTAGCCGACAACAAAGAGACTAAGTTGAGATGTCAGGAGGTTATGAAACTTTAGAACCATGGGACTTAGGTTAGGAAAGCTTAAGACTACCTAACTTAAGTTATGGAATCTTAGAAGCACCTATACTATAGGGAGAAGATTAAGCCAATAAATTTGAGTCACATTTTCCAACATGCTCCCACTTGACGAAGAACTTACTGTCTCCTTTTAATGCTAGAAGTTACTGAATATCATAGGCCCCAAGGCCCATCGAACAGGTACACCATTTAAACTTATTTTTACTCACAGGCTTCATCAATGCATCAACAACATTCGTCAGAGTATCGACCGTCTCCAAATTAACTTTTCTATCCTCCACCATATCATGAACAAAATGGTACTGCATGTCAATATGTTTCGTCCTGGCATGAAAAGTTAGATTTTTCACCAAACAAATAACACTCTGACTATCATAGTAGATAGTGATCTGCCGTGCATCAAACCCAATATCAGAACACAGCCTTCTAAGCTAGATGGATTCCTTGCAGGCATGAGTTTCTTCCATGTACTTTGCCTCAATAGTAGACAAAGTGACTACAGCCTGCCGCTTGCTCATACAACTAACTACACCACCAAACAACATGAATACATATCCATTGGTGGATCTTCTGCTGTCAATGTCCCATGCCCAATCATAATCCACAAATCCATGAATGCTTATAGAATTCTAAGATCCAGTAGAGTGACCATGATAACACAAGGTGTACTCAACAATACCCTTCAAATATCTGAAAACTCTTTTCACAGCATCCCAATGCGGTCTTCTTGGATTAGCCATAAATTGACTAAGTACTCCCACTGCACTACTTGAGCAATGTATGGCCTTGTATAGACCATTGCATACATCAAATTTCTAACTGCACTCGCATAAGGCACCCTAGTCATGTCCTTAATCTCAGTAGGAGATTTTGAATAATCTTCAACAGATAGCTTCGTTCCCTGCAACACTGGAACAACTAGCTGCTTGTAATCTGTCATATTAAATCTCTCTAGGATAGTATTAACATACTTGCTCTGGCTAAGCCAAAGTTTTCTATTTCATCTATCCCTTCTGATTTCCATCCTAGAATGTACCTAGCTACTCCTAAGTCTTTCATTTCAAATTGTGCTGACAACTGAGATTTTAAATCAGAAATCATACCCTTACTATTCCCAATGGATAACATGTCATCTACATACAAGGCAATAATAAGAAGTTGACCATTTTTAGTCTTGAAATACACACAATGATCAGACTTTGAACTCACAAATCCAAAAGACAACACATAACTGTCAAACTTTTGGTACCACATTCTAGGTGACTATTTTAAACCATACAGAGATTTCTTTAACTTGCAAACCAGATTTTCCTTACCTTTTTCAATGAAGTTCTCTAGCTAGGACATGTAAATTTCTTCTTCCAAATCTCCATGAAGAAATGTTGTCTTCACATCCATCTGTTCAATTTCTAAGTCATATGCTATTGCAATTGACAATAGAAATCTGATAGATGTCAACTTAGCTACAGGAGAAAATATTTCTCCATAATCAATTCCCTCCACCTAGGAATACCCTTTCATGGCCAACCTTGCTTTATGCTTCTCAACACTGCTATCTAGACCAATCTTCTTTTTAAACACCCATTTTCATCCAACAGGCTTTCACCTTCAGGCAAAGGTACTAAATCCCAGGTTTCATTCTTCTTCAATGATGCCATTTCTTCATTCATGGCTTCCAACTAGGAATTTGAATTAGACATACCAATAGCCTCTCTAGCAGTCCTAGGCTCATCAGTGTTAGCAATCAAAGCATAGGCACAACTAGAATCTAACATAGAATATCCAAACCTTTCAAGTTGCCGCTTCTCACATGTAGACCTCCTCACATACTGAGGCTGAGGTTCTTCTTCTTGTTTAAAACATTTAGAGTTTCTTGATCTCTCCTCACTAATAGGTCCACTAGGAGTACGTAATTCATCCTTATCTGGAGTAAGAGGGATTTCAGCTACCTCCTTTTCTATTTCTTTGACCTCTGGTTCTAGATCAATAGTAGAGGTTTTTAGCTCACAAAAGATCACACTTCTTCTATACAACACCTTCTCAATAACTAGATTCCAAATCTTGTACCCTTTTACACCAATCCCATAACTGATGATGATATATTTTACTACCTTGTTCTCCAATTTAGATCTTTTCTCATTCAACACATATGCATATGCCTCACAGCTAAAGACTCTGATGTGTCTCAATGAGGGCTTCTTTCTAGACCATGCTTCCATAGGTGTCTTGTCTACAAGCACCAAAGTGGGAGATCTATTAATTAGATAACATGTTGTAGCCACAACCTCATCTCAGAACTACTCATCATACTTCTCGCCCTTTCCATCAGTGTTCTATTCATCCTTTCTACAACTCCATTTTGTTGTGGAGTGTAAGGAGTTGTTTAATGCCTTTTAATTCCATGGTCTTTGCAATACTTTTCGAAATCTACAGAACAAAACTCTCTGCCATTGTCTGTCCTCAATCATTTTATTTTTTTTCCAGTTTGATTTTCAACCAAGGTTTTAAATTCCTTAAACTGACAAAAAACTTCAATTTTACTTCTAACAAAATAAACAAATGTCCTCGAATAATCATCTATGAAAGAGACAAAATATTTAGACTTCTATAACGAAGGACATCAACTAGACCAAATACATTAGAGTGAACATAATCCAAAATTCCAGAATATTTATGAGGACTAGAATAAAATGAAACATGGTGTTGAGCATTTCCGTATATGCAATATTCGTAAAAATTGAATTCAAGATTACAATCATCAAGCCCTTCAACCAAGTTTTTATTTTTCAAGGCTTTTAAGCCTTTTTCACCAATGTGGCCAAGCCTATGATGCCACAACATTGTTTTCTCTATTGAGAGCTTCACCTCCAAGGAGTTAGCACCCACAGGAACAATGTTTTCCTTCTCTTCAAAATCAGATTTCTTCAACTTTATAGAAGCACTGTTACATTGAACTGCATGTGTGCCCAGCTTGTATAGAGTGCCAATTCGTGCACCCTTAGCCAGCACCATAGAGCCTCTAGTCATCTTACAAGCACCATTCAAGAAAGAAACTTGCACATCAACATCATTCAACTTACTTATAAAAAGCAAATTTCAAGATAGACCTGGTATATGTATTACATCATTAATTCCTTTTATTCTTCCATTAGGAAACTAAATTCTGACTCTTCCATGACCAACAATTTCTAGGTATGAATCATCACCTAGATACACCTTTCCACCTTTGTATTCCTCATACTTAGAAAACCAATCCTTGTGAGATGTCATGTGAAAAGATGCACCTGAGTCAATCAACCAAACATCATCTGATGCCTGAGTTGCCAAGGCTGCAATGAAGGCATCTGCATCACTTTGAGAAGATTCATTATCAGAAGAATTGTTCTTCTTTTTCTTCTTCTTTTCCTCTTTGCATTTTTTTCAGATGTGTCTAGTTTGCCCACAATTCTAGCACTTCACCTTGGACTTTTTACCAAGAGACTTTGATCTCCCCTTTGACTTGGATTTAGACTTCTTGTCTTTCTCCTTGCCTTTCTCCTTTGATCTGCCTTGAACAGCCAGGGTCTCCTTGGCCATCTTAGAAGACTTCCTTCGCATTTCCTCTGAAAGCAGCGAAGCAACCACCTCTTCCATATTGAAAGTGGTTGTTGTACTCCCAATAGCCATTACCAGGTGATCCCATGTGTCAGGCAATGAACATAATAGGAGCATGCAACAATCCTCATCTTCTATCTTCACACCCATAGACATCAACTGAGCAATGAACATGTTAAACACATTCAAATGATATGCAACAGACACTCCTTCCTCCATCTTGAAAGAATACAGCTTCTTCCTTAGAAATAAATTATATACCAGAGATTTCCCTTGATTAATGTTACCAAGATTATTCCACAAAAGTTTTACTGTCTTCTCTTCATGGACATTCAAGAGAACTGAATTGGCCAAGCATAGTCTGATTGGACCCTTGGCTTTCTGGTCCATCGCATCCTAGTCATCTTGCAAGGTTTCTGATGGTTTGGTTAAGGACACTACATCCCATAACTCACAATCCATGAGCAAATCTTCCATCTTGAGTTTCCACAACTCAAAGTTGCCACCATTGAACTTCTCAATCTCTATTCTTCTAGATGTGCTTGTCATCTTAAATCTGCAATAAAATTTCAAACTAGATTTCTCTACAAAACACCCACTTGACTAAATCAACACAAAAAAATTGACTTACCCACAAGGATAACACAACTAGCTAGGCTCTGATACCACTTGTTAGGAAAAGCAAAGTGCGAAACTGCCTTCCTAATACCTATTTGCAGGAGAGAGGTACAGATAGTTCATTTAAATTTCAATTACAATTCCATTCAAGAAGCACATTCATAAGTAACATAATAGAGAATTAAAACATCACACAGAATTGAACACCATTTTTACGTGGGAGAACCCTTATGGGAGAAAAACCCACACACCAAGCAATAGTCTCTTTGTATTATAGTAAAAAACAATTACATACAAAGTTGCAGATCCTACGCTTCCACAGGTATCAATTCATAGTAGAATTCCGGTAGCATTCTGACATCATAACAGTACCTACAAACTCAACACTCACAAAATACTCCTTGAGCCTTCAATTTAGAGACTTCTGGTTTACAAGAAACCATTTGTGGTTTACAGAATCATGTGCTTAACTTCTCAGCCAAGATTCTAGTCTAAAATAATCTCTCACATCCAAATTGATATCCCATATTTTTGACCCTTACAAATGTCATAGATTCTGTCATAATATGTGTAAAAATAGGCCTTCCATAATATACCACTATGTGGGCATCTTTTGACACCTAATAAAACAATTTTCAAAGTACCGACAATATGTAATAGCTGTGAGAAAACATTAAATACAAAATAAATGCTATGAGAAATATGCAAGGTTGAGACACCTCATTTCCCAACATTCTCCCACTTGTTGAATACCTTGCAAGAGCTAGAGGAAACATACCATCATGGATCAATTACTAGGGGCTGAAACGCCCATAGACCCAGAACACCACCAAAATTTCTTTGTGCTCACGGGATTAGTTAATGCGTATGCAACATTTGCCACTGTCTCTACCTTTTCCAACTTCACCCTTCCATCCTCGAACATATCTCTCATAAAGTGATACTAAACATCAATGTGTTTGGTCTTGGCATGAAAAGTTGGGTTCCTCACAAGGGAGATTACACTCTAACTATCACAATAAATTGTAACAGTACCCTATTTCAATCCAATATCTGAACACAAACACTTCATCCAAATAGCTTCATTATAGGCATGAGTAGATGTCATGTACTCTGCCTCAATAGTAGACAAAGAGACCACAACCCTTTGCTTGCTCATCCAATTGATTGCACCACCATTAAGCGTAAACACATGTATTGGTGGACCTTCTACTATCAACATCACTAGCCTAGTCTAAATCTAAAAAACCATGAATACTCAAGGAATGATGATCTCCTGTACCATAAAAACAAATAGAGTACTTTGTTATACCCCACAAATATCTGAAGACTCTTTTAACTACATCCCAATGTACTCTTCCAAGATTAGACATAAAACGATAAAGAGCTCTCACTTCCAACTGCACTCTGGTAAGGCGCTCTGCTCATGTCTTCCATCTCCGATGGGGATGTAGAACATTGTGAATACAGAGCTTCATTCCCAATGTAACAGAACACAAAGTGGTTTACAATCCTGCATGTTAAACCTTTGCAAAACTGAACAAACATACTTACTCTGGCCAAGCCATAGCTTTCTATTCTTATGATCTCTTTTGATCTCCATCCCAAGTATGTGTTTTGCTGCACCGAGATCTTTTATTTCAATTTTTGTAGAGAGCTGAGATTTCAATTTTGTAATCAAACCTTTACCATTCCCAATAAACATGTCATCAACATATAAAGCAGGAAACAATCACCATCAAATTTAAAATATACACAGTGATCAGATTTAGACCGCACAAATCCCAAACTCAACACATATGTATCGAACTTCTGGTACCACTTCCTAAGACTTTGTTTAAGGCCATATAAAGATTTCTTTAACTTACAAACCAACTTGCTTTTACCTTTCACCACGTAGTGCTCTGGTTGTGTCATATAGATTTCTTCCTCCAAATCACCATGAAGGAAAGTAGTTTTCACATCCATTTGTTTGACCTCTAGGTCATAAGCTATTGCAATAGATAATAAAAACTAAATGGATGTCATTTTAGCAATAGGAGAAAAGATCTCACCGTAATCAATACCCTCAACCTAAGAGTATTACTTCGCAACCAATCCTGCCTTATACTTTTCAATATTTCCATCTAAAGAAATCTTTTTCTTAAACACCCATTTATATCCAATAGGTTTATGTCCTTTAGGAAATAGTACTAAGTCCCATGTATCATTTCTTTTAAGAGCTGCCATATCTTCATCCATGACTATTTTACAGGACTCTGCATCATTCATACCCAAAACCTCTTGCATAGATGTCAGTTCAGCAATGTTAGTACTCAAAGAAAATATACATTTCCAATCATCAGGTGAATACCCATACCTTTCAGGTGGTTGCCTATGCATTGTAGACCTTCGAACAAGCTGAGGTGGAGGTTCTTTCACTTCTTCCTCATCTAAAGATTTAGAGATTGATGAGCTCTCCTCAACTTCTTGTCTATCTTGGGGCCTCGATTCAACTTTCTTAGGCATCAAAGGAAGTTGAATCACATCCTATTTTTGTTCAATCTCTTTATGCTATTTTGGATGAAAAGTAACAGGAGAAGATTTAGTCTCTCTAAAAATAACACTTTTGGAATAAATTACCTTATGTGCAATAACATCCCAAAGCTTGTATCCTTTCACACCATAGCTGTAGCTGATGAAGATACATTTGACAGCCTTAGAATCTAACTTTGTTCTCTTCTCCTTAGGCACATGTGCATATGCCTCACAACCAAAAACTCTTAGATGTCTAAGTGAAGGCTTTTTCCCTGACCACGTCTCCATTGGCGTTTTATCAACAAGTGCTGATGTAGGAGATCTATTGATCAAATAACAAGTAGTGGCAAGAGCTTCAGCCTAAAACATTTGCTCTAGACTAGCTCCACTCAACATGCTCCTAGCCTTCTCTATCAACATTCTATTCATTCTTTCTGCAACTCCATTTTGCTGCACAGAATATGGAGTTGTCTTTTGTCTTTTAATCCTGTAATCTATACAGAATCTATCAAAATCTGTAGAACAGTACTCACCACCATTGTCAGTCCTCAAACATTTAATTTTCTTTCTAGTATGAGTTTTTATCATAGCCTTGAACTCCTTAAAATGATTTAAAACTTCATATTTACTCTTTAAAAAATATATTCATGATCTCCTACTGAAATCATCAATGAAAGTAACATAATAAACTAATTTACCAATAGAAGCAACATCAACATGACCAAATACATCCAAATGGATTAGATCCAAGATACATGAAGACTTATGAGAAAATGAGTAAAATTGAACGTGGTTCTGTTTGCCATAAATACAATGTTCATAGAAATCAAACTCTAGATTGCAATCATTCAACCCCTCAATAGGGTTCTTATTTTTTAGGGCTTTTAAACCCCTCTCTCCAATGTGGCCAAGCCTTTGGTGCCATAACATGTCTTTGATGAAGGGGCTAAATCACAAAACACACAACAACAAAAATTACACACAGAAAATAAAATGTTCTTTTAATGAAATTTGGACAACTCATTACATTATAGAAGCTCAAATATAATTAGAGGATGAATCCTCCACAAGTTTCAACACATTACAACTTCTTATCTCAAGACTCTAGAATCTTCAGCCTTCTGTAACCCCAAATCAGCTCGGGTTTCTATTTTCCCACCCTACACTTTCCCCCTTATCTCTACTACTCCAAGGGTTCCCAAAAATTATAAATAGCCTTTTTGGTGGCCTCCAGCCAAATTTTAAATTTTGCATTGCCCTCCAAAAATAGGTCAACTTCCAAGAGCCATAACTTTTGATCCGAGTGTCTGATTGATGAATCATTTGAAGCACTAGAAATATCATGGAGTTCTCTACACACTGAGGACTGGCCTTGCCAATTTTGCCCATTTTGGGGCCCATACAGGGCGGTTTAGTGCCTCAAACCTGAATTTAAATAATTTTTAGGCATTTTTCAAGAAACAAAACTTTAATATCTTTTAGCCCACAAATGATCTTTGCATGATTCCTTCACTAAAGGTCTTATTTTTCATTTACGAAGCTTTCTATAAATTTTTGCTTCCATCCATGCCCAAATGTAAACTTTCCAAAAATAGCAGTTTGTTATTTTTAGTAGTTTGGAAAAACTGAAGGTTCTACATCATTATTCATGAGATTATGGAACTAGAAATACTAATTTTGAAAAGAAATGAAATCAACATCAATGATTTTGAATCAGAATCTTTTTTGGGTGATGCAAGATTACCCTTACACCATTGGATGCTCCTGCATCAGACACCTAGGGTAATTTTGAGAAGTGACCTTGTCACATCTTAGGTGTTTAAGGAAAACCCCAAACGGTCCACTTTTGCCTTAGATAACCAGGAAGAATCTTCAACTGGCCTTCATTTCCACTTCACCAGGTATTCTTCATATTGTCTATTCTGAGTACTTCTTCCTACACGGCTATCCAAGATTTCTTCTATTTTCTCCTTCTCTGAAGTAGGTGTTGAGATATTCCACTATTCTTCTATTGGTCCATCCTTTATGCCACCTTCATGATATTCTGTTAAATCAGCAATGTTGAACATGGGGGAAATGTTAATTCCACTCGGCATCTTTACCTAATATGCATTTCCTGAATCATGCTTTTTCATAATCCTGCATGGTCCAAATTTCTTCATTTTCAATTTATTATACATTCCAACTAGAAACCTCTCTTTTCTCAAGTGAACCATGACTTCATCTCCTACTTGAAATTCCTTATATCTCCTTTTCTAATCTACCTTAGCTTTGTACTGAATATCCATCTTATTAATGTACTTTCTCACCTCTTTATGCAAATTCTTCAAGTGTTCTGCAAAGTCTTCAGCTTCGACACTTGTCTTTTTGCCTTTGTCTAGCTTCCTTAACTCTGAAGAATTTCATGGACTACTCCCATATGTAATCTAGAATATTGATTTACCAGTACTCCTATTGACAAAATTGTTGTAACCAAATTCTATCTGTGGTAAAATCAAATCCCATCCCTTGGGCTTATCTCCTACTAAGCATCGTAGCAGGTTACCTAAACTCTTATTCACCACTTTTGTCTGTCCATCAGTCTTCGGATGGTATGCAAAACTAAACTTCAAATCCATCTTCAACTTCTTCCATAATGTCCTCTAGAAATAACCAACAAACTTGGTATCTCAATCTGAAACTATGCTCTTAGGTAGACCATGTAATCTCACCACCTCTCTGAAAAATAACTCTACAATATGAACATCATTAGTCTTCTTATAAGGAATAAAATGTGCCATCTTCGAGAATCTGTCCACCACCACAAAAATTTAATCATGTCCTCTTTGTGTCCTCGGTAAACCAAGAATAAAATCCATACTAATATCATCCCGTGGCTTCTCTAGTACAGGTAATGGTTGATATAGCCCTGTATTTTGACTTGTTCCTTTTACCATCTAAACACTCTACAACTTTACACAAATTTTCTCACATCCTGCTGTAACTGTGACCAATAATAATGCTCACCAACAGTAATGGTCTTATCTCGACCAAAGTGTCCAACTAATCCCCCACTATGCTTCTCCTTAATCAGGTTCTCTCTCATGGAACTCCTCAGAATGCACAAATGGCTTCCTCTAAACAACATGCCATCTTGGATTATGAAATTGAACCATTTTGTCATGTCTAAAGTAATAGGTTCCAAACAAGATTTCCAAGCCTCTGTAAAATCTGGATCTTTAGGATACAAACTTTTGAGCTCATTAAACCCAACAACCTCTATCTTCATTTCTGTCAACAAATTTTGCCTTATGTGTTGCAAGTATGAGGTTAACCAGTGTTGTCATTGATGTCAACATACTCATATTGTATTGATAAGAAGGATTGGATGAGCCGTGTGCTGAGGATATTGAGAAAATCGGGAACAGTGAAGAACAGTGATGAGAAGAAGGCAAAAGTACTCAATCGGTTGAGTATTAGAGGATGAGGATTAAAGGGTTTGTAGATATGAGTCTTGAGATGTTCCAATCAAGATTTCAGAGGTTCGCATGAAGATATGAAGAAGTTGTGATTGATCAAGTAGAACCGGTTCTGGGAGATGCTCCGGAGTGACAGAATGTTACAAAAAGGTCCAGTGAGATCTAGAAGTGCACTTTCCTATTCTGTGGATTAGGAGTGTTTAGGATGTCCTTGTGATGTGTCATCTCGATTTGTACATAGTTTGGAGGTCCAGAAGCACCTGTTGTAGTTTGACAGTGGCGACAGACTGTGTTCTTGAAGTTCCAGATGAAGAAGAAAAGAATTCTAGTAAGTTGAGGAAGTGCAGATGTACCTGGTTGTTTAGGCAAGCCTGTGAAGGTTCTTGGATCATGTTGAGGTTGTGTTGTCAGTCCGCATTAGTGTTAGACCCCGGAATTGAAGATATACTTTCGGATGAAGATGTTCTTGTTCAGGCTAGCCGACCAGATGAGTTATTCATCTTGTGGATGTTCTTGTGGATGATTGCCGACTTAGATGGTTGTTCCTAAGTCGATGCCTTGTATAAATGAAGGTTTGTGAATTAATTTTGAAGTGTGTGTGTGTGGATGAGTGTGGTATAGTGAAGGAGCAAAAAGTAGAGCAGATGTATCTTAGGCTTAAATGGAACTGATCTAGACATGGTGAAGATGTCAATCTCTAGTTCAAGTTTGTAATACTTATGATCTTGTAGACAGTGTGTCTTCTGTAGGCAGTGTGCCTCCTTGTGACCAGTGTGCTTGGGTAGTGAACCCTAATTGGCATGTGCGATCCATTTTTCTTATTCTTCTAATAGAGAATAATCCTTGGGTTAATCACCCCATGGTTTTTCTCTTAACTAGGTTTTCCACGTCAAAATCTTGGTGTCAAATGTGTTGATGTTTATCTGCTCCGGTGTTTATGCTTTATGCTTTCATGAATAGTTAATTGATATGCTATTAACTAACAAAGAAGAATCAAGTGTTTGAAGTAGAGCAAGTTTTTGTACAACTAATTCACCCCCCCTCTCAGTTGTGTGCCCTAGATCTAACAATTGGTATCAGAGCCAAGTTCCTCTAAAAGGAGCTTAATAGCTTGAGGAGATCCAGGATGTCGTCATACAAGAAGGATAGTCCAAAGTTTGATGGAACCAACTTCTCTCTCTGGAAAGGTCGCATGAAATGTCACTTGGAGTGTATGGGAAAAGCTTACTTATCCATGGTCACAAAAGCATATGTACCTCCACAGGGTGGTCTGACAACTCTAAATGAACTCACAGATGCTGAAAATAATCTGCGGACTAAAGAGGCTCTTCTAAGCGCATTGACTGACTCAGAACTCTCTAATGTTATTGACCTACCAATTGCATATGAGATCTGGGCTAAACTGGAACTTCTACATGAAGGAGATGAGTTTGTTAAGAGTGCAAGGTTGCAAAGTCTTAAAGGGAAATTTGAAAGATTGAAGATGAGAGATGATGAAAATATCACTACCTTTATGCCAAGAGTAAATGAGTTGGTGTGTGGAATTAGGAATGCTGGTGGAGTTCTGGATGAAAATGAGATTGTTTGCAAAATTCTTAGATCCCTCCCTGCTGCCTACAAAATCAAGGTTGCTGCCATTGATGAATTCAGAGCCCATACAACTGTCACAAGAGAGCAATTGGCTGGCAAACTAGCTGCATTTGAAATGACTGAGTTTGGAGATGATCCCCCCAAGACTGAATCTGCATTCAAAGCTAGTGCCTATGTGAAAGGCAAACAGAGACTTGATCCAGGAGAAAACTCTTTAAGGAAGCTGTCATGGTATGATCAAGAAAGGAAAGACATGGAAGAGGAAGAAGTAGAAATAGCTCATCTTGAAGCCCTCATTGCAAAGAGACTGCCAAGAGGATCCGGTAAGTATGAAGGAAAATTACTCTTTAAGTGCTTCAACTACAATAAGATTGGTCATATTGCTTCAAGATGTCCGGAAAGATTTGCAAGATCAAACTCTAACAGACAAAGGTTCCAAAAGAATTGTTATTATGTTCATGAAGAAGCTAATAATGAAGGAGTAACAGATGATGAATCAGAGATAGGAGACAAATCTGGTAATGAATGGGTGTTTATTGCCTTTAAGGAAGAAGATCCAATATCCTTGGAATCTGTCAATCATAAGGTTGTAGAAAGAGCTTTGGCTACCCAAGTTGAAGAAAAGGATGATTGGGTTATTGACAGTGGATGCTCTCATCATATGATAGGTGACAAAGACAAGTTCCTAGACTTGGAAATGTATGAAGGAGGAATGGTAAAGTTTGGTGATAATTCTGTTGGTAGAATCAAAGGTAGGGGAACTATTTCTTTTGATGGAAAGAGCAAAACTGGTAATGTACTGTATGTTGAAGGATTGAAGCACAATCTTCTTAGTGTTGGTCAGTTGGTGGACAAAGGCTATGATCTCCAGTTCAAGAATGGAAGATGCAAGATCTTTGAAAGCTCCAGAACTAAGATTGCATCTGGTACTCAAACAAAAGGTAATATCTTCCATCTAGTTGGTTCTAACAAAAGTTATTTGTTTGTTCAAGTTGATCAAAGTTGGTTATGGCATAGAAGGATGTGTCATGTGAATTTTGATAACATCATCAAGATAAGCAATACTCAGGCTGTAAGAGATCTTCCAAAATTGGTGAAACCTACAAAAAGTTTGTGCAAAGAATGTCAGCTAGGTAAACAGAGTAGAGTCTCTTTCAAAAGCAAGGATCAGTCCTCTACTAGATTATTGGAATTAGTTCATACTGATCTATGTGGTCCAACAAGAATTAAGAGTATGCAAGGAGATAGATATTTCATGTTACTAATTGATGACCATTCCCAGATGATGTGGGTTACCTTTCTAAAAGAGAAATCAAAAGCCCTTGAGAAGTTCAAGATCTTCAAAGCTATGGTAGAGAATCAAACCGGATTGAAACTGAAATGTCTGAGGTCTGATAGAGGTGGTGAATTCACATCTGGTGAATTCACATCTGGTGAATTCATAGACTTTTGTGAGAAGCATGGTATAAAGAGGCAGTTGTTTGCTCCTAGGACTCCACAGCATAATGGAGTAGTTGAAAGAAAGAACCAGACCATCCAGGAAGCATCCAGGATAATGATGATGGAAGCAAATGTTCCTCAGATGTTTTGGAGAGAAGCTGTCAGCACTACAGTCTACACTCTCAATAGAGTTCAAATCAGAAGCAATACCGATAAGACTCCTTATGAACTTTGGTTTGGTATAACTCCTACTGTGAGATATTTTAGAGTATTTGGTAGCAAGTGTTATATCAAAAGAGATGAAGATCTAGGAAAGTTTGATGCTAGAAGTGATGAAGGAATTTTTTTGGGTTACTCTACTCAAAGCAAAGCATACTGGTGTTACAATAAAAGACTAAGAAAGATGATAGAAAGTACAAATGTGAAGGTTGATGAAGGAGTTGAGAAGCCCTCAAGGTTTTATGAATATGATGAAGATGATCAGGATGGTGTTCTGGTTCAAGGAGCTCAATCCTCCTCTGAAAGTTAGATTGAGACTGATCCGGTAAATTAGGAAGAAGAGGTGTGTCTGAATGAGCCTGATCATAAACAGTAGTGCAAGAAACTCCTGAAGTTCCAAGGTATGTAACTCTAAATCATTCTGAAGATTAGATCATAGGTGACAAAAGCAAAGGGGTACAAACAAGGAGGAGAAGCTTGCAATGATGAAAACTGGACCAAAGCAATGGAGGAAGAATTGATGCAAATTGAGAAAAATCACACTTGGGATCTTGTTCCCAGACCTAGAAACAAGAATGTGATTGGAACCAAATGGGTCTTCTAGAACAAACTAAATAAAGTTGGTGAAGTAATCAGAAACAAAGCCAGATTGGTCTGCAAAGGCTACTCTCAAATAGAAGGAATTGATTTTGAAGAAACCTTTGCTCCAGTGGCAAGAATTGAAGCAGTCAGATTATTTCTTGCATTTGCTACCTTCAAAGACTTCAAGGTATATCAAATGGATGTCAAGTCTACCTTCCTAAATGGTGATTTGGAAGAAGAAGTATACATTGAACAACCAAATGGATTTCAATTGTCTGATCATCATGATATGGTCTGCAAGTTAAAGAAAGCACTGTATGGATTGAAGCAAGCCCCAAGAGCATGGTATCAAAGGTTGGATAAGCATCTTGTGTAGATTGGTTTCAACAAAGGTACTGCTGATAGTAATCTATATTTCCAAATAGATAATGAAAACATCTTGATTGTTAAAGTATTTGTTGATGATATCATCTTTGGAGGAAGAGACAGTTTGTGTAAAACCTTTGCAAATCAAATGAAAAGTGAGTTTGAAATGTCAATTCTTGGTGAAATGAATTTCTTCTTGGGTCTACAAATTACTTAGACAATGAAAGGCATCTTTATCTCTCAGACCAAATATGTTTAATAATTGTTGAGGAAATTCTGAATGGAAGATTCAAAGCCAATGAACACTCCTATGGCAACTGGATGTAAGTTGAGCAAAGATGATGACTCTCCTAAGATAGATCAGACCAAGTACAGATCAATGATTGGAGGACTATTGTATCTCACTCAGACTAGACCAGATATAATGTAGGCTATTGGTCTTGTGGCAAGATTCCAGGTTGATCCTAGAGAATCTCATGTCATGGCAATCAAAAGAATTTTTAGGTACTTAAAAGGAACAATTGAGTATGGCCTATGGTATCCTAGAGATCAGGATTTTTCTCTTCATGCATATACAGATGCAGATTGGGCAGGAGATGTGGATGATAGGAAGAGTACAAGTGGAGGAGCATTCTTTTTGGGAAAAAGATTGGTTTCTTGGCTAAGCAAGAAACAAGAGGCAATATCGCTATCTACAACTGAAGCAGAATACATTGTAGTAGTAGGTAGTTACACTCAAATCTTATGGATGAAGCAGATGCTAAGAGACATTAAAGTAGAATATGAGGAGCCTATCACAATTTATGTGATAATTCAAGTGCAATAAATATTTCTAAGAATCCGGTGTTGCATTCTAAGACCAAGCACATATCTATCAAGTTTCACTTTCTGAGAGAGCAAGTGAACAAGGATGAAGTTAGATTGGAGTATGTACCCTCCAAGGATTAGATTGCAGATATCTTTACTAAACCTCTTCCCAAGGACTCTTTTGAGTATCTCAGGGAGAATTTAGGGGTTATTGCCCCTCCGGTGATGAACTAGGATGCACTGATGTGCATCAGTCCGGTGGATATCATAGTCATATCTTGTGATCCGGATTGATGATGGGGAGCTGCTACTAAGGGGGAGCAGCTGGTATGATTCTGATGTGTTAGAATTGCAAGTATGAGCCCTTTGCCATTGATGTCAAAGGGGGAGAGAATATATATGAAAAACAAGAGGTTGTTGATCAAAGGAGGAGCAGTAAAGGAAGAGAAGACATGTGAAGAGTTGTTGGTGATAGGGGGAGCTGTGACAGAAAGGAGAAGTTTTTGTCTTGAAGGTTTTTCACATCATATGTTGCCATCAATGACAAAGAGGGAGATTGTTGCAAGTATGAGGTTAACCAGTGTTGTCATTGATGTCAACATACTCATATTGCATTGATAAGAAGGATTGGATGAGCCGTGTGCTGAGGATATTGAGAAAATCAGAAATAGTGAAGAACAGTGATGAGAAGAAGGCAAAAGTACTCAATCGGTTGAGTATTAGAGGATGCGGATTAAAGGGTTTGTAGATATGAGTCTTGAGATGTTCCAATCAAGATTTTAGAGGTCCGCATGAAGATATGAAGAAGTTGTGATCGATCAAGTAGAACCGGTTCTGAGAGATGCTCCGGAGTGATAGAATGTTACAAAAAGGTCCAGTGAGATCCAGAAGTGTACTTTCCTATTCTGCGGATTGGAAGGAGTGTTTGGGATGTCCTTGTGATGTGTCATCTTGATTTGTACATAGTTTGGAGGTCTGGAAGCACCTGTTGCAGTTTGACAGTGGCGACAGACTGTGTTCTTGAAGTTCTGGATGAAGAAGAAAAGAATTCTAGTAAGTGGAGGAAGTACAGATGTACCTAGTTGTTCAGGCAAGCCTGTGAAAGTTTTTGGATCATGTTGAGGTTGTGTTGTCGGTCTGCATTAGTGTTAGAGCCTGGAATTGAAGATATACTTCCAGATGAAGATGTTCTTGTTTACGCTGGCCGACTGGATGAGTTATTCATCTTGCGGATGTTCTTGTGGATGATTGCTGACTTAGATGGTTGTTCCTAAGTCAATGCCTTGTATAAATGAAGGTTTGTGAATTCATTTCAAAGTGTGTGTGTGTGGATGAGTGTGGTATAGTGAAGGAGCAAAAAGTAGAGCAGATGTGTCTTGGGCTTAAATGGAACTGATCCAGACATGGTGAAGATGTCAATCTCTAGTTCAAGTTTGTAATACTTATGATCTTGTAGACAGTGTGTCTTTTGTAGGCAGTGTGCCTCCTTGTGACCAGTGTGCTCAGGCAGTGAGCCCTAATTGGCATGTGCCATCCATTTTTCTTATTCTTCTAACAAAGAATAATCCTTGGGTTAATCACCCCATGGTTTTTCCCTTAACCAGGTTTTCCACATCAAAATCTTGGTGTCAAATGTGTTGATGTTTATCTGCTCCGGTGTTTATGCTTTATGCTTTCATGAATAGTTAATTGATATGCTATTAACTAACAAAGAAGAATCAAGTGTTTGAAGTAGAGCAAGTTTTTGTACAACTGATTCACCCCCCTCCCTCTCAGTTGTGTGCCCTAGATCTAACATTATGCTCAAGGCATCTACAACTCTATTGGACTTCCCACTTCTGTGCTTCAAACCAAAAGTATAACTCTACAAAAACTCAACCCATTCTAAGTGCTTTGATTTAACTTTCCTTTACTATTAAGATACTACAAAGCTTGATGATTAGTATATAAAACAAACTCTTTTGGCAACAAATAATGTCTCCATTTCTTCAAAGCCTAGACTATAGCATAAAACACTTGATCATAAACAAAATACTTTTTCTTGTCATCATTAATCTTCTCACTGAAATAGGCAATGGGCTTACCTTCTTGACTCAAAATAGCTCCTATAGCACTGGCACTAGCATCAGAATCTACCTAAAATACCTTATTGAAATCTGGAAGTGCCAAAACAGGTTGCTCTGTGACTTCTGCTTCAGTGTATCAAAACTCTTGGTTGCTCTTATAGTCCATTTAAACTCTTTTATATCCCCTCTTATTGTCTCAGTTAGGGGTGTAAAAATGTTACAAAAATTCTTGATAAATTTTCTATAAAAACTTGCCAAACTATGAAAAGATTGTACCTCTATAGCACTCCTTGGTGTGGGCCATTCGATGATAGCCCTTACTTTTTTTGGGTCCATCTTAAGACCTTCCTCTGAGACAACAAATCCTTGGTATACCAACTCCTTTGCAAAACTACATTTCTTCAAATTAATCAACAACTTCTCCTCCCTTAGCTTCTCTAAAACTCTTTGATATGCATCAAATGCTCATCCCAAGTCTTACTAAATATCAAAATGTCATCCAAATAAACAATAACAAAACTTCCCAAAAACTCTTTCAATACCTCGTTCATGAGCTGAACGAATGTGCTCGGTGCATTGGTTAGCCCAAATGGCATGACTAACCACTCATACAAACCTTCCTTTATCTTGAAGGTTGTCTTCCATTCATCTCCTTTTCTAATTCAGATCTGGTGATACCCACTCTTCAGGTCAATCTTCATGAAGTACTTGGCTCCACTCAAATAGTCCATTATGTCATCCATTATAGGAAATGGAAATCTATATTGATCGTGATCTTATTGAGGGCTTAGGAATCTGTACACATTCTCCACTCTCCATATTTCTTTGGTGCTAGTACTATAGGTACTGCACATGGACTTAGTCTCTCTCTTATCAGTCCCTTCCTTAACAACTCGTGAACTTGTCTATTCAGATCTTCATTCTCTGCAGAAGTCATTCTATGGGCTGCCTTATTCAGCAAACTAGATCCTGGTATCAAATCTATTTGGTGACTTATCTTCCTCACTGGTGGTAAACCTTCTGGTACATTATCAAAGGCAATATCCTAAAATTCTTCCAACAAATCTAAGACTTCTGCTGGTACATCTTCACATTTCTCTTGACTGATCTTAGGAATCAATGCAAAGTAATGACACTCATGCTTCATACCCTCAAAAAATTTTCTACCATCTACCAGGCAAATTCTGGCAGTACTACATCCCTTTTCTTCTACCTCCTTCAAGGGCTTTAACTTATGACAAACTCCATCCTTTGTCATGGACTATGTGATGCAGGAGGATCCAGAGGTGTAAGGGCAATCTTGCATCACCCAAAAAGAAGTTAATTTAAAACCATTGTAGTTGTTCTCATTTCTTCCCATAATTAGTGTTTTTGGTTCCATAATATCCAGAATAATAATGTAGGACTTTCAGTTTTTCCAAAACTACTAAAAATAGTGACCTGCCTGTTTAGGAAAGTGTACCTACTATTTTTAGAAAGTTTACATTTGGGCATGTAATGAAACAAAAACTTCCAGAAAGTTACATAATGGAAATATAAGACCTTTGGCAAAGGAATCAGGTAAAGATCATTTGTGAGCTGAAAAATATTAAAGTTTTTGTTGTCTGAAAAGCCCCTGAAAATTTATGGAACGAGATATGAGGCACTAAAACTTCTCATAATGTCTCAAAAAGTTGACAGAAATCCATTTACAAATTTTTGGCATGATAGTTTACATCGCGACTTTCCGGCGCTTAAAACGGTTCATCAATCGGACACCCGAATCAAAAGTTATGCTTCTCATAAGTTGACCTACTTTTGGA
Organism: Cunninghamia lanceolata; assembly: GCA_027924645.1. Classification (NCBI taxonomy): domain Eukaryota; kingdom Viridiplantae; phylum Streptophyta; class Pinopsida; order Cupressales; family Cupressaceae; genus Cunninghamia; species Cunninghamia lanceolata. The sequence continues at coordinate 9,019,748 of BSBN01001344.1, read as the reverse complement.
GGGAGTTGTAAAATTTGAAATTTAGCTGGAGGCTACTAAAAATTGCTATTTATGACTATTTTGGGAACCTTGGGCGGTAGTAGAGTCAAGGGGGCCAGTGTGGAGTCAAGAATAGGTGGGAAAATAGAAACCCTAGCTAATTTGGGGTTACAGAAGGCTGAAGATTCTAGAGTCTTGAGGTTGGGAAAGCTGTAATGTGTTGTAGCCAGTAGAGGATTTATCCTTTGATTGTAATTGAGCTTCTATAATGTAATGAGTTGCCCAGTTCAATAAAAGAAAGTTCTATATGCTGTGTTCAATATCTGTTATTGTGTGTTTTGTGATTTACCCCCTTCATCACTATGTGTTTGCATGGCCATCATGGGTAGTGCACCTATCATATTGCCACGATCTTCCCAATAGCATATGACATGCACCCATTTGTATGATGCCACATAGCACCTCATCATGGTAGTCCCCATTATTGAACTTGACTAAACACTATTCATTGACCAAAGCTCTATAGTCCTTTTGCAACCATGCGATCTGATATGGATGTGGATGCCTTCTCCTTCTCAACTTTAGCTTGTTAACCATCTCCTTTGAAACAAGATTGTTAGTGCTTCCACTGTAAATAATAATATCAAAACACTTACCTTCACACTTGCACCTTGTACAGATTAAACTCTTCCTCTAATCTACTTCTTTCTCCTCATTCAACAAGGTTCTTCTGACAACAAGGGTTTATCCCCTTTCAACATCCTTAGAATGCTCAGATTGTGCATCTTCATCTACATATGCAACTTGTGCATTACCTTCAAGTCTTCTATTTGTCCTTCCTTGATGTTGTGGACACTCGTATGATCAATGTCCTTCTTCTCCATATTGGAAATAGATTCCTTTGAAACCTCATTTTCCAGGTCTGCCTCTTCCTCTTCCTCTTTGCTCACCATTATTTTGGTCACGAGGGCAGTAGGCATTATCTCCTCTCTTATTTTAACCGGTGTCAGCTTCTTCACTTTTGTTTTAATCTTCATTATAGCCTCCATAGGATCTTCCACCAGTCCTTCCGCCTTGACCTCTTCCCCTTTTCTTGCTTTTGAATCTTTTATTCAGCTTCTCTTCCACCTTCAGGGAAAACTAGTACGCATCTTCTATGGTGGTCATTCTGACCAGGCTCAACTCCTCTTGAATATTTGGCCTCAACCCATTAATGTAACAAGATACCTTCTCCTTGTTGGCCTGTGTATGGCTTTTCCTAATAGTAATCTTATAAAAATCTTCTGTATACTCCTTAATAGACTTGTTACCTTGCTTCAATCCTTGTAGCTTCTTCAACAACTCCATCTCATAGTCCACAAGAATGAACTGCTTCTTTAGTTTTTCCACCATCTGATCCCATCTGGTATTTTTTTCATTTTCCTCTTCTATTCCTCTCTAAATTAACCTCCTTCCACCAAATACTAGCATGGCCCTTCAACTTTGTTTTTGCAAACTTGACCCGATCTGGATCCTCCACATCTTTATACTCAAAATATTCCTCCATATCATTGATCCAATCAATAAGTTGTTCTAGATTCAAATCTCTAGAATAGGTAGACACTTCAATCCTGGGCCTCTTTCCAATCTTTGAAATGACCCTCAATAACCTAACTTCTATAGGATCTCCTACAACTTCTTGTTCTTCCTTAGATAGATCTTCTTTAGCTTCATCTTCGCTTTCCTCTCTTGTTCTTGGCTCAAACCCTCTTCGCAGCTCCTCTTGCAATGCATCAATTTGCCTTTGTAGGGATCTAAAACTCTCTTCCATCAAAGCATTTCTCCCAACATACTTTCTTCGTGGAGGCATTTTTATCTCTTTAGCAAACCCACAACCTCAGGTCTTAGTGCAAACTGGCTCACAGTTGGCGATCTATCTACACACTCAAGAACCCTTGCTCTGATACCACTTGATGAAGGGGGTAAATCACAAAACACACAACAATAGAAATTACACATAGAAAATAGAATGTTCTTTTATTGATTTGGACAACTCATTACATTATAGAAGTTCAAATACAATCACAGGATGAATCCTTCACAAGCTGCAACACATTACAGCTTCCTATCTCAAGACTCTGGAATCTTTAGCCTTCTATAACCCCAAATCAGCTAGGGTTTTTGTTTTCCTATTTTTTCTTGACTCTACACTTTTCCCCTTATCTCTACTACTCCAAGGGTTCCCAAAAATGGTTATAAATAGCCTTTTTGGCAGCCTCTAGCCAAATTTCAAATTTTACATCTCCCTCCAAAAATAGGTCAACTTCTAGGAACCATAACTTTTGATCTGGGTGTTTGATTAACAAACTGTTTGAAGCATTAGAAATATCATGGTGTTCTCTACACGTTAAGAACCAACCTTTTCTGGTTCTGGTCATTTTCAGGCTTAGTGCCTCAATCCTAAATGTGAATAATTTTTAGGCATTTTTTAGGAAATAGAAACTTTAATATCTTTTAGCCCACAAATGATCTTTGTATGATTCCTTCACCAAATGTCTTATTTTTCATTTATGAAGCTTCCTGTACATTTTTGCTTCCATCCGTGCCCAAATGCAAACTTTCCAAAAATAGTTTGCTATTTTTAGCAGTTTGGTAAAACTGAAGGTTCTACATCATTATTCAAGTGATTATGGAACCAAAAATACTAATTTTGAAAATAAATAAAATCAACATCAATAATTTTGAATCAACATCTTTTTTGGGTGATGCAAGATTGCCCTTACACCACTAGATGCTTCTACATCAGTCTTCTCTGCAGACAACTTTGATTCGGTAGACAGAGCACCCTTGGGTACCCAAAAGCCATGACCATCCATAGAAGAGGAAACCATGTCTTTTTTCTGCTTCTCTTCTGAATAAAAGCATAAATCCAACATTTGAAATTTTTTCTTAAGTTCCATATTTGTTGTCAAATCTCATACTCTGCAACCCTTGTAGAATAATTATGGACTGCAGAAACTTATATCAAAGGCACACACTTCTACACATTTAGATAGGAATATTTCTTCTTATTATTAATTAAACTTATACCCTCAAAAAAGTACACACAATCAGTTATTATAGTGAGGGCTTAAATTTGATGTTGTATAGCTGTATTTAAAGATTTAAATTGTAAAATACAATAAAAATTAATATATTAAATATTTTATATTATTTAAAAATAATATCTCAAATTTTTAGATTTTTAAAAAGGAACTTCTATTTTAAATAGAAATTTCTATTATTTAGGCTATTGTTGTTCTCAAAAGGATATTGTTAGGCTATTGATTGTTCTTCAAAATCTTCTAGAAAGTAGTCTTGCATCTAAAAACAACAAATAAAAAAAGAACAAAGATGAGTGATTTGCATTGTTGCACTAATTTCTTGGCATGCACTCTTACAAAATGTGCAACATAACTATTGTTAAAAAATATTCAAAATCAAGAAACAAGACATCACATGTTTCTTTTTTATTATTATCTCCAATCTACAACATAAGCATTCAGTTGGACATTGAGATGGGAATTGAATCTTGTTGCCTTTGGTTTTCTAGTTGTTATTATTGTTCTATTTGTTTGGTTTAAATTCTCTAGGGTAATGAGCTATCTTTCAATTGTACTACTTTGTGGATTATTTTGTAAATTCTAACTGATTTGCTAAGGGGTTATTCTTCACTAGGGTGTTAGATTTATCTATCATTAGAGGTTTACATCCAAAAGTTATGTTTTTTGTATCTTTTTGTAAATTTAGGCTACCAGTAACTACGCTTTCATTTTGTACATTATCTTTATTTAGGTTACTTTATTGTTTTTGAGTTGTATATATTTTAAAAACTTTATACCATGTCATTTAAAATATATCAAATCTAGGATTTAATTCCCCTTTTGAGTTTACTCACCTTTATGAAATTTGAATACATTTACATGATTGAAAGCCAATTCCTTTTAGGGTGCATGCCTACTAGTTTGGTATTTTTTAGTTAGAAAGAATATCAACCATAGAGAATATATCTATTGGTATCATTACCCCATGTTGATTCTCCATCAAATGCCCTATAAGATTTGGTACATAATGCTTTTATACCATATAGATTTGTCAATGGAGGCAAACAAACCCAATATCTTGATCACAAGAGTGACCACAATACCAAAAGTACAAAGATAATTGAAGATTACAAAATGCAATATAATAGATATTTCAAAATAGAGGATGCAATACAATGAGATGATGCTCAAGGGTGATTTATAGGATATGCCACAAGAGATGTGAACGTACAACTAGTGTGGGATAATAGATGTAGTCACATGTGTAGTGCATCTCCATCAAACATGAGAAGTACAACCATATTTAGGTGAAAGCACAATAATGTGTCCCACTTTTTAGCATTATTGGGCGACCAAAATCAACATTTTTTAGCATTCACCATATTCTATCAATTATTCCAAACAAACTATAATTTTTTTTAAAGACGATGTAAACTAGTGATTTGTGACATTTTCTTTGTAGATTCAAGTTATAAGTTTTTTAAAATTAAAAAAATATCTATCATTTTTTGTTAGTTTTTAGTATGTTTTTCTATTATTTTTCTCTTATTTTATAGTGAGTGACATTTTGTTATTTAACATAACATAAAAATAATTTACTACAAATAAAATCTTTCTAGGAGTTTTTGGAATTAAATTATTAACTCCAATATTTAGTGCATGGATATTTTTTGATAAATTTGTATTGAATATATTATATATTATTAATTTTTTAATTGGTACTAAAAAATACAAGTGATGAACCTATTTCTATTTTGTGTGATAATACAAGTGCTAGCAACATTTCAAAGAAGTCAATAATGCATTCAAGGACAAATCATATCTCAATCCGGTATCACTTTCTAAGAGAGAAGGTTGCAGAGAATGAAGTGAAGCTGGAATATGTGCCTACATAGACCAAGTTACAGATATTTTCAAAAAGGCTCTTCCAAAAGATACATTTGAGTATCTTCGGTAGAAGTTAGGGGTTATTACCCCTCCTTCTTTCAATTAGATTCATAAGATTATGCATCGGTCTAGTGAAGTGCAATTCAAGATTCATTCTTTGTTTTGGATTGATGTAAGCTACCTCTCAGGGGGAGTAGGTAGTGGTGGTTTTTTTGGTTGGTGCAGTCAGTGAGAGCAAGTATTGTCATTTGTGTGTAAAGAGATGAGTTGGTTACAGGTGTTGCCTCTTGGGAGAGAGAGAGAGAGAGAGAGAGAGAGAGAGAGAGAGAGAGTTGCCCTTTGTTGATGTTGTCAAAGGGGATAACATAAGGAAAAAGAGTCAGTTGCAGATACTGTCCTTTACCATTGATGTCAAAGGGGGAGGGATACAAGTTGGGAGAGAGTTGGTTGAAAAACCATGGTGCAGAAGAGATATAAGTTTGATAAGAGAGAGATGTTGGTTATACAATGGAGTAAAGAGAGAAAGTGTGAAAGAAAAGGATGCTCAAGTAAGGGGGAGTGAGAGCTACTTTTGTTGTTGATGGTTTTTCATGTGTTTCCATCAATGACAAAGGGGGAGATTGTTGGTAAGTGTTGCACTATGTTAGTGTTGTCATTGATGTCAACCTCTAGTGTAGTTGTGATGAGTAAGTATTTGTGGATGTCAACCTATAGCGTGGTTGAGTTGTTGAGAAGGTATTGCAGATGTTGTGATTGTATTGAGAAAGAGTTTTTGGTGCTTAGCTTCCAAGTGCTTTTGAGAAAATTTGAATAAAGAGTGTACAATATGACAAACATGTGTTCTATATTGTGCTCCGCATTTCTTCATTTTAGAAGTTATGCTTGTGCAGTTTGGACATGTTGATCAGAGATGTTTAGAGATGCTATATCGAGAGTTTCAAGTTATCGATCATGCGACAGAAGGTGTTCACAAGTGTGTGGACAGTGAAGCAAGTTGTACAAGAGAAATGGAATTGCTCCACATTTCTCTGCATTGAGGTTTCTTGTCTTGCAGATTTGGGAACATGCTAATATTGGTTATATCTATCTTCCCTTGGAATGGTTCATGTTTTGATGCTCCGCAAGGTTGGATTCATGAGTTGTTGTTTGTGGCAGTTTGACTAGTTACACTGGATGGTTGTGTTCTTCAGTTGTATGTGGTTGCAACAGTGTTGATTGGATATTATGTTGGTGTTGGAATATTTTAGAATGTTATATGATTCTGTTACATGGTCCACAATTTGTTTCTAGACTTGGTGAAGCATGAACTTAATTTCTTAAGGGAGTTAATGCAGGTTTGGCCAACCTAGTGTGTTAGCGTTAATTATGGATGTGCTTCATTTCTTGTGGAAGCGTGATGTAGCATGTCGGTGTAGATTTGGGTCTTAATTAACCCTTGGTGTGGTCTAACTTTACTTCTTTCCATCGTGGAGGTGTTTTGTGCCAACCTATTTGGTGTTTACATGTTTGAGGTGCATACATTTCATTGTAGCTGACTTGAAGATGGTTTTCAAGTTGTGGATGGTATAAATGCAAGGTAAATTGTTGGAGAAGATGTGTGGTGTGTTGTAGTACAAATTATAATCAAGTGTTGTGATATAAGTGTGAGCATTAACGATTAAGTATACTAGAAGTAGTGAGCAGAAGGTGTCTACATTTTAGTGTACCTGAAGTTACTATAGGCAGTGAGCTGAAGGTTACGGATGGTGTAGAGTTGTTGTGGTGGATCCTCCTATTACTTTGAGATAGAGTTCTCTCTATAACAATCTTCTTCTTTCTTCTTTCTAGTCCAACAGTGAGCCATTGGTAGTGAGCCCTTCTTTCTTTCTAGATAGTGAGTCCTTTGGATAGTGAGCCCTCTGACATTATGATGCATGAGCATCCCTGGTTCAAGAGAAATCTTGCATCAACCAAAAAAATTGCATTTCAATTTGTTTGCATTCCAGTTTGTTTCTTTTCATTTTCTAGTTCAGTTTAGTCAGTAGTAGTTTCTGTATTTTGGTCTGCATTCTATCACAGTTTCATTTTAGACCTTGTGGAGCTGGACTTAGCATCTAGACATGTTTATCTACATCATATCCAAAATTTAGAGTGTTTCGATTAAGTACTAGAAAGTTATCACTATCAGAAGATCGGCTATTTTCTCAGAACAGAGCATCCTAATAGTCTCAGACAAATCAGTTGAAGGAGAAGACTTGCAGAGCATTTCTTGACTCACGGAGCTAAATGACACATATTTCAATGTTCTATGGTTCGTGGCTGACCTTCCCTGAGGTCCTCACATCATTCCATTCATTTGTGGAGGAGTTCTTCATGATTAGGTTCGACCTATCTATGTACACACATTACACCTCTTTCTTGGGGTTTGTAACCTTCTTGGCCAACGCAGAGGAATCTATGGTTCCAAAGATGACATATATTGATGTAATAGATCCTTAGGAAAGTATCTCTCATGATTGAGAAGATTGATAGTTTGAATTCTTTCGAAGGAGATTCAAAGCTACATCTTGTGCATATTTTGATATTCTATGATCAGGCCCATGAGCCCTAATTGTAATCCCGCATATTGCTGGCCAATTTGTATTTGAATTCTATAATCTACCGAATGACTAAATCTACAATTGTTTCATATATTTGTGTTGTTTCCATTGTGATTACTCTTGCTGCATGGTTTGGACAGTTCATTCTATGAACCCTCCTACCATGACTGCACCAAGTGGTATCAGAGTGAAAGTTTGAATCTTTGGGAGCAAATTGAGAAAATTTGGTGAAGGAATTCTATAAGATCTTGTTGTGCATAGATCACCAATCCAAGGCAGGTTACTTGTGTTACAACCGATCGCCGATTGTGAGGCAGTTGTCACCTTGTAGCTTGTTCGCTAAATTTGAGATAGTTACGCTTGATCCTAGGAAGATGCCACTGAGGAGAGTCCTTGCTATTGGAACCATGGCTAGAAGGATGGATGAGATGATGGAAATGATGAAAACAACAAGAATTCAGTTGGATGTTGTCGAGGAAGAAAGGTGAAGAGGATTGACACCGAGACCTAATGTTGAAAGTGATGATGAAGAGGAATTTCAATCTGTTGAACAAATTGGCGAAACCCTAGGAGGTGATGAAGAAGAAGAATCTGATCAAGTTAAGATGTTGTGAGCTATTTCAAAGATTGGGAAAAGACCTAGAGTTTATGTCCTAAACTATACTAACAATTTGAACCCTGAAGAGTTGATTCACTAGATAAATGACATGGAAGAATACTTTGAATATGAGGAAGTTGAAGATCCGAGAAGGTAAAATTTTCAAAGACAAAGTTAAAAGGACATGCTTCTATGTGATGGAAAGAAGTTCAGTTGGATAGAAATAAAAAAGGAAAAGAAAAGATTACGAAGTAGTATAGGATGGTAACAAAATTGAAGAACCAGTTTATACCTACTGACTATGAGTTGGAATTGTTGAAGAGATTGCAGAACTTGAAACAAAAGGAGAAATCTGTGAAGGAATATACTAAAGAATTTCATAAGATGATCATACGGATAGGACATAGTGAAGCAAGCAAGGAGAAAGTGGCTAGATACATCAATGGATTGAGATTGAACATTCAAGAAGAACTGAGTTTGGTAAGGATGGTATCTTTGGAGGAAGCATATCAGTTTGCCCTGAAAGTTGAAGAGAAACTAAATAAGAGGCATGAATAGTGATAGAAAGGTGGAGGAGGTAAATTTTAGAGAGGTAGAACACTTTCTGGAGGAGAAAGATCATATGCAGAGTAGAATAGATTGGATAACACATTCAAGAAGGATGACAAAGATAACAATGCATACCAGAGAGATGACATAACTTACTACTGGAGAGGAAACCCTAATGTATACTAAAGTGAAGGATACAGAAGAGAAGGAAGAGGACCTGATAGGTGAACATTTAGAGGAACCTATTTCAAGTGTGGAGGTGAAGGACATAGAGCATTTAAATGTAATCAAGGGAGTACAAGCAAGAGAACAAAAAATAGTGGAAGAGTAGCCTATGTTGAAGAACCTATTGGATCACCTAGTTTAGCTGGTAAACTGGAGAAAGGAGAATCATTGGTCATGAGGAGAGAACTATTTCAAGAAGAGACAAATGAGGAACCACCACAGAGGAAAAGCTTCTTTAGAACCAGATGCAAATCAAGAGGTAAATGTTGTAAAGTTGTAATTGATAGTGGTAGTTCAGATAACCTAGTTCCAGAGGAGATGGTGACTAAGATGAAGTTGGAGAGATTGAAACACCCTAAGCCTTATCAAATAGCATGGATTTAGGATGATCATAAGGTATTGGTGAGTGAACAATATTTGTTGAAATTTCATATTAGATCTTATCATGATGAAGTCCCGTGTGATATTATGCCTATGGATGTTTGTCATATTTTGTTGGGTAGACCTTGATAGTATGATAGAAAAGATATACATGATGGGAGAATGAATACATGCACTACAACATCAAATAGAAAGAGAATTACTTTGATTCCTTTAGAAGATGATCCTAAGAGTGAACTATGTGGAAATGCTAGAATTTGTTTGGTAGATGGAAGAAAATTTTTGGATGGTTTGAGACATCAGAATATGTGTTATGCCTTGACTCCTAAGAAGCCTGAAAGATTGAAGAAGGAGAATCACAACCGGAGGAGATAAAAGAGTTGCTGACAGAGTACGAAGACATCATATTAGACAATGTACCTAAAGGATTGCCACCTATAAGGAGTATCAGTCATCACATGGATATTATACCTAGAGCTAGTTTGCCTAACAAAGCAGTACATAGAATGACACCAGCAGAGAATGAAGAATTGAATAGATAGATACAAGAGTTGTTGAGGAAAGGTTTGATTAGAGAAAGTTTGAGTTGTTGTGCAGTACCTACAGTGTTGGCACCTAAGAAAGATGGAGAATGGAGAATGTGTATTGATTCTAGAGAAATAAACAAGATCATAGTTACGTATAGATTTCCTTTACCTAGGATAGATGATATCATGGATTGTCTAAGTGGAGCAAGATATTTCACAAAGATAGACTTGAAGAGTGGATTGTTGAGAATAAGGAAAACTAAGAGGGGGGCTGAATCAGTATTCTATAGAACCACTTCTTCACAAATTTATTTATTCAAATTCTAAAGTTAATAACATGAAAGAAGAGTAAACATAGAAACAACAACCACAAAGACATAACACATGAACACTAGGATTTTTACATGGAAAACCCAAAAAAGGGAAAAACCACGGTGAGTGTCAGCTCACAATATATTAATATAGCACAAGACTGGATTACAAAAAGGTTCATTGCCTTAGGGATCATTACCATGAGAAATGCTCACTGCCTTGAGAAAGAAAGAAGAAATAAGAATGGCTCACTATCAAATTGAACTACTCAGATTGCATCTACACATGCATAGTTGTAGCTCCAATGAAACATAGAAATACTATCTCAAAACTCTTCATCTCTTACTGCTCTATTTCACTGCTTGCTTTTACATAGGAGCAAGCTCTCTCCTTTCTTCCCTTACACAATTGCTTTAATTTACATGTTGCACATTCACATTCACATCACATCACATCACACACCCAAAACATTGAATTTGATTCCATATATATCCGCAACACTTAAGATCTTCATATTAGGTCGACATACTCAGATGAAGCATATAGTTAATAAACTTGTATCTTGTCGGCCAAATCTATTCATCAAAATACATAGTAGACCTAAATAACACTTGAAACATTTTCTCATATGTTAGTTTCAACTATAGAACCACTTAGGATAAAGTTCTAATCAATAGAACTTATTGCACATAAATCAAACTATCATGTCAGCCTCAAACTCAAACTGCTACTGGTTTAGTTCAACTGTCAGACTACATCTTTTACTGCAGACCATAGGGCTTTCTCAAAATCAAATCAAAGATTCCTTAGACATTACCAATCATACCTTTAGAACTGCAAAGCAAAATATTCTTTAGCGGCAAGATGCAGACCATTAGAACTCAGACTATGTCACAGTCAAACTCTATCAAACATTGTAGCGATACTCAACAACTTACAACTATCTTTCTAGTGGACTTCAGATCTCACAACTCTAGATTTAGATATTTCATACAAGTGTTTACAACACCTCAAAATTGCATAACAAAATATGCACTTGTGGAGAAATGCGGATCATTTTACTTCACACTGTACATTGTCCCTGTCTTACTTCTGTTCATCCAGACTTAGATATTTTCTTCAAATGACTTCCGAAGGAAGTCATGACCTAAACACTAGAATATATCATCATCAAGTGTCTATGAGTCAACATACCTAAACTACATTTGCCAGTCTTCATCTGCGGAGGCATACTGATCCACTTTCTATCCCTTACTCAATACTATCCATACTTAGTCATTCTGGCCTTCCGGTCTTGAATACTTCTTGTACCTTGTTGCCAAATCAAGTTGGTCTTCTAGAGTGATGTCTTCTTTGTTTTGTTTCCATCAATGACAACACTCAATTATTCAACCTAGCAGTGTCTCTTGCCAACAATCTCCCCCTTTGGCATTGATGGCAACACTTAGTGAAAAATGCTTAACTGCCTTGACTACCTTGACTGATACCCCCTTTCTATATACACTCTATATTTCATCTCCCCCTGAGATGTTTTTCCATTTTTCACTGATCTTCTTCTCACCCTTTGACATCAATGGTAAAGGTGTAGGTTTCAGAGTCAAAAATTGTCAAAACTATAAAATTTGCTATACTATGCCGCATATGTACACATAATTTTCAACTTTATTTTACATGTGCTGGAAGATGTCATTGAAAATGTTCTTAATTTGAGCCAGCTCACCATCCCATCTTTTCCTGGCATTGTCCAAAATTTGAATATGACCACTAAGTAGAAAGACTATAGTCTCTACCTTGTGAAGATCAGAGGGTGTGTCAAATTGTGAAGCTACTTGTGCTTCAGCTTCTAGATTAAACATAGAATCTAACTTAGGACAAATTATTCTTCTTAGCTGACACATTTATTTTTTATTTTATCCCTCTCACTTATTAGATTGTTCAAGTCATCGTGAAGCTTGATGACTTGACTTTCCTTGGTTCTAACTAATTCTCTCACTGGATCATATGCCTTAGAAGTGTTTACTAGTTTCTGCTCCAACTCGTTGATCTTTTCTTCTATTTTCTTTGTGACTTCTAGCTAGAATAAACAAAATTTATATATCACCAGCTTCTTTAATGACACTTTGAATGATTTTTATTCTATTATCTAGCTAGGCTTTGTCATTGGTTATCATTTCCTTAAACTCATTCAATCTTTTCTCATTAAACTCTTGCCTAAATTTTATGTCTGCGGATTTCTCAAAGGATTCAAAATGTTTACTTACAAAGTTTATAAGTCATTTGAGTTGATTTTCTGATGACAAAGAAGTATCCTTCTGGTATGTTGGCATCAGCTTCTCCAAAATGCTAGATGGCTCACCAATAAGCTCACTATCTTCTATGTGAGACTTTAACATTTCCTCTCTTGCCTTTGCCTGTACAATTAATGCCAATCTAAATTTTTGTATAGGGGTCATTGTGTCCAAGTTCATTGGACCATGTAGAAACTCAGGCTCATCTAAAAATTGTTTCTCTTTCTCCAAGAGTTCTTTAACTAACTCTACAGTGTCTCTTGGCATAGTAGAGACTTCTTCTTTCAAGCTTAGCTTTGGATCATCTACATCCATGTCCTTATTACAGTCCTCCTTCTATTTTGGTGAAGGATTTTCCATAGCTTGTTCTTCCTCTTGTTAGGACTAGAAAAAACTCACATTTTTCACTAGCCACCACCCACTTATCCTCCACATACCATAGAAATTTTCCACACTTTGATTTTATGATCAATACAAGTTGTCAAAATTTGTGTGACAAGATCCATTTTATAACCCATAATAACTAATGATTCCATGAATATGGCCTTTGACATCTAAGCATCTCCCTGATCACAATTGAGAAAGAACTTTAAAGAGCAATTGATCTTTATCAGGAAGATCATGTGCATATCTTTCTGATCAATGAGCTATAGTTCTCTATTGAACATTTTATGCATATCAGGAAGACATAAATAAAGTTACAGCGATCAAAAGTTTCAAAAGACAAAAAGTGTGTATAATCAGGAAGACACTACATAATATTTCACTAATGAAAAACTCATTGGCAAAAGAAAGAAAGTTAGAATGAAATTTTTAAATCATACCGATCTTGGGCGTCATACCGATGGATATATTCACCAAGAGACATATATACTCTCACCAATAAGTCAAGACAATAGTTGTGTTGGAGTGACATGTATGATAGGAGTAGTTTTTCCATATCTTGTCGACTATATAGGTCACTCTGATAAGAAAGAACTGAAAAGTTTTTAGGGAAAGTCCTACCAATATATCCCAATGAGCAAAAGCTATAGAAGAAACATATCAGGGAGACTAGGTACATCAGGAGGGCATCCTATTTTCTTAGCGATGGTACATGTCAGCCTGATGATGATATACTTGACTATTATTTGTCGATAGGATATTAGGTGATGCCTAAAGGGATTTCTAACAGTCCAGATCACCCTGATATCGAGTAGACTTCATGGTGTTCTCCCCAAAACATTGAATTGAAAAAGGCAGTCATATCGGTAAGAAAAATTAAGGTATCTTTCTGATTAAATAAGAGAACTAAAAGGACACTTCATATCAGAAAGACATTTAGTTGGTCTTGGTGATCAATTATGAATGTATAAACAAAAGATGGAGCTAAATGAAACACATAGATTGGCCTAAGACTAGAAGAGTTTCGCCGATATAAAAGCATTGTATTGCTTTGACATTTCAAAATTTGAAAAACCCTCTGCATTGAATTCCAGTGGCAGACATTAATGGCCACACAAACAAACCTTATATGAACATTTCTAATCGAAAAATGATTGAACAAAAAGGAATGTTCAAGAGTTGCAGTGAAGAAAACGGGGTATTGAGTGAAAGTTGAGGAATTTAGTGTGCCTAAAACATACAAGTAAGCATACAAGATTTCCCTACTACTGATAAATTATAATTCAATTATGTTATCTGGTAGAGATATAGAATGGAAGGTCCTGTGAAAACAAAAAATAAGAAACAACAAGGTGAAACTAGTCAATCCAAAAGCAAGAAGCAAAAAACTGAAACATGGCAGGAAGTCAAAGCACAAGAATGAAAATTGAATCAAGACCTCATCAATTAATTGCCTAGTTCAGGGCCAAAAGCTAGGAGGACTGCACAATTGAGGGTAGATGTGGAGAGATTAGAAGACAAATACAAACATATAGAAAATGTGTAGACTCCCATTAGGGGGTATGAATTATTCATGTTTCATTACTATCAGAGAAATAGATTTGAACTAGTTTGTAACCCCTGGAATTTCAATTTGGGGAAGCTAGTTGTTACTGATGTCTTCATAATTCTAGATCTTATAAAACTTTTGGCCAATCATTATAACCTGAACCTTAAAGCTATTTGCAACCCGCAAGGAGAAACTTTCATACATGTATCTAAAAATGTACTGTGTGAAGTTTTCAGCCTAAATGAAACATGTGATGAACCTATTGTCCATGAGGATTTAGAAAAGGAGTACTGGAGAATGGACACCACCTACAAAGGCTAGAGATTGCCATTACACAAGCCTAGAGAAAATAGAAACTTAGTACCACTTGAGGATGATAATGAACCTCCCTTCCATGTTGATTTGGTTGAGCCCTATTTGAAATATACCTACTACTCAATAGGTCAAGTACTAGGAATAGAGGTCCCTGAGTTCATGTCTCTAGGGCCAATGGTAATTACTGTAGACATACAATGTCACAATGCAAGAACTTTTGATTATTCTTCACACATTTTTAGAGGGATTGACTCAGGGTTGATAGCTATCAAGAATGGTTCTCCCACAATGTGCTTCAAACATTATTCCTCTCTTATGCACATGATACTGTACTATGGACAAGAGATAGGAATGTGGCCAGAAGAATTGAGAATTACACAATTGGATAAAGATGGTTAGCCACTACCAATACAATTGTGGACATCCATTTGGGATAGTAGATTTGTAAATTCTAATTATGTGCATTTTGAAGAATACTTTGTCAAAATGTTGTACAGATTTTATGGTCATCCTTGTGATTATTTGTTATCTACTAAGATCAAAAGATTCTTAAGGCCCAAAGATTTCAATGGACCACCAACTGTAACTCATAATTGGGGTGATTGGTACTTTTTTATTGATTCCACTATGATCAGAGTTTATGGTTTTGAAGATACACCTTTTCTATTTCCCAAGACTGTGCCAGATAGAATTGCATATCTAGAGATTGTCAGGCAAATGGACTATTCCAATGTCATGAATCTAAGAGTTTATGACAAACAGTCATTCATGGCTAGCAGTTGTGTTTTGGGGATTTTACTGTAGTTTCAAAAGAATGATACGATCTTATTTTGGTTAAACTGTCACACTTCAATATGAAGAGAGCAACACCAAGGAAAGGATTTGATCCCAAAGGTTTTATTGACTTTGTAAGGAAGAAACAAAATTTAAGTGGATATGTTCATATACCATATCCTCACGATGATATCATTAGGAACTTGGAAGAAACAAAGGCTGACTTGGCAATTGATGAGTATAATTGAGAGGTTGAATAGAAAGTGAGGGAGATACAAGAAATAGATGTATTATCCTCTGATAGTGAAGGATCTTCTGATGAAATTTAACCCCAAGGCCAACCTAGTAAAATCCTCAAATTGAGTATTGATGAATACCAGCCTCCAACCAGAGAACAAGAAGTTGGGGAATCATTTGATACAAATGCTAGGCAATTAACTTATAAGTCTTTTGTTTCAAATGACCATTTCATTCAGTCTCCTGAATTTAAATCTTTCTTGTATAAACACAAAGGAAAAGAAATAAGAGAATCAGTTGCAGACATCACACCAAGCAATGAAAGGCAATTGTTGAACATATTGAAAATGGATGTAGAAAATGAAATGAAGAACATGACTCTAGAGGGGAAGAAAATTATTAAAGGAGTCTAGTGTGATGATCTTTCCTAGTTTGGATTTAAGTTCTACTTTACTTTTTGATAGTTTTTTACACACTAATGGTGCTACACACAAGCTCAGTCCAGAAGGGGTAATAGAGGTATACACTAGATCAAAGTATAATCCTAATGAGAATTCTCTCATGATCTGGGACTTAGACCCCACACATAAGAACCTTGAAATTATTGATATAGAACAAGCATTCGATCATGTGATGACATTAAAAGTGGGTGAAACTGATCCTGTGGTCATAGTAGATATTGGTATTAATGTAGCCAAACTGAATAAGGCACAAATCTAGATGTTGATTAAGGAATGGGACATGTACAAGTTGAATAATGAAAGGATGCATAAGGAAAATGATTTTATAAAAGATACAGTTAAGGATGCCTTCAAAGAACCCACCAAAATGTTGACTCAAGGAGAAAGCTCCCAAATAAAGGACAGGAGTGAGATATCACAGATGAACTCTAAAATAATCCAAGCCAGGTTTGATGTACTTTCTACAGTATTCAAAAAGAGATACACTAATATGATGACCTGGATGGACAAGTTCTAGGTTACTCATTCTAAGAATCACACTGCTATCCAAGAACATAAGAGGATAAATGACAGGCTCCGTGAAAAGCTTCAAGAAATATAAAACAGGAACACTTCTGATACTAGGGCCATTAACACTGCTGAAGACCTGATCAAGAAACATAAAGATTAATATGAACTTCATGCAGATACCAAAGTATTTATCGATGCTTCAAAGGAAGGTGTGCCTACATTATTTAGTGATAATAAAGATCTGAAGAGTTAGAATGAGTGGACAAATGAATGCCAACTGATATTGCAGGGAGCTTTGGAGGCAGCTAAGGATGAAGATCCAGCATTAGGAATGTCTTGTGATCACTTAGAAAAGATGATTTCTATGGAGATTGGGGCGAGGAATGCTGTGGAGTATGCTGATACATACTTGAGTCAGGGGTACTTAGATCATGTTACCCAAGTTCATCTATAGCTCACTAGAGCTTAATGAGTTTAATGTTAATATCTTGTATATTATTGTTAAAGTTTCAAAAGACACTTACAAAGAGGCACACCCTCTTCACGATATTGCTATATAAGTCAGAGAAGTAGGAGTAAGAAAATCATCATCATCATTTTCCATTTAGGCACGGCATTAGTAAGAAGATAGATTGCACCCATTTCACCCATCCATTTCCATATTTCAGAGACTTATGCAATTATTATATACATTTTGAAGCAATATAATGGAGCAGACTATTCTTGAATGGTAATCTATTTTTAATGTTCAATTGTTGTGATTGATTTTCATGATTATATACTGATGTGCTGTCTCCAAAGTGGTTTTCTTAAGTTATTCAAATTTATATAATTTGTCACAACGCATTTGTTGTTGGTGTGTGGTTATCTTGATTGGTTTCTAGTTGAAGTGAATTAAATACCCTTTCAGATAATCTATTTTGACTAGTTCCTACCAAGGATTAAAATCCTTTTTAAATAATTATTATGATTGGTTTCCCTCAGGCTAAGAATTAAAAGTCCTTTCATGAGATCACAGTAGTTTAGGAGAATATCACTGGGATTATTAAAGAAGAGTACAGTAACTTACAGACTTGCATGTTTGTACAAGGTACAAACAATTTAAGTTCCCAACAAGTTAGAGTTATGCTGCAAAATAGATCGACCTATGCTACACATCTATCTCCATAATTATCATCCATCCATTTAACTCCATCCACCCAATAGATTAGGCACTGATCAACTTTAGAACATTTTATCCAAATCTAATTTACACTCTTGATAATTCACACACTCTCATAGGAACTAGTAAGTAAGCTCTGCATCTACCTCACACCTATGTGCCATAGTGAGTAGATTGCCCAAATTAGAATCTATTTAGACTTTCAAATCTGCCTTATCATTCAAGTACACCCGCCTAGGCCTGGCAAAGCCTAAAGAGTAGGTGTTTTCAATTACATAAACCCTATTCAGTTGGCTAAAATGTATCAAGGGATTGGCACCCTCTTATGGTCTAAAAACCCATGTTTTTGAGACCCAATAGATTAGAGACTCTACTAGGGACAAACACACAAGGAAACCTGGTGGGAGACCATATCCTTAGAGTTAGAAAATTAAAAGGCATAACTTTGCTCGTCAAGAAGAACCCAGAAAGTAATCAATCCTCTTAAGTGAGGTGGCGACTCTATTTAGAAAACAAATCATTTTATGTCTTGAAATATAATAATATCTTAACATGGATGGTAGGAGGTCTAAAGCTGATGGTAGGAAACTGCAATCATCCCCACCCCTAAGAGCTCCTTTAAAGAAAATTGGGTTATCAAACCAATCTCAATAGAGCCATAATCAAAATACCTAGGAGCATACTTCAGAACAACCTATTATAGCCCATAATAGTTTTACCCCTCTGCATGAGTCAAATGAGTTCTTATCCCACAACCATCGGTTATTTGATGATATTTTAGACCAATATAGGCCTGACCCCCAGAAACAATTTTAATATGATGAACAGATCATGAGGGAAATAGACCAAAAGAAGGCAGAATATGACTACAAGATGTCATTACAACAAGGTGAAGGAGTTCAATAGGAACTCATAAATCAAGAAACTTTTGTGGAAATTCATAACAATTCACTAAAAGACATGAGGAATAAGGATGAAATGCAGCAAGATGTGCTCAGATTACAGGAAGAAATTGAGCTGGCCAAATTAAGGGAGGAAGAAGAATGGTTGAAACAAGAGTTACAACAGAAAAAGGATAGAGGTAAAACAACCAATCCAAAATATGTACCTCCTCATAAACAAGGAGGGCATACTCTAAAAAAAATACAACAAAATATGCACCAGAATGTAGGTAGCTCATCCAATCCACAACCACCACCTAGAAGCTATGTCCAACAGAGTATTCCTCCAATAAATTTAAGACCACCCATCACCCATAACACTTCTCAACATATAGTTAATCCATACCCACCCCCTGGTCAATGATATGTTATACCTCAACATCAAAATGTGAACCCACATTTAAATGCACAACAACATCCTCTTCATAACCAATACCAACCAAACCAACAACGTCATAATCAATACCAACCAAATCAATGATTACAAGGGCCCCTTAAAATCAATAGATACAGACAGCTGGACTTGTCTAGATATCAAGTATGTCTTGATCCTATTGATAACAATCTAAGGAGTGCTCTCCCAAAATTTGCTGGGAACAATGCCATCTTTGCAGAAGAGCATATTAGAAGTTTTGAAACAGTCATGGATAATTTTGAAGTATGATATGAAGATGCCCAAATGAAATTATTCATGCTATCCCTTATTGAGGATGCTAGGGACTGGTGCAAAAATTCACCTGATGCATCAATCTGTTCTTATGAAGATTTCAAGGATCAATTTAAAGAACAATATGGGAGTCGGTTTGATCCAAATTTTGTTGTTCATGAACTAACTAGTATTCAGAAAAACTATAATGAATCTGTGGTAGACTTCAATCAAAGATTCTCCAAAATCTATCATAAAATCCCATTGGAATTGAAGCCCCCAGATCGCATGGCCCTAGCCTTATACTTAAACACCTTTTACCCAAAAATTGGGGATGAACTCAGGAACAAGGGCCCCATGACCTTGGTAGAAGAAAAAAAGGTAGCCATCAGTATTGAGAATAATAGGAGGTCAGCAGGAAAACTTGGGAAAAGAGAAAATCCAAAGATTATGCCAGCTCCAAACAATAGTCAAGCAAAGCGAAACAATTATTACAGAAATGAAAGGCCAAGGCTGCATGACATTCCTTATAACACTAATTGGAAAGATGGAAGGCCTTTGGAACATAATAGAAAGCAAAATTATGGGAAAGATACTCCTAACCCCCTAAAAAGAAATGGGACACATGTAGTGGAAAATAACCCATGTTGCCTAGCATGTAATCTGTCCCATTCACCTGACTATTGTGTGGTGGCACTATCAGTACAGGAAGAGGAAACATCTTATGGTTAGGAAAGAGATAATCATACCATAAATATGCTAGCAATCAGACCTCACCAAATTAACGAAGAATATTCATCCACAGAAGAGGATGGGTATGAATATGATTTGGGAAACCAAAGATATAACATTAATATGGGAAGACATGAGGTATTTTCAGACTAGGAGGATAATTATGAGGAAACTGATTATAATCATAATATGCCACCACATAACCAATGGAGAAGACCAAATGAGAAGAAAGGAGGGCTCTTACAATGGCTACAGTGGCATAGGTAAAAATTAACTATAATTTGAGAAACAGAACAGTTAATGCAAACCAAGGAACACCTAGGAGTGTGTTTGTGAAAGATCAAAATTATAATAAAGACAATGTGAAATATGCACCCAAAGAGCCAGCAAAGACTGAACAGGGTAAGACAAAGGATCAAATACTAGCTAAAGAAAAGGGGCATATCAAAACAGAAATGACTGATCAAATAGTAACCCCCTCATTTGACATAGCCCAAGCAGTATCCCAAGTAAAGATATCAGTACCACTCCTTGAAATTATGAAGATAGATCAATACAGAAATACAGTGGTCAAGATGATTTCAGACATATCAAAAAAGAAGCAAGAAAAACCTGAAATTAAAATAAATAATGTTCAACAAGAGGCTACTAGAACTCCTAAAGTATATATGGGTGACACCTTGACAAAGAATCCCTCTCAGGTAGATGCTTTTTACACCACTCTGCTGATAAAAAACAAACTTGTGAGGAATTGTATGATTGATTCAGGGGAAGCTATGAACATCATGCCAATGGCAGTCATGAAGGAGTTAGGTATGTGGGTTGACACTACATATGGCAAATGTTATGCAATGGGCAATAGATCCATCCCAGTTGTAGGCTTTATGTGGGATGTGGAGATAAGGCTAGCCGCTTATCCTGATGCAGTATATAATATTGACATCACTGTAGTGGACATCCCACCATATTATGGGATGCTATTGTCTAGACAATGGACTGCGACAATTGGAGAAAATGTCCAATTAGATCTATCTTATGCCACCATACCAGTAGGAGGAAAGGAAGTTAAGCTTTGCAGAGAGCCAAGGTATGAGAATATCATAGAATGTATTGACCAGAATCAAATAAATTTCTTCTGTGATACATACCTTGGTACATTTAAAATTAAAAAGAGTTAACCAGAGCTATAGAACACTGACCCCATACATCAAGAAGCCCAACTTGATGAGTGTGGTGTGTGGAAGATGTACTTTGATGGTGCATGTAGTAAGGCCGGTAATGGAGCAGAGATATTATTTATTTCACCAACTGGTAAGACTTTCAAATATGCATCTCTGCTAACATTTGAATGCACCAACAACATAGCAGAATATGAGGCATTGCTCATAGGGTTAAACATTCCTATAAAACATAAAATAAAATTCCTCGCTGTGTATGGAGATTTAGAACTGACTGTCTCTCAAATCAGGGGGAAGTATTCATAAAAAAACAAGAGATTGAAACAATACAGAAATGATGTTTGGGATGATATTGAGTTATTTGATGCATTCTCTATAAGTTGGGTGAACAGATCCAAGAATATAATGGCATTACTAAAGTTGAATTCAAAGCTAGACCTACCATCCCTGATAACATATATAATTGGCAAGTATTTGAAGATGACAATGACTTGATTAAATTCCTACACTATGTAGATCAGTATGAGGCTTAGGAAATTGATTTTAATGCATTTGTGGAGGAAGTAGATGGTAAGCAAACTCTATTTGGCAAGGAAGTTGTGCATCTCAAGGCTAATAAGATTCCTAAGGGACTTGTGGCATTAGAGAGGGTGTTTGATGGAAATGATCAAGCCCTTATGAAACAAACACCAGTAAAAAGGGAAGATGTTGAGGAAATTAACTTGGGCACTGAATTGGCACCAAAAAGGGTATACATTGGAAAAAGGATAAGCCCAACAATTAGAAAGATGTTGATTGTGTTATTAAGAAAGTATAAGCATGTCTTTGTTTGGTCTTATGATGATCTCAAGGCATACAGAGAAGATTTGTTCCAACATGAAATCCCACTCAAGTCTAATGCAAAGCCTTTTAGACAAAAACAAAGACCCATAAATCCTACCTTAGAACCTAAAATGTATGAAGGACTTATGAAGCTTAGGGAAGGGGGTATCATCAAGCCTATCAGACATTCATCTTGGGTTTCTAATTTAGTACCTGTCAAAAAGAAAAATAGAGACATAAGGCTTTGTGTAGACTTTTGAAATTTGAATGTATCCTCTCTTAAGGATAACTACCCACTCCCAAACATAGAGGCTTTGTTGTAAAGGGTCATAGGGTGCAAACTATTATCCATGATGGATGGATTTTTAGGTTATAACCAAGTGAAAGTTAAGGAATTAGAACAATACAAAACAACTTTCACCACACCATGGGGAACATATGTATATGTCAGGATGCCATTTGGACTTACAAATGACGGTACAACTTTCCAGAGAGCCATGGATGTTGCCTTTGCTGATCTGATTAATGTAATAATGGTGGTGTACCAGGATGATCTCACTGCATATTCCAAGAAAGTGGAAGATCATGTTGCACACCTTGAAAAAATATTTGTCAGAGCATTGGAATATGACATTTCCTTGAATCCTACAAAGTTTCATTTTACAGTAACAGAGGGAAAGTTACTAGGACATATAGTGTCCAAGGATGGAGTTAGGATTGATCCAAAAAGGGTGGAAGCCATAGATAAGATTCCTACTCCTAAGACAGTTAAAGCCATTCAATCCTTATTTGGGAAAATTAATTTTGTGAGGAGGTTTATATCGAACTTTGCCGAGATAGTGAATCCAGTATCAAAAATGTTAAAGAAGGGTGCAAAGATTGATTGGACAACTGATGCCATAGATGCATTCATATCCATCAAAAGAGAAATTAAAGAAGCCTTGATCTTAAAATCCCCTAATTTCAGTAAACCATTCCTGATCTTTTCATTTGCATCTTATCACACAATTGCAGCAGTAATGCTACAAACAAATGACGAGGGGTATGAACAACCTATTTTGTTCTTCAGTAAATCCCTCCAAAATGCAAAATTAAAATATGACATTGTAGAAAAATAGGCATATGCATTAGTAAAAGTTGTCAAAACATTTAGATCATATTTGGTGGGAGCAAAAGTAATAGCATATGTACCTAATGCTGCAGTGAAAGATGTGTTTGTACAAATTGAGGTAACTGGGAGGAGATGTAGATGGATTAATAGAATTCAGGAGTTTAACATAGAGATCCAAATCACTAATTTAGTGAGAGGACAAGATCTTGCTAAATTGATGGCTGAAACAAATATTGAAGCTGCCCAGGTGTGCAATTTGAATAATGAAGATAACTTGATTACTAGTATTGAGCACACATCATGGTACACTGATATCATGTATTATCTTAAACATATGAAATGTCCTAAAGGATTTGATGATAACAAAAAGAGGACTCTTAAACTATAGGCTTCAAAATATGTATTCATGAAAGGAGACCTCTATTGGAAAAATAGGGATGGTGTTCTATTGTTGTGCTTAGATAAAAACCAAGCAAGGCATGCTTTGAAAGAAATGCATGAAGGAGTGTGTGGAGGGCATTTCTCAGTGAAGACTACTGCACATAAGGTGTTAAGAGTAGGTTACTATTGGCCTAGAGTTTTCAATGATGCCTATGATTACACTAGGAAATGTGAAGCATGTTAGAAGTTTTCTAGAAAATTAAAGTATCAAGGGGCATTGCCTTTAAGACCTTTGCAAGTTGAGGCTCCATTCCACCAGTGGGGGATTGATTTCATAGGAGAGATTGTAGAAAAATCTAGTGGAGGACACAAGTGGATATTAGTAGCCACAGACTACTTCACAAAATGGGTAGAAGCTATACCTACCAAACAAGCAACTAGTAAGGTTGTGACAAACTTTTTATTGGAAAATATGATCACTAGATTCAGGGTGCTAGCAAGAATTATAACTGATAATGGGATGTGCTTTAGGTCAGATGAATTTAAGGGATTTTTCCAAACCTATGGTATAGTAATCTCATATTCTTCACCATATCATCCATAGGCAAATGGGCAAACTGAATCTAGTAACAAGAGCATCCTAAAGATCATAAAAAGGATACTGGATAATAACAAAAAGGCTTGGGATTCCAAGTTGAAACTAGCCTTATGGGCAGATAGAATCACTGTGAAGAAAGCCATTAGAAAATCACCTTTTGAACTTGTGTATGGGACTCAAACTAGGCTCCCTTTACATAATCTATTACCATTATGTAGGTTCATCTTGCAAGAAGATTTGGATGTTCCTGAACCTATGGAGGAAAGAATAGAAGAGTTAATGGAACTTGACAAGGTCAAGGACCAAGCTCAACAACACAATAAAAAGAAGCAATTACAAATGAAATACCTATATGACAAAAGAGCTAAAAACAAAAAAATTGAAGTAAATGACATGGTTCTCATGTGGAATGCCAGGAGTCAAGACAAAGGGAAGCATGGGAAATTTGAAGTTGTATGGTTAGGACCATTTGTCATTGTTGGAAAGGCTGGTGAAGATTCATATTACCTCCCAAACATGACAGGAGAAGAACAAGAATTGCCAGTACATGGATAGTTCTTAAAAAATGTCTTTTCTTAAAGATCATAAAGAGGAACAAGAATTGCCAGTACATGGACAATTCTTGACAAACCTCTTAAAATAAATTTTCCATGCATAGTAGTATAGGATTTCCTCCACTTCCATTTCTCATCCATTCCTAAATTCACTTCAACTTCCATACTAGATAAATAAAACATTTGGTCTGCTTCCCCAGAGACCTAGATTCTTGATATACCCACAAGGAGTATACATCCCCAATCAGAGCCATTGTTACGACTAGAAAAAACTCACATTTTTCACTAGCCACCACCCACTTATCCTCCACATACCATAGAAATTTTCCACACTTTGATTTTATGATCAATACAAATTGTCAAAATTTGTGTGACAAGATCCATTTTATAACCCATAATAACTGATGATTCCATGAATATGGCCTTTGACATCTAAAAATCTCCTTGATCACAATTGAGAAAGAACTTTAAAGAGCAATTGATCTTTATCAGGAAGATCATGTGCATATCTTTCTGATCAATGAGTTGTAGTTCTCTATTGAACATTTTATGCATATCAGGCAGACATAAATAAAGTTACAGCGATCAAAAGTTTCAAAAGATAACAAGTGCATATAATTGGGAAGACACTCCATAATATTTCATCGATGAAAAACTCATCGGAAAAAGAAAGAAAGTTGGAATGAAATTTTTAAATCATACCGATCTTGGGCATCATACTGATGGATATATTTGGCAAGAGATATATATACTCTCACCAATAAGTCAAGACAATAGTTGTGTCAGAGTGACATGTATGATCGAAGTGGATTTTCCATATCTTGCTGACTATATAGGTTACTCCAATAAGAAAGAACTAAATTTTTTTTGGAGAAAGTCCCACCAATATATCCCAATGAACATGTTAGGTCTCAGAAATGCAGGTTGCCAATCCTAAGGGGATGCCAAGCTCTATGTTTAGATTGGTAACGTTTCTGAACTAACTTGATGAAATCAACCTTCAAGGTTAGATGATTTCCTTCACTTTAGGTCATGCTACACCTAGGTGGGTAAACCTTGGAAAATTAAAGCAGATTGAATGTGAATGCGTGGACTAACTAAATCTATCTACAATGGCACAAGATGTAAGATAGATGAAATGCTTGCTGACTGATTTTAGGTTTAATGTCTAATGAGTAATTGGTAGAAATTGTATAAGCAATATCAAGGTAAAAGGTTTTAAGTAAAATAAGACTAGTGCCTTGTTGGGTAATAGAGTCAGTTTGAAGGACCAGGACTAATGGTTTCCTAATGGTAATAATTCTAGTTGTTTGGCACAGTTTTAGTTTATAACTTGTATAAACGTGCAAGTAAATGACTGACAAACTCTTCTTGATAATCCAACCAAATAAAATCAGATATCTTATAATTCACCAGAAGGTACTTTAATCCTTACTTGAAGGAACCAAATGAAATGAATAGACAAGATTAACAGATAATATTTTACTAGAGACAGAATGGCAATCTAATTGTATGGCCCTACTTAGTAATCCAACCTTAATACTTCTAGGCTACTGTAACTAAATCAGAAGGGTTTAATTCCTCAAATGGATACCAACCTATTTAATCACACAGATACAGCAAATGTGTATTGATAGATCAAATATATACTTGATATGTTTAATCTGAATATCAAGGAAATGCAGAAATGGAGACAGCCACACAATTGAATAATCTTAACAAACAACTGATACCAAAGCAGAACCACTGAATCAGAGAACTTCAAACTTCTTCAAATAAAATATGCAACATAGTCATTTTGAAACATTGTATATATGATGTATCTGAATATATTCTACTGCTGATGATTTTTCAGCATCGATTGTTTGGACTTATATAGATATTTCTATGAAGAGTCATAACTCTTCAATAAGTTTTTTGGGAACTTAACAAACATTAACAACTATAACATAATTATGATTAGGATCTATTTAGCCACAAGTAGACTTTAGCCAAGTAATCCAAGTAATCCTGCTCACGATGAGAATCAGTAAGGTCAACAACACTTCTGGTAATTATATCAAGTGTGATCATGCTCTCCAATTGTTTGCAAACTTCTTTAGACGCAGAGGCTTTGTCCTTCAGAGCTCCTGTGGCTTTGTGTAATATACTTTGACAATCAATAATCCATTCTTCCTTGCTCTTTACCTCTCCATTGTCTTTATAAATGATAGGGATAGTGCATAAATCATCTAAATCAAAAACCTCACAAATAGCATTTTTTGACAAATGCACAATTAGTTCTCCCTGTGGGTTGTAGATGGCTTTTAGGTTTGAATTATAATGTCTGGCAAGCAATTGAAGGAGTTCCACATTCAGGAATACATTGGGTACAACTAGTTTTCCTAAATTCATGTGCCATGGGTTTGACACAGGAGCATTCCTAAACCTTCTATTATAGTGGAATCTGAAAAGTTCATATCCCCGAATTGGGGTCCAGATATCTCCCAGGTGTTTGTGTTTATCTTCTAATTTCTCCACTTCGCCCTGAGTTGGGCAGACCTTCTGGCCTTGGGAGTTGACCCAGGCAATTGGTCAATTAGGTCCTGATTGAGTTTTCTTTCTTTCACTTTCTCCTCAGGGGTTTGTTCAGTTTTTTGTTTCTTAGGCTTACTGGTTTCCCCTTGTAACTTTCTTCCTTTTCCCTTTCCCAGAGTTTCCATTTTAAAACTTTGACAGAGAATTTAAATACAGGCTATACAGTGGTTTGTGTATATGTACCTATCGTTCAGTGGCTGGAATTGGAATCCTCTACTTTTGCCTTAAGAGTTCCTCTGTATTCTCTTCTTGGACGATTTTTTGCAACTACAATGATCGTAGAAGTTTCGTAGCTGTTTGTATTTAATTATCTGATCAATTCAATGTTCATCGCTGTGAAGTGTCACATCGCCATAACTCTTCTTATCGGCATGAATTTTAAAATGTCTGGGCAACCTTAATGCTTTTATGGCGTGAACAGTCAATCGGCGTGACCCCTCAATTGTATTCCCGACGCTATATAATGTCATATCTTCAAGTGGGCACGGCCATCGGCATGACTTCCTTCATCGCCATGTGATTTAGATTTCCTTCCGAAGTAATGAGTCTTACCGATATAATTTGTTTATTGGGGTGATTAATACTATTGGGATAACATAATTATGTTTCCCCAACTTTGCTGTCTTACCGATAGTCATGTTACTTTGGATCGGAATGACTGCTTTAATGTCTTGCTGCTAGAGTATACCCATCAGAATGAAACATACTATCGGGATAGCTTTCAAAAGATAACCCGATCTGAATCATCTCACTAATGGTTCTTTCATATTCTTTATCGGACCGAGTATGTTAAAGTATCACCGATACCTTTTGATTGCCGTGACTTGTGAATCGGCAAGACCTAATTCCCCTGTCTCGATATGTTAAGTCATCCCGACAGATAATTGTATCGCTGTGAGTCTTGCCGAAAGCTCTCTTATCGCCAAGACATTGAGTATCAAAAACTTCTTTGTGTCTTATCCTGATAGTTTACTTCTTGCCGATGGCTATTTGCTTCGTTACCCCCACAGGATGTTCGGTGAGACTCTTGCTGAAATACTTCATCGGTATGATATATACCGTCGGGGCAACTTTCAAAAGGTCATCTGATAGTTGTCTGTCATACCGATCAGTATGACCACTCGCTTCTCTTGCCGATGTAAAGTCATTGGCATTACTTATTCCATCGGTGACTTCCATAGATCTCCTTCCGATCTGCCTTCTCACGCCGATGGTTATTTTGAAATGATTCCTTATGTATCAGTGTAGACAAAACAATATCTTGCCGATGGATTGACTTTGAAGAAATTTGGCACTGCTCATCCATAGACACCTTGTGAGATACATTTTTATTATGGTCTTTTGGGGTGTTTTTTTAGGATTTGTTCAAGTATAATGGAGTGAAAAGATAGTAAAATTTTCAAAATTTTTACTGTCCTAACAGAACAAAAGCTATAGAAGAAACATATCAGGGAGACTAGGTGCATCAGGAGGGCATCCTATTTTCTTAGCGATGGTACATGTCAGCCCGATGATGGTATACTTGACTATTATTTGTCGATAGGATAATGGGTGACACCTAAAGGGATTTCTAATAGTCTAGATCACCCTAATATCGAGTAGACTTCATGGTGTTCTCCCCGAAACACTGAATTGAAAAAAGGCAGTAATATCGGTAAGAAAAATTTAGATATCTTCTCGATTAAATAAGAGAACTAAAAGGACACTTCTTATCAAAAAGATATTTAGTTGGTCTTGGTGATCAGTTATGAATGTATAAACAAAAGATGGTGCCAAATGAAACACACAGATCGGCCTGAGACTAGAAGAGTTTCACCGATACAAAAGCATTGTATTTCTCTGACATTTCAAATTTTGAAAAACCCGCTGCATTCAATTCCAGTGGTAGACATTAATGGCTGCATGAACAAACCTTATATGAACATTTCTGATCAAAAAAGGATTGAACCAAAAGGAATGTTCAAGAGTTGCAGTGAAGAAAATGGGGTATTGAGCAAAAGTCAAGGAATTTAGTGCGCCTGAAACATACAAGTAAGCATATGAGATTTCCCTGCTACTGATAAATTATAATTCAATTTTGTTATCTAGTAGAGATATAGAATGGAAGGTCCTGTGAAAACAAAAAATAAGAAACAACAAGGTGAAACTAGTCAATCCAAAAGCAAGAAGCAAAAAACTGAAATAGGGTCGGAAGTTAAAGCACAAGAACGAAAATTGAATCAAGACCTCATCGATCAATTGCTTGGTTCAAGGCCAAAAGCTAGGAGGATTGAATAATTGAGGGCAGATGTGGAGACATTAGAAGACAAATACAAACATATAGGAAATGTGTGGACTCCCATTAGGGGGTATGAATTGTTCATGTGTTTCATTACTGTTAGAGAAATAGATTTGAACCAATTTGTAACCCTTGGAATTTCAATTTGGGGAAGCTAGTTATTATTGATGTATTTGTAAATCTGGATCTTATAAAACTTTTGGCCAATCATTATAACCCAAACCTTAAAGCCATTTGCAATCCACAAGGATAACCTTTCATACATGTATCTAAAAATGCATTGTGTAAAGTTTTAATCCTAAATGACACATGTGATGAACCTATTATCCATGAGGATTTAGAAAAGAAGTACTGGAGAATGGACATCACCTGCAAAGGTTGGAGATTTCCATTACATAGGCCTAGAGAAAATGGAAACTTAGTACCACTTGATGATGATAATGGACCTCCCTTCCATATTGATTTGTTCAAGCCCTATTTGAAATATACCTACTACTCAGTAGGTCAAGTACTGGGAATAGAGGTCCCTGAGTTCATGTCTCTAGGGCCAATGGTAATTTCTGCAGACATACAATGTCAAAATGCAAGAGCTTTTGATTATGCTTCACACATTTCCAGAGGGATTGACTCAGGGTTGATGGCTATCAAGAATGGTTCTCCCACAATGTGCTTCAAACATTATTCCTCTCTTATGCACATGACACTTTACTATGGACAAAAGACAGGAATGTGGCCAGAAGAATTGAGAATTACACAATTGGATAAATATGGTCAGACACTACCAATGCAATTGTGGACCTCCATTTGGGACAATAGATTTGTAAATTCTAATTATGTGCATTTTGAAGAATACTTTGTCAAAACATTATATAGATTTTATGGTCATCCTTGTGATTATTCATTATCTACTAAGATAAAAATATTCTTAAGGCCCAAAGATTTCAATGGACCGCCAACTATAACTCATAATTGGGGCGATTGGTATTATTTTCTTGATTCCACTATGATCAGAGTTTATGGTTTTAAAGATACACCTTTTCTATTTCCCAAGACTGTGCTAGATAGAATTGCATATCTAGAGATTGTCAGGCAAATGGACTATTCCAATGTCATGAATCTAAGATTTTATGACAAATAGTCATTCATGGCTAGCACATTGTGTTTTGGGGATTTTACTGTAGTTTCAAAAGAAGGATATGATCTTATTTTGGATAAACTGTCACACTTCAGTATGAAGAGAGCAACACCAAGGAAAGGATTTGATCCTGAAGGTTTTATTGACTTTGCAAGGAAGAAACAAAATTTAAGTGGATATGTTCATATACCATATCCTCACGATGATATCATTAGGAACCTGGAAGAAACAAAGGCTAACTTGGCAATTGATGAGTATAATCGAGAGGTTGAATAGAAAGTGAGGGAGATACAAGAAGTAGATGTATTATCCTATGATAGTGAAGGATCTTCTGATGAACTTTAACCCCAAGGCCAACCTAGTAAAGCCCCCAAACTAAGGATTGATAAATACCAGTCTCCAACTAGAGAACAAGAAGTTGCGGAATCATCTGATATAGATGCTAGGCAATTGACTTATAAGTCTTTTGTTTTAGATAACCATTTCATTTAGTCTCCTAAATTTAAATCTTTCTTGTATAAACACAAAGGAAAAGAAATAAGAGAATCAGTCGCAGACATCACACCAAGCAATGAAAGGCAATTGTTGAACACATTGAAAATGGATGTAGAAAATGAAATGAAGAACATGAATCCAGAGAGGGGAAGAAAATTATTAAAGGAGTCTAGTGTGATGATCTTTCTTGGTTTGGATTTAAGTTCTGCTTTAGTTTTTGATAGTTTTTTACACAATAATGGTGCCACACACAAGCTCAGTCCAGAAGGGGTAACAAAGGTATACACTGGATCAAAGTATAATCCTGATGAAAATTCTCTCATGATCTGGGTCTTATACCCCCCACATAAGAATCTTGTAGTTTTTGATACAGAAAAAGCATTTGGTCATGTGATGACATTAAAAGTGGGTGAAACTGATCCTGTGGTCACAACAGATATTGGCATTATTGTAGCCAAACTGAATAAGGCACAGATCCAGATGTTCATTAAGGAATGGGACATGTACAAGTTGAATAATGAAAGGATGTGTAAGGAAAATGATTTTCTGAAAGATACAGTTAAGGATGCCTTCAAAGAACCCACCAAAATGTTGACTCAAGGAGAAAGCTCCCAAAGAAAGGACAGGAGTGAGATATTACAGATGAACTCTCGAATAATCCAAGCTAGGTTTGATGCACTTTCTACAGTATTCAAAAAGAGATACACTAATATGATGACCTGGATGGACAAGTTCTGGGTTACTCATTCTAAGAATCACATTGCTATCCTAGAATATAAAAGGATAAATGACAGGCTTCATGAAAAGCTTCAAGAAATACAAAATAGGAACACTTCTGATACTAGGGCCATTAACACTACTGAAGATCTGATCAAGAAACATAAAGATTATTATGAAGAACTTCATGCAGATACCAAAATATCTATCGATGCTTCAAAGGAAGGTGTGCCTACATTATTTTGTGACAATAAAGATCTGAAGAGTCAGAATGAGTGAACAAAAGAATGCCGATTGATACTACAGGGAGCTTTGGAGGTAGCTAAGGATGAAGATCCAGCATTAGGAATGGCTTGTGATCACTTAGAAAAGATGATTTCTATGGAGATTGTGGCGAGGAATGCTGTGGAGTATGCTGATACATACTTGAGTCAAGGGTACTTAAATCATGTTACCCAAGTTCATCTATGGCTCATTAGAGATTAATGAGTTTAATGTTAATATCTTGTATATTATTGTTAAAGTTTCAAAAGACATTTATGAAGAGGCACACTCTCTTCAAGATATTGCTATATAAGTCAGAGAAGTAGGAGTAAGAAAATCATCATCATCATTTTCCATTTAGGTGAGGCATTAGTAAGAAGATAGATTACACCCATTTCACCCATCCATTCCCATATTTCAGAAACTTATGTAATTATTATATACATTGTGAAGCAATATAATTGACCAGACTATTCTTGAATGGTGATCTATTTTCAATGTTCAACTATTGTGATTGATTTTCATGATTATATGTTGTGCTGTCTCCAAAGTGGTTTTCTTAAGTTATTCAAATTTAGATAATTTGTCACAACACATTTGCTATTGGTGTGTGGTTATCTTGATTGGTTTCTAGTTGAAGTGAATTAAATACCCTTTCAGATAATCTATTTTGACTCCAGTTCCTACCAAGGATTAAAATCCTTTTAAAATAATTATTATGATTAGTTTCCCTCAAGCTAATAATTAAAAGTC
This sequence comes from Cunninghamia lanceolata, assembly GCA_027924645.1. Lineage (NCBI taxonomy): Eukaryota > Viridiplantae > Streptophyta > Pinopsida > Cupressales > Cupressaceae > Cunninghamia > Cunninghamia lanceolata. The sequence goes on along the minus strand of BSBN01001344.1, from coordinate 8,986,787 downwards.
CTTTCATGAGATCATAATAGTTTAGTTGAATATCACTAGGATTATTAAAGAAGAGTACAGTAACTTATGGAGCTCCACGTTTGTACAAGGTTCAAACATTTCAAGTGCCCAACAAGTTAGAGTTAAGCTGTAAAATAGATCCACCTATCCTACACATATATATCCATAATTATCATCCATCCATTTGACTCTGTCCACCCAATAGATTATGCACTGATCAACTTCAGAACATTTTATCCAAATCCAATTTACACTCTTGATAATTCAAGCACTCTCATAGGAACTAGTAAGTAATCTCTGCATCTACCTGACACTTGTGTGCCATAGTGGGTAGATTGCCCAAATTAGAATCTATTTAGACTTTCAAATCTGCCTTATCATTTAGGTACACCTGCCTAGGCCTAGCAGAGCCTAAAGAGTAGGGGTTTTCAATTACATAAACCCTGTTTAGTTGGCCAAAACGTATCAAGGGATTGGCACCCTCTTGTGGTCTAAAAACCTATGTTTTTGAGACCCAACACATCTGTTATCTCCTTGTCAATTTTATCCTCAACTTGATGTTCTAGAGAGGATCTTGTTTCAGTGTCAAGAGCAAATACTTCTTTCTCCTCAGTTATTTTGGCATCTTCATCTATTTCCCGATCAAGATTTATTTCCGGAGTAGATGTATCATTTTCAACATCCATTTCTTTATTGTCACAGATGGTGTGGATATTATATTTCTTCAGTGTGTCCAAAATGATATCCTTAGTCTCCTTGACCACTTTATCAATTTCGTCTAACATTAGTGAGTTCATCCTTTTCTTGGTTCTGAATGCGTCCTAAATTTCTTTAGAGATTTTGGCTTCCTCTTCAAGAGTAATCTCTGGACACAACTGTGTTAGTGTATGCTATCTTAGCTTAATGTCTTTAGCTATGTCAGTTTCCTTTCTTATGGACATTATGCTTTCCATGCTGTGTGGAAGATCATCGATTATTTCAATCAGGGCCTTGTTGTAGATGTTCAGATATTCTACAACAATAGTCTCAATCACCCTTTTATCTAGATCATTATATTCATCATATAATTGTGCAATTGGTTTTAGATTGCCATCCACCGTTATGGCTTTGAGCACATCTTTGAGGCTTATGGTTTCTTCCTCTATCTGAGGCACATCTTGCATTTGCCTTTTTCTGGATTTACCCCTACTGGAAGGTTTCTTTTTGCTAGTTCTGGAGGCTTTTGTAACTTCAGCTTTCATCTTTTTCACTTCTTCATCAGATTATGTTGCTTCTTCAACTCCAATACTTACATACATTCTTTTTCCTTTAGCTTTCTTTCTTTTGTGACTGGTTGCAGGAGTCTCCACACTTGCAGATGGTGTGGGATGGGAGGAAGTAGTAGAGCTTCTTGTGGATCTCTATGTTGCTTCAGACTTTTCTTGTTTCTTTTTATGCTCCTCCGGAGCCTTAACTGGTACACTTCCTTTCTTTTCTCTTGCTTCCCTTTCTACTTTTTCTCTTGCTTCTTTGATTTGTTCTTTAGTGAAACCATGTTTCATTGCAACTTCTTCTACCTCCTTCCTCACCTTCCTAGAGATTTCAAATTGTCTGAGTTCAACATGGAGTTTCACAGATAGCTCTTCATAGGTTCCAAACCTTTCTTCTCTGTTGTCTTTGGGTTTTCTTAGCATGTATTTATTATACTTATCTAATATTTGTCCATCCATTTCATAACCCATTGGTATTAACTAGACTATCCTAGGCTTAATAGCCTCCATCAAGCATTGGTCTTTTGTAACCATAAAACATATAGATCCTTATACTTCTCAACAATTTTCTTAGGGATTCTTTCTCTTGAATATATCATGCTTTGAAAACTCTTGAAGTACCCCCATAGGGCTGCTTTTGGCTCATCATGGCTTCCAATGCTATTTAAGTGATTTCTAATTTGGACATCTATTGGTTTGCTAGTTAACCACAACAGATTCTTCATGCTTGGCAATTCATTCATAAAATAGAAGAATAGACAGCTAATTAGTGTTCTTTAGGTTTTCTAGTAGTTGGATTCTCAACAACTCACACAAGTCATAATCAGCATTGTCTTTGACCATTTGATATGCGGTGTATATCACAGTACCAGAGACAAAGTTCTCCTAGTTTGAGAAATTGATCTTGTAGCCTATAACCATAGAAGCAAATCTTACCTCATGGTATGTGATGTCATTTATGGTTAATGCCCTCTTGTCAAATTGGGCTCTGGTAGCTTCTGTAATAGTTTAATTCTTCATGGCTTTCAGCAAGGGCACACCTTCGGTGGAATTTAACCCTGTTACTGCCCTAATTTCTTCCTTGGTGATTTTGAAGGGCTGCCCTAACCACATGAATTCATCGTGAATTTGACTTAGAATATACCAGACCCATTCATCCTCTGCAAATGTAGGAAAATCTACATACTAGATGAATTTCTTCTCTTCTAATACTTTATATTATTCCTTTAAGTCAAATTGATCATCTCTGAGCTCATCTAGGGCAACATGGATATATGCCCTAATGTCTTCCACATACAGAACTATGTATGGTATTTTTGAAAATGCATCCATTGGATCAACTTTAGTTTCTTTGAAGGGATGTTTCTTGAATTTGGGTCTTGGTTGCTTAGTGATATCAACAACTTGTGGGGTTACCATTGCAAAGATTCAATAAATTTCCAACGGTTAATACCTTGTTATGCCGAATTAGGGTTTTCTTCACCTGGATCACTCTGAGTTCTTTGAATCTTTGTTGATGCTTAAAATCTCACTACAATCTCTCTTGGATATCTGATAGATCGAATGCAAAGTGAATTAGAAGGCAAATGATTTTCTTTTTACCCTCCGCACTTAACCTAATCGTCATAAATGCTTGTTCTCAAAAAGCTGCATGACTTTTCTCTGATAGATACAGTCGATCAAAATTGCTCCGTAATGTGCCGCATTGACTCATTTTCTTCCAGATTTTCTTCCATAAGATCTTCCATATTAAATTCTACCACACATCTTTGTGCCAGATTCTAGCACTAATTATCTAGCTGGGGGTTTGGATTTTCAACATTGCTCCTCCTGAGCCAGAGTACCCAATTTACTTCCTGAAGAAAGTATCTGCACTAGATGCTAGTTGGGATCTATCCTCTTCTTTAATTACTTCTTTCTTGATCCAGATCTTGTCCATTTCCTTCTTGGTTTCAACCGGATCAACCTTTTCTTTTCCTTTATCATTCCTTTTCTCTATTTTTGTGTTTTCAGTATGGTAGTTTCCTTTAACATTTTTTCTTCTGCAGACTCTTGCAATATGTTTGTACTTGTTGAAATTGTAGCATACCACATTCCTTTGCCTTTGATTCTCTCTATTGATTGGATTGGATTTGCATTGTTTAACCAAATGTCCAAATTTGTTACATGCAAAACACTTTCCATTGAATGATTGACTATTCCTTGCATTGTAGGAAACATTCCTTACCATATTTCTACATTCATTTGATTTGTGACCGATTTTCTTGCAATTGAAACATTGACCAAGAAATGGTGGAACATTCTAATTTACTCTACTCCTGCATTGAGTAGCTTTATGACCAAACTTATTGCAATTAAAATAGTGGCCATTGAAAGATGGATACCTTTGAGCATTTGGCTATCTGACTAGAGGTTATCTAGGTCTTCTTCTTTGATTTCTAAACTGGTTTCCTCTGTTTTGCATTAACTCAATGTTTGTTTGACTAGATTTTGAACTTTCTCCTTTCTCAAATCCCAAACCTTGCTTATCATCAGTACTCTTTTGACTAGCAATCATCTCATCAAGCTTTGCAGAACTTAGCTTGAACTTTTCTTCATAGCTCTTGGCTTTTTCCAAGTCTTCTTTTAGACTCACAATTTCTTTTTCATGTTTGGCACAATCTTTTAATTTTCTTTTCATCATTAAATTCAAATCTTCTTCTGCTTTTGTTCTTTCTATAACTTTTGCTTCTAAATCATTCAGGGTTTCATTTGCAGATATCAATTGATCACTAACTTCTTTATATTTGTCTTTGAATTTCTTGACTTTTCCTTTTAATTTTGAGATGCATCCATCAGCTTCTTGTAAGTTATCCTTTAGATCCCTGATTTCTACCTCAGATTTTTCAAGATCAACAAGGGCTACTTCTAGTTCCTTGTTTCTTTCATAATTTCCAAATCTTCTTGCTGCCATGATTACACTACCCTAGATCTTCCTTGAGCTATTAGACTTCTTCCAAGGGACCTGGCTCTGATACCAGTTGTTGAGAATAAGGAATACTAAGAGGAGGGGGTGAATCAGTATTCCACAGAACCACTTCTTCACAAATTTATTTATCCAAATTCCAAAGTTAATAAAATGAAGGAGAGTAAACATAAAAACAACAACCACAAAGACATAACACATGAACACCAGGATGTTTCCATGGAAAACCCAAAAAAGGGAAAAGACACATTGAGTGTTAGCTCACAATATATTAATAGAGCACAATACTAGATTACAAAAAGGCTCATTGCCTTAGGGCTCACTGGCTTGAGAAATTCTCACTATAAGAAAAGCTCACTACCAAAATAGGCTCACTACCTTGAGAAAGAAAGAAGAAAGAAGAATGGCTCACTGCCAAATTGAACTGCAGATTGCATCTACACATGCATAGTTGCAGCTCCAATGAAGCATAGGAATACTGTCTCAAAACTCTTCATCTCTGACTACTCTGTTTCATTGCTTACTTTTACATAGGAGAAAGATCTCTTCTTTCTTCCCTTACACAATTGTGTTAATTTGCATGTCGTAGATTCACATTCACATCACATCACATCACACACCCAAAACACTGAATTTGATCCCATATATATCCACAATACTTAAGATCTTCATATTAGGTCAGCAAACTCAGATGAAGCGTATAGTTAATAAACTTGTAGCTTATTAGCCAAATCCATTCATCAACATACATAGCGGACCTAAATAACACTTGAAAAATCTTCTCATATGTCTGCTTCAACTATCAAACCACTTAGGATAAAGTTCTAATCAATAGAACTTACCACACATAAATCAAACTATCATGTCGGCCTCAAACTCAGACTGCTACTAGTTCAATTCAATTATCAGACTACATCTTTTACTATGGACCACATGGCTTTCTCAAAATCATATCAAAGATTCCTTAGACATCACCAATCATACCTTCAGAACCACAAAGCAAAATATTCTTTAACGGCAAGATACGGACCATCGAAACTGACTCTGTCATAGTCAAACTCTGTCAAACATTGTAGTGATACTCAGTAGCTTGCAACTATCTTTCCGGTGGACTTTAGATCTCACAACTCTAGATTTAGACACTTCATACAAGTGTTTACAACACCTCAAAACTACATAACAAAATATGCACTTGCAGAGAAATGTGGATCATTTTACTTCTCACTGTACATTGTCCTTGTCTTACTTCTGTTCATCCAGACTTAGATATTTTCTTCAAATGACTTCCGAAGGAAGTCATGAGCTGAACACTAGAATATATCATCATCAAGTGGCTATGAGTTAGCATACCTAAACTGCATAAATGTCGGTCTTCATGTACGGAGGCATACTAATCCACTTTCTATCCCTTACTCTGAATACTATCCATACTTAGTCATTCTGGCCTTTTGGTCTTGAATACTTCTTGTACCTTGTTGCCAAATCAAGTTAGTCTTTTGGAGTGATGCCTTCTTTGTCTTGTTTCCATCAATGACAACACTCATTTATTCAATCTACCAATGTCTCTTGCCAACATGGATAGCATCAGATCAGAATAAGAGAAGAATATGAATGGAAGACTACTTTTAAGACAAATGAAGGATTGTATGAGTGGATAGTGATGCCCTTTGGATTGATAAATGCACCTAGCACTTTCATGAGATTGATGAATAAAGTTTTGAAGAAATTCTTGAGTAAGTTTGTTATTGTATACTTGGATGATATTCTGATTTTCAGTTAGACAAAGGAGGAACATTTGCGGCACCTTAGACAAGTTTTGCAGAGACTGAGAGAAGAGAAATTGCTGATAAACATCAAGAAATGTATTTTCATGAAGGAAGAATTGGTATACTTGGGATTTGTGATTTCTACAGAAAGATTGAAGATGGACCCTAAGAAAGTAAAAGCAATTTTTGAATGGCCTACACTGGAGAGCATTGGAGAAGTTAGATCATTTCATGGATTGGCTAGTTTCTACCAGAAGTTCATTAGAAATTTCAGTTCAGTTTGTAACCCTATGATAGAGACAATGAGAGGTGACAGAAAAGATTTCAAGTGGACATCAGGAGAAGATAAGAGTTTTGAATTGTTGAAGCAGAAAGTGACAGAGCAACCTATTTTGGCATTACTAGATTTTAATAAGGTATTTCAAGTTGATTGTGATGCAAGTGGAAATGCAATTGGAGCAATATTAAGTCAAGAAGGTAGACTAGTAGCATATTTTAGTGAGAAGTTGAATAATGCAAGGAGAAGATATTCAGTTTATGATCAAGAGTTCTATGCCATAATTCAATCCTTGAAGAAGTGGAGACATTACTTGTTGCCTAAGGAGCTTATGTTGTATATAGATCATCAGGCCTTGCAATATTTGAACAGTTAAGGTAAGTTGAATCATAGACATATGAGATGGGTAGAGTTCATGTAGAGTTATACTTTTGTATTGAAACATAGGAGTGGTAAATCAAATAAATTTGTTGATGCATTGAGTAGGAGAAGGAACTTGCTAACAAAGATGAGAGTTGAAGTGTTGGGTTTTGATGAGTTGAAGCATATGTATGAGGGATACATTGATTTTGCAAAACCTTGGAAAGCATGTAAGGAACTGTTGTGATAGATAGGAGTAAGTGGTTGGATTATTTCATTTAAGAAGACATGTTGTTCAGATGATATTAGTTGTGCATACCTAGAAGTTCAATGAGAGACAATTTGATCAAGGAGAAGCATAGTGGTGGATTGGTAGGATATTTTGGCATTGATAAGATAGTGGCTTTGGTGAGTTAAAATTACTTTTGGCCTTAGATACATAAAGATGTTAAGAAATTTGTGCAGAGTTGTAGAGTTTATCAAGTTGCAAAAGGGAGTAGTCAAAATATTGGATTGTATAAACCTTTGACAGTACCAGAGAGACCTTGGGAAGACATAAGTATGGATTTTGTGATGGGATTTCTGAAGACACAGAGAGGACATGATTCAATATTTGTAGTGGTGGAAAAATTTTCAAAGATGGTACATTTCATACCTTGCAAGAACACAACTGATGCAGTGCATGTAGATGACCTATTTTTCAAAGAGATTGTGAGATTGCATGGATTACCTAAGAGCATAATTTCAGATAGGGATACAAGATTTCTTGGATACTTTTGGAAGACACTTTGGAATAAGATGAAGATAGATTTAAAATTTAGTTTAGCATTTCATCCATAGACTGATGGAAAGATAGAGGTAGTGAATAGGAGTTTGGGAAACTTGTTGAGAAGTTTGGTTGGAGAGAAGACAAGAAATTGGGATTTGATTCTTTCACAATCAGAGTTTACATACAACAATTCAATGAATAGGAGCATCGGAAGAACACCATTTGAGATTGTTACTGAATCTCAGCATGGAAGATAAGAGAAGTGTAAAGTAGAATAGTTTGTAGAACATATGAACATAGTGCATAATCAGATGAAGACGCATTAGGAGAATATGAACATCAAGTATAAGGAGCATGCATATGAGAGAAGAAGACATAAAGAATTTGAAGTTGGATATGAAGTGATGGTGTACTTGAGAAACTTGAAAGATTTCCAATGGGAACATATAACAAGTTGAAGATGAAGAAGTTTGGACCTTGTAGGATACTCAGAAAATTTGATTTAGGAAATGCATATGAAGTGGAGCTACCAGAGACATTGGGTATTTCACCTATATTCAACATTGCAGACCTATATTAGTATCATGAAGCAGAGTTTAGTGACAACATGAAAGAAGACTTGAAGTAGCAGTTACCACAACAAGCACTGGAGTAGATTGAGGACATTTTGGACACCAGAGTTGGACCTAGCACCAGAGGAAGACAATACAACTTGAATATCTTGTGAAGTGGAAAGGAAGACTGGAAGAGTATTCATCATGGATTTCTTAGGTGGAGGTAGACTGTCTTGGTTTTCCTCTAGCCCCAACAAAGTGAGGGACTCACTTTCAAAACAACCCCTGGTGTCTGATGCAGGAGCATCCCTAGTTCAAGAGAAATCTTGCATCAACCAAAAATAATTGCATTTCAGTTTCTTTGTATTCCAGTTTGTTTCTTTTCATTTTCCAGTTAAGTTCAGTCAATAGCAGTTTCTATATTTTGGTTCCCATTTTTCTGTAGTTTCATTTTAGACCTTACAGAGCTAGACTTAGCATCTAGACATGTTCATCTACATCATATCTAGAATTCAAAGCATTTGGATTAAGTACCGAAAAGTTATCACTATCAGAAGATTGACTTGTTGCAAGTATGAGGTTATCCAGTGTTGTCATTGATGTCAACATACTCATATTGCATTGACAAGAAGGATTTGATGAGCTGTGTGCTGAGGATATTGAGAAAATTAGTCTCAGTCAGGAACAGTGAAGAACAGTGATGAGAAGAAGGTAAATGTACTGTATAGGATGAGAACCGGAGGATGCGGATTAAAGGGTTAGTAGATATGAGTCTTGAGATGCTACAGTTAAGATTTCAGAGGTCCGCATGAAGATCTGAAGGAGTTGTGGCTGCCGGTATAGAACCGGGTCCGGCAAGTATCCGGAGGTGACAGAGGATCACAAAACGGTCCGGTGAGGTCCGGAATTGTATTATCCTAATCTGCGGATTGGAAGGAGTGTTTGGGATGTCCTTGTGATGTGTCATCCTGATTTGTGTATGATTTGGAGGTCCGGAAGTACCTCTTACATTATGACAGTGGCGACAGACTGTGTTCTTGAAGTTCCGGATGAGGAAGACAAGAGATCCCAGTAAGCAGAGGAAGTGCGGATGTATCCGGACATTCAGACAAGCTTGTGAAGATTCTTGGATCTTGTTTAGGTTGTGTTGTTGGTCCGCATTGATGGTAGAGCCCGGAATTGAAATTATTCTTCCGGATGAAGTTCTTGCTCTATGTAGCCGACCGGATGAGTTGTTCATCCTGCGAATGTTCTTGTGATGGCCGACCGGATGTGTTATTCATCTTGCGGATACTCCTATGGTTGTTTGCCGACTTAGATGTTTGTTCCTAAGTCGATGTCTTGTATAAATAACGGTTTGTGAGTTCATTTCAAAGTGAGGAGTGAGGATGAGTATGGTATAGCGAAGAAACGTGCGAAAGGCAGAGCAGAGATTGTTGCGCTTAATTGGAACTGATCCGGACATGGTAGAGATGTCATTCTCCAGTTCAAGACTGTGATTTTCATCACTTTGTAGACAGTGTGTCTCCTTGTAGGCAGTGGGCCTCTTTGTGAGCAGTGTGCTCGGGCAGTGAGCCCTTATTGGCATGTGCCATTCATTTTTCCTTATTCTTCTAACAGAGAATAATTCTTGGGTTAATCACCCCGTGGTTTTTCCCTTAACCGGGTTTTCCACGTCAAAATCTTGGTGTTCAATGTGTTGATGCTTATCTGCTCTTGTGTTTATGTATTATGCTTCCATGGATGATTATTTGATATGCTGCTAACTAACAACAGTGAGTTAAGTGTTTGAATGAGAAGAAGTTTTATACAACTGATTCACCCCCCCCTCTCAGTTGTATGCCCTAGATCCAACAATTGGTATCAGAGCCAAGTTCCTCTGACAAGAGCTTAACCGCTTGAGGAGATCCAGGATGTTGTCATACAAGAAGGATAGTCCGAAGTTCGATGGAACCAACTTCACTCTCTGGAAAGGTCGCATGAAGTGTCACTTGGAATGCATGGGAAAAGCATACCTGGGTATGATTTCAAAACCATATGTACCTCCACAAGGTGGTCCGACAACTCTGAATGAAATCACAGAAGCTAAAAACAATCTGCGGACCAAGGAAGCTCTTCTAAGCGCATTGAATGACTCAGATCTCTCGAATGTCATTGACCTACCCACTGCATATGAGATCCTAACTAAATTGGAACTTCTGTATGAAGGAGATGAGTTTGTCAAAAGTGCAAGGTTGCAAAGTCTGAAAGGGAAATTTGAAAGATTGAAAATGAGAGATGATGAAAACATCACTACCTTTATGCCAAGAGTAAATGAGCTGGTATGTGGAATCAGAAATGCTGGTGGAACTTTAGATGAAAATGAGATTGTCTGCAAAATCCTAAGATCCCTTCCTGCTGCCTACAAAATCAAAGTTGCTGCCATTGATGAATTCAGAGCCCACACAACTGTCACAAGAGAACAACTGGCTGGCAAACTAGCTGCATTTGAAATGACCGAATTTGGAGATGATCCTCCCAAGACTGAATCTGCCTTCAAAGCCAGTGCCTATGTGAAAGGCAAACAGAGATTTGATCCGGGTGAAAACTCATCAAGGAAAATGTCATGGTATGATCAAGCAAGAAGAGACATGGAAGAAGAAGAAGCAGAAACAGCTCAACTTGAAGCCCTCATTGCAAAGAGACTGCCAAGAGGATCCGGTAAGTATGAAGGAAAACTACCCTTTAAGTGTTTTAACTGCAATAAGATTGGTCATTTTGCCTCAAGATGTCCAGAGAGATCTGCAAGATCTAATACTCATAGACAAAGGTTTCAAAAGAATTGCTATTATGTTCATGAAGAAGATGACAATGAAGGAGTAACAGATGATGAATCAGAACTAGGAAGCAAATCCGGAAATGAGTGGGTGTTTATAGCCATCAAGGAAGAAGATTCAATACTCTCTGAATCTGTCAATCACAAAGTTGTTGAAAAAGCCTTGGCTGCTCAAGTGGAAGAAAAGGATGATTGGGTTATTGACAGTGGATGTTCTCACCATATGACTGGTGACAAGAATAAGTTCTTAGATTTGGAAAGATATGAAGGAGGAATGGTAAAGTTTGGTGACAATTCTGCTGGCAGAATCAGAGGTAGGGGAACTATTTCCTTTGATGGTAAGAGCAAAACAGGAAATGTACTGTATGTTGAAGGATTGAAGCACAATCTTCTCAGTGTTGGTTAGTTAGTGGACAAAGGCTATGATCTCCGGTTCAAGAATGGAAAATGCAGAATCTTTACAAGCTCCGGAACTGAAATTGCATCCGGTACTCAGACAAGAGGTAACATCTTTCATCTGGTTGGTTCAAATAAAAGTTGTTTGTTTGTTCAAATTGATCAGAGTTGGTTATGGCATAGAAGAATGTGTCATGTAAATTTTGATAACATCATCAAGATAAGCAATACTCAGGCTGTGAGAGATCTTCCAAAGTTGATGAAACCTACAAATAGTGTGTGTAAAGAATGTCAGTTAGGTAAACAAAGCAGAGTCTCTTTCAAAAGCAAAGATCAGTCTTCTACCGGATTGTTGGAATTAGTACATACTGATCTATGTGGTCCGACAAGAATCAAGAGTCTGCAGGGTGATAGATATTTCATGTTGTTAATTGATGATCATTCCCAGATGATGTGGGTTACCTTTCTAAAAGAAAAATCAGAAGCTTTTGAGAAGTTCAAAATCTTCAAAGCTATGGTGGAGAATCAAACCGGATTGAAACTAAAGTGTCTAAGGTCTGATAGAGGTGGTGAATTTACATCTGGTGAATTCATTGACTTTTGTGAGAAACAGGGTATAAGGAGACAGTTGTCTGCTCCTAAGACTCCACAGCAGAATGGAGTAGTTGAGAGAAAGAACCGGACCATCCAGGAAGCTGCTAGGACAATGATGTTGGAAGCAAATGTTCCTCAAATGTTTTGGAAAGAAGCTATCAGCACTGCAGTCTACACTCTCAATCGAGTTCAAATCAGAAACAACACCGGTAAGACCCCCTATGAACTCTGGTTTGGCATCACTCCTACTGTGAAATATTTCAGAGTATTTGGTAGCAAGTGTTATATTAAAAGAGATGAAGATCTAGGAAAGTTTGATGCTAGAAGTGATGAAGGAATTTTCTTGGGCTACTCCACTCAAAGCAAAGCATACCGGTGTTACAATAAGAGATTGAGGAAGATGATAGAAAGCACCAATGTAAAGGTTGATGAAGGAATTGAGAAGCCTTCAAGATTTTATGAGTTTGAAGAAGATGACCAAGACAGTATTCAAGGACCTCAATCCTCTCCGGTGAGACAGAGTCAGCCTGATCCAGTAAATCAGGAAGAAGAGATAGGTTTGAATGAGCCTGATCAAGAAACAGCAGTGCTGGATACTCCCAAAATTCCAAGGTATGTAAGACTGAATCACTCTGAAGATCAGATCATAGGTGACAGAAGCAAAGGTGTACAAACTAGAAGGAGTATTGCTCAAAATCAGAATGAATGTTGTCTGATTTCAAAGATTGAACCTAAAACAATAGATGAAGCCTGCAATGATGAAAACTGGACCAAAGCAATGGAAGATGAATTGATGCAAATTGAGAAAAATCATACTTGGGATCTTGTTCCCAGACCTAGAGACAGGAATGTAATTGGAACCAAGTGGGTCTTCCGGAACAAACTAAATGAAGCCGGTGAAGTAATCAGAAACAAAGCTAGATTGGTCTGCAAAGGCTACTCTCAAATAGAAGGAATTGACTTTGAAGAGACTTTTGCTCCGGTGGCAAGAATTGAAGCAGTCAGATTACTTCTTGCATTTGCTACCTTCAAAGACTTCAAGGTATATCAGATGGATGTCAAGTCTGCCTTCCTAAATGGTGATCTGGAAGAAGAAGTCTACATTGAACAACCGGATGGATTTCAATTGTCTGATAATAATGATATGGTCTGCAAGTTGAAGAAAGCTTTGTATGGATTGAAGCAAGCCCCAAGAGCATGGTATGAAAGGTTGGATAAGCATCTTGTGCAGATTGGATTCAACAAAGGTACTGCTGACAGTAACTTATATTTCAAAATTGATCATGAAAACATTCTGATTGTTGAAGTGTTTGTGGATGATATCATTTTTGGAGGAAGAGATAGTATGTGCAAAACTTTTGCTAATCAGATGAAAAGTGAGTTTGAAATGTCTATGCTTGGTGAAATGAATTTCTTCTTGGGACTGCAAATTACTCAAACAAAAGAAGGGATCTTCATTTCTCAGACCAAATATGTAAAAGAATTGTTAAGGAAATTTGGTATGGAAGACTCAAAGCCAATGAACACTCCTATGGCAACCGGATGTAAGCTAAGCAAAGATGATGATTCTCCAAAAGCAGATCAGACAAAGTATAGATCAATGATTGGTGGATTGTTGTATCTCACTCAAACTAGACCAGATATAATGCAGGCTGTTGGTCTTGTGGCAAGATTCCAGGCTGATCCTAGAGAATCTCATGTTATGGCAATCAAAAGAATTTTTAGATACTTGAAAGGAACAGTTGAGTATGGTCTATGGTATCCTAGAGATCCAGATTTCTCTCTTCATGCTTACACAGATGCAGATTGGGCAGGAGATGTGGATGACCGGAAGAGCACTAGTGGTGGAGCATTCTTTTTGGGGAAGAGATTAGTTTCTTGGCTAAGCAAGAAACAAGATGCAATATCTCTGTCTACAACTGAAGCAGAATACATTGCAGCAGCAGGTAGTTGCACTCAAATCTTGTGGATGAAGCAGATGCTAAGAGACATCAAAGTTGAATATGAGGAGCCTATCACAATTTTCTGTGATAATTCAAGTGCAATTAATATTTCCAAGAATCCGGTATTGCATTCTAAGACTAAGCACATATCTATCAAATTTCACTTTTTGAGAGAACAAGTAAACAAGGAAGAAGTCAGATTGGAGTATGTTCCCTCCAAGGATCAGATTGCAGATATCTTTACAAAACCCCTTCCCAAGGATTCCTTTGAATATCTCCGGGAGAAGTTAGGGGTCATGGCCCCTCCGGTAATGAACTAAGATGCACTGTTGTGCATCAGTCCGGTGGCTATCACAGTCATATCTTGTGATCTGGACTAATGAGGAGCTGCAACTAAGGGGGAGCAACTAGTATGATTCTGATGCATGAGAATTGCAAGTATGAGCCCTTTGCCATTGATGTCAAAGGGGGAGAGAAGACATGTGAAAAACAAGTGGTTGATGATCAAAGGGGGAGCAGTAAAGGAAGAGAAGACATATGAAAAGATGAAGTTCTTGTCTTAATGGTTTTTCACATCATATGTTGCCATCAATGACAAAGGGGGAGATTGTTGCAAGTATGAGGTTATCCAGTGTTGTCATTGATGTCAACATACTCATATTGCATTGACAAGAAGGATTTGATGAGCTGTGTGCTGAGGATATTGAGAAAATTAGTCTCAGTCAGGAACAGTGAAGAACAGTGATGAGAAGAAGGTAAATGTACTGTATAGGATGAGAACCGGAGGATGCGGATTAAAGGGTTAGTAGATATGAGTCTTGAGATGCTACAGTTAAGATTTCAGAGGTCCGCATGAAGATCTGAAGGAGTTGTGGCTGCCGGTATAGAACCGGGTCCGGCAAGTATCCGGAGGTGACAGAGGATCACAAAACGGTCCGGTGAGGTCCGGAATTGTATTATCCTAATCTGTGGATTGGAAGGAGTGTTTGGGATGTCCTTGTGATGTGTCATCCTGATTTGTGTATGATTTGGAGGTCCGGAAGTACCTCTTACATTATGACAGTGGCGACAGACTGTGTTCTTGAAGTTCCGGATGAGGAAGACAAGAGATCCCAGTAAGCAGAGGAAGTGCGGATGTATCCAGACATTCAGACAAGCTTGTGAAGATTCTTTGATCTTGTTTAGGTTGTGTTGTTGGTCCGCATTGATGGTAGAGCCCGGAATTGAAATTATTCTTCCGGATGAAGTTCTTGCTCTATGTAGCCGACCGGATGAGTTGTTCATCCTGCGAATGTTCTTGTGATGGCCGACCGGATGTGTTATTCATCTTGCGGATACTCCTATGGTTGTTTGCCGACTTAGATGTTTGTTCCTAAGTCGATGTCTTGTATAAATAACGGTTTGTGAGTTCATTTCAAAGTGAGGAGTGAGGATGAGTATGGTATAGCGAAGAAACGTGCGAAAGGCAGAGCAGAGATTGTTGCGCTTAATTGGAACTGATCCGGACATGGTAGAGATGTCATTCTCCAGTTCAAGACTGTGATTTTCATCACTTTGTAGACAGTGTGTCTCCTTGTAGGCAGTGGGCCTCTTTGTGAGCAGTGTGCTCGGGCAGTGAGCCCTTATTGGCATGTGCCATTCATTTTTCCTTATTCTTCTAACAGAGAATAATTCTTGGGTTAATCACCCCGTGGTTTTTCCCTTAACCGGGTTTTCCACGTCAAAATCTTGGTGTTCAATGTGTTGATGCTTATCTGCTCTTGTGTTTATGTATTATGCTTCCATGGATGATTATTTGATATGCTGCTAACTAACAACAGTGAGTTAAGTGTTTGAATGAGAAGAAGTTTTATACAACTGATTCACCCCCCCCCTCTCAGTTGTATGCCCTAGATCCAACATGACTATTTTCTCAAAACAGAGCATCCTGATAGTCTCAGACAAATTAGCTGAAGGAGAAGACTTGTGGAGCATTTCTCAACTCGTGGAGCTAAATGACACATCTTTCAATGTTCTATGGTTTGTGGCCAACCTTGCCTAAGATCCACACATCATTTGATTCATTTATGGAGGATTTCTTCATGATTAGGTCTGACCTATCTGTGTACACACATTACACCTCTTTCTTGGAGTTTGTAACCTTCTTGGTTGACACAGAGGAATCTATGGTTCCGAAGATGATATATATTGATGTAATAGATCCTTAGGAAAGTAGCTCTAATGATTGAGAAGATTAATAGTTTGAATTCTTGTGAAGGAGCTTCAAAGCTATATCTTGTGCATATTCTGATATTTTGTGATCAGGCCCATGAGCCCTAATTGTAATCCCACATACTGCCGGCCAATTTGTATTTGAATTCTATGATATACTGAATGACTAAATTTGTGTTTGTTTCATATCTTTACATTATTTCCATTGTGATTACTCTTGCTACATAGTCTGGACAGTTCATTCTGTGAACCCTCCTACCATGACTGCACCACATTGATCCTATTGTATTCAGTGTTGCTATTCATTTATATTGTGAGGTAATCGTCACCATGGTTTTTCCCTTCTTGGTTTTTCCATGTAAATCTAGTGTTCTGTTGTGCATGGTGTTTTGATGTGTTCTTATTCTATGTGTTTACATTCATGCTAAATCTGATTAAGGGTTGAATGTTAATGAGGGTTTGATGTTTTAATGTACAACTAATTCACCGTCTCTCTTAGTTGTCCTGTGTGTCTAACAGATAGGTCATAAGGCAAATGAGTGTAGAGGTAAAATGTTGAGGAATAATAATATGGATAATACTTAGCCCTTTCATGGTTATTGTTACAAATGCAACATGTTTGGCCACAAAGTAGTTGATTGCAGATCTAAGGTAAGGAGAAATGGTAATTCTCAACAATAAAATTTCACTTGTCATAAGTGTAATCAAATATGACATTTTGCAAAAAATACAAGGTTTGCTACTTAGAAGAAGATTGATATTGTTCAGGAAAAGAAGGAAATGAGCAAAGTATGGAAGAAGGAAGAATGTGAAGTTTTTGGACCTCTACCTAGTGCAAATGGATCCTCCGATAACTAAAAAGTTAAGTTACTGATTTAGGGGAATAACAATTGTAAGTTTCTTCAAAACCCTTGAAAGAATAAGATGTTGAATTCCTTAGCATTCTGGCCAAAAATGGTTTGAATATGTTTAGATGATGATATAAAGAGGTTTGATCAAATTTTTAGAGCAATTGGTCAATTTGTGGAGGATTGTTGATGGTTTATAGGGTTCTTCATATGAAAAGAGAAAATTAGGTTAAAATTTAGAATGCAATTAATGCATAGAAAATTTGGTTGGTGAGAATACTATATAGGCAATGTTTGATCATTTTTGATCTCATTTGATCAAAGCTAAGTGCGTGGAAGAGAAAAAGAAGATCAAAAGATTCTCAACAAAGCACTTGTGCAAACCCTATTAACCTTATCTTCAGGTATTTCTCAATTTTGCTAGTTAAACCCTAGTTTCTAAAGGTATTATAAAGGTAACACTAGTTGTAATAGATGTTGTTGAGAGGCCAAGGCCAAAATTAAAGAAATGCCCATTCAAATCTACCAAAACATATAAAGATGGTGCCTTCTCACATGTTGCTGCAAATGTTTTACACACTAAAGACGTCTGGATCTATATTAATTCATAGATAGATGAATATGATCATCTAAAATTGGAACAATCCAGGAATGATAACCTATTAGGAGATGACTTTCAACTGAAATCAAAGTTTGCCAACATTATTGCAAAAGGTCTTGATATCTGGAAGGGTGGGTTAAAATTACATTAAGTTGAATCCATAGAGACTTTTTCTGTCTAGATTGGCCATATTTGATCACCAAGGATGCTATCAAAGTTGTGATAGATTATGCTCCTTCAGATCAGTGCCAATTTTGAAATCAATTAAGAATAAGGAAGTGATGAAGCTAACTAGAGCAAAGTTTGACAAGAGGACATTGATAGTAAATGATATTGAGGATTTGGGGGTCTGATATGCAACCATGAACATTGCATACAAGATTTACTACACCAAGAAGGAAAACTCTACCACCACCACAACAATATATATAGTTTATCAAATGGTCAAAGAAGGAAAAGATTATGACCTATGTGAGCTCCCATGACAACAATTACTGGATAATCTAAAAAGGACAAAATCTAATCAAGATACAAATTATGGTATGGTTCTTTGATTCTATGTCTTATGTTTTATTTTTTGAAAGAATTACCTAGTATGAAGGGAATGGTATGGAATTTAGATACCCTAGTTTCCCACCAAATCAAGGATTACATGAGAAGTTTACTTATCATAAGCATTGTGACACTTTATTTTGGGGATTCTTTAAGACTTTTCAGATTGACATGCAATCTAGAGAAAGAATTTCAGCTAAATTAGTAGAGATGTATAAGAATGAAATAACATTTATGGTGGACAAAGACAACTACTATATGGAGACTATTAAGCCAAGAAATTTTTGGATTACAACTTTGCCATATGAGGTTTTTGAGTTTGATTTGGTAGGACATGCTGATATGTTACTCAACAAGCTAAAGGATCCTTCTATTGAAAGGTTTGACACTTATGATGAAATTATTAACAAATTAGTTAGAAGAGAGGTAGAGGAGAAAGTACAATTTAAGGTGAAGTCTAAGGTAGAGAAAATGAATTCTGACCTACAAGACATGCTCAAATCCCCTAAAGGCTCTTTAGGAGAAGCACAAACTCTTCTCACTGTACAAATGCCTAGAAGAACAAGTGGATCAATATCTGTTGTAGCTACCTCATTTGTCCCTTTCAAATCATCACAATTACCTACCAAAAGAAGTGCTACTAAAGTTCTTGAGCAAACCCAGAATGTGGAAAAGAAGAAACCTAGGTAGAAGAGACATACAAACAAAGAAAAGATCAAACCAATTAACATAAAAGATGATGAAGATGTTGAAGAAGAGGAAGAAGAAACTGAAGTTTTGGAGAGAAAGAAGAAAATAACAAGAGATGAAATTGAAAAGGGGTAAACATCTAAGGAGAAAGGAAAAAGAAAAGTAAAGATAAAGAAACCTAACTATTTACCCTTGCAACTTGAGGCAACAATAAATGTAATAATGGAATATGGTGCTCTAAAGGAAGTTGTAGAACTTTATGTTGAAATGCCTTCCAATGACAAATCTACTATTGAGGAAGAAATAATCAGGTATATGGGAGCCTAAAATGTGGCCTCAATTGAGATTATAGATCAACTGCTTGAAAGCCTTGGTGATGTTATTATTAAAGGGAGAAATGAAGTTATGGGTAAAGAAGCTGAGATGAAGAAAAGAGAAGTTGAAAAAGTTTGTCCCACCATCTCTAAGGAATAAAAAGTCAATGTATCTCAAATTCTAGAAAAAGAGTTTAGGACTAAAAGGAGATTGAATATTCTGATGTCAAAGGATGAGGAAGAAATAAAGAGATTGGAAAAGGAAACACTGAAGAAAATTGCTGAAATTACTATGGGGATGAGAATTGATGTGGGAATTATTGAAGATATATCTAATTAGTCTACCTCTGAAGGAAATGATGAAAGTAGTGACAAGACTGAGAAGAATGAGGAGATTGCTCCTCCAGAGAATATTGGAGCATAAAACATAGAGGGTCAGGATAAAGGCAGTACTTCTCCTCCAAGGAACACTGATTCCAATGTAGAGCATGATAATTCTCCTCTAGAGATTACAAGGAATGAGGAGGAAAAGAAAGAAGATAATCCTATGGAGTAGGAAGAAAAGGACAAGAGTGATGAGGAATAAGAAGATAAAGAGGATAAGGAAGAAACATAGGAGGAAGAGCAAGTCAAGGATGAATCAGAAGGAATAGAAGACATAGGTCAAAGTGCTTGATAGACATATTCATTCAAAGACCTACTTGACTTGCAAATACAATTTCAACTAGTACTTACCCCTCAACTGCTACAAATTCCCACTCATGAAGGACAAATTGATTTGGCAGATATTTCTCCTCTTCACAAATTGTAGCTTGGTGACATATTGCATGCCTCGGCATGGAAATAATTTTTACAAGAAAACTTGAAGAAATCCAATGTGGTTGAGGATGCTGTGAAGGTAATTCAAGAAGGGTTTCCAAAGATAATCATTTACTCCTCTCTATCTCCAGAGAAAAAGCTTAAATTATTAATGGATTCTTTCAAAGACCATTCTTCCTACATTGAGCAAAAAGTAGAACAAGAGGCAAAAAAAAGAATAAATGATAAGAGGATGGCTAAGATGACTGATAAATGTGCTAAGACACATAATAAACTTAAAGAAAATTTGAAGAAGTTCAAAGATTGCATTGATGAGGCCACAACCTTATTCATGTTCTATCTAAAATGGCCATGATCTACAAATAACATAAAATCTCAAATGGATACCATTGAGTTAAAAATCATTCAGATGGCTGGTGTGTATGATTTGTCTAAGGAAATAGATGGAGCAACAAGGGCTCAATTGGAAAATATTCATGCATAGTTGTCTCAACTACATGACCAAAGAGAAAACTTGAATAAACAATTTGGTCAATTGAGGGAGGCAATAAATCTAAGACTTGCTTCATTGTCTCGTTTTCTAGGAGAAGAAGAAAAGGTTGATCAAAAGATGAAAAATCCAAGAAGCATAGATGAAACTGAAGAACTATGCATGCAATGTGAATGCCAAAATCATATGCTTGCCTCAAAAAGTGCCAACTAGACATCCACTCTTACACAACTCAAGGTAATTTACAAATCCATTATACCTTCTCAATGAGTTGTAAGAGTAATATAAATAAGACAAATTTTGATGTATATAGTTTTGTGGAGGACAGTAGTGTCATATTAAATACATAGCATCTATTTTTGAGGTATTTATATCTTAGGAGTAGAGTTTGTAGAAATCATTTTGTAAGGGGGAGTTGATACAATTTTTGAATTGATATAAGAAGAAGATATCAAACCCTTTGTCCTTGATGTTAAAGGGAGAGAGAGAGAGAGAGAAATATATATCTAAGGGGGAGTACATGTTGCCATCAATGACAAAGGGGGAGATTGCTGACAATATGTGTTGTCATTGATGTCAACATAGTATATGACAATATAAGGAAAAACTTGTATAGAGGTTGTGTATAGAAGAAGGAGAAGTTGATGGATAGTGGAAGATTTGAGAGAGATGGTTTGACTTGGTTAAAGTCAAGGGGTTAGCATGTCTAAGGCAAGTCAATCTAGAAGACTTAGCAGATGGAGTGAAACTAGATGGGAAGAAGAGAAAATTATCTAAGTATGATGCAGTGATTAGTCTTGTGTCTAAGCATGATGCGGAGGCAAACACTTATGTCCTAAAATGTTTCTTGTATTCCTACATGTATACCTCATTAGCTTGGAGTACTGCACTTAGTAATAAGTAGCAGAAATTTGACTAAGACATTAATAGTGCATATCCTAAGTCAGAGTCACAATGTTTTGGTCTGCATTTCTCCGCAGATCAAGATCTAGTCTTGCGGTTCAGAAGAAAAGTTTATCCTGATATTAACATGATATATTCAAGATTTCAAGTCATGACACCTTCAACAGAAAAAGTTACAAGTGACACAGTACCAGTTACTACTTAGATAGGGCAAAGCAATGGTGGAGACCTATTAGAATGCTCTGCATTCCTCCAGAAGAAATTGTTTGGAATGTGGTTTTGAGGATAGGCTCAAGGATGTATAAGGTATGCTATATTGAAGCTTCAAGTGTTTTGGCGGTTTGCAAGGTTAGCATTCAAGTAACAGAGGTAATACAAACTGTTCTAGAAACCTCAGAACACATGTTTGAGTATTTATGAAAGATAAAATACATACAGATCAACCATAAAAGATTGTACGGAGTTTCTACATGCTCCAATATACCTCAAGATTGAACTGCATGCAAATATCTCTTATTTTTGGTACCACACAAGATATGTATGTCAGTTAATGAAGAATTGTATATCCTTGTTCCCCGGACTCCAGTATACCTTAGTCTAGATTTTGTTTTTTCTTTGGAAATAATAGATGAGGATGTGTGGATCTAGGAGTATGCATGTAATGATGTTTAAGTTCATCTCTAAAGGTTTCAAGATTTTTTATGTACCTCAATGCCATATCCTGAATAGTGGAGTATCATAGTTAGTCCAGAATACTCTATTTCTAGCAGTTCATCATATCTCTTGTCTTGTGAATGTCTAGATTGATCTGATACTTCAGTGGAAAGGTGGTTGAATAATTTTGAGGTGGTACAATGTTGAATTCTTGGTCCACATGATGTCTTTGGCTTCTCCTCGGTGGTATGAAGATAAATAGTTAGTAGTATTTGTATAGTTTGGATCGACAGACTAGTTTCTATTATATGCAGTGGATCTTGATCAATTTTTTTGACTTTGGAAGATGTGAAGTGACGTTCCTTGAATCCTTTCATGAATTCTTGAGGTCTGCAACAAGTTTCCTTAACATATTGTATGTAATTAAGACAACCTTTGAAGAGTTACACATTTCATCTAAAGGATTTTCATGGTGCCAACCTAATCAATGTTGTGATGTGTTACGAAGGGTATTTATAGGAGATCAAAGTCATTTGTGACAAGTAAGAGAGAGATATATATTTTTATGTGAAGTATGAAGTGTGTAAAGTCAGTTTGAAAGTAGAATTTGAGAAAAAAAATGAGGACTGAAATATCAACATAAGTTAGATGTTTTCTATACAGTAGCTCATGTATTCATTATCTTTGTAATTCTTATATCAAGATAGTGAGTCTGCAAGGAGTTGTAGCTTCCTTGGGAGTGTATACACCTAAAAATGACATGACTCTGTCTAAATAAATATTCTTAATATTTATTTTATCTAAATTCCTCTATCTATAAATAAATAAATCAATTTATTTATTTGGTTCATATTCCTCCCATTAATTGAATAAATTATCTTTATTTAATTAATTTCATCAAAGTCAACTTTATTCTTCCAAAGAATTAAATAATTTTAATTATTTAATTAAAACACTTATTGCTCCAAATTTAAATAAATAAATCAAATTTATTTAAATTCTCTCAATCTCTCAAAATAAAATATAACCAAATATTTTATTTATTCTTCCAAAGCATACACAAATAATTAAATAAATTTATTTAATTTGCTTTCTTATCTTCAAATTCCTCAAAAATCTTCCAAATCTTCTAAAAATAAATCTTCTTCTTCATGCACACAAAATTAAATAATTTATTATTTAATTTCTCTCAAATCATGCAAAAAGCAAATTACAAGTTGAGTTAACTGACTTAATCAATCTTGTTTTTATCAACAACTCTTAAATGAGAAAAAAACTTTCTAATTTATGAAATCAAATCTTATCTTTATAAAAGAAAGCAGTTAACTCAAACAAAACAACTTTTTGTGTGACACTTGTCTTCTTTCTATTCGTGTACATCCTCTCAAGGTTTCTCAACCATTGATATTCTTATTCTTTCTATACCATTGATCTTCCCTCTCGCAAGTCTATAAATTGAACCCAATTCCTCCTTTTCAATCATCCAAGATTTTAGTACCCTTATTCTATAGGAATCACAGCGCACCTTTGGCACCAAATTCCTCCATTGCTTGCGATCAACTTGTTATCTTGTTATCATTAACATTGTTCTGAATCTCATCTTCATTACAAGAATTATCATAGCCATTCTCCATTGACATCTTGAAGAAAAAGCAAGGAAGTGCACTTTTTGAGGGATTCATTCATTACAAAAGATCGATCGAGATAGGTGACCAATGGAAGCTATGAAGTATTGAGGTTTGCAAGGTTTATCTTTGTTGTTTTGAATCTTGATTATTTCCTTTTCCATTGAGTTATTTGGATTACTTTGATACTATCGATAATCATTCCAATTTTTCAATAACATTTCTGGTGCCCAACGTGGGGCCTTGCCCCAATTTAACCCCAAAAGTGAGTTTTTGTGCATTAGGTTATGTTCATAGGAGAATTATGTGCATCTGTTCATTTCTAAAATGCATCTATTCTCTCTATTAATGCATCTGTCCAATCTGTGCATTTGTTCCATCCTGTTGTGCATCTGTTCCATCCTGCAGTGCATCTGTTCCATCCTGCTGCGCATCCGTGCCATCCTGTTGCGCATATGTTCTCTGTTAAATTTTTAGAAGTTTATTTCTGCACATTTGTTCATTCTTTCTATGCATTTGTTCATTCTTTCTACGCATTTGTTCATTCTTTCAACATATCTATTTCTATGCATTTGTTCATTCTTTCTGCACATTTGTTCATTCTTTCAATGCATCTATTTCTATGCATTTGTGCTCTGTTTCTGTGCATATGTACTCTATAGCTGTGCATTTGCTCTAACAGTGATTTAGGAGTTATTTCTTGTGATTTAGCTAATGCTAACATTTCTCGTAGGAATATTCTTAGATCTGCTTGCAGGTTAGGGGTTGGTTTAGTCATATAGCTGCATTTGTTAACTCATCTCTAGATCTAATTAGCCAAAGGAAAGTAAATGGTTTGTTCATGCAAAATCTCATTTAGCTCTAACTAGGAGGATTGTAATTTGATCTTGTTGCATCAACAACTCAAACATAGTCCCTACTAGAAAGATATAAAATTGAACCATTGCTATCTTGCTTCTTTCAAAGTTAACAAATCATGTGTGTGTGCTTAAGTAGCTTAACTCATTTAGCCTTTTTCATTTTAACTAGGGGAAAAGAACCATTGTCTTTCATGTATTTGGAATGATACTAGGCCTATGCTCTCCTCTCTTTTGGGTGACCAAAATGCCAAACATATCATTTCACACGTTTTTCCTTTAGAGAGGCCTGCCCTTGGATATCCTTCCATCCAAGTGGGAATGACTTTAAGTGGTAACAAGCTAAAGCCAAGCTCTGCCTAGCCACTATAAATAAATTGTGTTTCAACTGAAAGCTTCAAACAATGAGTGTTGTTAAGTTATACCAACAGCCAACCTCCCCTAAAACCCTCCAAGGCATAACCCTTGAAGGCTGTGAGACTCCATAATGGAGAGTAGCGTTGCCACGTGTATAACCACTCAAATGGTTGCACTTACTAATCATCCTTTGTTTATAGAGGCCAAAATCCCCTATAAACCGGTGATGGGAAGGGTGATTATCACCTCCCAAAGATGCCTTACATAACAGTGAGAATTCAGTTTATATTGTCCCTGCCAGCCTAGGATTTGTACTTGTTTTTAGTCAAAAAGAGTCTAAAAATTACAAAAAAAAGATCAAAAATCATTAAAAAAATTCTTTGTGTTTGCTATGTCTTACTTGCCATAATTGAGAAAATCAGATAAAAAAGACCAACTTTCAGCCGAGAAACCAAAAAACATCGAAAAACATGCCAAAAACATTGCAAAATCAATAAAAAAACCAGGGCTGCGCATTTGCATTGCAGAGCTGTGCATTTATTTCAACCTGCTATGCATTTACCTTATGTTCTAACACATTCATAGCTACACATCCATGAGAGTGAGCATGTCCCAGTCTTTTGAGAGAAAATTTTCAACCTTTCTGAGTACCCATTTCAGCCTGGTATCAGTTTCTAAGGATATGACAAACCAATTAGAAGCACTTGCTCAAGAACTCCAAGCCATACAACAGCAACTGGCAATCTTACAAATTAAATCTTCCAAAAAGCAATATTCGCTACAGGGCATATCTCCTTATCCATCTGATAAAAGCTTGGCCAACATACCTTCCCCTTCTTTTTTTAATGTGCCCAAATCTGACAAATACAAGGAAATAGATTATCCACGTGTACCAAATCCCTCCCAACATGAGCATGCCAGTACTAGCTACACCTCGCACCAACATTGTTCATTCTTTTTCCATCTTAATGATACTCTTGACAAGGGAAGTCCCACCTCAAGTTGGAAATCATGTACCAATCCATCTACTAGTCTTCCTTCACCATCTCCTAGATCACATATCCCAAAGCATATCAATTCTACACCAACATCGCCATCAGGTTCCCCAAGCTCTAATCCATCAACCGACGAGGCCTTAGATGATTTTTTGGAAAGACTCTTTGCAAGATCTAAAAGAAGAAAAGCTATGGAGAAATCCAAATCTACTTAGCCAATTTCATCCCCATCTAGCACAAGCAATCCTCACAATAGGCCTAAGCCATCTACCATTATTCTCCATCTGTTATATTGTCCGTCTACCCATGTACTCATGAAGGATGTGATCCAATGGCTATTAGCAAGAAATCAACCATGTCCATGTCATAAAGCACCTATCCAAGAGCCTATCAAAGAACCTTCAAATCTGTCCATTGCTTCAACCTCATCGTGTAATCCACAAACAATCAAGCATATTGAAGCACCTCCTATCATGGACCAAAGTCAAAGTCCATCTCACCTTCATGTTGTTGACCAAAAGCCTATCCAAGAGTCTTCTACCTCCACTTCAATTCAAGAAAATCAAGAGTTATGTCAAGAGTATACTCTAGAGCATGTGGAAACATCAACCCTTTATCTAAATCAAGATCAAAGCACCTCCATCCACCCTGTCCATAACATTTATCTTTTCCATGATTAAGATATTAGCTATGAAGAAGCTATCCATGAGAAACTTGATCCTATACCCATACATGAAGAAGAAATCCAAATCCAACCCATCCATAACCTCTATCTTTTCTATGATCAAGATATTATCGTTGATGAAGAACCTATACATGAGCACATTGATCACATCACGCTTAATCCTATCTATGATCAAGATCCCATCTACGATCAAGATCCTATCTAAGATCAAGTGAACCATGATGATCCTCTTATCCAACTTTATGCATTCCATGGTCATGAGCTTATTACCCCATCTATCCATAAGTCCATAACCATCCATGAGCAAGAAACCTCCATTACTCCTATCCACCTTCTGCCTAGCCCTATCTATGATCCAATAATGCCCACTTTCCTTGATGAGACACTTGCCTCCCAAGTACACATAGATGATCAAACCAATAACTTGAATCTTAGTAAGCATAATGATAATCAAGCTCCTAATGATCCTCAACCATCCATTATCGACCATGTTGTAAATCCATTATCCTATCCCCTTGGTCTCACTACCTTCATCCATGAATGTTCTTCCTTAGAACACCAACAACCCTTATCCTCTATCTCACCTTCCTCATCCAATAAGGATATCACTGCTAGTGTCCAAAGTACCCATAATCCCATTGTCCACCGCATATTCCAACATATGAACTATCAAAGTAAAGGCTTAGGCCTTCATGAACAAGGTATTTTGGAGCCTGTCCATGTCAATGTCCCTCCACACTCATATGGCCTTGGATACACACCCCAAGGTGAACAATCTCAAGATGTCGGTACTTCCTTGATGTCTTCTAAATCCACCACTTCCCATCACAAACCCTATCATATTCCCAAAACATATGTCGCCATTCCACCTCCCTTATCATATACATCCCAAAAGCATGTGACCATACATCTTCCACCATCCAGTCTACCTCTACTACTTCCAACTCCTAACATCCCTCCATGCATTTTACCTCCACTACTTCCAACAACTTATCTATCCATCCATAAATCCTCTAAAAATCCCAATCATGGCCAACAAATGCACATGTTGTCTAAACAATGAGCTTCCACCAACCCCACTTCCACCATCATAAGGGAATTCAACAGCAAAAATTTGGATGCCTCTACCTATAAAGATAAAGTCAAAAATCCTAAAGGTCCTCATGCCTTCGGATACAAAAGCCAAGGATCAAAGAATTATCCATCTCAAAAGTTGTATACACCCACACACCTCAAAGCAAAAATGAAAAATGTGTGGGTCTGCAAGAAACAAGGAATTACCTCAGAAGCTGCACAAAAGCTACACATACCCAAGCCCATACCTCTGTAGGTGAAGTCTACAAGAAAAATGGTTTGGGTGGCTAAGCAAAAAGCCATCAAGTCAAAAGAGGGATCCACCTCACATGAATTCCAACCATCCACTTTCTCCTCTTCCATCCAAAAATCCTGTTCCATCCAAAAGTCTCCAATTCTTCTATCCCACATGACAAGCAAAAATTAGAAGAATACTCAGTCTATGTGGGTCCCTAAATGTCCAAATCACCTATCCACTATGAAAAAATCTCCATTGCTTTCTACACCACCTTCCCATCATAAGCTTCAATGTTTATCATGGTATGTACAACCATTTGTCATGATTCCCTTCTATTCCATGACACTTCCACATACCTCCATGTCCCCTTCCTTCCACTATTATCCTACATATCTCCCCCATCCTATCCCTATGGTCCATGCTTTTGCATAAGCCTTCCCTCCATCCTTGCATAAGTCCTCTATATCCCACATCATCATCCACTATCGCACCCTCCATAATCTGCTATCTACCTTCTCCACCTCACTTTCATACAATCCCCTACCAACATCTATGAGAACACTTGACATAGTCCATACGACAACATCCACCTAGCGGGACTATCACCTTTCATGGAGCCAGGAACTTGAGGCCCTCTCGTCCATATCCACCTATCCTATCAAATATTAAAAAAAAATCCTTTCGTCCAATGGTGAAAACCTGGTAAACAGGCACCTTGGATAAGTACCATGATGAAAACCTGGCAAATAGGCTTCATGTGTAGGTTGATCTTCTATGTCATTTACCCTTGGGGGCACCTTGTCTCATTGGCATATCACTTTTCTCCTATCATTTCCTTCCATACTATTTCCTATACCATTCTTCTATCCATTACATACCTATCCTGTCAAATCCATCCATCCTAATCTTCCCTTCCTCTATTTTTTTGATCTTGATAAAGATTGGGGGCACAATGTTGACAAATGTTTTGGATGTCTCTTGACATACCTTATCCCTCCAAACCACACAAATCCTTCATTATCCTCTCATCCTCCTATCATCATAAGCATTGTCATGAAAAATCCTAAGTAACCTACCTACAATGGGTCATGTTATTCCTATCTAACTTAGTCCTTGGCGATCACATCCTTGTCCTTTTCTGCAGGCGTTCCTTCTATCTACTATTCCCATCCTCATACCTACCCATCCATTATCCACTACCTACCCATCTGTTTTCCACTATCACCCATCCATCTACCTATCCATGAGGTTCCCTTGTCATCAGTATCTAGCACTTAGGCTATTTGAATTGTGATCCAAACAAAAGTCCCCAAAGCATCATAACATTCCTAGAATCCAAAAACACAATCATCAACATTATACCGAAAGCAAAAAGACTACTCCTAACGCAAGTGCATATGCTGTCCTACATATTGATTGCCAACATTTGCTACATCAATCACTTGTCTTATATAGGATGTTCCATTGTTGAAACCAGACCAGGCGTCTTATGCAACATGTTTTCATTTCCTGAAAACAAACTTTATCCTATCAGTAGATACACACCCTTTAACAGATATATCATTCCTATAGTAAGGTTGTTATTGGTCCTATCCAATCTGTCATGAGCAACCTCCTTGGCAAGAGAGTATGTCATTTGTATTTTTGTTGTGTCAGTCAGTTGATTTCTTTTCAGGTTTATCCCTAGTATCAGCCTACCATAGCTTCCATCATTAGTATCAAGGTTTACCCAGAACTATGTTGCCTCTACGTCGTCACATAGGCAAGGCCATTTCCAATGCGGCCTTGAGGCTCCACTTCTCATCCATACCATCATGTGTCATTTGTCCTTCTATCTATCTGAGTCCACACAATCTGTCCTCGCCTAGGTCTTAGGTCCATCAGGGTTCACCCTGAACCACATTGCCTCTGCGTCGTCACATATGCAAGGCCATTATCAATGAGCCCTTGAGGCACTAGGTCAGTCCCTTAGGGCTCGTTTCACCAATAAGGATTATGATATCTTTCACTAGGCATGCACGCACAACAAGGCATGCTTCCAAATAGAAATCTTGACACAGGACATCAACTTATCCAAAGCAAAGCAAACAAGTGCCTAAGCACTCTAAATGATTCTATCTAACTTATGGCAAGAAAAACACATCTAATGCAATAATGTTTTGTGATTGTGAGCAGGTTAACTTACAGAGTCTTGATTTTTGTTATTATGTCTTTTTGCGCTACTCAAGGATGTAAAAAAACTAGAGATGCTATGATGGGGGCATGATTATTTTATTTGTTTGCTGCTTGTGGATCAATCTTTAGTAATGTCATGACTTTTGTCTAACAACATGATCAACAAAAGATCATCGAGGACTTTAGAGGTCTAAACATGAAAAGGAGCAATCCTTGTCTGTTGAAATGCAAGAAATACTCAGGTCATCTAGATTCAATTTTGACTAGATGCTTGTATTAACTTTCTATATCAAAATCCATGTAAGAGATACTCAGGTCATCCTGATTTAATTATACCTAGATGCTTGTATTTTATTACAATATTTTAAAAGCCCGATGATGAAACAAGCACTTTAAAATACTTGCAATAGCAAGATGACAAAATTTGCATCCGTATTCTCATCCATAAATACATCCATTTACCATTCGCATACCATCCATGAATAAAGATCTTGTTCGTAGTGTCAGAGTTTACAAAAGCTTGTGATTCCTTCATTCACATTTCTTCTATCAGTCTACTTTCTATCTATCATCATGTCTTTCATTGAGTCAATCTGAGAAATGATCTAAATGCAAGTCATCCTTAATCCATACAAATCAATTTAATCAATCTTGTCAAATCATCCAATTGCAATCAGTGGTCTTGATCCTAATCTCGCCATAAACCAAATAATCAATCATAAGTATTAGTGGGATATATCTTTCCCACACCTATCGTGTTGATCTAGGGATATATCATTCCCACAATGACAACACTATCATCTATCATTATCGATTAATCATTGGTTTACCGCTTGACATGGGCAGTACCTTGTTTGTTCTTGTATCATTTGTGCATACTTTCTTACTTGTTTGTGTGTGTTATCATTTTATCTTGCATCATGTATCATTCAGCTCTTTCTTCATCCTGTTTTTCTTCTGCGTCAATCAATTTCTTCACCCTAACCTATTTTTCACCTTCTTCATCGTGAGATTGTCCGTCTCACGCCCTCAAAACTTTCTTCTCGTTCAATCTCCCGAGGGGGCATCCTATCATCGTTAAACCTGTACCAGGGGCAAACCGAGACATGTATCATTATTAGAAAATCTTATTCTTTGAAACAATGTGATAAAACACATTGCATCAAAAAGGGGCAAAATGTATACACCTAAAAATTACACAACTCTGTCTAAATAAATATTCTTAATATTTATTTTATCTAAATTCCTCTATCTATAAATAAATAAATCAATTTATTTATTTGGTTCATATTCCTTCCATTAATTGAATAAATTACCTTTATTTAATTAATTTCATCGAAGTCAACTTTATTCTTCCAAATAATTAAATAATTTTAATTATTTAATTAAAACACTTATTCCTCCAAATTTAAATAAATCAATCAAATTTATTTAAATTCTCTCAATCTCTAAAAATAAAATATAACCAAATATTTTATTTATTCTTCCAAAGTATACACAAACAATTAAATAAATTTATTTAGTTAATTTGCTTTTTTATCTTCAAATTCCTCAAAAAACTTCCAAATCTTCTAAAAATAAATCTTCTTCATGCACACAAAATTAAATAATTTATTATTTAATTTCTCTCGAATCATGCAAAAAGAAAATTACAAGTTGAGTTAATTGACTTAATCAATCTTGTTTTTAACAACTCTTAAATTAGAAAAAAATTTCTAATTTATGAAATCAAATCTTATCTTTATAAAAGAAAGCAGTTAACTCAAACAAAACAACTTTTTGTGTGACACTTGTCTTCTTTTTATTCGTGCACATCCTCTCAAGGTTTCTCAACCGTTGATCTTCTTATTCTTTCTATACCATTGATCTTCTCTCTCGCAAGTCTATAAATTGAACCTAATTCTTCCTTTTCAATCATCCAAGCTTTTAGTACCCTTACTCTGTAGGAATCACAGTGCGCCTTTGGCACCAAATTCCTCCATTGCTTGTGATCAACTTGTTATTTACCATTACCATTGTTGTGAAGCTTATCTTCTTTACAAGAATTATCATAGCTATTCTCCATTGACATCTTGAAGAAAAAGCAAGGAAGTGCGCTTTCTGAGCGTTTCATTCATTACAAAAGATCGATCGAGATAGGCGACCAATGGAAGCTATGAAGTATTGAGGTTTGTAAGGTTTATCTTTGTTGTTTTGAATCTTGATTATTTCCTTTTCCATTGAGTTATTTGGATTACTTTGATATTATTGATAATCATTCCAATTTTTTGATAATAGGGAGTAACCCTAAAAACTATATTTAGGGAGTAGTAGCTTCCTTGGGTTGTAGCCCTAAAACAAAGTTGTAATACTTGTTGCAGTGAGCATAATATATTGTGAGCTAACACTCACTGTGGTTTTTTTCTTTTTTGGGTTTTCCACAAAAATCTTGGTGTTCTTGTGTTGCATGATTTACTTTTTATTCTCTAAGTTATTCATTTTTTTTTATCTGTTTAAGCTTTAGTGTGTGCTGATTCACCCCCCCTCTCAGCACTCCATTGTGTTCAACAGACACATCGGTCTTTCAATCAATGGGCCAATGGTGTTGCAGTCTACCTTAACCAATGTTCATTTTTACTTTGAGGCTTATATGCCACTAATGTGGTTAAATGGTTTGATTCAATAGACCAAGATCAATAAAATATGTGAATGAGATGACATGTAAAATATTCTTGAAATAAGATCTAGTTGGAATAGTTACCCAAAAACAAATGTAATCACCTAAATAAATGTATACACACTTAGAAAATAAGCCAATGGTGCTAGTACCTGCCTTGGCTTATAAGATCTTCATGCAACAAATTAGAATTTTCTTTAAACAATTACCCAAAAAGAATGTAATTCTCCACATAACTGCATATGACTACACAAAATGATAGCATGGCTGAAGGCCCCACAAATTAAGTATTCACACATCAGTTATTTGACCAATTGGCCAATCATGCTACTACTTATCTTTACCAATGAATGTTTTTACTTCTAGCAATACTTGTCATTGATCTCAGGTTAAATAGTTTGATATGATGGAGAGAGATAAATAAAAGATGGGAATTAAATGACATGTTAGTTCTTCTCACAACAATCTAATAGTTTTTTAGAATAATTACTTAAAAAGAATGTAATTCTCTAGAAAACAACAGTGGGGCTAGAGGCCCCTCCAACTAAGCATTGATGATATTAAACAGTTTGATCTAATAGAGTGCAATCAATAAAAGATGTGAACTAAATGATATCTAAGATATGAATTAAAGTACATCTAAGATTTTTTTAATGTAATCACATTTGGTTAATAAATGAATATAATGTATAAGAATTACAAAATTAATTTCAAGTTGCTTAGTAATTAAAATTTCTCACGACACATTAAATGAATACCTTTATAAATAGACAAGTGACAATATTTAAGAAGCTCATATGTGCTTCAACTTGCTTAGTTTGACACTCGAGTGAGGCTTGGTTAATACTCAACAGATATAAATGCATGTAAGCTTATTTAATTTTATGTTTATCTTGTAGTATGCAAAACATTATAATTTTACCATTACAATTTACAATCTGTAGCATTCATGTAAGAAGAGACTTTAAAAATAAGTTTGAACAACTTGAAATTTCTACAACCTTAAGTATTCTTGTAGCAGTTAAGACAAGAAATAGTTGTAAGGAGAAATGATGTTTATCACTAAAGCTATATGGAGAAGGTAAGGAGTAACTACTTTTAACAATAATCCAAAATGGCTTATTATTTATTATAGTTTAATTGGACTACCTTTCTGGGGCTACACAAAATGTTATCTATTGCTAGTGAAGGGAATGAAGATTTACAATCATTTTTTGGCTATGATATATTATATTAAGAGTTAGCAGTTTTGAATTTTGCCAAAGAGTTGTACTACTACGATTGGTAAGTTGAATTTGACATATTAGACACTAGACAAGATAAACTTAGAATTAAAATTAATGTGTGGATGTGGTAGTGTAACGTGAGTGACAATGACAGTTAGAAAATTTTGATAAATTTAATCCTCATTTTCTAGCCCCATTGTTACTCTCACCTAGTACTGTGTTGGACATATATTTCAAAATTCAATGGGATGTTAATCATTGGCATTATGGCTGACATTGTTCTTAAATATGTCATGGAAAAAAGGTTTCTCATCAACTAACTCGTTTTGAATTACAATGAAGAATTTGTTGGACATCATAGAATTCACAAATGAGAAAGATTTTGGAGGGCAGGGGCAAGGATGAACTATTATTGAAGGATGCTAAGAAACCTTTGCATGTTTTCAATTTTTTCTGTAACTTATTTTGGTTATTTTACTTGTAGCATGTTTTGAAGGGCAAGGATAGATTATTCTAGGTTTCAAATCTGCCTGTAGCAATGTAGCTAGTTTTTCATTTTTTGAGACAAATGTAAATAACTATTAACGAGTAAAGGGTATAACTCATTTTTTATATTTTACGATAAATATAAATAAGGAGTTAAGGGGTTGCCAATATTTCTACTATACATTCTTTTGATAGTTAATAATATACACGTATTTTATTGTTATCTCTAAAAGCAATATGGTTTAGTTTTTATAATATTTGTGGCTTCAATTTATTCAACAATTTTGAGACAAATGTAAATTCCCATTTAGTAATCTTTTATCATTTTGTTAAAAATCACAAATACATTTCAAGCTTTATAATACTAACTCTCTTTCAAGATTATCTTAAATATATGTCCAATATATATTTGTTATATGTAGAGACTACAATATAAAGATAACTACTACAAATTTGATTTTAGTCTTTGTAACCTTCTCAAAGTGTCCTCTCCACAACAAAAATTTGGCTTCAAAACTTGGGTAAGTTGACAAATTAAGTTAACCATTGAGATAATGAATGAGACTTTCCTTGAAGTTAGTGATAACCCTTGTCTCCTATGTATTATGTCATGCTATAGATAATCTTCATTATATCTATATTTAGTTGGGTTTCTTGCTAGCTTGGCACAAGTGTTCAAATGATTGAAGGGTACCACTTCAAGCCAAACCACCATATAATTTTCTCCTTCATGCCCCTTATATATTATCTTGCCCTTGTAATAGCTAATTAAAAATTTAGAGAACTTAAGGGTACTTTTTATTTTAATCTAGGTGTGAGCTCTTCCATCGATCCTTACAATAGTCTCAACTATTTGCAATATGTAGTGACATTCCTTCAGCCACCTCAACCACTTTATCCTTGGTAGCTTGCATAATTTACATGGTTTTTATGTTAGCCATAAATACATATAGATTATGCAACACTTCCCTCACTATAATCTGTCCCCCTCTTATCATAATATCCACATCTCTCTCCATGTTGTCATACCTCTTTTTCTCCAACCCTCTTTCTATTTGTCCTTGGACAAAAGAGAAAAATGCTCTCAATTGAACATATCTCATGTACATGTTGAGATTCCACTCTTTATTCTAAGATAAAATAAAATTATGCAAATATAATTTGCATAATAGATTCTTTTCTATCTCAACTTCATTTCCTAAATAAGATTCACAAAATGCTATAGGTGTATCCAAGTTTTTTGATGACTTCAATCACCTTTTTTTATCTGTAACTTGTGAAATTATTCCTATAGCCATAATGCATGCACTCTCATAGGGGGCCTATGTTGCAAATATGTGTCTAATTGGTGTTGTCATTAATGTCAACATATCTTTGTTGTCATTGGTGTCAACTGTATCCCATTCTAGAAGACTTGTATATTGAGGATATTGAGAAAATTAACCTCTCTGGAAGAAACAAGTGAGTTACATATCTCTCTTTAAGAGATAATGAAGACAGTGCAGTTCAGTGAAGTAGATTGCTCTGCATTCCCAGTGAGATGAAGATCAAAATCTATGGACCAAAGGGTGTTGCAAAGGATTGTCTGAAGTTGCTCCAGTTAATATTTGAGGGATCCGCATGAAGAATTTGTGAAGTTATGGCCATCTGAGTAGAACTGGGTTTTGTAGTTGTTTAGAGGTGACAGAGTGACAAAAAATTGGTCTGGATTGATCTACAATGGAATATTATGATCTACGGATCTAGAGGTGTGTTTGGGATGTCCATGTGTATCCTCAACTCAAGAGGTTCATGGTTTGGAGGTCCGCAAGCAATCATTCTAGTATGACAGTCATGATAGTGAGAGTTCTTATGTTCCTGGATGAAGATGCAAGTGTTTCTGGTGAAGTGAGGTGGTGTGGTTGTTCTTGTTGATTTCATTGTGCTTGTGGTGGTCTTTGGATCATGTGCTTACTATGTTGGTGGTCCGCATTGAGGATTGAGCTTGTGGTTGAATATTTGTCCTTAGGTGTTGCTATTCTTTCCACTCTTGGTCGACTGGATGCTTTGTGCATGTTGCGGATGATCTAAGAGAAGTTCTATGAAGTATGGCATGTTGTTTAAGGAAGATTTGGGTCCCAGCTATGTTTGGCCAATAATATAGTAATTCACAATAAGTCAAATGTTTGTAGTGCCAACCTTGATGTTTATTCCAAGGTTGATGAAGCATATAAGTATGTGTGGTTGAGTTGTGGAAAGCATCCTTGTGCAAAAATGAAAAGATCCTAAGAAAGGAAGAAAGGTAGAGTAAAGAAGAAGAAGAGAAGAAGAGAAAGAGCAGTAAAGAATGAGGAGAAGTGAAGAAGTGTTTGAGGGCAGAGCAGAAGTATTGCATGCTTCAATGGAACTAAACTTTGCATGAAGAAGATGTTGTTTCTCAGTTCAATCTTTCTGTGCTAACATTGTAAATGTTCTTGTAGGCAGTGAGCCTCTTTTGAGTAGTGAGCTCTGGGAAGTGCACCCAAAGGCAAGTGCCTTCCCATTTTCTACTCTTTTAATAGAGAATAAATCTTGTGGGTTAACCCCCACCGTGGTTTTTCCCTTAACCAGGTTTCCACGTAAAAATCCTGGTGTCATATGTGTTGATTATGTTTCTACTCATGTGTTGTTGATTTATGCTTTCATGGTTATATCATTAATCTATTAATAAGTGTGGAAGAAGATTAGATACAACAAAAGATAAAGTTTTTGAGACAACTGATTCACCCCCCCTCCCTCTCAGTTGTCTGCCCTAATTTCAACAATTGGTATCAGAGTCAGTTCCTCTAAAAGAAGCTTGATGGCTTGAGGAGATCCAAGATGTTGACTTACAAGAAGAATAGTTTGATATTTGATGGAACAAATTACTCTCTTTGGAAGAGTCGCATGGAGTGCCATTTGCAATGCATGGGTGATTCTTATTGGTTAATAACAAAGGATGAGTATAAGCCTTCGGAGAAAGGTCCTTCAACTCCAGATGAACTCAAAGATGCTAAAAACAACATTCAAGCTAAAGAAGCTTTGCTAAGTGCCCTAACTGATACATAAATGACAAATGTCCTGGAATTGAAAACTACTCATGAAATCTAGAAGAAGTTGGAAACTCTATATGAAGGTGATGAATATGTCAAATGTGCTAAGTTGTAGAGCTTGAAGGGTAGATACAAAAATTTGAGGATGAGTGAAGATGAAAACATCACTTCCTACATGCAGAAAGTGAATGAAATTGTGTGCAGTATCAAGTGTGCTGGTGGAACACTGGAAGAATTAGAGATTGTTGGAAAAGTGCTTAGATCTTTACCTGCTTCATACAAGCATAGAGTTGCTGTTATTGATGAAATCAGGACTGTGACAACTATTACAAGGGATCAGTTGGTTGGCAAGCTCTCAACATTTGAAATGAGTGAGTTTGGTGATTCTCTTCCTAAATTTGAATTTGCTTTTAAGGCCAGTGTTTTTGGAAAGCAAAGATTTGATCTAGGTGAAATCTCTTCAAGAAGACTAACTAGACTTGAGAAGGCAAGGAAGGATCTTGAAGAACTTGAAGCCCTTTTTGCCAAAAGACTACCAATAGGATCTAGTAAGTATGAAGGAAAGTCGCCTTTCAAATGTTTTGCTTTCAATAAGATTGGTCATTTTGCCTCAAGATGTCTGGAGAGGGTTTCAAAGCCAAACTCTATTAGACCTAGGGTTCAAAAGAAATGCTACTATGTCCAAGAAGCTACTGAAGAAGGAGTCACTGATGATGAATCTGATAAGGGAAGTACCGTAGGAAATGAATGGGTACTCATTTCCATCAAAGAAGAAGATCTGGTGCCTATTGAATTTGCTAGCTATGTGAATGTGGAAAGAGCCTTAGCTACTTAGGTTGAAGAAAATGATGAATGGGTAATTGATAGTGGATGCTCTCATCATATGATAGGTGATGAAAGTAAGTTTGTAAGTATGGAAAGGTATGAAGGTGGAATTGTGAAGTTTGGATATAATTCAGCTGGCAGAATCCATGACAGAGGATCCATCTCTCTTGATGGTAAGAATAACACTAATGATGTTTTGTATGTAGAAGGGTTGAAGCATAATCTTCTTAGTGTTGGATAGTTGGTTGATAAGGGATATGATCTCTGATTCAAGGATGGAAAATGTAGAATTTTGGAAAGCTTTGAAACTAAGATTGCATCTGGTACATAGACTAGAGGTAACATCTTTTATTTAAGTGGTACTGGTAAAAGTTGTTTGATTGCTTAGATTGATCAGAGTTGGCTATGACATAGGAGAATGTGTCATGTAAACTTTGACAACATTGTCAAGATAAGTACTACTCAGGCTGTGAGAGATCTTCCAAAGCTTGTAAAACTTGCTAATAGCATGTGTAAGGAATGTTAGTTGGGAAAATGGAGTAGAACTACATGAAAGAGTAAAGAACAATCTTCAAGTGGATTGTTAGAACTTGTGCACACTAATTTGTGTGGTCCTGCCAAGCTTAGGAGTTTGCAAGGAGACATATACTTTATGTTGCTGATTGATGATCACTCTTGAATGATGTGGGTCACCTTCTTGAGAGAGAAATCAAAGGCTCTTGTCAAGTTCAAAGTGTTTAAGGCTAGGGTGGAGAATGAGATTGGTGTGAAGATAAAGTGTCTGAGATCTGACATAGGTGGAGAGTTTACCTTCAGTGAGTTTAATGCATTTTGTGAAAAGCATGGAATAAGAAGACAATTGTCTACTCCTAGGACTACTCAGGAAAATGGAGTTGTGAAAAGGAAGAACCAGACTATTCAAGAGGCTTCTAGAACCATGATGATGGGAGCAAATGTTCCACATGTCTATTGGAGAGAGGCTGTAAGTATTGCTGTCTACACTCTTAACTAGGTGCAGATCAAAGGTAATTCTGGTAAAACACCTAATGAATTGTGGTTTGGTAATGCTCCTTCTGTGAAATATTTTAGAGTTTTTGGTAGTAAATTCTATATCAAAAGAGATGAAGATCTAGGTAAGTTTGATGCAAGATGTGATGAAGGAATATTTCTGGGTTATTCTAATCAAAGAAAGGCATATCGGTGCTTTAACAAGAGATTGAAAAAGATTGTTGAAAGTACTAATGTCAAGGTTGATGAAAGCAAGGAGAGACCTTCAAGGTTTTGTGGATATGAATCAGATGATCAAAATGAAAGTCCAAATGAAAGAAAGCAAGTTCAATTTACTCTGGAGAATCCAGTAACTTAAGAAGTTAATGCAAATGTTGAGGAACAAGTTCAAGAATCAAAAGTTGAAGAAAATCCCAAAACTCCCAGGTATGTAAGATTGAATCATTCTAAAAATTAGATAATAGGAGATAAAAATAAAGGTGTTCAAACCAGAAGAAGAATTGTTAAAGAACAAGAGGAGTACTGTCTGATTTCGAAGATTGAACCAAAATCAGTGAATGAAGCTTGTAATGATGAAAGTTGGGTAAAAGCAATGGAAGAAGAATTAATGCAAATTGAAAAGAATCATACTTGGGATCTTGTTTCTAGACCTAAAAACAAAAACGTAATTAGAACTAAATGGGTCTTCCAAAATAAATTGAATGAAGATGGTGAAGTTGTGAGAAACAAAGCAAGATTGGTGTGCAAAGGTTACTCTCAAGTAGAAGGAATTGATTTTGAAGAAACTTTTGCTCCAGTGGCAAGAATTGAAACAGTCAGATTATTTCTTGCCTTTGCTACTTACAAAGATTTCAAAGTCTACCAGATGGATGTCAAGTCAGCATTCCTGAATGGAGAGTTGGAAGAAGAAGTCTACATTGAGCAACCGGAAGGATTCTAGTTGTCTGATCAAGAAGATAAGGTCTGCAGATTGAAGAAAGCATTATATGGACTTAAATAAGCCTCAAGAGCCTGGTATGCAAGATTAGACAAGTATCTGCTAAAGTTAGGCTTTAACAAAGGCACTGTTGATAGTAATCTTTATTTCAAAATTGATCATGAACACATCTTGATTGTTGAGGTATTTGTTGATGACATCATCTTTGGTGGAAATGAGAGTATGTGTAAAAAAATTTCTGATCAAATGCAAAGTGAATTTGAGATGTCCATGCTTGGTGAAATGAATTTCTTCTTAGGTCTATAAATAATTCAGTCAGAAAAAGGAATCTTCATATCTCAGTCTAAGTAAGTGAAAGAGTTGTTGAAAAAGTTTGAATGGAGGATTCAAAACCAGTGAGTACTCCTATAGTAACTAGATGCAAGTTAAGTAAAGATGATGATTCCCCTAAGGTAGATCAGAAGAGGTATAGATCAATGATTGGAGGACTGAATTATCTGACTCATACCAGACTTGATATTATGAATGCAGTTGGCCTTGTTGCTAGATTTCAAGTTGATCCTAGAGAATCTCATGTTGTAGCAGTCAAAAGAATTTTTAGATATCTGAAGGGAACATCTAACTATGGCTTATGGTAGCCTAAGGGTGATGATTTCACTCTTCATGCATATACAGATGCTGATTGGGAAGGAGATGTGGATGACAGGAAGAGTACTAGTGGAGGTGCATTTTTCATGAAAAAGAGATTGGTTTCTTGGTTGAGTAAAAAGTAGGAAGCAATATCTCTATCTACTACAGAGGCAGAGTCATAGCAACAATAAGTAATTGTTCTCAAGTTTTGTGGATGAAGCAAATGTTGAAGGATATCAGAGTTGTGTTTGAAGATCCTGTTGCAATCTTCTGTGATAATTCAAGTGCAATAAACATTTCAAAAATCTGCTATTGCATTCAAAGACAAAACATATATCCATCAAGTTTCACTTTTTGAGAGAGAAGGTAAATGAGAATGAAGTCAGATTAGAGTTTGTCTCTTCAAAGGATTAGATTGTGGATATCTTCACTAAGCCTCTACCTCAAGATACTATATACACCTAAAAATGACACGACTCTGTCTAAATAAATATTTTAATATTTATTTAAGTCTACCTTCCTCTATCAATAAATAAATAATTAAATTTATTTATTCAATTCATATTCCTCTAAGTTAATTAAATATCAAAATATTTAATTACCTCTTCTAAAGTCAAAATTAAATAAAATCCTTTATTTAATTAAATTCTTCCAAATAATTAAATAATTCTTAAATTATTTAATTAAGTCATTTATTCTTCCAAATTTAAATAAATCATTTAAATTTATTTAAATCCTCTCACTATCCAAAAATAAAATATAATCAAATATTTTATTTATTCTTCTAAATCTTGCACAAACAATTAAATAAATTTATTTATTTAATATTGCTTTCTTATCTTCCAAATCTTCTAAAAATAAATCTTCCTTGTCATACAAAAGCAAAAGCCGAGTTAACTGATTTAAAGCAACTTTGTTTTTATCAACAAACTCTTAAAATTAGAAAAATATATTCTAATTTAAGAAATAAAAGGTCATCCTCATTAAGAAAGTAGTTAACTCAATAAAAATTACTTTTTGAATGACACATGTCCTTCTTCTATTCGCGCATGTTCCCTCAAGCATCCTCTACCATTGATCTTCTCTCTCACAAGTCTATAAATACCCTTCTATTCTTCCATTCTAATATCATGAAGCTTTCAAGTAAACTTATGCTGCAAAATCCATAGCGTGCCATTGGCACCCCCACTCTCACATCATTCACTATTCATCCTATATTGTGTTGAAGCTCATCTTCAACACAACAACTATTCAAGCCATCTCTCCTTTGTCATCTTGAGGAATCAAAGCAAGGAAGTAAGCTTCCTAAGGGCTACATTTATCACCAAAGATCAAATGAGAATGGGTGAACAATGGAAGCTGCTAGGTAACAAAGCACTATAAGTTATTTACTTATTTTTATTCTTTGTTATTTGCACATTTCATTAAAGTTATTGGGTTTATATTCATTTAAAAAATTATCCCATTTTACCCGTAACATTTCTGGCACCCACTGTGGGGCCTTTGCCCCAAATCTAATAAAAAAACTAAGTTCTTGAGTGACAGGTTCTGTATAGATTTCGTACAGTCTTCAAATAGGTTTAGTCGGTGCTTCTGATCAATCCTGAGGTGCATCTGAGCACTGTTCCAGCGCATGCAACTTTTCAGCACATACATCCTCCAAAGTGGCGCATCTACAACCTATTCGGCACCTGCGATATTCTGGGGCATATACCCCAATACATGGCACTTTCATTCTTTAGAATGATGCATCCATAGAAACTGTGCATATGTCCTTTATTCCTATGCTTTTGACACCTGTCTTAGTGCATTTGTAATTCTGCGCTCATAGTCTTTGTTTCTGCGCATACAGACTATGAAGTTGCGCACCTATTCCTCACAGTGATTCTAGGGATTTCTTGCAGGTTTTCTAACACTGACATTTGTCTTGCAGGATTGATTTCTTTGATTTTCATGTAGGGTTAAGAGCTGGATAGTTTCATTTTCCTTAAAGCACACATCATAGATTAATTAGGAGGAAAAGTAAAAAATGTGTGTATGTGCAAAATCTCACATAGTTCTTAACTAGGAGGGTAGTAACGAACATCATTGCTATCTTACAAAAGGGAACGAACCATTGCTATCTTTAATCACTTCAAAGTTAACAACTGTGTGAGTGCCCAAATAGATAATGCATATTGTTTTTTTTCATTTTAAATAGGACTGGATAAACTACTAGTTTATGTGTCTGCTAAATGACAATAGGCTTATGCTCTCCCCTTTATTGGGTGACCAGAATGCCAGACTTGTTATTCTTTGTGTATAACCTTTAGAAGGGCCAGCCCTTAGATGCCCGCCTATCCAAGTGGGAACGACCCTAAGTGGAAA
The DNA here is from genome assembly GCA_027924645.1 of Cunninghamia lanceolata. Classification (NCBI taxonomy): domain Eukaryota; kingdom Viridiplantae; phylum Streptophyta; class Pinopsida; order Cupressales; family Cupressaceae; genus Cunninghamia; species Cunninghamia lanceolata. The sequence continues at coordinate 8,943,825 of BSBN01001344.1, read as the reverse complement.
TAGGCTAAAGCCAAGCCCTACCGATCCACTATAAATAAATTGTGCTTGAGGTGAAAGCTTCCTGCAATGGGTGCTGCTGTATTATACCGACAGCCAACCTCCCCCAAAACCCTTCAAGGCCTAACCCTTGAAGGCTGGGACACTCCATAACAGAGAGTAGCACTGCCGCACATATAACCACTCGAACGGTTGCCCTGACTACTTAGCCATTGTCTAGTATACCAAAATCCTTCTATTTGTTGGCACAAAAGGTGGGACCTTTAAAGCGGCCCTGATTCATATGATTCTTAGTAGAGGTAGTAGGGACAATCCTAAGGTTCGGTGGGGGTATGAGCCTAAGGAAACTTAGATCTGGTATGCGTGAGAAGTGAGTACTGTGGAGAGGAGCCAGTGCTACCAGATCCTGAAGCTACATGCTTTGAATATGCACAACTAGGGGACTCAACAAATACTATCTTTTCTAGCCTAGGTTGTAATTTTTATTGTGTCAAAAAGTCCACAAAAATACAAAAAAATAACAAAAGATAAAAATCATGAAAACTTCTTTGCGTTTGTTGTGTCTTTATCTACCATAATTGAAAATCAAAAGCAAAAAAGACTAGGTTTTCAACCAAAAACAAAAACATGCCAAAGGGAAATAACTGCAAAAGCATTCAGAAAACCAGAGATGTGTATATACATTCTGAAGTTGTGCATATATCTAGACCTACTGTGCATTTGTACTAACTTCCTATGATTTTAGTACCTGTTCCTGTGCATTTATTCTTTGCCAGAACTACGCATCTACTTCAACCTACAATGCATTTACCTTCTAAAATTACACATTTGTAGCTGTGCGTCTATCATAGTAAGCTTTTCTAGTCTTGTGTCAATTTCTATAGAGATGGAAAACCAATTAGAATATATTGCTCAAACACTCCAATATCTACAATTGCAAATAAACTTAGATCCCTCGCCTCAAGATTGTATAGCAATTGCTCAACAAATCCAAGTCTTACAACAAGAAATGGTAATCTTGTAAGCTGAACATGCCAGTACTAGCTACGCCTCACCCCAAAATCATATATCCTTTTCCCATACTCATGACAAGGTAAGCACCACACCAAGTTGGAACTCGTATGCCACTCCGTCTACTAATCCTCCTTTGCCACCTACTAAGACACCTATCCCAAAACATAGCAGTTCTAGACCAACACCGCCATCTAGTTCCTCAAACTCTAAATGGACAACCAAAAAAGAATCAGATGAATTTTGGGAAAAATGTTTTCCAAATTTATTAGCAAAAGAAAATCTATGGAGAAAGCCAAATCCACTCATCCATGTACTCCTACACCTACGAAGGATGTGATCTAAGGACTACAAGCAGAGAGCCAAACATGTCCTCAAATTCCATTCCTGGACCTTACCAAAGATTCTTCCAATGCCATGTCAAATCCTACAACCCCTTCATGTCATTTGTAACCCCTTGAGCTTATCAAAGAACCTCCTACCATGAACCAAATTCAAGGTCCATTAAACATCCATGTTGTCAACCAAGAAGCTATCCAAGAGCTATCCGCTTCCATTCAAGAAGACCAAGAGCTATGTCAAGAGCACACCTTAGTGCATGTGGAAACATCCACCCTTTATCTAAATCAAGATCAAAACACCCCCATCCAATTTCAAACCATTCATAACCTTTATCTCTTCCACGATCAAGATAATACCTATGAAGAAGCTATCCATGAGCAACTTGATCCTATACATGGGAAAAAGATCCAATTCCAACCCGTCCATAATCTATATCTTCTCTATGATCAAGATACTACCTTTTACGAAGAAGATGTTCATGAACAACTTGATCCCATACCTATACGTGAGCAAGAAACCTCCATTACTTCTATCCATCTTCCATCTAATCCTATCCATGATACCATACCTATACGTGAGCAAGAAACCTCCATTATTTCTATCCATCTTCCATCTAATCCTATCCATGATCCAACAACTTTTGCTTCCTCTGATGAGACACTTGCCTCCCAAGTGCACATGAAGGATCAACCCAATAACTTAGATCCTAAAGAGCATAATGTTGATCAAGATTCTAGTGATCCTTCACCATCCATTATTGACCAAGCTACCAATCCCCCACCATATATCCTTGGTGTCACTACCTTCATGCATGAATATTCTTCCTTAGGAGAACAGTAACCGTTATCTACCTCTTCACCTTCTCCATCCAATAAGGAACTCGTGTCTAGTGTTCCACCTATACATAATCCCACTGTCCATCGCATACTCCAGAATATAAACTATCAAGGTAAAGGCTTAGGCCTTCATGAACAAGGTATTTTGGAACCTATCCATGTCAAAGTTCCTCCACCCTCATATGACCTTGGATACATACCCCAATATGAACAATTTGAAGATGTTGGTACTTCCTCCACTCCTCCTAAGTCCACCACTTTCCATCACAAACCCTATCATATCCCTAAAACATATGTGGTCATTCCACCTCCATCATCCTATAATTGTCAAGACCATGTGACCATACACCTTCCACCATCCAATCTACCTCCGCTACTTCCAACTCCTAATATGCCTCCATGCATTTTACCACAACTTCTTCCAACACCTTTTCCATCCATCTAAAAATCCTCTAAATATCCCAATCATGGCCAACAAATGGACATGTTGTCTAAACAACGAGCTTCCACCAATCTCACTTCCACCATCCCTACGGGATTCAAAAGCACAAATCTGGATGCCTCTACCTATAAAGTCAAAAATCCTAAGAGTCCTCATGACCTAGGATACAAAATCTAAGAATCAAAGAAACATCCATCTCAAAAGCTGCATAAACCCACACACCTCAATGCCAAACTGAAAAAGGTGTGGGTCCCCAAGCAACAAATAATTATCTCAGAAGTTGCACAAAAGATGCATATACCCAAGCCCATACCTTCACAGGTACAATCTACAAGAAAAATGGTTTGGGTACCCAAGCAAAAAGCCATCAAGTCAAATGAGGCATCCACCTCTAAAGCATCCCAACCATTCACTTTCTCCCATGCCATCCACAAGTATCAAATCCTTCCATCCCACATGACAAACAAAAATCAAAAGTATACTAAGTCTATGTGGGTCCCTAAAGGCCTACATCACTCATCCACCAGGAAAAAATATCCATTGCTTCCTACACCACACTCCTATCATCAGCTTCAACGTTTATCATGGTATGTGCAACCATTTTTCATGGTTCCCTTCCATTCCATGACACTTCTATATAAATCCATCTCCCCTCCCTTCCACTACTATCCTACATATCTTCCTCGTCCCATGATCCATGCTTTTACATAAACCTTCCTTCCATCCTTGCATAAGTCCTGTATTTCACATCATCATCCACTATCACACCTTCCATTATCCAATATCTACCTTCTCCATATCTCACCTTCATGCAATTCCATACCAACATCTATGAGCACACTTGACATGGTCCATTTGACAACATCTATCTAGCAGGACTATCACCTTTCAGGGAGCTAGATGCTTGATTTTCTCCATTCCATATCCATCTATACCATCCAAAAGTTAAAAAAAAAATGAGTAAAGAGAAATCCCTTCATCCAACAGTGAAAATCTGGCAAACAGGCACCTTGGATAAGTACCATGATGAAAACCTGGCAAACAGGCATCATGTGTAAGTTGATCTCCTACATCACCTACACTTGGGGGCACCTTGTCTCATTGGCATATTACTTTTCTCCTACTATTTCCTTCCATATTGTTTCCTATCCTATCCTCCTATTTCTATCCATTACATACCTATCCTGTCATGTCCATCCATCCTAAATCTTCCTTTCCTCTATTTTTGATCTTGATAAAGATTGGGGGCACAATGTTGACAAATGTTTTAGATGTCTCTTGACATACCTTATCCCTCCAAACTACACAAATCCTTCATTATCCTCTCATCCTCCTCCTTCATCTTAAGCATTGTCATGAAAAATCCTAAGTATTCTACCTACAATGGGGCACATTTTTCCTATGCGACATAGTCCTTGGAGATCACATCCTTGTTTCCTTCTACCTATCCTACCATTGATCCCCTATCGCCCATCCATCTCCCTATCCATGGTGTTTCCCTTGTCATCAGTATCTAGTATTAAGGCTATCCAAAATTCTTATCTAGTATCCTGTCCACAGTGTCAGCCTAGCATAGCATCTGTCGTCAGTGTCATAAGTCCAAGACCCCAAACTACATTGCCTCTACATAATCACGTAGGCAAGGCCATTGGCAATGCACCCCTTGGGCTTCCCATCCATCCCATGTCTTGTCGTCTGTCCCTCTATCCATCCATGTCTGCACCCTTTCACTAGGCATGCATGTGCAACAAAACATGTTTCCAAACAAAAATCTTGACGTAAAACATCAACCTATCCAAAGCAAAGTAAGCAAGTATCTAAAGCACTCTAAATGATTTTATCTAAATTATAGCAAGAAGACACATCTAATGCAAGAATGTTTTGTGTTTTGTGAGCGGGTTAACTTACAGAGTCTTGATTTTTGTTATTATGTCTTTCTATGCTACTCAAGGATGTCAAAAACTAGAGAAGCTATGATGGAGGCATAATCATTTTTCTTTGTCTGTTGTTTTTGGATCAATCTTTAGTAATGTGACAACTTTTGTCTAATGACATGATCGGCAAAAGATCATCGAGGACTTTAGAGGTCTAAACATGAAAAGGGGCAATCCTTGTCTATTGAAACACAAGAAATACTCAGGTCATCTAGATTAAATTTTGACTAGATGCTTATATTAACTTGCTATATCAAAATCCATGTAAGTAATACTCAGGTCATCTCAGTTCAATTATACCTAGATGATTGTGTTTTCTTACAACATAATAAAAAAGCCCAATGATGAAATAAGCACTTCAAAATACTTGCAATATCAAGATAACACATATCCATATCCATATCCATATCCACTTGCATTTTACATCCATATCCCATGCAATAAAGATTCTATGCAGAGTATCCATATTTGCAAAAGCTTGTGATTCCTTCATTCTTGTTTTCTTCTATGGATCAAATTTCTATCTATCATCATATCTTTCATCCTTGTGTTGTCAATCTGAGCAGTGATCCAAATGTGAGTCTATCCTTAATCCATACCAATCAAGTCAAGTCAATCTTGTCAAATGATCTAATCGCAATCAGTGGTCTTGATCCTTGTCTAGTTGTAAACCAACTCAATCAATTATAATCAATCCATTGTCTTATATAGGATGTTGCATTGTTGAAATCAGACCAACACACGTGTATTACATGACATGTTTAATTTCCTGAAACCAGACACTATCATGTTGCTCTAGGGACCTATCGTTCCCCGCCATGACAACACTATCCTTTGTGTTGCTCTAGGGATCTATCGTTCCCAGCCATGACAACACTTTTATCTATCATTATCAATCAATCGTTGGTTTACCACTTGACAGTGGCAATACCTTGTTTGTTCTTGTATCATTTGTGCATACTTGCTTACTTGTTTGTGGTTGTTATCATTTTATCTTGCATCACATATCATTCGGCTCTTTCTTCAAACCATTTTGTTTTCATCCTAGCCTATCTTCCACCTTCTTTGTGAGATTGTCCATCTCACGTCTTCTACCTTCTTCCCGTCTAATCTCCCGAGGGGGCATCTTATTGTCATTAAACTTGTACCAGGGGCAAACTAGGGCATGTATCATTGTCAAAAATTCTTATTCTTTGAAACAACGTGATAAAACACATTGCATCAAAGAAGGGCAAAATGTATACACCTAAAAATGACACGACTCTGTCTAAATAAATATTTTTAATATTTATTTAAGTCTACCTTCCTCTATCAATAAATAAATAATTAAATTTATTTATTTGATTCATATTCCTCTAAGTTAATTAAATATCAAAATTATTAATTACCTCTTCTAAAGTCAAAATTAAATAAAATCCTTTATTTAATTAAATTCTTCCAAACAATTAAATAATTCTTAAATTATTTAATTAAGTCATTTATTCTTCCAAATTTAAATAAATCATTTAAATTTATTTAAATCCTCTCACTCTCCAAAAATAAAATATAATCAAATATTTTATTTATTCTTCTAAATCTTGCACAAACAATTAAATAAATTTATTTATTTAATCTTGCTTTCTTATCTTCCAAATCTTCTAAAAATAAATCTTCCTTGTCATACAAAAGTAAAAGCTGAGTTAACTGATTTAAAGTAGCTTTGTTTTTATCAACAAACTCTTAAAATTAGAAAAATATATTCTAATTTAAGAAATAAAAGCTCATCCTCATCAAGAAAGCAATTAACTCAATAAAGCTTCATTTTTGAATGACACATGTCCTTCTTCTATTCACACACGTTCCGTCAAGCATCCTCTACCATTGATCTTCTTATTCCTTCTACACCATTGATCTTCTCTCTCACAAGTCTATAAATACCCTTCTATTCTTCCATTATGATATCACGAAGCTTTCAAGTAAACTTATGCTGCAAAATCCATAGCGCGCCATTGGCACCCCCACTCTCACATCATTTACTATTCATCCTATATTGTGTTGAAGCTCATCTTCAACACAACAAGTATCTGAGCCATTTCTCCTTTGTCATCTTGAGGAATCAAAGCAAGGAAGTAAGCTTCCTAAGGGCTACATTAATCACCAAAGATCAAACAAGAATGGGCGAACAATGGAAGTCGCCAGGTAACAAAGCACTATAAGTTATTTACTTATTTTTATTCTTTGTTATTTGCACATTTCATTAAAGTTATTGGCTTTATATTCATTTAAATTATTATCCCATTTTACCTGTAATAGATACTTTTGAGTATCTTAGAGTGATGCTAGGGGTTATTACCCCTCCTGTTCAGAACAAAGGTGCACTAATGTGCATCAGTCTGGTAGAATTCACAATCATACCTTGTGATCCAGATTGGTGTTAAGGAATTGCTACTCAGGGGGAGTAGTCAGTATGCTGATTCTGGATTAAGAAACAAAAAGAGGAAGAGATGATTGCAAATATGTGCCCTTTTCCATTAATGTCAAAGGGGGAGAGAAGTCATGTGAAAAACTTGGAAGTAAGTAGTTGATGGTGAAAGGGGGAGTAGTAAAGAAAATGGTTGTAGGTGTGATAAGAGAAAGGGGGAGAAGTTCTTGTCTTGATGGTTGAAATAGTTTTTCACATCATATGTTGCCATCAATGACAAAGGGGGAGATTGTTGCAAATATGTGTCTAATCGGTGTTGTCATTGATGTCAACATATCCTTGTTATCATTGGTCTCAACTATATCCCATTCTAGAAGACTTGTATGTTGAGGATATTGAGAAAATTAGCCTCTCTGGAAGAAACAAATGAGTTACATATCTCTCTGTAAGAGACAATGAAGACAATGCAGTTCAGTGAAGTAGATTGCTCTGCATTCCCAATGAGATGAAGATCAGAGTCTTTGGACCAAAGGGTGTTGCAAAGGATTGTCTGAAGTTGCTCCAGTTAAGATTTGAGGGATCTGCATGAAGAATTTGTGAAGTTATGGCCATCTAAATAGAATTAGGTTTTGCAGTTGTTTAGAGGTGACAGAGTGACAAAAAATTGGTCTGGATTGATCCTCAATGGAATATTATGATCTGCGGATCTGGAGGTGTATTTGGGATGTCCATGTGTATCCTCAACTCAAGAGGTTTGTGGTTTGGAGGTCTGCAAGCAATCATTCTAGTATGACAGTCATGACAGTGAGAGTTCTTAAGTTCCCAGATGAAGATACAATTGTTTCTGGTGAAGTGAGGTGGTGCAGTTGTTCTTATTAATTTCATTGTACTTTTGGTGGTCTCTAGATCATGTGCCTACTATGTTGGTGGAGGATTGAGCTTGTGGTTGAAGATTTCTCCTTAGGTGTTGCTGTTCTTTCTAGTCTTGGCTGACTGAATACTTTGTGCATGTTACAGATGATCTAAGAGAGGTTCTATGAAGTGTGGCATGTTGTTCGAGGAAGATTTGGGTCGCAGCTATGTTTGGCTGACAGTATGGTGATTCACATTAAGTCAGATGTTTGTAGTGCCAACCTTGATGTTTATTCCAAGGTTGATGAATCATATAAATGTGTGTGGTTGAGTTGTGGAAAATCATCCTTTTGCAAAAATGAAAAGATCCTAAGAAAGGAAGAAAGGCAGAGTAGAGAAGAAGAAGAGTACAAGAGAAAGAGCAGTAAAGAATGAGGAGATAGCAAAGAAGTGTTTGGGGGTAGAGCAGAAGTATTGTACACTTCAATGGAACTAAACTTTACATGAAGAAGATGTTTCTCAGTTTAATCTTTCTGTGTTAGCATTGTAAATGTTCTTGTAGGTAGTGAGCCTCTTTTGAACAGTGAGCTCTAGGCAGTGCACCTGAAGGCAAGTACCTTCCCATTTTCTATTATTTTAATAGAGAATAAATCTTGTGGGTTAACCCCCACCATGGTTTTTCCCTTAACTGGGTTTCCACATAAAAATCCTGGTGTCATATGTGTTGATTATGTTTCTGCTCATGTGTTGTTGATTTATGCTTTCATGGTTATATCATTAATCTGTTAATAAGTGTGAAGAAGATTAGATACAGCAAAAGATAAAGTTTTTGAGACAACTCAGTCACGCCCTCTCTCAGTTGTCTGTCCTAATTTCAACAGCCTACACTATAACATTTTACTAGAAAGCATTAAAATTAACTAAATCGTGTAACTTAAAACATTATTTTCCTCATTCAACTTTTTATGATCGATTTTATCCTTTCTTAGCTGTTAAAATTTCTCCTTTTGATTGGTATATATAATGAACCAATTATGTTTTAATTTCTCTAATTTGCTCTCATGTTCTTTTACAAGGCACGTTTCTTTATCATTTACCTGCATTATAGTAACTTCTAATTTTGTAACTTTAGTTTTAAGTGCCCATATCTTGTCTTCTTGTTTCTTGATCAACTCATAGACCTGCTCTAACTACATTAGATTTATAGCAAACTCATTAACCCTTGCTATATGCCCATCTTGTTCAATATCTTTAGCAACAAGATCAACAAGTTCTTCTCCCTATTCTACTATAATTGTCTTTGCTACATGTATCATTGATTCAGGTTCTTCTAGAACGTAGCCTTTTTCTACATGCATTTACGTTGTAGGATTCACCATCACATAAATTTTAGCTATAGGTGTTCTTCTTTTTTGTTTAGTTCTCCATGAAAATATTTCCTCCAAAATCTCCACCTCAAAATTAGATTGAGCTTATTTCTCTAATCTTGTAGTTTTTTACTAGTTATGGTTGTTAAATTCTTAAATCTCATAGATGGCCTTACATTCAATTTTGGAGTAAGGGGTTTTGTGTGTTCTTCATCTCCATATTCAGAATCTTCTATCCAAATATGTCACCTCTTTCACTTTCTAGTATCTCCTATTGTATTTGTAGAGGGCCCTGCTTTATCTTGTGGAGCCATACATGTAGGAGGTTTTGATGCTGAAAATGAAAAAGCTAATGAATCTATAACCAAAATCAGATTATTTTCAACATCACATCAATGAAGTTTTTTCTAAATGAACACAAATGCAAAAATGTAATATTAAACTGAAAAAACCTTGAAACATAAGTATTTCAAAAGAAAAATAACTCCATTGTTTCCTATCATCAAGATCTTGGATTACACATTTGATGCTCTCAGATTTTTATAAGCACAAATGCATCAAGAAAGCTATGATGAACAGATGAAAAGTTTTGTGATCAAAATCCAGTATATCCTCAATGGTGAGAAGAGAGAGGGCTTATATAGAATTTTGGTGGAAGAAAAGTGGGAAAGTTATCATTTATGCAATTAGAAGATAAACTGAAGTTAGCTTATGAAGATTGGAGAAAGTTTCCAAAATCAAGAGATAGAAGATAGAGATGCTTAAAAGGAGAGAGAGAAGAGTGGCATATTGATATGGTAAGTTTATTTAATTAATTTGTGGTATGAATAATTAAATAAATAATAAATATTTATTTAATTATAGAATGAAAAGTTGGATAATTAAAATTAAATAAATATAAATATTTATTTAATTTGGGGCAAAGATTAAGATAAGGATAATTAAATAAATTTAATTATTTATTTAATTTAGAAGAAAGATTCTAGGGCAATTTTTTAGTGTCTATATTTTGCTCCTCTTTGAGACAATGCAGCCTGTTGTGTTGTTTCAAAAAAAAAGAATTGATTAACTGATATATGCCCCAGGGATATCCTGGTACAGATGATGATAAGGATGATGTGCCCCCTCGAGAGATTGATCGAACAACCTGTGATAAGATTAATCTCTCGATAGATCACGGGGAGAGGATTTGATAATTGATATTGCATGAGTGATTAAACAGAGATGCAAATTTGATGAAAATGCACAACTGATAAGCGAATATGTACATTTGATGAAAATGCACAACTGATAGGCATAACCAAACAATTGATGGAAAGGCTCAGTATAGCTAGGTTGATAAGATGATTAAGTTGATTGATATTGATGCTAGTGCAAAACAATGATTGATTAATAGATTGAGTGATCAAGGAGCATTGGAGTCCCATGCTAAAAAGCAAGTTGATTGATTTGATATTTGGATTAGAAGAAAGATATCAGTTGGATAAAGTGATTAATTACTCCTTGAGATAAAATGCATGAAATGATGAAGGCAATGGATGATGGGAGAAATAACGGATGAAAAGGGATATGAAGGAAATGAAGGTGATAAAAATTCTTGTGCTTTACATAGAGCTTATTATGTCACAAATTAGTATAAGTGTCTAGATAACATGAATGTCTAGACAACCTGAATACTTTTTGCATTTTGATTTAGCAATGAAGTATAAGCATCTAGGTATAAGGATCTTAGATGGGTAAGTGCAAGAAGATGGGGGGCCAAAAAGTGGCCAAAAAATTTTCAAAAAAATTTAAGTCATAACGCGAGCGCATTATAACGCGCTCGCATTATGGCTTGGTAATGACAAGCCTCAGGCTCGTCATTACCGAGCCATAACGCAAGCGCGTTATAACCTGCCATAAATAAAAAAAAATGTCATTTCATTTCATTTTTCCTTATTTTCTCCTCTGCTCGCGGCTTCAAAACCCCCAAAAATGCGCTCACGTTCTACAAAACGCCAATCAACACAAAAAGCTTGTCGATTCATCGCCAAAATGCTGCCGTGACGTCGAGCACACCAAAGGGGTGAGTTATCTTTGTTTTTTTGTTTGAATTTCTTCTTAAATAGGTAGGTTTTTGTTGATTTTTGATGTATATTTCGTTAATTGTAGGAAATGTTAATGCACCTCCTCCTCCTCCTCCTCCTCCTCAAAATCCACAAAATCCTGAGGAGGAAATACCTGCAGAACAACAACCTCCTCCATTCATTCCTTGACATGCCCCTGGAACACAAGATAATATAATGGGGGAAATTGAAAACAACAAAAAATAAATTGAAGATATAATTGCAAGGTTGAAAGATCCTTCCACTTCAACCTTGCATAGGTCCACGCTTGCCGAATCTCTTGAGTCTATATTATCAAATGTAAATTCAATTAGCAAGCAAATAACTAGTTGGACCGATAAAAAGAGAGAGTTTAGAGATTACTATGCAGATAAATTGTCATACCAAGATGTCAAAAAATTACAAATTACAAAATTAGACTTGTGTTCAATTTTCACAAACCCACAAACAAATCAACCTCCACCCCTTACATGCAAGAGGTTCCCTATCCATTGGTGCAACAACCAAGCGATAAGGGACAATTTCGGGTAGAGGTGGTGGATGGTTTTTGACCATCCTCCATGCAATAATAATGAGGTCCCACAATACTTTTTGAGGAAACTCTACTGCGAGTTTGTCTTCAATAAAGTGCCAAACTATTTTGATATGTGGGACTTCCAGGGTAGAGGTGGGAGCTCAGCACAGGATAGACCAGGGGCACGTCTTGACCCACAGCGGGTAGTGAGATGAGTAATCAGTAGACCAGCCCACGAGCATGTTTCTATCCCTTCCATTGTGAAGGAGAGTGTTGAGGTCGATACACTGAGGTTGATTAGTGCCTTGACCTAGAGCATCATAGAGCATGCCGATCTTGCAACACAGAGTGGGTTGGGAGATAGTGCGAGGAGTAGGGTCCCACCGCATACTTGCCAGGCTTGCGGGTCAGCCTATGGTTATGACCCCATGGACAGTCAGGACATAGGTGCACAGGCTACATCTGCAGCTGAGCAGATGGTGATGACAGATACCCTCCTGAGTGAGACTTTCGGCCTTGATACTCAGGTAAATATTAGCAAGTTTATTGAATTTAATTTATTAAATTTCATTTTTGAAATACAAGATTAACTAATTTAAATTGATGATTTTAATGAAATTTCAGGGTCATAGCGTCGATGTAGTTTTCAGTGGTTCTCCACCTACATTTTTCACTAGATCATCTACTGTCGAGGTATGTAACTAGTAAACAATTATAAATATTACATGTGAATAGCATCGTTATATGAATGGTATTCTAATTTCTGATTTTGGATGTTGAATAGGTTAACACTGTAGATTTCATGGCAACACCTGCCAGCGGTGGTGGACTTCAAAGCTTTACAGAGGTAATAAAATAAATAGTTTAATGAATGAATTGTACTTACTAAATTTTTGTATGTGATTTGTGTGTTTTATTGTGTGTACTTCCATGTTTAGATGAACATGTGTGTATGTTAGGAGCCATGATTTGCATCACTATTATAGTTTTCGTAATTGAATAATGTTGTTTTATTTCCAGATGATGCAGGCTGCGGATACACCTCCCCATGTTCATAGGGCAATGGAGCAGGGTGTGGCCTCTGCGATTCATAGCTCTATGGCATTGACAGGGGTATGAGGCAGATTAGTAAATTTCAATTTACATTCATTGTTATAGTTGTCTATTTTTGAAAAATCAAAGATTATTGATTTGAAGTTTAATTTCTATCTGGACATCTGGTTTCTATAGGACATGACATCACCAGGGCCTATTCCTGCTACTGAGGCAAGCGAGGAGACAGATTATATGTTAGCGGTAAGTGATTATTTTGTTAAATGTTTCATTTTTTTATAACATGTAATTTCTATATATTAATGTCTATACTTTTTTTTGTAACAGGTAAAGGTGCAGGAAGAACTAAATAGGAGAAGTAGCCCTCGGGTTCGTAGTAGACCACCCACATGCATGTCTCCATCCCCTAGAAGATCAAAGGCTGCTCGTGATTTATTCTCTTCACCAGCCAGAGGGGAATGACTTTTTATTGTGTTCCTCTGTTGTATGCCTATATGGCATTTGTGGACATATATTTTGTATTGTACATAGTTGACATTGTATGCCTATATGGCATTCTTGTAAGCCTATATGGCTATTTTGTATATATGTTATACTTATATCGACAGATATTGATGTATGCCTATATGGATATTTGGTTAATACAAATCTTTGTTTATTGATGGCATCCATACTTGCATTATAAATCCACTTTTGTATGGATATTTGTAGATGGCTACTTCAAATATTTAAAGTCCGATTATATTACATAGGATGTTTGTATTTTCTTTGATAGGCTTGATAGGCCATGGATTACATGATGGTGTTTGATGGAAAAGTATGGTACTAGAAGACTCTAGTTCATTCTTAATAGGCTTGTTATTGATAATATCTTTGCATGATTGCACTTGATCTTGGATCATGGGCATGTTGTTAGGATTTTGATTGCATTGTGATGTTTGATGGATAGGCATGGTGTAAGATACCCAACTAGTTCTACGAAAATTTTTCCTTACTTAAACAATTTTACTTGCTATACAACACAAAGATATACATCAAAGATAACTATTTGAATGAATCAACCTTAGAGTTGGGTACTTGTCTAGTTATTTGACTCAATCAACTTGCAATGTCTTATTACATGGATAATGCTTTCAATAGCATGAAGTTACAACTTATTCAATGGAGATACAAAAGAAAGGCCTTGAAGCCTTGATGTTTACAATGGCGTCTACACTTGATCAACTCAATCAAACTCAATGATGTCAACTGAATGTCAACACCTCACAATATCGCAAGGGAGCATCACCTTGCTTGTTGCATGGATGAATGTCATAGTTGCAAATGGAAAGAGCGCCTTACTTAGATTTGATTTCTGGATGCCAGATTTGAAATTATTTCCACGCCAAAGTGTATGGACTTCTCCAAAGAGGGCACCAAAATGGATTGTACTTCATATTAAGGGCGCCCAAAAGAGAAGTTTGGATACCTATAAGTGCCTAACTCCATGATGTTCCACCTTCTAATCTACTTTGAATAATAAGAGAGATGTGATGTTGTTATCTTCATGTAAGAGTAGATGATGATGACATGAAGTAGAGATCTCTCTAGGACTGGATGAAGCCTTGCTTGATGATAAGATGAAGATGAAGTGATCCTTCATGACGACCCTTGGAGTGACCCTCTTGGAGTTGTGGACTTTGAAACTTTGAAGATTGAGAGATCTTGAAACTCGAATGGATGAATGTCTATCATTGATGAAGTACACTTGCAAGATATTCCTCGGAGAACTTGAATGGATAGATGCCTTGAAATTTCAACATGACGTTAGTGATGAAGAGTATTGACATGTTGGACTTGATGTGACCTTGCTGAAGGTGCATTTTCTTTCTTAGCATGATCATCCCAAACCAAGGCGCCAACTTGGAAAACCCTGTGAAGGCGCCACTATCTGGAATTTCTTCCAAGGTGTTAAAACTTGACATCTTTTCTTCTCTAGGTACTATCTCCTTCAAGGCGCTCCTTAAAATCATTGGAAGTGCTCAGGACTTACCTTAGTCCAAAGTGCCACAATCCATTCCTTAAAGCACAAAGAATTCTCAAAGGCGCCCCTATTTACCTCTAAGCACTCAAATATCATTTAGATTCAAGGCGCACATTTAGCTCCAAAGCGCAAATTTCCATCATCAACCCATCAACGTGCATCATCTTCCCTTTGTATCCCCTTCAAGGCGCAGACATTCACTTCTTCACACTCAAACTCACTCTCTGGTGCCAGAATAGGTGTATAACTTCAAATAAGGCGCTAATCTTAGGTTTCTAAGTACTTAGTTTGATCTTAAGGCTATCCTTCCTCTAAGCACTCTCTTCAACTCCCTCACTGAAGGCCCTCTGTAAGTTTGGGCGCATTTCATCCCAAGGCGCTTCAACATCATCCAAGGCGCAAATTCACTCTCCAAGACAAGGTGCAAAAAACCCTATCCTAAGGCGCTCAAATCTTGCTTCTAGACCTAGGCGCACAAACATGAGATTGTGACTTTAATCATCATTCTTGGTTAAGGCACACAAACTCTCATTCAAGGTGCATATCTTTCTCCAACAAGGTGCATATATTCCTCCAACAAGGTGCATATTCAATTCTAGGGCGCTCTATCTTGGATTAAATCAGGGCATCTCCTCAACAAGGTGCTCCAAACCATACCAAGGTGCTAAAACACTTAATGCAAGTTCTTCAAGTGCTTATCCAACTTGATTCCTCCAACACAGGGCGCTCAATCTACTTTCTCAAACTTTCAACTCAAATCCTCACCTTATATTCTCTAAGGCAAAAAGGTGCAATTTGATTGAGGGTGCTAAAACTCTTAGGCGCACTTATCTCCCTGAACTTACCTCTCTTCTTCCCTAGGCGCTAGAAACACCTCTTTATCTCAACTAGGCACTTATCTTCTCTAGGCGCACATGGTCTTCAAGGCGCATTTCATTCATCAAGGCACCTATCTCTAACAATCTCAACACTCAAAGGGACTCAAAACTCATCTGGACACCATCACTTCCCTAAAGGTGCAAAATTGGTGTAGATACATTCCATTTATTAAGGATCATTCTGGCGCCCAAATCTTGTCAAAGCAAAGGATCAATAGGTTCTCTCCAAGGCGCACTCCAGGGTTTGATCTTGCAAGACTTCTCACATCAAAATTTGGACCAAGACACTCAAGGTGCTAGTCTTTATCATCTAATCCTACAGTGCACTTACTCATTATGATATACTCCTCAACTTTGTATTCAACCTTGCCCAAGGCGCATATTCACTATAAGACATTCTCACTTTGTCAAGGCTCAGAGGGCTTCAACTTGCTAAAGGGTAGAGGTCTAGGTGCATATCTGACTTGAAGCTCAAGGTGCTCCAACCCTCTTGCTCTAGAATTCCTTCTAGGCACTAAGTGACTTCTCCAATTCCTTGAAAACATTTGAAGTGTTTTACCTTCTCAAGGTGCTCCTTCGAACTTGACTCCAAGGTGTTATAATCTCAAAGGTACTGACATCATCTCAACCAAAGGCGCTTAATGATTCATCCCATATCTAGGTGCTAAAACACTTAATCAACCAAGTCATTCAAGGCGCCATTCAGTAAACTCATCTTCCATGATATTCCTATCAAGGCGCATATCACTTCTCTCATGGGCTTTAGGCGCTCAGTTGAGTGTTTCAATACTACTTAGGTGCCAAATTCATTTTAATGCACCAAACACAAAGAGCTTTCAAACACTGGGCGCTCACAAAGAGTCTTCCAACCTTGGGTGCTAAATTAGGTCTTTGCAACTATCCAAGGCGCATATCTTGGTTTGAACAACTTATGGTGCCAAGACAACTTCTCATTAGGGTGCTCAAAACACTTGTGTTTACATTTGAAGTGCTTTACCTTCTTAAGGTGCTCCAGACTAACCTGACTCCAAGGCGCTCCATCATCATCCTTAAGGTGCTAAAAACATCATCTCCACTCTAGGCAAAAACATCATCCAACTCCTTAAGGCACTTCACTGTCAAAGTCTGAAGGTGCTCTACCTAGACCTTTCCCCTAGGCGCCAGAACTCCTAAGCGCTCACCAGATAACTCTCTTCTTCAAGGTGTAAATCTTCCTATACTATGATTACCTCTGAAACGCCGATTAACGTGATGTGAGGGTGCAAAGGCTACTCCAATCCTTAGTGAGCACCTAGTTTAAACAAGGAGAAATAAAGCATTCAAAACTATCCAAACGATCATCCCCTTCCTAATCTCTTCACTGCTCCAGAAAACCTTGGCCAAAATGACACATAACAACTCCTGTGCAAAGCACTTGAGCAAGAAAAGAGGGGGTCCCCAATCTGATGGGGTGATGTGTGATTTGGGCACATGTGTGATTTGGTCAAAAACAGGCGCCTAGAGTGAATAGGCTTTCATCCTGACTTAATACACTGCCTAGAGTGGATATTAGCGCCTTCGTATGGTTTGAAGCGCCTTTAGCTGTGCCTTGAGGAGATTTTCTTACATCTTTAAGGAGGTTCTGACACCTTGCCCCCTTTGGTATCTAGCGCCCTAGTGGCTTTAACCTAACACCTTTGGAGTCCAAAATGCGCCTTTGAAAGTTGAAGCGAACCTTGATAATTGGAGTCTTCATAATGAGCGCCTAGGTCTTGTTGAGTAGAATACCCCACAATGTGCGCCTAGGTCTTTAAGAAGAGTAATGATACTTGAGATAGAGCACCTTGAGGAGGTAGTTGAGCACCCTGGATTGAATAATTGGAGTTCAAGGAAGGTTTGAGCACCCAAGGCATATGGCTAGAGAAGTTGTAGAAAAGACCACTTTTAGCGCCTTAAAAGTTTGAATGCTTGGGGAGTTTTTGCAAAGATCTAGTTTGAGTGCCCTTATGGCCTAGGATCATCTAGTTTGTGTATCTTGTAATGAGGAGTTCATGTAAGTTTGGAATGAGCGCCTTGAATAAGTGTAAACTAGCCTAGAGAAGGGTATGTGCGCCTTGAGCGCCTTGAGCATTCCAAAGATAACTGTGCGCCTAGAACAATATGAGTGCTCATGATGATGATTAACGCCTTGATGAGACTATGAGTGCCTTGTTCAGGAGATACCTTGTTTGATCATAAAATGCGCCTTGAGTCTTGAAGGTTTTGAGCGCCTAGGTGATTTGGATGTTGGGATGTTGGTATGCGCCTAAGATTGAGGTAAGTGAGCGCTTGTAATGGAGGAGAGCAATGAGATGGAATGTCTTGTAGAGATTGGCGCCCAGAGACCCATTTTTGCGCCTTTGATGATGACCATTTTTGCATAAGAGTTTAGCGCCTTAGAGTTGTAAACTTTCTCTTTGGGCGCTCCTGAGTGAATGTTGGCACCTTGGACAACTAAATACGCCTTTGATGGAGTGGAGCCCAGAAGGGGAGTAGGAGGAAACCCAATCTTTAAGATTCATCAAGCTTCAAAGTTTAGGTCAGAGGTTATCCACTTTATCCCAGGAAGGTGTTATCATCTACACTCCAAGAAGGTAATGTCAAAGGCCATCATGAAGGATCACTTCATCAACTTCAAGTCCTTCAAGTTCAAGTCCTTTCACCTAGCAAGTCCAAGAGAGATTTCTACTCTGATTCATGAAGTAAGCTTATATCATCCTTATCTACTCTGCGAGAAGAAGAAACATTACAAAGTCAATCAAATGAGTTACAAGTACCATACATCCAATTGCAAGGAGTGAACCACCTTAAGGAAAAATAGTTCTCTTGAAGTTACTTGAAATGTCAAAAGGTTTAGCGCCTCCAAGTAAGGTCAGAGGTGAGGTTAGAGGTGAAATGCGCCTTTGGACCATTCTGGCGCCTTGGATGAAGAACCTATATCTTGAGCCCAAGAGGTAAAATTTGCGCCTTAGTGGATTTGGAGAGTTACAGAGATTAGAGAAAAGCACCTTGAAGACAGAGTTGTTCAAGGCGCATGTGTGATTTGGTCAAAAACAGGCGCCTAGAGTGAATAGGCTTTCATCCTGACTTAATACACTGCCTCCGTCTGATGATTTTTGGGGCAGCAGAAAACCTTTCACCACGGGCAAATGCCTCAGAGCTATAAAAAATTGAGAGAGGTTATTGTAGAGGCACTCTACGTGATCCTGTTGCCTTAGACGGAATGTTTTTAAGTGACATAATTTTTGAGTAACATCTCGTCAAAGATTGCTGCCTTTTTGCACTTTGGACTCTTCAGGGATATCGTCGGTACAATGTAGCTCCGACTGTTTCGACGTGTTTGGGTGAAAAATAGGACCATGCCTAGCATAAATGTACCCATTCGGACGCGTTGGAACAGTCAGTTTGGTCGTATTAGGAGCAGGACGAAAGTTACACCCCTTTGCAACTTTACACTGCCTCCTTCTGACGATTTTTGGGGCAGCAGAAAACCTTTCACCACGGGCAAATGCCTCAGAGCTATAAAAAACTGAGAGAGGTTATTGTAGAGGCACTCTACGTGATCACGTTGCCTTAGACAGAATGTTTCTAAGTGACACAGTTTTCGAGTAACATCTCATCAAAGATTGCTACCTTTTTACACTTTGGACTCTTCAGGGATATCGTCGATACAATGTAGCTCCGACTGTTTTGACATGTTTGGGTGAAAAATAGGACCATGCCTAGCATAAATGTACCCATTCGTATGCGTTGGAATAGTCAGTTTGGTCGCATCAGGAGCAGGACGAAAGTTACACCCCTTTGCAACTTTACACTGCCTCCTTCTGATGATTTTTGGGGCAGCAGAAAACCTTTCACCACGGGCAAATGCCTCAGAGCTATAAAAAACTGAGAGAGGTTATTGTAGAGGCACTCTACATGATCACGTTACCTCAGACGGAATGTTTCTAAGTGACACGGTTTTCGAGTAACATCTTGTCAAATATTGCTGCCTTTTTGCACTTTGGACTCTTTAGGGATATCGTCGGTACAATGTAACTCCGACTGTTTCGACATGTTTGGGTGAAAAATAGGACCATGCCTAGCATAAATGTACCCATTCGGACGTGTTGGAACAGTCAGTTTGGTCGCATCAGGAGCAGGACGAAAGTTACACCCCTTTGCAACTTTACACTGCCTCCTTCTGGCGATTTTTGGGGGCAGCAGAAAACCTTTCACCACGGGCAAATGCCTCAGAGCTATAAAAAATTGAGAGAGGTTATTGTAGAGGCACTCTACGTGATCCCGTTGCCTCAGATAGAATGTTTCTAAGTGACACGATTTTTGACTAACATCTCGTCAAAGATTGCTGCCTTTTTGCACTTTGGACTCTTCAGGGATATCGTCGGTACAATGTAGCTCCGATTGTTTCGGCATGTTTGGGTGAGAAATAGGACCATGCCTAGCATAAATGTACCCATTTGGACGTGTTGGAACAGTCAGTTTGGTCGCATTAGGAGCAGGACGAAAGTTACACCCCTTTGCAACTTTACACTGCCTCCTTCTGACAATTTTTGGGGCAACAGAAAACCTTTCACCACGGGTAAATGCCTCAGAGCTATAAAAAACTGAGAGAGGTTATTGTAGAGGCACTCTACGTGATCACGTTGCCTCAGACAGAATGTTTCTAAGTGACATGGTTTTCGAGTAACATCTCGTCAAAGATTGCTGCCTTTTTGCACTTTGGACTCTTCAGGGATATCGTGGGTACAATGTAGCTCCGACTGTTTCGACATGTTTGGGTGAGAAATAGGACCATGCCTAGCATAAATGTACCCATTCGGACGCGTTGGAATAGTCAGTTTGGTCGCAATAGGAGCAGGACAAAAGTTACACGCCTTTGCAACTTTACACTGCCTCCTTCTGACGATTTTTGGGGCAGCAGAAAACCTTTCACCACGGGTAAATACCTCAGAGCTATAAAAAAATGAGAGAGGTTATTGTAGAGGCACTCTACATGATCACATTGCCTCAGACGGAATGTTTCTAAGTGACACGATTTTTGAGTAACATCTCGTCAAAGATTGCTACCTTTTTGCACTTTGGACTCTTCAGGGATATCGTCGGTACAATGTAGCTCTGACTATTTCGACATGTTTGGGTGAGAAATAGGACCATACCTAGCATAAATGTACCCATTCGGATGCATTGGAACAGTCAGTTTGGTCGCATTAGGAGCAGGACGAAAGTTACACCCCTTTGCAACTTTACACTGCCTCCTGACGATTTTTGGGGCAGCAGAAAACCTTTCACCACGGGCAAATGCCCTAGAGCTATAAAAAATTGAGAGAGGTTATTGTAGAGGCACTCTACATGATCACGTTGCCTCAGACGGAATGTTTCTAAGTGACACAATTTTTGAGTAACATCTCGTCAAAGATTGCTACCTTTTTGCACTTTGGACTCTTCAGGGATATCGTCGGTACAATGTAGCTCTGACTGTTTTGACATGTTTGGGTGAGAAATAGGACCATGCCTAGCATAAATGTACCCATTCGAACGTGTTGGAACAATTAGTTTGGTCGCATTAGGAGCAGGACAAAAGTTACACCCCTTTGCAACTTTACACTGCCTCCTTCTGACAATTTTTGGGGCAGCAGAAAACCTTTCACCACGGGTAAATGCCTCAGAGCTATAAAAAATTGAGAGAGGTTATTATAGAGGCACTCTACATGATCACGTTGCCTCAGATGGAATGTTTCTAAGTGACATGATTTTTGAGTAACATCTCATCAAAGATTGCTGCCTTTTTGCACTTTGGACTCTTCAGGGATATTGTCAGTACAATGTAGCTCCGACTGTTTCGACATGTTTGGGTGAGAAATAGGACCATGCCTATCATAAATTTACCCATTTGGACGCGTTGGAACAGTTAGTTTGGTCGCATTAGGAGCAGGACGAAAGTTACACCCCTTTGCAACTTTACACTGCCTCCTTCTGATATTTTTGGGGTAGCAGAAAACCTTTCACCATGGGCAAATACCTTAGAGCTATAAAAAATCGAGCGAGGTTATTGTAGAGGCACTCTATGTGATCCAGTTGCCTTAGACGAAATGTTTTTAAGTGATACGGTTTTTGAGTAACATCTCGTCAAAGATTGCTGCCTTTTTACACTTTGGACTCTTTAGGGATATCGTCGGTACAATGTAGCTCCGACTGTTTCGACATGTTTGGGTGAAAAATAGGACCATGCCTAGCATAAATGTACCCATTCGGACGCGTTGGAACAGTCAATTTGGTCGCATCAGGAGTAGGACAAAAGGTACACCCCTTTGCAACTTTACACTGCCTCCTTCTGACGATTTTTGGGGCAGCAGAAAACCTTTCACCACGGGTAAATGCCTCAGAGCTATAAAAAACCGAGAGAAGTTATTGTAGAGGCACTCTACATGATAGCATTGCCTCAGACGAAATGTTTCTAAGTGACACGGTTTTTGAGTAACATCTCGTCAAAGATTGCATCCTTTTTGCACTTTGGACTCTTCAGAGATATCGTTGGTATAATGTAGCTCAGACTGTTTCGACATGTTTGGGTGAAAAACAGGACCATGCCTAGCATAAATGTACCCATCCGGATGCGTTGGAATAGTTAGTTTGGTCACATCACGAGTAGGACACCAAAAATGCAAAAGTTGCTTTGTGCAACTTGACAACATTGACACTTTTTTGCAACATGACTCAAAGACTCAAACTGACCCCAAATGACTCAAAGTGACTTAAAATCACCTTGATTTGGTGCCCAATGTACATTATAGAGGTCGAGGCGCTCCTTATAATTCAAACATCTTAGATGAGCGCATAGGAAAGGAAAAAGATCTAAGTTTCATCATCATGAGCGCCTAATATCAAGAGACTTTAATGCATTGATTTGGCACCCTATATGTGAAGGAAGATCTAAAGGCATGAAAGTGGATGTCATATTGCAAGAGTTTGGATCATCAAAATTGAAAGAAATAAGTCTATTAAGCTTGGGCGCCCTTGGTCTTCTTTTCATTCATTATGAGCACCTTGGGAGAATGGTATATAGGTCATCATCATGATTGGGCGCCCTGGATCCAGAGTGTTGGAGAGATCATCAAATGGTGTCTAGTAGGGTGAGTTATGAGTTTGGTCGCATTAGGAGCAGGACACCAAAAATGCATAACATGATGATGTAAAAATGTGTACATATGTGTAAAAATGCAGGAGGAAATAAAAAAAGACAAACCTTACAAATTAATGTGCATACTTACAACTCAATGTAACATAACTTTACAAAATCAATGTGAATACTTACAAATTAATCCAATGAAGCATCCGGATCTGCTCTACTCTTTATTGTGTCAAGTATTGCTTCATGGTCAGACTCACGCACCTTCCAAAATATTTTGTTCAAAGGTCTACCCCGATACTTTATCAAATGAACATTGGATGCCATGACAAGGTTCGAGTAATGAAGAATCTTTTGATGCATGTCAAAGTCCTGAAATAGCCAAATATTAACACTCTTATGTGGGTACCTTCTAAGCCATGTTCCAGTAATAACCACTGATCCTGTAGGGTATTCGATGTTTTCTCCATCTGTAACAGGGGCCTCCAATTTCTTTTTGGCCTCAACACAACGACATAAGTAATAATCTGTTCCCTCTTCATTATCTTCATCTGCAATAACTGCATATACGTGTCCTACATTGATATGTGTAGCAAATTAGATGAAATTAGTCAACATTACAAAAACACTAAAAAGTAAGATGACATTACCTGGTTGAACTAGATGAAATTAGATGCATATACGTGCCCTATATTACCTGGTTGAACTAAATCTGATATGTGGTCAAAGTCAACTGACGATTCCATCTGTGTTAGTTCCAGTGCCGTCGGGGGTCGATACATGTCAAGTGGGCTAAGATAACTTAACTGCCATTCGTCAACCCACTCCTTTGACTCGCACTCATCCCAGACTTGAATTGTACAGGAAGAACAAAAGCATGACATCTTTCATGTATGGATACTCCATGAACCTACAATTGAGCTTCTGAAAGAGTGCATCTCATTTGATCCTGTCAGTGTACAACAATCCTCATATGGTACAATGTTAGTATCATCTATCAACCAAAAAAATCTACGAACTAAAGACTTACCTTCATTACCTGGACCCATGGAAGCATTACACTACTCGACAATCAATTTTGCATCTGTCAACTTTGCATTGTCTTTATACTTTAACTGTTCTCGTGCTATGGCTCTTTTGATACATGCTCCCCCTTTCCATGCCCGGCCTCACAAAAGTTCCACATATGTTGAACACCTGTAAAATTATGCCTCCTACTCAGCCAATAGAAATTTTGCGAGTTCTTGAATTGTGATGCACAATTATCTGACCATATGATATGCTGATTGAACGATATGCCCCTTCTAGCCAAATCATTGTAGAACACCTGAAAGCAACCTTGCACGAACTCCGTAGAATGCGTGCGATCATCACTAATATAGAAATTATACTCCCTTATGATCTTTCTGTCATCCTCTATACTATCATTCGCATGAATGAATGCGATGTGCACAAATATAGAAACCTGTGTGGAGTTATAATATTGTGATTGCATCTCACGCTGTGGGTGTAGACTGTAGTTCTCTGCAAAGTCGACGACTGAAACAATGCTACCAACTAGAAATGTGTCCTTGCATAACTTGAATTGCAAGTCCAACCATCGAGCTCTATGGGCATGTCTTGCATACTCATACACTATGCTGTCACGAAATATAGGCATAAACTGATACACTGGAATCTTTTCAATAACTAATTCACACCTCTTTGCTTCTTTACCATCTTTTGTATTGTATGCCACTGTTTTATACTTGCCAAACTCTACTAGTTCATTTCCAACCACATGTGTTATTTCCATATGTTCACATATTGGCAAATGTTGCAAGCCACCGCAATGATGACATGTGCCATCCAAGCATAATTTCTTGTAGAATATTTGACCTTCCTCTCTTTCACATAAAATTCTTGATATGAAGTCTCTTGAAGATGTTGGTGGGGCACATATGGCACAACCCTGCAAATCATTGTTAGTATGCATATCTAAACATATAGACCTATAAGCATCAAAATGGTTAGAAAATTCAATATGTAATCTACAACAACAAGTAGTGCGTGTGTGATTTATCTTAACATAGAAAGGTTTTAGCATTTCAAAATATCT
The DNA here is from genome assembly GCA_027924645.1 of Cunninghamia lanceolata. Classification (NCBI taxonomy): domain Eukaryota; kingdom Viridiplantae; phylum Streptophyta; class Pinopsida; order Cupressales; family Cupressaceae; genus Cunninghamia; species Cunninghamia lanceolata. Next base: position 8,918,825 of record BSBN01001344.1, on the reverse strand, counting down.
TTGACAAATTTTAATTTGAGGATACTTCTCTAGAAATTTACCATAAAACTGTGTTTGAGTCTCATCCAAAAAATGCTTTGGATGTGGCTCGTGGTTCTGACTACCAATTCTCCTTCTTACCACATCCCTTTGATTCGGAGATACCCTTGTGTAATTCTTCCAAAAGTCTTCAATTAGTGATCTCAATGCTTCAACAATTGGTTTATCTTTTCGTGGTAGTCTCCCCGAGAATGCCCATAATTCATTGGCATTAGTGTCCTTAATTCTTTGGCGTCTTCCAACGGCTCTTGATAAAGTTTTCCTATTAATTCTCAATTCTTGACTTGTCTTTCTAATGAGACGAGCTTTCCTCGTTTGACTACTTACTATAGTCGATGTAATCACACGTCATGTTGCATTACTATCTTTTGTGCGTGAGGTGTTACCCACACTCTCATACGCACTCATTAGATTCTTGACAATAGATTTTTCACTTGAAGCCTCTGATGTTCTCAACCCAAGAATCTTCATGATAGAACTATACTTTATACTTCGCATCATTTCAACGAATAGTTGACATCTTGCAGTCTCATTTAACTTTTCAAAGAACAATCTCCAAATCTTATTAGCATATCTTCTACAAGTGCATTTTGGAATCTTACCTTCCATTGGCTACAAAATATTCTCATCACTATCAATCAAATACTTTGGCTTTCTATGCAAAATTCTAGGTGGTGTCAAGTTAGGTAAATTCATCTCAACATTAGGAATTTCATCAATATTTAAATGAGATGGGTTAGATGGCATACCTTCGATCGAAGATGGAATAGATGACATACCTTGAGGTTGAGGTGGGAACGAAGGCGTACCTCCTTCATCACATGTGAGTGATGATGTACTCTCAACTTGAGATGTGGTAGATGGTGTCCCTACATGTTGACTTGCGGTAAAGGATGTGTCTCCAACTATGGTATTCAAATCTCTCGTACCACGAAGTTTTTGCATTCGTTCTCTTTGTGCCACCAATACCATATCTCTTTATGATGGTTGTGGTTCCTCTTCAATTGGTATGTCTTCATTTATTGTGTCCAATTTCCTCTTCTCACGAAGTTCCCTCATAGCCATTGCTTTCTTTGCATTCTTAGCTTCTATCTCTTCCTATGTTGGTTTAATTCTTGATCGTTTCCTCGGCATGACAGAGAATTTGTCTGTACCATGATAAAGAGACCAATATTAGTTCCTAAGAAATGAATACATGATAATAGTGGGATTGTATTTTTTTTATGTTGTAAGGATTTATTCTTGTATAGTTTGACATCATGGTATGAACTAAGGTTTGTTTATTACACATAATTATTAAAGAGCCCAAGTGTAGAAAATATACATGGCATCATGTGAGATTGTAGGTTGCTTTCTTGATTGGGAATGTGTCTATTTTAAACATGTATGATAAAGCATGATAAAGTAATTCAATCCGAAATAAGGAAAATGTAAAGAACATGCATGTAAAGACTTAACATACCTAAAAAATAAAGATTTGAATGGAGAGAGTACACAATTATGTAGTGTTTTTATCTTCTTGCATCAAACTCCTCAACAATTTGAGTTTTTCACCACTTGCTTCCTTTTCAATGTTAAATTCTTAAAATTGAATCACAATTAACATTGCAATACTACAAAAATTGAAACTTGAATAGATATATATCAAACTTGGTTTGAAAACTATGTTATTTCCTCCTTCTCAAGTTGGCAAAGTAGAAAAGGTGGTGGAAAGATCATGCAAAGGTGGTACAATGTGTCAAATGTGCATGTGAACTTCCCAATAGCATGAAAGCACTTCTTTTTTGTCGAAGCACATGCAGAATCAGTAAGAAAACAGAGCATGTGGGCCTGGATCACGGGGGTAACCACTTTTTTACCGTTTCAGTAGAAATACAAAATGCGTGCGCGTTATAACACGCTCGCATTTTGTCCTACTACAGATCCCTAATCCCTAAATCCTCAACTCTGATCCCTTGACCCGCAACCCTCAATGTCAAATCCTAATCCCTCAACCCTCAACCCTATCCCTAAACCCTCAACCCTCAACGTCAAATCCTAATCCCTCAACCCTCAACGTCAAATCCTAATCCCTCAACCCTAATCCATCAACCCTCCAACCCTATCGCTAATCCTTACAACCCTCAACCCTAATCCCTCAACCCTTAACTCTGATCCATCAACCCTCAACACTATACCTTAAACCCTAATCCCTTCAACCTCAACCCTATCCCTAAACCCTTGACCCTCGAACCTCAGCCCTCGACGTCAAACCCTAATCCCTCAACCCTTAACTCTGATCCCTCATCTCTCAACCCTAACCCTAAACCCTCAACCCTCAACATCAAACCCTAATCCCTCAACCCTCAACCCTAATCTGTCATCCGTCATCCCTCGACTCTAATCCCTCATTCCTAAACCCTAAACGATATCCCTATTCCTAGACCCTCAATAGGCTCGATACTATACCTTAAACCCTAATCCCTCTACCATCGACACTCTTATTTAACCCTAATCCCTTGACCATTAACCCTATCCCTCAACCTCAACCCTCAACCCTCAACCCTCAACTCTCAACATTAAACCCTAATTCATCAACCCTAAACCCTAATCCCTCAAACCTAAACCCTATCCCTAAACCATCAACCCTCAACACTATACCTTAAACCCTAATCCCTCAACCCTCAACCCTAAACCTTATCCCTAAACCCTAATCCCTCAACCCTCAACCCTAATCCCTCATCCCTCAACTCTAATCCCTCATCCCTAAACCCTAAATGCCATCCCTATTCCTAAACCCTCAACAGACTCGATACTATACCTTAAACTCTAATCCCTTATCCCTAAACCCTCCAACCCTATCCCTAATCCTTATACCCTCCACACTCTACTTTAACCCTAATTCCTCAACCCTCAACCCTATCCCTAAACCCTTGACCCTCGAACCTCAACCCTCAACCCTCAACATCAAACCCTAATCCCTCAACCCTTAACTCTGATCCCTCGACCTTCAACCCTGATCCTAAACCCTAAACCCTCAACGCCAAATTCTAATCCCTCAACCCTTCACTCTAATCCCTCAACCCTAAACCCTATCCCTATACCCTCAACACTATACCTTAAACCCTAATCCCTCAACCCTAACCCTAAACCTTGTCCCTAAACCCTAATCCCTCAACCCTCAACCCTAATCTGTCATCCGTCATCCCTCAACTCTAATCCTTCATTCCTAAACCCTAAATGCTATCCCTATTCCTAGAACCTCAACAGGCTCGATATTATACCTTAAACCCTAATCCCTCTACCATCGACACTCTTATTTAACCCTAATCCCTTGACCATTAACCCTATCCGTCAACCTAAACCCTCAACCCTCAACTCTCAACATTAAACCCTAATTCATCAACCCTAAACCCTAATCCCTCAAACCTAAACCCTATCCCTAAACCATCAACCCTCAACACTATACCTTAAACCCTAATCCCTCAACCCTCAACCCTAAACCTTATCCCTAAACCCTAATCCCTCAACCCTCAACCCTAATCCCTCATCCCTCAACTCTAATCCCTCATCCCTAAACCCTAAATGCTATCCCTATTCCTAAACCCTCAACAGACTCGATACTATACCTTAAACTTTAATCCCTTCGCCCTAAACCCTCCAACCCTATCCCTAATCCTTATACCCTCCACACTCTACTTTAACCCTAATTCCTCGACCCTCAACCCTATCGCTAAACCCTTGACCCTCGAACCTCAACCCTCAACCCTCAACATCAAACCCTAATCCCTCAACCCTTAACTCTGATCCCTCGACCTTCAACCCTGATCCTAAACCCTAAACCCTCAACGCCAAATTCTAATCCCTCAACCCTTCACTCTAATCCCTCAACCCTAAACCCTATCCCTAAACCCTCAACACTATACCTTAAACCCTAATCCCTCAACCCTCAACCCTAATCTGTCATCCGTCATCCCTCAACTCTAATCCCTCATTCCTAAACCCTAAACGCTATCCCTATTCCTAGACCCTCAACAGGCTCGATACTATACCTTAAACCCTAATCCCTCTACCATCGACACTCTTATTTAACCCTAATCCCTTGACCATTAACCCTATCCCTCAACCTCAACCCTCAACCCTCAACTCTCAACATTAAACCCTAATTCATCAACCCTAAACCCTAATCCCTCAAACCTAAACCCTATCCCTAAACCATCAACCCTCAACACTATACCTTCAACCCTAATCCCTCAACCCTCAACCCTAAACCTTATCCCTAAACCCTAATCCCTCAACCCTCAACCCTAATCCCTCATCCCTCAACTCTAATCCCTCATCCCTAAACCCTAAATTCTATCCCTATTCCTAAACCCTCAACAGACTCGATACTATACCTTAAACTCTAATCCCTTATCCCTAAACCCTCCAACCCTATCCCTAATCCTTATACCCTCCACACTCTACTTTAACCCTAATTCCTCGACCCTCAACCCTATCCCTAAACCCTTGACCCTTGAACCTCAACCTTCAACCCTCAACATCAAACCCTAATCCGTCAACCCTTAACTCTGATCCCTCGACCTTCAACCCTGATCCTAAACCCTAAACCCTCAATGCCAAATTCTAATCCCTCAACCCTTTACTCTAATCCCTCAACCCTAAACCCTATCCCTAAACCCTCAACACTATACCTTAAACCCTAATCTCTCAACCCTAACCCTAAACCTTGTCCCTAAACCCTAATCCCTCAATCCTCAACCCTAATCTGTCATCCGTCATCCCTCAACTCTAATCCCTCATTCCTAAACCCTAAACGCTATCCCTATTCCTAGAACCTCAACAGGCTCGATACTATACCTTAAACCCTAATCCCTCTACCATCGACACTCTTATTTAACCCTAATCCCTTGACCATTAACCCTATCCCTCAACCTCAACCCTCAACCCTCAACCCTCAACTATTAACATTAAACCCTAATCCCTCAAACCTAAACCCTACCCCTAAACCATCAACCCTCAACACTATACCTTAAACCCTAATCCCTCAACCCTCAACCCTAAACCTTATCCCTAAACCCTAAACCCTAATCCCTCAACCCTCAACCCTAATCCCTCATCCCTCAACTCTAATCCCTCATCCCTAAACCCTAAATGCTATCCCTATTCCTAAACCCTCAATAGACTCGATACTATACCTTAAACTCTAATCCCTTATCCCTAAACCCTCCAACCCTATCCCTAATCCTTATACCCTCCACACTCTACTTTAACCCTAATTCCTTGACCCTCAACCCTATCCCTAAACCCTTGACCCTCGAACCTCAACCCTCAACCCTCAACATCAAACCCTAATCCCTCAACCCTTAACTCTGATCCCTCGACCTTCAACCCCGATCCTAAACCCTAAACCCTCAACGCCAAATTCTAATCCCTCAACCCTTCACTCTAATCCCTCAACCCTAAACCCTATCCCTAAACCCTCAACACTATACCTTAAACCCTAATCCCTCAACCCTCAACCCTAATCTGTCATCCGTCATCCCTCAACTCTAATCCCTCATTCCTAAACCCTAAACGCTATCCCTATTCCTAGACCCTCAACAGGCTCGATACTATACCTTAAACCCTAATCCCTCTACCATCGACACTCTTATTTAACCCTAATCCCTTGACCATTAACCCTATCCCTCAACCTCAACCCTCAACCCTCAACCCTCAACTCTCAACATTAAACCCTAATTCATTAACCCTAAACCCTAATCCCTCAAACCTAAACCCTATCCCTAAACCATCAACCCTCAACACTATACCTTAAACCCTAATCCCTCAACCCTCAACCCTAAACCTTATCCCTAAACCCTAATCCCTCAACCCTCAACCCTAATCCCTCATCCCTCAACTCTAATCCCTCATCCCTAAACCCTAAATGCTATCCCTATTCCTAAACCCTCAACAGACTCGATACTATACCTTAAACTCTAATCCCTTATCCCTAAACCCTCCAACCCTATCCCTAATCCTTATACCCTCCACACTCTACTGTAACCCTAATTCCTTAACCCTCAACCCTATCCCTAAACCCTTGACCCTCAAACCTCAACCCTTAACCCTCAACATCAAACCCTAATCCCTCAACCCTTAACTCTGATCCCTCGACCTTCAACCATGATCCTAAACCCTAAACCCTCAACGCCAAAATTCTAATCCCTCAACCCTTCACTCTAATCCCTCAACCCTAAACCCTATCCCTAAACCCTAACCCTAAACCTTGTCCCTAAACCCTAATCTCTCAACCCGCAACCCTAATCTGTCATCCGTCATCCCTCAACTCTAATCCCTCATTCCTAAACCCTAAACGCTATCCCTATTCCTAGACCCTTAACAGGGTCGATACTATACCTTAAACCCTAATCCCTCTACCATCGACACTCTTATTTAACCCTAATCCCTTGACCATTAACTCTATCCCTCAACCTCAACCCTCAACCCTCAACCCTTGACTCTCAACATTAAACCCTAATTCATCAACCCTAAACCCTAATCCCTCAAACCTAAACCCTATCCCTAAACCATCAACCCTCAACACTATACCTTAAACCCTAATCCCTCAAGCCTCAACCCTAAACCTTATCCCTAAACCCTAATCCCTCAACCCTCAACCCTAATCCCTCATCGCTCAACTCTAATCCCTCATCCCTAAACCCTAAATGCTATCCCTATTCCTAAACCCTCAACAGACTCGATACTATACCTTAAACTCTAATCCCTTATCCCTAAACCCTCCAACCCTATCCCTAATCCTTACACCCTCCACACTCTACTTTAACCCTAATCCCTTCAACCTCAACCCTATCCCTAAACCCTTGACCCTCAAACCTCAACCCTCAACCCTCGACGTCAAACCCTATTCCCTCAACCCTTAACTCTGATCCCTCATCTCTCAACCCTAACCCTAAACCCTAAACCCTCAACCCTCAACGTCAAATCCTAATCCCTCAACCCTAAACCCTATCCCTAAACCCTCAACACTATACCTTAAACCCTAATCCCTAATCCCTCAACCCTCAACCTTATCCCTAAACCCTAATCCCTCAACCCTCAACCCTAATCTGTCATCCCCCAACTCTAATCCTTCATCCCTAAACCCTAAATGCTATCCCTATTCCTACACCCTCAACAGAATCGATACTATACCTTAAACCCTAATCCCTTATCCCTAAACCCTCCAACCCTATCCCTAATCCTTATACCTTCCACACTCTACTTTAACCCTAATTCCTCGACCCTTAACCCTATCCCTAAACCCTTGACCCTCAAACCTCAACCCTCAACCCTCAACGTCAAACCCTAATCCCTCAACCCTTAACTCTGATCCCTCGACCCTCAACACTATACCTTAAACCCTAATCCATATCCCTTAACCCTTAACCCTTAAAACTTAAACCCTATCCCTACACCCTCAACACTTGACACTATATCTTAAGCCTTAAACCCTCATCCCTAAAGCCTCAACCCTCAATCCTTAAACCTTCAACCCTAAACCCTATCCCTAATCCCTCTACCCTCGACACTCTAACCCTAACCTCGACATTAAATGCTAATCCGTCAACCCTAAACCCTAATCCTAAACCCTCAACCCTCAACCCTCAACACTATACCTTAAACCCTAATCCCTCAACCCTCAACCCTAAACCTTATCCCTAAACCCTAATCCCTCAACCCTCAACCCTAATCCATCATCCCTCAACTATAATCCCTCATCCCTAATCCCTAAATGCTATCCCTATTCCTAAACTCTCAACAGACTTGATACTATACCTTAAACCCTAATCCCTTATCCCTAAACCCTCCAACCCTATCCCTAATCCTTACACCCTCCACACTCTACTTTAACCCTAATCCCTTGACCCTAAACCCTTGACCCTTGAACCTCAACCCTCAACCCTTAATGTCAAACCCTAATCCCTCAACCCTTAACTTTGATCCCTCGACCCTCAACCGTAATCTGTCATCCCTCATCCCTAAACCTTAAACACTATCCCTATTCCTAGACCCTCAACGGGCTTGATACTATACCTTAAACGCTAATCCCTTATCCGTAAACCCTCCAACTCTATCCCTTATGCCTTAACCCTCATGATTAATAGCCTTGAACGTAAAAAAATTTGAGTGGGACATAACGCGAGCGCGTTATAACGCGCTCGCGTTATGTCAAACATGGCAAAAGACAGACTTGCGGGAAAGAAAAATGCAAGGCAAAACATAACGCGAGCGCGTTATAACGCGCTCGCATTATTTCTTGCTTTGGGAATCCCAAGCCTTGGGCTTGGGATTTGCTTTGGATTTCCAACCCAAAGGCTTGGAGAGCCTTATGAACAGTCACAGATGTGTTTTTCTATATTCTTCAAAATTTCACATAATTTCATTCGTGCTAACCCTCAGATTTGCACATGTTTCAAGGTTGAACAAATCAAACACATGGGTAATGTTAGGCTTTCTCTTAGCTATTTGACGATGTGATTTTTTTCACATTTTAAGAATGTTAAGCCTTTCATCTTTAATTTCTTTTGTTTGTGTGTCTGTTTTTAGGCAAAAACCACTGTTTGGTCTTTTTTTCATTGTAAAATAACTATTCATTCAAATTTCAAAAAAATTACATATTTAGAAACTAGACTCCATTCTACAAATATTAAAAAAATAAAAAAATGATTTTCAATTAGTTTTCAAAATTTATAGGGGTAGCACGGCCAAAATTCTATTTTTTAGGATGTGTCCACTTTAAAAATTAGTAAAAAATCAAATATTCATCAAAAAATTATCAGAAAAATCAGGCATAAACTACATGCTATTAGCTAATTTCTCATTGAAGTGATTTTAAAAATACTAAAAAAAAGTTGACCTTTTGAGGGAGCCACAAAACATGCTATGTTATGTTTTTTTGACAGAAACAACACCAATTTCTGTGGCTCCCTCTTTTGAACTCCTTAATCTATGCCATTTTCAAAACAAAACAGTAGTTTAGAAAGTAGACTCGGAGCACTACGAACATTGTTTTGGTTGCATCTCCAAATTTTGAGTGTAACTATGCTCAATTTCTCATCCAAGGCCAGTATTTCCTGATTTCAGAAAAAAAGTGGCCACTTAAGACCCCTTTTTGGCCCCCCATCTTCTTGCACTTACCCAGATGGCCTAAATACTTATTGCATGGAAGACACTATCAAACAAGGAATGCTCTCATCCACACTAGACTCATAGGTCCTCAATGATTTTAGACTGTGAATAAGGAACAATCCACAAACAACAAACAAGTGAACATGTCTAGTCCTCACCACTCTAGTCTAAGACATCCTCGAGAAGATAAAAGACATGCCACCAAAGATAAAATAATAAAACAATCAAAGACTAACAAACAAACATGCATCATGCTTTAATGTAGAACTGATTCTTATCATAGTTTATGTGTTTGGTTGGATTTGAAAGATGGATTGATAGGTATGTTGCAATGTCTACTTGATTGTCAATCTTGGTGTGTTTTGATTTTGTTGAAGTTCAAAGTTGTGTAATGATTTGAAAGTATTACTGTTTTGGAATTTTTGAAGCTATTTGAGTTTTTTGGATTTTTGGAATATTTGATTTTTTTGGATTTTTTGGAAATGTTTGATTTTTTTTCGATTTTTGGAATATTTGATTTCTTTTGTTGGATTTTTGGAATATTTGATTTTTTTTAATTTTTGGAATATTTGATGGAATGAGATGAATTGTGAGCGAGTAGATAGACAGTGAGGATAGTTTTTCTAACAACAAGATGTTAAGTATCGTAACCCATAGCTAAGGTCGAGGAAATGCCCCAGTGAGGGATATGACCAACTTAATATGCATGGAGAAGAAAGCAAGAAAGGGGAATGCCAAACAATTCGCAAGCCATGGTGAGTGTGAAAAGGTTATTATGAAGTGGAGGGTGAATGGGATGGAAAGATTAAGTGGAGCTCTAAAGGAAAGAGGAGCAAAGCCTCTACACATGGATTCAATTTCTTGATTTTCACCACAGAACTTGCTCAAGGCACCACCAAAGTGGTTTTCACTATTGAATGAATTGATTTCTCTTTACCTTTTTTTTGTATTTTTTTACAACCTTTTTCCATTTTTTTTTTGTATTTTTTTTAGGACCTTTTTCCATTTTTCTGTATTTTAGGACCTTTTAAAAAGAGTGTACTATCTGAAGTACTCAAGTATAAAACCTGTGAATATGCATATTGTTGATGGGATCATTGAGCAATTCACCTTCTGGAGTAGATAACTAGTATGCCCCTAATCCATACACAACAGTGAAGACGTATGGGCCCAACTAGTTAGGCTCAAATTTACCCTTCTTTTCTCTATCTTATTGATTGTGAGGATTTTCATGAAGGACAAGATACCCAATCTCGAATGTACGTGGTTTCACTTTATAGTTATAACTTTGGCACATCTGCTGCTAGTATGCTTTGAGATGATTGAAAGCAATTTGTCTTCGTTCATCCAATAGTTTTAATTCCTGCAAACGGGAAACTCGGCAGTCTTCATCACTGATTTGATTGCGTAAGGAGACCCGCAAAGAAGGAAACTCAACCTCAATGGGCAAGATGGCTTCAGATCCATAGATAAGGGCATATGGGGTGGTGCCTATGGGAGTGTGGAGACTCATGCAATAAGCCCACAAGGCAAGATTCAGTTGAACATGCCAATCTCAGCCAACTTCATTGACCGTCTTTTTAAGAATTTGGAGAATGGTCTTGTTAGAGGCCTCATCCTGGCTGTTACCTTGAGGGTAGTAAGGTGTAGAAAAATGATGTTGTATATGGAATTTCTCACAGAGTTCATGAACATCCTAATTTTTGAATGGACGATCGTTATATGTAATAATGGATAAAGGAACACCATAACAGCAGATGATATAGTTCAGTATGAAAGTGGCTATTTGTTTTCTAGTGATGTGGGTGAGGGGAACAACTTCAATCCATTTCATGAAGTAGTCTGTGGAAATGAGAATGAACTTATAACCATTGGATGATGGTGGATGAATCTTGTCCATGAGATCGAGTCCCCACTGATAAAAGGGCCACGGTGTAGTGAGTGGCTATAATTCTTGTGCAGGTGCATGTATCAAGTCTGCATGTTTTTGACATTGTTTGCATTTTTAACAAACTGATAAGCATCTGTTTCCATTGTAGGCCAATAATAACCCATATGCAAGAGTTTCTTGGCTAAGGTGGGATGGCTAGAATGTGCCCCTCATATACCTTCATGTATTTCTCGTAAAGTAGTTTTGACCTCATCATGCTCAAGACATCAGAGTAAAGTACCATCGAGACCTCGAGGGTATAGGGTATCGGCTAAGATTACATAACAAGAGGCTTGATAGATAAAGTTTTTATGGGATTTATTGGATAAGTCAGATGGCAAGATGTTATCACAGAGATAGGTATAAATATTCCAATACCATTGAGAATTAGGACCAATAATAAGACAGATCATTTTAGATTGTGATACATTGTAAGAAGGTTCCAAAAGAGGTTCTACCAAGTGTTGTGTCTCACACACACGCCCTATTTCCTAAATAGGGACCCCCTCTTTTCTCCTGGTTTAGAGTGTCAAGTAGATTTTTTTCACCTCCTAAATGGTCAAAGTACATTTTTGCCATTTTTGAATGATGATGTTGAAAATTATTTCAAGAATTTGCTAATTTAGATCTTTGTATCTCTTCTGATGGCCTTGAGTAGCCCTTTTGTGCTAAATTGCATCCCAACTAACCTTTGCACTGATTTTCCTCCCAACCGAATTTACATTAAAATCCTTTATCATTGACTCTAGCACTAGTTTTCCTCTCGACAGACTTTTGTGCTTAAATCAATTGTCTCCAACTAGCACTGTATTGTTCAATCACTGACTAAGTTAGATGAGGCCAAAATTCCTGCAAGTCTAAAGGGCATTAAAGTCCCACAAACTGTATAACATTGAGTCTATGATCGTAGCGTTAGAAATACCTTTCGCTGACCAAGTCTGTCACATCCAATTTCCCTGCCAAGTCTGAGCAAGTGAAAATTCGTGTGAAAACCCTAATCTATCGACTGACATTGCATACGTCGCGCATTAATGGTGATTTGGTTGGATACAATAAAAGGGTAGCCCACATTGTTTAATCATTTTCTACATTTTTGATAAAGTTTTTGGAGAGCCCTTTGCAACCTGTTGAGCATTTTTCATCGTCGTTGCCCTCGAGTTCGATCCCGTGACTACTTCCTCCCTGTGCAACGTGGACACATTTTCCAGGTAGGGTTCCACCTCACCTCTTTAAGCTTTTCTGTGTATAGTTAGGGTTTCATTTCAAGCACATTTTCTTTTTAAGCAACGCATTTGGGGTTTCAGCTAGGGTTTTGTGCACAAACTATTTGTTTCTCCCTCAAAACCTAGTTTGAATTTCTCCATGAAAACATTGTTGGATTTCCATGAGCCAAAAGAACAATTTAACCAGGGGGTGAGTGCAAAAAGATGGGGGGCCAAAAAGTGGCCAAATGGTTTTTAAAAAAAAATAATACATAACGCAAGCGCATTATGAAGTACTATAAATTAAAAAAAAGGGTTTGCATCTCATTTTATTTCTTTTTCTCCACAACTCCCATGGTCTGCAAACCCTAGAAAGTGCGCTCGCGTTTTGGATTCCTCAATTCAACACAAAAATCTTATCGATTCATCGCCAAAATGCCGCCACAACGTCGAGCACGCCAAAGGAGTGAGTTTATTTATTTTTTGTTTGAATTTGTTTCTAAATAGGTAGGTTTGAGTTGATTAATTATGTATATTTTGTTAATTGTCAGGAAATGTTAATGCACCTCCTCCTCCTCCTCAAAATCCACAAAATCTTGAGGAAATACCCACAGAACAACAACCTCCTCCATCCATTCCTTGACATGCCCCTAGAACACAAGAAAATATAATGGGGCAAATTGAAAACAACAAAAAAGAAATTTAAGATATAATTACAAGGTTGAAAGATCCTTCCACTTCAACCTTGCATAGGTCCACGCTTGCCAAATCTCTTGAGTCTATGTTATCAAATGTAGATTTAATTAGCAAGCAAATAACTAGTTGGATGGATAAGAAGAGAGAGTTTAGAGATTACTATGTAGACAAGTTGTCATACCAAGATGTGAAAAAATTACAAATTATAAAATTAGACTTGTGTTTTGATTTTCACAAACCCACAAACAAATCAACCTCCACCCATTATATGCAAGAGGTTCCCTATCCATTGGTGCAACAACCAAGCAATAAGGGACAATTTTGGGCAGAGGTGGTGGATGGTTTTTGACCATCCTCCATGCAATAATAATGAGGTCTCGCAATACTTTTTGAGGAAACTCTACTACGAGTTTGTCCTCAATAAAGTGCCAAACTATTTTGATATGCGGGACTTCTAGGGTAGAGGTGGGGAGTCAGCACAAGATAGACCAGGGGCATTTCTTGACCCATAGCGAGTAGTGAGACGAGTAATCAGCAGACTAGCCCATGAGCATGTTTCTATCCCTTCCATTGTGAAGGAGAGTGTTGAGGTTGATACACTACAGTCCATTAGTACCTTGACCCAGAGCATCATAGAGCATACTAGTCCTACAGCACATAGTGGGTTGGGAGATAGTGCGAGGAGTAGGGTCCCACCCCATGCTTGTCAGGCTTGCGAGTCAGCCTATGGTTATGACCCCATGGATAGTCAGGATGTAGGTGCACAGGCTACATCTGCAGCTAAGCAGATGGTGATGATAGATACCCTCCTGAGTGAGGCTTTTGGCCTTGATACTCAGGTAAGTATTAGCAAGTTTATTGAATTTAATTTATTAAATTTCATTTTTGAAATGCAAGATTATCTAATTTAAATTGATGATTTTAATGAAATATCAGGGTCATAGCGTCGATGCAATTTTCAGTGGTTCTCCACCTACATTTTACACTAGATCATCTACTGTCAGGGTATGTAACTAGTAAACAATTATAAATATTACATGTGAATAGCATAGTTATATGAATGGTATTCTAATATCTAATTTTGGATGTTGAATACGTTAATACTGTAGATTTCATGGCAACACCTACTAGTGGTGGTGGACTTCAAAGCTTTATGGAGGTAATAAAATAAATAGTTTAATGAATGAATTGTACTTACTAGATTTTTGTATGTGACTTGTGTGCTTTATTGTGTATTTCCAGATGATGCAGGTTGCGGAGACACCTCTCCATGTTCATAGGGCAATGGAGTAGGGTGTGGCCTCTGCGATTCATAGCTCCATGGCATTGACAGAGGTATGAGGCAAATTAGTAAATTTCAATTTACATTAATTGTTATAGTTGTCTATTTTTGAAAATTCAAAAGATTAGTGATTTGAAGTTTAATTTCTATCTGGATGGTTTCTATAGGACATGACATCACCAGGGCCTATTCCTGCTACTGAGGCAAGTGAGGAGATAGATTTTATGTTAGCAGTAAGTGATTATTTTGTTAAATGTTTCATTTTTTATAACATGTAATTTCTATATATTAATGTCTATACTTTTTATTGTAATAGCTAAAGATGCAGGAAGAACTAAATAGCAAGAGTAGCCCTCGGGTTTGTAGTAGACCACCCACATGCGTGTCTCCATCCCCTAGAAGATCAAAGGCTGCCCGTGATCTATTCTCTTCACCAGCTAGAGGGGAATGACTTTTTATTGTGTTCCTTTGTTGTATGCCTATATGACATTTGTGGACATATATTTTGTATTGTTTATAGTTGACATTGTATGCCTATATGGCATTCTTGTAAGCCTATATGGCTATTTTGTATATATGTTATACTTATATCGATAGATATTGATGTATGCCTATATGGATATTTGGTTAATACAAATCTTTTTTATTGATGGCGTCCATACTTGCATTATAAATCTACATTTGAATGGATATTTGTAGATGGCTACTTTAAATATTTAAAGTCCAATTGTATTACATAGGATGTTTGTTGATCCAATAAGCAAGCTATTGTTATTCAAGTATCACCTAAACCTCATTTTGGAACTAAAAGATAAAAGTTGTATTTAAAAAAAAATGAATCATCATGTTGAACAGAAAATATTAATATTCTTTATGAGTAGCATAGAATGTCAACAATATGCAATACAAAAAAATGAATCATCATGTTATTCTTTATGTTTGAGATCATGAAAATGATTAAGTTTGGTAGCCTGATATCCTAAAACACTAGGATGAATATCCAAGTCACTAGGATGATTGCGCCTTGAGAAAAAGTCATTAAGATGAGCGCCTAAAGGAGACTTGCTTAAACATTCAAACATTAAGCAACAAGCATGAAGGGTTAAGGCGCAATTTGTAACTCATAAAGCCTCAAAAGGGCACCCAACTTAGAGAGAGCATTCATTTAAGACAAGGCACCCATTGACACCTATTCCACCATAAAAGTGCACCTAAGGTGGAAGGAGAACAAGCCTCTAGTAAGTGAAGTGCACCTATTGTCTAAACCACTTCATTATGGCACCCTAGCATGAGGAGTATATAAGTCAATAGGAAATGGTGCCTAGAATACAAATGAAGGACTAAGTGGCATTTTCAATAAGCATCAATTCACCTTGAGCTTTCAATAAATACATCAAATTGAGCCCCATAAGCCTAGGCACCCTTTGCCTTCAAAAGAACCTTGTATCGACGTCAAGAGTTGGTCGTATTGGCATATTGGTAGACCTTGGTTAGGCTTTGCCAATAGTGGTCTGTCTTTCCGACGAGTGTGGTTCGAAGTCGAAGACATTGGTGTATCGGAAGATAATCCCATCGACGCATCGGAAGAGCAGTTGAGAGATTCGCTGATGAAGGGGGTCACACCAACAATTGAAATCCATCGATGTATCGGCCCAACGAGATTAGAGTTCACCGATGTTTGGAGTCTCACCAACGGGTGTGGTCTGAAGGTTGTCATTGGTGAGATCGGTGTGTCGGTAGAAGAGTTTTTGGGTGTGTCGATGGTATTAAGTCCTACCGATAGGCGAGGGACTTAGAGTCTCGTATCAGAGTGACAAAGACATTGGTGTGAAAGGATATAAAGTCACCGATGGCGATCTGTTTGACTGATAAGAGTCAATGATGGGATGTTTGTCAGAAGTGAAATCAAACGGAGTCATGGTGGCATCAGCTTATCAAATGATGAAATTTTAAGCTCGCCGATGGTATGTTGTCTCACCAAATAGTGAGTTTGAAGGTTCAAAATTTGATAATTCTATGCTTCCACTGTGTGCTCTGCATCAGACACTCATCCCTACTATAGTCTAGCATTCTCTAGTTGTGTTCTCCCCTTTGTTTTTGTGAATGCCTCTGGAAGTAATGTTGAGTTACTTGTGATGTCCTTATTGACTGGTGTTATTTTGGATTCATGTGTAGTCCTTGTTCCTTATAGTCTATTGTCTACCTGACTATTTATTGTAACTTATTGAACCAATATAATTTTGAATATTTAGATTTAGAGGGCATTAGACACCAAAACTTCTTGACCTTTAACAACCCAACCTAGAATCAATAGATTTTTGTCCATCCCAACTATTCTAGTCAAGACAAAGCATGTTGATTCTCATTCAATCCAAAGTTCATTAACATGATTATCTTATCATAATATTTAGGGAAATGACCATCTAGATGGACAATGATGTGAGCTATCTATAAAGAAACTTGCAAAAAGTATAGGAGGCATGAGAATCCCTCCATATTGTTTATCAAGTTGAATGATCTATGACACATCATGTATCATTAGAAAATATTCTCGAAGAGAAAGCAAGTGAAAATACTCAAAACAACCCATAACAAGATGGAGAAGTTTAAAGGATGGAGGTTGCAACACTTTCCAACGTCATAGCCACACTAGTCCAATGGATTAGGATAATACTATCAAGCATCCACATAATAGTAGATAATCTTATCAAAAGTCACAGAGAAATTTCTAAGGACCAAAGTGTTATCCCTATGACTTGACACATACTGCTTTTTTCATAAAGCAAAGGGACATGATATAAATATTGTTGTTATATGGAGCCTAATCAGACTCAAAGGTTAAATTTACCCAACTTTTATTAGTGTGGTTTCTCCCCAAATATTTTCCTACTATTTTTGGTGCTTTGAAGTCTAAGTGCATGAAAATTGAAGTCTAAGTGTTTTTCTTTAGGATCTAGGCGCCAGTTGAAGGTTGTAGTTACCAAGAAGAGCGCCTAGCAAGAGGTAGTCTTTTGGAGTCTCCAAAACACATCAAACACTTGACTAACAACAAGATAACTTTTTCCCAAGCTAGGTGCTTCAAGAGGGAAGTTAAAACATGAATAAGCGCCAAATTGTCTAGGCGCAAACTCAAGCTTGTTGAGGATACACATGGCGCCCAACATTCCTTGGTGATTTTACAAACTTCAAATGCTCAGAACTATTCAAGGAATGCCGAATGCCCCTTCTTGATGATAGGCACCAAAGTGAGGGTGGAATTACTCCTTTATGGCATTAGGCACTATCTAGAGTATGCTACTCCATGGAAATGTGCCTTCTTGCTTAGAGTAATTCAAACACTCCAAGGTCTTCAGTGATCAATTCCCCAACTTATGAAATGTCCTCCTTCATTTTAAAACACATTGTAATGCTCCAGAGAGATGACTATAACTAAGCATCAATCTGGGTTAGAAATGCCTCCAAAGTGTGCCTTCTCTTTCAGAATGCAAAACAAGGTCCAAATGTGCTAATAAACTGAAGCACTTCTTTGGAAAAGTCCTCCTTCATTTTAAAACACATTGTAATGCTCCAGAGAGATGACTATACCTAGGCGTCAATCTAGCTTAGAAATGCCTCCAAAGTGTGCCTTCTCTTTCAGAATGCAAAAAAAGGTCCAAAGGTGCTAATAAACTGAAGCGCTTCTTTGGAAATGCGCCTTCTTGCTTAGAGTAATTCAAACACTCCAAGGTCTTCAGTGATCAATTCCCCAACTTATGAAATGTCCTTCATTTTAAAACACATTGTAATGCTCCAGAGAGATGACTTACCTAGGCATCAATCTGGGTTAGAAATGCCTCCAAAGTGCGCCTTCTCTTTCAGAATGCAAAACAAGGTCCAAAGGTGCTAATAAACTGAAGTGCTTCTTTAGAAAAGTCTCAGAGGTTAAGATGCGCCTTGTCTTAATGAGGTGCAACTCTTGGGTAAGAAAGCTTGTAAAGTGTGCCTAACTTAGTGAAGAGGTTGATAACTTCTAAACCCTTCCTAGAACTTAGATTGCTTCAACTAAAGATCATCTCGCACCAATACATCACCAAACTTTCAATCACAAGATCAATTCAAACTTAGGCGCTCATTAAGAGTCTTTCCAATGTTGGCGCATCTAAGAGGTTGAACTGGCAAGAGATGGTGCCTATCTTCCTAGACCTTGTTTCAATATGTTTGAGTTCCAAAGTTGACTCAATGGTATCAAGATGGCACCATAGAGTTTTTGGACTAGTTCCTTAGAGTTTCAAAAACATTCTGGCTCCTTGAAAATTCCTCCTACATGCTTGGGTGCCATTTCAAGGTCCTAGAAACATGATGTAGTGCCTTATTGCTCTAGGCGCCCATTTATGATTGTGCAACATGAGATTGGTGCCTAGAGTGAATAGGCTTTCATCCTGACTTAATACACTGCCTCCTTTTGATAATTTTTGGGGCAGCAGAAAACCTTTCACCACGGGCAAATGTATCAGAGATATAAAAACTGAGAGAGGTTATTGTAGAGGCACTCTACATGATCACGTTGCCTCAGACAGAATGTTTCTAAGTGACACAGTTTTCGAGTAACATCTCATCAAAGATTGCTTCCTTTTTGCACTTTGGACTCTTCAGGGATATCGTTGGTACAATGTAGCTCGGACTATTTTGACATGTTTGGGTGAAAAATAGGACCATGCCTAGTATAAATGTACCCATCCAGACGTGTTGGAATAGTCAGTTTGGTTGCATCACGAGCAGGACGAAAGTTACACCCCTTTGCAACTTTACACTGCCTCCTTCTGACGATTTTTGGGGCAGCAGAAAACCTTTCACCACGGGCAAATGCCTCAAAGATATAAAAAATCGAGAGAGGTTATTGTAGAGAAACTCTACATGATCACATTTCCTTAGATGGAATGTTTCTAAGTGACACAGTTTTCGAGTAACATCTCATCAAAGATTGTTGCCTTTTTACACTTTGGACTCTTTAGGGATATCGTCAGTACAATGTAGCTCGGACTGTTTTGACATGTTTGGGTGAAAATAGGACCATGCCTAGCATAAATGTACCCATCCGGATGCGTTGGAATAGTTAGTTTGGTCGCATCAGGAGTAGGATGAAAGTTACACCCCTTTGCAACTTTACACTGCCTCCTTCTAACGATTTTTGGGGCAGCAGAAAACCTTTCACCACGGGCAAATGTCTTAGAGATATAAAAAACTAAGAGAGGTTATTGTAGAGACACTCTACATGATCGTGTTCCCTTAGA
Source organism: Cunninghamia lanceolata (assembly GCA_027924645.1). Classification (NCBI taxonomy): domain Eukaryota; kingdom Viridiplantae; phylum Streptophyta; class Pinopsida; order Cupressales; family Cupressaceae; genus Cunninghamia; species Cunninghamia lanceolata. Next base: position 8,899,253 of record BSBN01001344.1, on the reverse strand, counting down.
TAGAATGTTTCTAAGTGACACAGTTTTTGAGTAACATCTCATCAAAGATTGCTACCTTTTTGCACTTTGGACTCTTTAGGGATATCGTGGGTACAATGTAGCTTAGACTGTTTCGACATGTTTTGGTGAAAAATAGGACCATGCCTAGCATAAATGTACCCATCCAGATGCATTGGAATGGTCAGTTTGGTCGCATCAGAAGCAGGACGAAAGTTACACCCCTTTGCAACTTTACACTGCCTCCTTCTGGCGATTTTTGGGGCAGCAGAAAACCTTTCACCACAGGCAAATGCCTCAGAGATATAAAAACCAAGAGAGGTTATTGTAGAGACACTCTACATGATCACATTTCCTTAGATGAAATGTTTCTAAGTGACATGGTCTTCGAGTAACATCTTGTTAAAGATTGCTTCCTTTTTGCACTTTGGACTCTTCAAGGATATCGTCGATACAATATAGCTCAGACTGATTTGACATGTTTGGGTGAAAAATAAGACTATGCCTAGTGTAAATGCACCCATCCAGACACGTTGGAATAGTCAGTTTAGTCACATCACGAGCAGGACACCAAAAATGCAAAAGTTGCTTTGTGCAACTTGACAACATTGACACTTTTTTGCAACATGACTCAAAGACTCAAACTGACCCCAAATGACTCAAAGTGACTTAAAATCACCTTGATTTTGGTACCCAATGTACATTATAGAGGTCGAGGTGCTTCTTATCATTCAAACATCTTAGATGAGCGCATAGGAAAGGAAAAAGCTCTAAGTTTCATCATTATGAGCACCTAATATCAAGAGACTTTAATGGCTCAAACCTTAGCATGGAGTCCTAAGGCGCACTTCATGTCTCTTTTCATCCATTTTGGTGCCCTTATGTATATTTTTCAACTTGATTTGGCGCCCTGTATGTGAAGGAAGTCCTAAAGGCATGAAAGTGGATGTCATTTTGTAAAAGTTTGGATCATCAAAATTGAAAGAAATAAGTCTATTAAGCTTGGGTGCCCTTGGTCTTCTTTTCATTCATTATGAGTGCCTTGGGAGAATGGTATATAGGTCATCATCATGATTGGCACCCTGGATCCAGAGTGTTGGAGAGATCATCAAATGGTGTCTAGAGGAAGTAGGGTGAGTTATGAGTTTGGTCGCATCAGGAGCAAGACACCAAAAATTCATAACATGATGATGTAAAAATGTGTATATGTGTAAAAATGTAGGAGGAAATAAAAAAAAGACAAACCTTACAAATTAATGTGCATACTTACAACTCAATGTAACATGACTTTACAAAATCAATGTGAATACTTACAAATTAATCCAATGAACCATCCGAGTCTGCTCTACTCTTTATTGTGTCAAGTATTGCTTCATGGTCAGACTCACTTACCTTCCACAAGATTTTGTTCAAAAGTCTACCCCGATACTTTATCAAATGAACATTGGATGCCATGACAAGGTTCAAGTAATGAAGAATCTTTCGATGCATGTCAAAGTCCTAAAATAGCCAGATATTAACAGTCTTATGTGGGTACCTTCTAAGCCATGTTCCAATAATAACCACTGAGCCTGTAGGGTATTCGATGTTTTCTCCATCTGTAACAGGGGCCTCCAATTTCTTTTTGGCCTCAACACAATGACATAAGTAATAATCTATTCCCTCTTCATTATCTTCATCTGCAATAACTGCATATACGTGCCCTACATTGACATGTGTAGCAAATTAGATGAAATTAGTCAACATTACAAAAACACTAAAAAGTAAGATGACATTACTTGGTTGAACTAGATGAAATTAGATGCATATACGTTCCCTATATTACCTGTTGAACTAAATCTGATATGTGGTCAAAGTCAACTGATGATTCCATCTGTGCTAGTTCTAGTGCTGTCGGGGGTCGATACGTGTCAAGTGGGCTAAGATAACTTAACTGCCATTCGTCAACCCACTCCTTTGACTCGCACTCATCCCAGACTTGAATTGTACAAGAAGAACAAAAGCATGAAATCTTTCGTGTATGGATACTCCATGAACCTGCAATTGAGCTTCTGAAAGAGTGCATCTCATTTGATCCTGTCAATGTACAACAATCCTCATATGGTACAATGTTAGTATCATCTATCAACCAAAAAAATCTATGAACTGAAGACTTACCTTCATTACCTAGACCCATGGAAGCATTACACCACTCGATAATCAATTTTGCATCTATCAACTTTGCATTGTCTTTATACTTTAACTCTTCTCGTGCTAGGGCTCTTTTGATACATGCTCATGCACCATCATGCTCCCCCTTTCCATACCCGACCTCACAAAAGTTCCACATATGTTGAATACCTGTAAAATTATGCCTTCTACTTAGCCAATAGAAATTCCACGAGTTCTTGAATTGTGACATACAGTTATCTGACCATATGATATGCTGATTGAATGATATGCCCCTTCTAGCCAAATCATTGTAGAACACTTGAAAGCAACCTTACATGAACTCCGTAGAATGCGTACGATCATCACTAATATAGAAATTATACTCCCTTATGATCTTTCTATCATCCTTTGTACTATCATTCGCATGAATGAATGGGATTTGCACACATATAGAAACCTATGTGGAGTTGTAATATTGTGATTGCACCTCATGTTGTGGCTGTAGACTGTAGTTCTCTGCAAAGTCAATGACTAAAACAATGCTACCAACCAGAAATGTGTCCTTGCATAACTTGAATTGCAAGTCCAACCATCAAGCTCTATGGGCATGTCTTGCATACTCATACACTATGCTGTCACGAAATACAAGCATAAACTGATACACTAGAATCTTTTCAATAACCAATTCACACCTCTTTACTTCTTTACCATCTTTTGTATTGTATGCCACTATTTTATACTTACCAAACTCTACTAGTTCATTTCCAACCACATGTGTTCTTTCCATATGTTCACATATTGGCAAATGTTGCAAGCCACTACAACGATGACATGTGCCATCCAAGCATAATTTCTTGTAGAATATTTGAACTTCCTCTCTTTCACATATAATTCTTGATATGAAGTCTCTTGAAGATATTGGTGGGGCACATATGGCACAACCCTGCAAATCATTGTTAGTATGCATATCTAAACATATAGACCTATAAGCATCAAAATGGTTAGAAAATTTAATATGTAATCTACAACAACAAGTAGTGCGTGTGTGATTTATCTTAACATAGAAAGGTTTTAGCATTTCAAAATATCTTTGACAAATTTTAATTTGAGGATACTTCTCTAGAAATTTACCATAAAATTGTGTTTGAGTCTCATCCAAAAAATACTTTGGATGTGGCTCATGGTTTTGACTATCGATTCTCCTTCTTACCACATCCCTTTGATTCAGAGATACCCTTGTGTAATTCTTCCAAAAATCTTCAATTAGTGATCTCAATGCTTCAACAATTGGTTTATCTTTTCGTGGTAGTCTCCCTACGAATGCCCATAATTCATTAGCATTAGTGTCCTCAATTCTTTGGCATCTTCCAACAGCTCTTGATAAAGTTTTCCTATTAATTCTCAATTCTTAACTTGTCTTTCTAATGAGACGAGCTTTCCTTGTTTGACTACTTACTATAGTCGATATAATCACACGCCGTGTTGCATTACTATTTTTTGTGCGTGAGGTGTTACCCATACTCTCATACGCACTCATTAGATTCTTGACAATAGATTTTTCACTTGAAGCCTCTGATGTTCTCAACCCAAGAATCTTCATGATAGACCTATACTTTATACTTCGCATCATTTCAATGAATAGTTGACATCTTGCAGTCTCATTTAACTTTTCAAAGAACAATCTCCAAATCTTATTAGCATATCTTCTATAAGTGCATTTTGGAATCTTACCTTCCATTGGCTGCAAAAGATTCTCATCAATATCAATCAAATACTTTGGCTTTCTATGCAAAATTCTAGGTGGTGTTAAGTTAGGTAAATTCATCTCAACATTAGGAATTTCATCAATATTTAAATGAGATGGGTTAGATGGCATACCTTCGATCGAAGATGGAATAGATGACATACCTTGAGGTTGAGGTGGGAATGATGGCATACCTCCTTCATCACATGTGAGTGATGATGTACTCTCAACTTGAGATGTGGTAGATGGTGTCCCTACATGTTGACTTGCGGTAGAGGACGTGTCTCCAACTATGGTATTCAAATCTCTCGTACCACGAAGTTTTTGCATTCATTCTCTTTGTGCCGCCAATACCATATCTCTTTGTGATGGTTGTGGTTCCTCTTCAATTGGTATGTCTTCATTTATTGTGTCCAATTTCCTCTTCTCACGAAGTTCCCTCATAGCCACTACTTTCTTTGCATTCTTAGCTTCTATCTCTTCCTGTGTTGGTTTAATTCTTGATTGTTTCCTCGGCATGACAAAGAATTTATCTGTAACATGATAAAGCGACCAATATTAGTTCCTAAGAAATGAATACAAGATAATAGTGGGATTGTATTTTTTTTATGTTGTAAGGATTTATTCTTGTATAGTTTGACATCATGGTATGTTAAGGTTTGTTTATTACACATAATTATTAAAGAGCCCAAGTGTAGAAAATATACATGACATCATGTGAGATTGTAGGCTGCTTTCTTGATTGGGAATGTGTCTATTTTAAACATGTATGATAAAGCATGATAAAGTAATTCAATCTGAAATAAGGAAAATGTAAAGAACATGCATGTAAAGACTTGACATACCTAAAAAATGAAGATTCAAATGGAGAGAGTACCCAATTATGTAGTGTTTTTTTCTTCTTGCATCAAACTCCTCAACAATTTGAGTTTTTCACCACTTGCTTCCTTTTCAATGTTAAATTGAATAACACTCAAATATAATTACTAACAACAATACTATTAACCAATCTATAATGTTAAATTCATAAAATTGAATCACAATTAACATTGCAACACTACAAAAATTGAAACTTGAATAGATATATATCAAACTTGGTGTGAAAACTATGTTATTTCCTCCTCAAGTTGGCAAAGCAGAAAAGGTGGTGGAAAGATCATGCAAAGGTGATACAATGTGTCAAATGTGCATGTGAACTTCCCAACAACATGAAAGCACTTCTTTTTTGTCAGAGTATGCACAGAATCAGTAAGAAAACAGAGCATGTGGGCCTAGATCATGGGGGTCAACACTTTTTTACCGTTTCAATAGCAAGACAAAACGAGAGCGCATTATAACATGCTCGCATTTTGTACTACTATAGATTGATCACATCCTTTGCATTGATCACATCCTTTGCATTGATCACATCTCTTTCCAAACCTTCCCCTTCAGACTTGAATAACCACAAGGTTTTTGAGGGAGAACTTTTCCTGTTTCCTGTAAGAGCTTGCTAGATGCTCCGCCATATGATAGGCATAAAAATGAAGGGGTAAGCCCTCATAATCAAGTTCTTGATAGAAAATGCCCATCGAGGAAGAAAGACAGATCTTCTTTGGAAGCAGAAGTTCTAGTTTGTGACAAATCCTTATCCAAGCATAAATAGCAGGGGTTCTATCAACCCTATCCCTAAACCCTTGACCCTCAAACCTCAACCCTCAACCCTCAACATCAAACCCTAATCCATCAACCCTTAACTTTGATCCCTTGACCCTCAACCCTATCCCTAAACCCTAAACCTTAAACCCTCAACCCTCAACGTTAAATCCTAATTCCTCAACCCTTCACTCTAATCCCTCAACCCTAAACCCAATCCCTAAACCCTCAACCCTCGACACTATACCTTAAACCCTAATCCCTTAGTCCTCAACCCTAAACCTTATCCCTAAACCCTAATCCCTCAAACCTCAACCCTAATCTGTCATCCCTCAACTCTAATCCCTCATCCCTAAACCCTAAATGCTATCCCTATTCCTAAACCCTCAACAGACTCGATACTATACCTTAAACCCTAATCCCTTATCCCTAAATCCTCCAACCCTATCCCTAATCCTTATACCCTCCACACTCTACTTTAACCCTAATCCCTCGACCCTCAACCCTATCCCTAAACCCTTAACCCTTGAACCTCAACCCTCAACCCTCAACGTCAAACCCTAATCCCTCAACCCTTAACTCTGATCCCTTGACCCTCAACCCTATCCCTAAACCCTAAACCCTAAACCCTCAACCCTCAATGTCAAATCCTAATCCCTCAACCCTTCACTCTAATGCCTCAACCCTAAACCTGATCCCTAAACCCTCAACCCTCAACACTATACCTTAAACCCTAATCCATCATCCCTCAACTCTAATCCCTCATCCCTAAACCCCAAATGCTATCCCTATTCCTAAACCCTCAACAGACTCGATACTATACCTCTAACCCTAATCCCTTATCCCTAAACCCTCCAACCCTATCCCTAATCCTTATACCCTCCACTCTCTACTTTAACCCTAATCCCCCGAACCTCAACCCTATCCCTAAACCCTTGACCCTCGAACCTCAACCCTCAACCCCCAACGTCAAACCCTAATCCCTCAACCCTTAACTTTGATCCCTTGACCTTCAACCCTATCCCTAAACCCTAAACCCTTAACCCTCAACCCTCAACCCTTAATGTCAAATCCTAATCCCTCAACCCTTCACTCTAATCCCTCAACCCTAAACCTGATCCCTAAACCCTCAACACTATACCTTAAACCCTAATCCATCAGTCCTCAACCCTAAACCTTATCCCTAAACCCTAATCCCTCAACCCTCAACCCTAATCCCTCATCCCTCATCCCTAAACCCTAAATGCTATCCCTATTGCTAAACCCTCAACAAACTCAATACTATACCTTAAACCCTAATCCCTTATCCCTAAACCCTCCAACCCTATCCCTAATCCTTATACCCTCCACACTCTACTTTAACCCTAATCCCTCAACCCTCAACCCTATCCCTAAACCCTTGACCCTCGAACCTCAACCCTCAACCCTCAACGTCAAACCCTAATCCCTTAACCCTTAACTCTGATCCCTCAACCCTCAACCCTATCCCTAAACCCTAAACCCTAAACCCTCAACCCTCAACGTCAAATCCTTATCCCTCAACCCTTCACTCTAATCCCTCAACCCTAAACCTGATCCCTAAACCCTAATCCCTCAACCCTAAACCCTAATCCCTCAACTCTCAACCCTAATCCATCATCCCTCAACTCTAATCCCTCATCCCTAAACCCTAAATGCCATCCCTATTCCTAAACCCTCAACAGACTTGATACTATACCTTAAACCCTAATCCCTCTACCCTCGACACTCTTATTTAACCCTAATCCCTTGATAATTAACCCTATCCCTCAACCTCAACCCTCAAGCCTCAAGCCTCAACCCTCAAATCTCAACATTAAACCCTAATTCATCAACCCTACACCCTAATCCCTCAAACCTAAACCCTATCCCTAAACCATCAACCCTCAACACTATACCTTAAACCCTAATCCCTATCCCTCAACCCTTAACCCTTAAAACTTAAACCCTATCCCTACACCCTCAACACTTGACACTATATCTTAAGCCTTAAACCCTCATCCCTAAAGCCTCAACCCTCAATCCTTAAACCTTCAACCCTAAACCCTATCCCTAATCCCTCTACCCTAGACACTCTAACCCTAACCTCAACATTAAATGCTAATCTATCAACCCTAAACCCTAATCCGTCAACCCTAAACCCTATCCCTAAACCCTCAACCCTCAACACTATACCTTAAACCCTAATCCCTCAACCCTCAACCCTAAACCTTATCCCTAAACCCTAATCCCTCAACCCTCAACCCTAATCCATCATCCCTCAACTCTAATCCCTCATCCCTAAACCCTAAATGCTATCCCTATTCCTAAACCCTCAACAGACTCAATACTATACCTTAAACCCTAATCCCTTATCCTTGACACTCTTATTTAACCCTAATCCCTTGACCATTAACCATATCCCTCAACCTCAAGCCTCAAGCCTCAACCCTCAACCCTCAACTCTCAACATTAAACCCTGAACTATGATCCCTCAAGCCTCAAGCCTCAACCCTCAACTCTCAACATTAAACCCTTAACTCTGATCCCTCAACCCTCAACCCTATCCCTAAACCCTAAACCCTAAAACCTCAACCCTCAACGTCAAATCCTAATCCCTCAACCCTTCACTCTAATCCCTCAACCCTAAACCCTATCCCTAAACCCTCAACACTATACCTTAAACCCTAATCCCTCAACCCTAAACCTTATCCCTAAACCCTAATCCCTCAACCCTCAACCCTAATCCGTCATCCCTCAACTCTAATCCCTCATCCCTAAACCTTAAATGTTATCCCTATTCCTAAACCCTCAACAGACTCGATACTATACCTTAAACGCTAATCCCTCTACCCTCAACACTCTTATTTAACCCTAATCCCTTGACCATTAACCCTATCCCTCAACCTCAACCCTCAACCCTCAACTCTCAACATTAAACCCTTAACTCTGATCCCTCGACCCTCAGCCCTATCCCTAAACCCTCAACCCTCAACGTCAAATCCTAATCCCTCAACCCTTCACTCTAATCCCTCAACCCTAAACCCTATCCCTAAACCCTCAACACTATACCTTAAACCCTAACCCTAAACCTTGTCCCTAAACCCTAATCCCTCAACCCTCAACCCTAATCTGTCATCCGTCATCCCTCAACTCTAATCCCTCATCCCTAAACCCTAAATGCTATCCCTATTCCTAGACCCTCAACGGGCTCGATACTATACCTTAAACCCTAATCCCTTATCCCTAAACCCTCTAACCCTATCCCTTAACCCTAATCCCTTGACCCACAACCCTATCCCAAAACCCTTACCCCTCGAACCTTAATGTACTCAACCCTCAACGTCAAACCCTAATCCCTCAACCCTTAACTCTGATCCCTCGACCCTTAACCCTTAAAACTTGAACCATCAAACCTATCCCCACACGCTCGACACTCGACACTATATCTTAAACCCTAATCCCTTAACCATCATCCCTAAAGCCTCAACCCTAAATCATTAAACCTTCAACCCTAAACCCTATCCCTAATCCCTCTACCCTTGACACTCTACCTTAAACCTAATCCCTCGACCCTTAACCCTAAACGTTATCCCCAAAGCCTCAACCCTAAACCCTAATCCATAATCCCTCTACCCTCAACACTCTACCTTAAACCTAATCCCTCGACCCTTAACCCTAAACGCTATCCCTAAAGCCTCAACCCTAAACCCTAATCCCTCAAGGTCCTAAACTCTAATCCCTTATCCCTAAACTCTAAATCCTATCCCTAAATGCTTAACCCTCAACCTTAAACCATAATCACTCAATCTTTATCCACCCCTCTCTTCCCCTATCTGGCTCACTCCCATCTCTACCCTCCTCTGCCCTCGACACTATACATAAATACATATAGGCATAGATAGATAGATAGATACATACATACATACATACATATAGGCATACATACATATATACATATTGGCATACATAGATACATACATACATACATACATATAGGCATACATAGATACATGATTAATAGCCTTGAACATAAAAAAATTTAAGGGGAACATAACGTAAGCGCATTATAACGCACTCGCGTTATGTCAAACATGACAAACAACAGACTTGCCAAAAGGAAAAATGCAAAGCAAACCATAACGCGAGCGCTTTATAATGCGCTCGCGTTGTGTCTTGCTTTGGGAATCCCAAGCCTTGGGCTTGGGATTTACTTTGGATTTCCAACCCAAAGGCTTGGAGTGCCTTTTGAACAGTCATAGATGTGTTTTTCTAGATTCTTTAAGATTTCACATAATTTTGTTCGTGCTAACCCTCAGATTTGCACGTGTTTCAACATCGAACAAATTGAACACCTGAGTAATGTTAGGATTTCTCTTAGCTATTTGACAATGTGGGTTTTTTCACATTTTAACAATGTTAAGCCTTTCATCTTTAATTTCTTTTGTTTGTGTGTTTGTTTTTGGGCAAAAACCACTGTTTGGTCTTTTCTTCATTGTAAATTAACTATGAAACTAGACTCCATTCTACAAATATTAAAAAAAGAAAAAAATGATTTTCAATTAGTTTTCAAAATTTATAGCGGTAGCACGGCCAAAATTCTATTTTTTAGGATGTGTCCACTTTGAAAATTACTAAAAAATCAAATATTCATCAAAAAATTATCAAAAAAATTGGGCATAAACTACATGCTATTAGCTAATTTCTCACTAAAACGATTTTAAAAATACCAAAAAAAATTTGAGCTTTTGAGGGAGCCACAAAACATGCTATGTTATGTTTTTTTGACAAAAACAACACCAATTTCTGTGGCTCCCTCTTTTGAACCCCTTAATCTATGCCATTTTCAAAAAAAAAATAGTAGTTTAGAAAGTAGACTCGGAGCAGTACAAACATTGTTTTGGTTGCATCTCCAAATTTTGAGTGTTACTATGCTCAATTTCTCATCCAAGGCTAGTATTTCCTGATTTTAGAAAAAAGTGGCCACTTAAGACCCCTTTTTGGCACCCCATCTTCTTGCACTCACCCTAGGCTTGGTCGTAGTTTGACAAATTTGAACCATTTTTAGGCTGGAGAACCACCTGGTCTTGGTGCTAAATTTGGGTCTGACCGACCTGGAAACATTTCACCTCGTCTAGTCGATCGGTGGGTATTAAAACCCGCGCTGTGTTTTAAAACCCATTCAGGGCTGAAAATGTTGACTTCTGACCTACATAGCTTTGTTGTGTTAACTAATTAGATCAGCAAGACCTCAAAACCTCACAAACTTTGGAAAGTTATTTAGCATTAAAAAAACTTTTGTGTCGACCTTGCGCTAAAAGACTCCATCTCCGACTTGGTCGGACACCTAGAATACCTCCACAAATTAGAGACATCCAAAGTCCCGCTGAAAATAAGAAAAATGGCTCTACGCTAGAATCAATCCCATCTGACCTTGCGTTGAAACACTCCTTCACCGATTTAGTTGGATGACCTCAAAACTCGTACAAGTCAGACAAAGCCAAATCCCACGCAATTGTGATCTCAAAGAGACTTGCACTAAAACCCGACTGACTAACTAACAACCAATGAAAGGTCGGTGACCTTCAAAAATCATGCAAGTCGGTAACATCTAAAACCCACGCAAAAGCAAGAAAAGATATGAACACTAATAGAACCTTGGGTTGGATGAGCCCATTTTTTGCGCTGAGGTCAGTAGACCTCAATTTTAGCGCTTTTCTACTTGTAGGTCGGTTGACCCTAAAACTAGTGCAAATGATGCAAAATGACTGTGTTTTAAGAACTTTCAAAGGGGAAAATGTTGAGAATGATGTAGTTAATGTTGTAAAATGTAGATAATGATTTTTTTCATGCTTTCAATAAGATGTCTTGCAACATTAAATGTTTCTTTTAAATGCATTAGTGGTGAATTTCTATGAAGTAGGTGTAATTGTAATAACTATTAGATTTATGGTTCTTTAAAAAGGGGATATCAGTAGTATTAGCAGATTCATTAAAATTCATCTCAAACTTAGGAGTGTGTGGAAAATTCTCAAGGTATCAAACTTATAAGGTCCAGTCCTGCAGATTAGATGACTGCCCGAGCTCAAGCCATGAAGTATGATTCAAGGGGATCCCTCCAGAGACTAAGATTCATTCCGAGTGGAGTGATGTAGGAGACACAGATCTAGGTCACATAGACTTAGATGACTTTAGATTGAGAATCTTTGGCCCAAATCCAACTCCTAGGGCCAAAACACTCAAAGATAGTGGTATATCACAGGCTGCTGCCTTCCCCACCTCAGTACAGTGTGTAGAATTGATGGTAACATGTGTAGATAGATATGATGTCATGACAAGGACAATTCAAACTACTAATGGGGATATCCTGGCTGATTTAAGTCCACCCTCTCTAGTTGAGACCTTTGATATTCCATGGCACACAGTCATGACCATGCCAGACAAACATGGATCAGAGGGGACTTATAACAAAGATGTGGAGGGGTGTAGGAAACACATGAATGATCATTGGGCCAAAAGTAGAAGGTCTACCCTTAGAAAATTTCCCCAAGTGCTATATAGGAGTGATTTTCATGATGAAATTAGAGATTTGGTAACCTTTCTGAGCAGAATATATGGATTACCTATAGCCTCCACTTTTGAGGAATGGATGTTTGTTATCATAACTAAGATACTAAAAGGGACTAAGTTTCACTAGTCCCAGATCCTTAGTGACGACATTCATGAGGCCTTCAACAACTTCAAAGAGAAGAGATACTTTTAGATGGACATCTTATGTTGTATATGCATTAGGAAGGAGAAATCACCATGTTGGGTTATCCAATATTGGAGAAGTTGGGAATGATGAGCAGACCCAAGTGAAAGTATATGAGTGTTACCCACAGTAACCTCTTCTCAATCTCTGATACACTTTAAAAGGGTGAATGATGCTTTTACAATGTATATAGCCATATTGTTGCAAGGTAATACAGCCTTGAGGATTTCCACTAAAGCAAAGAATAAAGTAACTAAATATGGTCGGTGGTATATTCAATTTGAAAAATTCACATATCTAAGAGTACAAGGCTTCACTATGATGGCTTATAGACTTCCCAGATATCCTGATGACAAAACAGTGCTTCTAGAATTGTCTAGATAGTTAATACCTTGTGCTGAGAAACTCAAGCACTTACACAGAACCAATGTTCACTTTCCTATCAGATTTGGCAAGGGAAATTATGCCTGCCCTTCATTGGCATTAGCAGAACATTCTGACAAGGAACTCCAACTCCTTAATTTACACCACTATAATGCAAGAGATCATTTCGATCCAAATAAGGTGATGGAAAGATTCTTAAGTAAGAAATTGTTTCATAAGATACATATTGAAGACTTTTGGGCTAACTATATGGATGACTATGAAGTTATGAAGAAGGCTCATTCAAGGCTACCTCTAGCCTTCATCAGGAAGTTCCACATTATTACAGTGCCAGATCAGTTAGAAGATGACGATAATGTTATGTCAAAGGAGCTTAGGAAGCTCAATATCGTTAACCCATCCCATTACCAAATTGGGCTAATGTAGAAGAAAGCTCTTTGGATACCATAATGAGAGAACCAATTAGATTGGGTAAGGCCTGGGTAAGGGGTCAAGTGGCTGCATTGGAAGGACAAGGAGTACAACTCACCTATACTACATTAGAATCAGATAAGGACTCTGGAGGTGGGGAGGATGAACCAATAAATGTCACAGATGAGGTAGAGCCGATTGAGAAACAGAAGTCAGACGATGAAGAAAATATATCTCTGGCAGAAAAGGCAAAGAAAGTTAAGAAGCCATCTGTAAGGCCTTCTTCTAAGAAAGACCAACCTCCCTCCACCAGGACAAGGGCCTCCAAGAAAAGAGATATGCCAATTGGCCCTGGGGAAGGTTCTAAGACCAAGAAAGCAAGGGCAAAGGAGGTAACTAAGGAGGATGCTACAATACAAGAAGTTACTAATCTGTCAACCTCCCTATCTCCTGCTGCTCAAAGTGTTAGCATGGCTGCCCCAATCTCTGTAGCTTCTACTGCTACTTCTTCCTCTACTACTTCTACTACTGCATCCATTTCAATCACAACCTCAGCTGCCATTATCCAAGAAGTATCCCCTGCTACCACCTCTCTCGCCTCCACCATTTCAACTACTTCCTACTCATTGGCAATTTCTTCCAATGCCCCTAGCAGTCCTATTTGCTCTACTGCTGCCACTTCATGGCCTTCTACTACTACTAGTACACCTACACTTCCTATTTCTTCCACTCAATTATCCACCCCCAGCATTACCTCCTATTTCCACCATCCTTTCACCTCCTCTTCCTCTACCTCCACTACCTTTTCCTTCACCTCTTGTCATCTCTTCTTCCTTGTTAGCAATATTAACCAATCTAACACAGACCAGCATGCCTTCACCACCTATATCTTCTGCAGTTCCTTTTTCACAGATGCCTGTAGATTCAACCTCTTTGGTCGTACCTCTACTGGCCATAATTGAGAAAGTATGTGTAGAATTGGGTTTGCAAGAGCTTGAAGCAGAATTACTCCCTGGGGAATAAAAAGATGTATTGATGGAAGTAGGTAATGAAGCTTCAAATGAATCTCTGACTGAGACAGTCAATGTTGAAATCATTGATATATCTGACAGCCCTCTAGAGAAAGGTCAAATGGAGGAAGTTCTCAAGGCAGCCAAAGAAGGAGAGAAAGAAGTAGAGACGAGTACAGATAAAAATGAAAAACTAGAGCAAGAACAAGAACCACTTGAAGAACTAGCTATAACTAATAATGATAAAGCCACTGAATTGAATAAATCTTCAGCACCTAAATGGTTGCAAAGCAGAGTGGTATACCCTGATCCACAAGTAGATATAATGCAGCTAGATTTGAGTACTAGCCTGTCACAAGCCTAGAGGCCAAAGAAGCAAAAGAAGGCAAGGATACAGTCCAGAATCTATAAGGATGAATCAAGGTCCAGGATTGTAGAGATAGTTGTCCCACTGACAGATGCAGCCAAAGCAGAGGATTATGTAATTTCCATAGTTGATTTGGGACCCACCACTCATGCTCAAAGAGTGGATGACTTTAAAGGATCAGTTACCTCAATTTTGGAATAGTTAGACAAAGATGAAATGTCCAAAAAGGAGTTAAAACAACAAAATGAAGAACTTCACACTTGTCTCTAGTTTTTGGTCAAGCCAGTAGATGCTAGGGGAGATATAAGGATAGTGCTCACTTTTCTATCTACTGATGAAATGGAAAGATTAGGCAAGGTAAGATCCAAGTCCCAAGGTATGGAAAATTGGTTGTTCAGAGTTTTTGAAATGGGACACGAGACTATCAATGCCTCTGCTCAAGCGTACAAGTAGTTGGTTGAGCTTCATAAGAAATGGAAAGATCTGCGTGAAGAATGTGATTCCTTTGATGAGTATTACTCTCATATGTATCCGCAGATAAAGAGAATCAAAGATTTGCCCGCCTAGACTCTAGTAGTGGAGAATATTTTAACTGGAAACAAGCTGTCCAAAGTAATTGAATGGTATCAGCAACTACTTTTGAGGAAAGAAACTTTTGAAAGCATAAAGGAAGCATATAAGCCAGCAAATGAGGAGCTATGGTCTATTATATACGATATCAATGATTCTTTGAAGGATTGCCTGGAAACATCTTATGATGACTATGCCCCTTATGATATCGAGAAGTGTAAAAGCAAGTTACATAAGGTAATTTTTGAAAATACTGAGCTCAGTATGGAAGACAGGTTGGATAAGGTAAGTGACCTCAGAGCTGAATTCAAAGCATTCCACAAGGCTGGTGTTGAGATAGAAAAGATATACATCAGATTTAGCTAGGAATAGGAGATGTTTGATAATTGGATCAAGCATTTGAAGAATCTAGATCCCTCAGAGATCAATCCCGCGCTTGAGGCATAGCTAACTTACTGCAATAAGCTGGTTGGCGAAGACAAAATTAATTTAGATGAAGAGTCTTGATATTGTTTTGAATATTTTAAAATGTAATCCCATCATAATTGTAAATTGTTGTATTCGAGGCAACATGTGACTCTATTTTGTCTTTTCTATGCTTTAAAAATGTTCTTTTCTATTAACATATTGAGTTGGCTAGTTAAACTAACTAGATTCAATGTATCTGGAGGTTGTTTTTCATCTTTTTCATAAAAGACAAAGTGTAATCTGGGAATTGGTATGAGCTATTACAAATGCATGTATTTGATGTAATCTAGACCGTCAGTGTTGAGTTAATCTCCACCATTCATTTGAAAACTCGGTATGCTGCTTTTCTATATAAAGGGCTGCCATTTCCACTTGTTGTAAGAGAGATGTTGATACTGAATTGTTGACACTCTGCCATTTGAAGTAATGTAAAGCAAGTTTCTGCAGTATTTTTGAGAATTTGTATATTGTGTTCCTTATTTGGTTTTCATGGTTTGCTTCTTGCTCTCCCGTAGTTAGTTAGTTGTGCTTTATAATGTTATGGTTTGTTGAAAGGATTTGATGAATGCCCTAGTCCATACTTTTGGTTATTTACTGATGGTAGATAGTTGTGTAAAATTAGTCTGGACTTATCAGTTGTGCTTAGTTCAATTACATTTCGTGAGTTAAATTGTGATAGCCATTGGGTATTTAATGAATTAATGTAATCTAAAAATTTCTAAATTTCTATTGAAGATAGCACTATTTTCTGCAGTATTGTAACACCCATTTTAGTTTGGTAACCCAGAAAACTGGTTAAGTTTTAGAGCATTTATCTACTTAAAGTAAAATCCATGCATTGTGAATGTCACTTAGGATTCCTCTGAAACCCTATACCTTTTGCATTTTCCTTAAAAAAAAAACCTTGGTTAGATTAGGAATCTCAGCAGCATTTCACATTATTTATCAGCTGAAATCTTGAAGGGTTTATGTGTATCTACTATTCCAACTTGAAGATCTTTAAGATTACATGTAAGACCCCTTGTAGGCACATCTAGATATTCCACTAAAGTGATTCCAAGAAAGCTAAGACCTAGATGTATTATCCTTGGAGTAGTCTTACCTAGGGTAGGATATTTTTCAAGAGAGGTGTGAAACTAGTAATCACACCTGCGTTGCTGCATGCTAAAACCACCATCAACACCAAGAACTCATAGTAGGCGGCATTGCTTGGCATTTCCACAAGTGAACCAATTGTTTCCATTGCATTTGTAGCTCTATTGCTATCTCAAGGAATTTGCTCAAAAGAAACTGTTGTGAAATAGGCCTTGAAATCATCCACCTTTCTTTTGTAAGGCATCAATTTTTCATCTTTTTTTATAGTCATCATTAACTTGTCTGATAACTAGATGAGAATCACCAAGGACACACAACTCTAGGATTTTCTATTGCACAGCCATATGGAGCCCAGAAAGTAATGCCTCATATTCTGCAATATTGTTGGTAAAAGGAAACTATATCTTATAAGCTTTAGGTATACAACCCCCTTGCAGTGTAACAAAGAGAATGCCAGTGCCAGAACCATTTTGTGTGAAGAAGCCATCAAAATATAAAGTCTAAAGATGTGTAGATTCCATGTTGAAGATTGATTCATCAGGGAACTCTATAATAAGAGGATGGTTATCTATCACAGGAACATCAGCGAGTTGATCTGCTATAGCTTGTCCTTTGATTGCTTTTCTTTCTACGTATTCAATATCAAACTCACTAAGAATCATAACCCATTTAGCCAATCATCCTTTAAGTGCCGCTTTATTCAAGAGGTACTTAAGAGGATCAATTTTTGCGATAAGATTCATCTGGTGTGTAAGCATGTAATGTCACAGCTTCTATGAGGCAAAAACTATAGAAAGACATGCTCTTTCGATATAACTGTAATTGACCTCATATCCCACTAGAATACTAATGATGTAATATATTGCAGTTCTCTTCCTTCAGAGTCATGTTGTGCCAAAAGTGCCCTTAGTGCTATGGTGGTTGTGGATATATAAAGGAGTAAAGGCTTGTCATCTGTAGGAGGTACTAGTACTAGTGGTGTTATCAGATATTCTTTGATTTTCTAAAAAGCTTGTTCACACTTGTCATCCCATCTGAATGGAACATTCTTGTGTAGCAAGTACTGAAATGGTTGACATTTATCTACAAGTTGTGCTATAAAATGACAGATAGACTAAAGTTTTCCTTGCAATGATTGTAGTTGAATGATATTCTTAGGTGGAGGCATTTCAAGTATAGCTTTTACTTTTGTAGTATCAGCTTCAATTCCTTTAGATGAGACAATGTATCCAATGAGTTTCCCAGAGGTTACCCCAAAAATACATTTCTTTGGATTCAACCGGACTTTGTATTGTTCTAATCTTCTAAAAATTTTATCCATGATCTCTAGATGTCCAACTCTGGTGAACAAATAATCTACATAGTCTTCCAAATATGTATGCATCATGTCATGAAAGATAGTAGCATTGCACATTGGTATGTAGCTCCGGCGTTCTTCAACCCGAAGGGCATGAAATTCCAATAGAATGTTCCCCAAGGACAAGTGAATGCTATCTTAATTTGATCTTTAGGAGCAATTTTAATCTGATTGTAGCCCAAGAAACCATCCATGAGGGATAACATTTCATGCCCTAGCTGTCAAATCCACTATCATTTCAATATTTGGAAGTGGAAAGTCATCTTTAGGACAAGCTTTGTTTTTAAATCTTTGAAATCTGTGTAAACACTAATACTCCCATCAGGTTTTGAAACTGGTACTAAGTATGAAATCCCCTCAATATAGTCAACAAGTCTTATGAATCCCACATCTAACAATTTTTGTAATTCATCTTTTACCAATAGAGCGACATGTGGGTGCATTTTTCTCAACTTTTGCTTAACAGGTTTTGCCCCCAGTGACAAAGACAAGTGATGCATTACTAAATCTGGATCAAGTCCTGGCATGTCTGTATAGGACCACATAAAGTTGACTTGTCTTTCCTTGTAAAATTGTATATGCTCTATTCTCTCTTTAGGTGTTAATGACTCTACTAGATGAATTATCCTTGGCTTTTCTTTTGTGCCCAGATTTGTTTGTATTGTCTTCTTCACCAACATAGATGATTTTTCATGATATAGTGTTAGGGGAAGTGTGTTAAGCCTTCTATCCTTAGGTGCCTCAAAGAGGTTTTCACCCTTGGATACATCCTTTATTTTTACTTTTTCTGGGTCTAATAGCATCGTAGAATAATTTTCACTAGAAGACCTATTTACATTTTCAATAATCTTGTGACTAAAAGGCTTGGTACCTTCTCCAAAGTAAGCCATACTATTGAGTTCTATGATGAAACCTACTTTATGATCCCCAAGAGGTATGTCTTCTCATGCTCCTAGAAAGTTTATGATTTCCTCATCATTTCGAAACATATCTAGTTGTGACAGTCCCTTTTGATCCCAATCAATGAGTTGAGGGTGAACTAGGGGTAAAGGGTCATGATTTGAGTCAAGATTTTGAATGGATTCAAGGGTACAAATGTTATGATTAGATTCAAGGGTAGAGACACTATCATGGTCATAAATGTCAATGAAGTCATCAATGGCACTTTCCTCATCTATATGTGTAGCATTAGAGGACTTTACTTCCTTACTTAAAGTACATGTGGTACTCAAGGTCTTATTTTTCTATGCGTCATACCTATACCAAGGACTTTTTGTGTACGAGTAGGTTGTATTGGTTCCAAGATACCTTGTTTTTGTAAACTAGAGGACTTTTACCATCATATCCCATTCTTTTCAGAAGGTCCAATCCTTTTCCGTATTGTTCAACAAGTATCTTTATCTCTAGTTATTCAGTTTGTTCTTTTTCTACATTCTTATCTTTGTACAACCATCTCAAGAGATTTGTTTCTTCTGCTTCATCATAAAGGGCTTCCCCTTTTTTGAAAGTATCTAATTTATAAACCAATGTAGTATCAATTTTTTATGTGGTCTTAGTCATCTGTGGCTTGCCATAGGTGTGGGAGATAAAGGTAGCCTTCTAATGCAAAGAGCACGATTTAGGGTATATTCTCCTACTCCTTGTTCTTTCACTTGTATTTTGATCTCTGCCTCATTAGATTTTGAGGTGGACATCTTTAAAGACTCAGGATCAGCATATGCTTGAGAAGGAAGTGCTTCACGATTGCTAGGGATTGTGATTTGAGTTTTAGGGCTTAGATTATTGCAATACATGAAAGGGTTTGGATCTCCTAGTATTGTGATTTCGACACCATTATGTGTGAATTTAATGCACTGATGGTATGTAGAATGTACCGCTTGCATTGCATGAATCCATGGTCTTCCTAAGAGGATGTTATAGGTTAGAGGGAGATCAAGGAATTGGCAAACCACATCCTTTACTATAGGCCCAACCTTGATTGGTAAAGTAACTGATTCTTTAAATGAGTGTTCCTCTTCATCATATGCCTTTATGGTAATCTTTTTCTTTGGATCAACTGCACTTTCAGAGAATCCTAATGTTGTGATCAATTTCTGAGTACAAATATTAAGACCTCCTCCTCCATCTATCAAAACTCATTTGATCTTGACTTTATGGACAAGGACTTCAATGTGTAAAGGTGCATTATGTGGTTGTCAGATGGATGAATCATCATTCTTAGTAAAAGTGAGAGTGTGAGGAGAAGTGATGTGTCCCACCATAGCTTGGACTTGATCTACATGCAAGTTTGTAGGCACTGTAGTAGTAGCAAGTGCTTTATCTAGGATAGCTTTATGCTCAGGAGGCTCAGCTCAAGTATGGAAATTTGTGTGGGTATTTGACCTAAATGCTCTATGAGGTTATATCACGAAGCTGGTGCAGCGGGTTTTGAATTAGGACCTTTAAGGGTAACTATGCCTCTGTGGGTAGTAACATATCAATCAAGTTCTTTGCCTTTTATAATGAAAGTGTTCACATGATTATCAACCTCACTGATGTTATTTATGACATAGTCCCACTTAGAAAAAGTATAGTTTACACCATCACCAGATTTGGGGACCTTTCCTTTATCCTTGTCATGCTTAGGGAAAGGATTTTTTAACATCTCACAATTAGAGTTACCAGAAGGAGTGTGTCCATCAACTGTTATCTTGCCATCATCAATAAAGTATTGTATTGCATGTCAAATTTTATTGTAACTATTAGTCTTATGTCCTTTGTGTCTATGATAGTTGCAAAAGTGATCGTCATTCCACCATGGAGGTTTGATTTGTGGATTATATTCTCTCATCTCAGGTAGTGTTATAAGACCATTTTGAAGGAGTTCTTTTAATGCTGATTCAAGTGATTGTCCCAATGGTGTAAAATTTTGTTTGGGGAAGATTCTTTGTTTTTCTTTTCCTTTTTCCAAGGATGAACCTTTAAGGTTGTAGATAGGTGATGATGTTTTAGTCATTTTCGCATCAACAACTTGGTCATTGACCACATTCTTATTCTTAACCCAAAAAGGTGTCTTGTTGCTCGAGCCCAATTTTTTATCTTTACCATTATTAAGTTTAATAGTTCCATCATTGATGAGAGTTTGTTTGATTCAAAATCCCATTTCTATGACTTCATCAAAGGAATCCAAGCATTTGAGGTGAAGTTCCTTTCCAATTTCGTTGTTTAAATTTTGACAAAAGAGGTCAACCAATTTTTTATCTGGAATGTTATAAGGCACTCATTTTGTCAAATGTCTCTATCTTTGTAAAAATGACACAAAAGATTCTCCTTGTTTTTGCTTTGTGTTAAAAAGGTTTGACATGGTCACTTCTGTATACGCCTAAAAATGACACAAATCATCCTAAATAAATATTCTAAATATTTATTCCATTCTTCTACCAATTAAATAAATATTCTAAATTTATTTAATCGATTCACTATTCCATAATTAAATAAATTCAATTTATTTAATTAAAATTCTTCTATTTGTCCTTCACAATTAAATAATCATAAATTATTTAATTAATCCAAATTCCTCTATCCTAAAGTTCTAAATTCAAAATTCCACGTCACCTTTACACCTCACCTTTTCCACCTCACCGTGTCCACCTCATCAAGTTGCACATGTAATTAAATATATTTAATATTTAATTGCCTTATTTTCCCTCACCCACATGGCCTATTTCTTCTCCAATCAAAGGTCAGTTAACCAACCAATCAAACCTATTAACTAACCTGTCAGTTGAGTCAAACCCTCAATCAATCCAGTCAGTTCCACAATCCACTCTTCTAACTGATCAGTCAATTCTGTTAACAGACCAGTCAATGGAGTTAACTCTCCAATCAGTTTTGTTACATCCCACCTTTCATGATGGAGCTGGGACACTTGTCACGTTTCCACTAGTTGCACATTCCTCAACCATCCTCAGCCGTTGATCTTCATATCTTCTCTCAACCGTTGATTCCCATTCTTCCAAGTCTATAAATGAAGCTTCATTCTTCCATTTTTATCATCCAGGCTTTTGACATCGTTACTCTGCAGAAATACCACCAGCACGCCTTTGGCACCCACTTGTCATCTAAAAGCTTGAGATCACCATTGTTGCATTGGAGCTCACCTTCATTGCATATCACACCATAGCCGTTCACCATCGACTTCCTCAAACAGCTTTAAAAGATTGCACTCTCTGAGGGCTCATCTCATCTGTGAAAGGACGATTCGTGATAGGCGAACAACAGAAGTTTCGAAACGGAAGAGGTTTGCTGTGTTTGTTCATTGCTTTGTTTACTTGAATCTTCTTTGTTTCTCTATTCTGTTGATGTTTGGGTCCTCTATTATTCATTTGATTGATCACTATTTTACCCTCACAACTTCAAGTTCACAGTTAAAACTATAATTTGAGACAAATTTATCAACTAGTTCTTGAAAAGATTTGATGGTCGAGGGTAATTGTGAAAACTATTCCATAGCTTCTGTTAGCACTTATTTTGACCTGGGGTTGATATGTCATGATCAGGAGGTTTCTTCATCTGAAGCCTTCATCTTCTTGCCCAATTTTTTCTAAGTGTTGGACCTCCTCAGCGTTTTTCAGCTGCAGCATCATATTTTCCTGAGGAGGAGGTCGTCATCATCATCTTGTCTTCGATGATGATCTTCATCAGCATGTTCTTCGTCGACTTGTTTTTCTCATTGTCATCATCATATTTCAACTGTCGGGTGATGTTTGCTTATTATCCTGATGATACTGGTGAGCTACAGTGCGCCCTCAGTTGCTTGCGGGGGTGATCTTTCAAGTATCCGGTGATCTTCCGAATATCACCTTGCTCAAACATGATGACGATGTTGCCCCGATATCTTGAAGGGGTTATTCTCTAAGTTGTCGACCTAACTTGTTTTTTCCTAAGGGTCATCATCATCATGATATTTCCAGTTATCATCCTACTGCTTGTGGAGGTCATCATATTTTCTGCCTTCATGATATTTCGCCGGGGTGATATTTTATCATCGGGTGATCTTGGTTAATGTCATCCTGATGATGTTGTCGAAGAGTTCTAAGTGCGACCCGATATTCACTAGGGTCATCATATTTTGAATGTCAGGATGATCTTAGTCAATATCATCCTGATGATGTTGTATCACTTCTTGTTCTTTGTTTCTCATCCTGATGATGCTGACGTCATCCGTATATCAGGGTGATATTTTTCTTTCTGCCTATCTGCATCATGATATTTTCGAAGGAAGGGGTGATATTTTTATATCACCCGGATATATGTTTGCTCGAGCATCATGATGATGCTAATATCAAGGAGATATCCGCCTGTTGGCTTCGCGCATTATCTCCGGGGGGTGATCTTTTCAAGCAGCATCATCATATTCAGTTATCGCCCCGATCTTACAGAGGAGCTACAGTGCAACCTGATGTTTGAACGTCAGGAGGATATTTCCAAATATCCGGTTGTCTTCCGAATATCATGATGATGTTAATATGATGATGACGTCATCAAGGTCCGCGGGGGTCATATTTCTAACAACTGATCATCTTGAAGAGACCTCCTGATATTTGCAAACATGATGATGACGTCATCCGGATATGAGGAGGTGCGCAGTAGGCAGATATGATGATGACGTCAGCAGTATATGATGATGACGTCATCAGGATGTTCATCGGCTAGACTTTTGTTATAAGCTCAGCAGGAGGATGTTCCTCCGAAGGATCAGGTTGTGCCGATTATCATGAAGGTTATATTTCAAATATCATGATGACGTCAGGGTGATATTTCGAACAACAGGATATCATGCTGCTGGAGGATGATGATGATGAGGTCTATACTAGTGTCGTCAGGAGCAAAAGCACCGACATGATATATGCTCATGACCTAGTATATAAAGTGTTATTGAGGTCATCGCGGGGTGCATGTGGGATATTGATATCCTGCATATTCAAAATATCATGATGATGAATCTCGGCGGGAAATGGTTGCGATTGCAGATTTGATGATCTTCCCAAGGCCGCAGGTTGGTGCGCCATTAATGGCGATTGTTGCAGAGGTATGGGCGATGGCGTGGGTCGATCTTGTACCCGACTGAAGATGTACATCAGCGGATGGTGGCGCAGGGCTCGAGAAATCTTCCTGTCTCCTCCTCTACCTGCTGCATTCAAGTTTGGGCGCCAATCCGGTTGTGTTTGAGCGCCATTTCCATGATACTGTGTATCTGGCGAAATTTTGGTCAACATTGTAATTAATTGCTGAGCACCTACCTGGCTGTTATAAGCAGGTGATGTTGCTCATTTGAAAGGTTGTTGAAAGTTGATGATTTTGGCTCTGTAATGCATAACAAGCTGATCTGGTTGCTCTATACAGCTTACCTGTGAGTTTATGTATCTCTTGTTGTTTGTTTTTGGCATGAACCCACTGATTTCATGATTAAACTTATATGAGAAATGCTGTTTGGCATGTGTTGTGTTAATTCTGTCTCCAGTATTGCATGTATTCTTCTTCTGAATCTGGGTGTTTGGTAATGTTTAGATTCTAGAGCATAGAGTTCATATGTTGACTGTCTGATCTTTTAACTTCTACTCAAGGGGTAGATTAAACTATTTTCAGGTTGAACATTGGGAAGAGTATACTGCAGTAGGGATACCATAAGTAGAGATAACCTAACACTTTGTATTGGGAGATGCCTGTAAGGCAGGTATCACACATATCCCCTTGAAATCCAGTTTTAGTTGTTCATGCTAATCATTCACAAGTGTATGTCTACTGACTCCAGTCCCTGGATAGGCACCAATCATGCTTTGTTTTGTGTTATAACCATATCCAGCTTTGCATCCACACTTAAACTCCAAAGCAAAATCTAAAACCAACATTAGGACATTAGAGTTAGTTTTAGGAACCTCAGTCCTCTGTCTACAACTGCAAATAGGCCCAAAGCTAGCCCCTTTGCCCTTATCTTTCAGTTTTGGTCTACTTACAGGAGGACTCATCTGCTTTCTGTCAGCATCCCAGCCTTGCATGCATATCCTCATGGATGTTGAGTAGGGAATACCCCCCTAGGTCTTGCAGAGCCTGAAGAAGAAGAGGAGATAAAATATAGAGTCTATCTCCTATACTGTTGACCCCCTGGCCCAGAGATCCTGTGGATCACTGATGGCTACCTTGTAGGGAAATCTGGGAATAAGCATCCAGTCTGGGAAAAAGTCAACAGAAATTGGCGACTCCGCTGGGGATTGAGAAGTAAAAGTACTATCTAATCATCTCCAGTGATATATATGTGACCCATCTGAGTCAGCAACAGTAATCTACTCCGCTGGGGAGCCTTGTGAAAGAACCCTGGTTTTCAGAAGAAAACAGTTCCTAGTAATAGGTGGCGACTCCGAAGTAATCTCCCAACCGGTCAAAGTAAAATTATATGCAGGGGAGAAGATCCCAACAAAATCCTCTATTTGAAGAGTTACCATTAACAAAAAGAATGATGTATAGAAGAAAGGGAACTGTCTCAGCTAGTCATGAGAGCTCCCCCAGAAAAAGTGATGAGGTACAAGATAACCCTAGGCCATCAGGACAGCATGCTCCTTATTTTTCAAGTGCAGAAGCTGATATCCAAGGTGCATATGAGAGGCAACAGGGTGGTAGTATGAGAATGAGGTCAGAGGTGTTCCAAGAACGCCCTTTTCTAGACCCAAGTGAAAGGTTTGAAGAGGCAGAGTCTCTAAGGGATGATGAAGATGATGACCCAAATGGTATGAGACCATCTACCTCCAGACCTAAGGATGAACAGTTGGCTGAAGAAATCAAAAGCCTAAGAGTAGAACTAGAATACCTACAAGCCATGAAAATCAGAGATGATATACAGCAGAAAGTGCAAGCCTTGAGAACTGCCCAAAATAATTCAGTTCCTACTCTAGAGAATGCAAATATACAAAGACATCAGCAAAGATATGAAATGCAACATCAGCATCATGATGACAGACAAAATGTGAATGATGCTAGGATCATGCAGGAAACCAAAATGCAAACAGAAATGTTAATGTCAATCAGCCAAACAGACAGCCCATGCAGTTAGATAGATTCAGGCAGCTGGTGTTTGATGGTATTCCTGGGTATCCTAACCCCATTGACAAGCATCTGAGGCTGCAAGTGCCTAAGTTTTCAGGAAACAATACAGTGTCAGGAGAAGATCATCTAAAGGCCTTCCAAAATGTCATGGATAATTTTGAGGTTGAGCATGAGGATGTTTTCATGAAGTCATTCATGCAATCCTTAATAGACGAGGCAAGAGAATGGTACAGGAATCTGCCTGACCGGAGCATATCATCATGGGATGATTTTAAGAGGATGTTCAAGGAGCAATATGGTGATAAAACTGACCCTAGCTTCTTTGTAAATGAGTTCACCAGTATCACAAAAGGGTCAAATGAACAGGTTGCAGACTTTAATGCAAGATTTACTAAAGTGTTGAACAAATTGCCACATCATATGAGGCCAAATGAACCAATGTGCATAATTTTGTACATCAATGCCTTTGATGCAAAGACTGCATATGGACTAAGAGATAAAGGTCCTGCCACTCTCAGGGATGCTTTCAGAATTGCAGTAAATATTGAAAACAATAGGAAAGCATCAGGCAAGACAAATAGAAGGGATGATGTAAAAATTCTGCAGAATCCAAATAAGCCTCAGAACACTCAAGGTAGTACATCTGCTCCTGAAGATAAGATAGACAAACTGGCAAATGTTGTTAAGGACCTGAGCTATAGATTAGCTAGAAGTGAAAAAGGGATGGGTCCTGATAGGCAAGTCTATCAAAGGCAGGAAAAGAGGCCATCATTACATGATATGCCTTATAACACCAATTGGCATGATGGTAAGCCTGTATTCCAACGTAACAACACAAATCAGAGGGCTCAACATGCCAAGGAAACTCCTGATCCCCTGAAGAAAACTATAAATATTGCTGATGATGCTCCGTGGTGTATAATCTGTCAGATGCCACATTCACAGTCACAGTGCATGATTGCCCAATCTTTGTATGATAATGCTACATCTTGTAATGAATGCAATGAGCCACATCATGTGTAGGATGATGATGTTAACATGATGTCCATAGGCAATGGATATACTCTATATGATGCTGATGAGAAGACAGATCATCAGGTTCAGGCCTGCCAACAGTCCCCATATGATGAAGATCATGAGGATAACTATGTGTGTGCTCAGAACTCACACAATTTTCTGAGTAGCTTACACCGACCTTCTGATGAGGAAATCAGAGCCTTCACAGCTGCAGCAGTTGCTCAGGTCAAGAGCAACTACAACCTCAGAGGCAGAAATCAGGTTGGCAGCCCACATCAGCCAGAGGATATTTCTGCAGGTCAGCTGATGCATGGTCATAAAGGAACTGAACCACAAAAAAGGCAGTGGGTAAATAATAAACAGAACTTTAGATACAGAGCAGGTCCTGAATCTCAAGGACCAGAGAACAAAACCCCTCAGGCTGAAGATCAAAGTAGAGGTTCCCAAGACAAGAATGATGATCAGGGAACTATGAAAATGAAAACTAAGTCAGCTCAGGATAAAAGCAAGATTGTGGAGCAAGCTACAACTGTTGTACAAAACTATGCTCCATTTGATATAGCCCAGATCCTCTCTCAGGTAAAGGTCTCTGTTCCACTTATGGAACTCATGAAAGTGGAAGAGATCAAGAATAGGACAATATCCCTAATCTCAGGGGTACCTTTTCAAGCTAAACAAAATGATCAGACCCAGGGTGAGAAACAGGTCATGTGCAATGAAGAAGATGAGACTCCTGAAGTCTATTTAGGAATGA
This sequence comes from Cunninghamia lanceolata, assembly GCA_027924645.1. Classification (NCBI taxonomy): domain Eukaryota; kingdom Viridiplantae; phylum Streptophyta; class Pinopsida; order Cupressales; family Cupressaceae; genus Cunninghamia; species Cunninghamia lanceolata. The sequence continues at coordinate 8,871,463 of BSBN01001344.1, read as the reverse complement.
CCATGACAAAGTGTCCTTCACAGGTGGAACCATTTTATGTTTCCCTGGTTATAAATGGTAAAATAATTAGAAATTGTATGCTTGACTCTGGAGCATCTACAAATGTCATGCCTTTGGCTATCATGCAGCAAACTGGATTAAAAATTGACAAGGCATGTGGAAAGTGTTATGCTATGGATGCCAGAGAGGTACCAGTTATTAGAATCATGAAGGATGTGGATTTCAAACTGGCAGCATTTCCTGAAAAGAAATATAAGATGAATATAACAGTGGTTGACATCAAGCCACAGTATGGTATGCTGCTGTCAAGAAGATGGGCAGCACTAATTGGTGGAAGTATGCAGCTGGACCTATCATATGCCATGATTCTAATGAATGGCAGGGATGTCAAGCTAAGCAGAGAGCAAAGATCATCAGAGACAGTGGAAGACCAAGAAGCAAATGAACAGATATGCTTTGTAGACACTGACTGTGATAACTTCAAGGTTGTCTCAGATGATGCAGAAGATGAAAAGAAAAATATCTGCATTGAAGAGCTGGATCAGCAGGGCTTATGGACTATGTTTTTTGATGGAGCTTGTGCAAAAGAAGGCTCTGGAGCTGGAGTTGTTTTCCTATCTCCAACTGGTAAGCTCCTCAAATTCTCTTTCTTGCTGAGGTTTGATTGCACAAACAATATTGCAGAATATGAGGCTTTACTCTTAGGCCTGAATATTGCTCTCAAACATGGGATTAAGATGTTAAGAGTATTTGGAGACTCTGAGCTGATTGTATCCCAAATCAGAAATAAGTATGCTGCAAAGAATAAAAGACTGAAGCAATACAAGCATGCTGTTTGGGATACTATTGAGTTATTTGATGCATTTTCAATTGGCTAGGTAGAAAGGTCAAAAAATGTTATGGCTAATTTCTTAGCCAATGTTGCAATAAGGCCAGATGACATCACTCTGTCAGGTGTCACAGATGTAGAAGTTAAAATTAGGCCTGCCATACCAGAAAATATATGCAGTTGGCAAGTGTTTGATGATGATAGGGATTTGCTGAAATTTTTGCACTGCATAGATGAATATGAGAACCAACAGATTGATTTCCAAGCTTTTGTGGAAACTGTAGATGGAAAAGAGACTCTTGTAGGGAAAGAGATCATTCAGTTGAAGACTAACAAGATCCCTAGAGGGTTAGTGGCTTTGGAAAGAGCCTTTGACAGTAGAGACAAAATGGTCACAAAGACATCCCCCACAAATAAGGAGGATTTAGAAGAAATAAATTTGGGGACATCTCAGGCCCCTCAGAAGGTATATATTGGCAAGCAGCTCAAACCACACATAAGAAGTATGCTGATTGCATTGCTAAAAAAGTATAAACATGTTTTTGCCTGGTCATATGAGGACCTAAAAGCTTATAGAGAAGACTTATTCCAGCATGAGATCCCATTGAAGCCTGAAGCTAAGCCATTTAGACAAAGGCAAAGGCCTATAAATCCTACCTTAGCTCCCAAGATGCAAGAAGAACTCAAAAGGCTCAGGGATGCTGGAATAATCGTGCCAATAAGACATTCAACTTGGGTGTCTAACCTTGTCCCAGTCAGGAAAAAGAATGGTGATATCAGGCTTTGTGTGGATTTCAGGAACTTGAATGTATCCTCTTTGAAGGATAACTATCCACTGCCTAATATGGAGGCTATGTTGCAGAGAGTGACTGGTTGTGAACTCCTATCCATGATGGATGGATTTTTAGGATATAATCAGGTAAAGGTAAAAGAATCAGAACAATATAAGACTGCCTTTACCACTCCATGGGGAACATATGTGTATGTTAGAATGCCATTTGGACTAACAAACGCAGGTGCTACATTTCAAAGAGCAATGGATGTTGCTTTTGCAGGGCTGATTGATTCAATCCTGGCAGTATATCAGGATGACCTGACTGCCTACTCAAAGAAAGAAGAGCAGCACTGTTTGCATCTGGAGCAGATCTTCATAAGAGCACTAGAATATGGTATTTCTTTAAACCCAAAGAAGTGTGCCTTTGGAGTAGTTGAAGGAAAGCTTCTGGGACACATTGTTTCCAAGGATGGAGTCAGGATAGATCCAGAGAGAGTGGCAGCCATTGACAGGATCCAAATGCCAAAAACTGTGAAAGGAGTTCAGTCCTTCTTTGGACAGATAAACTTTGTTAGAAGATTTGTTCCCAACTTTGCAGAGATCACAAGGAACATATCCAAGATGATGAAGAAGGATGCAACTGTCAACTAGGAAAAGGAAGCAGCAGAATCATTTCAGAATATCAAAGAGGCAATTAAGATGGCCCCTGTTCTTAAATCTCCTGATTTTTCTAGGCCATTCCAAGTGTTCTCATTTGCTTCCTTTCATACTGTTGCTGCATGTTTGTTACAGAAAAATGAAGAGGGTTTTGAGCAGCCCATTGCTTTCTTCAGTATGTCCCTGCAGGCCTCTGAGTTGAGGTATGATATTATGGAAAAGCAGGCATATGCACTTGTTAGAGCCATTAAAAGTTTCAGACCATACCTGGTAGGGTCATATATCATTGCATATGTACCTCATGCTGCAGTCAAAGACATATTCACTCAGCAGGAGGTGACTGGAAGAAGGTGCAGATGGATAAACAAACTGCAGGAATTCAACATAGATATACAAGTTACTAAGTTGATAAGAGGACAAGGACTAGCCAAGATGATGGCACAGTCAAACTTGGAAGCATGCCAAGTTAATGCAGTCCAAGATGAGAATGTAAGTGTATCAGGATCTGAATGGTACAAGGATATTGTCTATTATTTGCAAAATCTGAATTGTCCTTCCCATCTCAGTGACAATCAAAAGAGGACTCTGAAGCTACATGCAATCAGGTATGTTGTTGTTCAAGGTGAGCTGTACTGGAAAAACCCTGATGGTGTGCTGCTGAGATGTGTGGATGAGAACATGGCTAACAATATTTTGATTGACATGCATAAAGGATTGTGTGGTGGCCATTATACTGCCCAAACAACAGCTCATAATATTCTCAGGGCAGGATATTGGTGGCCCACTCTCTTTTCAGATGCACAAAAGTTAGTAAGGAAGTGTGACCCTTGCCAGAGATTCTCAGGAAAGCTGAAATATAATGGTGCTTTGCCCCTCAGAACTGTACCTGTGGATGCTCCATTCCAGCAGTGGGGAATTGACTTTATAGGGGAAATTGCAGACAAATCAAGTGGGGGACACAGTTGGATTTTGGTGGCAACTGACTACTTTACCAAATGGATTGAGGCCATTCCAACTAAAAGAGCTACAAGTAAGGTGGTGACAGATTTCATACTAGAGAACATCATCATCAGGTTTGGAGTACCATTTAAGATTATCACTGATAATGCTATGTGCTTCAGATTAGGTGAGTTTGTTGATTTTTGCAACAGGTATGGGATAAACCTGTCATATACATCACCATATCACCCACAAGGAAATGGTCAAGCAGAATCAAGCAATAAGAGCATCATGAAAATTGTCAAGAGGATACTGGACAAGAACAAGAGAGCTTGGGACTCAAAGTTGAACTTAGCAGTATGGGCTGACAGAGTGACTGTGAAAAGGGCTATTGGGAAGTCACCTTTTGAGCTGGTATATGGTGCATCAGCTAGACTGCCCATAAATAATCTCCTACCAGCTTACAGATTCATTCAGGAAAATGATGAGGACATTGAAGATCCCATGACAGAAAGAGTGAATCAGCTGGTTGCATTGGATGAAGACAGAAGGAAAGCCCACCAGATCAATCTCAAAAGACAACAGGATATGAAATATCAGTTTGACAGGAGAACTACAAAAAGGAAGTTTCAAGTCAATGATCTGGTGCTTATTTGGAATGCTAAAGATCAGGAAAAGGGTAAACATGGTAAATTTCAGCCCTTATGGATGGGCCCATATCAGGTTTGCAATACTCATGGGGAGGATTCTTATTTCCTCCAGGCCCTAGATGGTGAAATTCTGGAATTGCCTGTGCATGGCCAATTCCTTAAGTTCTATTTTGCATGAATATCTGGTTGCTGTGCACATTTGTAAAATATGTATATAGTGTAAATGCCTTGTACAGCTCGTGTTTTTTGGCTTTTTGTCAGGTCTGCCCGGAGATCTGGTTCTCGCTGCAGGTTGTCACCTGCACGTCCCCATTCGGAGCCACTGTTAGCACTTATTTTGACCTGGGGTTGATATGTCATGATCAGGAGGTTTCTTCATCTGAAGCCTTCATCTTCTTGCCCAATTTTTTCTAAGTGTTGGACCTCCTCAGCGTTTTTCAGCTGCAGCATCATATTTTCCTGAGGAGGAGGTCGTCATCATCATCTTGTCTTCGATGATGATCTTCATCAGCATGTTCTTCGTCGACTTGTTTTTCTCATCGTCATCATCATATTTCAACTGTCGGGTGATGTTTTCTTATTATCCTGATGATACTGGTGAGCTACAGTGCGCCCTCAGTTGCTTGCGGGGGTGATCTTTCAAGTATCCGGTGATCTTCCGAATATCACCTTGCTCAAACATGATGACGATGTTGCCCCGATATCTTGAAGGGGTTATTCTCTAAGTTGTCGACCTAACTTGTTTTTTCCTAAGGGTCGTCATCATCATGATATTTCCAGTTATCATCCTGCTGCTTGTGGAGGTCATCATATTTTCTGCCTTCATGATATTTCGCCGGGGTGATATTTTATCATCGGGTGATCTTGGTTAATGTCATCCTGATGATGTTGTCGAAGAGTTCTAAGTGCGACCCGATATTCACTAGGGTCATCATATTTTGAATGTCAGGATGATCTTAGTCAATATCATCCTGATGATGTTGTATCACTTCTTGTTCTTTGTTTCTCATCCTGATGATGCTGACGTCATCCGTATATCAGGGTGATATTTTTCTTTCTGCCTATCTGCATCATGATATTTTCGAAGGAAGGGGTGATATTTTTATATCACCCGGATATATGTTTGCTCGAGCATCATGATGATGCTAATATCAAGGAGATATCCGCCTGTTGGCTTCGCGCATTATCTCCGGGGGGTGATCTTTTCAAGTAGCATCATCATATTCAGTTATCGCCCTGATCTTACAGAGGAGCTACAGTGCAACCTGATGTTTGAACGTCAGGAGGATATTTCCAAATATCGGGTTGTCTTCCGAATATCATGATGATGTTAATATGATGATGACGTCATCAAGGTCCGCGGGGGTCATATTTCTAACAACTGATCATCTTGAAGAGACCTCCTGATATTTACAAACATGATGATGACGTCATCCGGATATGAGGAGGTGCGCAGTAGGCAGATATGATGATGACGTCAGCAGTATATGATGATGACGTCATCAGGATGTTCATCGGCCAGACTTTTGTTATAAGCTCAGCAGGAGGATGTTCCTCCGAAGGATCAGGTTGTGCCGATTATCATGAAGGTTATATTTCAAATATCATGATGACGTCAGGGTGATATTTCGAACAACAGGATATCATGCTGCTGGAGGATGATGATGATGAGGTCTATACTAGTGTCGTCAGGAGCAAAAGCACCGACATGATATATGCTCATGACCTAGTATATAAAGTGTTATTGAGGTCATCGCGGGGTGCATGTGGGATATTGATATCCTGCATATTCAAAATATCATGATGATGAATCTCGGTGGGAAATGGTTGCGATTGCAGATTTGATGATCTTCCTAAGGCCGCGGGTTGGTGCGCCATTAATGGCGATTGTTGCAGAGGTATGGGCGATGGCGTGGGTCGATCTTGTACCCAACTGAAGATGTACATCAGCGGATGGTGGCGCAGGGCTCGAGAAATCTTCCTGTCTCCTCCTCTACCTGCTGCATTCAAGTTTGGGCGCCAATCCGGTTGTGTTTGAGCGCCATTTCCATGATACTGTGTATCTGGCAAAATTTTGGTCAACATTGTAATTAATTGCTGAGCACCTACCTGGCTGTTATAAGCAGGTGATGTTGCTCATTTGAAAGGTTGTTGAAAGTTGATGATTTTGGCTCTGTAATGCATAACAAGCTGATCTGGTTGCTCTATACAGCTTACCTGTGAGTTTATGTATCTCTTGTTGTTTGTTTTTGGCATGAACCCACTGATTTCATGATTAAACTTATATGAGAAATGCTGTTTGGCATGTGTTGTGTTAATTCTGTCTCTAGTATTGCATGTATTCTTCTTCTGAATCTGGGTGTTTGGTAATGTTTAGATTCTAGAGCATAGAGTTCCTATGTTGACTGTCTGATCTTTTAACTTCTACTCAAGGGGTAGATTAAACTGTTTTCAGGTTGAACATTGGGAAGAGTATACTGCAGTAGGGATACCATAAGTAGAGATAACCTAACACTTTGTATTGGGAGATGCCTGTAAGGCAGGTATCACACATATCCCCTTGAAATCTAGTTTTAGTTGTTCATGCTAATCATTCACAAGTGTATGTCTACTGACTCCAGGCCCTGGATAGGCACCAATCATGCTTTGTTTTGTGTTATAACCATATCCAGCTTTGCATCCACACTTAAACTCCAAAGCAAAATCTAAAACCAACATTAGGACATTAGAGTTAGTTTTAGGAACCTCAGTCCTCTGTCTACAACTGCAAATAGGCCCAAAGCTAGCCCCTTTGCCCTTATCTTTTAGTTTTGGTCTACTTACAGGAGGACTCATCTGCTTTCTGTCAGCATCCCAGCCTTGCATGCATATCCTCATGGATGTTGAGTAGGGAATACCCCCCTAGGTCTTGCAGAGCCTGAAGAAGAAGAGGAGATAAAATATAGAGTCTATCTCCTATACTGTTGACCCCCTGGCCCAGAGATCCTGTGGATCACTGATGGCTACCTTGTAGGGAAATCTGGGAATAAGCATCCAGTCTGGGAAAAAGTCAACAGCTTCTCCTCCCAGACTGCGAGGGAATAATCTCATAAGATATGTTTCATCAACTGCGAATTCCAAGGTAGCAGCGTAAAATTCTCTTAAGTGATCTTTAGGGTGTCCTTTTCCCATATATTTATCAAGTCTTGGTATGTCCTAGTGACTGGGAAAAGGTGGCACTGGTATGCTTGGATCGAAAGGATAAGAACATATATCTTCAATGGAAAACTTGTGGGATGATGTTTTATTGTTCTTGAGAGTATCCAATTCATGTCTCAATGCTCTAAGCTCATCCAAAATGGGATTATTTGTAGGTACAGGTTTTGACGTCTTTGAAGATCTCTTGTAACCAGGTTGTAAATAAAAGGGTCTATGATCTTTGATTCTATCATCCTTGTTTGTTTTGGTATGCGTAGATTGACTAGGTTCATGTTTATCATTCATCATGAGTAGCGATATGTCAAATTCAGGAGGCAATTTGATTCCTTCCTCAACAAGGAACCTGAATATTGTTGTAGATTACATTTGACCACCTCTGTAAGCAGTTTAATGAATTTATGATCGTGAAGTGCTTCTTCTATTTGGGATTAGGTTACTACTTCTTCATTATTAGTTTCATTTGTTTCACTAGGTGCAACACTAATGCAATCTTCCCCATCAAAGTCTTTTCCCCAAGGATTTCCCTCCTCTTGAAACATTCTTATTCTTGTTTTAGGGGACATAGGTGATTGTTCTGATCTTCGACCTAGGACTAGACACTGTATGAGACTCAAGATAAGGATGCAATGCAAACTGATATGACTCTAAGATAAGATATGGGAATGGAAAGGTATGACCTACAGATGACAACCTTAGGTTTGAAGATAATTGTGATGCAAGGCTTTACCTATGCTATGATAGATAGACACAAGGACAAGTGATTGAGAGAGGGTATGGTGCAGGAGCACCTACCTGACAGCTGGCCTCCATGAGGCAGTTAGTTTGTTTTAGGTCTGGTTAATGTTTCCAAGAAGGTCTGATAAGACCAATGCATGTAATAAGGTCATGTTGACCATACTTTGCTATTTTTAGCTAGTTTGTTATGACAGTTGTCATGCTGTATGTCCGGTTGGATCTCCCAGCCGCCTGGAGAGATTTCCCAGCCGCTTGGGGTCGGGTCAGTAGTACTCACAGGAGATCCTATTTATGCATTAGGATCGGTTGATTTTAGATATTGCATTGAGAAGTTAGATTGCAGAGTGAGACAGAGGGAGAGACTGAGTGTTGTATTTGCATCTTTTGAAATCAATAAAGAGATCCTGTTGTGTCAATTCTCTATTTGGATTCCATTGTGTGAAATCGATTTGCTGTTTTGGTGGTTGCATGGATTCGCTGATCCATTCCACCAGTTGATTCGTCGGATCGGTGGAATGGCTATGTACAGTAGTTTAGGATTTAGTCTGCATTTTGTGTTTGTTTGCATGCAGGTGTGCAGGATCGTCGTCGAGAGGTGTTGAGAACCCTAGCATGGGTATGTGTTAGGTCGTGCTGATAGTTAGAGTCTGGAAGATTGCCCTGAAAGTAGATCGGGTCACCCCAGGAGGTCCGACGGATTGGAAATTCGCTAAGGTTGGAAAATCCATCGCAACGGCATCATCAGGATATTTCTGTGTATATCCTACAGTTACTTCGGGCGTCATCCGAGTAGATGGAGGTGAGCATGATGCAGTCGATTGCATAAGGTGAATGTGTTTCGGGGTGATCATCATCAGGTGTTGCCGAGGAGGAGCGTATCGGCATAAGGTAGAAGATCGGGTTGATAAAACCATCGCAGGCCGATAATGTTAAGTTTGGCCGACAGCAGGATATTGGAGGAGCTGCATGTGACGTCATCGTCATCAGGATAATCGTCATCAGGATAATCGTCATCAGGATATTGGGGTGACGTAAGCATCGAAGGAAAGGTGCATGAGGTTGTGGTCATCAGGATATATGGAGGGGACAGGATATTTTATATCCTGCTGATGAACATGATGTTAAACATCATGATGCTGCAGAAAGTGTTTGGCGGTAAGATGAATAGTGAACATTAGGAGGATGTTTGCGCTTGCCGAATGTGATGATGCTACCGATAGCTGGATATGATGATGCTGCTGACAGGCGAAAGAGCGAAGGTTTGTCTGCAGGAGGATATCGGTCGGCAGAGAAAATATGATGATGCTAACAGTGTTAAGGGAAATATGATGATGATGAAGGGTTGCGGACATACATGCTGTATGTCAAGGTTTTAGTGTGGATGCCTCTGCATCATAGTGGTATCAGAGCTCAGCAAAAGGTCTGGGCTGTTGTGTGTTGATTTTGTCACCGAAAGGGCAGAGGTAGAGTTGATTCTGTCACCGAAAGGACAGAGGTAGAGGAGTGAGAGGTTGACAAAATACCTCCGAAAGGTAGTGGTACTGCAAGGGAATTGCAGGAGATGAAGGAAAAACATGTCAGAGAGATGAGGAAGATGAAGGAGCTTGCTGAAGCACTTCAAGCTAGGCTTGTAGCCCTGGAAAAGAACAAAAAGAGGGAAGTGGACGACAGTGAGTCAGAAGAAGATGAAGATACTGTTGAAGAGTATGAAGAGGTAGCTGAAGATCTGGATGCTGAAGACCAGAGATTTGCAAAACTGTTAAAGGCAGTGCAGAGTGATAAACCTAAGGTAAAGGTTGATGTTTCCAAGTATAATGGAAGTTTGAATGAAGATGAGTTACTGGATTGGATTGCTGCACTTGATAATCACTTTGAATGTGAAGATGTTGCTAAGGATCAGAAGGTAAAGATTGCAAAGACCAAGTTAGGAGGTCATGCTTTGGTATGGTGGGATTATGTACAATCTGAGAGAAGGAAACAAGGGAAGTCAAAGATCACTTCATGGGATAAAATGGTAGCAAGGATAAAAGGTAAATTCTTGCCCAAGGATTATGAAATTAAGATGTTTAAGAAGCTGCAATTTTTAAGGCAGAAGGAAATGGATGTGAAGGCATATACTGAGGAGTTTTATAAGTTGAGTATGAGATCTGGTCATCATGAGAATGAGGTAGAAAAGGTGGCTAGGTACTTGGCTGGTTTGAGATTGAACATACAGGATGAGTTAGTTTTAGCTAACCCTAAGAGTGTGGAAGATTGTTATCAAATGGCAATCAGGATTGAAGAAAAGATGAATAGGACACAAGATAAGTCCATGAGAGGAAGAGGCAGCAATATGAGGGGAAGAGGATTAGCCCCTACAACAAGGCAAACCAATGAGGGTCAAGAAGACACTGGTAAAGGACAGGGACAGTCTGATTTCAGAGGTGGATGGAAAGGTAATAGAGGCAGATTTGGAGGTGGTAGAGGTTCTACTACATTTTCAGGAAAGTGTTACACCTGTGGTGAGTTTGGTCATCCATTTTTCAAATGTCCAGAAAGCAAAGGTTCATCATCCAGAAATGATAGAACGAATGACAAGAAAGTACAACTTGTGCAAGAAGAGAAAGTAGAGCAAAGTGTGTAGAGTTCAAACACTTATCAAGGAGATAGAGTTCCTGACGGTTATGGATATCCTGAGGAGGGAGAAGCACTGATGCTCAGGAGAACTAGGTTGCAGGCATCAAAGGATATGATGCAAAGACGAGCTCTTTTCAAGACCACATGCAAGAGCAAAGGTAAGGTATGTAAGGTTGTCATTGATACTGGTTCAACAGACAACATGGTATCTCAGGAAATGGTGGATAAACTGAATTTGGAAAGGATTCCACACCATCACCCTTACAAGGCATCTTGGGTGAGTGATAGTCAATCACTTTTTGTTTATGAACAGGCATATGTGGATTTTCAGATTGGAGCATATCATGATAGAGTTTTGTGTGACATTTTGCCCATGGAATGTTGTCACCTACTGTTGGGTAGACCATGGCAATTTGATAGAAGGGTACTGTATGATGGGTATGCTAATACCTACACCATCAAGAAAGATGGGAAGACTATTATGTTGATGCCATTGCAGGAAGATGCTGCAGCACAGGGGGCAGCCAAAATCATTTTAGTGGGAAAGAAGGAGTTTGTGCAGATGCCTATAGGAGCAGGCATAAAGGCAGTTGCGGACACTGCAGGGAAAGAAGTTGTTAAGGACAACAGGTTGAAGAAAGTTTTAGTTGTGACTGACAGAGGTCAGCAGCAGGTTCAGAAACAGGTTTGCAAACAGCAACCAGTTGAGAGGAATGACAAGGATGTTGTCATAGTTGGGACTATTGTTTGTCCTATAAGAGTTGACAGAAAGACAGAGTTGAACATTGCAGAAGTTCAAGAGGCAGTTCAGACAGAGGTTCTGGTCAGACAACCTGACAAACACAAGGTATGTGAGAGAAGGGCCTACATTGACAGGCATGAGGATTTACTTGCAAGAAAGCAAGTTACAGTTCAGAAGTCTTGGAGCAGCCAAGAGACAGCCGAGGATAAAGCTGGAATAGGTCAAGACACTGACATGGCAAAGTGTAAAGGTGGAGGACTTCCACAACCTAACTCATGGGACATGAGTTCTTTTCTGTTGGGGAGTATGGTGCAGGAGCACCTACCTGACAGCTGGCCTCCATGAGGCAGTTAGTTTGTTTTAGGTCTGGTTAATGTTTCCAAGAAGGTCTGATAAGACCAATGCATGTAATAAGGTCATGTTGACCATACTTTGCTATTTTTAGCTAGTTTGTTATGACAGTTGTCATGCTGTATGTCCGGTTGGATCTCCCAGCCGCCTGGAGAGATTTCCCAGTTGCTTGGGGTCAGGTCGGTAGTACTCACAGGAGATCCTATTTATGCATTAGGATCGGTTGATTTTAGATATTGCATTGAGAAGTTAGATTGCAGAGTGAGACAGAGGGAGAGACTGAGTGTTGTATTTGCATCTTTTGAAATCAATAAAGAGATCCTGTTGTGTCAATTCTCTGTTTGGATTCCATTGTGTGAAATCGATTTGCTGTTTTGGTGGTTGCATGGATTCGCTGATCCATTCCACCGGTTGATTCGTCGGATCGGTGGAATGGCTATGTACAGTAGTTTAGGATTTAGTCTGCATTTTGTGTTTGTTTGCATGCAGGATCGTCGTTGAGAGGTGTTGAGAACCCTAGCATGGGTATGTGCTAGGTCGTGCTGATAGTTAGAGTCTGGAAGATTGCCCTGAAAGTAGATCGAGTCACCCCAGGAGGTCCGACGGATTGGAAATTCGCTAAGGTTGGAAAATCCATCGCAACGGCATCATCAGGATATTTCTGTGTATATCCTGCAGTTACTTCAGGCGTCATCCGAGTAGATGGAGGTGAGCATGATGCAGTCGATTGCATAAGGTGAATGCGTTTCGGGGTGATCATCATCAGGTGTTGCCGAGGAGGAGCGTATCGGCATAAGGTAGAAGATCGGGTTGATAAAACCATCGCGGGCCGATAATGTTAAGTTTGGCCGACAACAGGATATTGGAGGAGCTGCATGTGACGTCATCGTCATCAGGATAATCGTCATCAGGATATTGGGGTGACGTAAGCATCGAAGGAAAGGTGCATGAGGTTGTGGTCATCAGGATATATGGAGGGGACAGGATATTTTATATCCTGCTGATGAACATGATGTTAAACATCATGATGCTGCAGAAAGTGTTTGGTGGTAAGATGAACAGTGAACATCAGGAGGATGTTTGCGCTTGCCGAATGTGATGATGCTGCCGATAGCCGGATATGATGATGCTGCTGACAGGCGAAAGAGCGAAGGTTTGTCTGCAAGAGGATATCGGTCGGCAGAGAAAATATGATGATGCTGACAGTGTTAAGGGAAATATGATGATGATGAAGGGTTGCGGACATACATGCTGTATGTCAAGGTTTTAGTGTGGATGCCTCTGCATCAGGGTATGCTAAAATAGGAGTTGATGAACTCCAAGAAGATTTCCCTACTCAAAGATGATGGTATATTCCCTAACTCAAGGATGATGAACCTCAAGTGATATGGGTGATTAATAGCCAATGTTTGATTCAAGACCTAAAGAGAGTAACTTAAGTGTGAGCTAAAAGATTTGTTTGACTAACAATGGATATGCAAGGACTGAGGACATGATAGAATAAAATGCAAGGACCAGGTGGAATGATCTAGATATGAAAGGACTGAAGGATTAGAACTAAAGAACGATTCCCCAAAGAGAATTAAATGCTAGGCTCATTTTGGACATGTAAGTCTAGTTCGTTCCTTAAAGGCCATTGATAAAAATTTCTCAGCAATATGTCTCATTTGTGGTAGTTCTTCAAGATGCATTTTTTGATAGACCTTGAACTACGATATATATGTTTGAAAAGGTGGAAATTGGATCTTCGCTTAGGGCTTTTTGTTTTGCAAGAGATCATGTAGACATCTGTGTTGTTTGACTTTTTGAGCAAGCTTTTGAGGTTTGCAAGGTTGGAATGTTATAGATTTTAGGTTTGGTGTTTGATTGAGATTGAAAATGTTTGAATACACACACAAAACATGACAGATAGAATGTTTTGGATGAATTTGATATAAAATCAAAGTAAAAGTCTGAATGGGGGCCTAGATTAGCCCCAACAATTTTCACTAGTCTCAACAAATTTGAAAACACTTGTAAGCATGCACAACCTAGGCTAGAAAGAGGATACTACTTGTTGAGTCCCCACTTGAATTACTCCATATACTGAGACAAAGTGGACAACTAGAGATATTGGTGACACTGGCTCCCCCACCACGGCACGAGCACACCAAATCTCTTACCTTGAAGATCTAGAGATCTTATGAACCAAGAGATTTTCTATCTCCACAATGAATAGTACGTGTAGGGCGGCTTCGGAGGTCCAACCTCTTGCACCAGCAAGCAAAAAAGGTTTTTTGCCTCTATAACAAGTGGTTTCTAGTCAGTGTTTCAGGATAATTTGGTGTCTATACATGCGATAGTTCACTCACTTAAGAGGCCTCCCAGCCCTCAAAAAGGGTTTTTACGCATCTCATAGATACTAATTGAGACTTCCGTCGGTATAGAACATCTGCACCAGGTGATTGATGACTTTTGTCACAACCACAATTATTTATATAGCGAACTGAAATGAAAGTACCACTTGGGTCATTCCCTCTCACAAATCGGGAGGCAGGCCCTCTAAAGGATTAAAAACATAAAAGAGATGGGTTTGGCTTCTGATCACCGAGTTTGCACAAGGTGAGAGCATACACCTACCACCTTACAAACACAACAAACAGTGATTAATTAACCCCTAGATTAATCTATGTGCAAATAGACATTTGAAAAAAATATTTAATCAATGAAATCCCTGCAAAACCACCATTAGTAGTTTGAATTTCCAGTCTTTAACAAAGAACATCAAGTTTTGATTTCAAATCTTTGGCATGTGATCCTGCACAAAAGCTAAGTTCAACATGGATTATCCACAAAATAAAACTAAACTAAAAAGGAAAATAACATTAATCCAACTAGCAAAAATTAACAAACAAAATTTAATCTAAACCTAACCATCAAAATTAAGAACTAATTCAACCGAAATAATCTAACTAACAAAACAAATGATTAATCTAAACTAATATGAAAAGCTAAATTAAAAATATAAATTAATCTCTAAATTAAAAACTAAATTTAGAAACTAAATAAAACTAAATCTAAATATATACTAATTTTAATTAAAAGTTGAATTAAGATTAAAAATCAAATTAAAACTATGTGATAAAGACTAAACGAAAAGGCTAAGGAAAGATATAAAAAATTAAAACTAAACTAAAAGAACATGTTTTTTATGTTGTTTGGTTTAAAAAATCTATTTAAAAGATTCTAAGTAAAGATGGACCGATGTATAAAGGAATTAATGATGAAAACAAAAATAATACAATATATGGGAATATCAAAGATTTGTAGGAATACTATAGATGAGGTCAATTTTACCCTCTTGTAATACAAAGTTAATACAAAATCAAACTTGGCTCACGCTATTGCAAATTTTAGTTCTATATTGGTGCCAACCATGGATGGGTTCGCTTTCTTTGTGGCCCCGTTTGACAAGGTAAATGGAAAATGTAGATCGAGGATGGAGGGTCCGCGGAGACTTCGACGACCAGGAGCTTGGAGCTAAGGTGCCACAGGTTTTTGATCAAGGGGGTGGTCGAAGTTCTAAAGATTGGCGGTGAGATTTCAACAAAGTGGTGACTAAGCAGTGGTGGTGCATACAGTGGATTTCGATATGGGATATCGATATGGTAAGTTTATTTAATTAATTAAAATAGAATTTTAATTAATTTGTGGCATGAATAATTAAATAAATAATAAATATTTATTTAATTATAGAATGAAAAGTTGGATAATTAAAATTAAATAATATAAATATTTATTTAATTTGGAGCAAAGATTAAGATAAGGATAATTAAATAAATTTAATTATTTATTTAATTTAGAAGAAAGATTTTAGGGCAATTTTATAGTGTCTATAGGAAGTATATTACTTGTTTTGATATATGCATCATGGAAAGCGCTGTGGTCATCTTCCTCTGCAATATCCTCTCCTTGTGTGACATATATTACAACAAACACTTCCCAAGTTAATTGGGGCTACCTTCATTTCAAGACCTTTGTTACCACCAACTTAATTAACCCCATGAAGGGCCAGGTATTTGAGTTTGCTATTTTGAACTTCTAGAGACATCTTTCTCAAAGTTTTGAATAAAAAATAAGGAACATTCATGATTCTTTGATGTCTTAAATGTACCATTAAATGAAGATGAGAAATATATATAAATGAGTACCTTCCATTGCAAGTTGCTTATTGAATGAGAGAATATGTCACTTTCAACCATAACTTTGGTAGTGAGGTCCCTAAGATGCCTTAACTAAGCACCATTTGGGTTCATTCTCCTAACTTCAAAAACTCTTTGTAAATACTTTCTAAATATAGTCTACCAACGGGAAAATATTGCTCCCCAATGTTAGGCAACCTTGTAGCAGTTGCGAGCAACTCCACATCAAAAGGAAACCCCTCATTACAATTTTACCCTCTTGCATCCCATGTTGAAATCTAGGGCAACTTGGTCATAAAATCCATGCAATTATTTGAAAAACATCATCCAACCTGCTATCTTAAAAATATGATAAATGTATGACTTTTCCTTCAACCGGTCAACACCTTTTGACTCTCTTCGGTTATGTCCACTGTCCATTGTGCTCAAACTTCTAGCCCTTGCCCTTTGCAACCCTACCTATGAAACACATTTCCACGCCATGCCACGATTATTATTTGTTATTAGATATGTCATAAATAAAAATAATAAAAAGTAGAATGTGTAATGTGTCTACATTGGGATTGGACAACTAACAACTGTCAAGCTAACTTAATAACTTGACAGGACAATTCATAACTACACGGTACTTCCCCACAAGTTAAAGAGTTGCACAATCTTTTATGAAGTTTTGTTGTAAGCTCAAAATTTGCATAATACACATGTTGAAGATTGAGTGTATTGCCTCATTTAATATTACATTAAGTGTGATCTATTCTTATAATCTCTTCATAATTTCATGTTGCCTTCTTGATTTTTGAGAGGAGTTATGACAATCCGTCATCACAGATGATGTTTATTGTGTAAGCCTCGTTCATTGTGTTCATCTCAAGGTTGAAAGCATCCTAAATGGACCTTTAGCACTTCATTATATGTTATAACTTAGTGAGAAATATGGACTCTTAGAAAAACAAATGGTTGTTCTTTGAAGTGCAAAAATGAGAGCCACATGAACTAAGCCCAAGTTTGATATTATGAAATTATCTCATGTTGTTTTCTCTTTTGAATGTGATGCTATGGAGAATGATATCCATGTTCTAATTGGGCTAGATTTTATGTTAGAATGTCCAAGGGTCCTACAGTATTCAGACGTGGCCTCAGATTTTCTACCTAATGTGATGGATCTTCTTCAAAATTTTGATTTCCTTAAAATGCTTACTTTTGGGTATGTACAAGATTATCTAATTTCTCATGAAAGGTTCTATAATGTTGTCACTAGATATGCTTTGTTTTATGGAGCAACTCTTGTTGGGGGAATATTTTCTTTGAAGCGGATTATGAATGAGCATGCCATCACTTGTATTTACAATGTAATGAAAATAAACTTTCAAAATGACTGTGTCCTCATTTGAACCGAACTACCATGAATTCACACAAAAGAAAAATTAAAAATAATTTTGCAAGAAAAGTGTTAAGGGTTTTCAATGCCATTCATTTTCTTCTCAGCCATGCTCCTCCTCAACTCTCTCTTGCAATGGAACCTATGCCTCCTTATCCTTTGAATGTTGCTCTAGTGCAAGTTCCTCTACCAATGCTTAAATATTGAATATCATATAATTTTTGAGTTTTCAAATATTATGGTTGTTCACTGTAATATCTCTATATGTTTTTGATACTTTGGTTATACTCCAGTTGTGAGATATTACGTTGTAATATGATGATACTATGTATTTTTGGTATTTCAAGGACCTTTTTATATAATTATTGGTATTTACACCCTTTTTATCAAAAAGTAAATATATTAAGCCCATTTTAGTATAAATTATTGTTCAATGTTGTAAGTTACATAATTATTGCAAAAAATGAAGACATGCACAAATATTCTCACTAATTGATTATATTGACTCTATTTTCAAAGGAAGAATGAATTGGTAATTATAAAAAATAAATACATAGTTTCAAATTTTGGAGAAATTGTTTGTAATTCAGTTTATTAATCAAGTTCATGAATTTGCCAAATATCTAGGTCAGTTGTGTTTGACATTGGTTGGGAACCATCTCATTATTCTTCATCCTATATTTCAACTAGCTTCTCTGAAACCCTATTTGAATTCACTGGCCAATCTTTTGATTGAGATAAAATATTTGTCACACCTCTTCTTTCACAAGTGGACTTGCAAATTGCAATAGTTTTATCAAATGGAAATGTTTGAACATTGTACCTAGTTGTATAAAGCCTCAAACAATTCTCTAATTTTTTCAAGTTTGTTTCGTAACTTTGACTTCAAAAATGATAGGAATTGAAAACTCTTTCACCCTTTATTGAACTTGGAATCATTATTTGGCACAAATCTACGAGTTTGAAATATTATAAAATAGAATATCATAGAATTTTGATCAAACTTAATTGTTTCCATAACTTGGTTATTGATCCATGTTCCAAAGGATGGTCAAGGAATTTATATTATTCAATCATTATTTATACAAATTGAATAGATTGTTCTGCCAACTTTCTCTTATCTATTATTCTTTCTATTTGTACTCCATTTGTTTCTACTGTTCTACTAAAATGATTGGCCAAGTACCTCACCTTGCTCTAAAAATCTTGTGGTGAACTAATAGAAGACACACTAATGGCGTTCCAATATTAAGGATAAACTATAGCCATTGCTTAAAGAAGTTCATCCTGAGGAAAGTGCTCTTTGATCTCAAAAGATAGACTTCTCACAATTTCATGTAATGTGTTCTTTGTGGAAGAAATGAGATCTTTAAAATTCTCTTATAACATTTTTTCTGGTCCGACCTGAGAGCTTCATCCAACTTTACTAAAGTAGTGCAATTCTACCATATATCCATGCATTGATGCACATAAATCACTTACATCGTTTTATTCTAGAAAGTTATCCAAGTGTTCAATCTCCATCATTACTTCTTAACTTACAAACTTTGGATAGGTATAAATGCTTTAGATTGAATGCTATACAGATTGTCTAGAGTAAGATATATTATTTTATGTAGCTTTGAGTAGTCTACAATGTACATTGTTCTATCTTATGCCTTCTTTGACAGAACATTCATTTCTTTCAACAAGTGAAGAATTCTAGATAGAGTCAATAATGTCTCGACATCAGTGATTAGTGCCAACATATTTGTTTGGTTTGTGTGATTTTTGTAGAATAGACCTAACAATGATTGATACTTTTGGAACAATCTATTTGTCGATCCGTGTAATTCTAAAGTACTGAAAAAATTTCCAACATAATTACTGAAGTAAAATCCACATTAACATCAAGTGAGTAAGTAATGTAAAGTAAAGTAACTACAACATCATCATGGAAGAGATAACCATAACTTCTAATGTCAATGCAAGATTCCATTCATAAGTTTGATATCAAATCTAGTTTCATTACATCTTTCTGAAGTTGATTACAGAGTTTCCAAGTCAAAAATTTTACATGTTTCAATAATGGCATAACGCCTTGAAATAATTTTGTATTACAAGAAGAAGTACAACTATCATCAATGTCAAATAACTCTAATAATCAGTCCTCAACCGCCATCGACCAACCGACCATCTGCTGCGTCGAAGGACAAGAACATGGTTCAGGCACTTTTTTTGCCCAACCACAAAGTTTGTACTTCCCCAGTATCCTTCAAATTGAAGGATGCCTAACCCTTATTGAAGGGCCTAGCAACTTGTAAACAAGTATAGGGTGGAATCTAGTGTGTGCCTATCATTCTACATGCATCTCTATCATGAATGCATCATCTCATCAATAACATATGGCAGGGAAAATATATATATCAACTAGGCAATCAAACCATTCACTACGATGGTACATATGTCTATTTCAACATCACAGTCACTTTGGCCAAAGCAATAACCATATAACGGCATGTAGGTTTTGAAAAACAAAAACCTACCTCCTTGATTTCCCATACTCGACACCCGTCCTAAAAGGCAACTTTCCATAAGCATAAAACATTAAAAAAATATATACAAAGGGAATTTCCATTCCAAGTATAATTCACATCAAAATCAAGTAGATTTAACGCATGCATAATCAAAAGAGAGTAATACATTTAAGATTCTACTTTTGTTCATTTTACGTAACTAATTTCCTCAACGAACATGGTTTGACTTATTAGATATATCTAAATCTGTTTGTGAGTTCAATCGGATTTCATTGTAGTACTTTAGGTTTCAAATAAGAGTTAAATTAGATATCCTATCTAATATTTAATTAAAAATAAATATATATATATCATGTAGGGGTAAGTGCAAGAAGATGGGGGGCCAAAAAGGAGTTTTAAGTGGCCACTTTTTTGTGAAATCAGGAAATGCTGGCTTTGGATGAGAAATTGAGCATAGTTAGACTTAAAATTTGGAGATGCAATGAAAATAATGTTCATAATGCTTTGAGTCTACTTTCTAAACTACTAATTTTTTTTGAAAATGGTATAGATTAAGGGGTTCAAAAGAGGGAGCCACAAAAATTGTTGTTGTTTCTGTAAAAAAAATAACATAGAATGTTTTGTGGCTCCCTCAAAAGGTAAATTTTTTTTTGGTATTTTTAAAATCGCTTCGGTGAGAAGTTAGCTAACAAAATGTAGTTTATGCTCGATTTTTTTGATAATTTTTTGATTTTTTACTAATTTTCAAAGTGGACACATCCTAAAAAATAGAATTTTGGCCGTACTAACCTTATAAATTTTGAAAACTAGTTGAAAATCATTTTTTCTTTTTTTAATATGTGTATAATGGAGTCTAGTTTCTAAATATGTATTTTTTAAAAAATTTCAATGAATGGTTAATTTACAAAGAAAAAAAGACCAAATAGTGGTTTTTGCCCAAAATCGGACACACAAACAAAAGAAATTAAAGATGAAAGGCTTAAAATTGTCAAAATGTGAAAAAAATTACATCGTTAAATAGCTAAGAGAAAGCCTAACATTACCCAGGTGTTTGATTTGTTTGACCTTGAAACACGTGCAAATATGAGGGTTAGCACGAACAAAATTATGTGAAATCTTGAAGAATCTGCAAAAACACATCTGTGGATGTTGAAAAGGCACTCCAAGCTTTTGGGTTGGAAATCCAAATCCCAATCCCAAGGCTTGGGATTCCCAAAGCACAACATAACACGAGTGCGTTATGCTATGCTTTTTTGCTTTTTTGCATGTTTGCCGGTGTTTTCCCAGTTCGACATAACACGAGCGCATTATAACGCGCTCGTGTTATGTCTTCCTTTGAATGAGATATGTTCAAATTTCATAAGTATATTTCATGGATGTTTATATCTATTCTTATAGGTATGTATGCATGTACATGTATGCATGCTTGTATGTATGTACATGTATGCATCTGTGTATGTATGTATGTTTGTATGTATGCATGTATGTATGTAAGTGTTTTGGGTTTAGTGTATATAAGGACCTGAGCTTGTATAGTTTTGAGGGTTGAGGGATTAGGGCTTAAGTAATAGGTAGAGGGTAGAGGGTTGAGGGTTACAGTTGAGGGTTAATATTTAGGTTGTTGAGTGTATAAGATTAAGTGTGTAAGGAGCGAGGATTATGGTTTAGGGTTTATGATATGGATTGAGGGTATATAAGGCATCGGGTGACTTGGGTTGAGAGCACATATGGTTTAGGTTTAATTTAAGTATAGGGTTGAGGCACAATATTTAAGGTTTAGGATATAAGGGTGAGGTTATATGGTCTAGGGATGAGGGTTTCAAGGTGTTAGCTTCAGGTTTAAGGTATAGGGTTGATGATTGATGTATTAGGGCTTAAGTATATTATTGAGGGTATAGGGTTGAGGGTTTAGGGATAGGTTTTAGGGTTTAAGGTTTAAGGGTTAAGGGTTGAGGGATAGGGTTTAAGGTTTAGGGGTAAGGGATTAGGGTTTAAGGTATAGTGTCTTGGGTTGAGGGTTTAGGAATAGGCATAGCATTTAGGGTTTAGGGACAAGGGATTAGGGTTGAGGGTTGAGGGATTAAGGTTTAAGGTATAACTTGCTGAGGGTTGAGTGTTTAAGGATAGGGTTTAGGGTTTAGGGTTGAGGGATTAGGGTTTAGAGTTGAGGGATTAGGGTTTAAGGAATAGTGTTGAGGGTTGAGGGTTTAGGGTTGAGGGATTATGGTTTAGGGTTGATGGATTAGGGTTTAAGGAATATTGTTGAGGGTTGAGGGTGTAGGAATAGGGTTTAGGGTTGAGGGATTAGGGTTTAGGGTTAACAGATTAGGGTTTAATGTTGAGAGTTGAGGGTTGAGGGTTGAGGGTTTAGGGATAGGGTTGATGGTCAAGGGATTAGGGTTAAAGTAGAGTGTTGAGGGTAGAGGGATTAGGGATAGGGTTTATGGTTGAAGGTTTAACAATTAAGGGTTGAGGCTTTAGGGCTGAGGGTTAAGGGATTGGGGTTTAAGATATAGTGTTGAGCATTGAGGGTTTATGGATAGGTTTTAGGGTTTAAGTTTTAAGGGTTAAGGGTTGAGGGATAGGGTTTAGGGTTTAGGGATAAGGGATTAGGGTTTAAGGTATAGTGTCGAGGGTTGAGGGTTTAGGAATAGGGATAGCGTTTAGGGTTTAAGGATGAGGGATTAGGGTTGAGGGTTGAGGGTTGAGTGATTAGGGTTTAAGGTATAGTGTCGAGGGTTGAGGGTTTATTGATAGTGTTTAGGGTTGAGGGTTGAGGGATTAGGTTTTAGGGTTGATGGATTAGGGTTTAAGGTATAGTGTTGAGGGTTGAGGGTTTAGGGATAGGGTTTAGGGTTGATGGATTAGAGTTTAATGTTGAGGTTAGGGTTAGAGTGTCGAGGGTAGAGGGATTAGGGATAGGGTTTAGGGTTAAAGGTTTAAGGATTTAGGGATGAGGGTTTAGGGATGAGGGTTTAAGGCTTAAGATATAGTGTCAAGTGTTGAGGGTGTAGGGATAGGGTTTAAGTTTTAAGGGTTAAGGGTTGAGGGATAGGGATTAGGGTTTAAAGTATAGTGTTGAGGGTTGATGGTTTAGGGATAGGGTTTAGGTTTGAGGGATTAGGGTTAAAGTAGAGTGTCGAGGGTAGAGGGATTAGGGATAGGGTTTAGGGTTGAAGGTTTAAGGATTTAGGGTTGAGGCTTTAGGGATGAGGGTTAACGGATTAGGGTTTAAGATATAGTGTCGAGTGTCGAGGGTTTAGGGATAGGTTTTAGGGTTCAAGTTTTAAGGGTTAAGGGTTGAGGGATAGTATCAATCCCATTGAGGGTTTAGGAATAGGGATAGTGTTTAGGGTTTAGGGATGAGGGATTAGGGTTGAGGGTTGATGGATTAGGGTTGAGGGTTGACGGATTAGGGCTTAGGGATAAGGTTTAGGGTTGAGGGATTAGGGTTTAAGGTATAGCATTGAGGATTTAGGGATAGGGTTTAGGGTTGAGGGATTAGAGTTAAGGGTTGAGGGATTAGGCTTTGACGTTGAGTGTTGAGGGTTGAGGTTTTAGGGTTGAGGATTTAGGGATAGGGTTGAGGGTCGAGGGATCAGAGTTAAGGGTTGAGGGATTAGGGCTTGACGTTGAGGGTTGAGTACATTGAGGTTTGAGGGTTGAGGGTTTAGGGATAGGGTTGAGGGTCGAGGGATTAGGGTTAAAGTAGAGTGTCAAGGGTATAAGGATTAGGGATAGGGTTGGAGGGTTTAGGGATAAGGGATTAGGGTTTAAGGTATAGTATTAAGCCCGTTGAGGGTTTAGGAATAGGGATAGCGTTTAGGGTTTAGGGTTGAGGGATTAGGGTTGAGGGTTGAGGGATTAGGGTTTAGGGATAAGGTATAGGGTTGAGGGTTGAGGGATTAGGGTTTAAGGTATAGTGTCGAGGGTTGAGGGTTTAGGGATTGGGTTTAGGGTTGAGGGATTAGAGTAAAGGGTTGAGGGATTAGGATTTGACATTCAGGGTTGAGGCTTTAGGGTTTAGGGTTTAGGGATAGGGTTGAGGGTCGAGGGATTAGAGTTAAGGGTTGAGGGATTAGGGTTTGATGTTGAGGGTTGAGGGTTTAGGGATAGGGTTGAGGGTCGAGGGATTAGGGTTAAAGTAGAGTGTCAAGGGTATAAGGATCAGGGATAGGGTTGGAGGGTTTAGGGATAAGGGATTAGGGTTTAAGGTATAGTATCGAGCCCATTGAGGGTTTAGGAATAGGGATAATGTTTAGGGTTTAGGGATAGGGTTTAGGGTTGAGGGATCAGAGTTAAGGGTTGAGGGATTAGGGTTTGACGTTGAGTGTTGAGGGTTGAGGTTTTAGGGTTGAGGGTTTAGGGATAGGGTTGAGGATCAAGGGATCAGAGTTAAGGGTTGAGGGATTAGGGTTTGATGTTGAGGGTTGAGTACATTGAGGTTCGAGGGTTTAGGGTTTAGGGATAGGGTTGAGGGTCAAGGGATTAGGATTAAAGTAGAGTGTCGAGGGTATAAGGATTAGGGATAGGGTTGGAGGGTTTAGGGATAAGGGATTAGGGTTTAAGTTATAGTATCGAACCTGTTGAGGGTTTAGGAATAGGGATAGCATTTAGGGTTTAGGGATGAGGGATTAGAGTTGAGGGTTGAGGGATTAGGGTTGAGGGTTGAGGGATTAGGGTCTAGGGATAATGTTTAGGGTTGAGGGTTGAGGGATTAGGGTTTAAGGTATAGTGTTGAGGGTTTAGGGTTGAGGGATTAGAGTGAAGGATTGAGGGATTAGGATTTGATGTTGAGGGTTGAGGGTTGAGGCTTTAGGGTTTAGGGTTTAGGGATAGGGTTGAGGGTTGAGGGATTAGAGTTAAGGGTTGAGGGATTAGGGTTTGACGTTGAGGGTTGAGGGTTGAGGTTCGAGGTCGAGGGTTGAGGGTTGAGGGATTAGGGTTAAAGTACAGTGTCAAGGGTATAAGGATTAGGGATAGGGTTGGAGGGTTTAGGGATAAGGGATTAGGGTTTAAGGTATAGTATCGAGCCCATTGAGGGTTTAGGAATAGGGATAATGTTTAGGGTTTAGGGATAGGGTTTAGGGTTGAGGGATTAGAGTTGAGGGTTGAGGGATTAGGATTTAGGGATAAGGTTTAGGGTTAAGGGTTGAGGGATTAGGGTTTAAGGTATAGTGTTGAGCATTTAGGGATAGGGTTTAGGGTTGAGGGATTAGAGTGAAGGGTTGAGGGATTAGGATTTGACGTTGAGGGTTGAGGGTTGAGGCTTTAGGGTTTAGGGTTTAGGGATAGGGTTGAGGGTTGAGGGATTAGATTTAAGGGTTGAGGGATTAGGGTTTGACGTTGAGGGTTGAGGGTTTAGGGTTGAGGTTCGAGGGGTGAGGGTTTCGGGATAGGGTTGAGGGTTGAGGTTTGAGGGTCGAGGGTTGAGGTTCGAGGGTCTAGGGTTTCAGGATAGGGTTGAGGGTTGAGGGATTAGGGTTAAAGTAGAGTGTCGAGGGTATAAGGATTAGGGATAGGGTTGGAGGATTTAGGGATAAGGGATTAGGGTTTAAGGTATAGTATCGAGCCCATTGAGGGTTTAGGAATAGGGATAGCATTTAGGGTTTAGGGATGAGAGATTAGAGTTGAGGGTTGAGTGTTGAGGGATTAGGGTTTAGGGATAAGGTTTAGGGTTTAGGGTTGAGGTAGACAAGGAGTGACTGAGAGACATAGAGAGGGGAGAGGTAAAGAGGTGAGGGGGAGAGATAAGTGAGATATAGAACATGAGCTAATGGAACTAGAGGTGAGATATTGTAAAGGTGCTATCGAAGGTGAGATATGCACAAATATTTATGGATCAATCTATAGCAAGACAAAACACAAGCGCGTTATAACGTGCTCACATTTTATCCTTCTATAGAAATGGTAAAAACGTGTTGACTCCCGTGATCCAGGCCCACATGCTCTATTTTCATGCTGATTATGCACGTGTTCCGACAAAAAAGAAGTGCTTTCATGCTATTGGGAAGTTCACATGCACATTTTACACATTCTACCACCTTTGCATGATCTTTCCACCACCTTTTCTACTTTGCCAACTTGAGAAGGAGGAAATAACATAGATTTCACACCAAGTTTGATATATATCTATTCAAGTTTCAATTTTTGTAGTGTTGCAATGTTAATTGTGATTCAATTTTAGGAATTTAACATTATAGATTGGTTAATAGTATTGTTGTTAGTAATTATATTTGAGTATTATTCAATTTAACATTGAAAAGGAAGCAAGTGGTGAAAAACTCAAATTGTTGAGGAGTTTGATGCAAAAAGAAAAAAACACTACATAATTGGGTACTCTCTCTATTCAAATCTTCATTTTTTAGGTATGTCAAGTCTTTACATGCATGTTCTTTACATTTTCTTTAATTCTATTTGAATTACTTTATCATGCTTTATCATACATGTTTAAAATAGACACATTCCCAATCAAGAAAGTAGCCTATAATCTCACATGATGCCATGTATATTTTCTACACTTGGGCTCTTTAATAATTATGTGTAATAAACAGACCTTAACATACCATGATGTCAAACTATATAAGAATAAATCCTTAAAACATAATAAAAATACAATCCCACTATTATCTTGTCATATTAACAAGTTAAAAAACAAATGAATAGGTGCTAAGATCATACAAGTATGCACATGACATGATGATTTGTATGCACATATCTTGGGCTAGGACATTCCTTATGCACCTATTCATGATGGTTTGTACATGCACATGATACAACAATTGTTGTCTATTCCTTCACAAGCCACCCAAATCCTAGTATCCCTAGTACCAACAAAACACCTTCTCAATTCCAAATCCTAGTAGCCCTAGTAACAACAAACATGTCAAATTAGGTCTGCC
Organism: Cunninghamia lanceolata; assembly: GCA_027924645.1. Taxonomy (NCBI): domain Eukaryota; kingdom Viridiplantae; phylum Streptophyta; class Pinopsida; order Cupressales; family Cupressaceae; genus Cunninghamia; species Cunninghamia lanceolata. Next base: position 8,844,994 of record BSBN01001344.1, on the reverse strand, counting down.
TCAACCTTTTCAAGCATGAAGTCCCATGTACTCTTTTCATGGCTGCAATAATTTGCTTTGTATGCTTTGTACCTATTTTGGTTGAGTGACATTTACTCTTTTACATGATGATTGTATATACATTTACTATGAAGGGTTTAATGACATATATTTTAGTTATTTGTATGGATTCATTTCTTAGGAACTAATATTGGTCTCTTTATCATGCTACAGACAAATTCTCCCTCATGCCGAGGAAACAATCAAGAATTAAACCAACACAGGAAGAGATAGAAGCTAAGAATGCAAAGAAAGCAGTGGCTATGAGGGAACTTCGTGAGAAGAGGAAATTGGACACAATAAATGAAGACATGCCAATTGAAGAGGAACCACAACCATCACAAAGAGATATGGTATTAGCAGCATAAAGAGAACAAATGCAAAAACTTCGTGCTATGAGAGATTTGAATACCATAGTTGGAGACACGTCCTCTACCGTAAGTCAACATGTAGGGACACCATCTACCACATCTCAAGTTGAGAGTACATCATCACTCACATGTGATGAAGGAGGTATGCCATCTATTCCATCTTCGATCGAAGGTATGCTATCTAGCCCATCTCATTTAAATATTGATGAAATTCCTAATGTTGAGATGAATTTACCTACCTTAACACCACCTAGAATTTTGCATAGAAAGCCAAAGTATTTGATTGATATTGATGAGAATATGTTGCAGCCAATGGAAGGTAAGATTCCAAAACGCACTTGTAAAAGATATGCTCATAAGATTTGGAGATTGTTCTTTGAAAAGTTAAATGAGATTGCAAGATGTCAACTATTCATTGAAATGATGCGAAGTATAAAGTATAGGTCCATCATGAAGATTCTTGGGTTGAGAACATCAGAGGCTTCAAGTGAAAAATCTATTGTCAAGAATCTAATGAGTGTGTATGAGAGTGTCGGTAACACCTTACGCACAAAAGATACTAATGCAACACGGCGTATGATTACATCAACTATAGTAAGTAGTCAAATGAGGAAAGCTCGTCTCATTAGAAAGATGAGTCAAGAATTGAGAATTAATAGGAAAACTTTATCAAGAGCCATTGGAAGACGCCAAAGAATTGAGGACACTAATGCCAATGAATTATGGGCGTTCTCGGGGAGACTACCATGAAAAGATAAACCAATTGTTGAAGCATTGAGATCACTAATTGAAGACTTTTGGAAGAATTACACAAGGGTATCTCTGAATCAAAGGGATGTGGTAAGAAGGAGAATCGGTAGTCAGAACCGTGAGCCACATCTAAAGCATTTTTTGGATGAGACTCAAACACAGTTTTATGGTAAATTTCTAGAGAAGTATCCTCAAATTAAAATTTGTCAAAGATATTTTGAAATGCTAAAACCTTTCTATGTCAAGATAAATCACACACACACACTACTTGTTGTTGTAGATTACATATTAAATTTTCTAACCATTTTGATGTTTATAGGTCTATATGTTTAGATATGCATACTAACAATGTTTTGCAGGGTTGTACCATACATGCCCCACCACAATCTTCAAGAGACTTCATATCAAGAATTTGATGTGAAAAAGAGGAAGGTCAAATATTCTACAAGAAATTATGCTTAGATGGCACATATCATCATTGCGGTGGCTTGCAAAATTTACCAATATGTGAACATATGGAAAGAACACGTGTGGTTGAAAACAAACTAGTAGAGTTTGGCAAGTATAAAATAGTGGCATACAATACAAAATATGGTAAAGAAGCAAAGATGTGTGAATTGGTTATTGAAAAGATTCTAGTGTATCAATTTATGCCTATATTTTGTGACAGCATAGTGTATGAGTATGCAAGACATGCCCATAGAGCTCGATGGTTGGACTTGCAATTCAAGTTATGCAAGGACACATTTCCAGTTGGTAGCATTGTTCTAGTCATTGACTTTGCAGAGAACTACAGTCTACAGCCACAGCGTGAGGTGCAATAACAATATTATAACTCCACACAGGTTTCTATATTTGTGCACATCACATTCATTCATGCGAATGATAGTACAGAGGATGATAGAAAGATCATAAGGGAGTATAATTTCTATATTAGTGATGATCGCACACATTCTACGAAGTTCGTGCAAGGTTGCTTCCAGGTGTTCTACAATGATTTGGCTAGAAGGGGCATATCGTTTAGTTAGCATATCATATGGTCGGATAACTGTGCGTCACAATTCAAGAACTTGTAGAATTTCTATTGGCTGAGTAGGAGGCATAATTTTATAGGTATTCAACATATGTGGAACTTTTGTGAGGCCGAGCATGGAAAGGGGGAGCATAATGGTGCAGGAACATGTATCAAAAGAGCCATAGCACGAGAAGAGTTAAAGTATAAAGATAATGCAAAGTTGACAGATGCAAAATTGATTGTCGAGTGGTGTAATGATTCCATGAGTCCAGATAATGAAGGTAAGTCTTCAGTTCATAGATTTTTTGGTTGATAGATGATACTAACATTGCACCATATGAGGACTGTTCTACACTGACAGGATCAAGTGAGATACACTCTTTTAGAAGCTCAATTGCAGGTTCATGGAGTATCCATATGTGAAAGATGTCATGCTTTTGTTCTTCCTATACAATTCAAGCCTGTAATGAGTGCGAGTCAAATGAGTGGGTTGATGAATGGCAGTTAAGTTATCTTAGCCCACTTGACACGTATCGACCCCTAACGGCACTGGAACTAACACAGATGGAATCATCAGTTGACTTTGACCACATATCAGATCTAGTTCAACCAAGTAATATATCTATTTGTATAGTTTTTGAAATTCCTAATGTCATCTTACTTTGTAGTGTTTTTGTAATGTTGACTAATTTTATCTAATTTTCTACACATATCAATGTAGGGCACATATATGCAGTTGTTGCAGATGAAGATAATGAAGAGGGAATAGATTATTATTTATGTCATTGTGTTGAGGCCAAAAAGAAACTGGAGGCCCCAGTTACAGATGGAGAAAACATCGAATACCCTACAGGCTTAGTGGTTATTACTGGAACATGGCTTAGAAGGTACCCACATAAGAGTGTTAATGTTTGGCTGTTTCAGGACTTTGACACGCATCAGAAGATTCTTCATTACTCAAACCTTGTTGTGGCATCCAATGTTCATTTGATACAGTATCAAGGTAGACCTTTGAACAAAAGCATGTGGAAGGTGCGTGAGTCTGACTATGAAGCAATACTTGACACAATAAAGAGTAGAGCAGACTCAGATGGTTCATTGGATTAACTTGTAAGTATTCACATTGATTTTGTAAAGTCATGTTACATTGAATTGTAAGTATGCACATTAATTTGTAAGGTTTGTCTTTTTTTATTTCTTGCTGCATTTTTACACATATACACATTTTTACATCATCATGTTATGCTTCATGGGGTTAGACCTAAGTGATGGATGAAGTTGATCTTGAGAATAATGTATAAAATCTAGGTAATGTATAAAATATAGGTGTCTCTAGGTTTCTTGGTTTCTAACTAGATAATAGGTGTCTCTAATTGTTTCTTAGGTATATACGATATGTCAACTAGGTAGATAGAGACTAGAAAATAGGTGTCTTAGGTTTCATGCATCTACTAGAATACATGTGTCTTAGGTCTTAGGTGAGGCCACATGAGCTTCCATCTTCATGTGGTTGGCCTTGTTAGTATAGAATATTTATATTTCTTGAAGCTAAGGGAAGCTCTTTTTCTTCATAGGAAAACTTTATCGACTTCAGTTGCAGTAATGGTGCAGGGGCACCTAGGTTGTCATGCCTCCAAGACGGATCAAAAAATAAAATTTTGTTTTGATTGAGTCAATTGTATGTAATAAGGTCTTCTAAGACCATTTCATTTGTTTTTAAGTTACTTTGAGTCATTTGGGGTCAGTTTGAGTCTTTGAGTCATGTTGCAAAAAAGTGTCAATGTTGTCAAGTTGTACAAAGCAACTTTTGCATTTTTGGTGTCCTGCTCTTGATGCGACCAAACTGACTATTCTAATACATCTAGATGGGTACATTTACACTAGGCATGGTCTTATTTTTCACCCAAACATGTCGAAATAGTCCGAGCTACATTGTACCGACGATATCCCTAAAGAGTCCAAAGTGTAAAAAGGTAGCAATCTTTGAAGAGATGTTAGTCAAAAATCGTGTCACTCAGAAACATTATGTGTAAGGAAACATGATCATGTAGAGTGTCTCTACAATAACCTCTCTCAGTTTTTTATATCTCTGAGGCATTTGCCCGTGGTAAAAAGTTTTTTGCTGCCCCAAAAATTGTTAGAAGGAGGCAGTGTAAAGTTGCAAAGGGGTGTAACTTTCATCCTGTTCCTGGTGCGACCAAAATGAATGTTCCAACATGTTTAGATGGGTACATTTACGCTAGGCACGGTCCTATTTTTCACCCAAACATGTCAAAGTAGTCCGAGCTACATTGTACTGACGATATCCCTGAAGAGTCCAAAGTGCAAAAAGGCAGCAACCTTTGACGAGATGTTACTTGAAAACTGTGTCACTTAAAAACATTCTGTCTAAGGTAACGTGATCATGTAGAGTACCTCTACAATAACCTCTCTTGGTTTTTTATATCTCTGAGGCATTTGGCTGTGGTGAAGGTTTTTTGCTGCCCCAAAAATCATTAGAAGGAGGCAGTGTAAAGTTGCAAAGGGGTGTAACTTTCGTCCTACTCCTGATGTGACCAAACTAACTATTCCAACACATCCAGATGGGTACATTTATGCTAGGCATAGTCCTTTTTTTCACGTAAACATGTCAAAACAGTCCGAGCTACATTGTACCAACGATATCCCTGAAGAGTCCAAAGTGCAAAAAGGTAGCAATCTTTGATGAGATGTTACTCGAAAACTATGTCACTTAGAAACATTCCGTCTAAGGCAACATGATCATGTAGAGTGTCTCTACAATACCCTCTCTTGGTTTTTTATATCTCTGAGGCATTTGCCCGTGGTGAAAGGTTTTTTGCTGCTCAAAAAATCGTCAGAAGGAGGCAGTGTAAAGTTGCAAAGGGGTGTAACTTTTGTTCTTCTCCTCGTGTGGCCAAACTGATAGTTCCAACGCATCTAGATGGGTACATTTAGGCTAGGCATGGTCCTGTTTTGCACCCAAACATGCCAAAATAGTCTGAGCTACATTGTACCAGCGATATCCCTGAAGAGTCCAAAGTGCAAAAAGGCAGCAATCTTTGATGAGTTGTTACTCAGAAACTGTGTCACTTAGATACATTATGTCTAAGGTAACACAATCATGTAGGGTCCCTCTACAATAACCTCTCTCAGTTTTTTATATCTCTAAGGCATTTGCCCGTGGTGAAAGTTTTTCTGCTGCCCCAAAAATTGTCAAAATGAGGTAGTGTAAAGTTGCAAAGGGGTGTAACTTTTATTTTTCTCCTCATGCGGCCAAATTGACAATTCCAATGCATCTAGATGGGTACATTTAGGCTAGCCATGGTCTTGTTTCGCACCCAAACATGCCAAAACAGTCTGAGCTACAAACACTAACTAGTCTTCAATCTTCAAACACTACAAATACCATGATATCCTGCATAAAGTTGTCTTTTAGCGTTTTATAAAGACATGCCCATCAAATTCAACTACATAGAGATGATTGTTTGTATTCCAAATCTCTTTTAAATACTGACCTTCCAATCCTTTTTCTTGCCCTCATATCAATTAAATATGACCTTCAATTATGATATGGCGCTCGAGCTTATGAGAGTTTACCAGAGACGTCAGTTGAGTTAGGTTGAAGGGCCAGTGAACTAATGACTTAAAAACCCTTTAGTAGGTTGATTTAAGTGATAGTAACTTCTGATTATAAGTCAATATTAAATTAAAACAAAAGTGCACTTTACACAAGACAAGCAATTGAGGGTTTTAAAGTCTTAAGAAAAGTAGATTCTTTTTAGGATTTAATGCCCAATATGCAAACCCTAACTATGAATAAGAGTATAATTATGAAAGCTTGTGTCTTCTCTAACTTCTTATTGCAAGAACAAAACCACATCCACCATGAATATGAACCTTGCATCATATCAACCTTTCAAGATAGACCTTATCATGAAAACCATATTCACAACAAAACCTTGCATGAACAAAACCACATCCACCATAAACATGAACCTTGCATCATATGAACCATGTTTGTCTTGTGCAGCATTAACATGAATTGAGAGACCTTATCATGAAAACCATATTCACAACATCATGCACCTCATGACCATCACCTACCTTGAATCACTGTATCACCTTATCAACATCATGGCATCAACCTTGACATCAATGAGAAACAACCTTGACCCTTTGACTTCAATGACAACTTTGAACCTTGACTGTTGATGACTTATGGAAGCCTATATCCCCAATGTTATGTTGCATACTAAAATTAGGTAAGACTCAATGTAATCTCATAACCTCGCCTTATATGCAAGAGGAATTACATTTAATAACCACAATGGTCATCAGGTGCTCATAAGCATATGATTTTGACTATCTTATTCAAAACAACAAACATACTCTTTGCATCCCAATATGGTATAATAACAAGAAATTAAGAAATATTTTCAATTAACCAACTCATAAAGAATATGGATCAGCATACTCATTTGAATATTTTCAATTGAGCAACTCATAAAGAATATGAATATTTTATGTTCAACATGATGATTCATTTTTATTTTAAATACAACTTTTATCTTTTAGTTTCAAAATGAGGTTTAGGTGATACTTGAATAACAATAACTGGCTTATTGGATCAAGAAACATCCTATGTAATACAATTAGACTTTAAATATTTGAAGTAGCCATCTACAAATATCCATTCAAACGTGGATTTATAATGCAAGTATGGATGCCATCAATAAAAAAGATTTGTATTAACCAAATATCCATATAGGCATACATCAATATCTGTCAATATAAGTATAACATATATACAAAATAGCCATATAGGTTTACAAGAATGCCATATAGGCATACAATGTCAACTATATGCAATACAAAATATATGTCCACAAATGCCATATAGGCATACAACAAAGGAACACAATAAAAAGTCATTCCCCTCTGGCTGGTGAAGAGAATAGATCACGGGCAGCCTTTGATCTTCTAGGGGATGGAGACGCGTATGTGGGTGGTCTACTATGAACCCGAGGGCTACTCCTCCTATTTAGTTCTTCCTGCATATTTAGCTGTTACAATAAAAAGTATAGACATTAATATATAGAAATTACATGTTATAAAAAATGAAACATTTAACAAAATAATCACTTACCGCTACCATATAATATGTCTCCTCACTTGCCTTAGTAATAGGAATAGGCGATGGTGATGTCATGTCCTATAGAAACCATCTAAATAGAAATTAAACTTCAAATCAATAATCTTTTGATTTTTCAAAAATAAACAACTATAATAATGAATGTAAATTGAAATTTTCTAATTTGCCTCATACCCCAGTCAATGGCATGGAACTATGAATTACAGAGGTCACACCATGCTCCATTGCCCTATGAATATCGAGAGGTGTCTCTGCAGCTACATCGTCTGGAAATAAAATAACATTATTTAATTACGAAACCTATAATAGTGATGCAAATCATGGCTCCTAACATACACACACATTCACCTAAACATGGAAGTACACACAATAAAACACACAAGTCACATACAAAAATCTAGTAAGTACAATTCATTCATTAAACTATTTATTTTATTACCTCCGTGAAGCTTTGAAGTCCACCACCACTGGCAAGTGTTGCCGTGAAATCTCTAATATTAACCTATTCAACATCCAAAATCAGATATTAGAATACCATTCATATAACGATGCTATTCACATGTAATATTTATAATTGTTTACTAGTTACATATCCCGATAGTAGATGATGTAGTGTAATATGCAGGTAGAGAACCACTGAAAACTGCATCAATGCTATGACCTTGAAATTTCATTAAAATCATCAAACTAAATTAGTTAATCTTGCATTTCAAAAATAAAATTTAATAAATTAAATTCAATGAACTTGCTAATATTTACCTGAGTATCAAGGTCGAAAGTCTCACTCAGGAAGGTATCTGTCATCACCATCTGCTCAGCTGCAAATGTAGCCTATGCACCTGCGTCCTGACTATCCATGGGGTCATAACGATAGGCTGACCTGCAAGTCTGACAAGCATGGGGTGGGACCCTACTCCTCACACTATCTCCCAACCCATGTTGTGCTGCAGGACTGGCATGCTCTATGAATCTCTGGGTCAAGGCACTAATGGACTGAAGTGTATCGACCTTAACACTCTCCTTCACAATGGAAGGGATAGAAACATGCTCATGGGCTGGTCTACTGATTACTCATCTCACTGGCCATTGTGGGTCAACACATGCCCCTGGTCTATCTTGTGCTGACCCCCCACCTCTACCTTGGAAGTTCCGCATATCAAAATAGTTTGGCACTTTATTGAGGACAAACTTGCAGTAGAGTTTCCTCAAAAAGTATTGCGGGACCTCATTATTATTGCATGGAGGATGGTAAAAAACCATTCACCACGTCTGCCCAAAATTGTCCCTTATCGCTTGGTTGTTGTACCAATGGATAGGGAACCTCTTGCATGTAATGGGTGGAGGTTGATTTATTTGTGGGTTTGTGAAAATGGAACACAAGTCTAATTTTGTAATTTGTAACTTTTTCACATCTTCGTATGATAGCTTATCTGCATAATACTCTCTAAACTCTCTCCTCTTATCCAACCAACTAGATATTTGCTTGCTAATTGAATCTACATTTGATAACATAGATTCAAGAGATTGAGCAAGCGTGGACCTATGCAAGGTTGAAGTGGAAGGATCTTTCAACCTTGCAATTATGTCTTCAATTTCTTTTTTATTGTTTTCAATTTGCCCCATTATATTTTCTTGTGTTCCAGAGGCATGTCGAGGAATGGATGGAGGAGTTTGTTGTTCGGGTTGTTCTTTGGCAGGTATTTCTTCTTCAAGAGTTTGTGGATTTTGAGGAGGAGGAGGAGGTGCATTAACATTTCTTGACAATTAAGGAAATTTACATCAAAAATCAACTCAAACCTACCTATTTAGAAACAAATTCAAACCAAAAAAAAAAAACTCACTCCTTTGGCCTGCTTGACGTCGTGGCGGCATTTTGGCGATGAATAGGTAAGATTTTAGTGTTGAATCGAGTCTTAAAAAATGCGAGTACGCTTCGTAGGGTTTGTAGGCCGTGGGTGTAGAGGAAAATAAAGAAATGAAATAAGCAAACATGCTCTTTTTATATATATATAATTAGTCATAACGTGCTCGCGTTATGTATTATTTTTTTTTGAAAAAAATTTGGCCACTTTTTGGCCCCCAACCTTTTGCACTTACCCGTAGATCTATAAGTTTAGATATCTCTATGATTCTTTTTGCGGTAATATTCACATTGATATAACTATTTGTCATCCATTTGGTGCATTAGTTTTATTTTACAAAAGAAAACTACAATAAAGATAGGGATATTCACAACGTTTTTATTTCATTCCTCAAATATGTATCGATCTATTAGTTAAAAGAGAGAGACTTGGGTTTTTAAACCGGCTGATTAAATAACAAAAAGGGTCATCCAAGATCAGGGATCAAACTGATCTAACTTGAGGCCAATCAAGGAAGGTAAAAATTTGAAGCAGTAGAATATACAAAGAAGGCCGAAATTATTCAAAATCAAAACCAACATAGAGATTTAGTGCACAGTACAACTTCTTATGAACAGACAAAAGAGAAAAAAAAAACACCACTCAGCATAGTCACCAACTCTAATGTTTGACTTCTCCTTATTTCCAAATCACTTGTCTAATCCTGTTATTACTCATAGTGTTATTTCTCTAAATAAAAACAAGAAAAGCCCATAATAAGGACAGGGTGACTGGGAGAAGGGATAGCTAGTTGATGGGTTGAGGTCGCACCAAGGAGAAATGATGATGTCTAAATGTTTTAGTTATGGCAGGTTGTTGGCAGCCATTAGAGACTCCTCTGTCTGGCAAAGGCCGAAAAAGAAACGCAGGGTAACACTAAAACATTCCAGACATTTGAGAATGCTACAGGCAGTTAATTCTTCCGGTCCAAGAAAAGAAAACAAGATAGTTTTAAAGTTTGCAGTTGTAATGACTTATAGGATCAATTTTATCCCTACCTACAAAGCACGATTTATCCAAAAGAGGCTGATCCAATCTAGTGAAAACTTAGTCACCGATGGTTTAAAGGGAAGGAGATTGTTAAAGATATTGAAAAGGTTGATAAGAACAATTGCACAGGCCAGAATCTTATAAGGGAGATCGCTCTTTTACCGAAAAGAAGCTGGTTTAAACATACAATAAAATAGATCCAAAAGACACAAATCAAGAATAAGGTTGAGTCGATGGAGAGAATCGATTTAGTGATAGAGCAAAAATAAACTAAAAGTGCACCTTATTTAGGCCGATAAAAATGGCATTCAGGAAAAGAGGTCATAACGTTTGCAAGAAAAAAAATCTGCTGAATTTGTTGTTGATCAACATTTACATGGATCGATTGTGTCATAAGAGGATTGATTTGCAAGAGTCTACAAACTTGTTTAACATTCTCAAGGTAAATCAATTATTCTAAGGAGGAAGCCCGACGTTTTGGGTACCAGAGGCTGCACTTTTGTTTTAAATTTCAAGAAAAGAAACAGACAAAAAAAGAGGATTCAATGGTCATGCTTCCAAAGGAAAAATTGATTTTAAAGAAACAAGAAGAAAGCAAGAAGAACCTGAGGTGTCTTAGCTACGGAAACATCACCATTAATAATTGACTAATATAAAGAAAGAAAATCGTTTCTTGATTTCACTGATTAAATCTTGTCATGAGAAGCAAGTTGAGAAAATAAAATCAAAACTAGGAGAATACTATTGTCTGATTGTGACTCCGATTTGGTGCTCAGTCATAATTTTCACTGAAATCTCCTTGGTTCTCCTTCGATCTGCTCTTCCCAGGCCATAAGAATGTCCTCCTCCTTTCTCCAAATCTCTTCTTATTCTCTTTTCAAAAGACCTAATTTACCTTTTTCATTCCATGCAGATACTCTCCCCTCTCCTCTTTTGCATGCGTGATTTTTCTCCTTATTAAGAAAGACTGCCAAAATATACATAACTGTTGTATTATTATTATTATTTTTTAAAAAGTGAAATAGATATTTAATGTTTATATATATATATATATATATATATATATATATATATATATATATATATATATATATATATTTCAATTAATAAATTAAGACAATAATTTATTTATTGATTTTTTATCACATGGAGATGTTTTATCTGTGAACATATATTGATAAAACAAGGTTTATTTATAATAAAGCAAGTTTTACAATGTTATTTATTAAGATAAGAGTCTATAGAAATATAAGAATATAACCAAACACTTTACTTTTCAAAGATCTTTAATATTTTTTATTGGATCTACTTACAAAGGTAAGCAAATGAAATTAGTCATTTAATATAGATTATATATAAAATAGATATTTTATTTTTTTCTCCTCAAGTGGATGCATTTGATACCATATACCCATTTGGATTATAAATTTACTTTTTTTTTTTATAAACAGGCATCGAAATAGGTATAGAGGCAAAGCATGAAGAAGACAATATCAAACAAGGAGAATTCAACAAACATCCTTCAAATCAACATGAAATGCAAATTCTCATCGAAACAAAACATGCAATGAAACTATGTGTGTGTGTGAAAGAACCAGATAGAACCCAACAAGTGTTGCCAAAAAGTTAGGTCCCCTCTACCTGAGCCATGCTCTTGTCCTTCGATAAGACCTGCAGATAATCAAACTCATACAATATCAATAGGTTAGTCCCAAAATATAGTCGAAGCAACTGAATTTTAAACCAATGATATATCTTTCAAAATTTTATCCTTGACTAAAGTTCAATGGTTTTCATGCATTTAACCAATCAAGTAAATGTGAGAGTCTGAGACATTAAAGTAATGATATCCACCTTGTATCCACATCTTTAAGTAGTTTGTTACCTAGAATAAGTCTTTTAGCAAATCTCTGATAGTCAAAATCTTTTTGGACTGCTATAAAAATATGTATACACCTCACGTACAAGATCTTCAATTTTTGAAACAAATTGAAATTGATTTACAATTTTAAAAGTCAAATTCATTCTATGGGCCATGCAGTGAATACCAATCATGTATAATGAACATGATGTTTGTAAATTAACAATAAGCCCATTTTTGTGACCTTACATGATTGATGCCCCATTTGCACCAATGCAGACCAACTTCCTTGTGATCACCAAATCATCTAGGCTTTCAATATCCATCAAAATATTTTTGATGATTTTCATAAGGTTAGTAGAGGTAGAATTTTCTTTCATTTTACAAACTGCAAGTAGATGAGGCCAAAAAATATGAATTTTATAATACAAATGTGCATACACACCCAAGAAGTATTATCAATGGTTGTCACCTCATCTAGAGACAAGGAAAATAAAGTCACCTGATTTAATTTCTCCTTTATATCCCGCTTCTCCACCATAGCTAGACACTGAACTCATTCCCAACCACTATTGACAGACCAATGGGAGAGTGGAAAGTTAGGCACTCCAGTAAATTGCTTTAAATTCTTATATTTTGGAAAGGTTGTCAACGATCAAACTTTATTTAATATATGGAATATAATTGCAAGCTATACAATTTTTTATAAATGACTTGCTTCCATGACCTTTCCAAATAGAGAAGATATGGAACCTCCAACAATGACAAGTCGTGTCTGCGATTACATATATTCTTCATACTTGGCTACATTTCAAGCATAAGTGCATTCATCTTTTGTTTTCCAACACATCACTAACTGCAACTCTCCATTTACATTTATCTTTTCATAAATTTTACGTACATACTACTCAATAGTGTCTAATTTCAATTGCACTATCTTGTCTTTCTTTAATTTCCAGCTGCAAATCTTATAGTGATATAGTTTTGACATGCTCTCTCCATCTTTATTGTTTGCAGGTTTTATGAATGGATACTTAGAAACCCTTTCAAGCTGAAAATTTCATGATATGTCCCACTAACATGCTTTATGTTTGTTTAACAAGCTTTCAGAATCAGATTCACCACCACCAGTAGCATGAATATTTTACATCATGTGTGATCTCAGTATTCATGCTTTCACTACTAGATTGTATGAGATCATGCCTACCTCCTTCAAGATTTTCATTTGACACCTCATTCTCAAGGTCGTTCCAATAAAATTCTCTAATATGAGGTGATTTTTTTTGGTAATTTATTGTTGATGGATCATCACCCACTACGGAATACTATTGTTGTTCATTAAAATAGGACTTTATTGTGGCCTTTTTTCTTTTTGATGGGGTTCCTCTCAGTCTTAGATTTTTTAGATTTGAGGATGATATCTTCTTCTAACATTATAAGAAGGTGTTAAAGCAATGTTCTCGAAGTTACAAATTCAAAATATTTATATTATGGATATGTGAATCACTACTCAATGAAATGAATAAAATTGAACTACTTATAGTGGAAGAGAAGAAGATGACACATGTATGAGGTAATACAAAAAATTAGGAAGGTCTTGAAAGACAATAATATTTTAATATTTAATTGTTATGTGGGGAATCGAATTATTAATTTAATCATTTAGATTAAATTAAAACTACTGCAGGCATAACCAATTGTCATGTCACCATTTCTATCCAATGGCGTGGCCTCCTGCTCTAACTATCTTCATTTTATGTTTGGATCCTTGCAAGTCGTTGATGTTGTTTGATCACACGATGCAGAATAACTAAAATATTTGGCTTTGTTTTAATAATATGGGCTTCTAATAAATGATCAAAATTTAAGGGAGGAGCAATTAAAAATAATATAATAAAGAACATATGCTTATATAAAATAATAATATGAGAAACAAAGTTCTAGCAAATTCTGAAATATATATTCCCTTGATTTTAATATTACAGATTTTAAAATGTATAGGGAACTATTTTTTATTCGTGGAAGATTAAATTAATATTATTATTAATTTTAATCATTTAATTCAATATTCAATTAATGTGGCACTTGACATCTGACACATCACTTTTTCCTGGCAAATAGCATTGTTCCCCATTTTGACCATCTTTATTTTTTGAAGCCCCACAAGTCATTAATACAGTTTGATCCCATGGTTCAGAATAAACAAAACATGTGACTTTGGTTTATTAATACAAGCTTGTAATAAGATTATGCATGGATATGATAAATAAATCATTTGAAGTAGGCTCTAACAACTATGACATATACACCTGCAGTTACAACCTATACACCTAATATTGTGGGGCTCAACAACTAACATATCACCTTTTCTAGCCAATGGCACTATCTCCCGCTTATCAAATCTTCATTTATGTATTTAATCCCTACTAGATGTTGATGTAGTTTGATTCGATGACCTAGAATAAATAAAATATGTTTGTTTCTAGTACTACAGGATCTTAATAAATTTATATAAGTGGGCCCTAGTAGCTAAGACCTATACACTTGTAGCTATGCCCAATACATCTAATAGTGCGTGGCTCGACAATTGACACAACTATTTTTAACCAATAGCAATGTTTCCCACTCGGATAATTTTTATTCCTGCCTTTGAGCCCTGCTAGACGTTGATGTAATTTGATCCGATGGCTTGAAATAAATATAAGATGTTCGTGTAGTACTCTGGGCTCTTAATAAATTTATACAAGTAGGCTCCAACAACTAAGACCTATACACCTATAGCTATGACCTATACACCTAATACTACATAGGCTAGCAACTAACACATCACCTTTTCTAGCCAATGGTGTTGTCTCCTGCTTAGATAATCTTCATTTTTGCCTTTGAGCCCCAATAGACGTTGATGCAGTTTGATTTGAAGGCTTGGAATAAAACATGCACATTTAGTACTATGGGCTCTTAATAAATTTATACAAGTGGACCTCAACAGTGCATTCATATTTATAGACCTATACCAT
Source organism: Cunninghamia lanceolata (assembly GCA_027924645.1). Classification (NCBI taxonomy): domain Eukaryota; kingdom Viridiplantae; phylum Streptophyta; class Pinopsida; order Cupressales; family Cupressaceae; genus Cunninghamia; species Cunninghamia lanceolata. The sequence continues at coordinate 8,829,898 of BSBN01001344.1, read as the reverse complement.
GCACATATTAAAATAAAACAACTATGCACCTCCAACACATAATCTTTTTTGACCAATGTTGCTACCTCCTTATATTTGCATCTTTATTTTTTATTGGAGACCTGGAAGTCATTGATTTGGTTTGACTCGATGATGTGGGTTAACTAAAATATGTGCTTTTCACCTGTTTGCCAAAATGAGGCAGGGGACACTATGGCAAAAGCATCAACACAAATTTATTTGGAAGGAAATACATCAGGGACCATTGATATAGTCTATGTAAAAAAGAACTATAGAACTACTATGCAAAATAAATATTTAAATCGATATCACACATGACAAATATGTATGATCACAGATGCATATGAGAACTATTGTTATAGAGATTAATTATATAATATATAATACATAATGTGATGCAAATTATAAATTATGTCTTTGTTACTCACTAGGAATGGAAGACTGAAGTAGAGTTGCAACGTGTGTCTATTCCCCAACTTTTGAAATTGTATCCTCCCATCTCACAGTTAGTAGCTCAGCAGATTGATCAAATGCCAAACTAGAAATTACAAAATTTTAATGTAGGAAATGGGTGAATCCAAAATTGAATGCTTAAAGAGTGAATGGACTCTTGTTTTGCATAAATACCAATCCATGCTACATAGTCATACTATGTTCTGCATGGGTGATTAAACACATTAACCCTAAAAGACCTATAATTATGAGGTGATGGGCCACACTTTCTCAGAACGACTTATAATTCAATGGCTATAATAACTATCTTCCTAGATATACTTATCATTGTATGGCGATATTATATGTTTTCCCTAAATTCACTATAATTTCATTGGCAATTGCACCACCTTTTGCCCTCAATTGATTATAAATTCTCTTGGATCATATCCCTTTTTTTTCCAATTTCCCATAATTTCATTTGCGATTGCACCATCGTATGCTCATAATCAATGTAAAAAGGTGGGCAATTGAAATCTAAATTAGAAGTTGAATTTAGAAGTTGCCTCATCATATGCTAGGTGTTTCCCGCACAAGGATATCTGATTGGACATCAATGATGCCTTATTTACATTTCTCCTTAAGAATGCAATGGATATCTCATGAAGCCCTATAAAACACTAATTTATTTCGAATGGACCAAAGAGAATCTCTCCAAAGTTAACCTATCAAAAACAATTTCAAAGGGAGCCCAAATTGAGAGTATAGGAATACTTTCATACAATCCTAGGACTTGACTCTAAAGGATATATGGTTGATAATCGAAGAGGAAATATTCTTGTCTAGAAAAAATATTACATATTACAAAAAGGGATGAGAAAGACTCTTCAAATGTAGAAAGAGAGATCAAAATTTTAGACATCACCCCAACTTAATCTAATACTTTTTGGTAATATTTTAACCTATGTTACACACTAACCATGATATCTTTGTGACATTGAATATTATGCCTTTCCACGTTAGAGCTTGAAGGATTGTAGGAAGTAGAAAGGAAAGTCATGGAGGAGGAAGCTTCATTTTCAAGCTTCATTAAAATGAATCTTCATTAAAAATACCCATTTAACCACTAGGTGTCCCAATGATAGAGAATAAGAGAGATGCTCCAACGAAACTTAGAGAAGCTTGATTAACTTCCTTACGGTTGGTAAATGTAGAATCATATATCCACAAATCTTTGAGTTGGTTTATATATATGTGTATGTTGTGTGTGTGTGTGTGTGTCTAATTGAGGGGTTGTCTATAGACCCATTCTCCACTAGGCATTATTGTATCCCTCCATAAACTATTTCAAGCTTGTAATACAAGTGAATGTTAGGAAATTGGTGTTGTGTTTCCACCATTCATCTTGTGATTAGGATGTGGTCTAATAAAAATGGGCTTAAGATATTTTTATTTTGAGGATACAATGCTTTATCCAGAATGGATAAGCCATTAAAAGTTTCCACGACTTTTTTTTTAAAGAAAATAATTTTTCTTTAGGTTTAGTCTAGGTAAATTTAATAAAATGTATATATAAGTATAATTAATTTAAATTAATTATATGATGATGGTTGAGATTGATAATGTAATAATTTGCAACAAATGACAATACTTAGCTTTGTGACTAAAGAATGAATAAGTTAATTGAATGCTCTAAAATTTGTAATGCCTCAAGATCTAGAACAACATATAACAATTTAATATTCACCTCAAATGAGGAATTTCTATTTACTCTACACAAGGATGAGTCTAAAAAATTTTGTTCTTCACTTCTCTTGATTTACCTCTATATATTTTTGTCTTCGTTGTATTTGAAGCCCAGTCCTATTTATAAATACCTTGGTAGGGCTGATAATATGTCACAAAAGGGACATGTTCTCCTAGGTCAACTCACAAAAATGTGTATGGATAAACCAAAACAACTCTTCAATCATGCGTATGGTCCTAGGATATTTGTTTCAAACTAGATTCCTTTTAGCATGTTAATTGAAGTGTGTAAAGTGAATAATATGCCAATGTTTAGAGTTATTAGATGATTAGAATGAATGCATGGATATTATTAAATATAAGGACAAAACAACATATCATACAAATTTGTGTTTAGTTGGCCCTAGGTGGGAGTTGACCAAATTTGGAATTAAAATGTTGAATTTGGAAAAGATGAACCCATGAGTGCAAAGAATCCTGAACATTAAAGGGACTAAATCAAAGTGGATAACATGTACACGAGGTATGTGCATATAATGAGTGTAATAAATGTAAGGATAGGCTGAATGTATGGGAATGAGTAAATCAAAGTGGATAACATGTACATGAGGTATGTGCATATAATGAGAGTAATAAATGTAAGAATAGGGTGAATGTATGGGAATGAGTGAACATACAAATTAGGTAAAATGTAAGCATGTAGATATGTGTAATGGATAGCTACATGACATAGGGCAAGTGACCACTTTGCACAAAATTAAGCTATTTGTAAGTCAATGTATAAAATCACTCTCCTTAAAATTGACCCAAAACCAAATGAGAAATGTCATGGCTATAGAAATTTCATCCTTACAAATTTTAATTCTCATTAAATATAGACCATCTATTTACATATACTTTCTTTATTTTCTAGTTTAAATTTTTCCAATTCCATTTAAAATTTATAACCAAAAAAATTATAACATCACATATGTGAAAAAGGCTCCTAAACAACAGACTATATATATATATATATGGTACCACAGCCTTAGTTTGTGCCACATCTCCCATGGGGCCTTTGTACCTTGTTCCTTTGAAGCTCTCTCCAACCTTTTTTAGGATTTTCATTTCACCTTTCCAATCGTGCATATAGTTCTAATATCCAAGTCGTCTATATACACATTGACAATGATAATACTAATGCGTCGTGACAATGGCAAGATGAAGAATCCTTAATAAATTTCCTTGAAACAAAATATTTCACCAGATTCCAAAGAAATCATAATCCAATCAGTGAGTGTGTTCAAACAAGTTTAACCTTTCTGTAATTGCAAATAAGAGTTGATAACAATTTTGAAGCTTATATAATGTATCAATACTTCAAATTCATGCAGCTTTACAGCTTTTTTAATCTTTAAGGCTGCCATTGTTCAAAAACAAAAAGAAGAAAAGGCTGCCATTATGTCCAAAACATTCACTAAGCCTGTATTAGATGGGCAACGAGCTAAATCTCTTATCAAAATAAGTCTGTTTCCTCCAACTCAAACTCCAAAGTGGAGAGTCTAGCAGATGGGTCAGTATGTCCAGTAGTTTTAAGAATGTATTCACTTATGGCCCTTTCAGGGTCATCCATTTCATAGTAACTTATTTCCTCAAAGCATTGAGGTGAAGAAATTGGTGAAGAAACAATCTGTATTTGTTCGTACATGATCTCATCTAATATTGACACATCTGGATTTATTGTGAAGCTAGAAAATTCATCATGATAATGTGATGGTTGATAGGATTGAATGCAAATAGGCATGGTAGGAACATCAAGATTCCCATGCTTATCAGAAGTTAAGGAAATTGGTTCTTCAAGTTGATCATGAGGAGAAGATACATTGTCAAGCTTTAATTCTAAAATTGAAGGATTGACAATTGGATCACAGGTATCTTTGGGAGATGATGGTTCCTGAAGACTCTGGTGCAAGGATTTTGGTTCAATCAATGGTCCAGCCAGCTCATCTTGCAGCAGATTTGGGTGGGATTCATTATCATCATTATTGGTAATAGTATCTGATTTACTATTTTGACTCATAGGTGATCCACCTTGCAATGATTCAGTACTGGGTTGTATATGTATATCTTCTTTCTTGCTTGTACTGGTATTTCGAATCTGATCACTACTCCCCATGAGAGAGATTGTAAGACTGTTTTCTCTTGTGTTTATTCCAGAAGATGCGCCTTCATGTGATCCTTCGTTTTCATCATGTGGGCCTACCTGCAACAAGCATATATTAATGGATTTAATTAACTTGGCACAAAGCCTTTTACAGTCAAACTGGCTAGGGTAAGCAAAATCCTAAACTCTTTTTTGCAAGGTTACACAACATTGCTAATATTGAAAAACAATCATAACTTTAGATAAGAGCTTGTTCAACTTTTTATATCAATGCACAAGAGCTAATGCATCAAAGAGCTAATCCAAGCTATTAAAAATGCAAATTTTTGTATTAGATTATAACATGTTTCTTAAAATCCATTATCAAACTTTGAACATTACATTCTTAACATCACATTCTTTGGTGCACTCAAATAGTTTCCTATTGGAAATATCAAAGCAGATACTAAGTTAAATCTAGACCGACAACAAAGAAAAGACATTTTGTATAAATTTCTATGCTAATTTGTTAAAGTTGGGAAAGGGGAGAGCTGATTTAAGAGGTGTTCTACATTGGTTATAAAGACCAGAAAATTTAAGCAATACTTCATTTGCACTAGAGTGAGCTGCTTAGTAATTTTCTAAAACAATCAGCATCGTATGACAAAAACAGATTTTCAAATGTTGATACAAATCTCTCACCGGTAGTTGAAATTGAAAGTGTGGCTGATCTAACTGGTATTGTCCTCTCCTAGAATGAGGGAAATATTGCTGTTTGGACATAGTTAAATTTGGCTGCAACTGATACTCATCATTTAGTTGATTACTATTACTGCTGTAGATACCGCCATGTGCCAATGATCCATTCTCAACTCCATTTACAGATGAGATATTAGAAGCTATAGCTGAACATGAATTATAGTCATTCACAAATGAAGTATGCTCGTTCACAAATGGGTTCAGCAGCATTTGCTGGGCATGAATATCATAACAATGGATCTCATCATGGGCAGGAACTAAGGCTTGTTCTTGTTGCTGCTGCTGTTGATAGTTATATGCATAATTAGGCCAATACTTCTGCTGTTGCTGTCCCACAAGCATTCCACTGCACCCAGTTTCTGTATGTGTTGACTGAATTCCACTACATTGCGAGTAACCAGTTGGGGGTTGAAAGAAAATAGGCATGGTAGGAGCATCAAGATTCCCATGCTTATCAGAAGTTAAGGAAATTGGTTCTTCAAGTTGATCATGAGGAAAAGATACGTTGTCAAGCTTTAATTCTAAAATTGAAGGATTGACAATTGGATCACAGGAATCTTTGGGAGATGACGGTTCCTGAAGACTCTGGTGCAAGGATTTTGCTTCAATCAATGGTCCAGCCAGCTCATCTTGCAGCAGATATGGGTGGGATTCATTATCATCATTATTGGTAATAGTATCTGATTTACTATTTTGACTCATAGGTGATCCACCTTGCAATGATTCAGTACTGGGTTGTATATGTTTATCTTCTTTCTTGCTTGTACTGGTATTTTGAATCTGATCACTACTCCCCATGAGAGAGATTGTAAGACTGTTTTCTTTTGTATTTATGCCAGAAGATGCGCCTTCATGTGATCCAAATATTTGGTGATGACAATTTCCTTGCCAATGTCTATCAACCCTAGCATTGTTAAATACGGATCCTTCGTTTTCATCAAGTTTTTCTACCTGCAACAAGCATATATTAATGGATTTAATTAACTTGGCACAAAGCCTTTTACAGTCAAACTGGTTAGGGTAAACAAAATCCTAAACTCTTTTTTCCTTACACAACATTGCCAATACTGAAAAACAATCATAACTTTTGATAAGAGCTTGTTCAACTTTTTATATCAATGCACAAGAGCTAATACATCAAAAAGCTAATCCAAGCTATTAAAAATGCAAATTTCTGTATTACATTATAACATGTTTCTTAAAATCCACTATCAAACTTTGAACATTACACTTCACTTAAATTTCTTAACATTACATTCTTTGGTGCACTCAAATAGTTTCTCATTGGAAATATCAAAGCAGATACTAACTTTCGATAAGAAGTAATAAACAATCATAATAATTGAGGCATCAATTGGCTTGGAAGTGTTTGAAGCATCCAAGTAGTTCTAATAAATCAGAGTTAATACAAACCATTCCTGCAACAGCTTTCTAACTTACAATAACTAATATGAACCATTCCTGCAACAACTTTTAACTCACAATAATTAATACAAACCATTCCTGCAACAACTTTTTAACTCACAATAACTAGTATATTTATTTTTTTTATATGTGGAGAGATATCTTGACTTGTTTTTTGAGTTTTTTTTTCAATTGTTTCCAATTTCTTTTTCTATTTTTATTTTTTCCAATTTCTTTTTTTGTTTTTTATTTGTTTTTTGAGTTTTCCTTACTTTTTATGATTTTCTCCACTTTTTTTCAATGATTTCCATTTTTCTTTTTATTTTGAGGTTGAGTTTTTTATTTTCTTCCATATTTTTTGTGATTTTCTTCACACGGTTGTATCTAATTTTTTATTTTCTTCAATTTCTTTTTTGGTTTTTATTTAATTTTAATTTTTTTTAATTTCAAATTTTTTTCTATATATTTACATGAAAAAATGAGTGTTGTGATCTCCACCTTCTTGTGACTGTAGAATGCTTCTGGGCATAACAAGATTAATAAAAAATTAGTACCATATTAGAACAGAATTATGTTTCCTTTTTAAAAGTGACAACATTTCAATAAGTGATTTTTCATATATATCCCAACTTCCAAAGGTCCAGAATCTCCAGCCTTCCATATCGACTCAAATCCATGAATGCTATTATTCTTTCTACTTTTCTTCTAAACTTGCTATGTTTAAAAACTAAATGCTATTATTCTTTCTACTTTTCTTCTAAACTTACTATGTTTTAAAACTGGCCAGTTTTTCTAAACTAAACCAAGTAGCTTTTCTGACATTCATTCTATTTTAAGCAGTAGTTAAATTGAACTAAGTAGCTTTTCTGACATCATTCTTTCTTAAACAGTAGTTTCTAAACTAATCTTAAACAAAGAGCATCATTCTATTCTGAAACAACTCAATACAATATCTCCAATTTTTTTTAAGGCTTTTTACGTTCTCTCCAACAAGAATTTTTTTTAGTGCCCTACGTTATTTAATCTACTCTTCCCTGCTCACTACTAGCTAACATGTTCCACAGTTTAAGGGGAGAAATATACACAAGCAGCTGCTTACTGTTTAAATTTTTAAGGTTTAGATGGTTTTATGCACCCCAAAAAAAAAAAAAATTCATAGCTTTTGATAGCATTAGTGAGGGGACCAAAATAAAGCAACTATTGTTTAACTATAAATTTGCCAGCTGCTTCACATTTTGTATTCCCTCCTTGTTACTTTTCTTTTAAATTTTACTTCTCCAATATAACTAATATATTTATATTTTAAAAAATATATTTAAGAGGGATATTTTTTTTCCATAATTTCTTTATTTTCTCACTTTTTTAAGAGCAGAGGTGGTTTAGGATAAGGATAAGAGTCTTTAGAAATATGAAAGGATTGGGGGCTAGAGATTTGTAGCAACTGCAGAGAATATTAAGCACTAAAAATATGATTAGTCCAGGTGACGTCCCCAACAGGTATTTGGAGAGAATATTTATCTTTTTTCAGAGCCAGGCAGCCTGTTACATTTGGTTTATAAAAATACAAAAAGTAAATTTTTAATGAAAAAAAGTTGATAACCTTTAGAAAGTTAAAAGGGGGTTGTCATTGCAAATTCAGCAAAATTACAGATAATTTTATCCCCAAAATTTTGAAAAATATTTTCAGTCCCGAAACTCATTTTCCTATCCTAGAAACTTGGAGAAACACCAATCATTACAAATTTCCAGTCAAAATATTTTCTATTTTTTTCTTCTAGATTTTCCCTCTACTTCAAACTCTATCAAAATTTTAAATTCCTTGTACCCTTTCACTATAAATGTGCCCTAAGATTATCTCAGCAGCACCCACTGCTGAAAATTTTCAGCTATACAGCTGCATGAGCCTCTAAGTTAGGAGGAACAAGCTTCAAGATTTTAAGGGCTGTAGCAAATTCCAAAAACACTAGTCCTTTTTTGTTGTTACAAGTTTTTGTTACAGAATAAAAGGGTTATTTTGGATTTTTACTGGAGAGAAGACAGCATTGACTGTCTAGCATATGTATTGTAATGATAAGAACAAAATACTGGAAGACAGTGTCAATTTATTTTCATTATATGCTCCCTTACTACTTTTCAATATATTGGCCAAAACATTTTTTATTTTTTCCTCCCCTCTTCCCCCAATTGCAAGTTGTAAAGTTAAATCTAGACTGACATCAAAGAAAAGACATTTTCTATAAATTCTCAGGCTGATTTGTTAAAGTTGGGAAAGAAGAGAGCTGAGGTACTCTGCATTGGTTATAAAGAACAGAAAATTTAAGCAATACTTCATTTGCACTAGAGTGAGCTGCTTAGTAATTTTCTAAAACAATCACCATCATATGACAAAAACAGATTTTCAAATGTTGATAGAAATCTCTCACCGGTAGTTGAAATTGAAAGTGTGGCTGATCTAACTGGTATTGTCCTCTCCTAGAATGAGGAAAATATTGCTGTTTGGACATAGCTGAATGTGGCTGCAATTGGTACTCATCATTTAGTTCATTACTAATGTAGGTACTGCCATGTGCCAATGATCCATTCCCAACTCCATTTACAGATGAGATCTTAGAAGCTATAGTTGAACATGAAGTATAGTCATTCACAAATGAAGTATGCTCGTTCACAAATGGGTTCAGCAGCATTTGCTGGGCATGAATATCATAACAATGGATCCCATCATGGGCAGGAACTAAGGCTTGTTCTTGTTGATGCTGCTGTTGATAGTTATATGCATAATCAGGCCAATACTTCTGCTGTTGCTGTCCCACAAGCATTCCACTATATTGCGAGTAACCAGTTGGGGGTTGAAATCTTTGTGGATGTTGGTGTTTCCCTGCAGAGATTGGTCCTAAAATTGGGCTTTGTTGTTGCTGCTGCTGCAAAGGAAAATAGTTGAAGTGTGAGTTGCCTCCTAATTGCCTGTGTTTTGGAGGTTGGTAATAAGGGTGATGATATTTTTCTCTTTCTTTTCTTCCTCTTCCTTGATTCCATTGATAATTGTTGACCTCCTCCTCCCTTGGCCATCCCCTCATTGTTCTTGATCCCATTTTTTTCTGATTCTCTTGTGAATAAAACCATAAATCCAACATTTGTAATTTTTGCTTAAGTTCCATATTTGTTGTCAAATCTCATAACCTGCAACCCTTGCAGAATAATTATGGACTGCAGAAACTAACATCAAAGGCACACACTTCTGCACGTTTAGATAGGATTATCACTTCAAACAACATTTCAAATTATAACTAATGTTAATTGAACTTATACCCACACACAATCAGTTATTACAGTGAGGGCTTAAATTTGACACTTGTATAGCTGTATTTAAAGATTTTAATTGTAAACTACAATAAAAATAAATATATTAAATATCTTCTATTTTTAAATAGAAATTAAAAAAAATCCCAAATTTTTAGATTTTTAAAAAGAAAATTTTTCTATTTTTTAATAGAAACTTCGATTATTTAAAAAAAATCCCAAATTTTTATTCTTCCAAGTTTTTAATAATCCCAAATTTTTTTATTTTTAAAAAGAAACTTTTTCTATTTTTTAATAAAAACTTCTATTATTTAAAAAAAATCCCAAATAAATTTTTATTCTAAGAAGTAATACTCTTTTAAGTTTTTTTTTTAATAAATACCTTTTATTTTTTAATACCAGGAAATAAAAAATAAAACTTAAGAAAATAAAAAAACCAAAAAAGAAATTAAAAATGGTTGAAGGAGAAAAAGGTAAATCACAAAAACTATCTAACCAAGAAATTGGAAAAAATAAAAACTAAAAAACAAATTGCAAAAAATAAAAAATAAAAACCAAAAAAAGAAATTGGAAACTGTTGGAAGGAGCAAAAGCTGGAGAAAAACAAAAAACTATGGAACCAAAAAAGAAATTGGAAAAAAACTATTTTTTATTTTTTTTATATTTCTTATATTGCATTAAAAAAATTAATTATCATGGGAAATGAATAATGAAGATTAAGTGGTAAACATACTTTAAGAGAATTACTAGTTTCTAAAACGAGGGTAGGGTGACCACTTCTAGTATAGGTTCCAAACTTGAAAGGGTGTATGGGACGAGGGAATTTGCCCTTTAAATACTAAGACATGTTTTTACTATTAAAAAATTATATATAAATTAAATACATATATATGATATATCATAATAGCTCTATAGAAATTTTGAGTTCTATCTAAGATCTACCTTTTCATGTGATACGATCTTTCTAAAATTTTGATTGTATTTTATGCCAAAAATAGCCAATACGACCATCAAATTTAAGCCCTTATGGGACAAAGTGGAGAGCAAATAGAAATACATCTCAAAAATAAATTTAAAATGATTAATTTTTAATAAAAATATTATAAAATAAAACATAGCAATATGTGTTTTTTAATAAAATTATTTTTATATTTTTGACCTCATCTTATTAGTTTTTGTTGCAGTAAGTAATTGATAACTATTTTGGTGTAAATATGACATATCCTAAATCATTAAAGAATTGTCCAAAGAAGCTCACTCTTTTGTATAGGATGTTGTACACACACTCTAAGCTCTCTAGTATACACTTCTTATGGGAATTTGAGCTCCTTTAGTGAATGCCAATTACTTCAAGCTCTTCATCTCAATCACCATCCTTTGTAAAGACATCATTACCATTCTATTTAATATGTTCCACTCTTACTAAAAAATGATTTAGATGTAGATTTGAATAGTCTCTCCAACCAATGCATTCACACATGGCAATCTACCATATATATCAATGGACCATCTCCTATACTAACATCAACGATTTTATCCTATTCATCAAGAGGATCTAAAATAGATGTTAAGTCTTACCATTATGGAAAGTGGAGATGCATGCATATAGATAGAGAAGATGGCATCCGCTAAAACACAACATATTTCTTCTACTTTTGTGTAATATAAATAATGATACCACAATGATTATTGCAAATTCCGCAAACACAATCACTAGAAGCCCAAATATTTTCATGCATTTCATCAAATCAATTTCAATAACTAACACCAACAAATTGAGAAAAAACAAGCAAAAAAAACATATTCATGAACATGAGGATAAAATTGTGGCTTATTGAAAAGTTACCTTGTATTTCTTATCTAGGGCATAGGAAACAAAGACAATAACATGACACATTTTGATGGAAACTCCACTTCCATGGGTTTTTCTCACAAGGATATTGTTAGGCTATTGATTGTTCTTCAAAATCTTCTAGAAAGTAGTCTTGCAGTCGAAAAAAACAAATAAAGAAGAACAAAGATGAGTGATTTGTATTGCTGCACTAAAAAGAAAAAAAGATAGCAACTAAAGATTCACCATAACTTATAGTGGCACCAAAAACAATATAAGTGTAGTGATATTGGTGGCAATATGTGTTGTCATTGTTGTCAACATAGCATTCATAGCAGATGACAATACAAGATCAGACTTGTATAGAAGATGAGTTTAGAAGAAGGAGAAGTTGATGGATAGTGGAAGATTTGAGAGAGATGGTTTGACTCAGTTAAAGTCAAGGGGTCAGCATTTCAAAGGTTAGTTTGTTTGGAAGGCTTAGTAGGTGAAGTAAAACCAGTCTGGGAGAAGAGAAAACAATCTAAGTATAGTGCGGTGATTAGTTTTGTGTCTGAGCATGATGATGAGGTAAATACTCATGTCCTAGCATGTTTCCAATATCCCTACATGTATATCTCATCAGTTTGGTGTACCACACTTAATGATAAATAGCAGAAATCTGTCTAAGACATTCACAGTGCATATCCTAAGGTAGAGTCACATTGTTTTGATCCACGTTTCTCCATAGAGCAAGACTTGATCTTGTGATTCTAAAGATAACTTTTTCTAGGTATTGAAATTCTATATCCAAGTTTTTAGGTCTTCACATCTTGAGTAGAAAAGATTACAAGGGACAAAGTACCAGGTACTACTTAGATAGAGCAAAGCAATGATGGAGACTTAATGGAATGCTCTACATTCCTTCGGAAGACATTATTTTGTCATGTGGTTCTGAGGATAGGCCCAAATATGTATAAGGCATGCTATGATTAAGTATCAAGTGGTCTGGTGGTCCGCAAGGTCAGCAATCTAGTGACAGAGGCAATATAGACTATTCTAGAGCCTAAATACACATGTTTGAGCTTTTACAGAAGATGAAATGTATGTAGATCAGCCATAAGAGAATGTGCAGAGATCTTATATGTTCCAATACATCTCAGGTTTGATCTGCATGCTAATATCTTGTATTTCCATGTACTGCATCAAGTTGTTAAGTCAGTAAGTAAGAATTGAGCATAACCGTTCTCTGGATTCTAGTATTCCTCAATAAATATTTTTTATTCCTCTGAAATTGTTAGATGAGGATGTGCGAATCTAGGAATTAGCATATAATGTTGTTTAAGTTAATTCCTAAAGGTTTCTGTTGGAATTAGACCAGACAAATGAGAGGGGAGGGGTGAATCAGTTGTCCCAAAATATAACCTTTTCTTCCTTTTAATCTTCTTTCATAATTTGCAAATTGATTAATGATGTAAACATTAAACCATGAAACAACATCACATAAGCAGAAACATAATCAACAGATTTAACACCAAGATTTTTGATGTGGAAACCTGGTTAAGGGAAAAACCACAGTGGGTGTTAGCCCACAAGATTCGTACCCTGTTAAAAGTACTTAAAAGGAATGGGAAGACACTTGCCTTTGGGCTCACTACCCAGAGCTTATTTCTCAAAAGAGAGGCTCACTACTTACAAGAAATTTTAGTTTAGAAAGAATTAACTGAGAAATAGCATCTACTTCATGCCTGGGTCAGTTTCATTGAATGCTCATAAAACTTTTGTTCTGCTTCCAAACTCTTCTTCACTAGCTTTTCACTCTATTATGCTTTTATTCTTCTACTCCTCCTCTTCTTTGCTCTTCTCCTAATCCTTTCTTTGGATTTATTATTTTTGCTCAAGGATGATTTTCCATGACTCAGCTATGCTCCTTTAGATGCTTCATCAACCTTGGAATAAACATCAAGGTCGGCACACCAAACATCTTACTTAATGCGAATCACTAAGCTGTCGGCCAAACATTGCTAAGACTTGAATCTTCTTCCAGTAACACACCACGCTACAGAGAATTGCTTCTGGAACATCCGCAATATGCTTGAATCATCCGGTCGGCTAGGACTGGGAAGAACAACAACACCAAGAAGGAAATCTTCACCAACAAGCTCAAACTTCAATGCGAACCTCCAACACAATAGTCACACGATCCAGAGACCTCCACAAGCATAATGAATTCAACAAAAACATATGCACTCCTCCAAGTCATCAAGATCACTTGCATCTTCATTTAGAACCTCAAGAATATTATCTGCCATGATTGTCATCTTAGAAAGATTGCTTGTAGACCTCGAAACCATGAACCACTTGAATGGATGATACACACTGACTTCCCAAACATGCCTCTAGATCCACAGATCATTAGTTGACATATCTGGAAGGATCCAGACCACTTCTCTTTTGCTTTGTCTCTTCTGAATATTGTAAAACTGGTTCTTCTTAGATGGCCATAGTTTCTTCAAATCTTCATGCGGACCTCTCAAATCCTGACTGGAGCTACTTCACACAATCCTCTATACTGCCGTATGATCCGCATCCATTGATCTTTATTAATTTTATCAATATCCTCAACATTCCAGTCTTCTAGTTAGGCAACAAGATAGGATACAGTTGACACCAATGGCAACAAGAATATGTTGACATCAATGACAACACCGATTAGGCACATATTTGCAACAATCTCCCCCTTTGTCATTGATGGCAACATATGATGTGAAAAACTGATTCAACCATCAAGACAAGAGCTTCTCCCCCTTTCTCTTATCACTTCTGCAACCATTATCTTCATTACTCCCCCTTTCACTAGCAACTAGTTTTTCACATGACTTTTCTCCCCCTTTGACATCAATGGCAAAGGACACATATTTGCAGTCTTTTCTCCTTAGTTTTGTTTTAGATAAAACTCAAAAATTGCATGTAGACTACTCCCCCTGAGTAGTGCTTCCTTAACATCAATCTGGATCACAAGATATGACTGTGAATTCCACCGGAATGATGCACTCTAGTGCATCTTAATTCTGATCAGGAGGGGTAATAACCCCTAACTTCTCTATGAGATTCTCAAAAGTATCCTTGGGAAGAGGCTTAGTGAAAATATCCGCAATCTAATCCTTTGAGGACACAAACTCCAACTTGACTTCATTCTCATTTACCTTCTCTAGATCAAGAAATGAAACTTGATGGATATATGCTTTGTCTTTGAATGCAACACCGGATTCTTTGAGATACTTATTGCACTTGAATTATCACAGAAGATTGTGACAGGCTCCTCAAACACAATTGTGATGTCCTTCAACATTTGCTTCATCCACATGACTTGAGTACAATTGTTTGTTGTAGCTATATACTCAGCCTCTGCTGTAGATAGGGAAATTGCCTCCTGCTTTTTACTTAGCCAAGAAACCAATCTACTTCCCAAGAAGAATGCACCACCACTAGTGCTTTTTCTATCATCCACATCTCCTACCCAATCAGCATCTATATATGCATGAAGAGTGAAGTTATTATCCTTTGGATACCATAATCCATAATCAATTGTCCCTTGGAGATATCTAAAAATTCTTTTAACTACTACAACATGAGATTCTTTAGGATCAGCTTGGAATCTAGTGATAAGTTCAACAACATTCATGATATTAGGTTTGGTCTGAGTCAGATAGAGCAGTCCTCCAATCATTGATCTATACCTTTTCTAATTTGCCTTAGGGGAGTCATCATCTTTATTCAACTTACATCCGATTACCATAGGCGTACCTACTAGCTTTGAATCTTCCATTCCAAACTTCTTCAACAGTTCTTTCACATACTTAGATTGAGATATAAAGAGACCTTTGTCTAACTGATTGATTTGTAGACCTAAGAAGAAGTTCATTTCACCAAACATGGACATCTCAAATTCACTTTGCATCTAATTAGCAAATATTTTGCACATACTCTCATTTCCACCAAAAAAGATAGCCTCAACAAATACCTCAACAATCAGAATATTCTCATGATCAATCTTGAAATAGAGATTACTATCAGCAGTGCCTTTGCTGTAACCTAGCTTTAGCAAATACTTATCTAATCTTGCATACCAGGCTCTTGGAGCTTGTTTGAGTCCATACAATGCTTTCCTTAATCTACAGACCATGTCTCCTTGATCAGACAACTAAAATCTTTCTGGTTGCTCAATGTAGACTTCTTCTTCTAACTCTCTGTTTAGAAATGTTGACTTGACATCCATCTGATAGACTTTAAAATATTTATAAGCAATAAAAGAAAGAAACAATCTGACTGCCTCTTTTCTTGCCACCGAAGCAAAAGTTTCTTCAAAATCAATTCCTTCTACTTGAGAATATCCTTTGCATACCAACCTTGCTTTATTTCTTACAACTTCACCTTCTTCATTTAGCTTGTTCTGGAAGACCCATTTAGTTCCAATCACATTTTTGTCCTCGGTCTAGAAACAAAATCCCAAGTGTGATTCTTTTCAATTTGCATTAATTCTTCTTTCATTACCTTTACCCAGTTTTCATCTTTGCAGGCTTCACTTACTATTTTTGGTTCAATCTTTGAGATCAGACAAATCTCTTCTTGATCTTCACTAATTCTTCTTCTAGTTCAAACACCTTTATTTCTGTCTCCTATAATTTGATCTTTAGGATGATTCATCCTTACATACCTAGAAGTTTTGGGAATTGTTTGAGCTTCTGTTTCTTGAGCTTGTTCCTCAACTTCTGCACTATCCTCTTGAATTACTAGGTTTTTCAGATCAATCTAGATCTGGATCTCAATTTGCACTTGCCTTTCTTGACTTAGATTTTCATCTTGATCATCTGAATCATATCTGCAAAATCTGGAATGTCCTTCTTTGCTCTCATCAACTCTGACATTAACACTTTTAACAATCTTTTCCAACCCCTTGTTAAAGCACCGGTGTGCTTTGCTTTGAGTAGAGTAACCTAGAAAAATTCCTTCATCACTTCTTGCTTAGATCCTCATCTCTTTTGATATAGCATTTACTACCAAATACTCTGAAGTATCTTACAGTAGGAGGATGACCAAACCATAGTTCATAAGGTGTCTTACCAGAATTTCCTTTGATCTGCACCCAGTTAAGAGTGTAGACATCAGTACTCACAGCTTCTCTCCAATAAACTTAAGGAACATTTGTTTCCATCATCATGGTCTTGGTATCTTCTTGAATGGTCCGGTTTTTTCTTTCCACAACTCCATTTTGCTGAGGAGTCCTAGGAGCAGATAACTGTCTTTTAATTCCATGCATTTCACAAAATGAATCAAACTCACCAGAGGTAAATTCTCCACCTCTGTTGGATCTCAGAAACTTTATCTTCACACCAATCTCATTTTCCACCATAACTTTTCAAATACCATGAATTTGTCAAGAGCTTCTGATTTTTCTTTTAAGAAGGTTACCCACATCATCTAGGAGTAATCATCAATCAGCAGCATAAAATATGTCTCCTTGCACACTCCTAATTCTAGCAGGACCACATAGATTAGTATGCACAAGTTCCAACCATTCACTTGAAAATTGTTCTTTACTTTTGAATGAAATTTTGTTCTATTTGCCCAATTGACATTCTCTACATATTTTATCAGGTTTCATAAGTTTTGGAAGATCTCTTACAACTTGAGTAGAACTTATCTTGACAATTTTATCAAAATTTACATGACATGTCCTCCTATGCCATAACCAACTTTGATCTGTCTGAGAAATCAAACAACTTTTTTTATAACTATTTAAATGAAATGTTACCTCTAGTTTGAGTACCAGATGCAATTTTAGTTCCAGAGCTTTCCAAGATCCTGAATTTTCCATCCTTGAATCGGAGATCATAACCCTTATCAACCAACTATCCAACACTGAGAAGATTATGCTTCAGTCCTTCCATATACAGAACATCATTAGTGTTATTCTTTCCATCAAAAGAGATGGATCCTCTGCCACGAATTCTACTAGCTAAGTTGTCTCCAAATTTCACAATTCCACCTTCATATTTTTCAAAGATTACAAACTTACTTTTATCACCAATCATATGATGAGAACATCCACTATCAATCATCCATTCATCCTTTTCAACAACTTGAGCAGCCAATGCACTTTCCACATTTGTACAACTAGCAGATTCAGTAGACATCAGATCTTCTTCCTTGATAGCAATGAACACCCAATCATCTTCAGTGAAACCTCCATGATCAGAATCATCATCTGTGACTCCTTCTTCTCCAGTTTCTTGGACATAGTAACATTTTTTCTGACCTTTATATCTGTTAGGGTTTGGTTTTGAGAACCTCTCTAGACATCTTGAGGCAAAGTGACCAATCTTATTACAAGGAAAACATTTGAGTGGCAACTTTCCTTCATATTTACCGGATCCTCTTGGCATTCTTTTGGCAATAAGAGCTTCAAGATCTGCAGTCTCAATTTTATCATTTTCAAGATCCTCCCTTGTCTTCACAAATTGGTTTGATCTTCCTAAAAAACTTTCACCCGGATCATATCTTTGCTTTCCATACACACTGGCCTTAAATGCAAATTCAGACTTAGGGAGAGAATCACCAAACTCACTCATTTCAAATGCTGAAAGCTTACCAACTAACTGATCTCTTGTGATAGTTGTTACTATCCTGATTTCTTCAATGGATGCAGCTTTATGCTCGTATGCTACAAGTGAGGATCTGAGCACTTTGGCAACAATTTTTGATTCTTCCAATACTCCACCTGCATTTCTGATACCGGTCATAAGTTCATTTACTTTTTGCATGTAGGAAGTAATGTTTTCATCTTCTCTCATTACCAATCTTTCATATTTACCTTTCAAGCTTTATAGCTTGGCACATTTAACATATTTGTCACCTTCATACAAATTTTCCAGCTTTTTCTAGATTTCATGGGTAGTTTTCAAATCCAGGACATTTGCTAATTCTGTATCAGATAGGGCACTTAATAAAGCTTCTTTGGCTCAAATATTGTTGTTGACCTATTTTCCTCCGTCCAGAGCCAAATAGTTCACCTTGTATTTTCCTTGAAAATCTTTCAGAAAATGACCATACAAGGCGTAAATTCTTCAATTACTCATGCTCTACCTTGCCAAATTTCTCAAAATCTTTCTTGGAGAGTCTTTGCAAAAAACCCAGAAAAACCCAAAAATCTTTTAGCTTCAAGTATTTTCTATCGCTGGGATTTCTCAGTTTCATGCTTGTATTTCAATATGCATTTTTGAATGTGCATTTGCATATACATTCGCCATTGTATGTTTGGAATATACATTTGCAATATGCAAAGGCCTAGATGCAATCAACAAACATACAAGGTTGACATACAAGTGAGAATGTACAGTGGAATGTATATCGCCAAGATACAAGTCCAACATGCAAGGCCGATATACAAAGATAATATGCATCGGCTATAGTTGTTTGTATATGCGCATTGTATTTGCGATATACAAATGGATCACATGCAGGAGTGAATGTACATTGCCAATATGCAAAGAAGAAGGAAGGCAAGTCAAACATATAAGGATGAATGTACATTTTGCAATGTACATCGGCAGAACATACAAAGGACTTTCGCCAAAGATACAAGGAGATATGCATGTGCAATATAGTAAGGTAGTTGTAACAGTGGCTTTTATATTTCGCTTTGTATGTTTGCATATACAAATCCGATATACAAGGGGTTGAACATACAAGGAGGAGATGCAAAGGGTGGGGTCCACCAAATGTACATTTGCAATTGTATGTTTGGACATACAAGCAAGACCTACATACAAGCAACATGTGCAAAGTCAACATGCAAGGGAAAGTGATTCAAAGCTAGGGGCCCACCACTTATACATTTGTGATTGTATGTTTGCACATACAATCAAATATGCATTCCTAATATACAAGTCAGATCTGAAATGAACATACATTCCAGTTGATAAAGGGCAAAATTCTGCAGTTTGTATGTATAATTTGCTTGTATGTTCGCATTGTATATACGACATACATTGGTTATATACAAAGAGGAACATGCATGGATCAGACCCAATGGCGATTGCAATATGCTTCATAATGGTTTGAGGTCTATGGCTTGTACATGCATAGTGCATTGTATGTGCCGATATACAAAGAACAAAGGATACAAGGTCCGGATCCAAATGGGAATTAAATGCAGCTGATGATCTTTTGAAGTCCTCACCTTGTATATGCGTAGTGTATATGCAATATACAAGGCAAAGTGCAATGGCGACATACAACCCGGACCTGTTTTAAAGTTCAAAAGTGGTCAATAATCTGCTGGAGTCCACATTGTATGTATGTAGGTGATTGCATGTGCCGATATACAATTGGACATACAAGGGAAAGATGCAAGGGAGAATGCATGCAAAGAAAGTATGCAAAGGCCATATACAAAGGTTTGCTTGTATATCGGCCTTGTATATTTGATATACAAGGTGGGAACATACATTGGCAATAGTATATACAAGAGGAAACAAGGTAGAGGCACAAGCAGTTGTATGTATATCGCCATTGTATATTCGCATATACAATGCGAGATACAAAGAGTCTTGTGCAAAGTCAACATGCAAGCGAGATACAAATGGTGGGGTCCACAAAAGGCACATGCCATTGTATGAATTTTAATTGTATATGCGCATTGTATGTGTGCGATGTACAAAGGCATATACAAGACAAAACATCTAATCAGGACGTGACTCGGGGATCAAATTCAGCAGATAGTCATTTGAGTTCTGCGCATTGTATGTTTATCAGATTGTATGTTTACACATACAATCTGATATACAAAGGCATATACAAGACATACATGCAAAGGGATTTCGGCGTAACAGCATACATCGGCGGCTCTATTTTTTTTAGTCATTCCGATGGCCGATAAGAAGATGCATTTTTCAACGATGGGTCCCAGCTTCAATACGGCGGCGAATCAGGTGGTGCCATGTGGCATAGATGGCGATGCATATACAGGGGCTATTGCACATACAAGGCATTTTTAGAGGGAATTTCAAGGCATATGCAAGTCAATTTGAATATGTAAAGAGGAAAAAGGCACGGTTGCACCAAGTAGAGATAAAGAGCAGTTGCCATTGTATATACAATGGCGAGATACAGCAATATGCAGGCACAGATGGAAAGTGATATATACACATAGTTGACTGCAACTTTGACTGCCTGTATCTCCTCCATTTTAGTTAATTTCCACATGCTGCAAAAGGCAAAAATGCTTGTTTTTGCCTCCTCTTTCATTTGGTGGGCTTCTGAGGTGATTATTTTCACTTTCAAGTTTTGGATCTGGCCTTGTATGCTTTGGCGGCTGGATGTTTTAGCGACTATTTTGGATATGCAAATGCAGATATTTGTGGCGTTCATTGCTACAGATCGATGACAAAGCAGCTTGCATTAAAGATTTGAAATATCTTCTACTTGCCCTGTTCCAAATCTTTTATTCAATAACTTCTACAGGTAGATGTCCCTTCAGGCAGATATTTTTCTGACAACGCCCATGGGTGAAATTGTTCGTAATCGACTGAGGTCAAAATAAAATGATATATATACATGTAAAACAGATGTATAAGGTTGTTGATTGTTCTTCTGGGCTATTTCAGTAATGTCTACTTGGCCTCTATAATCAATATAAACTGGTATTTTTGCCTCTCTTCTATCATTTTTAGCACTGTGTCTGCTCTTTGGATTGGTAGGTTGTGTATTGTGGACAAATGGTTCCTTTCATTCCTCCATTTTTCTATCTTGACCTCTGTTAGAATTAATAGGATTCTGTGTAAGTCTTTCCATCTGTGAGATTATTACTATGTCTATTCAGTTGCAACTAAACACATTTAAATCTGGTGTATCAATTATTTTCATTTCAGCATTCCATCTACCTCTTTTCCCTGCAAGAATTAGCACTAGGTTTAGATGCATTTCTCTAAGCATTAGGCTAAGAGAGAGGAAGCCAGCCTTCTCTGGAGGTCTGATGTCATTTCGCAAGGTCCCACACTTCGAGATCATTCCCATGTTATTCTAGGTTGAAGTTTCACAACTACAGCAAGGGTGCAAATCTGGGTGATAACAACCTTTGGTACACTTGGTGGGACAAGTTTGATGAACTTCTCATCAAGATACTGAGAGATATGGTGTTTCTCCTGGTATTACCAGCCTTTGGAGGCAATACAAACAACACCATGGCGACTCTACTAAATGAATTAGCTAGTTTCAGCAGCCCAAGCACCTAAGATTTTATCAAAGATCAGGATTTTGGTGGTTTTCCTAGTTTTTTCAGCTTTTGGAAGCATTTCAATCACCTGGCGACTCTTTCTCTGGTATGTGTCCATTTTCTCTTTGGTTGCAGACCTTTTTTCTCTCTATTTCTGACATTTTTATGATTATCCAGCATTTAGATGCCATAGAATGTTAGAATTTTTTGGGAATCATGGCTATTCCCCTACCCCATGTCAGCAATACCAGGCCCCAAATGCCTCCAATTTTATGCCATACAACCCTGCCGCTGTAGCATATCAGCATCCTCATGATGCTTATTCTCAACCCCAAGAGGGGGTTTTTGACACCAAGCAACATAACTATTCAAATAGTTAGCCTCAAAAACATCCTTACCAGAATTTTTTGGATTTGATCCAAAAGTTTGACTATTTTTTGTAGGATTTGGGCCAAAATCTTGAACTTATGAAGATCAGTGATATTAGTGGTGCAGGAGCACCTATCCTACAGTGGCCTACATGAGGCATTTAGTTGTTTTATGCTTAGTTTTATGTTTTCAATAAGGTCCTAATTGGACATTCAATGTAATAAGGTCTATTTGACCAAGATATGCTATTTTTAGATCAGTTGGTTAGAGTTAGTTAGATTCTGTTGAATAGCTGTAGTTCCCAGCCGCTTGGAGAGATTTCCTAGCTGCTTGGAGGCAAGTCTGTACTACCAGTGGTAACTAGATAAATACCCTAGGATTTGATGGACAAAGGCATCTAGGTTTTGTAGTAGCTGAAATCAATTAGTTGAATTGTGCTGTTGGAAAACAGAGTACTGTAATCGCATCTTTTGAAAGCTAATAAGATCCTATTGCATTTGAATTTACTGTAATTGATTTTCTGTATTGAGGCTAGATGGATTTGATTATCCATTCCCCCAGTTGATTCTGCGAATCGAAGGAATGGTCATGTACAATAGTTTAGGTTTTAGTTGTGTGTTTTCTGTTTCTGTTCGCATGCATGTTTGTAGGATCGTAGGTTAGAGGTGTTGAGAACCCTAGCATGGGTATGTGCTAGGTCGTGTAGATCGAAAAGGGTCTGAGAAGCCATCCAGGAAACGGATCAGGCCATCACTAGAGATTGCGTGGATCAAACTGTGAAAATCCGTGAAGTTCTAAAAAATATACAAATTATGTATATATCACTTTTGTATGTGAGATATACAATCTGTGAGTATATCGCTTTCGCATGTTGCGAGTATATCGCTTTTGTTTCATCGCTGTTGTATGTTGAAACATACATGAGGATATACAAGTCTATCACATATACATAGGAGAGAGAAAGGTCAAGATCCTTATCAACATACAAAGAAGTCAAGGGTTAGTCAAAGATACATTTGAAAATGCATATTAAGGAGATACAAGTTTGAATATACAATTTCTGTATATATTGCAAATGTATATCAGGTTATGCAACTTGTGAGTATCCATCTTTTGTATGTTGGATACAATTCCTGTGTATCCGTCAATTGTATCAGGCGGATTGTATGTGTTAAATGTACATCGGACATGTACATTGAAAAATATAGAAAGGTAGTCAGCGGGTCAAACATACATCGAAGGCATATTCGAAGGAATATTCGGCGAATGCATATTTTGGTTTGTATGTGGTAAAGATACAACGAAATAGATGCATCGGTTGATGCAAAAGGTGACTGGTCAGGACGGTAGGCCGAATGTATGTTGGAAGGTTCTTTTATCTGCAGATACAATACACCACTGGCTGTAGGAGGTAAGGGGAAACATAAGAGCAAGTTGTGAGTTGTATGTATATTGCGAATGTATATTGGAATATACATTCTGCGATACAAAGGGTTATGTGCAAGCGGCGACCGATAGATCAAGTGAAGGTAACCAGCACCGACAGGTCATGTGTTGTATGTTCAGCATAGAGGAAGCGATAGATGCAAGAGGATTTGCGGGCGTAGCAAGTAAGCATTTGTATGTGCAAGTGCTACAGTGATCAGATTTAGGTAATTTGTGAAGCTGATGGAGGAGGTTTTGCCAATGGCAACCAAAAAGGGGACTTTATAAATTAAAGTTTGTGTGCATATTTGGAAATGCATAAACATACATTGATAATTGCACATTAGGGTTTTAGTGTTGGATGCTCTGCATAATAGTGGTATCAGAGCTCAGCAAAAGGTCTGGGTTGTTTGTGTGTTGATTCTGTCCCTGAAGACAGAGGTAGAGGAGTGAGAGGTTGACAAGATGCCTCCTAAAGGTAGTGGTACTACAAGGGAGTTGCAGGAGATAAAGGAAAAACATGCCAGAGAGATGAGAAAGATGAAGGAGCTTGTTGAAGCACTTCAAGCCAGGCTTGTAGCCTTGGAGAAGAACAAAAAGAGAGAAGTAGAAGACAGTGAATCAGAAGAAGAGGAAGATGATGTTGAAGATCTGAATGCTGAAGATCAGAGATTTGCAAAACTATTAAAGGCAGTACAGAGTGAGAAACCTAAGGTAAAGGTTGATGTTTCAAAGTATAATGGGAGTTTGGATGAAGATGAGTTACTTGATTGGATTGCTGCATTAGATAATCACTTTGAATGTGAAGATGTTGCTGAGGATCAGAAGGTAAAGATTGCAAAAACCAAGTTAGGAGGTCATGCTTTGGTATGGTGGGATTATGTACAATCCGAGAGAAGGAAACAAGGAAAGTCAAAGATCACTTCATGGGATAAGATGGTAGCAAGGATCAAAGGTAAATTTTTACCCCAAGATTATGAAATTCAAATGTTTAAGAAGCTACAATTTTTAAGGCAAAAGGAAATGGATGTGAAGGCATACACTGAGGTGTTTTACAAGTTGAGTATGAGATCTGGTCATCATGAGAATGAGATAGAAAAGGTGGCTAGATACTTGGATGGTTTGAGATTGAACATACAGGATGAGTTAGTTTTAGCTAACCCAAGGAGTGTAGAGGATTGTTATCAAATGGCAATCAGGATTGAAGAAAAGATGAATAGAAGACAAGATAAGTCCATGAGAGGAAGAGGCAACAATGTCAGAGAAAAAGGATCATCTCCCACAACAAGACAAGGCAATGAGAGTCAAGAAGACACTGGTAAAGGACAAGAGCAGTCTGATTTTAGAGGTGGATGGAAAGGTCCTAGAGGCAGATTTGGAGGTGGTAGAGGTTCTACTACATTTTCTGGTAATTGTTACACTTGTGGTGAATATGGGCATCCATTTTTCAAATGTCCAACAAAAGCAACAAGTTCAAGAGGAGAAAAGAGGGCAAATCTGATCCAAGAAGCTGATAAACAAAGTGCAAGCAGCTCGAACACTCAGAAAAGTGTGAAGGAGACTCTTAATAATTATGGGTATCCAGAGGAGGGAGAAGCATTGATGTTAAGAAGGACAATCTTGAAGACATCAAAGGATATGATGCAAAGAAGAGCTCTTTTCAAGACCACATGCAAAAGAAAAGGTAAAATATGTAAGGTTGTAATTGATTCTGGCTCAACAGATAATATGGTTATCTCAGGAAATGGTGGATAAACTGAATTTAGAAAGGATTCCACATCAAACCCTTACAAAGCATCTTTGGTAAGTGATAGTCAATCACTTTTGGTATATGAATAGGCATATGTTGATTTTCAAATTGGAGAATATCAAGATAGAGTTTTGTGTGACATATTGCCCATGGAATGTTGTCACCTATTGTTGGGTAGGCCATGGCAATTTGATAGGAGAGTATTGTATGATGGGTATGCTAATACCTACACCATCAAGAAAGATGGGAAAACTATTGTGTTGATACCATTACAGGAAGAAGCTGTAGCACAGAAGGTAGCAAAAATCAGTGGGAAAGAAGGAGTTTGTGAAGATGCCCATAGCCACAGGCATAAAGGTAGTTGAGGATACTGCAGGGAAAGAAGTTGTTAAGGACAACAGTTTGAAGAAAGGTTCAGTTTTGACTGACAGAGGTCAACAGCAGTTTCAGAAACAGATTTGCAAACAACAAGTTGAGTGGAATGACAAGGATGTTGTCATAGTTGGGACTATTGTTTGTCCTATAAAAGTTGAAAGGAAGACAGATTTAAACATTGCAGAAGTTCAAGAAGCAATTCCTAAGGTTATTCAATCAGGTATTCAGACAGAGGTGCTGGTAAGACAAACTAGAAAACACAGGGTATGTATGAACAGAGCCTACATTAACAGGCATGAGAGTTTACTTCTAAGACAGCAAGTTACAGTTCTAAAAACTTGGAGCAGTCAAGAGATAGCAAAGTATAAAGTTGGAACAGGTCAGAACACTGAGATGGCAAAGAGTAAAGGTGGAATTCTTCCACAACCTAACTCATGGGACATGAGTTCTTTTTCTGTTGGGGAGTATGGTGCAAGAGCACCTATCCTACAGTGGCCTACATGAGGCATTTAGTTGTTTTATGCTTAGTTTTATGTTTTCAATAAGGTCCTAATTGGACATTCAATGTAACAAGGTCTATTTGACCAAGATATGCTATTTTTAGATTGGTTGGTTAGAGTTAGTTAGAGTCTGTTGAATAGCTGTAGTTCCCAGCCGCTTGGAGAGATTTCCCAGCTGCTTGGAGGCAAGTCTGTACTACCAGTGGTAACTAGATAAATACCTTGGGATTTGATGGACAAAGGCATCTAGGTTTTGTAGTAGCTGAAATCAATCAGTTGAATTGTTGTGTTGGAAAATAGAGTACTGTAATCGCATCTTTCGAAAGATAATAAGATCCTGTTGCATTTGAATTCACTGTAATTGATTTTCTGTATTGAGGCCAGATGGATTTGATTATCCATTCCCCTGGTTGATTCTGCAAATCAGAGGAATGGTCATGTACAATAGTTTAGGTTTTAGTTGTCTGTTTTCTATTTCTATTCTCATGCATGTTTGTAGGATTGCAGGTCAGAGGTGTTGAGAACCCTAGCATGGGTATGTGCTAGGTCGTGCAAATCGAAAAGGGTCTGAGAAGCCATCTAGTAAACGGATTGGGCCATCGCTGGAGATTGCGTGGATCAAACTGTGAAAATCTGTGAAGTTCTCAAAAATATACAAATTGTGTATATATCACTTTTGTATGTGAGATATACAATCTATGAGTATATCACTTTCACATGTTGCGAGTATATCGCTTTTGTTTCATCGCTGTTGTATGTTGAAACATACATGAGGATATACAAGTCTATCACATATACATAGGAGAGAGAAAGGTCAAGATCCCTATCGGCATACAAAGAAGTCAAGGGTTGGTCAAAGATACATTTGAAAATGCATATTAAGGAGATACAAGTTTGAATATACAATTTCTGTATATACTGCAAATGTATATCGGGTTATGCAACTTGTGAGTATCCATCTTTTATATGTTGGATACAGCTCCTGTGTATCCATAAATTGTATCGGGCAAATTGTATGTGTTAAATGTACATCAAACATGTACATCAAAAAATATACAAAGACAGTCAGCGGGTCAAACATACATCGAAGGCATATCTAAAGGAATATTCAGCAAATGCATATTTTGGTTTGTGTGCGGTAAAGATACAATGAAATAGATGCATCGGTTGATGCAAAAGGTGACTGGTCAGGATGGTAGCCTGAATGTATGTTGGAAGGTTCTTTTGTCTACAGATACAATACACCACCGGCGGTAGGAGGTAAGGAGAACCGGAAGAGCAGGTTGCGAGTTGTATGTATATTGCAAATGTATATTGGAATATACATTCTGCGATACAAAGGGTTATGTGCAAGCGGCGACCGATAGATCGGGTGAAGGTAACCGGTGCCGATAAGTCATGTGTTGTATGTTCAGCATAGAGGAAGTGATAGATGCAAGAGGATTTGTGGGCGCAACAGGTAAGCATTTGTATGTGCAAGTGCTATAGTGACCGGGTTTAGGTAATTTGTGAAGCCGATGGAGGAGGTTTTGCCAATGGCAACCAAAAGGGGGACTTTATAAATTAAAGTTTGTGTGCATATTTGGAAATGCATAAACATACATTGATAATTGTATGTTAGGGTTTTAGTGTTGGATGCTCTGCATCAATTAGTAAGGAGTTCTCATGCATGTCCTCGATGTTGGTTGAAATTAAGAGGCAAAAAGAGATTACCTGGCAGTAGCGAGAGTTGGCTGAGCAATCCATTATTTATAATCAGGAGAGGGTGACAAAAAGAGTTCAGTTTGAAAGAAGACTTGAAGGAGCAATAGCTGCTAAAAAGGAGCAAATGAAGCTTTTGTCTGCTCAGGTGCAACATAGTCAAGTTTACTCAGATTATCAATGCCAAAAGGAATGCGAGACCCAAGCAGTCCCCTCCATTCCTAGTTTCAAGAGTCCTCTCTCTTTCACACCTGTTCAACCTGCTGCGGAAGAAGCCCCAAAATTTAAGATTCCAAGCTTCAGGCAGGATAATCCATCTGTGCCTTCAAAACCGCTTCCCAGTTTTAAAATCCCAAGTTTTAGAGGCCCTTAGCCTTCACAGGAGCCTATTCTGGCACAAATTCAACCCCATATCTCATGTTTACAGCCTTTTCAAATCCCCTTATTAGATGGACCTAGCATGAACAGTTATGATGAAATTGCTAAATTAAAGGAGCATGTGTTTACAATCCCAAAATTCAAGAAGCCCCTTTCTTCTACACATGTTCGGCCAACAGAAGAGCAACCTAGACTCCACAAGTTTCTAGGCTTCAACACCTTTATCCCTCCATAAGCTCCTATTCCTGTGCAAACTCAAATTATCACTTCCTAGGAACAAATTTGTCCAGAACCCTTTCCCCTCCAAGAAATTCAAAAGGGTTTTTCAGGCCTCTTTCCCAGATGATATTTCAATCCTCAAGGGTGGACCTGTTATATACCAAGATAATTGGAAAGACAAGCCAATACAGGAGGTGGAAGAAGATAAAACTAAAGAGGAGCAGTTTGTTCCTACACTCACAAAGATAGAATTGTTTGAACCTATTGCACCTGTGAGTACTGTTAAGGTCACTTCAGAAATGGATGATGTTGCCCTACTTCATGAGCTACCTAATTATGTTGAAGACGAAGAATATGAGCAGCTGGTTGTAGATATGCAGCAATAAGAGAACAATGAAAATAATGATGAATTGTTGTAGGTTGAGCCTGAGCATGATAGTGAGGTTCCAAACCATAAAGAAGGCCAAGTATGTTGCCTGGTGCTGGATGATCTAAAGGCTGATTATGCAAATATGCTCGAGGAGCTTCCATGCTTTATTGAAAATAATGAGGAGACTGAACATGGATAAGAGCAAATTGAAGATTTGTTCTTTATTATCCAGTAAGGATATCAGCTTTTTGGTGGGGAAGTTTTCTCTTTTGAGCATGTGCATGGTTCATTTTCTGAGCTTAAGTCTGAAAATCATGAACATGTTGTTCATAAGGTGGAGGTAGCCATACTTGTAGTAGAATCATAGGAGCTAGAGTTTTTGGACCAGTAAGAAGAAGAAGAATGCAACCATGATGACATTATATCAATATTCTTGGTTTCTTTGAAGGAAGAAGGAGAAAACCATGAGGTCCCAAGTCAGCTGTTTCACACACAAGAGCAACATGAGAGAAAGGTGGAGGTCACCATCATACCAAATGAAGAACAAGGGGCAATCAATCCAAAGCCTTCAAGGGGATGCCCAATCAGGCATCTAGCCCAGCTAGAGACACATTAAGAGGAGTCACCACTAGTTAGGCTTACCTCTAAGCATGAAGTTGAACATCAAAATGAATGGGATCAGCCCATTTATTCACCACAAATTAGCAACATCAGTAATCAGTCCAGGTGGATAGGTGAATTTATCTCCATTTTGTGGGGGGTGTTTTATCAAGTTGTCATATGCCCATTCCCCCCTCACCTCCTTTTAACTGCCCATATGAATGAGAAACATTGTAAATTGTTAAGGAAGGACAATTACTTTCAAGAACTAGTTAATGGCTTTGTTTAAGGTCACCTCTGACTGGTTAGTTTAGGATTAGAGTAGATTTTATCTCAGCTTTAGGTTTCCTTTCAATAAATGCCATTGCACTTTGTTGTATTCTCATTAGGAGATACATGCTTGCTTGCTCAATGTTCCAGCTCCTCTGTTCTTGTTGCAGTCTCTTTTTGACTCTATGCCCAATGGATGCTTAAGGCCACTGGTCTAATGTTTAGTAGGCAAACATCCCATAGAGGTCACAAAAAATGTTGACCTATTTTCCTCTGTCCAGAGTCAAATAGTTCACCTTGTATTTTCCTTGAAAATCTTTTAGAAAATGACCATACAAGGCATAAATTCTTCAATTACTCATGCTCTTCCTTGCCAAATTTCCCAAAATCTTCCCTAGAGAGTCTTTGCAAAAAACCCAGAAAAACCCAGAAGTCTTTTAGCTTCAAGTATTTTATATCGCTGGGATTTCTCAGTTTCATGCTTGTATTTCAATATACATTTTTGAATATACATTCACATATACATTCGCCATTGTATGTTTGGAACATACATTCGGAATATGCAAAGGCCTAGATGCAATCGGCAAACATACTGAGTTGACATACAAGTGAGAATGTACAGTGGAATGTATATCGCCAACATACAAGTCCAACATGCAAGGCCGATATACAAAGATAACATGCATCGTCTACAGTTGTTTGTATATGCGCATTGTATTTGTGATATACAAATGGATCACATGTAGGAGTGAATGTACATTGTCGATATGCAAAGAAGAAGGAAGGAAAGTCAAACATACAAGGATGAATGTACATTTTGCAATGTACATCGGTAGAACATACAAAGGACTTTCACCAAAGATACAAGGAGATATGCATGTGCGATATAGTAAGGTAGTTGTAACAGTGGCTTGTATATTTTGTTTTGTATGTTTGCATATAAAAATCTGATATATAAGGGGTTGAACATACAAGGAGGAGATGCAAAGGGTGGGGTCCACCAAATGTACATTTGTGATTGTATGTTTGGACATACAAGCACGGCCTACATACAAGCAACATGTGCAAAGTCAACATGCAAGGGAAAGTGATTCAAAGCTAGGGGCCCACCACTTGTACATTTGCGATTGTATGTTTGTACATACAATCAAATATGCATTCCTAATATACAAGCCAGATCTGAAATTAACATACATTCCAGTTGATAAAGGGCAGAATTCCGCAGTTTGTATGTATAATTTGCTTGTATGTTCGCATTGTATATGCGACATACATTGGTTATATACAAAGAGGAACATGCATGGCTCGGACCCGACAGCGATTGCAATATGCTTCATAATGGTTTGAGGTCCGTGGCTTGTACATGCACAGTGCATTGTATGTGCCGATATACAAAGAACAAAGGATACAAGGTCCGGATCCGAATGGGAATCAAATGTAGCTGATGATCTTTTGAAGTCTGCACCTTGTATATGCGCATTGTATATGCGATATACAAGGCAAAGTGCAATGGTGACATACAACCCGGACCTGTTTTAAAGTTCAAAAGTGGCTGATAATCTGCAAGAGTCCACATTGTATGTATGTAGCGATTGCATGTGCCGATATACAATGCGACATACAAGGGCAAGATGCAAGGGAGAATGCATGCAAAGAAAGTATGCAAAGGCCATATACAAAGGTTTGCTTGTATATCGGCCTTGTATATTCGATATACAAGGTGGGAACATACATTGGCAATAGTATATACAAGAGGAAACAAGGTAGAGGCATAGGTAGTTGTATGTATATCGCCATTGTATAATCACATGTACAATGTGAGATACAAAGAGTCTTGTGCAAAGTCAACATGAGAGCGAGATACAAATGGTGGGGTCCACAAAAGGCATAGGCCATTGTATGAATTTTGATTGTATATGCGCATTGTATGTGTGTGATGTACAAAGGCATATACAAGACAAAACATGCAATTAGGATGCGACCCGGGGATCAAATTCAGCGGATAGTCGTTTGAGTTCCACGCATTGTATGTATATCAGATTGTATGTTTGCACATACAATCCGATATACAAAGGCATATACAAGACATACATGCAAAGGGATTTCGGCGTAATAGCATACATCGGCGGTTCTATTTTTTTTAGTCATTTTGATGGTCGATAAGATGTATTTTTCAGCGATGGGTCCCAGCTTCAATACAGTGGCGAATCAGCTGGTGCCACGTGGAACAGATGGTGATGCATATACACGGGCCGTTGCACATACAAGGCATTTTTAGAGGGAATTTCAAGGCATATGCAAGTTAGTTTGAATATGCAAAGAGGAAAAAGGTGCGGTTGCACCAAGTAGAGATAAAGTGTAGTTTCCATTGTATATACAATGGCGAGATACAACGATATGCAGGCACAGATGCAAAGCGATATATACACACAGTTGACTACAACTTTGACCGCCTATATCTCCTCAATTTTAGTGAATTTCCACATGCTACAAAAGGTATAAATGTTTGTTTTTGCCTCCTCTTTCATTTGGCAGCCTTCTGAGGTGATTATTTTCACTTTCAAGTTTTGGATCTGGCCTTGTATGTTTTGGCAGATAGATGTTTTAGCGACTATTTTGGATATGTAAATGTAGATATTTGTGGCGTTCATTGCTACAGATCGATGACAAAGCAGCTTGCATTGAAGATTTGAAATATATTCTACCTGTCCTGTTCCAGATCTTTTATTCAATAACTTCTGCAGGTAGACGTCCCTTCAGGTAGATATTTTTCTGACAATGTCCATGGGCGAAATTGTTCGTAACCGACTAAGGTCAAAATGAAATGATATATATACATGTAAAACAAATGTATAAGGTTGTTGGTTGTTCTTCCGGGCTATTTTGGTAATGGCTACTTGGCCTCTATAATCAATATAAACTGGTATTTTTTCCTCTCTTCTATCATATTTAGCACTGTGCCTGCTCTTTGGATTGGTAGGTTGTGTATTGTGGACAAATGGTTCCTTTCATTCCTCCATTTTTCTGTCTTGACCTCTGTTAGAATTAATAGGAATCTATGTAAGTCTTTCCAGCTGTGAGATTATTACTATGTCTATTTAGTTACAGCCAAACACATTTAAATCTGGTGTATCACTTATTTTCATTTTAGCATTCCTTCTACCCCTTTTCCTGCAAGCATTAGCACTAGGTTTAGATGCATTTCTCTAAGCATTAGGCTAAGAGAGAGGAAGCCGGCCTTCTCTGGAAGTCTAATTTCATTTCACAAGGTCCCACACTTCGAGATCATTCCCATGTTATTCCAGGTTGTTGAAGTTTCACAACTACAGCAAGGGTGCAAATTTGGGTGATAACAATTGCATTCAACTTCCTTGAGTTCGTCTAGAGTAGTAGGTCCATTCTTTGAAATCTTATACTCATTCTTTGTTATTGTCCAAAAGTCATTATCAATACATTCTGAATGACACTGCATGCGTACCTTCCAAAGGGAGTAATTTGTTCCATCAAATCTCAGACTTTCCTTCTTAGAAGTCGACATCTTGGATCTCCTCAAGCGGTCATTCTTCTTTTAGAGGATCTGGCTCTGATACAAATTGTTGGAATTAGACCAGACAACTGAGAGGGGGGGTGAATCAGTTGTCCCAAAAATTAACCTTTTCTTCCTTTTAATCTTCTTTCAGAATTTGCAAATTGATTAATGATGTAAACATTAAAGCATGAAACAACATCACATAAGCAGAAACATAATCAACACATTTAACACCAAGATTTTTGACGTGGAAACCCGGTTAAGGGAAAAACCATGGTGGGTGTTCGCCCACAAGATTCCTACCCTGTTAAAAGTACTTAAAAGGAACGGGAAAGTACTTGCCTTTAGGTTCACTGCCCAGAGCTCACTGCTCAAAAGAGAGGCTAACTATCTACAATAAATTTTAGTTTAGAAAGAATTAACTAAGAAATAGCATCTACTTCATGCTTGGTTCAGTTTCATTGAATGCTCATAAAACTTATGTTCTACTTCCAAACTCTTCTTCACTAGCTTTTTACTCTATTCTACTTTTGCTCTTCTGCTCCTCTTCTTTGCTCTGCTCCTGACGCTTTCTTTGGATTTATTATTTTTTCTCAAGGATGATTTTCCATGACTCAGCTACACTCCTTTATATGCTTCATCAACCTTGGAATAAACATCAAGGTTGGCACACCAAACATCTTACTTAATGCAAATCACTAAGCTATTGGCCAAACATTGCTAAAACTTGAATCTTCTTCTAGTAACAGACCACACTCTAGAGAATTGCTTCTGGAACATCTGCAATATGCTTGAATCATCCGATCGGCCAGGACTGGGAAGAACAACAACAACAAGAAGGAAATATTCACCAACAAGCTCAGACTTTAATGCGAACCTCCAACATAGTAGTCACACTATCCAGAGACCTCCACAAGCATAATGAATTCAACAAAAACATTTGCACTCCTCCAAGTCATCAGGATCACTTGCATCTTCATCTAGAACCTCAAGAATACTATCTGCAATGACTGGCATCTTAGAAAGATTGCTTGCAAACCTCTAATCCATGAATCGCCTGAATGGATGATACACACTGACTTCCCAAACATGCCTCTAGATTTGCAGATCATTATTTGACATATCTGGAAGGATCTGGACCACTTCTCTATCGCTCTATCTCTTCTGAATACTATAAAACTGATTCTTCTCAGATGGCCATAGTTTCTTCAAATCTTCATGTGGACCTCTCAAATCTTGATTGGAGCTACTTCACACAATCCTCTATACTTCCATATGATCCGAATCCATTGATCATTATTAATTTTCTCAATATCCTCAACATTCCAATCTTCTAATCAAGCAACAAGATAGGATACAGTTGACACCAATGGCAACAAGAATATGTTGACATCAATGACAACACTGATTAGGCACATATTTGCAATAGTTTCAAGTTTTGAAATGTACCACAATGTTATATCTTGAGTTATGAAGTGTCACATGTGGTCTGGAATGCTCTATTTCCTACAATTTGTCATGTTTCTTGTTTTATAGAGATATAGATTGATATGATACTTCAGGAGAAAGGTGAATGGATGATTTTGAGATTGTACATAATTGAATTCTCGGTCTGCATGGAGTTTTTGGATTCTCCTTGGTAGTGTGAAGATGAACAGTTAGCAATTTTAAGCAGTTTAAGTTGATAGGTTAAGTCTCTAGTATGTGCAGTGGATCCTAATTAATTGTTTTAACTTTGGAAGGTATGGAGAGATGTGCCTTGATCCCTTTCATGAAGTCTTGAGGCCTGTAACAAGTTTTCTCAACATATTATATGTATTGAGGCCAAACTTTGAAGAGTTACACATTTCATCTAATGGTGCTTATGATGTCAACCTAGTCAATCTTTTGAAGTGTTGTGGAGGATATTTATAGAAGATCAATTTATTCATTTGTGATGGGTAGAAGTGTGGGAAAATATGACAAAGTGAAATAAGAAACATGAAGTGTGCAGAATCAATATGATGGAGTAATTATGCAGAAAAGAGGACTACAATTTCAGCATGAGCTAGATGCCTTCTTCATATAATTCATAGTTTTGTTTACCATTATAATTCCTTGTATTAGTGAACTTATTTCAGGGAATAGTAGCTTCCTTGGGTTGTAGTCCTAAAACAATGTTGTAAACCTTCATATAACAATGAACATTATATTGTGAGTTAACACTCACCGTGGTTTTTCTCAGTTTTGGGTTTTCCACGTAAAATTATTGGTGTCATTGTGTTGATGAATGTGTGGGTAAGTGCACAAAGATGAGGGACCAAAGGGGGTCTTAAGATGCCACTTTTTTATGAAATTAGGAAAGATTGATGTTGGATAAGAAATTAAAGATAATTACACTCAAAATTTGAAGATACAATAAAAACAAGAGTCGTAGTGCTCCTAATCTAGTTTCTAAACTACTAATTTTTTTCAAAAATGGTTGAGATTAAGGGGTTCAAAAAGGGGGAGCACACACATTGGTCCTGTTTTTCTCAAAAAACATAACATAGTGTCTAGTGTACTCCCCCTAAAATGTTCAATTTTTTTAGTATTTCAAAAATTGCTTCGGTGAGAAATTAGCTAACACCATGTAGTTTATCCCTAATTTTTCTGATAATTTTTTCATGAATAATTGAGCTTTTACTAATTTTCCAAGTGGATACATCTTGAGAAACACAAAATTGAGCATTCTCCTCCCTAATTTTTTTGAAAACTAATCAAAAATCAATTTTTTTTTGAATACATGTAAAATGGAGTCTAGTTTTTGAAAATATAACTTATTTGAAATTTCAATGAATGGTTACAAAAAAGTCAAAAATACCAGACACTAGTTTTTGACAAAAAAACACACACTAACAAAAGAAATTAAAGATGAAACCCTTAACATACTCAAAACATGAAAAAAATTATATGGTTAGATAGCTAACAAAGAGCTTAAGATTATGGTGGTATTTTTTTGAGTTTTCATTGAAAAAGGTGCAATCCTGATGAGAAGCATGCTCCAGATTATGTGAATTTTGTTAGAATCTAGAAAAACACATCCTTGGATGACCTAAACATAGTCCAAGCATTTAGGTTGGAAGCCCAAGGTAAATCCAAGCCTAAGGCTTGGAAATTTCCAAGGCAAAGCAGAACGCGAGTGTGTTATAACGTGCTCACGTTATGTTGAACTGAAACACTCACTCCCTCCCCTCCTCTCTCTTTCTCACCTCTACTTCCCTCTCTCTCTCTCACTCTCTACTTCCCTCCCGTCTCTCTCTCTCTCTCTACCTCCTACCCTCTCTCACTCTCTACTTCCCTCCCCTCTCTACCTCCTACCCTCTCTCTCACTATCTTCTTCCCACCCCTCTCTACCTCCTACCCTCTCTTGCACTCTCTACTTCCCTCCCCTCTCTACCTCCTACCTTCTATCTCACTATGTTCTTCCTTACCCTCTCTACCTCCTACCCTCTCTCTCTCTCACTCTCTACTTCCCTCCCCTCTCTACCTCTTACCCTGTCCTCACTCTCTTCTTCCTTCCCTCTCTATTTCAACTACCCTCTCTCTAAGTCTCTACTTCCCTCCCCTCTCTACCTCACATACTCTCTCTCTCTCTCTCTCTCTCTCTCTCTCTCTCTCTCTCTCTCTCTCTCTACCTCCTACCCTCTCTCTCACTCTCTACTTCTCTCCCCTCTCTACCCCTACGATCTCTCACTCTCTACATCCCTCCCCTCTCTACCTCATACCCTCTCTCTTACTCTCTTCCCTCCCCTCTCTACCTCCTCCCCGCTCTCTCACTCTCTACTTCCCTCCCCTCTCCACCTCTCCTCATTATTATTCCCATCCAATAAACTTTCATAAATTATCTTGTTTCCATTTCATCCTCCCAATTTATATCCTCATCCCTCTTTGCATGTCCTAGTTTTCTTATTTCCATGTTCTTTGTCGATAAGGGAGAGGGAGAGGGAGGAAGAGGGAGAGAGGGTGGAGATGGAGGGGAAAGAGAGGGGAGAGATAGGGTGATAGGGAGATAGAGAGACAGAGGGTTGCTTAGGTTTAGGGGCATTATTTAGGGTTGCTTAGACCTTTAGGGGCAATATTTAGGGTTTATGAGTTTAGGGTTGCTCCAGTTTAGGGTTTAGGGGTCAGATTCTTTATCTAAGGTTTATGAGTTTAGGGTTGCTCAAGTTTAGGGTTTAAGGTTTTAGGGTTAGGGTTTAGGGGAATTATTTAGGGTTTAGGGGTTTAGGGTTTCTCAAGTTTAGGGTTTAGGGTTTAGGGTTAAGAGAGAGATAGAGAGAGGGGACCAATAGAGATTGGGAGAGATAGGGAGATAGAGGTTTAAGGTTGCTTCCAGGGTTTATGGTTTAGGGGTTGGGGGTTTAAGGGTTTAGGGTTTCTCAGTTTTAGGGTTTAGGGGTTAGGGGTTAGGATTTAAAGGCATTATTTATGGTTTATGGTTTATGGTTTAGGGGTTAGGGGTTAAGGTTTAGAAGTTTAGGTTAGGGTTTAGAGAGAGAGGGGGAGATAGAAAGATATATATACTTATACATAAAGGTTTGCATAGATATATACTTGAAACTATAACAGATGTTGTAAGAAGGAGAATTGGTTGTCAAAACCGTGAGCCACATCCAAAGCATTTTTTTGATGTGACTCAAACACAATTTATCAAGAAATTTCAAGAGATGTATCCTCAGGTGAAAATTTGTCAAAGGTATTTTGAAATGGTAAAGCCTTTTTATGTCAAAATAAATCACATACGCACAACTTGTTTTTGTAGAGTACATATTGAGTTTTCTAATCATTATTATGTTTATAGATATATATGTGTAGATTTGCATACTAACAATGTTTGGAGGAGTGTAATATAAGGTGTCCACCTAGATCTTCAAGAGATTTCATATCAAGCATCTTATGCTAGAGAGTGGATGGTCAATTATTCCACAATAGCTTATGCTTGGATGGTACGTGTGATCATTGTGGTGGGTTGTAACATTTGCCAATTTGTCAACATATGGACAACACACATGCAATTAGAAATGAGCTAGTAAGTTTTGGTAACTATAAGGTAGTGGCATATAGCCTGAAAGATGGCAAAGAAGAAAAAATGTGTGAATTCATCATTGAAAAGATTCCAGTGTATCGGTTTATCTCTAATTTCTAAGATAATATAGTTTATGAGTCTGCAAGGCATACCCATAGAGCTCAATGGTTGGACTAGAAATTGAAGTTATGCAAACACACGTTTCCACTTGGTACCATCATTTCAGTTGTTGACTTTGTAGAGAACTACACACTACAACCATAGAATGAGGTACAATCATAGTATTACAACTCTACACAGGTTGCTATATTTGTGCAAATAACATTCATTCATGCAGAAGATAGTACAGAGGACGACATGAAAATCTTAAGGGAATATCTCTTTTATATTAGTGATGATTACACACATTTGACAGAGTTTGTGCAAGGTTTCTTTTAGATGTTCTACCGTGATTTGGCTAGCAGGAGCATAACATTTTGTCAGCATATCATATGGTTAGATAATTGTGCATCACAATTCAAGAACTCGTGGATGTTCTATTGGTTGACTAGGATGCATACGATGAATGGTGTTCAACATATGTGAAATTTTTGTGAGGTTGAGCATGGAAAGGGGGAGCATGATGGTGCAGGAGCATGTATCAAAAGAGCATTGACATGAGAAGAGTTGAAGTACAAAGACAATGTAAAGTTGATAGATGTTAGATCTATTGTTGAATGGTGTAACACTATAATGGGTCCATGTAATGAAGGTAAGTCTATAGTTCATAGATATTTTTGGTTGGTTGATGATACTAACATTGTAAAATATGAGGACTATTGTACATTGATAGGATCGAGTGAGCTACACTCTTTTAGAAGCTCCAATGTAGGTTCATGGAGTATTCATACACAGCGGATGTCATGCTTTTGTTTTTCATGTACATATGAATCTTGGTATGATTGTGAGTCAAAGGATTAGGTCTATGATTGGTGTACAAGAGGCCTAAGGCCGATTGACATCGATCACCGACATCACTACAAATCATAGAGATTGAATCATCAGTTGATTTTGACCATGTTTCAGACCTAGTTCAACCAGGTATTATCAACATTCAAATTTAATAAAATTCAATATACCATCTTATTTTGTAGTTTTTCTTGTATTCTTGACTATATTCATCGAATTGAATGCATGTATCAATGCAGGGCATATTTATGCAGTTATTGCAGCTAAAGACAATGAAGAAAGAATAGATTATTATTTGTGTCACTCTGTTGAGGCAAAAAAGAAATTAGATTCCCCTGTTATATATGGAGAAAACATCGAGTACCCTACAGGATCAATGGTTGTTATTGGAACATGGCTTAGAAGGTACCCAGTGAAGAAGTCTGATGTGTGGTTGTTCAAGGAATTTGACACACATAGGAAGATTCTTCATTATTCTAACCTTGTAGCATCAAACGTTCATTTAATCAAATATGGGGGTAGACCATTAAACATGACCTGTGGAAGGTTCATGAGTTTGATCACGAGGCAATACTCGATACAATAAAGAGTAGAGCAAACCCAGATGGTTCATTGGATTGAATTAGTGGAATGACAGAAAGGTATGTTATTTTTCTTTGCTACGCTCATTTCACCTTGTATATTTTAGCTAAATAGTGCAATTGCATTTGCATGTAGGATTTTAGTATGATGGAGGTAGGCATAATCCTTATGAAGTTGCCTTTGGAAGGAAAATAAGGTAGGTTTTCATGATTATGTCACGATGATATATCCTTTACTTTCTATTTCATAAGGAGTTTTAATGACAAAAAATTATTAGCAACGGTAAGGGTAGCCTCAATTAATGCCCTACAAGACATTGGATCAAGTGGGAACACCTTTATAGTACTAAATTTTTATCTACCAAAAAGGTATTATGACTAAATTTTTACATTTGACATCACCTGGGGGCAAAAAGATGGTGCAAATGCATCTGGGTGGGCAGGCAAACACTAGAGGAGATGTCTTTTTGGTGGCAAAGCCTCATGGTCATTCTTGGCTATATCGAACATAGACAATCTCTCAAGAGCTCTAAGAAAAAAAAGGTGAAATTTTTTGGATCGATTGTTACATCAAACTGTGACACCTAGGAAAATCTTCTTTGCATGTATAGGTGGATGTAAGGTCCATCTACAAACACCTACCTTTATTTTTTTTAAAGCCTATGGTGGTAAGGAACACATTGTTCCAAAATTCTTTAGTTTCATGTAGTGGAAAGGTGCTAGGAGTGAGATTTTTCATTCCATAAACTGTGGTGTGAAACCAACTAAGCCAACAGGTTGGGTGGGTGGCTAAATTCTCAGGGAGGTCTCATTTCATGCGCCAAGTGTCCCAATCATTTGGGACAGCAGGCTACCTACAAAGTCCCTTAAGATCCTTAAGACCAAAAAACTGCCAAACTATGATGAAGCAGTTCTTAGAATTCATGGTCCCTGGGAACATTCTATTTGGACCTACAGATGCATGTGGGGTCCATCCACAATAACCTCTCTCAGTTTTGGTCAAATGCAGTCTGTTTGACCATGCCGAAATCAAATGCATTCTTGTAAAATGCTCTAATTTCATGCAGTGGAAAGGTGCTAGGAGTGACATTTTGCATTCCATAGCTCATGGGGCTAAACTCACTACGCCAACACGTTGGTGTGGGTGGTTAAATTCTAGGGGAGGTCTCTTTTCATGTGCCAAGTGTCCCAATCGTTCAAGGTAGCAAACTACCGGCAAAGTTACTTAAGTTCCTAAGAGCAAAAACTACCAAACTTTGATGGAGTAGTTCTTAGAATTCATGGCAGTTGGGAACATTCTGACTAGAAATATAGGTGCACGTGGGGTCTATCCACAATAACCTCTCTCAGTTTTGGTCAACACAAATCCATTTGACCGTGCCGAAATCAAATGCATTCTTGCAAAATCCTTTAGTTTCATGCAACACAACTTTGCCATGTGCCATATTTTTGTTCTGCTCATTGTGGGGCCGAACTAACTATGCCAATGCATTGAGGTGGGCAATAAATGCTAGGGAAGGTCTCATTTCATGTGCCATCGAGAGGCGTTATACAGTCACATCAAGGTGTGGATGAGAACACTCATTTTTCTGCCTAAATTTATAAGAAAAAAAATTAAAATACCAAAAAAGAAATAAAAAATAAAACTTAAGAAAATCAAAGAAAAAAACTAAAAAAGAAATTAAAAACCATTGAAGGAGAAAAAGCTAAATCACAAAAACTATGGAACCAAAAAAGAAATTGGAAAAAAATAAAAAAATTAAAATTAAAAAAGAAATTGGAAAAAATAAAAAATAAAAACCAAAAAAGAAATTGGAAACTGTTGGAAGGAGAAAAACCTAGAGAAAATCATGAAAACTATGGAACCAAAAAAGAAATTGGAAAAATTAAAAAATAAAAACCAAAAAAGAAATTGCAAGAGAAAATCAAAGAAATTATGGAAAAAAGATATAGTTCGGCATATTTTGGATATATTTTTTTAAATATAAATATACTAGTATAGTCACAGCGAGGTGGGGATGAGAGCACCCATATTTTTTGGCCTAAATTTATAAAAAAAATTAAAATATCAAAAAGGAAAAAATAAATAAAACTTAAGAAAATCAAAGAAAAAAACCAAAAAAGAAATTAAAAACCATTGAAAGAGAAAAAGTCAAATCACAAAAATAGAAATTGGAAAAAAAAAAAAAAAACCAAAAAAGAAATTGGAAAAATTATAAAATAAAAACCAAAAAAGAAATTGCAAACAAAAAAAAGTGAAAAAATGAAAGAGACTATAGAAAAAGGATATCCCTTGATGTACTTTTAGATATATATTTTTATTTAAATATAAATATACTAGTACAGTCACAGCGGGGTGGGGATGAGAGCACTCATTTTTCTACATAAATTTATAAAAAAATAAATTAGAATACCAAAAAGGAAATAAAAAATAAAACTTAAAAACATCAAAGGAAAAAAAAAATTAAAAATTAAAAAATGTTGAAGGAGAAAAAGCTAAATCACAAAAGCTATGGAACCAAAAATGAATTGGAAAAAATAAAAAATAAAAAATAAAAAGAAATTGGAAAAAATAAAAAATAAAAACAAAAAAAAAAATTGGAAACTATTGGAAGGAGAAAAAGCTAGAGAAAATCACTAAAACTATGGAACCAAAAAAGAAATTGGAAAAATTAAAAAATAAAAATGAAAGAAAATCATGGAAAAAAAGATATCTCTCGGTATACTTTAGATATATTTTTTAAAATAAAAACAAAAATAAATTGGAAACTATTGGAAGGAGAAAAAGTTGGAGAAAATCACTAAAACTATGGAACCAAAATAGAAATTGGAAAAATTAAAAAATAAAAATGAAAGAAAACCATAGAAAAAAATATCTCTGGCCATACTTTAGATATATTTTTTAAAATATAAATATAAAGATAGAGGTTTAGGGTTGCTTCCACGGTTTATGGTTTAGGGGTTTAGGGTTGCTCAGTTTTAGTGTTTAGGGGTTAGGGGTTAGGGTTTAGGGGCATTTTTAGGGTTTAAGGTATATGGTTTAGGGGTTAGGGTTTAAGGGCATTATTTAGGGTTTATGGTTTATGGTTTAGGGGTTAAGGGTTAAGGTTTAGAAGTTTAGGTTAGGGTTTAGAGAGAGGGGGAGATAGAAAGATATATATACTTATACATAAAGGTTTGCATAGATATATACTCAAAACTATAACAGATGTTGTAAGAAGGAGAATTGGTTGTCAAAACCGTAAGCCACATCCAAAGCATTTTTTTGATGTGACTCAAACACAATTTTTCAAGAAATTTCAAGAGATGTATCCTTAGGTGAAAATTTGTCAAAGGTATTTTGAAATGGTAAAGCCTCTTTATGTCAAAATAAATCACGCACACACAACTTGTTTTTGTAGAGTACATATTGAGTTTTCTAATCATTATGATGTTTATAGATATATATGTGTAGATTTGCATACTAACAATGTTTTGCAGGAGTGTAATATAAGGTGCCCACCTAGATCTTCAAGAGATTTCATATCAAGCATCTTGTGCCAGAGAGTGGATGGTCAATTATTCCACAATAGCTTATGCTTGGATGGTACGTGTGATCATTGTGGTGGGTTGCAACATTTGCCAATTTGTCAACATATGGACAACACACATGCAATTGGAAATGAGCTAGTAAGTTTTGGTAACTACAAGATAGTGGCATATAGCAGGTTAAAGATGGCAAAGAAGAAAAAAGGTGTGAATTGGTCATTGAAAAGATTCCAGTTTATCAGTTTATCTCTATTTTCTAAGATAATATAGTTTATGAGTTTGTAAGGCATACCCATAGAGCTCAATGGTTGGACTTGAAATTAAAGTTATGCAAAGACACGTTTCCACTTGGCACCATCGTTTCAATTGTTGACTTTGTAGAGAACTACACACTATAGCCATAGAATGAGGTGCAATCACAATATTACAGCTCTACACATGTTGCTATAATTGTGCAAATAGCATTTATTCATGCAAAAGATAGTACATAGGATGACATAAAAATCTTAAGGGAATATCACTTTTATATTAGTGATGATCACACACATTCTATAGAGTTTGTGCAAGGTTTCTTTTAGATGTTCTACCGTGATTTGGCTAGTAGGAGCATAACATTTCGTCAACATATCATATGGTTAGATAATTGTGCATCACAATTCAAGAACTCGCGGATGTTCTATTGGTTGACTAGGATGCATACGATGAATGGTGTTCAACATATGTGAAATTTTTGTGAGGCCGAGCATGGAAAGGGGAGCATGATGGTGCAGGAGCATGTATCAAAAGAGCATTGGCATGAGAAGAGTTGAAGTACAAAGACAATGTAAAGTTGATAGATGTGAGATCTATTGTTGAATGGTGTAACACTACAATGGGTCCATGTAATGAAGGTAAGTCTACAGTTCATAGATATTTTTGGTTGGTTGATGATACTAACATTGCAAAATATGAGGACTGTTGTACATTGACAGGATCGAGTGAGTTACACTCTTTTAGAAGCTCCAATGTAGGTTCATGGAGTATTCATACGTGGCGGATGGCATGCTTTTGTTTTTCATGTACATATGAATCTTGGTATGATTGTGAGTCAAAGGACTGGGTCTATGATTGGTGTATAAGAGGCCTAAGGCCGATTGACATCGATCACCGACATCACTACAAATCATAGAGATTGAATCATTGGTGGATTTTGACCATGTTTCAGACCTAGTTCAACTAGGTATTATCAACATTCAAATTTAATAAAATTCAATATACCATCTTATTTTGTAGTTTTTCTTGTATTCTTGACTATATTCATCAAATTGAATGCATGTATCAATGCAAGGCATGTTTATGCAGTTATTGCAGCTGAAGACAATGAAGAAGGAATATATTATTATTTGTGTCACTCTGTTGAGGCAAAAAAGAAATTAGATTCCCCTGTTATAGATGGAGAAAACATCGAGTACCCTACAGGATCAGTGGTTGTTATTGGAACATGGCTTAGAAGGTACCCAGTGAAGAAGTCTGATGTGTGGTTGTTCAAGG
Organism: Cunninghamia lanceolata; assembly: GCA_027924645.1. NCBI lineage: Eukaryota > Viridiplantae > Streptophyta > Pinopsida > Cupressales > Cupressaceae > Cunninghamia > Cunninghamia lanceolata. The sequence continues at coordinate 8,784,932 of BSBN01001344.1, read as the reverse complement.
AATTTGACACACATAGAAAGATTCTTCATTATTCTAACCTTGTAGCATCAAACATTCATTTGATCAAATATGGGGGTAGACCATTGAACATGACCCTGTGGAAGGTTCATGAGTTTGATCACGAGGCAATACTATACACAATAAAGAGTAGAGAAAACCCAGATGGTTCATTGGATTGAATTAGTGGAATGACAGAAAGGTATGTTATTTTTCTTTGCTACCCTTATTTCACCTTATATATATTAGCTACTCAGTTTAGCTAAATAGTGCAATTGCATTTGCATGTAGGATTTTAGTATGATGGAGGTAGGCATAATCCTTATGAAGTTGCCTTTGGAAGGAAAATAAGGTAGGTTTTCATGATTATTTCATGATGATATGTCCTTTACTTTCTATTTCACAAGGAGTTTTAATGATGTTACTATGTGTTTTAATTTGTTTTAATGATGTTACTATTTCATAATGAGTCTTAATGATTTTTAATGACAAAAAATTGATAGCAACGGTAAGGGCAGCCTCAATTGATGCCCTACAAGACATTGGATCAAGTGAGAACACCTTTATAGTACTAATTTTTCATCTACCAGAAAGGTATTATGACTGAATTTTTACATTCGACATCACCTGGGGCCAAAAAGATGGTGCTAATGCATCCAAGTGGGTAGGTAAACACTAGATGAGATGTCTTTTTGGTGGCAAAGCCTCATGCTCATTCTTGGCTATATCGAACGTAGACAATATCTCAAGAGCCCTAAGAAAAAAAAGGTGAAAATTTTTGGACCGACTGTTCCATCAAACTGTGACACATAGGAAATTCTTCTTTGCTTGTATAGGTGGATGTCAGGTCCATCTACAAACACCTACCTTTATTTTTTTAAAATCAATTTCATTTGCCTATGGTGGCAAGGAACACATTGTTCCCAAATTCTTCAGTTTCATGCAGTGGAAAGGTGCTAGGAGTGAGATTTTTCATTCCATAAATTGTGGGGCCAAACCAACTATGCCAACACATCGGGGTGGGTGGGTAAATTCTAAGGGAGGTCTCATTTCATGTGCCAAGTGTCCCAATCATTTAGGATAGCAGGCTACCTACAAAGTCCCTTAAGATCCCTAAGACCAAAAAACTGCCAAACTATGATGAAGCAGTTCTCAGAATTCATGGTAGCTAGGAACATTCCTTTTGGACCTACAGATGCATGTGGGGTCTTTCCACAATAACCTCTCTCAGTTTTGGTCAACTCCAGTCCATTTGATCGTGCCAAAATCAAATGCATTCTTGTATAATGCTTTAGTTTCATGCAGTGGAAAGGTGCTAGGAGTGACATTTTGCATTCCATAGCTCATGGGGCCAAGCTGACTTGCCAAAATGTCAGTGTGGGTGGTTAAATTCTAGGGGAGATCTCTTTTCATGTGCCAAGTGTCCCAGTTGTTCAAGGTAGCAACTACCGGCAAAGTCACTTAAGTTCCTAAGAGCAAAAACTGCCAAACTTTGACGGAGCAGTTCTCAGAATTTGTAGCAGTTGGGAACATTCTGTTTAGAACTACAGGTGCATGTGGGGTCTATCCACAATAACCTCTCTCAATTTTGGTCAACACAAATCCATTTGACCATGCCGAAATCAAATGCATTCTTGCAAAATCCTTAAGCTTCATGCAAGACAACTTTGCTAGGTGCCATATTTTTGTTTTGCTCATTATGGAGCTGAACTGAATATGCCAATGCATTACCTAGGTGGGCAATAAATTCTAGGGAATGTCTCATTTTGTGTGCCAAGTATCCCAGTCATTTCAAGTTATAAGCTACCGATAAAGTCAAAAGGTGCTAGGACTAAAATTTTGCATTCCACAGGTTGTGGGGCCAAACCAACTGCACTATCATGTTAGGGTGGGTAGGTAAATGCTAGAGGAGGTCTCTTTTCATGTGCCAAGCATCCCAATGTTTGAGACAACAGGTTATCGGCAAAGTCACTTACGTTCCTAAGAGCAAAAAATGCCAAAATTTGACAGAGGGGTTCTTAGAATTCATGGTAGTTGGGAATATTCTATTTGGACCTACAAGTACATTTAGGGTCCATCCACAAAAACCTCTCTCAGTTTTGGTTAACTCAAATATGTTTGACCATGCCAAAATCAAATGCATTCTTGCAAAATGCTTTAGTTCATGCAGCACAACCTTACCAGGTGTGATATTTTTTGTTCTACTCATCGTGGGGCCAAATTGACTACACCAACATGTCAAGGTGGGTGGTTAAATGCTCAGGGAGGTCTCATTTTGTGCACCAAGCATCCTAGTCGTTCGGGGCAACAGGCTACCGACAAAGTCCCTTAAGATCCCTAAGACCAAAAAACTACCAAACTATGACGTAGCAATTCTTAGAATTCATGGTAGCTAGGAATGTTCTGTTTAGACCTACAGGTGCATGTGGGGTTTGTCCACAATAACCTCTCTCAGTTTTGGTCAACTCTAGTCCATTTGACCGTGCCAAAATCAAATGCATTCTTGCAGAATGCTTCAGTATCATGCAATTGAAAGGTGCTAGGAGTGACATTTTGCATTCCATAGCTCGTGGGGCCAAACTGATTATGCCAACACATCGGGGTGGGTGAGTAAATTCTAGGGGAGGTCTCGTTTCATGCACCAAGTGTCTCAATCGTTTGAGGCAATAGGCTACCAACAAAGTTGCTTAAGTTCCTAAGATCAAAATTTGCCAAACTTTGAGGGAGCAGTTCTCAGAATTCATGGTAGCTGGGAACATTCCATCTAGAACTATAGGTCTACGAGGGGTCCATACACAATAACCTCTCTCAAATTCGGTCAACTCAAACTTGTTTGATCATGCCGAAATCAAATGCATTCTTGCAAAATGCTTCAGTTTCATGCAACACAACCTTGCCAAGAGCCATATTTTTCATTCTGCTCATTGTGGGGCTGAACTGACTACACCAATGCATTAGGGTGGGTAGGTAAATTCTAGGTAAGGTATTGTTTCATGTGCCAAGCATCCCAGTCATTCCAAGTTGTAAGCTACCGATAAAGTTGAAAGGTGCTAGGACTGAAATTTTGCATTCCACAGGTTATGGGTCTGAATCAACTATGCCAACATGTTGGGGTGGGTAGGTAAATACTAGGGGAGGTCTCATTTCATGTGTCAAGCACCCAAATCATTTGAGGTAGTAGGCTACTGACAAAGTCACTTAAGTTCATAAGAGTAAAAACTTCCAAACTTTGACGGAGTGGTTCTCAGAATTTGTGGCAGCTGAGAACTTTCTATTTGGACCTATAGGTGCATGTGGGGTCTTTCCACAATAACCTTTCTCAGTTTTGGTCAACTAAAATTTGTTTGACCATGCTAAAATCAAATACATTCTTGCAAAATCCTTTAGTTTCATGCAGCACAACCTTGTTAGGTGCCATATTATTTGTTCCACTCATTGTGAGGCTGAACCAACTATGGAAATGCATTGGGGTTGGCGAGTAAATGTGAGGGGAATTCTCTTTTCATGTGCCAAGCATCCTAGTCATTTGGGGCAGTAGGCCACTGGTAAAGTCCCTTAAGATCCCTTAGACCAAAAAATAGCCAAACTACGATGGAGCAGTTCTTAGAATTCATGGAAACTAGGAATGTTCTATTTGGACCTACAGGTGCACATGGGGTCCATCCATAATAACCTCTCTTAGTTTTTCTCAACTCCAGTCCGTTTGACCATGCCGAAATCAAATGCATTCTTGCAAAAAATGCTTCAATTTGATGCAGTGGAAAGGTGTTAGGAGAGACATTTTGCATTCCATAGCTCATGGGACTAAACCGACTACGCCAACATATCAGGGTGGGTGGGTAAATGCTAGGGGAGGTCTCTTTTCATGCACCAAGTGTCCCAGTCGTTTGAGGTAGTAGGCTACCGGTAAAGTCACTTAAGTTCCTAAGAGCAAAAACTACCAAACTTTGATATAGTGGTTCTCAAAATTTATGGGAGCTGGGAACATTTTGTCTAAACCTACAGGTGCACGTGGGGTTCGTCCACAATAACCTCTCTCATTTTTGGTCAACTCAAACCTATTTGACCATGCCGAAATCAAATGCATTCTTGCAAAATGCTTCAGTTTCATACACCACAACTTTGCCAGGACACTAGTAGAATTTGGCAAATAAATGACTATGTGACTAAAACTTTTAGTCACGACTACTAAAAATGACTAAATTCTACTAATTTTTTTGCAACATAGCTATAAATGACTAAATAAATGACTAATTAATGAGTAATTTGATCATCAAGTAAAAAATACAACTAAATAATTAGTCACACAAATAAAAATTAGACAATATGATATTAAAGTGGGTAATTAAAAACAAGGAGGGAAACGTGAAGTTGAGCAAGTGATAAGTTAAATTTTTTATTTTTGCAAGGAGGGAAACTTGTGCAAGTTTCCATGTATGCAAGGAGTTCTCTCTTTGTTTTTTTGGCAAAAGGACTGAAACAACATGGGCTCATGAGGAAAGTTTCAGTTTTGAGAGGAAAACCCTTAATTGTTGCTTTTACTATTCCAAATGGATGCCTTCTTTGTTGTTTGTTTCTTTGAAGAGGAAGGTTGCAGTGTTTCTAGGCAGTTATATGAGTTTCATTCATCTAAGATCATGGGGCAGCTTCATGGCAATGTTTTTGAGCATTTTCAATCTTCATTTGCATGGTTGGTTGTTTCCTTTGCCTCTTTTTTGCATTTTTCCATCTTTTTGGGGTTGCTTTGTTTCATTTATGAGTTGTAGAAGGCAAATAAGGGAGTGTTCTTTCTTCATGTTCTTGCATATCAATGTCTTCTTCATCCATTTGAAGGCTCTTTCCCTCATTCTCATGGGCTAGGGTTTTCTTTTGTGTTTGATATACATTTTTAGTTTGAAATGCTACTTTGTAGAGCTCTATTTTATTTATTATGGAGGCAACATTATGCAATAGAAGTTTTCATATTCAAAACCCTTGCAATCTAACCTTTGGACAGTGCTTCAAGAGTGAAACAAAGAGACAATGGTTTTGTTTTAGGGATATTGACTTGTTGCGTTGCCATTAAAGCCATTGTGTTAGGTTCATTAAGGAGGCAGTAGTAATAAAAAATGGAGATCAATCTAACTGTGCATCAAAATGAGGATCTAGTCTCTTTGACAAGAAATGGGAATCAATTCACTATGAGGGTTAGTGATTTTGTAGTGGTTGTGTGAATTAATGAGGTTATTTTGTCTGAGAATATAGATGTGAATGTCATTGTGAACTTTGATGATATCCAAGTGACAATAACCATTCAGATTTTAAATGATCTTTCACTGCCATGAGGACAAGATACAATTACTTTACACTAATCATGCAAGGCTTTCATCATATTAAGTATGAGGATGTTATAAAAATGATGCATGATGATAATCATTTCAAGGGTTTAATGTATGAAAATAGTGATAAAATAGCCTTCAAGGAGATTAAAGGCAGTGAAGATGGGCATCCTTGGAATCCCCTTATGCATTTAAACCCTTAACAGTATATTAAGGTGTTCCTTGATTCATAGCTAGTAAGAATATGTGATTAAGATATCATTCTAAGGGTAAAAGGGTAGTGGTAGATATCCCATTGGAAGCTATGCTTAGAATAGGTATTTGCTTGAGGGTTATGACACTCAAATGATGGTATTGTTAATAACTGTGTAAAGGTTCAATGTGCTGGGATAGTCAAAAATCAAGGACAACAAATTAGTATAATGCAGACCACAGTGAGAGGCTTGAAGGAATTTGACAATGAGAAGCGAGTAGACAAAATTTCATTGATTTGGAAGTAGTAAATTCACACCTATATCCAATAGAGTAACTGTTTCATTATTCTGCACTCCTCAATGATCCCTATGATGACTTCATACGAATGAGACCACAATGTGTTATATATTTCATATTACCAAAAGACTGTGACTATGTTTTCTAACAAAAAGCATGTCACTGTACTTCATTATTTGGTTTCATTTCATAGTGCTTCAATAGGGAACTAAAACTACTTTCAAATTATATTGTCGTTGTCATCTCTTTGTCATTGTAACCCTACTAATCTCACAACATTGTGACAGCATATTAACACTGCCTTCTAAAACACAGACATGTACCTATCAAAGATAGCATTATGACCGTGTTTTTCTATTCATTGCACAAATTCTCTTTTGAATGATTTCAAATTGTGATCAATTTATTTGTAGCTTATAATGTGTAGATGACATTTGACATTTCTTGTAGTTTCCTATGCCATTCACTAAAGTGGCATAAAATCTCCAAACCTGTTAGGTGTGGCAATTCTTAAATATACTTGTATACATAAATATATATTATATGCGTATATGTATGTGTATTTATGTATTGCCATATATATAATTGTAAGGAATACAATCTCTTTTATATAAATCAAGGATAATTGAGTAAATGCAAACAATTGCAAGAGAAATTGTTCTAAGAGATGTGAACCATTTCCATCATTTTGAACAGGGTCAATGTTCTTGTGGAGAATATTGGTGGTGCTAAATGAAACAATCTAAAAAATAGGCTTGCACTATAATAATGTGCACTACATCAGATATCCAGTAATAACGAAGGGACATCCATCAAAGCATAACAACATGGATTTTTTTGTCATATGTTGTAATTTCAAGTGCCCTACTAGACATACATGAAAATGTGGAAGCATAGAAAAGGCAAGTGAACTGTAGAAAGATCATTCAAAGGCCAAAGTGGATGTATGAAGAGGTCACTTGAGTTATCAACTATGCTTACAAAGATCAAAAGATTTCTACAAGGGATAAAGGGTAGTCTCAGGTATTGGTATGATGGATGCTTCTTATTTCATTCTAAAATTCTATTCTCATTTAATGAAGATCTCATAGACTATGGAGAGTGTCTTAAGATCTTGTGTAGTTATAGAAGCCATTAAAATTTTTAAGGCTAGTGTCAAACACAATGAAGTGCATGTTATGCATAACCTTTGAGAGAACATTCAAGGTGCAATAATATGGAGTCATCATAATAAATATGTAGAGTCATTCCAAATATCTCCATTACCTTGAATTACCTTGAGCATGTACTAATAGTGTCAAGTCTTCCATGATAATGAACAGGTTGTGAAGTTTCAACGACATACAAGGGTCCCTATAGGTTGATATGGGACAATGGGTAGTATGCACAAGGAAAAAGAGATTTGGAACTGATGAAGAAGAAAACCTATAGAAGTTATCACAAGGTCTGTAAATTTATTGTAGATCCTTGAAATGCTATGGGAACAATGTTCAAACATCACTAAAACTTAGTATAAAGATGCATAGGTTTGTGAACTATGAATGGACTATGAAACCCTAAAAAGCATTAAGGAAGCACTACAATCTTGGACAAGGTCATCACTATATTCCAAGGCTATATGAGGAGAGTTTCTCTATCATCAGGAGATCTACAAATGGACAAAGGTGGTGACATGGTTATTGAACTCTACCAATGAAGTTGTCAAGAGTAAAGAACTCTACCAATAGTTTAGGGTTTACACAGTGAACGTAGAGGTATGTGAACATTGTCAAACACTTGTGGGTCATCCCACAATAATGGGTTACACTTTTTGACCAAACTTGACATTGAAATTAACATTTTGAACTAAATATTCACTTTCTAACACCTATAGCTGCTAAATTTTTAGGAATTTGAAGATGATGTGAACTAGTGATTTGTGAGATTTTGTTTGTACATTCTAAATATATATTTTTAAAAAAATTTGGAGTTAAATTGTAAATTTTTTTGCATCTCCTTTGATAACTAGTTTTTAATAGTAAACAACATTTTTTTAAAGTGATGTGTATTCCGTAGCACATAACTTTTTTTCTACAAAGGATAAAGTTCTGATTATTTTGAATTTAGATTGGTAACACCGATATATAGGGCATGCATTTGGTTTTATAATGTTTTGTTGAATATTGTTTTTTTAATTAAGTTTTGAAGTCAAACCAATTATAATTTAGACATAGGCATATTCTATAAAACATAACTTTTTCTGTATGTGTCAAAATTTAATTTTTTCTTTTTTGTTGAAACAAGAACATCAATACCTAGGGCATGGATATTTTTCAGAATTTTTTTTCACTAATTTACTAATTTTCTATGTGTGTAGAACAGAGAACTTGATGTTTGGTGAAAAACCTACATTTACAGGAAATAAAAATAAATATAATAATCAAATTAAATATATTTAAAATTATACTTTTTTGGAAGCGTATAATAAAGACTACATACTTACAAAACATAAATTTTAAATGAATTCATTTGATCCCCCAAAAGGTAAATCAAAAGTGGTTTTTTATCAACATTTTGATAGGTGTAGAGGAGACTCCATTATAGGTATGGTTTAAAATTAGTGAGGTTCTATCCAAGGGGGTTTGATCAAACCATCTTCAATTAAAATCTTTTAAATGGAACCTTTCAAAGCTTAAATCATTATATTTTCTAAAAATATGTGATTTTAGGAAAAATCAGGATGTCCCAGAAAGTGTAACCCATTATTGTGGCAGCACCCTTGTACAAGTTTAGGAAACCCTACAAAAACCATACCAAAAGACATGAAGGACCCATGCATCAATGTCACACTTTTTGAAACTCTACAAGATATTTAAGAGTTTATGAGGGTATTGTAGAAACCTAATAATAGTAGCAAGATGCAGAGGAAAGAGACATCATGGGTAGTGAGTGAAAGTCTATAATAATTACAAAAAGAATACAAATATGTCTAAGATGTATGAAGGTTCTAAAACTCCTGCATAAGCTTTGTATAAGTTGAAAGTCTTCATGAGAACCCTAAAGAGTCCAAGAAGCCTACATAAGAGTAAAATAGCATTATCAAGATGGTTTAAAAGTGTCTGTAGGTTTGGAAGTCATTCAATGTTTGTATAGGTTCTCTCAAGACTTATCAATTCATCTTGGAGGCCCTGTATTATAACCTATAGGTCTGCATATATATTCTTCAAATTCTTGCATGAGTCGCATCATCATGAGGAAACGTATGAAGACTTAGAGACTCCTAGGAAGGAGAAAAGACACCATGCAAAGATCAGTGTGACAATGAAGGAGATCCTAAGAATACCTACATGGTAGTATAATGTTAATAATGCAACATTATTAACAATACACATTATACTACTTCTCCCCACCCCTATCTATACAGCATGTGTACTGTACATGTACTACTATACAATGCTACTATACTGATAGGAATATGGTGACAATGATTTGCATGCTAATCTTGTTATTAATAGTTGATATGAATTATAGTGAAAGTATCATCTTGCATATGCACAATGGAGTGATGGAGTATCATAGTGAATGCATAGTAAATGGTATGCCTAATACAATATTCTATTAATGATCAATGACAATAGTTGGTATGATAGTGATAATTTGTAATTCTCTAACTGTGATAGTTATGGTCTTATACTTCTTTCTTGTTATAGTGAAAAAGTGGCTTGCTAATGATAGTGGTTGCTTGTGACTGGTATTTGTGACAGTGGTATGCATTTGTATCCTTCTTTGATCATTGGTTGCACATCATTGGTGTCAAATAGTCAAAGGTAATGGTGTTTGTTGATGCAAGGTAAGTTTCAAAGGTGTTGATAAAAGTTGATGCAAGGTAAGGTACTTATACATATAAGTATGAAAGAGTTATTTCTTGATCATTCAGATATTCAGTGGAAGTGAGTATTGTTATTTATGCTTCACAAAGTTGCAAGAGGTGTGATTGTTATTTATGCTTTAGAAAGACATACCTCTTCACACATAGTTGCTTCCTTTTCTAATTATAATCTAATCTTTATTTTTGAGATTATGTTTCTCACTCTATGTCTCAAGAACGAAATATGACATCTTTTTTTTTGTCATTACACACAACCATGTGTGGGATTCATATTTTTGTAACAAGAACATCAACAATGCCCCTATAAGGTTCAAACCTCTAAAATATTAATTATAATATCTAGAGCCTTGCTGTTCACTATATAATGGAGCATCTATGACTTGTGATTATGCCATTTCAAAATGAAATCTAAAAATTCTTGTGCAACTAAAGGTACATCATTGTCAATCTTACGCTGTAAATCAAATTTACATGTACTCACATAATACAAGCATTCAACATAGGTGTGTGTAGTCCATCATGAATATGCTTCACAGTATCCAAAAATCCCCAGTTTCCTCTGAAATTCACCAACCTAGGTGTTCTCACAACACCACACATGTTGTGAGGAAAATAATCTAATACCTTGATGGTGAGATCACATCATCAATTTTCAATATCATCTTGACCACCTTTCTCGCAAGTAAAATCTATTGTTTCCTACCAATAAGAGTTTCAAATACATTTTGCTCCATCATGTCATTTGTACCAATATCATTACAATCTATTCCCAAGTAAGGGTTATTTTCTTTGATCTGTTGAGCTTTCACTGCTGTCAGAGTATCAATGGGTTGCAGTCCACTATTTTCTACAAGAGCCATTGGTACAACATCAACAAATGATCCCATTGATAGATTACAAGAGTTACACCTACATCCTTACACCTATGAACCATTTCATCAAAATATTGTCTTTCCTGCCCATGTAAAGCTTCAAACTTCTCAATTGTATCAATGTCAACCTTATGCTTTATCTTTGGCTTTGGTTGCTCAACGGGTCATGTCAAGATAGCTATATTTGCATCCTCAATTCATTTAGGCATTTGTGGATGACTCATATCTCTGTCAATAATGATGTCTTCACCAGCTCTATATCTTCCAACCTTCCACCAACTTTTCCTTCAACTCTAATCAAATTCAAGTTAACATCCTTTCTTTCTAAATCTGCAACAACAAGTATTTCTATAACAACAATCTTAGCTAGCATGTGTTTGCATCTGTTAACAATCTTTGAAGAGAGTGTGGTCATGCATGTTTGCAAAAGAGGTTCAATGTTGTTCAAACTAAACTCAAACTTTTGAGAAATACAATCTAAATGTTCAACTAAAAACTTTGAGACCATTTCATAACCCTCAGCAATTCTTATGGGATGAATTCCCCATTCTAAAATGTGCTCTACCTGCTCCAATAGTGCACCTACTATGACAACCACACTAGTTGTTACATCACAAATTTCATAATCATGAATCTAATATAAATCTACCATCAGTTTGCCAATTTGATTCTCTACATCCGTCTGCTCCAAAATCATTGCACCATCATTTGAGATGGTGAATTCACCATCAGGGTTAGTAAGCATCTTATACATACCCTTGGGACCGAGGGAGGTGCAAAGGATCCTTGCAATGGCCCTCGCGGCCATAATGTTAGCCTTATGCACATCGAGCCCCTTCACTCAGCTCTGCTGCTCCAACTACCTCAATATTATAAATGGCCTCCCAAACTCATCAAATACCAACACTATATCTTGGCATGGATAACAAAGAGATGGTTTCAATAATGAGATTTAAACTCTAGACAGGTAAAGATGAAACCCTAGATGTTTCTGTGCTACCTGTGAGGCTTCTTTATAGATTTATTGAAACTCATTACGCATTTGTATATTGCAGTCTAACTGTGAAATGTTGCCCTTTGTATTATTAGTGTTACCAGATTTTCACTATAGCTCAACCAAGTGGATTTTTTGAGTTTAAACTAAAGAAGTGAGGTACATTTTATTTACTTTCCTTCATTACTTTCAATTGTATAAACATAAAAATTAGAAAAAAGATTACAAAGTTATTGTAACAAGATCATTGCAATTATAGAAGTGCATGTAATAGAGAAAAGATTTACGCAAATCTTTCAAGTAATCTTTATTGAATGTAAGAATGTTCTTTATCTCACACAAGCCGTGAGATTGACTATTGCTTATTCTAATACAAATTGAGAACAACATATACATGAATAAGTAATAAAGAGAAATGAATGTGCATAGAAGGAAAGGTAACCAGTCATTTCCTGAATGACTGGTTTGCAGTGTTGACTATGGAGGTTGTAGGTTGATGTAGCCCTGAGCCATTGACTTCTCCTAGCTCTTGTTTCCTGCAAAGATTAAGTAATGGTATTAGAGCAATGCTCTAAGCAATGGCTAATTACCAACATTTTACACATAGTCACCCTATGCATGCATATATTGGTCTCAATGTGTATTAGACAAGAAATGCATACTTTGAAGGTCCTAGAAAATAAGCTAGTTGTCAAACACATCCAAAGTATACATTTATTTTCTAACAAGTTTGTTTCATGTGAAGATACAGGTGAAATTGTGTTTCTAAGTGATTTATCAGATTACATTATGAGTGGAGGAAAATGTGGCTCCCACAAGGGTTGAGCCCAACTCATAGCCATTATAGAAGATTTCATGTATATTCATCAAGTACAACAAGGATAGTTTGCTTAGGAACAGTTTGCAACCTCATAAAGGATGGCGAGTTGAAAGAAATAAAGATGACAGTCACGTTTGGAATAGTGGTAGAAATATTCAAAACAATTAGTGGTTCTATGAAGTAGTCAATGTATTGGAAAAGAATGTAATCCTAGATCCATCATTGAGGACTATTATACTTTATCATTCTACTCTAAGAGTTACTATAGAAACCTATAAAGAGGCTATTATATAAACCTAAACCCTGCTATAGTCCAAAAAAGTGTAGCAATGGGGACAGTTATGAGAGCACTCATTAGAGGTCAAAAGGAATATAAGGCATGTAACAATAGTCATGAAGATGGCAAGGTCTGTCTTAGGGTTTAGAGGGTTGTCTTCATAACATGGTAACAGTCATAGTGATAATGAGATACTTTTTCCTAAGTCAATGTATGCAGAATAGCTAGAAGATCTGTTGAGGGACAATGTTTGGAACATAGTTATGAGAAGACTCAATCAAGAGATGACTGTATCAAGGTGGCTGTAACATGGAAAGACCAGCATTATCATCAAGACTATAACAAAGAGGTCATCGTGCAACATACATAGAAACAGTCTTATACTAGGAGTAGAAGGAAAGAGATTGTTTATGACAATCATTAAGACTATCACAACTGTTATGAGATGACAGTCAAAATACTCAACAAAATGACTATCAGCAAGATAAAAATCAATCATCAACCAAAAGCATCCAAAACAAGAATGGGCATAGAGTTGTCAAATAGATGGAACAATAGTCTATGTTTTGGAACAGTAGTCAATATACTATAAGGGAATAGCATTGATTATTTGAAAGTGAAGTCATAGTAAAGAGACAAAGACAGTCATATAATCAACACAGAAACCCTAGCAGAGTTATTACCTTGAATTTTCCTGTCAAAGTTCTATAGAAGTTATCAAAATGCATAGTCAAAGATTTACTAGTAGTAGTAGACAGTCTACAGAGATACTAATAGAAGTAGAGTATGAGTCTTCATGAAGTTGTTAGGAGTTAGTCAAGGTGTACTTTCCAATACCTTTTGATGTCTCATGGTTGATAGTCAACTAGTTTAGGTTGGTCCTTAAGTCAAAGATAAACAATAATGGATTAGAGGTGTTAAGTTACTAAGCACATAGACGCTGTCAAGATTGTTTTAGTATCATATATAGTCAAGAAGACTGGTTTGTAGTTTTGAAATAGTCTATTCATGAGCAGACAACAGGTTGAAGAATGTAGTGTTGAAGGTCTACATAAAAAGAGTCATGAAGGGGTCTAAGAGCAGTCAAGACACATAGAGACTCGGCTACAAATAACCCAAGGTATGCAAGATAAAGGAAGAATACAAGGTTACTCTTGAAACTGATGAAGAGGTAGAGGTCTGATGGTGAATACAGAGATCCAGATGTAAGGAGCAACATTCTACATAGATGAAATAGAGAGCAGTCTGGCATGCTATCATATAAGGAAACAGTGAGGTGTCAAAGATAACTTCACTTTAATACCATGAAGAAGATTGAGCATGAAGACCACTAGGATAGCAGTCTCATCAACCACAGGAAGGCAGTCATACTTCTGAGGAGCAAGGTTTACTATGATGAATGTCACAATCATAAGAGTGTTGCAAGTATGAGGTTAACCATTGTTGTCATTGATGTCAACATACTCATATTGCATTGGTAAGAAGGATTGGATGAGCTGTGTGCTGAGGATATTGAGAAAATTAGTCTCAATCAGGAACAGTGAAGAATAGTGATAAGAAGAAGGCAAAAGTACTCAATGGGTTGCGAATCAGAGGATGCAGATTAAAGGGTTTGTAGATATGAGTCTTGAGATGTTCCAGTTAAGATTTCAGAGGTCTGCATAAAGATCTGAAGAAGTTATGGCTATTTGGGTAGAACCAGTTCCAGCAGGCGTTCAGTGGTGACAGAGTGTCACAGATTGGTTTGGTGAGTTTCAGAATTACATTCTCTCATTCTGCAGATTTGAGGGAGTGCTGAGGAAGTCAGTGTGAAGTGACAAATTGATTTGTGCATTATTTGGAGGTTCAAAAGAACCTTTTGCATTATGACAGTGGCGACACACTGTGTTCTTGAAGTTTCAGATGAAGAAGAGAAGAATCCTAGTAAGCTGATGAAGTGCAAATGTTCTTGGTGATTTAGGAAAGCTTGTGGTGATCTATGGATCGTGTCCAATTCATGTTGGTGGTCCACATTGAAGTTAGAGTTTGTATTTGAAGAATAACCACGGATTTTGGTGTTCTTCTTAAGATTGGCTGACCGGATGTATTACACGTCTTGCAAATGATTTTGTAGGTGTTTGCCGACTTGGATGATTGTTCCTAAGTCAATGCCTTGTATAAATAAGGGTTTGTGAATTCATTTTGAAGTGTGTACTATGGGGATGAGAGTGATATAGCGAAGAGAAGTGCGAAAGGCAGAGCAGGCGTTTTGGGCTTAAATGGAACTGATCCAGACATGGTGAAGATGTCAAACTCTAGTTCAAGTTTGTAATACTTGTTATCTTGTAGACAGTGTGTCTCTTGTAGGCAGTGTGCCTCTTTGTGAGCAGTGTGCTTGGGTAGTGAGCCCTAATTGGCATGTGCCATCTATTTTTCTTATTCTTCTAACATAGAATAATCCTTGGGTTAATCACCCCGTGGTTTTTCCCTTAACTGGGTTTTCCACGTCAAAATCTTGGTGTTTCATGTGTTGATGTGTATCTGCTCTGGTGTTTATATCTTATGCTTCCATGAATGATTAATTGCTATGCTATTGATTAACAAAGTGGATTTAAGTGTTTGAACTGAAAGTGAATTAAGGATAACCGATTCACCCCCCCTCTCAGTTATCAACAATTGGTATCAGAGCTAAGTTCCTCCAAAAGGATCTTAACCACTTGAGGAGATCAAGGATGTCATCATATAAGAAGGACAGTCCGAAGTTTGTGGAACCAACTTCACTCTTTGGAAAGGCCACATGAAATGTCACTTGGAGTGTATGGGAAAGGTATACTTGTCCATGGTGACAAAAGAATATAAACCTCCACAGGGTGGTCCGACAACTCTAAATAAAATCACAGATGCTGAAAATAATCTGTGGACTAAAGAGGCTCTTCTAAGTGCATTAACTGACTCAGAGCTCTCCAATGTTATTGACCTACCAACTACCTATGAGATCTAGATTAAACTAGAACTTCTGCATGAAGGAGATGAGTTTGTTAAGAGTGCAAGGTTGCAGAGTCTCAAAGGGAAATTTGAAAGATTGAAGATGAGAGATGATGAAAATATCACTACCTTTATGCCAAGAGTAAATGAGCTTGTGTGTGGAATTAGGAATGCTGGTGGAGTTTTGGATGAAAATGAGATTGTTTGCAAAATTCTTAGATCCCTTCCTGCTGCCTACAAAATCAAGGTTGTTGCCATTGATGAATTCAGAGCCCATACAAGTATCACAAGAGAACAATTGGCTGGCAAACTGGCTGCATTTGAAATGACCGAGTTTGGAGATGATCCCCCCAAGACTGAATCTGCATTCAAAGCCAGTGCCTATGCGAAAGGCTAACAAAGATTTGATCTGGGAGAAAAATCTTCAAGGAAGCAGTCATGGTATGATCAAGCAAGAAAAGACATGGAAGAGGAAGAAGTAGAAACAGCTCAACTTGAAGCCCTCATTGCAAAAAGACTGCCAAGAGGATCTGGTAAGTATGAAGGAAAATTACCCTTTAAGTGCTTCAACTGCAATAAGATTGGTCACTTTGCTTCAAGATGTTTGGAAAGATCCACAAGATCAAATTCTAACAGACAAAGGTTCCAAAAGAATTGTTATTATGTTCATGAAGAAGCTGATAATGAAGGAGTAATAGATGACGAATCAGAGATAGGAGACAAATCTGGAAATGAATGGGTGTTCATTGCCATCAAGGAAGAAGATCCAATATTCCCTGAATCTATCAATCATAAGGTTATAGAAAGAGCCTTGGCTGCCCAAGTTGAAGAAAAGGATGATTGGGTTATTGATAGTGGATGCTCTCACCATGTGACAGGTGACAAGAACAAGTTCTTAGATTTGGAAAGGTATGAAGGAGGAATGGTAAAATTTGGTGACAATTCTGCTGGTAGAATCAGAGGTAGGGGAACTATCTCTTTTGATGGAAAGAACAAAACTGGTAATGTACTATATGTTGAAGGATTGAAGCACAATCTTCTGAGTGTTTGTCAGTTGGTGGACAAAGGTTATGATCTCTGGTTCAAGAATGAAAGATGAAGGATCTTTGAAAGCTCCAGAACTGAGATTGCATCCAGTACTCAAACAAAAGGTAATATCTTCCATCTAGTTGGTACTAATAAAAGTTGTCTGTATGTTCAAGTTGATCAGAGTTGGTTATAGCATAGAAGGATGTGTCATGTAAACTTTGATAACATCATCAAGACAAGCAATACTCAGGCTGTAAGAGATCTTCCAAAGTTGGTAAAACCTACAAATAGTATGTGCAAAGAATGTCAGCTAGGTAAACAGAGCAAAGTTTCATTCAAAAGTAAGGATCAGTCCTCTACCAGATTATTGGAGTTAGTTCATACTGATCTATGTGGTCTGACAAGAATAAAGAGTATGCAAGGTGATAGATATTTCATGTTACTGATTGATGATCATTCCTAGATGATGTGGGTTACCTTTCTGA
Source organism: Cunninghamia lanceolata (assembly GCA_027924645.1). NCBI lineage: Eukaryota > Viridiplantae > Streptophyta > Pinopsida > Cupressales > Cupressaceae > Cunninghamia > Cunninghamia lanceolata. The sequence continues at coordinate 8,767,816 of BSBN01001344.1, read as the reverse complement.
AAGAGAAATCAGAAGCTTTTGAGAAGTTCAAAATCTTCAAGGCTATGGCAGAGAATCAAACTGGATTGAAATTGAAATGTCTAAGGTCTGATAGAGGTGGTGAATTCACATCCGGTGAATTCATAGACTTCTGTGAGAAGCATGGTATAAAGAGATAGTTGTCTGCTCCTAGGACTCCACAGTAGAATGGAGTAGTTGAGAGAAAGAACCAGACCATCCAGGAAGCATCCAGGACAATGATGATGGAAGCAAATGTTCCCCAGATGTTTTGGAAAGAAGCTGTCAGCACTGCAGTCTACACTCTCAATCGAGTTCAAATTAGAAACAATACCGATAAGACTCCTTATGAACTTTGGTTTGGCATCACTCCTACTGTGAGATATTTTAGAGTATTTGGTAGCAAGTGTTACATTAAAAGAGATGAAGATCTAGGAAAGTTTGATGCTAGAAGTGATGAAGGAATTTTCTTGGGATACTCCACTCAAAGCAAAGCATACCGATGTTATAATAAGAGACTAAGAAAGATGATAGAAAGTACAAATGTGAAGGTTGATGAAGGTATTGAGAAGCCCTCAAGATTTTATGAATATGATGAAGATGATCAGAATGATGTTCTGGTTCAAAGAGCTCCATCCTCTCCTGAAGGTCAGATTCAGACTGATCTGGTAAATCAGGAAGAAGAGATAGGTCCGGATGAGCCTAATCAAGAAGCAGAAGTGCAAGAAACTCCCAAAGTTCCAAGGTATGTAAGACTGAACCACTCTAAAGATCAGATCATAGGTGACAAAAGAAAAGGTGTGCAAACTAGAAGAAATGTTACTCAAAATTTAGATGAATGTTGTCTGATTTCAAAGATTGAACCTAAGACAATAAATGAAGCATGCAATGAAAATTGGACAAAGGCAATGGAGGAAGAGTTGATGCAAATTGAGAAAAATCACACTTGGGATCTTGTTTCTAGACCTAGTAACAAGAATGTGATTGGAACCAAATGGATCTTCCAGAACAAACTAAATGAAGTTGGTGAAGTAATCAGAAATAAGGCCAGATTAGTCTGCAAAGGATACTCTCAAATAGAAGGGATTGATTTTGAGGAAACCTTTGCTCCAGTGGCAAGAATTGAAGCAGTCAGACTATTTCTTGCATTTGCTGCCTTCAAAGATTTCAAGGTGTATCAGATGGATGTCAAATCTGCTTTCCTGAATGGTGACCTAGAAGAAGAGGTGTACATTGAACAACCAGATGGATTTCAGTTATTACAGCATGGTGATATGGTCTGCAAATTAAAGAAGGCACTAAATGGTCTAAAGCAAGCCCCAAGAGCATGGTATGAGAGGCTGGATAAACATCTTTTGAAGATTGGTTTCAACAAAGGTACTGTTGATAGTAACCTATATTTTTAAATTGATCATGAAAACATCTTGATTGTTGAAGTATTTGTTGATGATATCATCTTTGGACGAAGAGACAGTATGTGTAAAACCTTTGCAAACGAAATGAAAAGTGAGTTTGAAATGTCAATGCTTGGTGAAATAAATTTCTTTTTGGGTCTGCAAATTACTTAGACAGAGAAAGGAATCTTTATCTCTTAGACCAAATATGTGAAAGAACTATTGAAGAAATTTGGAATGGAAGATTCAAAGCCAATGAACACTCCCATGGCTACCAGATGTAAGTTGAGCAAAGATGATGACTCTTCTAAGATAGATCAGACAAAGTATAGATCAATGATTGGTGGATTACTATATCTCACTTAGACTAGACCAGATATAATGCAGGCTATTGGTCTTGTGGCAAGATTCCAGGCTGATCCCAGAGAAACTCATGTCATGGAAATCAAAAGAATTTTTAGGTACTTGAAAGGAACAATTGAGTATGGCCTATGGTATCCCAGAGATCATGACTTTTCTCTTCATGCATATACAGATGCAGATTGGGCAGGAGATGTGGATGATAGGAAGAGTACAAGTGGAGGAGCATTCTTTTTGGGAAAAAGGTTGGTTTCTTGGCTAAGCAAGAAATAAGAAGCAATATCCATGTCTACAACAGAAGCAGAATACATTGTAGCAGCAGGTAGTTGCACTCAACTTTTGTGGATGAAGCAAATGTTAAGAGATATTCAAGTAGAATATGAGGAGCCTATCACAATTTTTTGTGATAATTCAAGTGCAATAAATATTTCTAAGAATCTGGTATTGCATTCTAAGACCGAGCATATATCTATCAAATTTCACTTTTTGAGAGAACAAGTGAACAAGGGTGAAGCCAGATTGGAGTATGTGCCCTCCAAGGATCAGCTTGCAGATATATTTACTAAACCTCTTCCCAAGGACTCTTTTGAGTATCTCAGGGAGAAGTTAGGGGTCATGGCCCCTCCGACGATGAACTAGGATGCACTGATGTGCATCAGTCCGGTGGATATCTCAGTCATATCTTGTGATCCAGTTTGATGATGGGGAGCTGCTACTAAGGGGGAGTAGCTAGTATGATTCTGATGTATTAGAATTACAAGTATGAGCCCTTTGCCATTGATGTCAAAGGGGGAGAGAAGACATGTGAAAAACAAGTGGTTGATGATCAAAGGGGGAGCAGTAAAGGAAGAGAAGACATGTGAAGAGTTGCTGCTGATAGGGGGAGCTGTGACAGAAAGGAGAAGTTCTTGTCTTGATGGTTTTTCACATCATATGTTGCCATCAATGACAAAGGGGGAGATTGTTGCAAGTATGAGGTTAACCATTGTTTTCATTGATGTCAACATACTCATATTGCATTGATAAGAAGGATTGGATGAGCTATGTGCTGAGAATATTGAGAAAATTGGTCTCAATCAGGAATAGTGAAGAACAGTGATAAGAAGAAGGCAAAAGTACTCAATGGGTTGCGAATCAGAGGATGCAGATTAAAGAGTTTGTAGATATGAGTCTTGAGATGTTCCAGTTAAGATTTTAGAGGTCCGCATAAAGATCTGAAGAAGTTATGGCTGTTTGGGTAGAACCGGTTCCGACAGGCGTTCAGTGGTGACAGAGTGTCATAGATTGGTCCGGTGAGTTCTAGAATTACATTCTCTCATTCTGTAGATTGGAGGGAGTGCTGAGGAAGTCAGTGTGAAGTGACAAATTGATTTGTGCATTATTTGGAGGTCTGGAAGAACCTTTGTATTATGACAGTGGCGACAGACTGTGTTCTTGAAGTTCTGGATGAAGAAGAGAAGAATCCCAATAAGCTGATGAAGTGTGGATGTTCTTGGTGATTCAGGAAAGCCTGTGGTGATCTGTGGATCATGTCCAATTCATGTTGGTGGTCCACATTGAAGTTAGAGTTTGTATTTGAAGAATAACCATAGATTTTGGTGTTTTTCTTAAGACTGGCCGACCGGATGTATTACATGTCTTGCAAATGATTTTGTAGGTGTTTGCCGACTTGGATGATTTTTCCTAAGTCTATGCCTTGTATAAATAAGGGTTTGTGAATTCATTTTGAAGTGTGTGTTGTGGGCATGAGAGTGATATAGCGAAGAGAAGTGCGAAAGGTAGAGTAGGCATTTTGGGCTCAAATGGAACTGATCCAGACATGGTGAAGATGTCAAACTCCAGTTCAAGTTTGTAATACTTGTTATCTTGTAGACAGTGTGTCTCTTGTAGGCAGTGTGCCTCTTTGTGAGTAGTGTGCTTGGGTAGTGAGCCCTAATTGGCATGTGCCATCTATTTTTCTTATTCTTCTAACATAGAATAATCCTTGGGTTAATCACCCCGTGGTTTTTCCCTTAACTGGGTTTTCCACGTCAAAATCTTGGTGTTTCATGTGTTGATGTGTATCTGCTCTGGTGTTTATATCTTATGCTTCCATGAATGATTAATTGCTATGCTATTGATTAACAAAGTGGATTTAAGTGTTTGAACTGAAAGCGAATTAAGGATAACTGATTCACCCCTCCCTCTCAGTTATCAACAAAAAGGAGAAGGTGTTAATATTGTGAGAGCTAGGGTTTCAGGAATCAAACCCTAATGAAATCAAACAAGAATAGTTAAGTATCTCCACTATTGATGACATATTATGATAAACTATACACAGAAGGGTTTGATTCATAAAACCCTAGTTTACCATTTCATACTTATACATATAATGCCCAAATGAAAGTTCAGACACAGTCAAGGTTTTGTTTTGAAAAAATCTAATATACTTTACATAGATTCATGATGCATATAGAGAGGATAGATATCCAGTGAGTGATTTGTTGACACAAAACACTAGTAAAGCTAAATATTGTTTTCTTAATTTTTTTAATAGCAAAATCCAATTGAGTGTATGAAAGCATGAAAATATCATTTACAGAGGAGTATATTATACAGATTTACCAATTTGAAACCCTTGGTAAGTTGTCAAAATAGTCAGAGACTATTATAGAATGCTTTTTTTTCATCACGACCTTAACAAATGTATACAGAGATCACATTCACAGTAAGGAGAAATGATAGAGAAAATGGCAAATTTTAGTATTTTTCTGTAGCTTAAAGCTCAAATACAATCATTGCTACATAAAGTAAGATCCTCCATCTCAACCGTGAAAGATACAAATAATTCCATCAAATACAGTGACTAAAAACTACAGGAAAATTATGGGTATTTACATTATTGTTCCAGAAAGATGAAATAATCAACTCACCTTCACATCTGGAGCAGAAAATGTCAAAATACCAGTGAAACAATAGGAAAATGGCTACAGAAACTCCAATCTTCAAACCCCCATGGTGGCGCCTCATGGGCAGAGTAAAAATGCAAGAATGCAATGTGCCAAGTGAAAGTCAAAAGTTGTTTTTTTGTGTCTTAGGGTTTCAAAACCCTAAAGACCCGATTGCCTTTGTTGACTTTTTATTTCTTTTATATATCATTTAGAAAATTGCCCATGGTCCGAAACCTTAAAGGATGTAATGCCTAGAAGTGTACCATGAGGTGGCCTAATTGAGCATAATTAAGACTTTGTTAAGTCTTTATTCCCTCTTTAAAAGGTAGGCATTTTGATGCAAAATCTTCTTTCTTTGGATTTATTTTTCTTTGCATACCAAGTGAGATGTAAAACAATAATCTTTAAGTGATGATCATATAAATCATTTGAGATTTATTGTTGTTTTAATGCAAAGGAGGATAAAGGGGAGTGAGGGATGAAGCTTTATTTCTTTTGAGGAGATATAGTTGGAATGTTGAAAATGTGGCATGCACATGCCAAGGACATAGCATTCTATTTTGCAAAGGAGGAAAGGTTAGACTAATTCTTGGAGACAGTTAGTGATTGAGATGAATGTGTTGGAGAGAATCTAGGGGATTTTATTGTCTTTGGAGTCCTTTAGGAGTAGTTTTCATGACTCTTCATGTTTGACAAAGTCCTATTGGACTTTTTCTTGTATTATGGATAGTTTTGGAGAGGATATAGGCCCTAGATTTTAGGCTTTTTTTGGGCATCTGACCCAAATCAGTTTGGCATTCCTTCTTTTGTGGAACCACTTGGAAAGTGGTGGTTATAGTCACTTTTGTGACTCTATTGTACTCAGTTCTTATTATGCAAAATATTTTCTAGAGATTGTGATTGATACAGTCCTTTGTTACAATATTGAGCATCTTTTGTAACTCATCATTTTTGGAGTATGGAATACAGATTTTACCTTGGAGATTATTGAATAATCTTGTTACCTTCTTGTTCTTGCAAGCATTGTGCATTACCAGGTGATTGACTGAGCTATTTGTGAGATTACTTTTTTCTCCTTTAGTTTTGTCTCATTTTATGCCTTTTTTGCAAAAGTAGGAATTTGCAGGTTATAAATTGTGTCTTAGGATTACATAGAAACCTCTAGTTTTTGTGAAAGTTTTATCTTTCCTTCTTGAAAGTATATACAGGACAGACCTATTTATGAAACACTTATGCAGAAACTTACAGTAACATGTGTATTTTCAGTGTTCATCATAAATAACCAAGTGTATGTCAGTCTTAGTATCTCATAGCTCTTATTAGCTTGGTGTATCACCCATTTTCAATTCATTTTTCACCACTTTTGTTTAGGATAAGCATATTCTTACCTTTTTCCTCATCAAATTAGTAGTTTAGGTGATATCCATAGGAAGTTGGCCTTCTCCGGAGGTTGACCTCTACTCATAGAGTAACCCACAACTTTAGAGGTCCTCCCATGTTTCATCAAATAGACTAATTTCTGCAAATTAGTTTGGGTGCATATTTAGGTGATAACAGTTTTTGGCACACCCGGTGGGACTGTTTGAATCTGAATAGTACTTATGTTTCAAGCATATTGCTGGTTTTTATATGCTACCAGCATTATCAGGCCTTTAAGAGGCATTTTTCTGCATATCTGGCGACTCATACTGAAGAAAAGACAAGTAGATCAGTGCTGTCACACTTTTATGAGAAAGATACAAACTCAGAGTTTGAGTTCCTTTGATTACTTGTAGTTGTCTCTGCCTAGAAGATAGAGTAGAACTATGATAAGGACTCTAGTTTCAAAAAGAATCCAATCAACCCCACCAAGTTTCAGACCAGTAGTACCTGCAGTTCTTGTACCGGTTCAAGCAAACCCACCTACAGCTGTTCCAATGGCAAGGAATCAATTATTTGTAGCATTTGATTGGGGCAGCCCATTGAATTTGACACAACATGATAATATACCCATAGCAGCCTTGAAGAGCCTACCTTATTTCACAGGGGAGGATCAAACTACCCCAATCAAACACATTAGAGACGTGGCTTCTCTATGTGGTGTTCATCATGTAACTCAAGAAAATGTAGCCATTAGGCTATTGGCTGCCTCATTTAAAGGAAAAGTATTACAGTGGTTTAGGAGTCTACCAGTGCAAACCATTGGGACTTAGGATGACTTAGGCAACAAGCTGAATAAGTAGTTTCAAGATAAGTCTGATAACTTATCACTGGTTGAACAGTTGACTACAATAAAGAGAGCTCCCCAGGAGCAAATGATGGATTTCAATTTCTAGTTTTAGAAGACATGGAACAGAATTCCTGCCACGGTAAGGCCTTCATCAAAATAGTGATTTTTCAGTAATGATGCAATCAATGGGAGGTACAAGTTTACCTGATGCATATGAAATAGATATTAGAGCATAAAACAACTTAATTCAGGCTGGGAAAATAGCACCTAGACCACCAGTGCCCATTTTTCCTAAGATTCAAGCTTCAATGCCTTTGCCAATTCCATCTTTTCCCCCTTTACCTGCTGTAGAAGCATTACCAAGTACTATCAATCCTGAGGCTGCTATTTCCAACTCATCACAAGAGTTAAGAGAGATAAAAAATAGCCAATAGAAGATAGAAAACATTCTACAAACTTTTGGAAATGAGTTAGTGAATATCAAAAAATAGCAGTCCCAGAACAGACAGTCTTATCAGCAAGTAAGCCAAGGGCAAAATCAACCTTATCAAGGACAAAACCAGCCATACCAAGCTAATAGGCCACCTTATCAAGGCAATTACCAGGGTGCTAGGCAGAATGTGAACTAGAGGCCTTTCCAACCTTATAATCCTACACCCATTAATGCAGTTAGAGACCTTGTCCCTCTTCAAAACAACGTTGCAGTTGAGTATGAATGGTGTTTTCCCTGCAATCAGCCACACAGTCAGGAAACCTGTTCAAATGGAGTGATAAATCAGGCCCTAATGGTACAAAATGTTGTAGTTTCACAACCAAACACACCTAATGATGGGGATGTACAGTAGCAAGAATAGCCTCAAAATGATATTGCCTTCCTAAACTGGCAAGGAGATGAGTTTTGTGGTGTGAATAGAGATGATACTTTAGTTGCAGTGAATACAATAGCTAAAAAGAGGGGTTATGAGATAGATCAAGCAACAAACAAACGAAAAGGACCTGCTTATTCTTCTACATCCCAGATTCCCCATATTTTGCAAAGGAACACTCAAGCAACTACCAAAGAACAACCTCATAGTCAGGCTGATATTGCTGCTGCAAAGTCACATCCAAAGGTAAACGTCACTTCACCTTTTAATATCATTGAAAATATGAAGAAAATAAATGTGACAATATCTATGTGGGATTCCTTAGCCATCTCGGGTCAAAAGGACATGTTACAATCTACCTTGTTTGATTTGAAAGTGTCGAATGATGCAACTATTGACCCAGCTAGTGCTGTCCTTACAAATTCATCCCAGGATAGTAATAAACACCCAAATAAGAGTGCTAAACCACTTCCATTTTATGTGTCATTGATAATAGGAGACAAATTAGTACATAACTACATGGTGGATAGTGGTGCAAGTAGTTCTGTAATGCCAAAACAGATTGCAGACCAATTAGGACTAAAATACTAGCCCCTTGAGAAGAGTGTGCTCCAGCTAGATGGTACATCTATTAACACTATAGGTGTGATAAAAGATTTAGGTCTCACATTGCATACCTATCCAAATGTTTCCATTTCTCAAGAGGTGTTCATCATAGATTTACCTCCTTATTTTGCCATGTGTTTGTCAAGAGAGTTCACAGCCAAGATAGGAGGATATTTATCCTTAGATTGGTCCCACATATTTTTTAGGACCCGATATGGTACAAAAGTGACCATAAAATATGAATTGCTTGCCAAGGATCACATAGAGCCTTATGTGCCAAGTGTTGTTAATGCAAATTGCATTATTTCTGATGATAGTGAGCTTGTTGCTGCTCAAGAGCTGCAAGCTGAAAGTATACCAGAAGTGTTGTTAAAGAAGTGGGTAGTAGAAAACATTGTGGATGATCCTGAGGGACACATTCAAGAAACTGGTATGGGGGTTTATATGCTGCATGAACCTGAAACAACAATTCCAAACCTTGTAAAGAGTGCAGAGTAGCAGATAGGACATCAAGACAAGGTATGGAAAATGTACTTTGATGGCTCTAGGAATAGAAATGGGTCTGGTGGAGGTGTAATGATTGTGTCTCCACAAGGTGATAGATATTACTCTGCATTGCATTTTACTTTGTCATGTACAAATAATACTGCTGAATATGAAGGGTTAATTCAAGGTTTGTAGTGGGTAAGGAAAATGAAAATTGGCTGTTTGCAAGTATATGGGGACAATGAACTTATTGTGAATCAGGTGAGGGGACTGCATGTTACAAAAAATGATGTTTTGAAATGCTATAAACATAGGGTATGGGACATGATTGAGAAGTTTGATGCTTTCAATCTAATCTTTATTCCAAGAAATCAGAATAATCATGCAGATAGGTTCGCTGCAATTGGGGCTCAGTTTGATATCCCCAGTGATATTCAGAGAGAAAAGGTACAGCCTCATGTGAAGATTATTGATAGACCCTCTATTCCTAATAATAACATTCATTGGCAGGTGTTTGAGAGTGATGAGCAGGTTTTGCATTTCCTATTAGAAGAGGATGAGTTTTCTGTGATGAATCAAAACAAGCTTAAACAACAATATGGTGATGATCAAGTTATTCAGTTAAGGACTAATAAGCTGCCTAGGGGATTGGTAACCTTGGAATCCATTTTTGGTACTGATGATCAGCTGAAAAAGAGCAAAACCAACATGCAGGTCAAAGAAGAACATTATGAGGAGCTAGAAATTTTCAAAGGTAAGCTTCTCAAAATTGGTAAAATCTATTCACCTGAGGATAGGAAAGCTTTTATTGCTCTTTGTCAAGAATTTGAGGTTGTGTTTGCTTAGGAATATTCAGACTTAAAGGGATTTGATCCTCAAATTGCACAGCATACTATAGAATTAGAGCCAAGTGCAAAACCTGTAAGGAAGAAACAAAGACCTTTAAATCCAAAGCTTGAGCCTTTGATGATTAAGGAATTAACCAACCTAATTGAGGGAAATATCATTTTTCCGATCAAGCATAGATCCTGGGTCTCTAATCTTGTTCCTATGAGGAAGAAGAATGGAGAAATTAGGCTCTGTGTTGACTTTAGAGACCTTAATAGAGATTCCTTGAAGGATTACTACCTGTTGCCCACAATGGAGCAGATTTTGCAAGTAGTGGTTGGTTCAGAAAGATTCTCCTTGATGGATATTCAGGTTATAATAAGGTTTTAGTCAAGGAGGAAGATCAATTTAAAACTGCTTTTACCACAAAATGGGGCACCATGGCCTACAAAAGGATGCCCTTTGGTTTGTCAAATGCTAGCTCTACTTTTCAGAGAGCTATGGATATGGATTTTAAGGGTTTACTTTAAAAATTGGTACTTGTGTACCTTGATGACATCACAGTTTTCTCTAAGGATGCAGCTAAACATTTATCCCACCTGAAACAAGTATTTGAGAGATCTAGAGAGTTTGGGATATCTCTCAATCTCAAGAAATGCATTTTTGTTGTGTATGAAGGAAAGCTTTTAGGACACATTGTGTAAAAATAGGGAGTTACTATTGATATAGAAAGAGTAAGAGCTATTCTGGAGCTGCCTTTACCCAGCCACAAGAAAGGGCTGCAAAGTTTTATTGGCAGAATTAATTTTCTGCGAAGATTTATACTTGACATTGCAAATTTATTGAAGCCATTGACCTCTATGTGGAAGAAAAATGTCGTTTTCAGCTGGACAAAAGAGAGCAAACCCAGTTTTGAGTCCATAAAAGAAGCCTTATCAGCTGCACCAACTCTGGTAAATCCTGATTTCGCAAAAGATTTTATTTTGTATGCTTATGGTAGCATAGATACAATCTCTGCAATTCTGGTACAACAGCAAAATGAAGTTTTTGAGCACCCAATTGCTTTCTTTAGTCAAGGACTAGAGGAGTATGAACAAAGGTATAGTTTCATTGAAAAGCATGTCCTTGCAGTGGTTAAGAGTCTAAAGAAGTTTAGGCATCTTATTTCTAACAACAAGGTACATTTGATGGTTGCTCACCCTGGTGTGAAAAAGTTTCTATTAGGTAAGGATGTTAATGAGAAAAGAGCTGGTTGGATTACCAAAGTCATGGAGTATGGCGTAGATATCAAGATAACCAAGCTCATCAGAGGTAGAGGACTCAGTGAACAGCTTGCTACTAGGTCTAAAAATGAAACAGAGAAGGAATAAGAAGTGCTTCTGATCATTGAAGATGAACCTCAGAATGATACAACAACAGTTGGAATAGGTTGGGTTAGAGACATGGCTCATTTTCTACAAACTGGTGAGTGTCCAACAGGTTTGGATAGAGTTAAAAGGAGATACTTTAGACTGCAGTCTATTCCTTATGTTTTAGTCAATAATATCCTTTTCAGAAAAGATTTTAATGGTGTGTTGTTAAGATGTATTGTTAATGATCAGACTGGCAAGGTGCTGCATGAGCTCCATGATGGAACAATAAGGGGTCATTTTTCCCCAAGGACTATTGCATGGAAGATAATGAGAGTTGTCTATTATTGGCCTAGCTTATTCAAGGATGCCCATGCATGGGCTAGAAAATGTGTAAAATGTGCCATTTTTGTAGGCAAAGAAAGGTTGCTAGCTTTACCTTTGCAGCCAATTCAAGTAGAACAACCCTTCATGAGATGGGGCATTGATTTTATAGGTCCCATTAACCCACTGTCAAGTGCAGGTCATAGGTGGGTACTTACAGCAACAAACTATTTCACAAGGTAGACTGAAGCAGTGGCTTTGAAAGAAGCCAATGAGAATGTTGTTTTGACCTTTTATTATGATTTGGTATCTAGATTTGGAGTGCCTGAATCAATCATTTCAGACAATGCTTTAGCCTTCGTTGGATTGAGGGTAACTAACTGGGCTATGAAGAATGGTATCTATTTAAACACTTCATCAAATTATTACCCACAGGGTAATGGTTTGGCAGATTCTACAAATAAGAATCTCATAAGGATTATCAAAAGATCAATGGAGGATAACCAGAGGACCTAGCACACCAATCCGAAATCTACTTTATGGGTAGATAGAATTGTTGGCAAGAGACACTATATGGATTCATGAATGTTGTCATTGATGGCAACAAAGGTTATCTCACACATCCGCAAGACATTATGAGTCTCTACCGGAAGTCAGATTGAAGAAGTGTTATGACTCGGTAAGCAAGAACAGAGTAGTCAGCAAGGTCTGACATTCAGGTCCGGATCTCTCAGAGGAAGTATTTTAGTAAAGTACAGATTTGGGGAAGTCAAGAGGAGTACCTTGACTAAGAGATTCCAAGGATTTAGCCTCCGGTGATGGAAGGGTAAAGAGATATGAGCACTTGAGTGTTGGGTTCCTGTTTAACAGAGTAGACAAAGGAAGAACTGTACCGGCAGAGTGTTAGACCCAAATCCGGAAGAGATATTGCTAATGACTAAGTTTCTTGAGGTATCATTCATGATTGGCCGACATGATTGAAGACTTCTACAAGCACATTCTTAATCCACATTACTTGGTATGCAAGGATTCAGCCGACAGACCAGAGTTTGAGATAATATTGACTATTCTGGATGCCGACTAGAAAAGTGTTGAAATCACTTGTGCGAATATATATACAAGATGGATTTAGATGTGAAGTGTGTGTTGTGTATGAAATTGAAGTGCGAATAAAAGTAGAAGAATAGTATAAAAGCCAGAAAAATAGGTTCAGAATGTAAGAGGACAACAACACTTAAGGAGAGTAAGAATGAAGTGCAGCAGATCAGTCTATTGAGCTTAACTAGAACTGAACTTCAGCATGGGTGGATGCTTCTCATCAGTTCAAGTTTTCTTCTTGTAAACAGTAAGTCTTTTGTAGGCAGTGAGCCTCTTGTGAGCAGTCTGCTCGGACAATGAGCCCTAATTGGTAAGTGCCATTTTGTATCTTCTATTCTTCTAACAGAGAATAATATCTTGGGTTAATCACCCCGTGGTTTTTTCCCATAACAGGGTTTCCACATCAAAATCATTGTGTCATATGTATTGGTGTTATTTCCATTTCATGATTATGCTTGCTTATTTGATCTGATGTTGCATTAACTATTGAGAAAGCACAGAAAGTTAAAATATTAGGATAACTGATTCACCCCCCCTCGGTTATCAACAATTGGTATCAGAGCCAAGTTCCTCCCAACAGAGCCTAACAGCTTGAGGAAGATCTGGGACTTCAAATGGATGTGTATGGTATAAGGGAGCAACTTAATTCTGCCCTTGATGATCTTGAGTAGACAAATTTTGAAGTCAATGAATTGAAGGAAAGACTTAAATAGGCTGATGATTTCATAAAATAACTTAAAAGAGAAACTGAGTCTCTCTATGAAAAAGAGAAAGGAGCTACTTCAGCAATTGGTAAGTCAAGGTGAAGCCAATGATACAAATGGAGATCTAAAAGAGAAAACCAAGTTATGTGAAAAGTTATCAAAAGAAATCATCATGGTAAGACATGAAATGGAATCAGGAGTTATGAAGTTCACCCAAGAAATTGAAGAAAGAAGAAAATCTGAAGATGATCTAAGACAATCTCTCAAGGAAAAATCAGAAGACTACCACAAGATGGATAGAATAATCAAACATCTTGAATCTGATCTTGAAGATGCTAAAGATAATGAAGAAAAACTTGAGGATCAAATTGTCTCTCTTGAAAGGGATCTTCAAACAACAAATGAATACAAAGAGAAATTCAAGATAAGCTCTGCTCAACTTGAAGGTCTTCTTGAAAGCCAAAAGAGGGTAGATGACAAGTGTGGCCTGGGGTATGAAAAAGGTGAAAGCTCTGGATCCGGTCAGAAGAATTTTGGATCAGAAAATCCAAGGAACAGGCCTAGAAGACCTCCAGTAAGGCAGCCTAATGCTCAAAGATATCCATCCTTGAATGGATACTGCCACAACTGTAATAACTTTGGTCATAAAGCTAATCAGTGTGGAAAGAGAATGAATCAGACTAATACATCCTTCTTTGGATAGTGTTTCAACTGCAAAAGGTATGGTCACAAATCTCATGAATTCAGAAATATGCAAATGAACAATTCATTCAGTGGTAGATGCTTTGCATGCAATAGAATGGGTCATATGGCTAATCAATGCAGATCAAGAGGATATCAATCAAATATGCAAAGAAATGTTGTTTTCCAAATTTGCAATAGATCCAGTCATATTGCAAAATTTTGTAGAAGCAAGAATCAGGACAAAAGAGGTCCGGTACATCATAATCAAAATCAAGATAAGGGAAAATGAAAAGTGAATGCAGATGAAGTTCAAAGTGAGATGAACAAGATTTGGGTGAAGAAAAGTATAGAGAATGTAGGGGATGGATCCGCACCAGACTCTGGTGCTGATATTCCTTCCAGAAATTAAAAAGTGAGCTCTGGCTCAGGGGGAGACACAAAGAAAACCATTTTCCCCCAGCCAGTCAATTGGTGCTGGAACTGGCACAAGGAGAGTTGCGGATTAAAGGGTTCATAAGAGAAACATCTAAATAAACTATGGTTAAGATTTGAAAGATCCGCAAGATATTTAGATCAAGATTGATCCGGTTCTTCAAGTCATCCAAATAAGGTAAACCAGAATGACTTAGGTCGAGCATTTATTGCAACTTGGTATTAGGGTTTACAGAGTAATATAAGGGTTCTTCTTATTAAACATTTGCTCATTCTGCATTTAAGAAGAAGTAAAGAGGAGCTCTGAAACAAATTTCCTCAAAGCTCGTCAAAGTTCACTTGCAGAAGTTGATTCATCCAGAAATCAATCCGGCTCACTCCGTGAAACCTAGAGGCATAAAAGGTATTTTCTATTCTTAAATATCTCTCTACAAATCTTTTTAAAGATGTCTACTTTGAATATTGTGAAGATCACTGATAGGCCTCGCCCCAAACTCAAGAAACATCCCTACAAATCCTTGGAAGTAGATCCCCTAGGAGCATTTTCTAGTGTTCCGCATGGTGTCTTGCATACAAAAGATATTAGGGTTTACATTCACGCAAACATTAAAGAATTTAGAGAGTCCAAATTGAGGGATATCTACCACAAACAACTAATAGATGATTCATTTGAGCTCAAACCCCAATACAAGGCCCTCCGGGAGAAGCACTTTGCACAGTGTATACATTTCCCCTGCTTTGCTGAGGATGAATGGGTCTGGTATGTCTTGAGCAGAATACATGACAACTTCATGTAGTTGAATGGACCATTCAAGATCACAAAAGATGCCATTAGGGCAGTTACCGGTTTGCACTCATCCGGTGGGATACCTATTCTCAAATCGGTCAAGAATCTGACTGTAAGTGAGGCTACCGGATCTAGGTTTGACAAAAGAGCAATGACAGTAGATGACATCACTGATCTGAATGTCAAGTTTGCATCCATGATCATCGGCTACAAGATATATCATTCTAGCAGGGAAAATTCAGTACCTGGAATTGCTATCTACACTGCCTATGAAATGTTGAGGAAAAATGCAGACTATGACCTTTGTGAGCTCCTTCTAAACCAACTCTTGGAGAACTTGCAGAAGATAAAGAAGGACAAGAAGAATTCCTTCAAATTTGGTGGCCTAATACTCTATCTATTCTTCTACTTTATGAATGAGCTACCCGAATCCAGTGGATGGGTATGGAAGAATGACAGATTGGTTGCCATACAAATTAGGGATTATTTGTATGGACTTGGTGATGACAAAGCACAAAACTCAGCTCTCTGGGGTTTCTTCAAGAACCTTTAGAACATGATGCAAGCTAGAGAGAGAATTCCCCAATCTCTAGTTGAGAAATACAAAGACACATTATGCTTTATGGTAGAGACTGATCAGTGTCTAATGGAGGTAGTGGAACCAAGAATAGTATGGATCATGCCAATGCGGTATGAGGTGGATGAGAACATCATGGAGCTGCATGTTCAACACATGTTGAGTCAACCAAAGGATCCCAAGGCAGAAAGGTTTGGAACCTTTGAAGAATTGAGTGTAAAGATCCATGTAGAACTTCGACAGCCAGAAAGAAGGGAAGTTGAAGAAGTTGCCAAGAGGCATGGAATCTCAAAAGAGGCACTTGATACCCACAGAGAAAAGACAAAAGGAACAGAAAAAGAAAAAGAAGTAGAAGAGGAAAGAAGTGCTCTGGTAGAATCTTCCACCCAGACCAGATCATCAAAGAAATCTGCACCTACCACTGCTAAAAGCTCAAGGGCATCAAAACCAGAAGCAAAATCATCTGGCAAAGGAGAGAAGAGAACTAAGACAAAAGCCACAAGATCTTATGCTAGTCAATAGGATGAAGAAGAAACTGAATCTAATGAAGAAGTCAAGAAAATGAAGAAAAAGAAGAAAACATCCAGTAAATCCTCTACCGGTCAAGGTGAAGAAGAAAAGGCAGAGGAATTTGTTGAAAAACCCACTCTTCGCATTGATGACATCATCAAATCAGTCACTGTGGATGGAAATTTTTAGCCAATGGTTGAATTCTATGATGATTATGGTGAAGCTGATCAGAAGATATTGCAAGATGCTACAGTCAGGTATTTAAACATCTACAACAAAGCATTCATTGAAATTATATCTCTGATCCCCAAAAGCTTAGAAAAGGAACTTGAAATAAGGAAGAACAATGACCAAGCCAAAGATCTAGAAATTTGGGAATAGATAGCTATTCAGCTCTATCCTTCAATCACTCAGAAACAAATGAGTATGATCTTTAAAGATTGCAAGGATAAGTTCCAGAGCAAAGCTAGAATGAATCAGCTCATGCTTGGAGAAACTGATAAAGTGGCAAACGAAACAAAAGAGATCCTTTTGAATGCCTTCAAAAGATTCAATCTTCCTGTTATAGAGGACTTAGGTGTTGATCCCTCGGCCACAAGTGTTGAAGAAGGATCTACTAAGGCAATGAAAGAAGAAGTAATGGACACTGGTGAAGATAAGGGCTTAGAATCCTCTACTCCAGAAGAGGTGGCCCATGAACAAACACACATTACTCCTCCTATTTCCCCTGCTGACTCTGGATCCAAAGGAGAAGAAAGGAGAAAGAAAAAGAAGTGAAGAGAAAAGAAGATGACAGCTCTAAGACTACAGAAGAAAAGAAAATTCTATCTCCGACAAGAGGCACTACAGAAATTGTCAAAGAATTCTTAAACAAAGAGACAATGGAGATTGATGAACTAGAACTTCTACCAAGACCATTTGATTTTGATTCTCTCTCCCCAGTACAAATAATGAAGATAGCTTCATTTGCTAATGCAAAGGCAAAAGAAAAACTCCTAAAGTCTCACATGGAAGACTGTGAGCTAATAGAAGCTGCATCTGATGTGCTTGAAAAGATCATGCCATCCTTTCTGAAGGATTCATCAGCTTCCTCATCAGGTAATCTAAAGTCTCTTGTTAGTTCAGTCAGCACTCATTTTGAGTCCTTAGAGAAATCAGCTGAGTAAAAGGTCCGGAAAGAGTTTTTGGATAAAAGATTCTCTGAAGTACTAAGTCTAATATCAAATGATAGAAGAAATATGGATATAGGGATAAAGAGCTTAGAAAATGCTCTTAAAGATGGTGGGGAAATATATAAATTCTATCTATCATGGTCCAAAGCAACAATGGCGATTGAGAAGAAAATAAAAGAACAAGAGATCAAACTAACAACTCTTTCTCAAATTTTTGATCCACTTACCTCATCCATAGTAAATCAAGAATGTCAGACTATTGCAGTCTTGGATGAAAATTAAGAAGCTAGAGAAAGAAAAGAAAAATAGAATCAGCAGGTTAAATGAACTTAGAAGAATAATCATTCCTAAGTTGGAGGCCATGCATGAGGCCCTAAGTGATGCTCAAACCACAACCAAGACAAATGATCCGACAGATCTGAAGAAGGCAGAAGCTTTTGCATTCCTGTTGAGTGGTCACATATCAATTTTGGACAGGATGAAGTTGAGTTGGGAAACCAAAGTTGTACAATTGAAAAACACTTTTGCAGACATACTAAAGTATATGTAGAGTACAACTAGATGATATACTCATGAGACTAAGTATAGATTAATTTTTGAAAATTTTGGTGTACGGACCCCACCCTTTGCCATTGATGTTAAAGGGAGAGTGATGAGCAGTGAAAAATGAGGAATCCAACTAAGGGGGAGCTTCAAAAAATGTACATAGAGACAGAGCATCAGTTAAGGGGGAGTATAGTGTGACACTTAGTCATTTTTCACTAAGTGTTGCCTTCAATGCCAAAGGGGGAGATTGTTGGCAAGAGACACTATATGGATTCATGAATGTTGTCATTGATGGAAACAAAGGTTATCTCACACATCTGCAAGACATTATGAGTCTCTATTGGAAGTCAGATTGAAGAAGTGTTATGATCCGGTAAGCAAGAATAGAGCAGTCAGCAAGGTCTGACAGTCAGGTCTGGATCTCTCAGAGGAAGTATTTCAGTAAAGTGTGATTTGGGGAAGTCAAGAGGAGTACTTTGACTAATAGATTCCAAGGATTTAGCCTCCGGTGATGGAAGGGTTAAGAGATATGAGCACTTGAGTGTTGGGTTCCTGTTTAACAGAATAGACAGAGGAAGAACTGTACCGGCAGAGTGTTAGACCCAAATCTAGAAGAGATATTGCTAATGACTAAGTTTCTTGAGGTATCATTCATGATTGGCTGACATGATTGAAGACTTCTACAAGCACATTCTTGATCCGCATTACTTGGTATGCAAGGATTCAGCCGACAGACCAGAGTTTGAGATAATATTGACTATTCCGGATGCCGACTAGAAAAGTGTTGAAATCACTTGTGCAGATATATATACAAGATGGATTTAGATGTGAAGTGTGTGTTGTGTATGAAATTGAAGTGCGAATAAAAGTAGAAGAATAGTATAAAAGGTAGAAAAATAGGTTCAGAATGTAAGAGGACAGCAGTACTTAGGAGAGTAAGAATGAAGTGTAGCAGATCAATCTATTGAGCTTAACCAAAACTGAACTTTAGCATGGGTGGATGCTTCTCATCAGTTCAAGTTTTCTTCTTGTAAATAATAAGTCTTTTGTAGGTAGTGAGCCTCTTGTGAGCAGTGTGCTCAGGCAGTGAGCCCTAATTGGCAAGTGCCATTTTGTATCTTCTATTCTTCTAATAGAGAATAATATCTTGGGTTAATCACCCGATGGTTTTTTCCCTTAACAGGGTTTCCACGTCAAAATCATTGTGTCATGTGTATTGGTGTTATTTCCATTTCATGATTATGCCTGCTTATTTGATCTAATGTTGCATTAACTATTAAGAAAGCACAGAAAGTTAAAATATTAGGATAACTGATTCACCCCCCCCCCCCTCAGTTATCAACAAGAATAACTCCCAAGAGGTCTATTGGAAACTCTCCATATATGTTAGTTTATGGAAAAGAGGCAAGACTACCTTTGTCTGTTGAGCTGCCAACTCTTGATATCATGAATCAGCTAGAGATGTTTGAAGAAGAAGATCCTATGACTATTAGATATGCTCAGCTTATGGAGCTTGAAGAGATCAGAGATAAAGCTATGAAGGCTATGGAGTATCATCATCTTCAAACAAAAAGAGTTTTTGATAAGAAAGCCACTCCCAGAAATTTTAGGGAGGGTGATATGGTACTCAAATGGGATGAGTTGAAAAGAAGGCCAGGGAAACATTCCAAGTTTGATAGCATGTGGAGTGGCCCGTTTATCATTTCTAAATGCAAAGAGCATAATGCATTTCAGTTATCGAACATGGAGAGAAAATTTTCCTATCCCAGTCAATGGGATACACCTAAAGAGGTGTTTTGAGGTATGAGTTGCCTTGTGAACAGTAGATTAGGTTTCTTTCTTTTAATAAGTGCTTCCGCACAATAGTTTAGATGCCTTTTTGTTTTCCCTAAGTGCTGATTCAGCACATGTAGATAGGTTGCTTTCAGCAATTTTTCTTTTGTTTTGGGTTTCCAAGTATTCTTCATAGTTGTCATGTTGAGTTACAGAAGTCAAAATTGTTTGTCAAAAGTGTTTTGAAGTCTCTAAGTGACCCTGTGCCCAATGGATGAGTTCTAGGTAGTTGGTCTGATGTTTAGCAGGCAAACATATTGTAGATGTCGCCAAAATGTTACCAAATTTTCACTATAGCTCAATTAGGTGGATTTGTTGAGTTTAAACTAAAGAAGTGAGGTACATTTTATTTACTTTCCTTCATTACATTCAATTGTATAAACATAAAAATTAGAAAAAAGATTACAAAGTTATTGTAACAAGATCATTGCATTTATACAAGTGCATGTAATAGAGAAAAGATTTACGCAAATCTTTCAAGTAATCTTTATTGAATGTAAGAATGTTCATTATCTCACACAAGCCGTGAGATTGACTATTTCTTATTCTAATACAAATTGAGAACAACATATACATGAATAAGTAATAAAGAGAAATGAATGTGCATAGAAGGAAAGGTAACTAGTCATTGCCTAAATGAGTGGTTTGTAGTGTTGACTGTGGAGATTGTAGGTTGATATAGCCTTGAGCCACTGAATTCTCCTAGCTCCTGTTTCCTACAAAGATTAAGTAATGGTATTAGAGCAATGCTCTAAGCAATGGCTAATTACCAACATTGTACATAGTCACCCTATGCATGCATATATTGGTCTCAATGTGTATTAGACAAGAAATGCATACTTTGAAGGTCCTAGAAAACAAGCCAGTTGTCAAACACATCCAAAGTATACATTTATTTTCTAACAAGTTTGCTTCATGTGCAGATACAGGTGAAATTGTGTTTCTGAGTGATTTATCAGATTACATTATGAGTGGAGGAAAATGTGGCTCCCACAAGGGTTGATCCTGGCTCATAGCCATTATAGAAGATTTCATGTATATTCATCAATTACAATAAGGACATTTTGCTTAGGAACAGTTTGCAACCTCATAAAGGACAACGAGTTGAAAGAAATAAAGATGACAGTCATGTTTGGAATAGTGGTAGAAATATTCAAAGCAATCAGCAGTTCTTTGAACTAGTCAGTGTATTGGAAAAGAATGTAATCCTAGATCCATCATTGAGGACTGTTATACTTTGTCAATCTACTCTAAGAATTACTGTAGAAACCTATAAAGAGGCTATTATATAAACCTAATCCCTGCTATAGTCCAAAAAAGTGTAGCAATGGGGATAGTTATGAGAGCACTCATTAGAGGTCAAAAGGAATATAAGGCATGTAACAACAGTCATGAAGATGGCAAGGTCTATCTTAGGGTTTAGAGGGTTGTCTTCATATCATCGTAATAGTCATAGTGATAATGAGATACTTTTTCCTAAGTCAAGGTATGCAAAATAGCTAGAAGATCTGTTGAGGAATAGTGTTTGGAACATAGTCATGAGAAGACTCAATCAAGAGATGATTGTATCAAGGTGACTGTAACATGGAAAGACCAACATTATCATCAAGACTATAACAGAGAGGGTATCATGCAACATGCATAGAAATAGTCTTATACTAGGAGTAGAAGGAAAGAGATTGTTTATGACAATCATTAAGACTATCACAGCTGTTATGAGATGGCAGTCAAAATAGTTAGCAAAATGACTATCAGCAAGATGAAAATCAATCATCAACCAAAAGCATCCAAAACAAGAATAGGCAAAGAGTTGTCAAATAGATGGAACAATAGTCTATGTTTTGGAACATTAGTCAATATACTATAAGGGAATAGCATTGATTATTTGAAAGTGAAGTCATAGTAAAGAGACAAAGACAGTCATACAATCAACACAGAAACCCTAGCAGAGCTATTACCTTGAATTTTCCTGTCAAAGTTCTATAGAAGTTATCAAAATGCATAGTTAAAGATTTACTAGTAGTAGTAGACAGTCTGCAGAGATACTAATAGAAGTAGAGTATGAGTCTTCATGAAGTTGTTAGGAGTTAGTCAAGGTGTACTTTCCAATACCTTTTGATGTCTCATGGTTGATAGTCAACTAGTTTAGGTTGGTCCTTAAGTCAAAGATCAACAATAATGGATCAGAGGTGTTAAGTTGCTAAGCACATAGATGTTGTCAAGATTTTTTTAGCTTCATATATAGTCAAGAAGACTGGTTTGCAGTTTTGAAATAGTCTATTCATGAGTAGACATCAGGTTGAAGAAAGTAGTGTTGGAGGTCTACATAAAAAGAGTCATGAAGGGGTCTAAGAGCAGTCAAGACACATAGAGACTCGGCTACAAATAACCCAAGGTATGCAAGATAAAGGAAGAATACAAGGCTACTCTTGAAACTGATGAAGAGGCAGAGGTCTGATGGTGAATGCAGAGATCCGGATGTAAGGGGCAACAATCTACATAAATGAAATAGAGAGCAGTCTGGCATGCTATCACATAAGGACACAATGAGGAGTCAAAGATAACTTCACTTTAATACTATGAAGAAGATTGAGCATGAAGACCACTAGGATAGCAGTCTCATCAACCACAAGAAAGCAGTCATACTTCTGAGGAGCAAGGTTAACTATTATGAATGTCACAACCATAAAAGGAGAAGGTGTTAATATTGTGAGAGCTAGGGTTTCAAGAATCAAACCCTAATGAAATCAAACAAGAATAGTTAAGTATCTCCACTATTGATGACATAGTATAATAAACTATACACAGAAGGGTTTGATTCATAAAACCCTAGTTTACCATTTCATACTTATACATATAATGCCCAAATGAAAGTTCAGACACAATCAAGGTTTTGTTTTGAAAAAATCTAATATACTTTACACAAATTCATGATGCATATAGAGAGGATAGATATCCAGTGAGGGATTTGTTGAGACAAAACCCTAGTAAAGATAAATACTATTTTCTCAATTTTTTTTAACAAAATCCAATTGAGTGTATGAAAGCATGAAAATATCATTTACAAAGTAGTATATTATACATATTTACCAATTTGAAACCCTTGGTAAGCTATCAAAATAGTCAGAGACTATTATAGAATGTTTTTTTTCAGCACGACCTTAACAAATGTATACAGAGATCACATTCACAGTAAGGAGAAATGATACAAAAAATGGCAAATTTTAGTATTTTTCTATAGCTTAAAGCTCAAATACAGTCATTGCTGCATAAAGTAAGATCCTCCATCTCAGTCGTGAAAGAGACAAAGAAGTCCATCAAATGTAGTGACTAAAAACTATAGGAAAATCATGGGTATTTGCATTATTGTTCCAGAAAGATGAAATAATCAACTCACCTTCACATCTGGAGTAGAAAATGTCGAAATTCCAGTGAAACAGTAGGAAAATGGCTACAAAAACTCCAAGATTCAAACCCTCATGGCGGTGCCTCATGGGCAAAGCAAAAATGCAAGAATGCAATCGGCCAAGTGAAAGTCAAAAGTTGTTTTTTTGTGTGTCTTAGGGTTTTAAAACCCTAAAGACCCGATTGCCTTTCTTTCTTGACTTTTTATTTCTTTTATATATCATTTAGAAAATTGCCTGTGGTCCAAAACCTTAAAGGATGTAATGCCTAGGAGTGTGCCATGAGGTGGCCTAATTGAGCATAATTAAGACTTTGTTAAGTCTTTATTCCCTCTTTAAAAGGTAGGCATTTCAATGCAAAATCTTCTTTCTTTTGATTTATTTTTCTTTGCATACCAAGTGAGATGTAAAACAATAATCTTTAAGTGATGATCACATAAATCATTTGAGATTTATTGTTGTTTTAATGCAAAGGAGGATAAAGGGGAGTGAGGGATGAAGCTTTATTTCTTTTGAGGAGATATAGTTGGAATGTTGAAAATGTGGCATGCACATGCCAAGGACATAGCATTCTGTTTTACAAAGGAGGAGGAAAGATTTGACTAATTCTTTGAGACAGTTAGTGATTGAGGTGAATGTGTTGGAGAGCATCTAGGGGATTTTTATTGTCTTTGGAGTCCTTTAGGAGTAGTTTTCATGACTCTTCATGTTTGACAAAGTCCTAGTGGACTTTTTCTTGTATTATGGACAGTTTTGGAGAGGATATAGGCCCTATATTTTAGGCTTTTTTTGGGCATCTGACCCAAATCAATTTGGCATTCCTTCTTTTGTGGAACCACTTGGAAAGTGGTGGTTATAGTCACTTTTGTGACTCTATTGTACTCAGTTCTTATTATGCAAAATATTTTCTGGAGATTGTGACTTATATAGTCCTTTGTTATGATGCAGAGGCATCCACACTAAAACCTTGACATACAGCATGGATGTCCGCAACCCTTCATCATCATCATCATATTTTCCTTTACACTGTCAGCATCATCATATTTACTCTGCCGACCGATATCCTCCTACAGACAAACCTTCGACTCTTCGTCTGTCAGCAGCATCATCATATTCGGCTATCGGCAGCATCATCATATTTGGCAAGCGCAAACATCCTCCTGACGATCACTGTTCATCTTACCGCCAACCTCTTTCTTCATCATCATGATGTTCAACATCATGTTCATCAGCAGGATATAGAACATCCGGTTCCTTCCATATACCCTGATGACGACAACCTCATGCACCTTTCCTTCGATGCTTACGTCACCCCGATATCCTGATGACGATTATCCTGATGACGATGACGTCATATGCAGCTCCTTCAATATCCTGCTGTCGGCCAAACTTAACATTATCGGCCTGCGATGGTTTTACCAACCCGATCTTCTACCTTATGCTGATATGCTCCTCCTCGGCAACACCTGATGATGTTCACCCCAATGCACATTCACTTTATGCAAACTACTGCATCATGCTCATCTCCACGTACTCGGATGACGCCCGAAGTAACTATAGGATATACACAGAAATATACTGATGATGCCGTTGTGATGGATTTTCCAACCTTAGTGAATTTTGATCCGCCGAACCTCCTGGGGTGACCCGATCTGCTTTCAGGGTGATCTTCCAAACTCTAACAACCAGCACGACCTAGCACATACCCATGCTAGGGTTCTCAACACCTTTCAATGATGATCCTGCAAACATGCACATGAACAAACAGAAAAAGCAAACTAAATCCTAAACTACTGTACATAGCCATTCCACCGATTCGACGAATCAACCGGTGGAATGGATCAGCGAATCCATGAAACCACCAAAATAGCAAATTGATCACACAATGGAGATCAAACAGAAAATGAACACAAACAGGATCTTTATTGATTTCAAAAGATGCAATACAATACTCTGTCTCACTCTCTCCAACCTAGCTTCTCAACATCTATCCCTAAAACCAACCGATCCTCATGCATAAATAGGATCTCTTGCGAGTACTACCGACCTGATTCCCAGCGGCTGGGAACTTCCAAGCGGCTGGGAGGATCCAACCGAACATACAGCATAACAGCTGTCCTAACAAACTACCTAAAAATAGTAAAGTATGGTCAACATGACCTTATTACATGCATTGGTCTTATCAGACCTTCTTGGAAACATTAACAAGACCTAAAACAAACTAACTGCCTCATGGAGGCCAGCTGTCAGGTAGGTGCTCCTGCACCATACTCCCCAACAGAAAAGAACTCATGTCCCATGAGTTTGGTGGTGGAAGTCCTCCACCTTTACACTTTGTCATGTCAGTGTTCTGACCTGTTCCAGCTTTGTACTCTGCTGGCTCTTGGCTACTCCAAGACTTCTGAACTGTAACTTGCTTTCGTGCAAGTAAATCCTCATGCCTGTCAATGTAGGCCCTTCTCTCACATACCTTGTGTTTGTCAGGTTGTCTGACCAGAACCTCTGTCTGAACTGCCTCTTGAACTTCTGCCATGTTCAACTCTATCTTCCTTTCAACCTTTATAGGACAAACAATAGTCCCAACTATGACAACATCCTTGTCATTCCCCTCAACTGGTTGCTGTTTGCAAACCTGTTTCTAAACCTGTTGCTGACCTCTGTCAGTTAAAACTGAAACTTTCTTCAACCTGTTGTCCTTAACAACTTCTTTCCCTGCAGTGTCCTCAACTGCCTTTATGCCTGCTCCTATAGGCATCTGCACAAACTCCTTCTTTCCCACTAAAATGATTTTGGCTGCCCCCTGTGCTGCAGCATCTTCTTGCAATGGCATCAACATAATAGTCTTCCCATCTTTCTTGATGGTATAGGTATTAGCATACCCATCATAC
The DNA here is from genome assembly GCA_027924645.1 of Cunninghamia lanceolata. Lineage (NCBI taxonomy): Eukaryota > Viridiplantae > Streptophyta > Pinopsida > Cupressales > Cupressaceae > Cunninghamia > Cunninghamia lanceolata. The sequence continues at coordinate 8,741,832 of BSBN01001344.1, read as the reverse complement.
AGTACCCTCCTATCAAATTGCCATGGTCTACCCAACAGTAGGTGACAACATTCCATGGGCAAAATGTCACACAAAACTCTATCATGATATGCTCCAATCTGAAAATCCACATATGCCTGTTCATAGACAAAAAGTGATTGACTATCACTCACCTAAGATGCCTTGTAAGGGTGATGGTGTGGAATCCTTTCCAAATTCAGTTTATCCACCATTTCCTGAGATACCATGTTGTCTGTGGAACCAGTATCAATGACAACCTTACATACTTTACCTTTGCTCTTGCATGTGGTTTTGAAAAGAGCTCTTCTTTGCATCATATCCTTTGATGCCTGCAAACTAGTTCTCCTAAGCATCAATGCTTCTCCCTCCTCAGGATATTCATAACTTACAGGAACTCTATCTCCTTGATAAGTGTTTGAACTCTACACACTTTGCTCTACTTTCTCTTCTTGCACAAGTTGTACTCTCTTGTCATTCGTTCTATCATTTCTGGATGATGAACCTTTGCTTTCTGGACATTTGAAAAATGGATGTCCAAACTCACCACAGGTATAACACTTTCCTGAAAATGTAGTAGAACCTCTACCACTTCCAAATCTGCCTTTATTTCCTTTCCATCCACCTCTGAAATCAGACTGTCCCTGTCCTTTACCAGTGTCTTCTTGACCCTCATTGGTTTGCCTTGTTGTAGGGGCTAATCCTCTTCCCCTCATATTGCTGCCTCTTCCTCTCATGGACTTATCTTGTCCTCTATTCATCTTTTCTTCAATCCTGATTGCCATTTGGTAACAATCCTCCACACTCTTAGGGTTAGCTAAAACTAACTCATCCTGTATGTTCAATCTCAAACCAGCCAAGTACCTAGCCACCTTTTCTACCTCATTCTCATGATGACCAGATCTCATACTCAACTTATAAAACTCCTCAGTATATGCCTTCACATCCATTTCCTTCTGCCTTAAAAATTGCAGCTTCTTAAACATCTGAATTTCATAATCCTTAGGCAAGAATTTACCTTTGATCCTTGCTACCATCTTATCCCATGAAGTGATCTTTGACTTCCCTTGTTTCCTTCTCTCGGATTGTACATAATCCCACCATACCAAAGCATGACCTCCTAACTTGGTCTTTGCAATCTTTACCTTCTGATCCTCAGCAACATCTTCACATTCAAAGTGATTATCAAGTGCAGCAATCCAATCCAGTAACTCATCTTCATTCAAACTTCCATTATACTTGGAAACATCAACCTTTACCTTAGGTTTATCACTCTGCACTGCCTTTAACAGTTTTGCAAATCTCTGGTCTTCAGCATCCAGATCTTCAGCTACCTCTTCATACTCTTCAACAGTATCTTCATCTTCTTCATACTCACTGTCGTCCACTTCCCTCTTTTTGTTCTTTTCCAGGGCTACAAGCCTAGCTTGAAGTGCTTCAGCAAGCTCCTTCATCTTCCTCATCTCTCTGGCATGTTTTTCCTTCATCTCCTGCAATTCCCTTGCAGTACCACTACCTTTCGGAGGCATTTTGTCAACCTCTCACTCCTCTACCTCTGTCCTTTCATTGACAGAATCAACTCTACCTCTGCCCTTTCAGTGACATAATCAACACACAATAGCCCAGACCTTTTGCTGAGCTCTGATACCACTATGATGCAGAGGCATCCACACTAAAACCTTGACATACAGCATGGATGTCCGCAACCCTTCATCATCATCATCATATTTTCCTTTACATTGTCAGCATCATCATATTTACTCTGCCGACCGATATCCTCCTGTAGACAAACCTTTGACTCTTCGTCTGTCAGCAGCATCATCATATTTGGCTATCAGCAGCATCATCATATTCGGCAAGCGCAAACATCCTCCTGACGATCACTGTTCATCTTACCGCCAACCTCTTTCTTCATCATCATGATGTTCAACATCATGTTCATCAGCAGGATATAGAACATCCGGTTCCTTCCATATATCCTGATGACGACAACCTCATGCACCTTTCCTTCGATGCTTATGTCACCTCGATATCCTGATGACGATGACGTCATATGCAGCTCCTTCAATATCCTGCTGTCGGCCAAACTTAACATTATCGGCCCGCGATGGTTTTACCAACCCAATCTTCTACCTTATGCCGATATGCTCCTCCTCGGCAACACCTGATGATGTTCACCCCAATGCACATTCACTTTATGCAAACTACTGCATCATGCTCATCTCCACTTACTCGGATGACGCCCGAAGTAACTGCAGGATATACACAGAAATATCCTGATGATGCCGTTGTGATGGATTTTCCAACCTTAGCAAATTTCGATCCGCCAAACCTCCTGGGGTGACCCGATCTGCTTTCAGGGTGATCTTCCAAACTCTAACAACCAGCACGACCTAGCACATACCCATGCTAGGGTTCTCAACACCTTTCGACGATGATCCTGCAAACATGCACATGAACAAATAGAAAAAGCAAACTAAATCCTAAACTACTGTACATAGCCATTCCACCGATTCGACGAATCAACCGGTGGAATGGATCAGCGAATCCATGAAACCACCAAAACAGCAAATTGATCACACAATGGAGATCAAACAGAAAATGAACACAAACAGGATCTTTATTGATTTCAAAAGATGCAATACAATACTCTGTCTCACTCTCTCCAACCTAGCTTCTCAACATCTATCCCTAAAACCAACCGATCCTCATGCATAAATAGGATCTCTTGCGAGTACTACCGACCCGATTCCCAGCGGCTAGGAGCTTCCAAGCGGCTGGGAGGATCCAACCGAACATACAGCATAACAGCTGTCCTAACAAACTACCTAAAAATAGTAAAGTATGGTCAACATGACCTTATTACATGCATTGGTCTTATCAGACCTTCTTGGAAACATTAACAAGACCTAAAACAAACTAACTGCCTCATGGAGGCCAGCTGTCAGGTAGGTGCTCCTGCACCATGTTACAGTATTGAGCATCTTTTGTAACTCATCATTTTTGGAGTATGGAATACATATTTTACCTTGGAGATTATTGAAGAATCTTGTTACCTTCTTGTTCTTGCAAGCATTGTGCATTACCAAGTGATTGATTGAGCTATTTGTGAGATTACTTTTTTCTCCTTTAGTTTTGTCTCATTTTATGCCTTTTTTTGCAAAAGTAGGAATTTGCAGGTTATAAATTGTGTCTTAGGATTGCATAGAAACCTCTAGTTTTTGTGAAAGTTTTATCTTTCCTTCTTGAAAGTATATGCAGGACAGACCTATTTATGAAACACTTATGTAGAAACTTATAGTAACATGTGTTGTATTTTCAGTGTTCATCATAAATAACCAAGTGTATGTCAGTCTTAGTATCTCATAGCTCTTATTAGCTTGGTGTATCACCCATTTTCAATTCATTTTCACCACTTTTGTTTAGGATAAGCATATTCTTACCTTTTTCCTCATCAAATTAGTAGTTTAGGTGATATCCATAGGAAGCCGACCTTCTCCGGAGGTTGACCTCTGCTCATAGAGTAACCCACAACTTTAGAGGTCCTCCCATGTTTCATCAAATATACTAATTTCTACAAATTAGTCTAGGTGCATATTTAGGTGATAACAGTTAGATCAAGGGGACTTTCACAAGTTCCCTCTGATATGACTCGGTCTCTTCGATAATCTTCAATATGGATCATTTTCTTTTTATCAAAGGGACTCTAAGACTTCTCCTCCTGATGTGTTGTAGTCTGCTTGATGATGATCACAATCTTTCATGCACAATGTTTCATTGAAGGAACATTAAAGTACCTCCCATTGATATAGTATAGCCTCTTCGATGATGATTATTTTATCGGGGAGACATGAAAATAGCTCCCATCGATATGGTGTGGTCTCCCTGTTATAGGTTATTACCATGGATTTTAGGACATTACATCGCTGATAAACGTCAGAGGTGGCGTGGGATCGACTGTTTCCATGATTGTGTAGAAATACCCTCACATTCATGTCATTAATTTTGATGTGCCACATGTCATTGCCTCTGCTCCCAAAAATATTCTTGGTATGCTATTCCCCCAATCATTCCTTAATATATTGTAATAAATTGCTATATTTTAACATTTATTTCTTATAAAATGTTTAGGAGAAAATTTGTTTGGAGATAATTTAACTTTTAATAATATATAGATTTACTAGTACATGGGTTGATCATGTTGTTGGGGACATGTTTGACAATGTACCATCAGCTAGTGCTACTCTTTTGAAGGTAATTCATATATATAATGAAATTATTGACTGTTCCTTTATAGTTTCAACACCTTTTGAATGGACTGTTCTTCTTGGTAGAGATTACTTTTCATATGACTGTCATACACACTTTTGTGACATGATTGTCTTTTAGGACTGTCCTTGACTAAGCTTAAGACTAAAAACAAGACAAAACTTAAAACAATACCCCTCAATGTTCGACTCATCTCCATTTTATACCCTGTTGTTCCTGATAGACTTATGACAATCTTTTCTACCATTCATTATCTCTGCTAGGGTTTCTCACATTTAGTTGGGTTTCACAATGATAAAAAGGTAACAAAAAATGACACAAGCCTTGTAAAAGCCATCTAGGATTGCTCAGAAACACAGATCATATAGGATTGTTCTTTCTAATAAGGTTTCTAACTTACCTCACTATTATCATTTGTATGATTTCTCAAGATAGACTGCTCTTTGCTATGATTCAGTGGAAGTGAGTATAGTTATTTATGCTTCAGAAAGTTGTAAGAGGTGTGATTGTATGATTACAAGAGATGCAAGGTTGGGACATGTCATGTTTTGATATGATCAAACATGAATAGATATGGTCTTTTGAGATAGTTATATTGTTAATGCACAGTGAACAATGGCATATTTACTTCATTTTCTTCTAATAGTGGTTACTTGGTTTCAGACATGAATGCTTTCCTCATTGGTTTCAGACATAAGTATCTTTGTTTGTAGTTGGTTTGTAATGGTAGTGATTACAAAGACAATATACATATCCATGTGTATTATACCTCATGTTCCTAATGGTAACAGTTCTTTGATGGTGTGACAGTAAGTCTTCTAACTTGACGGTGCCATTTCATGATTTTAGATAGTGCTTCTATATATTTCTTGTCCTTATATCCCTTCTACTTAGATAATTAGTTATAGGTCTCTACTGGCAGTGTTATGACTATTTGTATAGCATAGTGGATTGGTATGTGGAGTAGAGTGGAGTATCTTGATGGTCTTGCAACATGAAGTCTTTTTTCTATTTTTGCTAATGATATACCTCTTTTCCAATGTACAATCCATTTTCCTTGCTATCACTATGCTTTTGATGAACAAAGTTCTATGGTATTGTGGATGCAATGGTTCCTGAGTTTCCAACTGAGATAGAGACAATGAATGGTTTCTTGATAGTGAATATAGTTGTCTTTATTTGCTTGACTTGACAATGCTGATATGACATGATAGTGATATTGGTTTGGTTTCCAGTGGTTTGGTGGCTTTTACCTCACTAAATGCTACAGGATATGTAGTAACTTGATCTTTGCTTAGCATTAGAAGTTTCAGACAATATGTTTCAAATTGACAAAGTTTAAAACACTGAACATAAAAGGCTTATCTATGCCTTTGTATGACAGTGACTCACTGTAATGAGTAATTATGAAATGGTAGAACATATAATCTCTTCTAAAGCATAAACAATATATGAACCTATTTATTTTTTCTCTGAGTATGAAGAGGTGTTATGCTTAAATTTGGATTGTCAAGAGTTGAAATTTGTAAAAGCATGTTATTGTTGTCCACTGTCATGTTCAGTAAAGCTTATCAGTCATGGTATATGTAGAACATAGTTGCCAAAGTTGCCAATTGCAAGTCCCTAATTTTTGTCCACTATCCTCTATGTGTGCTCTGTGTCTATAAATTGCAAGTCCCTAATGTTTCTTATGTAGGAAGTATTAGAAATCTCTTTTTGGCTAAAGTTGTCAATTGCAATCCCCTAATTTTTGTCCACTATTCTCTATGTGTGCTCTGTGTCTATAAATTGTAGCTATTTCCTCATTTCAAGTTTTGAGATTGTATGTTTTGGAAATCTTACTCCTTTTTAATTCAAAATAGTATGGTACTTGTGCCTAGGGAATTTATATCTGATTTAGTGAAGTGGCTTGGAGTTGTTTATATTTGTTTCTTTAACTCTAATTTAGCAAAAGCCACTGTGTTTAATGGTGTAGCAGCTTCTATAATATTTTTTGCAGGGTAGATGTCAATTATAAAATGCTTTGATTTGTGGATTGTTCTACATTAATATTTTAATTTCATCATGCTTTTGCCAAACAATTGTTTTATTGTTTAGAACTTTACTGTAACTCTTTTGTGCAATTTAATACCTTGAATATTTTAATCTGCAATTTGTCCACATTTTTATATAATGCTAATTTATCTTTTGAATAACTTTTTGTTTCTTGGTGTAGACTGTGGACGATGACCTTGCATTAAAATTTACATTAAAGTAAGGGCTACCCCCAAAGTTGTTGCAACTTTTGCTGAGAGAAGGGAATTTGACAAAATACTTATTTACTCTTAACATGTATACCTTGACTTCGTTTTCTTGTCATTTATGATGGAAGTAAGGGCTTGTTTATGTTTAAACTAATGGGAAAAGATATTCAATCTTTTTGGGAGCATTTATTTCTTTTATTTCATCACTCTCTTCTTTGTTTTGTTTAATGCTTATAGTTGTACAGAATAATATGAATGGTGGCATAACACAAGGCTCTTGACTTTTGTAGGTTGGGTACACTCCTAATTACTTGTTCCTCCTCCACACAATTTTGTGCTTTGATCCCCAGGTACTATCAATTGATAGAAATGTATTTTTGATGTTGAATTTGAAGATGTTTTGAAGAGAGGTCTTATTTGTTGAGTAAACTTTGTAGGGCATTGTAAACATTGCACTGATGATGTCTCAAATGGAGGGTGGTTATCCAGTTGATTACAATATCATCACGGATCTCTTTGTTCAGGTAATTACTTTCTAGTTGTAAATTCATATATCTTCTTCCTATTGATAAATAGCTTATGGTTTTTGATATGGTAATCTGAAGTTGAGGTGACTATTAAACTATTGCTCTCAATGTAATTTGTTTTGTTATATGATTATTTTTTGTAGTGCCTACATTTGGTGATAAAGTATATTCTTTAGAAAATACTTAGGAACTAACTAGAAAATATTTCCCTCAAAATTAGAGTTAGTAACTTGTCTGGGTTATATATTGTTCTCAACACATTGTCAAAGGTTGTTTTGTTGGTCAATCTGATTTAGAATATTGTCTAGATATTTTGTAGCTAAATTAAGCATAGGTAAAACTTCTTATGTTGAAGTATAATCATTTGTCAATATAACTTACTATCTATCTTTTTGTTTCATATGTAAATCTATATGCAGTGTAACATGATCCATGAAGCAACATCCTTTTTGTTGGATGTTTTGAAGCCTAATTTGCTAGAACATGTACATCTTCAAACTAAGGCAAGTTGTTAATATGACCATGAAGCAACTAGATTTTAAATTTTCTTAGATGTAGTTTAAAACATGCTTATGTGCAAAGTCTAACAAGAGTGAAAATGAACTATTTATACATTGTTGGTTATAGAAATTATTGTTATTTCAACTTTATTGATTTTATCTATTCTGCAGGTTCTTGAGATTAATTTGGTCACTTTCCCGAATTTTGTTGATGCTATCTTGGCAAATGGAAATTTCAGTCACTATGATTGTCCTCATATTGCACAATTGTTCAAGAATGTTTGTTTATACATTGAAGCAACATCCAAAACTAGACAAATCAAGGAGGTGGAACGTGTAACAAAAGAACTTTCTTATGGAAACAAGACTTCCAGATGCTTGTCACTGATAAATGTTTGTGATCAGTTTGGATTTGTAACTCATTTTTTTGTCACAACACTTAGAAACACACTTTGTAACACATTTTTAAAAGCAAAGACACGTATTTAAGTCTTGTATCTACTGTAAGAACACCTTTTATCAATGAAATTTCAGTATTTTACATTCTTAATAGCTATTTCATTATGTGCAAATGAATGATTGATTATGTTTTTCTGTGTTTTATGTTTAAACCTCAAAAGCATTGTCTCATTTCTAGCACTTTTAGGAAGAAATCAGTGAACAAAATGAATAAATGATTAAAAATGAATAAATGACTAAAAATCAGTGAATAAATGACTGAAAATGGTTTAGTAATCAATTTGGTCGCATTATAAATGACCAAAAATAAACTACTAATGGTCATGTGACCAAGCTCAGTGAATAAATATGACTAAATCAATGACTAAATTAACAACTAAATATACTACCAAATTCATCAATCAAAACCACTAATAAATGACTAAAAATGGTTTAGTCATCAATTTGGTCACATTATAAATAATTGGCAATAAACTACTAATGGTCACATGATCAATATTATTCATTTATATGCAATTTTTAGTAGTTTTTTTATTGTTGTTTTTGTACTAGTGGGAGCCATATTTTTTGTTTTTCTCATCATGGGGCTGAACCAACTATGCCAATGCATCACGGTGGGTGGGTAAATAACAGGGAAGGTCATGTTTCATGTGCCAAGTGTCCCAGTTGTTCCAGGCTCTAAGCTACTGACAAAGTCGAAAGGTGTTAGGACTGAAATTTGCATTCCACAAGTCATGGGGTTGAACTGATTATGCCAACACATTGGGGTGGGCGGGTAAATGCTAGGGAAGGTCTCATTTTGTATGCCAAGCATCTTAGTCATTTTAGGCTGTAAGCTACTAACAAAGTTGAAAGGTGCTAGGACTAAAATTTTGCATTCCACATGTTGTGGGGTTGAACTGACTACGTTAACACATCTGGGTGGGCTGGTAAATGTCAAGGAAGGTGTCATTTCATGTGACAAGCATCCCAGTCATTTTGGGATATAAGATACCGACAAAGTTGAAAGGTGCTAGGATTGAAATTTTGCATTCAACAGGTCTTGGGGTCGAAGCGACTATGCCAACACGTTGGAGTGGGTCGGTAAATGCTAGGGAAGGTCTCGTTTCATGTGCCAAGCATCCCAGTTGTTCTGGGCTATAAGCTACTGACAAAGTCAAAAGGTGCTAGGACTCAAATTTTATATTCCATAGGTCCTGGGGTTGAACTGATTGTGTCAACATGTTCAGTGGCCAGGTAAATGCCAGGGAAGGTCTCAATTCATGTGCCAAGCATCTCAGTCATTCTGGGTTGTAAGCTACCAACAAAGTTGAAAGGTGCTAGGACTGAAATTTTGCATTCCACAGGTCATGGGGTTGAACCGACTATGTCAACATGTTTAGGTGGGTGGGTAAATGCCAAGGAAAGTCTCATTTTGTGTGTCAAGCATTCCACTTGTTCTAGGTTATAAGCTACCGATAAAGTTGAAGGCTAGGACTGAAATTTTGCATTCCATGGTTCATGGGGTCAAACCAACTATGCCAACATGTCTGAATGGGTAGGTAAATGCTAGGGGAGGTCTCATTTCATGCGCCAAGTGTCTCAGTCATTCCAAGCTGCAAGCTACCGGTAAAGTTGAAAGGTGCTAGGAGTGAGATTTTGCATTAAATAGCTCGTGGGGCCAAACTAACTAGGCCAATACATCAGAGTGGGTGGGTAAATGTTAGGGGAGGTCTCCTTTCATGTGACAAGTGTCCCAGTCATTTTAGGTTGCAAGTTATCGGTAAAGTGACTTTGCTGGTAGCTTACAACCCAGAACGACTAGGACCCTTGGCACATGAAATGAGACTTTCCTTGGCATTTACCCACCCACCTCAACATGTTGGCGTAGTCAGTTTGGCCCCACGATGAGCAGAACAAAAATATGGCTCCTAGCAAGGTTGTGCGACATGAAACTGAAGCATTTTGCAAGAATGCATTTGATTTCAGCATGGTCAAACAGATTCTAGTTGACCAAAACTAAGAGAGGTTATTGTGGATAGACCCTACGTGCACCTTTAGGTCTAGACATAATATTCGCAACTACCACAAATTTTTAGAACTACTCCATCAAAGTTTGGTAGTTTTTTCTCTTAGGAACTTAAGTGACTTTGTCGGCAACCTGCTACCTCAAATGACGGGGACACTTGGTGCATGAAATGAGACCTTCCCTAGCATTTACTCACCCACCCTGATGCATTGTCGTAGTTGGTTCCACCCCACGAGCTGTGGAATGCAAAATCTCACTCCTAGCACCTTTTGACTTTGATAGTAGCTCGGAACTGTATACACCTAAAAATGACATGACTCTACCTAAATAAATATTTCAAATATTTATTTCATCATAATGTTCCTCTATAAATAAATAAATAAATCAATTTATTTATTTGATTCATTTTCCTCTCATTAATTAAATAAATTACATTTATTTAATTAATTCCATCAATATCAACTTTATTCCTCCAAACAATTAAATAATTTTAATTATCTAATTAAATCATTCATTCTTCAAAATTTAAATTAAATGCAAATTTATTTATATTAACTCTTAGTCTCAAAAAAAAAAATATAATCAAATATTTTATTTATTCTTCTAAATCCTGCACAAACAATTAAATAAATTTATTTATTTAATTTTGCTTTCTTATCTTCCAAATCTTCTAAAAATAAATCTTCCTTGTCATACATAAACAAAAGCTGAGTTAACTGATTTAAAGCAACCTTATTTTTATCAACTAACTCTTAAATTAGAAAAATATATTCTAATTTAAGAAATAAAAGCTCATCCTCATCAAGAAAGTAGTTAACTCAACAAAGAATCTTTTTGAATGACACGTCTTCCCTACTCGTGCACATTCTCTCAGACATCCTCTACCATTGATCTTCTTATTTCTTCTACACCGTTGATCTTCTCTCACACAATTCTATAAATACCCCTCTATTCTTCCATTTCAGATCATGAAGCTTTCAAGTAAGATTACTCTGTTGAATCCATAGCGCGCCATTGGCACCCCCACTCTTGCATTTATTCATTATCCATCTCACATTGTATTGAAGCTCATCTTCAAATACAATAAGTATCCGAACCATTTCTCCATTGTCATCTTGAGGAAACAAAGTAAGGAAGCAAGCTTCTTGAGGGCTACATTCATCACCAAAGATCGATCGAGAATAGGCGAAAAATGGAAGCCGCTAGGTAACAAAGCACTGTAAGTTGTTTTCTTTATTTTTAATCTTTGTTATTTGCATATTCCATTGAAGTTATTGGGTTTATAAATTCATTTAATATTATCCCATTTTACCTATAACAGGAACAATTGAGACACTTGACGCATGAAATGAGACCTCCCCTAGAATTTACCCACCCACACAGACATGTTGGCATAGTTAGTTTGACCCCACAACCTGTGGAATGCAAAATTTAGGTCCTAGCACCTTTCGACTTTGTTGGTAGCTTACGACTTGGAATGATTGGGATGCTTGGCACATGAAACAAGACCTTCCCTAGCCTTTACCTACCTAGTCTGACATGTTGGCATAGTCAGTTCGGCCGTACAATGAGTAGAATGGAAAAATATGGCTCCCAACAAGGTTGTACTGCATGAAATTGAAACATTTTGCAAGAATACATTTGATTTCGGCACAGTCAAACAGGTTTGAGTTGACCAAAACTGAGAGAGGTTATTGTGGAAGGACCCCACACGCACTTGTAAGTCTAGAAAAAACATTCCCAGCTGCGATGAATTCTGACAACTGCTCCATCAAAGTTTGACAGTTTTTGCACTTAGGGACTTAAGTGACTTTATCGGTAGCCTGTTGCCTTGAATGACTAGGACACTTTGCGCATGAAATGAGACCTCCCCTAGCATTTACCCACCAACCCTGATGTGTTGTCACACTCAGTTTAGCCCCATGAGCTATGGAATGTAAAATGTCACTTCTAGTACGTTTCCACTACATGAAACTGAAGCATTTTGCAAGAATGCATTTGATTTCAGCGTGGTCAAACAAACTGGAGTTGACCAAAATTGAGAGAGATTATTGTGGATGGATGCCACATGCACCTATAGGTCCAAATAGAATGTTCCCAGCTGCCATGAATTCTAAGAACTACTATGTCATAGTTTAGCAGTTTTTTGGTCTTAGGGATCTTAAGGGACTTTGGCGGTAGCCTGCTGCCCCGAATGACTGGGATGATTAGAGCACAAAACAAGACCTCCCCTAGCATTTAACCATATAACCCAATGTGTTAGAGCAGTCGGTTTGGCCCCAAGATGTGCAAAACAAAAAATATGGCACCTGGCAAGGTTGTGCTACATGAAACTGAAGCATTTTGCAAGAATGCATTTGATTTCGGCATGGTCCAGTGAACTGGAGTTGACCAAAACTGAGAGAGGTTATTGTGTATGGACCCCACATGCACCTGTAGGTCCAAATAGAACATTCCCATCTACCATGAATTCTTAGAATTACTATCATAGTTTGGCAATTTTTTGGTCTTAGGGATCTTAAGGGACTTTGCTTGTAGGTTGCTTCCCCGAATGATTGGGAAGCTTGGCACACCAAAAGAGAGCTCCCCTAGAATTTATCTACCCACCCCAATGTGTTGACATAGTCAGTTTGGCCCCATCATGAGAAGAACAAAAAATATGGCACCTGGCAAGGTCGTGCTGCATGAAACTGAAGCATTTTGCAAGAATGCATTTTATTTAGACAAGGTCTGTGATAGGTGAAAGTCAGGTTTAGCAGATCAGACATAGTCATGAAACCCTAACCCTACCATCATCAAGGAATCTAATCTAAATGAAATCAAAAGAACACTGTAATTCAAGCATAACATCACCTAGACCGTGCGATTCCTTGTTTGAGAGATGTGGACTGCTTCTTCAACAATGAACAATTGCAATGCTGAAAGCTACCATGATGGATGATAAAAGCTCAAATGAATGCTCAGATGCTCAAGATGCTCAAGATGATAATGTAGGTGTTATATGATTGTTGGATGTCTCATATGGAGTGAGAGGGTGTTTATATAGGACTCAACCAAGATCAATCGACGGTAGAGATTCAGAGGCTACGTGAATGGCTAGGATTGAAAGTTACTAAATTTAGATCCAATTAGTTGTGCATGTGAAGGATATGAATGAAAGTTGTCTTACAACACATGATTGACTGGGCAAGTGTTGGAATGTGATAAAAGATGAGGACTTAATTCAAATAAAATATTTGAATTAGTTGGGATATGAGTTGGATATTAATTAAATAAATAAAATTCATTTAATTAATAGGATAAATGAATAAAATGGGATAAGATATGATGTGGAAATTAATTAAATAAATAAAATTTATTTAATTAATTGGCTAAGGAGAATAAGAATGGAATTTTAATTAAATAAATAAAATTTATTTAATTAATTGGCTTATGAATAATGATTTAACAAGGTGTTGCTAGACATGGACAAAGTTGGGACAAATTTGGGTGTCTACATTTTGCCCCTCTTTGATACAATGTTCGATAGAGCGTTGTGTCAAAGAAGATACGATATGTGTTCGATCAACAAGTTATGCCCCAGTGTAACTGGCAGGTGATGCCCCCTCGAGAGGTAAGCCAGGCAAACCAAGAAGGGCTGGGTTGGCTCTCGATAGAAGAAAAAGGCTAAAAAGAAGGCAGACATGAAGAAAATGAGAGTTGGATGGAAGAAAGGAGGCTGTGGCATAGAAGAATTAGGGTTTTGAGAAGGGCTATAAGTAGGTTCTATAATGGCAAATAGGCTCATTTGTGCTCAGAGACTAGAGAAATCCAGAGCTCCTGAGAGTGAGAGTTGCAAAGCTATCAGGATGGTTATTCCACGCAAGGATCATCGTGCGGAGCGGGTGAGGACACATGGGCAACCAGAGGGAGTAGGCGCACTGGTATGTTTCAAAACTTTTCCCAAAAGCGTGTAATTAATAGTCGAAAAGCGTAATTAATTCACACATGTCACCAAAAGCGACTAGGTTAGGGAATAGTCATTGTAGGTCGCTTATGTAGGAGGATAGAACGCTTATGGTAGTCGCAATCGCTTATGGGCGCGGGTAGGTCGCTTAGGCAAAAACGGGTCGCATCCCGTCGGCGGGAAAAACGTAGGCAAAATGCGCATATAGAGGAAAGACGCTCGCTTATGGGCAAATAGTTGTCGCGTATAGTAGTTTGGCTCGCTTATGGATAGAAATGGATCGCATGCAGTAAACAGCGCGCGTGTAAGGCTAAAATGGTCGCACATTGTGATTTGGCTCGCTTATGGCAAGGAACTAGGCGCATATAGAAAATAGCTCGCTTTTAAGCAAAACAGTGGCACATATAAGATAGAACGCGCATATGAAGCAAGAATAAGCGCATGTGGTGGTGGAGCTCGCTTATGGTTAAATAGGAAGCGCATATGGTAAAGAGTTCACATGCAGTTAAAATAGGTGCGCATATGGGAAATCGAGTCGCTAATGAGCAGAAAAAGAGCGCATGTGATAAAGTGGGATGCGTATGGGAGATGTAAGGTAGAATAGCAAATAGAGAAGCAGATTTTGATATGGATGGCTAACGGAATGGACTGACGAGGGTAAATGGATGATGCAGGATGTGCTACCGCCATTGCTATCACAAGAGCCACATCTGAGAGATTTATGGCTGGTGAGGCGGTTGGATGTAGAGGAGCTACTGGTGTTAGAGATCCTGGGCTTGGAGCATGTATCCCGATTAGAGCCAGTTTAGGCACATTGAGGGCTGATGACAGCGATGGTGGAGCGATGGATGAGCGAGCACAGTTCATTCTTGTTACCGCCAGGAGAGGCGACCATCACTTTAGAGGATGTGTTCTAGATTTTGAGGATTCCGATAGATGGGGATCATGTGGATTATGATCCGGAGATGGGTCCAACGGCATTTTGGAGATTATTTGGGACACTAGACATCGGAGCAGAGGGTTTAGAGATTCCAATGGGGAGGATGGAGGAGCTCTGTGACAGGTTACAACGGGTAGTAGTGGTTATCATTAGATGGCTAGTGGGTGATAGGAGAGCCAGAGGTTTCCCCGTAGGATGGGGGACAGTGATGGAGGGCATGTTTTCATATGGCACGAGATATGCATGGGCAGAGTGTGTGTTGGGATAGCTCTATCATTACCTGCATGATTGCGCTTATATGTTTGGACCGAGTATGTCAGCAGGAGTGATAGTTTTACATGTATGGGCGTATGAGCACATTCTGGTGATGAGACCAGAGGGATGGGTGGCTAGAGCAGCAGGAGAGCCATTTGCGCGGATGTATAGAGGGGCTTTGACATATCGACAGTGCCGAGGTGTGGTATACTAGCGGCGGAGATTAGATGAGGTAGATAGATTTGTATGGAGGCCATGGCTAGGATGTGAGCAGTGGGATGAGGAGGATGCAGAGCTTGTCTATGGGAGACAGGCGAGATACATTTTTGGACGCGGCGTGTATATCATAGAGCGCTATTTGCCAAAGAGAGCCCTGAGACAGTTTGGGGAGGCACAGGCAGTACCAGTAGGTGATGCCGTTTTTGGGAGGATGAGACAGGAGGTGTTTGATTGGGGTCCGGAGGTTGTAGTTGACACAGCTTTGGCAGAGAGAGATGGATTATAGCCAGTAGCATGGCAGTGGGGACAGGGTCCTGCAGATCCAGGCACATCGCCAGAGTATGATGTATACTGGGCAACAGCTAGGCCGACTCAGTTGACACGAGATGGGGAGATTGGAGAGATTGGGATGGAGAGACTGGTTCGGAGGAGACGACGACGGGCTCCACCAGCACAGGCTGTTGTGCCAGCCGCACCAGGGATACAAATGCCAGAGCAGGTGCCAGGTCAGCCTGCTATACTAGCCTAGCCATAGGCACAGATTGTAGCAGGGGATGATGTGGGTATTCAGCAGCTGTAGAGACGGATTAGAGAGGAGAGGAGATGGAGGCAGCGAGCACAGATGAGGTTGAGGAGAGTGGAGATGGATAGGCATCAGGCAGTGATTAGTCTGCGGCATGCAAGAGCACAATCACAAACATATCAGGCTCAGCTACAGTTGAGAGCACAGAGGGGAGATGGATAGGATGACGGTGCTTTGGCTAGAGTGACGGGAGAGAGAGACACTACGATACAATAGGCACAGGCTATGAGAGCAGAGAGGGATGATCTATGGACTGAGAGGGGTAGGGCAGTGCAGCATGAGCAGATGATGAGACTAGAGCAAGACACTGCGATACAATAGGTACAGGCCATGAGAGCAGAGAGGGATGGTCTGCGAGCTGAGAGAGATAGATCAGTGCAGCAGCTGCAGGGGATGACCAGTGAGTGAGACAGAGTAGTGGCTGCATTGGGGACTAATGGAGCTACGATGTACTTGGTTACGTAGTTGACAGAGATACAGGCAGAGCTTCAGAGGGTGTAGGGTGAGGCTGAGTATTACAGAGGCTTGTACTATGGAGCTATGCCGGTAGAGCAGAGACAACCTAGCTTCAGGAGCAGATCAGGGGCTTCGAGTTCATAGAGGTCAGGTGGATCTCGATCAGTAGCCTTAGTGATGGGGCCACCGAGAGATGGAGGACCAGGTACAAGACCTAGTGGTGGTGGTGGTCAGGGCGAGGGAGCTGCCAGTAGTCACTAGGGCTACTTTTGTTTACATTGTATCATGATGAGGCCTAGAGGTGATTTTGTATAGTCAGTCTTTCAGGGCTCAGCTTGTATTGTAGACACTTGTATTTTGACACACATGTATATATATATATATATGGCAGTTTTGGTGATCTATATGATGATGTAATGGTTATGATGTTGATATTATGATGGCTATGCATGTTGTATGGATTATATATGGATTATGGATGGATGTTTATGCAAATGGTAATGAATGGAAAATGTATGAATATGTAAATGGTAAGGATATGGATAGATGTATGCATATAGGTAGATGGTAATGAAAGATATATATGATGGACTTATGTATGTCTAACACACTTGTTTTGCAGGAGCGGGAACATGGACAAAGGATGATGGAAATGATTGATCTTGGCTGAGTATGATGGAATGGATAGATAGAATGGATAGGTAGGATGATGATGGGCAGCTTTCAAGTAATTGCTCAAAATGAAAAGAAATGCAGTCCTTATGTTTGATATAGCATATGGATGTTATGCACCAAGGTATAAGAGACCAAGGTGTCGAGGTATCCAATGCGCAACTAGCATGTTACAATCTTGTCTGAATGCATGAGGTCAAGATGTTGAGCCAACATGCACAAGATATGAATAACAACTAGCGTTGGACTTTGACGCTATAAACAATGGTTTGAGCTTACCTCCACTACACATAATGATAGCTTGTTGGTTATATGTATGGAGTTAGTCTTAACATAGAATAGTCTCAAATGCATAAGAGACTGTTTAGCTTCTCAGATGCTAGAGATATTGATATGTAAGATGCTAATCCCAACACGTACAAGATACCAATATGCATAGGAAGAGAATAAGATCATCCCGTAAACACGGCATACGAAAGCTATATGACCATGCCCCAATCCTTACTTCATCGCAACATACCAAGATATAAATAGATCTAGGCAGTCGTGATTAGGCATAGAAAAGGGACAAAAGATAAATCAAAGATAAAACAAAAGATACTGTCATCACGTTCTCTTACCAAATTTTGGGTGCTCTTGGATGGATCAAGCTGGTGCCTTGTTAAGAGGAAAGCTACATCCTGTTGAAGGCTAAAGTTGTTGATAAACTGCTATAGCAAATGTTGGCTTAAGGCATGCAGACAAATAGCTTCTGGCTTACCTGTGATTGGTTAAAGTGCTTGAGCTTTCAATAAACACATGGTTTGCTTCTTGTTTGAGCTGATCAAAGAGAAGAAGACGGATGAGGAATGGAGATGAAGAAGATGGTGGATCATCTGTGCTTGAGTACTAGACACTTCCTTCATATTCCAGACTGCCTACATACCCTGTATCCATGGGATCAAAGCACATTTACGATGAAGATGAGACATGATGAATATGTAGTTCTGGGTTTTATTGATGATGTAAGTGATGAAAGATAGAAGAATGTGAGCTAAAAGATTGAAGGATGTTTAGAAGAAAGATGAAAGATGAATGATGAAAGGGGCTATCGTCTTAGCCTGAATCAGAGTGCTTCCTTCGCATCTCAGATTGCCTACATACCCTGTATCCACGGGATCAAGGCGTCAACGATAGAGCTGGATGTAGTTCTGATTGTTGTTGCTAATTGGTTGGAGGTTTGATCAAGTGATGTTTGTTGCGATTGTTGGATGAATATGGATAGATTACGAAGATATGGGTCCTGGTTGCAAATCGTTAGGTCACATTTGTCGTTGGATATGTGCCATGGCCGAAGTTGATAAGGTTTGTTGTGTTGTAAGCTAAGTTGTTTGATGTGTTATGAGCGAGCTAGAGATAACAGGATCCACTTCCAAATAAGACTCGACAAATGCCCCCAGTACGGGATGAGGTTTATTATGCAGAAGCGACAATGCAGAAAGGATGTGGCCAAGATGCTAAGGTGCCAAAAGATATAGGTATCACGACAATGTCTCAAATATGATAGCTAGCATTGGCAAAGATGAAGATGAAGACGAAAGGCTATGTGTGGCATTGCGAGGTGGATTGTGATTAAAGCGTATACAAGATGAAATGGGGGAAATATGATCAAACGAACCAAGCAAATGAGGGAAGCTGGTCACTACACATAGTGCCTGTTTGCTAGGTTTTCACTATGGTACTTATCCAAGGCGCCTGTTTACCAGGTTTTCACCAGAGGACAGATTATTTATCATATTTTTTTTTTGTTTATTTTTTTTATTTTTTATTTTTTGGGGATAGTTGAGATTTATGGATAAAACTTCTTGAGATGAACGCTGTTGACTGGTTCATCCAAGGGAACGCCTTCAAGTGTTGAAAGAGTGTATGCACCTGATCCATAGACTGCTGTGATAATGAAAGGACCAAGCCAATTGGGTTCAAACTTGCCCTATTTCTCTCGATGTTGTTGATTCCTTTAGTTTTCTTTAAGGACAAGGTCGCCAACTTGAAATCGACATTCTCTGATCTTTTTGTTGTAGCTGCGGCGTAGCCGGTTTTGGTAGACTTGAAGATGGTTCAATGCTGTAAGGCGGCGTTCATCTAATAGCTCAAGATCATGGAGTCTGGATACTCGATACTCTTCATCTGAGATAGTATGTTGCAAGGATATGTGCAAAGAGGGGATCTCAACCTCGATAGGCAAAATAGCTTCAGTGCCATAGACGAGAGCATAGGGTGTGGCTCCAGTGGGAGTTCTGATGCTTGTTCTATATGCCCATAATGCAAGATGCAGTTGTAGATGCCAATCTCGACCAGCTTCATTAATAGTCTTTTTAAGGATCTTGATGATTGTTTTATTAGAGGCTTCAGCTTGACCATTGCTCTGAGGATAATAAGGCGTAGAGAATCTATGTTGAATATGGAACTTGTTGCAAAGATCTCTAACCTCTTGGTTCTTAAAAGGGTGACCATTGTTGGTGACAATAGCTTAAGGAACTCCATAACGGCAGATAATATAATGTAAGATGAATTTGGCTATTTGTTTACCTGTGATATAGGTCATTGGTATGGCTTCTACCCACTTCGTGAAATACTCAGTGGCAGTAATAATGAACTTATGACTGTTGGATGACGTAGGATGGATTTTACCTACAAGATCAAGTCCCCATTGTGAAAAAGGCCATGGAGTGATAATAGGCTGAAGCTCATGTGCTGGTGCATGTATTAGATCTCCATGTTTCTGACATTGTAGACATCTCCTTGCAAATTGTTGTGCATCTTTTTCCATAGTTGGCCAATAGTATCCTGCTCGTAGAAGTTTCTTAACAAGGCCAGGGCCAGCGGAATGCGAACCGCAGACACCTTCATGTACTTCACGTAAGGTCATTTTTGCTTCCTCAGAATCAAGACATCTAAGAAGGATACCATCACGACTCCGGAGATAAAGGGTGTCTCCTAAGATAGTGTAACAAGAGGCTCGACGGATAAAGGTTTTGCGCTAGGTGTTGGATAATTGACATGGAAAGGTTTGATTACGGAGATACTCGTATATATCCTTGTACCACGACGAGTTGGGACCAACAATTTCACATATGAGCTTAGACTGTGGAACTTCGAATGCTGGGATCAAAAGCTATTTGACCAAGAATTCACATTTATAGGTGTTAGATGGCATGTCTAAAAGAGATCCAATCATAGCCATGGCATCTGCTGCTCTGTTTTGTAGTCTGGGAATTTGCTCAAAGGTAATATCCTCAAAATATTTCTTGAAATCATCCACCATTAGCTTGTATGGAAGAAGCTTCTCGTCTTTTGTTTGATATTCATCTAAGACCTGTTTGATAACTAGCTGAGAATCACCAAAGACTCGTAACTGCTTGATTGCCCATTGTACTGCCATGCACAAGCCTGTGATTAAAGCTTCATACTCAGCTATGTTGTTGGTACATGAGAATGCTATTCTGTATGATTTAGGTATGCAATCTACTTGAGGGGTGACAAACAAGATACCTACTCCAGAACCATGTTGTGTGTATGATCCATCAAAGTATAGTTGCCATCGTGTTGGAGAATTCAAATTAAACAATCCTTCATTAGGGAATTCTAGATATATTGGCTGAATATCTGTGATGGGTGTTGCAGCTAATTGATCAGCAATAACTTGTCCTTTGATAGCTTTGCGGTTCACATATTGTATGTCAAATTCACTTAAGATCATAACCCATTTTGCTAATCTCCCTGTGAGAAGGGATTTTGAAAGGAGATACTTGAGGGGATCCACATTAGAGATGAGTTTTGTGGTTTGGTTCAACATATAGTGTCGCAACTTTTGGGAAGCAAACACTAATGCTAAACAAGCTTTTTCCATGAATGAGTAATTGAGTTCATATCCCACAAGGGTTCTGCTGATGTAGTAAATGGCTTGTTCTTTTCCTGAATCATCATGTTGAGCTAGAAGGGCACCCAATGTTGCGGTGGTTGATGATATATAGAGAAGTAATGGACGATCAAGTACAGGAGGTATTAACACAGGAGGTGTTGCCAAGTATTCCTTTATCTTATCAAAAGCCTGTTGACACTTTTCATCCCACTTAAAAGGTTCACCCTTACGAAGAAGATGTTGAAAAGGATGACATTTATCTGCTAGTTGTGAGATAAATCTGCGGATAGATTGTAGCCTACCTTGTAAACTGTGGAGCTGTTTGAGATTCATTGGTGGAGGCATTTCTATGATAGCTTTTACCTTAGATGGGTCCACTTCTATCCCTCGTCGAGACACAATATATCCCAACAGTTTTCCTGATGTTACACCAAATACACACTTCTTTGGATTTAATCTGACTTGGTATTTTTCTAATCGATCAAAGATTTGTGCCAATACTTGTAGATGTCCTAATCTTGTCTTAGATTTTCCCAAGATGTCATCAACATAGTCTTCCATGATAGTATGAAAAAGGTCATGAAAAATAACTGTCATGGCTCGTTGATAGGTAGCTCCAGTGTTTTTAAGACCAAAAGGCATTACAACCCAGCAATATGTGCCCCATGGACAAATAAAAGATGTTTTATCTTGGTCTTCCTCTGCTATTCGGATTTGATTATATCCTGAAAATCCATCCATCAAAGATAGCATTTCATGTCCTGATGTAAGATCTACAATGTTATCTATGCTTGGTAGTGGAAAATCGTCCTTAGGACATGCTTTGTTAAGATCTCTAAAGTCTGTGCAGCAGCGAACTCGTCCATCTGGTTTTGCTACAGGTACCAAATTGGAAACCCATTCTGGATAATCAATAGGCTTAATAAATTTTGCTTCTAATAGCTTCTGAATTTTTGCTTTGACCAATAAGGCAACTTGTGGATGCATTTTGCGCAATTTTTGTTTGACAGGTTTTGCATCAAGAGATACTGCTAAATGATGTACCACAAGTGAAGGATCTAGACCTGGCATGTCTACATAAGTCCATGCAAAATTTATAGCTCTTCTCATAAAAAATGCTATGAAGTTTCTTTGTTCTTGCTCTAATAGTGATGCTGCCAAAAAAGTGATCTTCGAATTCTGCTCTATTCCCAAGTTCATGTCTTGTGATTTTTTAACTAGCACAGTTGATTTCTCATGGTAATCAGTGGCAATAGGAAGATCAAATCCCCCATCCTCAGGCGCCTCAGAGAGGTTTTCACCTTTGGATACGTCCTTTATTTTTACTTTTCCATGGTCAAGAGGTGCCTTTCAGTTTTCACCTAGTGACCTATTTTGTTGAATTTTATTTATTTCACTTTTGCGACTGAAGGATTTGATACTTCCGCCAAAATATGCTAGTTTAGGTAAATCCATCATGAAACTTGCTTTATGATCACCCAGTGGAATACCTTGTCTCAAACCCATGAATTCTGCAATGGCTTCGTCATTTTCAAATGTATCTAATATCAGTGCCCCCTGTTGGTCCCAATCGATGAGGTCAGGATATACGAGTGAAAGGCTAATGGAGGAATCGTGATGATTAGAAGAGGCTATGGAAAACATGAAGATGGAATGTTCTTGAAAAAGGTCAGTGATATGAAGGGAGAAGTCATCGATAGTATCCAAGTTAGAAGTCTCTCCTACCGAAGAAGGTCCAACGTCAATATCAGAAATACACTTAATGTCTTTGGGTCACGGTACCTCCAGTGGGTAACCAAGGCCTTGCTTATTAAACTTCTTAGACACAATAATGGGCTCAGTAGGTCCTTGTTCCTGTGATCCCAAGCCACCATGTCCTTTATAGCCCATGGTCTTTATGATACAAAACCCATTGTTGTATCGCTCTACTTCAAGTTGGACTTGGTCATTTTCATCAAAGAATATCCAAGAGTTTATGTCCTCAATGTCTTCATCATCCAAGAATCCACCTTTAATGAATACTGTAGGGGGAGCTTTGATAACAGCGGAGGATGAAGTTGGCTTGGATGTAGAGGGCTTACCATGGGATTTAGGAGATAATGGAAGGGTACCAATGCAATAGGACTCTTGTAATTTGTATTCACCAGGGCCATGTTCGGTATATTTGATATGAAGGTTGGAAGCGGCTTTGCTAGATGAGGGCTTGAGAAGATCAGATGGGTTTATATAGGATGAAGATGGATATGCCTTGGTGTTGATAGGAATGTGATTTAGACTCTGATATTTAGCTTGAAAGGCATGACAAAACTCAAATGGATTGGGATCAGCTTGAATGGTAACCTCAACACCCTTATATGGAAATTTAAGGCATTGGTGGTATGTAGAGGGAACTGCTTTAAGGGTATGGATCCAAGGGTGACCAAGGATGATGTTGTAAGGAAGATCAATATCATGGACTTGACAGCGAGTGTCTATAATGACCGGCCCAACTTGAATAGGCAATAAGATAATCCCTTTGGTATCTCTTTCAGCGTCATCATATGCTCTGATGGTAATAACCTTGGAAGTGTCAACATCTTTCTCAGAATATCCCAATTGCTTGATAAGCTTCAAAGAACATATATTAAGACCAGCTCCCCCATCTATCAAGACTCATTTGATACGACGTTGTTTAACAAATACCTCAATATGGAGGGCTTCGTTATGTGAAGGATGAATGGAAGGCTGAAGATCTTTGTCGGAAAAGGTTAAGTGACAAGGAGCTGCAATGCTAGCGACCATAGATTGGAATTGTGAGATATTAATATTATTAGGCACCGAAGACTCTTGTAAGGCTTTGTCAAGAATAGCTTTATGTGTAGGGGCTATGAGGAGCAGCTCAAGAATAGATATGTGTGTGGGTGTTTTACCAAGGTGATCCGAGAGGTTATAGTCAGAGAGAGATCGAGGAGGATGTGGAGGTGCTCCTTGAATAGTAACTCGACCTCTTCGCATGGTTACGGCACAATCAGGTGCTCTCCCTTGGACAGTAATGGTAGAAATGCGAGCATGGTCAATGCGGCCAATGGTAGATGATGCATAGTTATACGGAATAGCATTTCCAGCCTGAAGGTTATTTGTCTGATCATGAGATGGAAGTAGATTCTTGAAAGTCTCTAGATCATAGTTTGATGTTGATTGTTGAGCAGGTTGAGCCGTTGAAGGTGTGACGTTGATTAAACCTTGATCAATGCAGTCTTGGATAACATGTTTTAAGTGCATACAACCATTTGTTTTGTGTCCTTTAACTCGATGGTAATCACAATACTCATTTTCTTTGTACCAAGGAGCTTGAAAGAGTGGTTCGCCATTTGGTGGTGCATCAGGTAGAATAATATCTCCTGCTTGAAGTAGCTTTTGAAGAACAACTTCCATGGGTTCCACTAATGGTGTAAATTGTCGGCGTGGATTGGAAGTTTGGCGTTAGTTTCTTCGTTGTGGAAAAGGCTGTCTTGGTGTAGAGGCTGCTTGAATGTTGATGGGAGCTCTCATAGTTTGAATATTCTTTGCGTCTACAATACTGTCATTTACAACATTCTTGTTCTTGTTCCAAAAGTGAGACTTATCATTGGAATTTTGGGGAGAATCTTTGTTGTCACGAAAGATCTTGATAGTGCCCTTGGCAATTAAGGCTTGTTCAATAATAACTCCTTTGGAAACTAGTTCGTCAAAGGTGCTAGCACTTTGCAATTGTAATTGGAATGACAGCTCAGGATGAAGATTTTGAACAAAGATGTCAAGATGTTGTTTCTCAGGTATTTCCCATGATAATTTGCTAGCCATATTACGCCATCGTTGGGTAAAAGCAGAAAAGGGTTCACCGTTGCACTGTTTGGTATTGACAAGGTCATTCATATTTACCTCATGTTCAATGTTGAAGGCAAAGTGTGATCAAAATTTGTTTGCTAATTCCGCAAAAGATTTGATGCCCGAGGGTAAATGAGAAAACCATTCAAGAGCTTGTCCTGCTAAGCTTCAAGGAAATAGTCTCAAAAGATACGTATCGTCATAAGAGACATCAAGACATGCCACAAAAAAGGCTCGAAGATGGTCTTCCGGATTCCCTTTCCCTTTGTATTTATCAAATTGTGGGATTTTAAAATGTGGCAGAAAAGGTATCATATTAAGAGACTTGTCAAATGGACAGGCGCATATGTTTTCGAGAGAAAAAGGTTTCTTGCCTTGTCCTACCCTTTCATCGATCATCTGTTGAACATCTGCTAAAGATAATTGCTGTTGTTGTGAAGGGGGTGGAGTATGGTAGGAGATATATTGTGGTTGTGGTTGTGGGATATATGGAGTTGTGACTGTTTGTTGCGGTTGTGTACCCACAATGTATGTCAAAGGATTGGTATGTGACACGTATGTGTTGGAGGATTGCTGTCCTTGAGACACAAGCGGCAATTGGGTGTGCATCACATGGGAAGTGGATAGCAGATTGACAGTAGTGAATGGTTGGGAAGTTGGGATTGAATTCACGACACGGTAAGTGATAGAGGGATTGGTAGATACGACAGAAACATTTGGATTTGTATTGTGGACAACATGAGGATTAGTATGTGTCATGTGTTGGGTGATAATAGGGAAGCTTTGGGTAGCATAGGATGGATTGATGGTGTGTGAAGGATTGGAAGAATATGACAACATGGATGTAAGTTGACCAACATAAGCGATCTTATTGTTCGGATTGGCTTGAGAAACGGGGGGATCACTCATGTCAATGAGACTAACGTTGGGATTATATGATAGCATGGAGGTATTAGCAGTTGGTATATGGGATATGGTATTTGTATGAGATGTAGTAGATTATAATGGGTGTGAAGCATGGACAACATGTGTTGTTGGAGTGGTTTGAGAGGTTTGCACACTATAAGACATGGGAATAGCTTGTGATGCTCGAAGTATTTGCGCTTGTGTTACATGGACAACTTGTGTTACTTGAGGCATGGAAACAGTCATGGTAGAAGGAGAGATATGTTGAGGAACATGGAAAGGTGGAATGTTGAGATTTTGTGACATGAGAGGGAGCACATTGGTGGGCACTATCAATGGTTCTAAAGTATGCTCTGATTGTGGTGGCTCAAATGAAGCAACAATAGGCAATGAGGACGATGTTTGCGATGTAATAGGAGATGATGTGGCTATAGTAGATGGTCCATTCACAACAACAGCAGTAGTGTTGGGATCTTGCTCTCTAATAGCGGATATGTCAAAGTCCTTTGGTAGTTTAGCACCCATGTGAGCAAGTTGGAGAAAGCAATGATCAGGCTCAGATATCATGAGTTTCTCAACTTGGTCCCATAGATAGGTATCTTGGAATTCCGATGAGTCGTCTTGAGATTGTTCTTTGAAAGTTTCCAAGGATGGTGTAGGTTGCATTTGTTGTGAAGATGACTCGCCAATAGTGTATCCTTGAGGTATAAACATATGAGGAGGCATACCAGTTGTGAATTGAGTTGCATCCTTAAGAGGTGTTGTGAATTGTTTCATCTCAGCTTGCAATTTGGCTTCCATTTCAGCTTTCAATTTGGCTTCTATTTTAGCTCGATATTGACTCCTAGTTTGAGGCATGATGTTGATGATGAAGTTGAGCTTGTCAAAGTTTTAAGACCCAAAAGATGATAGTTGGCTGGTTGGTTGATTGGTTGCTGTTTTGGTTTGCTGGTTTGGCTAATTCGCTTGGTTGATTTGTTTTGGCTGAGTTGTTGTTGTTGTTGGTTGTCCCTAGAGGATAGCTCAAACACTCAAGGGAAAGATTGTTTGCTGCTGATGTTTGTTGGGGCTAAAGCTAAAGGATGATGTTTGCTGAAGCTAAAGCTGAAGGATGACGTTGGCTGAAGCTAAAGCTGAAGGATGCTTGTTGATTGAAATGATTGGATTGATATCTAAGTTGCTGGTTGGGGTCTCAAAAAGATGGAAAGCTCATGAGTTGTGATTGATGGATAAGCTCAAAAATAGGAGGCAAAGTCCAGGTATTTATTGTTGATCAAAGAGAAGTCTGAAATCTGATGTTTAAGATTTAAGCAAGCTGGACCTGTGGCTAATTCAGCTGAGACACTAGGATTTGCAGGTATTTTGACTACAGGTGACTGATGATAGCTCAAATGCAACTCAAAGGATGCTAAAGGCAATCAATGATAGCTCAAATGCGATCTGGTTTAGGCTCAACAGAGAATGACAGTGTTAACTAGAAGAGAATGCTATGCCAAAGGCGACGATTGTTGGTTCAAAGGCGATTCAGATTTTTCTAAAGGTGACAGTATGTTGTTCAAATGTGAACCTATTCAGACAGGAGGTGACTAACTGTGGCTTAAAGGTGATTTGGCTCAAGCAAGATGCAATTGGCTGTGATTCAGATGTGATTCTGTTTAGACAAAAGGCGATCAGTTGTGGTTTAAAGGTGATTCTGTTCAGGCAAAAGGTGATCAACTATGGTTTGAAAGTGATTCTATTCAGGAAAAAGGCAATCAACTATGGTTTGAAAGTGATGCAGTTCAGGTAATATGCGGGCAGCTGTTGTTTAAAAGCGACACAGTTCGGCCTATATGCAGGCAACTATTGTTTAAAAGTGACACAGTTCAGACAAAAAGTGGATTACTACAGTTTAGAAGCGATGTCTGTGATCTGTGCGAGCAGTTTAGGTTCAAAAGCAACTGTGTTTGTCCAAAAGATGTCTGATTTTGTAGTTTTTTAGCAAGAAAACAGTGATAACAGTCACTCACACTCACAACAAGCACAAACTGATACAACCTAGGCTAGGATAGGACAGTATCCGTTGAATCCCCTGGACGTGCTTATTCAAAGCAGATAGCTTCAGGATCTTGGTAGCACCGGCTCCCCTCCACGGCACTCACTTCTCATGCATACCAAGTTTCGGGCTTCCTGTAAGGCTTGTCCCCACACCAAACCTTAGGATTGTCCCTGCTATCTCTACTAAGAACCACATGAATCAGGGCCGCTTCAAAGGTCCCACCTTTTGCATCAACAGATAGAAGGTTTTTGGCTACTACACAAGGTTGCTAATAAGGGCATCCGTTCGGGTGGCTATACATGCGGCAGCGCTACTCTCTGTTATGGAGTCTCCCAGCCTCCAAGGGTTGCGCCTTGGAGGGTTTTGGGGGAGGTTGGCTGTCGGTATAACGCAACAGCACCCGTTGTTTGTGGCTTTCGACACAAACACTTTTCTTATATAGCGGTTCAGAAGGACTTGGCTTTAGCCCATTACCGCTTGGGTCGTATCCCTTCTCACACTGAGAAGGCAAGCCCTCTAAAGATAATGACAAGTTCTCTTACACCCAAGATCCATTTGATAGGCAAGGGGAGAGGATACTTTTGTCATTAAATTTGGGTTACAATCAGGCACATGCAAGCAATCAAAAAGATAAATCAAGCACGGAGCAAACAATGATTCATTTTAAGCACCAAGCCCAAATATGCCTAATTTAGTGAAAAACCACAAATCTTGGACCGATCGAACCTACAACAGATATGTCAGTAGTTTGATAACTTGATTTTCTTGGACAAATTGATAAGATGCTATGCAAACACCTAATTAATAGCCAAAAAATTGAACTGGAACTGAAACAGATTTGAAAACAACAAAATTTACCAGATGCGATTCACTGCTGATCAAAAGCGATCTTCATTTTACCATAGGCGAGATACTGCAGATCATATGCGACGCAGCAAATACAGTATGCGACACCTGTCAGCTCATAAGCGATGCACATAAACCTGATGCGATCAATTGAGGGCTAAATGCGAACTGTATCTGCAAAAACACAGTCGACAGACAAAACCCTAGTCTAATAGGTGAGCATTGTCAGTTCATAAGCGATTCCAATTAATTCAAAAGCGGCCTCTGTAGACTCATACGTGATCCAGCTATACCTAGAAGCGATCGGTTGCGAGACAAAAGCGACCTGTATCTGCAAAAACACAGTCTAAACCCTAACCTACACAGGCGATCACTCTCAGTTCATAAGCGATTCACATTAGTGTAAAAGAGACTACTGTTAGATCAAAAATGATGCGAACATTTGCAAAAGTGGCCACTGTTAGGTCAAAAGCGATCCGAATATGTGCAAAAGCGGCCACTGTTAGGTTAAAAGCGATAAATACAGTCTAAAAAGCAACCGTAAATAGTGCTAAAATCACAGGCAAGCCCTGTTAAAACAAAAGCGATACAAATTATACCGGAGGCGACGACTGTCTGTTTAAAAGCGATCCAGAGAGGTAAATGCGGCCTGTTCTAGCGTATAAGCGACACAAAATTCTCGAAGACGGTAGATTTTCGCTCAGAAGCGACTGGAATGTACTGTAAGCACCTACAAAATCTGATCTTCAAAGAAACAACTCCAAAAAATGAAGTCAATCAAGGACGTGAGTCCCACCGGGCGTGCCAAAATGTGATAGGTGAAAGTCAGGTTTAGCAGATCAGACATAGTCATGAAACCCTAACCTTACCATCATCAAGGAATCTAATCTAAATGAAATCAAAAGAACACTGCAATTCAAGCATAACATCACCTAGACCGTGCGATTCCTTGTTTGAGAGATGTGGACTGCTTCTTCAACAATGAACAATTGCAATGCTGAAAGCTGCCATGATGGATGATAAAAGCTCAAATGAATGCTCAGATGCTCAAGATGCTCAAGATGATAATGTAGGTGCTATATGATTGCTGGATGTCTCATATGGAGTGAGAGGATGTTTATATAGGACTCAACCAAGATCAATCGACGGTAGAGATTCAGAGGCTATGTGAATGGCTAGGATTGAAAGTTACTAAATTTAGATCCAATTAGTTGTGCATGTGAAGGATATGAATGAAAGTTGTCTTACAACACATGATTGACTGGACAAGTGTTGGAATGTGATAAAAGATGAGGACTTAATTCAAATAAAATATTTGAATTAGTTGGGATATGAGTTGGATATTAATTAAATAAATAAAATTCATTTAATTAATAGGATAAATGAATAAAATGGGATAAGATATGATGTGGAAATTAATTAAATAAATAAAATTTATTTAATTAATTGGCTAAGGAGAATAAGAATGGAATTTTAATTAAATAAATAAAATTATTTAATTAATTGGCTTATGAATAATGATTTAACAAGGTGTTGCTAGACATGGACAAAGTTGGGACAAATTTGGGTGTCTACAAGGTCAAACATATTTGAGTTGACCAAAACTAAGAGAGGTTAATGTGGATGGACCCCACGTGCACTTGTAGGTCCAAATAGAACATTCCCAGCTGCCATGAATTCTGAGAACTACTCTGTCAAAGTTTGACAGTTTTTGCTCTTAGGATCTTAAGTGACTTTTTCGATAGCCTACTACCACGAATGACTGGGACCCTTGCTACACATAACGAGACCTCCCTTGGCATTTACCCATCCACCCTAACACGTTGGCATAGTTAGTTTAGCTCCATGAGCTATGAAATGCAAAATGTCACTCCTAGCACCTTTCCACTGCATGAAACTAAAGCATTTTGCAAGAATGCATTTGATTTCAACACGGTCAAATGGACTGGAGTTGACCAAATTTGAGAGAGGTTATTATGGATGGACCCCACGTACACCTATAGGTCCAAACGAAATATTCCCATCTACCATGAATTCTGAGAACTGCTACATCATAGTTTGGCAGTTTTTTGGTCTTAGGGATCTTAAGGGACTTTGTCAGTAGCCTGTTTCCCCGAATGACAAAGACACTTGGAGAACAAAATGAGACCTCCCCTAGCATTTACCTTCCCACCTTGATGCATTGTCGTAGTCAGTTTGGATCCACAACAAGAAAAACAAAAAATATGGCACCTGGCAAGGTTGTGCTGCATGAAACTGGAGCAAAAATGAGAGAGGTTATTATGGATGGACCCCACATCCACTTGTAGGTCCAAACAAAATATTCCCAGCTACAACAAATTCTAAGAACTGCTCTGTCAAAGTTTGGGAGTTTTTGCTCTTAGGATCTTAAGTGACTTTGTCATTAGCCTGCTGCCGTGAATGACTGGGAGCCTTGGCACACATAACGTGACCTCCCTTGGCATTTACCCACCCACCCTGATGCATTGGCATAGTTGATTCAGCTCCACAAGCTATGGAATGCAAAATGTCACTCCTAGCACCTTTTCATTGCATGAAACTGAAACATTTTGCAAGAATGCATTTGATTTCAGAACGGTCAAATAGACTAGAGTTGACCAAAACTGAGAGAGGTTATTATGGATGGACCCCACATGCAGCTATAGGTTGAAAAAAAACATTTCCAACTGCCATGAATTTTGAGAATTATTATGTCATAGTTTGGTAGTTTTTTGGTCTTAGGGATCTTAAGGGACTTTGCTGATAGTCTGTTGCCCCGAATGACTAGAATGCTTGGCACATGAAATAGACATCCCCTAGCATTTATAGGCCCACCCTGACATGTTGGTGTAGTCAGTTTGGCCCCATGATGAGTGGAACAAAAAATATGGCACTTGGCAAGCTTATGCTGCATGAAACTGAAGTATTTTACAAGAATGCATTTGATATTGGCATGGACAAACATATTTGAGTTGACCAAAACTGAGAGAGGTTATTGTGGATGGACCCCATGTACACTTGTAGGTCTAAACAATGTTCCTAGCTGCTATGAATTCTGAGAAGTGCTCCATCAAAGTTTGGCAGTTTTTGCTCTTAGGAACTTAAGTGACTTTACCAATAGCCAGTTGTCGTGAACGACTGGGACCCTTGGCGCATGAAACAAGACCTCCCCTAGAATTTACCCACCCACCCATATGCATTGGCATAGTCAGTTTGGCCCCATGAGCTATGGAATGCAAAATGTCACTCCTAGCACCTTTCCACTACATGAAACTAAATCATTTTGCAAGAATGCATTTGATTTCAGCAAGGTCAAATGGACTGGAGTTGACCAAAATTGAGAGTGGCTATTGTGGATGGACCCCACATGCACCTATAGGTCTAAACAAAACATTCCTAGCTACCACAAATTATGAGAACTGCTACGCCATAGTTTGGTAGTTTTTTGGTCTTAGGGATCTTAAGGGACTTTGCCAGTAGCCTGTTGCCCTGAACGACTGGGACGCTTGGTGCATGAAAAGAGACCTCCCCTAGCATTTACCTGCCCACCCCAACATGTTGGTGCATTCGATTTGGCCCCACGATGAGTAGAACAAAAAATATGGCACCTGGCAAGGTTGTGTTGCATGAACTGAAGCATTTTGCAAGAATGCATTTTATTTTGACCCTGTCAAATAGATTTTAGTTGACCAAAATTGAGAGAGGTTATTGTGGATGGACCCTATGTACACCTATAGGTTCAAATGAAACATTCCTAGTTGCCATGAATTTTGAGATCTTCTTTGTCAAAGTTTGACAGTTTTTGCTCTTATGATCTTAATGACTTTGTCAGTAGCCTGCTATCGCGAATGACTGGGACCCTTGGCACATGAAATGAGACCTCCCCTGGCATTTACCCACCCACCTCGATGTGTTGGCGCAGTCATTTTAGCCCCATGAGCTATGGAATGTAAAATGTCACTCCTAGCACCTTTCCACTGCATGAAACTGAAGCATTTTGCAAGAATGCATTTGATTTCGGCATGGTCAAACATACTAGAGTTGACCAAAAATGAGAGAGGTTATTGTGGATGGACCCTACTTGTACCTACAGGTCTAAATAGAATATTCATAGCTTCCACAAATTTTGAGAATTGCTCCGTCATAGTTTGGCAGTTTTTTGGTCATAGGGATCCTAAGTGACTTTGTCAGTAGCCTACTGCCTCGAAAGATTGGGTTTGCTTGGCACACAAAATTAGACCTCCCTTGACATTTACCTGCCCACCCTCGACATGTTGGCATAGTCATTTCAGCCCCATGAGCTATGGAATGCAAAATGTCACTCCTAGCACCTTTCCATTGCAATACACATGTAATGAAACTTCAATACACATGTATGGACAAGGTGTTGAGGACACATATTTCATCCATTTTCTTTATAAATGATAGCCAAATTACCCTTCAAAAGCTTGTACATGAATATTTTGAACCTCATAAGCTTTTTGGCAAAGTCTTCATTTTTATGAGTACAATCTAGTTTGATCATTGTACTTATGTAATAGGGCTGATATTTTGATCTTCTTTGTTGTGTTTATTCTTTAATTCATTAATTATGTCTATTCTTTGTTGTGAAGAAAATGCAATTGACACGTGTAAAGACAAATTCCACAACCTTTGCCAACATCCTCCCTATCTCTACCAAAAATATGATCTGTTGGTTGTTTTAAATTCCTAACCTGATCTCAAGAAAATAGATATATAAAATAGCCATTTCTAATAACTGATCTGTCTCGAGGGATTGGCCAATGAGCAGGAAAATTGGGGGGTTTTGACCCTCTTCTTTTCCTCTACACTTTAGGCTCTACAGGACCAAGGAGGGTGTTCCTTTCTTTGTTTGAAACAAACAAAAAACTAGTGTTTATTCAAATGAGGGGGTGTGTCCCTAAATACTTGCTCCAAAACACTATCTAATAAAAAAAGATATGTTCCTTCTAGAATACTTAAAGAATTTCTGATAGAGTAAAGTAATGAGCTAGATTCTCAAGCTCCAACCTAATTCTTTGCAGAGGAACATGTGAATAAAATAGCATCTAAAACCCTATAGCTAGAAAGGAAAATGTTTTGATATTTTAAATGATGAGGATGATCAAGGGGGTGTAAGAATAGTGTGGCCTCATAAAATAGATTAGTCCCTATCCCAAGGGTCATAGAGTAAAAAAACTAATAAAAACTCAAAAGAACTATTATGCAATTAATCTTATTTTACTATAACGATAGAATATTTCCTTACATTAAAAGTATCGTACTAGTTTTAGAGTTAAACATGCTTAGTTATCCCTGTAAACCAATACTACATTCAATATTCTCTTGCAGCCATTATTTTACTTGAGTAAATGCCACTAGAAGAATATACAAACACAAGAAAGTCTGTGATGATGAATAAGTTGTTCATTAATCAAATTTGTATTCATAAATGTAATAATGTTTTCATGAGTAGGAGACAGTATACTTTGAAACTCAACAATAACTTGTAAAGTAAACTATTTAAAGAATTACAAGATAGCTTCTACAGTTTTATCAAAAAAATTGGAACTCAAAATGAAGACTTGAAAACATACGACTAATATTTATTTTAGAAAACTAACTATATACAACTCCTCCATGATCAGATTGATCTCATACTTCAGACTGAGTCTGGAAGACATGACCTTGAACCAACATCTTTTAATAAGCTCTAAATTCCCTTTTATAAAACAAGGGAGCAGACAAGCTACAGGCTTTAAGACAAAAGAAGTTACAATTTTGTTTAACCAGAAGATGAAGCTGCAACAAGATGCAAGTGTAACCATATCCCAGTCATAGAGAGAGATGCCCTTGTAACAAAAAATACCTTCACATGTTGAGGTACCTACTTTTGAACTGTATGCTCCTTTACTTTGGCAGGGAATGGAGTTAAGCATTTGTTGATGGTTGAGACATTGTCAGAGGCTGTTGGAGCTAGGAACTCCTCAAATGCCATCAAACTACTTGATAAGAGCATTCACTACTCTATCTATCCAAGCTGCATGCCAAAGAATGAGAAAATGTGCAAGGAACTGCATCAAAGGGAAACCCAGTAAGCCTGAACCTCCTTAACTATTTCCAAATTTATTTGCACGGGTGTGACTCCTCACTTCTAGTTAGGAGGTTTCCAACCTCCACAACCAGGAAGAAACTTGGGGAATCCACACATGGCTAACTTCAGTAGTGTTAGATATCAAGCTGGGAGAACAGTAGCAGCAACAACAATTCTTCCTCCTTCCTTTATCTATATCATCCTAGTGGGTAGTCCCCTTACACCTAGAGTTAAAGCTCTCTTAGGAAAATTAGATGTAAGGGAGGGGAAAAGGAAGCTATGAAACCTCTCTAGCCTAGAACATAATCTACCAACTCACAGAAATAAGGAATTTCTAGAGCCAGGATATTAGCCCTCAGGGCCCATTGTTAGATGAGATGAAAGATGAGAGAAGAAATCATAGAGGCTCATGGATACTAGCACTATTCCCTAATTTTCCTTGCACCACCTATTCCATAAAAAGAAAACTCTGAGTCCCCTAATTCTGTAAGGACATATTGATAACCATGAGAATAGGGAGGAGAATCCAATAGAACAGGGGAGCAAAAAGAACATACAGGAACTGGGGAAAGCCATATTATCAACACGTTTAAGCAATGTAGGAGGCAACATTAGCAATCACCTATTTATAGAAACTCTGGGATACTTGTACACATTTGCACATCCTTGGTTCAATAAATTCCATAATTCTGCTTAACTGAAGACATCACTTCTTGTATTGAAGATGCCAGGTCAGGTGTCTCAATTTCATCATTTTAGCTATGTCATCATGCCAAAATTCATCACACAACAGATCAAAGGTCATTTGTGGTAGAAGCACAGATTTCCAAAGGTTGATCCCGCATAAGCCAATCTTTCAGTTAGTAAATTCCCTCGTAGTGGCGGTGATGGAGACTCTGTACATGCCTAAGAAATTAATGTCTACAATGAATTATCATTAGATCCAATGCCAACACATCCCTCCATCAATTTTTTGAATCTGAGCCATCGATCATGATCTGAGCTGGCTTGAATCAACAACCGATTTGGTCATTTATGTAGAAGGAGAGTGTTGTTTGTTCCTTCCCAATGATAGCCAGCCACCTGGACAACCTCCTTAACTACAATCATGAGAAAACACCCCTTAAGTAGTACAGTTAGGACACTATTTGTAGTTCCACATTCAAAAGATATGGTAGAAGATTTGATCTCAGTGAAACAGTGGAGAACCGTTGGATCGACTGCATGTAAACAGGACAACTCCCAAAGAGCAATCATTGTCCCTTAGGATTTTGACACGTTATGATTTTATCTTTTAAATCACAAGTCCCATCCTCCAGAGGCCAAGTGTCATGTTTCTATCCTTCTGCTGCTATTTAGAGGAACCCTTTGATGAAGCACGATGGAACGTCAGAAATTATAGGAAAAGCCACCTCATAGCGCATGGGACCCACCACTTTCCTTTCCTTTTAACTGAAGACAATTTTTGGTGAGCTGTCGTCCTTTCTACAGTTCTGTAGGCATCTTTTCCATCAATATCTTAATGCCGATAGATTGGTGGAAATGAATCCATAATCACCACTTGTCAAAAAAGAGTTAGTGGGATCGGACCTTGATATATATATTTTAAAACATCCTTCACCTACTAGGAAAAAGGGGCCATTGGGTCATTTCTTTTTAAAATGAATTTTTTAGGCATGGATTGGAGGCAGTGACTGTATGGCACGGGGCCAGTCAAACAGCGTCTTGGAGGGCATAAGAAAGCAACTTAAAAGTTTGGGTAATAGGCGATAGGCGATCAACATGAAAACATAACGAATGTGACTTCCAACATACTTGGCACAAGGGTTTAGGGTTTAAGGGGTTTTACTCAAAATATCTCTTTTAGTATGCAAAAATCCTAGGCCAGAGATATTTTGATTAAAATACTAGAGCTATGGAAAATTTTCATATGGTTCCATCAGTGGCTCTAGTTGGGGACGTCTATTCAACCTAAATAGAGTGAGATCACAAAAAAACTCTAGAGGAGCAGACCAAACACATAATAGCCCAGACCATTATGTAGAGAAAAAGTAGAGCCTGCCTTTGTCAAATATTATGTTTTCCAGTGACTTCATTAGGCTATTTCTGAAACCTTTATTGTAATCCATCTTACTTCTGACATGGATGCTATGATAGCTCATAGGATAACTACATCCATCCTCTTCAAAATCTCCCTAGTTGTTTTGAATCAATGGTGATTGAAATATACTGCCATTAAAAGAGGATTAGCACATGGTTCAATCACATCCAACCAACTAAAATAACTATCATTCCCTAATTGCTAGTCTTTGTATATGTCTGGAAAATGAAAGCATTCATAATCCATTTGATAGTTGATACTAAGGAAATCTTCATTCTTTGTTGAGTTATTGTCAAACCTGAAACAATCATACTCAATTTTATCCTTAAAATCTGACATTGATTTTATTTTCCAGCATTTGATCTAGCAATTCAACTTGATGAAGAATATGGGACTGGGAAGCATCACTAGAATAGATATCTGAATGTTGATCCATTATTGAGGCTCTTGTGTCCTCAAATACTTCTGCATTCTGAGCTAATGTTAGTTCATGCTTCCTCTGAATGTTGGCCTCCAAGGGGAATTCTTCAAAGAGTGGGTTATCTCTATACCCATAAGGCTCAACACTCTTTATTTTTGATGAATCTAAAGGCTTATCATAAAATGGGTTATCTCTTATATGCATTGTGTTCATACATTCTTCAATAACACTGTCCTGATAGCCTGTATCATCATCTAATTCAGAGCTTCCACAAATCTGATATGAACATTCTGACAACTACTCATCACTTCTTGTACTATTGGTAGAAACCAATCTCACCTGATATTCAAGCTCAAAACTAGCTGATGCTCTAGGAGATGAAATTTTATTATCTGATATTAGATATACCTCTTCACAAACAAGGGATACATCCTCAAATTTTTCTATACATTCATAGGACAAAGGAACCTCCTCATTTAATGCTTCCTTATGCGCTTGAGCATCAATTATCTTATGAGTTGCCTTATAGGGATCTGAGGATATCCTTTCATCCTAACAAAAAGGGAAAAAATAGGCGATGGGATTATACAGACTTTGAATTCCACCATTCTGATCACAAACCCTACCCCTTTCTGTATTTTTCACATATTGAGTCCCATGTATTGATTGATCTGATATGAGCTTATTTGAATTATCCTATTTACTTCCCTCTTTGCAAATGAGAACACTATTGGATCCATTCTTCTTTT
Source organism: Cunninghamia lanceolata (assembly GCA_027924645.1). Classification (NCBI taxonomy): domain Eukaryota; kingdom Viridiplantae; phylum Streptophyta; class Pinopsida; order Cupressales; family Cupressaceae; genus Cunninghamia; species Cunninghamia lanceolata. The sequence goes on along the minus strand of BSBN01001344.1, from coordinate 8,703,856 downwards.
CATAGCTACTTTCCATAAACTCACAATCCTTTACCCTTGTATGTTTTAAATTATTTTCCATATTCATGGCCAAAGAATATGCTTGCCTCATAGTAGTAGGGTCTGTTGGAATTAGGTCAAACAATTGAGAGGGGGGTGAATCAGTTTTCTCAAATCTTTAACACTTGCAGCAATTAATTCTTCTTTACCACTTAAAATAGATTAATGATGTAAACATTAAAGCATGAATCAACAACACATGAGCATAAACAAATGAACACACTTGACACCAAGATTTTTAATGTGGAAACCCAGTTAAGGGAAAACCACGATGGGGGTTAACCCATAAGATTCGTACCTTGTTAAAAGTACTTGAAAGAAATGAGAAGGCACTTGCCTTCGGGCACACTGCTTAAAGTTCACTGCTCAAAGAGGCTCATTGCCTATAGGAATTTATGTTTAATATAGAAAGATTTAACTGAGAATTAGCATCTTCAACATGCCTAGTTTAGTCTCATTGAAAGCTCACAAAAACTTCTGTTTTGCCCCCAAACACTTCTTCACTATCTCTTCATCCTTACTGCTCTAGTTCTTCTGCTTCTCCTCTCTTCTGCTCTGCCTCTATACCTTTCTTATGATTTTATCATTTTTGCACAAGGACAACTTTCCACAACTCATCAACAATTATTTATATGCTTCATCAACCTTGGAATGAACATCAAGGTTAGCTTGACTTAATGCGGATCACTATATTGTTGGCCAAACATAGCTGAGACTTGAATCTTCTTCCAACAACATGCCACGCTCCAGAGAATTGCTCTTAGATCATCTGTAACATGCTTGAATCATCCAGTTGGCCAAGACTGGGAAGAACAACAACGCCAAGAAAGAAATCTTCACCAATGAGCTCAATCTTCAATGTAGACCTCCAACATAGTAGTGACATGATCCAGAGACCTCCACAAGCACATTGAATTCAACAAAAACATCCATACTCCTCCAAATCATCATAATCACTTGCATCTTCATCTAGAACCTCAAGAACACTATCTACCATGACTGTCACACTAGAAACATTGCTTACGGACCTCCAAACCACAAACCACTTGAGTTGATGATACACACTGACTTCCCAAACATGCCTCTAGATCTGCAGAACATAATATTTCAATGCGGAGAAATCTAGACCAATTTACTGTCACTCTGTCTCTTCTGAACACAGCAAAACCTAGTTCTAATCAGATGGCTATAGCTTCTTCAAATCTTCATGCAAACCTCTAAAATCTTAATTGGAGCTACTTTCGACAATCCTCTACACAACCATATGGTCCATATACATTGATTTTCATTAATTTTCTCAATATCCTCAACATTCTAGTCTTCTAAACAGGCAACAAAATAGGATAGAGTTGACACCAATGACAACACCGATTAGGTACATATTTGCAACAATCTCCCCCTTTGTCATTGATGGCAACATATGATGTGAAAAACTGATTCAACCATCAAGACAAGAATTTCTTCCCCTTTCTCTTATCACTTATGCAACTACTTTCTTCAATGCTCCCCCTTTCATCAGCAACTAGTTTTTCACATGAATTCTCTCTCGCTTTTGACATCAATGGCAAAGGGAACATATTTGCAATCTTTTCTACCCCTTTTTGTTTCAAACTGATCTCCAAAATTTGCATACTGACTACTTGGTGTAGGAGCACCCCAACCCTTAGTGGCAAAGTTGAACTATTGAAGTTACATTAGGATACAAGGTCTAGTCTTCAAAGAGTTTTGAGTCCATTTTGGTTTTCTAATGTCATTTTGTTTAAATAAGGTCATCATAGACCATTTTGAATGTAATAAGGTCACTAAAAGGACTAATTTGTGTGTTTTGGGTCAAGTCATGTTTTAAGTTTCTTGTCAAATAAGGTCTAAATGATGTAAGGTCTAATGTAATAAAAGTGGCAAACATAGCATGTTACTTAACCAATCATGTAATTTGGAGTGTAAACTGAACATTCAGTTGGAAAACTATTGAGAATAGTTGAAAACAAATTCAAATATGTATGAAATCTATTCACACACATCGAAAGAATGTAGAGGAATAAAGTTTTGAAGAGAAAAATACAAAAAGACTTTGTTTTTCCTATGTTTTTCTGCAAAACTATTGTTTCCAACCTTATTCCATACTTGTACAGATCTGTCAAACTCTGCAACCTTATGCATTTGAAGGAGGGATGAATTAACTCTCTTTTGCAATTGTTTTGAGGGTTTTTTGTTAAGATTTGAAAAAGATAACGTCCTTTTTCTGAAACTGCCTGTTTACATTCTGTTAAGGGTTTTGAGGAAGAAAAAAAAGAGATTTTAATCATTCCACCTACTGTCTAGACCTGTAACTTAGTGGAATGACTTGGTTTATGGTAGGCTAGATGTTCCAAATGGTTTGGAGGTAGGAAAGACATGTTTTGTGAGTTTGTAATGATGCCTTTGGGTTTTTTGTAGTATTTTTCCATGTGAGAATGAGTAACCTAGGAGATGTTTTGATAAAATGTTAATGGAACTACTCATTTGATCATTTTTTGAGCATCTGCATGCCATTTTTGAAGTGTTCCAAGTTCTAGTCAGGTGTGGAGAGTTGTGGGAGTCCAAGTTTCAATAAACCTGAATGGAAAACCTAGTGGAAATGGCCTAGAGTGAGGGTTTGATGGTTAGTGGATCAAATGAGTGATCTAATCCTTGAGACTTATAAAATTAGAGGTTTGTCAACTTTATGAAAGACTATTTGTAGTGATTTGGGGTTGGTGACAAATTTTGAAGGCACTTTCTTTGTAAATGTGGCCTAATAGGCCTAGTTTCAAATAGGTTTGTCATGGATTTTGAAGCCTATGTCCAAAAACAATCTATACCCATCTTTTGATATGTTAACAAATAGGATAATGGGTGCTCAAAAATGTTTTGGTTTCATTGAGATATTATCTACAGTAAAAGTTGTGGTCTAGCAAACCCTTAAGTTGGGCTACAAGGCTAATAGCCTAGTTGTAAAGGAAATACTAAGAGTCATTGGTCCGGGTGAAAGGTAAGTGTTTGATTTACTTGAGATTGGGTCCCTAAGGAGTAATAAGGTCCTAGATGCCCTTTCTTGAGTTGGGAGTGATGAAACCCTTATTGGTGCATTGTGAAGTTGGTTTGTGAAACTAGAGAGTTGGTGTATAAAGCCCATTGTGTGAAAATTAGGTCTATAAACTAGAGTCATCCCTTGCTCTACATCAAAGTGGTATCAGAGCATTAGGGGATAGGTCTTGTGATTGGTTTTGTAGGTTTCTGAAGAACAAGGAAGAGGTTGAAGAGGCAAGTTATCAAGATGCCTCCAAAGAGTGTTGGTACTGCTAGAGAAATGCAAGAGATGAAGGAGAAGCATGCTAGGGAGATGAAAGGGCTTATAGAAACCCTACAAGATAGACTTGCATCCCTAGAGACAAACAAAAGAAGAGAAGTGGAAGAGAGTGAATCAGATGAAGAAGAGGATAATGAAGAATTTGAAGATGCAGATGAAGACCTTGACCCTGAAGATCAGAGAATGGCAAAACTGTTAAGGGCAGTCAAGAATGAAAGACCTAGGGTAAAGATTGATGTTCCAAAGTATGGTGGAAGTTTGAATGATGAAGAGTTACTTTATTGGATTGCTGCATTGGATAATCATTTTGAATGTGATGAAGTTCCTGAGGAACAAAGGGTAAAGATTGCAAAGACCAAACTGGCAGGTCATGCCTTAGTATGGTGGGATTACCTATAGTCAGAGAGGAGAAAGAAAGGGAGGTCTAATATCACTTCATGGGACAAGATGGTAGCAAAAATCAAAGGTAAGTTCTTACCCAAAGATCATCAAATTCAAATGTTTAAGAAATTGCAAATGTTAAGGCAAAGGGAAATGGATATTAAGTCTTACATTGAAGAGTTTTATAAATTAACTATGAGGTCTGGTCATCATGAGAATGAGGATGAAAAGGTTGCTAGATATTTGGTTGGTTTGAGATTGAATATACAAGATGAATTAGTTTTGGCTAATCCTCAAAGTGTGGAAGAATGTTATCAGATGGTAGTCAGGATTGAGGAGAAGATAAAAAGGAGACAAGATAAGTCCATGAGAGGAAGAGGCAACAATATAAGAGGGAGAGGATCAGTCCCTACAACAAGACAATCCAATGAGAACCAAGAAGAGACTAGTAAGGGACAAGAGCAATCTAATTTTAGAGGTGGATGGAGAGGCACAAGAGGCAAATTTGGAGGAGGTAGGAGTTCAAACACATTTTTAGGAAGATGTTATCATTGCAATGAGTTTGGACACCCAACATTCAAGTGTCATGAGAAGCAAGGTTCCACTTCAAGTGGTGGAGAAAGGAGAAATGATAGAAAAATTCAAATGGTACATGAAGAAGAATGTGAAAGTTCAAATACACCAATGGATGCTAATCCAGAATCAGGTGAGACTCTAATGCTAAGAAGGACATTGTTGAAAATACCTAAGGAAGAAGATATGAGTCAAAGAAGGAGCTTATTCAAAACCACATGCAAATGCAAAGGTAAAGTATGCAAAGTTGTTATTGATTCAGGTTCACAAGATAATATGGTGTCTAGGGAGATGGTAGAGAAACTGAAATTAGATAAATTACCTCATGCAACACCATACAAAGCATCTTGGGTTAATGATAGTTAATCACTTTTGGTAAATGAACAAGAATATGTAGACTTTTAGATTGGAGAGTACAAAGATAGGGTCCTATGTGATCTCTTACCTATGGATTGTTGCCACTTGCTATTGGGGAGACCATGGCAATTTGATAGGAAAACAATGTATGATGGTAGAGAAAATACCTATCTCATCAAGAAAGATGGAAAAACATTTAGGTTAACATCTCTATAGGACAATGAGAAAGGAAAGGGTAAATCCAAGATTGTTATGTTTGGGAAGAAAGGACTTGTAAATGCTAAGCAAGAAGTTGAGAGTGCCACATCAACAGATGTGAAGAATAAATCAAGTATAAAGGATGAGTTGGTAGTAGATTGGAGTACAAATATCATGATTGGTACAATGGTGTGCCCTTTGGTAGATTATGGGACTAAGAGACAGGTGGTATTTGTTGGTACAATGAGAATAGTGGGTTCCAAGGGTAGTATGATGGCACAAAACGCTGATCAGATAGTGAGACTGGTGACAGAGGTGAAAGGACAGTGTGTACAAAGAATTGAGAACAGTCACAATGGTGAAGATAAGATAAAGGTGAAATCAATTCAAGGGGATACCAAAAAGTGTTTGTTTGTAGGTATAGGTGCAGGGATGCAATTAGGAGTAGGTAGAGGACCATTTCCAAGTCTGAACACACAGGTGAACACCCATCTATATGCATCCACAGTCAAAGATATAAGGCAGATTGGAACAATACAGCATATGAACCAATGGCAAGAGTCTGAAGATTAGAGGAGAGTGCTTGAAGTTTGGAGAGACTAGTACAAGGCCCAATTCATGTGGCATGGATTCTTTTTAGTGGGGTTGCATGGTGCAAGAGCACCCCAACCCTTAGTGGCAAATTGAACTATTGAAGTTACATCAGGATACAAGGTCTAGTCTTGAAAGAGTTTGAGTCCATTTTGGTTTTCTAATGTCATTTTGTTTAAATAAGGTCATCATAGACAATTCTGGATGTAATAAGGTCACTAAAAGGACTAATTTTGTGTTTTGGGTCAAGTCATGTTTTAAGTTTCTTGTCAAATAAGGTCTAAATAATGTAAGGTCTAATGTAATAAAAGTGGCAAACATAGCATGTCACTTAACCAATCATGTAATTTGGAGTGTAAATTGACCATTCAGTTGGAAAACTATTGAGAATAGTTGAAAACTAATTCAAATATGTATGAAATCCCTTCACACACATCGAAAGAACATAGAGGAAGAAAGTTTTGAAGAGAAAAATACAAATAGACTCTATTGTTCCTGTGTTTTTATGCAAAACTGCTATTTCCAGCCTTATTTCATACTTGTACGGATCTGTCAGACTCTGCAACCTTATACATTTGAAGGAGGGATGAATTAACTCTCTTTTGCAATTGGTTTGAGGGTTTTTTGTTAAGATTTGAAAAAGATAATGTCCTTTTTCTGAAACTGCCTGTTAAGGGTTTTAAGGAAGAAAAAAATGAGATTTTAGTCATTCCACTTGCTGTCTAGACCTGTAACTTGGTGGAATGACTTGGTTTATGGTAGGTTAGATGTTCCAAATGGTTTGGAGGTAGGAAAGACATGTTGTGTGAGTTTGTGGTGATGCCTTTGGGTTGTTTGTAGTATTTTTCCATGTGAGATGAGTAACCTAGGAGATGTTTTGATAAAATGTTAATAGAACTGCTCATCAGATGGTTTTATGATCATGTGCAGGCCATTTGTGAAGTGTTCCAAGTTTTGGTCAGGTGTGGAGAGTTGTGGGAGTCCAAGTTTCAATAAACCTGAATGGAAAACCTAGTGGAAATGGCCTAGAGTGATGGTTTGATGGTTAGTGGATCAAATGAGTGAGCTAATCCTTGAGACTTATAAAATTAGAGGTTTGTCAACTTGTTGAAAGACTATTTGTAGTGATTGGGGGTTGGTGACAAGTTTTGAAGGCACTTTCTTTGTAAATGTGGCCTAATAGGCCTAGTTTCAAATAGGTCTTTCATGGATTTTGAAGCCTATGTCCAAAAACAATCTATACCCATCTTTTGATATGTTAACAAATAGGATAATGGGTGCTCAAAATTTTTTTGGTTTCATTGAGATCTTATCTATAGTAAAAGTTATGGTCTAGCAGACCCTTATGTTGGACTACAAGGCTAATAGCCTAGTTGTAAAGGAAATACTAAGAGTCATTGGTACAGGTGAAAGGTAAGTGTTTGATTTACTTGAGATTGAGTCCCCAAGGAGTAATAAGGTCCTAGATGCCCTTTGTTGAGTTAGGAGTGATGAAACCCTTATTGGTGCATTGTGATGTTGGTTTGTGAAACTAGAGAGAGTTAGTGTATGAAGCCCATTGTGTGAAAATTGGGTCTATAAACTAGATTCATCCCTTTCTCTGCATCACTACTCCCCTTGAGTAGTATCTCCTTAACATCAATCTAGATCACAAGATATGACTGTGAGTTCCACCGGAATGATGCACACTAGTGCATCTTAGTTCTGAACAGGAGGTGTAATAACCCCTAGCTTCCCTCTGAGATACTCAAAAGTATCCTTAGGCAGAGGCTTGGTGAATATATCCACAATCTAATCCTTTAAAGAAACAAACTCCATTTTGACTTCATTTTCACTTACTTTCTCTCTCAAGAATGAAACTTGATGGATATGTGCTTAGTCTTTGAATGCAAAACCAAATTCTTTGAGATGTTTATTACACTTGAATTATCACAAAAAATTGTAACAGGTTCTTCAAACACAATTCTGATATCCTTCAACATTTGCTTCATCCAAAAGACTTGAGTACAATTACTTGCTACTACTATATACTCTGCCTCTGCAGTAGACAGAGATATTGCCTCTTGCATTTTGTTCATCCAAGAGACCAATCTCCTTCCCAAGAAGAATGCACTACCACTAGTACTTTTCCTGTCATCCACATCTCCTACCTAATCAACATCTGTGTATGCATGAAGAGTGAAGTTATTATCCTTTGGATACTATAATCCATAATCAAGTGTCCCTTTGAGATATCTGAACATTCTCTTGACTGCTACAACATGGGATTCTCTGGGATCAGCTTGAAATCTAGCAACAAGTCCAAATGCATTCATGATATTAGGTCTGGTCTGAGTTAGATAGAGCAGTCCTCCAATCATTGATCTATATCTTTTCTGATTTGCCTTAGGGGAGTCATCATCTTTACTCAACTTGCATTCGGTTACCATGGGTGTACCCAATGGCTTTGAATCTTCCATTCCAAAAATTTTCAACAATTCTCTCACATTCTTAGATTGAGATATGAAGATGCCTTTATCTGACTGAGTGATTTGTAGACCTAAGAATAAATTCATTTCTCCAAACATTGACATCTCAAATTCACTTTGCATATGATTAGAAAATATTTTGCACATACTCTCATTTCCACCAAAAATGATATCATCAACAAATACTTCAACAATCAAGATGTGTTCATGATCAATTTTGATATAAAGATTACTATCTATTGTACCTTTTTCTAAAGCCCAATTTTAGTAGATACTTATCTAGTCTTACATACCAGGCTCTTGGGGCTTGTTTGAGTCCATACAATGCTTTTCTCAATCTACAAACCATATCTCCTTGATCAGACAACTGAAATCCTTCCAGTTGCTCAATGTAGACTTCTTCATCCAATTCTCCATTCAGGAATGTTGACTTGACATCCATCTGATAAACCTTGAAACTTTTAAAAGCAACAAATACAAGAAATTATCTGACTGCTTCTATTCTTGTCACCGGAGCAAAAGTTTCTTCAAAATCAATTCCTTCCACTTGAGAATATCCTTTGCATACCAACCTTGCTTTGTTTCTTACAACTTCACCATCTTCATTTAGTTTATTCCAGAAGACCGATTTAGTTCCAATCACATTTTTATCCTCAGGTCTAGAAACAAGATTCCAAGTGTGATTCTTTTCAATTTGCATTAATTCTTCTTCCATTACTTTTACCTAGTTTTCAACATTGCAGGCTTCACTTACTGATTTTGGTTCAATCTTTGAAATCAAACAAATCTCTTCTTGATCTTCAGAAATTCTTCTCCTAGTTTGAACACCTTTATTTCTATCTCCTATGATCTAATCTTCAGGATGATTCATCCTTACATACTTGGGAGTTTTGAGATTTGCTTGAACTTCTATTTCTTGAGCTTATTCCTCAACTTCTGCACTATCCTCTTGAGTCACTGGATTTTCTAGATCAATCTGGATTTGAGTTTGGGTTTGAACTTGCCTTCCTTGACTTTGACTTTCATCTTGATCATCTAAGACATATCTGCAAGACTTGGAATGTCCTTCTTTGCTCTCATCAACTATGACATTAGCACTTTCAACAATCTTTTTCAATCTCTTATTAAAGCACTAGTATGCCTTGCTTTGAGTAGAGTAACCCAAAAATGTTCCTTCATCACTTCTTGCATCAAACTTGCCTAGATCCTCATCTCTTTTGATATAACATTTACTACCAAAAACTCTGAAATATCTCACAGTAGGACGATGACCAAACCATAGTTCATAAGGTGTCTTACCAGAATTGTCTTTGATCTACACTTGGTTAAGAGTGTAGATAGCAGTACCCATGGCTTCTCTCTAATAGACTTGTGAAACATTTACTTCTATCATCATGGTCCTAGCAGCTTCTTGAATGGTTTGGTTCTTTCTTTCCACAACTCCATTTTGCTGAGGAGTCGTAGGAGTAGATAACTGTCTTTTTATTCCAGGCTTTTCACAGAATGTATCAAACTCACTGGAGGTAAACTCTCCACCTCTGTCATATCTCAGACACTTTATCTTCACACCAATCTCATTTTCCACCATAACCTTGAACACCTTGAATTTGTCAAGAGCTTCTAATTTTTCTTTTAGGAAGGTTACCCACATCATCCGTGAGTAATCATCAATTAGCAACATAAAATATATGTCTCCTTGCACACTCCTAATTTTGGTAGGGCCACATAGATCAGTATGCACAAGTTCCAATAGTCCACTTGAAAATTGTTCTTTACTCTTGAATGAAGTTCTATTCTGTTTACACAATTGACATTCTCTACACATGCTATCAGGTTTCACAAGTTTTGGAAGATCTCTCACAGCTTGTGTAGAACTTATCTTGACAATGTTATCAAAATTCACATGACACATTCTTCTATGCCATAACAAACTTTGATCAATCTGAGCAATCAAGCAACTCTTACCAGAACTACTTAAATGAAAGATGTTACCTCTAGTATGAGTACTAGATGCAATTTTAGTTCCAGATCTTTCCAAGATTCTGCATTTTCCATCCTTGAATCGGAGATCATAACCCTTGTCAACCAACTATCCAACACTGAGAAGATTATGCTTCAGTACTTCCACATACAGAACATCATTAGTGTTATTCTTACCATCAAAAGAGATGGATACTTTGCCATGGATTCTACCTACTGAGTTGTCTCCAAATTTCACAATTCCACCTTCATATTTTTCAAATCTTACAAACTTACTTTTATCACTAGTCATATGATGAGAACATCCACTATCAATCACCCATTCATCCTTCTCAACAACCTGAGCAGCTAAGGCACTTTCAACATTTGTACAGCTAACAGATTTAATAGGCACTGGATCTTCTTCTTTGATAGCAATGAACACCCAATCACTTTCTGTGGAACCTCCATGATCGGATTCAACATCTGTGACTCCTTCTTCACCAGCTTCTTGGACATAGTAGCATTTCTTCTGAACTCTAGGTCTATTAGAGTTTGTCTTTGAACCTCTCTCCGGACACCTTGAGGCAAAATGACCAATCTTATTACAAGAAAAACATTTGAATGGAAACTTTCCTTCATACTTATCGGATCCTCTTGGCAATCTTTTGGAAAAGAGGGCTTCAATTTCATCAAACTCAGTTTCATCATCTTCAAGATCCTTCCTTGTCTTGTTAAATCTGTTTGATTTTCTTGAAGAGCTTTCACCTAGATCATATCTTTGTTTTCCATATACAGTGGCCTTAAATGCAAATTCAGACTTAGGAAGAGAATCACCAAACTCACTCATTTCAAATGATGAAATCTTACCAACTAACTGATCCCTTGTAACAGTTCTCACAGTCCTGATCTCTTCAATGGTAGCAACTTTATGCTTGTATGCTGTAGGTAAGGATCTGAGCACTTTGGTAACAATCTCTGATTCTTCCAATACTCCACCAGTATTCCTGATACCAGTCACAAGTTCATTCACCTTTTGCATGTAGGAAGTAATTTTTCATCTTCATTCATAATCAACCTTTCATATTTACCCTTCAGGCTCTGTAGCTTGGCACATTTGACATATTTGTCACCTTCATACAGATTTTCTAACTTTTTCCAGATTTCATGGGTGGTTTTCAATTCCAGGATATTTGCCAATTCTGTATCAGTCAAGGCACTCAATAATACTTCTTTAGCTTGAATATTACATTCATCTTCCCTAAGTTCATCTAGAGTTGTAGGGCCATTCTTCATAATCTTATACTCATTCTTAGTTATCAACAAAAAGGCATCACCCATACATTCTAAATGACATTGCATGCGCACCTTCTAAAGGGAATAATTTGTTCCATCAAATCTCAGACTTTCCTCCTTGTAAGTCAACATCTTGGATCTCCTCAAGCGGTCAAGCCTCTTTTAGAGGAACTGGCTCTGATACCAATTGTTGGAATTAGGTCAGACAACTAAGAGGGGGGTGAATCAGTTGTCTCAAATCTTTAACACTTGTAGTAGTTAATTCTTCTTTACCACTTAAAACATATTAATGATGTAAACATTAAAGCATGAATCAACAACACATGAGCAGAAATAAATGAACACACTTGACACCAAGATTTTTGACGTTGAAACCTGGTTAAGGGAAAACCACGGTGGGGGTTAACCCACAAGATTCATACCCTATTAAAAGTACTTGAAAGAAATGAGAAGGCACTTGCCTTCGGGTGCACTACCTAGAGCTCACTGCTCAAAGAGGCTCACTACCTACAGGAATTTATGTTTAATATAGAAAGATTTAACTAAGAATTATCTTCATCATGCTTGGTTCAGTCTCATTGAAAGCTCACAAAAACTTTTGTTCTTCCCCCAAACACTTCTTCACTATCTCTTCATCCTTACTGCTCTAGTTCTTCTGTTTCTCCTCTCTTCTGCTCTGCCTCTATACCTTTCTTATGATTTTGTCATTTTCGCACAAGGACAACTTTCCACAACTTATCAACAATTATTTATATACTTCATCAACCTTGGAATGAACATCAAGGTCAGCTTGACTTAATGTGGATCACTATGCTATTAGCTAAACATAGATGAGACTTGAATCTTCTTCCAACAACATGCCACGCTCTACAGAATTTCTCTTAGATCATCCACAACACGCTTGAATCATCTAGTCGGCCAAGACTGGGAAGAACAACAACGCGAAGAAATAAATCTTCACCAACGAGCTCAATCTTCAATGCAGACCTCCAACATAGCAGTCACATGATCTAGAGACCTCCACAAGCACTTTAAATTCAACAAAAACATTTGCACTCCTCTAAATCATCAGAATCACTTGCATCTTCATCTGGAACCTCAAGAACACTGTCTACCATGACTATCACACTAGAAAGATTGCTTGTAGACCTCCAAACCATGAACCACTTGAGTTGATGATACACAGTAACTTCCCAAACATGCCTCTAGATCTGCAAATCATAATATTGTTAGATCTAGGGCACACAACTGAGAGGGGGGGTGAATCAGTTGTACAAAACTTGCTTCTAATTCAAACACTTAAATCCTCTTTGTTATTTAATAGCATATCAATTAATCACTCATGAAAGCATAAAGCATAAACACCAGAGTAGATACACATCAACACATGAGACACCAAGATTTTGATGTGGAAAACCCAGTCAAGGGAAAAACCACGGGGTGATTAACCCAAGGATTATTCTCTGTTAGAAGAATAATAAAAATAGATGGCACATGCCAATTAGGGCTCACTGCCCGAGCACACTGCTCACAAGAGGCACACTGCCTACAAGAGACACACTGTCTACAAAGTAACAAGTATTACAAACTTGAACTGGAGATTGACATCTTTACCATGCCTAGATCAGTTCCATTTAAGCCCAAAAACCCCTGCTCTGCCTTTTGCACTTCTCTTCGCTATGCCACACTTATCTGCACCAAGACACCCTACAAAATGAATTCACAATCCCTTATTTACACAAGGCATTGACTTAAGAACAATCATCTAAGTCGGAAAACATCTACAAGATCATTCGCAAGATGTGTAATACATCTGGTCAGCCAGTCTCAAGAAGAACACCAATATCCGTGGTTATTCTTCAAATGCAAACTCTAACTTCAATGCGGACCACCAATAAGAATTGTACATGATCCAAAGATCACCAAAACCTTTCCTAAGTCATCAAGAACATCCACACTTTATCAGCTTACTAGAATTCTTCTGTTCTTCATCCAGAACTTCAAGAACACAGTCTGTCATCATTGTCATAATGAAAAGGGTGCTTCCAGACCTCCAAACCATGAGAAAATCTAGTTGTCACTTCACACGGACTTCTTCAACACTCCCTCCAATCTGCAAAATTAGATAATGCAATTCCAAAGCTCACCGGACCAATCTGTGACACTCTGTCACCACTGAACATCAGCAGAACCGGTTCTACTTAAGTGATCATAACTTCTTCAGATCTTTATGCGGACCTCTGAAATCTTGACTGGAACATCTCAAGACTCGTATCTACAAACCCTTTAAACCGCATCCTCTGATCCTCAACCTATTGAGGACTTTTGCCTTCTTGTCATCACTGTTCCTGATTGAGACTAATTTCCTCAATAACTTTAGCACACAACTCATCCAATCCTTCTCATTAATGCAATATGAGTATGTTGACATCAATGACAACACTAGTTGCAACAATCTCCCCCTTTGTCATTGATGGCAACATATGATGTGAAAAACCATCAGGACAAGAACTTCTCCTTTCTATCATAGCTCCCCCTATCAGCAACAACTCTTCACTTGTCTTCTCTTTCTTTACTGCTCCCCTTTGATCATCAACTACTTGTTTTTCACATGTCTTCTCTCCCCCTTTGACATCAATGGCAAAGAGCTCATGCTTGCAACTTTAACACATCAAAATCATACCAGGTGCTCCCCTTGAGTAGCAGCTCCCCATCACCAATCCAGATTACAAGATATGACTATGATATCCACCGGACTGATGCACATTAGTGCATCCTAGTTCATCATTAGAGGGGCAATGACCCCTAACTTCTCCCTGAGAGACTCAAAAGAGTCCTTGGGAAGAGGTTTAGTAAAAATATCTACAAGCTGATCCTTGGAGGGCACATACTCCAATCTAACTTCACCATTGTTCATTTGCTCTCTTAGAAAGTGAAACTTGATAGATATATGCTTAGTCTTAGAATGCAACATCAGATTCTTAGAAATATTTATTGCACTTGAATTATCACAGAAAATTGTGATAGGCTCCTCATATTCTACTTGAATATCTCTTAGCATCTGCTTCATCCACAAAAGTTGAGTGCAACTTCCTGCTGCTGCAATGTATTCTGCTTCAGTTGTAGACAGGGATATTGCCTCTTGTTTCTTGCTTAGCCAAGAAACCAACCTTTTTCCCAAAAAGAATGCTCCTCCACTTGTACTCTTCCTATCATCCACATCTCCTGCCCAATCTACATCTGTATATGCATGAAGAGAAAAATTATGATCTCTAGGATACCATAGACCATACTCAACTGTTCCTTTTAGGTACCTAAAAATTCTTTTGATTGCCATGACATGAGATTCTCTGGGATCAGCTTGGAATCTCACCACAAGACCAACAGCCTGCATTATATCTGGTCTAGTCTGAGTGAGATACAATAATCCTCCAATCATTGATCTGTACTTTGTCTGATCTGTCTTAGGAGAGTCATCATTTTTGCTCAACTTACATCTGGTAGCCATGGGAGTGTTCATTGGCTTTGAATCTTCCATTATGAATTTCCTCAATAATTCTTTCACATATTTGGTTTGAGAAATAAAGATTCCTTTCTTTGTCTGAGTAATTTGCAGACCCAAGAAGAAATTCATTTCACGGAGCATTGACATTTCAAACTCACTTTTCATTTGGTTTGTAAAGGTTTTACACATATTGTCTCTTCCTCCAAAGATGATATCATCAACAAATACTTTAGCAATCAAGATGTTTTCATGATCAATTTTGAAATATAGGTTACTATCAGCAGTACCTTTGTTGAAACCAATCTTCAAAAGATGTTTGTCCAGCCTCTCATACCATGCTCTTGTAGGAGTTAAGGACAACACTGAGAGGGGGGGTGAATCAGTGTTGTGTAAATTCTTTAATCTTTTTCAAACTTTAACTTTCTAAGCACAAGGAATGAATGATACCTTTGATTTGTCAAATACATATGCACATGACTATGAATGCAGAAAGAGAATAAAACTTCATAAGTAAATTGAACACACACAAGGAAGATCAATATGAATCATAACACAAGATATGCACGAGTGGAAAACCCATCAGGGTAGAAAAACCACTCCAGAATTGCCTCACTGGCTTAACTGAAAAACATGCCTCACTGGCAATACAAATTGTCTCACTGACAAATATTAAGGTCACACTGACCTATAAGCCTCACTGGCTAATACAATGCCTCACTGGCAAACCAAATCACCAATAGAAGTTATAAACCAAATCAGAGGGATACTCTGTTTCCATTCAATACAAATATATGTCTGTCAAATATTCATTCTATTCAATCTGACATCTCAACAATCCTTTATTCTGATCCAATCAACACTGCGTTCTAACAACACTGCATATCAAATGTGTATTCTAATCCAACACTTCACAACACTGTATGTTTCATCTCTATCCTTCTTCATATTTTCATCAATGCACCTGGAAAACAAATTTATACAAGTTTGATGTCCTTTCACCTTCAAAACATATTTTCATTATCCTTTTATCAAAACCTTTCATCTTCTCTGAAGAAAATAATATCTGATTGCATCAAATAGATCTCCATTCTGCAAAAACAATTCATCATAATATATTTGAATTTGCCCCTGTAATCCTCATTTTCATCTTAAAAAAAACTTTTATGCATGATCCTTCATATTCCTACAAAAGAATCTCCTTGTCAAAAATAAAATCATTTTGCCCGTGCAAAATAATTCATCTAAAACTTGTTCAAAAATCTCCAACCCTTTCTCCTTCTCTGCAAAAAAATATTCTGTGATTGCAAAATAAAATCTTCTTCAAATTCTTTTCTCAATAATGTCTTCAATAAATCATATTGCCCCTGTTTATTTTTCTCCTCAAATCCAAAAGAAATTTGTCAATTTGCCTCAAAAAAAAATTTGAGATCATAAACTCTTCATAAAAAAACTGACATGATCCTTCATCACAAATCTTCCATAAAAATCTTCAATAGACTTTTAATCTTCTCAAAAAAAAATTATATCCACAAAGAAATTGTCTTCAAGATTTTGTATTAATCTACCATAAAAAATTATCTTTCATTCTTTTCACTTCTCAAAAATCATTTTCTTCAAATCAATCTCCAAAATTTTTCAATCTGCCTTTTTAACTTTCATCTTCCTCTTTAAAAAAAATAGATCTTCAAACAAAAATTTCTTCATAAGTTTACTCAGATCCAAAAGCCTTCATAAGGAAATTAAAGATATTCTTAAACATAATAATATCCTTAAAAAAAAAAACTCTTTCTAAAAAACACTTCTCCTTATCTGCCACGAGATGATTTAGAAAAAAATGGAAACAAATCTCATAAATATAGCACATAGATATGCTTTATCTTTACATGCCTAAATAAATTCTTATCTGCAGTCCTTAGCAATAGACGGCTAACAGCACGTCAAAAATAATAGTCATGAGGAAATTTCAACATTTAAACTTAACCGTTGATACTCCCTTTCACGCTCTTTAAACTTTTAAACTCATTCATTGATCTTTCTTTACCGCCCAAATGCTTGTGAGAGAGACCGATGCTTTAAGTCTCCATGGTAGAAGGGCCGGTCACCGCCATGGGTAAGAAACCCTCTAGCAGGTCATGTATAAGTGACTGACCTGTATTAATAGGTCAACAGTAAAATAAAACAAAAAGGTCATTATTAGAATGACGGGCAGAGAGGGCCTATGTTATAAGATTTAAGTGTTATAAAACTTGATTCAATACCTTTGATCACATACATGTGATCCATCCAGACCCATATAAAATAATACCTATGAAATGATATTCCTCTGATGTAGAATATCATACCACTGAGATCCAGACAACATGAAGATTTATGACATGAAAGGAACAACTCAAAATACTAATGGAATACATTCATAATCCAATCACTTGTGCCTTAACATGAAGAGACCAAGTACTTGTTAGATACACTTTCCACCTCCATTTTAAAGCATCTCATCTGAATCATACTAACACACTTCAACACTGAGATAAGCATCTTCATGAACCATAACTGTGACACCCTGAAGAATATGAAAGCAAATGATTTGGTCTAACCAAAGCATCACAAATGATATGACATGTATGAACCTATCCAATCCTCTTGGCAGACCAAGATCAGATATCACAACTCACTGCAGTCTAAGCTCATACAACATCTCTTGTGAGAACATATACCATCTCCTGTAAAGCATCTTATACATGATCAACAAATACGAAGACAATAGACAAATCACATTGCAAACCAACAATTGATATCATCAACCTTGTCAAGAACCTGATGAATAATGAAGACCATGCCTACCAAGAATATGTCATGTTCACTGATATGACATTGTGAAGAACACATCTCTCCAACTGATTGATATGTCATGTTCACTGATATGACATTGTGAAGAACACATCTCCTGATGATGCAAGATCAAACCTGTGAAGTATAAAACCATTCTCTATATCTGCAAGATGATGTCTCATGCTCCTAAACACTTTTGACATCAATGACAACCTAACACCATCAGCTCTTGGGGCTTGCTTTAGACCATACAGTGCCTTCTTTAATTTGCAGACCATATCACCATGCTTAGATAACTAAAATCCATCTGGTTGTTCAATGTACACCTCTTCTTCTAAGTCACCATTCAGAAAAGCAGATTTGACATCCATCTGATACTCTTTGAAATCTTGGAAGGTAGCAAATGCAAGAAATAGTCTGACTGCTTCAATTCTTGCCACTGGAGCAAAGGTTTCCTCAAAATCAATCCCTTCTATTTGAGAGTAGCCTTTGCAGACTAATCTGGCTTTATTTCTGATTACTTCACCAACTTCATTTAGTTTGTTCTAGAAGACCCATTTGGTTCCAATCACATTCTTGTTACTAGGTTTAGAAACAAGATCCCAAGTGTGATTTTTCTCAATTTGCATCAACTCTTCCTCCATTGCTTTGGTCCAATTTTCATCATTGTAGGCTTCATTTATTGTCTTAGGTTCAATCTTTGAAATCAGACAACATTCATCTGAATTTTGAGCAATTTTCCTTCTAGTTTGCACACCTTTGCTTTTGTCACCTATGATCTAATCTTCAGAGTGGTTCAGTCTTACATACCTTGGAACTTTGGGAGTTTCTTGCACTTCTGCTTCTTGATCAGGCTCATTCAGTCCTATCTCTTCTTCTTGATTTACCAGATCAGTTTGAATCTGACTTTCAAGGGAGGATTGAGCTCCTTGAACCAAAACACCATCTTGATCATCTTCATCATACTCATAAAACCTTGAGGGTTTTTCTATTCCCTCATCAACCTTCACATTTGTACTTTCTATCATCTTTCTTAGTCTCTTGTTATAACACCGGTATGCTTTGCTTTGAGTGGAGTAACCCAAGAAAATTCCTTCATCACTTCTAGCATCAAACTTTCCTAGATCTTCATCTCTTTTAATGTAACATTTGCTACCAAATACTCTGAAATATCTCACAGTAGGAGTGATGCAAAACCAAAGTTCATAAGGAATCTTACTGGTATTGCTTCTGACTTGAACTTGATTAAGAGTATAGACTGCAGTGCTGACAGCTTCTCTCCAAAATATCTGGGGAACATTTGCTTCCATCATCATTGTCCTGGATGCTTCTTATATGGTCCGGCTCTTTCTCTACTACTCCATTCTGTTGTGGAGTCCTAGGGGCAGATAATTGTCTCTTTATACCATGCTTCTCACAAAAATCTATGAATTCACCGGATGTGAATTCACCACCTCTATCAGACCTCAAACATTTCAGTTTTAATCCGGTTTGATTCTCTACCATAGCCTTGAAGATTTTGAACTTCTCAAAAGCTTCTGATTTCTCTTTTATAAAGGTAACCCACATCATCCAGGAATGGTCATCAATCAATAACATGAAATATCTATCACCTTACATACTCTTGATTCTTGTCGGACCACATAGATCAGTATGAACTAATTCCAATAATCCGGTAGAGGACTGATCCTTTCTTTTGAATGAGGCTCTGCTCTGTTTACCCAGCTGACATTCTTTGCACAAACTGTTTGTAGGTTTTACCAATTTTGGAAGATCTCTTACAGCCTGAGTATTGCTTATCTTGATGATGTTATCAAAATTTACATGACATATCCTTCTATGCCATAACCAACTCTGATCAACTTAAACAAACAGACAACTTTTACCAGCACCAACCAAGTGGAAGATATTACCTTTAGTTTGAGTACCGGATGCAATCTCTATTCCGGATCTTTCAAAGATTTTGCATTTTACATCCTTGAATCAGAGATCATAGCCTTTGTCCACCAAATGTCCAACACTGAGAAGATTGTGCTTCAAACCTTCAACATACAGCACATTACCAGTTTTGTTTCTTCCATTAAAAGAAATAATTCCTCTTCCTCCGATTCTACCAGTAGAATTATCACCAAACTTTACCACTCCTCCTGTTAAGTCTCAGAAATGCAGGTTGTCAATCCTAAGGGGATGCCAAGCTCTATGTTTAGATTGGCAACGTTTCTGAACTAACTTGACGAAATCAACCTTCAAGGTTAGTTGATTTCCTTCACTTTAGGTCCTGCTACACCTAGGTGGGTAAACCTTGGAAAATTAAAGCAGATTGAATGTGAATGCATGGACTAACTAAATCTATCTACAGTGGCACAAGATGTAGGATAGATGAAATGCTTGCTAACTGACTTTAGGTTTAATGTCTAATGAGTAATTGGTAGAAATTGTATAAGCAATATCAAGGTAAAAGTAAGACTAGTGCCTTGTTGGTTAACAGAGTCAGTTTGAAGGACCAGGACTAATGGTTTCCTAATGGCAATAATTCTTGTTGTTTGGCACAGTTTTAGTTTATAACTTGTATAAACGTGCAAGTAAATGGCTAACAAACTCTTCTTGATAATCCAACCAAATAAAATCAGATATCTTATAATTCACCAGAAGGTATTTTAATCTTTACTTGAAAGAACCAAATGAAATGAATGAACAAAATTAACAGATAATATTTTACTGGAGACAGAATGGTAGTCTAATTGTATGGCCCTACTTAGTAATCCAAGCTTAATACTTCAAGGGTACTGTAACTAAATCAGAAGGGTTTAATTCCTCAAATGGATACCAACCTATTTAATCACACAGATACATCAAATGTGTATTGACAGATCAAATATATACTTGATACGTTTAATCTGAATATCAAGGAAATGCAGAAATGGAGACAGCCACACAATTTGATAATCTTAACAAACAACTGATACCAAAGCAGAACCACTGAATCAAAGAAATTCAAACTTCTTCAAATAAAATATGCAACATAGTCATTTTGAAACATTGTATATATGATATATCTGAATATATTCTACTGCTGATGATCTCTCAGCATCGATTGTTTGGACTTATATAGATATTTCCATGAAGAGTCATAACTCTTCAATAAGTTTTTGGGAACTTAACAAACATTAACAACTATAACATAATTATGGTTAGGGTCTATTTAGCCACAAGTAGACTTTAGCCAAGTAATCCAAGTAATCCTGCTCATGATGAGAATCAGTAAGGTCAACAACACTTCTGGTGATTATATCAAGTGTGATCATGCTCTCCAATTGTTTGCAAACTTCTTTAGACGCAGAGGCTTTGTCTTTCAGAGCTCCTGTGGCTTTGTGTAATATACTTTGACAATCAATAATCCATTCCTCCTTGCTCTTTACCTCTCCATTGTCTTTAAATATCCTGGGCACTCCTGTGTTTGAGGCATCATTTCCTTCCTTAGCATCAGCTTTAAGTTTGTCATAATAATTTTGATGCTGTTTGAGAAATGCTTTTGCATCAGAGATATCTGTACTATCAACAGTACTTCTGTTTTGTAGCTCAGTCAATTTTTCTCGTATTCTCTTTTCAAGTCTTTCATGTTCTTGAACTGCTTTATGATTCTCTGAGAAGTTATCCAAAAACTGGTTTAACCACTGCACCATGTTTGCATACCTACTCTGCAGTATTATAACAAATGCATCTATCTAAATTTGGGTTGCCTAATCAGGGGATAACACTTGAATGCCCTGTGAGCTCTCACCTTGAGTTATTCTTTTTGTGGACTGGCCAAAAGTACTCTTAACAGCATCCTTCAAGTAATCATTTTCTTTTGTCAGTCTTTCACAGTTCAATTTGTATGCATCTCTTTCTTTGATCAGCATTTGAGCTTGCACTTTATTCAATTTTGCAACATTGATACCAATGTCTGCTGTAATTATAGGGTCAGTTTCCCCTGCTTTCAAAGTCATAACGTGGCCAAAAGTCTTTTCAGTATCAATGATGGCCGTCTTCTTATGGGGAGGGTACAATGCCCATATCATCAAGGAATTTTCATCATTATTATACCTTGTTCCCATATATACTTCATTAACTCCTTCTGGAGTAAGTTTATACTTATCATCTGTGTTATTCAGAAAACTATCAAAAACCAAAGCAGAATTTAAATCTAGACCAGGAAAAATCATGACCCCTACATCTTTAAGCAACTGTCTACCCTTGCTAGGTGTCATGTCTTGCATCTCTTTATCTATTGTTTCCTTCAACATATCTAATAATTGTTTTTCATTATCAGTAGAGACATCATCTACTGACTCTCTGATGTCTTTCTCTTTGTATTTATACAAAAATGATTTAAATTCCTTTGATTGAATAAACTTATCATCCGAAATGAAAGAATCATAGGTTGTTTGGCGTGGATCCTCATCAGCAGACCCCTCCTCATCATGTAGTACAACAGGAGGCTGATATTGTTGCATTTTCCTCTTGGACATCTCTACCTTTTTATCTGGTGGTTGTTCTTGCCCTGCCAGTTCTTCATCTTCAGAGGATACAACCTCAATTTCTGCTAACTGCTTTTTCTTTTCATTTAGATCCCTGTTATATTTTTCTACCACCAATTCGACTTCTGCTTCTTCTAAATTTCTAATGACATCATCATGTGGATAATGTATGTGCATGTATCCACTAAGATTCTATTTTCTTCTTGCAGAGTCAATAAAGCCTTCAGGGTCAAATCCTTTTCTCATCTCAGCAGTCATCATGTTATAATGCATCAATTTATCTAGAATGAGATTGTAACCTTCTTTTGAAACTACAGTAAAATCTCCAAAACATAAGGTGCTAGGCATAAACGATTGTTTGTCCTGTGAACTCAAATGCATCACATTTGAATAATGCATTTGCCTGCTTATCTCCAGATATGCAAGCCTGTCAGGGACAGTCTTGGGCAATATGAATGGAGCATCCTCAAAACCATAAACTCTAATCATAGTAGCATCTTCAAAACAATACCAGTCTCCCCAATTATGAGTGACAGTAGGGGGGCCACCAAAATCTTTTGGTCTGAGGAATCTTTTTATTTCAGTTGAAATTGAATATTCACAGGGATGATTAAAATACCTATACAGTACTTTTACACAATGCTCTTCAAATTGAGCATAGCTGGAATGGGCATATCTACTATCCCAAATTCTAGTCCATAGTTGTACAGGTATCTTTTCCCCTTTCTTATCTGCAGCAACAACTTGAAACTCAGTTGGCCATAACCCTACTTCCTGCCCATAATACAACACCATGTGCATAAGCATTGAGTAATGCTCAAAAGAGCATGCTGGAGCACTATTTTTTATTGCAGATAAACCAGAGTCCATTCTATTGGCAATATAGGAAGCATAATCGAATTGCCTTGCATTATGACACTGAATGTCAGAGGCTATGACCATCAGAGGAATGGTCATGAACTCAGGGACCTCTGAACCCAGGATTGGCCTACAGAGAAATAGGTATATTGTATATATGGTTCAAATATGGCTACATGAAAGGGAGGGCCATCATTTTCAGTTAAGGGCATCCCTTCTCCTTCAATCCTGGGCCTATGAATGGGCAACCTCCATCCATTGTAAGGTGTGTCCATTCTCCAATACTCCTTATCCAGATCTTCATAAATGATAGGGACAGTGCATAAATCATCTAAATCAAAAACCTCACAAATAGCATTTTTTGACAAATGCACAATTGGTTCTCCCTGTGGGTTGCAGATGGCTTTCAGGTTTGAATTATAATGTTTGGCAAGCAATTGAAGGAGTTCGACATTCAGGAATACATTGGGTACAACTAGTTTTCCTAAATTCATGTGCCATGGGTTTGACACAGGAGCATTCCTAAACCTTCTATTGTAGTGGAATCTGAAAAAGTCATATCCCCGAATTGGGGTCCAGATATCTCCCAGGCGTTTGTGTTTATCTTCTAATTTCTCCACCTGTGCCTTGAGTTGGGCAGACCTCCTAGCCTTGGGAGTTGACCCAGGCAATTGATCAATTAGATCTTGATTGAGTTTTCTTTCTTTTACTTTCTCCTTAGAGGTTTGTTCAATTTTTTGTTTCTTAGGCTTACTGGTTTCCTCTTGTAACTTTCTTCCTTTTCCCTTTCCTGGAGTTTCCATTTTAAAAAATTTTGGCAGAGAATTTAAATACAGGCTATACAGTGGTTTGTGTATATGTACTTGTCGTTCGGTGGCTGGAATTGGAATCCTCTGCTTTTGCCCTAAGAGTTCTTCTGTATTCTCTTCTCAGATAGTTTTTTGCAACTATAATGATCATAGAAATTTCGTAGCCGTTTGTATTTAATTATCTGATCAATTCAATGTTCATCGCTGTGAAATGTCACATCGCCATAACTCTTCTTATCGGCATGAATTTTGAAATGTCTGGGTGACCTTAATGCTTTTATGGCGCGAACAGTCAATCGGCGTGACCCCTCATTTGTATTCCCGATGCTATGTAATTTCATATCTTCAAGTGGGCGCGACCATCGGCATGACTTCCTTCATCGCCATATGATTTAGATTTCACTCCGAAGTAATGAGTCTTACCGATATGATTTGTTTATCAGGGTGATTAATACTATCGGGATAACATAATTATGTTTCCCTGACTCTTGTTGTCCCACCGATAGTCATATTACTTTGGATCAGAATGACTATTTTAATGTCTTGCCGCTAGAGTATACCCATCGGAATGAAACACACTATCGGGATAGCTTTCAAAAGATAACCTGATCCGAATCATCTCACCGATGGTTCTTTCATATTCTTTATCGGGCAGAGTACGTTAGAGTATCACCGATACCTTTTGATCGTCGTGACTTGTGAATCGGCGAGACTTAATTCCCTTGTCCCGATATGTTGAGTCATCCCGATAGATTTTGTATCGCTGTGAGTCTCACCGAAGACCTCTTTTCGCCAAGACCTTGAGTATCGGCGACTTATTTGTTTCTCATCCTGATAACTTATTTCTTGTCGATGGCTATTTGTTTCATTGCCCCCTTAGGATGTTCGGTGAAACTGTTACCGAAAGACTTCATCGGTATGATATATACCGTCGGGGTAGCTTTCGAAGGATCCTCTGATAGTTATTAGTCATACCGATCGGTATGACTACTTGGTTATCTTGCTGATGTAAAGTCATCGGTATTACTTATTCCATCGGTGACTTCTATAAATCTCTTTCTGATCTCTATTCTCACGCCAATGGTTATTTTCAAATGATTCCTTATGTATCGGTGTAGACAAAACAATATCTTGCCGATAGATTGACCTTGAAGAAATTTAACACTGCTCATCTATAGACATCTTGTGAGATGAATTAAATTTTTATTATGATTTTTTGGGATATTTTTTAGGATTTTGTTCAAATATGATGGAGTGAGAAGACAGTAAAATTTTTAAATTTTTACTGTCCTAACAGTGGCTCTGTCTGGGATGTATACTCCCTGTGAGTATGACAAGGATCCAGATCTCCTGGGGAAGTAGACCACATGTTTTATTTATTTGGGGGTGATGTTTTTATGAAAATGGTAAAAGGAAAGTAACAGATGATGGGGATCAGGAATGATTCCTAGACTACTGTGCATGGAGTAAAATATTTTGAGAATTATTTGAGGGTTGTCCATGCACTGGCAATGCTCAATTCTCTTTGTACATGTTTATGAAAAGAACTGCTTCAAATATTGCCCATGTACAGGCAATTCCTGCTCCTCTCCTGACATATTCTGTACATAGTAAGAATCATCACCTCCCTTGCCAGTGATAACGAAAGGACCCAACCACAGGGCTTCAAATTTTCCATGTTTTCCTTTGTCCTGACATCTTGCATTCCACATCAGTACCATATCATTTATTTCAAACTTTCTGTCTTTGGCCTTCTTGTCAAAGAGATATTTTACCTGTGATTGTAATTTAACATTCTGCCTCTGAGCTATTCTTCTTGTTTCATCAAGCTCTGCCAATTGTTCTAACCTTTCCTCCATTGGTTCAGGAATATTCAAGTCTTCCTGGAGAATGAATTTATACACTGGTATAAGATTGTCCAATGGTAATCTTGCTTGTGTTCCATATACCAACTCATAAGGAGATCTCCCAATTGCCCTTTTTATAGTAATTCTATCAGCCCATACTGCCACTCTCAATTTTGAATCCCAAGCTTTCTTATTTCTATCCAACATTCTTTTTATGATTTTCAAGAGGCTCTTATTACTTGATTCAGCTTGTCCATTGGCCTGTGGATGGTAGGGAGCAGCATAAGAAATAGTGATACCATGTGTACTGCAAAACCCTTTGAATTCATCAGATCTAAAACACATCCCATTATCTGTAATCAATCTTACTGGAGTACCAAATCTGCATATAATATTATCCATTAGAAAACTAATCACAACTTTACTTATAGCCTGTTTGGTTGGGATTGCTTCTACCCATTTTGTAAAGTAATCAGTAGCCACTAAAATCCATCTATGCCCTCTGTTAGCACTCATTTTGACCTAGAGGTTGATTTTTCATGTTTAGGGGGTTTCTTCATTTGAACCCTATATCTTCTTGCCCATTTTCCTAAGTGTTGGACCTCCTCGGCATTTTTCAGTTGCAGCATCATATTTTCTTCGAGGAGGAAGTCATCATCATCATGTTTGCTTCGATGGTGGTCAGCATCTCATGTTTTCTGTCAACTTGTTTTTCATCAGGATCATCATATTTCAATATCGGGTGATGTTTGGATATCATCCCGATCCTGCTGATGAGCTACAATGTGCCTTAATTTTCTTGCGGAGGGTGATTTTTCAATTATCCGGTGATCTTCTAATTATCACCCTGCCCTTTTATGATGATGATGTCACCCCGATCTTCCGAGGGGGTCATTTTCTAAGTTGTTCAACCCGGCCTATTTTTTCTTAAGGGTCGTCGTCATCATCATGATCATATTTCCAGTTATCGCCGTGTTGCTTGCGAGGGTCATCATATTGTCTACCTGCATGATCTTTCGCTGGGGTGATATTTTAACATCGGGTGATCTTTGTTAAGATCTTCCTGATGATGTTGCTGTAAAGTTCTAAGTGTGACCCGATTTTTATCGTGGTCATCATGTTTTGGACATCAGGATGATCTTAGTCAATATCATCCTGATGTTGTTGTATCACTTCATGTTCGTTGTTTTATCATCCTGATGATGCTGATATCAAGGAGATATCCGCCTGCCGACTTCGTGCATTATCTAGTGGGGGGTGATCTTTTCAAATATCTGGCATATTCATCTATCACCCCGATCTTATAGTGGAGCTACAGTGCAGCATGATATTTGTGCATCGGGATGATATTTCCAAATATCTGGTTATCTTCCGAATATCATCCTGATGTCGATATGATGATGACGTCATCCGGATATGAAGAGGTGCGTAGTAGGCAGATATGCTGATGACATCAGCAGGATATGACGATGACGTCATCAGGATGTTCATCGGCCAGACTTTTGGTATCGGCTAAGCAGGAGGATCTTCCTCCGATGGATCAGGTTGTGCCGATGAAGGTGATTATCATGCAGGTTATATTGCGATATGATGCTGATGTCAGGGTGATATTTCAAGCGACAGGATATCATGCTGTTGGAGGATGATGATGAAGTCTTATACTAGTGTCGTCAGGAGCAAAAGCACCAACATTATATATGCTCGTGGCCTAGTATATAAAGTGTTGAAAAGGTCGCCGCGGGGTGCATGTGGGATAATTGATATCCTGCATATTTGAAATATCATGACGATGAGGTATCTTGGAGGGAAATGGTTGCGATGCACAGTTTGACGTTTTCCCGAGGCCGCGGGTTGGTGCGCCATTAATGGCGAAGGTTGCAGAGGTATGGACGGATCTGGTACCCGATTGAAGGTGTACATCAACGGACAGTGGCGCAGGGCTCGAGGTCTCTTCCTGTCTCCTCCCCTACCTGCTGCATTCATGTTTGGGTGCCAATCTGGTAATGCGTTGAGCGCCATTTTTCTGATACTGTGTATCTGGCGGGAATTTTGGTCAACCATGTAATTAATTGCTGTGGTACACTACCTGGCTATTATAAGCAGGAAGTGTTACTCATTTTTGGTTGTTGAAAGTTGAAGATTTTTGGCTCTGTAATTCAAAACAAGCTGATCTGGCTGCTCTGTACAGCTAAACCTGTGAGTCTATGTATCTCTTGTTGTATGTTTTGGCACGAACCCACTGATTTCATGATTAATCTTATATGAGAAATGCTATCTTAGCATGTGTTTTGTTAATTCTGTCTCCAGTATTGCATGTATTCTTCTTCTGAATCTGGATATTTGGGTAATGTTTAGATTCTAGAGCATAGAATTCCTATGTTGAATGTCTGATCTTTTAACTTCTGCTCAAGGGGTAGATTAAACTGTTTTCAGGTTGAACATTGGGAAGGGTATACTGCAGTAGGGATGCCATAAGTAGAGATAACTTAACACTCTGTATTGGGAGATATCTGTAAGGCAGGTATCACATATATCCCCCTGAAATCCAGTTTTAGCTGTTCATGTTGATCATTCACAGGTGTATGTCTACTGACTCCAGGCCCTGGATAGGCACCAATCTTGCTTTGTGTTTGTGTTACAACCATGTCCAGCTTTGCATCCAAACTTAAAATCCAAATCAAAATCTAAAACGACCATTAGGACATTAGAATTAGTTTTAGGATCCTCAGTCCTCTGTCTACAACTGTAAATAGGCCCAAAGCTAGCCCCTTTGCTCTTATCTTTCAGTTTTGGTCTACTTACAGGAGGACTTATCTGCTTTCTGTCAGCATCCTAGCCTTTGTATGCATATCCGCATGGATGTTGAGTAGGGAATACCCCCTAGGTTTTGCAGAGCCTGAAGAAGAAGAGGAGATAAAATACAGAGTCTATCTCCTACACTGTTGGCCCCTAGCCCAGAGATCCTGTTGATCACTGATGGCTACCTTGTAGGGAAATCTGGGAATAAGCATCCAGTCTGGGAAAAAGTCAACAGAAATTGGCGACTCCGCTGGGGAATTTGTGAAAGAACCCTAGTTTTCAAAAGAAAACAGTTCCTAGTAATAGGTGGCGACTCCGAAGTAATCTCCCAACTGGTCAAAGTAAAATTTATATGCAGGGGAGAAGATCCCAACAAAATCCTTTATTTAAAGAGTTACCAGTAACAAGAAGAATGATGTACAGAAGAAAGGGAGCTGTCTCAGTTAGTCATGAGGGTTCCCCCAGAAAAGGTGATGATATGCAAGATAACCCTAGGCCATCAGGATAGCATGTGCCTTACTTTTCAAATGCAGAAGCTGATATTCAAGGTGCATATGAGAGGCAACAGGGTGGTAGCATGAGAATGAGGTCAGAGGTGTTCCAAGAACGCCCATTTCTAGACCCTAGTGAAAGGTTTGAAGAGGTAGAGTCTCTGAGGGATGACAAAGATGATGACCAGAATGGTATGAGACCATCTACCTCCATGCCTAAGGATGAACAGTTAGCTAAAGAAATCAGAAATCTAAGAGCAGAACTAGAATATCTACAAGCCATGAAAATCAGAGATGATATGAAGCAGAAAGTGTAAGCTTTAAGAACTGCCCAAAATGATTCAGTTCCTACCCTAGAGAATGCAAATGTGCAGAGACATCAGCAAAGAAATGAAGTGCAACATCAGCATAATGATGAGAGACAAAATGTGAATGATGCTAGGATACCACTGAACAATGTAAGGAACCAGAATGTAAACAGAAATATCAATGTTAATCAGTTAAACAGACAGCCCATGCAGTTAGATAGATTCAGGCAGTTGGTATTTGATGGTATTCTTGGGTATCCTAACCCCATTGACAAGCATCTGAGGCTGCAAGTGCCTAAATTTTCAGGAAACAACACAGTGTCAGGAGAAGATCATCTAAAAGCCTTTCAAAATGTCATGGATAACTTTGAGGTTGAAGATGAGGATGTTTTCATGAAGTCATTCATGCAATCCTTAATAGATGAGGCAAGAGAATGGTACAAGAATCTGCCTGACCGGAGTATTTCATCATGGGATGATTTTAAAAGGATGTTCAAGGAGCAATATGGTGACAAAACTGACCCTAGCTTTTTTGTAAATGAGTTCACCAGTATCACTAAAGGGTGAAATGAGCAGGTTGCAGATTTTAATGCAAGATTTACTAAAGTGTTAAACAAATTGCCACATCACATGAGGCCAAATGAACCAATGTGCATAATATTGTATATCAATGCCTTTGATGCAAAAACTGCATATGGATTAAGAGATAAAGGTCCTGCTACTCTCAGGGATGCTTTCAGAATTGCAGTGAATATTGAAAACAACAGGAAAGCATCGGGCAAGACAAATAGAAGGGATGATATAAAAATTCTGCAGAATCCAAACAAGCCTCAGAACACTCAAGGTAATACATCTGCCCCTGAAGATAAGATAGACAAATTGGCAAATGTTGTTAAGGACCTAAGCTATAGATTAGCTAGAAGTGAAAAAGGGATGGGTCCTGATAGGCAAGTCTATCAAAGGCAGGAAAAGAGGCCATCATTGCATGATATGCCTTATAACACCAATTGGCATGATGGTAAGCCTATATTCCCACGTAACAACACAAATCAGAGAGCTCAACATGTCAAAGAAACTCCTGATCCTCTAAAGAAAGCTATAAATATTGTTGATGATGCTCCATGGTGTATAATTTGCCAGATGCCACATTCACAGTTACAGTGTATGATTGCTCAATCCTTGTATGATAATGCTACATCTTGTAATGAATGCAATGAGCCACATTATGTGCAAGATGATGATGTTAATACGATGTCCATAGGTAATGGATACACTCTTTATGATGCTGATGAGAATACAGATCATCAAATTCAGGCCTGCCAACAGTTCCCATATGATGAAGATAATGAAGATAACTATGTGTATGCTCAGAGCTCACACAATTTTCTGAGTAACTTACGACGACCTTCTGATGAGGAAATTAGAGCCTTCACAGCTGCAGCAGTTGCTCAAGTCAAAAGCAACTACAATCTCAGAGGTAAAAATCAAGTAGGCAGCCCACATCAACCAGAAGATATTTCTGCAGGTCAGCTAATGCATGGTCATAAAGGAATTGAACCACAAAAAAGGCAGTGGGTAAATAATAAACAGAATTTTAGACATAGAATAGGTCATGAATCCCAAGGACCAGAAAATAGAATCCCTCAGACTGAAGATCAAAGTAAAGGTTCCCAAGACAAGAATGATGATCAGGGAACTATGAAAGTAAAAGCTAAATCAGCTCAGGATAAAAACAAGATTGTGGAGCAAGCTACAACTGTTATACAAAATTATGCTCCATTTGATATAGCTCAGGTCCTCTCTCAGGTAAAAGTCTCTGTTCCACTTATGGAACTCATGAAAGTGGAAGAGATCAAGAATAGGACAATATCCCTAATTTCAGGGGTGCCCTTTCAAGCTAAACAAAATGTTCAGATCCAGGGTGAGAAACATGTCATGTGTAATGAAGAAGATGAGGCTCCTGAAGTCTATTTAGGAGTGACTATGACAAAGTGTCCTTCACAAGTGGAACCATTTTATGTTTCCCTGGTTATAAATGGAAAAATAATTAGAAATTGTATGCTTGACTCTGGAGCATCTACAAATGTCATGCCTTTGGCCATCATGCAACAAGCTGGATTGAAAATTGACAAGGCATGTGGAAAATGTTATGCTATGGATGCCAGAGAGGTACCAGTTATTGGAATCATGAAGGATGTAGATTTCAAACTGGCAGCATTTCCTGAAAAGAGATATAAAATGAATATAACAGTGGTTGACATCAAGCCACAGTATGGTATGTTGTTGTCAAGAAGATGGGCAACACTAATTGGTGGAAGTATGCAGCTGGACCTGTCATATGCCATGATTCCAATGAATGGTAGGGATGTTAAGCTAATCAGAGAACAAAGATCATCAGAGACAGTGGAAGACCAAGAAGCAGAGGAACAGGTATGCTTTGTAGACACTGACTGTGATAACTTCAAGGTTGTCTCAGATGATACAGAAGATAAAAAGAAAATTGCCTGCATTGAAGAATTGGATCAGCGAGGTTTGTGGACCATGTTTTTTGATGGAGCTTGTGCAAAAGAAGGCTCTGGAGCTGGAGTTGTTTTCCTGTCTCCAACTGGTAAGCTCCTCAAATTCTCTTTCTTGCTGAGGTTCAATTGCACAAACAACATTGCAAAATATGAGGCTTTACTCTTAGGCCTAAATATTGCTCTCAAACATGGAATTAAAATGTTAAGAGTATTTGGCGATTCTAAGCTGATTGTATCCCAAATTAGAGATAAGTATGCTTCAAAAAACAAAAGATTGAAACAATACAAGCATGCTGTTTGGGATACCATTGAACTATTTGATGCATTTTCAATAGGCTGGGTAGAAAGGTCAAAGAATGTTATGGCTGATTTCTTAGCCAATGTTGCAATAAGGCCAGATGACATCACTCTGTCAGATGTTACAAATGTAGAAGTTAAAATTAGGCCTGCAGTACCAGAAAATATATGCAATTGGCAAGTGTTTAATGATGATAGGGACTTGTTGAAATTTTTGCACTGCATAGATGAATATGAGAATCAAGAAATTGATTTCCAAGCTTTTGTAGAGACTATAGATGGAAAAGAAACTCTTGTGGGAAAAGAGATAATTCAATTGAAGACTAATAAAATCCCTAGAGGGTTGGTAGCTTTGGAAAGAGCTTTTGACAGTAAAGATAAATTGGTCACAAGGACATCTCCCACAAATAAGGAAGATTTAGAAGAGATAAATTTGGGGACATCTCAGGCCCCTCAGAAGGTATACATTGGTAAACAGCTCAAACCACACATTAGGAGTATGCTGATTGCATTATTGAAAAAGTATAAACATGTTTTTGCTTGGTCATATGAGGACCTAAAAGCCTATAGGGAAGATTTATTCCAGCATGAGATCCCATTGAAGCCTGGAGCTAAGCCATTTAGACAAAAGCAAAGACCTATTAATCCTACCTTAGCTCCCAAGATGCAAGAAGAACTCAAAAGGCTCAGGGAAGTTGGAATAATTGTGCCAATTAGGCATTCAACTTGGGTGTCTAACCTTGTCCCAGTCAGAAAAAAGAATGGTGATATTAGGCTTTGTGTTGACTTCAGGAACTTGAATGTATCCTCTTTAAAGGATAACTATCCACTGCCTAATATGGAAGCTATGTTGCAGAGAGTGACTGGTTGTGAACTCTTATCCATGATGGATGGATTTTCAGGTTATAATCAGGTGAAGGTAAAGGAATCAGAATAGTATAAGACCGCCTTTACCACTCCATGGGGAACTTATGTGTATGTTAGAATGCCCTTCGGACTAACCAATGCAGGTGCTACATTTCAAAGAGCAATGGATGTTGCTTTTGCAGGGCTGATTGATTCAATTCTGGCTGTATATCAGGATGACTTGACTGCTTACTCAAAGAAAGAAGAGCAGCATTGTTTGCATCTGGAGCAGATTTTCATAAGAGCACTAGAGTATGGTATTTCTTTAAATCCAAAGAAGTGTGCCTTTGGGGTAGTTGAAGGAAAGCTCCTGGGACATATTGTTTCCAAGGATGGAGTCAGGATAGATCCAGAGAGAGTGGCTGCTATTGACAGAATTCAAATGCCAAAAACTATAAAAGGAGTTCAGTCCTTCTTTGGACAGATAAATTTTGTTAGGAGATTTGTTCCCAACTTTGCAGAAACCACAAGGAACATTTCCAAGATGATGAAGAAGGATGCAACTGTCCACTGGGAAAGGGAAGCAATAGAATCATTTCAGAGTATCAAAGAGGCAATCAAGATGGCCCCTGTTCTTAAATCTCCTAATTTTTCTAGGCCATTCCAAGTATTTTCATCTGCTTCCTTTCATAATATTGCTGCATGTTTGCTACAGAAAAACGAAGATGGTTTTGAATAGCCCATCACTTTCTTCAGTATGTCCTTGCAAGCCTCTGAGTTGAAGTATGATATTATGGAAAAACAGGCATATGCACTAGTCAGAGCCATCAAAAGTTTCAGACCATACTTGGTAGGATCATATATAATTGCATATGTACCCCATGCAGCAGTCAAAGACATATTCACTCAGCAGGAGGTGACTGGAAGAAGGTGCAGATGGATAAACAAACTGCAAGAGTTCAACATAGACATACAGATTACCAAGTTGATAAGAGGACAAGGATTAGCCAAGATAATGGCACAGTCAAACTTGGAAGCATGCCAAGTTAATGCAGTCCAAAATGAGAGTGTAAATGTATCAGGATCTGAATGGTACAAGGATATTATCTACTACTTGCAAAATCTGAATTGTCCTTCCCATTTCAGTGACAGTCAAAAGAGGACTTTAAAGTTACATGCAATCAGGTATGTTATTGTTCAAGGTGAGCTATACTGGAAAAACCCTGATGGTGTGCTGCTGAGATGTGTGGATGAGGATATGGCTAACAATGTTTTGATTGATATGCATAAATGATTGTGTGGTGGACATTATACTGCCCAAACAACAGCTCATAAAATTCTCAGAGTAGGATATTGGTGGCCCACTCTCTTTTCAGATGCACAAAAGTTAGTGAGGAAGTGTGACCCTTGCCAAAGATTTTCAGGAAAGCTGAAATATGATGGTGCTTTACCCCTCGGAACTGTAACTGTGGATGCTCCATTTCAGCAATGGGGAATTGACTTCATAGGGGAAATTGCAGACAGATCAAGTGGGGGACACAGTTGGATTTTGGTGGCAACTGATTACTTTACCAAATGGATTGAGGCCATTCCAACTAAGAGAGCTACAAGTAAGGTGGTAACAGATTTCATGCTAGAAAATATTATCATCAGGTTTGGAGTACCATTCAAGATAGTCACTGATAATGCTATGTGCTTTAGATCAGGTGAATTTGTTGATTTTTGCAACAGGTATGGGATAAATCTATCATATACATCACCATATCACCCACAAGGGAATGGTCAAGCAGAATCAAGCAATAAAAGCATCATGAAAATTATCAAGAGGATACTAGACAAGAACAGGAGAGCTTGGGACTCAAAATTGAACTTAGCAATATGGGCTGACAGAGTGACAGTAAAAAGGGCTATTGGGACGTCACCTTTTGAGCTAGTATATGGTGCATCAGCCAGATTGCCCATAAACAATCTCCTACCAGTTTACAGATTCATTCAAGAAAATGATGAGGAGATTGAAGATTCCATGACAGAAAGAGTGAACCAGCTGGTTGCATTGGATGAAAACAGAAGGAAAGCCCACCAGATCAATCTCAAAAGACAACAAGATGTGAAATATCAGTTTGACAGGAGAGCTATAAAAAGGAAGTTTCAAGTCAATGATCTGGTGCTCATTTGGAATGCAAAAGGTTAAGAAAAGGGTAAACATGGTAAATTTGAACCTTTATGGATGGGCCCATATCAGATTTGCAGTACTCATGGGGAGGATTCTTATTTCCTCCAGGCCCTAGATGGTGAAGTTCTGGAATTGCCTGTGCATGGCCAATTCCTTAAGTTCTATTTTGCATAAATGACTTGTCGCTATGCACATTTGTAAAAACATGTATGTAGTGTAAATGTCTTGTGCAGTTCGTGCTTTTTGGTTTTTTGCCTGGTCTGCCTGGAGATCTGGTTCTCGCTGCAGGTTTTCACCTGCACGTCCCCATTCGGAGCCAGTGTTAGCACTCATTTTGACCTGGAGGTTGATTTTTCATGTTTAGGGGGTTTCTTCATTTGAACCCTATATCTTCTTGCCCATTTTCCTAAGTGTTGGACCTCCTCGGCATTTTTCAGCTGCAGCATCATATTTTCTTCGAGGAGGAAGTCATCATCATCATGTTTGCTTCGATGGTGGTCAGCATCTCATGTTTTCTGTCGACTTGTTCTTCATCAGGATCATCATATTTCAATATCGGGTGATGTTTGGATATCATCCCGATCCTACTGATGAGCTACAATGTGCCTTAATTTTCTTGCGGAGGGTGATTTTTCAATTATCCGGTGATCTTCCAATTATCACCCTGCCCTTTTATGATGATGATGTCACCCCGATCTTCCGAGGGGGTCATTTTCTAAGTTGTTCAACCCGGCCTATTTTTTCTTAAGGGTCGTCGTCATCATCATGATCATATTTCTAGTTATCGCCATGTTGCTTGCGAGGGTCATCATATTGTCTACCTGCATGATCTTTCGCTGGGGTGATATTTTAACATCGGGTGATCTTTGTTAAGATCTTCCTGATGATGTTGCTGTAAAGTTCTAAGTGTGACCCGATTTTTATCGTGGTCATCATGTTTTGGACGTCAGGATGATCTTAGTCAATATCATCCTGATGTTGTTGTATCACTTCATGTTCGTTGTTTTATCATCCTGATGATGCTGATATCAAGGAGATATCCGCCTGCCGGCTTCGTGCATTATCTAGTGGGGGGTGATCTTTTCAAATATCTGGCATATTCATCTATCACCCCGATCTTATAGTGGAGCTATAGTGCAGCATGATATTTGTGCATCAGGATGATATTTCCAAATATCTGGTTATCTTCCGAATATCATCCTGATGTCGATATGATGATGACATCATCCAGATATGAGGAGGTGCGCAGTAGGCAGATATGCTGATGACATCAACAGGATATGATGATGACGTCATCAGGATGTTCATCGGCCAGACTTTTGGTATCGGCTAAGTAGGAGGATCTTCCTCCGATGGATCAGGTTGTGCCGATGAAGGCGATTATCATGCAGGTTATATTGCGATATGATGCTGACGTCAGGGTGATATTTCAAGCGACAGGATATCATGCTGTTGGAGGATGATGATGAAGTCTTATACTAGTGTCGTCAGGAGCAAAAGCACCGACATTATATATGCTCGTGGCCTAGTATATAAAGTGTTGAAAAGGTCGCCGCGGGGTGCATGTGGGATAATTGATATCCTGCATATTTGAAATATCATGACAATGAGGTATCTTGGCGGGAAATGGTTGCGATGCACAGTTTGACATTTTCCCGAGGCCGCGGGTTGGTGCGCCATTAATGGCGAAGGTTGCAGAGGTATGGACAGATCTGGTACCCGATTGAAGGTGTACATCAACGAACAGTGGCGCAGGGCTCGAGGTCTCTTCCTGTCTCCTCCCCTACCTGCTGCATTCATGTTTGGGCGCCAATCTGGTAATGCGTTGAGCACCATTTTTCTGATACTGTGTATCTGGCAGGATTTTTGGTCAACCATGTAATTAATTGCTGTGGTACACTACCTGGCTGTTATAAGCAGGAAGTGTTACTCATTTTTGGTTGTTGAAAGTTGAAGATTTTTGGCTCTGTAATTCAAAACAAGCTGATCTGGCTGCTCTGTACAGCTAAACCTGTGAGTCTATGTATCTCTTGTTGTATGTTTTGGCATGAACCCACTGATTTCATGATTAATCTTATATGAGAAATGCTATCTTAGCATGTGTTTTGTTAATTCTGTCTCCAGTATTGCATGTATTCTTCTTCTGAATCTGGATATTTGGGTAATGTTTAGATTCTAGAGCATAGAATTCCTATGTTGAATGTCTGATCTTTTAACTTCTACTCAAGGGGTAGATTAAACTGTTTTCAGGTTGAACATTGGGAAGGGTATACTGCAGTAGGGATGCCATAAGTAGAGATAACTTAACACTATGTATTGGGAGATATCTGTAAGGCAGGTATCACATATATCCCCCTGAAATCCAGTTTTAGCTGTTCATGTTGATCATTCACAGGTGTATGTCTACTGACTCCAGGCCCTGGATAGGCACCAATCTTGCTTTGTGTTTGTGTTACAACCATGTCCAGCTTTGCATCCAAACTTAAAATCCAAATCAAAATCTAAAACAACCATTAGGACATTAGAATTAGTTTTAGGATCCTCAGTCCTCTGTCTACAACTGCAAATAGGCCCAAAGCTAGCCCCTTTGCTCTTATCTTTCAGTTTTGGTCTACTTACAAGAGGACTTATCTGCTTTCTGTCAGCATCCCAGCCTTTGTATGCATATCCTCATGGATGTTGAGTAGGGAATACCCCCCTAGGTTTTGCAGAGCCTAAAGAAGAAGAGGAGATAAAATACAGAGTCTATCTCCTACACTGTTGGCCCCTGGCCCAGAGATCCTGTTGATCACTGATGGCTACCTTGTAGGGAAATCTGGGAATAAGCATCCAGTCTGGGAAAAAGTCAACACCCTCCACTTGATTTTTTTGAGATTTCACCTATAAAATCAATACCCCATTGATAAAATGGAGCCTCAACCTACATAGGTTTTAAGGGTAGTGCTCCTTGATATTTTAACTTGCCTGAGAACTTCTGGCATGCTTCACACTTTCTAGTGTACTGGTATGAATCATTAAAAACTTTAGGCCAATAATAGCCTGCCCTCAAGATTTTGTGGGCTGTAGTTTTCGCTGAGAAATGACCCCCACACATACCTTCATGCAACTCCTTCATAATACGTTTTGACTGATATTCATCCAAGCATAATAGTAGAACCCCATCTCTGTTTTTCCAATAAAGATCCCCACTGATGAGTACATATTTTGAAGCTTATAGTTTGAGTGTCCTCCTTTTGTTATCATCATATCCTTCAGGACACTTCATATGATTTAGATAATATATTATATCAGTATACCATGGAGTGTGTTCAATACTGGTACTTGCATCAACATTACATATCTGAGAGGCTTCTAGATTACTTTCAGCCATCAATTTGGCAAGACCCTGTCCCCTTACCAAATTAGTGATTTGGATTTCAATGTTGAATTCCTGAATCCTATTGATCCACCTACATCTCCTACCGGTGACTTCAGTTTGGATCAATACATCCTTCACTGCAGCATTAGGAACATATGCTGTGATTTTAGCTCCCACCAAATATGGTCTAAAATTTTTAACTACTTTTACCAATGCATATGCTTGTTTTTCAATAATGTCATATTTCAACTCTACATTTTGAAGGGACTTGCTGAAGAATGAGATAGGCTGTTCATATCCATCATTGTTTTTCTGTAATAACACTGCTGCTACTGTATGATAGGAAGCAAATGAGAAAAGTTGGAAAGGTTTACTGAAGTCAGAGGACACTAAGACTGGAGCTTGCTTGATTGCCTCCTTAATATTACCAAATGCTTCTAGTGTTTCTGTTGTCCATTTTATTTCTGAGTTCTTCTTCAGCATTCTTGATATAGGACAAACAATTTCTGCAAAATTTGGTATAAATCTTCTGACAAAATTTATCTGGCCAAAAAATGATTGTATGGCTTTTACATTCTTTGGAATAGGGAGCTGATCAATTGCTTTTACCCTTTCAGGATCTATTTTAACTCCTTCCTTCGAGACTATATGGCCAAGCGATTTTCCTTCTGTCACAACAAAATGGCATTTTTTAGGGTTCAATGATTTCCCATATTCTAGGGCTTTGATAAATACTTGTTCTAAATGTGTGCAATGATCTTCGGCCCTTTTAGAATATGCTATCAAGTCGTCTTGATATACTATCATAATCTTATTGATCAATTTAGCAAAAGTTACATCCATTGCTCTTTGGAATGTTGCTCCAACATTAGTTAATCTGAATGGCATTCTCAAATATACATATGTTCCCCACAGAGTGGTGAATGCAGTCTTAAATTGTTCAGACTCCTTAACCTTTACCTGATTGTAATCGGAGAAACCATCCATCATTGACAACAATTCGCATCCAGTGACTTTCTGCAATATTGCCTCCATATTGGGAAGAGGATAATTATCTTTGAGGGAAGATTTATTCAAGTTTCTGAAATCCACACACAGTCTAATGTCACCATTCTTTTTCCTTACAGGCACTAAATTTGAAACCCAGGAAGAATGTCTAATAGGTTTGATTATAGCTCCATCCCTTAACTTTGTAAGTTCCTCTAACATTTTAGGGGCTAGTGTAGGATTAATCGGTCTCTGTTTCTATCTGAATGGTTTAGCATCTTGCTTCAGTGGTATCTCATGTTGAAATAGATCCTCTCTATATGCCTTTAAGTCATCATATGACCAGGCAAACACATGCTTGTACTTCTTGAGCAGGTTGATAAGTCTGCTCCCGATTTTTGGGTCAAGACTTTTTCCAATATACACATTTTTTGGAGTTGTTTGTGTCCCCAAATTGATTTCTTCAAGGTTACTAGGTATCACTGGTGTGTCTTTCTTTTTATATCTATCATGGCCATCAAATGCCTTTTCTAATGCAATAAGTCCTTTGGGTATCTTATTCGTTTTCAACTGAACCACTTCTTGGCCAAAAAGGATTTCCTTCCCATCACGTTCCTCCACAAATGCACTGAAATCAATCTCTTGATTTTCATAATAATCAGTACAATGCAAGAAATTGATTATATCAGCATCACTATCAAATACTTGCCAATTCTGTATATTATCAAGGATGGTAGGTCTAGTTTTAAATTCAACTTCTGTGATTCCTCCCAATGTGACATCATCTCTTTTTAATGCAATGTTTGCTTAAAAGTTTGCCATAATGTTTTTAGACCGATCAACCCAGCTAATTGAAAAGGCATCAAATAATTCAACACTATCCCAAACTGCATTTCTGTACTGTCTTAACCTTTTATTTTTAGATAAGTATTTTTCTCTTATTTGGGCGATGACTAGTTCAGAATCACCATAGACAGCCAACTTTTTTATTTTGTGTTTGGTGGCTATGTTTAGGCCAATGAGCAGGGCTTCATACTCAGCTACATTATTTGTGCATTCAAATGTCAATAGGAAAGAGTATTTAAAAGTTTTACCTCCTGGTGAAATGAAAATTACTCCAGCCCCATTTCCTATTTTACTGCATGCACCATCAAAATACGTTTTCCACAACTCATTTTCTTCTTTCATAGATTCAGTGTGTATTGGGTCAATGTTATGTAACTCTGGTGTAGTTTCTCTGACTTTGAAAACTGCAAAATCTGTGTCACAAAAGAAATTCACTTGATGCCGGTCCATTCTTTCTATGATATTGTCATACCTTGGCTCTCTACACAATTTGATTTCCTTGTCACCCACTGGAATGGTGGCATATGATAAATCTAACTGAACATTGCCTCCTGCCATTGCAGCCCATTGCCTTGATAAAAGCATCCCATAATACGGTGGGATGTCTGTTGGATCTAGGGCATACAACTGAGAGGGGGGGTGAATCAGTTGTATAAAACTTCTTGTTCTTTCAAACACTTGATTCTTGGTTGTTAGTTAACAGCATATCAATTAATCATCCATGAAAGCATTATACACAAACACAAGAGCAGTTAAACATCAACACATTGAACACCAAGATTTTGACGTGGAAAACCCGGTTAAGGGAAAAACCACGGGGTGATTAACCCAAGAATTATTCTCTGTTAGAAGAATAAGAAAAAGAATGGCACTTGCCAATTAGGGCTCACTGCCCGAGCACACTGCTCACAAAGAGGCCCACTGCCTACAAGGAGACACACTGTCTACAAAGTGATAAGAATCACAGTCTTGAACTGGAGAATGACATCTCTACCATGTCCGGATCAGTTCCATTTAAGCCCAAAAACTTCTGCTCTGCCTTTCGCACTTCTCTTCACTATGCCACACTCATCCACACAAAACCACACTTTGAAATGAACTCACAAACCGTTATTTATATAAGACATCGACTTAGGAACAAACATCTAAGTCGGCAAACAACCATAAGAGTATCCGCAAGATGAATAACACATCCGGTCGGCCACCACAAGAACATTCGCAGGATGAACAACTCATCCGGTCGGCTAAACAGAGCAAGAACTTCATCCGGAAGAATAACTTCAATTCTGGGCTCTAATATCAATGCAGATCAACAACACAACCTCAACACGATCCAGAAAACTTCACAAGCCTGCCTGAATGACCAGGTACGTCCACATTTCCTTTACTTACTGAAATCTCTTATCCTCCTTATCCAGAACTTCAAGAACACAGTCTGTCGCCACTGTCATAATGCAAGAGGTACTTCCGGACCTCCAAATCATACACAACTCGAGATGGCACATCACAAGGACATCCCAAACACTCTTTCCAATCCGCAAATTAGGATTGTACAATTCCGGACCTCACCGGACCTTTCTGTGATCCTCTGTCACCTCTAAGCACTTGCCGGAACCGGTTCCACACAGACAGCCATAACTTCTTCAGGTCTTCATGCGGACCTCTGGAAACTTGACTGAAGCATCTCAAGACTTATATCTGCAAACCCTTTAATCCGCATCCTCCGGTTCTCAACCTATCCAATATATTTGCCTTCTTCTCATCACTGTTCTTCACTGTTCCTGACTGAGGCTAATTTTCTCAATATCCTCAACACACAGCTCATCCAATCCTTCTTGTCAATGTAATATGAGTATGTTGACATCAATGACAACACTGGTTCACCTCATACTTGCAACAATCTCCCCCTTTGTCATTGATGGCAACATATGATGTGAAAAACCATCAAGACAAGAACTTCTCCTTTCTGTCACAGCTCCCCCTATCAACAACAACTTTTCACATGTCTTCTCTTCCATTACTGCTCCCCCTTTGATCATTAACCACTTGTTTTTCACATGTCTTCTCTCCCCCTTTGACATCAATGGCAAAGGGCTCTTACTTGCAATTCTAATATATCAGAATCATACCAGCTGCTCCCCCTTAGTTGCAGCTCCCCATCATTAATCCGGATCACAAGATATGATTGTGATATCCACCGGACTGATGCACATTAGTGCATCCTAGTTCATCATCGGAGGGGCCATGACCCCTAACTTCTCCTGGAGATATTCAAAAGAATCCTTGGGAAGAGGTTTAGTAAAGATATCTGCAATCTGATCCTTGGAGGGAACATACTCCAATCTGACTTCTTCCTTGTTTACTTGTTCTCTCAAAAAGTGAAACTTGATAGATATGTGCTTAGTCTTAGAATGCAACACCAGATTCTTAGAAATATTAATTGCACTTGAATTATCACAGAAAATTGTGATAGGCTCCTCATATTCAATTTTAATGTCTCTTAGCATCTGCTTCATCCATAAGATTTGAGTGCAACTACCTGCTGCTGCAATGTATTCTGCTTCAGTTGTAGACAGAGATATTGCATCTTGTTTCTTGCTTAACCAAGAAACCAATCTCTTCCCCAAAAAGAATGCTCCACCACTAGTGCTCTTACGGTCATCCACATCACCTGCCCAATCTGCATCTGTGTAAGCATGAAGAGAGAAATCCGGATCTCTAGGGTACCATAGACCATACTCAACTGTTCCTTTCAAGTACCTAAAAATTCTTTTGATTGCCATAACATGAGATTCTCTAGGATCACCCTGGAATCTTGCCACAAGACCAATAGCCTGCATTATATCTGGTCTAGTTTGAGTGAGATACAACAATCCACCAATCATTGATCTATACTTTGTCTGATCTGCCTTTGGAGAATCATCATCTTTGCTTAACTTACATCCGGTTGCCATAGGAGTGTTCATTGGCTTTGAGTCTTCCATACCAAATTTCCTTAACAATTCTTTCACATATTTGGTCTGAGAAATGAAGATCCCTTCTTTTGTTTGAGTAATTTGCAGACCCAAGAAGAAATTCATTTCACCAAGCAGAGACATTTCAAACTCACTTTTCATCTGATTTGCAAAAGTTTTGCACATACTATCTCTTCCTCCAAAAATGATATCATCCACAAACACTTCAACAATCAAAATGTTATCATGATCAATTTTGAAATATAAGTTACTGTCAGCAGTACCTTTGTTGAATCCAATCTGCATAAGATGCTTATCCAACCTTTCATACCATGCTCTTGGGGCTTGCTTCAATCCATACAAAGCTTTCTTCAACTTGCAGACCATATCATCATTATCAGACAATTGAAATCCATCCGGTTGTTCAATGTAGACTTCTTCTTCCAGATCACCATTTAGGAAGGCAGACTTGACATCCATCTGATATACCTTGAAGTCTTTGAAGGCAGCGTATGCAAGAAGTAATCTGACTACTTCAATTCTTGCCACCGGAGCAAAAGTCTCTTCAAAGTCAATTCCTTCTATTTGAGAGTACCCTTTGCAGACCAATCTAGCTTTGTTTCTGATTACTTCACCAGCTTCATTTAGTTTGTTTTGAAAGACCCACTTGGTTCCAATTACATTCCTATCTCTAGGTCTGGGAACAAGATCCCAAGTATGATTTTTCTCAATTTGCATCAATTCATCTTCCATTGCTTTGGTCCAGTTTTCATCATTGCAGGCTTCATTTATTGTTTTAGGTTCAATCTTTGAAATTAGACAACATTCATCCTGATTTTGAGCAACATTCCTTCTAGTTTGAACACATTTGCTTCTGTCACCTATGATCTGATCTTCAGAGTGGTTCAGTCTTACATACCTTAGAATTTTGGGAGTATCCTGCACTGCTGTTTCTTGATCAGGCTCATTCAAACCTATCTCTTCTTCCTGATTTACCGGATCAGGC
This sequence comes from Cunninghamia lanceolata, assembly GCA_027924645.1. Classification (NCBI taxonomy): domain Eukaryota; kingdom Viridiplantae; phylum Streptophyta; class Pinopsida; order Cupressales; family Cupressaceae; genus Cunninghamia; species Cunninghamia lanceolata. The sequence continues at coordinate 8,659,714 of BSBN01001344.1, read as the reverse complement.
TGACTCTGTCTCACCGGAGAGGATTGAGTTCCTTGAACACTGTCTTGGTCATCTTCATCAAACTCATAAAATCTTGAAGGCTTCTCAATTCCTTCATCAACTTTTACATTGGTGCTTTCTATCATCTTCCTTAATCTCTTATTGTAACACCGGTATGCTTTGCTTTGAGTGGAGTAACCCAAGAAAATTCCTTCATCACTTCTAGCATCAAACTTTCCTAGATCTTCATCTCTTTTAATATAACACTTGCTACCAAATACTCTGAAATATTTCACAGTAGGAGTGATGCCAAACCAGAGTTCATAGGGGGTCTTACCGGTGTTGTTTCTAATTTGAACTCGATTGAGAGTGTAGACTGCAGTGCTGATAGCTTCTTTCCAAAACATCTGAGGAACATTTGCTTCTAACATCATTGTCCTGGCAGCTTCCTGGATGGTCCGGTTCTTTCTCTCAACTACTCCATTCTGCTGTGGAGTCCTAGGAGCAGACAACTGTCTCCTTATACCCTTCTTCTCACAAAAGTCAATGAACTCACCAGATGTAAATTCACCACCTCTATCAGACCTTAGACACTTTAGTTTCAATCTGGTTTGATTCTCTACCATAGCTTTGAAGATTTTGAACTTCTCAAATGCTTCTGATTTTTCTTTTAGAAAGGTAACCCACATCATCCGGGAATGATCATCAATTAACAACATGAAATATCTATCACCTTGCAGACTCTTGATTCTTGTCGGACCACAGAGATCAGTATGTACTAATTCCAACAATCCGGTAGAAGACTGATCTTTGCTTTTGAAAGAGACTCTACTTTGTTTACCTAACTGACATTCTTTGCACACACTATTTGTAGGTTTCATCAATTTTGGAAGATCTCTTACAGCCTGAGTATTGCTTATCTTGATGATGTTATCAAAATTTACATGACACATTCTTCTATGCCATAACCAACTCTGATCAATTTGAGCAAACAAACAACTTTTATTTGAACCAACCAGATGAAAGATATTACCTTTTGTCTGAGTACCGGATGCAATTTCAGTTCCGGAGCTTGTAAAGATTCTGCATTTTCCATTCTTGAACCGGAGATCATAGCCTTTGTCCACTAACTGACCAACACTGAGAAGATTGTGCTTCAATCCTTCAACATATAGTACATTACCTGTTTTGCTCTTTCCATCAAAGGAAATAGTTCCCCTACCTCTGATTCTGCCAGCAGAATTGTCACCAAACTTTACCATTCCTCCTTCATATCTTTCCAAATCTAAGAACTTATTCTTGTCACTAGTCATATGGTGAGAACATCCACTGTCAATAACCCAATCATCCTTTTCTTCCACTTGAGCAGCCAAAGCTTTTTCAACAACTTTGTGATTGACAGATTCAGAGAGTATTGAATCTTCTTCCTTGATGGCAATAAACACCCACTCATTTCTGGATTTGCTTCCTAGTTCTGATTCATCATCTGTTACTCCTTCATTGTCATCTTCTTCATGAACATAATAGCAATTCTTTTGAAACCTTTGTCTGTTAGTATTAGACCTTGCAGATCTTTCCGGACATCTTGAAGCAAAATGACCAATCTTATTGCAGTTGAAACACTTAAAGGGTAGTTTTCCTTCATACTTACCGGATCCTCTTGGCAGTCTCTTTGCAATGAGGGCTTCAAGTTGAGCTGTTTCTGCTTCTTCTTCTTCCATGTCTCTTCTTGCTTGATCATACCATGACATCTTCCTTGATGAGTTTTCTCCCGGGTCAAATCTCTGTTTGCCTTTCACATAGGTACTGGCTTTGAAAGCAGATTCAGTCTTGGGAGGATCATCTCCAAACTCGGTCATTTCAAATGCAGCTAGTTTGCCAGCCAGTTGTTCTCTTGTGATAGTTGTGTGGGCTCTGAATTCATCAATGGCAGCAACCTTGATTTTGTAGGCAGCAGGAAGGGATCTTAGGATTTTGCAGACAATCTCATTTTCATCTAGAGTTCCACCAGCATTTCTAATTCCACATACCAGCTCATTCACTCTTGGCATAAAGGTAGTGATGTTTTCATCATCTCTCATTTTCAATCTTTCAAATTTCCCTTTCAGACTTTGCAACCTTACACTTTTGACAAACTCATCTCCTTCATACAGAAGTTCCAGTTTAGTCAGGATCTCATATGCAGTTGGTAGGTCAATAACATTCGAGAGATCTGAGTCATTCAATGCGCTTAGAAGAGATTCCTTGGTCCGCAGATTGTTTTCAACTTCTGTGATTTCATTCAGAGTTGTCGGACCACCTTGTGGAGGTACATAAGGTTTTGAAACCATAGCCAAGTATGCTTTTCCCATACATTCCAAGTGACACTTCATGCGACCTTTCCAAAGAGTGAAGTTGGTTCCATCGAACTTCGGACTATCCTTCTTGTAAGACGACATCCTGGATCTCCTCAAGCGGTTAAGCTTCTTTCAGAGGAACTTGGCTCTGATACCAATTGTTGGATCTAGGGCATACAACTGAGAGGGGGGGGTGAATCAGTTGTATAAAACTTCTTGTTCTTTCAAACACTTGATTCTTGGTTGTTAGTTAACAGCATATCAATTAATCATCCATGAAAGCATTATACACAAACACAAGAGCAGTTAAACATCAACACATTGAACACCAAGATTTTGACGTGGAAAACCCGGTTAAGGGAAAAAACACGGGGTGATTAACCCAAGAATTATTCTCTGTTAGAAGAATAAGAAAAAGAATGGCACTTGCCAATTAGGGCTCACTGCCCGAGCACACTGCTCACAAAGAGGCCCACTGCCTACAAGGAGACACACTATCTACAAAGTGATAAGAATCACAGTCTTGAACTGGAGAATGACATCTCTACCATGTCTGGATCAGTTCCATTTAAGCCCAAAAACTTCTGCTCTGCGTTTCGCACTTCTCTTCACTATGCCACACTCATCCACACAAAACCACACTTTGAAATGAACTCACAAACCGTTATTTATACAAGACATCGACTTAGGAACAAACATCTAAGTCGGCAAACAACCATAAGAGTATCCGCAAGATGAATAACACATCCGGTCAGCCACCACAAGAACATTCGCAGGATGAACAACTCATCCGATCGGCTAAACAGAGCAAGAACTTCATCTGGAAGAATAACTTCAATTCCGGGCTCTAATATCAATGCGGATCAACAACACAACCTCAACACGATCCAGAAAACTTCACAAGCCTGCCTGAATGACCAGGTACGTCTGCATTTCCTTTACTTACTGAAATCTCTTATCCTCCTTATCCGGAACTTCAAGAACATAGTCTGTCGCCACTGTCATAATGCAAGAGGTACTTCCAGACCTCCAAATCATACACAGCTCGAGATGGCACATCACAAGGACATCCCAAACACTCTTTCCAATCCACAGATTAGGATTGTACAATTCCGGACCTCACCGGACCTTTCTGTGATCCTCTGTCACCTCTAAGCACTTGCCGGAACCGGTTCCACACAGACAGCCATAACTTCTTCAGGTCTTCATGCGGACCTCTGGAAACTTGACTGAAGCATCTCAAGACTTATATCTGCAAACCCTTTAATCCGCATCCTCCGGTTCTCAACCTATCCAATATATTTGCCTTCTTCTCATCACTGTTCTTCACTGTTCCTGACTAAGGCTAATTTTCTCAATATCCTCAACACACAGCTCATCCAATCCTTCTTGTCAATGTAATATGAGTATGTTGACATCAATGACAACACTGGTTCACCTCATACTTGCAACAATGTCAACCACAGTAATGTCAATGTTATAAGTGGCTTCAGGATGTGAGGCAAGTTTTATCTCTACATCCTTCATGATACCAACTACTGGAATGGATCTGTTATCCATTGCATAACACTGGCCATACGTAGTATCAACCCACATTCCCATTTCTTTCATAACTGCTATAGGCATGATATTCATAGCAGCACCTGAATCAATCATGCAATTTCTGACTATCCTGTTCTTGATTACTAATGTGGTATAGAATGGGTCTACCTGCGAGGGATTTTTTGTAAGTGTGTTGCCAAGGTATACCTCAGGCATCTTGAAATTTTCCTGATGTACATTATTTGTTGTTTTTTCAAACCCTTTATGTTTTGGATTTGGTGTATCAGAAATCATCTTGACAACTGTACTCCTATATTTATCTATTTTCATCATCTCTAGAAGTGGGACTGATATCTTCACCTGAGACACTGCATGTGCAATATCAAAAGAATGGGCTATAATCTAGTCATTCTTTTCTATTTTTGTGTTCTCTTTTTCTTGATTTTCTTTCATTTTACTTTTATCCCCCTTTTCTGGTTCTTTAGATGATGATTTTGTGTTATTCCCTTTGTTATTCTGGTCTTTTATAAATACACTTCCAGGAGTTCCTTGCCCAACATTTGTTGTTCTATTCCTTAAGTTATAAGTGTTTCAAGCTTGAGCCACTGCAGCCACTGTGAGAGCTTCTCTTTCATCCTCAGTAGGTTTTCTCCATTGACCATATGACTTGTTATAACTATCTTCTTGGTCTGAGAATACCTCTTGTTCTCCCATGTTGATATGATACTTCTAGTTCCCTACATCATACTCATATCCTTCTTCTTCTGAAGAAGAATAATCTTATGTCACCACACATGGTGTATCCTGCATCATATTGATGGTATGATTATCCCTATTATAGTTGTATAACATTTCCTCTTGCTGTATGGATTTAGCTACCTCACAGTATTCAGGTAAATGTGGTAAATTACATACAAAACACCAAGGCTTATTTTTTGCCATGTGTGCCATATTTCTTTTTAAGGGATCAGGAGTATCTTTTCCATATGGTTGCTTTCTATTGTTATCAATAGGTCTTCCATCCTTCCAATTTGTATTGTAGTGCATATCATGTAACCTAGGTCTATCATGTCTATGCTGACCCTCTGGTTTAGTTTGTTGAACATTTGGATTCTGAGGATTTCTATGATTATCCCTCTTACTGACCATTCCTGCAGCCTTCCTATTATTTTCAATAGTTATGGCCACTTTCTGTGCTTCGGCCAAGGTTGCAGGACATCTGTTTCTAAGTTCATATCCTGTTTTAGGGTCAAATGCTTTCATAGAGATACTTAGTGCTGCCTGGTCAGATAACTTAGCCCCATGTGGTACCTTATTATGTAACTTGGAAAACTTCAAGTTGAAATCAAATACTGACTCATTTTGAAACTTCTGTATACTTATTAATTCATGTAGTGCAAACTCAGGAGCATATTGGTTACCATACTGATCCTTAAACTGGTTATGGAAATCAGTTATTGAATTGATTGATGCATCAGGCAAGCTGTTAAACCAATCTCTGGCATCCTCAGTGAGGGACATCATAAATAACCTCATTCTAATGTCTTCCCAATCCATACCAATATCCTGTACAAAAGCATTAAAACTTATGATATGATCTTCCGCAGATATTGCATTATTTCCAGTAAACTTGGGAACCATATTTCTCCAAGTACTATCCATAGGATATGGATACAACTGATATCCAGTTAAATCAAATTGACTGCATATATTTGCAAGGTTTTGGGGAGGGAAATTCAAAGGTGGTGGATTGGGATAATAATTGTATCCACCTGGTGGCTGATGATATGCATATTGTTGATGTTGGTTCATGTGGGGGTTTGTGTGATGATTTTGTGGTCTATAATATTGTTGACTAGGGGGTGGGTAAGTATTTACCATGTGTTGAGATACATTACGTATGGGAGGTGGTCTAGGGTTTTGGGGAATAGTGTTCTGATAACTTTCGGAAGCATGTGAGTTTTGAGCACTACTTGTATTTTGCTGTGTATTTCTTGAAATATTCCCTCTATGCGGGGGTACATATTTTGGGGGGGCTGTTTTGGCTTTATTTTTCCTCTGTTGAATTTCTTGCTGCAACAACTCCCTCTCTTCCTGTATCTTGTACCTTTCAAGTTCCTTTCGGAGCATGAGTATTTCCTGTCGCTCTTCACTCATGTCCTGATTATTTATTTCCTGATATTCTGGATTATCATTCATTCTTTGATTTGAAAATCCATACCCTATCTCTTCTCCCTGATCAAATGATATCTTGAAATCATGTTCAGCTTGGTTCCTATCAATATCCCTCATGACCTCTGCATCATGATCACGCTGTTCTTGAGGAGTAGGTCTGTACCTTGCCAAAATATCATCAGTTGCTCCACTGAGGTTCTCGTTCGAATCATGTAGAGGTGTGAATTTGTTGTGAATTGATATATTTTGTTCTGGATCATTCTCTTGGATGTCCAGATTATTATCTTGGTGGGAATGCTTTGGATTGACATTTCTTTTGGAAATGTTTCTAAGTGGTGGAGATGACTGCAAATTTCTACCTTCCATCTTGGATCTCCTACCATCCATCTGATATTGAATTTTTTGTTATAATTGTAACTAGAGTCGCCACCTATTAAATAAGAGAAGTTTATATTTTATCTGTAGGGTTCTTGTCACCAGCAGAGTTACCAACTTAAATTTTTTGAAATGACTCTATGAAAGAAAGGATTAATTTCTAAGGTCTTTTACTATTCCCCAGTAGAGTCGCCAATTTGTTAGGTCTCAGAAATGCAGGTTGTCAATCCTAAGGGGATGCCAAGCTCTATGTTTAGATTGGCAACGTTTCGGAACTAACTTGATGAAATCAACCTTCAAGGTTAGTTGATTTCCTTTGCTTTAGGTCCTGCTACACCTAGGTGGGTAAACCTTGGAAAATTAAAGCAGACTGAATGTGAATGCGTGGACTAACTAAATCTATCTACAGTGGCACAAGATGTAGGATAGATGAAATGCTTGCTAACTGACTTTAGGTTTAATGTCTAATGAGTAATTGGTAGAAATTGTATAAGCAATATCAAGGTAAAAGTAAGACTAGTGCCTTGTTGGGTAACAGAGTCAGTTTGAAGGACCAAGACTAATGGTTTCCTAATGGCAATAATTCTTGTTGTTTGGCACAGTTTTAGTTTATAACTTGTATAAACGTGCAAGTAAATGGCTGACAAACTCTACTTGATAATCCAACCAAATAAAATCAGATATCTTATAATTCACCAGAAGGTATTTTAATCTTTACTTGAAAGAACCAAATGAAATGAATGAACAAAATTAACAGATAATATTTTACTGGAGACAGAATGGCAGTCTAATTGTATGGCCCTACTTAGTAATCCAAGCTTAATACTTCCAGGCTACTGTAACTAAATCAGAAGGGTTTAATTCCTCAAATGGATACCAACCTATTTAATCACACAGATACATCAAATGTGTATTGACAGATCAAATATATACTTGATACGTTTAATCTGAATATCAAGGAAATGCAGAAATGGAGACAACCACACAATTTGATAATCTTAACAAACAACTGATACTAAAGCAGAACCACTGAATCAAAGAACTTCAAACTTCTTCTTCAAATAAAATATGGAACATAGTCATTTTGAAACATTGTATATATGATATATCTGAATATATTCTACTGCTGATGATCTCTCAGCATCGATTGTTTGGACTTATATAGATATTTCCATGAAGAGTCATAACTCTTCAATAAGTTTTTGGGAACTTAACAAACATTAACAACTATAACATAATTATGGTTAGGCTCTATTTAGCCACAAGTAGACTTTAGCCAAGTAATCCAAGTAATCCTGCTCACGATGAGAATCAGTAAGGTCAACAGCACTTCTGGTGATTATATCAAGTGTGATCATGCTCTCCAATTGTTTGCAAACTTCTTTAGACGTAGAGGCTTTGTCTTTCAGAGCTCCTGTGGCTTTGTGTAATATACTTTGACAATCAATAATCCATTCCTCCTTGCTCTTTACCTCTCCATTGTCTTTAAATATCCTGGGCACTCCTACGTTTGAGGCACCATTTCCTTCCTTAGCATCAGCTTTAAGTTTGTCATAATAATTTTGATGCTGTTTGAGAATGCTTTTGCATCAGAGATATCTGTACTATCAGCAGTACTTCTATTTTGTAGCTCAGTCAATTTTTCTCGTATTCTCTTTTCAAGTCTTTCATGTTCTTGAACTGCTTTATGATTCTCTGAGAAGTTATCCAAAAACTGGTTTAACCACCGCACCATGTTTGCATACCTGCTCTGCAGTATTGTAACAAATGCATCTATCTGAATTTGGGTTGCCTGATCAGGGGATAACACTTGAATGCCCTGTGAGCTCTCACCTTGAGTTATTCTTTTTGTGGACTGGCCAAAAGTACTCTTAACAGCATCCTTCAAGTAATCATTTTCTTTTGTCAGTCTTTCACAGTTCAATTTGTATGCATCTCTTTCTTTGATCAGCATTTGAGCTTGCGCTTTATTCAATTTTGCAACATTGATACCAATGTCTGCTATAATTATAGGGTCAGTTTCCCCTGCTTTCAAAGTCATAACATGGCCAAAAGTCTTTTTAGTATCAATGATGGCCATCTTCTTATGGGGAGGGTACAATGCCCATATCATCAAGGAATTTTCATCATTATTATACCTTGTTCCCATATATACTTCATTAACTCCTTCTGGAGTAAGTTTATACTTATCATCTGTGTTATTCAGAAAACTATCAAAAACCAAAGCAGAATTTAAATCCAGACCAGGAAAAATCATGACCCCTGCATCTTTAAGCAACTGTCTACCCTTGCTAGGTGTCATGTCTTGCATCTCTTTATCTATTGTTTCCTTCAGCATATCTAATAATTGTTTTTCATTATCAGCAGAGACATCATCTACTGACTCTCTGATTTCTTTCCCTTTGTATTTATACAAAAATGATTTAAATTCCTTTGATTGAATAAACTTATCATCTGAAGTGAAAGAATCATAGGCTGTTTGGCGTGGATCCTCATCAGCAGACCCCTCCTCATCATGTAGTACAACAGGAGGCTGATATTGTTGCATTTTCCTCTTGGACATCTCTACCTTTTTATCTGGTGGTTGTTCTTGCCCTACCAGTTCTTCATCTTCAGAGGATACAACCTCAATTTCTGCTAACTGCTTTTTCTTTTCATTTAGATCCCTGTTATATTTTTCTACCACCAATTCGACTTCTTCTTCTTCTAAATTTCTAATGACATCATCATGTGGATAATGTATGTGCATGTATCCACTAAGATTCTGTTTTCTTCTTGCAGAGTCAATAAAGCCTTCAGGGTCAAATCCTTTTCTCATCTCAGCAGTCATCATGTTATAATGCATCAATTTATCCAGAATGAGATTGTAACCTTCTTTTGAAACTATAGTAAAATCTCCAAAACATAAGGTGCTGGGCATAAATGATTGTTTGTCATGTGAACTCAAATGCATCACATTTGAATAATGCATTTGCCTGATTATCTCCAGATATGCAAGCCTGTCAGGGACAGTCTTGGGCAATATGAATGGAGCATCCTCAAAACCATAAACTCTGATCATAGTAGCATCTTCAAAACAATACCAGTCTCCCCAATTATGAGTGACAGTAGGGGGGCCACCAAAATCTTTTGGTCTGAGGAATCTTTTTATTTCAGTTGAAATTGAATATTCACAGGGATGATTAAAATACCTATACAGTACTTTTACATAATGCTCTTCAAATTGAGCATAGCTGGAATGGGCATATCTACTATCCCAAATTCTGGTCCACAGTTGTACAGGTATCTTTTCCCCTTTCTTATCTGCAGCAACAACTTGAAACTCAGTTGGCCATAACCCTACTTCCTGCCCATAATACAACACCATGTGCATAAGCATTGAGTAATGCTCAAAAGAGCATGCTGGAGCACTATTTTTATTGCAGATAAACCAGAGTCCATTCTATTGGCAATATAGGAAGCATAATCAAATTGCCTTGCATTATGACACTGAATGTCAGAGGCTATGACCATCAGAGGAATGGTCATGAACTCAGGGACCTCTGAACCCAGTATTTGGCCTACAGAGAAATAGGTATATTGTATATATGGTTCAAATATGGCTACATGAAAGGGAGGGCTATCATTTTCAGTTAAGGGCATCACTTCTCCTTCAATCCTGGGCCTATGAATGGGCAACCTCCATCCATTGTAAGTTGTGTCCATTCTCCAATACTCCTTATCCAGATCTTCATAAATGATAGGGACAGTGCATAAATCATCTAAATCAAAAACCTCACAAATAGCATTTTTTGACAAATGCACAATTGGTTCTCCCTGTGGGTTGCAGATGGCTTTTAGGTTTGAATTATAATGTCTGGCAAGCAATTGAAGGAGTTCCACATTCAAGAATACATTGGGTACAACCAGTTTTCCTAAATTCATGTGCCATGGGTTTGACACAGGAGCATTCCTAAACCTTCTATTGTAGTGGAATCTGAAAAGTTCATATCCCCAAATTGGGGTCCAGATATCTCCCAGGCATTTGTGTTTATCTTCTAATTTCTCCACCTCTGCCCTGAGTTGGGTAGACCTCCTGGCCTTGGGAGTTGACCCAGGTAATTGATCAATTAGATCTTGATTGAGTTTTCTTTCTTTTACTTTCTCCTTAGGGGTTTGTTCAATTTTTTGTTTCTTAGGCTTACTAGTTTCCCCTTGTAACTTTCTTCCTTTTCCCTTTCCTGGAGTTTCCATTTTAAAAAATTTTGGCAGAGAATTTAAATACAAGCTATACAGTGGTTTGTGTATATGTACCTGTCGTTCGGTGGCTGGAATTGGAATCCTCTGCTTTTGCCCTAAGAGTTCTTCTGTATTCTCTTCTCAGACAGTTTTTTGCAACTATAATGATCATAGAAATTTCGTAGCTGTTTGTATTTAATTATCTGATCAATTCAATGTTCATTGCTGTGAAATGTCACATCACCATAACTCTTCTTATCGGCGTGAATTTTGAAATGTCTGGGTGACCTTAATGCTTTTATGGCGCGAACAGTCAATCGGCGTGACCCCTCATTTGTATTCCCGACGCTATGTAATGTCATATCTTCAATTGGGTGCGACCATCGGCATGACTTCCTTGATCGCCATATGATTTAGATTTCACTCCGAAGTAATGTGTCTTACCGATATGATTTGTTTATCAGGGTGATTAATACTATCAGGATAACATAATTATGTTTCCCTGACTCTTGTTGTCCCACCGATAGTCATATTACTTTGGATCGGAATGACTGTTTTAATGTCTTACCGCTAGAGTATACCCATCAGAATGAAACACACTATCGGGATAGCTTTCAAAAGATAACCCGATCCGAATCATCTCACCGATGGTTCTTTCATATTCTTTATCGGGCAGAGTACGTTAGAGTATCACCGATACCTTTTGATCGCCGTGACTTGTGAATCAGCGAGACTTAATTCCCTTGTCCCGATATGTTGAGTCATCCCGATAGATTTTGTATCGCTGTGAGTCTCACCGAAGACTTCTTTTCGCCAAGACCTTGAGTATCAGCGACTTATTTGTTTCTCATCCCGATAACTTATTTCTTGCCGATGGCTATTTGTTTCATTGCCCCCGCAGGATGTTCGGTGAAACTGTTGCCAAAAGACTTCATCGGTATGATATATACCATTGGGGCAGCTTTCGAAGGATCCTCCGATAGTTATTAGTCATACCGATCGGTATGACTACTTGGTTATCTTGCCGATGTAAAGTCATCGGTATTACTTATTCCATCGGTGACTTCTATAAATCTCTTTCCGATCTCTATTCTCACGCCGATGGTTATTTTCAAATGATTCCTTATGTATCGGTGTAGACAAAACAATATCTTGCCGATAGATTGACCTTGAAGAAATTTAACATTGCTTATCTATAGACATCTTGTGAGATGAATTAAATTTTTATTATGATTTTTTGGGATATTTTTTAGGATTCTGTTCAAATATGATGGAGTGAGAAGACAGTAAAATTTTTAAATTTTTACTGTCCTAACACCTCCTTCATACCTTTCCAAATCTAAGAACTTGATCTTGTCACCTGTCATATGGTGAGAGCATCCACTGTCAATAACCCAATCATCTTTCTCTTCAACTTGGGTAGACAAAGCTCTTTCTACAACCTTATGATTGATAGATTCAGAGTATATTGGATCTTCTTCCTTGATGGCAATAAACACCCATTCATTTCTGGATTTGTTTCCTATCTTTGATTCATCATCTGTTACTCCTTCATTATCATCTTCTTCACGAACATAATAACAATTCTTTTGGAACCTTTGTCTATTAGAATTTGACCTTGTAGATCTTTCCAGACATCTTGAGGCAAAATGACCAATCTTACTGCAGTTGAAGCACTTAAAGGGTAATTTTCCTTCATACTTACCGGATCCTCTTGGTAGTCTCTTTGCAATGAGGGCTTCAAGTTGAGTTGTTTTTGCTTCTTCTACTTCCATGTCTCTTCTTGCTTGATCATACCATGACAGCTTCCTTGAAGAGTTTTCGTCCAGATCAAAACTTTGTTTACCTTTCACAGAGGCACTGACTTTGAATGCAAATTCAGTCTTGGGGGGATCATCTCCAAATTCAGTCATTTCAAATGCAGCCAGTTTGCCAGCCAATTGGTCTCTTGTGACAGTTGTATGGGCTCTGAATTCATCAATGGTAGCAACCTTGATTTTTTAGGCAGTAGGAAGGGATCTGAGAATTTTTCCAACAATCTCATTTTCATCAGAAACACCTCCAGCATTCCTAATTCGACACACCAGCTCATTTACTCTTAGCATAAAGGTAGTAATATTTTCATCATCTCTCATCTTCAGTCTTTCAAATTTCCCTTTGAGACTCTGCAACCTTGCACTCTTAACATACTCATCTCCTTCATGCAAAAGTTCCAGTTTAATCCAGTTCTCATAGGTAGTTGGTAGGTCAATAACATTTGAGAGCTCTGAGTCAGTTAATGCGCTTAGAAGAGCCTCTTTGGTCCACAGATTGTTTTCAGCATCTGTGATTTCATTTAGAGTTGTTGGACCACCCTATGGAGGTACATATGCTTTTGTGACCATGGACAAGTATGCTTTTCCCATACACTCCAAGTGACATTTCATGCAACCTTTCCAAAGAGAGAAGTTGGTTCCATCAAACTTCAGACTATCCTTCTTGTATGATGACATCCTGGATCTCCTCAAGCGGTTAAGCTCCTTTTAGAAGAACTTGGCTCTGATACCAATTGTTAGATCTAGGGCACACAACTAAGAGGGGGGTGAATCAGTTATACAAAACTTGCTTCTAATTCAAACACTTAAATCCTCTTTGTTATTTAATAGCATATCAATTGATCACTCATGAAAGCATAAAGCATAAACACCAGAGTAGATACACATCAACACATGAGACACCAAGATTTTGACGTGGAAAACTTGATCAAGGGAAAAACCACGGGGTGATTAACCCAAGGATTATTCTCTATTAGAAGAATAAGAAAAATAGATGGCACATGCCAATTAGGGCTCACTGCTCAAGCACATTGCTCACAAGAGGCACACTGCCTACAAGAGACACACTGTCTACAAAGTAACAAGTATTACAAACTTGAACTAGAGATTGCCATCTTTACCATGCCTGGATCAGTTCCATTTAAGCCCAAAAACCCCTCCTCTACCTTTCGCACTTCTCTTCGCTATGCCACACTTATCTGCACCAAGACACCCTACAAAATGAATTCACAATCCCTTATTTATACAAGGCATCGACTTAGGAACAATTATCTAAGTCGGCAAACATCTACAAGATCATTCGCAAGATGTGTAATACATCCGGTCAACCAGTCTCAAGAAGAACACCAATATTCGTGGTTGTTCTTCAAATGCAAAATCTAACTTCAATGCAGACCACCAATAAGAATTGTACATGATCCAAAGATCACCAAAACCTTTCCTAAGTCATCAAGAACATCCGCACTTTATCAGCTTACTGGAATTCTTCTGTTCTTCATCTGGAACTTCAAGAACACAGTCTATCATCACTGTCATAATGAAAAAGGTGTTTCCAGACCTCCAAACCATGAGAAAATCTAATTGTCACTTCACACGAACTTCTTCAACACTCCCTCCAATCTGTAGAATTAGATAATGCAATTTCGGAGCTCACCGGACCAATCTGTGACACTCTGTCACCATTGAACATCAGTCGAAACCGGTTCTACTTGAGTATCATAACTTCTTCAGATCATTATGTGGACCTCTAAAATCTTGACTGGAACATCTCAAGACTCATATCTACAAACCCTTTAAACCGCATCCTCTGATCCTCAACCTATTGAGGACTTTTGCCTTCTTGTCATCACTGTTCTTCGTTGTTCCTGATTGAGACTAATTTCCTCAATAACCTCAGTACACAGCTCATCCAATCCTTCTCATTAATGCAATATGAGTATGGTGACATCAATGACAACACCAGTTATCCTCATACTTGCAACAAATATTTCAATGCGGAGCAATCCAAACCAATTTACTATCACTATGTCTCTTCTGAACATAGCAAAACCTGGTTCTACTCAGATGGATATAGCTTCTTCAAATCTTCATGCGGACCTCTCAAATCTTAATTGGAGCTACTTCAAACAATCCTCTACATGACCATATGGTCTTCATACATTGATTTTCATTAATTTTCTCAATATCCTCAACATTCCAGTCTTCTAAACAGGCAAAAAAAAAGGACACAGTTGACACCGATGGAAACAAGGATATGTTGACATTAATGACAACACCGATTAGGCACATATTTGCAACAAGGTCTATATCTCTTAGCAGATAACTATATTCTTCATTGAATGCACCTAGATATATGATTAAACACATAGCTTCATTAGGTCTAGTATTTTCAAGAATAGCCCTTATTGTTTTGGAAAATCTTGAGTTAAAAGTTGGGATTGATTCCTTCTCTTTCTCAATCTGAATGAGCTTTCTAATCAACAAAACGACATCTATTCTTTCACCAAACTACTCCATAAAAGAATTTTTCAAATCTTTCCATGAAAAATAATCTGATTGGGAAGACACGTAAACCAATCTCTAGCTTCTCCTTTAAGGGTTTGAACAAACAAGTTTATGACTACATCCTCAAGATCTATTTCCAAATCTCCCATTAAGTCACAAAATTCTTGTAAATGGCTGCTTTCTATTTTGGATCTATCATTACTAAACTTTGGTATCTAACCCCTAACTTTATTAGGAACATGGTTTGGAAACCCACAAATATTTCTGAAATTAATAGCCTTATACCTTTCCATGACAAATCTACTTTGATAAAAGAAATGTGATTGCTAAGTACACATTTTAAACTACTTGGATTTTTTAGAAAGTGTGTAATCATTTTCTCCTATCTGCTAGCATATAGACTGAAATATTTAGAAAAGTTTTTTCAAGCTTTGTAAAATACCTGAAAAGAACTTTTTCTACTAGTGTAAGTTTTGTTTTGCTTTATGAAAATCAAGAACACCAGACTGCTTTACCATGTTTTTTCTTTCATAGAGTCATCACCTCTGCACATAGAGGAACAAACTTTGAAAGCATATTGCTTCTTTCTAAAATCAACTTCTGTTCTGAATCTTGTTCCATAGTAGAATCATGTAAAATATCCTAGCACATAAAATCTATGTATCAGGTTCATATATATCTTAAATGTGAATGAAAATAGTAGACTCACCATCCTTTTCTTACAAGGAACATAACAATTTGACCTCTGACTCTTTAATAAATATGGGGATTTAATTGAGCTAAGACCTCAAGATAAGACATAGTTCTATCTTCAAGTCCCCAATAGAGTTGCTAATCTATTGGTTGTTTTAAATTCCCAACCCGATCTCAAGAAAATAGATCTATAAAATAGACATTTCTAATAACTGATCTATCTCGAGGGATTAGCCAACGAACAGGAAAATTGGGGGGTTTTGATCCCCTTCTCTTCCTTTGCACTTTAGGCTCTACAAGACCATGGAGAGTGTTCCTTTCTCTATTTGAAACAAACAAAAAACTAGTGTTTATTCAAATGAGGGGGTGTGTCCCTAAATACTTGCTCCAAAACACTATCTAATAAAAATAGATACGTTCCTTCTAGAATGCTTAAAGTATTTCTAATAGAGTAAAGTAATGGGCTAGATTCTCAAGGTTCAACCTAATTCTTTGCAAAGGAACATGTGAATAAAATAGCATCTAAAACTCTATAGCTGGAAGGAAAAATGTTTTGATGTTTTAAATGATGAGGATGATCAAGGGGGTGTAAGCATAGTGTGGCCTCATAAAATAGATCAGTGCCTATTCCAAGGGTCATAGAGTCAAAAAACTAATAAAAACTCAAAAGAACTATTATGTAATTAATCTCAGTTTACTGTAAAGATAGAATAATACCTTACATTAAAAGTATCTTACTAGTTTAGAGTTAACCATGCTTAGTTATCCCTGTAAGTTCCAATACTACATTCAATATTCTCTTAAACAACCATTATTTTACTACTTGAGTAAATGTCACTAGAATAATATACAAATACAAGAAAAACTGTGACGATGAATAAGTTGATCATTAATCAAATTTGTATTCATAAATGTAATAATGTTTATATGAGTAGGAGACAATATACTCTGAAACTTAGCAATAACTTGTAAAGTAAACTGTTTAAAGAATTACAAGATAGCTTCTACAATTTTATCAAGAATTTTGGAACTCAAAATGAAGACTTGAAAATAGATGACTAATATTTATTTTAGAAAACTAACTATATACAACTCCTCCATGATCAGACTGATCTCACACTTTAGACTGAGTCTAGAAGACATGACGTCAAACCAACATCTTTTAATAAGCCCTTAATTCCATTTTATAAAACAAGGGAGCAGGCAAGCTACAAGCTTCAAGACAAAAGAATTTATAATTTTGTTTAACTAGAAGATGAAGCTACAAGAAGATGCAAGTGTAATCGTATCCCGATCGTAGAGAGAGATGCCCTTGTAAAAAAAATAACTTCACATGCTGAGGTACCTGATTTTGAACTGTATGCTCCTTTACTTTGGCAGGGAATGGAGTTAAGCATTTTTTGATGGTTGAGACATTTTTGAAGGCCGTTGGAGCCAGGCACTCCTCAAATACCATCAAACTACTTGATACGAGCATTCACTACTCTGCCTATCCAAGTCACATGCCAAAGAATGAGAAAACGTGCAAGGAACTGCGTCAAAAGGAAACCCAAGAAGCCTGATCCTCCTTCACTATTTCTAGATTTCTTTGCATGGGTGTGACTCACTTTTGGTTAGGAGGTTTCCAACCTCCACAACTAGGCAGAAACTTGGGGAATCCACACATGACTGACTTCAACAATGCTGGAAGTCAAGCCAAGAGAACAGCAACAACAACAATAATTCTTTCTCCTTCCTTTATCTATATCATCCTAGTGGGTAGTCCCCTTACACCTAGAGTTAAAGCTTTCTTAGGAAAATTAGATGTAAGGGAGGGGTAGAGGAAGCTATGAAGCCTCTCTACCCTAGAACACAATCTGCCAATTCACAACAATAAGGAATTTCTAGAGCTAGGAGATTAGTCCTCAAAGCCTAGTGTCAGATGAGATAAAAGACGGGAGAAGAAATCACAGAGGCTCAATGGATGCTACTACTATTCCCTAATTTTCCCTGCACCACCTATTCCATAGAAAGAAAACTCTGAGTCCCCTAATTCTGTAAGGACATATTGATAACCATGAGAATAGGGAGGAGAATCCAACATAACAGGGGAGCAAAAAGAACATACAGGAACAGGGGAAAGCCATATTGTCAGCACATTTAAGCAATGTAGGAGGCAACATTAGTAATCACCTATTTATAGAAACTCTGGGATACTTGCACACATTTACACATCTTTGGTTCAATAAATTCCAGTCATTTCAGAGCATTTTTGCCATAAATGGAAATCTCTTGAAGATTACCAAAATGAACAGAAAGATAAAATTCCATAATTCTGCTTAACTCAAGACATCACTTCTTGTATTGAAGATGCCAGGTCAGGTGTCTCGATTTCATCATTTTAGCTTTGTCATCATAACAAAATTCGTTACACAGCAGATCAAAGGTCATTTCTTGTAGAAGAACGAATTTGCAAAGGTTGATCCCACATAAGCCACTCTTTCGGTTAGTAAATTCCCTCTTAGTGGCAGTGATGGAGACTCTACACATACCTGAGAAATTAATGTTTGCAATGAATTATTGTCAGATCTAGTGCCAACACATCCCTCCATTAATTTTTTGAATATGAGTCGTCGATCGTGATCTAAGCTGGCTTAAATCAACGGCGCTGATTTGGTCTTTATGTAGAAGGAGAGTGTTGTTTGTTCCTTCCCAATGATAGCTAGCCACCTGGATAGCCTCCTTAACTGTGATCTTGAGAAAACACCCCTTAAGCAGTACAGTTAGGACACTATCTGCAGTTCTGCATTCAAAAGATATGGTAGAAGATTTAATCTCAGTGGAACGGTAGAGAACCATTGGATCAACTGCATGTAAATGGGACAACTCCCAAAGAGCAATCATCATCCCTTAGGATTTTGACACATTATGATTTTATCTTTTAAAGCACAAGTCCCATCCTCTAGAGGCTACGCATCATGTTTCCGTCCTTCCACAGCTATTTAGAGGGACCCTTTGATGAAGCATGGTGGAACGTCAAAAGTTATAGAAAATTCCACCTCATAGCATTCGGGAGCCACCACTTTCCTTTCCTTTTAACCAAATATGGTTTCTGACCAGCTGTCGTCCTTTCCACAGTTCTATAGGTGTCTTCTCTGTCAATATCTTAATACTGGTGGATTGGCAAAAATAAATCCATAATCGCCACCCATAAAAAAAGAGTTAGTGGGATCAGACCTTGGTATATATCTTTTAAAACATCCTTCACCTACAAGGAAAAAGGGGCCATTGGGTGGTTTCTTTTTAAAATGAAGTTTTTTAGGCACAAGCCGGAGGCACTAACTGTATGGCAAGGGGTTGATCAAACAACATCCTGGAGGGCATAAGGAAGCAACTTAAAAGCTTAGGTAATAGGTGATAGGTAGTCAACATGAAAACATAATGAATGTGACTTCCAACATACTTGGCACAAGGGTTTAGGGTTTAAGAGATTTTACTCATAATATCTCTTTTAGTATGCAAAAACCCTAGGCCAGAGACTTCTAACCTGATGAAATAAACCTATGGATTAAAATACTAGAGCTATGGAAAATTTTTATATGGTTCCATCAGGATCTTTGGAACAATGTATGGACAACCATCCAAGCATAAAGGATATAGTAATTTTCTCACATGTTGTAATTGCAGCTGTCCTTGTAGACATGTATGTAAAGTGTGGAAGCATAGACAAGGCACATGGGCTATTTGATAGGACACATGATTTTTGTCTTTCATTAAGGCTTATATTACAACTCATTCTTGGTGTGTACTTCACTTGAAGTTATCATGAATATGTTTGAGGGATTGTATTCTTCATGGTGAAGGCTTGGTTGTGGTGAATTTTGTGTAATATTGAGTCTTCTAGTTGTTTCTTTTCTTTGGGTACTATGAGCCTATTACATGGTGGGATTCAGGTGGGTTCTCAAATGCCACTTCTTTGGGTTGATTGTGTTTTACAATAGTGGTAAGGGTTTATGAAGGTGTTTGTGAAGTTGATTGTGATGAATATTATGTAGGTTTTATTTTGAATGGTGGAAAAGGGTTTGGTTTCTCGAGAAGTATTATATATTTGGACTTTATCTTATGAGCATTAAATGGTGAAGATCAATGGCATTGTGATAGTCATAGTGACAAACCCTAGAGGCTTTATTAATGTGTTCAGAATGAATTTGTAGATGATGGTAAAGAAGAAAGTAGAGTGCCTTATAAAATGACTAGTTTTCTCTTGAATATTGTTGTGATCATTAGTTCCATGTGTATAGTCTCATTGATAAGAAGTATTGTTATTAGCCCTTAAGAACAAAGTGAAAATGCTTTACTTTGATTCAATATGTGGATAGAAATGTTGGCAAGAGACACTGCTAGGCACGGTAGGTATTGTCATTGATGGCAACTGAATCTATCTTACACATTCGTATTACATCATTTGATCATACCTGAAGTCAGAGTATAGATTTATCTAAGTCTAGATAGATAGGAACTGAGCATTTGACAAGGTTCAACATATTAATCTGCATTTCTCCATAGATAATCACATTGTGTTGCAAATCTGAGGGAATGTTAAGGGATGTCAGGGCTACCTAAATCCAATATTTTAGCCCCCGGTGATGAAGAGATTGTAAGTTACAAGCATCTGAGTATCAGGTTTTGGTTAGATAGTTCAGTCTGGGGAAGAACAGGCCGACTAGGTGTTTGATCCTTGTGGGGATGAAGATTAGTGGTTGGTCAAGCAACTTATGAGATCCAATGGCATTGGCCAATAGGTGAGGTGACTTAAACACATAAGTTTTGGTCCCCATTAATATGTGTGCATGGATTCAGCTGACAGAACAATGTTCTTAAAAAGACTTTAAGTTTTTCTCAAAGCTGATTGCAGTTGATGTTATTTCATGAAGCGGATATATACACTCGATGGATTTGAGCATTTGAGGTTGTTGTTGTGTGAATATGAAGGGATAAGTGTGAAGTATAATAGAATCAAGTGAGAAGGGAAGAGATCTAAGCTCTGGATCATGGCAAAGTAGTGAAGTAGAGTAGAAAGAGATGAAGTGTGTTAAGTTAGTATATTGTGCATAACTAGAACTGTAATTTTGCATTAGTAGATGTTGTTTCTCAGTTCAAACATTCCAGTGAACTCTTGTAATTAATTTTGTAGGCTGTAAGCCTCCTTGAGCAGTGAACTCTGGGCAGTGTGCCCAAAGGCATGTGCCTTCCCATTTGTAATACTTTTAATAGAGTATAAATTCTTGTGGGTTAACCCCCACTGTGGTTTTTCCCTTAACTAGGTTTCCACGTAAAAACCCTGGTGTTATGTGTTCTGATTTTGTTTCTACTCATGTGTTGTTGATTCATGCTTTCATGATTATATCATTCATATGTTAATAAGTGGTAAAGAAGCTTAATTGTAGAAAAGGATAAAAGTTTTTGTGACAACTGATTCACCCCCCTCTCAGTTGTCTACCCTTATTTCAACAATTGGTATCAGAGCCTAGTTCCTTAGAAGATGTTTAATAGCTTGAGGAAGATCTAGAAAGGTGTTTTCAATGGGTTCATTCAAGCATTTTGATGGTATCAATCAACAACTACAAGTAGCCTTAGATGATCTTGACCTGTCCAAAGCAAAAATTAGAGATCTGCAAGAGAACCTTAAATATGTTGAAGATTTCATTGAGACCTTAAAAGAAAAATTGAGCAAATCTAATGAAAAGAGGAAGTAGCTACTTTTTCAACTAGCAAATCAGAATGAAGACAATGACATGGATGAGGCCTTGAAATAAAAGAGAAAGGAATGTGAGAAGCTAGCAAAACAAGCTATTGTCCTAAAAAATGAGATGGAATTCGGGGTGATGAGGCTAACCAAGGAAATTGAAGAAAGAAAGAAGAATGAAGAAAAATTTAATCAATCTTTGAAAGAAAGAATAGAAGAATGCTATAGATTGGATAGAATAATTTGTTAGACTTAGGGCACACAACTGAGAGGGTGGGTGAATTAGTTGTCCAAAACTTTCTCTAATTTCACACTTAAATCTTCTTAGTGATTAGCAGTATATCAATCATGAAACATAATGCAATTAAACAGTAAGCAGAAACTCATCAACACATAAGACACCAAGATTTTGACATGGAAAACCTGGTTAAGGGAAAAACCATGGGGTGATTAACCCAAGATTGTATTCTCTGTTAGAAGAATAGAAAGAACAAAATGGCACATGCCAATTAGGGCTCATTGCCCGAGCACACTGCTCACAAGAGACTCACTGCCTACAAGAGACACACTATCTACAAAGTAACGAGTATTACAAAATTAAACTAGAGAATAGCATCTTTACCATGCTTGGATCAGTTCCATTTAGGCCCAAAAACTTTTGCTCTACCTTTCACTCTCTTCTTCGCTACCACACTCTCATCTCCACAAGACACACTTTGGAATGACTTCACAATCCCTTATTTATACAAGACATCGACTTAGGAACAATCATCTAAGTTAGCAAGCACCTACAAGAACATCCACAAGACATGTAATACATCTGGTCGACCAGTCTCAGGAAGAACACCAACATCTGGTGGTTATTCTTCAAGTGCGAGCTTTAACTTCAATGCGGACCATCAACATGAACTGGACACGATCCATAGATCACCACAAGCTTTTCTGAATCACCAAGAACATCCGCACTTCATCTGCTTACTGGAATCCTTCTCTCCTCCATCCAGAACATCAAGAACACAGTCTGTCATCACTATCACAAAGGAATAGGTTCTTCTGGACCTTCAAACCACAAACCAATCAACTTGACACATCACAAGGACGTCCTCAAAACTTCCTCAAATCTGCAGAATGAGATAATGCATTTCTGGATCTCACTGGACCTATCTGTGTCACTCTGTCACCTCTAAACTCTTGCCAGAACCAGTTCTACTTGAGCGGCCATATCTTCTTCAGATCTTCATGCGGACCTCTAAAAACTTTACTGGATCATCTCAAGACTCATATCTAAAAACCCTTTGAACCACAACCTATGATCTGCATCTTAACTGGGATCTCCACTTCACTGTCTCCATTGTTCCTCTCCGCTCATCCAAACCTTATCATTAATGTAACAGGAGTATGTTGACATCAATGACAACATCGGTTAGGCCCATACTTGCAACAATCTCCCCCTTTTGTCATTGATGGCAACATATGATGTGAAAAACCATCAAGACAATAACTTCTCCTTACGGTCACAACTCCCCCTATCAACAGCAACCATTCACATGTCTTCTCTCCCTTTACTGCTCCCCCTTTGATCAACAACCACTTGTTTTTCACATGTCTTCTCTCCCCCTTTGACATCAATGGCAAAGGGCACATACTTGCAATTTCACCACTTTAGAATCATACCTGCTGCTCCCCCTGAGTAGCAGCTCCCATCAATTTGGATCACAAGATATGACTGTGATATCCACCAGACTGATGCACCTCAGTGCACCTTAGTTCATTATCAGAGGGGCAATAACCCCTAACTTCTCCTTGAGATACTCAAAAGAGTCCTTAGGTAGAGGTTTAGTAAATATGTTTGTACTCTGATCCTTGGAGGGTACAAACTCCAATCTGACTTCATTCTTGTTCACTTGCTCTCTCAAAAAGTGGAACTTAATGGATATGTGTTTAGTCTTTGAATGCAACACTAGATTCTTAGATATACTTATAGCACTTGAATTATCACAAAAGATTGTGATAGGTTCCTCATACTCTACTTTGATATCTCTTAGCATCTACTTCATCCACAAAACTTGAGTGCAACTACCTACTACTGCAATATATTCTGCTTCAGTTGTAGATAGAGATATTGCCTCTTGTTTCTTGCTTAGCCAAGAAACCAATCTTTTCCCCAAAAAGAATGCTCCACCACTGGTACTCTTCCAGTCATCCACATCTCCTACCCAATCAACATCTGTATATGCATGAAGAGAGAAATCATGATCTCTAGGATAGCACAGATCATACTCAACCGTCCCTTTTAGATATCTAAAAATCCTCTTGATTACCATGACATGAGATTCTCTAGGATCAGCTTGGAATCTAGAAACAAGACCAACAACTTGCATAATATCTAGTCTAGTTTGAGTGAGATAAAACAGTCCTCCAATCATTGATCTATACTTTGTCTGGTCTGCCTTAGGAGAGTCATCATCTTTGCTCAACTTACATCCGGTTACCATGGGAGTATTCATTGGCTTTGAATCTTCCATCCCAAATTTCCTCAACAATTCTTTCACATATTTGGTCTGAGAAATAAAGATTCCTTTCTTTGTTTGAGTAATTTGTAGACCCAAGAAGAAATTCATTTCACCAAGCATAGACATCTCAAACTCACTTTTCATTTGATTTGCAAAAGTTTTACACATAATATCTCTACCTCCAAAGATGATATCATCAACAAATACTTCAACAATCAAGATGTTTTCATGATCAATTTTGAAATATAAGTTACTGTCAGCAGTACCTTTGTTGAAACCAATCTTTAAAAGATGCTTATCCAATCTTTCATATCTAGCTCTTGGGGCTTGCTTTAATCCATATAGTGCCTTCTTCAACTTGTAGACCATATCACCATGATCAGACAACTGAAATCCATCCGGTTGCTCTATATACACTTCTTCTTCCAAGTCACCGTTTAGAAAGGTAGACTTGACATCCATCTGATATACCTTGAAATCCTTGAAGGCAGCAAAGGCAAGAAATAATCTAATTCCTTCAATTCACCAGAGCAAAAGTTTCTTCAAAATCAATTCCTTCTATTTGAGAATAGCCCTTGCAGACCAATCTGGCTTTATTTCTGATTACTTCACCAACTTCATTTAGTTTGTTCCGGAAGACCCATTTGGTTCCAATCACATTCTTGTTTCTAGGTCTGGGAACAAGATCCCAAGTGTGATTTTTCTCTATTTGCACCAGCTCTTCCTCCATTGCTTTAGTCCAGTTTTCATCATTGCAAGCTTCATTCATTGTCTTAGGTTCAATCTTTGAAATCAAACAATACTCTTCTAAATCTTGAGTAATTCTCCTTCTTGTCAGTACCCCTTTGCTTTTATCGCCTATGATCTGATCTTCAGAGTGGTTCAGTCTTACATACCTGGGAACTTGAGGAATTTCCTGTACTTATGATTCTTGATCAAATTCATTGAAATTTATTTCTTCTTCCTGGTTTACCAGATTAGCTTGAATCTAACTAACAGATGAGGCTTGGCTCCTTGAGTCAGAACACCATTCTAATCATCTTCATCATATTCATAAAACCTTGAGGGTTTCTCAATTACCTCATCAACCTTCACATTTATACTTTCTATCATCTTTCTCAGTCTTTTGTTATAATACCGGTATGCTTTGCTTTGAGTAGAGTAACCCAAGAATATTCCTTCATCACTTCTAGCATCAAACTTTCCTAGATCTTCATCTCTTTTAATGTAACATTTGCTACCAAAAACTCTGAAATATCTTACAGTAGGAGTGATGCCAAACCAAAGTTCATAAGGAGTCTTACTAGTATTGCTTCTGATTTGAACTCGATTAAGAGTATAGACTGTAGTGCTGGCAGCTTCTCTCCAATAGATATGAGGAACATTAGCTTCCATCATCATGGTCCTAGAAGCTTCCTGTATGGTCTGGTTCTTTCTTTCCACTACTCCATTCTGTTGTGGAGTCCTAGGAGCAGACAACTGTATCTTTATTCCATATTTCTTATAGAACTCTATGAACTCATCAGATGTGAATTTTCCACCTCTATCAGACCTCAGACATTTCAATTTGGTTTCATTCTCTACCATAGCCTTGAATATTTTGAATTTCTCAAAAGCTTTTGATTTCTCTTTCAGAAAAGTTACCCACATCATCTGGGAATAGTCATCAATTAGTAACATGAAGTATCTATCACCTTGCATACTCCTGATTCTTGACGGGCCACAAAGGTCAGTATGAACTAAGTCCAATAATCTGGTAGAAGATAGTTCCTTACTCTTGAATGTGATTCTACTCAGCTTACCCAACTGACATTCTTTGCACAAGCTATTAGTAGGTTTCACCAATTTTGGAAGATCTCTTACAGCCTGAGTATTGCTTATCTTGATGATATTATCAAAATTCACATGACACATTCTTCTATGCCATAACCAACTCTGATCAACTTGAACAATAAGCAACTTTTACTAGTGCCAACCAAGTGGAAGATATCACCTTTAGTTTGGGTACCAGATGCAATCTCTGTTCCGGAGCTTTCAAAGATCTTGCATTTTCCATTCTTGAACCAGAGATCATAACCTTTGTCCACCAACTGTCCAACACTGAGAAGATTGTGCTTCAAGCCTTCAACATATAGAACATTACCAGTTTTGTTCCTTCCATCAAAAGAAATAGTTCCTCTTCCTCTGATTCTACTAGCAGAATTATCTCCAAACTTCACCACTCCTTCTTCATACCTTTCCAAATCTATGAACTTATTTTTGTCACCTATCATATGGTGAGAGCAACCACTGTCAATGACCCAATCATCCTTTTCTTCAACTTGGGAAGCCAGGGCTCTTTCTACAACCTTATGATTGACAGATACAGAGGATATTGGTTTTTCTTCCTTGATGGCAATAAACACCCATTCATTTCCTAATTTGTTTCCAGTCTCTGATTCATCATCTATTACTCCTTCATTATCATCTTCTTCATGAACATAGTAACAATTCTTTTGGAACCTTGATCTGTTAGGATTTGGCCTTGAAAATCTTTCCAGACATTTTGAGGCAAAATGACCAATTTTATTGTAGTTAAAACACTTAAAAGGCAATTTTCCTTCATACTTACCAGATCCTCTTGGTAGTCTCTTTGCAATGAGGGATTCAAGTTGAGCAGTTTCTACTTCTTCTTCTAGGTCTTTTCTTGCTTTTTCATACCATGACAGTTTCCTTGATGAGTTCTCTCCCGGATCAAACCTTTGTTTACCTTTTATAGAGGCACTAGCTTTGAATGTAGATTCAGTCTTGGGGGGATCATCTCCAAACTTGGTCATTTCAAATGCAGCCAATTGGTCTCTTGTGACAGTTGTATGGGCTCTGAATTCATCAATGGCAGCAACCTTGATTTTGTAAGAGGCAAGAAGGGATCTGAGAATTTTGCCAACAATCTCATTTTCATCCAAGACTCCACCAGCATTTCTAATTCCACAAACAAGCTCATTTACTCTTGGCATAAAAGCAGTAATATCTTCATCATCTCTCATCTTAAGTTTTTCAAATTTCCCTTTCAGACTCTGTAACCTTGCACATTTAACATGCTGGTCTCCTTCATGCAAAAGTTCCAGTTTATTCCAAATCTCAAAGGCAGTTGGTAGGTCAATAACATTTGAGAGTTCTGAGTCAAATGATGCGCTTAGAAGAGCCTCTTTGGTCCACAGATTATTTTTAGCATCTGTGATTTCATTTAGGGTTGTCGGACCACCCTATGGATGTACATACTATTTTGTAACCATGGACTAGTATGCCATTCCCATACATTGCAAGTGACATTTCATGCGACCTTTCCAAAGAGAAAAGTTGGTTCCATCAAACTTCAGACTATCCTTCTTGTAAGACGACATCCTGGATCTCCTCAAGTGGTTAAGCTCCTTTTAGAGGAACTTGGCTCTGATACCAATTGTTAGACTTAGGGCACACAACTGAGAGGGGAGGTGAATTAGTTGTCCAAAACTTTCTCTAATTTCATACTTAAATCTTCTTAGTGATTAGCAGTATATCAATCATGAAACATAATGCAATTAAATAGTAAGCAAAAACTCATCAACACATAAGACACCAAGATTTTGATGTGGAAAACCCAGTTAAGGGAAAAACCATAGGGTGATTAACCTAAGACTGTATTCTCTGTTAGAAGAATAGAAAGAACAAAATGGCACATGCCAATTAGGGCTCACTGCCTGAGCACACTGTTCACAAGAGGCTCACTACCTATAAGAGACACACTGTCTACAAAGTAACAAGTATTACAAACTTGAACTGGAGAATAGCATCTTTACCATGCTTGGATCAGTTCCACTTAGGCCCAAAAACTTCTGCTCTACCTTTCGCTCTCTTCTTCACTACCACACTCTCATCTCCACAAGACACACTTTGGAATGACTTCACAATCCCTTATTTATACAAGACATCAACTTAGGAACAATCATCTAAGTCGGCAAGCACCTACAAGAACATCCGCAAGATGTGTAATACATCCGGTTGGCCAGTCTTAGGAAGAACACCAACATCTGGTGGTTATTCTTCAAATGCAAGCTTTAACTTCAATGCAGACCATCAACATGAATTGAAAATGATCCATAGATCACCACAAGCTTTTCTGAATCACCAAGAACATCCGCACTTCATCTGCTTACTAGAATCCTTCTCTCCTCCATCTGGAACCTCAAGAACACAGTTTGTCATCACTGTCACAAAGGAATAGGTTCTTCTGGACCTTCAAACCACAAACCAATCAACTTGACACTTCACAAGGACATCCTCAACACTTCCTCAAATCCATAGAATGAGATAATGCATTTCTGGATCTCACCGGACCTATCTGTGTCACTTTGTCACCTCTGAATTCCTGCCAGAACCGGTTCTACTTGAGCGGCCATATCTTCTTCAGATTTTCATGTGGACCTCTGAAAACTTGACTGGATCATCTCAAGACTCATATCTAAAAACCCTTTGAACCACAACCTATGATCTACATCTTAGCTAGGATCTCCACTTCACTGTCTCCATTGTTCCTCTCTACTCATCTAAACCTTATCATTAATGCAATAGGAGTATGTTGACATCAATGACAACACCGATTAGGCCCATACTTGCAACATAATTGGCCATTTAGAGTCTAATCTACAAGAAAGTAGGGACAATGAGGAAGAACTTGAAAGGAAAATTGTCATTTTCAAACATGACCTAGAAGTTGCAAATGAATATAAAGAGAAATTCAAGATAAGCTCAACTAAACTTGAGGTGTTGCTTGATAGTTAGAAGAAGTCAGATGATAAGCATGGTCTGGGAGTTGAGAAAGGTGAAAGCTCTAGATCCGGTCAAAGAAATCCTGATGAAAGAAATCAAAGAAGGAATTCTAGAAGACCTCTGGTAAGACAACCTAATGCTCAAAGGTATCCATCCTTCAATGGAAAATGTTTCAAATGTAATAAGTATGGTCATAGAGCTAATCAATGCAGAAGTCAAGTGACTAAAAATGCATCATCTTTCTTCGTTTAAATTACAAAACGATAGGTCATAAGGCTGAGGGATACAGAAGGGGATCATAGAATCCTCCTATGAACAAACAAGTGTTTAATGGAAGATGTGCTTAGTGGAAAATTGGATTTGTTAATCTTTTGTTGTTTAGGTGTTTAAATCCACCTCTCCACTATACATTAAAGGATCTAGGGTCGAATGGAAAGCACTATCATACCCTAGAGTCACTTTCAGATGTAGGGAAACTTGGATTAGGGAATTAATTATCAAATTTTCCTTCTCCTATGTTCAATTGACCATTAAAACCCTAATAATGCAAATACGACAACTTAAAGAATTACGGAAAAAGATCTTGTAGATGGGAGTAAAATACTAAATTACAGAATACCTATTTTAAGGGTTTTAAAGTGGAATAGTCAAGGACACTGGAGCGGGTGCCCAAGTCCAAGGTACCTACTTTTTTTGGGAATCTAGAGCTCCTTCGGACACTGATAAGCCCTGTAACTTCTATTTTTTGGAATCTATTTGTGGAGGACACTGGAGTGAGTACCCTAGTCCTGGAAGTGCTCCTTTGTCCATCTTTCCTTTAGATCTTGAATCCCTGATGTCTTCCCAGTTTTCCTGCAACTCCACCTTTCCCTGATGCGACACCTATAACCTGCAATCACAAGACTTGGTTTGGGGGTTGTGGTGTTTAGAGGTTTGCTTCAGTCAAACCCCGGAGGACACTTAATTCTTTGAACATAGTTGTCAGATAAAGAGGGCATGCCCTTGTGAGGCAAAGGCTAAAACCAAATGGATCAATGATGAAAACACAATATTATGTCACCTTGTAGTGAAGCTCTCATGGAGGAAGATGCCCTTCATGCCATGAGGAAATTGATGCTCAAATCTGCAAATATCAACACACAAGTCTTCTCTTGCAACACAAAAGAAAGCCTTGAATCATCTTGAGAACACAATAGCTTGCTAGTAATCATCTAGTTTACAAATGAATGTTAATCATGCTTGTATATGTACCTACAAGCATTCCCACCAAGATTTTAAAAATCAAACTTTACTGTGTCAACAAAAGAACCAACTAATTGTCATAAACCGACACCCAGAAATTAGGGCTGCACTAAAATAGGGCAAGACTAGGCTACAGGTGCCCAAGTCCTCCCCCCATATTTTAGGTAGGGTACAGCTTAAGGGGTCCTCTTGGGTCCCATTTGTCATGGGACTTAGGTCTCATTCCATCAGGATGCCAAAATATGGACTAAAATGTCCTAAATGCACTCTAAAGATCCAAGAGCTAAACCTTATGAGGGAAAATCCCCCAAGGGGACATTTTTTGATGTTACATTTAGCCCCCACTTTAATGTATGTATGAACATGAGGCCCATACATGCATTAAAGTAAGGTCACAAACATAGCAAACACACCAAGCACAGAGAAGACATGCTAATCACATAGAAAATAGTAATAGACATGCAAAACATGGAGAAGATAGTTATAGTCACATAGAACATGGAGCAGATAGTTAATGCATAGAAGACACATTCATGCATGGAAGACAGAAATAATATATTTTCTTTTCTTTTTCTCATATATATGAAATGCAAATGCAAGTATTGGAAAGTAAACAAACCTCCCATAATACATGATGCACTCATCGTGCAGGTCTTTGTATATATGGGGCAACACACACGCAAGACACGCAAAACCTCCCAAAATGCAGGATGCATATGGGGCAACAGACACACCAAACAAAGCAACCACACCAAACACACACACTTTGAAGACACATAGAAAACACAACAGACAAGCAATGGAGTGTACCTATCTCTAGGTCCAACACCATCTTAGGCACATTACAGGCACACACTGACGATTGGGCTTCGCCACAACAATCACCAAAAACACACTTAAGGGTTGAGTTAGTCACAGAACCGCTCCCCACCTCCGTAGAGGACTTTTGAAAATGCAACCCTACCTGCGTCACGGAGATGCCTTATAGTGAAAAGGAAGCATGGCATACCATCCCACCCATGTTACGGAGACGCCTTATAGTGAAAAGGAGATATGAGCTCAAAAGTATACAACCCCACCCACATCACGAAGATGCTTTACAGTGAAAAGTAGGTATACACAATAGATAGATTGATTGATTGCAATCAAACTCAGGATGCAGGAAGTACTCATCATGCTAGCCTACACCTAAGGACAAGCACATTGCTAAAATCTACAACAAACAACTTACCTTATATATGCCCCCACCTTAAGGTAGTTGATATTAGTTATCAATATCAAGCACGTTAAGGTAGGAA
The DNA here is from genome assembly GCA_027924645.1 of Cunninghamia lanceolata. NCBI lineage: Eukaryota > Viridiplantae > Streptophyta > Pinopsida > Cupressales > Cupressaceae > Cunninghamia > Cunninghamia lanceolata. Next base: position 8,628,511 of record BSBN01001344.1, on the reverse strand, counting down.
AAAAACACATAAGGGAACACCGACTTTCGTAAAGCCTATGCCCCCCGGAGGTGACATATACTTTACGATCGCCAAATGCTCCCACAAACACATCCTTGCAAAAAACATGTTAGTGTCTACAACATCATGATAAACAACAACATCAATGCATATGATTAACCACACAAAGAGCCAAGGTTATACAATGAATTCAGAGTTTGAGGATAACCAAGGGCTAGATCACAAAGCTCTCTGAATTAAGTACTGCTAAGGCTAGATTCAAAGGAAAACAAAGGTGAATAGAGCAACAATATTGTTAAGGTTTGTAAATGCAATAGAAACATTATGAAATTCACTACGTGGAAAGCACGAGTGCTTCCACTAGCCAAGCGTCAGATAAGATATATAACCCTGTCATCATATTAGGAACTATAGTCCATTTTTTTATTGCTCTCGAAAGGAACACTAGGTCCGCATCAGTATAAATGTTTGTCGTCATCCACCTACTAGATGGAAACACTAGAGGAAGGGAAACAACAAATAAGAGAGGAGAAAACAAGTGTCTTAGGGATAGTCACATAGGAGGGTGCCCCCCAAGTCATTAACCATGACGCTATGTCTGTAAGACACAACACATAACAATGAAATCAGAGAAAGAGGCAATATAGAAGAATGTTACAACAGAGGTGGTCTCCTGGTATCCTGAACCTTACAAGAGAGTTCAAGGTCATCCCAGGAGGCCTAAACAACACATAACACATCACGGAGGAAGCACATCACGAGAGAGATAAAGGGTTAGAGATACTTACCTGTTAGGGTATCATCGTTAAGAACCTGTATATCTAGAATATCTGTCATGTTGTTTTGATCTTATTAAATTAACATTAAGTGTAGGATGACGAGAGGCTTTCTTTTCTTTAAAAGGATTATATCCAATGCCACTTGAGTAATGTGTTGAAGCAGATTCTATAGGTACTTGAATCCCTTGTTGATTTACACAACATCCCTTACCTTCATATTCACAATTATTATAAAGGATTTTAAATCCTTGACCATAAAGGGATGTCATTTCCTTAGAAGAAGGTGAAGCCTCATAGGTGTCATAATTTGTAGTATAAGTGAGGGTATTGTATTTATTCTCAACCAAAGAGACTTTATTTTTCTCAAATGTTTCAAAACACTGCCTTAATGAAATCGATGCGACTTTTGATGTGTCGTGGTTATTAAGTTTATATTCCCCTACATCGCAAGGATTAAAATTTAATGAACCCCAATCATCATCAACAAGTGCATTTAATGGTTGAGAGTTTTGCACAACATTAGTCATTGATGGATCACCTCATAAATTGTTTAAGATCATATGATTGTAAACTGATTTTTGCATTTCAATGTGTAAACAATTATCTGGTTCAGGATCAACATGAATAGTAGGAAGTTAACTTTTGAATATAAATTTGATCGAACGATGTAGAGTGGAAGGGACTGCCCCCAATGCATGAATCCAGGGTCTACCAAGAATCATGTTGTAAGATAAATAACTAGGCATGACATGAATTGGGGTAGGCACCATCACAGGTCCCACTTTTATAGGTAAAGTTATAGTACCTATGGATTGTCATCCAACATTGTCAAAACCACGGATACTTAATGGTTCTAGCTTAATGGTAGATGTATCAAATTTAATCTTATGTAATATGTTAGTGCCACAAACATTAAGAGCTGATCCATTATCAATCATAACTCTCTTAACCAATGTTTTGTTTATTGTAACAAAGATTACAAGAGGATCATATTGATTTTGAACTTCAATTGACGGTAATTCCTATGGTTGAAAGAGAATATCTATTTTTGTCACATGAATACTATCCAAAATGGCTGCTACATCATTAGGCTTAGCAGTAGGCGGGATAATCACCTTTTGTAAAGCTTCTTGGAGAATTCCATGGTATGTAGGTGATGTTTGTATTAAATAGCAAAGAGAGATCTTAGCTGGGGTAGCGTGAAGCTATTTGACAAGATCATACTCTTGACCACTTTTATGAGTAAGATGAGGTGGTTGAGGGAGCATAGGTTGAGAACATGGAAGAGAGACAGGCACATGTGATGCTTGGTTGCTTTCCTTGTTATTACAGGTGTTGTATGTGTGAGCAATCACATTGTGGTGTGGTTGTTGTAACACACTTTGAACACCTTGAACCATAATTACTAGTTTTAAGAAAGAGGGTACACTAAGTGCCCCTCAAACAATCATTTTAGGAATATTGCTATGAAGTCTATTAACTATTATTGAATTAACATTGTTTTCCTCTTGATTGCACCTAATATCCATCCTCAGAGGATTTAATGTGAGAGACCTTTTATCATCCACTAATGCTACATCTTGGCCAGGGAGAGCAGTGGGATGAGAGAAGGGTACATCATCACCATCATCATCATACTTTGTGGTGGAAAATGGATTTTCTCTCTCATCTTTCTCATGAGTGTTCCTAGAGATGAATTTAGTTAAATCTTCTAATATCAAAGGATGTTCACTCATGAGGATTAGGAATTCTTCAAAATCAAGATCTTTGATAAATGCATGCAGAGATAGCATAGAAAAATGACATGAAGGTGCCATTGCATTGTTTTCAATGTAAACTCAGATTTTAAAAGCTTTTCAAATTTGATGCAAAAGACAAGTGCAAAACTATATGTAAAAAATAGCCTAGAAATGCTCTATTTTTGGTACTTTTTCAATGCAAATAAATGAAACAAAAGGTGTTGTAAGGATTTTAATCAAGGAAAGAAAATTATGTGTCTGATATCAGTCTAAAATAGCAATATAATCACTCTCAACACACTCTTTATGCAAAACCAAGATAATGCCAAGTCAAAATATAGTGAAAATATATCAAAATAGACACTTTTTTCACCAAAATTCAATGCAAAAGGGCGTAACAAAGGGTGTTGTGAGGAAAATGATGATGGAAAGAAAATAATATCAGTAATAACATCCACTTGGTGTCAAAATACCCATCACAACTCGCTTTTTCTGCCACTCAAGGTAAAACCCTAGTGAAAATATAGCAAAATATGCAATTTTTTCACGGTTTTTCAACTCCAAGACCTAGAAAAATGGGTGTTGTAAGGAATTTTAGGAGGTACAGAGCATAATATCAATAATATCAGCCACCACAATCCATAAAATTGATCACAACATGCTTTGAGTGCAAACTAGGTCAAACCCTAGGGCCAAAATAGTCAAAATGTGTAGTTTTTTGCAAAATTTTCACTACAAGATCCCGTTAAAAGGGTGTTGTGAAGATTTTTATGAGGGGAAGAAAATGATAACCCTAAAAACAAAAAATTAATGCAAAAATATCTTTCACAACACACTTGTAGTGCAAGTTTGGATAGTTGATAAGGCCAAATTTAGCAAAAATCGTTGTTTTCAAAGCCTTAGATTTGAGATTTTGGAACAAAATGCTATGTGAATAATTTGAAGTCTGATTTATGATGAAATTAAATACTCTCAGATCTAAAATTATTTTCAAGCTTAATCATGCAAAATTCTCATGCAAATTTAATGAAATTGCACCAAAATTGCTAGTTTTTGTTGAAATTTTCAATGCAAAAAATGCAAATAATTTAAATACAAATGCAAATTCACACTAAAATGAAAGAATACAGCCAAATAAAAATTTGAATGAGCCTCTAAAATTAGTAGAAAAGTCTGATAAAAGATTTTTCCTACAAACCCTACATTTTGGAATTACTAGGTTATCTAAAAATTGTCAAAATTTCCACAAAACCCTAGCAATTAAATGATGAAAATGCAAAGCAAGAGTTTGAATTTTTGTATTTTTCTGTAGTTTATATCAGATATGATGTAAAAATTATGAATTAGGAAAATTTAGGAAGAATTGACACAATTTAGTAAGCCCAACAATGCATTTTTTTGTATTTTCCAAATTTTCAATTTTTTTGAAATTCTCGCAATGCAATAAAATAAATGATCAAATGAATGTATGAAATCACACCAAATATGCAGAAAAACACTCATAAAGTTGCAATTTAAGTTCAAAGACACAGGTTCACCAAAATGTTTAGTGGGAAATTGGATTCGTTAATCTTTTGTTGTTTAGGTGTCTAAATCCGCCTCTCCACTATACATTGAAGGATCTAGGGTCGAATGGAAAGCACTATCATACCCTAGAGTCACTTTCAAATGTAGGGAAACTTGGATTAGGGAATTAATTATCAATTTTTCCTTCTCCTATGCTCAATTTACCATTAAAACCCTAATTATGCAAATACAACAACAAATTAAAGAATTACAAAAAAAACTCTTGTAGACGGGAGTAAAATACCAAATTACAAAACACCTATTTTTAGGGTTCTGAAGAAAAATAGTCGGGGACACTAGAGTAGGCACCCAATTCCAAGGTACCTACTTATTCAGGGAATCTGGACCTCCTTCAGACACTGATCAACCATGTAACTTATGTTTTCCAGAATCTATCTACGGAGGACACAGGAGCAAGCGCCCTAGTCCTGGAAGTGCTCCTTTGTCCATCTTTCCTTCAGATCTTGAATCTCTGATGTCTTCCCAGCCTTCCTGCAACTCCACCTTTCCCAGATGCAACACCCATAACCTACAATCACAAGACTTGGTTTGGGGGTTGTGATGTTTAGAGGTTTGCCTTAGTCAAACCCCAGAGGACACTTAAGTCTCCGAACACCGTTGTCAGATAAAGAGGGCATGCCCTTGTGAGGCAGAGGCTAAAACTAAAGGGATTAATGATGAAAACACAATATTATCTCACCTTGTAGTGAAGCTCTCATGGAGAAAGATGCCCTTCATGCCATGAGGAAATTGATGCTCAAATATGCAAATATCAACACACAAAACACACAAGTCTGCTCTTGCAACACAATAGAAAGCCTTGAATCACCTTGAGAACACAATAGCTTGCTAGTAATCATCTAGTTTACAAATGAATGCCTAATCATGCTTATATATGCACGTACAAGTATTCCTGCCAAGATTTTAAAAATCAAACTTTACCATGTTGGCAAATGAACCAACTAACGGTCATAAACTGACACCCAAAAATTAGGGCTACCCTAAAATAGGGCAGGACTAGGGCATGGGTGCCCAAGTCCTCCCCCCCATATTTTAGATAGGGTAGATCTTAAGGGGTCCTCCTGGGTCCCATTTGTAATGGGACTTAGGTCTCATTCCATAAGGATGCTAAAATATGAACTAAAATGTCCTAAATGCACTCTAAAGACCTGGTAGCTAAACCTTATAAGGGAAAAACCCCCAAGGGGACATTTTTTGACATTACAAGATGTTTTACTTGCAATAAGTTTGGGCATATTACAATGAAATGCATATCTAAACATTCTCCAACATGTAATTGTCAGAAAAATAAGATTGTGTGTTTCAACTGCAACAAATCTGGACACATTGCTAAATTTTGTAGAAGCAAAAAAGAGAACTCATAGGCAGATAAAGGAAAAATAGTGCAGAGGTTGCACAAAGGCAAGGGAAAAATTGATGTGAATGAGATCCAAAATGAAATGAACAAAACATGGGTGAAGAAAAGTGAAATGAAAGTTGACAATGGGTCTGCACCAGAATCTAGTGCCGATAATTCCTCCAAGAATTGAATTAGGAGCTCTAGCTTAGGGGGAGCTGCATTGAAAATCTAATTCCCCTAGCCAGTAAGTGGGTGCCTAAATTTGGCACAATGAATGAAGTTAAAGAAACCTATTTCAGATCTATTGAAGCAAATTCTAGAAGAAAAGAAGCTAATTCAATTGATTACGGAGCAATTAAAGATCAACTGTATGCAGAAACAATGTAACTAGATGTATTAGGGTAAAGCATTTATTACAATGGTGAATTAGGTTTTGTGGAGCATAAAAGGTCATTCATTCAACATTTGAATCAATTTGCATTTGAATAGAATAAGAAGAAGAGCGCTTGAGCTAAGATTTCATAGATTTGAAGTACGAAGAACGAATTCGACAGCCAACCCTAACTCCGTGAAAAAAAGGTATTTTCCTGTGAAGCTTTGAATTTGTAATCTTTTGCAATGGCTACACCTCTAGTTGTGAATATCACTGAGTGACCTAGGCTAAATTTTAAGAAGCATCCACACAAATTAGTAGAGGTCAATCAGTTAAGTGCCTTTTCAAGTGTTCCATATGGTGTGTTACACGTTGAAGACATTAGGGCTTATATTCATACTAGCCTAGATGAGTTTGGGGATTCAAAGCTAGTAGATTTGTTTAAGAATCATCTGAGGGATGAAATTCATGGTCTTAAACTTGATTATAAGGCACTACAAGATGAACATTTCATTTAGATTATAAGGTTTCCATCCTTCGATGAAGATCAGTGGGTCTAGTATGTGCTGAGTCAAATGCATGATGAGTTTTTGTGGTTAATGCAACCCTTCAAGATCCTACTGCTTTGACATCAAAGCCGTGACAGGGTTGAACTCATCTAGTGGACTGCCAATGTTGAAGTTAGTAAAGAATCAAATTGTAACTGATGCTACCAGTTCAAGGTTGACAAAAGGGCAATGACAATAAATGACATCACTAATCTGGATGTCAAATTTGCATCAATGGTGATTGGATACAAGATATATCATTCCAATAGGGAGAATTCTGTATCTGGTACAACTATCTATGTAGCTTATCAGATGTTGAGAGAGAATGCTGACTATGACTTGTGTGAGTTACTACAAAACCAGCTAATGGAAAACCTGAATAAAATCAAAAAGGACAAGAAGAATACTTTCAAATATGGTAAATTGGTATCAATGAGATTTGCACCCTGTTAAACATAAGGTTTAACAATCTATTGAAACATGGGAAGACCTCTAAAGTTGTGGGTAACTTTAAAAGAAGAGGTCAACCTCTAGAGAAGGTCAGCTTCCTATGGTTATCACCTAAAATACTTTCTATCCTACTGCTTTGACAAGGAAAAGGGTAAAGAAAAAGATTGCATAAAAATGAAACTATGACTAAGGTGATGCACCAAAACTAACTAGGACCTACAAACACAGCTTGTATACACTTGGTTTGATCAACAAAGTAACTTGACATACACAGCCCAAAATGATATGCTTTTACATTAATATTTCATAAGGTTTGTATGCTCTACTCCTAGCAAGAAAAATATATTTTCACAACTAAAATGTTTGCATTTTCAACACATCCTACGACCTGTAAATTGCATATACTTCTGCAAAAGATGCTAAAAATGAGACAGAACTACAAGGAAATAGATAATCTCACAAGTAATTGTATCAATCAATTCAAATGCACACAATGAAGCAGAAAATTGAGAAGGTAAAATAACTTATCTTTATTGGTTTCCAAAGTAATTACTAGTATACATATCCAAAAGCAAAATGAATTACAAACTCACAAAATCCGAGCAAGGATAAAAATCACAAATCTCTAAAATCTGCATGTAAGAACTCGGTACAAAAGAGTCACAAGAGTGACTATATCCACCACTATCCAAGTGGTTCCATAATACAAGGAGTCTAAAACTAACTGGGGTTGGATGCCCATAAAAAGCCTGAAATATAGGGCCTATATCTCCTCCACAAGAGCCCATAATGAAGGAAAAAGTCTATGATGACCTAGCCAACCATAAAGCGTCATGAAAATAAGTCTAGGACAAGAGCAATAAAACACTCCTAGATACCCTCTAACAATCCACTGTCAAGTCATACCATAACTGTCCAACTACCTCCTGACTTAGTCAATCTCCTATCCTCCAAGGCAAAACAAGATGCTATATCATTGGCATGTGTCTGCCACATCTTCACAACTCAAAGATGCATAATGTCCAAGGCAATAAGGTCTCTTTAAATTACTCCATCACTCTCCTTTGCATTCAAAAGATAACAACATTCCTCAAATGGTTCATAATGTCACCATTTTGAAGTCATTGTTTCACATTTCATAGCATATGCAAGGAAAGAAATAAATATAAAGCAAAAAGGCACCAAAGTGTTTGGCAAAAATACAAATAAAACAAAAGACTTAACAAAGTCTTCATATGTCTCAATGCCACCTCGTGGCATACCTAGGCACTACATGTTTTAAAGGTCTTGACCACGGGCAACTTCCAATGCTTATGCAAAAGAAATAAAAGAAAATAAAGAAACCCTATCAGGTCTTTAGGGTTTTGAAACCTAAGAAACAAAAAGCAAGTTTTAACTCTCATTTGGCACTTTACATTTTTGCAAACTTGCTCTCTACTGTTTCATTACTGCCGACACAAGGGTTTGATTCTTGAGGCTTTCTGTAGGTGATTTCTCCTACATTTTCACTGTGTTTCGACATTCCCTACTCCAGAATCTAAAGGTAAGCATGATTATTTCATCTTTCTGGAATGAAAAATACAAATTTCATGATTTTCTATAGCTTTCTACTCACTGTATATGCTATGATGAAGGATTTCATTTCCAGTACAAATGATTGTATTTTAGATATAATGCTATAGATATTAGCATATCTATCATTTTCTTGACAAAACATTCGGCTCTGTCCCATTTTCAGATTTCTGAGTATGGCTATTATTGTTTTGAAAATGTTGCAATACAATAAGCTCTTCTTTTCTGATTTTTCAGTTAGGGTTTTAAGAAAAACAAAACCCTAACTCTGTATCTCCTCTGGATATTTCACTTTTAGTATGAGATTCTTGTTTTTTGTTAACAGAAAAAAGGCATTTTTGACATTATACTAGGGTTTCTACAGGGTTTCAAAAAAATAAAACCCTAACTGTATTCTAAGAATGGTCATGAACAAAATAGTTGTTATGGCTTTTTCTGCAAGCATAAGACATTTTTAAATGAAAAACAAGGTTTTCCTTGAGCTAGGGTTTCAATGAATAAAATGTACTGTGTTCTTTTCACTTTCATTTTTGTAGATGTATCACACACATTTTACTCATTTTGAGCATACTCTATTGTATCCTCTATGATGAACTCCTATAGTATTTTTCATGATTTGTACTTCTACTCTACATTTCTGGCATATGCTCTTGCTATAGTTCAGAATGATTTTGTGCATTTATCATGAACTTGGAAAGATTTCAAAAAGATCTAAAAACTTATCTTCTCTGAGCATTTTGACAGTGGCTTCTATACTCTATTGCTTACATGACTGTAGCTCTTCATTGCATATGAACAAGAATGTAGAAGTTCTGAGCATAAGATATCATTTCTAATTTATTTCTGACAGAGGAAGTTCTTGGACAGTCATTAAATTATTTTGCATTATCTGATGTTATAGTCAAAGAGATGACTATCCCTATTCCTTATTGCATGTATCACTGTCTTTTTCCTGCAGTATCCATGCATCTCTTTAAAACATGATTGTCTTCTCTCACTAGCTTCTCTGGAACTGCTGTTGTTTATCATCTTTGAATGATGAATGTCATGCATTATACCTTCTTGTACTACCTTTGTAACTGTTATTATGATATTCATTAATGATTTCTCTTAATGAATCTTTTGGCAGTCCTCACACTAGACTGTACCTTCAAAGTTGTCCTGTACACTATTTCTGTTGTTATTAATATCACTGCTCTTCCTGTACTGTAGGTGACTACCTTAACACATTCTGTAGAGTAAAATACTCTACATTTTGAATTTTGAGTTTAAGCTATGCGGGTCCAGTTTTGTTTCTGAGTACTTTAGTTTTGATTCAAGGATTTTCGACACACAGTGCGGGCACAAAGGCGGGCGCGAGGGTTTTCCATTTTTGAAAATTTTCCCAAGGTTCCAGAGTTCAGCGGAAGTCACCAAGTGTCAGTGCCTGGGACACATTATACAGTTGTTTAAGGTGTCTTGGATGTAGCCACGCATCCCTTTTGAGTCCCTACGAAAACCACCAAGTGTCGGCATCCGAGGATCCGTTTTTATAAGTTTCAAAGCCTTGTTACAAAGAAGTCTGGTGAGCCCCTTTTTAAGTTTCTCCCGGTGCAGCGGAAACCACCACGTGTCAGTAGCCGTGATAGTTTATAAAGTTTCCTAAGGTAGCCGTGGAGAGTGCCACGTATCTTTTTGCAGTAAGGCGGAAGCCGCCAGGTGTCGGCACCCGTTCAAGTTTCGTCAAAGTTTCAAACGTTCCTGTTGAAGGTTTCTTGTAATGTAGTGGGCCCCTTTTTAGAGTTTTGGTGAGCGCGGAAGGCGCCAAGTGGCAGAAGCGGAGGGTGTTTCTAAAGTTTCCTAAAGTAACACGGGAGTTGCCGTGTGTCCCATAAGGTTTCTACGGAAAGCTCCAAGTGTCGTCTTCTGCAGGTTCCTTTTGTTTTCAGCACTAAGTAAAGGAAGTATGGTGGACCCCGCTAATATTCCTATAACTTCAGCGGAGTGTGCCATCTGTCACCATCTGCGTGATCTTTATAAGTCCGTAATGTTTCTATAAAGTTTCTTGGAGTTGCGCGGAGGGCGCCAAGTGGCAACGTCCGCAGAGTTTTTGTTAAAGTTTCAAAAGTTTCTCAGACTACAGTGGAAGCTGCCACGTCCACAGTTTCTCATGTAAGCGAAAGGTGCCACCTGTTCCTTTTTCTTTTTGAGGCTGCTCAGGCGCAGACTGTATGGTGGGTCCCATTTTTCATATTTCTTGGGTTTCAAAGCTCGGCGGACCATGACAGGTGGCGGAGCCCGAGCACCCTTAGTATAAGCCACGGTAAAGACTCAAAATAAAGCAGAAAATGCCATGTGTTTTTGGAAGGGCCGCGGACACTGCCAAGTGTCAGATTCTAGTATTTCCTGAGGAAGAAGCAGTTTCTTAAGTAAGTCATGCAGAGGATGCCAAGTGTTTGTTTCTTATTGATCTGAAAAGATGAAGGAGTTTCAAGAAAGAGGCGCGTATGAATGCCGGCTATTTCAAGGGTTTATAGTCGCAAAGACTATCACAGAGCTGCCACGCATCCCTCCCCGATTCAAGTATGTGGGGTTACATGTATCTGTTGCAGCCAATGAATTTGCAGAGTGGCTAACCGTTTCTGATTCGAAGGAGATCATCTGTCAGATACCTTCAGTTAACTACCAGTTCGGTTAGGCCGTTGAGATTTGATCATGCGGGCAATCTTTGGGCCAGTTGCATGCTATAAGTACGGGTTCAGATCACCATGCAAAAGGGATCGGAGATATAGAGATTTTCTGCATCACAGATTGTTAAAGTTTGAGGATCTTTTGTAGTGGCCAGTAATATCATTTGCCTTTGTTCTGTTTTCTTGATTCAGAAAGTTTGTATAACTGTGCATGATTATGTGCCTTTTATGTAACTTGAACATTAATAAAAATAGAGTTCTGTGCCTTGCTGTTATTTTCTGTGTTATGACAAAGCATTCTAGTTTGTGAGCCTTTGATTCTATTTGTCTTTAATCTGTTACATTGATCATGCATTTTTGCTCTTTAATGTGACTAAATCTTAAAATAGTTTCATTGTACTTAAGTGTTGAGATACAAAATCACATTCAGGCGCATCGCCATAATTTTAGTTTCCTGTTTTAGTTACATTGGTGATTCTGTTTCATTCTCCCCTTTTTCCCAAACACTTTTGAGATAAAGAAGAGCCAGCTTCTTTAAAATCTGGAGGTCACTCTGAAAAGCATTCCCATGTTTCAGAGTCTCCCATGTTGGTGTTGGAAACAACACAATTCTGAACATCAACAGTTTTTGGCATGCCTGGTGGGACCATTTCTTGATGTTTCTTTCAAGACTGCATGAGCCAGAGAGTCACAAGGAGTCAGAGCTATGGACCTGTGACAAGAGCTCAATCAGCTATGAACCTAGGTATTCTTTTATCACCATTGATAAATCATTCAAGAAGAAGGGTCAATCAGTTTACAGCAACCTCAAGTGCAAACATGGGAGCACCTGAAGCCCCAAGGAACTATGCAAATTGGAATACTGGCAGTGCCCTGATTCTCCCAGTACCTCCAGCCACTTGGGATGCTATTCCAGCAAATGCCCTGAAAGCTCTGCCCAAATTCAGTGGGGAGGATTTCAAAACACCTGAAGAGCATCTACAAGATGTGTCTGATGTCTGTGCAATACATGTGATCACACAGCAAAATGTGGCTATAAGACTCTTAGCAGCTTCTTTTAAGGGAAAGGCTCTGGACTAGTATATATCTTTGACCCCAAATTCAATTTCTACATGGGATCAACTTGGAGACGCCTTCTTTGCAAGATTCAAAGAAAAGGGTGATAAATCTTCTCTGTTACAACAACTGATCACCATCAAGAGGGCACCACAAGAGGTAATGACTGATTTCAATTCCAGATTTCAGAAGACTTGGGAAAGGATTCCTGCTACAGCAAGACCATTACCAGGTATGGCCATAGTGTTTTATCTTAAAGCCCTAAATTCAAATATAGCAGTAATGATTCAATCACTTGGAGGTCAGACCCTGCCAGAAGCCTATGACTATGCAGTCAGAGCCGAAAATAATTTGATAGATGCTGGAAAATTGCCCCCAAGGCCTCCTATGCCTATGTTTCTAGAGATTACCCTACCATTGCCTCAAGAAAATCCTAATCCCATAACCCCACCTATGTCCATGTACATGTTTCCCCAACAACCTTCTAAAGCTGCTGCCCCTACCCAGTCTTCAGAGATGGATGATGTCAAGAACATCCTGAGAACATTTTCAAATGAAATAATTAACCTAAAGAGACAGCAGAATCCTTATCCCAGACCCCAATATCAAGGCTATCAAGGGAATAAACCTCCTCCACAGCCAAACCAATATCAGGGCCCCCAAAGACAAAATAACCCTCAGCCATCAAACCAACTGGTTGCAGTCCCCACACCCTTACAGACTGTTCCTCCCAATCCAAACAGAGAGATTGTCCCAGGGCAGAATAATTATGCAGATGGCACCAATGCCTGGTGTTTTCCCTGTAATAACGTACATATGCCCAGAGATTGTCCTAGGGGTAATCTACAGCAAAAAATAGCAGAGCAAAGAAGAGTGGATGGACAATTTGCAAATACTTCTGACACTCAGCCCTATCAATCCCCTGGCATGCAAAATTCATTTCTAGTGGCTCAGATGCAAGGAATGTCCTTACAACAAGAAGAAGAAATAGCCCCTGAGCATGCTCTTTTCTCATGGATTGAAGATGAAGAGTCAGTGTTCTTGAATGAAGCTCAACTTCTAAGAAGCCATTGGTACAATCAGATTACTATACTAGAGCCAAGAGGAGGATGATGGAACAGCCTGAAGTCACAAATAATGAAATTATGGGAGTTCCACCATTTCAAGATCATCAAAATACATTTACTAGGCAAGAAATACCTCATCTAGTGCAGAATCAAGTAGTTTCTGGACAAGTTCAAGAAAAAGCAAGATACCCTTATTATCCCAGAGCACAAGCAATAGGACCTGTGAATGTGGTGGGTCAGTTGAAGAGGACTCCAGCATGTGTCAATATGGGACATGTTAGCTATTCCTGAGCAAAAAACACTGTTGCAAGAAGCTTTACAAGGCCAAGCTATGCCTAAACAGACTGTTACCAAAGGAGGACCTACTGATAAAGAAAAGCTCAAGGACCCTGTTTCTCTACAGACAACAGCACTTCTGAACAATGCACCAGAGGTAAGAAAATCCAAACCAGATCCCTTTTATTTGACTTTGATAGTTGGGAAGAAGCTATTACACAATGCAATGATAGACTCTGGGGCTAGTACCACAGTGATGCCAAAGCAAATGGCAGATGCTTTGAAGATAAAATATGAACCACTTGCAAAAGGATTTATGCAGTTAGATGGGAAGTCTGTACAAACAATAGGGAAAATTAAACAACTTCCACTACAGCTGTATACTTGTCCCAATATAATTGTTAATCAAGATGTTGTAGTCATAGATATTCCTCTTGTTTTTGGTCTATGCCTATCCAGAGATTTCACAGCTAAGATATGAGGTTATATGTCACTTGACTGGTCTCATCTCATCATAAGGACCAAATATGGGACTAAGATGAAGGTACTGTCAGAACCATTGTCAAAAGATCATATCACTAAGGAACCAACCCCAAAGTTAGAAGCAGCCCACGCCATGTTAAATAAAGAGGAAAGGGTTTTTGTTGAAGAAATAGGGGATTGGACTGAATATGATCAGCAAGTGGAGGATAATCAGTTGTTAACCATGATGCAGAGTGATCCTTTTGGGAACTATGACTCAACAGGTTTGGGCACTTATGTTATATTTGAGGAAGACCAGGAGATCCCTAATGTCCTAGGGAAAGAGCCCTCTCAGACCCAAGAATCTATAAATGACTCAGGAATCTGGACCTTAAATTTTAATGGGGCCAGAAGCAAAAATGGTGCTGGAGCAGGGATTTGCCTTACTGCCCCTGATGGTGAAAAGATTTTAAGAGCCATTCGCTTTCATTTTGCCTATACCAATAATGATGCTGAGTATGAATCTTTAGTGCATGGACTTATATTGGAAAAAAAGAAAGGAGTTAAGAAACTGATAGTCAGAGGAGATTCAGAACTAGTGGTGAAACAAATAAGAGAGAAGGCAATAGCAAAAAATGTAAGGATGAGATCTTATAGGCACAGAATTTGGGATTTGATAGAAAATTTTGAAGCCTTCAATATAGAAGTGGTCCATAGAGCCCAAAATTCTGAGGCAGATAGGATGGCACAGATTGGTTCACAGTTTGATCCATTAACTGATCTAATGGTCAATAATGAGTCAGTCAAAGTTATTGTGAGACCAACCATCCCAGACAATGATGAAAATTGGTAGGTTTTTGAGAATGATTTTCAAGTACTCTCATTTTTGCAACAGTCAGGAGAATTTGCTGATCAGTTACAACCAAAAATTGAAGAAGCATATGGTGATCAGATCATCCAACTGAAATCAAACAAGCTCCCTAAGGGACTGATTACACTGGAAAACTTGTTTGATCCTGAAGATGCTAGCCTAGAAAAGAAGAGATTCCAAGCAAACAAAGAGGACTACTCTGAGATTCAGGTTAGTGAGGGAAGAAGGCTGAAGGTTCGAAATTCTACCACTCAATAGGAAAGAAAAAGGTTAATTGATTTATGTGAGAAATATGATAGGGTCATAGCCTGGACCTATGAAGATCTCCATGGTTATGATAGAAGTATCATTCAACACACTATAGAGCTGACTGAAGGATCTAAACCAGTTAGATAGAAGCAGAGGCTAGTGAACCCTAGGATTGAACCCTTGATGGTAGATGAGTTACAGAAACTATTAGAATCAAAGATCATTTTCCCAATCAAACACTCAACTTGGGTGTCCAATCTAGTACCAATCAGGAAAAAGAATAGAGACATAAGGCTCTGTGTAGATTTCAGAGATCTAAATAGGGCTTCCTTGAAGGATCATTACCCCTTACCCTCTATGGAACAAATTTTACAGACCGTGGCTGGATCAGAGAGATTTTCTCTGCTAGATGGTTTCTTTGGGTACAACCAGATTTGGTTGGCTGATGAAGATCAGCATAAGACTGCTTTCACCACAAAATGGGGAACATTCGCCTATGCAAAGATGCCTTTTGGTCTTTCAAATGCTGGAGCCACATTTTAGAGAGTAATGGATTTAGCATTTGGAGAGATTATCAATAAAATCATTCTAATCTACCTAGATGACCTCACTGTTTTCTCTAAAAATGTTGCAGATCATTTTGACCATTTAGAAGCAGTTTTTAAGAAATGCCAAGAGTTTGGAATATCTCTAAATCCTAAGAAATGCATTTTTGCAGTACCTCAAGGTAAATTATTAGGGCATATAGTTTCTAAAGAAGGAGTCTCTATATATCCAGAAAGAGTCACTGCTATAATGAACCTGTCTCTGCCTGTCAATAAGAAAGCAGTGCAGTCCTTCTTGGGAAAGATTAACTTTGTCAGTAGATTCATATCAGACTTTGCAGGCCTAATAAGACCAATTACACTGCTACTGAAGAAAGACCTGGTTTTCAAATGGACTGCAGAAGGGAGACAAGCTTTTGAAGAGGTCAAGAAAGCAATTTCAACAGCCCCAGTATTGAGGAACCCTGACTTCTCTAAGTCTTTTATAATGTATGTTTATGGAGGAGAATTCAGTGTTGCTGCTGTCCTAACATAGAAAGATGACCAACAAGAGGGAGAGCATCCTATAGCCTTTTTCTCAAGGACTCTTAGAGAGTATGAAGCCAGGTATAACTTTGTAGAGAAACAGGCATATGCTATGGTAAAAGCCCTCAAGAAATTTAGACACATGGTCACAGGTAATAAGATTCTGATACTAGTGGCTCATCCAAGTGTCAGAGAATATATTATGGAAGGAGAAATCACTGAGAAAAGAGCAAACTAGATTACAAAGATTCTTGAATATGATGTGGAGGTCAGACCAACTAAACTTGTCAGAGGCAAGGGTTTGTGCCAGTATATGGTTCAAGATATGGAAAAAATGATAACTGAAGAAATAGAGGAAGAAAATGTATTGAGGATACAAGAAGTTGATCAAAATTCTTGAGTCACAAATAAGATCCAGTTTATGAAACATGGAATATTCCCAAAGGAGCTCTCTCAGGATAAGAAGAGGTACTATAGGCAACAGGGAATTCATTTTGTTTTAATTGACCAAGTTCTTTTCAGAAGAAACACTGATGGCATACTTTTAAGATGCATAGAAAAAGATGAAGCCCAGAGAATACTACATGAGATGCACCATGGAGTGTCAGGTGGACATTTTTCTGCAAGAACCACAGCTATAAAGATAAGTCAGGCAGGTTACTTTTGGCCCACTTTATTTGCAGACTGTTATCAATTGGTTAAAGAATGCCAATCTTGCCAGTACTATGTAGGAAAGAGAAGGAATGCAGCAATGCCCCTTAGTCCTATAATTGTTGATGAACCATTTGCCCAATGGGGTCTAGACTTCATTGGAATGATCAATCTAGTGTCAAGTATGGGGCACAAATGGATCCTAACTACCACAGATTATTTTACCAGATGGAGTGAGGCAGTCCCACTGAAAGAAGCAACAGAGAAAGTGATTCTAGATTTTCTGGAAGGTATCACTACTCGCTTTGGGCCTCCTCACACTGTAATTTCAGATAATGCTAAGGCATTTTTAGGGGCAAAGATATCTGATTTTGCACTAAAGTATGGAATCTACTTGAAGATCTCTTCCAATTATTATCCTTAGGGTAATGGTTTAGTGGAATCAACTAATAAGAATCTGATCAGACTTATTAAAAGAATTGGGGTTGATCATCACAAAGAATGGCATAAAGTGATTAATATAGCACTGTGGGCAGATAGAATTACACCAAAGCAAGTGACAAAAATGTCCCCCTATGAATTAGTCTATGGTAAACCTGCTGTGATGCCCCTAAGCTTGGAGATTCCTGCTCTCCAGTTATTGAAACAAATTAAGATTGAGGAAAATGGCCCCATGCAGGTCAGGCTTGCTGAACTCCTAGAGGTTCAAGAAAAAAGGGATTCAGCACATGAATCATTATTGAAACATCAGAAAATAATAAAAGACTATTTTGATAAGAAAACTTCAAACCCTCATTTTGAAATTGGATCAGTTGTTCTGAAATGGAATGAGAGAGCTGCCAAGCCGGGTCTACACAGTAAGTTTGAATCATTATGGACGGGCCCCTTTAAGATTCGTTCGTGTAAATAGCAAAATTCTTTTGAGCTTGAAACAATGGAGGGTGAGCCTGAGGAGATTCCTATCAACGGGATCTACTTGAAGCATTTCAATTAGGCACCGCCTTTCCTGTGTATTATAGTTAGATAGTTTCTTTTGTCGTTGCTTTGTTTTTCCCTCTTTTTCTTTAAATAAGTGTTTTTTTTTAAACACGTGGCCACAGCTTAAAACTCTTAAAAGTCTCGAAACTTTTGCATTCATTGAAACACTCAAATCCCCAAAATTCCTAAAAAAGTACCTAGCGCAGCCGCTTTTTATGACGTGTCTGACACTCTGTCCCACTCAGATCGCTTGAGATTTTATAACGGTTTCCGTTTTAAATGCCATTTATGACACTTGATGCGTCATTAAAATATCCCAACAGCACGAGTTAAGGCTTAAACCGAGTTTCATTTGCTGCTACTTCTGCTAAGTGTCTTCCCTGTTGCTGTTTTCCATTGCAAAAAACTGCTTCCTCAGTGTGTCTTCCCTGTTGCAAAGTTTTTGTCCTTGTTACAAGCTTTCATACTCATTCACAGTAAGTCCAACAGCTTTTGAAAGTTACAGAAAGTTATACAGTTTCCAGCAAGCACAGAGATGGCGGAAGCACAGTCTTCTCAAAAGGGGCTTGGGATTTACGAGTCTATTGACCAGCTCCTTGCCAGTAAATCATACGCTTTGGCCCCTTCGCAACCATTGAAGACCTATCCAAGGACTAGGGTTCCTAAAGTTGGCTATGCAATTGACCCAGCAAAGGTTCTAGATTTTGCAGATGGTATTGCGGAACCGGCCTTACAAAAATCTTGCAAAGCTCTGCGAGAAGGAGCACACCAAAGATACCTCCTGAAGGCCAAAGCTAAATAGTTTGAAACATTCGGCATGCGAATTTGGACCTCCCAATTGGCAAAATTCATTGTTCCAAGTGTGCATTTATGCCCGGACCTGATTGAGGTATGCGCTGAATTGTTTCATGCACCTTCGAGCACCATTCAAAAGGGACCCTTCATGGTGCAAATAACGCCAAAGGCCATCAGGGACATGTTGGCCTTACACTATGACAGCACAGCCACGTTTCCCACAGTCGCCAAAATGCAGAAGACGTGGGCAAACGTCAAGTTTCAACTGAGGTTTCTTAATGCAGAGATGCAGTTGGGAGACGACAATACCCAAATGCCAATGCTGCCCACAGGAAGGGCACAATTTACACAAGCTAGCCAGGAAGCGCTATCTATGATAGCATTTATCTTCGGGATAAAGGAAGATATAACTGTTTATGATTGGCAGCTGGCCATTCTTTTCAGAATGAAGACTGTTGATAGGTCCTAGGAGTTTCGACTAGATTTCTCTGAGCAGATTGCCTACTCAATGGCCAAACAACTCACCAATTTCAAATTAACAGGGATTTTTAGGTATTCCTCCTATCTGTTCCACCTTATGTTATATCAGAATTATGCCCTCTTTTCCCAGTATATGCATTTAGACATGTATGACCCAAGTTTTGATCCAAACAGAACCATCCCTGTGTCCGCATGGACTCATGTTTTGTCCGAATCATCTGACCCTTATGAGTTTTCAGAACTTTTTGTCGCCCTTGCTTTTACTCACCTAAGCCTAGAGCCTGTTGAGAATAGATTGACTTTGAGTGTCAGAGGCCTTATGGCAAATTCCCCCATTCCCTGCGATTATTTCTTTGGGTCTCACCACACTATTATCAGGGTCCATGGTTTTAATGGGGAACCAATGTTGCTACCTAAGGTTTTGACTCCTAGGCTAGCCTTTTTAGAGGTCACCCGGCAAGTGTCTGTGGTTGATAATGAGTATGGGGCTAGGAAGAAGAAGAAGAAGATGTATGATCTCCCCTGGGTGAAGAAGAACATGACCCTATTGGTCAGGGATGCAGAGCATTTATTGCTGAGAAAGTTAGCTGTCTTGGGTTTTCTTTTAGTTGAAGACAAATGGAGATACGACCCTGTCAGTTTCATCACCTCATGGGTCAAGAATAATAAGATTGGTGCCCAAATTGTGCATGAGGGCCGTCCTTTCTGGGATGACAGAAAAAACCCTAAGGAAGACACCCCTGATCTATATGCAGAGCTGACAGATTTACCTTTTGAGGGACCTAGGCCATGGGAGGTGTTTTACAAAAAGGAGAAGGCCTATGACCCTAAACTCAAAATGGGCACTGGATTAAAGAAAAATTTGTTGAGAGATAGGGAATGGAAGATTGAGAAGATAGAAGCCTATTGGAAATATAGGCAGGAAATTTACGAAATAACCCATTCTTTTGGCAAAGTAGAAACGGATGAGAAGTGGGAGTCTATTTGGGACGAATGGCGCATCCCTCCCCTATCTCGAGCCCTGATACAAGCAAAATCAGAAAAAAGGGTGAAGAATCTGAAGAAGAACCTGAATCCACCCACACAGTGCAAGCCCCAGGACAAACATCATCTGCAACTGCAGTCACCGCCTGGCCCCAATCCCTCAGTACTATAGAGAAGCAAAAGATTGTGGTGTCATCACCACCTAGAGGGACTCCATTAGTTTCTGTAAGTGGGGCTTCTGGTTTTGTGCAAACACCACTGGTAACAATGGTAAATGTTGAGGAGAAAGAAACAGAGCAAGCAGAAGAAAGGCCAAGGAAACATAAGAGGCTGAAACATTAGCCTGATTCAGACGAGGAGGTAGAACCTTTGTTGCAGCCACCACCAAGTGTCTCAGTTGCCCCTCAGGTATGTGCTTCTTCTCCCTCTTCTTCTCCATCTACTTCTTCTTCAATAGGGGTGGCAATCCCAGTTGGCCAAGTATTATTCCCTGCCACCTCTGCTGTGCCAATTTCTCAGTTTTCCCCACCTGTTACTACACAGGCCATGTCATTGCAGGCCACTTCATTACCTCCCTTTTCTCCCACTTTTCCTAGGAGGGTACCCCCTCAGATTCCTCCTAGCCAACATTTGGCTATTCCTTATGGCCTGCCACACGGTCATCCTTTTGCGGGCGGGTACATTGCCTCTCCCCCTACCTTCCAAGCTCAAGCAGACACTGCCAAGAAGGCTAGGGAGGCCCGAATGGACAAGAAGCAAAAGAAGGATAATAAAGCTTAGGCTGTCCCACATATGAGGTCACTATTTGACCCAATTCAGCAGCAGCTAACTATGACCCATTTATCACCAAATGTAGCAAAACCAAATGAGCAGATGCAGCCTCAGGATTTTACAATGAGTGCAGTGGCAATGGATATGTCACTCTTCAGGCCACAAGACAGGGTAGAGCTCCTAAATGAAACTACTTCTGTTGTAGCCACTGATTATCTGAAGTTATCCAGGAAGTTGCAGAAGGTGGAGGCTGATCTGACTCAGGAAAAGACACATAGTGAGGCTCTGGCTGCTAATCTTAAATCAAAGGATGATGAGATTAAGGATCTTAATAAACAGTTGCAAAATATTGTTTCATGTCAGATCCATCAGGCTACACAGAGCCAAAATGCTTCATTAAAGCAAGAGCTGACCCAGGTGAAGTCTGTCCTGTCTACCTTGAAGCAGGAAAAGGCCACATTGCAAAAGAGGCATCAGGATTCCTCTCAATAGGCCACACAGTTGCAACAGCAACTGTTGAAGGAACAAAATAATGTTGCTGCTATTCAGGCTCAACTATAGGCCGAGCAACAAATGGCCAAGCAATTGACCCTTGAGTTGGCAAATAGGCCGCAAAATGCAGGAGTGTTAAATTTGGTCAAGGAGTTATATGCATCGGTATGGGAAAGAATCTCTAAGGAGATTATCCAGCTCAGACCCTCTTTAACCTTCCTGCTACATGCTCAGCAACTATGTGAAAAGGTGGAGACCTTAGTTCAGGCCACCCTGTCCATTGTGTCCATGAGAGTTTCTGATTCTCAATTGCTGCTGGGGAAACTTTATGACACATCTAATGAAACATTGTCGGTAGCAGGGATCAATGATAGGATGATTGCTGCCAAAAGGGTGAATGAGGTTTTGAGTTGTAATTCTGCTGCAATTACCTACCAGGAGCTCTTGGATGTGGTAAAGGAAGGAGTAAAGGATATGAAGAAACACATTGAAGACTTGGTACAACTAGGACTTCCTTCTCCTTTTCCTGATAGCAACACAGTACTAATGGTTGATGAAATCAAGCCTCTGTTGCTAGCCAGACAGAATGATCAATCAGTTTTCCAGGGCTTAACAGATGCCTCATCCGTGTCAGAAGTGGAAGCTTTTTTGATTCCTATGGCCCAACTTGATTTCCAGTTGAAAGTAGTAGTCCACGTTTTGCAAAGTTTCTCGCATAAAGATATGATCAACCTGGATTTGGCCTTCCAGGACTTGCAAAATAAACAAGGTTTATCTGATGTTGAGTGGTTTGTATATCAGACGGCTTTGCAGAATTTGTAAGTTTTGGCTGTATAGATACATTTTTGGGATTCTTTTTGAGCAGGCTCAAAAGTCCTCGGGGTTGCTAAGAACTGTAGAGTAAAATACTCTACATTTTGAATTTTGAGTTTAAGCTATGCGGGTCCAGTTTTATTTCTGAGTACTTCAGTTTTGATTCAAGGGTTTTCGACACACAGCATGGGCACAAAGCGCGGGCGCGAGGGTTTTCCATTTTTGAAAATTTTCCCAAGGTTCCAGAGTTCAGCGGAAGTCGCCAAGTGTCAGTGCCCGGGACACATTATACAGTTACTTAAGGTGTCTCGAATGCAGCCATGCATCCCTTTTGAGTCCCTGCGGAAACCACCAAGTGTCGGCATCCAAGGATCCATTTTTATAAGTTTCAAAGCCTTGTTACAAAGAAGTCTGGCGGGCCCCTTTTTAAGTTTCTCCTGGTGCAGCAGAAACCACCACGTGTCAGCAGCCGTGATAGTGTATAAAGTTTCCTAAGGTAGCCGTGGAGAGTGCCACGTATCTTTTTGCAGTAAGGCGGAAGCCGCCAGGTGTCGGCACCTGTTCAAGTTTCGTCAAAGTTTCAAATGTTCCTGTTGAAGGTTTCTTGTAATGTAGCGGGCCCCTTTTTAGAGTTTTGGTGAGCACGGAAGGCGCCAAGTGGCAGAAGCGGAGGGTGTTTCTAAAGTTTCCTAAAGTAACACGGGAGTTGCCATGTGTCCCATAAGGTTTCTACGGAAAGCTCCAAGTGTCGTCTTCCACAGGTTCCTTTTATTTTCAGCGCTAAGTAAAAGAAGTATGGTGGACCCCGCTAATATTCCTGTAACTTCAGCAGAGTGTGCCATCTGTCACCATCCGCGTGATCTTTATAAGTCCGTATTGTTTCTATAAAGTTTCTTGGAGTTGCACGGAGGGCGCCAAGTGGCAACGTCTGCGGAGTTTTTGTTAAAGTTTCAAAAGTTTCTCAGACTACAGCGGAAGCCACCACATCCACAGTTTCTCATGTAAGTGGAAGGCGCCACCTGTTCCTTTTTCTTTTTGAGGCTGCTCAGGCGCAGACTGTATGGTGGGTCCCATTTTTCATATTTCTTGGGTTTCAAAGCTCAGCGGATTGTGACAGGTGGCGGAGCCCGAGCACCCTTAGTATAAGCCACAGTAAAGACTCAGAATAAAGCAGAAAATGCCATGTGTTTTTGGAAGGGCCGCGGACGCTGTCAAGTGTCAGATTCCAGTATTTCCTGAGGAAGAAGCAGTTTCTTAAGTAAGTCATGCAGAGGATGCCAAGTGTTTGTTTCTTATTGATCTGAAAAGATGAAGGAGTTTCAAGAAAGAGGCGCATATGAATGCCAACTATTTCAAGGGTTTATAGTCGCAAAGACTATCAGAGAGCTGCCACGTGTCCCTCCCTGATTCAAGTATGTGGGGTTACATGTATTTGTTGCAGGCAATGAATTTGTAGAGTGGTTAACTGTTTCTGATTCGAAGGAGATCCTCTGTCAGATACCTTCAGTTAACTACCAGTTCGGTTAGGCCGTTGAGATTTGATCATGCGGGCAATCTTTGGGCTAGTTGCATGCTATAAGTACGGGTTCAGATCACTGTGCAAAAGGGATCGGAGATATAGAGATTTTCTGCTTCACAGATTGTTAAAGTTTGAGGATCTTTTGTAGTGGCCAGTAATATCATTTGCCTTTGTTCTGTTTTCTTGATTCAAAAAGTTTGTATAACTGTGCATGATTCTGTGCCTTTTATGTAACTTGAACATTAATAAAAATAGAGTTCTGTGCCTTGCTGATATTTTCTGTGTTATGACAAAGCATTCTGGTTTGTGAGCCTTTGATTCTATTTGTCTTTAATCTGTTACATTGATCATGCATTTT
Organism: Cunninghamia lanceolata; assembly: GCA_027924645.1. Classification (NCBI taxonomy): domain Eukaryota; kingdom Viridiplantae; phylum Streptophyta; class Pinopsida; order Cupressales; family Cupressaceae; genus Cunninghamia; species Cunninghamia lanceolata. The sequence continues at coordinate 8,604,563 of BSBN01001344.1, read as the reverse complement.
TGCTCTTTAATGTGACTGAATCTTAAAATAGTTTCACTGTACTTAAGTGTTGAGATACAAAATCACATTCAGGTGCATCGCCATAATTTTAGTTTCCTGTTTTAGTTACATTGGCGATTCTGTTTCATTCTCCCCTTTTTCCCAAACACTTTTGAGATAAAGAAGAGCCAGCTTCTTTAAAATCTGGAGGTCACTCTGAAAAGCATTCCCACTTTTCAGAGTTTCCCATGTTGGTGTTGGAAACAGCGCAATTCTGAACATCAACACATTCAACAAGACCTATCACTGTCATGGACCCCACACATTATTAACAAACCAAGAATATCATGACAAACCTATTGTGGACTAGTAGACCTATTTTCCATGACTGTCCTAAATGCAGTGAGTACCCTTTTTTAATCAATGCATCTCCTTAAAACATGATTGTCTTCATGTGTTGTATGTTATTTGGTAGTCTTCTTTATCAAAGATACATTACCTTTTATGTCAACTATCCTCCTTGCATTTGTAATAAATACATATGAAATGCTTCTGTAACACTTATGAGCTGGGCTCAACCCTTGTGGGAGCCACATTTTCTCCACTCATAATGTAGTATAATGAATCAAACAGAAACATGAGTACACCTGTATCTGCACATGAAGCCAACTTGTTAGAAAATAAATGCATATTTTGGATGTGTTTTATGACTTGATTGTTCTCTAGGACATCCAAGGTATGCATTGCTTATTTAATGCATCTGAGGATCAGTTTGTACATGCATAGGTACTTGTTCATGTCAGGTTTGGGACCATTCATTGCTTAGAGTATTACTCTAACATCAATATCTTTTGCCAGATGTAGGAACTAGGAGCAACATGAAACTAGGGAGGACAAAGATAGCTCAGTGCAACAGGACAACACACCATAACCAAAACCAGTCATTCTCAGGCAATGATTGGCCTCTAACCCTACATGCACATCTTTAATTTTACTTATTCATGTATAGATTGTTCTTCAATTTCATTGAATAAGAAAGTTAATCTCACGGCTTGTGTGAGATAATGTACATTTACATTCAATAAAGATTATTTATTTGTTAAAAAAAGATTTGTATAAATCTTTCTTATATTACATGCACTTGGATAAATGCAGTAATTTAATAAAAATAATCTTTTGAATTATTTCATTTATGCACTTGAATGTAATGTAGGAAAGATTAGATAAAATGTACCTTTTAGGTTTTGAATCAAAGCTCTACCTGAATGAGCTGCAGTGAAATTTAGGTAACAGGTATTATGTTTGTTCTTATATTTCATGAATGAGTTACCCAGCAAGTAAAACATATGTTGGACCAATGATAAGACTGTTTCCATACAAATAAGAGAGCACTTGAACAATATTGGTGATGCCAATGCCCAACAGACTGTTCTTTGGGGATATTTCAAGAATTTTTAGAACATGATGCAATCAAAGAAAGAATCCCTACATCTGTGGTTGAAAAATATAAGGATACAGTTTGTTTTATGGTGGATATAGATCCGTGTTTAATGGAAGCAGTTGAACCAAGAACTGTGTGGATCAATGCCCATGGGGTATGAAGTTGATGAGCAAGTATTGGATATGTACGCTCAACACCTTCTAAGTAAACCAAAGGACACCACAATTGAAAGATTTGGGACATACAATGAACTTAGTGTGAAACTGCATGTTGAGCTTCAGAAGCCTGAATCTAAGAGAAAGATTCAAAGGCAAGTTAAAATGTATGCAGAAGGCATTGGCATAACAAGAGAAGCTATGAGACAAAACAGAGAAAGAATAGAGAAAGCTAAGAAGGAGAAGTAGGAAAGAGAATAGGGAAGTGTTCTGATGGAATCCTCTTCTAAGCCAAGAACTACAAGGAGTACAGGTATAACCTAGTGCATCACCTTCTCCTACTACAGAAAAACCCTCCAGTAAGGAAGGAAAAAGGAAAAAGGTAAAAAGAAAAAGAACATATCTCAGTGTGGAGAAATTGGATGAAGAAGAAACTGACTCAGATGATGAGGTCAAAGAGTTGAAGGCATCAGGCACTAAAGTTGCTAAAGTGTCTAAGGAGAAGCCCTTTGAAATCAAAAAGACAAGTAAAAGACATAAATTAGAGGCTTATGTTGAGAAGCCCACTCTCTTTGTGGATGACATCATTACGTCAATCACTGTAGATGGAAACTTCAAGCCAATGACTGAATTTTATGATCATTACAGTGATGCTGATAAGAGAGTTTTTGAGGAAGCAACAGTCAAATATTTGAATATCTATAGTAAGACTCTATTTGAAATAACTTCTAAAATTCTGGAAAGCCTTGCAAAAATTCTAGAATTATGAAAAGCTAAATATTTTGAGCTCTGGGAGCATGTGTTAATAAAACTGTGTCCTCAAATTACTCCAGATCAAAAGAACTTGATATTCAAAGAAGTGAAAGAGCACTTCAAGAGTAAGATCAGAATGAATATGCTCATGCTGGGAGAGATTGATAATGTAGTTAGAGATACTCAGGAGATTCTTTTGAATGCACTGAAAAAGCATAATATTCCCACTGTTGAAGAAGAAACTAATGTTGAAGTTGATTCCTCCATTCTAGATATTGAGGAATTTGATAAATTTGATGATAATATTGACATTGAGGATACACCAAATCCTTCGGAAGAGAATGTAGAAGATATTTCTGATATAAATAAAAGAAAGGATGCCTCTGATGATAATGCAAAGAAGGCAGAAGTAGAGAAAAAGAATGAAAGTAATGAGCAGAACATTGTGGTTGACTCTGAAAAGGGAGAAGATGGAGGCCCTGAAGAGCACAAGTCTGAAACATCATTTGGGTAAGAGACACTGCAGATGCAGTGAAAGAAATTTTGGAAAAAGATAAACAGATTGCAGAAGATCAGGACATAATACAAGGACCAATCAATTTTGATACTTTATCGCCAGTGCAGAAGATAAAGTTGGCCTCTATTGCACAAGCTAAGGCTAGAGAGGATATTTTGAAGTCCCATTTAGAAGATAGGAAGCTGCTTGGCCTTGCATCTGGGATTTTGGAGAAAATCATGCCCACATTTCTCAAGGATTCTTTAGCATCTCCCTCCGGTTAGTTGAAAAGCTTGATAAACTCTGCAAGTTCTCATTTTGAAACTTTAGAGAAGTCAGTAGAAGTTAAAGTTAAAAATGAATTTAATGAGAAGAGGTTTGCTAAAATAAAGAAAATAATTAGCTATGATAGATCCGGGCTTGATACCAGTGTAAAGCATATTCAAAATGCCCTATCTAAAGGTGCAAAGATCTATAAGTTTTGTCTAAATAGATATAAAGCTATTGAAGATATTGAGAAAAAGATTAAGGAGATAGAGCTCAAACTGTCTAATATTTCTCAGTCATATAGTCTTTTAACTGAGTCTATAATTACCAAAGAATAACAAGTAGTGAGTCTAGGGAATGAATTGAGTGATTTGGAGAAGGAAAAGGCCAAAATTTTAGGCAGATTGGATGATCTTCGGGGACTGATCTCCCCTAAGTTAGAAACTATGTATGACATATTAGTAGAGTCCCAAGCAGCAGCTGCTACTAGTGATCCTACTGATCTTCAAAAGGCAGAATCGTTGGCATTTTTATTCAGTGGACACATATCTATCTTGGGCAGTATAAAAAAGAACTTGGACAATGAATTGATAAAGTTGAAAAACATTTTTGGTGATGTTTTTCTAATGAACAAAGCCTAAGTACTGTATGTTCATATGCGGAAGTATGTAGAGTTTTGACCCTTGTACATAAAATTTTTGCATGAATTTTGGTATGCGGATCCCATCCTTTTCCATTGATGTCAAAGGGGGAGAGGAAAAATAGTGAAAATGAAGAATTAATCTAAGGGGGAGCATGGGAAATCATAAGTGTATAAAGTAAGGGGGAGCTGTTCTAACACTTAGTCATTTTTCACTAAGTGTTGCCATCAATGCCAAAGGGGGAGATTGTTGGCAAGAGACACTGCTAGGCATGTCAAGTGTTGTCATTGATGGTAACTGAATCTATCTTACACATCTGCATTACATCATTTGATCATACCGGAAGTCAGAGTGTAGATTTATCTAAGTTCAGATACACAAGAATAGAGCATTTGATAGGGTTCAACATATTAGTCCACATTTCTCCATAGATAATCACATTGTGTTGTGGATATGAGGGAATGTTAAGGGCTATCAGGGCTACCTAAATCCAAAATTTTAGCCCTCAGTGATGAAGGGATTGTAAGTTATAAGCATCTGAGTATCAGGTTTTGGTTAGACAATTCAGTCCAGTGAAGAACAAGCTGACTAGGTGTTTGATCCTTGTGCAGATGAAGAGAAGTGGTTGGTCAAGCAATTTATGAGATCCAGTGGCATTCGCTGAAAGGTGAGGTGACTTAAACACATAAGTTTTAGTTTGCATTAATATGTGTGCATGGATTTAGCCGATAGAATAGTGTTCTTAAAAAGACTTTAAGTTTTTCTCAAAGCTGACTGTGGTTGATGTTATTTCATGAAGCAGATATATATGATTGATGGATTCAAGCATTTGAGGTTGTTGTTGTGAGAATATGAAGGGATAAGTGTGAAGTATAATAGAATCAAGTGTGAAGGGAAGCAATCTAAGCTCCAGATCATGGCAGAGCAGTGAAGCAAAGCAGAAAGAGATGAAGTGTGTTAAGTCAGTATATTTTGCATAACCAGAACAGTAATTATACATTGGTAGATGTTGTTTCTCAGTTCAAACATCCAGTGAACTCTTGTAATTAATTTTGTAGGTAGTGAGCTTCCTTGAGTAGTGAGCTCTAGGTAGTGTGCCCAAAGGCATGTGCCTTCCCATTTGTAATACTTTTAACAAAGTATAAATTCTTGTGGGTTAACCTCCACCGTGGTTTTCCCTTAACTGGGTTTCTACATAAAAATCCTGGTGTTATGTGTGCTGATTTTGTTTCTGCTCATGTGTTGTTGGTTCATGCTTTCATGGTTATATCATTCATATGTTAATACGTGGTAAAGAAGCTTAATTGCAGAAAATGATATAAGTTTTTGTGACAACTGATTCACCCCCCTCTCAGTTGTCTACCCTTATTTCAAGAAGAAATTATGTATGTGCATATGAGAAAAATGTTACCTTAAAAGAATTTGAAATATTTGCAAGGGCCATAGGATAGACCTATGGCTTTATTGTAACTCTAAAATGATTTTTAAGGAAACCCTTATTTATGGAATTGTTATTTTCTATATTTTTGCAATAATTGAGCTCAAAGTATATATGTTGCAATAATTGCAAGATATGCACAAAATGGATTTGTTGATAAGGATTTAGAAACTTTCAAGAAAATGCGATTGGTAGGTGTAAATCCAAATTCCACAACCTTAATCAACATCCTCCCTACCTATTAAAAAATGTGATATTTGGAACATAGTATGAACATCAATCAAAGCATAAAGGATATGGGAATTTTGTCAAATCTGTTGTAGTTGCAACTATCCTAGTAGACATGTATGCAAAGTGTGGAAGCATAGACAAGGAATGCAAACTATTTGATAGAACACCTCAAAGACTGCCATCTCATGGAATGCAATAATTGCAAGATATGCACAAAATGGATAAATGTTAATAAGGCTTTAGAAACTTTCAAGAAAATATAATTGATAGGTGTAAAGCCAAAATGCAATCTTTGGAACATGGTATGGACATCCATCAAAGCATAAAGGATATGGGAATATTGACAAATCTTGTAGTTGTAACTATCTTAGTAGACATGTATGCAAAGTGTGGAAGCATAGACAAGATACGTGAATTGTTTTACATGATGCCTCAATGAAATGCCCTCTCATGGAATGCAATGATTGCAAGATATGCAAAAAATGGATTTTTTTGACAACGCTTTATAAACTTTCAAGAAAATACAATTGGTGGGTGTAAAACCAAATTCCACAACCTTAGCCAGTATCCTCCTTGCCTATGCCAAAATGAGATCTTTGGAACACTGTATGGAAATCCATCAAAGCATAAAAGATATGGAGATTTTGTTAGATGTTGTATTTCCAATTGCCCTCAGAGACATGTATGCAAAGTGTGGAAGAATAGACAACGCATGTGAACTGTTTGCCATGATGCCTCAAAGAAATGTCATCACATGGAATGCAATGATTGTAAGATATGAAAAAAATGGATTTTTTTATAAGGCTTTAGAAACTTCCAAGCAAAAGCAATTGGTGGGTGTAAAGACAAATTCCACAACCTTAGCCAACATCCTCCCTTCATATGGCAAAATAGGATCTTTGGAACATGGTATGGAAATCCATCAAAGCATAAAGGATATGGGAATTTTGTGAGATCTTGTAGTTGCAACTACCCTAGTAGACATGTATGCAAAGTGTGGAAGCATAGACAAGGTACATGAATTGTTTGACATGATGCCTTGAAATGAAATTCTATTTCATGGAATGCAATGATTGGAAGATATGCAAAAAATGGATTTTTTTGATAAGGCTTTATAAACTTTCAAGAAAATACAATTGGTGGGTGTAAAGCCAATTTCCACAACCTTAGCCAGTATCCTCCTTGCCTATGCCAAAATGGACATCCATCAAAGGATAAAATATATGGTAATTTTGTTAGATGTTGTAGTTGCAACTATCCTCAAAGATGTGTATGCAAAGTGTGGAAGCATAGACAAGGCATGTGAACTATTTGGCATGATGCCTTAAAGAAATGTCGCCTCATGGAATGCAATGATTGCAAGATATGAACAAAATGGATTTTTTGATAAGGCTTTAGAAACTTTCTAGCGAATGCAATTGGCAGGTGTATAGCCAAATTCCAAAACCTTGGAAATGGTATCTTTGGAACATGGTATAGACCTCCATCAAAGCATAAAAGATATGGGAATTTTGTCAAATGTTGTAGTTACAACTACCCTGTGAGACATGTATGCAAAGTGTGGAAGCATATACAAGGAGCATGAATTGTTTGACATGATGCCTCAAAGAAATGTTGTCTCATGGAACACAATGATTGCAAGATATGCATGAAATTAATTTTTCATAAGGCTTTAGAAACTTTTAAGCAAATGCACAAATGAAACTTTCAACCAAATTAAATTTGCATGTCTAAAACCGAATTGCACAACCTTATCCAACATCCTCCTTGCCTATGCCAAAATGGGATCCGGGGAACATGGTGTGGATAACCATCAAAGCATAAAGGATATAGGAATTTTGTCACATATTGTATTTGTAGCTATCCTTGTAGACATGTATGGAAAGTGTGGAAACATAGACAAGGCATGTGAACTGTTTGACATTCAATGCCTCAAAGCAATGAACAATCTCATGGAATGCAATGATTGCAAGATATGAACAAAATGGATTATTTGAAAATGATTTATAAACTTTCAAGCAAATGCAATTGGCATGTGTAAAACCAAATTCTTGTAATAATAATTAATCATCATATTAAATATTTAATATAAACTGTCGTATACATAATGTCATGAACATAACATCTAGTCTATATATAAAGTCATATAGGCATGTCCAAACAAATCCATACAGGCATATGCAAAAATATACATCAGTAACATACAAAAGTATGTATACAAAGCCATCTAGGCATACAAAAAATGTCCCAAAATCTAGTTTTCAATGGACTTTCATCAAATAATTGGCGGTCCTTTCTTGGCTGCAAAGATGGAGAGCCAATTAGTGACTCATCCTCTCTCCCATCGAGTAGACCTCCTCGATAGAGATTTTTGTAGCTCCACCTATTAATACAATAAAAAAATATGTATATTAATATAGAAAACATGAAATATATAACATCACATATGTAATTGATCACTTACCGCTAACTGATGATCCCTCTCAATCATCTTTTCTCTCTCTTCATCCATAGTTGGGTGGGTTGGAGTTGTGACCTCCTATGAGAAGCATCAAGAAGCAAAATTGACTAAACATAAATATCATTTATGTACATCAAATGACATGAGATAAAACAAGAAATACAAAATGATATTTTCATGTTATTGTGATGCATGAGCATCCCTAGTTCAAGAGTAATCTTGCATCAACCAAAAACACTTGCATTTCAGTTTGTTTGCATTTTAGTTCTTTCATTTTCTAGTTTAGTTTAGGCAGTTCAGTCAGAAGCAGTTTCAGCTTGTGGTCCAGTTTTGACATTTCACATCTTACGGATCTAGACTTAGCATCTACATTAATTTATCTACACAATATCAAGAATCCAAAGCATTTGGGTCAGTTACCAGAAAGATATCTCTATCAGAAGATCAATTATTTTCTCAGTGCAAAGCATTCTAACAGTTCCTGATAATCAGTTGAAGGAGAAGGCTTGCGGATCATTCCTTGACTTGCAGATTTCAATGACAAATCATTCAATGTCATTTGGTTCATGGATGACCTTCCCCAAGGGTCCTCACATTGTTCCATTCATTTAAAGAAGTGTTCTATGCATTTAGGTCCAACCTATCTGTGAACACATTACAACTCTTCATTGGAGTTTGTGATCTTCCTTGGCCGACGCGAAGGAATCTATTGGTTTGGAAATGTGTTGGGTGAATATTTTGTCATTTATCTAACAAATGAAAAAATGGTTATATCAACCACAGTGTAATGAGATAAATCTCTGCTCTCAGCAAGGGGAGGTTCCCTATCAATTATTACAAACTTATTTATACTAAAAACTTAATTTTGGGGTGAAACCATGTCATCCATTTCTCTATATTTAGAAATGATTTTTACAATATAAAATATCACTTTCACAATACAAATTGAAATAACCAAGAAACCCACGAGAGTACAAAGTCTACCATTGCTTCTTTTACTGATTTACAATTTAGAAACAAGTAGGATAAGATGCAGCTCAAAGTCTTCACCGAATACTACGACAAAACATACGATCACAAAAGATAATAGTAGCTCAAAGTCTTTCCAAAATTGTTCACTTCAAAACATCAAATCACAAGCTAAAGATAATTGTTGTAGCACAAAGTCTTCACAATCATCTTTAGAACATCTCCCAGATTATTCACACTCACACTACAATTTGATCAAGTAGAAAAGATAGCATAAGGAAAAGGACATAAGAACAATTTCCACTACACCACAAGTTATTCCAATGCAAATATTGAAAGATCACTTGCTTTTCTATTCACTTGATAAAATATAATTTACAATTTGAACACAAAGTCTCAACATGCTCTTCAATTTGGCAAAGTTTTGCTGTAATAACTAAAAGATAAAATTTACAATAGAGGCCCTCTTTATTAATAGGGAGAGGCCTGGAGCAAAAATAGGAAAAATCTAACTACTTTGACTTATTCAAAAAAAGAGTCCTATTTGACTTGGGACTTCCTTTGTCTCACATGTAATTACATTTTGGAAAAATACATGTGAATATGTCCAAAACAAAATACAAATTGCATATACAAAACTAAAAATAAACTAAGGCATGAAGAAAGATTTTCAGCTACCACCATCATTCTTCTTCAGGAAATTATGATAGATGGCCTTTACTATTCCCATCTCATAAATGTCTGGTCTAATTGTATTGTCTGAAACAACATGAGGTTTGATGATCGTATCTTTCACCACCTTTATTGCCTTTTCATGCTTCCCAAGATTGTCTTTCAAATTATCAAGGATTGATTGATAATCTTGGAGTTTATCCATCGAAGTAATTGAAAATGCTTCATTTTCAAAGTTCTTCTAGATCATCTTTTCAAAGGCATTGACCATCTCTTATGTAAGAAGAAACTTGTGATTTTCAGTCGTTGCTTGCAGAAACTACAAAAGTTCATGATCTCGCAGTTAGGGGAAAAATTGGCAAATTAGAGTTACTGCGAACTGATGATCAAGAACATGGGATCATGCTTGAAAGGGCTAGAGAGTGTGCAAGTTGAGAAAATGGTGAAAGCGGGCCAAAGGCATCATTTACAGGAATTTCCCAGTGTTAGGAATTTTTTAAAGGAAGGCATGCACAGGTAGTCATTTTGATCGCTCCTGCATTGTGGTCTATTGCATTTTGGTGTATGGGCGGCCAAAATAGCCCCCTCTGCAAATAGGTAGGATGGTTTGCAGAAGAGGTGAAATGGAGGTCAAAATAACTGCTTTTGCATGTTGGTAAGACTATTGAATCTTTCATGTATGAGTGGTCATTTTGACCACCCTTACATGTGAGTAGATATGCAGATCTTTAAGTGCATGAGTGGTCCAAATTACTGCTCCTGCATGAGGGCCTCATTTATTTTGTCATGGATAGTCGGGGGTTTTTACCGACCATGCATGAGAGTAGATAGTGAAAGTTGAAAGTGTTTGAGTGGTCATTTTGACCGTCATTACATATGGTATAAACTCATGACTTTGTATGTAGGGGCGGCAATTTTTGCCGCCCTGACACTTTAGATAGTACAAGAAAACAAAGGCAATGAAAGTGAAGATAACATGTATGGGCGGTGATTTTCACCACCCTTACATATTGTAAGGAATAAACATGCATAAGTGGTCAGAATTACTGCCTTTACTTGCTAAGTGAAAATGAACATGTCCGAGCGATGAAAATCACCGCTTTAGCATGTAAGAACACAAATCATATGCATTGTCAGGGGTTTTGGCCAACTTTGCATGTGACTTACTAAAAACTTTCTAACACCCAAAAAGCTTAAAAAATGATATTTTGACAAGATTAAAACCAGTAAAATTTCACAAATTTTGAGAAACCAACCTAGGGAAGTGTTCCAAGAGATTGTTAGGTGTTAGAGGACTACCAACGAAGCCAAGAAGATTTCCCTTGATTTGCATGCTTAGAGTTGTAGGCTATGAAATATACAAGTTCCATAGGGATCATCCTACAAAATGAGTGCAGCTGATTTTGAGGACAACAACTAGCTCTAACTAGGGAACTTCCTTCGATCATTCTTTGAAACGATCAAAGGGAGAAGAATCCAGTCTCTAAGTGCCTTCATCCATGCCATTGGGCCATAGAGTCAAGATACCAAAACAAAAAACACAAAAGACTAAAAACGAAGAAGAAAAACACAAACTGTACAAATATTCATGAACTTATCTATCACTTCACTTTGAGAAAATCTTCAGATGATGTCTGTTGTGAGGCAGCAGAAAAGATGTTCCACATCTTTTTTTTTACTATTGAAAGGGTAACATTTCCTAGTGTTTTCTATTCTAGGATCTTCTTCTGCATCTAGACTGAATTGTCCCACTCTTGCTGATGAATTTGGTCCCAACTGTCGTTGCCATTTGACAAAGCGATCATGCTTATCAAAAGGTTTCTCCAGAGAAACCAATCCTTTGGAAATGCTATTTCCTTTCAACTGCAAAATCTCTTCACTTGAAGAGGACGATCCATCTGTTTCTAGACCTTCAATTAAAGCACTATCTGGTGACTCAGGATTTTCATTAGTGGTCAAGAAATAAGTACACATATCAGAAAACTCAAAGAGAATATGAGCTTTTGGATCCTCAAATTTTGTCACTGTGTACTTGGCCTCCCTTTCAGGATGAACCTCCTGCATAATACCCTTAATAGGTATTCTTGCCTCAGACATTTGAATCTTTATCTCCTCAGCATGATCTATGATATCAACAAGCTGATATGAACTTGCTACAGAAGATCGAAAACTTTTATCTTGAGGTTTTACAATGGGAGTACTAGTCTTAGGAACATGGGATGAAGTAAGAGGATCTTTTGTACTTGTTTATCACCAGCCACATCTTTATGATCTAATTGATTTTGTGACCATTTGAGAGTAGCATAAGATTCACCAAATGCATCTTCTTCTTGCCCCATCTCATCTTCCAAGTTCAGGAACCTGATGGTAGAGTTGCCAACTAATTGTTCTTCACTTTCCATGAAAAGATTAGCATCATCTTCTCCCTGATCATATTCTGATTGAAGAAGATTGTCTTGCTCTGATTCATAATAGAAGATTGCTGCATTCACAGGTGGTGTTTCCAAAGCAAGTATTCCTCGTTGTGGAGGAAACCTATTTTGATTCTGATCCATTGAAGCATTGCCTTGATAATTTGGAGCATTTGGGAATGTCTTCGTCAAAATCTCCTTGTAGAGGGGAATGGAAAAATTCTGTGACATCTATTTTTTTAGAGCTAACAACTCATCAACCAACTTTTGCACCATAGGATCCATGGTGCTGGTAGAAGGTAAAGCCAAAGAGGGCTGCTCATTAGGCCCAATAGAATCCTTCTTCAACTTTCCCACCAAGATCAAATCATCCTCCACTTCAACTGTTAAAATTTGAGCAATTGCAAGATCAACTGGTGCTACTCTTCATAAAAGAAAACTTACTTCCAGCAATTGTGAATTAATGAAGAAGCATTTTAGATTCTTAGTTGTGGGTTGAGCAACAGTTGGGATCCTGTTCTTTAGCTTATTAAACTTTGCCACAAACTCATGCATGGGCTCATGCGGTTCCTTTTTTATTTGAGTAAGTTAGGCCAACAAGGCATAAGCATCTTTTGTTGGCTTGAATCTAGCTTCAAACTAGGTTTGAAGTGTATTCCATCCAGTGACAGTTCTAGGTGCAAGGTGATAGAACCAATCAATTGCAACACCTTGGAGTGTTTCTACAAACAATCTTACAAAAATATCTTCATATTCAACTCCATGAACACCACATGGAATGTAGAAAGCTGCAATGTGCTCATCCAGATGTTGTTTCTAATCCCTGTAGAACTTGGGAAAGTTCTTGCATGAACCCTGAGGTAGTTCATGTAGAAGCTGAGTCAAATTCAAAGGACCAAATGCATTTCCCCATGGACCTAAGACAACCATACTCTTAACAAACAAAAGAGTAGATATAACAAAAATTTATTACACAAAGATGAGGCCGGTATGCTTCAACCAAAGGCAAGAGGCTCTTGATTGCGCATTTGTTCCCTAGTAGAGTTGCCAAAAACCGTTGGGTGAATATTTTGTCATTTAGATAACCAACAACAAAATGGTTATATCAACCACAGTGTAATGAGATAAATCTCTCCTCTCAGCAAGGGGAGGTTCTCTATCCATTATTACAAACTTATTTATACTAAAAACTTAATTTCGGGGTGAAACCATGTCATCCATTTCTCTTTTTTCAGAAATGATGTTTACCATATAAAATATCACTTTCACAATACAAATTGAAATAACCAAGAAACCCACGAGAGCACAAAGTCTACCGTTGCTTCTTTTACTATGACAAAACATACAATCACAAAAGATAATAGTAGCTCAAAGTCTTTCCAATATCTTTCACTTCAAAACATCAAATCACAAGCTAAAGATAATTGTTGTAGCACAAAGTCTCCACAATCATCTTTAGAACATCTCCCAGATTATTCACACTCACACTACAATTTGATCAAGTAGAAAAGATAGCATAAGGAAAAGGACATAAGAACATTTCCACTACACCACAAGTTATTCCAATGCAAAGATTGAAAGATCGCTTGCTTTTCTATTCACTTGATAAAATATGATTTACAATTTGAACACAAATTCTCAAAATGCTCTTCAATTTGTTAGAGTTTCACTGTAATAACTAAAAGATAAAATTGACAATAGAGGCCCTCTTTATTAATAGGGAGAGGCCTGGAGCAAAAATAGGAATAATCTAACTACTTTGACTTATTCAACAAAAGAGTCCTATTTGACTTGGGACTTCCTTTGTCTCACATGTAATTAAATTTGGAAAAATAAAAATTGCATATACAAAACTGAAAATAAACTAAGGCATGAAGAAAGATTTTCAGCTGCCACCATCATTCTTCTTCAGGAAATTATGATACATGGCATTTACTATTCCCATCTCATAAATATTTGGTCTAACTCTATTGTCTGAAACAACATGAGGTTTGACGATTATATCTTTCACCACCTTTATCACCTTTTCATGCTTCCCAAGATTGTCTTTCAAATTATCAAGGGTTGATTGATAATCTTGGAGTTTATCCATCGAAGTAATTGAAAATGCTTCATTTTCAAAGTTCTTCTGGATCATCTTTTCAAAGGCATTGACCATCTCTTCTGCAGGAAGAAACTTGTGATTTTTAGCTGTTGCTTGTAGAAACTATAAAATTTCATGATCTCGCAGTTAGGGGAAAAATTGGCAAATTAGGGTTATCGCGAATTGATGATCAAGAACATGGGATCATGCTTGAAAGGGCTAGAGACTGTGCAAGTCAAGAAAATGGTGAAAGTGGGCCAAAGGCATCATTTACAGGAATTTCCCAGTGTTAGGAAATTTTTAGAGGAAGGCATGCACGGGCGGTCATTTTGACCGCTCCTGCATGTGGTGTATTGCATTTTGGTGTATGGGTGGCCAAAATAGCTGTCTCTGCAGATAGGTAGGTTAGTTTGCAGAAGAGGTGAAATGGTGGTCAAAATAACCTCTTTTGCATGTTGGTAAGACTATTGAATCTTTCATGTATGAGCGGTCATTTTGACCGCCCTTACATGTGAGTAGATATGTAGATCTTTAAGTGCACAAGTGGTCCAAATTACCGCTCCTACATGAGAGTCTCATTTATTTTGTCATGCATAGTCGAGGGTTTTTACTGACCATGCATGAGAGTAGATAGCAAAAGTTGAAAGTGTTTGAGCGGTCATTTTGACCGTCATTACATATGGTATAAACTCATGACTTTGTATGTAGGGGCGGCAATTTTTTCTGCCCTTACACTTTGGATAGCACAAGAAAACAAAGGCAATGAAAGTGAAGATAACATGTATGGGCGGTGATTTTCACCGCCCTTACATATTGTAAGGAATAAACATGCATAAGTGGTCAGAATTATCGCCTTTACTTGATAAGTGAAAATGAACATGTCCAAGCAGCAAAAATCACCACTTTGGCATGTAAGAACACAAATCATATGCATTGTTGGGGGTTTTGGCCGACTTTGCATGTGACTTACTAAAAATTTTCTAACACCCAAAAAGCTTAAAAAGTGATATTTTGACAAGATTAAAACTAGTAAACTTTTACAAATTTTGAGAAACCAACCTACGGAAGTGTTCCAAGAGATTCTTAGGTGTCAGAGGACTACACACGAAGGCAAGAAGATTTGCCTTGATTTGCATGCTTAGAGTTGTAGGCTACGAAATATACAAGTTCCGTAGGGGTCATCCTACAAAATGAGCACAGCTGATTTTGAGGACAACAAATGATATATAAAGATGTAATAGATCCTTAGGAAAGCAGTTGGAAGTTGGCAATTGATTCATATTCTATAGTTTAGATTTTGTGCGAAGGAGCTTCAAAGCTTTATCTTGCGCATGTATGTAATCAGGCCTATAAGCCCTAATTGTAAGCCCACATATTGCTGGCCAGATTGTATTTGAATTCTTTGAAATATTGAATAACTGAATCTACATTTGTTCCATTTCTTGAGTTGTATCCATTGTGTTTACTCTTGTTGCACAGTCTGGACAGTTCATTCTGTGAACCCTCCTACCGTGAGTGCACCAAATGGTATTAGAGTGAAAGTTCAATTATTTGGAGCAAATTGGTGAAGGGGATTCCATAAGATCTTGTTTTGAGCAGATCACCAATCTAAGGCAGTTGTCACTTGTAGCTTGATCGCCGAACCTGAGGTAGTTTGCACTTGATGCTAGGAAGATGCCACGTCAAAGAGTTCCTATTGTTGGTACAATGGTTAATAGAATGGATGAGATGATGTAATTGATGAGAATAATGTGAATTTATTTGGATACTATTGAAGAAGATAGCATAAGAGGATTGACACCAAGACCTAGTGTTGAAAGTGATGATAAGGAAGAATTTTAATTTGTTGAACAAATTGGTGAAACCCTAGAAGGCAATGAAGAAGAAGAATCAGATCAGATAAAGATGTTGTGAGCTATCTCAGAGATTGGAAAGAGACCTAGAGTTGATGTGCCAAATTATACTGGTAATTTGAACCCTAAAAATTGATTGATTGGATAAATGACATGGAAGAATACTTTGAATATGAGGAAATTGAAGATCCAGAGAAGGTGAAATTTGCAAAGATAAAGTTGAAAGGACATGCTTCTATATGGTGGAAATAAGTTTAGTTAGAAATAAATAGAAGAGGAAAAGAAAGGATTACAAAGTGGGACCAGATGGTGACAAAGTTGAAGAATCAGTTCATACCTGCTGACTATGAGTTGGAATTATTGAAAAGATTGCAAAACCTGAGACAAAAGGAGAAATATGTGAAGGAGTACACTGAAGAATTTCATAAGATGATCATAAGGACAGGGCATAGTGAAGCAAGCAAGGAGAAAGTGGCTAGATACATCAATGGACTGAGATTGAACATTCAAGAAGAACTAAGTTTGGTAAGGATGGCATCTTTGGAAGAAGCATATCAGTTTGCCCTGAAAGTTGAAGAGAAGCTGAATAAAAGTCATGATCAGAGATAGAGAGGTAGAGGAGGTAAATTTTAGAGAGGAAGGATGTTTTTCAGATATGATGGATCATCTGTAGAGCAGAATAAGTTTGACAGCCCGTTGAAGAAGGATGACAGAGATAACAATGCTTACCGAAGAGATGACATAATTTTTTACTGGAGAGGAAACCCTAGTGCATACCGGAATGAAGGATACAGAAGAGAAGGAAGAGGATTTGATAAGAAGACATTCAGAGGTACTTGTTTCAAACTATGGAGGTGAAGGACATAGAGCATTTGAGTGTAATTAGGGTAGTACAAGCAAGAGGACAGAGAATAGTGGAAGAGCAACCTATGTTGAAGAAGAACTTGTTGAATCACCCAGTTCTATTGGTAAACCTGAGAAAGGAGAATCATTGGTGATGAGGAGAGAACTATTTCAAGTAGAGACAAATGAGGAATCATCACAGAGGAAAAGTCTATTTAGAACCAGATGCAAATCTAGAGGTAAGTGTTGTAAAGTTGTAATTGATAGTGGTAGTTCAGATAACCTAGTTTCAGAGGAGATGGTGACTAAGCTGAAGTTGGAAAGTTTGAAACACCCTAAGCCCTATACGATAGCATGGATTCAGGATGATCATAAGATACTGGTGAGTGAATAATGTTTGGTGAAATTTCATATTGGATCTTATCATGATGAAGTCTTGTGTGATATTATGCTTATGGATGTTTGTCATATCTTGTTGGGTAGACTTTGGAAGTATGATAGAAAAGCAATCCATGATGGCATAAAGAATACATATACTATAACAACAAATGGGAAAAGAATTACTTTGATTCCTTTGGAGGATGACCCTAAGAGTGAAGTGTGTGGGAATGTTAGAATCTATTTAGTAGATGGAAGAAATTTTTTGGATGGTTTGAAACAGGAAAGTATGCGTTATGCCTTGATTCCTAAGAAGCCTGAAGCATTGAAGAAAGAAACTAAACTGGATGAGATAAGAGAGTTGTTGACAGAATATGAAGATATCATATTAGATAATGTGCCTGATGGATTACAACCTATTAGGAGTATTAGTCATCACATGGATCTTATACCAAGAGCAAGTTTGCCTAACAAAGTAGCATACCAAATGACACTAGTAGAGAATGAAGAATTGAATAGATAGATACAAGAGTTGTTGAGAAAAGGATTGATCAGAGAAAGTTTGAGCCCTTGTGCAATACCTACAGTGCTTGCACCAAAGAAGGATGGAGAATGGAGAATATGTACTAACTCTAGAGCAATAAACAAGATCACAGTTAAGTATAGATTTCCTTTACCTAGGATGGATGATATTATGGATTGTTTAAGGGGAGCAAGATATTTCACAAAGATAGATTTGAAGAGTGGATACCATCAAATTAAAATCAAAGAAGGAGATGAATGGAAGACTGCTTTTAAGACAAATGAAGGATTGTATGAGTGGTTAGTGATACCTTTTGGATTGACAAATGAACCGAGTACTTTCATGAGGTTGATGAATAAAGTCTTGAAGAAGTTCTTGGGTAAGTTTTTAATTGTGTACTTGGATGATATTCTAATTTTTAGTAGGACAAAAGAGGAAAATTTGTTACATATTAGACAAGTTTTGCAGAGGTTGACAGAGGAGCAATTGCTGACAAACATCAAGAAGTGTAGTTTCATGAAGGAAGAATTGGTGTATTTGGGATTTGTGATTTCTGTGGAAGGATTGAAGATGGATCCTAAGAAAGTGAGAGCAATTGTTGATTAGCCTACATCGGAGAGCATTGGAGAAGTTAGATTATTTCATGGATTGGCTAGTTTCTACCAGAAGTTCATCAGAAATTTTAGTTCAGTTTGTAACCCTATGACAAAGACAATGAGAGGTTACAAAAAATATTTCAAGTGGACATCTGGAGTAGATAAGAGTTTTGAGTTGTTGAAGCAGAATGTAATAGAGCAACCTATTTTGGCATTACTAGATTTCAATAAGGTATTTCAAGTTGATTGTGATGCAAGTGGAAATGCAATAGGAGCAGTGTTAAGTCAAGAAGGTAAACCTATAGCATATTTCAGTGAGAAGTTTAATGATGCAAGGAAAAGATATTCAGTTTATGATCAAGAGTTCTATGCCATAATTCAAGCCTTGAAGAAGTGGAGACATTACTTGTTACCTAAGGAGTTTGTGTTGTATACAGATCATCAAGCTTTGCAATATTTGAACAGTCAAGGTAAGTTGAATCAGAGACATATGAGATGGGTAGAGTTCATGTAGAGTTATACTTTTGTGTTGAAGCATAGGAGTGGAAAATCAAACAAAGTTGATGATGCCTTGAGTCGAAGAAGAAACATGTTGACAGAGATGAGAATTGAAGTGTTGGGTTTTGATGAATTGAAGAACATGTATGTGGGAGACATTGATTTTGCAGAACCTTGGACAGAATGTAAGGAACCTGTTGTGATAGATAGGAGCAAGTGGTTGGACTATTTCATTCAAGAAGATATGTTGTTTAGAGGAAGTCATTTGTGAATACCTAAAATTTTAATGAGGGACAATTTGATCAAGGAGAAACATAGTGGTGGATTGGCAGGACATATTGGTATTGATAAGATAGTGGCTTTGGTGAGTGAAAATTACTCTTGGCCTTAGATAAATAAGGATGTTAGGAGATTCGTACAGAGTTGTAGAGTTTGTCAAGTTGCAAAAGGGAATAGTCAGAATACTGGATTGTATAAACCTTTGACGGTACTGGAGAGACCTTACGAAGACATAAGCATGGATTTTGTAATGGGATTACCTAAGACACAGAGAGGACATGATTCAATATTTGTAGTGGTTGATAGATTTTCAAAGATGGCTCATTTCATACCTTGTAAGAAGACAACTGATGCAGTGCATGTAGCTGACCTATTTTTCAAGGAGATTGTGAGATTGCATTGATTACCTAAGAGTATAGTTTCAAACAAAGATACAAAGTTTGTTGGATATTTTTGGAAGACACTTTGGAAGAAGATGAAGATAGATTTGAAGTTTAGTTCTACTTTTCATCCACAGATAGATGGACATACAGATGTAGTGAATAGGAGTTTGGGAAACTTGTTGAGATGTTTGATTGGAGAGAAAGTCAGAAGTTGGGATTTGATTCTTTCACAAGCATAGTTTGCATACAATAATTCAGTGAACAAGAGCACTAGAAGAACACCTTCTGAGATTGTTATTGGAGTGAATCCTAGATTAGTTGCAGAATTGAGAGATATCAGTACAGAGGAAAAGAGGAGTGCAGGAGCAGAAAAATTTGTAGATCACATGAAGATAGTGCATAATCAGGTGAAGAAGCATTTGGAGGACATGAACAGTAAGTACAAAGAGAAGGCAAATGGGAAGAGAAGACATGAGGAATTTGAAGTTGGAGATGAAGTGATGGTGTACTTGAGAAAAGAAAGATTTCCAGTTGGGACATATAACAAGTTGAAGATAAAGAAGTTTGGACCTTGTAAGATACTCAAGAAATTTGATTTAGGAAATGCATATGAAGTGGAGGTACCGGAGACATTGGGTATATCACCTATTTTCAACATTACAGATTTATATCAGTATCAGGAAGCAGAGTTTAGTGACAACATGGAAGAAGACTTGAAGAAGCAGTTACCACAACAAGCACCCGAGCAGATAGAAGATATTTTGGACAACAGAGTTGGATGCAGCACTAGAGGAAGACAATACAAAGAATATCTTGTGAAGTGGAAAGGCAGACCGGAAGAAGATTCATCATGGATTTCCCAAGTTGAGGTGGACCGTCTTGGTTCTCCCCTAGCCCCAACAAAGTGAGGGACTCACTTTTTTTCAATAACCCTAGATGTCTGATGCAGGAGCATCACTGGTTAGAGAGTAATCTTGCATTAACCAAAAATATTTGCATTTCAGTTTGTTTGCATTTCAATTCTTTCATTTTCCAATTTAGTTCAGGCAGTTTAGTCAGAAGTAGTTTCAACTTATGGTCCAATTTTGGCATTTAACATCTTACGGATCTGGACTTACTATCTACATCATATCAAGAATTCAGAGCATTTGGATCAGTTACCGGAAAGATATCACTATCAGAAGATCAACTATTTTCTCAGTGCAGAGTATCCTAATAGTTTCTGATAATCAGCTGAAGGAGAAGGCTTGCGGATCATTCCTTGACTAGTAGATCTCAATGACACATCATTCAATGTCCTTTGGTTTGTGGCCAACCTTCCCCAAGGGTCCACAAATTATTCCATTCATTTGAGGAAGTGTTCTATGCATTTAGGTCCGATCTATCTGTGAACACGTTACAACTCTTCATTGGAGTTTGTGATCTTCCTTGGTCGACGCGGAGGAATCTATTGGTTCGGAAATGATATATAAAGATGTAATAGATCCTTAGGAAAGTAGTTGGAAGTTAGCAATTGATTCATATTCTATAGTTTAGATTTTGTGCAAAGGAGCTTCAAAGCTTTATCTTGCGCATGTATGTAATCAGGCCTGTGAGCCCTAATTGTAAGCCCGCATGTTGCTGGCCAGATTATATTTGAATTCTTTGATATATTGAATGACTAAATCTGCATTTGTTCCATTTCTTGAGTTGTTTCTATTGTGTTTACTCTTGCTGCATGGTCCAAACAGTTCATTCTGTGAACCCTCCTACTGTGACTACACCATATTGGCTCATACTTTGGTTAAAGGATTCGAAGACATCATGGCTGCAACAATGCCTACCTGCCCTGACTCACAAAGATAAAGAGAAGTCTCCATATTCAGCATCTGAAAATAGAGTTCAAGATTATTCAACCAAAATAGATACATAACATTATTTAAATGCATAATGATTACAAATGGTTATTTAATTTGCCTCCGTATAAGTGGTTTTGCATCTAGGGGACTAAGGAAATTGTGGAGGTGCTAGTGAAGCTCCCTGTTGAAATCATCGAATTGTCAGTAAATAATATTACCATTGATAAATGTACAATATTTGTGATCATGTGATAAATTACATGCCTATTGACTTGACCTGCTCTCATAACCTGCCAATGGATGGCTAACAGAGGAAGGATGAAGACTCTGACCCTGGAATTTCATTGCGCAGACAATTACATACATTATTTTTGACTTATAATATAGATAGTCATATAAAATTAATTACAAATTTCAAATAAGAATATATTAAATCAAGATGAAACTTGTAAAACATTATTAGAGAGTCAATACCAAATATATGTTGTAAGACATCATTAGTGAGAAAAAAATTATCCAATATGGATGTGTCCATCATTGGATGTGTTGAATACAATGAACACTGAGAGGGGAGTGAATTAGTGTTCTACAAAACCATTTATGCACTTGCTCTTTTATGAACTATGTACACTCTGAATTTGTTCTCCCCCTTAGCTAATTACTCATTTTTCACTCATCCTCTTCTCCCCCTTTGCAATCAATGGAAAATGTGTATGAACTGGAGGAAAAAAATTTGTCGAAACTGCAAAAAATTGCTATACTCTGCCTCATATATAAAAGTACAATCTTCATCTTAATTTTATATGAGTTGCATGATATCACAAAAAATGGTCTTCATTTGAGATAGCTCCTCATCCCACACCTTCTTGGTATTGTCCAAAAATTCAATATGGTCGTTCAAGAGAAAAGTTAGTTTTTTTGCCTTTTACAAATTAGAAGGTATGTCATCTAGTGAAGCTGCTTGTGCCATTGTTGTTAGATTGAACATTGAGTCCAACTTAGGACTAATCAGTCCTCTTAACTGATGCATTCTATTTTTCAATTAATCTCTCTAGTTTATCTGATTGCTCAATTCATTATGAATTTTGATGACTTAAATCTCTTTGCTACCTATAGATTCCATCACCGGATCAAATGCTTTAGACATATTGACTAGCTACAGCTCCAATTATTTGATTTTTCCTTCTATTTTTCTTGTGACTTCAGGCTAGGATAGACAAAATTTGTATAGGTCACCTACCTCCTTAATTGCATTCTGAATGCCTTTTATTCTACCATTCAACTGGGTCATATCATTTGCTATCATTGTCTGCAACTCATTCAACATTCTATCATCGAACTCTTGTTTTACTTTAAGTTCGACAAATTTCTCAAAGGACTCAAAATGTTTATTGATAGAATTTATCAGACCTTTGAGTTCATTTATGGAAGACATGGAGGTATCCTTTTGATAAGATGGCATTAGCTTTTCCAAAATGCTATATGCCTCTCCAATAAGCTCATTGTCTTCAATGTGAGATTTAAGCATCTCTTCCTGAGCCTTGACCTGTATAACTGTTACCAATTTTAGTTTTTGTACCGGCGACATTGCCTCCAAGTTGATTGGACCTTGTAGGAACTCAGTCTCATCCAAAATGTGTTTTCCTTTATCAAAAAATTCTTTTGCTGGTTCTGTAGTGTCTCTTGCTCTAGCAAAGGCTTCTTCTTTATAGCTCTATTTCGGATTATCTAAATTCATTTCTTTATTAGCATCCTTCTTCTATTCTGGTGGAGGTTTTTCCTTGATGTGCTCCTCTTCTGGTTTCTCCTTGCCATTTTTTTCTTCCAGAGGAGGTGTTATTTGAGTTTCCACTATAGGTGCTTCTATCTCCTTGGGCACATGGTCATCTTTTCTTGCTTCTTTCTCAAGGTTTACTTCCATAACAGATGCATCATTTCCACCATTTGTTACTTCATTGTCATAGATGGTAGGGGTATTGTACTTCTTTAGTATTTCCAAAATGATCTCCTTTGTCTCCTTGACCACTTTATCAGTTTCCCCTAACATCAATGAATTCATCCTTTTCTTGGTTTTGAAGGAATCCATGAGTTCCTTAGAAATTTTGGCTTCCTCTTCAGGAGTGATCTCTAAACTCAACCTTGTGAGTACATGATGTCTAAGCTCAATGTCTTTGGCCATAACAATTTCTTTTCTGATAGACAATATACTACCCAATGTGTCAGGAAGATCAGAAATGATTTCAATGAGGGCTCTATTGTATATGTTAAGATACTTTATGGTAGCATCTTCTAAAATCCTTTTATCAACATCATTGTAATCATCATAAAATTCAGCCACAGATTTCAAATTTCCATCAACAGTGACAGACTTTAATACATCTGCAAGTGTTAATGTGGCTTGAGACTCATTTACCTTCTATCTTTTGCTGGGTTTCTCCCTTCCAGAGGGCTTCTCCTTGCTACTTCCAAAGGCTTTAGTAGCCTCAGCTTTCATCTTTTTGACATCTTTATCAGATTCAGTCTCTTCTTCATCTTTTTCGCTTACACTTACATACATTCTTCTACCTTTTTATTTTCTATCTTTTTGCTCCTCTGTCAGTTGGCTTCTTTACAGATTCTGTTATGCCAACAGATGTAGGACCGAAAGAGGAGGTAGAGCTTCTAGTAGACCTCTTTGTTGCTTGAGGTCTTTCTTCTTTTTCTTTAGGTTCATCCAGAACCTTAGCTCTTTCACTTTCTTTCTTTTCCCTTGCCTCCCTGACTTGTTCCTTTGTGAATACATATCTTGCAGCAATTTTTTCTACTTATTTTCTCACCTTCTTGGTAGATTCTATTTGTCTGAGTTTAACATGGAGTTTCACAGATAACTCTTCATATGTTCCAAACCTTTCTTCTTTGTTGTCCTTAGGTTTTCTCAGCATGTGTTGAGCATAGTTATCTAATATTTGTCCATCCACCTCATAACCCATTGGCATTATCTAGAATATCCTAGGCTCAACAGCCTCCATTAGATATTGATCTTTTGTAACCATAAAACATATAGTGTTCGTATACTTGTCAACAATTTTCTCAGGAATTCTTTCTCTTGAGTGCATCATGCTTTGAAATTTTTTGAAATACCCCCATAGGTCTACCCTTTGCTCATCTTGGCTTCCAATGCTACTTAAAAGATTTCTAATTTGGATAGCTATTAGTTTACTAGTTAACCAAAATAGATTCTTCATTTTTGGCAACTCATTCATAAAATAGAAAAAAAGACAGATGATCAACGTACCAAATTTGAATGGATAGTTTTTTCTTTCCTTGATCTTCTTTAAATTTTCCAGTAGTTGGATTCTCAGCAACTCACACAAATCATACTCAGTATTCTCTTTGACCATTTGATATGTAGTGTATATTGCAGTATCATAGACAAATTTCTTCTGGTTTGAGAAGTAAACCTTGTAACCTATGACCATAGAGGCAAATCTTATGGCATGGTCTATGATGTCATTTATGGTCAATGCCCTCTTGTCAAATTAGGCACCAATAGCCTCTGTGACAGTTTGATTCTTCACGTCCTTCAACAAGGGCACACCTCTAGTGGAATTTAATCCTATCACTACCCTAATTGCTTCCTTAGTGATTTTGAAGGGCTACCCCAACCACATGAATTCATCATGAATTTGGCTCAGAACGCACTAGACCCATTCATCCTTTACAAATGTAGAAACTCTACATACTGGATGATTTTTTTCTCTTCTAAGATTTTGTATTCTTCTTTTAGGTTAAATTGATCATTGCTCAGAAACGTTAAGTATAGGTCTGAGAATTTGTCACCACTGATCTCATCTGGGGCAATATGGATATATGCCCTAACGTCTTCCACATACAGAACTTCATATGGTATTTTCAAGAATGCATCCATTGGATCAACTTCAGTTTCTTTGAAGGGATGTTTCTTGAATTTGGGTCTTGGTCGCTCAGTAATATCAACAACTTGTAGTGTTGCCATTTTAGAGTTTTAATAGACTCACAAATGGGGTTTGAATGAAAATATCTTATTCCACCGAGCTAGGGTTTCCTTTATCTGAATCACTCTGGATCCTTCAAATCTTAGTTGTTGTTGCTCAAGTTTCACCTTAGTCTCTCCTGAATGTCTGATATCTTAAATGCAAAGCATTTTTAAAATCAAACAAGTCCCTTTTTATTCTTCACATGACTTGACCTAAATTATCATAAATGCTTATTTTCAAAAAGTTGTAGGTCTTCTTTGATAGCTACAGTTGATCAAGATTTCTCTACAATGTGCCGCATTGACTTCTTTTCTTTTGGTTTTTCTTTTAAGAGATTTGTCATATCAGATTCCATCATATACCTTCGTGCTGGATTCTGGCACTAACTATCTAGCTGGGGATTTTGGATTTTCAACACTGCTCCCCCTGAGCCAGAGCTCCCAACTTACTTCCTAGATGAAGTATCTGT
Source organism: Cunninghamia lanceolata (assembly GCA_027924645.1). Classification (NCBI taxonomy): domain Eukaryota; kingdom Viridiplantae; phylum Streptophyta; class Pinopsida; order Cupressales; family Cupressaceae; genus Cunninghamia; species Cunninghamia lanceolata. Next base: position 8,578,911 of record BSBN01001344.1, on the reverse strand, counting down.
ACCAGAAGCTGGTTTGGATCCTTTCTTGACTTCATTAGCATCTTTCTTGATACAGATCTTGTTCATCTCATTCTTGGTTTCTATAAGATCAACCTTGTTCTTTCCCTTGACATCTCTTTGCTCTATTTTCCCCTTCTCTGTAGGATGGTCTCTTGTTACATTTCTGCTTCTGCAGAATTTGGCAAAGTGTCTGGGCTTGTTGAAATTGAAACAAAGAACATTTTTCTAACCTTGATTTCTTCTGTAATTGGAAACTGGCCTTGATCTACACTAATTGGCCATATGCCCAAATTATTGCATGCAAAACACTGTTCATTGAAAGATTGATTAATCCTTGAATTGTTTGGATAACTTTTTGACACACTTCTATACTCAATTGCTTTATGACTTATTTTCTTAAAGTTGAAAATTTGATCGGAGAAAGATGGAACATTTTGATTCATTTTTCTTGATGTAGGAGTATCCCTGGTTTGAGAGTAATCTTGCATCAACCAAAAAAATTTGCATTTCAGTTTCTTTGCATTTTAGTTCTTTCATTTTCTAGTTTAATTCAGGCATTTCAGTCAGAAGCAATTCTTAACTTGTGGTCTGGTTTTGGCATTTCACATCTTATAGATCTAGACTTAGCACTTACATCCATTTATCTACATCATATCAAGAGTTCAGAACATTTGGATCAGTTATCGGAAAGATATCACCATTAGAAGATCAACTATTTTCTCAGAGTAGAGCATCCTGACAGTCTTAGATATTCAGCTGAAGGAGAAGGCATGTAGATCATTCCTTGACTTGTGGATCCTAATGACACATCATTCAATTATCCTTGGTTCATGGCTGACCTTCCCTAGAGATCCGCACATTGTTCCATTCATTTGAGGAAGTGTTCTATGCATTTAGGTCTGCCCTATCTATGTTCACACATTACACCTCTTCTTTAGAATTTGTGACCTTCCTTAGCCGATGTGGAGGAATTTATTGGTCCATAAATGATATATATTGATGTAATAGATCCTTAGAAAAGAAGTTAACATAGTTCACAACATAGTCATAATTGATAGTTTAGATTTTGTGCGAAGGAGCCTCAAACCTTTATCTTGCACATGTATGTATTCAAGCCTTTGAACCCTAGTTGTAAGCTCGCATGTTACCGGCCAAATTGTATTTGAATTCTTTGATATTCTAAATGACTGAATCTGCATTGGTTCCATTTCTTTGAGTTGTTTCCATTGTGTTTACTCTTGTTGTATGATCTAGATTATTTATTCTATGAACCCTCCTACCGTGACTGCACCAAGTGGTATCAGAGTGAAAGTTTGATTTTTGGAGCAAATTGGCAAAGGAGATTCCGTAAGATCTTGTTGTGGACAGATCGCCAATCTAAGGTAGGTTACTTGTGTTGCAACCAATTACTGATTGTGAGGTAGTTGTAAACTGTAGATATCAAATGAGACATTTCACAGAATAAACAATAGGAATCAACCATGGAACGAAATGCCTATCAGTTTATCAAAAAATGCCTACCATGTCAACAGCATGGAGATCTCATTCATGCACCAGCACAGCAATTGTAACCCATCATGACACCGTGGCCTTTTTCATAGTGGGGACTTGACCTCGTAGGCAAAATACATCCCCCATCCTCCAATGGCCATAAGTTCATAATCACTGCTACCGAGTACTTCACTAAGTGGGTGGAAGCAATACCACTCACCTTCACCACTAGAATCTAGATATCCAAGTTCATCCTCCATTACATCATCTGTCACTATGGTATCCCTCATTCCATCATCATCGATAATGGAAAACCATTCAAGAACCAGGAATTTTACACTTTGTGCAAAAAATTCCAAATCCAACACCATTTCTCCACGCCATATTACCCTCAAGGAAATGGTCAAGCCGAAGCTTCAAATAAAACCATCCTCCACATTCTGAAGAAGACGGTTAATGAAGCTGGCCATGACTGGCACCTCTAACTCAACCCTGCCCTATGGGCCTATTGCACAAGCATCCGCACCCCCACAGGAGCCACTCCATTTTCCCTAGTCTTCAGATCCGAAGCCATTTTACCTATTGAGGTCGACCTCCCATCCCTAAGAGTATCCCTACAAAATATAATCAATGATGAGGAATACCAAGTCACACGGTTGCATCAGCTAGAATTACTGGATGAGAAATGTCTGAATGTGTTGAACCACCTGCAGGCCTATCAAAATCACCTTAGAAGAAGCTACAACAAGAGGATCAGAAACCAAAAATTTGAAGTAGGTGACCTTGTCCTCATGGAAAATTAGAAAAACTTATAGGAGCGCCCTAAGAAAGGAAAGTTTCAACCCAATTGGCTAGGGCCTTATGTCATCACAACCACCTATGGATCAGGAGCATACTAGCTTGCAACACCTAAGGGGCAGCCTCTAGATGAGCCTATGAACATCCTACATCTGAAGAAATTCTATGCATAACCAATCGAGTATCTCAATCAAAAAAATAAAAAAAATAATAAAAAAAAAATCAAACAAATCAAAAAATCAAAAAAAAAATCAAGAAAAACCAGAGTGCAATAAAAACTTCCATTGGTGAAAATCACTTCGGTGACACCTTGGATAGGTACCATGGTGAAAACCTATTTCAAGTGCCATGTGTAGGGGCCGGTTCTACCATCTAATAAGTCCTCTTTCCATCACAAACACTCCATATCACACACATCCCATGGCTTGGAATTATGAAACATCGACTCCTATCGCCCACCCCGCACTATCCCACCCAAGGCTAACCCATGGAACGAGGATCCTTGTAAGCTTCCTTTTGTACAACAGAAAACCAAAAAATCCAAAAATAATAGAAAATCAAAAATCCAAAAATAATAGAAAATTAAAAATCCAAAAACAACACAAAATCACAAAAAATCCAAAAACAACACAAAATCACAAAAAATCCAAAAATAATAGAAAATTTGTGAAAATCCAAACAATTCACTGCAAATCACCCCAAACATTGATCTTGCCATAACTCGCAACCATCTACATAAATCAACTCTCACCATCACACCCATCTCAAACCATTCCCACATCATCAAGTTTTACTAGAACTACATATTCATCTCGCCCTCATCTTGAAAGTACCTTGATCCTGTGGACACAGGGTATGTAGGAAGTCTGGAATATGAAGGAAGTTTCCAGTACTCAGGTACTAAGATGCACCCATCCAACCCATTTGGATGGTCCCCATTCACTGAGCTTTTTGGACCCAATAAATAATACACACGCTAAGTATACAATTGAAGCATGTTCCCTAACACAAAAATCATCAATCAACATACCAACTATAATCCCACACATAGCCTGACTGTCCTTTTGCCCACATTTCAAAAATTATCCAACAAAATCTAACTGATTCGCATCCTAGGAAATATCATTCCTACAATGGACAAGAATCTGTCATTCTATCAACATGTATCTTGGCAAGAATACACAAAGGCTATCTGTATCTTTTTTTTGGTCTTTTTGATTATTGATTTTTACCTTTTTGTCTCACTCTAGGTCATTTCCAAAGCTACCTTGATCTCATCATATCAAGGTAAGCGGTGGACAACACCTGGAGTAGACATGGTCATTGTTTCTGTATGCTGTGCTTGTGGGTTGCTTTCATTACTCCAAGAATATTATTTATATCTTGAAGCCTGGGTCGGTTCTAGCATAATGTGCCTCATTTGCATATACAGGCATCAAAACCTTATATGTACAATTAGCACTCATCGCTATGAGTCCCCTTCCTAGGCTAGGCAAGGTTATACTACCTTAGGCACGCATGAAATCAACCTATTGTTTGTGGGTCTAGTCCATGCAATCATGGGACATATATCATCACCTAGGTCATTTCATACCTTTGTGAACTGTATCCTACATTGCTATAGAAAACTAAGAATTGCTCTCAATTAATGTTATGCAACTACTTTTACTAGCTCAAATCATCATCCTAATCATTTATTCAACTACACCATCTGGGCCTAGATCTCATAATCAACTAGCCTATTTTCACCCCCCTTCTCAAAATCCCCTCACTAATCCCATCCCTCCAACTTACTCTCACTCAACACATCCCGAACCAAACCATATCCCCCATCAATGACGTGGTGTTTCATGACCTAACAATTCCCTCATCCACCGCTCCCAATCCTATCTGTACCCCATCCATCCACCCTTATCCTCTCCCCACCTATGCCTCTATCGCATAGCCCCACCACCTAGGGTCCAACAAAGAACATCATGTGTATCAAGACTTAACCATCTCACATATCACCTAGTTTGCATCTCACATATCATCTAGCTACATATCATATCTCATTTAAATGGCATAATCATTAGGTTCATTTTAGAATCTTTTAGTTGCATGGCATAATCATTAGGTTCATTTTAGAATCTTTTAGTTGCATATCATCTCATTTAGGTTCATTTTAGAATCTTTTAGTTGCATATCATCTCATTAGGTTCATTTTAGAATCTTTTAGTTGCATATCATTTCATTAGGTTCATTTTATAATCCTTTCGTTGCATATAATAATCATTTTGTTTACAATCACTTAGGTGCATTTTAAAATCATTTAGGGAAATTCCATAATCATTACATTGCATTGCATAATCATTTAGTTACATTTAGTTACATTGCATAATCATAATCAATAAATATTTAGCTGCATATCCATATTTCCATACATTTCCATTACATTTTGCATCCATAATAAATATTTATTAATCTGAAAATTTATTTGCATTATACATCATAGTCCATAGATCACAAACATGCATATATCAAAATAAGTAAACCATCATTACATCCATCGTGATACATCAATAGGTACATCCATAACATCAGCATAATACATTGGATAGACACAACACATCCATAGCATAAAGCATACTGCATCCATCAACATAAGCATCATTGTAATCATATAAGAGCACCATCATAATAAATAAACAAGTAGGCCATCAAACAACATCATATCATATATCATCATTGACAAAAAATACATCGCTCATATATACACATCAAAAAATATAGTGTCCTGATATAATGCCTCTAAGGGCCAACATGATACAACTATCACATAGAGGACCCTCTCTCTGACGCAGTCGGGGATCCTGACCCTGGGGGTGGCTGTGGTCCTACCTGTGGCAACGGCTACGGTTGCGGTTGTACCTGTACCTATGGAACCTATTGGGGCACATGAGATGGGGGACCCATCGCCTGCTGAACCGACTAAACTGATCTAGATCTATGTGATCTAGATGCCTAGGATCCACTGACCTGACTATAACTTGGTGCACGCTGCTTTGCAGGCACTGCCACATGATATAGGGCCTGATAATAGTTTGTTCATCCTCTGGCCTCCAACAACTATCCTTGTACCTGAGATAATTGTCCCTGTACCTGATACAACTGTGTCTGTGCCTGGGACAACTATGTCTACATCAATGTCAAAATTGGGGCCATACCAGCACCTGAAGCCTGTAAACTACCCACCGTAGACTCTACCTGCTGTGCCCTGGCAAGTGCTGCATCTTGCTCTCCAGTCAAAACCACTATATCACCCTGAGCCTAGGCTAACTGTGATCGCAATGCTACTACCTACCCATCTATGCCATCCAATAAGGACACTGTCCCCCACAACTGAACCAACTCTGCCACACAGCTCTCTAAAGCCTCATGCAAGCTGGCTACCTACACCCACAGAGTCTCAACCTCCTCCTCCTCACCCCAAGCCTACCGACGGGATGCTGACCTCTCAACCTCAACCTCTCACCTACCCCTGAGGGGCCTGCCTCTGCTACCGCTGCCTGCTATTGCTGCAAAACCTATGGTGGGGGTAGAACACCCCTGTCTACCCTCGGTTGTCCCCCACACCGCCAAGGTCCTCCCTGCTGTCTTACCACCCCAATCTGAACCTACTCAATAGGTACCTGCTGTACAGGTGCCTGCTATCTCACCTGTTGTTGGGGCACCTGTCCAGCTACCATTGCTGCTAGCACATCCATCAGCTGACCATCCCTCCCAACCTCCCTCTCCTCTCTATCCCTTCCAACCTCCACAAGGTAATCTACAATGATCTCCTCACCCTCCTCTAGGAAATCATCCCCATCAGAATCATCATCCCCATCATCCTCAGAATCCTCATCCCCTGATCCCGCTGCCTCCTCCATAGGGACTACCTCCTCTGCTGGATCAGTGAACCGAGTCGGTCACCACATGCCACCATATGTCATATGCAGGAGTAGTGTTTGCATCCCTAACAGTACTCTACCAATCCCATTGCAGTGGTTGCAAAGCCACAAAGTCCTCCAAAGCAACCTGGGGCTGTATGGTTGCAAGCCAAAAATGTGCATCCCGACGGGTCCGTGCAAAAATGGCCATCTATTGTGGAGTATCCTTTCGCAACCCAAACTATCGCATAACCCACGATGGCAGATACATGTCTATCATGTGGTCTCCTCGACCCATCAAATATCGCTACTAAAAAAGTAAAAGGCAGGTGAACATCATCATCTAGCCATGGCTCCACACCAATGTAAGGTCACCAGGTCACCCAAATAACATCATCTAGCATCCACCTCCAATACCGAACTTGACTAGTGTATGTGTACTCAGCATCCTGATACAGGAACACAAAGGCTTCGAATGGACAATGATAGTACCCATATCTCAGCTGAGTGACTGCGATATGCTCCCAAATCCACACATGCAACAGAGTAACCCTGATTGATAACGCTAAATCATAAAGATAGACAACTGTATGCATCTCATGATACAACTGCCCCAACATCACTGGTCCTCAGGCATACATGATCTCATGCCTGACCATCCCCTCAATCACCTCCCCCCATCCAATCGGAAATCCTGTGCCCCTCCTATCAGGCATCACCACACCACCAATCAATGCTCACAGTAATAAGGCAAAGGGATCTACACCCGTTGCCAGTGTCCCCTCATAACTCATCTCCCTCCTATCTGCTGATAAAACAATGTGATCATTGCCAAAAACTCCAATCAAAGCCCTTCGTCCCCTCCTCATGTCGTATGTCACCCGCTGGCCATGAATACATAGCTTGAGGATGCGATAAGCATCCTCAAGAGTGATAGTGATCTCCCCAGTAGGTAGAAAAAATGTGCAAGTCTCCGACCAATACCGCTCTACAACCATGGTCATCAGAGCTCTATGAGCTCGTAGCACTGGCATCGACACAACTGTCAGAAGCCCTAACCTAGCTAGTCAAGCCTAGGTAGCATCATCAAACTGATCAAATAGTGCTATCACAGATGGCACGCATCGCTTCCGCGAGTACAATATAAATGAACCTGGATCCTGCATCCACAACTTTCTGGTTAGAAATCTACCTATCTTTTTCTGAATCAACCCCTTTCTTCTAATGTTGAAAAGCCAGAATCATTTGGTGCCAAAATAGACCATACTTTGTGCCATTTTAAAAATAGAGCTACTACTTCTTCTCATGGCGCTATTATAGATAATAGTGCCACTGTGCAAGACACTTTGCACCACTTTTACACATAGCGCTACTACGCAAGATACTTAGCGTCATTTTAACAAATGGTGCCACTGTGCCACTTGGTGCTAATCTACAGAATAGCACCAATTATACCAGTAGCGCATATATCACATATTGCGCTGATCCTATGCATTGCGCTAAACCTAAATATAGCACTACTCCTTACAATAATGCTAGTATAGAACATAGTGCTACCCTAATACCCATTTGACACTAAAATGCCAAAACCCTAACTCCCTGCGCACATTGCACCAATATAGATGATGGCACTAAAATACTAAGTATTTGGCGACAATCTACCCCTATTCTACCCTAGTGGATAGCGCCAATCCAGAGGATGGTGCTAATTCACGTACTTTTAGCACTGCGCGACCTTACGATAGCTCCACCATTACAAAACCCAATTCTTGAACCCAAAAAATGTGACAAAATTAAAAAATCAAAAAGCTAGGTTAGGCCCTACTTGGGGTCCAACCTCTGGTGCCCGGCCAAACGATCGAAACCGCTTGGAAATGTGTCGAAGTCGTGGGAATTGGGGGTTATGTTCTGCCATCTCTCCTCTGCTCCTTCTTCTCACCAAGTCAACATGTGCAAATGTGGCACTCTTAGGGCCCACTTGTCCTAATATAGCATGCCATGTCATCATTCCACCCACTCTTTTCCCCCTCTAGGGTGCAAATCCCAACCTTTTTCCTTTGTTTTTCTTCCTGTCATCTTCTTTTCCCATCCTCTATCCAAACTTCGCTCTCGTCGCGTCCTTTTGAGAGCTCGCTTAAATTTTTTTTTTTTTTTGGTGACCTCTCGAGGGGGCATCCCTCACCCATCTTATTCCTTCCCAGTAGCTGGGGCAAATCCTTTCTTTGACCTGACACCACTTCCCTGCTAGGTCCTGACGCCACGTTAAAGAGGGGCAAATGTAGACACCTAAAATTTGTCTTTATCATCAAACTGACTCCTGACATCCCTAAACATACCAATTTCCCTTCTAATCAATTAATTAAATTTTTATTTAATTGATTATCCCTTCATCATCCAATGTTTCATCATTTTATCCCCAACAATTGAATTAATTCCATTAATTCAATAGTCCAAACTTTAGCCAATTGATTAAATAAATATGCAATATTTATTTGGCCAATTTCTCCCTACTCACTAAATCTAATTAATTAGCTAAACCATGTTTAACTAATTAATTTAGCCTATTAATTGACCTATCCCTACCCTAGGTAATTAAATAGCTATTATTTAATTGCCTACCCTAGCCTACCTCATCCTAGCTTTAGGATTAATTAAAAGAAACCTTATTTAATTAATCTTAAACCCCTCATTCAAATGGTCAAATCTAGCTTAACACCCTTCCCCACATCCTCCAAATAAAAAATTGAAATATATTCACATAAGTCAATTTTTTATTTAAATAAGTCCCACATCACATTTAAGTCTCTTACAACCCCTTACCTATGCCATGCCTCATTTATCTCCACTTATCCCCAAATGAATTTTTAATTCATTTACCCTTCCCGATGTGAATTTTTAATTCACATATATTCCATCTCACCCATACTCATTTAATTCACCCTTTTCCCAAAATAAATAAAAGATTCATATTTATTCCTAGCCCTCCATTCCTCCAAGATCAAATTTGGGCCCTCCACATTACTTTCATCCTCCACCATTGATCTCCCAAATCAATCTCAACCCTTGGATCAAAATCCCTTCAAAATCTCTATAAATACAACATCCTCCAACCCATTTTAGGATCCAATTTTCATGTACTGTTACCATGCCCAAATATCTATTAAGCTAATTAGTGAGTTGTCTTTGAGATAGCATTTCACATTTGAATCAATTAGGAAATTATCTTAGGAGCTCTTGGGTGCAAAGCTTCTTTCCCTTTTGATGAGATCGGGTCTCCTTGTTGAGGTATAACTTCTTGTTTGTATGCATTTAGTTTGTTTTTCACCTTTGATTTGGATCACCTAATCACAGTTTTTTTCTTGCATCGCTACCTTCTACAGCCTATAATAGTATTTTTTTATTAAGACTTTTGGGCACTTCCTTTAAGGGGAGTTGGCCCTCTTATAATATTTAATAAAGTTACTTTATAATATTAATATATAATATATATTATTTAATTTATATTAATTAATTTATAATATTTATTTATATTTATATAATATAATAATGTATATTATAATAATATTTAAATTATTAATATTAATAGTTATATTAATAATTATATTTGTTACTTATATCTAATAATATAATTTAAATAAATATATTATATATTATATTTAAATTTAAATTTATATAAGGCTAATTTATTATTTAAATAAAAATATTCGATTTACAATGAACAAATCACTAGTATAGGGACATGATAGATGTGGTTGAGAGGCCAAGGCCAAAATTTAAGAAGCATCCATTCAAGTCCATCAAGACTGATAAAGATGGCACCTTCTCACATGTTCCTACAAATGTGTTGCATACTGAAGACATTCAAATATATATTCATTCACCAATAGATGAATATGATCATCTGAAACTTGAACAGTTCAAGAATGATAATTTGTTGGGAGATGACTTTCAACTAAAACCTAAATTTGCCAACATTACTACTAAGCACCTAGATATTTGGAATTTTTTTCCAAACTTCTGATATGAAGAAGCTTGGGTTAGAATAGCTCTAAGTTGAATTCATGAAGACTTCTTCTATCTAGATCGATCATACTTGATCATAAAGGATGCTATAAAAGTTGTGTCTAGTTTATGCTCCTTCGAACTAGTTCCTATCTTGAAATCAGTTAAAAATGAAGAAGTGATGAAGCTCATCGAAGAAAAATTTGACAAGAGAACATTGACAGTGAATGATATTTAGGACTTGGGCATCCAATATGTAACCATGAACATTTCATACAAAATCTACTATACCAAGAAGGAAAAGATTTTGACCTATGTGAGCTCCTATGGCAACAACTAGTGGACAATTTGAAGAGAACAAAAGAATCAAAATACAAATTTTGATATGGCTCTCTGATTATATGTCTTATATTTTACTTTTTGAAAGAATTACTTGGTATGCAAGGGATGATTTGAAATGTAGATACTCCAGTTGCTCACCAAATCAAAGATTATATGTTTAGCTTTTCAAATCATGAGAACTATGACACAATGTTCTGGGGATTCTTCAAGACCTTTCAAAAGAATATGCAAATGAGGGAGAGAATCCCATCAAAAGTTGTCAACAAATATAAAAAATATATAACATTCATGGTTGATAAAGATAACTATTATATAGAGGTTGTTGAGCCAAGGAACTTTTGGATTACAACTTTGCCATATGAGTTTGATTTGGTGGGATATGCTGACATGTTACTCAACAAGCTAAAGGATCTCTCTACTGGAAGGTTTGGCACTTATGATGAAATTATTAATAAATATGATGGAAAGGAGGTAGTGGAGAATGTAGATGTAAAGTCTAAGGCAGAGAAAATTAAATTTGACCTAGAAGACATGTTTAAATCTCCTGAAGGCTCTTTAGGAGAAGCACAAACTCTTCCCACTACACAATTTTCTAGAAGGACAAGTAGATCAGTATCTAATGCAACTATGCCTTTTGCACCTTCCATATCATCACAGTTACCTACCAAAAGAAGTGTTACTGAAGTTCCTAAGCAAACCCAGACTGTGGAAAAGAAGAAACCTATACAAAAGAGACAGGCAAAAAGAGAAAAGATCAAACTAGTTAACATAAAAGATGATGAAGATGTTGAAGAAGAGGAAGAAGAAAATGAAGATTTGAAGACAAAGAAGAGAACAAGAGAAGAGGAAGAAAAGGAGGAAGAAGGAACATCCTATTGGTTCCCAAATCTATAGTTTACCAAACCCTAAAAGGATGCCAAACTTTATGATCATGTCTAATAACTGATTTGGTCAACTGACAGAATCAACCAAGATGGTTGGAACTCCCTGCACTTCAGGCTTTGCTATGCCTAGGTGGGTATTACATTATTTCACCACTAAATGTTAAACCCTCAAAAGTAATTGGTGAATAATGAGTAGATTATGGGTTCTTGCAAATTTTGTCAATTAAATCATCCAATTCAATCTACTTCAAATTGGTATATGATTTGAAAATAGACTCTTCAATTTTTACTAATCACCACTCCTACTCCTATAATAGAAAATCAAATCAATATATGAAAAATGATATTGTACAAGGAACTATTTCAAGAGTAAATGATTGGTGCCTCTTGCTTCACTGGCAACAGAATCCAAACCCTAAAAGATATGTAACCTCCCTCTAGTTATAACTCTAATTGTTTGGCACATAGATTGTTTATGACTTGCATAAACGTGTAAGAAAGTTGTTTATCAGTTTCTACTTATTTATCTAATTTGATTTTTCCAGACTATTGTGATTTGTTTAAAGGAATTTTAATTCTTTCTTGAAGAAACCCAATAAGCAATTCACACAAAAACAACAAATGTGTTTCGATAAACCAGAAATATGCTTGATAAATTGATTTAAATAGCAAGGAAAAACCAAGTTGGAGACAACCAGATAACATCACCAATAAAATGAACAAACAATTGAAACCAGAATTTGGCCACCAATTCCATGATTTCTTTCCATTACTTGTTTAGAAAATTGCTTTTACATTGTATGCTTCTCAAAATCGAATTCCCATACCCTCTTAACCAGTCTTGATTTCCTTTTTATATGCATCAAAGGAAGCGACAAGCTTCAGACCATTTACTAAAAAAGTGTCTATTCAGTTTCCCACCCCTTTACATAACAACTATTGTATTATATTAATATAAGATTGTCTTAATTAGACCGATTAAATTACAAATATATTTGAAAAAATAAAAGCAAGAAAGAAAGCTTGAAGAAGTCCACAAACACTTGATGATGTTCCCCATCCACAAAACTTGAACTTTCCATAATATTTTGATCAATCATATGTAGGAGTCAAATAATCCTATTCCCATTGATATATAATGAAATCCTTAGGCCATTTATACTCTTGAATCAAAGGTATATTCACCAGATGATCCTTCCATCTCTTATCCAATAGTTCCTTGGCTTCAATTATGAATTTTGTATATCCTGCATTCAATGCAATCACTTTGTCTAGAACCAAATTGAAGCCATGAATATTTATTTCTTCATCCTTTTTCAAATGATTAATCACCTGAATAACTATTTGATCAAATTCCTTGTTCCAATCATCAGGATTTTTGATTTGTTTATCTTCTCCCAAAATTTCTGGTATGAACCGGTGTTCGAAAGTGGTAAAAGAATCAATCTTTACCTATACTTTTTTATTTTCTCCAGTTACATATTGAAATTCATCTACAATAATTTTTATCATCTTTTCTGTTGATTTGATGGAAGTAGGGGTATCTGGATTTCTTTGCACAGTTCTTTACACAGAGCGATTAGTGTATGGTGAGCTAGTTGCCATTTTTTGAATAAAGGATCTAAAATAGAAAAATGAGTCTTCATTTCATCCAATGCCTGGGACAAAGCATTGTAGCATTCATGTACATCTCCTAATTTGTCAATGACCAATTTTACTCTATACTCCAAGATTTTTTCAAATATATCAAAGATCTTTGACCTAGCCTCTCCTTTTGTTATCTCATTCTGCTTCCTTAAATAATCAATTTCCTTTTCAGACCTCTATTTCAAATCATTTATTTGATCAACAGGGACTGTATCACCAGCTTCTTGAGACTGAGGAGGATTATATGGCACAATTTCTTTGTCTTGAGACAAATCAGCTCCTTTTAATTGCTTCTTCAACCTGACATTCTCAAGATACAATATGTTCACCTCTTCATTCATTTCAATCTGAGTTTTTTCATAATCAAACAATTTTTGCTCCATGTTTTTTACAATAGTTCTGGTGAACATAGATGAATGCATGGTAAGAGTGGCTACTTCTAGGGCAGATGTATCCTTCAATGTCTTGACTATTGATGTCCCTCTCATTTATTGGACCACATCTAGCAATCTTGGCTTTTGTGTATTCTTTTGCTTGGCCTATATAGCTAAAGTTTCAATTTTGGGATTATATCCCACACCGCTCATTCCATCCTCAAAATCAAATTTGGAGACCAACATTGGATCATCCTGATTTCTTACTTGATCTAGTAGAAACATTGTTTTCAAATCCATACCTGGAATGATCAGTATGTTGCTTTTCAAAACCATCTGTCTAGCCTCTTTAGGACTGACATTTATTTCATCAATTTTTATTTCTTTGAATGTTTGAGAAACAATTTGCTCATGTTGGGATTCATCACTTCCCATCTTATTGATTTCAACCTTCTCCTCAAATTATTTAATTTTCATTTTCATCCAAAAATCCTTGAATTCAAAAGTGTTAATAAATTCATCATCCTCCATAAATCTCAAAGAATCATCTATTCTTTCATCTTCATGCATTTCTTCTTTTTCCTGCTCCTGACCTTCCACTTTTGCCTCAAGCATATGAGCTTTTTCTTCTTGTTTTGAATGCTAATCAACTTCAATATCATCATTCATTTGCCTCAATATATTGGCCACTTTATCTATATCACTTATTCCTTCAGTCATTTCATATGGTACTAATGGGGTGGCATCATTAATCTTTTGCCTTTTTGATGATGGTTGCTCAGATGGAGGTTCCAATGTAGACATTGTATCCATAGGTGGCTCAAAAATCACAACTCCTATAGATTTATTAACAGGGAGTTTGGTAGCCTTTTCTGATTGTTTCTGGGACTTACCATATAATCTCTCAAACTGTCTATCATCAAATTAATCCTTTTCAAAGGATCAATCTCCTCGACAAAAAATCCTAAAAATCCTGGATCATTCTTCTTCTTCTCCTTTTCAATCTCCATCAAAATTTCCCATTTTATTCTCCTATCATACACTTCTTCAGGTGTAAGACAATTCCTGATGACATCCTCTTGATAGTTTACTTAATGAGTGATCCTAGATTTTGTAAGGATCACTTGTCTAACAAAATTAATATGACCCTCTGGGTCAAAGACTCTTTATGTGGCACATTTCAATGAATATCTATTTTTCAAATATTCTTGCAATTCTTCTAGAGTGTCAGCACCGACAGACAATCCTTCAAACACAGTCATGTCTGGCAAGAATGTCCCCTTTTTTTCTTCTTCATCAGGTCTCTTTAAATCCAAATCATTTGTCACATGAATTCCAAAAATACTAACTGAGAAGGAAAAAATTTTGGCAGAATATATGGGGCCTGGGTGCATCCATAAATTCTTATTATTGTGTGATTTGGCAAGAAAAAAAATAACCAAAAGTGTGCATGTGTCCCTTTTCTAGCCTCATTACATATGGGCTCAACAATTACCTTACCTCAAATGATAGTCTTGGTACAACATGTCTAACAGTGGCCATTATCCTGACAACAAAATCATCATGACAAGCAACATAATCACCTTTGTTACAATTTCTATCCCAAACGTAACACCAGCATTGTGCAAGCAATCTATAACCCTTTTTATCAACCATAGTCAGATCCATCCTTGAACTCCACCTTCTTCTATTTTGATACAAAATCAAATAACACAATAGAGAATAATCTCTAAACTTGATTGGTGCCCTATTATCTATCACTTGACGGAATCCTTCATGTAGTTGTTTCTCTAGATATGAAGCAAAATCATACTCAATATTTGGCTCAGGATTTTTTATTCTCATTGCCATCATCATCACATCCTCTAGCATTTTCTCTTGTGCATCTATCCCAAGAATTTGACACAATGCAAAGTAGGTTTTCTTGATGTAGACTATGAAATTGTCAATAGAGACTGGTTCTATAGAAGTGGTGGGAATAGGCATTCTTTTATTGTTAGCTCCCTTTCTCATGTACATAGGGAGTTCATCACTTATGTATGTCCTTAATTTATTATAGTCTTCCCCACTTTTTTGAACATCCACTTTTGTCAAATCTTTCTTGTTTAACATGAAACAGTTAAATATGGCATCCCTTGTAACTGTTACTAGTGGTGAACCATCAGGTAACCTTACTGTTTTAGTCACTCCATGATAACATTGTGCCATAACCCTAATAAGCTCAATATCCACAAAAACATTGGGTACAACTAGCTTAGCCATGTCCAAAATCCATGGATTGCACACAGGAGCTTGGGCATCCTTTTTGTCATAGAAGTACCAAAATAAGCTCCAACTTGAGACAGGGATAATTGTATCTCTGCAACCCTGAGATTCATCTTTGAACACTTTTTTGAATCCCTTGTCTACCGACTAAGGAAATATATCCATGATTGATTATTGGAGAGGTCTTTTCTTCTCTTTAGGGGTAGAGGACTCTCCTTTTTTACTAGACTCAATCATTTTGGGTGCCATTATGAATTTAAGACTGAACTAAGGTTTGGCAGCTACCTATCTACTTCACTGAATTACTTGAAAGTAATGAGAATTCACTCAACTTCACAGAGAAGAAAACAAAAGTACTTACCCATCAATTTGCTAGACCCATGCTCTAGCTTTATCATTCTTCAAGTGCTCCAAATTGCTATGAATTTCTCTGA
This sequence comes from Cunninghamia lanceolata, assembly GCA_027924645.1. Lineage (NCBI taxonomy): Eukaryota > Viridiplantae > Streptophyta > Pinopsida > Cupressales > Cupressaceae > Cunninghamia > Cunninghamia lanceolata. Next base: position 8,562,763 of record BSBN01001344.1, on the reverse strand, counting down.
ATGATCAAAATGGCATGATAAATCAAAATTTATCAAGTTTCCACACCAAACTGCTTCGCCATTAATTATGTTTCATGCTGAGTGACAAGCTTCAATCACTGTGAATTGATTTTGAATGTACACCATTGATCAAGAGTGATCTGATGGTCAAAATGTTTTGCATTAAATGTGAATTCCAATTGTATCGCAACTCTGCAGGACGATAGGACAACAAAGCCTACCTTTTCAATTATTCACCACAATACCGCAAGCCTTGTGAGGTTACTGCTGCAGGATGGCAGGATACGTTTTGATTCCCTTTATCTTTTATCTCTTGACCATAGACTGCTCATTTCATTGTTGTGGGGCCATGGTGATATTTTACCACTGACTTAACATCTACCGCAATACCGCAAGTCAATATCATAACTGTTGCAGGGTTACAGTTCATATTTTAGAGTTATGTTTATCTTCACCACAAGCCTGCAAACTCACTTTAAAGTTCATACAGGACTGTGGTATATATTATATGTTACTTGGAACCTTTTAATACAAGCCCGCAAATCAATTCTAAAACCGTTGCAGGAATATGGTGAAACTTGAACTTGTTTATACTTTCACTACCATCTCGCAATTATGTTTATCTCTTGTTGCAGTAATGCGGTAATCAGATATTTACTTTCTTTGGCTCCCACACACTCGTAAAGGGCTATTAGGGTATGCTACAGGATTGCGGTAATGCACACAAACACTTATGTGGAAAAAAATACAGAGATTTCTCACATACATATGACATGAAATGCTTATGAAGGATTATCAAAAGACTTTTGGTATGATTACAAAAAGAATATAGATCCTCTAGGATGGATTTGTGGAAATGAAATCTATGAAACTAGATGGGACCAAGTGAATTTTGAATAGTCCTAACACATCCAAAGGAAAAAGAAAGGGAAAAGAGAATAAAGAAAAAATAACTTCTTAGGTAATAACTGAACCTGCGCCTCTACAACTTGAGGCTACCATAAATGCAATTACAGAGCATGGTGCTCTGAAAGGTGTTGTTGATCTCTATGATGAAATGCCCCTGGATGACAAAGCCACAATTGAGAAGGCTCTAGTGATGTACATGATGGGCTTCAATGTAGTCCTAATTCAGATCATTGATCAACTCCCCATAAGTATTGCAAATATACTCACAGACATGAGGAATAAATCCATGGATAAAGAGGTTGAGATGAGGAAACACATTGTTGAGAAAGTTGATCCTTCCGTCTCTGATGAAGATAAAATTAAGGTCTATCAAAAAAAGACCAAGAATTCAAAACAAAAAGAAGGATAAACATTCTTATGGGAAAAGAAAAGGAAGAAATTGATAGATTGGAGAAATAAACCTTAGAGAAAACTACAAAGATTCTTGAAGAACTAAAGAATGCTAAAGTATCTGATATACCTAGTGTGCCCATTCAAGATATAGATATGTCTACCTTTGAAAGCAATAAAACTAATGGTGATGAGACTATGAAGAATGATCAACAAAATGAGGAGATTGCTCTTCCAACAAATACTAAAGCATAAATTTCTAAAGATTAGAGTAATATGGGTACACCTCCTCCAGAAAAGACAAAAACACAAGATCAAAGTGAAATAAATACATCCCCTCTGGAGAACATAAATACAAGTGCAGAAAATGACAATCCACCTCCAGAAGATACGGGGAAGGATGAACAAGGGAAAGAGGATAACCTTGAGGAAGAAAAAGAAGAGGAAGTTCCTGAGAAAAATGAGGAAAACCAAGATGAACAATATCAAAATTAAAAAAAAGGAGAAAGATTGGGATGGAAAATACAAGGATGAGTCAGAAATAAAGGAAGATGGGAGAGTGGAAGACATAGGTCAGAGTTCTTTAGGAGCAGACTCTCTTAAAGACCTATTAGATTTAGAATTGCAATTTCAACTAGTGGTAACACAATTGATTTGGAAAATATGTCTTCCCTTCACAAACTACAACTTGGTAATATACTGCATGCCTCTGCAAGGAAAGAATTTTTACAATAGAACTTGTATACGCCTACAAATGACACAAATCATCCTAAATAAATATTCTAAATATTTATTCCCTTCTTCTATTAATTAAATAAATATTCCAAATTTATTTAATCGATTCACTATTCCATAATTAAATAAAATCTATTTATTTAATTAAAATTCTTCTAAATGTCCTACATTATTAAATAATCATAAATTATTTAATTAATCCAAATTCCTCTATCCTAAGTTCTAAATTCTAAAAATCCACATCACCTTCACACCTCACCTTTTCCACCTCACCTTGTCCACCTCATCGGGTTGCACATGTAATTAAATATATTTAATATTTAATTACCTTATTTTCCCTCACCCACATGGCCTATTTCTTCTCAAATCAGAGGTTAGTTAACTAATCAATCAACAGTGTTAACTAACCTCTCAATTGAGTCAAATCCTCAATCAATTCAGTCAATTCCACAATTTATTCTTCTAACTGATCAATCAAGTCTGTTAACAGACCAGTCAATGGAGTTAACTCTCCAATCAGTTTTGTCACATCCCCCCTTTCATGATGGAGCTGGGACACTTGTCACATTTCCACTGGTTGCACATTCCTCAACCATCCTCAACCGTCGATCTTCATATCTTCTCTCAACCGTTGATTCCCATTCTTCCAAGTCTATAAATGAAGCTTCATCCTCCCATTCTAATCATCCAGGCTTTTGACATCGTTACTCTGCAGAAATATCACCAGCACGCCTTTGGCACCCTTTTGTCATCTACAAGCTTGAGATCACATACTTGCATTGGAGCTCATCTTCATTGCATATCACCATAGCCATTCACCATCGACTTCCTAAAAATAGCTAAAAAGATTGCACTCTCTGAGGGCTCATCTCATCTGCAAAAGGATGATTTGTGATAGGCGAACAACAAAAGTTTAGAAACGGGAAAGGTTTGCTCTGTATTTGTTCATTGCTTCGTTTATTGAATCCTTCTTGTTTCACTATTCTGTTGATGTTTGGGTCTTGTTTAATTCATTTGATTGATCACCATTTTACCCTTACATTTTTGGCGCCCACCGTGGGGCCGTTTGCCCCTTATTTTACCGTTTCTGAGCTTTTTTGAAGGCAGGTTCCGTACAGGTCACGCAGAGTCACGCACAGATTAATTCGGCGCATCTGTTCATTTCCACGATGCATATAAAGACTGTTACGGTGCTTTTGTTGTTTCTGCACATCTGTGTATTTCTGCTGTGCATATAAAGACTGTTACGGCACTTTTGTTGTTTCTACGCATCGGTGTATTTTCGCTGCGCTTTTGTGCACTGTTACAGCGCTTTTATTTTTCTTGCGCATCTGTGCATTCCTGCTACACTTTTGAAGACTGTTACTGTGCATACATAAATACTGCGCATTCATTCCTTTTAATTGCGCATGCATGCAATATTACGGCGCATTCATTATTGTGGTGCTTCTGTTGATCATTTCTGCGCATCTGATCATTGAAGCTGCGCATTTGTAACAAGCTGAGGTTTTAGTACTTTTCTAGGGGAAGTGGCTAACGCTAACCTTGTCGCAGGTGTTTGCTAGAGTGGTTTTGCAGGATAGGTGCAGGTTTAGTTCCATGTAGTTGCATCTAATTAGATCACATTTCATTTTCAAAGGGAAAGTAAAATTAATGTTCATTCAAATCTTCATCTAGTTCTAATTAGGGAAGAAGTAACTGGATCATTTGTTTCTTGCATTGCAACACTTTCCAAGTTATTGCTATCTAAGATTAAAATTGAACTCATCAATGATCTTGAAGTTAAAATAAACCATTGCTATATCGTGAGACCAGCATTTCAAAGTTAACAATCTCGTGCTACGTGATTTAAAATTGAACTCATCAATGATCTTGAAGTTAAAATGAACCATTGCTATATTGTGAGACCTGAATTTCAAAGTTAACAATCTCGTGCTACATGGATTTAAAACTGAACTCACCACTGCTTTTTGGGGTTTAAAACTGAACCACTGCTATATTGCTGAAATCACTTCAAAGTTCTATGTTTGAGTAGATTAGCCCATTTAGTTTTTCACTTTTAACTAGGTGGATTAATCAGTGTATTCTGTGCTTGCGAATGACAATAGGTTTATGCTCTCCCCTCTTCTGGGTGATCAGAGTGCCAGACTTGTCATTCTATTTGTTTAACCTTTAGGAGGGGCCTGCCCTTGGATGCACGCTTGTCCAAGTGGGAACGACCCTGAGTGGTAACAGGCTAAAGCCAAGCCCTACCAAGCCACTTAAAATAAATTGTGCTTGAGGTGAAAATTTCCTGCAACAAGTGTTGTTATGTTACACCGACAGCCAACCTCCCCCAAAACCCTCTCAAGCGCAACCTTGTGAGGCTGGGAGACTCCATAACGGAGAGTAGCGCCGCCACACGTGTAACCACTTGAACGGTTGCCCGAATTAAATACCTCTTGTTTTAGTGGCCCAAATCCCTTATAATCCATTTCTCACCTAGGATTTTGTGCTTGCTTTTGTCCAAAATAGAGTCAAAAAAATTACAAAAACAATGAAAAACTACAAAATGTTCTTTGTGCTTGCTGTGTTTTCTTGCTATTAAATTCATAATATCATATCAGGAAGACCTTTTCTAGCCAAAAAATACCAAAAATAGAAGAAAAAATTAAAAATTTTGCAAAAAAAAAAAAAAATTCAGAGCTGTGCATTTACACATTTCTGCTGTGCATATACAGAGACTTGCTGCGCTTTTGTAGCAACTTACTGTGCATATACCTTTTTGCTGCGCATATATGCACTGTTGCTGCGCATATATAATTCACCAGACCGGCGCATTTACTGCGACTTACGGCGCATTTGTCCATTTCTGCTGCACATCTGTTTCTGCGCATATGCGACAGTGAGCACTTGCCCTATTTTTGAGGAGAGATTTTCACCTGATCAAAGCACCCATTTCAGCCTAGTTTCACTTTTCGAGATCAGAGTCAACCTTGCAGTCAATCTCCATCCGTTTCACCCAACTTTTTCTCTTTCGTCCATTGTCTCTCCCGCTTTCTGTCCAAATCACTCTTGTCCCAAAGTCAGCCTATCCCATATCGATTCGGCATAAGTCCTTTTTCGTTTCATTAGTGAATTCACGTAAGCCTAGTAGGTCACAGTACCTTTGCTAGTAGTCTTGTTGAACGACTAAGCCCTACACAGTAAGACTGGTATCGACTACCCTTGCTAGTGGCTAGAGTCTTGTGTCAACCGTCTTACTTGAAGTCATTGAGCGAGAGAATCCTTTGTCCAAGTCTTATCCTAGGTATCCCATTCATAATAGTCTCGGTCGGCACCTCGCCAAAATTTCTAATCCTGGTCCACTTCATCCCACCCCACCTTGCATGGTTCTTACTCAATCCCAGTACAACAAGCAAATCGAAATGGCCGACTCATCTGATCACCTTCTCCCACCACGTGATGGTGAAGAAGAGATTTCTCATGAAGAATTAGTGGCGCACATGCAAGATAGAAAATTCCAACGCGTCGTAGAGAAGATGATCCTTGAAGACCCCCATAAGTATTTCCATCATCTTGCTAGTCTCGGAATCAAACTCCCCGCAGACTTTGACATTAGCTCCATCATGGAAAATGCAGACAATGATCATGAGAGGGGCACAAATGACTGTTGGATCTAGGGCATACAACTGAGAGGGGGGGGGTGAATCAGTTGTATAGAACTTGTTCTCTTTCAAACACTTAATTCTCTGTTGTTAGTTAGCAGCATATCAAATAATCATTCATGGAAGCACAATACATAAGCACAAGAGCAGATAAGCATCAACACATTGAACACCAAGATTTTGACGTGGAAAACCCGGTTAAGGGAAAAACCACGGGGTGATTAACCCAAGAATTATTCTCTGTTAGAAGAATAAGGAAAAATGAATGGCACATGCCAATAAGGGCTCACTGCCCGAGCACACTGCTCACAAAGAGGCCCACTGCCTACAAGGAGACACACTGTCTACAGAGTGATAAAAATCACAGTCTTGAACTGGAGAATGACATCTCTACCATGTCCGGATCAGTTCCAATTAAGCCCAACAATCTCTGCTCTGCCTTTCGCACCTTTCTTCGCTACACCATACTCATCCACATGCTGCATCACTGAAATGAATTCACAAATCATTATTTATACAAGACATCGACTTAGGAACAAGCATCTAAGTCGGCAAACAACCATAGGAGTATCCGCAAGATGAATAACACATCCGGTCGGCTATCACAAGAACATTCGCAGGATGAACAACTCATCCGGTCGGCTAAACAGAGCAATAACTTCATCCGGAAGAATAACTTCAATTCCGGGCTCTACCATCAATGCGGACCAACAACACAACCTAAACATGATTCAAGAGCCTTCACAAGTCTGTCTGAATGTCCGGATACATCCGCACTTCCTCTGCTTACTGGAATCTCTTGTCTTCCTCATCCGGAACTTCAAGAACACAGTCTGTCGCCACTGTCATAATGCAGGAGGTACTTCCGGACCTCCAAATCACACACAAATCAGGATGACACATCACAAGGACATCTAAAACACTCCTTCCAATCCGCAGATTATGATAATACAATTCCGGACCTCACCGGACCTTTTTGTGATCCTCTGTCACCTCCGGATACTTGCCGGACCCGGTTCTATACCGGCAGCCATAACTCCTTCAGATCTTCATGCGGACCTCTGAAATCTTAACTGTAGCATCTCAAGACTCATATCTACTAACCCTTTAATCCGCATCCTCCGGTTCTCATCCTATACAGTATATTTACCTTCTCCTCATCACTGTTCTTCACTGTTCCTGACTGAGGCTAATTTTCTCAATATCCTCAGCACAAAGCTCATCAAATCCTTCTTGTCAATGCAGTATGAGTATGTTGACATCAATGACAACAATGGCTCACCTCATACTTGCAACAATCTCCCCCTTTGTCATTGATGGCAACATATGATGTGAAAAACCATCAAGACAAGAACTTCTCTTTTCTGTCACAGCTCCCCCTATCAACAACCACTTGTTTTTCACATGTCTTCTCTCCCCCTTTGACATCAATGGCAAAGGGCTCATACTTGCAACTCTCATGCATCAGAATAATACCAGCTGCTCCCCCTTAGTTGCAGCTCCCCATTAGTCCGGATCACAAGATATGACTGTGATATCCACCGGACTGATGCACATCAGTGCATCTTAGTTCATCACCGGAGGGGCCATGACCCCTAACTTCTCCCGGAGATATTCAAAAGAATCCTTGGGAAGAGGTTTTGTAAAGATATCTGCAATCTGATCCTTGGAGGGAACATACTCCAATCTGACTTCTTCCTTGTTTACTTGTTCTCTCAAAAAGTGAAATTTGATAGATATGTGCTTAGTCTTAGAATGCAATACCGGATTCTTGGAAATATTAATTGCACTTGAATTATCACAGAAAATTGTGATAGGCTCCTCATATTCAACTTTGATGTCTCTTAGCATCTGCTTCATCCACAAGATTTGAGTGCAACTACCTGCTGCTGCAATGTATTCTGCTTCAGTTGTAGACAGAGATATTGCATCTTGTTTCTTGCTTAGCCAAGAAACCAATCTCTTCCCCAAAAAGAATGCTCCACCACTAGTGCTCTTCCGGTCATCCACATCTCCTGCCCAATCTGCATCTGTGTAAGCATGAAGAGAAAAATCCGGATCTCTAGGATACCATAGACCATACTCAACTGTCCCTTTCAAGTATCTAAAAATTCTTTTGATTGCCATAACATGAGATTCTCTAGGATCAGCCTGGAATCTTGCCACAAGACCAACAGCTTGCATTATATCTGGTCTAGTTTGAGTGAGATACAACAATCCACCAATCATTGATCTATACTTTGTCTGATCTGCCTTTGGAGAATCATCATCTTTGCTTAACTTACATCCGGTTGCCATAGGAGTGTTCATAGGCTTTGAGTCTTCCATACCAAATTTCTTTAACAATTCTTTCACATATTTGGTCTGAGAAATGAAGATCCCTTCTTTTGTTTGAGTAATTTGCAGACCCAAGAAGAAATTCATTTCACCAAGCATAGACATTTCAAACTCACTTTTCATCTGATTTGCAAAAGTTTTACACATACTATCTCTTCCTCCAAAAATGATATCATCCACAAACACTTCAACAATCAGAATGTTTTCATGATCAATTTTGAAATATAAGTTGCTGTCAGCAGTACCTTTGTTGAATCCAATCTGCACAAGATGCTTATCCAACCTTTCATACCATGCTCTTGGGGCTTGCTTCAATCCATACAAAGCTTTCTTCAACTTGCAGACCATATCATTATTATCAGACAATTGAAATCCATCCGGTTGTTCAATGTAGACTTCTTCTTCCAGATCACCATTTAGGAAGGCAGACTTGACATCCATCTGATATACCTTGAAATCTTTGAAGGCAGCAAATGCAAGAAGTAATCTGACTGCTTCAATTCTTGCTACCGGAGCAAAAGTCTCTTCAAAGTCAATTCCTTCTATTTGAGAGTAGCCTTTGCAGACCAATCTAGCTTTGTTTCTGATTACTTCACCAGCTTCATTTAGTTTGTTCCGGAAGACCCACTTGGTTCCAATTACATTCCTGTCTCTAGGTCTGGGAACAAGATCCCAAGTATGATTTTTCTCAATTTGCATCAGTTCATCTTCCATTGCTTTGGTCCAATTTTCATCATTGCAGGCTTCATTTATTGTTTTAGGTTCAATCCTTGAAATCAGACAACATTCATTCTGATCTTGAGCAATATTCCTTCTAGTTTGTACACCTTTGCTTCTGTCACCTATGATCTGATCTTCAGAGTGATTTAGTTTTACATACCTTGGAATTTTGGGAGTATCCAGTACTACTGTTTCTTGATCAGGCTCATTTAAACCTAACTCTTCTTCCTGATTTACCGGATCAGGCTGACTCTGTTTCACCGGAGAGGATTGAGTTCCTTGAACACTATCTTGGTCATCTTCATCAAATTCATAAAATCTTGAAGGTTTCTCAATTCCTTCATCAACCTTTACATTGGTACTTTCTATCATCTTCCTCAATCTCTTATTGTAACACCGATATGCTTTGCTTTGAGTGGAGTAGCCCAAGAAAATTCCTTCATCACTTCTAGCATCAAACTTTCCTAGATCGGTGTTGTTTCTGATTTGAACTCGATTGAGAGTGTAGACTGCAGTGCTGATAGCTTCTTTCCAAAACATTTGAGGAACGTTTGCTTCCAACATCATTGTCCTAGCAGCTTCCTGGATGGTCCAGTTCTTTCTCTCAACTACTCCATTCTGCTGTGGAGTCTTAGGAGCAGACAACTGTCTCCTTATACCCTGTTTCTCACAAAAGTCAATGAATTCACCAGATGTAAATTCACCACCTCTATCAGACCTTAGACACTTTAGTTTCAATCCGGTTTGATTCTCCACCATAGCTTTGAAGATTTTGAACTTCTCAAAAGCTTCTGATTTTTCTTTTAGAAAGGTAACCCACATCATCCGGGAATGATCATCAATTAACAACATGAAATATCTATCACCTTGCAGACTCTTGATTCTTGTCGGACCACATAGATCAGTATGTACTAATTCCAACAATCCGGTAGAAGACTGATCTTTGCTTTTAAAAGAGACTCTGCTTTGTTTGCCTAACTGACATTCTTTACACACACTGTTTGTAGGTTTTATTAACTTTGGAAGATCTCTCACAGCCTGAGTATTGCTTATTTTGATGATGTTATCAAAATTTACATGACACATTCTTCTATGCCATAACCAACTCTGATCAATTTGAACAAACAAACAACTTTTATTTGAACCAACCAGATGAAAGATGTTACCTCTTGTCTGAGTACCGGATGCAATTTCAGTTCCGGAGCTTGTAAAGATTCTGCATTTTCCATTCTTGAACCGGAGATCATAGCCTTTGTCCACTAACTGACCAACACTGAGAAGATTGTGCTTCAATCCTTCAACATATAGTACATTACCTGTTTTGCTCTTACCATCAAAGGAAATAGTTCCCCTACCTCTGATTCTGCCAGCAGAATTGTCACCAAACTTTACCATTCCTCCTTCATATCTTTCCAAGTCTAAGAACTTATTCTTGTCACCAGTCATATGGTGAGAGCATCCACTGTCAATAACCCAATCATCCTTTTCTTCCACTTGAGCAGCCAAGGCTTTTTCAACAACTTTGTGATTGACAGATTCAGAGAGCAAGGAATCTTCTTCCTTGATGGCTATAAACACCCACTCATTTCCGGATTTGCTTCCTGGATCTGATTCATCATCTGTTACTCCTTCATTGTCATCTTCTTCATGAACATAATAGCAATTCTTTTGAAACCTTTGTCTGTGAGTATTAGATCTTGCAGATCTCTCCGGACATCTTGAGGCAAAATGACCAATCTTATTGCAGTTAAAACACTTAAAGGGTAGTTTTCCTTCATACTTACCGGATCCTCTTGGCAGTCTCTTTGCAATGAGGGCTTCAAGTTGAGCTGTTTCTGCTTCTTCTTCTTCCATGTCTCTTCTTGCTTGATCATACCATGACATTTTCCTTGATGAGTTTTCACCCGGATCAAATCTCTGTTTGCCTTTCACATAGGCACTGGCTTTGAAAGCAGATTCAGTCTTGGGAGGATCATCTCCAAACTCGGTCATTTCAAATGCAGCTAGTTTGCCAGCTAGTTGTTCTCTTGTGACTGTTGTGTGGGCTCTGAATTCATCAATGGCAGCAACTTTGATTTTGTAGGCAGCAGGAAGGGATCTTAGGATTTTGCAGACAATCTCATTTTCATCTAGAGTTCCACCAGCATTTCTGATTCCACATACCAGCTCATTTACTCTTGGCATAAAGGTAGTAATGTTTTCATCATCTCTCATTTTCAATCTTTCAAATTTCCCTTTCAGACTTTGCAACCTTGCACTTTTGACAAACTCATCTCCTTCATACAGAAGTTCCAGTTTAGTTAGGATCTCATATGCAGTTGGTAGGTCAATGACATTCGAGAGATCTAAGTCATTCAATGCGCTTAGAAGAGCTTCCTTGGTCCGCAGATTATTTTCAGCTTCTGTGGTTTCATCAGGAGTTGTCGGACCACCTTGTGGGGGTATATATGGTTTTGAAATCATAGCCAAGTATGCTTTTCCCATACATTCCAGATGACACTTCATGCGACCTTTCCAGAGAGTGAAGTTGGTTCCATCGAACTTCGGACTATCCTTCTTGTATGACGACATCCTGGATCACCTCAAGCGGTTAAGCTCCTATCAGAGGAACTTGGCTCTGATACCAATTGTTGGATCTAGGGCATACAACTGAGAGGGGGGGGGTGAATCAGTTGTATAGAACTTGTTCTCTTTCAAACACTTAATTCTCTGTTGTTAGTTAGCAGCATATCAAATAATCATTCATGGAAGCACAATACATAAGCACAAGAGCAGATAAGCATCAACACATTGAACACCAAGATTTTGACGTGGAAAACCCGGTTAAGGGAAAAACCACGGGGTGATTAACCCAAGAATTATTCTCTGTTAGAAGAATAAGGAAAAATGAATGGCACATGCCAATAAGGGCTCACTGCCCGAGCACACTGCTCACAAAGAGGCCCACTGCCTACAAGGAGACACACTGTCTACAGAGTGATAAAAATCACAGTCTTGAACTGGAGAATGACATCTCTACCATGTCCGGATCAGTTCCAATTAAGCCCAACAATCTCTGCTCTGCCTTTCGCACCTTTCTTCGCTACACCATACTCATCCACATGCTGCATCACTGAAATGAATTCACAAATCATTATTTATACAAGACATCGACTTAGGAACAAGCATCTAAGTCGGCAAACAACCATAGGAGTATCCGCAAGATGAATAACACATCCGGTCGGCTATCACAAGAACATTCGCAGGATGAACAACTCATCCGGTCGGCTAAACAGAGCAATAACTTCATCCGGAAGAATAACTTCAATTCTGGGCTCTACCATCAATGCGGACCAACAACACAACCTAAACATGATTCAAGAGCCTTCACAAGTCTGTCTGAATGTCCGGATACATCCGCACTTCCTCTGCTTACTGGAATCTCTTGTCTTCCTCATCCGGAACTTCAAGAACACAGTCTGTCGCCACTGTCATAATGCAGGAGGTACTTCCGGACCTCCAAATCACACACAAATCAGGATGACACATCACAAGGACATCTAAAACACTCCTTCCAATCCGCAGATTATGATAATACAATTCCGGACCTCACCGGACCTTTTTGTGATCCTCTGTCACCTCCGGATACTTGCCAGACCCGGTTCTATACCGGCAGCCATAACTCCTTCAGATCTTCATGCGGACCTCTGAAATCTTAACTGTAGCATCTCAAGACTCATATCTACTAACCCTTTAATCCGCATCCTCCGGTTCTCATCCTATACAGTATATTTACCTTCTTCTCATCACTGTTCTTCACTGTTCCTGACTGAGGCTAATTTTCTCAATATCCTCAGCACAAAGCTCATCAAATCCTTCTTGTCAATGCAGTATGAGTATGTTGACATCAATGACAACAATGGCTCACCTCATACTTGCAACAATGACACGGTCCCACATGCGCATGAGAGGCACAAATGACACGGTCCCCCATACAAATGAGAGAGGAAAGCAACCCGTAGATCCAACTACTCCTACGGCAGACGTGAGACAACAAATCGAAAGTCTAAAGCTCGAGATAGCCAACCTTAAGACTAGTACAAGTTCTAAGAACTACTCTTTGGAAGATATAGCACCGTACCCCTTTGACAGAAATTTGATCATGAAACCATTCCCCTATCAGTTTGGAGTTCTGAAATTTGACAAATATAAAGGGAAGGGGGACCCTAGAGATCATATTAGGGAATTCACTGCAGCATGTTTAGAAGTAGCTCACAACGAGACCTACTTAATGAGACTATTCCCGCGATCTTTAGGTGGTCAAGCTATGGAGTGGTTCTCGCGTCTCCCACCAGGAATCAAAACTTTTGATGAACTTGTCAATAAATTTATAACGCACTTCTCTTACAACATAGAACATGAGGTATCTATGCTAGATCTATGCAACACCAAGCAGAAGAGTGGTGAGTCATTCGCCGCCTTCCTACAACGATGGAGACAGCTAGCTAGTAAGTGTTCTTACGATATGCCTGAGAAGCAGCTATTTGAAATGTTTGTCCACAACCTAAACACTGATCTTAGCTATCAGATTCAGATACAATGCCCTACCTCGTTCGCCAAAGTCATTGAAATGGGCCTCTTCATTGAAAAAGCTATGATCACTAAAGGAACTCTCAAGCTCTACAAGGACACACCTCCTTCCAATTACACAACAGATAAATCAAAGTTTTAGACCAAGAACAAGAATGTGGTCAACAATGGAGTAGTGGACACCAAGGCGGCAGCCCCTAAGCAACAACCCATATTCACTCTTAAGGGAGAAGCAAATACCGGTGCACTCAACAAGCCACCCCCTCGGGAACCTAGACCTTGGTTCAATTCAAATCCAAGGAGAAAATTCACGCCGTTGGGGGAATCTCAAGAATCTGCCCTCAGGAAGTTGTTGGCTAACAATGAAATTTCTCTACTGCCAACAAGTGACTATGAGTCTATCGTCAAACCTCCCTATTGGAAGGACACAGACTATTGTGAGTATCATCGAGGAAGGGGGCACATGACTAACAATTGCATCCGCCTCAAGAATGTCATACAGGATATACTGGATCAGAATCAGGGAGGGACACAACAGCATACCTCCAATAAATCTCATGTGGCCTACCGGGACCCTCTTCTGAACCACAACCGACCGTATAACAACAATCACAACAATGGCCACAACAGCAACAATGGTCACAATGGCAACAACTCCAATGGCAATAACAATAATGACAACAATCGCAACAGGCCAAACCAGAACAGTGGGTCGAGTAATGCTAACTATGCAAGCGTTCCATTTAAGTACACCATTAACTGCATTTCCGAGCATATTCCGCAAGTCAATGTCATCTCCCCCAACCAACAACCAGGACCTAACAGAACTAGTTGTAGTATAATTACCCGCAGTGGTAAAGTCACGATCAATACCACCCCTCCAAGTCATCATCATCTCCATCCAACTCCCGCCCATACAATGTCATCGACCAGTTGCAAAAAACTCCGGCTCACATTTCTATATTGGAGCTCTTGCGTCTATCTCCTTCTCATAAGGAGATTCTTGAAAAAGCCTTAGTGGAAACTACTGTCCCCACTAACCTAGCCCAAGAAAAGTTTCAGACCATGGTAGGCAATCTGACATCCTCCACTTCCATCTCGTTTACGGAGCAAGATGACCTTTCCATATCTCAACCCCACAACACCCCTCTACACATTGTCGCATTTGTGCACAAGCACCACATCAAGAGGGTTCTCATTGATGGGGGCGCTGGTCTAAATATTTGCATGTTGCAGCTAGTCCTTGCACTGGGGTTCTCCGAATAGGCAGTTGATCCAAGACGAAAAATTACTATCAAAGCCTATGACAAGGAGGAAAGAACCACAAAGGGCATGGTTGTCCTACCCATTCAAGTGGGACCGGTAATCAAAGATGTGGTGTGCCAAGTCCTTGATCGGGAGCTTGCTTACAATATTCTACTAGGGAGACCATGGATCCACGCCATGAAGGCTGTCCCCTCCACCTATCATCAATGTATTAAGTTCCCGCACGATGGCAAGCAGGTCACCATACAAGGCGACCCTGACCCCTACCAACACTACAATTCTTTCCAAGCAAAATCTGAATGTGTCATTCCCAACAACAGAGCCTACATTTCCCCTACTCCGCAACAAGACCATACCACTGAAGCTTCCTCCTCGAGGCCCAAACCGCTGAAACTTACCATAAAAGAAAATGGCGTGGGGGAGTACTCCATTGAGCACAGCCTCAACCTTGCCACCATGCCTTTGTCTCCTCACTCCTTTGGCAAACCCAAGCATCAACCTAGGCATTTTCCAAAGCCATTTGCTCCTCCTATAACTCCCTCAAATCCCTTTGTAAAATGGGGGACCTTATCTGATGAGACAGAGGAGCGAGATCTCCTGCAATGGCTTTATGCTGAAGAGGAAAACACACCCCAAGAGCCGCCTAGACTCCCTACAGAACTCTATGGACGGGGTGAAACCATTTTGCACAGGATGGGGTACGAAGGACAAGGCCCCATAGGCCTCAGAAAAGAAGGAATCATTGAACCTATCCAACCTTCTTCATCCTCTTCGGCTAGAAACACAACTGGCCTAGGGTACAAAGGTAAAGGTAAAGCCAAAGAAAATGCCTGCCTAGTGGAGACAATTCAAACACTCCAATTGGATAGTGACACAGATTCAAATGAGTCAAATAAGTACGAGTGGGACGAGCTAATAGAGCACTCCTACGAGGACAAAGAGATTGACACCATCCAAACTCTTAACCCCTACCATGAGGGACAGATGCAACAGGACAGACCACTGGAGTCTGATTTGCCCCTCCCTGAGATTATGGCTTTCGAGGAAAGTTTCGATTCCATTGCAATAAACAACTTGGAAGAAAGTACCACCCAGAACACTACCCCCGCCAGTGCCCACAACATTTCCATTCACACCATTAATGAATCAGATCTCTCATCCGACTCCCTTCCCCTCTTACACCCTGAGCTTATTGACTGGGATCTGCAAGGAACCCCCCAATTAGATATGTTCCAGAACGATGACGCTTACATTGACTATATGGAACTTAGGGATCACTTACCAAAAGGAGATCATAAAGCTGGTTTTGCTATCGAACTCAATACCGTGGCTTACTTCGGGGAGGGTGCCAAGCCTTCTAGTCGCAAAAATATCAAAATAAAAAATGGATCTGACGGTGAAAACTGCCGTGCGGCAGTGTCAGATCATAAAATAGTAAAAAGAAAGGACGTATCTGAAGGTGAAAACCCAACTGTGGCACCTGACGATGGAATGCTTGACACCCTCCCTAGTGATATGTACCAAGAAAGGTCACAAATTGTGGTGGAGCCAACAGAGCCAGTGAATATTGGAACCAAAGAGCAACCCAAGATTATCCACTTCGCAAAATCTCTCACACCACCTGAGAAAACTAGGTTTGTACCATTCTTTAAGAAGAAGAGAGGCAGCTTTGCTTGGTCATATGCTGACATGCCAGGTCTAGACCCGAACCTGATTCTGCATCATTTGCCATTGGATCCAGGGGTGAAGCCCGTAAAGCAGAAACTGAGAAAGATGCATCCTCATATAGCCCTTTTGGTCAAGGAAGAACTCAAGAAATTGCTGGATGTAGGGTTCATCAGAGCCATAGATTACCCTGAATGGATATCTAATATTGTGCCAGTGTCTAAACCAGATGGCAGGGTTCGACTATGCAACGATTTTAGAGACTTAAACAAAGCATGCCGCAAAGATGACTTTCCGTTACCAAACATTGACATCATAATCGACCTTACTGCAGGGCATACAATGCTATCACTCATGGATGGATTCTTCGGGTATAACCAAATCAAAATAGCACCGGAGGACCAACACAAAATAGCTTTCACTTGTCCGTGGGGTACCTTTTGCTGGAATTTCATGCCTTTTGGGCTAAAAAACGCAGGTGCTACATATCAGCGGGCCATGACAACCATATTCCATGACATGATGCATGTGACCATGGAGGATTATGTTGACGATATCTTAGCAAAATCTCTCACAAGAGACTCACACCTGGATATCCTAGAGAAAGTCTTCCAACGGCTAGACCAATTCCAAGTTAAATTGAACCTGAAGAAATGTGTGTTTGGGGTGACTTCAGGCAAGCTGCTAGGCTTCATCGTGTCGGCTAACGAAATAGAAGTAGACCCTGCCAAGGTCAAGGCTATAATGGACATGCCACCGCCCAAGACTCTAACACAGTTGAGATCCTTACAGGGCAAGTTGCAGGCCATCTGAAGGTTCATCTCATAGTTGGCAGACAAGTGCCAACCTTTCAGCCACCTCCTACATCAGAATATTCCATTTAAATGGGATGAGCGGTGCGAAGAGGCATTCAACAAGCTAAAGGAGTACCTTATGAACCCTCCTATACTCATGCCTCCGATCCATGGAAAACCTTTGATTCTCTACATTTCTGCTACACCTACTGCTCTTGGGGCTCTCCTAGCACAGCAAGACTATGAGAACAAGGAAAGAGCTATATACTACATCAGTCGAACCTTAGTGGGCTACGAGTTACAATACTCACAGGTAGAATGATCATGCCTTGCGGTGGTTTTTGCTTCACAAAAACTCCGACACTACATGTTGGCACATCCTGTCAAACTCATTGCCAAAATCGACCCACTAAAATATCTTCTCAGCAAAGCAGCTCTCACTGGTCGACTAGCAAAGTGGGTTATGCTTCTTAGTGAATATGATATAGAATATGTGGACAGAAAAACCATTAAAGGGCAAATCATAGCTGACCAACTGGCTGAGGCACCATTACAGGACACTTCACCAATGCAGTTTGAGTTTCCCGATGAGTCTTTATTCACTCTGTCAACATCTCCTTGGAAACTCTACTTCGACGGGTCTTACACCAACCATGGATCGGGGGCAGGTATCCTATTTATCACTGCCCAAGGCGACACAATTCCAAAGTCCTACAGGTTGTTATTTCCATGCACTAACAATATAGCGGAATATGAAGCCTTGGTAATTAGTCTCAAGATGGCCACTGAGTGGAAAATCCAAGCACTATGTGTCTATGGTGATTCTCAGCTTATCATAAATCAGGTCAATGATGAATATCAAACCAAAGATGAGAAGCTCATCCCATACAAACGGATGGTCGACGACCTCAAAGAACACTTTGGGACCATCTCCTTTGAACAAATACCTAGGATCGAGAACAAAGCAGCAGATGCAATGGCTACCATAGCCTCTCTTCTTGAAATACCTGAATACAAATCACGGTATGAATTCTTAGTAGAAACCATTTGGCAACCGGCTTATGATCTCCTCAAAACCCATTCCATTTGCCTCCTAGTAGGATCTGATTCACCTTGGTACGGTAAGACCTACACTTACCTCAAGGACAATATTCTTCCACCGGACCTCTCTTCCAACCAAAAATGAACTTTCATCCGACAAGCCTCCCGTTACACCATCATTGCTAATACCCTTTACCAACGTGGTCTGGATGGTACTTTACTCCGTTGTCTAGAACAAGAAGAATCCATAATGGCCTTGCGAGACATACACGAAGGGATCTGTGGAACACACTCCAGCGGTCCTTCCTTAGCTAAGAAACTCATGCGTTTGGGTTATTACTGGCCCAATATGGAAATGGATTCATATTAGTTCGTCAAAAAGTTCAAAAAGTGCCAAATACATGGGAACCTGATTCATGCACCCGCTCAGGAATTGAGACCTTTAACGACGCCCTGGCCCTTTTGCCAGTGGGGACTTGACCTTGTGGGAAAGATTCATCCACCTTCTTCCAACGGCCATAAATTCATCATAACCGCCACTGAGTACTTCACAAAGTGGATTGAAGCCGTTCCCCTAACCACCGTCACAGGAAAACAAATTTCCTCATTCATTCTGAATTACATTATCTCCCGATACGGCATCCCTTCATCCATCATAACGGATAATGGGAGACCATTCAAAAATTAGGATGTCCAGGAGCTTTGTGAGCGTTTCAAAATCCAACATCGTTTCTCCACTCCATACTACCCCCAAGGTAACGGCCAAGCTGAGGCATCGAATAAAACCATTCTGAAAATCCTAAAGAAAACTATCAATGAAGCTGGTCGCGATTGGCATGTCCAACTCAATCCCGCTCTGTGGGCCTACAGAACCAGTATATGCACTCCCACAGGTGCTACACCCTATGCCCTTGTCTATGGTTTCGAAGCCATCCTTCCCATTGAGGTCGAACTCCCATCCCTCAGGGTGTTGTTGAAAGGTCTCATATCAGATGAAGAATACAGAGTCTCCAGGCTACAAGAACTAGAGCTTCTAGAGGAAAGGCGCCAGAAGGCTTTTGACCATCTCAAAGCCTATCAACAGATGATGTCTAGAAGCTACAACCACAAGGTTAGACCAAGGTGCTTCAAGGTTGGGGACCTGGTTCTAAAAGAGAACCCTCGCAATCAGCAGGACAGAGAAAAGAAAGGTAAGTTCGAGCCTAACTGACTTGGACCCTATGTGATTGTAGCTGCATACGGATCGGGGGCATATCAGTTGGCCACTTCAGAGGGTGAGTTGTTTGATGATCCAATCAACAGCATGCACCTTCGCCGGTTCTATACCTAGGAGAACCCCAATGCAAGGGGGCACAATAAAATCAAAAATTAAAAAATCAAAAAAAATAATAGAAAGCATACAAAAAAATCGTCCTTTGGTGAAAACCTGGCAAACAGGCACCTTGGATAGGTATCGTGATGAAAACCTAGCAAACAGGCGTCACGTTACTCTCTAGCTCCTCGTGCAAATAAAAGCAAGTGATGAAAACCTGGTAAACAGGCGTTACTTGTGATAAACTGCCTTCTCCATCTTTGAGAATCCAATCACCTTGAGTCCATTCTTCCTTCGCTCATTTTCCATTCGACCCATATCTGTCCCGCAATAAACACTTGACAATTACCTATCATGGCTTGATACTCACCTTGTGGCCTTGTCAACCAAAGTTTTGTCCCATACCGTCTCCTCAATGTGAGCCCAGTATAGTGTCTCTCGTCGGTGTCCATGGTCCAAGTCCATGAACTACATTGCCTCTGCGCCGTCACGTAGGCAAGGCCATTATTCTAATGCGCCCCCGAGGCTTCCATTTCTTCTATGGTCCCATTCATCCTCTTTCTTGTCTTCATTCTTGTCGTCTTTCTTCTAGTCCATCCATGGTCCATTAGGGTTTACCCCGAACTACGTTGCCTCTGCGTCGTCATGTAGGCAAGGCCATTTATCAATGAGCCCCCGAGGCACTAGGTCAGTCCCTTAGGGTCCGTCTCCCCAATAAGGATTGTGCAATCTTCTCACCAAGCAAGCAAATGCAAGCAGAACCCGCGCTTCAAGCAAAAATCTTGACTATGAGCATCTTAATCTATCCAATGCAAAGCAAATACCCAAGGTCTTCTAAATGATTTTATGCAAATTAAGGCAAGAACTAAACACATATCAACGCAAATATGCTTTGTAGATCGGAAACATGGTTAACAATTTGAGTCCAGATTTTTGCTATCATACCTTCCTATGCTACTCAAGGATGCGAAAAGCTAGAGATGCTATGATGGGGGGCATGATTATTTTCTTTGTTTTCTAGTTGTGGATTAAACTTTAGTAATGTGAAGCCTTGTCTAAGGACATGATTGGCAAAAGATCATCAAGGACATCAAAGGTCTAACATGAATGGGGGCAATCCTTGCTTGTTGAAATGCAGGAAATACTCCGGTCATCTAGATTCAATTTTGACTAGATGCTTGTATTCGCTTTCTAAATCACAATCCATGTAAGCGATACTCAGGTCATCTCGGTTCAATTATACCTCGTTGCTTGTATTCACTTACAACATTTCAGAAAATGTACCAAAAACAAACTGCCCAATGATGAAATAAAGCACTCTAAAAGCAAAGCATCCATCCTATATCCACATACACATCCATGCAATCCTCATTTTCCAAACTATGCAGAGTAACGATATCAAGTAAAGTTTCTAAGTCATCTTATCACAACCATTCTTCTATCTGTCTATCATGTCATTCTTGTGTCAATCAAGTACATTTCGACTTCACAAAAACAAAGCATATAGGAGCATATCAATCACACATAGAACTCATATCACATATGCATACATTTGCATTAGATCATATAGACGTCCCATAACACAGTTGCATCATCACATAGAACTCATATCACATACGCATACATTTGCATTAGATCATATAGACATCCCATAACACAGTTGCACCATCACATAGAAATCATAACACATATACATACATTTGCATTAGATCGTATAGATGTCCCATAACACAGTTGCACCATCACATAGAAATCATAACACATATGCATACATTTACATTAGAACATATACACCTCCCATAACAAAGTTGCCTCTAACATAGAAATCATCTTACATTTTGCATTCATTTGAAAACATTAAATCACATAGACGTCATATAGCAGCATATCATAAAGCATCTCATATAGCATCAGATAGACCATCTAACTATGCACATACATCACATCATACAATAGAAGTAAATCTTCATCGCATAGCACATGCAATAAATACACAAAGCTGCATCATCATATATACTATCATATAGAAGAGGTCCAAATGTACAAAATTGTCATCTATCTCTGGAATAAAAGTGTCATATACAATATGCATCCAAATGGATGGTGATACATATCCCAAAATGTACAAAATCCGGTCTGTGTCTATCCCTGCTGCTGTGGGCCACCACTGCCAGCTCCTGACTGCTGAGGACCCATCACGGAAGCCCCTAACTGTGATGGACCTGCTCTATGAGTCGCCCCAGACTGACTCCTGAAACTCCCTGCCCTCTGGCTCGATGCCACGGCACCATGGTATAACCCTCGGTAATATTGCGCCTGGGACTATGCTCTGGCTAGATCTGTCTGTGCCTGTGCCAACTGCGTCTGTAACTAGCCAACCTGTGCCTGTGCCTGCTGCACCTGCCCAACCAAAAATGAACTCGCTGCATCTATCCCCATAGCGGCCACAGCAGTGTCCCACTCTACACGGATAATCCATACCCGTGCGTCGGCCATGTATCTCTCACGAGTCAACCCAGTGATCACCGCTGCGTCTGTCTCTCGCCTCCTCTCTACCCTCCTCAGCTGTGCCTGTAGCTCTCACACCTGTCCCCTCAGGCTGGCTATGGTCCTCTCATGAGCCTCTCCCTGTACTGGCCCCTGTGTTGCCTCTGCCTGTCCTGGTCCCTGTGGCTGGGGCACCTACTGCTGTGGTACCTGCTAGGGTGGTGGCATCTGTGCCTGTTGAGGTATCTGCTGCTGTGCCTCTACCTGCTCTGGCACTGCCTGCTCAGCCTGAACTATCCTCCTCCGCTGCCTCAGCCTCTCTCTGGCCCTACCACCCCGTCATCCTCGTCCTCCTCTAACTCCCCTCCGCCCTGGGCCAGCCTCTCCCTCCTCCTCTGAGTCCGCCTCGTCAATACGAGGCACCAGCATGCCGGGTCCTGAATACCTCGGGAAAGGATGTGCAGTGATCCAATCCTTGTACTCTTGTGTCACCCCCACATCTGCTATCTCTCTCCTCATGTCCCAGGCCACATACAGCATCTACTGGAACTCTACCAGAGCCTTCTCATATGAAGCCATTGGCCCCCATCGAACCCTCTCTGCATGCGTCCGTGCGAACATAGCCTGCCCCTGTGGCATACCCTATCTCCGCCCAAACTGTCTCAGCACCCTGCCCACCATCTGTCTCTCCAAGATGTGCCGTGTCCAGCCTATCAGCCACCTGGTCTGAAAGCAGTATGGCAGCTCGTCTCCCTCGTCATCCCACGGCTCACAATCTAGATATGGTCGCTAGATGACCACATCCACTCCATCCAAGGTGTGTCTCCAGTACTCTAGCTTCCCCAGCCTGTGCTGGGAAATCACTCCGGTGTAGCCATAACTGTATGGCTCTCCTCGCTGCCTCGCGAAGACACATATCAGCCTAGTCACTGCTATGTGCTCCCACAGCCAGAACTGTAACAGCAACACCCTAGCCGATAGACTCGTGCTGCGGTGGTACACCACCTAATGCATGTCATGGTATAAGTGGGCCAGTACACAGACTCCCCACGCATATCGGGTGCCCTCAGTCAGCATCTACTCCATGATCTTGCCCCATCCAATGGGGAACCCATGCGATCTCCTGTCTGGGCATACAACGGCCCTGATCAGTCCAGCCACAATCCCAGGGAAGTAGTCATAGTAGTTGTATATATCCTGCCACGGGATAACCTGTCCAGCTAGCTCGGGATCATCAAACACCCACTGGCACTCGGCGAGTCCCACGTCCCGCTGTACATCATACTCTACTAACTCGCCTACCACAGGCAAGTGCAGTATCCGGTAGACGTCCTCCAAGGTCACCGTCATCTCTCCCGTCGGAAAGTGGAAGGTCCCATCCTCACTGTGGAATCTCTCTACGGCAGCTGTCAGCAGTCCATGGTTCACCCACACCTCGGGCATGAAGCATACATAATCCAATCCCATGGCACCAAGTGCCACTCTGTCAGTCTCCGTCAGCGTATATCTCTGCAATAAGGGCATGGGAAACGTCTCCCTCGACTGCAGAGTCTCCCGAATATCCTCCTGCAAGTAAGCAAGGCAAAGCGTCAATCTCAAGCGACATATACCATACTCAACATACCTACTGAACTATATCAACTAAACTTAGCATTTCAAATTGATCAAAATAGCACACTACATCTCTTGACTAGATTTCTGCAATCTCGGAGACAGCTCATCGATTACCACGTCAAATAGGACGCTAATCGAGTCAATTTGGCTAAGTCCTTTGCTATCCACAGCAAATGTGCCACTACAGGTGGTAAAAGCACCGTTTTTTGGTATATGCGCTGCTAAAATCAGCATATGTGCCACCTCACACAAATGCGCCGCCACAGTGCACATATGTGCAGATCCAGCAGATGCGCCGCAACATTCAGCATATGCGCTGCCGTATTATAAATGCACCGCTAAAATCAACATATGCGCGGCATCACAAATGCGCCGCTACTTTCCACACATGCGTGGCTTAAATACACATGCGCCGCCAAATTACATAAGCGCAGCTATAGTGTACAGGTGCGCAGCTTTCATGTATGCGCCACCGAAACCGGCATATGCGCCGCGCAACGACAAATGCACCGCTTCACGAGATATATGCACTGTTCTACGTTTCAGCGCATGCATTTGTCCTATTTTCTAAGTGCATTTATGACATCCTAAATCGACCCTAGGAGAATTTTTTTGAAGCACATACCGGGGGTCCTGCCTCTGCTAGCCGCCCGAATCGACGGACTCGCTCGAATCGGTGCTCCTCGCGTGGAATGTCTGCTGCTCTGGCTGCCATGCTGCTCCAAGTTTGCTCTAGGCTCTCTCACTCCAATCCAGAGTAAACAAGTGTACAAATGACTATTCTTGTGGACCCAGCTCCTATTTATAGCATCCAAACCCTAATTCTGGCTAGGTGATGACTGTGACTACTTCCCGTGCCCGTTTTTCTTCCTGTTTTCTTCTCGCCTCCCTGACCACGTCCCTTTTCCTCCAACCTATCCTTACCCCTTCGTCTTCGTGAGATTGTCCGTCTCCGAATCTTCCGCCCTTTTCCCGTCCAATCTCTCGAGGGGGCATCCTATCGTCATTGAACCTATACCAGGGGCAAACTAGGGCATGTATCATCATTCAGACTATCGAATTCTTTGAAGCAACGCTGTAAACTGCATTGCATCAAAGAGGGGCAAAATGTATACGCCTAAAAATGACACAAATCATCCTAAATAAATATTCTAAATATTTATTCCTTTCTTCTATTAATTAAATAAATATTCCAAATTTATTTAATTGATTCACTATTCCATAATTAAATAAAATCTATTTATTTAATTAAAATTCTTCTAAATGTCCTACATGATTAAATAATCATAAATTATTTAATTAATCCAAATTCCTCTATCCTAAGTTCTAAATTCTAAAAATCCACATCACCTTCACACCTCACCTTTTCCACCTCACCTTGTCCACCTCATCGGGTTGCACATGTAATTAAATATATTTAATATTTAATTACCTTATTTTCCCTCACCCACATGGCCTATTTCTTCTCAAATCAGAGGTTAGTTAACTAATCAATCAAAAGTGTTAACTAACCTGTCAATTGAGTCAAATCCTCAATCAATTCAATCAGTTCCACAATTTATTCTTCTAACTGATCAATCAAGTCTGTTAACAGACCAGTCAATGGAGTTAACTCTCCAATCAGTTTTGTCACATCCCCCCTTTCATGATGGAGCTGGGACACTTGTCACATTTCCACTAGTTGCACATTCCTCAACCATCCTCAGCCGTCGATCTTCATATCTTCTCTCAACCATTGATTCCCATTCTTCCAAGTCTATAAATGAAGCTTCATCCTCCCATTCTAATCATCCAGGATTTTAACATCGTTACTCTGCAGAAATATCACCAGCGCGCCTTTGGCACCCTTTTGTCATCTACAAGCTTGAGATCACATACTTGCATTGGAGCTCATCTTCATTGCATATCACCATAGCCATTCACCATCGACTTCCTAAAAACAGCTAAAAAGATTGCACTCTCTGAGGGCTCATCTCATCTGCAAAAGGACGATTTGTGATAGGCGAACAACAGAAGTTTAGAAATGGGAAAGGTTTGCTCTGTATTTGTTCATTGCTTTGTTTATTGAATCCTTCTTGTTTCACTATTCTGTTGATGTTTGGGTCTTGTTTAATTCATTTGATTGATCACCATTTTACCCTTACAGAATTTGAAGAAATCTAGTGCGGTAGATGATGCTGTTAAAGTAATTCAAGAAGAGTTACCAGAGGTAACCATTGGCCCCTCTCTGCCTCCAGAGCAAAAGTTAAGTTTTTAACAGATTCCTTCAAAGATCATTCTTCCTACATAGAGCAAAAAGTTGAACAAGAGGCAACAAAAATAATAAATGATAAGAGAATGGTTGAGATTATTGATAAATGTGCCAATGCACATAACCAACTTAAAGAAAATTTGAAGAAGTTCAAAGACTGCATTGATGAAGCCACAATATTGTATCTGTTCTATCTAAAATGGCCAAGTTCCACAAAGAATATCAAAGCTCAGATTGACTCCACTGAGTCACAATATCTAAGTTGGCTGAAATATATGATTTGTCAAAAGATAAGAATGGTGCAACTAGGGCACAAATTGAAAACCTTCATGCATAATTGTCTCAACTACAGGACCAAAAAGAAAACTTGAAGAAATAATTTGGTCAATTGAGGGAGGTAGTGAATTTGAGACTTGCTTCATTGTCTGGTTTTCTAGGGAAAGTAGAAAAAGTTGATGAAAATATGAAAACTCCAAGAAACATAGAAGAAGCTAAAGATCTATGCATGTTGTGTGAATGTCAGAACCATATGTTTGCCTCAGAAAGTACCAGCTAGACATCCACTCTTACACAACTCAAGGTAATCTACAAGGTCATCTACCTTCCAAATAGGTTGTAAGAGTAATGTAAATAAGATAAATTTTGATGTATATAGTCTTGTAGAGGACAGTAGTTCCATATTATATACAAAGCACCTATTTTTGAGGTATCTCTATCTCAGGGGAGTACAGTTTGTAGATATCTTCTATACATTTTTTGAATTGATATAAGTAGAGGATATCAGGCCCTTTTTCCTTGATGTCAAAGGTGGAGAGAGAAATATATATCTAAGGGGGAGTACAATTGCTATCATTCACAAAGGGGAAGATTGTTGGCAATAGGTGTCATTGATGTCAACATAGCATTCATAGCATATGACAATACAAGATCAAACTTGTACAAAAAATGAGTTTAGAGGAAGGAGATGATGATTGATAGTGGAAAATTTGAGAGAGATAGTTTGACTCAGTTGAAGTCAAGGGGTCAGCATTTCAAAGGTTAGTTTGTCTGGAAGACTTAGCAGGTGAAGTAAAACCAGTCTTGGAGAAGAGGAAAAAGTCTAAGTATGGTGCGGTGATCAATTTTGTGTCTGAGCATGATGCAAAGGTAAGTACTCATGTCGTAGCATGTTTCCAGTATCCCTACATGTATATCTCATCAGTTTGGTTTACCACACTTAATGAAAAATAGAAGAAATCTAAGGCATCCACAATGCATATCCTAAGGCAGAGTCACATTGTTTTGGGCCGCATTTCTCCGCAGAGCAAAACTTGATCTTGTGGTTCTAAAGACAAGTTTTTTCAAGTATTGAAATGATATATTCAAGTTTTCAGGTCTTCACATCTTCAGCAGAAAAAGTTACAAGGGATAGAGTACTGCCTACTACTTAGACAGAGCAAAGCAATGATGGAGACTTAATGGAATGCTTTGCATTCCTTCAGAAGACATTATTTTATTATTTGGTTCTAAGGATAGGACCAAAGATGTATAAGGCATGCTATGATGAAGTATCAAGTGGTCTAGTGGTCCGCAAGGTCAGCAATCAAGTGACAAAGGCAATATAGACTGTTCCGGAGCCTAAATACACATGTTTGAGCTTTTGCGGAAGATGAAATGTATGTAGATTAGCCATAAACATTTGTACAGAGATCTTATATGTTCCAATACATCTCAAGTTTTATCCACATGCTAATATCTCTTATTTCCCTGTATCACATCAAGATGTTAAGTTAATAAGGAAGAATTGAGCATAACTATTCTCTGGATTCCAGTATTCCACATTAAAGCTTTTGCATTCCTTCAGAATTGTTAGATGAGGATATGTGGATCTTGGAAGGAGTATATAATGATGTTTAAGTTAATTCCTAAATGTTTCATGGTTTGAAATGTACCATAATGCTATATCTTGAGCTATGAAGTGTCACATGTGGTCTGGAATGCTCTGTTAACTATAGTTCGTCATGTTTCTTATTTTGCGGAGGTATAGATTGATATGATACTTTAGTAGAAAGGTGAATGGATGATGTTGAGATTGTACACAATTGAATTCTTGGTCCATATAGAGTTTTTGGCTTCTCCCTGGTAGTGTGAAGATGAACAGTTAGCAGTTTTAAGTAGTTTGAGCTGATAGGTTAAGTCTCTGGTATGTGTGGTGGATCCTCATTAATTGTTTTTACTTTGGAAGGCATGGAGAGATGTGCCTTGATCCCTTTCAATAATTCCTGAGGTCCGCAACAAGTTTTCTTAACATATTATATGTATTGAGGTTGGCCTTTCAAGAGTTACATGTTTCATCTAATGGTGATTATGATGCCGACCTAGTCAATCTTTTGAAGTGTGTGGAGGATATTTATAGAAGATAAAATTTATTTGTGATGGACAAAAGTGTGGGTGAATATGACAAAGTAGAATAAGAAACATGAAGTGTACAAAATCAGTATGATGGAGTAATTATGTAGAAAAGAGAACTGCAATTTCAACATGAGCTAGATGCCTTCTTCATAATAGTTCATAGTTTTGTTTACCATTATAATTCCTTGTAGCAGTGAGCTTATTTCAGGGAGTAGTATCTTCCTTGGGTTGTATCCTTAAAACAAAGTCTACAAGGAGTTGTAGCTTCCTTGGGTTGTAGCCCTAAAACAATGTTGTAAACCTTCATATAGTAGTGAGCATTATATTATGAGTTTACACTCACCGTAGTTTTTCCCAATTTTGGGTTTTCCACATAAAAATGTTGGTGTCATTGTCTTGATGAATGTGTTGCTTGTTTTATTTTATATTCTCTAAGTAAATGGATTTTATTTGCAAATAAAATAGTTAAGTTTTAATATATGCTGATTCAACCCCCCTCTTAGCATCAATGTGTGTTCAATAGATATTTCCTGCATAAATAGTACACAAATATATCATAATCCAAATGTTTCTAACCATTTGAATGGAGAACACGAGTGTGTGCTTACAACTAATAGTCAAGTTGCGTGTTTTGAATTTTGCTCTTAGCAAGACCTTTTGAAAACACATAGCCAACTAGAATAAGCATGGTATGAAGTAAAGGACCACATGTATTTTCTAGTTTTCTTCCACATGGTGGATGATGGTAAGATGAGAGTTAAGGAATTTATAATGATGACATTGTAATTCTATATTGTATACACTCTAACCACAATACTTGGCATTTATGTGGCATTTATTGCTTGGCATGCACTCCTACAAAATGTGCAACATAACCATTGTTAAAAAAGTATTCAAAATCAAGAAACAAGACACCACATGTTTCTTGTTAATTATTATCTCCCATCTACAACATATGCATTCACTTGGACATTGAGATGGGAATCTAATCTTGTTACCTTTGGTTTTCTAGTTGTTATTATTGTTCTAGTTGTTTGGTTTAAATTCTCTAGGCTAATGAGCTATCTTACAATTGTACTACTTTCTAGATTATTTTGTAAATTCTAACCAATTTGCTAAAGGGATATTCTTCACTAGAGTGTTAGATTTAGCTATCATTAGAGTTTTACATCCAAAAGTTATGTTTTTTGTAGCTTGTTATAAATTTAGGCTACCAGTAACTACGCTTTCATTTTGTACACTATATTTATTTAGGTTACTTTATTGTTTTTGAGTTTTATATATTTTAAAGACTTTATACTTGTTGATGTATGTTTTTACACATTCATAACAAAAGTTAAAATTCACAAAGAGAACCTTAGCTATCTTGAAAGATATGAAGAATTGACTAAGAATTCTTAATCTCAAGTTTCTATATGGTCAGGTCTTGACCTTGTGGATAATTCAACAGGTTGATGTGAAACTTTAATGTTCAAGGGGCCTTATGCAAATTAAAGCAATCAGTGACTTACTAGACTTCAAATTATGAAAAACTGTTAGAAATATCAGCAAAGTATTTACTCTCTTGCATAAATTCACTATTATATCACAAAACCTTGTATGAATTTTAGTAAAACGAACTTTGCCTTTCAAATTTATATGAAAACTGTCAAATATCGTTGCAATTCGTCATTCTTTATTCAAATGTATGACAATTTCCTTCAGATTTCTGTGTTTAAGCTAATTATTTATCAATTGTTGGAGAAAAGTTAGAAGGACTCAAATTAAAACATCATTCCATACAGGATCTAAATGTTTTGCTACTCACATTTTAAAGAATACAGTAATTTGAACAATTCAACACCTCAAATCTACAAACGTAATGTCCTGAGCATTTTCATGAACATACATAAGAGATTGCAATCTTTCAAAGAATAATACTTTAAGTAAAAGTCTGAATCAGAAAACACTCTGTAATAGATGCAAAATTATGAGTTTACCTTTATTTAAAGTACAAAGTCATACAAAATTTACAATGTAATAATGACTTTTGTTTCATTGTTCAAATCAACAGAAAAACTTACAGACATTTTAACAGATACACTAAGGAGACTAGACATTGCACGCACTCCTTAATGTAGACACAGTTAACCTCCTCCCTAAAACTAAAAGAAGTGTTTTCTCTACTTCAGTAAAATTCCCCAATTACAACTTCAAACTAAAAGTCTAAAATCCCTGTGTAATATGATACAAGAAGGAAATCTTATTATATAGACTTTGAATCTTCTTACTGCTATGGTTACAAAATCAAATCAATGGTCAGTATTCAAATCCTCTAGATCAATGGTAGAACTGATTTCCTAACCATTTACAAAATATCTCGATGGTATCTTTACTTGGCTCAAAGGATGCCTTTAGAATCTTTTCAAACTAAAAGATACTTGCTGACTTCCTGTTTGTTGACTTTTGGCCGATGATGCTCTCCAATTACATTCTTACTTAGCATATCATCTTTTCAATATCCTTCTATTCCTTCAGGTACTCTACAAAATTACCTGTCACTCCCTTGATGAAAGCATGATCACTCTCCTGACTTTTTGCCAATGCAAAGTCGTGTGCTTTGACTCCTTTCAACTTCTTCTCTTTTGTTACCAAATCCTTAACCCTTTTCTGATATTTCTTGATCTTTGCATTTACTTCCATAATTGAATCAATCATCTCTATGCTAAGATGTACTGCAGGGTTCTCCAAAAATGGTGAAAATATTGCCTTAAACTCCTTCAATGCTTTTTCTACTCCATATACTGGTACCTCTAGGCATTCATGCCTAATGAGTTTTTCTATTATTTTCATATGTACCTTTATCATACTATCATCAACCTCTTCTAGGTCCCTAGTGCTTATGATACGGCTTCTAAGAATGTCCTTTTCATATTTTAATTCAAACTTTGCTTGTGGCAATTGGTTGGCCATTCGAGGAGTAATGACTCCTTCATTTATCAATTCTTCTACTCTCTCCTCCATTTCTTCAAGTTGTTTCAACTTTGACTGCATTCTTCTTTTCTAAATTGACAACTGTGTAATATAACATTACATTTGTTCTTCTCTGTCAAAGCCATATCCCAACATGTCACTGCTTGCTTTGTTACCTCTTCTCCTTTCTGTATGAATTCCTTGAACCATTTTTTAAAAATATTATCTTCAATCTTTTTTATTTTCCATCTCTTTTGCCTCATCTTTGGATAATATGGCCATTTCAATAGGCATTTTTGGTACGGTGGCATTGGGATCAAACATCCCCTTAATGAATTGTTGCAGCTGGACAATATGTCCCTTCAAATATTCCTATTTATCTTTGTCCTTCTTTAATATTTCAGTAGTGGCCTGGTGCATATCTTCCCATTCATTTATATGTTGTTCTCTGGTCATGTGGCCTAAATCTAGATTAAGTATTTTGTAATCATCCACAGTCATTTCTCCTTTGGATTTATCTTTTTGTGGTATAGCTAGATCCAGGATTCTACATTTAGAAGGACCTCTCTTAATGGCTGACATAGTTCTAGATTTTATTTTCTCCTTTTGTGGTGTAGAACCACCCAATAAAAATTTGATATCAATGGGTAACAATTGCACCCCTACCTTCTCTCATCTGACCTCCGAGCCTAACCAGGCTGGAGCTTCCTTGGTAACTTCTACTATTTTTTCTTCATTTATCACCTCTTCCTAAGGTTTCTCTATTTCTGCCTATTCCATCTGTTGTTCTTGTTGTTACTGAGGTGGTTGAGGTGGAAGACCATGTTATGGAACAAGTGGATCATCATGCTGTTGTGATCCTCCCTCATCATTATCCTCTTCTATTTTAGTGTCTCCTCCCTCTTCATCTTCTGGATTCTCTTTCTCTGAAGATTCCTTTTGTTCTTCTTCTTTATTATTCTACTCCATATTTTCTCCATCCATACTTTTGTTTTGCTTTTTATGCTCAGTATTATCTCTAGAAACATTCTCTATACTACCTAAGCCTTCTTCGGGATTACCTGATGTTTCCACCATTTCCCTTGTTGGTTCAACTTGCTCTTGCACCTTTTTAGGTGTACTTCTTGGCTCTTTCTATGAAGGTTAACCTGTGACCTTATCAAGTTCCCTTGCATCTTTTTCCTTCTCAGGTTTACCTTCTATATTCTTTCCTTCTTCTATGTTTTCTTCTTGTTCACTATGTTCATTGTACATGTTAAGAATATCTAAAACATCAGTACGAGAACCACTTATCTCTGTCTCTTCCTTAGTTTGAACTGGTGTCTCTTTTACAACCTTTTCTGGTGTATCTTCTTTCTCAGATTCCTCTATTTGTTGTGCCACATATTGTACTTCATTTATAATCTTAGGTGACACCAGTGTTCCAAAAGGATCCACTGTGTCTGCTCTGCCCTGTATATCTTCTTCTTTTGATTCTGGGCCTGGTGTTATTTCCATATATCCCTGAGTATCTTGTTCTTCTCCTGTATCAGAATACTCACTTACTTCTTCTTCACCTTTTCTGATTTCTTCTTTTGCACTAGGATCTACTTCCCTAACCTCACTGTCCCTACTGTCATCTTCCACATTGACCATTTCACTTATTTTTTTGACTTCATGAAGTTTTGACTCTTGCATCTTCTCTTCAATCAATTCTTTCTTAACCTTTGCATATTTTTTCCTTTTCTCTTCTGATGTGGACTCACTATGTATGCCACTCAACTTAGTAACCACCTGTTGAACACCTATAACCTCACCTTGTTTTGATGTTTGCCCTTTTGAGGTTTCAATTGCTATGGCCCTCATAATTCTTTGTCATGTTGGCCTCTTAGCAGTTTGAGTATGCTCTACACTAATGCTACATCTTGATGACTCTGCCTCCATGAATGTCCCTAAATATATTGCTATTGTAACACCCAATGCATAGGGATCCATTAAGGTTGCATTCTTATCTTTTTCATTGATTTTGGTTTCTACAATTCTTCTTTTCTTCTCATAAAATAATAAGATTATAAAAATTTGAGTCAATCACTGGCAGTGCGGAGAAAAATCCTAAGGAAGAGAAAAGAGAATACATGAAAAATTTAAAAATGAGTCTGTTCAAAACATGTTTCGCCTATTGAAGGCTCATTAGTTGAACTCAAATGAAAAAATTACATGTATGGAGGGAGTATATAAGGTGTGTGGAGAAAAATCCACAATCACAAAAAACTCTGAAAAATCTTTATAAAAAGAAGATGATTTTCTAAAATTGAAAAAACACTAGAAGTTAGTGATTTTCCAATTTTCAAAAAATCAAAAGAAGAGAACAATGGTTATCTTTTTATCTTTTTTACAATAGATTTCTTTTTGCAAAAAATATCCCTTTGCAAAAAAGAAAAGAAGTTTAAATTTTAACTTTAATAAAAACTTATAGAAAACTGCTTCTTGTGAAGATTAGAGAATCTGCTTCTAGTGAGGAAGGAGACAAGTTGTTGTGGATTTTGCCAACAAATTTGTGGATGCAGAATGTGGCTGAGCGCGGGAACTTTTTGGCAAAGCTGAAAACGTTCAAGGTTTAGGGTGGCCCCCAGGTTCATCACTTTAGTGGGTTCACTAAAGTCAATTTTGAAGACCAAGGGGGTCATCTTTCTTATCTTAGGGAAAATACTTGATGAAGAAGCACTGACTTGTCCTTTGCAGAAATAGAACTGAAGCATGGAAGCAAGAAATTTATGGGATAACCGCGAGCACGCAATCTCTGATAGAAAATCTTTTTGAGTCTGCCAAAGCCCGCAGGCACTGACTCTCGAAGAAGGTAGCGTCGCAATTCGCTAATAATAAAAGATCTTTTCTGATGCAGAGGGTGCCAGGATCTAAAAGGGATGTACTGATAGGCATTAAGCTCCTTCTGAAAACAAGATGTGGAGAGAATGCCAGTAGAAGAGAAGCTGGGTCCCTTGAAGATAGAAATATCCAGAAGAACAGTATGGGAAACTGAGATGCAAGGATTAATTTTGATTTCAAGATATATGCTCCAATAGGCAGAGAGGTAGTGTTGGAAAGACTCCTCTGAACTGCACCAAATGCCAAAAGCATCATTAATATATCTCTTGTAAAATAAAAGAGAAGAGATATCAATCTGAGAGGAGAGTTACCATTCCAGGTGACATAAAAAGAGGCAAGCGTAGACGACGACAAAATTACTTCCCATTGTAGTTCCTTTGATCTACCTATAAACCAAACCATTAAACTCTAGAAAGTGGTAGTGCAAGACTAGTTCTGCTAGACCCATGATCAGACTGATAAGTCGAAGATCTAACTTATGCTCAATAAAGTAGAGGGTGACCATTTCATTTAATGCAGAGAGCCTCGCAGCAGTAGGGATGTTGGGGTACAAGGATTTGACATCAAAGGAAAATAGAAGGTAATTAGGAGGAAAGCTGAGTTTTTGAAGATCATGGAGAAGTGATAAAGAGTCAACAAGGTGGTTGGGTTGATTAAGTAGGATAGGCAACAAAAGATAGTGTAATAATTTAGAGGCGGGTTCAAGTAGGTAGCCAGAGTAAGAGCAGATAGGCCTACCTACTAAGACAGGCTTGTGGATTTTGTGTAGTAGGTAGAAAGCACAAGGTCTAGCATTGCTGAGGGGAACTTTTAACAGAACATTCTGAATGCCTTTTAGAAAAAAAGCATACCTATCAATGAAAAATGAAAGCTTATTGTTGATAAAGTACCAAGGAATATTAGAAGCAGGAACAAGAAGATAGACTGCTGAATCGGAAAGCTGACGAAGACCTTCACAGGAGTACCAAGAAGTGTCTAAAATAACCAGGCCCAAATTTTTATCAGCTGGTTTGATCACAATCGAAGGACATTTGCGGAGAGACTTCAAAGCTTTGAGAAGTCTAGAAGGCAACATTGGTTTAGAATTGAGAGTAATAGAAGCCAAATGTTTAAGCAGAATATTTTCTCTAGATATAAGGATTTTAGTAAGCTCATAGACTTCAACTGGAGGCTTCCAAGAAGAATTAGAGCTATGAAAGTGTGGAGGAAAAACTCTGGAGAAAGGTAAATTTGAAGAAGCAAGAATATCAAGATCTGGGTTGAAGAAGGCATGGAGTCAGATACGTCTGGCGAAGGAGAGGAACTCATCAATGATAGAATGAAGAGACATAAGGGGGGTCAGGGAATGAATTTCAACTCAAGGCCAAGAGCTTTTTTCTCATCATAAGAAAGTGGTCGAGAGGAGAAATTATGAATGGCCGAATTAGAAATTCGACATTCAATCTCTGACGGGAACTTTCTAGAAAAAATGACAAGAGAGAACAATGCTTGGTCTATGACTGCCCCCCAGTGGCCTAAGCGGAAGTGTTGCCATTTGGAACCTGGAGTGGGTTCTGCACCTGATTCTGCTTGTGCTTCTCATTTCATCTTCAGCTACGACCGCGGTTCTGGATGCTGCCATGAAATCTCTGATTGCCACCTTGAAAGTTCTGATTGCTTTGTTTTCTTTGTTGTTGCTATTTGCTTTGCTATGGCGGAGGAAGAAAGTGGTTCTGCAAATTGTACAAAATGGTTCTTGCTCTAGAGAGATGGGGATTTTGAGCACCACCTTCCAGAGACAGCTGAGGTGCTCCTCTTCCAGGTAGTGTTCCCCAGACAAACTCCATTTTTTGGTTGTGGCAGAGGTTGCACATTAGGCCTCAGTAGTAGAGGAGGCCTTAGATTGGGCTTAGGCTTCTGCTTAGGCTTCTGTTTAGTGAGAGAAGATTTATGTTCAGCAGAGGTAGAAGAAATCTTATTGTTGGCAAGAAGAGAATGAACATCTTTTAGTTCTTTCTGTAGAGCATTAAACTTAGCATTCAACTTATCATTGATAAGTTTTGCGATGGACTTTTCAATCGAAAGCTGATCTGCATCAAAAAGGGCTTCATCTCAAATGGATTGCCTCACAGTGGCAGCAACATCATGAGCGGATCTTTTAAGGGTCTTCTCTACTAAGAAAGAGTTGCAGAGAGATTCAAATTGAATTTTGGCAGAAGAGTGCCAAGAGTCCGCCGGGACAGAAAAAGCACCAACAAATTGTTGATGATGCAGAGAAGTGATGGTGGTGGTAAGAGATGCTGAAAAAGAAGAGACAAACTTCTCAATGTCCATAGTGTGATTCTTCGCAAGGATCTCCATGGCAGCAATGTAACCATCCAGAAATTTTTGATTAACCTCGGCTTGGGTAGATTCAAGTGAGGAGTTCAACAAAGCGTTGCCTTCAAGATCGTTGATGGTGATTTTTGGAGGCTTCACTTGGAGATTCTTTGGAAGAGTTTCAGACTCACGAAAAGAAGTGAGTTTAGCAAGAAAAATGGAGGAACTATCAGCCAAGACATGTTTCCACTTAAACTCTTTGAAAGCAGTTTGTACAAGAAAATAAATAGCCGTCAGAAAATCTTATTAATTTTTATAATCTTATTAATTTTTATAATCTTATTAATTTTTTATAATCTTATTAATTTTTATAATCTTATTAAATTTTTATAATCTTATTAAAATTTTAAAATTTTTATAATCTTATTAAATTTTTATAATCTTATAATTTTTATAAGCTTATTAATTTTTATAATCTTATTAAATTTTTATAATCTTATTAAATTTTTATAATCTTATAATTTTTATAATCTTTAAATTTTTATAATCTTATTAAAATTTTAAAACCCTGAACTTTTTCGGCTCTGCCAAAAAGTTCCCGCACTCAGCCACATTCCGCATCCATGAATTTGTTGGCGAAATCTACAACGACTTGGCTCCTTCCTCACTGGAAGCAAATTCTCTAATCTTCACAAGAAGTAGTTTTCTGTAAAGTTTTTATTAAAGTTAAAATTTAAACTTCTTTTTCTTTTTTGCAAAGGGATATTTTTTGCAAAAAGAAATCTATTGTAAAAAAGATAAAAAGATAACCATTGTTCTCTTCCTTTTTTGATTTTTTCAAAATTGGAAAATCACTAACTTCTAGTATTTTTTCAATTTTAGAAAATCATCTTCTTTTTAGACAAATTTTTTAGAGTTTTTTGTGATTGTGGATTTTTCTCCACACACCTTATATACTCCCTCCATACATGTAATTTTTTCATCTGAGTTCAACTGATGAGCCTTCAATAGGCAAAACATGTTTTGAACAAACTCTCTTTTAAATTTTTCGTGTATTCTCTTTAATCTGTCTTCTCTTTTCTCTTCCTTAGGATTTTTCTCCGTGCTGCCAGTGATTGACTCAAATTTTTATAATCTTATTACTTTTTATCTTCTCTTCATGATGTCCCCGGACAAAAAATCCTCTGGTGATGTCTCGACTCACCATACCTGTTCTAAGTCTATCTTAGCAGCCCGATCTGCTTCAAATTCAGAATCCATTCCTGATACACATGCTACCTCATAGCCCACCATGCTTGCCGCCATTCAGCAATTTATTGAGCGATCTTCGCTTGATAAACTTGCTCTTCAGCAACAAATTCAACTTCTTGTTGTTCAATTCGCACTTGAAAAAGAAGCTCGTGCCTTGGATTGCTCTAACATCAAGGAAGGCATTGACGAAATCTGGTGTACACTTTGGGGAGAACTTGAAGATCAACCTCGCCAAGGTGGTGCAGACACTACACAACAAGAAGGTGATGGTGCTTCTTGCCCTAATGCTTTTGACGCTGCGCACCCTGTGGATTGCCAGGGTGTTGCCTTCAATGCTTCCCACCTTGTTGCAGATGATGTTCATGCTCATCCTTTCTCTTCTCTTTTTGTTGCTATGCGTAAGGATGTTGATCGCTCATTTTTTCAGGCTGGTCGCTCTTTGCACATTGAGGCACGACCAGTTAATGGTCCAGTTGATACTACACATCCCGATGTTGCACATCATGATGCTTCACAACATGCTGCTCATCCTAATGCTACGCAACTTCCTTATGCTACGCAACTCCCAGATGATTTTCTGGCGGCTATTTCTTCTCTTGTACAAACTACTTTCAAAGAGTTTAAGTGGAAACACGTCCTGGCTGATCATTCCTCCATTTTTCTTACTAAACTCACTTCTTTTCATGAGTCCAAAACTATTCCAAAGAATCTCCAAGTGAAGCCTCCAAAAATCACCATCAACGATCCTGAAGGCAACGCTTTGTTGACCTCCTTGCTTGAATCTGCCCAAGCCGAGGTTAATCAAAAATTTCTAGAGGGTTACATTGCCACCATGGAGATCGCTGCAAAGAATCACACTATGGACATTGAGAAGTCCGTCTCTTCTTTTTCAGCATCTCTTACCACCACCATCACTTCTCTGCGTAATCAATAATTTGTTGGTGCTTTTTCTGTCCCAGTGGACTCTTGGCACTCTTCTGCCAAAATTCAATTTGAATCTCTCTGCAACTCTTTCTTAGTAGAGAAGACCCTTAAAAGATCCACTCATGATGCTACTGCCACTATGAGAATATCCATCTGAGATGAAGCCTTTTCTGATGCAGATCAACTTCCAATTGAAAAGTCCATCAGAGAACTTGTCAATGATAAGTTGAATGCTAAGTTTAATGCTCTACAGAAAGAACTGTTCAAAAGATGTTCGTTCTCTTCTTGCCAACAATAAGATTTCTTCTTCCTCTACTGAACAGAAATCTTCACTCGCTTAGAAGAAGCCTAAGCCTGATCCAAGGCCTCGTTTGCTGCCGACACCTAATGTGCAACCTCTGCCACAACCTAATGTGCAACCTCTGCCACAATGAAAAAATGGAGTTCGTCTGGGGAACACTACCCGGAAGAGGAGCACCTCAGCTATCTCTGGAAGGTGGTGCTCAAAATCCCCATCTCTCCAGAGTAGGAACCGTTCTGTACAATTTGCAGAACCGCTTTCCTCCTCTGCCACAACAAACTAGTAACAACAACAAAGCAAACAAAGCAATCAAAACTTTCAAGGTGGCAATTAGAGCTTTCATGGCAGCATCCAGAACTGCGGTTGAAGCTGAAGATGAAACTAGAAGTACAAGTAGAATCAGGTGCAAAACCCACGCCAGGTTCCAAATAGAAATGCTTCTGCTTAGGCCTCTAGGGGGTAGTCATAGACCAAGCACTGTTCTCTCTTGTCATTTTTTCTAGAAAGTTCTCGTCAGAGATTGAATGCCAAATTTCTAATTCGACCATTCATAATTTCTCCTCTCAACCACTTTCTTATGATGAGAAAAAAGTTTTTGGCCTCAAGTTGAAATTCATTCCCCGACCCCCACTAATTCTCTCCATGCTTTCATTGATGAGTTCCTCTCCTTCGCCAAACGTATCCAACTCCGTGCCTTCTTTGGCCTAGATCTTGATATTCTTGCTTCTTCAAATTTACCTTTCTCCAGAGTTTTTCCTCCACACTTCTGTAGCTCTAATTCTTCTTGGAATCCTCCAGTTGAAGTCTATGAGCTTGTTGAAATCCTCAGATCTAGAGAAAATATTCTACTTAAATGTTTGGCTTCTGTTACTCTCAATTCTAAACCAATGCTGCCTTCTAGACTTCTCAAAGCTTTGAAGTCTCTCTGCAAATGTCCTTTAATTATGATCAAACTAGCTAATAAAAATTGGGCCTGGTTATTTTAGACACTTCTTAGTACTCCTGCGAAGGTCGTCATCAGCTTTCCGATTCAGAAGTCTATCTTCCTATTCCTGCTTCTAATATTCCTTGGCAATTTATCCACAATAAGCTTTCATTTTTCATTAACAGGTATGCTTTTTTTCTGAAAGGCATTCAGAATTTTCTGTTAAAAGTTCCCCTCAGCAATGCTAGACCTTGTGCTTTCTACCTACTACACAAAATCCACAAGCCTGTCTTAGTAGGTAGGCCTATCTGCTCTTACTCTGGCTACCTACTTGAACCCGCCTCTAAATTATTACACTATCTTCTATTGCCTATCCTGCTTAATCAACCCAACCACCTTGCTGACTCTTTATCACTTCTCCGTGATCTTCAAAAACTCAGCTTTCCTCCTAATTGCCTTATCTTTTCCTTTGAGGTCGAATCCTTATACCCCAACATCCCTACTGTTGCGGGGCTCTCTGTATTAAATGAATTGGTCACCCTCTACTTTGCTGAGCATAAGTTAGATTTTTGACTTATCAGTCTGATCATGGTTCTAGTAGAATTGGTCCTACACTACCACTTTCTGAAGTGTAATGGTTTGGTTTACAGGCAGATCAGAGGAACGGCAATGGGAAGTAATTTTACCATCGTCTACGCTTGCCTCTTTTTATGTCACCTGGAACGACAACTCTCCTCTCAGATTGATATGACTTCTCTTTTATTTTACAAGAGATATATTGATGATGCTTTTGGCATTTGGTACGGTTTAGAGGAGTCTCTCCAACACTACCTCTCTGCTTATCAAACCATATATCCCAAAATCAAAATTAATCCTTCCATCTCAGTTTGCCATACTGTTCTTCTGGATATTTCTATCTTCAAGGGACCCAGCTTCTTTTCTACTAGCATTCTCTCCACCTCTTGTTTTCAGAAGGAGCTTAATGCCTATCAATACATCCCTTTTAGATCTTTGCACCCTCTGCATTAGAAAAGATCTTTTATTATCAGCAAATTGAGACGCTACCTTCTTCGAGAGTCAGTGCCTGTAGGCTTTGGTAGACTCAAAAAGCTTTTCTATCAAAGATTGCATGCTCACAGTTATCCCAGAAATTTCTTTCTTCCATGCTTCAATTCTTTTTCTGTGAAGGACAAGTCAGCGCTTCTTCATCAGGTATTTGTGCCTAAGATAAGAAAGAGGACCCCCCTAGTCTTCAAACTTGACTTTAGTGAACCCACTAAAGCAATGAATCTAGGGGCCACCCTAAACCCTGAACTAGAAGCAGATTCTCTAATCTTCACAAGAAGCATTTTTTTGTATAGTTTTATTAAAGTTAAAATTTAAACTTATTTTTCTTTTTTGCAGAGGGATATTTTTTGCAAAAAGAAATCTATTGTAAAAAAGATAAAAAGATAACCGTTGTTCTCTTCTTTTGATTTTTTCAAAATTGGAAAATTACTAACTCCTAGTGTTTTTTCAATTTTAGAAAATCTTCTTCTTTTTAGATAGATTTTTCAAAGTTTTTTGTGATTCTAGATTTTTCTCCACACACCTTATATACTCCCTCCATACATGTAATGTTTTCATCTAGTTCAACTGATGAGCCTTCAATAGGCGAAACATGTTTTGAACAAACTCATTTTTAAATTTTTCATGTATTCTCTTTAATCTATCTTCTCTTTTCTCTTCCTTAGGATTTTTCTCCGCGCTGCCAGTGATTGACTCAAATTTTTATAATCTTATTAAATTTTTATAATCTTAAAATTTTTATAATCTTATTAAATTTTTATAATTTTTTATAACCTCAACCCCTTTAGCTCTAAGCTCTTCTATTTGATCTTTTAACAATGTTTTACAATATAAAATAACTAGTTTGGATAATGCATCCAAAGATGTTCCCCATGGCTGTGTCCAATCAGGCTCACTAATGGGAATAAGCCTTGCACTCTCATAGTTGTGGTGTAACAACTTATTATCATCTTCAACCTCTGGAGGCACATAAATTTCCCCCATAGTCCTCATTTGTTCTATGGCCAGCCTTCGGTGAGCTCTTTTCCTCACTTCTTTGTCATTTTTACAATCCAACCAGTAGTCTTCAATATGCACCTGATGCTTGTATTTAGGATCAATAGTTCTCTGGATCCTATGGAAAGGATCAAAGCATCTTACTAACTCAAATTCTTCAAAACCACAGTATCTCAACTCTTTCTCTGAATAACTAGCCACTTCTTCACTATAGCAATAATATCTTCTGATTGCCCAAGGAAGATTGATATTTCCTTTGCTCCACTTCTTTTTATACATCCTAAATGCATTGAAGTTATGTCTAGAAAACTCCAATACAATTAGCTTATTTGATGGATACCTAGGCAGCATGAATGGCTTCCCCTCAAAACCTTCAGTTCTAATATATGTAAAATTTGGGAATTGTACATACCATGAATTGTGTAACCCAATAGTGGCCTCTGCATCTTCAAATAACTTTTTATCATTTTCTCCAGTTAAAACTCTTACCATGTAAGTATAAAATACATCATTCACTAAGGCATACTTCCTCAATGCATTATCTTCTTGCAAATCTAGATAATGATCATAAACTATTTTCCGATTTGGGCCATTCCCCATAGTCCCAACTATATCAATCCCAATTATGTAAGGTTGTATCATATATGCACATGAATATAACACATATGATGAAAAATAAAAAGGCATCATTTTATGCTTTCTCAACATGGTTTGCTTCCATATGGCTATACTGATAGCCTTAGCCCAGTGAATTTGCCCGTCTTCTTCTTTTGCTTCTCTCATAAATTGAATGATAGTGAACATGCATGGTTCACATTTGGTTGCCTCTCTCAACCCCACTAGTCTACTCAGCATGGTAATCATTAGATGTATCTCCTCTTTAAAATCTATTCTATAAAGGTTCTTTGGTACTCTTGCTATAGCCTTAGGTTTGTTTTCTACATTGTACCAACTGTAGAAAATTTGCTCTTGCAATCTCTTTCGTTCCTGTTGAAATACTCTATGTATTGTTCTATGTCTATATCCACCATTTTCTCTTGAATCTCTAGACCAAATGTCCTTTCTATCCCCTCTATGATCAAATCTGCAATAGCCTGGTCTTCATGTATTACTTTTCTAGTATTTACATCATATTTGTTTATGCACTCCAAAACAAGATCCTTAGCCTCCATGGCTAATGGGAACCCTGCAGCCTTGTACAATCCTCTATCCCAAATGCACTTCATATTAAGTGTAGCGTCTGATGCTGTAATCTTTTGAAGAACATCCTCTGCATCATAAGATCCTACGTTTGTATTCATTCTGACCCCACTCGTGCCAATCAAGGTTGGATACCCTCTATGCAGCAGCAATTCTTCTTTTTTTGTTTCTTTCTGCAGCTTTATTTCTTTCTTTATCTTTTCTTCACCCCTGGATCTGTTATCTTTTGTTTCGGAGCAATCCTATTAAAAATTGCATATTTAACTTACTATTTTACTCTATCTACCTAGGGTTTTACCATGAATTTCTTACATTTTACATTTACCCTAACCCTTTTTGTCTTTTTCCATTTTAAATTTCATGCTACTTAACACAATCAGCTAATTTCCTTAATCAGATACAGTGATCTCCATTAACTTGCATTTTTAACAAAATTACTCATAACCAATTTGCATTTTTTGATTAGCTACATTGTAACGGCATTTAAGAAACATACCTGTATTCATGACAGCTCAACTCTATGAGCGTTGACCCACTTTACCATTTTTTCAAAGTCATTCCTGTTCTAAAATTCCATTCAGTTATGGACTGTTTGTTCAATTTGTGCAATAGTTTTCTTTCTCTACAAATTTTATCTTTCACAATGCAATTCTGAAAGAAAAATAATATTTATTTACCCTAACATGTTAAATTCATCATTTCAATTGTTAGTTCTGCATTAAATGTTGCATTCAATGCACATACAGCTTCAGCTCTCTATTTTAACCTTCTAT
This sequence comes from Cunninghamia lanceolata, assembly GCA_027924645.1. NCBI lineage: Eukaryota > Viridiplantae > Streptophyta > Pinopsida > Cupressales > Cupressaceae > Cunninghamia > Cunninghamia lanceolata. Next base: position 8,519,082 of record BSBN01001344.1, on the reverse strand, counting down.
TTTGAACATTGTATCCATTAATCTGCCCTTTGCATACATATCACTTTTTGTATGTCACCTTGTATATCATTTTTTTGTATATTGCTTTGCATGTCATTAATATATAAGCCTAAATATGTCATTATAAAACAACATGTTCAACTCTGTATCTTCTGTTTGTATGTCGCAATGTATATAAAATAGATACAAACCATTATACAAATGCAACCTATACAAACCATTATACAAATGCAACCTATACAAACCATTTTAATTTTATTTCCTGATAATACACTTTTACCTTTTTTGTATATCGGGATTGTATGTATACAATCTTTCATACATACAAGATTATTGATCTTATTTCATCCCCTTTTGAAATCCGCGTCAAGTTTTACCTTTTCATCTTTTGTAACTTTCTTTTGTATCTCCCTTTGTATATCCCTTTGTATATGCAATATACAACCACGAGATACCATCATGGGCCCCACTCTACTTACCTGCTTTTATCTCTTCAAAGCAACAATAACTGTATTTGTACTTTTAGATACTTATACATGAAAACTTTTGATACAACCATATTTGGACTTTTGACTTTCCTTAACTGAATTGCATAATCTTTTTGGGTCTGTGCATGTATACTAAGCAAATGCATACTTTTCCAATATGCATCAAGAATAATGCATCGTTAATATCATATTTAAATAACCTTTGGAATCTGTAATTATATGTATCTTAAAGATGCAAAGCCAAGACATACAAAACTACAATACTGTGAAAAGTACCCTTTTCACCTTAATAAACTATATTGTATACTTCCCTCAGGTCCGTGCATGTATATCAACCCTATGTATATAGATTGCACTTTCGTTGAACATACATACAAACCCACATACAACGCGGATCTAACACTTTATTCATTCCACTTTTTAACATCTATCAGGTCTGAATGGTATACAAAGGGCCCAAACACTGAACACATGCATGCAAATTTCCAAGATACAAAAACATGACTGTACCCAACACGATTTATATAAAACCTTCACATACAAACAACTTTGTATATGACCTACAAACCTCCAAAATGATGCATTTTACCCAAAAAAACACATATCTCACAGAATACTGGGAATTTCTTACTGGTTTAAAAAAACAACCCTTACTCATTTTTCACAATGAATTCACCATTACTTGCGCCTTGTACTTACTACTAGGTATTTTCAATTTTTAACATGGTTTGTAATACTTACCTCTTTTTCCCTTTACCAACAAGCATGACCACACACAAACAAAAAGCAACAGCCACAACAGGGGTCCTCATTTTGCTAAGAGGTAAAATGGGGCATGTTGTGAACGTCACAACAACTAGCAACCAAACAAAACAACTAAATTTAAATCATTAAAGAAAACAAGTGAAATAAATTCATAACTTCTAACTTTCTTAGATGCAAACCTTTATTCAATTTGAGACTCAATATATTCAGTAAGGTGTATGAATCTTCCAATAGAGTTTAAGTGTGTGCACATAATTAATAATCCTCATCTTGAAAATGAGTTGAAAACACTAGTGACTGGTGTTAAACTACATAGTTGGTGTCATTCCCTCATAGCCAAACGGATAGAGCCTTACTGCTAGCAGGCATTCATAGCCCCAACAAGGTTATCGTTACAATTCTCCTAAGTAGAGCCCTACTGCTAGCAAGCATCTATAGCCTCGGTAGAGTTACTTAGATGGTTTAATCTGAATTGTCAGTATAATCCCCTTTTTATTTATTTTATATTTTATAACTTTGTGTAACATAGAAATTCATAAGATATTATTGTTGTAAATTCATGATGCAAGGTATGATCACTTGCTAAAATTAAGTTGAGAATTGCAATGGCAGCAAGGGTAACCTCTAATTTTTCACTTAACATCTACACTGGTATGTTCAACAAACCCAAGGATTTTAGGTGTGTCATCATGAGAAACTTCCCTTGAATACTTAATTCACAGTTATTGAATAAAAATTTTCACAAGCCAAATAATTATCTACATTCATGAAAGTCACAAGAAGTTATGCATAAGTTTCAAATGATTAACCTGAATGTTTTAAATTTTTTGTTGTTTTCAATGGTTGTTAATCTGCTCCTGCATACCTCAAATCAAAACAAACACCCCTACCAAGGAAACACAACAAACAAACCAACCAAACAACAAAACAAAAACAAAACAAAACAAAACACACACTATACACTTTTTACAATATGATACACAATAGGACAGACCTTGCCTTCTCACGCTTGAAAGTAATGTTTCAAATGTTGGCCATTAACAGGTAATGGCACATCTTCCCTAGTTAAAGTCTTGAGCCTGAAAGTATTCTCCTATTATTTCGGCGACCTGTAGTGGACTTAACCACAATTTGTCAAATTTTCCATGATTTCCTTTCTTTTCATGTGCCTTACCCCAACACAACACTAGATCTGATATTTTGAATGTTTTGATCCTTGCTCTTTTATCAAACCACCTTTTAACTACAACTTGATGCTTAGAAAATTTATCTATGGCTTGATATCTCTTCTCATCCAATTGTAATATTTGGACTAACCTAGCCTCTCTATGATCATCAAAGCCTAAATACTCATTAGCAAATCTCTAGATAGGTAGTCTTAAGTTCACTGGAAGTATGGGATCAGTCCCATAAACTAGGTGATAAGGTGCATTACCTAAGGCTGTCTTAACCTTCGTCCTATTTACCCACAATGCGTACTTCAGCAGTGTATTACATTCTTTTGGATTTTTTACAATTAATTTCTTAATGATATCCAACAAGATCTTGTTAGTGGACTCAACTAAACCATTGCCCTAAGGATAATAATTTGAAGAAAACTTTAAAACTATTCCATATTCAAATGCCCATTTAGAAAATTTTAGAGAAGAAAATGTAGGGCCATTATCACATACCAAAGAGTATGGAGCTCCAAACCTTGTAACGATATTCTCTTCAAGAAATTTGATGACCACCTCAGTAGTAGAAAACTTACAACACGTAGCCTCTGTCCACCTTGTACAATAGTCTGTCACTATTAATTTAAACTTATGCCTGACAGATGATGGAGGATTGATGACTCCAATGAAATCCAAGCCCCACTGTGCAAATGGCCTAGACTCAATAACTGGTTGTAATGGATTAGCCTGATTCCTTCCTTTATCTGTTGTAGTTTGACAGGTGTGACATCTTCGAATATGATTTTCTATATCTTTAAACATTGTTGGCCAATAATATCCAGCCCTCAAGATCTTATGAATAGTACCCAAATGGGAACCATGAGTTGTTCCATATTTATCATGCAGTTTTGACAACACCTTGTCTACTTCCACTCTGTTCAAACACCTCAAATATATACCTTCATGATTCTTTTTTAATAAAAGACCTCCTTGTACCATGTATCTTTGTGCTTTTATCTTCAAGGCTCTCCTCTGAGAAGACTTCATCTTATTTGGATATTTTCCTGATATCAAAAATGTGTTTAAATCATCGTACCAACCTGATGCATCATTAGAATTTAATACATACTGTCGTTTCACCAAATTTGGATCTGTGTTGGCTATTGTCTGTACTAATGCTTGACCTCGAACTAACTTCATTGGAATGATCTCCATATCAAATTCTTGCAATACTGTAATCCATTTGGCTCTTTTTTCTCCAGGCTCATTTTGCATCAGCAACATTTTCACTGCTGCATCTGGTACTATGGCTTTCACTTGACTTCTTAAAATGTAACATCTAAATTTTTTTACTGCCCTTACCAATGCAAATGCCTACCTTTTTGTATCTAAATATTTCAATTGTGCATCCTTCAAAGGTGGACTCATGAAAGCTATGGGCTTTTCTTCATTTTCCTCTCCCTTTTGTGTCAAAGTAGCTGCAACTGAATGTGTAGATGTAAAATAATATATGTAGAATGGTTTTGTATAATCTAGACTTTCTAACACCAGAGCATCAGAAATGGCCTCCTTAATATCTTCAAATGTGGCCTTAGCTACTGGTGTCCATTCTATTTTTGCATCCTTCTTTAGCATTGCATTTAATGGCTGCACAATCTCTGCAAATCATGTAATAAACTTTGTGACAAAGTTAATTTTTCCAAAGAAAGACTTTAACTCTTTCTTACTATTAGGCAATTGCAACTTTTTAATTCATTCTACTCTATCTGGATCAATGGATATCCCATTTTCAGAAATGATATGCCCTAACAAATTTCCCTTTGTTACGCCAAGTGAACATATCTTTGGATTGAGAGAAATTCCATACCTTTCACACCTTCTGAACACTCTTCTCAGATCCTCTACATGAGTTGATGTATCTTTAGAATATATAGTTAAATCATCCATATAAATGACAATACACTTACCTGATAGTCCATGAAATGCAATGTCCATGGCCCATTGAAAAGTGGCACCTACATTGATTAAACCAAAAGGCATTCTTCTGTATGCATAGTTGCCCCATTTGCAAGTAAATGTAGTTTTCAACCTATCTTCTTTATCGACTAAAACCTTATTATATCCTGAAAATCCATCTAAAAAGGACATCAACTTGGCTCCATTTACTCCTTGCAACACTTCATCTATTGGAGGTAATGGATAATTATCTTTCTCAGATGCTTTGTTTAGGTTTCTAAAGTCTACACATAATCTAATGTCTCCACTTTTCTTTCTTATAGGTACTAAGTTTGCTACTCGAGTTGAATGTCTTACTGGGAAAGTTATTCTGGCAGACAACAATTTTTTGACTTGTTCAAAGATCAGAGGCTCCAAAATAGCATTCACAGGCATCTATTTTTGCCTAAATGGTTTTACTCTTGGTCTCAAAGGTATCACATGAGTTATAATGGATGTATCATAAGTCTTTAAATCTTCATATGTCCATGCTATTACATGTTTATATTCTTTTAAAACCTTCACAATTTCCTTTCTTAATTCTTCAGAGCAAGCCTTTCCAATCAACACGTTCTATGGACTTTGCTCTATTCCTAGGTTAAAAGGATCACATTTACCCCCTTCAGTTTTGGGCAAATCTTTCTGTCTAACTACTCCATCAAAGTCAAAAATCTTCTCCAACTCTATTACCCCCTTAGGTAAGAAATTGCTCTTTAGGTTTACTATGTCTTCTTCATCCCAAGACACATCAAGCCTTTCCTGCTCATCAATGATATGAGCCTCAAAGACTTCATTACAAGTGATAAAGTCTACAATTTGTTGATCTCCTTCAAATACTTAGAAATGAGTAACATTGTCTGGTATACTTGGGACATTCACTAATTCAACAACAAATCATTTTAAACCTGACAATGTTAAAGGCTCTAAGGTACTAGCAATAATTGCTAATGCGTCTGGTCTTTGATTCAGTTCTCTAGGGATATGCTCAATGTTAAAGGCATAAAATGATTCAATTAAATCACATACCATGTGCCTATAACACACCATTTTCTTGTAGTTACATGCATACAATTTTCTAACCTATCTAACCACTAACTCAGAGTTAGAAAAAACTCTGATCATTCTTACCTTCTTAATAGCCATAACAAGTCCATAAATCAGGGCTTCATATTCTTCTACATTATTAGTGCAAGGAAATTGTAGCCTGTATGCTACTAAAAATGACTTACCACTTGGATCAATAAGTTTGACCCCAACCCCTACTCCTTGCTTAGACTTAGATCCATCACATTTTAGTGTCCAAATACTACTTTTATTCTTTTGACCTTTCACTTTAGCATGCCCTATTTTATCTATTACCTGTGTTGTAACATTCTGTTCATCTCCGGATGCTTCATTTTTCCTTACCTGTACATTAGCATTTTCAATTTGCAAACCAGAATAATTGACACTTTTTGCTCTTTTTTCTTCCTTCGAAGCTTGGATTGGCTCATTTATGTCATCATGAAAATACAACTTAGGTTTATCAGGATTAACTTTTCCCTCTTGTGGTTCCGTCCTCTTTATGCATTTTCCATATCGATATTCTATGATGTCTTTGCACATTCCACAATTTTCTTTAGGATGAGGCTTATTATGGACTCTACACAAATTCTTGTACAACTTACACTAAAATGGAGATTTTTTTTTAATGCACTTTTCTATCTTGTGTCTTATGATTTGGCCAAAGCTATTTATAGTATTGTTCTCTTCATTAGAAGAGTTGCAATCAAATTCAATGAATACCATTGTTTCCTTACTAACAAGTTTTGTCTCAAAATCTAACATCAGTATTTCTTTGATTTGCACTCCTTTGTTAGTCACTCAATAAAAACTTGGCTCAACTGATGCGTATAATATCTCATTTGTTCTATTACACTCTGTAATCATGTGTTTCATTCTAGGCTTAGCTTCTATCCTAATCTGATTTGGGACACCTCTCCAAGGTAACCACATGTGTGAAAAATTAGTGGCCATATATCCATTCAATGTCTTAGACCAGCCCCTACTTAGTAACATGCCATAATTAACTAGTATATCCACTACTTAAATATCAATAAACTAGCTTACTCTAGGATCAGAGGCTAACTGCATCTGAATATGCATCAATTCCTATCACATCAACCTCGGTTTTGTCCAGTTAGGTAACAACCTTGGCAGATTTGGTGGGAGTTAGCCCTAAAGTTTTACATAATCCTAAAGGCATTATGTTAGCTGAGGCTCCTAAGTCCACCATACAATTGTGTATATTATTTCCCAACATTCTAATGGTTAATAGAAAAGGAGGATCTTCCTTCTTATCAACATACATGCCAACATTAGTGTTGGACGGTTGTTCAATTTTCTTACCTTTATCTTTGGACTGTGCATCTCTACCGGGAACATCATTGTCAATAGGAGCTTTTTTTTCCACAGATGTATCTAAAGAGTTAATGAAGGTAATCCTTACCCCTAGACTTCTCAATAACTCATATAGGGGTACACTGACTTTGATTTTTCTTATTTCTTTAGACAAATAGTTCATTAATTTTATTGTTTCCATAGACTCTATTTTCCCTATTTGAACCTTTGATGCTACTATCCCACCAGTTCCATGATGATTAGTTTTTAAGATTATAGGGTTATTACTAGCATGTTGATCTGGAGGAGTATTGAAATTATTAGGAGGAGTGGAGCTAGTAAAAGGACCTCCAGGTTTAGTGTTGCTTTTCAGATTAAAAGTGTGATTCTTGTTAGACTGTTGAAAAGCCTGCACCTCTTTTGGTTCACATAATACTTCATTTTCCATTTCGAAGGAAACTAAAAAGTATCCAATACTAGGGCTGATTCAGGATACAAACTCTCACAAAAGTAAGGTTCGTCTTCTAATATCTAATTTTCTTCTTCTCTAGTTGCAAAGGTGAAACTTTCTAAAACCAAAGCAGACTCAAATCCTGAAGGTATTATTTCATTCCCTTTGGGAATGAGAAATTCAGAAGTAGGAGCTTGTACTTCCACATTGAAAATGCTAGCAACAAGATGAAATTGAGGGCAATCAAGCTCAGCATGTGCACTTGTATTGTGAATCTTGCACCAATTTTTTAATGCTACATTAGCCATTTGAATTCTGGCTGGCTGTTTCATTTCTGGATTATCTAGATTATCAAATGGAGATGCTAGAGTACCATTATTTGGTCCTGTGTTCCATGTCCTAGGTGGCTTAGGTTGATTCTGATTTCTGTTGTTATTACCCCAGGCTTTGTTATCTCCAATATGTCCCCTATTTTGCATCCCCTGTCCCTGATTATGATTTTGTCCTGGATTATAATTCTAATTTTGATTTGAACTTTGACCTTGACTATAATTCTGGTTCTGGTTTTGACTGTGTCCCTGAGTATTTCTACCATAGAAATTTGTATTTCTTAATTGTGTCATCTCAGTGGTCAATCTTCTTAAGTGTGCAATAATTTCCTTTATTTCCTCTCTATCCTCTTGTGCCTTGGCTACAAATGTATCTTGAGGAGGCTGGAAGAAAGACTAACCATTAGTCTGATTGTTACTGGTATTGTTACCAGTATAAGGAATTATAGCCTGGATGGAGGAAGGATTATACATAGGTGTATATGTAGGAATTGGATTTAATAATGGAGTGTGATGCATTGGAACTCCATTCCATGGTTGTTCTTGATTTTGCATCCCAGGGTTTCCTCCATTCAAAAAAAGATTATAGGTCATTTGTTTCATCTCCTAGTTTACAGTGGCTGCTTCTTTATAAGCTTTTGATATAGTATCTATATCAACCTTTCTTCTAACAAACATGGCAGTCAATGAATCCAGGGTGACATAATACATTGCTAATAGGGCCTCAAAAGTTATAGTATAAAGAGCGACAAACCTGGAGAAAGCCTTCTAGAATCTATCATTGAAATTGTCAATAAGTTCTCCCTCACCTCTTTTAATTGCTGCCAATTTATGATATAAGGTAGAAGGATCGACTGGTCCTCTAAACCTAGACAAGAATGCCTCTTCCATTAGTGCCCAAGAAGTAACATAACCATTTGGCAAGTTGACATACCAATTAGAAGCCTGTTTATTAAAGGTGTAAGGGAACAACCTACACACCACATCTTCATGTTCTAATCTGGCTCTAAAGCATGCTTCCTTGAATATCCTAATATGATCTTCTGGTTCCTGATGCAATTGATATTTAGGACAGATCTTCTCAAGATTCTTTGGCATTTCATGATAATCATTAAACGTTATAGGAGAATTGACATTGAAATATGCCATTGTAGGACCACGAGGAGGACTTGGACCTCTAGGAGTACCCGGATTTAAAGGAGGACTAGGACCTATGGGAGGACTTGGACCTCTAGGAGTACCTGAACCAAGATTTAAGGATCTAAATGAAGAACTGTTAGAACTCACTATATTATGTATGTTAAAAGGTGATCCAGGAGGAGTTCTTGATGAACTTCCTACGTGTAATACTCTAGGATTCTAAATCAACAAACTTTTATTTTTTCTCCTGTCAGGCAATTATATGAAATATCATCTGAATTCAACCTAGACCTGGTCACTTGACCACTATTATGAGCCAGTTTTCCACAAATTCTACCTTAATTCCACTCAAGCCCTCCTAGCACCAAAAACTATTGATGTATGTTTTTACACATTAATAACAAAACTTAAAATTCACAAAGGGAACCTTAGCTATCCTGAAAGATATAAAGAATTGACTAAGAATTCTTAATCTCAAGTTTTTGTATGGTCAAGTCTTGACCTTGTAAATAATTTAGCAGGTTGATGTGAAACTTTAATGTTTAAGGGGCCTTACGCAAATTAAAGTAATCAGTGACTTACTGGACTTCAAATTATAAAAAATGTTACAAATATCAGCAAAGTATTTACTCTCTTGCATAAATTTACTATTATATCACAAAGCCTTGTATGAATTTTAGTAAAACAAACTTTTCCTTTCAAATTTATATGAAAACTGTCAAATATCGTTGCAATTCATCATTCTTTATTCAAATGTATGACAATTTCCTTCAGATTTCTATGTTTAAGTTAATTATTTATCAATTGTTGGAGAAACATTAGAAGAACTCAAATTAAAACATCATTCCATATAGGATCTAAATGTTCTGCTACTCACGTTTTAAAGAATACAATAATCTGAACAATTCAACACCTCAAATCTACAAACGTAAAGTCCTGAGCATTTTCATGAACATACATAAGAGATTGTAATCTTTCAAAGAATAATACTTTAAGTAAAAGTCTAAATCAGAAAACAATCTATAATAGATGTAGAATTCTAAGTTTACCTTTATTTAAAGTACAAAGTCATACAAAATTTACAATGTAATAATGACTTCTATTTCATTGCTCAAATCACCAGAAAAACTTACAAATGTTTTAACATATACACTAAGTAGACTAGACATTGCATGCACTCCTTAATGTAGACACAGGTGACCTCCTCCCTAAAACTAAAAGAACTGTTTTCTCTACTTCAGTAAAATTCTCTAATTATGACTTCAAACTAAAAGTCCAAAATCCCTGTGTAATATGATACAAGTAGTAGAGCTTATTATATAGACTTTGAAATTTCTTACTGCTACGGTTACAAAATCAAATCAATGGTCAGCATTCAAATCCTCTAGATCAATGGTAGGAATTGTTTCCTAACCATTTACAAAATATCCCGATGGTATCTTTACTCGGCTCAAAGGATGCCTTTAGAATCTTTTCAAAATAAAAGATACCCGCTGACTTCCTCCTGTTTGTTGACTTTTGGCCGATAATGCTCTCCAATTACATTCTTACGTAGCATATCCTATTTTCAATATCCTTCTATTCCTTCAGGTACTTTACAAAATTACCTGTTACTCCCTTGATGAAAGCACAATCACTCTCTTGACTTTTTGCCCATGCAAATTCCTATGCTTTGACTCCTTTCAACTTCTTCTCTTTTGTTACCAAATCCTTAACCCTTTTCTGATATTTCTTGATCTTAGCATTTACTTCCATAATTGAATCAATCATCTCTATTCTAAGATGTACTACAAGGTTCCCAAAACATGGTGATAATATTACCTTAAACTCCTTCAATGCTTTTTCTACTCCATATGTTGGTACCTCTAGGCATTCATGCCCAATAAGTTTTTTCTATTATTTTCATATGTACCTTTATCATACTATCAGTGACCTCTTCTAGGTCCCCATTACTTATGATACAGCTTCTGAGAATGTCCTCTTCATATTTTAATTCAAACTTTGCTTGTGGCAACTGGTTGGCCATTCGAGGAGTAATGACTCCTTCATTTATCAATTCTTCTACTCTCTCCTCCATTTCTTCAAGTTGTTTCAACTTTGATTGCATTCTTCTTTTCTAAATTGACAACTGTGTAATATAACATTACATTTGTTCTTCTCTATCAAAGCCATATCCCAACATGTCACTACTTGCTTTGTTACCTCTTCTCCTTTCTATATGAATTCCTTGAACCATTTTTCAAAAATATTAGCTTCAATCTTTTTATTTTCCATCTCTTTTACCTCATCTTTGGATAATACGAACATTTCAATAGGTAGTTCTGGTACGGTGACATTGGGATCAAACATCCCCTTAATGAATTTCTGCAGTTGGACAATATGTCCCTTCAAATATTCCTATTTATCTTTGTCCTTCTTCAATATTTCAGCAATGGCCTGGTGCATATCTTCCCATTCATTTATATGTTGTTCTCTGGTCATGTGGCCTAAATCTAGATTAAGTATTTTGTAATCATCCACAGTCATTTCTCCTTTAGATTTATCTTTTTGTGGTATAGCTAGATCTAGGATTCTAGATCTAGAAGGACCTCTTCTAATGGATGACATAGTTCTATCTTTTCTTTTCTCCTTCTGTGGTGTAGAACCACCCAGTAAAATTTTGATATCAATGGGTACCAATTGCACCCCTACCTTCTCTCTTCTGACCTCCAAACCTAACCAGACTAGAGCTTCCCTGGTAAATTCTGTTATTTTTTCTTCATTTATCACCTCTTCCTGAGGTTTCTCTATTTTTGTCTGTTCCATCTATTGTTCTTGTTGTTACTGAGGTGGTTGAGGTGGAAGACCATGTTATGGAACAAGTGGATCATAACATTGTTGTGATTCTCCCTCATCATTATTCTCTTCTATTTTAGTGTCTCCTCCCTCTTCATCTTCTGGATTCTCTTTCTCTGAAGATTCCTTTTATTCTTCTTCTTTATTATTCTAATCCATATTTTCTCCATCCATACTTTCATTTTGCTTTTTATGCTCAATATTATCTCTAGAAACATTCTCTGTATTACCTAAGCCTTCTTCAGGATTACCTGATGTTTCCACTATTTCCCTTGTTGGTTCAACTTGCTCTTGCACCTTTTCAGGCATACGTGTTGGCTCTTTTTGTGAAGGTAAACCTGTGACCTTATCAGGTTCCCTTGCATCTTTTTCCTTCTTAGGTTTACCTTCTGTATTCTTTCCTTCTTCTATGTTTTCTTCTTGTTCACTATGTTCATTATACATGTTAAGAATATCTAAAACATCAGTACCAGAACCATTTATCTCTATCTCTTCCTTAGTTTGAACTGGTGTCTCTTTTACAACCTTTTCTAGTGCATCTTCTTTCTCAAATTCCTCTATTAATTGTGCCACATCTTGTACTTCCTTTATAATCTTAGGTCACACCAGTGTTCCAAAAGGATCCACTATGTCTACTTTGCCCCATATATCTTCTTCTTATGATTCTGGGCCTTGTGTTGTTTCCATATATCCCTGAGTATCTTGTTCTTCTCCTATATCAGAATACTCACTTACTTCTTCTTCACCTTTTCTGATTTCTTCTTTTGCACTAGGATCTACTTCCCTAACCTCACTGTCACTATTGTCATCTTACACATTGACCATTTCACTTACTTTTTTGACTTCATGAAGTTTTGACTCTTGCAGCTTCTCTTCAATCAATTCTTTCTTAACCTTTGCATATTTTTGCCTTTTCTCTTCTGATGTGGACTCACTATGTATGCCACTCAACTTAGTACCCACCTGTTGAGCACCTATAACCTCACCTTGTTATGATGTTTGCCCTTTTGAGGTTTCAATTGCTATGGCCCTCATAATTCTTTGTCCTGTTGGCCTCTTAGCAGTTTGAGTATGCTCTGCACTAATGCTACATCCTGATGACTCTACCTCCATGAATGTCCATGAATACATTGCTACTATAACACCCAATGCATAGGGATCCATTAAGGTTGCATTCTTATCTTTTTCATTGATTTTGGTTTCTACAATTCTTCTTTTCTTCTCATAAAAGCATTGCAGCTCATCTTGATATTCTCTTACCCTCTTCTTGCCTTTTTTATGTAGGGTAACCTCAACCCTTTTAGCTTTGATCTCTTCTATTTGATCTTTCAACCATGTTTTAGACTATAAAATAACTGGTTTGGATAATGCATCCAAAGATGTTCCCCATGGCTGTGTCCAATCAGGCTCACCAATGGGAATAAGCCTTGCACTCTCATAGTTGTGGTGTAACAACTTATTATCATCTTCAACCTCTGGAGGCACATAAATTTCCCCCATAGTCCTCATTTGTTCTACAGTCAGCCTTTGGTGAGCTCTTTTCCTCACTTCTTTGTCATTTTTACAATCCAACCAGTAGTCTTCAATATGCACCTGATACTTGTATTTAGGATCAATAGTTCTATGGATCCTATGGAATGGATCAAAGCATCTTGCTAACTCAAATTCTTCAAAACCATAGTATCTCAACTCTTTTTCTGAATAACTAGCCACTTCTTCACTATAGCAATAATATCTTCCAATTGCCCAGGGAAGTTTGATATTTCCTCTACTCCACTTCGTTTTATACATCCTAAATGCATTCAAGTTTTGTCTAGAAAACTCCAATACAATCATCTTATTTGATGGATACCTAGGCAGCATGAATGGCTTCCCCTCAAAACCTTCAGTTCTAAAATATGTAAAATTTAGGAATTGTATATACCACGAACTATGTAACCCAATAGTGGCCTATGCATCTTCAGGTAAACCTTTTATCTTTTTCTCCAGTTAAAACTCTTACCATGTAAGTATAAAATACATCATTCATTAAGGCATACTTCCTCAATGCATTATCTTCTTGCAAATCTGGATAATGATCGTAAACTAGTTTCTAATCTAGGCCATTCACCATAGTCCCAACTCTATCAATCCTAATTATGTAAGGTTGTATCATAGATGCACATGAATATAACACATATGATGACAAATAAAAAGGCATCATTTTTTGCTTTCTCAACATGACCTACTTCCATATGGATGTACTGATAGCCTTAGCCTAGTAAATATGCCCATCTTCTTCTTTTGTTTCTTTCATAAATTGAATGATAGTGAACATCCATGGTTCACATTTGTTTCCTCTCTCAACCCCACTAGTCTACTCAGCATGGTAATCATTAGATGTATCTCCTCTTTAAAATATATTCTGTAAAGTTTCTTTGGTACTCTTGTTATAGCCTTAGGTTTATTTTCTGCATTGTACCAGTTGTAGAAAATTCTAATCTTGCATTCTCTTTCGTTGATGTTGAAATCCTCTGTGTATTGGTCTATGTCTATATCCACCATTTTCTCTTGAATCTCTAGACCAAATGTCCTTGCTATCCCCTCTGTGGTCAAATCTGCAATAACCTGGTCTTCATGTATTACTTTTCTAGTATTTACATCATATATGTTTATGCACTCCAAAACAACATCCTTAGCCTCCATGACTAATGGGAACCCTACAAGTTGTACAATCCTCTATCCCAAATGCACTTCATATCAGGGGTAGCGTCTAATGTTGTAATCTTTTGAAGAACATCCTCTGCATCATGAGATCCTACGTTTGTATCTATTCTAACCTCGCTCGTGCCAATCAAGGTTGGATACCCTCTGTGCAGCGGCAATTCTTTTTTTCTATTTCTTTCCATGACTTTCTTTCTTTCTTTATCTTTTCTTCACCCCCTAGATCTATTCTCTTTTGTTTCAAATCCATCCTGTGAAAATCACATATTTAACTTACTATTTTACTCTATCTATCTAGGGTTTTACCATGAATTTCATACATTTTACATTTAGCCTAACCCTTTTTGTCTTTTTCCATTTTAAATTTCATGCTACTTAACACAATCAGCTAATTTCCTGAATCAAATACAATAATCTACCATTAACTTGCATTTTTTAATGAAATTACTCATAACCAATTTGTATTTTTTGATTAACTAAATTGTAACAACATTTAAGAAACATACCTGTATTCATGACAGCTCATCTCTACGAGCATTAACCCACTTTACCTTTTTTTCAATACCGTTCCTATTCTGAAATTATGTTCAGTTATGGACTGTTTGTTCAATTTGTGCAATAGTTTTCTTTCTTTGCAAATTTTATCTTTTATGATGTAATTATGAAAGAAAAACAATTTTTATTTACCCTAACATGTTAAATTCATCGTTTCAATTGTTAGTTCTGCCTTAAATGCTGCATTCAATGCACATACGGCTTCGGCTCTCTATTTTAACCTTCTATTTTGAACATTGTATCCGTTAATTTGCCCTTTGCTTACATATCATTTTTTGTATGTCGTCTTGTATATCATTTTTTTGTATATCTGTTTGCATGTCATTAATATACAAGCCTAAATATGTAATGGGTTATAAAACATGTTCAACTTTGTATCTTCCGTTTATATGTCGTAATGTATATAAAATAGATACAAACCATTTACTTTTTATTTCCCGACAATGGACTTTTACCCTTTCTGTATATCGGGATTGTTGTATACAATCTTTCATACATACAAGATTATTGATCTTATTTCATCCCCTTTTGAAATCTGCCTCGAGTTTTAGCTTTTCATCTTTTGTATCTTTCTTTTGTATCTCCCTTTGTATATCCCTTTGTATATGCAATATACAACCGCGAGATACCATCATGGGCCCCACTCTACTTACCCACTTTTATCTCTTCAAAGCAATAATAATTGTATCTGTACTTTTAGATACTTATACATGCAAACTTTTGATACAACCATATTTGGACTTTTGACTTTCCTTAACTGAATTGCATAATCTTTTCGGGTCTGTGCATGTATACTAAGCAAATGCATACTTTTCCAAAATACGTCAAGAAACAATGCATCGTTAATATCAGATTTAAATAACCTTTTCAATCTTTAAATGTATGTATCTTAAAGATGCAAAGTTGAGACATACAAAAATACAATACTGCGAAAAGTACCCTTTTCACCTTAATAAACTATATTGTATACTTCCCTCGGGTCCGTGCATGTATATCAACCCTATGTATATAGATTGCACTTTCATTGAACATACATACAAACCCACATACAACACGGATCTAACACTTTATTCATTCCACTTTTTAACATCTATCAAGTCCGAATGGTATAGAAAGGGCCCAAACACTAAACACATGCATGCAAATTTCCAAGATACAAAAACTTGACTGTACCCAACACGACTTACATAAAACCCTCACATACAAACGACTTTGTATATGACCTACAAACCTCCAAAATGTGCATTTTACCAAAAAAAAACACATATCTCATAGAATACTACGAATTTCTTACTGGTTAAAAAAACAACCCTTACTCATTTTTCACAACGAATTCACCACTACTTGTGCCTTGTACTTACTACTAGGTATTTTCAATTTTCAACATGGTTTGTAATACTTACCTCTTTTCCCCTTTACCACCAAGCACGACCACACACAAACAACAAGCAATAGCCACAACAAGGGTCCTCATTTTGCTAAGAGGTAAAATGGGGCGTGTTGTGAACATCACAACAATACCATGTCATTTAAAATATCAAATCTAGGATTTAATTCCCCTTTTGAGTTTACTGACCTTTATGAAATTTGAATACAATTACATGATTGAAAGACAATTCCTTTTAGGGTGCATGTCCACTAGTTTGGTATTTTTTAGTTAGAAAGAATATTAGCCATAGAGAATATATCTATTGGTATCATTACCACATGTTGATTCTCCATCAAATGCCCTATAATATTTGGTACATAATGGTTTTATACCATATAGATTTGCCAATGGAGGAAAACAAACCCAATATCTTGATCACAAGAGTGACCATAATACCAAAAGTACAAAGATAATTGAAGATTGCAAAATGTAATATAACAGATATTTCAAAATAGAGGATACAATACAATGAGATGATGCCCAAGGGTGATTTATAGGATATGCCACAAGAGATGTGAATGTACAACTAGTGTGGGATAATAAATGTAGTCACATGTGTAGTACATCTCCATCAAATATGGGAAGTACAAGGTCACATTTAGGTGAAAGCACAATAGTGTGTCCCACTTTTTAGCATTATTGGGTCACTGAAATCAACATTTTTTAGCATTCACCATATTTTATCAATTATTCCAAACAAACTATAAATTTTTTAAGACAATGTAAACTAGTGATTTGTGACATTTTCTTTGTAGATTCAAGTTATAAGTTTTTTAAATTAAAAAATATCTATCATTTTTTGTTAGTTTTCAGTAAGTTTTTCTATTATTTTTATCTTATTTTATAGTGAGTGACATTTTGTTATTTAGCATAACATAAAAATAATTTGTACTACAAATAAAATCTTTCCATGATTTCTTGGAATTGAATTATTAACTCCAATATTTCATGCATGGATATTTTTTGATAAATTTTTATTGAATATATTATTTATTATTAATTTTTTAATTGGTACTAACAAAAATTTAGACCTGCATTTTACCATAACGAGTTTGTCTTTGTAGACTTGTCTAAATAATTTTTTTAAACAAGGACATCAATGTAGTGTAGTGATATTTTTTGAATTAGTTAAGGGTTTGCTAGTATTTCTACTATGCCTTCTTTTGATAGTTAATAATATATATATATATATATATATATATATATATATATATATATATATATATGAATTTTATTGTTATCTCTAAAAGCAATATGGTTTAGTTTTTAAATAATATTTGCGGCTTCAAATTATTCAACAATTTTGAGACAAATGTAAATTGCCCATTTAGTGTTATTTTATTGCTTTGTTTAAATCACAAATACATTTCAAGCTTTATAATACTAACTCTATTTCAAGATTATCTTAAACATATGTTCAATATATATTTGTGATATGTAAAGACTACAATCCAAAGATAACTACTACAAATTTGACTTCATTCTTTGTAATCTTCTCAAATTGTCTTGTCCACAACAAAAATTTGGCTTCAAAACTTGGGTCAACTAACAAATTTAGTTAATCATTGAGATAATGAACAAGACTTTCCTTGAAGCTAGTGATAACCCTTGTCTCTTATGTATTATGTCATGCTATGGATAATCTTCACTATATATATATATATATATATATATATATATATATATATATATATATATATATATATATATATATATATATATATATATATATATATATATATATATATATATATATATATATTTGGTTGGGTTTCTTGCTAGCCTGGCACAAGTGTTCAAATGATTAAAGGGTACCACTTCAAGCCAATCCACCATATACTTTTCTCCTTCATACCCCTTATATATTGCCTTGCCCTTGTAATAGCTAGTTAAAAATTTGGAGAACTTAAGGGCACTTTTCTTTTTAATCTAGGTGTGAGCTCTTCCCATCGATCCTTACAATGGTCTCTACTAATTGTGATATGTGAGATAGAGAACAAGATATCAAGCATGGAGAAAACAAGCTGCAACAGACCCTAGCTCCCAATGGAGTGCAAACTACCTACAAAATCAATCAAATAAATAGCAAATAAAATATGATTCTAAGCTGCGACTTGACTAATCTCCATTGTCCTCCTCAATCTTCCATAGTGTTCTCAGATTTGTAGACTTGCAATGATCTTGAAATGCTCAAATGAGTGAAAATGGTAAGACGTTGGACAGTGTACACCAGATTTTAGGGTTGTATTCTTAGAGAGATAAAAAATAGTTGTAGAAATTGTTTTATAGAAGAACCTATTTGAATGAAGGGCTAGGATCTGATGTTGACTTTGGAGCAAAATGAAGGGTGGAGATTGATTAGGGTTTCCCTCCACTACAAGACAAGAGTGAATTTAAAATTCAAAAATATGATGAGGTGTGAGGGAGTTTAAATTAATAAATTTACCCAATTTATTTAATTTTTTTGAAGTGGGGCATGTGAACCCTTAATTAAACAAATGATATTTATTTAATTGAGGGGTATTTAAACAAATGTTTATTTGTTTAAATCAATTGAGTGAAAGGGGATATTTGGAATGCAAATAATTAAATAAATAATTAATTAAAATTAATTATTTAACCGTAGAGGAAAATTAGGGAAAATAGACAAATGATCATAAAGGAGAAAATTAAATTAATTAAATAATTAAAATTATTTAATTAATAGTCAAATATGGAATTTGTAAGAAAATTGATATGAATGTGGCGCTTGTGAGTGAAGAGGACATTGTTAAGTGTCTACATTTTGTCCCTCTTTGATACAATGTTGATTCTAACGTTGTGTCAAATAAAAATTTTGAAACTATGCCCTGGATATGCCCTAGCATGCCCCAGATGAAGCGGGATAGCATGCCCCCTCAGGAAATTTCTCAAATTTTTGAAAAATTTTCAAAACATTTGGGAAATTTCCTGAAAAGTATGCCATCATGGTAGAATGAATGGAAGAAATGAAGATGAGAGAGAGATGGTGGAGGAACGAAGATTGGCTAGAAGAATGGAATGAGATTTTGCTTTGAGAGATTTTTGAGCTTCTCATTTGTAGTTTCTGCTTATCATCATAGAACTTATTATGTCAAGGGACTACAGACATAGTGGCAAGTCATAGGCCAAAGTGTAAAGTGTGGTCCTTTGCTAAATAGGCACATGATAGACAAGTAATGCCTACCTCAAACTAGTAACCATGGTACCTTGTTGGAACATGCAATGAGATAACCGTGAGGTATGCAAATCCTCATGCAAGGAAACATTTATTTTTCCCATGCATAGAATGTCTTTGATTCACACCTAATGGAATCCCAATCACACACAAGAACCTAGTTGCCCCAATCATTTTTCCAAGACAAACCACAAACAGAAATCAAAGAAAAAGGTCCCACTCTATCCTCGCTTCTCTTCATCACTTAGGGACTGCCTTGAGAAGCATAAGAACAAGACCAAAAAACAATCCAGTAAAATAAGATAGACTAGACTTAGCAAAGTCAACATCCATTTGGATTTTTTTCCAAGTGATATGTGTTTGTTTTGTTTGATTATCTAATTGCATGCTCCTCACATATGCTCTGATACCTAATGTAATCTATCAACTGAATACCTGGTCTCCTCACAATAAACAGTCTCCTACGGACCTCCTATCACAATAGTGATAGTAACCAGGACAATAACATAAACAACTCTGTAATAGAGTATTTTTAGATTATAAACTAGTGACAGAAACCCCAATAGAACCAACACAGAGACGAGAACAATCCATACAATCTTGAAATGAAATACTAGATAAATGTCATCAACCTCAAATTCACTTCCATCAACATGCTTAATCCAATGTCGGACTCAAACACATGAATGAGACACAATCTGAGGATAACCACTTTAATATTTGAATAATAGTAAAATGACTATATGAATTTTGATAATAAGAAATCTTTATTTATATTCTACCAATTTCGGCTTGGTTACAAACTTTAGTATCCTTACAGATTAATCCTACTCCTTTCTCTGAAGATTCTAATCTTCTTCCTTTTGGCATCTTTTCTTCAATCATATCATGGCTCCTCAAGCTACTGCAATGTCTTCTTCTTTATGGCTCCCAAACCCGTGACCATAATAAACAACTGACCCTTCTCCCAGATCTCTTGGTCTCCATTCTCCACTCACATCTCTGCTTCACATGTCACCATATGCCTTCACCACTATCTGCCATGCATACTTCCTTTCCTAAGCCCACGATCCAATAGATGATCGGGGTCAAACTATATTCATCCTCCTCTGGCCTTTATTCCTCAATCGGCCCTCATTGATGGATTGTTTCCTCAATCAGCCTGCTACCAATATCAGCCATTTTCCTTTGTTAGACTCTAATTGGCTTAGGCCTATCCACTCGGCCTTCTTCCTCAATCATCCTTCCTCCTGGCCTACCACAAATGCCTCAACTTTTATTTGGCCTACAAGCTCCTTTCTATCCTCTCGGCCCTTCTACTTTGCTTCTTTTTACTTATTCCTCGACATGTCATTCTTCTGATTTATGTGGCCGCTTTATCCATTCTCAGCCTTGAATCTTGGCCTGTGGCCTCCTCCCCACATGACCCTTTGGTTATCTCCCTTCATTATTTCCTTCCTGGTCATTTTTGTGTTAGTTTCCAGTCCTGTAACTATTCAGCTTCTTCTACCGAATGTAACTCCTTTTGCCCACGTAACCAATCAATAGATAACTCTTCATTGATTGTTCAACTTCATCTATGCCTACCATTCCTCTTCTCTATTATAATCATTGTTGCTTAGCTATGCTTGCCAAAAGTAATTGGTATTTCCTACCAACTTACTATCCATGTAGTGACATAAACAATTTAACATAAAAAATATGCAACAAATATAAAATTTGACCCCCACAAGATGTAAATTAGGGTGGATGCCCCTACATCAGACTCCCCAAGGGACAAAAAGATTATGTGCTCCTCTACATGTGGTGATTCATCCATAGATCATCAATACACTTCTTCTGCTTCTTCCATAATTTCTCTGTCTCATTGGCTACATTCCTCCAACATTGTAGTGCAACACTGTGTGCTACGCTCATGAAGCTATCTTCATCAATTACTTTCCACCTCTGATTCCTGATCATTCTTTTATTCTCATACAACACACCATAAATAAATGGAAAGATTTCCATGTCTTCAACATTACCCACTACTTCATCAATAGTCACCATTTCTATATCTCACTCAACATATTCATCCAACATTCTTTCCAACCACTCTTCCTCTATGGCCATTTGCTGCAACATCAAATCATTTTCAACTTCATCTTCTGTTTCATTCATCTCAGAATTTGCCATGACTGCAACATCTTTGGTCTTCATTCCTACAACAACTTCATTATCTTCAACCTCCCTCGATGTGTTCTTGGTTGTTCCAGACATTCTCAAACCTTCAACCTTTTCATTCCACTCTTGCTCAATGGCTACCAACTGCCTCCACAAATCCTCTTTAGTGTTTTCTTTTGCTGCCCCTTCTTCTAATTTTGTCTTTGCATTGCTTTCATTCTTCTTTTGTTGGTCTGCCCCTTCTTGGACCACTACTACTCCCATATCCAAATCTGCATCTCTATGCTCTTCACCCGATACCATTGCTGCCCCCTTTCGTAGTTTAGTACTTTTATCCAACTTCTCTTTATACCTATCCTCAAATTTGTTCATTCTACATTCCAATCTACCTTTGCTTACCTTCTTGCTTCTTCTGATATTTACTCCTTTGCATTTCCTTCTCATCCACAATCCTCCACATCTCCATCTCATATTTATAAATTTCATCCCTAGCCTCATAATCATGTTCATCATAATCAGATTGCTCACCTGGCACCTTGTTCAACTTTTCCTTATCTCTTCTTTTAACAAAATCATCCAAAGTCTCAAAAGCATCATTAATGAACTCAATTTGCTTACCTTCCCTTGTGCTAATATTTTCTATAGCCTCCAGCCAATCTGTTCTTGGAATTGTTCCACCTTCTTCATTTGCATCACCTTTTCCTTTCCTATACTCGACTAGTTTCATCTTGTTCCTTTGCTTGACCTCTTCTTTACATCTTCTATTCTCTTTCCCATCCTTTACCAAGATTCCTTGTTTGTGGGGTTGGTTCTCTTCTTCATGCCTCCAACTCGTTGTCTTCTCTTCCACACAATTATTTGTTGCTGCTTGCTTTAACACCCACACTTTATTATTGGTCTGTTGTCCTTTCTGTTAGGGTTAACTAGCAAAAGATATCAATTAAATGCAAATAAGGATTAAACAGAGGAATAGAAATACACGGAAATAATAATAGTGAGAGACAAGATTTAACATGGTTCACCCAAACTCAAGCTACATCCACCAACAGAGAGTCCAATATTATTATCCAGTAATTCAAACTGATTACAACTAGCAATCCCTGCAACTCAATACTACTGCAAAATGCTACAATACAATATATCAAAAAACCCTAACCCTTAGCCTCTTTTATCAAGCCTTATGTTGGTTACAAAAAAAGGTTTTTTTATGTCAGTCCAAAAAAAATTTACTGATAACATGGCTAGTGTACAGTACTTTCCTGATCAGTCGCCACCTACCAACAATCTCCCACTTGGAGACTGATCTTGGATGACACCGCTGTATGTACAGCTCCCACTAGAAATAAGCACCCTAGACTCTGTTGTTATGATTTTATTGTTTCAGTCTTGAAGACCAACCGAAGCTAAAGAGGAGCTCAGCTTCTCCCTTGTCACGACTTTTGTAAACATATCCGCTAGATTTTCATCTGTATGTATCATTTCCAGCCTTAACTATCCATTATCCAACACCGACTGAATAAAGTGATACCTCAACTGTATGTGTTTGGTCTTTGAATGCAAGGCAGAATTCTTGGCAAGATGTATGGCACTCTGACTGTCTGTATACAAAGAATTGTTCGCCTATTGTTTGCCCAATTCTTCCATAAAAGATTGCAACCATATCATCTCCTTGCTTACCTTTGTTGCAGCTACATACTCTGCCTCTGTGGTGGATAAAGCAACTACCATTTGCAACCGTGAGATCCAACTCACTGTTGTCCCACCTACAGTAAAGACATAACCTATAGTACTCCACCTGGTATCAATATCCCCTGCCAAATTTGAGTCTACATAACCTGCTAAATCAGTATTAGAGCCCCCAAAACATAAATGTGTATTGGATGTACCTCTCAAATATCTGAGAATCCATTTTACCTCATTCTAATGCTCCAATCCAGGATGACTCATATACCTTCTCACGACTCCTACAGCATGTGCAATATCTGATCTCGTACATACCATGGCATACATTAAACTTCCTACAACTGAAGCATATGGTACCTTGGACATTTTTTCTTCCTCCTCTTGTGTCTTTGGACACATCTCCTTAGTCAATTTCAAATGACTAGGCAAAGGTGTGCTAACAGCTTTTGCATTCTCCATATCGAATCTCTGCAACACCTTTTCAACACAAGTAGCCTGAGATAGAGTCAATTTTCTATTCTTCCTATCTATGCAAATTTTCATACCAAGGATTTGTTTTGCTACCCCTAAATCCTTCATATCAAATGACTGTGCTAACTGCTATTTTAACTCTCTTATGTGATCCATGTTAGACCCAGCTACAAGCATGTCATCAACATATAAACATAAAATAATGTAGCTGTCATTATCCAACCTCTTAAAATAAACACAATGGTCAGAATTACATCGACTATAGCCTTGCTCAGCCATAAAACTATCAAATTTCAAATGCCAATGCTGATGTGTTTGTTTTAGGCCATACAAACTCTTCTTCAATCTACACACTAGTTTCTCCTTACTTATGACCTCAAATCCTTGGGGTTGTTCCATGTATATCTCCTCCTCCAAATCACCATGGAGAAAGGTAGTTTTTACATCTAGCTGTTCCAAATGCAAATCTTCAGCAGCCACAGTACTTAAAACAATACGAATAGAAGTCATCTTGACAACTGGAGAAAATATCTCATCAAAATCAATGCCCTTTTTTTATGCAAATCCTTTTACAACTAACCTGGCTTTAAATATTTTCTTACCTCCATCTTCCTCTTTCAAACTATAAACCTATTTGTTTGGTAAAGCCTTTTTACCTGCAGGCAACTTACATAATTTCCAAGTCTGATTTTTCAGCAAGGAGTCTATTTCTTCTTTCATTGCAAGCTCCCACTGAACTTGTGTATCCACTTGCATAGCTTCATCATACCCTTCTGGTTCATCGGCATCTGTTAACAAAATAGAATACAAAGAGGGAGAAAACCTTTTAGGAGGTCTACTTAGCCTTGTTAATCATCTAACATTCACTAGAGTTTGTGGTATTTCTTGTTGTTGTTGCAGAGCATGAGGAACCACTGGAACATCACTATTTGGAGTATCACCCAACACCACATAATCTTTTTCTTTCTTCTCATGCTGCTACAACTGATCTTTGTACAACACCTTCTCATTGAATATAACATCCCTGTTTCTCGCAATTTTTTAATTTTCAAAATCCCAAAGCCTATAACCAAATTCATCAATGCCATATCCAATGAAGGTACATTTTTTTAATTTTGCATCCATCTTGGTTCTATTTTCAAAATCTATATGTGCAAATGCTTCACAGCTCAAGGTTTTCAGAAAAGAATAACTTACCTTCTTTCCTGTCCATGCTTCCTCTGGAATACCACAGCCCAAAGGAACTGAAGGACCTCTATTAATTAAATATATAGCAGTGTTGATAGCCTCTGCCCACATATTTAAAGGGATCCCAGCATGCAATCTCATGGTCCTTGCACGCTCCATTATTGTCCTATTCATGCGTTCAACCACTCCATTCTCCTGTGGAGTCCCTGGAACCATTTTTTGCCTACGGATTCCATTAAAGGAACAATAATCTTCAAATTCTTTGCTGCAATACTCACCGCCATTATCAGATCTAAGACATTTTAATCTTTTACTCATCTCATTCTCAACCAAGCTTCTCCATTTCTTAAATGTTTCAAATACATCAGATTTCTACCTAAGGAAATAAATCCATACCTTCCTAGTTGCATCATCTATGAATGTAACATAATATTGAGAGCCACCGAGAGAAGATACCTAAGATGGTCCCCATACATCTGTATGCACAAGCTCCAACTTTTTATTTTTCTTTTGCTTCCCATCCTTGAGAAAACTGACTCTCTTTTGTTTTCCATACACACAATTTTCACAAAAATCCATATTAATACATTTCAGACCTAGTAAAACTTTCTTAGAATGAAGTACCTTCATACCTTTTTCACTCATATGCCCAAGTCTATTATGCCACAGTGTTGTCTCAAAACCTGCAGTAACTATTTCAGTCTCTTCCTGTGAACCTGCAACAATTGTTCCTAAACCTGTTTGTTTTTTCTCTACAATAGCTAAAGTAGAAGGAACAATATGACCTGTACAAAGATATAAGGTGCCTACTTTCACACCTTTTGCTACTATTAAGGCACCTTTTGAAACCTTCCAATTTTTATCAGTAAATGTAACAATGTAACCTTCTTCAGCTAGCTACCATGTTGAAATTAAATTCCTACTAAGCCTTGGAACATGCCTTACCTCTTGTAGTAGCCAATGATTCCCATTCTATAACTTAATCTTGATTCTTCCCTTTCCAACAATCTGATAGGGTTCATTATCTCCCAAATAAACTAGCCCAAAATCCCCTTGGACATAATCAAGAAAATAACTTCTATGGGGCGTAGCATGAAATGAGGCCCCTGAATTTAAAACCCATGAATCATTAGCATTATCTAGGGAAAGACTCAAAGCATCATCTTCAAATTTATTACTTACCACATATGCCTCCTTATTGCCTTCTTGTTTGTCTCCTTCTTTATTCTTCCGAGACCAGTAATCTTTCTTCAGATGACCTAGTTTCCCACAGTACTAGCAATCCTTCTGTCCTCTGGATTAGGATCTCTTGTCCTTTGATTTTCCTCGTGACTTCCCATGACCTCTAGAACCTTTTCCTCTCTCCTTTGATCTACCCCTACTTTCTGTATTCAAAACACTACCTGATGTGGATACACCTGAGCTTTTCCTATGAATTTTCTTACTCAGAATAACACCAACAACATCATCAAATTTCAGGGTATTTGAACCAGAAATAGAGTTACTAACCGCCATTACCAAACTATTCCAGCTTTCAGGCAATGAACATAATATCAAGAGAGCTCTAACTTCTTCATCAAATTTTACATTTACAGAAGTCAATTGACTGACAATCATATTAAATTCATTTAAATGATCTATCATAGATCCACCTTCAACCATTTTTAGATTAAACAAACGCTTCATGAGAAATACCTTATTTGAGGCTGAGGGTTTTTCATACAATTTAGCCAAAGCTTTCATCAGACCATCTATTGTCTTCGCTTCCATTATATTGAATGCCACCGATGGTGCCAAGCACAATTGAATGGTTCCCAGTGCCTTTCTATCAAGAAGATTCCAATCCTCATCAGTCATTGTTGCCAGTTTCTTGGCTACTCCTTCCAATGGCCTCCATAAATCTTTCTGATAGAGGTAATCCTCCATCTACATCTTCCATAACTAATAGTTCTGCCCATTAAATTTATCGACCTTCAATTTACCCTCATCCGCCATTGCTCCCACTCAACCGTGAGATCTTCCTGCAGATAATAATTGAACACAACCCGCTCTAATACCACTTGTTAGGGTTAGCCAGCAGAAGATATCAATCAAATGCAAATAAGGATTAAACAGAGGAATGGAAATACATAGAAATAATAATAGCGAGAGACAAGATTTAATGTGGTTCACCCAAACTCAGGCTACATCCACCAACAGAGAGTCCAATATTATTATCCAGTAAATCAAACTGATTAAAACCAGCAATCCCTGCAACTCAATACCGCTGCAAAATGCTACAATACAATATATCAAAAAACCCTAACCCTTAGCTGCTTTTATCAAGCCTTATGTCGGTTACAAAATAGGGTTTTTTTATGTTGGTCCAAAAAAAAATTTACATGGCTAGTGTACAGTACTTTCCTAATCAATCGCCACCTACCAACACTTTCATTGTTGCACTTGTGCTTCTCTTCCCTTGCTCTGTTTTCAGCCTCAAATCATCTTCCCTAGGCCTCTTTGCTGGCCAATTCACCCTCACATCTGGTTGCCACTTATTCATTTGCACAACTCTCATTCTTTACACTTACTTGTTAGCATAAACACAATCAAAAGCATTTACTTCTTTACATGTTAACTGCTGCCCCATAACAACTTGTTTCCTTTGCCAAAACGGAACTATATACCCATGGTCTACCCATTTCTTTCTTTCTTGACAAACTTGCTTATTCGTGTTCTTATTTCTATATACATAATCAAAAACAACATTTTTACCTCCATTTTTATGTGCAATAACTTGCTGCCCCAAATTGTTCCCTTCATTAGCTTCTTTGACTTCCCTCTTTTCCTCTCCATCAACATCTGGTACTGCATCTACAACTTCTTCCAAGGCATCCTAAATTTTTTGGGGCTTCCTTCTCACCTTCATCATTATACTGGAAATCTTCAGCATCAAACTCTCCTTCATTCTCAGGCACTTTCTAATGTACCTTTGCTGCAAACTCTACTAGATACTTTGTTGCAACTAGTCTCCTCTCATCTTCAACTCTTTCCTCAAGTGCTATTCTTGCCCCATCTTTCATCACCTTCAAGGCCCCATCCTTGACCCTTCCTATATCATTCCTCATACCTGCATACAAATATGCAAACATAATATTAGCAAACAAAATAAGAGACCATAATGTCTGCATTAGTGTCTTCATCATGGACACTCAACTCTCTTCATTTCTATCTTTCACAAGTGTTACTTGCTGCACTTTGTTCTCTTTCTCTCTGTTTTTCTTATCTTCTCTCATATTCTCTTCAATGAGAACTTCCTTCACCACTTCTAGTGTATGTTGCTTATCTGGCAACCTCTTGTTGTCCCAACCTCTATGGGTACTCTTTCCACCCTTATCTACTCTTCTTAAGGCATTCATCTTTTGCCTTTTTCTTTTCTCCATAATCAACTTCATAGGCCACTTTACTTTCTTTTCCATAGGCCAACACCAAAAATACTCCTAGATTTCTTCTTCATATCTTTGCTACCTTGCAATCATATATTGTTCTAAATCTTTCCTTAATTCTGCCAGCTCCTTTTCAAAATTTGCATCTTGCTTCTTCATGATTTCTTTCCTCTTGTCTCTCTTCGTGAGACTTTCTTTACTTGCATGCTTCTGCAGCTTTCTTTCTTCTTTAATCTTCCTCTGATATTGTAGGTCCTAGCTAAGTTGCCTCACTTTGGCATTCTAATCAGCGCTCAGAATCTTCTGTGCTTTGATACCAATCTAATAGCATGCTCCTCACACATGCTCTGATACCCAATGCAATCTATCAATTGAATACCTAGTCTCCTCACAATAAATAGTCTCCTACGGACCTCCTATCACAATAGTGACAGTAACCAGGACAGTAACATAAACAACTCTGTAATAGAGTATTTTCTGATTATAAACCAGTGACAGAAACCCCAATAGAGCCAACACAGAGACAAGAACAATCCATACAATCTTGAAATGAAATACTAGATAAATGACATCAACCTCAAATTCACTTTCAGCAACATGCTTAATCCAATGTCAGACTCAAACACATGAATGAGACACAATCTGAGGATAACCACTTTAATATTTGAATGACAGTAAAATGACTATATGAATTTTAATAATAAGAAAGCTTTATTTATATTTTGTCAATTCTGACTTGGTTACAAACTTTAGCATCCTTATAGATTAATCCTACTCCTTTCTCTACAAATTCTAATCTTCTTCCTTTTGGCATCTTTTCTTTAGTCATATCGTGGCTCCTTGAGCTGCTACAACGTCTTATTCTTTATGGCTCCCAAACAAGCGACCATAATAAACGACCGACCCTTCCCCTAGATCTCTTGATCTCCATTCTCCACTCACATCTCTGCTTCGCATGTCACCATACACCTTCACCACCACCTACCATGCATACTTCCTTTCCTAAGCCCACGATCCAATAGATGATCAGGGTCAAACTATATTCATCCTCCTCTAGCCTTTCTTCCTCAATCGGCCCTCATTGACGGATTGTTTCCTCAATCGGCCTACTACCAATATCGGCCCTTTTCCTTTGTCATCCTCTAAATGGCTCACAGCCTATCCACTTGGCCTTCATCCTAGCCTGCCACAAATGTCTCGACTTTTATTTGGCCTACGCCCTCCTTTCTATCCTCTCGGCCTTTCTGCTTGGCTTCTTTTTACCTATTCCTTAGCCTATCATTCTTTTGATTTCTGTGGCCACTTTATTCATTCCTGGCCTCGACTCTTGGCCTATGGCCTCCTCCCCTTTCAATTATCACCCTTCATTCTTTCCTTCCTAGATGTTTTTGTGTCATTTTCCAGTCCTTTAACTGTTCAGCTTCTTCTACTGAATGTAACTCCTTTTACCCATGTAACCAATCAACAGATAACTCTTCATTGACTGTTTGAATTCATCTATGCCTACCGTTCCTCTTCTCTATTATAATCATTGCTACTTAGTTGTCCTTGCTAAAAGTAATTGGTCTTTCCTACCAACTTACTGTCCATGTAGTG
Source organism: Cunninghamia lanceolata (assembly GCA_027924645.1). NCBI lineage: Eukaryota > Viridiplantae > Streptophyta > Pinopsida > Cupressales > Cupressaceae > Cunninghamia > Cunninghamia lanceolata. The sequence continues at coordinate 8,489,134 of BSBN01001344.1, read as the reverse complement.
ATAGAAATAACTTAACATAACAAATATGCAACAAATATAAAATTTGACCCCCACAGGATGTAAATTAGGGTCAATGCCCCTACATCATTATGATTAGATGAATAAGGCCTGGTTTCAGGATGGGAGGTATGTCGTATAAGATGCCTAGTCTAGTTTCAACAATTCCCCTACCTATCTAAGGCAAGTGATAGGATTTGTGGCATTTCGTATAATACATGTGGTCTGGTTTCAAAAATGCCACAAGTTATGATGTGTGAGGATTTGATGATGTTTGAGAGATGAAACATGTCGTCTAAGGCATAAAGCCTAGTTTCGACTATGCCCCATTCTGTTCAAAAGACATGTGGGAATTGATGAAGATTGTCCATGGTGATGCTCAATTATCACCATGCGAGTGATGAATGATTGTTTGGCTATTTTGATGAGCTATCTTTTTAACACACAAGGTTGTTTTCCTTGTGAAAGAATGATTGCTTTAGTCTGGTCAAAGTGTCCATCTCATTAAGGGATGACTTATTATGGCAGTTAACTCGACAGGCCCTAAGGGATAGACCTAATGTCTTAAGGGCTCGTCAAAGGCGGCCTTGCCTACATGACAGTGTAGAGACAATGTAGTTAGACCTGGTGGACGTTAGGTGACCTAAGACCTAAGGGTGGAATGCCTCAGGGGTTCATCAAAGATGGCCTTGCCTATGTGAATGCTCAAAGGTGACGTAGTTCGACAAGGTGGTTTGACACTGTTTATTGCTTGAAGTTTTTGCTTGGTTATGTGATTTTTTTGTGATTTTTGAGATATGTGATGTTTTGATTTTTGAGAATATTTGATGTTTTTGTATTTTGAATGTATCTACGCCTAAAAATGACACAAATCATCCTAAATAAATATTCTAAATATTTATTCCATTCTTCTACCAATTAAATAAATATTCTAAATTTATTTAATCGATTCACTAATCCATAATTAAATAATTTCAATTTATTTAATTAAAATTCTTCTAAATGTCCTACCCAATTAAATAATCATAAATTATTTAATTAATCCAAATTCCTCTATCCTAAGTTCTAAATTCAAAAATGCACCTCACCTTTACACCTCACCTTTTCCACCTCACCTTGTCCACCTCATCAGGTTGTACATGTAATTAAATATATTTAATATTTAATTACCTATTTTTCTCTCACCCACATGGCCTATTTCTTCTCAAATCAGAAGTTAGTTAACTAATCAATCAAATCTGTTAACTAATTAGTCATTTGAGTTCACTGGTCAATCTATTCTGTTGGCTCCTCAATCAACCCAGTTCACTGGTCAATCAATTCAGTCAATCCCATAATCCACTCTTCTAACTGATCAATCAAGTCTGTTAACTGTTTAGTCAATGGAGTTAACTCTCCAATCAATTTTGTCACATCCCCTCTTTCATGATGGAGCTGGGACACTTGTCACATTTCTACTGGTTGCACATTCCTCAACCATCCTCAGCTATTGATCTTCATATCTTCTCTCAACCGTTGATTCTCATTCTTCTAAGTCTATAAATGAAACCTCATCCCTCCATTCTAATCATCTAGGCTTTTGACATCATTACTTTGCAGAAATATCACCAGCGCACCTTTGGCATCCTTTGACCATTCACAAGCTTGAGATCACATGCTTGCATTGGAGCTCATCTTCATTGCATATCACCTTAGCCATTTACCATCAACTTCCTACGAACAGCTAAAAAGAGTGCACTCTCTGAGGGCTCCCTTCATCTGCAAACGGACGATTGTAATAGGCAAACAACAGAAGCATCGGTTTCAAGGAAGGTTTGCTTTGTGTTATTCATTGCTATTTTCGTTTAATCTTTCTTGTTATCCACTATTCTGTTGATGTTTGGGTCTTATTTAATTCATTTGATTGATCACCATTTTACCTTTACAGAATGTTTTTGGGTGGCATTGGATTACAATTTTGGGTAGCCTTCATATGATGATTCAGATTTGATACAAATGCAAGATAAAAATGATAACACATGAAGTAGGCAAGCAAGCATGCACAAATGATTCAAAAACAAACAAGGTATTGCCCCTGTCAAGTTGTAAACCTATACAACCTTCTTCATCCTCTTCAGCTAGAAACACAACTGGCCTAGGCTACAAAGGCAAGGGAAAAGCCAAAGAAAATGCCTACCTTGTGGAGACAATCCAAACACTCCAAGTGGATAGCGACACAGATTCAGATGATTCAAATGAGTATGAGTGGGACGAGCTAACAGAGCACTCCTATGACGACAAAGAGGTTGACACCATCCAAACTCTTAGCCCCTACCATGAAGGACAAACGCAACGAGACAGACCACTAGAATCTAATTTGCCCACCCCTGAGATTATGGCTTTCAAGGAAAGTTTAGATTCCATTGCGATAAACAACTTGGAGGAAAGTACCACCCAGAACACTACCCCCGCCAATGCCCATAACATTTCCATTCACACCATCAATGAATCAGGTCTCTCATCCGACTCCCTTCCCCTCTTACATCCTGAGCTTATTGACTGGGATCTGCAAGGAACCCCCCAATTAGATATGTTCCAGAACGATGATGCTTACATTGATTACATGGAACTTAGGGACCACTTGCCAAAAGGAGATCATAAAGCTGGTTTTGCTATAGAATTGAAGAGCGTGGCTTACTTCAGGGAGGGTACCAAGCCTTCCAGTCGTAAAAACATCAAGATCAAAAATGGATCTGACAATGAAAACTGCCTTGTGGCAATGTCAGATCATAAAATAGTAAAAAGAAAGGACGCATCTAATTGTGAAAACCCAACTGTGGCACCCAATGATGGATTGCTTGACACTCTCCCTAGTGATATGTATCAGGAAAGGTCACAGATTGTGGTGGAGCCGACTGAGCCCGTGAACATTGGAACCGAAGAGCAGCCCAAGATTATCCACTTTGCCAAATCTCTCACACCACCAGAGAAAACTAGGTTTGTACCATTCTTTAAGAAGAAGAGAGGCAGCTTTGCTTGGTCATATGCAGACATGCTAGGTTTGGACCCAAATCTGATTCTACATCATTTGCCATTGGATCCAGGGGTAAAACCCGTAAAATAGAAGCTGAGAAAAATGCATCCTCATATAGCCCTTTTGGTCAAAGAAGAACTCAAGAAATTGCTAGATGTGGGGTTCATTAGAGCCATAGATTACCCAGAATGGATATCTAATATTGTGCCAGTATCCAAACCAGATGGCCGGGTTCGACTTTGCAATGATTTTCGAGACTTAAACAAAGCATGCCGCAAGGATGACTTTCCAATGCCAAACATCGATATCATAGTCGACCTTACTGCAGGACATACAATGCTATCACTCATGGACGGATTCTCAGGGTACAACCAAATCAAAATAGTACCAGAGGATCAACACAAAATAGCTTTCACTTGCCCATGGGGTACCTTTTGCTGGAATGTCATGCCTTTTGGGCTGAAAAACGCAAGTGCTACATATCAGCGGGCCATGACAACTATATTCCATGACATGATGCATGTAACTATGGATGACTATGTTGATGATATCTTGGCAAAATCTCTCACAAGGGATTCACACCTGGACATATTAGAAAAAGTCTTTCAGAGATTGGACCAATTCCAAGTCAAACTAAACCCGAAGAAATGTGTGTTTGGGGTAACATCAGGCAAGCTGCTAGGCTTCATCGTGTCGACAAACGGAATAGAGGTAGACCCGGCCAAGGTCAAAGCTATAATGGACATGCCACCGTCCAAGACTCTAACACAGTTGAGATCCTTACAGGGCAAGCTGCAGGCCATCCGTAGGTTCATCTCACAGCTGGCAGACAAGTGCCAACCTTTCAGCCATCTCCTACATAAGAACATTCCATTTAAATGGGACGAGCGGTGCGAAGAGGCATTCAACAAGCTAAAGGAGTATCTTATGAATCCTCCCATACTCATGCCTCTGATCCAAGGAAAACCTTTAATTCTCTACATCTCTGCTACACCCACTGCTCTTGGAGCTCTTCTAGCGCAGCAAGATTACGACAACAACGAGAGAGTTGTATACTACATCAGTCGAACCCTAGTGGGCTACGAGTTGCAATACTCACAAGTCGAACGATCATGCCTTGCGGTGGTTTTTGCTTCACAAAAACTCTGACATTACATGTTGGCACATCCTGTCAAACTCATTGCCAAGATCGACCCACTGAAATATCTTCTCAATAAAGCAGCTCTCACAGGTCGACTAGCAAAGTGGGTTATGCTTCTTAGTGAATATGATATAGAATATGAGGACAGAAAAGCCATTAAAGAACAAATCATCGCTGACCAACTGGCCGAGGCACCATTACAGGACACTTCACCAATGCAGTTTGAGTTTCCCGATGAGTCTTTATTCACTCTTTCAACATCTCCTTGGAAACTCTACTTTGACGAATCTTACACCAACCATGGATCAGGGGCAGGTATCCTGTTTATCACTCCCCAAGGCAACACAATTCTGAAGTCCTACAGGTTGTTATTTCTATGCACAAACAACATAACAGAATATGAAGCCTTGGTAATTGGTCTCAAGATGGCCACTGAGTGGAAAATCCAAGAACTATGTATCTACGGTGATTCTTAGCTTATCATAAATTAGGTCAATGATGAGTATTAGACCAAAGATGAGAAGCTCATCCCCTACAAACGGATGGTCGACGACCTCAAAGAACACTTTGGGACCATCTCCTTCAAACAAATACCCAGGATAGAGAACAAAGCAGCAGATGCAATGGCTACCATAGCCTCTCTTCTAGAAATTCCTGAATAGGAGTCACGGTATGAGTTCTTAGTGGAAACCATCCAGCAACTGGCTTATGATCTCCTTGAAACCCATTCCACTTGCCTCCTAGTCAGATCTGATTCACCTTGGTACAGTAAGACTTACACTTACCTCAAGGACAATATTCTCCCACCGGACCTCTCTTCCAACCAAAAACAAACTTTCATCCGACAAGCCTCCCGTTACACCATCATAGCCAACACCCTTTATTGATGTGGTCTGGATGGTACTTTACTCCGCTGTTTGGAACAAGAAGAATCCATAACTGCCTTGTGAGACGTACACGAAGGGATATGCGGAACACACTCCAGCGGCCCCTCCTTAGCTAAGAAACTCATGTGTTTGGGTTATTACTGGCCAAATATGGAAATGGATTCATATCAGTTCGTCAAAAAGTGCAAACAGTGCCAAATACACGGGAACCTGATCCATGCACCTGCTCAAGAATTGAGACCTTTAACAACACCCTGGCCCTTTTGTCAGTGGGGACTTGACCTTGTGGGAAAAATTCATCCACCCTCTTCCAACGGCCACAAATTCATCATAACCGCCACTGAGTATTTCACAAAGTGGATTGAAGCCGTTCCCCTAACCACCGTCACAGGAAAGCAAATTTCCTCTTTCATTCTGAATTACATTATTTGTAGATATGGCATTCCTTCATCCATCATAATGGATAATGGACGACCATTCAAAAATCAGGATGTCCAGGAACTCTGTGAGCGTTTCAAAATCCAACATCGTTTCTCAACTCCATACTACCCCCAAGGTAACGGCCAAGCTAAGGCATCAAATAAAACCATTCTGAAATCCTAAAGAAAACTGTCAATGAGGCTGGTCGCGACTGGCATGTCCAACTCAACCCCGCTCTATGGGCCTACCAAACCAGTATACGCACTCCCATAGGTGCTACACCCTATGCCCTTGTCTATGGTTCGGAAGCCATCCTCCCCATTGAGGTCGAACTACCATCCCTCAGGGTGTCGTTGAAAGGTCTCATATCAAACGATCAATACAGAGTCTCCAGGTTACAAGAACTAGAGCTGCTAGAAGAAAGGCGCCAGAAAGCCTTTGATCATCTTAAATCCTATCAACAGATGATGTCACGAAGCTATAATCACAAGGTTTGCCCAAGATGCTTTAAGGTTGGGCACCTCGTCCTCAGAGAAAACCCTCGCAATCAACAAGACAGAGCAAAGAAAGGTAAGTTCGAGCCTAACTAGCTTGGACCCTATGTGATTGTAGTTGCTTACGGATCGGGGGCATATCAGTTAGCCACTTCAGAGGGTGAGTTGTTTGATGATCCAATCAATAGCATGCACCTTCACCAGTTCTATCCCTAGGAGAACCCCAATGCAAGGGGGCACAATAATATCAAAAATTAAAAAATCAAAAAAAAAAGTTGAAAAGAGAAAATACAAAAAAATCAGAAAAAAATAGAAGGCATACAAAAAAATCGTCCTTTGGTGAAAACCTGGCAAACAGATGCCTTGGATAGGTATCATGATGAAAACTTGGCAAACAGGCGTCCTGTTTACTTTCTAGCTTCTCGTGCACATAAAAGCAAGTGATGAAAACCTGGTAAATAGGTGTTACTTGTGATAAACCGCCTTCTCCATTTTTGAGAAACCAATCACCTTACGTCCATTCTTTCTCCGTATTGCCCCATTCAACTCATATCTATCCCACAAATAAACACTTGACAATTACCTATCATGGCTTGATCCTCTCCTTGTGGCCTTGTCAACCAAGGTTTTGTCCCATACCGTCTCCTCAATGTGAGCCTAGCATAGTGTCTCTTGTCAGTGTCCATAGTCCAAGTCCGTGAACTACGTTGCCTCTGCACTGTCACGTAGGCAAGGCCATTATTCTAATGCACCCCCGAGGCTTCCATTTCTTCTATGGTCCCATTCATCCTCCTTCTTGTCTTCATTCTTGTCGTCTTTCTTCTAGTCCATCCATGGTCCATTAGGGTTTACCATGAACTACGTTGCCTCTGCGTCGTCACGTAGGTAAGGCCATTTAGCAATGAGCCCCCGAGGCACTAGGTCAATCCCTTAGGGTCCATCTCCCCAATAAGGATTGTGCAATCTTCTCACCAAGCAAGCAAACGCAAGAAGAACCCGCACCTCAAACAGAAATCTTGACTGTGAGCATCTTAACCTATCCAATGCAAAGCAAATACCCAAGGTCTTCTAAATGATTTTATTCAACCTACAGCAAGAAATAAACATATCTAATGGCAAGAATATTTTGTGGATTTGGAACTAGGGTTCAGTTACAGAGTCTTGATTTTTTGCTATCATACCTTCCTATGCTACTCGAGGATGCCAAAAGCTAGAGATGCTATGATGGGGGCATGATTACTTTCTTTGTTTGCTATTTGTGGATTAAACTTTAGTAATGTGAAGCCTTGTCTAAGGACATGATCGGTGCAAAAGATCATCGAGGACATCAAAGGTATAACATGAACGGGGGCAATCCTTGTTTGTTGAAATGCAAGAAGTACTCAGGTCATCTAGATTCAATTTTGACTAGATGCTTGTATTACCTTGTTAAATCACAATCCATGTAAGCGGTACTCAAGTCATCTCGGTTCAATTATACCTAGATGCTTGTATTCACTTACGACATCTCAGAAAATGTACCAAAAAAACAAAATGCCCAATGATGAAATAAAGCACTCCAATAGCAAAGCATCCATCCTATATCTATTCATACATCCATACCATACCCCATGCAATAAAGATCTGACAATGCAGAGTATCAATACAAATAAAAGCTTGTGAGTCCTTCTATCAAGTCTTTCTTCTATCAATCAGATTTCTATCTATCATCATATCTTTCATCCTTGTCCAGTCAGTCTGAGCAATGATCCAAATGCAAGGTCCATCCTTAATCCATATCAATCATGTCAAGTCAATCTTGCACAAATGATCCAATCACAATCAATGGTCTTGATCCTTGTCTGGTCGTAAACCAACTCGATCAGTTAATCAATCAATTGTCTTATACAGGATGTTGCATTGTCAAAATCAGACCAATACACGCATCTTACATGACATGTTTCATTTCCTAGAACCAGACACTATCCTTCATGTTGCTCTAGGGATCCATCATTCCCTGCCATGACAACACGCCTGTCGTGTTGGTCTGGGGATACATCATTCCCCGCCATGACAACATTGTTGTATATCATTATTAGTATATCATTGGTTTACTGCTTGACAGGGGCAATACCTTGTTTGTTCTTGTGTCATTTGTGCATACTTACTTGCCTGCTTGTGTGTGTCATCATTCTTCTTGCATCGCGTATCATTCGACTCTTTCTTCAACCGATTTCTTCATTCTAACCTAGCTTCCCTTCATCTTCGTGAGATTGTCCGTCTCACACCTTCTGCCTCCTCCTCGTCCAATCTCCCAAGGGGGCATCCTATCATCAAACTTGTACTAGGGGCAAACTGGGGCATGTATCATCATTCAAACTATCGATTTCTTTGAAGCAACGCTATAAACTGCATTGCATCAAAGAGGGGCAAAATATATACGCCTAAAAATGACGCAAATCATCCTAAATAAATATTCTAAATATTTATTCCATTCTTCTACCAATTAAATAAATATTCTAAATTTATTTAATCGATTCACTAATCCATAATTAAATAAATTCAATTTATTTAATTAAAATTCTTCTAAATGTCCTACCCAATTAAATAATCATAAATTATTTAATTAATCCAAATTCCTCTATCCTAAGTTCTAAATTCAAAAATCCACCTCACCTTTACACCTCACCTTGTCCACCTCATCAGGTTGCACATGTAATTAAATATATTTAATATTTAATTACCTATTTTTCTCTCACCCACATGGCCTATTTCTTCTCAAATCAGAAGTTAGTTAACTAATCAATCAAATCTGTTAACTAATTAGTCATTTGAGTTCACTGGTCAATCTATTATGTTGACTCCTCAATCAACCCAGTTCACTGGTCAATCAATTCAGTCAATCCCATAATCCACTCTTCTAACTGATCAATCAAGTCTGTTAACTGTTTAGTCAATGGAGTTAACTCTCCAATCAATTTTGTCACATCCCCTCTTTCATGATGGAGCTGGGACACTTGTCACATTTCTACTGGTTGCACATTCCTCAACCATCCTCAGCCATTGATCTTCATATCTTCTCTCAACCGTTGATTCTCATTCTTCTAAGTCTATAAATGAAACCTCATCCCTCCATTCTAATCATCCAGGCTTTTGACATCGTTACTCTGCAGAAATATCACCAGTGCGCCTTTGGCATCCTTTGACCATTCACAAGCTTAAGATCACATACTTGCATTGGAGCTCATCTTCATTACATATCACCTTAGCCATTTACCATCGACTTTCTACGAACAGCTAAAAAGAGTGCACTCTCTGAGGGCTCCCTTCATCTGCAAACGGACGATTGTAATAGGCAAACAATAAAAGCATCGGTTTCAAGGAAGGTTTGCTTTGTGTTATTCATTGCTATTTTCGTTTAATCTTTCTTGTTATCCACTATTCTGTTAATGTTTGGGTCTTATTTAATTCATTTGATTGATCACCATTTTACCCTTACAGAATGTTTTTGGGTGGCATTGGATTGCAATTTTGGGTAGCCTTCATATGATGATTCAGATTTGATACAAATGCAAGATAAATATGATAACACACGCAAGTAGGCAAGCAAGCATGCACAAATGATTCAAAAAGAAACAAGGTATTGCCCCTATCAAGTTGTAAACCAATGATTAAGTGATTGATTGATTGATTGATTATGATAACGATGGTGTCTGGTTTCAAGAAATTAAACATGTCGCATAAGACACCTAGTCTAGTTTCGACAATGCAATATCTTGTATAAGACAATTGATTGACTAATTGCTACTAGTGTTGTTGGCCATGTGAATCAACACAAAGATTTGATTAATTGATTGATTGATTGATTTGGTTTACGTCAAGATTAGGATCAAGACCAAAGGATGCAATTGGATAATTTGGCAAGATTGATTAGCTTGATTGGTATGGATTGAGGATGACTCGACTTTGAGTTCATTGCTTAGAATTTTGATTTGATGATGATTTTTTTTTTGTATTTTGAAATGTTTTGATTTTTTTTGGATTTTGAAATGTTGTTATTTTTTTGTATTTTGACATGTTTTGAAATGGCATTGGATGGAAATTTGGAGAGCCTTTATGCTAGATACCAATGACAAGGGAAAACCAAGTCTAGGTGCAAGGAGGAAGGTAGGATTGGATAAATAGATAAAAGGATGGGCAACAAGGGATGGAATAGATGTATGCGTAAGAGAGCAAGGACGTGATCTCCAAGGACTATCTCGCATAGGAATAACTGGCCCCATTCTAGGTGTAATACTTAGGATTTGACATGACAAAGCCTATGATGATAGGATGATGATAAAATGGATTTTGGAAAGGATGAAGTATGTCAAGAGATATCCAAAATATTTGTCAACATTCTCCCCCATTTCTTTGTCAAGATCAAAAGGAGGAAGGGAGGATGGATGGAATCAATATGGTAGGTATGGTAAGACAGGATGGAAATGGTGTGATGGATAGATAGGATATGATACTATGAAAACTGATAGGTTGGATGAAACAATGTGCCCGCAAGTGTAAGTGACATAGAAGATCAACCTACACATTGTTAGGGTTAGCCGACATAAGATATCAATTAAATGCAAATAAAGATTAAACAGAGGAATGGAAATACATAGAAATAATAACAGGGAGAGATAAGTTTTAACGTGGTTCACCCAAACTCGAGCTACATCCACCAAACAAAGAGTCCAATATTATTATCCAGTAAATCAAACTAATTACAATCAGCAATCCCTACAACTCAATACCACTCAAATGCTACAATACAATATATCAAAACCCTAACCCTTAGCTGCTTTTATCAAGCTTTTTGTCAGTTACAAAAATAGGGTTTTCTTATGTTGGTCAATGAAAAAATAACTCCCAGTGCCTTTATAAAATAATAAAAAACTGTGTGGGGTTTTGGGGGTGCTGCCCCCGAGCCCCTGCAAGGGCGCTGCCCCTTGACCCCGCCCTGTATCGCGACAGGGAATGCGCCAGGGGAGCTACCCCTAGACCCTGCAAGGGGCGCTGCCCCCAAACCCCTGCAAGGGGTGCTGCCCCTTGACCCCGTAGGAATTTGGGGGCAAACCGCGCCGATAAAAGTGGGGAAAAATGTAACCTCTGAGTCTGATTAGGCTCCATATAACAACAATCTCCCACTTGGAGACTGATTAGACTCCACACCATATCATCTCCCACTTGGAGACTAATCATAACACCACTGACCTTGTAGCTTCCACTAGAAATAAGCACCCTGGACTTTGCTATTCTATTTTTATTGTTTTCAGTCGAGAAGACCAACCGAAGCTGAAGAGGAGCTCAGCTTCTCCCTTGTCACTGCCTTTGTAAACATATCCGCTGGATTATCATCTGTATGTATCTTTTCCAACTGTAATTGTCCATCATCCAACACTAACCGAATGAAGTGATACCTCAACTGTATGTGTTTGGTCTTTGAATGCAAGGCAGAATTCTTTGCAAGATGTATGGCACTCTGACTGTCTGTATACAAATAACAATTAACCTGTTGTTTGCCCAATTCTTCCATGAAAGATTGCAGCCATATTATCTCCTTGCTTACCTCTGTTGCAGCTACATATTCTACCTCTGTGGTGGATAAAGCAACCACCTTTTGCAACCTGGAAATCCAACTCACCGCTGTTCCACCTACAGTAAAGACATAACCTGTAGTACTCCACCTGGTATCAATATCTCCTGCCAAATCTGAGTCTACATAACCTACTAAATCAGCATTAGAGCCCCTAAAACATAAATGTTTATTGGATGTGCCTCTCAAAGATCTGAGAATCCATTTTACCACATTCCAATGCTCCAATCCGGGATGACTCATATACCTGTTGACCACTCCTACAGCATGTGCAATATCTGGTCTCGTGCATACCATGGCATACATTAAACTTCCTACAGCTGAAGCATATGGTACCTTGGACATTTTCTCGTCCTCCTCTTGTGTCTTAGGACACATCTCCTTAATCAATTTCAAATGACTAGGCAAAGGTGTGCTGACAGCTTTTGCATTCTCCATATCGAAACTCTGCAGCACCTTTTCAACATAAGCAGCCTGAGATAGAGTCAATTTTCTGTTCTTCCTATCTCTACAAATTTTCATACCAAGGATTTGTTTTACTGCCCCCAAATCCTTCATATCAAATGATTGTGCTAACTGTTGTTTTAACTCTCTTATGTGATCCATGTTAGACCCAGCTACAAGCATGTCATCAACATATAAACATAAAATAATGTAGCTGTCATTATCGAACCTCTTAAAATAAACACAATTGTTAGAATTACACCTACTATAGCCTTGCTTAGCCATAAAACTATCAAATTTCACATACCATTGCTGAGGTGCTTGTTTCAGGCCATACAAACTCTTCTTCAATCTGCACACCTGTTTCTCCTTACCTTTGACCTCAAATCCGTGGGGTTGTTCCATGTATATCTCCTCCTCTAAATTACCATGGAGAAAGGCAGTTTTCACATCTAGCTATTCCAAAAGCAAATCTTCAGTAGCCACAATACTTAAAATAGTACGAATAGAAGTCATCTTGACAACCGGAGAAAATATCTCATCAAAATCAATGCCCTTTTTATGTGCAAATCCTTTTACAACTAACCTGGCCTTAAATCTTTTCTTACCTCCATCTTCCTCTTTCAGCTAGTAAACCCATTTGTTTGGTAAAGCCTTTTTACCTGCAGGTAACTTACATAATTCCCAAGTCTGATTTTTCAACAAGGAGTCCATTTCTTCTTTCATAGCAAGCTCCCACTGAACCTATGTATCCACCTGCATAGCTTCATCATACCCTTCGAGTTCACTAGCATCTATTAACAAAATAGAATACAAAGAGGGAGAAAACCTTTCAGGAGGTCTACTTAGCCTTGTTGACCGTCTAACATTCACTAGAGTTTGTGGTATTTCTGGTTGCTGTTGCGGAGCATAAGGAACCACTGGAACATCACTATTTGGAGTATCATCTAGCACCACATAATCTTTTGCTTTCTTCTCATGCTGTTACAACTGATCTTTGTACAACACCTTCTCATTGAATATGACATCCCTGCTTCTCACAATTTTCTAATTTTCAAAATCCCAAAGCCTATAACCAAATTCATCAATGCCATATCCAACAAAGGTACACTTTTTTGATTTTGCATCCAGCTTGGTTCTATTTTCAGAATCTACATGTGCAAATGCTTCACATCCGAAAGTTTTGAGAAAAGAATAACTCAACTTCTTACCTGTCCATGCTTCCTCTGGAATACCACAGCCCAAAGGAACTAAAGGACCTCTATTAATTAAATATATAGTAGTGTTGACAGCCTCTGCCCACATGTTTAAAGGCAGCCCAGCATGCAATATCATGGTCCTTGCACGCTCCATTATTGTCCTATTCATGTGTTCAGCCACTCCATTTTCCTGTGGAGTCCCTGGAATCATTTTCTGCCTACGAATTCCATTAAAGGAACAATAATCCTCAAATTCTTTGCTGCAATACTCACCACCATTATCAAATCTGAGACATTTTAATCTTTTACCTGTCTCATTCTCAACCAAGCTTCTCCATTTCTTAAATGTTTCAAATACATCAGATTTCTGTCTAAGGAAATAAATCCAGACCTTCCTAGTTGAATCATCTATGAATGTAACATAATACCGAGAGCCACTGAGAGAAGATACTTGAGCTAGTCCCTATACATATGTATGCATAAGCTCTGACTTTTCATTTTTCTTTTGCTTCCCATCTTTGAGAAAACTGACTCTCTTTTGTTTTCCATACACACAACTTTCATAGAAATCCATATTAATACATTTCAGACTTGGTAAAACTTTCTTAGAATGAAGTACCTTCATACCTTTTTCACTCATATGCCCAAGTCTATTATGCCACAGCGTTGTCTTAGAACCTACAGCAACTATTTCAGTCTCTTCCTGCGAACCTGCAGCAACTATTCCTGAACCTGTTTGTTTTTTCTCTGCAACAGCTAAAGTAGAAGGAAAAGTATGACCTATACAAAGATATAAGGTGCCTACTTTCACACTTTTTGCTACTACTAAGGCACCTTTTGAAACCTTCCAATTTTTATCAATAAATGTAATAATGCAACCTTGTTCAACTAGCTATCCTACTAAAATTAAATTCCTACTGAGCCTTGAAACATGCCTTACCTCTTGTAGTAGCCAATGATTCCCATCCTGTAACTTAATCTTGATTCTTCCCTTTCCAACAATCTGATAGGGTTTGTTATCTCCCAAATAAACCAACCCAAAATCCTCTTGGACATAATCAAGAAAATAACTTCTATGGGGCGTAGCATGAAATGAGGCCCCTGAATCTAAAACCCATGAATCATCAGCATTATCTAGGGAAAGAATCAAAGCATCATCTTCAGATTTATTACTTACCACATTTGTTTCCTTATTACCTTCTTGTTTGTCTCCTTTATTTTTCTGAGACTAGCAATCTTTCTTCAGATGACCTAGTTTCCCACAGTACCAGCAATCCTTCTATCCTCTGATTTGGGATCTTTTGTCCTTTGATTTTTCTCGTGACTTCCCATGACCTCTAGAACCTTTTCCTCTCTCCTTTGATCTGCCCCTACTTTCTGCATTCAAAACACTGCCTGATGTGGATCCACCTGAGCTTTTCTTACAAATTTCCTCACTCAGAATAACACCAACAACATCATCAAATTTTAGGGTATTTGAACCATAAACAGAGTTACTAACCGCCATTACCAAACTATCCCAGCTTTCAGGCAATAAACATAATATCAAGAGAGCTCTAACTTCTTCATCAAATTTTACATTTACAGAAGTCAATTAACTAACAATCATATTAAATTCATTTAAATGACTTGTCATAGATCCACCTTCAACCATTTTCAAATTAAACAAACGCTTCATGAGAAATACCTTATTTGAGGATGAGGGTTTTTCATACAATTTAGCCAAAGCTTTCATCAGACCATCTATTGTCTTCACTTCCGTTATATTGAATGCCACCGATAGTGTCAGGCACAATCGAATGGTTCCCAGTGCCTTTCTCTCAAGAAGATTCCAATCCTCATCAGACATTGTTGCCAGTTTCTTGGCTACTCCTTCCAACGGCCTTCATAAATCCTTTTGATAGAGGTAATCCTCCACCTGCATCTTCCATAACTGATAGTTCTGCCCATTGAATTTATTGACCTTCAATTTACCCTCGTCCGCCATTGCTCCCACTCAACCGTGAGACTTTCCTGTAGACGATAATCAAACACAACCTGCTCTGATACCACTTGTTAGGGTTAGCCGACAGAAGATATCAATTAAATGCAAATAAAGATTAAATAGAGGAATGGAAATACACAGAAATAATAACAGCAAGAGACAAGTTTTAATGTGGTTCACCCAAACTCGGGCTACATCCACCAACAGAGAGTCCAATATTATTATCTAGTAAATCAAACCGATTACAATCAGCAATCCCTGCAACTCAATACTGCTGCAAATGCTACAATACAATATATCAAAACCCTAACCCTTAGCCGCTTTTATGAAGCTTTTTGTTGGTTACAAAAAATAGGGTTTTCTTATGTCGGTCAATGAAAAAATAACTCCCGGTGCCTTTATAAAATAATGAAAAACTGTGTCAACTTTTATTGGCACTGCCCCTTGACCCCGTAGGAATTTGGGGGGAAACCACACCAATAAAAGTGGAGAAAAATGTAGCCTTTGAGTCTGATTAGGCTCCATATAACAACACACATGATGCCTATTTGCCAGGTTTTCATCATGGTACTTATCCGAGGTGCCACCAATGGTGGTTTTCACCATTAGACGAAAGGATTTCTCTTTGGTTTTTTTATTTTTTCATCTTTTTTTTTATTTTGTTTTTTGAATTTTTGAATGGGAGAAGGGGAATATGGATAGGAGGGACTCAAGTGTCTCGTTAGAGATGGATGTCGTCGCATGGACCATGTCAATATGCTCATAGATGTTGGTAGAGGATTGGATAAAAGGGAGATGGATTAGGTAAACAGTGGATTATAAAAGGTTTATGCATGGAAAGATAGTGGATTATGATGTGGATTATGCTTGGGAGGATAATGGATTATGATGTGGATTATGTAGGACTTATGCAAGAGCTGGATGAAAGGTTTATGCAAAAGCATGGACCATAGGGAGGTGATGGGTGAAATATGTGGGATAATGGTTGAATGATGGGGTGGAGCTATGGAATGGAATCATGACCAACAGTTGCACACACCATGATAAATGTTGAAGCTTTTGATTGGATGGGGGTGTAGGAAGCAATGGTGATATTTGCTGAGGGAATGGATGACGTAAGCATTTAGGGACTCACATAGACTTAGTGTTTTTATGATTTTTTCTTTTCTTGTAGGATTTTTCGGATTTTTGGATGGAATGGAAATTTTGAATGGAAGAAGATGGGGATTTTTGAGAGGTGGATGCTTCATTTGATTTGACTTATTTTTTCTTAGCTACCTAAACCATTTTGGTTTTTGACTTTTGTTTTGGAGGTATGGGCTTGGGTAGATTTTTAGATTGATTTTGCTTTGACTTTTTGAATTGATGTCCTAAAGCATTAGGATCCTTAGGATATTTAGTTTTATGGGTAGAGGCATCCAAATGTTTATTTTTGAATCCTGTGGGCTTACTGGAAGCTTCATGTTTGCTCGATGTGTGCATTTGTTGATCATGATTAGGAATGTGAGGGGATTTATGGATGATAGGGATATTAGGCATTGGAAGCAATGGTGGTAAAGTGGATGGAGGAATATTAGGAGTTGGAAGTAATGGAGGTAAAGTGGATGGTGGAAGGTGTCTGATCACATGCTTTTGACATTTGTAGGATGATGGAGATGGAATGGCAACATATGTTTTAGGTACATGATAGGATTGGTGATGGAAAGTAGTGGGCTTAAGGTGCATGGAGGAAGTACCAACATCTTTAGATTATTTTCCTTGGGGTGTATCTCCAAGTCCATATGAGTGTGGAGGAACTTTGACATGGATGGGCTCTAAAATTCCTTGTTCATGAAGGCATAAGTCTTTACCTTAGTAGTTCATTTTTTGGAGTATGCAGTGGACAATGGGACTATATGTGTTTTGGCCATTAGACATGAGATCATTATTGGATGGAGGACAAATGCTTTTGTTATCCTAGGGAAGAACATTTATGGATGAAGGTGGATAGACCAAGGGGATATGATGGTGGACTTGAAATGGGGTCGATGGTAGATGTGGAAGGACCATTAGGATCTTGACTAGCACTGTGTTCACTAAGATCCACGCTATTGGTTTGATCATCTGTGTGTGCTTGGGTGCCACGTATCTCATCATAGGGAGTGGATGTTTGTGGATCATGGATAGGTGGAGTGATAAGCTCTTGACCATGGAATGCATAAAGTTGACTTAGAGGATCATCATGGCCTTCTTGATCATAGGTAGGATGTTGATCATAAATGGGAGCTTGATCATAGATGGGATTAAGTATGTTATGGATGGGCTACATAGAAGAGATTTGATCTTGATTAGAATTAGGAGCTACTAGTTCTGCATGCTTTGGATTAGACCCTTGACATATCTCTTGACTTGGAATGGAAGTGGAAGTGGAGGACTCTTGGAGAGGCTCGACATGTTGTGGACCACATGGTGGGCTTGAAGGGATGGACATGATTTTTGAGGACTCTTTGATTGGATTAAGGATAGGTGTTTGACATGGGCATGGATTATTCCTTGCTAGTAGCCAATGGATCACATCCTTTGCAAGTGTAAGTGTGGATGGACAATATAGTGGATGGATAATGAGGGATGAAGTTGTAGGCTTAGGATTAGGATTAAGTTGAGTGGAAAGTTCCCATGGTGGAGGAATAAAAGGGGTGGAATATGTTGTAGGATTATGGAATGGAATCATGACCAACAGTTGCACACACCATGATAAATGTTGAAGCTTTTGATTGGATGGGGGTGTAGGAAGCAATGGGGATGTTTGCTTAGGGAATGGATGACGTAAGCATTTAGGGACTCAGATAGACTTAGTGTTTTTATGATTTTTCCTTTTCTTGTAGGATTTTTGGGATTTTTGGATGGAATGGGATTTTTGAATGGAAGAGGATGGTGAGGATTTTTGAGAGGTGGATGCTTCATTTGATTTGACTTATTTTTTCTTAGCTACCCAAACCATTTTGGTTTTTGACTTTTGTTTTGGAGGTATGGGCTTGGGTAGATTTTTAGATGGATTTTGCTTTGACTTTTTGAATTGATGTCCTGAAGCATTACGATCCTTAGGATTTTTAGTTTTATGTGTAGAGGCATCCAAATGTTTATTTTTGAATCCTGTGGGGTTACAGGAAGCTTCATGTTTGGTTGATGTGTCCATTTGTTGATCATGATTAGGAATGTGAGGGGATTTATGGATGATAGGGATATTAGGCATTGGAAGCAACGGTGGTAAAGTGCATGGAGGAATATTAGGAGTTGGAAGTAATGGAGGTAAAGTGGATGGTGGAAGGTGTATGATCACATGCTTTTGACATTTGTAGGATGATGGAGATGGAATGGCAACATATTTTTTAGATACATAATAGGATTGGTGATGGAAAGTGGTGGGCTTAGGGTGCATGGAGGAAGTACCAACATCTTTAGATTGTTTTCCTTGGGGTGTATCTCCAAGTCCATATGAGTGTGGAGGAATTTTGACATGGATGGGCTCTAAAATTCCTTGTTCATGAAGGCCTAAGCATTTACCTTGGTAGTTCATTTTTTGGAGTATGCGGTGGACAATGGGACTATATGTGTTTTGGCCATTAGACATGAGATCATTATTGGATGGAGGACAAATGTTTTTGTTATCCTAGGGAAGAACATTTATAGATGAAGGTGGATAGACCAAGGGGATATGATGGTGGACTTGAAATGGGGTCGATGGTAGATGTGGAAGGACCATTAGGATCTTGACTAGCATTGTGTTCACTAAGATCCACGCTATTGGTTTGATCATCTGTGTGTGCTTGGGTGCCACTTGTCTCATCATGGAGAGTGGATGTTTGTGGATCATGGATAGGTGGAGTGATAAGCTCTTGACCATGGAATGAATAAAGTTGACTTAGAGGATCATCATGGCCTTCTTGATCATAGGTAGGATGTTGATCATAAATGGGAGCTTGATCATAGATGGGATTAAGTATGTTATGGATGGGTTGCAGAGAAGTGATTTGATCTTGATTAGAATTAGGAGCTACTGGTTCTGCATGCTTTGGATTAGACCCGTGACATATCTCTTGACTTGGAATGGAAGTGGAAGTGGAGGACTCTTAGAGAGGCTCGACATGTTGTGGACCACATGGTGGGGTTGAAGGGATGGACATGATTTTTGAGGACTCTTTGATTGGATTAAGGATAGGTGTTTGACATGGGGATAGATTATTCCTTGCTAGTAGCCAATGGATCACATCCTTTGCAAGTGTAATTGTGCATGGACAATATAGTGGATGGATAATGAGGGATGAAGTTGTAGGCTTAGGATTAGGATTAAGTTGAGTGGAAAGTTCCCATGGTGGAGGAATAAAAGGGGTGGAATATGTTGTAGGATTATGGAATGGAATCATGACCAATGGTTGCACACACCATGATAAATGTTGAAGCTTTTGATTGGATAGGGGTGTAGGTTGCAATGGTGATGTTTGCTTAGGGAATGGATGATGTAAGCATTTAGGGACTCACATAGACTTAGTGTTTTTATGATTTTTTCTTTTCTTGTAGGAGTTTTGGGATTTTTGGATGGAATGGGAATTTTGAATGGAAGAGGATGGTGGGGATTTTTGAGAGGTGGATGCTGACAGGTTGTCGCTGTACCTCATCATTTAATCTGTTTTTAGATGTCAAAGAACCAGGGCTATGTCCAAGGTTGTCTGCAACTAGGGACTCTAAGTGACCAGTTTATAGCTAACCCTAATGCTTAAAAAAATTGACTAATCTATCTGCTTGTTGAATAAATGTAATGAATGCTGTAAAACAGAATAAAACAGGAAATGTACTCAAAGCAAAGAAACAATAACATGCATCTATCTATTAAAATAGGAAACACCTTTATAAAAGAAAACTTGGAACAATAAAATAGAGATACTAGCCTCCTGCCTGAATGGTGAGAGTGGGCCCTTGCTCCACACCTTTGAGGCTGAAGGCTATTGCAGGAAATCAGCACAAAAGATGATCTAAACTAAATTCAGTCCAACTCATTCATTTCTGTATTCATGAAAATATATGGCTATAACAAAACTAAGATCTCTGAAAATCAGAATAATTTTACCATCGTTGTTCTATTACTATTTCTGAGAGTATATATAAAAAGAGTGATGATATACCACTGAACTTATCTATCAGTTTTTCTAGGAGATGACACCATCTCTTATTTGTACTTAACTGTCTAACTTATGAAAGATCACCATGCAAGAAAAGTAGACTTGAGTGGAACATAAGTCCACTCAGAGGTCTAAGTTTAAGTCTTAATACACTTGGGCATCAAAGCCCTGAAAATAAGAATATTGGATTAGTTTAATTCGTAACTCATGCAAAATCTTTGGAAAGATAAAACTTCAGCAATTTAACTGATAGTTGACCCTTCACCACTCAGGTGATGATTTGAGTGAAGTGAGGGGGGTATATAGGATCGCTACTGAAGTGTCTGGTCGGCAGCTCTGTCTGGAAACATGCCCTGTTCTTAGGAGGCGTCGGAGATAGCTGTTCCTATCTACAGCTCTGGAGATATTCTAGACATTCGTAGAGCTCTGGAGAGTCATTCCCCATATCTTCGAAACACCAGGTGTCACTGTTCTTTGTTATTGTCTCCGGAGATCATTGAAGACGATCTCCACAGATGCACAAAATTGTTGTTTCTGGCATCTACACCTACTGATTCAAAAAGAAAGAGAAATTCTACATTTTTTTCCATTAATCCCATGCACATTAGTCACCTAATCAGAAATTCTAATCTCAAGTAATCTATCTTAATTAATCACAAAATAGAACAATCTTGCTAACTTATTTGAGTGCAGACACAAGGAAGATGAACTGAATAGGGAAAAAAGAGAGGCAAAAAGGGGTGTATTTTATGAGTGCTATTTGGCACTCATCATCCCCCCCATACCTAAGGTTTGGCAGGTCCTCCTGCTTTTCACATCCTAGATTTATTTTGACAAAGCAATCTGTCAGTCAGACTATACTCCTGGAGATAGGTTGTCCAAGTGGTTTTGTTGGTGTTACCATTTCCTCTATACTTGTCAACTTGCTTCATCCAGTCTTGCAATTTTTCATCTTCTAGTTGTTCTTGTTGATAACTGAGAGGGGGGGGTGAATCAGTTATCCTAATTATTTCCCTTATTGAACTTTCCTTTTAATTGAAGCAGCATAAAATCAAACACAAAACATTAACCATGAAATAAGAAACACATGACACAGTATTTTTGACGTGGAAACCCTGTTAAGGGAGAAAACCACGGGGTGATTAACCCAAGAATTATTCTCTGTTAGAAGAATAGGAAATTACAAAAATGGCACTTGCCAATTAGGGCTCACTGCCCGAGCACACTGCTCACAAGAGGCCCACTGCCTACAAGAAGACACACTGTCTACAAAGTGATGAGAATCACAGTCTTGAACTGATTGGAAGCATCTGCACATGCTGGAGTTCAGTTCCGGTTAGGTTCAGTACACTGATCTGCTGCACTTCATCTTTCCTCTGTTCTTTATTCTGCTATCCTTCACATACCGGATCTTTTTGTTACCTCTGCCCTTTATCTGGACTTATTCGCATATCTCTCCACACCACACCTCACTTCACAACTAAATCCATCCTCTATATATATCTGCACAAGTAATTTCATCACCTTTCTAGTCGGCATCCGGAACAGTCTAGTTTCTTATAAACTTTCATTCTGTCGGCTGAATCCTTCCTCACCAAGCAATGCGGATCAAGCATATACTTGTAGATATCATTAATCATGTCGGCCAAACATGATTCATGCCTTCACAACTTCTGTCATCATCAGTAACCCATCCGGAAAGCAGTCTGATACTCTGCCAGTCTGTTCTTCCTCTGTTTTCACTGTCTCTCAGGAATCCGGTACTCAACCATTCATATCTTTTTCTTTGTTCATCACCGGAGGCTAAATCCTTGGAATATACCACTCAGGGTAGTCCTTTTGACTTTCCCAAATCCGCACTGTACCAAGACACTTCCACTGAGAGGTCCGGACCAATCTGTCGGACCTTGCCACATGCTCTGTTCTTCTTCACCGGACCACAACATTCTTTATTCTGACTTCCGGTAGAGACACATCATGACTTGCGGATATGTGGGATGACCTTTGTTGCCATCAATGACAACAACCATGAATCCATATAGTGTCTCTTGCCAACAATCTCCCCCTTTGGCATTGATGGCAACACTTAGTGAAAAATGACTAAGTGTTTTCACTATGCTCCCCCTTTGCTGATGCTCTGTCTTTATATACAATTTCCGGAACTCCCCCTTAGTTGGATCCCTCATTTTTCACTGCTCCTCACTCCCCCTTTGACATCAATGGCAAAGGGTAGGGTCCGCATATCAAAATTTTCAAAAAATTTCTTATACTTAGCCGCATATTTACATACTCACATATATTGAAGAATGTCTGCAAAGGATGTCTGTAATTGAATCATTTCGGTAGCCCAACTTTGCTTCATTCTGTCCAAAATTGAAATGTGACCACTTAACAAAAATGCAAACGCTTCTGCCCGCTTGAGATCTGTCGGATCTTTTGTTTGGGCGGTGGTCCTAGCATCACTGATGGCCTCATGCATGGTTTCCAACTTAGGGATTATAATCCTTCTAAGTTCTCCCATCCGGTTGGTGATGTTCTTCCTTTCCTTCTCAAGATTCTTTATTTCGTTCAAGACTGCAATAGTCTGACATTCTTGATTTATTATAGAGGAAGAGAGAGGATCAAAACTTTGAGATAAGCTTTGTAGCTTATCCTGTTCCTCTTTTATTTTCTTGTCAAATGCTGCTGTTGCCTTTGACCAGGATATACAAAATTTATAGATATCACCGCCATCCTTAAGAGCATTCTTTAAGCTCTTTATTCCAATGCTTACAATCTTCCTATCTTTAGAAATTAATTCTAATATCTCTGAAAATCTCTTATCCAAAAATTCCTTCCAGACCTTTTCTTCAGCTGATTTTTCTAGAGAATCAAAATGTGTATCAACACTGCTGACTAAGGTTTTTAGATTACCGGAAGTGGAGGCTGTCGGATCTATTTGGATTGATGGCATGATCTTCACAAGTACTCCGGAGGCAGCCTCTATCAACTCACAGTCTTCCATATGAGACTTCAAGAGCTTTTCATTTGCCTTGGCATTTGCAAATGAAGCTATCTTCATTGTTTGTACCGGAGAGAGAGAGTCAAAATCAAATGGGCCTTTTAGAAGCTCCGGTTCATCAATCTCTAAAGTTTCTTTACTCAAAAATTGTTGAACAGTTTGTGCAGTGTCTCTTGCCGGAGACAGATGTTTCTTTTCTTCTGCAGTCTTAGAACTGTCAACCTCTTTGTCTTTCACCACTGCTTCCTTCTCCTGTAATTGCTCTTCTTCTTTGGATCCGGAGACTATAGGGGAAACCGGAGGAGAGATGCTAACTTGTTCATGGGCCACTTCTTCTGGAGCAGAGGGTCCCAAGTCCTCACTTGTCTGTTCAGGGCTCACTTCTTTTGGAACAGAAGATTCCAAATCAGCAGCTGTTTCTGCACCTAAGTCCTCTACAACAGGAAGATTGAACCTTTTGAAGGCCTTCCGGAAGATCTCTTCTGTTTCTTGGGCCACTTTGTCAGTCTCACCAAGCATGAGTTGATTCATCCTGGCTTTGCTTCTGAACTCATCTTTGCAGTCCTTGAAGATAATGTTCATTGTCTTGGGATCAATTTGAGGATATAGCTGAATAGCTATCTGCTCCCAGATCTCAAGATCTTTGGCATGAGCATTATTCTTTCTTACTTCCATTTCCTTCTCTAGGCTTTTAGGAATGAGAGATATGATCTCAATGAAAGCCTTATTGTATATGTTCAGATATTTAACTGTGGCTTCCTGCAGAGTCTTTTGGTCTGCCTCACTGAAGTCATCATAGGATTCAGTCATTGGTTGAAGGTTTCCATCCACCGTGACCGACTTGATTATGCTCGCTAGTGACAGAGTGGGCTTTTCAACAGTTACCTCTGCCATTTCATCCTTGTCTTGGCCTGTGGAGGGCTTACCGGATCCTTTCTTCTTCTGTTTCTTTGCTTCTCTTACTCCCTCATCTGATTCTGTTTCCTCTTCATCCTTTTGGCTTCCATAAGCCCTTGTGGCTTTTGTCTTGGATCTCTTACCGGATGCCTGGACTTCCGGTTTTGAACTTTTGGTTGAGGGAGGTGCAGATCTCTTTGTTGATCTGGTCCGGGTGGGAGCTCCAACCGGAGCACTTTCTTTGCTTTTCTCTTCTTCCTCGGCCTTCCTCCTCTTTTCCCGGCTGGCATCAAGTGCCTCCTTTGAGATACCTAGGCCTTGAGCAATGTGCTCTACTTCTTTTCTTACCTTTCTTTTAATCTCAGGTTCCCTGAGTTCTACATGTATTTTTACACTCAGCTCCTCAAAGGTTCCAAACCTTTCTGCCTTAGGATCTTTGGGCTGACTTAGCATGTGTTGAACATGCAGCTCCACTATCTGTTCATCAACTTCATACCCCATGGGCATGATCCAGACAGTCCTTGGCTCCACTGCCTCCATTAGGCACTGATCAGTGTCAACCATAAAGCACACTGAGTCCTTGTATTTCTCAATGAGAGACTGGGGAATTCTCTCTCTTGCTTGCATCATGCTCTGAAAGTTTTTGAAGTATCCCCATAGAGCTGAATTTCTCGCTTTTGCATCCCCAAGTCCATGCAAGTAGTCTCTTATCTGGACTGCAACAGGTTTGTCATTCTGCCATACCCATCCACTTGTTCCGGGTAGCTCATTCATGAAATAGAAGAATAGACATACAATAAGAGTATCATACTTAAAGGAATTCTTCTTATCCTTCTTGATTTTCTGTATGTTTTCCATTAATTGGCTTAGTAGTAGTTCGCAGAGATCATATTCTGCATTCTTTCTTAACATTTCATAAGCAGTGTATATTGCCGTTCCGGATACAGAATTCTCCCTGCTGGAGTGATAGATCTTGTATCCTATTATCATTGATGCATATTTGATATCTGGATCGGAGATGTCTTCAATGGTCATTGCCCTTTTGTCAAATTTTGATCCGGTGGCCTCAGTTACAATGTTGTTCTTGACAGATTTGAGGATAGGTACTCCTCCGGAAGAGTATAGGCCAGTTACTGCTCTAATTGCCTCTTTTGTGATCTTGCAGGGTCTATCTAGCCATAGAAAGTTGTCATGCATCCTGCTCAGTACATACCGGACCCATTCATCCTCTTCAAAACAGGGGAAATGAATAAATTGCTCAAATTGTTTCTTCTGAATATCCTTATACTCTGGTTTAAGCTCAAAAGCATTGTCAATCAGCTGCTTGTGATAGAGGTCTCTTAATTTGAATTCCCCAAATTCCTCAATGTTTGCATGTATGTAAACCCTAATGTCTTCGGTGTGTAGAACTCCGTGGGGAACACTAGAGAAGGCTCCTAGTGGGTCTACCTCCAATGATTTGTAGGGATGTTTCTTGAATGAGGGGCGAGGTCTATCAGAGATCTTAACTATGTTTGGAGTAGCCATTCTTCAAAGATTTGCAGTGAGGTAATGAAAAACGGAGAATACCTTATGCGCCTTCGGTTTGCACGGAGTGGTTGAATTGATTTATTTATGCAATAGCTTCGGCAGGAGATCCTTGGTGCTTGATGAACCTTGTTGCAGAGCTCCACTTTTCGCTTCTTCTCGAGTGCAGAATGAGCAAATGACCTTTGAGAAATCCCTTAAATTGCTCTGCGAACCCTAATATCTGTCTGCAATAAATGCTTCACCTACATCATTCCGGTTTGCCTTGTCTGGATAGTTTGGAGTATCCCGGATTGGTTCTGATCTGAGGATATCATCCAGATCTTTCAATCATGAATAAATCGAGGTAACATATTACAAGAGCATCCCAAACACTCTGTCCAATCCGCAGAACAAGATAGTGCATTTCCGGATCTTTCCGGACCTTTTTGTAATCCTCTATCATACCGGAGCATCTCCCTGAACAGGTCTTATTTGATCGATCACAGCTTCTTCATAACTCCATGCGGACCTCTGAAAACTTGACTGAAGTATCTCAAGATGCATATCTACAAACCCTTTGATCCGCATCTTGTGCCACATCCGGCACCACTTGTTTGGCTGGGGGAACAAGATTTTCTTTGAGTCTCCCCTTGAGCCTGAGCTCACTTTTTAATTTCCGGAAGAAATATCAGCACCAGAGTCTGGTGCGGATCCAACCTCTACATTCTCTGAACTTTTCTTCACCCAAATCTTGCTCATCTGATTCCTAACCTCATCCGCATTCATCTTTTGTTTACCCTTGTCTTGATTCTGATTATACACCGGACCTCTTTTGTCCTGATTCTTGTTTCTGCAGACTTTAGCATTATGACCGGACCTATTGCAGATTTGGCAAATAACATTTCTTTGCATATTTGACTGATATCCTCTTGATCTGCATTGATTTGCCATATGACCTATTCTATTGCATGTGAAGCATCTACCTTTGAATGATTTGTTTACTTGCATAGTTCTGCATTCATGGGATTTGTGTCCATACCTTTTGCAGTTGAAGCACTGTCCGGAGAAGGATGAATTATTCTGATTCATTCTCATTCTGCACTGATTAGCTTTGTGACCAAAGTGGTTGCAGTTGTGGCAGTATCCATTGAAGGATGGATATCTTTGAGCATTTGGCTGTCTTACCGGAGGTCTTCTAGGCCTGCTCCTTGGATTTTCTGATCCAAGATTCTTCTGACCGGATCCGGAGCTTTCTCCTTTCTCATATCCCAAGCCATACTTGTCATCTGTCCTCTTTTGACTTCCAAGAAGAACTTCAAGTTGAGCAGAACTTATCTTGAATTTCTCTTTGTATTCATTTGCTGTTTGAAGGTCTCTTTTGAGAGAGGCAATTTGATCCTCAAGTTTTCCTTCATTATCTTTGGCATCTTCAAGATCAGATTCAAGGTGTCTGATAATCCTGTCCATTTGGTGGCATTCTTCTGATTTTTCTTTAAGAGATTGTCTTAGATTGTCTTCAGCCTTTCTTTTTTCTTCAATCTCTTGAGTAAACTTTATAGTTCCTGATTCCATTTCATGTCTTAACATAATGACTTCTTTTGATAACTTTTCACATAACTTGGTTTGCTCAGTCAATTCTTCATTTGTATTGCTTTCTTCACTTTGTCTTGCCAACTGTTGAAGCAGCTCCTTTCTCTTTTTCATAGAGAGACTTAATTTGTCTTTTAATTCTCTCATGAATTCATCAGCCTGTTTGAGTCTTTCCTTTAATTCACTGACTTCAGAATTTGACTATTCAAGATCCTCAAGGGCAGTCTTGAGTTGCTCCCTTAAACCATATGCATCCATTTGAAATCCCAGATCTTCCTCAAGCTGTTAGGCTCTATTAGGAGGAACTTAGCTCTGATACCAATTGTTGATAACTGAGAGGGGGGGTGAATCAGTTATCCTAATTATTTCCCTTATTGAACTTTCCTTTTAATTGAAGCAGCATAAAATCAAACACAAAACATTAACCATGAAATAAGAAACACATGACACAGTATTTTTGACGTGGAAACCCTGTTAAGGGAGAAAACCACGGGGTGATTAACCCAAGAATTATTCTCTGTTAGAAGAATAGGAAATTACAAAAATGGCACTTGCCAATTAGGGCTCACTGCCCGAGCACACTGCTCACAAGAGGCCCACTGCCTACAAGAAGACACACTGTCTACAAAGTGATGAGAATCACAGTCTTGAACTGATTGGAAGCATCTGCACATGCTGGAGTTCAGTTCCGGTTAGGTTCAGTACACTGATCTGCTACACTTCATCTTTCCTCTGTTCTTTATTCTGCTATCCTTCACATACCGAATCTTTTTGTTACCTCTGCCCTTTATCTGGACTTATTCGCATATCTCTCCACACCACACCTCACTTCACAACTAAATCCATCCTCTATATATATCCGCACAAGTAATTTCATCACCTTTCTAGTCGGCATCCGGAACAATCTAGTTTCTTATAAACTTTCATTCTGTCGGCTGAATCCTTCCTCACCAAGCAATGCGGATCAAGCATATACTTGTAGATATCATTAATCATGTCGGCCAAACATGATTCATGCCTTCACAACTTCTGTCATCATCAGTAACCCATCCGGAAAGCAGTCTGATACTCTGTCAGTCTGTTCTTCCTCTGTTTTCACTGTCTCTCAGGAATCCGGTACTCAACCATTCATATCTTTTTCTTTGTTCATCACCGGAGGCTAAATCCTTGGAATATACCACTCAGGGTAGTCCTTTTGACTTTCCCAAATCCGTACTGTACCAAGACACTTCCACTGAGAGGTCCGGACCAATCTGTCGGACCTTGCCACATGCTCTGTTCTTCTTCACCGGACCACAACATTCTTTATTCTGACTTCCGGTAGAGACACATCATGACTTGCGGATATGTGGGATGACCTTTGTTGCCATCAATGACAACAACCATGAATCCATATAGTGTCTCTTGCCAACAGTTCTGTCCATATAGGGAGTGGTTCAATTATCAGAGGAGGTCTGAACTGCCCACCTATCCATTCCTGTTTATGTTTATCCATCATTTTGGATATCATCTTTGCCTTCCTCATGAATAGTCTCAGGTTTGCAAGGGTGACCACCTCTCTAAGTTTTTGCTCTGGGGTCAAAATACTCCATCTCCTCTTTGCTACAGCAAGTACAGGATTTCCTGAATTAATCATAAAAAGACCAAAGTCAATGGAGCATTCCTGCAAACTTTTCAAGTATAATGGCAATATGTTGGTTGCACTTGCAGGATGATAGATAAAGGACCTGAATTGGGTCTGAAAAGCAAAAGGATTGGGACATTCTTTTCTGATGAGGAGATCTGTTTTTGAATCCTTTTGAAGATGATCTTCCATCCTTTCATTCCAGACCTAGTGGTTTCTCATGAGGGACATGAATGCCTTAAGCTGGCATTCTCCCACAAAGTGATTAATCATGAAGGCTATATCATTAATGCAGAACCCATGTAAGTATAATTCACATAGGAAGTTTTTGTCTTCATCATTGCTTCTGGTGTAAGCTGCCATGAAACCTTCTGTTGTTTCAGTATCCTCATTTATTTCAGATAGGACTAAGGAGAGTTTCCTTTGCAGTACCCTTTCCTGTAGGAACATTGAATAGCTGGCACTTGGAGGCCTGCAAGATAGAATTTCTGAGGAAAGGGAGGCCATTTGAATGATTTTACTTTCTAAAGTTGCTATCCTTTCTACTCTAGCAGTGACTGCCCTTTGTAATTGCAACATTGGTTTGGAGGCCTCAAATTCCCTACACCTTTCCTCCCAATGAAACAAGGCTTTGGGAATGTTAATGGGAATTAGACCCACATAGGCATCTGTTTGAATTTCCTGTTCATTGGTTGCCCTTGGGCCAAACAGTTCTTGAATATATTCTTCTTGGTCATCCAATCTGTTATTGGCCCAAGTTAATTATTTATCCTGGCTTTGTACCTTTTTAATCAGTGCTGCCATTACTGTGAGGCCACTGTCTCTAGCCATGGTGAGCTTAGAAACCTTTTGTGCTGCTTCTTTTTCTTTTTCTTCCATTACTTTTGCTGCCTCACATTTCTGTGTTTCCAACTCTGCCTCCTTCTCCTGGATGATTCTGTCCTTGTTTTGGAGGTCTGTTTGGATATTTGCAATAGTTTGCTTCAGTTCCATCTCCATCTCTACTCTGACCTTCTTGAGGTTAGTAATAATCAAATTCTTTCCCCAGAGCATTCTTTTTAAATTTTTAATTTCTTCCATTAATTGTTGCTCTATTGAGATTTCTATATCCTCTTGGTCAAAGGGATGAGATAGAGTTTATGCCTCTGTTTCTATGGCTGTTGGCTGATTATTAATATTATCCATGGCCACCTGCCCTGCTTCCCCCAATGTATCCATGTGCCCTGTTTCTCCTTCTGCAGTGTTCCTATCTTGAGGATCCTCTACTGTTGTTGGTATTGATGAGGGTCCTGCTTTGTCCTCACATGTGCTCAATTCTAGGAGTGCAGTATCCTTCTCAGCTTGTGAGAGCTGCCTCTTCCTTTTGCTTCTCTGGAGCAAAGGTGGAACTGGTGCCTCCAGAGCAGGTCTCCCTTCCTCAGAATCTGAGGAGATAGTAACAGTTGGTAAGCTTCCTGTCTCCGAAGCACATGGTGGTGTTGAAACTGGACTTGACTCCATATGAACAAATGGTGCTGGAGAATTTTCACTTTGCTTCCTCTTCCTGACTAGAGGTATCTCATCTAAATCATGGGATGGTTCTTCAACCCACCATCTCCCCTCAATTCCCTGTCCTGACTTTTCCTCTGTTAATTCCTTAGGCCTAGATTCCTCAGGTAAAGTCATTTTTTGCCTGACTGACCGAGTCATGTATAGAGGTCATGTAAGAGCAGGCTCTGCAATTTGTTTGTTTTTCCCCTTCTTGTCAGGAATAGGGGCTGTAGATGATGTAGCCTCCTGTGAGGGTGATGTCCCTTTGTGAAAAGCTGTAGAGAAGGCTGTAGGCTCGGTTTCTTCATTCTGGTGAGAGGGAGAACTCTCATCCTCTGTTTGTGTTATCTCTGGTTCTCTGACCTGAGGGTTATTCTCAAGGAAGTTTTGCAATAGTTCTTCTCCATTGGCCTGAGATAGGAAGTGGTGCTTGACTATCAAGAAGATGAGGCCATGATGTTTCATGGGTCCCTTACCCTGCTGGTATTTCTCTGCAGTTGCCCTGATGGTAGAATACAGGAAATTAGGGATATTTATGTTATATTCGGGGTGCCTATTTCTGTCTAAGAAAAATTAGCATTTTCATTATGGGCCCTAAAACTATGGAGAATTGGTCATCACAAGTAAAGTACTTCATTAACCAGGTAGCAATAGTTGCCCAAGGGTTTGGGAGAGTGGACCTCAAAATTCCTTTGACCTCATTCTTATTTATATGCAATTGAATAGCAGGTTCACCACGAATAGAAAAATTTAATTAAATCAGTATACAAAGTTTTCAGGTGGTAGAACCTCTCACCTTGTTCGGGGAGTCCAGAGATGTGGCTGATAATTGTGGAGGAGAGACTGATTTAGTTTCCTCTCACAGTGGTCTAGTTGTCTCTTTGATGCAGAGGCATCCACACTATAACCTTCGCATATAGCATGAATGTCTGCAGACCAACCTCATCATCATCATCTTCGCCATCATCATCATATTCTGCTTTACTCTGTCAGCATCATCATCATGTTTCCTAAAACCACCAACAGCATCATCATATTTCAGATGATCACACTTATCCTCCTGCCGACTACTGTTCACCTCCTCCGCCAGTCGCCTATCATCATCATGATATTCAGCGGGCGCAAACATCCTCCGGTTGCACTGTTCATCGGGCACCGAACTCCATCGGCATCATGATATGCAACACTTCCTTCGTCAGCAGGATAACCAATATCCGGTTGCCCCAAAGATCCTGATGACGATCACCTTCAGCACCTTCCCTTCGATGCTCTGCTAGCCGATGACACAAGCAACAGCATCATGATCTACTTTATCCGGTCCTCTCGAAACCTCCTGATGATGCTTCACACTTTCTGCCGATGCCGATACTTAACCACTTAACAACGGCAGGATAAACTCGCATAAGGGGATATCTCAATATCCTGATGACGATGACGTCATATCCTGATGACGATGACGTCACCCAATATCCTGATGACCTCTTCAACACTTAGTCAAAAAAACCCAACTTTCACTCCCGCATCTACTCGCGATACGCGGATGTTTGGCACTCCCGATAGATGATCCTGATGCTGATACGCTCCTCCTCGGCTCCTCCTGATGATGATCAACCCGACGAACTCACACTTCATGTACTCGAAAACATCATGCTCTCCTTCACTTATCCGGATGACGATATCCGAACTGTCTGCAGGATATTCACCAAGATATCCTGATGATGCCGTTTTAGCGAACTTCTTCACTTAGTGAAATTTCACTTCGCCGATCCTCCAGGGATGACCCGATCCAACCTCAGGGTGATCTTCCAACTCAATCAGCTCGACCTAGCACATGAGGATGCTAGGCTTCTCAACATCTGTCGACCGCGATCCTGCACACCTGCATGCGAACAGAAAACAAGCTACAACCTACCCTACTGTACATCGCCATTCCACCGATCAGATGAGTCTGTTGGCAAGAGACACTATATGGATTCATGGTTGTTGTCATTGATGGCAACAAAGGTCATCCCACATATCCGCAAGTCATGATGTGTCTCTACCGGAAGACAGAATAAAGAATATTGTGGTCCGGTGAACAAGAACAGAGCATGTGGCAAGGTCCAACAGATTGATCCGGATCTCTCAGAGGAAGTGTCTTGGTGCAGTGCAGATTTGGGGAAGTCAAGAGGACTACCTTGAGTGGTATATACCAAGGATTTAGCCTCCGGTGATGGACAAGGAAAAAGATATGAATGGTTGAGTACCGGATTCCTGAGAGACAGTGAAAACAGAGGAAGAACTGACTGGCAGAGTATCAGACTGCTTTCCGGATGGGTTACTGCTGATGACAGAAGTTGTGAAGGCATGAATCATGTTTGGCCGACATGATTAATGATATCTACAAGTATATGCTTGATCCGCATTGCTTGGTGAGGAAGGATTCAGCCGACAGAATGAAAGTTTATAAGAAACTAGACTGTTCCGGATGCCGACTAGAAAGGTGATGAAATTACTTGTGCGGATATATATAGAGGATGGATTTAGTTGTGAAAGGGTTGTTGTAGAAGAGAGATATGCGAATAAGTCCAGAGAAAGAGCAGAGGTAGCAAAAAGGATCCGGTATGTGAAAGATAGCAGAATAAAGAACAGAGGAAAGATGAAGTGCAGCAGATCAGTGTACTGAGCCTAACCGGAACTGAACTCCAGCATATGCAGATGCTTCCAATCAGTTCAAGACTGTGATTCTCATCACTTTGTAGACAGTGTGTCTTCTTGTAGGCAGTGGGCCTCTTGTGAGCAGTGTGCTCGGGCAGTGAGCCCTAATTGGCAAGTGCCATTTTTGTAATTTCCTATTCTTCTAACAGAGAATAATTCTTGGGTTAATCACCCCGTGGTTTTCTCCCTTAACAGGGTTTCCACGTCAAAAATACTGTGTCATGTGTTTCTTATTTCATGGTTAATGTTTTTATGTTTGATTTTATGCTACATCAATTAAAAGAAAAGTTCAATAAGGGAAATAATTAGGATAACTGATTCACCCCCCCCTCTCAGTTATCAACAATTGGTATCAGAGCTAAGTTCCTCCTAATAGAGCCTAACAGCTTGAGGAAGATCTGGGATTTCAAATGGATGCATATGGTTTAAGGGAGCAACTCAAGACTGCCCTTGAGGATCTTGAACAGTCAAATTCTGAAGTCAGTGAATTAAAGGAAAGACTCAAACAGGCTGATGAATTCATGAGAGAATTAAAAGACAAATTAAGTCTCTCTATGAAAAAGAGAAAGGAGCTGCTTCAACAGTTGGCAAGACAAAGTGAAGAAAGCAATACAAATGAGGAATTGACTGAGCAAACCAAGTTATGTGAAAAGTTATCAAAAGAAGTCATTATGTTAAGACATGAAATGGAATCAGGAACTATAAAGTTTACTCAAGAGATTGAAGAAAAAAGAAAGGCTGAAGACAATCTAAGACAATCTCTTAAAGAAAAATCAGAAGAATGCCACCAGATGGACAGGATTATCAGACACCTTGAATCTGATCTTGAAGATGCCAAAGATAATGAAGGAAAACTTGAGGATCAAATTGCCTCTCTCAAAAGAGACCTTCAAACAGCAAATGAATATAAAGAGAAATTCAAGATAAGTTCTGCTCAACTTGAAGTTCTTCTTGGAAGTCAAAAGAGGACAGATGACAAGTATGGCTTGGGATATGAGAAAGGAGAAAGCTCCGGATCCGGTCAGAAGAATCTTGGATCAGAAAATCCAAGGAGCAGGCCTAGAAGACCTCCGGTAAGACAGCCAAATGCTCAAAGATATCCATCATTCAATGGATACTGCCACAACTGCAACCACTTTGGTCACAAAGCTAATCAGTGCAGAATGAGAATGAATCAGAATAATTCATCCTTCTCCGGACAGTGCTTCAACTGCAAAAGGTATGGACACAAATCCCATGAATGCAGAATTATGCAAGTAAACAAATCATTCAAAGGTAGATGCTTCACATGCAATAGAATAGGTCATATGGCAAATCAATGCAGATCAAGAGGATATCAGTCAAATATGCAAAGAAATGTTATTTGCCAAATCTGCAATAGGTCCGGTCATAATGCTAAAGTCTGCAGAAACAAGAATCAGGACAAAAGAGGTCCGGTGTATAATCAGAATCAAGACAAGGGTAAACAAAAGATGAATGCGGATGAGGTTAGGAATCAGATGAGCAAGATTTGGGTGAAGAAAAGTTCAGAGAATGTAGAGGTTGGATCCGCACCAGACTCTGGTGCTGATATTTCTTCCGGAAATTAAAAGTGAGCTCAGGCTCAGGGGGAGACTCAAAGAAAATCTTGTTCCCCCAGCCAAACAAGTGGTGCCGGATGTGGCACAAGATGCGGATCAAAGGGTTTGTAGATATGAATCTTGAGATACTTCAGTCAAGTTTTCAGAGGTCCGCATGAAGTTATGAAGAAGCTGTGATCGATCAAATAAGACCTGTTCAGCGAGATGCTCCGGTATGATAGAGGATTACAAAAAGGTCCGGAAAGATCCGGAAATGCACTATCTTGTTCTGCGGATTGGACAGAGTGTTTGGGATGCTCTTGTAATATGTTACCTCGATTTTATTCATGATTGAAAGATCCGGATGATATCCTCAGATCAGAACCAATCCGGGATACTCCAAACTATCCAGACAAGGCAAACCGGAATGATGTAGGTGAAGCATTTATTGCAGACAGATATTAGGGTTCGCGGAGCAATTTAAGGGATTTCTCAAAGGTCATTTGCTCATTCTGCACTCGAGAAGAAGCGAAAAGTGGAGCTCTGCAACAAGGTTCTTCAAGCACACCAAGGATCTCCTGCCGAAGCTATTGGATAAAGAAATCAATCCAACCACTCCATGCAAACCGAAGGCGCATAAGGTATTCTCCGTTTTTCATTACCTCACTGCAAATCTTTAAAGAATGGCTACTCCAAACATAGTTAAGATCTCTGATAGACCTCGCCCCTCATTCAAGAAACATCCCTACAAATCATTGGAGGTAGACCCACTAGGAGCCTTCTCTAGTGTTCCTCACGGAGTTTTACACACCGAAGACATTAGGGTTTACATACATGCAAACATTGAGGAATTTGGGGAATTCAAATTAAGAGACCTCTATCACAAGCAGCTGATTGACAATGCTTTTGAGCTTAAACCAGAGTATAAGGATATTCAGAAGAAACAATTTGAGCAATTTATTCATTTCCCCTGTTTTGAAGAGGATGAATGGGTCCGGTATGTACTGAGCAGGATGCATGACAACTTTCTATGGCTAGATAGACCCTGCAAGATCACAAAAGAGGCAATTAGAGCAGTAACTGGCCTATACTCTTCCGGAGGAGTACCTATCCTCAAATCTGTCAAGAACAACATTGTAACAGAGGCCACCGGATCAAAATTTGACAAGAGGGCAATGACCATTGAAGATATTTCGGATCCGGATATCAAATATGCATCAATGATAATAGGATACAAGATCTATCACTCCAGCAGGGAGAATTCTGTATCCGGAACTGCAGTATACACTGCTTTTGAAATGCTAAGGAAAAATGCAGAATATGACCTCTGCGAACTACTGCTAAGCCAATTAATGGAAAATATACAGAAAATCAAGAAGGATAAGAAGAATTCCTTCAAGTATGGTACTCTTATTGTATGTCTATTCTTCTACTTCATGAATGAGCTACCCGGAACAAGTGGATGGGTATGGCAGAATGACAAACCTGTTGCAGTCCAGATAAGAGACTACTTGCATGGACTTGGGGATGCAAAAGCGAGAAATTCAGCTCTATGGGGATACTTCAAAAACTTTCAGAGCATGATGCAAGCAAGAGAGAGAATTCCTCAGTCTCTCATTGAGAAATACAAGGACTCAGTGTGCTTTATGGTTGACACTGATCAGTGCCTAATGGAGGCAGTGGAGCCAAGGACTGTCTGGATCATGCCCATGGGGTATGAAGTTGATGAACAGATAGTGGAGCTGCATGTTCAACACATGCTAAGTCAGCCCAAAAATCCTAAGGCAGAAAGGTTTGGAACCTTTGAGGAGCTGAGTGTAAAAATACATGTAGAACTCAGGGAACCTGAGATTAAAAGAAAGGTAAGAAAAGAAGTAGAGCACATTGCTCAAGGCCTAGGTATCTCAAAGGAGGCACTTGATGCCAGCCGGGAAAAGAGGAGGAAGGCCGAGGAAGAAGAGAAAAGCAAAGAAAGTGCTCCGGTTGGAGCTCCCACCCGGACCAGATCAACAAAGAGATCTGCACCTCCCTCAACCAAAAGTTCAAAACCGGAAGTCCAGGCATCCGGTAAGAGATCCAAGACAAAAGCCACAAGGGCTTATGGAAGCCAAAAGGATGAAGAGGAAACAGAATCAGATGAGGGAGTAAGAGAAGTAAAGAAACAGAAGAAGAAAGGATCCGGTAAGCCCTCCACAGGCCAAGACAAGGATGAAATGGCAGAGGTAACTGTTGAAAAGCCCACTCTGTCACTAGAGAGCATAATCAAGTCGGTCACGGTGGATGGAAACCTTCAACCAATGACTGAATCCTATGATGACTTCAGTGAGGCAGACCAAAAGACTCTGCAGGAAGCCACAGTTAAATATCTGAACATATACAATAAGGCTTTCATTGAGATCATATCTCTCATTCCTAAAAGCCTAGAGAAGGAAATGGAAGTAAGAAAGAATAATGCTCATGCCAAAGATCTTGAGATCCGGGAGCAGATAGCTATTTAGCTATATCCTCAAATTGATCCCAAGACAATGAACATTATCTTCAAGGACTGCAAAGATGAGTTCAGAAGCAAAGCCAGGATGAATCAACTCATGCTTGGTGAGACTGACAAAGTGGCCCAAGAAACAGAAGAGATCCTCCGGAAGGCCTTCAAAAGGTTCAATCTTCCTGTTGTAGAGGACTTAGGTGCAGAAATAGCTGCTGATTTGGAATCTTCTGTTCCGGAAGAAGTGAGCCCTGAATAGACAAGTGAGGACTTGGGACCCTCTGCTCCAGAAGAAGGGGCCCATGAACAAGTTAGCATCTCTCCTCCGGTTTCCCCTATAGTCTCCGGATCCAAAGAAGAAGAGCAATTACAGGAGAAGGAAGCAGTGGTGAAAGACAAAGAGGTTGACAGTTCTAAGACTGCAGAAGAAAAGAAACATCTGTCTCCGGCAAGAGACACTGCACAAACTGTTCAACAATTTTTGAGTAAAGAAACTTTAGAGATTGATGAACCGGAGCTTCTAAAAGGCCCATTTGATTTTGACTCTCTCTCTCCGGTACAAACAATGAAGATAGCTTCATTTGCAAATGCCAAGGCAAATGAAAAGCTCCTGAAGTCTCATATGGAAGACTGTGAGTTGATAGAGGCTGCTTCCGGAGTACTTGTGAAGATCATGCCATCAATCCAAATAGATCCGACAGCCTCCACTTCCGGTAATCTAAAAACCTTAGTCAGCAGTGTTGATACACATTTTGATTCTCTAGAAAAATCAGCTGAAGAAAAGGTCCGGAAGGAATTTTTGGATAAGAGATTTTCAGAGATATTAGAATTAATTTCTAAAGATAGGAAGATTGTAAGCATTGGAATAAAGAGCTTAGAGAATGCTCTTAAAGATGGCGGTGATATCTATAAATTTTGTATATCCTGGTCAAAGGCAACAGCAGCATTTGACAAGAAAATAAAAGAGGAACAGGATAAGCTACAAAGCTTATCTCAAAGTTTTGATCCTCTCTCTTCCTCTATAATAAATCAAGAATGTCAGACTATTGCAGTCTTGAACGAAATAAAGAATCTTGAGAAGGAAAGGAAGAACATCACCAACCGGATGGGAGAACTTAGAAGGATTATAATCCCTAAGTTGGAAACCATGCATGAGGCCATCAGTGATGCTAGGACCACCGCCCAAACAAAAGATCCGACAGATCTCAAGCGGGCAGAAGCGTTTGCATTTTTGTTAAGTGGTCACATTTCAATTTTGGACAGAATGAAGCAAAGTTGGGCTACCGAAATGATTCAATTACAGACATCCTTTGCAGACATTCTTCAATATATGTGAGTATGTAAATATGCGGCTAAGTATAAGAAAATTTTGAAAATTTTGATATGCGGACCCTACCCTTTGCCATTGATGTCAAAGGGGGAGTGAGGAGCAGTGAAAAATGAGGGATCCAACTAAGGGGGAGTTCCGGAAATTGTATATAAAGACAGAGCATCAGCAAAGGGGGAGCATAGTGAAAACACTTAGTCATTTTTCACTAAGTGTTGCCATCAATGCCAAAGGGGGAGATTGTTGGCAAGAGACACTATATGGATTCATGGTTGTTGTCATTGATGGCAACAAAGGTCATCCCACATATTCGCAAGTCATGA
This sequence comes from Cunninghamia lanceolata, assembly GCA_027924645.1. Lineage (NCBI taxonomy): Eukaryota > Viridiplantae > Streptophyta > Pinopsida > Cupressales > Cupressaceae > Cunninghamia > Cunninghamia lanceolata. The sequence continues at coordinate 8,450,249 of BSBN01001344.1, read as the reverse complement.
TGTGTCTCTACCGGAAGACAGAATAAAGAATGTTGTGGTCCGGTGAACAAGAACAGAGCATGTGGCAAGGTCCGACAGATTGATCCGGATCTCTCAGAGGAAGTGTCTTGGTGCAGTACGGATTTGGGGAAGTCAAGAGGACTACCTTGAGTGGTATATACCAAGGATTTAGCCTCCGGTGATGGACAAGGAAAAAGATATGAATGGTTGAGTACCGGATTCCTGAGAGACAGTGAAAACAGAGGAAGAACTGACTGGCAGAGTATCAGACTGCTTTCCGGATGGGTTACTGCTGATGACAGAAGTTGTGAAGGCATGAATCATGTTTGGCCGACATGATTAATGATATCTACAAGTATATGCTTGATCCGCATTGCTTGGTGAGGAAGGATTCAGCCGACAGAATGAAAGTTTATAAGAAACTAGACTGTTCCGGATGCCGACTAGAAAGGTGATGAAATTACTTGTGCGGATATATATAGAGGATGGATTTAGTTGTGAAAGGGTTGTTGTAGAAGAGAGATATGTGAATAAGTCCAGAGAAAGAGCAGAGGTAGCAAAAAGGATCCGGTATGTGAAAGATAGCAGAATAAAGAACAGAGGAAAGATGAAGTGCAGCAGATCAGTGTACTGAGCCTAACCGGAACTGAACTCCAGCATATGCAGATGCTTCCAATCAGTTCAAGACTGTGATTCTCATCACTTTGTAGACAGTGTGTCTTCTTGTAGGCAGTGGGCCTCTTGTGAGCAGTGTGCTCGGGCAGTGAGCCCTAATTGGCAAGTGCCATTTTTGTAATTTCCTATTCTTCTAACAGAGAATAATTCTTGGGTTAATCACCCCGTGGTTTTCTCCCTTAACAGGGTTTCCACGTCAAAAATACTGTGTCATGTGTTTCTTATTTCATGGTTAATGTTTTTATGTTTGATTTTATGCTACATCAATTAAAAGAAAAGTTCAATAAGGGAAATAATTAGGATAACTGATTCACCCCCCCCTCTCAGTTATCAACAGAGTCAACCGGTGGAATGGATCAGTAAATCCATGAAGCCACTCAAACCAGCAGATCGATTTTACAAAGGAGATCAAACAGAAAATGAAACAGGATCTTTATTGATTTCAAAGATGCAATACAATATACTGCTTCTCACACAGCACACTCGAACTCCTCTGCTTAATGCAACACTATACTGCCGATCGATGATATCTAACTGTATATCCAATATCAACCGATCCTCATGCTTATAAAGATTTCCCTACGAGTACTACTGACCCGACTCCAAGCGGCTGGGAACTCTCCAGGCGGCTGGGAGATCCAACCGATCATACATCATGACAGCTGTTATAACCAACTAACTAAAAATAGCAAAAGCCTGGTCAGCATGATCTTATCATGATCCGCGTGACCTTATTACATGCAATTGGTCTTAACAGACCTTCTTGGAAACACAAACAAGACCTAAAACTACTAACTGCCTTATCAAGACCAGCTGTCAGGTAGGTGCTCCTGCACCATACTCCCCAACAGAAAAGAACTCATGTCCCATGAGTTTAGTATGTGGAAGTCCTCCACCTTTACACTTTGCCTTGTCAATAGTCTGACCTGCTCCAGCTTTATCCTCTGCTGTCTCTTGGCTTCTCCAAGACTTCTGAACTGTGACTTGCTTTCTGGCAAGTAAATCCTCATGCCTGTTGTTGTAGGCCTTTCTCAAGTTATCTCTGTGTTTGTCAGATTGTCTGACCAGAACCTCTATCTAAACTGCCTCTTGAACTTCTGAAATGTTCAACTCTATCTTCCTTTCAATCCTTATAGGACAAGCAATAGTCCCAACTATGACAACATCCTTGTCACGCTTCTGAACTGGTTGCTGTGTGCAAACCTGTTTCTGCACTTGCTGCTGACCTCTGTCAGTCACAACTGAAACTGTCTTCAACTTGTTGTCTGTAACAACTCCTTTCCCTGCAGTATCCTTATCTGCCTTCATGCCTGCTCCTCTAGGCATCTGCACAAATTCCTTCTTTCCCATTAAAATGATTTGGGCTGCCTTCTGTACTGCAGCTTTTGCCTGCAATGGCATCAACTTAATAGTCTTCCCATCCTTCTTGATGGTGTAGGTATTAGCATACCCATCATACAGTACCCTTCTGTCAAATTGCCATGGTCTACCCAACAGTAGGTGACAACATTCCATAGGCAAAATATCACACAAGATTCTATCCTGATATGGTCCAATCTGGAAATCCACATATGCCTGTTCAGAGACAAAAAGTGATTGACTATCACTCACCCAAGATGTCTTGTAAGGGTGTGGATGTGGAATCCTTTCCAGCTTCAGTTTATCCACCATTTCCTGAGATACCATGTTGTCTGTTGAACCAGTATCAATGACAACCTTACATACCTTACCTTTGCTCTTGCATGTGGTCTTGAAAAGAGCTCTTCTTTGCATCAGATCCTTTGATGCCTGCAAACTAATTCTCCTTAGCATCAATGATTCTCCACTCTCTGGATATCCAACATTAGCAGGATCTCTGTTTGAACTCTGTGCACTTTCTTCCCCTTTTTCTTCCTGTACCAATTGTACCCTCTTGTCACTAGTTCTATCATTTCTGGATGATGAACCTTTGTTTTCTGGACATTTGAAAGATGGATGACCAAACTCTCCACAGGTGTAACACTTTCCTGAAAATGTAGTAGAACCTCTACCACCTCCAAATCTTCCTCTATTACCTTTCCATCCACCTCTGAAATCAGACTGTCCTTGTCCTTTACCAGTGTCTTCTTGACCCTCATTGGTTTGCTTTTGTGCAGGGGCTGCTCCTTTTCCCCTATGGTTTCCTCTTCCTCTCATGGACTTATCATGTCCTCTATTCATCTTTTCTTCAATCCTGATTGCCATTTGATAACAATCCTCCACATTCTTAGGGTTAGCTAACACTAACTCATCCTGTATGTTAAATCTCAAACCAGCCAAGTACCTAGCCACCTTTTCTACCTCATTCTCATGATGACCAGATCTCATACTTAACAGATAAAATTCCTCAGTATATGCTTTCACATCCCTGTCTTTCTGCTTTAAAAATTGCAGCTTCTTAAACATCTGGATTTCATAATCCCTTGGCAAGAATTTACCCTTGATCCTTGCTACCATCTTATCCCATGAAGTGATCTTAGACTTCCCTTGTTTCCTTCTCTCAGATTGTACATAATCCCACCATACCAAAGCATGACCTCCTAACTTGGTCTTTGCAATCTTTACTTTCTGATCCTCAACAACATCTTCACATTCAAAGTGATTATCAAGTGCAGCAATCCAATCTAACAACTCATCTTCATTCAAGCTTCCAGTATACTTGGAAACATCAACCTTTACCTTAGGTTTTTCACTCTGCACTGCCTTTAACAGTTTTGCCAATCTCTGGTCTTCAGCATCCAGATCTTCAGCTACCTCTTCATACTCTTCAACAGTATCTTCATCTTCTTCAGACTCACTGTCTTCCACTTCCCTCTTTTTGTTCTTTTCCAGGGCTGTCAGCCTGGCTTGAAGTGCTTCAGCAAGCTCCTTCATCTTCCTCATCTCTCTAGCATGTTTCTCCTTCATTTCCTGCAATTCCCTTGCAGTACCACTACCTTTTGGAGGCATTTTGTCAACCTCTCAATCAACACACAACACACAATTCAACTCTACCTCTGCCCTTTCGGTGACAGAATCAACACACAACAGCCCAGACCTTTTGCTGAGCTCTAATACCACTATGATGCAGAGGCATCCACACTATAACCTTCACATATAGCATGAATGTCTGCAGACCAACCTCATCATCATCATCTTCGCCATCATCATCATATTCTGCTTTACTCTGTCAGCATCATCATCATGTTTCCTAAAACCACCAACAGCATCATCATATTTCGGATGATCACACTTATCCTCCTGCCGACTACTGTTCACCTCCTCCGCCAGTCGCCTATCATCATCATGATATTCAGTGGGCGCAAACATCCTCCGGTTGCACTGTTCATCGGGCACCAAACTCCATCGGCATCATGATACGCAACACTTCCTTCGTCAGCAGGATAACCAATATCCGGTTGCCCCAAAGATCCTGATGACGATCACCTTCAGCACCTTCCCTTCGATGCTCCGCTAGCCGACGACACAAGCAACAGCATCATGATCTACTTTATCCGGTCCTCTCGAAACCTCCTGATGATGCTTCACACTTTCTGCCGATGCCGATACTTAACCACTTAACAACGGCAGGATAAACTCACATAAGGGGATATCTCAATATCCTGATGACGATGACGTCATATCCTGATGACGATGACGTCACCCAATATCCTGATGACCTCTTCAACACTTAGTCAAAAAAACCCAACTTTCACTCCCGCATCTACTCGCGATACGCGGATGTTTGGCACTCCCGATAGATGATCCTGATGCCGATACGCTCCTCCTCGGCTCCTCCTGATGATGATCACCCCGACGAACTCACACTTCATGTACTCGAAAACATCATGCTCTCCTTCACTTATCCGGATGACGATATCCGAACTGTCTGCAGGATATTCACCAAGATATCCTGATGATGCCGTTTTAGCGAACTTCTTCACTTAGCGAAATTTCACTTCGCCGATCCTCTAGGGATGACCTGATCCAACCTCAGGGTGATCTTCCAACTCAATCAGCTTGACCTAGCACATGAGGATGCTAGGCTTCTCAACATCTGTCGACCGCGATCCTGCACACCTGCATGCGAACAGAAAACAAGCTACAACCTACCCTACTGTACATCGCCATTCCACCGATCAGATGAGTCAACCGGTGGAATGGATCAGTAAATCCATGAAGCCACTCAAACCAGCAGATCAATTTTACAAAGGAGATCAAACAGAAAACGAAACAGGATCTTTATTGATTTCAAAGATGCAATACAATATACTGCTTCTCACACAGCACACTCGAACTCCTCTGCTTAATGCAACACTATACTGCCGATCGATGATATCTAACTGTATATCCAATATCAACCGATCCTCATGCTTATAAAGATTTCCCTACGAGTACTACTGACCCGACTCCAAGCGGCTGGGAACTCTCCAGGCGGCTGGGAGATCCAACCGATCATACATCATGACAGCTGTTATAACCAACTAACTAAAAATAGCAAAAGCCTGGTCAGCATGATCTTATCATGATCTGCGTGACCTTATTACATGCAATTGGTCTTAACAGACCTTCTTGGAAACACAAACAAGACCTAAAACTACTAACTGCCTTATCAAGACCAGCTGTCAGGTAGGTGCTCCTGCACCACTCTTAAATTCCTAAGGAATTCGTCCACAATATCCTCCTGAAACCCTTCGAACTTGTCTAGGAAATCTAACCATCCAGCAGCCCTTAAAATGTTTGCTGCAGCTGCATCCTTCAGAAGACCCGCAATACTTTCTGGCTTAGACTTTTTCTTGACCCCCATTGCTGAATTGATGGCAGTTTCTGTGTTTTATTCTTTTACTTCTGTAATCCATAGTCTATCTGTCCCTCTTATCTCTGTGGGCTCCGGAGTATTGTTCAAATTGCTCTGTAGACTCCGGAGAGTTGTTTAATTTATCTTATGCTTCAGTCTATTTCAGAGGTTTGAATGAGGGATGCTATTGTTTTCAGGCTGGGCTTATGCAGATGGGTTAAGGGACCAAAGTAGCCATAATTGTGACGGACTGACAGGGCACTCCGGAGGTAAGGTGGCATTAAGGCACAGATGGCGGCATGCTTAGATGTGAAGAAGGAAATGACAGCGGAGGGACGTGTCATCTCGGCAGCACCCAAAATAGAAAGACAGGACAGTTACTAATTAATGATTAATTAAAAATAGATTTACCTGGATCAGTTTTAATGATGAGGCGACATACACGGGAGAATGTTGTGCCATTTTGGAAACTACATGCGTCGTGGCATTTAAGCAGCGGCCTGAAATGACATCCACTTCCTACTTGCACTCGACTTGCAATCATTGCACTGAGTGGCACTAAAATCTATGCCCATGGGTGATGTCAGTGCCGGCTTGTGGATACTCCTGCAATTATTAGTATTCTAATTTTAATTAGGATGTGCGATGAAGTAGAAGATGAGTCATGATGTCCTCATCATATGAGTTGTCTACTTTACCACTTGGCGAGGTAGGTCCCGCCCTTATTATGGAAACTGTCGGTGTTATTAATAGAGCGCCGAAGGTGCTCCTAATTGGAAAGCGCCGGAGGTGCTCCTTATTGGAAAGCGCCGGAGATGCATTGGGCCAATTTCTGCTAACTGATCATATCTGGAGCTCAATTATTACAATTGTCCTAAAGAAGGGAACCGCCATTTTACTGGTTTTCAACTCCCTTGGTCGAGAAAGACAGCCATTTGCTGGTTTTCCATCTTTCTCTATATTTTTTCTTGTTTTTTCTTTAGAAGGCAGCCATTGCTGGTTTTCAACCTTCTTTTTTTTTTTTTTTTTTTTCAGGAGGCAACCATTGCTGGTTTTCAACCTCCTTTTTTTTTTTTTAATTTTATTTTTCTAACACCGTGACAAAGGAGGTATCCCCTGTATCAAAACACAGATCATCAAGAAACTCTTCTTTAGTAGATGGTCTTTTGTAGAGCTTTATCCGGTGACCATTTACTAGAAATGTGTTTGTGCTCCCATCAATTAGTTGCAGTAATACAGTTCTATTTTCAAACATTTCCTTTATTTGATAAGGACCCAGCCAGTGAGTCTATAATTTTACTTTGAATTCTTTAAATTTAGAATCATAGAGAAGAACCTAATCTCCTTGTTGAAATGTCCTCCTCTTAATATGTTGGTCATGCCATTGTTTCCTTTGGTACTGAACCAGTTTTGTTTACTAAATAGCTTCTGTCTGAATCTCATCCAACTCGTTGAGCTGAAAAATTCTGTCCTATTGAATTGTAGACAATGGCAGCCCAACATCCAATACAGTTTTAAGTGTCTGGAGTTCAAATTCTATAAATAATATAGGCTTTTTCCCATAAACCAATTCATATGGTGAAAACTTTGTTGTGGACTTCCAAGTGGTGTTGTAAGCCCAAACTGCTTCAGGTAGTCTAGTAGCCCAATCCTTTCTGTTCATTGCCACTGTCCTTGTTAGGATATTCTCAAGTTCTCTGTTAGTTACTTCTACCTACCCATTTGCTTGAGGATGGTAAGGTGAAGTTTTTCTGTGCTTGACTTGGTATAAATCTGTGAATGCCTTGATTACTTGTGAAGTAAATTGAGGTCCTCTGTCTGAAACTATTGATTTTGGGGCTCCAAATCTCAAGAAAATTCTATTGTAAAGGAAATCAGCAACTTTTTCTTCTCTTGCAAACTGTAATGCTTGAACCTCAGCCCACTTAGTAACATAGTCTGTGCATACTAGAATATACTCCTTGCCTGATGATGGTGGTGAGATTGGTCCCACAAAGTCTAGACCCCATTGCTCAAACGGTTCCATCATGACTTGAGGATGTAGCAGCATTTCCTAGGTAAAGGTGGGCTGCCCCATCCTTTGGCACTGGTCACAGTGCTGCACATACTTCTTTGTGTCTTTATGAAGAGAAGGCCAGTAGTAACTAGCCCCAAGGATCTTGTGGACTGTCCTGTGGAAAGAGTAGTGGCCACCAGATGGTTCATCATGACATGCTCTCAACACATCAAAAGTCTCATCAGCCTTCAAGCACCTGCATAGAATGAAATCAGGACCACATTTAAATAGTAAACTATTCAACCATTTGTAGGATAAACTTTCTTTAACCAAATGTTTTCTTTGTTTTGAAGTAAAATGGGATGAATACAAGCCTGTAGCTAAAAGATTAGCTATGTCAGCAAACCAAGGTGCAGTAGTGGATATGGCAAAAAGATGTTCATCTGGGAATTTGTCCTCCACTGGTTGATCTTCTCCTTCTGTATGCAATCTTGATAGAAAATCAGCAACCAAATTAAACTTTCCTGGATTATCAACTATGGTAATATCAAATTCTTGCAATAGCAATAACCACCTAGTGATCCTTGCACCTACTACTGGTTTATTCATTAGGTACTTGATGGCTGCATGATCAGTGTGCACAAATATTTTATATCCGGTAATATAATGCCTGAATTTGTTTATAGCATAGATAACTGCCAAGAATTCTTTCTCAGTTGTTGTATAATTTCTTTCTGCAGAGGTAAGGTTTTTGCTGATGTAATAAATGGCATGCATACTCTCTCCTTCTTCCTTTTGTCTTAAAACTACCCCAATGGATTCATTTGAAGCATCAGTTTGTATGTGAAATGGTAAAGTCCAATTAGGTCCCCTTAAAATTGGTGTCACAGTAAGCTTCTCCTTCAAAGTTTCAAATGTTGATTGACAGTCTGTTGTCCAAAGAAATTATGTTTCCTTGTTAAGCAGGGTAAACAGGGGGGCAACTATTCTGCTAAAATTTTCTATGAACCTCCTATAGTGACCTGCATGACCTAGAAAACTTCTGACATCAGTCTAACTTTTGGGTGAAGGCAACTATGTGATTACTTCTATCTTGTTCTGATCCACTCTAATCCCTTTTTCTGAAATATGGTGTCCTAAAACAATTCCTTCCTCCACCATCATAAAACATTTCTCATGGCTAAGGGACAGTCAATTTTTATCACAGCATTTTAGTACTTTTCCAAGGTTTGTGAGAGCTTCCTCGAAGTTATTCCCATACACAGTAAAGTCATCCATGTAGACTTCCATGCATTCATTAGCCAGTTCAGCAAAAATAGCTAGAACCAATCTCTGAAATGTAGCTGGGGCATTGCATAGCCCAAAAGGAAGAACTTTGTAAGCAAAGGTTCCCCAAGAGCATGTGAAGGTGGTTTTGTCTTGGTCCTCAGGTGCTACTTGAATTTGATTATACCCACTGAATCCATCTAAAAAAGAAAAATACTTTCTCCCAGCAAGGTTGTCTAGAATTTGGTCAATAAATGGTAAGGGAAAGTAGTCCTTTTTGTGGCCTTGTTGAGTTCTCTATAATCAATACACACCCTCCATTTCTCATTCTTTTTAGGCACAATGACAAGGGGTGAGACCCATTGACTGTCTGAGATTGGATATATGAACCCTGCCTGGAGTAATTTTTCTATTTCAGTTTTGACAATGTCCTCTAAGGCAGGATTCAATCTTCTTTGTGGTTGTCTGACAGGTTTAATATCCTCAGTGTAAATATGATGGGTACAGATCTTAGGAGGTATGCCTTTCATATCTTGGTATTCCCAGGAAAAAGATGCTGAGTGGGAGACTAAAAGCTGGATAAGTTTTTCTTCCTGACTTATTGTTAACTGAGTATTTATATTAAGTGTTTTCCCTAGCAGAATCATGACCTATTTTGTAATTTGATCCATAGATGTGGTGGGTCCATACATTAGTGTCATGGCATTGAGAGGACAAGAATGTGGGAGTAACATGTGGAAGGTGGCTAAGTCCCTGTAAAAGGTTTCCCCACAAGGAATAATGTTGGCAAGGGTACAATGAGAAGAAACGAGAAGTTCTCTCTGAAGATCTTGGGTGAGTTCCATCACATCTTTATTGATTAGGATGTGAGTGAAGTCTTCCATTGTATCATAGTATACTTCTTCTCCTAATTCTCCCAGATGTTCCCTAATGGTTACCATAGCTAATGAGGCACTGTTGTCCATGTTATCTGGTTCATCCAGCCATACCTTTCCTGTGTAATGCACCAATGGTTTAGCTAGAGGATACAGAGATATTTTCTTTAAATCTATCCCATTAGAAATGACCATATCTCCAGTTCGACAATCAATAGATGCTGCTGCAGTAGCCAGCCATGGCCTTCCTAAAATCAGTGGATAAGCATTTCTCTGGTTTCTAGGTTCTAGTATTAGGAAATCCACTGGGAATTCCCATGAATCTATTACAACAGGTACATTAGTGATCACTCCCTTTGGAACAGCTACTGACTGATCAGCAAGTTGAAGAATTGTAGTCATGGATTAGGTACTTGACAGAGATAACTTGTCCATTGTATGAACTGTCATCACATTAATTGTTGCTCCTAAATCAACCAGAACATTTGAAATTTCTACTCCTGAGATGAAAACAGTTATGACAGGATTTCCAGGGTCTCCATATTTTGGGAGGAGAATTTCTCCCATCAATAGATCCACTCATTTTCCTTCCACTTGTATTGTGGAAGGAAAACTTTTCTTTCTACCCTATGTTTTGATGCAATACTATTTGATGAATTGATTTAGTTTCGGTATATCTCTGATGGCCTGGAGAAGAGGAATTTCAATGTTTAGCTGCTTGATTTCTTGTAAAAGTTCTGATTCCTGATTGGGTTGGATTTGTTTTTATAAAATCTTTTTCTGGGGAGCATTTTGTTTAAGTCGTTCTGGGTAGGGTGCTAGCTTTTCCATCTCTGGAGCATCTTCGGAGCTCTTATTAGAATTGTGTTCAAGACTGTTCTCCAGAGCTGGCTTTTTAGGAGTAACTCCGGAGTTGTTTGTGGTTGATTTTTCTAGCACTTTTTCATTAAGAATCTCCTCTAGGGGTTGATTGGATGGATTTTCAGGTTCCTCATCATTGGTTATTTCAACTATAGTTGGAGAAGGTCTTGGGAATGCTTTCCCAGAACATAGCTGGAGATTATTTAAATATATAGCATTAATTCCAGCCAGATTTTCTTGCTCTGTCATATAGACAGCTGCTCCCTGTTTATTTCGTGGATTTGGTATAGGCTGAGCTGGTAAAGGTGGTTGACTAACTGGTTCATTTTGTGTTTGACCTTGTGTGTTGGAGGATCCAGTTAGTAAAGCCTGATGTTGAGGTTGGAAACGTCTAGGTTGTCCTTGGTATTGTTGATGATATCCCTGTTGAGGACCCCATTGAGGTTGCATGCCTTATGACCCAAACTGTGGTGGCCATTATTGATTTCCCCAAGGCTGATTTTGCCAGTTTTGGTTTTCCCAGTTTTCATTTTGCCAATTTTGACCTAGCCAATCCTGTTGTCCCCAAGGAGGATTATTTTGAGGGCCATACCAAGCTGGATTCCACTGATTATTTCCCCAATTAGTAGGACCCCTGTAAGAAGACTGGCTTAGATACTGATTATAAGGGAAATTTCTAGTTTGTTTTTGTCCCACATAGTTCAACTCCTCCTCTATCACAGCATTCTTTTTACTCAATCTTTTCAAGGCTGGAAGTTGACTACACTGACTGGTAGGATGTTCCCTATCACAGATTTGACAAATCTCTAATTTGTCCAAGGAACATTCTCTCAACAGGTGTTTGTTTCTACACCTAGGAAAATAAATGGAGAGCGGTTCCGTTGCTCTGCTTTGATCAGTTGTTCTGGTTTTTGCTTGAATCCCATCCAATGTGGTATTTAGTTGGACCAGAATATCTGTTTTTAGATTTGTAATTTCCTCCATCAACTGTCCTATCTCATTCTTCCCTTTAAAAGTTTTGGATGACCTTACTCTATCTTGAGTTCTGGAATAGTTCCTGCAGAGTTCCTCTATGTCAGGTATTTCTATTTTTTTAATGTTCCCTTTTCCCATTAGGTCCGGTGCCTATTTTGATTCTTTATCCAATCCTTTTATAAACATGGTTCTGGCCAAGGAGTGGTCCACCAGATTGCCATACCTTCTCAAGGTAAAATTAAACCTATCCACATAGTCTTCTAAGGATTCTTCCTTCCCTTGCCTAATTTTAAACAGTTCTTCATTTTTATTACTGGATCTGCAATAATCTTGATATTTTTCTAAAAACTCTATTTCCATTTGATCCCAAGAATGGATAGAACCCTGGGGTAAACCCATAAACCATCTCATCGCAGAATCTTTCAGGGTTGAAGGGAACAGTTTGAGTTTCTGGTTATCTGATCCATAATCATAAGTTTGGCAGACTACTTTGAATTCAAACAAGAACTGATCTGGATCCTCAGAAGAAAGTCCTCTGAAATTTGGTAAATGTGCTGGTGAGATATTCTTCATGGGAGCATTGTCTCCAGCAGCCAAAACAATAGGATAAGAGAAGGTTCTTGGGGCCTGATTTTCCTCTTCCCCATGATTATCATTTTCCATGTTTAGTATTGGTTCTTCTTCCTGAGGTTCCAGGAAATTAGGTTCTACCAAAGGATCTGCCTCAACTTTTTGTTGTAATTCCTGGATATAATAGGCAAGTGGAATGTCTGTAGGATCTAAGGGATTGTTGTTTTAAAGTGCAGGTTCCAAATTAAGATCTAGGTTTCCTTCTTCAACAAGGTTTTGTACCACCTCACTGCTTTCCCCTACGGTGTGTTGTTGGGGTGTCTGCTTAATATATCTTCCTTTGAGATCTCTAGCTCTAACCATACAGATCTATTCTAAAAACTATTTTTAACTCAGTGTCCCTAATTAACACAAGCTAATCCCCGGCAACGGTGCCAAAAATGACAGGTTGTCGCTGTACCTCATCATTTAATCTATTTTTAGATGTCAAAGAACCAGGGCTGTGTCCAAGGCTGTCTACAACTAGGGACTTTAAGTGACTAGTTTATAGCTAACCCTAATGCTTAAAAAAATTGACTAATCTATCTATTTATTGAATAAATGTAATGAATGTTGTAAAACAGAATAAAACAGGAAATGTACTCAAAGCAAAGAAACAATAACATGCATCTATCTATTAAAATAGGAAACACCTTTATAAAAGAAAACTTGGAACAATAAAACAGAGATACTAGCCTCCTGCCTAAATGGTGAGAGTGGGCCCTTGCTCCACACCTTTGAGGCTGAAGGCTATTGCAGGAAATTAGCACACAAGATGATCTAAACTAAATTCAGTCCAACTCATTCATTTCTATATTCATAAAAATATATGGCTATAATAGAACTGAGATCTCTGAAAATCAGAATAATTTTACCATCGTTGTTCTATTACTATTTCTAAGAGTATATATAAAAAGAGTGATGATATACCACTGAACTTATCTATCAGTCTTTCTAGGAGATGACACCATCTCTTCTTTGTACTTAACTGTCTAACTTATGAAAGATCACCATGCAAGAAAGGTAGACTTGAGTGGAACATAAGTCCACTTAGAGGTCTAAGCTTAAGTCTTAATACACTTGGGCATCAAAGCCCTAAAAATAAGAATATTGGATTAGTTCAATTCGTAACTCATGCAAAATCTTTGGAAAGATAAAACTTCAGCAATTTAACTGATAGTTGACCCTTCACCACTCAGGTGATGATTTGAGTGAAGTGAGGGGGGTATTTAGGATCGCTGCTGAAGTGTCTGGTCGGCAGCTCTGTCTGGAAACATGCCCTGTTCTCAGGAGGCGCCGGAGATAGTTGTTCCTGTCTGCAGCTCCGGAGATATTCCAAACATTCGCAGAACTCCGGAGAGTCATTCCCCATATCTTCAAAACACCAGGTGTCACTATTCTTTGTTATTGTCTCCGGAGATCATTGAAGATGATCTCCGGAGATGCACAAAATTGCTGTTTCTGGCATCTACACCTGCTGATTCAAAAAGAAAGAGAAATTCTGCATTGTTTTCCATTAATCCCATGCACATTAGTCACCTAATCAGAAATTCTAATCTCAAGTAATCTATCTTAATTAATCACAAAATAGAACAATCTTGCTAACTTATTTAAGTGCAGACACAAGGAAGATAAACTGAATAGGAAAAAAAGAGAGGCAAAAAGGGGTGTATTTTATGAGTGCTATTTGACACTCATCAGATGCTTCATTTGATTTGACTTATTTTTTCTTAGCTACCCAAACCATTTTGGTTTTTGACTTTTGTTTTGGAGGTATGGGCTTGGGTAGATTTTTAGATGGATTTTGCTTTGACTTTTTGAATTGATGCCCTAAAAAGCATTAGGATCCTTAGGATTTTTAGTTTTTATGGGTAGAGGCATCCAAATATTTATTTTTGAATCTTGTGGGGTTACTGGAAGCTTCATGTTTGGTCGATGTGTGCATTTGTTGATCATGATTAGGAATGTGAGCGGATTTATGGATGATAGGGATATTAGGCATTGGAAGCAATGGTGGTAAAGTGCATGGAGGAATATTAGGAGTTGGAAGTAATGGAGGTAAAGTGGATGGTGGAAGGTGTATGATCACATGCTTTTGACATTTGTAGGATGATGGAGATGGAATGGCAACATATGTTTTAGGTACATGATAGGATTGGTGATGGAAAGTGGTGGGCTTAGGGTGCATGGAGGAAGTACCAACATCTTTAGATTGTTTTCCTTGGGGTGTATCTCCAAGTTCATATGAGTGTGGAGGAACTTTGACATGGATTGGTGCAGGAGCACCTACCTGACAGCTGGTCTTGATGAGGCAGTTAGTAGTTTAGGTCTTGTTTGTGTTTCCAAGAAGGTCTGTTAGACCAATTGCATGTAATAAGGTCATGCTGATCAGGATAAGATCATGCTGACCAGGCTTTTGCTATTTTTAGCTAGTTAGTTATAACAGCTGTCATGATGTATGTTCGGTGGGATCTCCCAGCCGCTTGGAGAGTTCCCAGCCGCTTGGAGTCGGGTCAGTAGTACTCGTAGGGAAAGTCTTTATAAGCATGAGATCGGTTGATGTTGGACAGACAGACATATATCATCGATCGAGCTTGAGTGAGACTAAGAGAGAGATTGATCATATTGTATTGCATCTTTGAAATCAATAAAGTGATCCTGTTTGTGTTCTTGCTCTGGTTGCATTCCATTACTTGATTGATCTGCTGGTTTGAGAGGGTGTCATGGATTTCCTGATCCATTCCACCGGTTGACTCATCTGATCGGTGGAATGGTAATGTACAGTAGGTTAGATTGTAGTTTGTTTTCTGTTTACATGCAGGTGTGCAGGATCGCGGTCGACAGATGCTGAGAAGCCTAGCATCCTCATGTGCTAGGTCAAGTTGATAAACTGGAGTTGGAAGATCACCCTGAGGTTGGATCGGGTCATCCCTGGTGGATCGGCGAAGGGAAATTTCGCTAAGTGAAGAAGTCTGTTAAAACGGCATCATCAGGATATTTCTGCAAATATCCTGCAGACAGTTCGGATATCGTCATCCGGATAAGTGGAGAAGATCGGCATGATGTTGTCGATTGCATGAAGTGTGAGTTCGTCGGGGTGATCATCAGCAGGAGGAGCCGAGGAGTGTATCGGCATCAGGATCATCATATCGGGAGTGCCAAACATCCGCATATCGCGAGTAGATGCGGAAGAGAAAGTTCGTGTTTTTGGCTAAGTGTTGAAGAGGTCATCAGGATATTGGGTGACGTCATCGTCATCAGGATATGACGTCATCGTCATCAGGATATTGAGATATCCCCCCTATGCGAGTTCATCCTGCTGTCGTTAAGTATCGGCATCGGCAGAAAGTGTATTAGCGTCATCAGGAGGTTTCGAAGAGAACCGGATAAAGTATATCATGATGCTGTTGCTTGTATCGTCGGGTAGCGGAGCATCGAAGGTAAGCTGCTGAAGGTGAACGTCATCAGGATATTTGGGACAACCGGATGTTGAATATCCTGCTGACGAAGGAAGTGTTGCATATGATGATGACGATAGTGTCTCGAGCCCGATGAACAGTGCAACCGGAGGATGTGTGCGCCCGCTGAACATCATGATGATGATGTTAGAAGGAAAGCGGAGGTGAACAGTAGTCGGCAGGCGGATGTTTGCGATCGTCCGAAATATGATGATGCTGACTGTGTAACGAGAAATATGATGATGCTGTTGGTAGTTTTAGGGAATATGATGATGATGGCGAAGATGATGATGATGAGGTTGGTCTGCAGACATTCATGCTATATGCGAAGGTTATAGTGTGGATGCCTCTGCATCATGGATGGGCTCTAAAATTCCTTGTTCATGAAGGCCTAAGCCTTTACCTTGGTAGTTCATTTTTTGGAGTATGCGGTGGACAATGGGACTATATGTGTTTTGGCCATTAGACATTAGCTCATTATTAGATGGAGGACAAATGTTTTTGTTATCCTAGGGAAGAACATTTATGGATGAAGGTGGATAGACCAAGGGGATATGATGGTGGACTTGAAATGGGGTCGATGGTAGATGTGGAAGGACCATTAGGATCTTGACTAGCATTGTGTTCACTAAGATCCATGCTATTGGTTTGATCATCTGTGTGTGCTTGGGTGCCACTTGTCTCATCATGGGGAGTGGATGTTTGTGGATCATGGATAGGTGGAGTGATAAGATCTTGACCATGGAATGCATAAAGTTGACTTAGAGGATCATCATGGCCTTCTTGATCATAGGTAGGATCTTGATCATAAATGGGAGCTTGATCATAGATGGGATTGAGTATGTTATGGATGGGTTGCATAGAAGCGATTTGATCTTGATTAGAATTAGGAGCTACTGGTTCTACATGCTTTGGATTAGACCCTTGACATATCTCTTGACTTGGAATGGAAGTGGAAGTGGAGGACTCTCGGAGAGGCTCGACATGTTGTGGACCACATGGTGGGGTTGAAGGGATGGACATGATGTTTGAGGACTCTTTAATTGGATTAAGGATAGGTGTTTCACATGGGGATGGATTATTCCTTGCTAGTAGCCAATGGATCACATCCTTTGCAAGTGTAAGTGTGGATGGACAATATAGTGGATGGATAATGAGGGATGAAGTTGTAGACTTAGGATTAGGATTAAGTTGAGTGGAAAGTTCCCATGGTGGAGGAATAAAAGGGGTGGAATATGTTGTAGGATTATGGAATGGAATCATGACCAATGGTTGCACACACCATGATAAATGTTGAATCTTTTGATTGGATGGGGGTGTAGGAAGCAATGGCGATGTTTGCTTAGGGAATGGATGACGTAAGCATTTAGGGACTCATATAGACTTAGTGTTTTTATGATTTTTTCTTTTCTTGTAGGATTTTTGGGATTTTTGGATGGAATGGGAATTTTGAATGGAAGAGGATGGTGGGGATTTTTGAGAGGTGGATGCTTCATTTGATTTGACTTATTTTTTCTTAGCTACCCAAACCATTTTGGTTGTTGACTTTTGTTTTGGAGGTATGGGCTTGGGTAGATTTTTAGATGGATTTTGTTTTGACTTTTTGAATTGATGTCCTAAAGCATTAGGATCCTTAGGATTTTTAGTTTTATGGGTAGAGGAATCCAAATGTTTATTTTTGAATCCTGTGGGGTTACTGGAAGCTTCATGTTTGCTCGATGTGTGCATTTGTTGATCATGATTAGGAATGTGAGGGGATTTATGGATGATAGGGATATTAGGCATTGGAAGCAATGGTGGTAAAGTGGATGGAGGAATATTAGGAGTTGGAAGTAATGGAGGTAAAGTGGATGGTGGAAGGTGTATGATCACATGCTTTTGACATTTGTAGGATGATGGAGATGGAATGGCAACATATGTTTTAGGTACAAGATAGGATTGGCGATGGAAAGTGGTGGGCTTAGGGTGCATGGAGGAAGTACCAACATATTTAGATTGTTTTTCTTGGGGTGTATCTCCAAGGCCATATGAGTGTGGAGGAAATTTGACATGGATGGGCTCTAAAATTCCTTGTTCATGAAGGCCTAAGCCTTTACATTGGTAGTTCATTTTTTGGAGTGTGCGGTGGACAATGGGACTATATGTGTTTTGGCCATTAGACATGAGCTCATTATTGGATGGAGGACAAAGGTTTTTGTTATCCTAGGGAAGAAAATTTATGGATGAAGGTGGATAGACCAAGGGGATATGATGGTGGACTTGAAATGGGGTCAATGGTAGATGTGGAAGGACCATTAGGATCTTGACTAGCATTGTGTTCACTAAGATCCACACTATTAGTTTGATCATCTGTGTGTGCTTGGGTGCCACTTGTCTCATCATGGGGAGTAAATGTTTGTGGATCATGGATAGGTGGAGTTATAAGCTCTTGACCATGGAATGCATAAAGTTGACTTAGAGGATCATCATGGCCTTCTTGATCATAGGTAGGATCTTGATCATAAATGGGAGCTTGATCATAGATGGGATTAAGTATGTTATGGATGGGTTGCATAGAAGCAATTTGATCTTGATTAGAATTAGGAGCTACTGGTTTTGCATGCTTTGGATTAGACCCTTGACATATCTCTTGACTTGGAATGGAAGTGGAAGTGGAGGACTCTTGGAGAGGCTCGACATGTTGTGGACCACATGGTGGGGTTGAAGGGATGGACATGATGTTTGAGGACTCTTTAATTGGATTAAGGATAGGTGTTTGACATGGGGATGGCTTATTCCTTGCTAGTAGCCAATGGATCACATCCTTTTCAAGTGTAAGTGTGGATGGACAATATAGTGGATGGATAATGAGGGATGAAGTTGTAGGCTTAGGATTAGGATTAAGTTGAGTGGAAAGTTCCCATGGTGGAGGAATAAAAGGGGTGGAATATGTTGTAGGATTATGGAATGGAATCATGACCAATGGTTGCACACACCATGATAAATGTTGAAGCTTTTGATTGGATGGGGGTTTAGGAAGCAATGGTGATGTTTGCTTAGGGAATGGATGACATAAGCATTTAGGAACTCACATAGACTTAGTGTTTTTATGATTTTTGCTTTTCTTGTAGGATTTTTGGGATTTTTGGATGGAATGGGAATTTTGAATGGAAGAGGATGGTGGGGATTTTTGAGAGGTGAATGCTTCATTTGATTTGACTTATTTTTTCTTAGCTACCCAAACCATTTTGGTTTTTGACTTTTGTTTTGGAGGTATGGGCTTGGGTAGATTTTTAGATGGATTTTGCTTTGACTTTTTGAATTGATGTCCTGAAGCATTAGGATCCTTAGGATTTTTAGTTTTTATGGGTAGAGGCATCCAAATGTTTATTTTTGAATCTTGTAGGGTTAGTGGAAGCTTCATGTTTGGTCGATGTGTTCATTTGTTGATCATGATTAGGAATGTGAGGGGATTTATGGATGATAGGGATATTAGGCATTGGAAGCAACGGTGTAAAGTGGATGGAGGAATATTAGGAGTTGGAAGTAATGGAGGTAAAGTGGATGGTGGAAGGTGTATGATCACATGCTTTTGACATTTGTAGGATGATGGAGATGGAATGGCAACATATGTTTTAGGTACATGATAGGATTGCTGATGCAAAGTGGTGGGCTTAGGGTGCATGGAGGAAGTACCAACATCTTTAGATTATTTCACTTGGGGTGTATCTCTAAGGCCATATGAGTGTGGAGGAACTTTGACAGGGATGGGCTCTAAAATTCTTTGTTCATGAAGGCCTAAGCCTTTACCTTTGTAGTTCATTGTTTGGAGTATGCAGTGGACAATGGGACTATATGTGTTTTGGCCATTAGACATGAGCTCATTATTGGATGGAGGACAAAGGTTTTTGTTATCCTAGGGAAGAACATTTATGGATGAAGGTGGATAGACCAAGGGGATATGATGGTGGACTTGAAATGGGGTCGATGGTAGATGTGGAAGGACCATTAGGATCTTGACTAGCATTGTGTTCACTAAGATCCACGCTATTGGTTTGATCATCTGTGTGTGCTTGGGTGCCACTTGTCTCATCATGGGGAGTGGATGTTTGTGGATCATGGATAGGTAGAGTGATAAGCTCTTGACCATGGAATGCATAAAGTTGACTTAGAGGATCATCATGGCCTTCTTAATCATAGGTAGGATCTTGATCATAAATGGGAGCTTGCTAATAGATGGGATTAAGTATGTTATGGATGGGTTGCATAGAAGCCATTTGATCTTGATTAGAATTAGGAGCTATTGGTTCTACATGCTTTGGATTAGACCCTTGACATATCTC
This sequence comes from Cunninghamia lanceolata, assembly GCA_027924645.1. NCBI lineage: Eukaryota > Viridiplantae > Streptophyta > Pinopsida > Cupressales > Cupressaceae > Cunninghamia > Cunninghamia lanceolata. The sequence continues at coordinate 8,430,417 of BSBN01001344.1, read as the reverse complement.
TTGACTTGGAATGGAAGTGGAAGTGGAGGACTCTTGGAGAGGCTCAACATGTTGTGGACCATATGGTGGGGTTGAAGGGATGGACATGATGTTTGAGGACTCTTTGATTGGATTAAGGATAGGTGTTTGACATGGGGATGGCTTATTCCTTGCTAGTAGCCAATGGATCACATCCTTTGCAAGTGTAAGTGTGGATGAACAATATAGTGGATGGATAATGAGGGATGAAGTTGTAGGCTTAGGATTAGGATTAAGTTGAGTGGAAAGTTCCCATGGTGGAGGAATAAAAGGGGTGGAATATGTTGTAGGATTATGGAATGGAATCATGACCAACAGTTACACACACCATGATAAATGTTGAAGCTTTTGATTGGATGGGGGTTCAAGAAGCAATGGTGATGTTTGCTTAGGGAATGGATGACGTAATCATTTAGGGACTCATATAGACTTAGTGTTTTTATGATTTTTGCTTTTCTTGTAGGATTTTTGGGATTTTTCGATGGAATGGGAATTTTGAATGGAAGAGGATGGTGGGGATTTTTGAGAGGTGGATGCTTCATTTGATTTGACTTATTTTTTCTTAGCTACCCAAACCATTTTGGTTTTTGACTTTTGTTTTGGAGGTATGGGCTTGGGTAGATTTTTAGATGGATTTTGCTTTGACTTTTTGAATTGATGTCCTAAAGCATTAGGATCCTTAGGATTTTTAGTTTTATGGGTAGAGGCATCCAAATGTTTATTTTTGAATCCTATGGAGTTACAGGAAGCTTCGTGTTTGGTTGATGTGTGCATTTGTTGATCATGATTAGGAATGTGAGGGGATTTATGGATGATAGGGATATTAGGCATTGGAAGCAATGGTGGTAAAGTGCATGGAGGAATATTAGGAGTTGGAAGTAATGGAGGTAAAGTGGATGGTGGAAGGTGTATGATCACATGCTTTTGACATTTGTAGGATGATGGAGATGGAATGGCAACATATGTTTTAGGTACATGATAGGATTGGTAATGGAAAGTGGTGGGCTTAGGGTGCATGGAGGAAGTACCAACATCTTTAGATTGTTTTCCTTGGGGTGTATCTCCAAGTCCATATGAGTGTGGAGGAACTTTGACATGGATGGGCTCTAAAATTCCTTGTTCATGAAGGCCTAAGCCTTTACCTTGGTAGTTCATTTTTTGGAGTATGCGGTGGACAATGGGATTATATGTGTTTTGGCCATTAGACATGAGCTCATTATTGGATGGAGGACAAAGGTTTTTGTTATCCTAGGGAAGAACATTTATGGATGAAGGTAGATAGACCAAGGGGATATGATGGTGGACTTGAAATGGGGTCGATGGTAGATGTGGAAGGACCATTAGGATCTTGACTAGCATTGTGTTCACTAAGATCCATGCTATTGGTTTGATCATCTGTGTGTGCTTGGGTGCCACTTGTCTCATCATGGGGAGTGGATGTTTGTGGATCATGGATAGGTGGTTTGATAAGCTCTTGATCATGGAATGCATAAAGTTGACTTAGAGGATCATCATGGCCTTCTTAATCATAGGTAGGATCTTGATCATAAATGGGAGCTTGATCATAGATGGGATTAAGTATGTTATGGATGGGTTGCATAGAAGCGATTTGATCTTGATTAGAATTAGGAGCTACTGGTTCTGCATGCTTTGGATTAGACCCTTGACATATCTCTTGACTTGGAATGGAAGTGGAAGTGGAGGACTCTTGGAGAGGCTTGACATGTTGTGGACCACATGGTGGGGTTGAAGGGATGGACATGATGTTTGAGGACTCTTTGATTGGATTAAGGATCGGTGTTTGACATGGGTATGGCTTATTCCTTGCTAGTAGCCAATGGATCACATCCTTTGCAAGTGTGTGGATGGACAATATAGTGGATGGATAATGAGGGATGAAGTTGTAGGCTTAGGATTAGGATTAAGTTGAGTGGAAAGTTCCCATGGTGGAGGAATAAAAGGGGTGGAATATGTTGTAGGATTAGGATTTGGACTTTGATTAGACAGAAGGTCAAAGGGTTTGGATGAATTAGTGGATTTGGATGACTCCATAGGTTTACTTTTGTAATGTTTAAACTTATGACGTTGATTTTATGGAGGATTAAATGGTAGAAGGTACTTATAGGGTGGATGAGCTAGACTAGTGTTTCCTTTGTCAAAGGTGGCATTAGGACTCAAAGGCATTTGATCTTGTTGCAAAGGTGGACTTGGGCTCACATGTTCTTGTTGTGAAGTGAATTGATGTGAATGTTGGTTGGGGTTGGTTGATGTGGAATGAACTTGACATATGGATGGATTAATATTAGGACTTGTCTCATCATTAATACTAAAGAGATGGCCTCCTCGAAGTATAAGTTTAGGTCTTGGATTGTTCATAGGCTTGTTAAAGATGACCACCATGTTGACAAGTGTTTAACTAAGACTAGGATGATGATGTGGGATGACTAGGATATGATGAGGATATGGTTGGGGATGATGTGATTAGAAAGGGCGATTAGGATGTGTGAGGAACCTATGTTTAACCCTTCTCTTTACTTTGTTAGTATATTACATTTGGACGCATATGCTTTGTAAGTCATCTTGTGAGCATATTGTATTATTCCACATTCATGGGAAGTAATAGTTGTTTAGATTAGACTTAGTATATAAGTACGTGTTGAGGCTAATGAAGGCATCCACAAATTTATTATTTTGAGCTTGCTCAAAGGAGCTTGCCCCCTCGAAGTGGCCTGCGATCAATAAATTCCTTCTATGTTTCTACTATTTATATATTTCTATTATTTCGTACTTTTTTCATTATATTGTTGTAGAAGGTTCCTCTCATCTGGTATCAGAGCGCTTTCTTGGGCTCGCTGGGTGAAATTTCTGCCAATTTTTTTTTCTACAGTGGCCTCCAGGCACTGTGATTATTGTAGTAGTTCTTTCTTTTTCACATTTGTATTGTTCAATTCAATTGCAGGTTCGGATCAAGGAATATCCCTATCTTCTTAATTGTGGGAAGTGCCTGGGCATATAGCCCTAAAACTCACTGTGAGGAGTACCACAGGAACCCTGAAGTAGCTGGCCCATTAAGAGGACCTGCTAGCGAAAAGGGCAATAGTCCCTACCTGATTGACTAGTTCCCATCCATGAGGTAAACCAAGAGCTGTCATTTGTGGCAAAGTGATTATCAGTTTTACCTGAGCCATGGAGTGAGGGGTACTACCCCAATATGCAAGTCGTTATACAACATTGGTGGTTGAGTGACTCCCCTGAACCTTTAGGAAGATGAACATACTTGGGGCCCATATCTATTGACAGCTAGCAAATCGTAGATTGAATCTGTCCAGAGCAATTGGCAGATCTCATTTCCAGAAAAAAAAAAAAAAATCTATTTTTTCACCATATCTTCCTTGCTTTAGCTCTGTTTCCTTTCAAAATTCACTGGAACCCCTGAAATTTCATTATGCATATTTCATTCCTTGAGGATCCTATCTCAAATTCCACTTATCGAAGCCAGAAATCTCACATTTGTCTATTTTTAGGGTTTGCCATAACTTCTTCGATTCTCACCCAATAGCCTTCAAATTTTGCCACAGTGTTCATTTCATATTTTTGTTCCTTTGTCCCTCTTGGACAAATTGTCCCATTCTTTCACCCCACTTCTGAAATCCCCATTTTCTTCTCTCCTTTTCCTTAGAAAGTGTCCAAATCCTAGTCAAACCCTAATTACTCATCAGAGTTTTTCCCAAATCCAAATTTTCCTTTACTAAAAAAGTTTCCATTTTTCTTTTTCTACCTATTCCTAAAAAAAATAAAATAAATTCTCCTGGCTATGGTTGTCACTTGAACAGGAGCAAAAAAATGGAAGATGAACTTACTACTCTCAAGACCAAACTCCAAGATTTGGATGAAAAAATTCTTGGCCTCAATCTTCAGTATTCATCCATGAATAATAGATGGCAGCCAGAGTCTTCTGTAGACACTGGGTTTTCTTCTTCCAACAATTTTCATGGGCCAAAGCTTGATTTTCCTCACTTCAATGGTGATGATTCGACTGGATGGATATACCGAGCAGAACAATATTTCAGTCTACATAATGCTTTTGATGTAAACAAAGTCCCACTTGCATCTTTTCACTTGGAACATGAAGCCCTTAAATGGTTTCGTTGGTACATCAAAGCTCATGAGGAGCCAAAATGGACAGATTTTTGCAAACTCATTTTGCAACGATTTGGCCCTAGTGCTTTTGATGACTTCACTGGAGCACTCACTAAACTACACCAAACAGGCATTGTGAGAGAATATTAGACAAAATTTGAAAAATTAGCCAATCACACAGAGGGATTGTCTAATGAATTCTTCAGGAGTTATTTCGTCAGTGGTCTGAAGGATGCAATTCGCTCTGAGGTTAAAATGTTATGTCCTAGCACAATGATGGAAGCCCTATGGTTGGCTAAGTTGGCAGAGGACAAGATCACAGCTCAATAGTGATCCAAATCCAATTTTGTTCCATTTAGAAATACAACTTACCAAAGACCTCAAATAGCATCAACTCCTAGAACAACTTCTATCAAGCATTTGACTGAAGCAGAGATGCAGGCACGTAGAGAAAAAGGGCTTTGTTATAATTGTGATGAGAAATTCACTTAGGGACATAGATGTGTTGAGAAAAAGCTATATCTCTTGGATGTGGATTCTCCACCTGAAACTAAAGTTTATGCGGATGCTCAGGATACAGTGGATGATTAGGTTGACACTCAATAGTTGCTTGTTGACCCTAGTTCTCAGGAAGACTAACCAGAGATCTCCCTCCATGCTTTAGCAGGAGTCACCACCCCACAAACCATGTGGGTCAAGGGTTACTTCAAGAATCTTCCTCTTACAATACTCATTGATTCTGGTAGCACTCATAACTTCATTGACCCTCGGATTGCCAAACAGGCTAATTGTTTTGTCCATCCTTGCTCTAGCTTTGAAGTCATGATTACCAGTGGGGACACATTACCTTGCAAAGGGAAGTGTTGCAATGTGTATCTCTATTGGAGATTATAACCTGCGCTCTGACATGTTTGCCTTGCCCTTAGGTAGATGTGATGTGGTTTTGGGTATCCAATGGTTACACACACTTGGACCCATCTTATGGGATTTAGCTAAATTTTGGATGTTGTTTTCAGACAATGGGCATAAACACACATTGAAGGGCTTACAACCGGGGTCTCTTAGCATCATAAGTTCACATTGCATGGAAAATATTCTTAAGAAAAATTCACATGGTGTCATTACTCAGCTCCATTCCATTCAGATGCAACCATTAGCGATCTCCACTAATCCTTCTAATCTACAACAAATTTTGGATAGGTATGCATGTGTCTTTGCTGAACCAGTGGGATTGCCACCCTCATGACCAGAGGACCACCATATTCAGCTCCTTCTTGGAAGCGTTCCTCCCAACATCAGGCCCTACCGCTACCCATTTCACCAAAAGAGAGAGATTGAGATGCTCGTTTGAGACTTACTGAAGCAAGGTATTATTCACCTAGTTCCTTTTCTTCACCAGTTCTTCTTGTCCAAAAATAAGATGGGTCATGGCACCTTTGCATTGACTTTCGAGCACTTAATCACATCACAATCAAGTATAAGTTTTTGATTCTTGTTGTTGATGAGCTTCATGGCACTCATTTTTTCTCCAAGTTGGATCTTCGTTCTGGGTATCACCAAATTCGGGTTCATGAGGATGATATCCCTAAAATGGATTTTCACATGCATGATGGCCACTATGAGTTTTTGGTCATGCCCTTTGACCTCACTAATGCTCCTTCAATATTCCAGGCATTGATGAATAAAATATTCCGGCCCTACCTGCAGAAATTCATTCTGGTCTTCTTCGATGATATCCTCATCTATAGTAAAAACATGGGCTGAGCATCTCCAACATCTGGATCTCATACTGCAACTTCTCTCTGATCATCATCTCTGTGCAAAACAATCTAAATGTGTTTTTGGCCAGGAGGAAGTGGAGTATCTTGGGCATGTTGTTTCAGCCCAAGGGGTTCATGTGGATCCTGCAAAAATAGATGCCATGAAAAATTGGCCGCATCCTCAGACACTCAAGAGCCTCCGTGGTTTTTGGGGTTGACTGGCTACTATCGCAAGTTTGTCAAGGATTACGAGAAGATTGCAGCTCCATTAACAACTATGTTAAAAAATGATGCTTTTATCTAGACACATGCGGCTAAGTGTGCATTTGAAAAATTGAAACAAGCTATGTGTACTACACCTATTCTAGCTATACAAGATTTTTCCAAGACCTTCACTATTGAGAGTGATGCTTGTGGCAATGGACTTGGTGCTATCCTCCTTCAAGAAGAACATCCCATTACGTTCACCAGCAAAGCCCTTTCTGGAAAGAATATAGTACTCTCTACATATGATAAGGAACTGATAGCTATTTTGCATGCAGTACAGAAGTGGCAGCCATACCTACTAGGGAATCATTTTTGCATCAAGACTGATCACTAGAGTCTAAAATATTTCCTGGAACAACGTGTTGGCAAGAGACACTAGTAGGCATGACAGGTGTTGTCATTGATGGCAACTGAATCTATCTTACACATCCGCATTGTATCATTTGATCATACTGAAAGTCAGATTGTAGATTTGTCCAAGTCTAGATAGACAGGAATAGAGCATATGACAGGGTTCAGCATTTTGGTCTGCATTTCTCCACAGGTAATCATATTGTGTTGCAGATCTGAGGGAATGTTAAGGGATGTCAGGACTAGCTAAATCCAAAGTTTTAGCCTCCGGTGATGAAGCGATTGAAAGTTACAAGTATCTGAGTATCGAGTTTTGGTTAGATAGTTCAGTCGGGTGAAGAATAGGCAGACTTGGTGTTTGATCCTTGTGCGGATTAAGAGAAGTGGTTGGTTGAGTAATTTATGAGATCCAGTGGTATTGGTCGACATGTGTTGTGACTTGAATACATAGGTTTTGGTCTGCATTGACAATTGTGCATGGATTCAGCTGACAAAACAGTGATCTTGAAAAAATTTCTAAGTTTTCTTGAGGCCGACTGTAGTTGATGTAATTTCATGTTGCGGATATATATGATCGATGGGTGCAAGCATTTTAATGTATTGTTGTGTGAATATGAAATGATAGGTGTGAAGTGTGGCAAAATCAAGTGCGAAGCAAAGAGATCTAAGCTTCATATCATGGCAGAATAGTGAAACAGGGCAGTGAGAGATGAAGTGTGTGAAGTTAGTATATTGAGCCTAACCGGAACTATAATCTTGCATTGTTAGATGCTATTCTTCAGTTCAAGTATTTTAGTGAACTCTTGTAATTGATCTTGTAGGCAGTGAGCCTCCTTTGAGCAGTGAGCTCTGGGCAGTGTGCCCGAATGCATGTGCCTTCCCATTTGTAATACTTTTAACAGAGTATAAAATCTTGTGGGTTAACCCCCACCGTGGTTTTTCCCTTAACCAAGTTTCCATGTATAAATCCTGGTGTTCATGTGTGATGATCTTATTGTTGTTGTTCTTAAGTTCATGCTTCTTTCTTTTTGATGTATGTGGTAAATTAATAAAGGAACATAATAATAAGTTTTGTAGAACACTGATTCACCCCTCCTCTCAGTGTTCCTTAATTTCAACACAACGGGTCTCCTCCCTAGCACAACAGAAATAGGTTAGCAAACTCATGGGTTATGACTATGAGATCACTTACAAGAAGTGTAAGGACAATATTGTGGTGGATGCTCTTTCTCATACATTTGATGACCAAGCTTCCCTTTCAACTATTTCTATGTCTGTTCCAAATTGGTTGGAATCTGTCCAGCAAGGCTATGTCAATGACTCTTCATTATCTCAAATCATTCAATAGTTGGCCACTAACCCTTCTGCTATACCGCATTACTCTTGGGATGGCGCTTCTCTGTGATACAAGGGTCATCTGGTGCTCCCCCAGAGCATAGATCTTTAGCAGGTTGTCTTCTATAAACTCCATGCTTCTCCATCTGTAGGGCACTCTGGATTCCTCAAAACTTATGAGCGGGCATGATGTAACTTCTTTGGAAGGGAATGAAAAGGGCAATTTAATAGATGGTGGTTGAATGTGATACCTGCCAACACAACAAGGGTGAAATGACACTCCTTCCTGGATTGCTTGAACCCTTGTCCATCTCTACACAGATTTGGACAAATATTTATATGGATTTCATTGAGGAGTTCCCTAAATCTAGAGGAAAGATAGTGATCTTGGGTGTGGTTGATTGCCTCTCCAAATGGAGTCATTTTTGTGCCCTCAGCCATCCCTATATAGCCTCCTCATTCGCACAAATTTTCATGGACCAAATCTTCCATCTTCATGGCATCCCTTCTTCCATTGTCTCAAATCATGATGCAACTTTCACCAATCATTTCTGGATAGAACTATTTCAACACACTGGCACCAAACTAAAGATGAGTTCTTGGTATCACCCACAAATAGATGGTCATACTAAAATTATCAACAAATGTTTGGAAATTTATCTTCGTCGCTTCACCTCAGAATAATAGCATTAGTGGGCAAAGTGGCTCCCTCTCGGTGAATGGTGGTACAATACCTCCTACCACACTGCATCTAAAATGACTCCATATGAAGCAGTCTATGGTCAGGTACCGCCAATGTTCCTTCCATACACCCCCAACAATTCACCAGTTCAAGCAGTCAACACGGTTCTTCGAACTCAGGATCAGATTCTTTGCATCTTGTAGGACAATCTTCATATGGCAAGAAATCGAATGAAACAACAAGTTGATCAGCACCGTTCTAAGTGCACTTTTCAAGTAGGTGATATGGTTTTTCTTCATCTATAGCCATACAAGCAATCATCCATGAAACTCAAAGGGCATCATAAGCTAGCTCCAAAGTTCTATGGGCCATATAAGGTTTTTTTAGGAGATTGGGTCGGTTTCTTATAAATTGGAGTTTCCTCCTTCCCGTGTTCATCCAGTATTTCATGTCTCTTATCTAAACAAAGTTCTTAGCACCAACATCAGAGCACAAACTATTTTACCAGAACTAGATAACAAAGGATCCATCATTTTGGAGCCAGAGGCAATCCTTGATAGACGCACTCATCAGCTTTGCTCCCGATCCATCACAGAGGTCTTAATCCAGTGGCATGAAATGCAACTAGAGGATGCTACATGGGAACCACTCCTTCATATTCAGCAACAATTTCCACATCTTAAGCTTTGAGGACAAAGCTTTTCTAAGAGGGAGGGGATGTTAGGAACCCGTGTTTAACCCTTCTCTTTACTTTGTTAGTATATTACATTTGGACGCATATGCTTTGTAAGTCATCCAGTGAACATATTGTATTATCCCACATTCATGGGAAGTAATAGTTGTTTAGATTAGACTTAGTATATAAGTACGTGTTGAGGCCAATGAAGGCATCCATGAATTTATTGTATTGAGCTTTATCAAAGGAGGTTGCCCCCTTGAAGTGGCCTATGATCAATAAATTCCTTCTATGTTTCTGCTATTTATATATTTCTATTATTTCATGTATTTTTCATTGTATTGTTGCAGGAGGTTCCTCTCATGATGAAATAACTAGGATGATGATTAGGATGAAATGACGATTGTTTCTATGGTTGTTTGGGCAATTTGTTTGGAAAATGAGAAAACACATCAAACATTTAAGACACTTGGCAATCAATTGGATATTTTTTGGTGACTCTTAACTTTGTAAGCATATGTGTATGTTCAAGGGCTATCCAACCCCAAATTTCCATGGGTCTTAATCACATTTTCAAAAATAGTTCACACACATAAGACAATTCATATCCCTAAAGTCAATGGTTGATGGCAGCTTGTTCAATCCCACAACTTGGAATCTCTGACTCAAATGCAAACACACTGATTACTAAGTGTGTCCATTATATTGTCTTTGCGAGAGAGGATGGATAGGGGCCTCCTGCACTGGAAGGATGATGCAATCACCCTTTCCCCAAAAAGCTACATATAGCTTATGCTAAGCCGAGGATTCACATCTCATCTCTAGGGAGCCATATGGGGTAAATGCACAAAGATGAGTCCACTTAAGGTGGAAGTTTCGAACTTAGAAAAAAACCTGAAATTAGGTAAACCAAAACAAGATCCTACTTTTTATGAAACAGGATCCCACCCCGAGCCAAAAGCGGGATCTCATTTTCTAGAAATGGGATCCCGTTTAAAACGGGATCTTATTTCTAGAATGGAATCCCATTTCATAAAATTTGAATTTCTGACCCAATTTTTGCTATGGGTTTTGGGTCAGAAAAAAGGCTTGGGAACCCGACCCTTGGCTTTGGACCTAGTTTGACCTGCAAGTTGAAGGTCCTATTAATGTCACAACAAAATAGTGACTTGGGCATATGTCTGAAGGCCTTTTTTGTAGAAAATTTTGACGAAATTAAAACCCATTATAGATGAGACAGTGTAGATTCCAAATATATAATTTTTTTTACAATTGGATTATTTTTCTATTTTTCAATTAATTTCTAATGAAATGGGTCCATAAACTTGAATTATCAGGGTTTTTTAATATTTTAATAACTTTTATCAAAATATTTTTTTTGTGAAAAAAATTGTACGAAAATGTACTTTAGACAATTCTTTTCAATTTGAAAAAAAATTTCAAAAAATGATAAGTTCAGGTCATCTTATGCGTGGCGTACACGATGATTTTTTAAAACACCAAAAATGGCCCATAAAAAATTAACAAAAAAAAATTCAATAAAAAATTACAAAAAATATGGAAAACATACTTCAGTGAGTTAAAAATCTTTTCCCAAAAGGATTTAGAAAAATATGATTATTTAGGTCAAAATATGGATGACGTACACATGCATGGTATAGTAAAAAAAAGTGACTTTTAAATAATGGTTTTTAGAAACTCCTATTAAAAATCAATTTCTATCATCTGGGTATTAAAAAAAATTACATATTTGGAAACTAGACTCCGAGTACTACATTTCATATTTACTAACTTTTTTCAAGATTCCACCTTTAAGTGCGTCAAATTTTTAGGTCAAATATAACAAATTTTAAAAATCAGGGAAAACACTTCCACTTTTTGGCCAAAAAGTGGACTCAACTTCTTGCACACACCCTATGGTGAGAATCTAGAGAGGATTATGTGCCCTCTTGCCTTTCACAAACCACCACAAGGTCAAAGGGGTGGCCTTCTAATCTAAAGGTGTCTAGTAATTATTCGGGGGACCAACACGTTACGAGCATCCAACAAGCTACTTAAAGCTTTAACCAGTCCTACTAGGAGTCATATACACAAGGTACACCATTCAAACTAGCACTGTACATTACGCGCTAATACCGATTAAAACTTAGCTTTTGTCTTATCCTTTTTTATATAGTGGATCGAACGAAAGTACCACTTGATGTCATTCCCTTGGGGTGAGTACCTCTTTTCCCACTAAGGCAGGCCTCTCTAAAGGGGTACAAAAGTGACACAAGTGCAAATACTTTTGATCTCCAAGTTCATATGATGATGTGAGGAGAGAGCATACGCATTTGACTTGGCCACACTAGACAAAGTTTATTTACCTTTAGAAATCTAAGTGTGGTGTGATTATGCAAATGTTGGGAAGTGCTTTTGATTCCCAAGATCGCTTGGAGCGTGAGGGAAGAGCATACACACTTCACAACATAAACAAAGCCACCAAACAAAAAAGACAAATGATTCTTTTTAAACCCCAAAATAAGTGTGAAAACAAGCTAATGTTCTTTTTAATGCACCAAATTGAAATGTGCCTGTGATAACAAATCACACATGCATGAAATAATGGAATTAGGGCATGTAGATGAAGGGGGGTCTGGCCTGACTATTTATACAAACTACTAGCGGTTTAGAGTTCTGGTCACATGCAATTGTCAATGCCTGGTGGTCTTGCTATGGTGGTTAATACCTAATGGTGCCCTTGTTTGCCCATATGACTAGGGGCCATGGAGAGGAAAAAAAGTAAAAAGGTAAATAACACCCTCCCGGTCACAAATGTGACCTCACACTGATAGAAGGTGCCCAACAGTTGCTTTGACTGCTTCTTTAAAGCACGGGTAAAGTTTAAACCATGGAAGGGATAAAGGGTAAAGTAGGGATTAAATGCGAATAAAGTTGAAAGCACACAAGGGATAAAGTGTAAAGCACACAGGGGATATCGACTAGTTAAGTTGAATGATAGTTGGTGCAGACTATGAAAGGAGGAAGTGGTGGCGATGATGTTTAGGGTTTAGGCGAAGGGTGTTAGGGATTAGGAAGATTGACAACTCGGTTTCAGTAAGTGGCAAGAGGTAGACTCAGGTCGAGCAGTTAGTGTTTGATGAGTGGCGGTAAGGGATGGACGCCTAGTGAGAGGCAATTGGGTGATGATCTCCACGGAAGGCATCAAAGGAAGGAGTGACTAAAGGGAGTTGTACAACAGGCAGAGGGTTTAGCAAGTGATGGTCGAGAGGTTCTCAAACGCAGTTGACAGGGCTTTCAACAACGATAACCTCAAGACCTATTAGTGGCGATAGGAGGATAAGGGTGTCGACTAGGGTTTTAAATGGCAGGTTGAGGGTTCAAAATGGGTGGCAATGGCTAGGCAGGTGGAAGCTAGGGTTTTAGAGTAGTGGAGAGGGGATTCAAACATAGTCGGTAGAAGATTCAGAATATGGTCGACTAGGGTTTTGGAGACTGACGAGTGTTGCAGAGGAGTCGGTGGTGACTGAAGGTAAGGTTAGGGTTTGCAGGCAGCTGCAATGAAAATTTGTGGCAGCCAGAAGCATCTAAAGTTAGAGTTTTTGAAAAATAATGCCAGGGGGAACTCAAACCACCATGAAGATTTAAACCTGTAATAAACAAAAAACCTTCAAACTGCAACCAGAAGCCACAAAAACTGCACATAATCAGTACAACCTAGCCGTATGGTACCGATCCGTATAGTACAAACATGTCACTAAATTTTTTTTCAAAAAATTTCCTATAACCAAAATATAGCAAATTTTATGTCAATCTTTGCCTTTGAGGTCTCCTGGACTCAACAGTGAGGTCTGTTTAAAGCCAGGAAGCCACCTGCAAGACTTTTCTTTCAGAAGTTTGACAAAAAATACTCAATTCACGTCGAGTTCACTAGAATGAGATAGGGAAAAAGCTATCAAGCATGCAAAAAACAAGCTACAACAAACCCTAGCTCCCAATGGAGTGCAAACTAGCTACAAAATCAATCAAATAAATATCAAATAAACTATGATTCTAAGCTATGACTTGACTAATCTCCATTGTCCTCCTCAATCTTCCATAGTGTTCTCAGATTTGTAAATTTGCAATGATCTTGAGAAGCTCAAATGAGTGAAAATGGCAAGACATTGGAGAGTGTACAACAAATTTTAGGCTTGTGTTCTTAGAGATGAAAAATGGCTGTAAAAATTGTTTTATAGAAGAATCTGGTCGAATGAAGGGCTAGGATCTAATGTTGACTTTGGAGCAAAATGAAGGGTGGAGATTGATTAGGGTTTCCCTCCACTACAAGATGAGTGAATTTAAAATTCAAAAATATGATGAGGTGTGAGGGAGTTTAAATTAAATAAATTTGCTCAATTTATTTAATTTATTTGAAGTGGAACATGTGAACCCTTAATTAAACAAATGAGATTTATTTAATTAAGTGAGGGGTATTTAAACAAATGGTTTATTTGTTTAAATCAATTGAGTGAAAGGGGATATTTGGAATGTAAATAATTAAATAATTAATTAATTAAAATTAATTATTTAACCATAGAGGAAAATTAAGGAAAATAGACAAATGATCAGAAAGGAGAAAATTAAATTAATTAAATAATTAAAATTATTTAATTAATAGTCATATATGGAATTTGGAAGAAAAATGATATGAATGTGGCGCTTGTGAGTGAAGAGGACATTTTTAAGTGTCTACAATATGTAGTGATATTCCTTCAACCACCTCAACCACTTTATCCTTGGCAACTTGCATCATTTACATGGTTTTTATGTTAGTCAAAAATATGTATAGATTATGCAACACTTCCCCCACCAGAATTTGTTCCCCTCTTATCATAATATCTGCATCTCCCTCTATGTTGTCATACCTCTCTTTCTCCAACCCTCTTTCTATTTGTCCTTGGACAAAAGAGAAAAATGCTCTCAACTGAACATCTCTCATGTACAGGTTGAGATTCCACTATTTATTATAAGATAAAATAAAATGATACAAATACAATTTGCATAATAAATTCTTTTCTATCTTAGCTTCATTTCCTAAACAAGATTCACAAAATGCTATAGGTGTATCCAATTTTTCTAATGATCCTTCAATCACCTTTTTTGCCTATAACTTGTGAAATTATTCTTGTAGCCATAATGCATGCACTCTTGTAGGGGGGCTACATTATAACATTTTACTAACAAGATTTAAAATTAACTAAATTCTATCCCTCAAAACATTATTTTCCTCATTCAACTTTTTATGATCAATTTTATCCTTTCTTAATTGTTACAATTTCTCCTTTTGATTGGTATATATAATGAACCAAACATGTTTTAATTTCTCTAATTTTCTCTTATGTTCTTTTACAAGGCATGTTTCTTTATCCTTTGTAACATGCATTATAGTAACTTCTAATTTTGTAACTTTACTTTTAAGTTCCCTTATATCATCTTCTTGTTTCTTGATCAACTCATGGACCTGGTCTAACTACGTTAGATTTGTAGCAGACTCATTAACCCTTGCTATATGTCCATTTTGTTCAATATCTTCAGCAACAAGATCAAAAAATTATTCTCTCTATTCTACTACAATTGTCTTTGCTACATGTATCACTAATTCAGGCTCTTCTAGAATATAGCCTTTTGCTACCAACATTTATGTTGTGGGATTCACCATCACAAAAAATTTATCTATAGGTGTTCTCTTTTTTAGTGCTCCATTATAGTATTTCCTCCAAAATCTCCACCTCAAAATTAGATTGAGCTTACATAATTGATGCCCCATCTACACCAACACAGACAACTTCCTTGTGATCGCCACATCATCTAGGCTTTCAACATCCATAAAACTATTTTTGATTATTTTAATAAGGTTAGTAGCTCGGTAGAATTTTCTTTCATTTTACGAGATGCAAGTAGATGAGGCTAAAAAATATGATTTTTATAATACAAACGTGCATACACACCTAAGAAGTATTGTTAATGGTCGTCACCTCGTCTAGAGATAAGGAAAAGAAAGTCACCTGATTTAATTTCTCCTTTATATCCTGCTTCTCCACCATAGCTAGACACTAGATTCATTCCCAACCACTATTGACAGACTAATGGGAGAGTGGAAAGTTAGGCACTCCAGTAAATTGCATTAAATTCTTATATTTTGGAAAGGTTGTCAACGATCTACCTTTATTTAATATATGGAATATAATTGTAAGCTATAATTTTTTTGATAAACGACTCACTTCCATGACCTTTCCAAATAGAGTAGATATGGAACCTCCAACAATAACAAGTCGTGTCTGTGATTGCATATATTCTTCATACTTGGCTACATTTCGAGCATGAGTAGATTCATCTTTTGTTTTCCAACACATCACTAACTTCAACTCTCCATTTACATTTATCTTTTTATAAATTTTAACTACATGCTTCTCAATAGTGTCTAATTTAAATTGCAGTGTCTTGTCTTTCTTTAATTTCTAGCTACAAATCTTATAGTGACATAGTTTTGACATGTTCTATCCATCTTTATTGTTCACAGATTATACAAATAGATACTTAGAAACCCATTCAACCTAAAAATTTCATGATATGTCCCATTGGCATGCTTTATGTTTGTTCAACAAACTTTCAAAGTTAGATTGACCACCACTAGTAGAATGATTATTTTACATTCTATGTGATTTCATTATTCACACTTTCACTACCAGATTGTACGACATCATGCCTACCTCCTATAAGACTTTCATTTGACACATCATTCTCAAGGTCATTCCAATAGAATTCTTTAATCCGAGGTAAATTTTTCTTAATGTTTATCATTGATGGATCGTCACCTGCTGTGGAATATTCTTGTTGTTGATTAAAATAAGACTTTATTGTGGCCTTCTTTCTCTTTGATGGGGTTCCTCTCAATCTTAGATTTTTAAGATTTGAGGATGAAATCTTCCTCTAATAGTATAAGAAAGTGTTAAAGCAGTGTTCTCAAAGTTACAAATTCAAAATATTTATGTTATGCATATGTGAATCACTACTCAATGAAATGAAGAAAATTGAACTACTTATAGTGAAAGAGAAGAAGATGACACATGTATGAGATAATACAGACAATTAGGAAGGTCTTGAAAGACAATGATATTTTAATATTTAATTGCTATGTGGGGAATTGAATTATTAATTTAATCATTTAAATTAAATTAAAACTATTGCAGGCATAGCCAATTTCCATGTCAACATTTCTAGCCAATGGCGTGGCCTCCTGCTCTAACTATCTTCATTTTATGTTTGGATCCTTGCGAGTCGTTGATGTTGTTTGATCATACGGTGCAAAATAACTAAAACATGTGGCTTTGTTTTAATACTACGAGATTCTAATAAACGATCAAAATTTAAGGGAAGAGCAATTAAAAATAATATAATAAAGAGCATATGCTTATATAAAATAATAATGTGAGAAACAAAGCTCTAGCAAATTCTATAATATATCTTCCCTTGATTTTAATATTACAAATTTTAAAATGCATAGGGAACTAATTTTTATTCGTGGAAGATTAAAATTAATTAATATTAATTCTAATCATTTAATTCAATATTCAATTAATGCAGGACTTGACATTTGACACATCACTTTTTTTTGGCCAATAATGTCATTCCCTGTTCTGACCATCTTCATTTTTTTGGAGCCCCACAAGTTGTTAATAATCCCACGGTTCAGAATAAACAAAACATGTGACTTTGATTTATTAATATGGGCTTGTAATAATATTATGCACAGATAAGATAAATAAATCATTTGAAGTAGGCTCCAACAACTATGATATATACACATGTAGCTATGACCTATACACCTAATATTGCGGAGCCCAATAACTAACATATCACCTTTTCAAGCCATGGTACTATTTCCCTCTTATATAATCTTCATTTATGTATTTGAGCCCTACTAGATGTTGATGTAGTTTGATCTGATGACCTAGAATAAATAAAATATGTTCGTTTAGTGCTATGCGCTCTTAATAAATTTATACAAGTGGGCCCTAGTAGCTAAGACCTATACACTTGTAGCTACGACTAATGCATCTAATAGTGTGGGGCCCGACAACTGACAACTTTTTTTAACCAATGACAATGTTTCCCGCTTGGATAATTTTCATTTCTACCTTTGATCCCTGCTAGATGTTGATGTAGTTTGATCCAATGGCTTGAAATAAATAAAAGATGTTCATTTAGTACTCTAGGCTCTTAATAAATTTATACAAGTAGGCTCCAACAACTAAGACCTACAACCTATACACCTAATACTATAGAGGCAGACAACTGATACATCACCTTTTCTAGCCAATGGTGATGTCACCTGCTTAGATAATCTTCATTTTTGCCTTTGAGCCCTGACAGGCATTAATGCAATTTGATTTGAGAACTTGGAATAAAACATGCACATTTAGTACTATGGGCTCTTAATAAATTTATACAAGTGGACCCCATCAGTGCATTCAAATTTGTGGACCTATACCATGCATATATTAAAATAAAACAACTACGCACCTCTAACTAACATGTAATCTTTTTTGACTAATGGTGCTACCTCCTTATATTTGCATCTTTGTTTTTCATTGGAGCCCTATAAGCCGTTGATTTGGTTTGATTCGATGATGTGGGTTAACTAAAATATGTGCTTTTCGCATGTCGGTGAAAATGAGGCAGGGGACATCGAGGTAGGGGACATCAAGGCAAAACTATCAACACAAATTTATTTGGAAGGAAATACATCGAGGACCATTGATATAGTGATGAATATGAGAACTACTATTATAGAGATTAATTATATAATATACAATACACAATGTGATGCAAATTGAAAATTATGTCTTTGTTACTCACTAGGAATGGAAGACTGAAGTAGAGTTGCAACCTATGAGTCTATTCCCCAACTTTTGAGAATGTACCCTCCTGTCTCACAATTGTTAGCTCACCGAATTGATGAAATACCAAACTTGAATTTACAAATTTGTAATGTAGGAAATGGGTGAATCCAAAATTGAATGCTTAAAGAGTGAATGAAGTCTTGTTTTGCATAAATACCAATCCATCCTACATAGTCATACTATGTTCTGCATGGGCAATTAAACACATTACCCCTAAAAGACCTATAATTCTAAGGCGATGGGCCACACTTTCTCAGAATGACTTATAATTCAATGGCTATAATAACTATTTTCCTAAATATACCTATCATTGTATGGCAATATTACATGTTTTCCCTAAATTCACTATAATTTCATTGGCAATTGCACCACTGTTTTCCCTTAATTGATTATAATTTCTCTTCGATCATGTCCCTTTTTCTCTAATTTCCTATAATTTCATTGGCAATCGCACCATCGTAATTAATATAAAAAGGTGGGCGATTGAAATCTAAATTAGAAGTTGCTAACATATACTATCAAAATTGCTAATATTCATCATGTTCAACCCCTCAAAAATTAAAAATCACCTATTGGTAACAAATCACCACTAAAATTTTCCCCGTCTTGAACATCATATCTTTTAATGAAAACCACCAACTTAACACACAAGGGTGTGCTTTAGCATTAATGATTGGACATCAATGATGCCTTATTTACATTTCTCCTTAAGAATGCAATGGATATCTCATGAAGCCCTATAAACACTAATTTATTTCGAATGGACCAAAGAGAATCTCTCGAAAGTTAGCCTATCAAAAACAATTTCGAAGGGAGCCCAAATTGAGAATCTCGGAATACTTTCATACACTTTCATACGATCCTAGGACTTGACTGTAAAGGATATAGGGTTGATAATCGAAGAGGAAATCTTCTTTTCTATTTAAAAAAAAAAACATATTACAAAAAGGGATGAGGAATACTCTTCAAATGTAGAAAGACAAGGGATGCGGAAGACTCTTCAAATGTAGAAAGACCGATCAAACTTAATCTAATACTTTTGGTAATATTTTAACCAATGTTACACACTTACCATGATATCTTTGTGACGTTAAGTATTATGCCTTTCCACATTAGAGCTTGAAGGTTTGTAGGAAGTAGAAAGGAAAGACATGGAGGAGGAAGCTTCATTACAATCAATCTTCATTAAAAATACCCATTTAACCAGTGGGTATCCCAATCAAAGAGAATAAGAATCAAACAGAATAAGAGATGCTCCACTAGAACTTAGAGAAGTTTGATTAACTTCCTTATGGTTGGTTAATGTAGAATCATATATCCACAAATCTTTGAGTTGCGATATATATGCATATATGTGTGTGTGCGTGCGTGTTTTCTTGAGGATGGGTTGGCCATTAAAATTTTCTACTACAAATTTAGGGACTCTTATTTTTTTCTTTTTCTAAAAGAAAATAATTTTTCTTTAAGTTTAGTCTAGATAAATTTAATAAAATGTATATATAAGTATAATTAATTTAAATTAACTATATGATGTTTGTTGAGATTGATAATCTAATGAATGCTCTAAATTTTGTAATGCCTCCAGATCTAGAACAATAAATAACAATTGAATATTCACCTCAAATGAAGAATTTCTATTTACTCTCCAAAGGAGCACAAATCTATCTTATACCTACAAACTTAAAGTGTGACATCTAAAAAAAATTGAAAAAAAATTGTTTTTCACTTTTCTTGATTGGCCTCTATATTTTTTGTGTTCTTTGTATTTGAAGACTCATCCTATTTATAAATATCTTGGTAGGGGTGATAATATGTCACAAAAGGGACATTTTCTCCTAGGTCAACTCAATTGAAGTGTGTAAAGTGAATAATATGTTAATGTTTAGAGTTATTAGATGATTAGAATGAATGCATGGAATGTCTTTAAATATAGGGACAAAACAACATATCATACAAATTTGTGTTTAGTTGGCCCTAGGTAGGAGTTGACCGAATTTGGAATTAAAATGTTGAATTTGAAAAGGATGAGTCCATGAGTGCAAGGACATCCCCATGACCATGAACTTGTCCTGGGACATTAAAGGGACTAAATCAAAGTGGATAACATGTACATGAAGTATGTGCATATAATGAGTAATAAATGTAAGGATAGGGTGAATGTATGGGAATGAATGAACATGCAAATGAGGTAAACCATCACCATGTAGATATTTGTAATCCATAACTACATGACATAGGGCAAGCGATCACTTTGCACACAATTAAGCTATTTGTCAATAATAAGGTTAATGTATAAAAGCATTCCTAGAACATTAAAGGAACTAAATCAAAGTGGATAACATGTACATGAGGTATGTGCATATAATGATTGTAATAAATGTAAGGATAGGGTGAATGTATGGGAATGAGTGAATATGCAAATGAGGTAAACCATCACCATGTAGGTATGTGTAATCCATAGCTACATGACATAGGGCAAGTGACCTCTTTGCACAAAATTAAGCTATTCATCAATAAGTCAATGTATAAAAGCACTCTCCTTAAAATTAACCCAAAACCAAATAAGAAATATCATGGTTTTAATTAAATATAGACCATCTATTTACATTACTTTCTTTATTTTTTAGTTTAAATCTTTTTTCAATTCCATTTTAAATTTATAATCACAAAAGAATTATAAGATCACATGTGTGAAAAAGGCTCCTGAATTTTCCCACAGCAGACAATTTAATTAATATATATATATACCCCTCCATGGTACAACGGCCTTAGTTTGTGCCACATTTCCCATGGAGCCTTTGTAACTTGCAATCTTTTTTAGGATTTTCATTTCACGTTAAAATGAGAGAATTATCCAATCGTGCATATAGTTCTAAATCTCTAAGTCGTCTATATACACAATGACAATGATAATACTAATGCGTCGTGACAATGGCGAAGATGAAGAATCCTGAATAAATTTCCTTGAAACAAAATATTTCACCAGATTCGAAAGAAATCATAATCCAATCAATGAGTGTGCTCAAACAAGTTCAACCTTTCTGTAATTGCAAATAAGAGTTGATAACAAGTTTGAAGCTTATATAATGTATCAATACTTCAAATTCATGCAGCTTTACAGCTTTTTTAATCTTTTAAGGCTGCTATTGTTCACAAAAAAAAAAAAAGGCTGCCATTATGTCCAGAACATTCACTAAGCCTGTATTAGATGGGCAACGAGCTAGATCTCTTATCAAAATTAGGCATTTACACTTATAAGCATAATCAACACGATCTCAAAAGGCCATATTAAGAAGCAATTCCAAAAGATTGTTTACAGAAAAAAGGTAACTCATGCACCAGGACTTTGGTATAAGTCTGGTTCCTCCACCTCAAACTCCAAAGTGAAGAGTCTAGCAGATGGGTCAGTATGTCCAGTAGTTTTAAGAATGTATTCACTTATAATGCTTTCAGGATCATCCATTTCATAGTAACTTATTTCCTCAAAGCATTGAGGCGAAGAAATTGGTGAAGAAACGATCTGTATTTGTTCGTACATGATCTCATCTAATATTGACAAATCTGGATTTATTGTGAAGCTAGAAAATTCATCATGATAATGTGATGGTTGATAGGATTGAATGCAAATGGGCATGGTAGGAACATCAAGATTCCCATGCTTATCAGAAGATAAGGAAATCGGTTCTTCAAGTTGATCATGAGGAAAAGATACATTGCCAAGCTTGAATTCTAAAATTGAAGGATTGACAATTGGATCACAGGAATCTTTGGGAGATGATGGTTCCTGAAGACTCTGGTGCAAGGATTTTGCTTCAATCAATGGTCCAGCCAGCTCATCTTGCTGCAGATTTGGGTGGGATTCATTATCATCATTATTGGTAATAGTATCTGACTCACTATTTTGAGTCATAGGTGATCCACCTTGCAATGATTCAGTACTGGGTTGTATATGTATATCTTCTTTCTTGCTTGTACCTGTATTTTGAATCTTATCATTACTCCCCATGAGAGAGATTGCAAGATTGCTTTCTTTTGTGTTTATGCCACAAGATGCGCCTTCATGTGATGCAAATATTTGGTGATGACAATTTCCTTGCCAATGTTTATCAACCCTAGCATTGTTGAATAGGGATCCTTCGTTTTCATCATGTGGGCCTACCTGCAACAAGAATATATTAATGGATTTAATTAACTTGGCACAAAGCCTTTTACAGTCAAACTAGGTAGGGTAAACAAAATCCTAAACTCTTTTTTCCTTGCACAACATTGCTAATACTGAAAAACAATAATAACTTTTGATAAGAGCTTGTTCAACTTTTTTATATCAATGCAGAAGAGCTAATGCAGCAAAGAGCTAATCCAAGCTATTAAAAATGCAAATTTCTGTAATAGATTATCACATGTTTTTAATATCAAAGCAGATTCTAACTAACTTTCCATAGGAAGTAATAAACAATCATAATAATTGAGGCATCAATTGACTTGGAAGTGTTTGAAGCTTTCAAGTAGTATTAATAAATTAGAGTTATACAAACCATTCCTGCAACAACTTTCAACTCACAATAACCAGATCAATAAAAACTTAGTGCCATATTAGAACAGAATTCTGTTTCCTTTTTAAAGGTGACAGCATTTCAATAAGCGATTTTTCATATATATCCCAACTTCCAAGGGTTCAGAATCTCCAGCCTTCCATATGGACTCAAATCCATGAATGCTATTGTTCTCTCTACTTTTCTTCTAAACTTGCTATGTTTAAAAATTAGCCAGTTTTTCTAAACTGAAATAAGTAGCTTTTCTAACATTCATTCTATCTTAAGCAGTAGTTAAACTGAACTAAGTAGCTTTTCTGACATTCATTTTTATCTTAAGCAGTAGTTAAACTGAACTAAGTAGCTTTTTGACATTCATTCTTTCTTAAGGAGTAGTTTCTAAACTAATCTTAAACAAAGAACATCACTTCTATTCTGAAAAACTCAATACAATATCTCCAATTTTTGTTGAGGCTTTTTACGTTCTCTCCAACATAAAAGGAATTTTAAGGTTTAGATGGTTTTGTGCAAAAAATTTCATAGTTTTTGATAGCATTAATGAGGGGATCAAAATAAAGCAACTATTGTTTAATTATAAGTTACACATTTTGTATTCCAATTCTTCTTATTTTTTCCAATTCTTTTTTTTTTTATAATTTTTGTCATTATTTTCTTCTAACTGTTTCATTTTTATTTTTTATTTTTTCATGATTTTCTCCATTTTCTTCCAAAAGTTTCCAATTTTTTTTTTTATATTTTTTTTTTTTCCAATTTTTTTTCATAGTTTTTTATTTTTATTTTTGATTTTTTCCAATTTCTTTTTTGGTTTCATGATTTTCTAGAGTTTTTTCTCCTTCTTTTTGATTTTAAAAATTTTTTTTTGCTATATTTACACAGAAAATGAATGTTCTCATCCAATAATGATACAAAGATTCATAATTTAATAATTTTTTCATAATTTAGTAATTTCTTGAAATAAAAATTCTAGAACAGCTATAGTTTAAGATAGGAGAGTTCAGCTGTGATGGAAAGTAGGGTTAAAATCAGGGTTTAAATTTGACAGTCTTCCTTGCCCATCTACCAATTTTTTTATACAGTTTAGTAGTCAAATTTTATATAATAAATACATAATTTTTTTTTTTAAATGATTTTAGTATATTCATTTCATATTATTATGAATAAAGACACACCTTACAATACAAAATCAATATACTAATTTTTAAAATTTAATATTGAGTGTTTTTAGAGAATATTGTAAATCAATTTATCTATACCTTATAAATTCAATGTTACTCAAATAAATTTACATCACATAATACAAATCAAATTACTATTTTTTTCAAAATTAACATCTTATAATACAAAATTTCTCTATCAAAATAAATATTTTCACATCTTCTATATAATAAATTGATTTAAAATAAATAAACTATAATTTAAAAAACCTCAAAATCTATTATAAAATTTGATTTATGATAGTATTAAGATGGAACTGGTCTAATTTAATATAAATTCAATGTTTCAAGTTTTTGCTTTTTTTCTAAATCTCAAATGGGTTGAATTTATCTTAAAAAAATAAATATAACAAATAAAATATGAAATATATGAAGGGACTCAAGTTACCAATTACCAATTAGAGGATTAATGG
Source organism: Cunninghamia lanceolata (assembly GCA_027924645.1). Lineage (NCBI taxonomy): Eukaryota > Viridiplantae > Streptophyta > Pinopsida > Cupressales > Cupressaceae > Cunninghamia > Cunninghamia lanceolata. The sequence goes on along the minus strand of BSBN01001344.1, from coordinate 8,406,063 downwards.
AATGCATCAGTTTTTTTGGATGTTGTTTGTTTGTTTATATAGAAGAAATATAAAATACTATCATTGTTCATACAGAATATTGCAGTCAGAATATATCAGAGGATGTCATTCTCAATATACCCAAGCAATGCGTAGACATAGAGAGTGCACAATTTACAATAGCAAATACAAGCCAGCAGACAGAAGAAGTAAGATTTAATCTGAAGGGTAAACACAAGAAAATAGCTATTAGTTATTACATTTAATTTGAACCAAGAGGTTCAGAAAATTTCAAAGCAACAGAGAATAATGCAAGGTGGGTTACCCCAAACTGCAAGAATTTGAGAACATTTAAAGCCCTGGTCCCATAGAGATGGACTACTGCTGTGATATTTCTGCTTCAGGTGGTTCCATGCAATTCTAGTAGCAGTAGATAAAAATATCATTACATAAAAACCAGGAGCAGAGGTGGTTTAGGATAAGAGTAGTTAGAGATATGAAAGGGTTGGGGGTTAGAAATTTGCAGCAACTGCGGAGAATATTAAGGCACTTAAAATATGATTAGTCCAGGTGACGTCCCCAACAGGGATTTGGAGAGAACATCTATCTGTTTCAAAGCCAGGCAGCCTGTTCCATTTGGTTTATAAAATACAAAATGTAAAATTTTAATGAAAAAATGTTGATAACCTTTAGAAAGTTAAAAGAGGGATTGTCATTGCAAATTCAGTAAACTGTAATTATTTTTAAAGCTACAGATAATTTTATCCCAAAATTCTGAAAAATATTTGCAGTCCCTGAAACTCATTTTGTATCCCAGAAACTCAGAGAAACACCAATAATTACAAATTTCCAGTGATAAAAATTATTGTCTAAAATATTTTCAATTTTTATCTTCTAAATTTTCCCTATACTTCAAACTCTATCAAAATTTTAAATTCCTTGTACCCTTTCACTATAAATGTGCCCTAAGATTATCTCAGCAGCACCCACTGAAAATTTTCAGCTATATAGCTGCATGGGGCCTCTAAGTTAGGAGGAACAAGCTTCAAGATTTTAAAGGCTATAGCAAATTCCAAAAACACTAGTCCTTTTTTTGTTGTTAGAAGTTTTTGTTACAGAATAAAAGGATTATTTTGGATATTTACTGGAGAGAAGACATCATTGACTCTCTAGCATATGTATTGTAATGATAAGAACAAAATACTGGAAGACAGTCAATTTATTTTCATTATATGCTCTCTTACTACTTTTTCAATATATTGGCCAAAACATTTTTAAATTTTTCCTCCCCTCTTCCCCAATTGCATGTTATAAGTTAAATCTAGACTGACAACAAAGAAAAGACATTTTGTGTAAGTTTCCAGGCTGATTTGTTAAAGTTGGGAAAAGAGAGAGCTGATTTCAGAGGTGCTCTGCATTGGTTATAAAGAACAGAAAATTTAAGCAATACTTGATTTGAACTAGAGTGAGCTGCTCAGTAATTTTCTAAAACAATCAGCATCATATGACGAAAACAGATTTTCAAATGTTGATAGAAATCTCTCACCGGTAGTTGAAATTGAAAGTGTGGCTGATCTAACTGGTATTGTCCTCTCCTAGAATAAGGAAAATATTGCTGTTTGGACATAGCTGAATGTGGCTGCAATTGATACTCATCATTTACTTGATTACTATTACTACTGTAGGTACCGCCATGTGCCAATGATCCATTCCCAACTCCATTTACAGATGAGATCTTAGAAGCTGTAGCTGAACATGAATTATAATCATTCACAAATGAAGTATGCTCGTTCACAAATGGGTTCAGCAGCATTTGCTGGGCATGAATATCATAACAATGGATCTCATCATGGGCAGGAACCAAGGCTTGTTCTTGTTGCTGCTGCTGTTGATAGTTATATGCATAATTAGGCCAATACTTCTGCTGTTGCTGTCCCACAAGTATTCCACCACACCCATTTTCTGTATGTGTTGACTGAATTCTACTATATTGCGAGTAACCAGTTGGGGATTGAAATCTTTGTGGATGTTGGTGTTTCCCTGCAGAGATTGGTCCTAAAATTGGGTTTTGTTGTTGTTGGTGGTGCTGCTGCTGAGGAAAATACCTGAAGTGTGAGTTGCCTGCTAATTGCCTCCGTTTTGGAGGTTGGTAATAAGGGTGATGATATTTTTCTCTTCCTCTTCTTCCTCTTGCTTGATTCCATTGATAATTGTTGACCTTCTCCCTTGGCCATCCCCTCATTGTTCTTGATCCCATTTTTTTTTCTGCTTCTCTTCTGAATAAAACCATTAATCCAACATTTGTAATTTTTGCTTAAGTTCCATATTTGTTGTCAAATCTCATAATCTGCAACAATAATTATGGACTGCAGAAACTTACATCAAAGGCACACACTTACGCACGTTTAGATAGGGATATCACTTCAAACATCATTTCAACAGAGTGGTCTATGAATACAAGGCAACTAGGGACCATCTGGTTCCTCGAACACAAAATAATTGAATTATTTTATTTTAGAATTTTGTAACAATCCTTTATGAAATCCCAAACTCATGACTGCCAATTACAAACTGTCTTGTCATTATTCAATGTGAGTTGCTTCTCAATCATGTGTTATACAACCGGGTGCAAAGAATTATAACTAATGTTAAATGTTATTATTAATTGGACTTGTACCCTCACAAAAGTACACACAATTGGGGGCTTAAATTTCACAGTTGTATATGTATTTAAAGATTTTAATTGTAAAATACAATAAAAATAAATATCTTCTATTTTTTAATAGAAATTTCTATTATTTTTTTAAAAAATTCAAATTTTTAGATTTTAAAAGAAACTTCTTCTAATTTAAACTTCTATTATTTTAAAAAAATTCCAAATTTTTATTTGAAGTTCTCAATATTCTTTAAGTTTTTTTTATACAATATTTCATTCCTCAACTACACATCAAACAATTAAATTTTGTATTGAAAGATAAGGCCTAGAAGTTATAAAAAAATAGAAAGAACTTTGAAATATCTTGGTATGAATACATTAAAACTATTTGGAATTTTTTTATATTTCTTATATAAAATTTGATTTGCATTAAAAAAAATTAATTTTTAGAGTAAACTATAGGAAGAAAAATTCTTGATAGTTAAGGTGGACTGTCAAATTTAAGCCCGAATTAAGTGGTAAACATACTTTAAGAGAATTACTAGTTTTTAAAACAGGGTAGGGTGGCCGCTTTTAGTATAGGTTCCAAACTTGAAAGGGTGTATGGGACAAAGTGGAGAGCAAATAGAAATACATCTCAAAAATAAATTTAAAATGATTAATTTTTAATAAAAATATTATAAAATAAAACATGGCAATATGTGTTTTCTTAATAATATTATTTTTATATTTTTGACCACATCTTATTAGTTTTTGTTGTAGTAAGTAATTGATAATGATTTTGGTGTAAATATGACATATCCTAAATCATTAAAGAATTCTCTAAAGAAGCTCAAATTTCGTTAGCTCTTTTGTATAGCATGGTGTACACACTCTAAGCTCTCTAGTTTCTTATGGGAATTTGAGCTCCTTTAGTGAATGCCAATTACTTCAGGGTCTTCATCTCAATTACCATCCTTTGTAAAGACATCATTACCATTCTATAATATGTTTCACTCTTACTAAAAAAAATGACTTAGATGTAAATTTGAATAGTCTCTCCAACTAATGCATTCACACATGGCAATCTGCCATATATATCAGTGGACCATCTCCTATACTAACATCAACGATTTTATCCTATTCATCTAGAGGATCTAAAAATAGATGTTAAGTCTTACAATTATGGAAAGTGGAGATGCATGCATTCAAATAGAGAAGATGGTGGCTGTTAAACCACATAACATCTTTCTTCTACTTTTGTGTAATATAAATAATGATACCACAATGATTATTGCAAATACCACAAACACAATCACTAGAAGCCCAAATATTTTCATGCATCTCATCAAATCAATCTCAATAACTAAGACCAACAAATTGAGAAAAAAAACAAGCAAAAAAAAAAAACATATTCATGAATATGATAAAACTGTGGCTTATTGAAAATTTACCTTGTATTTCTTATCTTGGGCATAGGAAAGAAAGACAATAACATGACACAATTTGATGGCAACTCTAGTTCCATTTGTTGTTCTCAAAAGGATATTGTTAGGCTATTGATTGTTCTTCAGAATCTTCTAGAAAGTAGTCTTGTAGCCAAAAACAACAAATAAACAAGAACAAAGATGAGTGATTTGCATTGCTGCACTAACAGGAAAAAAACGATAGCAACTAAAGATTCACCATAACTTACAATGGTAGGTCAAAAATAATATAAGTGTAGTGATATTTCCTACATAAATAGTACACAAATATATCATAATCCAAATGTTTCTAACCAGTTGAATGGAGAACAAGAGTGTGCATACAACTAATAGTTAGGTTACATGTTTTGCATGTTGCTCTTAGCAAGACGTTTTGAAAACACATAGCCAACTAGAATAAACATGGCATGAAGCAAAGGACCACACCTATTTTCTAGTTTTCTTCCACATGGTGGACAACATGGTAAGATGAGAGTTAAAGAATTTATAATGATGACATTGTAATTCTACATTGTATACACTCTAACCACAATACTTGGCATTTATGTGGCATTTATTGCTTGGCATGCACTCCTACAAAATATGCAACATAACTAATGTTAAAAAATATTCAAAATCAAGAAACAACATACCACATGTTTCTTTTTTATTATTAGTTCCTACCTTTGGCAGGAATACTAATCATCTGATGCATTAATTCATTTTAATGGACCAATTACTACTATTAGTCAATGGGTAAACATTAATGTGAAAAATAGATTTTTTTATTTTTTAATTATATTAAAATTGATGACTATAGTTGAAACTTTAAATATTTTTTTTTATCTGCCTTTCAATTTGGCAAGTTGGCAGGTGATGACCATATAGGGTTTAACGGAGATGAGTTGGTCGTGCATGCAACGGCGGAGATGGCTGTTGTGTTATCATTGGCTCAGATTTTAAGCTCTTAAGCTCAAATTTTTAGGAAGTTTGTTAACCATTTCTTCATTTCTTCACCATTTTCTATACTTTTTGTCTTAGATCGACATGTGGAATGCTCGGATTCGCATTCTCTACATTTTTCTAATTTGATTGATGTGTGTTCTTAGTCGCAAAGGTCACACCTGTGTTGCAAGTATGTGCCTAATCGGTGTTGTCATTAATGTCAACATATCCTTGTTGTCATTGGTGTCAATTGTATCTTATTCTATTACTTGTTTAGAAGACTTGTATGTTGAGGATATTGAGAAAATAAGCCTCTAGAAGAAACTAGCGAGCTACAGAGAAGTGCAGTACAAACAATAAGTTGTATGCTAAGGAACAGTCCGATAAACTACTCTGCATTTACTTCTGCTTGAAGATCATGGTCTGTGGATTGGAAGTAAGTTAGATGTATGACTAAGGATGCTGCATTCTAGGTTTGAATTCTCTACATGAAGATCTGAGTGAGTTGTGTTCACCAGAGTGAAACCTATTTTTTCTGTAAGTTCAGTTGGGACAGGAAGAAAGTATTTTGCTCCGCATTCCTTCGCAATAAAGTATTTGGCTCTGTGGTTTTAGAGGGAAGTCTGGGATGATGATAAGTGCCTACAGTTGCAATGGTTCATGGTTTGGTGGTCTACAAGCTATCTTTCTTTTATGACAGTTGAAGACAGTAAAGTTTATGTGTTCCAGTGAGAAAATTCCTATGGATAAAGTGGTTAAGGTTTGTGCGGTTGCTCCTGATGATTATAGCATGCTTGTGGATGTCTCCTAATCAGGTTCCTATCTGGACTTTGGTCTGTGTTAAGAAATTGAGATGGTGTGTGAAGATTTTTCCCAGATAATGTAGTGTGTAACCAATCTTGGTTGACCTGGTTGATCCCAGTGATTGCGGAGATCTCTGGAAGATTGTGGAAGCATGTTGTGGCATGGAAGATCATGTTTGAGTCCTAGCTAAGGCATGGCATGATCCGCATTTCATTTCCTTTGCACATTGTTGTAATAGGTCAGGACCTATTTTGTAAATGTTTGTAATACCGACCTTGGAGATTGTTCCAATGATTGATGATTGTGATGCCAACCTTGATGATCATTCCAAGGTTGATGTAGTGTATAAATACTTGTAGTTGAGTCATGGAAAAGGTGTCCTTGAGTGAAAATGAAAAGATATTAAGAAAGGTCCAAAAGGCAGAGCAGAGAAGAGGTAGAGGAAAGAAGAGGAAGAGTAGAGTAGAGGAAGAGCAGAGTAGGGGAATTATTGTACTTCAGTTGTAAATATAGAAAGGTGTTGATTGTGGTAGTGAGTCTGGCAGTAAGCCACCAGTAGGGTTTAACAACCCTTATTGTAATCTTGTTAGGTTTAGGGTTGAGGCAGTGAGCCTGCTAGACCTAGTTGTTCTTCATGGCAGTAAGCCAATATGTTTAGGCCCGTGGAGTGACCAAGCCTGAACATCATTATTTCAAGATTGCAATATATATTGAGAGTTAATCCTATCCATGGTTTTTCCCCACCTTGGGGTTTTCTAGTAAATCTGGTGTCTCTTGTGTCTGATGTTGTATCTGTGGTTAAGTTTCTGATTTTATGCACTCATTGTTAAATCATAATAATTGTGGATAAATGATGAATGTTTAAATTACAGAAAGTGTTTAAGTTTTTGTGACAACTGATTCACCCCTGCCCTCTTGGTTGTCAGGTGCATATCAACAAATTTTTGCATGAGAGCCAAGTTCCTCTGAAGAAAGTTTAACAGCTTGAGGAAGATCCAAAATGTCTTACAAAAAGGAAGCACCACATTTTGATGTAACGAATTATGTTCTCTAGAAGGCTTGGATGAAAAACCATCTTCTTTCTCTTGGTTACAAAGTTTGGAAAGCTACAGAAATAGAATACACCATACCTCAAAATGGTTCGACGACTGAAGACAAAATCAAAGAATATGAGATAGATATCAAGGCAAAGGATGCTCTACTAAGCTCATTAACCAACTCAATATTGACGAAAGTGGTGGATCTTGAAACTACAAATAAGGTATGGGAAAAGTTAAAAAATTTGTATGAAGGAGATGATTCTATGAAGGAAACCAAGTTACAAAGTCTGAAAGTGAAATATGAAAGCTTGAAGATGAATGATGATGAAAACATATCAGCTTTTATGCAAAGAGTTGATGAACTTGTTACAGGGATAAAAGCCATAGGCAAAACTCTCGAAGAAAAGGAAATTGATATGAAAATTCTTAGATCTCTACCCAAGTCCTACTGTCACAAGGTAGCTGCAATTGAAGAATTCATGCAAGTAAAAACTGTTAATAGGGATCAGTTGCTTGGTAAGCTTACTACTTTTGAAATGAGGGAGTTAGATGATGCTCTGTCAAAAGTTGAGACAGCCATCAAAGCCAGTACTCCTGGAAGTACTTCCAGATCAGAAAAGTACAAGGTAGAATCCGATGATGAGTTAGATGAAGTTGAAGCTAACTTTGTGGGCAGACTGCAAAGAGGATCCAGTAAGTATAAAGGCAAATTACCTTTCAAATGTTTTTCCTATGGTAAAGTAGGTCATTTCACTTCTAGATGTCCTGAAAGAATTGAAAGGAATAGAAGAAGATATGAGAACAGGCCTAGGACCCAAAATAAATGTTATTATGTTGAAGATTTTGATGATGATGAAGGAGTATCAGATAATGGTGAACCAGATAATGCTAGTTCCTCTGTAAATGAATACTTGTTCATTGCTATTAAGGAAGATCTTGTGTCTACTAATTCTTCTAGCTGTGTGAAGGAAGAAAAACCAATGGAAAGTGCTTTGGCTACTCAGGTTATTAAGGACAAGGATGAATGGGTTATTGATAGTGGTTGCTCTCACCACATGACTATTGACAAAAGTAAGTTTGTAAGTTTGGAAAGATATGATGGTGGACTGGTTAGGTTTGGAGATGATACAACTAGTAGGATTTGTGGAAAAGGATCTATTTCTTTTGATGACAAGCATAATACTAAAGATGTCTTGTATGTGAAAGGATTAAAACACAATCTTCTAGGGTATGTGTAGGATCATGATGGGCCAAACTATACCTCTAAGTGGCAATGAAAATACAAAAAATCAGACTTTATCAAGTTCATGTGAAATTTTGAATGGATTATCTATACAATTTGAAAAAGATGTAAGAATGAAATTTGTAGAGAATTCAATCTAGTTTATAGGCTACTATTTTTTTAAAACAAAAACTAAATTTACTTAGTGAAAATTGAATATTTCAATGAACAGCTATTAAATTTTTCAGAAAAAAATAAAAAGTGGGTGTGTGTCTAGCCAACCTAACTATGAGTAAAAATATATATATATTTTTTTGAAACTTTCAAAATAAGTAGAGGACCCATGTCCGGATGTGATGCATATTTATTTGAAATTTTTTTCTAATAAAATAATTAGTTATGATTTTTTTACTGTGACTTTTTAAAAAAAATAAAAAGTAATTTTCCAGCCAACCTAACTCGATAAAAAAAAATCAAAATTCAAAAAAAAAAAATTTAACCTATAGCCAGAAAAGCATAGAGTGTGATGCAGGTTTCAGATCTCAAAAAGGTGAAATGGTTTGAAAGTTATGGATGTTTTTCAATCAGTGTGTCCATCAGGATTTCAGAGACACGGTATATTGAAAATTATTAATAATTATTTAATAAAATGATAACCAAATAAATCTTATATTTTTAGAAAGCTAACAATTTTTTCTATAAACCCTTTTTGTTTTATCAATTTTGCATAAAAAAAAGTCGTCAGCATGAAGGGTGAAGTTCGAAGAAGAGACTGAAACATTAAAACACGTTACAATCCATAAAAAGTCAACAATCAAAACGGATATCCATCTTGCTTTGTACCAAAGCAAGACGGATATCCGTTTTGCTTCGGTAAAAGCAACTAGAAATGGATATCCGTTATTAAAATAGATATTCATTCTGAAAACGGATATCCGTTCTGGAAATGGATATCCGTTTTCAGAACGGATATCCGTTTTGTTGATTTAACAAAATTTTTTTGCCATTGGTTTTGGATGAAGAGAAGTAACATATTTTGTACCATTGGTATTGTTTCACCGAAGATACAATCCATGGGTATATCGTTTATGTATGCGTGGACATTTCGTGTATATCCTGCTATCGTTTATCGTGGTTGTAAATGGTGAATGTACATGTCAAAGGATACAAAGGTTGACCAGCCATATCGGGAAAATTGGGAAAAGATACGTTAGTTGACCGGTGATAACAAGTCATGTTATGTATAGGCTAAATCGAAGACATCGGACTGACAATAGTTATCAGAGAGACAAAGTTCCATTGAGCTGACAACATTGATCTCACAGATCAAGTCATATCGGGGTGACAATCATTAAGTGTCACCGATGGGTTATTTATCGGCACATCGGAAGAACAGTTGAGAACTACACCGATGAGAGGGAGTCACACCGACAGAAGGAACATCAGAAAGAGATGGACTCTCAGAGGCGAGAAGAAAAGTGTCACCAATAGAGGCGGTCTGGCCGATGGTGTAGTTCGGTGTTTATTCTTTCGGTGTGAGATACGATATTAGAAATCGAAGAGAATGTCTAACCAATGTAGAAGTCTTACTGATGACTAATGGACGGTAAACACATTGGGGAGAGTTATAACGTCGGAATGCAGGTAAAAAGTCTCACCGAGGGTATTGGTCTTACCAATAGACAAGGGTGGTGAATCTCACATCGGAGTAAGTGTGTATATATCCTGCAATCATCTTATTCCATGAGACCACATTTCTTTGAGGCATTTTTTCAAACAGTTCATGTGTCTTGTCTATGCTTCCACACTTTCCGTACATGTCTACCAAAGCATTTCCAACTAGAATATCTACAAAAATCCCACTTCCATTATGCTTTGATGAATGTCCATACCCTATTCCAAAGCTCCCATTTTGGTAGAGGTAGAGAGGATGCTGACAAAGGTTGCAGAATCTAGCTTTACACTTGCTAATTGCATTTGCTTGAAAATTTCTAAAGCCTTTTTAAGAAACCCGTTTATGCATATCCTACAATAATAGTAGTCGAGGAGACCACATTTCTCCAACTAGACTTCTACCAATTCAGAAAATGTGTGCTTCTGGACCAGTGTTTGGTACAAGAAACATACCAATAGAGTGGTTGATGTAGAGGAAATTCCACAGTTCACCCTAAATGGCGTTGTCGGCTTGTATCGGCCAAACCCTTTCGACGTTCCCCTGAAAAAACCCCTATCTGTTACCAATTTGATAGGGAGTGCGCTGCGGAAACATAAATGTCTTGCCAATAGTAAAGAAAGAGTGTATTTCAGTCTCGTTTGGACCTTGGGAAGGATATTTTAAAAGCTATTTGAGCAATTGGTGGGTTAATGGGTATTTTACACCTTGTTTGTAAGCTTTTGATGTGTTGCTCTGCATCACTTGTCTACAACATACAAAGTTTACCTTTCTCACCCATACCTTCAGTATATAAAGGACATTAATAGGGAATTTGTAATTTCCACTCAGTCAGTGCAATCTAGGAGAGGATAGATTGTCTAAAGTTGTGATCTATTTCCATTTACACTTGCCATAACTACAAATGCTTAGTGTTTATTCACAACCCCGATATATGAATAAAATGTGACCTATTGTTCTAATAGGCCTATAGGGACAAAGAGGTGATAAAGCCTTTAATTTTAAACATGACATGGTTTTGATAACTTCCCATATTGGTAAGGTCCTGGATGACAATCCTTTGATGCACCTAATTATAATAGGTGTTATAATAGTCCTTGGTATCTTTTCATTTCTTTCTTGAATGGCCTGCAAATAAGACATAAGACATATTAGATCCTTCATAAATAAGAATTCTCATACATTACATTTAAACTTAAACTCCCTAAACATCCATCAATCCATCCATTAATATCAAAATGCCATGAATATCCTATGATCAACCATTCTAATTCCTAGGATAGTCATATATTGCAATTTTGCTTCTCTATACTAAAATAGCCCAAGGAATACCTCGAATTTGTATTTTAACAATCTAATGTCTTTACGAATAACATTGAGTCTTCTTTTGGGACAACATTTTTGCCTTTAGAAGCTCCTCATTTGATGATAGCCTAAAATCAAATAATGGCTTATATCCAGAGCTTTATTAAGTTGATACCTAGGTGGATTAGTGTGTAAACATTGAAATTAGATGGTAATTCACAAGTTTATTGAATAATACAATGAATCCCTAGTATAGAATCCAAATGTACATAATAAACCAGATATCTATTTTGTAGTAGGCATATGGACGTTGCAAGTGTCCATTGCAAAGAATTGGGTTTTCCAAAATGGATATCCATTTTGGAAAAGCAAAAAAAAGACAAAAGGAATATTTCTGGGCCCGACTTCCGCAACCAGAGACCCTTTGCTATCGAAATACTCGTGATTTCTGGCTATGACAGTGAAAGGAATATTTTTATGCACTTTTGGAGACACAATTTTCTTGTTACAATCATAAGGGTGATATTTTTGTTCCCCTAATGGGGAGCAACAGTTGTCGTAAAGCAAAAAGGAGGAGGAAAGTTACATTGGAGGAAATTGAAGCAATTAGGAAAAAAGATAGGGAAAGGAAGAGGATTGGAAGGGTGGGTTTGGCGGATGCTCATCAAGGTGAATCTTCTTCTTTACCATCTAATGACATGCAATTTGAAGATGTTAATTTTGATTATAATGAAATGTTAGATAAGAATGAAATTCACCATGATATTGCAAATGAAAATATTGAAAAATGTTATGAAACACCTATTCATAATAGCAATACCATGGACAAAGAAGAAGAAGAAAAACGAAGACGTGCACTTGAAGAAAGTGGATATGAACATCATGATATTGAAATTACACTCCATAATCCATTTGTTGATAAAATTGATGAGGTTGAAAACATGGATGAAACAAGAACAATCAATGTATCTCCAAATTTCATAAGAAGAGAGGACATTTGTCAAGAAGAGAATAACCGTGATGAAATTGGAAAACACCCAAAAACCCCAAAATGGTTACTTGAAATTGATGAGAACATAATGGAAAAACTTGAAGGCAAGAGGTCATCACGAACGGTTCGGTTGTGGGCTACAAAACTCTTCAATGAATACTTTGAGAAGAAAACATTAACCGAACAATGCCAACTTTTTGTGCAATTATTAAATATGTACAAAATGAGACCTTTACTAAAGAAATTAAAGATTCGGTTAAACAAAGTGTCTGATCGGAATAAAATTATTGTAAGAAGCCTTTTCAATGCACTCAATTCTATTGGAAAGACTAGCAAGGAGAAAGATAAAAGAGCTGCCTGTAGAGTAATAACAACCTCAATAGTAAGCAAACAATTAAGAAATGCTCGATTAATGAGGCAAACTTGTGTTGACTTAAGATTGAATCGTAAAACATTATCAAAAGCACTAGCATTAAGATCAAGGCTAGATAGTCATGTTGCCAATGATACTTGGGCTTTCAGTGGTAGGCTTCCACGAGTTGACAAGAAGCTAATTGATAGCACAAAGGAAGAAATTGAATGATTTTGGCACACTAACTCTAGGGTATCACCGAATGCAAAAGATGTTGTAAAGTTAAGAATTGGTGATAAAGACCGCACACCACATCCTAAACATTACTTGGAATGTAGCCAAACAACATTGTACAAACAATATTGTGAAACTCACCCAGGTATGACAATATCACAAAGAGAATTTGAATCTCTTAAGCCATTTTATTGTGTTCCTCTTAAAGTTCGTAATACATGTTGTTGCAAATACCATGTAGAATTTTCTATGTACCATGAATTATTATGCAATATTCGTTCTACTTTGCACACTAACGAAATGTTACAGGAGTGTGGTGCAATTCAACTACCAAAGTCATCTAGGGACTTATTAGATTTATTTCTATGTATTAGAGATGATGGTTGCATGTTCTACAAGAATGATTGTTTAAATGAAAAGTGTTTACAATGTGGTGGGTTATCAAAGTTTGCATCATGTTTTCATGAGGGCAACGAGCATGATTTTGGAAAGAGAATGGTTGAGAAAAAGAGATATGAGACAGTGAAATACAATTTGAAAAGTGGAGGTGAAGGTTCTAGATGTGAGTTGATTGTAAGAGAGGTAAGTATTGCTGATTTTATTGATGATTTTAAGAAAAATCTTTTCTACAAGTATGTCAGACATAGCCACAGGTCTCGATGGTTAGATCAACAGTTCAGGATGTGTAAAGACTCTTTCCTGATTGGAACTATTGTCTCTGTAGTTGATTTTGCAGAAAACTATACATTGCAACCCCAAAATGAAGTTCAATCCCAGTACTACAATTCTATTCAGATTGCTATTTTTGTTCACATCACATACAAACATGCCCCCGAGAGTACAGAAGAGAACAGGAAGATTGTTAGAGAATACCATTTTTACATGAGTGATGATCGATCTCATTCAGCAGAATTTGTGCAAAATTGTTTTCAACAATTTTATGGGTTCTTGCAAGAAAAAGATATTAGAATAGATCAACATCTCATTTAGTCAGATAATTGCACTGGTCAATTCAAGAATGCTCGTAATTTCTATTGGTTGAGCAAAATGCATGTAGAGAAGGGTATACCTCATATTTGGAATTTTTTTGAAGCTAGGCACGGAAAAGGTGAACATGATGGAGCAGGTGCATGCGTGAAGAGAGCTCTTTTTAAAGAACAACTAAAGATTAGAGGTGGTGCTACATTCAGTGATGCAGATTCCATTGTTAAGTGGTGTAACTATGCATTGTCACGAGGAGTGGCTCTTGATTCTGAAGTGCGCAGGTTCTTTTGGTTGGTTGATGATGGGATGGCGATAGAGAAATTGGAATGTCAGAGAATCAGTGAATCATCAAAGATGCATTCATTTCAAAGCTCAAATGCAAGTACATGGACTATTTGGACACGAGAATTAGCTTGTTTTTGTCAGAGTTGTATTAAATGTAATTGGAACAATTGTGAGTCAAGTGAGTGGGTAGATGCATGGATTCCACAATATTTAGTCCCTTTATATGAAGGTCAATCATCTTCCACCAATGACATGGAGAGCTCATTTGACTATGAACATCTTTCAGACCTTGTACAGCTAGGTCATGTTTATGCAGTTGTTGCACTGCATGGAAATAAAGAGAGGTCAGACTATTGGTTGGCACGATGTGTACAGGGAAAACAAAAGCTAACACAACCTATGACAGATGATGATGGGTTCACATATCCTACAGGATCAGTTGTTATTGCTGGGACTTGGTTACAAACATATATGGTTAAAAAGAATGGCATCCTGGCCTTTGAAGACTTTGAGAAGCATAAAACCATATTGATGTATTCTCACCTAGTTGTAGCAACAAATGTCAAGTTACTAAAGCATCGTGGAAGACCAAAATCAAAAGAACTATGGACAATTAGTAATGCTGATCATGAAGCAATATTGGATACTTTGAAGGTAAGAGATGACCCCTCAGGTATGCTTGACTAGCATTTAAACTTCCAGATGGACAGGTATGACATTTTTTATCTTAACTTTTCTTGTTTTTTCTATTTTTTAGAATTGTTTTATTAAAAATCTTGTTACTTTAATAACTATAATGCATGCTTTTGACTATACAGGACAGCGAATAAAGTTATTTTAGATGGCATCGTAGATTATTTTGCATGGCATCGTAAATTATTTTGTATGGCATCGTAGGTTATTTTGACTATACTCGAGGTATGATTTTTAGTTCTCATTTGTATTTCTTAATACTGCACATTTGTACCTTTTTATACATAAGGCATTCCATGAGGTGACATGTATTTGATGTCTTTTGCCAAATAGTTCATGTGCCTTGTCTATGCTTTCACATATTACATACATGTGTCACATGGCAATTGCAACTACAACATCTGACAAAATTCTCATTTCTTTGAGGTATTCCACCAAACAGTTCATGTGCCTTGCCTATGCTTCCTTACTTTGCATTCTTATAAAAGTCCTATAACAGTCATAAATAATCTAGCCTTGATCTTGCCATCATTGTATTCCATGAGATGACAGTCCTATAACAGTCCTATACATGTCTACTAGGATAGTTTTAACTACAACAGTCCTACAACAGTCCTAAAATAGTACTAGAACAATCCTATAATAAGCGCAACATTTAATGTACATATTTATGATATTCATGTTTACTTTTAAATCTGTTTGTTCATGCTTCTCACAGGACGTCACCTCCCCTACCCATCCAGCTCTATAGAAGAAGAGAAACAACAAATGATCAAAAGGGATCACCAATTGGTGGTAAGTGATTGATTACTTATGTCATGTTATATATTTTGAATATTAAATTCTATATTAATGTGCATGTTGTTTGATTGTATTAATAGGTGGAAATTCAAAAATCTCTATCGAGGAGGTCTAGTCGATGAACGATGGAAGATGAGTCATTGACTGGTTCACCATCTTCATGGCCTAGCAAGAGCCATAGATTATTTGATAGCAATCCATAGGAGATTTGATTTTGGGACATTTTGTTACATATGTGTATTTGGCTTTGTAAACATACTTTTGTATGTTATCAATGTATATCATTGTATATACCCATATGGTTTTATTTGTACATGCCTATATGGCTTGATATATACACTATACATTATTTTCATGACATTATGTGCATATATGTATATATAAGATCCTAATTTGGCACAAGTAGGGAGAATGCTTGCACAGGTTATGGAATTTGGTTTTAAACGTTCCAATTGTATTTGCTTCAAAGTTTCTAAAGCCTTTTCAAAAAATCCATTTTGTGCATATCTTGCAATCATTGCATTCCATGAGATAGCATCTCTTTGAGGTGTCATGCCAAACTATTCACATGCCTTGTCTATGCTTCCACACTTTGGATTTACACCCACCAATTGCATTTTCTTAACATTTCCTTTCAATCTTTATCAAAAATTCTGTTTTGTGCAAATATTGCAATCATTGCATTCCTTCATTTACAACACATGATTAAATAAGAAGATGCATATTTACAACACTTAAGACCTTCATGAAATGATACATTGGTTTCTTGATATTCAATCATGCATTGGAGATCTTCAAAGTGTTAAATATGTTTGAAGTGATGAAGAAACTTGTTATTTTGATGTATTTCAACTCCAAACTTCCCCCTAGAAATGAAGGCGCTAATCCTTTATCAAACTAATCTAAAAGTGCGCCTTGGTACTTAGGGCACTAGATTATGATTGATCAACCTAAACTGTGCGCCTAAGGCTAGATAGTGAATAGGAAGGATAAAATGCATCATCAAAGGAGTTTATAGTTATTGAAGGCATCAAATGATGACTTGGGCGCACATCTACCTCTCTACACTATATGTGACTAGTGCCAATTATTGAATAAACAACCTAGAATGAGTGCCTTACTATTTGAGGTGCTAGTTCATGTTTCTAGAACACCAAAAGTGCGCCTTGATGTTGAGGCGCTAGCTCTTGCTCAAGCAACCTTGAAAGTGCGCTTTCACAAGGAGGTTAAAATGTATTATCAAAGGATTAAGTTGAATCAAGGAATCATCATTAAAGACAAGTAAAACATGACTGTGAATGAGGCACACTTTTCATCATCTTAACCTCACAATTGCGCCTTTCATTGGAAGCTCATATTGTGCCTAAAGGAATAGTACTGAGATATCATCCATGTCAATGATTGAGAATGTGTCAACTGGAACAATATTTTTTGTTCTACTCATCGTGGGGTCAAACGGACTGCACCAACGCGTCGGGGTGGGTCGGTAAATGCTAATGGAGGTCTTGTTTCATGCGCCAAGTGTCCCAGTCATTCCGGGCAAGAGGCTACCGGCAAAGTCCTTTAAGATCCCTGAGACCAAAAAACTGCCAAACTTTGACTGGGCAGTTCTCAGAATTCGTGAAAGTTGGGAATGTTCTGTTTCAACCTACAGGTGCACGTGACATCATTCCACAATAACCTCTCTCATTTTTGGTCAGCTCCATTCCGTTTGACCGTGTTGAAATCAAACGCATTGGCGCAAAATGCTTCAATTTGATGCAGTGGAAAGGTGCTAGGTGCGACATTTTTCATTCCATAGCTCGTGCGGTCGAACGGACTGCGCCAATGTGTCGGGGTGGGTGGGTAAATGCTAGTGGAGGTCTCGTTTCGTGCACCAAGCGTCCCAGTCATTCCGGGCAAGAGGCTACCGGCAAAGTCCCTTAAGATCCCTGAGACCAAAAAATTGCCAAACTTTGACCGGGTAGTTCTTGAAATTCGTGACAGTTGGGAATGCTCTGTTTGGACCTACAGGTGTACGTGGCATCCTTCCACAATAACCTCTCTCATTTTTGGTCAACTCCATTCCGTTTGACCATGTTGAAATCAAACGCATTGGCGCAAAATGCTTCAATTTGATGTAGTAAAAAGGTGCTAGGTGCGACATTTTTCATTCCATAGCTCGTGGGGTTGAACGGACTCTGCCAACGCGTCGGGGTGGGTGGGTAAATGCTAGGGGAGGTCTCGTTTCGTGCGCCAAGCGTCCCAGTCATTCCGGGCAAGAGGCTATCGACAAAGTCCCTTAAGATCCCTGAGACCAAAAAACTGCCAAACTTTGACCGAGTAGTTCTCAGAATTTGTGAAAGTTGGGAATGTTCTGTTTGGACCTACAGGTGCACGTGGCATCCTTCCACAATAACCTCTCTCATTTTTGGTCAACTCCATTCCGTTTGACCGTGTTGAAATCAAATGCATTGGCGCAAAATGCTTCAATTTGATGCAGTGGAAAGGTGCTAGGTGCGACATTTATCATTCCATAGCTCGTGGGGCTAAACGGTTTGCTCCAACACGTCGGGGTGGGCGAGTAAATGCTAGGGGAGGTCTTGTTTTGTGTGCAAAGCATCCAAGTCGTTCCGAGTTGTAAGCTACCAACAAAGTCAAAAGTTGCTAGGATTGAAATTTTGCATTCCACAGGTCCTGGGGCCGAACGGTTTGCTCCAACACGTCGGGGTGGGCGAGTAAATGCTAGGGGAGGTCTTGTTTTGTATGCAAAGCATCCTAGTCGTTCCGAGCTGTAAGCTACCGTCAAAGTCAAAAGTTGCTAGGATTGAAATTTTGCATTCCACAGGTCCTGAGGCTGAACGGTTTGCGCCAACGCATTGGGGTGGGCGGGTAAATGCTAGTGGAGGTCTTGTTTTGTGCACCAAGCGTCCCAGTCATTCCGAGCTGTAAGCTACTGGCAAAGTCAAAAGTTGCTAGGATTGAAATTTTGCATTCCACAGGTCCTGGGGCCGAACGGTTTGTGCCAACGCATCGGGGTGGGCGGGTAAATGCTAGTGGAGGTCTTGTTTCGTGTGCCAAGCATCCCATTCGTTCCGAGCTGTAAGCTATTGGCAAAGTCAAAAGTTGCTAGGATTGAAATTTTGCATTCCACAGGTCCTGGGGCCGAACGGTTTGCGCCAACACGTCGGGGTGGGCGAGTAAATGCTAGGGGAGGTCTCATTTTGTGTGCAAAGCATCCCAGTCCTTCCGACCTGTGATGCTTTGCACACAAAACGAGACCTCCCCTAGCATTTACTCGCCCACCCCGGTTTGCGCCAACATGTCGGGGTGGGCGAGTAAATGCTAGGGGAGGTCTCATTTTGTGTGCAAAGCATCCCAGTCCTTCCGACCTGTGATGCTTTGCACACAAAATGAGACCTCCCCTAGCATTTACTCACCCACCTCGACATGTTGGCGCAAACCGTTCGGCCCCAGGACCTGTGGAATGCAAAATTTCAATCCTAGCAACTCTTGACTTTGCCGGTAGCTTATAGCTCGGAATGACTGGGATGCTTGGCGCACGAAACAAGACCTCCACTAGCATTTACCCACCCACCCCGACGCGTTGGCGCAGTCCGTTCGATCGCACGAGCTATGGAATGAAAAATGTCGCACCTAGCACCTTTCCACTGCATCAAATTGAAGCATTTTGCGCCAATGCGTTTGATTTCAACACGGTCAAACGGAATGGAGCTGACCAAAAATGAGAGAGGTTATTGTGGAAGGATGTCACGTGCACCTGTAGGTCGAAACAGAACATTCCCAACTTTCACAAATTCTGAGAACTGCCCGGTCAAAGTTTGGCAGTTTTTTGGTCTCAGGGATCTTAAAGGACTTTGCCGGTAGCCTCTTGCCCGGAATGACTGGGATGCTTGGCGCACGAAACGAGACCTCCACTAGCATTTACCCACCCACCCCGATGCGTTGGCGTAGTTCGTTCGACCCCACAAGCTATGGAATGAAAAATGTCGCACCTAGCACCTTTCCACTACATCAAATTGAAGCATTTTGCGCTAATGCGTTTGATTTCAACATGGTCAAATGGAATGGAGTTGACAAAAAATGAGAGAGGTTATTGTGGAAGGATGTCACGTGCACATGTAGGTCCAAACAGAACATTCCCAACTTTCACAAATTCTGAGAACTACCCCGTCAAAGTTTGGCAGTTTTTTGGTCTCAGGGATCTTAAGGGACTTTGCCGGTAGCCTCTTGCCTGGAATGACTGGGACGCTTGGCGCATGAAACGAGACCTCCACTAGCATTTACCCACCCACCCCGACGTGTTGGCGCAGTCCGTTCGACCGTACGAGCTATGGAATGAAAAATGTCGCACCTAGCACCTTTCCACTGCATCAAATTGAAGCATTTTGCGCCAATGCGTTTGATTTCAACACGGTCAAACGGAATGGAGCTGACCAAAAATGAGAGAGGTTATTGTGGAAGGATGTCACGTGCACCTATAGGTCCAAACAAAACATTCCCAACTTTCACGAATTCTGAGAACTGCCCTGTCAAAGTTTGGCAGTTTTTTGGTCTCAAGGATCTTAAGGGACTTTGTCGGTAGCCTCTTGCCCGGAATGACTGGGACGCTTGGCGCACAAAATGAGACCTCCACTAGCATTTACCCACCCACCCCGACGCGTTGGCATAGTCCATTCGACCGCACGAGCTATGGAATGAAAAATATCGCACCTAGCACCTTTCCACTGCATCAAATTGAAGCATTTTGCGCCAATGCGTTTGATTTCAACACGGTCAAATGGAATGGAGCTGACCAAAAATGAGAGAGGTTATTGTGGAAGGATGTCACATGCACCTGTAGGTCCAAATAGAACATTCCCAACTTTCATGAATTCTGAGAACTGCCCCGTCAAAGTTTGGCAGTTTTTTGGTCTCAGGGATCTTAAGGGACTTTGCCGGTAGCCTCTTGCCCGGAATGACTGGGACGCTTGGCACACGAAATGAGACCTCCCCTAGCATTTACCCCCCCACCTCGACGCGTTGGCGCAGTCCGTTCGACCCCACGAGCTATGGAATGAAAAATGTCGCACCTAGCACCTTTCCACTGCATTAAATTGAAGCATTTTACGCCAATGCATTTGATTTCAACACGGTCAAACAGAATGGAGTTGACCAAAAAAAAGAGAGGTTATTGTGGAAGGATGCCACATGCACCTGTAGGTCCAAACAGAGCATAAATTACTGTCACGAATTCCAAGAACTGCCCAGTCAAAGTTTGGCAGGTTTTTGGTCTCAGGGATCTGCAAAATATTTTTCATCACGGGCTCCATGCTCCAATTTTTAAAAAATTTTCCCGCTTGAGCCTTTTCTTTAAAAGGTGATAAAGTTTTTTTAAAAACAAAAACCACCGAACTTGACCGTTTGCCTTGATTTAGACTTTGCCACCCGATGAAGAAAGATGGGGCCAGTGGTCACAATGTATAATAACCCTTTGGCCGGTCAACATAAGTGAAATGACCTTAAATCTTAGAAATTGAACAACCTTTCTTTAACCAAAACTTGAAGAGTGAGTAACTAGTGACAATCAAGGTAGGAGAACAGAGATCTGACAATAGCTCAAAATATCCTCAACTGTGAAACAATATAGTGTGTGGCATGTATAGTCTTATGCACCTTTAAAGGAGAAAATTGTATGCATAAGAATATGTTTACTAAGCAAGTTCTATGAAGATGGATAAGGGAATGATAGAAGATAGCACTGAGAGATGACAAACTACAAGAAAAACACCAAGGTGATCAATACTCTCAAATACATGAATCTTGTATATGAATACACATGAAATGCATGAAAGCCCATGACCAATTTCACTGCCTCTTGTAAATCATATCATCTGTTTCACTAAGATCAAATATGATTATGCCACAACATGATGTCAAATGAACTCCATCACCTGTATCAACAATACCACTGATAAACAACTCATCACATGAGAGATATACACTAAACAAACCAACTCAACTGACAACACTTATTTTGTCCATATGATCAACTGACAATTCCTAATGTATGAAGGCACCGATTCAAACTCAAAACCATATTGATATCAAATATTCATCCTAAAGATATCCTGAAACACTCTGCATCCCTGAAACATTCTCGAAACTCTCTTGAGAACATATTATCAATATGAACACACTAAAGTAACTCCAAACCATCAATACCTTTTTGACTCAATGACAAGCTGAATCCATCAGGTTTATGCATATTTATACATGATTTGAGGGAAACCAATAGTCTCCAACTAACTCTTGAGTACTTGACTATTCATCTTCCATACTTTTGCATTTTTTTTACATTTTTCATATGACAACTTTGACATATTTACAAAATTTGACAAGATGAAGACTAAATACATGATGAAATGGTTTATCGTGACCTTATTTGATTAGGGCATATATAAGGAATTTTTTCATATTGATTCTATTGATCTAAAACCATTCTCTTGATCTAAAACCATTCTCAATGCTAAACATATCATCAATGGACTAAAGAACTATCATCATAATGTATGGCATCATGGGAAGTATCATGACTTGCACATAAGGAATTTAAATTATATTGTATATCAAGGTGTATATACATTAAAATCTAGTCCATAATGGTAGACATATACAAAAATTTGGCAAATATGCCAACTCAAAATATTTTTTACAAAATGTGGCATATGCCATGTCTCAAAATCTATATACAATCTACATGCCAAATAGCTACATCAAATACTACAAGTCCACTTGACCCTCAATCTGTGATGGATCCACAATCTGTGATGTATCCACAATCTGTGATGGATCCTGAAAAAGTGTCCTCTTTGTACCAAAATGTCTAGTAATTGATGGAGGTGAAGTTTCCTACATTAACAAGTCAAAACACAAGTTAGTAAATAGATTCTTATCTACTACAATTAAGAACTTTCATTTATTTAGAAAAACTATCAATTATTTAGAAAAATTCAATTCAATTACCTCAACTCTATGTTGTTGTTCGGACAATCTTTCTGCAAATGATTTTCTCTTAAGGCGATCAGGTGTCCTAGTGAAGCATGATGGCAAAGGTGGCACATCACTCACATTCTCAACAGACTACATAAAAGCAAAGTAACATTGAAATAAATTAATATATAATTATTAAACAAAATAGGAAATGCATACATTTAAAATAGGAAATGCACTACACAAAAACTTATCTACTAGAAAACAAGCACATACCACCATCGAGGCCTCCTGCATCAATTAAAAAGGACAAGAATGTAAGACTCTAAATGACTATAATCAAATATTTAAGTTTTCTAAATTATCAATTAAAGTACAATTCAATCAAATTACCTCCACCCATTGTTGGCGTTGAGAAAGCCGTTCTGCAAATGATAGTCCCTTGGGTCGATCAGGAGTTCGAGAAAAGACTATTGGCAAAGATGCCACATCATTCACATTTTCGATTGGCTATAAAATAAAATTAACATCAAGATATAAATTAATATATAATTACTCACAAAGAAATAAATGCATAAAAAAAAAGTTAATGTGTACAACAATTTATACCAGCAAGTCCAAGCCAAATTGGATGGCAAACAAAGTTGCATGATGAACTTCTGTCAACTCCTCCTCTGTCATCAACTGTTATCCCACTTAGATACATTAGTACTAATAAAGTTGTTTATATATTCAAATGGAATAGACCACAAAATTTAACTTTAAATTTTACCTGCACAAAAGATTGCTCATGCATTTCTCCTTCTCTAATGTTTACTGATCCAGTAGCTTCTACTCTTGTCCCTGACCCCTCAGCTTGAGTTCTGGACCCCATTGCCTCATCTCGTGAATGGAGATCATACTCTGATGTGTTCAACGGTGGCTCACTACTCTCCATAATAGGACCCAAGCATAAATGATTGTAAGAAATGCAATGATGGGGCACACATATATGTCTGGACGATGACGGTCTAGTGGTACCAGGTGATCCAATATCATCACCTTCATCATGTGCTTGTGCAAACTGAGATGTCTGTATGATCAAATGCTCGGTCAAAGAGTGTATGGCACTAAGGCCCTGTTGTGTTGCACTTGCAACAACGTCTGAGTGCTGCATTGGGGGTGGAGAAGGGATAGCAGGAGGGGGAATATAGGGACCTTGTACTTGTCTAATTGCCCTAGGTCTATCTTGAGGCATTCCTCTACCCACTCCTTGAAACTCTCTAAAATCAAAATAATTAACATGTTGACCCATGACGAACTCTGCATAGAGTTTATGGAGGAAATACAAAGGCACATCTAAATTGTTGTTGGGTGGTTTATCAAAAACCATCCACCAACGATCCCAAAAGTTTTGACTAATGCCCTCATGAATACACCATTTGATTAAAAATTTGGGCTTACAGACATCAACATGCAATCTGGTTTTAGGATTGACAAAGTGTTGGGCCAACATAGTTTTTGTAATCTCTAAATCTTTGACTTCCTCATATGACAAACCGTCAGCATATTCGGCCTTCTTGGCTTCTCGCCATTGCTGAAATGATTCGTGTTGGGTGGACAAGGTTTGAATATGATTAATGATTCCCTCTAAATTCAATGTCATTATAGACAATCGAGGGTGGCGGCGATACATTTCTATGATCCTGCTTATATGATCAATATTTCTTTGAATATTCTCTTCTACTGTTGGAGGGGGAGGGTTTGGTGGTGGAGGGTTTGGGTTTTCATTTTGTGCATCCATTTTACCTAATTAAATTATAAAACATACCCACTTAGCATAAAAACCAAAAAAATTGCTTGAAAATATAAAACAAACCAAAAAAATGCATGAAATCTTACCTTTTTGGATCGGATATCCGTTCCTCAGCGCTGATATCCATTTTTTTGAAGATGAGACTACGTTTTTGCAAGCCGCGGGTTTGCAAAAATGCAGTCTTTTTTGCTTTTTATGATCTCCAAAACGGATATCCGTTTTGGAAACGGATATCCGTTTTCCTTTTCCTTATTGTATTTCATTTTTTTTATTTTATTATTTTAGCATTGCATACATTTTAAGTATTTAGGCATTTTAGCTATAAAATACTATCAAAATTTATATAGGATTATGATGATATATATATTTGATTTTTATATGATTTACTTATACTAAGGTATCTCATAGTATTTTAAAGGCACTTTTGAATAGATACAGGAGAGAGGTAGATGCGGGTTAGGGGTTAGGGATTAGGGCCATTATTTAGGGTTTATGAATTTAGAGAGAGAGAGAGAGACTACTTTTGACATGCAACCGTAAACCCTAAATAATACCCCTAAACCCTAAACCCAAGTAACCCTAAATAATTCTTCCAAATACTAAACCCTAACCCCTAAACCATAAACCCTAAATAATTCCCCTAAGCCCTAAACCCTAAACCTGAGAAAGGGAGTCCTAGTTTTCTTGTTTCCATTTGCTTCGTCGATAAGGGAGAGGGAAAGATAGAGGGGAGAGATAGGATATATAGGAATGATAGGGGAATGACTGGGATGCATGATTAAACCTAACCCCTAACCCCTAACCCCTATTTCCTAACTCCTAAACCCTAAACTTGAGAAACCATAAACCCCTAAATCCTAAACACTAAACCCAAGAAACCCTAAACCTCTATCGAGCTCTATCTCCCTATCTCACTATCTCCCCATCACTATCATTCCTCTACCTCTTAATCTCTCTCCCTATGCTTTAGCCATGTCCTTTAGCCATGTCCCTCACTCTATATCTCCCTATTGGTCCTCTCTCTCTAAACACTAAACCCTAAACCTCTAAACCTTAACCCCTAAACGCTAAACATGAGCAACCCTAAACTCTATCTCCTATCTCTCCCTTATCTCCCTATCTCTATCATCCTTCTACCTCTCAATCCTTCTCCCTATTTCTCTAGACATATCACTCACTCTCCATCTCCCTATCTCTCCCCTTTGTCACCTCTATCTCTCCCTATCTGTCTCCTCTCTCTTTCTATCTAAACCCTAAATCCAAAACCCTAAACCTCTAAACCTAACCCCTAACCCCTAAACAATAAATCCTAAACCCTAAATTATAATGCCCCTAAACCCTAACCCCTAACCCCTAAACCTGAGAAACCCTAAACCCCAAACCCCTAAACCCTAAACCCAAGTAACCATAAACCACTATCTCCCTATCTCTCCCCTATCTCCCTATCACCTTTGTCCCTCTACCTCTCAATCTCTCTCGCTCACTCTCTATCTCCTTATCTCTCCCCTTTGTCACCTCTATCTCTCCCTATCTGTCTCCTCTCTCTTTCTATCTAGCTATCTCCAAAACTAAGAAACCCTAAACCCAGGTACACCCTAAATCCAATCAACTCTAAACCTATATCTCCCTATCTCTCCCCTATCTCCCTATCTCTATCATCCCTCTACCTCTCTTGATCTCTCTCCCTATGTCCCTGGCCATGTGCCTCACTCTCTATCTCCTTATCTCTCTCCTCCATCTCCTCTCTCTATCTCCCTATAATTCCTCTCTCTATAAACCCTAAACATCTAAACCTAACCCCTAACCCCTAAATAATTTAAATCCTAAACCTTAAATAATGCCCCTAAACCCTAACCCCTGACCCCTAAACCTGAGAAACCCTAAACCCCTAAACCTTAAACCCCCAACCCCTAAACCCTAAACCCAAGTGACCCTAAACCACTATCTGCCTATCTCTCCCCTATCTCCCTACCACCTATGTCCCTCTACCTCTCAATCTCTCTCCCTATGTCTCTAGCCATGTCCCTCACTCTCTATCTCCCTATCCCTCCCCTCAGACTCCTCTATATCTCCCTATCATTCCTCTCTCTCTATAAACCCTAAATCCAAAACCCTAAACCTCTAAACCTAACCCCGAACCCCTAAACAATAAATCCTAAACCCTAAATTATAATGCCCCTAAACCCTAACCCCTAACCCCTAAACTTGAGAAACCCTAAACCCCAAACCCCTAAACCCTAAACCCAAGTAACCATAAACCACTATCTCCCTATCTCTCCCCTATCTCCCTATCACCTTTGCCCCTCTACCTCTCAATCTCTCTCGCTCACTCTCTATCTCCTTATCTCTCCCCTTTGTCACCTCTATCTCTCCCTATCTGTCTCCTCTCTCTTTCTATCTAGCTATCTCCAAAACTAAGAAAACCTAAACCCAGGTACACCCTAAATCCAATCAACTCTAAACCTATATCTCCCTATCTCTCCCCTATCTCCCTATCTCTATCATCCCTCTACCTCTCTTGATCTCTCTCCCTATGTCCCTGGCCATGTGCCTCACTCTCTATCTCCTTATCTCTCTCCTCGGTCTCCTCTCTCTATCTCCCTATCATTCCTCTCACTCTATAAACCCTAAATCCAAAACACTAAACCTCTAAACCTAACCCCTAAACAATTTAAATCCTAAACCCTAAATAATGCCCTTAAACCCTAACCCCTAACCCCTAAACCTGAGAAACCCTAATCGCCTAAACTGTAAATCCCAAACCCCTAAACCCTAAACCCAAGTAACCATAAACCACTATCTCCCTATCTCTCCCCTATCTCCCTATCACCTTTGTCCCTCTACCTCTCAATCTCTCTCTCTATATCTCTTGCCATGTCCCTCACTCTTTATCTCCCTATCTCTCCCCTTGGACTCCTCTATATCTCCCTATTGGTCTGATGCAGAGCACACAATGGAAGCTCTCAAAACACGGTGAAATACCCATCAAAACCCATAGTTCAAATAGATTAAAGCTTAATCAGCTTTAAGAAACCTTCTCAAAGTCCCAAATAACATCAAATCATATACATTCTTCCTATCAGCAAGATAAACACTATCGACCAACTCAAAAATTCTTATACCGATGCTCCGATCACTCCACTTTTGACAAGCCTTTGAACCTTTCGTTGTGACATATATCCATCGGCCCAACTTTAAACTAGTCTTCTGATCTCCCATACCACCCATTTCTCACTCCACAACCTGTATTAACACATGATTAAACCTAACCCCTAACCCCTAACCCTTATTTCCTAACCCCTAAACCCTAAACTTGAGAAACCATAAACCCCTAAATCCTAAACACTAAACCCAAGAAACCCTAAACCTCTATCTCTCTATCTCCCTATCTCACTATCTCCCCATCACTATCATTCCTCTACCAAGTCTCAATCTCTCTCCCTATGCTTTGGCCATGTCCCTCACTCTATATCTCCCTAATTGTCTTCTCTCTCTAAACACTAAACCCTAAACCTCTAAACCTTAACCCCTAAACCATAAACCCTAAACCCTAAATAATGCCCCTAAACCTTAACCCTGAACCCCTAAACCCTAAACCCTAAATGCGAGCAACCCTAAACCCTATCTCCTATCTCTCCCTTATCTCCCTATCTCTATCATCGAGCTCTACCTCTCAATCCTTCTCCCTATTTCTCTGGACATCTCACTCACTCTCTATCTCCTTATCTCTCCCCTTTGTCACCTCCATCTCCCCCTATTTGTCTCCTCTCTCTTTCTATCTAGCTATCTACAAAACTAAGAAACCCTAAACCCAAGTACACCCTAAATCCAATCAACTCTAAACCTATATCTCCCTATCTCTCCCCTATCTCCCTATCTCTATCATCCCTCTACCTCTCTTGATCTCTCTCCCTATGTCCCTGGCCATGTGCCTCACTCTCTATCTCCTTATCTCTCTCCTCAATCTCCTCTCTCTATCTCCCTATCATTCCTCTCTCTATATAAACCCTAAATCCAAAGCCCTAAACCTCTAAACGTAACCCCTAACCCCTAAACAATTTAAATCCTAAACCCTAAATAATGCCCCTAAACCCTAACCCTAACCCCTAACCCTAACCCCTAAACCTGAGAAACCCTAAACCCCGAAACCCTAAACCCAAGTAACCCTAAACCACTATCTCCCTATCTCTCCCCTATTTCCCTACCACCTTTGTCCCTCTACCTCTCAATCTCTCTCCCTATGTCTCTGGCCATGTCCCTCACTCTTTTTCTCCCTATCTCTCCCCTCAGACTCCTCTATATCTCCCTATCATTCCTCTCTCTCTATAAACCCTAAATCCAAAACCCTAAACCTCTAAACCTAACCCCTAACCCCTAAACAATAAATCCTAAACCCTAAATTATAATGCCCCTAAACCCTAACCCCTAAACCTGAGAAACCCTAAACCCCAAACCCCTAAACCCTAAACCCAAGTAACCATAAACCACTATCTCCCTATCTCTCCCCTATCTCCCTATCACCTTTGTCCCTCTACCTCTCAATCTCTCTCGCTGTCTCTTGCCATGTCCCTCACTCTTTATCTCCCTATCTCTCCCCTCGGACTCCTCTATATCTCCCTATTGGTCCTTTATCTCTCTCTAAACCCTAAACCCTAGACCTCTAAACCTTAACCCCTAACCCCAAGACCCTAAACCCTAAACCCTAAATAATGCCCCTAAACCCAAGGAACCCTAAACCTCTATCTCCCTATCTTTAATATCCCTCTACCTCTCAATCTCTCTCTCTCTCTATGTCTTTGGACATGCCTCTCACTCTCTATCTCCCTATCTCTCCCCTCTGTCTCCTCTATCTCTCCCAAACTCTTTTAGTCCCCTCTCTCTATCTCTCTTTAAACTGTAAACCCTAAACCCCTAAACGTGAGCAACCCTAAACCTCTAAACCCTAAATAATTCCCCTAACCAACCTCTAAACCACTTCTCTATATAGGTGAAACTAATACGACTTTTTCATTGTTCAACTTGATGTTCATCTTGTTGGTTCTATGTCATATAATGTTCCACATCGAGCTCTTTATCTCAGTCATCCGATTGTTCTTTATCTTGCTCTTTATTCTCATCAACTGGATGTTCCTCTGTTTCCTGATCTTTTCCAAGATCCAAATACACTTCCTGTTGTTCTTCTTGATGCTGGTCATAAGGATGTGTCACTTCACCTTGTTGCTTTTTAAAATAACCAAGAAGAGGCAACAAATTGTTACTTTTCTTAGGCAAATTTAAGTTTTCTAATTACTACTGAAATCTTTTTAAAATAATGTAAAGAACATGCGAAGCTTCAAGGAATCTTTTTATGGCACCTGTGC
Source organism: Cunninghamia lanceolata (assembly GCA_027924645.1). Lineage (NCBI taxonomy): Eukaryota > Viridiplantae > Streptophyta > Pinopsida > Cupressales > Cupressaceae > Cunninghamia > Cunninghamia lanceolata. The sequence goes on along the minus strand of BSBN01001344.1, from coordinate 8,376,528 downwards.
TAGCTTTTGTCCTCAAGGATCCAACATTTTGGTATCCTCCTTTGTAGAAATTAGAACATCCTCTTGATGACAATGGGAAGAATAAGGATGCCTTGAGAACTTGGAGATTTTATGGAGAGTGTAAGAACCTTCAAATCCTGAAAATTGAAATGGAAAAGGCTCACAAAGTTAGGACTGTAAAAGTATAATAATTATTGTGGGGGTTGTAATAAAAATATGGTTTAACTCTTTTGAGGTGACTCACTATCCATGATGTGTTGGGATCAATGGAAAATGGAATAAGAGATATTAACAAGAATTTGACATAAATGGAAGAAATGGATAGTCTCCCCTAAAAATGATGGCGAGAGATGTATTAATAGTAGAAGAAGCAACATGAATGGTGGGTTTGGTTGGGAGTGGACTAAAGAATTGATTGAGAGATTATAGAAGACTAATTGGGAGTGGACTAAATAATTGATTGAGAGATTATAGAAGACTTATTAAGAGTGGACTAAAGAATTGATTGAGAGTCAAGAGGATAGCAGAATTAGTTAGGGGAAGTAATGGTTCAATTAGGGGTGGAGAGAACTCTCAATCACAACAATAAATGATGCCAAAATGGATGGAACTAAAAGAAATCATGCATTCCAAAAGATGACAAGGTTGCCCCTTTCATATGATACAGTCTTTCTAAAATTTAGATTGTATTTTATAGCTAAAATGCCTAAATAGTAAAATGCTAAAAATGCTAAAATAATAAAATAAAAAACAATGAAAACAATAGAGAAAAGAAAACGGATATCCATTTTGGTTTGGCACCAAACCAAAAACAAACCAAAACAGATATCCGTTTCAAAATCAAACTTTGCCAAGTCACGAATTTGGCTAAGTAAAAATGTGATTTTTTTCCTATTGCCACTGTTTGGCCCACGATGATCCTGCACATACCCTCTAAGTGTGGGTCAGATGTGTGACAAGGGCTATGACTTAAGCTTCAAGGACAATGGATGCAAGATTAGGGAAAGCTTCGAAATAGTCATTGCAACTGGTAAGAAGACCAGAGGTAATATCTATCACTTGAAAGGAACCGAGAACTATTGCTTGTTGACTTAGACTAATGAAAGTTGGTTATGGCATAGAAGGTTGTGTCACAAAAATTTTGATAATATTATGAAGATAAGTACTGCACAGATTGTTAGAGATTTGCCTAAGCTTGTGAAGCCTACTAATCCTATTTGCAAGGAGTGTCAATTTGGAAAACAGACAACAAGTTCCAAAAGCAATGACCAATCAGCTAGAGGACTACTTGAGCTAGTACATACAGATTTGTGTGGGCCTACTAGAGTAAGAAGTTTGCAAGGAGAAGTATTTCATGCTGCTCATTGATGATTATTCTAGAATGACTTGGGTCACGTTTTTGAAAGAGAAAGTTGAAGCTCTAGATAAATTCAAGGCATTTAAGGTAATGGTTGAAAATGAGATGGATTTGAAAATCAAATGCTTGAGGTCTGATAGAGAAGGAGAGTTCACATCAAATGAATTCAATTTCTTTTGTGAAGAACATGGAATAAAAAGATAGCTATCTGTGCCTAGAACTCCATAACAAAATGGAGTTATTGAAAGGAAAAATAGAACAGTTCAAGAAGATGCTAGAACCATGATGAAGGAAGTTCATCTTCTAGAAGCATATTGGAGAGAGGCAATTCATACCGCAGTATATATCCTAAACAGAGTTCAAGTAAAAGGTAATAGTTCAAAAACTCCCTATGAATTGTGGCATGGTAGAGTTCCTACTATGAAATATTTCAAATTTTTTAGTAGCAGATGTTACATCAAAAGAGAAGAAGATTTAGGTAAGTTTGATGCTAGATGTGATGAAGGAATCTTCCTTAGTTACTCCTGTTATCACCCAGATTTGCACCCTTGCTTGTAGTTGTGAAACTTAAGCAATCTAGAATAACATGGGAATGATTTCTAAGTGTGAGACTTTGCTAAATGAGATCAGACCTCCGAAGAAGGCCGGCTTCCTTAGCTGATTATCACCTAAAACTACTGAACTTTGAGGGGAAAAGGGAGAAGGAAATCTTTAAAGTAAAGATGAAACAACATAACTTGAAACATAAAAGGGTGATGCACCAGACAGATTTAAAGAGACTTTCACAGAACTGAAAAATGCACAGCACGATCGGATAGAGAAAGGATATATACACAGATTAGATGATTCTAGCAGAGGCAAGAAGCAATATGATTGAGAGGAACAAAGACATTCACAGGCAACCATATCTAGATTCACACAGAACTAGAATATCAGTCAAATAGGTATGATAACTTGCATATATTCAGTAGGAAGGCAAGGTTACAGTGGTAGAAAAAGCTCTGTTTGGAAACAAAAAAGCTTCTATGCCAAAAAATTTCCAAACCTATTTACATCATAAGCCTCAGCTTCAATAGCATTTAACCTAACCTAAGTCGGTTACAAAATTCGCTCAGAGAGCTGCCACCAAAAATATCTCTGAAGGGATGTCCCAGCTGTCGAAGTAATGGTGTCAAATATCTGGAATTGATGCAGATGGAAGATATTTTTAGTCTTCAATCCAAGTTGTTGCATCATCAATTTGCTCCCTTAAAATGGTGGAAGATATTTTGGTATTAAATGCAAGCAGTTTGCGTGTCTATCCTCAACCATGACTATATGCAGCGTCTGAAACAAGGTGGTGGAGAGATACTTCTGATCATGAATATGAGCAACTTCATCCTTGCGCAGAAATAAATGCAAGAAATATCTGCATCTGCCCCAAAATGGTCGCTGAAACGTCCCTTTGGAGATCTAAATATGCAAATCCGGATCCAAAATTGAAAAGTGAGAAAACCCCCCTGAAAAGCACGCCAAATGAAAGAGGAGGCAAAAACATGCATTTTTGCCTCTTGCATCATGTCAAAATTCACCAGGACGGAGGAGATACAGGTGGTCAAAGCTTCGGTCAACCGCCTGTATATATCGCCTCGCATCTGTGTATATATCGCTATCCGGATCAGCCCCTGAAATGTCTTTGTATGCACAAAGCACCCTGCATGTACCTCTGCTTGTAGCATCACCTGATCGATCGCTGGGCTAACCCTAAAAAGCATCACTAAAAAACTACATCTTCTTCGGCCTTGCATCCTTTCCTTATGAGGGATATGATGGTGACATCACCACCATAGATGAGCCTTATTGAAACGTGACAGGATGGCATCATCATCATATAGGGGGGGTGATATTTGGACGAAGGGGTGATATTACAAATATCGGGGTGATATTTGGACGAGGGGTGATATTTCGGATGAAGGGGTGATATTTCGCATATCAGGGTGATATGGAAAAGATAGGGTGATATTTTGGATATCAGGGTGATATTTGGAGATTGGGTGATATGGAAAAGATAGGGTGATATTTCAGATATCGGGGTGATATTTGGAGATCGGGTGATATGGAAAAGATAGGGTGATATTTTGGATATCGGGGTGATATTTGGAGATTGGGTGATATTTCAGATATCGGGGTAATATGGAAAAGATAGGGTGATATTTCAAATATCGGGGTGATATTGAAAAAGATAGGGTGATATTTCAGATATCGGGGTGATATTGAAAAAGATAGGGTGATATTTCGGATATCGGGGTGATATTTGGAGGGTGATATGGAAAAGATAGGGTGATATTTCAGGTATCGGGGTGATATTTGGAGATCGGGGTGATCTTCAAATATCACCCAATGTTTGGAATATGACCCGATGTATGAAATATCACCCGATGTTTTAAAATATGACCCGATGTGTGAAATATCAGGTTTGACCAGATGTTTGACCATACATAACTTCCATATTTTAGTGAATCTCAGGGTGATGTAAAAAGAAAATTTGCCTATTTTTTCAAGCTATTTCACATGGTAAGCTTCAGACCTTCAGATTTGGGTTCAGACTTCAAGATCACAAACATAGCTTACATTGGGGTATGCACACTGACTGATGCTGCTTGAATTATTTGACTCCTGCTAGAGGAAAAATAAGTCAACAATTTGGTGACTTCTATGGGATGTTTGCCTGCTAAACAATTAGATCAGTGGCCTTGAGCATCCATTGGGCATGGAGTCATACATAGACTAAAAATATATAGATATTTTTTGACTTTAGCAAATCAGTACAGCAGTGAAGAACATTGAAAGACCAACCCAAGATAGAAAAGTTAAAAGCAACCCCCCTCTACCTGTGCTAGACAGCACTTAGGGAAAGCAAAGGGATCTAAACTAAGGTGCAACAACACTTATTGAAAACATAGAGACCTAATCTATTGATTTACAAAGCACTCATACCTCAAAACACCTCTTCAGGTGTATCCCATTAACTGGGATAGGCAAATTTTGTCCATCCATATTTGATAACTAAAATGCATTGTGCTCCTTGCATTCAGTAATGAGAAATGGGCCAGTCCACATGTTGTCAAACTTGGAGTGTTTTCCTGGCCTGCTCTTCAATTCATCCCATTTGAGCACCATATCACCCTCCTTAAAAATTCTGGGAGCAGCCTTCTGATCAAAATTTCTTTTGGTTTGAAGCTGATGATACTTCATAGTTTTCATATTCTTGTCTCTAATTTCTTCAAGCTCCATAAGCTAAGCATATCTGATAGCCATGGGGTCTCCCTCTTCAAACATCTCTAACTGATTCATAATGTCTAGTGCTGGTAGTTCCACAGAGACAAGCAATCTTGCCTCCTTCCCATAGACTAACATATATGGAGAGTTTCCAATGGACCTCTTAGGATTTATTCTATCTGTCCATAAAGGCATATTTCAAATTAGTGGGCTAGGTCCTTTGGTTGTCCTCCATTGATCTTTTAATAATCCTTATGAGATTTTTATTTGTGGATTCTGGCAAACCATTACCCTATGGGTAATAATTTGATGAAGTATTCAAATAAATCCCATTCTTAACAACCTAGTCAGTTATCTTTAGGCCAACAAAGGCTAAAGCATTATCAAAGATGATTGACTCAGGCACTCCAAACCTGGATATCAAATCATGATAAAAATTCAAGACAACACTTTCATTGGATTCCCTCAGAGCCACTGCTTCAGTCCACCTTGTGAAATAGTCTGTAGCTATAAGTATCCACCTGTGGCCTACACTTGATGGCGGGTTAATGGGACCTATGAAGTCAATACCCATCTCAAAAAGGGCTACTCTACTTGAATTGGCCGAAGAGGTAAGGCTGGCAGCCTTTCTTTCCCTGCAAAAACAACACATTTTACACATTTTCTAGCCCATGCATGGGCATCCTTAAATAAGTTGGGCCATTAATATCCAGCTCTCATTATTTTCCAAGTAGTAGTCTTTGGGGCAAAATGACCCCCTGCTATTCCATCATGAAATTCATGAAGCACCTTGTCAGTCTGATCATCATCAATGCATCTTAACAATACACCATTAAGGTCTTTTCTGAAAAGGGTGCCATTTATTAAAACATATGGAACGGACTACAGTCTATAATATCTTCTTTTGGTTCTATCTAGACCTGCTGGACATTCACCAGTTTGCAAAAATTGAGTCATGTTATTAACCCAACTTGTGCCGACTACTGCTGCATTATCTTGAGGTGCATCCTCAATGGTCAGGAGCACCTCATCTTGCTTCACTATTTCATTCTCAGAACTAGTAGCAAGCTGTTCGCTGAGTCCCTTGCCTCTAACTAGCTTGGTTATCTTGATCTCCATGTCATATTCCATGACTTTGGTGATCCAACCAGCCCTTTTCTCATTAACATCTTTGCTTAATAGGAACTCCTTCACGCTAGGGTGAGCCACCATCAAATGTATCTTGTTATTAGAAACAAGATGCTGAAATTTCTTGAGACTCCTTATCACTGCAAGGATGTGCTTCTCAACAAAGATATACCTCTGCTCCTACTCCTCCAGCCCATGGCTAAAGAAAGCGATTAGTTATTCAAAGCCGCCACTCTACTGTTGTACCGGGATCGCAGAGATTGTATCCAGACCGCCATAAGCATACAAAATAAAATCTTTGGAAAAGTCAGGATTCACCAGAGTTGGCACAGCTGACAATGCTTCTTTTATAGACTCAAAGCTAAGTTTGGCCTCTTTCGTCCAACTAAAAATTATATTCTTCTTTAACATGGATGTCAAAGACTTCAAAAGATTTGCAATATCAGGGATGAATCTTCGCAGAAAATTAATTTTGCCAATAAATCTTTGAAGTCCCTTCTTATGACTGGGTAAGGGCAGCTCCAAAATGGCCCTTACTCTTTCAGCATCAATGGTAATGCCCTCCTTTGACACGGCATGCCCTAACAGTTTGCCTTCATGCACATCGAAAATACATTTGCTTGGATTAAGGGATATCCCAAATTCTTTGCATCTCTCAAAAAATTGCCTCAAGTGGGATAAATGCTCAGATGCATTCTTGGAAAAGACTAATATGTCATCTAGGTACACCAGTACTAGTTTATACAACAAACCCTTAAAAGCCATGTCCATGGCTCTCTGGAAAGTAGAGCCAGCATTTGATAGACCAAAGGGCATCCTTTTGTAGGCCATGGTGCCCCATTTGGTGGTGAAAGCAGTCTTGAACTGATCCTCCTCCTTGACTAACACTTGATTGTAACCTTGACTAACACTTGATTGTAACCAAAAAATGCATCAAGTAAAGAAAATATTTCAGAACCAGCCACTACTTGTAGAATCTGCTCCATTGAAGGCAATGGGTAGTGATCTTTTAGGGAGGCTTTGTTGAGGTCTCTGAAGTCAACACACAGCCTAATCTCTCCATTCTTCTTCCTCACAGGGACAAGGTTGGATACCCAAGAAGTATGCTTGATTGGAAAAATGATTTTCCCCTCAATCAATTTGGTCAACTCCTTAATCATTAGAGGCTCAAGCTTTAGATTTAAAGGTCTTTGCTTCTGCCTCACAGGTTTAGTATCTGGTTCTAATTCTATGGTATGCTGGGCAATCTGAGGGTCAAATCCCTTTAGGTCTGAATAATCCCAAGCAAACACATATTCAAACTCTTGACAGAGAGCAATAAAAGTTCTTCTGTCCTTAGCTGAGCAAATTTTACCGATTTTGAGAAGCTTACCTTTGAAAATTTCTAGCTCCTCATAATTCTCTTCTTTAACCTGCATGCTAGTCTTGCTTTTCTTAAGTTGATCATCTATGCTAAAAATAGATTCCAATGTTACCAATCCCTTGGGCAACTTGTTTGTTCTCAACTGAACAATTTGATCATTGCCATATTGCTATTTGAGCTTATCTTGATTCATCACAGAAAATTCATCTTCTTCTAACAAGAAACATAGGATCTGTTCATCACTTTCAAAAACTTGCCAATGAATGTTATTATCAGGGATAGAGGGCCTATCAACTATTTTTACATGAGGTTGTACCTTCTCCCTTTGAATATCACTGGGGATGTCAAATTGAGCCCCAATTGCAGCCAACCTATCAGCATGATAGTTCTGATTCCTTGGAATAGAGATCAGATTGAAAGCATTAAATTCTTCAATCATGTCCCACACCCTATGTTTGTAGCATTTTAGAACATCATTTTTTGTAAGATGTAGTCCTCTTACCTGATTCACAATGAGTTCACTGTCACCATAGACCTGCAAATAACCTATTTTCCTCTTCCTTGCCCACTGCAAACCTTGAATTAATCCTTCATATTCAATAGTGTTATTTGTACATGCAAAAGCAAAACAAAAAGAAGAATAATATTTTTCACCCTGTGGTGACATTAGCATTGTACCACCACCAGATCCATTCTTGTTCCTAGAGCCATCAAAATACATTTTCCACACGCCGTTTTGCTATTGTGTCTGCTGTCCTGCATCCTTCACAAGATTTGGTATTGTTGTTTCATGCTCATGCAATATGTAAACCCCCATACCAGTTTCTTGGGTGTGTCCTTTAGGATCATCCACACTATTTTCTAAGGTCCACTCCCTTAAGAGTACCTTTGGTATGCTTTCAACTTGTAGTTCTTGAGCAGCAACTAATTCAGGGTCATCAAAAATAATGCAATTTGCATTAACAACACTTGGTGTGTAAGGCTCTAGGTGATGATTTGAAAGCAACTCAGATTTTAAAGTTACTTTAGTGCCATATCTAGTCCTGAAAAACATGTGGGACCAGTCTGAGGACAAATATCCTCCTATCTTGGCTATAAATTCTCTTGATAAGCACATGGCAAAGTAAGGAGGCAAATCTATAATGAATACCTCCTAGAAAATGGAAATATCGGGACAGGTATGCAAAGTGAGACCTAGGTCTTTTATTACACCCACAGTATTAATAGCTGTGCCATCTAATTAGAGTACACCCTTCTCAAGGGGCTGGTACTTGAGCCCTAATTGGTCTATAATCTACTTAGGCATCACAGAACTGCTTGCTCCACTATCCACCATGCAATTATGTACTAATTTGTCTCCAATTATCAATGATACATAAAATGGGAGTGGTTTGGCACTTTTGTTGGGCTATTTGTTGTTATCTTGGGATGAATTGGTAAGGACAACCCTATTTGGGTCTATAGTTGTATTATTGGATACTTTCAAATCAGATAAGGCAAACTGCAACATCTTCTTTTGGCTAGGGATGGCTAGGGAATCCCACGTGGACATTGTTACATTCATCTTCTTCATATTTTCAATAATATTGAAGGGTGGAAAGGCACTCACCTTCTGATTTGATTTTGTAGCAGCAACCTCAGCCTACAAATGAGGCATTTCCCTTGCTGTTGCTGAAGTGTTTCTTTGTAAAATGTGGGGAACATGGGATGTAGAAGCATCAGCATGTCCATTTCCTTTATTTGCAGCTTGCTCAATCTCATAACCCCTCTTCTTGGCCCTTGTATTTGCTGCTACTGGCGTATTATCTCTATTCATGCCACATAATTCACCTTCCTACCAATTCATGAAGGCAGAATCACTCTGAGGTTGCTCCTGTTGTTGCATAGCCCCATCATGAGGTGTATTTGGTTGTGTGGCTGCAACATTTTGCACCATTAAAGCCCGATTTATCACTCCATTTGAACAGGTTGCCTGACTATGTGGCTGATTGCATGGATAGCACCATTCATACTCAGCTGTGAAGTTGTTTTGAGCAGGGACAAGGTCCCTTACTACATTAATAGGTGCCAGATTATAAGGCTGAAAAGGCCTTTGATTCACACTCTGCCTGGCACCTTGGTAGTTGCTTTGATAAGGTGGCCTATTAGCTTGGTAAGGTTGATTTTGGCCTTGAGGTTGTGGCTGATAAGGCTGTCTATTTTGGGATTACTGCTTTTTAATGTTTACCAGCTCATTCCCAAAAGTCTGCAGAATATTCTCTATTTTTTGTTGGCTATTTTTGATCTCTTTCAGCTCTTGAGATGAACTAGAGGCAGCAGGTTCAGAATTGGCAGTGCTTGGTAATGTTGCTACTATAGGTACAGGGGCAAAATATGGGATTGGCAATGTCATTGAAGCCTGAATTTTAGGGAAGATGGGCACTAGTGGTCTAGGTGCTATTTTTCTAGCCTGAATCAGTATGTTCTCTGCTCTAATGGCTATTTCATAAGCGTCAGGTAGGCTTGTACCTCCTAATGATTGTATCATCACTGAAATATCACTATTTAGGGCTTTGAAAAAATACAAGAATGCATATTCAGCTGGAGGTCTTACCATGGCAAGGATTCTGTCCCATGTCTTCTGGAATCTGAAGTTAAAATCCATCATTTGCTCCTGAGGAGCTCTCTTCATAGTGGTCATCTGATCAACCAATGATAGATTATCTGATTTATCTTGGAAATGTTTGTTCAGTTTCTCTCCTAGATCATCCCAGGTTCCTATAGTCTACATTGGTAGGCTCCTGAACCATTGCAAGGCTTTCCCTTTGAATGAGGTAGCCAACAGCTTGATGGCTACATTCTCTTGAGTGACATGATGTACACCACATAGAGATGCTACGTCTCTAATGTGCTCAATAGGGGTAGTTTGATTCTCCCCTGTGAAATAGGGCAGACTCTTCAAGGATGCCATGGGTATAACATCATGTACTGTTAGGTTTAAAGGGTTGCCCCCATCAAAAGTCACGAATGGATGATTTTTTGCCATCTGGACAGCTGGGGGTAGATTTGCTTGAGTTGCTACAGGGACTACAGAGGCAACTGGTCTGAAATTTGGTGGAGTTGACTGTATTGTTTTAGAAACTAGAGTCTTTACTATAGCTCTACTCTGCCTTCTAAGGGGAGACAATTGCAAATAATCAAATGTACTTGAACTCCTAGTTTGAATCTTTCTCATAAAATGTCACAGTAGCACTGATCTGCTTGTCTCTCCTCAGTATGAGTCGCTAGATATGCAAGTTTTAACCTCTTACAGGTCTGAAAATCACTAGCTGCACATCAAAACCAACAATAATGATTATCTATTTGATTGTTGCTCTAAATCTTAGTCCCATCAGGCGTGCCAAAGTTGTTATCACCTAGATTTGCACCCTTGCTTGCAGTTGTGAAACTTTAGCAATCTGGAATAACATGGGAATGATCTCTAAGTGTGGGACTTTGCTAAATGAGATCAGACCTCCAGAGAAGGTCAGCTTCCTTGCCTGATTATCACCTAAAACTACTGAACTTTGAGGGGAAAAGGGAGAAGGAAAGCTTTAAAGTAAAGATGAAACAACAAAACTTGAAACATAAAAGGGTGATGCACCAGACAAATTTAAAGTGACTTTCACAGAACTGAAAAATGCACAGCACGACCGGATAGAGCAAGGATGTATACACATATTAGATGATTCTAGTAGAGGTAAGAAGCAATACGATTGAGAGGAATAAAGACATTCACAGGCAACCATATCTAGATTGACATAGAACTAGAATATCAGTCAAAGAGGTATGATAACTTGCATATATTCAGTAGGAAGGCAAGGTTACAGTGGTAGAAAAAGCTCTGTTTGGAAACAGAAAATCTTCTATGCCAAAAAATTTCCAACCCTATTTATATCATAAGCCTTAGCTTAAATAGCATTTCAACCTAACCTAAGTCAGTTACAAAATTTGCTCAAAGAGCTGCCACCAAAAATATCTTTGAAGGGACGTCCCAACTGCCAAAGTAATGGTGTCAAATATCTGGAATTAATGCAGATGGAATATATTTTCAGTCTTCAATGCAAGCTGTTGCATCATCAATTTGCTCCCCTAAAATGGTGGAAGATATTTTGGTATTAAATGCGAATAGTTTGCGTGTCTATCCTCAACCATGACTATATGTAGTGTCTAAAACAAGGCGGTGGAGAGATACTTCTGATCATGAATACGAGTTGCTTCATCCTTGCGTAGAAATAAATGCAAGAAATATCTGCATCTACCCCAAAATGGTCACTGAAACGTCCCTTCGGAGGTCTAAATATGCAAATCTAGATCCAAAATTGAAAAGTAAGAAAACCCCCCTGAAAAGCCCGCCAAATGAAAGAGGAGGTGAAAACATGCATTTTTGCCTCTTGCATCATATCAAAAGTCACCAAGACGGAGGAGATACAGGTGGTCAAAGCTTCGGTCAATTGCCTGTATATATCACCTCGTATCTGTGTATATGTCACTATCCGGATCAGCCCCTGAAATGTCTTTGTATGCACAAAGCACCATGCATGTACCTCTGCTTGTAGCATCACCTGATCGGTTGCTACGCTGACCCTGAAAAGCATCATTAAAAAACTGCATCTTCTTGGGCCTTGCACCCTTTCCTTATGAGGGATATGATGGTGACATCACCACCATAGACGGGCCTTATTGAAACATGACAGGATGATGTCATCATCATATGGGGGGGTGATATTTGGATGAAGGGGTGATATTACAAATATCGGGGTGATATTTGGACGAGGGGTGATATTTGGACGAAGGGGTGATATTACAAATATCAGGGTGATATTTCAGATGAAGGGGTGATATTTTGCATATCGGGGTGATATGGAAAAGATAGGGTGATATTTCAGATATTGGGGTGATATTTGGAGATCGAGTGATATGGAAAAGATAGGGTGATATTTCGGATATCGGGGTGATATGGAAAAGATAGGGTGATATTTCAGATATCGGGGTGATATTGAAAAAGATAGGGTGATATTTCAGATATCGGGGTGATATTTGGAGATCGGGTGATATGGAAAAGATAGGGTGATATTTCGGGTATCGGGGTGATATTTGGAGATCGGGGTGATCTTCAAATATCACCCAATGTTCAGAATATGACTCGATGTGTGAAATATCACCCGATGTTTAAAATATGACCGGATGTGTGAAATATCACATGATGTTTTAAAATATGACCCGATGTGTGAAATATCAGGTTTGACCAGATGTTTGACCATACATAACTTCCATATTTTAGTGAATCTCAGGGTGATGTAAAAAGAAAACTTGCCTATTTTTTCAAGCTCTTTCACATGGTAAGCTTCAGACCCTAAGATTTGGGTTCAGACTTCAAGAGCACAAACATAGCTTACATTGGGGTATGCACACTGACTGATGCTGCTTGAATTATTTGACTCCTGCTAGAGGAAAAATAGGTCAACAACTCCACCAAGAGTAAGGCCTACCGGTGCTATAATAAGAGGATGAACAAGATAATTGAAAGTGAAAATGTTAAAGTTGATGAATGTAAGGAAAGGTCTTCAGAATCAAGTGGATATGAGAAATATGATCCAGATGTTTCAGAAGTGGTGCAGCTTGAAGACAACACAGATGAAGAACAAGCTCCAGTAAGTGCTACCGAAACTCCAAGATATGTAAGAATCAGTCATTCTGAAAATCAAATCATAGGAGATAATAGCAAAGGGATCTTAACCAAAAGGAAAGCTACAGAGGAACAAGTAAATTTCTGTCTGATTTCCAAAATTGAACCTAAAATTGTGGATGAGGCTCGCAAAGATTAGAACTAGATAAAGGCTATGGAAGAGGAATTAATGCAAATAGAGAAGAATCAGACTTGGGATCTTGTTCCCAGACCAATAGACAAGAATGTAATTGGTACAAAGTGGGTCTTTAGAAACAAAATGAATGAGAATGGTGAAGTGGTAAGAAACAAAGCAAGGTTGGTATGCAAAGGATAAGCTCAAGTTGAAGGAATAGACTTTGAAGAGACTTTTGCTTCTGTAGCAAGGATTGAAGCAATAAGGATGTTTATTACTTTTGCAACATACAAAGATTTCAAGGTCTATCAAATGGATGTGAAGTCTGCCTTCTTAAATGGAGAGTTGGAATAGGAAATCTATATAGAACAACTGGAAGGATTTCAGTCTTCAGAACAAGGGGACATGGTATGTAGATTGAAGAAAGCATTGTATGCATTCTTCTTGGGAAAAAGATTAGTATCTTGGTTGAGAAAGAAATAGGATTCAATATCCCTGTCTACTGCAGAAGCAGATTGCAGTAACATGTAATTGCACTCAAGTGCTATGGATGAAGAAAACTTTGAAGGACATCAGAGTTGTGTATGAAGATCCAATTACAATCTTTTGTGACAATACAAGTGCCATCAACATATCAAATAATCCAGTGATGCATTCAAGGACAAAGCACATATCCATTAGGTATCATTTTCTAAGAGAAAAGGTGATAGAGAATGAAGTCAAGTTGGAGTATGTTTCTACCAAGGATCAAATTGCAGACATTTTTACCAAGCCTTTACCTAAGGATACTTTTGAGTATCTCAGAGAAAAGTTAGGGGTCATCACCCCTCCTGCTCTAAACTAAGATGCACAATAGTGCATCAGTCCATAGATGTTTAGAGGTCCAGATTGATTCTTGTTAGGGCTACTTCTTAGGGGAGTAGTCAAAGAGTTCAGAAGAGATATTAGATCGGAGCAGATGAGTGCAAGTATGTGCCCTTTGCCATTGATGTCAAAGGGGGAGAGAAGTCATGTGAAAAACTTAGAGTGCAGATGTGTAAGAGAAAGGGGGAGAATTTTGGAGAAAAAAAGAGTGCAGGTGTGTAAAGAGAAAGGGGGAGAATCTTGTCTTGATGGCTGTTGCAGTTTTTCACATCATATGTTGCCATCAATGACAAAAGGGGAGATTGTTGCAAGTATGTGCCTAATTAGTGTTGCCATGGATGTCAACATATCCTTGTTGTCATTGGTGTTAAATGTATCTTATTCTATTACTTGTTTAGAAGACTTGTATGTTGAGGATATTGAGAAAATTAGCCTCTCCAGAAGAAACTAGTGAGCTACAAAGAAGTACAGTATAGACAGTAAGTTGTATATTGAAGAACATTCAGATAAACTACTCTGCATTTACTTCTGCTTGAAGATCATGGTCTGCGGATTCAAAGTAAATTAGAGGTATGACTAAGGATGTTACATTCCAAGTTTGAAGCCTCCGCATGAAGATCTAAGTGAGTTGTGTTCACCAGAGTGAAACCTACTTTTTTTGTAAGTTCAGTTGGGACAGGAAGAAAGTATTATGCTCTGCATTCCTCTGCAATAAAGTATTTGGCTCTATGGTTCTAGATGGAAGTATGGGATGATGATAAGTGCCTATAGTTGTAATGGTTCATGGTTTGGTGGTTCGCAAGCTATCTTTCTTTTATGACAGTTGAAGACAGTAAAGTTCATGTGTTCCGGTAAGAAGATTCCTATGGATAAAGTGGCTAAGGTTCATGTGGTTTCTCCTGATGATTATAGCGTGCTTGTGGATGTCTCCTAATCATGTTCCTATCTAGACTTTGGTCTGCATTAAAAAATTGAGATGGTGTGTGAAGATTGTTCCCAGATAATGTAGCATGTAACCAGTCTTGGATGACCTGGTTGATCCCAGTGATTGCGGAGATCTCTGGAAGATTGTGGAAGCATGTTGTGGCGTGGAAGATCATGTTTGAGTCCCAGCTAAGACATGGTGTGATCCACATTTCATTTCCTTTGTACATTGTTTTAATAGGTCAGGACCTATTTTGTAAATGTTTGTAATACCGACCTTGGAGATTGTTCCAATGGTTGATGATTGTGATGCCGACCTTGATGATCATTCCAAGGTTGATGTAGTGTATAATACTTGTAGTTAATTCATGGAAAAGGTGTCCTTGAGAGAAAATGAAAAGATATTAAGAAAGGTCCAAAAGGCAGAGCAGAGAAGAGGTAGAGGAAAGAAGAGGAAGAGCAGAGCAGGGGAATTACTGTACTTCAGTTGTAAATATAGAAAGGTGTTGATTGTGGCAGTGAGTCTAGTGGCAAGCCACCAGTAGGGTTTAATAGCCCTTATTGTAATCTTGCTAGGTTTAGGGTTGAGGCAGTGAGCCTACTAGACCTAGTTGTTCTTCATGGCAATAAGCCAGTATGTTTAGTCCCATGGAGTGACCAAGCCTAAACATCATTATTTCAAGATTGCATTATATATTAAGTGTTAATCCTCTCCGTGGTTTTTCCCCACCTTGGGGTTTTCCACGTAAATCTGGTGTCTCTTGTTTCTGATGTTATATCTGTGGTTAAGTTTTTGATTTTATGCACTCATTGTTAAATCATAATAATTGTGGATAAATGATGAATGTTTAAATTGCAGAAAGTGTTTAAGTTTTTTGTGACAACTGATTCACCCCCCCTCTTAGTTGTCCGGCACATATCAAAGTTGTCCAGCGCATATCAACAACTTGTGCAAAGAACAAAAATTAGGGGTTTTAATAGTTGAGAGTAGTTTTTTGCAACTACAAAGGGTGAATCTACAATGGAGATCTTTTACAATGTTGTTTTTGCTTTTATGGTAGCTATTGCGGTAGCTTTGGAGCTCAGCAAGAACAACAAAGATCGAATTTCTACTTCAAGGTCTCTCAATTCCTTTAAGAACAATTATCTTGTGGTGTACAATCTCATGATGGCTGGAGATTGGTTGCAAGGACCATATGTTTACTTCCTCTATAGCCAATATGGATTTAACAAAGGAGAAATTGGATGACTCTTTATTGCGGGTTTTGGGTCATCTATGCTTTTTAGAACAATTATTGGATCACTAGCTGATAAACAGGGTTGCAAGACGACTTGCATAACATACTGCATAACTTACTTTTTAAGTTGTCTTACAAAGCATTCTCCCAAGTACAAAGTCTTGATGCTTGGTCATATACTAGGAGGCATTGCTACATCTCTTCTATTTTCAACTTTTGAGTCATGGCTTGTTGTTGAACATTTCAAGAGGCGTTTTGATCCACAATGGCTATTGTTAACTTTCTCAAAAGCAATATTCCTGTGCAATGGTCTAGTTGCCATTATGGATGGACTATTTGCTAATACCCTTGCCAACACTTTAGGTTTTGGTCCATTTTCACCATTTGATGCTACAGCCTGTTTCCTAGCTATAGGTATGGTAATTATATTCTCCACCTGGACAAAGAATTATGGAGATCCCTCAGAGAGCAAGGATTTACTTACTTAGTTTAAGGGCACTATTGTGGCCATTGCTTCAGATGAGAAGATTGCACTTCTAGGAGCTATAGAGTCATTATTTTAAGGTTCAATGTATACATTTGTGTTTCTTTGGACACCTGCTTTAAGCCCAAATGAGAAGGATATTCCTCATGGGTTCATATTTGCAACATTTATGCTAGCTTCAATGATGGGAAGTTCCCTGGCCTCTAGACTTATGGCCCATCCAACACTCAAGGTGGAAAGCTACATGCAGATTGTATTCCTTGTCTTTGGAGTAGCCTTACTCCTTCCTATTGCAATGACTTTCTTCTTAGAGCCCAACACAGAAAAAGGTGGAAGCATTACACCAGGAGGACATCTTCAACTTCTTGGATTATGTATGTTTGAGGGCTATGTAGGAATATTCTAGCCTTCAATTATGAAAATGCAATCACAATATATTCTAGAGGAGGCTAGGAGCACAATAATAAACTTTTTCCGCATGCCTTTGAATATTTTTGTGTGTGTGTTGTGCTTTATAATGTCAATGCCTTCCCAATAACAAGCATGTTTGGCATGTGTTTAATTTTCCTCTTCATGGCCTCAGTCCTTTAGAGACAACTCATGGTAGTTGCAGAGAGTCACAAGACTAGATCTCTAGATATGTGGGTTGGAACCAAGGAGCACGATACAAAGGGAGAGCCTCTTAACATGTAACATCCTATGGA
Source organism: Cunninghamia lanceolata (assembly GCA_027924645.1). Classification (NCBI taxonomy): domain Eukaryota; kingdom Viridiplantae; phylum Streptophyta; class Pinopsida; order Cupressales; family Cupressaceae; genus Cunninghamia; species Cunninghamia lanceolata. The sequence continues at coordinate 8,359,386 of BSBN01001344.1, read as the reverse complement.
GATTCAAAGAAGATGTTAAAGTATTTGCTTGGACATGTTATGAGTAGTTAGTTTCCATGCAAATATTCATAGGGTGAGCAGTTAGTTTCCCTACAAAGTTCAAATATTCATATGATGAACAACTAGTTTCCCTGCAAATATTCGTAGGGCAAGCAGTTAGTTAGTGGCCTATTTGGTCCTTTTGCTTCATCATTTGATCACATACATTAATTGGTTGATTTACTCATAAATTGGAGGAATGAGAAAAAATTAATCATCTTAGAACATCAGTTTGGGAATATTAGTTTATTTGTCTAGCTAGTGGAGGTCTCATAGTAGAGTATTAATATTAGCATAATTCTTTACCAGTTATGGCTTTATTTGGAAGATTATTCTGAGTAATCTTAGCCATGTAACAACTAGGTTATATGCCTGCAAACTGGAAGCTATTCAAGCCAAATTGCTTAGAGTACTCCATTTGCTTAGCTACTTTGTGATAGAGTCTAGAACAGTGTCTTGTAACTGCATTGATTTTTCAATTGCATTCAACACAATAATATGAAATTTCTTAATCTAACCTTTTCCGCCGCCGTCGCCATCACCATTTTCTTCCTTCATGTAATTGTGTAATTCTTTTTGCAACTATGTGCAAACTACAAAGAGCATGGCTTCTATTTCAGGAACTTTTCATCAAACAACCATTAAATCTTCTCTATCCCAAACATTTCCTCTGCCAAAGGAGGTACTTCATAGATTTTGTTTAAGTGGGTGTCAATTCAAAATTACTTTCATGGTACCCAAATAGTTTGTTTCACTATAAAAATGTTGTTGGTTGTAGGGAGGATATACAGGTTCTGCAAGGGACTCTATTTTTCTAGGGTTGTCACTGGTGGAACATGGGAAATAAGAATTCAGTCTACATGGTATCAGAGGCAAGGTCATTACTTCATTTTTATTGTGACTATTATTATTTGCCTATTGAGTTTGAATAGTGATTTGAATTTTTAGAATGATTTTAGTTTAGAGAGTTATACAGAGCCATTAGAATTTTATAGAACTGAGGGCTAGATAAATTTCACTTCTAAAGCTAGCCCATATCTCTCAAAACAAAACTGCCCTCTAAAGACTGAGGACTAATTGACTAAGTAACTGTAAAAGGAATGTAAGAGGGCCGTAAGTTCCTTTACTTTGCGGACATTACCTTCATATGGATACTGGTGTCTAGGAAATCATACTAACATATCTTTAATGATAATGCTGGTTGGAGTAGTCCATTTATGTGAATTTGATTATCATGCAGATTGCTATGAACCAATCCATAACAAATGATTATATTCTAGAATTGTCTGGATTCTCCAATGATAAATATGTTTAGTTTATATGTCGTAGGAAATATATTGTCAATATTGGGTTCTGTAAAATTCTATTCAATGGTGGTGTTGTCAATTCTTAATTGTTAATTATGATATATTTGTTATCAATTCTTTTTTTAGTGTTCTTCACTCAAATCCTTCATGTTTTATTCATTTCTAGCACTATTTTAAGCAATTTATTATTTAGATGTTGTTTTCTAGCAAAAAAAAACAAAAGTGAAGCCTGGGTAATATATATGCATCATGCTTACCCAACCTTAACATTGCATCCAATTTCAATGGCACCCACAGTCCAGATTAATATATATATATAATCACATAAGTTCTCCTTTTCAATGGCACCCCTTAACTAGGTAATACATACATTGATTATATGCCCACATAAATTTTACTTTCGAGTGGCACCCATTGTCGAGATAAACTCTTCATTTTCTATATACCAACATAGGTTTTTCTTTTCTATTATCATTGGTGTATTCATTGTGTATATACCCACCAGTTTTCTTTCATTGTCTATTTACATACAATGAAATTACATAAATATGAGTTTTCCTTTTTAGTATAATCCTCTTAATGGTGGATCACATGAAAAACACCTACATAGTTATTATCAGAAGCATCCTTCATCACTTACATGGACTATGGAAATATCATATGTATCATCCTTAATCCAAATGATAGAATTAATGTGCATATACCCATGTCAGTTTTAGTTTTCTTTTAGGTGCCATCTATAGTCAAGGTAGGAAGTCTAAACCAGGAACTGGACTATATTCAGAACAATACATATAAATGTAAGATTGAGCTGCAAGAGAGTTGAATAGTGATGAATATGCATTAAGGAATTTGCCTGTTGTCTGGTGCAGATTTGAGTAAAAGTTTATCCTTAGATCACATCAATCCTTTTGTCCCTGTCATCCATGTTATAACACACAAAGAAGCCTAGGTGTTCACTTACAAACAGCTTCAATTTGCTACAAACAATTTTAACGCTTCTAATGTTATTGGCAATGGAGGATTTGGGTTAGTGTACAGAAGTGTCATGCATGATGGTAGAATAGTGGCCATCAAACAACTTGATAGAGGTGGAAAGCAAGGAGAACGTGAATTCAGAGTTGAGGTGTGCATTTTTTCCTTGAATTGGTGCCTTCAATTGAGGAGGGAGTATGATTTGTTTTTTTTCTTTTCAAGCTGATAAAATTATACATTTGATCTTGCAACAAGTGGACCTTCTGAGCCATTTGCATTCTCCCTATTTGCTTGAGCTGATTGGCTACTGTGTAGATCAAGACCACTGTCTTCTTGTATATGAGTACATGTCTAATGGGAATTTGTAGGAACACCTTTACTCTGATGGTGAGTGCAGATTGTTAATTTATTCCAATGGTTACTTACATGAACAAGCATAAAATCTCATTGACGTCCACATACTCTGTTGTTACTACAATAGTATTAAGCACTAGACTCTTTTGGGTGCTTCACCAAAAACCAAACTTGACATGTGGAAAAGTAGTTGATTCATTATCTAGCACTCCTATGTAAGTACGCTTGCATAGTCCTTAAGGATTTCATCTTCTAAAAACTTACTTTTCCAAGATTGAAAAGTTCATGCAGTTGCATACAAAATCTCATCTGTTCCCAAACTAAGTTCAATGGTCTTGTTGAAGATGAGCCGAGCTTAGGCATGAATCTCATCTAATATGTTTGGAAACCTTTTAATGGATCTTCAAAATTCCTAGTCTGGTCTATCCCCTGCAGATGAGCCCAACTATTAGTCTCTGCACCTTTGCTGGTTGATTGAAATCATCTTTGATATGTCAATTGTGATAATTTAGAAAATATATTTACTTCAAAAAAGACAACCCAAAAAGGATCCCATTGCAAATGAGTGCATTCTTGATTTTGTTTCTCTCAAATCTGAAGGCTACTTGCCCTACTAGAGATTCAGAGAAAATCCTCAGTGCTTAAATTAGTGTTTTTAATGTCAAAGGGTCTCATGAAGGTGGTTCTATTCTTTGTGCTTTTGATCTATTTGAGGGTTCACCTCCACATCATTTCACTCATTAGGGTTTAATTTTCTCTCCCATGATGGAAAAACTGAGTTGCACTACTTAGAAATTTCAAATTTACAATTTAAACATATGGTTGTTGATTCGTGATAGGTTAACCAGGCAATCCAGCTTTATTAGATTGGGGAAAATGGTTGAGAATAGCCTTGGATGCACCTAAAGGTCAAGAATACCTTCATGAACAGGTCACTCCTCCAGTGATACACCGTGATTTGAAGGCCAACAAAATCCTTCTTGATGAAAATTTCAAAGCTAAAGTGTCTGATTTTGGGTTGCCAAAGCTTGGTTCAGACAAACTTAATGGTGAAAAATCAACTCGGGTTCTAGGAACTACAGGATATGTTGCCCTTGAGTAAGTTTCATAACATTTACCAAAGAATATTTATTTTCAAAAGACAAGCACTAGATTGAGCAAGTTTACAGGCCATTGACCACATACTAAAAATCTATTGCAGGTATGCTTTGACAGGACACCTTACTACAAATCAGATGTATACAGTTTTGGTGTTGTGCTTCTAGAGATTTTAATTGGTCATGTGCCTGTGGATATAAAGAGGCCTCTTGGATAAGGTGTCCTTGTCTCTTGGGTATTTACTCTTCCCCTATTTTTATCCCCTGTATAATGTGCCTTATAGGACTAGATATTGTTTCAGTTCCAAAGGGCTTTTGGGAATTTAGCTTGTGAATTGGCATGGTTAGAGCAATGCCAAACAAATGATAGATTTAAAAGCTTTATATACCTTCCCTTTGCCGAAAAAAGCTTGAGGGTAGTTTCTGGACTCTGCACTTTGTAGAGGGGTACAATGAGATGCCCACAAGCATATGTCTAACAGACTAGATTCTTCTAAAGCCTGCAATCTCAATGCTGCGATACAAAAGTTATTAGCCTAAGTGGTCACTTCTAGAGTGGCAGTTTTCTAGTATACTTATGCTCATTTTGAGTATTGTTTTCTTTTGAACTGACAAAGGAGAGTTTGTTGTTTTTTTAGGCTCTTCCCTACCTTATGGACAAAGAGAAGGTCAGTGAAGTGGTAGATGCTTTTCTGAAAGAACAATACTCAAAGAAGGAACTAATATAGGTATTTTGAAATAATTTTCTTAACCTTCTTATCCTAACAATTTCTGAATTGCCTCATGAACTAATGCAATTAGTGCACTCTGCAGATTGTAGCCATTGCAACAATGTGTGTATAGTGAAAAGCAAATTATCAACCTCTTATGACCGATGTAGTTCAATCTCTTATTCCCCTTGTTAGACAACACACTGGATCTAGAGTGACAAGCTCTCCCAACTTCTGCCATTATATGGTTATTGTCAAATCTTCCTTAATTGACAGTGGAAGCACAAAAACAATGCCTTGAACATCAGATTGAGCAGAAATATTGAAAACTTTGGTTATTTTAATTTCTATTGATTTGCGCTCCATGCATTTCCAAGTGTTTAAAAACCAAGTATCCATTCTATCCAATCTATGCAAAACACATGAACCTGACGTAATGTGTCTCTTGTTATCTCTAATCTACAACATATGCATTCACTTGGACTTTGAGATGGGAATTTAATCTTATTGCCTAAGTTGGTTTTCTAGTTATTATTATTGTTCTTATTGTTTGGTTTAAATTCTCTAGGCTAATGAGCTATCTTTCAATTGTGCTACTTTGTGGATTATTTTGTAAATTCTAACTAATTTGCTAAGGGGATATTCTTCACTAGGGTGTCAAATTTAGCTATCATTAGAGGTTTACATCCAAAAGTTATGGTTTTTGTATCTTGTTGTAAATTTAGGCTACCAATAACTATGCTTTCATTTTGTACACTATCTTTATTTAGGTTACTTTATCGTTTCTAAGTTGTATATATTTTAAAGACTTTATACCATGTCATTTAAAATATCAAATCTAGGATTTAACTCCCCTTTCGAATTTACTTATTTTTATGAAATTTGAATACAATTACATGATTGAAAACCAATTCCTTTTAGGGTACATATCTACTAGTTTGGTATTTTTTAGTTAGAAAGAATATTGACCATAGAAAATATATCTATTGGTATCATTACCCCATGTTCGATTCTCCATCAAATGCCCTTTAAGATTTGGTACAAAATACTTTGATACCATATAGATTTGCCAATGGAGGCAAACAAACCCAATATCTTGATCACAAGAGTGACCACAATACCAAAACTACAAAGATTTTTTAAGATTACAAAATGCAATATAACATATATTTCAAAATAGAGGATGCAAGACAATGAGATGATGCTCAAGGGTGATGTACACGATATGCCACCAAGAGATGTGAATGTACATCTAGTGTGGGATAATAGATGTAGTCACATGTGTAGTACATCTCCATAAAATATGGGAAGCACAACTACATTTGGGTGAAAGCACAATAGTGTGTCCCACTTTTTAGCACTATTGGGCCACCAAAATCAAAATTTTTTAGCATTCAACATATCCTGTCAATTATTCCAAAAAAACTATCAAAATTTTTAAAGACAATGTAAACTAGTGATTTGTCACATTTTCTTTGTAGATTCAAGTTATAAGTTTTTTTACATTAAAAAATATCTATCATTATTTGTTAGTTTTTAGTAAGTTTTTATACTATTTTTCTCTTATTTTATAGTGAGTGACATTTTGTTATAACATAACTTTTACTACAAATAAAATCTTTCCAAGATTTCTTGCAATTAAATTATTCACTCCAATATTTTTTTTTGCTCTGTAATAAAGATATTTTATATTTATAGAATAAAACAGATACATTGTCCTCTCTGGTTTGTAGGAGATGGTGTCTAGACCAGACAAAACCAACCAAAAACCCAAAACACAGTTGTTGTAAGAGACAAAACGGCCACGCAAGGCCAAACCCGAACATCCTAGTAACAACCATATAGGCACACAGAACCCCTAGCCTCGCCATCCCAACTGAAAATAGACACATATAACAACTAAAGACAATTATTAATAGACACCATTAAGAAAGACAACTTATCTATATTTTGACATTTCCTTTAGGCTTCCTCCATTTCAAATTTGTGGAGTTTTAGATTGAATTCTTCAACCTAGTTGAACCCCTACACCTAAATTAACTGGCACAACTTTAGCAGATAATTCACCCTAGCTTGCGCATGTTGCCTATGCCAAATTAGTTCATCACCCTTGAGATCCAAAAGAAACAGAAAATACTTGACGACACTGCCCGAAACTTGCAAAAGGTGTAAATCCTTAGGCCATGGCAGTCCAATGCTAAAGGAGGAGACTGCCAGGGTTTCATCCAACCCTCCAAGCACATCCGCAATGAAAAGCCTATGAGTAACTATTTCCACCCATGTTTTAGCTATGTTGAGGTCTAAGAGAGATGCCATGAACTTGGAACTAATATCTGTGTTGACCCTATAGCACTCGCCACCTTTTGTGAAATTCTTCACCAACACCATCTTAATAGCCCCAACCACCAGCGCATCATTCATCCTCAGTATTCTCTTCAAATGAAGCTCTGTAATCTCCCCCAAGAATGCCATTTGACATTTAGAATAGATCAAACAGATTAGGGTATACATACCCCCGCACCTTATGCTATTCGTTGGAAAATGTAGAACGAGTTTAGGTCTATCACACATTATCAGGGTATTGCATGCCAAGCATGTGTCCAAGTTTCTAAATAGAACTTTGAATCGAGCTGAAAGATCTGGAAGCTCACCAAGCTATGATGGCTTTGTCTCGTTGCACTAACAAATCCTTATTTCATGATAAATGAAGCTACCTACAATCTCCCTTCTAGATTATCGCTCGTGTGGTATTAACTGCCTTCGGCCAGCTCTCCCTACTAAAGTCATGATTATTATCCCTAGCATGATCAACCTATTCCATTAAGTCAGGTCCAAACAAAATGGCCTTAAAAACATTGATGAAGAGTTTCTGAATAAAATTCTCATCTTATCCATTATCCTTCCTTAATCCTTGACCCCTAGTCTAGACTTTCCACCACTAAAAGGATGGAAAGTCGCCCACCCTACCACCCACTTATTAACTCCAATATTTAGTGCATGGATATTTTTTGATAATTTTTTATTCAATATATTATTTATTATTAATTTTTTAATTGATACTAACAAAAATTTAGATCTACATTTTACCATAATGAGTTTCTCTTTGTCTATTTGTCCAAATTAATTTTTTTAAATAAGGACATCAATGTGGTATCGGGGCTTAGTCAATCAATTTTTTAATGATGGTTATCTATTCAAAGGTGTCCTTAAAATACTATAATATACCTTAGTATAAGTAAAATTATATATAAATCAAATATATATATCATCATAATTCTATATAGATTTTGATAGTCTATTCAAAATTTCTCCTTTCACGTGATACTATCTTTTTAAAATTTTGATTGTATTTTAAGACAAAAATGTCTAAATACAACCATACGACCATCAAATTTAGACCCTCTGTGATATAATGATATTTTTTGAATTAGTTTGCTATTTTTCCCAGTGTCTCAAATAGATGTCTATATATTTCCTAATGAACCTATCTTGCTTATAAAATAAATAAAATATATATAATATTTAAAAAATATGTAAGGGTAAGTGCACAGAGATGAGGGACCAAAAGGGGGTCTTAAGATGCCACTTTTTTTTTTTTTTTTTTTCTGAAATCATGAAACATTGATGTTAGATGAGAAATTGAAGATAGTTACACTCAAAATTTGAATATGCAACCAAAACAAGAGTCGTAGTGCTCCAAATCTAGTTTCTAAACTACTATTTTTTTTCAAAAATGCTTGAGATTAAGGGGTTCAAAAAGGGGGAGCACACAAATTAGTCTTGTTTTTCTCAAAAAAACATAACATAGCGTTTGGTGTGCTACCCCTAAAATGTTAACTTTTTTTTAGTATTTCAAAAATCGCTTTAGTGAGAAATTAGCTAACACCATGTAGTTTATCCCTGATTTTTATAATAATTTTTTTCATGAATAATTGATTTTTTAGTAATTTTCAAAGTGGACACATCCTGAAAAATAGAAAATTGAGCGTGCCCCCCTTAAATTTTTTGAAAACTAATTGAAAATCATATTTTTTTTAATACGTGTAGAATGAAGTTGAGTTTCTAAAAATGTAACTTATTTCAAATTTTGATGAACAGTTTAAAAAAAAAAAAAATACTAGACACTGGTTTTTGACAAAAAATGAATACACTAACAAAAGAAATTCTTGATGCAACCCTTAATGTACTCAAAATGTGAAAAAAATTATATGATTAGATAGCTAACAGAGAGCTTAAGATTATGGTGGTATTTTTTAACTTTTCATTGAAAAAGTGCAATCCTGATGGGGAGTACACTCCAAAATATCTAAAAATTTGGTTAAAAACTAGAAAAACATGTCCAAAATAGCTCAGCATAACGTGAGGGTGTTATAACGTGCTCGCGTTATGCTGAGCTATTTTGGCTTTGTACATGCCAATTGCATTTGCTTGAAAGTTTCTAAAGCCTTTTCAACAAATCCATTTTTTGCATATCTTGCAATCATTGCATTCCATTACAAAACATCGCTTTGAGGTGTTAGGTCAAACAATTGACATGCCTTGTCTATGATTCCACACTTTACATACATGTCTACAAGGGAAACTGCACTTCCTACCATCTCTCTCACTCTCTACTTCCCTCCCCTCTCTACCTCCTACCCTCTCTCTGAGTCTCTGCTTCCCTCCCCTCTCTACCTCCTACCTTCTCTCTCACTCTCTTCTTCCCTCCCCTTTCTACCTCCTACCCTCTCTCTCACTCTCTACTTCCCTCCCCTGTCTACCTCCTACCCTCTTTCTGAGTCCCTGCTTCCCTCACCTCTCTACCTCCTACCTTCTCTCTCACTCTCTTCTTCCCCCTCTCTATTTCCTACACTCTCTCTCACTCTCTACTTCCCTCCCCTCTCTACCTCCTACCCTCTCTTTGATTCTCTACTTCCCTCCCCTCTCTACCTCCTACCTTCTCTCGCACTCTCTTCTTCCTTCCCCTCTCTACCTCCTACCCTCTTTCTGAGTCTCTGCTTCCCTCACTTCTCTACCTCCTACCTTCTCTCTCACTCTCTTCTCCCCCCTCTCTACCTCCTACCCTCTCTCTCACTCTCTACTTCCCTCCCCTCTCTACCTCCTACCCTCTCTTGCTCTTTATGTCCCTCCCCTCTCTACCTCCTACCCTCTCTTGCTCTTTATGTCCCTCCCCTCTCTACCTCCTACCCTCTCTCTCACTATCTTCTTCTCTCCCCTCTCTACCTCCTATGCTCTCTCACAATCTCTACTTCCCTCCCCTCTCTACCTCCTACCTTCTCTCTTACTCTCTTCTTCCCTCCACTCTCTACCTCCTACCCTTTCTCTCACTCTCTACTTCTCTCCCCTCTCTACCTCCTACCCTCTCTCTCACTCTTTTCTTCCCTCCCCTCTCTACCTTCTACCCTCTCTCTTATTCTCTACTTCCCTCCCATCTCTACCTCATACCATCTCTCTTGGAGCACTCTCTACTTCCCTCCCTTCTCTACCTCCTACCCTCTCTCTCACTCTCTACTTCTCTCTCCTCTCTACCTCCTACCTTTTCTCACTCTCTACTTCCCTCCCCTCTCTACCTCTTTCCCTCTCTCTCACTCTCTTCTTCCCTCCTCTCTCTACCTCCTACCCTCTCTCACTCTCTACTTCCCTCCCCTCTCTACCTCCTACCCTCTCTCCCACTCTCTACTTCCCTCCCCTCTCTACATCATACCCTTTCTCACTCTCTACTTCCCTCCCCTGTCTACCTCCTACACTCTCTCTCTCCCTCACTATCTTCTTCCTTCCCTTGTCTACCTCCTACCCTCTCTCACTCTCTACTTCCCTCTCATCTCCATCTCCTACCATCTCTCTCACTCTCTACTTCCCCCCCCCTCTCTATCTCTCCTCATCATTCTTCCGATCCAATGAAATTTCATAAATTATCTTGTTTCCATTTCATCATCCCAATTTATATCCTCATCCCTCTTTGCATGTCCTAGTTTCTTGTTTCTATGTTCTTTGTCAACAAGGGAGAGAGAGAGAGAGAGAGAGAGAGAGAGAGAGAGAGAGAGAGGTGTTTAGGGTTGCTCAGGTTTAGGGGCATTATTTAGGGTTTATGAGTTTTAGGTTGCTCAGAACTTTAGGGGCATTATTTAGGGTTTATGAGTTTAGGGTTGCTCAAGTTTAGGGTTTAGGGTTTAGGGTTAAAGGGGAATTATTTATGGTTTATGGGTTTAGTGTGGTTTCTTGAGTTTAGAGTTTAGGGGTTAGGGGCATTATTTGAGGTTTATGATTTTAGGGTTGCTCAAGTTTAGGTTTTAGGGTTTAGGGGAATTATTTAGGGTTTAGGGTGAGGGACATAGCCAGAGACATAGGTAGAGAGATTGAGAGGTAGAGGGATGTGTTGGTCATGATGTTAGTCATTCGCAAACATAGAATAAAAGTTACACAACAACCTTTACTCATCTTAAAAGATACGATGAATTCAAAGAATTCATGATCCCAAGTCTCCGTTGATTAGGTCTTAATCTACTGACGTTACTCAGTGGTTGATGTGTGTTGCTGTTTTCCATTCAGGGGCCTTACGTGTTTCTGCACTGTTCATCATCATCATCTTCAGATATCCTGCTCTGGATGTTCGCTCTGCATAAGTCTCCAACAATTCTACCTCTGCACTGTAAATTTAGTCAAATAATGTGCATACAGGCCGATATTTGCATGATTTCTACCATTATTTATAATTCTTTGCATGATATTTTCAATACTACATGCATTTAACTCAAATATGCTCATGATCTTCAGTTACCTACGGGATTTCAGCATATTTCACTGTTTCTGCTTGTTATTTATCATGATTTGCAGTTATGGTGATGAATTAATGAAATTGAAAAAAGGAAAAGGGTTAGAGAGTGAGATTCCTAAAATTACTGGACTTAGATCACTGATTCACACACAAGCTCCCATACTTGCAATGAAAAGAAGGAAAACTAGAAATCATACTTCACCAGGACAATCCACAAATCCGCATGATCTAGTGCAAAGCTTCAAAGGAAAGTTGACAACAACATGTAATGAAATGAAAGCGCTTCCAGTTGAACACAGCATTCACCAGTACATATCCAAAAATCAACAGAAAGATTACGTAAAATTTACAATCAGGATGTAATCTGGAACTTCATATTCATTCAGTATGCTCAAGAACAGGTACATTTACAGTGATCTGAAGAAAGAACCTTGACATTTCAACAATTCTATCCTCATTAGTCTCAGTAATCCGATCTCCTAACTTATTCTACAGTAATTGACTTTTGCGCCAGATGCGTCTGTGTATTCTAATGTATTCCCCTTTTAAATGACAAGCTCTGGCTCTTATATAGAACAACCGCCAGAAAACGGTTACAATGATCCAAGGATCAGGATCCTCTCACAACAAACAACGGTCCAGATGAAAAGCACATGCTTCGCCAGTTAGCAAATGTACAGCTGGCATAGAATAATCCAGCATCTTCAACTTGATTCGGTCTCCAGCTGGCGAACAGCATATTTGACAATATCCTCCTCATTTCTGGCTCATGTTGCCTCCATGCGCAACTTTGTAATGCTCAGCCTCAGCAGCATCATCATGATTTCAACGTTCAGCTTCAGCAGCATCATGACTTCAATGTTCAGCTTCAGCAGCATCATGATGATTTCTTGCAAGTAAACAGGCAAACATTAGGTTCATCATCATCATGATAAACAACAGGAAGTAAACACTTTATTAAACATACCTCCCCATGTGCAGCTACAGGCAATCAGGCTTTACCTGTGAAAAATATGCACTAAATGCATAAACGGCATAAAAAACAACCAGGTCAACCCTCGTTGACCAAAATCAGGCAGTCGGGCTTTCAAATTTCTATCGCTTCATGTTTTTGCCCATTTTCTTGTATATCGGGTTCGAAATATGATGATGATGATCTCAGATTATACAAAGAAATAATCGCCTTTCAACCATCCTTAGAATCCGGCTTTGCATCATCATCATATTTGCATCGGCGTGACTACATATGATCAGGGTGACAATTTTACCTTAGGCCGATGGCAACAGTTATACCGACGCCAAAAATCATGATGATGACCAACTATATATCTTCAAAGTGGCCGCAGGATATCACAAAATATGATGATCCTCCTTTCCTAATGCTCTGATGAAAAGCACATCAGGATGTTTTGTTCTTGCATATTCGGGAAAGAAAGACATCGTCATCATCATCATGATGAAGACAAATAGGAGGACTTGGAAAATGATCCTGCCGCTGAGGAATATCATGATGACGTCATCGTCATCATCAGGCTTCAAAAAAATGCAAAGGGATGACGTCACCGTCATGTTTCGTTACGATCAGGAGGTAAATGGAATATCGGGTTCCCTCTAAGGAAGATGATCAGGTCATGAAAGCAGTATGACCCTTTTTCGGCCAAGGCAATCCGCTCGAAAGATCAGGATGATGAACATCATCATCATCATACGCATTGGGTGACTTAAAATATGATCCTGCTGAAAGTCCTGATGACGTCATCAGGATATCCGGGGCTTGTGTTAATCCTCGAAGATGACGTCATCGTCATCATCATATTGGCGAAATGGATCACGCCTTGGAAAATATCCTGCCGAAGGACAAAGGTGATGGTGACGTCATCGTCATCATCATATTTGCAAAAGGTTATACTCGTCGGCAGGATGATATTACGAACTGTTGGGAGAGACGAACAAGATCATGATGATCTTGTTCAACACGACTTAAGAAACGAAAATCACCCTCCGCTTCGAAAGATAAGGTGATCATCATGATCACGCAAAAGGAGGTCAGGAGGATATTAGGAAATGTCAGGTCTCGAAATATCATGATGATGCTGATCACCAAGACTGTCGTGCGCGCGCAAATTATGCAGATGGCAGATTTCTCTAAGTAAGGTGATATTATAATATCAGCATGATATTATAATATCGGGTGATGTTGGAATATCATGATGCCCGCAATGTTTCTAAGGTTACTCGACGGGTAAAACACACTAGCACTTAAGATTGACGTCCGGATATTTCGGGACTGCATGATATTCACCGGGTGATAGAGTAAGATCATGATGATGACCTTTGGTGACACAAAAGACCGCCCGACGGGAAAGGATTAATACGACTTAAACTTGACGTCCGGATGTTTCGACCTCAGGATATTATCGGGGGCTTTTCAAATATCATGATGATGATGTTCATATAGCAATTATCAGGTTTGACCAAAACTTTGACTGCTCACAACTCCCTCATATGGACGAATTTTCAAGTGATGCAAAAGGCAAACCTGCATGAAATTTCAAGCTCCTTCCAACCATGAAGTCATAGAAACAAAATATGAACTTTGAGAAACTAACCTCATGATGATGACCTACCTCATCCTGACCTTCATGATGATGATGCACCTGACCTATTTTTACCAAACCGCCAGAAACAGACAACACAAGCCAAAACAAAAGCTGGGTCCCTGTTTTGCCAAGTCAAAATGGGGCGTGTTGTGTAACCACACAACAACTTGCCACCAAAGAAAACAACAAAATTCAAATGATTCAAGTGATATGATCACATTCATCTATAGTATTCTAATTCCTTCTAAATAAAATCATCATGATCTTTGAATGATAAAGTTTCATTATGGTGATAAAGCTAACAAAGGATCAGGTGTGTGCAGATGATTAATTATCCTCATCTTGAAAGTAAGTTGAAAACATAAGTAACTGGTGTTAAACTACATAGTTGGAGATCATCCCTCATAGCCAACCTGGATAGAGCCTTGCTGCCAGCAGGTGTCTATAACCTCGGCAAGGTTATCTATACAATCTCCCTAAGTAGAGCCCCACTGCCAGCAGGCGTCCATAGCCCCGGTAGAGTTACTTAGATGGCCTAATTTTATTTCGTTTCTGATTTTCCTTTAAAAATTTAAATTTGATATCATCATGTCTGCTCATTTGTACAAGGTGTAGTCACTTGCAGCTTTAGGTTGGAGATTGTATTGGTAGCAAGGGAGTCCCTTTAGATTTTTCACTTAACACCTATACTCATATCTTCAGCAAACCCAAGGCTGTTAGGTGTTTCATTGTGTTTGATTCACTTTGGACAAGAAAAAGTACCCTGATGAAAAGACATCATAAACCTGATCATGAGTATTTATCAGAATGAATTACAATCTATATCTAAATCTGATCTCATCACTTGAATCCTAACAATTTAGTTATTTTCTTAGGTGATGAAGTGCATCATCCTGACTTACCAGAACAAGGTCCCAACCAACAAAACAACAACAACAACAAGCAAACACTGTACAAACAACTATACAAATATACAATATGATACACAAGACTGTCCTGAAGTCACTCAGGCCTGGAAATAATGTTTGAGGAACTGTCCATTAATTGGCAACGGGACATCCTCACCTGTCAGGTTCTTAAGCCTATAAGTGCTGTCTCCTAAAATTTCAGAAATCTGAAAGGGACCTATCCATAGTCTATCGAACTTACCATGATCACCTTTCCTTTCATGGGCTTTATCCCACATCAGGACTAAATTTGATATCCTGAAAGCTTTAATTCTGGCTCTCTTGTCAAACCAGCGTTTGACAACAGCCTGATGTTTTGCAAATTGGTCAATTGCTTGGCTTCGTTTTTCTTCCAGATGCATCAACTGAAGCAACCTGACTTCTTGTTTATTATCTATGCCTAGATAGTCTTGGGCAAACTGCAGAGTAGGAATTTTCAAGTTTACAGGGAGGATAGGATCTACCCCATATACTAGCTGGAAAGGTGAGTTTCCTAATGCAATTTTCATTCTAGTTCTGTCTACCCATAAGGCATACTTCAGAAATGAGTTCCATTCCCTGGGATTTTTCTCTATCAATTTTCTTATGATACTCAGTAAATTTTTATTGGTGGATTCTGCTAATCCATTTCCCTGGGGATAGTAATTGGATGAGAACTTAAGTATAATCCCATGATCAAAAGCCCAACTTGACAATTTAGTGGAAATGAAAGCAGAACCATTATCACTTACCAATGCATAAGGAGTTCCATACCTGGTGACAATGTTGCTTTCCAGAAATTTAATGACATCATCAGCAGTACAAGTTTTGCTGCTGATAGCCTCAGTCCATCTGGTACAATAATCAGTAATTGTTAGGACATACCTCTGGCCTGAAGAAGACGGAGGATTGATTGGTCCTATGAAATCCATGCCCCATTGTGCAAATGGGCGCTCCTCCATCACTGGCTGCAATGGTTGTGCAGCATATTTTTCTCTGTTGGCAGCAACCTGGCAAACATGACAACATTTAACATGATCAGCTGTGTCTTTAAAAATTGTAGGCCAGTAATATCCTGCTCTGAGGATTGCATGTGTTGAGGCCAACGCTGATCCGTGGGCAGTTCCAAACTTGTCATGTAACTCTGTCAAGACTTTATTAGCTTCTGGTTTCTCTAAGCATCTCAGGTATATCCCTTCATAATTCCTTTTAAACAGGGCTCCTCCCTTCATCATATATTTCTGGGATCTCATCTTTAAGGCTCTTCTCTGTGAAGCCTGCATCCTCAAAGGACATCTTCCAGTGATCAGGATGTGCCTGATGTCTGAATACCATTCTTTATTGTCTTTCTCATCTATCACATACTGTTGACTGATGATGCTTGGATCAGTTTCAGACATCATCTGGCTCAGAGCCTGTCCTCTTACTAGCTTCATGGGTGTGATCTCCATGTCATATTCTTGTAGTACCGTAATCCATTTGGCCCTTTTTTCACCAGGTTCACTCTGCATCAGCAGCATCTTTACTGCTGCATCTGGTACCACAGCAATCACTTTGCTTCTCAGTATATAATGTCTGAACTTTTTTACTGCTCTGACTAATGCAAGTGCCTGTCTTTCAACATCTACATATCTCAACTCAGCATCCCTGAAAGGACAGCTCATGAAGGCAATTGGTTTCTCTTCTTTATCTTCATTTCTTTGAGTTAACACTGCTGCAGAAGTATGTTCTGAAGCAAATGAGTAGATGTAGAAATCTTTTGTATAATCTGGACTAATGAGGACAGGAGCATCTGAAATGGCCTTCTTAATATCTTCAAAAGCAGCTCTGGCTTCTGGTGTCCAGTCAATTTGTGCATCTTTTTTCAACATGGCATTCAGTGGTCTGACAATCTCAGCAAAGCCAGTGATGAACTTCCTCACAAAATTTATCTTACCAAAATAAGATTTAAGCTCCTTTTTGCTTCCTGGAAGTGGTAATTTCATAATAGATTCCACCCTGTCAGGATCAATGATAATCCCATCTTCTGTGATCAGGTGGCCTAGTAACTTTCCTGTTGTGACCCCGAATATGCACTTCTTGGGATTCAAAGATATTCCATATTCTTCACACTTCTTCAGCACACTTCTGAGGTCAGCAACATGATTTCCCCTTTCTTTGGAGAACACTGTCAGGTCATCCATGTAGATGACTATACATTTTCCTATTAAGCCTCTGAAGGCTATGTCCATTGCTCGCTGGAATGTAGCTCCAGCATTTATCAATCCAAACGGCATACGTCTATATGCAAATATCCCCCATTTTGTGGTGAAGGCAGTCTTTAATCTGTCAATTTTATCAACCATCACTTGGTTGTATCCTGAAAACCCATCCCAGAAGGACATCATCTTGGCTCCATTTACCATCTGCAGAACTTCATCCAAAGAGGGCAAAGGATAATTATCCTTTTCTGATGCTCTGTTCAGGTTCCTGAAATCCACACACAATCTGATGTCTCCATTCTTCTTCCTGACTGGTACCAGATTTGCCACCCAAGTGGAGTGCCTTACCGGAAATATTATCCGGGCATTTAACAATTTCTTGACCTCCTCAAGGATGATGGGCTCAAGTAGAGCATTGACTGGCCTCTGCTTCTGTCTGAAAGGTTTTGCATCTGGCTTGAGGGGTATAGTATGAGTTATGACAGAAGTGTCATACGTCTTCAGCTCGTCATAAGTCCATGCAATTACATGTATATAATCCTTAAGGGCTTGAGTTATTCCATCTAACTCTTCAGGTGTACAAACCTTACCCAACAAGACATTCTTCTTGTCATCAGCTTGTCCAATATTCACCTGTGAATATTGACCTCCATCTGCCTTAGGCAGATCCTTATGTTTGAGCATATTATCCAGATCAAAGGCTCTTTCTAATTCAATCATACCTTTGGGAATTGTGTTGCTAGGCAACTCTAAAATCTCATCTTCTTCCCAGACATGATCTTCCATACCATTTTCATCTATGATCTGAGCTTCAAATACATCTCTGTTTGATATGAAGTCCAGGATGTGCTGATCATCATCAAACACTTGGAGATTGGTCACATTGTCAGGTACCGAAGGTACTGACACCAATTCTACTGCAAATCTCTTCAGACCAGATATAGACAGTGGTTCCAGCGTACTGGCGGCCTGAGCAAGTGCATCTGCCCTTTGGTTCTGTTCTCTTGGCACGTGAACGATGTTGAAGGCATCAAAGTCTTCAATCAGGTCCCACACACGATGTCTGTAATTTGACAGCTTTCTGTAGTTACAAGAGTAAATTCCCCTTACTTGTCTTACAACTAGTTCTGAATCTCCAAAGACATGCAGGATCTTCACCTTCTTCTTATGTGCAAACAACAGTCCATGAATCAGAGCTTCATACTCTGTGACATTATTAGTGCAGGGGAACTGTAATCTGTAAGCTGCTAAATGGGATTTCCCTGATGGATCAGTAAGGTCAATCCCTACTCCAGAACCTTGCTTAGATTTGGATCCATCAAACCTCAGGATCCAAGGCTTATCTTCAGCGGGACATTTATTTGAACTTTCCTTTTTCTTTGCAGCTCTGGCTGCTGCTCCGCCTGATATCCACCTTAACTTAGGTGTGTCATCTTCAAGCTTCCTCTTTCCTTTATCTGATGAGCCTGATGGCTTTTCTGTTTTCTCTTCCATCCTAGCAGGAGGATGATGTTCAGCACATACAACTGCATGCTTCTTCAAAATGTGTAAGCACAGTGAGCAAGTGGTTTCTGAGTGAGGCGCCTCATGCAGCCTACACCAACCTTTGATTAAAACCTCCTGGGGAGATCTACACTGTTGTGTTATTTTCTTTATTTCTTTGACCAGAAATTCTTCGAACTTCGTCAGGTCACTGCCTTTATCCTCATCAGACAACTCGTAATCCGGTTCCATGAAGCAATCACTACCAGGAGTGATCTTTTCCTTTCTCGCATCATTTGTCTGATTGGACACCAGGATCTCTTCTGTTTTTCGGATATGATCCTCATCAGGATCCGTCGACTCTTCTGTTCCTGCAGAAGACAAATAAAAATTAGTATCATCATCATCATCAGATGTAGCACTTACCTCAGAATATGATGATGATGCTTCACTATACGTTTGCTCCAGCACGATCATGTCTAAGCATGGTTCGCAAGTCTTTTCCGAGTGTGCTTCTCCATGCAATCTGCACCATCCGTCGATCAAAATATCATTAGCAGGTATATTTAATAATTGACAACGTTTTATCTGAGTAGATAAATGCATCTGAAAATCCCTGAAGCGATCTATTTCGTTGTCATTATCAGGATCATTATTAAGTTCTACAACTGGCATATCCTCATGATAATCATCATGATGATGATGATGGGCATCAAGCATCAGGACCTCTTCTATTTGGACAGTTTGCGGCCTGATGTGATAAACTCCAGGTTCTACGTTTACATACATGATCTCATTTGTTCTGTTATATTCCGTGATCATATGTTTCATCCTAGGCTCAGCATCAATCCTGATCTGATTAGGTATACCTTTCCATGGCAACCACATGTGACTGAAGTCTGTGGACATGTATCCGTTAAGCGTTTTAGACCAGTCTCGGCTAAGCAACATCCCGTATGTATCAGGTATGTCAACTACCTGAATGTCAATGTAATACTGGATCCTAGGATCAGACGCTAGCTGCATGTGAATATGAGTGAGTTCTCCTACGACACTTACTTCTGTCTTGTCCAGTTGAGTGACCTTCTTTAAGGATTTAGCAGGATGCAGTCCTAATGCGTTGCATATTGACAAAGGCATAACATTAGTTGAGGCTCCTGAATCAACTAAACAGTTGTGCAAATTCTTACTGAACATTCTTATGGTGAGGAGAAACGGAGGTGATTCAATTTTATCTCTGTACAAGGTCATGTGAGAGGTTTCAGCAGCTTGGACTGTGGCTGACACTTTGGGCTTGACAGTGCTATCTTTAGCAGTATAGTCTCTGCTATTGGATTGACTCGAAAGGTGATTATCCTCTTTAGAAGCAGGATCATCTAGCGACTTCATGAATGCCCTTTTGATGGCAGGAGTTTTCAGTAACTCAGATAGGGACAGGCTGATCTTGATTTTCTTCATTTCATCAGCCAAATAGCTGACTAACCTTTCGGATTCATGAGGTGCATTTGCGACTTTTGTTACTGTGTTTTGAGGAGACAAGTATTGAGCATTCACCTTAGGGAACCCAGGGTTATTGCTAGCCTTAGGATCAGGAGGTGTGTTGAAGTTGTTTGGAGGTAGAGATGATGTCAATGGACCGGCAGGTCTGTTGGCATTACTCCTCAGGTTATAATTATGCTTACCAGGGTATTGCTGCTGGTATGCATGTACTTCCTCATGCTCTCTTGTAGGTTCATTTTCATCCTCAAAAGGGAAGACATAATTTGCTTCAAAGGTTAAGGCAGATTCTTCACAGGTCTGATTATAATCCTGATGAGGCTGATTAGTGTAGGTTTCCAGCACAAAAGCTGAGTCATATCCACAAGGAACTATTTCATTTCCTTCTGCCTGAGGTGGATTTCCAGAAGTATTAGACACTTCAGTCTGAAAGATGCTGGCAGCAATCCTAAACTGTGGACAATCTAATTCTGCATGTGCATTGGTATTGTGAATCCTACACCAATTGGTAAGGGCTGCTTCAGCAAGATTGACTCTAGTAGTCTGTTTGGCTTCACCAGGAGGCTGATTGTCTAGGGGTGATGGTAATGAACCATTATTTGGCCTGGAGTTCCACACTCTGGGCTGCCTAGGAGGATTATTGTTATTTGCAGCACTACTGTTGAAGTTATTGTTGTATCCTCTGTCAGGGTAATTTGGTCTGTCATTGGAATAACTCCTATTCTGACCTGACTGTGAATAAAACCCTTGGTTTCTCAAGTGTGTTACTTCTGTGGTGAGCTTTCTCAACTGAGCAGCAATTTCTTTGATTTCCTCTTTCTCCTCTTGAGCTTTGGCCACTACATTTTCAGTCTGAGGCTGGAAAAAGGAAGATCCATGGTTATTGTGGGATAGATCTGTACCCTGAGGTGTCTGAGTATGTGCAGGATATTGTGACGATTGGCCATTTCCATTAGGAGGAGGCATGATACTCAATGGAGGTACTTGCAAAGGTGCAGGCATGATTGCTGGGGGCATCACTGCTCCATTTGGATATTGTGCAGGATATTGCGAAGGATAAGCTGCAGGATACTGTGCTGGATATTGTGACTGCATGCCAGGCAAAGCAGGGAATGCTATATTTGGAGTAGGAGCAGGTATCAGCTGTTGATTTACCTTGATAGCTTCTTGAAAAGCTCCTGTCAATGTGGTGATCGCAGGATGTGTTCTCCTGATGAACATGGCAGTTAATGGATCCAGGGCTGAATAATAAATACTTCTGGCAGCATCATCAGCCACCACATATGGGGTAACTAGCTTGGACAACATTTTCTGGAACCTAGCATTGAAATTTGCAATAGGTTCATGCTCCAATCTCTTAATTGTGGCAAACAGGTGGTAATTCATGGATGGATCAATAGGGACCTTGAATCTGTCAAGAAAGGCCTTCTCTAAGACAGCCCACGAACCTACAGAAGATTGACCAAGACTGATGAACCAATTATAAGCCTCTTCCCCTAAGGAAAAAGGGAATAATCTGCACACCACATCCTGATGCTCTATTCTGGCTCTGCAGCAAGCTTCTTTAAACGTCCTGATATGATCATCCGCATCCTGATAAGGATGGTATTTTGGACAAAGCTTGTCCGGATACTTTGGTAACTCATGATACGCAGTAAAGGTCAATGGTGATTCTGCTGCAAAGAACGACATTGCAACCTGAAGGGGCTGAACTGGTGGTGCAGTTGGCTGAGGTTGGACTAAAGGTATACCCTGAGGTTGAACAGAAGGTGTCATGGGTATACCTGAAGGTATTTGCAAACCAACAGGAGTTATAGGGGGAGGTCCTGGTGAAGCTCTGGACGTACTAGACTCTGGAGTATGGTGAACGTCTACAGTCCTAGGTCTAAAACCTCTGACAGGCAATTCTTCGAAAATTTCACTATGTCTAGACCTGGTATTTATCCTGTGAGCCAGGATTTCTCAATTTGGAGGCCAATTAGCTGAAACTTTGCAACTATTGGCTGGATTCCACCAGACGAGGTGATATTTGCGGTCAACTTGCAAATCAGACTGAATATTCGCGCAATATTTGTGAAGATACTGCAAATATGACAGGATATTGGGATATTTCGACCAGTAGCACCAGATCTCACGTGTCTAAGGCTCAAATTCTCAAAGCTTGAACAAATTTATGCATCTTTGGCCAATATTTAGTGAATCTAAAGAAATCTACTGTAAAGCTTGCAATATTTATGTGAGATTTGGAAATCTTTACACAGAATGTGCAAATACAAACTTGTCGCAGCAAATATTTACGCAATATGATGAAATTCACAAACAATCTGAAGTTACCTTACTCTGAGCGTCATCAAACCTGGAAATACTGATGATGAACGTGATCTTCCAGACTCAGGCCCTCCTTCTAGCGCCAATTTATGTTGGTCATGATGTTAGTCATTCGCAAACATAGAATAAAAGTTACACAACAACCTTTACTCATCTTGAAAGATACGATGAATTCAAAGAATTCATGATCCCAAGTCTCCGTTGATTAGGTCTTAATCTACTGACGTTACTCAGTGGTTGATGTGTGTTGCTGTTTTCCATTCAGGGGCCTTACGTGTTTCTGCACTGTTCATCATCATCATCTTCAGATATCCTGCTCTGGATGTTCGCTCTGCATAAGTCTCCAACAATTCTACCTCTGCACTGTAAATTTAGTCAAATAATGTGCATACAGGCCGATATTTGCATGATTTCTACCATTATTTATAATTCTTTGCATGATATTTTCAATACTACATGCATTTAACTCAAATATGCTCATGATCTTCAGTTACATACAGGATTTCAGCATATTTCACTGTTTCTGCTTGTTATTTATCATGATTTGCAGTTATGGTGATGAATTAATGAAATTGAAAAAAGGAAAAGGGTTAGAGAGTGAGATTCCTAAAATTACTGGACTTAGATCACTGATTCACACACAAGCTCCCATACTTGCAATGAAAAGAAGGAAAACTAGAAATCATACTTCACCAGGACAATCCACAAATCCGCATGATCTAGTGCAAAGCTTCAAAGGAAAGTTGACAACAACATGTAATGAAATGAAAGCGCTTCCAGTTGAACACAGCATTCACCAGTACATATCCAGAAATCAACAGAAAGATTACGTAAAATTTACAATCAGGATGTAATCTGGAACTTCATATTCATTCAGTATGCTCAAGAACAGGTACATTTACAGTGATCTGAAGGAAGAACCTTGACATTTCAACAATTCTATCCTCATTAGTCTCAGTAATCTAATCTCCTAACTTATTCTACAGTAATTGACTTTTGCGCCAGATGCGTCTGTGTATTCTAATGTATTCCCCTTTTAAATGACAAGCTCTGGCTCTTATATAGAACAACCGCCAGAAAACAGTTACAATGATCCAAGGATCAGGATCCTCTCACAACAAACAACGGTCCAGATGAAAAGCACATGCTTCGCCAGTTAGCAAATGTACAGCTGGCATAGAATAATCCAGCATCTTCAACTTGATTCGGTCTCCAGCTGGCGAACAGCATATTTGACAATATCCTCCTCATTTCTGGCTCATGTTGCCTCCATGCGCAACTTTGTAATGCTCAGCCTCAGCAGCATCATCATGATTTCAACGTTCAGCTTCAGCAGCATCATGACTTCAATGTTCAGCTTCAGCAGCATCATGATGATTTCTTGCAAGTAAACAGGCAAACATTAGGTTCATCATCATCATGATAAACAATAGGAAGTAAACACTTTATTAAACATACCTCCCCATGTGCAGCTACAGGCAATCAGGCTTTACCTGTGAAAAATATGCACTAAATGCATAAACGGCATAAAAAACAACCAGGTCAACCCTCGTTGACCAAAATCAGGCAGTCGGGCTTTCAAATTTCTATCGCTTCATGTTTTTGCCCATTTTCTTGTATATCGGGTTCGAAATATGATGATGATGATCTCAGATTATACAAAGAAATAATCGCCTTTCAACCATCCTTAGAATCCGGCTTTGCATCATCATCATATTTGCATCGGCGTGACTACATATGATCAGGGTGACAATTTTACCTTAGGCCGATGGCAACAGTTATACCGACGCCAAAAATCATGATGATGACCAACTATATATCTTCAAAGTGGCCGCAGGATATCACAAAATATGATGATCCTCCTTTCCTAATGCTCTGATGAAAAGCACATCAGGATGTTTTGTTCTTGCATATTCGGGAAAGAAAGACATCGTCATCATCATCATGATGAAGACAAACAGGAGGACTTGGAAAATGATCCTGCCGCTGAGGAATATCATGATGACGTCATCGTCATCATCAGGCTTCAAAAAAATGCAAAGGGATAACGTCACCGTCATGTTTCGTTACGATCAGGAGGTAAATGGAATATCGGGTTCCCTCTAAGGAAGATGATCAGGTCATGAAAGCAGTATGACCCTTTTTCGGCCAAGGCAATCCGCTCGAAAGATCAGGATGATGAACATCATCATCATCATACGCATTGGGTGACTTAAAATATGATCCTGCTGAAAGTCCTGATGACGTCATCAGGATATCCGGGGCTTGTGTTAATCCTCGAAGATGACGTCATCGTCATCATCATATTGGCGAAATGGATCACGCCTTGGAAAATATCCTGCCGAAGGACAAAGGTGATGGTGACGTCATCGTCATCATCATATTTGCAAAAGGTTATACTCGTCGGCAGGATGATATTACGAACTGTTGGGAGAGACGAACAAGATCATGATGATCTTGTTCAACACGACTTAAGAAACGAAAATCACCCTCCGCTTCGAAAGATAAGGTGATCATCATGATCACGCAAAAGGAGGTCAGGAGGATATTAGGAAATGTCGGGTCTTGAAATATCATGATGATGCTGATCACCAAGACTGTCGTGCGCGCGCAAATTATGCAGATGGCAGATTTCTCTAAGTAAGGTGATATTATAATATCAGCATGATATTATAATATCGGGTGATGTTGGAATATCATGATGCCCGCAATGTTTCTAAGGTTACTCGACGGGTAAAACACACTAGCACTTAAGATTGACGTCCGGATATTTCGGGACTGCATGATATTCACCGGGTGATAGAGTAAGATCATGATGATGACCTTTGGCGACACAAAAGACCGCCCGACGGGAAAGGATTAATACGACTTAAACTTGACGTCCGGATGTTTCGACCTCAGGATATTATCGGGGGCTTTTCAAATATCATGATGATGATGTTCATATAGCAATTATCAGGTTTGACCAAAACTTTGACTGCTCACAACTCCCTCATATGGACGAATTTTCAAGTGATGCAAAAGGCAAACCTGCATGAAATTTCAAGCTCCTTCCAACCATGAAGTCATAGAAACAAAATATGAACTTTGAGAAACTAACCTCATGATGATGACCTACCTCATCCTGACCTTCATGATGATGATGCACCTGACCTATTTTTACCAAACCGCCAGAAACAGACAACACAAGCCAAAACAAAAGCTGGGTCCCTGTTTTGCCAAGTCAAAATGGGGCGTGTTGTGTAACCACACAACAGGATGATAGAGACAAGGAGATAGGGTTTAGGGTTGATCAGGTTTAGGGTTTAGGGGTTAGGAGTTTAGAGATGGAGAGATAGGGAGATAAAGGGTGAGGTACATGGCTAGAGACATAGGAAGAGAGATTGAGAGGTAGAGGAATGATAGAGACAAGGAGATAGGGGTTTAGGGTTGATCGGGTTTAGCGTTTAGGGGTTAGGAGTTTAGAGAGGGAGAGATAGGGAGCTAAAGGGTGAGGGACATGGCCAGAGACATAGGCAGAGAGATTGAGAGGTAAAGGGATGATAGAGACAAGGAGATAGGGTTTAGAGTTGATCAGATTCAGGGTTTAGGGGTTAGGAGTTTAGAGAGGGAGAGATAAGGAGATAGAGGGTGGGGGACATGGCCAGAGACATAGGTAGAGAGATTGAGAGGTAGAGGGGTGATAGAGACAAGGAGATAGGGGTTTAGGGTTGATCAGATTTAGGGTTGATTGGGTTTAGGGGTTAGGAGTTTAGAGAGGGAGAGATAGGGAGATGGAGGGTGAGGGACATGGCCAGAGACATAGGCAGAGATATTGAGAGATAAAGGGATGATAGAGACAAGGAGACAGGGGTTTAGGGTTGATCAGGTTTAGGGTTTAGGGGTTAGGAGTTTAGAAAGGGAGAGATAGGGAGATAGAGGGTAAGGGACATGGCCAAAGACATAGGTAGAGAGATTGAGAGGTAGAGGGATGATAGAGACAAGGAGATAGGATTTAGGGCTGATCGGGTTTAGGGTTTAGGGGTTAGGAGTTTAGAGAGGGAGAGACAGGAAGATAGAGGGTGAGGGACATGGCCAGAGACATAGGCAGAGAGATTGAGAGGTAGACAGATGATAGAGACAAGGAGATAGGGGTTTAGGGTTGATCGGGTTTAGGGTTTAGGGGTTAGGAGTTTAGAGAGGGAGAGATAGGGAGATAAAGGGTGAGGGACATGGCTAGAGAAATAGGCAGAGAGATTGAGAGGTAGAGGGGTGATAGAGACAAGGGGATAGGGGTTTAGGGTTTAGGGGTTAGGAGTTTAGAGATGGAGAGATATGGAGATAGAGGGTGAGGGACATGGCCAGAGACATAGGTAGAGAGATTGAGAGGTAGAGGGATTATAGAGAGAAGGAGATAGTAGTTTAGGGTTTAGTGGTTTAGAGAGGGAGAGATAGGGATATAGAGGGTGAGGGACATGGCCAGAGACATAAGCAGAGAGATTGAGAAATAGAGGGATGATGAAGATGATATATACTTATAGATATACAGTTATAGATATATACTTATAATATATACCTATACATCTAGAGAGAAAACATTAAATTTACTTGTTTGCATGCATGAAAGATTAATGTTTTCATGCTTCCCAAAACACACTCACATTATGGGAAGCAAAAAAATGGGCAAAAACTATGTGGGATCCATGATTGAGACCCTACATGTCTATTATTCCTTGCTTTTCATGCGTGCTATCAGACAAGAAAAGACTTTTTCATGTTGTTTGACATATTAAGAATCATTTTTTTTAATCAATCCACCACCTTTTTTGTCTTTTCAATGTAGAAGAACTGATTTTGCATGTTTTTGGACAAAATTAGATTATTTAAACTAAAAGTTTCATGTTTCATATTGTTTCAAAGATAATTCCATTGATATAGATTGAATTTGATGATATATGTTTGTTTTTTCCATAAATTTCACTAATCCTATTCTAGAGTTATATAGAATTCATAATCAAACTTACGAAAAAGAACAATTTGAGGATTTTGAAGCCAAATTTTGGAGGACTGGTTAACTTGAATATCAAAATCTAAGGTATGTTCTTTATGTCCAATTTAATTCACTTTATGTTCTTTAGAACACTCACAATCACTAATGTAACTAGTTGTATTAACATTTAAAATATAGTGAGCTATTGATGCTTTAAATCAGATATATATTTGGTTCTCATATTGCATATTTTGAATATCTGACCTTAATAGTGATCTAGAGTTTCATGATAGTGTTCTATGTTTATGATGTGATAGTAGATGTGGTTGTTTGTAATAGTCATAGAGCAATTTGACTCTCAATACATGGTTACCACATAGGCTTCTATCACTATCTTATCAATTTATGATCAAACTCTTCAACAAGATCTTGAACAATCCACAAATATCTTAGTATGTAACAAGTTCAAGTCCTTAAAGGTCAATTGACCATACTAACCACATGACATAACCAATTTGTATCCTCAAGAGTTTCTTTTAGAGTAGATCTATTTTTAATAAACACATTTTCTTGATAGAAACATTCTATTTACATTATCATGAGAACTTCTTCCTTCTAGATCTTCTATTTGTTGTCATGAGAACTTCTTCTTTAGATATTTATTAGATCTTATTCCTTCTCATCTTCTCATCTTCTCATCATTATATTCTTCTTTAATAACCTATCTCACCATTTATCCTTTAATGATCTTGTGATTGCCCTTGTAATGCACCAATTTGCTTATGAAAGCCCTAGGGTTTGATCATTCTTATTTTGGACTACTGATTGAACAATGTCATGTGATATTCCTAAGGTTACAATGACTGTCCTATACATTTATGGTTCCTAGAAAACCCTTCCTTTACACCTTGACAAGATATGAAATTATCTTCATAGGGTTTGATGTTCTTATTAACTATCATGATAGTCCTAGTTGTGTTGATAGTCCATTTAGGGTGCTTGACAATTCTAATCTATATATAATCAGTCATTTTCATCATTGTCATCTCTTACCTCGTAATCCTAAGGAGTATCATACAATATAGGTGACTGGATGCATTGATATCCTCATAATCATTCAAAATTAGTAGAAAAATAACCATCCATAAACCTAGTCATGATAGACTAGCAAGTAGTTTGTTTCTAGGTGTCCTTAGGACACTAGTTATTTTGCATATAATTGGTAATTTTCTTAGGATTTGATACAATCTATGAGGGATTTATTCTTAGGGTTATCTTTCATGATACATAACAAACAATATGAAATGAGTAGAACTTGAAACATGATTGTTATTGATAGTGTGCATTTGTTCAACTTACAAACTATGATTGTCTTCTCCCAAAGTGCCAATACCTTTGCATTTGATATAGTATACACATTCTACAACCTCTTTGAAGCCACCACTACCTACCACTCATAATAGACATTAAATTCCTACCTTCATCCTTTGCATCTGATTGTTTTGCTACCAACATCTACTCAACTATCCTTTTTTCCATCCTTCCTTGAATGGATTCCTTCAATGTTGTTGCAACTTCCTTTGCCATGCAATCATGGCCTCCGAATAGCCCTTCAAATCTCTTTGTCATAAATCACACTACTTGCAATGTCTTTCCATAATCATGGCTTCATAATGCCACCCTTTCTACTATTTTGTTGCCTTCATATAGCCTCTTGATCTCCTTCTTAGATCTTCTGTGCATCTCACAACCATGAAACCAAATTGTACCTTCATTACACAACTAATGCAACCACATCAGCAACCAACACTTCCACTACCACCTCTTCATCTTAATGACCCATTCTTATTTGGTTGCTTCTACTCTACTAGCAAGCATGTACTCTTCAAAAATAAAATACCAAACTCCTCATTGTTGATCTTGCAACCTCTCTTTCTCCACATGAGAACTCTCATTATGCTACCTTTGTTTCATGTGTGTGTGCAACACCATCACTCCTCTTCATGATCCCTTGGCCACCTTGCAACATTGCCTCTTATGCTACCCTCAAACCTCAGCATGCACCCTATTTTAGCAAGTGTACCTACCCCAAGCACCTCATTCCTTTTGTTACAAGTGCCCATCACTCCATGGGTACACCTCAAGTTGTTGCAAGTAGCCTCTACTTTACTATAACTTCTTGTTGTTGCAAGTGAGACATTGCTCACTCTCTCTTTTGTTACAAGTCCTATGGGTACAAGTAGTCATCTTCTACTTTATCTCCCAATTGTTGCAAGTGAAGTAATGCTCACACTCTCCTTTTGTTGCAATTCCTATGGCTGCAAGTAGCCACCTTTCCTACAAGTGTATTTTAACTATGGTGACTCCCTTGCCAATGGTTGCATGTAAAAATACCTATAGTATCTGTAAGTGCTCTTTCCCCTCCAAATTTGACTAGTTCTATGCATGCTAACTATCAGTCCTTTTCATCATTGTCATCTATTATCTTGTAATCTTATGGAGTACCATACAACATATTGATATCCTCACAATATTTCATTTGATATAGTAATCTTTCATGTGAATAGGGTAGTGAGAGCCTATTGCATATTTTGAATATCTGACCTTAATAGTGATCTAGAGTTTCATGATAATCTTCTATGTTTATGATGTGATAATCTATGTGGTTGTTTGTAATAGTCATAGCATAATTTGATAGTCTTTTCCCTCGACATCAGCTCCATAAGCAATTTGCCTATCATTGTATATGATAATGTTCACATATGGGATATACTCAAAATATACCTTTGTATCTTAGGGTGATGGTTATGTATTACTTGTGATAATTTATCTTGGAAACCTTGTGTGCTAATGATCTACCTTCACCTTATTGATACCTATGGAAAAATATCAAAGATATTTGGCCAAGGCATTATAAACAACTTCATGATAGTCATGGTTGATAGGATAATGCTAAAACTCACAAAAGATCCTCCTTTACAAGTAGG
Source organism: Cunninghamia lanceolata (assembly GCA_027924645.1). Classification (NCBI taxonomy): domain Eukaryota; kingdom Viridiplantae; phylum Streptophyta; class Pinopsida; order Cupressales; family Cupressaceae; genus Cunninghamia; species Cunninghamia lanceolata. The sequence goes on along the minus strand of BSBN01001344.1, from coordinate 8,329,139 downwards.
TCATCATGAAACAAAACTCTGCCCTAAATTTTTGCACCTTGTTATTTTGCTCTAACCCTAACTCTGCTGAAAATCAGACTTGTTATTCTACCCTAACTCTAACTCTACTATCATGAATCAACTGTTATTCATTGTCATTATTAGTTGTTGATAAAGGATATGCTCTTTTGTCACGAATCAGATGTTATTCATTGTCATAATCAATTGTTCATAAATGATAGGCTCTGCTATCATGAATCAACTATTATTCATTGTCATTATCAGTTGTTGATAAAGGATAGGCTCTACTGTTATGAATCAACTATTATTCATTGTCAGTTGTTATTCATTGTCATTATCAAAGTTCTAACTATCATTGTCTTATTCATCATGCATGTAGAAATCATCATCATGCTGAGGAAATAAGAAAAGACTCTAACACCAGAAGAACATGAAGCTGAGAATGAGAGGAAAAGAGAAAGAATGAGGTGAATTTGCGAAAGTAGGAAATTGTCAACCATACAAGAAGACATTCCACCATTGCCAATTGAAGAGGAACATGACACATCTAATGAAGCTAAGAGAGATATGGAATTGGTAGCATAAAGGGAACAAATGCAAAACCTCCATTCAATGAGGAAAGTGAATCTCCAAGTTGGAGGCACTCCATCATCCACAGGTCAAGTTGAAGGAACACCATCATTATCTTCTCGAATTGAAGACACTCCATCTTTCACAGGTGAAGTAGAAGGTACATCTTCATTTTCTTCTCAAGTTGGTGGTACACCATCATTCACACATCAAGTTGAAGATACGTGCCATCTTCTCCATCTCAACTTCAAGCCTTTTCATCTTTTTCATCTCCAATTGATGGTATGTCATCTATCCCATCTCAAGTAAATATTGAACAAATTCCTAATGTTGAGTCAACTTTACCAATTAAAACACCTCCTAGAATTTTGCATAGGAAGCCTAAGTTTCTAATCAATATCTATGAGAATGTGTTGAAGCCCATGCAGGATAAGATTCCCAAGCGCAATTGCCAAAGATATGCAAATAAGATATGGAAATTATTCTTTGAGAATTTAAATGAAACTGGAAGATGTCAACTATTTGTTGAATTGATGAGAAATCTAAAATTTAGGCCCACTATGAAGATTCTGTTGAAATACATCAGACAATTGAGAGGGGGGGTGAATCAGTTGTCACAATAACTTAGAATATCAAACCACTAACAACTTAATTACTGATAATCAAATTTAACCATGAAAGCATGAAACCATAGACTTAATCACAATCACATAGTAGACACAGTAGACACTAGAGTTTTTACGTGGAAAACCCTAAAAGGGAAAAACCATGATGGCTGTTAGCCCACAGAAATATATGAGTTATAACAATACCAAAAAATAGAGGCTCACTTCCTACAGGGCTCACTACCCAAATTGCTCACTGCAAAGAACGACTCACTACCAAAGAGTGACTCACTACCAAGGGGTGGCTCACTGCCAAAGTGGTAAATTGATTAAGTAGCATCTACTCCATGCCAGGATTCAGTTCCATTGAAGCACAATATAACTTCTCTACTCTACTCTTTCACACCTTCTCACTTATCTCTTCATATTCGCTCACTACACACTTTTTCACAACTCTATTACATGTTTTTATACAATTCATCAACCTTGGAATGTACATCATGGTCAACATTACATTCATCAACCATTGGAACATTCTTCGAGGTCGGCATTACAATAATACATAGAAATAGGTCTGAACCTATTACAAAATTTAGCTAAGGAAAGATGTAGAAAAGTATGATGCACACGCCATGCCTTAGCTGGGACTCAAACGCAATCCTCCACACCACAACACACTTCTACAATGTTCAATGCATCTCTGTAAATAGTGAAAACAACCAAGTCGGCCAAGAATGGAGTTAACACTAGGTCTTCTAAGAACATTCTTCTTTCATGATCCAAACTTCTCTTTGCAGACCAATCCAGAAGTAGGAACATGATCAAGAGATATCCACAAGAACATTGTAATCATCAAGAACAACCTCACAATATCTAATCACTCTGTCAAGAAGATTCTTCCAACCGGAGCACAAGAACAACACTGTCAGCTACCGTTATAAGAAAAAGATCACTTGCGGACCACCAAATCATGAACCATTTGAGTTGAAGGCACATAACATCATCTTAGACTTAACTCTAGAACCACATATCAAAATACTCCAATGCGGAGGAATGCGGAGCATAATAGTTTCTCCCTGTCACCACCAAACATACAGGAAAAGCAGTTTTCACTATTGTGAACATAACTCACTCAAATCTTCATACCAGAGGCTCAAACTTGGAATATAAAATCTTTAGAAAGACTTCTAAATAACTTCCAAGCTGCAGACAAAGATATTCATTCTACAGGAAATTCAGAGCAATCTCTTGAACTGTTCTTCTGTATGCAATACATTGTTTCCATTGCAACTCTTTATTTCTACCGGAGGAGCTAATTTTCTCAATATCCTCAACATCAAGATTACTTAAATAAGTAAATACAAAGCATATTACTCATTACAAGTAAGCAACAAGATAGGATCACAGTTGACACTAATGACAACACAGATATGTTGACATCAATGACAACACTGATTAGGCACATACTTACAACAATCTCCCCCTTTGTCATTGATGGCAACATATGATGTGAAAAAATGAAAAGACCATCAAGACACAATTCTCCCCCTTTCTCTTTACACATATACATTTATTTTCTACTTCTGAGTCTTTCACATGATTTCTCTCCCCCTTTGACATCAATGGCAAAGGGGGCATACTTGCACTCTGCTGCTCTGATCAAATTTGAACTTCTGCAACTTGTTAAGGGAAAATTGGATCTAAATGAATAATCAATATAATAATATCAATGATACCTGAAACTCAATGAAATAATGAACAAAAGAGATCAATCAAACAATAAACAATACAAAGAAAAACCTCCTTTAATTCTCAGCTTCCATTGATCACCTATCACAAATGATTTTGTCTATGAATATGGCCCTCAGAAGGTGCACTTCCTTGCTATGATTCCAAGATGTTCAAATGGGAATGGCTATGATAGTTTCGCCATGAACATGAGCTTCACAACAATGATAGTAGTATGGTAGTAACAAGTTGATCGCAAGCAATGAACGAATGACGTGGGTGCCAAAGGCGCGCTGTAATTCCTGCAAAGTAAGTTTACTTAAAGCTTGGATGAATGAAATGGAAGAATAGGGTTCAATTTATAGAGTTGAGAAGGAGAAGATCAATGGTATAGAAAGAATGAGAAGATCAACGGTTGAGAACGGTTGAGGAAATGTGCACAAATAAGAAGAAGACAAGTGTCTTGCTATCTTTTGCACGAGAGGAATTAATAAAATAGAAGAATGAGTTAACTAAAGAGATTAATCAATTAAAAGAATAGATTAATCAGTTAAAAGAATAGAACTAGAGAATAGAAATTGCATGAGGATGAGAAGATATTTTAGCTCAATTAAATATTTAGAATATTCAATTGCATATGCACAAGGATTGAATTATATTTAGAGATATCTCAATTTAGAAGAAATGGAGAACTTAAATAAATATTTGATTTATTTAAATTTAGAGAAGATATTATTGGAAGAAACAATTAAATAATTGATATTATTTAATTTAGAATGATTTTGGAAGAACTAATTAAATAATTGATATAATTTAATTTGTTGGAGGAATTAGAAGAATTTTAAGAATTTTAATTAAATAAATTAATTTTATTTAATTGTTGGGAGAATATGAATCAAATAAATAAATTGATTTATTTATTTATTGATAGAGGAATTAGACTTAAATAAAAATTAAGAATATTTATTTGGGTAGAGTCGTGTTATTTTTAGGCATATACATTTTGCCCCTCTTTGATGCAATGTAGTTTACGATGTTGCTTCAAAGAATAGAATTTCTGATAATGATACATGCCCCAGTTTGTCCCTGGTACAAGTTATGACGATAGGATGCCCCCTCGGGAGATTAGACGGGAAGAAGGCAAAAGGACGTGAGACGAACAATCTCACGAAGACAAAGGGAAAAATTGGTTAGGTTTGAAGAAAATAGGATGCATTTCTGAGAAACGGGAAAAAAATGGGAAGAGATGAGTGTGGGAAGTAGTCATAGTCACCACATAGCCAGTTTAGGGTTTGCATGCTATATATAGGAGCTAGGTCCACAAGACAAGTCATTTGTACACTTGGCTTTGTTTGGTTTGCCTTTGAGAGCTTAGGAGAGTACAAAGCACAGAGCAGTTAGCACTAGGATGGATATTCCACGTGAGGAGCACCGCTTTGAGCGAGTTTGATGATTCGACCAGCTAGCAAAGGCAGGACCCCCAGTATGTATCTCGAAAAACTTCACCTAAGGTTGAATTTGAGTGCATTAAATGCTAGGTAAAATTAGGTGAAACAAATGCACAAGATTACAGTTCGGTGCATCTGACATGCGGAACTATGCATCTGTCAATCTGCGGTGCATGTAGGATATAAAGTGGCGCATGCATGAGGAAGGTCGACGCATACATTATCTGGTGGCGCATGTAAGGTATGAGTCGGCACATGCACTTTGGTGATGCATATATGGTATGGGACAGCGCATTTATGAAATGCTGCAGCATATATGACAGAAGTGGCGCATTTGCTAAGAAATTGTGCATGTACATTCTATTCTGGCAGATATGATATAGATAGTCAGTTTGCTTAACAAAATTGACTCGATTGGCATCCTGTTTGATGCGTCAATCAATAAGCTATCTTTGAGATTGCAGGAATCTAGTCAAGAGATGTAGTGTGCTATTTTGATCAATTTGATATGTTAAGTTAGTTGATATGATTCTATAGATATGTTGAGCATGGTACTTGCAGCTTTAGGTTGACGCTTTGCTTTGCATGCTTGCAGGAGGACATACGAGATACACTGATGTCGAGGGAACAGTTTCCCTTGTCAATGTTGCAGCATTACATGTTGAAAAAGATAGATCGAGAGGCACTCAACGTGATGGGATTGGATTATGTGTGCTTTATGCCTGAGATTCAAGCAAACCGCAGTTTACTGACTGTAGTGTGGAGAGGTTTCACAGCGAGGATGGGACCTTTCACTTCCCGACTAGTGAGATGACGGTGACTCTGGAGGATGTATATAGGATATTTCACTTACTGATTCAGGGGGAGCTCGTGGAGTATGATCCATAGCGGGATGTAGGACTTGTAGAGTGTAGGCGGCTATTCGACGACCCTGAGCTGGACTATCAGGTTATATCCTGGCAGGATATACATGATTACTATGACTACTTCCATGGGTTAGTTGCAGGTTTGATCGGAGGTGTTGTATGCCCCGATAGGAGATCGCACGGGTTCCCGATTGGATGGGGACAAATCATGGAGAGGATGCTCATAGAGGGCACCCACTATGCTTAGGGTGTCTATGTTTTGGCACACCTATACCACGATATTGATCAGGTGGTATACCACAGGGGTGCTAGTCTATTAGTAGGTGTCTCACTATTATAGTTTTAGTTGTGGGAGCATATTGTCATTACTAGACTGATATGTGTTTTTTAGAGACAAAGGGGAGAGCCTTACAGCTATGGATATGTAGGAGTGATTTCCTAGCATAGACTGGGGAAGCTAGAGTATTGGAGGCATGCACTAGATGGGGTAGATGTGGTCATTTGGCGACCATATCTAGACTGTGAGCCTTGGGATGATGAGGCGGATGAGCTGCCATACTGCTATCAGAGTCAATGGCTTATAGGTAGGACGCGATTCATCTTGGAGAGACAGATTGTCAGTAGGGTTCAGAGGTAGTTTGGGAGGAGACAGGGCATGCCACAGGGGTAGGCTCTATTTGCACAGACTCATGCAGAGAGGTTTAGATGGGGCCCAATGGCATCCTATGAGGAGGTAGTGGCAGAGTTTTGACAGATTCCCTATATTGCTTGGCCGATGAGGAGAGAGATTGCAGATGCAGGGAAGACATAGGACTACGAGGAGTGGTTCGTAGAGCATCCATTTCTGAGATACTCTAGGCCTAGAGAGCTAGTTCCTCGCATAGACGAGGCAGACTCAGATGACGAGGGTAGGGTTGGAAAGAGGAGGAGGAGAGGAGGATGGAGAGATGGTGGAGATGGAGGAGATGGAGGAGTAGGTGGAGGAGATGGTAGAGAAGATGGTGGAGATGGGGGAGACAGAGGTAGACTCTGGCAGAGGAGATCTAGGGAGTGATTCTCCCATGCTTAGTAGGTAGTCCAGCTGCAGGTTGCATAGTAGGGACAGATGCCATCACCACAGCAGGTGGCGCAACAGTAGGTGCCTTAGCCGCGGGGGCAAGGACAGGCACAGGCCTCCCAAGATCCAACACAACCAGATGTCCAGGAGAGAGCTATTGCCATGCTAAGAGGACAGGTCAGGCAGCTGAGGGTACAACTTAGGATGGCTGAGGCTCGGCAGGAGACAGATGTAGGTCGTGTGTCAGAGATCTCGAGAGAGCGAGATGCAATTGAGGCTAAGATACAGGCTATCCGAGTAGAGAGAGACACAGCTATAGTAGCCCTTAGGACAGATGGCACTAGTACATTTCTGGTTGGACAGGTTTAGTAGGTATAGGTACAACTTGTCTAGGCTCAGGCACAGTTGGCACAAGTGCTCTAGCAGTTAGCACAGGTACAGGGTGAGCTTGCCAGAGTGCAGGCTCAGATGCAGTACTACTAGGGATTATACCATGGTGCTGTTCTAGTTGATCAGAGGGCTCTGAGCTACAGGAAGCAATCCATGGCTTTGCAGAGAGCAGGTGGATCATAGTCGGGAGCCTCTATGATGGGCCCACAACAGTCTGGGGCCGACAGAGGACGGGAGACAGAGGACACTGTTGGGAGCAGCTGTTCATAGTAGCAGGGTTAGGCGATACTTGGATAGATTTTGGCTCCCACGTACATATATTTTGATGGCTAAGATAGTCAGACACGTACATGTACCACTTTTGTACTTTGAGACATCTATCATTATTCTTGAGATGTATATACTGTATATGACATTGACTCAGAGATGTACCTTTTGATATTGTACAGTTGGACATATTTTTGATATCTATATGATGATGCAACTATATTTGATGATCTCTATATGCAGTCATGTATGCTATATGTTATATGGATACATTTTTATTATACAATGTGATGTACATGTTTATCTAATCCAGACTTAGATGTTTATATGATGCTATGTGATGTTTTCTAATGCAGACTTAGATGCTTATAATGCTATGTGATCTAATGTAGACTTAGATGTGCTTATGATGCTATGTGATCTAATGCAGACTTAGATGTGCTAATGAGGCTATGTAATCTAATGCAGACTTAGATGGTTTACTTGACATGCCCCTAATGTGTAAATATGAATGGTATCTATATGATTATGCAGTTTATGTGATGCACTTATCTATGTTTTTGATTTTTTTCTATTTTGACACTATGTGATGATTGCAAAAATGTATATGGATGACCTGATGCACTTATTTATGTATGCAACTAATTTAATCATGTAAATGACTATCTTATGTGATATGATATGCAACTATATGCTATGTTTTTGTGATTCCCAAATGTACTCTATCGACACAGAGATGACATAATGATAGATAGAAGATTGATTGAAAGAATAACTCGATAGAAGGAATCACAAGCTTTAATCTGTATTAATACTTTGCATTGTTTGGATCATTTATTGCATGGGATATGGATGTATAATGGATGTATGATGGATGCTTTGCTTTTTGACATCTTGACGGTGCAAGTATTTTGAAGTGCTTATTTCATTATTGGGCGATTTTTTTTGGTACTTTTTCTGAATGTTGTAAGTTAATACAAGCATCTAGGTATAATTGAACCAAGATGACCTGAGTACTTCTTGCATATCAACAGACAAGGATTGCCCTCGTTCATGTTAGACCTTTGATGTCCTCAATGATCTTTTGCCGATCATGTCTTTAGACAAGGCTTCACATTATTAACGTTTAATCCACAAACAACAAAACAAAGAAAAGGATTATGCCCCCATCATAGCATCTCTAGCTTTTGGCATCCTCGAGTAGCATAGAAAGACATAATAACAAAAATCAAGACTTTGTAAGTTAACCTAACCAAAAACATTCTTACATTTAGATGTGTTTGTTTCTTGCCATAATTTAGGTAAAATCATTTAGAGTGCTTTAGGTACTTGCTTGCTTTGCTTTGGATAGGTTGAGGTGTTGCGCCAAAAGTTCTACTTGAAAGCAGGCTTTGATTTGCGCTTGCTTGGCTGGTGAAATATTCCACAATCCTTATTGGTGAGACGGACCCTAAGGGACTGACCTAGTGCCTCGGGGGCTCATTACTAAATGGCCTTGCCTACGTGATGACACAGAGGCAACGTAGTTTGGGGTGAACCCTAATGGACCTAAGACCTAGGTGATAGAAAGTGGCATGGACTCAAATAGATAGAAGGACTAGACATGTGACAGATGGGATAGTGGAGCCTCAGGGGTGCATTGAAAATGGCCTTACCTACATGACAATGCAGAGGCAACATAGTTCATGGAATCTGACCATGGATGGACTAGAGGATAGACGAAAGGACATGGGACGAACAGGTAAGCCTCAGGGGTGCATTGAAAATGGCCTTGCTTACGTGATGATGCAGAGGCAATGTAGTTCATGGACTTTGGACCATGCGGATACTGGCGACAGACACTATGCTAGGCTGACACTATGGATAGGATATTGGATAAAACCTTGGTTGACAAGGCAACAAAGAGATAGAGTATCAAGCCATGATAGGTTATCGCTAGGTATTTTTATTATAGAACATATATGGATAGAATGGGACATGAGTGAAGGAAAAATGGACACAAGATGATTGGTTTCCCAAAGATGGAGGAAGCAGTTCATCACAAGTAACGCCTGTTTACCAGGTTTTCACCACTTGCTTTTATTTGCACGAAAGCCAGAAAGTATGCATGACACATGTTTTCTAGGTTTTCATCATGATACCTATCTAAGGCATCTATTTGTCAGGTTTTCACCAAAGGATGATTTTTTTGTATATTTCTAATTTTTTTATTTTTTTGTATTTCTTGATTTTTTTGATTTTTTTGTATTTTATGCCCCCCTTACATTGGGGTTCTCTTAGGTATAGAACTGGCAAAGATGCATGTTGTTGATTGGGTCATTGAATAGCTCACCCTCTAATGTTGTTAACTAATGTGCCCCCAATCCATAAATTGCTATGATCACATAAGGCCCAAGCTAGTCGGGTTCAAATTTGCCTTTCTTTTCCCAATCTTGTTGATTGCGGGGGTTCTCCTTAAGTACTAGATCTCCAACTTTAAAGACCCTTGGATGGACTCTGTGGTTGTAGCTTTGTGACATCATTTGCTGATATGCTTTGAGATGATTAAAGGCTTTCTATCTCCTTTCCTCTAGCAGCTCTAGCTCTTGTAATCTGGAAACTCTGTACTCTTCATCAGTTATGAGACCTTTTAACGACACCCTTAGAGATGGTAGCTCGACCTTGATGGGCATAATGGCTTCTGATCCATAGACAAGGGCGTAAGGGATAGCACCTGTGGGAGTATGTATACTAGTTCGATAGGCCCATAGAGCGGAATTGAGTTGGATGTACCAATCATGGCTAGCATTGTTAACTATCTTTTTGAGGAGTTTTAGGATGGTCTTGTTGGATGCTTCTGCTTGGCCATTGCCTTGGGGGTAATAGGGCATGAAGAAACGGTGTTGGATTTTGAATCGGTCATAGAGTTCTTGGACATCCTAGTTTTTGAAAGGTCTTCCATTATCTGTGATAATGGATGAGGGAATTCTGTATCTACAGATGAGGTAATTAAGGATGAATGAGGAGATTTGTTTACCTGTGACAATGGTGAGGGGGATGGATTTAATCCACTTGGTAAAGTACTCAGTGGCAGTTATTATGAATTTGTGGCCGTTGGATGAGGGCGGGTGGATTTTTCCTACAAGGTCAAGTCCCCATTGACAAAAGGGCCAAGCTGTCGTTAAAGGTCTCAACTCTTGAGCTGGTGCATGTATCAAGTTCCTGTGTATCTGGCACTGCTTGCACTTCTTCACAAACTGATATGAATCTATTTCCATGTTCAGCCAATAATAACCCAAACACATGAGTTTCTTAGCTAAGGAAGGACTGCTAGAGTGTGTTCTGCAGATCCCTTCATGTACATCTTGTAAGGCAGTTTGGGATTCTTCTTGTTCTAAACAACGGAGTAAATTACCATCTAGACCACGTCGGTATAGGGTGTCGGCAATAATGGTATAACGAGAGGTTTGGCATATAAAGGTTCATCGTTGGTTTGAAGATAAGTCAGGTGGGAGGGTGTTGTCCTTGAGGTAAGTGTAAACCTTACCATACCAAGGTGAATCAGATCTAACTAATAGGCATATGGAATGGGTTTCAGGAAGATCATAAGTTGGTTGCTAAATTGTCTCCACCAGGAACTTGTACCGTGACTCATTCTCTGGGATCTCGAGGAGTGAGGCAATGGTTGCCATGGCATCTACTGCTTTGTTTTCAATGCAAGGTATTTTGTCAAAGGAAATGATCACAAAGTACTCTTTAAAGTCATCGACCATAAGCTTCTCATCTTTGGTTTGGTAGTCGTCATTGACTTGGTTGATCACTAGCTGAGAGTCACCATGAACATGTAGCTCTTTGATTTTCCATTCTATTGCCATTTTGAGGCCAATGACCAGGGCTTCATATTCTGCTATGTTGTTGGTGCATGGGAATAACAGACGATAAGACTTCAATATGGTGTCACCATGAGGAGTTACGAACAAGATTCCTGCCCCTGATCCATGGTTTGTGTAGGACCCATCAAAGTAGAGTTTCCAAGAATGTGTTGATATATTAAATAAGGATTCATTTGGAAACTCAAATTGCATTGGTGTGGTGTCCTATAGTGGTGCATCTACTAACTGATCAGCAATGACTTGTCCCTTGATAGCCTTTCTATCTACATACTCAATGTCATATTCACTTAGGAGCATTACCCACTTGGCTAGGTGACTTGTTAGAGCTACTTTGCTTAGTAGGTACTTTAGTGGATCTATTTTTGCAATAAGTTTGATTGGGTGTGTTAGCATATAATGTCAGAGTTTTTGGGAAGCAAAAACTACCGCAAGGCACGATCTTTCTATCTGAGAGTATTGCAACTCATAGCCCACCAATGTGCGACTGATGTAGTAGATGACTCTTTCTTTACCTTCATAATCTTGCTGTGCTAGAAGGGCCCCAAGAGCTATTGACATAGCAGATATGTAAAGTAACAGTGACTTTCCTTGGATGGGAGGCATCAAGATAGATGGGTTCATAAGATATTCCTTCAATTTGCCAAATGCCTCTTTGCATTTTTCATCCCACCTAAATGTAATGTTCTTATGTAGGAGATGACTGAAAGGTTGACACTTGTCTGCCAGATGTGATATGAACCTACGGATTGCTTGTATGTTGCCTTGTAGAGACCACAATTGAGTGAGATTCTTGGGTGGTGGCATGTCCATAATAGCCTTGACTTTGGTAGGGTCCTCCTCTATTCCATTTGCTGATACAATGAAACCTAAGAGCTTGCCTGAGGTGACTCCAAACACACATTTCCTTGGGTTCAACCTGACTTTGAATTGTTCTAGTCTCTGAAATACTTTCTCTAACACATCCAGGTGTGATTCTCTTGTGAGTGAATTTGCAAGGATATCATCGACATAGTCTTCCATTGTGACGTGCATCATATCACGGAATATAGTGGTCATAGCACGTTGATATGTGGCTCCTGCATTCTTTAGGCCAAATGGCATGACATTCCAACAGAAAGTGCCCCATGGACAAGTAAAAATTGTCTTATGCTAGTGTTCTGGTTCTATCCTAATCTGATTGTATCCAGAGAAGCCATCCATGAGAGATAACATGGCATGCCTTGCTGTTAAGTCGACTATGATATCTATATTTAGCAACAGAAAATCATCCTTGCAGCAAGCTTTGTTTAGATCTCTAAAATCATTGCATAGTCTAACTTGGCCATCAAGTTTGGATACTAGTACTATGTTGGAGACCCACTCCGGATAGTCTATAGCTCTGATGAACCCTACATCTAGTAGTTTCTTGAGTTCCTCTTTTACTAGTAGTGTAATGTGTGGATGCATCTTTCTAAGCTTCTGTTTCACTGGTTTCACTCCTAGATCTAATGGAAGATGATGTAGAATCAAATCTGGATCTAAGTGCGGCATATCTGCATATAACCAAGCAAAATTAACTTTCTTTTTCTTAAAGAATGGTACAAACTTAGTCTTTTCTAGTGGGGTTAGAGACTTAGCAAAGTGAATGATCTTAGGTTGTTCCTTTGTTCTAATGTTAACAGGTTCTATAGGTTCCACAACAATCTAAGACTTCTCCTAGTGCATGTCATTGGGGAGAGTGTCAAGCCTTCCATCGTTAGGTGCCATAGTTGGGTTTTCACCATCGGATGCGTCCTTTCTTTTTAGTATTTTGGGATCTGACACTACCGTGGAGCAGTTTTCACCATCAGATCTAGTTTTTATTTTGATATTTTTGCTACAGGAAGGCTTGGCACCCTCTCTGAAATAAGCCATGGTATTAAGTTCAATGGCGAAGCTAGCTTTATGATCTCCTTTAGGTAGGTGGTCCCTAAGTTCCATGTAGTCAATATAGGCATCATCATTTTGGAACATATCTAGTTGTGGGGTTCCTTGTAGATCCCAGTCAATAAGCTCAGGATGCACAAGGGGGAGGGAGTCAGAGGATAGATCTGATTCATTGATAGTTTGAATGGATATGCTAGGAGTATTGGTAGGGAGAGTGTTCGAGATGGTACTTTCCTCCAAATTGTTTATTGCGATAGAACTCAAACCTTCCTCGAAAGTTGTATTCTCAGGGACTGGTGAATCACACTCTAACGGTCTATGCATTAGCATTTGTCCCTCACTGTAAGGGCTATAAGTTTGAACGGTGCCAACCTCTTTGTCGTCATAGCAATGTTCTGTCAGCTCATCCCACTCATACTCATTGGAATCTGTGTCACTGTCCTCTTGAAGGGTATGGATCATTTCCACAAGACAAGCATTTGCTTTAGCTTTGCCCTTATCCTTATATCCTAGACCTTTTGTATTTCTCACCAATGAGGATGAAGAAGGTTGAATGGGTTCTACTATTCCTTCTTTTCTTAGGCCAATGGGGCCTTGTCATTCATAACCCATTCTGTGTAAGATGGACTCACCTCACCCATAGATTTCTATTGGTAGCTTAGGTGGTTCTTGTTGTGTGTTCTCTTCTTCTTCTGTGTAGAGCCATTGTAAGATATCTCTTTCCTCTATCTCATCTGATAGGGTCCCCCATTTTACAAAGGGAGCTGTGGGAGGTGTAGGAGTAGTAGATGGCTTTGGAAAATGCTTGGGTCACCTAAAGGATCTAGGAGATAAAGGCATTTTGGCCAAGTTGAGGCTGTGGTCGATGGAGTATTCCCCTACTCCTATTTCTTTGATGGTAATTTTCTACTCTTTGGGCTTAAATGAGGAAGCTTTGGAGGTAGAATCATGCTGTGGGGTAGGGGATGTAGATTGTCTATTGTTGGGTATGATGCAATCAGGTTTTGAGAGGACAAAGTTGTAATGCTGAAAGGGGTCGAGATCACCCTGGATGGTGACTTGCTTGCCATTATGAGGGAATTTTATGCATTGGTTATAGGTAGAAGGCACAACTGCCATGGCATGAATCCATGGTCTACCTAGGAGAATATTATAGGCTAGCTCCCTATCTAGGACTTGGCACACAACGTCTTTTATCACCGGTCCCACTTGTATGGGTAATACCACTGTTCCTTTGGTAGTTCTCTCTTCTTCATCATAGGATTTGATAGTAATCTTCTTCCTTGGATCAACTACATTTTCAGAGAACCCTAATGTAAGGACTAGATTGAGCGTGCAAATATTTAAACCGGCTCCCCCACTATTGATGCGGTGCTTATGGATGAAGACGATGATATGTAAGGGGGTGTTATGAGGCTGAGACACTGAGAGATCATCTTGTTTGGTAAATGATATGGTATTGGAGGAGGCTAGATTTCCTACCATGGCCTGAAACTTCTCTTGGGCCAAGTTAGTGGGTATAGTTGTTTCCACCAAGGATTTATCGAGAATCTCCTTGTGGGAAGGAGATAGACACATCTCCAAGATAGAAATGTGGGCAAGAGTCTTCCGTAGTTGGTCTATGACACTATACTGATGGGAATTGGACTGAGAAGGTGATGACCTTGGAGGGAGGGTATTCAATGTGACCTTACCGCTGCGAGTGATGATGCTGCAATCAGTTTTGTTGGGTTCTGATTGTTGGTTAGATGTAACCACATTGATTTGTGGGACATGCTTTGATATGCAATTGATGGTATAATTGAATGGCACACTTGCATAATTGGCATTACTATTCCCATTATTATAATTTTGGCTGTTGTGGTTGTTGTTGTTGTTGTTATATGGCCTTTCGTGATTGAGAAGTGGATCTTTGTAAGCCACATGCGTCTCATTAGAAGTATGTTGTTGAGAACCTCCTTGATTTTGATCAAGTATGTCTTGAATAACATGTTTGAGATGGATACAATTGCTGGTTGTATGTCCTCTTCCTCTATGATACTCACAAAAATTGGTGTCTTTCCAATAGTGAGGTTTGATTTGAGGTTTGTAATCGCTAGTTGGTGGTAGAGTGATTTCATTGTTGGCCAATAGCTTCCTTAATGCAGATTCTTGGAACTCACCCAACAGTGTGAACTTTCACCTTAGATTTGAGTTGAACCATGGTCTTGGCTCCTGAGAGAATGTTTTGTTGGGTATAGCATTGTTTGTCTCTTCTTTGAGAGTGAATATTGGTTGTTGTTTGGGAGCCTCCGCCTTGGCATCAACTACTCCATCATTGACAACATTTTTATTCTTGGTCCAAAACTTTGACTTGTCCGCAGTGTAGTTGGAGTTAGGGGTGTCCTTGTACAACTTAAGTGAACCCTTGGCGATCATAGATTTCTCGATGAATAATCCCATCTCAATGACCTTCGAGAATGAGGAAGGGCATTGAATTGTGTAACAACCTTGGCAGATTTGGTAGGAGTCAACCCTAAAGTTTTGCATATCCCTAAAGGCATTACGGTGATTGATACACTAGAATCTACCATGCAATTATGTATGTTCTTTCCCAACATCTTAATGGTTAACAAGAAAGGAGGGGCTTCCCTCTTATCTGCATACATGACCACATTATTGTTGGAAGGCTGTTCAATTTTCTTAATTTTGTCTTTGGACTGTGGATCTTTACTAAGAACATTCATATCAATAGAGACCTCACCTACTACAGATGTATCCAAAGACTTTATGAAAGCATTACTGACCCCTGAACTTTTCAACAATTCACATAAAGGTATACTTACCCTGATTTTTTTTATTTCTTCAAACAAGTAACTCATTAACCTCATCATTTCTACTATCTCTGTTTTCCCTGTTTGAACTTTTGATGTTGTTGTCCCACCATTCACATGATGATTAGACTTTAGTAGAGCAGGGTTATTACTGGCATGCTGATCTGGAGGAGTATTGGAATTGTTGGGAGGAGTGGAAGTAGTGAAAGGACCTCCAGACCTAGTGTTACTTCTCAAATTGTAAGTATGATTTTTGTTAGACTGTTGAAAAGCCTGTACCTCCTCTATTTCGTATAATACCTCATTCTTAGTTTCAAAAGGAAACTAAAATGCATTAAATACTAAGGCTGATGCAGGGTATAAGTTCTGACAAAAGTAAGGCTCATCTTCTAACAGCTGATCCTCTTCCTCCTTAGTTGCAAAGGTAAAAGTTTCTAAGACTAAAGTAGTCTCAAAACCTGAGGGCACTATTTCATTACCTTTGGGAATGAGAAACTTAGAGCTGGGAGCCTGTACCTCCACATTGAAAATACTAGCCGTCAGATGGAACTAAGGGTAATCTAGTTCAACATGTGCATTGGTATTATGAATCCTGCACCAATTTTTTAATGCCACATTGGCCATTTGAATTCTGGCTATTTGTTTTGTTTCCTGATTATCCAAACTCTCAAATGGAGAAGCTAGAGTACCATTATCTGGCCCTTTGTTCCATGTCCTAGGTAACCTTGGCTAATTATGATTTCTATTATTTTTTCCCCATGTCTTGTTATCTACAGCAAGTCCTCTGTTTTGTATTGCTTGTCCCTAATTATGACTTTGACTCTAATTATAATTCTGGTTTTGATTTGAACCTTGACCCCAGTTATGGTTTTGGTTATGGTTCTGACTGTATCCTTGACTATTTCTACCATAGAAGTTTTCATTTCTTAGTTGTGTCATTTCAGTAGTCAATCTTCTTAGGTGTGCAGTAATTTCTTTGATCTCTTCCATATCTTCTTTGTGCCTTTGCCACAAATGTATCCTGAGGAGGTTGGAAGAACAACTGACCATTACTCTGATTGTTATTGGTACCATTACCAGTATAGGGAACTATAGTCTGGATTGGGGAAGGATTATACATAGGTGTGTTTGTAGGAATTGGGTTCAATAATGGAGTATGATGCATAGGGACTCCATTCCAAGGTTGTGCTTGACTTTGCATCCCAGAATTTCCTCCATTAAGAAAGGATTATAGGTTGTTTGCTTCATTTCTTGATTTACTGAGGCTGCTTCCTTATAAGCTTTAGATATTATATCTATATCAACCTTTATTTTAACAAACACAGTAGTTAGTGGATCAAGAGTGACATAATACATGGCTAATAATGCATCTGCAGTCATTGTGTAAGGAGCCACTAATCGAGAATAAGCCTTTTGAAACCTATCATTAAAGTTATCAATCAGCTCTCCTTCACCTCTCTTAATTGCAGCCAATTTATGATATAAGGTGGAAGGGTCGACTGGTCCCCTAAACCTAGAAAAAAATGCCTCTTCCATAAGTGCCCAAGAAGAAATATAACCATTAGGTAAGTTAACATACCAATTAGAAGCCTGCTCATTAAAGGTGTAAGGAAACAATCTACACACAACATCTTCATATTCTAACCTGGCCCTAAAGCATGTCTCTTTGAATATGCTAATATGATCTTCTAGATCTTGATGCAATTGATATTTAGGATATATTTTGTCAGGATGTTTTGGCATCTCATGATAATCATTGAATGTTATAGGAGAATTAACATTGAAATAAGCCATTATAGGGCCACGTGGTGGGCTTGGACCTCTGGGAGTACCTGAATTTCTAGGTGGACTAGGATCTCTAGGAGGACTTGGACCCCTAGGAGGACTTAAATCAAGATTCAAAGGTCTAAATGAAGAACTGTCAAGACTCACTATGTTATGGATGTTAAAAGGTGATCCAGGAGGCATTCCAGATGAGCCTCCTATGTGTGATATTCTAGGATTCCAAATCAAAGGACCCTTACTCTGCCTTCTATCAGGTAATTGCACAAAGATATCTTCTGAACTGGATCTAGACCTGGTCACCCTACCATTGTTATGAGCTAGCTTTACTTAAATCCTACCTTAACTCCAATTAGGCCCTCCTTCTAGTGCCAAAAACTGTTGATGATTGTTTTTACACATTCATAACAAAAGTTTAAATTAACAAAATGAACCTAAATTGTCTTGAAAGAGATGAGGAAATCACTTAAGAGTTCTTAATCCCAAGTTTATGTATGGTCAGGTCTTGACCTTGTGGACAATTCAGTAGGCTGATGTGAAACTATAATATTCAAGGGGCCTTACTTGATTTAAGATGATCTGTGACTCACTGGACTCAAATTATGCAAATTGTTGTAAAAAACAAACAAATTATTCATTCCTTTGCATAAATTTACTACTATATCACAAAGCTTTGTAAGATTTATAATGAAACAAGCTTTTCTTTTCAAATTGATATGAAAATTGTCAAATATTAACACAATTCTTCATGTTTCTTTCAAATGTAAGACCATTTCCTTAAAATCTCTACATTTAAGCTGAGTATTTCAAATGTTTGGGGAAAAGTTAGAGAAATTCAAATTGAATACCACTTTACTACAGGATCTACATGCTTTGTTATTCACATTGTAGGAAATACATCATACTTGATCAAACCAACAGACTAAATCTTCAAATGTGAAGCCCTGAGTATTTTCATGAACACACATCTAAGATTGCAAGCTTTTAAAGAGGTAGTACTTCAAATATAAGTAAGAGTCAGAAAACACTCTGAAAATAGACGCAGAATCCCAAATTTACTTGTATTTAAAGTACACAGTCATATATGGTTTACAATGTGTGAATGACCCTTTTGCTTCATTAATCAAATCAACAAAAAACTTACAAACGTCTTACATATACAATAAGGAAGCCAGATACTCTGCGCATTCCTTAGTGCAGACACAGGTGACCTCCTCCTCTAAACTAAAATACCTCTCTATTTAAATGTTCAAAACAAATTACAAGTGCAAGCTATATTTCAAAATCCCTGTGTAAGTAATATACGAATAGCAAAGCTTCTTATATAGAGTTTGAAGTTGCGTTCTGCTACGGTTACAAAATTCAATCTATGGTTAGAATTTAAACTTTCTCAATCAAGGGTGTTCATTCCTTTCTAACCGCCTTCCAAAATATCTTTGTGGTATCTTTTCTGGCTCAAAGGATGCCATTGGAATCTTTTCAAAATAGGATTCCCCTCCTTTGTCTTCTTCTTTCTTGTTGACCTTGCCCGCAGATACCCTTTACTTGATTCCTGTATTAGTATTGTTTGCTCCCTTCTACACTTTCCTACTCCTTCAAATATGCTTTGAGATTATTTGTTATACCTTCTATAAAGGTGCGATTCCCCCCTGGACTCTTTGTCCATACATATTCTTGCATTGTGACCCCTTCTTTCAATTTCTTTTCTTCTTTACTTGAACCTTCACTCTTCTTGTATTTCTTCATCTTGGTACTGTCCTCCATCACTGAATCAATCATTTGTTTACTTAAATATGCCTCTGGGTTCTCCATACATGGTGCAAAAATGGCCTTGAATTCTGTTAATGCTCTTTAAAGTTCATATGCTAGTATATCCATACACTCATGATCCAAGAGCCTTTCAACTATCCTCTTATGCATCATGATCATGTTGTCTGCTTTTTCTTCTAAACCCTAAGTGGCTATGATGCACCTTCTGAGATTATCCTCTTCAAATCTTAATTCCAACTTTTCCTGTGGCACTTGATTTGCCATCGAAGGAGTAATGACTCCTTTATTTATTAATTCACCTGTTCTCTCCTCAATTTCTTTCAGTTGTTCCAATTCAAACTTGCACTCTTCTTTTGTAAATTGACCATTATTTATAAGTATACTACATTTATTCTTTTCTATTGCAGCTAATTCCCATCCTGTCAGTGCTTGTTTGATTACCTCTTCTCCTTCTTGTACAAATGCCCTAAACCATTCTTCAAAAATGTTAGCCTTAAGCCTCTTATTTTCCATATCTTTTCCTTCATCTTTAGACAAAACTGCTATTTCACTAGGTAATTCAGGTATTGTCACATTGGGATCAAATATCCCTTTAATGAATTGTTGTAACTGGACAATGTGTCCTTTTAAATATTCCTACTTATCCTTTTCTCTTTTCAACATTTCTGTTGTAGCCTGGTGCATATCTTCCCATTCACTTGTGTTGCTCCCTTGTTGTGTGTCCTAGGTCAAAATTTAGTATTTTATATCCAATTATTGTTATTTCTCCTTTAGCTTTCTCTTTCTGTGGTAAGGCCAAGTTTAGTGTTCTGAATCCATCTAGACCCCTTTGTATAGCTGACATGGTCCTAGCCTTTCTCTTTTCTTTCCTTGGCATCGCATCGCCTAATAGACTTTTGATGTCTATAGGTACTAACTGTGCCTCCACCTTTTCTCTCCTTACCTCTACACCTAACTAGGCTGGGGCCTCCTTTGTGCTTTCAGTTGCCTTTTCTTCATTGATTACCTCTGCTTGAGGCCTTTCTACTTCTCCTTGTTCCTCTTGCTGCTGTTGTTGTTCTTGTTGCTGTGGTTGAGGTTGTTCTTGTTGAGGGGTTGGTTCCTATATCATTGGATCATCTTGTTGTTTAGATTCACCCTCATTTTCTTCTTCTTCAATTTCTATATCTCCTCCACCTTCATCCTCTTCCTCTGGACCTTCTTTTCTTGGTGAGTTTTTTTCTTGGTCTTCTTCTTTATTTGCTTATTCCACATTTGTCATTTCTTTGTCTTCTATTTGTTTTTCAGATTTATCTCCCTCAATATTCTTTGTATTCTCTTGGCTTTCAGGTTTGGTTGTTGTTTCCTCTGCTATTTCACCTTCCTTTTGCACCTTTTCAGGTATGTCCACTTGCTTTGTATGTGAAGGTGAACCCACCAGCTTATCGGCCTCTTTTGTCTCTTTTCCCTATTCCTCTTTGCTTTCTACATTCCTTTCTTCTTCACTTTGTTCACCATACATATTCAGAATATTTAGCACATCCATAGCAGAAGTACTAGGTCCTGTTTCTTCTTTAGTTTGAGTAGGTGTTTCTTTCACTGCTTCCTCAGGTGCATCCTCTTTTTCATATTCTTGAATTTGGTGTACTACATCTTGTACATCTTTTATTATTTCAGGTGATACCAATGTACTGAACGGATCTACTACCCCTGATTCTTCTTGTACATTTTTCTTCTCAGACACTGGACCTTGTTCAACTCCCATATCAACCTGAGTGTCTTGCTCCTCTTCCTCACTAGAATATTCACTGGATTCCACTTCCTCTATACCAATTTTTCTTCTTTTCCTTGAATCTATTTCTCTAACTTCACTTCCACTGCTGTCATCTTCAATGTTGACAGTCTGAGTAGCTTGCTAGGCTTCATGCATTTTTGACCCATGCAGCATTTCTTCAGCCAATTTTTTTTTTACCTTAGCATATACTTGTCTTTTCTCTGCTGAGGTAGATGCACCAGGTATGTCACTCAATTTAGCATCTACTTGTTGTTCTTCTATAACTTCACTTTGTTTTGAAGTTTCCCCTTTGGATATGCCTATTGGTATTGCCTTCATGACCTTTTGCCCTGTTGACCCTTGAGCAGCCTATGCTTGCTCTACACTGGTATCATGACTTAATGATTTTGCCTCTACAAATGTGCCTGATGACACCGCTACTGTCACCCCTATTGCATATGGATCCATTAATGTAGCATTTTTATCTTTCTCAAGAATCTTTGCTTCAACAATCTTCCTTTTCTTTTCATAAAAGCACTAGGGATCATCACTATGCTCATTCACTCTCTTTTTGCCCTTCTTTGGATATGTAATTTCCACCCTTCAGCCTTAAGTTCCTCAATTCTATCTTTCAACCATGTTTTCGAAAACAAGATAACTGATTCAGACAATGTGTCCAAAGATGTGTTCCATGGTTGTGACCAATCAGGCTCTCCAATGGGAGCAAGCCTGGCACTTTCATAACTATGATGCAATAACTTACGATCATCTTCAACTTCTGGGGGAACATAGATATCTCCCATGGACCTCATTTGTTCAACTGTTAATCTTTTATGAGCTCTCTTTCTTACCTCTTTATCATTTTTACAATCTGACCAAAAGTCTTCAATATGTATTTGATGTTTGAATTTATAATCAATTGCATTTTGGATTCTATGCAAGGGATCAAACTTTCTTGCTAACTCAAATTCTTAAAATCCATAAAACCTTAACTCTCTCTCTAAATAACTAGCCACCTCTTTGTTGGAATAGGTATATCTACCAATTAACCAAGGAAGTTTTAGATTTCCCCTGCTATACTTCTTTTTGTACATTATGTAGGCATTCAAGTTCTATCTAGAGAACTCTAAAACAATCAACCTATTAGAAGGATACGTAGGGAGCATGAAAGGCTTTCCTTCAAATCCCTTAGTCCTGATATAAGTAAAGTTCTAGAACTGAATATACCAGGAACTAAATAAACCAATTGTATCTTCTGCATCTATAGACAACCTCTTATCTAGCTCTTCTCTCAAAATTCTGACCCTATATGTATAGAATACATCATTCACCAACGCATACTTTCTCAATGCATTTTCTTCTTGTAAATCAGGATAATTTTCATATAAAAGCTTATGATCTGGGCCATTTCCTAGGGTTCCCAGTCTGTCAATCCCATGTATGTATGGTTGAACCATTGTTGCACATGAATATAATATATACGAGGACAAACGGAAAGGCATCAGCTTTTGTTTTCTTGACATTGCTTGTCTCCATATGGATGTGCTAATGGCCTTAGCCCAGTGAATTTGTTCTTGTTCTTTCTTTGCTTCCCTCATGAATTGTATCACAGTGAACATCCAAGGCTCACACTTAATGGCATCTCTCAATCCCACTAGTCTACTTAACCTTGTAATCATCAAATATATTTCTTCCTTAAAGTATATTCTTTGCAGATTCTTGTGTACTCTTACCACAGCCTTTGGCTTATTTTCTGCACTATACCAACTGTAAAAGATCTTGCTTCTACAATCCCTCTCATTCTCAATGAAATCTTCATTATACTGGTCAATATCAATATCTACCATTTTCTCATGTATTTCTAGACCAAATGTTCTTGCAATCCCCTCTACAAATAAGTCTTCAATGACCCTATCCTGATGTATTACTCTTCTGGTAGCTAGGTCATATAAATGTATGCAATCTAGACATAAGTCTTTGGCTTCCATAGCTAATGAAAAACTGACAGCCCTTTACAATCCACTCTCCCATACACACCTCATGTCAGGTGTAGCATCGACTGCTGTAATCTTCTACAAAACATCATCTGCATCATAGTTTCCTATATTGGTATCCGTCCCCACTCCGCTTGTGTCTAGTAATGAAGGATACCCTCTGTATATTGGCAATTCCTCTTTCTCCATTTCTTTACGAGGCTTTCTTTCCTTTTTTATCTTTTCCTCACCCCCTATATCTACCTTTTTCTAGTTTGGGGCCATCCTATAAAAAATGCACTCTTTTAACTTGTTTTACTTCCTTACCTAGGGTTTTACTATGAATTTTCTATTGTTTTACATTTTACCCTAACCCGCCATGTGTCTTTTCCTGTTTTGACTTTCACATTATTCAACCCAACCTAGATAATTAACAATCCAACATAGTAATTTAATGCTTGCTTACATTTCAAAATGAAATTACTAAAATTTACTTTACATTTTAACTAGTTGAACTGTAACAGCGTTTAAGATAAATACCTATATCTTTCGATAGCTCAACCTTACAATGTTGACTTACTTTACCGTTTTCCACTCTGTTCCCACTTCTGTGATTCCGTTTTGCGATGAAATTTTTGTTTAATTTCTTTAACAACTCCTCTTTCTGCAATTTTAATCTTAGCAATGCAAATATGAAAGAAAGACAACATTAAATTTACCCTAACCCATTAAATTTTACTATTTTTGGTGTTAGATTGGCATTAATTACAACAATTAATGCGCCTATGGCTTCAGCTTCTTCTTTCAACGTTTTATTTTAAACTTTCTATCCATTAGTTTACTTTCTGCATACATCACATTTTCTTGTATCTTTCTTTGTATCTTGTTCCTTGTATGTTCATTTGCATCTTTTCAATATACAAGCCTATATGCAACTAGTTATAAATAATGTTATCCCTTTTTCCTTTATATCCCCGCTTGTATCTTTTGTTTGTATATCGTAATGTATGTAAAATAGATACAAGCGCATATACAAACAACCCATACAAACCCTTTTTTTACCTTTTATCTCTCTGGTGATGTCCTTCATTTCTTTGTATATCAGGATTATATATTGTTAACATACAATCGCCCAAACATACAAAGCCTTACCTTTATTTAATTTCTTTTGAAATTCATCTTGTATCGCAACTCATTGTATCCCTACTTGTGTATCAGCTTGTATTTACGTCTGTTGGTGCAATATACAACCTCACGATAGAACCTGTGGAACCCACTTTACCTTCACACTTGCATCTCAGTGAAACAACACCACTTGTATCTACTCTTAGATACAAGCCCCCATACATGAAAATGCCTTTGTATAATCATCCTGGACTCCTTATCTTCTCTTAACCATATTGCATAACCCTTCGGATCCATACATGTATATAAAGTGAATGCATCTTTTCGAATATACATTAAGGTACGATGCATCACTTTCATCTGATTTAATTCCCTTTTGACATCCTTGTTGTATGTATACCAAAAGGTACAAACTCAAATCATGCAACATACAAAAAATGAAACATACATTGAAAAAACCACATTTCATATTCCCCTTGGGTCCACGACATGTATATCATGTTGTATATTACCTTGTATCTATCTCTTTTGACAATCATACAACTCAAGGTACAACTTGGATTTAACCTTTTATCCACTTTACTTCCAAATCACATTGGGTCCGACTTGTATGCAGAGAATAAAACATTAACTACATGCATATAAAATACCATGATTCATAAACCCAACCACTTTATGTGACTAATACAATGACTCCACATACAAACGTCCTTGTACATACAACATACAAAACCCTCTTATATGCATTTTACCAAGAAACACACATATCTTGCAGAATATTGGGAATTTGGACATGGTTCAAAAAACAACCCCTATTCATTTTTAACAAAGAATTCACCTCTATTCTGCTCTGGTACTTAATGCTAACTTTCTTCAATTTTCAACAAGGTTTGTAACCTTTCCCTTTTTTCCCTTTACCACCAAGCAGACCCACACACAAGCAAAAAGCCATAGCCACAGCAGGCATCCTCATTTTGCTAAGAGGTAAAATGGGGCATGTTGTGAGCATCACAACAACTAGCAACCAAACAAAACAATTAAATTAAAACCATTAAAGAAACTAAATGAAATAAATTCATAACTTCCAACTTTCTTTCCTGTAGATCATTATTTAACTTGAGACTTAATGTATTCAATAAGGTGCATGAATCTCCAAATTGAGTTTAAGTGGGTGCACATGATTAATAATCCTCATCTTGAAAATAAGTTGAATAAACCAGTGACTGATATTAAACTACATAGTTGATGTCATTCCCTCATAGCCAATCGGATAGAGCCTTGCTACTAGCAAGCATCTATAGCCATGACAAGGTTATCGTTACAATTCTCCTAAGTAGAGCCCCACTGCCAACAAGCGTCTATAGCCTCGGTAGAGTTACTTAGATGGCGTAATGTAGATTTTCAGTAAAATCCATTTTATATTTTATATTTTGTGTAAGATAAAATTTTTAAAGATATTATCATTGTAACTTCATGATGCAAGGTGTGATCACTTGCTAAAATTAAGCTGAGAATTGTAATGGTAGCAAGGGTGACCTCTGATTTTTCACCGAACACCTACACTGGTATGTTCAACAAACCCAAGGATTTTAGGTGTGTCATTGTGAGAAAATTCCCTTGGATACTCAACCCATAGTTATTGAATACAAAATTTCACAAGCCAAACCATTTTCTACATTCATGACAGTCACAACAATTTATGCATAAGTTTCAAATAATTAGCTTGAATGTTCTAAATTTTCTATTGTTTTCAGTGATTCTTAATCTGCTCCTGTATACTTCAAAACAAAACAAACATCCCTGCGAAGGAAACACAACACACAAACCAACACAACAACAAAACAAAAACAAAACCAGACAAAACCCAACAAATTGTACATTATTTACACTATGATACATAACAACTACCCTCACCTCAAGCCTGAAAGTAATGTTTCAAATGTTGGCCATTAACAGGTAATGGCACATCTTCTCCAGTCAAGGTCTTAATCTTGAACGTATTATCTCCTATTATCTCTATGACTTGTAATGGACCTAACCATAATTTATCAAACTTTCCATGATTTCCTTTCTTTTCATGTGCTTTATCCCAGCACAACACTAAGTCTAATATTCTAAATGTTTTGACTCTGGCTCTTTTGTCAAACCATCTTTTGACCACTGCTTGATGTTTGGCAATTTTTTCAATGGCTTGATCTCTCTTCTCGTCCAATTGTAACATTTGGACTATCTTGGCTTCTCTGTGACCATCAAATCCTAAATATTCATTAGCAAACTTCCAGATAGGTATTCTTAAATTCACTGGAAGTATGGGGTCAGTCCCATAAACTAGGTGATAGGTACATTGCCTAAGGCTGACTTAACCTTAGTCCTATCTACCCATAACACATATTTTAACAATGTATTCCACTCTATGGGACTTTTTACAATTATTTTCTTGATTATATCCAGTAAAATCTTGTTTGTGGATTCAGCTAAACCATTCCCCTGAGGATAATAATTTGAAGAAAATTTTAAAACTATCCCATAGTATCCCGCTCTTAATATTTTATGTGTAGTAGCTAAATGAGAACCATGAGCAGTTCCATATTTATCATGCAACTTTGACAATACCTTATCTACTTCAATTCTGTTTAAACATCTTAAATATATACCTTCATGGTTCTTCTTGAATAGAAGACCTCCTTATACCATGTATCTCTGTGCTTTAATCTTTAAGCTCTCCTTTGAGAAGATTTCATCTTACTTGGATATTTACCTGATATTAGAAATGTATTCAAATCATCATACCAGCTTGATGCATCATTAGAGTTTAATACATACTGCTGCTTTACTAAATTTGGATCTATGTTTGCTATGGTTTGTACTAATGCTTGTCCTCAAACCAACTTCATTGGAATGATCTCAATATCAAATTCCTGCAATATTGTAATCCATTTGGCCCTTTTTTCTCTAGGCTCATTCTGCATTAGTAGCATTTTTACTACTACATCTGGTACTATGGCCTTGACTTGACTCTGTAAGATGTAATGTCTAAACTTTTTAACTACCCTTACTAATGCAAATGCTTGTCTTTCTATGTATAGATACTTTAGTTGTGCATCTTTCAGAGGTGCACTCATGAAGGCTATGGGCTTTTCTTCATTATCTTCTCCCTTTTGTGTCAATGCAGCTGCAACTGAGTGTGTAGATGCAAAAGAATATATGTACAATGGTTTGGTATAATTTGGACTTGCTAACACAAGAGCATAAAAAATGACCTCTTTAATATCTTCGAATGCAGCCTTGGCTACTGGTGTCCATTCTATCTTTGCATCTTTCTTGAGCATTGCATTTAGTTGTTGCACAATCTCTACAAACCCTATAATAAACTTCCTAACAAAGTTAATCTTACCAAAAAAAAATTTTAATTCCTTCTTACTATTAGGTAATTGCAATTTTCTTATTCCTTCTACTCTATCAGGATCAATGGATATCCCATTTTCAGAAATGACATGTCCTAATAATTTCCCTTCAGTTACACTGAATGAACATTTCTTTGGGTTAAGAGAAATCCTGTACCTTTCACATCTTTAAGTACTCTTCTCAAATCTTCTACATGAGTTGATGCATCTTTAGAGTACATAGTTAAATCATCCATATAAATAACAATGCATTTACCTGATAATCCATGAAATGCAATGTCCATGGCTCTCTGAAAAGTGGCACCTACATTGATCAAACCAAACGACATTCTCCTATATGCATAATTACCCCACTTACAAGTAAAAGTAGTCTTCAACCTATCTTCTTTATCAACTAAGACCTGATTATATCCTAAAAATCATCTAAAAAAGATGTCATCTTGGTTCCATTTACTGCTTATAGCACTTCATCTATTGGAGGCAAGGGATAATTATCCTTCTCAGATGCTTTTTTTAGATGTCTAAAGTCAACACATAATCTGATATCTCCACTTTTCTTTCTCACAGGTACTAAGTTAGCTACCCAGGTTGAATGTCTTACTGGGAAGATTATTCTAGTTGATAATAATTTTTTCACTTCCTCAAAGATTAAAGACTCTAGAATAGCATTTATAGGCCTTTTCTTTTGCCTAAATGGTTTAACTTCTGGTTTTAAGGGTATTACATGAGTTATGATGGACATATCATATGTCTTAAAATCTTCATATGTCCATGCTATTACATGTTTGTATTCTTTCAAAACATCCACAATTTCTTTTCTTAACTTCTCAGAGCAAGCCTTTCCAATTAGTACATTCTGTGGACTTTGCTCTGTTCCCAAGTTATATGGGTCACATTTACCCCCTTCAGTCTTAGGCAGATCCTTCTGTCTAACTACCCCATCAAAGTCAAAAATCTTTTCCAACTCAATTACCCCTTTAGGCAAGAAATTACTCTTCAAGTTTATTATGTCTTCTTCATCCCAAGACACATCAGGCCTTTCCTGTTCATCAATGATTTGAGCTTCAAACACTTCATTACAAGTGAGAAAATCCACAATTTGCTGATCCCCTTCAAATACCTAAAAATGAGTAACATTATCTGGTATGCTTGTAACATTCACTAATTCAACAGCAAATCGTTTTAGACCTAGCAATGTTAAGGGCTCCAAAGTGCTAGCAGCAACTGCTAATGCATCTAGTCTATGATTCAATTCCCTAGGGATATGTTCTATGTTAAAGGCATCAAATGAAATCCCACACTCTATGCCTATAACAAACCATCTTCTTATAATTGCATGCATATAACTTTCTCACTTGTCTGACCACTAATTCAGAGTCTGAAAATACTCTGATCATTCTCACCTTTTTCTTGATAGCCATAACAAGCCCATAAATCAAAGCTTCATACTCTACTACATTATTGGTACAAGGAAATTGTAGCCTATATGCTACTAGAAAGGACTTACCATTAGGATCTATACGTTAAACACCTGCACCTGCACCCTGTTTAGATTTAGACACATCACATTTCAGTGTCCACATGCCTTCTTTATTTCTTTGACCTTTTATTTTGGCATGTCTCACCCTTTCTGTTACCTATGCTATAATATCTTGTTTCTTCATGGGTGATTCATTTTGACCGACTTGCATATTTATATTCTTAATTTGTAAATCAGAATGACAGACACACTTGTCTTTTGTTTCTTTCTCTACATTTGGAATTAATACATCCATGCTATCCTATAAGTATAACTCTGGTTTCTCAGGAATAACCTTTCCTTCTTGTAGTTGCATCCCTTTTGTGCACTTTATGTATTGATATTCTATAATGTCTCTACACATTCCACAATTCTCTTCAGAATGAGGCTTATTATGGACTCTACACATGTTTTTGTACAACTTATACTGAATTGGAACTTTTTTTTCAATGCACCTTTCTATTTCCTGCCTAATGATCTGACAAAAACTATTTACTACATTGTCTTCCTCGTCAGAAGAATTTCCATCAGACTTAATGAATACTATTGTTTCTTTACTGACAGGTTTTTCTTTAAGATTCAACATTAGGATCTCTTCAATTTTCACTCCCTTATTGGTGACTCTATAAACACCTGGTTCAATAGAAGCATATAATATCTCATTTGTTCTATTATACTTTGTAATCATGTGTTTAATTCTAGGTTCAACTTCTATCCTGATTTGATTTGGAACACCTCTCCAAGGTAACCACATGTGTGAAAAATCAATGGCCATATATCCATTTAACGTTTTGGACCAATCCCTACTTAATAACATCTCATAATTCACAGGTATATCTACTACCTAAATGTCAATAAACTGACTCACCCTAGGATCAGAGGCTAACTGCATTTGAATATGCATTAATTCTCCTATCACATTGACCTCAGTTTTGTCTAATTGTGTAACAACCTTGGCAGATTTGGTAGGAGTCAACCCTAAAGTTTTGCATATCCCTAAAGGCATTACGTTGGCTGATGCACTAGAATCTACCATGCAATTATGTATGTTCTTTCCTAACATCCTAATGGTTAACAAGAAAGGATGGGCTTCCCTCTTATCTACATACATGATCACATTAGTGTTGGAAGGCTATTCAGTTTTCTTAATTTTGTCTTTGGACTGTGGATCTTTACTAAGAACGTTCATATCGGTAGAGACCTCACCTACTACAGATGTATCCAAAGACTTTATGAAAGCATTTATGACCCCTGGACTTTTTAACAATTCACATAAAGGTATACTGACCCTGATTTTTTTTATTTCTTCAGACAAGTAACTCATTAACCTCATCGTTTCTATTGTCTTTGTTTTCCCTATTTGAACTTTTGATGCTACTGTCCTACCATTCACATGATGATTAGCCTTTAGTATAGCAGGGTTATTACTAGCGTGCTAATCTGGAGGAGTATTGAAATTGTTGGGAGGAGTGGAAGTAGTGAAAGGACCTCCAGGCCTAGTGTTACTTCTCAAAATGTAAGTATGATTTTTGTTAGATTGTTGAAAAGCCTGTACCTCCTCTGTTTTGCATAATACCTCATTCTCAGTTTCAAAAGAAACTGAAATGCATTCAATACTAAGGCTGATTCAGGGTATAAGTTCTCACAAAAGTAAGGCTCATCTTCTAACAGCTGATCCTCTTCCTCCTTAGTTGCAAAGGTAAAATTTTCTAAGACTAAAGTAGTCGCAAAACCTGAGGGCACTATTTCATTACCTTTGGGAATGAGAAACTCAGCGGTGGGAGCCTGTACCTCCACATTAAAAATACTAGCCGCCAAATGGAACTAAGGGCAATCTAGTTCAGCAGGTGCACTGGTATTATGAATCCTACACCAATTTTTTAATGCCACATTGGCCATTTGAATTATGGTTGTTTGTTTTGTTTCCTGATTATCCAAACCCTCAAATGGAGAAGCTAGAGTGCCATTATTTGGCCCTATGTTCCATGTCCTAGGTGGCCTTGGCTGATTCTGATTTCTATTGTTATTACCCAATGTCTTGTTATCTACAACAAGTCCTCTATTTTGCATTGCTTGTCCCTAATTATGACTTTGACTCTGATTATAATTCTAGTTTTGATTTGAACCTTGACCCTAGTTATGGTTCTAACTGTATCCTTAACTATTTCTACCATAGAAGTTTTCAATTCTTAGTTGTGTCATTTCAGTAGTCAATCTTCTCAGGTGTGCAGTAATTTCTTTGATCTCTTCCCTATCTTCTTGTGCCTTTGCCACAAATGTATCCTGAGGAGGTTGGAAGAATGATTGACCATTACTCTGATTGTTATTGGTACCATTACTAGTATAAGGAACTATAGCCTGGATTGGGGAAGGATTATACATAGGTGTGTTTGTAGGAATTGGGTTCAATAATGGAGTATGATGCATAGGGACTCCATTCCAAGGTTGTGCTTGACTTTGAATCCCAAGATTTCATCCATTAAGAAAAGGATTATAGATTGTTTACCTCATTTCCTGATTTACTGAGGCTGCTTCCTTATAAGCTTTAGATATTGTATCTATATCAACCTTTCTTTTGACAAACATAGCAATTAGTGGATCAAGAGTGACATAATACATGGCTAATAACGCATCTGCAGTCACTGTGTAAGGAGCCACTAACTGGGAATAAGCCTTTTGAAACCTATCATTAAAGTTATCAATCAGGTCTCCTTCTCCTCTCTTAATTGCAACCAATTTATGCTATAAGGTGGAAGGGTCAACTAGTCCCCTAAACCTAGACAAAAATGCCTCTTCCATAAGTGCCCAAGAAGAAATATAACCATTAGGTAAGTTAACATACCAGTTAGAAGCCTGCTCATTAAAGGTGTAAGGAAACAATCTACACACAACATCCTCATATTCTAACCTTGCCCTAAAGTATGTCTCTTTGAATATCCTAATATGATCTACTGGATCTTGATGCAATTGATATTTAGGACATATTTTGTCAGGCTTTTTTGGCATCTCATGATAATCATTGAATGTTATAGGAGAATTGACATTGAAATAAGCCATTGTAGGGCCACGTGGTGGGCTTGGACCTTTGGGAGTACCTAAATTTCTAGGTGGACTATGATCTCTAGGAGGACTTGGACCCCTAGGACTTAAACCAAGATTCAAAGGTCTAAATGAAGAACTGTCAGGACTCACTATGTTATGGATGTTAAAAGGTGATCCAGGGGGCATTCCAGATGAGCCTCCTATGTGTGATATTCTAGGATTCCAAATCAAAGGACCCTTACTCTGCCTTCTATCAGGTAATTGCACAAAGATATCTTTTGAACTGGATCTAGACCTAGTCACCCTACCACTGTTATGAGCCAGCTTTACTTAAATCCTACCTTAACTCAAATTAGGCCCTCCTTCTAGCACCAAAAACTCTTGATGATTATTTTTACACATTCATAACAAAAGTTAAAATTCACAAAATTAACCTAAACTATCTTGAAAGATATGAAGAATTCACTTAAGAGTTCTTAATCCCAAGTTTCTGTATGGTCAGGTCTTGACCTTGTGGACAATTCAGCAGGTTGATGTGAAACTATAATATTTAAGGGACCTTACTTGATTTAAGATGATCTGTGACTCATTGGACTCAAATTATGCAAATTGTTGTAAAAACCAAACAAATTATTCATTCCTTTGCATAAATTTACTACTATATCACAAAGCTTTGTATGATTTATAATGAAACAAGCTTTTCTTTTCAAATTGATATGAAAATTGTCAAATATTAACACAAATTTTCATGTTTCTTTCAAATGTAAGACAATTTCCTTAAAATCTCTGTGTTTAAACTAATTATTTCAAATGTTTGGGGAAAATTTATAGAAGTTCAAATTGAATATCACTTTAGTATAGGATCTAGATGCTCTGTTATTCACGTTGTAAGAAATACATCAAACTTGATCAAATGAACAGACTAAATCTCCAAATGTGAAGCCCTAAGTATTTTCATGAACACACATCTAAGATTGCAAGCTTTTAAAGTGGTAGTACTTCAAATATAAGTAAGAGTCAGAAAACACTCTGAAAATAGATGCAGAATCTCAAATTTACTTGTATTTAAAGTACACAGTCATATATGGTTTACAATGTATGAATGACCTTTTTTCTTCATTAATCAAATCAACAGAAAACTTACAAACATCTTACAGATACAATAAGGAAGCCAGACACTCTGCGCATTCCTTAGTGTAGACACATATGACCTCCTCCTCTAAACTAAAATACCTCTCTATTTAAATGTTCAAAACAAATTACAAGTGCAAGCTATATTTCAAAATCCTTGTGTAAGTAATATACAAATAGCAAAGCTTCTTATATAGAGTTTGAAGCTACGTTCTGCTACGGTTACAAAATTCAATCTACAGTTAGAATTTAAACTTTCTCAATCAAGGGTGTTCATTCCTTTCTAACTGCCTTCCAAAATATCTTTGTGGTATCTTTTTTGCCTCAAAGGATGCCATTGGAATATTTTCAAAATAGGATTCCCCTCCTTTGATTTCTTCTTTCTTGTTGACCTTGCCCAAAGATACCCTTTACTTGATTCCTGTATTAGTATAGCTTTCTCCCTTCTGCACTTTCCTACTCCTTCAAATATGCTTTGAGATTATTTGTTATACCTTCTATAAAGGTGTGATTCCCCCCTGGACTCTTTGTCCATACATATTCTTTCATTGTGACCCCTTCTTTCAATTTCTTTTCTTCTTTACCTAAACCTTCACTCTTCTTCTTGTATTTCTTCATCTTGGCACTGTCCTCCATCACTGAATCAATCATTTGTTTACTTAAATATGCCTTTGGGTTCTCCATACATGGTGCAAAAATGGCCTTGAATTCTGTTAATGCTCTTTGAAATTCATATGCTGGTATATCCATACACTCATGATCTAAGAGCCTTTCAACTATCCTCTTGTGCATCATGATCATGTTGTCTACTTTTTCTTCTAAACCCTGAGTGGGTGTGATGCACCTTCTGAGATTATCCTCTTCAAATCATAATTCCAACTTTACCTATGGCACTTGATTTGCCATCGAAGGAGTAATGAATCCTTCATTTATTAATTCATCTGTTCTCTCCTCAATTTCTTTCAGCTGTTCCAATTCAAACTTGCACTCTTCTTTTCTAAATTGACCATTATTTATAAGTATATTGTATTTATTCTTTTCTATTGCAACTAATTCCCATCCTGTCACTGCTTGTTTGATTACCTCTTCTCCTTCTTCCACAAATGCCCTAAACCATTCTTCAAAAATGTTAGCCTTAAGCCTCTTATTTTCCATATCTTTTCCTTCATCTTTAGACAAAACTGCTATTTCACTAGGTAATTCAGGTATTGTCACATTGGGATCAAATATCCCTTTAATAAATTGTTGTAACTGGACAATGTGTCCTTTTAAATATTCCTACTTATCCTTGTCTCTTTTCAACATTTATGTTGTAGCCTGGTGCATATCTTCCCATTCATTTATGTGTTGCTCCCTTGTTATGTGTCCTAGGTCAAAATTTAGTATTTTATATTCATCTAATGTTATTTCTCCTTTAGCTTTCTCTTTCTATGATATGGCCAAGTTTAGTGTTCTGGATCCATCTAGACCCCTTTGTATAGCTGACATGGTCCTAGTCTTTCTCTTTTCTTTCCTTGGCATTGCATCACCTAATAGACTTTTGATGTCTATAGGTACTAACTATTCCTCCACCTTTTCTCTCCTTACCTTTGCACCTAACCAGGCTGGGGCCTCCTTTGTGCTTTCAGTTGCCTTTTCTTCATTGATTACCTCTTCTTGAGGCCTTTCTACTTCTCCTTGTTCCTCTTGCTACTTTTGTTGCTCTTGTTGCTGTGGTTGTTCTTGTTGAGGGGCTGGTTCTTGTACCATTGGATCATCTTGTTGTTTAGATTCACCCTCATTTTCTTCTTCAATTTCTGTATCTCCTCCACCTTCATCCTCTTCCTTTGGACCTTCTTTTCTTGATGAGTCTTTTTCTTGGTCTTCTTCTTTATTTTCTTGTTCCACATTTGTCATTTCTTTGTCTTCTATTTGTTTTTCAGATTTATCTCCCTCAATACTCTCTATATTCTCTTGACTTTTAGGTTTGGTTATTGTTTCCTCTACTGTTTCACCTTCCTTTTGTACATTTTTAGGTATGTCCACTTGCTCTGTATGTGACAGTGGACCCACTAGCTTATTAGCCTCTTTTGTCTTTTTTCCTTGTTCCTCTTTGCTTTCTACATTCCTTTCTTCTTCACTTTGTTCACCATACATATTCAGAATATTCAGCACATCCATAGCAGAAGTACCAGGTCTTGTTTCTTCTTTAGTTTGAGCATGTGTTTCTTTCACTGCTTTTTCAGGTGCATCCTCTTTTTCAGATTCTTCAATTTGGTGTGCTACATCTTGTACATATTTTATTATTTCAAGTGATACCAATGTATTGAATGGATCTACTACCCCTAATTTTTCTTGTACCTTTTCCTGCTTAGACACTGGACCTTGTTCAACTCCCATATCAGCCTGATTGTCTTGCTCTTCTTCCTCACTAGAATATTCACTGGATTCCACTTCCTCTATACCAATTTTTCTTCTTTTCCCTGAATCCATTTCTCTAACTTCACTTCCACTGCTATCATCTTCAATGTTGACAGTTTGAGTAGCTTGCTTGGCTTCATGCATTTTTGACCCATGCAGCATTTCTTCAACCAATTATGTTTTTACCTTAGCATATACTTGTCTTTTCTCTACTGAGGTAGATGCACCAGGTATGTCACTCAATTTAGCACCTACTTGCTGTGCTTCTATAACTTCAATTTGTTTTGAAGTTTCCCCTTTGGATATGCCTATTGGTATTGCCTTCATGACCTTTTGCCCTATTGACCCTTGAGCAACCTGTGCTTACTCTGCACTGGTATCATGACTTAATGATTTTGCCTCTACAAATGTGCCTGATGACACTGCTACTGTCACCCCTATTGCATCAGGATCCATTAATGTAGCATTTTTATCTTTCTCAAGAATCTTTGCTTCAACAATCTTCCTTTTCTTTTCATAAAAGCACTGGGGATCATCACTATGCTCCCTCACTCTCTTTTTGCCCTTCTTTGGATATGTAATTTCCACTCCTTCATCCTTAAGCTCCTCAACTCTATCTTTCAACCATGTTTTCAAAAACAAGATAACTGGTTCGGACAATGTGTCCAGAGATGTGATCCATGGTTGTGACCAATCAGGCTCTCCAATGGGAGCAAGCCTGGCACTTTCATAACTATGATGCAACAATTTACCATCATCTTCAACTTCTGGGGGAACATAGATATCTCCCATGGACCTCATTTGTTCAACTGTTAATCTTTTATGAGCTCTCTATCTTACCTCTTTATCATTTTTACAATCTGACCAAAAATCTTCAATATGTATTTGATGTTTGAATTTAGAACCAATTGCATTTTTGGATTCTATGAAAGTGATCAAACTTTCTTGGTAACTCAAATTCTTGAAATCCATAAAACCTTAACTCTCTGTTTGAATAACTAGCCACCTCTTCGCTGGAACAGGTATATCTACCAATTGACCAAGGGAGTTTAAGATTTCCCCTACTATACTTCTTTTTGTACATTCTGTAGGCATTCATGTTCTGTCTTGAGAATTCTAAAACAATCAACCTATTAGAAGGATACCTAGGGAACATGAAAAGCTTTCCTTCAAATGCCTCAGTCCTGATATAAGTAAAGTTCTAGAATTGAATATACCAGGAACTAAATAAACCAATTATATCTTCTGCATTTGTAGACAACCTCTTATCTGGCTCTTCTCTCAAAATTCTGACCATGTATGTATAGAATACATCATTCACCAATGCATACTTTCTGAATGCATTTTCTTCTTGTAAATTAGGATAATGTTCATATACAAGCTTTTGATCTGGGCCATTTCCTAGGATTCCCACTCTATCAATCCCATGCATGTATGGTTGAACCATTGCTGCACATGAATATAATATATATGAGGACAAACGGAAAGGCATCAGCTTTTGTTTTCTTGACATTGCTTTTCTCCATATGGATGTGCTAATGGCCTTAGCCCAGTGAATTTGTCCTTGTTCTTTCTTTGCTTCCCTCATGAATTGTATCGCAGTGAACATCCAAGGCTCACACTTAGTGGCATCTCTCAATCCCACCAGTCTACTTAACCTTGTAATCATCAAATATATTTCTTCCTTAAAGTATATTCTTTGCAGATTCTTGTGTACTCTTGCCACAACCTCTGGCTTATTTTTTGCACTATACCAACTGTGAAAGATCTTGCTTCTACAATCCCTCTTATTCTTAATGAAATCTTCATTATACTGGTCAATATCAATATCTACCATTTTCTCATGTATTTCTAGACCAAAGGTTCTTGCAATCCCCTCTACAGATAAGTCTGCAATGACCCTATCCTGATGTATTACTCTTCTGGTAGCTGGGTCATATAAATGTATGCAATCTAGACATAAGTCTTTGGCTTCCATAGCTAACAGAAAATTGACAGCCCTGTACAATCCACTCTCCCATATACACCTCATGTTGGGTGTAGCATCGGCTGTTGTTAGCTTCTTCAAAACATCATCTGCATCATAGTTTCCTATGTTGTTATTCGTCCCCACTCTGCTTGTGCCTAACAACGAAGGATACGCTTTGTATATTGGCAATTCCTCTTTCTTCGTTTCTTTACGAGGCTTTCTTTCCTTTTTTATCTTTTCCTCACCCCCTGTATCTACCTTTTTCTAGTTTGGGGCCATCCTGTAGAAAATGCATTCTTTTAACTTGCTGTTTTACTTCCTTACCTAGGGTTTTACTACAAATTTTCTATTTTTTTACATTTTACCCTAACCCGCCATGTGTCTTTTCCCATTTTGACTTTCACATTGTTCAACCCAACCCAACTAATTAACAATCCAACATAGTAATTTAATGCTTTCTTACATTTCAAAATGAAATTACTAAAATCTACTTTGCATTTTAACTAACTGAACTGTAACGGTGTTTAAGATAAATATCTATATCTTTTGACAGCTCAACCTTACAACGTTGACTTACTTTACCGTTTTCCACTCTGTTCCCACTTTTTTGATTCCGTCCTGTGATGAAATTTTTGTTTAATTTCTTTAACAACTCCTCTTTCTACAATTTTAATCTTAGCAATGCAAATCTGAAAGAAAGACAACATTAAATCTACCCTAACTCATTAAATTTTACTATTTTAGTGTTAGATTGGCATTAATTATAGAAATTAATGCACCTATAGGTTCAGCTTCTTCTTTCAATGTTTTATTTTAAACTTTCTATCTATTAGTTTACTTTCTGCATACATTGCATTTTCATGTATCTTTTCTTGTATCTTGTTCCTTGTATGTTCATTTGCATCTTTTCAATATACAAGCCTATATGCAACGAGTTATAAACAATGTTATTCCTTTTTCCTTTATATCCGCGCTTGTATGTTTTGTTTGTATATCGTAATGTATGTAAAGTAGATACAAGCACACATACAAACAACCCATACAAACCATTTTTTTACCTTTTATCTCTCCGGCAATGTCCTTCATTTCTTTGTATATCGTTAATATACAATCGCCCAAACATACAAAGCCTTACCTTTATTTAATTTCTTTTGAAATCCATCTTGTATCGCAACTCATTGTATTCCTACTTGTATATCAGCTTGTATATACATCTATTGGTGCAATATACAACCTCGAGATATAACATGTGGGACCCACTTTACCTTCCCACTTGCATCTCAGTGAAACAACACCACTTTTATCTACTCTTAGATACAAGCCCCCATACATGCAAACTCCTTTGTATAATCAACCCAGACTCCTTAGCTTCTCTTAACCATATTGCATAACCCTTCAGATCCATACATGTATATAAAGTGAATGCATCTTTTTGAATATACATTAAGGTATGATGCATCACTTTCATTCGATTTAATTCCCTTTTGACATCCGCATTGTATGTATATCGAAAGGTACAAACTCAAATCATGCAACATACAAACAATGAAACATACATTGATAAAACCACATTTCATATTCCCCTCGAGTCCCCGACATGTATATCACGTTGTATATTACCTTGTATCTATCTCTTTTGACAATCATACAACTCAAGATACAATGCGGATTTAACCTTTTATCCACTTTACTTCCGAATCACATTGGGTCCGACTTGTATGCAAAGAATAAAACATTAACTACATGCATATAAAATACCATGATTCATAAACCCAACCACTTTATGCGACTAATACAATGACTCCACATACAAACGTCCTTGTACATACAACATACAAGACCCTCTTATATGCATTTTACCAAGAAACACACATATCCTATAGAATATTGGGAATTTGGACATGGTTAAAAAAATAACCCCTATTCATTTTTGACAAAGAATTCACCTCTATTCTGCTATGGTACTTAATGCAATCTTTCTTCAATTTTCAACAAGGTTTGTAACCTTTCCCTTTTTTCCCTTTACCACCAAACAGACCCACACACAAGCAAAAAGCCACAACCACAGCAGGGGTCCTCATTTTTCTAAGAGGTAAAATGGGGCATGCTGTGAGCATCACAACAATACCTAGCGGAAGTCGTGAGAACCACTCCATGGCTTGACTACCTAGAGATCTAGGGAATAGTCTTAATAAGAAAGTCTCATTGTGAGCTACTTCCACGCATGCGGTGGTAAATTCCCTAATATGATCTCTTGGGTCTCCCTTTCCTTTGTACTTGTCAAATTTAGGAGCTTCAAACCAAAAGGGGAAGGGGACCATGTCCAAAATTTTATCAAAAGGGTATGGTGCAATGTCTTCCAAAGAGTAAGTTTTAGTACTCATTCCCGTCTTGAGATCTATCATTTATTGTGTTAGACCCTCAATTTGTTTCCTCATTTCTTCTATAGGTATATTCGGGTCCTCGACTTTCTTTCCTTTATCACCCTCAGTGTAATTTTCGTGCATTTTCTCCATGGTCTCTTTCAATGTATTGAGATCAAAATCAGAGGGGAGTTTTAGTCCTAGACTCGCAAGATGCATAAACTACTTGTGAGGGTCCTCATGGAGCACTTTTTCTAGTAAGCGCTAAAATTTTTGATCTTGCAGGTGCCCTTGATAATCTTCATGAGAGATATCCTAATCACTATCGTGAGGAGTAACAATGTGATTGGATGATCTGGCCATTTCAAGTTGTGCTTTGTATTAAGATCTAGTAAGAACCATGCTAGGCGATGTGGGGAGTGGTGGGATGGAACTAGAGATTTTGGCAAGATGCCAGTGGAGACTGCTGAGGATAGGATACTCATGACAAGATTTGGACGAGGGACTCTTTCGATTAATGATTCCAAGCAAGATGACCGATACAAGACGATAGCCACAAGTAAGGGTACTCGATACCTGTCTTACTATGTAGGGACTAGTCGTGCACCAAGACCACTAGCGAAGTTCTGTGACTTGCTAGGGTTACTTGAATCCCAAATGATCTGATATCGGATACTTTGACTTCAGACTAGGGAGACCTGATAGAAGGTGAATGAGATGACTAATGAAAGAGAGACTATAATGCAAAATGGATGAAAAAGTGACTACAAGGTAAGATCTGATCTCAGAACTTGGAACTAGGCTGAGACGGGTACCCAAAAATGGTAAAATTTTCCTCTCAAAGATTGTGGAAGTACTCACTATCACGCATGCATCGGAATAGATGCGCAGCATAAAATGGTATATGCGCAAAAAGTTGGTATAGATGCGTAATACTGGTAAAGTTTAGATGCGCAGCAATAGGTGTTAAAAATGCAATAAGTCAGTACAGATGCACAAGTCAGTATAAATGTGCAGTTTCAGACAACAAATGTGCAGCTCTAGTTTTTTTAGTAGTTTTGCAATTTTTTGGTAATTTTTTTGATGTTTTTGGTCTCTTTGGTTGCAAAATGGCCTCTTTT
This sequence comes from Cunninghamia lanceolata, assembly GCA_027924645.1. Taxonomy (NCBI): domain Eukaryota; kingdom Viridiplantae; phylum Streptophyta; class Pinopsida; order Cupressales; family Cupressaceae; genus Cunninghamia; species Cunninghamia lanceolata. The sequence continues at coordinate 8,288,266 of BSBN01001344.1, read as the reverse complement.
GTTCTAATTTTCTCTATTTATGGCAAGAAGACACAGCAAACACAAGGAATGTTTTCATGTTTTTCTATTTTTTTGCAATTTTTTTTACTCTTTTTGGACTAAAAGGAAAAGCAAGTACAATCCTAGGCTTCAAATGGATTATAGGGGTTTTTGGCCACTAGAATAAAAGGCATTTAATGAAGGCAACCGTTCGAGTGGTTATACATGTGGAAGCACTACTCTCCATTATGAAGTTTCCTAGCCTGTAAGGGTTGCATCTTGGAGGGTTTTGGGGGAGGTTGGCTGTCGGTATAACACAACTGCACTCATTTTTTGAAGCTTTCATTCCAAACACAATTTATTTATAGTGGATTGGTAGGGCTTGGCATTTAGCCTATTACCACTTAGGGTCATTCCTATTTGGATGAATGGTATCCAAAAGCATGCCCCTCTAAAGGAAAAACACATGCAAAAATGATATATCTCTCATTTTGGTCACCCAAGATAGGGGAGAGCATATGCCTGCTATCATTCCCAAAAAATAGAAGACCGTAGTTAGAAAGAAAAAAACTAAATGAGCTATCTACTTGGGCAAGCATAGAAGTTTGTTAACTTTGAAGTGATAACAAGATAGCAATGGTTTAATTTTACCCAGATAGTAATGATGTGTTCAATTTTACCCAGATAGCACGGATTTGTTAACTTTGAAGTGATATCGAGATAGCAATGGTTCAGTTTTACCCAGATAGCAATGATGTGTTCAATTTTACCTAGATAGTACAGATTTGTTAACTTTGAAGTGATAACAAGATAGCAATGGTTTAGTTTTACCCAGATAGCAATGTGTCTAACTACAAAAGATAGCAATATAGCAATGATTCAATGATATGCAAGATAGAAATGATTCAATTACCGCTTTCCTAGTTAAGACTATGTGATATTTGCATGAGCATCCATTTACTTTCCTGTTAGAAATTGAAGTGTGGGTTAACAAGTGCAACTATATGATTCTAAACCAGTACCTAGCCTACAAACAGATCAAGAGTGTTCCTGCAAAAAGACATTAGCATTAGTGAAAAACTTCAAGGAAACCTTAAAAATCACTGCCTAGATCAAATGCACAACTTTAGAGCTTGAATGCATAGAAACAGATCTCAGAAGCGCCGCAGTACATATGCGCTAAGACAGAGGTCAAAAGCGTAGGAAAATAGTACATATGCGCCAAACTGACAGATACGTCGTATCAGAGGATAGATGCATCGGAACAGAGTCTGTATGTGCCGAAAGAATGTATGCGTCAGAACAAACAGTAGATGCGTGTTAGGATGTGTCAGATGCACAGTTTCCTCCTGTGTACAGCTTTCTAAAACACATAAACTCAATTTTTGGGTTAAAAATTGAGGCTAGGCCCCATGGTGGGCGCCAAAAATGTTAAGGGAAAATTGGATCTAAATAAATAATCAATATAATAATATCAATGATACCCAAAACTCAATGAAATAATGAACAAAAGAGATCAATCAACCAATGAACAATACAAAGCAAAACCTCCTTTAATTCTCAGCGCCCATTAATCACCTATCACAAATGATCTTGTCTATGAATATGGCCCTTAGAAGGTGCACTTCCTTGCTATGATTCCAAGATGTTCAAATGGGAACAACTATGATAGTTTCTCCATGAAGATGAGCTTCACAACAATGATAGTAGTATGGTAGTAACAAGTTGATCGCAAGCAATGAAGGAATGACGTGGGTGTGAAAGGCGCACTATAATTCCTACAGAGTAAGTTTACTTAAAGCTTGGATGAATGAAATGGAAGGATAGGGTTCAATTTATAGACTTGAGAAGGAGAAGATCAACGGTATAGAAAGAATCAAAAGATCAACGGTTGAGAACGGTTGAGGAATGTGCGTGAATAAGAAGAAGACAAGTGTCTTGCTATATTTTGCATGAGAGGAATTAATAAAATAGAAGAATGAGTTAACTGAAGAGATTAATCAATTAAAAGAATAGATTAATCAGTTAAAAGAATAGAACTAGAGAATAGAAATTGCATGAGGATGAGAAGATATTTTAGCTCAATTAAATATTTAGAATATTCAATTGCATGTGCACAAGGATTGAATTATATTTAGAGATATCTTGATTTAGAAGAAATGGAGAACTTAAATAAATATTTGATTTATTTAAATTTAGAGAAGATATTATTGAAAGAAACAATTAAATAATTGTTATTATTTAATTTAGAATGATTTTGGAAGAACTAATTAAATAATTGATATTATTTAATTTGTTGGAGGAATTAGAAGAATTTTAATTAAATAAATTGATTTTATTTAATTATTGGGAGAATATGAATCAAATAAATAAATTGGTTTATTTATTTATTGATAGAGGAATTAGACTTAAATAAATATTAGGAATATTTATTTGGGCAGAGTCATGTCATTTTTAGGTGTATACACAACCAAATCTTTTGTCATCATTCATCTACTCCCCCTGAGAGGTAGCTCTCAGAACATCAATCTAGATCAATGAATGAATCTTTGGGCACCACTAGACTGATGCATTCCTTTGCATCTTAGTTTAGAGCTGGAGGGGTAATGACAGCTAAATTTTCCCTAAGATACTCAAAAGTATCATTAGGCAGAGGCCTAGTGAAAATATCTACAATTTGATCCTTTGTGGGCACATATTCCAAGTTATCTTCATTCTCTGTCACCTTTTTCCCTCAAAAAGTGATACCTTATAGATATATGCTTTGTTCTTGAGTGCATCACTAGGTTCTTGGAAATATTTATGGCACTTGTATTGTCACACAAGATTGCAATTGGATCTTCATAAACAACTCTTATATCCTTCAAAGTCTGCTTCATCCATAACACTTGAGTACAACAACATGTTGCTGCAATATACTCTGCTTCTGTAGTTGACAAAGAGATTGAATCTTGCTTCTTGCTCAGCCATGAAACCAATCTATTTCCCAAGAAGAAGGCACCTCCACTTGTACTTTTCCTGTCATTAACATCTCCAGCCCAATCAACATCTATATAAGTGTTACCTAAATTTCACTACAGCTCATTTAGGTAGAGCCTTTATTCAAAACTTAAAAGGTACATTTCATCTAATCTTCCATACATTACATTCAAGTGCATAAATTAAATAATCCAAAAGAGATTGTGGTTATTAAATTACTACATTTATCCGAGTGCATGTAACATAAGAAAGATTCATACAAATCTTTTTTGAATAATAATCTTTATTGAATGTAAATGTACATTATCTCACACAGGCCGTGAGATTAACTTTTTGTATTCAACAAAATTGAAGAAACAATTTATACATGAATAAGAAAAAGTAAAGAACATGTGCATATAAGGGTAGAGGCCAGTCATTGCCTGAGAATGACTGGTTTTGGTTCTGATGTGTAGTCCTGTTGTCCAGATTTGTCTGTCTTTCCAAGTTCATGTCATCTTCGTTTCCTACATCTGGCAAAAAGAATGATGTTAGAGTAATACTCTAAGCAATGAGTGGTCCCTAACCTGACATGAAAAGGTACTTATGCATGCATAAACTTATCCTCAAATGCATTAAACAAGAAATGTATACTTTGGATGTCCTAGAAAACAAGCAAGTCATCAAACACATCCAAAGTATGCATTTATTTTTTCTAACAAGTGTGCTTCATGTGCAGATACAGGTGAAATTGTGTTTCTGACTGATTCATCAGTTTATATTATGAGTGGGGAAAATGTAGATCCCAACAGGGTTGAGCCAAGCTCATAGACAAAACATTTCATGTGTATTCATCAAATGCAAGGAAGACAGATTACATAAAGAGAGTCATTAGACTGGAAGAGCAGCAGAGTTTCATGTAAGAGATATCATGTCCTTGTAAAAAGGCAATCATTTCATCTTCCAGTAAACAAGTCATTTTAATTTTTGAAAAGCAGATCAGATATAAAAAAATAGCCTATATTGATGTGGCAAGACTATCATAGCCAAGATAGAACAAGCAGCAAGTCACATGAGGACTGTCATACCTTAGCAGTGTGGATTTGAATTATTATGATTACCTCTTTGTGAAATGAATAAAACATGGAGTCATAATGTGGAGCCAGAAAATTCAAGTGAGACAATCAATACAACCTTTAAGTTTCCCTGCTAACTACAAACCATCAATGATATAAGGATAAGACCGAGTCAGGATGTAGACACAATACTCCTCTATGGAAAGATATCCCTATGCTGATCTGATAAGGTCAAGGAGGATGTAGAATAGTCTACCTACACAACTAATGGAAAGAAGCCTTAGCTCATTTGTTCAAAACATACATATAGGTTGTCACAAGTCTGTCACAGAGCTAAGGAGCCTATAATAAAGTAACTATGTAAAGGTGAACAGTGGTATAAAGTGGCAGGGTAATGATCAAGGAGATAGAGGACAGTAGACTATGATGAAGAGATTAAGTTTGTTGTAAGAGTTAGCTTGCCCTATGGTTGCAATATCCCTCAGTTGGCATCTGCAACCCCTCTTTCTAGAGCCTTTGTGAAGCAGCCAACTGCTGTCACACCATAGTGTAGTTCTATCAGTGAACAAAGAGGTCATACTAGAGGGAAACGAATGCCCTTCATCACAAGGTTTGTTAGATGTTAAAGGAACAACAAATGTTTTGGTGCAGCAGATAGAGTAGCCAAAGAGGTCTAAGAACAATCAAGGAGATCATCATGTCATAACTCACCAAAAGACAGTCAGCCAATAAACAATAAAGGCAGCACTGTCAAATAGTGGGTGTCCTATCTTAGACTCAGAGACATGAGGAGGATACTCATTACAAAAAGGCATATATCTCCAAGTTTGTGAGAACAGTGACCAAAAGAAATGCATAAATAGATTAAAGGGTCATCAATGGGTAGGACCTCACTGTATTCTACAGAGGTTAGAGGGTTTGTGATTTGTTTCCAAACAAGAGACACAGACAACATGAAAATACTAGTGTTAAAGTTTTTTAAAGGAAACTCGAACTCTACTGTTTAGTTAAAAGAAGTTCTGCCAAGATTCACAAATCATGTATGAACCCTAGAAAGTCTTGTAAGTTCAAAAAGAGGAGCCAATTGTCAAAAAGGTTGTACAAATAACAAATATGGAATCTCTGAGCTTTCTTAAGCTCTTCACCATTTTAGGAGGACTACACTTTATTGGACAGTCATGGAAGAATAAAGGATAGCCAAGAGGAACAGTCCTGATATTTAAAGCAACATTGATCACTCCTGATGCTAGGCAGTGAAAGGTCATGGAGGACTGTTACCAAAGGGCAAGGAATCCTATACAATACATGTCCCAGAATTCATTGCTAGGTCTATCCAAAAGATTCAAGGAAAAGCAGTTAATACTATTATAGACAATCCAAAACAATCAATAGATGATTGACATAACAAATGAGAAGACAATTTACAATATGCAGTTGGGGACAGTCGTTGAGTTGATAGTGGTAGTATAGTTTTATCAAGTTATGAAGATTCACCAAAGACAATATTATCATCACCATCACTTTATAGGGCTCATAGGAGCAGTCATTGTCTTTGGGGCAGTCACAAGGCATGAAAAGGAATAGTCACTAAGACTAAAGAGAGAAGCCATCATAAGACTAAAGAAAATTAGTGTATGAGATGATCAGACAAAAGGTAAAAGAGACAAGGAATGGTCATGTGATCACAAAGAGACTGTTAGTGTTTTAAAAAGCAAGAGAAGTATATGCTGGTCTTAAGGTCAAAGTCTGTCAGAACTCTTTGAGGTTTGCATTTTCCTTTTTAAACCTCATTAGCCTTATGAGCTATATCCAATGTCTAATACCCACAAGAATTGACAGGGTCATTGTGTCTTGCTTTTGAGATCCCATAGTGAGTAATTTCTTCTCAAACCTAGTGATTATAGAGACCCTAGTGACCCATTATAAGACATGGAGCATTAACAAATCTAAGAGTTCTTGTGTAGTGTATATAGAGTTGACAGGTTTTCCAATCAAAAGGGAATAGTGAAAAGTTGCTTAAAGCCTGTGTGAGATCATAAGAACTTTTAAGGTTTCTTGAAAATTCAGTACCTTGAGCAGAGTTTTTTAAGATCAATATCATTTTATGTGGGCTAGTTATAAACAGTCAACAGACATTACTGAAGCAGTCCTACATAACAGCTAGAAGGCAGTCTCTTAATAACTGTGAAAAAAATGGGCAAGTAACAGTCCTAATTACTGTGCTAAAAGATGAGACCAATGACTATAAGTAGATGAAAGCACCACATAGTCATCTCTATGCAAAAAGGAGTCATTTTTAGACCTGACAAATATAAAGAGTTTCAAAGGCTTTGGAGGATAGCCTTAAGACCAAGTTGGTTATAGATGTAGTGTATCTTTGTTGCCTCCATTTTGACAGCACTGACTATCTGAATATGTCAGTGGGTACTAACTTCTTTACTCGATCAAGGTTTACTCAGATGGGTTTCAATTATAAACGTCTAGGAGGATTTGGGTCATATGTCTTTATGGCAAATCCATACATCACAAAAGGAAAAAATAGAAATATGTATGAGTATATGTGCATGTCCAACAAGCAAAAAATGGAGTATTTTCCTCAAGTTTTTCACAGTATGAATAAAATAATGGTGCTACAGGAGGAAATGTCAAGTTATTACCTTCACAAATGAGCCATTTGGTCAAGATTTTTGACAGATGGAGTTCAAATGACTGCAATTTCTTCATAGAATCTGCAGCTATGAGTGACCAAACTCATATTTTCATAGAGAACATCAAGAAAGGAGGCAAATAAGGCTTAGAACCGTGGCCAAAATCTCATACAGAACCATAAAATTCAAAGAAAATGCAAGCAATGGAAATAAAAGCTACATTTTACCTTCTCAGAAAGACATGAAGGAATACATAGAAGCATGTATACACAACATATACAGTGACTAAAAACTACAGGAAAATCATGGGTTTTTTGCATTTCTTTTCCCAAAAAAATGAAATAGTCAACTCACCTTCAGTTATTGGAGCAGAGAATGTCAAAAATGCCTTCAAAAGGTCTTCAAAAGTAGCAAAGATGGCCACAGAAACCCTGTCACCAAACCCTCATGGCGGCAGAGAAAGGACAGAGCAAGATTTCAAGATTTGTAAAAATGCAAAATGAGGGCAAAATTTGCCTTTTTGTGCCCTAGGGTTTCATAACCCTAGAAGCCCGATGGGCTTTATTTTCTTTTTGCATTTGTTTTTCTTTGCATAATATTTAAAATGACCCATGGTAAAGACTTAACAACAAGTGATGCCTACGACAATGCCACGAGGTGGCCATAACACATCAAGAAGTTTTTGTTAAACCTTTTATTTCCTTGATATGAGGGTAGGCACTTCGGTGCTGATTATCATATTTTTTTTGTATTTATTTTCCTTGCATAAGATATAATGTAAAACAATAGATTTTGAATGATGACATTATGAATCATTTAAGACTTATTGTTGTCTTTTTTGCAAAGGAGGATAATATGAGAGTGACAGTAAGACTTTAGTGTCTTGGAGGGAATATAGCTTGGATTGTGAGGATGTGGCAGACATATGCCTAGAGCTTAGCTTCTTGTTTTTCCTTGGTGGAGTGAGAGCTTGACTAAGTCTATTGGCAGTTAGGAGTTGTCTTGACTACTTGGAGGGTATCTAGGAGTTTTGTTGCTCTTAGAGTCCTTTTTGGACTTATTTTCATGATCCTTCATGTTTGACTAAGTCCTGATGGACTTTTCCTTACATTTTGGACTCTTTTGGATGAGATCTATTGGCTAGATTTTAGGCTTTTTCTAGGCATCTGACCCAAATCAATTTGACATTCCTTCTTTTGTGGAACCATTTGGATAGTGGTGGTTATAGTCACTTTTGTGACTCTATTTCTACTGAGTTCTCACATGCAGATTTTAGAGACTGGTGATTTTATCATTTTTGCTCAGATTTTGATAGTTTGTAACTCACATTTTGGACATGAATAGCAGAGAAGACCTTGGTTATTAATGACTTTTGGAGTTTTTGCCTTCTTGATTCCTTGCTTTGTTGTGTGCATTTAAATGATTTGATCAATCTATTTGTGAGGTACTATCATTTCCTTATAGTTATGTCTCATGCTCAGCACCTATATGCAGGAATTTGTTTATGTAGGTCATAATTTGTGTCAAGTTTTGTGAATGGCTTGTAGTTGTGAAGTCACCTTCCTTCTAAAAGTTTTGAACATCAGGACCTTGTTGTGAAATACTTATACAAAGACATACAAGAATGAGTTGTGCAAGTTTATTTCAATTATTTTTAAGCACGTGTTGATTATCTAGGTTGTGTCCAAGGTCAGTTTGGTGCATCACCCATTATATTATAGATTCAGTTTATGCAAATCTTTCTTATCCTTTTCCCCAAGCAAGTTAATATAGGTGAAGCTCGTTAGGAAGCTGACCTTCTCTGGAGGTTGACCTCTACCTTCAAAGTGACCCATAGCTTTAGAGGTCTTCCCATGCTTCATCAAATAGACTAATTTATGCAATTAGTTAGGGTGCACATTTAGGTGATAACAGTTTTTGGCACGCTTGGTGGGACTATGAACTGATTCTCAGTCCATTTTCATACATTCCACTGCTATTTGGTGTGTACATCATTTGATTTCAGCCTTTTGAGGTGTTTTAAATACATACCTGGTGACTTCGAGGCTTTGGTTTAGTGAAAACCAGTGCAGAACAGTTTATACATTGCTGATATTGGTGTGTATGTTAGCAAAACCTGCCTTGGGAGGCAGGGAAAACACACACCTGATGACTCTGGAAGGAAATATCTATTGGTTTCAAGAAGACAAGTGCTGGTATGTACTTATTTTACTAAAAAATTAGACTTGATTTTTATTCTGAAAGATTTCAATGAGTTTTCAGTGCATATAAATGTCGCAGTATGTCTTCTTTTCAATGAAATATGTCTTACTTTCCACCATTTCATGAAAGTCCTATTCATACATCATTTTATGAGCCGTATCATAGCAGTCATATAGCTAGTTTTAGTCCAAACAACCCATTGACAGTTGATAACCAACCAGTCCATCATGCTTACCACCCTCCCACCCATGCAGAGACTCAAGAATCTCATTTTATGCCTAGCCAGCAATACTACTTCCCTAATCAGTTTCAAAATGATGAGAGAATGGAGATTGCAACTATCAAGAACATATGGTTTGACTAGAACAAGCAGCTAGATGACTTATAGAGGGAACAAGAATATTCTTTACAACAGAAGCCCATAAATGAGAAAAATTAGTTAAACCAGTCTGTTAAGCCTCAGTTTCGGTCATGTCAAGAGTCTAAACCAAATCATCAAATTACTAAACAGCCATGGCAGCCTTCTTGGACTAGGTATCCTGGTTATAAATTGCCAAATCTCAGTAAAGTTCTTCCTTCCATACCAGTCCAAGATCAGGAAGATGAAGAATCAAAAATTTTACCAGGAGGCAAGTCTGAACATGAAACTCTATGGCAAGAGGAGCAGTCGATTGCTATTGTTTATACCATGTCCCTAGTGAAGTATGAGCATAATACATGTGAAGAGGATGTAGGACTAGGCTTGTCACTGAATCCCTTACATTTTCACTCTTTTGATGAATTTTCTAATGTTGTTTATAAAATGAATGAAGGCAGCATTCAGAGGTTGTGAGGTAAAGGTCTTCAGTTGCGAAGACAAGATGCTCGAGTGTCATTGGAGAAGGCAACACATGAAGAGGAAGAATTGGTTTTCTTGTTTGATCAATTACCTGCTTTTGTTGAACAGGATGAGGAAAACTTTCAAGTACCTAGCTTGCCAACAATTTCAGACCAGTAAGAAGAGGTTCAACAATATGAGGATTTGCTGATTAAAACTAAGCAATCTAACAATGGGATCTTGGATCAAGTAAAAGAAAGTGAAAGTAAGCCTTTCTTGGAACTTGTACAGCTGGCTGAGGGCTATTATGAAGTAGAAAACAACCCTCCTCCATCAGAATTTCATGAAGAGTGTGAGGAAGAGTCATTTTGGGATGACCTTGAAGTTTTTGTCTCTAAACTGGATGATAAAGGATTAAACCTACTAGAAGAAGATGCAAATCATGCTAAATCAGGATAGTGAGTTCACAGGTTTGAACAAGAGCAGGAACAGTCTGTAGAGGAGATAAATGAACAAGAGGAACTTGGTGGAAATAAGGCTGATATGTTTTGGTATGATGGGCTACCTTCATTTGTTGGACAAAATGGAGAAGATATGACTGTGATAACCCAAGAATTGGGATAGCTACAGGTTGTTGAACAGTGTGATAAGTTCCTTGTTCGTGAAAGTCAATATGGAAATGAAGCTTTGGCTCATGAGGTATTTTCATTTTGGGATGATCTAAAGTCTATTTTGACTCAGGAGGAAGCCTCTTTTTGCCCAACTTTGGATATTGAGTTAGCACCATTTGAGGCAGCTGATAAAAATCAAGAAGAGAAGTAGCTACATGGTTTGGAACAACAAGGAACTAGCATGGAGAGTTTTGAAAGCACTCTTTCTAGAGGATGCCCAATTAGACATCTAGCTAGAATAGAGGCCAACAAGGATATTCATATCTTGCTTGCACCCAAGCATGAAGATACAGTTAGGAAAGAGCAGATTCAAGTCACTTTTCTACCTTAGGACAGGAATTTTTATATTCCATGTGAAAAGGTTAGTGAACTTGTGTATGTTCTTCAAGAGGTATTGCAGCTCTTTATCGAATTTTTGTTCATATTTCCTCTCTTTATAGCTATCCTCAAGCATGGTAAAAATTGTATACTATGTAGAAAAGGCAGCTACTTCACCCAAACAGTAAATGGTTTTGTTTGAGTTAGTGTCTTTCTTGGTTAGGTTTGAGTAGGTGTAGTAGTTTTTCTTTTCCTCCAAGTGCAGCTTCTGCACATATAGCTAGTTTGTTTCCTTTCTGCAGTTTTGTTTTTGGTTGGGTTTTCAAGGTCGTGCATTGTTCTGCTGAGTTGCGGAAGTTAGAAAATCTATTTGTCCAAATGTTTTAGAAGGCTCTGAGTGACCCCATGCCCAATGGATATGCTTCAGGCAACTGGTCTAATGTTTAGTAGGAAAACATATAGTAGATGTCACCAAAAATGTTACCTAAATTTCACTACAGCTCATTTAGGTAGAGCCTTGATTCAAAACTTAAAAGGTACATTTCATCTAATCTTTCATACATTACATTCAAGTGCATAAATGAAATAATCCAAAAAAAGATTGTGGTTATTAAATTACTGCATTTATTTGAGTGCATGTAACATAAGAAAGATTCATACAAAACTTTTCTGAATAATAATCTTTATTGAATGTAAATGTACATTATCTCACACAAGCCGTGAGATTAACTTTTTATATTCAACAAAATTGAAGAAACAATTTATACATGAATAAGAAAAAGTAAAGAACATATACATATAAGGGTAGAGGCTAGTCATTGCCTAAGAATGACTGGTTTTGGTTCTGATGTGTAGTCCTGTCATCCAGATTTGTCTGTCTTTCCAAGTTCATGTTATCTTCTTTTCCTGCATCTGGCAAAAACAATGATGTTAGGGTAATACTCTAAGAAATGAGTGGTCCCTAACTTGACATGAAAATGTACTTATGCATGCATAAACTGATCCTCAAATGCATTAAACAAGAAATGTATACTTTGGATGTCCTAGGAAACAAGCAAGTCATCAAACACATCCAAAGTATGCATTTATTTTTTCTAACAAGTTTGCTTCATGTACAGATACAGGTGAAATTCTGTTTCTGAGTGATTCATCAGTTTATATTATGAGTGGGGAAAATGTGGCTCCCAAAAGGGTTGAGCCCAACTCATAGACAAAACATTTCATGTGTATTCATCGAATACAAGGAAGACAGATTGCATAAAGAGAGTCATCAGACTGGAAGAGTAGCAGAGTTTCATGTAAGAGATATCATTATCCTTGTAAAAAGGCAATCATTGCATCTGCCAGTAAACAAATCATTTTAATTTTTGAAAAGCAGATCAGATATTAAAAAAAATAGCCTATATTGATGTGGCAAGGCTATCATAGCCAAGATAGAACAAGCAGAAAGTTACATGAGGACTGTCATACCTTAGCAGTGTGGTTTTGAATTATTATGATTACCTCTTTGTGAAATGAATAAAACATGGAGTCATATTGTGGAGCCAGAAACTTCAAGTGAGATAGTCAATACAACCTTTAAGTTTCCCTGCTAACTATAGACCATCAATGATACAGGGATAAGACTAAGTCAGGATGTAGAGACAATACTCCTATGTGGAAAGATATCCTTATGCTGATCTGAGAAGGTCAAGGGGGATGTAGAATAGTCTACCTACACAACTAATGGAAAGAAGCCTTAGCTCATTTGTTCGAGGCATACATATTGGTTGTCACAAGTTTGTCACAGAGCTAAGGAGCCTATAATAAAATAACTATGTAAAGGTGAATAGTGGTAGAAAGTGGCATGGTAATGATCAAGGAGATAGAGGATAGTGGACTATGATGAAGAGATTAAGTTTGTTGTAAGAGTTAGCTTGCCCTGTGGTTGTAATATCCCTCAATTGGCATCTCCAAACCCTCTTTCTAGAGCCTTTGTGCAACAGCCAACTATTGTCACACCATAGTGTAGTTCTATCAGTGAACAAAGAGGTTATACTAGAGGGAAATGAATGCCCTTCATCACAAGGTTTGTTAGATGTTAAAGGAACAACAGATGTTTTGGTACAGTAGATAGAGTAGCCAAAGAGGTCTAAGAACAATCAAGGAGATCATCATGTCATAATTCACCAAAAGATAGTCAGCCCATAAACAATAAAGGCAGCACTGTCAAATAGTGGGTATACTATCTTAGACTCAGAGACACGAGGAGGATACTCATTACAGAAAGGCATATATCTCCAAGTTTGTGAGAATAGTGACCAAAAGAAATGCATAAACACATTAAAGGGTCATCAATAGGTAGGACCTCACTATATTCTACAGAGGTTAGAGGGTTTGTGATTTATTTCCAAACAAGAGACACAGACAACATGAAAATACTAGTGTTAAAGTTTTTTTAAGGAAACTCGAACTCTACTGTTCAGTCAAAAGAAGTTCTGCCAAGATTCACAAATCATGTATGAACCCTAGAAAGTCTTACAGGTTCAAAAAGAGGAGCCAATTGTAAAAAAAGGTTTTGCAAATAACAAATATGGAATCTCTAAGCTTTCTTAAGCTCTTCACCATTTTAGGAGGACTACACTTTATTGGACAGTCATGGAAGAATAAAGGACAGCCAAGAGGAATAGTCTTGATATTTAAAGCAACATTGATTAGTCTTGATGCTAGGCAGTGAAAGGTCGTGGAGGACTGTTACCGAAGGGCAAGGAATCCTATACAATACATGTCCCAGAATTCATTACTAAGTCTATCCAAAAGATTCAAGGAAAAGTAGTTAATACTATTATAGACAGTCCAAAACAATAAATAGATGATTGACATAACAAATGAGAAGACAATTTACAATATGCAGTTGGGGACAGTCGCCAAGTTGACAGTGGTAGTATAGTTTTGTCAAGTTATGAAGATGCACCAAATACAATATGATCATCACCATCATTTTATAGGGCTCATAGGAGTAGTCATTATCTTTGGGGCAGTCACAAGGCATGAAAAGGAATAGTCACTAAGACTAATGAGAGAAGTCATCATAAGACTAAAGAAAATCAGTGTATGAGATGATCAGTCAAAAGGTAAAAGAGACAAGGAATGGTCATGTGATCACAAAGAGACTGTCAGTGTTTTAAAAAGCAAGAGAAGTATATGTTGGTCTTAAGGTCAAAGTCTGTCAGAACTCTTTGAGGTATGCATTTCACTTTTTAAACCTCATTAGCCTTATGATCTATATCCAACCTCTAATACCCACAGGAATTGACAGGGTCATGGTGTCTTACTTTTGAGATCCCATAGTGAGTATTTTCTTCTCAAACCTAGTGATCATGGAAACCCTAGTTACCTATTATAAGACATGGAGCATTAACAAATCTAAGAGTTCTTGTGTAGTGTATACAGAGTTGACAGGTTTTCCAATCAAAAGTGAATAGTGAAAAGTTGCTTAAAGCCTGTGTGAGATCATAAGAACTTTTAAGGTTTCTTGAAAATTTAGTACCTTGAGCAGAGTTTTGAAAGATCAATCTCATTTTATGTGGGCTAGTTATAAACAGTGAAAAGACATCACTCAAGCAGTCCTACATAAAAGCTAGCAAGCAGTCTCTTAATAACTGTGACAAAAATGGGCAAGTAACAGTCCTAATGATTGTACTAAAAGATGAGACCAATGACTATAAGTAGATGAAAGCACCACACAGTCATCTCTATGCAAAAAGGAGTCATTTTTAGACCTAACAAATATACAGAGTCTCAAAGGCTTTGGAGGATAGCCTTAAGACCAAGTTGGTTATAGATGCAATGTATCTTTGTTTCCTCCATTTTGACAGTACCGACTATCTAAATATGTCAGTGGGTACTAAGTTATTTACTCGGTCAGGGTTTACTTAGATGGGTTTCAATTATAAATCTCCAGGAGGATTTGGGTCATGTCTTTATGGCAAATCCATACATCATAAAAGGAAAAAATAGAAATATGTATGAGTATATGTGCAGGTCCAACAAGAAAAAAATGGAGTATTTTCCTGAAGTTTTTCATAGTATGAATAAAATAATGGTGATATAGGAGGAAATGTCAAGTTATTACCTTCACAAATGAGCCATTTGGTCAAGATTTTTGACAAATGCAGTTCAAATGACTACAATTTCTTCATAGAATCCATGGCTATGAGTGCCCAAACTCATATTTTCACAGAGAACATCAAGAAAGGAGGCAAATAAGGTTTAGGACTACGGCCAAAATCTCATACAGAACCATAAAATTCAAAGAAAATGCAAACAATGGAAACAAAAGATACGTTTTACCTTCTCAGAAAGACATGAAGGAATACATAGAAGCATGTATATACAACATATACAGTGACTAAAAACTACAGGAAAATCATGGGTTTTTTGCATTTCTTTTCCCAAAAAAATGAAATAGTCAACTCACCTTCAGTTATTAGAGCAGAGAATGTCAAAAATGCCTTCGAAAGGTCTTCAAAAGTAGTAGAGATGGCCACAGAAACCCTGTCACCAAACCCTCATGGCGGTGGAGAAAGGACAGAGCAAGATTTCAAGATTTGCAAAAATGTAAAATGAGGGCAAAATTTGCCTTTTTGTGCCCTAGGGTTTCATAACCCTAGAAGCCCGATGGGCTTTATTTTCTTTTTGCATTTGTCTTTCTCTCCATAATATTTAAAATGACCCGTGGTAAAGACTTAACAGCAAGTGATGCCTAGGAGAATGCCACGAGGTGGCCATAACACATCAAGAATTTTTTGTTAAACCTTTTATTTCCTTGATATGAGGGTAGGCACTCCGGTGCTGATTATCATATTTTTTTTGTATTTATTTTCCTTGCATAAGATATAATGTAAAACAATATATTTTGAATAATGACATTATGAATTATTTAAGACTTATTGTTGTCTTTTTTGCAAAGGAGGATAATATGAGAGTGATGGTAAGACTTTAGTGTCTTGGAGGGAATATAGCTTGGATTGTGAGGATGTGGCAGACATATGCCTAGAGCTTAGCTTCTTGTTTTTCCTTGGTTGAGTGAGAGCTTGACTAAGTCTGTTGGCAGTTAGGAGTTGTCCTGACTACTTGGAGGGTATCTAGGAGTTTTGTTTCTCTTAGAGTACTTTTTGGACTTATTTTCATGATCCTTCATGTTTGACTAAGTCCTGATGGACTTTTTCTTGCATTTTGGACTGTTTTGGATGAGATCTAGTGGCTAGATTTTAGGCTTTTTCTGGACATCCGACTCAAATCAGTTTGACATTCCTTCTTTTGTGGAACCATTTGGATAGTGGTGGTTATAATCACTTTTGTGACTCTATTTGTACTGAGTTCTCACATGTAGATTTCAGAGATTGGTGATTTTATCATTTTTGCTCAGATTTTGATAGTTTGTAACTCACATTTTGGACATGAATAGCAGAGAAGACCTTGGTTATTAATGACTTTGAGTTTTTGCCTTCTTCGTTCCTTACTTCGTTGTGTGCATTTAAATAATTTGATCGAGCTATCTGTGAGGTACTATCATTTCCTTATAGTTCTGTCTCATGCTCAGCACCTATATGCAGGAATTTGTTTATGCAGGTCATAATTTGTGTCAAGTTTTGTGAATGGCTTGTAGTTGTGAAGTCTACTTCCTTTTAAAATTTTTGAACATTAGGACCTTGTTGTGAAATACTTATGCAAAGAAATACAAGATTGAGTTGTGCAAGTTTATTTCAAGTGTTTTTAAGCATGTGTTGATTATCTAGGTTGTGTCCAAGGTCACTTTGGTGCATCACCCATTATATTATAGATTTAGTTTATGCAAATCTTTCTTATCCTTTTCCCCAAGCAAGTTAATATAGGTGAAACCCATTAGGAAGCCGGCCTTCCCCAGAGGTTGACCTCTGCCTACAAAGTGACCCACAGCTTTAGAGGTCTTCCCATGTTTCATCAAATAGAGTAATTTCTGCAAATTAGTCAGGGTGCACATTTAGGTGATAATAGTTTTTGACACACCTAATGTGACTGTGAACTGATTCTCAGTCCATTTTTATACTTTTCACTACTGTTTGGTGTGTACAACATTTGATTTCAGCCTTTTGAGGTGTTTTAAATACATACCTGGCGACTTTGAGGCTTTGGTTTAGTGAAAACCAGTGCAGAACAATTTATACATTGCTGATATTGGTGTGTATGTTAGCAAAACCTGCCTTGGGAGGCAGGGAAAACACACACCTGGGGACTCTGGAAGGAAATATCTACTGGTTTCAAGAAGACAAGTGCTGGTATGTACTTATTTTACTAAAAAAATAGACTTGATTTTTATTGTGAAAGATTTCAATGAGTTTTCAGTGCATATAAATGTTGCAGTATGTCTTCTTTTCAAAGAAATATGTCTTACTTTCCACCATTTCATGAAAGTCCTGTTCATACATCATTTTATGAGACGTATCATAGCATTCATATAGCTGGTTTTAGTCCAAACAACCCATTGATAGTTGATAATCAACCAGTCCATCATGCTCACCACCCTCCCACCCATGCACAGACTCAAGAATCTCATTTTATGCCCAACCAGCAATACTACTTCCCCAACTAGTTTCAAAATGATGAGAGAATGGAGATTGCAACTACCGAGAACATATGGTTTGACTGGAACAAGCAGCTGGATGACTTAAAGAGGGAACTGTTGGCAAGAGACACTATATGGAAAAATGATTGTTGTCATTGATGGCAACAAAGTTCATCCCACACATCTGCAGGACATGGTGTGTCGCTACCAGAAGTTAGAATGAAGATTGTTGAGGTCCGGTAAACAAGAACAAAGCTTGTGGCAAGGTCTGACAGATAGGTCCGGATCTCTTAGAGGAAGTATCTTGGTGAAGTGCAGATTTGGGAAAGTCAAGAGGACTACCTTGAGTAATAGATTCCGAGGATTTAGCCTCTGGTGATGGACAAGGGAAAAGATATGAATAGTTGAGTACCGGATTCCTGAGTGACAATGTGAACAGAGGAAGAACTGACTGACAGAACATCAGACTACTTTTTGGATGTGTTATTGATGGTGTTAAAGGTTATGAAGGCATGAATCATGTTTGGCCGACATGATTAATGATTTCTACAAGTATATGCTTGATCCGCATTACTTGATGTGTAAGGATTTAGCCGACAGAACAGAGTTTGTGAGAAGATTGACTGTTCCGGGTGCCGACTAGAAAGATAATGAAATCACTTGTGCGGATATATATAAAGGATGGATTTAGTTGTGAGAAGTGTTGTGGTGATATATGTGGTATGCGAAAAATAGTAGAGCTGAGCAGAGGCAGTAAGGAACGTCCGGTATGTGAAAGGAAAGCAGCATAAGAGAAGAGGAAAGATGAAGTGCAGCAGATCAGTGTACTGAGCCTAACTGGAATTAAACTCCAGCATATGTGAATGCTTCCAATCAGTTCAAGTATTGTATAACATTCTTTTGTAGACAATGTGTCTACTTGTAGGCAGTGTGCCTCCTTTGTGAGCAGTGTGCTCGGGCAGTGAGCCCTAATTGGCAAGTGCCATTTTGTATTTCCTTATTCTTCTAATAGAGAATAATCCTTGGGTTAATCACCCCATGGTTTTCTCCCTTAACAGGGTTTCCATGTCAAAAATACTGTGTCATGTGTTTTTCCTTTTCATGGTAATGTTTGCTTATTTGAATTAATGTTGCATTAATTAATAAGAAAGTTCAGAAAGAAGAAATAATTAGGATAACTGATTCACTCCCCCGCTCTCAGTTATCAACAATTGGTATCAAAGCTAAGTTCTTCCTAATAGAGTCTAACAGCTCGAGGAAGATCTGGGAGTCCAAATGGATGCATATGGTTTAAGGGAGCAACTCAAGACTACCCTTGAGGATCTTGAACAGTCAAACTCTGAAGTCAATGAATTAAAGGAAAGACTCAAATAGGCTGATGATTTCATGAGAGAACTAAAAGACAAATTAAGTCTCTCTATGAAAAAGAGAAAGGAGCTGCTTCAACAATTGGCAAGACAAGGTGAAGAAAATAATGCAAATGAAGAACTGATTGAGAAAACCAAGTTATGTGAAAAGTTATCAAAAGAAATAATTATCGTAAGACATGAAATGGAATCAGGAGTTATAAAGTTTACCTAAGAAATTGAAGAGAAAAGAAAAACTGAAGATAATCTAAGACAATCTCTCAAGGAGAAATCAAAAGATTGCCACTAGATGGATAGAATTATTAGACATCTTGAATCTAATCTTGAAGATGCTAAAGATAATGAAGAAAAACTTGAGGATCAAATTGTCTCTCTAAAAAGGGATCTTCAAACAGCAAATGAGTATAAAGAGAAATTCAAGATAAGCTCTGCTCAACTTGAAGTTCTTCTTGGAAGTCAAAACAAGGTAGATGACAAATGTGGTTTGGGATATGAGAAAGGAGAAAGCTCCGGATCTGGTCAGAAGAATTTTGGTTCAGAAAATCCAAGGAACAGGCCTATAAGACCTCTGGTAAGACAGCCCAATGCTCAAAGATATCCATCCTTCAATGGATATTGCCACAGCTGCAATCACTTTGGTCACAAAGCTAATTAGTGTAGAAAGAGAATGAATCAGACTAATTCATCCTTCTCCGGACAGTGTTTTAACTGCAAAAGGTATGGTCACAAGTCTCATGAATGCAGAAATATGCAAATGAACAAATCATTCAATGGTAGATGCTTTGCATGCAATAGAGTAGGTCATATGGCTAATCAATGCAGATCAAGAGGATATCAGTCAAATATGCAAAGAAATGTTGTTTGCCAAATCTGTAATAGGTCCGGTCATAATGCAAAATTCTGTAGAAGCAAGAATTAGGAGAAAAGAGGTCCGGTATATCATAATCAGAATCAAGAGAAGGGTAAACAAAAGGTGAATGTGGATGAAGTTAGGACTGAGATGAACAAGATTTGGGTAAAGAAAAGTTCAGAGAATGTAGAGGTTGGATCCACACCAGACTCTGGTGCTGATATTCCTTCCGGAAACTAAAAGGTGAGCTCTAGCTCAGGGGGAGACACAAAGAAAACCTTGTTCCCCCAGCCAGTTAAGTGGTGCCTAAAATTGGCACATGAGAAGCTGCGGATCAAAGGGTTTCTAGAGAAACATGTAAGGAAGGTCAGGTAAAGTTTTGAGAGATTCACAAGAAAATTTAAAAAGTTCAAATCCTTCAGAATTGGTCCGATTAAGCAAGTCTTCTAGTTAAACAGGTTTCTCACAAGATTGGCCCAGTATGAATCCAAATTGATACAACTTGATCTGCGGATACATAAGATGATCAGAAGGACAAGTGGATATGATGATTCATCACTAACATCGATCACAAGGGAATCATAATGACCCGGATGAGTTTCTTCCTCCTTGAACAAGGAAAACTAGGCAAACCAGAATAATGTAGGTTGAGCATTTATTGCAATATGATATTAGGGCTCGCAGAGCAATATAAGGGTTTTTCATTAATCACTCATTCATTCTGCACTCAAGAAGAAACGAAAAGCAGAGCTCTACAACGAAATTCCTCAAGTTCATCGAAGATCACTTGCAGAAGTCATTACTTCCAGAGATCAATTCAACCTACCCCGTGAAACTGATAGGCGCAAAAGGTATTTTTTGTTTTCAAATATCTCATTGCAAATCTCTTGATAATGGGTACTCTGAATATTGTAAAGATTTCTGATAGACCTCGCCCTACATTTAAGAAACATCCATACAAATCCTTGGAGGTAGACCCCCTAGGTGCATTTTCTAGTGTTCCGCATGGCGTTTTGCACACTGAAGATATTAGGGTTTATATA
This sequence comes from Cunninghamia lanceolata, assembly GCA_027924645.1. Taxonomy (NCBI): domain Eukaryota; kingdom Viridiplantae; phylum Streptophyta; class Pinopsida; order Cupressales; family Cupressaceae; genus Cunninghamia; species Cunninghamia lanceolata. Next base: position 8,267,751 of record BSBN01001344.1, on the reverse strand, counting down.
CATGCAAACATTGAAGAGTTTGGGGAATTCAAACTAAGAGACTTATACCACAAGCAGTTAATAGATGATTGTTTTGAGATCAAACCTCAGTATAAGAGCATCTGGGAAAAACACTTGGATCAGTTCATTCATTTCCCCTGCTTTGAAGAAAATGAATGGGTCCGGTATGTATTGAGTAGGGTACATGACAACTTTCTATGGCTGAACAGACCTTGCAAAATCACCAAGGAAGCAATTAGGGCAGTAACTAGTTTACACTCCTCCAGAGGAATACCTGTCCTCAAATCTGTCAAAAAAAACATTGTAACTGAGGCCACTGGATCAAAATTTGATAAGAGGGCAATGACCATTGAAGATATTACTGACCCGGATATCAAGTATGCATCTATGATAATAGGATACAAGATATATCATTCTAGTAGGGAGAATTCAGTATCCAGAATTGCAGTATACACGGCCTATGAGATCTTGAGAAAAAATGCAGAATATGATCTCTATGAACTTCTCTTGAGCTAGTTAATGGAAAACATACAAAAGATCAAAAAGGACAAGAAAAACTCTTTCAAATATGGTGCACTAATAGTATGCTTATTTTTCTACTTCATGAATGAGTTGCCCAGATCAAATGGATGGGTATGGCAGAATGACAAACCGGTAGCAGTTCAGATCAGAGACTATTTGCATGGGCTTGGGGATGCTAAAGCAAGAAATACAGCCATGTGGGTATACTTCAAAAACTTTCAGAACATGATGCAATCAAGAGAAAGGTTTCCCCAGTCTCTTGTTGAGAAATACAAGGACACAGTCTGCTTTATGGTAGAGACTGATCCGTGCTTAATGGAGGCAGTAGAACCAAGGGAAGTCTAGATCATGCCCATGGGCTATGAAGTGGATGAACAGATTGTGGAGCTACATGTTCAACACATGCTGAGTCAGCCTAAAGATCCAAAGGCAGAAAGGTTTGAAACCTTTGAGGAGCTGAGTGTAAAGATCCATGTGGAACTCAGAGAACCAGAGATGAAAAGGAAGGTGAGAAAAGAAGTAGAACATATTGCACAAGGCCTTGGGATCTCAAAGGAGGCACTTGATGCCAACCAGGAAAAGAGACAAAAAGCTGATGAGGAGAAGAAAGAGGCAGAAAAAGGAAGCAAGAAAAGTGCTCCGGTAGAAACTTCCACCTGGACCAAATCTTCAAAGAGACCAGCACTTGTCTTAGCTAAAAGCTCAAAACCAGAAGTCCAAGCATCTGGCAAAGGAGTGAAAAGGTCAAAGACAAAAGCCACAAAGGGCTTATGCAAGTCAAAGAGATGAAGAAGAAATTGAATCAGATGAGGGGGTAAAGGAAATAAAGAAGCAGAAGAAGAAAGGATTCAGTCAGCCCTCCTCAGACCAAGACAAGGAAGAAATAGTAGAGGAATTTGTTGAAAAGCCCACCCTGACCCTAGAAAGTGTAATCAAATCAGTCACTGTGGATGGAAACCTTCAACCAATGGCTGAATTCTATGATGATTACAATGAGGCCGACCAAAAGATCTTGCAGGAAGCTACAATTAGGTATCTGAACATTTACAATAAAGCTTTTATTGAAATTATCTCTCTAATTCCTAAGAGTCTAGAGAAGGAGTTGGAAATGAGAAAGACCAATGCCATGGCAAAAGACCTTGAGATCCGGGAACAAATAGCTATTCAATTATATCCTTCAATTGATCCCAAGACAATGAACATGGTATTCAAAGACTGCAAGGATGAATTCAGGAGCAAAGCAAGGATGAATTAGCTTATGCTTGGTGAGACTGACAAGGTAGCCAAGGACACTGAAGAGATTCTTCGGAAAACCTTCAAAAGATTTAATCTTCCTATCATAGAGGACTTGGGTATTGATCCTACAAATGTTGCAAAAGAAACTCTTGAGAAAATGTTAGAAGAGGTGGGCCCCAAACAGACCAACATTTCCCCTCTGGTTTCCCCTACAGTCTCCAGATCTAAAGGAGAAGAAAAATCACAGGAGAAAGAAGCAGAGGTGAAGGAAAAAGAAGGTGACAGTGCAAAGGTTGCAGAACGACAGAGGATTTTAGCAGAGAAAACCACAACTGCTAGTGGTGGGAATGTAGGAGAGAAAACTCCAAAGGACAGCTCCAAGACTGCAGAAGAGAAGAAACATCTATCTCCAGCAAGAGACACTGCACAAACTATCCAAGAATTTTTGAGCAAAGAAACAATGGAGATTGATGAACCAGATCTTCTACAAGGTCCATTCAATTTTGACTCTCTTTCTCTGGTACAGACAATGAAGATAGCTTCATTTGCAAATGTTAAGGCTAATGAAAAACTCCTAAAGTCTCATATGGAAGACTGTGAGTTGATAGAAGCTACATCCGGAGTGCTGGAAAAGATCATACCATCTTTTCGAAAGGATCCCACAGCCTCCTCTTCTGGTAATCTCAAAACCTTAGTCAGCAGTGTTAGTACACATTTTGATTCTCTAGAAAAATCAACTGAAGAAAAGGTTCGGAAGGAGTTTTTGGATAAGAGATTCTCAGAGGTACAAGGATTAATCACTAATGATAGGAGAAATATGAGTATTGGGATAAAGAGCTTAGAAAATGCTCTTAAGGATGGTGGTGAAATATACAAATTTTGTATCTCCTGGTCCAAAGTAACAGTAGAGATTGAGAAGAAAATAACGGAGCAAGAGGATAAACTACTAAGTTTGTCTCAAAGTTTTGATCCTCTCTCTTCCTCCATAGTAAATCAAGAGTGTCAAACTATTGCAATCACAAATGCAATAAAGAATTTTGAGAAGGAAAGGAAGAACATGATCAGCCGGATGGGTGAACTTAGGAGGATCATTGTCCCTAAGTTAGAGGCCATGCATGAGGCCATAAGTGAAGCTCAAATCATAGCCCAGACAAATGATCTGACATATCTAAAAAGGGTAGATGCGTTTTCATTCCTATTGAGTGGGCATATCTCAATTTTGGACAGGATGAAGCAGAGTTGGGCGACAGAAGTTGTACAGTTGACAACTTTTGCAAACATACTTAAGTATATGTTAGTATGCCATATGTATATACTTATGCGGCTAAGTATAGTAAATTTTTTAAAAATTTTGGTGTGCGGACCCTATCCTTTTCCATTGATGTCAAAGGGGGAGTGAGGAGTAGTGAAAAATGAGGAATCCAACTAAGGGGGAGCTCCAGAAAATGTATATAAAGAAAGAGCATCAACCAAGGAGGAGCATAGTGTAAACACTTAGTCATTTTTCACTAAGTGTTGCCATCAATGCCAAAGGGGGAGATTGTTGGCAAGGGACACTATATGGAAAAATTATTGTTGTCATTGATGGCAACAAAGTTCATCCCACACATCCGCAGGACATGGTGTGTCGCTACCGGAAGTCAGAATGAAGATTGTTGAGGTCTGGTAAACAAGAACAGAGCTTGTGGCAAGGTCCAACAGACAGGTCCGGATCTCTCAAAGGAACTATCTTGGTGAAGTACGGATTTGGGAAAGTCAAGAGGACTACCTTGAGTAATAGATTCCAAGGATTTAGCCTCCGGTGATGGACAAGGGAAAAGATATGAATAGTTGAGTACTAGATTCCTGAGTGACAGTGTGAACAAAGGAAGAACTGACTGACAGAACATCAGACTACTTTTCGGATGTGTTACTGATGGTGTTAAAGGTTATGAAGGCATGAATCATGTTTGGCCGACATGATTAATGATTTATACAAGTATATGCTTGATCCACATTACTTGATGTGTAAGGATTCAGCCGACATAACAGAGTTTGTGAGAAGATTGACTGTTCCGGGTGCCGACTAGAAAGATAATGAAATCACTTGTGCGGATATATATAAAGGATGGATTTAGTTGTGAGAAGTGTTGTGGTGATATATGTGGTATGTGAAAAATAGTAGAGCAGAGCAGAGGTAGTAAGGAAGGTATGGTATGTGAAAGGAAAGCAGCATAAGAGAAGAGGAAAGATGAAGTGCAGCAGATCAGTGTACTGAGCCTAACTGGAACTGAACTCTAGCATATGTGGATGCTTCCAATCAGTTCAAGTATTGTATAACATTCTTTTGTAGACAGTGTGTCTACTTGTAGGCAGTGTGCCTCCTTTGTGAGCAGTGTGCTCGGGCAGTGAGCCCTAATTGGCAAGTGCCATTTTGTATTTCCTTATTCTTCTAACAGAGAATAATCCTTGGGTTAATCACCCCGTGGTTTTCTCCCTTAATAGGGTTTCCATGTCAAAAATACTATGTCATGTGTTTTTCCTTTTCATGGTAATGTTTACTTATTTGAATTAATGTTGCATTAATTAATAAGAAAGTTCAGAAAGAAGAAATAATTAGGATAACTGATTCACCCCCCTCTTAGTTATCAACAGGAACATGAATATTCTTTATAGTAGAAGCCCATAAATGAGCAAAATTAGTCAAACCAGTCCATTAAGCCTCAGTTTTAGTCATGTCAAGAGTCTAAACCAAGTCATCAAATTACTAAACAGCCATGGCAGCCTTCTTGGACTAGGTATCCTGGTTATAAAATGCAAAATCTCAGCAAAGTTCTTCCTTCCATACCAGTCCAAGATCAGGAAGATGAAGAATCAAAAAATTTACCAAGAGGCAAGTCTGAACATGAAACTCTATGGCTAGAGGAGCAGTCGGTTGTTGTTATTTATACCATGTCCCCAGCAAAATATGAGCATAATACATGTGAAGAGGATGTAGGACTAGGCTTGTCACTGAATCCCTTAAATTTTCATTCTTTTGATGAATTTTGTAATGTTGTTTATAAAATGAATGAAGGTAGCATTTAGAGGTTGTGAGGTAAAGGTCTTTAGTTGTGAAGATAGGATGCCTAAGTGTCATTGTAGAAGGCAACACATGAAGTGGAAGAATTGGTTTTCTTGTTTGATCAGTTACCTGCTTTTGTTGAACAAGATGAGGAAAGCTTTCAGGTACCCAGCTTGCCAGTAATTTTAGACTAGTAAGAAGAGGTTCAACAATATGAGGAGTTTCTGATTAAAACTAAGCAATCTGACTATGGGATCTTGGATCAAGCAAAAGAAAGTGAAAGTAAGCCTTTCTTGGAACCTGCATAGCTGGCTGAGGGCTATTATGAAGCAAAAAACATCCCTCCTCCATCAGAATTTCATGAAGAGTGTGAGGAAGAGTCATTTTGGGATGACCTTGAAGTTTTTGTCTCTAAACTGGATGATAAAGGATTAAACTTGCTAGAATAAGTTGCAAATCATGCTAAATCAGGATAGCGAGTTCACAGGTTTGAACAAGAGTACAAATAGTCTATAGAGGAGATAAATGAACAAGAGGAACTTGGTGGAAATAAGGTTGATATGTTTTGGTATGATGGGCTACCTTCAGTTGTTGGATAAAATGGAGAAGATATGACTGTGATAACCCAAGAATTGGGATAGCTACAGGTTGTTGAATAGTGTGATGAGTTCCTGGTTCATGAAAGTCAATATGAGGTATTTTCATTTTGGGATGATCTAAAGTCTATTTTGACTTAGGAGGAAGCCTCTTTTTGCCCAACTTTGGATATTGAGTCAGCACCATTTGAGGTAGCAGATAAAAAGCAAGAAGAAAAGCAGCTACATGATTTGGAACAACAAGAAACTAGCATGGAGAGTTTTGAAAGCAGTCTTTCTAGAGGATGCCCAATTAGACATCTAGTCATAATGGAGGCCAACAAGGATATTCATATCTTTCTTGCACCCAAGCATGAAGATACAGCTAAGAAAGAGTAGATTCAAGTCACTTTTCTACCTCAGGACATGAATTTTTATATTCCATGTGAAAAGGTTAGTGAACTTGTGTATGTTCTTCAAGAGGTATTACAGCTCTTGGTTGAATTTCTATTCATATTTCCTCTATTTATAGCTGTCCTCAAGCACGGAAAAAATTATATACTATGCAAAAAAGGTAGCTACTTCACCCAAATAGTAAATGGTTTTGTTTGAGTTAGTGTCTTTATTGGTTAGGGTAGAGTAGGTGCAGTAGTTTTTGTTTTCCTCCAAGTGCAGCTTCTACACATATAGGTAGTTTGTTTCCTTTTTGTAGTTTTGTTTTTGGTTGGGTTTTCAATGTCGTGCATTGTTCTGCTGAGTTGCAGAAGTCAAAAAATCTATTTGTCCAAATGTTTTAGAAGGCTCTAAGTGACCCCATGCCCAATGGATATGCTTCAGGCAACTAGTTTGATGTTTAGCAGGCAAACATATAGCAGATGTCACCAAAAATGTTACCTAAATTTCACTACAATTCAAATCAGGTAGAGCCTATTGTTTTAAATAAGGAGGTGAAATTCATTTTTATAATTTCCAATGTTACATTCAATTGTATAAGCAAAATCAGGAAAAAAATTTACAAAAAGCTGTAATGGATCATTGCATTGACACAAGTGCATATAACAGAGGAAAGTAATCTTTATTGAATGAAAATATCTCCATTGTCTCACACAAGCCATGAGATTAGCTTTCGCTTATTCAATACAAATTGAGAAAAGCATATACATGAATAAGTAATGAATGTAAATAAAGGAGTATAGAATGAGGGTAGCCAGTCATTGCCTGAATGACTGGTCTATCTGGACAGTTGTGCTATTGACTTGAGCTTCCTTGGTCTGTTGTCCTATTTCCCTGCAAAAGATGAGATAAGGTGTTAGAGCAATGTCATTCTAAGCAATGACTGATTACATTCATTATATACGCATTCATTATACATGTATAGGCTTTTCAACAAGATGCATAAAATCAGTCATGCATACCTTAAATGTACCAAAAAATACTAAAGTTATCTAATGCATCCAGGGTATGCATTTTTATTATTAATAGATTTGCTTCATGTGCAGATACATGTGTAATTAGATTTCTGTTTGATCCATCAGGTTACATTATGAGTGGAGAAAATGTGGTTCCCACAAGGGTTGATCCTAGCTCATAAATATTGCAGAAGATCTCATGAATGTTCAATAGAAACAAGGATCAACTTGTACAACAAGATCTATTCATATACTTTTAAGAGGAGCAGATAGGGGGTATGATAAATAAGTGAATCTTCATGATATAAGGCAACTGGAACATCTTTTGCTCATCATAGTGTATTTCACATCAAATAGAATCACAAGAGTTAATGAAGATATGTAAAATAGTCATGCATCTCAGTCAAGGATAGTGTACATTTCAAAGGATAGAATACAGAATAGCTGTTACAGGTGATCTCTTGAAGAACTATCAATAATACTGCCATCAATGGATCACTGTCATACATATCAGTTGTTTGAACAGGTTATGCCAAGGTTAGCTAAGCCTTAAAAGGTTATGAAGATATAATGATTCTAAAAAATGATGAAACCCTATCAAATAAGTGGTAAGACTATCAAAGACCTCGAGAACACTATCAAATGCCTGGGAGGTTGTACATTGACTTAGAAGTCATGTACTAAAGGACATCAATCAATGAAGAAATGGAACAACTACATGGTTCTCAAGTATTTGCCAGCAGTCAGGACAGTTAACAATCATAAGAGACATCATGAAGGTTCAAAGGTCTCTAAGACCATCTTTAGAAGGTAGTCACCACACTAGAATAAGGGATTTACTAAAGAAGATGATGACATCAAGATATAGTGTGTTGGTCATGAGCTGAGCATGACTGTATAATAGCACAGAGGCCATAAGGTGCATCCATAGTAGTCAAAACAAAGAAAACATCACTCAGTCATCACATGACACTGTTGGGATAGTCACAAAGATTTTTACAAAGGCAGTGAATGCAAGACGTTTATGACTGCCACTACAGTGTCATGGAGCCTTTATCAAAAGGGTCATACAAGAAACTTAGCCATCATGAAGTGTAAAAGCATGAAGACCATTATGATAGCCTTGACAAATGTGAAACATACATCACATTCATAGTATGAAGGAATGAATCAGGTAATGCAAATTTTCATCATTTCCTATAGCTTTGTCTTTTTCAGTGTCAATAGTCAAAAGTAGATAAGTAAGGAAGTAATCATAGGGATCTTCTTGAAAGAGATAAAGAAGGTTACAAATAACCTTGACATAGCATGAAGGAATGAGTAGTCATGATGGTATGACTGTGACAGTCATAAATTTTGAGTAAAAGACATAAGATGAATAATAATAGTATGCTGTTAGAATATCAAGAAGCAACAGAGTATCAATGGGAGTGTTATTAAAGATGAAACGACAACAAAAGCACAGTCAGAGTTGTCTACAGTCAGTGTAGAGAGTAGTACCAAGATAGATTGGTGAGAAAGAGTTTCAATGAAGGATATTTACCAAATGCAAGAGACAGTCACTTGAGGAACTGTCTTAAAGCAACAAGAGACAATCACTTGAGGAACTGTCTTAACGCATAGTGATGCAGTCAGCAGAGGACTGTCATATAGTTTGTTACACAAGGATGTATCGCCATTGTAATAACAGATAGATCTCTCATAATGAAAGGAGGACTGTCAAAATACAAAGATTTATAAGCTTGCATCAGTATAAAAACAATCAAGAAAATAGTGACAGTCTCAGTGACTGTTACAAAGGTCAAATAACAGTGTTCAGAAGTGCTAGACAGTTGTAACATTGTCGGGAGTCTAAAGGAATGTGCCCAGTTATTCAAGAAGTCTAAACTTTGTTAGAGATTCTACTAATAAAAATGAAAGATATTGGAAGAACAACAAACTACTATGATGAAGACATAGCAGCATCAAAAGGACAAAGCCAAGACAAACATCATAGAGCAATGTGGAAGAGGACTGCCAAGCAATATCAAGAGATAGTCAAATAACAAATACTACAGTCATCTCTGTCATGAAAGCACAAAGACAGTCCAGCATTGAAAACAATAGGAGGACATGGTGATAGTCAAAGGCGGAGATATAGTGACAGAAGAGGCATTCATGCAGGTACTAGCTGTAACCCTAGCTAGGGTTTCAGTTGAAAGAAACCCTCTACAGAAGACCTGTAGCTTATGCTTTTTGGAAATTAGGTCATAACAATGAAAGAAGCCAGAGCCATCCACAGTGGACCTGAAAATGAAAAAATATTGGCAGTCACCATTGTTGATAAGGAGTCAAGGCATGTCTGGAGACAGTGAATGAGCATCTCAACAGCTAGTATAAAGGATGTCAAAGATATATACTAGCTACAAACCCTAGCTAGGGTTACAGTTGAAAAGAAGTGTTCATCATAGAATGGTAATAAATACTCAGAAGACATAGAAACCCTCTACAAAAGACTAACAAGAAAACCCTTGTTTTTTCATTTTTTCAAAAATGCCTTATTCTTGCAGAAATAAACCAGAATAAGTGTTTTTCTCATGGCCATTCAAAAAATACAATGAGGTTTTTGGCAAAACCCTAAGGGGTAAAAGTTCATTAGGAATGGTAAGGACAGGTGTAAATTTTCATATTTTTTGTGGCTCATGCATTGAAGAAAAACAATCATTTGTGCATATCTACCTCAGCCACACAAAATAATGAAACATTTAGCATATGCAGTGACAGTGCCAAGAGACAGCCATACAAAAATGAAATTTTTATAGCATGTACAGTGGATAGAAGCTATAGGAAACCATAGGAAATTGTGAGTTTTTTGCAATGCTATCTCAGAAAGGAGACTTCATCAAACTTACCTACAACAAAAGGGAAGAAAACTACAAAAAAGGTCATAGAAAATGCCTCGAAGTCAACTGCAGGAGCCCCAGCCATCAAACCCTCATGTCGGCGGCAAGGAAACAACAAAGCAAGTTTTCAAGAAACAAAAGTGTAAAGTGAGGGTTCCAAAATGCTTTTTGTTCATGGGTTTCAAAGCCCTAAAGTGCTCGATGGGCCTTTTTTTCCTTTTGCATTTTTATTTTTCATTGCATATTTTTTGATAAAGCTGTGGTCAAAACTCAATAACTTGTGAGCCCTAGGTGATATGCCACGAAGTGGTCATCAATGTTAAGACTTAATTAAGTCTTTTGTTCTCTTTTCACTTCGGTGTGTTTTGTTTCACATTTATTTTCCTTGCATGTAATATACAATGTAAAACAATAGCCTCAAGGTGATGACTTTATAGATCTCTTAAAGGTTATTGTTATCTTTTATTGCAAGAGAGAGGGTAGGGGAGTGTGTTGAGAGTTCTTTTTGTCTTTGAGAAGATATAGTTAAGTTTGTGGAAATGTGGCAAACACATGCCTTTGTTATAGCATCTTTTTCTGCCTTAGAGGAGAGAATGTTTGACTAAGTCATGTTGACAGTTAGTAGTTGTCTTGACTACTTGGAGAGTATCTAGGAGAGCTTTATTGCCTTTTAGATTCCTTTTTAGACTTATTCTCATGAGTCATAATGTTTGGCTAAGTCCTAATGGACTTTTTCTTGTAGTTTGGGCATTTTTGGAGAGGTTTTAGGCCCTAGATTTTAGGTTTTTTCTGGGCATCCAACCCAAATCAGTTTGGTTTTCCTGCTTTGGTGGAACCACTTAGATGGATATAGTCACTTTTGATTGACTCATTACAGTAGTTCTGATTATGCTACTTGTAGAGACTTGTGATTTTGTGATCCTTGCTCTAGATTTTGGCAAGATTTGTAACTCATGTTACCAATTTACTTGATATGATATACAGAGAGAACCTTAGAGATTGTTGATTGGAAGTTGTGCGTATCTATCTTATGCATTTTTGTGCTCATTATCTGATTTGATGGAGTTAACTATGAAGTAAGTTTATTTCCTCTTAATTTTGTCTTGGAAAAGAGCCTTTTTGTAGAAAGTACTTATGCAGGTTACAAGTTGTGTTTAGATATGCATTACTATTAAGTGTGAAATTACTATTCCTCTTAAAAATTCTGCAACTATAGACCTGTTTGTGAAATATTTATGCAGAGGTATAACTGATAAATTGTGTCAGAGTTATTTCAATCACATTAACAAGTGTTTGGGTTGTTATTTTCATGTTCCTCATTGAAGATAGGTGTATCACCCTTAGAGTTAAATTTTAGTTGTAGAACAGAGCTTTCTTACCCTTTTCCTTGTCATAGTCATAGAATAGTAAATTTTTAGGGGAGACAAAGTGAGGAAGCCAGCCTTCTCCAGAGGTTGACCTCTACCTATAAAGTGACCCACAGCTTTAGAGGTCTTCCCATGTTTCATCAAATAGACTAATTTTTGCAAATTAGTCAGGGTGCATATTTAGGTGATAACAATAAGCACTAAGAGTAAAATCATTATCCTTTGGATACCATAAGCCATGATCTGTAGTGCCTTTTAAATATCTCAAGATTCTCTTTACTGCCATCACATGTGATTCTCTTGGATCAGCTTGAAATCTTGCAACAAGACAAACTGCATGCATAATATCAGGTCTAGTTTGAGTTAGATAAAGTAATCCTCCAATCATGGATCTGTACTTTTTTTGATTAGTTTTGGGTGATTCATCAGTTTTTCTCAATTTGTAGCCAGTCACCATGGGAGTACATACTGGTTTAGAGTCTTCCATCTCAAACTTCTTTAACAACTCTTTCACATACTTAGACTGAGATATGAAGATTCATTTATTTGATTGATTCATTTGCAAACCTAGAGATAAATTTATCTCACCAAACATAGACATCTCAAACTCTTTCTACATTTCACCAAAAAATTTCATACACATACCTTCATTCCCACCAAAGATGATATCATCAATAAAGACTTCAACAATTAAAATTTGATCACCATTAATCTTGAAATAAAGATTACTGTCAGCAGTACCTTTATTGAATCCTAACTGCAATAAGTACTTATCCAACCTTGCATACAAGGCCCTAGGAGCTTGCTTGAGTCGATACAATGCTTTCTTCAACCTACATACCATATCACCTTGATTTGATAGTTGGAATCCTTTCGGTTGCTCAATGTAGACTTCCTCTTCTAACTCCCCATTCAGGAATGTAGACTTCACATCCATCTCATACACTTTGAAATCTTTGTGAGCTGCAAATGCCAAAAACATTCTGATTGCTCCAATTTGAGCTACTGAACCAAAAGTCTCTTCAAAATCTATCCCTTCAATTTGAGAATATCCTTTGCACACAAGCCTTGCTTTATTCCTTACAACTTTTGTAATTTCATTCAGCTTGTTCCTGAAGACCCATTTGGTTCCAATAACATTTTTGTCAGCAGGTCTAGGAACTAATTCCCAAGACTCATTCTTCTCTATCTGTATTAGTTCTTCTTCCATTTCCTTAATCCAATATCCATCATTGCAAGCTTCATTCATAGTTTTTGGTTCAACTGTAGAGAGCAGACAATAATTCACTTGTTCTTCTTTAACTCTTTTCCTTGTCAGTACTCCTTTCTCTTTGTCTCCAATAATTTGATCTTCAGAGTGATTGATTCTTACATACTTGGGAGTCTTAGCAATTTCTGGAGTCTTTTCTTCTTCACTTTGATTGTCTTCTTGTTCAACTTTTTCTTCATAAGTTATATTAGCAGGTTCATCTGACTCATAGCCACTTTGATCTGATGTTTTTCCTTTGCCTTCATCCACCTTAACATTTGCACTCTCCACAATATTTTTCAACCTTTTGTTGTAGCACCAGTAGGCCTTACTCTTGGTAGAGTATCCAAGGAAGATCCCTTCATCACATCTTGCATCAAAATTCCCTAGGTCTTCATCTCTTCTGATATAGCACTTCCTTCCAAAGACTTTGAAGTATCTTACTATTAGAATTCTTCCATACTACAATTCATAGGGGGTTTTAGTGCCATTAACTTTCACTTAAACTCCATTTTGAATGTAGACAATAGTATGTATAGCTTCTTTCCAGAAGACTTCCAGTAGGCCTCCTTCCTTCATCATTATTCTAGCAGCTTCTTGAACTATCATGTTCTTCCTTTCCACAACTCCATTTTGCTGAGGAGTTCTAGGTATAGACAACTGTACTTTTATTCCTTGATCTTCATAGAAAATATTGAATTCATTTGATGTGAACTCACCTCCACTATCAAACCTCAAGCATTTGATTTTCAGCTCTATTTCATTTTCAACCATTGCTTTGAAGGATTTGAACTTCTCCAGTGCTTCAGATTTGTCTCGTAGAAAAGTAACCCAAGTCATTCTAGAATAATCATCAATAAGCAACATGAAGTACCTGTCACCTTGTAGACTTCTTATCCTTGTAGGACCACATAGATCTATGTGAACTAGATCTAGCAAACTGACAGAAAATTATTCTTTACACTTGAAACTTGTTCTTGTATGCTTCCCTAACTGACATTTCTTGCAAATAGTATTGGTGGGTTTCACAAGTTTTGGTAAATCTCTTACAGTCTGACCTGAACTTATCTTTACCAGATTATCAAAATTTATATGACACAACCTTCTATGCCACAACCAACTTTCATCTACTTGGGCTAATAAATAGTAATCATTAGTTCCTCTTAATTGATAGATGTTACCTTTGGTCTTCTTACCAATAGCAATCACAGTTCCAGAGCTTTCCATTATCTTGCATCCATTGTCTTTGAAGCTCAGATCATAACCTTTGTCACACATTTGACCAACACTCAAAAGATTGTGCTTAAAGCTTTTCACATATAGGACATTGTCAGTAGTATGCTTCACATCCAATGAAATAGATCCTTTTACACAAATCTTACCAGTTGTATTGTCTCCAAACCTAATCAGTCCTCCATCATATGTTTCCTAACTTACAAACTTACTTTTGTCACCGGTCATGTGATGTGAACATCCACTATCAATAATCCATTTATCCTTGTCTTTCTCAACCTGAAAAGCCAAAACACTTTCTTCCACTGGGTTTTCTTCCTTCACACAGCTCGTAGGATTAGTAGATAGGTTCTTCTTTAATAGTAATAAATAGGCATTCATTTTCACTAGTACTAGAATCATCAGATTCATCATCAGTCACACCTTTATCATCAAAATCTCTAACATAGTAGCATTTATTTGGAGCTCTAGGCCTATTCTCAAATCTTTTTCTATTCCTTTCAATTCTTTTAGGACATCTGGAAACATTTGAAAGGTAATTTGCCTTTGAACTTACTAGAACCTATTTGTAGTCTATCAACAAAGTTGGCTTCAATTTCATCAAGCTCATCATCAGGTTCTACCTTGTACTTTTCTACTCTGGAGATCTTTTCTGAAGTACTAGCTTTAAAAATAGTTTCTACTTTTGGCAGAGCATCACCAAACTCTCTCATTTCAAAAGCAGTAATCTTACCAAGAAACTAATCCTTATTAATCTTTTTAATAGTCATTATTTATTCAATTGCAACTACCTTGTGAGCATAGGATTTAGGTAATGACCTAAGAATTTTCATCACAACTTCAGTTTCATCAATAGTTCCTCCCATACCTTTGATTCCAGTAACAAGTTCATCAACCTTTTGCATGAAGGATGTTATGTTTTCATCTTCTACCATCTTAAGACCTTCATATTTGGCTTTCAGTCCCTGCAATTTGGCACTCTTTACATAATCGTCTCCTTCATACAGATTACACATCTTATCCTAGACTTCTTTAGCATACTCATAATCCATGATCTTTATTAAATCAAAGTCAGTCAATGCACTCAGCAAAGCATCTTTGGCTTTTATATTTACCTCATATTCTTTGACTTCATCTTCAGTTGTCAGACCATTCTCTGGCATGGTATATTTAGTCTGTGTCACTTGCCATACTTTATAACCAATACAAAGCAGATGACTTTTCATGTGAATCTTCCAAGTTGCATAATTCATCCCATCAAACTACGGAGCCTACTTCTTGTAAGACATACTAGATCTACCTCAAGCTATTAAGCTTACCACCGAGGAACTTGGCTTTGATACTAATTGTTGAAATACACCAAACAATTGACAGGGGGGTGAATTGGTTGTCACAAAAACTTAGAATATCAAACCATTAACAACTTAATTACTGATAATCAGATGTAACCATGAAAGCATGAAACCATAGACTTAATCATAATCACACATCCAACACAGTAGACACTAGATTTTTTACGTGGAAAACCCTAAAAGGGAAAAACTGTGGTGGGTGTTATCCCACAAAAATATATGAGTTATAATAATACTAAAAAATAGAGGCTCACTACCCAAATTGCTCACTACCAAAGGGTGGCTCACTGCCAAAGTGGTGAACTGATTAAGTAGCATCTACTCCATGCTAGGATTAAGTTCCATTGAAGCACAACATAACTTCTCTGCTCTGCTCTTTCACACCTTCACACTTATCTCTTCATATTCACTCACTACACACTTTTCTGCAACTCTATTAAATATTTTTATACAATTCATCAACCTTGAAACGTACATCAAGGTCGGCATTACATTCATCAAACATTGGAAAATTCTCTAAGGTTGGCATTACAATAATACAAAGAAATAGGTCTAGAGCTATTACAAAATTTAGCTAAGGAAAGATGTAGAGAAGTATGATGCACATGCCACGCCTTAGATGGGACTCAAACACAATCCTCCATGCCACAACATGCTTATATAATCTTCAATGCATCTCCACAAATAGTGAAAACAACCAAGTCAACCAAGACTAGAGTTAACACTAGGTCTTCTATGAACATTCTTCTTTCACAATCTAAACTTCTCTTTGCGGACCAATCTGAAAGTAGGAACATGATCAGGAGACATCCATAAGCACATTGTAATCACCAGGAACAATTGCACGATCTCTAATCACTCTGTCAAGAAGATTCTTCAAACTAGAGCACAAGAACAACATTGTCAGCTACTGTTATAAGAAAAAGCTCATTTGTAGACCACCAAATCATGAACCATTTGAGTTGAAGGCACATAACATCATCTCAGACTTAACTCTAGAACCACAGATCAAAATACTTCAATGTGGAGGAATGCGGAGCATAATAATTTCTCCCTGTCACCACCAAACATACAGGAAAAGCCATTTTCACTATGGTGAACATAACTCACTCAAATCTTCATACAGGAGGCTCAAACTTGGAATATAACATCTTCAGATAAACTTCTAAATAACTTCTAATCTGCAGAAAAAGATATTCATCCTATAGGAAATGCAGAGTAATCTCTCAGACTGTTCTTCTTTATGCAATACAATGTTTCCACCGCAACTCGCTGTTTCTAATGGAGGGGCTAATTTTATCAATATTCTCAACATCAAGATCACTTAAATAAGTAAATACAAAGCATTGTACTCATTACAAGAAAGCAACAAGATAGGAGCACAGTTGACACCAATGACAACACCGATTAGGCACATACTTGCAATAGATTCTTGGCCTAAGAACATCAGATGCCTCAAGTGAAAAATCAATTGTCAAGAATCTAATGAGTACATATGAGAGTGTGGGTTCTACCTCAGGCACCAAGGATAGTGATGTCACACAATGTGTCATTACATAGACAATAGTAAGCCAACAAACAAAGAAAGCTCGCCTCATTAGAAAGACAAGTCAAGCATTGAAAATAAGTAGAAAAACTCTAATGAGAGCTATTGAAAGATGTGAAAGAGTTGAGGACCCAAACACAAATGAATTGTGGTCATTCTTTGGGAGACTCCCACGGAAAGACAAAGTTGTTGTTGAAGCCTTGAGATCCATTATGTTAAAGAATTTTGGAAAAATAACACAAGGGTATCTCCTAATGCAAGAGATGTTGTGAGAAGGAGAATTGGTTGTTGAAACCATGAGCCACATCCAAAGCATTTTTTGGATGTGACCCAAACACAATTTTTAAAGAAATGTCAAGAGATATATCCTCAAATTAAAATTTGTCAAAGATATTTTGGAATGCTAAAACCTTTCTATGTCATAATAAATCACACACACACTACTTGTTGTTGTAGATTACATATTAAATTTTCTAACCATTTTGATGTTTATCGGTCTATATGTTTAGATTTGCATACTAACAATGTTTTGCAGGATTGTAGCATACGTACCCCACCAACTAACTCAAGAGACTTCATATCAATATTTTTTTGTGAAAGAGAGGAAGGTCAAATATTCTACAGGAAATTATGCTTGGATGGCACATGTTAGCATTGTAGTGGCTTGCAATGTATGCCAATATGTGAACATATGGAAAGCACACATGTGGTTGGAAATGAACTAGTAGAGTTCAGCAAGTATAAAACAATGGCCTACAATACAAAAGATTGTAAAGAAGCAAAGAGGTTTGATTTGGTTATTCAAAAGATTCTAGTGTATTAGTTTATGTTTACATTTCATGACAATATAGTGTACGAGTATGCAAGGCATGCCCATAGAGCTTGATAGTTGGCCTTGCAATTCAAGTTATGCAAGGACACATTTCCACTTGGTACCATCATTTCAGTTCTTGAATTTGCAGAGAACTACACTCTACAACCATAGAATGAGAAGCAATCACAATATTACAACTCTACGTAGGTTGATATATTTGTGCAAATAACATTCATTCAATGTAGAAGATAGTACAGAGGATGACAAGAAGATCTTGAGGGAATATCATTTTTATATTAGTGATGATCACACACATTCTACATAGTTTGTGCAAGGTTTATTTCATATGTTCTACCATGATTTGGCAACAGGAACATATCATTTCATCAGCATATCATATGGTCAGATAATTGTGCATCACAATTCAAGAGTGCGTGGATGTTCTATTGGTTGAGTAGGATGCATATGATGAATGGTGTTCAACATATGTAAAATTTTGTGAGGCCAAGCATGGAAAGGAGAAGCATGATGGTGCAAGAGCATGTATCAAAAGAGCATTGGCATGAGAAGAGTTGAAGTACAAAGACAATGCAAAGTTGACAGATGCGAGATCTATTGTTGAATGGTGTAACACTACAATGGGTCTAAGTAATGAAGGTAAGTCTACAGTTTGTAGATATTTTTGGTTGGTTGATGATACTAACATTGCAAAATATGAGGACTATTGTACATTGACAAGATCAAGTGAGCTACACTCTTTTAGAAGTTCTAATGCAGGTTCATGGAGTATTCATACATGGCATATGGCATGCTTTTGTTCTTCATGTACATATGAAGCTTGGTATGATTGTGAGTCAAAGGAGAGGGTTGATTATTGGTGTACAAGAGGCCTATGCCCAATTGATCATTATCGACTACCGACAGCACTACAAATGACAAAGATTGAGTCATCGGTTGATTTTGACAATGTTTTAGATCTAGTTCAACCAGGTGTTATTAGCATTGTAATTTAATTAAATTCAATATGCTATCTTATTTTATATTTTTTCTTGTATTGCTGATTATATTCATCAAACTAAATGCACGTATCAATGTAGGGCATGTTTATGTAGTTATTGCAGCTAAAGACAATGAAGAAGGAATGGATTATTATTTGTGTCATTGTGTTGAGGCAAAAAAGAAATTAGATTCCCCTGTCATAGATGGAGAAAACATCAAGTACCCTATAGGATTAGTGGTTTTTACTGGAACATGGCTTAGAAGGTACCCACTGAAGAAGTTTGATGTGTGGGTGTTCAAGGAGTTTGACACACATAGGAAGATTCTTCATTATTCTAACCTTGTTGTGGCTTCAAACGTTCATTTGATCAAATATGGGGGTAGACCATTGAACATGACCTTGTGGAAGGTTCATGAGTCTGATCACGATACAATACTTGACACAATAAAGAGTAGAGTAGACCTTGATGGTTCATTGGATTGAATTAGTGGAATGATAGAAAGGTATGTTATTTTTCTTTGCTATCTTGATTTCACTTTGTATATTTTAGCTACTCATTTTAGCTGAATAGTGCAATTGCATTTGCATGCAAGATTTTAGTATGATGAAGGTAGGCATAATCCTTATGAAGTTGTCTTTGGAAGGAAAGTAAGGTAGGTTTTCATGATTATTTCATGATGATATGTCCTTTACTTTCTATTTCATAATGAGTTTTAACGATGTTACTATGAGTTCTATTTCAGTTTAATGATGTTACTATTTCATAATAAGTCTTAATGACAAACAATTGATAGCAGTGGTAAAGGCAACCTCAATTGATGCCCTACAAGACATTGGATCAAGTGAGAACACCTTTATAATATTCAATTTTCATCTACTAGAAAGGTATTATGACTGAATTTTTACATTTGGCATCTCTTGGGGCCAAACGGATGGTGCCAATGCATCTGGGTGGGTGGATAAATGCTAGGGGGGATGTCTTTTCGATGGAAAAACCTCATGGTCATTCTTGGCTATATCGAACCTAGACAATCTCTCAAGAGCCCTAAGAAAAAAAATCTAACAAACTTTGGATCGATTGTTCCATCAAACTGTGACACCTAGGAACATCTTCTTTGCTTGTATAGGTGGATGTTAGGTCCACCTACAAACACCTACCTCAATTTTTGCTAAATCAATTTCATTTGCCTATGGTGGCAATGAATGCATTGTTCCAAAATGCTTCATTCCCATGTAGTGGAAAGGTGCTAGGAGTGACATTTTGCATTCCATAGCTCGTGGGGCTGAACGGACTTCACCAACATGTTGGGGTGGGTGGGTAAATGGTAGGGGAGGTCTCATTTCGTGTGCCAACCCTAGTCATTTAGGATCAGTAGGCTACCAACAAATTCCCTTAAGATCCCTAAGACCAAAAAACTACCAAACTTTGACAGAGCAATTCTCAGAATTCGGGGTAGCTGGGAACATTTTGTTTGGACCTATAGGTGCACATGGGGTCTGTCCATAATAACCTCTCTTGGTTTTGGTCGAATCCAGTTTGTTTGATTGTGCCGAAATCAAATGCATTCTTGCAAAATGCTTCAGTTTCATGCAGTGGAAAGGTGCTAGGAGTAAAATTTTGCATTCCATAGCTCATGGGGTCAAACTGACTATGCCAACACATTCAGGTGGGCAGGTAAATGCTAGGGGAGGTCTCATTTCGTGTGTCAAGTGTCTCAGTCGTTCTGGGCTGAAAGCTATCGACAAAGTTGAAAGGCACTAGGAGTGTCATTTTGCATTCCATAGCTCGTGGGGCCGAACAAACTTCTCCAATGCATCAGGGTGGGTGAGTAAATGCTAGGGAAGGTCTCATTTCATGTGCCAAGTGCCCCAGTCATTCGGGGCAGTAGGCTACCGGTAAAGTCCCTTAGGACCTCTAAGACCAAAACCCTGCCAAACTTTGACAGAGCAGTTCTCAAAATTTGGGGTAGTTGGGAACGTTCTGTTTGGACCTACAAGTGCACATGGGGTACATCCAAAATAACCTCTCATGGTTTTGGTCAACTTCAGTTCGTTTGACCGTGCCCAAATCAAATGCATTCTTGCACAATGCTTTAGTTCCATGCAGTGGAAAGGTGCTAGGAGTGACATTTTGCATTCCATAGCTCATAGAGATAAAGGAACTTTGCCAATGCGTTAGGGTGGGTGGTTAAATGCTAGGGGAGGTCTCATTTCAAGTGCCAAGGGTCCCAATCATTCGGGGTAGTAGGCTACCGGCAAAGTCACTTAAGATCCTAAGACCAAAAACTACCAAACTTTGACGGAGTAGTTCTTAGAATTCGTGGGAGCTGGGAACATTCTGTTTGGACCTATAGGTGCATGTGGGGTCCGTCCACAATAATCTCTCTCATTTTTGGTCAACTCCAGTCCATTTGATCATGTCGAAATCAAATGCAATCTTGCAAAATGCTTTAGTTTCATGCAGTGGAAAGGTGCTAGGAGTGACATTTTTCATTCCATAGCTTGTGGGGTTGAACTAAGTGTGCAAACACATTTAGGTGGGTGGGTAAATTCTAGGGGAGGTCTCGTTTCGTGTGCCAAGTGTCTCGGTCATTCTGGGCTGCAAGCTACCGACAAAGTTGAAAGGTGCTAGGAGTGTCATTTTGCATTCCATAGTTCATGGGGCCGAATAGACTTTGCCAACACATCGGGGTGAGTGGATAAATTCCAAGGGAGGTCTCATTTCATGTGCCAAGCACCCTAGTCATTCAGGGCAGCAGGCTACTAGCAAAGTCCCTTAAGATTCTTAAGACCAAAAAAATGTCAAACTTTGACGGAGCAGTTCTAAAAATTTGAGGCAGTTGGGAACATTCTATTTAGACCTATAGGTGCACATGGGGTCCATCCACAATAACCTCTCTCAGTTTTGGTCAACTCCAATCTGTCTGACCGTGCCGAAATCAAATGCATTCTTGCAAAATGCTTCAGTTCCATGTAGTGGAAAGGTGATAGGAGTGACATTTTTCTTTCCATAGCTCATGGTGCTTAATGGACTTTGTCAACATGTCAGGGTGGGTGGGTAAATGCCAAGGGAGGTCTCATTTCATTTGCCAAGGGTCCCAATTATTCAGGGCAATAGGCTACTGACAAAGTCACTTAAGATCTTAAAACCAAAAACTACCAAACTTTGACGAAGCAGTTCTCAAAATTTGAGGTAACTGGGAATATTCTGTTTAGACCTACAAGTGCACGTGGGGTCCATCCACAATAACCTCTCTTAGGTTTGGTCAAATCTAGTTCGTTTGATCATGTTGAAATCAAATGCAATCTTACAAAATGCTTTAGTTTCATGCAACACAACATTGCCAGGTGCCATATTTTTTATTCTTCTCATCGTGGGGCCGAATCGACTACACCAGCATGTTGGGGGTGGGTGGGCAAATGTTAGGGGAGGTCTCATTTTATGTGTCAAGTGTCTCAGTCGTTCTAGGTTGTAAGCTACCGATAAAGTAGAAAGTTGCTAAGACTGAAATTTTGCATTCCATAGCTCGTGGGGTCGAACCGACTACTCCAACACATTTGGGTGGGTAGGTAAATGTTAGGGAAGGTCTTGTTTTATGTGCCAAGTGTCTCAGTCGTTCCAGGCTGTAAATTACCGGCAAAGTCAAAAGGTGCGAGGAGTGACGTTTTGCATTCCATAGCTCATGGGGCCGAACAGACTTTGCCAATGCATCGGGGGTGGGCGGGTAAATGCCAAGAGAGGTCTCATTTTGTGTGCCAAGGGTCCCAGTTGTTCTGAGTTCTAAGCTACCAACAAAGTCACTTTATCGGTAGCCTACAGGCTAGAATGATTGGGACCCTTGGAACACGAAACAAGACCTCCCCTGGCATTTACCCATCCACCCAATGCATTGGCATAGTTGGTTTGGCCTCATGACAAGTAGATAAAAAAATATAGCACCTAGCAAGGTTGTGCTGCATGAAACTGAAGCATTTGGTAAGAATGCATTTGATTTTGGCATGGTCAAATGGATTTGAGTTGACCAAAACTAAGAGAGGTTATTGTGGAAGGACCCCATGTGCACCTATAGGTCCAAATAGAACATTCCCAGCTACCATGAATTTTGAGAACTACTCTATCAAAGTTTGGCAGTTTTTGGTCTTAGGATCTTAAGTGACTTTACTGGTAGCATGCTTCCCTGAATGATTGGGACCCTTGGCACATGAAATGAGACTTCCCTTGGCATTTACCTACCCACCCCAACTCTTTGGTGAAGTCTGTTCACCCCCATGAGCTATGGAATGCAAAATGTCACTCCTAGCACCTTTCCATTGCATGAAACTAAAGCATTTTGCAAGAATGCATTTGATTTTCGGCACGGTCAAACAAACTAGAGTTGACCGAAACCAAGAGAGGTTATTATGGATGGACCCCATGTGCACCTGTAAGTCCAAACGAAACATTCCCAGCTGCTCTGAATTCTGGGAACTACTTCGTCAAAGTTTGGTAGTTTTTTGGTCATAGGGATCTTAAGGGACTTTGCTAGTAACCTGCTACCCCAAATGACTGGTGTGCTTGGCTCACAAAACGAGACCCCCCCTAGCATTTACCCACCCACCCTAATGCATTGGTGTAGTTGGTTTGGCCTCATGACAAGAAGATCAAAAAATATAGCACCTAGCAAGGTTGTGCTGCATGAAACTGAAGCATTTTGTAAGAATGCATTTGATTTCGACACGGTCAAATGGATCTGAGTTGACCAAAACTAAGAGAGGTTATTGTGGAAGGACCCCATGTGCACTTGTAGGTCCAAATAGAATGTTCCTAGCTACCATAAATTCTGTGAACTGCTCCATCAAAGTTTGGCAATTTTTTGGTCTTAGGGATCTTAAGGGACTTTGTTGGTAGCCTGTTGCCCCGAACGACTAGGGCACTAGGCACACAAAATGAGACTACCCCTAGCATTTACCCACCCACCCCGATGTGTTGGCAAAGTCCATTCAGCCCCATGATCTATGGAATGCAAAATGTGACTCCTAGCACCTTTCCACTGCATGAAACTGAAGCATTTTGTAAGAATGCATTTGATTTCAGCATAGTCAAATGGACTAGAGTTTACCAAAACTGAGAGAGGTTATTGTGGACAGACCCCACATGCACCTATAGGTCCAAATGGAATGTTCCCAGCTGTCACAAATTCTAAGGACTACTTTGTCAAAGTTTGAAAATTTTTTGGTCTTAGGGATCTTAAGGGACTTTGCTGGTAGCCTGCTGCCCTGAATGACTAGGGTGCTTGGCACATGAAACAAGACCTCCCTTGGCATTTACTTGACTATCCCAATGCGTTGACGAAGTCCATTCAGCCCCATGAGCTATGGAATGCAAAATGACACTCCTAACACCTTTCCACTGCATGAAACAGAAGCATTTTGCAAGAATGCATTTGATTTGAAGATTTGAACTCTAACTATACTAGTTCCTTATTTTCCACCGCCATTGCTCATGCATATCATTTTGTAGATATTAGACCATTTAATGAAGCCTTAGAAGTGTTATGGGTTAGACATTTTGCTAGATAACTCAAACCATAATGGAACGACAAAATTATATATGGTGTTCTCATTGCCCTGAGGATTCAATCAAGTAGTCCTTAGGTTGATATGACCATCCTAAGCTTGACATATGACTGCTACCATTTGCATATAACTATACATTTATAAAATGAGTGTTCTAAGATCTTTATAACACCTTCTTTGTTTTGCTAGGACAACACTATCCTAATATGTGGGACAACACTATCCTAATATGTGTTGACAATGCATTACTAATGTAAACTTGTAGAATTCCTTTGTACATACCCTTGGTCTGAGATACAAAACAATAGAATCTTTTCTAATAAGGACAATATTCTGTACCTAGGGCTAAATTGACATGTGATTTGGCTCCCCATTATAGTCCACACTGTCTTATGGCTATTACCTTACATGATATGTGAGTGAGTTCTGATTATCATGAATATCCTTTTTGTTGCAAGTATGAGGTTAACCAGTGTTGTCATTGATGTCAACATACTCATATTGCATTGGTAAGAAGGATTGGATGAGTTGTGTGCTATTGTTATTGAGGAAATCAGTCTCCATCTGGAACAGTGAAGAACAGTGATGAGAAGAAGACAATAGGTTGAGTATCAAAGGATGTGGATTAAAGGGTTTGTAGATATGAGTCTTGAGATGTTCCAGTCATGATTTCAGAGGTTCGCATAAAGATCTAAAGAAGTTATGGCTGTTTGTGTGGAACCGGTTCCGGCAGGTGTTTAGTGGTGACAGAGGGTCACAAAAAGGTCTGGTGTGATCCGGAATTGTATCTTCCTATTCTACGGATTGGAAGGAGTGTTTGGGATGTCCTTGTGATGTGTCATCTTGATGTGTGAATGGTTTAGAGGTCCGGAAGTACCTTTTACTTTATGACAGTGGCGGTAGTCTGTGTTCTTGAAGTTCCAGATGATGAAGAGAAGAATTCTGGTAAGCTGATGAAGTGCGGATGTTCTTGATGATTCAGGGAAGGTTGTGATGATCGTTGGATCATGTCCAGTTCATGTTGGCAGTCCGCATTGAAGTTAGAGTTTGGATTTGATGACCACCGTTATTGGTGTTCTTCTGGAGACAGGCCAACCGGATGTATTACATGCCTTGTGAATGATCTTGTGGATGTTTGCCGACTTAGATGGATGTTCCTAAGTCGATGCCTTGTATAAATAAGGGTTTGTGAATTCAGTTTGAAGTGTGTGTGGTGTGGATGAGTGTGGCATAGCGAAGAGAAGTGCGAAAGGTAGAGCAAGTGTTTTGGGCTTAAATGGAACTGATCCGGACATGGTAAAGATGCCATTCTCTAGTTCAAGATTGTGATTCTTATCACTTTGTAGACAGTGTGTCTCTTATAGGCAGTGTGCCTCTTTGTGAGCAGTGTGCTCGGGCAGTGAGCCCTAATTGGCAGGTGCCATCTTTTTCTTATTCTTCTAACAGAGAATAATCCCTGGGTTAATCACCCCGTGGTTTTTCCCTTAACCAGGTTTTCCACATCAAAATCTTGGTGTCTCATTTGTTAATGTTTATCTGCTCTGATGTTTATGCTTTATGCTTTCATGAATGGTTAAATTGCTATGCTAATAAATAACATAGTGGATCTGATTGTTTTGAGTTGAAAGAAAGTTTAGGATAACTGATTCACCCCCCCTCTGAGTTATCAACAATTGGTATCAAAGCCAAGTTCCTCTGAAGAGAGCTTAACCACCTGAGGAGATCCCGGATGTTGTCATATAAGAAGGACAGTCTGAAGTTTGATGGAACCAACTTCACTCTCTGGAAAGGCCGCATGAAATGTCACTTGGAGTGTATGGGAAAGGCATACTTATCCATGGTCACAAAACCCTATGTACCTTCACAGGGTGGTCCAACAACTCTGAATGAAATCACAAATGCTAAAAACAATCTGCAGACCAGAGAAGCTCTTCTAAGTGCCTTGACTGACTCTGAACTCTCAAATGTTATTGACCTACCAACTGCATATGAGATCTTGGTTAAACTGGAACTTCTGCATGAAGGAGATGAGTTTGTTAAGAGTGCAAGATTGCAAAGTCTCAAAGGGAAATTTAAAAGATTAAAGATGAGAGATGATGAAAATATCACTACCTTTATGCCAAGGGTAAATGAGCTGGTGTGTGGAATCAGGAATGCTAGTGGAACTTTGGATGAAAATGAGATTGTTTGCAAAATTCTAAGATCTCTTCCTGCTGCCTACAAAATCAAGGTTGCTGCCATTGATGAATTCAGAGCCCATACAAGTGTCACAAGAGAGCAATTGACTGGCAAACTGGTTGCTTTTGAAATGACTGAGTTTGGAGATGATCACCCCAAGACTGAATCTGCATTCAAAGCCAGTGCCTATATGAAAGGCAAACAGAGATTTGATCTGGGAGAGAACTCTTCAAGTAAGCTGTCATGGTATGAACAAGCAAGGAAAGATATGGAAGAGGAAGAAGTAGAAATAGCTCAACTTGAAGCCCTCATTGCAAAAAGACTGCTAAGAGGATCCGGTAAGTATGAAGAAAAATTACCTTTTAAATGCTTCAACTGCAATAAGATTGGTCACTTTGCCTCAAGATGTCCAGAAAGATCTATAAGGTCATATTCTAACAGACAAAGGTTTCAAAAGAATTGTTATTATGTTCATGAAGAAGCTGATAATGAAGGAGTAACAGATGATGAATCAGAGATAGGAGACAAATCCAGAAATGAATGGGTGCTTATTGCTATCAAGGAAGAAGATCCAATATCTATCAATCATAAGGTTGAAGAAAGAGCTTTGGCTGCCCAAGTCCAAGAAAAGGATGATTGGGTTATTGACAGTGGATGCTCTCACCATATGACTGGTGACAAGAACAAGTTCTTAGAGTGGGAAAGATATGAAGGAGGAGTGGTAAAGTTTGGTGATAATTCAGCTGGTAGAATTAGAGGTAGGGGAACTATTTCTTTTGATGGAAAGAACAAAACTGGTAATGTACTGTATGTTGAAGGATTAAAGCACAATCTTCTCAGTGTTGGACAGTTAGTAGACAAAGGTTATGATCTCCGGTTCAAAAATGGAAGATGCAGGATCTTTGAAAGCTCCAAAACTGAGATTGCATCCGGTGCTCAAACAAAAGGTAATATCTTCCATCTGGTTGGTTCTAATAAAAGTTGTCTATTTGTTCAAGTGGATTAGAGTTGGTTATGGCATAGAAGGATGTGTCATGTAAATTTTGATAACATCATCAAAATAAGCAATACTCAGGCTATTAGAGATCTTCCAAAATTGGTAAAACCTACAAATGGTTTGTGCAAAGAATGTCAGCTAGGTAAACAGAGCAGAGTTTCATTCAAAGGCAAAGATCAGTCCTCTACTAGATTATTGGAACTAGTTCATACTGATTTATGTGGTCTGACAAGAGTCAAGAGTATGCAAGGTGATAGATACTTCATGTTACTAATTGATGATTATTCCTGGATAATGTGGGTCACCTTTCTGAAAGAGAAGTTAGAAGCCTTTGAAAAGTTCAAAATCTTCAAAGCTATGGTAGAGAATCAAACTGGATTAAAACTGAAGTGTCTGAGGTCTAATAGAGGTGGTGAATTCACTTCCGGTGAGTTCATAGACTTTTGTGAGAAGCATGGCATAAAGAGACAGTTGTCTACTCCTAGGACTCCACAGCAGAATGGAGTAGTTGAGAGAAAGAACCAGACCATCCAGGAAGC
Source organism: Cunninghamia lanceolata (assembly GCA_027924645.1). Taxonomy (NCBI): domain Eukaryota; kingdom Viridiplantae; phylum Streptophyta; class Pinopsida; order Cupressales; family Cupressaceae; genus Cunninghamia; species Cunninghamia lanceolata. The sequence continues at coordinate 8,240,253 of BSBN01001344.1, read as the reverse complement.
TGCTAGGACAATGATGTTGGAAGAAAATGTTCCTCAGATGTTTTGGAGAGAAGCTATCAGCATTGCAGTCTACACTCTCAATCGAGTTCAAATCAGAAACAATACCGGTAAGACCCCCTATGAACTTTGGTTTGGCATCACTCCTACTGTGAGATATTTCAGAGTATTTGGTAGCAAGTGTTATATTAAAAGAGATGAAGATCTAGGAAAGTTTGATGCTAGAAGTGATGAAGGAATTTTCTTGGGTTACTCCACTCAAAGCAAAGCATACCAGTGTTACAATAAGAAGCTGAGAAAGATGATAGAAAGTACTAATGTGAAAGTTGATGAAGGAATTGAGAAGCCCTCAAGATTTTATGAGTTTGATGAAGATGATCAAGATGATGTTCAGGCTCAAGGAACTCAATCCTCTCTGGTAATTCAGAGTCAGACTGATCCGGTTAATCAGGAAGAAGAAATAGGTCTGATTGAGCATGATCAAGAAGCAGCAATGCAAGATACTCCCAAAATTCCAAGGTATGTAAGACTGAACCACTCTGAAGATCAGATCATAGGTGACAGAAGCAAAGGTGTGCAAACTAGGAGGAATGTTGCTCAAAATTTGGATGAATGTTGTCTGATTTCAAAGATTGAACCTAAGACAATAAATGAAGCCTGCAATGATGAAAATTGGACCAAAGCTATGGAAGAAGAGTTGATGCAAATTGAGAAAAATCACACTTGGGATCTTGTTTCTAGACCTAGTAACAAGAATGTGATTGGAACCAAATGGGTCTTCTAGAACAAACTAAATGAAGATGGTGAAGTAATCAGAAATAAAGCTAGATTAGTCTGCAAAGGCTACTCTCAAATAGAAGGGATTGATTTTGATGAAACTTTTGCTCCGATGGCAAGAATTGAAGTAGTTAGACTATTTCTTGCATTTGCTGCCTTCAAAGATTTCAAAGTGTATCAGATGGATGTCAAATCTGCTTTTCTGAATGGTGATCTAGAAGAAGAGGTGTACATTGAACAACCGGATGGATTTCAGTTATCTGAGCATGGTGATATGGTCTGCAAATTGAAGAAGGCACTATATGGTCTAAAGCAAGCTCCAAGAGCATGGTATGAAAGGCTAGACAAACATCTTTTGAAGACTGGTTTCAATAAAGGTACTGCTGATAGTAATCTATATTTCAAAATTGATCATGAAAATATCTTGATTGTTGAAGTATTTGTAGATGATATCATTTTTGGGGGAAGAGACAGTATGTGTAAAACTTTTGCAAACCAAATGAAAAGTGAGTTTGAAATGTCAATGCTCAGTGAAATGAATTTCTTCTTGGGTCTACAAATCACTCAGACAAAGAAAGGAATCTTTATCTCTCAGACCAAGTATGTGAAAGAACTATTGAAGAAATTTGGAATGGAAGATTCAAAGCCAATGAACACTCCTATGGCTACCGGATGTAAGTTGAGTAAAGATGATGACTCTCCTAAGACAGATCAGACAAAGTATAGATCAATGATTGGTAGATTATTGTATCTCACTCAGACTAGACCGGATATAATGCAGGTAGTTGGTCTTGTGGCAAGATTCCAGGCTGATCCCAGAGAATCTCATGTTATGGCAATCAAAAGAATTTTTAGGTACTTGAAAGGAACAATTGAGTATGGTCTATGGTATCCCAGAGATCATGACTTTTCTCTTCATGCGTATACAGATGTAGATTGGGCAGGAGATGTGGATGATAGGAAGAGTACAAGTGGAGGAGCTTTCTTTTTGGGAAAAAGGTTGGTTTCTTGGCTAAGCAAGAAACAAGATGCAATATCTCTGTCTACAACAGAAGCAGAATACATTGCAGTAGTAGGTAGTTGCACTCAACTCTTGTGGATGAAGCAAATGTTAAGAGATATTCAAGTAGAATATGAGGAACCTATCACAATTTTCTATGATAATTCAAGTGCAATAAATATTTCTAAGAATCTGGTATTACATTCTAAGACCAAGCATATATCTATCAAATTTCATTTTCTGAGAGAACAAGTGAACAAAGGTGAAGTTAGATTGGAGTTTGTGCCCTCTAAGGATCAACTTGCAGATATTTTTACTAAACCTCTTCCCAAGGACTCTTTTGAGTATCTCAGGGAGAAGTTAGGGGTCATGGCCCCTCCGGTGATGCATTAGGATGCACTGTTGTGCATCAGTCTAGTGTATATCACAGTCATATCTTGTGATCCGGATTGATGATGTGGAGCTGCTACTAAGGGGGAGCAGCTGGTATGATTTTGATTTGTTGGAATAGCAAGTATGAGCCCTTTTCCATTGATGTCAAAGGGGGAGAGAAGACATGTGAAAAACACGTGGTTGATGATCAAAGGGGGAGCAGTAAAGGAAAAGAAGACATGTCAAGAGTTGTTACTGATAGGGGGAGCTGTGGCAGAAAGGAGAAGTTCTTGTCTTGATGGTTTTTCACATCATATGTTGCCATCAATGACAAAGGGGGAGATTGTTGCAAGTATGAGGTTACCAGTGTTGTCATTGATGTCAACATACTCATATTGCATTGGTAAGAAGGATTGGATGAGTTGTGTGCTATTGTTATTGAGGAAATCAGTCTCCATCCGGAACAGTGAAGAATAGTGATGAGAAGAAGACAATAGGTTGAGTATCAAAGGATGCGGATTAAAGGGTTTGTAGATATGAGTCTTGAGATGTTCCAGTCATGATTTCAGAGGTCTGCATAAAGATCTGAAGAAGTTATGGCTGTTTGTGTGGAACCGGTTCCGGCAGGTGTTTAGTGGTGATAGAGGGTCATAAAAAGGTCCGGTGTGATCCAGAATTGTATCTTCCTATTCTGCGGATTGGAAGGAGTGTTTGGGATGTCCTTGTGATGTGTCATCTCGATGTGTGAATGGTTTGGAGGTCTAGAAGTACCTTTTGCTTTATGACAGTGGCAGTACTCTGTGTTCTTGAAGTTCTAGATGATGAAGAGAAGAATTCTGGTAAGTTGATGAAGTGCGGATGTTCTTGATGATTTAGGGAAGGTTGTGATGATCGTTGGATCATGTCCAGTTCATGTTGGCGGTCTGCATTGAAGTTAGAGTTTGGATTTGATGACCACCATTGTTGGTGTTCTTCCAGAGACAAGCCGACCGGATGTATTACATGCCTTGCGAATGATCTTGTGGATGTTTACTGACTTAGATGGATGTTCCTAAGTCAATGCCTTGTATAAATAAGGGTTTGTGAATTTAGTTTGAAGTGTGTGTGGTGTGGATGAGTGTGGCATAGCGAAGAGAAGTGCAAAAGGCAGAGCAAGTGTTTTGGGCTTAAATGGAACTGATCTGGACATGGTAAAGATGTCGTTCTCTAGTTCAAGATTGTGATTCTTATCACTTTGTAGACAGTGTGTCCCTTGTAGGCAGTGTACCTCTTTGTGAGTAGTGTGCTCGAGCAGTGAGCCCTAATTGGCAGGTGCCATCTTTTTCTTATTCTTCTAATAGAGAATAATCCTTGGGTTAATCACCCCGTGGTTTTTCCCTTAACCAGGTTTTCCACATCAAAATCTTGGTGTCTCATGTGTTGATGTTTATCTGCTCTAATGTTTATGCTTTATGCTTTCATGAATGGTTAAATTGCTATGCTAATAAATAACATAGTGGATCTGATTGTTTTGAGTTGAAAGAAAGTTTAGGATAACTGATTCACCCCCCCTCCCCCTCTTAGTTATCAACACTTTTCTTGATGAACAAGTGACTAGGTTTGGGAGAAGACTTTAATGTCGTGATAATAGTCCCAAAGCTAAGTGATTGCCTTCTTGCTGATGACTATCACAATATTTCAACACCACCACACTTGACCGCAAAAGGAATGTACAACTCAAAGATGACCTCTACACAAGCTAAAGGGTTGATCCTACAATAGTGTGTCCCATTTGTGGGACATGCTAAATTTTTCCTGAAATAACATATTGTTTAGAAAACATTAATGATTTTTGCCTAGAGGGGTTCCATCTAAGTGTGTTTGATTGAAGATGGTTATATCAAATCCCCTTAGGTGAAAACCCCTTGGATAGAACTCTCTATGCTTAAATCAAACCCCCAATGGAGTCTTCTCCACACCTATCAAAATGCTAACAAAAAATAATTTTACTTCATCTTTTGGGGGATCAGATGAAGTCATTTGGAAACACCATTTTTTAAGTATGTATCCCTTAGTATTATCTTTACAAAATTATAATATTTATTATCTTTTCTTTTTGAAAAAGGAGTAAAAATTTATTAGTCAAAGAAACCACCACATAGTATAGAAATTACAGAGGTCCAAATCAGCCCCAAGAGGGTAAGACAACCCAACAAATAAACAACCAAACCCCACCACAACCAACAAGAAAACCACCACCCAAGAACCCATCAAAGACCTCTAATTAACTACCCATATCCTCCAGAATCAACTTCTCCAAACACTGGGATCGGTCAAAGGTCAACTACTCCCATTCTCCCACGGTCTAGTCATCCTTTTTCTCTCAAGCCCATTTAGCTAGGCAATCTGCCACTTTATTCCATTCTCTAGGAATGTGAACAAAAGGTATTGACTCCAATGAATTACTCAAACTAAGAATCTGCCTACCCATCAAAGCCAACTACCAATTCACCCCTTCAAATTTGTACTCCTTCAACAAATTAATCACAATTTATGAATCCATATGACCTTATGCCATCCAAGACTACATCCTCTTTCCAAAGCATACAAAATAGCAAGAGCTTTCATATAGTTGTTAGTCTAAAACCCCTCATAAATGGAAAAAAAAGAAGAGAACAACACCAGAACTATCCCTCCCAACTCCACCAATACTAGCATGCCCAGGATTCCCCCTAGAAGAGCCATCAATGTTTATTTTGAAGACACCAACAGGAGGAGGAGACCAACAACCATCATGCTAAGTCTTTTTGCAAGGGTGCTGACATCCCCTAGACAAGGAAGACTTCCCACTAGATCCAAACTCTGCATCACCTTAAGATCTCCAGAATCTAGAGGGATAGACAAATCACATTTAGCAGATAAGGTTTCTTGAAGCATCCCAATAATGCTCTGCCAGAGTTGTTGAACCAACATACTCTAACCCTGAAAAATTCTATGGTTCCTTTCCAACCAGAGTTGCCAAAGGATGCAAGAGGGGCCAATATCCCAAGCAACTTGAAGAAAGGAGGCCTTAGCTGGGGGTCTTCCCATACATCTCCAAAATTCTACCAGAGAAGAGACATGAACACAAGTATGATTCCAAGCGCCCCACCAACAATGCCAGATAATCTGAGCAAAAGAACAATGGAAAAATAGGTGAGAAGAGCTCTCCTCACTACTGCCACAGAGGATACATAAAGACAGACCATGAAATCCTCTTTTCCTTGGATTTTCCCATGTGAGGCACCTATTTTGGGACACCAGCTAGAGGATAAAGTTGCATTTAGGCCACGCAAATTTATTCCACACATTTCACCACCAAGGAACACCACTATCCCCATACTTCTATCGGTCAAACTCCTGATAACTTGACACCATTGAATAAACCCCTTTTGGATTAGGGCTCCAGGCCAAGACATCATGTCTTGCTAAAGAGATGCAAGCTCTTCTGGTAAGAATCCATGCCAGCTCTTCTCTAACCTCAACTGAGCCTCCTAACGGCCACTCATGGGGGTCCTTCCATCTCCACACCTTAGCTTGACCTAAGAGATACACATATTTGAAGTCCACAACCGGACTCCAACCAACAGCCATAAAACTAGAGCAAAGAGCCTCTAAATGAGGATACATGGTCATGATGGGAGGGTGACCATCCCAAGAATCAAACTGGAAGAGAGCCTCAGAGCCTCTATTGCAAATCCAAAATAGCCCCTGCTTAATAAGACTGGCACCCCTTTTAAGAGTGTCCCAAATTAGAGAACCCCTACCCAAGAGGTCAAATCTCATAACATCTCCACTCTCAACTTCTCCCATGTACTTTGAGACGAGGATCTTAGCCCAATCTTGATTCTAATTAGTACACCACCTCCAATAGAGTTTGGATGCAAGACCCTGGCCATTAAGACTAGTCTATTGAAGGCCAAGACCACCCTCCTGAATCGGTCTACAAATAGACTACCACTTAACCAGACTCCACTTCGTAGATTCCAAATTACTAGCCCATAAGAATTACCTAGAAAGAGCATCAAATTCCTTAATAAAACTACTAGGTGTAGCCTAAATAAAGCATATGTAGATGGGAAGAGATTGAACCACTGATTTCAATAATGTCGCTCTCCCAGCAGAAGAAAGCCACCTGAAAGTCCAATGACTAACACATCTCCTAAGCTTATCCAACATGTTCTGCCAAGTCTCCCTAGGTAGAGGCCCAACAGAAAGAGGTATGCCAAGGTAAGTAAAAGGAAGAGATCCAATTTGAAATCTAAGGATTCAAGCAATCCTAAGTTGAATAAGCCTAGGAGTATTGAAAAAATAAAAGGAAGACTTTCCTTCATTAATTTTTTGCCCTGAAGCAGACAAGTAGATATCTAAAAGTTGATTGAAGTTGACCACCTCTCTAACCTTGGCAAGACCCATCAAGGCAGTATCATCAACAAACTGTAAGTGAGAGTGAGGAGGTAAACAATCACCCCAACTCCATCCTTGGACCAGCCCTTGCCTCACATGAGATTTGATAACTCTTCCCAATCCTTCTACCATTAATATAAATAGATAGGGTGATAGGGGGTCACCTTGCTGAAGGCCCCTCTAAGCTTTAAATAAAGCTGAGGGCTCACTATTGATAAGCACTGAGAATGAAGAAGAAGTAACACAACTCATGACCCAGTTAACCCAATCAGCTCCAAACCCAAAAGCAAGCATGACTTTATGAAGGAAAGTCCATCTAACCCAGTCGTAAGCTTTGGCCGTATCCAGTTTGATGAACATCACCTTCTTAGTAGAAGATGCCATGGAATGAAGACCTCTACCGCAATGATAACCCCATCCAGAATTAGCCTCCCAACAACAAAGCCACCTTGCACTTCAGAAATCAACCCGTGAAGCCACGGCTTAAGTCTCTCAGCAATTAGCTTAGTGATAATATTATAGACCACATTGCAAAGAGCAATGGGTCTAAATAAATCTAGTGAATTAGCCCCTTCATTTTTGGGAATAAGATCTAGGAACATAACATTCATGGATCTTAGCATCTACTTATTCCTATGTGACTCCTGAACCACCTCCAACAAATCATACTTGATAGTCTCCCAGAATTCCTGAAAGAATTCAATTGGGAAGCTATCTGGCCCAGGAGCTTCCCCTTCTTCATCTGAAACACAATCCCCTCCAATTCTTCCAAAGATATGGGACTAATAAGAGCTTTGTTCATCTCATTAGAAACCAAAAAGGGGATACAATCTAAGATGCAATTTTCCTCATTCAGCTAAAGGAGAGTCCTCCATAAATAAGGAAGAGTAAAGCTAGGTAACCTCCCTTGAAATCTCCTAGAAAGGATTTAAACAAACTCCTTGTGATGAAATAAGAGAAATAATCATGTTCCCATGTCTTCTATCCTTGACAGAATTATGAAAAAAGTTTGTGTTCCTGTCGCCTTCCTGAAGCCAATCAATGTAGGTCTTTTGCTTCAAAAAGATCTCTCGTAGATCCCATTCTGCCACTTCTTTCACAACATCAACCTCCTCTCTAAGATTCCTCTTAGTGAGGCCCTGGTCCCTTATCTGCCTTGTGATAATGTCCAAGCGGGATTGGGCATCCATCTTAGCCAAAAAGATATTGCCAAAACACTGCCTATTCCATTTTTTCAACTAAAATTTCACATATTGAAGTCTCTTGAAAAAGGATTACATAGCATTGCCAAATGCAGGCTTACCTTGGCTCCACTAATAGGCCATAAGGTCCATTAGGGAGGGATCACATAGCCACATAAGCTGAAACTTGAATGAAGGGTTCTTTGAGATTCTGAACAAGGTAGCAGAGAATTTGATAGGCCAATGATTTGACCCCCTCCAATCCAAGATTTCTGAATTGGTTATCCAATTGTCACCAACCCAAAAACTAGAGACCAAAAACCTATCTAATAGTTTAAAAATAAAATCCTCACAACATCTTCTGTTGCTCTAAGTATACAAGCCATTATTAGATTTGTGATCTATTAAATTCAAGTGGAGAATGTTATCTCTGAATAAAGTGGAAGAGGGCTCTAGTCTGACCACACCCCCTCGCTTTTCTCCTAGAATGGTAATAGCATTAAAGTCTCCAACCAAGATCCATGAAGAAAAGGGAGCCAAGGACCAGACATAACAAATATGTGTCCAAAGCAAAGATTGGCCAACTAATTCAATCGGAGCATAGACATTTGAAAAGAGGATAACTTCCCTAGACTCCAGACTAGAAGCCACCACTGAAATTGAAGATCTACCAGAGAGCCACCATAGAGGAATAATCCTACGTGGGACCCATAAGCAAGAAACCCTACCTGCACTACCCCATGCCCCAATGCATTGGCATTGACCCCTCCTCCATAATTTGGGAGCTAGAGACATCATGTCTTCCAGTGACAACTTAGATTCCTGAATAAAAATCATATCCAATGAATGAACATGAATCAAATCATGAATAGCCTTTTGTCTAGGGATGCTATTCAACCCCCTTACATTCCATGAGATCACAATCATCTTTGAGAGGAAGCAAAGTGAGAATGTAGTGGCCTAACCACACCATATTCAACCAGTGACTCTCCCATTATTTGTAACTTCTCTTGATCCTTTTTCCTCCCTACCTTGAGCATTTTGTCTACCCCTCCTTTCTTTAAGCTCTTCTGTTGAAGTCCCAAGCTAGGAGGAGCTTTCCTCTTACCATCATCCTTTGCCCTAGAGGTAGATCTCGGAGCATTCAACCCTTCACTCTTTGATAACCCCACTTGAACCTCATAAATAGGGTTGGAAGCCATTTCCACATCTTGAACCCCTACTAGGTCATGAGCTGTAATTCCTACCTCAACTAGAACTGAAGGGGGAGCTGCTCAATCCTTAGATTCCCCATGAGTCTCCTGAACTGAAATATTATACTAGGGATTCTGACAATCAGAGTCCACACCCTATAAATTTTGGCCACCTAGAAAGTGATCATGCTCCATAGTACCCAAGTCCTCAAAATTCTCCAGAACATCAAATCTGTTTCCCAAGGTCCCTCTGGAATTGTCTCTATTTTGCTGAGGAGCTGTCTTAGCCTTAGACCTAGATTTCACTAGAATAAACCCCTCCAAATTAGGTACATCCTTATGAGTCAGTGCCTTTCCCTTTACTTTTGGGTTAGCACTCTAAACCTCAGCTTGAGTTTGCAAAGGTCTAACCTTTAATTTTGGATAATTTCTTTGCAAGTGCCCATACTCATGGCATGTTCAGCAGCCAAATGAGAGTGCTTCATAATCAACCTGTTAGATCCAACTCAAACTACCCAGTCTAATTTCAACAGATTTAGGAAGAGGGTTATTCAAATTAATTTCAACGCACAGATGGGCAAAAGTGGCTACCTTTTTATCAAGGGTTTGCTGGGAAGGACCCACAGGCTTCCCCAAGACTGCAGCTATCGAATGTAGAATATCCTCATGCCAAAACTCCATAGGAAGGCAAGGAAGACAAATCCATGTAGGTATTTTAGTTGGGAGCTCCTCAAGAGGATCAAACCCTATATGCTAGGGTTTGATAAAGAGGTCCACTTGGTGATGAAAGTAAGGCCCTCCTTCAAAATTAAATTTTGATTAGCCAAGCGAGAGAAAACCACAAAGAAATAGTCATTTGCAGCCATGATAATCTCCAAATCCCCTTTAAGGTACCAGTTGTTCCTGACCCAAGTCTCTAGAAAGGGCAGAGAAATAGGAAGACCCATGAACTTGCAGATTAAAGTGTGCTCTATCAAATATAGAACATTATCTACAATGATATCTGAATTGATCACCACTACTAGGCAATCTTTACTTTTCTCCAAACATCAATTGGTTTTGGCCGATTCCCCAAATTTTGAGCCTTCTGGGACTCCTCTATTGCATGCAAAAACATATTAATTGCGGCATCATGTTCAGACAACGAGGGCTCACATTCTTACCATGTCTTTGAATGAAACATTAAGGGGGTTCATTGGACCCCCGAAGGCCACCATGCAGCCTGCCTCAAACCCTCCGCACCAAAACTCTAAAGAACACAAAAAAAGACAACAAAAAAACCCCAACGAATCCACCAGTGAACCTGCAAAAGACAAGCACAATAGGGGTGGATGGCTGGGAGGCCCTCAGCCCCACACACAGGCCTAATTTGGGCCAAGGCCACAAAAAGCTCCACTCATGCTCTCTCCATCACTCTCCCATCCTTCCAATTCGTAGATCCTTTATTATCTTTTCTTCAATATTATATTTCATTTTAATTTTATAATGAATGTAGGTCCATTGAAAAAGAATAATGATATCTATTCAAGACACTAGAAAAAATAACAAATATTGTTAGGAAAATCTAAAAAAAATCATTGCACTGCACATAGACATCCTTGTTTCAAGGCAAAAATAAAAAAATAATCTTGATATATATGCTAAGAGAAATGTTTTATGGAATAATATAGGTATGAAATTTTTGTTGCTATTAATTCAAAAATTAATAATAAATAAAATATATTTAATAAAAAATTACCAAAAAATACCCATGCACTAGACATTGGAGTTAATTATCTAATTCTAATACATCATGGAAATTTTTTATTTGCAGTGAAAGTTATGCGTTATGGAATAATGTCACTAAAAAAAAGAATAGAAAAAAATTGATTGAAAAATATAAATAAAAAATGATAGAAATAATTCTTTATTTAAAAATAATAATATAGCTTGAATCTACATAGAAAATGCCACATCTCATTAGTTTACATCATCCTTAAATTCTTGATAGTTTGTTCCTATAATTGATACAAATTAGAAAATGCCAAAAAATGTTGATTTTGAGTGTCCCACTTAGGCCAAAAAGTGGGACACACTATTGTGGGATCACCCATAAGAGGCATAATGAGTACAAGGGACACGTCCCTAATATAATAGCATATTTATATAGGAAATATAGTATAGAAAGATAGGATATGGGAACAATAGAAGGATGACGAATCCTGTTTGAATAGAATGTATATATTTGTACAAAAGAACATGAAAAATATAATGTTATAAATAGATTTACTGGTGAATGGAACATACCGCAAGTGGTTTACTATTATGTGATGTTAAGTAACCTAAATGGATGTATTTACTGTTTACTAGTGCTCTCTTCTCACTGCATTATAGAGAACTATATCACATATCATCTGACTATTCTTAATAGAATGCAGATCAAATTAATTTTCAATGCATTAACAACAACAATGTAAGAAAGCATGCACACATGAACACCAGATATAAATAGAAAACCCAATATGGGAAAAACCATGGTGAGAAAATGCTGCTAGGATCTACCATCCTAATCTAGCCTCACAAATGAAACCATTGATTACAATGTTTAAAAGCACCAACTCTAAGGAGTCACCAAACCCATGATTTAAGAGCAACAACTCTAAGAAGACTACAATCCCTTGATCTAAGTACCAACTCTAAGGAGACTACAATCCCTTGATCTAAGCACCAACTCAGTCCACATGAGGCACCAACCTCACTGAAACTTTACATATTCAAGTATCCAGCCAATTGGTTCTTCACAAACCTCAGATGCACCTATTAAATTCATACACAGTCTTCTCCTTAACTCACCCAAACTCTCTCTACACAAATCTTTTTTTGTATACATACATAAATTCATTCTATTACAATGTTTTATATATATTCTCTCATTTGCATGTCCGCACTCTAGTTTGTATGTCTATACTCCTGCTCATTTGCATGTACAGAAAAAACAACTCTGCATGTATCAGAAAATCCACTTTGCATGTGGCTTTATGCATGCAACAAATCAACTTTTCTATTGTTTATCTATCGTTACAGACATATTTCTATATATATATATATATATATCTTCACACATGCAACAATTCTACTTTGTTGCTATTTTCACTGTCATTGCCATGCATTCACTATTAGTTCTTAATAGTTGATTAAACATCCAGTTTACACATGAAAAAATAGCCATGTATACTTTTCAAATGGTGAAAAACAATTTTTTTGAACCTCAGCTTTTAACCCTTTATCAACAAATTAATCATTTCACTAACGTTGGCCTTAAACTCCTTTATCAGTGAAATTATCATTTTTCAAACTTTGACCTTTAGTCCCTTTATCGACTTTATTGACAAATTCTCATTTTGACGAACTTGTTTTTTGATGCCTTTGTTGGAGAATATCACATTCCATGAACCATGACCTATGTCCCTTTTTTTGGTGAATACTTCATTTGCTTAAACTTAGCCAAAAACACTCTTTTTGTCACCTAGTTGGTGAATCGAGGAAATAGAGAACTCGCAAACTCGCTTTGCAAAACACAAGTTTCTCTGATAAAGATTTGCCCAACGAAGTCTTTTTAAACTTTCTTTTTCTTTATCGGCAAAAGTAAAAAACCACAAACTCATTTTTATTCTAACACCAACTTTGTCATCAAATGCTCCTTAATCAATGAAAGAAACAACCCATGAACTTAGAATTTTGAGCCCTTTGTCGCCCAGTCAGAGAATTGGAAAAATGCTGAACTTATGAACTAGTTTTCAAAACAAAAAGTTTTGTCGATAACTAAGCGTTTGTTCTTCATACTTTCATTTTCAATGCCTCCTTTGTTGGTGAATCACTAAATCAGCAAATTTCAAAACTCTCGAACTAAACTTTTGCCAAGACTTAAATATTTTCTATCTTTGAAGTCTTCATCAAAAGTGCTTCCTCTTTCTCTTCTATCGGCAAATCAGCGAAAAATGAAACCGGTGAACTTACAAGTTTGTGAACAAATTTTTTTCTGACTAAAGCCTTAGTGTCTTTTTCTTACATTCTACCTTAGAACCATTTTCTTCTTTACACTTCTTCTCTGCCTTAGACACTTTAATAACAACACTTCCAATTCTTTTAACATCAATGACAATATTTCAACACCACCACACTTGACTGCAAAAGGAATGCAGAGCTCAAAGATGACCTCTACACAAGCTAAAGGGTTGATCCCACAATAGTGTGTGCCATTTGTGGGACATGCTAATTTTTTCTTGAAATCACATAGTTTTTAGAAAAAAATAATGATTTTTGCCTAGAGGGGTTCCATCTAAGTGTGTTTGATTGAAGAGGGTTAGATCAAACCCCCTTAGGTGAAAACCCCTTGAATATAACCCCCCTAGGCTTAAAAAACCCCTTGAATATAACCCCCCTAGGCTTAAATCAAACCCCCAATGGGGTCTCCTCCACACCTATCAAAATTGTTGGGATAAGGTGCCATTAACCTTGTAAATCCCAATATTGTATTTATTCCATTTATTATTTGTAATTTGTAATTACCCATAAGGGATGTACAAGTTTCACCGGCAGGTTGTCACAAAGCTACTTTTACTGCTCAAGGAATCTCAGTAATTAATAAATGAGGTGAGGTGGAGAATCTTGGTGCTTATTTTAGGGAAACATATTTTTGGACTGTTCTGACGCGTGTCATAAGTTTGTAAGAGCATCTATGACAACTTACAATTGTCATAAGGTGTAAGAGATTCTATGACAACATATGATAGCAATTATTGTCTTGTAAGTTCCTATTCTTGGTTCTAGGTGCCTATATTGGGAAGATGCCTATGACAGGTGTAAGGGAATCCATAAGAAGATGATTTTGGTGTATCCCAAGATAGAAAAGTTGGATTTTGTCCATCTCCCATGAATTTCTTTGGTGGGTACTCATTTTGGTTAAATATGAGACTTGAGAGTGAAGTTTGTGGGAGTAATAGTGAGAGGAAAACTTGCTTGCAGGTAACAGGTTAAGTGAGAGATTTTATGTACACAAGTGCTGTTGGATTGAAGAATGAAGAGGAGATTGGAAGTGGATGTATTGTAATCTTGTTTTGAAGATAATACAACTTGGGCCTCTCTTCTTGGTGGAGTTTTTTCCCACAAGGGCTTCTCCACGTAAACATTGTGTTATGTGTTTATTCTTTTGTTCCATTGCTACCTTGTGTTGTGAGATCTTGTATTCTTATGTTGTTGATTTGTGCCTCTTTGTTGCTGCTATCTTATGGTGATGTTATTGTTGTTATAAGTTCATCTAAGGTGGTTTTATAAAGCATGTTAGAGTGGTTGATTTTAGCATCATAAAGAAGTTGAATTGTTTCATGGTATTTCAAGGATTCAGTAAACTTATTTTTAGATTTGCATACAATTTTCAGATTTCTATATTGTAGTAGTCAAAGCCTTGTATCTCACCAATTGGTATTATATCTTGGTCATTTGATGATTAATAATTGGATTAGAGATTGATTGTTTATTCCAAAATTTTGGTATCAGAGCTTAAGGTTGTTCCATGGCTTGCATGTGCTCGTATGTGCTTGCATGTTCTTGCATGTGAGTTGCATGTACTTGCATATGGTTGCATGTGCTTGCATGTGAGTTGCATGTACTTGCATGGGCTTGCATGTTGCTTACATGTGATGGATTCATGGTAATTTGGTTCTGGGTATTCCTCCATTTTTTTGAATTTAGCTTATAAAGCTTGTGAATTTGTTGGAAGTAATTGTAGAGTTGGCAGTTTTTTGGGCTGCAGTGGATGTTCTGTATGTTGGCATTGTTTTATAGATCTGTAAGATTGGAAGCCATGGTATCTAACTATCAGATGGATATTGTCAATGAGATCTACAGTGGGATCTTGAGGCTCAGGGTTATGGATCTTCATGGAGTTGATCTTGTGGTAGTAATCCGGAGCTCTGGTTTGGTAATATGTGAGTATCCTCTCGCATGGTGGTTATGTTCCTTTACTTTGTTGGTTATGTTCCTTTACTTTGTGGTTATGTGAAGTGAATGGGTTTTCATATTGGGTGGTTGATTTTGGTGCCCTGGTCGCATGGAAGAACATTTATTTTTTGGACTATGGTATAGTGTGCTTATGTTGGATTCATGGGTTTAGCCCTTGGTTACATGAAATCATTGGATGATTTACCACCAGTTGCATGTGGGTTGTGGAGTTGGTATTTTTTTTGTGATATGAAAACTCCTGATCAACCTAGTTCCTCCTCTTTCATATTCATGTTATTTTGGATATGTAGGTTTTACAGTTTTCCTGTTTCAAAAAACTATGGAATCGTAGATCTGTGATATTTCATTATTTCAGATGGCATGTATGGTGTGAATATCTAGATGTTTAAGTCATTTTAGATTTACAGAGAGATGGTTTTGCAGGTTTTACATGTTAACAAAAATTTGTGGTTTGTAGATCTATGGAAATATTGTGTTTAGACTCTTAGAGCATTCTGGATGGAAATAATTACAGATTTGCAGGGCTGCTTGATGGGTTCTTATGATCTATGGTTACTCTGATGTGGATTTGTTTGGCAAATTAGGTCTAGCATTTATCTTGGTGTTTGAGTCTTGGGAATCTACATGTTATTCCTAGTTATCTTTGTTCTACATGTTACTGATGTGGTGCTGAATCTATTTTTCAGTTATTTGAGATTGGAGCACTAACCATGCTTTTTTCTCCTTTGAGATGATGCATGAGTGCAGCTCTTGTAAATTATCTTATGAGGATTATGTTTGGTTGGCCTCTTCTTGGTCACCTTGATTACATTGGTATGTTTATTGCAGTAAGACAAAAGGATGGTTTAGAGTACCTGATATATTTGTTCATTAGAATCTATAGTAGTAAGTTATGGTGCATGAGAAGTTGTATTCACTTTTAGTGGAGTTTTTTGGTAATGATGTTCATCATGATACCATGCATAGCTCAGTATCACTTTTAGTGGGAGTTTTGTGTAGTTACATAGTATGTTCTATCTTCTTTGTTTTTAGGATTTTGGTTCTAAGCTGATGTTGTGTAGTGAGCCATGGATAATATTTGGTTAGAAGATGGATGATCTTTTGCAATAGTTGTTGGTGTCATAAGGAGCTCTTGGATTTTGCCCTTAGGTTGCAATGAGGGTTTATTGACATCTTTGGTTCTATTAATAGAGGATGCTTAATCTTCTTGTTTTGGAGATTATGGTTTTACTCGATCTTTTGGGAGCTGTGTCGTTTACAGTGGATTCTTTGATTGTGTTGAGGCGATAGATGATCTTCATTTAAGAGATGGTTATCATGATGTCATAGATAGCTTTGTTGCATGTTTCAGTGGGAGCTTTTGACAGTGATGGTTTGATGTTTGTCTTGTGTACCATGTATAGCTCAGTACCATGGTTCAGTGGGAGCTTTGGAAAGATATGATTACCTTCATGTGATTTGAAGAGGTTTTAATATCGTGTTTCATGGAAGACCCTTAGAGTCTTTGGTAAAGGTGTTATTGTTCTTCCTTTGGAGAGGATGTAGTTCTCTTTGGTTTTGAGTATTAATCATTTGCTTGGAGCTTCATGATTTTGTGGGTTGCATTTGAAGTTGGCATGGAATGATTGGTGGATGCTCATGGATACTAGAGAGACTTCGGTTAGGCTGGAAATCTCTTGTACTTAAGAGATATGTGTTGGAAAGGTTACTTGTTATAGAATTTTTTCAATAGTAAAGATCGAGGAGCCTACACTTGGAAATGGATGTGAGTCCATCATAGACCTGATGAGAAGGTTGTCTTTATTGAAAGCTTATATTGCTTGGTGTTGTATGTATAGGACAATTTTGTATCCCACTCTTGGTCTACTTGGTAGGTAAATAATCTAAGAGGTGTTGCCTGCCTGATTATTAGATGCATTCTTTATATGTATCTTGACTTCTCTTGTGTATTAGTCTTCAAAGTTGAGTTATGAAGGCTTGTTGAGAAGTAGATGCATGATTTTATGTATTTTTGTTGTTCTCCTTATAATCTTGAACTTGGGTTAGTTCTGAGGATTTGGAAGGAAAGGTACGGGAGATGGTTAGTGGCATTGGGCATATTCCCTTATGTTGTGGGAATGTTTGGCTAGTTTGATCTACTTTCTGTGAGAGGTTTTACATCTATTTCTGCCATGTTTCATTATAAGTTCAATGGTTAGATGTTGATATCCTTTCATTTTGGGAGTGTTGAAAGAGATCTTACTTTACACAGTTTGGCACATGTTAGTGTGGTATAAGGACATAGTTTGATTTGAAGGTTCTCTCTTTCCTGATATATTTTTTTCTTCCTGAAGGTTCTTATGTTTATGGAGTTGAGGTTTATGAATGGAATCATGTGTTGTTGTTTGTACTTCATTATTTTTTGACAACAATTGGTAGCTCCTTGATCTCTTTCTTCATTTGTTTGGAGGACTTGGGAGAGTTATTTGGATTGGTAATGAGAGATGTTTTTGGCATATCATTGTATGCTTATTTGACACTATGATAGAGGAGTTAGCCACATCCTCTATGTGAAGTGCTATAGGAGGACTTGTTAATACTATGATCTTATTTTAAGATTTGACATTACCTATGCAGTGAGAGTTCTAGAAGGTATATGTGTTCTACATGGGAGGGGTACCTCTCTTGGACTAGTTACACTTTACTGCAGTGAGTTACTTCAGAGGTTTTTTATCGCATGTCTATGTGTGTTGTTACCTTGGAGTCTTCTTTTGCAGGATGGTGGATATACAGGGACTTGTTTGCAGATTTGGGTTGTTATGTTGACAGCATGAAGTTCTACCTATGATAGTTTTTTTACCCTGGTGTGAGGTATGGATAGTTTGGATGAGCTAGCAACTTGTTGTAGTTGCTATTCCAATTTGGTATGAGTGTGGCAGTCACTCAGAGTCATTTGTTATCATTTGGATTTGATACTTGTGTTCATGTATAGATTGGTGTAGGTTTTAGTGACAATTGATATGTTTCACCTTGGCATGTTCCTTGTCCCATCATGGGTAATATGATGTGAGGATTTCTTGCTTAAGATGGTGGTTATCATGGTTGCTTTTCAGGTATCTTGTTGGAATAAAAAAACATGTTGAAGAATCAATGGTACATGGTTGGCTAAGGGATGTTTATTCCCTTGATTGATATTTCCTATGGGTTGATTTACAATGTATAATGTCAAGTGGGATAATGTTGGGATAAGGCGCCATTAACCTTGTAAATATCAATATTGTATTTATTCCATTTATTATTTGTAATTTGTAATTACCCATAAGGGATGTACAAGTTTCACTGGCAGGTTGTCACAAAGCTACTTTTACTGCTCAAGGAATCTCAGTAATTAATAAATGAGGTGAGGTAGAGAATCTTGGTGCTTATTTTAGGGAAACGTATTTTTGGGTTGTTATGACGTGTGTCATAAGTTTGTAAGAGCATCTATGACAACTTACAATTGTCATAAGGTGTAAGAGATTCTATGACAACATATGACAGCAATTATTGTGTTGTAAGTTCCTATTCTTGGTTCTAGGTTCCTATATTGGGAAGATGCCTATGATAGGTGTAAGGGAATCCATAAGAAGACGATTTTGGTGTATCCCAAGATAGAAAAGTTGGATTTTGTCCATCTCCCACGAATTTCTTTGGTGGGTACTCATTTTGGTTAAATATGAGACTTGAGAGTGAAGTTTGTGGGAGTAACAGTCAGAGGAAAACTTACTTGCAGGTAACAGGTTAAGTGAGAGATTTTCTGTACACAGGTGCTGCTAGATTGAAGAATGAAGAGGAGATTGGAAGTGGATGTATTGTAATCTTGTTTTGAAGATAATATAACTTGGGCCTCTCTTCTTGGTGGAGTTTTTTCCTGCAAGGGTTTCTCCACATAAACACTGTGTTATGTGTTTATTCTTGTGTTCCATTGCTACCTTGTGTTGTGAGATCTTGTATTTTTATGTTGCTGATTTGTGCCTCTTTGTTGCTGCTATCTTATGGTGATGTTATTGTTGTTATAAGTTCATCTAAGGTGGTTTTATAAAGCATGTTAGAGTGGCTGATTTTAGCATCATAAAGAAGTTGAATTGTTTCATGGTATTTCAAGGATTCAACAAACTTATTTTTAGATTTGCATACAATTTTTAGATTTCTATTTTGTAGTAGTCAAAGCCTTGTATCTCACCAATTGGTATCATATCTTGGTGATTTGATGATTAATAATTGGATTAGAGATTGATCGTTTATTCCAACAAAAATGCTAACAAAAAATAATTTTACTTCATCTTTTGGGGGATCAAATGAAGTTATTTGGAAATGCCATTTTGTAAGTATGTATCCCTTATTATTATCTTTACAAAAATTATAATATTTATTATCTTTTATTTAATATTATATTTCATTTTAATTTTATAATGAATGTAGGTCCATTGCAAAAGAATAACGATCTCTATTCAAGACACTAGAAAAAATAACAAATATTGTTAGGAAAATCTAAAAAATCACTACACTCCACATAGACATCCTTGTTTCAATGCAAAAATAAAAAACTAATCTTGATATATATGCTAAGAGAAATGGTTTATGGAATAATATAGGTATGAAATTTTTGTTAGTATTAATTTAAAAATTAATAATAAATAAAATATTTAATAAAAAAATACCAAAAAATACCCATGCACTAGACATTGGAGTCAGTTATCTAATTCCAATAAATCATGGAAATTTTTTATTTGCAGTGAAAGTTATGCATTATGGAATAATGTCACTAAAAAAAAAGAATAGAAAAAAAATTGATTGAAAAATATAAATAAAAAATGATAGAAATAATTCTTTATTTAAAATAATAGTATATAGCTTGAATCTACATAGAAAATGCCACAACTCATTAGTTTACATCATCCTTAAATTCTTGATAGTTTGTTCCCTATAATTGATACAAATTAGAAAATGCCAAAAAAGGTTGATTTTGAGTGTCCCACTTAGACCAAAAAGTGGGACACACTATTGTGGGATCACCCATAAGAGGCATAATGAGTACAAGGGACACATCCCTAATATAATAGCATATTTATATAGGAAATATAGTATAGAAAGATAGGATATGGGAACAATAGAAGGAGGATGAATCCCATGAGAATAGAATGTATATATTTGTACAAAAGAACATGAAAAATATAATGTTATAAATAGATTTACTAATGAATGAAATATACTGCAAGCAAGTGGTTTACTAAATTATGTGATGTTAAGTAACCTAAATGGATGTGTTAACTGTTTACTAGTGCTCTCTTCTCACTGCATTATAGAAAACTATACCACATATCATCTGACTATTCTTATATTGTAAGTACTAGGGTATAAATACAATATATAGGAAACTAGGAATTGGAACTTTAGTTTGTGCCTCCATAATTTCCTTGCTAATAGGGATATATCATTCACAATCCTCGTGTTGTTTTTAGGATATATCATTTCCCACATCAACAATGCTATCCTTGTGTTGTTCTCAGGATATAGCATTCCCACATCAAAAATGTTATCATCATCATCATCAATCAATCAATCATTGATTTTTAGCTTGACCACCTGGGGGCAACATCTTGTTTGTCTTTTTATCATTTGTGTATGCTTGCTTTCTTTTCTTGTGTGTATTATCATTTTTCTTGCATTTGCATTAGTCCTTGTAGCATACTTGCCACAAATGACATCATGATCTTTCATATCATGGTTCCATTGGTATATGCTTTCTTGTGACCTTCAATCCTTTCTACACGAGACACATTGTCACAATGGTCTTTATATCATGGTGCTTAACATCAAGTACTACATTAAACATCAAGTTCCTCACACTGATTAGCATGACTATCCTTTCCTCCATCATTTGCATCCCATCCCTTATCCTCATTGATCCTTTCCATCCATTTCAAGAGCAAACTCGTTTCCTTCACACCCACCTATCCTTTTGAGGGTGCATCATCTCATCCTCCATTTTTATAAACCCCATCCTCATCCTTTTCCATCCTTCCTCATCCTAAAAATCTATATTTATTTTTCTTTGAAACAAAATTGCTTCAAATGCTTAATCGCAACATCGTCTCAAAGAGGGGAAAAATGTAGACACCTAAAAATACCAAGTCCTAATCACTAAATTATCCTAATCATTCCATCATTTTCCTAGATCCTAGACCACTTTTCCTAGGTCCTAATAACCTAGTCCCTTTCCCACTTCACATGATTTAATTAATTTATTAATTAAATCTACCTTTTATCACTTAACCATCTAAAAATAAATAAAAGAATTAGAAATTTCTTGTATTCTTCACCTCACATTTTCTAACTATCTCCCATTAATCCAAAAATAAATTAAAAAATCTCTTTAATTCTCCACCCTCCATTCCTCAACTACTTAACCAACTCAATATGAGTCATCGATCTCCCATCTGATCTCCACCATTGATCATCAAAATTGCAAGCCTATACATGGACCCTTCACGAGCCATTTTTCATAAACATCCCTCAGAACAATGTCATGTTGTCACTGTGAGCAACTACATTCCAACATTGTATCAACTTGAGCACAACTGTCTTTTGGTACAACATGAGTTGATTCAGCTAAATTTATATTTTCTTCATTTATTTCAATTTCTTTTCTCTAACTAAGGTTGCATTAAGTGTAGATTAAAGGTTTTAAACTTTGTTTGAATCCTTTTATTTTGGTCTACATTTTCTGTAGACACTAGTCCATCAAGGCTAGATATACAATTTGAGTTTGGATATTTGGTGGTATTAGATATCTAGTAAGGATTGGGTCTTGAGTTGGACCAAATATATCTTCCTTGCATGTCAACAATTTTTAGTACCAAGTACTACCTTTGATTCCATTTTCATCTTTTTGCATCTACTCATTTGTATGAATAAATGAGCAAGATGTGGACCACTAAATTTTAAACCATTTTGGATCATAGATACTTCAGGTTTTCCTTTACATTTACAGTCTTCTAACCATTATTTCATATCATCAAGCATATAGCCTTTATTTTTGTGTAATGTTATCAATTTTAGTTTGCCTTGTTCATGTTTTCCAAGTCCTTTATCGTTGTATATCCAATATTTTGTGGAATTTTGAAATGATGCCCATATAATTATTAAAGTGATGGAGAGGAAGAAGATGAATCACTAATAGAAGTCTCACCCTTATAATCACTATTACATACAAAAGCTTCTTTCTCATCATGATATGCCTTAAAGATGGTTTCCTATAAATTGATGGATCAATCTAAAGTGATGGGATGTTATAAGCTTTTAGATCAACATGATATTCTTCAACACCAAAAGACATAAAATATAATGGTTTGTAATTATCTCCAGCTAATACATTGTCATTAGACAAGGAATCTTTTACTGTAGGTTATTCTTTAAAAGGTTGATTTTGTGTAATAGTCTTAAGGATCATCCAAAATATGGAAAATACTAAATGTCTAAGAATCAACTAATATGTGACATTTTTTACCATTATGCTAAAATTTAACACATATGTCTAAGGTCAAAGGCACAACTCTCATAACATGTAACCATGGGTGTCCTAATAAAATGGTACAAGATAGATCTTCCTTGGAATCACATGGAACAATGTGTCTAAATACATGGACAAGTTGTGATAGGAAGAGTAATGATACCCTGGAATGAATGTCTACCCACATTGTCTACCCATATTATCATAGTAAGATCAAATGGTTGCAATTTTAATGTACCTACCTTCATTTATTTTGAAAGCAATCCTTAATTCATATGTTCAAGCTAGATCCATTGTCAACTAAAGGTCATTTTATGTTCAATTTACCATATATTGCCACAAGGTATAAAGGTAATGCTTCATTAATTTATTTAACTAACTCATTTGGGAGATCTATGTTATCAAATGAAATGGCCTAATGATCCTTGTGACAAATAGATTCTATCAATGAAGTCACTAAAATATTGTGGAGTAGAATTAGAATTGATTTTAATCATTTCTAGAGCTTTTTGCATTGCATCCTTATAAAAATATGATGTGCACATTAGATCCCAAAGGGATATCTTAGCTTGTGTATTTTACAATTTTGAATGATGTCATATTCCTTAGATGTAAGTTTTGGCATAGGAGGAAGGTCAATTGTACTAGATAGTTAAATTAGTTGCTGAGATAGAACATTTTGGTCCCTCTAACTAGTTTTTTTTGTGTATGTCGAATACCTTTATAATTATGTGAAGCATCCTTAGCATGAAAAGTAGGTATATCCTTAGGAGTAGGTGGCATGATATGAAAGGTAGAATGAGTTGATGCATAAGCCATATGGATAGTAGGAGAAGAGGGTGAACAAATTTCAAAAGATAGGTCATGATAAGGCTCAACCATGTCTATATTACCCTCAAACACACTAGTATAAGAGAAATACATAATATAAGCATGTGTTGATTCCATACATAGATAATAAAATAAGCAAGGTGAATTAAACCATTGTAATTCTTTACCATTTAAATTAAGCCTAAACTCAATAATCAATATAATATCATCTAAATACTCATAATTAGAAAGCAAGAAAGATTTGACATGTAAAGATGCATCTATAGTTCACTATCTAATTATCATGCAAAAAAGCCCCACTAATAGAAATAAGATGATCATGTAATGAACAAAGAGGTAATAAAGCATTGAACTTACATCCACATAAAAAGAAAAGAAATATCATCATAAAATATGCTACCATCATAGAAGGTATCACTAGGTAAAATACTATATGGGTATCCATAGGAATCACATGAGATGTAAAAGAATGATCATCACAAGCCACATCATCATGTGTGAAACAACACAACTCCTCTAAAGAAAATTAATCTATGAGGATAGATATAGGGCCATCCTTACATGTAAGAGAGAGATCATGAGGTGCATCAATTCCATGACTAGGACATCATCTATATCCATCACACAAGGTGTTTCAACATCATAAGGAAAAATCTCACTAAGTGCATTCTCAACACTATCACAAGCCATAGGAGAAAGAGGATCAACATTAAGGTTATGGACAAGTGAGATCAGTGAATCTAAAAGGAAACGATAAGCACTAACAGAATCTATAAAGGAGAGAGAATCAAGTATATAATATTTGAAAAATACCTCCATAAAAATGCATCCCCATCCATAGAAAAAAAACTCATTTTAAGTGGATCAAGGATGGAATGATCAAAACCCATGAAAGGTAAGAGCATATCAAAATTATAAATATATGCATGTAAATCAACTAGGGAAATGACCTATGAGGATGAATGGTGATGGAATATCCAAAGTGGGTGGGTTAGTTCAAATAGATATACCACTATGTATGCTCAAACCCTAGTTAGGATATAATAAACAAATACAAAGAAAGATCAATTCAAACCCTGGTTAAATCTAAAATAAAAGGATGTGATCAAGAAATCAAACCTAAAAGTGAAACCCTAGAGATCAAATCAAGGATGACTAGGGTGGGTGAAAGCAAGGTGACAAAATGCATCCTAAACCCAGAGAAAAATAAAAGTGTGAAGCATAAATAGGTAAGAGAAATCAAACCTTAATCAAATCTAACAATAGGATAAGATAGTTAGAAAATTCAAATTAGAAAAATCCTAATTTAGAAGGTAAAACCCTTAGGCTTAACCCCTAGATGGTGTAAAAATAGATGGGTTCACCAAAATGTAGAAGGAAAAATACAGATCTACATATAATAAATCTAAGCTAATTAAATAAATGCAATCAAATAGCAATCAATCAACCTAGATTAAATAGTTGGGATTGATACTTGAAATTCGTGGAAATGCAATGCACAATTAAATGCAAGAAATTAAATAAATTAATTACAAGGGTACTTAGCTATGATTTTGTTGCAAAAGACTTTGTCTAGGTGTTAGGATTGCTTTCGCCAAGTATTTAGAATTTTATGCGTTATTATTGATCTACAACTCTAATTATGTACTATTTGGGTTCATATTTGTGTGTGGGGACTTGATCTTCATGTGTGCAGATTTGATCTTCATGTGTATGGACCTAAACCTCATGCATAAATAAGAATCTATAACTCGTGGAGATGATTTGATAAATTCTCTTAGTCTACAACATATTTTGCCTTGTAGTTTGGTATCTAAATTTGATAGGGACATGTGGTGTTTACAAACACCTTTGAGTAATTTATTGAATTGTGAGGGTCATGTTCACCTTAGTCAAAACCCCAACGAATTGGCTTTATAGCTCTGAGTGAAAAGATTGGGGACTTCAAGCAAGCATGCAATGATCCTAAGATAATGTGATGATAATGTAAATTCCTTTTGTCCACTTAGAAATCAAACTCTAGATTATTCTCTAATTTGTCCCTCCTTCCTATGATTCATTCCATTAAGGCTAGTGTTTAAATACATAACCTAAGTATGCAATTAGGTGCAATTTGCACTTTAGTCAACACCCAACAACTAGTAGAAAATGTGGAAAAGGTAGCAATATTTAAATTTGAATTTTAGAAATAAAAGGCTTAGATCTATGGACATGGAAGTGATCACTTGCGGCTTGTATAAGTCAATGGTAAAATTAAGATAGGAAACAAATACATAAAAATAGATAAAATCATTTATCAAAAGATTACCATTTTACACACTAATCAATACTCGTTAAAAATGTTTTAATCCCTATTAACCTAAAACATTAAAAAATAACGAGTATACAATTTTAAATACAAATACATTATATACAATTCAATTTGATCAACGTAAAAAATCTTTCTCATTCTATAATCATTGAAAAGATTCCCCACAAAAGAAACCATTTATCGGTTAACCTTATCCCCCACCATATCTAATTCCACCGAGTGCACTAACAAGATACAAGAAAAATTAAAGAGTACAGTGAAAAATATATATTAAATTTTAGAACCTTGATCTCCAACTATAATGCTTATCCAAATGGGTCCATGACAAAACATTCATTTTCACATGGAGAGAAACATGGATAACGTTGCACAGAATTAAATAACTTTTTTATTGGCTGGAACCCACGACAAGTCCTGATCACCTTACAAAATGGAGTATTACACACAGATTAACAAAATATAAACCGGTTGGCCAGTCAATCGACCATCAGTGTGTATGCATATAATACACTTTATCTACTATACTATGATTCTTACATCTTACCAAACATAATATCTTCAAATACAAGGGCTATTCAATCAAAAGCAGTTTATTGACTACTTACAGGAAACTTGAGACTTCATTTCATAAAATTAAGATTTATGATTTGAGGCCAAGCCCTTTGCGAGTAGGCCCAACAAACAAGTCTTTGGATTTTAACATGCCAGGAAGGCGGCCACTGAATGTCCCAAATGGGAACTGCCCAACTGCAATGTATCTTCCAAGGCTTACTATGGCTATTGCTGGACTTGCTTTATATGTGCTTAATTTTGGTTGATTAGGATTTTTGGAGAGTTTCTTTATATTCTCTGCAATCACCTGGGCATGCTTCTGGGCACAAAATCCTTGCTTCAATTCCTACACCAGCACCTCATATTGTTAGTTGCAGCCAGTTAAAAGAAAGTCATTGGTTGTGGGTGTGAGTTAGATTCATTATATATTAGATGCAATGGTTGCATCTTCTTCAAGAGAACAGTCTAAATATAAACATGCATAAGAGGTGTGTACTGTAGTTCTATTTTAGAATAGGCATAGAGCTTGTGCTTACCATGTAAGCAAGCTGAAGTTGAGGCTCAGAAGATGATATGGCAATCACTGTATATAGAAATAATAAAACTTGATGGATACAAGAAAATAATTTATGTTTCCCTGATGGGCTCTACGATGATAAATCAGCTGTTCACTCTTGATTACTCATCTTAAATAATGGTTTTTTAAATTCTATTTCTGTGAGTTGGAATGCTATATCTGGGCCCCATTGTTAGATAGGGGGTTTATATCAATAACTTTTTTAATAATTATAAACGGTCTACGTAACATATATTGCAATGATTGTCCAATATTTATTTATTATGAGTTTGAATAGTTTATTTAATAATTCACAAGAAAAATCCATTTAGCATTCATTATTATGAAAGTAATTCACAAACATCTATTTTTAATAAATCTGAATGGTCCACTTAATGATTGACAACAGGAACCAAATTTTCATGAACTTAAATGATCTATAATGTGAATGGTCCACTCAACGATTGACAACAAGAACCAAATTTTCATGAACAAGTAAATGATCTATATGGTAAAGTTTATAAAGGTTAAATATTCTAACATCCATCCCCATATTATAACTGATCAATCAAACTTAACTAGCCGATCCTTCTACCCATTTACAAACCTTCATTAACTATCTTGTACTAACAACCATTCATTGTACAGCTTCCTACCTCTTTTCATTTTATTTATTTGGTATTTTTCCACATTGTGCCATTCTATATTAACAAAATAGATTTTCACTTACCTTAACGTTAATAACATCCCCAGCAGCAAAGACATTGGGCTTCCCTTCCACTCTGAGAGAGCTATCCACCTTTATATGGCCATGTCCATCCACAGATTCCTCCAAAACTGAATCCTTAAGCCAGGAGGAGCCCACCTTCTTGCCTATGCACACAAAATGACAATCTGCATCGATGGTCTCTCCACTGCTTGTTGTAAAGCTTGTTGTTGTGTCAGAAATGTTGTTCAAATCAACGCGTTCATTGAGGTGCACCTCTACCTTCTTAGACTTGAGCCAGGCCAGAGCCTTTCTGGAGGCCTTCTTTCCCACAAATTCAATAAGTCTGGTCCCTCCATGGAGAAGGATCACCTTTTTCTCTGGAAAGTCCACTGCTATCTCTCCAGCCAGCTCCACCCCAGTGGGTCCTCCACCAATAATGAGAACTGTCTTGGCATCCTTAATCTTCTTATTGTCTGTAATAAAACACGATAAAAAGGAAACAAATTCTTGTCACATCTCAAACCCAATTCATGTCCATTTTGCATCCACATTAGAACCTGTATTTGATCAAATAGCAAACACAAACCATATTCCCCATATTGCCCATATCATTTTTTGGGAATTTCTGAAAACCATATTCCATAATGTGGTGATATCTAGAATGGAAAAAGGATTAACTACATACTATGAGCAACCATGAAATAGGATTAACTACCTACTATGATATTATAAAAAGAACTGACATCTACAATACGAAGAAGAACCCCCCCCCACCCCCCTTAGCTTAGATGTACAGTGATTATCAGGTTTATGATACATTGAAGGAAAATGGAAACTAAGACTATAGAAATCAAACGAATCTGTGGGAAGTGTTGTTAAAGAAATGATTTAAAAGTTCATTTGGGATTGGAATAGGCTCCAAACTGATTTATCTCTTAGTGGGTGTTTCTTCAATACCTTTAACTCCATCATTAAAAATTTAAACATTTTATATAAAGTGAAGCCTTGTGTGATAATGCAAATGAAATTGAAGGCTATTGTGTTTTTTTAATCTTTTAATATTTCAAATCAACCAAAATGTAATACATATAATCTAGTGATTGTCTTTTTCATACTTAATTCGGTGATCATCTTTTCCAGTTTTCAGAATATATTTAAATGATTTTTTTATTAGATAAGCATAAATGTTTTAAAAAATATATTTAAATGACTGTTAACGAAAGTGTAACATTGAAACTTGCATATAAATTGTAAGTTACCCTGTCTACAATATAATAGAAATATATTATCTACCAACAAAAAACAAAATGGTTTGTGAATCTTGGAATTATTGCACATTAAACTAATAATATAAAATTTACATAGTAAAGATTGCTTGTAAGAGCGAGCAATCATATCCTACATTAGATTGCTTGTAAGACTTTAAAAGAATAATACTGCCTGCCATTTGGTAAGGAAAGATAAGTTGGAAACTTCTTGAATACTCGGTGGGAAAGAAAGGGGCCCATTGTAATCATGGTTTTTTGGACTGGGAAGATAAGCATTTGGAAAATTTTATTTACAAATTATTTCATTAAAGTATTTTTTGTTTGGAAAGATAAACATTTAGATTTTTTATTTTTATTTTTGGGTAGTAATAGGTATTGGCTGCATCAATCATTATTGCACCAGGTTTCCATACTACGTGGGCGGCCGGGAATTGGACCTCGTAACCTCTTCCCTGTAAGAGGATGTTTTAACCAATCGAACCAATCATTATTAAATTCTTAGAAATTATTTTATAAAAGTATTTTTTTTTGGGTTGGAAGGATAAACATTTAGATTTTTTTTGGGTTGGTAGTCAGTAATCATTGGCTGCATCAATCATCATCTTTTTTAAGAGAGGAGGACCGAGGATATCAAGTCTACCAAATTTACTGGGATAATAAATTTTCTAAGAAACTAATAGATTTGTATTTGAAGTAAATTTTATGATTTCCTTCAAAATTAATCTACAATACTACAAGAAAGAAAACCTCTATCATGACTATCATATTTTATGATAAAAAAATCATCTTTTGATTAATGATAGATCACCATCATACAATATGTACCTGCTTCGAATTGTTGGAATCTCTCTGCTTTGGTAGGCGGGCCATCATAAGCAGTTCCAGTGGCAAGCACCAGATAATCATACTTTACATGTTCTCCTGAGGCAGTGATCACAGCCTCATCTGTAGCACTTGTTACAGCAGATACTATAAGCTTACCACTTTTCAAATACTCCTCGTGTAGAAACACAGATCTTTCTCCAAAGCTTGGCTGCACCATACACCTTAACTTCGCCCATGGGATCTCAAAATACTCCTTTCTGTTATCATACCCAATAAACATTATCAATCAATATGTTATAATGGATCATAAAGAAAAAAGATCAAGATTTAACAGATTTAAATGACATACGGATCAATGAGCGTGACATCTGCGTAGTCTTGGAGGGCCTTGGCAACGTGGGCACCTGCAATTCCACCTCCCACAACAACCACGTTCTTCTTCTCCACTGCTGCCATCGAGATCTGGAGTGATATATATTCACTGTGTATACTCTTCCTGACTGCTATTCCCGGTGTACAAACAATCCAAGAACTTGATGATCTAATTGGAAAAGAAAAAGAAGATTTGAGTGTAGAAGGGAATGCGTTGTAAGGGCATTAATATAATGGGTGCCAGGCTGTGAGGGTGGCCGTATGATTGGCCTGCACATGTGAGCAAGGGAATTGCTGAGTCACCAAGATTTTTTAGTGATGTGGTGGAGAAAGCTGTGGGCGGCTTTGACTTCCAAATAGATAATGCCGGGTGTAAAACAAAAGAAGAATACAATGACAAAAATATATTAACTTTTGTAATAAAATTAAAGCTAGGGTATAATCTTTGCTATTATGGGCTCCTCCCTCAAACCTTGTCTCACTACAGTAAAAAGAATGACTTGTTTCTTTAATGAAGGGATATTTGACATTTTTTACTTCTTGTTTGGTCACCTTTGTGTTGGCATGTGGGTTTGTTCTGTCTAAGGGAATCATTCAAAGATCTAGATCTATTTTTATATGGGGAAATTAGTATAGTTATGCTTTTGTTTAATTTACAAAAATTAGTATAGTTATGCTTTTGTTTAATTTGGTTTTGTGTTTGTTTTGATGTATCTTAATGTGGTAATATGTTGATAAATAGTATACTCTTGCGTTAGATTTGGCACATTCATTCCTATTTTATTTCTATTTGTACTAGTTTTTATATAGTCATTCCCTACTTTGGGATCACCACTCTATTGCTTCAATCATTTCTTTGGGATGTGGGATCGACCCAGGTCAACCCTGTGGTTTCTATATAGTCATTTCCTACCTTGGGATCACCACTCTATTCCTTCAGATCATTTCTTTGGGATGTAGGATTGACCCAAGTCAACCCCCTGAAGCGTAGAAATGATCTCATAAAATCAAATACATCAAATTCAAATTTCAATGTTCTTGTCACCTTCCTACTAGTCGTTATGAGCTGACTTAACACACATCTCATGCAACATGTTGCTATGCTATTGTATTTAAAGACATTCATTATGCACTCAAATAAGACAAGGTAAATTGATAAGGAAAATCATTAAAACACACTTCAATTTAAAAAGAGTATTAAAGGAATCAAATCTACATCATCATAGGCCATCTACATGTTTGTGAATGCTATCTTTGATCTTTCTCATCACCATTAATTCAGTCCACCAAGGGGTTTGACCTAGGAGAAATTATTCACCTATCGAGTCAACAAACTCTTGAAATGTGTCTCTAGACATCACTTTGATAGATTTAGATATCTAGAAGGCGAAGGCAATTTTTTAGATTCTCAAGTGTACTTTATATCAGATGAAGATTAGGTTCACGACATGTAGGATCAACCTTGTAGGGCATGGGATCAATTTGGATCAATTATTGAGACATCCCTACTAGTCATTGGCGCTGACTTAACGCACATCTCGTGCAACATGTTGCTATTCTATTGTATTTAAAGACATTCATTATGCACTTAATTAAGACAATGTGAATTGATAAGGAAAATCATTAAAACACACTTCAATTTAAAAAGAGTATTAAAGGAATCAAATCTACATCATCATAGGCCATCTACATGTTTGTAAATGTTATCTTTGATCTTTCTCATCACCATTAATTCAGTCCACCAAGGGGTTTGACTTAAAGTAGAACATATTCACCTATCGAGTCAACAAACTCTTCGAATGTGTCTCTAGACATCACTTTGATAGATTTAGATATCTAGAAGGTGAAGACAATTTTTTAGATTCTCAAGTGTGCTTTATGTCAGATGAAAATTAGGGTTATTTTTCAAATTGTCATAGTTGGAGTAAAAATTTAAAGCACTTACACAAAATATTAATATGATGTAAAAATATAAAATGTAGGATTTTATTTCTAGTTTTCAAATATATAATTTATTATGATACCCAAATGATAAAAAATTGTTTTATATAGGATGTACAAAAAGTGGCTTTTTAAAGTCTCATGTTTTCGGCCAAAGCATGCACGTGTACGACCAACATAATTCGACCTAAATGAAGGTATTTTTCTAATTCCTTTTATGGAAAGATGCATATGATGTTGAAGTTTGGTCAGGATATTTTTTTGTAATTTTTTGATAAATATTTTTTTATAAAATTTTTTTTGTCATAATTTGTGTTTTTTAAAACCCCTCATGTTTGGCCAACATAATTTGAGATAAACTAATCATAACACTAATTTTTTTCATCATGTAGAGAATAATGTCTAGATTGGTCAGACCTAAATTTTTTTCAAGAAACTTTCAAAATCAAAAGTTATTAAAAAATAGTAATGTATGTTATTTCAAGTTTATGAGTCTCTTTGTTTAAAAATTAATTAATAAATAGAAAAATATGTCCAATAGTAAAAAAAAAATTACATATTTAAAAACTAGACATTGTGATTTGTAATGAGTTTTAATTTGGTCTAAAAATTATGAAAAAAAAAAGTCGTAAGCCATATTGCTAAAGTCAGTTTTTTCTCTTATTGTTAACATGGCCTTGTACTTGTAGGTCCAAGGCTAAAGGTTGGGTTTCCAAGCCTTTTTCAAGCCTAAAACCAATGCAAAGCCACATGTTTCAAAATTCAATTTTGTTGGAATGTGTACTTGCTAAAAAATGCGCTGTCGTTCTAAAATGAGACAAGCACCCATTCTAAAATGAAATGGGTGCCCATTTCTAGATGGGTGCTCATTTATAATATACCTGTTATGCCTTTTTTAAATCAAAATGTAGTACGACTGAATCTCTGTAACTTTAATTTTTATGTGTATGACCCGACAATGACTATTTTTGCAATTTTTTGTATGCAAGTGTCATTAGAATCTCTCAACAAGTCATATTATATTCAAATTTTTCATGGATTCAATCACAAGGAGAATTTTCAAATGGAATCAAGTACGAGAACTATTTTTTAGAGAGATCAAGCAAATGAATTATTTTTTAGAGAATTCAATTACATGTGATATATTGAACAAAGGATCTACATCTACTTGTACTTCAGAAAGCTTAAAGAGGGATCCAACTCTAAGTAAAATAATATCATTGTTCATTTATCAAGATATTTTAGTAATTATGGGATCAAATAAATGTCAACAAAAAAGAAAAAAGAAGCTCATGACATTTGAAGAAATTGAAGCACATCGAGAGAGAGGCAAAATGACAAAGAGATGGGAGAGATGATTAGAGAAATGAAGAATGTTGAAGCATCCAATTTAATGACTATTATAGAGAACATTGAAGAGATCAACATGGATGAAGTGAATGTAAAATATGCAAATGTAGAAGAGTTCAAGAATATAAAAAATGTGATTATAGAAATGAATCTAGGTATGTTTTCAAATCCCTTGAATGATAATGAGATTAGTTGTTTAAAGGAAGTTGGATATAACAATGTTGATATAAATTCTTCTATTAAAAACAACACAATAAATAATAAAAATTTGAAAACATTGTATGAGTGAAAATAATTTTTTTTTAAAAAAGTAAATGTTTTGGATAATATTTGTGGTAAGATATCTTGGAGGTAAATTCGAACCCATGCAAATAGATTGTATAAACTATTTTTTTAATAGAAAAAATTCAGGATTTTAATGTCAACTTGTAATGCAATTGATGAGAATATCAAAAATATGAAAAACAATGAAAAATTGGGTAGATTTGTAAAACTCAAAAAGGTGGATAAATCAATGGAACAAGTTATGTCTAGTGTTGCTAATGCTATTGATTCTATTGGAAGAATGAGTCAATCTAAAGATAGGAATGTAGCACAATGGGCAATAACAACTACTTTAGTTAGTAAATCAGTTGTGAGACAAAGAATGATAAGTAAGACAAGTGGATATTTAAATGTGCATGCTAAAACTTTGAGAAAAGCAGAAAAGAGAAGAGTAAGTATTGAAGATAACCAATTAACCAATGTTGGATTTTTAGTGGTAGATTACCATGGTCTGACATGTGAAATTAAATAATGAAGTCAGGTCTTAAATTGAAAAAATATTCGCATGATAATACAAGGGTTTCGTCTAATGCTTGAGATATTTTGAAATTAAGGGTGGGTCTCTTGTCCAAAATTTTGAACATTGAAAATTTTGAACTTTTCCAACTTTTGAACCATTGTATATAAAAAACCAACTCAGGCTTGATCAGTGGAAGAGTTACTACCTTGCATATTCAAATCATGAAAAGTTTATTAGTTACATGGCTTTGGTTATATCTTGATGTCAAGTAACAAATGCCGTGGAGTTTGATGCATAATATCACATGGATAGTTCAATAGAGTAGTTCTTTATTGCTTGAGCATAATGGAGAGATGTGTGAATCTGGTCTCTCAGGTAGAGCTAAATAAACTAGACTTTGCAAACATTCAGTTTGAAGCACCTGCGCCTCTTAAGCCTTATCCATTGGAGCGCACACTATTTAAATTTATGGAGAGAGTTCAATTTTTGAAATAAATGGCCATCAAATTACAATCTGCAAGTGAAATAGCTATTGATTTGGAGCACAATCAGTACAGATCCTTTTAGGGTTTAACTTGTTTGATGTAAATTTTGCAAGCAAATGACTTTATGATGGATGCTTTTCACAACTCTACGGGCGTTGACCACGGCTTGTTTCTATCACTATAATATTCATCTAATGCACCACGAATTGAAAATCTCTTCACAAATGCAAGCGTATAAGATCTTTACATGAATTCATTAGGGTATCTTAAAAGTATAGCAATGAATTCTTCTATGGTGTTAATGATATTTTATTTGATGGCTCCTATGATGCTGGTTGAGATCAACCATTTAAGTCATTGAGAAACTCTGAAAAGGAAAATGTTTGTCTAGGCACTTGTAAGGTTATATTGGTTGATAGAGAAAGAGATGAAAAATTGGATGCAATTGTACAGTCTACCCAACAAGTCATATTTGGTTAGAAAGGATGTGGATAGGGGAATGATGAATACAATTTCACAATTGGTGACTATCAAAGAGCATTACTACTTGCTCTATTTGTGTCAAAATGGGAGCATTGAAGGCAACTTTCTTCATTGTCAAATGAAGTTTTTCAAGCAGCTGGTAGACATCAGCTACTTGGCCGTGGATAGCAATCTGAAATTTGTATTCTTTGAGGAAGAAATACAAATGTGCATAGCTCATGTGTGTAACATTACAAGTAAATGTAAATGGGGTCCTGATGTGGAACATGCACTTGAAAATGTGGACTGTTGTATTCATCCAATATCTATTATAGAGGTATTGAAGAGACAGAAGAATATGGACACGAAGTCAAACAAATTTCAAACTTAGTTAATAATAAGTATACGGTCCCCTCCTCTTAATATTGGCTAATAACATGCAAACCAAGAAGTTGCAAATTCTACTCAAGGATATGGGTTCAGATGGAATTGAACCATTAAGTACTTCCTGTGTAGAAGTTGTAAAGATCTATACCAACTTGCTAGAATGTTGAGACGAGCTATTGATATAGTACATACTATAAGAGAGTTGAAATTTTAGAATGCATTTTCTTCTCATGAAATTGTCATTGGTGCTCTTTGCAAGGAAAATAAATTAGATGAAGCTATAAAAATGTTTGAGAAGATAGAACTTGTGAGAAAAACTCCA
This sequence comes from Cunninghamia lanceolata, assembly GCA_027924645.1. Lineage (NCBI taxonomy): Eukaryota > Viridiplantae > Streptophyta > Pinopsida > Cupressales > Cupressaceae > Cunninghamia > Cunninghamia lanceolata. The sequence continues at coordinate 8,204,622 of BSBN01001344.1, read as the reverse complement.
TGTTTTTTTGCATACAACACATCAAGATAATGGGATTTGGAGTTGTCGGTAGTAGAGAATGAGAAGCTGCGGTCTTGGATGGGAAAGTTAAATAATGCATTTAAAAAAAACCATTATCTAGGGAATACAATGATTGTGGGATCTCCACTAAATGGATTTATTAAATTTTTTTAGAAACTTTCAAACAGTGGCGTTTGATAAATGTGAGGCCATATTCCTCAAACTTCATAGCGTCCTATCCACCCATGCTCCACCCATGCTAAAATAAGGATTTTGGAGCTACCATAGATATTTGACCTAGGGTCCCTAAACCCACACAAAAATCAATAAAAATCTTTAAAAATACATTTTAAAATGCTCCAAAAGTCCATGAATGAAAATGGATATGTGGATGACAATTCATCATCCACCTCACTACTAGACAACCTTAGAAGACTCATAAATTAAAGTGTACAAATAAAACACATTACAAACATTTCAATTTTAACAAAAACCTTAATCCACCTTAGGGATTAGGTTGGCATTACTGGTTAAATACAAGAGTTACTTAGTAGACCTTAGAATTTCCATTGGTTATGGAAACATCTGCACACTCCAACACACACATTAATATGTCAAACATATATATAGCTGAAGCAACAATAATTAAACACACAAGGAGTCACTCAATAATCGAGTGCTTCAAACACAATTACAATCACTTTCAAATATCAATACATAATCTCATTTTGACCTTTTCACAATTATTTTTCTAATCATCAAATTCAGGTGTTATAATATCCATTGTAATAATTCAATCTCACTAGCATACTAATATTTCAATTACAATAATCAAGATGGGTAATTTTCATTCACTAACATTATTGAAACAACAAAGGCAAGCGAATCATCTTTTCAGTACAATCGAGAATTAATCATAATCACTCCTAACTAATTCATCCTCGTCATAGTTGAACAACGTATATTTTTAATCAAATCTAGACTTGTATCTTGCATATACCAATTAAGAAATAACAAACTATCATCGACTAAGGTCTATATTTGCATAAACAATAAAATCACTATTTAAATCCAACCTTGATTCCAATATTGTCTACATAATATGACCTTAAGTCCATATGTTGCATTCCAATTCCAAGTGTAACAAACATAATTAGGTCAAATAGTGTGACTAAAACCCGTCACACAAGGGTGGGCCTCACACTAAGTCATGTGAGAAAATTAGCTATAATTAGGAGATGAGTTAAGGGGATGTAAGAGGATGGCTTAAGGGGAGATACATGGGCCCTGACTCAAAGTATGTGTCATGTGAGAAAATTAGTTCTATAATTAGGAGATGGCTTAAGGGGAGCTAAGAGGATGGCTTAAGGGGAGCTAAGAGGATGACTTAAGGGGATGTAAGAGGATGGCTTAAGAGGAGATACATGAGTCCTAACACAAAGTATGTGTCATGTGAGAAAATTAGTTCTATAATTAGGATATGGCTTAAGGGTAGGTAAGAGGATGGATTAATGGGATCTAAGAGGATGACTTAAGGGGACGTAAGAGGATGGCTTAAGGGGAGATAAGAGGATGACTTAATGGGATGTAAGAGGATGGATTAAGGGGACATACATTAGCCTTGACTCAAAGTATGTGTCATGTGAGAAAATTAGTTCTATAATTAGGAGATGGCTTAAGGGGAGCTAAGAGGATGGCTTAAGGGGACGTAATAGGATGGATTAAGGGGAGCTAAGAGGATGACTTAAGGGGATGTAAGAGGATGGTTTAAGGGGAGATACATGAGCCCTAACACAAAGTATGTGTCATGTGAGAATAGTAGTTCTATAATTAGGAGATGGCTTAAGGGTAGGTAAGAGGATGGCTTAAGAGGAGTTAAGAGGATGACTTAAGGGGACATAAGAGGATGGCTTAAGGGGAGCTAAGAGGATGAATTAATCGGATGTAAGAGGATGGCTTAAGGGGAGATAAATGAGCCCTAACTCAAAGTGTATGTCATGTGAAAATGACAGTAAATTAATTAACTATCAATTAAATATATACAACTATATACATACCTACAGATTTATTCTATTGTGCCATCTGTGCATCCTCTCTTTTTTGTAATGCATCTATAATTGTCTCATGTTCTTGCATAGAAAGTGTCCATAACTCTTTATTAGCAGGTCTCCCTTGATATATATCTAGTTTTATATTTGTTGCCACAACCAAATGTGATTAGTGTATAATCTTCTTATGTCTTTCATAATCTTCAAAGTCAAGCAAACCATTCTTTCTTATTAGATATTTTTGTAGCGAGGTGCCAACAACAACCATAGAACCTGTTGGATACTCATAGTTATCATCATCTACTCTAAGATGTAACAATTTATGTTTTGTCTCAACACATTGAGCCAACTAATACTTGTTGCATATGTTGTCATTGATGTCAAAAGAGTGGTAATCATTGATGTCAAAGGAGTGGATGTCAAAGGTGTAGTGATAAGAGGTGTTGTGATGTGGAAAACATATTGGTGCATATATTGTCAAAGGAGTGATGATCAGAGGAGTTGTGATGAGAAAGATATGATGATGAAAGACATGAGCATGTTGTTGGATCAGTATCATCTATACACAATTGTACTTTATCTTCTGAAGTTCATGGATAGGTGAAAGTTATCAAGTTAAAGGATATGCTGACATGAACAAGTTGTGACTTCTTGCTTTTGGTGAAAAGAGTTGTGATTGTTGCTTATGGTGTTGTGAATGTTACATTTAGTACCTCTTGATGAAAATCATTGCATGGGATTTGAAGGAAAGTGTCTAAGTGATGAAAATTGTCAGAGGCACATAGAGTTGTACTACAAAAGTTCAAGAAAATGTATCACATTCCTCCGTAGATGAAGACATGAGCCTATGGATTGGAAGTTAGCTAGAAATAGCTATAAGGTATGTGTGGTTCAGATTTGAGAGCATAAGAAATACTGCAAAGCTTTTCAAGAGTTAGCAGAGTGAAGACAGTGGTGATATAGTGTTGTTGCAGTCTCAAAGATATAGAAGAATGCTTCACATTTCTCTGCACTTGAAGATATAACCTTGTGGCTTGGAGGATAGCTAGATACAGATAAGAGGTATGCATGATCCAAGTTTCAGAGAATAAAAGTTACTGTAGTGTTTTCCAATTCAGTTGAGTAAGAACAAGTCATGTTACTATATAAGGTTATCAGAGGTACAATAGAAAGCCACCACATTTCACCGCACTTCAATGTTTGGCCTTTATGTTTGGAAGATAAGTTCAGATGGTCAGTATGAATGCTTACTTTAGGTTTCAAGCATTTTTTATCACTGCAAGTATGTTTTTCAATGTTTTATGTCAAGACAAGGTGACTAGATTGTGTAAGGGTTCTAGTGTAGTGCCCCCTTGTCGTTGGCCTATGAGAGTGGTAATTCTGCATTGCTCTCTATCAATCAGAGACAGTTGTTAGTCGTTCATTGCATTGATTCAATTCTGAGACATTGGATTAGTATGTTATGGTGTATGCTCACTTTGACCTTGATGACTATGTTCAATGGATTTATTTAGACATGTGTTAGGAGTCATGATTACTTTAGTTATGATATGTTGGATATGATTAGTAATAGATTAATATCTGCATGTTTTATTAGATTCGTTGACATCTGGTTTCTAATGCTATGGTTATAATCTTGTCCAAGAGTAGGGATGGTGTAACATTACTCGCTTCGAGTACCCTGTTACCCCGCAACTCTCTGACTCTCCATATATGTACTGGATTGTATATATAACCAATTGTTTAAATGCAGGCTGTAGGTACTGAACCTCGACTCCACCTGATATAGCAGGTTTGAGCAGGTTCTTACTCCAATGGGTATTAGTGAGGGGAGATAATGCGAGGTCTATTCCACTAGGTCGGTCCTTGTTTTCTATTGTTGTCTCAAGTCGTAGTCTTGATGGTTTTACCTTTTTATGTTGGGTATCTCGTGTCATGATGTATAGTCGAGTCATGTTAATTATGAGCATGTATGTGGTTGGAAATACTTTTATGAATTATTAGTTATAATAATACTCTTTGATGTTTATTGGATAATATCTATGTTGGCTTAGAGCTTGGGTGGACACCTTGGTTTAATCCCAAAATAGACTAGAATTAAATTTTCTATTGTCCAAGAGTGTTTATGTTGTAATTTTGGAGTTATGGGTTATTAATACATTATTGTTGCAGGATAAATTTGTTATGGGAAGTAAATGCCTTGAGTTGTGGAACATGAATTCTCTGATTGTAGAATCTTTATTATTAGTAAATTTTTAATTTTGTAGAGGAGTGGGTGGTTGGGTAACGGATGCATGTCTGCATCTATTTTTTTAAGTGGAATCATTTTATTCAAGGGAGGAGAAGAGGGGAGGAGGGCTCATGTCAAGTTCTGTGACAGATACAGGGAAAATAATGACACTATTGTCTAAGAGCACCGTTCCATATTGCCACCATGACATGAATATCCATCACAGAGTACATAGTTATCATGCTAACAATTTGGTCTCTAGAAGTTGCAATGGCATGATTTTGGAACTTAAGGGTTAAAGATTCAGCAACGGTCCTAGGGTGGATGAAACAGAATAATTGTCTAGATGATAATTATGTGAATAGAAAAAGGGGAAATTTATTGGTTGTTGCGGGAAGTCCTCCGACAGAAGATATTGCAGTCACAACAGAATCACTATCAAAACAAGATCTTGTTGCCTATCTAGCATCGGGGTGCAAGCCTAAGGACAAATGGAGGTATACTTTTCTTATCCTTCAAATTTGACAACGGGCTACATGGTTTTCTCACAGCTTAAGCTATTGTAAAGGAAAATTGTTTTGTCACTTTTATTGTGGTTATATTGTATCAGCTTAACTATAGATGTTTTTGAAAACTATAGCAAGTCATAGACTTTGGTGTGTTTGGGGGCTAATTGCCCAATGCATTTAGGTCCAAGATTCCTAAAGGAGTCTTAGCTAGGATTTGAGAAATTTAGGCAAGGAGTGCAAATACTAAGGATAATCCGATTTCCTGAAATAAATTGAATTGGGTTGTTTGACTTTTTGGGAATAAAGTCATTTTTTATGGGCCCAATAAATTATGATCTGTCAGCGTGTTAGGAGTATCACAATTTTACTGTAGAACTCCCATTGTCACACAATCTATTTATTAGGAAAGTATGGTTGACTAATGGGGAATTGCAAATACCAATATTTTTATACATTTATATACAAAATGATTCCCTTGAGCACTGGCATTAATTGCTCTTCTTATTATGCAAGGCATATGAGTGCAAAGCAATTATGTTTCTCAAGGAGGAGAAACAACAAATAACTACACCTTCATTGCGGCTAATGTTAAGGTTTCTCATTAAGAGAAAATTGCAAAATTGCAATGATGAGAAGATTCCAACTGTTGCTGATTCGCCATCTGACCACCGTTTCTCTTTTTGCTGGCGTCACCTCTTAAAATGGAACCCTTTGTGATTCTCAACTAACCAATTGCTGCAGGAAGAAATTCACTCTCAATGCAATTTGTCTCATTGTAGCGGATACCTAAACGCCCTCCTCGTCTGCAGCCTTCTGTCCATACATCAGCTCTTAGAGTTGCCTGGTCATTTCTACATTTAAGAATACCTGTGTTGTTTTTAAAGCTGACCTCTGCTATAATCAAGGAAGTTGTTAGAAATAGAATCTTGCCTTAGTGTAGCGCTCCACCGAATAAGATTATTCTCAGTTGCTATTATCACTGTGTCCTTATCTTAGAGATTTGAGATCGATTTCCTTAGTCACTTGGGTAAACACCCGACTGCTGTGAGACCCCGTAGGAAACCTTTATGCATTTAGTTAATAATCTAGCTATTGTTGTTAGGTAGAGTCTCACGCCGGGAAATTTTCTATTCTCGTCGGGTCTTCTTATCGGCCAAGCTCTTCTCCACAACCATTCGGTTTATTTTGAGACAACCGACGTTAACTTCCGTCACTTATATTCCGCCACATGTAACATATTCCTAGCATTCTGAATATCTAACTAAAGTACTTTAAAACAACCGGCAACTTCTGGTAAACCTTAATCAAAGGGCAGTTAAAAAAAACCCTCAAACCATCTCCAAACAGTTTTCAGATAAGGGAAACAGAGGAAGAGCTGTGGAACCTCTATTTTTTTAGTGAAATTCTGTAACTCTTTCGGTATCATTTAAGTTCAATGGTTGTTCTTTCCAAGCTTGAAAGCATTTTATTGATGGGTCAGTTTTTTTTTAATCTCTGTCTATGTTAAGACTGCGAACCATGATAGTGTTGTACTTTTTATCTTCGTCGCCCGTAGTTTGTCTTGGTCGTCAGGTAGAACCAGTGAAGTCAACTACCTCAGTAAGGTTTAAGTCGCTGTTGATATCCTTAAAGTCTCAGTTGTTTACTTCCTTTCCGCTGTTTTAGACTGTTATCCTTGTTAGCACAGCGTATAGTCGGTGTTCGACGGACTCGTTGTTAGGAGTTTAGATAAGTCTCAACTGTCGATGTGAATAGAAGGTCAAGGCAGAAGTTGGTTCGGTCTGTGTATAGGGTTAAAGTGTAGTCATTTTGTGGATAGGAGTATTTCTGTTTTGGTTCTTTCGGTTGGTGGTCGCTTAGCTATCAGAGTTGTTTAATTGGTGGAAGGGCATTGTTGTTGTTATTTGTTTGGATTTGCCTAGTGGGCTGTGTTGTTTGAAATGTGGGTTTTGGTATTGTAATCATAGGCTTTAGTGAAGTAAGGTAGATCGTAGTTGCCTTGCCTTGGGGTGGGTGATGGTTGATATTGATGGGGAGCTAATTTTACCTGTTTGAGTTTTATTAGAAGTGGTAATCGTAAATGCTGCTTTGGTAACCCATGCATACAAGAAATTTATTTTGTGCTTATAGTTGTGACCTGTAGAATGTGGTTTTGCATGAGATTGGCCTTGCGAATAGAGTTCATTATCTAGAAATTATGGTATGGGCAGGTGAATTAGGAATGATAGCATAACAGATTGGTTTGAAGTTGGTTGCTAGGAAATTATAGCCAACCAAATGTTTGATGAAAGATTATACTATTAATCACTTTAGAGATTTATAGTAGTTAAATGGTTAAATTGTTAAGTTAGCTAGTGATTTATGTTTATGGTCTATATCTAGATGATTATCGTTGTTCTATTGGAGATTTGAGGATGGAAATATAGAATGGATGATCTTATAATTGTGCATTAGATTCAAATTGATCTAGTGAGAGTAAGTTAAAAAATTTAAAGTTAGATACTTTTATTTTGGGAAACAAGAAGGTATGTTTTGATTAATTTGGATTAAATTTTAGATAAAAGTTATGCTTGGGTAAGAAGTATATTTGTTGTAGGTGTTTTATGTCGATGGGAATTTATTGCTTTTTTTATATAGTGAATTTGTGGCAGTTGGAAAAGGGTAATGGAAGTTGTGCATTTAGTGAAGTCATAGATTCAGGAAGTCATAGTTGGTTAAAAATGAATGGATGTTTATGCTCTTGTAACAAGATATGTACTTCAGTAGGAAATGGTAGACAATATATTATTAGTTAGGAAATTAATTGGAAGTTGATTTTCTTAGCGAATCCATTGCATATGGATAGTGTGAAATTTATATTCATCTATAGTGTTTTGAATTGTGATGATTAAAGGTTAGTTGGGCATCTATGCCTATAGGAAATTGAATAGGTTTATAATAGTCATTTTAGAAAGATTGTATTTGAAGTTGTAGTTCGTATAATGGTCTTGGCATGTGATCGGTCTTGTGAAACATAAATGTAATTTTAGAAGACCCATTTATGAATGATGTCGTAACATGTCTTTTAAGCTTGTATGAGAATTTAAAGGTTTCAAGATTGTTTTTGCGATTGGTAAATGGTTTTAGGAAATGTATTTTCTTTAGTTGAAATTATAAGAAGTATATGTTAGGAAAATGCTCTTATAGATTCTCATGGCTGTCACAATTGGATTTGTAAATTGGTAAGATGCTAGCTCCTAGGAAATTATATATATATATATCTTAGCGTTGAGTTGAAATTTTTAATGCTTGATGATAATATTTGATCGTAAGAATTATCCTTGTGAAATTTATAGAGGTTATTAGAAATTTTATTAGTTAGAGCTTTTGTGTTTTCGAATTATTTTAGTTTCATAGAGTAAAATTAGGGTGCAAGTCAATTAATGTTTTCCTTGTTATACATAAATTCTAGAGTGAATTGAGTATTGTTCAAATTTTCTGGAGGTAACAATATTGTGATAATCTAGGATCGTTTACCTGGTTAGTAAGAGAAAATTAAGACCTATCTTTTGATGCTCTTATTTTGGAAAACAAGAATTATGTTTGATTATTTTTAAGTGGCATTAGAGTGTATTTAACATAGGATTATTTTGGGTAATAGAAATCCCTTCATGGTCTCTTATTGATTTTGTTTAAGTATGATTATGGTTTATCGTCCTTGACACTTTATTTCTGAGCGATGTAGAGCTTTGCTATGTGGGTGTTCTTGTGTAAGTTGACCTATTATCATAACAAGTTTTGGGCAAGTGGTCAAGTTTGTGTTCCAAGACTGGCATGCTTATGGTTTAATTTCAGTTAATGTTATAGTTTATGTCTCTTGTCCATGTATGGAGGTCCTGGTTGTATATGCATGGAAGAGTGATGCAATTGGTCTATTTCATTTCTCCGTTTTTGAGTCACATGTTGCTAATCTGGTGTCAAGTTGTTAAACCTTAGCTTCCATTTTGGATGAGGGACTCTTATGTGATTTAGTGTCTGAGTACCTAACTCCAGAGGAGTAGTTCTTGGCTTGGTTCAATTATGGCATGTCATTGTAATAGATTCACTGGATACCCGTGTCTAGCAATGAATGGGAAATGGCCTCTTGGATATAGTGCTTGGTTCTTGAAGGTTTTGCTTCATTTGAAGAGATTGTGGATTTCTTGTTGTGGCCTAGTGAAAGGCTTATGTTATGGCCCAAATCTGATTTGTGACCCTTATACCTATATGTGTGGTATGTATGTTTGACCCAAGAACGCTAAGGGAGTGGCTTTCATGGTGGGGCTGGTGCCTAGTGAGAGGACGCCTGGGTAACCCCATGGAAGTTGTAATCACGTGGAAAACTTAATAACTTAATCAAGAGGGTTGGGATATTAAAACACTTAACAAGATAAGTAAAAGACCTCACCCATGCCTTGAGTGCTTTCGTAGGCTAAGGATGGGATGGGAAGGCCTGGTTGGCAAGGCCGACCTCCTTGTCCCCATGAGAGGACCTGTCGGCTCCGCATGTGTCACCCTATGGAGCCAGCACCTAGAGAGAGGCTGCCAGGGTAACCATAGATGGGGGCCAGCTTCTGGGGATAGATAGCCTGGGTAACCCATGTTAGGACCATGCGATGACACTCTCCTTATGCAGTTCTATTGTTTCTTGGTGGTGCCTCTAGAGTGATGTCTTGTCTTGTGCAGTTTGTTGATTTGGTCGGTTGTGTCAAGTCAGTTGTCGTTCTTTTATTTTAGATGTTGTTTCTAGGCTTAGTGGAATCCTCGTCATTATCTCCTAGCTCGGAGGGGTGGACCTCAGGGTTCCACATGGTTGGGTGGCAGAGCTATCCATTGGTCCTTTTTGGAGATGCAGTTCGAGTTCTGCGCAGAGGAGTTCCAGTTCTAGTTTGCCTTCCTCCTTCAAGTTGTTGTATGCTTTCTTATTTATTCAATTGTAAAACGACGTGATCAGTCTTGTAATCTTGTATTGTAACTTGTATCTTATCGATCTTGCTAATGAAAAGTGGATCTTATCGGTAGAAGAAGTATAATGTATTTCACTTGTGTGGTTTTGATTTTCTAATCACCAATGCAGTTGTGTTTCCTCAGGTATTGTGTTCTCAACAATCTTTTTAATATTGCAATCCTCATCCTAGGTGTAGAGTTGGTATTCCATAATTTCATCTTCATTCTTGTCTAGAACATTATCATTGAACACTTCACTTGCACATATTTCCTCTATTGGTTGCATTGTTTGATCAGTTTCTTGATATTCATTAATGACATCATCATTAGATTCACCATTGATAGCATCCTCATACCTTTTTTTATCTATGATATCAATCAATTTCCCCACCTGGTCTAGCGTAACTGGTTTTAATGATTCAGGCCAATAAATTGACTTAGGCTCATATGCTATCATAAATATCTTAGTGCATATGTATTCATCAGGCCTAATATTAAAAGGTATTTGCATATAGAGATCCATCATTCTGTTGAGCAAATCACATCCTGATTCTCCTTCATGTCTCCTTAGGTCAAAGAATGCACTAAAGGGGGTATGCGATATTTTGATCTCATGCTGGAACCTTGTCCTCTTTTTCGAATACGCAAATACTCATCCTCTTTAGAGACTGGTATATATTTTGGCTCTCAATTGTTGCAGTTCTCGAATCACTTTTTTCTCTTCCCGTAACAACTCTAGCTTTCTTTCTTGTTCTGACATATTTATTTTGACTAAAAATAATGCTGTTACAAGATGTCTTTGTATTCTTCATCAAATTCCTTTTCAGAGTCACCATCTCTTGTCAAAAGAGGAATGATTTTATTTTTTGGGTTTTTCTCCACCAGCAGAATTATATTTTTTCAATTCCTGACTCTTTGACTGGATAAGCTGAAACTAAATTTTCTAGAATTGTCCCTAGCGGAGTCACCAATTCTGTTAGGTTTCAAAACCATAGGTTGTAAACCTTAAGAGGATGCCAAGCTCTTTGGTAACATTTTTGGCTAACAAAACGGGGTTAATTGATATGGTTGAGAAACCCCTGCACTTTAGGTTCTGCTGGACCTAGGTGGGTGAACCTTGATAACCGATGTAGATTTAAAGGTTGTGTGACTTAGTTGAACTTGGGGATTTATCCACAGTGGCATGTAAATGTGAGATAGATGTAAACTTAATAACTACCCCTACTCCTAATGTTCAAATTTTGAATATGTGAATAAAGTTTAAATGAAGTATTGTTTTATAATGAATATGACCAGTGCTTTTTGGGCAACGGAGTCAAGATGTGTATGATAAATGTGTCCTCCCTTCTGGCTTAACTTGAATTATTTGGCATTTTCAAATTTTTATACCTTGTATAAACATGCAAGGTTATTAGTTACTAGGCTCTTCTTACAAATCCCATGATATTTTCCTAGGTTACTGTGATGTTTGAAAGGACTTTTAATTCTGGTGTGAAGGAAACTAGTTAAGATAATCAATTCAAAAAGGAATTTAATTTTGGGAAAAAACCTATTTAATTTGATTCTTTAAAAGGATTTTAATTCTCTCCTCACAGAAACCAATCAAGGGAATCACACAAATGCAGTAAATGTGCCTTGATAAATTAAGTATATCCTTGATATATTCAATTTAAATAACAAAGGAAAACCATTCTAGAGACAACACAGATAACATATATGAATAAATATCAACAAATAATTGAACACCAAAAGGTTAGCCACCAGATTATAATATTCTTTCTCCGTTAAATTGCTTCAAAATATTTTATGATGTGTATTGGAAGCCTTCATTTTCTGGTATATTCTACCTAATCTCTAATTCCTACTACTGATGATTTTTTCCAACTTACTTTTATTTCCCATTTATACTTCGTATTTTTAGGGCTATGACCCTTCACTTGTCATCATGTCTGCCTCTTCATTATCTTGATTATCTTTGGTGAAAATAAAATATTTAATTTTACCCTTCATCTTTGCATCCCAGTGAGAAATTATCTTTAATCATTATTATTTCTTCTTTTGCTGGCAATCTTCACGCTCATATTTACTTGTGTACGTTTTCACCTTTATTCGACAAAATTATTCATTTGTGTGAAAATGATTACCCCTTCTTAACCTCTTTGGTGAAAATGTTTCATTGGCCATTATATGCACTTTCATATAATAAAAAGTATTCTTTAGGTAAAATAATTACCTACTTGGTTAATTCCTTCGAAAAAATATTTTGCCTCAGAATGAAAATATTCTCAACTATGGTTATTAAAATCTTCACTTAGTATGTTCATTATGTCCCTCGGGTAAAATAATTTCCCACCTTATAACCCCTTCCATGAAAGTGTGAGATTTACATTTTCACCTCACTATAGCCACACTTCATTTAATTTTTTATTTGCACTTTGGCAATTTTTGCATTTGAAATTTTACTCTTGCCGATAATTACTTTCCCTTAGATGATGTTCATGCTTCTTTCATTGCTCCATTGGGTTTTTGGAGGGACTTGGAAATCACTCTGATGTCCATTTAGTGTACTTCATACCTTTTAATCTCAGGGATGTGTATCAACTATAGCTTTTGGGACCACCTCATTGGTAGATCGGAGAGATTATTATAATCTCCCACTGATATAGTATTTCCTTTCAATGATCTCTAGAAATGTATTACATGCTCTTGTATATTGGTCTGTCGAAGGGACTCGTCAACTAGTCTTTCTGATAGGGTAAAGTCTCCTTGATATGTGTCATCTAGCGCCAATATTTGTTTCATCTGCCTTAGTAATTTATTGTGGCTCTCTATCAGTATCATTTGATTTGTCTGAGAGCTGTGTACAAACTTCCATGTCACCACCAATACTAGTTTCATCTCGATGCACATCATTGGGCGTGAATGCACAGTTCTGCATTTAACTCCTCCATTTCTAGAGGCTTTTTCGTATACTATCCTAAAAACATTGCACATATTTGCTATCTCACTAGAGGGAAGAAGTTTCTCCATCTACTGATCTCTCTTACCCTACAATACACATTCATACATATTTTCTTTGATTTTCTTCATGAGTGTCTCCGATACTTTTACCCTTGACACATATCGGCCTATCAAAGGGAACATGAATCTTGTCCCGCTGATATGCCTAAGTTTGTTAAATTTTACCTCTTTCAAAAAAGTAGGCATGTGTCCAAAGCATGATGTTATTAATAGTGCCCGAACCAACAACCATTTCCTTTGTTTTAGCTCAAGCAGAGAAAATGCTCTAGTGTAAACTGTGGAGTGCAGTTTGAAGTTTGCTTGAGGCCTTCGAAGATCCTCTCAAGATATTCATTTGTTATATCTCGTGATTGCCTCAAATCATTATATTTCTTTAAGGCATCTATCAAACATTTCACATTCTTTGTATATTTTTCATACATGTCTATCAGAGTAGTTGCAATTATAATGTCTGGTGAAAACCACTGTTTCATTATGATTTGACAGATATCCATATCATGTTCCATTTTCCTTTTCTTTGTGAAAGAACATTCATGAGAATGCAGGTCTGTAATAATTGAGTAATCTTCAAGGAAGTTGCAAGTATCGGGTAGAGTATGCAGCATTTCCTTGCGTATCTTTTCTTATACTACTGAGACGTTATTGAACATCTTTTTCTTGTAAATTTTTTTTGGCCAGGAGGCATGAGGTTAGGCCAGTCACCATGGCATCCCATTCAGACTTATAGACTCTTCTTTCCTAGAAGTTCCTTGCCAGATTCAAAACTTTTAAACATTGCACCTAGATGAGTTTCTATTGAGGTGCGTTGATTTTACAGTGATGGCATTGAGTTTGGGATGGTTGTCCATTGATTATGGTTTTTCTTCCTGACCATGCTATATTAACATGGCATGCATCTTTTTGTATAGCTCCATCTTTCCCATTCATGGCTGTGCCATGTCTTTCTTGGAGGCTTTAAAGTAACTTGTGCATCTTTTCAATGATTGTGCTATTATATTATGCATTGAATTTAAAAGGCCTATGATTTAATTTGAACACTACATTTGATTTTATATGGTTGTGTTTCAATTCAAAATGCTCACATTTCTCCCTTTACTTCTATGCCATTGGATATGGCTTCAATCCCATATTCATGGTCGAGTATCCTTTGAACTCAGTGGCAATTGTCCTTAGAATTGTGCTTTGTTTGTAATGGCTTTGAGTGCCATAATTATAAGCATTTCATCTTTCATTGATGCTTGTGATGTTCATATAATGCTAGGCTAGAAATGGACAGATGAAAACCTCTGTTTACCATAATTCCAGCTTACAATGGGTGCCTCTTTTTGGAGTGGTTATATTTTACCTTATAAACCATTGTGTAGTAGTTTCGGTGCTGACTTGGAGCTTTGTTTCTACAGCTTGTGCTTAAATTAAATGGAAACACTAAAGTCTCATAGTGTTGGTTATGCTTGTAGTAGAGAATTGCACTATGTTTGAAATTATGTTGGATTTTAAAGTTCCATCATTGAATCAGCCTCTTGTGAGTTAGATATTTCGATGCTCTCAAGTAACCTTCATCTGCAAGCCTAGCTACATCTACATTACTTGGCTGAGATGCACTTCCTACAGGTGGTGGTGATTTAGTGAAATTATGTTTAAAGTTCATAGCTTGTAGAAGCCTTTCCTGCCAGAGTTCAAGCTCAGTTGCAATCTTGAGTTGTTCAAACCTTGTGTCAAGATAAAGCTGTAAACTTTTAGGAAAAGACATATCTGGTCTATCCTCCTGATCTCTATACTTATTTAAATTGCTTAGGTGGTTTTGAATTGTTTCATAAAGTTGACGAAGTTTTGTCATACGCTTATATTGCAGACAGAACTAGAAGGCTCGATGTGTAGTCATCGCATACAAAGATTCCATTTTATAAGTGTTGCATAGTATTTCAAGCACTATTATGTAGGTTTCCTACCAATACTGATGATTTTTGCATCATACTATGCACATAATGGATTGGATCCTGAAGTGCGGGCTCTTACCTTTGATTGGAACAATTTTTTACAAGTTTATCTCTGAATGTTGCAATCAATTTTCTTATCATGGGACCTTCAAATTTTGCCAAAATTTGAAGGTTCCAACACAAGGCATGACTACTTTACAACAAAAGGTGACAAGCTTGACAAATTTTTCACAACCTAATATACCAACTTACAATGCCCATAGTCCTTTATCTTATGCAATCTTGAGAACCCATATGCCTGAGAAGTTTGAAACTCCTCACTTTGAAAAATATGGTGGAAAAGGTGATCCTAATACTCATGTGGCAGTATTCACAGCTATGTGTAGTGATTTCTACTTTGAGGAGGACTTGTTAGCAAAACTTTTCCCATGATCTCTCAAAGACACTGATTTAGAATGGTTTTGCTCTTTACCTTCGAATTCAATACACTCTTTCTCTCAACTAGTTGATCAATTCTTACAATATTTTCAATCAAACATTGGACCTCAAGTCTCATTAATTGATTTAGTTCATTGCAAACAAGGTCCTAAAGAGAAATTAATTGAGTTTATTAGTCAGTATCAAGCTCTTTATGCACAAATTCAATACCAAATGAATGATGAGGATGTTCAAAAGGTATTTATTACAAATCTACAACCTAACATCCAAGATAAGATCCTCTTGATGAAGAATAAATCTCTTCAAAATTTATGGACAACACTTCCTAAGTACCTGTTGCAAATATGTGTCTAATCAGTGTTGTCATTGATGTCAACATATCCTTGTTGCCATTGGTGTCAACTATTCCATTTTTATTGCCTGTTTAGAAAACTGGAATGTTGAGGATATTGAGAAAATTAATGAAGCTCAATATATGCAGACCATATGGCTGTGTAGAGGATTGTCTAAAGTAGCTCCAGTCAATATTTGGGAGGTCTGCATGACGATTTGAAGAAGCTATGGCCATCTGAGTAGAACTAGGTTTTCTATGTTTAGAAGAGATAGAGTGATAGTAACTGGTCTGAATTGCTTTGCATTGAAATATTTTGATCTACAGATCTAGAGGCAAGTTTGGGAAGTCAGTGTGTATCATCAACTCAAGTGGTTCATGGTTTGGAGGTCCGCAAGCAATCTTTCTTGTGTGACAGTCATGGCAGACAGTGTTCTTGAGGTTTCAAATGAAGATGCAAGTGATTCTGATGAATTAGAGGAGTGCAGATGTTTTTGTTGAATTCAATGTGCTTGTGGAGGTCTCTGGATCATGTGACTGCTATGTTGGAGGTCCGCATTAAAGTTTGAGCTTGTTGGTGAAGATTTCCTTCTTGGTGTTGTTGTTCTTCCTAGTCTTGGCCAACTAGATGATTCAAGAGTGTTGCAGATGATCTAAGAGCAATTCGATGGAGCATGGCATGTTGATCAAGGAAGACTTGAGTCCCAATTATGTTTGGCCGACAGCTTAGTGATTTTCTTTAAGTCAAATGCTTGTAGTGTCGACCTTGATGTTTATTCCAAGGTTGATGAAGCATATAAAGGCATGTAGTTGAGTTGTTGAAAGTCATCCTTGTACGAAACAATAAATCTGAAGAAAGGATTAGAGGCAGAGTAGAGAAGAGTAGGAGCAGAGGAACAAGAACAGTAAGGGATAAAGTGATAGTGAAGAAGTATTTGTGAGAAGAGTAGAAGTTTTGTGAGCATTCAAAGAGACTGAACCAGGCATGAAGAAGATGCTAACTCTCAATTAATTCCTTTTGTAATAAAATTAAATTCTGTAGGCAGTGAGCTCTGGGCAGTGCACCCAAAGGCAAGTGCCTTACCATTTTCAAGTACTTTTAATAGGGTATGAATCTTGTGGGTTAACCCTCACCGTGGTTTTTCCCTTAACTGGGTTTCCACGTCAAAAATCTTGGTGTCAAGTGTTAATTGTGTTTCTGCTAATGTGTTATTGTTTCATGCTTTAATATTTACATCATTAATCTATTTGTAGGTTGTGAAAGAAGTTTAAAAGGCAAAAAAATCAATTTGGTGGGACAACTGATTCACCCCCCCTCTCAGTTGTCTGGCCTAATTCCAATAGTTGGTATCAAAGCTAGTTCCTCTAAAAGAAGCTTGACTGCTTGAGGAGATCCAAGATGTTGACTTACAAGAAGGAAAGTCTAAGATTTGATGGAACTAATTACTCCCTTTGGAAGGTATGCATGTAGTGTCAATTAGAATGTATGGGTGATGCCTTTTGGTCAATAATTGAGAAAGAGTAAAAGATCCCAAAGAATAGCCCTACAATTCTAGATGAGCTTAGGTAAGCTGAATGCAATATTTGAGCTGAAGAAGCATTATTGAGTGTCTTGACTGATATAGAATTGGCAAATGTCCTAGATTTGAAAACTGCCTATGAAATCTGGAAAAAGTTGGAAAATCTGTATGAAGGTGACAAATATGTCAAACGTGCCAAGCTACAGAGCCTAAAAGGTAAATATGAAAGGTTGATAATGAGTGAAGATGAAAAAATTACTTCCTACATGCAGAAATTGAATGAACTTGTGACCGGTATCAAGAATGCTATGGAGTATTAGAAGAATCAGAGATTGTTGCCAAAGTGCTCAGATCTTTACCTGTAGCATACAAGCATAAAGCTGCTACCATTGAAGAAATCAGGACTATGACAACTGTTACAAGAGATCAGTTAGTTGGTAAGCTTTTAGCATTTGAAATGAGTGAGTTCGGTGATTCTCTTCCTAAGTCTGAATTTGCATGTAAGGATAGTGTATATGGACAACAAAGATATGATCTAGGTGAAAGTTCTTCAAGAAGATCAAACAAGTTTGTGAAAGCAAGGAAGGGTCTTGAAGATGATGAAATTGAGTCTATAGAACTTGAAGCTCTTATTGCCAAAAGAATGCCAAGAGGATTTGGTAAGTATGAAGGAAATTTGCCATTCAAGTGTTTTGCCTATAATAAGATTTGTCATTTTGCCTCAAGATGTCCAGAAAGGTTTTCAAAGCCAAAACCTAACAGATATAAAGATCAGAAGAAATGTTACTATGTCCAAGAAGTTGGAGAAGAAGGAGTCACAGATGATGAATCTAATCATGGAGATTCCACTGAAGGTGATTGGGTGTTCATTGCTGTCAAAGAAGAAGATATGGTGTCTACTGAATCTACTAGCTATGCAAATGTAGAAAGTGCCTTGGCTGCTCAGGTTGTTGAAAAGGATGAATGGGTGATTGATAGTGGATGTTCTCATCATATGATAGGTGATAAAATTAAGTTTGTAAGTTTTGAAAAATATGAAGGTGGAATTATGAAATTTGGAGACAACTCAGCTGGTAGAATCCATGGTAGAGGATCCATCTCTTTTGATGGTAGGTATAACACTACTAATGTTCTGTATGTGGAAGGACTAAAGCATAATCTTCTCAGTGTTGGACAGTTGGTTGACAAGGGTTATGATCTCCACTTCAAGGATGGAAAATGTAGAATCTTGGAAAGCTCTGAAACTGAAATTGCATCTGGTACTCAGACTAGAGGTAACATATTTAATTTAAGTAGTTCTGGTAAGAGTTGCTTGATTTCTCAGATTGATCAGAGTTGGTTATGGCATAGAAGAATATGTCATGTGAATTTTGATAACATTATCAAGATAAGTTCTACTCAGGTTGTGAGAGATCTTCAAAAACTTGTGAAACCTAATAGCATGTGTAGAGAGTGTCAATTGGGTAAATAAAAAAAAACTTCATTCAAGAGTAAAGCACAATTTTCAAGTGGACTATTGGAACTTGTACATATTGATCTATGTGGCCCTGCCAGAATTAGGAGTGTGCAAGGAGACAGATACTTTATGTTGATGATTGATGATCACTCCCAGATGATGTGGGTAACCTTTCTAAAAGAAAAATCAGAAGCTCTTGACAAATTCAAGGTGTTCAAGGTTAAGGTGGAGAATGAGATTGGTATGAAGATAAAGTGTCTAGGATCTGATAGAGGTAGAAAATTTACTTACGGTGAGTTTGATACATTCAGTGAAAAGCATGGAATAAAAAGATAGTTATCTACTTCTAGGACTCCTCAGCAGAATGGAGTTGTGGAAAGAAAGAATTGGACCATTCAAGAAGCTGCTAGGACCATTATGACGGAGGCAAATGTTCCACAAGTCTATTGGAGAGAAGCTATGAGTACTACTGTCTACACTCTTAATTGGGTGCAGATCAAAGGCAATTTTGGTAAGACACTGTATGAACTATGGTTTGGTCATCCTCCTACTGTGAGATATTTCAGAGTTTTTGGTAGTAAATGCTATGTCAAAAGAGATGAGGATCTAGGCAAGTTTGATACAAGAAGTGATGAAGGAATATTTTTGGGTTACTCTACTCAAAGAAAGGCATACTAGTGCTTTAACAAAAGATTGAAAAAGATTGTTGAAAGTGCAAATGTTAGAGTTGATGAGAGCAAAGAAGGACATTCCAGGTCCTACAGATATGAATCAGATGATCAAGATGAAAGTCAAAGTCAAGGAAGGCAAGTTGAAACCCAGACTCAGATCCAGATTGATCCAAAAAATCTAGTGACTCAAGAGGATAATGCAGAAGTTAAGGAATAAGTTCAAGAAATAGAAGTTCAAGCAAATCCCAAAACTCCCAGGTATGTAAGGATGAAGATCATCCTAAAGATCAGATCATAGGAGATAGAAATAAAGGTGTTCAAACTAGGAGAAGAATTGCTGAAGATCAAGAAGAGATTTGTTTGATTTCAAAGATTGAACCAAAATCAGTAAGTAAAGCCTGCAATGATGAAAACTAGATAAAAGCAATGGAAGAAGAATTAATGCAAATTGAAAAGAATCACACTTGGGATCTTGTTTCTAGACCAAAGGACAAAAATGTGATTGGAACTAAATGGGTCTTCTAGAATAAATTAAATGAAGATGGTGAAGTTGTAAGAAACAAAGAAAGATTGGTATGCAAAGGATAATCTCAAGTGGAAGGAATTGATTTTGAAGAAACTTTTGCTCCGGTGGAAATAATAGAAGCAATCGGACTATTTCTTGCATTTGCTACTTTTAAAGATTTCAAGGTTTATCAGATGGATGTCAAGTTAGCATTCTTGAATGGGGAATTGGATGAAGAAGTATACATTAAGAAACTGGAAGGATTTCAGTTGTCTGATCAAGAAGATATGGTTTGCAGATTGAGAAAAGCATTGTATGGACTCAAACAAGCCCCAAGAGCCTGGTATGTAAGACTAGATAAGTATCTACTAAAATTGGGCTTTAGTAAAGGTACATCAGATAGTAATCTTTATATCAAAATTGAACATGAACACATCTTGATTGTTGAAGTATTTATTGATGATATCATTTTTGGTGGAAATGAGAGTATGTGCAAAACATTTGCTAATCAGATGCAAAGTGAATTTGAGATGTCAATGTTTGGAGAAATGAATTTCTTCTTAGGTCTACAAATCACTCAGTCAGATAAAGGTATTTTCATATCTCAATCTAAGTATGTGAGAGAATTATTGACAAAATTTGGAATGGAAGTTTCAAAGCTAGTGGGTACACCCATGGTAACCGAATGCAAGTTGAGTAAGGATGATGACTCCCCTAAGGCAAATCAGAAAAGGTATAGATCAATGATTGGAGGACTACTCTATCTGACTCAGACCAGACCTGATATCATGAATACAGTTGGACTTGTTGCTAGATTTCAAGCTGATCCAAGAGAATCCCATGTTATAGCAGTCAAGAGAATTTTTAGATATCTCAAAGGGACACTTGATTATGGATTATGGTATCCAAAGGATAATGACTTCACTCTTCATGCATATATAGATGTTGATTGGGTAGGAGATGTGGATGATAGAAAAAGAACTAGTGGTGGTGCATTCTTCTTGGGAAGGAGATTGGTTTCTTGATTGAGCAAAAAGTAGGAGGCAATATCTCTATCTACTACAGAGGCAGAGTATATAGAAGCATCAAGCAATTGTACTCAAGTCTTGTGGATGAAGCAAATGTTGAAGGATATCAGAATTGTGTTTGAAGAACTTGTTACAATCATTTGTGATAATTCAAGTGCAATAAACATCTCAAAGAATCTGGTGTTGCATTCAAAGACTAAGCACATATCCATCAAGTTTCATTTCTTGAGAGAGAAAGTAAGTGAGAATGAAGTCAAAATGGAGTTTATTTCTTCAAAGGATCAGATTGCAGATATTTTCACCAAGCCTTTGCCTAAGGGTACTTTTGAGTATCTCAGAGAGAAGTTAGGGGTTATTACCCCTCATGTTCTGAACTAAGATGCACTAAGGTGCATCAGTCTGGTGGAATGCATAAATCATATCTTGTGATTTGGATTGATGTTAAGGAGATACTACTCATGAGCAATAGTTAGTATGCAAATTTTGGAGATCAGTCTAAAACAAAAAGGGGGAGAAAAGATTGCAAATATGTGCCCTTTGCCATTGATGTCAAAGGGGGAGAGAAGTCATGTGAAAAACTAGTTGCTAATGAAAGGGGGAGTAGTGAAGAATGTAGTTGCAGAAGTGATAAGAGAAAGGGGGGTAAGTTCTTGTCTTTATGGTTTTTCACATCATATGTTGCCATCAATGAAAAAAGGGGAGATTTTTGCAAATATGTGTCTAATCGGTGTTGTCATTGATGTCAACATATCCTTGTTGCCATTGGTGTCAACTATTCCATTTTTGTTGCTTGTTTAGAAAACTGGAATGTTGAGGATATTGAGAAAATTAATGAAGCTCAATATATGAGGACCATATGGCTATGTAGAAAATTGTCTGAAGTAGCTCCAGTCAAGATTTGAGAGGTCCACATGATGATTTGAAGAAGCTATGCCCATTTGAGTAGAACTGGGTTTTACTATGTTTAGAAGAGACAGAGTGACAGTAAACTGGTCCGGATTGCTCCGCATTGAAATATTATGATCTACGGATCTAGAGGCATGTTTGGGAAGTTAGTGTGAATCATCAACTCAAGTGGTTCATGGTTTGGACGTCTGCATGCAATCTTTCTTGTGTGATAGTCATGGCAAATAGTGTTCTTAAGGTTCTGAATGGAGATGCAAGTGATTCTGATGAATTAAAGGAGTGTGGATGTTTTTGTTGAATTCAATGTGCTTATGGAGGTCTCTGGATCGTGTGACTACTATGTTGGAGGTCCGCATTGAAGTTTGAGCTCATTGGTGAAGATTTTCTTCTTGGTGTTGCTATTCTTCCCAGTCTTGGCTGACCGGATGATTCAAGAGTGTTACGGATCATCTAAAAGAAATTTGATGGAGCATGGTGTGTTGATCAAGGAGGACTTGAGTCCTAGTTATGTTTGGCTGACAAATTAGGATTTTCTTTAAGTCAAATGCTTGTAGTGCCGACCTTGATGTTTATTCCAAGGTTGATGAAGCATATAAAGGCATGTAGTTGAGTTGTTGAAAATCATCCTTGTGCGAAACAATAAATCCAAAGAAAGGATTAGAGGCAGAGTAGAGAAGAGCAGGAGTAGAGGAACAACAACAATAAGGGATGAAGTGATAGTGAAGAAGTATTTTTGAGAAGAGCAGAAGTTTTGTGAGCATTCAAAGAGACTGAACCAGGCATGAAGAAGATGCTAACTCTCAGTTAATTCCTTTTGTAATAAACTTAGATTCTGTAGGCAGTGAGCCTCTTTTGAGCAGTGAGCTCTGGGCAGTGCACTCAAAGGCAAGTGCCTTCCTATTTTCAATTACTTTTAACAGGGTATGAATCTTGTGGGTTAACCCCCACCGTGTTTTTTCCCTTAATCAGGTTTCCACGTCAAAAATCTTGGTGTTAAGTGTTAATTGTGCTTCTTCTCATGTGTTATTGTTTCATGCTTTAATATTTACATCATTAATCTGTTTATAAGTTGTGAAAGAAGTTAAAAGGTGAAAAAGACAATTTGGTGGGACAAATGATTCATCCCCCCTCTCAGTTGTCTGGCCTAATTCCAACATTACCAACTTTCATCTAGTCAGTATGAAAACCAAAACTCATCATCTCAAGTTGGTCAATCCACGACTAAACCTTCACAAAACAGCTTTAAGAGGAATAATAAGAGTTTAATCAAGGTTAATGGAAAGAATTCAAAGAACTTTTCACAAGTGTCCGCTATCACTAATCTGAAGACAACACCATTTCAATAGAGACAACAGCAAAGACAATTCACTCTGATATCTGACTCCTTACATTCTATCATGAATCAAGCAGTAAGTAATAATATCTTGAAGCTTCCTTTGATCAAACCAATGGATAGTAGTGGAATGTAAGGACCTCACTTCGATGCTAATGCTTTGTGTCATTATCATCGACAACAAGGACATGATACTGAATGATATATGCATCTTAAACATGAAATTCAAAACCTCATCGACTCAAATGTTCTATAGGTAACTGGTGCGAAAAACAATAGAAAGAAGTCAATTGCTCCTCCGAATCAGAACTTACAGATCTTTACTAATCCATTCCCTAGACATAATCAAAACAATATGATGGAACAAAATACAGTAGAAGTGGAAGATGACTATTTGGATTATGATGAAATAGTAGGTATGATAGAAGTGGATAAGGAGAAAAGAGCAAATTCACCTCGTCCACAAAGAAACAATATTTATGCTGAGGTTCCTCTACCGTTATCCCTTCAAGGATCAGGAATTAACCAAAATGCATTGGAAAAACAAATTGAACAGTTGAAACAAGAGATTATGACACAGGAAAAGGTTGATACGGTGGAAGATAGTCCTTTTCACTATGAAAGACTAACTCACTGGAATAAGAAATCAAAGGATCAGAAAATAACAAGGCAGTTATCATCAATGGGAAATAGTAATGACCCCCTCCTTGAAAACAATAGAAGATTTCAAATGTACAATGATTTGGCAAACAAACACTGATTGATCATCCTAAAAATACGAGTCAAACAAATGTGAACTGTTCACACTTTTTACAAAACTTGATGGAGCATCTTTCTAAGATGCTCACAAGTTTGAGCCTTTCTTAGAAATAGGTAAGTATTTCTAACCCTGGTGGTCACCTATGATGTAGCATTATTTACTCATTTATGTGACCTCCCCTCTTGTGTTGTGTTCCCCCCGTGTTGTGCTATGTGTTGTTTAGGCCTCCTTGGATGACCCTTGATACTCTTGTAAGGTCAAGGATAATGGGAGACTGCCTCTATTGTGACAATTCTTATATTTATATCATCATTCTTCTATCTTGCTTCTCCTCTATTTTTATTGTTCTATGTTGTGTCTTGGGTGCATAACGTTGCAGTTGATGACCTGGGGGCATCTTCCTACATGATTGTTCCGAAGACACTTGTTCTCCTCTCTCATTTTATTGTTTACCTTCTTATAGTGATTCTACCTAGTTGACAGATGACTAAAACAAACATATACTGATATGGACCATGTATCCCTTTAGCAAGTAAAGAAAAAATGGACCTAGTCCATATATGACGATGGGGTTGATTTATATATATCTGACACTTGGCTAGTAGAATCACTCAGTGTGATATTTGATGGTGTCTTATCTTTGCTAACAAATCATAACAATACATCTTCTCTGCGCACTTTGTTTGTTTTGAGTGTCTCACCTTGTTACACTCAGTTTTGAGATGCTTGCAATATAAGCCACATGGCTATACTCGGATTCAAACCTATTTGTGTAGCCTTGGCTTCTTGGTTTTCATGCATAGCTTTCATGTTTTTCTTACATTAAGATGTGTTTGTAGGAACATTCGGTGATCATGAGCACATGTCACCTTTGGGGGCATGGTCTTTGCAAAATCTCTTGTTCCCTTCTGTGTTTTCTCTCTACCTTAACATGCTTGATATTAGTACACGACATCAACCACCTTAAGGTGGGGGAATATAAGATAAGTTGTTTGATGATTTTGGTACTAATGAAGCATGTTTGTAAGCCCTATGCAGAGGTGGGATGTTGTATCTTTGGTGCAAGTGCACATCTTTATTCTATATTGCAATCAAGAAGCCCTCTGCGGAGGTAGGATATCATGCATATCCTTTTTATTAAAAAGCCCTCTGTGGAGGTAGGGATGGTGTATCTCTTGAGCTAGTGCACATTCTTTTTATTTCAAAAGTCCTCTGAGCAAGCAGGGTTGGATCTGAGACTATCCTCCCTTAAGCATGTCTTTATTGGTTGTTGTGGCATAAGCCCAACCATTAGGTGTGCCTGTAGTGTGCTTGAGATGGTGGGGGCTTAGCATTAAGTTCCTTCCATCACCTTGTTTGTCATGTTTAAGACGTATAGTATGTCTTTGGCATGCTATACGGTGCTTGTGTTTTCCCCCGTGTAGTTTGAAGGGTGTGGCGAAATGCCCCTTCTACACTTGGGCTTTGTATGTCATGTTTTCTCCCAAGCATAGTCTTAAGGGTGTGGTGAAATGCCCCTCCTATGCTTTGGGTTTTGTATGGCTTGTTTGTTCTCGAGTGTAATCTCAAGGGTGTGGTGAAATGCCCCTCCTACACTTTAGGATTTGTTTAGTGTGTCTTCTCCCCCATATGTAGTCTCAAGGGTGTGGCAAAATGTCCCTCCTACATTTTGGGGTTGTGTGTTGCATTTTTACTTTCCATGTATTTGCATTCATTCATATATATATGAAAATAAAAAAGAAATAATCATTGCATTCATCACATTTTACGTGTCTTCAATACTGTCTTCTTTGTGTCTTGTGTGCCTGTTACTATCTTCTCTTTGTTTTGCATGCCTGTTACTGTCTTCACTGTGTTTGGTGTGTCTACAGTGTATTTTCTCTAATGTCTACCTGAGACTGAGGGCTAGAAATAGTTCCTCATTCTTTGTGTATGCATTAGCTTCAAGTGCCTGGCGTGTTTGTTGTGTTTTGACTGTACTTTAATGCATGTATGGGTCATAAAATCATACATACATTAAAGTGGGGGCTAAATGTTATGTCGTAAAATGTCCCTCTAGGACTTTTACCTCCTAAGTTTAGCTCCTGGGTCCCTTATTTTTCATCATACATGTTAGATTTAACTCCCGAGACAAAATGGCCTGAAACCCATGTCAAATGAGGCTTGAGGGACATTGTTGAGCCTTAACCCTGACCCAAAATAGGTCCTGGGCCTTGGGTGCTCACGCCCTTTCCCTGCCATATTTTGGTGGGGTCCCTAATTTGAATGTCAGTTTTGTGACCGTTAAAAGGTTCCCTTGTCGACATCTTAAGTTTGAACTACACAATTTGTAGTGGGAATGCATATATAAGCATGTTTAGGACTTCATTTGTAAACTAGATGGATAATGCAAACTTTTGATCTTATGCTAAGGACATTCAAGGCTTTCATTGTGCTACAGAGAAGACTTGTTATTGTATTTATTTGTTGCAAATTTGGCTTCATCAATCCATCTCCTCATGGCATGAAAGATTTTCATCTCTATGATAGCTATACCTCCAAGGTGATATATATTTTTGTTTGAATCAATCATTTATCAATTTGTTTTTGCCTCTATCTTGCAAGGATACACATTCTTTATCAAACAACAGTGTTGGAAGGCTTGAATCCCATTTTAGGGCTTGACCAAGGCAAGCTCCTAAACACCACAACCCCCAACCCCTCTTCTTGTGATTATAGGTGACATGTATCTGATCGCGAAGATTGGAATTGCAAAGGAGTGTTGCAGAGCATAAGGATTCTGGATCTGATAGAAAGAAGTGGAAAAGAGCACTGTCAGGGCTTGGGTGCTGGTGCTGGTGCAGGAGCACCTACCTGACAACTGGCCTTCATGAGGCAGTTAGTTAGTTTGAGTCTTGTTTATGTTTTCCAAGAAGGTCTGATAAGACCAAATGCATGTAATAAGGTCATGCTGATCATGATAAGATCATGTTGACCATGCTTTTACTATTTTTAGCTAGTTTGTTAGAACAGCTGTCATGCTGTAGGGCTGATCATGTTTTACTATTTTTAGTTAGTTTGTTAGAATAGCTGTCATGCTGTAGGACCGGTTGGATCTCCCAGCCGCCTGGAGAGTTCCCAGCCGCTTGGAGTCGGGTCAGTAGTACTCGCAGGAAAATCTATTTAAGCATGAGGATCGGTTGACTGTAGATCATCGATCGATAGTATAGTATTGCATTGAGCAGAGGAGTTAGAGTGTGCTGTGTGAGAAACAGTATATTGTATTGCATCTTTGAAAATCAATAAAGATCCTGTTTTCATCTGTTGTTTGATCTCCTTTGTGTAATCCATCTGTAGTTTTGGTGGTTTCATGGATTTACTGATCCATTCCACCGGTTGATTCGTCGAATCGGTGGAATGGTTATGTACAGTAGGGTAGGTTTTAGTTTGTTTGTTTGCATGCAGGTGTGCAGGATCGCGGTTGGAAGGTGTTGAGAACCCTAGCATGGGTATGTGCTAGGTCGAGCTGATAGAGTTTGGAAGATCACCCTGGAAGTGGATCGGGTCATCCCAGGAGGTTCGGCGGATCAGAACAGTGAAAATCCGCTAAGGTTGAAAGTTCGTCAAAACGGCATCATCAGGATATTTCTGCTTATATCCTGCAGTCGCTTCGGGCATCGTCATCCGGATAAGTGGAGGAGAGCATGATGCAGTTGAGTGCATAAAGTGAATGTGCGTCGGGGTGATCATCATCAGGAGGTGCCGAGGAGGAGCGTATCGGCATAAGGAAGAAGATCGGGTTGATCGCGGGCCGAAAAAGCTAAGTTTGGCCAACAGCAGGATATGACGTCATCATCATCATGATATACGTCATCAGGATATTTCAGAGCGGCAGGATATTGAGGAGCTGCATGTGACGTCATCGTCATCAGGATATACGTCATCAGGATATCGGGGTGACGTAAGCACCGAAGGGAAGGTGCATGAGGTAGTCGTCGTCAGGATAAATGGGAGGAACAGGATGTTTTATATCCTGCTGATGAACACGATGTTGAACATCATGATGCTGAAGGTAGTAGTTGTCGGTGAGATGAACAGTGAACGTCAGGAGGATGTTTGCGCTTGCCGAATATCATGATGCTGTTGAAAGGTGAAAGGTGAAAAGCGATAAGGGAGTGAACAGTAGTCAGCAGGAGGATATTTCACGCCGCTTCGAAATATGATGATGCTGTGGACATGCGAAAGGGCGAAGGCTTGTCTGCAGGAGGATATCGGTCGGTAGAGTAAATATGATGATGTTGACAGTGTTAAGGAAAACATGATGATGATGATGATGATGATGATGGGCTGCAGACATCCATGCTGTATGTTAAGGTTATAGTGTGGGTGCCTCTGCATCAGGTGCTAGTCCCTTTGCCCTCTGTGTTTGTAGAGGTAGAAATCTCTGGAATAGGGACAATCATGAGCATAAGGAATCTGGAAACCCCCAGAAGAAAATATTGAACTGGTGTTTGGCACGAGTCCCTTTGCCCCTGACATTTTAGGATTTTGAACTTCAAAATCTGGTGTGTATCTGATCTTCATTACCATCTCTATGTACGAGCATTTGTCAGAATTTGTCTGTTTGTTTACGATTTTGCATAATTAGGGTTTTGAGCATAATTGGACATAAAATTAACACATTAATCATCAATTTCCAAATTTCCTTATCATTACAAGTGACAATCAACTTGTAGGTGAATCCTCTTGCAAAATTTGTGATTCAACTCAGTTAACTGTCCTTGAATGTGTGTAGTGAAAGGAGGATTTAGGGACATTTTACAACATAACATTTATCCCCCACATTAATGTATTTATGATCTTACAACCCATACATGCATTAAAGTACGATCAAAACACAACAAACATGCTAGACACTTGCAGCTAATGTATATGCAAAGATTGAGGAACTATTTCTAGCCCCCAGTCTCAGGTAGACATTAGAGAAAACACACCGCAGACACGCTAAACACAATGAGGATAGTAATAGGCATGCAAAACATTGAGAAGACAATAATAGGCATGCAAGACATAGAGAAGATAGTATTGAAGACATGCAAAACATGATGAATACAATGATTATTTCTTTTTAATTTTCATATATATATATATAAATGAATGTAGATACATGTAAAGTAAAAATACAACACACAAACCCAAAATGTAGGAGGGGAATTTCGCCACACCCTTGAAACTACATATGGGGGAGAAGATACACAAAACAAATCCCAAAGTGTAGGAGGGGCATTTTTCCACACCCTTGAGACTAAACTTGAGAACAAGCATGCCATAGAAAAACCAAAGCATAGGAGGGGCATTTTGCCACACCCTTGAAACTATGCTTGGGAGAAAACACGCCATACAAAGCCCAAGTGTAGTAGGGGCATTTCACCACACCCTTGAAACTAAACATGGGCGAAAACACACGAAAGACACGAGCGTCATATTCCAAAGACATACTATACGTCTTAAACATGGCAAACAATGATGCAGAGTGGCACAAGGGAAGCACAACACAAAGAAAGTTTGTTCTCCTTAGCCCACTCACCCACTTCACTTCTTCAATCCAACACAATCAAAGGCACATTCAAGGGTAAATGAAGGATTTGTTATTTAGACTCTTGTCCAGCTCTCAAGGCTATGTCTACACCTTCATGTAGGTCTGAAAACACCTTACCAACACTTGGTTTGATCACCAACTTCATTCAACTCTCTAACCTTGACTAGGCCTAGTGAGGCTACTAGCCCTCCAAAACTAGTTTTCTTCACAACAAATGACAAAACCCCAAAGGACTAGGCAAACAAATGGTGATTTTGGATATCCTCTATGGGACTCTAACAAACCTCCAAATCTCCAATCCCAACTCTACTCCAGCAGTTCAAAACCCCCACTAGGTCTCTAGGCCTAATTGATCACTTTAGGCCTGGGTTACAAAGCAAAGGGTTCAAATTGGGTTCATAGGTTAGGGGCAGGAATTTGGAATGCTTCTCCCATGTCTATACAACACAAAACCACCATTCTTTCATTCACCTTGCCTGGATTCTGTCACCTACAACAACAAATAGCATAAAACAGACCAAATACATGGTAATACATGGCCTAGGGCATCAAATTAAAAATAGAAGACTGCATTTCCCGACAAAAATCTTTTGGAATATTATAGTACATATCCCTAGCCTACATTTCACTAGTTTTTGTGAATTTTCACTGGTGGGAATGCATTCTAGGGCTGCCCTAGAAAACAGGGTTTCCAAACCTGTTTTGAAAGAAAAATCAATAACTTTTGATCCTAACCACTTCAAGACCCCAAACCATTTGCATTAGAACCCTGACTCCAAGTGCTTTCAGAAAAAAATATATTAGACCAAGAGTTCAGTCCGTACAACAACACATTTTCTTCAGAAAAATAGTCAAATTCTTGATTTTTGTGCCCAAAATTGCATACAAAATCTCTTCCTCCATACTGGAGTCAGATATCCACCATATTAACCCATCCAAGTTGGTTTCCAACTTCTACAACAGCATTCAACTGCCCAAAATGGTTTTTTTGAACCGACCCAACACATAACACCTTTGACAACTATGGTGTTTTGCATTAACACAAGGAGGTTGATTTGTTTGGCTTGTCCAATGGAGTCCAAATGATCAACACACTCCTTCCAAAATACTAAAACAATAAAACAACCAAAAAAAAACTCAAAACCAATCCTTAGACCTTCTAGGCCTAATTGGCACAACAAGGGTCCAAATGGACTAAGAAGGATTTGAGGTTTATATAGTCACCCCAAACCTCTTGACCATACAAAATGGACCAAACAACAATGGCTAAAAGCCTTATTACAAAACACATTGAACAAAAAAAACATAACTTCTCAAAATGCATCAAAATGCCTTTAGGAACCAAGGTGCTCCTAGGTGCCCTGCACCATACACCCACTATCAAAGAGAACTCAAGTCTCTTGAGTTGGAATGTTGTCAAATGTGAAACCTGCCTTCTCAATGTCTGCCCTGCTCATCCAAGTGGCATCCTCCTGAGGTTGGTTTAGCCACTTCACCAAATAGTCATGATAAGTGTGCCTTCTAGTTTGTTTTACAATCCTCTTGTCCAAAATGCACTCAATCTGATTTGGAGAGGAAGGAATGAGTTCCTGGAGTGTCTAATCAATTTGATCTTCTTCAATAGTAGTCTGAGGATCAGATCCTTTATAGGGATAAAGGTCTGAAACATTAAAAATTGGAGACAAAGCAATGCCATCTGGAAGTATGATTTTGTAGGCATTTTCTCCACATTTCTTGAGCACTTCACAAGGCCCAATCTTCTTCATGAGTAGCTTGGTATGTTTACCTGCAGGGAGCCTCTCCTTCTTCAGATGGACCATTACCAAATCCCCTTCTTTGAACTGCAAATCCCTTCTTTTCCTGTCAGCAAACTGTTGGTACTTCTTTGAAGTGGACAGCAATTTCTGTTGTACTTGTTCATGGACATCTTTCATGACTTGAATGAAGTCTTCAGCGAAGGCATTACTATTTTCCAGTCCTTTAACCTCCCTAAGTTCCAAAATACCCCTTGGGTGAGTGCCATAAACAATTTGGAAATGAGACAGGCCGGTGCTTCTATTGACAGTGTCATTGTATGAGAACTCTGCCTAAGCCAAAATTGAATCCCAACTAGCACCCTGCTCCTTTGTTAGGCATCTTAGGAGGTTACCAAGTGACCTATTAATCACCTCTATTTGTCCATCAGACTGAGGGTGATAGGTAGATGATAATGACAAGTTTGTACCTAGTCTCTTCCACAGTGTCCTCTAGAAGTGTCCTATGAACTTGGGGTCTCTGTCGGAGATGATTGACAAAGGTAAACCATCTAACTTGACTATTTCTTTGAAGAAAAGACCTGCTATGTGTGAGGCATCATGTGTGGTTTTACATGGGATGAAGTGAACCATTTTTGAGAACCTATCTACAACCACAAAAATGTTATCATACCCATTCTTTGTCCTAGGCAAACCAAGTACAAAGTCCATGCTTATGGAATCCCAAGGCTTTGAAGGAATAGGTAGAGGAGTGTATAAACCTGCATTTGATGTATGCCCCTTTGCTCTTTGGCAAATTTGACAAGTTTCAACAAACTTGCTTACATCGGTTGGCAATTTTGGCCAAAAATAGTACCTCCTAACCAATTCTAGGGTCTTGTCAATAACAAATTGACCTGACATGCTGCCACAATGCTTTTCCTTTATTATATTCTCTCTAACAAACCCTCTTGGGATACACAACATGCTACCCTTGAAAAGATATCCATCTTGCAACAAAAAATTAGAAAAATCAGTATTATACCTTCCTATCATGGCCTTGCAAGAGAGGTATGGTTCTTTGAAGTCCTCATCTACTACATACTGATCTTTAATGGCTTGAATACCTGTACTTTCTAGCTATATGGTCTACACAACAAGATTCCTCCTACTTAAGGCATCGGCTACGTTATTGGCCACTCCTTTCTTATGTTTTATGGAGAAGGTGTATGCTTGGATGTACTCCATCCACTTGACATGTCTGTGATTCAACTTTTGCTGTTTGTTCAAGAAGCTTAATGCATGGTTATCAGTAAAAACTATAAATTCCTTTGGCAATAAGTAGTGTCTCCATTTCCTCAATGACTTAACCATGGCATATAACTCTAGATCATAGGTGGAGTAGTTTTGTTTTGCCTCATTTAACTTCTCACTAAAGAATGCTACAGGCCTCCCATCTTGACTTAAGACTCCCCCAACAGCCCTCTTACTTGCATCACACTCTACCACAAAGACCTTGTCAAAATTAGGTAGCACTAGGACTGGTTTTTCTAAATTTTTTTTCTTTAACAGTTCAAAGGCTTGAGTGGCCTCATTTGTCCACACAAATACACATTTCTTGCCCCCTTTTATGGTGTCAACAAGTGGAGCACAAATGCCACTAAACCCTCTAATGAACTTTCTATAAAAGCTACACAAACCATGGAAACTCCTTACCTCCGAGGCTGTTGTAGGTGTTGGCCAATTAAGAATGGCTGCAACCTTACTTGGATCCATTTTAGGCTGCCCTTAGAGATGACAAACCCCAAAAATATCAACTCTTCTTGTAGGAAGACACATTTGTCAAGATTGATTCTCAACTTCTCCTCTTGAAGCCTCTTGAGCACTTGATGGATATGCCTTATGTGGTCTTCCTTGTTGTCACTAAAAATCAGTATATCATCCAAATATACAACAATAAACTTGTTAAGGAAAGGTTTTAGCACTTCATTCATCAATCTCATGAAGGTGCTTGGTGCATTTGACAAGCCAAAAGGCATGACAACCCATTCAAATAGTCCTTCATTGGTTTTGAAGGTGGTTTTCCACTCATCCCCCTTCCTTATCCTGATTTGGTGATAACCACTTTTTAGATCTATCCTGGTAAAATACTTAGCCCTACCCAAGCAATCCATTAAATCTTCTATTCTAGGCATTGGAAATCTATACGTGATAGTAATCTTATTGATGGCCCTGTAATCAATGCATAGTCTCCATGTTCCTTCCTTCTTGGGTGCAAGTACTGCAGGTACTGCACATGGACTAATACTCCTCCTGATAAGTCCTCTATCCAATTAGTCTTGGATTTGTCTTGCCACTTCAGCATTTTTCTCTGGGGTCAACTTGTATGCTACTTGGTTTGGTAGGGTGGATCCAGGGATGAGATCAATGCAATGACTAATCTCCCTCTTTGGTGGAAGGGCATCCTTGCCTTCATCGGCTATCACATCGTGAAACCTCTCCAATAGTTCTTCCACTTCCTTTGGTCCAATCCTCCTAAGAGGTTGCTGCACTTTACCTTCTTGGGATTCACATCCTTGGGCGTGATGACTACTACAAAACATGGCACTTTCTCTTCCTTGAGGTTAGCCAAAAACTCTTTTTCACCTACCAACATAACTGAACTAGAAATGACTTTCTCTTTGCAATCATCAATCAAAGGAGTCATTGTAAACTTTTCACCATTCTTGGACAAATGAATCACATTGTTCTTACCATCATGTTGGCACTTGTGTCATGTTGCCAAGGCCTTCCAAGAAGAAGGTGGCATGCATCCATATCCAATATCTCACAAAGAACCTTATCATGATATTCACCTATCTTGAATTCAACCCAACATTGCTCTTTTACTACAATTTTTTGTTCCTTGGTTAGCCAAAAGACTCTATAGGGGTTAGGATGAGGCATTCTTTCCAATCCTAACTTAGTCACCATTTCATTAGAAGCCAAATTTTTAGAAGAACCTGAATCAACTATTACCTTGCACACTTTTCCTTTCACCTTGCAAGTGGTTCTGAACAAGTTGTTCCTTTGGGGCTACTCCTTGGTGGCTGGCATGATGAGGGATCTATTAAACATGATGCATTCTCCACTCTCAGGTGCTGCAGACTTGGAAGAGGCTGTTTGGTAACTTGTGGTGCTTTGACAGTCCTCTTCTTGAAGGAGTTGCACTCTTCTTTCTTTCTGATTTGCAACAGTGTTTCCCATCTTCTCAGGCACCTAAAGGACTGATGTCCAATCTGATTGCAAGAGAAACACCTTCTAGTAAACACATTGGGACCTCTTCCCCCACTTCTACCTCTGCCATTAGCTCTCCCTCTAAATTGACCCTAATTTGCATTGTTTTTATCAACTTGCCCTTGGCTGCCTTCTTGTAATCCGCCACCTTGGAGTCTAGAGAAATTATCTCTGTTTTGGAATCTGCCCCTGCCCCTAAAGTTCTAATTTCCTCTGCCTCTACTGCTACTGTATGAATCACCTTTTCTTCTTTGTTCATCCTCAATTCTCAATGCCATTTGAAAACACTTATGGACTATCTCCGGGTTAAAGAGAGTTAATTCATCTTGAATGGAGAACTTAAGGCCATTGAGATACCTTGCAAGCTTCTGTTTTTCATTCTCAGGCATCTTGGCTTTCAATGTCATCTTGTGAAACACCTCTGTGTAGGTGCTCACATCCATGTCCTTCTATCTCAAGTTGTGCAACTTCTTGTTCAAGTTGACTTCATAATCCTCAGGGACAAATTGCTTCTTGATTTCAAGTACCATCTTCCTCCATGTAGAGATAGGATTCCTATCATCTTCTATCCTCTCATTTTGAATAAAATTCCACCAACTCAAGGCTGGCCCTTTCATTCTTGATTTGGCAATCTTCACTTTCTGATTTTCTGCCACTTCTTCACATTCAAAATAGTTCTCCATTGCCTCAATCCAATCAAGGCACTCCTCTAGATTCATCTTACCAGGAAACATAGGTAAGTCTACCTTAGTGTCCTTCCTACTCAACTTTCCAAGTGCATCTAGGAATTATCTCTCTGACATGCCTCCTTGTGGCTCTTCCATTGACACTTCTTCTTCCTCATCTTGATCCTCTTCATCTGAATCCAAGATGACCTCTAGCTTCTTCTTCTTGTCTTTGTCTTTCTTCAACTTTTCTATCTCAGCCTCCATCCTTTTGTTCTTGGCTGCTTGCTCTCTCACTATCTTTGCCAACTCGGCATTAGTCACTCTTGAAGGGACTTCCTCCTCTTCTTCTCTATCTCCATCTCTTTGATGGCTCTGATACCACCTGATGTAGAGTGGCACAAGGGAAGCACAACACAAAGAAAGTTTGTTCTCCTTAGCCCACTCACCCACTTCACTTCTTCAATCCAGCACAATCAAAGGCACATTCAAGGGTAAATGAAGGA
Organism: Cunninghamia lanceolata; assembly: GCA_027924645.1. Taxonomy (NCBI): domain Eukaryota; kingdom Viridiplantae; phylum Streptophyta; class Pinopsida; order Cupressales; family Cupressaceae; genus Cunninghamia; species Cunninghamia lanceolata. Next base: position 8,169,206 of record BSBN01001344.1, on the reverse strand, counting down.
TTTGTTATTTAGACTCTTGTCCAACTCTCAAGGCTATGTCTACACCTTCATGTAGGTCTGAAAACACCTTACCAACACTTGGTTTGATCACCAACTTCATTCAACTCTCTAACCTTGACTAGGCCTAGTGAGGCTACTAGCCCTCCAAAACTAGTTTTCTTCACAACAAATGACAAAACCCCAAAGGACTAGGCAAACAAATGGTGATTTTGGATATCCTCTATGGGACTCTAACAAACCTCCAAATCTCCAATCCCAACTCTACTCCAGCAGTTCAAAACCCCCACTAGGTCTCTAGGCCTAATTGATCACTTTAGGCTTGGGTTACAAAGCAAAGGGTTCAAATTGGGTTCATAGGTCAGGGGCAAGAATTTGGAATGCTTCTCCCATGTCTATACAACACAAAACCACCATTCTTTCATTCACCTTGCCTGGATTCTGTCACCTACAACAACAAATATCATAAAATAGGCCAAATACATGGTAATACTTGACCTAGGGCATCAAATTAAAAATAGAAGACTGCATTTCTGGACAAAAATCTTTTGGAATCTTATAGTACATATCCCTAGCCTACATTTCACCAGTTTTTGTGAATTTTCACCAGTGGGAATGCATTCTAGGGCTGCCCTCAAAAATAGGGTTTCCAGACCTGTTTTGAAAGAAAAATCAATAACTTTTGATCCCGACCACTTCAAGACCTCAAACTAGTTGCATTAGAACCCTGACTCCAAGTGCTTTCAGAAAAAGTACATTAGACCAAGAGTTCAGTCCGTATAGTCCATACAACAACACATTTTCTTTAGAAAAATAGTCAAATTCTTGATTTTTGTGCCCAAAATTGCATACAAAATCTCTTCCTCTGTACTGGAGTCAAATATCCACCATATTAACCCATCCAAGTTGGTTTCCAACTTCTACAATAGCATTCAACTGCCCAAAGTGGTTTTTTTGAACCGACCCAACACATAACACCTTTGACAACTATGGTGTTTTGCATTAACACAAGGAGGTTGATTTGTTTGGCTTGTCCAATGGAGTCCAAATGATCAACACACTCCTTCCAACATACTAAAACACTAAAACAACCAAAAAAAGCTCAAAACCAATCCTTAGACCTTCTAGGCCTAATTGGCACAACAAGGGTCCAAATGGACTAAGAAGGATTTGAGGTTTATATAGTCACCCCAAACCTCTTGACCATACAAAATGGACCAAACAATAATGGCTAAAAGCCTTATTACAAAACACATTGAACAAAAAAAACATAACTTCTCAAAATGCATCAAAATGCTTTTAGGAACCAAGGTGCTCCTAGGTGCCCTGCACCAAACAAGGTGATGGAAGGAACTTATTGCTAAGCCCCCACCATCTCATGCATGCTACAAACACAACTGATGGTTGGGCTTATGCCATAACAACCACCAAAAACACACTTAACGGAGGATAGTCTCAGATCCAACCCCACCTACTCAGAGGACTTTTGAAATAAAAAGGATATGCAGTAGATCAAGAGATACACTATCTCCACCTCCGCAGAGGGATTTTGAATAAAAGGATATGCATGATATCCTGCCTCCGTAGAGGGGTTCTTGATTGGAATATAGAATAAAGATGTGCACTCGTGTCGAAGATACAACATCCTGCCTCCACAGAGGGCTTACAAACACACTTCATTAGTACCAAAATCATTAGATAGCTTACCTTATATTCCCCCACCTTAAGGTGGTTGATATCATGTACCGATATCAAGCATGTTAAGGTAGAGAGAAAACACACAAGGGAACAAGAGCTTTTGCAAAGACCAAGCCCCCAAAGGTGACATGTGCTCACGATCACCGAGTGTTCCCACAAACACATCTTAATATAAGCAATGCATGAAAACAAAGAAGCCAAGGCTACACAAATAGGTTTGAGTCTAAGTATAGCCATGTGGCTTATACTGCAGGAATCTCAGAACCGAGTGTAACAAGGTGAGACACCCAAAACAAAAAAAGTGCACGGAGAATATGTATTGTTATGATTTGTTAGCATGGTAAGACAACATCAAAATATCACACGGAGTGATTCTAGTAGCCAAGCGTCGAATAATATAAATCAACCCCATCTTCATATATGGACTAGGTCCATTTTCACTTTGCTTGTTGAATGGACACACGATCCATGTCAGTATATGTTTATTTTTCGTCACCCATTGACTAGGTAGAATCACTAGAAGAAGGTAAACAATAAAATGAGAGAGGAGAACAAGTGTCTTAGGAACAATCATGTAGGAAGATGTCCCCAGGTCATCAACTACAATGCTATGCACCTAAGACACAACACACAACAATGAAAATGGAGGAGAAGCAAGATAGAAGAATGATGATACAAATAGAATAATGGTCACAATAGAGGCGGTCTCCCAGTATCCTCGACCTTACAAGAGTATCAAGGGTCATCCAAGGAGGCCTAAACAACACATTGCACAACATGGGGGGAACACAACACAAGAGGAGAGGTCACATAAACGAGAAAATAATGCTATGACATAGGCGACCACCAGGGTTAGAAATACTTACCTGATGCACAACTGAACTAGCGGTTGTTGACAAGAAAATCATCATCTTCCCAATCTCGAATGTGAGAGGAAAGTACATAGGGTACAATAGCCCAACGCTTGTCATTATTCTTAATTTCTTTCTCTTTAAGTTTTTCTCTGTTTTGTTCAATGTTAGGTGGAATTTTTTCTTATTGAGGTGCATTTCATTGGGCAAAAGCTTGTCTTCTCTTCCTCCTTTCTCTTGCTTGTCTCTTCCTTCTTTTCTTATTACTTATATCTTCAAAAGTAGTCTCATCTTTTTCCATAAGTTTTCTTATCTCAGAGGAGGAAGCTTGCTCAAATCTAATTTGTCTTGATGAAGTGTTTTGATTTCCACGAGTCACTCCCGATCCTTGTAAGCATGATGGAGGAGGAACCTCATCATAGAGTTCTTCACCTTTATCTCTAGGAATTTCTTCTAATGCAGGTTGTTCTTCGTTTATTGCTTGATGAATAGAAGGTCTAGCCAATCTAGATAGAAGTTTTGCTTTGTAATGTCTATATGCTAAGAAAAGTTGATCTCTTTGTGGCTCAGGATCTCTATCAAGTTGTGGCCAAAAGTAATCAAGAGTAAAGTTCTTTTCCATAACCATGGGTTGCCATGTATTACGACGAATAGTAAGCACTTGTCCATGTAAAGGAAATTTTATGCATTTATGAATAGTTGATGAGACAACCTTCATAGATTTGAGCCATGGATGTCCTAATTTTATGCAGAAGAGGTTAGATAAAAGGATGACATCAAATAATTGATACACAGCTTTATCATACTATAACCAATAAAAATATTTTCCCAAGGGTAGGCATGAAAGCTCTAGTATGTGTCTTAATCATTAAATCTGAAGGTTCATAAGAATCTTGTATCAAATCATGTGAGAGAAGGAACTTCCGTTACCACATTAGTCATGAAATTAGGATCTATAAGTGTTCCATACACGAGAATCTCCATGACATTCATGGTGATATAAAGAGGCCCTTCAAGATCATCCATTGTCTTATCATGAGCTGTAAATATTAGTTCACGTTCAGGGGTCTTTCTTTTCAAATAAGGTCTAGGAGGGAACCTAGCATTGTTTTTTTTATTAGAAGCCATATATGTATGCTTTCCAATGGATGCAAAATCCTATTTTAAAATGTTTGTATATATATACAATGAAATGGATGCAAAACTATGTATGTTTATGACCTAAAATGCTTGATTTTTTTTTTTACTTTTTTGAATACAAATGCCTAAAAGAAGTAGTGTTGTGATAAAATTGCAAAGGGGAAGCGAATTAAATCTTTATTATTAGTCCAATAATGCAGCAATATCTCTCACAACACACCTATCATGCAAATTTAGAATAAGGATGAGTCAAAATCTAGTGAAAATGCAAGTATTTTAAACCCTAATTGTGAAATTAAGTCATGAGACTATGAAAAATGATGTATGAATGAAGTATAATCAGATTTATGATGTTAAATAACTCATCTTAGATCTTAAAATGATGTCACAAGTCCTACAATGCTCAATGCAAGTGCAATTTTAAGGAAAAATGAATGAATATGCTAGTTTTTGTTGAAATTTACTATGTGTAAATGCAAACTTTGAAATGTAAATGCAAAGACACACAATAATGAAACACTAAAATCATAAATCAGTCCTAAAAGAGTGTTTAAAAGAGTAGTAAAATCTGAAACAAGATTTTAACCACAAACCCTAGCTTTTGCCAAGACTAGGTTATATGAAAAATGCACAATTTCAAGCAAATTCTAACAAATGAAGCATGAAAATGCAATGCAAATGATTATAAAATGATGTAATACTGTAATTTATATCAGATCTGATGTAAAAATCATAGATTAAATTAAATGCAATGAAATTGATGCAAACTATGCCCTAATGCAAGCCTAGGATGCCAATTTTTTAAAAAAAATTTCAATTTTTTTTGTAGATTTTCAAATGAAATAGGATGAAAATGAAATGAATGAATGCAAATCTGAAGTACAACTCTCAACAAGGTGTAAAATTTAATAAAACATGGGTTCACCAAAATGTTATGTTACATATACTGATACGGATCGCATGTACCTTCAACAAGCAAAGCAAAAATGGACCTAGTCCGTATATGAAGATGGGGTTGATATATACTATCTGACACTTGGCTAGTAGAATCACTCTGTGTGATATTTTGATGTTGTCTTATCTTTTCTAACAAACCATAACAATACATCTGCTCCATGCACTTTGTTTATCTTGAATCTCACCTTAGTTACACTCGGTTATGAGATTTCTACAGTATAGCCCTACGGTTAGACTCAGTTTCTGAATATGTAGTATAGCCTTGTCTCTTCATTGTTTACATTGATTTTATCATGTTATGTGGTTATTATCTTAGGAAAATATTTCTAACCTCTATTATTTGTAGCAAATTGTGTGTTTGTAGGAACATTCAGCGATCGTGAAACACATGTCACCTTTGGGGGCATGGGCTTTGCGAGAGCTCTTGTTCCCTTGTGCATTTTCTCTCTACCTTAATGTGCTTGATATCAGTAAAACAATATCAACCACCTTAAGGTGGGGGCATATATAAGGTAAGTTGTCTAATGATTTTGGTACTAACGAAGCATGTTTGAAGTCCTCTACAGAGGTGAGATGTTGTATCTCCGCGTGAGTGCACATCTTTATCTATATTCCAATCAATAAGCCCTCTCTAGAGGTGGGATATCATGCATATCCTTTTATTTAAAAGCCCTATGTGAAGGTGGGGATGGTGTATCTCTTGAGCTAGTGCACATCCTTTTTATTTCAAAAGTCCTCTGAGTAGGCGGGGTTGGATCTGAGACTATCCTTCCTTAAGCATGTCTTTGGCCGTTGTTGTGGCATAAGGCCAACCATTAGGTGTGCCTGTAGCATGCTTGAGATGGTGGGAACTTAGCAATAAGCTCCTTCCATCACCTTGTTTGTCATGTTTAAGATGTATAATAAGTCTTTGGCATGTTATACGACGCTCATGTTTTCTGTGTGTCTTCCATTTGTTTTCCCCCTGTGTAGTTTCAAGGGTGTGGTGAAATGCCCCTCCTACACTCGGGCTTTGTATGGCATGTTTTCTCCCAAGCATAGTCTCAAGGGTGTGGTGAAATGCCCCTCCTATGCTTTGGGTTTTGTATGGTGTGCTTGTTCTCAAGTGTAGTCTCAAGGGTGTGACGAAATGCCCCTCCTACACTTTGGAATTTGTTTGGTGTGTCTTCTCCCCCATATGTAGTCTCAACAGTGTGGAGAAATGCCCCTCCTACATTTTGGGGTTGTGTGTTGCATTTTTACTTTCCATGTATCTGCATTCATATATATATGAAAATGAAAAAGAAATAATCATTGCATTCATCATGTTTTGTGTGTCTTCAATACTATCTTCTCTGTGTCTTGCATGCATGTTACTATCTTCTCCATGTTTTACATGTCTGTTACTATCTTCATTGTATTTGGTGTGTCTACGGCATGGTTTCTCTAATGTCTACCTGAGACTGGGGGCTAGAAATAGTTCCTTAATCTTTGTGTAGGCATTAGCTTCAAGTACTTGGCATGTTTGTTGTGTTTTGAATGTACTTTAATGCATGTGTGGGTCATAAGATCATACATATATTAAAGTGGGGGCTAAATGTTATGTCATAAAATGTCCCCCTAGGACTTTTACCTCCTAAGTTTAGCTCCTAGGTCCCTTGTTTTTCATCATGCATGTTAGATTTTACTCCCGAGAGAAAATGACTTGAAACCCATGTCAAATGGGGCTTGAGGGACATTGCAAAGCTTGAACCCTAACCCAAAATAGGTCCTAGGGCTTGGGTTCTTGTGCCCTTGTCCTACCCTATTTTGGTAGGGTCCCAAATTTGAATGTTGGTTTTGTAAAGGTTCCCTTGCCAACATATTAAGTTTGAATTACGAAATTTGTAGCAGGAATGCATATATAATCATGTTTAGGACTTCATTTGTAAACTAGATGGATAATGCAAACTTGTGATCTTATACTTTAATGATATTCAAGGCTTTCATTGTGCTACAGAGCAGACTTGTGTTATTATTGTGTTTGTTTGTTGTAGATTTGGATTCATCAATCCATCTCCTCATGGCATGAAAGAGTTTCATCTCCATGAGAGATATACCTCCAAGGTGATATCTATTTGTGTTTGAATCAATCATTTATCAATTTGTTTTTGCCTCTATCTTGCAAGAATACACACTCTTTATCAAACAATGGTGTTGGAAGGCTTGAATACCATTTTGGGGATTGACTGAGGCAAGCTCCTAAACACCACAACCCCCAACCCCTCTTCTTGTGACTGCAGGTGACATGTATCTGATCGCGAAGATTGGAGTTGCAAAGGAGTGTTGCAGAGCATAAGGATTTTGGATCTGACAAAAAGAAGCATAAAAGAGCACAGTCAGGGCTTGGGCACTAGTCCCTTTGCCCTCTAGGTTTGCAGAGGCAAAAATTTCTGGAACATGTATAATCAGTGATGGAAGGAGTCCAGAAACCCCCAAAGAAAACATTGTACTAGGCTTGGGTGCGAGTCCCTTTGCCCCCGACATTTCAAGATCCTAAACTTTGAAATCTAGTGTGTATCTGATCTTCATTTACCATCTCTGTGTGAGCATTTGTCAGAATTCATCTGTTTGTTTACGATTTTACATAATTAGGGTTTTGAGCATAATTGGGCATTAAATTAATACAATAATCATCAATTTCAAAATTTCCCTATCAATACAAGTGACAACCAACCTGTAGGTGAATCCTCTTGCAAAAGTTGTGATTCAACTCGGTTAACTATCCTTGAATGTGTGTAGTGAAAGGAGGATCTAGGCATTTCATTCATAAAACCCTTATCCCACTTTTTCATACATAACAAAGACTATGAGAACAATGGCAAGGCAAGGAGTGCTCTTCTGAATAGTCTTTCTGATTCAGAATTAGTGAAGGTAATGAGCTACAAAACTGTTCATGAGATCTAGAAGATACTGGAAAGTATCTATGAAGGAGATGCCAAGGTCAAGAAAGCAAAAATGCAGAATTTGAAGACCAAGTTTGAAACCCTAAAGATGTCAGAAGATGAAAATATTGCAAGCTACATGCATAGAGTGGATGAAGTTGTCAATTCCATCAATGGTCTTGGTGGAAAATTAGAGGAAAACAAAGTGGTAAAGAAGGTATTAAGAACCCTTCCAAAATCTTATAGTGCTAAAGTTTCTGCTATTGAAGAAGCTCAAAATTTGGATAATTATACTAGGGATCAATTATTTGGGTACTTTAACTACTTTTGAATTAAGAGAGTTTGGTCAAGATGATTCAAGAAAAGAGTCTGCTTTTAAGGTTAGCAAAACAAAAAAGAATGATGAGTCAGATCCAAATGATTTTGATGAAGTAGAAACAAATTTTTTAAGCAGATTGAAAAAGGGCACTAGAAAATATAGAGGTAAGTTACCCTTCAAATGTTTTAACTGTGGAAAGATAGGTCATTATGCTTCAAAATGTCCAGTCAAAATCTCAAATGACAAATACAAGGATAACAATGGTAAATAAATCAAGAGGAGTTGTTATGTTAAAGAAGATGCTAGCATATCTGATGATGAGTCTGACTATCCAGATGATGAAAGTAATGAATGCTTGTTCATGGATTTGAATGTTGGAACTAATTCTACTGACTCTGAAAGATGTATAAAGGAAATTGCTCTGGAAACATGGCACAATATCAAAGGAGCTTTGGTAACTTGTTTTCATGCAAGAGAAGAGGAAAACTACTAGATAATTGACAGTGGATGTTCAAATCATATGAAAGGTGATAAGAATAAGTTTGTTAAGCTTGAGAAGTTTGGAGTTTTTTTTAAGTTTGGAGATGATGCATCTACTAAGATCTTTGGAAAAGGTTCAATTAGTTTTGATGGCAAGCAAAATACAGATGATTTTCTCTATGTCAAGGGTCTCCGACATAATCTTCTAAGTGTAGGACAAATGTGTAGCAAAGGATATAACCTTATGTTTTAGGATGGTGGCTGTGAGATCAGAAAAGAAAGCTCTAAATCTCTGATTGCTACAGGAATAAGGACAGAAGGAAATGTATATCAGCTCAAAGGTGCTAATGGTATGTGCTTTATGACTCATATCAATGAAATTTGGCTATGGCATAGAAGAATGTGTTGCATCAATTTTGATAGCCTAGTGAGGATCAGCTCTACTCAAGCTATGAAAGATTTGCCAAGAATTACAAAGCCTATCAATGCAGTTTGCAAGGAATGTTAGATTGGGAAGAAAACAAGAAATAATTTCAAAACCAAAGAGTTTTCTACCACAGGACCATTGGAGTTGGTACATACAGATCTATGTGGACCTACAAGAACAGAAAGCTTTCAAGATGACAGGTATTTCATGTTGTTACTTGATAATTACTCTAGAATGACTTGGGCAACTTCTCTCAAAGAAAAATCAGAAGCTCTAGATAAGTTTAAAGCATTTAAGGCTATGGTTGAGAATGAAATAGCTATGAAAATCAAGTACTTGAGGTCTGACATAGGTGGTGAGTTCACCTCCAATGAGTTTAACTATTTTTGTGAAGATCATGGAATAAAAAGACATTTTCCGGCTCCTAGGACTCCTCAATAGAATGGAGTTGAGGAAAGGAAGAATAGGATAGTTTAGCAAGCAACTAGGACAATGTTGAAAGAAGAAAATCTACCAGATATCTATTGGAGAGAAGCTATTCACACTACAGTCTACATACAAAACAGAGTGCAAGCAAGGGTCAACAGTTCAAAGACTCCATATGAATTATGGTATGGAAGAACTCCTACTGTTAAATATTTTAGAGTGTTTGGAAGTAAGTGCTATATTAGAAGAGATGAAGAAAACCTGGGAAAGTTTGATACAAGATCAGATGAAGGAATCTTCCTTGGATATTCTACAAAGAGCAAGGCTTATCGGTGCTACTACAAGAGGCTAAAGAAGTTAGTTGAAAGTGCAAATGCCAAAGTGGATGAAGAACCACATCAAAGCTCAGTATTGATAGAAGGATATGAATCTGATGAGTTCCCTTGTAAAGAAGAAGAAAGAGAAGAAGAAAAGGAAAAGGAGATGCAAGTTGATGAAGAAGATGCTCTAGAAAGGATTCCTAAGACTCCCAAGTATGTGTAGAAGAATCATTCCGAGGATCAAATTATTGGAGATAAGAACAAAGGTGTATTAACAAGAAGACAAATTGCTATAACAAATGAATATGTAAATCTATGCTTATTGTCCAAAAAAGAACCAAAAACAGTGATTGAAGCATTCAAAGATGAACACTGGATCAAAGCTATGGAAGAAGAATTGATGCAAATTGAGAAGAATCAGACTTGGGAAATTGTTCCAAGAACAACAGACAAAAATGTGATAGGAACTAAATGGGTGTTCTAGAACAAATTAAATGAGAATGGAGAAGTAGTTAGAAATAAGGCTAAGCTTGTGTGTAAAGGCTACTCACAAGTGGAAGGAATAGATTTTGAGGAAACATATGCTCTGGTGGAAAGAATGGAAGCCATTAGAATGTTTTTGGCTTTTGCAGGTCATAAGGTCTTTAAAGTTTATCAGATGCATGTGAAATCTACATTCTTGAATGGAGAGTTGGAAGAAGAGGTATACATTAAACAACCAAAAGGATTTCAGTTATTAGATGATCCAAATATGGTCTGCAAATTGAAGAAGGCATTGTATGGACTCAAATAGGCTCCTAGAGCTTGGTATGCAAGATTGGATAGATACTTGATGCAACAAGGATTCAAAAAGGGTACTGTAGATAGCAATTTATGCTTCAAAGTTGAAGAAGATCAAATCCTGATTGTGGTGGTATATGTTGATGATATAATCTTTGGAGGAAATGAAGGTATGTGCAAAAGATTTGTAGAGGAGATGCAAAGGGAGTTTGAAGTGTCACTGTGTGGGGAAATAATTTTCTTCCTTGGGTTACAAATCAGTCAATCAGAAAAAGGTATTTTTATTTCACAGTTAAAGTATATTAAGGAAATGTTGAAGAAGTTTAGGATGGAGGATTTTAAACCGGTATGTACTCCTATGGTTATTGGATGTAAGTTGAGAAAGAATGATGAATCTCCCAAGACAGATCAAAGAAAGTATAGATCAATGATTGGTGGACTAACTACTACTAGATCGGATATCATGCATGTAGTTTATCTTGTGGCTAGATTTCAAGAAGATCCTAGAGAATCACATGTTACAACAGTAAAAAGGATATTTAGATACTTGAAAGGCACTCTGAAATATGGCTTATGGTATCCTAAGGATACTAATTTCTCCTTGAGTGCATATACAAATGCAGATTGGGTAGGATGTATAGATAATAGAAGAAGTACAAGTGGTGGTGCTTTCTTTCTTGGAAGCATATTGGTTTCATGGTTGAGTAAGAAGTAGGATTCAGTGTCATTATCTATTGTAGAGGTAGAATACATTGTAGCAACATCTTGTTGCACACAGGTGTTATGGATAAAGCAGACATTGAAGAATATCAAAGTATCATATGATGAACCTATTCCTATTTTGTGTGATAATACAAGTGCTATCAATATCTCAAAGAATCTAGTAATGCATTCAAGAACAAAACATATCTATATCCAGTATCACTTTATAAGAGAGAAGGTTGTAGAGAATGAGGTGAAATTGGAGTATGTGCCTACTAAGGATCAAGTTGCAGATATTTTTACAAAGGCTCTTCCTAAAGATACTTTTGAGTATCTCTAGTAGAAGTTAGGGGTTATTGCCCCTCCTTTTAATTAGATGCATAAGTGGGTGCATCTGTTTGAGAATCATTTCAAGATACATTCTTAGTCCTAAACTAATGTTGAAGGCTACTTCTTAGGGGGAGTAGGCCTAGTGGTGCTACTAGTTGGTTCAGTCAGATGGAGCATATTTTATGCCCCTAAGGGGAAGAGTGCAGAAAAGTGAGAGCAGTGGAGAGAGAGCAGGTGCTTGCTGGTGTTGCAAGTGTTGCCCTTTGAAGTGTTGTCAAAGGGAGAGAGAAAAAGAATTCAAAGTAGAAGATGAAAGTGTGAAGTATGTAGGAAAGAGATTTGGTTGAGTTTGTTGCCTTTTTCCATTGATGTCAAAGGGGGAGAGAGTTAGAGTGGTTGAAAAACCATAGTGCAGGAAAGTTGGTCTGTAAAACACAGGGTGAGAGAGTGTGTTCATAAGAGAATGAAGAACTCCTTAGGTAGGGGGAGAAGAAGTATATGAAGCAGAGGTAAAGAGTGTGAAGAATAAGAGATGCCTTAGTCAGGGGAGTGTTACTGGTTGTAGAATTGATGGTTTTTCAGAGAGTTGGTGTTGCCATGAATGGCAAAGGGGGAGATTGTTGAAAGCTTGCTGGTGTTGTCATTGATGTCAACCCATAGCATTGGAGTTGTTGGAAGCTCGTGCTGTCATTAGTGTTTTTATTGATGTCAACCTCTAGTGTATTGATGATGAGAAGTGTTGCTGATGAAGATGGTTCACTTGGTTTCCAAGTGCTTTTGAGAAAATTTGAATGAAAGAGTGTGCAGTGTGATAGAGGTGTGTTCAGTATTGTGCTCCGTACTTCTTCATGGGTGAAGATATGCTTGTGTAGTTTGGAATTAATGATCAGACGTGTTCATAGGTGTTATATCTAGAGTTTCAGGTTCTAGACCATGTGCAATGGAAGATGTGTTTGACAAAGTGTTTGTCTATGAAGAAGGTTGTCTGGGAGAAATGAGATTGCTCCACATTTATTCATGTTGAGGTTTCTTGAGTTACGGATCTAGGAACATGCTTATAGTGTCTATATCTACTTTCCCTTAGAGTCTCTAGTGTTGGGTCACTCCGCAAGTTTAGTTCTTATGTTGGAATTCAAGTGGTAGTGCATCCTGATATGCAAAATGAAGGCATTCTTTAGTTTAGATGGTTGAGGCAGTATTGCAGAAGAGTCTAATGATGCTGAAATATTCATGAATATTGTGTGATGCTGTTGTGTGGTCCACATTTACTTCCTTCCACTATAGAGGTGTTTGGCGCTGACCTATTTGGTGTTTGCATGTTCAAAGTGCATATGTCTCTTTGTAGTCGACTTGAAGATGTTTTTCAAGTTGCGGATGATATAAATGCAAGGTGAAGTTTGATTAGAAAATACACATAGTGCAAGATGCAATATAATCAAGTGTGGTGATTTGAGTGCAAGCATAAAAGCTTATGACTTCTGGATGTAGTGAGTAGAAGGTGTCTACATTTCAGTCTACTTGAAGTTATTGGAGGTAGTGAGCCAAAGGTTACAGATGACATAAGGTTGCGGTGATGGAATTCTCTTATTTCTATGAGATAGTGGATCTCTCTATAACAATATTCTTCTATCCTTCTTCTAGAAAGTGAGTCCTTTTGGTAGTGAGCCTACTTGTATTCGGTGTTACTATTCATATATATGTAAGCTAATCCTCACCATGGTTTTTCCCTTCTTGGGTTTTCCATGTAAATCTAGTGTTGTTATGTGTTTGCATGTGTCTACATTGTTTTTTCATATGTTTACATTATGCTAATGCATAATAAGGATTTACAGATTAACAAGGGGTTGAAAAGTCAATGAGGGATTGAATGTTTTAATGTACAACTAATTCACCCCCCTCTCAGTTGTCTTGTGCATTTAACATAATTGTTGTCCAAAATCATGTGAAATACTTTCATGCATACATTCTCCTAAGAATGAAAGGTTGCCACATCTATTGCATTGTCTAGAAATACATGCTTTTGAATAAAATACGTTTCTATTAGATGTTTCACAAAACAAACCTACTATAAACTCCTTGATTGTTTGAGGTGGCATATTAATACCACATTCCTACATAATTTTGTTAGTATGCAACGTACAACATATATATCGAAAAACATCATAATAATAATGGAATTTGGTGCAGGAGCACCTACCTTACAGTGGCCTCCATGAGGCAGTTAGTTAGTTTTAAATCTTGCTGATGTTTCCAAGAAGGTCTTATAAGACCAATGCATGTAATAAGGTCTGAGTTGACCATGCTTTGCTATTTTTAGGTAGTTTGTTTGGACAGCTGTTTAGTTTGTTAGTTTGGTTGGGTCTCCCAGCTGCTTGGAGGCAAAAATAGTACTACTATGAGTAGTTAAATACCCCCAGAATCGGGTCATTTTAGATAAGGAGAGACATACTGAGAAGTTACATTGTGCTATGGGAAAGCAGACTATTGTAATCACATCCTTTGAAAGAAATAAAGAGATTCTAGTTTGTGTCATTCCTTTATTTTGATCGTACTGTGTAATTGACTCATAGTTTTGGTGGGTGTATGGATTCGTTTATCCATTCCACCGGTTGATTCTTTGAATCAGTGGAATGGCTATGTATAGTAGGTTAGGTTTTTATTTGTATTTTCTGTTCATTTGCATGCAAGTTTGCAGGATCGGGTCGAAGATGCATTGAGGAACCCTAGCATGGGTATGTGCTAGGTCGTGCAGGTTGAAAGGGGGTTTGAGAAACCACCAAGGAAAGGAACCAGACCATCGCGAAGTCTGACAGGTCAAAGTGGTATATGTTGAAGACATCAGTGTGAGGGGGCATATCAGCGGGATAGTTAAATGTTGGACCGATGGTAGAAGCTTTACCGACGAAGGGTTTGAAGTTGGCGTCGGAGTGACAATCGGCAAGTGTCGTTGAAGGGAGTTCATCAGCATGAAATGTACATTGGCATAAGATTTAGAAAGGAAGCCAATAGTGGTGTGTCACAGCGACAGCGTTAGCTGATAGGTGTTTCGGGGAGAGTTTGACCGTCGGGCGAAGGCAATGAAGTGTTGCCGAAAGTGAAGGTCTTGGCAATGGAAGTTGATGTTAGGTCTATCAGGGTGACTAACGCGGTCAGAGTAAGGAGTTTAGGTGGCACCGATGGTATAAGGTGTTGCCGATAGGCAACCAAAGGTGAACATCGATCAGCGAGAGGATAGCGATTGGTAGGAGTAGTAAGGAGTTCACCAATAGAGGAAGTGTCACTGATGGAGGGGTTTATAAGTATAAGATGCATCATCAGAAGAGGAGAATAAAGCTATACTGATGGTAATAAGTCATAGCGATATGGTGTCGGAGACATGTCGGTGTGAGATAGGACATCGGTGCGAAAGGAGTTAGTTTGGCTGATAAAAATAGTCTTGCCGATAGGCAAGTAAAGTATAAACATACATTCAAAATTGTATGCTAAGGTTTTAGTGGTGGATCTTCTGCATCATAGTGGTATCAAAGCTCAACAAAAGGTCTAGGCTGTTTGTGTGTTGATTCTGTCACTGAGAAGATAGAGGTAGAGGAGTGAGAGGTTGATAAAATGCCTCTGAAAGGTAATGGTACTGCAAGGGAGTTGCAGGAGATAAAGGAAAAACATGCCAGAGAGATGAGAAAGATGAAGGAGCTTGCTGAAGCACTTCAAGCAAGGCTTGTAGCCTTGGAGATGAACAAGAAATGAGAAGTGGAAGATAGTGAATCTGAGAAAGAAGATGATACTGAAGAGTATGAAGAGGTAGATGAAGAACTGAATGCTGAAGATCAAAGGTTTGTAAAACTATTAAAGGCAGTGTAGAGTGACAAGCCTAAGGTAAAGATTGATGTTCCCAGGTACATAGGAAGTTTGAATGAAGAAGAGGTACTGGATTGGATTGCTGCATTGGATAATCACTTTGAATGTGAAGATGTTGCTGAGGATCAGAAGGTAAAGATTGCAAAGACCAAGTTAGGAGGTCATGCTTTGGTATGGTGGGATTATGTACAATCTGAGAGAAGGAAACAAGGCAAGTCAAAGATCACTTCATGGGACAAAATGGTAGCAAGGATCAAAGGTAAATTCTTGCCCAAGGACTATGAAATTTAGATGTTTAAGAAGCTGCAATTTTTAAGGCAAAAGGAAATGGATGTGAAGGCATATACTGAGGTGTTTTATAAGTTGAGAATGAGGTAGAAAAGGTCACTAGATATTTGGTTGGCTTGAGATTGAACAAACAGGATGAGTTAGTTTTAGCTAACCCAAGGAGTGTGGAGGATTGTTATCAAATGGCAATCAGGATTGAAGAAAAGATGAATAGAAGACAAGATAAATCCATGAGAGGAAGAGGCAACAATATGAGGGGAAGAGGATCAGCCCCTACAACAAGGCAAACCAATGAGGGTCAGGAAGACACTGGTAAAGGACATGACCAGTCTGATTTCAGAGGTGGATGGAAGGGTACTAGAGGCAGATTTGGAGGTGGTAGAGGTTCTACTACATTTTTAGGAAAGTGTTACACCTGTGGTGAGTTTGGTCATCCATTTTTTAAATGTCCAGAAAGACAAGGTTCATCATCCAGAGATGATAGAACAAATGACAAGAGAGTACAACTTGTGCAAGAAGAGAAAATAGAGGAAAGTGTGCAAAGTTCAAACACTTATCAAAGAGATAGAGCTCCTAACAATTATGGATATCCTGAGGAGGGAGAAGCATTGATGTTAAGAAGGACAGTCTTGAAGACATCAAAGGATATGATGCAAAGAGCAAAGGTAAAGTATGTAAGGTTGTAATTGATACTGGTTCAACAGATAACATGGTATCTCAAGAAATGGTGGATAAACTAAATTTGGAAAGGATTCCACATCAAAACCCTTACAAGGCATCTTGGGTGAGTGATAGTCAATCACTTTTTGTATATGAATAGGTATATGTTGATTTTCAGATTGGAGCATATCATGATAGAGTTTTGTGTGACATTTTGCCCATGGAATGTTGTCACCTACTATTGGGTAGGCCATGGCAATTTGATAGGAGAGTACCGTATGATGGGCATGCAAATACCTACACCATCAAGAAAGATGGGAAAACTATTGTGTTGATGCCATTAGAGGAAGAAGCTGTAGCACAAAAGGTAGCAAAAATCATTTTAGTGGGAAAGAAGGAGTTTGTGCAGATGCCTATAGCAGCAAGCATAAAGGTAGTTGAGGATACTGCAGGGAAAGAAGTTGTTAATGACTACAGTTTGAAGATAGTTTTAGTTTTGACTGACAGAGGTCAGCAGCAGTTTCAGAAAGAGGTTTCTGAGTAGACACAAATTGATTGGCAAGACAAGGATGTGATTGTAGTTGGGACTATTGTTTGTCCTATAAAAGTTGAAAGGAAGACAGATTCGAACATTGCAAAAGTTCAAGAGGCAATTACTGAGGTTCTTCAACTAGGTATTCAGACAAAGGTGTTGGTAAGACAAACTGGCAAACACAGGGTAAGCATGAACAGAGCCTACATTGACAGGTAGGAAGGTTTACTTGCCAGACAGTAAGTTACAATTCAGAACTCTTGGAGCAGCCAAAAGATAGCAGAGTATAAAGCTGGAACAGGTCAGAACACTGAGATGGCAAAGAGTAAAGGTGGAATTCTTCCACAACCTAACTCATGGGACATGAGTTCTTTTTCTATTGGGGAGTATGGTGCAAGAGCACCTACCTTACAGTGGCCTCCATGAGGCAGTTAGTTAGTTTTAAATCTTTTTGATGTTTCCAAGAAGGTCTTATAAGACCAATGCATGTAATAAGGTCTGAGTTGACCATGCTTTGCTATTTTTAGGTAGTTTGTTTGGATAGCTGTTTAGTTTGTTAGTTCGGTTGGGTCTTCCAGCCGCTTGGAGGCAAAAACAGTACTACTGTGAGTAGTTAAATACCCCCAAAATCGGGTCATTTTAGATAAGGAGAGACATACTGAGAAGTTACATTGTTATGTGGGAAAGCAAAGTATTGTAATCGCATCCTTTGAAGGCAATAAAGAGATTCTATTTTGTGTCATTCCTTTATTTTGATTGCATTGTGTAATTGACTCATAGTTTTAGTAGGTATATGGATTCATTTATCCATTCCACCGGTTGATTCTTTGAATTGGTGGAATGGCTATGTACAGTAGGTTAGGTTTTTATTTGTATTTTCTATTCATTTGCATGCAAGTTTGCAGGATCAGGTCAGAGATGCATTGAGGAACCCTAGCATGGGTAAGTGCTAGGTCGTGCAAGTTTAAAGGGGGTTTGAGAAACCACCAAGGAAAGGAACCAGACCATCGCGAAGTTTGACAGGTCAAAGTGGTATGCGTTGAAGACATCGGTGTGAGGGGGCATATCAGCAGAACAGTTAAATGTTGGACCGATGGTAGAAGCTTTACTGACGAAGGGTTTGAAGTTGGCGTCAGAGTGACAATCGGCAAGTGTCATCAAAGGGAGTTCATCGGTGTGAAATGTACATTGGCATAAGATTTAGAAAGGAAGCCGATAGTGGTGTGTCACAGCGACAATGTTAGCCAATAGGTGTTTCAGGGAGAGTTTGACCGTCAGGCGAAGGCAATGAAGTGTTACCGACAGTGAAGGTCTTGGCAATGGAAGTTGATGTTAGGTCCATCGGGGTGACTAACATGGTCAGAGTAAGGAGTTTAGGTGGCGCCAATGATATAAGGTGTTGCCGATAGGCAACCAAAGGCAAACATTGATCGGTGAGAGGATAGCGATCGGTAGGAGTAGTAAGGAGTTCGCTGATAGAGGAAGTGTCACCGATGGAGGGGTTTATTGGTATAAGATGCATCATCGGAAGAGGAGAATAAAGCTATGTCGATAGTAATAAGTCATAGCAATATGGTGTTAGAGACACGTCGGTGTGAGATAGGACATCGGTGCGAAAGGAGTTAGTTTGGCCAATAAAGATAGTCTTGCCGATAGGCAAGTAAAGTATAAACATACATTCAAAATTGTATGCTAAGGTTTTAGTGGTGGATCCTCTGCATCAGAATTGCACATGAGTTTTACAACAACAAGAGATTCATTGTTTATTAATTTCACATACTAAGGTTTACATTTCTCAAATGATCTTTGACTTATGGTAATTTATTTGGTAATCTTGAATCATCTAAATTTTTTTATATAGTTCAGTTTGAGTCATGTCTAATAGATGTTTTGGATAAGGATCACAAATTTTTGACCCCACTCTCAATTTTAAAACATCTCTAACATTAGATGATACCCTTGTATTATCATGCCAATATTTTTCAATTAAAGATTTGATTTCATTATTTAATTTTATGTCAGACCTTGGGAGTCTACCACTAAAACTCCAACATTTGTTAATGGGATCATTTTCAATACTTTCTCTTCTCTTTGCTACTCTTCTCAAAGTTTTAAGATTTATATTTAGAAATTCACTAGTCTAAATTATCATCCTTTTATTCAAAACTGATTTATTAATTAAAGCAGTTGTTATATCTCGTCATGCTACATTCCTATCTTTAGATCGATTCATTTTTCCAATAGAACAAATAGCATTAGCAACACTAGATATAACTTGTTTCATTGATTTGAAAATCTTTTTTTAAGGTTTTAAAAAAATGACTAACTTTTTCATTACATTTTGCATTTTCCATATTTTCATCAATTGCATCATGAGTTGACATTGAAATCCTAGATTTTTCTATAAAAAAAAGTTGTTTATATAATCTATTTGCATGGGTTCTCATTTGTCTCCAATAAATCTTACTAGGAAGATTATCCAAGACATTTATTTCATTTTTTTTAAAAAAAAAAACATTTTCATTTTCACTCATACAAGGGATTTCATTCTCATTTTGTGTTTCCATTTTTTTAGTAGTAAAATTGATCTCAATATTGGAATATCCAGCTTCTTTAAAATAAGTAATATCAATATCATCAAAATGTGGGTTTGAAGGCATACCTAGATTTGTTTTTATTGTCACATTTTCCATATTGTTGAACTCTTCCACATTCACCATTTCCACATTTGCATCATCTTCATTCACCCCATCATTGATGGTCATATTTTCCATATTGTTGAATTTTTCCACATTCACCATTTCCACATTTGCATCATCTTCAATCATCCCATCATTGATGGTCACATTTTCTATATTGTTAAACTATTCCACATTCACCATTTCCACATTTGCATCATCTTTATTCACCCCATCATTGATGGTCTCTTGAATGTTCTTTTCTTCAATACTCATCGAACTAGATGTTTCAATATTCTTCATTTCTTGAATCTTAGTTCTTTTATCTCTTTTTCATTTTGCTTCTTTCTCTCTATTTTCTTCAATTTATTCGGGTGTCATGAGCCTCTTTTGTTTTCTTTCTTGACATTGTTTTGATCCCATGATTACCAAACCCTCTTAATAAAAACAAAAATGATATTTAATCTATTTTTAAATTGATACCTCTTTGAAAATTTTGAACTACAAATAGATGTAGATGCTTTGTTCAATATATTCTGAAGTACAAGTAGATGGGAATAACAAAAACCCTCTTACTTAAGATTCCTCTTCAAAATAGCCCCTGTACTTTATTTCACTTCAAAATAATTCCTTCATTGAATCCATTTGAAAATTTAAATATAATATGACATGACAAGAGATTGTACAAGACACCTGTAAATAAAAAACTACAGAAATCATCTATGTCAAGTCGTACTAATAAAAGTGAAAGTTACAAAGATGTGGTGTTACATCCCCTTTCTGGATTCAATATTACTATTTACTTTTTCTCAAATAGTACAATTATGTGGATATATTTTAACATCATAGGAATTGATGATATGAATAGAAAAGGTTAATTTTATGAAATTATGGAATCTACTTGATTATGATCAATTTGATGTTATGAATTAAAATGTCTTTCGATATGAAAATGAAATGATTTGATATAAATATGTTTTGATCAGAACATTGGTACTCTGACCACAAATTGTATGTGAGATTGTCAATGATAGGAATAGATGGAACATATTTGCCAGGAAGAAAGAAGAAGAGAAATTATCTTTGAGAAAGAGAGAATAGACTTTGGAATAACCCATGGGTGCTTGCCATTGAAAATGAATATCAGGTAGACAAACCTAGGTGCTTTGAGTTAAGCTTTGAGTTTGGGCTACGTCAATTTTAGTCGAGATGTCAAGGTTTGCAAGAATAGGTCTTTCTCCTTTCGTAAGTTGTCGTATTGAGTATGGGAAATCGACATCAGTGTCATAATACTCTGAATCGCATCGTCAAATATGAACGACTGATATATTGTTTATATGTATATATATGTATATACTTGTGGTCGAGTTGTAAGTCATGTCTTGTTTATGGTTCGGCGCGAAAGTTGAAAGTTGTGCGTAAGTCAATCCCAAACCTTGTTTTGCATTTGCGCTCAATTCGTCGTTATTGTTGTAAAGCTCTACGAGCGTATGACGTAAACGTCTCCTTGCGAAATTTGACGGATGTTGAATTGTTCTTTATTGGGCTATTATCAAATATTAAAGGCCTTAGATAATGTTTTAAATCTAGAGACCATGATGTGTAGTACCTTTGGTCGTATGGTATTGGAATATGTATTATTATTGTTAGTTATATTTAAAGTGTCATTTTGAGATAATTCCTTTATTCATTAGTGATGTCGATAATCAGGCAGAAGCTCGAGAGGAACTCACTTAAGTCCTTTCTTGATGTCTTTGATTTTAAAATAATCTTTTACCTTCAAACTTTAGACCTCATGATGGTCGTTGGTCTAGCTTTTAATTCGTAGTCCATGCATTTGATTTATACTCATAAGCAGATATGAGTAGTATGATAGTTTGTTAAAACTACCAACTGCCACCTCGCCAAGTGTGGAGCTCCATCTTGGAGAATGATCGCGGAATGAGTGGAATGGCCAAACTATTTTCTAGTTGTGGTCGCGTAAGGAGGAGAACATTTTTGCATGCCAGGTAGTTACCCTTATCGATAGGCATGGTCTTGTGAGTGGAGGAGACAGTTATCCTTCACAATTAGACGGTATTTAGAGGGTGGTAAGAGTCAGTTTTGAAGGGAGAACACAAGGAGGAGGAGCGGGACAAGACTAAGCAAGAAGCAACAAGGTGATCGACTAAGAGAAGATTGAACACCTTGGACCGGTCTGTAAGTAGACACTGGAGAATAACTTCAAGTTATCTTCACCTTATCTCTGCACAGTCGTAGTTTTTAGTTATGATGTAATAAGTAATGTCTTTTCTTGCATTTTGAAAGAACTTAGTTTTTCTTAAAGATGCAAGGTGTGAGTCATTACCATCTGTAGCCTATGTGCTTTATCATTGTCTAAACGGAATCAACGTTTTATCTCCTGCACTGCACCGCACCATAGTCGTACTTCTGAAATCATTGTAATGTTTTCTATAGGAGTTTATTTGGTTGTGTTATGTGCATTAGAGACTAGTGTTTGGTCGTAAAACATCTCACAGCCATTACAATCCACAGTGGCAAAACCTTTGTTGACATAAGATGAGATCTCTTTTGGATAGTTGAATACCATTGCTTGGTTCTGTCAAGTTTAAATGTTAGCTAGTTTTAGAGTAAAAGATTTGGTTGTGATAGCCATCGATAGAGGAATATCTATAGTGTGAAGTGTAAGTCGAAACATGCAAGACTTCACAGTCCTCCTCTTTTTCTGAGTTAAAAACTAGTCGGTCGACCATGGTGAAATTACTAACCTAGCTACGAATAATAACAAGCTTTAGTCTATTTGCTTTTGTAAGTAATTCTTTTTCTATTGAAGTATTTAAACTATTGTGTCCCTGAGAGAAGACTTTTTAGTCATACAAATTAATATTATGAAGTTTTAAAAACAATGTAATGAGTCTTTTGTCAAGTTTCAAGCTTAGACTTGCATGCGATCTTATTGCTAGTAGAAACAATATGATAGGGTTTTCTAATGTTTAGATTGACAAAGATAAAGCTATGTCAAAGATTTCGACAAGTCAAAGTAGAATCTTATGAGTGTTAAATTTTAACGTAGGGTCTTCAAACATTTGTATACTTTAAATTGGCTTTTAGTGAAACCCTTCCAAAAACAACAAAGATGAGTTTAGTGACCACTCTTGAGTGGATAAATTAAGTAGTGGGCTAACTTAAAGATCAATGAAATAGCTTATAGCATTATCTGAATAATCGATAAGCTAGGATCCCATTCTTTTGACATGTGGACGGAAATGTTTCCATGAGTTAAGTAGAAAGAGAGTAAACCTTATTGCCATGCGTTAATGCATGATGTATTTTAAACACCTTGAGGTTATAGAGGTCGTTATATTGAACTTATAAATAGGTAACTGTAGGATTATGATTAATTCAAATCGAGTGGGGTGGGTGAACTTATTACTTGCGTTGCTACAATGCTAATTATATTCAAATCCTTTGGCCAAGGTAATGCATGATCCTCAAGTGCATTGATAGTTCACTGTGACTAGATGGTGTAGCTTGTGGAGTGGTCATGCTTGACTAGAGGGTATCTAGGGGATTGCATGAAAACAAGTTAGGTAGGTCACAACACCAGAACTTAGATGGAAAACACCATTAGTTATCCTAAGTCTATCCTCTTTGAGTAGGGTAGGGCCACTTTCAGATAGGAAGGAGTGCGGGAGACTGACGGTCTATGGTTGGAGGTTAAGCTCCTTGAAGATACTTTCTCTTCTAAATTATTGAGGATTGCTGAGACTTGAATTTGGATGGTCAACAATCGAGATGTAGTGACTTTGGTAAGTTTCTATTTTGGATTTGTTCTAAGTAACTTTTAACAACATATTGTTTAAATGTTATGGATGATTATATCCTTTTGTATAAGTTATAAATTCATGATTATTGTTAGTCGATGGATGTTCTCCTTGGTTATAAGAATTGGAAACAAATTACTTTTCTATTTTTAACTTTCAAAAAAAAAATTATTACCTTTGGTTAAAACTTAGTTTTTTGGGTGAAAACAAAACTGGGTGTTACATGTGGTCCATAATATATGTTTTTTATAAAATGGAAAATAATGGATATATTTGGAACGAGATCCCACTTTTAAATGGGATCCCATTTCAAAGTGGGATTCATTCCAAATATATCCATTATTTTCCATTTTATAAAATTTTTGAAGCGGGATCCCGTTTTGAAGTAGGATCCCATTTTAAAGCGGGATCCCATTCTGTTTTTAAAATGGGATCTCGTTTTAAAGCGGGATCCCGTTCCCAAAAATTTCAAATCCTCACCCACCTTTAAGTTTGGTTTTATGCTCGATTTTAGCCTCGAGAAAGGCATGGTAATTTGACCCTTAGCCTTGGACCTGCAAGTACAAGGTCATGTCAATAGTAAGATAAAAATTGACTCTTGCAATATGGTTGGCGATTTTTTTTTTAGAATTTTTTATGAAATTAAAACCCATTATAGATGATGATGTCTAGTTTTCAAAAATGTAATTTTTTTATGATTGGATTTTATTTTCTATTTTTTAATTAATTTTTGAGGAAACTGATCCATAAACTTGAAATGTCAGGGGTTCGTATTTTTTAATAACTTTTATTTTTTTAATTTTCTTTTAAAAAAATTATATGTCATCAATCTACATACAATTCTTTACACAATGAAAAAAAATTAAAAAATGATTAGTTTGGCTCAAATTATGCTTGTCAAACATGAGGGGTTTTTAGAAATAGCAATTAGGGCCAATAAAAAATTAATAAAAGAAATATTTGGAAAAAAATATAAAATAATATCCTCATCAATCTTCAGTATAATAAACATCTTTTCCCTATAAGGAATTAGAAAAATACTTTTATTTAGGTCAAATTATGCTTATCGGACACGTGCATGGTATGGTCCTAAAAAAGTAACTTTTAAAAAGTGGTTTTTGTACAAGCCTATACAAAAATAATTTCTGTCATCTAGGTATTAGAATAAATTACATATTTGAAAACTAAACTCAAAATCCTACATTTCATATTACTAGACTTTTTTAAGATTCTATATATAAGTGTTTCACATTTTTATTCCAACTGTGACAAAATTTGATTTTCAGGAAAAACACTTCCACTTTTTGGCCAAAAAGTGAACCCAACTTCTTGCACACACCCATGTTGAACAACTTATGACACATCATACTTGGCATATTTAAATGGAAATAATGGAGCTAAAATGGAGCACCCATGTTGGTGAGTGGATTAAGATGAGTTTATGATAGGTGGATGGAATATGATATTTTTAGCCTATGGACTTACCTTGGGATTTGGGTGTTGGAATTTTAACTAGGGACTTGGGTGCCACATTTTGGGTGGTTCTAGCTCATAGTTTCCTAATTTCCATTTTATGGTTTCATGTATTACCTCTCCTATTTATTGGTTGCTTGATCTGGAGGTTTTGATAGTGAGTTGTGTAGGTACTGTTATGCTACCAAAATTACTATAGAGCTCTAGTTGGTGATACTCATGTAAAGGCATAGACTCTACAAGTGTATTGTAACCTTTTGTAGACACCTAAAAATGATGTACCCTACATCACCATTTTCCAGCATCTCCCTAACATCTCCTTCCACACTAACTTGTCCCCTCCTTCTAGATTAATTAAATAAATCATTTTTATTTAATTAATTTACCCAATCCTCATTATCACCTACCCAATATTTTTTTTATTGGTAATGTAAGGATATTTATGCTGGCCCACTCCAGCGGAGGTCACATGGGGGACCTCCTCCCCATCCACATTAGAGCATATGATCCACTTAAGAGCCACACACACTTTTGAATCCACTTAAGGGCCACTGGAAGACCAAGAGTCACCACATAGAACCACACTAGAAACCACCAACGGAGCCACCATGGAAGTCCAAGAGCTATGAATCCACTTAAGAGCCACTAGAAGACCAAGAGTCACCACATAGAACCACACTAGAAACCACCAACGAAACCACCATAGAAGCCCAAGAGCCACATCTTGAAGTTCCAACTATAGGTGTTACTTGGGGGATTTGAACTTGGATCTCCATCTTGAGAACCTTATGGCCTTTCCATTAAGCCCAACCCCTTTCACACCTACCAAATATTAATTAATTAAATAATTAAAATTTATTTAATTAGTTATCCCCTCCTTGCCATTAGCTTAAATTAATTAAATAAAGTTCATCTATTTAATTAATTTACCTTTCCTATAGCCAAACATTGGTTAATTAAATAAATCTCATTAACCAACTTATCCTACCAAATTCCTACACCCAAATTAATTAAATAAACCTCTGTTTAATTAATTTGGGTCACTAATTAACCCATTCAATAATTTCCTACAGCCACATTAATTAATTTAATCCCTTAATTAATTAACATAAGTCCTCATTATTCCATCTCCCCATAATTAATTAAATAATTAGCATTATTTAATTAATTAAACTCACATGTGTCTCCACCTCACCTTTCCAAATCCATGCACTTGTCTTATCTCATACCACTCATCCATAAAATAAATTAAAAATTCATTCACATGTCTCCATCCTCATTAATGCAAAGCCTTCCCAAGGCCAAATTAAAAATTCCAAAATAATGTGAGCCCTTCTAGTGCAGTCACGGATGGAGGGTCCAGAGAATGGACTGTCCAACAATGTAGCTAGAGTAAACACAATGGAAACAACACAAGAATAATACAAGAATAAAATGTAATGGAAGATTTATATATTCAATAACTCAAATAGTTACAATACTCATATGCTGGCAACATACAGACTAATATGGGCTCACATGCCTACTTTCTAGATTACAACATATATGAATGATATGGCATTGAAATGCCTTTGGAAAAGAACTATCTTTTTATTCTATCACTAGATATCAATGACTACCTTCCTAATGCATCTAAGAAATGCTTATATATCATCTTCTAGCTTAAATAATGCTCCACGTCGGCAACAAGAGGTTTCAAACTCTAATGCAAGATGAAACATGTAGGTCAGTCTACAACATGTGGTAATGCTGCACAAATGGATGAAATGTGATGCAGTTCTCAATGAAATTCTATTTGGTCCCATATTGCCTTGTGAGATGTTCCATTTGGCTCTGCAAGTCATGAGAATGCTTTGTAAACCTTGTATGCTCATATTGAATGTTGAATGCTTTGTTTTGTGAGTTCTGATGATGTTCTGATAGCGATAACTCTCCACAGATAACTCCAAATCTCATGAAATCTAATATGATGTAGATCATATAGTGTAGAATCTAAGTCCTACTCCATGAGCTATGAAATTATGATGTAGTAAAATGTGGTGGAAAATGTTGAAACTATAACTGACTAAAATGCAAGAAAAAAGAATCAAAATATTTTTGGTTGATGCAAGATTCCTTGTTCAACCTGGGATGCTCTTGCATCAAACACCTGAGGTTGTTTGAAAAGTGAGTCCCTCACTTTGCTGGGGCTATAGGAAAACCAATGCGGTCTACCTTAGCTTAAAAGAAATCCATGATGAATCTTCCTTCGGTCTTCCTTTCCACTTTACCAGGCACTCTTTATACTGCTTGCCTCTGGTGCTGCATCCAATTCTACTATCCAAGATCTGCTCTATCTGCTCCAGTTGTTGTTGTGGTAACTAATCCTTCAAACCAACTCTAGTGTTGTCACTTTATTCTCCCTCATAGTACTAATATAGGTTTGCAACATTGAATATAGGTGATAGACCAAATGTCTCTGATAACTCCACTTCATATGCATTTCCTAAATCAAACTTCTTAAGAATCCTACACGGTTCAAACTTCCTCATCTTCATCTTGTTATATGTTCCCACTAGAAATATTTCCATTCTGAGATATACCATGACTTCATCTCCAACAGAGAATTCCTTATGTATCCTCTTCTCATCTGCTTGTCCCTTATACTTACTATTCATCTCTTCTAAATGCTTCTAGAGCTAAGTGTGTACTGTCTCCATGTATCCTACAAATTCTTCTACTTCTACACTTCTCTTATTATCCATGCTGATGTCTCTTAGCTCCACAACTCCTCTAGGTTGTACTCCATTCACAACTTCAAATGGTGTCTTGTGCTTTTTCTCACTGAGTTATTGTATGCAAATTCTTCTTGTAGTAGAATTATATCCCAATTTCCTGCCTTATCTCCTGCTAAGCATCTCAACAAGTTACCCAAACTCCTATTTACTATGCTTCTATTTGTCCATTTATCTATGGATGAAATGTTGACCTGAACTTTAGGTTTGTCTTCATCTTCTTCCACAAGGTCCTCCAAAAATATCCTATGAATCTTGTATCGTTGTCTGCAACTATACTCTTTGGTAATCCATGCAATCTCACAATCTCCTTGAAAAATAGGTCAGCAACATGTAAAACATCATTTGTCTTCTTACAAGGAATGAAATGCACCATCTTTGAAAATCTATCCACTATTACAAATATAGAATCATGTCCTCTCTGTGTTATTAGAAAACCTAATATGAAATCCATACTTATGTCTTCCCAATGTCTCTCTGGTACTGTCAAAGGTTTGTATATCTAGTATTCTAACTACTCCCTTCTGTAACTTGACATATTCTACAACTCTGAACAAATTTCCTTACATCCTTATATATCTGAGGCCAAAAATAATGTTCAGTCACCAAAGTTACTATCTTATCAATACCAAAATGTCCTGCTAATCCACCACTATGCTTCTCCTTGATCAAATTCTCTCTCATTGAACTCTTAGGTATACATAAATGATTCCCTTTGGACAACATATCCTCCTCAATGAAATAATCCAACCACTTGCTTCTATTTGTCACGACAAGTTACCTACATGCTTTCCATGCTTTCACAAAATCAATATCATCTTCATACATGTGCTTAAGTTCTTCAAAACCTAGTACTTCTACCCTCATCTATGTCAACAAGTTCCTTCTTCTACTCAATGCATCTACAACTTTGTTTGACTTTCCACTCTGGTGCTTCAATACAAATGTGTAACACTACATGAATTCTACCCATCTCATGTGTCTCTAATTCAACTTACCCTGACTATTCAAATGCTACAAAGCTTGATGGTCAGTGTACAACACAAATTCTCTTGGCAACAAGTAATGTCTCCACTTCTTCAAGGCTTGAATTATGGCATAGAACTCCTAATCATAAACTAAATATCTTCTCCTTGCCTCATTCAACTTCTCATTGAAATATGCTACTGGTCTTCCTTCCTAACTTAACATTTCTCCTATTGCATTTCCATTGGCATCACAATCAACTTGAAATACTTTGTCAAAATATGATAATGCTAACACCGGTTGCTTTGTCACCTTCTACTTCAACAATTCAAAACTCTTATGTGCTCCTGATATCCACTTAAAATCCTTCTGGTCACCCCTCATTGCCTTTGTCATTGGTGTGCATACAGTATTGAATTTTCTAATGAACTTCCGGTAGAAACTTTCTAGTCCATGAAATGATCTTACCTCTCCAATGTACACAGGTGTTGGCCATTCAACAATTGCTCTGACTTTCTCTGGGTCCATCTTCAATCCTTCCGCAAAAATCACAAATCCCAAATATACCAATTTTGTCTTCATGAAACTACATTTCTTGATGTTTATCAACAATTTCTCTTCTCTCAGCCTCTGAAGTACTTGTATAATATGATGCAAATGTTATTCCTTTGTTCTACTAAAAATCAAAATATCATCCAAGTATACAATAACCAACTTACCCAAGAATTTCTTCAAAACCTCATTCATCAATCTCATAAAAGTACTTAGTGCATTAGTTAATCCAAAAGGCATGACTAACCACTCATACAATCTTTCATTTGTCTTGAATGTAGTCTTCCACTCATCTCCTTCTCTGATCCTAGTCTGATGGTATCCACTCTTTAGGTCAATCTTTGTGAAATAATTTTCTCCACTCAAAAAATCCATGATGTCATCCATCCTTGGAAATGGAAATCTATACTTGACTGTGATCTTATTGATTTCTCTTG
This sequence comes from Cunninghamia lanceolata, assembly GCA_027924645.1. NCBI lineage: Eukaryota > Viridiplantae > Streptophyta > Pinopsida > Cupressales > Cupressaceae > Cunninghamia > Cunninghamia lanceolata. The sequence continues at coordinate 8,139,837 of BSBN01001344.1, read as the reverse complement.
AGTCTATACACATCCTCCATTCTCCAACTTTCTTTAGTGCTAGTAATGCAGGTACCGCACATGGGCTTAAACTTTCTCTGATCAATCATTTTCTCAACAACTCTTGTATTTGTCTATTTCGCTCCACATTTTCTACTGGTGTCATCCTATGTACCACTTTGTTTGGCAAACTAGTTCTAGGTATGAGGTCCATATGATGAATGATACTCTGGATTGGTGGCAATCCTTCAGGCACATTCTCTGATATGATATCTTGGTACTTTGTCAATAATTCAGTTATCTCCTCCGGCAGTGGTTCTTCTTCTTTTGAGGTGGTGGTTTTTGCACTTAGGGTACAACACTTCTTTGGAATCAATGCAAAACACATATTCTCATGTCTCAATCCATCCAAAAATTTCCTTCCATCCACTAAACAAATTCTAGCATTGCCACATACTTCACATTTAGGCTCTTCTTCCAAAGGTATCAAGATATGTTTCTTCCCATTTGATTTTATAGTATATGTATTCTTCCTTCCATCATGTATTGTATTTCTATCATACTACCATGGTCTTCCCAACAATATATGACATACATCCATCGGCATAATATCACACAATACCTCATCAACATAAGATCCTATATGAAATTTAACCAAACATTGTTCACTCACCAGTAGCTTGTGTTCATCTTGAATCCATGCTATCTTGTAGGGCTTCTAATGTTTCAACCTCTCTAGGTTCAACTTCATTACCATCTCATCTAAAACCAAATTATCAGTATTACCACTATCAATGATAACTTTGCAACATTTACCTCCTAATTTACATCCTGTCCAGAACAAACTTTTACTTTGTGGTGGCTCCTCAGTTGTTTCTTCTTGGAATAAATCTCTCCTCATGACTAATGACTCACCCTTCTCTGGCTTTCCCACTGAACTAGGTGATCCAACTAGTTCTTCCTCTACATAAGCTACTCTTGTACTGTTCTCTATTCTTTTTCTAGTATTCCCTTGATGACATTGAAATGCTTGGTGTCCTTTGCCTCCACACTTGAAATAGGTTCCTTTGAATGATCTCTTGTCAAATCCTCTTTCATCTCTCTGGTATCCTTCATTACTTTGAATTATGACTTCATCTGTTACTGCGGTAGAAATTTATGTCATCTCCCCCTTTGTGATATGAATTGCTATCTCTTTCTTCTTTCTGACATGGGCTACTCTCCTTGTTTTTCTTCACATATGGTCTTTCTCCTCTGGAATGTATTCTACCCCTCTGAAATTTTCCTCCTCTACCTCTCTATCTTTGTTCATGCCTCTTATTCAGCTTTTCTTCAACTTTCAATGCAAATTGATATGCTTCTTCCACTATCATCATCCTCACCAGACTTAGTTCTTCTTGAATGTTTATCCTCAGTCTATTTATGTACTGCACCACTTTCTCCTTGCTTGGTTCACTAAGTCCAATCCTAATAATCATGTTATGGAATTATTCAGCATACTCCTTCACAGATATCTCCTTTTCTCCTTAGGTTTTGCAATCTCTGTTGATAACTGAGAGGGGGGTGAATCAGTTATCTTAATTACTTCAACTTTTTGATTCTTCCTTTACAATTAATGCAGTATTAAATCATATAAGCAAACATAACCATGAAATGGAAATAACATCAATACACATGACACAATGATTTTGACATGGAAAACCCTGTTAAGGGAAAAAACCACGGGGTGGTTAACCCAAGATTGTATTCTCTGTTAAAAGAATAAGATAGTACAAAATGGCACTTGCCAATTAGGGATCATTGCTCGAGCACACTACTCACAAGAGGCTTACTTCCTACAATAGTTTATACAAGGAAACTAGATGCTTGAACTGATGAGAAGAATCCACATATGCTGAGGTTCAGTTTCAATTAGGTTCAATACATTGAATTGTTGCACTTCATTCTTCCTCTTCTTGGCGCTGCTGTCCTATCACATATCAGACCTACCTTACTATTTCCACACTGCTCTTTTTCTTTTATTCATACACCTCAACACACACACATCTTCATACCGAAATCAATCTGGTATATATATCCGCACCAAGGATGTCATCCACTTTCTAGTCGGCATCAGAATACTTACTATTTTCCCAAACTCTTGGTCTGTCAGCTGAATCCTTGCTTATCAAGTGATGCGTATCAAAGAGATGCTTATAGAAGTCATCAATCATGTCGGCCAATCATGAATGATACCTTAAGAAACTTGATCACAAACAATAACTACTCCGGATTAAGATCTGATGCTCTGTCGGTCAGTTCTTCCTCTGTCAACTCTGCCAAACAGAAGCCCAACACTTAGGTGCTCATATCTTTTCACTCTTTCATCACCAGAGGCTCAATCTCTGGAATGTATCAGTCAAGGTACACCTCTTGACTTCCCCAAGTCTGCACTTTACTAAGATACTTCCTCTGAGAGATCCGGACCTAACTGTCAGACCTTGCCACATGCTCTATTCTTGCTTATCGGACCATAACACTCTTCAATCTGACTTCTGGTATAGGTACGCCATGTCCTGCGGATGTGTGGGATGAACTTTGTTGCCATCAATGACAACAATCATGAAGCTACAATGTGTCTCTTGCCAACAATCTCTTCAACAATTCCAACTCATAGTCAATAGGTATGAACTGATTCTTCAATTTTGTCACCATCCTATCCCATTTTATGATTTTCTCTTTTCCTCTTCTATTTCTATCCAATTGAACTTCTTTCCACCAAATAGTAGCATGTCCTTTCAACTTAGTTTTTGCAAATCTCACTCTTTCTGGATCTTCAATTTCCTCATATTCTTGAAGTATTCCTCCATGTCATTTATCCAATCAATCAATTCCTTAGGATTCAAATTTTTGGTATAGTTTGCAACTTCCATTCTAGGTCTCTTACCAATCTTAGAAATAGATTTCAACATCTTTACCTGATATGATTCTTCTTCTTCTAGGGCTTCTTCATTTTGGTTCTTGAAATTCATCATCACTTTCATCTTCATGTCTAGGGTTTAGTCCTCTCCTTCTATCTTCTTCTACAACATCCAATCTAACTTTCATTGTTCTCATCATCTCTATCATCTCTTCCATTCTTCTGGCAACATTGGCCATAGCAGGCATCATCCTTGGTAGCATCTCTTCCTAGGATCCGATGCAACTGCCTCAATTTAGAAATCTAACTACAGGGTTGCAACTGCCTCACAATTGGTGCTCTATTGACAAACACAAGCAGGTTGCCTTAGGTTAGTGATCTGTTCACTTCAAGATCTTCCGGAATGCCTTCTCTCCCAAATGATTTGCAAACTTCACTCTAATACCACTTGGTGCAGTCACAGATGGAGGGTCCAGAGAATGGACTATCCAATCATGCAGCTAGAGTAAACACAATGGAAACAACACAAGAATAATACAAGCATAGAATGTAATGGAAGATTTATATATGCAGTATCTCAAATAGTTACAATACTCATATGCCAGCAACATGCAGACTGATATGGGCTCATAGGGTTGCTTTCTGGATTACAACATACATAAATGATATGGCATTGAAGTGCCTCTAAAAAGGAACTATCTTTTTATTCTATCTCTAGATATCAATGACTACCTTCCTAATGCATCTAAGAAATGCTTATATATCATCTTCTAGCTCAAAGAATGCTTTGCGTTGGCAACAAGAGGTTTCAAACTCCAATGCAAGATGAAACATGTAGGTCAGCCTACAACATGTGGTAATGCTTCGTAAATGGATGAAAGGTGCTATGGTTCTCAATGAAGGTCTATCTAGTCCCATACTTCCTTGTGAGATGTTCCATTTGGCTCTGCAAACCTTGTATGCTCATATTGAATGTTGAATGCTTTGTTTTGTGAGTTCTGATGATGTTCTGATAGTGATAACTCTCCATGCGCAGATAATTCCAAATCTCATGAAATCTTACTATGATGTAGATCATATAGTGTAGAATCTAAGTCCTTCTCTGCAAGCTGTAAAATGATGATGCAGTAAAATGCAGTGGAAAATGCTAAAATTGCAACTGACTAAAATGCAAGAAAAAAAAGAATCAAAATATTTTTGGTTGATGCAAGATTGCTTGTTCAACCTGGGATGCTCCTACATCACCTTCATTTTTGTTGTTGAAACCCTAGCCCTTGATTTCACTATGAATCTCAACCCTTGGATCTAATATTTTAACTCTAGCCATTGATCCAAAATCCCCCAAAAATCTATAAATAAGAAGCCTCTCCAAGCCATTTTTACACTCTAAAACTCTCACACAAATTATCAAACTTATTGTCTCATAATTCTTCCATCTCCATAGCCAAATTATAGCCAAATTCCTTGCCTCCATTATGTTGGTTATTTCTTGAGCGATCCACATTCACTTACATTGGGTAAAGCTAGGATTTGTAGTTGGGTGCATGCATTTCCTCCACCTTATCAAGGAGACTAGAATGGAGATGAATTTGAAGGTATAACACTTGTTTTTGTTTACTTTTGCATTTTTAACATCTTCCACATTCTACCATCTTCACCTTTGATTACTGAATAATACATTGAGTTGCTTTCGAGTGTAGGTTTTTCTCCTGAAATGGTTTTCACCATGTAAGTCATTGTGTTATGGTATATTTCTTTTGTATTTATTTCCTTGTAACTATATTATTAGTTTTATTTTTACACATACCTCCTCACATAGATTAGTGTAGGAAGCATATTCCACACCTCTACTTGGGTCATCCCACAATAATGGGTTACACTTTTTGGCCAAACTTGACATTGAAATCAACATTTTGAACTAAATCTTCACTTTCTGACACCTATAGCCGCTAAACCAGTAGGAATTTGAAGATGATGCGAACTAGTGATTTGTGAGATTTTTTTTGTAGATTCTAAATATATATCTTTTAAAAAAATTGGAGTTAAATTGTAAATTTTTTTACGTCTCCTTTGATAACTAGTTTTTAATAGTAAACAACATTTTTTAAAGTGATGTATATTTTGTAGCACATAACTTTTTTTTCTACAAAGGATAAAATTCTAATTCTTTTGAATTTAGATTGGTAACACCGATATATAGGGCATGCATTTGGTTTCATAATATTTTGTTGAATTTTTTTTTAATTAAGTTTTGAAGTTAAACCAATTATAATTTAGACATAGGCGTATTCCGTAAAACATAACTTTTTCTCTATGTATCGAAATTCAATTTTTTTTTTTGTTGAAACAAGGACATCAATACCTAGGGCATAGATATTTTTAAGAATTTTTTTTCACTAATTTACTAAGTTTCCATGTGTGTAGAACAGAGAACTTGATGTTCGGTCAAAAACCTACATTCACAAGAAATAAAAAAAAAATACAATAATCAAATTAAATATATTTAAAATTATATTTTTTGGGAAGCTTATAATAAGGACTACATACTTATAAAACATAAATTTTAAATGAATTCATTTGATCCCCCAAAAGGTAAATCAAAAGTGGTTTTTATCAACATTTTGATAGGTGTAGAGGAGACTCCATTATAGGTATGGTTTAAAACTAGCGGGGTTCTATCCAAGGGGGTTTGAATCTAAGGGGGTTTGATCAAACCCTCTTCAATTAAAATCCTTTAAATTGAACCTTTCAAGGCTTAAATCATTATATTTTCTAAAAATATGTGATTTCAGCAAAAATCAGGATGTCCCAGAAAGTGTAACCCATTATTGTGGCAGTACCCACTTCCTTTTAGTGTTGTTACCTATTAGAATATGAGGTGTAGAATAAGTCTCAAATGAATAAAACACATTGAATGATGGGGCCATATGATGAGAAGCTCTAAAGCTAAGGATTCATCTCCTTGAACTATAATTTGCAATAGAAGCAAGGGCCTCACCCTCATGATGCTTAGACTTAGATGATGATGATGATGATAATGAATTTTTAACCAAAGTTGAAGGAAAATTGATATTAATTTTCTTTAGAAGATTCTTCAACTCATCAATTTATTTTGTATAACATTGATGTTCATAATACCCTAATCTTTTGCAATATACATGTGAGGGCGTCTCCTTCTTAGATTATGTGATCTCTTTTGAAGAAGAGTTTTCACATTCCTATGTGGAATGTTGGGATAGGTGTCATACGCCTTAATCCTAAGGTTTAATCTATTTATTTAATTGTTTCACCCACATATTTGGGGCATCCCACTTGAAGGGGCACTAGGTGTCACTTGTTACGCCAAGAGGCATTCTACAATCACAGTGGGGTGGGGATGAGAGTGCTCATTTTTTTTGCCTAAATTTATTAAAAAAAATTAAAATACCAAAAAGGAAATAAAAAATAAAACTTAAGAAAATCAAATAAAAAACCAAAAAAGAAATTAAAAAGTGTTGAAGGAGAAAAAGTTGGAACCAAAAAAGAAATTGGAAAAAATAAAAACTAAAAACTAAAAATGAAATTGAAAAAAATAAAAAAATAAAAACCAAAAAAGAAGTTGGAAACTGTTGGAAGGAGAAAAAGCTAGAGAAAATCACGAAAACTATGGAACCAAAAAAGAAATTAAATTTTTTTAAAAGTAAAAAACCAAAAAAGAAATTGCAAACCAAAAAAAGTGAGAAAATCAAAGTAACTATGAAAAAGGATATCCCTTGGCATACTTTAGATATAATTTTTAAAATATAAATATACTAGTTTATATTTTGGAAAGTGTAAGACTCATTTAGGCTCATGAAAATTTTCAATTGAAACTATGAGAACTTTTAAGGCGTGTAAGAGTTTCTAGAAACGGAAAGATCATGATGAGAGGCAGTTATGGACTTGTAGAAAACCATGGAGCAATTATGGAAAAGGTGGGATAAAAAACTACTTAAGTACCCAAGTTTGGTAGTAGCAATTTCTAATTTCTTGTCAATTAACTAAGTTTGATTTGTGCATGGATATGCATTCCTAAATTAGCTAGTGATTTCTAGCAAATGGTTTTAGAAACCATTCTTGGTTTGTTGTTTTTCTCATGCCTATATATTGAGTGCTTAGGTTAGAGGTATTATATGTATGTGAATATTTTGTATGTACCATTATGCTACTAAAATTCTTCCAAGACTTATTGATTTGTATGTTCTACTATGAAGGATAGAGCTTGGATTTATATTGTAACCATTACAATTGCTAATAATATAATCGGTTTGAGTTTGGAAGATAGGTTTTTTCTCTTAAGGGTTTTCCTAGGGTAATATTGTGTCAACTATATTTTTATTAGTTGCATGTCTTTGTATGTCACTTATGTGTCAGTGTTGTTATTGCATGTGTTGTTTTCTTATCTAGAATTATTAGATCTATGTCTCTCTACATTATCTCTCCTAATAGATTAGTGTAGGATGTTTTTATGCCATATAATCTTCCTTTCATGGAAGTAGATGTATATTATTGAGTGTTCTTCCTCTTAGGCTTGTCCTTTTCCATCTCTTTACCATTATAAATATTCTCATCTTTTGTATCCAAGATTACAATTAAGGCTTGTGATTTTGAAGACTTCAAGGAACCCACTTAAATAAGATTATCTTTCTCTCTAGTGAGTTTCATAGGAAAATCCTCAAAAGAAGGCATTTAAACTCACTCCCCAAGGAAACTTTTTTAGCATAGAAGGTAGACATGATGATGAAATACAGACTTGCCCATACTTTTAAACACACGGGCTGATACCACTAATGAAGGAGGGGTCTCACAAAACCCTCACACAAACATATTCAAAATTAACAATAGCAAACAAGATGCACAAATATGCAGCAATAGAATTTTATTTTCATCATTTAACTTGCAAGATTGTTTGACAATTTAAGAGAAATCTGATTACAAAAGTTTGTGTAGCCATACTGGCTGAAGAAAATCATTACAAAACAAATATAAATCTGCTAGGGGACATAAAAAAACAGCAAAAACAAACTCCAAATGCTTCCCCTTTCAAACCATCCTCCTACACTATAAATTTTTCTCTCCAATCTGCAATATTCAACAATCAAATTTATTGATCTTCAAACATGAATTCCATAATCATTTGCTGCTGATGTACACCTTCAAAACCTGCAACAAAATGTATTCTCACCTCCTCCCAGGAAAAGAAACACCTTCTTTTTCCTTCCTCCAAAAATCTGCAAGAATCCTTATCAAAAATTGCCAAAATCCTTTTTATAATGACTCCACAACCACCATTTTCTCTCTCCTCTAACTCCCACACCCAAATTGGGAGAATCTTTTTTTTTAAATCATGGAAAAATAATATTAATTGCTCAATAAAATCTACTCCCACAATTTTCTAAAAATAAGTGACAACTCAAATTCCCACTCCTATAAAATAGGTCATATTTTGGAAAAAGAATATGCCAACTCAACATGGGGGCCCAAATCCTCCAACTACATTTGAGGAGCATTAATCCCCAAAAATCCACACCTAGATTCCCTTTTTGAGTTTCCACTTCAAATTGCCTTTATTAATTTTACACTCCAAAATTGTCTTTGAAACTATCTCCCACTCCTAGATTTTTGCAACACTATTAAGTTTTTGCAATATTATAATAAGGCCAATTTATTTAATATATTATTTAGGCCTAATATTGCATTTATTTTCCAACTTCCAAATTACCAAACTATAGGAAATTAAAATATTTTTTCTTTTTTTTTTGGTTGATGAGGATTGCCATTGACCATTAAATAGCCAAGTCCTAGCTTCTAAGAGGGAACATTTAATATCAATTATGTATCTAGCTTACATGCCTTCAATTGTATTCGTAATCACTTAAACTTTGTGATAAAGTCATATACGTTAAAATTTAATGGATTTAGAGTTATTAGTTCATTTCCAACAAGTGACCTTGAATTTCATTAGTATATCCAAATAGTTTTGGCAATTCATCCCACATATTCGTAGATGTATCTAGGTGCTCAATGTGAAATATCAACTCAAGAAAGACATGCAATCACAAGAAGCCAATGAATTTATCATAACTATTCAACCACTTAATCTTTTGAATATCATCTTTTGGTTTACTATTAAGTCCATGAATTATTCTTTATAACTACTTAAATCTAATAAGTCTAATCATTTGAGATTACCATGCAATGTAGTTGTAAGGTGTGAGGAGTGGAACTAAAAATTCTCCATGATGAAGAAAAAATGATAGAACACAAATAAAAATACAATCACAACCACAAGGACAAGAGAACCCCCCATTATTAGATCACACAAGAACCCCCAAAGATAACTAGAATAGCCATCTAATCTTTATTATGTGTTTACATTGCAATATTGGATAAAATCCCCCTTAGACAAGTAGATATATCACTTTATAATTAGTGCAATTACAAGTCTATATAGAGGTAAACATGGAAGTCCCAAGAAATCTATTTAAAACATACACAAATGACACAATAAATAGAAATAAATTACACCATATGGAAGAATGTAGAATAAACTCTCCAACACTTATAAGAACTCAAAAAACTAATAACCATGCCAAAAGATATGCCTATTCCAATGAAAATGTCTTGAAGAAGCCAATGAAATAACACAACTAAATTTGGAAGCCTAGCCAAATTAGTTTAGCAAAACCTACCAACTTTACTAGCCTTACCAAATTCTCTGCTAAATATAGAGATCTACCAAATAATTTTAAAAAACCTCTTGATTTGGAGAAACTAATAGATTTAGTATTTGCCACCAAATATAGCTAACCTACCAAAAATAGGGAAAAGACCACTAGATTTAGAACCTCTACTAAATTGGAGATCACATACTGGATTTAGGAGGGGTCCCCAAACATGACAAATGCCATGCTTGACTATTGAGGGGGCACATGGGCTATGCCAAAAATAATTGAGAAGTTTTAGAGTTTATTGACCTATATGAAGAGGGATCATGGAATCCACCAAATGATACAACTACCAAATGGTGGTGGATATGAAAAGGCCACGATTACAGACATTTTAACTAGCCATGACCATTACAATGGTTGTAGACCTTACAAATAATTTGCACTTTTTTTTTTGTTTAATAAAAAATTTAGATCAAAAAAATCTATGGGGTGTGCCTCTACAACCCCTCCTAGAATTTTTAATGTCTTTTACAAAATTGAGATCTAAGAAATTAATAAAAAATTCAAATCTTTATATGTTATTTATGGTCTCAAGTAACGTACCTGGGAACCAAAAAAGTCCTTTCAAACATAGATCCAACATAGGCTTGTTTATATTCAATCCTTATGTATTTAAACCTTCCAAACACACTGGCCTTTGAGTAGTTTTCTTCCTAAAAAAAATTAAAGAAAGCCCTCACTCTAGTTGGCTAGCTTCAAATTGTCCAATTCAAATAAAATAAAAAAAGATCCTACATAAAGTGTTTGTTCTATACACAATGGTGAGATTAGAATAGCTCCAACATTCACCAAATATTCTAGAAACTTAGATCTAAATGCTCTAATATCCTAGAAAAAGATGATCCCTATGACATCATGACTCTAATACCATGTTAAAATTTTGTCATTAATAATCATTCTACCCAAATCACAAAAATGAGAAATGAATAAAGATATTCTATTCAATATAATAGAGAAATTTTACAAAGATTAATGTACAAATACATAGACCTCTTGGATCCATGAATCAAGGAGATGGCATGTCTAAGAGGTAACATTTCAACTCACATTCACTCCAAATTAGGAGAGAAGTTAACTCACTCAAAATAGAATAATAGATGGAGTGTGACTCAACTTAGACTAGGTACATGTCAATTAGGTTCATAAATCAAGGCGTTTGATAGATTGACACAGCTACCTAAGTGTGCTTAAATAGAGTGAATAAATAAAATATAAATGATAATTATTCTATCCTAGTGATAGTATTTTATTACATTAACATGAGAGTGATCTTTCTAATGGTTGCAACTTTTAAGTTGCCTTATCCTCATAAAGTGTTTGGATAAGATGTGATATTCATTTCACCACATCCCATTCTTTACAAAAGAGAAAAGTGAATGATATATTCATTGTAGCTCGATCATTAATTAAGGTTCTTTTGATGCACATGTTGTAGATCCAAACTTATAGGTACAAAGTAGGATCCTCTCTTCTTGTAAGGTCAACCTTTATGGGCATGTGTTTGAGATCAAATCTAAGGACCCTAGATCTTGCAATTCAACATTTAACAAGTTAAGGTTTAGATCAAATTGATTAACTTGTTCTTGTTGAGGAGTTATGTGATTGAGGTATTTCAATCAAATGGCCTCCAATGGGGTTTCCCAGTGAGCTAGAGAGTTTCTCAAGAGATTTATGAATTAGAACTTAGTGAACATCCTCTTGAGATGCTCTATGAAATCATAGGGACCAGTAGTCTCTGAGGGAGGGTGGATTGTAGAAATAGCATGTTGCTCAATTGATTATGTTGCATGTGATTCATGGCCTTCACCATTCTAGACTAACTTGATTAACCCTAACATTTTAGTGTGTCCCTTTATACCTAATTGTGTGGGAAAACTTGGTCCTTTTGGGGTTAAACAACCATTGACCTAGATGTGGAGGGGTTGGAGGAACTAGGTTGGATTGAATCATTAGCATGTTGATGGGGAGGAAATGGGTTTTAATAGGTTTACAAATTTAAATTTGAGGGGCAATGGGCCCCTAATGAATACCATTATTTGGAACATCTTAAGGGTGGAGGAACATATCAATGAAAATTCATTGTTGTTCTTTTGGGAGTTTAGAGATGAATTGATTATAATGTTAGTAGGTTTGAACCATATTGTGCCCCCTAGTCTTGTGAAAGGAAAAATTTTGTTAGGATCATAATCCCTAGGTCTTTGATAAGGGTTGTACTAGTTTTCATTGAAATTATGATTTTTTTTTGTTGGTTATCTCTCTAATAATAAATTTTCCTTTTAGGGTACTCATTTAGAGGAGGGTACTCAATGGTGTTAGCCAACACATTAATATTTTTATTTTCTTTATTTAGGTAGCTATTATTTTTATTATAGTTGTTACCATCATAATTATGGTTATTGTTTTGGTTGTTATTGATCTTTAGGGGTGGAAAATCCATGACCCCATCTATTTGGAACTTCTATTACTTTTTAGGATCTTCGGTGAAGAGGGATTGTTGTTGGCGGTGTTGTTATTAAACTCGGGTTTTGGTTATTACGTTGGTTTTGGGTTATCAATCTTCCATTAGTTCTAGACGTTCTCCTTTTTGTATCAATAGTAGTTTGATCAATTTATAATACACTTCTAGGCCATCTTTGTAGGATTTATAGGGATGTTTCTTGACCTCCTCTCATATGTCCCTATTCAGGGCATGTAAAAATAGGTTGTATAACTCCCAATGGTCCATATGTCGTGCACTTGTTGATGAATATATAATTTGTCTCCATTGAGTTATGAAATGAGCCACTAATTCATTGTGATCTTGTTTGACTCTTAAAACTCTTGGATCCTAATCCTTATGGGTTTGTTCATGTCAAAGGTTGCATCAAACTCATTAATGAGCTATTGCAAGGAATGTGTTGAACCCTCAAATAATTAGTAGAACTAGTCAAGGTGATTCCATTTAAATTCTTTGGAAATATGCATGCAACATCTATGTCCCAAGGTAGAAGCTCTCAAAAAGAAGTGGTGTAAGCCTTGATATGCATAATGGGATATCCTTCTCCCTTGATTTTTTTTAGAAATGAAGGTAAACAACTATCAATGGAAAACTAATTACAACTGCAATATAGATATTTAATGGTGCAGAACCAAAATGGAGATGGTATAAAATCAACACAAATAAATAATTGAATAGAAGATCAAACACATAACACAATGTTTATGTGGAGAAACCCTTTCGGGAAAAAACTCCACACAAGAAGAGATGCACCAGTCTATATTAACTTCAATAGAGTTTACAATACAACACTATCAATCTCCTCTTCAGTCTTCAATCTAGCAACACCTGTAATACCCTCAACTCTTCTCATACACATCCGTAATACAATATCCTCATAAAGGGGTTTTCTTCTAGGGAAAGACAATCCAACATAACCTCTACCATCAGATATGTGACCTAATGATGAATGGTCCAGATTTACAATGAGAATATATATAAAATGTGTCTTTCGGGGACATTGCCTCCAGACCCCCACTGAGGTGTAGGGCCCTCGAACCCTACAAGGGGGTACCCCCTTGCAACCCCTTGAATAATCTACATCTGTCAGGTATCAGGATCAAACATGCGACTGAAACATGATCGCTACTTGGTGAGTAGATCTTCCCTTATGGAAATTTACAAACAACATTAGCAATAATTAATTACATAGGATTTACAAGGTTTATGACACCTTAATCCTAACAAATTTGAGGAGATCAAGGAGGGTTTGAGGCAATATGTCATTTTCAATGGCATGGTTGAAGCATTCTTTGAGGTACTTGAGGTAAATCCTTGAGAAAGGATCATGTGTTAGGGAGACAGTCCTCCAAAAATGGACCCCTATGATGGAGTTTGGTATATTGACTACAGTTGGAAGCCTAGGTGCAATTGTTGAAATCTAAAGGAGTTTGGATTACTAGTATATGTAATTGATTATTTGAAACACAGGTGGCATTGTGTAGTTTTGAGTTTGGCTAGGGATATCCCACCAAGTTGGTACATGTTAGTAATATTATAGGGAGGTGGAAGAGGAGGCATAAAATATTTGTTACTTATATTTCAAGAATAATAGTTTAGATAGGGGTGGTTTAGAGGCCCCTTAGTTCAAGTCATTTTAGTAGTGATGAAAATATTGGAATGGGTTCATCACCTTAGGGACCATGGTTTTTTATTTACTTATGTCAAGTTTTGAAGTGGTTGTTCAACACCCCTAGTCTTGATTGCCAAAATTTGTTGCACTAAGGTGGCAATTAGAGATTCTAGGGTTGCTTGTTTGATTAATTAACATTTTAGGCTTTACCTCCTTGAGGTGGATTTTGTAGATTGTTGTAGTGTAGTTCTTGTAATGGGGGAGTTGAACTATCTTTTTTTGTCACATCTAGTATGTGTTACAAGTGAGGAATTTTTATCATTTTGATATGCCACCTCGAGAGCCTCTTAGGTCACTTGCACATCTACTAAGTCTTTTTCAACATAATCTATCTCATGGTCCATATGGGTCACCATATCTTTGTAGGCTACAAATCTAGGGTTTTATCTATGAATTTTAGACTAAACTAACACACATTAGGCTCTTGAAGGGTTTAAGCTTAAGTGAACAACCATTTCTTTGTATTGGCCCCACGTGGAGTTATGGAGGTGTTGTAATATTCATTGAACCTTGATTTTTGGTCTTGCAATTGATGAGCACCATTGGAATTAGTTTCCTCATAGTCATACCTACTTGTTATGGGAGATAGGGGATCAAGAGGAACATAATGGTTGTCTAATGCCCCAAGATTCTTCCCAAGACATTAATGAACCAAAACTAGATGAACATTTTTTTTGCATTTACAAATACAACATTTACATGTCACATTACACACCAACATGCATACCAATGACACACAGAAAAACATCACTAATGCACCAAGCATGGTGGCAAAAGTGGAAGACTTCACTAATCATGTGATGAAGTCACCATGATGATCATACAAGATGATGCAGCTTCCTCCATGATGGTGATTAGGCACTAGTCCACAACCTCGTTCTCTTTTGAACACATAGAGAAGGATGAGAGAGATGTTTCTCATACCCATTCTAAGAAGACACTAAACAACATACAAACATAAGGGAAAAACTACATAAGAGTTGGGTCAGCTAGGAAGTATAAGGATTCAACCAATTAAATTGACAACTAATCAATCTCATGCAAAGGCATGCTTCCTAATGCAAAGGATGGAATAACTCACAAGGTAAGACACATCTCAACAAAGTGGGATGTTAGGAACACTAATAAGACTTAGGGGAATAACTTTCATTTATAAAATTTATTCAGAAAAGGTCAGTAAATGCCCATTGTCTGATGACCTAAGGACAATAGTGTACAAGAGGATGCCACCATGCTATATGGACACTAGTGCCCAAGGAGGACTCCAACACATTGCATTGTAATCCCAAAATTGTGAAGTAGTCCCATTTCTACATTATAGTCCCATTTCTATACTATAGTCCTACAAAAGTATCTAAATCAAGACTTTTCCCAAATTAACTGCTTAGAACTAATCTCTAGACTTCTCTAAGGGTTTTCCTATAACCAAAATGGTTCTATGACAAGGAATTCACCTAGAATAACTTAGACAAGTCCTGAGGATCTTGCCACTAGGATTCCACTTTCACAAGATTCAACAACATGCCCAAATAGGGGTGGATCAAGTGGAACACTCACAAGGATTCTCAAAACATCATAGGACATAAAAATAGCATTCCTACATTCATGGACACACCCACACAATAGGGATGAAAAGTAGACTAGGGGTACAACCTCCCTATGAATATTGTCAACAACTGAAAGACAAAAGAAATTCAATTACATTAATTGACCAAGCACAAGGTTTATCCACACTAGTTTGCATGATCATGAAACCAACACAAGAAACTAGGTAACTAACTCACTAACAACCATGTAGAAAAATATGGAAATATGATGTAAGATACTATACACATTTGACATTGGCAAAAGAAAAGGTAGATACCTTGGAACTTATGTGGGAATATCACATTTCTATATAAAACCATCCATGAACATAATTACAACATTTCATTTTATAAATAAAATATGCTTACATGTCATGATTTAGCCACCACAAATCATGCCAACACCCTCACAAGACAAGGTGTGAAAACATCCCAAATGGTATCATATAATTATTATAATTAAAGGGTCTCATCCCCAGCATGGATGGATCATAACCCACATAAGAGAATACAATAATGTACAACTACACCCTTATTACAATGGTCTCATGTACCCAATTTACAACATTCCAAGATTACAACAAAGAAGAGATACAAGAAGCAAAATACCATCTAGCATGCTCTCCAATGAACATCCTCTAAGTCCATCTAGCCCCAACAATAGTTTAGCATTACCCAACCATGTGGAACCCATAGGACCACTCCACTATCCTAGGAGATAGTTGAATTGCGTACCAAACACACACACTAAACAAGGAGTACATGGAAACACTCATGTCAATCCAATACATACAAGAATATATGTAGAAACTCATGTCAATCCAATGCATAGAAGAGTATATGTAGCAACACTCATGCCAATAAGAGCATAAAATAATTCTAAAAAACATTCATGCACAATGGATATTCACACCATCAATGCATGCAATTCAACACATACAAATTAATACCAACATAGATGCATTCACAAGGGTTCTCCACACCATCAATGTAGACATTACAACACATGTAGATAAATAATCATCCATGTATGAGGGTACAACGAGCCAACGATGCTTATATAAGTGGCCTCAACACACATTGGATGAAAAATCTGATGAAAATATAGGAGGGTGGTCCTAGACATCAGTCAAGGAGTGTCCTTACAATAGCACAATGGCCATTTAGAGGGTTGAGTGGGAATCCTACCTCACATGAGGTTACTTAATGAAATTCATGAATCAACTTCCAATAGTTGTGCCATGTCCTATACATCCAAAATCCAAATCCTCATGAGGCATTAGAAACATGGTGTAGTTATCTTATCTAATCACATGGTTCATTTATCCCCAATGTATTTTATGTTATCACTTGGTTAAACTATCAACTAGCTTTATCCATGAATTCCTTTTGAATTCATGCAAGTGGTGAGAGGCCACTCCCTTCCTACTCTATATCTCAATCCTAAGTGCCTAATGGTCCAAAATTATTATTTTTCTTAGCACAAAAATCAATTCAAACTTCATGGTATATTTCCCAATGACACGCAATCACAAAATATTAGGGAGACTAAACATCCCACAAAATAAAAATATCAAACATGGTTTTAATTTTCAATTTTCATTTTTCAAAAGGTAGGAAAAACCATAAAAATCTCCAAATCCACCATTGATGACATAATCATTAACCTTCAATTTATTTCCTAAAATACTCAAAATTCCCTAATTTCAAATATACCTTTTGGTGAAGGAAATGCATATCATTATTTTCTATTCACATAATTTTGTAGGAAGATTTAGGAAAAATTTGCCATAACCTTGGCTCTTTTCTTGTATTTTTCAAATTTAAAATAAAGCATAAATGAATGCAACAATTCATTGAAAAACCATTCCTATAAGGAGAAGCCATATGTCTCCACCTAATGTGGGCATGACAAATGAAGAAAAATAATTTCTAATGCATAAATAAAAATAATAACTTACCTCTCCACAAGCTTTCAACAATGGAGGAAATCTGCTTTTGAAGAAAGCACACAAAGAAAACAACTTTTATCCACTTGCAAGCAGTCTCAAACCAAGCTCAAAAAATTCTAATCCATCCTCAAACAATTTCAATCCATTCTTATCCCAAAAGAAAATTCTTTCAAAGGAGGAGGAGAGAGACTGTTTAAAAAAAAAGATGTGAATGCAATAAGCCATCCCATTTTGTTTTTATACTTTTTCCTCTATTTCCTTTCTCTTATGTTAATTAAACAAAGAAACATTTATGTTAATTAAACAAGGAAACATTCCAAATAAGATCTTTTTAACAATTGGATTTCTCATTTTAGAATTTGTACTATTTTAATTAAAAAAAATCCCAAATAAGATCTTTTAACAATTGGATTTTTCTTTTTAGCATTTGTATTATTTTCAGACATTAAATAAGATACATTTGCACCAATGTAAAATAAAGATAATGAATTGTGCTTAGCTTATAACTTAATATTTTTCCATACAATAATTTATAATAAGGCAATACAATATATTATCATTTCAATTTGATATTTTTCCAATAGACATAGGAGATTAAATCAAGTTTAAATTAAATTAAATTTCTAACTACAACAATGTTATTTGTCATAAGCCAATATTTTATTTCTAAAGAACAATTAAATACACCTTAAATTTCTTCAACTAAAAATAAAATATGCAATAACCATTTTTCCATAAAGATGCAAAAATTAATGTGAGTGCATTAAACATTTCACAAAACACAACAAACATGCATTTTGAAATGAAGTAGAATGCAAGGCAAGAAGATAAAACAACCACACGCAAATGACTCACTCACTTTACGGCTTTACATAACATGTGGATTCTAGAATTGCCATCGATTTAGATACAAGTTTACATAGGGATTCACAAGACTCATCTCATACTCAAACCAAGTGAGATAGAAGTTAGTTCACACATATTTTTAACCCCAAACAACCATCTCCAATATAACCACCATTGAGGAAAACTTTGTACCTACACACTCAGGTAAAACATCAGGTGTATCGGCTCCACATAATAATAGTCGAAGCAACATAAATCACTCAACGTTATACAATTCATAACATGATATCAAATAATCAATCTAATTGTAAATAATCTCTAACTAGCATGATCCAAGAAACAAGATGCATAATCAATAATAACTCATAATGATGAATTAGATATAATAATCACACCTATATCAAATATAGTGAAAATAGTGAAGTGGACACATGCTAATAATCTAAACATATAAAGGCACAACATATGCATCCCATAATGCATAGTCAAAAATTCAAAAGCCAATACAAATCCTCATTGAGAACACATTGATGGTCATACCAAAATATCACAACAAAAGTATCTAGAGTACACAATCAAAACACCTTGATGGTACAACAAGGCCTCATTAGAAAGTTTGGTACAATGGATCATAACACATGTATGCCACAATATATTGTTAAATCACTCAAAATTACATAGAATAAAGAAACTAAATAGCACACAAGGCATACACACTAGTAGACATTATATGTTGAAGGTAGGGGTAACTAGATCATTGGAAGAGACTTGCTCTTGAGTTCTTATCTATCCCAACATATTTGGGGGCACTATAGGTATCGTAAAATAAATGAACAAAGTGCAGAGAGGATAAGTGAGGTGAGATGAAATGGAAACAAAGGTGAGAGAACTCATCCTAAAAGGATTTGTTCTTAATGTATATCTCACCAAAATATGTGGTCACTAAATCTACCACTACTATGTGTGAATCATCAAAGGAGGCCACACTCACAATTCACGTTGATTGGATAAAAGTTGACTATTATTGTTCACAAGGAAACAACATATGTAATGGTGGGAATTGGGTGTACTACCCTCTTCATGAGTAAGGATTTCCTTATGAATGGTGAGGATGTTTGGTTGTTTTGTAGTGATGGTGGGTACGAGTATTGGTAATGGTTTATGTGAAAGGAAGCAAGGTATGCAGAAACGCTTCCTATGATGATCTACTAAGAAAAGATTTATGCAAATTTTAATTTTTACAATTACAAATTATGATGCACATTAACAGAAAGGTAATAGAAAACATACAAAAGCAAGTACAAATCTCACAACACAAGATATACGTGGGGAAAACCCTTTCGGGTGAAAAACCCCACACTCCAAAACCTACACAATGTATTATCAAATCCAAAGAAGATTACAACACACTTGCAATGCAAGTTCTTTCAGGAGTACACAAATATCAAATACTAGAGTAACTCTGGCAACATAATGGTACCTGCAAATGAACCATACATCTCCAACTCCAAGCACCTATATATATATAGAGGGATATAAGCATGAAGGAAGCTTCTAGAGAAAGCAACAAGAGATGGGTGTCCAAATCCATTTGGAACACTTTTCAAACACATGTTTGACTCCTGTGACACTTGTACAATATTCCTTTACACCTCTTACCTTTACACCTCTTACAACCCTCCATACTTGGGTCCCCAAATTTGCCCAAAATAGGTATGACAGATGATCTTACACTGTCATAAATCTGTCATATATGACAACACTTACAGATATAAGAGAATATGTCATAACTGACTATTAATAAACAATTCTCTTACAACTTGTCATATCCCAAACTTGGGCCCTATTTTCTCCATGCAAAGATGCTTCTTGACGCTTGTCACACCTGTCATAGAATCTTTATTTCCAGCTCTTACATGTCATAGAATCCATCATATGTCATAACCTCTTACACAACCCACAAGATGCCAATACATGGAAACAATGCCACCTTAAAATAGGATGCCTACATTTTCAAATGTTGACTTGACCATCTAAGTCACCTTCCAAGTGGGATGACATGTCAACATGCCACCTCACACTAAATGAAAAAATTGGATAACCAATATTAAATACAATATAAGCAATTAAATAAATATACAATCAAATAATAAATGCTAGGAAATTGTAAAGGTTGAGACACCTTAATTTCCAACATTCTCTAACTTGTCGAACACCTTACAAGAGCCAATAGAATGATATGATTTAACAACTAGGGGCCGAGAGGCCCATAGACTCTGAACATCATCTAAACTTCTCCGTGCTCATAGGTTTTGTCAAGGAATCTTTAACATTCGTCAAAGTGTGAGCTTTCTCTAAATTCACCTTCCCATCTTCTACTATGTCATGAACAAAATGGTACTAGACATCAATATGCTTTGTCCTCACATGGAAAGTAGGATTCTTCACCAAACATATGGCACTCTAACTGTCACAACAAATGGTAATCTTCCCTGCATCAAACCCAACATCAGAACACAATATCTTAAGCGAAATGACTTCTTTACAAGCATGAGTTGCTGCCATGTAATCTACTTCAGTAGTGGACAAAGAGACCACAGGATACCACTTACTCATCCAACTAATAGCACCATCGAACATAATGAACACATAAGCATTGGTGGATCTCCTGCTGTCAATGTCACTTGTCCAATTTGAATCCACAAATCCTCAAATACAAAGTGAATGCCAATCCCTTGTAGGATAACCATGATAATATAAGGAATAATCGAAAGTACCTTGCAAGTATCTAAACACTCTCTTCACTACATCCTAATGTACCTGACCAGGATTAGCCATGAATTGACTAAGGATTCCCACTACTTGGGCAATGTCTGGTCTTGTATAGACCATAGCATACATCAAGTTGCCAACTACACTAGCATAAGTAACTCTGCTCATATCCTCCATCTTAGAGGGATACTTCAGATAATCTACAATAGATAACTTTGTCCCCAACATAAAAGGAACAGTTAATGGTCTACAAGTAGCCATGCTAAATCTCTCCAACACGGTGTTCACATACTTACTCTAGCCTAACCAAAGTTTTCTATTAGCTCTGTCTCTTCTGATTTCTATTCCAAGAATGTACATGGCTACTACTAAATCTTTCATGTCAAACTGTGCTGACAACTGAGACTTCAAATTAGAAATCAAACTTTTACCATTCCCAATGAACAACATATCATCAACACATAATGCAATAATGAGAATGTGATCATTATCCATTTTATAATAAATGCAATAATATGATTTTGATCTCTGAAATCCCAAACTCAACACAAAGGCATCAAATTTTTGGTACCACATCCTAGGAGATTGCTTCAAACCATACAAATAATTTTTCAACTTGCAAACCAGATTTTCTTTGCTTTTTACCACGTAGTGCTCTGGCTGTGACATATAGATTTCTTCCTCCAAGTCACCATGAATGAAAGTTGTCTTCACATCCATCTGTTCAACTTCTAAATTATATGTTGCAGCAAGTGATAACAAGAATCTGATAGATGTCAGCTTTGCAACAGGAGAGAAAATCTCACCATAATTTATTCCCTCAACCTGGGAATATCCAAAGTTGCGACCAACCTTGCCTTAAATTTCTCAACACTGCCATCTGAACCAAACTTCTTCTTGATCACCCATTTGCATCCAACTGGTTTACATCCATCAGGCAAGGGCCAAGTATCATTTTTCTTCAAGGAAGCCATCTCTTCTTCCATGACCTCTTTCCAGGAATCTGTATCACTCATACCCATAGCCTCCCTTACAGTCCTAGGCTCATTAGTGTTAGAAAGCAAAGAAAAAATACAACTAGAATCATACAATGAATAACCAAACCTATCAGGTTGTCGCCTTATCCATGTGGACCTCCTTAAAAGTTGAGGTTGAGGTTCTTCTTCTTCTTCTAAACTTTCAAAGCTACTAGAGCTCTCCTCATCACTAGGTCCAACAGATGTCTTTGGTTCAACTTTCTCAAGGGTGGAAGGAAGATGAACCACATCCTCTTTCTTCTCTTCTTTCTCTAGTTGTAGAACATTAGAAGAAAGATTGAGCTCTCCGAAGATCACACTTCTGCTATATAGAACTCTCTCAACCACTGGATCCCAAAGCTTGTACCCTTTCACACCGATGCCATAACTGATGAAGATACACTTCACTTCCTTTTTATCCAACTTAGACCTCTTCTCCTTAGGCACATGTACATATGCCTCACAACCAAATAGTCAAATGTGTCTCAACGAAGCATTTTTACTAGACCACACCTCCATAGGTGTCTTATCAATGAGTGTCAATATAGGAGACCTATTAACTAGGTAACAAGCAGTAGTAACTGCTTCATCCTAGAACTTTTGTTCAAGGCTAGCTCCACTTAGCATACTCCTAGCCCTCTCCATCAATGTTCTGTTAATCCTCTCTGCAACTCCATTCTACTGAGGGGCATACTGAGTTGTCTTGTGCCTCTCAATACCATGTTCTTTATAGAACTTGTTGAAATCTACTAAACAAAACTCACCACCACTGTCAGTCCTCAAACACTTAATCTTTCTATCCTTTTGATTCTCTACAAGAGCTTTGAACTCTTTGAATCTACTAAAGAATTCAGATTTGCTTCTAAGGAAATACACTTATGTCCTTCTACTATAATCATCAATGAATGAAACAAAGTAAATAGATTTTAAAATTGAAGGAACATTAACTGGACCAAACACATCAGAATGAATCAAGTCCAACACGTCAGAAGATTTGTTAGATTTGGAATAAAAGTGAACATGGTTTTGTTTACCATAGATGCAATGTTTGCAAAAATCAAACTCAAGATTACAATCATTCATACTCTCAATGAGGATTTTATTTTTCAGGGTCCTCAAACCCTTTTCACCAATGTGACCAAGCCTTTGGTGCCATAACATTGTCTTCTCAGCTAGAAGTTTCATCTCCATAGAATGAGCACCCTTAGGTACCCAGAAATCATGACCACCGAAAGTAGATGTAACAATCCTCTTCGCTACTGGTTCCAATGGTGAGGATGAAGACTTTGAAGTTCTCTTCTTTGAAATAGAGGCATTATTCCACTAAACCGCACATGCATCTAGCTGAAATAGAGTTCCAATCTAAACACCCTTAGCTAGTACCATAGCTCCTCTAGTCATCTTACATCCTTCATTCGAGAAAACGACCTACACACCCACATCATTGAACTTACTTACATATAATAGGTTCCATGCCAAACTAGGGATATGTAGAACACCATTAACCTCCTTCACTCATCCA
The DNA here is from genome assembly GCA_027924645.1 of Cunninghamia lanceolata. NCBI lineage: Eukaryota > Viridiplantae > Streptophyta > Pinopsida > Cupressales > Cupressaceae > Cunninghamia > Cunninghamia lanceolata. The sequence goes on along the minus strand of BSBN01001344.1, from coordinate 8,116,347 downwards.
TTAGGGAATTGAATCAAGACTCTTCCATGGACAACAATCTTCAAGTGAGAGTCATCACCCAAGTACACTTTCCCACCATCATATTCTTCATACTTAAAAAACCAACCCCGATGAGAGGTCATGTGAAAAGATGAACCAAAGTCAATAAGCCACACATATTCCAATGCATGCATTGCCAAGGCAATGACAACCGTTTCTCCATCATCCTAAGAGGATTGATCAAAATCCTAATCACAGTTCTTCTTTTTCTTTTTCTCCTCCTTGCACTCCTTGCGGAAGTGACTAGGTTTGTTGCAGTTCCAATATAGAGTCTTGGACTTTCCATGAGACTTGGATCTCTCATGAGATTTAGATCTTCCTTTTTCTTTCTTCTTCTTATCCTTTTTCTTTCCCTTCTCTTTAGATCTACCATGAACCGCAAGAGCCTCCTTAGTTGATTCAATTGATTTTTTCCACATCTCTTCAGACAACAATGAAGAAACCACTTCATCCATCTTGAAGGTGGTAGTGGTACTCCCAATGGCCATAACAAGGTGGTTCCATGAATCTGGTAAGGAACATAGTAATGTCATACATCGATCCTCCTCCTCCATATTCACACCAACAAAGGTCAGCTAGGAAAAAAACATATTGAATGTATTTAGGTGATCAGTGACAAATCCTCCATCTTCCATCCTCAGAGAATACAATTTCTTTCATAGGAATAACTTGTTCACCAAGAATTTAACTTGATAAACATCTCCAAGTTTCTTCCAAAGATATTTTGCAGTCTTCTCTTCATGGATATTCAGGAGCATTGAATCAACCAAACAGAGTCTTATCAGACCCTTAGCCTTCTAATCCATTGCATCCCAATCTTCTTGTTTCATGCCTAATGGGATGGATCTAGATACTATGAGCCATAGATCTCTATCCACCAATAAGTCCTCCATCTTGAGTTTCCACAACTCAAAGTTGCCTCCATTAAACTTCTCTATATCAAACCTCCTAGATGTGCTCACCATCTCTTTCCTACAACAAATATTTCAAAATCCTCTGCACAAGCTCCCACGCAAATGAAGATCAGCTCAAAAAACCCTCTACCCAACAACTAGAACCAAAGGTGATCAGGCTCTAATACCAACTAAAAGAAAGCAAGGTATGTGGAAACGCTTGCTACGCTGATCTACTAAGAAAAGATTTATGCAAATTTTAACTTTTACAGTTACAAATTAAGATGCACATTAACATAAAGGTAATATCAAACATCCAAAAGCAAGTACAAATCTCACAACACAAGATATACATGGGGAAAACCCTTTTGGGTGAAAAACCCCACACTCCAAAACCTGCATAATGTATTATCAAATCCAAAGAAGATTACAAGACACTTGCAATGCAAGTTCTTTCAGAAGTACACAAATATCAAATACTGGAGTAACTCCGGTAGCATTATAAGGTACTTGCAAATGAAACATAAATATACAACTCCAAGCACCTATATATATAGCAAGATACAAGCATGAATGAAGCTTCTAGAGCAAGCAACAAGAGATGGATGTCCAAATCCATGTGGCACACTTTTCAAACACGTGTTTGACTCATGTGACACTTGTACAATATTCCCTTACACCTCTTACAATCCTCCATACTTGGGTACCCCAAATTTGCCCAAAATAGGTATGACAGATGTTCTTACACCATCATAAAATTTGTCATATATGACAACACTTACATCTATAAGAGAATTTGTCATAACTGACTATTAATAAACAATTCTAGATTCCAACTTGTCATATCCCAAACTTGGGCGCCTATTTTCTCCATGCAAAGATGCTTCTTGACACTTGTCACACCTATCATAGAATCTCTATTTCTGGCTCTTACATGTCATAGAATCCATCATATGTCATAACATCTTACACAACCCACAAGATGCTGACACATGGCAATAATGCCAACTCAAAATAGGACGCCTACATTTTCAAATGTTGACTTGACCATCCAAGTCACCTTCCAAGTGGGATGACATGTCAACATGCCACCTCACACTAAATGAAAAAATCAGATGACCAATATTAAATACAATATAAGCAATTAAATAAATATACAATCAAATAATAAATGCTAGGAAATTGTAAAGGTTGAGACACCTTAATTCCCAACATTATGGGGTGTCAACTTATTAACAAAGTTGATCAAGGTTTTATCAAACAACTTCAAAGTGAGCATTGAGACAAACAATAACTCCCTCAAATATTTTATTTAGACAAGTGATCTCAAGTGCTTGTAGTATCTCATTTTCCTATTGGATTTTTTATAAAGTTCAATTTTGTTCTTCCTTAATAAATTTGAGAGTTGGTAAATTTACCCTCAACTCCCTCAAAGTGGTCTCCACCCAATCCTTTATGAATCTTAAACACATAGGTGTGATATGCCAAGTGTGATGAAGACAAAAAATATGACTAGAAACCTCTTTGAGTCCTTAGTTTGAATGTTTCTGACTTGTTTTTATTTGTAAACAAGTTTTAATTTCCATGCATTTGTTGGTGTTTGATTGTCAAATGTGTAACTAAGTTTAAGAGCTTGTTTAGCTCAAATGAATAGGTCCTATGGGTTGGTTGTTTTGTTTTCATGTAAATGTAGTGAATGTTTGTAGCTATTCTAAATGCTAAAATCACAATGCAAATGAGTAATTTAGGATTGTTCCAATGTTGATTCTAAATGCTTTTAACTATACTAATATTGAAATACACAATATTAAACTAAATGAATAGATTAAACATTTTTTTTGGTATTTTCTATATGTTTATAATGCTCAAATAAATTTAGTCTAAATTCTATAAACTGTTGAAGTAAATGCATTATTGGGTATTTTTCTTTTTCTTTTTATATGCATGCATGTATATGAAATAAAAACTACTTTCTGCTAAAATGATGAATCTAATATAAAAATCAGCACTGTGTACTTCACTTATCTTTTTTGTTTTGAATATAATTCAAATGACCAACATACAAAGAATGAATGTGATTAATTAATAACAAATCCAATGTTTCTTTGTATTCAAATTGGTGTTTTTACAAGCTAGGATAAGATGTGAAAATTTTGATTTTTCATTACAAATGTTGGCAAAGATGAACATTTGTTTTGCTTGTTGTTTGTTAATTGCTTTGTTGGAAAGGAATGGTTGATAAGTTATTCTTGTTTGGTATTTTGAATTGTTTTCAAAGGGGATTCACAATATTGTTTTGCAAATGACACTTGAAAAATCAAAATTAATCTAATCTAAGGAAAAAACTAATTTATCCTAAATTTGAGTTTTATTGCAAAGTGCAATAAACTCATGGCAATATAATACTAGGCCAATCTAATAATAACTATTCTAATCTAGTTTAACAAATAAACTCATATAAATTGAAACAAATATAATATGATACTTAGGATACATGAGATGATCCAAGATATCAAATTAGTTGTGTTGGTAGTAAGATAGTCCTCAAGAACCTAGCTATTTAGAATCTGTCTTCTCCCAATTATGGGTACTCCTCTTGATGGAAGCAAGGTAGAAAGCTCAAACACATGGACTAAGGGAAGACAAAACCAAACGAAAGATGTTGTGGTTAATTGTGAAGCTTTGAAGTTGGTAAATGAAGATATGTGAAACTTGTATTGTAGTAGACCTATGAAAAGACGTGGACTCCTAGTGTAATTCTTCTAATGAGAGCCCAAACTTACTACTATATGTAAGTGAAGAGAGGCGAGAGAAACACCTTGGAAAGACAGACCAAAAAGACCCTTGTCCAGATTTTTTCAAATCTATTAATAATAGCAAATCCATAATTAGTGAAGGGAACTGAAGTTTTCTTATGTTGGACATATTCAAAGACAAATTGTACAAGAGTCCTCAAGCCAAAATTAGTGCAAGAATGACACATGCAAAAAATCATGTAGGTAATAATAACAAGCAAGATTGTTGTTGTGATGTTCACAACACGCCCCATTTTGCTCCTTAGCAAAATAAGGACCCCTGTTGTGGCTTGCTCCCTTGTTTTTGTGCTCTGGGTGGTAATGGTAAAAGAGGCAGCATCAGTCAGTATGTAGATGCTTCATGTTAGGTGCATTTGTGATCTTAAAGTCTGACCCAAAATTTCAAAGTATGAATCTTTCCTCAGGAAGCCTGCCATGTGAAAGAGTGTAAAATTCTAAGCAAGTTTGCCTTTTACATCACCCTAAAATTTAGCCAAATAAGAGTGTTATGTGTGGTCAAAGTTCTAGTCAAAACCTGATATTCTATAAGAGGGGTCATATTTCAAATATCGAATATCACCCCCCCTTCCCGAATATCACCCCCCTTCCTTTTCTGGGCTTCGTAGCATTTAATTTGCAGGTGCAGTAGGTGGATTCCCGCCAAATGTGGGAACGATAACAAAATAGGGGAAATGCAAACAAGATATATATGTAGTTTTGTCAATGGCTGTAATTAATGCACATCTAACTTTCTGACAAGGTTTGCAGAAATAGCTGGTGAAACTTAATGATGGTGACATCATGAAAGAGGAAATCAAATCTCAAAGGAAACAAAAAGAGATAAGAATGGTGATGAGAAGAAATAGCAGGTGAAACTTAATGGCGATGACATCACAGAGGAGGAGATCAAATCACAAGGAAGCGAAAGAAGTCAAGGCCTTAAATGATGAAGACAAAATGTAGATGGAAACATTATTACAGTAGACAACAGAGGACATTTTGAGCTGCTAGGGTTTCAGAAGGGCATATTGCACCTAGATCTAATGTGTGCTGATCAAAGATATTTTGGGTGGGATTTCTCCACTGTTGATGCTGTAACTAGAGGTTTGAACCATTGTTTAAACTAGGGTTTTGGAGCTGTATTGGGGATGGTCATAGCTATATATTCCCCCCTTTACACTGTAAAACTCTACACAGGGATTTTAGTAATTTAGCTTAGCACTTAGGAGAAGAAGAAGGAGGTCGCCTGTGTTTGCAATAAGGAACGTGTGGAACATCCTACTTCCTTAGTGTATCTGTAAAGCTTGTAAGTTTTCTGTAATTTGATTAATGAAGCTAAGAGTCATTCATACATTGTAAATCATATATGACTGTCTATTTTGAATACAAGTGAATCTGGAATTCTGCATCTACCTTCTGAGTGTTTTCTCGCCCTTCTTTGTATTTGAAACATTATCTCTTAAAGCTTGCAATCTTAGATGTATGTTTGTGAAAATGCTCAGAACTTACATTTTAAGATTTAATCTGTGGATTTGATCAATTTGTTGTATTACTTGTAAAGTGCATAATAGAACATTTAGATCCTGTGGTAGAAGAATGAAGTTTAGTTTAGATTTCTTTAACTTTTTCCAACCCATCTGAAATAATTAGCTTACACGTAGAAATTTAAAGGAGATTGTCTCATATTTGAAAGAAATAGGAACAACTGACTTGAAAGTAGGTAGTTTTCATAATATTGAAGAAGAGAAAAGCTTGCAATAACATAAATCATACAGAGCTTTTGTAACACAGTAACAAGTTTATGCAAAAGGAATGAACAACATGCTGATATTTATGATCTTTTGCATAATCTGAGTCTAGTAAATCATCATGAAAACCTAAATCACGTAAGACCCCTTGAACATTATAGCTTCACATCAACCAACTGAATTGTCTTAATAGGTCAAGACCTAACCATATTAAACTTGGGATTAAGCAATTTCGATTTCTTCATATCTTTCAAGTCAGTTTGGTTCATTTTATGTGAATGTTAACTATTGTTATGACTGTGTTAAAACAATCATCAACAAATTTTTTTGGTGCTAGAAGGAGGGCCTGGTAGGATTTAAGGTCGATTTTCTAAGTTTTAATGCTTTATTATGAGATATGTTAGATCTCATAAAATTTCAAAAAACCTAAAAAGTTGAAACAGAGTGCCATTTTCAATGGACTCATATGGGGACAATTTTCAAGTTAGCATTCCTTCATTTCAAGAAGCTTTGAATAGACAACTTTATCCTAAAAATTTATCTAACTATGGCTCATTTGGAAGGTGTAGGATACAGAAGTCCACAGAGCATGGTGAAATTAATTGTCTGACTTTTCTTACAAGGTTAGATTTGGCTTTAAAAGGACTAATCTCTCTCTCAGATGTGTATAAGGCTGAAAGTTGGTAGGAAAATGAGGAGATTATGGAGCACCAGGAGGATGCAATATCAACAATCATTAATTGTTTAGAGAATGCAAGGATTGAACCAATGCTAGAAATAAAGGATAGTAAAATCTCTTCCCTGGAATCATGTGATGGTAAGAAAAATAATCTACATTTTTGTCAAGGTCCAAGTATGATCAAAGTTAGTGAAAGGTATAAATATCCTAAAAAATACGGAGAGGAAATCACATCTCATGTTCATTTTCTAGATGATAAGTAGAGAGGATTTAATGAAAAGGAAAATAAAAGTGAAGTTGGTCTTGATGTATTTGATAAAAATATGGAATTACTAGGGAATACTTGTCAAGAGGAAATCTCTAGATCTAACCTGAAAAGTTTTAATGAAAATGATTTGGCAAAGAAATGTAAACAAGTATTGGTAGAATTAAAGTGCACTAGGATTGAATAGGTTTTTGTATCATCAAATAATGGATTCATAGGAAAGGATAGTAAAACATCTTTCTTGGAGTCATTTAATGGTGAGATTGATAGAGGTTCTCTACTTCCTAATACATGTAAAGGGGAGTGCAGGTATAAATCTTTCAAAACTTGTAGAGAAGAAACCATTTGTCGGGATGAAATCTTTGATGCCGATCCTAATGCTTTTGGTAAAGACAATAAAATGTCTTTCCTTGAGTCATTCTATGGTAAAGAGAAATGTGAACAGATGGAAGAATTACAGTGCACTAAAATTAGAGAGGTTCATATTATAGAAACTAATGGAGTCATAGAAAAGGAAACAAGTGTTGATTTACTAGCTGACTTCTTTAAATTAAATGATCAAGTTCAAGATTGTTGTAGGTCAATGGAATCAGACTTGCTACTGAATAGAAAATGTGAGTTATTTGATGAACACTTCTTGAAAATGGAAGATACAAAGGATCATGCTATTGTTGTGCATAATCAGGCATCACCCCAACATTATTTTGAAAGTGAAACAGGGGAGTATTCCTATCAATCAAAGGATGTCATCCCACCTTTACACTCAAATGATTTAGAAATGATAAATTTTTGTATATTAGGTTATGATGATGAATATACTCACTTAAGTGCTAATGTGCAAGGAATTGATGAGAACATTGAAAAGTTTATTGAATTTGAGGATAAACTAAATATCCAGAATGAAGGAACAAAGCTGGATAAAGATGAAGAAATGATACATCTAGAGTCATTCATCTTTCAATTTGAAGAAAAACCTGACATGGAGCTAAGCAATGAAAGTACAAAGTTAAAGGGAGGACCAGCTGTCAATAAACAAGCATGTCCAGCAAAGCCAGAAATACATCAGGTGGTCTCTTTCCTTTCCTCAGTAAGTGATGTTGAATACTATTTTGATTATGGAAATTCAAGAGATAGGACATGCATATGGATTAATCGTGAACATGATGAGCTGCCTCAATTGCTGATAATTGAGAGTTATTCTATTAAACACAGTGAATTTAGAATACAAGAACATTTTTCAGAATATAAAGATAAATTTGCTAAGATTAGAACCATAACTAATGCCCTAATGCTCCTGCACAATCTAAGGAAGTATGCAAATGCAGGTGTCTTTGGGTCTTTTCCTGGGTTTTATTTGCCTTGTAGGGTTTTGTGTATAGTTTCATAGGTTAGTGGTTTGTACAGTCTGCTTGTTTTGTTTCCTTTATGGTTTCCTCAGTAGGGATGTTTGTTTTGCTTTGGAGTATGAAGGAGCAGACTAACAACCATTGAAAATAGTAGGAAATTTAGAACATTTAGGTTAATTATTTGCAATTTATGCATAACTTGTTGTGACTGTCAGGAATGTAGAAAGTTGTTTTACTTGTTAAATTTTGTATTCAATAAGAATGGGTTGAATATTCAAGCAATGTTTCTCACAATGACACACTTAAAATCCTTGGCTCTATTGAACTTACCAGTGTAGATATTAGGTGAAAAATCAGAGGTCACCCTTGCTACCATTACAATTCTCAGCTTAATTCTAGCAAGTGACCATTCCTTGCATCATGAAGTTACAAATGCAATATCTTATGAAGTTCTATCAAATAAAAGTATAAAAATAAATAAATAAAGTGGATTATACTAAAAATCTAGATTAAGCCATCTAAGTAACTCTACCAGGGCTATAGACACTCGTTGGCAGTGGGGCTCTACTTAGGAGAATTGTAACGATAACCTTGTCAGGGCTATGGATGCCTGCTGGCAGCAAGGCTCTATCCGGTTGGCTATGAGGGAACATCCTCACCTACGTAGGCTAATATTAGTCACTGGTTTGTTCAACTAATCTTCAAGATGAAGATAATTAATCACATGCACCCACTTAAACTGAAAGGAAAGTTCATGCACCTTATTGAATACATTGAGTCTCAAGTTAGATGATGATTTGTAGGAGAGATAGTTAGGGGGTTATGAATTTATTTCATTCAGTTTTCCTTAATGATTTTAATTTGATTGTTTTGTTTGGTTTCTAGTTGTTGTGATGTTCACAACACGCCCCATTTTGCTCCTTAGCAAAATAAGGACCCCTGCTATGGCTTGCTCCCTTGTTTTTATGCTCTGGGTGGTAATGGTAAAAGAGGCAGCATCAGTCAGTATGTAGGTGCTTCATGTCAAGTGCATTTGTGATCTTAAAGTCTGACCCAAAATTTCAAAGTATGAATCTTTCCTCAGGAAGCCTGCCATGTGAAAGAGTGTAAAATTCTAAGCAAGTTTGCCTTTTACATCACCCTAAAATTCAGCCAAATAAGAGGGTTATGTGCAGTCAAAGTTCTAGTCAAAACCTGATATTTTGTAAGGGGGTCATATTTCAAATATCGAATATCACCCCCCTAATGCAGAGTGGCCAGCACAAGCGTTCAAACTTGGCGAGACTTGATGATTTTCATTCCATCGGCAAGAGCTATCCTAATGTCTTTCCGACATACCCTATCGGCCTGACAATAACCATCGGCTTCTCTAAAAATCTTTACACCAAAATCCACTTCACACCAATGAGTGCATTTCAATCTATTGCCTATCGGCAAGACATAGTCTATCGAGCTCGCTAAACTGTGTTGCTCTGACGATCACTGTTATACCAATACATACAAACTTCTATCGACCAAGCCGGTTCTGCTTACCTCTATCGCCGGTCACCAGTTGTATCCATAAGCAATGTATGGGTGCGATGTATATGTACAATATACAAGTGCGAGATGCAAAACAAACATACAAACTATTCTTTGACTGGCATTAACCCGCATGTACCAAGTCCTTGTATCTGCAGAATGTATGTTTGGACATACATTCAAAATATACAACCCAAAATATACATCTGTCGAATATTCCTTGGAATATTCCCTCCAAAAATAGTTGACCGCTGAATTTCCCTTGTATCAACCCAATGTATATTTGAAATATTCATTCGTCACATGCAAACCATAAAATGCAATTGAGGGATACACACGAACTATCTCAACCATACAATTGAAGTATACAAACAACCAATATACAAAAGACATATACTCAAAAGTTGTATATCTCAACACACTTTGTAAATATACTAAAGCCAATATGCATTCTGCGGGATATTCTCCTTGACACTTGTACCTTTGGCTCCACTGTTGACCTTTTTGTATGCATCAAGGGTTTCTCTCTCCTTTGTATCTACGAAGGCTTGTATGTTTCAACATACAACAGCGATTATCCCAAAGCAATATACTCACAATATACAAATGCGATCTAATCACAGATTGTATGCGACATACAAACACTGTATATACATCAAATCTATATCAAAGCGAAACCCTCGAAATTTCACAAATTTCACATGAAAAAATCCTAGGATCGATTCGATTTGTTTTCTTAACAATCTTAACCTAGATTTCTACCTTCAAAACCTAGCACATGAGGATGCTAGGGTAAATCACTGTATGCTATAACTTGATCCCAAAAACATGAAATGCATAAACAGAAAAATAGAAAAGAAATCTAAATTACTATACATGGCCATTCCACCGATTCAGAGAATTAACCGATGGATGGATAAGTGAATCCATCCTAACTGTTAGACCAAGAAAATCAAGTACACAGAAAATGATATCAATAGGATCTTCTTGATTCTTATTGCAGAAAATATAAGTAATTGCTCTGTTCAGTTTCACAAACAACTTCAGCAATACCAAAAACTCTACAACTAATTGTTCGATGCATTCTTCTAAAGGATCTGAGCTAGGCTTATAAATAACTACTCAACAAGAGTAGTACAGACTCGATTGCCAATGGCTGGGAGTCTTCCAAATGATTGGGAGAAGACAGCTAGCATAACAAACTTCTAACTAACTGCACAAAAACCTAGATTGACTTAAAAACATAGGAATTGGTCACATGGACCTTATTACATCATAATGCATGAAACATACTATATTTAGACCTAATCTATATTTCAAAGGGGTGCTCCTGCACCATACTCCCTGAGAGAAGAAATCTCAAGTCCACTTGAGATGAGAGTTTGTAGGTCTGAACCATGTTTGGTGATCTGTTCTTCAGTCAGCCAAACGACCTCTGAATCAGGTTTTCCTTGCCAAGCCACCAAATATTCCAGATATTTTGTGTTCCTTGTCTTCTTAATCACTATTGTGTCTAAAATCTTCTATAACTATGGTGGATCATGTGTAGGAATGTCATCAGTTACTGTACCCTATATTGAGTCTTGTTCTTCATCTAGATTATGCTTGTAGGGAGTTAAATCACATACATTGAAAATAGGTGACAATCCAAGATCAGAAGGAAGTTGGATCTCATAAGTATTATGTCCACACTTCTTCAGAATCTGACATGGTCGAAGCTTCCTCTGCATGAGCTTAGTATATTTTCCTTTGGGGAGTCTTTCCTTCTTCAAATTAGCCCACACCAAATCGCCAACATCAAACTGTAAATCTCTCTTCTTCTTGTCAGCATATTCTTTATACTTCAATGTAGTTTGCTGGAGTTGATGCTTAACTTGATCATGCACCTCTTTGATTGTTGTTGTAAAAGTTTCTCCATGTGCAGTAATAGACTCTCCTGGAGGTAAATGTCTTAACTCCAAAATACCTCTTGGATGAGTACCATACACCACCTAGAAAGGTGATTTCCTTGTACTTCTATTGATGGTATCATTATAAGAAAATTTTGCCTGTGGTAGGATATTATCCCACTTCTCTCCATGTTATTTTGTCAAACATCTAAGTAGATTTCCCAATGAACGGTTAACCACTTCAGTCTGTCCATCTGTTTGAGGATGATAAGCTGATGAGAAGGATAAATTGGTACCAAGATTCTTCCAAAGAGTCCTCCAAAAATGACCAATAAATTTCACATCTCTATCTGAGACTATGCTCAATGGCAATCCATGTATCCTCACTATTTCCTTGAAAAATAGGTCTGCAACATATGCAACATCACAAGTAGTTTTGCATGGCAAGAAATGTGCCATTTTATTGAATCTGTCCACTACAACAAAAATACTGTCAAATCCCTTTCTGGTTCTGGGTAAACCCAACACAAAATCCATACTTATGCTTTCCCATGGTCTGGAAGGAATGGGTAATGGCTGATATAAACCTGCATTAGTTGATCTTCCTTTTGCTTTCTGACATATTACACATGTCTCCACAAATTTTTGGACATCTGATTGCAACTTAGGCCAATAATAATGTCTCCTGACAAGATCAAGAGTCTTATCCAAACCAAAATGTCCTGCCATAGCTCCACAATGTTTCTCCTTAATGATGTTCAACCTCATAGAACACCTTGGAATACACAACTGTCCACCTTTGAATAGCAACCCATCTTGGATCAGAAAGTCAAAGAATTCAGCATGATATTTATCTCCAAAAGAAGTACATACCTGATATATTTCTCCAAAATCTTCATCAGCATCATACATAGTCTTCAAAGAATCAATGCCAACACTTTCTAACTGGATCTGATTTATTGTTAGAACCCTCCTACTTAAAGCATCTTCTACTATGTTCTTGACCCCGTTCTTATGCTTTAATGTGAAAGTAAAATCTTGTAAAGTCTCTACCCACTTCATGTGCTTATGGTTCAGCTTCTCCTGACTGTTTATGAAACTAAGGGCCTGATTATCTATAAATACTATGAATTCCTTTGGCATCAAGTAATGCCTCCACTTCTTGAGTGACTGGACTAGAGCATACATCTCCAAATCATATGACGAATATCTTTTCTTAGCATCATTTAGTTTCTCACTGAAAAATGCAATAGGCATACCTTCTTGACTGAGTACTGCTCCAATTGCCATGTGACTTGCATCACATTCTACCTGAAAGATTTTATTGAAATCAAGCAGTGCAAGGACTGGCTGCTGTGCCACCTTTTTCTTTAATGTCTCAAATGAATCACCTACTTCTTCTGTTCAAGTAAATCTGCACTTCTATCCTCCTTTTATGGTGTCAAGCATGGGCGCACAGATATGACTAAACCCTCGTATAAACTTCCTATAGAAGGTTGCTAACCCATGGAAACTTCTAACATCATTCATGGTTCAAGGAGTTGGCCAAGACAGTATGGCACTTACCTTTTCTTGAACCATTTTCAATTTGCCATGTGAGATAACAAAACCCAAGTAGATGATCTCCTCCTGCATGAAACAAACACTTGTCCAAGTTGATCATTAACTGCTCTTCATGTAACCTTTTGAGAACCAAATCTATGTGTCTGAGGTGTTCTTCCCTTGTATTGCTGAAAATTAGAATGTCATCTAGATATACTATGACAAATTTACCTATAAATTCTCACAAGACCTCATTCATCAACCTCATAAAGGTACTGGGTGCATTGGATAAACCAAATGGCATGACCTTCCACTCATACAACCCTTCATTGGTTTTAAATGCAGTTTTCCACTCATCCCCTGGCCTAATCCTGATCTGATGATAGCCACTTTTCAAATCTATTTTTGTGAAATATTTGGCACATCCTAAACAATCAAGTAAATCCACTATCCTAGGTATGGGGAACCTATACCTGATTGTGATCTTGTTAATAGCCCTTGAATCAGTGCAAAGTCTCCAAGTGCCTTCCTTCTTTGGTGCAAGTATAGTTGGTACTGCACATGGGCTTAAACTTTTACCAATTAGGCCTGTCTCCAACAATTCCTCAATCTGCCTTGCTACCTCTTCATTCTACTATGGGGTAAGCTTGTATGCTGCCTTGTTTGGAACTGTAGATCTTGGAATCAAATCTATGCAATGACTTATGTCCCTTATAGGTGGTAGGGACCTTGGCATTTCATCAGAGATGATGCCTTTGTACTTGTCCAATAGTTCTTGGATAGCAGGGTCTATGAACCTTTGCTTCTTCTCTCCCTTGACTTCTTGCTGATGTTCCTTATTCACCTTTAGGCATGGAACGAGGGCATATGCAACTACACCTTCATCTGCTATCTCCTTCATGAATTGTTTACCCTCTACCATCATTACCTTGACTTCTTTTCCTTTTGATTCTACCCCCATTTCTATCGAAGGTAGTAACTCTATCACCTTACTGTTGTGATGTTCACAACACGCCCCATTATTGCTCCTTAGTAAAATGGGGAACCCTGCTGTCGCTTTGCTTTTTGCTTCTGCTTGTGTTTGTCTGCTTTCTGGCGGTTTGGTAAAAGTGAGTCAGGTGCATCATCATCATGAAGGTCAGGATGAGGTAGGTCATCATCATGAGGTCAGTTTGTCAAAGTTCATATTTTGTTTCTGTGACCTCATATTTAGAAAGAGCTTGAAATTCCATGCAGGTTTCCCTTTTACATCACTTGAAAATTCGTCCATATGTGGAACTTATGCACAGTTAAAGTTTTGGTCAAACCTGATATTCGCAAGAGGGTCATCATATTTTTATCCTCAGTCATGTCAAGATCATCATGATCTTGATCTATCACCCGATAAAAATCATGCAGTCCCAATATCCGGACATCAATTTTGGGTGATAGTGTGTTTTACCCATCAAATGGCCTTATGCTTTCCGCAAGCATCATATTCTGAATATCACCCGACATTTCATAATGTCCTCCTGCCGAGAAATATGACCTTTTGCAAATATCCTGATGATGTCATCCCGATCTGATAAATGAAGAAGCAAATATTAGGATGACATCATCATCACATTTCCCTTCGGCAGGATATTTTCTAAAACATGATCTGGTTCGCGAATATGATGATGACGTCATGTTCTAAGTTTAACAAAAGCCTCAGATATCCTGATGACATCATCTGGACATTTGGAGGGGGGAGCATCATATTTCCAAAATATCATGCAGACGAAAGTTTTAAGTCTTGCTATCGGCAGTATGTGAAATTGTCACCCCGAGGGGGTATCTCTCGCCGATGATATTGTCATCGGCATAGCTTACAACGTCGGCCAAGTGTTTTTTGCCTCTGCCGATGTAAGAGTCTCACGCCGATGGCGAACAACAAATGCGATATCGGCAACACTCACGCCGATAAAGGTATCGGCCAAGGTAAGACCATCGGCGGAAGAAAATTTAGAGTCGCCGATGGGTGATCTCTCGCCGATGGTAATCAACGAAGGGGTCGTCGGCAGGAGTCAGGCCGACGAAAGAGCATCGGCCAAGGTAGTAGCATCGGCGTAGGAGGTTTGGAGTTTGCCGATGGGCGAATCTCACGCCGATAAGGAAGAAATGCAAGCCGCTAAGGGCTATATCGACAACACTCTCGCCGATGGAGGGTGAGCGAAATGATAAGGCCGTCGGCCAAACAGTGAGCATCGGCCGAGCAATTTTTTGACGCGCCGATGGCGATAGTCACGCCGATGGGTGGGAATGTACATAGCGGTGGAGTTTTAAAATGGTTTTTTGGGCGCCCGTGGTATCTTCCTGGTCAACGAGGGTTGACCTGATGTTTTTTTGAGCAGTTTGTGTACATTTTGAACGCAGTTTCTGCTAATTTTGGATCTGATTTCCACAATTTTGCACAGTCACCGGGATTTAAACGATTATTTTAATTTCCTGTTGTTTATGTGATAAATGTAATACTTATTGCTTGTCTTGTCTTGCAGGCTTGCAGTTAAGGAAGCAGCTGGAACTTCAACACAGTGACCTCATGGAGGAAGAAAATCTGATCTCATAAGCAGGAAGATAAAGATGAAGTGTGAGGAAGTCAAGGCCATTCAAGTGAAGAACAAGGTTGCAGCTGAGAGTATTACTACAATAGACAAACAAGAGTTATTGCTGAGCTGCCAGAACTTCTTAGAAGGGGCAATATTTCACCCAGATTTGACACTGCTCAGAGATATTTTGGAAGAGCTGGTTCACCTGTATTTATTGCTGTAACCAGGGGTTTGAACCAGGGGTTTAGTTAGGTTTTTGCTGTAGTGAGGACAATCAGAATGTCTTTATATTGTGCCTCTCTACACTGTAATACTCTACAACAGGGGCTACAACAGGGATTTTTTTTAGAAGCACACAGTGAGTTAGCTTAGCATAGTTTAGAAGTAGAAGAAGGAGGTCGCCTGTTTGTCTGCAGTAAGGTGCACGTGGAATGTCTGGCTTCCTTACTGTATCTGTAAAGCTTGTAAATTCTCTGTGGTATGATCAATGAAACTAAGAGTCATTCCTACATTGTAAATCATGTATGACTATTCGTTTCTAATACAATAGAATCTAGAGTTCTGCATCTATCTTCTAAGTGTTCTCCTGCTCTTCTTTGTGTTTTGAAATATTTTCTTTGAGAGCTTGCAATTTTAAATGTATGTTTGTGAAAATGCTCAGAACTTACATTTAAGGTTTTTACTATGGATTTGATCAAATTATTGTAGTATTTACATAGTGCATAACAGAAACAATTAGATCCTTCGGTAGATTAAATAAGGTATAGATTAGATCTTTCTAACTTTTCCCAACCCATCTGAAATATTTAGCTGAAAACGTAGAAATCTAAAGGAAATTGTCTCAAATTTGAAGAAGCATGCATAACAGAGTTAAAAGTAGGCAGTTTTCATAAATAGATAAAGGAGAAAGCTGTAATAATTCAAGAAAATCATCTGAACTTGCAGTACAGTAACACTTGTATGCAAATGAACAAAATACTTGTTGAAATCTATGATTCTTTTGCATATTCTTAGTCCAGTAAACCACCAAACAAACCTAAACTACGTAAGGCCCCTTGAACATTACAGCTTCACATTGACCAACTGAACTTGACCAACTGAACCATTGTAGACTTGGGATTAGTTGAATCTCAAATGATTCCTTCTTATCTTTCAAGTATAGTTTCAGTTCATTATATGTGAATTTTAACTTATTGTTATGATTGCATCAAAACAATCATCAACAGTTTTCTGACGTTAGGAGGAAGGCTGTATATTGCAATCATCAACAGTTTTCTGGTGCTAGAAGGAGGGCCTTCCTGAATTAGGTTTCATTTCAAACTGGCTAACGACAGTAATAGAGTGACTAGGTCTAGATCCAGTTCAGGAGATATATTTGTGCAACTACCTGATACAAGGCGAAGTAAAAACCCTTTAATTTGGAATCCAAAGATATCGCAAGCGGGAAGTTCATCTGGAACACCTCCTGGGTCACCTTTTAACATCCGTAGTATTGTGAGTCCTGACAGATCACTGTTCAGATCTTTAAATCTTGGTTCAAGCACTCCTGGAGGTCTCAATCCTCCTGTAAATCCTAATCCACCAATCAATCCAGGTATTCCTGCAAGTTCAAGTCAAGCTCAAACACCTGCAATGGCTTATTTCGATGTCAATTCTCCCATACTCTTCAATGATTATCATGAGATGCCAAAAAATCTGGAAAAGATATGTCCCAAATACCAGTTGTATCAGGACCCAGAAGATCATATTAGAATATTTAAGGAAGCATGTTTTAGGGCTATGTTAGAGCACGAGGATGTTGTGTGTAGACTGTTTCCTTACACCTTTAATGAGCAGGCCTCTAGCTGGTACGTAAATTTACCCAATGGTTACATTTCTTCCTGGGCACTTATGGAAGAAGCATTTCTGTCAAGATTTAGAGGACCCATTGACTCTTGCGCTTTATATCATAAATTGGCTGCTATAAAACGAGGTGAGGGAGAGCTAATTGATAATTTCAATGACAGATTTCAAAAGGCCTATTCTAGGCTGGTAGCCCCTTATACCATAGATGATGCTCCCTTGTTGGCTATGTACTATGCTGCCTTGGATCCTTTAACTGCCATGTTTGTCAAAAGAAAACCTGACATAGATTCAATATCCAAAGCCTATAAAGAGGCAGCCTCAGTGAACAAAGAAATGAGGCATACAACTTATAGTCCATTTGTCAATGGAGGAAATTTTGGGGTGCAGAATCAGGCACACCCATGGAATGGAGTCCCTGTGTAGCATGCTCCACTAGTAAATCCGGTTCCTTCTTACACACCTGTGTATAATCCTACTCCAATCCAAGCTATAACTCCTTACACGGCTAGTACTTCCACTAACAGTCAAAATAATGGTCAGCCTTTCTTCCAACTTCCTAGGGATGTAACTGTGGCAAAAGCACAAGAGGATAGGGAAGAAATCAAAGAAATTACTGCACATTTGAAAAGATTAACAACCGAGGTGACACAGCTAAGAAATGAGAACCTCTATGGAAGAAGCAACCAAAACTACAATCCACATCAAAATCACAACCAAGGCCAAAATCAGAATTATAGTCTCAATCAAAATCAGTAGTACAATCAGAACCAAAACTACAATCAGCATCAAGGCCCTAGTCAGGGGCAACCAATGCAAAATAGGGGGCCAGTGATAGATAATAGGACCTGGGGCAATAATAATAGAAATCAGAATCAACCTAGGCCACCCAAGACATGGAACACTGGGCCCAATAACGGTACTCTGGCTTCTCCTTTTGAGAATACAGATAATCATGGTGCAAAACAAACGACTAGCATACAAATGGCCAGTACAGCACCCAAAAATTGGTGCAGATTTCACAATACCAATGCCCATGCTGAGCACGACTGTCCACAGTTCCACTTGGCAGCTAGTATTTTCAACATAGATGTACAGCCTCCTACCTCTGAATTTCTCATTCCTAAGGGTAATGAGGTAGTACCCTCAGAATATGACACAGCATTAGTCTTAGAAACGTTTACCTTTGCAACTACAGAAGAGAAAGAAGATGAATTGCTAGAGGATGAACCATGCTGTTGTGAAAGTCTTTATCCTGAATTAGCCTTTGTGTTAAATGCTTTTCAGTTTCCTTTTGAATCTGAAAATGAGATATTAAATGAAACAGAAGAGGTGCAAGCCTTTCAACAGACAAATAAAAGCCACACCTACAATTTGAGGAACAACCCTAGGCCAGGAGGACCTTTCACCACTTCCACTCCTCTGAATAATATCAATACACCCCCAGATCAGAATGCTAGCAACAATCCTGCCACACTTAAGGCTAGTCAGCACACAAATAATGGAACAACAGTGCAAAAGGATCAAACAAGTAAGACAGAAGCAATAGAGACAACAAGATTAATGAATTACTTATAAGAGGAAATAAAGAAAATCAAGGTCAGTATACCTCTAAATGAATTATTGAAGACCCCAGGGATCAGAAATGCTTTTTTAAAATCCCTGGATACATCCATAACCAACAAGGCGTCTGCTAATATAACTGTTCCTAATAGTGATTCACCACCTAAGGAGAAAGGTAAGAAAGTTGAGCAGCCTTCCAATACAAATGTAGTAATACATGCGGATAAGAGGGATACTCACCCTTTCTTGTTAACTGTCAGGTTGTGTGGGAAGAATATACACAATTGCATGGTAGATTCTGGTGCTTCAGCCAACGTAATGCCCTTAGGAATATGTAAAACTCTCGGGCTGACTCCCACCAAATCTGCCAAGGTTGTCACGCAATTAGATAAAACCGAGGTTAGCGTGATAGGAGAACTCATGAATATTCAAGTGCAATTAGCTTCAGACCCTAGGGTAAGCCAAATCATTGACATTCAAGTAGTGGATATACCCGTAAATTATGGAATGTTGCTAAGTAGGGATTGGTCCAAGACATTAAACGGATATATGGCTACTGACTTTTCACACATGTGGTTACCTTGGAGAGGCATCCCAAACCAGATCAGAATAGAGGCAGAGCCCAGAATGAAACATATGATAACAGAGTATAATCGAACTAATGAAATATTATATGTTGCTGTTGAACCAGGTGTCTATAGAATTACCAACAATGGGATGCAGATTGAAGAGATTATGATGTTAAACATTAGAAAAAGGTGTGTCAACAATAGAATGGCACTATTCATTGAGTCTGACGGGAATTCTTCAAATGAAGAAAATAATGCAATAGACAAATTTGGTCATACCATTAGATGAGAGCTGGAAGAGTGCGTTACACACAATCTCCCAGTCCAATGTAAGTTATATAAAAATAGGTGTAGAGTCCATGATAGGCAACATTCTGAGGAGAATTGTGAAATATGCAAAGACATCATTGAATATGAATACAAAAAGTACATAGGGAGGGTAGAGTCACAAGAGGAAAATGAGAATCCTGATCCAACACAGAGATATGTTCAGGATAATATAGATGCCTTGATTCTGGATTTAGGAAAAGACATAGAGGACAAGGGTAGTTATCTTTCTGAGTTGCAAACTAAAAACACACATATGCAAGATAACCAAACGGAAAAACCCATGAATAAACAAGACAACACCCCACAGGCAATAAAAGGGACAAAGTATGCCAAGGTAAAAGATCAGAAAAGTAAAGATGGCATGTGGACGTTAAAATGTGATGGGTCCAAATCAAAACAGGGCGCAGGTGCGGGTATTGAACTCATAGATCCTCAAGGTAAATCACATTTGGCAACATATAGATTACAATTTTCCTACACTAACAATATTGCTGAATATGAGGCCCTAATTTTAGGACTTGTCATGGCCATCAAGAAAGGGGTAAAAACCATCAGAGTATTTTCAGACTCTGAATTAGTAGTCAGACAAGTGAGGAAATTATATGACTGCAATTATAAGAAAATGATTAGTTACAGACATAGAGTATGGGGTTTAATGGATTCGTTTGATGCTTTTAACATAGAGCACATTCCTAGAGAGCTGAACCACAGGCCAGATGCGTTAGCAGTTGCTGCTAGTACGTTAGAACCATTGACACTGTCAGGATTAAGACGATTTGCTGTTGAGCTAGTTAATGTGCCCAATATACCAGACAACGTTACACACTTTCAGGTATTTGGAGAGGATCAGCAAATTATTAATTTTCTGACTTGTAATGAGGCATTTGAGGCCCAAATCATTGATGAACAAGAAAGGCCTGAAGTAACATGGGACGAAGAAGATATGATCAACTTAAAGAGCAACTTCTTACCAAAAGGAGTAATTGAATTAGAACACATCTTCGACTTTGACGGAGTAATAAGACAGAAAGACTTACCCAAAACGGAAGGGGGTAGGTGTGATTTACATAACTTAGGGACTGAGCTAAATCCACAAAGTGTACTAATTGGGAAAGCTTGCTCTGAGAAAATTAGAAAAGAGGTTCTGGACGTTCTGAAAGAATATAAACATGTCATAGCATGGACTTATGAAGACTTGAAAACATTTGATGAGTCCATCATAACTCATGTAATACCTTTAAGAAAAGAAGTCAAACCATTTAGGCAGAAACAGAGGCCTGTAAATGCCATTCTAGAGCCTTTAATCTTTGAGGAAGTTAAAAAATTACTGTCTGCTGGGATAATTTTCCCAGTCAGACATTCTGTCTAGGTAGCTAACTTAGTACCAGTGAGGAAGAAAAATGGAGACATCAGGTTGTGCGTAGACTTTAGAAATTTAAACAAGCCATCTGAAAAGGATAATTATCCTTTGCCCCCAATAGACGAAGTACTGCAAGCAGTAAATGGCGCAAAGATGATGTCTTTTTTAGATGGTTTTTCAGGTTATAATCAGGTCTTAATTGATAGAGAAGATAGACTAAAAACCACCTTCACTTGCAAATGGGGAAATTATGCGTATAGAAGAATGCCTTTTGGTCTAATCAATGCAGGTGCCACTTTTCAGAGGGCCATGGACGTTGCATTCCGTGGATTATCAGGTAAATGCATTGTTGTGTATATGGATGATTTAACTGTGTATTCCAAGGGTGCATCCACCCACGCTGAAGACCTCAGAAAAGTACTCAAGCGATGTGAAAGGTATGGGATTTCCCTTAATCCTAAGAAATGTATATTTGGCATAACTGAAGGTAAATTATTAGGCCATGTCATTTCTGAAAATGGAATTTCAATTGATCCAGATTGAATAGAATCCATAAAAAGTTTGCAAATACCTAACAGTAGGAAAGAGTTGAAATCATTTTTTGGTAAAATTAACTTTGTTCAGAAGTTTATAACAGGTTTTGCAGAGATCGTGCAGCCGTTGAATGCCATGTTGAAGAAAGATGCACAGATGGAATGGACGCCAGTGGCCAAAGCCGCATTTGAAGATATCAAGGAGGCAATTTCTAATGCCCCTGTATTGGCAAGTCTAGACTACACAAGCCCGTTTTACATCTACTCCTTTGCATCTTCTCATTCTGTCGCGGCTGCCTTGACACAGAAAGGTGAAAATAATGAAGAGAGGCCCATAGCATTTATGAGTGCGCCTTTGAAGGATGCACAGCTGAGATATCTAGATATCGAAAGACAGGCATTCGTATTAGTAAAGGCTGTGAAAAAATTTAGACACTACATTCTGCGTAGCCAGATTAAAGCCATAGTACCAGACGCAGCAGTAAAAATGTTGCTGATGCAAAACGAGCCTGGAGAAAAAAGAGCCAAATGGATCACCACACTGCAAGAATTCGACATGGAGATCATTCCCGCAAAGCTGGTCAGAGGGCAGGTGTTGGTGTAGACAATAGCAAACATGGATCCAAATCTGATAAAACAACAATATGTATTGAATTCCCAAGACGCATCAGGCTGGTACGATGATTTAAGCACCTTCCTGATAGCGGGAAAGTACCCAAGCAAGATGAAGGCTTCTCAGAGGAGAGCTTTGAAGATGAAGGCACAAAATTATATGGTGCAAGGAGGTCTTCTATTCAGGAAGAACCATGATGGAATTTATCTGAGATGCATAAACAGAACTGAAGTCGATAGAGTGTTGACAGAGCTACATGACAAGTACGGAACCGGCCATGGTTCCCATTTAGCTACAACACACAAAATACTGAGGGCGGGCTATTACTGGCCCACTATGTTCAAAGATACTAAGAGTCACATCAGAAGTTGCCCCACCTGTCAAACTGCAGCAGACAAAGGGAGAAATCCGGCCAATCCACTGCAACCTGTGATCGAATCCAGACCGTTTGCACAGTGGGGCTTGGATTTTATCGGAGTCATCAATCCCCCATCTTCTGCAGGACACAAATTTATATTGACGGTAACAGACTATTGTACAAGGTGGACTGAGGCCACCTGCTGCAAATTTTCCACAACTAAGGTAGTTATCAAGTTCCTTGAAGAAAACATTATCACCAGGTTTGGAACGCCCTATTCATTGGTATGTGATAACGGCCCTGCTTTCTCTTCTTTAAAATTTTCTAAATGGGCATTTGAATATGGGATTATTCTAAGGTTTTCTTCGAATTATTACCCTCAAGGTAATGGACTGGCTGAATTAACAAACAAAATTTTATTAGACATAATCAAGAGGTTAATTGCCAAAAGTCCTAGAGAGTGGAATACCCTGTTAAGATATGCATTATGGGTAGATAGGACCAAGTTTAAAATAGCTTTAGGTAGCACACCTTATCACTTAGTTTATGGGACTGATCCCATACTTCTGGTTAATCTGAGAATACCAACCTGGAAGTTTGCCAATGAATATCTAGGCTTTGATAACCATAGGGAAGCCAGAATAGTGCAAATGTTACAACTAGAGGAGAAAAGAGGTCAAGCCCTCGAGAAGTTTACCAAACACCAAGTGGTTGTTAAGAGGTGGTTTGACAAAAGGGCAAGAGTCAAAACATTTAGGATATCAGACTTAGTGTTGTGCTGGGATAAAGCACATGAAAAGAAAGGAAGCCATGGAAAATTCGATAAACTATGGCTGGGTCCATTACAAGTCTTAGAAATAATAGGAGATAACACCTTTAGACTTAAGACCTTGACTGGAGAAGATATGCCATTACCAGTTAATGGCCAGCATTTGAAACACTACTTCCAGGCTTGAGGTAAAAGGGGGGGGCAGTCCTTTTTTCTTTATGTAAAGTGCTGTGGGTAATGTACAGTTCTTCTTTTGTGTTTTCTTTTGGATTGGCTGTTTGTGTAGTTTGTCTTCTGTTTGTTTTGCTTTTTGTTTCTTTCTATTTGTACAGTTTTTCTTTTGTTGTGTTGTTTGTACAGCTTGTTTGTTTGGTTTGTTTGTTGTCTCCTCAGCAGGGATCTTTATTTTACTTTAGAGTATTAAGGAGCAAAACTAGCAACCATTCAAAATAGTATAAAATTTAGGATCTTCAAGTTAATCATTTGCAATTTACACATAACTTGTCACTATCATAAATGTAGAGAGTTGTTCATCTTCTGAAGTTTTGTATTCAATAAATGTGATTGAGAATTCGAAGCAAGTTTCTCACGATGACACACCTAAAATCCTTGGGTTTGTTGAACTTACCAGTGTAGATATTAGGTGAAAAATCAGAGGTTACCCTTGCTACCATTACAATTCTCAGCTTAATTTCAGCAAGTGTCCACTCCTTGCATCATGAAGTTACAAATTGTTATATCTTATGAAGTCTTTCAAAATTAGAAAATAAAATAAATAAATAAATAAATAAAGCGGATTATACTGAAAATCCAGATTAAGCCATCTAAGTAACTCTACCGGGGCTATGGACGCTCGTTGGCAGTGGGGCTCTACTTAGGAGAATTGTAACGATAACCTTGCCGGGGCTATGGACGCTCGCTGGCAGCAAGGCTCTATCCGGTCGGCTATGAGGGAATATCCTCACCTACGTAGGCTAATGTCAGTCACTAGTTTGTTCAACCGATCTTCAAGATGAGGATAATTAATCACGTGCACACAACTAAACTGAAAATGGAAATTCATGCATCTTTATTGAATACTTTGAGTCTCAAGCTGAATAGTAATTTGCAGGAAGGATAGTCAGAAGTTATGGGTTCATTTCATCTAGTTTCCTTGAACACTTTGAATTTAGTTGTTTTGTTTTGGTTGCTAGTTGTTGTGATGTTCACAACACGCCCCATTATTGCTCCTTAGCAAAATGGGGACCCCTGCTGTCGCTTTGCTTTTTGCTTCTGCTTGTGTTTGTCTGCTTTCTGGTGGTTTGGTAAAAGTGAGTCAGGTGCATCATCATCATGAAGGTCAGGATGAGGTAGGTCATCATCATGAGGTCAGTTTGTCAAAGGTCATATTTTGTTTCTGTGACCTCATATTTAGAAAGAGCTTGAAATTCCATGCAGGTTTCCCTTTTACATCACTTGAAAATTCATCCATATGTGGAAGTTATGCACAGTCAAAGTTTTGGTCAAACCTGATATTCGCAAGAGGGTCATCATATTTTTATCCTCAGTCATGTTGTCAAGATCATCATGATCTTGATCTATCACCCGATAAAAATCATGCAGTCCCAATATCCGGACGTCAATTTTAGGTGATAGTGTGTTTTACCCGTCAAATGGCCTTATGCTTTTCGCAAGCATCATATTCTGAATATCACCCGACATTTCATAATGTCCTCCTGCCGAGAAATATGACCTTTTGCAAATATCCTGATGACATCATCCCGATCTAATAAACGAAGAAGCAAATATTAGGACGACATCATCATCACATTTCCCTTCGGCAGGATATTTTCTAAAACATGATCCGGTTCGCGAATATGATGATGACGTCATGTTCTAAGTTTAACAAAAGCCTCGGATATCCTGATGACATCATCTGGACATTTGGAGGGGGGAGCATCATATTTCCAAAATATCATGCAGACGAAAGTTTTAAGTCTTGCTATCGGCAGTATGTGAAATTGTCACCCCGAGGGGGTATCTCTCGCCGATGATATTGTCATCGGCATAGCTTACAACGTCGGCCAAGTGTTTTTTGCCTCCGCCGATGTAAGAGTCTCACGCCGATGGCAAACAACAAATGCGATATCGGCAACACTCACGCCGATAAAGGTATCGGCCAAGGTAAGACCATCGGCGGAAGAAAATTGAGAGTCGCCGATGGGCGATCTCTCGTCGATGGTAATCAACGAAGGGGTCGTCGGTAGGAGTTAGGCCGACAAAAGAGCATCGGCCAAGGTAGTAGCATCGGCGCAGGAGGTTTGGAGTTCGCCGATGGGCAAATCTCACGCCGATAAGGAAGAAATGCAAGCTGCTAAGGGCTATATCGGCAACACTCTCGCCGATGGAGGGTGAGCGAAATGATAAGGCCGTCGGCCAAACAGTGAGCATCGGCTGAGCAATTTTTTGACGCGCCGATGGTGATAGTCACGCTGATGGGTGGGAATGTACATAGCGGTGGAGTTTTAAAACGGTTTTTTGGGCGCCCGTGGTATCTTCCTGGTCAACGAGGGTTGACCCGATTTTTTTTGAGCAGTTTGTGTACATTTTGAACGCAGTTTCTGCTAATTTTGGATCCGATTTCCACAATTTTGCACAGTCACCGGGATTTAAACGATTATTTTAATTTCCTGCTATTTATGTGATAAATGTAATACTTATTGCTTGTATTGTCTTGCAGGCTTGCAGTTAAGGAAGCAGCTGGAACTTCAACACAGTGACCTCATGGAGGAAGAAAATCTGATCTCATAAGCAGGAAGATAAAGATGAAGTGCGAGGAAGTCAAGGCCATTCAAGTGAAGAACAAGGTTGCAGCTGAGAGTATTACTACAACAGACAAACAAGAGTTATTGCTGAGCTGCCAGAACTTCTTAGAAGGGGCAATATTTCGCCCAGATTTGACACTGCTCAGAGATATTTTGGAAGAGCTGGTTCACCTATATTTATTGCTGTAACCAGGGGTTTAGTTAGGTTTTTACTGTAGTGAGGACAATCAGAATGTCTTTATATTGTGCCTCTCTACACTGTAATACTCTACAACAGGGGCTACAACAAGGATTTTTTTTAGAAGCACACAGTGAGTTAGCTTAGCATAGTTTAGAAGTAGAAGAAGGAGGTCGCTTGTTTGTCTACAGTAAGGTGCGCGTGGAATGTCTGGCTTCCTTACTGTATCTGTAAAGCTTGTAAATTCTCTGTGGTATGATCAATGAAACTAAGAGTCATTCCTACATTGTAAATCATGTATGACTATTCGTTTCTAATACAATAGAATCTGGAGTTCTGCATCTATCTTCTGAGTGTTCTCCTGCTCTTCTTTGTGTTTTGAAATATTTTCTTTGAGAGCTTGCAATTTTAAATGTATGTTTGTGAATATGCTCAGAACTTACATTTAAGGTTTTTACTATGGATTTGATCAAATTATTATAGTATTTACATAGTGCATAACAGAAACAATTAGATCCTTCGGTAGATTAAATAAGGTATAGATTAGATCTTTCTAACTTTTCCCAACCCATCTGAAATATTTAGCTGAAAACATAGAAATCTAAAGGAAATTGTCTCAAATTTGAAGAAGCATGCATAACAGAGTTAAAAGTAGGCAGTTTTCATAAATAGATAAAGGAGAAAGCTGCAATAATTCAAGAAAATCATCTGAACTTGCAGTACAGTAACACTTGTATGCAAATGAACAAAATACTTGTTGAAATCTATGATTCTTTTGCATATTCTTAGTCCAGTAAACCACCAAACAAACCTAAACTACATAAGGCCCCTTGAACATTACAGCTTCACATTGACCAACTGAACTTGACCAACCGAACCATTGTAGACTTGGGATTAGTTGAATCTCAAATGATTCCTTCTTATCTTTCAAGTATAGTTTCAGTTCATTATATGTGAATTTTAACTTATTGTTATGATTGCATCAAAACAATCATCAACAGTTTTCTGACGTTAGGAGGAAGGCTGTATATTGCAATCATCAACACTTACCATCCTTGGTGATTGAATAGGTGTTCCTAACTCCATCATGGTGAGATTTCAAGTCATACTACCATGGTCTTCCAAATAGGAGATGGCAGGCATCCATCTTAGCAATGTCAAACAGTAACCTATCCTTGTATGTTCTAATTTGAAATTCCACCCAAGCCTTCTCTTCCACAATTGTTTGCTGACCTTGAGTGAGCCATGAAATTTTGTATGGGCAAGGGTGTGGCAATCTTCTAAGCTTAAGCTTTTCTACCATTTCATCAGACACAAAATTTTCAGTGGATCTAGAATCAATCAGAACTTTACATACCTTTCCTCCTGCCTTGCAAGTAGTTTTGAAAAGAGATTTCCTTTGTGGGGGTTCTTTATTAGGCACCTTCATGGTGGTCATTGCTCTCCTAATCATCAGAGCTTCTCCTTGCTCAGGATATCCATAGCTGTCAGGGGCATTCCCACTTTGATAAGTGTTTGAACTTGTTGTGCTTTAACAATCAGATTCTTGGATCAGATTAGTCCTCCTTTCTCCCATTGAACTTGTTTTTTCTAGACATCTGCTAGCTATATGGCCTTCCTGATTGTAATTGTAACATCTGATAGATCCTCTGCCCTGAGATCTCCCTCTGAATGGTGGTCTTCTACCCCTAAAATTTCTGTTTTGATCATAACTTCCTTTTTGAGATTCACTGTTGTCTCCTTTGTTGTTCTCCTAATTTGAGTCTCCTTGCTGTCCAAATCCATTTCCTCTACCTTTGAATGGACTTCTTCCTCCTCTTTGCTGTCTTCCTCTTCCTCTATTGTTCTGTTCTTGTTCTCACCTTAGTTTCTCTTCCACTTTGAGTGCTAATTGGTAGCACTTCTGAACTGTATCTGGATTATGCAGATTTAGGTATTCTTGGATGGCAAATCTCAACCCATTGAGATACCTTGCTACCTTCTCTTCCTCATTCTCCCTCACCTTTGTTTTGAGATAGAGCTTCATGAACTCTTCAGTGTATGCACTGACATCTAACTCCTTTTGTTTCAGATTTTATCTCCTCTTATGTAACTGGATGTTATAATCCAATGGAACATAGGCTTCCTTCACCAAAGCCTTCATCTTCTTCCATGTAGCAACTATGTTCTTTCCTTCTTTCACCCTGTCATCTTGGATGAAATTCCACCAAGTTAGTGCAGCTCCCTTCATTTTGGATTGAGCTATCTTCACTCTTTGGTGGTTTGGTATTTCCTCTATTTCAAAGAAATTGTTCAAGGAGTCTATCCACTCCATCACTGAATCAGGTTCCATTTTTTCTGCAAACACTAGCAGGTCTATTTTCATGTCCATGGTCCTCTGCTCCATGGATTTGAGGGAATTTAGTAAGGGCCTCTGGTCTGCAGGAACCTCTATCTCTTCCTGCCTAGGGATCTCCTCTTCATCCCTATCTCATTCACCAGAATCTTCCTTTCCCTTTCCTACTCTATCCCTCAACTTCTCCAACTCATCTTTCAATTCCTGATTCTGAGCACTAATTACTTTACTCTCTGCAATCTGCTTCTTTACTAGGACAGCAAACTCAGCATTGGTCA
Source organism: Cunninghamia lanceolata (assembly GCA_027924645.1). Classification (NCBI taxonomy): domain Eukaryota; kingdom Viridiplantae; phylum Streptophyta; class Pinopsida; order Cupressales; family Cupressaceae; genus Cunninghamia; species Cunninghamia lanceolata. The sequence continues at coordinate 8,087,531 of BSBN01001344.1, read as the reverse complement.
TCCTTGCTGGGAACTCTTATGATCCCTCTCTGTCTAACATTTTATTTTCTCCTTCTTCCCAAAGGATACTCCTTTTTCTCTGATACCACTATGATGCAGAGTGGCCCACACAAGTGTTCAAACTTGGTGAGACTTGATGATTTTCATTCCATCGGTAAGAGCTACCCTAATGTCTTTCTGACATACCCTATTGGCCTAACAATAACCATCGGCTTCTCTAAAAATCTTCACACCAAAATCCACTTCATGCCGATGAGTGCATTTCATTCTTTTCTCAAACCCACATTGTGTTTATTGGCATCAAGCTTCTTCCAGGGGGGAGGATGGAGGCCCAACCACACATCCTACGTCATATTGCCCTTCTTCCAGTCACCAATGTCAAAGAACTTCAACAGTTTTTGGGCCTTGTAAATTATATTGCAGGATTCTATTTTAAGCTTGCAGAAGACAGGCTTGAATTGAACAAGCTTCTGGGAAAGAAGCCACCACCATGGACAACAAAGCATGATGCATTAATTAAGCGCATCAAGCAAAAGTGTTCCTAGCTACCACCATTAAAGTTACCAGGTAAGGGCTTTAAAATTGTTGAAACTGATGCAAGTGAAGGTGCCTAGGCAGGAGTCCTTCGAGAACAGAAAATAATCTCTTTCAATCCCAAAGATAAAGGAGAGATTGTTCGCTACATTTCTGGTAGTTTCAAGAATAGTGAAGTAGACTACCACAGTACTCATAAAGAAATCCTTGTTGTTGTCAATACCTTCCAAGCTTTCCAAATGTTTATAGCTGATAAGAGATTTCTGTTGAAAAGTGATTTACAAAACCTGCGAGGATTCTTCAAGAAGGAATCAAAAAATAAGGTGGTAAGAGGTCGTCTTCTCCGATGGGCTCAACTCCTCAGTACTTATGAATTTGATTTTGTTCATCTTCCAGGAGTTGAAAATATTTTTGTAGATTTTATATCAAGAGAAGGTCACACCGATGATATTCAATCAGATGGGGTTGTTTGCATTATCAGAATCAGAGAACAACGATGGTATGAAGAAAGTCATAGAGAATGGAGCACAAATCCTTTTCAAAGAAGGGATTTGCATAATTACCAAATGGCTAATGATTTTCTCTTTGACCGGTTTTGAATGCTTATTGCTAAACAACAATTAACTTCTCCAGGATTATGGACTGATCAACCTTTTTTTTAGTTTTCAGCTGAAGCAGAACCCATCGATCTTAATATTGGGCATGTTCTTCAGAATTGGTGTGGCGATTTTGTTCTTCCAATCCAATTTCTTAATCCTCCAGTAGCACGACCCGATCAATGGTTAAATGCCGAAGACGGTAAGATCCTCATATGGAATCTATTTCAAGGACCATATCCACCTGCAGAAGATTTACAGTTTGAAGGAACTATAGCCTACACTGGATGTATTTTCAAGCTTACTTTTGGCTCCTTAGAAGATAATCCAATCAGTAGACATCTTTGCCAAGTTTACGGCCCTGCAGGTTCTTCCTCAGTTTTTGAGCATTGGATAGTAGGAAATAGATTGAGATACTTTCATGCTCATCAAACTCCTATCTGGATTCATACAAAGACCTATCGAATGAATGGTGCTACTCCACAAGTGATGTCCCGAGGATTATATGGCCCATATAAGTTAAAGATAATGAGTATTATGTGGAAGGAACAAGAGGGAAGTCAACCACCTGGATGTATCCCACATTCATCCACACAAACTTGTGCAAATTGTGTCGACTGTTCTGTTGATGATCCCAGAGTACCCACTTATGGCGCCAGTGGCAATTATCATTCACCAGATTGCACTCATCTAGATGGAGAATTCTATGAAGGCTGCATGTTCAACCAGCCATGTCACCTCAACTCCAGTACCTCTCATAGCACTAGGTCCTAGGCTAATGGATGGGCTTGTCATCCATCGAGAGCATCTATCATCTTGTTGTAATTGATAGACGTGGGCCCTTCCGTGGTAAAAGGGGAAAGCTTACATGCCTTATCGTAAGCACGAGTTATTCCTCTCGTGACCAAAAGGAATCTTGTAAAGTTTTGTTGGTCAGTTGGCCTTATCTTTGTTCATGGATTAATTGGTCCCACCAGAGGAATCCTTATCCTCAACTGGGTAATCCTTCAGATAAGGTTTGCAACGTGTCCACTCTTCATGGACGGATTTTAAAAGGAATTGTTGAAGAAAAGGTTAAAGTTTCACCCACACTCCCTATAAAAGGCAAGAGGGACGCCTTCTCTTCTCAATGATTTCTGGTGAAGTGAAATCCCAAAGAGTCTAGAGTTTAAGAGTTGAAGTCTGTAAAAGAGTCTAGAGTTTAAGAGTTGAGTCTGTAAAAGAGTACCATTATCTCTAGTTTTCTCTTTGAGTCTGAAAGATAGTATGCTCTTTATGTAGTAAGAAGAGTTTAAAAACAAGAGTGCTATTATCTCTAGATTGCTCTGCATGTTTTAAGCTCCTCTTTCCACATAGATGTCCGAGTCTATGCCAGCGCACATTGTAAGATGATGAATGTAATGTTCTTGAGTGTACGTCATAATGATATACATAAGATCTATCTGAGGATCAGATATTCTATTCCGCACTTCATTTGTCATTTGCAGCTATGTTACAAAGTTGGTATCAGAGCTTTTAAGACCAATCTGCCAAAACCCTTTCATTAAATCAAATTTAGAATAGACATGACTACCTTGGATAAGTTGCCAGATATGATCTTTACTAGGTAGAGGATGTCTATTGTCAACAAGACATTCATTTAATGGCTTATAATTGACCACTAGCCATTTTTTAGGTATTTCTTTACCATTTTCATCTACCTTTGGTACATACATTGCATGATAGGAAAATGGGGATTCAGAAGTTTGGATAATTTTGAGCCTTTCAAGCTCTACAACTTCGGTTCTGCAAGTTAAAACTTCAGATGAACTCATTAGGAAATAATTAGCTTTAGCCTTGGGCATGAGTTCATTACCTTGAGGATCCCGCTTTAGAGGGAGATCACAGTATAGGTTCCTTTTCTGCTTTTTTAAATCTTTTGTCATGACTATCTCAGCAAAAGTAGCTTTAATCTCTACAAGAGATTCTTGACCTGCATCAATTTGGTTGGTGAGCCAAACTGAATTGACTGGTCTCTTTTTCTTTTCCTTTTCTAGCTTTGTGGAATAAGCTAGATCTTGATAGAGCCTTGGAAGCTGGTATGTATTCCAAATTATAATGAAATTGGAATCAATGGTAAAAGGTTCCCATTGCTGGATAGCTTTGCTGCCAATGACACCATCATAGCCTTCAACTTCATATTGGACAAATATTAGATTTTTCGTAAAACCATCAAACCCAATTTGAATAGGGGCGACACAGAATGAAGAACTATCTTCTTTTTCAGAATTACCAAAGGTAATACCTATCATTCCTTCCATCCAGGCATCTTTTGGAAATGCATTGTACCTGGCAATATTCAAATCTGCTCCAGTATCAATAAGGAATGCTAATGGATAAGCCATTATACCTAGAAAGTGGATGGTTAGGATTACTCCAGGACATGAAGTAGTTGGCTTGGCCGTTCTTTTGTAGGCTTTCATCTAGCGGCTACTTGATCCTTCTTCAAAGGTGACCCTAGGCTCACCTTGTTCTTCCACAGCATCATGAATGAGAGGGCTGTAAGGCTTTTCTTCGCAATATAGTTGCTCTTCTATGAAAGAGGCTTGAGCAGGCAACTGTATAGAGCCAGCAGAATTGAACTGGCTGACAAACTTATCAAGTTCAAGGGCTTTCTCCATTTCTTCTGTGAGATAGAAATTTTCTTCCTCATCTATCTCTGAAATTTCTGCCTGAGCTTGCGTAATAACCTTTTTCAAAAAGGCTTTTCTATTTCTTCTCCAAATGCGGCGTGCCATGCTTCCAGGAGAAGGAGCATCAATCATGGATCTCTAATCCAATGGTAGTGCTTGTGACCATTGAGCTAGAGGTCTAGGGAACCAAGGTGATGGTCTATAACCATGCGGAGTCTCTGTGGGAGAGACTGGTAACATAGGAGCTCTTCTGACCGGGAACTTAGCTCTGGATGACCCACTTTCCATCACTGGTTGTGGCTGTAGTAAGAAATACTTTTGGGACTTGAGTTGGTCCAATTGCACTGTCAGTTTTCTCCATGTTTCCTGACCCATATCCATGGTATGGAGTCAGGATTCAGTTTGGACAATATCTTCAATTACCTTGTCCAATTCAGCACGGGTGTCTGTTCTGAGCATTTTGCAATAGAAAGAGACTTCCGAATCCTCATCAGAGGATTGAACGTCTTTGGTCATGAGATTGACCTGAGCTTGAACTTGTTCTTGAGCTGATTCATATTCTTTAGACTCAGATTCTTCAGATTCTGTACTGGAGAGGATAATACCCTCAGAGTCTAATGGATAAGCATTGATGAATTCAAATTCATCATTCTCAACACCTGCTTCTCTAGCTACATGGACTTTGCCTTTTCCCTTTTTCTTATTTTTATCCGGGCACTTATTTGCAAAATGGTCTCCTTTGCAAATATAACAGGTAGGTTTCCATTTCTTGGAACCCTTTCTCTTCTTATCTCTTTTTCTGAAGTATCCTTTCTTCTTGGGATACTTATTTTTAAATTTCTTCTTTTTCTTCTTATAGGACTTTTCAGAACTATCACAATTGTAACAAGAAGATTTTCCCTTTTCGGGGAACTAATTAGAAGGCATAATCTGGTAGCAAACAGATGAAGAAAGTAAAGGTTGCACCTTTTTTATTTCCTTCTTGGCTTTTCCTTCTTCACAGATTTCTTCATTAATCTGTGTCAAGAATTGAACTAACTGTGGATATGTTAGCTCTTTCATTTCTATATTTTCTGTTACCAGATTCTCAAGAACTTTTTTATGATAGAATTCTCCTATCACAATACCAAAGCTTTTTAGAAAAGTTGTGAACATGAATTCATGATTCTGTTCACAGCCTGACAAATAGAAATTCTCATATTGGACATCACAATATTGTTTGAAATATTTGAGGTCCTTACACTTACCTTTGATAAACTTGTTGTAAGCCAATTTTTCTCTGGTGTCTGTTTTTCCCACAAACAAGCGTGTTAATTAAGCACAGACTTGATCTGTACCTCTATCTAACAGACTTTCTTTGTAAGCATCATCTAGCCGATCCTAGACATGTTGTGCAATGCCGGTCATGGCATTCAAAGCCTGCTTTATCACCTGCTTTTCATCTGCATAAGCATTAGTGGACAGATAATTTGTTATCCAAGCTCGCATTGCATCTATACCTCTTGTATTTTCAATATCTTCAAAATGATCAAAATTAACAAGGGGTGGTGTATCAGCTTTCAGAGTTCGAATATTTTTAAATAGATCAATACGATTAGATCCATTGGGATTAGAACTAGAACCACGAGCCATTTGGAACTTTCCTTTGGCTTGTTCCTCTGGAGTGGTGTCTCTCAAATTCCCTATGGAGGGATCATAAACCTTTTCAATAACAGGCTGCCTGACTTTAGTCTTTAGCTTAGGTCCTTCATACTGAGCCTGTAGATATCCCTTTGCACTAGAAGGGAAATTCTTTGTTTTCATAGTCTGCTGCTGTCGAACAGTATGGGTCACGGACTGAATAGTCCTAGACTCTTCCTGAAGTGCAGACTTGATATTAGAGCATTTCGACTTGATGGAATCACTCATAAGCAGTTGTGATTGTGCAACTGAATGAACTTCTTCAGAGATTTCCACTAGTCTCTGACTATTATGCTTTACATGTATATGTGTAGTGTTCAGTTGAGATCCAAGCACATCACAATCTAATTTTACTTCACTTCTAACTTTCTGTAGAAGTTCTCTCTGTTGTTCTAAAGATCGTTGCTGAGCAACCCACCAGGTTTCAGCTTGGGTTTTGAACTCAGTATACTGGGCTTTCAGTTCTTGGAGATCTTTGTTAACAGAGTTCATCCACTGATCAGTGAGACGCTTTTCTAAGCGTTCAAGAGTGGAGATAAGAGAATGGAAATTCTCTTGAGCACTGAGACATGCTTTTTCATCCTTGACTACTTCGATTTGATGCCTGATCTTTCTATCCTGAGCAAGGAGAATGGATTTCCTGAGACACAGGTTTGTCCAGTTAAGCAATTTGCTTTGGCTGGTACCTTGGGAGCTTTCAGCAATAGGAAATAAATGCAGAGGCCATAAGTCAGCTTTATAGGTTCCGGTTGTATCAAAGAGAATGAAATCCCTAAAAGGGGGGATGGTACCGGGAACTAGACAAGGACATGCAGGAGTGCTTATGGCCTTCTCGTGGGACTCAGAAATATCATGTTCAGGTATAGTAGCTTGTTGAGCTGAAAACATTCAGAAATGGGCGGATTTAGGAGGAAAGACAAAAGAGCAGTCTTCACATCTATATAACCCATTATCTAATTCAGAAAACTTTTTATGGGTGCAGGATGAACTAGCAGGTATGGATGAAGCCGTTGAACTGCTAGGTTTTGCAACAGAAGGGATTTTAAACAAATTTTCAAAACCCTTAGAGGGTTGTAATCTAACGCTCTGGGAGTGGGGCAAAGAACTCACAGATGGACCAGGTTGGTTGTAGTTGAAAACTCTCTCTGTTCTCATGGAAGGTTTAGTACGCAAGGCAGACTAGTTGCCAGATGAGAACCTGATTACTGCCTGATCATCTATTTCTTCAATTGAGATGCCTCTCAATTGTGGTTGTCTCTCATTTTCTGCTTCTGCTTGACTGTCACTATCCCAAAGATCTAATGCCCATTCTTCAGGCATCTTAATATCCTTGTGCTTAACTATTTTGGGAGCAGTTAATTGTGTGCTATTACTGGAAGATGTCCAGATGGTAGAAAGACCTTCTAGCCCTTGGGCTTTTCTGGGATTAATCATTAAGGGTATAACCTTATTGTACAATCTATAGTGAACCAGAAATGTCAGGGAATGGTCAACAAACTTCTTCTTCATGAAGAGATTCATCGTCTTGAAGTTATATTCAAGAACATCTTTGAGGTTTCCATCTTTTAGACTAACTGGGAAGTCTAATAGGCAATCTACATAGATTGGACCTTTGGACATTGAATCACAACCAGCACCAAGAAGGGAATGAGACAATTTGTAAAATCGGGCATCTTTCAACATCATCATTACGATGATAGGTAAGCCTTTTCGATAATGGCCATAGATTCCTATTCTAACATACGACAGATACATGAACTGTGGATTATCAGAACTAGCTAAGGCTTCTTTCTGAAACTTTGCTACAAGAGCATCTGAGAAAATATTTAACTTGCCCTTACTACCACCTATAACAACATGTTGTAGGGTGGCGACATGACAACGTTGCGAAGTTTTATAACCAAACCAATTCTTCAAACCTTATTCTTATTAAACATATCTATTACACTCACCGAACTGTGTTGCTCTGACAATCACTGTTATACCAATACATACAAACTTCTACCAACCAAGCTGGTTCTGCCTACCTCTATCGCTGGTCACCAGTTGTATCCACAAGCAATGTATGAGCGCGATGTATATTTACAATATACAAGCGCGAGATGCAAAACAAACATACAAACTATTCTTTGACTGGCGTTAACCTGCATGTACCAAGTCCTTGTATCTGCAGAATGTATGTTTGGACATACATTCAGAATATACAACTCAAAATATACATCTACTGAATATTCCTTGGAATATTCCCTCTGAAAATAGTTGACCGCTAACTTTCCCTTGTATCAACCCAATGTATATTTGAAATATACATTCGTCACATGCAAACCATGAAATGCAATTAAGGGATACACACGAACTATCTCAACCATACAACTGAAGTATACACACAACCTGTATACAAAAGACATATACTTAAAAGTTGTATATCCTGACACACTTTGTAAACATACAAAAGCCAATATGCATTCTGCGGGATATTCTCCTTGACGCTTGTACCTTTGGCTCCGCCGTTGACCTTTTTTTATGCATCAAGGATTTCTCTCTCCTTTGTATCTGCGAAGGCTTGTATGTTTCAACATACAACAGCGATTATCCCAAAGCAATATACTCACAACATACAAATGCGATATACTCACGGATTGTATGCGACATACAAACACTGTATATACATCAAATGTATATCAAAGCAAACCCTCAAAATTTCACAAATTTCACACAGAAAAATCCTAGGATCGATCTGATTTGTTTTCTTAACAATCTTAACCTAGATTTCTACCTTCAAAACCTAGTACATGAGGATGCTAGGGTAAATCATTGTATGCTATAGCTTGATCCCAAAAACATGAAATACATAAACAGAAAAACAAAAAAGAAATATAAATTACTGTACATGGCCATTCCACCGATTTAGAGAATTAACCGGTGGAATGGATAAGTGAATCCATCTTGACTGCCAGAACAAGAAAATCATGTACACAGTAAAATGATATCAACATGATCTTCTTGATTCTTATTGCAGAAAATATAAGTAATTGCTCTGTTCAGTTTCACAAACAACTTCAGCAATACCAAAAACTCTACAACTAACTGTTCAATGCATTCTTCTAAAGGATCTGAGCTAGGCTTATAAATAACTACTCAACAAGAGTAGTACAGACTCGATTCGCAGTGGCTGGGAGTCTTCCAAATGGCTGGGAGAAGACAGCTAGCATAACAAACTTCTAACTAACTGCACAAAAACCTAGATTGACTTAAAAACATAGGAATTGGTCACATGGACCTTATTACATCATAATGCATGAAACATACTATATTTAGACCTAATCTATATTTTGAAGGGGTGCTCCTGCACCACCCCCCTTCCCGAATATCACCCCCCCTTTCCCGAATATCACCCCCCCTTCCCAATATCACCCCCCTTCCAGAATATCACCCCCCTTTCCCAATATCACCCCCCTTTCCCAAATATCACCCCCCTTCCAGAATATCATCCCCCTTCCCGAATATCACCCCCTTCCCACCTATCACCCCCCTTCTCGAATATCACCCCCCTTTCCCAATATCACTCCCCTTCCTGAATATCACCCCCCTTCCTTTTTCGGGATTCATAGCATTTAATTCGTAGGTCCAGTAGGTGGATTCCCGCCAAATGCGGACACAATAACAAAACAAGGGAAATGCAAACAGGATATATATGCAGTTTTGTTGATGGCTGTGGTTAATGCATGTCTAACTTTCTGACCAGGTTTGCAGAAATAGCTAGTGAAACTTAATGACAGTGACATCATGAAAGAGGAAATCAGATCTCAAAGGAAGCAAAAAGAGATAAGAATGGCGATGAGAAGAAATAGTAGGTGAAACTTAATGGTGATGACATCACAGAGGAGGAGATTAGATCACAAGGAAGTGCAAGAAGTTAAGGCCTTCAATGATGAAGACAAAATGCAGATGGAAACATTATTACAATAGACAACAAAGGACATTTTGAGCTGCTAGGGTTTCAGAAGGGCATATTGTGCCCAGATCTAATGCGTGTCGATCAAAGATATTTTGGGTGGGATTTCTCCACCATTGATGTTGTAACTAGAGGTTTGAACCATTGTTTAAACTAGGGTTTTGGAACTATATTAGGGATGGTCATAGCTCTATATTCCCCCCCTTTACACTATAAAACTCTACACAGGGATTTTAGTAATTTAGCTTAGCATTTAGGAGTAGAAGAAGGAGGTTGCCTGTGTTTGCAATAAGGAACATGTGGAACATCCTGCTTCCTTAGTGTATCTGTAAGGCTTGTAAGTTTTCTGTAATTTGATTAATGAAGCTAAGAGTCATTCATACATTGTAAATCATATATGACTGTCTATTTTGAATACAAGTGAATCTGGAATTCTGCATCTACCTTCTGAGTGTTTTCTCGCCCTTCTTTGTATTTGAAACATTATCTATTAAAGCTTGCAATCTTAGATGTATGTTTGTGAAAATGCTTAGAACTTACATTTTAAGATTTAATCTGTGGATTTGATCAATTTGTTGTATTACTTGTAAAGTGCATAACAGAACATTTAGATCCTGTGGTAGAAGAATGGAGTTTAGTTTAGATTTCTCTAACTTTTCCCAACCCATCTAAAATAATTAGCTTAAACGTAGAAATTTAAAGGAGACTATATCATATTTGAAAGAAATAGGAACAACTGACTTGAAAGTAGGCAGTTTTCATAATATTGAAGAAGACAAAAGCTTGCAATAACATAAATCATACAGAGCTTTTGTAACACAGTAACAAGTTTATGCAAAGGAATGAACAACATGCTAATATTTATGATCTTTTGCATAATATGAGTCCAGTAAATCATCATGAAACCCTAAATCACATAAGGCCCCTTGAACATTACAGCTTCACATCAACCAACTGAATTGTCTCAATAGGTCAAGACCTGACCATATTCAACTTGGGATTAAGCAAATCTTAATCGATTTCTTCATATCTTTCAAGTCAGTTTGGTTCATTTTATGTGAATTTTAACTACTGTTATGACTGTGTTAAAACAATCATCAACATTTTTTTTGGATCTAGAAGGAGGGCCTAATAGGATTTAAGGTTGATTTTCTGAGTTTTAATGCTTTATTCTGAGATATGTTAGATCTCATAGAATTTCAAAAAACCTAAAAAAGTTGAAACAGAGTGCCATTTTCAATGGACTCATATGGGGACAATTTTCAAGTTAGCATTCCTTCATTTCAGGAAGCTTTGAATAGACAGCTTTATCCTAAAAATTTATCTAACTATGGCTCATTTGGAAGGTGTAGGATACATAAGTCCACAGAGCATGGTTAAATTAATTGTCTAACTTTTCTTACAAGGTTAGATTTGGCTTTAAAAGGACTAATCTCTCTCTCAGATGTGTATAAGGTTGAAAGTTGGCAGGAAAATGAGGAGATTATGGAGCACTAGGAGGATGCATTATTAACAATCATTAATTGTTTAGAGAATGCAAGGATTGAACCAATGCTAGAAATAAAGGATAGTAAAATCTCTTTCCTGGAATCATGTGATGGTAAGAAAAATAATCTACCTTTTTGTCAAGGTCTAAGTATGATTAAAGTTAGTGAAAGGTATAAATATCCTAAAAAATACAGAGAGGAAATCACATCTCATGTTCATTTTCTAGATGATAAGCAGAGAGGATTTAATGAAAAGGAAAAGAAAAGTGAAGTTGGTCTTGATGTATTTGATAAAAATATGGAATTACTAGGGAATACTTGTCAAGAGGAAATCTCTAGATCTAACCTAAAAATTTTTAATGAAAATGATTTGGCAAAGAAATGTAAACAAGTATTGGCAGAATTAAAGTGCACTAAAATTGAAGAGGTTTCTATATCAGCAAATAATGGAGTCATAGGAAAGGATAGTAAAACATCTTTCTTAGAGTCATTTTATGGTGAGATTGATAGAGGTTCTCTACTTCCTAATACAGGTAAAGGGGAGTGCAGGTATAAATCTTTCAAAACTTGTAGAGAAGAAACCATTTGTCAGGATGAAATCTTTGATGCTGATCCTAATGCTTTTGGTAAAGACAGTAAAACGTCTTTCCTTGAGTCATTCTATGGTAAAGGGAAATGTGAACAGATGGAAGAATTACAGTGCACTTAAATTAGAGAGGTTCCTATTATAGAAACTAATGGAGTCATAGAAAAGGAAATAAGTGCTAGATTACTAGCTGACTTCTTTAAATTAAATGATCAAGTTCAAGATTGTTGCAGGTCAATGGAATCAGACTCGCTACTGAATAGAAAATGTGAGTTATTTGATGAACACTTCTTGAAAATGGAAGATACAGAGGATCATGCTATTGTTGTGCATAATCAGGCATCACCCCAACATTATTTTGAAAGTGAAATAGGGGAGTATTCCTATCAATCAAAGGATGTCATCCCACCTTTACACTCAAATGATTTAGAAATGATAAATTTATGTATATCAGGTTATGATGATGAATATACTCACTTAAGTGCTGATGTGCAGGGAACTGATGAGAACATTGATAAGTTTACTGAATTTGAGGATAAACTAAACATCCAGAATGAAGGAACAAAGTTGGATAAAGATGAAATGATACATCTAGAGTCATTCATCTTTCAATTTGAAGAGAAACCTAACATGGAGCTAAGCAATGAAAGTACAAAGTTAAAGGGAGGACCAACTGTCAATAAACAAGCATGTCCAACAGAGCCAGAAATACATCAGGTGGTCTCTTTCCTTTCCTCAGTAAGTGATGTTGAATACTATTTTGATTATGGAAATTCAAGAGATAGGACATGCATATGGATTAATCATGAACATGATGAGCTGCCTCAATTGTTGATAATTGAGAGTTATTCTGTTAAACACAGTGAATTTAGAATACAAGAACATTTTTTAGAATATAAAGATAAATTTGCTAGGGTTAGAACCATAACTAATGCCCTGATGCTCCTGCACAATCTAAGGAAGTATGCAAATGTAGGTGTCTTTGGGTCTTTTCCTGGGTTTTATTTGCCTTGTAGGGTTTTGTGTATAGTTTCGTAGGTTAGTGGTTTGTACAGTCTGCTTGTTTTGTTTCCTTTGTGGTTTCCACAGGAATGTTTGTTTTTCTTTGGAGTATGAAGGAGAAGACCAACAACCATTGAAAACAGTAGGAAATTTAGAACATTTAGGTTAATTATTTGCAATTTATGCATACCTTGTTGTGACTGTCAGGAATGTAGAAAGTTGTTTTACTTGTTAAATTTTGTATTCAATAAGAATGGGTTGAGTATTCAAGGAATGTTTCTCACAATGACACACCTAAAATCCTTGGGTCTGTTGAACTTACCAGTGTAGATATTAGGTGAAAAATCAGAGGTCACCCTTGCTACCATTACAATTCTCAGCTTAATTCTAGCAAGTGACCATTCCTTGCATCATGAAGTTACAAATGCAATATCTTATGAAGTTCTATCAAATACAAGTATAAAAAGAAATAAATAAATAAAGTGGATTATACTGAAAATCCAAATTAAGCCATCTAAGTAGTTCTCTACAGGGGCTGTAGATGCTCGCTGGTAGTGGGGCTCTACTTAGGAGAATTGTAACGATAACCTTGTTGGGGCTATGGATGCCTGTTGGCAGCAAGGCTCTATCCAGTTGGCTATGAGGGAACATCCTCACCTACGTAGGCTAATATCAGTCACTGGTTTGTTCAACTAATCTTCAAGATGAGGATAATTAATCACATGCACCCACTTAAACTGAAAGGAAAGTTCATGCACCTTATTGAATACATTGAGTCTCAAGTTAGATGATGATTTGCAGGAGAGATAGTTAGGGGGTTATGAATTTATTTCATTCAGTTTTCCTTAATGATTTTAATTTGATTGTTTTGTTTGGTTGCTAGTTGTTGTGATGTTCACAACACGCCCCATTTTGCTCCTTAGCAAAATAAGGACCCCTGCTGTGGCTTGCTCCCTTGTTTTTGTGCTCTGGGCGGTAATGGTAAAAGAGGCAGCATCAGTCAGTATCTAGGTGCTTCATGTCAAGTGCATTTGTGATCTTAAAGTTTGACCCAAAATTTCAAAGTATGAATCTTTCCTTAGGAAGCTTGCCATGTGAAAGCGTGTAAAATTCTAAGCAAGCTTGCCTTTTACATCACCCTAAAATTCAGCCAAATAAGAGGGTTATGTGCGGTCAAAGTTCTAGTCAAAACTTGATATTCTGTAAGGGGGGTCATATTTCAAATATCGAATATCACCCCCCCTTCCCGAATATCACCCCCATTTTCGAATATCACCCCCCTTCCCAATATCACCCCCCTTTTCAAATATCACCCCCCTTCCCGAATATCACCCCCCTTTCCCAATATCACCCCCTTCCCGAATATCGCCCCCTTCCCAAATATCGCCCCCCTTTCCCAATATCACCCCACTTTCCCAATATCATCCCCCTTCCCGATATCACCCCACTTTCCCAATATCACCCCCTTCTCGAATATCACCCCCCTTCCTGAATATCACCCCCCTTCCTTTTCTGGGCTTCGTAGCATTTAATTCGCAGGTGTAGTAGGTGGATTCCCACCAAATGCAGACATGATAACAAAACAGGGGAAATGCAAATAGGATATATATGCAGTTTTGTCAATGGCTGTGATTAATGCACATCTAACTTTCTGACCAGGTTTGCAGAAATAGCTTGTGAAACTTAATGACGGTGACATCATGAAAGAGGAAATTAGATCTCAAAGGAAGCAAAAATAGATAAGAATGGCGATGAGAAGAAATAGCAGGTGAAACTTAATGGTGATGACATCACAGAGGAGGAGATCAGATCACAAGGAAGCGCAAGAAGTCAAGGCCTTCAATGATGAAGACAAAATGTAGATGGAAACATTATTACAACAGACAACAGAGGACATTTTGAGCTGCTAGGGTTTCAGAAGGGCATATTGCGCCCAGATCTAATGCGTGCCAATTAAAGATATTTTGGGTGGGATTTCTCCACCGTTGATGCTGTAACTAGAGGTTTGAACCATTGTTTAAACTAGGGTTTTGGAGCTGTATTGGGGATGGTCATAGCTATATATTTCCCCCCTTTACACTGTAAAACTCTACACAGGGATTTTAGTAATTTAGCTTAGCATTTAGAAGTAGAAGAATGAGGTTGCCTGTGTCTGCAATAAGGAATGTGTGGAACATCCTACTTCCTTAGTGTATCTATAAAGCTTGTAAGTTTTCTGTAATTTGATTAATGAAGCTAAGAGTCATTCATACATTGTAAATCATATATGACTGTTTGTTTTGAATACAAGTGAATCTAGAATTCTGCATCTACCTTATGAGTGTTTTCTAGCCTGATGCAGATACTGTTGAAGAGTATGAAGAGGTAGCTGAAGATCTGGATGCTGAAGACCAGAGGTTGGCAAAACTGTTAAAGGCAGTGCAGAGTGAAAAACCTAAGGTAAAGGTTGATGTTACCAAGTATACTGGAAGCTTGAATGAAGATGATGATGATGAGGTTGGTCTGCAGACATTCATGCTACATGCGAAGGTTATAGTGTGGATGCCTCTGCATCATAGTGGTATCAGAGCTCAGCAAAAGGTCTGGGCTGTTGTGTGTTGATTCTGTCACCGAAAGGGCAGAGGTAAGAGATAGAGTTGATTGTGTTGTGATTGAGAGGTTGACAAAATGCCTCCTAAAGGTAGTGGTACTGCAAGGGAATTGCAGGAAATGAAGGAGAAACATGCTAGAGAGATGAGGAAGATGAAGGAGCTTGCTGAAGCACTTCAAGCCAGGCTGACAGCCCTGGAAAAGAACAAAAAGAGGGAAGTGGAAGACAGTGAGTCTGAAGAAGATGCAGATACTGTTGAAGAGTATGAAGAGGTAGCTGAAGATCTGGATGCTGAAGACCAGAGGTTGGCAAAACTGTTAAAGGCAGTGCAGAGTGAAAAACCTAAGGTAAAGGTTGATGTTACCAAGTATACTGGAAGCTTGAATGAAGATGATGATGATGAGGTTGGTCTGCAGACATTCATGCTACATGCGAAGGTTATAGTGTGGATGCCTCTGCATCATAGCCCTTCTTTGGATTTGAAACATTATCTCTTAAAGCTTGCAATCTTAGATGTATGTTTGTGAAAATGCTCAGAACTTACATTTTAAGATTTAATCTGTGGATTTGATCAATTTGCTACATTACTTGTAAAGTGCATAACAGAACATTTAGATCTTGTGTTAGAAGAATGAAGTTTAGTTTAGATTTCTCTAACTTTTCCCAACCCATCTGAAATAATTAGCTTAAACGCAAAAATTTAAAGGAGATTGTCTCATATTTGAAAGAAATAGGAACAACTGACTTGAAAGTAAGCAGTTTTCATAATATTGAAGAAGAGAAAAGCTTGCAATAACATAAATCATACAGAGCTTTTGTAACACAGTAACAAGTTTATGCAAAAGGAATGAACAACACGCTAATATTTATGATCTTTTGCATAATCTGAGTCCAGTAAATCATCATGAAACCCTAAATCACGTAAGGTCCCTTGAACATTACAGCTTCACATCAACCAATTGAATTGTCTCAACAGGTCAAGACTTGACCATATTAAACTTGGGATTAAGCAAATCTTAATCGATTTCTTCATATCTTTCAAGTCAGTTTGGTTCATTTTATGTGAATTTTAACTATTGTTATGACTGTGTTAAAACAATCATCAACAATTCCCATTTTTTCCAATAATAGAATCATTGGGGCATTCTTGTATTTGACGAAGTGGTGATTATGCCAACTTAATACTTCCATCAAGTTTGGAATAGGTAGGAGAGTGTTTTATTCACACCACTTGGGTTGTGTGTTGAGCCATCGGATCATCATTGAACTTGCCATGTATGCCTATTCATTTTTATGCACTTATATGAACCATTTTTGGTAAATTCTCTTAGACCATTCAAGGTGCACAACACCTATCTCAACAATTATGTATTTATGGACATTCATTATTCCTTTTGAAATAATGCTGCATGCCCTAATCCATTTGCACATCATCATAGCAACATCATTGAGAATTCTAATTGCATCACTTGAGCATACGTCAACATACATCATCTTAGGCATATTGTATGCTTACTTCTTGTCATTGATCTTGGTTTATCACCATTGAATTGGTTTGCCTAGGGGGTTGATTGAGGAGAATATGACCATCACTTAGCAAGTTCCCAAACTTTGATTATAGACATCACCCCACTTCAAACATAGGTACAACAAGTTGAAATAAATTTTCTACAACCATCTATTCCTTGTCAATTCACTTCTATAGGTCCAAATTGTTCTTCATGAGTGGACATTGATTCCATAGGTGCATATCATTTTACAGATGTTGTGGGATTCATCTGACTAAGCCCTAAAATTTTGACACATTAGTGAATCAATTCTTAACATCTTTAGACGCATATTCCACCATAAAAAAATTAGCTAAATATTGTTTTTAATTAATTTAAATTCCATAATAAATATTTCATTTATTATTTCAATTCTATCATCTTAAATCTAAGTTGATTGATTATTTATTTTTTTTAATTTATATTTTCCCTCCCCTCCCCACCTACACACACATTGGTTTGATTTCTTTTTTTAATATGAAGATTTGTCTGAAGAATATGCAAGTCTCCCTATATCCTCCCACCCACTAGTGAACTAGGCGACCAGATAAACCATACCTACCATGTCAATGGGACCATAGAGAATAGGCAAGTCTCCCTATAACCTCCCACCCACTAGTAAACTAGGCGATCGGATAAACCATACCTACCATGTCGATGTGACAATAGAGAATAGGCAAGTCTCCCTATAACCTCCCATCCACTAGTAAACTATGCGATTGGATAAACCATACCTACCATGTCAATGAGACCATAGAGAATAGGCAAGTCTGCCTATAACCTCCTACCCACTAGTAGAACTAGGCGATTGGATAAACCATACCTACCATGTCAATGGGACCATAGAGAATAGGCAAGTCTCCTTATAACCTCCCACCCACTAGTAAACTATGCGATCGGATAAACCATACCTACCATGTCGATGTGACAATAGAGAATAGGCAAGTCTCCCTATAACCTCCCACCCACTAGTAAACTACGTGATTGGATAAACCATACCTACCATGTCAATGAGACCATAGAGAATATGCAAGTCTGCCTATAACCTCCCACCCACTAGTAGAACTAGGCGATTGGATAAACCATACCTACCATGTCAACGGGACCATAGAGAATAGGCAAGTCTCCCTATAACCTCCCACCCACTAGTAGAACTAGGCGACTGGATAAACCATACCGACCATGTCAATGGGACCATAAACTCCAAAGATTTAATCCAAGGTTAGATGTAGTAAATACTAATACCAACCATCAATGTAGTCCCCAAAACAAATGTATATATTTTTTGAAGTCTGGTATTTTTATCATTTGAGGGTAGGTTTTGTGGGGGCTGAAGTCCAAGTAAACAAAGTCTTGGTCAAGCAACATGTCTTGGTCGCACGTTTCTAGAAAATTGGTCAATTTTGATGACGTTGGCGTGATTCGAACCGCTGAGCTCACAGCTCCATATAGAGATTTCCCGACGCCTTATGCTGCATTGCAAATAAGAGTTTGGATGTAGCAGATCAAAGATCGAATCCCGCAGCCTTCCTTATCTCAATATCAATTAGAGGCAATGGCAACATACTATCATGGATTCAATGCTAGCTTTGATGTTGATTCTCTTGTTATAATTAGCGAAAAGGATTGCAGTGTAATGGACGACGTAGTGGCATTTGAGGTCCCTCCTTATGCTACCCCTGAAGCTTCCTTGAATTCGAGCTCCTCAGAGGATTTACACAATGCAGAGGGATTTAATCAACTGGCGGTTAATTTCTTGCCCTATAATCAACACACCGTGTTCGCACAGAGTGCCTTCTGCAAATACATTAAAGCTAATTCAATGGCCGCTGTAGATTCTTTCAAAACCGGCCAGATTTTGCACAAGAGATGTTTAGGTTTTCTCAGAAAATTTGAAAAGAAGAGAAAATTGACAACACAGATGTCAATGCAAACTGCTTCTGCTCCTCCTCATCAACAACGGCAAGCAAAATCAGGGTTTCAGAACAAATCGACGTTGGACCATATGTTAGCCGAGCGGAACAGGAGAGTCAAATTGAGACAGCACTTCTCAAATATTTCTTCTCTCCTGCCTGTAATTTCCAAGGTAATTAAATTATTACGGTGTTATCATGATTTTTTTCCCCGCAAATAAGTGATGTTACGAAAATTTGGAGTCATTAGATTGTTCTGCTGCTTTGACATTTTGGAAACTAAGAACACGAGGTTTTCAGTCAGTATAAAGTGTTTTCGGAAAGAAAATAGAGTTTAAATCAAAAGAAATTTGAGAACATTCTTTTGTCAAGAGCTTAAACAGAGGATATGTAGTAATTTTTAAATTTAATCCAAATAAATTGTCCTCGAATAAAAAAATTCAATTTTTTCCCAAAAAATCTGTGCTCCTCTTTCAGTACTGAAAACAAAAAACACCTGTAAATTGAATGTTCTGGATTTAACATAAATCTGTGCTCCTCTTTCAGTACTGAACAAAAAACACCTGTAAATTGAATGTTCTGGATTTAACATTTAACTCCCAAAAAAATCTTTACACAGTTAAATCCAGAAACATTCAATTTACAATATTATAGACTGAAAATTTGATGTCTTTAAAAAAACACCTATTTTTTTGTTGCAATTCTTTCCCTGCGTCTGACTTCTAAATGTCCTGTTTACAGAAAGATAAGGATTCAATACTGACAAATGCCACGAGCTATCTGAAGGAATTAAAGCTCCGTGTGGCTGAGCTCGAACAACAAAACCAAATATTGCAGGAATCAGTTTCCACAAATAAAGAGGGAGGAAGTAGCGGGTTCGAATCAACGGAGCAGCCATATAATTCAAACAACACATTCATTTATCGAAGCAATGAAGTAACTCTGGAGCAATGCAAGGAGGTCCCCTGCCAAGTAAACATGAAAATAACTATACAGAAAGATCAGTTTTCGTCCCCAACAAGTCTTCTGATCAAGCAACTAGATCTGTTGAAAAGAAAGCAACTGGAACTCCTCTCTATCCAATCACATACAGAGCCATTTCAATTTTGCTCTAACATTCTCCTGAGACCAAATGTATGTATTTGAATATAACCCTCTCCAGATTTTTGAGTTACAATTCTTATTCTCATACTGTTTTTAGAATTCTTCCTGTGCTCGTAGTTAGAAGGCTTATGAAATGTTTCATATGGAATATGCGCAGGGTGAGGCCTGGAATATTTCTAAGTGGCAAAATTTTGGCACAACAGTGAGAGAGTCCCTCTTATGAGGAGCCTTGAATTTTTCTGGGTCGACACTCAGTGATTTCCATGCTATGTACTTTCATGCTCAAAGTAGATTGTCTTCAGGAAAGAAATTTATGTGACTGGCACTGAAATCTGCCCACAAAAGTTGAGGAAAAGAAAGAAAAGATGTATTCTAGGGAACTTGCTTCCTATTGTAAAAAGAAATTTGAAGTGTCCAAAAGAAAGAACATCTTAAAATTAATTTATAAAAAAAATTTGTTAATTACTATGTGTAATGATGGATATGGATATGGATCTTTTTATAGTTTACAATGTTCGGCGACCCGATGATGATAGATAGGAAAATAATGATGTTAGATAGAGGAAAATGATGATAAATGTTAATCAAATAAATGTCTAAAAATTACTAAGCACGCACCCACGCACGCACACACACAAAATAAGAACTAAAACATTAATGAAAGGATGATTCATTAACCAATTACTTAGTTAAGTGTAAAGAGAAAGCACAAGAATTAAGCAATGACATTCAATTTTACATTCAATTTCACAAGCGTAAATATAAATGAATGAGAATAACATCTATCATTCTTTAACAAAGGTCAATACTCAATAAAGCAATGCTAGGAAACTCCATCTAGCTCACTCTTAACACACAATCATGGTCTTTCTAACAAAAGAATAAAATATGATAAAACATAATGAAAACACATTCATCATTGTATTTTAATCCCAAGCTACAGATATACATATAGTAGATCCTAGGGAACAAGTTTCATTTTCTATGTTTCCCTAAAAAGTGAACATTTCATCATGTTGTTCTCGTTTGCCCCTTTAGGCAAGCATTTTCCCTTTACCAGAGGCCAATTTGCCTCAATGGATATGCTAAATTCAACTAGGCAAATAGACATTCACCTCGACAAATCACCTTATGAAAATCGGTGAACAACCTCTATGAAATTGGTGAACAATCACAAAACAACAAGTATTGAATTTGACTAAAATTTACAAAAGAATTCATAAGGCATTGAGGAATATGGTTTCCTACAACATACTTATAAAAGGAAATCATTTCTACACATTTTCATAAAGACAAATTACTAGATCAAGCTCTAGCACATGCATGACAACTAGTGTTTTGAATCCGTTAAGAATAAGGTTTAAAAAAATAATTTATCATATAACTTTTGATCCATAAATTTGAAAGAAAAATGCCACACATGCACTACTAGTACTGTAAGATTTACAACCTAAAATAAGCTTCATACAAGTCCACATGAACCTATGCCCATGAAGCAGAAACAAGACACAAACATTTCCTACTTTAACCCTATAAGAAAAGACTTGTAGATATTAGATCTAAAACATTTTTAGCAACATAAAAATAAGCACTTAGAAATGAACCAAGAATGAAACAAAATGTAAGGTCAAATTTTTCTTTCCCTACAATTTTAGCACTATAATTTGACCTTATATTAGTGTCTATCTCCCCTAGTATGTATTTAGGTCCATTTAGCCCTATCCTAGCCTTCGTCCCACCCTTGGTGTCAACGTGGGCTTGGCGTTTCTATATGTTGTGCAATTTCTATGTAAGTGAATAAATTTTTGTATTAACATGGTGTTGTTGGCAAGAGACACTATATGGATTCATGGTTGTTGTCATTGATGGCAACAAAGGTCATCCCACATATCTGCAAGTCATGGTGTGTCTCTATCGGAAGTCAGAATAAAGATTGTTGTGGTCCGGTGAACAAGAACAGAGCATGTGGCAAGGTCCGACAGATTGGTCTGGATCTCTCAGAGGAAGTGTCTTGGTGCAGTGTGGATTTGGGGAAGTCAAGAGGACTACCTTGAGTGGTATATTCCAAGGATTTAGCCTCTGGTGATGGACAAGGAAAAAGATATGAATAGTTGAGTACCGGATTCCTGAGAGACAGTGAAAACAGAGGAAGAACTGACTGACAGAGTATCAGACTACTTTCTGGATGTGCTACTGTTGATGGTAAAGGTTGTGAAGGCATGAATCATGTTTGGCCGACATGATTAATGATATCTACAAGTATATGCTTGATCCGCATTGCTTGGTGAGCAAGGATTCAGCCGACAGAACAGAGTTTGAAAAAAACTAGACTGTTCCGGATGCCGACTAGAAAGGTGATGAAATTACTTGTGCGGATATATATAGAGGATGGATTTAGTTGTGAAGTGTGTGACTATGTGAAGATATATGCGAAATAAGTGCAGAACAGAGCAGAAGTACCAAGAAAGATCCGGTATGTGAAAGGATAGCAGAATAAAGAACAGAGGAAAGATGAAGTGCAGCAGATCAGTGTACTAAGCCTAACCGGAACTGAACTCCAGCATATGCAGATGCTTCCAATCAGTTCAAGACTGTGATTCTTATCACTTTGTAGACAGTGTGTCTTCTTGTAGGCAGTGGGCCTCTTGTGAGCAGTGTGCTCGGGCAGTGAGCCCTAATTGGCAAGTGCCATTTTGTAATTTCCTATTCTTCTAACAGAGAATAATTTTTGGGTTAATCACCCCGTGGTTTTCTCCCTTAACAGGGTTTCCACGTCAAAAATACTGTCATGTGTTTCTTATTTCATGGTAATGTTTTGTGTTTGATTCAATGCTGCATTAATTAATAAGAAAGTTCAATAAGGGAAATAATTAGGATAACTGATTCACCCCCCCCCCCCCCCCTCAGTTATCAACAGGTGTCATGTTGTCATTATGTGTCTGTTGGCCTTGCTATACTTAGACGCCAACACAGTGCATCTAGATGTTTATGTGGCATGCTACCATTCTCTAAGGTTGTATCCATACAACAATTGTTCCTCACCAAATATGCCACCTTTCCTTATTTGAACATATGAATCTAAAGATCTAGAGTTCACCTTTGCATGCCTCCTCAACTTCCATACAAGCTGATTTTTTAAGCTCTCTCACTATCCTTTTGCATGGACATTGCTTTTGAGGCTTCTAAAGTGATTCTAGCACTCTACACCATTTTTTTAGCATTTGAACAACATTTTTATGATTCCAACATTGTCATCCATGAGTTCTTGCAATCATTGAGGATATACATGCTGTGATTGCACATCCATTGTTGCTTCCATTCTTCTTAATTTAGGTGACATTGTTCAAGTTATTACTATTTTGAATAACCTCTTTTATTACTGTTATTTATTGTAAGATTTCTTGTGTCTATAACACCATTGTTGGCATCTTGGGAACTCCAACTTCTTCTTATCCTCACACACACTAGGGTGTTGCTCCCCATAGACTAGGGACTAAATACTCATAGATTTATTTTTATATTATTGTTCTTAGACTCTAGATGCATGTAGGGTTTTAAGAGCACACATTATCCAATTTCTCCTCATTCCATTCAGTACCCATGGAGGTCAAAAGACCAAACAAGGGGCTTGACCATTTGTGACAAGCTCCTAAGTAGCCCTAAACTTCTCCTCTATCCCATAATAGGTACTTGGAGTCATTCAACTAGATAGAGTGTTTGTTATCTATCACCATATTTCAATATTCCATTTATTTCATTTAAAATGAACAAGTATTAGAGTGATTTTCTTTCATTTTGTGCATTCTTGTGAATATTTTATATTTGTCTTTTGTGCTATTTCTTCCTTGTGTGTAGATATTCTTGAAATTCATACAAAGGAATTCATTTTCTACTAACTATGGATGACAACTTGCAAACTGAACAATAGCACATGGGTTGGATGACAATGCAGTGTGCTAGCATCCTAGCCAGTGAATCGCCCAAACTGATTTCTAAGTTTTTTATTATGTTTTCTTTCCATTTTGAATATTCAATTTTTGTTTTCATGTACTTCTATTTCCAACCATTTACAATTTCTATTCCTAGCATTCCTTTCTTATTTGAACATAGTTTAAATAAGGAAGAAAATATAGATAAGGCTAAAGTAGTTTACTATTCTTCATCTTAAAACAACAAAAATAAACAGAATATTTCATTTCATTGGTCTTATCTAGTGTAATGTAGATTAATTGAATACCTTAATACATCTAGGTAGATAAATCAATTTTTCAATATTACATTTTGGTGAACCTATGTAGTTAGATAACTAAGTTCACATTTTCTATCAAACATCTCTACCTATATGTTTTGTGTGATGAAGATACTCATATTTCTTATGTTTTATGAGCTTCACCACACAATCATTCTTCTCTAATCGTGTTATTCAGAAAAGTGAGCATACAAACAAAATGACTTATTTTCATCATTCTATGACTCCTATTCCTACAACTATTGATCTTTCTAGTTATCTCTACAACTAGACTATCACAACAATTCACCCTCTGCCTACTTCTCCTACTACTAAATTTTATGATATGTAGGAATGCTTCAATCATGAAGCCACTCTTCACATGGGGAACAAGTCCAAGCAATCCATCATTTTTATTGACACTTGGCCATATCTCAAAACAAGCTTTTTACTAATGAGGGAATTCATCTTACTACTAGCCCTATTCTTGAGGCTATGTGTATGATTTTTTGTCATCATCTTGACGGCCTAGATTTCTTGTGTGGAATAGTGCTTATTATAAATCATGGAGGTCCTCTTTCTAGAAACCCTTCTAAAAAAAGAGTTGATTCACGTTCTAATCTAACTCATACCCAAATTCTCATTTCTCTCCCCACACCAAACACACATGTTCCTAATTCTATAAATGTTGCCACTTCTACTATCTTCCTGGTCACATGAGCACTTCATTAGGAATGGGACTCACGACCATGTTTGTGATTATGGGTTCATTCCTCTTTTGTAGCCTCTATACTTCACCTATGCGGTTGCGCTCTTTGGTGCATCTCAACTCCTACATTCTCAATATTTCATTATTCCTTGAACAACTATTCCCACTATCACTACTACTCATGCTACCACCACTTCTATGTCTGACACTACTACCACTCCCCTTCATTCCACTAATCCTATTCTTAACCAAATAATCCAAAACATGAGAAATCTTCAGTAGTAACTTGCATCCCTTTCTACCACTTTACAACCCATGATTATAGTATTACTACCATAGTTTACTCTCTCTCAACATTCTTTCTACATTTCTCCTTCATAATTTTGAGTTCCCCTATTTTGATAATTATAATAATAAAGGGGACCCGTAGACTCAAGTTTTTGCCTTCATTTCTAATTGCAATGAATACATCTTTAGTTACAAGCTATTAATGAAACTAGTTGTATGGTCCCTTAAGGAGACTACATTGGATTAGTTTTGCAACTTGCTCGACCATTCTCTAACTTCATTTGATCAATTCATTCCTCTATTTTTGCAACACTTTTAGGTGAATATCAACTTCTAGGTCACCTTTACAGACCTAATTCATTGCAAGCAAGGCCCTAATGTAAAAATCATTGATTTTATCTTTCAAAACTGATCTTTGTTTTCTCAGATTTTGTATCCACTCCTTTATTTTAATGTGCAAAGGGTTTTCATTAGAAACCTTCAGCATCATATTAGGGACACAATTTTACTTATGTGGTCTTCTTCTTTTCTACATCTCTACACTGCTCTTCAAGACTATTAGCAAATCATGAGCTAGTTTGAGGCCTCACCTTTAGGTTCCTCTTTTGATCCCACCTCTTCATTGGGACAATCTACAATCATACATTTCTAGGTACAAAAGTAACATTAATTTATTTTCACAAAAAGGCTCAAAACACAATCATTGTTAACGAAATTGATATTAATGTGCCTCCCTCTTCTTTAGCTAGCAATATCTACACAATCGTAATGTAATAATTGGTTCACAAAGTTATTTGATCCTTTAGATTCTATCCTTCAATAGCTCCTCTCAAACAATCTTGTTATATTACCCCTATTCACCCTCTCAATACTAATCATACCCTTCCCAAAACCTATGATGCTAAGACTTATTAATATCATCATGTGCCTAGACATGATACTAAAAAGTGCATCCTTCTTAGGCACCTTATTCAAGACCTCAAATATAGGTCATTGGTGTTAATGACAAATGGAATATAAATCTCTCACCACCAAGCTAAAATTTACAAATATAATCCTTTTCCTCAGCATACAAAAATTAATTTTATAGAACTTGTCCCCTACCATGTCTGGGCTAGACCAACTAATTCTAATCTTGCACTAGTCCCCTCTGTGATAGGTGTGGATCTTTATTCTAATCCTCTCCCATTCTCCTATATGGTGGGTGTAGTAGAAACTTAGCCTCATTCCTCTCGAGTTGAGCATGTCCCTAAACCCATGATCACTTTCTCTTCTACTAATTTACCTATTGGTGTATATGATGGTCCCTTGTATGTCTAGGCCCTAGTTAACTATAAACATCATTACAAAGGATTTTCTCTATGTTAACTAGTTACATAGAGATCCCTGACAGGGTGCTGCCACAATAATGGGTTACACTTTCTGGGACATCCTGATTTTTGCTGAAATCACATATTTTTAGAAAATATAATACTTTAAGCCTTTAAAGGTTCCATTTAAAGGATTTTAATTGAAGAGGGTTTGATCAAACCCCTTAGATTCAAACCCCCTTGGATAGAACCTCACTAGTTTTAAACCATACATATAATGGAGTCTCCTCTACACCTATCAAAATGCTGATCAAAAACCACTTTTGATTTACCTTTTGGGGGATCAAATGAATTCATTTAAAATTTATGTTTTGTAAGTATGTAGTTCTTATTATAAGCTTCCCAAAAAGTATAATTTTAAATATATTTAATTTGATTATTATGCTTATTTTTATTTCTTGTGAATGTAGGTTTTTCAATGAACATCAAGATCTTTGTTTCAGACATACGAAAAAATAGGAAAATAGAGAAAAAAATTCTAAAAAATACATGTCCTCTAGGCATTGATGTCCTTATTTCAAAAAAAAAAATTGAATTCTGATACATACAAAAAAAAGTTATGTTAGATAGAATACGCCCGTGTCTAAATTATAATTGGTTTGACTTCAAAACTTAATT
Organism: Cunninghamia lanceolata; assembly: GCA_027924645.1. Taxonomy (NCBI): domain Eukaryota; kingdom Viridiplantae; phylum Streptophyta; class Pinopsida; order Cupressales; family Cupressaceae; genus Cunninghamia; species Cunninghamia lanceolata. Next base: position 8,060,652 of record BSBN01001344.1, on the reverse strand, counting down.
AAAAAAAATATTCAACAAAACATTATGAAACCAAATGCATCTTCTAGATATTGGTGTTACCAATCTAAATTCAAAAGAATCACAATTTTACCCTTTGTATAAAAAAGTTATGTGCGACAGAATACACATCACTTTAAAAAAATGTTGTTTACTATTAAAAACTAGTTATCAAAGGAGACACAATTTTTTTTACAATTTAACTTCAATTTTTTTAAAAATATATATTTAGAATCTACAAATAAAATCTCACAAATCACTAGTTCTCATCATCTTCAAATTCTTAATGGTTTGGCAACTATAGGTGTTAGAAAGTGAAGATTTAGTTTAAAATGTTGATTTCAATGTCAAGTTTTGCCAAAAAGTGTAACCCATTATTGTGGTATGAACCCCCACTCTTCTTCAAGAATATCTTTACGCACACACATCAACTTCTCTATACCAAATAGATAGGTTCTATCATTCTATCCATCTAGGTTGGTCCCAAATCCCTTGATGTTCTCTATCACATTATTCATACATCAAACCATTATTGCATCCTCTTGGGCTACCCTTGGCTCAATGTGATGAAGGCTATACCTAATGTTATTCATAAATGTTTGAAGTTTCACCATAATGGTGTTGTTCACACTATTCCACATGGTCAGTTTCAACTACTTGCCATTTGAGGTAACTTCTCTCTTGATCATCACCCCTTCTAGGCCACCTCATCCATGCATGATTTTTATTTTCAAATTATATTAGAAGTATGTGTGATGGGGAAATATGGATTAATCAAATAACAATAATATAACCCAAACACCAATGAAATCTGAAGATAAAAAGGATTTAAAACAATAACAAAGATGATACTTACAACCCTTTACCTTTTGCCTTCCATTTCTCGCCTTTTCTATCTTGATCTTGATGGAGATGAATGTTGGCCCTTAGGAAGCTTACTTCCTTGCTTCAAATTCCTCAAGATGACAAGATGAAGTTGGCTAGGATACTTTGTGTGATTGAAGATGAGCTTCAAACAACATTATTGATGGATGATATGATATGAAGTGGTGATAGTAGTGGTGCCAAAGGTGCGCTTGTGTTTCTGCAGCATAAGTTTGCTCAAACGATGGATTATATCAAATGAAGAAGAAGAGGGTTGTATTTATAGACTTGTGTAGAAGAAGATCAATGGTTGAGAAGACAAGAGAAGATCAACGGAGGAGGATGGTTGAGGAACGTGCAACCAATAGAAGAAGGACATAGTCATTCAAAAAGAAGTTATGTTGAGTTAACTACTTTGTTGATGAGGATGAGTTTTGTTTTTCTTAAATTAGAATTTGTTTTTCTAATTTAAGAGCAAGTTTGCTTTAAAGATGCTTTAAAATTGCTTTTGCTTTTGTAACTCAGCTTTTTTTTTTTGTATGACAAGAAGAATACATTTTTAGAAGATAAGAAAGATTTTTGAAGATAAGAAAGCATAATTAAATAAATAGCTTTATTTAATTATTTGTAGATAATTTGGAGGAAAATAAAATATTAAATATATTTTATTTTGTGGAGATTTAAGATTTTATTTAAATAAAAATTGTATTTTATTTAAATTTGGAAGAATAAAAGATTTTAATTAAATAATTAAAATTATTTAATTATTTAGAAGAATGAAGTTGATGTAGATGAATTTAATTAATTAAATAAATGTAATTTATTTAACAATATGAGAGGAGATGAATCAAATAAATAAATAAATTTATTTATTTATTGATAGAGGAATGTGAAGATGAAATAAATATTTAAAATATTTATTTAAGTAGAGTCATGTCATTTTTAGGTGTATACATTTTGCCCCTCTTTGATGCAATGTGTTTTATCACGTTGTTTCAAAGATTAAAAATTTTTGACAGTGATACATGCCCCAGTTTTGGCCCTGGTACAAGTTTAACGACATGATGCCCCCTCGGGAGATTGGATGGGAAGAAGGCAGAAGGCGTGAGACAGACAATCTCATGAAGAAGAAGGTGAAAAGCAGGTTAGGACGGAGAAAAAAATGGGATATGTTTTAGAGAAACAAATATGGGAAGTAGTCGCAGTTGCCATACAGTCAGATATGGGTCACTTGCTATAGATAGGAGCTGAGTCCACAAGTTCTATTCATTTGCACACTTGTCCTTAGTTGATTGGTCTTTTGAGAGCTTAAGAGAGCATGGTAGCCAAAGAGATGGATATTCCACGCGAGGAGCACCGGTTTGAGCGAGTCTGATGGTTCGATTAGCCAGCAGAGGTAGGACCCCCAGTATGTAGTTTGTCAAAACTCGCAAAAAGTCATTTATTAGGCTCATTAATGGCTAGGGAAAAATACTTAGATAGATGTGCCAAACTGTCATTCGGCGCATATGCATTCCGAAGTGGCGTATATGTCATTATGTGGCGCATTTGAGATATACTTCGGCGCGTCTAATAGTTTGGCGCATACAAGCTTGGAATTGATAAGCGATTTCTGAGATTGTCGAGAATCTAGTCAAGAGATGATATGCTTGTTTTGATTAATTTGATATGTGTTGGCTAACGGATTTGTCCTTATGCTGAAAATAATTTATTCTAACTCTTTACCCTTCTTTTAAAGAACAAATGAGTTAAACAACAAATGGGTGAACCTTTTAAATTAGTTCCCCTCTGAATTTAGGTACAGCTCCCTTTAAGATTTTCAGTGAATTTAACCTATTCAACTAACCAAATGCATTTTTAACTAGAAAATGCTTAAGGCAAACTAACATTCATACATAACCATGTCATGAACGCAATAAATTTATACAGTAACGGGATAGAATGTACAGATTCTACTTTGATACGTTCAAATACATGAATACATTCATACAAACTTGCTGAACCAATAAAGAACAGAACACATATGACGAATTGTCTAAATAAAGAGCAATTACCAGATGAAAGGAGATTTTACACAGAAAATCTAATTCCACACATTCAGATGCACAGATCTAAAATAGGCAGTAATTGTTTCTTCTTCTCATTCACAGATGAAAATTATTCAGACAATTATCACGTAATGTAAAATATCAACCGTTCAGCCCCAAAAACTTTCTTCTTCTTTTCTTTTCTCAAACTCCCCCTCTTTTCAAAATATAAAAACATATATATATGAATGCCTTAACTGTGTCCTTGAGCAAATTAAACCCAGAGTTAACATAACTCTGACCCGTACGGGATTTAGTTTTTAACAACTGATTATAAAAGATCAAGATTGCTGGAAATAACATAAATAAAGGAACTGAAAGAGAACGAGCCAATGAGGTTATGACTGGAGCGACGGATCAGCATCTCTTGATTTGCTATCAGTAGCCTAGGAAGCATGTTGGGTCTTCCACTCCTAAAAGGCAGCAATGAACTCCTAAATTTTAGGGAAGTTTGGTATACCTATATGCTTCATTCTTGATTTCCAAGCTTCCTTTTTCCTTCGCATTTTCCCAAACCTTACCCTATGTTCTGGGAGTGCATCAATGCAGAGATAGAGCAGTGACTTGACTTTAGAAATCCTAGAGAAATCCACAATCAAAATATTACCATTTTCTTGAACAAAGTTAATTTTATCTCTAAAAGATTGAACCACTGCTTCAACATCTTCCACAGGATTTCCATCATCTTTTAAGTATTTAACCTCGATACATTGCAAATCATGTTGTAGTGATTAGGTGAATTCTGTTATCTCTTTAATTAGCTTTGTGAGCTCAAAGCGTCCTTGTCGAGATATGGAGTTCCTCCATTCAATATTCTTTTTGTTCACATATAACAAATCCTCATCCACACCAGTCAAGTTCTTTTCTACCAAAAACTTCTCCAGCCCATATTTCCAAACTTCCTCTATTTGGTTTATTACACTTGTCCGCTTACCTTTGTCTTTTGCCCAAACAGCAACCTGTGCTTTAAGATCTTCAACAGTGGCAACAGTCAGATCATATATATTTTTAATTTCATGAATATATTCAGTTCCTTTTTGTTCTATGTTGCCCAACCAGTTGTCAAATGTTTTTGAGACCATTTTGCTTCTATGAACTTGATCTAACATTTTTTGATTGACAGGTGATTTCGGGTTGAAAGACAAGGGGACCTGTGAGATCGGCTGTGGGTTAGGATTGTTAATGGCCTCAATGTACTCTGCCATTGAACGCAGAGCTTGTTTCAACTCTCTTTTGTCCTTCTCATCTTTCATTGTTCGACTGACCATTCTCTTAGTGGAAGCTTCAAGGTGGTGCACATCTGCAGCTCTAGAGGCAGTACCGAGATCTATCCTCTCCATAGTGAAATCATGCACTGTAGGATCTTGAACCTCTTCCTTAGTCACTGGCTTAGCTATTTCTGTACTCCAGTTACCAGTGTTTGGGTCAATATTTATTCTGGACGTTGTTTTGAGTCTCTTGGACTTGGGGGTCTTCCCCAGACATTTACTTACCATGTCCTCTAAAGGGAGAACAAAAGGAATCACTTTCTTTTTGTCAGATATGGAGCTCTCCAGCCACTTCGGTGTAGGGGCCGAGGTTGTCTTCCTGGACTTCTCTCCATCAGAGGGTTCATTTGAAATCATTAACATCTCAGGGGTCTCTAGAACGGCCTCTGACTGTGAACCAGTGTCAACTACCTCTGTTCTGTTTGGGCTTGCCTCTTTGTCACCCATAGGCTCTTCTGATTCTTCCTCTGAATTTAAATCAATAATTATTGTTTCAGAAGTCTGCTTCTTTCTTTTCCCTTTTGTCCTCAACCTGGTAACACAAGATGGCAGAATATCTGTGAGGACTCTTTTGGATCTCTTGGTGACAAGGCTTTTCTCAGTCGATGGCTTGGAAGCACCTGCACCATAGATAGCAAGAGGTTGATTAGAAGAGTCCATGGGAAGAGATGATGCGACCATTGAAGAGAATTGTTGGACAGTTTTACTCTGAAGCCCTTCCTGTCTCTTTTCTCTCAACCATTTCTCAGTCCTCCTTATCACAGGAAGGGTTTTAATTTCAATTCTGTCTTCCTCTTTCTTGCTCCAGTCCACCTCTGGAATGGGTAAGTGTTCTACCTTCTCAAATTGTGGATCAACCACTTGTTCATCATCATTAAAAATTCCAGAAACGTCCATGTTTAAATTAAGGGTAATTATCTGCCCCAAAGAAAGTCTACACCACAGCCTTCTCCTAACCTCAAATTCATCTGGATAGTCTTCCCATTAATCTTCCAGCTTAGGAAGGTGTGAGTGCCCTGTTCCAGAATCTAGGTTATCTTTGACAAACCGTTTACTGTCAAATTGAGCCATGGCAGTGAAGAATTGAAAATTGAACCTTTTGAGGTTCACCTCCAGATTTAAGGCATCAGATTTTGAATGGCATGAATAATGCCCAAGTTCAATAGGAAAAGCAATACCACAACCCCTTTTTGATGGGAATTTCTTATCAACATGTGCCAATTGCCGACATACCTCCATCAGTACAAAATGATCAAATACATATCTAGGAAACTTCATAGGTTCACCATCAAATCCTCCAACTCTGATATAAGTGAACTCAGAAAATTGGATGAAAAAGCTACCGTAGTTACTGATTAGTTGCATTGCTTCACTGGTCATTCTCTTACCCGGGTTGCCTGCCAGTTCATAGGTCATCTTTCCAGTGAAGACATCATTAATCCTTTTATAATTTTCATAACAATTTTTTCTTTGCAACTGTGAATAATATTCGTAAATTTTACTGTTCTCATCTAAAGGCTCATGAGGCAGGTCAAACCAATCTCTTGTGGATGCTAAACAGTAGAACAGATATGAAGACATAGAAATCCCTATTACCCAGACAATTACTTAAACTCTGATGTAGACAGTCGGCCACTATCTCAGCCCAATCCAAATATTGTTCGCCTTGAAGGATGACTTGTATAAAAAAGTACATCCAGTCCTCCCAGTAATAGGCATGCTGATTGCCTCTCAGTCTGTGCAACAACACCACAATATCCCTTCCTATATCAAATGATCTCTAGTAAGGGGCCTGGGCAGCCTTAAACCGCCCTTTTGAAATTTTAGCAGCCAGTTCCTCGCTATTACACTTTTGTAAGTTGGTCTCTTTTCTGAGAAATATCCATTGGAGGCAGTAATGTCAAGACTGGAATACACCTCCTTAGGCGGTATCTTCATCACAGACATGAGGGTTTGTCTGTCAACATGGAATAACACATCCCCGTCTGCTTTTTTGACGCACCTATCTTGGGGATCGTATCTGTTCATACACTCTTGAACTAACTCTGGGTAGAATATAGCCTGAGGAAAGGCTGCGGCTTCAACTAAACCACTGTCTAAAATTTTCTTCATTGTGGGGGTTTGAACATGGTTTCTAGTTCTTTCTATCAATTCCTCTAAATCATATTGAACTAATGCGGTATCTCCAAATTCTGAGTGAGAATAAGTGAGACCAGGGCCATGTTCATCCCCCAAACATGTAGATTTCAAAGACATACTTGGATGATTATAATAAAACACTTCGAATTTCAAAAATAATAGAAATTCGAGAGGCTCTTCTTTCCAGTATAAGAATTCGGAATAGCACAGGGGAAACAGAACTCACCTTCAGGATATTTGAATTTACTGCGAAAACTTAAATAACGAGAGCCTTACACTTCCAGCGCTATCCTTCTCCGCATTGCACAGCATGTTTTCTTGCTAAAATTAGCTTGTTCTTGGTTAATAATGGCACTTACCAGAATGAATAATTATTGCTCGGAACAATACGTGCCAAAAATATTTGAAAAGACGTGAACTCTGATTTCTTCATTAATAACAAGTAATGTTCATGCGCCATCATGAAGTACAATGATTATCCATAGTTTCTGCTAAATTAGAGCTCTCAGTTTCATGATGAGTTTCTGACAAATTTTCCTCCAACTTTCTCGCTAAATTTGACTTAGAAAGCCGCGGGAGCAAACGGGACCAAAATTACCAAATCTTCGAACTTATTGAACCATTGAAACTTTAGGACATGGTTCGATGCAGTGGTTCAATGTGATGGTTCAAACATGCCAACTGGACTTTATAGGTAGGCAAAAGATTAACTTACGGAAACAGGGACTTGACTCATGAACCGTTGAACTTGTGAAGACATGGTTCAATACGAAGGTTCAACGACGCAAGTGTTATGTAGACCAACAAAAAGTTACGCGGCTTTGGTAAAAGGTTTCCAATTATAAAACAATGAACTATTGAACCTTGAACCATTGAACCCCGTGGAAGGTTCAACGATATATTAGTAGACAAGGAAACTACGTGACCCGACTCATAAGAAGACAATGAGTGCTGAACCTTAAGACCGTTGAACCATTGAACCTTGAACCCCGCTATAGAGTACGTGTGGAAGGTTTAAGTTCAACCCGAAAGTATGAAGACGCTTAAGACAAACAAAAAGATAGCTTGCTTTATATGACACTTCAGACATATTGAACCATTGAACTTTGAACTTTGAGAATGGTTCAGGTTCAAAGGTTCAAACCTTTTATACAAAGACGACACACGGGTAAAAATTGAAGGACTAAGAGTCGATTTACAAAGCAAAGTTATGACCAAAAATATAGTACGGTAAACTGACTCTTGTTTAAGAAATATTACCGATACATAAATAAATAAGGGTGACTCAAAAGGTAACATTGGCTCTAACTGGGGACTGCATTTTATGGCAAAATGCAGAGAACTCAGAAGCTCTGGTTTCACAGAAAATGGAAGAAAGAGAAGAAAGGAAACAGACCAGGGCAAAACAAAAATGGGAAAGGAAAACACAAAACCGAACAAAAGGGAAGACTATGTACAAAACAGGGGACCCTGTTTACAGACGATATAGTTCGAGATCCTGTCCATTATAGGACTGGGGTAAAACAGTTCCATCAGGATATTCCAGTTTGAAAGAATTTGGACCCAATACCTGGTGAATCTTGAAAGGCCCACTCCAGAGCGAGTCAAATTTGCTATGTGCACCTTTTGGTTCTCTCCTTCTGTCCCACAGTAATACTTCATCTCCTTCCATAAATTTCTTGGGTCTTGTCTTCTTGTCAAAAATTTCTTTGACCCTGGCCTGATGCACAGTAATTTGGTCAACCAACTCATTTCTCTCTTCTTCAATCTTGGCTAAATACATAATCCTCTTCTCCAGGGAATCTTGGAAATATTGATCCTCAATTACACTTTGCAGCTTGGCTGTAGATAGCTCTAGGGGTAAAGATAATTGGGCACCTATCCCATAAACTAATTCAAAAGGTGCCATCCCAATTTCTCTTTTAGGAGTTATTCTGTCGGCCTAGAGTGCTTCATACAACCTCTTATGCCAATCTCTGGGGTTGTCATTCACCAATTTCTTCATGATAGTAATTAGGTTTTTGTTACTGGACTCAGCTTGTCCATTCCCTTGGGGATAGTAATCTGATGAATGAGAAAGAGAAATACTATGTTCATAACAGAAAGAAGTCATTTCACCTGAAGAGAAACTGGTAGCATTATCTGCTACAATCTTCTGGGGCACACCAAATCGTACCAAGATATTTTCTTTGAGAAAATCACAAACCACCTCAGAAGTTGTTCTTTTTACAGGGGCTGCCTCAACCCATTTTATGAAATAATCTGTTGCTGTTAACATGTGGGTATGCCTTGCACTTGAGGGGGGTGAGATAGGCCCAATAAAATCCAATCCCCACTGTTTAAAGGGGTCTTCAACAACAACAGGCCTCAAAGGTAGGGCTGCAAGTTGTGGCTTTCTTGAGAACATTTTACATTTCTCACAATTGGCCACCCACCTATACACATCTTTAAACATTCCTGGCCAGTAGTAACAATTTCTGAGGATTTTGAAAGCTGTAACTGAAGAAGAAAAGTGTCCACCACAAGCTTCGTTATGGAAAACTTCCAAGAGTTTCTCTTGCTGCTCTTTATCTACACACCTCAGGAAAGTTCCATCTAACCCTTTCTTGTAAAGGACATCTCCCCAAATAACATATTTTGCAGCTTTTAGCTTCAAGTTTCTTTTCTCTTTAGGAGTCAGGTGATCAGGACAATCCCCATATGTAAGATAATGTGCCACATCCAGAAACCATGGATCCTGCAAGCTTACCAATAAGACTATGGGGAGTCCTTCTCCTTCTTGTTCTTTGTTCTCAGCAATCAACTTACATAAGCCTTGACCCCTGATCAGCTTAGTAGGCTTAACTTCCAGATCATATTCCTAAATTTTAGCAACCCACGTTGCTCTATTGTTTAATCCTACTTCTTGCTGAGTTAAAATACTTTTCACGGCTGAATTTGGAACAAATACAACTGAATGGGAATGAAGTATATAATATCTGAATTGTTTAACAGCTTTAACTACTGCGAAAGCTTGTTTTTCAACCAAAGAATATTTCAGCTGATGCTTCTTAAGGGGAACGCTCATAAAAGCTATGGGAAGCTCTTCATCCAATTTATTTTTCTGCAACAAAATACCTGACATGGTGTGTTCCGAAGCATAACAGTAAATGATAAAATCCTTTTGAAAATTAGGATTTACCAAAGTGGGAGTGTTTGCAATTGCCTCCTTGATATCCTCAAACACCTTCTTAGCAACTTCATTCCACTTGAAAGGTTGTTTCTCACTCATCATCCCAACAATGTGTTTTGTAATCTCAGCAAAGTTGGGAATGAACCTTCTAAGAAAGTTGATTTGACCAAAGAGGGACTTGACTCTAGTCCTATTTGAAGGGAGACTAAGCTGTTGAATTGCCTTGACTATCTCTGGATCAATCCTGATTCCATTCTTTGAGACTAGGTGTCCCAACAATTTTCCCTCAGTCACACAGAAAACTGACTTCTTGGGGTTGAGTGAAATGCCATGGCTTCGACACCTTTGCAAGACAGACTCTAGATCTCTCAAGTGATGCTTTCTATTCTTTGAAAAGACAGTCAAATCATCAAGGTAAATAACAATAATCCTGTTCTTCAGGTCTCTAAAAGATGAATCCATTGCCCACTGAAAAGTTGCTCCCGCATTAATCAAGCCAAAGGGCATTCGACTATAGGCAAAAGTTCCTCGGGGTGTGGTGAAAGCAGCCTTATGTTGATCTTCTACAGCTACACCTATCTGATTGTAACCTAAGAAACCATCCAACATAGACATCATTTCAGACCCAGCAACTGTCTGCAAGATGTGGTCCATCACAGGCAAGGGACAGTTATCCTTCAGGCTGGCTTGGTTCAAATTTCTAAAGTCGACACAAATCCTTATTTCTCCATTATTCTTTCGTATTGGAACAATATTTGCCACCCAAGTGGAGTGATGAATTGGATAGATAATTCTAGCTTTTAGCATCTTATCAATCTCCCTGAAAATGGCTTCAGCAACTTTTGGATTATAATTCCTCAGCTTCTATCTAAATGGAGCTGCATTTGCTTTCAAAGGAATATGATGTTGAAACTGTCCATGTCTAAAATTTTTGAGATCATCATAGCACCAAGCGAAAACATCTTTATATTTGATCAGCAATTTGATCAATTTGTTTTTCTCTTCCGAAGAGTAGCACTTACCAATGGATATCCATTTAGGATTAACTTCATCCCCGATATTTATCTTCTCATAATCCTCTGCTTTATCAGGAATACAGGGAGGTTTGCCTTTAACATATTCATCTCTTCGAGAAAATAGATGTTCTAGAGATACCAGCCCTTTAGGGATTTTGTTTCCCTTTAACTGAATGATGTCATCTCTTGGATTAATCCCAGGGTCAGGGCTGAATTCTTTACACTCTGTTTCGGAACCTTCAAAATAGGTCCCCAAGAACATTTCAGCATTTTCTAAAAACTTTCTAATCTGATTATCACTTTCAAAAACTTGCCAGTTCTCAACATTGTCGGGGACATTAGGGCGATATATCATTTCTATCCTATAAGAATCTTTCTTGAAATCTGGATGTGGCAAAAGGAGAGAAGCTGATACTGCTAAAGAATCTGCTCGGGAGTTTTGATCTCTGGGAATTGTTTCTATAGAGAAGGCATCAAAATATTCGATCTCATCCCATACCCTATTTCTGTAATGCCTTAGTCTTTCATTCTTAACGGAAAAGATCCCCCTTACCTGTTTCACAATTAGTTCAGCATCACCCTTCACCTTAAGTACCTTCACACCCTTTCCTTTAGCTTTAGATAATCCAAGCAGTAAAGCTTCATATTTTGCAGTATTATTGGTGTTTTTAAACTCTAGCTTAAAAGAGTAAGAAAAAATTTCACCTTCAGGTGAGATCAACACAACTCCAGCCCCTGAACCAGCAGTGGCACAACTGCCATCAAATTCCATAACCCATAAATCATCAGAATGTATAGACCTTTGCATTAATTCCTCTTTGGAATCTAACTCACAGCTCTGTTCAGAGGAGAGAAAATAGTTGCCAAATTCACATTCCTCATACAAAATCTGGGCCTTGGGATCATCAGAGGGATAGACAATGAATTTGCACTTGGGCTCAGGTTCCAATTTCACTTTCTGCTTCCCCACTAGGATTGTGGCTTCTGACCAATCTAGTTTGATTTGTCCACCTAAATCCTTGCAAAATGTCCTGCTCAAAAGCATTCCATAACTGGTAGGAATATCTGCTACCAGAATAGTCAATTTCACCCTCTTGTCAGGGTAAGCTGCAAGTGCGACTCGTGCATCTTTAATCTGCCCAAGCAAGGAAACATGTTTTCCATCCATAGAATAACATCTTCCAAATGTTTTTGTGAGTGATAATCCTAGGACTTTAGCCACAAAGGAAGGCATAATGTTATCAGAGGCTCCTGAATCTATAATACAGTTACTAAGTTTATGGCCATTGATAAACAGAGACACATAAAAAGGAGTAGGTTTGAAATCAGTATAAGGAGCATTGGTGGATGAATTGGGAGTTGTTTTAGAGGCAGACAAGGATGGATCAGATGAGGAAGCAAATAATCTAGCAATGGGGGATTCAGTATCAACCTCCAATTGATTCTCAAATTCAGTTTGTGCAGGACTACCCTTAACATGTTTGACTAATTTGTCAAGTTCAGTAGGTTTCAACTTGAGGTACTCAATAGGAGAAATTTGAATTTTTGCAGACTTACAGAAATCTACAATATCAAAAGAAGCATCTAGATCATTTCTATGTAGCAATCTATTTTCCTGAGCCTTCAAATTAGCATCATGAGTTCTAGTTAAAGGCTCCTTACCTTTGCCAGGTACTTCTTGAGTATTAGAGGATTTCATATTCCTTTGACTCCTAGTGAGCACAACGCATGAAGGATCTTCAAGGGTTACCAATATTTCACCCCCCCTTTCTGAATCAGATTCATATTCCAGGAAGTGTATCTCAGAGCCACCAAGTTCCTCGAAGTTCCTTTCTTCTTCTGTGGCTTCCCCTAACATGTCTTGAGTAGTAGTCATCTAAGTATACCTGAGCATTTCTGGGCAAAAATTTCCATCATGGTCGGTAGTCAGGTGAAAAATACACATGTTTCCTCTCCCAGGAGCAGCTTCAATAGCCAGTCTTGGCTGTGCTGATGTCAAGGGTAAATCTCTACCAGCATTTGCTTGTTGATTCAAATTCCTTCTGCTTATATCTTGATACGGTTGTTGGAAAGGGGCACCGGTCTTAGGTAGTTGCCTCTTTAAAGCAATCATATCATTAACCAACCTCTGCACTATAGGGTCCGTAGATGATGAGGGCTGGGCATTTGGCACCTGAACCTCTCTCTTCCATTTACTGGCCATAATGAGATCATCCTTCAATCTGACTGCTAAGGCTTGTGCAGTTGGCAAATCAGCAATTACACCTCTTCTGAGATGGAAGCTAATATCAGGAGGCATAGAATTAATAAAGAAACATTTTTGATTTTCACCAGACGGTCTTTTAGTAGCAGGGATTTTGTTCACAATTCTATTAAATTTAGCCACGAACTCCCTCATAGGTTCATGAATCTCTTTCTTAAGCTGAGTCAGTTGTGCAAGGAGGTAATGTTCATCCTCTGCACTTTTGAACCTATTTTCAAAAGCGGTCTTCATTTCGTTCCAATTTGTAATTGAGGAATCAGTCAGGTGGTAAAACCATTGTGCCGCAGTGTCAGTCAAAGTCTGCACAAAGAGCCTGATGGCGACATCTTGGTGTTGTACACCTAACACACTACATGCTGCTACAAAAGCACACAAATGTTCTTCTGGTGATGTTTTACCGTCTCCATTGAACCTGGGCAAATTTTCTCTTGCATTTTTAGGTAATGGATTTAGGTTGGCCCCTAGCTTCAGAGGCCCTATGGCAGCTCCCCAAGGTTGAGCCATGGGTAGAAAATTTATAGCTAAGGGGATAACAGTGCCTGAAAGGGTTAAAGCTTGACAGATAGGGGAAGTAGCAGGTTTGGGAGGGCTAGGGGATCTACTTCTAGCTCTTCTTGCACGAGTAGGGATATAAGGAAAATTAAGATTTTGCAGTGCTTGAAAGGTAGGGTCCTCAACTCCCTCTCTTCTCGAAGACCTAGTATACAGTCTGGAATCCAGCTTAAAATATCAAAACTGGATGGGCAGTTATTGATTTCTTTGCTGTTCTTGATTTCTTTGTGCTTCAAGGACTTGGCTTCTTGTTGTGTTTCGTGCCTGTCTTCTTCTCTGCCTGAGTAACAACAATCTCAGGTTATCAGCCAATTCCTCTTCTTGTTCTAATACTCTGCTTGCTCTTCTGTAATCTTCACTATTCCGACGAGTACGCCAAGCAAGGGTATTCAACTGGCCAATAATGTCTTCCTGCTCATCTTGAAATCCAAGGTTGGGTTGCAGAACAGGAATTATGTTTTCGTGCGGAAGCACCATTGTTGTTTCATATTCAGGTGACCAATCCTTAATTAATGATTGTATTTCTATTTCCCAAGTGGAGTCGCCAAAAACTGTTGGCTAACGGATTTGTCCTTATGCTGAAAATAATTTATTCTGACTCTTTACCCTTCTTTTAAAGAACAAATGAGTTAAACAACAAATGGGTGAACCTTTTAAATTAGTTCCCCTCTGAATTTAGGTACAGCTCCCTTTAATATTTTCAGTGAATTTAACCTATTCAACTAACCAAATGCAATTTTAATCAGAAAATGCTTAAGGCAAACTAACATTCATACATAACCATGTCATGAACGTGATAAATTTATATAGTAACGGGATAGAATGTACAGATTCTACTTTGATACGTTCAAATACATGAATACATTCATACAAACTTGCTGAACCAATAAAGAACAGAACACATATGACGAATTGTCTAAATAAAGAGCAATTACCAGATGAAAGGAGATTTTACACAGAAAATCTAATTCCACACATTCAGACGCACAGATCTAAAATAGGCAGTAATTGTTTCGTCTTCTCATTCACAGATGAAAATTATTCAGACAATTATCACGTAATGTAAAATATCAACTGTTCAGCCCCAAAAACTTTCTTCTTCTTTTCTTTTCTCAAACTCCCCCTCTTTTCAAAATATAAAAACATATATATATGAATGCCTTAACTGTGTCCTTGAGCAAATTAAACCCAGAGTTAACATAACTTTGACCCGTACGGGATTTAGTTTTTAACAACTGATTATAAAAGATCAAGATTGCTGGAAATAACATAAATAAAGGAACTGAAAGAGAACGAGCCAATGAGGTTATGACTGGAGCGATGGATCAGCATCTCCTGATTTGCTATTAGTAGCCTGGGAAGCATGTTGGGTCTTCCACTCCTGAAAGGCAGCAACGAACTCCTAAATTTTAGGGAAGTTTGGTATACCTATATGCTTCATTCTTGATTTCCAAACTTCCTTTTCCCTTCGCATTTTCCCAAACCTTGCCCTATATTCTGGGAGTGCATCAATGCAGAGATAGAGCAGTGACTCGACTTTAGAAATCCTGGAGAAATCCTCAATCAAAATATTATCATTTTCTTTAACAAAGTTAATTTTATCTCTAAAAGATTGAACCACTGCTTCAACATCTTCCATAGGCTTTCCATCATCTTTTAAGTATTTAACCTCGATACATTGCAAATCATGTTGCAGTGATTGGGTGAATTCTGTTATCTCCTTAATTAGCTTTGTGAGCTCAAAGTGTCCTTGTCGAGATATGGAGTTCCTCCATTCAATATTCTTCTTGTTCACATATAACAAATCCTCGTCCACACCAGTCAAGTTCTTTTCTACCAAAAACTTCTCCAGCCCATATTTCTGAACTTCCTTTATTTGGTTTATTACACTTGTCCACTTACCTTCATCTTTTGCCCAAACAGCAACCTGTGCTTTAAGATCTTCAACAGTGGCAGCAGTCAGATCATATATATTTTTGAGTTCATGAATATATTCAGTTCCTTTTTGTTCTATGTTGTCCAACCAGTTGTCAAATGTTTTTGAGACCATTTTGCTTCTATGAACTTGATCTAACATTTTTTGATTGACAGGTGATTTCGGGTTGAAAGACAAGGGGACATGTGAGATCGGCTGTGGGTTAGGATTGTTAATGGCCTCAATGTACTCTGCCATTGAACGTAGAGCTTGTTCAACTCTCTTTTGTCCTTCTCATCTTTCATTGTCCGGCTGACCATTCTCTTAGTGGAAGCTTCAAGGTGGTGCACATCTGCAGCTCTGGAGGCAGTACCGAGATCTATCCTCTCCACAGTGAAATCATGCACTATAGGATCTTGAACCTCTTCCTTAGTCACTGGCTTAGCTATTTCTGCACTCCAGTTACCAGTGTTTGGGTCAATATTTATTCTGGACGTTGTTTTGAGTCTCTTGGACTTGGGGGTCTTCCCCAGACATTTACTTACCATGTCCTCTAAAGGGAGAACAAAAGGAATCACTTTCTTTTTGTCAGATATGGAGCTCTCCAGCCACTTCAGTGCAGGGGCTGAGGTTGTCTTCCTGGACTTCTCTCCATCAGAGGGTTCATTTGAAATCATTAACATCTCAGGGGTCTCTAGAACGGCCTCTGACTGTGAACTAGTGTCAACTACCTCTGTTCTGTTTGGGCTTGCCTCTTTGTCACCCATAGGCTCTTCTGATTCTTCCTCTGAATTTAAATCAACAATTATTGTTTCAGAAGTCTGCTTCTTTTTTTCCCCTTTTGTCCTCAACCTGGTAACACGAGATGGCAGAATATTCGTGAGGACTCTTCTGGATCTCTTGGTGATAGGGCTTTTGTCAGTCAATGGCTTGGAAGCACCTGCACCATAGATAGCAATAGGTTGATTAGAAGAGTCCATGGGAAGCGATGATGCGACCATTGAAGAGAATTGTTGGACAGTTTTACTCTGAA
This sequence comes from Cunninghamia lanceolata, assembly GCA_027924645.1. Classification (NCBI taxonomy): domain Eukaryota; kingdom Viridiplantae; phylum Streptophyta; class Pinopsida; order Cupressales; family Cupressaceae; genus Cunninghamia; species Cunninghamia lanceolata. The sequence goes on along the minus strand of BSBN01001344.1, from coordinate 8,044,346 downwards.
GCCCTTCCTGTCTCTTTTCTCTCAACCATTTCTCAGTCCTCCTTATCACAGGAAGGGTTTTAATTTCAATTCTGTCTTCCTCTTTCTTGCTCCAGTCCACCTTTGGAATGGGTAAGTGTTCTACCTTCTCAAATTGTGGATCAACCACTTGTTCATCATCATTAAAAATTCCAGAAACGTCCATGTTTAAATTAAGGGTAATTATCTGCCCCAAAGAAAGTCTACACCACAACCTTCTCCTAACCTCAAATTCATCTGGACAGTCTTCCCAATAATCTTCTAGCTTAGGAAGGTGTGAGTGCCCTGTTCCAGAATCTAGGTTATCTTTGACAAACGTTTACTGTCGAATTGAGCCCTGGCAGTGAAGAATTGAAAATTGAACCTTTTGAGGTTCACCTCCAGATTCAAGGCATCAAATTTTGAATGGCATGAATAATGCCCAAGTTCAATAGGAAAAGCAATACCACAACCCCTTTTTGATGGGAATTTCTTATCAACATGTGCCAATTGCCGACATACCTCCATCAGTACAAAACGATCAAATACATATCTAGGCAACTTCACAGGTTCACCATCAAATCCTCCAACTCTGATATAAGTGAACTCAGAAAATTGGATGAAAAAGCTACCGTAGATACTGATCAGTTGCATTGCTTCACTGGTCATTTTCTTACCCAGGTTGCCTGCCAGTTCATAGGTCATCTTTCCAGTGAAGACATCATTAATCCTTTTATAATTTTCATAACAATTTTTTCTTTGCAACTGTGAATAATATTCGTAAATTTTACTGTTCTCATCTAAAGGCTCATGAGGCAGGTCAAACCAATCTCTTGTGGATGCTAAATAATAGAACAGATATGAAGACATATAGAAATCCCTATTACCCAGACAATTACTTAAACTCTGATGTAGACAGTCGGCCACTATCTCAGCCCAATCCAAATATTGGTCACCTTGAAGGATGACTTGTATGAAAAAGTACATCCAGTCCTCCCGGTAATAGGCATGCTGATTGCCTCTCAGTCTGTGCAACAACACCACAATATCCCTTACTTCCTGTATCAAATGATCTCTAGTAAGGGGCCTGGGCAGCCTTGAACCGCCCTTTTGAAATTTTAGCAGCTAGTTCCTCGCTATTACACTTTTGTAAGTTGGTCTCTTTTCTGAGAAATATCCATTGGAGGCAGTAATCTCAAGACTGGAATATGCCTCCTTAGGCAGTATCTTCATCACAGACATGAGGGTTTGTCTGTCAACATGGAATAACACATCCCCGTCTGCTTTTCTGACGCACCTGTCTTGGGGATCGTATCTGTTCATACACTCTTGAACTAACTCTGGGCAGAATATAGCCTGAGGAAAGGCTGCGGCTTCAACTAAACCACTATCTACAATTTTCTTCATTGTGGGGGTTTGAACAGGGTTTCTAGTTCTTTCTATGAATTCCTCTAAATCATATTGAACTAATGCGGTATCTCCAAATTTTGAGTGAGAATAAGTGAGACCAGGGCCATGTTCATCCCCCAAACATGTAGATTTCAAAGACATACTTGGACGATTATAATAAAACACTTCAAATTTCAAAAATAACAGAAATTCTAGAGGCTCTTCTTTCCAGTATAAGAATTTGGAATAACACAAGGGAAACAGAACTCACCTTCAGGATATTTGAATTTACTATGAAAACTTGAATAACGAGAGCCTTACACTTCCAGCGCTATCCTTCTCCGCATTGCACAGTATGTTTTCTTACTAAAATTAGCTTGTTCTTGGTTAATAATGGCACTTACCAGAATGAATAATTATCACTCGGAACAATATGTGCCAAAAATATTTGAAAAGACGTGAACTCTGATTTCTTCATTAATAACAAGTAATGTTCATGCGCCATCATGAAGTACAATGATTATCCATAGTTTCTGCTAAATTAGAGCTCTCAGTTTCATGATGAGTTTCTGACAAATTTTCCTCCAACTTTCCCACTAAATTTGACTTAGAAAGCCGCGGGAGCAAACGGGACCAAAATTACCAAATCTTCAAACTTATTGAACCATTGAACCTTTAGGACATGGTTCGATGCGGTGGTTCAATGTGATGGTTCAAACATGCCAACTGGACTTTATAGGTAGGCAAAAGATTGACTTACGGAAACAGGGACTTGACTCATGAACCGTTGAACTTGTGAAGACATGGTTCAATACGAAGGTTCAATGACGCAAGGGTTATGTAGACCAACAAAAAGTTACGCGGCTTTGGTAAAAGGTTTCCAATTATAAAACAGTGAACTATTGAACCTTGAACCATTGAACCCGGCGGCAGAGTACAAGCAGAAGGTTCAACGATATATTAGTAGACAAGGAAACTGCGTGACCTGACTCATAAGAAGACAATGAGTGCTGAACCTTAAGACCGTTGAACCGTTGAACCTTGAACCCCGCTATAGAGTACGCGCGGAAGGTTTAAGTTCAACCCGAAAGTACGAAGATGCTTAAGACAAACAAAAAGATAGCTTGCTTTATATGACACTTTAGACATATTGAACCATTGAACTTTGAACTTTGAGAATGGTTCGGGTTCAAAGGTTCAAACCTTTTATACAAAGATGACACACGGGTAAAAATTGAAGGACTAAGAGTCGATTTACAAAGCAAAGGTATGACCAAAAATATAGTATGGTAAACTGACTCTTGTTTAAGAAATATTACCGATACATAAATAAATAAGGGCGACTCAAAAGGTAACAATATGTTAAGTCATTGATAGGATAGTTTGATTTTTATGAGTAGGCTTACTTGGATATGGATTTTTTTTATGTTATGCGTTGCTTGGTTGCAGGGGATATTCGGAATGTCCTTGCGTCACGAGAGCAGTTCCCGTTGCCATTGTTGCAGCGATATATGTTGACTGAGATAGATCGTGAGGCTCTAGGTGCGATGGGTTTGCATTATGTTTGCTTCATGCCTGAGGTTCGCGTGAACTGGGCTATGTTGATGGCAGCGGTGGAGCAATTCCATAGCGAGGATGGTACATTCTGTCTTTCGACGGGGGAGATGGTGGTTACTCTTGAGGACATGTGCCAGATTTTGCACCTCCGTATTCAGGGAGAGTTGGTTGAGTACAAGTCACAGTGGGATGCTGGACTGGCTGAGTGTAGATGCGTATTTGATGACCCAGAGTTGGTGGAGCAAGTGATTTCATGGCAGGACATACATGATTGCTATGACTACTTCCTGGGTATAGTGGATAGACTGATCGGTGGCGTGATATGCCTCGATAGGAGGTCACACGGCTTCCCAATCGGCTGGGGGAGGGTGTTATAGAGCATGATCACAGATGGGACCTGGTATGCGTGGGGTGTGTGTGTACTTGCACACTTATATAGAGATATGCACCAGGTGGTGTACCATAGAGGAGGTAGTTTGTCTACGGGTGTGTCACTCTTGCAGTTTTGGTTGTGGGAGCATATAGCTATCACACGGCTGATATGTCTATTTCACAAGCAGAGGGGTGAGCCCTATAGTTATGGCTATGCAGGTGTGATTTCCCAGCATAGGCTGGGGAAGCTAGAGTACTGGAGACATGTGTTTGATAATGTAGATTTGGTTGTTTGGCGTCCATACTTAGATTGTGAGGTATGGGATGATGAGGCAAACAAGCTTCCATATTGTTTCCAGACTCGATGGTTGATTGGGAGGACCAAGTACATACTAGAGAGGTAGATTGTTAGCAGGGTTCAGAGATAGTTTGGCAGAGTATAAGGTAGACCATAGGGACAAGCCCATTTCATGAGGACCAATGCGGAGAGGTATAGGTGGGGTCCCGTGGCATCATATAAGGAGGCTTTGATAATTTTTAGCAGATTCCTCATGCGGCTTGGTCGATGAGGAGAGACATAGTGGATGTTGGCATGATGCCAGATTACGAGGAGTGGTTTGCAGCTCATCCATTTCCCCGATACTCAGGGCCTAGAGAGTTAGCTCCTCGTATTGACGAGGATGACTCAGACGATAAGGGTACAGCTGGCAGGAGGAGGGGAGGATGGAGGAGGAGGAGAGGAGATCAGGGGGATGATGGAGGAGATGGAGGAGGGGGTGGTAGACCGAGACAGAAGAGGAGGAGGTATGGGGAGGGACCTTCGAGTCAACAGGTAGTTGTGCAGCCGCACGCTGTAGGACAGGTGCAGGCACAGGTTCCAGTACAGCAGGTGGGATAGTAGAGGCAGATGTCACCACCGCAATAGGCTCCGTAGCCTAATCTACAACAACAGGCCATTGCTACCCTATAGGGTCATATTAGGCAGCTAAGAGCTCATATGAGAGTAGCAAACTCTCGAAGAGATGCAGACGTAGGATAGGTATCAGAGATATCCCAGGAGAGAGACGCAGCATTGGCTAGCGCGAGGGAGGCGAGAGCAGAGAGGGATGTAATCGTGGCAGCTATGGGTACAGATGGTACTTCTAGCTTTTTGGTATCATAGGTGCAGCAAGCACAAACACAATTGGCATAGGTACAGAGTGAGCTTGGCCGAGCGCAAGCGTAGGCATAGTATTACAGAGGGTTATACCATGGGGTAGTGGCAGCAGATCAACGAGCACCTAGTTTCAAGACCTAGTCTATGGCATCCCAGAGGGTAGGTGGGTCTCGGTCTGTGGGATCAGTGAGGGGCCCCCAACAGTCAGGGGGAGACAGAGGAGAGGGCAGCATAGGGAGCAGTGCTCCTCGGCATCAGGGTTAGGCTAACCTGGATACTTGTACTAGATTTTTGATTTTTGATGGCTGAGATAGCCTGTATATGTATCATTTTTGCCCTGAGACATGTATCACCATTTTTGTTGTATACTGTATACAGTTTATGATATGACTCCGAGAGATGGACAGATTGTTTTGACATTTTGTACATTTGGACATGGTTTTACACTCAATACGATAATGCAGTTATGGATGTTCTATATGCTCATGTTCTATGTTGATATGTTATGGATGTAATCTATCTTGTGATGTGTTTGTCTATGTGATGCATACTAGATGGATTCTATGATGATTTGATATGCAAATGTGACATGTTATGGATGTGATTATGCAGCTCTATATGTATTTTGTCTATGTTTTTGATTTTTTTTTGTATGATATGTGGATGCAAATGTATGTGGATGACCTAATGCACTTTATTATGTATGTAAATGATGTAATCATGTAAATGACTATCACATGTGATATGTTGTTATATGGAGGCTAATCAGACTCAGAGGTTATATTTACCCCACTTTTATCGGCGCGGTTTCCCCCCAAATTCCTACGGGGTCAAGGGGCAGTGCCCCTTGCGGAGTCCAGGGGCAGCGCCCCTGGCGCGTTCCCTGTCGCGATACAGGGTGGGGTCGAGAGGCAGCGTCCCCGTGGGGGCTCGGGGGCAATGCCCCCGAAACCTCACACGGTTTTTTATTATTTTATAATGTACCGGGAGTTAATTTTTTTCATTGACCGCCATAAGAAAACCCTATTTTGTAACCGACAAAAAGCTTGATAAAAAGTGGCTAAGGGTTAGGGTTTTGATATTGTATTGTAGCATTTTGCAGTGGTATTGAGTTGTAGGGATTGCTGATTGTAATCGGTTTGATTTACTGGATAATAATATTGGACTCTCTGTTTGGTGGATGTAGCTCGAGTTTGGGTGAACCACGTTAAAACTTGTCTCTCGCTATTATTATTTCTGTGTATTTCCATTTCTCTGTTTAATCTTTATTTGCATTTAATTGATATCTTCTGCCGGCTAACCCTAACATGATATGCTATGCTATCTATGCTAGGTTTTTTGATATGTCCAAATGTACTCGGTCGACACAGAGATGATGCAGATAGGAGGAAGAAGAGATGAAGAAATACTAACTTTCATTTGATATGTTGCAGGATTTTCTTATGGCACAGTTGATATGATTTTTGGGATACGGGATGGATGTGGATTTGTCATCTTGATATTTGCAAGTCTTTTGCTTTCATCATTGGGCACTTTTTGGTATTTTTCACTTTTTGAAATGTTGTAAGATGATGCAGAGGAATAAGTCAAATCAACTTCATACTAGCATTTTTTACATAACACAGCATGACCAACACATGGTCTCTAACCCAATAACTTCATTCTACACCTTCCAAGATGCCCAACTCCATCTGACATTCCTTCAACTCTTCTACACAGACCTGCAGGATAGCAGTCTCATTCTGCCTTTCCAAAATAGTCACAACATCCACCTTGGGATGATCTCCCTTTGCACAAACACAATCTCAAAGCCACTTGCCAAACCTATAGCATCCATTTACCCTAATGCCTTCATTGGCAAAGCAATAACTTGACAACCAAATCTCTTACCTTCTTGACAGTGGCTGTCTACAAGCCTTCTCTGCAGTGACTATAATCAAGAGACCTATCACCTTCTTGTAGTGACTACCTCCATATTTCTTGTCAAAGGATCATTTCTAGATCTAGGGTAACTTGCATAATTGCTAATGATTGGTGTTTCAAACCAACTCCACTTCCTCAGACAGTGGCCAACACATGACTTGCTATTGTCCTCTACTCCAAGCTCCAACACAAGACTACTGCAGGGTCATTTACAAGTTAAACTCAGACCCCACCATTCTCCTACCACCACATCCTTTACAAGACCTTTCCCTCACTAACATACAACCCATTCCATTGATTAGGGCAGACAAAGATCATTGGAATGGGCAGAAATCCATTGGGTATTCAAACAAAGCCCTAAACTAGGTTTTTCAAACCTCTTTCAGACAAAAGAGAAATGAAGAGCTAATCAATGGAGTCAAGGGCCCAAACCAAATGCAAAGGATAGGTAACTCAACACTCTAAACAACCATCCCAGGCACCAACCCTTACTCAGCCGTACAAGTATGGATTTATGCAGAAAATAATAAATTAATGGTTGTAACAACAGTTTTAAGACAGTCTATGGTAAATCATTGATTTCTCTAAGCAAGATTAATGATAGGAGTCCAAACAAGATCAAATGCAAAGCTATTTTAGTACTCTATCCAACCATTATACCCTTGTGCCATGAAAATTCCGTATAGGCGTGGGTACGGCAGGAAAATAGCATATAAAAATTAGAAAAAATAGGAAAAGTAGAAAACAGTAGTCTTTTTGCTATATCTTTCAAATCTATTGAATTCACTCCACCATACAACTTTCCTTATCTTAATACAAGCCTCTTACAATGCATGGAATGGCAAGGGTCGATCCAAATTGCCCAAAACCATCGATTTCCCCTCTTGATTTCTAACTACAGCTTTAAAATAGAAACTGTCTTCTTGAAACTGTCTTAGAACTGATTGTCCACTGACTATGTTATGTTTAGAAGATGTATTTCTAATATTTTGTTAACCTTAGATAAAGTTCTCACAAACTTCTAAACCCATGACATGCCTTTAAAGGCTTACAACATGGAAATTTAATTGACTATCCTATACAAACATTAAAACTTAATGACTCCCTATGACTGCCTACTTGACACAAGACTGTCCTCTTGAGGACTACTACAAGATAATAGCTATTTTTTGACATTTGGACAAAGTCCATTACAAATATGGCTTTCAAACCTTATGAGAACATATAAATGGTCTCCAAGACCTTATTGAACAAAACAAGACAGCTTGAACATTAACCAAAACTTAAACATCTAGGTGCTCCTGCACCATACTCCCCCGCATGATGAAAACTCTTGTCCCAAGAGTTAGGGGATCTGCTCCATCCATTCTTCCATCTTGTTGGAAAGTTCCTCTGACTAGGAAACATGAACTCTCCAAGAGTAATCTTCCTCCTTCTCCAACCTACATGGCTCCTATAATTAGTGTTAGTAACATAAAACTTGTTGTGATGTCCTTGCCTAGAACCTTGCTGTTGCAATGCTTCAGCTCTTCTCAATTGGAGGTTCTGATTCATTCCTCTCTGGACTATCTGCTATTTGCCTTCCTTCTTCTGCCTCTTTAGAGGGCACTTAATGTCTCCAACTTTGACATAACTCAAGTCCCAAGCCTGTTGCTCTCTAGGACTGTCATCCACCTTCTGTTGTTGCAACTGTTCCTGTTGCTTCCCATCATCCTTAACCTGCATACTCAATTGTAGTTTCTGTCAAAAACAAATAGTGACATGTTCCTTCTTCTCTTCACAACGTAAAGGAATCAGTTTGAACTTCTTACCATCTTTGTGCATCACATAGGTATTAGTATACCCATCATGAATTATCCTTCTCAAAGACTGCCATGGTCTACCCAAAATGATATGCCCACATGTCATAGGAATAACATCACACAAAACATAGTCCTAATATGGACCAATTATGAAATCAACATAAGTCTTTTGAGTGACCCTTACCTGCTGCTCTTGACTCACCTAGGTGACATTGTAAGGACTATGATGATCAAATGTTTTCAACCCCAACTTATTCACCATTTCCCAAGAAACTAGATTATCATGAGAACCTGAGTCTACAATCAACTTGCATATCTTTCCATGGCTTAAACAATTAGTTCTGAAAAATAGATACCTGTGGTGGTTGCTGCATTGTACCTTTCTCCACCATGAGCATTTCTCCATCCATCATTGGAGATGCTGATGACATTTCTAGTTCTTCTGGCTTCTCCTCCTCTTGTGCCAAGTGAACTCTTTGATCCTTGGTCTTGTCAACACCATCCTTCTTAGGCCAGTTGAAAGATCTGTGTCCCACCTCATTGCAGTGATAACATCTACCTATGAACACTCCTCTTCCTAATCCAAATCTACCTCCACCTCTATATCCACCTCTCTGATCTATAGACATCTTCTCATTGTTGTTCTGAACTTTAGTAGTAGGTCTGCCCCTACCTCTGTTTCCTCTTCCATAACCTCCTTGCCTTTCTTGCTTCCTCTTCACTCTCTCTTCAGCCCTGATGGCTAACTGAAAACACTCTGCAAGTGATTTTGGTACTACCAAACCAATCTCATCCTACAAGTTATACCTAAGCCCATTAAGGTATCTTGCCACTTTCTCTTCTTCATCTTCCAATCCACCTCTAATACTAAGCTTATGAAATTGCTCAGTATAGTACATAACATCCATGTCCTTCTGCTTCAAATTCTACCTCATCCTCTTTGTCTAAATGGAGTAATCAGATGGAAGGAATTGATCTTTCATCATGTTCTTCATCCTACTCCAAGAAGTGATTCTTGATGCACCTCTAGCCACTCTTTCTGTCTGCACACTACTCCACCAGGTAAGTGTTGTTCCTCTTAGTTTTGTTTTTGCAAACTTGATCTTCTTCTCATCACTCATCTCCTCATACTCAAAAAAATTTTCCAGGGCATCTATCCACCCTAATACCTCTTCACTATCCATCTTCCCCTGATAGATAGGTAACTCTATGTTTGCCTTTGTTCCACTTCCTTGGATTGCCTTCAACAATCTCACAAACTTCTTCTCTTCAGCATCTAACTCATCCTCAGGAGGATTCTCATCTACAACCTCATCTCCTTCTGAACCTTCTTGTTCATCCTTTCTAGGATTCTTCTCCAATGCTTCCAATCTAGCCAAGATTGTTGCATTCTCTCTTCTCACTTGCCTCAACTCTCTGTCCCTTGCAGCATCCTGCTCTCTTCTGTCCCTCAACTATTTCTCTCTTGCCTCTAAGGCTTCTCTCAACTTAGAATTCTCTCTTTCCATCTAATTTTTAGGAGGCATCTTCACAACTTTCACAAACTGTTAACTTCTTCACAAGATCCACTACACCCTCAAGGATCTACTAGATAGCTCTGATACCAATATGATGCAGAGGAATAAGTCAAATCAACTTCATACTAGCATTTTTTGCATAACACAACATGACCAACACATGGTCTCTGACCCAATAACTTCATTCTACACCTTCCAAGATGCCCAACTCCATCTGACATTCCTTCAACTCTTCTACACAGACCTGCAGGACAACAGTCTCATTCTGCCTTTCCAAAATAGTCACAACATCCACCTTGGGATGATCTCCCTCTGCACAAACATAATCTCAAATCCACTTGCCAAACCTATAGCATGCATTTACCCTAATGCCTTCATTGGCAAAGCAATAACTTGACAACCAAATCTCTTACCTTCTTGACAGTGGCTGTCTACAAGCCTTCTCTACAGTGACTATCATCAAGAGACCTATCACCTTCTTGTAGTGACTACCTCCATATTTCTTGTCAAAGGATCATTTCTAGATCTAGGGTAACTTGCATCATTGCTAATGATTGGTGTTTCAAACCAACTCCACTTCCTCAGACAGTGGCCAACACATGACTTGCCGATGTCCTCTACTCCAAGCTCCAACACAAGACTGTTGCAGGGTCATTTACAAGTTAAAATCAGACCCCACCATTCTCCTTCCACCAAATCCTTTACAAGACCTTGCCCTCACTAACATACAACCCATTCCATTGATTAGGGCAGACAAAGATCAATGGAATGGGCAGAAATCCATTGGGTATTCAAACAAAGCCCTAAACTAGGTTTTTCAAACCTCTTTCAGACAAAAGAGAAATGAAGAGCTAATCAATGGAGCCAAGGGCCCAAACCAAATGCAAAGGATAGGTAACTCAACACTCTAAATAACCATCCCAGGCACCAACCCCTACTCAATCGTATAAGTACGGATTTATGTAGAAAACAACAAATTAATGGTTGTAATAGCAGTTTTAAGATAGTCTATGGTAAATCATTGATTTCTCTCAGCAAGATTAATGATAGGAGTCCAAACAAGATCCAATGAAAAGATATTTTAGTACTCTATCCAACCATTATACCCTTGTACCATGAAAATTCCGTACAGGCGCGGGTACGGTAGGAAAACAACATATAAAAATCAGAAAAAATAGAAAAAGCAGAAAATAGTAGTCTTTTTGCTATATCTTTCAAATCTATTGAATTCACTCCACCATACAACTTTCCTTGGCTTAATACAAGCCTCTTACAATGCATGGAATGGAAGGGGTTGATCCAAACTGCCCAAAACCATTGATTTCCCCTCTTGATTTCTAATTGCAGCTTTAAAATAGAAACTGTCTTCTTGAAACTGTCTTAGAACTGACTGTCCACCGACTATGTTATGTTTAGAAGATGTCTTTCTAACATTTTGTTAACCTTAGATAAAGTTCTCACAAACTTCTAAACCCATGACATGCCTTTAAAGGCTTACAACATGGAAATTTAATTGACTATCCTATACAAACATTAAAACTTAATGACTCCCTATGACTACCTACTTGACACAAGACTGTCCTCTTGAGGACTACTACAAGATAATAGCTATTTTTCGACATTTGGACAAAGTCCATTACAAATATGGCTTTCAAACCTTATGAGAACATATAAATGGTCTCCAAGACCTTATTAAACAAAACAAGATAGCTTGAACATTAACCAAAACTTAAACATCTAGGTGCTCCTACACCATAAGAAAATACAAGCATCTAAGTATAATTAGACAGAGATGACCTGAGTATTCCTTACATGGATTTTGATAAAGCAAGTCGATACAAGCATCTAGTCAAACTTGAATCTAGATGACTTGAGTACTTCTTGCGTTTCAATAGACAAGGATTGCCCCTTTTCAGGTTTAGACTTCGGAGTCCTCGATGATCTTTTGTTGATCATGTCATTAGACAAAAGTCATTACACTACTAAAGTTTAATCCACAAGCAGCAGACAAAGAAAAATATTATGCCCCCATCATAGCATCTCTAGGTTTTGGCATCCTTGAGTAGCATAGGAAGACATAATGACAAAAATTCAAGACCTTGTGAGTTAACCTGTTCACGAAACATTCTTTCATTAGATGTGTCTTTTGCCATAATTGATATAGAATTAGCTCGAGTGTTTTGATATGGTGCTCTATTTTGGACAGGTTGATGTTCAGAGTCAAGAATTTTGTTTAGGGAAGCTTGTTGTTGCTGTGCTTGCTTGTCTAGTGAAAGGTATCACAATCCTTTATTGGTATCCTCTTAAAAGATGTGGCATTCAAGAATCCAAATCCGTAACTAGGTCAAGGAGTCGCCCCCAGTTTAGACAAGGATCGACTTATTATGGGCAAGACGACAAACTGACATGGAGAGATGGACCCTAAGGGACTGACCTAGTGCCTCGGGGGCTCATTGCTAAATGGCCTTGCCTATGTGATAACTCAGAGGCGATGACAAAGATACAGGGTGAACCTGATGGACCTAAGACCTAGGAGATGATAAAGATACAGAAATGGTATGGACTCAGATTGATAGAAATACCAGATACGGGACAGACGGGACAGTGGAGTGGAGAGAAGGGGAGCCTCGGGGGTGCATTAAGAATGGCCTTGCCTACGTGATAACTCAGAGGCAACGTAGTTTGAAAACAGTTCAAAGGATTGGTTCAAGATGAATGATATGATGGACACAAGAGATATGAAGTTACAATAGATGGAGGAAGTGGTTTGTCGTGGATAGCATCTGTTTAGCAGGTTTTCACCACTTGCTTTTATTTGCATGAAGAGCTAAAAGTACACATGACGCCTATTTTCTAGGTTTTCATCATTATACCTATCCAAGGTGCCTATTTACCAGGTTTTCACCAGAGGACGATTTTTTGTTATTGTTCCATTTTTTTTATTTTTTTGTTCTATTTTTGACATTTTTCAAAAAAAAAAATTTAGATTTTTTTTCTGGACTCCCTTACATTAGGGTTTTTCAGGTATAGAACTTACGAAGGTGCATGCTTTTGATAGGATCATCAAACAGTTCACCTTTAGATGTAGCCAATTGATATGCCCCTGATCCATAGGCTACAATGATGACATAGGGACCCAGCCAGTTAGGTTCTAACTTTCCTTTCTTTTCTCTATCTTGCTAATTTCTGGGGTTTTATCTTAGGACTAGGTCACCAACTTGGAATACTCGGTGCTTTACCCTGTGGTTATAGCTTCTGGACATTCATTGCTGATATACCTTTAGGTGGTTAAAGACATGTTGCCTTCTCTCTTCGAGCAGCTCTAATTCTTGAAGTTTGGACACTTTGTACTCTTCGTCTGATATGAGGCCTTTTAACGAAACTTGCAAGGATGGGATCTCGACTTCAATGGGCAAGATAACTTTAGATCCATAGACTAGGGAGTATGGTGTTGCACCTATGGGTGTGTGGATGCTTGTACGGTAGGCCCATAGTGCGGGGTTCAGTTGGACATGCCAATCTCAGCTGGCATCATTGACAGTCTTCTTTAGGATTTTTAGAATGGTTTTATTTGATGCCTCCACCTGGTTGTTGCCTTGGGGGTAATAGGGGGTTGAAAAGCGGTGCTGGATATGGAATTTCTCACATAGTTCCCTGACATCCTAATTTTTGAAAGGTCATCCATTATCCATGATAATGGACGAAGGGACACCATAATGACAAATGATATAGTTCAAGATAAATGAGGCAATCTACTTGCTGTGATGTTGGCTAGAGGCATGACTTCAATCCACTTTGTGAAGTACTCAATGGTAGTGATTTTGAATTTATGGCCGCTGGAGGAAGAAGGGTGAATCTTTTCCACTAAGTCAAGTCCCCACTAACAAAAAGGCCAAGGAGTCGTTAACAGATGTAGCTCCTGTGCTAGTGTATGTATCAAGTTCCCATGGATTTGGCACTTTTTGTACTTCTTTACAAAATGATAGGAATCTTGTTCCATTGTTGGCCAGTAGTATCCCATGCGTATGAGTTTTTTGGCTAGGGTAGGGCCATTAGAATGGGTCCCGAATATATCATCGTGTATTTCGCTCAGGGTAGTTTGATATTCCTCACTATCGAGACACCTAAGGAGAGTACCATCGAGACCTTTGTGATATAGGGTATTGGCGACAATGGCATACCGGGATGCCTGACGGATGAAGGTTCATTTCTAGTTACTAGAGAGGTTGGGTGGGAGGGTATTCTCTTTAAGATAGGCAAATATTTTTTCATAGAGGGGGGAATTGGCTCCAACAATGTGGCAAATGATATGGGATTCAAGGGTGTCATATGCAGGACAAGATACTGGCTCTACCAAGAACTCATAATGTGATTAATTATCTGGAATATCAAGGAGAGATGTGATCATTGCCATGGCGTCAGTAGCTTTATTCTAAATCCTTGGTATCTATTCAAAAGAGATCTTGATGAAGTATTCTTTGAAGTCATCTACCATTCTCTTGTAAGGAATTAGTTTCTCATCTTTCATTTGGTAGTCGTCATTTACTTGATTTATGACTAGCTGTGAGTCACCATACACTTGGAGTTCTTTGATATTCCATTCAACTGCTAGCTTGATGCCAATGACAAGGGCTTCATACTCCGCCACGTTGTTAGTGTAGGGAAACATTAATCTGTATGATTTGGGAATTGTGTTGCCACTAGGTGTGATCAACAAGATACCTGCTCCCAATCCATGTTGAGTGTATGATCCATCAAAGTACATTTTCTAGATTATTGTGTTTATGTGGAAGATAGATTCATTTGGAAATTCAAAGCTCAGAGGACTGTCATCTATTAGGGGTGCATTTTCCAGTTGATCTACAAGTACTTAGCCCTTTATCACTTTTTTGTCCACATATTCAATATCAAACTCACTGAGAAGCATTACCCATTTGGACAATCTACCTGTTAAGGCTGCCTTGTTGAGTAGGTACTTGAGTGGATCAATCTTTGCTACTAGTTTGATAGAATGTGACAACATATAATGTCTCCATTTTTGTGAGGCGAAGACCACAGCTAGGTATGCTCTTTCGATTGGCATGTATTGCAATTCATATCCAACAAGTGTTTAGCTAATATAGTATATGGCTTGTTCTTTCCCATCATAGTTTTTCTGTGCAAGGAGAGCTCCCAGAGCTATTGGTGTAGCTGAGATATATAGTAGCAATGGTTTACCCTGAATTGGTGGCATCAATACAAGTGGCTTCATGAGATATTCTTTTAACTGCTAAAAAACCTACTCACACGAATCATTCCATTTGAAAGGGACATTCTTGTGTAGAAGGTGAGAAAATGGGTGGCACTTGTCTGTCAATTGAGAAATGAACCTTATGATAGATTGTAGTTTTCCCTGTAGAGATCTTAGCTAAGTGAGATTCTTAGGGGGTGGCATTTCCATAATGGCCTTCACTTTAGCTGGATTGACTTCGATACCATTAGCAAATACTATGTATCCAAGTAGCTTTCCTGAGGTAACTCCAAACACACACTTCTTTGGATTGAGGCGCATGTTAAACTTTTCTAGTCTATTGAAGATTTTGTCTAATACCACCAGGTGTCCTTCTCTGGTGAGTGATTTTGCTAGAATGTCATCAACATAGTCTTCCATTATAGTGTGCATCATATCATGGAAGATTGTTGTCATAGCTCTCTAATACATTGCACCATCATTTTTCAAACCAAATGACATGACACACCAACAATAGGTGCCCCAAGGACATGTAAATGCAGTCTTGTGTTGGTCTTTAGGTGCAATTTTTATCTGGTTATATCCAGAAAAACCATCCATTAGTGACAACATGGTGTGCCCTGCCGTGAGATCTACAATCATGTCAATATTTGGCAGGGGAAAATCATCTTTCAGACAAGCTTTGTTTAGGTCCCTGAAGTCATTGCATATTCAGACTTTACCATCTGGTTTGGCGACTGGTACTATGTTCGAAACCCATTCAGGATAGTCTATAGGTCTGATGAATCCGACATCCAATATTTTCTTCAGCTCTTCTTTTACCATGAGGGCCACATGCGGGTGCATCTTTCTAAGTTTTTGCTTTACTAGTTTAGCTCCTAGAGCTAGAGATAAATGATGCATTATTAGATTCAGATCTAGCCCTGGCATGTCTACATATGTCCAAGCAAAGTTGATTTGTTTTCTCTTGAAAAAGTCAGTAAATGCTAGTTTTTCTTGTTCTGTTAAAGCCTTTACCATGTGGATCATTCTGGGGTCATCACCTGTACTGATATTGATCGGTTCTGTTGGTTCTATCAAGATCGAAGATCTCTCCTGATGTGTAAGATTGGGTAGAGGGTCAAGCCTTCCATCCTTCAATGCCTCAAAGAGGTTTTCACCATTGGATACGTCTTTATTTTTACTCTTTTCATGATCTAACACTGCTGCAAAATGGTTTTCACCATTAGATCTTTCTTTTATTTTGATATTTTTATGACTGAAAGGCTTGGCACTCTCACAAAAATAGTCCTTCTCGTTGATTTCTATAGCATAGCTAGCTCTGTGGTCCCCTGTGGGTATATGATCTCTAAGATCAAGGTAGTCTATGATGGCATCATCATTTTTAAAAGTATCAAGCTCAAGGGTAGTACCTTGTAAGTCCCAGTCTATGAGTTCAGGGTGGACCAAAGGTAAGGGATCATTGGGTTGGTCAGGTTCGATGGTGTTGATAGTTAGGATAGAGTTGTTAAAAGCATGGATGAAGTTTGTGATGGTACTCTCTGTAAACGGATCCATCAAGGGAGGTATCATTCTGTCCTCACGATTTTCACTATCGTTATTATGCGGGTCAGCCTCTAGCGGTCTAGCCCTTGGACCTTGTCTCTTGTTAGCATGGGTTGGGTCATACCCGTGGACAACATCAATATCTTTCTCATCACAAGGTAGCTCAGAGAGGCTATCCCATTCATACTCATTGGAATTGGTCTCACTATTTAGTTGTAGTTATTGAATTTGCTCAACTAGATTACTAGTAGACGTTTCTGGTTGTTTTCCTTTATTCTTATTTGCTCTGTTAGTTCTTGGTGCTCCAGTGTATCCTATCCCTGTAGTGTCTCAGGCTGTCAAGGCATGAGGTTGGATGGGTTCAGTGATACCATCCTTTCTTGAACCGAGTGGACCATGTCCTTCATATCCCATTCTCTGTAGCATTTGAAAACCTTGACCATATTGTGCAATCTGTATAGTGGGATGGTCATGTTGTGTCGATGAACTGCCTTCATCCTTGTATAGCCATTGTAGGATATCTTTTTCATCACTTTCATCTTCGAGGCTTCCCCATTTGACAAATGGTCCTTTGGTATCTTTCTCTATTTTAGGTTTGCTCAGAATGGGTCTTCCATACGATCTTGGAGATAGGGGCAGTTGTGCCAAGCAGAGGGATTGGGAGATTGTGTATTCACCCAAACCCTTATCTTTGAGGTTGAGTTTAGGTTGAGAATCTTTTGAAGTGGAAGCAAGTGAAGTTGGGTCAATATGAGATGAGGATGAAGCAGAAGCATGGTTATTTGGGATCACAACTTCAGGTTTAGGCTGAATGGAGTTGCAATACTGAAACGGATTGGGGTCACCTTGTATAGTGATCTCTTGGCCTTCATAAGGGAACTTGATACATTGATGGTATGTTGAAGGTACTACTTTCAGAGCGTGTATCCATGGTCTCCCAAGAAGAATGTTGTATGCTAGCTCCATATCAAGGACTTGACAAGCCACATCTTTAACTACGGGTCCTATTCTGATTGGTAAAGTAACAATTCCCTTAGAAGTTCTCTCTTCCTCATCATAGGCTTTGATAGTGATTTTCCTTTTTGGATCTATAACCTTCTCTGAAAACCCCAATGTAAGGATTAGCTTCAAGGTGCAAATATTCAAACCAGCTCCTCCATCGATTAGGACCCTCTTTATCTTGTGTTTGTGTATGAAGGCTTTGATGTGTAGAGAGGCGTTATGGGGTTGAGTGATTGACATATCATCCTTTTCAGTGGATGATAGGGAATGAGGTGAGGTAATGTGACCTACCATGGTTTGGAATTGTTCTTCAGCAAGGTTTGTAGGGACAGAGGCTTTTGCTAAAGCTTTGTTAAGAATGGCTCTATGAGGCGGGGATAGACGCAGAAGTTTGAGGATGGAGATATGTCCAGATGTCTTATGTAGCTGATCTAAGAGGTTGTACTGATTAGCCGAAGTGGCAGAGGCTCCTCTAAGGGTGACTCTATTACTGCGAGTGGTAACATTGCAATCCAGATTCTTATTGATAGTGATCACATTGATGTGTGAATCACCTTCTGAGATAAGGTTAACAACATAGTCAAAGCTGATGTTTGTGTAATTTGTGTTGTTAAAGCCACCATTGTTTTTGTTGGAAGGTCCTCCCTGCTCTTAGTTGGGAAGGGGATCCTTGAATGCCTGATGATCACTATTAGAGGTATGTTCATCAACAGATATCTTGTTTTGTTCGATCAAGTCTTGGATCGTGTGTTTGAGTGCTATACAATCATTGGTTTTATGCCCCCTGTTTCGATGAAACTCACAGAAGTCATTGTCATTCCACCAATGAGGTTTGACCTTAGGTTCATATTCTCGTGTAGTTGGAAGTGTTATGATCTTGTTTGCGATTAGTTTCCGTAGGGCAGTTTCCAATGATTCTCCCAAGGGTGTAAACTTTCTCCTAGGTTGAAAGTTGGTAAACCGTGATTCAACGTTCCTTGGTTTGTTTTGTGGGGGGTTGTTCTGAGGGGCCGATAAATTGAGGATTAGTTGTTTAGGTGTTGCATTGTTGGCATCCACCACCCCATCATTTACAACATTTTTTGTTTTTTGTCCAGAATCTTGTTTTTTCATTGTTGGTGTTGGTACTAGGAGTGTCTTTATATAGCTTGATTTGACCCTTGGCAATTAGAGCTTTTTCAATAATAAGACGCATCTCAATGACCTTGTTAAAGGAAGTAGGACATTGGATTTGTATTTGATAGCTCAAGTCAGTTTGTAAGTTGTGCACAAACATTTCTAGCATCTGGTGCGGACATTTGCTTGCTAGCTATCTCCATCTTTGTAAGAAGGTGGTAAAATATTCCCCACCTTTTTGTTTGGTGTTACAAAGATCTAATATTGATATGTCGTGCTCAATATTATAAGAGAAGTGGGTGACAAATTTGTCAACAAATTCATTGAATGTTTTAATACTAGGTGGTAGTCTAGAAAACCACTCCATGGCTTGTCCTCCCACGCTTCATGGAAATAGTCACATAAGATAAGTGTCGTTGTGTGCGACATCGAGGCAAGCAACATTGAATTCCTTGATATGGTCTCTTGGATCACCCTTTCCTCGATATTTATCAAATTTTGGTACCTCAAATTTTGAGGGGAAAGCAATCATGATTAGGGACCTATCAAAAGGATATGGTGAAATATCCTCTAGGGTGTAATGTTTAGTCGATGCCCCTATTTTCATATCCGCGAATTCTTGTTGTAATGCTAGGATTCGTTGGTTCACTAGACTTAGGGCATCCGTAGGATCATTAGTTATTTTTCTTTTGTTTGAAGGTGTTCCTTCCTCATGTCTACTTTCTTCAGGGTTTCTTTCATCCTTAGTTTCTTTGAGAGCCTCTATGTCATAATCCTTAGGGAGCTTGACTCCTAGATTTGCTAGGTGTAAAAACAATTTGGTAGGGTCTTGGGCAAGTATCTTTTCCAATAGGCGTTGAAATTTTGGGTTATGCTGCGTTTGAAGGATCTCTTCCATAGAAATTTCCTCATCACTTTCATGACCATTTGGAACAGCTTTGTTAGCCATTTCAATCTGCTTTTGTTTTTGTAACCATGTTAAGACCATGCAAGTAGCGACTAGAGATGGGATGGAGTGAATTTTTGAGCAAGGTGCTAGAAGGTGACAAGATTTTAGCAAGGTTCTTCTTAGATCTAGGTGGTGTCAAACAAAGTTGGACAAACAAAACTATAGTCGAAGTGAGGATGATAGAAATCCGTTTGCTTGGTGTTGACTTAGTCTAGCACAATCCACTAGTGGAGTTCTGATAGAGAAGGATAAGTGATCCTTGATAGAGGAGGCTCACTAGGTTTTGTTTGAGATGTGATGTGATCTAGAATAACTTGGTTCTAACCTTGTTGGATTTTGGAAGAATTTTGGCGATATTTTTGATGAAAAGCAGTTATGATGTGGAAGAAGAAAGAAATGGTTGAATTTGTATGATCTTAATCAAATTTTAAAAAATTGAGTCAGGTTTGAAAATGGTTTTTGAAAAGTTTTTGACAGTTTTGCTCTTGGAAGGTACTGAATTTGCTTTCTAGTTCAAATGCGCAACAGTTCAAATGTGCCACAATAGAGTGTAAAAGTGCCACAAGTCGTATCAAATGCGCTACACTAGTTTTTGTTCAAATGCGCCGTGACATATATCAAATGCGCCGCTAGTCAGGGCAAATGCGTAATTCTGGTTTTTGCTTGGTTTTTCACAATTTTTTTTGGAACGTTTTCAAGATTTCTCTGTTTTTGGTTTGAAAACTTGGTGTTTTGAGAAATTGATTTCAATTATGGCACAGACATAGTAAACACACAGAAGTTTTCATGATTTTTATCTTTTTTTTTAATTTTTTTGTATTTTTGGACTATTTTGACTAAAAAACAAGCACACCCTAGGCTGGATAGGACAATGTTCGTTGAATCCTCTAGCTGTGCATACTCAAAGCATGTAGCTCTAGGATCTGGTAGCACTAGCTCCCCTCCATGACACTCATTTCTCACGCATACTAGATATGGGTTTCCTTAGGCTCGTACCCCCACCGAACCTTAGGATTGTCCCTACTACCTCTACTAAGAGTCACATGAATCGAGGCTGCTTCAAGAGCTCTGCCCTTTGCATCAACAAATAGGGGTTTTTGGCTTGCTACACAATTGGTTCATAGTCAAGGCAACCGTTTGAGTGGTTACACGTGCGGCAGCACTACTCTCTGTTATGGAGTCTCCCAGCCTCTAAGGGTTACGCCTTAGAGGGTTTTGGGGGAGGTTGGCCGTCAGTGTAACACAGTAGCACTTGTTGCAGGAGGTTTTCACCTCAAGCATAATTTATTTTAAGTGGCTTGGTAGGGCTTGGCTTTAGCTTGTTACCACTCAGGGTCATTCCCACTTGGACAGGCATGCATCCAAGGGCAGACCCCCGAAAGGTTAAACAAATGGAATGACAAGTCTAGCATTTTGGTCACCTAGTTAAGGCGAGAGCATAAGCCTATTGTCATTCACAATCACATAATACACTGATTAATCCAAACCTAGTTAAAAGTAGAAAAACTAAATGGGCTATTCTACTTGTGCACACACACGCGGTTGTTAACTTTGAAGTGTTTAAGACATAGTAATGTTCATTCCCATTTGTTGAGATAGCAATAATCTAACTAAAGAAGATAGCAATATGCAGATATAGCAGTGGTTCAATTACTCTCTTCCTAGTTATGGACTTTGTGGAATTTGCATGCATACATCTTTTTTAATTTTTTCCCCTTAATTAAACTAGATGAATTAATCAATGCAACTAAATGAACTACTCCAGCCTCTAATCTTGCAAGACAAAAGTTAGCTCAAACATAAAAATTAGCTGAAACCCTAAAGCAACAGTGTAGAATAGAAGCGCCACAATGCAATCTGAATGCACATAAATAGAGATTGCATGCGGTGTTTTACATATGCACTAAGACAAGAGGTAAATGCACCATAATATGATGCAAATGCGTTAAATGAGTAAATGCACCGTAAAATAGAGTATAAGCACCATCTGGAGAGGTATATGTGTAGTTATTATGCAGGCGTCGAAACAGGGATCAGATGCGCTGTCACCGAGGATGAATGCGCCGTAGTGTCGTAAGCATTGAAACAGAAGTCAGATGCGCCGTCTTGGAGGTTGAATGCGCCAGAGTATGAATGCGCTATAACAGGAGTCAAATGCATTGAATCAAAGGGTGCATGCACCAAATGAACCTATCAAAAACCTGTACGACACCTGTATGGAACCTGTCTACAAGAAAACTCATATTTTGATTAGAATAAAGGGGCAAGGGCCCCACGGTGGGTGCCAAAAATATGATGGGGAAATACGGATTAATCAAATAACAATAATATAACCCAAACACCAATGAAATCTAAAGATAAAAAGGATTTAAAACAATAACAAAGATATACTTACAACCCTTTACCTTTTGCCTTCCATTGCTTACCTTTTCTGTCTTGATCTTGATGGAGATGAATGTTGGCCCTCAGGAATCTTGCTTCCTTGCTTCAAAGTCCTCAAGATGACAAGATGAAGTTGGCTAGGATACTTTGTGTGATTGAAGATGAGCTTCAAACAACACTATTGATGGATGATATGATGTGAAGTGGTGATAGTAGTGGTGCCAAAGGCATGCTTGTGTTTCTGCAACATAAGTTTTCTCAAACGATGGATTATATCAAATGAAGAAGAAGAAGAGGGTTGTATTTATAGACTTGTGTAGAAGATGATCAATGGTTGAGAAGAAAAGAGAAGATCAACGGAGGAGGATGGTTGAGGAACGTGCAACCAATAGAAGAAGGACATGTGTCATTCAAAAAGAAGTTATGTTGAGTTAACTGCTTTGTTGATGAGGATGAGTTTCATTTTTCTTAAATTAGAATTTGTTTTTCTAATTTAAGAGCAAGTTTGCTTTAAAGATGCTTTAAAACTACTTTTGCTTTAAAGATGCTTTAAAACTACTTTTGCTTTTGTAACTCAGCTTTTTCTTTTTGTATGACAAGAAGAATACATTTTTAGAAGATAAGAAAGATTTTTGAAGATAAGAAAGCATAATTAAATAAATAGCTTTATTTAATTATTTGTAGATAATTTGGAGGAAAATAAAATATTAAATATATTTTATTTTGTGGAGATTTAAGATTTTATTTAAATAAAAAATTGCATTTTATTTAAATTTGGAAGAATAAAATATTTTAGTTAAATAATTAAAATTATTTAATTATTTAGAAGAATGAAGTTGATGTAGATGAATTTAATTAATTAAATAAATGTAATTTATTTAACAATATGAGAGGAGATGAATCAAATAAATAAATAAATTTATTTATTTATTGATAGAGGAATGTGAAGATGAAATAAATATTTAAAATATTTATTTAAGTAGAGTCATGCCATTTTTAGGTGTATACAGTATGTTATGAGCAGGACAGATCCTCTTGTTCCTTCTTCTACTCCACCAAGTAAATCTATACCTCCTCCATCATCTACTCTACATGTTGTTCCTACACCTCGTTCAACCACTTTTGTTCCTCCTCTTGCACCTCCCCAAGATAAAGGTAACCAACAAGTGCAAGATCCTCCCCCCTCCACTTCCCAAATTATACCTTGGTGAAACTAATCTTCTAGATTACACAAGTGCCACCATCATGTTGCCACCTAGCCCAACCCAACCCAACTCACTTTTGACCCACCTACTTCTAACTAGACTACCCTAACCAACATACTCCTAACCTACCCCAAGAACCTCAAGAAAAAATCATAAAAGAGTTGAGATGATCTTAGCCTCATCTATTGATCCTCCTCTTATCCTATAGCTTCCCAACATTCCCCAATTCTTTGAGCCCCTCAATCTTCCTAATGTTAATAGCATTCCTAATTCACCCTCACTAATATAGTTCTATTTACCCATGCCTATCATCAAATATTTCATCAACAAAGACCTTCTACTCTTGACATTGATATACCTCCCCCACTAGCCAAAAGAGAATTTGAACATCAACCACCCCACCCTTTTTCCAACCCAAACCTAAATTGAATCCTCATTCTCCCCCTCTAGCTCCACCCCCATGGGCTCCTAATCCTAGTCCTATCACCTCGATTGGTAGTGTAGAGGATCAAAACATTGTTGTTTATTCTCTACTTGAGTCATCGCCCCCTCTAACTGAGGGGTGTCTTTTTGAATTGACAATTGACATTCCAACATTGTTAGCAATATTCACATGTGCACTAACTATTGCCCCTTTGATGAATATTTGGGAGGATGTTGCTCCTTCCAATTCTATAGAATGTCTCACTTTTTCTTTTATTCAATCTACTACTCCACTTATGTTGACTTTTCTGCTAATTGATGGTCTTACACCCCCACACAGTCATGAGTGGAACAAGGATGATCTCTTGTAAATGGGGTTTAATAGATAGTTGTTCTTCCCTCGTATCATGTTTATATGCTTGTCTATGTGTTCTACTAGATAGAATGTTAATTTGATGTGTTTTCTCATGTACCATGTGTTCTTTTGTGTTTTTTAGTCCTCCATGGAGGATCCATGACACCCTTGTAGGTACATGGATACAAGAGGAACAAAATATTGTGTAATTCCTCTATTTGTATCTACATTTTTCTATATGTCATTATTGTGTTCTTTGTCACATTTTGGTGATGATGCAAGGAATTAAGACATTTAGGTCTCTCTCATGTTGACCAAAAATCTTATTTTTCTTTAATTCTTTTCTATGTGCCTTCTTCTTTTGTGCTCATTGTTCTATATGCTTGGGGAATGATGAAAGTTTCATCCCTATCCCTAATTATTTATTCTTTAAATTGATATTGACCCCAAGCATATATATCCCTTTGTGTGTCTTCGTGCATTGTTGTTGATTTCTATGTGGCATTGCCTTTGCTCTACCTATGTCATTCCTTGGCACATGACTTCAAGTGTCTCAAGATTTGTTTTTCCAGCAACATCATTTTTACTTTAGGGGTATATCATTTCATTTATGTTTCTTGGAGATTCTTTCCCCCCTTTTTCTACCTTAAAAATAATTTCATACCATTCATTTATGAAATTATTTTAAGACTGTAGAAGTAAGATCCGTGTTTAGCCAGGGAGGCATTTGAAGGGTAGTAGTAAGTCGACAAAAATATACCAAGATTTGCAAATCCAAAATTTCAAGTAAGATCTTTTCATTTCTTGTTATGGCACATAAAAGAGTACTGCGAGCTAGTATTTCTTCATCTATTCTTATTCATGACTATGTAGAGGATAATGATGTTACTATAGATGAAAAAGGATAGTTTAAATTTCTCGATATTCCTATTTCTATGTTGTATCCTAAAAAAGGAATTAAGGAAAAAATACTTAAGGCTATTCAACAATCTGAACTAAATCTGCATGTTAAAGGCATATGCATTAGACCTGTTTATCTACCTTTTGTTATTCCCAAAGATGTTCAAAGGTGGAAAGATAGAAGATATTTCCATGTGCATTTCTCTCACATAGATTCTATTGTCCATCCTTAGTTTAACTATGATATTAAAGTTGAGTATTTTGCTACCCTCATTGATATAAGGTGTAAAATTTTGGACCAAGCTATTGTTACCCAGTTTAGAGGAACCTTAAACCCTAAAATAAGAGATGGTGTTTGTTCTGTATTGCCTAATTTTACACTTTATTTGGATGATGACAACATTTTTTCTTCTTTTTGTCTACTTCTTGAGATTAAGGGTGGTGATCTTCAGCTTGGATTTGTTCTCTCTCATGTTAACCCAAAATCTTATTTTTCTTTATTTCTTTTCTATGTGCCTTCTTCTTTGTCCTCATTGTTATATATGCTTGGGGAATGACCAATGAAAGTTTCATTCCTATCCATAATTATTTATTCTTCAAATTGATATTGACCCTAGGCATATAGATCCCTTTATGTGTCTCTGTGCAATGTTGTTGATTTCTATGTGGCAATGCCTTTGCTCTACCTATGTCATTCCTTGGAACATGACTTCAAGTGTCTCAAGATTTCTTTTTCCAAAAACATCCTTTGACTTTAGGGATATATCATTTCATATATGTTTTAAGTAAGAAGATCTTTTCATTTCTTGTTATGGCACATAAAAGAGCAATGGGAGCTAGTAGTTCTTCATCTATTCCTATTCATGACTATGTAGAGGATAATGAGGTTACTATGGATCAATGGGTAGTTTGGTTACAAGATAGATAAAAAGTTGGGCCAACTAGTTTTTATAATGTTTAATTCTTCAACTATGTCATATGGTAGAACATTAACATAGTCCCTCCTCTTGGCCTCACATCATCAGTGGAACATGTCATATGGACATTAAGGGATTGGATGTGGGACACAAATTTTGTAAGGTGTTATACATTGGAAGCAAACAAGGGTTTATAGGAAAACATTAAATTATTTAGCTAATTTCATCAATATGGTTTGAATTTCTTGTTACACGGCTAGTAAATGTTTGGAGGGTCATGGTGTGGAATTCAAAGAGGTTGGTCAGACATAGTATATTATAAAATAATAAATTTATACATTTTCAACATTTGTAATTGAAGAAATAGGTTTCAATAAAAAATTACACCATTTAAACTAAACCATATTTAACCCTAACTAGAATTTAAACTACATTTTCAACAAGAAAAATAGGTTTTTTATTAAATTTAAAGTATGTTTAAATGAAAAATAAAAGATATAAAATATATGTGACATGATGCAAATTTGGCATTGAGAGGAGGGAGGAAATCTAGAAATAGATATCAATAAAATTGGTTATTTATTTCCTAAAATAGATACTAGTAAAACTGAATAAATGTTTCCCTCAAATAGATACCAATAAAATTATATATCCATTTCTATAAAATGATATTATTTTTGGGGAAACAAATATCCATTTCCTTGAAATGGATATTTGTTTTGGTTTGGTATTTTCAAACTAAATTTAAAATGGATATCAAAGCATTAAAAAATCATATATTTATTTCATGTTTTTTACTATATTCTAGTGGTATTTTTTATTACCACTTTTTGGATTGTCATTCACTTGCACTCACCCACCACATATGGTAGATGTTGATCTAGATATTCTTGTTCTTGAAGGAAAAATAGACATTGATACTCTAAAAATTAGACAAACCTCATTTTGTCATATTGTGCATAATTAATAGACTATTTCATCTAGAAAAGATCACATTTACTCTTTTTAAAAAATGTACTTATCTTTATAAAAGTGGTGGAATAATTGTATGGCACTACTTGTGAATATGAAAAAGCACACATAGATACCTAGAATGGTTTTGTAGAATCCTTAAAAGAAACATGTTACCCTATTGGTAACTTTGAGGTCTAATATATCATGTTTTCCTAACTATGTCAAGTTCATGATTGGTTTGTTAAAGAACAACATATATATTTCATATTTTGGCTTCCAGGTTCTAGATCCAATAAATTAAGAAAAAAAAATATTTTTAAGTTAGGACATACTTGAGACCACATCTAACTAACATTGACCATGCTCTACACATTCACATCCTACATAGTATCTTTTTTATGCTCTCACATGTGGCTATATATATTTTATAGAACTTTCCTATAGCACTTACATGATGGCATTTATAATTAACTATTAGATTGGGGGCAAGATTTATACATCACATACTTGTATACTCTTGTAGTTAAAACATTTTTTCATATGACACTTTTTCTCAAACTTGGAAGTGAGATTGGGGAAATCTTTTATTTCTTTAACATGATCTTTCACACATTATCATTTACTACACAATAGGGCCAACACATTGACACATCACCACATTACACTTTTCTGTCCTCAAATTGAATCCATAATGTTATTATGCATCCAATTTGAGGGGGAATATATTTCATGCACACATTTGATTAAATTGTCCCTTCATGGGTACTACATCATTATATACACAAATGGTTGATGTATCCCTTCAATGAGTTCTACAACATTTTTTGTTACACATATGGTTCTTAGGGTTGTCATTGATGTCAACACTGTCACTAGGTTGTCATTGATGTCAACACTATCATGGTGGTGTGATGGTGTTCATGGTTGGATGTCATG
The DNA here is from genome assembly GCA_027924645.1 of Cunninghamia lanceolata. Lineage (NCBI taxonomy): Eukaryota > Viridiplantae > Streptophyta > Pinopsida > Cupressales > Cupressaceae > Cunninghamia > Cunninghamia lanceolata. Next base: position 8,016,719 of record BSBN01001344.1, on the reverse strand, counting down.
TCCCATCTAGCAAGAGAAGATTTAGTGAGAAGAAGAGAAAAACAAGAAGATACAGTTCATGGTTGGATGTCATGTCCCATCCAACAAGAGAAGAAGAGAAAGAGAAGAAGATACAGTGAGAAGAAGAGCAAGAGAAGATGATATAGCTCATGGTTGGATATCATGTCCCATCCAACAAGAGAAGGGATAAGATATAGTTCATATTAAGATGGGAATTAGAAGCACAAAGATGATCAAATGTGTTGCTAATGCTATTGATGGCCTGTAGTATGCATATCCCAAGTTCCATGATGATTGCATTACCAAAAGAGTGTTTTGTTGTTGATTGTTTGAAGACAGTGTCACCTCTGTGAAGATGTTCTATACAAGACAATGACATGCTCTACATTCCTCCGCAACTACAGATATGGCCAAGTGGTTTTGGAATTGTGTTCAAGGTGCTGTGAAGGTGGTAATTCCAAGTTCTCAGATCATTTTTCCTTCCACTATGAAATTTATGCATGATAGAGCACTGACATGTGTTCTAGCAGAGTAAGCTAGTGATGAAGGCCTGTTGGAATGCTTTGCATTCCTCCAAAGATGAATTATTTCCTTTGTGGTTTTAAGGACATGTTTATGGATGTGCATTACATGTTTCCTTACAATTTCAAGGTCATTGGTGGTTCGCAACTCAGTTTTTCAAATGACAACATGTTGCAATGTGTTCTCGATGACATAGTGTTATCAGAGTTAATAATTGGTACAACACAATTATCTGATGTGCGATGGAAAAGGAGTGTTTGGAGATTTTTTATGAGTCATGTGGACTCATCTGGAAAAGTTCCACAAAGATCTTTCTTGTTTTCAGTACTGCACAAGGTTTTCAAGTTGATGTGGCCATTATACTTCAAGTCTTCATGTGTTTTCCTTAAATCTGTCCTATTTCCAAATGAGTGGAGTGTGTGGATGTAATCCCTTGGTGTTTGAAGCTATGAAGGTTGTCTTGGACCTAGTTAAGCAAGTGTTGAAATCTGCAAGGCTTGGATCTTCTGCTGGTGTAACGTGTGGGTTCAATTAGAACCTATCTTCTACACATTTCATATTATGTGTTGTTCGACTGACTTGTAAATGTAATTATCATGTTGTATCTAGATGATAAGAAATGTAATCAATGTAATAACATGTATAAATAGTGAATCAAATTGAGTGAGGTGAGGTGTGATTGCAAAGTAATTGAAAAGTTTACAAGCAGATAAAAGGTAGAATAAATGCATTGTTGATGTGCGATTGAAGGAGAAAGAGTAGAAGTTGTTAATGCTATCTAGATCCATCTTGAAGACATATTTGTGACAGTGATCAAGTATAGAGTGTGCCTAACTAATCAGATCCTCAAAAGAAAGTGTGTAGAGATAGAAGTGCAATCATCAAAAGTGTGAGTTTCAATGTCAGTTTTCAGACAGTAGAAAGACTGTCATACTATAATCTTTTGTAAGTGTGTTCTCATTTTAGGGAGCAGTAGCTTCCTTGGGATTGACCCTAAAACAAAGCCTTTAGGGAGTAGAATCTTCCTTGGGAGTGACCCTAAATCAAAGTTACTTAGGGAGTAGCAACTTCCTTGGGTTAAAGCCCCTAAAACAAAGTTATTATTTGAGTTTCATATATTGTGAGTTAATCCTCACCACGTGGTTTTCCCTTCTAGGGTTTTCCATGTATATATGGGGTTATGAGTTGATGTGTATTATGTTAATCTTTCATGTTCATGTTAATACTGTGATGCTTAAGGTTTAATTCTAGACTCTGAATAAGTTGAAGTTAAAATAGAAAATTGATTAGATATTGATTCAACCCCCTCTCAGTATCTTGGTGTGTTCAATAATTGGTATCAAAGCCAAGTTCCTCTGAGGGAAGCTTAACCTCTTGAGGAAGGTCTGGGATGGCACAAAATGGATCCAACAAGATACCTAGGTTTGATGGAACAAATTGTTCATTTTGGAAGCTAAGGATGTGTTGTGTGGTTACACAACACGCCCCATTTTGACTTGGCAAAACAGGGACCCAACTTTTTGGCTTGGCTTGTGTTGTCTGCTTTTTGGAGGTTTGGTAAAAAGTAAGTCATGTGCATGATCATACAGAGTCAGGATGAGGTAAGTCCCCAATATGAGGTCAGTTTGTCAAAATTCGCATTTCATGTCTATGACCTCATATTCTGAAAGGGTATTAAAATTCATGCAGGTTTGCTTTTTACATCATCTTGATATTCCTCAGGATGTGAAAGTTATGAACAGTCAAAGTCTTGGTCAAACTTGATATCCGCAAGAGGAAGATCATTTTTTATAACCTGTCATGTTTTGAAGATCATCATCATATTTGAAACATTCCCCAATATGTCATGCGGCCCAAATATCCGGACGTCAACTTTAAGTGGTAGTAAATCTTCCCGTCAAGCGGTCTTTTATATTGCGAGCATCATGTTTTCGAATGTAACCCGATATTTCTTAATATCCTCATGACGCGAAATATCACCCTTAGCAAATATCTTGATGACATCATCAAAGCCTATTAAACGAAGGAACTGACTTGACGATGACATCATCATCACATTCACATCTCGATAGGATATTTTCTAAACATGATCAAGTTTGCCTAATATGACGATGACGTCATGATGCCTTTTCGATACTAACAGCGGTATATCAGGATGACATCATCCTGATATTCTGAAGGAGAGACAAGTAAAGTTTGTCTTGTCATCATCATATTTGAAACATCACCTGATACATCGAAATATCCTCCTGAGGTAACATACATAACCAAAGGGTACTTTTGTCACCTGCATCTTGTCGCGATAACTATTCCAATTTGGTGGAGAAGGATGATATTGAAACTCGACCCGATATTTGTGAATATAATCCTGCCCTCATGATATCCTGTCATATGGATATCCCCCCATTCCCATTGCCGCCATTATCATTTAATGCGCGCAGACATGGTAGGTGGTTCCCGCCAACCCCGGAACCCAATGAAACACCTGGCGAGATCCTGCATTTTCGCACGAATAATCAAGGAATATGATCTGATTTGTCAGAGTTGCCCTAAATTTACCCTAATTGTGAGGTTAAAATGTAATTCCATCACCATTTTCACATTTACCTTGCGATAAAATTGTTTTACAGAGCACCAGCTTCTACATCCTCATACAGGCGATTGTTGCACGATTTGAGCTTACAAGCAGAAGGAAGGAAGTGATCATCAGCTGAATTAAGAACGTTGCTAGCAATCTACTGATATAAAAGAGAAATCTACATAATCAAGTAAGTAAATGAAACCCTCATCATGTTGTTTTTTTCTGGTATGATGATGTAAGTTCTGGTTTATGCACCCATATGATTAAGTAATGTTGAAGTGATATAGTAGACATAGCGATTTATGAAGTCAATGGCGATATGCATATATGGGTAAACCTGTTGTGAGATAGGATTTTGTTAATTGCAGGTATCCATGGTTGACAAACGGTTTGTTAAGTGTCAAGAGGAATTTAGTAAGCCCATGTTCTCTTCTCAGAGGGGGGTCTTGTTTAAATATGGAGCAATTACAGATACCCATCAAGGAAGCACCAATTTGGAGGCCTGGTCAGCTAAGCTGAATGATGGAAATGATAAGAGTCCAGTGTTGGATGCAGTTTGGTATCAAGGATGTGGAACACTGCCAGCTTTCCATACTCTATGGAATCTCCAGAGCTGGTCATAGAATGTGCCTGGAATTATAATCCTCAGACAAGGCAAGTGGTGAAGCATGGGAGGATATATGCAGACCTCTCCATCAAGGGTCTCTCCCAGACATTTGGACTGCCACTGGGCAGTAAAGTTAAGAGCGTGGACCTCAAGAAGTCAGGAAAAGAGTATGAGGCCAACAAGAAATCAGCCAGGAAGAACATGTATCAATGGCGGGTTGAGAATAGCACATATCCTGCAGCAGCCAAACTTCCTGTGCACATGTTCAAGTATGATTTCAATGAGGAGTACCAATACATGATTGCACTCCTGAATAGAGTAACAGGCCAGCCTGATGCTGGTAGTTTTAGATATTGGATGTATGGGATAATCATGATGTGTCTGTATTTAGACATCAAGCCACTATGGGGGCAGATAATAAGTGATGCTCTGCATGAGCAGCTGATGAACATGGGAGGTTCAAATTGTGCATTTTATATGACATCTTACATTGTTCATTCTTGTGCTTACAAAGGCACTTTTGATGCTTTAGTTACAGATGGAAAGCTCATAGGCACAAATGCTACATATATCTGGGATCATCATCCCCAGCTGTAGAGAACCAACTACCTCAAAGATTACAAACTAGTCAATGATGCATTCTCTATGCATCTGGTAAGAACCATGGAAGAGGACAGAACAAAAAGATTGAGCATGGAAGCTCAAGAAGTAGTCTACAGGCATGGGGCCTAGTACATACAGTTTGCAACCTTTTCTTACATAAGGGTTGAGGGTTTTGAGGAGCATCCCTTCATGCTGCCAAGGTATCCTACTGATGTCAGGCAAGGCTCCATAATGATAAAAATGTACAAGGACGCCAAGAAGCTGCCACCAATTTTGTTCCCAGTCAGCATTGGTAACTATATGTGCCCTGATTCTGACAATATAAAGAAGGTGATGGTCACCCTGAATAAAATGAATCTGCAACCTTTCCCACTAACAAGACCATATGATCCTTACGGCAGGATACAGAAGATACTAGGAAAGCCTATTCATCAGAGGCACCTAGAGGATTTTTGGGCTGACTGTGAAGATGAGGCAAAAGCCAAGAGAAGAAGGTATCAGAGGTTGACTCTGAACCAAATTAGAACTTTTGATTGTATCTCCCTTCCCCAACAATTGAAGAAGGATGATGGCATGACAATGGTAGATGAGTATGACAAAAGAAGATATACAATGACACCATCTCTGCACCTGACCTCACCATGCAGGAGGACAAATCCTTGGACCCATTCATTGCCAGGACCATACAACTGACTCAAGCTTGGGTTGATAAGTAGGTGGAGGCATTGAAAAAGAAAGGTGTTGCCATTACGGTGGACAACAAAAAGAAGGGACAGGATATTCCTGGGGATGAATATGATGACTTCCTGGTGGAGAAGAGGAAGACCAAGGGAGATAGAATCCCTCCACCACAGCAACAGAGCAAAAGACCCCCAAGGGGCAAGAAGGTGGATAAAGGACCAAAAGGGATTATAATTGAAAGGGCAGTATTTGCAGCTGAGGAGGCAGCCAGATCAGGATCAGGATCAGAATCAGAATCCCCTCCGAAGAAAGAAAAGCCCAAGAAGAGTAAGACAGCAAAGACTGGAATCACTAAGACCCTAGAAGTGGGTCAATCCTCAAAGAAACTGGGAGAAGAGGATATCCTGATGGAGGAAGAGCCTGAAGAAGAAGAGGCTCCATTGATAATAAAAAGAAAGAGGAGAGCTCCACAGGTGCTGGTGTCCACCACACCTAAGAAACAAAGAACCTCCATGAGAGGAGGAATAACCCAACCCCCTACACTAGTACAAGGGGCAGGTAGTGAAGTGCCGAAGGAACTTCAACATAATGTTCCACTTCCTACCATAGTCAAGTTCAAAACTGAACTTGCAGAGGAACAAATGAAAGAAACCTCCCAGACACAAGCAGAAGGACATGTCTCGCTTGATGAGACAATAAATTTTTCTGATGATGAGGTGGTGCAGGATGTGGTTGCACAAAAGATGGAAACACTTGCTGCTGATATAAGTATGACTCCTCACAAGCCTCCACCAGTTCAAACTGTACTTGAGGAAATGAAACAAGCAGAAGAAGAGCAAGAAAAGAGCCCAGAGCAGGTAGCTCAAGAGATAGGGCTAGATACATTGATTACAGAGGTGACAAGTCCTGTAGTGGTAGACCTGACAGAGAAACAGGATGCAAGTCCTAAACAGCCAGCAGGATCACCTGATAAGGAGCACCTAGTAGAAGAAATAGAGATGGCAGAAACAGAAGGCCATACTCTTGAATTGGGCCAACAAGATCCACAGGATACATCGGCAGAACCTGCTATAGTAGAGGTTCAAGAAGTAAAGGCTGATGAAAAGAAGGAAGCACTAGAGGATCCTGCTGCTAAGACACAGGAGGTTGACAGTGCAGGCCAGGAACAAATAATGGCCATAGAGCAAATGCCAGCACCTCAGGCAGATTCCCTAGTATCTAGTGCAGCAGATAAACAACAAGGGGAAGAAGTAAAAATATATGAAATAATGATAGAGAAAGATCATGATCATCATGATCAACATATGGATGCACCGCAAGGTTCCCCACACCAAGAAGATGCTGCTCCGGAGAAGGAGATTCCTCAACAGGGAGAGGTCCCAGAAGATCAACAACCAAGCGAGCATTAGGAGGAAGAAATGAGAAAATCACCGTCTCCACCACATCTGTTGATAGAAACGGGAGATATGGGTGAACATCATGATGATGCTGAGAAACATGATCAGGTGCCTCCATGGTTAGCAAAAGAAGTAAATATTAAGGAAGAACTTGAAATTCAAGAATTCGATGTCTCCACCTTGTTCTCCGCGGACATAATGAAACCCAAGAGGAAGGCCAGAATGACTTCGGCCATCAAAAGAGATCCGATGATGCAGAGGTAAAACGCAACGGGAGCTTACAAATGGGAAGGAGGAGTCATTAACACAACCAGCATGTTAAAATCCTATCGGCTTATCATCATCATCATATTTCTTGCTAACACAGACAGCATCATCATATTTCAGACGAGCATGAAATATCCTCCTGCTGACTACTGTTCACTTCCTTATCGCCTATCGGCGAGAGATGGTTCATCGGCCAAATGTCTTACCCCCGATGACTAATGTCACCCCGATGAATATATCTGTCCTATACCGATCGGCCAGACTTGGCTTATCAGCCGGACTCCAACACTCTGTCCCGATGTCAAATATCACCCCGATATCTCTTTTCATCGGTCAGGTTGCCTATCGGCAACACTTCTTCTATCGGCTGAGCCGAAAAGGATCTTCCCGATGCTATTACTCCTACCGATGCTGAACACTTAACGTCAGCAGGATAAATCTGCATCGGGTGATATTCACAATATCCTGATGACGATGACGTCACATGCACCTGATGATGATGTCACCCAGATATAAGACTCTTACATCCTCCGCAGCATGATAATGAATATCCGGTGATCTTTTCAATATCCTGATGATGACCTTTAAGATCCTGATGACGACTTTTAAGAACCTCCTGTCCTTAGCCAAAAAAATGATTTTTTTTCTCCCGCATACGATAGCGATATGCGGATGATGGGTACACACGAAAGATGATCCTGATGATGATATATACACTGAGTATATATCCGACTTATATCATCCTGATGCACTTGAAACATACAATCTTCGTCAGCTTCATAACTCGATCTGGATAGCGATATACTCACAGATGTCGATGCGATTCACTCCGTCTAGAAAAGCACATGCAGATCCCTGTATATCCGTCAGCTGCATGCAAACTCACAGAACCGCACAATTTCACAAAGAAAACATGATGATCGGGCTGAATCACCTTCAGATCAAAACTTAACAGTTTATCTTCCTAAACCCTAGCATATGAGGATGCTAGGTTAATTAATAGCATGCTACCAATCGATCTCCCACACAATGAAATGCATAAACAGAAAACTAAAATACAACCTAAACTAACATGCATGACCATTCCACCGATTCACAGAATCAACCGGTGGAAGGGTTGAAAGAATCCATTGACCTGTAATCAGAACAGAAATCAAAACATAAACCGCTGATAAACCAGATAATGCAATTGATGAGATCTTATTTAGATGAAACACAAATGTCCTGTTTCTACAATGTTTCACAATGTCTAGACTGATCTCTGGATCTCACTCAATCACCAGTACAACATAGCATAACTACTACTCTCTCCTTCTACTCTCTGATCATGATCTACTACTCTAACTGATCTGAGTTATTTATAGCAATATCCTACGAGTACTACCAACTCGATTCCCAGCGGCTGGGAGCTTCCAAGCGGCTCGGAGAGGACAGCTCAGACAACCTGATCACGAGCTCTAACTACCTGCACACTCTCCTAGGCTGATCTAATATATATGCATTGGTCCAATGGACCTTATTACATTATGAAGTCAAACATACTAAAAATAGACTAATGTCCTGTCATGCGGACAATGAACCTATATCCTGTCTTGTAGGGGTGCTCCTGCACCATACTCCCCAGAAGAAGAAATCTCAAGTCCACTTGAGATGAGAGTATGAAGATCTGTACCATGTTTCTGGATCTGCTCTTCAGTCATCCATACTGCTTCAGAATTAGGTTTTCCCTTCCAAGAGACTAGATACTCCAAGTACTGTTTGTTCCGGGTCTGTTTGACCACTCGGGTGTCCAAAACTTTCTGCAACTGTGGAGGATCATGCTTGGGAATGTTATCATGGACTGGATCTTGTAGGAGTTCCTGATCTGCATCTGGATAAGACTTGTATGGAGTTAAATCACATACATTGAATATAGGGGACAAACCAAAATCAGGGGGGAGTTGTATCTCATAAGCATTCTGTCCATGCTTGTGCAAGATCTGACATGGTCCTACTTTTCTCTGCATGAGTTTAGTATATTTTCCCTTAGGAAGTCTGTCCTTCTTCAAATGAACCCATACCAAATCTCCAACATCAAACTGTACATCCTTCTTCTGTTTATCAGCATATTCCTTATACTTCAAGGTGGTTTGCTGCAATTGGGTCTTGACTTGATCATGAACCTCTTTTATGGATTCTGCGAAAGCTTCACCTTCTGCACTAACAGGGTCTACTGTAGGTAGATCTCTCAATTCCAAAATTCCTCTTGGATGCATACCATAAACTATCTGGAAAGGTGATTTCCCTGTGCTCCTATTGACAGTATCATTATAGGAAAATTCAGCTTGAGATAGAATATTATCCCACTTTTCTCCATGTTGTTTTGTCAAACATCTAAGCAAATTTCCTAAGGAACAGTTCACTACTTCAGTCTGTCCATCCGTTTGAGGATGATATGCAGAGGAAAAAGACAAATTTGTTCCAAGTTTCTTCCAAAGAGTTCTCCAGAAGTGACCAATAAACTTCACATCCCTATTTGACACTATGCTCAATGGCAATCCATGGATTCTGACAATCTCCCTAAAAAACAAATCTGCAATGTATGAAGCATCAGCAGTGGTTTTGCATGGCAAGAAATGTGCCATTTTGCTGAATCTATCCACTACAACAAAAACACTGTCAAACCCTTTCCTTGTCCTTGGTAAACCCAAGACAAAATCCATACTTATGCTTTCCCATGGTCTGGAAGGAATGGGTAAGGGCTGATATAAACCTGCATTAGTTGACCTGCCTTTAGCTTTCTGACATATCACACATGTCTCTACAAACTTTCTGACATCTGATTGTAACTTAGGCCAAAAGTAATGTCTTCGGACAAGATCAAGAGTCTTATCTAGACCAAAATGACCTGCCATAGCTCCACAATGTTTCTCCTTAATGATGTTTAACCTCATAGAACACCTTGGAATACATAACTATCCACCTTTGAACAACAATCCATCCTGAATCAAAAATTCAGAGAATTCAGCATGATATTTCTCCCCAAAAGAAGTACATACATGATATATCTCCCCAAAATCTTCATCAGTCTCATACATGGTCTTTAGTGAATCAATGCCAACACTTTCTAACTGAATCTGGTTGACTGTTAGAACTCTCCTGCTCAAAGCATCTGCAACTTTATTCTTGACTCCTTTCTTATGCTTCAATGTAAAAGTAAAAGCTTGTAAGGTTTCTACCCATTTCATGTGTCTGTGGTTCAGCTTTTCCTGGCTGTTTATGAAACTCAGAGCCTGGTTATCTGTGAATACTATGAATTCCTTTGGCATCAAGTAATGCCTCCATTTCTTGAGTGACTGGACTAAAGCATACATTTCCAAATCATATGAGGAATACCTCTTTTTAGCATCATTGAGCTTCTCACTGAAAAATGCAATAGGTCTACCTTCTTGGCTGAGTACTGCTCCAATGGCCATGTGACTGGCATCACATTCTACTTGAAAGATTTTGTTAAAGTCTGGAAGTGCAAGGACTGGCTGCTGTGCCACCTTCTTCTTCAATGTTTCAAAAGAATCATCTGCTCTTTGAGTCCAAACAAATCTGCACTTCTGTCCTCCTTTGATGGTATCAAGCATGGGTGCACAAATATGACTAAACCCTCTTATAAACTTCCTGTAGAAGGTTGCTAACCCATGGAAACTTCTGACATCATTCATAGTCTTTGGGGTTGGCCAAGACAATATGGCACTTACCTTCTCCTTATCCATTTGTAACTTTCCTTGTGAAATGACAAAACCCAAATATGTGATCTCCTCTTGCATGAACAAACACTTGTCTAAATTTATCATCAGCTGCTCATCATGTAACCTCTTAAGAACCAAATCTATGTGTCTGAGATGTTCTTCTTTTGTGTTGCTGAAAATCAGAATGTCATCTAGATATACTATGACAAACTTACCAATGAACTCTTTCAAAACCTCATTCATCAACCTCATAAAAGTACTAGGTGCATTAGATAAACCAAAAGGCATAACCTTCCACTCATATAACCCTTCATTAGTTTTAAATGCTGTTTTCCATTCATCTCCTGGCCTAATCCTGATCTGATGATATCCACTCTTCAAATCTATTTTTGTAAAATACTTAGCACCTCCCAAACAGTCAAGTAAATCCTCTATCCTAGGGATTGGAAACCTATACCTGATTGTGATCTTGTTAATAGCTCTGGAATCCGTGCAAAGCCTCCACGTACCTTCCTTCTTTGGTGCTAGTACAGCTGGTACTGCACATGGACTTAAACTTTTCCCAATCAGACCTGAATCCAATAATTCTTCAATTTGTCTGGCTACTTCTGCATTCTGTTCTGGAGTTAGCTTATAGGCTGCTTTGTTTGGAAGTGTTGACCCTGGAATTAAGTCTATGCAGTGACTAATATCTCTGACAGGTGCTAGGGATCTTGGCATTCCTTCTGAAATGATACCTTTGTACTTATCCAATAGCTCTTGGATAGCTGGGTCTATGAATCTTTGCTTTTTCTCTTCCTTGACTTCTTGCTGCTGTTCTTTATTCACCCTCATACATGGGATTAGGGCATATGCAACTGCACCTTCTGCTGCTACTTCTTTCATGAACTGTTTACCTTCCATCAGCATTACCTTCACCTCTTTTCCTTTAGATTTCTCCTCCTTCTCCGTCAATGGTAGTAACGTTATAACCTTACCATCTTTATTGATTGTATAGGTATTTCTAATACCATCATGTTGTGCCTTCAAATCATACTGCCATGGTCTACCAAATAAAAGATTGCAAGCATCCATCGTGGTAATGTCAAACAACAACTTATCCTTATATGCTCCAATCTGAAATTCTACCCAAGCCTGCTCTTCTACAGTTGTCTGCTGACCTTGGGTAAGCCATGAGACTTTATATGGGGATGGGTGAGGCAATCTCCTAAGCTTAAGCTTTGTCACCATTTCTTCAGACACAAAATTTTCAGTAGAACCAGAATCAATCAAAACTTTACATGCCTTACCTCCTGCTTTGCAAATAGTCCTGAAAAGAGACTTTCTTTGAGGGGATTCTTTGTCAGGTACCTTCATGGTAGTCACTGTTCTTCTCATCATTAGAGACTCTCCACTTTCTGGGTATCCATAATTATCAGGAGCATTCACACTCTGAAAAGCATTAGAGCCTGTCATACTTTGATTATCAGGTTCTTGGATCAGATTTGTTCTCCTTTCTCCTGTTGAGCTTGTGGCCTTTTCTGGACATCTGCTGGCTATATGGCCTTCTTTGTTACAATTATAACATCTGATGGATCCTCTGCCCTGGGATCTTCCTCTGAAAGGTCTTCTACCTCTAAAGTTTCCTTGCTGACTATAATTTTCCCCCTGGTTCTGACTATTGTTTCCCTTACTATTGTCATGACTGGATTCTCCTTGATATCCATGTCCATCTCCTCTACCTCTAAAAGGACCTCTTCCTCCCCTTTGTTGTCTTCCTCTTCCTCTATTGTGTTGTTCTTGTTTTCTCTTTAACTTCTCTTCCACTTTCAATGCCAACTGAAAGCATTTCTGAACTGTATCTGGATTATGCAGACTTAAATCTTCCTGAATATTGAACCTCAATCCATTAAGGTATCTAGCTACCTTCTCTTCTTCACTTTCCTTTACCTTTGTTTTCATACAAAGTTTCATGAATTCTTCTGTATATGAGCTGACATCTAGCTCCTTCTGCTTCAGGTTTTGCTTCCTCTTGTGTAATTGGATACTGTAATCCAATGGGACATAAGCTTCCTTTACTAATGCCATCATTTTCTTCCATGTAGTGACTCTACGCTTTCCTTCCTATACTCTATCATCTTGGACGAAATTCCACCATGTCAAGGCAGCTTCTTTCATTTTTGACTAGGCTATTTTCACCCTCTGTTGTTCTGGTATCTCCTCTGTTTCAAAGAAATTGTTCAAGGAGTCTATCCACTCCATCACTGAATCAGGTTCCATCTTTCCTGTAAACACTAGCAAATCCAGTTTCACATCCATGGTTCTCCTCTCCATGGCCTTGAGGGCATTCAACAGTGGTCTCTGGTCTGCAGGAACGACCTCCTCGTTCCAACTAGGGATCTCTTCTTCTTCCCTATCTTCTTCTCTACCAGAACCTACTCTGCTCCTCAACTTCTCTAACTCATCCTTCAATTCCTGATTCTGAGCCTTCACGGCCTTGCTCTCTGCAATCTATTTCTTTACCAGAACTGCCAACTCAACGTTGGTCATCCTTGCCGGAATCTCTGATGTTCCTTCGTCACCTGACATCCTGCTATATCCTGATCTTTTCCAGAAGATCCTTCCTTTGCTCTGATACCACTATGATGCAGAGGTAAAATGCAATGGGAGCTTACAAATGGGAAGGAGGAGTCATTAACACAACCAGCATGTTAAAATCCTATCGGCTTATCATCATCATCATATTTCTTGCTAACACAGATAGCATCATCATATTTCGGACGAGCATGAAATATCCTCCTGCTGACTACTGTTCACTTCCTTATCGCCTATCGGCGAGAGATGGTTCATCGGCCAAGGGGAAATGTCTTACCCCCGATGACTAATGTCACCCCGATGAATATATCGGTCCTATACCGATCGGCCAGACTTGGCTTATCGGCCGGACTCCAACACTCTGTCCCGATGTCTGATATCACCCCGATATCTCTTTTCATCGGTTAGGTTGCCTATCGGCAACACTTCTTCTATTGGCCGAGCCGAAAAGGATCTTCCCGATGCTATTACTCCTGCCGATGCCGAACACTTAACGTCAGCAGGATAAATCTGCATCGGGTGATATTCGCAATATCCTGATGACGATGACATCACATGCACCTGATGATGATGTCACCCGGATATAAGACTCTTACATCCTCCACAGCATGATAATGAATATCCGGTGATCTTTTCAATATCCTGATGATGACCTTTAAGATCCTGATGACGACTTTTAAGAACCTCCTGTCCTTAGCCAAAAAAATGATTTTTTTCTCCCGCATACGATAGCGATATGCGGATGATGGGTACACACGAAAGATGATCCTGACGACGATATACACACTAAGTATATATCTGACTTATATCATCCTGATGCACTTGAAACATACAATCTTCGTCAGCTTCATAACCCGATCCGGATAGCGATATACTCACAGATGTCGATGCGATTCACTCCATCTGGAAAAGCACATGCAGATCCCTGTATATCCGTCAGCTGCATGCAAACTCACAGAACCGCACAATTTCACAAAGAAAACATGATGATCGGGCCGAATCACCTTCAGATCAAAACTTAACAGTTTATCTTCCTAAACCCTAGCACATGAGGATGCTAGGTTGATTAATAGCATGCTACCAATCGATCTCCCACACAATGAAATGCATAAACAGAAAACTAAAATACAACCTAAACTAACATGCATGACCATTCCACCGATTCACAGAATCAACCGGTGGAAGGGTTGAAAGAATCCATTAACCTGTAATCAGAACAGAAATCAAAACATAAACCGCTGGTAAACCAGATAATGCAATTGATGAGATCTTATTTAGATGAAACACAAATGTCCTGTTTCTACAATGCTTCACAATGTCTGGACTGATCTCTGGATCTCACTCAATCACCAGTACAACATAGCATAACTACTACTCTCTCCTTCTACTCTCTGATCATGATCTACTACTCTAACTGATCTGAGTTATTTATAGCAATATCCTACGAGTACTACCAACTCGATTCCCAGCGGCTGGGAGCTTCCAAGCGGCTGGGAGAGGATAGCTCAAACAACCTGATCACGAGCTCTAACTACCTGCACACTCTCCTAGGCTGATCTAATATATATGCATTGGTCCAATGGACCTTATTACATTATGAAGTCAAACATACTAAAAATAGACTAATGTCCTGTCATGTGGACAATGAACCTATATCCTGTCTTGTAGGGGTGCTCCTGCACCATCCGGCAACCAGGAGAAGGACTGCACAAATTGCCATACCTGCGGTGGAAAAAGAAAAAGGTAAAATCACTGTAGATGAATTTCAAATCAGCACAGTAGATTTGGGCTTTTCCAATGAGGACCAAGAAGGTCAGGAGGGCAAAGATATTATTGACTCTCTAATTCAAAAGGTGAAAAGAGAGAAGGAGAAGAATAAGCAACATAAAGAGCACATTGCTCAGTTGCATGCCTATATCAAAGGACTGACCAATCCTGATGATACCACAACTGAACATGCAGTCCCATTGACTGCCATTTCTCAGGAGGAGGTAAATAAATTGGACCTCATGAAGCATGAGGCGTCTGTAATAAGAAAGTGGATGTCATCCGCATTGGATGATGCTGTAGAAATAATGAAGGCCTCTTTGAAGAGGTGGAGCATATTAAGTGACTCCAAGACCAAGGTAGATAAATTGCAAATGCAGACCGGGAAAAGGTCTTATAAATTGGAAAGGGTCTTGAGCCTTTTGGGAGAAATAAAGGGGATAAATCCTTAACTGCTTATCAGTAAGTAGGTATTGAATAGTAATACCACATTATTGATAGATATCTGGTATAAAGACACTCAGTTTGAGTGCGGAGTCCTCAAAAGATGCAATAATAAGCTGAGAGATATCTGCATGAGGCTACGTGATTTAATGGCTGAAGAGGCAATGATATTGGAAACATTGGAAGGCAAGGTGGAAGGAAAAATAGAAAATCAAGATGAAGAGTCTGCCATCAAGGCTGTACACAGTAATTTCCAATTAGAAACAGATGGTCCACCTGTCCACTTGACAGAAGAACTGATAGATAAAATAATGAGGATCAAGGTCCAGATGGAGAAATATAAAGAAACACTACAGGATAGGAAAAATAAGCTGGATAACAGCAGAGACAAATATGAAGCACATAAGCACGCCATCATTAAAGCAAAAACTCAAGATGGCGGAGGGATAGATCAGGTTGTGCATTCATATGAGCAGGTCTGCAGTAGTATGCAGCCCCATATGCAGCATCATCATCATCAGGATAGCAAAAGTTCAGGAAGCGACGCACATGATGATGATCCACATGAATCAGATGAGGAGCATGATGAAGACACATCATGAAGGGGATATAAGCATAAATAATATAGATAGTTGCCAGCTGGCAACTTGTGCCATTTTGTAAAGGTTGACAAAGTCAAGTGAATCATGACCGTAGATTTGTATTGATAAATCAAGATTGTAGATCTTTTTGTAGCGGATTCCTCACCTTATTCTATAAAAGGTGGTGGAATGCCTTCTTGTAAGCATTCGAAACTTAATTGAAATCTGTTTGCTGAAGTATTCAGGGCTCATTTCGAAGCTATTGTATATGTACATGTCTTTTGCATACTTAATAAAGGAGAAGAGTATTTCGATTACAAATCTTAGTAAATCTTGAGTAATCTGTGTCTGAATTCAGGATATGTGCTTTGATTTGCTGCGTCCCTTGGAGTGCTCATCATGTTGCATGTATTGTTTTCATTCATCATCCTCTGAAGTTTGCATCAACTGTATCTAGCTGTGGAATATCCTGGTGAACATATGGTTTGATTTCTTCTCCTCGTGACAGTATCAAGTATGTATGTAGATCAATAGCTAAAGGTTCAACTTTAAATTGTAGTATTCCTTTTAGTTTCTTTCAATTTCAAAGCATTTCACTATCACAATTGCAAATAACTGATAATCCTAAGCAAATAACACAAAATATGCAGACATCTCGTAGGTAATCGTAAATATTTAGCATATTTGAACCCAAAGCATGCACAATTGAAAATATCACGTAAAGTTTGAAATATTACTGCATCATTTCATCAAATAATTGTATAATATGACTCCTCTGTAAGAATCTTTGCAGAAGTGGTATCATGATGATGAACTTCCACGTAAGGCCCCAAAATGGAAATAGCAACTCACATTGACCTCTGAGTAACTTCAGACGATTAAGACCTAATCACTGGAGACTTGGGATCCTGAATTCTTTGAATTCATAGTATCTTTCAAGATGAATAAAGGTTAATGTGTACTTTTATTCTATGTTTGTTTGTGACTAACATCATGACCAACAGGATGGAAGCTTATATTAATTCTTTAGGGTGTGGTGTTTGGGACTCTATCAAGTCTAGTTATACAGTTCCTACTACTATTCCTACAAATGTAGATGAAATCAAGAAGTATGATAACAATGCCAAGGAAAAATTTGCTATCATGAGTGGGTTAACTGATTTAGAACTTTAAAAAATAATGGGTTGTGATTCCGGCCAAGAAGTTTGGGATAAACTTAAAACCATCTATGAAGGAGATAAGAAAGTAAAGCAAGACAAGATGTAGATCTTCAAGAACATATTTGAGAATCTAAAGATGTCAGAGGATGAAGACATTGCTGGATATATGCTCTGGGTGAGTGAAATGGTAAATAGCATTATAGGTCTTGGTGGAGAAGTGAAAGAAGATGAGATTGTGAAAAAGATTCTGAGATCTCTTCCCAAATCTTATAGTCATAAGGTATCTGCCATTGAGGAGAATGTAGACTTGGATAAATACACTATAGACAAATTGTTTGGTACCTTTACTGCCTTTGAAATGAGAGATTTTTGCAGTGATGCTCTGAAGAACGAAGCTTCTTTCCAAACCAGTATGAAGACAAAAGAAGTTGTTGATGAAGATGAGAGCTTTGATGAAGTTGAATCCAATTTTGTAAGAAGACTAAAGAAAGGTACTAGAAAATACAAAGGTAAGTTACCCTTCAAATGTTTCAATTGTGGAAAGGTTGGTCATTTTGCTTCTAAATGCCCTTTTAAAGAATCAAGGGGCAATAACAGAAGAGAAAAGTTCAAGAGAAGTCTGTATTCCATGGAGAGTAATTATTCTTCTGAAGATGAGGATCACGATGATTCAAATGATGAAACACTTTTCATGGCCTTGAATATTGGTAACAAAAAGGGTGATTCTAGAACTTGTGGGAAGACTAATACCTTGCAAACAAATCAAAACAATGAGAGCTCAATGGTTGTATGGACTTCCTTTCATGCAAAAGAAGAATCCAAGGCTTGGGTGATTGATAGTGGATGCTCAAATCATATATGACTGGTGACAAGGAAAAGTTTATTAGCCTTGAGAAGTGAGACGGTGGTCCTGTCCAGTTTGGTGGTGATGAGTCAGCATAGATCTGTCAAAATCTGCTATAACTATTGATGAGAAGAATAGGACTGAGGATGTCCTCTATGTCAAAGGGATAAAACATGATCTTCTCAATATCAGTCAGATGTGCAACAAAGGGTATAATCTCACCTTTAATGCCAAAGGTTGTGAGATCAGGAAGGCAAGATCTAGAAAATTAGTGGCAGAAGACATCAAGACATATGGTGATATCTATCACCTAAAGGAGGTAAATGGAAGACCATGTTTGTTGGCTCAATCTAGTGAAAGTTGGCTATGGCATAAGAGAATGGGACACAACAATTTTGATAATATAGTAAAGATCAGTTCTACCCATGCAGTGAGAGATATGCCTAAGATAATCAAGCCTACAAATGTAGTATGTAGAGAATGTCAAATGGGAAAGCAGACAAAGACAAACTTCAAAAGCAAGGAGTACTCTTCTTCAAAGCCATTGGAGCTGATTCAAACTGATCTATGTGGCCCTACAAGAGTAAAGAGTCAACAAGGCGATGTTGGCAAGAGACACTATATGGATTCATGGTTGTTGTCATTGATGGCAACAAAGGTCATCCCACATATCCGCAAGTCATGATATATCTCTACCGGAAGTCAGATTGAAGATTGTTGTGGTCCGGTGAACAAGAACAGAGCATGTGGCAAGGTCCGACAGATTGGTCCGGATCTCTCAGAGGAAGTGTCTTGGCACAGTGCGGATCTGGGGAAGTCAAGAGGACTATCTTGAGTAGTATATTCCAAGGATTTAGCCTCCGGAGATGGACAAGGAAAAAGATATGAATAGTTGAGTACCGGATTCCTGAGAGACAGTGAAAACAGAGGAAGAACTGACTGACAGAGTATCAGACTACTTTCCGGATGTGTTACAGATGATGATAAAGGTTGCGGAGGCATGAATCATGTTTGGCCAACATAATTGATGATATCTACAAGTATATGCTTGATCCGCATTGCTTGGTGAGCAAGGATTCAGCCGACAGAACTAAGTTTGTAAGAAACTAGACTGTTCCGGATGCCGACTAGAAAGGTGATGAAATTACTTGTGCGGATATATATAGAGGATGGATTTAGTTGTAAAGTGTGTGAATGTGGAGAGATATGCGAATAAGTCCAGAGAAAGAGCAGAGGTAGCAAAAAGGATCTGGTATGTGAAAGATAGCAGAACAAACAACAGAGGAAAGATGAAGTGCAGCAGATCAGTGTACTGAGCCTAACCGGAACTGAACTCCAGCATATGCAGATGCTTCCAATCAGTTCAAGACTGTGATTATCATCACTTTGTAGACAGTGTGTCTTCTTGTAGGCAGTGGGCCTCTTGTGAGCAGTGTGCTCGGGCAGTGAGCCCTAATTGGCAAGTGCCATTTTTTTTGTAATTTCCTATTCTTCTAACAGAGAATATTTCTTGGGTTAATCACCCCGTGGTTTTCTCCCTTAACAGGGTTTCCACGTCAAAAATACTGTGTCATGTGTTTCTTACTTCATGGTTAATGTTTTGTGTTTGATTTTATGCTGCTTCAATTAAAAGGAAAGTTCAATAAGAGAAATAATTAGGATAACTGATTCACCCCCCCCTCTCAGTTATCAACAATTGGTATCAGAGCTAAGTTCCTCCTAATAGAGCCTAACAGCTTGAGGAAGATCTGGGATTTCAAATGGATGCATATGGTTTAAGGGAGCAACTCAAGACTGCCCTTGAGGATCTTGAACAGTCAAATTCTGAAGTCAGTGAATTAAAGGAAAGACTCAAACAGGCTGATGAATTCATGAGAGAATTAAAAGACAAATTAAGTCTCTCTATGAAAAAGAGAAAGGAGCTGCTTCAACAGTTGGCAAGACAAAGTGAAGAAAGCAATACAAATGAGGAATTGACTGAGCAAACCAAGTTATGTGAAAAGTTATCAAAAGAAGTCATTATGTTAAGACATGAAATGGAATCAGGAACTATAAAGTTTACTCAAGAGATTGAAGAAAAAAGAAAGGCTGAAGACAATCTAAGACAATCTCTTAAAGAAAAAATAGAAGAATGCCACCAGATGGACAGGATTATCAGACACCTTGAATCTGATCTTGAAGATGCCAAAGATAATGAAGGAAAACTTGAGGATCAAATTGCCTCTCTCAAAAGAGACCTTCAAACAGCAAATGAATATAAAGAGAAATTCAAGATAAGTTCTGCTCAACTTGAAGTTCTTCTTGGAAGTCAAAAGAGGACAGATGACAAGTATGGCTTGGGATATGAGAAAGGAGAAAGCTCCGGATCCGGTCAGAAGAATCTTGGATCAGAAAATCCAAGGAGCAGGCCTAGAAGACCTCCGGTAAGACAGCCAAATGCTCAAAGATATCCATCCTTCAATGGATACTGCCACAGCTGCAACCACTTTGGTCACAAAGCTAATCAGTGCAGAATGAGAATGAATCAGAATAATTCATCCTTCTCCGGACAGTGCTTCAACTGCAAAAGGTATGGACACAAATCCCATGAATGTAGAATTATGCAAGTAAACAAATCACTCAAAGGTAGATGCTTCACATGCAATAGAATAGGTCATAGGGCTAATCAATGCAGATCAAGAGGATATCAGTCAAATATGCAAAGGAATGTTATTTGCCAAATCTGCAATAGGTCCGGTCATAATGCTAAAGTCTGCAGAAACAAGAATCAGGACAAAAGAGGTCCGGTGTATAATCAGTATCAAGACAAGGGTAAACAAAAGATGAATGCGGATGAGGTTAGGAATCAGATGAGCAAGATTTGGGTGAAGAAAAGTTCAGAGAATGTAGAGGTTGGATCCGCACCAGACTCTGGTGCTGATATTTCTTCCAGAAATTAAAAGTGAGCTCTGGCTCAGGGGGAGACTCAAAGAAAATCTTGTTCCCCCAGCCAAACAAGTGGTGCCGGATGTGGCACAAGATGCGGATCAAAGGGTTTGTAGATATGAGTCTTGAGATACTTCAGTCAAGTTTTCAGAGGTCCGCATGGAGTTATGAAGAAGCTATGATCGATCAAATAAGACCTGTTCAGGGAAATGCTCCGGTATGATAAAGGATTACAAAAAGGTCCGGAAAGATCCGGAAATGCACTATCTTGTTCTGCGGATTGGACAGAGTGTTTGAGATGATCTTGTAATATGCCACCTCGATTTATTCATGATTGATAGATCCGGATGATATCCATAGATCAGGACTAATCCGGGATACTCCAAGCTATCCAGACAAGGCAAACCGGAATGATGTAGGTGAAGCATTTATTGCAGACAGGTATTAGGGTTCGCGGAGCAATTTAAGGGATTTCTCAAAGGTCATTTGCTCATTCTGCACTCGAGAAGAAGCGAAAAGTGGAGCTCTGCAACAAGGTTCTTCAAGCACACCAAGGATCTCCTGCCGAAGCTATTGGATAAAGAAATCAATCCAACCACTCCGTGCAAACCTAAGGCACATAAGGTATTCTCCGTTTTTCATTACCTCACTGCAAATCTTTGAAAAATGGCTACTCCAAACATAGTTAAGATCTCCGATAGACCTTGCCCCTTATTCAAGAAACATCCCTACAAATCATTGGAGGTTGACCCACTAGGAGCCTTCTCTAGTGTTCCTCACGGAGTTTTACACACCGAAGACATTAGGGTTTACATACATGCAAACATTGAGGAATTTGGGGATTTCAAATTAAGAGACCTCTATCACAAGCAGCTGATTGACAATGCCTTTGAGCTTAAACCAGAGTATAAGGATATTCAGAAGAAACAATTTGAGCAATTTATTCATTTCCCCTGTTTTGAAGAGGATGAATGGGTCCGGTATGTACTGAGCAGGATGCATGACAACTTTCTATGGCTAGATAGACCCTGCAAGATCACAAAAGAGGCAATTAGAGCAGTAACTGGCCTATACTCTTCCGGAGGAGTACCTATCCTCAAATCTGTCAAGAACAACATTGTAACTGAGGCCACCGGATCAAAATTTGACAAAAGGGCAATGACCATTGAATACATCTCCGATCCGGATATCAAATATGCATCAATGATAATAGGATACAAGATCTATCACTCCAGCAGGGAGAATTCTGTATCCGGAACTGCAATATACACTGCTTATGAAATGTTAAGAAAGAATGCAGAATATGATCTCTGCGAACTGCTACTAAGCCAATTAATGGAAAACATACAGAAAATCAAGAAGGATAAGAAGAATTCCTTTAAGTATGGTACTCTGATTGTATGTCTATTCTTCTACTTCATGAATGAGCTACCCGGAACAAATGGATGGGTATGGCAAAATGACAAACCTGTTGCAGTCCAGATAAGAGACTACTTGCATGGACTTGGGGATGCAAAAGCGAGAAATTCAGCTCTATGGGGTTACTTCAAAAACTTTCAGAGCATGATGCAAGCAAGAGAGAGAATTCCTCAATCTCTCATTGAGAAATACAAGGACTCAGTGTGCTTTATGGTTGACACTGATCAGTGCCTGATGGAGGCAGTGGAGCCAAGGACTGTCTGGATCATGCCCATGGGGTATGAAGTTGATGAACAGATAGTGGAGCTGCATGTTCAACACATGCTAAGTCAGCCCAAAGATCCTAAGGCAGAAAGGTTTGGAACCTTTGAGGAGCTGAGTATAAAGTTACATGTAGAACTCAGGGAACCTGAGATCAAAAGAAAAGTGAGAAAAGAAGTAGAGCACATTGCTCAAGGTCTTGGAATTTCAAAGGAGGCACTTGATGCCAGCCGGGAAAAGAGAAGGAAGGCCGAGGAAGAAGAGAAAAGCAAAGAAAGTGCTCCGGTTGGAGCTCCCACCCGGACCAGATCAACAAAGAGATCTGCACCTCCTTCAACCAAAAGTTCAAAACCGGAAGTCCAGGCATCCGGTAAGAGATCAAAGGCAAAAGCCACAAGGGCTTATGGAAGCCAAAAGGATGAAGAGGAAACAGAATCAGATGAGGGAGTAAGAGAAGTAAAGAAACAGAAAAAGAAAGGATCCGGTAAGCCCTCCACAGGACAAGACAAGGAGGAAATGGCAGAGGTAACTGTTGAAAAGCCCACTCTGTCACTAGAGAGCATAATCAAGTCGGTCACGGTGGATGGAAACCTTCAACCAATGACTGAATCCTATGATGACTTCAGTGAGGCAGACCAAAAGACTCTACAGGAGGCCACAGTGAAATATCTTAACATATATAATAAGGCTTTCATTGAAATAATATCTCTTATTCCTAAAAGCCTAGAAAAGGAAATGGAAGTGAGGAAAAATAATGCTCATGCTAAAGATCTTGAGATCCGGGAGCAGATAGCTATTCAGCTATATCCTCAAATTGATCCCAAAACAATGAACATTATCTTCAAGGACTGTAAAGATGAGTTCAGAAGCAAAGCCAGGATGAATCAACTCATGCTTGGTGAGACTGACA
Source organism: Cunninghamia lanceolata (assembly GCA_027924645.1). Lineage (NCBI taxonomy): Eukaryota > Viridiplantae > Streptophyta > Pinopsida > Cupressales > Cupressaceae > Cunninghamia > Cunninghamia lanceolata. Next base: position 7,993,454 of record BSBN01001344.1, on the reverse strand, counting down.
AAGTGGCCCAAGAAACAGAAGAGATCCTCCGGAAGGCCTTCAAAAGGTTCAATCTTCCTGTTGTAGAGGACTTAGGTGCAGAAACAGCTGCTGATTTGGAATCTTCTGTTCCGGAAGAAGTAAGCCCTGAACAGACAAGTGAGGACTTGGGACCCTCTGCTCAAGAAGAAGTAGCCCATGAACAAGTTAGCATCTCTCCTCCGGTTTCCCCTACAGTCTCCGGATCCAAAGAAGAAGAGCAATTGCAGGAGAAGGAAGCAGTGGTGACAGACAAAGAGGTTGACAGTTCTAAGACTGCAGAAGAAAAGAAACATCTGTCTCCGGCAAGAGACACTGCACAAACTGTTCAACAATTTTTGAGCAAAGAAACTCTAGAGATTGACGAACCGGAGCTTCTAAAAGGTCCATTTGATTTTGACTCTCTCTCTCCGGTACAAACAATGAAGATAGCTTCATTTGCAAATGCCAAGGCAAATGAAAAGCTCCTGAAGTCTCATATGGAAGACTGTGAGTTGATAGAGGCTGCTTCCGGAGTACTTGTAAAGATCATGCCATCAATCCAGATAGATCCGACAGCCTCCACTTCCGGTAATCTAAAAACCTTAGTCAGCAGTATTGATACACATTTTAATTCTCTAGAAAAATCAGCTGAAGAAAAGGTCCGGAAGGAATTTTTGGATAAAAGATTTTCTGAAATATTAGAATTAATCTCTAAGGATAGGAAGATTGTAAGCATTGGAATAAAGAGATTAGAAAATGCTCTTAAGGATGGCGGTGACATCTACAAATTTTGTATATCTTGGTCAAAGGCAACAGCAGCAATTGACAAGAAAATAAAAGAGGAACAGGACAAGCTTCAAAGCTTATCTCAAAGTTTTGATCCTCTCTCTTCCTCTATAATAAATCAAGAATGTCAGACTATTGCAGTCTTGAATGAAATAAAGAATCTTGAGAAGGAGAGGAAGAACATTACCAACCGGATGGGAGAACTTAGAAGGATTATAGTCCCTAAGTTGGAAACTATGCATGAGGCCATCAGTGATGCCCAGACCACCGCCCATACAAAAGATCCGACAGATCTCAGGCGGGCAGAAGCTTTTGCATTTTTGTTGAGTGGTCACATTTCAATCTTGGACAGAATGAAGCTAAGTTGGGCTACTGAAATGGTTCAACTGCAGACATCCTTTGCAGACATTCTGCAGTATATGTGAGTATGTAAATATGCGGCTATATATAGAAAATTTTTGAAAATTTTGGTGTGCGGACCCTACCCTTTGCCATTGATGTCAAAGGGGGAGTGAGGAGCAGTGAAAAATGAGGAATCCAACTCAGGGGGAGTTCCGGAAATTGTATATAAAGACAGAGCATCAGCAAAGGGGGAGCATAGTGTAAACACTTAGTCATTTTTCACTAAGTGTTGCCATCAATGCCAAAGGGGGAGATTGTTGGCAAGAGACACTATATGGATTCATGGTTGTTGTCATTGATGGCAACAAAGGTCATCCCACATATCCGCAAGTCATGATATATCTCTACCGGAAGTCAGATTGAAGATTGTTGTGGTCCGGTGAACAAGAACAGAGCATGTGGCAAGGTCCGACAGATTGGTCCGGATCTCTCAGAGGAAGTGTCTTGGCACAGTGCGGATCTGGGGAAGTCAAGAGGACTATCTTGAGTAGTATATTCCAAGGATTTAGCCTCCGGAGATGGACAAGGAAAAAGATATGAATAGTTGAGTACCGGATTCCTGAGAGACAGTGAAAACAGAGGAAGAACTGACTGACAGAGTATCAGACTACTTTCCGGATGTGTTACAGATGATGATAAAGGTTGCGGAGGCATGAATCATGTTTGGCCGACATAATTGATGATATCTACAAGTATATGCTTGATCCGCATTGCTTGGTGAGCAAGGATTCAGCCAACAGAACTAAGTTTGTAAGAAACTAGACTGTTCCGGATGCCGACTAGAAAGGTGATGAAATTACTTGTGCGGATATATATAGAGGATGGATTTAGTTGTAAAGTGTGTGAATGTGGAGAGATATGCGAATAAGTCCAGAGAAAGAGCAGAGGTAGCAAAAAGGATCTGGTATGTGAAAGATAGCAGAACAAACAACAGAGGAAAGATGAAGTGCAGCAGATCAGTGTACTGAGCCTAACCGGAACTGAACTCCAGCATATGCAGATGCTTCCAATCAGTTCAAGACTGTGATTATCATCACTTTGTAGACAGTGTGTCTTCTTGTAGGCAGTGGGCCTCTTGTGAGCAGTGTGCTCGGGCAGTGAGCCCTAATTGGCAAGTGCCATTTTTTTGTAATTTCCTATTCTTCTAACAGAGAATATTTCTTGGGTTAATCACCCCGTGGTTTTCTCCCTTAACAGGGTTTCCACGTCAAAAATACTGTGTCATGTGTTTCTTACTTCATGGTTAATGTTTTGTGTTTGATTTTATGCTGCTTCAATTAAAAGGAAAGTTCAATAAGAGAAATAATTAGGATAACTGATTCACCCCCCCCTCTCAGTTATCAACAGGCGAGAGGTATTTCATGTTTCTTATTGATGATTATTCTAGAATGACTTGGGTTACTTTCTTAAGAGAAAAATCAGATGCCCTTGACAAATTTAAAGTGTTCAAAGCTTTGGTTCATAATGAAGTAGATGCTAAGATCAAATGCTTGAGGTATGATAGAGGAGGTGAACTTACTTCAAATGAAATTGAAAGATTTTGTGAAGATCATGGTATTAGGAGACATCTATCAACTCCTAGGACCCCTCAACAAAATGGAGTAGTGGAAAGAAAGAATAGATCTGTGCAAGAAATGTCTAGGGCAATGTTGAAAGATGTAAATCTACTTGACATGCATTGGAAGGATGCAGTTCATATTGTTGTCTATCTGATTAATAGAGTGCAACTGAGGTTCAACATCTAATGAGATATGGTATGGAAGACCTCCCACTATCAGATACTTCAGGATCTTTGGCAGAAAATGCTATATCAAAAGAGATGAAGAAGACCTAGGAAAGTTTGATTCAAGAAATGATGAAGGAATCTTTCTTGGCTACTCAACTAGAAGCAAGTCTTATAGATGTTACAACAAGAGGTTGGGAAATATGATTGAAAGCATAAATGTCAAGGTAGATGAAGACCTATATCAGATCACACATGAATCAGAGGACTCTAAATCTAATATCTTTCCATACATTGTAGATAAAGAAGAAGAAGTAAAAGAAGAAAAGGAACAAGAACTAGTGAAGATGCCTAAGACTCTAGCAAAGTATGCTTAGAAGAACCACTCAGAAGATTAGATCATTAGAAATAAGGATGAAGGTATGTAGACAAGGAGAAGGTTTGCAAAGACTCATGAGCAAGTAAACTTGTGTTTGTTATCAAAAGTGGAACCCAAAAACTTTGATGAAGACAACAAGGATTGTGGATGGATAAAAGCCATGGAAGAAGAATTGAATCAAATTGAGAAGAATCAAACATGGGAATTGGTTCCCAGACCAGCAAACAAGAATGTTATAGGAATAAAATGGGTGTTCCAAAACAAACTAAATGAAGAAGGTGAAGTTGTAAGGAACAAGGCAAGACTGGTATGCAAAGGTTACACACAAGTAGAAGGTATTGATTTTGAGGAGAATTTTTCTCTCATAGTAAGGATGGAGGCAATCAGAATGTTCCTTGCTCTTGTTTCTCATAAGAACTTCAAAGTATATCAGATGGATGTTAAGTCCACATTTCTAAATGGTGACCTAGAGGAAGAGGTTTACATTGAACAACCAGATGGTTTCCAGATATCAAAAGATTTAGACATGATGTATAGACTCAAGAAGGCTCTGTATGGTCTCAAGTAAGCACCTAGAGCCTGTTATGATAGACTGGACAAGTACTTACTTCAGTAGGGATTCAAGAAAGGTACTCCAGATAATAATCTTTATATCAAGGAAGGAGACATGATATTGATAGTTGCAGTATATGTTGATGACATCATCTTTGGTGGAGATGATGATATGTGTAAGAGGATTGCAAAGGAGATGCAAAAAGAATTTGAGATGTCTATTATTGGTGAAATGTCTTTCTTCCTTGGACTTCAGATTTCTTAGCTAGATGGTGGTATCTTTATTTCTCAAGCTAAGTATGTCAAAGAGTTGTTGAAGAAGTTTGGTATGGAGGACTCAAAACTAGTGAGTACTCCCATGGTCACTAGATGTCACTTGAGAAAAGATGATGAGTCTCTAGAGGTGGATCAGATTGCCTATAGGTCTATGATTGGAGCATTGTTGTACTCGACTACTTCCAGACCGAAGGACATGTTACTTGATTTCCTTTGCAGTTTTAAGGACATGTTTATGGATGTGCATTACATGTTTCCTTACAATTTCAAGGTCCTTGGTGGTATGCAACTCAGTTTTTCAAATGACAGCATGTTGCAGTGTGTTCCTAATGATAGAGTGTTCTCAGAGTTAATGATTGAAGCTATGTGGCACAATTATCTGATGTACAGTGGAAAATGAGTGTTTGGAGATGTTTTATGAGTCATGTGGACTCATCTAGAAAAGTTCCACAAAGATCTTTCTTATTTCCAGTACCGTACAAGGTTTTTAAGTTGATGTGGTTGTTATACTTCAAGTCTTCGTGTGTTTTCCTTAAAGTTGTCCTATTTCCAAATGAGCAGAGTGTACAGATGTAATCCCTTGCTGTTTGAAGCTGTGATAGATGTTTTGGACTTAGTTAAGCAAGTGTTGAAGTCCGCAAGGCTTGGATCTTCTGCTTGTGTAACGTGTGGGTTCAATTAGGACCTATCTTTTATACGTTTCATATTGTGTGTTGTCTGGCTGACTTGTAAATGTATTTTTCATGTTGTATCTAGCCAACAAGAAATGTAATATCATAGTGAATCAAATTGAGTGAGGTGAAGTGTGATTGCAAAGTAATTGAAAAGCTTGTAAGAAGATAAAAGGTGGAATAAATACATTGTTGATGAGCGACTAAAGGATAAAGAGCATAAGTTGTTGATGCTATCCAGATCCATCTTGAAGACATATTTGTGATAGTAATCAAGTATAGAGTGTGCCTAACTAATTAGATCCTCAGAATAAAGTGTGTGGAGATAGAAGTGTAATCATCAAAAGTGTGAGTTTCAATGTTAGTTTTTAGATAGTAGAACGACTCTAATTAGATCCTCAGAATAAAGTGTGTGGAGATAGAAGTGCAATCATCAAAAGTGTGAGTTTCAATGTTAGTTTTCAGACAGTAGAAAGACTATCATACTGTAATCTTTTGTAAGTGTGTTTTCATTTTAGAGAGTAGTAGCTTCCTTGGAAGTGAACCTAAAACAAATCCTTCAGGGAGTAGAAGCTTCATTGGGAGTGGCCCTAAATCAAAGTTACTTAGGGAGTAGCAACTTCCTTGGGTTATAGCCCCTAAAATAAAGTTATTATTTGAGCTTCATATATTGAGTTTTCTAGGGTTTTCCATGTATATCTAGTGTTATGAGTTGATGTGCATTGTGTTAATCTTTCATGTTCATGTTAATATTGTGATGCTTAAGGTTTAATTCTCTTTGGATGATTTGAAGTTGTTAAAATAGAAAATTGATTAGATACTGATTCAACCCCCTCTCAATATCTTGGTGTGTTCAACATCTTTTTCTCTAAACTCAATCTTTACACCTCTTTTTGGTTTTTTACATTTGAAAGATGACACAAAATACAAGAAATGCAATATATGCTTACACTTTTTATGTTATTGATGTAAGAAATGAAATATGATTACAAATTTATGTCATTGATTCTTGTTGTAGGTGCTGCAAATGCTTTGTTACGTGTATAAGTGTAGGTTTGGAGATGTATCTCTACTCAGAACACAAATAAAATCATGAGGTGTCATCTATTTCTATATCCTTTTTAATATATATGCTATTTCAATTATTATCTTCTTTACTTTAGCATGCATGGTTCATGTAGTTCAGATGCACACCAATATGGAGGCAAAATGTAGAGAATAAAAGTGCATACTCCACTCTTTTCCCCACTTTTTTACACTCCCTTTGGGTTTTGTTCTAAGTTATGCTATACTAGTACTTAATTTGACTTATTTTACACATAATGACAAAATTTAGAAGATTATCAACCTTCATCCTTTTAGATGCAGTGGTCTAGACTCATCCCAATTCATACTTGTTCCTCATCCTATACTAAATCACATGTATGATTTTTTCCCTTGAACAGAATCATGCTCACAATTGCATCCTCAAAATTCAAACATGCTTTTCAATTATCTCAAGCTAACCCTTGTGCCAAATTGGATAATTGTTTATTGGCTTCTACAAAATTATATTTGATTTTAATGCTTAGGATGCCATACTTAAATACAAACCCTAGGACAATCAAACTCATCTTAGGATCTTGGAAGCTATCAAAGAGCTTGAAAATTATATCAGATCAAGAGCAATACTAAAGTTCATATAGCATTGCATTAACATTTCATTGAGATATACTACAATTTAGGCATTCTACATTTATGTGTTTTTGTGTAGATTCAAATTTTGTGAAACCATCAAGTGGCCGTAGCCTACTAGTGAAGTTGAATGACTTAAAAAGAGTCCACTAGGAATCACATCTTATTGAGTGCAAGGCCTATGATGCTTCAAAGGGATGTGGTTGGGATTGTGCTTTGGGAAACTTTGGCGAAATGGAGACCCCTCAGTCCAAGTGGCTCTTAGATGAAAGATGTCAATTACTCGTGCAACTTTTATTAATGCTTCCAATACCAATTGGTTGCAAAAATGATTAGAGGTTGTTATAAAACTTCTCAACAAGAAATAAATGTGAAATTAGAAAAGGGGTTTGACTGAGTTAAGGAAGTTCCATACTTCTAGCCTCTTATAACAGACTCCCCAAGGTGCTTCTTATCACCACTAGGTCTTGAAGGCATATATCTTCATAGGTGCATATATTTAAAAATCTCATAGGAGTAGAGGATAAAATTATGATAGGGTACACAAGATCACATGTCACTACAAATCAAAATGACACATGATCACATCTAGAGACAACACATTAGAATTAGTGTCATCAATTGAGATCTAAAATGAAAATTTCAAATATAACTATCAAGTACATCATACAATCAAATAAACAACATCGAAGAAAAAACTAATTATTTTCTAATTTATCACTTACTTTATTACTTATCAATCTCAACTCTTATATTTAAGATTTTTTTTTTGCATCATCTCATTTATTGTTTAATTAAATTTTAAATATTTTATAAACATACTTTTTATCTTTATATTAAAAAGAATAGTATATTTTAAAAGGAAGCACAAAATAAAAGTAAGGTACACATCTTATTAAAAATATATACTAAAAACCATTAATTGCAACTTTTTGGCAGGAGGCCTAGATCGATTGGCGAGAGCTTCCTATGGTAAGAATGAGGTCACAAGGTCCAGTCTCCCCCCCCACCCACGTGGCACCGAAGGGTGTGTCACTCCAACGACCCTGGTCATGTTAAAAGGTTTACCCAGTGCACTGCAAGTTATAGGGGGGCTACCCGATTCTTGTAGTCTAAAAATAATAATAATAATAATAATAATAAATATATTTAGCCCACACGGGTAGCATAGTTGGCTTGAGTCTTGGGTTTGCTCCTCGAGGTTTTGGGTTCGACTTCGAGGCCCGGATTTAAGCGATGCATGTGGCTAGCGAGCAGACGCGTGCATCCTTAGGGGATTAGCCCCAACTTGGCAATATGTAAGCCCAAGGCAAAGCTGGCTGGTTCGTGGGGATACCCCTAAGTTGTATATATATATATAACCTTTTTTTTATTAAAAAAATGTTGAATTGAAAAGTGACTTCAAATCCATCTCTGCATTTACTTAAATAGAAGTGGGATTGCCCTACAAAAGAGTAATTCTAACAAGTGCTAGATCTTTTTTGTGAAACACTCATTTCATTTTAAAAAGGTATAAACTATTGAAGTTTTCAATTAAATCCACCACACCTTATGGAAAATTAGTAAAACTTCGTACTAGACTAGAAAAATCTTTTATTTTATTTAAAGAGGATTTGTCATTTCATCATCCCCACCTTATATTTTTTAAAAAGAAATATTCATTTGTTTCTTTGAAAATAAGATTGGAAGACGTTAATCAATGTAATTTTTTTTGTAATTGAAGAAAACCTTTATTAATAAAAATAAAAATAAAAACATTACAATATAGCATGTCGTATAACAACCAGCTGGTAAAACAAGAGCCAACAGAATAGACAAGCACTTAAGAAACAAAAGAGACAACAATACCACTTAGAAAAAAAGGATTCTAGACACCCTTCATTAATCAAAGTGGTTTGACTTATATGTCAGTATTTTATTTTTCCTTAGCTTTCAGATATTTCTGTAACAATGGTATTTACAAGTGGCATTACATCAACATAGCAGCTGTATTGTGATTCAACTATCACTGTCTAATATAGTGATGGCTAGTTACAATGTATTGGTTAATGGTGGTGATAAATTATGCAGATTATGAAAAGAAAACCTCTCAAGTTTGAAGAGATCCTTATTTCCAGGTGAAATCAACTAATTGTATTGTCATTGGATTCCTGGAGGAAATTTATAAGAAAATATCATTACGCTTGAAATCATGGAGAAGACTTTGGAGCTCACAGTATTTAGTCATGGTATTACTTGAGACGACAGTTTTTTAAAGATAAAGAGCTCCCATTTTCTCATTTTCATTATCGTCTCAAAGACTTTCGGGTTCACAGTATTTAGTCATGGTATTCCTTAAGACGACAATTTTTTACAAGATAAGAGCTGCCATTCTCTCATTTGCAAAGGATGAAGCAGAATTAAATATAGTATGCCTCGGAATTAGGAATGACTAATATCAGATTCATAATTATTTAGGGATTAGAATTTTTTGTTGACTTTATGTCAGGGAGAATTTGATTGTTAGGGACAAATTTGTCATGATTTGGAAAACTTGACCTATATGATCTACAGACTATTCTTCTTCACTTCATTCAAAATGTCTTGATTTCTTCTATGCTTCTTGATGTCTATAAGGGCTGGCAGTATTGTTAAATACCTTTATTAGGCTATCATATGACTGAGTCCTAAGGGCACTATGCCTTGATCAACCCCTTGAATTTAAACAATATTGAAATCAACAATCTTCAATCATGCAAATGCTTCTAAAATGATTGTCTAACACTAAATTTATTTTAGAGGACCAACTGAAGTGTGTGGATGCAAATGATAGTGGAGTTACTTGCTTTATTTCCTAATGATTACAATGAATGTATTTAAATACAAAGACATGACAACATATCACACAAACTTGTGTTTAGTCAACCCTAGATAGGAAAGGTATAGATAAAAAGTCAATCAAATTTAATTTTAAAAATTGATGGTTTCTTTGTTCCCAATGTGCAATCTCTCCCTCTTTTTAGAGTGTACAATTGATAGTTTCTCTACGAAGCAATGATGGACATGAGCCCATCACAACCTTATTTTTAGTATATGTTCACATTTTTCTACTTGTCCTGGCCAATTTACATTGCCTTCCCAATGGTTTTACCCATCCTTGCCTTGTATGCTCTTTTTATTGCATTGCTTATATGTGTGGTTTTTAGGAAGCTATGAAGTTTGGTATTTCATATTGTCTTGATGCTTTGAAGTATGTGTCTAAAAGTTGTGTACTCTATATAAGCATAAGTTTGTAATTTTAATCTTCGTTTGGATGTAGTATTATGGTTGTCAATTTGTGTGTAGTGTAAGACTACTATAAAGCCATAGCTTGGAACCCTTGTCAAGCATATAGAGGGCATATGAATTTAAAGCTATGAATGTTTTCCCCTATGCATTTAGGAAGGTTAATATAGATTGCTAATTGTTACATCCCTCCTTTTGAAAACAATGATGCTATTTACTTTCTTTCAAATTTCAGTAAATTACTATGTTGTGAACGACTTGAAAACTGAAAATTTATCTTACAAAGTTGTTTTATGAAATTGCGGAATCTATTGATTACGATCAAGTGATATGTAGACTAAAAGTCTTTATATTAAATGCAATAATGTTCGAATATGTTATATTTAGATCATAGATGCTTTGACCACAAAAATTGTATGCGAGTTTTGTTGATGCAGGAACAGGTGGACCGTGTTCGACGGAAGAGAAAGTATCTTCGAGAGGGAGTATAGACTCTGGAAATTAACCACGGGTGTTTGCCACTGAGATCGCCAAACAGATAGATAAATCTGTGAACCAACAAGTAAGTCTTGTTTGTCGGTTTGGGTAGTTTAATTGATGTCGTCGACAAAGGATAAAGTAAACATCCTAGTCGAAAGTCGTCTTGTAGAATCTTGGAGTTGTCTATGGCGTCGTAAGTTCCTAATAGTAAGTCGACGTATTTGAGATGTTTAATATTTACGTCTAGAAGTATTTATTGAGTCCTCTTGTGGCGAGATTGCAAATCTTGTCTCGAAGTTGAAATTGCGAGAAGTTGGCCTTGTGCGTCTAGCGTTGTTAGAACTTGTTGGCGTTACGATCAATCCGTCATGATTGACGTAAAACGCGTCGAACCCGTGAATTTCTTCTATTCTGGTAGATCGACGAATGTCGAATAGATGCCATAGCGTGAAATAATTCATTTTAGTTATCGTTTAAACATAAGTCTCTTCCTTCAACTTTGACCGCGAGTTGTTATTAATCTGACCTTGAGTTTCTAAGTAAAATGGTCTTTGTCCTCTCTCCATCTCGACCCCAACGATGCTCAAACCGTTTCGTAACCTTCGCCGTGACGAGCTTTAGCTCTTCAATTAAATATTTAGCTAGTCTTGGAAGGTTGATGCTTTTGTCCTAGTTAAGTCGAGCAGTTATGTTCTTCGGCAAGCTTCATCACTGAAGGGACTTAATCTTTCTTATGGTCGTAATAAGTAAAGAGGTCGGTTAAACTTCTTGTGATCATGTTAAGTGAAGTAGGTAGAAGATTGTTATGTCGACTCAAGTACTTGAGAGTGTGACGATTGTGTGTTTGTAAAAGAATCCTCTTCTTCGTAGACTTTAGTAAATGAAGCGTTGGTGGTTAAGTTTGGTGTAATGGCTATATTTTGGGATTGCCATCATCAAGACAGTGAAAGGCATCAGTTACTACGATGGTGGGAAACTTTAATTAAATCACCGATGGGTCGGAGGTTTTCTGGCGTGGGACGTTCGATATATGAGTGGAAGTCCTTGAGAGAAGGAAAATCATTAATGAAAGATCCTTTATCTCGCGTAGAAGAGAGAGGGAGTGTAAGTTAGAGGCCGTCGTGGCTCTGCAGAAGGGAGATTTCGACGGTGGAGATGGGCATAAGATTTGCGAAACGTGGGGAAGTTAACAGTCAGCCGAACAGGAGGAATAAGGGGCTATTTCGTGGTATATGGTGGGGAGTTAAAACTGTTTCAGGAGTTGTGGACGGAGGGCAGTTAGGACTGCGAAGTAAGAAGAGTTTTTAGCAGGTAGTTGAAGAGGAGAGTGGGGAGAATCTACTCCAACGTGGAGGAAATGTAGGAGTCGGGCAAGGTCAAAAAGGGCAGTGAGTAGAGAAGGTAGGAGATAGTATTTTTGCATGTGGAGAGGCTCGCGTGGCCGTGGTTTTATCTGATGTTTGCGAATAGAATCCTGCAGCAGAGTTCGTGATTTGTGCATGGCTTGTATTTGGCCGCTTGGTAGAGACTTTGGAGAAAGGAGCACGGGAGAGAAATTGAGTGGTAAGGCAGTGTGAGATAGTATTTGCGAAGGGAAGGAAAAAGGTCGTGCTTTTAGGAAAAGGCAGTAAGAGTTGAGAAGGAAGGAGGAGTGAGAACTGTGTTGTGATTAAGATATAGAACGGGGTTGTGAGTAAGAAAGAGAACTGTGTCTTGAGTAAGAGAGTATAAACTGTGTTGTGAGTAAGAAAGAGAACTGTGTCTTGAGTAAGAGAGTATAAACTGTGTTGTGAGGAAGAGATAGAACTGTGTTGTGAGTGAGAGTTTAAACTGTGCTGTGAGGAACGGAAAGATCAGTGAGAGTTTAAACTACGGAGAGAGGAGCGAAATGGAGTAAGAATTGAGACTGTGTAGTGAGGAGTAAAAAGGCAGTAAGGGTTTAGAACTGTGCAGTGAAGAAACGAGAGGCAGAGAGCCCTCGGTGTGAAAGAACACTCCAGCAATCTCCATTTTTAATAACAGGTTCTTTTTCTTAACCAATTGTCTCGGTTTTTGAAACAGTAAGGAAGAGAGTTTCATAGTTATGGAAGATAATTACGTTTAAAGATGAGTAGAATAGAATCATAACGCAAGTTTAATACGATTTCAGTGTGCGGTTAAAACCTTGAAATAGCTTTATTGCTATGTAGAACATGTGATAAACTCAGAAACTAATGTATGCGGTCACATTACTGTGTTTTAAGATTAGAAAACTCTGAAAAAGAAGTGTTACTGTCTTCTAGGAAATGTAAACTCTGAAACTGTAGTTGTTCTCGTCATAAATGACGATGTATAGCAGAAGAACGCTGCTCACTAAAGTATATGCATTTAGGAATGAATTTGTTTGGATGCAAGACGTAATTTACCTTCTGTGAACGATAAACAATGACGTAAGATAGAAGAATTGCCTTTAGGTTTGTGTTATGAACATAAAACTGCCTTGGAGGTTTTGAACGATGTTCCACGTGCATGCTATGCAGGAGTCAAACCGAAGTTAGTAAGCATGTTCGACATATAGCCAGAAAATGCATTTGTAAACAGCCGTTGTCTTATCCGTTTAATATCTTTATCGACATTAGAAAGATTCCCAAACCTTTTAGATTTATTTACGGCTCTCAGCTATTTTAAACTTGTGAAACTAATGACTCGGAAAGAGGAGTAGGAAGATAAAAGTGTTGGTAATGTTTAGGAAACCGTCTTGGATTCTGAAATTATCAATTTGAGCTGAAAACCTGCATGTGAGTCGAGATTGCGAAGATGTTAGAATCACTTAACCTTGTAGACCATTTGAGTCTAGAACCCTAGAATTTCGGGATAACGGAAAATGATTTAGATACTTGTGTATGTTGTGTTAACATGGGAACCAAGTAAACAGATTTGAAACCACTTAGGAGTGGACGTGTCTAAATAATATTTTTCAGGGTAATGGGATTGTGAAAGCCTGAATTCGAGATTAGAATAATATTGCGCAATGCGCTATTATAGGGGGATATCCTAAGCCTTGAGGTCATCAAGGTCGGCAAAATGAGTTCAAACTATACAAATAGGAAACTGTAGGATTTCGACCAGTTCAAGTCGAGTAGGGTGGGTGAACCAAGTTCATGCGTTTATAAAACACTAATTAAATACGAATCCTTTGGCCAAGGTGGTGTACTATCCTCAAGTACATCGAACGTTCACCGTAACTGGATGGCGTTTCTTGTGGAGGCTCGTGCATGACTAGAGGGTATCTAGGGATCTGCACGATAACAAGACACGTAGGTTACAACACCAGAGCTCAGATGGCAAACACCTAAGGTTATCCTAAGTCTATCCTCTTGAGTAGGGTAGGGCCACTTCCGGTTAGGAAGGAGTGCGGGAGACCGACGGTCTGTGGTTGGAGGTTAAGCTCCTTGAAGATACTTTCTCTTCCAAATACTGAGGAATTGCCGAGTCTTGAACGTGAAAAGGTTGACAATCGAGATGCATGATAATGGTATGTTTCCGATGTTTGTTATTTCAAGAAAATTTTATTTGTTAGGAAAACAAAGTATTTTATGAATATCATTTCTTTCAGTCTTTATGAGAATGCATTCATGTTTATGATAAATTGAAAAATGTTGTAACGGTTTAGAGATGAGAAACTTTTGTATTTGATTACTATGTTTAAAAAAAAAAAAATTACCGTCATGAAAATTTAGTTACTTCTTGTCATTTTGGTTTTGGTCGTTACACTAACAATTGTAGAGGCTTCTTGAAGCTAAGTACCTAGGGATAAATTATATGAATTTGAACAAATATAATGAGCTAACATGAAGATATTTTGATTGGAAGGTTTTGTGTCTATAATAATGTACTAAAGAGAAAACTATCATAGAGTTGTGTCGTTTAAAAGATAAACTTGAAGAGATTTACTGGCTTTGGGTTATTCAAGACCTATTGTATGTTTAAAACATGAGCTCACTACAATAGTATTTTAAAGAGTTTATAGTGCTTTTGGACTTAGGAAATGAACACATTTATTTAATATTTTTGTTTCTAGCACTTCATTGCTTGAATTCACTACTCATGAGTTTTATTGGACTCCTCATACATTATTTTTGTGAAATTAATACTTGTCTTATTGGTTCTAGGACTTGAGGAGTTATGAATAGGCCATGTTGGAGACTAGTGAAAAAGAGGTGCTAGTGATCCATGAATATTGCTAAAGAAATATATATTGCTCTTTAAGGATGGAAATTAAAGATTAAAAGAGGATATGAAAGGATATCAAGACTAGTGACCAAGTACACATGCCCTTATGAAAGATAAATAGGGGCTTTGATGAACATATAAAGTATTAACATGGGAGAATAGTGTTGGTTTGTTGATTCAAATGTAGTTCTAGTATCAAGAAGATCTAGTGTAAAGGAGATTACTAGAATTTGAGGCTACTATGGAAGACAAGTTATGCAAAAGCAAGTTGCATGGTGCTAATGGAGATAGTGATGTTGTTATTAGACCGGAGGGGTTTAAATAGTGTTTTCAAGTGTAATTTTTTCATTTTGTAAAGTTAAACTTTATGACTATTCTTATATGAAAATTGGGATTTCATGTAAATTACAAATTGTTTCGACTTATGTAGCTTATTGGAGGGGAAACTCTTTAGTTTCACTATCATTGCAAAACTACAAGTATGTGTAAACTTAGCTTTTCATAAGATTGGAAACCATTTGGAAGTAGTTATGGATAAATAAAATTAGTTTTTCTATTCTTCTTGTTTGTTCCTATTTTTTCCAATCATGGGTCTAAAAATCTTGTTCTTTGTACTATTAAACTCTTGAGCATGTGATGAACTCAAAAGGTGTGTCAAATCACTATTGTCTTGTC
The DNA here is from genome assembly GCA_027924645.1 of Cunninghamia lanceolata. NCBI lineage: Eukaryota > Viridiplantae > Streptophyta > Pinopsida > Cupressales > Cupressaceae > Cunninghamia > Cunninghamia lanceolata. The sequence continues at coordinate 7,978,360 of BSBN01001344.1, read as the reverse complement.
ATTGGCAAGTCTTTGTATGGTTAACCTAAACAACTTTGTGCAACTTGGAAAATAGATATACTTTGTGCACAATGATTGTGGTAGTTGTGTTTGCAATTAGGTGGTTGCTAACTACAAGTTTTCATAGTCCTCTCCCCTTAGATGATTGCACCTTCTTCTATATTGTCTATAATTTTTTGGGTCAAGTAAAAGGATGGTTATGATTGGATTCATCTACTCATGTAGTGTTGTCGGAGAACAAGACTTCATAGGCTTATTCTAACCCTTCTCTTTCTCACCTTCTTTTACACTTTTTATACCATCAATTAGAATAGGATTAAGTCTAGGGTTTTAGCGTATGTTGTGGCTGAGTGCGAGATCATGATAGGTCAAACAATACCCCTAAGTGGAAAAGAAAATGCTAAAAAACATACTTAAGAAACTTTATGTCAAAAATTGAATGGGTTATCTACAAAATCTAAAAATTATGTAGTAATAAAAGTTGTAGAAAATTGAATGTAGTTTATGGGATACTATGTTTTATAAAAAAATCTAAATTAATTTGGTGAAAATTAGATATTTCAATTAGGCATTACTAAAATTTTTGGAAAAAAAATAAAAAGTAGGTGCCATTTTGACCAACCTAAGTATGAGCAATTTTGTTTTTTCCAAACTATAGATATAAGTAAAGGACACATGAGTAGTTGTGACATATTTTTGTGAATTTTTTTGTAAGTAAATAATTAATTATGAATTTTTTAATTCAAAATTTTTAAAATATTACCAAAATTTTTAAAATATTAAAAATTAATTTTCTGTCCAACCTAACTTGGTCAAAAAATATGAAATTCAAAAATATTTTTTAGACCTATAGACAATGAAGCCTAGAGTGTGACACATATTTCAAATTTAAAAAAAAAAGATAAATGGTTTGAAAGTTATGGATGTTTTTAATTAGTATGTCTATTAGGAATTCAAATATAATGTATGTAGAAAATTAATAATAATTACTTATTAAAGTTATACTTAGGCATATATTATATTTTTATAATCCTAGGAGTTTTCCAGATATACCCTTTTTATTTTATCAAAATTACTCACATGGAAAAGGCGGGTTTAGGATTCCCATGATTTTTATTTTTTATTTTTTTGGGGGGGGAGAATTTGAAACCAAAATGGATATCTATTTTGAATATCCATGCATTTTAAAAAAAATTTGGGGGGAATTCAAAAGAAACAAAATGAATATTTATTTTCTTTTCACTTACCAAGCCAAAATTTGAGCCTAAAAAAGAGTTTCTTGATTTTAGCTAACATATTCGCATGATTTTTTTCCTCCATTTCCACCTTTTGGCCCATCATTATCTTACACTCACCATTAAAATTGATAAATCAATGAATCCATGTGAGTTGCAATTATGAAACTATTTATCACATGGCAATTAATGAATAGAATCTTGTTAAAATAAATATTTTTCTTTGCATGTGAGGGATTGTTAATAGCTACAATATGGACTTTTGGGACTATATATACAAATTGGTAGACTTTAAACCTATAATGGGACCAAAACAACAATTAGTGACTTTCCATTAAGATTCCAATAGAGCCCCTTGAATATAATAACTTTACTATTTACCTACTAGGTCATTTTAGTACCCTTCAAACTCATTACTTTATTTCAAAGACTCTTCAAGGGGTTTAATTACCTTTCAAGAAGGTACTGATCTTGTTCCAACTTATTGACATGCCAAAATATGCATCAAAAGAATTGGTGGTAAAAGGAGGGCTAAAAGAAGAATCTTGAAAAATAAGTACAAACACAAAGTGCTATTCAAACTAGGTTTAAATTGCCATAACCTCATTAAAATATGTCCAAAAAACCAAGAAAATTTTAAAATCCAAAAACCAAAAAATTATAAAAACTAAAAAAATTTGAAAAAAGAAACAAAACAAAAAACATGTGCAAGCAGGAGTTTGTCCTTAGGTGGAATCAAATGGCTATCCCATAAGCATCCTCGAGGACTCCCACAAGCTCCCTTGAGATTACTATGGATGGCTTCCTTTGTTCACACCTAGAAGTCACCAAACTGCAAAAAATATGTAGAGGCATTCAAAAGGATAATAGTGTAGGACCAATCTATGCATGAAGATGTTACTTGTACACTCTTTTTACACATTTGTTGAATGGTGATGTATGTGATTGTTATAGAAACCTTGCCTCTAGTTCCATACAGTTGTGGGAAGAGTTAGAAACATCCTTCTTGAAGAAATTTGGAGAACATATAAACGCCAAAGAGACTCATAAACAAATTCAAACAATAAGATAATAGCCCAACAAATTCATTTCTAATCTTACCCTTCAATTTTATAAAATTTTGGAGAAGATAATTAGCTCAGTTGTGCCTACAAACAACAAACTTTTGGAATCTTACTGCAAGCACTTACACAATGTTTTTGGTTAGTTTCCATACAAACACCTAAAATTTGGACTTGGGAGGATGTTGTAAAAGACATTTGGAGTTAGAGAAAATGAAATGAAATCTTTGACTGATGCCATATGATAACTAGCTAATACAACTTTATCCTCAAATGGCATATAAAAAAAAATTAAATATGTATGGCTTCCAACAACGTCAAATGGGTTGTTCGTTTCAACAAAATGAGACATTTTTCAGCCCTCAAAAAAATCAAGTGGCTCATCAATATATTCCAAACTTACAACCACAAACGATCCTAAATTTAAGAAATTATAATAGCCATTTCATGCAAGCTTATCCACCACTTATGCAAGGTCAAACCAATGGGTTTTCTCACAAAGACCAGGCTACTCATTAGTGAAATCAATAAGAAATACTCCAACCACCAATTTTCCCTCTTTCCCCATACAATATGTATCCAAATGATGCTTCTTTCAATAGCAAAAAGGTAGAAACTTAATTCATTAGATGATGATGATTCCAATGATGAAGCTACAAAACCAAGGTAGCTCAAACTAAAGAGGAGGTGACTAAAATTGACCAAGCAATAGCTAATTCAAGTAGTTGTGGGGATATTTTGGATAAACAAGTTGAAACAATAAAAATAAATGCACTCATGACTGAACAAGGTAGCAACATAGAGATACCAACACCATTTTCAAATGAGATGACTAGAGATGAGAACAACAATAACACTTTTCCTAACATTAAAAAAAGTTAAAACCTCTAAACATATGATACAAAAAGCATGTCATGAGGACATAGATTCAATACCTAAACATTGTCAACTAGTTGTCCCAAGTTTTGAATTGGACATACACAAGATGATAGAGAAGTTAAACCATGATTTTTGGGTACATTTTGAGTTTCCATGGTAAATGTCAACTCTATAATACAATGGAGCATGTAGAGGTTACTTGTCCCAATTTTCTCAGAAAGTTGGACTTGGCCTTCATATATATGATGAATTCTATTTCATCCTTAGCTAATATGACTAGTAAATTAGCAAATATGGAGATTAAATGTAATGAACCTATAAGATAAAATAAGTTAAACAAACAAAAATGTATAGAAATGAGAGAAATAGAAGGATTTTATTATCTTCATGGCACCACTTCAAGGGGAAACCTCCAAATAAAGTATACAATCTAGTTACAAATATCCAAGATGCCTTCCTTTGGGAAGTCATTACAATATATAGAGTTTTACCAAGGGCAACTACTACCATCACATGCACGTGGAATAATAATTTTATTCTAATAACTAGTGGGATGGCTTATAAAGCATATTCATCCTCCTTTATTAATACTACCAAAGGGAAACTTATAAAGCATGTGCACCCAACTAATACTAGCTAACATATAGTAAAATGGGGTTCATTACATTGCCTCCCCCTTCAAAACATTTTATCCTCAAAGCTTGAGATGAAGAAACCTAGAGAGAATGTTGATGGGTTCCAATGTGGCATCTTTAGGTTATAGACCCTCCCACTAGACTAAGAACTCATAAATACAATGATTGTGAAATTAATTGGTGTATTTTTCCAAAATAACCCTAGGTTCTAAAATAGGGATCACTCCTCATCTAATGTAGGTAGTTATATTAGAGGGCGAGCAACAATCCCAATCACTTTCTTGAGATAAGAGACATGAAAAACTATATAGATCTAAGAAGAAGGTGTGAGTGCCAACTTTTATGCCACCTCACCAATGTGTTGGATCACCTGATTGGGACCCAACTTATGACCATGTTTTTCTTGTAAAAAAGTAGTTGGTAGGGCTGGAGATGTAAAAACCCAACCACCAATGTCAAAAGATGATCTTCAAGGTATGTTGATCATCTACTATTTCATGTAATTTTGGGTCATTATTAGATTGGACTTGTAGACACCTAAAATCAACTCCCATCATTTCTTTCACATCACCAGTCTCATCCCTCAATCATTCCTCTAAAATTAATTAACTAATGTTTAATTATTTAATTAATAAACTGACCCTTCCTCTAAGCATTAGTTAAATAAATTTAACATTTATTTAATTAAGATCATCATTCCCATTCCAAAAATTAAATAAATACAACCTATTTATTTAATTCCTATATTCCCTCTCAAATCATTAGTTGACTAAAAGACAATTAGTTAACTAACTAATCATTTGCACAATCTAAATCATGATTAGTCAAGTCAAGATTGTACATGGCTCCAAAAATCTACTTTTTGGATCTCCACCCTACATTTTCTCCAAGAAAATCTTATCCCTCTAAATCCCTTAGATCATGGGCCTCTTCGTGTGCACCAATCACTAGGTGACACTTGGAGCCTTCTCATACATCCTCTCCTCTCAATCATCCCTAGACATTAATATTCTAAATAATTCTCATCCATTCATCCTCTTTCATGGAAATCTATAAATTGACCCTCACCTAAGCCATTTTGATCACAACCTTGAATGTAATGTTATGGTGTCATTGTGAACACCTAATATCCATCTCTCAAACACAAAATCCACTGTGAGCACAACCACCATTGGTGCAAAAAAGGGCTTGTGGGTGAGAGATTTCTTGTTTCATTTCATCCTTGTATACATGTTCTTTTTCTTAATCTAGAGATTATATTTAGGTGTAAAATAGGATTCAAATTTTATAGTTTGAATCCTTTATTTATGTTTCACATTGAGGTACATATATTTTAGCACACCTAGTGGGACCCACATCTCTTTTAACATCTTTTGTAAGATTTTGTGTGAAGTTTTTTGTTGTAGGTTGGTAGATTAGTGTGTGCATTCTATTTTCAATGCATTTGTTTATGCTTTAGCACATGCATCCCACTTTTCAACATGTCCTTTGACTCTCTATGCAATAACTCACCTACCGGCCCTAACCCATTTTCATACTTGTTTTGTGCATTTTGTGAATGGGAAAATCAGATTGATCAATTAAGATAATATTAACCCAAACATCAACAGAATAATGAAAACAAGAAAGATAGAAGGAAATGAACCAAATGAATAACAATGCAAACCTTCCCTGTTTCAAAGCTTCTGTTGTTTGCCTATTCTTTCTTGATCTTGAATGATGAAGGTTGGCCCTCAGGGAGCTTGCTTCCTTGCTTCGATTCCTCAAGATGACAAGGAGAAATGGCTATGATGATTTCTGCATTACGATGGTATGAAGAAGAAAGTTGAGAAGAAGAAGAAGATTCCCTAGAGGAATTTGGGCATAGAAAGGATGCCAGAAGAAGTCTCCCCAATTGCTTAGAGAAGGGTTCTATTTATAGATTTTTTGAAAATAGAATGGAGGGTGAGGATCAACTGATGAGATCAATGGCTCTCATTTTTTGTGAATCTTTAATTCATAATGGATGAATTAAAAATTCAAAGTGGAGGATAGTGAGTTATGACAATTGAATTAAGAATTCATGGTGGAGGATAGTGAGTTATGACAATTGAATTAAGAATTCATGGTGGAGGATAATGGGAAACAATTGAATTGAAAATTCAATTGGTGGAGGCTAGTGGGGAACATTGAATTGAAAATTCAATTGGTGGAGGCTAGTGGGGAACATTGAATTAAATATTCCATTTGTGAAGGCTAGTGGGGAACATGGAATAAAATATTCCATTTGGTGGAGGATATTAGTTAATTAAATATTAAGAATATTTAATTATATGTGCAACATGGTGAGGTGGAAGAGATGAGGTGGATTGATGAGGTGGATTTTGTGAGGTGGATTTAGGATTTGAGACATTAGAAGAATTTAGGGATTTCAATTAAATAAAATGATTTTATTTAATTGTAGGATAATGAACCAATCAAATAAACTTTGAATATTTATTTAATTGACAGAAGAAAATAAGAATTAAGATAAATATCAGAATATTTACTTAATTCGACCCGAGCCAATTTTAGGCTATTACATTTTGCCCCTCTTTGAAGCAATGTGTTTTATCACGTTGTTTCAAAGAATAAATAGTCTGATAATGATGTATGCCCCAATTTGGCCCTGGTACAGGTTATGATGATAGGATGCGCCCTCGGGAGATTAGACGGGGAGAAGACGGAAGGCGTGAGACAGACAATCTCACGATAAGATATGTTGGCAGGAGATGAAATGGTTGAATGCAGAAGAAATGGATGAATGATATGGGATGCAAGATAAAGAGATGACACACACAAGTAAGAAAGCAAGTATGCACAAATGATACAAGCACAAACAAGGCATTGCCCCTGTCAAGTGGTAAACCTAGGATATAGATCGATGATGTCTGGTTTCAGGAATGAGATATGTCATATAAGACTCCAGGTCTGGTTTCAACAATGTAACATCTTGTCTAAGACATTTGATATGATAGTGTTGTCATGGCAGGGAATAATATATCCCTAGACCAACATGGCAGGCGTGTTGTCATGGCGGGGAATTATGGATCCCTAGAGCAACACGAAGGATAGTGTCTGGTTTCAAGAAATGAAGCATGTTATATAAGACGCGTGTGTTGGTCTGATTTCGACAATGTAACATCCTGTCTAAGACATTTGATATGATAGTGTTGTCATGGCGGGGAATGATATACCCCTAGACCAACATGATAGGCGTGTTGTCATGGCGAGGAATTATGGATCCCTAGAGCAACACGAAGGATAGTGTCTAGTTTCAGGAAATGAAGCATGTCATATAAGACGCGTGTGTTGGTTTGATTTCGACAATGCAACATCCTGTATAAGACAATTGATTGATTAACTGATCGAGTTGGTTTACGACCGGACAAGGATCAAGACCACTGATTGTGATTGGATCATTTGACAAGATTGATTTGACGTGATTGGCATGGATTAAGGATAGACTTGCAATTGGATACGGTATGGATATGGATATGGATATGAGATGCAATTGGATATGGTATAGATATGGAAATGGATATGAACTAAAGTTAGATACGGTATGGATATGGATATGGATATTTGTCACCTTGATATAGCAAGTATTTTGAAGTGCTTTCATCATTAGGCTTTATTATGTTGTAAGAAAATACAAGCATCTAGGTATAATTAAACCGAGATGACCTGAGTATTACTTACATGGAGCAAGTTAATACAAGCATCTAGCCAAAATTGAATCTAGATGACCTGAGTACTTCTTACATTTTTCAATAGACAAGGATTGCCCCTTTTCATGTTCAGACCTCAGAGTCCTCAATGATCTTTTGCCAATCATGTCGTTAGACAAAAGTCATCACATTACTAAAGTTTAATCCATAAGCAGCAAACAAAGAAAATAATCATGTCCCCATCATAGCATCTCTAGCTTTTGGCATCCTCGAGTAGCATAGAAAGGCATGATAGCATAAATCAAGGCTCTTAATCTAACCAACACAAAACATTCTTGCATTAGATGTGTCTTTTTGCCATAATTGATATGAGATTTAGCTTGAGTGTTTCAGTATGGTGCTCTATTTTGCCTTGGATAGGTTGATGTTTTTCGTTAAGATTTTTATTTGGAAGTGGGCTTTGTTGCTCTTGTTTGTCTAGCAGAAGGTATCACAATCCTTATTGGTGGGACGGACCACAAGACATGGGATGGACGGGAAGTGGAGCGGACTCAAATGGATAGAAGGACTAGACATGGAACGGAGGGGAAAGTGGAGCCTCGAGGGTGCATGAGAATAATGGCCTTGCATACGTGACGATGCAGAGGCAACGTAGTTTGGGAAGAACCCTAATGGACCCAAGATATGGATCAGATGAGACATGATATGGAACATACATGGATCAGATATGGATCAAATAAGACACGATATGGATCAGATATGGAACAAAAAGAGACATGACATGGAATAGATATGGAACAAACAATACTAAGGACAAGGAACCACCACGGATATGTAGATGGAATGGAAGATAGTAGATATGGATGGTTATGAGGATGGGCAATAGTGGATAGATGGAAACAAGGATGTGATCTCCAAGGACTATGTCGCATAAGTGTAACCTACCCCATTGTAGGCAGAGTACGTAGGATTGTTCATGACAATGCTAATGATGATAGGAGGATGAGAGGAAAATGAAGGATTTGCATGTTTTGGAGGGATAAGGTATGTCAAGAGACATCTAAAACATTTGTCAACATTGTGCCTCCAATCTGTATCAAGACCAAAGAATAGAGGAAAGGAAGTTTGGATGGATGGACAGGCCCTGATAGGTATGCAATGGATAGAGGATAGGATAGGAAATGTAATGGAAGAGTGATATGTTGATAAGACAAGGTGCCCCCAAGTGTGAGTGACATAGAAGATCAACTTTACACATGATGCCTGTTTGCCATGTTTTCATCATGGTACTTATCCAAGGTGCCTGTTTGCCAAGTTTTCATGATTGGATGAAGGGATTTTTCTTTACCTTTTTCTTTTTTCTTTTTCTTTTTTTGAATATTGAGGTTGGAGAAGGTGGATATGGAAAGACATTAGCATATAGTTCCTTGAAAGGGGATAGTCTTGCTAGATAGATACGGTCGAATGGACCATGTCCAGTGCTCTCACAGATGTTGGTAGGGGATCGTATGAAAGTGATATGGCATAGGTAGATAGTGGATTATGATGCAGAATATGGAGGGAAGGCTTATGCAACAGCATGGACCATAGGCATAGGATGAGGAAGATGTGTAGGATAATGGATGTAAGATGGGGAGATGTAGCTATGTGGAGGTGTTGTGAAGTGGAAAGGAACCATGACCAACAGCTGCACACACCGTGATAAACATTGAAGCTTTTGATGAGATGGTGGTGTAGGAAGCAATGGAGATGTTTGCTTAGGAGATGGTTGGTGAAGTGATTTAGGAACCCACATAGATTTAGTATTTTTAGTGCTTTTGTTTTGCTTATGGGATTTTTGAAGGGAATGGAAGTTTTGGATGGAAGTAGGCTTTTGGATAGATATAGGTGGTTGGGATTCCTGAGATGTGGATGAGGATGCCTCATTTGACTTGCTAGCTATTTTCTTAGGAACCCAAATCATTTTGCTTTTGGGCTTTGCATTTGGAGGTAAGGGTTTAGATGGCTATTTAGATGAACTTTGCTTTGATTTCGATTCTTTATGTCCTAAGGTATGAAGACCATTAGGATTTTTGGTAGGATTTTTAGCTTTATGGATAAAGGCATCAAACTTTTTGCTTTTGAATCCCATGGGGTGGGTGGAGGGGATGGAATGATTGGAAGCTATATGCTTAAATGATGTGTGCTTTTGTTGGCCATGTTTAGGGATGTAAGGATACTTATGAATGAGAGGTATGTTAGGTGTCGGAAGCAACGGTGGCAAGGTGGATGGAGGGACATTGGGAGTTGGAAGGAGTGGAGGTAAAGTGGATGGTGGAAGGTGTATGAACACATGCTTTTGACATTTATAGGATGATGGAGGTGGAATGGCGACATATGTTTTGGGGATATGATAGGGTTTGCGATGGAAAGTGGTAGACTTAGGAGGAGTGGAGGAAGTACCAACATCTTGAGTTTGTGCACCTTGGGGTATGCATCCAAGGCTGTATGAAGGTGGAGGAACATTAACATGGATAGGTTCCAAAATACCTTGTTCATGAAGGCCTAAGCCTTTACCTTGATAGTTCATACGCTGGAGTATACGGTGGATAGCGGGATTATGTGTAGGTGGAACACTAGACACAAGTTCTTTATTGGATGGAGAAGGTGAGATAGCGGATAATGGTTGTTGGTGTCCTAAGAAAGAACATTCATGCATGAAGGTAGTAAGACAAAGGATATATGGTGGAGGCTTTGTAGCATGGTCAATAATGGATGGTGAAGGAGAATCATTAGGATCATGATTATCATTGTGTTCACTAAGATCTAAGTTATTTGTTTGATCTTTTATGCTTACTTGGGGGACAAGTGTCTCATCATGACAAGTGGATGTTGTGGGATCATGGCTAGAGGAAGAGATCTTTTTGCTTTGAAGGAAGGCCATGAAATGGGGTGAATGCTGAAGTAGGTCAACAAGACTTGCATTGGATAAAGCATGTAGGTCTTGGGTGTCTTGTTCATGGATAGTTGTAGGGGTATGAATAGGATCAAGTGGCTCATGGATAGATTCATCATTATGGCTATCATCTTGATCATGGAAAAGATGCATATTATGGATAGGTTGAATTTGGATAGTGTGCTCGTGAATGGTTGTTGGGGGATTGATAGGATCAAGTGGCTCATGGATAGATTCATCATTATGGCTATCATCTTGATCATGGAAAAGATACATATTATGGATGGGTTGCATAAAAGTGATTTGATCTGGAGTTGGACTAGGGCTTAATGTTTCCACATGCTTAGGATTAAACCTTTAACATACCTCTTGGGTTGCTTGAATGGAAGTGGAAGGCTCTTGGGTGGGCTCGTGGTCAACAACATGAGGGTGTGACGGACCTTGACTCTGGTGCATGGTAGAAGGCTCGTTGAGAAGCTCAGGGGTTATGTATGACATGAAGGGGTTGTAGGATTTGACATGGTATTGGAAGAATCTTTGGCAAGGTCAAGGACCAGACTTTGGGGACATGGTTGACTTTCTGCTAGTAGTCCTTGGAGCACATCTGTCGCAGGTGTATGGGTAGATGGATGAGATAATGGATGAGCAATAATAGCAGATGATGTTGTAGGCTTAGGACTAGGATTAGGTTGGGGGCTAATTGGATTGGGTTGATTAGGATTTGGATTGGATGAAGGGATAATCTTACCATAATTTATGATGTTTTTGATCAATCTCTTAAGTTTGACACAATTGGTTGTTGTATGGCCCTTATATCTATGGTATGCACAATAATGGTTTTCATTATATCAAGGGGGTTTAAGGATTGGTTCAAAAGTGTCTATCGGTGGTAGCTCAGTCAAATTTGTTTGAACTAATTGTTGTACGATTATGTCCCAGGGATCTTGTGGTGGAAGATTGGTAGAACATGGGTATAGAGTTGATGAAGGGCTTGATGGGCTAGAAGATGGACTAGGGGTAGGATCACATGGTGGTCTTATGATAGGACTTGTTGGCTCATGTGTTTGCATGGGATTGGATGGTGGAGGCCACTCTAGATTGGTATCTCTCTTGTCAAAGGTTATTAGATCTTGCCTAGGATAACTTGGACTCATTTGATTTATGTACCAGGGACCACTTGGATTTGCATGTGCTTCTTGTTGCAAAGGTGGACTTAGGCTCACTTGTGCTTGTTGTGGAGGCAATTGATAGTTGTGGTGGTTGGGTAAAATGGTAGAATATGTAGACAAAAGATCTTGGGGATGGTATGAAGTTGAGGGCATTTGATCTTGTTGACATGGTGGATTTGGGCTTACATGTTCTGGTTGTGAAGACACTTGGTTGCCTCGTGGATGGGCTTGGTGGTATGTTGGAGGTGAAGGTTGATTAGGAGCCAAAGTGGTATACAATTTCCAACTTGAAGTGGTGCATGCCTTGTCATAAGTATGGGAAAAAGACATAGGAGTTTAGGGCGAGGCATAGCTAGTACTGGCACGCTCAGCTTGCAAGCTTGTCAATTCTTGTTTTAAAACTTGGATTTGTTGACAAATTGCTATACAGTCTTGGGGTGAGGGATCTAAGTTGATTTGTAATCGTAAATATTAGAGTTTTTGATCAAGATATTCTAAGTGGTTTGCCATTAACACAAGACTGAAAAAGATGACTAGTTTGGAATGCGTAGTAGTAAATGTGCCGTAACAGAGTGCAGATGTCTCACAAGTCAAGACAAGTGTGCCAATTCTAGTTTTTTGATTGATTTGGCAATGTTTAATGATCACACATGTACAATCATGAGTCACTCAAACAAGCCACATAAGCAATTTTGAATGTTGAATTTGAAGAATATGATGATGCTTAAACAAGCACACGTGGAAGACACATCAACATGCCCTAATGTCTAGTTTGATGTAGGGTATGGCCAATTAGGTTTGGGCAATGTTTACACGAGGTTGACTAGGGATTGAAAGTGAAATCCTATCACACAGCCAGGAGAAGGGGGTAACCCACCCTTCACCTTCACTTCCCAAAGGTAGAAATTTCTTTGGGGCTTAGCCAAGAGTGATAAGATTCCAATTTCAATGAGGGTGTCTTTCAATTCAACCTTGAATGAGGTCATCCCTAGGGGTGATGAAATCCTCCAGCAGGCCTCCTAGGAAAGGGTAGACAACAACAAATCAAGTGAGGTGTTTTTGATCTCCAAGATCACCTTGCGGTGCGAGGAGAGAGCATACACATGCACACTTGATTCACACTCACACTTGTAAATTATCCCTTAGAAATGGAAATGTGAGGAAGGCACTTCAAGCACAGGTTCTTTTTAAAGCCCAAGTCCAAATGTGTGAATGGAAGACACTGGTTTATTTTAAGCTCAATTTGATATGTGTGATCAATCAATGTTCGTTTTATGAGCCCAAATCGAAGTGTGGGATGAAAACAAGATTATGAAGAAATGAGAGATAGAATGAGTGCACCTAATTATTCATTGTCCAAGTTGATGTAGATGCTGATCCTGATGTTGTTCTAGCCCCGACTGATCACCTGCAAGTCACCAAATTGAAAACGAACCAGTAGACTAGCATAGGAGATTGTTATGCGAAAAGTTAATAATCTGATAAAATTTAATGAAGAATGAATTGAGATAGAAAAATGACTACATAAACAGATTCTTCAGGAAATTCTATGCAGTTTCAAAAAAACTTTTGCGAAAATTCGATCAAAAACACAAAAGATATGGGCATTTGAAGTTTATGTGCATGTTTGACCTTTGAAGGTGAAAAAAGTTGATAAAACGGTATAGTTACCTGATAAGATCACCATCGTTGCAAAGTGTTCTGAATCCTCTTTCTGATGAGTGTTCGTTTGCAAATTTTTGACTCCGTATGCAAAAGTTGTGAGAATTTGAAAAAAATAGCCGATTTCAATATGTGGAAAGTCAAAAAGAAAAAAAAAATATAACTCCCTTTTTTTTGTGTTTTTGTTTATTTTTAATTTTTTAATTTTAATTTTTGTTTTGTTTTGTGTTTGATATTTTAGGTTTGACCTTGTTTTTGTTTTTTTTAGATTATGAGTTATTTGTGAGTGTGTGCAGGTGGTGATGGAGGGTGTGGTGGCAGCGTAGCAGAGGGCGGAGCAGACTGGTGGAGGTGGAGAGGGAGCTGGGAAGAGCGTAGGGTGGGGGAGGTTTTTTTGCAGAGGGGAGGCGGAGTGGCGGGCGGCAGGGAGAGGCAGAGGGTCAGGAGAGGCGGCGGCGGAGTGGTGGGCAGCAGGTGACGGGGACGGGAGAGGCGCGGGAGGCGAGTGGAGGCGGCGGATCGCTGGGTAGAGGGAGGCCGGGTAGCGCGCAGGAGTGGAGGCAGGTGGCAGCGGTGGGTGGTTGGCACGGAGGGGCCGGTGGATGGTGGTTGGGGGAAGGGGTGGTGGGATCGGGTGGGCGGCTGCGGTGCAGAGGCAGGGCTGGTGCTGCTGGGGGGAAGGGTGATGTGGGGACGGGGGGCTGCAAGAAGGGCAGGGTAGACAGGGGGCCGGGGAGGGTTGGGTGGGGATTGGGTGGTGCAGGGGAGGGCTGAGGTGTGAGCGCAGGGGGGGAAGGGGGAAGGGAGCCGCGGGGGGAGGGAGGCCGAGGGCCTGGGTAGGGAGTGGGGTTCGGGAGGCAGGGGAGGTGGAGGGGCTGGGTGGGGCAAAGGGAGGGAGGGGGGTGGCGGGTTAGGGTTTGGGGAGGGGAGGGGGCATGAGTGTGGGTGTTTGTTGTTGTTTTTTTAAAAAAAAAATTTTAAATAAAATAAAATAAAACCTAATGCAATTATTTTTTTTTGTTTTTTTTTTTAATTTTTTTTTAATTTAAATGTTAAAAAAAAAAAAACAAATAAAACCTAATGTATTTTTTTTTTAAACAAAAATGTTAAAATAGAATAAAAGATAAATCCTAATGCAACATTTTTATTTTTTTTGTTTTTTTTATTAGTTTTTTGCAAAGAAATACTTTGAAAAGTAAAAAAAATTTCAAAAAATTTCAAGTAACAAAACTAGAGAAATTATAGTGATTTCTTACCTCCGAGGTTGTCTGGACTCAACGGTGAGCTCGGTTTGTGCGTAGGAGGCCGTTTATGGAGAGTTGATGCCTGAATGTTCCTTGAAACCCCTGAATCCTGCAACGAAACTTTCCACAACAAACACTCTCAAACAAGAATGGGGTTAGATCACGGTGGGTGCCAAAATGTGAATGGGAAAATCAGATTGATCAATTAAGATAATATTAACCCAAACATCAACAGAATAATGAAAACAAGAAAGATAGAAGGAAATGAAGCAAATGAATAACAATGCAAACCTTCCCTGTTTCAAAGCTTCTGTTGTTCACCTATTCTTTCTTGATCTTGAATAATGAAGGTTGGCCCTCAAGGAGCTTGCTTCCTTGCTTCGATTCCTCAAGATGACAAGGAGAAATGGCTATGATGATTTTTGCATTACGATGGTATGAAGAAGAAAGTTGAGAAGAAGAAGAAGATTCCCTAGAGGAATATGGGCATAGTAAGGATGCCAGAAGAAGTCTCCCCAATTGCTTAGAGAAGGGTTCTATTTATAAATTTTTTGAAAATAGAATGGAGGGTGAGGATCAACTGATGAGATCAATGGCTCTCATTTTTTGTGAATCTTTAATTCATAATAGATGAATTAAAAATTCAGAGTGGAGGATAGTGAGTTATGACAATTGAATTAAGAATTCATGGTGGAGGATAGTGAGTTATGACAATTGAATTAAGAATTCATGGTGGAGGATAATGGGGAACAATTGAATTGAAAATTCAATTGGTGGAGGCTAGTGGGGAACACTGAATTGAAAATTCAATTGGTGGAGGTTAGTGGGGAACATAGAATTAAATATTCCATTTGTGAAGGCTAGTGGGGAACATGGAATAAAATATTCCATTTGGTGGAGAATATTAGCTAATTAAATATTAAGAATATTTAATTATATGTGCAACATGGTGAGGTGGAAGAGATGAGGTGGATTGATGAGGTGGATTTTGTGAGGTGGATTTAGGATTTGAGACATTAGAAGAATTTAGGAATTTCAATTAAATAAAATGATTTTATTTAATTGTAGGATAATGAACCAATCAAATAAACTTTGAATATTTATTTAATTGACAGAAGAAAATAAGAATTAAGATAAATATCAGAATATTTACTTAATTCGACCTGAGCCAATTTTAGGCTATTACACATTTTACAAGTTTTTCTAATCTATTTTGTATATTATTGAGCTATCATTAGTTTTCTATGCTTTTCTAACCCTTTGAGTGTAGATTTAACCCTCTTGTTTGTAGCTTTTATTGCATTTTCCCAACCTTCAGCTCAATTTAAAATTTCTATTAACCCTTTAACACCTACATAAACCCATGGTGCATTTGTTCTTAGATTAGCACCTTTGTTCTTGGCCCTAATTTTCTTATTTTCTACTTTTGTGGTCTTTCATCTTGCAACTTTCTATTTTTTGTTAACTTTTAGAGCCTCTAGCATGATGTTCCAATCATTTCAACTAACTCTCATCTTGGAAGTTGCTATCTTTTAAATATTTTTACTATCTTTTGTTGTTTTTCTATGCAGACAATTACATTTTAGCACACTTGTCCCCTTAATGCATGCATCTCATAGATTAGCACATTTGTTTCACCAATCAACACACCTAAGGTAATGACTGATAAACACTAAACTTTACCTTTTAGCATTTTGGTATACATTTAAGTATTTGTGTTTCTATTTTAAAATCGATATTCTATGTACATAGTTTCATTATTTTCTTGGGTTGTGTGCATTTGTATAATCATTGTTTACTACTTGATAGTGTGCTAACCCTCTATTTTTGTATCATTTCACTACTCCAAGATGTTTTGTGAAACTAATAACTTGTTTGTGTGTAGCTTCATTTGTCCAACATTTCATTTTTATCACTAGTTTAGTAGTACATTTACATGTTAAGATCAATGAATATTGCTTTCTTTTCTTGTGTGAACATTTAGGTGTGTATGCTCTCCCCTCAATCTAAAAGGTTTAATCTTAGAGATGAATAACACTTTGATCACTTTTTTGTTTTAAACCCAAGGAGTCAAGTGTGCATGCTCTTCCCTCGTGGCATAAGGAGATCTTGGGAAACAAAAGAACTTGATCTTCTTTCCCTTTTAGTGAGATTGAATTTGGATTTCATCACCAAGGAGGACAAACTAATGAACTTAAATACACAACTATGGAAAGAGTATGCCTAACCATTACCTTTAGATCATAGAATATTAGACACTACATGTTTAGTCACAAAACCAAGCTCATATTTAAAATTGATCCACTCAAGTATTTTCTATCTAAAGATTCCCTCACAAGATGTATGCCTAAATGGGTTATGTTACTAAGCAAGTTCAACATTAAGTATGTGGATAGAAAAGTAGTCAAAGGAAAAGTCATGGCAGATCAAATGGTTGAAGTACCTCTAATTGACATTCATTTACTATTTGTTGACTTTCTTGATGAGTCTATCTTCACACTTGATGAGCCTCCCACCTATAAACTATACTTTAATATCTCTTTCACCAGTCATGGGTCAAGCACAAGTATCATAGTTGTTACTCCATAAGCATAACTTATACCAAAGGCTTTCATATTGGGTTTCTCATGCACTAATAACATTGCAAAATATGAGGCCTTGCTCACAGTTCTTAAAACAATAGTCTAGTGGAAAATCCAACATCTCCTTGTCTATGGGGATTCTCAGCTAGCAATCAAACAAGTTAATGATGAATATCAAACAAAAGATGACAAGCTAATCCCCTACAAATGGATGGTTGATAGTTTTAGGCAATATTTTCACACATCCAATTTGAATAGGTACCCCACTTTAATAACAAAGTCATTGATGTCATGTCACCATTGGGTTACTCCTAGACATGCCACACGATAGCCATTGTTACAAATTCTTGGTTGAACAATTGTTGGTACCTATGTATGACATCCCCAAATCTAAGTTTGTATGTGAAATTTTTGGTCCCAATTCCCCCTAGTATCAAAACATCTATACCTATCTTCATGATCAAACCTTAGCCCCCAACCTTTCATGTAACTAGTGAAAAACCTTTCTACAATGTTCATCCTACTTCACTCTCCTTGGTGACACATTATATCGAATAGGCTTTTATGGTACCCTACTATGATGCATAATTTCAAAAGAGGCAACCTTGCACTCAAGGAGGTTCATTAAAATATCTATGATGCCCACACTAGTGGTATGGTCTTAGTGAAGAAGCTCTTGAGTGTTACACATATGGTTCCTAAGGTTATCATTGATGTCAGCACTATCATGGATCTGTGATGGTGTTCATGGTTGGATGTCATGTCCTATCTAGAAGAGAAGATATAGTTCATGGTTGGATGTCATGTTGAATATAATGAGGTTACTGAAGTTCATGGTTAGATGTCATGCCTTGATCAATATAGAGTTGAATATGAAGTTATATTAAGATGGGAATTAGAAGAATCAAGAAGACATATTAAGATGGGAATTAGAAGAATCAAGAAGATACATTAATATGGGAATTAGAAGCACTAAGATGATTAGATTGCTGAAAGGGTGTTTTGTTGTTGATAGTTTGAAGATAGTTTTGGTTCTAAAGAAGACATTTTCTATATAGTAATGGAATGCTCCACATTCCTCTGCATTTGCAGTTATGGCTATGCAGTTCTAGAACTGTGTTCAAGGTATGGTGAAGGTGATAATTCCAAAGTTTTAGATCATCTGTCCTTCCACTGTGAAAGCTATGCAAGATAGAGTACCGACATGTATTCTGATATAGTAAGGTGGTGTTGAAGGCCTGTTGGAATGCTCTGCATTCCTCTAGATGTGAATGTTTGCCTTTGCAATTTTGTGGACATGATTATGGATGTGCATTACATGTTTTTTTTTGTAGTCTCAAGTCTCTTGGTGATCCGCAAGCTCAATTTTTCAATGACAGTATGTTGCAGTGTGTTCCAAATGATTTGTTGCTCTTAGAGTTTATGATTGAAGATGTGCAGCACACAATCTTTAATGTGCAGAGCTAAAGGAGTGTTTGATGATATTGTATGAGTCTTGTAGACTCATCTAGAAGAGTTTCATGAAGATCTTTCTTGTTTCTAGTACCGCACAAGGTTTTCAAGTTGTTGTAGTCGTTATACTTCAAGTTTCATATGTCTTTGCTTAAGGTTGTCCTATTTTCAAATGAAAGGAATGTATGGATGTAATTCCTTGATGTTTGATGCTATGAAGGATGATTTGGACCTGGTTAAGAAAGTGTTGATGTCTGCAAGGCATGGGTTTTTTGCTGGTGTACTGTGTGGTCTTGTTTAGGACTTATTTTCTTCACGTTTCATGTTGTGTGGCTGACAAGAAATGTAATCAATGCAATACCATGTATAGATTTGTAAATCAAATTGAGTTACGCGAAGTGTGACTGCAAAGTGATTGATAAGGTTCACAAGCAAGAAAAGGAGAAGAATGATTACATTATGATTTGTGACTGAAGGAGAAAGAGCAGAAGTTGTAGATGTTTTCTTGATTCATCTTGAAGACATATCTATGATAGTGATCAAGTTTAGAGTGTGCCTAACTAATCCAATCATTAGAAGGAAGTGTGAAGAGGCAGAATTGCAATCACCAAAGGTGTGAACTTCAATGTCAGTTTTTGGGCAGTAGAAGGACTGTTATACTATAATCTTTTCTGAGTTTGTTCTCAAATCAGGGAGCAGTTGCTTCCTTGGGTTGTGACCCTAAAACAAAGTTTTCAATGAGTTGTATCTTCCTTAGGAGTGATCCTAATGAAAAATTTTTAGGGAGTAGTTACTTCCTTGGGTTGTAGCCCTAAAACAAAGTCAGTAGGGAGTAGTAGCTTCCTTGGGTTGTAGCCCTAAAACAAAGTTGTTATTTTGAGCTTCATATATTGTAATTTAATCCTCACCATAGTTTTTACCTTATTAGGTTTTCCACATATACCTGGTGTTATGTGTTGATGTGCATTGTGTTAATCTTTCATGTTTATGTTGATGCTGTAATGCTAAAGTTTTAATCTACTCCAGAGGACTTGAAGTTTTTTTTAGATATTGATTCACACCCCTCTCAGTATCCTGGTGTGTTCAACAATTGGTATCAGAGCCAAGTTCCTCTGAAGGAAGCTTAACCACTTGAGGAAGGTACAGGATGGCACATAATGGATCCAACAAGATACCTAGGTTTGATGGAACAAATTATGCTTTTTGAAAGCTAAGGATGGAAGCTCTATCAATTCCCTAGGGTGCAATGTTTGGGAATCTATCAAGACTGGTTACAGAGTTACTACTACTATTCCTGCAGACTCAAATGAAGTTAAGAAGTATGATAACAATGCCAAGGCAAAGTTTGCTATCATGAGTAGGTTAGTTGATTTAGAACTTTCAAAGGTAATGAGTTGCAATTCTGCTCAAGAAGTTTGGAATAGACTTGAAACCATTTATAAAGGAGATAAGAAAGTAAAGCAAGAAAAGATGTAAATCTTCAAAAGAAAATTTGAGACCCTAAAGATGACAGAGCATGAAGACATTGCTAGATATATGCTCCAAGTGAATGAAGTGGTCAATGACATCACAAGTCTTGGTGGCAAAGTGGAAGAGGATGAAATTGTGAAGAAGGTTTTGAGATCTCTTCCCAAATCTTACAGTCATAAGGTATTTTCTATTGAGGAGAATACAGACTTGGATACATACACTATGGACAAATTGTTTGGTACCCTTAGTGCATTTGAAATGAGAGAGTTTGGTAGTGATGCTCCAAAGAAAGAAGTTGCTTTCAAAATTAGTATGAAGACAAAGGATGAAGTTTCTAATGAAGTAAATTTTGTGAGAAGACTGAAGAAAGGCACCGACAAATACAAAGGTAATTTACTTTTCATATGTTTCAATTGTGGAAAGGTTGGTCACTTTTCTTCTAAATGCCCTTTTAAAGAATCAAGGGGTAGTAACAAGAAAGACAAGTTCAAAAGAAGTTTTTATTCCATAGAGAGTAGTTGTTCTTCAAAAGATGAGGATCATGATGATTCAAATGATGAAACACTTTTCATGGCCTTGAGTGTTGGTGACAAAAAGGGTGATGTTGGAAAATGTGAGAAGATTGATGCCTTGCAAGTAGATCAAAACAATGATAGATCAATGGTTGTATGGACTACCTTTCATACAAGAGAAGAATCCAAGGCTTGGGTAATTGATAGTGGTTGCTTAAATCATATGACTGGTGACAAGGAGAAGTTTATCAACCTTGAGAAGTGGGATGGTGGAGCTATCAAGTTTGGTGGTGATGAGTTAGCACAAATTTGTGGAAATGGTGCTATAACTATTGATGGGAAGAATAGGATTGAGGATGTCCTCTATGTCAAAGGACTAAAGGACAATCTTCTTAGTGTCAGTCAAATGTACAACAAAGGTTACAATCTCACCTTTCATGCCAAAGGCTATGAAATCAGGAAGGTAGGTTCTGGAAAACTAGTTGCAGAAGGTATCAAATCATATGGTGATATCTATCATCTAAAGGAGGTAAGGAACATGTTTGTTGGCTCAATCCGGTGAGTGTTGGCTATGCCACAAAAGAATGGGACACAACAATTTTGATAATATGATAAGGATCAGCTCTACTCATGCAGTGAGAGACATGCCCAAGATAACCAAGCCTACAAACATAGTATGCAAGGAATGTCAAATGGGAAAGTAGACAAAGATAAGTTTCAAGAGCAAGGAGTATTCTTCTTCAATACCATTGGAGCTGATTCACATTGATCTATGTGGCCCTACAAGAGTACAAAGTCAACAAGGTGAGAGGTATTTTATGTTGCTTATTGATGATTATTCTAGAATGACTTGGGTTACTTTCTTAAGAGAAAAATCAGATGCCCTTGATAAATTTAAGGTGTTCAAAGCTATGGTTGGAAATGAAAAGGATGCTAAGATCAAATGTTTAAGGTCTGATAGAGGAGGTGAGTTTACTTCAAATGAATTTGAAAGATTATGTGAAGATCATGGTATTAGGAGACATCTGTCAGCTCCTAGGACCCCTCAACAAAATGGAGTAGTGGAAAGGAAGAATAGGACTATGCAAGAAATGGCTAGGGCAATGTTGAAAGATGCAGATTTGGCTGATATGTACTAGAAGGAAGCAATTCACACTGTTGTCTATCTAATTAACAAGGTGCAACTGAGGGTCAATAGCACTAAGACCCCTTATGAGCTATAGTATGGAATACCTCCCACTTTCAGATACTTCAGGGTCTTTGGCAGAAAACACTATATCAGAAGAGATGAAGAAGACCTAAGAAAGTTTGATTCAAGAAGTGATGAAGGGATCTTTCTTGGTTACTCAACCAGAAGCAAGGCCTATAGATTCTACAACAAAGGTTAGGAAAGATGATTGAAAGCAAAAATGTCAAAGTAGATGAAGACTTGTATTAGATCTCTCAAGAATCAGAGGACTCTAGATCTAATATCTTTCCATGCATTGAAGATGAAGAAGAAGTGAAAGAAGAAAATGAACAAGAACTAGAGCAGATGCCTAAAACTTCAAATGAATTTACAAGAAGAGGTTAGGAAAGATGATTGAAAGCACAAATGTCAAAGTAGATGAAGACCTATATTAGATCTCACAAGAATCAAAGGACTCTAGATTTGATATCTTTCCATGCATTGAAGATGAAGAAGAAGTGAAAGAAGAAAATGAACAAGAACTAGAGCAGATGCCTAAAACTTCAAGGTCTGATAGAGGAGGTGAGTTTACTTCAAATGAATTTGAAAGGTAATGTGAAGATCATGGTATTAGGAGACATCTGTCAGCTCCTAGGGAGATGAAGAAGAAGTGAAAGAAGAAAATGAACAAGAACTAGAGCAGATGCCTAAAACTTCAACAAAGTATGTTCAAAAGAACCACTCAGTAGATCAAATCATTGGAGATAAGAATGAATGTGTGCAGACCAGGAGAAGGTTTTCTAAGACACATGAGCAAGTAAACTTGTGTTTGTTATCAAAAGTAGTCACCAAAATTTTTGTTGATGCTAGAAAAGATGATGAATGGATAAAAGCAATGGAAGGAGAACTGGATCAAATAGAGAAGAATCAAACATGGGAATTGGTTCCCAAACTAGCCAACAAGAATGTCATAGGAACAAAGTGGGTGTTCCAGAACAAGATGAATGTAGAAGGTGAAGTTGTAAGGAACAAAGCAAGGTTGGTATGTAAGGGCTACTCTCAAGTTGAAGGCATTGATTTTGAGGAGACTTTTTCTTTGGTAGCTAGGTTGGAGGCAATTCGAATGTTTCTTGCCTTTGTTTCTCATAAGAACTTCAAAGTATATCATATGGATGTTAAGTCAACTTTTTTGAATGGTGATCTAGAGGAAGATGTTTACATTGAGAAACTAGATGGTTTTTAGATATCAGAAGATCCAGAAATGGTGTGTAGACTCAAGAAGGCTCTATATGGTCTCAAGCAAGCACCTTGGGCTTGATATGCTAGATTGGACAAGTACTTACTTTAGTAGGGCTTGAAAAAAGGTACTATAGATAGCAATATTTACATCAAGGAAGAAGGAGACATGATATTGATAGTTGCAGGATATGTTGATGATGTCATCTTTGGTGGAGATGATAATATGTGTAAGAGGTTTGTAGAGGAGATGCAAATAGAGTTTGAGATGTCTATGATTGGTGAGATGTTTTTCTTCCTTGGACTTCAAATTACTCAACTAGATGATGGTATCTTTATTTCTCAAGATAAGTATGTCAAAGAGTTGTTGAATAAGTTTGGTATGGAGGATTCAAATCTAGTGAGTACACCTATGGGCACTAGATGTCACTTGAGTAAGGATGATGAGTCTCCAGAGGTGGATCAGACTTCCTATAGATCTATTATTGGAGGATTGTTGTACCTAACTGCTTCTAGACCTAATATTATACATGCAGAATGTGTGGTTGCCAGATACCAAGCTAATCCCAAGAAAACACATGAGAAGGCAGTGAAAAGAATATTTAGATACTTGAAAGGAACTCTGGATTATGGCTTATGGTATCCAAAAGGTAATGACTTTGATTTGAGTGCTTACACTGATGCTGATTGGGATGGTTGTGTTGATGATAGAAGAAGTAAAAGTGGTGTTGCTTTCTTCTAAGGAAGCATATTGGTTTCATGGCAGAGTAAGAAGCAAGATTCAGTGTCCTTATCAACTACAGAGGCAGAGTATATTGTAGCAGCATCCTATTGTACACAAGTGTTGTGGATGAAGCAAAACCTAAAGGATATCAAGGTATTGTATGATGAGCCTATTCCTATTTTGTGTGATAATACAAGTTCTATCAATATTTCCAAGAATCTAGTGATGCATTCTAGAAACAAGCACATAGTAATTAGGTATCAATTTTTGAGAGAGAAGGTTGCAGAAAAGGAAGTAAAGTTGGAATATGTTCCAACAAAGGATCAGATTGTAGATATTTTCATAAAGGCTCTTGCAAAGGACACTTTTGAGGATCTCTGATAGAGGTTAGGGGTAATTGCCCCTCCTTCTTCTTGCTAGATGCATAGTGGTGCATCTATCCAGGAGGAGTGGTCCATGTTATAAATTTTTTGTAGACTGATGGAGGCTACCTCTCAGGGGGAGCAGGTAGTGGTTAATGATGATAGGGGGAGTTTGTTTTTTGCAAGAACAAGTTATGCCATAAGGGTGAAGAAGTTGCCCTTTGTCCTTGATGTCAAAGGGGGAGAATGTGCAGGTATATGTTGCCATCAATGCCAAAGGGGGAGATTGTTACACATATGGTTCTTAAGGTTGTCATTGATGTCAACACTATCATTGATATGTGATGGTGTTCATGGTTGGATGTCATGTCCTATCCACCAAAGAAGATACAGTTTATGGTTGAATGTCATGTTGAATATAATGAGGTTATTGAAGTTCATAGTTGGATGTCATGCCTTGATCAATGTAGAGTTGAGTATGAAGTTATATTAAGATGGGAATTAGAAGAATCAAAAAGACATATTAAGATGGGAATTAGAAGCATCAAGAAGATACATTAATATGGGAATTAGAAGCACTAAGATGATTAGATTGCCAGAAGGGTGTTTTGCAGTTGACAGTTTGAAGATAGTGTTGGTTCTAAAGAAGACATTTTCTATACAGTAATGGAATGCTCTGCATTCCTCTACATTTGCAGTTATGGCTATGTAGTTATGGAACTATGTTTAGGGTACAGTGAAGGTGATAATTCCAAAGTTTTAGATCATTTATCCTTCCTCTGTGAAAGTTATGCATGATAGAGTACTGACATGTATTCTGGAAGAGTAAGGTGGTGTTGAAGGCCTGTTGGAATGCTCCACATTCCTTCAGATGTGAATGTTTTCCTTTGCATTTTTGTGGACATGATTATGGATGTCCATTACATGTTTTTTTGTAGTCTCAAGTGTCTTGGTGACCCACAAGCTTAGTTTTTCAATGACTGTTGTAGTGTGTTCCAGATGACTTGTTGCTCTTAGAGTTCATGATTGAAGATGTGTGGCACAAAATATTTAATGTGTAGAGGTAAAGGAGTGTTTGGAGATGTTGTATGAGTCTTGTAGACTCATCTAGAAGAGTTTCATGAAGATCTTTCTTGTTTCTAGTACTGCACAAGGTTTCCAAGTTGTTGTGGCCGTTATGCTTCAAGTTTCATATGTCTTTGCTTTAAAGGATGTCCTATTTTTGAATAAGTGGAGTGTGCAAATGTAATTCCTTGATGTTTGATGTTGTGAAGGATGGTTTGGACCTAGTTAATCAAGTGTTGATGTCCGCAAGGCATGGGTCTTTTGCTGGTGTAGTGTGTGGTCTTGTTTAGGACTTGTCCTATTCACGTTTCATGTTGTGTGTAGTCTAGTCGACTTGTAAATGTATTTTTCATGTTGTCTCTAGCTAAAAAGAAATGTAATCAATGTAATATCATGTATAAATTATAAATCAAATTGAGTTAGGTGAAGTGTGATTGTGAAGTGATTGATAAGGTTTGCAAGCAAGAAAAGGAGTAGAATGACTGCATTATGATTTGTGACTGAAGGAGAAAGAGAAAAAGTTGTAGATGTTGTCCTAATTCATCTTAAAGACATATTTGTGATAGTGATCAAGTGTAGAGTGTACATAACTAATCCAATCATCAGAAGAAAGTGCGAAGAGGTAGAATTGCAATCATCAAAGGTGTGAACTTCAATTTCAGTTTTTAGGTAGTAGAAGGACTATCATATTGTAATCTTTTCTAAGTTTGTTCTCAGATCAGGGAGTAGTTGTTTCCTTGGGTTGGAACCCTAAAGCAAATTTTTTAGGGAGTTGTATCTTCCTTGGGAGTTACCCTAAAGAAAAGTTTTTAGGGAGTAGTTGTTTCCTTGGGTTGTAACCCTAAAACAAAGTCAGCAGGGAGTAGTAGCTTCCTTGGGTTGTAGCCATAAAACAAAGTTGTTATTTTGAGCTTCATTTATTATGAGTTAATCCTCATTGTGGTTTTTCCCTTCTTAGGTCTTCCACGTATATTTGGTGGTATGTGTTGATGTGCATTGTGTCAATCTTTCATGTTTATGTTGATGTTGTAATGCTTAAGTTTTAATCTTCTCCAAAGGACTCAAAGTTTGTTTAGATACTGATTCAACCCCCCTCTTAGTATCCTGGTGTGTTCAACATTAAGAACCACTTAGTACTTTCCCACAATGGAAAAAGATGCTTTCTAGTATGTAAAAAGGTGTTTAGCCTATCAATAGCATGGAGATTTAATCCATACATCATCACAAGCACTGCAACCCATCACTACTCCTTGGCCTTTCTCCACACGGGGCCTTAATCTCATTGGAAAAATTAACCCTTCCTCATCCAATGACCACAAACTCATTATTATTGCAACTGAGTATTTCACTAAGTGGGTTGAGACTATCTTCCTCACATATATCGTAGGTCAACAAATCTCTAAGTTCATCCTCCACCATATCATCTATCACTATGACATCCTTTCCACCATTATCATTAATAATGGTAAATCTTTAAAAAACAATGAGGTCCACACCTTATCTGAATACTTCCACATCCAACACCATTACTATACTCCATATTAGCTCCAAGGTAATGGTCAAGCAGAGGCATCTAATAAAACCTTTCTCAAAATCCTCAAAAACAATGTCAATGATGCTACTCATGATTGACATATTCACCTCAATCCTGCCCTATGGGCCTATCACACTAGTATTTGTACACCTATTGTTGCCACTCCATATTCCATAGTCTTTGGATCTAAATCTATCTTTCCAGTTGAGATCAAACTACTAACACTCTGCATCTCTTTGTGTGACCTCATCGATGATGAGAAGTACAAGATTGCATGACTACATGAGTTAGAACTACTTGATGAGCAGTACCCCAATGCCTTAAATCACATAACAACTTATTAGAATCATCTTCATTGAAGCTAAAATAATAAGATCAAATCTTGAGATTTTGATATTGGAAACCTTGTGCAAAAATAAAATCAAAGAAACCATATTTAAGACCATGACAAGAAAGGAAAATTTGAACCTAAATAGCTAGGCCCCTATGTCATTATTGCCAAATATGGATTAGGTTCTTATTAGGTAGCTACTCTATATGGTCAAGAGCTAGATGAACCCATGAAAATCATTCACCTCAAGTGCTTACATACCTAATCTATAGAATGTCCTAATCAAAAATCCAAAAAAAAAAATGTCAAAAATACAAAAAAATAGAAACAATAAAGAGAAAAATTGTCCTCTAGTGAAAACCACATATTATGGTACCTTAGAAAAGTGCCATGGTGAAAAACTACTCATAGACATAATGCATATAGCCAAACTCTATTATCCTTCAGGTCCTTATTGCACCATCCCCATCCCATTTCATGTCTTAAAATCTCATCATTCATACCCCTTCCACACCATGCATCTAACTTTGTCATATGCTATTGGTAGTGAGTTGTGTCCTACTTTGGAAAATACCTATTAATATTCTCTTTGTTTTCTATTCACCATTTTGGATGAGTCTCCTTCTCCATTCTAAGCTTCATGCACTTATAAGTATGCCTACATCATGTGGCTACACCTACAAATTCAACACTTGAAACATTGAACTTCAATGCTGAAACAAAAATCTTTATTCAACCTCATTAACATACAACTATTGACTACTAGCCACTGTGAAATCTAAGTTCCATCCTTTTTCTTAATGGGATACATCATTCCCCACATAAGGTATTATCATCATCTAGCCCTTTTCTTAACACTTTGGTAAGAGGTAAACTTTTGTATGTTAATTGACCATTGATTTTTTATTTTTATTTATCTTTAAGTTACACTATACCTCCTCAAGGTTGCCATAATCCTTGTATCATGGTGTGTCTTGACTAGTATACATCAGGGCATGCATCTATTATTGTGTGTACCATTTTTGTTGGTTGTCCCATTAGAGTTCCCACCAAGGTCATCCAATTCCTTGTGATGTCCTAGGGCATCCTTTTGTTTGTTGTCTACTTTCAAGTCAATCCTCTATGCATGGGATACATCATCACCTCAATCTCTATACCTTGGTGCATAACATCTGATGCTATATCAAAATAGGTTGCCCACCATATGTCAACATAATACCTACATTCATAAACCAACCACTCATCATATAATCCATTTTATCTATCCATCACCCTATCATTCTACCATGTCCCTTTTCTCATGCTTTCAATTATGAAAATGATTAGTTAATTATCTAAATACCATTCATCACTTTCATCTAACTACCATTTTCTACTGTTATCATTTTAATCATTTTACTCTAATGGTTATACCATGAACAAAACTATGTATATGCATCGCACCCATCCATCATACCATTTACAAAACATGTACATCCATAAGCATAATCATACATCTATCATATATAAGAATGAAACCATTTGCATCATCATGAATATATACATCTCAACATCACATATCATCATAATCACATAAACAATAATCTCCATCCATATATTATCATGATATCATCATACATGTGCGTTCTATATACATCAAAATAAATCACACTATCCATTATCATATCATTTCATAGTATCACATAAATCAAATAACCATGTGCATCATGCATTATCCCACAACATGGATACATCATAACATCCATAGAATTATAAATAATCAAATTCATCATGTCATCATAATCATCACATGTACATCCATAATATCATCACATCACATCAATGAAACCAAACATCATAAATATATTCATCACACACATAACACCATAAACATCAATAACACAATAACATATGGCATAATCAACTCATTGTCTATCATATCATCAAAACATTAGTCCAAAAGTACATCAAATCTTTGTAGAGTGTCATCATGTGTATGTACATCAATATATATGTATATATATATGTATGCATGTATATATATATATATATATATACATTCAATATATATATATATATGTATGTATATATATATATATACATTCAATATATATATATATCAAAATACAACAAAATGGAGTTGTGTCCAAGCTATGCCTAAATGGAACTCTTGCCATGTGACCATAATGGAGGTGGAGATGGTGGTCTTATAGTTGGTGCCATTTCCACTAAAATTGACCTAGCTGTGGGGGCTAACCTGCTAGCCCCTAAATTCCATCCTCTCTATATATGATGGATCCCTCTACTCTAGTGGTATAGCCCACTCAAATAGTGATCTATAGTACATTTCCTCTCACCTTGCTCATGCCACCTTCTGAGATTCTGGGCTCATCTTTGCAAAAGCCTGGCTCAACCCCTATGAGCCTAGTAGCTATTATGCTTGGTCTCTCTCCTATTTGATCCTCTCTCCCTCAGCCTATGCTCTCTCCAACTATATATGAAGTGTGTCATGCACTAGCTATAGGTTGGGCCTCACCACCTAGAGAGTGTATCTCTTAATTATGACCCTATCCCTCTTGACCTAAAGAGCATCCCTCTTTGATAAGGTAGACACCAATCTAACTCAAAGGTCTTCTACCTCCTCCTACCCCTATCCTTGTTGGCCTTATGCCTCCTGCACTTGTACATCCTGGACATCAATGTCCATGGCCTCCTTCTAATATTCCCCATCATGGCCTTGGTCTCCTCTTGCCTATTAAGTCTTGGTTGTGGAACCTACTATGGCACTTATGATGACACTTTCTGCCCATCCCCTCCTCTCCCAGCTAGTGGTGGTGCCCTAGCCACATCTCTTTGTCTCTCTTATTGTCTCTGACTCCTATGTACCTTTGCAACAACTACCTTGATCCCCTCCTATACCTGTGCCTACCATAGGATTGTTAATCTAATAGGTCTATTTTGCACCCCCATGCTCTGTACTCCAAAGTGACCCTACATTGATCACTCTATCCCTGCAATCTCACAACATTGCCACTAGACGTATCCATCCTAGCCTCACTATCCACAAGTCAACCCAAGCTCCCCATCTATCCTCCTCCCATGCCACACACACACATGTATCCCCTCTACTAGAATACCCTATCTCAATGAAAACTACCATTGCACATGATCTAACCTATACTAATTAATAATATGGTGATGACAGTTGATGATGTAACATGGTGTTTGCACAAAAAGAAAGAACAAGTCCCCAAGCCACCTCTTGCAAGATAACTATGTACAACATATCACTACCTATAACTCATCCAAAACCCTCCATGAGTGACCCAAGTCTCCCAAGTTCTAGTACCTCCTTCTACGTTCCCATTTAAAATCACAAGGATCCCTAACATCCCTCTCTTCCCTATCTCCAATTGGTCTGAGCATGACAATGTGCTTCCAGGCCCATATGTATAGTAGCATAACTAAGGTTGTACTCCTTTCACCCTTGTATGTCACCAAATACAAATCTCTAAAGAGTTGGGATAGTATGCATGGCCCTGAAGAAAACTACCACTCCAACACTCACATATCTGCAACACACTTTGCTAGTCCAATGGAAAAACTTAGTTGGTCTTGTTAGGCAATAGGATGCTACTAAAAATAGATACCATCACTAGAGGGATCTCCTCTACCATCCCCTCACACACATCTATGTCAAGAGACAGTCCCTACTATGGAAATCTATCCTCCCAAATAGTTTGAATAGTGCTACATCTAGGTCCCATGCTCTATAGTTATTAACCTCCCGCAGATCAAAATATATAGTATCCACCAAATATCCTCAAGATCCACAATCATCTCTACCATGGAAAGATGAGAGGTTCTCATCTCACTCCTCCATTACTCCATAAAAGATGTTAGCAAGGTCCTATGTGTCCTAATCATGTGTATATGAGATATATGTCAGAGGCTGACCTACTCCAAGCATCCCTAGTTATGCTATTGAAATAAGGGTAGACAACTAAGAGGGGGGGTGAATTAGTTGTCACCAACAATTTTATCATTTGCCGTAATTAAACTTCTTTACCACTTAATAATAGATGAATGATATAACCATGATAGCATGAATCAACAACACATGAGCAGAAACAAAATCAACACACATAACACTAGGATTTTTATGTGGAAACCTGGTTAAGGGAAAAACCACTGTGGGGGTTAACCCACAAGATTTATTCTCTGTTAAAAGAATAGAAAATGGGGAAGGCACATGCCTTCAAGGCGCATTGCCCAGAGCTCACTGCTCCAAGAGGCTCACTGCCTACAGAAATATTTATAAGTTTATCACAGAAAGATTGAACTAGAAAATAGCACTTTATTCATGCCAAGGTCAGCTCCATTAAAGTGCACAATACATCTACTCTACCCCCAAACACTTCTTTTCTATCTCCTCATACTTTACTGCTCTTCCTCTTCTGCTCTTCTTCTTCTCTGCTCTGCCTTTCCTCCTTTCTTACGATTTTTCTCATTTTCGCACAAGGATACATTTTCACAACTCAACCACACATATTTATAAGCTTCATCAACCTTGGAATAAACATCAAGGTTGGAACTACAAACATCTAAATTAATGAGAATCACTATGCTGTCGGCTAAACATAGCTAGGATCCAAATCTTCCTCGAACACCATGCTACACTTCATAGAACCTCTCTTAGATCATCTAGAATATGCACAAAGCATCTGGTCGACCAAGACTAGAAAGAACAACACCCAAGGGCAAATCTTCAATCACAAGCTCAATCCTCAATGTGGACCACCAACACAGTAGGCACATGATCTAGAGACCACCACAAGCACAATGAAATAAAAAAGAACAACCGCACCATCTCACTTCACTAGAAACCCTTGCATCTCCATCTGAAAACTCAAGAACACCAACTGTTATGACTGTCACACTAGAAAGATTGCTTGCAGATCTCCAAACCATGAACCACTTGAGTTGAGGATACATACTGATATCCCAAACACATCTCTAGATCCGTAGATCATAATATTCCAATGCAGATCAATCCAAACCATACTCCTATCACTCTGTCACCTCTAAGCACTACAAAAACTTGGTTCTACTCAAATGGCCATAACTCCATCAATACTTCATGCGAACCTCTCAAATCATAACTGGAGCACCTTCAGACAATCCTCTACAACACCCGTTGGTCCGCAGACTCTGATCTTCATCCTATAGGGAATGCAGAGCAATCTACTTCACTGAAATGTATTGTCTTCACTATATTTGACAAAGAGATATGTAACTCACTTGTTTCTTCCGAAAAGGCTAATTTTCTCAATATCTTCAACATACAAGTCTTGTAGAATAAGATACAGTTGACACTAATGACAACAAGGATATGTTGACATCAATGACAACACCGATTAGGCACATATTTGCAACAATCTCCCCATTTGTCATTGATGGCAACATATGATGTGAAAAATTGTTTCAACCATCAAGACAAGAACTTCTCCCCCTTTCTCTTATCACACCTACAACCATTTTATTTACTGCTCCCCCTTTCATTAGCAACTACTCACTTCCAAGTTTTTCACATGACTTCTCTCCCCCTTTGACATCAATGACAAAGGGCATATATTTGCAGTCATCTCTCACCCTTCTTGTTTCTTAGACAAACTCATACTAAACTCAGAACATACTGACTACTCCCCCTGAGTAGCATTCCCTTAACACCAATCTAGACCACAAGATATGACTGTGAGTTTCACTAGACTGATGCACAGTAGTGCACCTTAGTTCTGAACAGGAGGGGTAATGACCCCTAGCTTCCCTCTGAGATACTCAAAAGTATCCTTAGGTAGAGGCTTAGTAAAGATATCCACAATTTGATCCTTTGAAGAGACAAACTCCAATCTAACTTCATTCTCATTTACCTTCTCTCTCAAAAAGTGAAACTTGATGGATATATGCTTTGTCTTTGAGTGCAACACTGGATTCTTTGAAATGTTTATTGCACTTGAATTATCACAAAATATTGTAATAAGTTCTTCAAACACAACTCTGATATCCTTCAACATTTGCTTCATCCACAAAACTTGAGTACAATTACTTGTTTCTTCTATGTACTCTCCTTCTATAGTAGACATAGATATTGCCTCCTACTTTTTACACAACCAAGAAACCAATCTCTTTCCCAAGAAAAATGCACCTCCACTAGTACTCTTCCTGTCATCCACATCTCCTGCCCAATCAACATCTGTATATGCATGAAGAGTGAAATCATCACCCTTAGGATACCATAAGCCATAGTCAGATGTTCCCTTTATATATCTAAAAATTCTTTTGACTGCCACAACATGAGGTTCTCTAGGATCAGATTGAAATCTAGCAACAAGGCCAACTGCATTCATAATATCAGGTCTAGTATGAGTCAGATAAAGTAGTCCTCCAATCATTGATCTATACCGTTTTTTATCTGCCTTAGGGGAATCGTCATCTTTACTTAACTTGCATCCGGTTACCATAGGAGTACTCACTGGTTTTGAATCCTTCATTCAAAACTTTTTCAACAACTCTTTCACATACTTAGACTGAGATATGAAGATGCCTTTTTTTGATTGAATGATTTGCAGACCTAAGAAGAAATTCATTTCACCAAGCATGGACATCTCAAATTCACTTTGCATCTAATCAACAAAGCTTTTACACATACTCTCATTTCCACCAAAGATGATATCATCAACAAATACTTCAACAATCAAGATGTGTTCATGATCAATTTTGAAATATAGATTACTGTCAGCAGTGCCTTTGTTAAAGCCTAACTTTAGCAGATACTTATCTAATCTTGCATACCAGGCTCTTGGGGCTTGTTTAAGTCCATACAATGCTTTCTTCAAATTTTAGACCTTATCTTCTTGATCAGACAACTGGAATCCTTCTGGTTGCTTAATGTAGACCTCTTCTTCCAATTCTTGATTCAGAAATGCTAACTTGACATCCATCTGGTAAACTTTGAAATCTTTGTAAGCAGCAAAGGCAAGAAATAATCTGACTGCTTCAATTCTTGCCACCAAAGCAAACATTTCTTCAAAATCAATTCCCTCTACCTGAGAGTAACCTTTGCACACCAATCTTGCTTTGTTTCTCACAACTTCACCATCTTCATTCAATTTATTCTGGAAGACCCATTTAGTTCCAATTACATTTTTGTTTTCAAGTCTAGGAACAAGATCCCAAGTATGTTTCTCTTCAATTTGCATTAATTCTTCTTCCATTGCTTTTACCCAACTTTCATCATTACAAGCTTCATTCACTGATTTTGGTTCAGTCTTTGAAATTAGACAATACTCCTCTTGTTCTTCAGCAATTCTTCTTCTAGTTTGAACACCTTTATTTTTATCTCCTATAATCTGATTTTTTGAATGATTCAATCTTACATTCCTGAGAGTTTTGGGATTTTCTTCAACTTCGGATTCTTGAACTTGTTCCTTAATATTTGCATTAGCTTCTTGAGTCACTGGATTCTCCGGAGTAAACTGAACTTGCTTTCCTTCATTTGGAATTTCATTTTGATCATCTGATTCATATCCACAAAACCTTAAAGGTCTCTCCTTACTTTCATCAACCTTGACATTAGCACTTTCAACCATTTTTTTTAATCTCTTGTTAAAGCATCGGTATGCCTTGCTTTGATTAGAATAACCTAGAAATATTCTTTCATCACATCTTGCATCAAACTTGCCTAGATCTTCATCTCTTTTGATATAGCATTTACTACCAAAAAGTCTAAAATATTTCATAGAAGGAGCATTACCAAACCATAGTTCATTGGGTGTTTTACCAGAATTACCTTTGATCTGCACCCAATTAAGAGTGTAGATAGCAGTACTCACAACCGCTCTCTAATAGACATGTGGAACATTTCCTTCCATCATCATGGTTCTAGCAGCCTCTTGAATAGTCCAGTTCTTCCTTTCCACAACTCCATTCTACTAAGGAGTCCTAGGAGCAGACAACTGTCGTCTTATTCCATGCTTTTCACAAAATGTATTAAACTCACCAGAGGTAAACTCTCCACCTCTGTCAGATCTCAGACACTTTATCTTCACACCAATCTCATTCTCCACCCCAACCTTAAACACTTTGAATTTGTCAAGAGCCTCTGATTTCTCTCTCAAGAAAGTGACCCACATCATTCAGGAGTGATCATCAATCAGCAACATAAAGTATCTATCTCCTTGCAAACTCCTAACCCTGGCAGGACCACACAAATCAGTGTACACAAGTTCCAACAATCCACTTGAAGATTGTTCTTTACTCTTGAATGTAGTTCTACTCTGTTTTCCAAACTAACATTCCTTACACATGCTATTAGCAGGTTTTACAAGCTTTGAAAGATCTCTCATAGCCTAAGTAGCACTTATCTTAACAATGTTGTCAAAATTTACATGACACATTATCCTATGCCATAACCGACTCTGGTCAATCTGAGCAATCAAACAACTTTTACCAGTACCACTTAAATGAAAGACGTTACCTCTAGTCTATGTACCGGATGCAATCTTAGTTCTGAAGCTTTCCAAAATTTTGCATTTTCCATCCTTTAATTGGAGATCATATCCCTTGTCAACCAATTGTCCAACACTAAGAAGATTATGTTTCAACCCTTCTACATACAAAACATCATTAGTGTTATTCTTACCATCAAAAGAGATGGATCCTCTGCCATAGATTCTACTAGCTGAATTGTCTCCAAACTTCACAACTCCACCTTCATACCTTTCCATACTTACACACTTACTCTTATCACCTGTCATATGATGAGAGCATCCATTGTCAATTACCCATTCATCATTTTCTTCAACTTGAGCAACTAAGGCTCTTTCCACATTCACACAGCTAGTAGATTCAATAGGCACCGGATCTTCTTCTTTGATGGCAATGAACACCCATTCATTTTCTGAGGTACTTCCCTTATCAGATTCAACATCAGTGACTCCTTCAGTAGCTTCTTAGACATAGTTACATTTCTTCTAAACCCTAGGTCTGTTATGGTTTCGCTTTGAAACCCTCCCCAGACATCTTGAAGCAAAATGACCAATCTTATTGCAAGAAAAACATTTGAAGGGCAATTTTCCTTCATACTTACTAGATCCTCTTGGTAATCTTTTGGCAAACAGGGCTTCAAGTTCATCAAACTCCAATTCATCTTATTCAAGTTCCTTCCTTGCTTTCTGAAATCTGGTTAGTCTTCTTGAAGAGCTTTGACTTGGATCAAATCTTTTCTTTCCATAAACACTAGCCTTAAATACAAATTCAGATTTAGGAAGAGAATCACCAAACTCACTCATTTCAAATGCTGAGAGCTTGCCAACCAACTGATCTCTTGTAACAGTTGTCACAATCCTAATCTCTTCAATAGTAGAAACTCTATGCTTGTATGAAGCAGGTAAGGATCTAAGCACTTTTCCAACAATCTCTAATTCTTCCAATGTTCCACCAGCACACATGATACTGCACACAAGTTCATTCACTTTCTGCATGTAGGAAGTGATGTTTTCATCTTCACTCATCCTCAAATTTTCATACCTACCCTTCAAGCTCTACAACTTAGAACATTTGACATATTCATCACCTTCATATAGAGTTTCCAACTTCTTCCAGATTTCATGAGTAGTTTTCAATTCTAGGACATTTGTCATTTATGTATCAGTTAGGGAACTCAACAAAACTTCTTTAGCTTGAATGTTGTTTTCAGCATCTTTGAGTTCATCTGGAGTTGAAAGACCTTTCTCCGGGGGCTCATACTTATCCTTTGTTATCAACCAATAGGCATCGCCCATGCATTGCAAATGGCACTCCATGCAACTCTTCTAGAGAGAGTAATTTGTTCCATCAAATGTCGGACTGTCCTTGTAAGTCGACATCCTAGATCTCCTCAAGTGATCAAGCTTCTTTTAGAGGAACCGGCTCTGATATCGATTGTTGAAATAAGGGAAGACAACTAAGAGGGGGGGCGAATCAGTTGTCACTAAAACTTTTATCCTTTGCTATAATTAAACTTCTTTACTACTTAATAACAGATGAATGATATAACCATGAAAGCATGAATCAACAACACATGAGCAGAAACAAAATCAACACACATAACACCAAGATTTTTATGTGGATAACTAGTTAAGGCAAAAACCACAGTGGGGGCTAACCCACAATTTATTCTCTATTAAAAGAATAGAAAATGGGGAAGGCACATGCCTTCAAGGCACACTGCCCAGAGCTCACTGCTCCAAGAGGCTCACTGCCTATAGAAATATTTATAAGTTTATCACAGAAAGATTGAATTGGAAATAACACCTTCTTCATGCCAAGGTTAGTTCCATTGAAGTGTACAATACATCTACTCTGCCCCCAAACACTTCTTCACTATCTCCTCATACTTTACTGCTCTTCCTCTTCTTCTCTTCTTCTTCTCTGCTTTGCCTTTCCTCCTTTCTTAGGATTTTGTCATTTTCGCACAAGGATGCATTTTCACAACTCAACCACACATATTTATAAGCTTCATCAACCTTGGAATAAACATCAAGGTTGGCACTACAAACATCTAAATTAATGTGAATCACTATGCTATCAGCCAAACATAGCTGGGATCCAAATCTTCCTCGAACACCATGCTACACTTCATAGAACCTCTCTTAGATCATCTGCAATATGCACAAAGCATCCAGTCGGCCAAGACTGGAAAGAATAGCAACACCCAAGGGCAAATTCTCAATCACGGGCTCAATCCTCAATGCGGACCACCAAAACAGTAGGCACATGATCTAGAGGCCACCACAAGCACAATGAAATCAACAAGAGCAACCGCACCACCTCACTTCACTAGAAACCCTTGCATCTCCATCTGAAAACTTAACACCAACTGTCATGACTGTCACACTAGAAAGATTGCTTGTGGATCTCTAAACCATGAACCACTTGAGTTGAGGATACACACTAATATCCCAAACACATCTCTAGATCCGTAGATCATAATATTCCAATGCGGATTAATCTAGACCATACTCCTGTCACTCTATCACCTCTGAACACTGCAAAAACCTGGTTCTACTCAGATGGCCATAACTTCATCAATACTTCATATGAACCTCTCAAATCATAACTGGAACACCTTCAGACAATCATCTACAACACCTGTTGGTCCATAAACTTTTATCTTCATCTTACAGGGAATGCGGAGCAATCTACTTCACTGAACTGTACTATCTTCACTGTCTTTGACAGAGAAATATGTAACTCACTTGTTTCTTCCAGAGAGGCTAATTTTCTCAATATCCTCAACATACAAGTCTTCTAGAATGAGATATAGTTGACACTAATGACAACAAGGATATGTTGACATCAATGATAACACCGATTAGGCACATATTTGCAACATATGCTTCTCTCACCTCTTAGCCATAACACACATGACTACTTCTCCTGGGCCACCAGTGGCAACAAATACTTTTGCATCTAGACAGAACCATGTTAGGTATAGTCATCCTTCCTATTAAATGTGCATGCACTATTCTATAATGCATGCTACATCATGAACACAAATGCCAATTCACAACGGACACACTAAAATCTAGAAACATTCCAGGATTTCCACAATGCCATTTCCCTACACATGTGTTGCTTTGTGATGCATGTTCCACATAGCTCCACATACAACTTGATCTCTCCTACATGCACTGTAAAGCATCACACATGTGCTGAAAGGTGAGTTTTGTAGTTTTACATATGTCTGTTGAAAGGTGAGTTGTGTAGTTTCCCTCTCAAATTATTAGCTGACTAGAAATATTTAGTTAACTAACTAATCATTTGCACAATCCAAATCATGATTAGTTAAGGAAATATTTCACATGGCTCAAGGTAAGCACATGTATCCAAAAATCTACTTTTTGGGTCTCTACCCTCCATTCTCTCCAATAAAATATTAGCCCTCCAAAGCCCTTGGATCATGGGCTTCTTCTTGCGCACCATTCACAAGGTGACACTTGGAGCCTTCTCATGCATCCTCTACTCTCAATCATCCCTAGCCATTGATCTTCCAAATCAATCTCATCCATTGATCCTCCTCCATGGAAATCTAAAAATTAACCCTCACCCAAGTCATTTTTATCACAACCTTAAATGTAATGTTATGTTGTCATTGTGAGCACCTAACATCCATCTCTCAAACACAAAATCCACTTTAAGCACAACCACCATTGGTACAACAAAGGTCTTGTGGGTGAGATATTTCTTGTTTGTTTTCATCCTTGTATGCATGCTCATTTACTTAATCTAGAGGTTGTATTTAGGTGTGAAATACGATTTAGATTTTATAGTTTGAATCCTTTGTTTGTGTTTCACATTTAGGTACTGTGATTTAACCAAAATGTGACTCAAACACAACATGAGTAAGTCAGACTCTAGATAGTACATGCACTGTACCCTTGCTAAAGGTGTCAGTTGAATCACTTCGACCTTTTTTAGGAAAGGCAACTAGGTAGGGGTGAATAGGATTGATTACTGTATTCACATCAAAGAAGAGTGTTGCAAGTGATAGTGGAGTTGTTGGTGTGTTTGAATGTTGAAAATGTTGTTGGATTTCGATGCCTTGTGGTGAAATTAAGGGCTTGTTTGATGAAAGTTGAGTATTTTATGCCTCATGATGAAACTGAGGACTTGAAAGTTGTGAGTGTATAAATAATTAAAATGAAGTTTCTAAATGCAATTTAATCTAAATGAATGCATGCACTTTTTGTTCTTTTTCTAATTTTTGATAATGATCCAATTACTGTGAAAGGAAAATATGTATGTGTAACGTCAGAAAATGTCCCCTTAGGGGCTTTTCCCTCATAAGGTTTAGCTCATGGGTCTTTTGCATGAATTTAGGACATCTTAATTCATAATTTGGCATCCCGATGGAATGAGCCCTAGGTAACATGACAAATGGGACCTAGGGGGACCCCTTGAGCCTTACCCTGCCCAAAATAGGGGGGGACTTGGGCACCCATGCCCTAGTCTTGCCCTATTTTGGGGCAATCCCAATTTTAAGTGTCAGTTTATGACCATTATTTGGGTCCTTTGCTGACACGATAAGTTTAAATTTACAAAATCTTGGAGGGAGTGTTTGTAGTTGCATATAAAAGCATGTTTAGGCATTTGTTTTTAAACTAGATTTCAATGAGATGATTACTAGAAAGCTATTGTGTTCTCAAGGTGATTCAAAGCTTTCATTGTGTTGCAAGAGTAGATTTGTGTGGTTTATGTGTTTGTGTTTGCAGATTTGAGCATCTATTTCATCATGGAATGAAGAGCATCTTCTTCCCATGATATCTTCACTACAAGGTGACATTATATTGTGTTTTCATCATCATTTCCTTTGGTTTTTGCCTCTACCTCACAAGGGAATGCACTCTCTATCTAACAATGGTGTTCGAAGACTTAAGTGTCCTTCGGGGCTTGATTGAGGCAAGCCTCTAAACACCACAACCCCCTCCCAAAGTTTTCTGATTGTAGGTTACAGGTGTCGCATCTGGAAATAGTGGAGTTGTAGGAAGCATCAATAGACATCAAGGATTTGGGATCTGAAGAGAAGTAGGACACCAGAGCCTTTTTGGGACTTGAGCACTTGCTCCTATGTCCTCTGCAGTTGAATTTCTAGAAATAGAAGTTACAGTGCAGATCAGTGTCAGAAGAAGGTTAGGATCTCACAAAGAAACTGGTACCTTGGACTTGGGTGCCCGCTCCCGTGTCCCTGACCTTTCTGCCTCGGGACCCTGAAAACAGGTACTCTGTGATTTGATATTTTTCTTCCTTCTACAAGAGCTTTTTTCATTATTCTTCCGTTTATAGTCGTATTTGCAAAATTAGGGTTTTAATGGTTAATTGAGCATAGGAGAAGGAAAATTGATAATTAAACACCCTAATCCAAGCTTCCTTACATCTCACAGTGACCTAGGGTATGATAGTGAATTGCCACTCGACCCTAGATCCTTGAATGTATAGGGTGAAAGGAGGATTCAAACATTTAAACACTTAAACATTGAACAATCCCAATTTTACCCTAAACAGTATGCAAGCTATATGGATTTTCCTAATGCAATTTTATATGTTTTTATGTTTTTTGAGATCAATTTTAGATTTAATTAAATAAATTTGTAACTACCCTAAGTAAAATGGGAAATTTAATCTAAGGAAAGCAAGTAACTATATTCTATCCTATCAAGAGAAAGCAAAACAATGTTTTACTTCCTCAAGACCAATATGTGAGCTAATTACTAATAAAGCAATAAAGAATCTATGATAATGGGTGTCAATGCTAGGCTATGTCATTAGAGGTCTTATGGCAACCATCTCCTCTTGATGTGGTCTAATTGTACCATTGAGAGGTTTTAATGGTGTATCTGGGATGCTTTATAAGACATGTTTTACATGACCATTGAGGTGTTTCTGATGGGTTTTTGCATTGACATTGGATCCTGACTATGCATTATGGGATGCATACATTATGCATGTGTATGATAGATCATTGTAGTGTTTCAACTTCATTTGTTTTACTATATTTATTATAATTGTGATTATTATATTATTTTAGCATTGTGAAATGTTGTTGATTGTGCATTGTGCTCCTGGATCATGTTAGTCATAGATGATTTATAGTAGATGTGATGATTTTATATCATGTTATGATTTATGCCACATTGGGGTGGATTATGTGGCTTTGTCTATTATATGTGGAGAAGGTATGCTTGATGTTTGACTTGAGTGTGTAGGTATAGGGTTATTTCCCCAATGATGCTTATATATTGGAGATGGCCATCTTTGGGTAAAACATGTGTGTTAACCTCTATCTCGCTTAGTTTGAGTGCAAGATGAGTCTTGTGAATCCTTGTGTTAACCCAGATCCAATTTGGTAGTGATTTTGGAGTCATGTTGTGGAAACCTGTAAAGTGTATTTGAGTCCTTTGCATGTGTGTCCTTTAGCTTTTCACATTATATTTTAATTTATCTCAAAAAGTGTGTTTTTGGTGTTTTCAAAATATCTTAATGTTTGAGTTGAAAAGGATTAATTTTACCTTAGTGGAAAAGTTTATTGCATTATTTTATTTTAGTAGAAAAAATTTAAAGTGAATTCAATTCTTTCTTCGAAATGAAATATTTTTCCTTGACAAGGTAGAAATTGTGTTTTAATAGAAATTTGATTTAATTCCATGAGTGTTCAGAATTTTTGAAATGTGATTTAATTATGTTGCATTCACCTTATGGAAGTAGTTGCATTATATTTAATTGGTAAATTGCATATTATTTCAAAATTTATTTTTGGAAAGATATTTGGGAAAATAGAAAAAGAAATAAAAAATAATAATAATAAAAGAAATGGAAAGGGCTTTTGGGAGTATAAAGCAAAAATAGATTTCCATTTTCATTGGAACTCTTACATTTTTGGTTTTTTCTCCAAAACCCTCTTCTTGCTCCATGAGGAATAGATTTTTATGAAGATTGAAAGGGAGTGATTGTTTATTGCTTGGATTTCTGATTGCTTGGAGGAGGTGGTGTGTGTTTGGCAAAAGAATGTGGAGGCATTTGGGCTTCAAGAAAATTCTTCATTTTTTCAAAGCTTTCCTTGGGAAGGCATTTTCCCTCTTTTAAATTATTGTAAATTTGAATTCTTCTTTTTCCATACCACAAGAAGTGGATTTCTTATTGCTTCCTTGAGTAAAGGATTGAGTTGTGTTAATTTAGATATTTTATTTATGTTTAAATTTTTCAAAAATGCCCAAAACAACTATTACTATGGAAAAATTTTATTGGAGTGGTATTTTCCAAATTTTATGTGAAAAGTGTGTTGTTGGGAATATTTGGAACAAGAGGGTATTATATATGTGTTGAAAAATTGTGCATTGATTAGCGTGCCACTCCCAAATTGTCAATTTGGTGCATTAGACATAGGTTTGAGATATATAATAGGGAAGGAGTGGGCTCTCACCATTTGACATGATACAAATGGATTGTAAAGGATAAAATGTGCGAAGAGTTTATAATCAAGTGAAAATTTAATACAAACTAGGAAAATAAAACATGTTAATTAAGATATCTATGCCATAACTTGGATGCTATCAAACATTGAGTTTTGGTTGTAAAGGACATATCACAACTCTAGGAGTTGGTGAATGTTAGAGTATCCTCTCAGGAGGTAGGTTGATCTACTCAAATTCTACGTGGCTTCCATGCTATTGTAATGACACTCCTTAGCCTATTTATTGTATTCTCATCCTATCCTTTCTTTAGATTTAATGTGTTTAGACCACCTACATGTATGGTGATGGATTATTGTTCTCTCATATATGTATGTGTGATGGTGTTTGATTATGCCTTGTTTTGCATACAATTCAAGGTGTGAGAACCCCTTGTGCATGAATGTTCTATTGGCATTACTCTATGGTTTGTATGCATTTGATTGGCATGATTTTCCACATGTGATTTGTGAGCTATTCTTACTTAGTATGCTTTTGGTTGGCATGAGTTTCCACATGTAATTGTATACTTCTGATTGGCATGAGTGTTTCCATGTACTCTTTGATTGTGTGAGTGTGCTCACACCCAATTTGACCATCTCCTAGGATAGTGGGGTGGACCTGAGTGTACCATATGGTTGGGTGGAACTAAACCACTGTTGGGGATAGGCAAGCTTGGAGGATACTCTTAGGAGAGTGTGTTGGACTTGTTGGCATATCATGACCTTGTACCATTTAATTATTATAATTTTGTAATCCTTGTAAATGGGGTCCTTGAGACTATTGTAATAAGATTGTAATCATGTTTTGATATATTCTATGATGTAAGTAATGATTCCTCCATATTTAGGATGAAACTCTTTAAATGTAATAAATAATTGATAACATCTTGTATTTTTCCACACCTTGACTTGTGAGGATGTTGGCATGATTTATATAATTTACTCATTGCAATATTGAAATGCTAGCATGTTAGATCCAATTATTTTT
Source organism: Cunninghamia lanceolata (assembly GCA_027924645.1). Taxonomy (NCBI): domain Eukaryota; kingdom Viridiplantae; phylum Streptophyta; class Pinopsida; order Cupressales; family Cupressaceae; genus Cunninghamia; species Cunninghamia lanceolata. The sequence continues at coordinate 7,934,400 of BSBN01001344.1, read as the reverse complement.
ATGTTATAATTGATGAATATGGTTGTGTTAGTATTGGATTGTATTCCTCCCATATAGGTGGTGAGGACCCTATGTTTGTTTCTAGTGCATGTTAATGTTGGTGTCGAATGGGCATAGTTTTCTGTAATGTTTATATCATATTTTCTTATGTGGATGCTATTAGCTTGATGCCTTAATTCATAATTCTATATTTTGGCTAAGTGCTTAGTGTGGATTGGTTGATGATGTTTAATTGGCTTGTTGAGTCTTCTTGAGTTGGTTGTTGATGATTGTGTAGGGTAGATCGTACCCCTGACCCATTTGCCATCTACTTTGCATGTGGGTATGTCCACATGAGCTAAGTAGTGTGTTTGGATAGGTGTCTTGTCAAACTTCATCTTGTCTTTGAGAGTGTTCCACTTGATGAACTTCTCTCTTTTTGGAGAGTGTTCCATTATTGTGCTTGTTTAGAGATCGACAAGTTTGGAGACCTCAGAATCATCTCTTGAGGCTTATTATATATTTTATTCATTCATAGGAAGCTTATAAATATATTCCTTAACAATAGAGTCCTTGTGGGTCCCTTGGTCAAAGTCCTAAGTAGGTATTTTGAGGGAATTTTCCATTTAGACACTATGGAAAGATGACAACATAGAATTGGACACCAACACCAGTTTGGACCCTAGTGCCAAAACTGGACTCTAGCACTAGAACTAGACTCTAGCACCCTAAATAGACACTAGAGGGAAAGGGCATTGTAGTGCTCTTGGGGTGGTATAGTCCTCTAGGGCATTGGAGTCTTCAGGTCATTGGACAATGAACATTTCTCAACCTTTCTCAAAGAAACTTTGTGTATAGAAGTTGTTCCTCTTGGTCTTCTAAGTCTACCCATGTTGACACTTTGTTGATAGGTGTCTTGGTTTGAAATTTATTTCCCCTTTTACATTAGGAAGTGTTCTTTACATGAAATTGACTAGTGATTGTTCCAATTGGTTGAGGGATTGTACCTCCTAGTTGAACCATCTCTTGGGTGAGTTTTTACTTTTATAAATATGTTGTTTTGTGTCATAATGGAATGGATTCAAGGTACTTGTCAACCTCATCCTACTCCATGTGTCATAAGGAAGTGAGGTAATGTGTATGTGTCCAATTGTCATGGTGGAGGAAGCTATATTCTCTTTCTTGGTCATCATGGTGATTTGTCACACAATTGGTAAAGTCTTCCACTTGTGCCACCTTACTTAGGGAAATGGTGACATCTTCTTGTATGTTGTACTTTTTATGACACATTGTGTGCACATGAGTGTAATGCGAAATGCAAATGTCACACTTGCAAATGAAAAAAAAAATGTTCCTCTGATCTTTGTTCAGTTAATATCCTGGGTGAAGGCTTGGGGCATTACACTTGAGCATGAAGTCACCTTCCTTAAAGTCTTGTAGATGGCCCACATATTAAACCACCTCATAGTTGTGCCTTGATGTCTAGTCATCTATTATTGCACAACAGTTCTTTATTCTTAAAGCTAGAGTAAATTGGCCATTCTATTTATTACATATCCATTATGATCAATTTCTAGTTGGTGAATCATGTTCAATGCTAGAAACTCTATGGCGATTGCTAACAAGGCCTATTTTTTGTATACTAAAGTGTAAGGGGAAATCCGTATTGCTCATTTAGGGTTTATTTGGTCAAACCACAAAGATTGTTTTAGGTGTATATGCCACTACTGCTTGAATTATGGCCCTACTCTTTTGATAATTTTCATTAGATTCTTGTTTGTAGATTCTACCAACCCATTTCCTTTTGGGTAATAATTCAAGGATACCTTGAGGTATATCCCATGCTAATGGGAAAACTATGTTATCTTGGTATGTCCCCATGAATTCATTGGTATTGTCAGTGATGATAGTATCACAAGCACTAAGCCTAGAACAATATTCAAAAGGAAATCAATCATTTCTAGCTGTATTGCATTCTTTATAGCTTTGGCTTTAGTCCACCTTGTGAAGTAATCTATTGTTGTAAGGATGAATTTATGACCATTGATAGACGGAGGGTTGATTACTCTAATGAAATCAATGCCCCACATGGAAAATTGTTGATCTTTAGATATGGTCTTGAGGGGAAGGGATGCATTCTTTCTAGTGTAGAATTAACAACTCTAGTATTTGCACACCTACCTATGCATGTCTACAAATAAATGTGGCCAATAGTAGCATGCATGCATGACCTTGATGGTAGTGGTTTGGGTAGAATAGTAACCACTTGATTTCCCCTGATGGAACCATTCCAATATGGCCAGTACCTTGTCTTGATCTATACATCTTAGTAGCACTCCATAAAAAACAAAATAGAACACCTTCAATGAGTCTATATGCAACAACATAAAACCTATATGTTTTTTCTATGTCAGACTCAACTCCTTAGGGTATTTCCCTATTTCTAGATAGTAGATCTTATTTTCAAACTAGCTAGGCTAGTGCTACTCTTTAGATATCGTACAACTTGTCGCCTTGCATTGTTTTTCTTCTTTGTCCTACAAGTCCTTGGGAATCATGACATCCTCCACCAAGTGTTGGCATAGTTCTTTTCCTCTAACCAACTTTGTGGGCCTCACATCTACATGTTATTCTAAGATCTTTGTAACCTAGTCAGCCCTTTTTTCACTAATGTCTCCTCCTAAAATGAATTGTTTGATGCTTGAATGTACCACCATAGCTATCACTTTGATAGTTGATACTATATGTCTGAATTTATGTAATGATTTCATTGGGGAATAGGCCTTCCTTTCAATAAAAGTGTACCTTTCCTCTATTTCTTTCAAAGTTTAACTAAAGAAGGCAATAGGGTGCTCTTTGGTGTTGTCCTTCCTAGGTTTTTTGGGTGAGCACTACAGTAATACGAGCCTTTCCTTTGTAGACATGCAAGATGAAGCCCTTAAAGAACTTAAGGTTGATTAACACTAGGGAATTAGAAATTTCCTTCTTAATGAACTCAAATTCCTGATGTTCGTCATCTATCCATTTGAACCATTGATCCCTTCTTAGCATGAGACTAATAGGTTAGATAATGCTTGTAAATTCAATTATAAAATTTCTCACAAAATTAATCTTTTCAAAGAAAGATTGTAGATTTTTCTTTTTCTGAGGAACTAAAATCTCCATTATTTCTTCAATTCCATCTTTAGAAACCACATGCTCCAACAACTTACCCTGAGGCACTACAAATATGCACTTCTTGGGGTTATGGGAGATCCTAAATTACTAACATCTCTCAAATATTTTCTCTAGATGATTGAAATGATCTTCCTTGTTCTTGGATAAGATAGTTAGATTATCCAAATTAATTAGGATGATCTCATTGAAGAGGTCATTGAAGACAATGTTTTTTTCCCTCTTAAATGTAGCTCCAACATTGGATAGACCAAAAGGAATCTTTTGGTAAGCATGTGTGCCCCATTTTGTGGTAAATGTCATCTTGTGTTGATCTTCCTCTCTAGCCATTATCTAATTAAATTTGGAGAAGCCATCCAATATGGAGAATTAGTCTAAACTAACCACTATTTAAAGGATTTGGTCCATAGAAGATAGTGGGTAATGATCCTTGAGGGATGCTTTGTGCAAGTCCCAAAAATCAACATAGTCTAATTTCTCCATTCTTATGCTTCATTGAGACCAAGTTGGAGACCCAAGTTGAGTGCTTAATAGGGTACGTGATTGTTTAGATCACCAGATTGGAGAGATTCTTCTTCATGGGTGACTCAATCTTTGGTTTCACTAGCCTCTACGTTTATCTAACCTACTTGATTTTAGGCTAGGTCACTATTATATGTTGTATTACTTCTTTATTGTAGGGTCTTAGGCCTTCATATTACCAAATCATGACCTATTCATATTTGTTACATAGGTTAATTAGGCATTATTTATCCTACTATTTGTAAATCTTAGCCAATTTGACAACTCTTTTTGGAGAAATATCCACATTTATATAGTCCTTTTTGCTCGTAAAAATGATGCAAGAGCATCCCTAGTTCAAGAACAATCTTGCATCAACCAAAAACATTTGCATTTCAGTTTGTTTGCAGTTTAGTTTGTTTCTTTTCATTTTTCTAGTTCAGTTCAGGTAGTTCAGTCAGAAGTAGTTTCTATATTTTTGGTCTAGTTTCATTTTAGACCTCATGGAGCTGGACTTAGGATCTACATTCATTCATCTACATCATATCTAGAATTCAAAGATCTGTACATCATTACTGGAAAGATATCGCTACCAAAAGATCAACTATTTTCTCAGAACAAAGCATCCTGATAATCATAGACAACCAGCTGAAGGAGAAACTTGCAGAAGTATTTCCCGATCTGTGAAGCCTAATGGCACATCATTCAATGATCTTTAGTTCATGGCTAACCTTTCTTGAAGATCCACACATCATTCCATTCATTTTCAGAGGAGTTCTATGCAATTAGGTCCAACCTATACATGTACACATGTTACAACTCTTCATTGGAGTTTGTGACCTTCTTTGGCCGACGCAAAGGAATCTTATGATCTAAACTTGATATATATTGATGTAATAGATCCTTAGGAAAGTAGTTCATAAGTTACTAAGTTCTAGATAGCTTATTCATTTTCTGGCGAAGGAGCTTCAAAGCTTTATCTCGTGCATGTATGTAGTCAGGTCTGTGAGCCCTAATTCTAAGCCTGCATGTTGCCAGCTGATCTCTATTTGAATTCTATGATATACTGAATGACTAAATATGCATTTGCTCCATTTCTCTGAGTTGTTTCCATTGTGTTTACTCTTGCTACATGGTCCAGATTGTTCATTCTATGAACCGTCCTACCGTGACTACACCAAGTGATATCAGAGCGAAAGTTTGAATCTTTGGGAGTAGATTGAGAGAAATTGGCAAAGGAATTCCATAAGATCTTTCTATGGACAGATCACCAAATTGAGGAAGGTTACTTGTGTTGCAACCAATTGTCGATTGTGAGGCAATTATCACCTTGTAGCCCAATCACCGAACTTGAGGTAGTTTGCACTTGATCCTAGGAAGAATGCTGCCAAGGAGAGTTGTTGTTAGAAGAATGGTTGGTAGAATGGATGAAATGATGGAAATGATGAAAATAATGCAAATTCATTTGGATGTTGTCGAAGAAGATAGGAAAAGAGGATTGACACCGAGACTTAATGTAGAAAGTGAGGATTAAGAAGAATTTCAATCTGTTGAACAAACTAGCGAAACCCTAGGAGGTGATGAAGAAGAAGAATTAGATCAAGTAAAGATGTTGTGACCTATTTCAAAGATTGGAAAAAGACCTAGAGTGGATGTATCAAACTATACTGGTAATTTGAATCCTAAAGAGTTGATTGACTAGATAAATGACATGGAAGAATACTTTGAATATGAAGAAGTTGAAGATCTGGAGAAGGTGAAATTTGCAAAGACAAAGTTAAAAGGACATGCACTGCTATATGGTGGAAAGAAGTTCAGTTGGAAATAAATAGAAGAGGAAAAGAAAAGATTAAAAAATGGGATAGGATGGTGACAAAACTGAAGAATTAATTTATACATGTTGACTATGAGTTGGAACTGTCGAAAAGATTGAAAAACCTAAGACAAAAGGAGAAATTTGTGAAGGACTACACTGAAGAATTCCATAAAATGATTATAAGAACATGACATAGTGAAGCAAGCAAGGAGAAAGTGGTTAGATATATCAATGGACTGGGATTAAGCATTCAAGAAGAACTAAGCCTGGTAAGGATGACATCTTTGGAGGAAGCATATCAATTTGCCCTGAAAGTTGAAGAGAAGCTGAATAAGAGGCATGATCAGAGACAAAGAGGAAGAGGAGGTAAATTTTAGAGAAGTAGGACTTATTCCAGAGGAGACAGATCATTTCTGGAGCAGAACAAGTTTGACAACCCATTTAATAAGGATGATAGAGATACTAATTCATACCAGAGAAATGACAGGAATTTTCATCCCAGAGGCAACTATAATTCATACCAGAATGAAGGGTACAAAAGAGAAGGAAGAGGATTGGATATGAGAACATTCAGAGGTACTTGTTTCAAGTGTGGAGGTGAAGGACATAGAGCATTTGAATGTAATCAGGGTAGTACGAATAAGAGTAAAAAAATAGTGGAAGAGCAGCCTATGTTGAAGAAGAACATGTTGAACTAGGTGACCCCTATTCTGTTGGTAAACTAGAGAAAGGAGAATCATTGGTGATGAGGAGAGCATTATTTGAATTAGAAACAAATGAGGAACCACCACAGAGGAAGAGTTTGTTCAGGACAAGATGTAAATCAGAAGGTAAGTGTTGTAAATTTGTGATTGATAGTGGTAGTTCTGATAACCTAGTTTCAAAAGAGATGGTGACTAAGTTGAATTTGGAAATATTGAAACACCCTAAGACCTATCAGATAGCTTGGATTCAGGATGATCATAAGGTATTGGTGAGTGAGAAATGTTTGGTGAAATTTCATATTGGATCTTATCATGATAAAGTCTTGTGTGATATTATGCCTATAGATGTATGTCATAACTTATTGGGTAGACCTTGGCAATATGATAGAAAAGCTATACATGATGGGAGAAAGAATGCATACACTATAATAGGAAATGGAAAGAGAATTACTTTAATTCATTTGGAACATGATCCTAAAGATGAGGTATGTGGAAATGCTAGAATCTATTTGGTAGATGGAAGGAAATTTCTGGATGGTTTGAGACATGAGAATATGTGTTATGCCTTGATTCCTAAGAAACCTGAAGCATTGAAGAAAGAGACTAAGAATCACAACCAGATGAGATAAGAGAGTTGCTAACAAAATATGAAGACATCATATCAGATAATGTACCTGAAGGATTGCCACCTATAAGGAATATCAGTCATCACATGGATCTTATATTGGGAGCAAGTTTTCCTAACAAAGTAGCACATAGAATGACACCGACAGAGAATGAAGAACTAAACAAACAGATACAAGAATTGTTGAGGAAAGGTTTGATCAGAGAAAGTTTGAGTCCTTGTGCAGTACCTATAGTGTTAGTACCTAAGAAGGATGGAGAATGGAGAATGTGTACTGATTCCAGAGCAATAAACAAGATTACAGTTAAGTATAGATATCCTTTACCTAGGATGGATGATATCATGGATTGTTTGAGTGGAGCAAGATATTTCACAAAGATAGACTTGAAGAATGGATACCATCATATTAGAATCAGAGAAGGAGATGAATGGAAAACTACTTTTAAGAAAAATGAAGGATTGTATGAGTGGTTAGTGATGCCCTTTGGATTGACAAATGCAATGAGTACTTTCATGAGGTTGATGACTGAAGTCTTGAAGAAATTCTTGGGTAAGTTTTTGATTGTATACTTGGATGATATTCTGATTTTTAGTAAGACAAAAGAGGAACATTTGTGGCATATTAGACAAGTCTTGTAGAGGTTAAGAGAGTAGAAATTGCTGATAAACATCAAGAAGTGTAGTTTCATGAAGGAGGAGTTGGTATACTTGGGATTTGTGATTTCTGTGGAAGGATTGAAGATGGACCTTGAGAAAGTAAGAGCAATTATTGAATGGCCTACACCGGAAAGCATTGGAAAAGTTAGATCATTTCATGGATTAGCTAGTTTCTACCGGCAGTTCATTAGAAATTTTAGTTCAATTTGTAACCCTATGATAGAGACAATGAGAGGTGATAGAAAAGATTTTAAGTGGACATCTGGAGTAGATAAAAGTTTTGAATTGTTGAAGCAAAAGGTGACAGAGCAACCTGTTTTGGCATTACTAGATTTCAATAAGGCATTTCAAGTAGATTGTGATGCAAGTGGAAATACAATTGGAGTAGTACTAAGTCAAGAAGGTAGACCTGTAGCTTATTTTAGTGAGACGTTGAATGATGCAAGGAGAAGATATTCATTTTATGATCAAGAGTTCTATGTCATAATTCAAGCCTTGAAGAAGTGGAGACATTACTTGTTGACTAAGGATTTTGTGTTGTATATAGATCATCAAGCTTTGCAATATTTGAATAGTCAAGGTAAGTTGAATTAGAGACATATGAGATGGGTAGAGTTCATGCAGAGTTATACATTTGTGTTGAAGCATAAGAGTGGTAAATCAAAAAAAGTTACTAATGCCTTGAGTAGGAGAAGAAACTTGTTGATAGAGATGAGAGTTGAAGTGTTGGGTTTTGATGAATTGAAGAACGTGTAAGAGGGAGACACTAATTTTGTAGAACCTTGGAAAGCATGTAGGGAACCTGTTGTGATAGATAGGAGTAAGTGGTTGGATTATTTCATTCAGGATGATATGTTGTTCAAAGGAAGTCAGTTATGCATACCTAGAAGTTCAATGAGAGATAATTTAATCAAGGAGAAACACAGTGGCAAATTGGCAGGACATTTTGGCATTGATAAGATAGTGGCTTTGGTGAGTGAAAACTACTTTTGGCCTTAGATACATAAGGATGTTCAGAGATTTGTGCAGAGTTGTAGAGTTTGTCAAGTTGCAAAAGGGAGTAGTCCGAACACTGGATTGTATAAACCTTTGATAGGACTAGAGAGACCTTGGGAAGACATAAGCATGGATTTTGTGATGGGATTGCCTAAGACACAGAGAGGACATGATTCAATATTTGTAGTGGTGGATGGATTTTTAAATATGGCTCATTTCATACCTTGTAAGAATACAACTACTGTAGTACATGTATTACCTAAGAGTATAGTTTCAGACAGAGACACAAAGTTTGTTGGATACTTTTGGAGGACACTTTGGAAGAAGATGAAGATAGATTTGAAGTTTAGTTCAACTTTTCATCCATAGACTGATGGACAAATAGAGGTAGTGAATAGGAGTTTGGGAAACTTGTTGAGATGTTTGGTTGGAGAGAAAGCCAAAAGTTGGGATTTGATTATTTCACAAGCAGAGTTTGCATACAATAATTCAGTGAACAAGAGTACTAGAAGAACACCTTTTAAGATTATGACTAGAGTGAATCCTAGAGGAGTAGCAAAATTAAGAGATATCAGCATGGAAGAAAAGAGAAGTGTAGAAGCAGAAGAATTTTTAGATCATATGAAGACGATACATAATCAAGTGAAGAAGCATTTGGAGAATATGAACAATAAATACAAAGAGAAGGCTGATGAGAAGAGAAGACATAAGGAATTTGAAGTTGGAGATGAAGTGATAGTGTACTTGAGAAAAGAAAGATTTCCAATTGGGACATATAACAAGTTGAAGATGAAGAAGTTTGGACCTTGTAGGATACTCAGAAAATTTGATTCAGGAAATGCATATGAAGTGGAATTATTGGAGAGCTTGGGTATATCACTTATTTTCAACATTGCAGACCTATATCAATATCATGAAAAAAAGTTCAGTGACAACATGGAAGAAGACTTGAAGAAGCAGTTACCACAACAAGCACCGAAGCAGATTGAAGACATTTTAGACAACAGAGTTGGACATAGCACTAGAGGAAGACAATACAAAGAATATATTATGAAGTGGAAAGGTAGACTGGAAGAAGATTCATCATGGATTTCTCAGGTTGAGGTGGACCATCTTGGTTCTCCCCTAGCCCCAGCAAAGTGAGGGACTCACTTTTTCAATAACCCCAGATGTCTGACACAGGAGCATCCCTGGTTCAAGAATAATCATGCATCAACTAAAAACATTTGCATTTTAGTTTTTTTGTAGTTTAGTTTGTTTCTTTTCATTTTTCTAGTTTAGTTCAGGCTGTTCAATTAGAAGTAGTTTCTATACTTTTGGTCCAGTTGCATTTCATACCTTGCAGAGCTACACTTAGCATCTAAATTCATTCATCTACATCATATCTAGAATTTAGAGATCCATACATCATTACTGGAAAGATATCGCTACTAGAAGATCAACTATTTTCTCATAACAGAGCATCTTAATAATCATAGACAACCAGCTAAAGGAGAAACTTACGAAAGCATTTCCCGATCTGTGAAGCCTAATGATGCATCATTCAATGATCTTTGGTTCATGGCCAACCTTCCCTGAAGATTCACACATCATTCCATTCATTTTCTGGAGGAGTTCTATGCAATTAGGTCCGACCTATCCATGTACACATGTTACAACTCTTCATTGGAGTTTGTGACCTTCTTTGGCTAACACGGAGGAATCTTATGATCTGGAATTAATATATATTGATTTAATAGATCCTTAGGAAAGTAGTTCATAAGTTACTAAGTTCTAGATAGATAGCTTATTCATTTTTTGGCGAAGGAGCTTCAAAGCTTTATCTTGCGCATGTATGTAATCAGACCTGTGAGCCCTAATTCTAAGCCCACATGTTGCCGGCTGATCTCTATTTGAATTCTATGATACTAAATGACTAAATCTGCATTTGCTCCATTTCTCTGAGTTGTTTCCATTGTGTTTACTCTTGCTACATGGTCTGGATTGTTCATTCTGTGAACCCTCCTACTGTGACTGCACCAAAAAATCTTTCTTTTTTCTCTATAAAAATCATTAGGACTAAGTATTCACCCTAGAGTAACCATGCCTCTAGGAAGCTTGTTGCTTTTTAATTGGATGATCTGATCTCCATAGACCTCCTCTATCTTTAGGGTGAGCTCTTCTCATAACTCATTAGAATTTTGGAGGAAGTCTAAAATATATTGGTCATTTTGGAAGACCATCGAATGATATTGATTATTAGGCACCATGAGTCTAACCACTAGCATGATTCCATCCTTATTCTTTAGTAGATCCTTGGTGGGCTCAAATTGGGAGCTAATGAGTGCAACTCTATTTGCTTCAACATTTTCTTTTCTAGGCACCACTTGAATATTTATTGCATCAGAGAACTCTAGTAGGTCCCATATGTGGTGTTTGTATGACTTCATAAGAGATTTCTTGGTAGTGCATACAGATGTAACTTGTCTAACCACTAATTTTGAGTCACCATATATCTAGAGCATCTTGATTCCCTTCTTTTTACAAATGTAACAATCCCTAGACTAGCACCTCATATTCTACAATATTGTAGGTGCAATTAAATTGGAGTTAGAAGGACTACTAATATTTATCTCCTTGTGGGGAGATCAATTGGATTCTAGTACCAACACCTATCTTACTATTGACTTATTTGAGTCTTCTCGGACTCAAATAATCATTAGGGGTCCTTAGAAGTATCTAATGGTTATTTTAGTATTTTCTAAGCCATTGTCCTTATTTTATAAGTCTTAGTCTTCAATTATTCAACCTTTTCCAAAGATTTCTAAGTTTCTCCAAGTTTTTTTATTTATTTCCAAAATTTATAGCTTGTCTAGGAAGAAGTCAGAGGTTTCTAGTGTACCGAGAACTCTCTTTTCAGAGGTTTCCATAATACTAGGAATCCTCTTTATTTCTGATCCTTTCAATGTAATGCACAATCGTCAAGGATTCACATGGTGTTGGGAACCATGGAAATCTTTGATAAGTTCTTAGTTCCTAGTGAATCCATAAAAAGATTCAAACACTTAGAACTCTTTGTTAAAATGTCAGAATAAATGAGTTCCAAGTGACCCGAAACTCTGACATTTTAGTTGTGAAATGAGTTCCAAGGGACCTAGAACTCTCTAACATTCTAGAACTAATCGGAAAGATCAAGTGTTCTAGGAACAACTTATAACGCCGATATGAGAATAATTAAAAGAATAAAAAATAAATCGAAGTATTTCATGGTTCTAGGATCCTTAGAAATCTTTGATAAAGTTCCTAGTCCACCCCAAAGTCCCAATATTTCTTGATGGGCACAAAATCTTTGAAATGTTTCTAATGCACTCCCAAGCCTTGACACCAATCCATATTTCTTCAAATTATTCTGAACATCTCCCAAACCTCCAACTCCCCTATTTAAACAACATTTCCGTGCCCTTAGATGCATAGTTGCCATGTATGGAAAATGTGAAAGAACTAACAAGACATGTGAAATGTTTGACAAAGGCTTCAATAAAGATGCACAATATAAATAAGTTTGAAAGGAACTCATTGAGGATAGTCTAACTAGAAATATCTTTCAAGTCTAATGAAATATAGTAGATATGTTTGCAAAGAAGCCAAGAAACACCCAAAATTATGGTCAGAGAACCTGTGCAGATAATGAAGAATTTGGTCACATGGACTAAGACCCAGAATTGAAATACACACTATGTATTTCAATGTTTGGAGCTCATCTAGGTTTAAAATGCTTGTTCATCCTCTCAAAGGTATGGTTGACTCTCTTTATGACTTGATTGAAATTTTCAAGATATGTCAAGGTACCAAAAAAGTGCTCAACATGGAGAAACATGATATGAGATAAGGTTGTTTATAAGGCCATAAAAAGAGGTCATTGATGATGCATTTAGGAGTCCTGATGAAGAAAGACTCTTGTTCCCCATGCCACTCAAAGAATAAAAGGTATCAAATAAGTTGGAAAATATAGGGAACATGCCGTATTTATGTGCAAGAATAGTTTGAAAGAAATAATTACCAATAGGAGCACTTGTAATAGTTTTTGACCATTGTGCACTTGTCTAAGGAAGCGGAAGCAGTTGTTTGAGCTTTCCTAGGAGTGTTTTCAGGTTTTTCAAGTTGTAGAAGTTAACCAACCTATTTTCCCACACCATGATGGAGGTTTTCAAGGAGCAAATGTAGGAGAAATGTCTACCCAATGCCTAGGAGGTTTGACTAAGAATCTAAAGAAGCAGTTATCTTTTATTTTCCACCAAGAGGATGCCTCTTTCATTCTCTCAAACATTTTTGTGACTTCCTAGATATGCATTGTAATGAAAAACTTTATATCATTCTCAATTTTTCTATAATAGACCTATACTAAACTTTGTATCATATATGTTTTGCCTTCATGATCAATATAATAGTTGATTTTTTTGCCTTTGTCATATGCTTTACACTGTGTATTATTGGAAGACTAGAATTCCATCTTGTGAATCATTTAGTTCCTTGTGTTTTCAGCTCTCTTTATTAACCTCTACAAGAGTTTCTATGAGTTTTGTGTATGTAGATCAATTGTCTTGAGAACATCTTGTACATAGAAAATAGGTCTAAACAACTATTTGATCCTTTCTCAATCAATAAAGAAACTGTATTATTGCCTTTCCATAACTATCATATTGTGTTTCTTTGCAAGAAATCTAAATATAACTTTGTGGACAACAATCCCTCTTACAAATTTAGCTCCTTCTGCCAACCTTGTGAGAGTTTTTATGAATTTGTGCAAGTATAGAGTAGGTTCTTGAGATTTTCCTTGTGTTAGATAAATAGGTCTAGAAATCTATAACTATTGGTGCATCACCATCTTATTTATTTTTAGTATTCCTTCTATCCCTTTCCATCAATAAAAGTTAGATTAGGATTAGGCCTAGTTTTCATTATGTTGAGTTGGATCAACATTTGTGAAATGAGTTCCAATGTCAGAATAAATGAGTTCCAAGTGACCCGAAACTCTGACATTTTAGTTGTGAAATGAGTTCCAAGGGACCTAGAACTTTCTAACATTCTAGAACTAATCAGAAAGATCAAGTGTTCTAGGAACAACTTATAACGCCGATATGAGAATAATTAAAAGAATAAAAAATAAATCGAAGTATTTCATGGTTCTAGGATCCTTAGAAATCTCTGATAAAGTTCCTAGTCCACCCCAAAGTCCCAATATTTCTTGATGGGCACAAAATCTTTGAAATGTTTCTAATGCACTCCCAAGCCTTGACACCAATCCATATTTCTTCAAATTATTCTAAACATCTCCCAAACCTCCAACTCCCCTATTTAAACAACATTTCCATGCCCTTAGATGCATAGCTGCCATGTATGGAAAATGTGAAAGAACTAACAAGACATGTGAAATGTTTGACAAAGGCTTCAATAAAGATGCACAATATAAATAAGTTTGAAAGGAACTCATTGAGGATAGTCTAACTAGAAATATCTTTCAAGTCTAATGAAATATAGTAGATATGTTTGCAAAGAAGCCAAGAAACACCCAAAATTATGGTCAGAGAACCTGTGCAGATGATGGAGAATTTGGTCACATGGACTAAGACCCAGAATTGAAATACACACTATGTATTTCAATGTTTGGAGCTCATCTAGGTTTAAAATGCTTGTTCATCCTCTCAAAGGTATGGTTGACTCTCTTTATGACTTGATTGAAATTTTCAAGATATGTCAAGGTACCAAAAAAGTGCTCAACATGGAGAAACATGATATGAGATAAGGTTGTTTATAAGGCCATAAAAAGAGGTCATTGATGATGCATTTAGGAGTCCTGATGAAGAAAGACTCTTGTTCCCCATGCCACTCAAAGAATAAAAGGTATCAAATAAGTTGGAAAATATAGGGAACATGCCGTATTTATTTGCAAGAATAGTTTGAAAGAAATAATTACCAATAGGAGCACTTGTAATAGTTTTTGACCATTGTGCACTTGTCTAAGGAAGCGGAAGCAGTTGTTTGAGCTTTCCTAGGAGTGTTTTCAGGTTTTTCAAGTTGTTGAAGTTAACCAACCTATTTTCCCACACCATGATGGAGGTTTTCAAGGAGCAAATGTAGGAGAAATGTCTACCCAATGCCTAGGAGGTTTAACTAAGAATCTAAAGAAGCAGTTATCTTTTATTTTCCACCAAGAGGATGCCTCTTTCATTCTCTCAAACATGTTTGTGACTTCCTAGATATGCATTGTAATGAAAAACTTTCTATCATTCTCGATTTTTCTATAATAGACCTATACTAAACTTTGTATCATATATGTTTTGCCTTCATGATCAATATAATAGTTGATTTTTTTGCCTTTGTCATATGCTTTGCACTATGTATTATTGGAAGACTAGAATTCCATCTTGTGAATCATTTAGTTCCTTGTGTTTTCAGCTCTCTTTATTAACCTCTACAAGAGTTTCTATGAGTTTTGTGTATGTAGATCAATTGTCTTGAGAACATCTTGTACATAGAAAATAGGTCTAAACAACTATTTGATCCTTTCTCAATCAATAAAGAAACTGTATTATTGCCTTTCCATAACTATCATATTGTGTTTCTTTGCAAGAAATCTAAATATAACTTTGTGGACAACAATCCCTCTTACAAATTTAGCTCCTTCTTGCCAACCTTGTGAGAGTTTTTATGAATTTGTGCAAGTATAGAGTAGGTTCTTGAGATTTTCCTTGTGTTAGATAAATAGGTCTATAAATCTATAACTATTGGTGCATCACCATCTTATTTATTTTTAGTATTCCTTCTATCCCTTTCCATCAACAAAAGTTAGATTAGGATTAGGCCTAGTTTTCATTATGTTGAGTTGGATCAACATTTGTATCTTAGGCCTAGATAGGAACCAGCCTTCTTTGGAGGTTTGATATCAAGTTTACTAGGGTCCCACACCTAGAGATCATTCCCATTGTATCATTGGATTGTTTGAATCAGGTTTAAAAAGGGTGAAAATCCAAGTGATGACACTTACAATTGGCACTATCAAAGAATATCCTCAATTTCTTGGAACCATTCTCTTGTTTCTTTACAATATCTAGGATTGGTGATTCCTCTTCATGAACCATGTATGTACCTAGGCTAGTTTCCTCAAATAGTTGATGAGTCTCAATGTCAATGGTGTCTATTGATGACCACCATGCATCATGTTCTTCATTCATGACTTCATTAGTAGTATGTATTTCATCATGGTGTTCAGGAGAGGATGGCTTATCTTCAATCACAAATGATCGACTAGGATCACTATGGTTAGTAGGTTTGTTCTTAATGTGATGTATGCTAAGTGGATTAGAGGGTATTCTAATTTTGGTTCTATATCTTGTGGTCAAGAACATGTGGTTGTAGTATAGGGAAAGGTATCCTCAAAATTTAGCTATAAAATCTCTAGAAAAATAGATGCCAAATGTGGTAGGCACCTTTGTAACAGATATGTCTTGGATGACCTCAACATTAGGGTAGGCATATAGAGACAAAAATAAATTTTTAACCACTCCTACAGAGTTAATAGGGGTGCCATCTAGTTAGGCAATGCTCCTATTTGCAAGTTCATAGGTCAAACCTAGGACTTCTATGACCTTTCTAGGAATCACTAAGTTACTTAAACCAAAGTCTACCATACAATTATGTATCAATTTGTCGTTGTAGATCAACAATAAGTAGAAAGGTTTTGGTTTGATTTTACTTACCATAGCTCCTACAATCTATAAGATAGTAGGTGGTGGCAAGATGACCTTTGTTGTGTCTATGAGTTACACTATTTTCTTGGTTAAGGCCTTTTTCCTCTTGAGAGATTCCTCCAACATTTTCATATGTTCTAAAATATAGGGCACTTCCTAGAGTGACATGTAAACTATGGATTTCTTAAGCTAGTCCACTATGTTTAATGAACTTGTAGCTTGTCTTGCTTTTGTAACATTAGGTGCCCAATGCACACATGACCTTTTTATATTAGGGTAAGTGGTTTTTCTCATCATTTGCAACATGCCATAAATTGTTGGTTTAGTGGCTCTGGTGGTCCCAAATTCATTTAATTTGGTCCCAACAATCACTAAAGGCCTTGAAATGGATGTTGTTGACACATTAAAAACTATCACTTCTTTCTCCTTTTGCATATTAGGTAGGTGTAGTCCTTGGGAGAGCTCTTTCTTCTAATGCATTTCTTCTCACTCTTGTTTGGTAGTCAAATCTAGGTTGTGGATCTTGTGAGGCTATAGTGGGTTGGAGTTGTACATATGATTCAAAGTCTTCCTAGGTTACTAGTGTCTAATCCTAGCTTCTAATCTACTCCAAGTATATCTATTTAGCAAATTGCTATTCATTGTGACTAGTGGTTAGGATTTGTTCTTCATGGAAGATAGCCTAGGAATGGGAATTAGTGGTACATGTAGTAAGAAGATGGGACATGGAGAAACAATAGCACTAGATAGTGTTTTCTTGGGTATAATTATTCTAGGTTATCACCATCTCTCTATTGGGATTGTGGGGAATTTATTGTAGTGACAACTCTACTAGTACTACCTAGTTTTGTTGAATGGAGGGCCTATTTAGTTGGTATGGAGATCTTTGTTGGTAATGTTGTCTAATTTGAAATGGCCTATATACTTGATTCATCTATTGGTTGTATTGTGGATTTAACATCCACTAGTTATTCACATAATATGGCCTTTCAGTATTTGACTAGTTTCTGTTGGCAAGAGACACTGCTAGGCATAATAGGTGTTTTCATTGATGGCAATCAAGATCATCCCAATCATCTTCATAACACAATTTGTTCACACCGAAAGTCAGAATCAAAATTTGTCTAAGTCTAGGCAGTTAGGAATAGAGTAGGTGACAGGGTCCAGTATCCTAGTCCGGATCTATCCGGTGGAAAGGCATGGTTTGTTGCATATCTGAGGTAGTTGTAAGAATTGTCAAGACACTCTAAATCCAGAGTTTCATCCTCTAGAGATGGACTCAAAAGATATCAGATTCTGAGTATCGGGTTTAAGTTTGACAGAACAAATAGAAGAACAGGCTGACCTTGTGAATGATCTTATTTCTGAATGTATAGAAGTTGTTTATTGGGCAATTGGTGATGATAAGTAATGATAGTTGACATGATTGATGATTTACAAGTGCAAATTTTGATCCGCATCTCATATTATGTATGGATCTAGCTGACAGAGTAGAGTACTCTACAAAGTTCTTAATGTTCTTGAAGCTGATTGGTAAAATGATTGTAGATCATGTTGCAGATATATATATCCAATGGAATTGGATGATTTTGGTGTGTGTGTGTGTGTGAATAAGGTGTAATTGTGAGAAGAGCAAAAAATCTAAGGAGCGAATGAAGGCAGGGTAGTAAGAAGAGAAAGTAAAGATGAAATGTGTAAGATCAGTTTTTGCACTTAACTAGAACTGAAACTCTTGCATGGGTAGATACTATTTATTAGTTCAAAATCTATGTTATTTTCTTGTAATCTTTCTGTAGGCAATGACCCTTTATTTGAGCAGTGAGCTCTGGGCAGTGAGCCCGAATGCATGTGCATTCTCATTTGTAAAAATAATTTTAATAGGGTATTAATTTTTGTGGGTTAACCCCCACTGTGGTTTTTCCCTTAACTGGGTTTCCATGTCAAAAATCTTGGTGTCAAGTGTGTTATTTATGTTTCTACTCATGTGTTATTGATTGATGCTAAAATGTTTATATCATTAATTTGATTATAAGTTGTAAAGGAAGATCAATTGTAGAAAAGATTAAAATATGTAGCAACTAATTCACCCCCCCTCTCAGTTGTCTAAACCTAAACCAACAATTGGTATTAGAGCAAGGTTCCTTTTGAAAGGTTTAATAGCTTAAGGGAGATCTGGGAAGTTAGTAAAAATGGATGAATATAACCTTCAAGGGCAACTGAATCTTGCCCTAGATGATCTTGAGCAATCCAAGGTAGAGGTCCAAGAGCTGCAAGATAACCTCAAAAAGGATGAAAACTTCATTGATATTTTAAAAGAAAATTTGAGAAAATCCAATGCAAAAGGAAAGAAGCAACCTCTTCAAATGGAAGACAAGGCCTTGGAAGAAAAGACTGAAAAGTTAGCTAAAGAAGTTGTTGTCTTAAAACATGAGATGGAAACTAGGGTAATGAGACTAACCAAGGAAATTGAAGATAGGAAGAAAAATGAAGAAAAAATAAAGTAAAATCTGAAGGAGAGAACTAAAGAATGCTGTAGATTGGATGGAATAGCCGGTCTCCTAGAATCAAATCTACAAGAAAGCAAAAACAATGAGAGAAAACTTGAGAGACATATTATCACTCTCAGACATGACCTAGAAATTGCCAATGAGTATAAGGAGAAGTTCAAGATAAACTCATCTAAACTTGAAGCACTAATTGAAGAACACAAAAAGGATGATGGCAAGCATGATCTTATATATGAGAAAGGTGAAAGCTCTAGATTCAGACAAAGAAATTTTCAACCAAGAAATAAAAGAAACATAACTAGAAAACCTTCAGTAAGATAGCCTAATGCTCAAAGATATCCATCATTCAATGGAAATTATTTCAATTGTAATAAATTTGGTCATAGAGCTACTCAGTGTAGAAGAAGAGTGAATCAAAATAGTCCATCCTTCTCTGGTCAATGCTTCAAGTGTAAGAGGTATGGTTATAGATCAAATGAATGCAGAAGTATGATAATGAATAATGCTAAAAATAGATGAATTGGCAATTCTTTTAATGGTTACTATTTTGCTTACAATGGGTTTGGACACATGGCTAATCAATGCAGATCAAGAGGAAATCAAGTTCATAAGCAAGGAAATGTTGTGTGCTTTAATTGCAATAAATCTAGTCATATTGCAATATTTTGTAGAAGTGGGTACAATGGAAGAAGAGGTCCGGTAAACAAAAACTGGATGAACAGAGACAAGACAAAGGCAAAAGAAAAATTGATGTGAATGAGATATAGAGAGAAATGAAAAAGATCTGGGTAAAGAAAGATACAATAAACAACGGTGATGGATCCGCCCCAGAATCAGGTGCTAACAATTCCTCCGGGAATTAAGTCAGAAGCTCTAGCTCAGGGGGAGCTGCATTGAACATCAAAATCCCCCTAGTCAGTAAGTGGGTGCCTGAATCTGGCACAATAAAAGAGAATATTTTGAATTGGTCTAGAACCTTTGGAAGGATTTCTGGAAGAAAAGATGTTCATATGAAAACTTGCGAAGTGATTCATGAAGAACTATAAAAAATAGAGCAACCGGATATAGTTAGGGCAACACATTTATTACAATGCCAAATTAGGTTTTTTAAAAGATAAAAGGTCACTTGGTCAGTCATTTGAATCACTTTGCATTCTGATGAAACAAGAAGAAGAGCATTCGAGCTACAAATCTAGAGACTGAGGCAAAGAGTGAATTCAACCGGCAACTGCTCAACCCTACCCTCATGAATGAAAAAGGTACCTCTCTGTAAAGCTTTGAATCTGAAATATGTTGAGATGGCTACTCCTCATGTTGTTGACATTACTGAAAGGCCTCGACTCAAATTTAAGAAGCATCCTCACAGATAGATTGAAGTCGACCAGTTAGGTGCTTTTTTAAGTGTTTCATATGGTGTGTTGCATGTTGAAGTAATTAGGGTTTATATTCATGCAAACATAGATGAGTTTGGAGATTCAAGGTATGTAGACTTGTTTGAGAAACTACTCAGGGATGAAAATCATGAACTTAAACCAGAGTATGAGGCACTGTAGGATAAACACTTTATTCAGATTATGGGGTTTCCAACATTTGATGAGGATGAATGGGTCTGGTACATTTTGAGTTGGATGCATGATGAATTCATTTGGTTGTTAGAACCATTCAAGATTATCGAGGATGCTATCAGAATTGTAACTGTCTTAAACTCAATCGGAGGATTGCCCATGTTGAAAGTTGTGAAAACTAGATAGTGACTGATGCTACTAGTGCTAAGTTTGACAGAAGGTCAATGACCATTAATGATATTATAGAACTGGATGTCAAATTCACCTCCATGATGATTGGGTACAAGATTTACCACTCGAGCAGAGAAAATTCTATTTTCTAAACAACCATATATGCTGCATACAAGATGCTAAAGGAAAATACTGATTATGACTTGTGTGAATTACTAAAAAATCAATTGATTGAAAATTTAAACAAAATCAAGAAAGATAAGAAAAACACTTTCAAGTATGTACATTAGTTCTATGTCTATTCTTTTACTTTATGAATGAGGTACCTGGGGTAAAAGGTGTGCACTGGACTAAGGATGAGCCAGTTGCCATTTAGATCAGAGATCATCTTTGCAGCATTGGTGATTTCGAAGCTCAGAAAACTACAATATGGGGTTACTTCAAGAATTTTCAGAGTATGATGCACTTAAGGGAAAGAATCCCTAAATCAATTGTTGAGAAGTACAAAAATTATATATGCTTCATGGTTGATAACGATCAGTGTCTAATGGAAGTAGTGGAACCCAGAATTGCTTGGATCATGCCCATGGGGTATGAAGTAGATGAAAAAATCTTGAATATGTATGCTCAACATCTTCTAAGAAAGCCTAAAGACACAACGGTGGAAAGATTTGGAACTTATGAGGAGCTGAATTTAAAACTGCATACTGAATTCAGAGAACCTGAAACCAATAGGAAAGTAAGAAAAGAAGTTAAGCAGTTAGCTGAACATTTGGGCCTAACTAAGGAGGCTATGAGGAAACTTAGAGAAAGAACTGAAAAGGCTAAGAAAGAGAAACAAGATAAGAAACAAATAGATGCTCTGGTGGAACTCTCTTCCACTTCAAGAACTACTAGGAGCTCTACTGCTGCCCCTACTCCTTCCCAGACTAGAAAATGGGAGAAAAAGAAGAAAACAAAAGCATCCCAAACCTATGAAAGCATAAGAGAAGAAGAAGAAGATACTGATTCTGACATTGAAATCAAGGAAATAAAGGCCACCGAAACAAAAGCTACAAAAGTAACCAAAGAAAAGTCCTCCAGAAGCAAAAGACAAAAGATAGAAGCATATGAGGAATATGTTGAGAAGCCCACACTTTCCTTGGAGGATGTGATAAAGTTAGTCACTGTAGATGGTAATTTAAAACCCATAATTGAATTCTATAATGAATATAGTGATGTGGATAAAAGGGTGTTGGAGGAAGCAAATGTCAAATATCTCAACATCTACAACAAGGCACTGATTGAGATAACTTCTGAGTTGCCACAAAGTCTAGCAAATATTTTGGAGTTAAGAAAAGAAAATGCCAAGAGTAAGGACATGGAAATCAGGGAACATGAGCTAATAAATTTGTGTCCTCAGATTTCACCTGATCAAATAGATTTGATATTCAAGGAATTCAAAGATGACTTTAGAAGCAAAAGGAGAATGAACAAACTCATGCTTGGAGGAAAAAGTGAAATCATTAAAGAAACTCAAGAAATTCTTTTGAAAGAATTGGAAAAACACAATTTTCCCATAGTCACAGAAGAAGTTCCAGATGGTGAAGAAGAGAACTTCATTGAGCAACAATCTAAGTTGGGTGAAGCCTCTGTTTTGGAAGTGGAACAAGTAAATTAGGATGATACAAAAATGATGGATAAAGTAGTTGATGTAGGATATACTCCTAATCCACCTAACCCATTAGGAAAATAAGATAATATTACAAATTCACAGAACCCTCTATATCAGGTAGCAAGTGGTGAACAAACAGAAAAGAGTCCCTCTATAGAGAACATAGAGAAAAGTAAAGCAGAGAAAGAGGAAGAAAAAGGAAAGAAAGATAAAGCAGAAGAAGATGGTGCAAATGTTGAAGCACCTAAAGCAGATACTGAGAAATCTGATGAACAAAAGGATGGTTCAGAAAATGTTGCAAGAGACACTATAGATGCAGTGAAAAGTCTTCTTGAAAAAGAGATGATTGAGCTTGATGAGCCTAAACTACTCCAAGGTCTAGCCAATCCAGATTCTCTCTCTCCAATTCAATTGATGAAAATTACATCATTCACCCAAGGCTAGAGAAAAGATGTTAAAGTTCCACATGGAGGACAATGAGCTACTAGGGCTTGCAACCAAGATTTTGGAAAAATTAATGCCTTCCTACCAGAAGAGTCCATCTGATTCTCCCTCCAGACATCTAAAAAATCTTGTAAGTTCTGTAAATACTCATTTTGAGTCCTTTGAGAAGTCTGCAGAGACAAAAGTCAGAAATGAATTTTTGGATAAGAGATTTAGTGAAATTAAGAGTCTAATAGGGTATGACAGGACTATACTCGCTATCAGTACAAAGAGTGTTCAAAATGCTCGAAGTGATGGAAGTGATGTATATAAATTTTGTATATCCTGGCCCAAACTAAATTAGGATATTGAGAAGAAGATAAAGGAACAAGAACTGAAATTGTCAAATCTGTCAAATAATTTTGATCCTCTAAATATTTCACCCATAAGTGAGGAATGTTAAGTAATTAGCTTGACTGATGAGATAAAAAGACTTGTTAAAGAGAAAAGAAACATTATGAAGATAATGTGTGAGCTCTAGGGATTGATTGCCCCTAAGTTAGAGACAATGTATAATGCCCTATCTAAAGCTTAGACTGCAGTTCAGACTAGTGATCCATCAGATCTATCAAAGGCAGAAGCATATTCATTTTTGTTAAGTGGGCACATCTCTATTTTGGATGGAATGAAGAGTACTTGGGCCTCTGAACTTGTGCAAATAAAAACCAGCTTTGGAGACAGTCTCAAGTTCATGTACATTGAACTTAATGATTAGTTGTACATATGCGGTCCTATATACAATTTTTTGGAAAATTTTGGCTTGCGGACCCCACCCTTTGCCATTGATGTCAAAGGGAGAGTGAAGATCAGTGAAAAATGAGGAATCTAGCTAATGGGGAGTATCGGTAAACAATGTGAACAACAATATGGAACACAAGCTAAGGGGGAACTATTCCAACACTTAGTCATTTTTCACTAAGTGTTGCCATCAATGCCAAAGGGGGAGATTGTTGGAAAGAGACACTGCTGGGCATGATAGGTGTTGTCATTGATGGCAACCAAGATCATCCCAATCATCTTCATAACACAATTTGTTCACACCGGTAGTCAGAATCAGAATTTACCTAAGTTTGGGCAATCAGGAACAGAGCAGGTGATAGGGTCTGGTATCCTTGTCCGGACCTATCAAGTGGAAAGACATGGTTTGTTGTGCATCTGAGGTAGTTGTAACATTGTCAAGACACTCTAAATCTAGAGTTTCATCCTTTGGAGATGAAGGACTAAAAAGATATTAGCTTCTAAGTATTGGGTTTCAGTTTGACAGAATAAATAGAAGAAGAACAGGCTGACCTTGTGAATGATCTTATTTTTGGATGTATAGAAGTTGATTATTGGGAAATTGGTGATGATAAGTAATGATATCTGACATAATTGATGATTTACAAGTGCAAGTTTTGATCCGCATCTCATATTATGTATGGATCTAGCCGATAAAGCAGAGTACTCTACAAAGTACTAAATGTTCGTGAAGACGACTGGTAAAACGATTGTAGATCATGTTGCGGATATATATATCCAATGGAATTGGATGATTTTGGTGTGTGTGTGAGAATCAAGTGTAATTGTGAGAAGAGAAGAAAATCTAAGGAGTGAATGAAGGCAGGGCAGTAAGAAGAGTAAGTAAAGATGAAATGTGTAAGATCAGTTTTTGCACTTAACTAGAACTAAAACTCTTGCATGGATAGATGCTATTTATCAGTTCAAAATATTTGTTATTCTCTTGTAATCGTTCTGTAGGTAGTGAGCCTGAATGCATGTACATTCTCATTTGTAAAAATACTTTTAACGGGGTATTAATTTTTGTGGGTTAACCCCCACCGTGGTTTTTCCCTTAACTAGGTTTCCATGCCAAAATCCTTGGTGTCAATTGTGTTATTTATGTTTCTGCTCATGTTTTAGTGATTGATGCTGACATGTTTATATCATTAATTTGATTATAAGTTGTAAAGGAAGATCAATAGTAGAAAAGATTAAAATATGTAACAACTTATTCACCCCCCCTCTTAGTTGTCCAGACCTAAACCAACAGTTTCTTCTCAAAGTGGTGACTTCATTTGACATGGTTCAAAGCAAGTTTCTCATTTCATCAAGTTTTGAAGGGGTTGATGGTTCAATAAAGTGATACTTTGGATGAGACTTGGCAGTAGTAGTATTCATGATTGGAGGAGGCATAGGCCACTTGGTGGGTGTAGGTTGGTATGGTTTCCTTATATCACGAAATAATGGCATAGAATGATGAGGTGATAACCTTCCAATTTATATTAGGTCATTATCTATAACTATAACTGCTACACCCCTAATCCTATAGTGTGTATATGGTTATGAGTAGTCATCTTGTGGCTACCTTAACTCATATTTAAGCTATATAGTCACTAATATAGTCTTATATAGGTAGTATTCTTCTTCTTCTTCTTCTTCTTCCTCTTTGTCGTCTCCTCCTCCTCCTCCTTCTCCTTCTTCTCCTCCTTATTCTGCTTCTTCTCCTTCTTCTTATCTTTCTCCTCCTTCTCCTCCTCCTCCTCCTCCTCCTCCTTCTTATTCCTTCTCATTCTTTTTCCTCTTCTTCTTCTCTTTCTTTTCTTTCTCCTCCTTCTTCTCCTTCTCCTTCTCCTTCTCCTTCTCCTTTTTCTTCTTCTTCTTCTTCTTATTTTTCATCATCATCATCATCATCATCATCATCATCATTTTCTTCTTCTTCTTCTTCTTCTTCTTCTTCTCATCATCATCATCATCATCATCATCATCTTCTTCTTCTTCTTCTTCTTCCTCTTCTTCTTCTCTTTCTTTTCATTCTCCTCCTTATCCTTCTCCTTCTCCTTTTCCTTCATCATCATCATCATCATCATCATCATCATCATCATCATCATCATCAACATCATCATCTTCTTCTTCTTCTCCTTCTTCTCCTTATTCTTCAGTGTATGAAGTTTAAGAAGAAGAAGAAGAAGATGATGATGATGATAATGATGATGATGATAAAGAAGAAGAAGAAGAAGAAGGAGAAGGAGAAGAAGGAGGAGGAGAAAGAAAAGAAAGAGAAGAAGAAGAGGAAAAAGAAGAAGAAGAAGAAGAAGAAGATGTGATGATGATGATGATGATGATGATGATGATGAAGGAGAAGGAGAAGGAGAAGGAGAAGGAGAAGGAGAAAGAAAAGAAAGAGAAGAAGAAGAGGAAAAGAAAAGGAAAATTCAAATGCATACATGAGATAGAAACCTAGGTTTGAACATAAAAAAGAGGATGATGGAAGACTTTTGATCCCCAAGATCACTTTAAGAGTGCAAGGGGAGAGCATACACCTTCTACAATCCTAAGACAAATCATGCATGTTCATTCTCCCTACTTTAATTTAATGTGCCTAATGCTAGTATAAAAAAACAAGTTCTTTGACAGCGGGGCTGTAAGGAAATTGTTAGTAGTTGTTTGAAGTAGGTCTTGGACTATCATAAAAAGATACAAAAAAATCTTGTTAGATTGATCACAAAACCACACAAGTTAGAGGATCAGTCCAAGATAGACCAAATAAAAGATGAATTACAACTATTAATGACTTTAAAATTTGATTAGAGTGTTGGATTAAACGTGCAAAGATGGATAAAATTTGTAAATATTTATACCAGACACACCTCCCAAAGCTTATAATGCCTCTGCTGATCTAAGATGCATATGTTGATTTATCAATCTGCACAGAAAATAGATTTTGATCAGCAAATCAAGGGATTAGTCAATTAAAATGAGTATCAATAAGAACCCAAACAACATAACCCCTTGTAAAAATAGTTCATGATAGAAAACAAAAATAAAATATTTCACAAAAGTGATAAAAATGTTTTTCTAAACATAGATGTTAGACTGTTGACTTTAGATGGAACTACTAAAAAATAGAACGCATCCATCATTCTAGAACAGAACCACTGAATTGGAATGAGGTGCTCAAAACTACAAGAAAGCAAGATTTGACATAAAAACCTATAAGGTTAGACCAATTCAAGTAGCATAACACCTTGTAAATACAACACCCTTTCAGAAAAATGAAAGAAAAGTTAAGAAAAATGTTAGAACAATCTTTGAGGATGTTTTTGAAGGTTTAGATGGAACTGCTGAAAATCAAAATGAATTTGTCAAACTAAGATGAATCCATTGAACTAGTACCTACAACTACAAAACACAACTAAACACCAAATTTAAGTTAAAGATTAGGGATGTGGGTCCCACCGAGCATGCCAAAATGTATGCAAATGAAATTTAACCATAAAGAACAAGCTAATACATGATTAACCTATTCAATTTAATCACAATTACAACCTCAAGATAAGACAAGAAGGAGGAATTCAAACTAACTACACCCATAAAACCTTGAATTCTCCTTGATATGTCCTAGATTATGATGAAAATAACTTGTATGTCAAGTACTCAAACTAGTAGCATATACTTGCAATCAAAGAGTTGATGAAAATGACATGGGAGTGCATCTATTTATAGATTTTTGAGAGCATGGATGGAGGTCTAGGATTGAAAAGTGAGATCAATGGCTCTCATTATTTGAGGCATCTCAAGCAAGGAGACGATAACAAGTGTCAAATGGAGATTTGATGAGAGGGGAGACTCCATGATTCAAGGAGGATCAAAGGGTGGATACTTAGTCTTGGGATTAAGAGATGGTTAAGATTGAGTGGGTAGATGGAATGTATAAGGTATTAAATGGAAAGATAAGTTTTGGATTTTTTCAAATCTTAAATTACATGGGAAAGGACTGATGGGACTTTATTTTTTCTAGTTTCCTTGTTTAAGTTCATACTTTCCAAAGACATTTCTAGACTTTCTTAGACATTATCCATGTTTATGATTACCTTTAATACTTGAAAGAATTAAGAATAGTATATGATATGTTAATGACTAATTTTGTGTGAGTTAATGATTGTTTATAGAATGTGATAGTAATTTTTGATAATTATGGTAGTTTGTGATGTGTAAATACTATATGGAGAAACTAACTCCTATGCAGTAAGGAAGTAGTTACACATGGCAAAGGCCATCTGTCAACCCACAAAAAAGGAGGTGTTTATCTATAGTTGAGAATGCAATAGCCATAACCAAAGGATAAGGATCATGAACCAATGGGCAAGGTTTAACCATAACTCATCCCACTCCTTGACAGTTTTATCTTTAGCATTTGAGATAGTAATAAAGATTAAGAGGAGTTCATATCATGGTTCATGATGTTGGATACAAGGCAGATAACCGAGAGGGGGGGTGAATCAGTTATCTCAAAATTTCCTTAACTTTCTTTTCTTTTGTTATCTTAATATTCAGTGTTGCATCAAAACATGAAAGCATATGTAATCATAAGAGCAGAAATAAAATCAACACACATAACACAAGGATTTTTATGTGGAAACCCTGTTAAGGGAAAAACCATGGGGTGACTAACCCAAGATTGTATTCTCTGTTAAAAGAATAAAGGAGTACAAAATGGCACTTGCCAATTAGGGCTCACTACCCGAGCACACTGCTCACAAGAGGCACACTTCCTACAAAAGACTTACTGTCTATAGAACTTATAGAAGATAATCAAGTGTTTGAACTGATGAGAAGCATTTGCAAATGCAAGAGTTCCATTCCGGTTAGTTACAATACACTGATTTGATGCACTTCATTCTTCCTTGGGTTAATGTTGTTGCTCTGTCACATACCGGACTTGAAATGTAGCTCTCACACTTATCTCTACCTTTCTTCACACTTTTTTTCATCACTTGTTCACACACACTTACATGCTGAAATCTATCTGGTATATATATCCGCATCAAAGATTTTTTATCAACTTTCTAGTCGGCAACAAGAACACTGCAAGTAATTAATCTGTCAGTTGAATCCATGCTTGATTTGTGATGCGTATCAAAAACATAGACATAGAAGTCATTAATCATGTCAGCCAACAATGTATAATCCCACAAATTGCTTGATCAACACATTTTACTCATCCAGATTGAGGTCTGATACTTTGCCGATCATTTCTTCCTCTATCTGCTCTACTTGATTGGAACCCAACACTCAGATGCTCATATCTTTTTCATGCTTTATCACCGGAGGCTAAATCTCTGGAATACAGTAGTCATGATACCCCTCTTGACTTGTCCAAGTATGCAACTTACTGAGTTATACCATTTGAGAGATTCGGACCTGATTGTCGAACCTTGTTACATACTTTGTTTTTGTTCACCGAACCAAAACATTCTTCAATTTGACTTCTGGTAAAGGCATATTATGTACTGCGGATGTGTGGGATAGACTTTGTTACAATCAATGACAACACTAATGAATCCACATAGTGTCTCTTGCCAATAATCTCCCCCTTTGGCATTGATGGCAACACTTAGTGAAAAATGGCTAAGTGTCGCAGTAACTCCCCCTTGGCTAATGCTCTATCTTTTGCACTACTTTACTAGAGCTCCCCCTTAGTTGGATTCAACATTTTTCTCTACTCCTCACTCCCCCTTTGACATCAATGGCAAAGGGCGGAATCCACATACCAAAAATTTGCAAAAATTGTCCTATACGTGGCCGCATAAGTATATATGTATGTTATACTTACATATACTTAAGTATATCCACAAAAGTAGTCTTCAACTATACAAACTCTATGGCCCAGCTCTGCTTCATCCTATCCAAAATGGAGATGTGACCACTCAACAAAAATGCATATGCTTCTGCCCTTCTTAAATCTGTCAGATCACTGGTCCAGGCTGTGGTCTGAGCATCTGTCAAGGCCTCATGCATTGCCTCTAGCTTAGGGATAATTATCCCTCTGAGTTTAGCCATTCTATTCATTATGTTCTTCTTTTCTTTGTCTAGCCTCTTTATTTCATTGATGATAACAATAGCCTGGTATTTTTGATTCATTAGAGAGGTAGTAAGGGGATCAAAATTCTGAGATAAACTTGATAATTTACCTTCTTGTTCTTTCACTTTCTTCTCAATGTCCTCTATCACTTTGGGCCATGATAAACAAAATTTGTATATGTCCCCACCATCTTTAAGAGCATTTTCAAGGCTCTTTATTCCAATGTCAAGGGTCCTCCTATCATTAGCAATAAGTCCTTGCACTTTAGTGAATCTCTTTCCTAGAAACTCCTTCCAGACCTTTGCTTCTGCTGATTTCTCTAGAGATTCAAATTGAGTGTTGACAGAATTTACTAAAGTTTTCAAGTTACCAAATGGGGAGGCTGAAGGATCCTTTTGGAAGGATGGCATGATCTTTTCAAGCATCCCAGATGCAATCTCCAATAGTTCATAGTCTTCCATGTGAGATTTCAGGAGTTTTTCTTTTGCTTTGGCTTGAGCAAAAGATGTTATTTTCATTGTCTGAATCGGAGAGAGAGAGTCAAAATTCAGTGGCCCTTGAAATATCTCAGGTTCATCTATCTCCATCATTTCTCTATTTAAGAAGTTATTCACTGCCTCTGCAGTGCCTCTTGCTAGTAATTGAGTCTTCTTTTCTTTTGGGATAACAAAATAGTCATCATTAGTCTTTTCTGCTTGTTCTTCTTCTTTTCCCTTAACCTCCTCTTCTTGACTCACTTTCTCCTCTTTTCTACCTTCTCCTTCAGCTTCAGAATCTGGAATGTCTGCAGTGGGATTTGGAGGAGAGATGTCACCTATGTTTACTGCTTTATGAACTTTCTCTTCTAGAATAGAGGAATCTAAGTCCTCAGACTTCTCTTCATCTATTTTCTTTAATCCTTTAACATCCTTGTCAAAAAATTCTTCATCAATTACATTTAATCCTTCAACATCCATGGTAGAAGGTTCTTCATCTATTTCCTCTACAATAGGAATATTGAATCTTTTGAAAGTATTCTAGAGGATATCTTTTGTTTCTCTTGGTACTTGGTCAGTCTCTCCAAGCATAAGTTTATTCATTCTTGCTTTACTCTGGAACTCATCCTTGCAACCCTTGAAAATCATGTCCATTTGTTTTGAAGTGATAGAAGGATAAAGTTGAATTGCTATCTATTCCTAAATCTCTATGTCTTTTGCCTTTGCATTCTCTTTTCTCAGTTCAAGTACTTTTTCTAGACTCTTAGGAATTAAGGATATAATTTCAATGGAAGCTTTATTATAAATGTTCAGGTACCTAACATTAGCTTCTTCCAAAATTCTCTTGTCAGTATCACTGTATTCTTCATAGAACTCTATTATTGGCTGTGGGTTCCCATCCACAGTAACTTCCTTAATGATGTCATCAATGGAAAGAGTGGTCTTTTCAAAAAATTCCTCTGCCTTTTCTTCCTCATTTTCACTAGTAGAGAATTTCCTGGATGTTTTCTTCTTCTTCATTTTCTTGATTTCCTCATCGGATTCTATTTCTTCATCATCTTTAAGGCTTATATGACCTTGTGGCTTTGGTCTTTGTCCTCTTTTCTCCTTTTCCGGATGTCTTAACTTCCGGTTTGGTAGCCATTGAGCTTTTAGGAGTGGCAAGTGCAGATCTCTTGGAAGATCTAGTCCTGGAGGAGGCTTGTACCAGAGTGTCTCCTTTCTTTGCTTTTTGTTTCTCTTTTTCAGCCTTCTCCATCTTCTCTCTATTTGCATCCACAACTTCCTTTGAAAGGCCAAATCTTTTGGCAATTTCTTCAACTTCCCTTCTTACTTTCCTCTTTATTTCTGGTTGTCTTAACTCAACATGTATTTTTACACTTAGTTCTTGAAAGGTTCCAAACCTTTCTACCTTAGTGTCCTTGGGCTGGCTCAGCAGATGTTGAATATGAAGCTCCAAGAATTTTTCATTGACTTCATATCCCATAGGCATTATCCACATAGTTCTTGGCTCAACTGCCTCCATTAGGCATTGGTTAGTGTCAACCATGAAGCAAACTATGTCTTTGTATTTCTCAACTATGGACTATGAAATTCTCTCTCTGGCTTGCATCATGCTTTGGAAGTTCTTGAAGTAACCCCAGAGAGCTGTGTTTTGGGCTTGAGCATCACCAAGTCCATACTTATAGTCTCTAATCTAAATTGCAACCAGTTTGTCATTTTCTTGTACCCAACCATGTGATCCAGGTAGCTCATTCATATAATAAAAGAATAGACACAGTACTAGACAACCATATTTAAAGGAATTCTTCTTATCCTTTTTGATCTTCTGTAGGTTTTCCAACAGTTGATTTAGAAGAAACTCACATAGATCATAGTCTGCATCTTCCCTCAACATTTGATATGTTGCATAGATTGTTGTGCCAGCCATATAATTCTCCCTGCTCAAATGATAGATCTTGTACCCGATTATCATTGAGGCAAACTTGACATCCGGATCTATGATGTCATCTATGGTCATTGCTCTTTTGTCAAATTTAGATCCGGTGACTTCAGTTACTATTTGGTTTTTCATAGATTTAAGTGCAGGTAACCCATCAGATGAATGCAGTCCGGTTACAACCCTGATGGCATCCTTAGTTATCTTGAAGGGCCTCATTAGCCACATAAAATTATCATGCATCCTGCTTAGAACATACCGGCCCCAATCATCTTCTGTAAAACATGGAAAATGTATGCAATGTCAGAAGTGTTTATCCCAGAGGGCCTTGAATTTAGGTTTGAGTTAAAAATTTTCATCTATTAGCTGTTTGTGATAAATGTCCATCAATTTTGAGTCTCCAAATTCCTCAATGTTGGCATGGATATAAACCCTAACATCTTCTACATGCAATACTCTATGCGGAATGCTAGAAAATGTGCCTAAAGGATCAACTTCTAGAGACTTATAAGGGTGTTTCTTGAATTTAGGTCACGACCTATCAGAGATCTTAACAACCATTGGAGTAGCCATTTTGCAAGAAATTCAAAGAGAGATTTTCAGAATGAAAGTACCTTTTCATGCCTTAGGGTTTGAAATAGGAGCCAAAACAAATCGCTGGTTGAATTCATTTTTTTAGTTGATCTTGAGTGAATTGTAGAAACTTTGTTGTAGAGCTCTTCTTTTCTTCTTCGTGAGTGCAAGTGTGCAAATAATGAGTGAAAGAACCCTTTTAATCTTGCACAAACCCTAATTTCCTTTTGTAATAAATGCACAACTTAAGTTATCCGGTTGCCCTATTTTGAGAGAGATCTTCTTGAATCACTATGTTGAACTTAGAATCATTGTCAGTGAGGATTGAAAATGTATTTCTTTTCTTCAGTCATGCCATAGGTCTGCAGATCAAATTATTTCAATTCTGAATCATACCGGATCTGTCTATGAAATTCTGA
Organism: Cunninghamia lanceolata; assembly: GCA_027924645.1. Classification (NCBI taxonomy): domain Eukaryota; kingdom Viridiplantae; phylum Streptophyta; class Pinopsida; order Cupressales; family Cupressaceae; genus Cunninghamia; species Cunninghamia lanceolata. The sequence goes on along the minus strand of BSBN01001344.1, from coordinate 7,901,593 downwards.
TTTACCAGATAGTTGTTGGAACTGGATTAACTTGAGCAGTTATAAGTCTTGCAAAACTCCATGCGGATCTTTCACATTTTTACTAAAGGTTATTTGGAGGTTTTTCTGAAAACCCTCTAATTCGCAGTGTTAGATGTTTACTCAATGTGCCGAATTTAGGCACTAGCTGACTGGCTGGGGGAAATTATTTTTCTCTATGACTCCCCCTGAGCCAGAGCTCACCTTTTTAGTTTTTGAAAGGAATATTAGCACCAGATTCTGGTGCGGATCCATCCCCAATACTTTTTGTACTCTTCTTTAACCAAATCTTGCTCATCTACTTTTGAACTTCATCTGCATTCACTTTACCTTTACCCTTATCTTGTTTCTAATTATGTTCCACCGGACCTTTTCTATCCTGATTTCTACTTTTGCAGATTTTGGAAATATGACTAGATCTATTACAATTGTAACATACAACATTTCTTTGCTTATTTGATTGATATCCTCTTGATCTGCATTGATTAGCCATATGTCCCATTCTATTGCATGCAAAGCATCTATCATTGAATAAATTGTTTATTTGCATATTTCTGCATTCATGAGATTTGTGACCATACCTTTTGCAATTGAAACATTGTCTAAAGAAGGATAGATTATTTTGATTCATTCTCCTCCTGCACTGAGTTGCTTTATGACTGAAATTGTTGTAATTGAAGCAGTATCCATTGAAGGATGGATATCTTTGGGCATTTGGTTGCCTTACCAGAGGTCTTCTAGGCCTGTTTCTTTGATTTCTTGATTCAAAGTACTTCTGACTGGATCTGGAGCTTTCACCTTTCTCATATCCCAAGCCACGCTTATCATCTACCCTCTTTTGGCTTTCAAGAACTTCAAGTTGGGCTGAGCTTATCTTGAATTTCTCTTTGTATTCATTTGCTGCTTGAAGATCTTGTTTAAGAGTGTCTAACTGATTCTCAAGTTGTTCTTCATTGTCTCTAGCTTCTTCAAGATCAGATTCAAGATGCCTGATTATTCTGTCCATTTTGTGGCAGTCCTCTATTTTCTCCTTGAGGGATTGTTTTAGATTATCTTCAATCTTTCTTTTTTCTTCAATTTCTTGGGTGAATCTCATAACCCCTGATTCGATTTCATACCTCACCATAATGACTTCTTTTGACAATTTCTCACATAGCTTATTTTTCTCATCCAAATCTTCATTAGTATCATTGATTTCACTCTGATTGGCTAATTTTTGAAGTAGTTCCTTTCTCTTTTTCACAGAAATGCTAAGTTTTTCTTTTAGCTCATTTATGAATTTATCAGCTTGTTTGAGTCTTTCTCTCAAATTATTGACTTCAGAGTGGGATTGTTCAAGATCATCTAGGGCAGACTGAAGTTGTTCCTTCATACCATATGCATCCATTGAGATTCCCAGATCTTCCTCAAGCTGTTAGGCTTTGTTTAGAGGAACTTAGCTCTGATACCAATTCTTGGAAACAAGGCAGATAACTGAGGGGGGTGAATTAGTTATCTCAAAATTTCCTTAACTTCCTTTTCTTTTGTTATCTTAATATTTAGTGTTGCATCAAAACATGAAAGCATATGTAATCATAAGAGTAGAAATAAAATCAACACACATAACACAAGGATTTTTATGTGGAAACCCTATTAAGGGAAAAACCATAGGGTGATTAGCCCAAGATTGTATTCTCTATTAAAAGAATAAAGGAGTACAAAATGGCACTTACCAATTAGGGCTCACTACCCGAGCACACTGCTCACAAGAGGCACACTGCCTACAAAAGACTTACTATCTACAGAACTTACAGAAGATAATCAAGTGTTTGAACTGATGAGAAGCATCTACAAATGCAAGAGTTCAGTTCTGGTTAGGCACAATACACTGATCTGATGCACTTCATTCTTCCTTTGGTTAATGTTGTTACTCTGTCACATACCAGACTTGAAATGCAGCTCTCACACTTATCTTTGCCTTTCTTCACACTTTTTTTCATCACTTGTTCACACACACATGTTGAAATCTATCTGGTATATATATCCACATCAAGGATATTTTTATCAACTTTCTAGTCGGCAACAAGAACACTGCAAGTAATTAATCTATCGACTGAATCCATGCTTGATTTGTGATGTGTATCAAAAACATAGGTATAGAAGTCATTAATCATGTCAGACAACAATGTATAATCCCACAAATTGCTTGATCAACACCTTTTACTCATCCAGATTGGGGTCTGATACTTTGCCAGTCAGTTCTTCCTCTGTCTGCTCTATCTGATTGGAACCCAACACTCAGATGCTCATATCTTTTTCATGCTTTATCACCAGAGGCTAAATCTCTAGAATACAATAGTCATGATACCCCTCTTGACTTGTCCAAGTCCTCAACTTACTGAGTTAGACCATCTAAGAGATCCGGACCTGATTGTCAGACCTTGTTACATACTCTATTCTTGTTCACCGAACCAAAAAATTCTTCAATCTAACTTCCAATAAAGGCATATTATGTACTATAGATGTGTGGGATAGACTTTGTTGCCATCAATAACAACACTAATGAATCCACATAGTGTCTCTTGCCAACACATGATTATTACAATAAAGTTCTATTTTCATTTATGTCTATCTTTATAGTGAACAAGAAGAATCATAGTAGGACTGGGATATCTAGATTATCTTTGTAATAGTTAGTTTCCTACTGATCTAATTAGAATAAGAATACAATCTTCTTCCTATGTTTGTGGGAAGAATGGAAAAGTGTAGGATAGTTGTTTAGAAGTTAAATTCAAATAGAAGATTCAGGTCTTGTCTATATATTATAGATTCTGTATATGATAGAGTTGTAGATGGAGAAATTTTGTATTATTAGTTCTTTTTGTTGTATTACATCTTCCAGAATTCAATAAAGAATATAGATTCAAATTTAGTCAATGAGTAGCTGATACAATAAAAGATCTGATTTAGATTCTACAAGGTTACAGTCACCCAAGAAAGGGCCATTTGAGGTAACTGTAGTTCTCCTGTTAGTTTATATTATTAATTTGTTAAGTTGTTATGATTTATTGAATTAGGAAATATTAAAGGTGATCATTGATTTGGTACATGGATTGTTTTTCTACTGTGATTAAGTTATTTCATTAGCAGTTTCCTTAGGTAGCTAAATATAGTTTTGATTGGAGAAAGCATTTGTTATTCCTTAATAGAATTACTTACCCGTAGCAACCGTTATTGTTTGCAAATTAGAATTTTTTCCCTTCTTCATAGTTTGTTTCTATGCACAACTTCTAGGATAAACTTAGGAATCCTTGATTGTACATATAGTACAGGTACCATCCAATAAAAATATGATTCCTTGGTTTGACATATTGAAATGTAATACATTATAGCCATTAGGTTTCTTAATAAAGGATATGTGGGTCCATTGAGTTGAGTGCATGCCCCTTCTACATCAATTTATTGTTCAATAATGCAGTTAGACATTTTTGGCACCATTTCTGGGGATGGTGCTAAGGTTTAGAATTTTTGAGTTCTTTTGATTAGTTTTTGCATTTTCTTTCTTAGTATATAGGATTTCTTTTCTCAATAATTAGGATTATTAAAAATTCAATCCATTTCTAAACTATCCACTAACATTGTGCAGGAAAAGAAATATTAGCTCAAGTATCATTGTATGCAGTGGCAGAGAGACTAGTTAGGGAGATTTCTTCCATCACATATGACTGAAAAAACAATAGAAGAAGGGGAAGACCACTTTGAAATACCCCTCAGACCATAGGACATCGCATATTTGGAACACATCGCCACTTGGCATCAAGACACAATGGTGGAAGAAGTAGCAGAGAATCCAACTGATCCAATTACATCTGCATTTCCTATCACATACCAAGAACGAGCCGATACCTTGAAGAATATACCTCCTTCATCTCTACCAAAATTTCATTGATTAATCACTAAGGACCTAGATATATTCTTGTTTGAGTTTGATGTCCTTTGTAGAAGCTATGACTACACTACAAATGCATATAGTTTAAAACTCTTTCCAACCACCCTCAAAGATGTAGCCTTGAGATGCTTCATGGGACTTGGTCAAAATTTAGTAGCAAAATGGGTTACCATGAAGGAAAAAATTCTACAAAAATACCAAGACTATTGTCATGGAAGGGATATTATGGGAGATGACATCTTTAGGATGTCACAAAAAGAGGATGAACCCCTTGAAGACTACGTTGAGAGGTTTCAATTGTGCCTCAAAAGTCACGCTAGAATTGACTCTATCTAGAGTCACTCAAATTGGTATTCTTAAGGGGTGTGAATGAAGAATGTATGGATGCATTGAATCTAATTGGAATAGGAGATATCTCTCAACTTGGATTTGATGAAATCTGTCAAATCTGTAGGAACTATTCATGCTCAACCTTGAAGAAAAATAGAGGCTCTAGAGCTATGTCTTCTACAAAAACATCTACAAGAGTCTCTAGGGTAGAGCTAAAAAATCTACTGTCAGATATGAAGGAGGACATCATAATCTATTTAGCAACTCAATTGGACACCCTACATATAAAGAAGAAGCAAGAGGTAATAGAGGTGACTTTGGTCAAATATTGTCCACAATGTCAACAAAAGAAGACTAACTGTAAATGCACATGTATTACTATCATTTCTGAAGAAAATTTTGAGAAGCTAGATTTCTAAGCCTAGAGGATGAAGAAGGCTAGGTGTTCTATATTGCACAACGTAATCCCTAGCAGTAGAGACAAGGTATGCCTCAAGACCCCTTGTACAATAATGTTTCATTCCGAAAAGCTACTTCAAACATCCCTAATTAGCATAATGTACCCTGGTATAACATGCCACAACAATCCTAGGTAACCATACCACCTAGCTGGAACCAACAGCAAGGGATATGGCCACAATAACCATTCCAACCCCCAAATTATAATCCACAATGGCGTGGAAATCATCCATGACAAAACTCAAATACAAATTACCCATAGCCACAACAAGTCCTACCACAACAACCTGCCATTATGCCAAACACAGTTTTACCTACTCTTATGCAACCAAGAGTAACTCAATTGCCCACCCAACCTATACCAAATCCTAACAATAAGATTTTTCAATAGGCTTATGCTAATGAAACCATCCAATCCCATCAGAAGAGAATTAGCTAATCACACAACATTGGTAAGTGATCAAGAATGTAGGCCTATTTTCTAGCAAGCTGGGTGGCTTGACTATTTCCTCAGATTGACCGAATATGATGATGCCATGACTCATCAATTCGCAAGGATATTTCAACATAATGAAACAATAGTCAGGGGATTGAGGGTTGATGCTTTAGAGGATGCAATTGCAGAGGTAACTGGGTTACCTACTATTAGAGAAGAATTTCCTATAAAAGCTAATGTCATTACAGTAAGGGATGAATTTGTCCAACCTGGTGAAGAATTAGACTCCTCAACTCAAGGTACTAAATGTCTCTCCTTACCTTGGTTATGGGATTCTTTTGGTACTTATATCATTAAGTACTTGACCTGTGATGGAAGACAATCGTTATTATATACTATGCATTTTAAACTGTTAAATCATCTCCGTCATGGTAGAGTTGTAAATGTTCCAAATTTTATGTTCAATCTGCTAAAGAGAATGTTTGCTGAGTATAAACAAAAAGGGAACTAGTCAGGCCTATCATATGATTGTCTAGTTATATAATGGTGAAAATAAGTTTGTCTATTTAGTTCCCAACCATTCTTTGGGAAAATTTTCTTAAGTTTAACCACATTGATGATAGACTTAATGACAACCCTAGAATGGTAGACTCTTAAGGGCTAGACCAGTTGGGGAAGATGAGGCACAGGTAGAACATATACAATCAAAGGAAGGGGTGGAAGTACCTGCAACCTCTTTCCAACCAATGGCCTCACCTAACCATAGCCATGATGTCATGCAGGAGCATTCAACTCCACACACTGATAACCCAATGGAAGAACCTATAAAATCCCCCACTCCTGCAGCTTCACTGGTACCAACCCCATTGCCAAATCATCTAGCTTCACCACCATGTAGTCACACTAAATAGATTGAAAAGAAAGAAATGCAACTTGAAACCTCTGACTCACAAACTGTAGCATCTAAGATTTTGAAGAACCCTCCTTCTGCTTCCAAGCCTAATAAGGAAAGAAAAGCATCTTCTTCTTCCTCTAAAGCTAAGAAGAAACAAAATGCATCTACCCAACCACCAAGGTACTCTAACCACCTGACGGAAAAATGAGTTACAGGAGGAGAAATTCCTCCTAAACAAAAAGGTGGTTGTTGTGCAATCTGATACAGAGTTAGAGAGGGAATATCTGTTTGTTGACAGGGAGCAGATGAATGTGGTACAATCTAGTTTGATGGAAACATAAACAAAATCAGAGGAAGAGGATTTGTTTACAGCAAGGAAACGACTTCAACCTCCTCATGATGTAGAAAGCCAAGAATTGTCAGCCTCCTCTAATGAAGTTCAAAAAGAGCAATTATTCTTAGATACAAAGTAGAAAATTGAGGAGAAGATGAGATGTAGGTATTGTAGCCAGGGAAAATCAGATTTAGTGTCAAAAATAGAAAACTAACTAAACCCTAACTATGCACCATGAAGGACAAACTAGAATGAAAATGAAAACAAAAATGCAAAGCAAACCGAATGCATGCTAGGTTTGATTGATCTCCATGGCTCTTCTCAATCTTGCATGAGGATACGTGATGTTGAAGGGTTGTTGGTTTCTCACTTTCGCAGCATAACATAAAGATGAATATAATAGAAGAAAATAGATAGATGAATGATGCAAAGGCTCAATTGGGATTTCGACAATGTAAAGTTACTTGAAACTCAATGAATGAAAATGGGTTGGATGAGAATTGATTTATAGGCAAAAGTTGATAGGATTCGATGGCTAAGATTAAAAGTCAATTGTGTGATGTGTATGGCTAGGATTAAAAGTTGATTTTAGTGCCTATGACACACATTAAGTGGGTTATGACATGAGGCCAAAAATAGGATGAGAGGAAATAAGTGGGATTCTTTCATTTATTTTGAATAGAAAATACCTTATGATGCACAAATAAGTGGGGCTAAAAATAGGATGTGAGTGGGAATCTCATAATTTAAGTAATAAAATTATTTAAATTATTTGTGCATGAGAAGAGTTGTAGTCATGTGACACATGTCATAATGAGGGATTTGATTTAATATTTAATTAATATTGTTTGTGGGACATGTGAAGAGGGATTAATTAAATAAAGAGGTTTATTTAATTAATTGGAAAGGTGATTAAATAGGATTTATAAGTGGGATAAGGACAAAATGGCATATGATGTCTAGTAAAGTGTTGACTAGGTGTTGTTTAGGGCATGGACAATTTTAAGTGTCTACATTTTGCCCCTCTTTGAGATGATGTTCGAGATTATGAGATTTATGTCGAGTAACATCATTTCAAAGAAGAAAAGGTATGGATAGAAGATGAAAGGATAGGATGATGATGCCCCCTCGAGAGGATAGGCGGGTTGGACAAACATGGGTAGACTCTCGAAATGAAAGGGATTGGTTAAGGAAGAAAAGGGAATGGATAGAAGAAAGGGAAAGATGTGTTATGCTGCAATGAAGGTGAGCAACCATGATGTTTGATATAGCACTAGACATTATGCACAAAGGTATAAGGACCAAGGTGACGATGTGTCTCGTGCCCCAGCGTAATACAACCTTGTCCAGATACAAGATATGAATATTAGTTGGGAGTGATACAAACGCAAGAAAAAAATGACAACACACACAAGCAAGCAAGCATGCACAAATGATTTTAAAACAAATAAGGTATTTCCCCTGTCAAGCTGTAAACTAATGATTAAGTGATTGATTGATGATGATTGATAATGTTGTTGATGTGGGAATGATTTATCCCAAGAACAACGTGAGGATTGTGTTGTTGATATGGGAACGATATATCCTGAGAACAACACCAGGATTGGGGATGATAAATCCCATTGATTTGGTTGACAACAAGATTGAAACAAAACCAAGGATGCAATTGGATAATTTAGCAGGATTGATTGACTTGATTGGTATGGATTAAAGATGATTTGCATTTAAGTCATTTCTTGGAATGATTGGATGATTGAATTGAATTGATTGGATTGAGTTGAAGAAAAAGTGATTTGATTTGGAGGAATTTGATTGAATGATTTGATTTTGATGAAAATTGATTGGAAGAATTGATTAATTTGATTTGAAGGAATGATTTGAATGATGATGATTAGATTTGAATGAATTGGAAGAATTTGTTTGAATGATGATTTGATGATTGATTTTATTGCTTGGATTTTTGGAATGTTTTGATTTTTTTGGGTTTTTGAAATGTTTTGATTTTTTGTGCTTCTACAATGTTTTGATTTTTTTGGATTTTTTGAATGTTTTGATTTTTTTGGATTTTTGAAATGTTTTGATATTTTTAGGGTTTTTGAAATGTTTTATATTTTGTGTTTTTGCAATGTTTTGAATTTGGGATTTTTGGAAATGTTTTGATTTTTTTGGATTTTGAAATGTTTCAATTTTTTTTGGATTTTGAAATGTCCTAATTTTTTTTTGGATTTTTGGATTTTTTTTTTTGTATTTTGAAATGTTTTTATTTTTATTTTTAATTTTGAAATGTTTTGATTTTTTTGTATTTTGAAATGTTTTGGGGATGGCATTAGATGACAATTTTGATAGCCTTTGTGTCAGATACCAATGACAAGGGAAAACCAAGTCTAGATGCAAGGATAATGTAGGATTGGATGAATGGATAAAAGGATGGGCAAAAGCTCATGATAAGGGGATGGATAAAAGGACAAGCAATAGTGAATGGGGTAGGTGCATCATAAAGGAGCAAGGATGTGATCTCCAAAGACTATGTCACATAGGAATAACATGCCCCATTCTAGGTGCAATACTTAGGATTTTTCATGACAAAGCTTATGACAATTAGGATAATGATAGGCTTGTTTGGATAAGATAAAAAAAATTGGATAATGACAAGAAGGTAATGATAGGATTTATCTACAAAGGACAAGGCATGTCAAGAGATATTCAAAACATTTGTAAACATTGTGCCCCCATATCTTAGTCAAGATCAAAAGGAGGAAGGGAGGATGAATGGATTTAATAAGCTAGGTATATGTAGGTGTAATGGATAAGGATGGTAGGATGGTAAGGTAGGATATAGTGGAGAATGATAGAAAGTGATATGATAGGATAGATAGTGTGGATGAGACAATGTGCCCCCAAGTGTAAGTGACATAGAAGATCAACCTACACATGACTCCTGTTTGCCAAGTTTTCATCGTGGTACTTATCCAGGGTGCCTATTTACCAGGTTTTCACCGTTGGACGAAGGGATTTCTCTTTACCTTTTTGATTTTTTTTTGACATTTTTGGTAGGAGAAAGATAGGAGGGCCTCAAGTGTCTAGTTCCATGAAAGGTGATAGTCCCACTAGATGGATGTCGTCACATGGACCATGTCAAATGTCATTATGCTCATAGATGTTGGTAAGGGATGACATGAAAGAGGTAGATGGAGTAGGTGGATAATGGATTATGATGTGGATTATGTAGGATATATGCAAAAGGATGGATGAAAGACTTATGCAAAAGCATGGACCATAGGAAAGTGATGGTGAAGATATGTAGGATATTAAGTGAAAGATGGGGAGATGGAGGTATGTGGAGTTGTGGAATGGAAGGGAACCATGACCAATGGTTGTACACACCATGTTAAACATTTAAGATTTTGATTGGAAGGTGGCATAGGAAGCAATGGAGATGTTTTCTTAGGAGATGGACGATGAAGTGCTTTAGGGACCCACATAGACTTTGTATTTTTATGATTTTTGCGTTGCTTGTGGGTTGGAGGAATTTGAGACTTTTGAGTGGAGTGGGAATTTTGGATGCAAGAGGATGGTTGGGATTTTTGTGATGTGGATGCCTCATTTAACTTTCTTTCTTTTTGCTTAGGTACCCATACCATTTTAGTTTTAGATATTGCTTGGGATGGTATGGACTCGGGTAGCCTTTTAGATGGATTTTTGAATATACTTTGCTTTGAATTTTTGAATTGATGTCCTAAGGCATTAGAACCCTTAGGATTTTTGGCTTTATGTGTGGAGACATCCATTTTTTAATTTTGAGATCCTATGGGATGGGTGGAATGAGTGGAAGCTTCATGTTTAGACAATATGTGCATTTGCTGGTCATGATTAGGAATGTAAGGTGTTTTATGGATGATAGGGATATTAGGTGTTGGAAGCAATGGTGGTAGAGTGGATGGAGATATATTAGGAGTTGGAAGTAGCAGAGGTAAATTGGATGGTGGAAGGTGTATGGTCACATGCTTTTGACATCTATAGGATGATGGAGGTGGTATGGTAACATACGTTTTGGGTGTATGATAGGATTTATGATGGAAAGTGGTGGACTTAGGAGGAATGGAGGAATTACCAACATCTTTAGATTATTTACCTTGGGGTGTATATGCAAGGCCATATGAGTGTGCAGGGACTTTGGCATGGATTGGCTCCAAAATACCTTGTTCATGAAGAACTAAACCCTTACCTTGGTAGTTCATGTTTTGGAGTATGAGGTGGACAATGGGACTATGTGTAGTTTGGGAACTAGACACGAGTTCCTTATTGGGTGGAGAAAGTGAAGCAGTAGACAATGGTTGTTGTGTTCCTAGGGAGGAACATTCATGAATGAAGGTGGATAGACCAATAGGATGTGATGGTGGATTTGGAATATGGTCGATAACGGATGTGGAAGGATCATTAGAATCTTGATCATGCTCATTAGGATCCAAGGTATTTGTTGATCTTCTATGCTTATGTGTTCTTGGGAGGCACGTGTCTCATCATGACAAGTGGATGTTGGTGGATCATGGATAGGACTAGGTGGAGGTGTATTTAGGATATCTCTCTCATGGATAACTTCTTCATGGGTAATATCTTGATCATAGAAAATATATAGGTTATGGATAGATTGGATGAAAGTGATTTGATCTTGAGTAGGACTCGGGCTTGATGTTTCCATATGCTTAGGATTAAACTCTTGACATAGCTATTGGTTTGCTTGAATGGAAGCGGATGACTCTTGGATGGGCTTGATAAGCTCTTGACAATCACCAACATGAGGGTACAATGGCTCTTGACTTGGACTCATGGTGGGAAAAGTTTCAATAGGCTCGAGGGGTTGTGGACCACATGATGGGGTTGAAGAAGTGGACATGTCATTCAAAGGTTCTTTGGTAGGCTCATCAATGGGTGCTTGACATGGGGATGGTTTATTCCTTGCTAGTAGTCCTTGAATCACATCCTTTGTAGGGGGAGGGGTGATGGAAGCTGAAGGCTCATGATTGGGATTAGGTGGAAGGCTAATTGGATTAGGTGGATTAGGACTAGGATTAGTTATATCCCATGGTGGAAGGACAAGAGGAATATTGGATGGATTAGATTTAGGGCTTGGAATTTGATTAAATGGAGGGCTAGGGGGATTAAATGGATTGGTGGATTTGGATAACTCCATAGCTTTTCTTTTGCTTTTAGATTTTACAAAAAATCTTTTGAGAAAATCATTTGAGGATTTGTTGGTTGATGGATTAGAGCTTGAAAGGTTTGATGATGATGTTGATGTAGGACTAGTAGGATTTGATATAGGCATTCTCTTGGATGATGATGGAGGACTAGTAGATGGAGTGGTGTATGATTCCAAACTTAAGGTGGTATTTCCCTTGTCAAGAGTATCATTAGAGCTTGAGGACATTTAATCTTGTTTCACAGAGTGGCTTAGGTTCACATGTGCTTGTTGTGATGTAGATGGATATGAATATTGGTTGGCATAGAAAGAAGTGGGATAGGTCGATGTGGCATTGAATTAATAGGTGGGTGGATTTGGTTGGATTTGACAAGTAGCTATGAATTGTTGGGCTTGGGCTAGGAGGTGTTGTATTTGAGGTGATTGGATTTGTTGAAATTTTTGAATGATGGATTGGAATCTTTGTATGGTTTGTCAGTCTATGGGTTGGGGTACCTCATGAAGTGTTTGAATGAGGTCTTGGAGTTCTTGTGCTATGATCTTTTGCTCTTGTGTTGGGATGGCATTACACATAGATTGAAGTTTTTGGATTTTGGTTTGTTCCTCCAAGTATGCCTCAAAATTTATAAGATCCTCATCATCACTAGGATCTACAAAGTTCTCATCATCACTAGAAACAAATTTTGGGTCACCTTGGAGTATGTGAGGTTTTAAATTGTCTTCATGATTAGAAGGAAGGGCTCCTCGAAGTGTGACCTTGGGCTTTGGATTAGGATTGGGCTTGCTTAGGATTATGACCATTTTGACAATTATTGACTAGGATTAAGATGACGATTTAGAATGATTAGGATGATTTAGTTTGGAAAGATTGGATGATGTGGCAAATTGTTTATTGGTAGTTTGACTTGGGCAATATCAAACACAAAATTTCACATGTAAATGCATGAACACTCACACCAAACACAATGATGAATTTTCCTTTCAAGATTAAATGTTATGATTAAGAAAACACTTGAAGACACATCAACAATCCCTAATGATTAGTCAAGTGGGGTATGGCCAATTAGGTCTTAAGCTAGGTTACACAAGGTTGACTAGGGAAATGGATTGAAAGTGAAATTTTGTCACACAGCCGAGAGAAAGGGGTAACCCACCTTCACCTTGAATTCCCAAAGGTATAAAGTTCTTTGGGGCTTAGCTAAGAGTGACAAGATTTACAACTCCCAATGAGGGTGTCTTTTGATTCAACCTTAGTTGAGGTCATCCCTTGGAGTAGTGTGTCTCCAAGTAGGCCTCCTAAGATAGGGTAAACAAAGGCAAACCAAGTGAGTTGTCACTTGTTTCACACTCGCAGTTGTTAATTGACCCTTAGAAATGAAATGTGTGTAAGAAAACAATTCAAGCACTTGTTCTTTTTAGATCTAAAGCCAAATGTGTAGGAAGACACTTGTTCATTTTAACCCAATTTTTGATGTGAGATGAAAACAATGATTCATTTTAGAGCCCAAATTGAAGTGTGTTTGCAAACAATGATTAAGAGATGAAAGATGAAATGAGTGCACCTGATTATTTTTGTCCATAAATATGCTATAGATACTAATGCCAATGTTGTTCCAGCTCCTTAGGTTCACTAATTTTCTAAGAGCTTTCCAGAAATGTAAAGAAGTTAGAAAAATTCCCTGTTTTGTGCCCAGAAATGTAGATTTATGAAAAACCTACAGTAGACAAAGATTAGATTTTTTCGCACATTATATCAACTCAAAATTAAATCTATAAAGAATAGACCCCCATTAGAATTTCAAGAGATTTCCATAAATATAAAAATCCCTAAAAAAATTCACTAATTTGCACCCAGAAATGTGATTTTATGAAAAAACATACAATCATGATAACTCCTACAAAAACGGTGATAAACATATGATTTTTTTGCTAAAGCCTCCTGAGATGATGCACAAGCTTCTGTGAAAATCTTGTAGAAAAATTCATAGCCATTTGAAAGATATGAAGAAATTTGTAAAACCTAGAATTTTGTCCAAAAATAACATAAGCCTGCAACAAAAATTTAATGGAACCTGCAAAAAGCAAGCTAGATCAAGGGATTCATGTTGGGTTCACCAAAATGTAGCTAGGGAAAATTAGATTTAGTGTCAAAAATAGAAAACTAACTAAACCCTAACTATGCACCATGAAGGACAAACTAGAATGAAAATGAAAATAGAAATGCAAAGCAAACCGAATCCATGCTAGGTTTGATTGATCTCCATGGCTCTTCTCAATCTTGTATGAGGATGCATGATGTTGAAGGGTTGTTGGTTGCTCACTTTCATAGCATAACATAAAGATGAATATGATAGAAGAAAATAGATAGATGAATGATGCAAAGGCTCAATTGGGATTTTGACAGCGTAAAGTTACTTGAAACTCAATGCATGAAAATGACTTGGATGAGAATTGATTTATAGGCAAAAGTTGATAGGATTCAATGGCTAAGATTAAAAGTCAATTGTGTGATGTGTATGGCTAGGATTAAAAGTTGATTTTAGTGCCTATGACACACATTAAGTGGGTTATGACATGATGCTAAAAATAGGATGAGAGGAAATAAGTGGGATTCTTTTATTTATTTTGAATACAAAATACCTTATGGCGCACAAATAAGTGGGGCTAAAAATAGGATGTGAGTGGGAATCTCATAATTTAAATAATAAAATTATTCAACTTATTTGTGCATGAGAAGAGTTGTAGTCATGTGACACATGTCGTAATGAGGGATTTGATTTAATATTTAATTAATATTGTTTGTGGGACATGTGAAGAGGGATTAATTAAATAAAGAGGTTTATTTAATTAATTGGAAAGGTGATTAAATAGGATTTATAAGTGAGATAAGGACAAAATGGTATATGATGTCTAGTAAAGTGTCGACTAGGTGTTGTTTAGGGCATGGACAATTTTAAGTGTCTACAGGTGTCTTTGCAAAATATTGTAGCATTGGAAAAACAACTGCAGGAATACCAACAAAAGGAGACTAGATTGAATGAGAGGATTAAAAGTTTGGAAAATCAGTTGCAAACTTATCCACAACAGGGAACAAGACTAGATCAATTGACTCAATTGGCCATTATAGAAACAAATAAGAGGAGTTTAGAGCCTGAGCAGTAGGATGATCATCAAGAAGAGGTTGCACCACCAACCTTGTTGACTGTTATCTTACAACTATGGGAGAAAATAGAGGAAGTAGTGAATGAACAACATGAGATGAAATAAAATCATAAAAAGGAGATTGAGGAGAAGAATAAGGAGATAAGGATATTAAAATTCAAAATAGATAGGATGGCGGACAAGAATGTACAACTTATGAGGTCTAGACCTCCTGCAAGGGTTTATGCCCTATACTTACAAGAGCAATACTTGAGTTTCCAGTTTAGTCAATTGTACAATGATGTTCCTATCTCCCTTTTTACACCTGAATTGTTTTTGGCAGCCTACCAGAGAGCTACCCTAGAGATGCATAATCAATTATGTGAATTTTATTTACATGAATTGGCCATTCCATATGCCACTACTTGGAATCCATTAATTGTTATTGGGGATGTGCAAATAAAATCCCTAGCATCATTCATACAGAATGAGCATAGGAGAGGGGTCCTACAACAACAATATCATGAAAGGGAGAAATCAATTCCCATCAAAATTAGGGCAGAGGCCCATGATCACAATCAGATAGTAGTAGAATGGTTCAATTTCATCCAACATCTTGAGGTGGAAGAAAAGCTCCTTGATTGTAGAGCAACAAATTACAAGAAATTTAAGGAGTCAGATGATGGCACTGGTAAGGAGGCATTGAATTTTTCAAGAGATAGGTGGGATGTATTGACACAGGAATTAACAAGAAAAGAACCCCACTCTATTTTCAATTTCTTAACATCAATCACTAGGGCACATAGGTACATCAAGTCAAATATTGAGCATGGAATTACCTGGCTTCCTTTAGTGTTCCATCCTCCTCTTCTCCTATATCCAATTCCATATTGGCAAGGACAAAAAACATCTCAAGCAGCAGAGAATGCAGGCTAGGTGGGATCAGTTAGCTAAGAAAAAAGGTTTCTATCTTAAGCAGGATCAAGGAGTCATGGGACCAACAGATTGTAGGGAGATTGCACTCTAGTATAATTAGAGGCCCTAAGTTGCTTGAGGACAAGTAACACATTTAGTTGGGGGTGTGATGGGACTTTATTTTGTTCTAGTTTCCTGGTTTAAGTTCGTACTTTCCAAAGAAATTTCTAGAATTTCCTAGACATTATCCATGTTTATGATTACCTTTACGACTTGAAAGCATTAAGAATAGTATATGATATGTTGATGAATAATTATGTGTGATTTAATGATTATTTATAGAATGTGATAGTAATTTATGTTAATTATGGTAGTTTGTGATGTGTAAATACTATATGGAGAAACTAACCCCTATGCAATAAGGAAGTAGTTACCCATGGCAATGGCCATCTATCAACCCACAAAAAAGGAGGTGTTTATCTATAGTTGAGAATGTAATAGTTGCAGCCAAAGGAGAAGGATCTCGAACCAAGTGGGCATGGTTTAACCATAACTCCTCCCACTCCTTGATGGTTTTATATTTATCAGTTGAGATAGTCATAAAGATTAAGAGGAGTTCAGATCGTGGTTCAAGATTAATCCAATAATGTTCTATTTTCATTTATATATGTCTTTATAGTGAACAAGAAGAATCATAGTAGGACTGTGATATCTAGATTATCTTTGTAATATTTAGTTTCCTACTTCTGATCTAATTAGAATAGGAGTAAAGTCTTCTTCCTATATTTGTAGGAAGAAAGGACAATTGTAGGATAGTTGTTTAGAAGTTCAATTCAAATAGGAGATTTGGATCCTATCTACATATGATAGATTCTATATATGACAGAGCAATAGCTGGAGAAATTTTATGTTATTAACTTTTTTTTGTTGTATTACATCTTCCAGAATTCAATAAAGAATATAAATTCAAATTCTTTCAATGAGTAGTTGATACAATTAAAGATCTGATTTAGATTCTATGAGGTTATAATCACCCAAGCAAGGGCCACTTGAGGTAACTATAGTTCTCCTGTTAGTTTATATTATTAGTTTGTTAAGTTGTTATGATTTGTTGAATTAGGAAATATTAAAGGTGATCATTGATTTGGTACGTAGATTATTTTTCTACTGTGATTAAGTTATTTCATGAGTAGTTTCTTTGGGTTGCTAAATATAGTTTTGATTGAAGCAAGTATTTGTTATTCTGTAACATAATTACCTACCTGTAGAAACCGTTATTCTTTGCAAATTAGAATTTTTTTTCCTTCTTCATAGTTTTTTTTTTTGTACAACTTCTAGGATAAACTTAGGAATCCTTGACTGTACATAGAGTACAGGTACCATCCAAGAAGAATACAGTTCCATAATTTGGCATATTGAAATGTAACACATTATAGCCATTAGGTTGCTTGATAGAGGATATATGGGTTCGTTGAGTTGAGTGCATGCACCTTCTATATCAATTTATTGGTCAATAATGGAGTTGGACAAGGACAAGTGGAGAATTTTAAATTGGAGGAAAAGTGCATGGAAAATTTGTTCATACTTCCAAGTACCACTTGTCATGTACATGCATGCACTTTGCATGTATATGTTATGACAAGTGTATCCTCTAGAAGCATGGGGAAATGTAATCCTAGGTTAGATTAAATTAATCCATGTGCAAACAATTAGGAGCACTTAATGATTGATTACAAAAAGTAATAAAAAATGGGAAAAAGGAGGAATTAAATAAATAGTCATATTTATTTAATTTTTGGAGGAAGGGGAACTATAGGCCTAGGTAAATAAATATTTATCTAAGACTATATTGAAAGAATTATATGGATAAGATGATTTTATTGATGGAAAGGTATGGGAAAATATTAATTAAATAATAAAATATTATTTCATTAATATATGTCGAATAATGGAATAATTGCTCAATTTAAGTTGATCAATTATACTGAGAATGGATGGGAAATGACGTGACAATTTTTAGGTGTCTACATTTTGCCTCTCTTTAAAATGGTGTTAGAATAATGTTATTTCAAACAAGAATAAAATATAGTGCTTGATGAGGGGCAAGTGATGTGCCACGATCGATTGGCATCTATAAGAAATTGAAAAAATGTGATGGTAGGGTGATGCCCCCTCGAGAGGTTGCACGGGTAAAAAGGGGCTCGAGGGAGCTCTTGAAAGAAGAAAATGTGATGAAAAATGGATAAGGGGTGAAAAATTAGGAATAATGGAAAAAATAGGGTAAAATGGGGCTATTATGAGGAAATGGGGGGAGAAATGGTGAAAAAAAAGGTTATAAATGGGGGCAGGGGGGCAAAAACTATTCATTTTTACCCCTTGCTATAGTGAATTTGTGAAGAGTAGAAATGAGTACCGGAGAGATGGAGGCCTAAGTACTAGATGTGGAGTACCTCAAGGACTAAGTGAGGAGATATGGATGACCACAAATGGTTGCTGAATAGGTATGTAATTTGAACCAGCCCCTTAGGGCTAGTTTAGGGTATTTATGAGGGGTGAAAGATGCAAGATGCATCCTCTGATCACAATTCAGAGGAAGCGTCCTGAATTGGCAAAAGTGCCAAAAAATGGGTGGATACAGAGATACTTTAGGGAGGTCATGAAAAATTCAACAGATGCAAGAGAAAAGGGGCAAAGGCATATAAAAAGAGGTGTATGCATAGAAAAATGAATGGAGGCATCAATTTTTGGTGAATGTGTCGAGAATTAGCGGAGACATGGGTGAAATTGATGGATATGCTGAAGGGGTTGGAAAATACTAGAAAATGGTGGATCTACTCTAGATTTTGGCGAATCAGTCGAAAGGAAGAGAAATGGGAGGTTATGATAGTTAGAAGATTTTTATTTTTTGATAAAAGAAACTGATGAGTGAATGTGATGTGCAGGTGTGACTAAAGCCATTGATGAAATGTGAGCAACGATCAACAACCTTAGCAATGTCAAGCACTTTTCAGCTGATAGACTAGGATTCTTGCAGTACTATAGACTATATTACGTGGCTCATATGCTAGTCGTTCAGGCACATAGGATAATGTTGACAACGTTGGCAAAGAGGTGGTGATCAGAGACAAGAACCTTTCATCTCCCTATAGGAGAGATTATAGTTAGTCTGGATGATGTATGATGGATATTGTAGCTATTAATTAGGAGTTGGTTAGTGTATACTTTGACAAGGACTACAAGTGATTTGCTAATTTGACTATTTGGGAGCACAAATGTTCCACATGAGGGGTTGTAGTTACATGTGGATAGATGTCAGGGCAAGGTCTTGACAATGCCTTTATATATGGTATCTTTTGTCAACAACATAGTGCTGCCTAACAAGAGCAAGAGGGCATTCTTGATTGGTTTAGTAAATTGTATAGTAGACATGGTGGAGCATGAGAGGAGGTTTGTATGGGGTGCGTGTATGTTGGCGCACTTGTATAGAGATTTGCATGTGGTGGTATACAGAGAGAGGGTGATCTTGGGTCATGTGAGATTATTATAGGTGTGGGCCTGGGAGCATATTGCGGTATGTAGGCTAGTGGGAGAGAGGGTTTCTTGAGATGCCGAGGAGCCTTATGTGTATAGTTGGGATCAGGAAATGCATCATTGAGTAGTGGGAGATACAAAGTATTGGTGGAGGGTCTTGGATGAGCTATAGCTAGGGGAAATCACATGGAGGCCATTCAGAGATGCCGACAGATGGTAGGATGACCTGAGAATGGTTTTGTATATGATGACACCCTATTATCTGATAGGGAAATATGCTCACTTCATAGAGTGATTGTTACTAAATTTTGTTCACACTAAATTTAGTTAGACCTAGTGCAGTTGTTTTGGAAGGAATAAAAGAAAACTTGAAGTTATTGCATTCATTAAACAATTGATGTCTTGACAAAGTAGAGATAGGATCAGTTGTCATGATAACCCATCGGTCCAATTAGGACTATTGAATCATCATGACAAGTGATTAGAATGTCAAAAAATCAAACATTCAAGAAATATAGTTGATCTAAAATAGTTTTATCTTTCAGGAATTATAAAACAATTTGATTATTCAAATGATCATATTTGAAATAAAGAAAGAAAGATATTTATTTAAACTATTATTTCATGTCATATTTGGAACATACATTCAGTATTTGTTACTCTATCCTATGCATTAATTGAAAAGGAAACATACATACATCAAGTGCATAAGATAAATTAACTGATCATGTTTAAAAGAAGTGTTCAAATGTTTCCCACACAAGCCATGGGAGTAACTAAACTGAGCAATGCAGACATATGCAAGCTATACATCTGATGATAAAAGAAATAAGGAGAACACATGATAAAGTTAAATATCCATCATTGCCTAAGCAAGGAGGTTGTTGAACATGTTGATGATTGATCTTTAGCTTTCATCTTCATCTCCAATTGTATCAAGTCAACCTGCAAAAAATTGGGACAAAAACCTGTTAGAACTCTAGATATTTAATGGTATCATATGCTTTCATCAAATAGATTTATCAACTTGCAAACATCATGTACTTCATATGCTAGAAGCAACCAGTGATTAGATTCACCTAAGAGGATCAGAAAGTAATCAGTTATGAGTATCAGAGCAGAAAAGGATAGCCAAGCAAGTGCCTTACATTAAAAACAAGGTACATTTTTATCTAACTTGTTTGTTCACTATGCAGGTATAGGAAAAGTAATGTTGCTAATTTGAAGACATTAAAGCATGTGGAGAAAAATGTGGCTCCCACAAGGGTTGAACCCGGCATGCTCCCTTCTTATCCATTCAAGGACATCATATTGTATAAAGAAAGTAATCATGTGCATAGAAATAGTCAACATATGCAGTCAAATAGAGGGAATCATAATTGAAATAAAGAGGAGCAGTTGCCCCTATAAACTATGCCTCATCGAAGAAGAAGCCTGTCAAGATCAAAACAACTTTGCTTTACTTCATCACTTACATATGATGGAATGAACAATGTATCCATGCAGGAGATATCATTATACATATACAAGAGTCAAATGATCAAGGAGCAGCTATACCAAAGTACATTCCATAAAGCTTCCATTATGAAGTACATAAAGGTACCTTCATCTTTTAACATAAATGAGATATATTCTTTTACTATTCATATATGTCATTCAAGTATGCAATAGTACATCTGAATTAAAATAGAAAGGTGAAGGGACAGTGAGATAAAGTACAATGTGCAATAGATGCAAAAGAATAGCATTAATGTTATAGTATAGTCTCATTAAGAGGAATAGTCATACTAGATGGAGCAATCATGATAGAGAAGTCCTCATAAGCAATAGAGAGCAGTCCTAAAGACTGTATTTAAGCATATATTTACCACTCTTTGTTGTAAATGAGGTGTTAATTTACAAATATATGTTTGACCATCGAAATGAATGATATTCAAATAAGCAGTCATATAGCTTTCACCTCTTTAAGTAAGCTATACAATCAACTCACAAAGTATGATGCAGTTGCTCGTATACAAGAAAATGGGATAGAAATAGATCAAGCATTTTACCACTCTTTGTTGTGGATGAGATATAAATTTCTATTTGAATGTTAACATTTGAGAAAGAGAAGATCAACTTTGTAGAACAACCAATGAGCAAAAAGATATGACTGTCCCAGTTTAGGCAAATAGAATAGCTAATGAGCTTAAGGGGAGAATGGAGCAGTGTCAAAGAATAAAGAATAGTACAGACCTATGTCTCCTATTTAGAGACTTCATCAAAGTCAAAATAGTACACAAGAGTGACAGATACAGTCAAAGTAATAAGTGAAGGAAATTAAGACTCTACCTCATGTTCATTTTAGATAAGAAGCTACAGGCTATGCCACAGAAGGTTATCTCTTCAAGAAAGTAACATGTATGTTCCATGTTCAAAGCCCTTATCATATTTACAAATTTAGGCCTGAAGGATGCCAAGAAAACATGAAAAAGGTGCAGCATTCAAGATATATAATGCATTTGCAAGACAAACAGAGTGCCTTAATATAACGGAGCCTGTTCTTTTTGTTTAAAGTCTTTCCAAAGAAGAAGCATACGATGAAATATATAGTTAAAGGAACAACTTATGGAGATATACAGAGAAGCCATTTTTAAAAAAACCCTTGTTCTTTTTTACTCAAGACCCTTTATAGCTGCAAGTATGCAGAGACAGACTAAGATGGAGAAAAGCATGATACAATATTATAGCTGTGGCCAAGAGAGAAAATTGTTGCTTCAAATTTTGTGAACAAACCCTAATCATAAGAGTATCAAAGCTACAATAAAGAAGACAACAAATATGTAGAGAAAAGGAAGCTTCATCATGTGTTTCTACAGTATGAAAAGAGGTTACAGGCCGAGCCTCCAAGGCTTTTGTCTCTTCAAAAAAATAAATGAAACCATATACTTTTTGAAAACCCTTGTATTTTTAAATACATTGAGAGAGAGAAAGATAAGTGAAGGAAAGGCATAATAGTTACAGCTGTGGCCTTAAAGGTTTTTTTTTTCTTTAAAAACATCAAGGGACTGTGTCTTCTTTAAAAACCCTTATCATCAAAGTGAGATATAGTCAAGAAAAGAGAATAGATAAAGAGAAAGTGAAGTAGCACCTCAAATATTTGCAGGAGATGAAGCTACAGAGGTCAGCTTCAAGTTACCTTTTAAAGCCTTTTGAAAGTGTATGAAACCATAGCCTCAAGACTCAAAAGACATAGAGAAGAAGGAGTGCATAGACAGAGACATCAAAAAACACATAAAAAAGGTAAATGATACCTTGAAGCTGCAGCCTGAAGGCCATTTCGATACAAGAAGGTCAGAAGGAGGTACCTCAGAAGGAGAAAATAATGAAGTTACCTCCATGTTCCTTCTTAGATTTTGTCAAGAAACCCTTAGAATTGTAGAGCGAACCAGTGGTAGGTTCAAACCCTAGGGAAGCAGCATGGAGGCTCAGGTAGAGCCATGAAAACATGAGAGACCAAACGAATAGTTTTAGGGTTGTAAAGTTCTTTTGATTGAAGGACAACGTCTTCACATTATTTCTTTTTGACTTCAAAAAAATAAGAATCATTAACTTTTAATTCTCTTCGGGGTCAAGACCTACAATGTCCAAAGACCTAATGATGATGCCACAAGGGGCTTGTGAGAGCATAGTTTATCGTTGCTTTATTTTCCTTTTCATAAAGGTCAAAGATAATAATCATGCAGAGATAAGGCTTTTGCCTTGTTTTTTCATTTTCCTTTCCTCACTAAGACAAAGTCAGCTAGCCAAAATCATTCGATTATGATTGCATATGGAAAGGTGTTTTAGAGATATAAAGAAGGATATCATGCAAATTGGGCAATTGTGAAAGGAGATATAAGGAGATTTTGTATTGTATTGATTATTATATGCATGGAGTATAAATGCAAGGGAGGCATAAGGGTTGTTATTTTTCCTTATTCCTTGTATTTAGGAAGATAAAATATGGTGCATAGGGTAATTATGCATGTCATAACCTATGTATGCATGGAAAAATAAGAATGATAGAAGTGGATGCCAAATGCATGCATGATGTCCTAAATTGTTTAGGCATCATTTTTGAGGCATTTAGATAGTCATATTCATGCAAGGGAGTCATAAGGGGGTATTTTTATCTTTTCTCTCTTTTATGCATAATTATGTAAAATGTAAATGTAAGACACATAATAAAGTAATACCATTATAAATTACTTTATTTTTTGTTGCAAATTGTAAAATCAATGAGATAGAACAATTTGTAACAGATAGTAAAGTAATCATGCAAATGATTACTTTATTATTTTTTCCCACATTCCCAAAATCATGTAAAACTGAGAGAGGAAGATAACTGAGGCTTTTGGAGACTTTTTGCATGGTTTTTGGGTCATTTTTAGAGGAATCTTGGTCAACTTCTTGGTCAAACACATGGAGAGGGTCAACTTGGAGTTATTTTTGCTCAATTTGTGGCAGTTTAGGCCCTTATTTTTAGGGATTTCTTGGCTTGCTCATGGATCACTTTGGAGGACTTATTTTTAGAGGCAGTTAGCTATAGTTTCATTTTTGCATGCCTATTGGAGAGAGTAAACTATATATTGTAGAGAAAAATTTGGTTTTTTCTAGTTCTTACATTCTTTTCTCTTTTACACATTGAAAGACAAGAGGTTTTGTAACTCATTTTTTGAGTTCTTTCCTTTTTGCTCTTTTACACTTTGAGAGAGAAGGAGGTTTTGTAATTCATTGATTACAGTTTTATAGAGATCACAACAGATTATAGGTCCAATTTCTTTTCATGCAATATTTCCTTTATTTTTTGGAATCAAGTATTTGCCTTTCCATTTGATGCTAATTGTATGAGGTGATTTGATGAAGTTTTACTGTGTTTAATTATCAAAACCTTTAAAATTATTGTCTCACTCTTACTTGTAGTGTTAAGCATAGTGATATTGTCGGTCTTAGGTTGTGTTACTAAAAATAGTTTTTTTATATTGTGAAAAGTTATTTTCCTTCATAAAGAGTTTATTTTCTAGCCTTCCTTAGAAATACTTTTGTGATATTTATGCCAAGATTGGATTGTGTGGGTCAGATTTCTAAAGTCTATTGTGAACCAGATTTGCATTTTTTCCATCCTTATTAGGTGCATCACCAAATTTTACAGTTTTATTTCCATTATAGTTCCTTTCTTACCCTTTTCCAAAATAGAAAATCATAGATCCAAATAGAATATTTTAAGGGAACAAGCCCATAATCTGGAGGTTCAAACTCACTATAGGTCACCCATAGCCTGATTTTGTCCCCATGTTTCGAAGGATTGCATAGTGTCACAACTTTGCATAAGGGTGCAATCCTCATTGACAATAGTGATATAGGCCAGATTGGTTCATGCAATAGTTTGGATAGAGGCAGGATGTTATGGAGGGCCTGCAAGTGTTTTCTCATGTGGCATGGGAGGTTAGGACATGGGGAGTGTAGATAGACTAGGAGGCAACTACTTAGGTATGGAGGGATGTGGAGGTAGTGGTATGGGATTCTCATAGTGGGGATAATGATGTAGGGACTAGAGTAACATACAAGACATGGTGGAGGGACCATATGCTGATACAGTTCATGCTGCCCCATTAGAGAGACATGGTAGATAGGATTCATTTAATAGTAGAGGAGGTATAGCGGAGGGGGAGGGGGAGAGGAACAATAGCGGCTAGAGGAGGAAGGAAATGGGTAACACCTAGAGAGGGAGGTGATGATGGAGGATAGTGGAGGAGGAGAGGCTGAAGCTGAGGAGAGGAGGTGATTGACAAAGTGGTGGTGGAGGAGGTAGAGGAGGAGGCTGAGGAGATGGATACAGATGAGGAGAGGGCAGAGGATGTAGGCTGAGACTCACTAGGATAAGGGTCACTAGGAGGATCTCAGGGTGGAGAGGAGAGAGAGGAGGGATCTCTACAAAGATAGGGATAGGTGGGAGGAGATAGATATGATAGGATAGGGGACTTGGAGACCCAACTAGCCATAGCTCTTAGTGCTCAAGACATAGTGATCATCGAGAGGGATCGACTGTAGGAGGAGAGGGATACTCTGTAGGGAGAGCAAGATAGTTTGATCACATAGAGAGATGGACTGTAGAGTAGATTGCAGGGGGTGGAGGCTTAGTTACAACAAGCATAGGAAGATTTGGGGGGGATACGTTAGGAGAGGGATGAAGCAAAGCTATTGTTAGGGCCTTAGGGTATGGCAAGGGCATTTGATGAGACCACTAGAGTGCAAAGGGAGCTGATGTGGACATTAAGGGAGGTGACCTATTGGAGGACACATTATGAGCAAATAGCACTAGTAGACCAGAGGGTACTAGATTTTGTAGAGCCATCATAGTTAAGGTGGTCAGGATGAGTGATCTCAGGGGCTTCTATAGCCATGGGTCCACCAACCGAGGTACCACCACCACCAGTACAACCACCATCACTAGGTTCATTAGAGGGGCCTAGTCACAACTATCTTGGATGTTTTGTGGATCGATTTTGATGTATGCCTTAGAGGCACGATGTATTTGGATGGAGACATTGATATATTATACCCTAATAGTTGATATATATTTATATGAGATGGATGTCAATGTATGTATGTGATGGATGCAATGATGTTTTATCGTTTATATGTGTGTTTAAGTTTTCTTATGCATATGGATGAATGTATTGTTTATGATTATGAAAACATGCATGCTGATGTTATATTTATATGTATGGCCTAGTATAGATGGATATATATGGAATAGATGTAAGGATAAGGGTGTTTATTGTTTATGTATATGTTTTGATGTATGGATGGAAATGCTTATATTAATAAATTAATGATGGAAATGGATGAATACTATATAAAATGTAATGGATAAGATTGACATGTGTGCAATAGATGCAAGTGTCAGGGAACAACCATATCAAGAGGAATGCAGACATGGGTGAAGAAGAAGGGGAGAATGAGGTTTGCACATGGATTAATCTAGAACTTAAGAAGGAGAGAGATATGAAGGGGGGGAAGTGATGGAGAGGTTTAGTCCAAACCTTGTTGAAAACTTGTGATAGGGATGTAGAGTTTCAACTCAAACCCACAAGAAGTTTTTTGATCAAGGAGGACAACTAATGGTTATACTTAGAAAGAGAGAAGTCCCACAACATATACCTATAGCACAAGATTTCTGATTTGAAGTGTAAGTTGATCACCTCAGTATAACTAATACTTCTCTGGACATGAGGACTAGGATGGGGTGAAGACTTGAATCATGGAGTCAAAAAGGATGGAAAATGACAAAGGATGGTAGCCAAAACTTTGGCAAAGACACTAGACATGAGCTCTCAATGAGGGATGTAGGGTATCAATCCAAACCCTCTTGAAAATATCCCATACATAAATTCTCTGAAGAGTCTTTAAGATGATGGAGAGAGGGATGGTGATGGATATCTTTGAATGCAATAAATAAAATGTAATGTAGTGAGCACTTATTTTTTAATAGCATGAGATTTTATGCACCAAGGTATAAGGAACCAAGGTGACAATGTATCCCATGCATATGACTGACTCAAAAAAGAAAAAGACAAGAGGTTGGCTCACCATGAGATAGGACAAATGACTATCATTGTACGTACCATGATGAAACAATTAGCAAATAGAAGGATATCCTAGCACCAGGAAAGGCATGTGATGTCCTTGGCGATCCTGATATTAGGGTAACCATGAAGACACAACACTCAGAAATAAAAATGATCATGCCCCTATTACAAACCACCAGAAGCACACCAAGATATTAAGGATCATGGTGACCGTGGGGGTAGAATAGGGGATTCTTAAAAAGAGATAAGATAAGATAACCAAGATAAAAATAAAAAATCATGACACAATTATAATCAATCATTTTTCCAAGGGATGGATGGATGATGCTTGAGATGGGGAATGATATTTCCCACGAAGGCTGATGAGTGAGATAGATAGAGGCCAAAAGGATGTGACAAATTCTTATAGATAGGATTGCTTGAGGATATTCTTGGTTTAGTGCTTATGCAAAGTGAGGTGTGCCTTTGGATATGTGATGTCTTGTTTGAATAAGCTCAGGTAGAGAATAGTGTAGTTGGTTTAAGAGGGTGGATAGTGGGGAGAATGAAGTGGGGTGACTTGATAGAGGAAAGCAACCTTTATCTTGAGGTGTGAACACGGTGCAACCTGTAATCATATATTAATAAAATCATTGGCCAAGGTAGGTGAGGGGTGGGGACAATCAGGAAAGTTGGAAAGCAACATGCTAGGGGATTGGAGGACAATAGAGAAAAAGGGGTTGTTTAAGGCTATGGAATTTTTACCTTATCAGAAACTAAATCATGTATTGGTAAGAATGAATGTAGTTGTCCACCGTAGTTGGTAACATTTCTGACTACATACTCTAAAAAGATCCCTTCTTTGGTGTGTCTAGAGTTGATGTAGTTTGGCAGAGAAAGTGGTGCAACCTACAATCATATAATGTAGGAAAACTACTAGCTGAATGTGGATGAGGGTGGATTTGCCTCAGGTTCAAGTAGAAAGGGAAAAGTTGATTTGATGGTGCAACGTTTCATACATGGGCGGAAAGCGATAGCTCTTGGAACATTGTCTCTTGCTATGATTAGGGGAAATAGAGGAAGATGGGGGTTACACTTTTCTATATAAAACATTTGGGGGACACAGACGTGATTGGATAGTTGAGAGAAAGGTTTCTTTATTAAGAACACCTGTGGAATTGTGGGGAATAAGTGGGATTATGGAATTGTGTGACCAGGTGGGGGAAATGATGGCAATAATCATACAATCTGTTTCCCCTAGATTATGGGTTGGTATTGGATGCAGATGTCTTCTTCCTTGATATTATTAGGGGGATTGTTTCACTTGGTTATTGAAGAGGAAATTTATCTTATTTTAAATTATTGGGTGTTATGTGGGGGGAATAAAAGGTTTATCTAATTTGAAAGGATGCCCCAACTCATCGTGTGTTGTTGTATTAGAAACCAAATCAATTAGCTTCTTACTGCCCATTGGTTGTCTTGATATTTGATAATAGTGAGTGTTTTTAGATTATTGGTTGTGAAGCATGTGGATATGTAAAAAAAAATCTTTAATCCTCAGTGCATAATGATTGAGAAAATTTTCCAGTATGAGGAGAGTGTGCATGTTGTTGATAGGTATCTGTGGGGGAAACTAGGAACTATGAAACAAATGCAAGAGTAATAAAATGTCTTCTAGGAAAGATGGGATAATGAGTTAATTAGACTCTACATGGTATAATAATCTCTTTGATCATGCCCCTATCATGGTAAATGTAGATGCACAAACATGTATATGACCATCTAATCCATGGGGTAAGTGATACTATGGATCAAAATATTAGAGTATGGTATGTAGCTGATGACGATTGATATGAGAAACTAGGGATATAGCTATCAGGCCTAGTTGGATTGGTGGAATTAGGCTAGTGAATGGCATGAGAGTATGTTATTGGGGTGGTGAATGATGACCATCACTAGAAAATAACCTCCTGAAAGGTTGGGGAAGGGTAAAGTGGGGGATGGATTGTGCTACCTCTATTGGATATGTGTGGGATGGGAGAAGTGGGATGGCATGACCTTGCAAGTTTGTTTGGGCATTTCTGATGCATGAGCATCCAGTGGTGTAAGGGCAATCTTGCATCACCCAAAAATATGTTGATTCAAAATCATTGAATTTTTTTCATTTCTTTCCATAATTTGTGTTTCTAGATACCCATTCGCTTGAATAATGATTCAGAACCTTCAAAGTTTCCAACAGGGCTAAGGATACCAAAATATACCAGAATTTACTATTTTTAGTAAGTTTTTATCAGATAAGTTGTTGAGCCCAAAATTTTCCCCAAAGCTTTGAAATAGTCAAATAAGCATTCTTGGTACATTTTAGCTCAAGATCATGTCTGGATTTCAAGATATTAAAGTTTCAATTTTGGGAGGTACCCTGAAAAGTTTTGAAACCAGATATGAGGCACTAGAACATCCCATAACATCCCAAAAAATTGATGGAAATCTGTTTATGGATTTCTATAATGATAGTTCACTTCGTGAGCTTTCTAGGGCTTCAAACGGTTTGTCAATCAGACACCCGGATCAAAAGTTATGCTTCCTGGTGTTGGGAATTAAGGTGTCTCAACCTTGGTAATTCTCTATATTTGTAATGTTTGTATTTATTATTCATTGCCTATGTTGTAAATAATTGGAAATTCCACTTTGTCATATTGTGGGATGTGGCACAGTGATGTGTCAATCCTACATGGATTATGACAACTTGTTATTTTGTCCTCACATGAGGAGATAGGCATCCTACTTAGTGGTAGGAATATTCTACCATGTGTTAGCATCTTCTATGTTGTGTAAGGAATGTTGGACCGAAACGGTTATGACAGATTCCTATGATGAATCTATGACATGTAAGAGTCAAGAATAGAAGGTTGTAAGACAGGTAATGACATGTGTCATGTAGCATCTTTGAATGAGGCATATTTGGGTACCCCAAGGTGGAATATGATGTGTTGTAAGAGAATATGCTATTTATAGCATGTGTATGACATATTCTCTTACAGCTGTAAGTTGTAACCGCTATGACATATTCTATGACGGTCGTAAGTGTCGTAAGAGCATTTGTCATAGCCCATTTTGGAAAGTGGTGACCTCTTTGGAATGGGAGCTATGGACAAGTGTTAGACACATTTTACAATGTTGACCAAGTGTCCCTAGGCATGGGTTTTGGTCCAAGATGCCATATTGGACGCCCATTCCAAGAAAGGTCCAAAATTGCCTTGTATGTTCTATTTAAACAGGTGCTTGGAGATGGAGTTTGTATCACAGGTTTACAGGTATTGTTATGCTGCCAGATTGACTCCAGACATGAGTGTTGAAGACCATTAAAGCTTTCACTGCAAGTGTATTGTAAACATTCTTTCAGATTTGTTAATACATTGTGCAGGTTTCTGAGTGTGGGATTTTTCACCCGATAAGGGTTTTCCCCACCGTAAATCTTTGTCTCTCTTCTTATGTCTTCTTTTTGGATCTTGTGTTTTGCTGCAATATCTCATGTTAATGGTTTAACATTGCTGTAATAGTTAGGATAAAGTTGAATTTGCATAGCCCTCTCCTCAATAGATTAGTGTAGGAAGCGTTTCCACACACCTAGCTTCCTTTCAGTTGGTATCAGAGCTCGATCACCTTTGGTCCTAGTTGTAGGGTAGGGGTTTTTTGAGCTAATCTTAGGTTGAGTGGGAGTCTGTGTAGAGTATTTTGTATCTTATTGTAGCAAGGAGATGGCAGGCACATTAGGAAAGTTTGAAGTAGAGAAGTTCAATGGCAGTAATTTTGAGCTATGGAAGCTCAAAATGGAAGACATGTTAGTTGACTGAGACCTTTGGGAAAGTGTGAATGGAACTAAACCAGCTAAAATGACACAAGCTAATTGGGATCTAAAGGATCAGAAGGCTAAGGGTCTCATAAGACTTAGTCTTGCTAATTCTGTGTTGTTAAATGTCCATGAAGAGACCACTGCAAAACTCCTTTAGAAGAAGTTGGGGGATGTGTATCAAGCCAAATCCCTTGTCAATAAACTTTTCCTGAGAAAGAAGTTGTATTCTCTTCGAATGGAGGATGGATGATCCGTGGCTGAGCATATGAATGCCTTTAATATGCTAGTTGCACAATTAACATCTATTGGTGTAAAGATGGAGGAGGAGGATCAGTGTATGACCCTGCTTTGTTCTCTGCCGGACTCATGGGCTCATCTTGTCATGGCAATTAGAAGCACCACATCCACATTCAAAATGGAAGAGGTGGTTTCTTCATTGTTATCTAAAGAGATGCGGAGAAAGTCTTCTGAGGCAGCCAAAGAAGCACTTAAAGTTCATGGAAGACCCAAAGACAAAGGGAAGAAGAAGGACAAGAAAGCTGAGAAGGGTAGATCCAAATCCCATGGGAGATCCAAATCTCTTGGAAAGTCCAAGGCTCTTTGTTGGAACTGTGGCAAGACTGGGCATTTCTGAAAGGAATGCAAAGAGGAGAAGAAGAAAAAGAAGAAAGCTCCTGATTTAGATTCTGACAAATCACAAGATGATGGTGATGCTTTCATCACATCCCTGGCAACCCATTCATCTGATGATGTGTGGCTAATCGACTCTGGTGTATCATTCCACATGACCTCGCATCGAGACTGGTTCACTAAGTATGAGGAGTTTGATGGTGGAAAGGTGTATCTGGGTGACGACTCTCATCTGAAGATCATTAGTCGTGGAAGAGTCTCTATCTAATTCCCTAATGGTCTAGTGAAGAGGATCTCTGGGGTTATGCACATCCCAATCTTAGCACGGAACCTTCTTTCTATAAGTAGTTTGAATGATGCAGGTGTGCAGGTTGTCTTTTCAAAAGAAGGATGCAAGATGACTAGAGGTTCTATGGTGCTTGCTAAGGGTACTCGGATAGGTACTCTGTTTCAACTAGAAGCATGCATTTCACAATGCAATAGTTCTTCTGACTCAAGGAAGAGGGTAGCAGTCACTTCATCCCCACCATCTGAATGAGCAATGAAGAAATCTATTGTTTCTAGTCTTGATGGTTGTAATCGTGCATTGGAAGTTAAACTTCCTGTAGAAATGACAATGTTATGGCATAAGAGATTTGGCCACATTGGTGAGAAGGGTCTGCATACCTTGAAAAATAAGAACCTCGTTGAGGGGTTAGATGATTATAACCTTGAGTTCAACTTTTGCAAACATTGCATTTATGGAAAATAAAACCGTGTTTAGTTTTACTCAAGTTCTCATAAGTCTTCTGGTGTGTTGGACCTTATTCATTTTGATGTGTTTGGTCCTGTTAATGTTCCTTCATTATCAAAATATGTATACTTTGTATCTTTTATAGATGATTACAATAGAAGGACATGGATTTATTTTCTCAGATGTAAATCTGAAGTCTATAGCAAGTTTAAGGAGTTTAGAGCCTTTGCTAAGAATCAGATTGGCAAAAAGATTAAATGTTTGAGAAATGACAATGGTGGTGAGTTCTATTCTACAGAATTTGATAAGTACTGCAAGGAACTTGTGATTGAAAGGCATAAGATAACTCCATACACTCCACAGTAAAATGGAGTTGCAGAGAGGATGAATAGGACACTGATGGAGAAGGCTAGGAGTATGCTTAGTGGAGCTGATCTAGAACAAAAGTTTTGGGCTGAAGCTATTGCCACTGCTTGCTATCTAGTAAATAGATCTCCTACATCAACTCTTGTTGGAAAGACACCCATGGAGGTGTGGTCTGGTAGAAAGCCTTCAGTAAGGCATCTTTGTGTTTTTGGTTGTGAGGCATATGCACATGTGCCTAGGGAGAAGCGGTCAAAGTTGGAGAACAAAGCTGTTAAGTGTATCTTCATCGACTACGGTGTTGGTGTGAAAGGATACAAGCTTTAGGATCCTGTGGCTGAAAAAGTGTTGTATAGCAGAAGTGTCATCTTCAGAGAGCTTACACCTTCTTCCACTGTTTTGTAGCCAGAAGAAAAAGAAAAGAAAGAGGATGTTGTTCAGTTTCCTCTCACCCCTGAGAAGACTGAACAGAAAGACAATGTTGGACCTGATGATGAGGAGAGCTCTAGCAGCTCTAAAAGCTCAAATGAAGAACCTAAACCTCAACCTTAGCTCTTGATGAGGTCTACACAGATAAGGAAGCAACTTGAAAGGTTTGGTTTTACATTGCTTGATTCTAGTTGTGCTTATGCTTTGCTTACTAACAGTGATGAACCTAGAATTGTATTAGAGGCTTTGGATATGAAGGATGCAGGTTCTTGGAAGGAGGCCATGGAGGAAGAAATGGCTTCTTTGGATAAGAATCAAACTTGGGACTTGGTGCCTTTGCCTCTTGGATGGAAACCCATTGATGCGAATGGGTGTTCAAGAAGAAGATTGGTGCAGATGGCAGTATTGAGAAATATAAGGCCAGATTGGTTGTGAAGGGGTATTCACAAGTGGAGGGTATAGATTATGGTGAGATCTTCTCTCCTGTTGCAAAGATGACATCCATTTGATTCTTGTTGTCACTCGCAGCAACTTATGACTTAGAGGTAGAATAGATGGATGTGAAGACAACTTTCCTTCATGGTGACTTGGAGGAAGAAATCTACATGTCACAGCCAGAGCATTACATGGTAAAAGGTAAAGAAAATTTGGTTTTCAAACTTAAGAAGTCTTTGTATGGTTTGAAGCAATCCCCTAGGAGATGGTATTTGAAGTTTGATGCCTTTGTGTTGTCAATTAGATTTGTGAGATTGAAATTAGATCATTGTGTGTATTGTAAATTTGATGGTGATCGTATTCTCATTGTTGCATTGTATGTTGATGACATGTTGCTCATTGGGAAGGGTAAGAATATGATTTCTAATTTTAAATCTTAGTTGTTAGCTCAATTTGAAATGAAAGATTTAGGGGCAGCCAAGTACATTCTAGGTATGGAAATCAGAAGAGACAGAACCAACAAAAAACTTTGGTTAAGCCAGAGTAAGTATGTGAAGTCCGTGTTGGATAGATTCAGCATGGCAAATTGTAGACCATTGTGTGTTCCTATTTCTTTGGGGACAAAGTTGTCTATTGAGGATTGTCCAAAATCTCCTAGTGAGGTGGAGGACATGAGCAGGGTACCTTATGCTAGTGTTGTTGGTAGTTTGATGTATGCAATGGTCTGCACAAGACCAAACATTGCCCAAGCAGTGGGAGTCCTTAGTCGATTTATGGCTAATCCTGGATGGGTTCATTGGGATGCAGTGAAGTGAGTGTTCAGATATTTGAGGGGTACTTCTGAGTATTCCATTTGTTATCATGGTAATGTTTCAGGACCTTTGCATTCTATTGATATTCATGGATTTGTGGATTCAGATTGGGCAGGTGACATTGACAGCAGGAGATCCACCAGTGCTTATGTTTTTACACTATTTGGTGGTGCTATTAGTTGGATGAGTAAGCGACAACCAGTTGTTGCTTTGTCCATGACAGAAGATGAGTACATGGTAGAAACTCATGCTTGTAAGGAAGCCATTTGGCTTAAGAGATTGTGTTCAGATATTGGTGTTGATGCAGGTTAGATCATGATCAGTTGTGACAGTCAGAGTGTAATTTGCCTTGCAAAGAATCCAAATTTCCATGCTAGAACCAAGCACATTGATGTTTAGTTTCACTTCGTGAGGGACATGGTTGAGGATGGAAAGGTAAATTTGGAGAAGGTAGATACTTTGAAGAATGTTGCAGATGCATTGATGAAACCAGTGGGCACAGAGAAGTTCAGATGGTGTTCAGAGTCTATGGGCCTCTCGGCCTATAGCAGTTAAATCCTATTTTTCATTAGCTCTTACAAGGTGTTCGACAAGTGGGAGAATGTTGGGAATTAAGGTGTCTCAACCTTAGTAATTCTCTACATTTGTAATGTTTGTATTTATTATTCATTCCCTATGTTGTAAATAATTGGAAATTCCACTTTGTCATATTGTGGGATGCGGCACAGTGATGTGTCAATCCTACATGGATTATGACAACTTGTTATTTTGTCCTCACATGAGGAGATAGGTGTCCCACTTAGTGGTATGAATATTTTGCCATGTGTCAGCATCTTCTATGTTGTGTAAGGCATTTTTGACCGAAACTGTTATGATGGATTCCTATGACGAATCTATGACATGTAAGAGTCGAGAATAGAAGGTTGTAAGACAGGTAATGACATGTGTCATGTAGCATCTTTGAATGAGGCATATTTGGTTACCCCAAGGTGGAATATGATGTGTTGTAAGAGAATATGCTATTTATAGCATGTGTATGATAGATTCTCTTACAGCTGTAAGTTTTAACCACTATGACAAATTCTATGACGATCGTAAGTGTCGTAAGAGCATCTGTCATAGCCCATTTTGGAAAGTGGTGACCTCTTTGGAATGGGAGTTGTGGACAAGTGTTAGACACATTCTACAATGTTGACCAACTATCCCTAGGCATGGGTTTTGGTCCAAGATGCCATATTGGATGCCCATTCCAAGAAAGGTCCAAAATTGCCTTGTATGTTCTATTTAAACAGGTGCTTGGAGATGGAGTTTGTATCACAGGTTTACAGGTACTGTTATGCTGCTAGATTGACTCCAGACACAAGTGTCGAAGACCATTGAAGCTTGCATTGCAAGTGTATTGTAAACATTCTTTCAGATTTGTTAATACATTGTACAGGTTTCTGGGTGTGGGGTTTTTCACCTGATAAGGGTTTTCCCCACCATAAATCTCTGCCTCTCTTCTTTTGTCTTCTTTCTGGCTCTTGTGTTTTGCTAAAATATCTCATGTTAATGGTTTAACATTGTTGTAATAGTTAGGATAAAGTTGAATTTGCATAGCCCTCTCCTCAATAGATTAGTGTAGGAAGCATTTTTGCACACCTAGCTTCCTTTCACCTGGAAGATGACCTATTTTTGAAGGGAGATGCAAATTTTAAAATTTAGTTGTTGGCCACCAAAAAGGGCTATTAATGACTATTTTGGGAACCTTGGGAAGTAGTAGAGATAAGGGGGAAAGTGTAGAGTCATGAATAGGTGGGAAAATAGAAACCCTAGCTGATTTGGGGTTACAGAAGGCTGAAGATTCTAGAGTCTTGAGAGAGGGAAGTTGTAATGTGTTACAGCCTATGGGGGATTCATCCTCTAATTGTATTTGAGCTTCTATAATGTAATGGGTTGTCCAAATCAATAAAAGAACATTTTATTTTCTATGCACAATTTTTATTGTTGTGTTTTATGATTTACCCCCTTCATCAATTTCTTCTCTATACTCTTAGCTGAGAGTCTTAGTAAATGGTACAAATTTGGATGATGGATTTTGATGGTGGTGTAGATGGTGAAGTTAGGAAAAGATATCCTAAAGGATAATGAGCCTGACTTCTACACATGATGTTTGTGAGTAGGTTTTAATCATGGTACTTGTCCAAGGTGCCACAAAAAGTGGTTTTCACCATAGGACATATTATTTCTGTTTACTATTTTTTTAATTTTTTTGATGTTTTTGGATTTTTTGATCACTTTTTTGAATTTGTTTTGTATTTTTGATTGGGATGTCCAACAAATTGATGAAGGGGGTAAATCACAAAACACACAATAATAGAAATTGAACACAAAAAATAGAACTTTCTTTTATTGATCTGGGCAACTCATTACATTACAGAAGCTCAGTTATAATCAAAAGATGAATCCTCTACTGGTTGCAACACATTACAGCTTTCCCAACCTCAAGACTCTAGAATCTTCAGCCTTCTATAACCCCAAATCAGCTAGGGTTTCTATTTTCCCACCTATTCTTGACTCTACACTTGCCCCCTTAACTCTACAACTACCCAGGGTTCCCCAAATAGTCATAAATAGCACTTTTTGGCGGCCTCCAGCTAAATTTCAAAATTTGCAACTCCCTCCAAAAGTAGGTCAACTTCTGAGAAGCATAACTTTTGGTCCGAGTGTGTGATTGGCAAATCATTTTAAGTGTCGAAAAGATCACAATGTGAACTATCACACCAAAAATTGTAAACAGATTTCTGTCAACTTTTTAGGACATTATGGGATGTTTTAGCACCTCATATCTCGTTTCAAAAATTTTCAGGGGCTTTTCAGAAATCAAAAACTTTAATATCTTTCAGCTCACAAATGATCTTTGCCTAATTCTTTCTCCAAAGGTCTTATATTTTTGTTATGTAACTTTCTGCAAGTTTCCACTTCAATCCATGCCAAAATGCAAACTTTCCTAAAATAGCAGGTAAACTTTCCAAAATTGGCAGTTTGCTATTTTTAGTAGTTTTAGAAAAACTGAAAGTCCTACATCATTATTCAGGATATTATGGAACTAGAAATACTAATTATGAAAAGAAATGAAAACAACTTTAATGATTTTGAAGCAACATCTTTTTGGGTGATGCAAGATTGCCTTTTCACCACTGGATGCTCCTGCATCAGACACCTAGGGTAATTTGAGAAGTGACCCTATCACGTCTCAGGTGTTTGTTTGAGGATAACCCAAATGGTCAACCTATGCCTTAGACAACCAAGAAGAATCTTCAATAGGCCTTCCTTTCCATTTCACCAAATATTCTTCATATTGGCTCTTCCAAGTACTTCTTCCCACACAGCTATCCAAGATCTCTTCTATCTCCTCTATTGAAGTAGATGCCGGAATACTCCACTGTTCTGATGTTGGTCCATCCTTTGTTCCACCTTCATGATATTCTAATAAATCAGCAATGTTGAAAATAAGGGAAATATTGATCCCACTCGGCAGCTCTACCTCATATGCATTTCCTGAATCATGCTTCTTCAGGATTCTGCACAGTCCAAATTTCTTCATTTTCATCTTATTGTATGTTCCAATTGGGCACCTTTCTTTTCTCAAGTGAACCATGACTTCCTCTCCTACTTGGAACTCATTATATCTCCTCTTCTAATTTGCCTTAGCCTTGTACTGAATATTCATCTTATTAATGTGCTTTCTCACCTCTTCATGCAAATTCTTCAGATGTTCTACAAAGTCTTCAACTTCGGCACTTGTCTTTTCTCCATTGTCCATCTTTCTTAACTCAGAAGCATTTCTTAGGCTATTGCCATATACAATCTAGAATGGTGATTTACCAGTACTCCTATTGACATAATTATTGTAAGCAAATTTTGCCTGTGGTAAAATCAAATCCCATCCCTTGGGCTTATCTCCTACTAAGCATCATAACAGGTTACCCAAACTCCTATTCACCACTTCAGTCTGTCCATCAGTCTGTGGATGGTGTGTAGAACTGAACTTCAAATTTGTCTTCAACTTCTTCCACAATGTCCTCCATAAATAACCAACAAACTTGGTATCTCAATCTGAAACTATGCTCTTTGGTAGACCATGTAGTCTCACCACTTTCCTGAAAAATAACTCTGCAATATGAACAACATCATTAGTCTTCTTACAAGGAATAAAATGTGCCATCTTCGAGAATCTGACCACCACCACAAAAATAGAATCATGTCCTCTCTGTGTCCTTGGTAAACCAAGAATAAAATCCATACTAATATCATCCCATGGCTTCTTTGGTACAGGTAAAGGCTCATATAGCCCTGTATTCTGACATGTTCTTTTTTCCATCTAACACACTCTGCAACTCTGCACAGATTTTCTCACATCTTGCTACAATTGTGGCCAGTAATAATGTTCACCAACAATAGCAATGGTCTTATCTCAACCAAAGTGTCCATCTAATCCTCCACTATGCTTCTCCTTAATTAGGTTCTCTCTCATGGAACTCCTCGGAATGCACAACTGGCTTCCTCTAAACAACATGCCATCTTGGATTATGAAATCCAACCATTTTATCCTATTCAAAGTAACAGGTTCTAGACAAGCTTTCTAGGCCTCTGCAAAATCTAGATCTTTAGGATACAAACTTTTGAGTTCATCAAACCCAACAACCTCTATCTTCGTTTATTTCAACAAATTTTGCCTTCTGCTCAAGGCATCTGCAACTTTGTTGGACTTCCCACTCCTATGCTTCAAAACAAAAGTATAACTCTGCAAAACTCAACCCATTTTAAGAGCCTTTGATTTAACTTCCCTTGACTATTAAGATATTACAAAGCCTGATGATCAGTATATAAAACAAACTCTTTTAGAAACAAATAATGTCTCCATTTCTTCAAAGCCTGAACTATTGCATAAAACTCCTGATCATAAACATAATACTTTTTCTTGGCATCATTAAGCTTCTCACTAAAATAGGTAATGGACTTACCTTCTTGACTCAGAATAGCTCCTATACCACTACCACTAGCATCACAATCTACTTAAAATACCTTATTGAAATCTGGAAGTGCCAAAATAGGTTGTTCTACGACTTTCTGCTTCAATGTATCAAAGCTCTTGTCTACTCCTTTAGTCCATCTAAACTCTTTTCTATCCCCTCTCATTGTCTCAGTTAGGGGTGCACAAATGCTGCTAAAATTCTTAATAAACTTTCTGTAAAAACTTACCAAACCATGAAAAGATCTTACCTCAGAAGCACTCCTTGGCATAGGTCATTCAATGATAGCCCTCACCTTCTCTGGGTCCATCTTAAGACCTTCCTCTGAGACAACAAATCTCAGGTATACCAACTTCTTCTTTGCAAAACTACATTTCTTCAGATTGATCAACAACTTCTCCTCCCTCGACTTCTCTAAAACTCTTTTGATATGCATCAAATGCTCATCCCAAGTCTTACTGAATATCAAAATGTCATCTAAATAAACAATAACAAAACTTCCCAAAAATTCTTTCAGTACCTCATTCATGAGCCGCATGAATGTGCTCGGTGCATTGGTTAGCCCAAATGGCATGACTAATCACTCATACAAACCCTCCATTGTCTTGAAGGTTGTCTTCCATTCATCTCCTTCTTTGATTTGAATCTGGTGATACCCACTCTTCAGATCAATCTTCGTGAAGTACTTGGCTCCACTCAAACAATCCATTATGTCATCCATTCTGGGCAATGGAAATATGTACTTGATTGTGATCTTGTTGATGGCTCAGGAATCTGTACACATCCTCCACTCTCCATCTTTCTTTGGTGCTAGTACTATAGGTACCGCACATGGACTTAGGCT
The DNA here is from genome assembly GCA_027924645.1 of Cunninghamia lanceolata. Lineage (NCBI taxonomy): Eukaryota > Viridiplantae > Streptophyta > Pinopsida > Cupressales > Cupressaceae > Cunninghamia > Cunninghamia lanceolata. The sequence continues at coordinate 7,861,700 of BSBN01001344.1, read as the reverse complement.
CTCCCTTATCAGTCCCTTCCTTAACAACTCATGAACTTGTCTGTTCAACTCTTCATTCTCTGTTGGAGTCATTTTGTGGGCTACCTTATTTGGCAAACTAGCTCTTGGTATCAAATCCATTTGATGACTTATCTTCCTCACAGGTGGTAAACCTTTTGGTACATTATCAAAGACAATATCTTGAGATTCTTCCAACATTTCTGAGACTTCTACTTGTACATCTTCACATTTCTCTTGACTAACCTTAGGAATCAATGCAAAGCAATGACACTCATGCTTCATACCCTCCAAAAACTTTCTACCATCTACCAAGCAAATTCTGGCAGTGCTACATACCTTTTCTTCCACCTCCTTCAAGGGCTTCAACTTATGACAGAGTCCACCCTTTGTTAGGGAGTATGTGTTTGCATGGTCATCATGGACAGTGCTCCTATCATACTACCACGGCCTCCCCAATAACATATGACATGCATCCATCGCTATGATGTCACACAACACCTCATCATGGTAGTCACCAATCTTGAACTTCACTAAACACTACTCATTGACCAAAGCTCTATGGTCCTTCTGCAACCATGCAATCCGGTATGGATGCGGATGCTTTCTTCTTGTCAACTTCAACTTGTCAACCATCTCCTCTGAAACAAGATTATCAATGCTTCCACTGTCAATAATAATATCACAACACTTACCTTCACATTTGCACCTTGTGCGGAATAAACTCTTCCTCTGATTGGGTTCTTTCTCATCATTCAACAAAGTTCTTCTGACAACTAGGGTTTCTCCCCTCTCTACATCTTCGGAGCGCTCAGACTGTGCATCTTCATCCACATGTACAACTCGTGCATTACCTTTAGGTCTTCTATTCATCCTTCCTTGATGTTGCGGACACTCGTATGCTTGATGTCCTTCTTTTCCACATTGCAAACATGTTCCTCTGAAACCTCCTCTTCTAGGTCCTTGCCCAAGTCTACCTCTTCCTCTTCCTCTTTGCTCATCATTATTTTGGTCACGACGGCGGTAGGTATTATCTCCTCTCTGATTTCGACTGGTTCCAGCTTCTTCACTTTTCTTTGGATCTTCATTTCGGCCTCTATAGGGTCTTCCACCAGTCCTTCTGCCTTGACCTCTTCCCCTTTGCTTGCTTTCAAATCTCTTATTCAACTTCTCTTCCACCTTCAGGGAAAACTGGTATGCATCTTCTATGGTGGTCATTCTGACCAAGCTCAACTCTTCTTGAATACTTGGCCTCAACCCATTAATGTAACGGGCTACCTTCTCCTTGTTGGCCTCTCCATGGCCTATCCTGATAGTGATCTTATAAAAATCTTCTGTATACTCCTTAACAGACTTATTACCTTGCTTCAATCCTTGCAGCTTCTTCAGCAACTCCATCTCATAGTCCACAAGAATGAACTACTTCTTCAATTTCTCCACCATCCGATACCATCTGGTAATCTTTGCTTTTCCTCTTCTATTTCTCTCTAACTAGACCTCCTTCCACCAAATACTGGCATGCCCCTTCAACTTTGTCTTTGCAAACTTGACCCGTTCTGGGTCTTCCACATCTTTATACTCGAAATACTCATCCATATCATTGATCCAATCAATAAGTTGTTCTGGATTCAAATCTCTAAAATAGGTAGAAACTTCGATCCTAGGCCTCTTTCCAATCTTTGAAATGGCCCTCAACAACCTAACTTTTGCAGGATCTCCCGTAGCTTCTTGTTCTTCCTCAAATAGCTCTTCTTCAGCTTCATCTTCGCTTTCCTCTCTCCTTCTTGGATCGAACCCTCTTCACAGCTCCTCTTGCAATGCATCAATTTGTCTTTGCAGGGCTCTAAAACCCTCTTCCGTCAAAGCATTCCTCCCACCATAGTTTCTTCGTGGAGGCATCTTGATCTCTACAGCAAACCCACAACCTCAGGTCCTGGTGCAAACTACCTTACAGTCGGCGATCTGTCTACACACTCAAGAACCCTTGCTCTGATACCACTTGATGAAGGGGGTAAATCATAAAACACACAATAATAGAAATTGCACACAGAAAATAGAATGATATTTTATTAATATAGGAAAAACATTACATTACAGAAGCTCAAATACAATCAGAGGATGAATCCCCTACATGCTGCAACACATTACAACTCCCTCTCTCAAGACTCTAGAATCTTCAGCCAGGATGAATCCCCAAATGAACTAGGGTTTCTAATTTCCCACCTTTCTTGACTCTACACCTTCCCCCTTAACTCTACTACCCTAAGGGTTCCCAAAAATGGTCATATATAGCCCTTTTTGGTGACCACCAACTTAATTTCAAAATTTGCATCTCCCTCCAAAAATAGGTCAATTTCGTGGGGCCATAACTTTCGATCTGACTGTTGGATTTTCAATTATAATAACTTTTTGGAAAGCTCTAGAAAAGATGATGGTGCACAATCTATATTGAAAGGTAGACTGCTTGGGTTTCCCACCAAATTTTAGGCCCATCTGGAGCCTTTAAGTGCCTCAAATTTGACTTTGAATATTTCAATAGGATTTTTAGAATTTGAAATTTTAATATCTCACAAATGACAAATGATATTGAAGTGATTTCTTCACCATTAGCTTCAATTCACCATTCTGGAGGTCCGTGCAAGATTTTGTATCCAACCGTGCACAAATGCAAACTTACTAAAAATAATAACCCTGCTGGACTTCCCACTCCTGTGCTTCAAAATAAAAGTATAACTCTGCATAAACTCAACCCATTTTAAATACCTTTGATTTAACTTTCCTTGACTATCAAGATACTGCAAAGCCTAATGATCAGTATATAAAACAAACTCCTTTGGCAAGAAATAATGTCTCCATTTCTTCAAAGCCTGAACTATTGCATAAAACCCCTAATCATAAACATAATACTTTTTCTTGGCATCATTAAGCTTCTCACTAAAATAGGCAATGGGCTTACCTTCTTGGCTCAAAATAGCTCTTATAGAACTACCACTAGCATCACAATCTACTTGAAATACCTTATTAAAATCTGGAAGTGCCAAAATAGGTTGCTCTGTGACTTTTTGCTTCAATTTATCAAAGCTTTTATCTGCTCCTTTAGTCCATCTAAACTCTTTTCTATCCCCTCTCATTGTCTCAATTAGGGGTGCACAAATGCTACTAAAATTCCTGATAAACTTTCTATAAAAACTTGGTAAACCATGAAAAGATATTACCTCAAAAGCACTCCTCGGTGTAGGCCATTCAATGATAGCCCTTACTTTTTCTGGGTCCATATTAAGATCCTCTTCTAAGACAACAAATCCTAGGTATACCAACTCCTTTGCAAAACTACATTTCTTCAGATTAATCATCAACTTCTCCTCCCTCAGCTTCTCTAGAACTCTTCTGATATGCATCAGATGCTCATCCCAAGTCTTACTGAAAATTAAAATATCATCCAAATAAACAATAACAAAACTTCCCAAAAATTCTTTTGGTACCTCGTTTATGAGCCGCATGAATGTGCTCGGTGCATTGGTTAGCCCAAATGACATGACTAACCACTCATACAAACCCTCCTTTGTCTTGAAGGCTGTCTTCCATTCATCTCCTTCTCTGATTTGGATCTGGTGATACCCACTCTTCAGGTCAATCTTTGTGAAGTACTTGGCTCCACTCAAACAATCCATTATGTCATCCATTCTATGTAATGGAAATTTGTACTTGATCATGATCTTATTGATGGCTCGAGAGTTTGTACACATTCTCCACTCTCCATCTTTCTTTGGTGCTAGTACTGTAGGTACCACACAGGGACTTAGTCTCTCTCTTATCAATCCCTTCCTCAACAACTCCTGAACTTGTCTGTTCAACTCTTCACTCTCTACTAGAGTCATTACATGGGATACCTTATTTGGCAAACTAGCTCCTAGTATCAAGTCCATTTGATGACTTATCCTCCTCACTAGTGGTAAACCTTCTGGTACATTATCAGAGATAATGTCTTCAAATTCTTCCAACATATCTAAAACTTCTGCTGGTACATCTTCACATTTCTCTTGACTAATCTTAGGAATCAATGCAAAGAAATGATGCTCATGCTTCATACCCTCCAAAAATTTCCTACCATCTACCAAGCAAATTCTGGCAGTACTACATACCTTTTCTTCCACCTCCTTCAAGGGCTTCAACTTATGACAAACTCCATCCTTTGTTAGGGAATATGTGTTTGCATGTCCATCATGGACAGTGCTCCTATCATACTGCCACGACCTCCCCAACAGCATATGACATGCATCCATTAGTATGATATCACACAGTACCTCATAATGGTAGTCCCCAATCTTGAACTTCACTAAACACTACTCATTGACCAAAGCTCTATGGTCCTTCTGCAACCATGGAATCCGATATGGATGTGGATGCTTCGTTCTTGTCAACTTCAACTTGTCAACCATCTCCTCTGAAACAAGATTGTCAATGCTTCCACTGTCAATAATAATATCACAACACTTACCTTCACATTTGCACCTTGTGCGGAACAAACTCTTCCTCTGATTTGGTTCTTTCTCCTCATTCAGCAAGGTTCTTCTAACAACTAGGGTTTCTCTCCTTTTAGCATCTTCAGAATGCTCAAAATGTGCATCTTCATCTACATGTGCAACTCGTGCATTACCTTTAGGTCTTCTATTTGTCCTTCTTTGATGTTACGGACACTTGTATGCTCGATGCCCTTCTTCTCCACATTGGAAACAGTTTCCTATGAAACCTCCTCTTCTGGGTCCTTTCCCAGGTCAGCCTCTTCCTCTTTGCTCACCATTGTTCTGGTCACAAGGGCAGTAGGCATTATCCCCTCTTTGATTTTGACTGGTGCCCACTTCTTTACTTTTCTTTTGATCTTCATTACAGCCTCCATAGGGTCTTCCACCAGTCCTTCCACCTTGACCTCTTCCCCTTTGCTTGCTATCAAATCTTTTATTTAGCTTCTCTTCCACCTTCAGGGAAAAATGGTACGCATCTTCTATGATAGTCATTCTAACCAGGCTCAACTCCTCTTGAATACTCGGCCTCAACCTATTAATGTAATGGGCTACCTTCTCCTTGTTGGGTTTTGCATGGCCTGTCCTGATAGTAATTTTATAAAACTCTTCTGTATACTCCTTTATAGACTTGTTACCTTACTTTAGTCCTTGTAGCTTCTTCAGTAACTCCATCTCATAGTCCACAAGAATGAACTACTTCTTTAGTTTCTCCACCATCTGATCCCATCTGGTGATCTTTCCTTTTCCTCTTCTGTTCCTCTCTAATTTGACCTCCTTCCACCAAATATTGGCATGGCCCTTCAACTTTATTTTTGCAAACTTAACCCGATTTGGGTCCTCCACATCTTCATACTTGAAATACTCCTCCATGTCATTGATCCAATCAATAAGTTGTTCTGGATTCAAATCTTCAGAACATGTAGAAATTTTGATCCTAGGCCTCTTTCTGATCTTCAAAATGGCGTTCAACAACCTAACTTTTGCAGGATCTCTAGCAGCTTCTTGTTCTTCCTCAGATAGCTCTTCTTCAGCTTCATCTTCGCTTTCTTCTCTTGTCCTTGGCTCAAACCCTCTTCATAGCTCCTCTTGCAATGCATTGATTTGCCTTTGTAGGGCTCTAAAACCCTCTTCCATCAAAGCATTCCTCCCAACATGATTTCTTCATGGAGGCATCTTGGTCTCCGCAGCAAACCCACAACCTCAGGTCCTAGTGCAAACTACCTCACGATCGGCGATCTGTCTACACACTCAAGAACCCTTGCTCTAATACCACTTGATGAAGGGGGTAAATCACAAAACACACAACAACAAAAATTGAACACAGAAAATAGAACTTTCTTTTATTGATCTGGGCAACTCATTACATTACAAAAGGTCAATTACAATCAGAGGATGAATCCTTTACTGGCTACAACACATTATAGCTTTCCTGACCTCAAGACTCTAGAATCTTCAGCCTTCTGTAACCCCAAATCAGCTAGGGCTTCTTTTTTCCCACATATTCTTGACTCTACACTTGCCCCCTTAACTCTACTACTACCCAGGGTTCCCAAAATAGTCATAAATAGCACTTTTTCGCGGCCTCTAGCTAAATTTTGAAATTTGCAACTCCCTCCAAAAGTAGGTCTTCCGAGAAGCATAACTTTTGATCTGGGTGTCCGATTGATGAACTATTTTAAGTGTCAGAAAGCTCGTGATGTGAACTATCACCTAAAAATATGTAAACAAATTTCCATCAACTTTTTGGGACATTATTGGATGTTTTAGTGCCTCATATCTTGTTTCAAAAATTTTTAGGGGCTTTTCGGAAAACAAAAACTTTAATATCTTTCAGCTCACAAATGATCTTTGCCTGATTCCTTCGCCAAAGGTCTTATATTTTTGTTATGTAACTTTTTGCAAGTTTCCGCTTCAATCTGTGCCCAAATGCAAACTTTCCTAAAATAGTAGGTAAACTTTCCAAAATTGGCAATTTGCTATTTTTAGTAGTTTTAAAAAAATTGAAAGTCCTACATCATTATTTAGGATATTATGGAACCAAAAATACTAATTATGGAAAGAAATGAAAGCAACTATAATGATTTTGAAGCAACATCTTTTTGGGTGGTGCAAGCTTACCTTTACACCACTGGATGCTCCTGCATCACAAACTAAGCATGGAACTTCTTGAGATGAATGATGTTTAGGGGCTCTTCCAGTTCTTCTCCTTCTGGTGTGGCTAGCTTGTAATCTCCAAAGTTGTATTTAGCAACAACCACATAAGGACCCAGCCAATTATGCTCAAATTTTCCTTTTCTTTCTTACTCTTGGAGATTTCTCTAATTTTCCATGAGGACTAGGTCGCCAACCTCAATCTATCATGCTTTGATCTTCTTATTATAATGCTTGTGGAGTTTATTTTGGTAAGCCTAGAGGTGTGTCAAGGCATTGAGGTGTCATTCATCAAGAATCTCTAATTCATGTAGGCATGCAACCCAATATTCTTCCCCACTGATGATGTGACACAAAGATATGCGCAAGGAGGGAAGCTTGATCTGAATTGGTAAGATGGCTTCGGTGTTGAATACTAGGGAGTATGGTGTAGCACCTATAGGTGTGTGAATGCTGGTGTGGTAAGCCCAAAGAGCGGGATGAATGTGGAGGTGCTAGTCATGACCAGTTTCATTAAACTTTTAAGGATTTTTAGCAAGGTTTTATTAGTTGGCTCTACTTAACCATTACCTTAAGGGTAGACCAATGGTGTTAGATGTGGAAGCATTCACAAAGAGTGCAAATGTCATGGTTCTTAAATGATTTTATGTTATCTGGGATAATGGTTGAGGGAATACCACATCGGCAGATGATATGGTATAGGATGAATTTGGATATTTAGGATCTAGTGGTGTATGTAAGGGGAATGGCTTCTACCAACTTTGTAAAATACTCTGTGGTGGTGATAATGAATTTATGACCATCAGAAGAGGGGGGATGGGTTTTTACAATGAGATCGAAGCCCCATTGTGAGAAGGGCCAAGGTGTTACATTGGGTTGCAATTCCTATGATGGAGTGTGAATTAGGTTTTCATGCTATTGAAATGGCTTAAACTTCTTGACATATTCACAAGCATCATGTTTCATAGTAGTCCAATAATACCATGTGCATAAAATCTTGTTTGCTACGGCTAAACCACTAGTATGAGTGCCACAGATACCAGCATGCACCTCTTGAAGTACAAGATGAGCCTATTCATTATTTAGACACTATAGGAGAGAAACATCATAGCTTGTACAGTAAAGGGTATTGGCAAGGATGGTGTAGCGAGAATCACATTGGATGAAAGTTTTTTGTTGACATGTGGATAGGTTGGGTGCAAGGGTGTGGTCATGTAGATAAGTGTAAATATCATGGTACCAGGGGGATTCAGGACCAACAATGTCACAAACAAATTTGGACTCTGGAACATAATAGACGAGAATCAGGAGTTGCTTAACCAAGAATTCACACCATTGGCTATCATGTGACATATCTAGAAGAGACACAATGGTTGCCATTGTTTTTGAAGCTTTGTTCTAAAGGTGAGACACCTGCTCAAATTGAATAGTTGTAAAATATTTCTTGAAATCATCAACGATTCACTTGTAAGGTATTATCTTGTCATCCTTTGTATGATATTCATCATTAACCTACTTGATGACCAACTGGGATTCTCCATAAACTTGCAATTGGTGGATGTTCCATTCGACAACAATCTTGAGACCTATAATAAGAGCTTCATATTCTTCCATGTTGTTCGTGCAAGGAATTCCCAACCACAATGCCTTAGGTATGAAGTCTCCTTGAGGGGTGACAAATAGAATGACATCGCTAATGCCATGACTTGTGAATGACCCATCAAAATAGAGTTTCCAAGTATTTTGGTATGTTATAGTGAAGATGGATTCATTTGAAAATTCTATGTGAAATGGTTCATGGTCAATTAATGGGGCCTTTGCGAGTTGATCTACCACAACCTTGTTGAACACCCAAAGTACTGAGAGGGGGGGTGACTCAGTACTATATTAAACTTCTTGTTTATTAAATTAGTAATCCATTTACCACATGTAATAACAAAGAAAATTAAACATAGAAGAAACAACCAAAATCCATCACACATGAACACTAGGATTATTGTGTGGAAAACTCAAAACTGGGAAAAACCACAATGAGTGTTAGCTCACAATATATTATGTAGGAACAATATTGAATTACAAGAAGGCTCACTGCCTAGGGCTCACTGGCCAAAGAAAATGCTCACTACAAGAATGGCTCACTGCCTAGAGAAAGAAAAAGAAGGAAGAATGGCTCACTACCAAGTTGAACTACTCAGATTGCATCTACACATGCATGAATGCAGCTCCAATGAATGCTCAAAATACTGTCTCAAAACTCTTCATCTTGACTCCTCTATTTCATTACTCTACTTTTACATTAAGCAAGATCTCTCTTCTTCTACTCTTGTTTCCTACTTTGTACTTCACATATTTTACACATTCAAATTCGCATCTCATCCCTCAAACACTGAGTTCAATCCCATATATATATCCATAACAATCAAAATCTTCATATTAGGTTAGACTAGTAAAGTGTACCGAGTAGTCATGCATTATGTAGCTTATCAGCCAAAATCATTTACCAAAATACATACCAGATCAAAAAAACACTTGAATCATATTCACATATGTCGACTCCATCCATATAATTACTTAGGATAAGATTCCAAAGAACAAAACTTACCGCACACACATCATATTTTCATGTCAACCTTAATCGTAGAATGTCACTAGTTCAGTGCAACTGTCAGACTACATCTTCCACTGTGGACCACAAGACTTGCTCAAATCCATATTAGAGACTCTTCACATATCATATATCATACCTCTAGAATTGTAAAGAAAAATATTCTTTTATAGTAGAATGCAGACCACAAGAACACATGCTCTGTCACAGTCAAGTTCTGTCAGATCAAGTAGCGATACTTAGGCATTCATAACTGACTCTCTAGTGGAACTCAAAAATTGCAACCCTAGATATAGATACTTCATACATGTGTTTACAATACCTCAAAACTGCATAACAAAATGTGTAACAGTGGAGGAATGCGGACCAATTCAGTTGAGTGTTCTGTTATGATTTCCTATGTTCTCTGCACTATCAGACTTAGACTTTTTGAAGATAGACTTCCGGTACTAATCAAGAACTAAAATCTTGGACAAATGATCATTTGAGGACTGTGAACAACATACCTAAACCGCATGATATGATCTTCTACTACAGACCAATACCAGCTCAATTACTATCTCCATGTTGCTGCTTCAGTATACTACCAACACTTAACCCAAAATGGCTAAGTCTTCTTCCCCAGACCAAAAACACTATTCCTTTGCTTGTTGCCATCAATGAAAACATCTTCATACATCATGCACAAACACTCTTCATCATATTAGCAGTGTCTCTCTCCTTATGATGTTTGCCAAGTTGCCAACAATCTCCCCCTTTGGCATTTATGGTAACAATTAATGTGAAAAACTGTGTACTACTCCCCCTTTCTCTTTACACACTGCTTCCCCTAACTTCATGCTTCTCAAATGTTTTTCACATGTTTCATTCTCCCACTTTGACATCAATGGAAAAGGTATATAATACAAAGATATGTATAAGTTGCCAAAATTTCAAAACTATTTTTCTATTACCCTCATAAATACAAGTAAGATCAGTTACCTTTCTAACTTGTTGGGAGATTATCTAAATATAATTTCTTCAATTGCACCAAATCTTCATCCCATCTAATTTTTGTATCACTCAAAACTAATATATGTCCATTGATTTGAGCTACCAAATCCTCTTCTTTCTTTACAGTAGCAAGGGCCTCAGTGATTTGCTTGGTCTACTCTATTGTTGCCACCAATCTGGCTATGGATGCAATTTTAAAGCTCACAATCTCCTAGAGTTGACTCATTCTATGCTTGATGATCTCTCTTTGGCTCTGCAGCTTATGAATAGTAGAATAAATTGTTTCCACTTCAGCTCTCTGAGTGCCAATAGCATCCTTCACCGGATCATAGCTTCTAGAGATCTTCATGATCTTATCTTCTAGACCATCTATTTTCTCATTTATATCTTTTTTCTTGTTAGGCCAAGTGAGACAACATTGGTACACTTCACTAGCTTCCTTTACTATTGTTTGTGCATACTCTATACTATTATCTAACAAGACTAAATCTTGAGAATCATTTTTTGATAATTCTACTAACCTTTTAGGATCAATCTTTGTTCTCACTTTCTTTTCTACGGCCTTTTCAAGAGACTCAAAATGAGTATTTCCATTAACTTCTTTACTTTTGTGTAGTAGGAGCCAAGGATGTGTCTCTCCTTATTTTAGGCATTAGATTTTCAAAAATTGTTGATGCATTTTCTAACAACTCACTATCCTCTATATGAGATTTTAGTACTTCCTCTTGTGCATTAGTTTGGAGAATTGTCCCAAGTCTTAACTTTAGTAGAGGGGACATAGAAGCAAGGTTGATAGGCCCTTGTAGAAGCTCAAGAGTAGTCAAAATTTGAGCTTCTTTCTACTTTTCCAAGAATTCCCTTAGGGAGTCAATAGTGTTTCTTTTCTCTTCACCATGAGACACCTCAGCTTCTTGTCTTTCTGGAGGCTATCCTTGGTTGTGTTCTTGGTCATTTCTTCTTGACTCTGGAGCAGGAATGTCCATCATTTGTTCATTTTTCTCTTCTCTCTACTCTTCTTGTTCCTTAGATGTCTTTTCATTAGATGTCATCTTTGCTTCTTTAGACTTCTTCTCTTTTTCAGTTTCTTTCATTTCTTCATCCTTTCTTGACCTCTCTGGAGGAGTGATTGTGCCTTGGTCCATGCTCTACTCAACATTCACTTTTAGAGTAGCATTAGAATTGTCAATAGTGTTAACTTGCTCTTCCCCATCTATGTCTACAATAGTTGTGATTTGTAATTCATTCAACACGCTTAGGGTTATCTCCTTTGTCTCTTTTACTAACATTTCAGTGTCACCAGGCATAAGTGTATTAACTCTTCTCTTTGTTCTAAATCTTTTATTGAGTATCTTTTTGACTTTGGGTCTTTCTTCATTTGTTATATCAAGGAAAAGACTCAATAGGACATATTCTCTTATTTCAACATCTTTGGCCATAGCCACTTCCTTCCTTGCTAACATGATGTTGGCTAGGCTATCAGGTAATTGATCTAAGATTTCAATTAAAGCCTTGCTAAACATTTCCAAATATCTGATAACTATTGTTTTAATAATTATCTTGTCTGCATGAGATCTTTCATCATACAATTTAGCTATGGGTCTCAAATTTCCATGCTGAGTAAATACATTGACTAAGGTTTCCAAGGAAAGCATCGCTTCACTTTCAGTCTTCTTATCTTCCTTCTTCTTCTTGTTTTTTCCTAAGGATGGTGCAGTCCTGATAGGAGGGTTCACAAAATGAACTGTCTAGACCGTGCAACAAGAGTAAACACAATGGAAACAACTCAAAGTAATGGAACAAATGTAAATTCAGTCATTCAGTATATCATAGAATTCAAATAGAGATCAGCCGGCAACATGCGGGCTCACAATTAGGGCTCACAGGCCTGATTACATACATGCATAAGATAAAGCTTTGAAGCTCCTTGACCAGAAAATGAATAAGCTATCTATCTAGAACTTAGTAACTTATGAACTACTTTCCTAAGGATCTATTACATCAATATATATCAAGTCTGAATCATAAGATTCCTCCGCATCGACCAAGGAAGATTACAAACTCCAATGAAGAGCTGTAATGTGTGTACATGGATAGGTTAGACCTAATTGCATAGAAATCCTCCACAAATGATTAGAATGATGTGCAGATATTTGGGAAAGGTTGGCCATGAACCAAAGATCATTGAATTATGTGTCATTAGGCTTCATAGATCAGGAAATGCTTCCGTAAGTTTCTCCTTCAGCTGGTTGTCTGTGATTATCAAGATGCTCTATTCTAAGAAACAGTCGATCTTTTGATAGCGATATCTTTTTGGTAATGATGTTTGGATCTCTAAATTTTGGATATGATGTAGATGAATGAATGTAGATGCTAAGTCCAATTCTGCAAGGTCTGAAATGCAACTGGACCAAAATACAGAAACTACTTCTGACAGAACTGCCTGAACTAAACTAGAAAATGAAAAGAAACAAACTAAACTACAAACAAATTGAAATGCAAATATTTTTGGTTGATGCAAGATTTCTCTTGAACCAGGGATGCTCTTGCATCAGACATCCAGGGTTATTGAAAAAGTGAGTCCCTCACTTTGTTGGGGCTAGAGGGAAACCAAGACGGTCCACCTCAACTTGAAAAATCCATGATGAATCTTCTTCTGGTCAGCCTTTCCACTTCACAAGATATTCCTTGTATTATCTTTCTCTAGTGCTGCGTCCAACTATGTTGTCCAAAATGTCTTCAATCTGCTCCAGTGCTTGTTGTGGTAACTGCTTCTTCAAGTCTTCTTCCATGATGTCACTGAACTCTACTTCATGATACTGATATAGCTTTGCAATGTTGAAAATAGGTGAAATACCCAAGGTCTCTGATAATTCCACTTCATATGCATTTCTTGAGTATCCTACAAGGTCCAAACTTCATCTTCAACATGTTATATGTCCCAACTACAATACTTTCTTTTCTTAGATATACCATCACTTCATCTCCAACTTCAAATTCCTTATGTCTTTTCTTCTCATCAACTTTCTCTTTGTATTTATTATTCATATTCTCCAAATGCTTCTTCACCTGATCATGTACTGTGTTCATGTGATCTGCAAATTCTTCTGCTTCTGCACTTCTCTTTTCTTCCATGCTGACATCTCTCAATTCTGCATCTCCTTTAGGGTTTACTCTGGTAACAGTCTCAAAAGGTGTTCTTCCGGTACTCCTATTCATTAAATTACTGTATGCAAACTTTGCTTGTGAAAGAATCAAATCCCAACTTCTGGCTTTCTCTGAAACCAAACATCTCAACAGGTTTCCCAAACTCCTATTCACTACCTCTGTCTGTCTATCAGTTTTTGGGTGAAAAGATGAACTGAACTTCAAATCTATCTTCATCTTCTTCTTTAGTGTCCTCCAAAAGTATCCAACAAACTTTGTATCTCTGTCTGAAACTATACTCTTAGGTAATCCATGCAATCTCACAATCTCCTTGAAAAATAGGTCTGCTACATGCACTGCATCAGTTGTCTTCTTGCAAGGTATGAAATGAGCCATTTTTGAAAATCTATCCACCACTACAAATATTGAATCATGTCCTCTCTATGTCTTAGGCAATCCCATCACAAAATTCATGCTTATGTCTTCCCAAGGTTTCTCTGGTATTGTTAAAGGTTTATACAATCCAATATTCTGACTACTCCTTTTTGCAACTTGACAAACTTTACAACTTTGCACAAATCTCTGAACATCCTTATGTATTTGAGGCCAAAAGTAGTTTTCACTCACCGAAGCCACTATCTTATCAATGCCAAAATGTCCTACCAATCTGCCACTATGTTTCTCCTTGATTAAATTATCTCTCATTGAAATCTTAGGTATGCACAACTGATTTCCATTGAAAAACATATCTTCTTGAATGAAATAGTCCAACCACTTACTCATATCTATCACAACAGTGTCTCTACATGCTTTCCAAGGTTCTAGAAAATCAGTATCTTCCTCATACATGTTCTTCAATTCATCAAAACCCAACACTCCAACTCTCATCTTTGTTAACAAGTTTCTTCTCCTACTCAAGGCATCGAGAACTTTGTTTGATTTCCACTCCTATGCTTCAACACAAATGTATAACTCTACATGAACTCTACCCATCTCATATGTCTCTGATTCAACTTACCTTGACTATTCAAATATTACAAAGCTTGATGATCTGTATACAACACAAACTCCTTAGACAAAAAGTAATGTCTCCACTTCTTCAAGGCTTGAATTATGGTATAGAAATCTTGATCATAAACTAAATATCTTTTCCTTGCATCATTCAACTTCTCACTAAAATATGCTACAAGTCTACCTTCTTGACCTAATACTACTCCAATTGCACTTCCACTTGCATCACAATCAACTTGGAATACCTTATTGAAATCTGGCAATTCCAAAATAGGTTGCTCTATCACCTTCTACTTCAACAATTCAAAACTTTTATCTGCTCTAGATGTCCACTTAAAATCTTTTCTATCACCTCTCATTGTCTCTGTTATAGGGTTACAAACTGAACTGAAATTTCTGATGAATTTCTAATAGAAACTAGCCAATCCATGAAATGATCTAACTTCTCTAATGCTCTTCGGTGTAGGCCATTCAATATTTTCTCTTACTTTCTTAGGGTCCATCTTCAATCCTTCCGTAGAAATAACAAATACCAAATATACTAGTTCTTCTTTCATGAAACTACACTTCTTGATGTTTATCAACAATTTCTCTTCTATCAATCTCCACAATACTTGTCTAATATGCCACAAATGTTCCTCTTTTATCTTACTAAAAATCAATATATCATCCAAATATACAATCACAAACTTACCTAAGAATTTCTTCAATACTTCATTCATCAACCTCATGAAAGTACTCGGTGCATTTGTCAATCCAAAGGGCATCACTAACCACTCATATAATCCTTCATTTGTCTTAAAAGCAGTCTTCCATTCATCTCCTTCTCTGATTCTGATCTGATGGTATCCACTCTTCAAGTCTATCTTTATGAAATATCTTGCTCCACTCAAACAATCCATGATATCATCCATTCTAGGCAAAGGAAATATATACTTAACTATGATCTTGTTTATTTCTTTGGAATCAATACACATTCTCCATTCTCCATCTTTCTTAGGTGCTAACAACACAAGTACTGCACAAGGACTTAAAATTTCTCTGATCAAACCTTTCCCCAACAATTCTTGTATCTGTCTATTCAGTTCTTCATTCTCTATTGGTGTCATTCTATGTGCTTCTTTGTTAGGCAAACTTGCTCTAGGTATAAGATCCATGTGATGACTGATACTCCTTATAGGTGGCAATCCATCAGGGACATTGTTTGATTTGATGTCTTCATATTTTGTTAGCAACTCTCTTATCTCCTCCAGTTGTGATTCTTTAGTCTCTTTCTTCAATGCTTCAGGTTTCTTAGGAATCAAGGCATAACACATATTCTCATGTCTCAAACCATCCAAGAATTTCCTTCCATCTACCAAATAGATTCTCACATTTCCACATACACATCTTTAGGATCATCTTCCAAAGGAATCAAAGTATTTCTCTTTCCATTTGTTGTTATAGTGTATGTATTCTTTCTCCCATCATCTATAGCTTTTCTATCATACTGCCAAGGTCTACCCAACAAGATATGACATACATCCATAGGCATAATATCACACAAGACTTCATCATGATAAGATCCAATATGAAATTTCACCTAATATTGTTCACTCACCAGTACCTTATGATCATCCTGAATCCAAGCTATCTGATATGGCTTAGGGTGTTTCAATCTTTCCAACTTCAACTTAGTCACCATCTCTTCTGAAACTAGGTTATCAAAACTACCACTATCAATTACAACTTTACAACACTTACCTCCTGATTTGCATCTTGTCCTGAACAAATTTTTCCTCTGCGGTGGTTCCTCATTTGTCTCTATTTGAAATAGTGCTCTCCTCATCACCAATGATTCTCCTTTATTCAGTTTACCAACAGAATAGGGGTGTTCTAGTTTAACAAATTCTTCTTCAACATAGGTTGTTCTTCCACTATTTTTTGTCCTCTTACTTGTACTACCCTATTACATTCAAATGCTCTATGTCCTTCACCTCCACACTTGAAATAAGTACCTTTGAATGTTCTCTTATCCAATCCTCTTCCTTCTCTTCTGTACCCTTCATTTTGGTATGAATTATAGTTGCCTCTGGGATGAAATTTTTTGTCATTTCTCTAGTATGCATTAGTATCTCTGTCCTCCTTCTTAAATGGGTTATCAAGCTTGCTCTGCTCCAGAAATGATCTATCTCCTTCAGAATAAGTCCTACCTCTCTGAAATTTACCTCCTCTTCCTCTGTCTCTGATCATGCCTCTTATTCAACTTTTCTTCAAATTTTAGGGCAAATTGATATGCTTCCTCTAAAGATGTCATCGTTACTAGGCTTAGTTCCTCTTGAATGTTCAATCTCAATCTATTGATATATCTAGCCACTTTCTCCTTGCTTTCTTCACTATGTCTTGTTCTTATGATCATCTTATGGGATTCTTTAGTGTACTCCATAGATTTATCCTTGTGTCTTAGGTTTTGCAATTTTTTCAACAATTCCAACTCATAGTCAATAGGTATAAACTGATTCTTCAGTTTTGTCACCATCCTATCCCATTTTTTAATCTTTTCTTTCCCTCTTCTATTTATTTCCAATTGAACTTCTTTCCACCATATAGAAACATGTCCTTTCAACTTTGTCTTTGCAAATTTCACCTTCTCCAGATCTTCAACTTCTTCATATTCAAAGTATTCTTCCATGTCATTTATCCAGTCAAACAATTCTTCAGGGTTCAAATTACTAGTATAGTTTGCCACATCAACTCTAGGTCTCTTTCCAATCTTCAAAATAGCTCACAACATCTTCACTTGATCTGATTCTTCTTCTTCATCACCTCCTAGGGTTTTGCCAGTTTGTTCAACAGATTAAAATTCTTCTTCATCATCATTTTCAACATTAGGTCTCAGTGTCAACCCTCTTCACCTATCTTCTTCAACAACATCCAATTGAATTCACATTGTTTTCATCATCTCCATCATCTCATCAATTCTTCCAAACATTGTTCCAATAGCAGCAACTATCCTTGGTGGCATTCTTCCTAGGATCAAGTGCAAACTACCTCAGGTTTGGTGATCAGGCTATAAGGTGACAACTACCTCACAATCAGCGATCGGTTGCGACACAAGTAACTTGCCTCAATTTGGTGATCTTTCCATATCAAGATCTTGTGCAATTCCTTTGCCAATTTTTCTTAATCCATTCCCAAAGATTCTAACTTTCATTTTGAGTACCACTTGGTACGGTCACGATAGGAAGGTTCATAGAATGAACGGTCTAGACCATGCAACAAGAGTAAAGACAACAAAAACAACTCAAAATAATGGAACAAATGCAGATTCAGTCATTCAATATATCATAGAATTCAAATAGAGATCGACCAACAACATGCGGGCTCACAATTAGGGCTCACATGCCTGATTACATACATGTGCAAGATAAAGCTTTGAATCTCATTCGCTAGAAAATGAATAAGCTATCTATTTAGAACTTAGTAACTTATGAACTAATTTCCTAACGATCTATTACATCAATATATATCAAGTTTGGATCATAAGTTTCCTCCATGTCGGCCAAGGAAGATTACAAACTCCAATGAAGAGCTGTAACGTGTGTACACGAATAGGTCAGACCTAATTGCATAGAACTCCTCTGCAAATAATTGGAATGATGTGCAGATCTTTGGGAAAGGTTGGCCATGAACCAAAGATCATTGAATGATGTGTCATTAGGCTTCACAGATTAGGAAATGCTTCCTCAAGTTTCTCCTTCAGCTAGTTGTCTATGATTATCAGGATGCTTTGTTCTGAGAAATAGTCAACCTTCTGATAGCGTTATCTTTCTGGTAATGATGTGTGGATCTTTGAATTATGGATATGATGTAGATGCTATGTCTAGCTCCGCAAGGTCTGAAATGCAACTGGACCAAAATATAGAAACTGCTTCTAACTGAACTAGAAAATGAAAAGAAAAAAACTAAACTGCAAACAAATTGAAATGCAAATATTTTTGGTTGATGCAAGATTTCTCTTGAACCAGGGATGCTCCTACATTAGAGGGCTTCTCTTTTTTACCAGGAGTAGTTTCCTCTATTCTTGTCCATTTTTCTTTAATCTCCTTATCTGTCTCTATTTCCTTTTCTTCTTCTCCTTCACCCAGGCTTACATATATTCTTTTTGTTTCTTTTGTTTTCTTTCTTATCTTTTGAACATAAGGTCTCAAACTCTTGGAAGTAGTTGCAGAGGTGGAGGCTCTTGTTCTTCTTGAAGGGCTAGATGCAGGCTTCTCTTTCTCAAATTTCTCCTCTTTTTCCTTCTCTAGAGCTTTTGATGTTTGCCCTTCCAGAGCACTTGCAACCTTGAGTGCCTCTGCCTGGAAAATTCCTCTACATACTTTTTGAACTTTCTTTGGGTCTCTAGTTGTCTTTGTTCTAGGTGAACTTTCATTGATTTTTCTTCATAGGTTCCAAATCTTTCTTTATTTGGATCTTTAGGCTTGCTCATCATCAGGTCTGTTGAACCTATTAAGATGTCCTCTATGACCTTGTAGACACCCAAAATTGACTCATTATCATTAGCATTCAAACATTGTATTACACATCATCTACATTTGCCTAACACACTTGAGCAATATCCCTAACACATATTTCTTCTATTAATTAAATAAATTTATATTTATTTATTTAATTCATTAGCTATTTCCTCTAAGCTATAATTAAACAATCTTTAATTATTTAATTATCTTCATTCTATCTATTTTTATTTAAATAAATCTTATTTATTTAATTAAAGATTCCTTTCATAAATCCACTATCCAATTAATTAGATAAATTGTATTTATTTAATTAATTTATCTTATCATTTATCTCATGAGCTGACACGTGTGCCCCTTTCATTTAAAAAGATTAGTGGTACTACATCCTTTTATTTAATATCTTTCACATGTAGTAATTTTTATGTACACAAGCACACATGAGCCCTATCTTCCTTCCATTTGTCATCTTCACACTCACCTACGTATATCTTTCAATTTTAGCCATTCACATAGCCACTGAATCTCCACCGTTGATTGATTTTGGTTGAGTTCTATATAAACACCTTCACATGTAGTACTTTTTATGTACACAAGCACACATGAGCCCTATCTTCCTTTCACTTGTCATCTTCACACTCACTTATGTCTATCTTTCAATCTTAGCCATTCACATAGCCACCAAATCTCCACCGTTGATTGATTTTGGTTGAGTTCTATATAAACACCCTCTCATTCTATACTACATCTATCCAACATTCATAGCATCTACATTATCATCTTGAGCATATTGAGCACTTGAGTATTCATAGCATTCATTGAGCTTTTATCATCATCCATCCATCATGGTAGCTTTTATCTTCATAATTGTTCATTATTGAAGAAGCAATCCACATCATAAACAAGGAATCACACAATCTAGGTGATGTTGTGCGTGAATTGCATTACTTTTTATTTCATTTAGATTAGATTCTTTGATGATGGTAGGGTTAGGTTTTCATGGCTATGCTTGATCTTATTAACCTAATTTTTTACCTATCACATTTTGGCATGCCTAGTGGGACCCATGTCCTTGATTAACTTTGTTGTTTGAAGTTGTTTTTATTAGGATTAGATTTTTTGAGTGCTTAAAGCAAGTTTCTGTCACTTTTGAGAAAAAAATCGTCACTGTCTGCATACTCGCGTCGCTTCTACACTAAAATCTGCCACCTTTAGCCATTCATGGATCACTTTTAGACTAACAGGGTTGCCTTTGCATTTAACCTAATCACTTTTGATCTTACAGTGGCCTCTTTTAGATAATTGAATCACTATTTATAGAATTAGGGCTTTTGTTGTGTATTGTCTCTTTTGCAGATCTAGGTCGTGTATGAGCCTTAACCAGTCACCTCATGCTCTTTTGTATTGCTTCTGAACTTCAACAATCTGCATCTGGCATTTTCAAAATCACTTTTGATCTACAGTAGTTCGCCTATGATAGAAACAGAGATCGCTTCTGACAGACAGAGAATCACCTCTGGTAAACTGTGTGCTTTCAGTCTGTATAATTTGTAGTTTATTTTCTTGGCTACTAATTGGGTATTTGTGCAGCATCTTATCGATTTGTCCAAGAAAAAGAGGTTATCAAACTACTAGCATATCTGTTGCAGCTCTAATTGGTCCAAGACTTGTGGTTTTTCACTAAACTAGGAACATTTGGGCTTGGTGCTTAAAATGAATCATTGCTTACTCCATGCTTGATTTATATTTTTTGATTGCTTGCATGTGATTGATCGTAACCCAAATTTAATAACAAAAGTATCCTCTCCCCTTGCCTATCAAATGGATCTTGGGTGTATGAGAACTTGTTATTATCTTTAGAGGGCTTGCCTTCCCATTGTGAGAAGGGATACGACCCAAGCGGTAACAGGCTAAAGCCAAGTCCTTCCAAACCAATATATAAGAAAAGTGTTTGTGTCGAAAGCCACAAACAATGGGTGTTGTTGCATTATACCGACAGCCAACCTCCCCCAAAACCCTTCAAGATGTAACCCTTAAAGGCTGGGAGACTCCACAATGGAGAGTAGCGCTACTGCATGTATAGCCACCCGAACGGTTGCCCTTATTAACAACTTTATGTAGTAGCCAAAAACCCTCTATTTGTTGATGCAAATGGTGGGACCTCTGAAGCGGCCCTGATTCATGTGGTTCTTAGAAGAGATAGAAGGGACAATCCTAAGGTTTGGTGAGGGATAGGCCTTTAAAGAAACCTAGATCTTGGTATGCGTGAGAAGTGTGTACCATGGAGGGGAGTTGGTGCTACCAAGATCCTGAAGCTATCTGCTTTGAATAAGCATGGCCAGGGGATTCAACAAATACAGTCCTTTCCTAGCCTAGGTTATACAAGTTTGTGATTGTTGTGAGTGTGAGTGACTACAATTACTATTTTTTTGTCAAAAATCACAAATCAGACATTTTTCCTGATAGACACAGTCACTTTTAAGCCTAAACTGCCTGCATACAGACAATAAAATTGCTTTTAAACTGCAGTTAGCTACTTTTTACCTAAACTAAACTGCTTTTGAGCAACAACCAATCACTTTTTGCATAAACAGAGTCGCATCTAAACAATAGTCAGTCACCTCTTATCTGAATCAGGTCACCTTTAAATAGCAGTCTTTCACCTTTAGCATTACCTGAATCACTTTCAATCAACAATAAATCACTTTTGAACCAACAGTTATCACCTTTGAACAATTATATCACCTCTGGTCAACATTGTAACCTGCTTCAGAACTTAAACCAGTCCACATTTGACCTATTACCAGTCACCTTTATCATTCTCTGAGTCGCATATGAGCTATCACATGTCACCTGTTGTCTAATACCAGCAAATCTTAGTGACTTAATCAAATTAGCCACAAACCTAGCTTTCAGACCTATCTCTGATCAGTAGAAGATACCTGGACTTTGTCTCCTATTTTGAGCTTACCAATCAATTGCATTTCATCATCTTTTCATCTTTTTGAGATCCCAAACCAGCAAACCAAACATCAAACCAATCATTTTGATCCATCAGTAAAACATCAGCTTTAGCCTCAGCAAACATCAGCAACATAGAAACCTTTAGCGAACAACTTTTCCCTTGAGTGTGTGAGCTATTCTCTAGGGAAAACTAGCCAACAACAAACCAACCAACCAAGCAAAATAACACATCAACCAAAGCAAACTAGCCAACAACAAATCAGCAACCAACCAACCAACCAACCAATCAGCGAACCATCATCTTTTGGATCTCAAAATTTTGACAAGCTAAACTTCAAGTTTTCCACATCAACATCATGCCTCAAACTAGGAGTCAATATAGAGCTAAAATGGAAGCCAAATACAGAACTGAAATGGAAGCCAAATTACAAGCTGAGATGCAACAACTTAGATCAACACCTCTTAAGGACACCACTCAATTCACAAATGGTATGCCTCCTCATATGTTTACGCCTCATGAGTATACCATTGGAGAGTCATCTAAACAACATGTGCAAACTCAAACATCTTTCGAGACTTTTGAAGAACAATCCCAAGAAGACTTATCAGAATTTCATGACACACATGTGTGGGATCAAGTTGAGCGACTTGTTCTATCTGAGCCTAATCACTTCTTGCAACATGCTCGCATGGGCGCTAAATTACCAAGAGATTTTGACATATCTGCTATTAGAGAACATGATCCAAACACTCCCGCTGTTGTTGCAAAGGGACCATCCACTATAGTCACACCATCCCCCACCATATCACAAGCTCTATCTTCCACTACATCTCTTTCATTGCCTATCGTTACTTCATTCGATCTACCATGCTCAGAGCACACTTTAGAACCTTTGATCATACCAACCAATGTGCTCCCTCTCATGTCACAAAATCTAAACATTCCACCTTTCCATGTTCCTCAACATATACCTCCTCCTACCATGACTGTTTCCATGCCTCAAGTAACACAAGTTGTCCATGTGGCCCAAGCGCAAACACTCCAAACATCACAAGCTATCCCCATATCCCATAGTGTGCAAGCCTCCCGAACTATACCAACAACACCAATAGTCCAAGCCTCACAACCATCATAGCCTACCATATCCCATATGAATACCATATCTCATATACCAACTGCTAATACATTTTCCACCATCTCTACTAATCCATCCACTATACCATACAATCCCAATGTTAGTCTTATTGACATGAGTGACCCTCCTGTTGTTTCTCAAGCCAATCCTAACTCTACTGTCACTTATGTTCAACAGCTTACATCCATTCCGTCACATTCTTCCAATCCTTCACACACCATCAATCCATCTTATGCTACCCAAGGCTTGCCTATTATCACCTAACACATGACACATACCAATCCCCATGTTGTCCAAAATACAAACCCAAGTGTCCATCCTTCTTTCACATCTACCAATCCTTCCATCACTTACCATGTCACAAATCCAACTCCAACTTCCCAACCATCCACTAGTGTCAATCCATCTTCCACTTTGCATGTGATGCAAAATCTTGGTGCCCATTCGTCCTAATATACCCAACTATCGCTTGTGCCTCAAGGACAGCAATCCTTAAATACATATGTGTCACATCCCAATCCTTTGACATATATTGTAAGTACGCAACCTCAACAAATGGTCATGGCTCCATATATCCCACAATAGAAACCTCAATATACACCATACCATGTTTCACCCCCTTTGCAACAACAGCAACTATCTTCAGTGGATGTTCAACAAATGATTAACCAAGTGGTAGGACAAGGCAAGAAGATATTTTCTTTAGACAACATATGCGCTTATCCATTTGACAAGTCTCTTCATATCATACCTTTTCCACCACACTTTGAAATTCCACAATTTGACAAGTACAAAGGAAAAGGAAATCTGGAAGACCATCTTAGAGCATTCTTTGTGGCATGTCTCGATGTTGCTTATAAAGATACATATCTTTTGAGACTATTTCCTTGAAGCTTAGCAGGACAAGCTCTTAAATGGTTCTCTCATTTACCTCTCAGAATTAAGTCTTTTTCAGAGTTAGCCAATAAGTTTCAATCACACTTTGCCTTTAATATTAACCATGAGATAAACATGAATGACCTTTTCAACAATAAACAATGCAATGGTGAAGCCTTTTCTTCATTTACTCAATGATGGCGTAATATGGCTAGCAAACTATCATGGGAAATACCTAAGAAGCAATAGCTCGATATCTTTGTTCAAAATCTTCATCTCGAGCTGTCATTCCAACTACAATTGCAAAGTGCTAGCACCTTTGATGAACTTGTTTCCAAAGGAACCATCATTGAATGAGCTTTAATTGCTAAAGGAACTATTAATATATTTCGTGATAACAAAGACTATCCTCAAAACTCTAACGATAAGTCTCACTTTTGGAACAAGAATAAGAATATTATCAACGATGGTGTTATAGATGCAAAGAACATCCAAACTATGAAAGCTCCCATCAACATCCAAGCTGCTTCTACAACAACACAACCCTTTCAATGAATGCGACAATGCCAAACTTCCAATCCGCGTCGACAATTTACACCATTAGTGGAACCCATGGAAGTTATCTTTCGAAAGCTTCTCCAAGTGGGCGATATTATCTTACCGGATGCACCACCCAATGATGAACCACTCTTCAAAGCTCCTTGGTACAAATAAAATGAGTATTACGATTTCCATAGAGTTAAAGGACACAAAACGAATGGTTGTATGCACTTAAAACATGTCACCCAAGATTGCATCGATCAAGGTTTAATCAAAGTTACACCTTCAACAACTTAACCTGCACAACAATCAACATCAAACTATGATCTAGAGACTTTCAAGAATCCACTTCCATCTCATGACAAAACAAGTAACCCTCATGTTGGAAATGCCATTCAATATACTTATGAATCATCTACCATTGGCCGCATTGACCATGCTCGCATTTCTACCATTACTATCCAAGGTAAAGCACCTAATTGCACTATAAGCACTTGCAGAGGTTGAGTCACTACTTAAGGAGCCCTTGTCCATCCTCCTTGACCATTCCCTAACTATAATATCTTGGATCACCTTGGCAAAACACTCGTACACATATCCATTCTTGAGTTGCTTCGCATATCCCCTGTTCACAAAGCTATCCTTGACAAAGCTCTACAAGAATCTTCAGTGCCTAACGATATTGATATCTCACAATTCCAATCTATGGTCGCTAGCATTGCAGCCCCTTGTCATTTAACCTTTTCTGACAAAGATCTTCAACCCTCCATCCATCCTTTACACAATGAAGCCCTCGACATTGAAGTGTTTGTTAAACAACGCCATATCAAACGAATCTTGGTAGATGGTGGAGCTGGTCTTAATATATGTTCTTTGAAATTGATAAAACAACTGGGATATTCTGAGAAAGATGTTGACACCTCCAAGGTTATTACTATCAGAGCATATGATGATGCTGAGAGAGATACTGAAGGAATTATCTTCTTACCTATCCAAGTTGGGCCAATCACCACAGAAACCTATTGTCAAGTTCTTGATATCAACCTTCCTTATAATATCATCCTTGGTCATCCATGGATACATGCCCTCAAGGCAGTTCCTTCCACATACCACCAATGTCTTAAATTCCCACACAACGGTGTTGAAGTTACTATCCAAGCTGATCCCAATCCATTTGAATTTTGTCATGCTTTCCAAGATAAATATCAAAGCCTGAACCGCATTCTTATCAACACCGAAGCATATCTATCTTCATCTTATGTAGATCCATCTGACCTACTCAAGCCATCATCTAGAAAAACCCCTTCCAATCTTTGTATCAAGTACACCGAACATGGCCTTGGTGAATACACATCACAAGAATCTTGTTGTGTAGGCACCCTTCCATTATCCCCTAAATCCTATGGCAAACCTTCCACATCCCAACCAACTTCAGCCCCCGTTGTCATCAAAGCTCCACCTACCATATTCCTTAAAGGTAGATTCCTAGATGATGAAGACATTGATGATATAGACTCTTGGATATTCTTTCATGAAAATGACCAAGTCCAACTGGAAGTAGAGAGATACAACAATGGGTTCCGCATCATAAAGAACATGGGTTACAAAGGACATCGTGGATTGGGATCATAGGAATAGGGACCTCTTGAACCCATTATTGTCTCTAAAAAGTTTAATAAGCAAGGCCTTGGTTACCAACTGGAGGTACCACGACTCAAAGACATTAAGTGTATTTCTGATACTGACATTGGACCTTCCTTGGTAGGAGAGACTTCTAATTCGGATACCATCGATGACTCCCCCTTTCATATTCCCAACCTTTTCCAAGAACACTCCATCTTCATGATCTCTGCAGCCTCCTCTAGCCATAACAATTCCTCCATCAACCTTTCACTCATATATCCTAACCTCGTCAATTGGGACCAACAGGGGGCACCGATATTAGATACATTTGAAATTGACAAAGCTATTTCAAAATTCATGGGCTTGCGACAAGGCATTCCATTGGGTGATCACAAAGTAGGGTTCATGATGGACTTACCTAAACTAGCATATTTTGGTGGAAGTATCAAATCCTTCAATCGCAAAAGTGAAATAAACAAAATCAAACAAAATAGGTCACTAGGTGAAAATTGAAAGGCGCCTCTTGACCATGAAAAAGTAAAAATAAAGGATGTATCCAAAGGTAAAAACCCCTCTGAGGCACCTGAGGATGGGGGATTTGATCTTCCTATTGCCATCGATTATCATGAGAAATCAACAGTGCTAGTTGAACAATCACAAGACATGAACTTGGGTATAGAGTAGAATCCAAAAATCACTTTTTTGGCAGCATCACTATCAGAGCAAGAAAGAAGAAACTTTAAAGCATTTTTTCTGAGAAGAGCTATAAATTTTGCATGGACTTATGCTGACATGCTGGGTCTAGATCCATCACTTGTGGTACATCATCTAGCAGTATCTCCTAATGCAAAACATGTCAAACAAAAATTGTGCAAAATGCATCCATAGGTAGCTTTATTGGTCAAGACAGAGATTCAGAAACTGTTAGAAGCAAAGTTCATAAAGCCTATTGATTATCCAGAATGGGTTTCAAATTTTGTACCTGTAGCAAAACCTGATGGATGAGTTCATTGTTGGACAGACTTTAGAGATCTTAATAAAGCATGTCCTAAGGATGACTTTCCATTACTAAGCATAGACAACATTATAGATCTTACAGCTAAACATGAAATGCTATCTTTGATAGATGGATTTTTAGGGTATAATCAAATCAGAATAGCAGAGGAAGATCAAGACAAAACATCTTTTATTTGACCATGGGGCACATATTGCTGGGTTGTAATGCCCTTTTGGTCTCAAGAACACTGGAGCTTCTTACCAATGAGCCATGACAGTTTTCTTTCATGACCTTTTTCATACTATCATGGAAGACTATGTTGATGACATCTTGGGAAAATCTAAGACAAGAGAAGGACATCTATAAGTATTAGCACAAATCTTTGATCGATTAGAAAAGTACAAAGTTAGACTAAACCCAAAGAAATGTGTATTTGGTGTAACATCTAGAAAACTGTTGGGATACATTGTGTCTCAACGAGGGATAGAAGTGGACCTAGCTAAAGTAAAAGCTATCATGGAAATGCCTTTGCCAACAAATCTCAAGTAGCTTCGCAGTTTACAAGGCGGGTTATAGTCTATCCGCATATTTATCTCACAACTGGCAGATAAATGTCATCCTTTTCGGCATCTTCTCCATAAGGGTGAACCTTTTAAGTGGGATAAAAAGTGTCAACAAGCTTTTGATAAAATAAAGGAATATCTAGCAACACCTCCTGTGTTAGTACCTCCCGTGCTTAGTCACCCATTATTGCTCTACATATCATCAACAACAGTAGTATTGGATGTCCTTCTAGCCCAACATGATGATTCTTGAAAAGAACAAGCCATCTATTACATTAGCAGAACTCTTGTGGGATATGAACTCAATTATTCATCTATGGAAAAAACATGTTTAGCACTAGTGTTTGCTTCCCAAAAGTTGTGACACTATATGTTGAATCAAACAACCAAGCTCATATCAAATGTTGATCCACTCAAATATCTTCTCTCTAAAGCAATTCTCATGGGAAGATTAGCAAAATGGGTCATGATCTTAAGTGAATTTGACATACAATATGTGGATCGAAAAGCCATTAAAGGACAAGTCATCGCTGATCAATTAGCTGTAGCACCCATCACAGATATCTATCCAATATATCTAGAATTCCTTGATGAAGGATTGTTCAATTTAACTTCTCCAACACGGTGGTAGCTATATTTTGATGGATTAGATACACAACATGGATCCGGAGTAGGCATCTTGTTTGTTACCCCTCAAGGAGATTGTATACCCAAGTCATATAGAATTGCATTTCCATGTACCAATAACATAGCAGAGTATGAATCTTTAATTACATGATTGCTCATGGCAGTACAATGGGCTATCAAATAGTTACAAGTCTTTGGTGATTCTCAGCTAGTTATCAAACAGGTCTTAGATGCATATCAAACAAAAGATGAGAAACTTCTTCCATACAAGCTATTGGTTGATGATTTTAAAAAGTACTTTGACAATATCACTTTTGAACAAATTCCAAGACTACAGAACAGAGCAGTAGATGCCATGGCTATGATTGGCTCTCTTCTAGACGTGCCATCTAATACACATAAATGTGAGCTTTTGGTTGAACAACTTTTGATTCCATGATTTGAAGTTCCACAGTCTGAGCGTATATACGACATTGTTGGTACCAATTCACCATGGTACGAGGATTTATACGAGTATCTCCATAATCAAACCTTTCCACTTCAACTATCTAACAACCAACACAAAACCTTTATTTGTCGAGCCTCTCGTTATACTATCTTAGGAGACACCCTCTATCGCCAAAGTCTTGATGGTATCCTTCTTAGGTGTCTTGATTCTGAGGAAGCAAAAGTGGCCTTACGTGATGTACATGCAGGTGTCTACGGATTGCATTCCACTAGCCCTGGCCTTGTTAAGAAACTTCTATGAGTAGGATACTATTGGCCAACCATGGAAAAAGATGCACAACAATTTACAAAGAGATGTCTACAATGTCAGAAACATGGATATTTAATACATGCACCAGCACATGAGCTTTAGCCTATCACTACTACATGGCCTTTTTCGCAGTGGGGACTTGATCTCATAGGTAAAATCCATCCTACTTCATCAAATGGTCATAAGTTCATTAGCACCACCACTGAATATTTCATAAAGTGGGTGGAAGCCATACCAATGACCTATATCACCAGCAAGCAAATATCTAAGTTTATTCTACACTATATCATTTGCCGTTATGGAGTTCCTCAAGCTATTGTCATAGATAATGGTCATCCCTTCAATAATCAAGAAGTCAGAGATCTTTACAACAAGTTTCATATCCAACATCGATTCTCTACTCCGTACTATCCTCAAAGTAATGGCCAAGCTAAAGCTTCTAATAAAACAATTATCACAATTCTCAAAAAGACGTTCAATGAAGCTAGTCAGGATTGGCATCTACAACTCCATCCTACATTATGGGCCTATAGAACAAGTATCAAAATTCCCACTGGAGCTACACCTTATGCCCTTGTGTATGGCACTGAAGCTATTTTACCTATTGAGGTTGAGATCCCCTCACTACGAGTATCCTTACAACATACCATCTCAGAAGAAGAATATCGAGTATCCAGACTCCATGATCTTGAGCTTCTAGATGAATGGCGTCTTACAGCACTCAACCATCTCCAAGTCTATCAAAACCATCTATGCCGCAGCTACAACAAAAAAATTAGAGAACGCCAATTTCAAGTTGGAGATCTTGTCCTTAAAGAAAATCAAAAGAATCAGCAACACCGTGAGAAACAGGGCAAGTTTGAACCAAACTGGCTTGGTCATTTCATCATCACAACAGTTTATGGATCAGGTGCATACACTCTCTCAACACCTGAAGGCATTCCCTTGGATGAACCAATTAACAACGTTCATCTCAAGAAATTTTATGCTTAAATCTCAGCTATCCCAAAAAAAGAAAAAAAATCCATCCAACAGTGAAAACCACGTTGTGGCACTTTGGATAACAAAAAAATAATAGTCTAAGATAAATAATCCATCTTGTAGTGAAAACCTAGTAAACAGGCACCTTGGATAAGTACCATAGTGAAAACCTGGCAAACAAGCACTATGTGTAGTGACTAGCTTCCAACATCTACTTGATTTGTTTGATCATCACTCATTCCTACCATATTTTGCCATCCTATCCTACATAGTCCATATCATAATCGACATATCATTGCAATAAATAGCCTTTCCATCTTCACCTCTGTCAATTCTAGCTATCATACTTGAGACATTGTGGTGATAACTATATCTTTTAGTACCTTAGCATCTTGATCGCATGCCTTCTCCATCGTCGCTCCTTCATAATAAACCTCATCCCACACTAGGGGCTTTTTGTTGAGTCTTATTTGGAAGTGGATACCACTATCTCTAGCTCATAACACATCAAACACTTTAGCTTATAACATAGCAAACTTTCAACTTCAACCCTAGCGCTTATCCAACAACAAATGTGGCAAAACATTTTGCAATCAGGCTTCGTATCTTTCCAATCAATTCACATTCATCTGACATCCAACAATTGCAAGACATCACCAATGCAAACATTCAAGCAATCACATCAGTCTTTTAACATCACCCATCCAGTGTAATAAGCAATAACTACATCCAGCTCTATCGTTAAAGCATTGATCCCGTGGATACAGGGTATGTAGGCAATCTGAGATGTGAAGGAAGCACTTTGATTTAGGCTAAGACAATAGCCCCTTCTTTCATCATCGATCTTTCATCTCATGTTCTTCTATCTTTCATCACT
This sequence comes from Cunninghamia lanceolata, assembly GCA_027924645.1. Taxonomy (NCBI): domain Eukaryota; kingdom Viridiplantae; phylum Streptophyta; class Pinopsida; order Cupressales; family Cupressaceae; genus Cunninghamia; species Cunninghamia lanceolata. Next base: position 7,830,836 of record BSBN01001344.1, on the reverse strand, counting down.
TACATCATCAATAAAACCCAGAACTACATATTCATCATGTCTCATCTTCATCGTAAATGTGCTTTGATCTCATGGATACAGGGTATGTAGGCAGCCTGGAATATGAAGGAAGTTTCTAGTACTCAAGCACAAATGATCCACCCCATCTTCTTCATCTTCTCTCATCTTCCATCTTCTTCTCTTTGATAGCTCAAGCAGGAAGAAAACTTTGTGTATACTGAAAGCTCAAACACTTTAACCAATCAAGAATGAGCCAGAAGCTATTTGTCCGCATGCCTTAAGCCAACATTTGCTATAGCAATTTATCAACATCTTTAGCCTTCAATAGGATGCAACTTTCCTCTTAACAAGGCGCCATCTTAAATCTATCTAAGAGCACCTAAATTTGGGAAGAGAATGTGATGACAGTATCTTTTGTTTTATCTTTTGATTTATCTTTTGTTCCTTTTCTATGCCTAATCAAGACTGCCTTGATCTATCTATATCTTGGTATGTTGAGATGAAGTAAGGAATGGGGTATGGTCATATTACTTTCGTATGCCGTGTTTTCAGGATGATCTTATTCTCTCCCTATGCATATTGGTATCTTGTACATGTTGGGATTAGCATCTTACATATCAATATCTCTAGCATTTAAGAAGCTAAACAGTTTCTAATGCACTTGAGACTATTCTATGTCAAGACTAGCTCCATACATATAACCAGCAAGCTATCACTGTGTAGTGGAGGTAAGCTCAAACCATTGCTTGTAGCGTCAAAGTCCAACTCACAACACTAGCTATTATTCATATCTTGTGCATGTTGGCTCAACATCTTGACCTCATGTGTTTAGACAAGATTGTAGCATGCTAGTTGCACATTGGATATCTTGACACCTTGGTCTTCTATACCTTGGTGCATAACATCCACATGCTATATCAAACATAAGGATTGCATTTCTTTTTCATTTTTGAGCAATTACTTAAAAAGTTGCCCATCACATCATCTATTCATTCTATTATTCACCTAAATAGCTCTCAATCAAGATCAATCCTTTCCATTGTCTTTCGTCCATATCTCGTATCCTGCAAAACAAGTGTGTTAGACATGCCTACATTCCATCATATATCATCTCATTACCATCTATCTATATGCATAAGTCCATATCATATCATACCATTTACATGTTTGCATTATCATAAATTATCATCGCATTTACATAAACATCCATACATAATCCATGAAATACAAATATAACATGCATAACCATCATAATACCAAAAGTGCACCCATTACAAAATCATATAGATCACCAATACTCTATCATATATATATATACATGTGTCCATAGACAAGTGTCTACACATATGAAAGCTAAGCCATAAAGAATGTATGTACAATCGGCTCTAGACCTCATCATGATACAATATAAATAAGGTAGCCCTAATGACTACTGGTAGCTCCCTCGTCCTGACCACCACCACTAGGTCGTGCACCTGGTCCCCTATCTCTCAGAGGCCCCATCACTGAGGCTACTGATCGAGATCCACGAGACCTCCATGACCCTGAAGCCCCTGACTTGCTCCTAAAGCTAGGCTGCCTCTATTCTGTTGGCACAACCCCATAGTATAAGCCTCTATAGTACTCAGCCTCACCTTGTACTCTCTGCAGCTCTACCTGTACCTGTGTCAACTATGTGGCCAAATACATCATAGCCCCATCAGTCCCCAATGCAGTCACTGCTCTATCCCGCTCACTCGTCATCCCCTGTAGCTGCAGTAATGCCATATCTCTCTCTTCTCGTAGACCATCCCTCTTCGATCTCATAGCCTACACCTGATGAACTACCGTATCATGTTCTCTCCTCATCATCTGCTCACCCTATCTTGCAGCATCTCTCTCCCCCATCACCCTAGCAAGTGTACCATCATCCTGTCCATCCTCAGCCTGTGCTCTCAACTTTAACTAAGTCTGGTATGTCTGTGCCTGAGCTCTAGCATGTCGTAAGATGATCACTGCCTGATGCCTATCTATCTCCACCCTCCTCAATCTCATCTGAGCTCACTATCTCCATCTCCTCTCCTCTCTAATCCACCTCCGCACATGCTAAATCCCAACATCATCACCCACCAATATCTGCCCCTGAGGCTATGCAAGTATCTAAGGCTATCCTAGCATTTGTCCCTACATCTGTATCCCTAGTGTTGTTGGTACAACAGCCTGTGCTGGTGGAGCCCATCGTCACCTCCTCCTAACTGGTCTCTCCATCCCTATCTCCCCAATCTCTCCAACCCTCGTCAGCTGAGTCGGTCTAGCTGTCACCTAGTAAGCATCATAGTCTGGTAGCATCCCTAGATCTGCAAGACCCTGTCCCCACTGCCATACAACTGGCTATAGCTCATCTCTCTCCACCAAAGCTGTCTCAACCACAACCTCTGGCCCCCAATCAAAAACCTCCTGTCTAGTCCTCCCAAATATGACATCACCAACTGGTACTGCCTGTGGTAACCCGAACTGTCTCAAAACCCTCTCTAGCAAATAGCACTTTATAATGTATATGCCACATCCAAATATATATCTCACCTATCTAGCATAGACAAGCTCTGCATCCTCCTCATCCCATCTCTCACATCCAAGCCATGGCCTCCATACAAAGCTATCCACCTCATCTAATCTCCTCTGCCAGTATACCACTCCTTGATGCCGTCGATATGTCAGAGCTCCTCTATACATCCTAGCATACGGCTCCCCTACAGCTCTCACCACCCATCCCTCTGGCCTCGTCACTGGGATATGCTCATAAGCCCATACATGCAAAACTGTAACTCCTGCCGACATACTTGCTCCAAACATATATGCACAATCATGCAGGTAATGATAGAGCTATCCCAACACACACTCCGCCCATGCATATCTAATGCCATAGGAGAGCATCCCCTCCATCACTATCCCCCATCCTACTAGAAAGCCTCTCACTCGTCTATCTCCCACTAGCCATTTGATGATAGCCACTACAACTCGCTGCAACTTGTCACATAGCTCCTCCATCCTTGCCATTGGGATCTCTGAGCCCTCTACTCCAATGTCTGATGGCCCAAATAATCTCTTGAATGTAGCTTGACCCAAATCAGGATCGTATTCAACTCGGTCCCCATCTATAGGAATCTGTAGAATCTGAAACACATCCTCCAGTGTGATCGTAGCCTCTCCTGTCGGAAACAAGAAAGAACTATGCTCGCTCATCCATCTCTCCACCATCGCCATCATCAGTCCTCAATGTGCCTGCACCGGCTCCAATCTCAACACATGCTCTAATCCGAGGATCTCTAACACTAACCGCTCCTCTGTATCTAGTAATCGTACCAATCATAAATCCCTAGGATGTGGCTTCCGTGATAACAAAGGTAGTAGTATGTCTTGCACCATTCCATTCATCATATCAGTCCCTTGCGCTACTTAAATGCTATACAATGTTGACCATTTATTGCTTTTCTAGTTTCTATCTACCATAAGCGGTTCAATTTTCCATATGAGCCTAGCTGTTGATCAGAAGCGACCTCTTTTACCATATGCATTTCTATCTTGTTCATAAGTGATCTATTCTACATATGTGCTCACTACTTGACTATATGCGAGCTAAACTCCACATGTGCCTAGCTTTAGCTTATATGCAAGCTGCATACCCTAAGCAAGCACTTCTAATTTCTAAGCGAGCTAAATTTCTATATGCGCCTACTGTTTGACCATAAGTGACTTATTCTTATCTATATGCACATTTTGCTTATCCTATTGCTTAGCCGACTAAAAGTGACCTATATTTTCTAAAAAAGACCAAGTCACGCCTATAAGAAATCTAAACTACCATAAGCAACCTATCTTCCTATGGAAGCGACCTGAACTGCCTAACCTACGACCTAGTCACTTCTGGTGAAGTGTGTGCATTTATGATGCTTGTAGCCTATCAAAATCACACTTTTAGCAAAAGTTTTGATACATACTGGTACATCTGATCCCTCTGGTTGCCCATGTGTCCTCACTCGCTCGGCACGATGATCTCTACGTGGAATCACCATCCTGATAGCTATCCAACTTTCGTCGCACACCACATCTAAGGAGCTCTAGATCTCTATAGTTTTTTTAGCACAACTGAGCACAAATGAGCCTATTTTCCATTGAGGAACCTACTTATAGCCTTATCTAAACCCTAATTCTTCTTTTCGAAAGCCTCTTTTCAGCTGCTCCATTCCATTTTTACCCACTCATCCCCAGTTTTCTTCGTGTCACCGTTGTTTCTAGCCTTTCATCTATCGCGAGCCAACCCAGCCCTTCCTAGTTAGCCTGGCTTACCTCTCGAGGGGGCATCACCTGCCAGTTACACTGGGGCATAACTTTGTTTATCAAGCAAATATCGTATCTTCTTTGACACAACGCTCTATCGAACATTGTATCAAAGAGGGGCAAAATGTAGACACCCAAAATTGACTCATTATCATTAGCATTCAAACATTGTATTACATATCATCTGCATTTGTCTAACACACTTGAGCAATATCCCTAACACATATATTTCTTCTATTAATTAAATAAATTTATATTTATTTAATTAATTCGTTAGCTATTTCCTCTAAGCTATAATTAAACAATCTTTAATTATTTAATTATCTCCATTCCATCTATTTTTAATTAAATAAATCTTATTTATTTAATTAAAGATTCCTTTCATAAATCCACTATCCAATTAATTAGATAAATTGTATTTATTTAATTAATTTATCTTATCATTTATCTCATGAGCCGACATGTGTGCCTCTTTCATTTAAAAAGATAAGTGGTACTACATCCTTTTATTTAATATCTTTCACATGTAGTACTTTTTATGTACACAAGAACACATGAGCCCTATCTTCCTTCCACTTGTCATCTTCACACTCACCTATGTCTATCTTTCAATCTTAGCCATTCACATAGCCACCAAATCTGCACTGTTGATTGATTTTGGTTGAGTTCTATATAAACACCCTCTCATTCTATACCACATCTATCCAGCATTCATAGCATCTACATTATCATCTTGAGCATATTGAGCACTTGAGTATTCATAGCATCCATTGAGCTTTTATCATCAGCCATCCATCATGGTAGCTTTTTATCTTCATAATTGTTCATTGTTGAAGAAGCAATCCACATCATAAACATGGAATCACACAATCTGGGTGATGTTTTGCTTGAATTGCATTACTTTTGATTTCATTTAGATTAGATTATTTGATGATGGTAGGGTTAGGTTTTCATGGCTATTCTTGATCTTATTCACTTGATTTTTTACCTATCACAGACCTCATATCCCAATACTGGCACCCAAACTATTCTTGGTTCTACAGCCTCCATGAGACATTTATCTTTATCTATCATGAACAGAATATCCTTTTCATATTTCTCCACCACACTCCTAGGGATTCAGACCCTATTCTACATGTTCTTTTGAAAGATCTTAAAGTAACCCCATAAGGAAGCATTCTATTTATCTATATCCCCAAGACTATTCAAATGGTTTCTAATTTGTACAGCTATAGGAGAATTACTCATCCATGCAATGTTACATATTTGGTAATTCCTTCAAGAAGTAGAAGAGAAAGAAGATGATCAAGGTTCCATTCTTGAAAGGATATTTGGTGTCTTTTGTCCTATTTAGGTTCTCCATCAATTGTTGCTGGAGCAACTCACATAGGTCATAATCACTATCATTCTTAACCATGTCATATGCTATGTATATTGCTATTGCGGATACAGAGTTCTCCCTATTAGAGAAGTAGACTTTGTAACCAATGACCATTGAGGCAAATCTGACTGTCAGATCATCAATGTCATTCATAGTTAGTGCCCTCTTATCAAATTTTGTACTAGTTAACTACATTACTATATTGTTCTTCATTGTTTTCAGGGCTAGAACACTACTGGTGGAGCTCATACCAGTTACAACTTTGATGGCATCTTTTGTGATCATGTGTGTCATGTCCAACCACATAAATTCATCATGAATTCTACTAAAGACATATCAGACCCAAGCATTTTTAGAAAACACAAGAAAGTCAATCCAAACATCTAGCTTCTTCTTATGCAACACACTAAACTCTTCCTTCAGCTCATATTTACTATCAGTCAATTTCTCCACAAAGAATTGCCCTAGTTTTGTGGTATCAAACTCTTCTAAGTTTGCATGGATATAAGCCCTAATATCCTATGTATGCATGACACCATAAGGAACCTCAGAGAACACACCTTCTAGATCATTTTCAAATGATTTCTATAGGTACTTTTTGAACTTTGGATAGGGTCTCTCAGAGATCTTAACTACTTGTAGAGTCGACATGCTTGCTTGCTCAAAATAGAAAGCTTTTTAACAGAGTAATAAATACCTTTTGTTTTGTTAGGGTTTCTTCACCAAATGCTTGAAATTTCCTTAGCTCATTCTTTAGATCTCTTCAATCACTCAAGGGTTTCGATGCAATGTGATTTTCCCTTCAATTGAATCTCTTATATCTTCTTTTGATCAAGACCTAATTGTCATAAATGCTCATTTTAAAAAGCTGTCAAACGTTTTCTCTGCAACTCACAGTCGACCAAGATTGCTCTACAATTCACCACATTAGATTCTTTTCTGCTAGAATCTTCTTCATAAGATCTGCCATTTAGTATTATAACTCATATCTTTGTGTTGGATATCAACACCATATTTCTAGCTAGGGGAATAAGATTTTGAATTAAGCTCCCCTTGAGCTAGAGCTCTTAATTTACTTCCTAGAGGAAGTACCAGCACCAGAGTCTGGTGTGGACTCACCCTTAACTTCCCACACTTCCCTCTTAACCCAAATATAATTCATCTCCTTCTTGATCTCTTCTAGATATGTCTTTTGAATCAGTTTCTTCATTTCTACCTGATTAGCCTTCATATTTTTGCTTTTGCAGAATCTAGCAATATGTTCAAGCCTGTTGCAATTGAAGCATACAACATTTCTCTGGCTATTGTTCCTTTCATTCATCCCTGATCTGCATTGGTTAGCCTTGTGCCCAAATCTATTGCATACAAATCAATTCCCATTGAAAGATTGAGCATTCCTTCTATAGTGGTTCCTTATTTGATTTCTGCATTCACTAGCTTTATGACCAAACCTCTTACATATAAAGCAGGTCTGAGTATTCCTTCTATTGTTATAACCATTCCTTATCTAACTTCTATAATCATTAGCCTTGTGACCTACTTTATTGCAAGTGAAACATTGACCAGAGAATGATGGAATATTTTGATTCACCCTGCTCCTACATTGAGTAGCCTTATGACCAAATTTATTGCATGTACTACAATAACCATTGAAACAAGGGTACCTTTGAGCATTTGGTTGCCTAACCGGTGGTCTTCTAGGCCTATTCCTTTGATTTTGAAACTCTTTGCCTTTATCCTTCTTGATCTCAGCATTTTTTTCTTGGCCAATTTTGGAACTTTCACCTTTCTCAAAAACCAAGCCTTCTTTATCATCAGGGCTCTTTTGACTAGCAAGTATTCTATCAAGTTGGGCAGCACTCACTTTGAATTTTTCTTCCTAAGTCCATGCATGTTTCAAATCAACTTTTAGATCCACAACTTCTTGTTCAAGCTTTGTGCAGTCTTCAGTTTTGTTTTTTACTAACAAATTTTAGTTTTCTTCTACTTTTTCTCTTTTTACAACTTCCACTTTCAGATTACTCAAGGTGTCATTTGCAGATATCAATTGTTCACTAACCTCCTTATATTTTTCTTTGAAATTCTTAACTTGCTCCCCTAATTTTTTTATGCACTCATCTGCTTCCTTGACATTATCTTTCAGATCCCTATTTTCTATTTCACCCTTTTCAAGATCTGCAAGTGCAAGCTTGAGTTCTTCTTCATTGACAAGTGTGCATTCTTCTTTAGTTTCAGTTGCATCAATTTCTTTAGGAGGAGTAGGACATTGTTTACCTACCATGTGTTCAGTCTCCAAGATCTTCCTCAAGCTATTATACTTCTTCCGAGGAGCTAGGCTCTGATACCAATTGTTGAACACCCAAAGTACTGAGAGGGGGGCATGAATCAGTACTGTATTAAACTTCCTATTTATTAAACTAGTAATCCATTTACCGCATGCAATAACAAAGCAAATTAAACATAGAAGAAACAACCAAAGTCCATCACACATGAACACCAATATTATTACGTGGAAAACCCAAAACTGGCAAAAACCACAGTGAGTGTTAACTCACAATATATTATGTAGAAAGAATACTAAATTACAAGAAGGATCACTGCCTTAGGGCTCATTTCCCAGTTCTCATTGCCCAAATAAAATGCTCACTGCAAGAATGGCTCACTGCCAAAATAGGCTCACTTCCTAGAGAAAGAAAAAGAAGGAAAAATGGCTCACTGCCAAGTTGAACCGCTCAGATTGTATCTACACATGCATGGATGCAACTCCAATGAATGCTCAAAATACTATCTCAAAACTCTTCATCTTGACTGCTCTATTTCACTTCTCTGCTTTTACATTAAGAAAGATCTCTCTTCTTCTACTCTTCTCACCTACTTTGTACTTCACATATTTCGCACATTCACATTCACATCTCATCCCTCAAACATTGAGTTTTTGCACTTCCCTCTTAACCCAAATATGATTCATCTCCTTCTTGATCTCTTCTAGAAATGTCTTTTGAATCAGTTTGTTCATTTCTACCTAATTAGCCTTCTTCATATTTTTGCTTCTGCAAATTCTAGCAATATGTTCAGGCCTGTTGCAATTGAAGCATACAACATTTCTCTGGCTATTGTTCCTTTCATTCATCCCTGATCTGCATTGGTTAGCCTTGTGCCCAAATCTATTGCATGCAAATCAATTCCCACTGAAAGATTGAGCAATCCTTCCATAGTTGTTCCTTATTTGATTTCTGCATTCAATAGCTTTATGACCAAACCTCTTACATATAAAGCAGGTCTGAGTATTCCTTCTATTGTTATAACCATTCCTTATCTAACTTCTATAATCATTAGCCTTGTGACCTACTTTATTGCAAGTGAAACATTGACCAGAGAATGATGGAATATTTTGATTCACCCTGCTCCTACATTGAGTAGCCTTATGACCAAATTTATTGCATGTACTACAATAACCATTGAAACAAGGGTACCTTTGAGCATTTGGTTGCCTAACCAGTGGTCTTCTAGGCCTGTTCCTTTGATTTTGAAACTATTTGCCTTTATCCTTCTTGATCTCAACATTTTTTTCTTGACCAATTTTGGAACTTTCACCTTTCTCAAAAACCAAGCCTTCTTTATCATCAGGGCTCTTCTGACTAGCAAGTATTCTATCAAGTTGGGTAGCACTCACTCTGAATTTTTCTTCCTAAGTCCATGCATGTTTCAAATCAGCTTTTAGATCCACAACTTCTTGTTCAAGCTTTGTGCAGTCTTCAGTTTTGTTTTTTACTAACAAATTTAAGTTTTCTTCTACTTTTTCTCTTTTTACAACTTCCACTTTCAGATTACTCAAGGTGTCATTTGTAGATATCAATTGTTCACTAACCTCCTTATATTTTTCTTTGAAATTCTTAACTTGCTCCCCTAATTTTTTGATGCACTCATCTGCTTCCTTGACATTATCTTTCAGATCCCTGTTTTCTATTTCACCCTTTTCAAGATCTGCAAGTGTAAGCTTGAGTTCTTCTTCATTGACAAGTGTGCATTCTTCTTCAATTTTAGTTGCATCAATATCTTTAGGAGGAGTAGGACATTGTTTACCTACCATGTGTTCAGTCTCCAAGATCTTCCTTAAGCTATTATACTTCTTCCGAGGAGCTAGGCTCTAATACCAATTATTGAACACCCAAAGTACTGAGAGGGGGGCATGAATCAGTACTGTATTAAACTTCCTATTTATTAAACTAGTAATCCATTTATTGCATGCAATAACAAAGCAAATTAAACATAGAAGAAACAACCAAAGTCCATCACACATGAACACCAATATTTTTACGTGGAAAACCCAAAATTGGCAAAAACCACAGTGAGTGTTAGCTCACAATATATTATGTAGAAAGAATACTAAATTACAAGAAGGATCACTGCCTTAGGGCTCATTTCCCAGGGCTCACTGCCCAAATAAAATGCTCACTGCAAGAATGGCTCACTGCCAAAATAGGCTCACTTCCTAGAGAAAGAAAAAGAAGGAAAAATGGCTCACTACCAAGTTGAACCGCTCAGATTGTATCTACACATGCATGGATGCAACTCCAATGAATTCTCAAAATACTATCTCAAAACTCTTCATCTTGACTGCTCTATTTCACTTCTCTGCTTTTACATTAAGAAAGATCTCTCTTCTTCTACTCTTGTCGCCTACTTTGTACTTCACATATTTCGCACATTCACATTCTCATCTCATCCCTCAAACATTGAGTTTCTGCACTTCCCTCTTAACCCAAATATGATTCATCTCCTTCTTGATCTCTTCTAGATATGTCTTTTGAATCAGTTTCTTAATTTCTACCTGATTAGCCTTCTTCATAGTTTTGCTTCTGCAGAATCTAGCAATATGTTCAGGCCTATTGCAATTAAAGCGTACAACATTTCTCTGGCTATTGTTCCTTTCATTCATCCCTGATCTGCATTGGTTAGCCTTGTGCCCAAATCTATTGCATGCAAATCAATTCCCATTGAAAGATTGAGCATTCCTTCCATAGTTGTCCCTTATTTGATTTCTGCATTCACTAGCTTTATGACCAAACCTCTTACATATAAAGCAGGTCTGAGTATTCCTTCTATTATTATAACCATTCCTTATCTAACTTCTATAATCATTAGCCTTGTGACCTGTAGACACCCTAAAATGACCAAGTCGTCGCACTACTTGCATTTCGTCATTTCTTCTAATCACCTGCATTTCAACGTTAATTAAATAATCTAATTATTTAATTAATTTCACCAAATTCTTCTAAATCACATAATTGCAACATTAATTGAATAAATTCTCTTTATTTAATTAATTAAATCAAATTCCTCTACTATTCTCCCAAAATTAAATAATTTTAATTATTTAATTAGATAATTATCTTCTGTCCAAATCTCAAATCTCAATTAATTAAATAAATCCCATTATTTAATTAATTCATCATTAATTCCCAATTATTTAATTAAATCAAATTCATTCTTCCAAATTTGAATAAATCAAATCAAATTTATTTAAATTTTCTCAATCTCCAAAAAAAAAAAAAAATCAAATATTTTATTTATTCTTCCAAATCATGCACAACAATTAAATAAATTTATTTATTTAATTTGCTTTCTTATCTTCAAATATCTTTCAAATCTTCTAAAAATAAATCTTCTTCTCCATGCACACAAAATTAAATAATTTATTATTTAATTTCTCTCAAATCATGCAAAAGCAAATCTTAAGTTGAGTTATCTATTCAATCAACCTTGTTTTTATCAATTTCTCTTAAATTAGAAAAAAACTTTCTAATTTATGAAAAGCATGTCTTATCTTTAGAAAATAAAGTGATTAACTCAAATAAAGCAACTTTTGTGTGACACTTGTATTCTTCTTATTCGTTGCACGTTCCTCAATTGTTCTCCTCTGTTGAATCTTCTGAATTATCTGGACCGTTGATCGATCTTTGTTAAAATCTATATAAACCCCCTCATCTCCTTCATTACCTCTCTCTTCGATCACTTATTCTCAGGCATACTTAACAGCGCTTTGAGCATACATTGCATCGATTGAGCAACTTTACGATCTCTTAACAGTGATCTTTTGAGCACACTACTTGCTTGTTGCAACCATGGTTTTGCAATACTATTGAGCAATCCACATTCATCCAAAGGGAACAATACAAATCTCGGTAAAAGCTTTCATGTTTTATTGATTATTATTAATGGCTTTTATTTAGATCAGTTCTCTTTATGTTATTGGGATTTTAATTTGTTTAGTTTATCATAGTCAATTTTCCTCATACACATTCTGGCACGCCCGGTGGGACCCACTGATCCCTCTTTTTCTTTGAGAAATTGATTTTTTTAAGTTACAGTATGGAACAGTGCAAAAGACACAGAAAGGCACTTTTGGCAGTATCCTTAAGCGCTACTAGAGGCATAGTACAGTGCTCTCAGGCGATACTGTGGTGCTTCTAGTAACACAGAGCGACGCTTTTGGTAGTATCATTAAGTGCTTTCGGCAAAATAGGTTTTCTGACTTTGGTTGGTGTTTTTGCAAGGTTTTATTCATATCACATATCTTTGATTTGTCTGAAAAGCTGTTGTATTTATCTTTCAACTATCTTTTGATACTTCCTAAGCTAACTTGTTTAGGGGTATTTTTGATATTTGAGTGAACCTAGTTATTCGCGATACCTTTTTGAGTTTGATTGATTACAGGATCTAGATTTAGCAGATATTACTTCTCAGAATATTAGATCAATCATGAAATCCTATCTGAACCTAGTTATTTTGACAAAGTATAACCTTTTCTTGATCTGAGATAGAACAGCGCTTTTGGTCACACAGCACAGTGCTTTTGGCAGCACAGTACCCTGCTTCTGGTTATTATTCAGCACTTTTGATAGAACAGTGAGTTGCTTCTAGTCTGCATCATAGCGCTTTTAGAAATACAGTGCGGCGCTATTAGTATCACAGTAAGTTGCTTTTGGTAAGACAGTACAGCATGTTTGGTCAAATTGATTTATTTTTGCTAACTTGTGAGTTTTTGTGGAACTAATCAACTTGTTGCAGCTTCTTATCACTCACACAGAGCAAATGGGTTTCTCTAACATGTTCATGTAGGACAAGCATTGAAGAAATCTTGATTTATCTCACTGAGTCTTAGAAACATATTGCCTTCTTAAGGGATAATTGAACAAATCATTTCGGCATCTAAGTCTTAGGAACATACTTCTTTTCTTAAGGGACAATAGACATGTATGTGAAAACACCTCAATTTCCTAAGGGACAATGGACATGAATGCCAAACACTTCAATTTCATAAGGGACAATTGACAACTACAAACATGTGTGTGCCTAATTTAATTGCACCTTATTTTTTTATAACGGGACAATTAAACCTTTGTTTGACATGCTTGCTCTTACATTTCAGTATTTTCTTTATAAGGGCCTGCCTTTGGATTGCGTTTCATCCAAAAGGGATGACCCTAAGCGGAGTTTTCTTTTGAACCACTATATAAGAGGGATAAGGTGAAAGCCAAGTCCTAACCGACGTCAGCCTTACCTTGTGGTGCCAAATTGAAAAGAGGTGTACTAGCTCTTTGTGGAAATGATTTTCACATTAAGCGAAGTGTTTGACACACTTAGTAGGATTGGTTAAAGCTTTTAGTAGCTTGTCGCATTGTTCATAAGGCATTGGTCCCTCAAAGTTACTAAGAACCATTCTAGATAGAGACTACCCAATCTACCTCCAAACGTTGTGGTAATCATCAGTGCAAGGGGAATCGATTTAAGCCCTTAAGATACTCACCATTGGCTCCCTTGAGAAGAGATAGTATTCCCTTGGCCATAAAGCTCTTGTGACCTACTTGAGCTTTCCAAGGGGAGGGTGAGATATCCCTACCTATCGTCTCTCGCAAAGATACAAAATATCTGACACCTTTATGGAATAATATTTTTATCGACAGAGTATTAAGCTGTGAGCTTATCTACTGCAATGAAACCTTGTCTCTAGGGATTAAAAAGTGCTTGTTATTGATTGCAATTGTCTTATACCTGTGGAAACATTGGGCTTTTTTGTGAGCCTCAAACATACACTATCTATTGAGTCAGTCCCTTTTTGACCACTTGTTTGCTGTGTTTTCTCTTGCCAAAAACAAATCCAATTAGAACCATAACCAAATCTGTCAAATTTGGCTTTAAAAACATCAGACACTACTTCAGCGCCTCTGGTATTATAGCAGCTCGCCCTTGGTGGTACAGTAGCTCGCTTTTGGTCACCGTAGCTTGCCTTTGGTATAGCAGTACCTCGCCTTTGGTAGCTCAATCCCTCACCTTTGGTATTACAGTAGCATGGTTTTGGTTGCACAGTCCTGCGCCTCTGGTCAAATAGTATAGCGCCTTTGGTCCAGTTACTTGTGCATCAGAGTTTGTCTTTTCTCAAAACACAAGCAGAATACCAGCATTACCTTTTTTTCTAGTGTATTCCATGGTAACCACCAGGCTCTAGCAAACTATGAAGTCCAAGTAAGTTGTCCCTAGGAAGCGCAAATCACCTCCTCACACACCGCAATCAGGCCATCTCAACATTACTCCCAAGGTTACTCCTAGGACACCTGCAGCAAAATCTACCAATTCTCCCAATATGCTGCACCTTGACCAACCAAGCAATTCTCAAGAAGGTAGGGTCCCTTTGGTAAATACACCCCACTATACCACCAGCTTGCCTCCGGATTTTGTCCCACAAGGTTATATTTCCAATCCGGTCCCGTCTCAGGAGGAAAGAGTTCCTTTGGTAAGTACACCTCATTACACCACCGGCTTGCCTCCTGATTTTGTCCCACAAGGTTATACTGCAGATTTAGCACCATCTCAAGAAGAGCGACACTTTGAAATGGGTCAATCCTCTCAAGAAGATAGGAAAGATCTTGATGAATTCATACAAGATCCTAGAGCTGTAGCCACCTTTGATAAAATCCTTAGTGAGAACCAAGATCATTTCTTTCGCTTGCTAGCAGAGCAAGGAGCCAAGTTACCTCAAGATTTTGATTTATCCACTCTCAAGGAGGCAAACAACACCATAAGTGCCATACATTATCCAAACCATGTCAACTGTGATCACGCCTTTACCCAAACAAGGCTCACAAGGGAAAACAATGGTACAATATAAGAATCCCCTTTTTCAAAACCCAACAGGAAAGAGGGCCGTATCACTGCTTCTGACTCCTATAGAAATCTACAAAAATCAACAAGAAACTCTCCAACATCAAGTAGAGCTAGCTAAGCAAGCCACCTTAGCTCAAGAAAATATACAACAAACTCCTAAAGTGTGCACACCAATCGCAAGTGGAATTTTGGTTACTCCTTCACGAATAGGTTTCCCACCCAATTACAATCTGGGGAACAACTATGTAGCCATGCAACAAGGGTCTCAGTACATACCACCTCCCATATCATCAATCCTCCATGTCTCTCAACCAATTAGAGTCATGCAGCCCCCCCTACAAAATTCTTCTACACTCATCCCCAATCAACCATCACAAATCACTTCTACCTTTGTCCCTCCTCCACTACGTTCATCCTCACTAAATTTCTTTCACACATTTCCTAGCCACCCTCAACTTCCCCAACATCAAGTTTCCCAAAGCTATGTGCCACCATCGCAACCTTATCAAACACACTTTAGCTTTCCGCCACCCAATTCTTTTCTTCAACCATCACAAAGCCAACATTCTTACCTAGCACCTCCTCCACCTCTTCCAAATCAAAACATCCAATTCCAACCCAATCTAAACCTAGCATACAACGCATAGGACCCCAACTAGTCTTACGACCCTTATAATACCAACGCTCATGGCTTACACTACAATCTTCCATATGGGCAACAACAACCACTTCTAGGACAACAGGAGATGTTTCCAACCCCTCCCACATCGATGGAGCTAAAAATCGTGAAAGTTCAACAACAACTATCTGATCTTACGTTTGGCCACACCAAGAAGACC
This sequence comes from Cunninghamia lanceolata, assembly GCA_027924645.1. Taxonomy (NCBI): domain Eukaryota; kingdom Viridiplantae; phylum Streptophyta; class Pinopsida; order Cupressales; family Cupressaceae; genus Cunninghamia; species Cunninghamia lanceolata. The sequence continues at coordinate 7,815,134 of BSBN01001344.1, read as the reverse complement.
TTCTCATTAGAGGAAGTGTGTCCTTATCCTTTTGATCGGTCATTACCTATGATCCCTTTTCCTCAAAATTTTACTATTCCTAAGTTTGATAAATACAAAGGAAAAGGTGACCCAAAAGACCATCTTAGGGAATTCTATCTTGCTTGCTTCGAGGTCTCACATAACGACATGTATCTTATGCATCTCTTTCCTCACAGTCTTGGAGGTCAAGCTATAGAATGGTTCTCACACTTGCCTACGGGTATCAAGTCTTTTAATGAGCTAGCAAAGAAATTTGCCACCCATTTCTCCTACAACGCAGAGCATGAGATTTCCATGACTGATCTATGCAACAATAAATAGAAAAATGGTGAAACTTTCATTTCTTTCCTTCAACAATGGAGACAAATGCCTAGCAAATTCCCTTTCAAGATTCTAGAGAAACAACTTGTTAGCATATTTGTGTAGAACCTCAACCAAGAGTTAGGTTTTTATTTGCAAATTCTTAGTGCTACAACCTTCGACGAAATCACATACAAGGGAATCAACATTGAAAAGGCCCTCATTGCTAAGGGTGTGGTTAAAATCTTCAAAGAAATGAAAGACAATGCTCCTCGTCAACAATCGAGCGATAAACCCAAATATTGGAACGAAAACAAAAACATGGTCAATGATGGTGTGGTCGATTCTAAACATGTCCAAACGTTACAAACGCCACTGTAACTTTCCAAACCAAGTCAAGCTCCACCTCAATAGTAGCAACAACAAAGGCAACCTTATCAAAACCAACAGCAACGACAACAAGAGCAGCCTCAACAAGATTACCCTCCACGGCGTCAATTCACTCCCTTGGGAGAGCCCATAGAGATAGTCTTACAAAAGATTTTATAGAAAGGACTCATCACCCTACCTAATGCTCCCCCATATGGTGAACCTGTTTACAAAATTGTGCAGTACAGAGAAAATGAATATTGCGAATTCCATAGGAGCAAAGGGCATAGAACCTCATCATGCATGAAACTCAAGCACCTAATCCAAAATCTCATCGAAGGCAACCAAATATCTCTACAAAATGATCCACTAGCTCAGCACACAAACAAAGATCTCGATATGTACAAGAAACCATTCCCTCATCATGGTCCACCTCCACCTCAGGATAGAGGTAAAGGTGTCAATCATGCTTCCACTTCCTTTGATTCCATTGTAGGTCGTTTTGAAGAGAGTTGGGTGTCTACCCTCACAATCAAAGGCAAATCTATGGATTGCGCTGTTACAACTCATCATGGTCATGTCACCATTCGTGGTCCTACACCCAGTCTTCCAGCTCAATCTGATTATAATCTTGTCGAACATCTAGGGAAAGTGCCAGCACAGATCTCTATCTTGGACCTTCTACGGTCATCACCTGCACATAGAGTAGTGCTAGAAAAAGCCCTCCAAGAGTCTTTGGTTCCTAACAACATAGCGGTCATGGATTTCCAAGCTATAGTAGGTAACATTGCTTCGCCCTACAATGTGGTCTTCTCTAAGAAAGATCTCCCATCCCATGATCCTTGTCACAATGATGCCCTTCATATTGAGGTTCTCATCCATAAGTACAAAATCAAACGTATACTCATAGATGGTGGTGCTGGTCTCAACATCTATTTTTTAAAGTTACTTAAGTAATTGGGATACTCTGAGGATCATGTCAACACTGATCAAAGTATTACAATCAAGGGATATGCTGATGCTGAACACCATTCAGAAGGTATTATCCACTTGCCTATACAACTGGGTCCTATCATGCTTGAAACCAGATGTCAAGTCCTTGATATTGAGCTACCTTACAACATTATCCTAGGCCGCCCATGGATCCATGCAATGAAAGTTGTTCCCTCCATGTACCATCAGTCTCTAAAGTTCCCATACAATGGTACAAAGATCACTATCCCAGGAGACTCCAATCCTTTTGAATTCTGCCGTGTCTTGCAAGGTAGTTATAAGAATTGCAACCAAGTGCTTAACAATGCAAAAGCCCTAGAATCCCCACTATATGTTGATCCTGAAACTCTGACACCAGCCTCTACAAGTGAACCTAATCCTATTCCTGTAATCAAAGTGCACATCCATGATATAGGCTTAAGAACTTATGATATCTCCAAATCTTGTTGTGTAGGGCAGATGCCTTTATCTCCAAAATTTTATGGCCAACCACCCATTGCCAAAGTCGCTAAAAAAACATCTATTCCTCCCCCAGCATTTCTAACCCAATTCCAACAGGGACGGTTATTGGAGGAAGAAACTATTGAGGACATTTCTTCTTGGCTCTATAAAGAGGGAGAACCAGTTACAATACCAGTCAAGCAATATGGCAATGGCTTAAGGATAGTAAAAAACATAGGTCATAAAGGCAAAGGTGGCCTTGGGAAACAGAATCAAGGAGCTATGGAACCCATTGTTGTGACAAAGAAACTAGACAAGAAGGGTTTGGGATTTGGTAAGAAGGTACCGTGCTCCTTGGACATTGAGTATATCCTCGACGAGGTGGCTAAAACTTTTCCCGCTGATTTGACGTCTACTGAGGATATCATCGATGACTATTCCCTCCATATGACCAACCTAATTGCAGAATCCTCCATTTTTATGCTATCCTCAGTATCCTTAACCTCCACCACTAACACCTAGAATGTAACACTTGTCTACCCTGAACTTATCGATTGGGACCAACAAGGGTCCCCCATTATAGATGTATTTCATAATGATGAATTTTTAGCTGAGTTCATGGGATTTCAGGAAGGTATCCCTCTTGGCAATCATAAAGCAGGTTTTGTAATGGAACTAGAGCCAACAGCTTATTTTGGTGAGAATGCCAACTCCTCTAGTCACAAAAGTAAAAATAAAGAAAGATCTCTAGGTGAAAACCACACTGTGGCACCTCTTGATCACAAAATAGTAAAAACAAAGGACGTATCCAAAGGTGAAAACCCAACTGTGGCACCTAAGGATGGAGGATTTGACCTTCCCCTACCATCTAAGTATCAAGAGAAGTTAGCTCTCCTAGTGGAAGATTCTACAGAGATAAACCTTGGCACAGAGTAAAATCCAAAAACCACATTCCTAACAGCATCATTATCAGAGACAGAGCACAGGAATCTTAACAAATTCTTCTTATAGAGAACCATCAATTTTGCATGGACCTATGCTGATATGCTAGGGCTAGACCCTAAGCTAGTAGTTCATGTTGCAAGTATGAGGTGAACCAGTGTTGTCATTGATGTCAACATACTCATATTACATTGACAAGAAGGATTGGATGAGCAGTGTACTGAGGATATTGAGAAAATTAGCCTCAGTTAGGAACAGTGAAGAATAGTGATAAGAAGAAGGCAAATGTATTGTATAGGATGTGAACCGGAGGATGCAGATTAAAGGGTTTGTAGATATGAGTCTTGAGATGCTTCAGTTAAGATTTTAGAGGTCCGCATAAAGATCTGAAGGAGTTGTGGCTGTCAGTATAGAACTGGTTTCGGCAAGTGTTCAGAGGTGACAGAGGATCACAGAAAGGTCCGGTGAGGTCCGAAATTGTATAATCCTAATCTGTGGATTAGAAGGAGTGTTTGGGATGTCCTTGTGATGTGTCATCTCAAGTTGTGTATGATTTTGAGGTCCGGAAGTGCCTTTTGCATCGTGACAGTGACGACAGATTGTGTTCTTGAAGTTTCAGATGAGGAAGAGAAGAGATTCTAGTATGTAGAGAAAGTGCGGATGTACCTGGTCATTTAGGCAGGCTTGTGAAGGTTCTTGGATCATGATGAAGTTGTGTTGTTGGTCCGTATTGATGGTAGAGCCTGAAATTGAAGTTATTCTTCCAGATGAAGTTCTTGTTCCGACTAGCTGACCGAATGAGTTGTTCATCCTGCAAATGTTCTTATGATGGCCGACCGGATGTGTTATTCATCTTGCAGATATTCTTATGGTTGATTGCCGACTTAGATGATTGTTCCTAAGTCGATGTCTTGTATAAATAAAGGTTTGTGAGTTCATTTAGCAGTGTGGAGTGAGGGAATGAGTGTGGTGTAGCAAAGAGAAGTGCGAAAGGCAGAGCAGGGATTTTGGGCTTAAATGGAACTGATCCAGACATAGTAGAGATGTCATTCTCCAGTTCAAGATTGTGATTCTTATCACTCTGTAGACAGTGTGTCTCTTTGTAGGTAGTAGGCCTCTTTGTGAGCAGTGTGCTCGGGCAGTGAGCCCTAATTGGCAAGTGCCATTCTTTTTCTTATTCTTCTAACAGAGAATAATCCTTGGGTTAATCACCCCGTGGTTTTTCCCTTAACCGGGTTTTCCACGTCAAAATCTTGGTGTTCAATGTGTTGATGTTTATCTGCTCTTGTGTTTATGCATTATGCTTTCATGGATGATTAATTGATATACTGTTAACTAACAAAGAAGAATCAAGTATTTAAAAAAGTAGGTTTTTTATACAACTAATTCACCCCCCCCTCTCAATTGTATGCCCTAGATCTAACAATTGGTATCAAAGCCAAGTTCCTCTGAAAGGAGCTTAACCGCTTGAGGAGATCCAGGATGTCATCATACAAGAAGGATAGTCCAAAGTTCGACGGAACCAACTTTACCCTCTGGAAAGGTCACTTGGAATGTATGGGAAAAGCATACTTGGCCATGGTCTCAAAACCATATGTACCTCCACAAGGTGGTCCAACAACTCTGAATGAAATCACAGATGCTGAAAATAATCTGCGGACCAAGGAAGCTCTGCTAAGCGCATTAAATGACTTAGATCTCTCAAATGTTATCGACCTACCAACTGCATATGAGATCCTAACTAAATTGGAACTTCTGTATGAAGGAGATGAGTTTGTCAAGAGTGCAAGGTTGCAAAGTCTGAAAGGGAAATTTGAAAGATTGAAGATGAGAGATGATGAAAACATCACTACCTTTATGCCAAGAGTGAATGAGCTGGTATGTGGAATTAGAAATGCTGGTGGAACTCTGGATGAAAATGAGATTGTTTGCAAAATCCTCAGATCCCTTCCTGCTGCCTACAAAATCAAGGTTGCTGCGATTGATGAATTCAGAGCCCACACAACTGTCACAAGAGAGCAATTAGCTGGCAAACTAGCTACATTTGAAATGACCAAGTTTGGAGATGATCCTCCCAAGACTGAATCTACTTTCAAAGCCAGTGCCTATGTGAAAGGCAAATAGAGACTTGATCCGGGTGAAAACTCTTCAAGGAAGATGTCATGGTATGATCAAGCAAGAAGAGACATGGAAGAAGAAGAAGCGGAAACAGCTCAACTTGAAGCCCTCATTGCAAAGAGACTACCAAGAGGATCCAGTAAGTATGAAGGAAAACTACCCTTTAAATGCTTCAACTGCAATAAGAGCATTCAGTCCTTAGTAATGGTCATGAAGAAGATGACAATGGAGTAACAAATGATGAATTAGAACTAGGAAGCAAATCCAGAAATGAATGGGTGTTTATTGCCATCAAGGAAGAAGATTCAATACTCTCTGAATCTGTCAATCAGAAGGTTGTGCAAAAAGCTTTGGCTGCTCAAGTGGAAGAAAAGGATGATTGGGTTATTGATAGTGAATGTTCTCACCATATGATTTGTGAAAAGGATATGTTCTTTGATTTGGAAAGGTATGAAGGAGGAATGGTAAAATTTGGTGATAATTCTGCTGGCAGAATCAGAGGTAGGGGAACTATTTCCTTTGATGGAAAAAGCAAAACAGGTAATGTACTATATATTGAAGGATTGAAGCACAATCTTCTCAGTGTTGGTCAGTTAGTAAACAAAGGCTATGATCTCCGGTTCAAGAATGGAAAATGCAGAATCTTTACAAGTTCCGGAACTGAAATTGCATCCGGTACTCAGACAAAAGGTAATATCTTTCATCTTGTTGGTTCAAATAAAAGTTGTCTGTTTGTTCAAATTGATCAGAGTTGGTTATGGCATAGAAGAATGTGTCATGTAAATTTTGATAACATCATCAAGATAAGCAATACTCAGGCTGTATGAGATCTTCCAAAATTGATGAAACCTACAAATAGTTTGTGCAAAGAATGTCAGCTAGGTAAACAGAGCAGAATCTCTTTCAAAAGCAAAGATCAGTCCTCTACCGGATTGTTGGAACTAGTACATACTGATCTCTGTGGTCTGACAAGAATCAAGAGTCTACAAGGTGATAGATATTTCATGTTGCTAATTGATGACCATTCTCGGATGATGTGGGTTACCTTCCTAAAGGAGAAATCAGAAGCCCTTGAGAAGTTCAAAATCTTCAAAGCTATGGTAGAGAATCAAACTGGATTGAAATTGAAGTGTCTAAGGTCTGATAGAGGTGGTGAATTTACATCTGGTGAGTTCATTGACTTTTGTGAGAAGCAGGGTATAAGAAGACAGTTGTCTGCTCCCAGGACTCCACAACAGAATGGAGTAGTTGAGAGAAAGAACCGGACCATCCAGGAAGCTGCCAGGACAATGATGTTGGAAGTAAATGTTCCTCAAATGTTTTGGAAAGAAGCTATCAGCACTACAGTCTACACTCTCAATCGAGTTCAAATCAGAAACAACACCGGTAAGACCCCTTATGAACTCTGGTTTGGCATCACTCCTACTGTGAAATATTTCAGAGTATTTGGTAGCAAGTGTTATATTAAAAGAGATGAAGATCTAGGAAAGTTTGATGCTAGAAGTGATGAAAGAATTTTCTTGGGTTACTCCACTCAAAGCAAAGCATACCGGTGTTACAATAAGAGATTGAGGAAGATGATAGAAAGCACTAATGTGAAAGTTGATGAAGCAATTGAGAAGCCCTCAAGGTTTTATGAGTTTGATGAGGATGACCAAGATGGTGTTCAAGTTCAAGGAGCTCAATCCTCTCTGGTAAGTCAGAATTAGCCTGATCCAGTAAATCAGGAAGAAGAAATAGGTCTAAATGAGCCTGATCAAGAAGCAGCAGTACAGAATGCTCCCAAAATTCTAAGGTATGTAATACAGAACCACTCTGAAGATCAGATCATAGGTGACAGAAACAAAGATGTGCAAACTAGAAGGAATGTTGCTCAAAATCAGGATGAATGTTGTCTGATTTCAAAGATTGAACCCAAAACAATAAATGAAGCTTGCAATGATGAAAACTGGACCAAAGAAATGGAAGATGAATTGATGCAAATTGAGAGAAATCATACTTGGGATCTTGTTCCTAGACCTAGAGACAGGAATGTAATTGGAACCAAATGGGTTTTCCAGAACAAACTGAATGAAGCTGGTGAAGTAATCAGAAACAAAGCTAGATTGGTCTGCAAAGGCTACTCTCAAATAGAAGGAATTGATTTTGAAGAAACCTTTGCTCCGGTGGCAAGAATTGAAGCAGTTAGATTACTCCTAGCATTTGCTGCCTTCAAAGACTTCAAGGTATATCAGATGGATGTCAAGTCTGCCTTCCTAAATGGTGATCTGGAAGAAGAAGTTTACATTGAACAACCAGATGGATTTCAATTGTCTGATAATGATGATATGGTCTGCAAGTTGAAGAAAGCCTTGTATGGATTAAAGCAAGCCCCAAGAGCATGGTATGAAAGGTTGGATAAGCATCTTGTGCAAATTGGATTCAACAAAGGTACTGCTGACAGCAACTTATATTTCAAAATTGATCATGAAAATATTTTGATTGTTGAAGTGTTTGTGGATGATATCATTTTTGGAGGAAGAGATAGTATGTGCAAAACTTTTGTAAATCAGATGAAAAGTGAGTTTGAAATGTCTATGCTTGGCGAAGTGAATTTCTTCTTGGGTCTGCAAATTACTCAAACAAAGAAAGGGATCTTTATTTCTCAGACCAAATATGTGAAAGAATTGTTGAGGAAATTTGGTATGGAAGATTCAAAGCCAATGAACACTCCCATGGCAACCGGATGTAAGTTGAGCAAAGATGATGAGTCCCCAAAGGCAGATCAGACAAAGTATAGATCAATGATTGGTGGATTGTTGTATCTCACTCAGACTAGACCAGATATAATGCAGGCTATTGGTCTTGTGGCAAGATTCCAGGCTGATCCTAGAGAATCTCATGTTATGGCAATCAAAAGAATTTTTAGGTACTTGAAAGGAACAGCCGAGTATGGTCTATGGTACCCTAGAGATCCGGATTTCTCTCTTCATGCTTACACAGATGCAGATTGGGCAGGAGATGTGGATGACCGGAAGAGCACCAGTGGTGGAGCATTCTTTCTGGGGAAGATTGGTTTCTTGGCTATGCAAGAAACAAGATGCAATATCTCTGTCTACAACTGAAGCAGAATACATTACAGAAGCAGGCAGTTGCACTCAAATCTTATGGATGAAGCAGATGCTAAGAGACATTAAAGTTGAATATAAGGAGCCTATCACAGTTTTCTGTGATAATTCAAGTGCAATTAATATTTCTAAGAATCTGGTATTGCACTCTAAGACTAAGCACATATCTATCAAGTTTCACTTTTTGAGAGAACAAGTGAACAAGGAAGAAGTCAGGTTGGAATATGTTCCTTCCAAGGATCAGATTGTAGATATCTTTACTAAACCTCTTCCCAAGGACTCTTTTGAATATCTCCGAGAGAAGTTAGGGGTCATGGCCCCTCTGGTAATGAACTAAGATGCACTGATGTGCATCAGTCCGGTGGATATCACGGTCATATCTTGTGATCCAGATTGATGATGGTGAGCTGCTACTAAGGGGGAGTAGCTGGTATGATTCTGATGTGTTAGAATTGCAAGTATGAGCCCTTTGCCATTGATGTCAAAGGGGGAGAGAAGACATGTGAAAAACAAGTGGTTGATAATCAAAGGGGGAGCAGTAAATGAGGAGAAGACATGGTACTGATAGGGGGAGCTATGACAGAAAGGAGAAGTTCTTGTCTTGATGGTTTTTCACAATATATGTTGCCATCAATGACAAAGGGGGAGATTGTTGCAAGTATGAGGTGAACCAGTGTTGTCATTGATGTCAACATACTCATATTGCATTGACAAGAAGGATTGGATGAGCAGTGTGCTGAGGATATTGAGAAAATTAGCCTCAGTCAGGAACAGTGAAGAACAGTGATAAGAAGAAGGCAAATGTATTGTATAGGATGTGAACCGGAGGATGCAGATTAAAGGGTTTGTAGATATGAGTCTTGAGATGCTTCAGTTAAGATTTTAGAGGTCCGCATAAAGATCTGAAGGAGTTGTGGCTGTCAGTATAGAACTGGTTTCGGCAAGTGTTCAGAGGTGACAGAGGATCACAGAAAGGTCTGGTGAGGTCTGGAATTATATAATCTTAATCTGCGGATTGGAAGGAGTGTTTGGGATGTCCTTGTGATGTGTCATCTCGAGTTGTGTATGATTTTGAGGTCTGGAAGTGCCTTTTGCATCGTGACAGTGGCGACAGACTGTGTTCTTGAAGTTCCAGATGAGGAAGAGAAGAGATTCCAGTATGTAGAGAAAGTGTGGATGTACCTGGTCATTCAGGTAGGCTTGTGAAGGTTATTGGATCATGATGAAGTTGTGTTGTTGGTTCGCATTGATGGTAGAGCCCAGAATTGAAGTTATTCTTCCAGATGAAGTTCTTGTTCCGACTAGCCGACCGGATGAGTTGTTCATCCTGCGAATGTTCTTATGATGGCCGACCGGATGTGTTATTCATCTTGTGGATATTCTTATGGTTGATTGCCAACTTAGATGATTGTTCCTAAGTCGATGTCTTGTATAAATAAAGGTTTGTGAGTTTATTTAGCAGTGTGGAGTGAGGGAATGAGTGTGGTGTAGCAAAGAGAAGTGCGAAAGGCAGAGCAGGGATTTTGGGCTTAAATGGAACTGATCCGGACATAGTAGAGATGTCATTCTCTAGTTCAAGATTGTGATTCTTATCACTCTGTAGATAGTGTTTCTCCTTGTAGGCAGTGGGCCTCTTTGTGAGCAGTGTGCTCAGGCAGTGAGCCCTAATTGGCAAGTGTCATTCTTTTTCTTATTCTTCTAACAGAGAATAATCCTTGGGTTAATCACCCCATGGTTTTTCCCTTAACTGGGTTTTCCACGTCAAAATCTTGGTGTTCAATGTGTTGATGTTTATCTGCTCTTGTGTTTATGCATTATGCTTTCATGGATGATTAATTGATATACTATTAACTAACAAAGAAGAATCAAGTATTTAAAAAAGTAAGTTTTTTATACAACTGATTCACCCCCCCCCTCTCAGTTGTATGCCCTAGATCTAACAGTTCATTATCTCACAATTGATCCAAAAGTTAAACCAGTCAAGCAAAAGTTGAGAAAGATGCACCCACAGATAGCTCTCTTAGTAAAAGTGGAAATACAGAAGCTGTTAGATGCAAAGTTCATATGACCTATTGACTATTCAGACTGGGTATCAAACATTGTACCTGTGTCTAAACCCAATGGATGCATCCGCATGTGTAATGACTTTAGAGATCTCAACAAAGCATGTCCCAAAGATGACTTTCCGCTACCGAACATTGATATTATAATAGACTTGACTGCAAGTTATGAAATGCTTTCTCTCATGGATGGATTCTTAGGCTACAATCAGATAAGGATAGCAGAAGAAGATCAACATAAAACAACTTTTACTTGTCTGTGGGGTAATTATTGTTGGTGTGTTATGCCGTTTGGTCTAAAGAATGCAGGAGCAACCTATCAGAGAGCAATGATAGTGATATTCCACAATCTCTTTCATCATATCATGGAGGACTATGTGGATGACATACTAGCTAAATCTTCTAGAGCAGATCACATACAAGTTCTAGGATAGATCTTTGACAGGCTCAAGAAATACCAAGTAAGACTCAATCCAAAGAAGTGTGTCTTCGGTGTAACATCAGGGAAACTATTGGGATACATTGTATCTCGTAGAGGCATCAAAGTAGATCCCGCAAAAGTAAAGGCTATAGTGGAGATGCCTCCACCAAAGAACCTCAAACCATTAAGGAGCCTTTAGGGAAGGTTGCAATCCATCAGGCATTTCATCTTATAGCTAGCAGATAAATGTCAACCATTTCAACACTTACTCTGAAAGGATGTCTCATTTCAATGGGACGATAAGTGTCAAGCAGCATTTGATCAGCTCAAAGAGTATCTAGCTACACCTCCTGTATTAGTTCCACCAGTTGCTGATAAACCTTTGATATTATACATCTCAACTACAACTTCAGCCCTAGGGGCCTTGCTAGCACAACATGATGAAATAGGAAAAGAGCATGCAATTTATTATATCAGTAGAACCTTGGTGGGATATGAACTCAATTATTAACCAATGGAAAGGGCTTGTTTAGCAGTAGTGTTCACTTCCCAAAAGCTGTGGCATTACATGTTGAACCAACACACAAATCTTATAGCCAAAATTGATCCCTTCAAGTATCTACTAGAAAAAGGAGCTCTTACAGGCAGACTAGCTAAATGGGTCATGATCCTTAGTGAGTTTGACATTGAGTATACAGATCGTAAAGCAATCAAAGGACAAGCACTAGCAGATCAACTAGCAGAAGCACCTATGACAGATACACACCCTATGGTAGTAGACTTTCTGGATGAGAATCTATTTACTCTTTCTAACTCAATAATGTGGAAGTTATACTTTGATGGTTCCTACACACAACATGGATCAGGGGCCGGCATTTTATTTGTCACACCTCAGAATGACTATATTCCAAAGTCATATCAGCTTGCATTCCCTTGTACCAACAACATCACCGAGTATGAAGCTCTCCTCATAGGTCTCAATACAGTAGTTCAATGGGACATCACAGAATTACAAGTATATGGAGAGTCACAGCTAGTCATTCGCCAAGTCACAGATGAGTACCAAACAAAGGATGAAAAGTTGGTCCCCTACAAGCAACTAGTGGATGCATATAAACCACACTTTGCTAGCATCACATTTGAGAAATTCCAAGAGAGCATAACAAGGTTGCAAATTCTATGGCTTCTATAGGGTCACTGATTGACATGCTTGCTAATACATAGAAATGTGAATTCTTGATCGAGCAATTGTTGATACTAGCCGTCAATATTCCCGTTATTGAAATCATCTGTGAACTTGTTGGTCCCAATTCCCCATGGTACAAAGATATCTATGAATACTTTAAACACAATACCTTTCCCCCTGACCTATCATCCAACCAACACAAAACCTTTATCTGTCGATCCTCCCGTTACACCTTTCTGGGTGATACACTATATCGCCAGAGTCTCGATGGTATCCTCTTACGACGTCTTAACGCGGAAGAAGTTGAAGCTACCTTATGAGACATACATGAAGGTATGCTAAGAAGTGTCTACAATGCCAGCAACATGGAGATTTGATTCATGCACCAGCTCATGAATTACAACCTGTGACAACTCCTTGGCCTTTTTCTCAATGGGGTCTCGACCTTGTAAGACAAATCCACCCTTCCTCATCCAATGGCCATAAGTTCATCATTACTACCACTGAGTATTTCATGAAGTGGGTTGAAGCCATTCCCATGACCTATATCACCGATAAGCAAATAGCCAAGTTCATTCTTAACTACCTCATATGCTGGTATGGTATTCCCCAAGCCATTGTCACTGATAATGGGAGACCATTCAAGAATCAAGATGTCCATGCCTTGTGCACATGATACAATATCCAACATCGCTTTTCAACTCCCTACTATCCACAGAGTAACAGCCAAGCTGAGGCTTCTAATAAAACCATTCTTAAAATCCTTAAGAAAATGGTCAATGAAGCTGGTCGTGATTGGCACTTGCAACTCAATCTTGCCCTATGGGCCTACCGCACTAGTATCAGAACACCAACTGGTGCCACACCATATGCCTTGGTCTATGGCTCTGAAGCCATCATACCTATAGAGGTTGAGATCCCATCCCTCAAAGTATCCACGCAGGACCTGATCGACGGAGAAGAGTATCACACTTCCAGATTAGCTAAGCTCAAACTACTAGATGAGAGGCACCTTGCCGCGTTGAATCATCTCCATGTCTATCAAAACCTCCTCTGGCGTAATTACAACAAAAAGATCAAGGAAAGATGGTTTCAAGTTGGTGATCTTGTACTTAAAGAGAATCAAAGAAATCAAGCAGATCGAGAAAAGAAGGGCAAGTTTGAGCCTAACTGGTTAGGTCCCTTTATTGTCATAGAAGCATATGGATCAGGAGCTTATACTTTAGCTACACCTGACGGCATTCCTTTGGATGAGCCACTTAACAATGTCCATCTCAAGAAGTTCTATGCCTGATCCTCAGAGTATTCCAAAAAAAAAAAATTCATCCTCTGGTGAAAACCTGGCAAACAGACGCTTTGGATAAGTACCATAGTGAAAACCTGGCAAACAGGCACTATGTATAGAGTCAGCACCTATCGTCTATCGAGTCCTGTCCACTCCATGTCTAGTTCACAATGAACTTCATCCATCCATCCATAATAAAACCATTGACCTTGTTTGCATTTCCATCTCCCTATCTAGTATAGCTTGGAAATTTGTCAATGTCCCTCGTCGTCATCCCACATCTTGATCTGTGTCTACAGTTAACACTGTCTTGTCCTAGGTCAAATCTTTCTATTGTCTTCTTCATTGGTCATCCATGCAAATTCCTCTACCAGAATGGGGGCAACTCTTTCCTTAACTTAGGTCTAGGATTGGTTCCTTGTTCATGGTTCACAGCGCGCTCTTCAATTTTTTTTTTTCTCTTTTTTTTTTCCTTTTCGCAGATAGCATCCTTTAATGGACACATTGCTCCTACGATAAGGCTGTTATCTCTCCAATGCTTTTCCTACATCATCACATCAACTAGAACTACATATCATCTCATCTTAATCTTAAGGTACCTTGAGCCCATGGATATGGGTATGTAGGCAATCTGGAATACGAAGGAAGTATCCAGTACTCAGGTACATAAGATCTCCCCCTCACCACCTCGACCCATCTCATCACTCTATCTAAAACTACATATTTATCACTTTCATCTTTCCTCGTAATGTGCCTTGATCCCATGGATACAGGGTATGTAGGCAGTCTGAAATACAAAGGATGTATCCAATACTCAGGCACATACGATTCATCATTCTCCACCCACCCCAATCCATTAGCGTGTCCCCTTTCTGGTCTTTCATTTGTCAAAATGCATTTGCCTCGACTTGACTAACTCAAGCAGCAAGCTAGCGCATCCTTTTGAAGTAAAGGTCCTTAACAAACTTGAAGCAAAGAAACTTTCTTCCCGAGTCATCTACTGTCCTAACTGTTTTGATTTCCAACATCAGCTAAGTCCCACTTAACCAAAGCCCTAGATCAACAAGCTTGTCTTCTACGAAGTGTTCCATTGTCGAGACCAACACACGCGTCTCCTGCGGCATATGGCATTTCCTGCAGTGATACATTGTCTTTTTAGGTAGATAGCCCCCTTTAACGGACACAAAGTTCCTACGATAAGGTTGTTATTTTTCCTATCTAATCTATCCTGAGCAACCTCTTTGGCAAGAGAATATGTTGGCTGTATGTTTACTTTGTAAAATAGTCAATTTGTTTTATGGTTTATCTTTTGTTCCTATATCCATTACCTATTCAAGGCTACCTTGATTTATCTATAATCTTGGTACGTTGTGATGCAGTACGGATTGGGGGCATAGTCATTACTTTTTGTGTGCCGTGTTTGAGGAATGATCTTTAGCATCTTTTTTAGCATTATATTTATCTTGTGTGTGTGTTACGACCTAGCATCTTACATATTAATATTTCTTCTTGCATTTACATGTATTGAAGTTTATTTTATGTTTAAGACTATGGCTCATTCACATGTCCAACAAGGTTATATTATGTCTAAGGGATCTAAGATCAAACTGCTTGCTTGCAGAGTCAATGTCCATGCACTCGGATATTACTGCACCTTGGTCTGTTATACCTTGGTGGAGAACTATCCACGTGCTATATCAAAAATAAGGATTGCTCTTTATATACAAATGTGAAACCATTGCAACAAGCTCATTCACCCATTTGTTCACCCATGGCCTTATATCATTTTAAATACAACGATCGATCAACAGTCTGTCTCTTCCGTCTCCTCCTTTTCCTCTCTCTAGTGTATATCTACAAAACCCACATGCTAGATATTACTAGTCATAACATCTATATCATCATGCATCTCTATCATCATACATCTATAAGCATCATATACGTAATATACATCATCACATAAATCCATAATCATACATACATATCGTCACATCCATGACATCTAGAAGTGCATATATACACACATGACCATCAATGAGTGGAATAGATCATCATATATCTCATGTAAAGGTCATCATAAAATACAAAATGTATGTGTCTACATCAATAGGCCATCTCTATACATCAATATAGTACATCAAGGCTATCAA
The DNA here is from genome assembly GCA_027924645.1 of Cunninghamia lanceolata. Classification (NCBI taxonomy): domain Eukaryota; kingdom Viridiplantae; phylum Streptophyta; class Pinopsida; order Cupressales; family Cupressaceae; genus Cunninghamia; species Cunninghamia lanceolata. Next base: position 7,799,741 of record BSBN01001344.1, on the reverse strand, counting down.
GAGCCCACAAAGTGTACATCAAGATGCACACAGGCATCTATCTAAAATGATACAAAGTGATACAATATACAAATATACATGCTCTAGTGGGTAGAGCTGCCCTCCTGCTATGGCCCCTGTCCTCCACCTGTACTCAGTGCAGGTCCCCCTACTGCTCCTCCTCCTTCCCCTGGTGGCATAAATGGTCCTCTCACTGAGGACAATGACTACCCTATCTTGTGAGACCTTGATGCTTCGGACCTACTCCTATCTCTGTAGCTCGGCTCTCACTACGTCGTTGGCACCGCACCTGCGTAAAGCGCCCTGTAGTACTCTGCCTCTCTGCCAGCTAATACTAGCTCTCCCTGAACACAGACGAGCTCACTGTATAGGGTCCTCTGATCCGCACCCAGTGCATGGCGTGCCTCATCTCTCTCTTGCCTCACTCTATGGAGGGTGGCATCTACTGTTAGCTGTACCTATACCTCTGCATCCCTCTCCCTCATCATTCGAGCTAGCTACCCATCATCTGCTACTGGTGCAATAGGCACCTATATCTGTGCCTGTGCCTATGCCTGTAGCTGTACCTGTGTGTGTGCTAGGGCTATCTGTACTACTGTTGCTACTTGTGTCTACACCTGGGCTAAGGCCTCGGCCTGTCTTGCCTCAACCCTCGCGGCATCCCTGTCCCTCCTCAATCGTACCATCCAGAGCTCTAGTCGAGTTCTCCGGGCTGTCTCCTCCTATAGCAGCTACTTAGCCCTCTCCAAATTGGTCTCTATGGCTGGCTCCCCCTCCTCCGCCATCTCCACATCTACCTGCTGGCCGATGGCCTCTCCAACTACCTGTTGTCTAGCCGCTCTAGCCTTTCGTCTAATCTTGGCCTCTACACTTGGGACTAGTACCTCCCCCACTACCCCTGCCACACCTGGTGTAGTCAATCTCACTAGCCTATGTGTCTGCCAGTACCTGTGATACTCTGGCAGTGTACTTGGATCTGCCAGTCCTATGTCCCAATCCCATCTCACAGGGATAAGTCCCCGTACCTCTGCCAATGTTATCGCTACTAGAATCTCTACATCCCAGTCCCCAACCTCTCTCCGTGTCCTGGCATGTGTCGCCTCCCCCACTGGTAGCCCCTGTGGTAACCCAAACTATCTTAGTACCCACTCTAGCAAGTATCTCTCAATCGTGTCTGTCCATCTCCCAAATAGATACCGAGCATGTGTGCAATACATCAGCTACTCATGCTCGTCCTCCCACTCCTCACATAGTAACCATGGCCTCCAAATAAAAAGGTCCATCTCATCGATCTACTGCCTCCAGTGGCTAACAGATCCCAGCCTCCAATGTGTAATCACTCCCTCATATAGGAATGTGTATAGCTCTCCCCTGTCCTGATGGTGCTGTGTCATGGGTCAGATCACTAGGATATGCTCCCACACCCACACCTATAGAAGAGTCACCCCTGCTGAGAGACTCCTGCCTCTCCTATACATGCAATGGTGCATATCATGGTACAACTGTCCCAGCACACATGGGCCCTGTTAGTGCCTGAATTGATTGACAGTTTTTGAGCAATTTTCATGCAGGCACCTTCCTTAAAAATGTTCTAAGTGTTGGACCTCCTCAGCATTTTTCAGCTGCATCATCATATTTTCTTCGAAGAGGAGGTCATCATCATCATGTTTTCTTCGATGGTGGTCAGCATCATCATGTTTTCTTTCAACTTGTTTTTCATCAGGATCATCATGTTTCAATATCGGGTGATGTTTGGATATCATCCCGATCCTGCTGATGAGCTACAATGTGCCTTAGTTTTCTTGCGGAGGGTGATCTTTCAAGTATCCGGTGATCTTCCAATTATCACCCTGCCCTTTTATGATGATGATGTTGCCCTGATCTTCCGAAGGGGTTATTTCTGAGTTGATCGACCTGACCTATTTTTCTAAGGGTCGTCATCATCATGATCATATTTCCAGTTATCACCGTGTTGCTTGCGAGGGTCATCATATTTTCTGCCTGCATGATCTTTCACCGGGGTGATATTTTAACATCGGGTGATCTTTGTTAAGATCATCCTGATGATATTGTTGTAAAGTTCTAAGTGTGACCCGATATTCACCGGGGTCATCATATTTGAACGTCAGGATGATCTTAGTCAATATCATCCTGATGTTGTTGTATCACTTCATGTTCGTTGTTTTATCACCCTGATGATGCTGACGTTATTCTTACGTCAGGGTGATATCCGGTATCTGCTTGTCTGCATCATGATATTTCCGAGGGGAGATATCCGCCTGTCGGCTTCGTGCATTATCTAGTGGGGGGTGATTTTTTCAAATATCTGGCATATTCATCCATCACCCCGATCTTACAGTAGAGCTACAGTGCAGCATCATATTTGTGCATCAGGATGATATTTCCAAATATCCGGTTATCTTCCGAATATCATCCTGATGTCGATATGATGATGACGTCATCCGGATATGAGGAGGTGCGCAGTAGGCAGATATGATGATGACGTCAGCAGGATATGACGGTGACGTCATCAGGATGTTCATCGGCCAGACTTTTGGTATAGGCTCAGCAGGAGGATGTTCCTCCGATGGATCAGGTTGTGCCGATGAAGGCGATTATCATGCAGGTTATATTGCGATATGATGCTGACGTCAGGGTGATATTTCAAGCGACAGGATATCATGCTGTTGGAGGATGATGATGAAGTCTTATATTAGTGTCGTCAGGAGCAAAAGCACCGACATTATATATGCTCATGACCTAGTATATAAAGTGTTAAAGAGGTCACCGCGGGGTGCATGTGGGATAATTGATATCCTGCATATTTGAAATATCATGACGATGAATCTTGGTGGGAAATGGTTGCGATCGACTGTCTGATGTTTTTCCCAAGGCCGCGGGTTGGTGCGCCATTAATGGCGATTGTTGCAGAGGTGTGGGCGATGGCGTGGACGGATCTGGTACCTGATTGAAGATCAGGATCCCTAGGCGGCGGCGCAGGGCTCGAGATTTCTTCCTGTCTCCTCTCCCACCTGCTGCATTGAATGTTTGAGCACCATTTTTCTGATACTGTGTATCTAGTGGGATTTTTGGTCAACCATGTAATTAATTGCTGTGGTACACTACCTTGTTGTTATAAGCAGGAAGTGTGGCCCATTTGAAGGTTGTTGAAAACTGGACATTTTGGCTTTGTAATAAGATACAACTGGTTTTGGTTGCTCTGTGCAGCTAAACTTGTGAGTTTATGTATCTCCTGTTGTACGATTTGGCATGAATCCACTGATTTCATGGTTAATCTTATATGAATAATGCTATATTTGCATGTGTTATGCTGATTCTGTCTCCAGTTTTGCATGTATCTTTCTTTTGAGTCTAGGTATTCAAGGAATGTCCGAGATTCTAGAACATAGAATTCCTGTGTTGAATGTTTAATCTTTTAACTTCTGCTCAAGGAGTAGATTAAATTGTTTTCAGATTGAATATTGGGAAGGGTATACTGCAATAGGGATGCCATAAGTATCGACAGCTTAACACTCTTTATTGGGAGATATCTGTAAGGCAGATATCATGTGTATCCCCCTGAAATCCAGTTTTAGCTATTCATGCTGATCATTCACAGGTGTATGTCTACCGACTCCAAGCCCTGGATAGGCACCAATCTAGCTCTGTGTTGAGATTATACACCAGGTCCAGGTTTGCATCCAAACACCATTTCAAACCATCTCTTCCTTCCACCTGTTAGTTGTAGGATTAGAAGTAGGAACCCCTGCATGCTCTCATACCTAACCAGACATATATGTCCAAGAACGTTGCCCATCTTGTGATCTATCATACAGATCTTGGTCTATACATGAGAGTATTCTGCCTGTTGTTGTCAAGTTAGAGCTTTCTATCTTTGAGCTAGTCAAGGTTACATCTTGAGTTATAGGGATACCCCCCTTGGTGCGGCAGAACCAGAAGTGAAGGGGAGGAGCTCACGCAACCTCCTGTATTCAGTTGGCTGAATCTGCCTGTGCATTAGAACTGGCAACCCCTAATGCTGATTCAGAAGAAAAACCAACAAAATGGTGACTCTGCTGGGGATGGACTAAAAAAAAATGATATATTTGTGGCCCATCTGAGTCACCAACAAGATGGCGACTCTACTGGGGAATGGGAAGTAAACGTACTATCTAATCATCTCCAGTAATATATCTGTGACCCATCCGAGTCACCAACAAGATGGCGACTCTACTGGGGAGATCAATGTCATATCCATGAAAGTTTGAGTCTACAAGATTAAAAAATTAGACCTGGAAACTGTTTGTTGCAGCAAAAAAAAAAAAGGGTTGTATATGTGACTCTGCTGGTGGATGACCTAGAAAGAAAGAAATCAATTTGCAGCTTCAGCTTGTTTGAAGCTCATTCCTCTTCAAGGAGGTGGCAACTCTACATCAAAGAACCTGATAAAAGAACAAAATCAGTCAGAGAAGAATTTGCAGCTCCTGCAACATATCCAGGTATTTCATATTGTTTGACAGACTCCCTATTTGGTGAGATAGCACTGGTTAAAAGGGAACATTGGTGAAAACAGAGCTTGCATGCTTTTATTAGAACTTACCCTGTATTTCAAAGGGCATGCAATGTTGTTCAAAAGACTCATTTAAAGGACTTTAGGAAAGTTTGAAAAAAATAGTTTGAATTTTGAGTGCCTAAAGTCATTGTTAGTATAAAATCTGAGTAGAGAGGAGGGTTGCAAAAACATAAAGGATGTATTATCTGCCTATGCACCCTTGTGAAGTGTCAAATGCAAAAATGTATAACAGTCAATCCCAACCATGTAATAAAAGAAGTTTCAACATAGATAGATATAAGCCCATAAATTTTAGTGGCATTTGTGGCTATCCAAATGCTTTTCCACCTAAAATCAAAAAAATTTTGCCTAAATTTAAGGGTATAAAGGATGAATCAGCTGAGAGACACTTGCAGCAGTTTATGAATGTGATAGATGACTTTGAGATTGACCATGAGGATGTGGTTATGAGATTATTTGTTCAATCTCTAGATGAAGATGCAAGGGACTGGTTTTCCTACCTTCCAGCTCACTCTGTCATCTCTTGGCATGGTTTTAAATCTGCATTTCTAGTACAGTATGGTGAAAGAGTTTCTGAATATGCAGCTATTAGTGACTTCATGTACATCCATATTGAAGAAGATGAGTTGATCCCAGCTTTTAACCTCAGATTTATGAGGGCATTGAATAGAATTCCAGAATGCATGAGACCTAATGATGCACTGTGCTTAGTTGTCTATTTGGGAGCCTTTGATAAGAAAATGAGTTACAGATTAAGAGACAAGGAGCCCACCACATTGCATCAGGCACATCAGTTTGCAATAGATATTGAAAACAATTGGAGGTATGGAATACAAAAGGGTTATTTTTATGAAAATTTTTGTTCTCCTGCAGCCCCCAATGTTGATGAAAGTTTTAATTCAGGAATTGACAATGAATGTCATAGCACTCACACCCCTGTTGTCCCAGTTTTTGCATCATTCCAAGTGGATGATGTTTCTATTATAGAGGAGGATGTCCTTTTTTGCCCAGCAGGTGAAGTTGAAAATAATAATTTTTCAAGTAATATTTGCATACCAGTCCTAAACAAAGAGCCTTCATGTTTAAATGATCCAGTTGTGCAGAGTTGTGATCATATGGATCAAGAATCAATATTAGTTTCATCAGGAAGCATTGGAGGGCTGGAAAATGATGCAGATTGTTCAACTTCAGAGTGCATTGAAACAGCAGCAATCTTGTATGCGGGGCAATTAGATGATAAAAATGATATCCATGACCAGTGCATGGATCAGGTTTGTTTTTCTTATGACTCTGGATCTGATAGTAATGAAGAAGAATTGGAATGTCATGAAGAAGAAGCAGAGGCCTTTGCAGTGAGTGTTAATCCCCTTTATGATGAGCCTGCTGATGCATATGATGTTGTGAGTCGTGACCTTCATTGGTGCATGATTAACCCTTTGTTTGAAGATGATGATACTGATTTGCAAACTGTGAATAATGAATGTTCATCATCACCTGATTCAGACATGTGCAACATTGGGTGTGTGGATCAGGTTTTGTTTTCAATATCAGTAGATATTAGGGATCTCATATTTTCTGAGTATTTTGAATTGTTGGATCAGCTGGATGAGTGCCTGATAATGTGCAGCAGCCAGATAAATGATAAAGAGTGCCAAGAGCAGTATGATGTACTGTCTGAGGGACATAACATACATGTGTTGCATAATGTTGAAGAATATTATGTGTATGGTTATATGTCTAATTCTGAAATCCAAAATGACAGAGCTGAAAATGATGGTGGCAAGCTTTCAAAACTGGTGGAATATCTTTTTAAGCATATGACATTATGGGCAGATTATGCCAATCTTTTCAGTTGGGTTGGGATATTCCAGTTTGGAATCAGGCATTTGACAAGAAAAAATTATGGTTTTTCCTTTTTGGCTGCCCGGGGCCGCCAAAATAATGTTTAAAAATAATGTGTTTGGTGATGCAGGTCGGTGCAGTATTTGACTCTGTGCCCAATGGATAAGGGACTGGTCTGCATCCCAGAGATCTGGGGTTCTCGCTGCAGTCTTGCACCTGCACGTCCCCAGACAGAGCCAGTGTTAGTGCCTGAATTGACTGACAATTTTTGAGCAATTTTCATGCAGGCACCTTCCTTAAAAATGTTCTAAGTGTTGGACCTCCTCAGCATTTTTCAGCTGCATCATCATATTTTCTTCGAAGAGGAGGTCATCATCATCATGTTTTCTTCGATGGTGGTCAGCATCATCATGTTTTCTTTCAACTTGTTTTTCATCAGGATCATCATGTTTTAATATCGGGTGATGTTTGGATATCATCCCGATCCTGCTGATGAGCTACAATGTGCCTTAGTTTTCTTGCGGAGGGTGATCTTTCAAGTATCCGGTGATCTTCCAATTATCACCCTGCCCTTTTATGATGATGATGTTGCCCCGATCTTCCGAAGGGGTTATTTTCTGAGTTGATCGACCTGACCTATTTTTCTAAGGGTCGTCATCATCATGATCATATTTCCAGTTATCGCCGTGTTGCTTGCGAGGGTCATCATATTTTCTGCCTGCATGATCTTTCGCCAGGGTGATATTTTAACATCGGGTGATCTTTGTTAAGATCATCCTGATGATGTTGTTGTAAAGTTCTAAGTGTGACCCGATATTCACCGGGGTCATCATATTTGAACGTCAGGATGATCTTAGTCAATATCATCCTGATGTTGTTGTATCACTTCATGTTTGTTGTTTTATCACCCTGATGATGCTGACGTTATTCTTACGTCAGGGTGATATCCGGTATCTGCTTGTCTGCATCATGATGTTTCCGAGGGGAGATATCCGCCTGTTGGCTTCGTGCATTATCTAGTGGGGGGTGATTTTTTCAAATATCTGGCATATTCATCCATCACCCTGATCTTACAGTAGAGCTACAGTGCAGCATCATATTTGTGCATCAGGATGATATTTCCAAATATCCGGTTATCTTCCGAATATCATCCTGATGTCGATATGATGATGACGTCATCCGGATATGAGGAGGTGCGCAGTAGGCAGATATGATGATGACGTCAACAGGATATGACGGTGACGTCATCAGGATGTTCATCAGCCAGACTTTTGGTATAGGCTCAGTAGGAGGATGTTCCTCCGATGGATCAGGTTGTGCCGATGAAGGCGATTATCATGCAGGTTATATTGCGATATGATGCTGACGTCAGGGTGATATTTCAAGCGACAGGATATCATGTTGTTGGAGGATGATGATGAAGTCTTATACTAGTGTCGTCAGGAGCAAAAGCACCAACATTATATATGCTCATGACCTAGTATATAAAGTGTTAAAGAGGTCACCACGGGGTGCATGTGGGATAATTGATATCCTGCATATTTGAAATATCATGACGATGAATCTTGGCGGGAAATGGTTGCGATCGACTGTCTGATGTTTTTCCCAAGGCCGTGGGTTGGTGCGCCATTAATGGCGATTGTTGCAGAGGTGTGGGCGATGGCGTGGACGGATCTGGTACCCGATTGAAGATCAGGATCCCTAGGCGGCGGCGCAGGGCTCGAGATTTCTTCCTGTCTCCTCTCCTACCTGCTGCATTGAATGTTTGAGCGCCATTTTTCTGATACTGTGTATCTGGCGGGATTTTTGGTCAACCATGTAATTAATTGCTGTGGTACACTACCTTGCTGTTATAAGCAGGAAGTGTGGCCCATTTGAAGGTTGTTGAAAACTGGACATTTTGGCTCTGTAATAAGATACAACTGGTTTTGGTTGCTCTGTGCAGCTAAACTTGTGAGTTTATGTATCTCCTGTTGTACGATTTGGCATGAATCCACTAATTTCATGGTTAATCTTATATGAATAATGCTATATTTGCATGTGTTATGCTGATTCTGTCTCCAATTTTGCATGTATCTTTCTTCTGAGTCTAGGTATTCAAGGAATGTCCGAGATTCTAGAACATAGAATTCCTGTGTTGAATGTTTAATCTTTTAACTTCTGCTCAAGGAGTAGATTAAATTGTTTTCAGATTGAATATTGGGAAGGGTATACTGCAATAGGGATGCCATAAGTATCGACAGCTTAACACTCTTTATTGGGAGATATCTGTAAGGCAGATATCATGTGTATCCCCATGAAATCCAGTTTTAGCTATTCATGCTGATCATTCACAGGTGTATGTCTACCGACTCCAAGCCCTGGATAGGCACCAATCTAGCTCTGTGTTGAGATTATACACCAGGTCCAGGTTTGCATCCAAACACCATTTCAAACCATCTCTTCCTTCCACCTGTTAGTTGTAGGATTAGAAGTAGGAACCCCTGCATGCTCTCATACCTAACCAGACATATATGTCCAAGAACGTTGCCCATCTTGTGATCTATCATACAGATCTTGGTCTATACATGAGAGTATTCTGCCTGTTGTTGTCAAGTTAGATCTTTCTATCTTTGAGCTAGTCAAGGTTACATCTTGAGTTATAGGGATACCCCCCTTGGTGCGGCAGAACCAGAAGTGAAGGGGAGGAGCTCACGCAACCTCCTGTATTCAGTTGGCTGAATCTGCCTGTGCATTAGAACTGGCAACCCCTAATGCTGATTCAGAAGAAAAACCAACAGGCCCCATGCATACTGAATACCATGTGTGAACATCCTAGATAGTACAGTACCCCAGCCAACCGATAATCCTCTAGATCTCCTGTCTGGGCAGAGGAAGCTGCCAATCAATGAAGATACTATCCACCTGATCCTATCACAGAGTCTCGGGACGTCTGCCCACCGAATCTCTCCATCGTCTATCTGCAAATCATCGGTGCAAAATACCTCTACCATGCCTGCCTCTCCCCGCATTGGGTCAAAGTCCACTATCTCCCCATCAATCTGAATCCTCATGATGCAATACACATCCTCCAAGGTCACTGTCACCTCCCCTGTCAGAAAGTGAAATGAGCCTATCTCACTGTGGAACCTCTCCACCACTACTGTCACTAGGGTGAGATTCACCCTAATGTGTGTCAAGTGTGCAACATGCCATAATCCTGCGTGCTCTGGGAATGCATCTTCCTCCCATGTCAACTGTACTAACTCATGTGCTATCGGGTGGTGTCGCTCTCTCAACATCAACGGCGGCATAATCCTCTGCATCCATAAGAAAACCACTTGTCAGTTCTTCAGTATCATATCCCCCAACTCCTATCTGCTTCTATTCTATCCAACCCCTTTTCTAAACTAGGGTAGTCAACCCTTCAGTCAACCTTAACTAGGTTCCTCTTCTCAGCTAGCCAAAAGCGCTTTGTTTCACACAAAGGCGCTATCCTATTCTACCAAAGGTGCATTACTGCTTATGCAGTAGCGCTAAACTATCTTATACCAAATGCGACTTGATTTACAAGTGCACCTCACTCTGCAGCCAAGCACACCTCACTACGCTACCAGCCACGACCTAATTTTTTGCTATCCCCTCCAACAACACTACCCGGCCCCACCAATAGCGCTACACTGTATAACCAGAAGCGCTGCGGCTTTATACCAAATGTGCTGCGGTGCGAAGCCCCAACACCAAAAGCACTTTGACTTTACCAATAGCATTGAACCTACCTACCAAATGCACTGCAGCATGCCAAAAGCGCCTAACGCGACTACCAATAGCGCCGCGCTACCCTAAAGTGCTTTTGGCTGACCTGAAAACCCTACCTAAACTTAGCCCTAAACCTGACCAAAAATGACAAATTAAAATAGGGTTTTTAGACACTTACCACTGCTGGAGCTCCTGCTAGCCTCCCGTATGTCCGCACTAACTCTGCTCGATGCCTATGTGCTGGAATCGACATCTCTCCGCGCTGTCTGCTCCTTCCACTCAACCTATGTTTGGAGGCTCTACTCTCTAAATTTAGTAGCTCCTAGTGTGCAAATGAGGATTGTGGTCCCCATGGGACGTATTTATAGCCTCCCTCCCTCTTTCTTCTGTCTTCCCCACCCCTGCTACTTTTTCTTCTAACCTCATCACCCAGTCCTTCTATCGCTTCCCCGTCTTTCCGCTCGAGGGGGCATATGCTGGGGCAACTACCTACACTGGGGCATCAAAAATTGTATCAGGTCTTCAACAATCATTTTCTTTGACACAACGTTGTAAACTGCATTGCACCAAAGAGGGGCAAAATGTAGACACCCTAAAATGACCAAGTCATCGCACTACTTGCATTTCATCATTTCTTCTAATCACCTGCATTTCAACGTTATTTAAATAATCTAATTATTTAATTAATTTCACCAAATTCTTCTAAATCACATAATTGCGACATTAATTGAATAAATTCTCTTTATTTAATTAATTAAATCAAATTCCTCTACTATTCTCCTAAAATTAAATAATTTTAATTATTTAATTAGATAATTATCTTCTGTCCAAATCTCAAGTCTCAATTAATTAAATAAATCCCATTATTTAATTAATTCATCATAAATTCCCTCTTATCCAAACAATTAAATAATTCCCAATTATTTAATTAAATCAAATTCATTCTTCCAAATTTGAATAAATCAAATCAAATTTATTTAAATTCTCTCAATCTCCAAAAATAAAATAAATCAAATATTTTATTTATTCTTCCAAATCATGCACAACAATTAAATAAATTTATTTATTTAATTTGCTTTCTTATCTTCAAATATCTTTCAAATCTTCTAAAAATAAATCTTCTTCTCCATGCACACAAAATTAAATAATTTATTATTTAGTTTCTCTCAAATCATGCAAAAGCAAATCTTAAGTTGAGTTATCTATTCAATCAACCTTGTTTTTATCAATTTCTCTTAAATTAGAAAAAAGCTTTCTAATTTATGAAAATCATGTCTTATCTTTAGAAAATAAAGTGATTAACTCAAATAAAGCAACTTTTGTGTGACACTTGTATTCTTCTTATTCGTTGCACGTTCCTCAATTGTTCTCCTCCGTTGATTCTTCTAAATTATCTAGACCGTTGATCGATCTTTGTTGAAATCTATATAAACCCCCCTCATCTCCTTCATTACCTCTCTCTTTGATCACTTATTCTCAGGCATACTTAACAATGCTTTGAGCATACATCGCATCGATTGAGCAACTTTATGATCTCTTAACATTGATCTTTTGAGCACACTACTTGCTTGTTGCAACCATGGTTTTGCAATACTATTGAGCAATCCACATTCATCCAAAGGGAACAATACAAGTCTCGGTAAAAAATTTCATGTTTTATTGATTATTATTAATGGCTTTTATTTAGATCGGTTCTCTTTATGTTATTGGGTTTTTTATTTGTTTAGTTTATCATAGTCAATTTTCCTTATACACATTCTATGCTGATTTGAAGTCTACTGAGGATATCATTGATGACTCTTCCCTCCATATGACCAACCTATTTGCAAAATCCTCCACTTTTATGCTATCCTCCGTATCCTTAACCTCCACCACTAACACCCAGAATGTAACACTTGTCTACCCCGAACATATCGATTGGGACCAACAAGGGTCCCCCGTTATAGATGTATTTCAGAATGACAAATCTTTAGCTGAGTTCATGGGACTTCGAGAAGGTATCCCTCTTGGCAATCATAAAGCAAGTTTTGTAATGGAACTAGAGCCAACAACTTATTTTGGTGAGAATGCCAAATCCTCCAATCGCAAAAGTAAAAATAAAGAAAGATCTCTAGGTGAAAACCACACTGTGGCACCTCTTGATCTCAAAATAGTAAAAACAAAGGATGTATCCAAAGGTGAAAACCCAACTGTGGCACCTGAGGATGGAGGATTTGACCTTCCCCTACCATCTAAGTATCAAGAGAAGTCAGCTCTCCTAGTGGAAGATTCTACAAAGATAAACCTTAGCACAGAGCAAAATCCAAAAACCACATTCCTAATAGCATCATTATCAGAGACAGAGCACAGGAATCTTAACACATTCTTCTTACAGAGAACCATCAATTTTGCATTGACCTATGCTGATATGCCAGGGCTAGACCCTAAGCTAGTAGTTCATTATCTCACAGTTGATCCAAAAGTTAAACCAGTCAAGCAAAAGTTGAGAAAGATGCACCCACAAATAGCTCTCTTAGTAAAAGTGGAAATACAAAAGCTGTTAGATGTAAAGTTCATACGACCTATTGACTATTCAGACTAGGTATCAAACATTGTACCTATGTCTAAACCCAATGGGCGCATCTGCATGTGTAATGACTTTAGAGATCTCAACAAAGCATGTCCCAAAGATGACTTTCCACTACCGAACATTGATATTATAGTAGACTTGACTGCAGGTCACGAAATGCTTTCTCTCATGGATGGATTCTCAGGCTACAATCAAATAAGGATAGTAGAAGAAGATCAACATAAAACAACTTTTACTTGTCCATGGGGTAATTATTGTTGGTTTGTCATTCCGTTTGGTCTAAAGAATGCAGGAGCAACCTATCAAAGAGCAATGACAATGATATTCCACAATCTCTTTCATCATATCATGGAGGACTATGTGGATGACATACTAGCTAAATCTTCTAAGGTATATCACATACAAGTTCTAGGACAGATCTTTGATAGGCTCGAGAAATACCAAGTAAGACTCAATCCAAAGAAGTGTGTCTTCGGTGTAACATCAGGGAAACTATTGGGATACATTGTATCTCGTAGAGGCATCGAAGTAGATCCCGCAAAAGTAAAGGCTATAGTGGAGATGCCTCCACCAAAAAACCTCAAAGCATTAAGGAGCCTTCAGGGAAGGTTGCAATCCATCAGGCATTTCATCTCACAGCTAGTAGATAAATGTCAACCATTTCAACACTTACTCTGAAAGGATGTCTCATTTTAATGGGACGATAAGTGTCAAGCAGCATTTGATCAGCTCAAAGAGTATTTAGCTACACCTCCTGTATTAGTTCCACCAGTTGCTGATAAACCTTTGATATTATACATCTCGACTACAACTTCAGCCCTAGGGGCCTTGCTAGCACAACATGATGAAACAAGAAAAGAGCATGCAATTTATTATATCAGTAGAACCTTGGTGGGATACGAACTCAATTATTCACCAATGGAAAGGGCTTGTTTAGCAGTAGTGTTCACTTCCCAAAAGCTATGGCATTACATGTTGAACCAACACACAAATCTTATAGCCAAAATTGATCCCTTGAAGTATCTACTAGCAAAAGCAGCTCTTACAGGCAGACTAGCTAAATGGGTCATGATCCTTAGTGAGTTTGACATTGAGTATACAGATCGTAAAGCAATCAAAGGACAAGCACTAGCAGATCAACTAGCAAAAGCACCTATGATAGATACACACCCTATGGTAGTAGACTTTCCAAATGAGAATCTATTTACTCTTTCTAACTCAATAATGTGGAAGTTATACTTTGATGGTTCCTACACACAGCATGGATCAAGGGCCGGCATTTTATTTGTCACACCTCAGAATGGCTATATTCCAAAGTCATATCGGCTTGCATTCCCTTGCACCAACAACATCGTCGAGTATGAAGCTCTCCTCATAGGTCTCAATATAGCAGTTCAATGGGACATCATAGAATTACAAGCATATGGAGACTCACAACTAGTCATTCGCCAAGTCACAGATGAGTACCAAACAAAGGATGAAAAGTTGGTCCCCTACAAACAACTAGTGGATGCATATAAACCACACTTTGCTAGCATCACATTTGAGAAAATTCCAAGAGAGCATAACAAGGCTGCAAATTCTATAGCTTCTATAGGGTCATTGATTGACATGCCTGCTAATACACAGAAATGTGAATTCTTGATCGAGCAATTGTTGATACCAGCCGTCGATGTTCCCGTTACTGAAATCATCTGCGAACTTGTTGGTCCCAATTCCCCATGGTACAAAGATATCTATGAATACCTTAAACACAATACCTTTTCCCATGACCTATCATCCACCCAACGCAAAACCTTTATCTGTCGATCCTCCCGTTACACCATTCTAGGTGATACACTATATCGCCGGAGTCTCGATGGTATTCTCTTACGATGTCTTAACACGGAAGAAGCCGAAGCTACCTTACAAGACATACACAAAGGTGTCTGTGGTGCACATTCTACCAGTCCTAATCTCACTAAGAAGATTCTCAAAACAAGGTACTACTGGCCTACAATAGAGCAAGATGCTGCACAGTTTGCTAAGAAGTGTCTACAATGCCAACAACATGGAGATTTGATTCATGCACCAGCTCATGAATTACAACCTGTGACAACTCCTTAGCCTTTTTCTTAATGGGGTCTTGACCTTGTAGGACAAATCCACCCTTCCTCATCCAATGGCCATAAGTTCATCATTACTACCACTGAGTATTTCATGAAGTGGGTTGAAGCCATTCCCATGACCTATATCACCCATAAGAAAATAACCAAGTTCATCCTTAACTACCTCATATTCCCATGACCTACTTTATTGCATGTGAAACATTGACCAGAGAATGATGGAATATTTTGATTCACCCTGCTCCTACATTGAGTAGCCTTATGACCAAATTTATTGCATGTACTACAGTAACCATTGAAACAAGGGTACCTTTGAGCATTTGGTTGCCTAACCGGTGGTCTTCTAGGCCTGTTCCTTTGATTTTGAAACTGTTTGCCTTTATCCTTCTTGATCTCAGGATTTTTTTCTTGACCAATTTTGGAACTTTCACCTTGCTCAAAAACCAAGCCTTCTTTATCATCAGGGCTCTTCTGACTAGCAAGTATTCTATCAAGTTGGGTAGCACTCACTCTAAATTTTTCTTCCTAAGTCCATGCATGTTTCAAATCATCTTTTAGATCCACAACTTCTTGTTCAAGCTTTGTGCAGTCTTCAGTTTATTTTTTTACTAACAAATTTAAGTTTTCTTCTACTTTTTCTCTTTTTACAACTTCCACTTTCAGATTACTCAAGGTGTCATTTCCAGATATCAATTGTTCACTAACCTCCTTATATTTTTCTTTGAAATTCTTAACTTGCTCCCTTAATTTTTTGATGCACTCATCTGCTTCCTTGACATTATCTTTCAGATCCCTATTTTCTATTTCACCCTTTTCAAGATCTGCAAGTGCAAGCTTGAGTTCTTCTTCATTGACAAGTGTGCATTCTTCTTCAGTTTCAGTTGCATCAATTTCTTTAGGAGTAGAACATTGTTTACCTACCATGTGTTCAGTTTCCAAGATCTTCCTCAAGCTATTATACTTCTTCTAAGGAGCTAGGCTCTGATACCAATTGTTGAACACCTAAAGTACTGAGAGGGGGGCATGAATCAATATTGTATTAAACTTCCTATTTATTAAAGTAGTAATCCATTTACCACATGCAATAACAAAGCAAATTAAACATAGAAGAAACAACCACAGTCCATCACACATGAACACCAATATTTTTACGTGGAAAACCCAAAACTGGCAAAAACCATAGTGAGTGTTAGCTCACAATATATTATGTAGAAAGAATACTAAATTACAAGAAGGATCACTACCTTAGGGCTCATTTCCTAGGGCTCATTACCCAAATAAAATGCTCACTGCAAGAATGGCTCACTGCCAAAATAGGCTCACTTCCTAGAGAAAGAAAAAGAAGGAAAAATGGCTCACTGCCAGGTTGAACCGCTCAGATTGTATCTACACATGCATGGATGCAACTCCAATGAATGCTCAAAATACTATCTCAAAACTCTTCATCTTGACTGCTCTATTTCACTTCTCTGCTTTTACATTAAGAAAGATCTCTCTTCTTCTACTCTTGTCGCCTACTTTGTACTTCACATATTTTGCACATTCACATTCGCATCTCATCCCTCAAACATTGAATTCAATCGCATATTTATATATCCACAACAATCAAAATCTTCATATTAGGTCGGCCTAGTAAAGTGTATCGAGTAGTCATGCATTATGTAGCTTGTCGGCCAAAATCATTTACCAAAATACATACTGGATCAAAATAACACTTGAATCATACTCACATATGTCAGCTCCATCCATATAATGACTTAAGATATGATTTTAAACAACAAAACTTACCACACACACATCATACTGTCATGTCCACCTTAATCATAGACTGTCACTAGTTCAATTCAACTGTCAGACTACATATTCCACTATAGAACACAAGACTTGCTCAAATCCATATCAGAGACTCTTCACATATCATATATCATACCTCTAGAACCATAAAGCAAAATATTCTTTTGCGGTAGAATGTGGACCACAAGAACACATGCTCTATCACAGTCAAGTTCTGTCAGATCAAGTAGCGATACTTAGGCATTCATAACTAACTCTCTAGTGGAACTCAGAAATTGCAACCCTAGATATAGATACTTCATACATGTGTTTACAACACCTCAAAATCATATAACAAAATGTACAACAGTGGAGGAATGTGGGCCAATTCAGTTGAGTGTTCTGTTCTGATTTCCTCTGTTCTCTACATTACCAGACTTAGATTTTTTGAAGATAGACTTCCATTACTCATCAAGAACTAAAATCTTGGATAAATGATCATTTGAGGACTATGAACAACATACCTAAACCACATGATATGATCTTCTACTATGGACCAATACTAGCTCAAATACTATCTCCATGTTGTTGCTTCAGTATACTACCAACACTTAACCCAAACTGGCTAAATCTTCTTTTGTAGACCAAAAACAATGTTCCTTTGCTTGTTGCCATCAATGATAACATCTTTAAATATCATGCACAAACACTCTTCATCATATTAGTAGTGTCTCTCTCTTTATGATGTTTTCCAAGTTGCCAACAAACCTATCCTTTGATTGCCTTTGTATCCACATATTCAATGTCAAATTCACTAAGCAACATTACCCATTTTTCCATTCGACTTGTTAGAGAAGCCCTAGAAAGTAGGTATTTCATAGGGTCAAATTTAGAAATGAGATTGATAAAATGACTTCACATGTAGTTTCGTAGCTTTTGAGAGATAAAAATGATAGCTAAGCATGTGCATTCCATTGGTGAGTAGTTGAGCTCATAGCTAATAAGGGTCCCACTGATGTATTAAATAGCCCTTTTTTTCCTATTTCATCATGGTGTTCTAGAAGTGCCCCTAGTGCTACAGTTGTGGAAGATGTATACAATAGTAGGGATCTTCCTAGAATAGGTGCCATGAGAAAAGGTGGTGATGCTAGATATTCCATGATTTTATTGAAAGCCTTCTGGCAATTATTATCCCATTTGAACTAGACATCTTTTCAAAGAAGATGAGAGAAGGGTTGACACTTATTTACAAGTTGGGTAGTAAATTTGTGGATATCATGAAGCTTCCCTTAGAGATTGAGAAGTTGCTTTAGATTTTTGGGTGGGGCCATTTCTGTGATAGCAGCGACTTTAGTAGGATCGACTTATATTCCTCTTTGAGAAACAATAAAGCCCAATAATTTTCCAGATGGGACCCTAAAGACACATGTCTTTGGATTGAGATGTACCTTATATTCCCCAAGGCATTCAAAGATGTGTTGTAAGACTTCAGGGTGTTCGGCCCTTGTTGTTTATTTGCCAAGGAGGTCATCTACATAGTCTTCTATGATTTTATGGAACATATCATAAAATATTATGGTCATTCCTCTCTGATAAGTTGCCCCTACATTCTTGAAACCAAAAGGCATGACCCGCCAGCAGTAGGTACCCCAAGGGCATGTGAATGTTGTTTTGTGTTGATCCTCAGGTGCTATCTTGATTTGATTATATCTGGATAAGCCATCCATAAGAGACAACATCTCATGACCTACCATGAGATCCACTATGATGTCAATGTTGGGAAGTGGAAAATTGTCCTTAGGGCATGCCATATTGATATCACAAAAATATGTGCAAATGTAGATGCCCCCAGGTTTATTTGCAATGGGGACTATGTTAGATACCCACTTTAGATAGTCAATAGGGAGAATAAAGCCAACCTCTAGCAACTTTTGTAGCTCTTCTTTCATTAGTAGGGTGATTTGTGGATGCATCTTGCAAATTTTTTACTTTATTGGTTTTGCATCGGGGCGTACCACAAGTGCAAGATCTAGGTGAGGCATGCCAACATGAGACCAGGAAAATACATTGGGCACTTTGTCAAGGATGGCAGATAAATTATGCTTCTCCATGGGGAGGAGAAAGGTTGCTAGATAGGTGATCTTGGGTTGTTCATCCATGCCAAGGTTGATTTCCTAAGTTCCTTCAATAAGCACAACTGAACGCTCTTGCCATTGTGGAGGAATCGAGGGAAGATTAAGTTCCTCATCTCCTAGCACCTCAATGAGGTTTTGACCAAGAGGTATGTCTTTATTTTTCTCTTTTATGTCTAGTAGCACCTCATAGAGGTTTTCACTAGGGGAAAATTCTCCATTTTTTATTCTTTATTTTTTTGACTAAGGAACTCATCTTCCCCTCTAAAATAGGTATCACTGTTAAGACAAATGTCATATCCTAATTTATGGTCCCCTATAGGAATGTTTTCATGTAGCCCCAAAATTTTGATGAGAGCCTCATCATTTTGGAAAACATCAAGAGGCGGTGATCCTTGTTGGTCCCAGATGATTAATTTAAGATTGACAAGGGGGAGGTCCATGGTGAAGATGGCATTGTTAGGAAATATGAAGGATAGGTCATGATCTTCAAAGGACTCTATGATGATCTCAGGAGCAATGTTTACAATAATCGAAGGAGCATTGTCCATCACCATAAGAGATACATGTGAGTCCTTGGTTTTCTTACCATGTGGCAAGTATCCTAATCCAACAAATCTTGGATAAGGTTGGGCTATGATAGGTTCTATAATGCCTTGCTCATTGGTCCCCAATTGATACAGAGCTAACTACACAAAGACCACAAAGGGTCACAAACAACTTCACAGGAGGAAGAGGATATAGGGGATGGTAGGGCAAACAACTCTTTTAGGCCTTAGTGGACCAAGCTACAATACTTGACATCAAACAGGACATGACTGTCCTCTCACTGTCCATGGCTTCAACACTACATAACAACCCCATTTTTAGGTTCATATAGATGGGAATCTTTCCAAACTTTCTAGGGACCCTAGACCTTCTAACTTTGATTGTCCCAAGCTCACAAAACCATCAAAAAGCTCTCGAGGTGCCCTCTAGTACCCTGTCCTTCACACTCTAACCAACTTCCTTATAACCCTCCTAAAGGGACTGTCATGCAATAACTTTTGATGTATGCCTCCAAACAAGACTGTTATGAGCTTTTTGAGTACCCATTATCTTGTTCTTCAACTTATCTTCCATACAAGGTGGGTTGTTTACCAACATATGGATCAAACTAGGACTATTGTTGTTGTCCTAAGTTAAATTAAGCCTCCTTCTACTCCACAAGTGCATGAAAATGATAACCCACTCCACAAATTATTGTTCCTAGGAGTTGGAGATGTTGTATACTGATAAATTTAACTAGTTTCAAGGTCTTAAACACCACACAAACTACCTTGTTTTCAAAAACAAACTCTACCCCTGCTTGGACAGTCCAACACATAGTGATATGAACACAAATCTGCCTTTTTGTTCCAATCTTCTGCTCTTACAAACAAACCCATTAGAGAGACATGTAAACTAGACCTAATTCATTCATTTTCATCCATGGTGCAGGATTGGGGTGCTAGAAATCCATCAATTTTGTAAAACCCTCAAAAAACCTCTTAAAACCTAGTTTACAGGCCTATCTGTAGAAAAATAGTTATAAATTGCTTCCTCCAAAATGAAAATGGCTCCAACCAAATGTATAAGAAAGGTAAGATAGATCTTCACTCAATGATATGCATTAGATTTTATGACTACATAGTATGACCAAGTACTGGACAAAGGAACAACAAGAAAATAGTATAAAAGCAGGAAACAGGGCAGTCTGTAACAAACGTTTGTTAAATGCCTCTAACTCTCTTCAAAAACTCCCCAACCTAGATCAAAACAAAGGTAAGACATCCATTCTAATAATCTATGCATGAGAGTACATGACAGTACTTGTACGACATGGAAAAATGCAAAGGACCAACATAAATTCAGAAAACAGAAATGGGGATAGCAAAACAACATTTCTCTTCATTTCTTTTGCCTTCAAACTTCAACAAATCCCCATCATTTGACCACCACACCTCTTACAATGCATGAATAACATGTTTAAAGCCTTGATTCTCCATTCCCATAGTGGGAAAGGATAAAATTAGCCAAGAACAGACTGATTTTCTAAAAAGACTGTTTTGTTTCTAAAATTAGACTGTCATAACTGAGAAAACTGTAGACCACTACACAAAATGACTAAAATCAACCTCCACTAACTAACTATGCCTTTTAAGGCTTTATTACATTATTTTTCAAAACTTAATTTAATCTCTAATACTAAAATTTTTCAAATATTGACTTAAAATTGTCCTAATTGCACTGCACCATTCACCCTAACTTGAAACTTTTCCAATTCCCTTGGAAATATTCTTGCAAATTGTCCTTCATTGGTTTTTTTGTCCTCCATGTTTGTCTTTATTAGGTTCTTTGTTCCTTGATCCTTCATTATCCTTGTTATCTTTGCTTTTGCTTGTCCTTGAAGTTTGTTTGACTCTGCCAGCTCCATTCTTCTTTACCTCTGTTTCTAACACTTCCTTCTCAGTTCCTTTCTCACACCATTGTTTCATACTACTCTTCTTTCCACTAGTCACTATCACAGTACCTTTACCAACCTTTATCAGACCTTTATCCAACTTGTTTACTATCTTAGGAACTTTACAAACTACTGCACCAGCTTCCCTTTGCTCTCTTATCTCTACTCTTCACTATAGGGCACATGATTGTCCCTACTAAGACTCCTTCACTCATTTCTTGCCTTTCCACAGGCTCTACACTCTTACACTTCATATTTTTAGTCATCTCTTTCCACATGAAGATATTTCTCCTCACAACTGGCTGCAACTCTTCTTCACACTTAATCTTTGTTGTTTTAACAATTTCATGACTTGAAAAGGATGCACATTCCTTGTTTTTACTCTCCTCAAACATCACTAGCTCCTTCTTTCTAAACATGATCATATTTGTTGTTCTTGACTGCTCCTCTAATGGTAGTAGCACAAAAGTCTTCTCATCCTTCTTGATACTGAAGGTATTGGCTCTTCCATCATATACTGCAAACCTATCAAATTGTCAAGGTCTTCCCAGTATCACATGACAACAATCCATAGGTAGGATGTCACATAGGACTTTGTCCTCATATGCTCCAATCTTAAACTCAACTAATGCTTGCTTAGCCACTAAAATGGACTAATGATCACTTACCTAAGAGACTTTGTAAGGTGTGTCCCTAGGTATTCTCTTCAATCTTAGTTTGTCTACCATCTCACTTGACACCATGTTATCAGTACAACTAGAATCCACTATCACTTTACATACCTTTTCCTTGCTTTTGCAAGTTGTCTTAAACAATGCTCTCCTCTGAATCAGCTCCTTCTCCCTGGAGGTCTTCATTAGTGCTCTTTCTCTCAGCATCAATGTTTCTCCTATTTCAACATCACACTTTGTGGAACTAGAACCACATTCTTCTTCTTGGACTAATTGAGTCCTTCTCTCACTCTTCCTTTCACCATCACTTGAAAAATTTTGCTTCTCAGGACACTTATATGTTGGGTGCCCAAACTCTTGACAATTGTAACACTTACCCATAAAAGTGTTTGCACTCCTTCCACCACCAAATCTACCTCTAGAACCTCTACCTCTGAAATCTGCACTTTGTCCTTGTGCCTTGTTCATCTCCTCTTGACTCTCACTGACTTATTTTGTGTTTTGAAAGGATCCTCTACCTCTAGAGGTGCTTCCTCTACCTCTGGTTGTCTTGTCTTATCTCCTTTTCAGCTTCTCTTCCACTCTAACTGCCATTTGATAATAGTCTTCAACACTCCTTGGATTTTCCAACACTAGTTAATCCTGCATGTTAAACCTCAAACCACCAATATATCTAGCAAATTTTTGCACTTCACTTTTATTTTGACTAGAACTTATACTCAGCTTATAATACTCTTTAGTGTATGTCTTTACATCCATATCCTCTTGTCTTAAACTTTGAAGCTTCTTAAACATTTGAACTTGATAATCTTTAGGCAAGAATTTACCTTTGATCTTAGCCACCATCTTGTCCCATGAGACAATCTTTGCCTTTCCTTGCTTTCTCCTCTCTATTTGTTGAAAATCCCACCATAACAAAGCATGACCTGTTAGCTTAGTCTTTGCAATCTTCACTTTCTGATCCTCAGGAACTTCTTCACACTCAAAGTGATTGTCTAATGCTGCAATCCAATCTAGCAACTCTTCATCATTCAGGCTTCATCCAAACTTTGGCACATCTATCTTTATCTTGTGCTTGTCTTCTTTTACTGCCCTTAACAACTTTACCATCCTCTAATCCTCAGGGTCCAACTCTTCTTCCACATCTTCATACTCAGCTTCCTCTTCTTCCTTAGACTCAATCTCTTCACCTAGAGCCACTCCTCTTCTCTGATTTTGTTCTAGGGTAGCCATTATTTCCTTTAGCTCCCTCAACTCTCTATCATGCTTCTCCTTTAGCTCATTCATCTCTTGAGCCATGGAGGCATCTTAACAAACCGCCTCTTAACACTTCTCAATCACAACCAATCTACTAACTGTGGTCTGATACCAATTTGATGCAGAGATGACTACACAAAGACCACAAAGGGTCACAAACAACTTCATAGGAGGAAGAGGATACATGTGATGGCAGGGCAAACAACTCTT
The DNA here is from genome assembly GCA_027924645.1 of Cunninghamia lanceolata. Taxonomy (NCBI): domain Eukaryota; kingdom Viridiplantae; phylum Streptophyta; class Pinopsida; order Cupressales; family Cupressaceae; genus Cunninghamia; species Cunninghamia lanceolata. The sequence goes on along the minus strand of BSBN01001344.1, from coordinate 7,776,389 downwards.
CTAGGCCTCAGTAACCAAGCTACAACACTTGACATCAAACAAGACATGACTGTCCTCTCACTGTCCATGGCTTCAACACTACATAACAACCCCGTTTTTAGGTTCATATAGATGGGAACCTTTCCAAACTTTCTAGGGACCCTAGACCTTCTAAGTTTGACTATTCCAAGCTCACAAAACCATCAAAAATCTTTGGAGGTGCCTTCTAGTACCCTATCCTTCACACTCTAACCAACTTCCTTGTAACCCTCCTAAAGGGACTGTCATGTAATAACTTTTGATGTATGCCTCCAAACAAGACTGTTATGAGCTTTTTGAGTACCCATTATCTTGTTCTTCAACATATCTTCCATGCAAGGTGGGTTGTTTACCAACATATGGGTCAAACTAGGACTGTTGCTGCTGTCCTAAGCTAAATTAAGCCTCCTTCTACTCCACAAGTGCATGAAAATGATAACCCACTCCACAAATTCTTGTTCCTAGGTGTTGGATATGTTGTATACTGATAAATTTAACTAGTTTCAAGGTCTTAACCACCACACAAACTACCTTGTTTTCAAAAACAAACTCTGCCCATGCTTGGACAGTCCAACACATAGTGATATGAACACAAATCTGCCTTTTTGTTCCAATCTTCTGCTCTTACAAACAAACCCATTAGAGAGACATGTAAACTAGACCTAATTCATTCATTTTCATCCATGGTGTAGGATCAAGGTGCTAGAAATCCATCAATTTTGCAAACCCTCAAAAAACCTCTAAAAACCTAGTTTACAGGCATATCTGTAGAAAAATAGTTATAAATTGCTTCCTCCAAAATGAAAATGGCTCCAACCAAGCATAGAAGAAAGGTAAGATATATCTTCACTCAATGATATGCATTAGAGTTTATGACTATATAGTACGGCCACATACTAGACAAAGGAACAACAAGAAAACAGTATAAAAGTAGGAAGCAGGGTAGTCTGCAACAAATGTTTGTTAAATGCCTCTAACTCTCTTCAAAAAATCCCCAACCTAGATCAAAACAAAGGTAAGACCATCCATTCCAATAATCTATGAATGGGAGTACATGGCAGTACTTGTACGGCCTGGAAAAATGCAAAGGAACAACAGAAATTCAGAAAATGGAAATGGGGACAACAAAATAGTATTTCTCTTCATTTCTTTTGCCTTCAAACTTCAACAAATCCCCATCATTCAACCACCACACCTCTTACAATGAATGACTAACATGTTTAAAGTCTTGACTCTCCATTCCCATCATGGGAAAGGCTAAAATTAGCCAAGAACAAACTGATTTTCTAAAAAGACTATTTTTTTTCACAAAAAGATTGTTTTGTTTCTAAAATTAGACTGTCATAACTGAGAAAACTGCAAACCACTACACAAAATGACTAAAATCAACCTCCACTAACTGACTATGCCTTTTAAGGATTTATTACAATATTTTTCAAAACTTCATTTAATCTCTAATACTAAATTTTTTCAAATATTGACTTAAAATTGTCCTAAGTGCACTGCACCACCAACCCTTTGCCATGATACTTTGTGCTTTCACACATATAGTATGGTTTTGGGTACTTTTTTTCAAATAATGAAGATCAATTTCCGTATTATCTAAGTTATCATGATATATCTATGTCTCCAGGGGATTTTCAATTTTATTGTCTTCAAGGGTATGGACAAGATGGAAGGGTGTAGGACCCTCTTGTTCACTTTTTTTGTTGCTTTCTCTTTGATAGGAAACCATAGGATTGTAGGGACAAAGGGAGTTGTTCCACATGGAAGGCACTATGCAATTCATACTCACTACAACCTTTAGAAATGATCTTGATCTTGTGTGTCGAGGATGAAGTGGATGTGGATGGTTGAGATGGTTGGGATGATTCCATGACACGATCCCCATAGGTACTGGGACAATGGAATTCCTTATCGTATGCAACCTCCAAGGATTTACAATACTCAAAGGGTTGGGAATCAGTGTGGATAGTGATTTCCACACCATTATGGGAGAACTTGAGACATTGATGGTAAGTGGAATGGATGGATTGCATGGAGTGTAACCATGGTCGACTGAGAAGAAGATTATAGGGAAGATCAAGATCAACCACATGGAATTGTGTTTTTTGAAGGATAGGTCCCACTCAGATGGGAAGATAGATGGTTCCTTTAGATTCTCTCTCTATGTTGTTATAGGCCTTGATTGAAATTATCAACGACTCTAAATTCACTATTGAATATCCCAATTGTTTAATGAACTTTAATGTGCATAGATTCAAGCCAGACCCATTATCTCAAAGGACACATTTTACTTTATGGCTGATGATGATGACCTCAATATGAAAGGATTCATTATGTTATGGGTCAATCGGATGCATGTCATTTTGGATAAATTCAAGATGGTAGGTGGAGGATAACTAGGAAACCAGGGCCTGGAATCGCTCAGGGTGAATGTCAGTGGGTACGTGAGATTCTTGTAAATCCTTATCAAGGATATCATGATGGATGGATAAAGTCTTAAAAAATCTCAAGGATGGATATCTACATGGGAGTCTTCCCAAGATGAACAAGTGTTGTTATATAGAGCCTAATCAGACTTGGAGGTTAAATTTTCCCCTTTTATCAGCACAGTTTCCCCACAAATTATTTAACGGGGGTTTGGGGGTAGCACCCCCAAGAGGAGGTCAAGCGGTAGCGGTATTGAGTTGCAAGGATTGCTAGTTGTAATCAGTTTGATTTGCTAGATAATAATATTGGACTCTTTGTTGGTGGATGTAGCCCGAGTTTGGGTGAACCATGTTAAAAATTGTCTCTCGCTATTATTATTTCTGTGTATTTTTCATTCCTCTGTTTAATCTTTATTTGTGTTTAATTGATATCTTCTGCATACAATTCCTAACAACAAGGAGACTATACTTGGTAGGTTTTGAATTGGATGAAGGTTGGGGTGCTTGGATGGTAACTCATCCTCAACAAGTGGTGGTAGCACAATCAAGAGTTTTGATTTTAATTATAATGGTGGATATGCAAGTGGAATTGCAATCAATATGACCTACAACATTATCATAATTGTAGGGCATCTGATTTTAACCACGAATGTTATTGGTGTAGTTGTCTTGAGTAGATTTGGAGGAGGATGGCTATGAATTTTGACCATAGGATGGAAAAGGGTCTTGATACACCCATAGTTGCTCATTCGGTGATGCAGTTTTATTTCCTTTGACTTGGATATTGCCTCAGTCAATGAGGTCTTGAATGTAATTTTTTAATTTCATACACTTATTTGTAGAGTGTCCTTTGATGTGGTGGTAGTCACATATTCATTTTCCTTCTACCATGCAAGTTTGGGTTGATTCTCATTGAAGGGTTTGGTTGTGGGGAATACAACCATGTTAGCTTGTACTAATTTTTGGAACACTACCTCAAGAGGTTCTCCCAAGGGATTGTATTTTCTCTTTGGATTGTTTTGGGTGTTACATTTCAATTGTCCAGAAGGTATGATGATGCTGCTTGGTTGGGACACATTCTAAACAACTTGTATTTCTCTTGGCTTGGGTGTGGTGACTTGTATATGTTTAGCATCAGTGACTCCATCTTCCATGATATTTTTTTTGTCCAAAACTTAATCTTGTCGTGAGTTGTTTTGTCATTGTCATTCTTTCTATAGATCTTCACTAATCCTTTTGAAATAAGGGACTTTTCAATTATGATCCCCTTGTCAATAATTTCATCAAAGAGATTGAAGAGCAATGGACTTGTAAATGAAAGGCCATTTCCTAGTTGAGATTTTGGATAAAAATATTTACAAGTTGCTTTTCTAGCATGGTGTAGGGGAGACAAATAAAAAGTGATCGCCATCGTTGGTAAGTAGTGAAACTCTCCCTGTTGCATTGCTTGGTATTGCAAAGGTCAAGCATGGTGATTTCATGCTCAACATTATTTGAAAATGTGTAACAAACTTCTTAGAAAGGTCAATGAAGGTGGAAATAGAGCCATGCGATAGGTGTATGAACCATTCCAAATATTGTCCACCTAAGCTATGTGGGAAGAGGCAAAGAAGATATTGATCATCATAAGTGACCTCTTGACATGCCATAATTTTTTTTTGTTGTGGTCTCAAGGGTCTCCTTTCCCTTTGTACTTGTAAAACTTAGGCATTTTAAAATGTTGAGGGAAAGGAACCATGGTTATTGATTGATCCAAGCGGTATGGACAGAACTTGTTAAATGTATAATGTTTCTTTTGTGTGCCAAGTTGTAAATTATTTAAGGCACTTTTCATCTCCTCCCACTCTTGATTGAAGGGAGTAGTAAGAGGTAGATTTGGCAATGCCATGGTATTGGTTGAATAATATGTTTTATATGATGAAAGTGATGTCATTTGTTGTGAATGGATTGGAGGCACATTTATGGGATTAATATTTTGTGGGGTGCTTGGTGGTGGTTAAGCATAAATGGTATGTTGTTGATGAGATGGGTTTTGTGGAGGTGGATAAGTATAATTGATCTTTTGGGGGTGGGATGCATTTGGATGGGTGGATGAGAAGTGCATTTGTTTTTTCTTTTAGGGTGGTTGTGATTGAGTAAGTGGAGGATAGCTCACTAAAGGATGATATTGGGATGTGGCTATTCATTCTAGAAAGGATTGGTGGGTGGACGAATGATATATGTGTTGTTGTTGTTGTGGTTGCAAGTGAATAGGAAGTGGTTGACTTGTGGGAGGATTTTGTTGATATGTGTTATGTGGAAACGACTCGTAATATGTGTTTGGAGGGAGCATGGATTGGGTAGTGATATCCCTTTGCAGGATGAAAAGTGGGGGAAGTGAATGTAGAATGGTAACTACATTAGTAGTTTCTGCGTGAGTGGGTGTTGGTGGTGGCATTTTGTAGATTGGTATGGCAGAAGAGGTGTTGTTAGGTGGTGGAGGAATGCCACTCCCTACTTGTTGATCTACATGATAGATGTGATTATGTTAATTGAGCACATGGGCCCAAGGATTATCTTGCATAGGTGAGGGTGGTGTGCTATGAAGAAGCGTTTCCAATTTCTATTGATTGAAATAATGAGGGAGTCTAGCCCCCTCATCAATAAGTTGTTCAAGAAATTCATCCTTGTGGTCCTTAATGAAAATTTCAAATTTTCATGTATCTTTTTCTCATTAAGGAGGTCAATAAAATTTTCATGTATCTTTTTCTCATTAAGGAGGTCAATAAAACAAGGGGAATATTGTTGTGAAGCTTCACCCATTTTGGGATGATTGACAAATCCCTTGGGATTACTTGTTGTTGATCCATGTGGTGAAAGTGGGTCCAATTGTGTTTGGAGTTGAGCACTCCATGAAAAGGCATGTCTTCTTTGGGAATGGACATTTGTTTCTTGGCTTGTGATTGAGTGATGGAGGGCATGAAATGGTTTGATGCGTGTGTTGAGTTAGCTTTGGATTTGGATATATGTGGATAAGGATTAATAAGAAATATTCTAAGTGCAAGATCTTGATGACAATGTTTGGAATGGATGGATGGGTTTTATCTTCAATACTTGAGATAGGAAAAGATCTCAAGAAAGGAAGACAAAAGGGATAAAGTTGACTTACTATACTTAAGATAGGCCAAGTTCTAAAGCAATGGCCAACTTTGTTGGTAGGATGATGGAATGGGGATTATTTACTTGGGATAGGTAAGTTCCAAAGCAAACGTGAGGTATGATTTTTTTCAAGATCTAGAACAAAGTTTACTCCTATGACCGATTGTGGTTTGATTTTGATTTGGATATTGGTATAAAGATTATATCAAATCAAATGAAGGAATTTGATTTGGAATGAAAGAATAGAGATTTGGTGTATTGATAATATGTCAAAGCTAAGGACAACTATTATATGGAAAAGTGGTTTGATTATGTTTAATAATGATGTATGATTCACATGTATGAGAAAAAGGACAAATGGAACTAGATTTGAGATGGTGGGAAGGTTGTTTGGATAGTGCAAAATGGATCTATTGAAACACATAATGGGTCCACTAATACATAAATGGATCTGTTCATTTGCATGTAGAAGAACTAAAATTGAGGCTATAAAATAGGTCAACTGGACATATTAGTTTTCATTGCTACTTAGGCAAGATGGATTTGCCAAAAATTAGGAGGGGTCCACTGGTCCAGAGTATGATAGTTTTCAAGAGATGGATTATTTGGACAAACTATTTAGGTCATTATTTTTATAGGTCAAATGGATCCACCAAAAATTAGGACGGGTCTGCCGATTCAAAGTTGGATGAATTCATGGGATTGTGTTTGACAGAGTCTAATAAAAGTTGATTTTGTAGTTTTGATAGAATAGATCTGCCTAAACAAGGGATGGATCTATTGATCTAGGTGTAATTTTTGTGGCAAAAGGATTGATCAAACAATTCAAAATCAAGCACTTTGTTTGGATTTTAAGGATTTTTTAAGACAAGGATATGTATTGGTATCTCACAAGAAGACATGCCAAACATGCAAGATCCTAAAATTAGTCAAAAGGGTGTGACTCTAAGAGCAGGGCCACACTCAATACCTCATCAATATTCCTACCTAACTAGGAATATTTTCAAGAGAGAATAGGTAGGGATTTAGTGGCACAAGGGCTCACCCTTTCCCTCTCCTTGGAGGCTTTTATGCCTTGCCCAAATGATTTCTATTTCTACTCAAGGAGGCACATGGTGAGTATCTTCAGGCTTGGTACTGAACCTTTCATTATTCTAAGAGATTGGTTGATGGTATTAAACTAGGATGTACAAGTTTCTAGGGAGTCCTCGATATACACATGATACTTTGAGGCACAAGACCATGAACAAAGGGCCCATCTACATGTGTCAGACTAGGAGGGTCTCTCCTATTCTCATCACCTCACAAGGCTTGGTGGACTGAGGATCTTGGGGCTCTACTTAGACACGATAATGGCTCTACTTTGAGATACAACTTTTAGTCTCCCCCATTTTTATACCCCGCTAGTACACATGGTTGAGGTCGTCCCTTGGGGTGATGAAATCGCCAAGAAGGTCTCCTAAAGGGAAGAAATACTAATCACTTTTGATCTCCAAGATCGTACGGAGCACAAGGAGAGAGAATACATGAGATAACACCCTAGGTTTGAACATAAAACAAATAGGATGATGGAAGACTTTTGATCCCCCAAGATCACCTCAAGAATGTGATGGGAAAGCATACGCCTTCCAAAATCCTAAAATAAAACATACATGTTCATTCCCCCTACTTTAATTTAATGTGCCTAATGCTAGTATAAAAAACAAGTTCTTTGACAGTGGGGCTATAAGGGAATTGTTAGTAGTTGTTTGAGGTAGGTCCTGGACTATCATAAAAAGCTACAAAATTATTGCTAGATTGATCACAAAACCACACAAGTTAGAGGATTAGTCCAAGATAGACCCAATAAAAGATGCATTAAAACTATTAATGACTTTAAAATGTGATTAGAGTGCTAGATTAAATGTGCAAAGATGGATAAAATTTACAAATACTTATACCAGACACATCCGCCAAAACTTAGAATGCCTCCATCGATCTAAGATGCATATGACAATTTATCAACTCTACATAAAATGGATTTTGATTAGCAAATCAAGGGATTAGTCAATTAAAATGAGTATCAATAAGAACCTAGACAACATAACCCCTTGTAAAAATAGTTCCTGATAGAAAATAGAAAGCAAATATTTAAAACAAAAGTGATAAAAATGCTTTTCTAAACACATATGTTAGATTGTTGACTTCAGATAGAACCGCTGAAAAATAGAATGCATCCATCATTCTAGAACAAATCCGTCAATTGGATTGAGGTGCTAAAAACTACAAGAAAGTAAAGATTAGATGTAAAACTTGCAAGATTAGACCAATTCAAGTAGCATAACACCCTATAAATACAACACCCTATCATAAAACCAAAAGAAAAGTTAAGAAAAATATTAGAACAAGCTTTGAGGAAGTTTTTGAAGGTTTAGACAGAACTGTTGAAAATCAGAATGCATCCACCGAACCAATACCTGCAACTACAAAACATAACTAAACACCAAATTTAAGTTAAAGACTAGGGATGTGGGTCCCATCGGGCATGCCAAAATGTATGCAAATGAAATTGAACCATAAAGAACAAGCTAAAACATGATTAACCTATTCAATTCAATCACAATTAGAACCTCAAGATAAGACAAGGAGGAATTCAAACTAAACTAATTGTACCCATAAAACCTTGAATTCTCCTTGCTATGTCCTAGATTATGATGAAAATAGATTGTATGTCAAGTGCTCAAACTAGCAGCATATACTTGCATTCAAAGAGTTGATGAAAATGACATGGGAGTGTATGTATTTATAGATTCTTGAGACATGGATGGAGGGCTAGGATTGAAAATTGAGATCAGCAGCTCTCATTGCTTGAGGCATCTCAAGCAAGGAGAGGATGACAAGTGTCAAATGGATATTTGATGAGAGGGGAGACTCCATGATTCAAAGAGGATCCAAGGGTGGAGTCTTAGTCTTGGGATTAATGGGTGGTTGAGATTGAGTGGGTAGATGGAAGGTATGGGGTATTAAATGGAAAGGTGAGGTTTGGATTTTTTCAAACTTTAAATTGCATGGGAGAGGACAAATGGAGAATTTTAAATTGGAGGAAAAGTGCATGGAAGATTTTTCCATGCTTCCAAGTACCACTTGTCATATACATGCATGTACTTTGCATGTACATTTTATGACAAATGTATCCTCTAGAAGCATGGGGGAATGTAATCCTAGGTTAGATTAAATTAATCCATGTGTAAATATTTAGGAGGACTTAATGATTGATTACAAAAAGTAGTCAAAAAAGGACAAAAGGAGGAATTAAATAAATAGTTATATTTATTTAATTTTTGGAGGAAGGGGAACTATAGTCTTAGGTAAATAAATATTTATCTAAGACTATATTGGAAGAATTATGTGGATACAATGATTTTTAGTGATGGAAAGGTATGGGAAAATATTAATTAAATAATATATTATTATTTAATTAATATAGATGTCGAATAATAGAATAATTGGTCAATTTAAATTGATCAATTATAGTGAGAATGGATGGGAAATGATGTGACCATTTTTAGGTGTCTATAGAAGTGTATGGTTTTTCCCACATAAGTCACTATGTTATGGTATATATCTTTTGTATTTATTTTCTTGTAGTTGTCTAATTAGTTTAATTATTATGCATACCTTTTCTCATAGATTAGTGTAGAAAGTATATTATGCACCTCTACTTCCTTTCATTTGGTATTAGAGCCTAATCACCTTAGATTCTAGGTGTTAGGGATAGGGTGACAACACAATAGCTTGTCCCACTTTTGGCCTAAGTGGGATGCTCAAAATCAATGTTTTTTAAATTTGTTTCAATTATAGGAAACAAACAGTCAAGAATTTAAGGATGATGTAAGATAATGAGTTGCAACATTTTCTATATAGATTCAAGGTATAATTTTATAAATTTTTTAAATAATTATTTCTATCCTATTTTTGAAAAATCATTTTTAAAAAAAAAATTTCTATTATTTTCTATTGAGTGGCATTATTCCACAATGCATAACTTTCACTACAAATACAAAAAAATAATGATTTATTGGAATTAGATCAGTAACACCAATGTCTAGTGCATGGATATTTTTTCATATTTTTTTATTTATTATTAATTTTTAAATTAGTACTAATAAAAAATTTAGATCTATATTACTTTGTAGCACATTTCTCTTAGCATATATATCTGTAGACACCCAAAAATGACTATCACATTATTAACTTGCATATACATCATTCTTCTAACATCAATTCTTCTAATTCACCTTAATCCAACATTAATTAAATGATTCTTAATTGTTTAATTAATTTCATCATTTTACCATATTATTCTTCTATTTTCCCATTAATTAAATAAATCTTTATCCTTTGAGCTTCTTTCTTTACTATCCTTGGTGACACATTATACTTACGAAGTCTTAATGGTATCATACTTAGATGTCTCAACTTGGAAGAGGCTAACATTGATTTATGAGAAGTTCACAAAGGTGTCTGTGTATCACATTCCACTAGTCCAAACCTTGCTAAGAAGTTGTTGCATACATGATACTATTGGCCTACTATTGAACAAGATGCCCACCAATTTTCTAATAAGTGCCTTCAATGTCAGTAGCACGGAGACTTGATTCATGCACCAGCACATCAGTTGCAACCTATTACTACTCCATGGTTGTTTTCACAATGGGGACAAAACCTCGTAGGTAAAATCCATCCATCATCCTCCAATGGCCATAAGTTCATCATCACTGCCAATGAGTATTTCATGAAGTGGGTAGAAGCCATTCCTATGGCCTACGTTACTGGTAAATAGATAGCTAAGTTTATCTTGCATTACATCATTTTCTGGTATGGTATTCCACTTGCTATTGTAACTGATAATGGAAGACCTTTTAAGAACCAAGATGTTTGTGCTTTGTGCACTCAGTTCCATATTTAGCATTGCTTCTCCACCCCTTACTATCTGCAAAGTAATGGCTAGGCTAAGGCTTCCAATAAAACCATATTGAAAATCCTTAAGAAAATAGTCAATGAAGCTGATCATGATTGGCATTTGTAACTCAATCTCGCCTTATGGGCATACCACACTAGTGTTAGAACCCCAACTGGTGCAACTCCATATGATTTAGTCTATGGCACTGAAGCCATTTTACCTATCGAGGTCAAGATCCCTTCTCTTAGAGTTTCCATGAAACATCTCATTAATGGAGAAGAGTACATAATTGCTAGATTGCATGAGCTAAAGCTACTAGATGAGAGGCATCTTACAACACTTAATCACCTTAAGGTCTATCAAAACCACCTTCAACGCAACTACAATAAGAGGATTAAAGAAAGATGGTTTCAAGTAGGTGATATTGTTCTTAAAGAAAATCAAAGAAACCAATAGGATCAAGACAAAAAGGGCAAGTTTAAGCCTAATTGGTTGGGACCCTTTGTTATTACAATAGTTTATGGATCCAAAACATATACATTGTCAACACCTGAAGGCATTCCTTTAAATGAACCCATCAATAGTGTTGATCTCAATAAGTTCTATGATTGATCCACAAAGTATCCCTAGCAGAAAAAACCAAAAAGAATAAAAAATAGAAAATCAAAAAAAATCAAAAAAATCAAAAAGAATAAAAAAAATACAAAAATACAAAAATAAAATAAATCTGTCCTTTGGTGAAAACTTGGTAAATAGATGCCTTGGATAAGTACCATAGTTAAAACCTAGAAAATAGGTGCTATGTGCAAAAGTTATCTTAGCATCCACCATCTACTAAGTCTTCATCCATTCCATCCCATTCCATCACAAAACCCCATCCATCCATAATAAAGTTATTGACCTTTGCATTTCCGTATACCCATCTATCATGGCTTGGAAATTGTCAGTGTCATTTTTTATCCATTAGTATCACCATTCATAGTCAATCCACCCTACCATCATTTTCCATAATAAATCATGTACCTGACTGGGGGCACCTTTCCTTAACCTAGGTCTAGGAATCAATCCTTGTTTTGCCTCGAGAGGAATTGTCACTTTCACTTATTTTCCGTAAACATTTTCCATCCATCACAACCCATAATAAATTCAAACTTTCACTTTATCCATCTAACATAGCCCATCATATTCACCTACCACCCCGACTTGACTAACTCGAGCAAAAAATAAACTATGCATCCGATTGAAAGCTCTAGTACATATCAAATCAGAAGCAAAAGACTACTCCTAAAGAAATACACTTGTCTACATACCGCTTGCTTTATCCACTAAATCCATTTATCCTAATCCAAAGCCTTTAATGGATATATCTTTCCTACAATAAGGCCCAATCTAATATGAGCACCCTCTTTGGAAAGAGCTATGATGGTTGTGTATTTGTTTTGTCAGTTGGTTGATTTCTTTTGGTTTATCTTTTGTTCCTTTCTAATACCTAATCAATACTACCTTGATCTTTCTATATCTTGGTATGTAGCGATAAAGTATGGACTAGGGCATGGTCATTGCTTTTTGTATGTTCATGTGTTTGTGGGATGTTCTTATTATCCTACTAAGGCTAATATTTATCTTGTTTGTGTTGGAATTAGCATCTTGTATATCAATATCCTTTGCAACTAAGGTCTTGAAAATGCCTTATATGTATTAGGATCATTCTACACTAAGACTATTTTCCATTCATGTTTCCAACAAGGTTCTATTATGTCTGGTATGAATATATCCAAACCATTTGTTTGCAGAGTCAACGTCCTATTCATTGGATACATCATCACCTTGGTCTTATATACCCTAGTGCATAATATCCATATGCTATATCAAAATAAGGATTGATCTTTATATTTTATAAAGCATAACCGAAGAAAAATCTCTCCATCCATCCACCCATATATCCTAATAAAATCTATAGCTTTCTTGAAGATTGATCAATTATAATTTCTCTATTAGACATTATTTCTTCTATCCAGACTAACATCATCTTCATCTTCTTGTTTCTCATCCACATATAAATCCTACAAAAACATGCATGTTAGACATCACATTTATAAGCATTATATATATCATATAGTCATTCATCATCTATAAGCATGTCATCATATAAATCCATGATCCTAATACATGCCTATCATCCAGACATCATCTATAAGCATATCATCATATAAATCCATGATACTTAAGCATATAAATCACATAAATCCATAATCATATTACACATCATGTTATATACATCCATAAACATCATGAACATCATCCATAACACATCATATAGGTCATCAAAAGCATGTCATCTCTCATATATATCAAAAATAGATAAGTGTCATACAATTGGGTACAAGAGCCATAAAATATAGATACAAATAGCCTGAAGGCATCATCAAGTCATCACAAGTATATGTAAAATGTCTAATGATTACCATGTGTCAAACTCCCCTCGAAAGGCTTATCCTTGGCCCTTGATGGTGATGGTTCTAGTGGTGGTCGCAATGGTGGTAGTCCCATAACTGATCCCCCAAATCTCCTTGAGGATGAGGCCCCTGATCTGCTACACTCTCTAAAACTAGGCTAACTATGTTTGTTGGTACAACACTCTGATAGAGACCTCTATAGTACTCTGCCTCTCAGACAACCTAGGTCAACTCATGTTGAACCTAAGATAACTCTGTCACCAAGGCCATTGTGGGCTGATATGTCCCTATCATAGCCCTAGCTGAATCTCTCTCCTGATTCACCCTCTGAAGGGCTAACTCGGTCTGTAGTCTCATGGAAATGGCCCCATCCCACTCTGTAATGATGCAAGCTAACTCTATAGTGTCTCACACTTGTGGTTGTATCAGCACCTATATGTATGTCTGCCCTACTACTCTAGCCCACTGCAACTTTGTCCTGGCATCATCCCTCTCCCAATGATGTCTCATTGTGAGTAACTCTACCTTGGTCCACCTATGAGTCTCTTCCTATAGTAGGCATTGTATTCACTTTATCTCTGAGCCTGTTGTTGGGACATCATGTTGCCCTACCTCTCCCATCTCTACATCTACCTACCTAGGACTCCTATGAATCTCCTATTGGCTTGGATCCTACTTAGCCACCTCCTTGATCACTATCATGGACCTACACCTCTATCTCCTAGCTCTACTAGGTCTAGCCTCTAGCCCTCTGACCCCTATCTCTCTAACCTTCCAATCTCAACCGCCTACCACATCAAGGATGGTCAGTCTAGTTGATCTATGCTCCAGATAGTAAGTGTCATACTCTAGCATAGTACCAGGGCCAGCTCCTCCACCCACTAGGTCCCATATCACTGGGGCAAGTGCATTGAACTCAGATAAGGCTATAGCCACCACCACCTCAGGCCCCCACTCTGGAATGTCTATCCAAGTGCACGCAAAAATGGCCTCTCCCACTAGAGTAGGCTGTGGAAGTCCAATCTACCATAAAACCCTCTCTGGAAGATAACTCTTAATGATATACATGGTCCTACCAAAGAGGTATCTAGTCTATTGATAATAAGACAAGTTCTCTGCATCATCATACCATAGCTCATAATCCTGCCATGGTCACCAAATGACTATGTCTAACTCATCAAAATTCCTCCTCCAGTATGCTAGCTCCCTGAGCCACCTATGTGTCATCACTCCATCATATAAGTGATTGAATGGTTGTCCTACTAATCTCTATCATGGGGAGATCATCCTCATCAATGTTCTGTGCTCCCAGGCCCACACATGCAGAAGTGTAACCCCAATTGCTAGACTAGATCCAAATCTATAAACCACCTGGTGCATGTCGTGGTATAGTTTTCCTAGCACACATGACCCCCATGCATATCTAATCCCATGTGTAAACATGACCTCTAATATTAGGCCCCATCCAATTGAGAAACCTTGGGACTGTCGATCAAGTACCAACACCCCGCCAATCAAACTAGTAACCACTAGGTGGATCCTGTCAAAGATCCACCTCATGTGATTGGGTCATATCTCCCCATCCTCAATATTGAAATCCTGAGTCACTAGCATATGATCTAGTGTGGCCTTGCTTGTGTCTCTGTCATATACAACTTGTTTCCCATAGATGGGGATGCACAGAATCCTCCACACATCCTCTAGGGTGATGGTGATCTTGTCAGTAGATGGTTAGTGCTCCCCATAGGATTCATGACATGGACTAACCACCTCCCATGGATTCATTAACTTTGGCACTTGTATCAAAAATTGACAAGTCAACCTTTTGGTTTAACGGTAATCATGGGCCAACAATTGGTGTCAAAGTGAAAGGTCACGAGTTCAAACCCCCCAGGTAATGTTAGGGGGGAGTTTGTTGGCAGATGGTTAGCACTCCCTGTGGGATTTGTGACATGGACTAACTGCCTCACGTGGATTCATTAACTCTGGTGCTTGTATTAGAAATTGATAGGTCAACCTTTTGGTTTAACGACAATCATGAGCCAACAAATCTCACCCATCGAAAAAGAACCGAGTTGTGCTCACTATGCCATCTCTCTGCCAATGCCATCATCATAGCATGGTGAGCTTGCACCAATGTCATATGGGCCATGTACCATAAACCCATGACCTCCAAGAACAAGTCCTCATCCTCATCAAGGTCAGAAACTAATGCAAGCGTCGCTGGATGTCACTCCTATGACATCAGCAAAGGAAGTACAAAATGCATCTATAATAACCAAATTGTCAGCACTCCTCAAAATTAGTTTATTTTGTATCAAAACCAAAAGTAGCCTCTAAAATAATAAGTGTCTAAATCTACCCAAAAATGTCTATCTTTGGACCAAAAGCGTCATTCTATCTGCCACTTCTGCCAATCTGCCAACCATTTGCATCACTCCTCCACAATTGCCATTCTGTCTGTTGCATGCACCATTTTATCCGCCATTTGCACAACTTTATCCACCAAAAGCACCATTCTACCCTCCAATTGTGATCCTTTTCTACCATTTTCATCTAATACCTAATATAAACCTAGCCATTAGTGACCTATTTCTACCATTAGTGCCATGCTATCTACCACTTCTGGTTCATTTTACCAAAAGCGCACCGAAACCTTCCATTAACACAATTCTACAAGCCAAAAGCAACCCCTATGCCTAAACCCTAGTTTTACCAAAAGTAATGCCTAAATGTCAAAAGTGCCATTGTGCGCACCATGCACCATTGTGCACCAAAAGCATCACAAAACTTGTCAAATACACTATTCTAACCTTTCAACTGATTTTGGTCAAGACCTAAGACCTACCCTCATTGACCCTCATTAATGACCCTCATAAATGAATTTAGTGGCTTGATTAGGGATACTTACCACTCTTGGTGCTCCTATCGGCCAACCATGCATCTTGACCCTCTTCATGCAATGATCCTCTTGTGGAATGCCTAACATCTCTGCAATGTAGTCTTCTTTGAACTCCTAAAAATTTCTAAGCACTAAAAGACAAGATATCTAAACTCTGAGGATGTAAATGAGTTGAAGATGACTCCTGGACCCTACTTATAGCCTCCCAACCCTAATTTTTTCCCTCCCGTGTCCTTGTTTTCTTCATGTCTGCTCTTGTTCTCCATCGTGTCTACCTCCACTTCTAATTTGGTTCCTCTTCGCCTATTTCTTCTATGACGTTAGCCTATTCTTCTTATCACGAGTCTACCTAGTCCATTTTCCATTTCCTTGGTTTTCCTCTCGAGGGGCATCCTACTGTTAGAAATGAAAGCAACACTACTTCAATGGAAATTTGATTGAAGATAAATTTCAACAATCTTTAACTGTGTGCTATTAATAATGGAGATTAAAACAAAACATAAACCCACAATACATAAATATACCAGAAGAAGAATGAAGCACATAACACAAGTGTTCAACGAGGATAAAACCCTTTTGGGTAAAAAACTCCACCAAGAAAAGAGGTCAAGTTGTATTATCTTCACAAAAGGAGATTACAAATACATTCACTTCCTCTGTCCTCCAACCTTCACTCCGATAGAACTTGGGTACCTGTAAAATGTTATATATGCCTCTCATCTACTATGCTATGGTTTTTATAGAATTTACACAACCTCAAGACATTAAATGACTTCTTACAAGCTCATAAAACTTGTCAAGAGTCAACAATACAACCTTGGGTGTCCATGGCCAAGAATAGGCTCTTACGGGGTCATAAATGATGTCATACATGCATTCTACACTTGGGAAAATGTGCCCATGCAAGATTGAACACCTTTGGGCTAAAAATAGCCACTTACAACATCTTATGATGCATCATATGCTATTATAAGTGTCATAGAATCTCTTACACCTTACAGCATCTATGGCATGCATCATAACACTAAAAATAGATTATTCCTCCACATGTGTGTTGGCAGTGAGCTGCCCCCTTGTCAGTGAGGTGTTCAACACTGACCTCAGGATTCGTGACATGGCAGTGAGCCTCCCATGGATCTGGGTTAAGTTTGGCATTTGTCGTGAGCATTGATAGCTCAAGCTTTTGGTGCAACGGCAAACGATTCCAACAATTGATATCAGATCCATGGGTCACAGGTTTGAATCCCTCAGGTTGCATTGAGGGGGATTGTTGGTAGTGAGCTGCCCCCTTGTCAGTGAGGTGTTTAATGCTAATCTCAGGATTCGTGACATGGTAGTGAGCCTCCCGTGGATTTGGATTAAGTCTGGCATTTGTAGCGAGCATTGACAGCTTGAGCTTTTGGCACAATGGCAAACAATTCCAACAATGTGCACCCCACTTTGACCAATTACCATTTACCATAGTAAATGACATCTCATAACTACTGCCGGTAACTCTAGGACTTATCATGCAGTAACTTTGTAATTACTGTGGACGGTAAATAATTTTACTTCTACCAGTGAAACTTGTACATCCCTTATGGGTAATTATAAATAATAAATGGAATAATACAATAATGGGATTTACAAGATTAATGGCACCTTATCCCAAAATTCTCCCACTTGACATTATACATTGTAAATCAACCGATAGGAAGTCAAATGAAAAATAATCAGGCACTAGAAACGAGGCTCGTGGCCTCTCTGTACCATATGAAATTCTCTATGCTCACAGGCTTAGTCAATGAATCTACAACATTCTCCTAATTGTCTATCTTCTTCAGCCCAATCTCTCCATTTGCAACCAACTCTCGAACAAAGTGATACTGAACATCAACATGCTTAGTCTGAGTATGATACATGGGATTCTTGGCCAAACAGATAGCACTCTGGCTATCACAACCAATCTGAATGATCCTGCAATCAAAACCAATACTTGTACACAATCTCCTCAACCAAACTGCCTCCTTAGAGACATGAGTAGCAGCCATATACTCTACTTCTATGGTGGACAAAGGAACAATGGGCTGCCTCTTACTCATCCAACTCACTGCTCCTCCAAATAGAGTAAACACATAGCCACTAGTGGACCTTTGACTATCTAAGTCACCTGCCCAATCTACATCAACAAAACCCTGTGTGTCCAAAGATTTATCAGCACTATTAGTACCAGAATAAACCAAATAGTGATTAGGAGTACCTGCAAGATATTTAAACACCCTCTTTGCATAGTTCCAATGCTATCTACCAGGGTTAGACATAAATATGCTCAAAACTCCCACTGCTTGGGCAATATCTAGTCTAGTGCAAACCATTGCATACATCAAACTCCCTACAACACTAGCATATGGCACATTAGACATATCCTCAAGATCATCCTCAGTTTTTGGACACATATCTAAAGAAAGCTTAGTACCAATGGGTAAAGGAACTCTAACTGGGTTATAGTCCTACAAACTAAACATCTGCACAATAGTATTCACATACTTACTTTGTGACAGCCAAAACTTTCTGTTAACTCTATCCCTCCTGATCTCCATTCCCAAAATATACCTTGCAGCACCAAGATCCTTCATCTCAAATGCACCTGAAAGTTGGGCTTTAAGCTCACTGACCATACCCTTAATATTGCTGAAAAACAACATGTCATCAACATACAAAGCAGTAACCAGTATAGAATCATCAACACAATGAATGTAAACATAATGATCCTCCTCACTTCTAACAAAACCCAATTTCAAAACAAATGAATCAAACTTTTGATACCACATTCTGGGGGACTGTTTCAGACCATAAAGAGAACTCTTTAACCTGCAAACCCAATGTTCTTTTCCTTTTACCTCAAAACCTATAGGTTGTTGCATATAAATTTCTTCTTCAAAATCTCCATGCAAGAATGCAGTCTTAACATCCATTTTCTCAATCTCCCAATCATAAGCTGCAGCAATGGATAAGAGAAATCTAATAGAAGTCAATTTAGTAATAGGAGAGAATATCTCACCAAAATCAACTCCCTCTCTCTGGGAGAAGCCCTTGGCTACCAGTCTAGCCTTGTACTTCTCCAATGACTTGTCTGCTCTAAACTTCTTCTTGAAGACCCACTTACATCCTATGGCCTTTCTTCCTTTGGGCAAATGAACAAGATCCTAGATGTTACAAGAGTCTAAAGACATCATCTCCTCCTGCATGGCTAATTGCCAACACTATCATCTATAGAAATAGATTCCCTGTAGGATCTAGGTTCATCATTAGTACTCAATAAATCATATACACAATGGAAATCTGGTGGGCTATACCTGTTAACTAGATTCTATTGTCTTGTGGATCTCCTCAAGGGTGGAGTAAGAGACTCTATTTGTTCTTCTGCATGATCATCTGCACCAAATTCTTCTATAACAATAGATTCATCTTCATCAAAACTACTTGAATCTTCTTCTTCTTCTTCACCCCCCAATCCATCATTCTGTTCTTCCTGAGGTGTATCTTGCTGCTCTAAATCAAAGTGCACCTTCTTTACCTTTTCATCTTTTTCTTTTGTCTATTTAGGTTCAGAAATAGCTCTAAGTTCCCTAAAAATGACATCTCTAGAAAAGATAATCTTGCGGGTTAGTAGATTCCAAAGCTTATAACCTTTCACATTATCACCATATCCAATGAATGTACACTTTTTAGCTTTTGGATCCAACTTAGATCACTTTTCCTTAGGCACATGAACAAAAGCCTCACAACCAAAAACCCTTAAATGTGAAACAGAAGGTTTCTTACCTATCCACACTTCATAAGGTGTCGAATAAAGAGCCTTACAAGGAGATCTGTTTATCAAGTAGCAAGCAATGCACAACCTCTGCCCAAAAACATTTATCCAATTGTGCATCACTAAGCATACTTCATGCTCTTTCCATAATTGTTCGGTTCATCCTTTCTGCAACACCATTCTGATGTGGTGTATATGGAGTTGTCTTTTGTCTGATTATACTTGCATGCTTGCAAAACTCATCAAATTCCTTAGAGAAATATTCCCCTCCATTGTCAGATCTTAATATTTTTATCTTTAAACCTAATTAGTTCTCTACTAAGACTTTAAATTCCTTAAACTTAGTGAAAACTTCATATTTATGCTTCATAAAATAAATCCATGTAAATCTGGATACATCATCAATGAAGGTTACAAAATAATGAGATTTTCCAATAGATTCATTATCCACATGTCCAAACATATATGTATGAATAATTTCTAACTTCTCTTTTTCTCTATTGCTTCCTGAAGGAAATGATTTTCTATTTTGTTTACCAAACACACAATGCTCACAGAAATCAAAGTGCTCATCAGAATAGGAGAAACCATCCAACATTTTTTTTTCTTAATAGTTTTTAATACATTATTGCTTGTGTGGCCCAATCTACGGTGCCACAACATACATGCATTTTTAGTATTAACCTCAGATACATAGGAGGCATTATAAATTGTAGTGGCTTCAAGCTTGAATAGGCTTCTAAATCTCTTCCCCTTCACTACCACCAAGTTCCCTCTCACTAATCTGCATCCATGCTTGTCAAATGTCACATGCATTCCCAAATCATTCAACTTTGAAACTAAAATCAGATTTCTAGCTAATCCAGGAACATGCAAAACACCAGGGAGGGTTTTAATCCTCCCATCACTAAAACACAACAATACCTTTCCTTTCCTAACAATTTGATATGAAGAGTTGTCACCAAGATAGATATTACCTCCATCATATTCTTCATATGAGGAGAACCATTCCTTATGCGGGGTCATATGAAACAAGCATCCTAAGTCAACCAACCAGTGATCATTAGAAACAAGATTACACACAGAAAGTAAAACTTCTTCACCTACATTTGAGGACTTATCCAAAGGACTCTCCTACTATTTCTTGGGGTTTCTGCACTCCTTCACAAGTCCCCTTTTACCGCAGTTCCAACACTTAACTCTGTTCTTTTTACCAGGAGTCTTAGACTGGCCCTTAGACTTGTCCTTAGCCCCTTTCTAATCTCCTTTAGGTCCTCTTTCCTTAGACCTTCCCCTGACACTGAGTGCATCCCCTAAACTATCTGAACTCTTCTTCCTCATTTCTTGTGATAGTAGCACTGAAACAAGAGCATCCAACTTCAGATCCATAAGGTTAGTAGTGATAGCAAGGATAAAATTCTCCCAAGACTTACATAAAGAACAAAGAAGTAAGATACATTTATCTTCCTCACTAACCTCAACATCTACTGAATCAAGCTGACTCACTAACAAATTAAAATAATTTAAATGCTCTGGAACTAATTCACCTTCTCACATCTTCATGGAAAATAATTTTCATTTTAAATAAAGTTTATTTACCATAGTCTTGTCTTGATAGATCTCACCCAACCATTTCCACAACTTGTATGCAGTCTCTTCCTTTGCGACATTCAACAGGACAGAGTCTGAAAGACACAACTGGATGGTTCCTCATGCCTTCTTATCCAGTCTGTCCCACTCATCTTGAGAGACATCTTCAGGTTTCTTCTCTTTTTGGATAGCCAACCATTGGTTTCTTTTTTCCTACAAATCTTCCATTTTTAGATTCCACAACTCATACCCTGTTCCATTGAACTTCTCAATGTCCAATCGAGAGGTTGATGCAACGGTGAATGCAAACATAATATTAACATAAGATTTGCAAAACAAACACAACCAAATCTCCTACTATAGCTACAGCTTCCACACTACCACCCAAGAGTCAAAGTTGGTCAGGCTCTGATACCAAATGTTAGAAATGAAAGCAACACTACTTCAATGGAAATCTGATTGGAGATAAATTTCAGCAATCTTTAGCTGTGTGCTATTAACAATGGAGATTAAAACAAAACATAAACCTGCAATACATAAATATACCAGAAGAAGAATGAAGCACATAACACAAGTGTTCAACGAGGAGAAAACCCTTTCGGGTAAAAAACTCCACCAAGAAAAGAGGTCAAGTTGTATTATCTTCACAAAAGGAGATTACAAATACATTGACTTCCTCTGTCCTCCAACCTTCACTCTGGCTGAACTTGGGTACCTGTAAAATGTTATATATGCCTCTCATCTACTATGCTATGGTTTTTATAGAATTTACACAACCTCAAGACATTAAATGACTTCTTACAAGCTCATAAAACTTGTCAAGAGTCAATAATACAACCTTGGGTGTCCATGGCCAAGAATAGGCTCTTACGAAGTCATAAATGATGTCATACATGCATCCTACACTTGGGAAAATGTGCCTGTGCAAGCTTGAATGCCTTGGGGCTAAAAATAGCCACTTACAATATCTTATGACGTGTCATATGCTATTATAAGTGTCATAGATTCTTGTGACAACTTACAGTTGTCATAGAATCTCTTACACCTTCTTACAACATCTATGACGTGCGTCATAACACTAAAAATAGATTATTCCTTCACATGTGCACCCCACTTTGACCAATTACCATTTACCATAGTAAATTACATCTCATAACTACTGCCGGTAACTCTGGGACTTACCGTGCAGTAACTCTATAATTACCATGGATAGTAAATAATTTTTACTTCTGCCAGTGAAAATTGTACATCCCTTATGGGTAATTATAAATAATAAATGGAATAATACAATAATGGGATTTACAAGGTTAATGACACCTTATCCCAACATCTACCACTCATTCTGCTTGGGCATAGTAATCAACACATCATTCATATCATTAATAGTTCTTTGAAACAACGCCATGAAACGCATTGTCTCAAAGAGGGGCAAAATGTAGACACCCAAAAATGACCATCACACTATTAGCTTGCATATACATCATTCTTCTAACATTAATTCTTCTAATTCACCTTAATCCAAAATTAATTAAATGATTCTTAATTGTTTAATTAATTTCATCATTTCACCATATTAATCTTCTATTTTTCCATTAATTAAATAAACCAATTATTTAATTAATTCAACATCTTAATTCTTCCTATCCACACATTTAAATAATTTTTATTATTTAATTGGCTAATTATTCTTCCAAAATTAAATAAATTATTCCAATTTATTTAAGTTGACTTTTCTCATCTTCTAAATAAATAAAATTAATATTTTATTTATTTTCTTCCATCATGCACCACAAATTAAATAAATTTATTTATTTAATTTCTAATTATCCACTCATCTTCCAAATTTATCCTTATCTTGTAAAAATCTTCCATGCACAGAAATTAAATAATTTATTATTTAATTTTATCTTTTTCATGTCAAAAAGAAAATCAAAAGTTGAGCTCAACTGGCTTTTAAAACTTTGTTTTTATCAATCAATTCATTAAATAGAAAAAGCATTCTATTTTTATGAAAATCAATCCTATCTTTAGTCATCAAAGCAGTTAACTCAACAAAACAACCTTTTGCACGGACACTTGTCATGTACACATTCACTCATGATTCCTTAATTTATCTCATCTGTTGATTTCATCTAATTTTGTCCACTGTTGATCGATCTTCTCTGAAAGCTATAAATATGCCCATTCACTTCTTCGCAAGCCCTTCATGATTTTCAGCATTTGTCATCCATATATCCCAATGCTTTTGAGCATTCATTGAAGCAATCACGCATTCTTTTCATCCATCAAGCTTATCATGGTTATGCTTTTAGCATTTTGCGCAATCCACATTCACAAAATACACCAAGGAATTACACTCAATGGGTAATAGTTAGTATTTCATACTTTTATCTTATCTTTGTTACTCCATTATTGATTTCTTGAACGTTATGATGGATTTTGGTAACCAATCTTTGTTGTATTGATGTTCCTAAGTATTCCAGATTTCCCCATACACAATATCAAAATAATTTTTTTTATTTTTCATTGAAACAAGGACATATATGTGGAATGTAATACATTTATAAAGATTTTTGTAACAATGTTTGTCATTTTTCCTTGTGTCTTGAACAAAAGTCGTTATTTTTTTGTAATGGACATACATTTATTATAAAATAAATAAAAATATATTAAAGAAAATATAATACATATTATTGTTGGAAACTTGCTGGTGTTGTCATTGATGTCAACCTCTAGCAGGTAATCCACTTGGTTTCCAAGTGCTTTTGAGAAAATTTAAATAAAAAGGTGTGCAGTGTGACAAAGGTGTGTTCAGTATTGTACTCCACATTTCTTCATAGTTGAAGATATGCTTGTGCAGTTTGGAAGTGTTGATCAGAGGTGTTTAGAGGTGTTATATCCAGAGTTTTAGGTTTTGGATCATGCGGCAGTGGAAGATACATTTGATAGAGTGTTTGCCTATGTAGAAGTTTGTTTGGGAAAAATGAGATTGCTCCACATTTCTCTGCATAGAGGTTCCTTGTTTTGTGGACCTGGGAACATGCTTAAATTGTTTATATCTACCTTCCCTAGAAGTTTCTAGTGTTGAATTGCTCCGTAAACTCAGTTCTTGTATTGGAGTTTTGTATTAATGTATCCTGATGTGTAGAATGAGGACATTCTTTGTTTCAGGTGATTGCAGTAGTTTTGCAGAAGATTCTAATGATTTTGGAATATGTTGGAAAGGTGTGTGGATGTTGTGGAGTATTTCTTTGTGATCTGCATGATGCTCTTGGACTTGGAGAGGTGTGCATGTAGTCTCTTGTTGTGTTAGTTTAGGTTTGGCTGACCTGGCTTGCTAGCACTATTTGTGAAAGTACCTCATGGATTGTGGATGTGATAAGTGGAATGGTGATATAGATTTAGATCCTAGTTAACCCTTGGCATGGTCCACCTTCACTTCTTTCCACCACGGAAGTGTTTGATGTTGACCTATTTTAGTGTTGCACGTTTGAGGTGCACACATTTCATTAAGGCCGACCTAATTGAGATTGTTTTAGGTTGTGGATGGTATAAATGCAAGATGAAGTTGAGTGGAGCAAGGTAGAAAATATGAGGTGAATGTGAATCAAGGGTGGTGAATTGAGTGTGAGATTAAATGCTCATGAATCCTAGATGCAGTGAGTAGAAGGTGGCTACATTTCAGTTTGCTTGAAGTTGCTGGAGGCAGTGAGCTGAAGGTTGTAGATGGAATAAAGTTACAGTGGTGGATTTATCATGTTGCTTTGTGTTGGGTGAATATTTTTTCTTCAACTAACTTAAGGAAAAATGGTTATATCAACCATCGTATGATGAGATTTAATCTCTCCTCTCAGAAAGGGGAGGCTCCCTTCTTATTGCTCACTACAATCAACAAGTACTTAACTAGATTTATGTACACTATAAACTAACTTGGGGATGGTGTCATGTCATCTATTTCTCTTTTTTCAAAAATGATGTTTCAACTTAATCTTTACAATGTATGATAAACTCACAAACTACTTATTGGAACAATAATAACCAATATCAAGATTGAATGAACATAAGAATATTCAAAATGATACCAACATGAAATAAACTAGAAATTCACAGAAGCACAAAGTCTTTCATAATTTCTTTTTCTGATTTGGAATTAGAAATGGATAGAATAAGGTGTATCCCAAAGTCTCCACCAAATGCTATGATAAAATCACATGAACATAAAAGATAGTAGCAGCTCAAAGTCTTTCCAATATCTTTTACTCAAGAACATAGAATATAAATTTCAAAGGCAATGTTGCAGCACAAAGACTCCAAAACCAGCTTTAGATCACCTCCCAGATTATATGAATTCACAATACTTATTTGATCAATTGAATAAGATGGTGCAAGATAAAAGACATAAGAACATCTCTCATACACTACAAGTAGATTCCCAAAAAAAAAAATTGAATTCTCACTTGCTTTCTTATTATTGATAAAATCTTGATTTACAACCTTGAACACAAAGTCTCAAAACTACTTCTCAATTTTGGCAGAGTTTTGCTTCAATAACTAAAAGGTAAATAATTACAAAGAGGTCCTCTGTATTTATAGTGAGAGGCCATGAGAAAAAATAGGGAAAATACAACTAAGTTGACTTATTCAATAGGAGGAATCCTTATTAATTTAGGACTTTCCTTGTTTTCACATGTAATTACATCTTGAAAAAGAATATGTGAAAATGTCCAAAACTAAAAATAAAGTACATATGAAAACTACAAAAATATACTAAGGCATGCACATCTAAATTATTTTTTCCCCCCATTCTTCTTGAGAAAATATTCGTACATGGTGAACACTGTTTGCATTTCAATGCTATCAGGACCAGCAGTGTTCTAGGAAATAACTCAGGCTCTGGTTATTACATCCTTCACTACAGTGGTTGCTTTCTCATGACTTGTCAACTTAGCTTTCAAATTATCCAATGTCAGTTGGTTATCTAGAAGATTATCGAGAGAAGCGAATGAAAAAGATTTGTCTTCAAATTCCCTTTGAAATATACTCTTGAATTCTTGGACCATTTCCTTTGTTGAAAGAAAATGATGGTCATCAACTATCAATTTACATGGAAGCTCTTCTAACTTGTGAAGAAGGTCAACATCACTGTCCACGCTGAGCTCCCTAGCACTTTGCAAATCCTTGAGAAAATTTCTCAACACATTGCTATGGTGAATCAATGATTTCTTAGTTTCTACATATGATTCCTAGTTTGAAAAGATGTCGATTGATACCAAGGTTTTCACCTTGGTTTTCTTCATGTCATTGCATTTCTCCTGACTTGCATCCAAATATTCAACCTCCTGAGACAAAGTGTCAACCAAGTCATCCAATTTATTTCTCACTTTCTCCATTTTATTCTTCTTTTCAACTGTGCTCGTTAGGAGAAGTACCCCTTGCTCATGCATCTTCTCAAGATATTCAACTACTTTTCCCTTAGAATGAGTCCTTTCTTCTTTCTAGATAACAGGATCCTCCATAGTAATTGTCTTAGGTTCCATGGCCTCAGATGACAAGGTGATCTTCCATATTACTGTAGCTAGCTACTCACCTCTTGCCTTGTATTGCCCCTTCATCTCTCTCTCATGATCAAATTTCATAATCAAAGAATTGAGAGTTGACTGCACATCGGCCTTAGCACTTTCATGAGTAATTTTCCCTAGTTCAATCCTAGAGATGGAATAATCACTCATGTTGAAATTCTTAATGGTAGCATTTGGTGGGGGTTGAGCAATTTCTATGTACTTGTGACCTTTGTCTTCTAACAGCTAAGAAAGAATCTTGGGCTTCTTCTAAGGCTTTGCCTTAACAGGTACCAACTTCTCAAAATTGAAGTCATCTGGAGAGATGGCTTGCTTTTTCCTCTTTGCAGTGTAGGCTGAGAGCCATTGAGGAAGCATTGATTAACTAGCATCCAGATTTGAATCCATTGCTTGCACAAAAGGAATTGCACCCACACTAGTTGTAGTAATTATCAGAGAAGTGTTTGTAAAAATAGCACCGGACACATTAACATTAGTAGCCTGCTCAGTTCTAGAAACAAGTTGGTCTAAAATTGCTTGATCACCAATGTCATATGAATGAGAAGACAAACTTGGTAGAGACCCCAAAGAACCAAAAACAACATCAAAAGAAGCTTTAGGACTATCAAAAAGTGTTCTAGAGGAAGATGGTGTAGAAGAACTAGAAGATGGTATGACAATAGGAGTAACTACAGTACTAGAAACAACAAGCATTGAATCTGAAATAGGCATAGTGGGCAAAGGACAAGAAGTTTGAGGTACTTGAGTCAAGTCTTGTTCAGAAGACATGATTGGCTCCTCTAACTATTCCTATTTGTCTTCTTTCTCTACTCCCTGCTCATCCTCTTTTCCCTCTGAAGACCTCTCCTTAGTGTCCATCTCTTTAGCAACAGGCTCTTTAGTTGCCTATTCATATGTTTCCATTTCTTTTGCACTTGGTTCTTCTTCCATCACTTTGGCTTTGCCACCCTTTGATACAAATTTTACCTTAGGCTTGGGAGCCTTAGATGAGCTTGGTGCATCACTCTTTTTTTAGTTCTTATTTCAACCTTATTACCTCTTTGCTCTTAAACCTCTTCCTCTAAACCAATGACAAAGTCCTTCAACTGAATTCCTTTGCTTTTCAACCACACATTGGTATTTGCCAGGATAAGCTCAAACCTTTTCCTTATTGAAGTCAGCTCCTTACTAGACCATAAGACTATAGGCAAAGGAGATCCAACAATACTTTCATTGGTATACCTGGGACTCACAATCTCTGCATCATCTACCATTCCTTTTGGAATATCATCTAGTTCTAAGTACTCAATTTGAAGTTAACCTGCAATAATCCAGTTTCCCAATTTCTTCCTGAGTTCTTAGATCAACCCATATATCTTCTACCATTCAGACATGTGATAGAATCTTCCTCTTGATCTTGTCCTTCACCCTCCTAAATTCAAAATTGTTTCTCCTCTTGAACTGCTTCATTGTCACCAATTGCATTTCAGTCTCAAGACCCTTAGCAAAAGTGGCAATAGAATACCTGCCAATCTCTATAGGAAACTTGAAACCAGGTTTCTTTAGGTCCATATGCTTATTATGCATGCCAATCATTTACCAACATAACTCCATCAAAACAATTTTGTCACTAGGAAATTTAGGTAGCATGTAGGGATATCCCTAGAAATAGCCAACCCTCATATAAGTAAAGGTTGGGAATTGAAGATACAGACAACAAAACTTGTTTACTATCTCCCAAGCTTTATCTGACACTCTCTTCTGTTCCAATTGGGGATCAAAAAGACATAAAAATACTACAAAGAAAGCATCGTTTACCCTCTAAAAGTGATGAATGGATCCTTTTAAAGTCAATTGGGGGTAATACTGATACACAGGAATGACTCTTTGGTCTCCTTCTGAGGTTAAACCTAGAAAACTTCTCATAGAGGCAGCTACATATACCAAGTAAGATGTCATAAAATTTGAAAGTTGTTGACACCTTGGTTAAGCTCATGAAGAGCATTACTTATCTGCTCACCCCAAAAATATTATGTCTACCTTGGAGGATGATTTTGATATAGGGATACATCCACTCATGAAAAGTGGAGGAAGAAGGTAGCCCTCTAAATCTACTAAGAAGAGTTATTAGGTCACTAACCTCTTCAACAAAGTCACTCCTTGGGAAACTCCTAGGCCATCTAGAAAGATTAGACCTAGCATTTTTCAACCATTTGTGTTTATAATCCTTTTTGCTTTCTCAGTATCCTTGTCATATTCTTTTTGAGCAATATTGAAATCAAGCTCTGCACTTTCCTCTGCACCAGGACACATGAAGCCTTTGTCTATGAACTCTGCATCCAACCTCATTATCACGTTACCATGTGCATCTGCCACTGTTCTATTATCTCTGTCATAGAAGTGAGCTACTTGAAGAACAAACTCAGTGTTGTGGGCTACTACAGGAAAAGACTCGACCAAATGGATATTTCTGTCCACAATCCTCTTCATATAATGACTCGGATTCTCTTGCTTTGTTCTTTCTACAAATTCAACCATATCAACATGGCCAATCTCTGTATCCCGTATCTCATCCACATTTGATGTGACTAAAGTTATGGGAAACACACCCTAGTATTTGTACTTCATAGCTTTGACTTTCTTTGGCGAGGGATCAGTTTGAAAGATGAACTCCCTTGGTTGAGAAAAAGAACTTGAAAATCTTGCAGAAACAACTGCATCAATAGAAGACACGATTTGGTAGTGTTAGGGAAAATTTGGCACATGGGAAATTGTAATATTGGAAATCATGATCAAAAGTGTGATCTTGAAGGGGCTAGAGAGCGATTGAAGCGAGAAGTAGGGTGAAAGTGGGCTAAAGTTATCACATGTGAAAATTCTCCAGAGTTAGAGAATTTTGGGGCAGTGATGCATAGGTGGAAAAAATGCTTGCCTCTGTATGTAGGAGGAATTTCATTTTGTTGGGAAGAACTTAATAATAAAGTGCTTGAGCGGCAAAAATGCCCGCTCAAGCATATGGAAGGTATTCCTTTACATGTCAAGGTAGCAAAAATTGTTGTCCCTGCATGTTGGGATAAAACTTGCCAATAATGTCTGAGTGGCAAAATTCACTGATTATGCATTTTGGGATTCTCTTTTGCAAAGCTTTATATTATAATCTTTGTGTATGGGCAACAAAATTTTCCACCCCTCCACTTAGGGTAGAATCACAAGCTTGTGTAAGAGTGATGATTTTAACTGCTCCTACACTTAGGAATAAAATACAAGTTTTGCAAGGCATGGGTGGTGATTTTCACCACTCCTGCATATTGGAAAAAACACAACATATGCTTCGGCGGTGAAAATCACCACCCATGCATATTAATTTTACATAATAATTGTGTATCGGTGGAGAAAATCGTTGATAATACACTTGGTAAGTATGCAACTCAAGGATGTGTATTGGCGGTGATTTTCACCGTTAATACACTCAGTCGATAGTTTTAATATTGGTGAGGGAAGGTAAAATCACTACTCCATCAATGAAAATGGTAGGATTACTAAGGGTTTGCTAAGCGGTGAAAATGCTGACCACGCCACAGGCGATGACACAAGACTCCTAAACATTTTAAATTGCCAACACTATAGAAACCTAAAAATGAACAAGAGGTAAGACAATATGGCTAACACAGAGACAAAAAGACACTAGGGTTTTAAATGATTTCAACCATAGGATAAAGATAAATAAAAACACATTAAAAACAATAATAAAAGCCCCAAAGAAATAATCAAAGTAGAAAAAGCAAGACGAAAAAGACATAAAGAAACCCTACCTGGTTGAGTCACCAAAAACCTCAATCGAATCCGCTCCTACACATTCGCCAAGGGTTTCGTTGAAGGTCAAAGGAATCACGAGGCATAAACAACAATGATAAAATGAAAATAAAGAGTTTAAAACCTATAAAAGACTCATAAAAACATTAACATGAACTAGGAGATGCACGGGCAGACATTTTCGCCGCCCCTGCATATAAAAGAAAATGACACTCACCATGCAATGGTTGTGATTTTCACCACTCTTGCATGTAAAGTAGTTTTACACCAATATGTAATGGTAATAAAAATCACTGCCCTTGCATGCAAAACCCAAAATTTTTCTAACACCCTAAAACTTCCAAACTGATTAGTTTGACAAGTTTGCTACTTGTTCAATTTTCACAAACTTTGAGAAACTAAGATGAGAAGATGCTCAAATGGATTCTTTAGGGCTAGAGGACCACACACAAGGGCAAGAAGATTCACCTTGATTTGCATGCTTAGAGTTGTAGGCTACGAAATGGACAAGTTTCGTAGGGGTCATCCTACAAAATGAGCACATCTAATTTTGAGGACAACACTTTGAGATAGTGAATCTCTCTATAACAGTCCTTTTCTATTCTTCTCACTTATGGACAGTGAGTCCTTCTAGTAGTGATCCTTTCTTCTGGGCAATGAGCCCTTGGTAGTGAGCCTACTTGTATTCAGTGTTTCTATTCATATATAAGTGAGCTAATCCTCACCATGGTTTTTCCCTTCTTGGGTTTTCCATGTAAATCTGGTGTTCTTATGTGTTTGAATGTGTTTGCATTGATGCTTCATATGTTTACATTCTGGTAATGCATAATAAGAGTTTGAAGATTGGAATGGCATTGAGGGTTTAATGTTTTAATATACAACTAATTCACCCCCCCTCTCAGTTGTCCTATGCATTCTAACAATTGGTATCAGAGAAAGGCTCCTTGAAGAAGCTTAACTTCTTGGGGTAGATCCGGATGGCACATAGGAAAGGTATTGAGGTTCCAATGTTTGATAGAACAAATTATGCTTTTTGGAAGACCAAGATGGAAAGCTTTCTTGTCTCATTAGGCTATGATGTATGGAAGATAGTTGAGAAAAAATATACTAAACCTACTAATGGTCCAAAGGATGAAGATGATATTAAAGACTATGAGAACAATGGCAAGGCAAGGAGTGCTCTTTTGAACAGTCTTTCTGATTCTGAATTAGTGAAGGTAATGAGCTACAAAATTGCTCATGAGATCTGGAAGAAGCTGGAAAGTATCTATGAAGGAGATGATAAGGTCAAGAAAGCAAAGATGTAGAATTTAAAGGCCAAGTTTGAAACCCTAAGGATGTCAGAGGATGAAAATATTTCAAGGTACATGCAGAGAGTGGATGAGGTTGTCAATTCCATCAATGGTCTAGGTGGGAAGCTAAAGGAAAGTGAAGTGGTAAAGAAGGTACTAAGAACTCTTCCAAATTCTTATAGTGCTAAAGTTTCTGCTATTGAAGAAACTCAAATTTTGGATAATTATTCTAGGGATCAAATGTTTGGTACTTCAACTACTTTTGAGATAAGAGAATTTGGTCAAGATTATTCAAGAAATAAAACTACTTTTAAGGCTAGCAAGACATAGAAGAATGATAAGTCCGATCTAGATGATTTTGACGAAGTACAAGAAAATTTTGTAAGTAGATTGAAAAAGGACTTTGGAAAATACAAAGGTAAGTTACCCTTCAAATGTTTTAACTGTGGAAAGATAGGTCATTATGCTTCAAAATGTCCAGCCACAATCTCTAATGACAAATACAAGGATAACAAAGGAAAATCATTCAAGAGGAGTTATTATGTTAAAGAAGATGCCAACATATCTAATGATGAGTCTGACTATCTAGATGATGAAAGTGATGAATGCTTGTTCATAGCTTTGAATGTTGGAACTAATTCTACTAATCCTGAAAGATGTATAAAGGAAATTGCTTTGGAAATAGGGCACAACATCAAAAAATCTTTGGTAACTGCTTTTCATTCAAGAGAGGAGGAGAACAACTGGTTAATTAATAGTGGGTGTTCAAATCATATGACAGTTGATAAGAATAAGTTTTTTAAGGTTGAGAAGTTTCATGGAGGTTTTGTTAAGTTTGGAGATGATGCAGTTTGACTATCTAGATGATGAAAGTGATGAATGCTTGTTCATGGCTTTGAATGTTGGAACTAATTCTACTAATCTTGAAAGATGTATAAAGGAAATTGCTTTGGAAATAGGGCACAACATCAAAGAATCTTTGCTAACTGCTTTTCATGCAAGAGAAGAGGAGAACAACTGGTTAATTAATAGTGGGTGTTCAAATCATATGACAGTTGATAAGAATAAGTTTTTTAAGGTTGAGAAGTTTCATGAAGGTTTTGTTAAGTTTGGAGATGATGCATCTGCTAAGATCTGTAGAAAAAGTTCAATTAGTTTTGATGGCAAGCACAATATAGATTATCTTCTTTATGTCAAGGGTCTCTGGTATAATCTTCTAAGTGTAGGACAAATGTGTAGTAGAGGATATAACCTTGTGTTTCAAGATGGTGGTTGTGAAATCAGAAAAGAAAACTCTAGAACTCTGGTTGCTACATGAACAAGGACAAAAGTAAATGTATATCATCTCAAAGTTGCTAATGGTATGTGGTTCATGACTCAAGTTAATAAAAGTTGGCTATGGCATAGAAGAATGTGTCACATAAATTTTGATAGCCTAGTGAGGATTAACTCTACTCAAGCTGTGAGGGATCTGCCAAGAATTACAAAGCCTATCAATGCAATTTGCAAGGAATGTCAGATTGGGAAGCAAACAAGGAGGAATTTCAAAATCAAGGAGTATTCCACCACAGGACTCCTAGAGTTGGTACATACAAATCTATGTGGACCCAAAGAATAGGAATCTTTCAAGGTGACAGGTATTTCATGTTGTTAATTGATGACTACTCTAGAATGACTTGGGTAACCTTTCTCAAAGAAAAATCAAAAGCTCTAGATAAGTTTAAAGCATTTAAAATTATGGTTGAAAATGAAATAGATTTGAAAATCAAGTGCTTGAGGTCTAACAGAGGTGTGAGTTCACCTCTGATGAGTTTAACTACTTTTGTGAAGATCATGGAATAAAAAGGCATTTGTCAACCCCTAGGACTCCTCGATAGAATGGAGTTGTGGAAAGAAAGAATAGAACAATTCAGGAAGCAGCAAGGACAATGTTGAAAGAAGAAAATCTACCAGATATGATGCAGTCAAGGTAGGAGGGTCCAATGAGGGACTGTCCAACCTTGCAGCCTTAAACAACTAACACCATGATCTTAACAAAGATGTAACAACAACATTTAGATAACCACAGAAAGATAAGAGATGTTCATTAACACATGACACAAGATTTATCCTGGGAAAAGCCTAACAGGGAAAAACCCAACCTTCAAAGCTCATTCCTCATTATATTAAAATGTCAAACCTCATTACATATGCCTCTAGGGCTTTACAGATGCTAGGTCATAGCCTAGGTTTACAAAAGATTCTTACATCATCATCCTTTCATGTCTTCTTCTTCTTTCTACATCTTCTATCCTCTACTCTGTCTTCTCGGCTTCTGCTCTACTGCCTTTCTAGATCAAAACAATTCCTCTTTTTGCATATTCTTCTTTGCACACTTCCTTTCTTCTTTGAAACAATCTTCTATCTTTCATTTACATCCTCTGCAAGTCTTCAAAACATTATCAAGTCGACCAAAAGTTAATTGTCTCATGAAACGTGTAGAAATAGATATGTCAGACCTAAACATATGGTATTGTCCTTCAAATGCATGAAACTTGATGCAGTTCTCCATGAAGGTTAGGTAGGTCCTAAATTACCTTGAATGATGTTCCATTAAGCTCTGCAAATCATGGAATTGCTCCGCAAACCCATTAGGCTTCAAGTGAACACTGACTGCTCTACTTTGTGAAAACAGGTAATCTTCTGATAGTGATATCTCTCAAGAAATGAATCCAAATGATCTAAATTTTGGATATGATGTAGATGACATGTTATAGAAACTAAATCTAGCTTCATAAGCTCTAATGTGATAATACAGTAAAATGCGGTAGTCTCCAATGTTGCTCTCCCTGGCACTCTACAACTTAATATTAACTGTCCCAATTGATTTGAATGCTTCTGGATGCTCTTGCATTAGACTCTTGGGGTTAATTATAAAGTGAGCCTCTTCACTTTGGTCTATATTATTGTCAAAATCAATGTGATCCCTGAGGATAAGTTTGGTGGTCTACTTGCAAGCCTTGCACTGCCTCAATGATTGGCAGTCTAAGCAAGTCTTCTCCACAAGCTACATCAAGTTCTTCATGTTCTGGTGGTCTAGGTTCAATGGTCTACTTGCAATCCTTACACTACCTCAATGATTGGTGGTCTGAGCAAGTATTCTCCAAAAGCTACCTCAAATTTTTCATTTTATGGTGGTCTAGGTTCGGTGGTCTGGCTACAATGTTGCAACTGCCTCTCAGTTTGGTGTTCTATTGTCAAACATTGTAGGCTGCCTCAAATCAATATCAACTTCAGTTAATTAAGAGGCAAGTAGTCTCAACATCCTTTAAAATAATCATTTTCTTCTTTGATTCAGTCATTACATTCTTCAATTCTCTCTACAACACTTTCTAATCTCTGGTTCTAGCTACAATTCCTTCCACAAACATCAAAATCTTTGAATTCCTCTATGCATACATTGCTCCTATATTGCTCTCTATTTCTTTATCCATATTTACTACACTCCAGCACACAACATTCTCTTCTAGTAGAATATATTATCATTCCCTCTTTCTCTGCAATATGAATATCCTTTCCTTGCTATGCTTCACACTTGTTTACAAAAACTTTCTCTTGCACTGTTTTCTCAGTTCTATAACACAACTCTCGTTAAGATCAATGCTTCACCCTCTTTTGGTTTCTCTATCAGAATTAGTGATTCACTAGGTTCTTCTTCCTCTACATAAACTACCTCTGTATTATTTATTATTTCCCCATCATTAGCCTCTCCAGTAACAGGTTCTTGGTAACATTCACTGCTTGATTCTTTTCACCTCCAAACTTGAAAATAGGTTCCTCTCCTATCAAATCTATTTTCTTTCCTCTGGTATCCTTCACTATGATAAGAATTATGACTCCTGTCATTTCTCCCTTTATAGTATGAATTATTGTTCTTGTTTTTCTCTACATAAGGTCTTCTCTCTCTGCATCCATATCCTTTTTTCTCTCCAACACATGAATACTTCAGTCTATACGACCTTTTGAACATACAAGTAACATGTTTCCATTTTGGTCCATCAATCCATCCATAATCCTTCTCTATACAACCAGTCATAGGATTTCTCCTCCTCATTTTATTCCAACACATCTTCTCAGAGTGATTCCTTAATCCACAAAACTTACAAGGGTATAGATCCCAACACAATTGCTTTTCATGTCCATGCCTATTATAATAAGAA
This sequence comes from Cunninghamia lanceolata, assembly GCA_027924645.1. Classification (NCBI taxonomy): domain Eukaryota; kingdom Viridiplantae; phylum Streptophyta; class Pinopsida; order Cupressales; family Cupressaceae; genus Cunninghamia; species Cunninghamia lanceolata. Next base: position 7,740,256 of record BSBN01001344.1, on the reverse strand, counting down.
CAATGCATACCTTTCCTTTGAGTTGATTTGTTTGAACTTGTGACAACATCCTTACCTCTGTCATATCCAAGGCCTTCATTTCTTGATCTCATCACCAGCTCAATAGGCTCTATAATTCCTTGCTGACACTTTCCCAATCCTTTTCATTCATATCCCATTCTTTGCATGAATTCAAAGCCAATACAATCACCAACAACTGTAGATCCAGTTACATTGTCATCTTCAACCTTATCTTCCAAAGATGCTTCTACAGTATCACACAAATCATTAGTATCACAAGAAATATCACAAAGTCCAGGCTTAGATCTTAGACTTTCATTCTCTTCCCTGCATACTATAAGTGACTTCTCCAATTGATTAACCTATTCCTTCAATCTAGATATTTCACTCTTTTATAGATCGTTTTCCCTTTTCAACTCTTCCAAACTTTCTTCCAGATCTTTGTTCCTCTTTTCCACCTTCCCAAACAACTTGAATCCTTCTTCCAATTCTTCAAAACACTTTGTGACATACTCAAACAACTTTAACTCTTCTTCTAATTCTTCATTCTTCTTTTTTCACATTTTCCAATTCTTCTTCAAGAGCATCATATTTGTCCTCTCCTAGTTCTCTTATCCTTTCCATCAATTCTAAGTTACATCTTTTAATTTCACACAATTCTTCTTCTAGAACATCCTTCTTGCATATTAGTCCTTCATTCTATTTCTTCATTCTCTTTCCAATCTTCCCCATTGAAATAAATCTTACAAACAACTTGATATGAAAAGCTTACCTAAATCTTTCTTCTGTGGTGACACTTCTACTTTTGGTAGCACTTAGTGCACTCCTAGGGTTTCACACTTTCTCCCAACACTTCCTATCCTTCCAATAGATTCACAATTTTCCCAACAGATTCACAACCAGCTCTGATACCATTTGATGTAGTCAAGGTAGGAGGGTCTGATGAGGAACTGTCCAACTTTGCAGCCTTAAACAACTAAGACCATGATCTGAACAAAGATGTAACAACTTAACAAAGATGTAACTTAATATTAACTATCCCAATTGATTTGAATGCTTCTAGATGCTCCTGCATCAAGATATCTATTGGAGAGAAGCTATACATATTGCAATCTACATACAAAATAGAGTGCAAGCAAGGATCAACAATTCAAAGACTCCATACTAACTATGGTATGGAAGAACTCCTACTATAAAATATTTTAGAGTGTTTGAAAGCAAGTGCTACATTAGGAGAGATGAAGAAAATTTGGGAAAGTTTGATAAAAGATCGGATGAAGGAATCTTTCTTGGATATTCTACAAAGAGCAAGGCTTACATGTGCTACAACAAGAGGCTAAGAAGTTAGTTGAAAGTGCAAATGTCAAAGTGGATGAAGAACCACATCAAAGCTTAGTACTGATAGAAGGATATGAATATGATGAGCTCCCTTGTAGAGAAGAAGAAAGAGAAGAAGAAAAGGAAAAGGAGATGCAAGTTAATGAAGAAGATGCTCCGGAAAGGGTTCCTAAGACTTTCAAGTATTAGCAGAAGAATCATTCTGAAGATCAAATCATTGGAGATAAGAACAAAGGTGTATTAACAAGAAGAAAAATTTCTATAGCATATGAACAGGTAAATTTGTGTTTGTTGTCTAAAATAGAACCCAAAATAGTGACTGAAGCATGCAAAGATGAACATTGAATCAAAGCTATGGAAGACAAATTGATGCAGATTGAGAAAAATCAGACTTGGGAAATTGTCCCAAGACCAACAGATAAAAATGTAATAGGAACTAAATGGGTATTCCAGAATAAATTAAATGATAATGGAGAAGTAATCAGAAATAAGGCTAGGCTTGTGTGTAAAGGATACTCACAAGTGGAAGGAATAGATTATGAGGAAACATATGCTCCAGTCGCAAGAATGGAGGCCATTAGAATGTACTTGGTCTTTGCAACTTATAGGGACTTCAAAGATTATCAGATGGATGTGAAATCTGCATTCTTGAATGGAGAATTGGAAGAAGAGCTATACATTGAACAACTAGAAGGATTTTAGTTATCAGATGATCCAAATATGGTCTACAAATTGAAGAAGGCATTGTATGGACTCAAATAGGCTCCTAGAGCTTGGTATGCAAGATTGAATAGATAGCTATTGTGGAAAGGATTCAAAAAGGGCACTGTAGATAGCAATTTGTACTTCAAAGTTGAAGAAGATTAAATCCTGATTGTGGAGGTATATGTTGATGATATAATTTTTGGAGAAAATGAAGGTATGTGCAAAAGATTTGCAGAAGAGATGTAGAAAGAGTTTGAAATGTTAATGTATGGGGAAATGAATTTCTTCCTTGGGTTACAAATTAGGCAATCATAAAAAGGTATTTTCATTTCATAGTCAAAGTATGTTAAGGAAATGTTGAAGAAGTTTGGAATGGAAGACTCTAAACTAGTATGTACTCCCATGATTACTGGTTGTAAGTTAAGAAAAATGATGAATCTCCTAAGGCTGATAAGAGAAAGTAAATATGAATATCCTACAACTATTGCATTCCATGAGATGACATCTCTTTGAGGCTTTCTGCCAAATAGTTCACATGCCTTGTCAATGCTTCCACGTTTTGCATTCATGTCTACCAGGGTAGTTGAAACTACAACATCTGACAAAATTCCTATATCCATTACTTTTTGATGGATGTCCATACCTTGTTCCAATGCTCCTATTTTGGTGCAGGTAGGAAGGATGCTGGCAAAGGTTGTCGAATTTAGCTTTACACCTGCCAATTGCATTTGCTTGAAAGTTTGTAAAGCCTTTCCAACAAATCCATTTTTTGCATATCCATCAATAATTGCAGTCCAAGAGATGACATCTGTTTGAGGCATTCTGTGCAACTCTAATATCTAACAAAATCCCCCCATCCATTATTCTTTGATGGATGCCCATTCCCTGTTCCAGAGCTTCCATTTTGGAATAGGCAGGGAGGATGTTCGCAAAGGTTGTGCAGTCTAGCTTTACACCTGCCAATTGCATTTTCTTGAAAGTTTCTATATCTTTTTCAAAAAATCCAATTTGTGTGTATCCTACAATCATTACAGTCCATGAGACCATATTTTTTCGAGGCATTCTATCAAACAATTCACACACCTTGTCCATGGTTCCACATTTTGCATACATGTCTACCAGGGTAGTTAAAACTACAACATCTAACAAAATTCCTCTATCCTTCATGCTTTGATGGATGTCCATACCCTGTTCCAAAGCTCTCATTTTGGCATAGGTAGGAAGGATGCTGGCAAAGGTTGTGGAGTCTAGCTTTACACCTGCCAATTGCATTTTCTTGGCACATACAAGCTCGGAATTGGCACATTTGGTGGGAAATGGCGCATCTAACATAAGAAGCGGTGCATGTGCCCGAACGGCACATACAAGCTCTAGATTGGTGCATTCACGGTGAAGCAGTGCATGTGATATGGATTGATGCATTTTCCACCTGGATTGGCGCATTTCCACTAGGAAAAATCAAATGACTTAATGAAATTAACCCAATTGGCATCTTGATCGATGCGTCAATTGATAAGCGATCTCCGAGATTGCCGAGAATCTAGTCAAGAGATGATATGCTATTTTGATTAATTTGATATGTTAAGTCATTGATAGGATAGTTTCATTGTTATGAGTAGGCTTTCTTGGATATGGATTTCTTTGACGTTATGTGTTTCTTGGTTGCAGGAGGACATTCGAAATGTCCTTATGTCACGAGAGCAGTTCTCGTTGCCATTGTTGCAGCAATATATGTTGATAGAGATTGATCATGAGGCTCTAGGTGCTATGGGTCTGCATTATGTTTGCTTCATGCCTGAGCTTCACATGAACTGAGCTATGTTGATGGCAGTGGTGGAGCGATTCCACAGTGAGGATGGTACATTCCATCTTCCGACAGGGGAGATGGCGGTTACTCTTGAGGACGTGTACCAGATTCTGCACCTCCTGATTTAGGGAGAGCTGGTTGAGTATGAGTCACAACAGGATGCTGGCTTGGACGAGTGTAGACGTGTGTTAGATGACCCAGAGTTGGTGGAGTAGGTTATTTCATGGTTGGACATACATGACTGCTATGACTACTTCTTGGGTATAGTGGTTGGACTGATCGATGGAGTGATATGCCCTGATAGGTGGTCACACGGCTTCCCGATCGCCTAGGGGAGGGTGTTAGAGAGCATGATCACAGACGAGACCTGGTATGTGTGGGGTGTGTGTGTGCTTGCACATTTATATAGAGATATGCACCAGGTGGTGTACCATAGAGGAGGGAGCGAGCTTGTCAGCAAGTGTGTTGCTCTTGCAGTTTTGGTTGTGGGAGCATATAGCTATTACTCGGCCGATATGCTTATTTCACAGGCAAATGGGTGAGCCCTATAGTTATGGCTATGCAGGTGTGATTTTCCAGCACAGGCTAGGGAAGCTGGAGTACTGGAGACATGCGTTTGATAATGTAGATCTGGTTGTCTGGCATCCATACTTAGACTGTGTTACCTTTTGAGTCACCCTTATTTATTTTGTTCGTAATTCCCCTAAGCAAGAGTCGATTTGCTATTTTGTCCTATTAGTCATACCTTATTTCTTAAATCAGCTCTTTATTCTTCAAAGGTTTCCTGCATACCCCCTTTGTGTATGAAATCACTTAAGGCTTGAACCTTTGAACTTGAACTATTCTCAAAGTTCAAAGTTCAATAATTCGATGTCTTTAAAGTCTCTCAAAAAGCAAGTTGTTTTGTTCCGTGTAATTTAAAATGCCTTTGAGTTTTCGGGTTGAACTTGAACCTTTTGTAAATGGTTCAAAGGTTCCATGGTTCAAGGTTCAACACTCAGCCCCTTGTATTGAGTCACTTTACTCAGTTCTTTTGTCTAGTTTAATATGTCATTGAACCATCCATTTGAACCACATTCCTAAGGTTCAATGGTTCATTGGTTCCAAGTTCAATCCTGTACTATTTTGTAGTCAAATGTCCTTCACAAGCCATGTGATGTTGGTTAGTTTATGTAATTCTTGTGTCTTTGAACTTGAACCTTCAACCACCTTCCCAAGGTTCAATGGTTCAATGGTTCAAAGTTCACTAGTTCAGTGATTATGATCTTATCTTTCCTCGGGGCCTTCTAAATCAAATTTAGCGGGAACGTTGGAGGAAAACATGTCTAAAACTCATTATGAAACAAAAAATTCTAATTTTGGTGAAGTTATGGATAATTATTATACATCATGGCCGCGCGTGAATAACACTTGCCATTAATGAGGATGTCGGACTTCATGTCTTTTCAAACAAATTCGGCACGTATTGTTTCGGGTAATAATTATTCAATCTATTAATGCCATTATTAAGAGAAAACAAGTTGAATTTGGCAAATGAACATACTATATGACGCAGAGGAGAACGACGTAGAAGGTATAAGGTCTTGTTGCCCAAATTCCATAGTAATTTCAGATATCCTGAAGGTGAGTTCTATTCCTCCTATATGCTGTTTCCATTTTTTTAGCTGGAAAGAAAAATCCTTTGAGTTTCTGACATTATCTTCAAAATCCAAAGCATTTTCTATTGTATCCTCCAATTATGGCTATGAAATCTACTTGTTCGGATCATGAACATGGTCCTGCTCTTACTTTTTCTCATCCTGAGTTCGAAGATACTTCACTAGTGCTATATGATTTAGAAGAATTTAGAGAAAGGTCTAGAAATCCTGTGCCAACTCCCATGATGAAAAAGATATTAGAAAGTGGTTCGATTGAAGCTGTGGCCTTTCCCATAGTCGTATAGTGCCCCAAATTAGTTCTGGAGTGCATAAACAGGTATGAACCCCAAAATAGGTGCATCAGAAATGTCGATGGTAGTGTGTTGTTTCATGTCAATAGACAAACCCTAATGTCTGTGATGAGAATACCACCAAAGGGAGCCTATTCTAGCCTTGATATCTCTTCTTCTTATGGGCATTTCTCACTAAAGAAAACAAATTATAGAAGTGTGATAGCTAGAAATTGGTTGCTAAAATTCCAAAAGGGAGGTTCAATGCTACCTAGATCGCTTACCAGAGATCACATGATTCAGGAAGTGAGAGATATTGTGGTATTACTACACAAGCTGGAAGGCAACGCACAAGCATACTTTTGGGAAGACTGGATGTACTTTTTCGTACAGGTTATCCTCCAAAGAGAACAATATTTGGATTGGGCAGAAATTGCAGCTGACTGTTTGCATCAGGGTCTGAGTAATCCTCTGAGTAATAAAGACTTTTACATGTCTTCGTACCTTTTCTATTGCCTGGCATCTACAAGACAATGGTTGGGGCTACCTCATGCGCCTTTAGCTAAAGATAGTAAAATTTATGAATATTATTCACAATTGCAGATGCATAACTGTTATGGGAATTACAAGAGGGTTAGTGATGTTTTCATTAGGAGAATGACTTATGAACTGGCAGGTAATCTAAATAAGAGAATGTCCAATGAAGCAATGCAGTTGGTCAGCATATATGGTAGTTTCTTTATTCAATTTTCCAAGTTCACTTACATTAGAGTTGGAGAATTTGACGGTGAACCTATTAAGTTACCCAGGTATGTATTTGACCGTTTTGAGCTGATTGAGGCATGCAGATAGTTAGCACATGTGGATACAAAGTTCTCAACAAAAAAGGGATTTGGTATCTCTTTCCCCATTGAACTTGGACATTACTCGTGCCAATCAAAATCTGATGCTTTGAATTTAGAAGTGAACCTTAAAAAGTTCAATTTTTAGTTCTTCACTGCCAGGTCCCAATTTGACAGCAGAGGCTTTGTCAGGGATAACTTGGGTTCTAAGATAGGGCATTTGCATATCCCTAAATTGGAAGATTATTGGGAGGACTGTTTAGATGAATTTGAGGTCAGGAGGAGACTATGGTGTAGGTTCTCTTTAGCACAGATAATCACCCTTAATCTGAGTATGAACATTTCTGGAGTTATCGATAATGAAGAACAGGTGATTGACCCCCAATTTGAACAAATAAAACAATCACCTATTCCAGAAGTTGACTAGAGTAAAGAGAAGGAAGATAGGATTGAGGTGAAAACTCTCCCGGTGATAAGAAGGACCAAAAAATGGTTGAGGGAACATATATAGAAAGGGTTTTAGAATAAAGATTCCCAACAATGCATGTCGATGATTGAATCACCATTCCCAGTAAGCTCCTCTAACCAGCCTATTGTTATTTGTGATGCAGGTACTTCCAAGTCAAGAATTGGAAGAAGTCCTATCATCAAAGGATCCAAGAAAGCCCTCACCACTATTCTGCCCCCTCGTGCCACCAGATCCAGAACTACAAGTAGGAAGAGAAAGTAGGTTCCTGAAAGAATAGTCATGGATTTGAATTCTGAGGAGGATTTAGGGGAAACAATGGGTGATAAAGGACCCGGTCCACTAAGAGCAGAGGAGGTTAGTACAAAACAAGAGGCAAAGGTCGTTTTAGAGAATCCTAGATTGATGATGATTTCAGATGGGTCCTCTAGTCAATTGAACCCAGGAAAAGAAACCTCTGCCCCTGCACCCAAATGGCTGGAGAATTTGATTAGTGACAAAAGGAAGATAATTCCATTTTCTTTGCCTTTAGAAGACATGGTGAGTAAATGTTTGGGAAAAATGCCTCAGTCCAAGAAGCTGAAAATGACATCCAGGGTGAGTATTGACCCTAATACTGGGGACTAGAGTGTAGAGATAGCTAGGCCAGCAACTAATGAAGAGGTTCAAGACCCCACTATGTAGGATTTCACTATTGAAAGGGTGGATCTTGGGGTTGCCTCAAGAGCAGCAGATGTTCATCATCTTGAGGCATCCACCAAAAGGATCGTTAGTTAGACTTGGAAAGATGAGAAAGACAAGAAAGAATTGAAATAGACTCTACGTTCCATGGCAGAATATATTGATGCTATTCTTAATCCCAGTCCACAACTGGTTTCACAGCTTTCTCTGTATTTTGACTCTAAGTTGCTAGCTAACCAGAAGATGTTGGACCAGGTTAATAGAAATAGAATGGTGACTAAGGTATTCGATGAATGGTTGGATTGTATTGTTTAGAAAGGTACTGAATATATCCATGAACATAAGAATATATATGATCAGACTACAGCCACCATTGAGGACCTTAAGGCACAGATTGCTTCTTGGATGAAAGATGAAGGCAAGTGGATGAATGTAATGAATCAAATTGATGAGGTTCAAAAATATGGAGTAGCGAAATTTCTATCAAAAAAGAATTTAACAGGTTTGGATGAAGATTTACTGTATGTGAATAAGAAAAATATTGAATGGAGAAATTCTATATCTCGGCAAGGGCGGCTTGAACTTACAAAAATGATTAAGGAAATAACTGAGTTCACCCAATCATTGTAGCATGATTTACAATGTATTGATGTAAAATACATAAAGGATGATGGGGGACCAGAGGAGAATATCGATACAGTAATTCAATCCTTTAAGGATAAAATCAGCTTTGTCAAAGAAAGTGACGACATATTAGTTGAGGATTTCTCCTGAATTTCTAAAATAGAGTCACTTCTTTATCTTTGTATCGAAGCGCTTCTAGAACATAAGGAAAGGATTGGGAAAATATAGAGGGAGAAAGACGTTTGGAAGATGAGGATGAGACACATAGGCATCCCCAACCTTCTAAAAGTTTAGGAGTGGAAGACTCAACGTGCCTCCCCAACCGCCGATGGCAAATCAGGAGATTCAAATCCATTACCTCAACCATGATCTTATTTGCTCAGTTTCCTTTATTCAGTTTTCAGTTATGCTATTTTCAAAAGTTTAATCCTTATCAGTTTATTAAAAACTAAATCCCGTATGGGTCAGAGTTACTTTAACTTTGGGTTTGGTTTACATGGTCGGATAATTAGGGCTATCATATATATATGTTTTTCATTACTGAACAGAGAGAGAGAGAGAATAGATAGAAAAGAAAAAGAAGATAAGAAATTTTGGAGCTGAACTACTATTTTTTTTTCATAAGCATATATGATTTTGGTCTGAAACATTTTTTCATTTGTGAATGAAAAGGAGAAACAATTGCTGCATGCTTGAATCTGTGCATTTGAGTATATGAAATTGGATTTTCTGTGCGAAGTCTTCTTTCATATGGTAATTGCTCTTTTTAGACAATTCATTATATGTGTTCTATAAATTATTGGTTCAGTAGCATTTATATGTTTATGTACCTGGTTGATATTTAAAAATAGAATCTGTGTGTTCTATCATAAAATGGTGTTTTAAAAAAGGGATATCGCATTCATAACATGATGATGTATGGATGTTAGTTTGGCCTTTAGGCACTTTCTAGTTAAAAGTGTATTGGGATAATTAACATAGATTGAATTCATTGAAGATCTTAAAGGGAGGTATACCTCAATTCAGAGGGGAACTATTTTTGAAAGTTCACCTATTTGTTGATTAATTCATTTGTTCTTTAAAGAAGAAAAGGCATAGAGTCAGAATAGAGTGATTTTGAATAAGGACAAACTTGTTAACCAATAGACTATAAGGTATGGGATGATGAGGCAGACAAGCTTCCATATTGTTTCCAGACTCGATGGCTCATTGGCAAGACTAGGTATATTCTGGAGTGACAGATTGTGAGCTGGGTTCAGAGACAGTTTGGCAGAGTACAGGGAAGACCACAAGGACAGGCTCATTTTGCGAGGACCCATGCAGAGAGGTACAGGTGGGGTCCCGTGGCGTCCTATGAGGAGGCCTTGACAGATTTTTAGTAGATCTCGTATGCAACATGGTCCATGAGGAGGGAGATAGTGGATGCTGGCATGATGCCAGACTATGAGGAGTGGTTCACTGCTCATCCCTTTCCTAGATACTCAAGACCGAGAGAGTTGGCTCCTCGTATCGACGAGGAGGATTTAGATGATGAGGGTGCAGCTGGCAGGAGGAGGGGAAGACAAAGGAGGAGGAGAGGGAGGAGGGGGTGGCAGACTGAGATAGAGGAGGAGGAGATCTGGACAGGGGCCTTTAGGTCACCAAGCAGTTGTGCAGCTGTAGGCTGTAGGATAGGTGCAAGCACAGGTTCCAGTACATCAGGTGGGACAGCAGAGGCAGATGTCACCACCATAGTAGGTGGCGCAGCAGCAGGTATAGGGGCAGGTGCCTGCACAACAGGCTCCACAGCCTAATTTACAACAGTAGGCCATTGTGATGCTACATGGTTAGATTAGGTAGCTAAGGGCTCATCTAAGAGCAGCAGAGTCTTGGAGAGATGCAAATGCAAGACGGATATCAGAGATATCCAGAAGGAGAGACACAACCTTGGCCAGTGTGAGGGCGATGAGGGCGGAGAGGGATGCATCGGTGATAGCTATGGGTATAGATGCAACCTCTAGTTTTTTGGTATCATAGGTGCAGCAGGCCCAGACACAGTTAGCCCAGGTTCAGAGTGATCTGGCCAGAGCTCAGGCTCAGGTGCAGTACTATAGAGGATTATACCACGGGGCAGTGGCAACGGATCATCGGGTGCCCAGTTTCAGGAGCCAGTCTGTGACAGCTCAGAGAGCAGGTGGGTCTTGATCTATGGGATTAGTGAGGGGCCCATAGTAGTCAGAGGGAGATAGAGGAGAGGGCAGTATAGGGAGCAGTGCTCCACGACAGCAAGGTTAGCTAGACCTGGACACTTGTACCATTTTTGAGTTGATATACACATTTTTTATGGCTGAGATAGCCTGTATATGTATTATTTTTGCCCCGAGACATGTATCACCATTTTGTTGTACTTTGTATACATTTTATGATATGACTCTTGGGAGATCTAGACTTATACTATTGACATATTGTACATTTGGACATGGTTTTACATTCTATATGATGATGCAATTATGGATGTTCTATATGCTCATGTTTTCTACGTTGATATGTTATGGATGCAATCTATTTTATATGTGATGCCTATGAGATGGATGTATATGATTTTGATATGCAATGCAGATGTGGCATGTTATGGAAATGTTGAATGCAGTTCTATATGTAGTTTGTCTATGTTTTTGGTTTTTTTGATGAGATAAATGGATGCACATGTATGTGGGTGACCTAATGCACTTTACAATGTATGCAAATGATGTAATCATGTAAATGACTATCTCATGTGTTGTGATATGTTATCTATGCTATGTTTTTGATATGCCCAAATGTACTCAGTTGACACAGAGATGATGCAGATAGGAGGAAGAAGAGATGAAGAAATACTGACTTTCATTTGATATGCTACAAGATTTTCTTATTGCATGGATGATATGGACTGTTGGATATGGGATGAATATGGATTGTCATCTTGATATTGCAAGGCTTTTGCTTTCATCCTTGGGCACTTTTTGGTATTTTTCACTTTTTGAAATGTTGTATGAAAATACAAGCATCTAGGTATAATTAGACTAAGATGACCTGAGCATTCCTTACATGGATTTTTGATATGGCAAGTCAATACAAGCATCTAGTAAAACTTGAATCTAGATGACTTGAGTACTTCTTGTGTTTCAATAGACAAGGATCGCCCTTTTTCATGTTCAGACCTCGGAGTCCTCGATGATCTTTTGTTGATCATGTCGTTAGACAAAAGTCATTACATTACTAAAGTTTAATCCACAAGCAACATAAAAAGAAAAAAGATTATGCCCCCATCATAGCATCTCTAGCTTTTGGCATCCTCGAGTAGCATAGGAAGACATAATGACAAAAATTTAAGACCTTGTAAGTTAACCTGTTTATAAAACATTCTTGCATTAGATGTGTCTTTTTGCCATAATTGATATACAATCAATTTGAGTGTTTTGGTATGGTGTTCTGCTTTGCTTTGGATAGGTTGATGTTTTGGGTTGAGAATTTTGTTTTGGTAAGCTCTGTTTTGCTGTGTTTGCTTGTCTAGTGAAAGGTATCACCATCCTTTATTGGTATCCTCTTAGAAAATATGGTATTCAAGAATCCAAATCCGCAACCAAGTCGAGGAGTTGCCCCCAGTTTAGACAAGGATTGACTTATTATGGGTGAGATGATAGACAGACATGGAGAGACAGACCCTAAGGGACTGACCTAGTGCCTTGGGGGCTCATTGCTAAATGGCCTTGCCTATGTGACGACGTAGAGGCAACGTAGTTTGGGGTGAACCTGATGGACCTAAGACCTAGGCGAGGGTAAAGATGTAGAAACGGTATGGACAGACCTCAGGATAGATGACACTAGAAGGATATGGAGGGGAGAGAAGTGGAGCGGAGCCTTGGGAGTGCATTAAGAATGGCCTTGCCTACGTGATAACTCAGAGGTGACGTAGTTTGACAATGGTTCAAAGGACTGGTTCAAGATGAACGATATGGACACAAGAGACATGAAGTCATAACAGATGGAGGAAGTGGTTTGTCACAGATAGCACCTGTTTACCAGGTTTTCACCACTTATTTTTATTTTCATGGAAGCTAAGACTACACATGACACCTATTTGCCAGGTTTTCATCATGGTACCTACCCAAGGCACCTGTTTTCCAGGTTTTCACCAGAGGACGATTTTTTTGTTATTTTTCCATTTTTTTTAATTTTTTTTTGTTCTATTTTTTATCATTTTTTTATTTTTTTTTGGATTTTTTCAGGACTCCCTTACATTGGGGTTTTTAGGTATAGAACTTACGGAGGTGAATTTTGTTGATAGGATCATCAAACAGTTCACCTTCAGACGTAGCCAATTGATATGCCCCCGATCCATAGGCTGCAACGATGACATAGGGACCCAGCCAGTTAGGTTCGAACTTGCCTTTCTTTTCTCTATCTTTCTAATTTATGGGGTTTTCTCTTAGGACCAGGTCACCAACTTGGAATACTCAGGGCATTACCCTGTGGTTATAGCTTCTGGACATGTGTTGCTGATATGCTTTCAGGTGGTTAAAGGCCTGTTGCCTTCTCTCTTCAAGCAGTTCTAATTCTTGCAATCTGGACACTCTGTACTCTTCGTCAGATATGAGGCCTTTTAACGACACTCACAAGGATGGGATCTCAACTTCAATGGGAAAGATAGCTTCAGATCCATAGACTAGGGAGTATGGTGTTGCACTTGTGGGTGTGCGGATGCTTGTACGGTAGGCCCACAGTGCGGGGTTCAGTTGGACATGCCAATCGCGGCCGACATCATTTACAGTCTTCTTTAGGATTTTTAGAATAGTTTTATTTGATGCCTCAGCCTGGCCATTGCCTTGGGGGTAATAGGGGGTTGAAAAGTGGTGCTGGATATGGAATTTGTCACATAGTTCCCTGACATCCTAATTTTTGAAGGGTCATCTGTTATCCGTGATAATGGACGAAGGGATACCATAGTTCAAAATAAACAAGGCAATCTACTTGCCTGTGATATTGGCTAGAGGCATGGCTTCAATCCACTTCATGAAGTACTCAGTGGCAGTGATTATGAATTTATGGCCGCTAGAGGAAGAGGGGTGCTAGGTGTGCGGAAATGCTTCCTACACTAATCTATTGAGGAGAAGGCTACGCAAATTCAACTTTATCCTAACTATTACAGCAATGTTAAACCATTAACATGAGATATTGTAGCAAACACAAAAACTAGAATGTAGACAAAAGAAGAGAGACAAAGATTTACGCTGGGGAAAACCCTTATTGGGTGAAAAACCCCACACTCAGAAACTTGCACAATGTATTAACAAATCTGAAAGAATGTTTACAATACACTTGCAATGCAAGCTTCAACGGTCTTCGACACTCATGTCTGGAGTTAATCCGGTAGCATAACAGTACCTGTAAACCTGTGATACAAACTCCATCTCCAAGAACTTGTTTAAATAGAACATACAAGGCAATTTTGAACCTTTCTTGGAATGGGTCTCCAATATGGCATCTTGGACTAAAAAACATGCCTAGGGACACTTGGTCAACATTGTAGAATGTGTCTGACACTTGTCCACAGCTCCCATCCCAAACAGGTCACCTATTTCCAAAATGGGCTATGACAAATGCTCTTACGATACTTACGATTGTCATAGAATCTGTCATAGTAGTTACAACTTACTGTTGTAAGAGAATCTGTCATACACATGCTATAAATAGCATATTCTCTTACAACACATCATATTCCACCTTGGGGCAGCTAAATATGCCTCATTCAAAGATGCTACATAACACATCTCATTACCTGTCTTACAACCTTCTATTCTTGACTCTTACATGTCATAGATTCGTCATAGGAATCTGTCATAACCATTTCGGTCAAACATTCCTTACACAACATAGAAGATGCCGACACATGGCAGAATATTCCTACCACTAAGTGGGGTGCCTATCTCCTCATTTGAGGACAAAATAACAAGTTTTCATAATCCATGTAGGATTGACACATCACCGTGCCACATCCCACAATATGACAAAGTGGAATTTTCAATTATTTACAACATAGGCAATGAATAATAAATACAAACATTACAAATGCAGAGAATTACCAAGGTTGAGACACCTTAATTCCCAACATTCTCCCACTTGTCGAACACCTTGTAAGAGCCAATAGAAAAACAAGATTTAACTACTATAGGCCGAGAGACCCATAGACTCCGAACACCATTTGAACTTCTTTGTGCCCACTGGTTTCATCAATGCATCTACAAGATTCTTCAAAGTATCTACCTTCTCCAAATTTGCCTTTCCATCCTCAACCATGTCCCTCACGAAGTGAAACTGAACATCAATGTGCTTGGTTCTAGCATGGAAAGTTGGATTCTTTGCAAGGCAAATTGCACTCTGACTATCACAACTGATCGTGATCTAACCTACATCAACACTAATATCTGAACACAATCTCTTAAGCCAAATGGCTTCCATACAAGCATGAGTTGCTACCATGTACTCAGCTTCTGTTGTGGACAAAGCAACAACTAGTTGTCGCTTACTCATCCAACTAATAGAACCACCAAATAGTGTAAAAACATAAGCACTGGTGGATCTCATGTTGTCAATGTCACCTGCCCAATTTGAATCCACAAATAAATGAATATCAATAGAATGCAAAGGTCCTGAAACATTACCATGATAACAAATGGAATACTCGGAAGTACCCCTCAAATATCTGAACACTCGTTTAACTGCATCCCAATGAACCCGTCCAGGATTAGCCATAAATTGACTAAGGACTCCCATAGCATACATCAAACTGCCAACAACACTAGCATAAGGTACTCTACTCATGTCCTCCACCTCACTAGGATATTTTGGACAATCCTTAATAGACAACATTGTTCCCAAAGAAACAAGAACACACAATGGTCTACAATCTGCCATGTTGAATCTATCCAACATGGACTTCACATACTTACTCTGGCTTAACCAAAGTTTTTTGTTAGATCTGTCTCTTCTAATTTCCATTCCTAGAATGCACCTGGCTGCCCCTAAATCTTTCATTTCAAACCGAGCTGACAACTGAGATTTAAAATTAGAAATCATATTTTTACCCTTCCCAATGAGCAACATATCATCGACATACAGTGCAACAATGAGAATACGGTCACCATCAAATTTATAATACACACAGTGATCTGATTTCAATCTCACAAATCCAATTAACAACACAAAGGCATCAAACTTCAAATACCATCTCCTAGGGGATTCCTTCAAACCGTACAAAGACTTCTTAAGTTTACAAACCAAATTTTCTTTACCTTTTACCATGTAATTCTCTAGCTATGACATGTAGATTTCTTCCTCCAAGTCACCATCAAGGAAAGTTGTCTTCACATCCATCTGTTCTACCTCCAAGTCATAAGTTGCTGCGAGTGACAACAAGAATTGAATGGATGTCAGGTTTACAATGGGAGAGAAGATCTCACCATAATCCATACCCTCCACTTGTGAATACCCCTTTGCAACCAATCTGGCCTTATACTTCTCAATACTACTATTTGCACCAATCTTCTTCTTGAACACCCATTTGCATGCAATGGGTTTCCGTCCAGGAGGCAAAGGCACCAAGTCCCAAGTTTGATTCTTATCCAAATAAGCCATTTCTTCCTCCATGGCCTCCTTCTAGGAACCTGCATCCTTCATATCTAAAGCCTCTGATACAGTTCTAGGTTCATCACTGTTAGTAAGCAAAGCATAAGCACAACTAGAATCAAGCAATGTAAAACCAAACCTTTTAGGTTGCTTCCTTATCCATGTAGACCTCCACAAGAGCTGAGGTTGAGGTTCAACTTCTTCATTTGAGCTTTTAGAGCTTCTAGAGCTCTCCTCATCATTAGGTCCAACATTGTCTTTTTGTTCAGTCTTTTCAGGGGTGAGAGGAAACTAAACAACATCCTCTTTCTTTTCTTTTTCTTCTAGCTGCAAAACAATGGAAGAAGGTGTAACCTCTCTGAAGATGACACTTCTGCTATACAACACTTTTTCAACCACAGGATCCCAAAGCTTGTATCCTTTCACACCAACACTGTAGCTGATGAAGATACACTTAATAGCTTTATTCTCCAACTTTGACCGCTTCTCCCTAGGCACATGTGCATATGCCTCACAACCAAAAACACAAAGATGCCTTACTGAAGGCTTTCTACTAGACTACACCTCCATGGGTGTCTTTCCAACAAGAGCTAATGTAGGAGATCTATTTTCCAGATAGCAAGCAGTGGCAATAGCTTTAGCCCAAAACTTTTGTTCTAGACCAACTCCACTAAGCATACTCCTATCCTTCTCCATCAGTGTCCTATTCATCCTCTTTGCAACTCCATATTACTGCGATGTGTATGGAGTTGTCTTATGTATTTCAATCCCAAGTTCCTTGCAATACTTATCGAATTCTATAGAATAGAACTCACACCATTGTCAGTTCTCAAATATTTAATCTTTTTGCCAGTCTGATTTTCAGCAAAGGCTCTAAACTCCTTAAACTTGCTATAGACTTCAGATTTGCTTCTGAGAAAATAAATCCATGTCCTTCTACTGTAATCATCTATAAAAGATACAAAGTATACATATTTTGATAATGAAGGAACATTAACAGGACCAAACACATTAGAATGAATAAGGTCCAACACACCAGAAGACTTATGAGAACTCGAGTAAAACTGAACATGGTTTTGTTTTCCATAAATGCAATGTTCACAAAAGTCAAACTCAAGATTACAATCATCTAACCCCTCAACGAGGTTCTTATTTTTTAGGGTACGCAAACCCTTCTCACCAATGTGGCCAAATATCTTATGCCATAACATTGTCTTTTCTACAGGAAGTTTAACTTCCAATGCACGATTACAACCATCAAGATTAGAAACAATAGATTTCTTCACTGCTCGTTCAGATGGTGGGGATGAAGTGACTGCTACCCTCTTCCTTGAGTTAGAAGAACTATTGCATTGTGAAATGCATGCTTCCAGCTGAAACAGAGTACCTCTCCGAGTACCCTTAGTAAGCACCATAGATACTCTAGTCATCTTGCATCCTTCTTTCAAAAAGACAACCTGCACACATGCATCATTCAAACTACTTACAGAAAGCAAGTTCCATGCTAAGCCTGGGATGTGCATAACCCCAGAGATCCCCTTCACTCGACCATCAAGGAATCAGATAGAGACTCTTCCACGACCAATGATCTTCAGATGAGAGTCGTCACCCAGATACACCTTTCCACCATCAAACTCTTCATACTTAGTGAACCAGTCTCGATGTGAGGTCATGTGGAATGATGCACCAAAGTCGATTAGCTACACATCATCAGATGCATGGGTTGCCAGGGCTGCAATGAAAGCATCACTATCATCTTGTGATTTGTCAGAATCTGAATCAGGAGCTTTCTTGTTTTTCTTCTTCTCCTATTTGCATTCCTTTCAGAAATGCCCGGTCTTGCCACAGTTCTAACAAAGAGCCTTCGACTTTCCAAGAGATTTGGATCTCCCACAGGATTTGGATCTACCCTTCTCAGCTTTCTTGTCCTTCTTCTTCCCTTTCTCCTTGGGTCTTCCATGAACTGCAAGGGCTTCTTTGGCTCTCTCATAAGACTTTCTCCGCATCTCTTCAGACAACAGCGAAGAAACCACTTCTTCCATTTTGAATGTGAATGTGGTGCTTCTGATTGCCATGACAAGATGATCCCATGAGTCTGGTAGAGAACAAAGCAGGGTCATACACTGATCCTCCTCCTCCATATTTACACCAATAGATGTTAATTGTGCAACCAGCATATTAAAAGCATTCATATGCTCAGCCACAGATCCTTTGTCCTCCATTCGAAGAGAATACAACTTCTTTCTCAGGAAAAGTTTATTGACTAGGGATTTGGCTTGATACACATCCCCCAACTTCTTCCAAAGGAGTTTTGTAGTGGTCTCCTCATGGACATTTAACAACATAGAATCGACAAGACTAAGTCTTATGAGACCCTTAGCCTTCCGATCCTTGAGATCCCAATCAACTTGTGTCATTGTAGCTGGTTTAGTTCCGTTCACACTTTCCTAAAGGTCTCGGTCAACTAACATGTCTTCCATTTTGAGCTTCCACAGCTCAAAATTACTGCCGTTGAACTTCACTACTTCAAACCTTTCTGATGTGCCTACCATCTCCTTGCTACAATAAGATATAGAATACTCTGCACAGACTCCCACTCAACCTAAGATTAGCTCAGAAAACCCCTACCCTACAACTAGGACCAAAGGTGATCAAGCTCTGATACCAACTGAAAGGAAGCTAGGTGTGCGGAAACGCTTCCTACACTAATCTATTGAGGAGAGGGCTATGCAAATTCAACTTTATCCTAACTATTACAGCAATGTTAAACCATTAACATGAGATATTGTAGCAAAACACAAGAACCAGAATGTAGACAGAAGAAGACAGACAAAGATTTATGGTGGGGAAAACCCTTATCGGGTGAAAAACCCCACACTCAGAAACCTGCACAATGTATTAACAAATCTGAAAGCATGTTTACAATACACTTGCAATGCAAGCTTCAATGGTCTTCGAAACTCATGTCTGGAGTCCATCCGGCAACATAACAGTACTTGTAAACCTGTGATACAAACTCCATCTCCAAGCACCTATTTAAATAGAACATACAAGGCAATTTTGGACCTTTCTTGGAATGGGCGTCCAATATGGCATCTTGGACCAAAAACCCACGCCTA
Source organism: Cunninghamia lanceolata (assembly GCA_027924645.1). Lineage (NCBI taxonomy): Eukaryota > Viridiplantae > Streptophyta > Pinopsida > Cupressales > Cupressaceae > Cunninghamia > Cunninghamia lanceolata. The sequence continues at coordinate 7,721,103 of BSBN01001344.1, read as the reverse complement.
GGGACACTTGGTCAACATTGTAGAATGTGTATGACACTTGTCTATAGCACCCATCCCAAAGATCTCACCTATTTTCAAAATGGGCTATGACAGATGCTCTTACGACACTTACGACTATCATAGAATCTGTCATAGCGGTTACAACTTACAGCTGTAAGAGAATCTGTCATACACATGCTATAAATAGCATATTCTCTTACAACACATCATATTCCACCTTGGGGTGCCCAAATATGCCTCATTCAAAGATGCTACATGACACATGTCATTACCTGTCTTACATCCTTCTATTCTCAACTCTTACATGTCATAGATTCATCATAGGAATCCATCATAACTATTTCGGTCAAACATTCCTTACACAACATAGAAGATGCCGACACATGGTAGAATATTTTTACGACTAAGTGGGATGCCTATCTCCTCATGTGAGGACAAAATAACAAGTTGTCATAATCCATGTAGGATTGACACATCACCATGCCACATCCCACAATATGACAAAGTGGAATTTCCAATTATTTACAACATAGGCAATGAATAATAAATACAAACATTACAAATGTAGAGAATTACCAAGGTTGAGACACCTTAATTCCCAACACTAGAGGTACGACTTCAATCCACTTCGTGAAGTACTTAGTGGCAGTGATTATGAATTTATGGACGTTGGAGGAAGAGGGGTGGATCTTTCCCACTAAGTCGAGTCCCCACTGACAGAAAGGCCAAGGAGTCATTAATGGTTGTAGCTCCTGTGCTGGTGCATGTATCAAGTTTCCATGGATTTGACACTTATTGCACTTCTTGACAAAATGGTAGGAATCTTGTTCCATTGTTGGCCAGTAATATCCCATGCATATGAGTTTCTTGGCTAGGGTAGGGACACTAGAGTGGGTCCCGCATATACTGTCATGAACTTCACTTAGGGCAGTTTGATATTCCTCACTATCAAGACATCTAAGGAGAGTACCATCGAGACCTCTGCGATATAGGGTAATGGTATACCGAGATGCCTGACAGATGAAGGTTTGTTTCTGGTTACTGGAGAGATCAGGTGGGAGGGTATTCTCTTTAAGATAGGCAAATATTTTTCCGTAGAGGGGGGAATCAGCTCCAACAATGTGGAAAATGATATGGGATTCAGGGGTGTCATATGCAGGATAGGATACTGGCTCTACCAAGAACTCATAACGTGATTGTTTATCTGGAATATCGAGGAGAGATGAAATCATGGCCATGGCGTCTGCAACTTTATTCTCAATCCTTAGTATCTGTTCAAAAGAGATCTTGACGAAGTATTCTTTGAAGTCATCTACCATTCTCTTGTAAGGGATCAGTTTCTCATCTTTTGTTTGGTAGTCGTCATTTACTTGATTTATAACTAGTTGTGAGTCGCCATATACCTGAAGTTCTTTGATGTTCCATTCAACTGCTAGCTTGATACCAATGACAAGGGCTTCATACTCCACCACGTTGTTAGAGTAGGGAAACATTAATATGTATGATTTTGGAATGGTGTCACCATTAGGTGTGATCAATAAGATACCTACCCTCGATCCATGTTGAGTGTATGATCCATTGAAGTACATTTTCTAGATTGTTGTGTTTATGTGGAAGATCGATTCGTCTAGAAATTCAAAGCTCAGAGGACTATCATCTGTTAGGGGTGCATCTGCCAGTTGATCTACAAGTACTTGGCCTTTTATCACTTTTCTATCCACATATTCAATATCAAACTCACTGAGAAGCATTACCCATTTGGACAATCTACCTGTTAAGGCCACCTTGTTGAGTAGGTACTTGAGTGGATCAATTTTTGCTACCAGTTGGATAGAATGTGAAAACATGTAATGTCTCCACTTTTGTGAGGTGAAGACCATAGCGAGACATGCTCTTTCAATTGGCGTGTACTGCAATTCATATCCAAAAAGTGTTCGACTAATGTAGTATATTGCTTGTTCTTTCCCATCATAGTTTTTCTGTGCAAGGAGAGCTCCTAGAGCTGTTGGTGTAGCTGAGATGTATAGTAGCAGAGGTTTTCCCTGAATTGGTGGCATCAATACCGGTGGCTTCATGAGATATTCTTTTAACTGCTGAAATGCTTGCTCACATGAATCATTCCATTTGAAGGGGACATTCTTATGTAGAAGGTGAGAAAATGGGTGGCACTTGTCTGCCAATTGAGAAATGAACCTTCTAATAGATTGTAGTTTTCCCTATAGTGACCTTACCTGCGTGAGATTCTTAGGAGGCAGCATTTCCATGATGGCCTTCACTTTAGCTGGATTGACTTCTATTCCATTAGTAGACACTATGTATCCCAGTAGATTTCCTGAGGTTACTCCAAATATGTACTTCTTTGGATTGAGGTGCACGTTAAACTTTTCTAGTCTTGTAAAAATTTTATCTAGCACTGCCAGGTGTCCTTCCCTTGTGAGAGATTTAGCCAGAATGTCATCAACATAGTCTTCCATTGTAGTGTACATCATGTCATGGAAGATTGTGGTCATAGCTCTGTGATATGTTGCATCAGAATTTTTCAAACCAAATGGCATTACACACCAACAATAGGTGCCCCAAGGGCATGTGAATGCAGTCTTGTGTTGGTCTTCAAGCACAATCTTTATTTGGTTGTATCCAGAAAAACCATCCATTAGTGACAGCATGGTGTGTCCTGCCGTAAGATATACAATCATGTCAATGTTTGGCAGGGGAAAGTCATCTTTCAGACAAGCTTTGTTCAGGTCCCTAAAGTCGTTACATATTCGGACTCTACCATCTGGTTTGGTGACCAGTACTATGTTTGAAACCCACTTAGGATAGTCTATAGGTTTGATGAATCCGACATCCAATAGTTTCTTCAGCTCTTCTTTTACCATGAGGGCCACATGCGGGTGCATCTTTCTGAGTTTTTGTTTTATTGGTTTAGTTCCTAGAGCTAAAGATAAATGATGCATTATAAGATTCAGATCTTATCCTGGCATATCTATGTATGTCCAAGCAAAGTTGATTTGTTTTCTCTTGAAGAAGTCAGTGAATGCTAGTTTTTCTTGTTCTGTTAAAGCCTTTGCCATGTGGATCATTCTGGGATCATCACCTGTACTAACATTGATCAGTTCTGCTAGTTCTATCAAGATTGAAGATCTCTCCTAATGTGTAAGATTGGGTAGAGTGTCAAGCCTTTCATCCTTCGGCGCCTCAGAGAGGTTTTCATTGTTGGATACGTCTTTATTTTTACTATTTTCATGATCTAACACTACCACGGAACGGTTTTCACCATTAGATCTTTCTTTCATTTTGACATTTTTATGACTGAAAGGCTTGGCACTCTCTCCAAAATAGGCCTTCTCGTTGAGTTCTATAGCATAGCCAGCTCTGTGGTCCCCTGCAGGTATATGATCTCTAAGCTCCAAGTAGTCTATGATGGCGTCATCATTTTCAAAGGTATCAAGCTCAAGGGTAGTACCTTGTAAGTCCCAGTCTATGAGTTCGGGATGTACTAGTGGTAAGGGATCATTGGGTTGGTCTGGTTCAATGGTGTTGATGGTTAGGATAGAGTTATTAAAAGCATGGATGAAGTCTGCTATGGTACCCTCTGTTAGTGGATCCATCAAGGGAGGTATCATTCTTTCCTCACGATTTTCACTATTGTTATTATGCAGGACAGACTCTAGCGGTCTAGCCCTTGGCTCTTGTCTCTCATTTGCATGGGTTGGGTCATACTCATGGACAACATCAATATCTTTCTCGTCACAAGATAGCTTAGAGAGGCTATCCCATTCATATTCATTAGAATCAATCTCACTATTCAATTGCAGTTGTTGAATTTGCTCAACCAGATTACTAGTAGACATTTCTGGTTGTTTTCCATTATTCTTATTTGCTCTATTGGTTCTTGGTGCTCCAGTGTATCCTAGCCCTATAGTGTCTCAAGTTGTTAAAGTATGAGGTTAGATGGGCTCAGTGATGCCATCTTTTCTTGAACCGAGTGGACCGTGTCCTTCATATCCCATTCTCTGTAGCATTTGGAAACCTTGACCATCTTGTGCAGTTTGTATAGTGGGATGGTCATGTTGTGGCGATGAACTACCTTCATCCTTGTATAACCATTGCAGGATATCTTTTTTGTCACTCTCATCTTCGAGGCTTCCCCATTTGACAAATGGTCCTTTGGTATCTTTCTCTACTTTGGGTTTGTTTAGAATGGGTCTTCCATATGATCTTGGAGATAGGGGGACCTATGCTAAGCAGAGGGATTGGGAGATTGTGTATTCACCCAAGCCCTTATCTTTGAGGTTAAGTTTAGGTTGAGAATCTTCTGAAGTGGAAGCGAGTGAAGCTGGGTCAATATGAGACGAGGATGAAGCAGAAGCATGGTTATTTGGGATCACAACTTTAGGTTTAGGCTGAATGGAGTTGCAATACTGAAATGGATTGGGGTCACCTTGTATAGTGATCTCTTGGCCTTCATAGGGGAACTTGATACATTGATGGTATGTTGAAGGTATTGCTTTCAGTACATGAATCCATGGTCTCCTAAGAAGAATGTTGTATGCTAGCTCCATATCAAGGACTTGACAAGCCACATCTTTGACTATAGGTCCTACTCTGATCGGTAAAGTGACAATTCCCTTAGAAGTTCTCTCCTCCTCATCATAGGCTTTGATAGTGATTTTCCTTTTTGGATCTACAGCCTTCTCTCAAAACCCCAATGTAAGGATTAGCTTCAAGGGGCAAATATTCAAACCAGCTCCTCCATTGATTAGGACCCTCTTTATCTTGTGTTTGTGAATGAAGGCTTCGATATGAAGAGAGGCGTTATGGGGTTGAGTGATTGACATATCATCCTTTTCAGTGAATGATAGGGAATGAGGTGAGGTAATGTGACCTACCATGGTTTGGAACTGTTCTTCAGCAAGGTTTGTAGGAATGGAGGCTTCTGCTAAAGCTTTCTCAAGAATGGCCCTATGAGACGAGGATAGATGTAGAAGTTTGAGGATGGAGATATGTGCAGATGTCTTACGTAGCTGATCTAAGATATTGTACTGATTAGCTGGAGTGGTGGAGGCTCCTCTAAGGGTGACTCTATTACTGTGGGTGGTAATATTGCAATCTGGATCCTTGTTGATAGTGATCACATTGATGTGTGAATCACCTTCTAAGATATGGTTAACAACATAGTCAAAGCTGATGTTTGTGTAATTTATGTTGTTAGAGCCACCATTGTTTTTGTTGGAAGGTCCTCCCTGCTCATAGTTGGGAAGAGGATCCTTTAATGCTTGATGATCACTATTAGAGGTATGTCCATCGATAGATATCTTGTTTTGATCGATCAAGTCTTGGATCGTGTGTTTGAGTGCTATGCAATCATTGGTTTTGTGGCCTTTGTTACGATGGAACTCACAGAAGTCATTGTCATTCCACCAATGAGGTTTGACCTTAGGTTCATACTCCTGCGCAGTTGGAAGCGTTATGATCTTGTTTGTGACTAGCTTCTGCAGGGCAGTTTCCAATGATTCTCCCAAGGGTGTAAACTTTCTCCTAGGTTGGAAGTTGGTGAACTAAGATTTAGTGTTCCTTGGTTTGTTTTGTGGGGGGTTGTTCTGAGGAGCTGATAAATTAAAGATCGGTTTTTTAGGTGCCGCATTCTTGGCATCCACCACCCCATCATTCATGATATATTTTTTTTGTCCAGAATTTAGGTTTGTCATTGTTGGTGTTGGTATTAGGAGTGTCTTTATATAGCTTGATTTGACCCTTGGCAATTAGAGATTTTTCAATGATGAGACCAATCTCAATGACCTTGCTAAAGGAAGTAGGACATTGGATTTGAATCTAATAGCTCAAGTCAGTTTGTAAGTTGTGTACGAACATCTCCAAATTTTTTTTTTGAGGTATTTGGTGTGGACACTTGCTTGATAGCTATCTCCATCTTTGTAAGAAGGCGGCAAAAGACTCTCCACCTTTCTGTTTGGTGTTACAAAGATCCAATATTGAGGTGTCGTGCTCAATATTGTAAGAGAAGTGGGTCACAAATTTGTCGACAAGTCCATTGAATGTTTTAATGCCAGGTGGTAGTCTAGAAAACCACTCCATGGCTTGTCCTCCCAAGCTTTGTGGAAATAGTCACATAAGGTAAGTGTCATTGTGTGCGACCTCTAGGCAAGCAGCGTTGAATTCCCTGATATGGTCTCTTGGATCACCCTTTCCTCTATATTTATCTAATTTTGGTACCTCAAATTTTGAGGGGAAAGGAATCATGATTAGGGACCTATCAAAAGGATATGGTGAAATATCCTCTAGGGTGTAATGTTTAGTCGATGCCCCTATTTTCATGTCCGTGAATTCTTGTTGTAATGCTAGGATTCTTTGGTTCACTAGACTTAGGGCATCCGTAGGATCATAATTTGTTTTGCTTTTGTCTGAAGGTGTTTCTTCCTCGTGTCTACTTCCCTCAGGGTTTCTTTCATCTTTAGTTTCTTTGAGAGCCTCTACATCATAATCCTTAGGGAGCTTGACTCCTAGATTTGCTAGGTGTAAAAAGAATTTGGTAGGGTCTTGAGTAAATACCTTTTCCAATAGGCTTTGAAATTTAGGGTCATGTTGCGTTTGAAGGATCTCTTCCATAGAAATTTCTTCCTCACTTTCGTGAGCATTTGGAATTATTTTTTTGGCCATTTCAATCTACTTTTATTTTTGAGATCATGTTAAGACCATGCAAGAGGCGACTAGAGATGGGATGGAGTGAAATTTTGAGCAAGGTGCTAGAAGGTGACAAGACTTTAGCAAGGTTTTTCTTAGATCTAGGTGGTGTCAAACAATGTTGGATGAACAAAACTATAATCGAAGCGAGGATGATAGAAATTTGTTTGCTTGATTTGACTTAGTCTAACCCAATCCACTAGTGGAGTTCCGATAGAGAAGGATAAGTGATCCTTGATAGAGGAGATTCACTAGGTTTTTGTTTGAGATGTGATGTGATCCTTGAAGAGCTTGGTTCTAACCTTGTTGTATTTTTGGAAGAAAATTGGTGAGATTTTGGATGAAAAGTAGTTATGATGTGGGAAAAGAAATGGTTGATTTGCACGATCTTAGTTAGATTTTGAAAAACTGAGACAGGCTTGAAAATGGTTTTTTTGAAAAGTTGAAATTTTTGACAGTTTTGCTCTTGGAAGGTACTGAAATTGCCTTCTGGTTTAAATGTACAGCAATTCACATGCGCCACAACAGAGTTCAAAAGCGCCACAAGCCATATCAAATGCACCATGACAGATATCAAATGCACCAAAAGTCTTAGCAAATGCACCGCTAGTCGAGGCAAATGCGCAATTCTGGTTTTTGCTTGGTTTTTCACAGTTTTTTAGAACGTTCTTCGAGAAATTTCTTTTTTTTGGTTTGAAAACTCAGTGTTGTTGAGAATTGAATTTCAATTATGGTACAAACACATCAAACACACAGAAGTTTTCATGATTTTTATCTTTTGTTATTTTTTTCAATTTTTTGGACTATTTTGACTCAAAAACAAGTACACCCTAGGCTGGATAGGACAATATTCATTGAATCCTCTAGCTGTGCATACTCAAAGCATGTAGCTCCAAGATCTAGTAGCACCAGCTCCCCTCCATGGCACTCACTTCTCATGCATACTAGATCTAGGTTTCCTTAGGCTCGTACCCCCACTGAACCTTAGGATTGTCCCTGCTACCTCTACTAAGAGTCACATGAATCGAGGCCGCTTCAAGAGCTTCGCCCTTTGCATCAACAAATAGGGGTTTTTGGCTTGCTACATAATTGGTTCGTAGTCAGGGCAACCATTCGAGTGGTTACATGTGCAGCGACACTACTCTCCATTATGGAGTCTCCCAGCCTCTAAGGGTTACGCCTTAGAAGGTTTTGGGGGAGGTTGGCCATTGGTGTAACACATCAGCACTCGTTGCAGGAGGTTTTCACCTCAAACACAATTTATTTTAAGTGGTTTGGTAGGGCTTGGCTTTATCCTGTTACCACTCAGGGTCGTTCCCACTTGGACAAGCGTGCATCCAAGGGTAGACCCCCCTAAAGGTTAAACAAATGGAATGATGAGTCTGGTGTTCTAGTCACCCAGTTAAGGGGAGAGCATAAGCCTATTGTCATTCACAATCATAGAATACACTGATTAATCCAAACCTAGTTAAAAGTAGAAAAACTAAATGGGCTATTCTACTTGTGCACTCATGCGGTTGTTAACTTTGAAGTGTTTAATACATAGCAATGTTCATTCCTGTTTGTTGAGATAGCAAATGATCCAACTAAAGAAGATAGAAATATGCAGATATAGCAATGGTTCAGTTACTTTCTTCCTAGTTAAAGGCTATGTGGAATTTGCATGCATGCACTTGTTTACTTTTCCCCTAATGAGTCTAAATGAACTAAACAAAGCATCTAAATGATCTAATCTAGCTGCTAATCCTACAAAACAGACGTTAGCTCAAACAAAAAATCAGATGCAAGGCCTAAAGCTATAGTGTAAAACAAAAGCGCCACAATGCAATCTGAATGCGTAGAAAAAGATATTGCATGCGGTGTTACACGGATGCACTGAGACAGGAGTCAAAAGTAGCAAAATAGGATACAAATGCGTTAAATGAGTAAATGTGCCATAAAACAGAGCATAAGCACTATTTGGAGAGGTATATGCGTCGAATGACCATATGCGTTGAATCAGATGACAGGAGCATCATCTCAGGGTATGGATGCGCCAAATGACCGTAAGTGCCGAAACAGAGGACAGAAGCACCGTCTCGGGGTATGGATGTGCCAAATTATCGTAAGCACCAAAGCAGAGGACATAAACGCCGGTTTAACTATTAAATGCGCCGGAGTATGAATGTGCTGTAACAGGAATCAAATGCACCGAATCAAAGGGTGTATGCAACAAATGAACCTGTAAACAACCTGTACGACACCTGTATGGAACCTGTCTACAAGAAAACTCAGATTTGTGATTAGAAAAAGGGGCAAGGGCCCCACGGTGGGTGCCAAAATGTGAAGGGGAAAATGGATTAATCAAAATGAATAATAAAACCCAATACACTAATGAAATCTGAAGATAAAAGATATATTAAAAGTAAAACAAATAAGATACTTACACCTTTTACCTTGCGTCTTCCATTATTTACCTATCTATTCTTGATCTTGGTAATGATGAAGCCCTCAGAAGCGAATGCTCCCTTGTTTGTTGAAGATGACAAGAAAAGAATGGCTAGGATACTTGTGTGATTGAGGATGAGCTTCAACACACTAAAGATGGATGAGATGAAATGCTTAAGAAGATGGGGGTACCAAAGGCATGCCTGTGTTTCTGTAGCATAAGTTTGCTCAAACGATGGATTCTAAATGAAGAGGAAGAGGGTTGTATTTATAGAGTTGGATGAGAGAAGATCAACGGATGAAGATTGTTGAGGAACGTGCAACAAATGGAAGAAAGACATGTGTCAATTGAAAAGTAGCTTTGTTGAGTTAACTACTCTGTTGATGAGGATGAGTTTTCATTTTCTTAAATTAGAATTTATTTTTCTAATTTAAGAGCAAGTTTGCTTTAAAACTTTTTTTGCTTTTGTAACTCAACTTTTGCTTTTGTATGAAAAGAGGAATTTTATTTTTAGAAGATAAGAAAGATTTTTGAGAAGATAAGAAAGCATAATTAAATAAATGAATAAATTTAATTATTTGTAGATAATTGAGAGGAATAAATAAAATATAAAAATATATTTTATTTTGTGGAGATTTTAGATTTTATTTAAATAAAATTGCATTTTATTTAAATTTGGAAGAATAAAAGATTTAAATTAAATAATTAAAATTATTTAATTATTTAGAAGAATGAAGTTGATGTAGATGAATTTAGTTAATTAAATAAAGGTAATTTATTTAATAATATGAGAGGAGATGAATCAAATAAATAAATAAATTTATTTATTTATTGATAGAGGAATGTGATGATGAAATAAATATTTAAAATATTTATTTAAGTAGAGTCATGTCAATTTTAGGTGTATACAGTATCTATTCAGGTCCATCAAATTTTAAGAAGACCTCTCTGTGAACTAGGTTAAGGTTTGCATAACTTTAACCTCTATGAAACTTATGAAAGCTTATCCTACTCCTGTGTAAATATTTGTAAAGATCCCACTAAGGTTTGTAGAAAGATCATTCAAAGGCCAGTTATATTGTTAATACATGGTGAACAATGGCATATTTACTTCATTTTCTTCTAACATTGACTGCTATCCATGAGGCCACCTTGGAAGATGTTGTCTATCTTGCAGAGATTGTTGGCAAGCGAGTTAGATAACATGTTGATGGCTCCAAGATAATGAAGGTAAGATGATTGGTGATAAAGAAACATGTATATCTACTTCTTTAGACTTGTTCTAGGCTATATCTGTGCATCTTAAACTTTGACTAGCTAAGTGATTTCCCATTTTTCAGGTCTATCTGGATCCTAAGGAGTGTAATAACACAGAATACAAGTTGGAAACCTTTACTGGGGTTTACAGAAAATTTTGTGGGAAGGATGTCATTTTTGAGTACCCTTTGTCAGAGGCTAGTTAAATTATACCTTTAAAGTCTTCTCACCTTTGCTAGATGGTATTTAATTGATGTTGAACTTATTTTTTTGATTAGGGTATGTATCAAAATATTGTTTGGTTGGTATTAGAAATTTTTCTGATCAAACATTTCAGGTTGTGAAGTATCAATGATTCTTGTTGAATTATTCTTATTTTCCTATTATCTTCAGATGAGTTAAATTTTGTTTAGCTGAAAAGAGCCTTGCTATACATTTAAATGAATTTGAGAAGTATTTTTCACTTATTCATATTTTTATCATTACTTTATATGGTGAATGGCTAATAGAAGTTAATCTTAGGGATTTGGTTGAGAAATTCACTGGTACTAAAAACTATTTTTGGCCTATGCTGAACACTCTATTTAAGGCATTTGTTGACAAGGCTACAATTTTTTAATTGATTTATCTTTCTATTATGTTTGAACTTACTTTTGTAAACTTGCAATATACAATGCACTTTTATTCTTTCTAAATTGAGACTAATAGTAATTTTGTTGGTTGTATTGAGGCACAACTTCATTCATGGTGGAAAAGGCAGCACCCTGTTGCTCATATCAGATGGCAAATTACATATAAAGGAGGAAAGATTCTAGGGTTATTGTTGGCTGCATTGAAGGAGCGAGCTTCATATATGGGACATGATCAACACTCAGTCATGAAGACTCGAGGAGCATAAATGAGAGAACTTCATAAAGGAGAGAGCTTCATATATAAGATGTTAAGATCATGGTCTTAGTTGTTTAAGGCTGCAAGGTTGGACAGTCCCTCATCAGACCCTCCTACCTTGACGACATCAAATGGTATTAGAGCTGGTTGTGAATCTGTTGGAAGGATAGAAAGTGTTGGGAGAAAGTGTGAAACCCTAGGAGTGCAGTAAGTGCTACCAAAAGTAGAAGTGTCACCACAGAAGAAAGATTCGGGTAAGCTTTTCATATCAAGTTGTTTGTAAGATTCATTTGAATGGGGAAGATTGGAAAGAGAATCAAGAAAGAAAATGAAGGACTAATATGCAAGAGGGATGTTCTGGAAGAAGAATTGTGTGAAATTAAAAGATGTAACTTAGAATTGATGGAAAGGATAAGAGAACTAGGAGAGGACAAATATGATGCTCTTGAAGAAGAATTAGAAAATGTGAAAAGAAGGAATGAAGAATTAGAAGAAGAGTTAAAGTTGTTTGAGTATGTCACAAAGAGTTTTGAAGAATTGGAAGAAGGATTCAAGTTGTTTGGGAAGGTGGAAAAGAGGAACAGAGATCTGGAAGAAAGTTTGGAAGAGTTGAAAAGGGAAAACAGTCTATAAAAGAGTGAAATATCTGGATTGAAGGAACATGTTAATCAGTTGGAGAAGTCACTTGTAGCATGCAGGGAAGAGAATGAAAGTCTAATATCTAAGCCTGGACTTTGTGACACTTCTTGTGATACTAATGATTTGTGTGATATTGCAGAAGCTTCTTTAGAAGGTAAGGTTGAAGATGACAATGTAACTGGATCTACAGTTGTTGGTGATTGTATTGGTTTCAAATTCATGCAAAGAATGGGATATGAATGAAAAGGATTGGGAAAGTGTTAGCAAGGAATTACAGAGCCTATTGAGCCAGTGATGAGATCAAGAAATAAAGGCCTTGGATATGACAGAGGTAAGGATGTTGTCATAAGTTCAAACAAATCAACTCAAAGGAAAGGTATGCATTGTTCTTATTGTAATAGGCATGGACATGAAAAGGAATTGTGTTGGGATCTATACCCTTGTAAGTTTTATGGATTAAGGAATCACTCTGAGAAGATGTGTTGGAATAAAATAAGGAGGAGAAATCCTATGACTGGTTGTATAGAGAAGGATTATGGATGGATTGATGGACCAGAATGGAAACATGTTACTTGTATGTTCAAAAGGTTGTATAGATTGAAGTAGTCATGTGTTGGAGAGAAAAAAGGATATGGATGCAGAGAGAGAAGACCTTATGTGGAGCAAAACAAGAACAGTAATTCATACTACAAAGGGAGAAATGACAGGAGTCATAATTCTTATAATAGTGAAGGATACCAGAGGAAAGAAAATAGATTTGATAGGAGAGGAACCTATTTTCAAGTTTGAAGGTGAAAAGAATCAAGCAGTGAATGTGACCAAGAACCTGTAACACTCAAATGCAACTTTTTGACGTAGATGCGATTTTATGTTGCTCAAATGTGACTTTTTGACCCAGATGCAATTTTCTGTCACTCAAATGCAATTTTTTGACCTAGATGCACTTTTCTGTTGCTCAAATGTGACTTTTTGATCTAGATGTGATTTTACCCACAACCTTAACTCAGAAAACACAATTTTTAATACCAAAAATAGACCAGACGAGTAGTCCCACCAAGCGTGCCAGAATGTAATAGGAAAAATCTGGTTAAAACGAAAAATACAACATAACATGTGATTCCCTTCTTACCCAAATATTATGAATACCTCAGATCTTGAAATGATGGATGCATGCATGTTGATTGTTTGAATGATTTGATTGTTTGATTGCTCATATTTCATAGCACAACAATTTGATTAAGATGATAAGATTGATGAGAGAAAGATAGGTAGATGGAATAGATGAGGGTTGATGGATGAGAGGTAGAATTTTGTCAAAGTAACGACACTTAGAAGATTCATCCATGCAAATGGCATGGTTGTGAGTGAATTTATAGGGAAAGATGAGAAAATGGAAGGAAGAAACTTCCATTTTGTGAGCGATAATTGAATTAGAAAGTTGCTATGCAACTTGAGAGAGAAAAATGAAAGGTGGATGAGTGATTTGGGAGATATAATTGATAAGGTGAAAGAGATGAGTTGAGAGGAAATTAGAAAGTGAAAGAGATGAGTTGAGTCATCTCAAGAGATGGATATGGTAAGGTAGGTGAGTCATAATTAAATAATTTAAAAATAAATTATTTAATTTATGATGAATGTGAGGATTAAAATAAATAAATAAAATTATTTATTTATTTTAAGAGGAAAGGGGATAAAGTGATAAATTGAAATAAAATAAAAGATTTATTTTATTTTAACCAAGAGGAAGAGGGATTAAATAAATAAATAACATTTATTTATTTAACAATGCGAAGGGATGGACAAATTAAATAAATGTTAGATTTATTTAATTTGTTAGAGGAAGATGTTAGATTAGGTGATGATATGGGGTATCTTGGGAAAAAATGCTATCAGATGCCTAGATGATGCGACGTGACAAGGTGGACAATTTTGGGTGTCTACATTTTGCCCCTCTTTGAGATGATGTTCGAGATGATGAGATTTGTGTCGAGTAACATCATTTCAACGAAGCTAAGGTATGGGTAGAGAAAAAAAGATGATGATGCAAAGATAGGATGAGGATGGAATGATGATGCCCCCTCGAGAGGATAGGCAGGTTAGAAGAAACACAAGTATGCTCTCAAAAGAAATGAAATGGATTGGTCAAGGAAGAAAGATGGGGAAATGGAGGAAAGAGATAAAGGATGCGTTATGCTGCAACAAAAGTGAGAAATCATATGTTTGATATAGCACAAGATGTTATACGCCAGGGAATAAGGACCAAGGTGACGATGTGTCTCATGCCCCAGCATAATACAACCTTGTCTACATACAAGATATGAATATTAGCTGGTAGATATTGATTCAAATGCAAAAATGATAACACACACAAGCAAACAAGCAAGCATGCACAAATGATTCAAAAAACAAACAAGGCATTGCCCCTGTCAAGTTGCAAACCAATGATTAATTGTTGATTGATTGATTGATGATGATAGATAGTGTTGTCAAGGCGAGGAATGATATATCCCTAGATCAACACGAGGATGATTGATGATTGATTGGTTTATTGATTGATTGGGTTTACAAAAAGTCTAGGATCAAGACCATTGATTGCAATTGGATAATTTGACAAGCTTGATTGACTTGATTGGTATGAATAAATGATGACTTGTATTTGAGTTTAATGCTAATGAGATTGATGATGAGATTGATTGGAAGAAGTGATTGAAGAATTGATTTGAGTGATTGATTGGAAGAATTGTTCTGAAAGATTGATGAATTGATGAAGATAGATGATAGAAAAAGGTGATGAGAGAAGAAAGAGGAATATCGCCTGTGCCTGAATCTGGGCACTTCCTTCGTACTCCAGACTACCTACATACCCATGTCCATGAGATCAAGGCACTTAAAGATAGAGATGGGATGTAGTTCTGATGTGTTTGGTGATGATGGTGAGGAAAGGTGGATTGATGTGATTTTCATTGATTTGCTGATTTGGAGTGATTTGATTTGACCTTGATGATTTAGTTGATTGGAATGATTTGGCATTGATTTGATGGATTGATTTTGATGATTGAAGTTGATGATTAGATGATTTGATTGCTGGTTTGATTTGATTGGAGTTTGATGATTTATTTGATGATGTGATTGGATTAATGAGGAAATTGATTTGATGGATTGAGTTTGCTTTGATTTTGATTGGATTGATTGGATTTGTTTTGATGGATGTGATGTGGTTTGATTTGATTTTTGAAGACGTGATATTGATGATTGGATTCAATGATATGAAGAATTGGATTTGGTGATTGAAAGAATTCGATTTGGTGATTGAATGATTTGATTGATTTTGATGATTGATTGATTGTTTGGATTTTTGTTGGATTTTATGATTTTTTGTATTTTGGGAATATTTAAATTTTTTTGTGTTTTTTTCAGGACATTATATGATTTTTTGGATTTTTTTAGGACATTTTATATTTTTTGGTATTTTTTTAGGTCTTTTTATGTCTTTTTTGGATATTTTTTAGGAGGTTTTATGATTTTTTAGATTTTTGGTATGTTTTGAGATGTCAAATAGATTTACAATTTGTACAACCTTAGTGCTAAATACCAATGACGAGGGGAAACCAAGTCTAGGTGCAAAGGATAGAGATGGAATAGATGGATAAAAGATGGGTGATAGAATGGAATGGAAGACACATGATAAATGATTGGATATGAGGATAGGCGATATCAAATGTATGCATAAGAGAGCTAGGATTTGATCTCAAAGACTATGTCGCATATGAATAACATGCCCCATTCTAGGTGCAATACTTAGGATTTTTCATGAAAACACTTATGGGGATAGGATCATGGATAGGATTGTTTCAATGGGATGAGGTACATCAATAGATTTAACCAAAGCATGTTTCAACATTTTGCCCCCAATCTTTATCAAGATCAAAAGGAGCAAGGGAGGATGAATGGGATAGGTGTATGTATGTGTAGGTGGATGGATAAGGATGGTAGGATGGGATATGATAAGACAAATTGAAAATGATATGGCGGATGAGACAAGGTGCCCCCAAGTATAGGTGACATAGAAGATCAAACTTACACATAATGCCTATTTGCCAGGTTTTCATCATGGTACTTATCCAAGGCATCTATTTTATAGGTTTTCACTATTGGATGAAGGGGTTTCTCTTTACTTTTTTTTTTACTTTTTTGCTTTTTTTAATTATTTATTTATTATTATTATTATTTAATCTTTTTTTTGACTTTTTTGCTTTTTTGGGTGGGATAGGCAGATATGGATAAAAGGGACTCAAGTGTCTAGTTCCATGAAAGGTGATAGTCCCGCTAGATGGATGTCGTCGCATGGACCATGTTAAGTGTGCTCATAGATGTTGGTAGGGGATATTGCATGAAAGTGAGATGGATAGGGTAGAAATCAGATTATGGGAGGTGTGATAGTGGATTATGATATGGATTATGATGTGGATTATGAACGGAAATAGTGGATTATGATGGATGAAAGGCTTATGCAAAAGCATGGACCATAGGGATTTGATAAGGGAGATATGTAGGATAATGGATGAAGGATGGGGAGATGGAGATATGTGGAATTGTGGGATGGAAGGCAACCATGACTAACAGTTGCACACACCATGATAAACGTTGAAGCTTTTGATGGGATGGTGGTGTAGAAAGCAATGGAGATGTTTGTTTAGGAGATGGATGACGTAAGCATTTGGGGACCCACATGGGCTTAGTGTTTTTATGACTTTTGTTTTTCATGTGGGATGGAGGAATTTGAAACTTTTGGACGGAATGGAATTTTTGGATGGAAGTGGATGATTGGGATTTTTGAGAGGTGGATGCCTCATTTAACTTGATGGCTTGTTGCTTAGGGACCCATACCATTTTAGTTTTTGACTTTGCTTGTGGAGGTATGGGTTTGGATATATACATCTTTTGTGTAGATTTTGAGGTAATTACTTGTTGCTTGGGGACCCACACCTCTTTCATTTTTGCTTTGAGGTGTGTGGGTGTATACAACTTTTGAGATGGATGTTTCTTTGATTCTTTGCTTTTGTGCCCTAAGGCACTAGAATTTGTAGGATTTTTGGCTTTATAGGTAGGGGCATCCAAATTTTTTCTTTTGAATCTCATGGGTATGGTAGAAGGACTGGGGTAGGTGGAAGCTCCTTGTTTAGACAATGTGTGCATTTGTTGGCCATGATTGGGATTTTTAGAGGATTTATGGATGGATGGATAAGGTGTTGGAAGTAGTGGTGGCAGATTCGATGGAGGGATAGTAGGAGTTGGAAGAAGTGGAGGCAAGTTGGATGGTGAGAGGTGTATGGTCACATGCCTTTGACATTTGTAAGAGGATGGAGGTGGAAAAGCAACATATGATTTGGGTATATGATGGGTTTGGCGATGGAAAGTGGACTTAAGATGAATGGAAGAATTACCAACATCGTTAGATTGTTGTCCTTGGGGTGTGTATCTAAGGCCAAATGAGCGCAGAGGAACCTTGACATGGATGGGCTCCAAAATTCCTTGTTCAAGAAGGCCTAAGCCTTTACCTTGATAGTTCATGTTTTGGAGCATATGGTTGACTATGGGACTATGTGTAGGTGGAACACTAGACATGAGTTCCTTATTGGATGGAGAAGGTGAAGTGGAAGACAAAGGTTTTTGTGTTCCTAGGGAGGAACACTCATGGATAAAGGTGGATAAGCCTATAGGGTATGATGGTGGATTTGGAATAGAGTCGATGGTGGATGTGGAAGGGTGATTAGGATCTTGATAATGTGTATTAGGATCCAAGGTATTTGTTTGATATTCTATGCTTATGTGTTCTTGGGAGGCAAGAGTCTCATCATGGAAAATATATGTTTGCTCATTATGGATAGGGCTAGGTGGCGGATGCATAGGAGCAATTTGGATATCTTTCTCTTGGATGGTTATGGGAGGAAGGATAGGTGGAGTGATAACCTCTTGATGATGAATTGCATAAAGTTTGGCTAGGAGGTTGATGCAGGAGCATCCCTGGTTCAAGAGAAATCATGCATCAACCAAAAACATTTGCATTTCAGTTTGTTTGCATTTCAGTTCTTTCATTTTTCAGTTCAGTTCAGGTAGTTTAGCCAGTAGCAATTTTCAACTTGTGGTCCGGTTTTGTCATTTCACATCTTACGAATTTGGACTTAGCATCTACATTCATTCATCTACAACATATCAATAATTTAGAGCATTTGGATCATTTACTAGAAAGATATCGCTACTAGAAGTTGACTCTTTCTCAGAGCAGAGCATTCTAACAGTTCCTGATAATCAGCTGAAGGAGGAGGCTTGCAGATCGTTCCTTGACTTGTGGATCTCATTGACACATCATTCAATGTCTTGTGGTATGTGGTTGACCTTCCCCAAGGGTCCACATGTTGTTCCATTCATTTGAGGAAGTGTTCTATGCATTTAGGTCCGACCTATCTATGAACATGTTACAACTCTTCATTGGAGTTTGTAACCTTCCTTGGCTGACGCAGAGGAATCTATTGGTCCAAAAATGATATATATTGATGTGATAGATCCTTAGGAAAGTAGTCATCAAGTGGTAAGCTATTCACATAAGAAAGCTCTGATTGTTAGATTTTGTGCGAAGGAGCTTCAAAGCTTTATCTTGCTCATGTATGTAGCCAGACTTGTGAGCCCTAATTTTAAGCCCACATGTGGCTGGTGGATCTCTATTTTGAATTCTATGATATATTGAATGACTAAATCTATATTTGATTTATTCCTTTGAGTTGTTTCTATTGTGTTTACTCTTGCTGCATGTTCTAGACAGTTCATTCTGTGAACCCTCCTGCCATGACTACACCAAGTGGTATCAGAGTGAAAGTTGATTCTTTGGAGTGAATTGGCGAAGGGGATTTTGTAAGGTCTTGTTATAAGAAGATCACAAATCTGAGGCAGGTTACTTGTACGCAACTGATCACTGACTGAGAGGT
Organism: Cunninghamia lanceolata; assembly: GCA_027924645.1. Lineage (NCBI taxonomy): Eukaryota > Viridiplantae > Streptophyta > Pinopsida > Cupressales > Cupressaceae > Cunninghamia > Cunninghamia lanceolata. The sequence goes on along the minus strand of BSBN01001344.1, from coordinate 7,702,206 downwards.
AGTTGTTGCTTGTAGCCTGATCGTCGAACCTGAGGCAGTTTGCACTTGATCCCAGGAACATGTCACTGCGAAGAGTTCCCCCTATTGGTACAATGGCTAATAGAATGAATGAGATGATGGAATTGATGAGAACAATGTGAATTTGTTTGGATGCTATTGAAGAAGATAGGTGAAGAGGATTGACACCAAGACCTAATGTTGAAAGTGATGATGAGGAAGAATTTCAATCTATTAAACACACTGGCGAAACCCTAGGAGGTGATGAAGAAGAAGAATCAAATCAGATAAAGATGTTGTGAGCTATTTCAAAGATTGGTAAGAGACCTAGAATTGATGTTCCAAACTATATTGGTAATTTGAACCCTGAAGAGTTGATTGACTGGATAAATGACATGGAAGAATTCTTTGAATATGAGGAGATTTAAGATTCAGAGAAGGTGAAATTTACAAAGACAAAGTTGAAAGGACATGCTACTATATGGTGGAAAGAAGTTCAGTTGGAAAGAAACAGAAGAGGAAAAGAAAAGATTACAAAGTGGGACCGGATGGTGACAAAGTTGAAAAATCAATTCATACATGCTATCTATGAGTTGGAATTGTTGAAAAGATTGTGAAACCTGAGACAAAAGGAGAAATCTGCAAAGGAATCCACTGAAGAATTTCATAAGATGATCATAAGAATAGGACATAGTGAAGCAAGCAAGGAGAAAGTGGCTAGATATACTAATGGACTGAGATTGAACATTCAAGAAGAACTATGTTTGGTAAGGATGATATCTTTGGAAGAAGCATATCAATTTTCCCTACAGGTTGAAGAAAGGCTAAATAAGAAGCATGATTAGAGATAGAGAGGCAGAGGAGGTGAATTTCAGAGAGGAAGAATGTTTTCCAGATATGATAGATCATTTGTGGGGCAGAACAAATTTGACAACCCAGTTAGAAAGGATGACAGAGATAACAATGCTTATCGGAGAGATGATAGAAATTTTTACTGGAGAGGAAACCCTAGTGCATACCAGAATCAAGGATACAGAAGAGAAGGAAGAGGATTTGATAAGAAGACATTTAGAGGTACTTGTTTCAAGTGTGGAGGTGAAGGACATAGAGCATTTGAATGTAATCAGGGTAGTACAAGCAAGAAGACAAAGAATAGTGGGAGAGCAGCCTATGTTGAAGAACCTGTTGGATCACCTTGTTTAGTTGGCAATCTGGAGAAAGGAGAATCATTGGTGATGAGGAGAGCACTATTTCAAGTAGAGACAAATGAGGAACCGTCACAGACGAAAAGTCTGTTCAGAACTAAATGTAAATCAAGAGGTAAGTTTTGTAAACTCATAATTGATAGTGGTAGTTCAGATAACATAGTTTCAGAGGAGATGGTGACTAACCTAAAGTTGGAAAGGTTGAAACACCCTAAGCCCTATTAGATAGCATGGATTCAGGATGATCATAAGGTACTGGTGAGTGAACAATGTTTGGTGAAATTTCATATTGGATCTTATCATGATGACGTCTTGTGTGATATTATGCCTATAGATGTTTGTCATATCTTGTTGCATAGACCTTGGCAGTATGATAGGAAAGTTATGCATGATGGAAGAAAGAATACATATACTATAACAGCAAATGGGAAAAGAATTACTTTGATTCCTTTAGAAGATGATCCATAAAATGTGGTATGTGGGAATGCTAGAATTTGTTTGGTAGATGGAAGGAATTTTTTGGATGGTCTGAAACAGGAAAGTATGTGTTATGCCTTGATTCCTAAGAAGCCAAAAATATTAAGAGAGACTGAACCGGAGGAGGTAAGAGAGTTGCTGACAGAGTATGAAGACATCATATTAGATAATGTACCTGAAGGATTACCACCTATAAGAAGTATCAGTCATCACATGGATCTTATACCGGGAGCAAGTTTGCCTAACAAAGTAGCACATAGAATGACACTGACAGAGAATGAAGAACTGAATAAATAGATACAAGAGTTGTTGAGGAAAGGATTTATTAGAGAAAGCTTGAGTCCTTGTGTAGTACGTGCAGTGCTAGCACCTAAGAAGGATGGAGAATGGAGAATGTGTACTAACTCTAGATAAATAAACAAGATCACAGTTAAGTATAGATTCCCTTTACCTAGAATGGATGATATCATGGATTGTTTGAGTGGAGCAAGATATTTCACAAAAATAGACTTAAAAAGTGGATACCATCAAATCAGAATCAATGAAGGAGATGAATGTGTTGGTTTTTCTTCTGAATCAACATCAGGGTTTGCCAATTCTAATGCACAAGCAGATTCAACCAACTAATATAGGAGGTTGCGTGAGCTACCTCCCCTTCACTTTTGGTTCTGTCACACCAAGGGGGGTATCCCTATAACTCAAGATGTAACCTTGACTAGCTCAATGATAGAAAGATCTAACTTGACAACAACAGGCAAAATACTCTCATGTATGGACCAAGATCTGCATGACATATCACAAGGTTGGCAACATTCTTGGACATATGTGTCTGGTTGGGTATGAGAGTATGCAGGGGTCCTAATCCTACTCCTATAGCTAATAGATGGAGGTGATGAAATGGGTGGACATAATGTCCTGGATGCAAGACAAGTGGTTTTGGCTCATAACTACTGACCCAGTAGCAGACTGGTGCCTATCCATTGGGCAATGGAGTCAACTAGACGTATGCAATAGATGGTTTGCAACTTTCACTCAAGTTTCAGGGGGTTGGACTGATGCTTGCCTTACAAACATCACCCAAGATTGGGTATCTAACTGCCTCTACTTACAGATATCCCTGCTGACATGCAACCTTCCCCATGCTCAAGCTAAAATAGTTTAATCCACTCCTTGAATGGAAGTTACAGATCAAGCATGTAGTATAGATATCTATACCCTAGAATCTATGAAACCCTTAGCAACCAGATTCAAAAGAAGAAGAATAACATGCAACAAATGGAGACAAGAAGATAGACACATGCAATAAGCATTTTTCATATAAAATCAACATTCAAACTAAACATATGTGCAAAATACATTCATGTTGCAACTCATAAACTCTAAAATGGGATAGAACAACCAGGATCATGCCCTGTTCTTCATTATTTACACAAAAATGCCTCAGGCCTTCAACAACCTACAAATGAGCAACACAGCCCTACTTATACAGCAAGGAGGTGCTCAGCCTTAACCACCAGGTAAACTCAAAAATCGCTAGATACAGTACATTGAGAAAATGGTGCTCATCGTATTGAATACAGCAGGTAGGGGAGGAGATAGGAAGAGATCTGAAGCCTTGCACCGCCACCTGGGGATTCGAATCCTCAGTCGGGTACTAGATCCGTCCACGCCATCGCCCATACCTTTGCAACAACTGCCATTAATGGCGTACCAACCCACGGCCTTGGGAAAAACATCATACTATGCATCGCAAACCTTTCCTGCCAAAATGTATCATCCTGATATTTCAAATCATGCAGGATCAAAATATCCCACATGCACCCCGCGGAGACCTCCTCAATACTTTATATACTAGGTCATGAGCATATATGATGTCGGTGCTTTTGCTCTCGACGACACCAGCATAAAACCTTCATCATCATCATCCTCCAGCATGAAATCCAGATACTCAATATCACCCTGACGTCAGCATCATCATCTGCATGATAACCTTACCTTCATGTGAAACATCAACCTGATATTCACCTTCATCGGCACAACCTGATGCATCAGAGGAAGATCCTCCTACTTAGCCGATACCAAATGTCTAGCCGATGAACATCCTGATGATGTCACCGTCATATCCTGCTGACGTCATCAGCATATCTACCTATCGCGCACCTCCTCATATCTGGATGATGTCATCGTCATATTTGCAAATATCAGGGGATCTCCATAAAATGACTAATGTTAGAAATATGAACCTCGGACCTTGATGATGTCACCACCATATTCATACATCGGGGTGATATTCAGAAGATAACTGGATATTTGAAATATCACCCCCACTTCGGAAATATCGTGATGCAGACAGGCAGAAAACGGATATCACCCTGACATAAGAATGATGTCAGCATCATCAAGGTGATAAAACAACGAACATGAAGTGATAAAATAACATCAGGATGATCTTAACTAAGATCCCCTAATGTTCAAATATGATGACCTCGATGAATATCGGGTCATACTTAGAACCTTGCAGCAACATCATCAAGATGATCTTAAGTAAGATCACCCGATGTTAAGATATCACCTCAGAGCGAAAGATCAGGCTGACAGAAAATATGATGATGATCCCCATGAGAAACAATAGGGTGATGACTAGAAATATGATGATGATGACCTCCTCCTTGAAGAAAATATGATGCTGCAGTTGAAAATTGCTGAGGAGGCCCAAAGACTTAGAACCTTTTTTGGATTTTTTGGGAGGGTGCCTGCATGTTTATATGCTTGAAAACTGACTGCTCATGCAAGCACCAACAATGGCTCTATCTGGGGACACATGCCTCTTGTAGGCATGGTGAGAACCACAGATCTCTGGGATGCAGACTAGTCCTTATCCATTAGGCAACAGAGTCAAACTTGCACCAACCTGCATCACCAAACACACTTGATGGCCTAAGGCCACCAAGAAAAGAAAAACATGTATCTCCCTTTATCAAACACTTTGTTTTCATCTGCATACATTGGATCAAGCCTGGAGATACTATCACGACCTACCCACAAATAAACCTTGCCATCTGCATATTCAACCCTCTGATTTAGCTTGTCACTGTTACCCCTATGCAGACAACCTTCAGCATCATGTGACATGTGGGTGTCAAATTTATCAAGTAATGCATATTCAAATGGTATGTAACACTTATCATCATCTACATCAGCAGTATGCATTGCAAAGTGATCTCCTAGCTAGACTGAAAACTGAAAGCACTAAAAGTCCACCATGCAGCTAGGAAAGTCAGGGCTCATTTCATATGCTGGCACATCAAAAGAAAAGCTTTCAAAATCAGAATTGTGCACATCATGCACACAACCATCAGCATCACCAAACTGGAAAAGATCAGGCTCTGGCACCTTTTTACAATCAGGCACCTTTTTACAATCACTTTCCTGATGTATGCTGGTTTCTTCTTCATCAGGATGAGAAACATAATCCAAGTCAAAAACAATGTCTAGATCCTGACCATACTCAAATAGATCCTCATCACCACATGTGTCATAAATGGGTGACCCTGGTGTTTCAGCTTCATCAAAGCATGCTGCTTGTTCATGGGCAACAGAACATGCATCTTCATCACCAATGGATTCAATCTGTGGAGGAGTATCAGCCTGTGTGCTTATTTCTTCTCTATCCTGAGCACAATACTCACAGTTATCTCCACAAATCCATTCAAAAAGTTGCTCATTACTATCCACAACCTCATTATTTCTTTCATGGTCAGACACCTCAACCTTGCAATGGGAGTCCTCATTAGTCCTTTCACTGGCATCCTCAATTGATATCTTTTCATTTTCACTTTTATCTTCACATGATCCCATGGTTTCAAGGTCATACTAAGGATCAAAAGGGCTGAGAAGAGGTTTAGCCTTCTGATTGGCAGACACAATAGGGTTACTGCTATTTAATTGAGCCTGCCTAGCCTCTAAGAATATCAACCTATTTTTTATCTCTTGTATTCTTTTATTCAACAGATCACCCCCCTCTTGACTGAGTATGGGATAATACATACTTGGATTCACAAAAATCTTACTCTTAGACATCATATGATTACCTAAGACCTATAACCTCCCCTGGCATCTAACTTATGCAGTAAAACAACAAATATAAATGGGAAGAAACAAGGTACCTTTTCTCATCTAGATGCAGAAATCTGAACATCTTTTATCACACAACATACATCTACCTTTCATGTGCACTTGAAACTTTCTTGCAGAGTCGCCACCTCTCCAGAGAGGACAAAATTTTCAATAGCTGAAAGCTACTTTCCAGGTTCATTCCACCAGCAGAGCCAAGCAAAACTTCACTAGAGGCTGTAAGATATCACTTTTTCTGTTTAGTCCCTAGCAGAGTCACCATTTTGTTGGTGACTCAGATGCGCACAAATATATTCTATTTTCATCAACTCTTCCCCAGCAGAGTCACCATTTTGTTGGTTTTTCTTCTGAATTAGCATCAGGGTTTGCCAGTTCTAATGCACAAGTAGATTCAGCCAACTAATATAGGAGGTTACGTGAGCTGCCTCCCCTTCACTTCTGGTTCTGCAGCACCAAGGGGGGTATCCCTATAACTCAAGATGTAACCTTCACTAGCTCAATGATAGAAAGATCTAACTTGACAACAACAAGCAGAATACTCTCATGTATGGACCAAGATCTGCATGACAGATCACAAGGTTGGCAACATTCTTGGACATATGTGTTTGGTTGGGTATGAGAGTATGTAGGGGTCCTAATCCTACTCCTACAGCTAATAGATGGAGGTGATTAAATGGGTGGACATAATGTCCTGGATGCAAGACAAGGGGTTTTGGCTCATAACTATTGACCCAGGAGCAGACTGGTGCCTATCCATTGGGCAATGGAGTCAACTAGACGTATACAACAGATGGTTTGCAACTTTCACTCAAGTTTCAGGGGGTTGGACTGATGCTTGCCTTACAAACATCACCCAAGAGTGGGTATCTAACTACCTCTACTTACAGATATCCCTGCTGACATGCAACCTTCCCCATGCTCAACCTAAAATAGTTTAATCCACTCCTTGAATGGAAGTTACAGATCAAGCATGCAGTATAGATATCTATACCCTAGAATCTATGAAACCCTTAGCAACCAGATTCAAAAGAAGGAGAATAACATGCAGCAAATGGAGACAAGCAGATAGATACATGCAATAAGCATTTTTCATATAAAATCAACATTGAAACTGAACATATGTGCAAAATACATTCATGTTGCAACTCATAAACTTCAAAATGGGATAAAACAACTAGGATCATGCCCTGTTCTTCGTTATTTACACAAAAATGCCTCAGGCCTTCAACAACCTACAAATGAGCAACACAGCCCTACTTATACAGCAAGGAGGTGCTCAGCCTTAACCACCAAGCAAACTCAAAATTTACCAGATATAGTACATTGAGAAAATGTTGCTCATCGCATTGAATGTAGCAGGTAGGGGAGGAGACAGGAAGAGATCTTGAGCCCTGTGCCACCTAGGGATTTGCATCTTCAGTCAGGTACTAGATCCGTCCACACCATCGCCCATACCTCTGCAACAACTGCCATTAATGGCGTACCAACTCGCGGCCTTGGGAAAAACATCATACTGTGCATCACAAACCTTTCCTACCAAAATGTATCATCTTGATATTTCAAATCATGCAGGATCAAAATATCCCACATGCACCCCGCGGTGACCTCCTCAATACTTTATATACTAGGTCATGAGCATATATGATGTCGGTGCTTTTGCTCTTGACGACACCAGCATAAAACCTTCATCATCATCATCCTCCAACATGAAATCTAGATACTCAATATCACCTTGACGTCAGCATCATCATCTGCATGATAACCTTACCTTCATGTGAAACATCAACCTAATATTCACCTTCATCGGCACAACCTGATGCATCGGAGGAAGATCCTCCTGCTTAGCCGATACCAAATGTCTGGCCGATGAACATCCTGATGACAGCACCATCATATCTTGCTGACATCGTCAGCATATCTTCCTATTGCGCACCTCCTCATATCCGGATGACATCATCGTCATATTTGCAAATATAGGGGGATCTCCATAAAATGACTAATGTTAGAAATATGACCCCCAGACCTTGATGGCGTCACCACCATATTCATACATTGGGATGATATTCAGAAGATAACTGGATATTTAAAATATCACCCCCACTTCGGAAATATCATGATGCAAACAAGCAGAAAAATGGATATCACCTTGACATAAGAATGGTGTCAGCATCATCAGGGTGATAAAACAACGAACATGAAGTGATAAAATAACATTAGGATGATCTTAACTAAGATCCCCCGATGTTCAAATATGATGACCCCGATGAATATCGGGTCATACTTAGAACCTTGCAGCAACATCATCAGGATGATCTTAAGTAAGATCACCCGATGTTAAGATATCACCCCGGAGCGAAAGATCAGGCTGACAGAAAATATGATGATGACCCCCATGAGAAACAATAGGGTGATGACTGGAAATATGATGATGATGACCTCCTCCTCGAAGAAAATATGATGCTACAGTTGAAAATTGCTGAGGAGGCCCAAAGACTTAGAACCTTTTTTGGATTTTTTGGGAGGGTGCCTGCATGTTTATATGCTTGAAAACTGACTGCTCATGCAGGCACCAACAGAATGGAAGTCTATTTTTAAGAGAAATGAAGGATTGTATGAGTGGTTAGTGATGCCTTTTGGACTGACAAATGCACCGAGTACTTCCATGAGCTTGATGAATGAGGTCTTGAAGAAATTCTTAGGTAAGTTTGTGATTGTGTACTTGGATGATATTTTGATTTTCAGAAGGACAAAAGAGAAACATTTGTTGCATATTAGACAAGTTTTACAGAGATTGAGAGAAGAGAAATTGTTGATAAACATCAAGAAGTGTAGTTTCATGAAGGAAGAATTGGTATATTTGGGATTTGTGATTTTTGTGGAAGGATTGAAGATGGAGCCTGAGAAAGTGAAAGCAATTATTGAATGGCCTACACCGGAGAGCATTGGAGAGGTTAGATCATTTCATGGTTTGGCTAGTTTCTACTAGAAGTTCATCAGAAATTTTAGTTCAGTTTGTAACCCTATGACAGAGACAATGAGAGGTGACAGAAAGGATTTCAAGTGGACATCGGGAGCAGATAAAAGTTTTGAGTTGTTGAAGCAAAAAGTAACAGAGCAACCTGTTTTGGCATTACCAGATTTCAATAAGGTATTTCAAGTTGATTGTGATGCTAGTAGAAATGCAATTGGAGCAGTGTTAAGTCAAGAAGGTAGACTTGTAGCATATTTAAGTGAGAAGTTGAATGATGCAAGGATAAGATATTCCTTTTATGATCAAGAGTTCTATGCCATAATTCAAGCTTGAAGAAGTGGAGACGTTACTTGTTGCCTAAGGAGTTTGTGTTGTATATAAATCATCAAGCTTTGCAGTATCTGAATAGTCAAGGAAAGTTGAATCAAAGACATATGAGATGGGTAGAGTTCGTGTAGAGTTATACTTTTGTGTTGAAGCATAGGAGTGGTAAATTAAATAAACTTACTGATGCCTTAAGTAGAAGAAGGAACTTGTTGACAGGGATGAGAGTTGAAGTGTTGGGTTTTGATGAATTGAAGAATATGTATGAGGGAGACACTGATTTTACAGAACCTTGGAAAGCATGTAAGGAACTTGTTGTGACAAATAGAAGTAAGTGGTTGGACTATTTCATTCAAGAAGATATGTTGTTCAAAGGAAGTCAGTTGTGCATACCTAGAAATTCAATGAGAGATAATTTAATCAAGGAGAAGCATAGTGGTGGATTGGCAGGACACTTTGGCATTGACAAGACAGTTGCTCTGGTAAGTAAAAATTAATTTTGGCCTCAGATACATAAGGATGTCTGGAGATTTGTGCAGAGTTGTAGAGTTTCTCAAGTTGCAAAAGGGAGTAGTCAAAACATTGGATTGTATAAACCTTTGACAGTACCGGAGAGAGCTTGGGAAGACATAAGCATGGATTTTGTAATGGGAATACCTAAGACACAGAGAGGACATGATTCAATATTTGTAGTGGTTGAAAGATTTTCAAAAATAGCTCATTTCATACCTTGTAAGAAGACAACTGATGCAGTGCATGTAGCTGACCTATTTTTCAAGGAGATTGTGAGATTGCATGGATTACCTAAGAGTATAGTTTCAGACAGAGATAGAAAGTTTGTTGGTTACTTTTGGAAGACACTTTGGAAGAAAATGAAGATAGATTTGAAGTTTAGTTCTACTTTTCATCCACATATAGAGGTAGTGAATAGGAGTTTGGGAAACTTGTTGAGATGTTTGGTTGGAGACAAAGCCAGAAGTTGGGACTTGATTCTTTCACAAGCAGAGTTTGCATACAATAATTTGGTGAGTAGGAGTACCAGAAGAACAGCTTTTGAGATTTTTACCGAAGTGAATCCTAGAGGAGTTATAGAACTGAGAGACATCAGTATAGAGGAAAAGAAGAGTGCAGAAGTAGAAGAATTTGCAGACCATATGAAGATAGTGCATAATCAGGTAAAGCAACATTTGGAGGACATGAACAGTAAGTACAAAGAGAAAACAGATGAGAAGAGAAGACATAAGGAATTATTTGAAGTTGGAAATGAAGTGATGGTGTACTTGAGAAAAGAAAGATTTCCAGTTGGGATATATAACAAGTTGAAGATGAAGAAGTTTGGACCTTGTAGGATACTCAGGAAATTTGATTCAGGAAATGCATATGAAGTGGAATTACTGGAGACATTGGGTATTTCACCTATTTTCAACATTGTAGATCTTTACCAGTATCATGAAGCAAAGTTTAGTGACAGCATGGAAGAAGACTTGAAGAAGCAGTTACCACAACAAGCACCAAAATAGATTGAATACATTTTGGACAGTAGAATTGGATATAGCACTAGAGGAAGACAATACAAAGAATACCTTGTGAAGTGGAAAGGCAGACCGGAAGAAGATTCATCTTGGATTTCTTAGGCTGAGGTGGACCATCTTGGTTCTCCCCTAGCCCTAGGAAAGTGAGGGACTCACTTTTTCAATAACCCCAGATGTCTGATACAGGAGCATCCCTGGTTCAAGAGAAATCTTGCATCAACCTAAAACATTTGCATGTCAGTTTGTTTGCATTTCAGTTCTTTCATTTTCTAGTTCAGTTCAGGTAGTTTAGCCAGTAGCAGTTTTCAGCTTGTGGTCCGGTTTTAGAATTTCACATCTTACGGATCTAGACTTAGCATCTACATTCATTCATCTACAACATATCAAGAATTCAGAGCATTTGGATTAGTTACTGAAAAGATATCGCTATCATAAGTTGACTGTTTCTCAGAGTAGAGAATTATAGTAGTTCTTGATAATTAGCTGAAGGAGAAGGCTTGCGGATCATTCCTTAACTTACGGATCTCATTGATACATCATTCAATGTCTTGTGGTTTGTGGCCGACCTTCCCCAAGGGTCCGCATGTTGTTCCATTCATTTGAGGAAGTGTTCTATGCATTTAGGTCTGACCTATATATGAACACGTTACAACTCTTCATTGGAGTTTGTAACCTTCCTTGGCCAACGTAGAGGAATCTATTGGTCTGGAAATGATATATATTGATGTAATAGATCCTTAGGTAGTCATCAAGTGGTAAGCTATTCACATAAGAAAGATCTAATAGTTAGATTTTGTGGGAAGGAGCTTCAAAGCTTTATCTTGTACATGTATGTAGCCAAGCCTGTGAGCCCTAATTGTAAGCCCACATGTGGCCGGGGGATCTCTATTTTGAATTCTATGATATACTGAATCACTGAATCTACATTTTCTTTATTCCTTTGAGTTGTTTCTGTTGTGTTTACTCTTTTTGCATAGTTTGAATAGTTCATTCCATGAACCCTCCTACCATGACTGCACCAGAGGCTCATCGTGGTTTTCATGATCACATATAGAATCTTGATCATAAAGGTTAGCATAAATAGGATTAATTTGGCTATGAATGGGACAACTTTTCTCATGAATAGGGTTATAATCATAACTATCATCTTGATCATAGAAAACATATAGGCCATGGATAGTTGGAACTTAGAGATACTTTGATCTTGATTTGGACAAGGGCTTGATGTTTCCACATGCGTTGGATTATGCTCTTAACATAGCTCTTGTTTTGTTTGAATAGAAGTGGAGTTCTCTTGGATAGGGTCTGGGTCAACAACATGAGATGGAAATGAACTCATGGGAAGAAGATTTTCAATATGCTCAAGGGGTTGTGAACCATAGAATGGGGTTGAAGAAGTGGACATGGAATTCAAAGGTTCTTTGGTAGGCTCATCAATGGATGCTTGACATGGGGATGGTTTATCCCTTGCTAGTAGTCCTTGAATCACATCCTTTGCAGGTGGAGGGGTGATGGAAGCTAAAGGCTCATGATTGGGATTAGGTGGAAGGATAACTGGGTTAGGGCTTGTGAGATGGACAATGGGATTAAATGGGCTAGGACTTGGGCTAGATGGGAGGATAAGGGGATTAGATGGAGGAAGACTAGGAGTAAGATCACATGGTGGTGCCAAGATAGGACTAGTAGGCTCATGTATTGGCATGTGATCAAATGGTGATGGAGGATGTTCATAAGATACATTGACTAGATTGGTATCTCCCTCGTCAAAAGACTTTTAGCATAGCCAGACTTAAAGATACTTGATTTATGTACAAAGGGTCACTTAGACTTTAGTCAAAGGTTATTAAGTCTTGTAGCATAGGTGGACTTAAGTCTATTAGGTCATGTTGCAAAAGTAGACTTAGGCTCACTTGATTTATGTATAAAGGGCCACTTGGACTTACATGTTCATGTTGTGGGGCCATTGATAGTCTTGTGAATGTGTTTGATGGAGAGATGAAATGGTAGAATGTGTAGGTAGAAGATCTTGGGGTATGGGTTGTTGTGGATAATGGTTGATATTGGAAGAAGTAGGGTATGGTGATGTGGCATTGTTATGAGAAGGTTTAAGATAAGGTGATGTGGAAATGATTTGAAATGGGGATGGATTAGATTGATAAGGAATAAGATAAGGTGATGTGGAATTATTATGATATGTGGATAGGTTAGATTGGTGTGAAATGGAAGGGGATGCCACATAGGAATGAGGTGGAATTGGTTAGTGTTGAATGGCTAAGGGATGATGATGTACTTGTTGGTTTTGACTAGTGGCCACAAGGTGTAGTACTTGTGCTATAAGATGTTGCATTTGAGGTGATTTGCTTGCTTGCAATTTTGGAATCATGTCTTCGGCCCTCTGAATGGTCTGTTGGTCTAGAGGTTTTGGCATTTGGTGAAGTAGGTCAATGAGCTCTTGGGCTAGGTCGTCTAGTGCTAACATGGTGTAGAATGATGTGGATTGGATTAGAAAGAGGATGAATGTGTAATGATGAGGTTAGATGACTTGGATTTATTAGGATGTGGTTGATTGGATGACAAGGATGATTTGGTTTGGAAGGATTGGATGAAGTGTAATGATTGGGAAATGTATTATGACAAGTAGGTTGAGGATGATGTGGTGATATCAAACACAAGATCTCACATACACATGCATGCACACCAAACACAATGATCAATGTGTACACCCTAGGCTAGGCAAGGATAGTATCTGTTGGCTTCCCACTTGCATTTCCCTAGCCACATCTACCTATAGCATATAGCTCCAGGAACTTGGGGCATGGGATCCCCCCTTACAGTGCACTCACTTCTCAGGCACACCAAGTTCTAGGTCCTCAAGACACGTAGATCTTGAGGTACCTTGCTATCTCTTCCATAAGACGCAAAAATGTGGGAGAGCTATTAGAGGCCTAATCAACTATCTTCTTGTACCAATAGATAGGGGTTTTTGGCTACTAAACATAGTTTTTAGTTAGGGTTCCCGTTCGGGTGGCTATACATGTGGTGATTCACTCTGTTAAGGAGGATTCTCAGCCTACAGAAGTTAGGCTCTACAAGGTTTTGGGGGAAACATTCGTCGGTATAGTGGAACAACACCTGTTGTTTGTGACTTTCGTCACAAACGCATTATTTATATAGTGGCTTGGAATGGTTTGGCTTTAACCCATTTTCGCTTCAGTCTACCCCTTCTCACAATGGGAAGGTAGACCCTCTAGAGTTAGCAATAGTTTCTCTTGCACCCAAAATCTATTGGATAGGTAGGGGGAGAGGATACTTCTGTTGCTAAATCAAGTAACACAGAGACTCAGCAAGCAAAAAAAGAAATGAAAAGTAGACACAATGAAAATAGATAGTTCATTTTAGAGCACCAAATCGAAGTGTTTGAGTTGTGGGTTCATTTTAAAACACCAAACTTAAGAGTGCCTACTTTAGTATAAAATATTTTTTAAGTCCTTGGACCGATCAGATCTACAAAGTATATGTTAGTATGTTTCTTTCTCCATTCTTTGACAAGCGTGTTTTGACAAGCTATGCAGATAAAACATTAGTTTCCAAAAAAAAATGATAGATTAAAGCTCAGAAAGTAGCTACACTTTGACTGAAAAAAAGAGAAGATAAAATGATAAAATCACCTGATCAAATCTACTCCATTGTGAAGTTCGTAGAATTACCTTTCCAACGAGTGTTTATTTGTGCAATTTCAATACCATATGCAAAAGTTATGGCAAAAAGAAAAAACAAAACCCTCTGTTGTGCCAAATGCAACATGCTACTGCCAAATGTGACTTACTGATGTACAAATGTGACTTACTGCTACCAAATGCGACTTTCTGATGTGTAAATGTGACCTACTACTGCCAAATGTGATTTTGTGTCACTCAAATGTGACTTTTTGACCCAGATGAGATTTTATGTCACTCAAATGCGACTTTTTGACCCAGATGCGATTTACTGTCGCTCAAATGTGACTTTTTGAACTAGATGTGATTTTCTATCACTCAAATGTGACTTTTTGACCTAGATGCAATTTTCTATCGCTCAAATGTGACTTTTTGACCCAGATGCAATTTTTTGTCGCTCAAATGCAATTTTTTGACCCATATGTGCTTTTCTGTCACTCAAATGCAACTTTTTGATCGAGATGTGATTTTAACCACAACCTTAACTTAGAAAATATAATTTTTAATACCAAAAATAGACCAGACGAGTAGTCCCACTGAGCGTGCCAAAATGTAATATGAAAAATCTGGATACAATGAAAGATACAACATAACATGTGATTACCTTCTTACCCAAATATTACGAATACCTCATATATCTCGAAATGATGGATGCATGCATGTTGATTGTTTGAATGATTTGATTGTTTGATTGCTCATGTTTCGCAGCACAATGATTTGATTGAGATGATAAGATTGATGAGAGAAAGATAGGTAGATGGAATAGATGAGGGTTGATGGATGAGAGGTAGAATTTCGACAGAGTAATGACACTTAGAAGATTTATCCATGCAAATGGCATGGTTGTGAGTGAATTTATAGGGAAAGATGAGAAAATGGAAGGAAGAAACTTCCATTTTGTGAGCAATAATTGAATTAGAAAATTTCTATGCAACTTGGGAGATAAAAATGGAAGGTGGATGAGTGATTTGGGAGATATAATTGATAAGGTGAAAGAGATGAGTTGAGAGGAAATTGGAAAGTGAAAGAGATGAGTTGAGTCATCTCAAGAGATGGATATGGTAAGGTATTATTTAATTTATGATGCATGTGAGGATTAAAATAAATAAATAAAATTATTTATTTATTTTAAGAGGAAAGGGGATAAAGTGATAAATTGAAATAAAATAAAAGATTTATTTTATTTTAACAAAGAGGAAGGGGGATTAAATAAATAAATAACATTTATTTATTTAATAATGCGAAGGGATGGACAAATTAAATAAATGTTAGATTTATTTAATTTTTTAGAGGAAGATTCTAGATTAGGTGATGATATGGGGTATCTAGGGTAAAAATGCTATCAGATGCCTAGATGATGCAACGTTGTGACAAGGTGGACAATTTTGGGTGTCTACATCAATGATTGGTGGACTATTATACCTAACTACTACTAGACCAGATATCATGCATTTAGTTTGTCTTGTGGCTAGATTCCAAGAAGATCCCAAAGAATCACATGTTACAACAATAAAAAGGATATTTAGATACTTGAAAGGCACTCCAGATTTTGGCTTATGGTATCCCAAGGATATTGATTTCTCTTTGAGTGCATATATAAATGCAGATTGGGTAGGATGTATAGATGATAGAAGTACAAGTGGTGGTGCTTTCTTTCTTGGAAGAAGACTAGTCTCATGGTTGAGTAAAAAGAAGAATTCAGTATCATTATCTACTGTAAAAGCAGAGTATATTGCAACAGTATCTTGCTGCACACAGGTGTTGTGGATGAAGCAGACATTGAAGGATATCAAAGTATCATATGATGAACTACTAGTACAGAAACAACAATATATGATTAAAAAAACTACTAAAAACTACTTATAAATGACTAAACATGGTCACGTGACCATTAGTAGTTTATTTCCAGTCATTTATAATGCAACCGAATTGATGACTAAACCATTTCTAGTCATTTATTGGTTGTTTTGATTGATTGATTTCGTAGTATATTTAGTCATTAATTTAGTCATTTTAATCATTATTTTGTTGTCAACTGGTCATATATTTAGTCATATTTATTCACTAATTTCTGCCAATTGATAGTATATTTAGTCATTTTAATAATTGACTGATATTTGAGGATTTAAACATAAAACATAGAAATACACATCAATCATCAATTGCACACAGTAAGACAACTATTGAGAAGGCAAAATCACTAGACTTTATTAAAAGAAAGGTGTTCTTACAACTTGTACAAGTCTGAAATATCTATCTTGCTTGAAAAATGCTTAGAAATAGAGTATTACAATATTTATTTTTAGTCACAAGACTGAAAATCTGAGTTACAATGCACATAAATGACAAGAAAGAACCTTCTCCAAGCTTACAATGCTTTACCAAAAAGTGAACTATTAATAACTGATTCTCTACCAGCCTAACTACTTCCACAAGTCATCTAATCCACCCCATCAGTCTAGCACTTGTCCTTCTTGACTGCAACCAAAGGAAATGCATTGTCATATGTAGTTAGGTCTATGATAGGATGATAATGTGAAACATGGACTAGATCAATCTTCCTTAATGAAACATCATTGTATTCTTGTGTCTTGTATTGTCATCAACATTGCTTATGGGACATGTTTTTATTGAGTTTGGAGATATTAGTTCCTCTTAGGGCATGGAATCAGATTCTTCCTTTAATGCATCTTCAAAAGCCTCTTTATGAGTCTAAACCGTTCACTTACCCTACCTCTATTACATTGGACACTTGGCAGGCAGTCATATTTAGTGTCCTTGGTCTTCACTCATTGTGGTGACTAAATTGTGCATACTTGCTTTCTAGATTATTGCCTTGCAACTTTCATAGACTTGCCTTTTAATGCTAACACTACAGTCCTCTGTTCCTTTGCTCATGCCACTGAAACCATGCTTACTATGCATGTATCCTTGGGAACCATTGACCATTGCCACTCACCATGAACATCTTACCTCTGTGCACTCATTATCTCTTTGTTATAAAATAGTCACTCATAAGTATACAGAATTTAGACTTTCATTTGTAGACTATCATAGGCTTATGAAACTGTCATATTCTTGCAACTATACTTCCATGTAGAATATATGCCTTGTAATAATAGCATTATTAGTGGCTGTCCTTTTTTCTATTTAAGACTTCTATAAATTTATCTACTAGTTGCTTCCAAAGTCTTGATGAAATGCGAACATCATCACCTTATGACTGTAATCTTCTTCATTAATCTTTGTACATTGCCAACTGCCCTTCCTTTCTCAAAAACTAACACACCACCCTTGATCACAATAGCTTAAGAATCATCTCACTTTGTCTATGGAATGAACTGTGTACTTTATCTCTTGCTCACTATCATTTATACTCCTTGAGTCTTCATGACATCTCATATATGAACCTCTCTCCTTTATGAAGTTCTCTCATTTATACTCCTTGAGTCTTCATGACTGAAAATTGATCGTGTCCCATATATGAAGCTCGCTCCTTCAATGTAGCTAACAATAACCCTAGAATCTTTCCTCCTTTATATGCAATGTGCCATCTGATATGAGCAATAGGGTGCTGCCTTTTCCACCATGAATGAAGTTGTGCCTCAATACAACCAACAAAATTACTATTAGTCTCAATTTAGAAAGAATAAAAGTGCATTGTATATTGCAAGTTTACAAAAGTAAGTTCAAACACAACATAAAGATAAATCAATTAAAAAATTGTAGCCTTGTCAACAAATGCCTTAAATAGAGTGTTCAACATAGGCTTGAAATAGTTTTTAGTACCAGTGAATTTCTCAACCAAATCCCCAAGATTAACTTCTATTAGCCATTCACCATATAAAGTAATGATAAAAATATGAATAAGTGAAAAATACTTCTCAAATTCATTTAAATGTATAGCAAGGCTCTTTTCAACTAAACAAAATTTAACTCATCTGAAGATAATAGGAAAGTAAGAATAATTCAACAAGAATCATTGATACTTCACAACTTGAAATGTTTGATCAGAAAAATTTCTAATACCAACCAAACAATATTTTGATACATACCCTAATCAAAAAAATAAGCTTAACATCAATTAAATACCATCTAGCAAAGGAGAGAAGACTTTAAAGGTATAATTTAACTAGCCTCTGACAAAGGGTACTCAAAAACGACATCCTTCCCACAAAATTTTCTGTAAACCCCAGTAAAGGTTTCCAACTTGTATTCTGTGTTATTACACTCCTTAGGATCTAGATAGACCTGAAAAATGGGAAATTACTTAGCTAGTCAAAGTTGAAGATGCACAGATATAGCCTAGAACAAGTCTAAAGAAATAGATATACATGTTTCTTTATCACCAATCATCTTACCTTCATTATCTTGGTGCCATCAACACGTTATCTAACTCGCTTGCCAATAATCTCTGCAGGATAGACAACATCTTCCAAGGTGGCCTCATGGACAGCAGTCAATGTTAGAAGAAAATGAAGTAAATATGCCATTGTTCACCGTGCATTAACAATATAACTAGCCTTTGAATGATCTTTCTACAAACCTTAGTGGGATCTTTACAAATATTTGCACAGGAGTAGGATAAGCTTTCATAAGTTTCACAAAGGTTAAAGTTATGCAGACCTTAACCTAGTTCACAGAGAGGTCTTCTTAAGATTTGATGCACCAGAATAGATACCACACACTATTTTGATACCCTTTTAATGATCCTCTATTATCCCTTTACAAACACCTTAATATTTTATAAAAATTTTATATAGCATCATATAATTATAAGAAAATAGAGGTATCAATACAAAACTCCACAAGATATCAATACAGTGCTTATGATTTCTTCCATCAAAGCATAAAAGGATAGAGAAATTTTGTCAGATGTTGTAGTGGCAACTGCCCTAGTAGACATGAATACAAAATGTGGAAACATAGATCAAACACGTGAACTATTTGACAAAATGCCTCAAAGAAATGTGGTCTCATGGACTGCAATGATTGCAGGATATGCATAAATTGAACTTTTTGAGAAGACTTTAGAAACTTTCAAGAAAATGCAATTGGTAGGTGTAAATCTAGACTCCACAACATTTTCCAGCATCCTCCCTGCCTATGCCAAAATGGGAGCTTTAGAACAGGGTATGGACATCCATCAAAGCATGAAGGATAGAGGAATTTTGTTAGATGTTGTAGTTGTAACTGCCCTGGTAGACATGTATGCAAAATGTGGAACCATGGACAAGGCGCGTGAATTGTTTGATAGAATGCATCAAAAAATATGGTCTCATGGACTACAATGATTGCAGGATACACACAAATTGGATTTTTTGAAAAAGATCTAGAAACTTTCAAGCAAATGCAATTGGCAGGTGTAAAGATGGACTGCACAACCTTTGACAACATCCTCCCTACCTATTCCAAAATGGAAGCTTTGGAATAGGGAATGGGCATCCATCAAAGAATAATGGACGGGGGGATTTTGTTAGATATTACAGTTGGACAGAATGCCTCAAAGAGATGTCATCTCTTGGACTTCAATTATTGATGGATATGCACAAAATGGATTTGTTGGAAAGGCTTTACAAACTTTCAAGCAAATGCAATTGGCAGGTGTAAAGCCAAATTCCACAACCTTTGCCAACATCCTTCCTGCCTACACCAAAATATGAGCATTGGAACAAGATATGGACATCCATCAAAAAAGTAATGGATAGAGGAATTTTTTCAGATGTTGTAGTTTCAACTGCCCTGGTAGACATGTATGCAAAATGTGGAAGCATTGACAAGGCATGTGAACTGTTTGGCAAAATGCCTCAAAGAGATGTCATCTCATGGAATGCAATGGTTGTAGTATATTCACAAATGGATTTGTTGAAAAGGCTTTAGAAATTCCAAGAAAATGCAAATAGCAGGTGTAAATCCAAATTCAACAACCTTTGCCAGCATACTCCCTGCCTGTGCCAAAATGGGAGCTTTGGAATAGGGTATGGACATCCATCAAAACATAATTGAAGGGGGATTTTTGTCAGATAGACATGTATGAAAAATGTGGAAGTATAGATAAGGCACGTGAACTATTTGATGGAATGGCTCAAAGAGATGTCATCTCTTGGAATGCAATGATTGCATGATATGCACAAAATGGATTTTGCACAGATGCCCTCAAAATATTTGAATTAATGAATCACTCTGGAACATATCCTAACATTGTAAACTCTAATCTAATGGGCCGACCTTCATTTTCCATGCATACAGATTAAGGTAAAATCTAATGGGTTGACCTGTACAACAGTTGTCGTCTCTAATGCAACAATTTGACTGATAGCACTTCTACTTTCAAAAAATCTTGTAATCTGGTCAATAGCAACCTTCAAATACTGATACATAAGAATGTTACAGATAGAATTATGTCAAAGGAAATTTTCCCTATGGTTGATAGTAAACATTAGAATAACAAAGCTATAATCATTAAGAAGCCTAGGGTAGTGAAAACATACAGTCATGTAACATGGGGAAGCTTTGGCAGCTAAGCTCCAATCTACCTGCCTATCAAAAGGCATATATGAAAATGTTGCATTGAATGACTCTTCTTTAGTTGTAATCTACAAGCAAAGCAAGACAACCTCACTTTTCACAATTGGTGGATGAATTTCGTGATAATTTAACAATCATTTCATAAACAAAAATTACAAGGTAGTTTCATAAAAGAAAATTGTAAAACCTAATACAACATCAACAAGGAGCCCCTCAAGAGATCCTAGCTGGTAAGATTGCAACTTTAGATTAAAAAAATTAGTATCTAGGAACAGTTTAATAGAGCAATGAAGTCCTTCACAAGATAGTTTAGTAAGGTTGTGCCCATCAAATATCAACTTTGAAGCATTGTGTTGCATGTGAACCTCAAGAAGAGTATGAATTACATTCAGTTTTCCTTGACTTGGAAAAAAGGGACTCTATGTATGCTCCTTGTAACCAATAAGTTCATTCAATTGTTTCACTTCCTCTTCTGTTAAGTTCCTTGTCTCACTTCCATTATTATTCTTACCATTCTGGGAACCCCTGAAAAGAGAGATGAAGAAATATCAAGCATAAGTATCTGGTAAAAACTTATCAAGAAGAATAAAAATAACATATTAAACATGATACAGATGAAGCTTAAATAACCAACTGACCAAATTGCCACCAGTTTTTTTGTACACAGAGAAATAGATTTATCTTCTAAAATACTCCTCAACCTTTGAAAGCTTCCTTCTTGCCTGTGTGTGAATTGAAGCTTTGGATGAGGATATGAACATCCATCAAAAGCATATTTGGAAGTGGATTTTTATCAAATATTGTAGTTGCAAGTTCCACTTCGGATCACCAAAGCCTTCACAAAAACTTTTGCACTTTATAAAATGTCATTGTATGCCTCCACCACAACACCACATGATTTTTTGTTGGGCCCCATGGTGATGTGGGAAAAGCATGTTGATTCACCCACTCTCCGACAAACTCTTCAAGTTATGCCAGCGGTGATGTAGGAAAGCCTTTTCTCAAGTCATGGTGGTCAATATGAATGTTTTAAGCATGGGTTCTTGTAGAAGAGCTTGTATCTTATCTGTGGGCACATTTGGGATGGTCATATTTTGCTCCACCAATATAATGAATCAAAGGTACAACAATACACTCCTCTACCTTAAATCTTTGAGATCTCACACATTATGCTCAAGGCATCATATGTTGACTGCTTCAAGCTCTTTCACTATGCATTCCAAGGCTTATCATTGTTTGATGCCTAGGTTATCTATTATTATGACTTATCCTTAGAACTTCATCCCCTTTCCTTCATCCCTTGGTTGTTCTAATGCGTTTGACTGTGACTAGATTCATGAGTGAATGTTGCTCCCTTTTGATCACAGTATCCCTAAAGGACTGCTCTCTTAGTATTATTTCTATTGTGACTATGGATTATCACTATTGCTCTAGACATATCCTTTTGATATCTAATCAGTGACCACTACCACACTCATGATAGATTGTGCCTACTCTATCCTCACATAAACTCTATCACAGGTTTTTGATAATGAAATCCCTTTCATGGTTTTCAACACAAGAGATAATTCAAGACATGCAACATAGTCTACAAAAGGATAATGAGAGAAGGTAGTCAATGGTTCCCAAGGATACAAGCATAGTAAACAAGGTTTCAATAACACGAGTAAAAGAACAAAGGACTCCAGTTTTATCATTAAAAGGAAAATATGTGAAGTTGTAGGACAATCATCAAGAAATACAAGTGTTATTGACAATGAAGGTAGGTAGTACAATACGAATCCATGTGATAGTCTCACAAGTACAAGACCAAGGAAAAATTATAGAAGAAATGTTACCTTAAGTCACCATCACAAGACACAATCACCTTGACACAAGATAATGAGTCACAATCACCTCATACAAAGATAGTTCATGCAAAAAGGCAGATCTAGGACAAATAATGGACATTATTAGGCAGACTAATCAAAAGAGTAGAATCTTCATATGAGGCCATCTATGGGTTTGAATACCATAGATTGAGGAAAGTTTCTACCCTGTATAAACCTACCTTCACTTTGTTTGATAGCGCATATGGATATTGAGAATTGTAATGGCAGTGAGTTGAGGTGGAAGACATTGTACACCAGGACAATGGGAAAATCACAATCTTGTGGAGCTAAAGTATAGATCAGACTTGTGAAGAACACTCCAGGAAGGTAGAAAGTAGGAACTCTGATGACGGTCCACAATGGTTCTTTGAAGGACAGAGAATCCTAAAGACATTAAGATGAACATGACCAATGTCCTCAATAGTACTAAAAGATTAGAGGTTTAGCTGACTTAGAAGATAGTTTAGTAAGAGAAAGTTAAAGCCTTTGGAAGATATAGTGACATAATGATTTAAGGGCCTATATAATGGATGTAGATCTTTTCAAGGTATATCTTGCATGGAAGGATAGTATGGTAATGAGTCTCATTAACAAGAAGATAGATATCATAAAGGAAAAGTTGCAAGTCAAAGATCATGGGGAGAAATGCCATATGAGGACAGGATAATCACAAGGACAATCATGGCTTATAAGGGTAGTCATGATGACTATAATCAAGAGTATAGGTGGACATTTGTCACATGACTGTACAGTCACTTAAAATTTGCATATCACAGTCTTTAAAGTTCATCATGCCATGTGACATCTTTAAAGGATAGTTTGAGTGCATGAATACAAGATGTGTAAATAAAGTCATATGAAGGTGGAGTATGGTTCTTGGCATAAAGGATATCTCTTTGAAGTGCATGATTGATAGTGCTGGTTGTAGTTTTCACTTTCTTTTCTTGGAACTCTGTTAATTCATGACAAGTTATCTGTGATGTTCTTGGTTTTTTGAAGCCATTAAAAGGTGTAAGATGGTAGGAGATAGCATATCATCTCTACATAGTGATATGAAGGTGAAAGAGTTTGTAAAAGAGTAGTAACATAGACTCACTATGAGAAAGCCAGAGATATGTATAGTGAGATCATCAGTATGGTGATATTTGTAAAAGGCTTCAAGTCAATAATTCAACACAAGACTAGAAGTTTTGTTTATTGACATTGAATCAAAAGGATATAACCATCCCTTGCAACATAGGATTTAATTTCATTTTCTAAGCAAAAGGTTTTTGGTGACAACATTCAAGAGAAGAGAAATAAATAATGCCATGTAGATGATAGGGATATGAAGTTATTAAGGTCACAATAAGTGTGTAGGGATACATGAGAAAGTGCTCTTAAACCATGAAATGAACTCGGTCAAAAGGCAAGGGTAGGATAGTCTGAAATGCATAACATGGAAGCTTATAGGCCTTTCATGAGAAATGGTATAGAAGGTAGAAAAACTATGTTTCAAAAGGACCATGCAAGGGCAGTGATCATATATAAATCATAAGGGCTTTTTTATGCCAAAAGACAATTAATACTTAGAATGAGTCCAGTGATGAATGATGACAAGAAGTTTGCATATGATTCATCACCATGACAGTGTCAAGTGCAAGCTACATGGACAACTCTTAGCTATACCTTGGATTATGAGAGGTTCATGAAGACATGAAAGAAAAGTTTTGAAGAGTACAATGCTTTAACAAATACAGTCATGTTACAAATGGCAAAGGCTTTCACCATGAAGGTCTCTTGGAGCATTCAATAGTGGTATACCCATTAACAAAGGGAAATGAATTGTGTATAAACATTTATAAAAAGGTAGATTACAGATAATAAAAGATGGTTATAAGACATAAAAGATGATAGTTGTTGTCAATGGATATAAGGGCAATCCATATGCAAATGATACTCTCTATGACTGTAATAAATAGGACAAGTACCATGAAGCTAAGGGAAAATCAAGAACTAGGGACAGTTACTATAACCAATGGATAAAGGCAAAATTTTATGAGGATAGTTAGCTCATACATGATAGTAAATATGACCTTAGTCATAGTTGAAGCTAGCATAAGTGCATATCAAGTAATTGCATTGAGATTGACCTCATTGAAATAGGATAGTCGTGGTTATCAATAATTATATAATATGAAGGGATAGAGCACAATTATCTTGAAGACTTTTAAACTACCATCTTCAGATATGAATGACAGTCATGAAAGATCAATCATGAAGGATTCATGGGACAGTTATAGCCACATGACAATGGGTGATAAGGGAGATCTAAAATGCTTGTTTATTTAGGTAGAAAAGGATGGATAAAAATAAAGAGAAGCTATAGTCATGATAATTTAGACAAAGAAAACACGCAATGGTAGGTTACTTTTGAACACCCACATCAAACCCTAATGAGATTTGTCTCGAGCATTTATTTTCAAACAAATAGATTTGAGGACAAAACCTCGTAGATTGTTAGTAACTAGAGGACAAAACCCCTACTAGTTTGTAAATGTCCAAGGATGAAAACCTATTGGCCAAAGAAGTGGTTCTCACCCGTAGGTCATGGCTGAATTTTAATGGTGGTCAACATTGGTGATATCAAGATAGTAAAACATACATATTTCTATTTATTTGTCATTATTTTCCTTATAGAGACATACATATTGCCATTCATAACCAGGAAAACTCCTCATAACCAGTAAAACAAATTGACACTTCAACAATGAGACTAATGTCATGTCTTAAACATATCATGACCTGTGATCTTCTCAAAAGATCTGCATTGTGATATGAAAGTATCACCTATGAAGGTGGTTGTTTTCCTAATAAGAGATTTGACTTCCTAGTTTGGGCTTATAATAGGGATAAAACCTTCATGAGGAGACAAGCAAGCTCTTCCTCAAAACTTCAAACAAAACTAAAAACCCTAACGGCATAGAGTATACCTGGAAAGAGGTGAGGATGAAGGCTTCCAGGAAAACCTTGAATATTATCTCAACATGGGCATGATCTATCCTCAAAACCTTGGACAATCTCCTCATGCATACAACATGTCTTCAAACCCTTGTGAATCTATGCAGTGTGGATGAATTCAAAGCCAACAAAGAAAGGTTTCTTTAGAGCAAACCCAATGTGCCTTTATTCTAGATCTTCTCAACAACGTGGATAGATGTTGGTGCAACCAACTACTAGTTCTATGTCATGCCCTTGAAAAATATTTGGACTTCTTCTAACCAGCAAACTAAAAAACCCTTAAGCTTCCTCTTGTTACGTGGTTCAATAGACATAAGGAAATGAAAATTCTCTTTTTCATTGTTTGGTGCCCAAAAAAAAATTGTCTTTCACTTTCTTTTTTATTACTTTCCACTTTATTTTCCACTTCTCCTTTTTTTACCTGATGATCAAATTAGTCACTTACAATGTGTTGGTGCCTGCATGAGTAGTCAGTTTTCAAGCATTTGAACATGCAGGCACCTTCCCAAAAAATTCAAAAAGTTCTAAGTCCTTGGGCCTCTTTAGCATGTTTCAACATCAGCATCATATTTTTTCGAAGGAGGAGGTCGTCATCATCATGTTTCTGGTCATCACCCTTTTGTTTCTCACAGGGGTCATCATATTTTCTGCCTGCATGATCTTTCCCTGGGGTGATATTTTAACATTGGGTGATCTTAATCAAGATCATCCTGATGTTGGCGCTATGAAATTTCTAAGTATGACCCACTTTTCATCAGGGTCATCATATTTGAATATCGGGTGATCTTTGTTAAGATCACCCGATGTCATTTTGTCACCTTATGTTTGTTCAACATCAGGATGCTGCTGAGGTCATGTTTCTGCAGGAGTGATATCCACTCGATCTTTGCCTTCATCTTTTTCTCTGCAGGATGATATTTTCAATATCGGGCGATATTCCAATATCGGGCGATATTCCAATATTGGGCGATATTCCAATATCGGGTCATCTTCTGGATATCACCCTTGCTCTAAATCTGACGATGATGTCATCAGGACATTTGCGGATATGGTGATGAGGTTTGTTATTAGGGAGATATCCGCCTGTCGGCTTCATCATCTTCCGAAGGAGGGGGTGATATTTCCAAATATCAGTCATATTCATACATCACCCCAATGTTACAATGGAGCTACAGTGCTACCTGATATTCTTGTGGGGGGTGATATTTCAAATATCAGGTCATCTTCCAAATATCACCCTACCCTAATATGATGATGATGTCACCCCAATCTTTCGAAGGGGTCATTTTCTAAGTTGTTCAATCCGACCTGATATTTCTTGAGTTGAAGAGGTCATCATCATCATCCAGTCTATAGTGCACCCTCATATTTCTATGTCAGGGTGATATTCTGAATATCACCCTTGTTCTAAACATGACGATGACATCATCAGGACGTTCATATATCAGGGTGATATCTTTTATCTGGGTGACATCAGCAGGATTTTTGAGCATCCAAAGGGTGCATGCAGTAGAAGACATCAGCCAGACATTTGGTATCGGCAAGGTAGGAGGATCTTTCTCCGATGCATCAGGTTGTGCCGATGAAGGTGATTATCATGCGGCTAATATTGCAATATGATGCTGACATCAGGGTGATATTTTGAGTAGCTGGATATCATGCTGGAGGATGATGATGATGAAGGTCTTATACTAGGTGCCATCGGGAGCAAAAGCACCAACATCATATATGCTCACGACCTAGTATATAAGGTGATGAGGAGGTTACCATGGGGTGCATGTGGGATAATTAGATCCTGCATGATTTGAAATATAAGGGTGACAAATCTTGGTAGGAAACGGTTGCGATGCACAGTATTCTGCATTTCCCAAGACCACGGGTTGGTGCACCATTAATGGCAGTTGTTGCAGAGGTATGGGCGATGGCGTGGACAGATCTAGTACCTAATTAAAGATGTACATCCACGGGCGATGGCGTAAGGCTCGATAACCTTCCCCTATCTCCTCCCCTACCTACTGCATTCAATGCGATGAGCACCATTTTCTCAATGTACTGTCTCTGGCAAATTTTGAATTTGTCGGGTGGTTAAGGCTGAGCACCTCCTTGTTGTATAAGTAGGGGTGTGTTGCTCATTTGAAGGTTGTTGAAGGCCTAGGGCATTTTTGTGTAAATAACAAAGAATAGGGCATGTTTCTGGTTGTTCTATCCCATTTTGGAGTTTATGTGTTGCATCATGAGTGTATTTTGCAAATATTTTCAGTTTTAATGTTGATTTTATATGAGAAATGCTTATTGCATGTGTCTATCTGCTTGTCTCCATTTGCTACATGTCATCCTTCTTTTGAATCTGGTTGCTAAGGGTTTCATCGATTCTAGGGTATAGATATCTATACTGCGTGCTTGATCTGTAACTTCCATTCAAGGAGTGGATTAAATTGTTTTAGGTTGAGCATGGGGAAGGTTGCATGTCAGCAGGGATATCTGTAAGTAGAGGCAGTTAGATACCCATTCTTGGATGATGCTTGTAAGGCAAGCATCAATCCAACCCCCTGAAACTTGAGTGAAAGTTGCAAACCATCTGTTGTATAGTCTAGTTGACTCCTTGCCCAATGGATAGGCACCAGTCTGCTCCTGGGTCAGTAGTTATGAGCCAAAACCCCTTGTCTTGCATCCAGGACATTATGTCCACCCATTTCATCACCTCCATCTGTTAGTTGTAGGAGTAGGATTAGGAACCCCCTACATACTCTCATACCCAACCAGATACATATGTCCAAGAATGTTGCCAACCTTGTGATCTGTCATGCAGATCTTGGTCCATACATGAGAGTATTCTACCTGTTGTTGTCAAGTTAGATCTTTCTATCATTGAGCTAGTCAAGGTCACATCTTGAGTTATAGGGATACCCCCCTTGGTGCAGCAGAACTAGAAGTGAAGGGGAGGCAGCTCACGCAACCTCCTGTATTAGTTGGCTAAATCTGCTTGTGCATTAGAACTGGCAAACCCTGATTCTGATTTAGAAAGAAAAAAACCAACACAATGATCAAATTAGTCATTTATTTAGTCACTAGAATTTAATCTTTTTTAGTTGTCGTGACTAAAAGTTTTAGTCACGTAGTCATTTATTTGCCAAATTCTACTAGTGAACCTATTCCTATCTCATGTGATTATACAAGTGCTATCAACATTTCAAAGAATCTGGTAATGCATTCAAGAACAAAGCATATTTCAATCCAGTATCACTTCCTAAGAGAGAAGGTTGTAGAGAATGAGGTAAAATTGGAATATGTGCCTACTAAGGATCAAATTTTAGATATGTTTACAAAGTTTCTTCCTAAGGATACTTTTGAGTATCTCTAGTAGAAGTTAGGGGTTATTGCCCCTCCTTTTAATTAGATGCATAAGTGGGTACATCTGTTCGAGAAGCATTTCAAGATACATTCTTTGTCCTGGACTGATGCTGTAAGATACCTCTCAGGGGGAGTAGGTAGTGGTTTTGCTGGTTCGTGCAGTCAGATGGAGCATATCTTATGCCCCTAAGGGGGAAAGTGCAGAAAAGTGAAGATAGTGGAGTGAGAGCAAGTGCATGCTAGTGTTACAAGTGTTTCCATTTTCCATTGATGTCAAAGGGGGAGAGAGTTAAAGTGGCTAAAAAACCATTGTGTAGGAAATATTGTGCAAGAAAGTGCGTGAAGAGTAAGAGTTGCTCCAGTCAGGGGGAGTACTACTGAGCTTCTGATTGATTTCTTTAGGTCTTAAAGGTTTTTCAGAAAGTTGGTGTTGACATCAATGACAAAGGGGGAGATTATTGGAAACTTGTTGGTGTTGTCATTGATGTCAACCTGTAGCAAGTAATTCACTTGGTTTCCAAGTGCTTTTGAGAAAATTTAAATTAAAAGGTGTGCAATGTGACAGAGGTGTGTTCAGTGTTGTGCTCTACATTTCTTCATAGTTAAAGATATGCTTGTGTAGTTTGGAAGTTTTGATCAGAGGTGTTCAGAGGTGTTATATCCAGAGTTTCAAGTTCTGGATCATGTAGTAGTGGAAGATACGTTTGACAGAGTGTTTTTTTGTGTAGAAGTTTGTCTGGGAGAAATGAGATTGCTCCACATTTCTCGGCATTGAGGTTCCTTGTTTTACAGATCTAGGAACATGCTTATATTCGCTGTATCTACCTTCCCTAGAAGTTTCTAGTCTTGGATTGCTCCACAAACTTAGTTCTTGTATTAGATTTCTATATTAATTTATCCTGATGTGCAGAATGAGGACATTCTTTGTTTCAGATGATTGCGATAGTGTTGCAGAAGATTCTAATGATTTTGGAATATGTTGGAAAGGTGTGTGGATGTTTTTGAGTATTTATTTGTTATCTGCATGATGCTCTTGGACTTGGAGAGGTGTGCATGTAGTCTCTTTCTATGTTAGTTCAGGTTTGGTCAACCTAGCTTGTTAGCACTATTTGTAGAAGTACCTCATGGATTGTGGATGTGATAAGTGACATGGTGATACAGATTTAGATCCTAGCTAACCCTTGGCATGGTCCACCTTCACTTCTTTCCACTGTGGAAGTGTTTGGTGCCGACCTATTTTGGTGTCGCACATTTGAGGTGCACACGTTTCATTAAGGCCAACCTAATTGAGATTGTTTTAGGTCATGGACAGTATAAATGCAATATGAAGTTGAGTGGAGAAAGGTATAGAAGATGAGGCAAATGTGAATCAAGGGTGGTGAATTGACTGCAAGCTTAAATGCTTATGACTCTTGGATGCAATGAGTAGAAGGTGTTCGCATTTTAGTTTGCTTGAAGTTGCTGGAGGCAGTGAGCCAAAGGTTGCGGATGGCATAAAGTTGCAGTGGTGGATTTATCCTATTTCTTTGAGATAGTGAATCTCTTTGTAACAATCCTTTTCTATTCTTCTCCCTTCTAGATAGTGAGTCCTTTTGAAAGTGAGCCTTTCTTCTGAGTAGTGAGCCCTTGGTAGTGAGCCTACTTGTATTCGGTATTGCTATTCATATATATGTGAGCTAATCCTCACCATGGTTTTTCCCTTCTTGGGTTTTCCATGTAAATATGGTTTTCTTATGTGTTTGAATGTGTTTTCATTGATGCTTCATATGTTTACATTTTGTTAATACATAATAAGAGTTTGAAGATTGGAATGACATTGAGGGTTTAATGTTTTAATGTACAACTAATTCACCCCCCCTCTTAATTGTCCTGTGCATTCTAAAAATTATAATTTTTGTAATAATAATACTAAGTTATACATACTTATAAATGACTCCATTTCATCCCCCAAAAGGTGAAGTAAAATTGTTTTTTTGTTTGCATTTTGATAGGTGTGGAGAAGACTCTATCGAGGGTTTACTTTAAGCCCAAGGGGTTCTATCCAAGGAGGTTTGATCTAACCCCCTTCAATCAAAAACTGTTATATGGAACCCCTCTAGGATTAAATCATTATTTTTTTTTAAAATGTGATTTTAGGAAAAAATTAGGATGTCCCACAAGTGGGACACACTATTGTGCAATCAACCAACAAAGGTTTTTTGTATTAATCTAGGATTGAGTGGGAGATTATGAAGGAAAAGATCTTATTGCAATAAAAATGCCAAGCACATCAAGGATAGAGATGGAGAAGTTCTCAAGCACAAAATTTTAGCTTTTGAATCTCAAGATGGATAATATGCTCATGGATAGAGATTTAGGGGCTACAATATTTGGATCAAAGCCTACCACAATGAAACAAGAAGAGTAGGACATGTTGGACTAAAAATCTAAGGGTCTCATTAGACTCTATTTGTCTAATTTAGTATTGTTGAATGTAGATGAAGAGACTACTATAGTGAATCTTTGGAAGAAGCTAGGTGGGATTTATGAGGCTAAATGTTTAATAAACAATTTTTTCCTAAGAAATAAGTTGTATACCCTTAGGATGGAGGATGGTGGTTATGTGGCCAAACATCTAAATGCTTTCATTATGATTGTGACCCAATTGTACTCTGTTGGAGTGAAGATGGAGGAGAATCAACGTATGATTTTGCTATGTTCTTTACTAAATTCATGGGAACACCTTGCTAGTGTTATTGGAATCACTACCACCAAGATGAAAATGGATAAGGTGGTGGCATCATTACTTTCTAAAGAGATGTGAAGAAATACATCCAAATTTGTTAAGGCACTATCTATTTGTGGAAGATAGAAAGAGAATGGCAAAAGAAGCACAAGAAGTAAGACTAGTCTAGATCCAAATCTATGATAAGACCAAAGAAAAATATTGGAATTGTAGCAAGCCTAACCACTTTAGAAAAGACTACAAGGAGGAGAAAAAGAATAAGAAGAGTAATTTTGATGATGAGTCTAAAAAGCCCTCCTAGGATGATGATGATTCATTTACCATGGCCTTGGCTTCACATGCATAAGATGGCACATGGTCAATAGAATTCTATGTTTCTTTCCACATGACCTCACATCAGAATTGGTTCTCAAAATATGAAGAAGATGATAGTGGGAATGTGTACCTTGGAGATGACTCTCATTTGAAGATTATTGGTCATGAAAGAGTCCTAATTCAATTTCTTGATGGAAAATTGAAAGGGATTAATGGTATATTCCATATCCCTAGTTTTTCTTGGAACCTACTATATGCAAGGGAAAGTGAACCATAAGAAAAAAGTTAAAACATAATTAACCTACTCTATTCACAATCCTATGCAATCTCAAGATTAGACCAGAAAGGAAATTCAAACTAAATCAATTACACCCATAAACATGAATCTCATTTGATATGTCCTAAGCTAATTGCTAATTTTGTTAGATGTTTAAGTACTCACTGTTATGTCATAAAATGTCCCCCTAGGACTTTTACCTCCTAAGTTTACCTCCTAGGTCCCCTTAGATTAATCATGCATGTGTAAAACTTGTCCCGAAGCAAATTCCCTTGAAAACCATGTCAAATGGGGCTTAAGGGGCCACTCTAATGCTTAATCATGACCAAAAATAGGCCCCTAGACTTGGGCGCATGTACCCTAGTCCAGACCTATTTTGTCGGGATGCAAATTTAAAATGTTGTAAAAGTGACCATTAAAAGGTTTCTCTTTATCTGCTTTGTCAATTTAATTTTATGAATGTTAGTGGGAATGCATATATAAACATGTTTAGGACTTCATTTTAACAAGATTTGATTAATGCGAACTTATGATCATCAAGCAAAGAGCTTTCAAGGAATTCATTATGTTGCAGAGCAGTATTGTGTTGTGTTTGTATGTGTTTGTTGTAGATTTGGCTCCGTCAACTCATTTCCTCATGATGTGAAGACATTTCATCTCCATGAGGGTTTACACTACTAAGGTGATATCTACTTTGTGTTTCAATAAATCAATCTTATCATTTTCTTTTTCCTTTGTCCACCAAGGACATGGACTCTATCTAAAAATGGTGTTGGAAGGCTTGAATGCCATTCCAGGGCTTGACCAAGGCAAGCTCCTAAACACCACAACCCCCAACCCCTCTCTTGTGATTGCAGGTTACAAGTGCAGAATCTTGCAGAGAGGAGTTACAAAAGATCAGAACAGAGGATAAATATTCAGGATCTGAAGAAAACAATGAAGGATATTCCTTTCTGGACAAGGGCACTCACCCCTATGTCCTCCAGTTTGGCTTTTCTGTAAACTCCTGAGTAGGTTGCAGTCTTCATCATCTGATAGCTCCAAATCCACAAAAAAAGATTCCTATTGGACTAGGGTGCCCGCCCCAGTGTCCCTGAAATTTCTACTTTCTAGTATCTAAATCTTGATATGTTTCTAATATGCCTTTAGTGCCTTCCTGTGTGATCATTTGTTGTATTCTATATGTTTGTATCTAGAATCACATAATTAGGGTTTAAGGCTTAATCAGATTAAGGTTTAACAAATTAATCAACAACTTCCAAATTTCCTTATCATTCCAAGTGACACCAAACCTATAGTTGAGTCCTCTTGCAAAAGTTGTGACTTGACTTAGTTTAATGTCCTTGAATGATATATGTGAAAGGAGGATTTAATCACACTATCAACTATTATCATCGTTGCCTCTTTTCGCCACATAACACTCACATTAGCAATATTTTATTGCATTCAAACGTGTTCCTAAAATGGATGGAGGCACCTCAATTTATAGATTTTGGAGAGCTCAAATGGAGGGCTAGGATTGAGGATTAAAATCAACGACTCATGTTGCTTGAGAGCTCTCAAGCAAGGAGAGGATGACAAGTGGAAAATGAGGATTTGTTGAGAAGATAGGCTCCATGATTTTAAGAAAATCAAGGGTGGAGAATTGACTTTGGGAGGATCGGATGGTAAAGATTGAGTGGGTAGATGAGGAATAAATGAAAAGGTAAGGCTTGGATTTATTCAAATTTAAAATTGTAAGGTAAGAGGACAAGTGTGAATTTTAAATTTGGAATAAAAGGAATGAAAGATTTGTCCATACTTCCAAGTACCACTTGTCATGTACATGCATGTACAATATATGACAAGTGTATCCTCTAATTTTTTTGGGGGGTTTAATAATTGATTAAGCCAAATAAGGCCATGTGCATGTGATTAGGATGGTAAATGATGATTAGAAAAAGTAAGGTAAGTGCAAAGAGATGAGGGACCAAAAAGTCACCACATGACCTTTTAGTCCCATGCTAGATGAAATGTGAGTGCGTTATAACGCACTCACGTTTCATGTTATATAAAGTTAAAAAAAGCAAAAAATGGCAAAAACTCACTGCCATTCTTCATTTTTGCAAGAAAAAATAGTCACAAGAGTGCAAATGTGTTGGAGGAAGGATAAATCAAGCATGAGAGAAGTGTAATCAACATTTTCACCATGCCACCTTGCCAATCCCACTGCCGAAGATGTCATGAAGGAAATGTAGAGGGTGTAGCAGTCGAAGAAGGTAAGGTTTGATTGATTTTTGTGAGTTTGAAAAGAATTTTTTACTTTTGCAATTTTTGATTAGTTTTTATATTGAAGTTACAGTCAATGAAGTAGCACAAAACTCAAATCCAGTAGAGGAAAGTCAAAAAACCCCGAAAACCCTCAAAACCCCCCACCTTCACGTCCTCACCATGAAAGAGATACATAGGAAAACTATTTAGGGTAAATAGAAGAAAATAAAAAACATCTTCAAACTCTAATTAAAATGTTAAATAGTCCAAGTGTGAGCATGCGAATTGTAGGAGAGTGCTTGCCAAGTCATTAAAGGTGATTGTTTCTCACACTGAATTGGTGACAAACTAAATCACCAAATTTCATGACTATAGGGAGAGGTGTCGACAATACTATGATGAAAAATTGTCTTACAAACAAGTGAAGGACCAAAAAATTACAAAATCTGCATTATGTTCACAATTTATTAATCCTAAAACTAGTCAAACAATAGAAGAGACTTGCAAATTATTCCTAATTCATTGGTGTAGGAACAAAGATATATCACAAAAGTTTTGGGATAGTTGGTACATGGTGTTTGACAAGAATCCATGCAACAATAATGAGGTGCCACAATATTTTTTGAGGAAACTCTATTGTGAGTTCATCCTTAAGAAGATTCCTAATTATTTTGACATTCAAGAGTTCTAGGGTAGAGGTGTGATGCAGAGGCATCCACACTAAAACCTTGACATATAGCATGGATGTCCGCAACCCTTCATCATCATCATATTTCCCTTAACACTGTCAGCATCATCATATTTTCTCTACCGACCGATATCCTCCTGCAGACAAGTCTTCGCCCTTTCGCATGTCAGCAGCATCATCATGTTCGGCAAGCGCAAACATCCTCCTGATGTCCACTGTTCATCTTACCGACAACCTCTTTCTTCATCATCATGATGTTCAACATCATGTTCATCAGCAGGCTATAGAACATCCGGTTCCTCCCATATATCCTGACGACGAACACTTAAAGCACCCTTCCTTCGATGCTTACGTCACCCCGATATCCGACTACTCAAACAACAGCATCAGGATATGACTTATCCGGTCATATCGAAACATCCTGATGATGTTAACCAAACTTTATGCTGATGCCTTAC
The DNA here is from genome assembly GCA_027924645.1 of Cunninghamia lanceolata. Classification (NCBI taxonomy): domain Eukaryota; kingdom Viridiplantae; phylum Streptophyta; class Pinopsida; order Cupressales; family Cupressaceae; genus Cunninghamia; species Cunninghamia lanceolata. Next base: position 7,666,387 of record BSBN01001344.1, on the reverse strand, counting down.
GCCGATACCAAAACACTTATGGTCAGCAAGATAAACCTTTATCGGGTGATATTTCGAAATGTCCTGATGACGATTATCCTGATGACGATGACGTCATATACAGCTCCTTCAATATCCCGCTGCCCCGATATCCTGATGATGATTATCCTGATGACGATGATGTCACATGCAGTTCCTTCAATATCCTGCTGTCGGCCAAACTTAACCTTATCAGCCCGCGATGACTTTATCAACCCGATCTTCTACCTTATGCCGATACGCTCCTCCTCGGCAACACCTGATGATGATCACCCCGACACACATTCACTTTATGCAATCGATTGCATCATGCTCATCTCCACTTACTCGGATGACGCCCGAAGCGACTGCAGGATATACACCGAAATATCCTGATGATGCCGTTGAGACGAATTTCTAACCTTAGCGAATTTCAATCCGCCAAACCTCCTGAGGTGACCCGATCTACTTCCAGGGTGATCTTCCAGACTCTAACTATCAGCTCAACCTAGCACATACCCATGCTAGGGTCCTCAACACATCTCGACCGCGATCCTGCACACCTGCATGCGAACAAACAGAAAATGCAAACTACATCCTAAACTACTGTACACAGCCATTCCACCGATTCGACGAATCAACCGGTGGAATGGATCAGCGTATCCATGAAACCACCAGAACAGCCACACGATTAAACAATGGAATCCAACCAGAGAATGAACACAAACAGGATCTCTTTATTGATTTCAAAAGTTGCAAATACAATATTCAGTCTCTCTCTGCAATCTAACTCCTCTGCTCAATGCAATACTATATCTCAACATGTCCTAAGACCAACCGATCCTCATGCATAAATAGGATCTCTTGCGAGTACTACTGACCCGACTCCAAGTGGCTGGGAACTCTCCAGGCGGCTGGGAGGATCCAACCGTACCTACAGCATAACAGCTGTCCTAACAAACTATCTAAAAATAGTAAAGCATCAACATGACCTTATTACATGCATTGGTCTTATCAGACCTTTTTGAAAACATTAACAAGACCTATAACAAACTAACTGCCTCATGGAGGCCAGCTGTCAGGTAGGTGCCCCTGCACCATACTCCCCAACAGAAAAGAACTCATGTCCCATGAGTTTAGGATGTGGAAGTCCTCCACCTTTACACTTTGCCTTTGCAGTGTCTTGACCTGTTCCAGCTTTGTCCTCTGCTGGCTCTCGGCTGCTCCAAGACTTCTGAACTGTAACTTGCCTTCCTGCAAGTAAATCCTCATGCCTGTCAATGTAGGCCCTTCTCATGCATACCTTGTGTTTGTCAGGTTGTCTGACCAGAACCTCTGTCTGAACTGCCTCTTGAGCTTCTGTAATGTTCAACTCTGTCTTTCTTTCAACCTTTATAGGACAAACAATAGTCCCAACTATGACAACATCCTTGTCATTCCTCTCAACTGGTTGCTGTTTGCACACCTGTTGCTAAACCTGCTGCTGACCTCTGTCAGTCACAACTAAAACTTTCTTCAACCTGTTGTCCTTAACAACTCCTTTCCCTGCAGTGTCCTCAACTGCCTTTATGCCTACTCCTATAGGCATCTGCACAAATTCCTTCTTTCCCACTAAAATGATTTTGGCTGCCCTCTGTGCTGCAGCATTTGCCTGCAATGGCATCAACATAATAGTCTTCCCATCTTTCTTGATGGTGTAGGTATTAGCATACCCATCATACAGTACCCTTCTATCAAATTACCATGGTCTACCCAACAGTAGGTGACAACATTCCATGGGCAAAATGTCACACAAAACTCTATCCTGATATGCTCCAATCTGAAAATCCACATATGCCTGTTCATAGACAAAAAGTGATTGACTATCACTCACCCAAGATGCCTTGTAAGGGTTTTGATGTGGAATCCTTTCCAAATGCAGTTTATCCACCATTTCCTGAGATACCATGTTGTCTGTTGAACCAGTATCAATGACAACCTTACATACTTTACCTTTGCTCTTGCATGTGGTCTTGAAAAGAGCTCTTCTTTGCATCAGATCCTTTGATGCCTGCAAACTAATTCTCCTTAGCATCAATGCTTCTCCCTCCTCAGGATATCCATAATTGTCAGGAACTCTACCTTTTTGATAAGTGTTTGAACTCTGTACACTATGCTCTACTTCCCTCTTTTTGTTCTTTTCCAGGGCTACAAGCCTGGCTTGAAGTGCTTCAGCAAGCTCCTTCATCTTCCTCATCTCTCTGGCATGTTTTTCCTTCATCTCCTGCAATTCCCTTGCAGTACCATTACCTTTCGGAGGCATTTTGTCAACCTCTTACTCCTCTACCTCTGTCCTTTCAGTGACAGACTCAACACACAACAGCCCAGACCTTTTGCTGAGCTCTGATACCACTATGATGCAGAGGCATCCACACTAAAACCTTGACATATAGCATGGATGTCCGCAACCCTTCATCATCATCATATTTCCCTTAACACTGTCAGCATCATCATATTTTCTCTACCGACCGATATCCTCCTGCAGACAAGTCTTCGCCCTTTCGCATGTCAACAGCATCATCATGTTCGGCAAGCGCAAACATCCTCCTGATGTCCACTGTTCATCTTACCGACAACCTCTTTCTTCATCATCATGATGTTCAACATCATGTTCATCAGCAGGCTATAGAACATCCGGTTCCTCCCATATATCCTGACGACGACTACTTAAAGCACCCTTCCTTCGATGCTTACGTCACCCCGATATCCGACTACTCAAACAATAGCATCAGGATATGACTTATCCGGTCATATCGAAACATCCTGATGATGTTAACCAAACTTTATGCCGATGCCTTACGCCGATACCAAAACACTTATGGTTAGCAGGATAAACCTTTATCGGGTGATATTTCGAAATGTCCTGATGACGATTATCCTGATGACGATGACGTCATATACAGCTCCTTCAATATCCCGCTACCCCGATATCCTGATGATGATTATCTTGATGACGATGACGTCACATGCAGTTCCTTCAATATCCTGCTGTCGGCCAAACTTAACCTTATCGGCCCGCGATGACTTTATCAACCCGATCTTCTACCTTATGTCGATACGCTCCTCCTCGGCAACACCTGATGATGATCACCCCGACGCACATTCACTTTATGCAATCGATTGCATCATGCTCATCTCCACTTACTCGGATGACGCCCGAAGCGACTGCAGGATATACACCGAAATATCCTGATGATGCCGTTGAGACGAATTTCTAACCTTAGCGAATTTTGATCCGCCGAACCTCCTGAGGTGACCCGATCTACTTCCAGGGTGATCTTCCAGACTCTAACTATCAGCTCGACCTAGTACATACCCATGCTAGGGTCCTCAACACATCTCAACCGCGATCCTGCACACCTACATGCGAACAAACAGAAAATGCAAACTACATCCTAAACTACTGTACACAGCCATTCCACCGATTCGACGAATCAACCAGTGGAATGGATCAGCGTATCCAGGAAACCACCAGAACAGCCACACGATTAAACAATGGAATCCAACCAGAGAATGAACACAAACAGGATCTCTTTATTGATTTCAAAAGTTGCAAATACAATATTCAGTCTCTCTCTGCAATCTAACTCCTCTGCTCAATGCAATACTATATCTCAACTTGTCCTAAGACCAACCGATCCTCATGCATAAATAGGATCTCTTGCGAGTACTACTGACCCGACTCCAAGCGGCTGGGAACTCTCCAGGCGGCTGGGAGGATCCAACCGGACCTACAGCATAACAGCTGTCCTAACAAACTATCTAAAAATAGTAAAGCATGGTCAACATGACCTTATTACATGCATTGGTCTTATCAGACCTTCTTGAAAACATTAACAAGACCTATAACAAACTAACTGCCTCATGGAGGCCAGCTGTCAGGTAGGTGCTCCTGCACCAAGGTGGTGGCTCTACCTAAGATAGAGAGGGGGCACAATGAGAACAAAACCATGTACCTAGACCCCTGATGAGGCCAGCACATGTGTCACTCCCTTTAACTTTGAAGGAGAGTGTTGAGGTGGAGACACTGCATTCATTGAGTGCTCTCACATAGTATCTAGCATAGCATGATGATGATCTCACTCAAGCCGATGAGGGTGAGGGAAGCAGACGTCATTTGTCCCCACATCTTTGTAGTTCATGTGGGAACTTGTACGATTATGGGATGTAGGACTCACAACAGGACTCTTGGCAGGATGCTATGATGTAGGGGCAACAGCCAGTGATGGACACATCCATACTAGATGATCTTGTTCTCACATATGATTTCTTAAAGTGTACATTTGGTATTGATCCCCAGGTAATTTTTTACAAGTTTCATCTTGATTTAACAGATTCTTATTTGAAATTTGTAATTAATTTTATATGACTATCTATATTATAAGTCAAAATTAATGTATGTAATTGTCTGTGCAATGAAATTCCAAGGTCAGAGTCTTCATCCTACCTCTGTTAGCTATCCAGTGGTGGGTTATGAGAGGAAGTCAAGTCAGCAGGTATGTAATTTATCACATGATTATTTGTAAATATAGTACATATATCAATAGTAATCTTATTTAGTGACAATTTGATAATTTCAATAGGGAGCTTCACCAGCACCTCCACAATTTCCTTGGTCCCCCGGACACAAAAACACTTTTACGGAGGTAAATTTAACCATTTGTAATCATTATGCATTTAAATAATGTTATATATCTATTTTGGTCAAATAACCTTGAACTCTATTTTCAGATGTTGAATATGGAGACTACTCCTCATCTTCATAAGTTAGGGGAGGTAGGCATTGTTGTAGCTGTGTTGTCTTCAAATCCTTTGACCAAGGTATGAGCTAGTAACATGTAAATTTCATTTTGTATTTCTTGTTTTATCTCATGTCATTTGATGTACATAAATGATATTTATGTTTAGTAAATTTTGCTTCTTGATGCTTCTCATAGGAGGTCACAACTCCAACCCCTCCAGCTATGGACAAAGAGAGAGAAAAGATGATTGAGAGGGATCATCAACTAGTAGTAAGTGATCGATTACATATGCGATGTTATATATTTCATGTTTTATATATTAATGTGCATATTGTTTGATTGTATTAACAGGTTGAGTTGCAAAAATCTCTGTCGAGGAGGTCTAGTCGATGAGAGAGAGATGATGAGTCACTGATTGGCTCTCCATCTTCACAACCAAGCAAGAGCCATAGATTACTTCATAGTTGTTCATAGGAAACTTGATTTTGGGACATTTTATTGTATGCCTAGATGGCTTTGTATACATACTTTTGTATGTTACCGATGTATATTTTTGTATATGTTTGTATGGCTTTATTTGTACATGCCTATATGGCTTTATGTATGGACTAGATGATATGTTCATGACATTTTACATTAAATATTTAATATGATGATCAATTATCGTTACAGGAATATGGTTTTACATGTGCTAATTGCATTTTCTTGAAAGTTTATAAATTATTTTCAAATAATCCATTTTGTGCATATCTTGTAATCATTGCATTCCATGAGATTGTGCATTTCTTTGAGGCATAATGTTGAATAGTTCACGTGCCTTGTCTATGCTTCCACACTTTGCATACATGTCTATAAGGGCAACTACAAATACAACATGTGACAAAATTCCTATGTCCTTTATGCTTTGATGGTTGTCCACACCCTGTTCCCCAGATCCCATTTTGGCATAGATAAGGAGGATGTTGGATAAGATTGTGCAATTTAGTTTTAGGTGTGCCAATTGCATTTGGTTGAAAGTTTCTAAAGCCTTATGAAAAATCCATTTCGTGCATATCTTGCAATCATAACATTCCAAGAGACAACATTTCTTTAAGGCATCATTTCAAATAGTTCACGTGCCTTGTAAATGCTTCCACACTTTGCATACATGTCTTGCAAGGTAGTTGCAACTACAAAATTTGACAAAATTCCTATATCCTTTATTCTTTTATGGATATCCATACCATGTTCCAAAGATACCATTTTGGTATAGGCAAGGAGGATGTTGGCTAAGGTTTTGGAACATGGTTTTACACCTGCCAATTGCATTTTCTTGAAATTTTATAAAGCCTTATCAAAAAATCCATTTTGTCCATATCTTGTAATCATTGCATTCCATGAGACAACATTTCTTTGAGGCATCGTGTCAAACAGTTCATGTGCCTTGTATATGCTTCCACACTTTGCATACATGTCTTGTAGGGTAATTGCAACTACAACATTTGACAAAATTCCTATATCCTTTATGCTCTGATGGATGTCCATACCATGTTCCAAAGATACCATTTTGGCATAGGCAAGGAGGATGTTGGCTAAGGTTTTTGGAATTTGGCTTTACACCCACCAATTGCATTTTCTTGAAAGTTTCTAAAGCCTTATCAAAATAGTTCACGAGATGAGATTTGTTTGAGGCATCATGCCAAATAGTTCACATGCCTTGTCTATGCTTCCACACTTTGCATACATGTCTCCAAGGGTAGTTGCAACTACAACATCTAACAAAATTCTTATATCTTTTATGCTTTGATGGATGTCCATACCGTGTTTCAAAGATCCCATTTTGGCATAGGCAAGAGGATACTGGATAAGGTTGTGGAATTTGGCTTTACACCTATCAATTGTATTTTCTTGAAAGTTTATAAAGCCTTATCAAAAAAATCCATTTTTTGCATATCTTGCAATCATTGCATTCCATGAGATGGCATTTCATTAAGGCATCATGTCAAATAGTTCATGTACCTTGTCTATGATTCCACACTTTGCATACATGTCTACTAGGGCAGTTGCAACTACAAGATCTGACAAAATTCCCATATCCTTTATGCTTTGATGGATGTCCATACCATGTTCCAAAGATCCCATTTTGGCATATGAAGGGAGGATGTTGGCTAAGGTTGTGGAATTTATCTTTACACCTCTCAATTGCATTTTCTTGAAAGTCCCTAAAGCCTTATCAAAAAATCCATTTTATTCATGTCTTGCAATCATTGCATTCCATGAGACAATAGTTCTTTGAGGCATCGTGTCAAATAATTCACATGCCTTGTATATGCTTCCACACTTTGCATACATGTCTCACAGGGTAGTTGCAACTACAACATTTGACAAAATTCCTATATCCTTTATGCTTTGATGGATGTCCATACCATGTTCCAAAGATACCATTTTGGCATAGGCAAGGACGATGTTGGCTAAGGTTTTGGAATTTGTCTTTACACCCACCAATTGCATTTTCTTGAAAGTTTCTAAAGACTTATCAAAAAATCCATTTTGTTCATATCTTGCAAACATTGCATTCCATGAGATGACATTTCTTTGAGGCATCATGTCAAACAATTCATGTGCCTTATCTATGCTTCCACACTTTGCATACATGTCTCTGAGGGCAGTTACAACTACAACATCTAACAAAATTTCCATATCTTTTATGCTTTGATGGATGTTCATACTGTGTTCCAAATATCCCATTTTGGCATAAGTACGCAGGATACCAGATAAGGTTGTGGAATTTGGCTTTACAACCGCCAATTGTATTTTCTTGAAAGTTTATAAAGCCTTATCAAACAATCCATTTTTTGCATATCTTGAAATCATTGCATTATATGAGATGGCATTTCATTGAGACTGTTAGGATTTGCATTTTTCATGCATTTCCTACCTAAGGTTGCATTTATTCAGGCTTGCTAAAGGCCTGCTAAAACCCTACAAAAGCCTAATGTCTTGCTAAGGTTTGCCTTCATGTGCCTTTTGTTATAATCCTCTGTTGACTGCTTGTTGCCCATTCCCATTCACTTAAGTCATTTCCTGAGTATTCCTTACCATTCGGTGACTAACCCCTATTGGAATTAGGCTAGACAACTAAGAGGGGGGGTGAATCAGTTGTTCCACAAAATTAACCTTTTCTATTTTTAATCTTCTTTCACAACTTACAAACAAATTAATGATGTAAACAATAACACATGAGCAAAAACATAATTAACACACTTGACACCAAGATTTTTAACGTGGAAACCTTGTTAAGGGAAAACCACGGTGGGGGTTAACCCACAAGATTCGTACCTTGTTAAAAGTACTTGAAGGTGCACTACCTAGAGCTCACTGCCTATAGAATTTATATTTAATACAAAAGGAATTTAATTGAGAAATAGCATCGTCTTCATGTCTAGTTTAGTCACATTGAATGCTCATAAAACTTTTGCTCTTCTCCCAAATACTTCTTCACTATCACTTCATCCTTTATTGTTCTTGTTCCTCTACTCCTCCTCTTCTCTAATCCTTTCTTGGGATTTGATTATTTCGCACAAGGATGATTTTCCATAACTCAACTGCATGCCTTTATATGCTTCATCAACCTTGGAATAAACATCAAGGTCAATACTCCAAACATTTGACTTAATGCGAATCACTAAGCTGTCAGCCAAACATAACTGGGACTCAAATCTTCCTTGATCAACATGCAACACTCTATAGAATTGCTCTTAGATCATCCGCAACATGCTTGAATCAACCGGTCGGCCAAGACTGGGAAAGACATCAACACTAAAGAAGAAATATTCAACAACAAGTTCAATCTTCAATGCGGACCTCCAACACAGTAGGCGTATGATCCAGAGACCTCCACAAGCACATTGAATTTAACAAAGACATCCACACTCCTCCAAATCATCAGAATCACTTGCATCTTCTCCCCAAACCTCAAGAACACTATCTATCACGACTGTCACACTAGAAAGATTGCTTGCGGACCTCTAAACCATGAACCACTTGAGTTGATGATACACACTAACTTCCCAAGTATGCCTTTAGAACCATAGATCATAATATTTCAATGTGGAGCAATCTAAACCAATTTACTGTCACTATGTTTCTTCTGAACACAACAAAACCCGATTCTACTCAGATGACCATAGCTTCTTCAAATCTTTATGCGGACCTCTCAAAACTTAACTAGAGCTACTTCAAACAATCCTCTACATATTGATCTTCATTAACTTTCTCAATATCCTCAACATTCCAGCCTTCTAAACAGGCAACAAAATAGGATACAGTTGACACCAATGGCAACAAGGATATGTTGACATCAATGACAACACCGATTAGGTACATATTTGCAACAATCTCCCCCTTTGTCATTGATGGCAATATATGATGTGAAAAAATAATTCAATCATCAAGACAAGAACCTCTCCCCCTTTCTCTTATCACTTCTACAACTACTTTCTTCACTGCTCCCCCTTTCATCAGCAACTGGTTTTTCACATGACTTCTCTCCCCCTTTGACATCAATGGCAAAGGGCACATATTTGCAATATTTTCTTCATCTTTTTGTTTCAAACTGATCTCAAATTTTGCATACTGACTACTCCCCCTGAGTAGTATCTCCTTAACATCAATCTGGATCACAAGATATGACTATGAATTCCACTGGACTGATGCACCCTAGTGCATCTTAGTTTTAATCAGGAGGGGTAATAACCCCTAACTTCATTCTGAGTTACTCAAAAGTATCCTTGAGTAGAGGCTTGGTGAAAATATCTGCAATCTAATCCTTTAAAGAAACAAACTCCAATCTGACTTCATTCTCATTAACCTTCTCTCTCAAAAAGTGAAACTTGATTGATATGTGCTTTGTCTTTGAATGCAACACCAAATTCTTTGAGATGTTTATTGCACTTGAATTATCACAGAAGATTATGATAGGCTCCTCAAACACAATTCTAATGTCCTTCAGCATTTTCTTCATCCATAGAACTTGAGTACAATTGTTTGCTACTTCTATATACTCTGCCTCTACTATAGATAGGAATATTGCCTCCTACTTTTTGTTCAACCAAGAAACCAATTTACTTCCCAAGAAGAATGCACCACCACTAGTACTTTTTCTATCATCCACATCTCCTACCCAATCAACATCTGTATATGCATAAAGAGTGAATTCATTATCCTTTGGATACCATAAGACATAATCAAGTGTCCCTTTGAGATATCTAAAAATTCTCTTGACCGCTACAACATGAGATTCTCTAGGATCAGCTTGAAATCTAGCAACAAGTCCAACTGCATTCATGATATTAGGTCTGGTTTGAGTCAGATAGAGTAGTCCTTGAATCATTGATCTATACCTTTTTTGATTTGCCTTAGGGGAGTCATCATCCTTACTTAGCTTACATCCAGTTACCATGGGTGTACCCACTAGCTTTGAATCTTCCATTCCAAACTTTTTCAACAATTCTCTCACATACTTAGATTGAGATATGAAGATACCTTTATCTGACTAAATGATTTGCAAACCTAAGAAGAAATTCATTTCACCAAACATGGACATCTCAAATTCACTCTGCATCTGATCCACAAATGTTTTGCACATACTCTCATTTCCACCAAAAATGATATCATCAACAAATACTTCAACAATCAGAATGTGCTCATGATCAATCTTGAAGTAAAGCTTACTATCAGCAGTGCCTTTTCTATATCCTAGCTTTAGCAGATACTTATCTAATCTTGCATACCAGGCTCTTGGGGCTTGTTTGAGTCCATACAATGCTTTCCTCAACTTGCAGACCATATCTCTCTGATCAGATAACTGAAATCCTTCCGGTTGCTCAATGTAGACTTCTTCTTCTAATTCTCCGTTTAGGAATGCTGACGTGACATCCATCTGATAGACCTTGAAATCTTTCTAAGTAGAAAATGCAAGAAATAATCTGACTGCCTCTATTCTTACCACCGGAGTAAAAGTTTCTTCAAAGTCAATTCCTTCCACTTGAGAATATCCTTTGCAGACCAACCTTGCTTTGTTTCTTACTTCACCATCTTCATTTAGTTTATTCTGAAAGACCCATTTAGTTCCAATCACATTTTTTTCTTCAGGTCTAGGAAGAAGATCCCAAGTGTGATTCTTTCAATTTGCATTAATTCTTCTTCCATGGTTTTTACCCAATTTTCATCATTGCAAGCTTCACTTACTAAATTTGGTTCAATCTTTGAAATCAAAAAAAAATCTTCTTGATCTTTAGTAATTATTTTCCTATTTCGAACACCTTTATATCTATCTCCTATGATTTGATGTTCAGGAAGATTTAGTCTTACATACCTAAGAGTTTTGGGATTTATTTGAACTTCTGTTTCTTGAGCTTGTTCTTCAACATCTGTAATAACCTCTTGAGTCACTAGATTTTCTGGATCAATCTGAATCTGAGTCTAGGTTTGAACTTGTCTTCCTTGAATTTGACTTTCATCTTGATCATCTGATTCATATCCGCAAGACCTAGAATGTCCCTCTTTGCTCTCATCAACTCTAACATTTACACTTTTAACAATCTTTTTCAATCTTTTGTTAAAGCACTGCTATGCCTTGCTTTGAGTAGAGTAACCCAGAAATATCTCTTCATCACTTCTTGCTTCAAACTTGCCTAGATCCTCATCTCTTTTGATATAGCACTTACTACCAAAAACTTTGAAGTATCTCATAGTAGGAGGATGACCAAACCATAGTTCATAAGGGGTCTTACCAGAATTTCCTTTGATCTGCACCCGGTTGAGAGTGTAGACAACAGTACTCACATCTTCTCTCCAATAGACTTCTCAAACATTTGCTTCCATCATATGGTCCTGGCAACTTCTTGAATGGTCCAATTCTTTCTTTTCATGACTCCATTTTGCTAAGGAGTTCTAAGAGAAGATAACTGTCTTTTTATTCCATGCTTTTCATAGAATGTATCAAACTCACCAAAGGTAAACTCTCCACCTCTATCGGATCTCAGACACTTTATTTTTTCACCAATCTTATTTTCCACCATAACCTTGAACACCTTGTCAAGAGCTTCTGATTTTTCTTTCAAAAAGGTTACCCACATCATCCAGGAGTAAGCATCAATCAACAACATAAAATATCTGTCTCCTTGCACACTCCTAATTCTAGCAAGGCCACATAGATCAGTATGCACAAGTTCCAGCCATCCACTTGAAAATTGTTCTTTACTCTTGAATGAAATTTTATTTTGTTTACCCAATTAACATTCTCTACACATGCTATTAGCAGGTTTCACAAGTTTTGGAAGATCTCTCACAGCCTAAGTAGAACTTATCTTGACAATGTTATCAAAATTCACATGACACATTCTCCTATGCCATAACCAACTCTGAACAATCTGAGCAATCAAACAACTTTTTCTAGAACTACTTAAATGAAAGATGTTACCTCTAGTCTAAGTACCAGATGCAATTTCAGTTCTAGAGCTTTCCAAGATTTTACATTTTCCATCCTTGAATTAGAGATCATAATCCTTGTCAACCAACTGTCCAACACTAAGAAGATTATGCTTCAATCCTTCCACATACAAAACATCATTAGTGTTATTCTTACCATCAAAAGAGATGGATCCTCTGCCACAAATTCTACCAGCTAAGTTGTCTCCAAATTTCACAATTCCACCTTCATACTTTTCAAAGCTTACAAACTTACTTTTATCACTAATCATATGATGAGAACATCCACTGTCAGTTACGCATTCATCTTTTTCTACAACCTAAGTAGCCAAGGCACTTTCCACATTTGCACAGCTAGCAGATTCAGTAGGCACCGGATCTTCTTCTTTGATAGCAATGAATACCCAATCATTTTCAGTGGAACCTCCATGATTAGATTCATCATCTGTGACTCCTTCTTTAGTAGCTTCTTGGACATAGTAGCATTTCTTCTAAACTCTAGGTTTGTTAGGGTTTGGCCTTAAACCCCTCTCTAGACACCTTGAGGCAAAATGACCAATCTTATTACAAGCAAAACATTTGAATGACAACTTTCCTTCATACTTACTAGATCCTCTTGGCAATCTTTTGGCAAAAAGGGCTTCAAGTTCATCAAACTCAATTTCATCACCTTCAAGATCCTTCCTTCTCCTATCAAATCTATTAGATCTTCTTGAAGAGCTTTCACCCAGATCATATTTTTGTTTTCCATGAATACAGGCTTTAAATGCAGATTTAGACTTAGGAAGAGAACCACCAAACTCACTTATTTCAAATGCTGAAAGTTTACCAACCAACTGATCCCTTGTAATAGTTGTCACAATCTTGATTTCTTCAGTGGCGACAACTTTATGCTTGTAGGCTGGAGCTAAGAATTTGAGCACTTTGGCAACAATTTCTGATTCTTCCAATTTTCCACCAACACACCTTATACCACTCACAAGTTCATTCACTTTTAGCATGTAGGAGGTAATATTTTCATATTCATTAATCCTTAAGCTTTCATATCTACCCTTCAGGCTTTTTAGCTAGGCACATTTGACATGTTCATCACCTCAATGTAGTGTTTCCAACTTCTCCTAGATTTCATGTGCAGTTTTCAATTCTAGTACATTTGTCATTTTTGTACTAGATAGGGCACTCAACAAGGCTTCAATAGCTCGAGTGTTGTTCTCAGCATCTTTGATTTCATCTGGAGTTGTAGGATCATTTCTAGAATCATATATTCATTCTTAGTTATCAACCAGTAGGCATCACCCATACATTCCAAATAACACTACATGCACATCTTCCATAGAGTGTAATTTGCTCCATCAAATCTTGGACTGTCTTTCTTGTAAGTCGACATTCTGGATCTCCTCAAGCAATCAAGCTTCTTTCAGAGGAATTGGCTCTGATACCAATTGTTGGAATTAGGCTAGACAACTGAGAGGGGGGTGAATCAGTTGTCCCACAAAATTAACCTTTTCTCTTTTTAATCTTCTTTCACAACTTACAAATAGATTAATGATGTAAACATTAAAGCATGAAACAATAACACATGAGCAAAAACACAATTAACACACTTGACACCAATATTTTTAATGTGGAAACCTGGTTAAGGGAAAACCACGGTGGGGGTTAACCCACAAGATTCGTACCCTGTTAAGAGTATTTGAAAATGGGAAGGCACTTGCCTTTGAGCACACTGCCCAGAGCTCACTGCTCAAAAGAGGCTCACTGCCTATAGAATTTATATTTAATATAGAAGGAATTTAACTGAGAAATAGCGTCTTCTTCATCCCTAGTTCAGTCTCATTTAATGCTCATAAAACTTCTACTCTTCTCCCAAATACTTCTTCACTATCACTTCATCCTTTACTATTCTTGTTCCTCTACTTTGCCTTTGATCCTTTCTTGGGATTTGATTATTTCACACAAGGATGATTTTCTATAACTCAACTGCACGCCTTTATATGCTTCATCAACCTTGGAATAAACATCAAGGTCGGCACTCCAAACATCTGACTTAATACGAATCACTAAGCTATCGACTAAACATAACTAGGACTCAAATATTCCTCAATCAACATGCCACACTCCATAGAATTTCTCTTAGATCATCTGCAACATGCTTGAATCATCCGGTCGGCCAAGACTAGGAAAGACATCAACACTAAAGAAGAAATCTTCAACAACGAGTTCAATCTTCAATGTTTACCTCCAACACAGCAGGCGCATGATCCAGAGACCTCCACAAGCACATTGAATTTAACAAAGACATTTGCACTCCTCCAAATCATCAAAATCACTTGCATCTTCTCCTGAAACCTATTGTGATGCTCACAACATGCCCCATTTTACTCCTTAGCAAAATGAGGACCCCGACTGTGTCTTTGCTTTTGGCTTTTTGTGTGTGGGTCTGTTGGGTGGTAAAAGGGAAAAGAGAGTGAAAGTTACAAACCTTGTTGAAACAAAGAAAAAAATTGCATTGAGTACTAGAGCAGAATATGGGTAGATTCCTTGTCCAAAATGAGTGAGGGTTGCTTTTTGAACCATATTAAAATTCCTTGTATTTTGCAAGTTATGAGTGTTTTAGTAAAATGTACAATCGGGTTTGTATGTTGCATATACAAAGTCTTTTGTATATCATGTTGCATATACAAAGTCTTTGTATATCGGGTTGCATATACAAGGTCAAAGCATACAAGGTCACTCATTTACAAAGTCCTTTGTATATCGGGTCCTTGTGTTAGTCACAAAATGGGTTGTTGAGTTTTCTAAGTCATCGGGTTTCTATGCATTGTTTACTTGTATGCATTTGGCTAACATTTATTTCGGTACATACAAGGTGGACCTGACAAAGCTCAGAGTTTAATTGAATATTTCGGTCAGGTCCGTTGCATGTATTTTATGTTTGTATGTTTAGCCAAGGTGAAACATACAAGATGAATATACAAAGCTACATGCATGTTACGGAATTGAAAAGTTATTAAAGTTGGTTTTATGGTTATATGTTCCACGTGTTGTATATGTATATGTTTTGGGGACATACAACGATATATACAATAGCCAGAACCAAAAATTTTATGAAATGAGATGTAATTGTTGCATGTTTCCACCTTGTATGTATGTTTTGGGACATACAAAGCAAAATATACAAGGCTACATACATGTCACGGAACCGAAAAGATCATTAAAGTTGGTTTGATTATTGTATACTTCGCACTTTGTATGTATGTTTCGAAACATACAAGGAGGATATACAAGGCTTTATATATACAATGCAAAATCCAAGAAAGATTAAAGTTTGGTTAAACCAATGCATGACTTAATGTATATCAAATGATGCATTACACTTTATGCATGTCACGGAGCCCAAAAGTGAGTAAACTATGGTTCATAAGAGTTGAAGTCTGAAATGCAGATACAAAAGAGTTTGTATATATCTATGCATGTATCTAAAAGTTTGATACAAGTAAAAGGTAAGGTGGACCCCACCCTTTGCATGTCAGGTTTGTATGTATAATTACAATGCATGTTTATGATATACAAGCCGATATGCAAAGCAAAATATGCAAGTAGGAGATACAAGCCGGATGTCAAAAGGGAGTTCAATTTAGAAAAGTCTTTGAATGTTTGAGCGCTTGTATGTTTACGATGTATATATCCTGGATACAAAGGAGAGGAATTGCATCGGCCAGAAAGATGAGATCAGTATGAAATCATTGGATCACCCCGATTAAGTAGGTTACGCCGATGATAGAGAAGTATACAGAACGAGAAATACAAGAAAAGCCTACAAAAGGGTTTATATGCAGAGTTTATTGGAAGTAAAGGAGGGTTTAAAGCGCCAGCATTGCTGTAATTAAGGCCCATCGAACATTCTAACTAGGTATAAATTGACGACGGCAAACATGAATTTTAAATCTATTTTTTATGTCTGTTTGTAGGCGTGCAAGTAGATATAAAGATGGAGCTTTAATGGTGATGACATCACAGGAGGCGGATCGGATCACAAAAGATCGCAAATGAAGCAGGAGCAGTAAAGGCTTTCAATGCAGAGAAAAATGTAGGTGGAAAGAAACATTATTAAAAGGAACAACAATTATTTTGGTGACTGTTAGGGTTTCCAAAGGGCATCCTTATGCTCAGTATGGGTATGTTGCTCAGAGATTTTTGGTAGGATTTTTTTTCCACTGATTAATGCTGCACTTGAAGGGTGGACCATTGATTGACTAGGGTTTTGGAACCGTATTGGGGATAATTAGAGCTATATATTGAGCCCCTTTACTTTGTAAGGAGGAGGTCAACCATTTTAAATTTGACTGAGCCAATTTCATAGAGGAGATCGGATTACTGAGACTAATGAGGAATGAATTGTTGAAATGTCAAGGTTCTTTCTTTAGATCATTGTAAATGTACTTATTCTAAAGTATACTGGATGGAGATGAAACTTCAGATTACATCCTGATTGTAAACTTTACGTAATCTTCAGGTTGATTTCTAGATATGTAATGGTGAATGATGTGTTCAATAGAAGCGCTTTCATTTTATTGCATGTTGTTGTCAACCTTTCCTTTGAAGATTTGCACTAGATCATGTAGATTTGTGGAATGTCCTGGTGAAGTATGATTCTAGTTTTCTTCTCTTAATTGTTGTATCGAAACATGTATGTGGATCAGTGATCTCGGTCAAGTAATTTTGGGAATCTCATCCTTTAAACCCTATCTTTGTCATTTCTTTTCTTAATTTCATTGAATCACTTCCATAACTGCAAATCATGATAAATAATAAGCAGAACAGAGAAATTTGCTAACATCTCGTAGATAACTGAATATCATTAGCATATTTGAGCTAAATGCATGTAGTGTTGAAAATATCATGCAAAGAATTACAAATAATGGTAGAAATCATGCAAATATCAACTTGTAGGCACATTATTTGAGTGAATTCATAGTGTAGAGGTAGAATTGTTGGAGATTTATGTAGAGCAGATATAAAGGATAGGATATTTGGAGGAATATTGAGGAACTTCATAGAAATAACTAAAATACGTAAGGCCCCTGAATGATTAACAGCAACACACATCAACCACTAAGTAACGTCAGTAGATTATGAACTAATCAACGAAGACTTGGGATCATGAATTCTTTGAATTCATCGTATCTTTCAAGATAAATAAAGGTTGTTGTGTAACTTTTATTTCATGTTTGTATGTGAGTAACATCATCACCAACAAAACCTCAAGAACACTCTCTTCCATGACTGTCACACTAGAAAGATTGCTTGCGGACCTCTAAACCATGAACCACTTGAGTTGACAATACACATTGACTTCCCAAACATGCCTTTAGAACCGTAGATCATAATATTTCAATGTGGAGCAATCCGGACCAATTTACTATCACTCTATCTCTTCTGAACACAACAAAACCTAGTTCTACTCAGATGACCATAGCTTCTTCAAATCTTCATGTAGACCTCTCAAAACTTAACTGGAGCTACTTCAGACAATCCTCTACATAGCCATATGGTCCACATACATTGATCTTCATTAAATTTCTCAATATCCTCAACATTCTAGTCTTCTAAATAGGCAACAAAATAGGATACAGTTGACACTAATGGCAACAAGGATATGTTGACATCAATGACAACATTGATTAGGCACATATTTGCAACAATCCCTTCCCTAGGTAGCTGGTCCGAGGCCCATTTTAAAAACAACTTATGTGCATGTGCATAACTTACCTTTTAAGTTGTGCTTGTTGGTGGTCCAAGTCATCAACTTGGACCTTTTTGCTAAGAGGTCCCTCTTTGCCAAGCCTTATTTTGAGTATCAGCGGTGCTATGGGCTATCCAAGCTTGTCTGACATGTCATCTTAGTGGCTTTTCACCAAGGCTCTGTTCTTTGCTTGGTTTCTCAAACACATTCAGCAGGACCATGAACACATTGAAGTGTTACAAAGGGTAGAAGTCGAAGTTGTGGTTGCCAGCGTGGCCCTTGTTTGACGTGGCATCATTTTGCCAAGGGTAGAGTCTCTGTGGGGCCTTCCACAAGCCTTCAACGAGACTGCGATATCTGATGTGGTATCCATGTCACAAGCTATTTACCTTCGTGGGGGCTCCTTCCTTCACTGGGCCTTCTAAAAGCCCTTAGCGCAGCCGCAAAGCTATCTTTGGTATCTAATGTGGCATGTTCAGGCATTTCACCAAGGCTCAGTGCTTTGCCATAGCTCCCAAGTACCTTTGGCAAGCCCATGAGATCAAACGTGGCAGTCCACGTCACCAGTTTTGACATTCCCCTGAAACTTCATTCTTCATCGGGCCTTCCAAATAGTCTCGTCACAGAGCATTTTTTTGGAAAGGGATCTAGATGACATCATCAGGATGTGCACATTGAAGGATCCGAACATTAAAGTTTTCTTGCAAATATCTATATGTCAATATCCAGTTGAAAAGTCAACTAGGATGCGTCATTAGGATATGGCCATTAGTTTTGCAGGTATGGACATTAAGAAAGGTCCAGATATTAGACGAATGTCAGGATATTAAGATTTGTAAGCATTAAGCAAATGTCTACATATTAAGATAATGTCTGCATATTTTGAATGGGTTTGGATATCAGACATTGAATGTCCATGCATATGATGGTTTTGTCATACTGCTAGGGTAAATTTGATGGGTACACATCTGAATGTCATATTGAGACCTATGCCTAGTCATGCCGACAGTTTCTAGGCCTTCCATGCTTGATCAAACATGCTGAAACCTTCTCAAAGGGGCTATTATATTTGCATGTTTCCCACACCTTTGGGATCTCAAAAGGATTGTTGAAGAAGTGTTAATTATTTGCAACAGTAGTTGCAAATGTTTTGGAGGCTAGTGCCAAGCAGTTGCACCCGTATCATGTTATGATTGTAGTTATCAATTGAAATGGGGATAGATGGCCTGGATCTTATTACTCCCTCATTCCTATAAGAGGGAAATTAGGGCCATTTTGTTCAGGTTCTGAATCTTTGTCTCGAAGCAGTAGTGAGTCTATGTGTTAGTCTAGAGTTGTAGAAGATAGTTTCTTGTTACTATGTGTTCAAATCTGTAGAGCAATACATCATTTTCAAAGTTGAATGTATTACTTGTTGCAGGATTATCTACATAAGTGTATTCCATTGAAGTTAATATGATTGATTAATATCAAGAGTATTTTGATTCATCTTTATAGTCTGTTGTAATGTGTGTATTATTTTTAGCTTTCTCTCAAGGAGAGGAATAATTTGCTTAAACAATACTCTGTTAATTTCATTCCACACTGTGTTTTAAAGGATAGTTCTACAATTCTGAGTATAGGAAGCATTGATGTATGGCATTAATGCTACAAGTCCAATTGTAATGAAGAAGAATTGCTTGAAAGATACACTTGATTTAGACAGTTTGACTCTATAAGCCTGAATTAGGCACCGATCTCTCACTAGGTTGATATAGGGATTCAGATCCATCCAAACAAATCAAAGTCATTTATGCTTTTGTACTATTTTAGAGTAGAATTGAAGGTTTTTACTATTCTCAACCAGGTATGAACTATATTGCCGAAGGATTAAGCCAATCCAAGAAGAATCAATCATTTCTTTGGTATATTGTCATTGAGAACCTTTGTTTAAACATCAACATCCAACATTAGTCAAGATATACCCCTTGGATGTTGTATAGGTACACCCGCCTTGGTCTTGCAGAACCAAAAGTGTAGAGGACTTCAACCAATTCAAAAGTTGAATCTTGTTCATTGGCCACTAACCCTAAGCCCTTAAGCATAAGAAATAAGCTAGATCTTTAGAGGACTCTAGCAATCAGTTGGAAACACCAACAGATCGGTGACTCTATTGGGTATTATTTTATTATAAATCTTTTAGTCCAGTGGTCTGTCATGGGTGTCTAGATTTTGCACATTTGTAGTGCAGTATTATTCCCTTTAAGAGGGTGGTGACTCTAATCATAGAAGAGAGTAATTGTGTGTGAAAAGGGAAGGATCCCTATGTATTTTCATTCCTATCTTTGCAAAGCTTCTTTGAGGAAGCTAAATATATTGAATTCCCTTAATTGGCTTGCGACTCTAAGTTCTCCTTGCTGGTGCAATTGAAAGACAATTAGGTAGACTAACAAAGTGATGGAAGGTAGAAGATCTCAATACAAGGACCCTGAGAGGAATCTTGAAGGGGAGCTACCTCATAATGCTCGACAACCATGGAGGAAAAGAAATACAAGTAAGTCAGTTCATATCTCTTCTCCTAGTTCAAATCATTCTTTTGATAATAATATTGAGGATCTTGCAAATTTTATTGATTTTGGATCACTCCCTGCAAAAGAAGATAATATTGTAATTAGACCTGCTATAAGCAACGAACAAATCCACCTTGACATCTTATCCAAACAATAAGGCAAAGAGAGAAGTATTTACAAAGTGAGTTTGATGCTAAGAGGATAATCCAAAGCTTAATTTCTAAAACCTCACAACCCAATTCTGAAGGATACATTCATCTTAATAGCCCCAACCATAAAGACTCTACACATTTTATCCCAGCCTCCCCCCAAGGCCTTGCCAAATTGTTGTGAATTACCTTTAGACATCAAATTCTGATAGTGCTTTGTCTGCTAAAGATGAATTGTTGCAAGAAGTCTTAGAACTCCAAAAGGAGATGAATAAATTGGAAGAGATTTGACTCAGGAAGGAATAGGGGAAAGAGAACAAGATAAGGGAGGCTATGAACTTTAGGGATAAACTTAAAAGGAGAGTGGAACATCTAAAGTCATCCTGCCAAGAGAATCCATCTGTAGAGTTAAAATTAGTCAAGTAATCCTAAGGCTAGTTCTACTATTGATAATAAGACGGAGAAAATTCTTTTAGGAAATACATGTACCAATACTTGGAGTGATGCCCCTATTGTCAATTAAATTTTAGGGAATTCTACTATAGGTACAGTTTCGTAGGGCTTGGATAGAGGGAAGAAGCCTTTAATCATTGATCCCACAAGGGGTACATGCTCTGGTATAAATATTGCATCCCAGAAGCTCATTGCATCTGAAATACAAGAACAAAAGGATTTGCAATTAAAAAGAGAGGTTGATAATTTAAAAAGGGAGTTAGAGAGAATGGAGTAGTTGGATGCTAAAGAAGAAATGCAGAGAAAAATTGATTTCCTAAAGGTTTCCTGCAAATTTGGAGATATGACTACCTCTAGTTCCCAAAATCCTCCTATAACTTCATCCTATCCTAATTTAGTAGTTGACCCTCAGACATCAACACATGTGGGTTAGTCTACCTCCTTTTCCAAACCACATAATATGGGTGGTTGTGGACAACACCCACCTTATAATGCAAATGCAATCACTTAGCCTAAAGTACACAATGTAAGCCAACAAGGAAAACAGGGTGGGGAAGGTCAGAATATTGTGAGACAATAGCAGAATACTCAATTTATCAGAAGGCCTTTACAATCAGGAAGGTATAGACAGTTGGACTTTATTGGGATTCCTAGCTATCCTAATGATATCCCCAATGAAACTAAAAATGCACTTGTTAGATTTTTTGGAAATAATGCATTATCAGGTGAAAGTCATCTGAGGACCTTTTTGAATTTGATAGATTATTTTGAAATTGAAAATGAGGATGTAATTATGAAGTTATTCATGCAATTTCTGACTGAGGATGCCAGGGATTGGTACAGAGGTTTACCTGATGCAAGTATAGGCTCATGGGAAAAATTCAAGAGGGTGTTCAGAGAGTAGTATGGTGACAAGACAGATCCTAGGTTTCTAATCAATGAATTCACTAGTATATCCAAAGGTCATAATGAGATGGTCTCATATTTTAATATGAGATTTGTTAAACTTATGAATAAAATCCCTCTAGATATGGGACCAAGTGAGCCCATGTGTTTGGTGTTATATGGAAATGATTTTGATCCCAAAGTAGGATATGAATTGAGGGGTACGGAGCATCAATCTTTGAGGGATGCTTTTCAAATAGCTATGGACATTGAGAGTAATAGGTGAGCATTTGGGAAAGTTGGTAAGAGAGATGATGCCAAATTATTAAAAAACCCTAAAGGACCTCAAGATAAAGCACCATCTTTTGAAGATAAATTGGATAGAGTTATGAATGCTCTTAAGGACTTAAGTTACAAGGTAGCTAGAAATGAGAAGGGGTTATTCAATGATAGACCAAACTATTAGAAGCATGAGAGAATGCCTAGGTTGTCTAATCAACCTTATAATACCACATGGAAAAATGGAAAACCAGTCTACAATAATTAGAAAAATACATCCAATAGAGATACCCCTAACCCCTTGAAGAGACCCAACACCAATAGGATTGAGGATAATCTATGGTGTATAGCATGTCAGTTACCTCATTCCCCAGCTTAGTGTGTAGTAGCCCAGTCACTTCAGGAATCTGGCATACCCGAGGATGAATATGAGGAGGATAATTATAATCAGGATCATACAATCAATATTTTCTCATCTAAACCATTTATGATAGCAGAAGAGTATGCTTCTTCTGAGGAAGAATGTGCTGAGATTGATATTGACAACCAGCGGTATTATGGAGAGAATTATCATCAAGTCTTTTCTGATTATGAAGATAATGGTATAGAACATGCAAGGGTGAATGTTGCAGACACTAAAGTAGGAGGGATTAATTTGAGAAGAACCTCAGAGGAGGAAATCAAATCCTTGACTGTAGCTGTCATTGCTCAGGCTAGGAGCAGTTACAATTTGAGAAATAGAATAGTTAATGCTGACCAGGGAAAGCCTGGTAGTCTATTTATCAAAGAGACATCTACATAAGCCAAGAATTTTGAGAATATGAAAGTCCTAGATGAAAAGGGAAAGTCACCAAGAGGTCAAAAGGTACAGTTCAATGTGCCAAAGACATGTCAGAAAGAAGGAAAAGTAGAAAGGGAGTTAAGTAAGCCTGGTATTCTTAAGGCTCTTGCATCTACTAAAAAGGAGAGAATCAGGAAAACAGAGGTGAGTAAGGTCATTTGTGATTTAGTAACAACTCCCATGTTTGATATGACCCAGATTTATCTTAGATGAAAGTTTCTATTCCTTTATTAGAGATGATGAAAATAGATGAACATAGGAACAATGTTTTGAAAGTAATTGCATGTTTATCTGAAGTAACATCTAAGATTCCCAAAGAGTCACATGTTTCCCAAAATGTAAACCAGTAGGTTGGTGAAGCCAAAAGTATAGAGATGGGAACCCCTGAGGTGTATGTAGGAGAAGCATTGACTAAATCCCCATCTTAGTTTGATCCCTTTTATGTCAGCCTACTTAAAAATAACAAGAATGTTAGAAACTGCATGATAGACTCAGGAGCCACTATAAACATTATGCCCTAGAAGTTATGAAAGAGTTGGAACTTTGGATTGATACATGCTATGGTCAGTGTTATGCCATGGATAATAGAGTTGTTCTAGTTATTGGGATAATGAGAGGTGTTGACTTAAGATTTGCAACATTTCCTGATAAAAGTAGACAAAATGGACATAACTGTCATGGATATCCCACCTCAATATGGGATGCTCTTATCAAGATAATAGACGATAGCAGTTGGGGAAACATACAGTTGGACCTATCTTATGCCACTATACTAATGAACAAAAAGGAAGTTAGATTGGATAGTGAACCTAGGTTCCATATAGTAGTAGAGCATATTAACAATCCTAATCACTTCAATCAACAAGTCAATTTTTGCAATAGTGATATGAATAACTTCATAGTAAAGCCAGATCAGGAAGCTCCAAGCTGCACTAATCCTCCAGAGGTTGAAGCCCAAACAAATCAAGAAGGATTATGGAAAATGTATTTTGATGGTGCATGCTCTAAAGTAGGAGCAGGAGCAAGTGTGATTTTCATTGCACCTAGTGGAAAAACTTTTAAACATTCATTTCTGCTAAATTTCTCTTGCACTAACAACACTGCAGAGTATGAAGCATTACTTCTTGGCTTGAACATGGCAGTCAAGCATGGTATAAAATTATTGAGAGTTTTTGGAGATTATGAGTTGGTTGTCTCACAGGTGAGAGATAAATATTTGACAAAGCATACAAGACTTAAGCAATACAAGTATGCTGTGTGGGATACCATAGAACTTTTGGATGCATTTTCCATTGACTAGATAGAAAGAAACAAGAATGTGATGGCTGATTTCTTGGCCAATATATCCCTAAGGAGTGATGATATTACTTTATTTTGAATCTCTAAAGTTGAGGTTAAAACCAGACCATATGTGACATACAATATCTGTAACTGGTAGGTTTTCAATGATGATGCAAATTTGCTAAAGTTCCTTCAATGTGAAGATAAGTACCTTTCACAAGAGATAGATTTAAATGCATTTGTGGAAGTTGTCAATGAGAAGGAAACTATTTTTGGGACTGAAGTAATTCAATTGAAGACAAAAAATATCCCAAGGGGATTGGTGACTTTAGAGAGAGTGTTTGACAACAATGACAATAGTGATTTGAAACATGTACCAGTCCATAGGGATGATTTAGAGGAGATTAATTTAGGGACTGCTGCCTCACCTAAGCGTGTGTACATTGGGAAAAGGATCAGTCCCAAGGTAAGAACAATGCTTATCACTTTATTGAGGAAATACAAGCATGTTTTTTCTTGGTCATATGATGATCTGAAGGCCTACAGAGAGGATCTATTCCAGCATGAGATCCCTTTGAAACCAGATGCCAAGCCTTTCAGGCAAAAGCAGAGAGCCATTGATCCAATGTTGATCCAAAAAATGTAATAGGAGTTGGCAAAAATAGATGGTGGAATTATCAAGCCTATCAGGTATTCCATGTGGCTTTCAAATTTGGTACCAGTAAGGAAGAAGAATGGGGATTTAAGACTTTGTGTAGACTTTAGAAATCTAAATGTGTCCTCATTAAAGGATAATTATCCTTTCCCCAATATGGAAATAATGCTCCAAAGGGTCACAGGGAATGATTTTTTGTCAATGATGGATGGTTTTTCAAGATATAATCAGGTGAAAGTTAAGGAATCATAACAATATAAGACAACTTTCACTACTCCCTAGGGCACATATGTCTACATTAAGATGCCATTTGGTCTAACCAATGCTGGAGTGACATTCCAAAGAGCCATGGATGTTGCTTTCTCAGACTTGATTAATTTAATTATGGTTGTGTATCAAGATGACCTGACTTCTTTCTCAAAAAAGGCAGATGATCACTGTATGCATCTTGAACAAATTTTTAGAAGGGCCTTAGAGTATGAGATATCTCTCAATCCCAAAAAATTCACATTTGTAGTATCAGAGGGGAAGCTACTTGGACATATTGTATCCAGGAGTGGAGTAAGGATAGATCCATAGAGAGTGACAGCCATTGATAAGATATCAATCCCCAAAACTGTCAAAGCAATATAGTCTTTCTTTGGCCAGATTAACTTTGTAAGGAGGTTTATTTCCAATTTTGCAGAGATTGTTAAACCTATTTCCAAGATGCTAAAGAAAGGAGCCAAGATCATATGGGATGATGATTATATTAATTCTTTTGTAGCAATAAAAAGAGATAGTAAGGAGGCAGCAATGTTGAAATTTTTAGATTTCAGTAAGCCTTTTCAGATATTCTCATTTGATTCATTCTACACTATTGTGGTAGTTATGTTGCAAATTAATGAAGAGAGTTTTCATCAGCCCATTGCATTTTTTAGCAAGTCTCTTTAGGCTACAGAACTAAAATATGACATGGCAGAGAAGCAGGCATATGCCTTGGTTAAAGCTGTAAAGAATTTCAGACCTTACTTGGTTGGTGCAAAGGTAAAAGCATATGTGCCTGATGCAGCTATAAAAGATGTGTTAATCCAACAGGAGGTCACTGGCTGGAGGTGAAGATGGATTAACAAGATCCATGAGTTCAATACTGACATCTGGATCACAAATGTGGTCAGAGAACAAGGGCTTGCCAAATTGATGGCTGAGGCTAACCTAGAGGCTGCTCAAATCAATGTTACTAAGGAGGAGACAGGTGTATATGTAGTTTACAGATGACATCATGGTATACTGATATTATCTATTATTTGACAGATCTTAGGTGTCCAGATGGGCTCACTATGAATCAACAAAGAATGTTGAAGTTGCAGGTTGTGAAGTATATATTTTTGAAAGGGGATTTATATTGGAAGACAATGACAGTGTCCTATTTTTCTTAGATAAGAACCAGGTTGAAAGCATGCTGAAATAAATGCATGCGGGAGTATGTGGGGGTCACTTTACAGCTAAAACAACATCTCACAAAATTTTAAGAGTGGCATATTAATTGCCTATCTTATTTTTAGATTCCCATGCATTCACAAGAAAATGTGAGGCTTGTCAAAAATTTTCTAGAAATCTCAAATATTTGAGTGCACTGCCCCTCACTCCTGTGCAAGTTGAGGCCCCTTTCTATCAATGGGGCATAGATTTTATTGGTGAAATCATTGAGAAGTCTAGTGGAGGCCATAAATGGATCCTAGTAGCTACAGATTACTTTGCCAAGTGTATAGAAGTTATCCCTACTAGAAAAGCCACAAGCAAGGTGGTGATGAACTTCATTCTGAATCACATCGTTGTAAGATTTGGAGCACCAATTAGATTAGTAATGGATAATGATATGTGCTTTCGATCTGATGAGTTCAAAGGATTCTGCAATACATATGGCATTCAGATGTCATATTCTTCCTCTTATCACCCCCAAGGAAATGGTCAAGTTGAGTTTAGCAACAAAAGCCTAATGAAAATCATCAAGAGGATGTTAGATAAAAACAAAAGGGCTTGGGATTCTAAGCTAAGTCTACCTTTATGGCCTGATAGGGTGACTATCAAAAAAGCTATTGGAAAATCACCATTTGAACTAGTTTAAGGCAATCAGGCCAAGTTGCCAATGAATAATCTCCTACCTATCTATAAGTTCATCCAAGAAGAGGACATGGACATTCCTAAACCAATGAAGGAGGGGATTGAATAGTTAATCAAACTAGATGAAGTTAGAAGAGATGCACAAAGGAACAACCTCAAAATGCAACAGAAATCTAAATATTTGTTTGATAAGAGAGCTTCTGATAGAAAATTTAAAGTTGTTGGTTAACAGATTTGTTCTTCCAAGATAGTTGTGAAAATGACTTAGTATGCCCCAAGTGAAGAACAAAAACATAACTAACAATTCAAGTAATTAGCATTGAAGGCAATTCTCCTCTAAATTTTAGAGCTATAGCTCCCTCTTATGATATGCAATGAATGTAAGCACATGGTATGCTTTTCACCAGAAAGCAGAAAAGGCTCACTAACATCTACCCATAACCATGAAATAGATGTGCAAGACTAATTCAGGATGAAGTGAATGTAAACAAATAATACAAAGCCCATTTATCTCACACCCATGAACAATACTTAGGAAGAGAAATGAATAGTGAATCCCCTTTCAATAGATGAGTAAAAATAAACACCAACACAATCTGATATCATAGAACATGGATCACAAAGCAACTAAAAAGACTCAAAGTTCTTTTGTAATCAAAAGAAAATATCAACAAATACACAGATCTTCTTTATTTCTCTGATGCCAAAATGTGAATACAAAGCCTCCACACCCCTGTACAGCCAAACTATGTAGAAAGAAAAACTCTATACCACTCCCCTGTTCCTGAATAGAAGAAAAAAAGATCCTCTCTTTTGGAAGATTTCTACAATAAATAGAACTTTCCCAACCAGATTCTTTCATTTCCTGTAACCGCCTCTTTTTCTTTGTTGTTCTATAATTGTTTCTTTTTTTGAAAAGGTGTTACAAAGAAAATCTTCTTTTTACCTCCCGTCAGTTACAATAAAGGAAATTATTTCATGGAAAGCCCCTCTCATAGGTTCACTTTTAAAATTGAATCATAGGTTCCCCTTTGAGTGGGACCTACTTTACACATGAATCAATAACACTCTTCTCCTATGTCATCTGAGTAAACATACCTAATGAGATTTTAAGATGGAGCCCAAAGTGCATAGATGACACAAAACAAAGAAAATGAAAGGATATACCAAAATGCGCTTATGATCCAAGCACTTTTGCCAGCACTCACATAATGAATCAATTGCCTTGAGATTCAACTCATACTAAATCCATGCCACAGAAACAATTACAGCCACTACTAATGCATTGGTGAATTTCCTGTATATATCTAGCCTAAACAACAACCTTCTTGCCTAGAGTTTCTCCAATGTTTTAGACAAGGAAGTGAAAACCCAAATAGTGAAGAAAGCATCCAGGATCACTACTGGAAGGACCAGATACAGTCTGCCTTTTCTTAACATATCACTAATCAATTTGATATTCTCCACAAGGGCAAGCAACTCAGATGCCATGAAAAATGTTGCTTCAATAAGGGCTACCTCGAGACTACTTTCACATATTTAAACCTTTACACATAACAATCCTATTTGGAGCTTCATAGCATTCCCTTGTAATTCTGTATCACATACATACACATTGTTAAGACCAATGGTCACACTCCCCACCAGAAACTACTATTATTATTGTTGGTGTCTGATGATTTATTCAAGTCCTACAGGAGTAGTATCAACTAACTTTAACATGTTGCTATAGTAGTCTTTGCCATCTTTAGTATTTAAATCTGACCATGTGGGTATCCCTGCTATTATTGCCATGGGGTTGTTAGAATTTTCTGTGAAGTCTACCAAGAGCTCTAGTGGAATTGATTCTCCATAGCCATGAGGAGAAGAGATGGTACTATTGAAAGTATTTGAGTGTGGAGAGCCTGATGCAGATATCAATGGTGAAAGTGAATTGGACTTATGATGAGGCCATACCTATTGGAAACAAGGTAGATAACTAAGAGGGGGGTGAATCAGTTATCTCAAATTTCTTAACTTTCTTTTCTTCTTTAACAATAGTGCAGTATCAAAACATATAAGCATAAATGAACATGAGAGAAGAAATGAAATCAACACACATAACACAAGGATTTTTATGTGGAAAACTGTGTTAAGGGAAAAAACATAGGGTGACTACCCCATGATTGTATTCTTTGTTAAAAGAATAAGAGGTACAAAATGGCACTTGCCAATTAGGGCTCACTGCCTGAGCACACTGCTCACAAGAGGCTCACTACCTACAATAGTTTATAGAAAGTAACCAGGTATTTGAACTAATGAGAAGCATCCACATATGCTAAGGTTCAGTTCCGGTTAGGCTCAATATACTGATCTACTACACTTCATTCTTCCTCTATTTTGGTGTTGTTGTTCTATCACATACTAGACCTCTATTGCCGCTTCCACACTTATCTCTGCCTTTTCTCACACACAATATCACAAATCACACACCTTCACATCAAAATCCATCTGGTATATATATCTGCACCAAGGATTTCAATATCATTCTAGTCGGCATCTGAAATACTCAAGATTTTCCCAAACTCTAGTCTGTTGGCTAAATCCATGCTTACTAAGAGATGCGTATCAAAGAGATAGTTATAGAAATTATCAATCATGTCAGCCAACCATGAATGATCCCTTAAGTAGCTTGATCACCATCAATTTCTCATCCGGGTTAAGGTCTGATGCTCTGCCGGTTAGTTCTTCCTTAGTCTACACTGCCTGTTAGGAACCCAACACTTAGATGCTCATATCTTTTCATTCTTTCAATGCCGGAGGCTCAATCTATGGAATGTAGCAGTAATGGTACTCCTCTTGACTTCCCCAAGTCTACACTTTTTTGAGATACATCCTCTGGGAAATCTAGATCTGATTGTCGGACCTTGCTGCATGCTCTGTTCTTGCTCACCAGACCAAAATACTCTTCAATCTGACTTACAGTATAGACATACCATGTGTTGCGGATGTGTGGGATGGACTTTGTTGCCATCAATGACAACAATCAAGAAGTCACACATTATCTCTTGCCAACAATCTCCCCCTTTGGCATTGATGACAACACTTAGTGAAAAATGACTAAGTGTCATAGCACACTTCCCCTTGGCTTATGCTCTGTCTTATGTACACTTTTACCAGAGCTCCCCCTTACCTAGATTCCACATTTTTTACTACTCCTCACTCCCCCTTTGACATCAATGGCAAAGGGTGAAATCCGCACACCAAAACTTTCAAAAATCAATCTATATATTGTTGCATAAGTATATATACATGTTGTACTTACATATACTTCAGTATATACGCAAAGGTAGTTTTCAACTGGACAAATTCTGTTGCCCAACTCTGCTTCATCCTGTCCAAAATTGAGATGTGACCACTTAACAAAAATGCAAAAGCTTCTGCCCTCTTTAAGTCTACCGGATTGCTGGTCTGGGCTGTGGTCTGAGCATCAGTTAGGGCCTCATGCATGGCCTCTAACTTAGGGATAATTATCCCTCTAAGTTCACTCATTCTAGTTATTCTATTCTTCTTCTCCTTCTCAAGCCTCTTTATCTCATTTATAGTGACAATAGTCTGACACTCTTGATTTATTATGGATGAGGTGAGAGGATCAAAATTTTGAGATAAACTTGACAGTTTACTCTCTTGTTCTTCCACCTTTTTGGCTATGTCTGTTGTCACTGTGGACCAAGATAGACAAAATTTGTATAAATCTCCACCACCTTTAAGAGCATTTTCTAGGCTCTTTATCCCAATATCTAAATTTCTCCTATCATTTGCTATAAGTCCCTGTACTTCGGAGAATCTCATTCCCAAAAACTCTTTCCAAACTTTCTCTTCTGCTGATTTCTCCAAAGAATCAAAATGTGTGCTAATAGAATTAACAAGAGATTTCAAGTTACCAAATGAAGAGGCTGAAGGATCCTTCTAGAAGGATGGCATGATCTTCTCCAACACACCAGATGCAATCTCTATCAGCTCATAGTCTTCCATGTGAGACTTCAGAAGCTTTTCTTTTGCTTTAGCTTGAGCAAAAGATGCTACCTTCATTGTCTGGACTGGAGAGAGGGAGTCAAAATTGAGTGGTACTTGGAACAGTTCCAGTTCATCTATCTCCATCGGTTCCTTGGTCAAGAAATTCTTCACTGCTTCTACAGTGTCTCTTGCTGGAGACTTCTTTCCTTTTACAGCCTCAGAGCTGTCATCAGAGATCTTCTCCGTTTGTTCTTCTTCTCTTCCCTTTTTCTCCTCTTCTTGACTTGCTTTCTCCTCTTTTCTTGCTTCTCCTTCAGTTCCAGATTCTGTAGGGGGGTCCGGAAGAGAGATATTTTCTTCTTCATGGACTTTCTCTTCCAAAACAGAGGAATCCAAGTTCTTAGTCCTCTCCTCACCTATCTCCTTTGACTCTTCTGTAATTTTCTCAATAGAATCTTCCGTTGAAGTATTTAATCCTTCGACATCCATGGCAGAAGGTTCATCACTTATGTCCTCAATAACAGGAAGATTGAATCTTTTAAATGCATTCCAGAGGATGTCTTCTGTCTCTTTTGCAATATGATCTATCTCTCCAAGCATAAGTTTGTTCATTCTAGCTTTGCTCCAAAACTCGTCCTTGCAATCCTTGAAGATCATATTCATTTTTTTTGGAGTAATGGAAGGATAGAGCTGAATAGCTATCTATTCCCAAATCTCAAGGTCCTTTGCCTTAGCATTTTCTTTTCTCATTTCAAGTACTTGCTCTAGGCTTTTGGGAATTAGTGAGATTATTTCAATGAATGCTTTATTATAGATATTCAAATACTTGACTATGGCTTCCTCCAAAATTCTTTTGTCAGTGTCATTATACTCATCATAAAATTCTATTACGGGCCGCAGATTCCCATCTACAGTGACTACCTTGAAGACATCATCAATAGAAAGAGTAGGCCTTTCAACAAATTCTTCTGTCTTTTCTTCTGTATGTTTACCGGCAGAGGATTCCATGGATGTTTTCTTTTTCTTCTTCATTTTCTTGACCTCCTCATCAATCTCTATCTCTTCATCATCCTTTTGACTTATGTACGACCTTGTGGCCTTTGTCTTTGTTCTCTTCTCTCCCTTACTAGATGACTTGGCTTCCAGTTTTGAGTTTTTAGAAGAAGCACGTGCAGAGCTCTTAGAGGATCTAGTCCAGGAGGGGGCTTGCACCAGATGACTTTCTTTTTCTGTTTTTTGTCTTTCTTTCTCTTCTATTTCTAGTTTCTCTCTATTTGCATCAACTGCCTCTTTTGAAATGCCATATCTTTTGGAAACTTCCTCTACTTCTCTTCTCACTTTTCTTTTCATCTCCAGTTGTCTTAGCTCAACATGAATTTTCACACTCAATTCTTGAAAGGTGCCAAACTTTTCTGCCTCAAGGTCCTTAGGCTAACTTAATAGGTGTTAGACATGTAGTTCCAGGATTTTCTCATCCACCTCATAGCCCATTGGCATAATCCAGACTATTTTGGGCTCTACTGCCTCCATTAGGCATTGATTAGTGTCTATCATAAAACACACTGTATCTTTATATTTTTCAACCATTGTCTAAGGAATTCCTTCTCTGGCATACATCATACCTTGGAAATTCTTGAAATATCCCCAGAGAGCTATGCTTTGAGCCTTGGCATCACCAAGCCCATACATATAATCCCTGATTTGTATGGCAACCGGTCTATCATTTTGCCATATCCAGCCACTTGTTCTAGGTAGTCATCTAGTAAAAGAAGAGACATAGTATTAGGCCACCATACTTGAATGAGTTCTTCTTATCCTTCTTTATTTTCTACAAATTTTCTAATAGTTGGCTCAGAAGAAGCTCGCATAGATCATAGTCTACATTTTTCCTTAGCATTTCATATGCAGTATATATAGCAGTTTCGAATACTAAATTCTCTTTGCTAGAGTGATAGATTTTGTAACCAATTATCATAGAGGCAAATTTGATATCTAGATCTATGATGTCTTATATTGTCATTCTTCTCTTGTCAAACTTTGATCCGGTAGCCTCACTTACTATTTGGTTCTTGACTGATTTGAGAGCAGGCAACCCACCGGATGAGTGCAAACCGGTTACTGTCCTAATTGCATCCTTTGTTATTTTGAAGGGCTTCAACAACCACATGAAATTATCATGTATTCTACTGAGAACATACCAGACCCATTCATCTTCTACAAAATAGGGGAAGTGGATGCAATGTCCAAAATGCTTATCCCAGATGACCTTGTATTGAGGTTTAAGTTCAAATGTTTCATCTATTAATTGCTTGTGATAGATATCCATTAGGTTAGATTCCCTAAATTCCTCAATGTTGGTTTGAATGTATACCCTAACATCTTCTACGTGTAGAACCTCATGCAGAATGCTTGAGGCATCTAAAGGATCAATGTCTAGGGATTTGTAAGGATTTTTCTTGAACTTAGGGCGCGGCCTATCAGTGATCTTAACAACATTTGGAGTAGCTATCATCCAAAAGATTCAGAGAGAGATGTTCAAGAGTGGAAGTACCTTTTTACGCTTCTAGGGTTCATGATATGAGCTGAAAAGATCATTGGTTGAATCAAATTCTGAGGTTGATCTTTAAGAGGGTTGAAGCAATCTTGTTGCAGAGCTCTTTCTTTCTTCTTCTTGAATGCAAATATGCAAATGATGAACAAAAAGAACCCTTATATTTCTACGCAAACCTTAAATTCATATTGCAATAAATGCACACTTTAAGTCAATTCGGTTCCCTTATTCTGACCTTGTTCTAAGAGAGATCCTTCTGAATCACTGAGATGTACTTAGAATTATTCTTGGTGATAATTGACAATCTATCTCCCTTTCTCTAATCATTCCATTTATCCGCAGATCAAGATATTTCAATTTTGAATCATACCGGATCTCACTGTGAAAATCCTACTTTTATCGGATGACTGTTAAACCAGATCAATCTTGGATGATTGACCTCTTCAAAACTCCTTGTGGATCTTTTGTATTTTTACCAAGGATTATTTAGATATCTCTTTGAGAACTCTTCAATCCGCAATACTCCATGTGCCAATTTTAGGCACCAATTGACTTGCTGGGGGAAATTGTTTTCCTTTGTGACTCCCCTTGAGCTAGAGCTCATCTATTTAGTTTCTAGAAGGAATATCAGCACCAGATTCTAGTGTGGATCCATCCCCAACATTTTATGTACTTCTCTTCACCCAATTCTTGTTCATCTCCCTTTGAACTTCATCTGCATTCACTTTTCCTTTTCCTTTGTCTTGATTTTGATTATGATGCACCGGACCCCTTTTATCCTGATTCTTACTTCTGCAGAATTTGGCAATATGACCGGATCTATTGCAATTGTAGCAAGCTATATTTCTTTGCATATTTGACTGATATCCTTTTGATCTGCATTGATTAGCCATATGTCACATTCTATTGCATGCAAAGCATCTAACATTGAATGAATTATTTATTTGCATATTTCTACATTCATGAGATTTATGACCATACCTTTTGCAGTGAAAACACTGTCTGGAGAAGGATGAATTAGTCTAATTCATTCTTCTTCTGCACTAATTTTCTTTATGACTAAAGTTATTGCAATTGTAGTAGTATCCATTGAAGGATGGATATCTTTGAGCATTTGGTTGTCTTACCGGAGGTCTTCTAGGCATGTACCTTGGATTTCCCAATCCAGAGTTCTTCTGACCAGATCCGGAGCTTTTACCTTTCTCATATCCCAAGCCATGCTTGTCATCTACCCTCTTTTAGCTTTCAAGAAGAACTTCAAGTTGAGCAGAGCTTATCTTGAATTTTTCTTTGTATTCATTTGTTGTTTGAAGATCCCTTTTGAGAGTGTCTATCTGATTTTCAAGTTGTTCTTCATTATCTCTAGCTTCTTCAATATCAAATTCCAGATGCCTGATTATTCTATCCATTATGTGGTAGTCTTCTGACTTCTCCTTGAGAGATTGTTTTAGATTATCTTCCATTTTTCTTTTCTCTTCAATTTCTTGGGTGAATTTCATAACCCCTGATTCCATTTCATGTCTTACCATAATGACCTCTTTTGGTAGCTTCTCACATAACTTATTTTTCTCATTTAGATATTCATTAGTATCACTGGCTTCACTTTGACTTGCTAATTATTGAAGAAGTTCCTTTCTCTTTTTCACAGAGATACTTAGTTTTTCTTTTAGTTCATTTATGAAGTCATCAGCTTGTTTGATTCTTTCCCTCAGGTTATTGACTTCAGAGTGAGATTGCTCAAGATCATCTAGGGCAGGCTGAAGTTGTTCCCTCATATCATACATATCCATTGAGATTCCCAGATCTTCCTCAAGCTGTTAGGCTCTGTTTGGAGGAACTTGGCTCTGATACCAATTGTTGGAAACAAGGCAGATAACTGAGAGGGGGGTTGAATCAGTTATCTCAAATTTCTTAACTTTCTTTTTTTCTTTAATAATAGTGCAGTATCAAAACATATAAGCATAAATGAACATGAGAGAATAAATTAAATCAACACACATAACACAGGGATTTTTACGTGGAAAACCCTGTTAAGGGAAAAACCATGGGGTGACTAACCCAAGATTGTATTCTCTGTTAAAAGAATAAGAGGTACAAAATGGCACTTGCCAATTAGGGCTCACTGCCCGAGCACACTTCTCACAAGAGGCTTACTACCTACAATAGTTTATAGAAAGTAACCAGGTATTTGAACTAATGAGAAGCATCCACATATGCTGAGGTTCAGTTCTGATTAGGCTCAATATACTGATCTACTGCACTTCATTCTTCCTCTGTTTTGGTGCTGTTGTTCTGTCAGATACTAGACCTGTATTTCTGCTTCCACACTTATCTCTGCCTTTTCTCGCACACAATATCACAAATCACACACCTTCACATCAAAATCCATCTGGTATATATATCCGCACCAAGGATTTGAATATCATTCTAGTTGGGATCCAGAATACTCAAGATTTTCCCAAACTTTGGTCTGTTGGTTGAATCCATGCTTACTAAGTGATAGGTATCAAAGAGATAGTTATAGAAGTTATCAATCATGTCGGCCAACCATGAATGATCCCTTAAGTAGCTTGATCACCATCAATTTCTCATTCGGATTAAGGTCTGATGCTTTGCGAGTTAATTCTTCCTTAGTCTACACTGTCTGTCAGGAACCCAACACTTAGATGCTCATATATTTTCATTCTTTAAACACCAGAGGCTTAATCTCTAGAATGTAGTAGTAATGGTACTCCTCTTGACTTCCCCAAGTCTGCACTTTTCTGAGATACATCCTCTAGGAAATTTGGACCTGATTGTCAGACCTTGCTGCATGCTCTGTTCTTGCTCACTGGACCAAAATACTCTTCAATCTGACTTCCGATATAGACATACCATGTGCTGTGGATGTGTGGGATGGACTTTGTTGCCATCAATGACAACAATCAAGAAGCCACACAGTGTCTCTTGCCAACAATACCAAATTAGTGTTAGCATTATGATTAGGCATTTCAAATTTGGGATTAGTGAGAAAATTGTTGTCGTATTCCACCTGGTATGAAACCTCGACCATCTTCAGTTTCTGATACTCTTTAAGCTTTAGATAGTTTTCAGTGGCAAATACAATGCTATGAGGATTGAGGCTCTCATCAGTTAAACATGAATCACTTGGAGGAGTGATGGCAGCTTGATCCATGACTAGATAGATGTAGCCAAGAGTCAAAGAACACATATTGTCTAAGAAACAAGGTATAGAGCCCTGTTGATCTTGTTGTAATGATAAACAACCCTCCTAAAAATAGAGTATGAGATCTCTTGAGAGAACTTCTATACACTTAGAAGCTTCACAAGGAAGAGAATGTTGTCTAACACTTTTTTGCACATCGACCCACTCATCTTCCTCTTGTCCAAACTAGCAAATGTTACACAGACTTTTGGATCATCTGAGTCAAATATTCTATTGGTGATAAATGAAGCAACATCATACCTCTGCACTTCTATAATTGATAGTTGAAATGAAGGTCCTCTTTAGTGATATAGGTGAGAGGGTTCTTATTGAATAAAGTCTTGGACAACTTGTCTTATGAGTTGAGCTTGAAGGCATGAATTCATTAAAATAGCTCCAATGCTTTGTCTAAACTTCTGCAATTCTACTAGAGCATTTTGAATTATAATATCAGCACCAATTCCCATGGCATGGGTAGAGAAAGATGTACGCAAAGCTCCTGCGAACTGTATTTGCTTAAAAGTTTCTAAAGCCTTTTCAACAGATCCATTTGAGATGTATCCTACCTTCTATGTATATCTTTGAGATTACACTTCTTTGAAGGTCGTATGCGCCCACGTCTTACATACTCAAAATTTGTACTTGCCTAAATGTTTCTAAAGTCTTTCCAAAAAATCCATTGTGTGAATATCTTATATTTATGGCACCCCACGAAACCAGATTCCTTTGAAGCATTTTGTTTAAATAGTGTATAAGTTTGCAAAGCATTTCTAATGCAACATTAGACAATAACCTCCTTCGATGGGCATCCATAGCCTACACAAAAGTCTTCAGCTTGACATGGGCTGCAATCATCAAGTTCCATGAGACCACGCATCTTCTCTCTAGAATCTCAAATATTCAGAGCCATGAAGATTACCCTCATGTCATGCTGTCAGTTGCATTCCATAAGATTACATTTCTTTGTGCATTCTATCAAACAATATCACAGCTTATTGTGTGCTTCCACATTTTGCATATACATCTCTGAAAGAGTACTTTAAATCATACTTATCTGATATTTGATGGGTGACTAAACATCTTTCGCATGGGTGCGAGCTCGGAGAATATAGGCCAAGGTGGCGTAGTCTAGTTTTATACCTACAAGCGGCATCCATTTTGAATATGAAAGCTTTTGATGCATAGTCAAAGGATCAGGGAATTATTGAACTCTTGAACCATGGAGTCAGGAGTCAGGAGTTAGAAAATATTCAGAAATTTGAACTTTATAATCAAGGAGTTCAAAAACTTTGAAAACCTCTTACAATAAAGAGTCAGGGTTTGGCAATAATGTGGACCTTTGAACTCTGGTCGAGGGCATATTAAGTTGAAGAACTCACTGGGTACCCGACATCAAAGGGGTCGGGAATGTTAAGACTTCTTGAACCAACCAAAATGTCCAACAATATGAAGTGTTTGTTATTTATAAAGTTCCCATCTTTCACTAAGGATTTTAAAGTTGCCATAAACTATGACTTTAATGAAGTCATTATCCTTTAAACCACGGGGCTTTCCAACCTTGCAACGTGAGCTATACATAAAGAAATCTATATTGATAATATATTTTACTCACTTTTCTGACTCCACAATAATCTGATAAAATTTAACTTGGAAACTTTGAAAACATGCTTCGGGTGAAAGGTGAAAAACTCCACATTTCTCACATGAAATCTTTGTTCTTCATGAAAATTGGATAGCAAGATGAATGGACCCTCCCAAGAAAAACCCAAGAATCTTTTATTTTCCAGCCAGCCAGATGTCAAATTTTAACTTCACTTGCAGTTTACGGCCGAGAAAATGTGAAGCTAAAAATATTTCAAATGACAAGGCGTTTGGACATGAAAATAGGCTAGGCAAGGTAGGACATAGTTAGGATCAGATCCATAAAAGGATTTTGCATCAGTATTAATAGGTTTTCAAATTTATCATTTTTCATGATTTCACGGGCTGAAAGCATATGGGAGGCTCTGAAAATTTGAAATTTCTCAGGTTCAAATTTTCAAGCAACAATAGGCTCTAAGTGGAGATGGGGACTACAAAGGATGAAGTAAGGAACCTATAATCTCAAGCGTGGACTAGTGCCTTATCCATTGGGTAATAGAGTCAGACAGTACAGGGGACAAAGGGGTCAGAACAAGCCAAAAATAGGACAACACTAGACAGGAAACTAACTACCAGCACACCAAAAACTCCTAATATGTACATGTCAGGAAGAACCTACCTCAAGATGGCTTCAGGATGAACATGCAAATCCATTAACTGACTAGGAGAAATAGTAGCCTATGTGGAATAATGACGGATGAGTTAGGAGGATGCACACCATCAACTGCCAATTGGCGACCATCCTGATCAAATTGGTAAGAATGGCATCACATAGGAACCTTCTGGATGTGACTTGATGCTCAAGAAGACACTCTCCCTTGTACACTCCTTCAATTGGATGACTCATATTGGCATTGCCCAGCATATGATTACCAGCATCTACCTGTATAACCACATATGTGACATCAGAATGCAATTGATTTTGCAAGCAAGAATGAAACAGCCACTGAATTGGACATCCCACACAAACACCTTGAGATAAAGAGTTT
This sequence comes from Cunninghamia lanceolata, assembly GCA_027924645.1. Lineage (NCBI taxonomy): Eukaryota > Viridiplantae > Streptophyta > Pinopsida > Cupressales > Cupressaceae > Cunninghamia > Cunninghamia lanceolata. Next base: position 7,626,816 of record BSBN01001344.1, on the reverse strand, counting down.
TCTTTGGTGATGTATGTGGAAGTGATTGCCCTTTCCTACATATAACCATCTCTTTCTGCAATGGACAAATTAACATCCCAAGCTTGAAAACAACCACTTGAATCATTGGAAGACCAATCATCACCCTTATGTAAAATTGGAAGTGGGTTAGATTGAAAATCTGAATTGCAAACAATACTTTCATGTGGCTGAAAATCATTCCCAACTGAAACAATCTCCTCTTTTTCTGTAGGATCAGATTTGGCAGTTTCATGACTCACCAAATCACACTCATTTACCATTTGCAAATCAGATATGATGACCTCTTGTCCACATAGAAATTCATCACTACTTGCATTAAGACACCAATTTGGAATGTATACAATATGAGGCTCAACACATTTAGTCATTTGATCACTTTCATCAAAACTATCATGGCTTTTTATAATATCATCTTCTAAGCTTGGTTTAAAAATTTTGGCATTCAAATTTTCAAAATGAAAGGACTCAAATGAAAGATCATTTCTGACCTCTTCTTGCAGCCATACCTCTGTATTATCTTGCTCAAAAAATGTGAAGACTTCATATTCATCTTGTGTGCACTCCAGGGAAAAGATATTCAATACCTCATCCTTACACTATGTAGCCTCAAGTTGCTCTTCATCACTGGAAAAAGTGAATGATTCCATTTCTGCAACAGACAAGGAAGCCAAAATAGTACCATTTGCATGATCCTCATTACAACTAGCATCACAGAAGGCTTGTTCATTTTCTGCACCACCTGAGGAGCTTTCAGATTTATTATTCTCTTTTTCATAATGGAAATAAAAGGCTTCCATTCTTCTATTCACCTGAGGTTTGATTTCTACATTGTTTACCTCTTTTATACAAAACTGATTTGAATAAAAAATAGAGAGGTTAAGACATTCAGCAGAAGGATGTTGTGCTTTTTGAAAATCTACATGATGAAAACTATGTTTGTGCATGATAGACTTCTTCACAGGGTCAACACTCAAATTATTTACAACCTGATTTGCCTTCCAAAGGCCACTTAAAATCAAATCATCTTCAATTTTTATAGCCTCTTGTTGTATAATTGTAATATCATTCACTTTACTCCGTTTCAACTCAAACTGGACATCAGGATGCAAAGAGGAAATAAAAGTACAAAGCTGAAGTTGCCCACTTGGCTGAATGGAGGCAAGAATCTTTTTGAGAAGCCGGTTGAACCTATCCACAAAATCTTTCATGGATTCACCTTTTTGCTTTTGAATATTGAAAAATTGACACAACAGAGCAGCTTCGTTAATAGGACCCTTGTATCTTCCCAAGAACTTATTCTTCAAAGAGTCCCAATTAGGAATACATTTATCTTCTAAATAATGGAACAGATTTTCTGCAGGTCCAATAAGAGATTTAATAAATAAATGAACACAAACATCTTCTTCTCTTATCCCCAAAATGCCGCATGCAACTGTGAATGCCAAAATGTGATCTTTTGCATCTTGATGATTATCTCCACTAAACTTTGGGAAGTGCTTTCTTGATCCTTCAGGTACAGGTGAAAACTGAAACAAAAAGAGAGGTCCAAAATGATTTCCCCATGGCTAAGGAGAAACCAATGCTATCGTGCAAATCTAGGAAATAAATCAATAGGAGTCTTTGCCAGAATAAACTGCTTTGGGCACTTTCCACTTCATAGAGCCGCCAGCCTCCGTCCTTGGGGAGTCACATTTAAATTTCTAGGAAAACAATAGCACTAATCTTTCAATTTCGAATCCCTAGTAGATGTTGGGATAAGGTGCCATTAACCTTGTAAATCCCAATATTGTATTATTCCATTTATTATTTGTAATTACCCATAAGGGATGTACAAGTTTCACCGGCAGTGGTGAAAAAAAATATATTATTTACTGTCCATGGTAATTATGGAGTTATTGCATGGTAAGTCCCAAAGTTACTGGTGGTAGTTATGGGATGTTATTTACTATGGTAAATGGTAATTGGTCAAAGTGGGGTGTACATGTGGAAGGATAATCTATTTTTAGTGTTATGACGCACGTCATAGATGCTGTAAAAGGGTGTAAGAGATTCTATGACAACTGTAAGTTGTCATAAGAATCTATGACACTAATAATAGCATATGACACGTCATAAGATGTTGTAAGTGGCTATTTTTGGCCCCAAGGCATTCAAGCTTGCATGGGCACATTTTTCCAAGTGTAGGATGCATGTATGATAGCATTTATGACCCCGTAAGAGCCTATTCTTGGCCATGGACGCCCAAGGTTGTCTTGTTGACTCTTGACAAGTGTTATGGGCTTGTAAGAAGTCATTTAATGCCTTGAGGTTGTGTAAATTCTATATATACCATAGCATAGTAGATGAGATGCATATAACAATTTACAGGTACCTAGATTCTACCAGAGTGAAGGTTGGAGGACAGAGGAAGTGAATGTTTTTGTAATCTTTTTTTGTGAAGATAATACAACTTGGCCTCTTTTCTTGGTGGAGTTTTTTATCCGAAAGGGTTTTCTCCATGTTAAACACTTGTGTTATGTGCTTCATTCTGCTTCTAGTATATTTATGTATTGTGGGTTTATGTTTTGGTACAATCTCCATTAATAACACAGTTAAATATTGCCAAAATTTATTTGAATCAGATTTCCATTGAAGTAGTGTTGCTTTCATTTCTAACATTTGGTATCAAAACCTAGCTAGCTTTGACTCTTGGGTGGTAGTGTGGAAGATGTAGCTAGAGTGGGAGATTTGGTTGCATTTGTTTTGTAGATATTGTGTTGTTATTATGGTTGCGTCCACCATTGCATCAACCTCTCGATTGGACATTGAGAAGTTCAATGGAATGGGGTATGAGTTGTAGAAGCTGAAAATGGAAGATTTGTTGGAAGAAAGAAACCAATGGTTGGCTGTCCAAAAAGAGAAGAAACCTAATGATGTTTCTCAAGATGAGTGGGATAGACTAGATAAGAAGGCACGGGGAACCATTTGGTTGTGTCTTTCAGACTCTGTCTTGTTGAATGTCGCAAAGGAAGAGACTACATACAAGTTGTGGAAATGGTTGGGTGAGATCTATCAAGCCAAGAGTATGGTAAATAAACTTTATTTAAAAAGAAAATTGTTTTCCATGAAAATGCGAGAAGGTGAATCAGTTGCAGAGCATTTAAATTATTTTAATTTATTAGTGAGTCAGCTTGATTTAGTAGATTTTGAAGTTAGTGAGGAAGATAATTGTATCTTACTTCTTTGTTCTTTACCTAAGTCTTGGGAGAATGTTATCCTTGCTATCACTGTTAACCTTGCGGATCCAAAGTTGGATGCTCTTGTTTCAGTGCTACTATCACAAGAATTGAGGAAGAAGAGTTCAGATAGTTCAAGGGATGCTCTCAGTGTCAGGGGAAGGTCTAAGGAAAGGGGACCTAAAGGAGATCAGAAAGGGGCTAAGGACAAGTCCAAGGGCCAGTCTAAGACTCCTGGTAAAAAGAACAGAGTTAAGTGTTGGAACTGCGATAAAAGGGGACATGTGAAGGAGTGTAGAAACCCCAAGAAATAGTGGGAGAGTACTTCAAATAAGTCCTTGAATGTAGGTGAAGATGTTTTACTTTCTGCATGTAATGTTGTTTCTGATGAAAACTGGTTGGTTGATTCAGGATGCTCGTTTCATATGACTCCATATAAGGAATGGTTCTCCTCATATGAAGAATATGATGGAGGTAATATCTGCCTTGGTGACAACTCTACATATCCAATTGTCAGGAAAGGAAAGGTATTGTTGTGTTTTAGTGATGGGAGGATTAAAACCCTCCTTGGTGTTTTGCATGTTCCTAGATTAGCTAGAAATCTGATTTCAATTTCGAAGTTGAATGATTTGGGAATGCATGTGACATTTGACAAGCATGGCTGCAAATTGGTGAGAGGGAACTTGGTGGTAGCAAAGGGGAAGAGATTTAGAACCCTATTCAAGCTTTAAGCCACTACAATTTATAATGCCTCCTATGTATCTAAGGCTAATACTGAAAAATACATGTATGTTGTGGCACCGTAGATTGGAGCACACAAGCAATAATGTATTGAAAACTATTAAGAATAAAAATTTGTTGGAGGGTTTCTCCTATTCTGATGAGCACTTTGATTTCTATGATCATTGTGTGTTTGGTAAACAAAATAGAAAATCATTTCCTTTAGGAAGCAATAGAGCAAAAGAGAAATTCAAAATTATTCATACGGATGTGTTTGGACCTATCGATATTGAATCTATCAGAAAATATCATTATTTCGTAACCTTCATTGATGATGTATCCAGATTTACATGGATTTAATTTATGAAGCATAAGTTTGAAGTTTTCACTAAGTTTAAGGAATTTGAAGTCTTAGTAGAGAACCAATTAGGTTTAAAGATAAAAATATTAAGATCTGACAATGGAGGGGAATATTTCTCTAAGGAATTTGATGAGTTTTGCAAGCATGCAGGTATAATCAGACAAAAGACAACTCCATATACACCACAGCAGAATGGTGTTGCAAAAAGGATAAACCAAACAAGTATGGAAAGAGCCAGAAGTATGCTTAGTGATGCATAGTTGGATAAATGCTTTTGGGCAGAGGCTGTGTGTACTGCTTACTACTTGATAAATAGATCTCCTTGTAAGGCTCTTGTTTCGACACCTTATGAAGTGTGGACAAGTAAGAAACCTTCTATTTCACATTTAACAGTTTTTGGTTGTGAGGCTTTTGTTCATGTGCCTAAGGAAAAGTGATCTAAGTTGGATCCAAAGGCCGAAAAATGTACATTCATTAGATATGGTGATAATGTAAAAGGTTATAAGCTTTGGAATCCACTAACCCGCAAGATTATATTTTCTAGAGATGTTATTTTTAGGGAACTTAGAGCTATTTCTAAACCTGAGCAGCCAAAAGAAAAATATGAAAAGGTAAAGAAGGTGCACTTTGATTTAGAGCAGCAAGATGCACCTTAGGAAGAATAGAATGATGGATTGGGGGGTGAAGAAGAAGAAGAAGATTCAAGTAGTTTTGATGAAGATGATTCTATTGTTATAGAAGAAGTTGGTGTAGATGATCATGCAGAAGAACAAGTTGAGACTCTTAATTCACCCTTGAGAAGATCCACAAGACAATGGAATCCGGTCGATAGGTATAGACAACCAGATTTCCATTGTGTATATTCTTTATTGAGTACTAATGATGAACCTAGATCCTATAGGGAAGCTATTTCTGCAGATGATAGTGAGTCTTGGCACCTAGCCATGCAGGAGGAGATGATGGCATTAGACTCTAATAACCCCTGGGATCTTGTTCATTTGCCCAAAGGAAGAAAGGCCATAGGATGTAAGTGGCTCTTCAAGAAGAAGTTTGGAGTAGACAGGTCATTGGAGAAGTACAAGGCTAGACTGGTAGCCAAGGGCTACTCCTAGAGAGGGGGAATTGATTTTGGTGAGATATTCTCTCCTATTGCTAAATTGATTTCTATTAGATTTCTCTTATCCATTGTTGTAGCTTATGATTGGGAGATTGAGCAAATGGACGTTAAGACTGTGTTCTTACATGGAGATCTTGAAGAAGAAATTTATATGCAACAGCCTATAGGTTTTGAGGTAAAAGGAAAAGAACATTGGGTTTGCAGGTTAAAGAGGTCTCTTTATGGTCTAAAACAGTCCCCCAGAATGTGGTATCAAAAGTTTGATTCATTTGTTTTAAAATTGGGTTTTGTTATAAGTGAGGAGGATCATTGTGTTTACATTCATTGTGTTGATGATTCTATACTGGTTATTGCTTTGTGTGTTGATGACATGTTGTTTTTCAGCAATACTAAGGGTATTGTCAGTGAGCTTAAAGCCCAACTTTCAGGTGCATTTGAGATGAAGGATCTTGGTACTGTAAGGTATATTTTGGGAATGGAGATCAGGAGGGATAGACTTAATAGAAAGCTTTGGTTGTCACAAAGTAAGTATGTGAATACTATTTTGTAGATGTTTAGTTTGTAGGACTATAATCTAGTTAGAGTTCCTTTACCCATTGGTACTAAGCTTTCATTAGATATGTGTCCAAAGACTGAGGATGATCTTGAGGATATGTCTAATGTGCCATATGCTAGTGTTGTAGGGAGTTTGATGTATGAAATGGTTTGCACTAGACCAGATATTGCCCAAGCAGTGGGAGTTTTGAGCAGATTTATGTCTAACCTTGGTAGATAGCATTGGAACTATGTGTAGAGGGTGTTTAAATATCTTGCAGGTACTCCTAATCATTGTTTGGTTTATTCTGGTACTAATAGTGCTGATAAATCTTTGGACATATAGGGTTTTGTTAATGCAGACTGGGCAGGTGACTTGGATAGTCAAAGGTCCACTAGTGGCTATGTGTTTACTCTGTTTGGAGTGCAGTGAGTTGGATGAGTAAGAGGCAGACTGCAGTTGCTTGTCCACCATAGAAGCAGAGTATATGGCTGCAACTCATGTCTCTAAGGAGGTAGTTTGGTTGAGGAGACTATGTACAGGTATTGGTTTTGATTACAGGAATATTTAGATTGGTTGTGATAGCCAGAGTGCTATTTTTTTGGCTAAGAATTCCATGTATCATGCTCGAACTAAGCATGTTGATGTCTGGTATCACTTTGTTCAAGAGTTGGTTGCAAATGGAGAGATTGAGTTGAAGAAGATGGACACTTAGGAGAATGTTACAGATTCATTAACCAAGCTTGTGAGCACAAAGAAGTTTGTGTGGTGTAGAGAGGCCATGGGCTTTGTTTCTAGTGCCTGATTATTTTTCTTTTGATTTCCTATGGGTTGATTTATAATGTATAATGTCAAGTGGGAGAATGTTGGGATAAGGTGCCATTAACCTTGTAAATCCCAATATTGTATTATTCCATTTATTATTTGTAATTACCCATAAGGGATGTACAAGTTTCACCGGCAGTGGTAAAAAAAATTATTTACTGTCCACAATAATTACAGAGTTACTGCATGGTAAGTCCCAGAGTTACTGGCGGTAGTTATGGGATGTTATTTACTATGGTAAATGGTAATTGGTCAAAGTGGGGTTTACATGTGGTGGAATAATCTATTTTTAGTGTTATGACACACGTCATAGATGTTGTAAGAGGGTGTAAGAGATTCTATGACAACTGTAAGTTGTCATAAGAATCTAACACTAATAATAGCATATGATGCGTCATAAGATGTTGTAAGCAACTATTTTTGGCCCCAAGGCGTTCAAGCTTGCATGGGCACATTTTTCCAAGTGTAGGATGCATGTATGACAGCATTTATACCCCGTAAGAGCCTATTCTTGGCCATGGACGCCCAAGGTTGTATTGTTGACTCTTGACAAGTGTTATGGGCTTGTAAGAAGTCATTTAATGCCTTGCAGTTGTGTAAATTCTATATATACCATAGCATAGTAGATGAGATGCATATAACAATTTATAGGTACCCAGGTTCTGCCAGAGTGAAGGTTAGAGGACAGAGGAAGTGAATGTATTTGTAATCTCCTTTTGTGAAGATAATACAACTTGGCCTCTTTTCTTGGTGGAGTTTTTTACCCAAAAGGGTTTTCTCCACGTTAAACACTTGTGTTATGTGCTTCATTCTACTTCTGGTATATTTCTGTATTGTGGGTTTATGTTTTGTTACAATCTCCATTAATAACACACAGTTAAAGATTGCTGAAATTTATTCGAATCAGATTTCCATTGAAGTAGTGTTGCTTTAATCTCTAATAGTAGAGTCACCAAAAATCTGTTGGTTAACAGATTTGTCCTTCCAAGATAGTTGTGACAGTGACTCAGTATGCCTGAAATGAAGAACAAAAACGTAACTAATAGTTGGAGGAATTACCATTGAATTGTCAATTCTCCTCTGAATTTTAGAGGTACATCTCCCTCTTATGATATGCAAGGAATGTAAGCACAGGGTATGCTTTTCACCAGAAAGCAGAAAAGGCTCACTAACATCTACCCGTAACCATGAAATAGATGTACAAGACTAATTTAGGATGAAGTGAATGCAGACAAACAATACAAAGCCCATTTATCTCACACCCACGAACAATACTCAGGAAGAGAAATGAACAGCAAATCCCCTTTCAATAGATGAGTAAAAATAAACACCAACACAATCTAATATGATAGAACATGGATCACAAAGCAACTACAAAGGCTCAAAGTTCATTTGTAATCAAAAGAAAATATCAACAAATACACAGATCAGAAATATCTTCTTTATTTCTCTGATGACAAAATGTGAATACAAAGCCTCCACACCCCTATACAACCAAACTGTGTAGAAAGGAAAACTCTATGCCACTCCCCTATTCCCGAATAGCAAAAAAAAGATCCCCTCTTTTGGAAGATTTCTACAATAAATAGAACTTTCCCAACTAGATTCTTTCATTTCTCATAACCGCCTCTTTCTCTTTGTTGTTCCGTAATTGTTTCTTTTTTTAAAAGGCGTTATAAAGAAAATCTTCTTTACCTCCTGTCAGTTACAATAAAGGAAATTGCTTCATGGAAAACCCCTCTCATAGGTTCACTTTTAAAATTGAATCATAGGTTCCCCTTTGAGTGGGACCTACTTTACACATGAATCAGTAACACTCTTCTCCTATGTCATCCTAGTAAACATACCTAGTGAGATTTTGAGATGGAACCCAAAGTGCATAGATGACACAAAACAAAGCAAATGAAAGGATATAGCAAAATACACTTATGATCCAAGCACTTTTGCCAGCGCTCACTGAATGAATCAATTGCCTTGAGATTCAACTCATACTAAATCCATGCAAAAGAAACAATTACAGCCACTGCTAATGCATTGGTGAATTTCCTGTATATAGCTAGCCTGAATAGCAACCTTCTTGCCTCAAGTTTCTCCAATGTTTTAGACAAGGAAGTGAAAACCTAAATAGTGAAGAAAGCATCCAGGATCACTACTGGAAGGACCAGATACAGTCTACCTTTTCTTAACATATCACTGATCAATTCGATATTCTCCACAAGGGAAAGCAACTCAGATGCCATGAAAAATGTTACTTCAATAAGGGCTACCTCGAGACTACTTTCACATATTTGGATCTTTACACATAACAGTCTTATTTGGAGATTCATAGCATTCCCTTGTGATTTTGTATCCACATACATACACGTTGCTAAGACTGATGGTCACACTCCCCACCAGAAACTACTATATTATTACTGGTGTCTAATGATATATTCGAGTCCTACAGGACTAGTGTCAACTAAATTTAACATGCTTCTATAGTAGTCTTTGCCATCTTCAATATTTAAATCTAACCATGTGGGTGTCCCTGCTATTATTGCCTTGCGGTTGTTGGAATTTTCTATGAAATCTAGAAAGAGCTCTGGCGGAATTGATCCTCCATAGCCATGAGGAGAAGAGATGGTGCTATTGAAAGTATTTGAGTGTGGAGAGCCTGATGCAGATATCAATGGTGAAAGTGAATTGGACTTATGATGAGGCAATACCAAATTAGTGTTAGCATTATGATTAGGCATTTCAGGTTTGGGATTAGTGAGAAAATTGTTGCTGTATTCCTCCTGGTATGAAAACTTGACCATCTTCAGCTTCTGATACTCTTCAAGCTTTAGACAGTTTTTAGTGGCAAATACAGTGCTATGAGGATTGAGGCTCTCATCAGTTAAACATGAATTACTTGGAGGAGTGATGGCAGCTTGATCCATGGCTGGATAGATGCAGCCAAGAGTCAAAGGATACATATTGTCTAGGAAACAAGGTACAAAGCCATGTTGATCTTGTTGTAATGATAGTAAACCCTCCTAAAAATAGAGTATGAGATCTCCTGAGAGAACTGCTATAGGCTTAGAAGATTCACAAGGAAGAGGATGTTGTCTAACACTTTTTTGCACATCGACCTACTCATCTTACTTTGCTCCAAACCAACAAATCGTACATGAACTTTTGGATCATCTGAGTCAAATATTCTATGGGTGACAAATGAAGCAACAACATACCTCTGCACTTCTATAATTGATAGCTAAATTGAAGGTCCTCTTTAGTGATATAGGTGAGAGGATTCTTATTGAATAAAGTCTTGGACAACTTGTCTTCTGAGTTGAGCTTGAAGGCACACATTCATTAAAATAGCTCTAATGCTTTGTCTAAACTTCCACAATTCTACCAAAGCATTTCAAATTATAATATCAGTATCAATTCCCATGGCGCCGGTGGCGAAAGATGTACGCAGAGCTCCCGCAAACTGTATTTTCTTAAAAGTTTCTATTTAGCCTTTCAACAAATTCATTTGAGGTGTATCCTGCCTTCTATGTATATCTTTGAGATTACACTTTTTTGAAGGTCGTATGCGCCCACATCTTACATACTTGAAATTCACACTTGCCTAAATGTTTCTAAAGTCTTTCAAGAAAATCTATTGTGTGAATATCTTGCATTTATGGCACCCCATGAAACTAGATTCCTTTGAATTATTTTGTTTAAAAAGTGTATAAGTCTACAAAGAATTTCTAATGCAACATCAAACAATAACCTCCTTCAATGGGTGTCCATAGACTGCTCAAAAGTCTTTAGCTTGACATGGGCTGTGATCATCGAGTTCCACGAGACCACGCATCTTCTCTCTAGAATCTCAAATATTTAGAGCCATGAAGATTACCCTCCTGTCACACTACCAATTGCATTCCATAAGATTACATTTCTTTGTGCATTCTATCAAACAATATCACAACTTACTTTGTGCTTCCACATTTTGTATATACATCTCTGAAAGAGTACTTTAAATCATACTTATCTGATATTTGATGGGTGACTGAACATCTTTCGCATGGGTGCAAGCTCAGAAAATATAGGCCAAGGTGGTGTAGTCTAGTTTTATACCTGTAAGTAGCATCCATTTTGAATATGCAAGCTTTCCATGCATAGTCAGAGGATCGGGGAATTCCCAAACTCTTGAACCATGGAGTCAGGAGTCAGAAAATATTTAGAACTTTGAACTTTATAATGAAGGAGTTCAAAAACTTTGAAAACCTTTGACAACAAAGAGTCAGGGTTCGGCAATAATGTGGACCTTTGAACTCTAGTCGGGGGCATATTAAGTCCAATAACTCGCTAGGTACCCAACATCAAAGGGGTTAGGAATGTTAAGACTTCTTGAACCAACCAAAATGTCCGACAATATGAAGTGTTTGTTGTTTATAAAGTTCCCATCTTTCACTAAGGATTTTAAAGTTGCCATAAACTATGACTTTAATGAAGTCATTATCCTTTAAACCATGGGGCTTTCCAACCTTGCAACATGAGCTATACATAAAGCAATCTATATTGATAATATATTTTACTCACTTTTCTGACTCCACAATAATCTGATAAAATTTAACTTGGAAACTTTGAAAACATGCTTCGGGTGAAAGGTGAAAAACTCCATATTTCTCACATGAAAGCTCCATTCTTCATGAAAATTGGACAGCAAGATGAATGGACCCTCCTGAGAAAAACCAGGAATCTTTTAATTTCCAGCCACTTGGATGTCAAATTTTAACTTCACTTGCAGTTTACGGCCGGGAAAATGTGAAGCTATAAATCTTTCAATTAGAAAGGAGTTTGGACATGAAAACAGGCTAGGTTGGGTAGGACATAGTTAGGATCAGACCCATGAAAGGATTTTACATTAATATTAATAGGTTTTCAAATTTAATCATTTTCATGATTTCGTAGGTTGAAAGCATATGGGAGGCTCTGAAAATTTGAAATTTATCAGGTTCAAATTTTCAGGCAACAAAAGTGAATGACATGGTTTTGGTATGGAATACTAGAGCACAAGAAAAGGGAAAACATGGAAAGTTTGAAGCCTTGTGGTTAGGACCTTATGTCATAATAGATTATCATGGAAAAAATTCATATTTCATTTAGACCCTGAATGGTGAAATCCAAGAATTGCCAATGCATGGATAGTTCTTGAAGCAATTATTTGCTTAATCATATCCATGCACATTTGTATTTTTACTATAAATAAGTGTGTTTCTTGGTGTGCTTTCCCTGTTTGTTGTTGTTGTGGTCTGCTACCTCCCGGAGATTCATGGATCCTCATGATGACTTTGCGGTCATCTGTCCCCAACTAGAGCCATTGTTAGGACTTGCATTTTTCATGCATTTCTTACCTAAGGTTGCATTTATTCGGGCTTGCTAAAACCTTTCTATAACCCTACAAAATCCTAATGTCTTGCTAAGGTTTGCCTTCACGTGCCTTTTGTTATAATCCTCTGTTAACTTTATGTTGCTTGATCCCATTCACTTAAGTCAATTCTTGAGTATTCCTTACCATTCAGTGACCGGCCCCTTCCTTAGGTAGCCAGTGCAAGGCCTATTTTAAAAACAACTTATGTGCATATGCATAAATTACCTTTTAAGTTGTGCTTGCTAGCAGTCCAAGTCATCGACTTGGACCTTTTCACTAAGAGGTCCCTCTTCGCTGAGCCTTATTTTGAGTTTCAACAGTGCTACGGGTTATCTGAGCTTGTCTGACATGTCATTTTGGTGGCTTTTCACCAAGGCTAAGTTCTTCACCAGGTTTCCCAGACACATTCAATGGGATTACAAACACATTAAAGTGTTACAAAGGGAGGAAGTCAAAGTTTTGGCTTCCAGTGTGGCCCTTGTCTGACATGGCAGCATTTTGCAGATGGTAGAGTCTTCACGTGGCCTTCCACAAGCCTTCAGTAGCACTGCAATATCTGATGTGGCATCCACATCACAAGTTATTTACCTTCGTGGGGGTTCCTTCCTTTGCTAGGCCTTCTAAAACCCCTTAGCACAGCTGTGAAGCTATCTTTGGTATCCAACGTGGCATGTTCATGCATTTTGTCAAGGCTCAGTGCTTTGCTAGAGCTCCCAAGTACCTTTGACGAGCCCGGGAGATTAAATGTGGAGGTCCACGTCACCAGTTTCAACATTTTGCAGAAACTTCATTCTTTGTCGAGCCTTCCAAATAGTCTCATCACAGAATGTTTGTTTGGAAAGGGATCTGGATGATGTCATCAAGATGAGCACATTGAAGGATCCAGACATTACAATTTTCTTGCGAATATCCGTATGTCAATATCTAGTTGTAAAGTCAACCGGGACACGTCATCAGGATATGGGCATTAGCTTCATGGGTATGGACATTAAGAAAGGTCTAGATATTAGATGGATTTTAGGATATTAAGATTTGTAAGCATTAAGCAAATGTCTGCATATTAAGATAATGTCTAGCTATTTTGATAGGGTCCGGATAACCAGACATCGAATGTCCATGCATATGATGGTTTTGTCATACCACTAGGGTAAATTTGATGGGTACACATCTGAATGTCATATTGAGACCTATGCCTAGCCACCCAATAGTTTCCAGGCCTTCCATGTTGAAACCTTCTCAAAGGGGCCGTTATATTTGCATGTTTCCTGCACCTTTGGGATCTCAAAGGGACTATTGAAGTGTTAATTATTTGCAACAGTATTTGCAAATGTTTTGGAGGCTAGTGCCAAGTAGTTGTACCTGTATCATGTTATAATTTCACTTATCAATTGAAAAGGGGACAGATGGACTGGAGCTTGTTCCTCCCTCATTCCGATAAGAGGGAAACTAGGGCCATTATGTCCAGGTTCTGAATCTTTGTCTTGAAGCAGTAGTGAGTCTGTGTGTTAGTCTAGAGTTGTAGAAGATAGTTGCTTGTTACTATGTGTTCAAATCTGTAGAGCAATACATCATTTTCAAAGTTAAATGTATTACTTGTTGCAGGATTATCTACATAAGTGTATTCTAGTGTGTTGTCCTCAAAATCAGTTGTGCTCATTTTGTAGAATGACCCCTATGAAACTTGTCAATTTCGTAGCCTACACTCTAAGTTTGCATTTTGAGGCAAATCTTCTTGGCCTCATACTAAGTTTTCTAACACCTAAGAATATCTTGTAATGTTCCCCTAGGTCAGTTCCTCGAAATTTGTTCAAATACATTTGTTCAAGTTCTTATCTTTGTTAATTATATTATATTCTAGCAGACTCAAGGTATACAAGAAGTAAGAGAGCTCAAGGAATTATTGATCTTGTGTGAGTTAATGCAATAAAATAATTTTGGTCTTTGCCTCCGATACCACGACTTCAGCGTACAAGGAATTTCCCTCCTTCCAACGCCAGGTCTCCTATACCAGGTGAAGCTTCAAGCACAAATACTAACATAGTATTATCTACTTAGATTCCTCAAAGGTTTGTTATCTCACCTTTCAACCAGTGTACAATGGCAGTTCAAGGCCCTTGGGGTAATTCTTTTGGACCCCTGAATTTGACACCACCATTGCTTGAACTACCCCATAGTTCAAGAAAGAATTTTCCCAAATTCTATGGTGATGGGAAAGTCCATCCTGATAAGCACATTGTGTCTTTTTGCATAGTGTGTGGTGTCCTAGGGGTGGAATACGAGGATGTATCTGTGAGACTATTTATGGAGACACTTCAAGGCATTGCTGTAGATTGGTTCTACCATCTTCTAACCCGAACTATTACTAGGTGGGATACTCTTAAGACTAAGTTTAAGGCAAGGTTCAAACCTATCGAAAATGCTCATGCACTATTAGTTTAGTTGACTTAGATGAGAAAAGAACCACAAGAACCCATGTGGGAATTTATTGCTAAATTCAATAATCTAACTAACAGGATTCCTACTAGTGCTCAGCCTACAACTAAGAATAAAAAGTGTTTCTTTATAAATACTCAGCTACCGGAGGTGAGTTTTCTTTTGCGATAGGCAAATCTAGTAGATTTGACAATGGCTCATAATCTTGCAACAGAAATAGAAGATGATCTCATTCTTGCGGGTAAGATAAGAAAAGACACTAATAGAAATAGAGGGTAGCCCTCTAATGAAGTATCTTCTACCAGTACCACTGATCCCATGGTACAAAAATTAGCTAACAAATTGTTAGCTTTGAAGAAACAGATGTCTCAAGGTGTATCCATTCCTTCCTATAGGGATATACCAAGGAGGACATTTCCCAATGCTTAATATCAGGGCAATGCTGCTAAAAACCAAGGGCAAAATAGGCTTCCGCCAACATGAGGAAGGCTTTCCATAGAAGCACCACCAGTTAACTTAGTAGTTGGCTACTATGAAGCTGAGCATGAAAATTTTCCACAACCTGACTTGGATCAGGAAAAGAGTGCCAATCTCTTTATGGAGGGAGAACAAGAATTGTCTAGTGACTCGAACATTGGTTTCCTAAATTATCAGGATGAGGTAGAAAGAGGAGAAGATGCACATAGTTGAGCATATGTTGTTTTCACCAGATCTCAAAATTAGTCAAACCCTCAAGTGGTTGATAAAGGTAAATCGAAAGAAGATTCTCAACTGGTAATTTCTATTGCTAAGCGAGGAACTCCTTTACCTTTTCAATCAAAAGATCTAGCTGGTCAAAAACAAGTAAGTTCCTCTAATACTCCTACTTCTTCTCCTGCTATTCCTCAGACCAGTACTTCCACAATGAAACCTTAGAATGAAAGTTTCCTTGCTGCTATGTCTAATTCATTTCAGCTTTTTGATATAATTGACCATGCTAGGAAAACCAAAATTCAAATGTCTGAGGTGGAATATTTGCAAACTAACCCCAACCAATTTGAAAGGTTAGCTAGACTTGTTAAAAATAAGACTGCCTCTGTAGGGCAAGATAATTCCAAGACTATTCCTGACCCCTCAAAGACTAGGTCTTCTCAAAATAACCTAGTTACCACTCCTCTTATTGCTTCAAGGAAAATTGAACCTTTCTATGTTTCTTTGTTAGTCAATGGTAACAAACTTAGTAATTGTGTCATAGATTCAGGAGCTTCTAACAATGTTATGCCTGCAAAGGTAGCATATGCTCTAGGATTGACTCTAATAAAGACCTTTGGAAGGTGCATTTCAATGGAAACCAAACAGGTGCCTTTGTTAGGCTAGATTAAGGATGCGCAGTTCGCATTCACAGCTTTTTCAAAGAAAAGAATAAAGATGATTGTCCCAGTTGCTGATGTCCTGACTTCATATGGTATTTTACTAGGACAAAACTTTTGTAAAGATGTAGGAGGAGAGATTAACATGGATTTATCTGAAGCAAGGATACCTGTCAAAGGTGTCATGTAGAAGTTGCTTTGTGAAAAGGAAGAAAAATACATTATCACTCAATCTGAAGACCCAAAAGCTCAAATTTTATTTGAATCTTCAGGTTTAGGTAACTATTTCCTGACTACGGAATATCCTTCTAGTGTTGGCAAGAGACACTGCTACACATGACTAGTGTTGTCATTGATGTCAACTAAGTTCATTCCACACATCCGCAGTGCAGTATCAGATCATACCAGAAGTCAGTTTCAAGATTTGTCAAGTCAAGATAGATAGGAACAGAGTATATGGCAGAGTTTAGTATTTTTCTTAGCAGATTTCTCCAGTCAATCATTGTGTGTTGCATATCTGAGGTAGTGTAGAGGAATGTCAATATAACCTAAATCCAAGATGTCAGCCTCCAGTGAGAAGGGGATTAAAATTTATGAGCATCTGAGTACCAGGTCCTAATATGATAGAATAGTTCAGTAAAGAATAGGCCGACCTGTGTTAGATCCTTATGCAGATCTAGTAAAAGTGTTTTGGTGAGTTGCATATGGGATATAATGTTAGTGGCCGAATGAATGGTGATCTTCAAGTGTTATTTCTGGTATGCATCAACATTGGTGTATGGATTCAGCCGATAGAACAAAGTATTTGTGTTATTTGCTAAGTTCTTCACTAGGCCAACAGAAAGTGATTGAATTTCTTGAGGAGGATATTTATAGCTGATGGATTCAAGTGTATCGGTGTGTGTAATAATGCGAATATGGAGTAAGTGTGAAAAGGGAAGATAGGAGTGCAAAAAGGAAGAGATCTAAGGTCGGGATTATGGCAGAGTAGTAAATAGGGAAGAACAAAGATGAAGTGTATCAAGTTAGTATTTTGTGCTTAACCAGAACTGAATCCTTGAATTGGTAGATGCTAATTATCAGTTCAAACTCATTGTAATATTCCTTCTATAGGCAATGAGCCTTATTTTGAGCAGTGAGCTCGAATGCATGTGCATTCCCCTTTGTAATACTTTTAATAGAGTATAATCTTTGTGGGTTAACCTCCACCATGTTTTTTCCCTTAACCGGGTTTCCACATCAAAAATCTTGGTGTCAAGTGTGTTATTTATGTTTTTGCTCATGTATTATTGATTGATGCTATAATGTTTATATCATTTGATTATAAGTTGTAAAAGAAGATTAAAGGCAGAAAAGTTTAAATTGTGTGACAACTGATTCACCCCCCCTCTCAGTTGTCCAGACTAATTCCAACAATTGGTATTAGAGCAAGATTCCTTGAAAGAAGCCTAATAGCTTGATGAAAGATCTTGGAAGGAGTTTCAATGGGTTCACTCAAAGATCAACTTCGATTGGCCCTTGAAGATCTTGGTCAATCCAAAGCATAAGTATCTAATCTAAGAGATGAGCTCAAAGATGCTAATGATACCACTGAAATGTTAAAAGATAAATTAAAGAAATCTATGGAAAAGAGAAAGGAGCTACTTCTGCAGTTATCTAGTTTGACTGAATAAAATGACATGAATGAAGCCTTGGAAGAAAAGACAAAGGAGTGTGAAAAGTTGTCAAAAGAAGTTGCTATTTTGAAATTTGGGATGGAATCTGGGGCAATGAGGCTAACCAAAGAAATTGAGAAAAGGAAGAAGACTAAAGAAGATTTGAATCAAACTCTAAAAGAAAGAACTGAAGAATGCTGCAGATTGGACAGAGTAGCTAGCCATCTAGAGTCTGACCTACAAGAAAGCAGAGACAATGAAAGAGAACTTGAAAGGCAAATTGTCATTCTCAGAAATGACCTAGAAGTTGTAAATGAATACAAGAAGAAGATCAAAATAAGCTTAGCTAAACTTGAAGCACTGCTTGAAGGATAGAAAAAGGTTGATGACAAGCATGGTATTGGATATGAGAAAGGTGAAAGCTCCAGATCTGGACAAAGAAATTCTCAATCAAGAAATGGTAGAAACAAACCTAGAAGACCTCCGGTAAGACAACCAAATGCTCAAAGATATCCATCCTTCAATGGAAATTGTTTCAACTGCAATAAATTTGGCCATAAAGCTACTCAGTATAGAAGCAGAGTAAACCTTCTCCGGTCAATGCTTCAAGTGCAAGAGGTATGGTCATAGATCCAATGAATGTAGAAGTATGATAATGAATAACTCTAATGGCAATTCTTTCAATGGCTACTATTTTGCTTGCAATAGATTTAGACACATGGCTAATCAGTGCATATCAAGAGGAAATCAGGTATATAAGCAAAGAAATATTGTGTGCTTTAACTACAATAAATCTAGTCATATTGCAAGATTTTGCAGAAACAGGATTAATGAAAGAAGGTCTGGTCTGGTAAACAGAAAACTGGATGAGCAGAGACAAGACAAAGGCAAAGAAAAAATTGATGTGAATGAGATCCAAAATGAAATGAGCAAGACATGGGTCAAGAAAACAATTGTGAACAATAGTAATGGGTTCGCACCAGAATCCAGTGTTGATAATTCCTTTGGAAATTGAATTAGGAGCTTTGGCTCAGGGGAAGCTAGATTGAAAATCAAATTCCCCTAGCCATTAAGTGGGTGCCTAGATATGGCACAATGAGAGAAGATATTTTGAATTGTTTCAAAAACTTTGGAAGGATTTCTGGAAGAAAAGATGTTGATATAGAAATTTGTAGAGTGATTCATGAAGAATTGTTCAAGAAACAAAGTAACCGGATGAAGTTAGGGCAACACATTTATTACAATGCCAAATTAGGTTTTACAGAGGATAAAAGGTCACTTAGTCATACATTTGAAGGAAACAAGAAGAAGAGAATCTGAGCTACAAATCTAGAAACTAAAGCACGAAGAGAAAATTCAACTAGCAATTGATCAAACCTAACCCCACGGAAGAAAAAGGTAATTCTCTATAAAGCCTTGAATCTGAACTTTGTTGAGTTGGCTACACCTCTAGTTGTTAATGTAACTAAAAGACATCGACCAATATTTAAGAAGCATCCATACAAATCAGTTGAAGTTGAACTGTTAGGTGCATTTTCTAGAGTTCCATATGGCGTACTACATGTTGAGGATATTAGGGCATACATCCACTATAGCATCAATTGATGAATTTGGAAATATGAAACTCTTGGATTTGTTTAACAACTACCTAAGGGATGATAGCTATAAATTGAAACCAGAATACAAAGCCCTAGAGAGCAAACATTATCTACAAGTCATTAGATTTCTGACATTTGATGAGAATGAATGGGTTCAATATATCTTGAGCTGAATACATGATGAGTTCATATGGCTATTGAATGAAAGGAAGCTAGGTGTGTGGAAAACACTTCCTACACTAATCTAATGAGGGGAGGAAAGTGTAAATTCAATTTTATCCTTACTATTACCACAATGTTAAACCCACTAATCAGAGATAACAGAGATATAGCAACAAACACATAAACAAGAAAGTGAGACAAAAGAAGAGAGACACAAGATATACTTAGGGAAAACCCTAATTGGGTGAAAAACCCCACACTCCAAAACCTGCACAATGTATTAACAAAACTGAAATGGTTTATAATACACTTACAATGCAAGCTCTCAGGAGTCTTCGACACTTGTATCTGGAGACAAACTGGAAGCATAAAAGTACCTGTCAAACCTATAATACATCTCCTCCTCCAAACACCTGTTTATATAGAAAATACAAGGCAAAATTGCCTCTATCTTGGAATGGGCGTCCAACTTGGCCTCATGGCCCAAAACTGAAAGGAAGCTAGGTGTGTAGAAAATGCTTCCTACACTAATCTATTGAGGAGAGGGCTATACAAATTCAAATTTATTCTAACTATTACAACAATGTTAAACCATTAACATGAGATATTGCAGCAAAACACAAGAGCCAGAAAGTAGATAGAAGAAGAGAGACAAAGATTTACGATGGGGAAAACCCTTATTGGGTGAAAAACCCCACACTTAGAAACCTGCACAATGTATTAACAAATCTGAAAGAATGTTTACAATACACTTGCAATGCAAGCTCCAATGGTCTTTGACACTAGTGTCTGGAGTCAATCTGGCAGCATAACAATACCCGTAAACTTGTGATACAAACTCCATCTCCAAGCACCTGTATAAATAGGAAATACAAGGCAATATTGGATCTTTCTTGGAATGGGCATCCAACATGGCTTCATAGACCAAAACCCATGCCCAAGGACACTTGGTCAATATTGTAGAATGTGCCTGACACTTGTCCACAGCTCCCATCCCAAAGGGGTCGCCTATTTCCAAAATGGGCTATGATAGATGCTCTTACGACACTTACGACCATCATAGAATCTGTCATAGCGGTTACAACTTTTAGCTGTAAGAGAATCTATCATACACATGCTATAAATAGCATATTCTCTTACAAAATGTCATATTCCACCTTGGGGTGCCCAAATATGCCTTATTCAAAGATGCTTCATGACACATGTCATCACCTATCTTACAACCTTCTATTTCCGAATCTTACATGTCATAGATTCGTCATAGGAATCTGTCATAACCATTTCAGTCAAACATTCCTTACACAACATGGAAGATGCCGACACATGGCACAATATTCCTGCCACTAAGTGGGACACCTATCTCATCATGTGAGGACAAAAATACAAGTTTTCATAATCCATGTAGGATTGACATATCACCGTGCCACATCCCACAATATGACAATATGGATTTTCCAAATATTTACAACATAGGCAATTAAATAACAAATACAAACATTACAAATGCAGAGAATTACCAAGGTTGAGACACCTTAATTCCCAACATTCTCCCACTTGTCGAACACCTTGTAAGAGCCAATAGAAAAATAGGATTTAACTGCTATAAGCCAAGAGGCCCATAGACTCTAAACACCATCTAAACTTCTTTATGCCCACTGGTATCATCAATGCATCTGCAACATTCTTCAAAGTATCTACCTTCTCCAAATTTACCTTTCCATTCTCAACCATGTCTCGTAAGAAGTGAAACTGAACATCAATGTGCTTTGTTCTAGCATGGAAAGTTGGATTCTTCGCAAGGCAAATTGCAGTCTGACTGTCACAACTGATCGTGATCTAACCTACATCAACACTAATATCTGAACACAATCTCTTAAGCCAAATGGCTTCCTTACAAGCATGAGTTGCTACCATATACTCAGCTTCTGTTGTGGACAAAGCAACAACAGGTTGTCCCTTACTCATCCAACTAATAGCACCACCAAAAAGTGTAAAAACATAAGTACTGGTGGATCTCCTGCTGTCAATGTCACCTACCCAATCTGAATCCACAAATCCACGAATATTAATAGAATGTGGAGGTCCTAAAACATTACCATGATAGCAAATGGAATACTTGGAAGTACCCCTCAAATATCTGAACACTCGCTTTTCTGGCTATGGATTTTCCAAAAATTTGATACTTCTCCTTACATCAGCAAGAGTTGATGAATGTCTTACCGATATACCTCTATCATCTAGACTAACATCCATCAGCTTCTCCCAACTCTTTCACTCCAACACCCATCTCATACCGACGAGTGTGTCGTTTGTAATCACCTATCGGCAAGATATCTCCTATCAGTATAGTCTAAACCTCACTGCTTGATGGTACCTTTCCTACCGATAAAACTTGAACTACTTTAGATATTGGTTGCCTATCGGCAACATAATAGCTATCGTCCCAACTTTCTGGCCGTTCTCCGATGTCAAATGTCATGCCAAAACACTTAACATCAAATTCTCCATCAGTCTGATGTTATCCTTCAGTGGACCATCCAAGTCTTCTCTCAACGGTGCTTCTTATACTGATATCCTTCATCGGTGACACTTCACAATAGTCACCCCGATCGGTGAAACCTTCTACCATTGGCCCACTATCATTTCCTCAGCTCGATGCCTATGCTCACGCCGATGATCTCTCTATCGGCAAGTCTTTAACTATCAGTGTAACTTTTCCCTTATGCTCTGATAATGCTTCTCATGCCGAAAAGCATAACATCAACTTAGTCGTCGGTAAGACATCCTCTATCGGTAGTGTCTCCATTTCTCTCATTGACACGCTGATACACGTTCTCCTCCAACACAGGCACATAGACTCCCCTGCTTGACACTTGAATCCTCCTTCCCGAGGTCTCAACTCTATATTTTGATGGTGATCACCACTCGAACTCGCACTCCTCTTACACAGTTAGGGTTAGGGTTATATCATACAATTTGTACAGGACTCATTCCATGAGGATCAGAATCTTCCATTCACGGAATGGTCCATTATGACATTGTTACCCTCAAAATAGAATAAGAACAATATGTGATCCTTTGCACCAGTCAAAACAAAAACAATACAGAACTGTCAAACTGAAAGGAAATACCAGGAATGTCTTAGTTTATTGTGCAATCAGATTCCAATTCACTCTATTACTCTCTCTGTGTCTTCTTGATCTCACAAGACTATTTTTATACTTCATTGTGTGGATGGCAGTTGTACCGGTGGGAATGCCAACTGCTCTGCAACTGTCCATGACACGGTTACATACAAGATCTTTTGCCAGTTACAACATATTTTAACTACTAGACATGACTAATTCGAACACACATATAGCCCTCAGGCCTTACAATTGGTCTCTTGGACCTTATGGACTACAAAAATGGAAACTAACTAAATTAGCTAGGTGCCCCTACCCCTAGAGACACTATTGGCCCAAATTACATCCTTTTTGGTCCTAGGGTCCTTACCAAGACCCTCAGGACATTTGATCATTATATCACCTTGACCATTACCACTTGTCATAGCTGATTTTAAAATGCTCCAATTGATTTGGTTATCTCCATAGGATCTTCTCATGATTATATGTGTCTTCTAATTCCAAGATGTTTCCTTAGGTGCTCCTGCACCATACTCCCCAGCATGAGAAAAACTCGTCCCAAGAGTTTGGTGGACTACTCCAAACATCCTGTAGTCTGTTTGAAAGGTTCCTCTGATTTGAAACAGGGAACATGAGCTCTCCAAGGGTTATCTTCCTCCTTCTCCAACCTGCATGGTTCTTACCAAAAGTGTTATTATCATAAAACATGTTTTGATGTCCTTGTTTAGGACCCTGCTGCTATAATACTGCTATTCTTCCCAACTTGTGGTTCTGATATATTCCTCTCTGTACTATCTGTTGTTTTCTTTCCTTCTTTTGCCTGCTTATAGGGCAGTCAATGTCCCCAATCTTGACATAACTCAAGTCCCAAACCTACTATTCTTTAGGACTGTCTTCCACCTTCCTCTGCTGCAACTGTTTCGGTTGTTTCCCATCATCCTGAACCTGCACATTCAACTACAATTTCTCTCCAAAACAAATGGTAATATGTTCCTTCTTGTCTTCACAAGGTAAAGGCACTAATTTGAACTTTCTACCATCTTTGTGCACCAAATAGTTATTAGTATAACCATCATGAATTGTCCTCCTCAAATGTTGCCATGGTCTACCCAAAATAATATGCCCACATGTCATTGGAATAACATCACACAAAACATAGTCCTGATATGGACCAATTGTAAAATCAACATATGCCTTCTTAGTAACCCTGACTTGCTATTCTTGACTCACCCAAGTGACATGGTCAGGACTAGGATGATCAAAAGTTTTCAATCCCAACTTATTCACCATTTCCCAAGAAACTAGATTATCATGAGAACCTGAATCTACAATCAACTTGCATATCTTTCCATGGCTTAAACAATTAGTTCTGAAAATAGATACCTGTGGTGGTTGCTGCATTTTACCTTTCTCCACCATAAGCATTTCTCCAACAATCATTGGAGAGGCTGACAATATTTCCAGTTCTTCTGGCTTCTCCTCCTCTTGTGCCAAGTGAACTCTTCTATCCTTGGGCTTGTCAACACCATCCTTCTTAGGACAGTTGCAAGAAGTGTGTCCCACCTCATTGCAATGGTAACATCTACTTGTAAACACTCCTCTTCCTGATCCAAATCTACCTCCACCTCTATATCCACCTCTCTGATCTACAGAAATCTCTTTACCCTTCTCATTGCTGTTCTAAACTTCAGTAGTAGGTCTGCCCCTACCTTTGTATCCTCTTCCACTACCTCCTTGTCTTTCTTGCTTCCTCTTCACTCTCTCATCAGCCCTTATGGCCAACTGAAAACACTCTCCAAGTGATTTTGGTACTACCAAACCAATCTCATCTTGCAAGTTATACCTAAGTCTATTAAGGTACCTTGCCACTTTCTCTTCTTCATCTTCCAATCCTCCTCTAATACTAAGCTTATGAAATTGCTCAGTATAGGACATAACATCCATGTCCTTCTATTTTAGATTCTGCCTCATCCTCTTTGTCTGAATGGAGTAATCAGATGGAAGGAATTGGTCCTTCATCATATCCTTCATCCTACTCCAAGAAGTGATTCTTGTTCCACCTCTAGCCACTCTTTCTGTTTGCACACTACTCCACCATGTAAGTGTTGTCCCTCTCAACTTTGTTTTTGCAAATTTAATCTTCTTCTCATCACTCATTTCCTCATACTTAGAAATTTTCAAGGGCATCTATCCACCCTAATACCTCTTCACTATCCATCTTCCCCTGATAGATAGGTAACTCTATGTTTGCCTTTGTTCCACTGCCTTGGACTACCTTCAGCAATCTCACAAATTTCTTCTCTTCAGCATCCAACTCATCCTCAGGAGGATTCTCATCTGCATCCTCATCTCTTTCTGAATCATTTTGTTCATCCCTTCTAGGATTCTTCTCCAATGCTTCCAATCTAGCCAAGATTGATGCATTCTCTCTTCTTACTTGCCTCAACTCTCTTTCCCTTGCAGCATCCTACTCTCTTCTTTCCCTCAACTCTTTTTCTCTAGCCTCTAAGGCTTCTCTCAATTCATTGTTCTCCCTAGCCATCTGATTCTTAGGAGCCATCTTCACACACTCACAACCCTTACTGTTCCACAAGATCCTCTACTCCCTCAAGGACCTACTTGCTGCTCTGATACCAATATGATGCAGAGCCACAGTTGGAAACACTCAATAATGATAAAAGTTGATACTTCTCCTTACATCGGCAAGTGTTGATGAATGTCTTACCGATTTACCTCTATCAGCCATACTAACATCCATCAGCTTCTCCCAACTCTTTCACTCTGACACCCATCTCATACCGATGAGTGTGTCGTTTCTAATCACCTATCGGTATAGTCTAAACCTCACTGCCTGATGGTACCTTTCCTACTGATAAAACTTGAACTACTTTAGATATTGGTTGCCTATCGGCAACATAATAGCTATCGACCCAACTTTCTGGCCGTTCTCCGATGTCAAATGTCACGCCGAAACACTTAACATCAAATTCTCCATCGGTCTGACCTTATCCTTCAGTGGGACGTCCAAGTCTTCTCCCGACGGTGCTTCTTATACCGATATCCTTCATCGGCGACACTTCACAATAGTCACCCCGATCGGTGAAACCTTCTACCGTCGGCCCACTATCATTTCCTCAGCCCAATGCCTATGCTCACACCGATGATCTCTCTATCGGCAAGTCTTTAACTATCGGTGTAACTTTTCCCTTATGCTCTGATAATGCTTCTCACACCGAAAAGCATAACATCAACTTAGTTGTCGGTAAGACGGCCTCTATTAGCAGTGTCTCCGTTTCTCTTGCTGACACGCCGATACATGTTCTTCTCCAACACAGGCACGCAGACTCCCCTGCTTCACACTTGAATCCTCCTTCCCGAGGTCTCGACTCTATATTTTGACGGTGATCACCACTCGAACTCGCACTCCTCTTACATAGTTAGGGTTAGGGTTATATCATACAATTTGTATAGGACTCATTCCATGAGGATCAGAATCTTACATTCACGAAACGGTCCATTATGACATTGTTACCCTCAAAACAGAATAAGAACAATATGTGATCCTTTCCACTAGTCAAAACAAAAACAATACAGAACTGTCAAACTGAAAGGAAATACCAGGAATGTCTTAGTTTATTGTGCAATCAGATTCCAATTCACTCTATTACTCTCTCTCTAGGTCTTCTTGATCTCACAAGACTATTTTTATACTTCATTGTGTGGATGGCAGTTGTACTGGTGGGAATGCCAACCACTCTGCAACTGTCCATGATACGGTTACATACAACATCTTTTGCCAGTTACAACATATTTTAACTACCAAACATGCCTAATTCGAACACACATATAGCCCTCAGGCCTTACAATTGGTCTCTTGGACCTTATGGACTACAAAAATAGAAACAAACTAAATTAGCTAGGTGCCCCTACGCCTAGAGACACTGTTGGCCCAAATTACATCCTTTTTGGTCCTAGGGTCCTTACCAGGGCCATCAGGACATTTGATCATTATATCACCTTGACCATTACCAGTTGTCATAACTAATTTTAAAATGCTCCAATTGATTTGGTTATCTCCATAGGATTTTCTCATGATCATAGGTGTCTTCTGATTCCAAGATGTTTCCTTAGGTGCTCCTACACCACTCCCACTACTTGGGCAATGTCTGGTCTTATGTAGACCATAGCATACATCAAATTGCCAACAACACTAGAATAAGGTACTCTGCTCATGTCCTCCACCTCACTAGGAGATTTTGGACAATCCTCAACAAAAAACTTTGTTCCCAAAGAGATGGGAACATATAATGGTCTACAATCTGCCATGCTAAATCTGTCCAACACGGTCTTCACATACATACTCTGGCTTAACCAAAGTTTTCTGTTGGTTCTATCTCTTCTGATTTCCATTCCTAGAATGTACCTAGCTGCCCCTAAATCTTTCATTTCAAACTGAGCTAACAACTAAGATTTAAAATTAGAAATCATATTCTTATCGTTCCCAATGAGCAACATATCATCAACATACAGTGCAACAATGAGAATACAATCACCATCAAATTTATAATACACACAGTGATCCAATTTCGATCTCACAAATCCAATTGATAACACAAAGGCATCAAACTTCAAGTACCATCTCCTAGGGGATTGCTTCAAGCCATACAAAGACTTTTTAAGTTTGCAAACTAAATTTTCTTTACCTTTCACCATGTAATGCTCTGTCTGTGACATGTAGATTTCTTCCTTCAAGTCATCATAAAGGAAAGCTATCTTCACATCCATCTGTTCTACCTCCAAGTCATAAGCTGCTGCGAGAGACAACAAGAATCGAATGGATGTCATCTTTGCAATGGGAGAGAAGATCTCACCATAATCTATACCCTCCACTTGTGAATACCCCTTCACAACCAATCTGGCCTTATACTTCTCAACACTGCCATCTGCACCAATTTTCTTCTTGAACACCTATTTGCATCCAATGGGTTTCCATCCAGGAGGCAAAGGCACCAAGTCCCAAGTTTGATTCTTTTCCAAAGAAGCCATTTCTTCCTCCTTGGCCTCCTTCCAGGAACCTGCATCCTTCATATCCAAAGCCTCTGATATAGTTCTAGGTTCATCACTATTAGTAAGCAAAGCATAATCACAACTAGAATCAAGCAATGTAGAACCAAACCTTTCAGGTTTCTTTCTTATCTGTGTAGACCTCCTTAAGAGCTAAGGTTGAGGTTTAGCTTCTTCATCTGAGCTTTCAGGGCTGCTAGAGCTCTCCTCATCATCAAGTCCAACATTTTCTTTCTGTTCAGTCTTCTCAGGGGTGAGAGGAAACTAAACAACATCCTCTTTCTTTTCTCTTTCTTCTGGCTACAAAACAGTGGAAGAAGGTGTAAGCTCTCTGAAGACGACACTTCTGCTATACAACACTTTTTCAGCTACGAGGTCCCAAAGCTTGTATCCTTTCACACCAACACCATAGCTGATGAAGATACACTTAACATCTTTGTTCTCCAACTTTGACCGCTTCTCCCTAGGCACATGTACATATGCCTCACAACCAAAAACATGAAGATGCCTTATTGAAGGCTTTTTACCAGACCACACATCCATGGGTGTCTTTCCAACAAGAGGTGATGTAGGAGATCTATTTACCAAATAGCAAGCAGTGGCAACAACTTCAGCCCAAAACTTTTGTTCTAGGCCAGCTCCACTAAGCATACTCCTTTCCTTCTCCATCAGTGTCTTGTTCATCCTCTCTGTAACTCCATTTGTTGTGGGGTGTATGGAGTTGTCTTGTGCCTTTCAATCCCAAGTTCCTTGCAATACTTATCGAATTCTGTAGAACAGAACTCACCACCATTGTCAGTTCTCAAATTAATCTTTTTACCAGTCTGATTTTTAGAAAAGGCTTTAAACTCCTTAAACTTACTATAGACTTTAGATTTGCTTCTGAGAAAATAAATCTATGTCCTATTGTAATCATCTATAAAAGATACAAAGTATATAGATTTTGATAATGAAGGAACATTAATAGGACCAAACACATTAGAATGAATGAGGTCCAACACACCAGAAGACTTATGAGAACTTGAGTAAAACTGAACACGGTTTTGTTTTCCATAAATGCAATGTTTGCAAAAGTCAAACTCAAGATTACAATCATCTAACCCCTTAACGATGTTCTTATTTTTCAGGGTACATAGACCCTTCTCACCAATGTGGCCAAATCTCTTATACCATAACATTGTCTTTTTTGTAAGAAGTTTAACTTCCAATGCATGATTACAACCATCAAGGCTAGAAACAACAGATTTCTTCACTGCTCATTTAGATGGTGGCGATGAAGTGATTGCTGCCCTCTTCCTTGAGTTAGAAGAACTATTTCATTGTGAAATGCATGCCTCAAGCTGAAACAGAGTACCTCTCCTAGTACCCTTAGCATGCACCATAGCTCCTCTAGTCATCTCGCATCCTTCTTTCAAAAAGACAACTTGCACACCTGCATCATTCAACATACTTACAAAAAGCAGGTTCCGTGCTAAGCTTGGGATGTGCAGAACCCCAGAGATCCCCTTCACTCAACCATTAGAGAATCAGATAGAGACTCTTCCACAACCAATGATCTTTAGATGAGAGTCGTCACCCAGATACACCTTTCCACCATCAAACTCCTCATACTTAGTGAACCAGTCTTGATGTGAGGTCATGTGGAATGATGTGCTAGAGTCAATTAGCCACACATCATTAGAGGCATGGGTTGCCAAGGCTGCGATGAAAGCATCACCGTCATCTTCTGATTTGTCAGAATCTGAATCAGGAGCTTTCTTCTTTTTCTTCTTCTCCTCTTTGCATTGCTTTCGAAAATTCCCAGTCTTGCCACAGTTCCAACAAAGAGCCTTGGACTTTCTAGGAGATTTGGATCTCCCACGGGATTTGGATCTACCCTTCTCAGCTTTCTTGTCCTTCTTCTTCCATTTCTCCTTAGGTCTTCCACGAACTACAAGAGCCTCTTTGGCTACCTCAGAAGACTTTCTCTGCATCTCTTCAGACATCAGCGAAGAAACTACTTCTTCCATTTTGAATGTGGATGTGGTGCTTCCAATTTCCATGACAAGATGATCCCATGAGTCTGGCAGAGAATAAAGTAGGGTCATACACCAATCCTCCTCCTCCATCTTTACACCAATAGATGTCAATTGTACAACCAACATGTTAAAGGCATTCATATGCTCAGTAACGGATCCTCCATCCTCCATTCGAAGAGAATACAACTTCTTTCTTAGAAAAAGTTTATTAACTAGGGATTTGGCTTGATACACATCCCCCAACTTCTTCCAAAGGAGTTTTACAGTAGTCTCCTCATGGACATTTAACAACATAGAATTGGCAAGACTAAGTCTTATGAGACCCTTAGCCTTCTGATCCTTGAGATCCCAATCATCTTGTGACATTGCAGCTGGTTTAGTTCCATTTACACTATCCCAAAGGTCTCAGTCAACTAACATGTCTTCCATTTTGAGCTTCCATAGCTCGAAATTACTGCCATTGAACTTCTCTACTTCAAACCTTCCTGATGTGCCTGCCATCTCCTTGCTACAATAAGATACAGAATGCTCTACACAGACTCCCACTCAACCTAATATTAGCTCAAAAATCCCCTACCCAACAACTAAGACCAAAGGTGATCAAGCTCTGATACCAACTGAAAGGAAGCTAGGTTTGCAGAAAATGCTTCCTACACTAATCTATTGAGGAGAGGGCTGTGCAAATTCAAATTTATCCTAACTATTATAGCAATGTTAAACCATTAACATGAGTTATTGTAGCAAAACACAAGAGCCAGAAAGTAGACAGAAGTAGAGACACAAAGAATTACAATGGGGAAAACCCTTATCAGGTGAAAAAACCCACACTCAGAAACCTGCACAATGTATTAACAAATCTGAAAGAATGTTTACAATACACTTACAATGCAAGCTTCAATGGTCTTCGACAATAGTGTCTGTAGTCAATCCAGTAGCATAACAGTACCTGTAAACCTATGATACAAACTCCATCTCCAAGCACCTGTATAAAAAGGAAATACAAGGCAATATTGGACCTTTCTTGGAATGGGCGTCCAACATGGCTTCATGGACCAAAACCCATGCCCAAAGACACTTGATTAACATTGTAGAATGTGCCTAACACTTGTCCATAGCTCCCATCCCAAAGAGGTCACCTATTTTCAAAATGAGCTATGACAGATGCTCTTACGACACTTATGACCGTCATAGAATCTGTCATAGCGGTTACAACTTACAGTTGTAAGAGAATTTGTCATACACATGCTATAAATAGCATATTCTCTTACAACATGTCATATTCCACCTTAGGGCACTCAAATATATTTTATTCAAAGATGCTTCATGACACATGTCATCACCTGTCTTACAACCTTCTATTTCTGACTCTTACATGTCATAGATTCGTCATAGGAATCCATCATAACTATTTCGGTCAAACATTCCTTACACAACATGGAAGATGCCGACACATGGCAGAATATTCCTACCACTAAGTGGGATGCCTATCTCCTCATGTGAGGACAAAAATACAAGTTGTCATAATCCATGTAGGATTGACACATCACCGTGCCACATCCCACAATATGACAATATGGATTTTCCAAATATTTACAACATAGGCAATTAAATAATAAATACAAACATTACAAATGTAGAGAATTAACAAGGTTGAGACACCTTAATTTCCAACAAAAACCCACGCCTATGGACACTTGGTCAACATTGTAAGATGCTTCTGACACTTGTCCACACACCCCATCCCAAAGAGGTCACCTATTTCTAAAATGAGCTATGATAGATGCTCCTATGACTCTTACGACCGTCATAGAATCTGTCATAGTAGTTACAACTTACAGTTGTAAGAGAATCTATCATACAAGGAGATAAATAGCATATTCTCTTACAACATGTCATAGTCCACCTTGGGGCGCCAAAAGATGCCTTTTTCAAAGATTCTCTTCGACACATGTCTTCACCTGTCATAGAATCTCCTATTTCTGACTCTTACATATAATAACTTCGTCATAGAAATTTGTCATGATCGTTATGATCAAAATTCCCTTACACAACATCTAAGATGCCAACACATGGCAAAATATTCCTACCACAAAGTGGGAAGCCTATCTCCTCATGTGAAGACAAAATTACAAGTTGTCATCTTCCATGTAGGATGACACATCACTATGCCACATCCCACAAGATGACAATATGAATTTACAATTTAATTTACAACATAGGCAATAAACAAATAAATACAATAAAATTAATACAAGGAATTACCAAGGTTGAGACACCTTAATTCCCAACATTCTCCCACTTGTCGAACACCTTGTAAGAGCCAATAAAATTAACATGATTTAACTGCTATAGGCCGAGAGGCCCATAGACTCTGAAAACCATCTGAACTTCTCTGTGCCCACTAGCTTCGTCAATGCATCTACAACATTCTTCAAAGTATCTACCTTCTCCAAATTTACCTTCCCATCCTCTACCATGTCTCGCACGAAGTGAAACTATACATCAATATGCTTTGTTCTGGCATGGAAAGTTGGATTCTTCGCAAGGCAAATCATACTCTGACTGTCACAGCAAATCATAATTTGTCCTGCATCAACACCAATATCTAAACATAATCTCTTAAGCCAAATTTGCTACCATGTACTCAGCTTCTGTAGTGGACAAAGCAACCTAAGGTTGTCGCTTACTTATCCAACTAATTGCACCACCAAACATTGTGAACACATATGCACTTGTGGATCTCCTGCTGTCAATGTCACCTACCCAATCAAAATCCACAAATCCATGAATACAAATTGTATGCGGAGGTCCTGTAGCATTGCCATGATAGCAAATGGAATACTTGGAAGTACCCCTCAAATATCTAAACACTCGCTTAACTACATCCCAATGTACCCGTCTAGGATTAGCCATAAATCGACTAAGGACTCCCACTGCTTGGGCAATGTCTGGTCTTATGCAGACCATAGCATACATCAAACTACCAACAGCACTAGCATAAGGTACTCTGCACATGTCCTCCACCTCACTAGGAGATTTTGAACAATCACTAATAGATAACTTTGTCCCCAATGAAACAGGAACACACAATGGTCTACAATCTACCATGTTGAACCTATCCAACACGGTCTTCACATACTTACTCTGGCTTAACCAAAGTTTTATGTTAGCTCTATCTCTTTTGATTTCCATTCCTAGAATGTACCTAGCTGCCCCTAAATCTTTCATTTCAAACTGTGCTACAAACTGAGACTTAAAATTAGAAATCATATTTTTACCCTTCCCAACCAGCAACATATCATCAACATATAGTGCAATAATGAGAACATTATCACCATCAAACTTATAATACACACAGTGATCTAATTTTGATCTCACAAATCTAATTGACAACACAAAGGCATCAAACTTCAAGTACCACATCCTAGGAGACTGCTTCAAACCATACAAAGACTTTTTCAATTTGCAAACCAAATTTTCTTTACCTTTCACTATGTAATGCTCTGGCTGTGACATGTAGATTTCTTCCTCCAAATCACCATGAAGGAAAGTTGTCTTCACATCCATCTGTTCTACCTCTAAATCATAAGCAGCTAAAAGAGATAATAGAAATCTAATGGATGTCAGCTTTGCAACGGGAGAGAAAATTTCATTATAATCAATTCCCTCCACTTGTGAGTACCCCTTTGCAACCAATCTAGCCTTGCACTTTTCAACACTGCCATCTACACAGAATTTCTTCTTTAACACCCAAATGTTGCATCCAACGGGTTTCTTTCCATCAGGCAAACGCACCAAGTCCCATGCTTTGTTCTTTTCCAAAGAAGCCATCTCATCCTCCATGGCCTCCTTCCAAGAACCTGCATCTTTCATGCCCATAGCCTCTTTCACAGTTCTAGGGTCATCAGTGTTAGTAAGTAAAGAAAAAGCACAAATAGAATCAAGTAATGAATAACCAAACCTATCAGGTTCCTTTCTTGTTCGTGTAGACCTCCTCAATGGCTGAGGTTGAGGTTCTGGTTCTTCTTTTGAGCTTTCAGAGCTGCTAGAGCTCTCTTCATCATTAGGTCTCACAGGGTCTGTCTATTCAGTCTTCTTAGGGGTAGAAGGAAACTGAACCACATCCTCTTTCTTTTCTGTCTGTTTTGGCTGTAGAATAATGGAAGAAGGTGTTAGCTCTCTGAAGATAACACTTCTGCTATACAACACTTTTTTAGCCACCACATCCCAAAGCTTGTATCCTTTCACACCGACACCATATCCAATGAAAATACATTTAACAACCTTGTTTTCCATTTTAGACCATTTCTCCCTAGGCACATGTGCATATGCCTCACAACCAAAAACATGAAGATGTCTAACTAAAGGCTTCTTACCAGACCACACCTCCATAGGTGTCTTACCAACAAGAGCTGATGTAGGAGATCTATTTACCAGATAGCAAGCAGTGGCAACAACTTCAGCCCAAAACTTTTGTTTGAGGCTTGCTCCACTAAGCATACTCCTAGCCTTCTCCATCAATGTCTTGTTCATCCTCTCTACAACTCTATTTTGTTTCAAGGTATATGGAGTTGTCTTATGCCTTTCAATCCCTTTCTCTTTGCAAAAATTATTGAACTCTACTGAACAAAACTCACCACCGTTGTTAGTTCTCAAACACTTAATCTTTTTACTAGTCTGATTTTGAGCAAAGGCTTTAAACTCCTTAAACCGACTAAAGACTTCAATCTTGCTTTTGATAAAATAAACCCATATCCTTCTATTGTAGTCATCTATGAAAGATACAAAATATACATATTTTGAAATTGAAGGAACATTAATAGGACCAAACACATCAGAGTGAATAAGATCTAATACACCAGAAGACTTGTGAGAACTAGAGTAAAACTGAACACGATTTTACTTTCCATAAATGCAATGTTCACAAAAGTTGAACTCGAGATTACAATCATTTAACCCCTCAATGAGGTTTTTATTTTTTAGGATACACAGACCCTTCTCACTAATGTGGCCATATCTCAAATGCCATAACATAGTCTTTTCAATAGGAAGCTTAGCTTCCATAGCATGTGCACTACCATCAAAACTAGTTACAATAGATTTCTTCACTGCTTGTTTAGGTGGTGGGGATGAAGTGACTACAACTCATTTCTTTGAGCCAAAAGAACTATTGCACTGTGAAGTGCATGCCTCTAGCTGAAATAGAGTACCCTTCCAAGTACCCTTCACAAGCACCATAGATCCTCTAGACATCTTGCATCCATCCTTCAAAAAAACAACCTACACACCTGCATCATTTAACATACTTACAGAAAGCAGGTTCCGTGCAAGGCCTAAAATGTGCATAACTCTAGTGATCCCCTTCACTCATCCATTAGGGAATTAGATTGAGACTCTTCCACAACCAACAATCTTCAGATGATAGTCGTCACCCAAGTACACTCTTCCACCATCAAACTCTTCATATTTCATGAACCTGTCTCAATGTGAGGTCATGTGGAATGATGCACCAGAATCAATCAACCACACATCATCAAATGCATGGGTGGCCAGGGCTACGATGAAGGCATCACCATCATCTTGTGACTTGTCAGAATCTGAATTAGGAGATTTCTTCTTCTTTTTCTTCTCCTCTTTGCATTCCTTTCGAAAATGCCCAGTTTTACCACAGTTCCAACAAAGAGCCTTGGACTTTCTAGGAGATTTGGATCTCCCATGGGATTTGGATTTGCCCTTCTCAGGTTTCTTGTCCTTCTTCTTTGGGTCTTCCATGAACCACAAGAGCCTCTTTGGCTACCTCAAAAGACTTCCTCCACATTTCTTCAGATAATAGTGAGGACACCACATCTTCCATCTTGAAGGTGGTAGTGGTGCTTCCAATAGCCATGACAAGATGATCCCACAAATCTGGCAAAGAACAAAGAAGGGTCATGCAACAATCCTCCTCCATTTTTACACCCACAGATGTCAACTATACAACAATCATGTTGAAAGAATTCATGTGGTCTGCAACAGATCCTCCATCTTCCATCTTTAGAGCGAACAACTTTTTCAAAAAAAGTTTGTTTACCAAGGACTTGGCCTAATAAACATCACCCAACTTCTTCCAAAGATCTTTCATGCTATTCTCTTCATGGACATTCAACAGGATAGAGTCAGCTAAATAGAGTCTTATGAGACCCTTAGCCTTCCAATCTTTGAGGTCCCAATCAACTTGTGACATTGTTGTAGGTTTCACACCGGATACCATTTCCCACAGGTCACAATCAACAAATAGGTCCTCCATCTTGAGTTCCCACAACTCGAAATTAGTGCCATTGAATTTCTCAACCTCTAACCTTCCGAATGTGGTTTCCATCTACTTGCTGCAAAAAGATATAGAATACTCTACACAATACTCCCACTCAACCTAAGATCATCTCAAAAAATCCCTACCCAACACCTAGGACCAAAGGTGATCAAGCTCTGATACCAACTGAAAGGAAGCTAGGTGTGCAGAAAATGCTTCCTACACTAATCTAATGAGGGGAGGAGAGTGCAAATTCAATTTTATCCTTACTATCACAGTAATGTTAAACCAACTAATCAGAGATAACAGAGATTTAGTAGCAAAAACATAAACAAGAAAGTGAGACAGAAGAAGAGAGACACAAGATATACGTGGGGAAAACTCTTATCGAGTGAAAAACCCCACACTCCAAAACCTGCACAATGTATTAACAAAACTAAAATGGTTTACAATACACTTGCAATGCAATCTCTTAGGAGTCTTCAACACTCGTATTTGGAGACAAACTGGTAGCATAACAATACATGTCAAACCTGTAATACATCTCCTCCTCCAAGCACCTGTTTATATAGATAATACAAGGCAAAATTGCCTCTATCTTGGAATGGGCATCCAACTTAGCCTCATGGCCCAAAACCCATGCCTATGGACACTTGGTCGACATTGCAAGATGCTTCTGACACTTCTCCACACACCCCATCCCAAAGAGGTCACCTATTTCCAAAATGGGCTATGACATATGCTCTTACGACTCTTACGACCGTCATAGAATCTGTCATAACAATTACAACTTACAGTTGTAAGAGAATCTATCATACACAGGCTATAAATAGCATATTCTCTTACAACATGTCATAGTCCACCTTGGGGCACCCAAAGGTGCCTTTTTCAAAGATGCTCTTCGACACATGTCTTCACCTATCATAAAATCTCCTATTTCTAACTCTTACATGTCATAACTTTGTCATAGGAATCTGTCATGACCGTTACGGTCAAAATTCCCCTACACAACATCCAAGATGCCGACACATGGCAAAATATTCCTACCACAAAGTGTGACGCCTATCTCCTCATGTGAGGACAAAATTACAAGTTGTCATCTTCCATGTAGGATGACACATCACCGTGCCACATCCCACAAGATGACAATTTAATTTACAACATAGGCAATAAATAAATAAATACAATGAAATTAATACAAGGAATTACCAAGGTTGAGACACCTTAATTCCCAACATTGAAACCATTTAAGATTACAAAGGATGTTATCAAGATTGTAACTGGGTTAAATTCAACTAGTGGATTACCCATGCTAAAAGCTGTGAAAAACTAGACAGTGACTGATTCTACCTGTGCCAAGTTTGATGAAAGGGCAATGACCATCAATGATATTATAGAACCGGATGTTAAATTTGTCTCCATGGTGATTGGGTACAAGATTTACCACTCCAACAGGAAAAATTTTGTCTTCGGAACTGCAATATATGTAGCCTATCAAATGTTGAAGGAGAATGTTGATTATGACCTATGTGAACTACTACAAAATCAGTTGATTGAGAATCTAAGAAAAATAAAGAAAGATAAGAAAAATACCTTCAAGTATGGTTCCTTGATTTTATGTATGTTCTTCTATTTTATGAATGAAGTGCCTGGAGTTCAAGATGTGCACTGGACAAATGACAGGCCAGTTGCATGGAAAATAAAAGAGCATCTACTCAACCTTGGTGATTCCCAAGCTCAGAAGAAAGCCATTTGGGGTTACTTCAAAAACTTTCAAAGTATGATGCATGCAAGTGAGAGAATCCCTAAGTCAGTTGTGGAGAAATATGAGAATGAAATATGCTTTATGGTTGATACTGATCAGTGCCTGATGGAGGCTATGGAACCTAGAACCATATGGATTATGCCAATGGGCTATGAGGTTGATGAGAAAGTTTTGGAAATGTATGCTCAACATCTCCTAAGTAAATCTAAAGACACATCTGTGGAAAGGTTTGGAACATACAAGGAGCTAAGTCTAAAATTGCATGTGGACCTCAAATAGCCAGAGACCAAAAGGAAAGTGTAGAAGCAAGTGGAAAAGTATGCTGAGAGCATTAGACTAACCAAGGAAGCAGTGAAGCAAAATAGAGAAAGAATTGAAAAGGCTGAAAAAGAAAGGGAAAACAAGAAACAAGAAGATGCTTCAATGAAACCATCCTCCACTTCAAGGACTACTAGAAGCTCTGTTACTGCTTCTGTTCCCCCTAAACCTACAAAACCAGAAGACAGACCATCTGGTGAAGGAAGTAAGAGAAAGAAAACAAAGGCTGCAAGAACGTATGTGATCACATTAGATGATGAAGAGATAGAAACAAATGAAGAAGTTAAAGAGATAATATCCAAGAAAGCCAAGACTTCAAAGGCTTCTGAGGACCAGCCTTCCAGAAGCAAAAAGGAAAGTAAAAAGCAAGAAACTGGTAAGGTTGCTATGACAGTTGATGAAATTGTAAAAACAATTATTGGTCATGGAAATCTAAGGCCTATCAAAGTTTATTATGATAATTTTGATCAAGAAAATAAGAAAATTTTGGAAGATGCCACCATCATATACTTGAATAAATTCAATAGAGCTCTACTAGAAATTTTACAAGAACTTCCTAAAAGTTTAAGGAAAACACTAGAGATGAGGAAGGAAGCAACCAAGGCTAAAGATCTAGAACTCAGAGAATATGTCCTCTCCACTTTGTGTCTAGTAATGTCCAAAAATGAAGCAGATAAAATACTCAAGAAAGTAAAAGATGATTTCAGAAGCAAAGTAAGGATGAACAACCTAATGCTTGGAGTAACTGAGGAAATTGCAAAAGAAATAGAGGAAATTTTGAGGAAGGCCCTGGATAAAGATAAATATTATGTTGTCTCTGAGGAACAAGTTGAGGAAGATAATCCTACAGTTCCAGAACTAGAAACCTCAAGAGGAGAAACTAGAAAAGGAAATGATTACCAAGATGATACTCTAAGTCCTCTAGAGCAAACCTATGAGGAGACAGATGATGGGATTGATTCATCAATTCTGGATATTGAAAAAGTAAGCATCAATGAGCAACAAACTGAAGTTGATGACTTCTCAGTTCCAAAAGAGGAGAAAATAAACAAAGAAGACTCAGAGATGATGGACAAAACTGATGATGCTGGAGATACTCTAACTCTACTTGATCAATCTAGTAAAGAAGATAATATTGCTACTACACAAAGCCCTCCGGAATAGGTAGCAAGTGATGAAGACAAAGAAAAGATTCCCCCTATAGATGATATAGAAAAAGGTGAAGCAGAGGAAGAGAAAGAAGAGGGTAAAGAAGACAAGGTAGAAGAAGATGGTGCAAATGTTAATACACCCACACAAATAAATTCCAATGCTGAGAAATCTCAAGGGAAGGAAGGTGGTTCAAGAATTGTAGCAAGAGACACTGCAGATGCAGCAAAAGGTCTCTTGAGTAAAGAAATGCTTGAATTTGATGAACCGGAGTTGTTTCAAGGACTGATCAATCTAGATACTCTCTCTCCAGTTCAAGTAATGAAAATAGCATCCTTCACACAAGCCAAGGCAAGAGAAAAGATGTTGAAATCTCACATTGAGGATAGTGAGCTGCTAGGCCTTGCAACCTGTTGATGATGATGTTGATCATATACAAACATAGAATAAAAGTTACACAACAACCTTTACTCATCTTGAAAGATACGATGAATTCAGAGAATTCATGATCCCAAGTCTCCGTTGATTAGGTCTTAATCTACTGACGTTACTTAGTGGTTGATGCGTGTTGTTGTTTTCCATTCAGGGGCCTTACGTATTTCTGCAAAGTTCATCATTATTTCTCCAAATATCCTGCTCTATATGTCTGCTCTGCATAAATCTCCAATAATTCTACCTCTGCACTGTGAATTTAGTCAAATAATGTGCTTACAAGTTGATATTTGCATGATTTCTACCATTATTTGCAATTCTTTGCATGATATTTTCAACACTACATGCACTTTGCTCAAATATGCTAAGGATTTTCAATTATCTACGAGATGTTAGCATATTTCTCTGTTCTGCTTGTTATTTGTCATGATTTGCAGTTATGGTGATGAATTTATGAAATTAAAAAAAGGAAAAGGGTTAAAGAATGAGATTCCCAAAATTACTTAACTGAGATCACTGATCCACATACAAGCTCCCATACATGCAATGAAAAGAAGGAAACTAGAATCATACTTCACCAGGACATTCCACAAATCCGCATGATCCAGTGCAAATCTTCAAAGGAAAAGTTGATAACAACATGTAATGAAATGAAAGCGCTTCTAGTTGAACACAGCATTCACCAGTACATATCCAGAAATCAACATGAAGATTACGTAAAATTTACAATCAGAATGTAATCTGAAACTTCATATCCATTCAGTATGCTCAAGAACAGGTACATTTACAGTGATCTGAAGAAAGAACCTTGACATTTCAACAATTTAATCCTCATTAGTCTCAGTAATCCGATCTCCTATTTGATTCTACAGTAATTGGCCTTCTTGTGCCAGATGTTCCAATGTATCTATCTATCTTCTTTTCGACAAGCTCTGGATCTTATATAGAACAAATGCCAGAAAATAGTTACAATGATCCAAGGATTAGGATCCTCCCAGAACAATCAATGGTATAGATGAATATCACGTGCTTTGCCAATTGGCAAATGTACAGCTGGCACAGAATATTCCAGCATCTTTGATTTGATTCGGTCTCCAGCTAGCAAACAACATATTTGACAATATCTTCCTCACTTCTGGTTCATGTTGTCTCCATGTGCAACTTTGCAATGTTCAGCTTCAAACAGCTCTGAGACTTCCTGCAATAAACATACAAGCATTAAGCCCAGCATCATTTGATAAACAACTAGGAATTTTAACATTTTATTAAACAGGCCTCAAAATGTGCAGCTAGAGGCAATCGGGCCCCAAATTAGTGGAAATTATGCATTAAATGCATAAACAGTGTCAAAAACACTCGGGTCAACCATCGTTGACTAGAAAATGCATTCTGGTGATCTAAATTTCTATCGCTTTGCATTCCCGCCCATCGGCGTGAAACTGTCCATCGGCGCGTCCAAAAATACATTGGCCGATGCTCGCTGTTTGGCCGATGGCCTTTCTCTTTTGTTTATTTCCTCCTTTGTTTCTTTCCATCGGGCTGAGTCTTATTATCGGCGGGACAAAAAACCTTTTTGCCAATCACCTTTGTTTCACCGATGCTCTTTACTTATCGACGTGAGAT
Organism: Cunninghamia lanceolata; assembly: GCA_027924645.1. Taxonomy (NCBI): domain Eukaryota; kingdom Viridiplantae; phylum Streptophyta; class Pinopsida; order Cupressales; family Cupressaceae; genus Cunninghamia; species Cunninghamia lanceolata. Next base: position 7,585,653 of record BSBN01001344.1, on the reverse strand, counting down.
CCGCCATCGACGAACTCCAAATTCCTTCTGCCGATGGCCATACCTTGGTCGATACCTTTATCGGCGAGAGTTTCGCCGATGTCTTTTCATAATGCATTCGACTAAGTCTTTCTGCTTTCAAAACCTATGCATATCGCGATATACAAGCCATTAATTCCATTTGATAATCCCTTCGATTCCGGCGTTTGTATATTTTGATTGTATATCACCAATATACAAGCCCGCATACAAGGGGTTAACCTTGTTGAATAACTGCTTCGGGTCCGGCGCTTGTATATAGCGCTGCATATGAACAGTTGCATGTATGCGAACAGTGCTTTGTATGTCCGCTTGTATATTTCGCTTGTATATGAAAATATACAAGCGCCAAATATACAAGGATTTTTCTGCATTTGATAAGTTTACGGGTCCGCCAATGTATATGTGCGTTGTATATTCCGCTTGTATGTGAAAATATACAAGCCCGAAATATACAACGAATTTGCAGCATTTGATAATCCCTTCGGGTCCGACCATGTACATTTTGCATTGTATCTCCCAATATACAAACCCGAATGTACATACAACCGGCCTTGTATATGAACCCGAAAGCAAAAGCGACCAAGTATAAAAAAGTGACTTTGCATATACAAAGGACTTTGTATATGCCAAGCGATAGACAAACCTGAATGTACATTTTACTAAAATGATCATAACTTGCAAAATATGGCAAATTTTAGGGTGATGTAAAAGGCAAACCTGCCTAGAATTTCAAGCTCTTTCACATGGTAAGCTTTCTGAGGATAGATTCAGACTTTCAAATTTGGCTCAGACTTCAAGATCACAAATATGCCTAAGATTAGGCATATGCATACTGACTGATACTGTTTTACTTTTACCGCCCAAGGCACAAAAACAAGGGAACAAGCCTTGCAAAGTTGGGTCCTTGTTTTGATAATGCAAAATGGGGCGTGTTGTGTAACCACACAACACAACTGGAGAGTATTGGAGAAGATAATGCCAACCCTCCAAAAGAATCCATCTGACTCTCCCTCCATACATCTAAAGAATCTTGTAAATTATGTAAGTACACATTTTGAGTCTTTTGAGAAGTCTGCAGAAACTAAAGTCAGAATTGAATTTTTGAATAAGAAATTTAGTGAAATAAAGAGCCTAATAAGGAATGATAGGATGATACTTGATATCAGTATAAAGAGTATTCAAAATGCTCTAAGTAATGGAGGTGATATATACAAATTTTGTCTATCCTGGCCCAAAGTCAGTAAGGATATTGAGAAGAAGATAAAAGAGCAAGAACAAAAATTGTCAAATCTATCTCCAAATTTTGATCCTCTAACAATTTCTCCTATAAGTCAGGAATGTCAAGTAATCAGCTTGACTGATGAAATAAAGAAACTTGTTAAAGAAAAAGGCAATATTGTGAAGAGAATGTGTGAGCTCCGAGGATTGATTGCCCCCAAGTTAGAAACAATGTTTAATGCACTATCAGAAGCTCAAATTGTAGTTCAGACAAGTGATCTTTTAGATCTGACAAAGGCAGAAGCATACACATTTCTACTGAGTGGATGCATCTCAATTTTGGATGGCATGAAAAGTAGTTGGGCCTCTAAACTTGAGCAATTGAAAATTAGTTTTGCAGATATTCTCAAGTTCATGTAAATATAACTTAAGGATTGGTTGTACATTTGCGGCACTATATACATAATTTTTGAGAATTTTGGCTTGTGGACCCCATCCTTTGCCATTGATGTCAAAGGGGGAGTGAAGAGTAGTGAAAAATGAGGAATCCAAGAAAGGGGGAGCTTTGGAAACAATGGAGAGCACAAGTGTATAGAGTTAGGGGAAGTAACTTCGACACTTAGTCATTTTTCACTAAGTGTTGCCATCAATGCCAAAGGGGGAGATTGTTAGCAAGAGACACTGCTACACATAACCGGTGTTGTCATTGATGGCAACTAAGTTCATTCCACACATCCCCAATGCAGTATCAGATCATACCAGAAGTTAGTTTCAAGATTTGTCAAGTCTGGATAGACAGGAACAGAGTATATGGCAGAGTTTAGTATTTTTGTCAGCGGATTTCTCTAGTCAATCATTGTGTGTTGTGTATCTGAGGTAGTGTAGAGGAATGTCAGGGCAATCTAAATCCAAGATGTTAGCCTCCAGTGATAAGGGGATTAAAAGTTATGAGCATCTAAGTACTGGGTCCTAATATGACAGAACAGTTCAGTAAAGAATAGGCCAACCTGAGTTAGATCCTTATGTGGATCTGGTAAAAGTGTTTTGGTGAGTTGCGTATGGGATATAATGTTAGTGGATGACATGAATGGTGACCTTCAAGTATTATTTATGGTACGCATCAACATTTGTGTATGGATTCAGCTAACAGAATAGAGTATTTGTGTTGTTTGCTAAGTTCTTCACTAGGCCGACAGAAAGTGATTGAATTTTTTGAGGTGAATATTTATAGCCAATGGATTCGAGTGTATTGGTGTGTGTAATGATGTGAATATGGAGTAAGTGCGAAAAGGGTAGATAGGAGTGCAAAAAGGAAGAGATCTAAGGTCCAGATTATGGCAGAGTAGAAAACAGGGTAGAACAAAGATGAAGTATATCAAGTCAATATTATGTGCTTAACCAAAACTGAATCCTTGTATTGGTAGATACTAATTATCAATTCAAACTCATTGTAATTTTCCTTCTATAGGCAATGAGCCTTCTTTTGAGCAGTAAGCTCTAGGTAGTGAGCCCGAATGCATGTGCATTCCCCTTTGTAATACTTTTAACAGAGTATAATCTTTGTGGGTTAACCACCACCGTGGTTTTTCCCTTAACTAGGTTTCCACGTCAAAAATCTTGGTGTCAAGTGTGTTATTTATGTTTCTTCTCATGTATTATTGATTGATGCTATTACCAGAAATATTGTCAAAGTTATTAAACTCAATCAATAAACCAATAATCTCAATAGAAATTGCAAGTAAACAAAGATTCAAATAATCAAAGTACAAACCATGCAAACCTTGTTACTTTGTTACTTCCATTGTTCACCTAGTCTCAATCGATCTTTGTATGAATATTGAAGTCCTCAGAAGCATACTTCCTTGCTTTATTTCTCAAGATGACGATGGAGAGATGGCTATAATGCATTTTGTAATGAAGATGAGTTTCAATACAAGAAAAGGGTGATCGCAAGCAATGAATGGATTTGGGTGCCAAAGGCGTGTTGTAATTCCTGCAGAGTAATGATACTAAAAGCTTGGATGAATGAAATGAAAGAAGAGGGTTCAATTTATAGACTTGGGAGAGAGAACATCAACGGTATAGAAAGAATGAGAAGATCAATGGTATAGAAAGAATGAGAGAATGTGCACGAATAGAAAGAAGACATGTCACACAAAAGTTGTTTTGTTTGAATTAACTGCTTTCTTTTATAAAGATAAGATTTGACTTCATAAATTAGAAATTTTTTTTCTAATTTAAGAGTTATTGATAAAAACAAGATTGATTGAATCGGATAACTCAACTTGTGATTTGATTTTTTGCATGATTTAAGAAAAATTAAATAATAAATTATTTAATTTTGTGTGCATGAAGAAGAAGACTTATTTTAAAAAGATTTGGAAGATATTTGAACAATTAGAAGATAAGAAAACAAATTAAATAAATAAATTTATTTAATTGTTTGTACATGATTTGGAAGAATAAATAAAATATTTGATTGTATTTTATTTTTAGAGATTGAGAGAATTTAAATAAATTTGATTTATTTATTTAAATTTGGAGGAAGAATTGACTTAATTAAATAATAAAGAATTATTTAATTGTTTGGAAGAATTTAATTAAATAAAGGATTTTATTTAGTTTTGACTTTAGAAGAGGTAATTAAATATTTTGATATTTAATTAATTTAGAGGAATATGAATCGAATAAATAAATTTATTTATTTATTTATTGATAGAGGAATTAGATGGAATAAATATTAAGAATATTTATTTAGACCGAGTCGTGTCATTTTTAGGTGTATACAGATGCTGTAATGTTTATATCATTTGATTATAAGTTGTAAAAGAAGATTAAAGGTAGAAAAGTTTAAATTGTGTGACAACTGATTCACCTCCCCCTCTCAGTTGTCTAGACTAATTCCAACATCTAGTTCATTAGATGATAGTTCGTCAAATGATTGTTCCGATGAAAGTTTGGTGATGGAAGATTATTCTTCTTCTTCAGGTGAAGAGTCTGCTAATCACAGAGATGTCGAACCAGAAAGTTTAAATGATATTTGGACTCTAGAATTTGATGGTAGATGTTCTTCCATAGGATCTGGGGCTAGAGTAGTCCTGATATCTCCTCAAGGTGATATTTTTCATTTTTCATATAAGCTACAGTTTGACAATACCAACAATACTGCTGAGTACGAGTCTTTGTTACTCAGAATGGAGGCTGCTTGTACAAAGGGAATCAAAAATCTTCATGCCCAAGGAGATGTGGAGCTGATTGTTTGTCAGGTAAGAAATTTGTACTAGACAAAAAATGAAAGGTTGAAGCATTACCGAAATCGGGAATGGGATTGCATTGATAAATTTGATGCATTTGATATTTCTATTGTTCCTAGAGAACATAATGATAGAGCTGACTCTTTGGTCGTATCAGCTACCCTTATGGTGCCACATAAGGATTTTAAGGGTGATAAGTATACTATTGAGTTGGTTTTCCGGCCAAGTGTACCTGATAATGCTGACCATTATAGCCTTTATAGAGAAAACATATAGTTTTGATGAACTATACTTTGAGGGGAGTGATTCTCTGCCTCCAGAATATGTTTTTGAAGTGAATTCAGAGACTGGTGAAGAGTTTTTTCAATTGAAAGGAAATAAAATTTCAAAAGGTTTAGTTTCCCTTGAAAATCTTTTTGATAAACATGATCGTTATATCAAGCAAAAGTAGCAACTTGATTCAAGTTCGTCAATGGAATTTGAACAAGTGAACCTGAATACAGAAGCAGATCCTAAAATGGTCAATATTGGGAAATGTTGCACTAAAGATGAGAAGTTCAAGTTTACAACACTTCTATGCCACTACATTGATGTGCTGGCATATTCATATGATGATTTGAAGTCCATCAGGCCACAAGAGATCCAACATGAGATTCTGCTCAAGGTGGGATCATTGCCTCATAAACAGAAGCAGAGGCAGTACAATCCTAAAATATCAGGTACTATCTTTGCTGAAATTCAAAAGATTTTGAATGCTAGGATAATTTTCCCTATTCATCATTCAACTTGGATTGTAAATATTGTTCCTGTAAGGAAGAAGAATGGAGAGATCCGTATCTGTGTAGATTTTAGAAATCTAAATCAATCTTCTTTGAAAGTTAACTATCCTTTGCCCATAATGGATCAAGTGTTACAAACAGTAACTGGTTCAGAGATGCTATCTATGTTAGATGGTTTTTCAGGCTACAATTAGGTAGAGGTTATCGAAGTGGCTTAGTACAAAACTGCTTTCACAACTCCATGGGGCACTTTTGCATATCACAGGATGCCATTTGGGTTGATCAACGCTGGCGCTACATTCCAGAGCGTAATGGACTTGGCATTTGGAGATGAAATGGGTAAGTTCATTGTGGTATACCTTGATGATTTGACTATTTTCTCCAAGAAATGTCAAGATCAAGCTTATCACTTGCGGCAAGTTTTGGAACGATGCCATTAGAATGGTATTTCTCTTAACCCAAAGAAGTCAATTTTTGGGGTTACAGAAGGTAAACTTCTTGGTCACATTGTGTCCAAAGAAGGAATTAAGATTGACTCAGAAAGAGTCAAATCGATCCAAGGTCTTACTTTTCCTACAAGTAAGACATATGTTCATTCTTTCTTCGAGAAAGTGAATTTTCTGCAGAGGTTCATTCCAGAGTTCTCAGAGAAGACTTGTCATATTGTTAATATGATGAAAGGTAAGACCACTTTCCATTGGAGCGCGGAAGGTAAAGAAACTTTTGAGGACATAAAAAGAGCCATAGCCCATGCTTCGGTTTTAGTATGTCCTAATTACAACAAAAATTTCATCATGTATAGTTATGCTTCAGAGCATACATTGTTAGCAATTCTGGTTCAGCAGAATGAGGAAGGTGTAGAATCTCTAATTTCATTCATGAGTTGTCCTTTGAAAGCTCATGAACTCAAGTATTCTAACATGGAGAAACATGCTTTTGTTGTAGTGAAGGTTGTGAAACATTTCAGGTTTTACATATTAAACTCACATACTGTTGCTTTGGTGCTAGATACAACAGTAAAATCAATCTTGACTCAACAAGAGTTTGGGACTGAGAGAGGCATTTGGATTGCCAAAATTTAGGAATTTGATCTTGATATTAAACCCACCAAGCTTATGCATGGGAGAGGTTTGTGTCCACTGATTACTGATAATGTCCCAAAGGAAATAGGTGATGAAGAGACAAAGATTGAAGATGTTTCAACGGTCCTTTTTGTTACTACAACTGATGAGTGGTATTCTAATAATGCTTACTTTCTCACATATGGTGAGTGCCCTTCTCATTTGTCCTACAAGGAAAAATAGACTATCAAGCTTAAGGCTGCAAACTTTGTCTTATGGGATAATGGTTTTTACAAGAGAAGTCTTGACAAAGTTTTCCTCCATTGTGTTGATAAAGCACAACAAAGTAAGTTACTGGAGTCTTTCCATAATTTGGCATGTGGAGGACACTTTTTAGCATCAGTAATGGCTCACAATATTTTGCAAGCTGGGTATTATTGGCTGACCTTGTTCCAAGACACATACAACTGGGTGCGTAAGTGTGGACTTTGTCAGTAGTTTGTGGGTAGACCAAAGTTGGTTGCACTACCATTGAAACCAGTTGTAATTGAGGAACCATTTAAGTAGTGGGGCATCGACTTCATTGGCACTGTGAATCCACCATCAAGTGTGGGACACAGTTATGTTCTTACTGCAACTGATTATTTCACCAATTGGGTGGAAGCTATACCATTTAAGCAAGCCACTTCCGAAGTGGTGTGTAAGTTCCTCAAAGAAAATATCATATCCCAGTTTGGTGTTCCAAACAAAATTGTGGCAAATAATGCTACATGTTTTTCATCTAATGAGATTACTAGTTTTTTCTTTGAATATGGAATTATTCTTTCACATTCATCTAATTATTATCCGCAAGGGAATGGTCAAGGAGAATCAAGTAATAAGAATCTGATTACTATTATTAGAAAGCTGGTAGAGGATAATCAGAGAACATGGCATAAAGCATTGTTTGATGCTTTATGGGTAGATAGAATTACCCCAAAGAGGGCTATTGGTATGTCACCATTTCAGTTGTTATATGATTTGAATGTAGAGATACCAATCACCTTGGAATTGTCAGCTTTGAAGTTGGCAAAGGCGATTGAGGATGGAACTTTTGAAAGTTCTATTGATAAACACATAATGTACCTTTCTGAACTTGAAGAGTAGTGAGTTATGGTGGTGGATCGTATAGTTTAACACCAAAGTCAGGTCAAGAAGTTGTTTGATAAGAAAGCAAAGGCAAGGGATTTTCAGATTGGGGATCAAGTCTTGTTGTAGGACAAGAGGAGTATGGAGAGGCACATTTGTCATTCACCAGTTCTACTGTGAAAATAGTTTCTTGCTACACTATCAAGATGGGACACCGTTCTTGTTGCTGCATAGTGGATAGCATCTAAATCTTTTCAATCCATGAAGCGACAGATAAGCTCACTTGTATATTTGTACAGTTTGTGTTTTTCTTTTTCATTTTTAGTCTTTTTGTGTCTTTTATTTTGTTCGCTTGACTCTATGGCCCAATGGCATGGATAAGGTACTTAGAGACTAGATTCTTCTCCCTTTGATCATTTCAAAGAATGATCGAAGGAGGCTCCTCAGTTAGAGCCAACTGTTGTCCTGAAAATCAGCTATGCTCATTTTGTAGGATGACCCCTACGAAACATGTATGTTTCATAGCCTACACTCTAAGTTCGCATTTCGAGTCAAATCTTCTTGGCCTCCTACAAAGTTTTCTAACACCTAAGAATAGATTGTAATCTTCCCCTAGGTCGGTGTTATCACCCAGTTTTGCACCCTTGCATACAGTTGTGAAACCTCTACAAACTAGAATAACATGGGAATGATCTCTAAGTGTGGGACTTTGCTAAATGAGACCAAACCTCCAGAGAAGGTCGGCTTCCTTGTCTAGTTATCACCTAAAACTACTAAATTTTGAGGGGAAGAGGGAGACGGAATGCTTGTAATGAAAATGAATAAAAGCTTGAAAACATAAAAGGATGATACACTAGACAGATTTAAAGAAACTTCCAGAACTGAAGGATGCACAATACAATCAGAATATGGCAAGTAGGCATACATAGGTTAGATGACTCTAGTAGAGGTGAGAAGCAATATGATTGAGAGGAATAAAATATTCACAGACAAACCATATGCAAATTCACATAGAACTAGAAAATTTAGCAAAGGAGGTAAAATAACTTGCATATATCCGATGAAAAGGCAAGGTTACAGTACATGAAAACTCTGTTTGGAAACAAAAAAGCCTTAATGCCAAAAAATTTCCAACCCTATTTACAACATTCAAATGCATACTTATAGCATTCCAAAACTATCCTAAGTCGGTTACAAAAATCACTCAAAGAGTTGTCATAGAAGAATATCTCAATCGATGACTGTCCAGCTGCATCAATTATGGCGTCGAAATCTGGAACTGGGCAGATGAGGAGATATTTTCTAGTCTTTATTGCAGTTGGTTACTCATCGTCAATCTGGAGATGAAGAGGTGGAAAGATATTCTTTGTTGTTAATGCGAGCTGCTTGTTCTGTCTGCTGCAATGAATGCCCAAAAATATCTCCATCTGCTAAAAGTCGTCTCTGAGATGTTCATCGCTCAAAAATATGCATTTTCAGATCTAAAATTTCAAAAGTGATAAACTTCCTAAAAAAACCCTGCCAAATGAAAGAGGGGACCAAAATATGCAACTTTCCCTCTTGGAGCATGCCGAAATTTACCAAAATGAAGGAGATACAGGCGGTCAAACTTTTGGTCAACTACCTGTATATATTGCTTTTGCATTTCTATGTATATTGCTGCATCTTGGCACCTGAATCGGCATTCAAAAACTCATTTTGCAACACCTTTGTATGTGCAAGGTGCCTTGTATATCGGGCTCTACATATGCCTTGTATATCTAAAATTGCATATGCATACAATTTCTCTTGTATGTGCGGGCCCCACCATTTGTCTCTCCTCTTCTGAATATGTAAACATACAAGCCACGGACCTGAAAATGACCATTAGCTACTTTTCATTGTCCTGTCGGGTCTGACTTGTATCACTTTTCCTTGTACATTTCTTTGTATATGCAAATATACAAAACATCTATACATACAAACCAGACCTGAAGCCTGAATGTGCCAGAATTGATTTTCACATCAGATCTGTCTTGTATACTTCTTTTGCATCTTTGGCTTGTATATCGCAATATACAATTGTCATATACATACAAGCCATGAACTTAGCACTGCATTTCGCCAAACTGTACCTGTCTTGAAATCTGGCTTGTACATGTTCTTTTGTATGTCAAGACATACAAACACCTTTTATACAAGGCAGACTCGAGAACAACATAGAATAGATTGAAACTTCTATTCAGGTCCAGATTGTATATGTTTCCTTGTATATCAGCTTGTATGTGCGAACATACAAGTCAATATACATTCCACTGTAGCATTTGAACCTTTGTATGTATATGATATACAAACCTCTTTGTATCTTCACGGGCCCCACCACTTGTATCTTTGAGATATACAAACTCTTGTGTATCTCCCTTCCCGACACTGTAGCAAATGCACATTTGTTTGTATATGCGGATATACAAACATAATATACAAACCGTCTCACATACAAGCAGGGTATCTTTGATGGAATATACCCACGATGCATATCTTCATTTGTATATCGCCGATTGTATGTGCGAACATACAAGTCGATATACAAGCCTTTTTATGCATACAAGCGTGGAATATTCTGAGGAATCTTCCATGTATATTACCTTGTATATCTCAGCCTTTGTATTTTTGGTGAATGTACATCCACTGTAACACATGTATGTCCACCGGCCTTGTATCTTTTCACTGCATATTCCTTTGTATCTCCATTTGTATATCTGAATATACAAGCCCCTATATACATATAGACCCGATATACATTTAGCGAATATTCTGAGAATCTGTGGAAGATTCCCTAAATGTATATGCACTTCCTTGGCCCGATATACATTCAGAAAATGTATGTAACTCAAATTTTTTCATATTTTCTAAAGCCGATAGGGATTTGCAAGCCTGCCAAATGTACATTTGAACTGTATGTTGACCAAAACTTTGACCATCAATAACTTCTTTATTTGGCCGAATTTCAAGGTGATGTAAAAAGCAAACCTGCCTATTTTTTCAAGCTCTTTCCAATGGTAAGGTTTTTTTAGGCAATTTGGCACTTTTCATTTTTAGGCAACATTTTCCAAAGGCTTTTCAAGGAAAATACTAGGTTGACTATTTGGCTCTGGTCATAGGAAAAAATGGGTCAACAATTTGGCAACCTCTATGGGATGTTTGCCTGCTAAACAGTTAGATCAGTGGCCTATACATCTATTGGGCATAGAGTCACACAGAGACTAAAATATAGATATTTCTGACCTTAGCAAAACAAGATAGAAGCAATGAAGAACACTTGGAAGGCCAAACCAAGACAAAATGTTGAAAGCAAACTCTTTCAACTATGCTAGACAACATTTAGGGAAAGCAAAAGTAGATCTAAACTAATGTGCAGCAGCACTTATTGAAAGCATAGAGACCTAATTTATTGATTTACAAGGCACTCATACCTCAAAACACCTCTTTAGGTGTATCCCATGATTGGGATAGGCAGATTTTGTCCATCCATATTTGATAATTGAAATGCATTGTGCTCCTTGCATTCAATAATGAGAAATGGACCACTCCACATGTTGTCAAACTTGGAATGCTTTCCTGGTCTGCTTTTTAATTCATCCCATTTAAGCACCATGTCACCCATTCTAAAGCTTCTGGGGATGGCCTTCTGATCAAAATTTCTTTTAGTTTGAAGCTAATGATATTCCATAGTCTTCATAGCCTTGTCTCTAATTTCTTCAAGCTCCATAAGCTGAGCATATCTGATAGCCATGGGATTCTCTTCTTCAAACATCTTCAGCTGGTTCATGATGTCCAGTGTTGGCAGTTCTACAAAGATAGGCAATCTTGCTTCCTTCCCTTATACTAACATATATGGAGAGTTTCCAATGGACCTCTTAGGAGTTATTCTGTCTGCCCATAAGGCATATTTCAAATTAGTATGCCAGGTCCTCTAGTTGTCCTCCATTGATCTTTTAATAATCCTTATGAGATTTTTGTTGGTAGACTCAGCCAAACCATTACCCTGTGGGTAATAATTAGAAGAAGTATTCAAATAGATCCCATTTTTGACAGCCCAATCAGTTATCTTTAGGCCAACAAAGGCTAAAGCATTGTCAGAAATTATTGACTCAGGCACTCCAAATCTGGAAATCAAGTCATGATAAAAAAAATAAAACATCATTTTCATTTGATTCCTTTAGAGCTACTACTTCAGTCCATCTTGTGAAAAAATCTGTAGCTGTAAGAATCCACCTGTGGCCTGCACTTGATGGTGGATTAATGGGTCCTACGAAGTCAACACCCCATCTCATGAAGGGTTGCTCTATTTGAATTGGCCGTAGAGGTAAGGCTAGCAGCCTCTCCTTTCCTGCAAAAATGGCACACTTTACACATTTCCTTGCCCATGCATGGGCATCCTTAAATAAGCTGGGCCAGTAATAGCCAGCTCTCATTACTTTCCAAGCGGTAGTCTTCGGGACAAAATGACCCCCCGCTGCTCCATCATGAAATTCATGTAGTACCTTGTCAGTCTGATCTTCATCAATGCATCTTAACAATACACCATTAAAGTCTTTTCTGAAAAGGATGTCATTTATTAAAACATATGGAACCAATTGCAATCTATAATATCTTCTTTTAGTTCTATCTAGACCTGTTGGACATTTGCTAGTTTGCAAAAATTTAGTCATATCAGTAACCCAGCCTGTGTTCGCTACTGCTGCATTATCTTGAGGTGCATCCTTAATGGTCAAAAGCATCTCATCCTCCTTGTTAGAATTGGTAGCGAGCTGCTTGCTGAGTCCTCTGCCTCTGACAAGCTTGGTTACTTGGATATCCACGTCGTATTCCATGACCTTGGTGATCCAACTGGCTCTTTTCTCATTTATATCTTTGCTCAACAGGAACTCCTTCATGCTGGGATGAGCCACCATCAAATGTATCTTGTTATTAGAAACAAGATGCTGAAATTTCTTGAGGCTCCTTATCACTACAAGGACGTGCTTCTCAACAAAGCTATACTTCTGTTCATATTCTTCCAGCCCCTGACTGAAAAAAGCAATTGGCTGCTCAAAGCCGCTACTCTGCTTCTACACTAAAATCGCAGAGATTGTATCTAGGCCACCATAAGCATATAGAATAAAATCTTTGGAAAAGTCAGGATGTACCAAGGTTGGCACAACTGACAATGCTTCTTTTATAGACTCAAAACTGAGTCTAGCCTCTTTTGTCCAATTAAAGGCTATATTCTTTTTCAACATGGATGTCAAAGGTTTCAAAAGGTTTGTGATATCAGGGATGGACCTTTGCAGAAAATTGATTCTACCAATAAAACTTTATAATCCCTTCTTATGACTTGGTAAAGGCAGCTCTAAAATGGCCCTTACTCTTTCAGCATCAATAGTAATGCCTTCTTCTGAGACAACGTGCCCTAATAGCTTGCCTTCATGGATAGTAAAAATGAATTTGTTTGGATTAAGGGATATCCCAAACTCTCAGCATCTCTCAAAAACTTGCCTTAAGTGGGATAAATGCTCAAATGCATCCTTGGAAAAAATTGTTATATCATCTAAGTACACCAGCACTAGTTTGTATAGCAAACCCTTGAACGCCATATCCATGGCTCTTTGAAAGGTTGAGCCAGCGTTAGAGAGACCAAAAGGCATCCTCATGTAGGCCATGGTGACCCACTTGGTAGTGAAAATAGTTTTGAACTAATCCTCCTCCTTGACTAACACCTGATTGTAACCAAAAAATCCGTCAAGCAAAGAAAATCTCTCCGAGCCAACCACTACTTGTAAAATCTGCTCCATTGATGGAAGTGGGTAGTAGTCTTTTAGGGAGGCTCTGTTTAGGTCCCTAAAATCAACGCACAACCTGATTTCTCTGTTCTTCTTCCTCACAGGGACAAGGTTTGAGACCCAAGAAGTATGCTTGATGGGAAAAATGATCTTTCCCTCAATTAGCTTAGTCAATTCTTTAATCATCAGGGGCTCTAGCTTTGGATTTAGGGGCCTCTGCCTCTGCCTTACAGGCTTTGTACCTGGTTCCAATTCTATGGTGTGCTGGGCAATATGAGGATCAAATCCCTTTAGGTCTGAATAATCCCAAGCAAATACCTCCTTAAATTCCTGACAAAGAGCAATAAAAGCTCTCCTGTCCTCAGCTAAATAGATTTTACCTATTTTGAAGAGTTTTCCCTTAAAAATTTATAACTCCTCATAATGTTCCTCTTTTATTTGCATATCGGTCTTAGTCTTCTTCATCTGATCATCGGTGCCAAAAATAGACTCCAAAGTCACCAATCCCTTAGGCAACTTGTTTGTCTTCAGCTGAATAATTTGATCATTGCCATACTATTGTTTGAGTTTATCCTGATTCATCATGGAAAACTCATCTTCCTCTAATAGGAATCTCGGAATCTGTTCATCACTTTCAAAGACCTGCCAATGAACATTATTGTCAGGGATAGAAGGTCTGTCAACTATTTTTACATGAGGCTATATTTTCTCCTTTTGAATGTCACTAGGGATGTCAAACTTTGCCCCAATTGTAGCCAATCTATCAGCATGGGAGTTTTGATTTCTTGCAATGGAAATCAGATTAAAAGCATCAAACTCCTCAATCATGTTCCATACCCTATGCTTATAGCACTTCAAGGTATCATTTTTGGTAAGATGCAGTCCTCTTACTTGATTTACAATTAGTTCACTATCCCCAAATACTTGCAAACAACCTATTTTCCTCTTTCTTGCCCACTGCAAACCCTGAATTAATCCTTCATATTCAGCAGTGTTGTTTGTACATGCAAAGGCAAAATGGAAAGAAGAAAAATATTTTTCACCCTGTGGGGATACAAGCATTGCACCACCACCGGATCCATTTCTGCTCCTAGAGCCATCAAAAAACATTTTCCATACTTCTCCTTACTGCTCTGTCTGCTGTTCTGCATCCTTTACCATACTTGGAATTGCTGCCTCAGGCTCATGAAGTATATAGACCCCCATACCATTTTCTTGAATATGTGCTTCAGGATCATCTACAACATCTTCTGACCATTCCCTTAATAACATTTCTGGTATACTCTCAACTTGTAACTCTTGAGCCACCACAAGTTCAGGATCATCAGAAATAATATGATTTGCATTAACCACACATGGTGTATAGGGCTCTATGTGATGGTTGGAAAGCAATTCAGATCTTAGGGTCACCTTAGTGCCATATCTGGTCCTAAAAAATATATGGGACCAGTCAGAGGATAGGTATCCTCCTATTTTGGCTGTGAATTCTCTTGATAGGCACATGGCAAAATAGGGAGGCAAATCAATATTGAAGACCTCTTGGAAGATGGAAACATTGGGATAGGTATGTAGAGTAAGACCTAGGTCTTTTATTACACCCACAGTACTAACAATTGTGCCATCTAATTGGAGTACACCCTTCTCAAGAGGCTGGTACTTGAGCCCTAATTGGTCTGCAATTTGTTTAGGCATCACAGAACTGCTTGCTCCACTATCCACCATGCAATTATGAACTAATTTATCTCCAATTATCAATGATATATAGAATGGGAGTGGCTTCGTACTTTTGTTAGGCTGTTTGCTATTATCCTCAGAGGAATTAGTAAGGACAACCCTATTTGGGTCAACAATTGTATCTTTGGACACCTTCAAATCAGACAAGGCAGATTGCAATATGTCTTTTTGGCTCGGGATGGCTAAAGAATCCCACATAGACATTGTCACATTCATCTTTTTCATATTTTCAATAATATTGAAAGGTGGAATGACACTCACCTTCTAATTTAATTTTGTAGCAGCGGTGTCTGGTTGCAAATGAGGCATCTCCCTTACTTTTGCTGGGTCATTTTTTTGTAGAATATGGGGAATTTGGGGTGCAGGAACATTAGCAGATGCTTTTCCTTTATTTGCTGCTTGTTCTACCTCATAACCCCTTTTCTTTGCTCTTGTATTTTCTGCAACTGAGGTGTTATCGCTGTTTATGCCACAAAATTCACCTTCCTACCAATTCATGAAAGTAGAATCACTCTGAGGTTGTTCCTGTTGTTGCACAGCCCCATCATTTGGTGTACTTGGCTGTGAGACTGACACATTTTGCACCATTAAAGCTTGATTTATGACTCCATTTGAGCAGGCTGCTTGACTGTGTGGCTGATTGCATGGGTAGCACCACTCATATTCAGCTGCTAGGTTATTCTGAGTAGGGACAAGGTCCCTTACGGTGTTAATAGGTGCTAGATTATAAGGCAGAAAAGGCCTTTGATTTACATTCTGTCTAGCACCTTGATAGTTGCTTTGATAAGGCGGCCTATTAGCTTGATACGGCTGATTTTGGCCTTGAAATGGTTGATTTTGCCCCTGGCTAGATTGCTGATAAGGCTAAAAGGGCCTCTGGGACTGTTGCTTCTTTATCTTTACTAGTTCATTTCTAAAAGTTTGAAGGATACCCTCAATCTTTTGTTGATTGTTTTTAATCTCTTTCAACTCTTGAGATGAACTAGAGGCAGTAGGTTCATAATTAGCAATATTTGGTAATGTTGCGATAGTAGGCAAGGGGGAAAACATGGAATTGGCAAAGGCATAGAAGCCTAAATCTCAGGGAGATAGGCACTGGTGGTCTGGGTGCTATTTTTTCAGCCTGAATGAGATTATTCTCTGCCCTAATTGCTAATTCATACGCATCTGGTAAACTATTACCTCCTAGTGATTGAATCATTACTGAAATATCACTATTTAGGGATTTCAAAAAATATAGAAATGCATATTTAGCTGGAGGTCTTACCATGGCAGGGATTCTGTCCCATGTCTTCTGAAATCTAAAGTTAAAATCCATCATTTGCTCCTGCGGAGCTCTCTTTATGGTGGTCATCTGTTCGACCAATGATAGATTATCTAATTTTTCTTGAAATTGCTTGTTTAATTTCTCTCCTAGCTCATCCCAGGTTCCTATAGTCTGCACTGGTAGACTCCTGAACCACTACAATGCCTTCCCTTTGAAGGAGGCGGCCAGTAATCTGATGGCTACATTCTTCTGAGTGACATGATAAACCCCACATAGAGATGGTATGTCTCTAATATGCTCGATCAGAGTAGTCTGATTTTCCCTTGTGAAATAGGGTAGATTCTTCAAAGCTGCCATTGGTATCACATCATGCAGTATTAGATTCAAAGGAATCCCCCCATCAAAAGTCACAAATGGCTAATTTCTTGCCATCTGAAGAGTTGTAGGTAGATTTGCTTGAGTTACTGCGGGAACTACAGAAGCAACTGGTCTGAAGCCTGGTGGAGTTGACTGTACTCTTTCAAAAATTGGAGTCATTGCTATAGCTCTGCTCTGTCTTCTAGGTGCAGAGAGCTACAAATATTTGAATGAGCCTAAACTTGAACTTCTAGTTTGTAGCTTTCTCATAAAACATGTAACGGCAAAACTGATCCGCTTGTCCTTTCCTTAGTCTGAGTCGCCAGATGTGTAAATTTTAACCTCTTAAAGGTCTACAATTACTGGTTGCACATCAAAACTAGCAATAATGGCTGTTAATTTGATTGTTACTCTAATTTCTAGAGTCCCACCGGGCATGCCAAAGTTGTTATCACCCAGTTTTGCACCCTTGCATATAATTGTGAAACCTCTGCAAACTGGAATAACATGGGATTGATCTCTAAGTGTGGGACTATGCTAAATGAGACCAAACCTCCAGAGAAGGCTGGCTTCCTTGTCTAGTTATCACCTAAAACCACTAAATTTTGAGGGGAAAAGGGAGAGGGAATGCTTGTAATGAAAATGAATAAAAGCTTGAAAACATAAAAGGGTGATACACCAGATAGGTTTAAAGAAACTTCCACAGAACTGAAGGATGCACAATACAATCAGAATATGGCAAGTAGGCATACACAGGTTAGATGACTCTAGCAGAGGTGAGAAGCAATATGATTGAGAGGAATAGAACATTCACAGACAAACCATATGCAAATTCACACAGAACTAGAAAATTTAGCAAAGGAGGTAAAATAACTTGCATATATCCGATGAAAAGGCAAGGTTACAGTACATGAAAACTCTGTTTGGAAACAGAAAAGCCTTAATGCCAAAACATTTCCAACCCTATTTACAACATTCGAATGCATACTTATAGCATTCCAAAACTATCCTAAGTTGGTTACAAAAATCGCTCAAAGAGCTGTCATAGAAGAATATCTCAATCGATGACTGTCCAGCTGCATCAATTATGGCGTCGAAATCTGGAACTGGGCAGATGAGGAGATATTTTCTAGTCTTTATTGCAGTTGGTTACTCATCGTCAATCTGGAGATGAAGAGGTGGAAAGATATTCTTTGTTGTTAATGCGAGCTGCTTGTTCTGTCTGCTGCAATGAATGCCCAAAAATATCTCCATCTGCTAAAAGTCGTCTCTGAGATGTTCATCGCTCAAAAATATGCATTTTCAGATCTAAAATTTCAAAAGTGATAAACTTCCTAAAAAAACCCTGCCAAATGAAAGAGGGGACCAAAATATGCAACTTTCCCTCTTGGAGCATGCCGAAATTTACCAAAATGAAGGAGATACAGGCGGTCAAACTTTCGGTCAACTACCTGTATATATCGCTTTTGCATTTCTGTGTATATTGCTGCATTTTGGCACCTAAATCGGCATTCAAAAACTCATTCTGCAACACCTTTGTATGTGCAGGGCACCTTGTATATCAGGCTCTACACATGCCTTGTATATCTAAAATTGCATATGCATACAATTTCTCTTGTATGTGCGGGCCCCACCATTTGTCTCTCCTCTTCTGAATATGTAAACATACAAGCCGCGGACCTGAAAATGACCATTAGCTACTTTTCATTGTCCTGTCGGGTCTGACTTGTATCACTTTTCCTTGTACATTTCTTTGTATATGCAAATATATAAAACATCTATACATACAGACCGGACCTGAAGCCTGAATGTGCCAGAATTGATTTTCACATCGGATCCATCTTGTATACCTCTTTTGCATCTTTGGCTTGTATATCGCAATATACGATTGCCATATACATACAAGCCATAGACTTAGCGCTGCATTCCGCCAAACTATACCTATCTTGAAATCCGGCTTGTACATGTTCTTTTGTATGTCAAGACATACAAACACCTTTTATACAAGGCAGACCCGAGAACAACATAGAATAGATTGAAACTTCTATTCGGGTTCGGATTGTATATGTTTCCTTGTATATCGGCTTGTATGTGCGAACATACAAGTCGATATACATTCCACTGTAGCATTTGAACCTTTGTATGTATATGATATACAAACCTCTTTGTATCTTCACAGGCCCCACCACTTGTATCTTTGAGATATACAAACTCCTTTGTATATTTCTTTGTGTCGACCCTTTGTATCTCCCTTCGTGACACTGTAGCAAATGCACATTTGTTTGTATATGCAGATATACAAATGCAATATACAAACCGTCTCACATACAAGTAGGGTATCTTTGATGGAATATACCCGCGATGCATATCTTCATGTGTATATCACCGATTGTATGTGCGAACATACAAGTCGATATATGGTGCAGGAGCACCTACCTGACAGCTGGCCTCCATGAGGCAGTTAGTTTGTTTTAGGTCTTGTTAATGTTTTCAAGAAGGTCTTATAAGACCAATGCATGTAATAAGGTCATGTTGACCATGCTTTACTATTTTTAGCTAGTTTGTTAGGACAACTGTTATGCTGTGTGTTCGGTTGGATCCTCCCAGCCGCCTGGAGAGTTCCCAGCCGCTTGGAGTCAGGTCAGTAGTACTCGCAAGAGATCCTATTTATGCATGAGGATCGGTTGGTTTTAGATCATCGAGAGTATTGCATTGAGCAGAGGAGCTAGATTGCAGGGAAAGACTGAACATTGTAATTGCATCTTTTGAAATCAATAAAGAGATCCTGTTGTGTCAATTCTCTGTTTTGGATTCCATTGCTTAATCAAGTTATTGATCTAGTGGTTTCATGGATTCGCTAATCCATTCCACCGGTTGATTCGTCGAATCGGTGGAATGGCTATGTACAGTAGGTTAGGTTTTAGTTTGTTTTCTGTTTGCATGCAGGTGTGCAGGATCGCAGTCGAAAGGTGTTGAGGACCCTAGCATGGGTATGTGCTAGGTCATGCTGATAGTTAGAATCTGGAAAGTTGTCCAGAAAGTAGATCGGGTCACCTTAGGAGGTTCGGCGGATTGAAAATTCGCTAAGTCTAGAAAATCCGTCACAACGGCATCATCAGGATATTTCAGTGTATATCCTGCAGTTAGTTCGGGCGTCATCCGAATAGGTGGAGATGAGCATGATGCAGTAGTTTGCATAAGGTGAATGTGCGTCGGGGTGATCATCATCAGGTGTTTCCGGGGAGGAGCGTATCGGCATAAAGAAGATCGGGTTGATAAAGTCATCGCGGGCCGGTAAGGTTAAGTTTGGCCGACAGCAGGATATTGAGGAGCTACATGTGACGTCATCATCATCAGGATAATCGTCATCAGGATATTGGGGTGACGTAAGCATCAGAGGAGAGGTGCGTGAAGTTAAGTATCATCATCAGGATATATGGAGGGAACCGGATGTTCTATATCCTGCTGATGAACATGATGTTGAACATCATGATGCTGAAGATAGTGAAGATAGAGGTTGTCGGTAAGATGAACAGTGAACATCAGGAGGATGTTTGCGCTTGCCGAATATGATGATGCTGCCGATAGTCGGATATGATGATGCTGCTGACATGCGAAAGGGCGAAGGCTTGTCTGCAGGAGGATATCGGTCGGCAGAGTAAATATGATGATGCTAACAGTGTTAAGGGAAATATGATGATGATGATGAAGGGTTGTGGACATCCATGCTGTATGTCAAGGTTATAGTGTGGATGCCTCTGCATCATAGTGGTATCAGAGCTCAGCAAAAGGTCTGGGCTGTTGTGTGTTGATTCTGTCACCGAAAGGGCAGAGGTAAAGTTGGTTCTGTCACCGAAAGGACAGAGGTAGAGGAGTAAGGGGTTGACAAAATGCCTCTGAAAGGTAATGGTACTGCAAGGGAATTGCAGGAGATGAAGGAAAAACATGCCAGAGAGATGAGGAAGATGAAGGAGCTTGCTGAAGCACTTCAAGCCAGGCTTGTAGCCTTGGAGAAGAACAAAAAGAGGGAAGTGGAAGACAGTGAGTCTGAAGAAGATGAAGATGCTGTTGAAGAGTATGAAGAGGTAGCTGAAGATCTGGATGCTGAAGACCAAAAATTTGCAAAACTGTTAAAGGCAGTGCAGAGTGATAAACCTAAGGTAAAGGTTGATGTTTCCAAGTATAATGGAAGTTTGAATGAAGATGAGTTACTGGATTGGATTGCTGCACTTGATAATCACTTTGAATGTGAAGATGTTGCTGAGGATCAGAAGGTAAAGATTGCAAAGACCAAGTTAGGAGGTCATGCTTTGGTATGGTGGGATTATGTACAATCCAAGAGAAGGAAACAAGGAAAGTCAAAGATCACTTCATGGGATAAAATGGTAGCAAGGATCAAAGGTAAATTCTTGCCTAAGGATTATGAGATTTAGATGTTTAAGAAGCTGCAATTTTTAAGGCAGAAGGAAATGGATGTGAAGGCATATACTGAGGAGTTTTATAAGTTGAGTATGAGATCTGGTCATCATGAGAATGAGGTAGAAAAGGTGGCTAGGTACTTGGCTGGTTTGAGATTGAACATACAGGATGAGTTAGTTTTAGCTAACCCTAAGAATGTGGAGGATTGTTACCAAATGGCAATCAGGATTGAAGAAAAGATGAATAGGAGACAAGATAAGTCCATGAGAGGAAGAGGCAGCAATATGAGGGGAAGAGGAGCAGCCCCTACAACAAGGCAACCCAATGAGGGTCAAGAAGACACTGGTAAAGGACAGGGACGGTCTGATTTCAGAGGTGGATGGAAAGGTAATCGAGGCAGATTTGGAGGTGGTAGAGGTTCTACTACATTTTCAGGCAAGTGTTACACCTGTGGTGAGTTTGGTCATCCATCTTTCAAATGTCCAGAAAGCAAAGGTTCATCATCCAAAAATGATAGAACAAATGACAAGAGAGTACAACTTGTGCAAGAAGAGGAAGTAGAGCAAAGTGTGCCAAGTTCAAACACTTATCAAAAAGATAGAGTTCCTGACAATTATGCATATCCTGAGGATGGAGAAGCATTGATGCTAAGGAGAATTAGTTTGCAGGCATCAAAGGATATGATGCAAAGAAGAGCTCTTTTCAAGACCACATGCAAGAGCAAAGGTAAAGTATGTAAGGTTGTCATTGATACTGGTTCAACAAATAACATGGTATCTCAGGAAATGGTGGATAAACTGCATTTGGAAAAGATTCCACACCAACACCCTTACAAGGCATCTTGGGTGAGTGATAGTCAATCACTTTTTGTCTATGAACAGGCATATGTTGATTTTCAGATTGGAGCATATCAGGATAGAGTTTTGTGTGACATTTTGCCCATGGAATGTTGTCACCTACTGTTGGGTAGACCATGGCAATTTGACAGGAGGGTACTATATGATGGGTATGCTAATACCTACACCATCAAGAAAGATGGGAAGACTATTATGTTGATGCCATTGCAGGAAGCAGCTGCAGTACAGAAGGCAGCCAAAATCATTTTAGTGGGAAAGAAGGAGTTTGTGCAGAAGCCTATAAGAGCAGGCATAAAGGCAGTTGAGGACACTGCAGGGACAGGAGTTGTTAAGGACAACAGGTTGAAGAAAGTTTCAGTTGTGACTGACAGAGGTCAGCAGCAGGTTCAGAAGCAGGTGTGCAAACAGCAACCAGTTGAGAGGAATGACAAGGATGTTGTCATAGTTGGGACTATTGTTTGTCCTATAAAGGTTGAAAGAAAGACAGAGTTGAACATTACAAAAGTTCAAGAGGCAGTTCAGACAGAGGTTCTGGTCAGACAACCTGATAAACACAAGGTATGTGAGAGAAGGGCCTACATTGACAGGCATGAGGATTTACTTGCCAGAAAGCAAGTTACAGTTCAGAAGTCTTGGAGCAGCCAAGAGACAGCAGAGGATAAAGCTGGAACAGGTCAGAACACTGACATGACAAAGTGTAAAGGTGGAGGACTTCCACAACTAAACTCATGGGACATGAGTTCTTTTCTGTTGGGGAGTATGGTGCAGGAGCACCTACCTGACAGCTGGCCTCCATGAGGCAGTTAGTTTGTTTTAGGTCTTGTTAATGTTTTCAAGAAGGTCTTATAAGACCAATGCATGTAATAAGGTCATGTTGACCATGCTTTACTATTTTTAGCTAGTTTGTTAGGACAGCTGTTATGCTGTGTGTTCCGTTGGATCCTCCCAGCCGCCTGGAGAGTTCCCAGCCACTTGGAGTCGGGTCAGTAGTACTCGCAAGAGATCCTATTTATGCATGAGGATCGGTTGGTTTTAGATCATCGAGAGTATTGCATTGAGCAGAGGAGCTACATTGCAGAGAAAGACTGAACATTGTAATTGCATCTTTTGAAATCAATAAAGAGATCCTGTTGTGTCAATTCTCTGTTTTGGATTCCATTGCTTAATCGAGTTATTGATCTGGTGGTTTCATGGATTCGCTGATCCATTCCATCGGTTGATTCGTCGAATCGGTGGAATGGCTATGTACAGTAGGTTAGGTTTTAGTTTGTTTTCTGTTTGCATGCAAGTGTGCAGGATCGCAGTCGAAAGGTGTTGAGGACCCTAGCATGGGTATGTGCTAGGTCATGCTGATAGTTAGAATCTGGAAAGTTGTCCAGAAAGTAGATCGGGTCACCTCAGGAGGTTCGGCGGATTGAAAATTCGCTAAGTCTGGAAAATCTGTCACAATGGCATCATCAGGATATTTCGGTGTATATCCTGCAGTTAGTTCGGGCGTCATCCAAATAGGTGGAGATGAGCATGATGCAGTAGTTTGCATAAGATGAATGTGCGTCAGGGTGATCATCATCAGGTGTTGCCGGGGAGGAGCGTATCGGCATAAAGAAGATCGGGTTGATAAAGTCATCGCGGGCCGGTAAGGTTAAGTTTGGCCGACAACAGGATATTGAAGGAGTTGCATATGACGTCATCGTCATCAGGATATACGTCATCAGGATATCGGGGCAGCAGGATATCGAGGAGCTGCATGTGACGTCATCGTCATCAGGATAATCGTCATCAGGATATTAGGGTGATGTAAGCATCGGAGGAGAGGTGCGTGAAGTTAAGTATCATCATCAGGATATATGGAGGGAACCGGATGTTCTATATCCTGCTGATGAACATGATGTTGAACATCATGATGCTGAAGATAGTGAAGATAGAGGTTGTCGGTAAGATGAACAGTGAACGTCAGGAGGATGTTTGCGCTTGCCAAATATGATGATGCTGCCGATAGTTGGATATGATGATGCTGCTGACATGCGAAAGGGCGAAGGCTTGTCTGCAGGAGGATATCAGTCGGCAGAGTAAATATGATGATGCTGACAGTGTTAAGGGAAATATGATGATGATGATGAAGGGTTGCGGACATCCATGCTGTATGTCAAGGTTATAGTGTGGATGCCTCTGCATCAATATACAAGCCTTTTTATGCATACAAGCGTGAAATATTCTGAGGAATCTTCCATGTATATTACCTTGTATATCTCAGCCTTTGTATTTTTGGCGAATGTACATCCACTGTAGCACATGTATGTCCGTCGGCCTTGTATCTTTTCACTACATATTCCTTTGTATCTCCATTTGTATATCTGAATATACAAGCCCCTATATACATGCAGACCCGATATACATTTAGCAAATATTCTGAGAATCTGTGGAAGATTCCCTAAATGTATATGCGCTTCCTTGGCCTGATATACATTCAAAAAATGTATGTAACTCAATTTTTTTCATATTTTCTAAGGCTGATAGGGATTTGCAAGCCCGCCAAATGTACATTTGAACTGTATGTTGACCAAAACTTTGACCATCAATAACTTCTTTATTTGGCCGAATTTTAGGGTGATGTAAAAAGCAAACCTACCTATTTTTTCAAGCTCTTTCCAATGGTAAGGTTTTTTTAGGCAATTTGGCACTTTTCATTTTTAGGCAACATTTTCCAAAGGCTTTTCAAGGAAAATACTAGGTTGACTGTTTGGCTCTGGTCAGAGGAAAAAATGGGTCAACAGTCGATTCCTCAAAATTCGTGTAATTTGACTAGGTTACAAGCTCGTCAAAATATTAATTTTGACCTTTTTAGGGGTGTGAAGAAGTTTTCAATAGTTAACCCCCTACATGTAACTTGTTTCTTCCTCATGCAAGGGCAGTCATTTTGACCACCCGAACATGTTTTGGTCCTAAACTTGTAGGAGCGGTCATTTTGACCACTCGTGCAAGTTTCTTGTTAAGTGTGAGTTCAACCTGCATAAGCAGTGGTTTTAACCACTCATGTAGGTGTTTTTTTATTTCCCTTGTCATGCAAGGGCGGCAAAATTCATCGCCTGAGCATCTCTGAGTTCTCTCGAGGTGCATTTATGGCACTCATGGGAAGTTTTATTATGGCTCTTAATATCCTTTTTAAACACTTTTAATTATTTTTTTTACTTGTCTTTTATTCCTGCAATTCCCTCTGGTGCAATCAAAACCCTCGTGTTTACCTCCAGCATTATCATGCGCTATTTTCCAACTTTGGATCTTCGCCAAGATTTATTTGCATTTTGTCAAATAAGTTTGTTTGTTCCTTTTCGTGTTTTCTTTTGGAGTTCATTCTTTTTGTGTTAAAATGTAAATAGATCTGTGATTCTTTATGAGTTATTTAATTCTTTAGAATCGTTATTAGATCTTTTCATTTTCCATTTAAGGATGTTGACAATTTAATGATTAGGGTTTACGTTTTAGATTTTAGTTTTCATTTTGTTCTCTTTTATGATAGCAAAAATTTGTTGTCTGAGTCTCATTTTTAAAACCCTAGTTTTGGTCTGTGAGGACGATGAGTTTCGCCATTCATGAATTCGTGTTTTTCCCTAAATACAAGGGCGGTCATTTTGACCGCCCACACATAGTCTGTACTTCCCTTTTAATCCATATGCATGGGTGGTGGTTTTTACCGCCGATGCACATGGTGTTCTCTATCAGATGTATGGGCGGTGAAAACCACCACCCATGCCTTTTTACTTGTTTTCATTTTTAAAAAAATACCCAAGTGTAAGAGCACTCATTTCACCGGCCCTTACACAGAGATCTTCAAGATGCACTTCCAACATGCAAAGGCGGTAGATGCCACCGCTCGTACACCTTTGCAAAATCTTCAATATGTAAGAGCGGTCATTTTGGTCGCTCATACATGAAAAAATTTTAGTCAACCTACCTACATGCAGGAGCAGTCAAAATGATCTCCCATACATGACTCCCTGAAATTTTCCAAAGACTGGGAATTTTTGCAAAAGAATACCTTTGACCTGCTTTCACCAAATTTCTCGACTTGTGCACTCTCAAGCCATTTCAAGCATATTCCTATGAACATGATCATTAATTCGCAGTGTCCCTAATTTCCCAATTTTCCCCCTAACTGCGAGATCATGAACTTTTGCAGTTTCATCAAGCAGTTGTGATCGACACTGTTTCCAGTGTTCTCTTCAAAGCTGATGTCAGAGTCGTCTCCATCCAAAGTTAAGATCATGAAGTACAAATACCAAGGGGTTTTCCCTGTCACTTCAGTACAGTCCAATGTTGATGAGATCAAGGATATGGAGATAGGACATGTGGATATAATAGATTTTGTGGAGAAGACTAAACAAGCTAATCCTCCCCACTATATGCAGAAGATCAATGATAGCAATATATACCTAGTTGCAGCTTTTCCTGTTGGTGCTCATAATCCAGAGTTTTTCCTCCAAGTGGCAAGTCACTATGATAAGGATACCAGAGCTATAACTAATTCTTAGGGAAATGTTATCATGAGACTAGATGTCAAGTTCTTAGATAAGATTTTCATGTGTCCACCCATAGAGAATGTTAGGGAAATTAACTTTGCTAAAGGTCTGAAGGATTTTGATGCTGATTTTGAATTTGCAAAGAGGCACATTAATAGCAAATGGTTGAAAACTCCTAGGAGCAATCTATCAAGATGACCCAAGGAACTTCCTAGGAGTGATTTTGTAGAAGAAGTTAGTGATCTGATCACTTTGTTGAGTAGAATCAGAGGTCTTTCTTTTTCCTCTAAATTCCATGAATGGATGTACACATATATCAAGGTTATTCCTAGAGGGAAACAAAAGATATTTTGGGGGGAGCAAATCAACAATGATTTACATGATCAGCTGCTTAAGGTCAATACTACTTTCAAGTTCTATATGACCTCATATTTGGTATATGTTGCTGCATCCATGAGGATATTTCCAAGTATTACTTAAGACAGGGATCGGAGGCTTGTGCCATTTTTTCAGTATTATCCACAACTAACTCTAAAAGGGTCTATTCACCATTTCTAGAGGGTGAATGATGCCTTCTTTTCAGCTTTTATGTGCTTATGGAATAATGAGCTAGAATAGAAACGAGTATCTGATGAAGCATGGGAAGTTGTTAATTCCTTTGGTTGTTTGTTTCTTCAATTTCCTACTTTTACTTATTTGAGAGTTGGATACTATCCAGGTTACCCATATATGTTGCCTAGATATCCAAGTGATAAGGTGATTCTAATGGAATTATGTAGACAACTAATTGTTGTACATAATAAACAAATGGAATTGAAAAAGTCAGGGATTAAGTTTCCTGTGGAGATTGGAAGATATTCAATTCAATCTACTACTAAGGCTAAGGAAGTTGAAGTAGAGATGTAGCTGGTTACAATGAAACAATTCAAGAAGAGAAATAAATTTGATTTCCAAAAAGAACAATACAAGATTAAAAGGAGATCAGTGTTTCATGTTCCCATGATAGAGGATGTTTGGGCTGACTTGAGGACCCAAAATGAGATAAGAAAATTGGATTATTGCAGGTTGTATCTGAGTCAGATAGAAGAATTGGGGTTAGTTGATGTTTCGAAAGGCATGGAGGATGAGGGTGGTGTTCTAGACCCTAAGTATAACATTGAAAACATTGAAGCTTTAGCCTTGCCGGAAATCAAGTGGTCAGTGAAAGAAGATACTTCCCTTAGGAAAAGATTCCAACTTATACTAGATAACACCAATATATGGTTGCAGAGCAAGGGTTTCAGTTTGAAAAAGCTCCTTACTAGGTCAGAGATGGGGATTCAGGAACAAACGGGAAAGAAGGTGGAAAATAGGACTAAGAATAAAAGTGACACTCATTCTTCTTCCAAGGTGTCAAAACTAAGGATCAAGCTTGTTTCTAAAGGAGGTAAAGTAAAGGAAGTTGCAAAGAGTTCTAATGTGGAAGATCCAGGTACTGAAGAAATGAATGTTGATAATATGGAAGCTAAAAAATGCTGAAATAGAACAACAAGATATTGAAGAACCTGATACTGAGCATATAGATACATGAGTGAGGAACCAGCTGATAAAAATGATGAGGAACAAGAAATAGAAAGAGATATAGAACAGGAACAGCTTGGTGGTTTGCAAAAATCTTCCCAAAAAGATATTTCCCAAGAGCCACAAGTTTCTATATTTCTACTTCTGCTAATATTCCAGTGGTTTCTAATGTTCTCACTTCTCCTATTATTGTATCTTCTGATTCTACCCCCCTTTCTATAAAGACTAGTTTTGGAATTGTTTTTGATTCTTGTTGCTCAATACCTAGTTTATCTTCTCCTTCTTTTGATATTGGAGAGCAAAGTGTTCTAGATCATTTTCTTGATAGCTCAGAGAAAAATGTTGATACTACATGTATAGTCTTTACAACCACTGCTCCAATTGTTACCATAACATGTGCCAGCATGGATCCTGCTAACCAGATAATTGATTCATCTCCAAATGTCAATGTTCAAACACTACCTCCATGGTTGTCTGCTTACACACCAAAAATAAAGAAGTGGGCTATTTCACCAGATGACATTGATATTGGGAAGTTGCTACCTGCTAAGCCAAAAGCTCAAAAGAAAAAGCCTAAGACTGTTTCTAGACTGATTGATGAAAAGGGAGTTAGATATGCAGAGATTGTAAGACCTCCTCATGATGACACCACAGACACTTTTGATGTAAATGATTACATTATTTCTAGAGTTGAATTGGGTAAGTTGACTCATGAAGGCTTTAAATCAAATTTTCAATCAACAGCAAGCTCCTTGCTTGTGAAATTTGATGAGCAAAAGAAAGAAAAAGAACAATACAAAGCTAAGGCTGAGCAGCTCACTGTCGTTCTTCAAAAGATAGTCAAGTCATCAGAAATTGTGGAACCTATGGCAGTCACTATTGAAGACCCTTTGATTCAAAAGGTGGAAAAGGTTCAAACAAGAGGAAGAGTTGTTGGTGAGATTCTAGACCGATTATTGACACAGAGCAGAGTTCTTCTGAAGATTGTAGTGGAGAGAAAAAAAAATGGAAAAGGCAAGAGCTGAGCTGGATAATCGTGTTGATTCATTATCTCAGGTACTTCAAGACCAAGAAGACACTTTGGAGGAATGGGTTGAGATGAAGAAAATGAAGATAAATAATTTGATTGCAATTAGTGTCATGTTAAATCGAGAAACATATGTCAAGACAAAAGAATCCTTGACTCATCGCATCAATGTGTTAAGAAACTTGCTTGAAGATTTCTCACAAGTACGAGAAATCAGTGAAGACAGTGATGCCTCACTTTTAGATAGACTAGAGGAGGTACCATGTACTCTAACAAGTGAAAATCACAAATTTCTTTCTGTGGATGAAATGATTGATGCTTTTGAGAAAATGGTTCAAAAGAATTTTGAAGATAAGGTGTTTTCAGTTGCTTCAATGGATAATCTTTATGATTACCATTCAACCTTTGAAATTTGAAAGATAACCTTGGAAAGCATGAAAAAGTGATAAAGGAAGTCAAAGATGCAATTGTTAGGGCCCATACTATTTCAGACAATACAGTCGGACCAGATGTGTATGAGATGTCAGTAGTGAAGACCATGTACTGAGATGTTTTGAAGAAGAATAATGGTGGCAGCTGAAATTCTTCTTCATGCCTTAGTTTATTTTCAATTTTGTATATGTAATTTGTAATTAGTTTTGGACATATCTGTATGCATTTTTATAAAATGTAATTACATATGGAACATAGGAAGTCCCAAGTCAATTAGGACTCCTATTTTTGAATAAGTCAAAGTAGTTAGATTTTTCCTAAATTTTCTCAAGGCCTCTCCCTATAAATAAAGAGGGCCTCTTTTGTAATCTTTATCTTTTGTCTATTGCAAGAAAACTCTGGTGAATTGAAAAGAAAATCAAGACTTTGTGCTTCTTTGTGAGAATCAATTATCAAATATTTATCAATACAAGAAAGCAAGTTCAATTCCAATCTTTGTCTTGGAGTTACTTGTGTTATAATAGCATTGTACTTACGTCTTACTATCATAATCTTCCTTGGTAATAATTGAAGTGTGGAGATTGCTTCAAGTGATTAAAGAGCGTTCTTAATTTGATTGTGATAGACTTTGTGTTATCAAATCATTTGTGAGGATTGTGTTTATGTTTGTGAGAGTAAAATAGCTTGAAGACTTTGCATTGCAAGTTGTTGTATTCAATCTACTTATATTATTTTGGAGAAGAGTGAAGACTTTGGGCTGCATTGAACTTCAAAATAATTTTATTTACAATTAGTGAGGAGACAAAGACTTCATGTTTCTGTAGTTTTGTGATAGTTTATAAGTTCTTTAATATCAATTTCATTGAAGTCATCATCTTGAAGTAGAAGCATCTATTCTAAAAAAAGAGAATAGGATGAAATGGAACCACCACAAATATAGTGTTTAGTGTACATAAGTTTCATAAGTTATTTGTTTGTAATAGTTAAACAACTAGAGGGAACCTCCCCTTGCTGAGAGGAGAGACTTTGTCTCATCATAGTGTGGCTGATATAACCATTTTGTTGTTAGTGAGTTAACGACAAAATATTCATCCAACACATTGAAGTTAATATGATTAATGAATATCAAGGGTATTTTGATTCATCTTTACAGTCTACTATAATGTGTGTATTGTTTTTAGCTTTCTCTCAAGGAAAGGAATAATTTACTTAAACAATACTCTGTTAATTTCATTCCACACTATGTTTTAAAGGATAGTTCTACAATATTGAGTATAGGAAGCATTGATGTTAGGCATTAATGCTACAAGTACAATTGTAATGAAGAAGCATTGCTTGAAAGATACACTTGATTTAGGAAGCTTGACTTTGTAACCCCGAATTAGACATTGATCTCTCACTAGGTTGATATAGGGATTTAGATCCATCAAACAAATCAAAGTCATTTCTATTTCTGTAATGTTTTTGACTAGAATTGAATTTTTTTAGTGTTCTCAACTAGGTATGAATTGTATTACCGAAGGATTAAGCCAATCCAAGAAGAACCGGTCATTTCTTTGGTATATTGTCATTGAGAACCTCTGTTTAAACAACAACATCCAACATTAGTCAAGATATACCCCTTGGATGTTGTATAGGTACACCTGCCTTGGTCTTGTAGAACCAAAAGTGCAGAGGACTTTAGCCAATTCAAAATTTGAATCCTGTTCGTTGGCCACTAACCCATAGCCCTTAAGCATAAGAAATAAGCTAGATCTTTAGAGGACTCTGACAATCAGTTGGAAACACCAATAGAGGCATCATGTCAAACAATTCACGTACCTTGTCTATGCTTCCACACTTTGCATACATGTCTACTAGGGTAGTTGCAACTACAACATCTAACATAATTCCCATATCCTTTATGCTTTGATGGATGTCCATACCATGTTCCAAAGATCCCATTTTGGCATATGAAGGGAGGATGTTGGCTAAGGTTGTGAAATTTGGCTTTACACCTCTCAATTGCATTTGTTTGAAAGTTTATATTTATGCTTATTAACAAATCCATTTTGTGCATATCTTGCAATTATTAGATTGCATGAGATGGCATCTCTTTGAGGTGTTCTGTCAAACAGTTCATGTGCCTTGTCTATTCTTCCACACTTTGCATAAATGTCTACTAGGGTAGTTGCAGCTACAACAAATCTGACAAAATTCCCATATCCTTTATACTTTGATGGATGTTCATACCATGTTCCAAAGATTCCATTTTGGCATAGGCAGGGAGGATGTTGTCTAAGGTTGTGGAATTTGGCTTTACACCTACCAATTACATTTTCTTGAAAGTTTCTAAAGCCTTATGAACAAATCCATTTTGTGCATATCTTGCAATTATTGCATTCCATGAGATGGCATCTCATTGAGGTGTTCTATCAAATAGTTCACATGTCTTGTCTATGCTTCCACACTTTGCATTTACATCCGCCAAATGCAAAGTGTGGAAGCATAGGGGAAAATCCATTGTAATGAGATTGTTACCTTCTCAAAAAAGTAGGTCAAAATAGATTTATTTTTTTTTTTAGCTTTTCAACGGAACACCTAAAAATGTAATCTTCGTGACAATCAAACACACAGCCAACATATGACTTCTTGTTTTGAAAAATGACTACGTTGTACTTAACTTCCAACACTTTTTTTTTTGAAAAAACTTGAAAACTTTAAGAAATGCAAATGAGTTGTATATGCACAGAAAAAGTAAACAAAAGTGCATTGTACCATACCAGGGTAATTTCATTACTTTCAGAGCCAATAACTAAAAATAATAAAAATAACTAGTTGTAAAATAATAAGGGTTTTAAAAATAAAAGTAGTTTATAGACATTGAAAGAAAAGAATGGATAGTCTACTTACATGAACTATAAAACAACAAAGAAAGTTATGCTTCACAAGTTTTGCATGGATCTGTGCAAGGAAAGCGTCCAATACCTACACAACAAATTTTTTGCAATATTTTACAATGAGACTTTCGTGCATGTTCTGCTATGAGACATCCCAATCTCAATTATTTCTTTATTTCCCATTAATCAAATCTACGTTACAAAGACCCCTACTCTATTTGGTGTAAAGAGACCTTATTTTAGTGTATTTTTTAGAACTCTTGTGTTGGGTGAGTAAATTTTACAAAGGAAGTGTTTAGACATGTTATATATGCCTATTTACACCTTCCCTATCAATCTCAAGGTTTAAATCCATGTGCAAGTCTCTATTATTACATTATAGTCCCCAAAATAGGTCTAATTTGACTGTAACAACCTAGTTTTTTCCTATTTTGTATAAAACAACCCTATCTCATTTTCACATATATTTTACAATGACCAAAAGGGCATCCAAATCAAGTCTCAAATCTCCATTATCAGGTGTATGCAAGAAGTTATGATAGGAAAGGGCTCTAAGAAGGGTTGCAAACTACTAGGCCACTTACAAGGCAAGCACATGTGGATTTGCCTTTCTCTTACAAAATGAGGAAGATAGTAAGAGAGAGAGACACACACACATTTGGCATGATTCGTATATCATCATTTCACCTTCTATATGGTTTCTATGCTTTGCATATCCTCATTTCACCTTTCTACATTTGCTTTACACCTACCACTTTGCATACATGTCTATCAGGGCAATTGCAACTACAACATCTAACAAAATTCCCATATCCTTTTTGATTTGATGGATGTAATTAGAACACATTCTATACCTACCTCTACTTTTTAAAATTAATTTCATTTGCCTATGGTGGAAAGGAATGCATTGTTCCAAAATGCTTCAGTTTCATGCAGTGGAAAGTTGCTAGGAGTGACATTTTGCATTCCATAGCTTGTGGGGCTGAATCGACTACGCTAACATGTTGGGGTGGGTGGGTAAATTCTAAAGGAGGTCTTGTTTCATTTGCCAATTGTCCCAGTCATTCAGGGCAGCAGGTTACTGACAAAGTCACTTAAGATCCCTAAGAGCAAAAAAATACCAAACTTTGATGGAGTAGTTATCAAAATTCATGGTAGCTAGGAATGTTTTGTTTACACCTACAGGTGCACATGGGGTCCATCCACAATAACCTTTCTCAGTTTTGGTCAACTCCAATCCATTTGACTGTACCAAAATCAAATGCATTCTTACAAAATGCTTCAGTTTTGTGTAGTGGAAAGGTACTAGGAGTGAAATTTTGCATTCCATAGCTCATGGGGCTGAACCAACTATGCCAATACATTGGTGTGGGTAGGTAAATGCTAAGGGAGGTCTTGTTTCATGCACCAAGTGTCTTAGTCGTTCGGGGCAGCAAGCTACTGACAAAGTCACTTAAGATCCCTATGAGCAAAAAATTACCAAACTTTGATGGAATAGTTCTCATAATTCATGGTAGCTAGGAATGTTTTGTTTGGACCTACAAGTATATCTGTGGTCCGTCCACAATAACCTCTCTTGGAATTGGTCAACTCCAATTCGTTTGATCATGCCGAAATCAAATGCATTCTTGCAAAATGCTTCAATTTCATGTAGTGGAAAGGTGCTAGGAGTGAAATTTTGCATTCCACAACTCGTGGGGTTAAATTGAGTGCATCAATGCATTGGGCTAGGTAGGTAAATGCTAAGGGAGGTCTCATTTCATGCGCCAAGTGTCCTAGTCATTCGGGCAACATGTTACCGACAAAGTCACTTATGATCCCTAAGAGCAAAAAACTACCAAACTTTGACCAAGAGGTTATTGGAATTTGTGGTAGTTGGGAATGTTCCATTTAGACCTATAGGTGCAGGTGGGGTCCATCCACAATAACCTCTCTCAGTTTTGGTCAACTCCAATCCGTTTGACCATGCTGAAATCAAATGTATTCTTGCAAAATGCTTTAGTTTCATGCAGTGGAAAGGTGCTAGGAGTGATATTTTGCATTCCATAGCTTGTGGTGCTAAACTAGCTGCACCAACACATCAAGGTGGGTGGTTAAATGCTAAGGGAGGTCTCATTTCATATGCCAAGTGTTCTAGTCATTCGAGGCAGCAAGCTACCGGCAAAGTCACTTAAGATCCTAAGAACAAAAAACTGCCAAACTTTGACATAGTAGTTCTCAAAATTTATGGTAGCTGGGAATGTTTGGTTTGGACCTATAGGTGCATGTGGGGTCCACAATAACCTCTCAGTTTTGGCCAACTCCAATCCATTTGACCATGCCAAAATCAAATGCATTCTTACAAAATGCTTCAATTTTATATAGCACAACCTTGCCAGGAGCCATATTTTGTCCTTCTATTGGTCATGGGGTTGAGCTGACTGTGCTAAAACATTGAGGTGGGTGAGTAAATGCTAGGGGAGGTCTCATTTTTGTGCTCCAAGTGTCTCAGTCATTCTAGGTTGTAAGCCACTCGTTGAGGTGAAAAGTGCTAGGACTAAAATTTTGTATTCCATAGCTTGTGAGGCCAAACTGACTATGCAAACACATCAAGGTGGGTGTGTAAATGCTAGGGGAGGGCTTATTTCATGCACCAAGTGTTTCATTCGTTGTGGGATGCAAGCTACTAGAAAAATCAAAAGGTGCTAGGAGTGATATTTTGTATTCCACAGCTCGTGGGACCGAACCAACTGTGCCAACACATCAGGATGGGTGGGTAAATTTTATGAGAGGTCTCGTTTCATGCACCAAGTGCCCCAGTCATTTAGGGTAGCAGGCTACTGACAAAGTCATTTAAGATCCCTAAGAGCAAAAAATTGCCAAACTTTGACAGAGCAGTTCTCAGAATTCATGGTAGCTAGGAATATTTCATTCAGACCTATAGGTGCATGTGATGTCCATCCAAAATAACCTCTCTCGGTTTTGGTCAACTCCAATCTATTTGATCGTGCTGAAATCAAATGCATTCTTGCAAAATGCTTCAGTTGCATGCAGTGGAAAGGTACTAGGAGTGAAATTTTGTATTCCACAACTCATGGGGCTGAACCGACCATGGCAACGCATCAGGGTGGGTAGGTAAATGCTAAGGGAGATCTCGTTTTGTATGCTAGGTGTCTCATTTGTTCCAGACTAAAAGCTACCATCTAAGTTGAAAGGTGCTAGGAGTGAAATTTTGCATTCCATAGATTGTGGGGTCAAACCAACTATGCCAGCACATTGGGGTGGATGGGTAAATGCTATGGCAGGTCTCATTTCATGTGCCAAGTGTCTCAGTCATTCCAGGCTACAAGCTACCGATAAAGTTGAAAGGTGTTAGGAGTGAAATTTTGCATTCCACAGGTCGTGGGGCCGAACCAACTGTGCCAATGCATCGAGGTGGGCAGGTAAATGCTAGGGGAGGTCTCGTTTCATGTGCTAAGTGTCCTAGTCATTCTAGGCTATAAGCTACCGGTGAAGTGACTTTGCCGGTAGCTTAAAGCTTGGAATGACTAGGACACTTGGCACATGAAACGAGACTTCCCCTAGTATTTACGTACCCACCCCAACACGGTATCATCAGTTCGGTCCCACAATGAGAAGAACAAAAACTATGGCACATGGCAAGGTTGTGTTGCATGAAACTAAAGCATTTTGTAAGAATGCATTTGATTTCAGCACGGTCAAATAGATTGGAGTTGAAGAAAACTGACAGAACTTATTGTGGATGGACCCCACATGCACCTATAGGTCTAAACAGAACATTACCAGCTACTATGAATTCTAAGAACTACTCCATCAAAGTTTGGCAGTTTTTGCTCTTAGGATCTTAAGTGACTTTGCCAGTAGCCTGCTGCCCTGAATGACTAGGACACTTGGCGCATGAAAGAGACCTCCCCTAGCATTTACCTACCCACCCCGATGCATTGGTGCAATTGGTTTAGCCCCATGAGCTGTGGAATATAAAATCTCACTCCTAGCACCTTTCCACTGCATGAAACTAAAGCATTTTACAAGAATGCATTTAATTTCGGTACAAGCAAATGGATTAAAGTTGACCAAAACTGAGAGAGGTTATTGTGGACGGACCCCACCTGCACCTATAGGTCTGAATGGAACATTTCTAGCTGCCACAAATTCTGAGAACTGCTCCGTCAAAGTTTAGTAGTTTTTTATTCTTAGGGATCTTAAATGACTTTGCGGTAGCCTACTGCCTTGAATGACCAGGACACTTAGTGCACAAAATGAGACCTCCCCTAGCATTTACCCACCTACCCCGATGTGTTGGCATATTCGGATCAGCCCCATGAGTTATGGAATGCAAAATATCACTCCTAGCACCTTTCAACTTTGTCGGTAGCTTGCAGTCTGGAATGACTGAGACACTTGGTGCACGAAATTAGGTCTCCCCTAACATTTACCCACCCACCCTAATGTGTTGGTGCGGTCGGTTCAACCCCACAAGCTGTGGAATGCAAAATTTCACTCCTAGCACCTATCGACTTAGCCGGTAGCTTGCAGCCCAGAATGACTAAGACACTTGGCGCATGAAATGAGAACTCCCCTAGCATTTACCTACCCACCCCAACATGTTGGCATAATTGATTCAGCCCCATGAGCTGTGGAATGTAAAATCTCACTCCTAGCACCTTTCCAATGCATGAAACTAAAGCATTTTGCAAGAATGCATTTGATTTTTACACGGTCAAACGGATTGGAGTTGACCAAAACTGAGAGAGTTTATTATGGATAGATCTCACATGCACTTATAGGTCTAAACAGAACATTTCTAGCTACCACAAATTCTGAGAATTGCTTTGTCAAAGTTTAGTAGTTTTTTGCTTTTAGAGATCTTAAGTGACTTTACCAGTAGCCTGCTTCCCTGAATGACTGGAACACTTGGTACATGAAACAAGACCTCCCCTAGCATTTATCCACCCACCTCAACGTGTTGGAATAGTTGGTTCAGCCCCACAAGCTGTGGAATGCAAAATGTCACTCCTAGCACCTTTCGACTTTGTCGATAGTTTGCAGCCCAGAACGACTGAGACACTTGGCACATGAAATGAGACCTCCCCTAGCATTTACCCACCCACTCTAATTTGTTGGCATAGTTAGTTTGGCCCCATGAGCTGTAGAATGCAAAATCTCATTCCTAACACCTTTCCACTGCATGAAACTGAAGCATTTTGCAAGAATGCATTTGATTTCAGCACAGTCAAATAGATTGGAGTTGACCAAAACTAAGAGAGGTT
This sequence comes from Cunninghamia lanceolata, assembly GCA_027924645.1. Classification (NCBI taxonomy): domain Eukaryota; kingdom Viridiplantae; phylum Streptophyta; class Pinopsida; order Cupressales; family Cupressaceae; genus Cunninghamia; species Cunninghamia lanceolata. The sequence goes on along the minus strand of BSBN01001344.1, from coordinate 7,548,072 downwards.
ATTGTGGATAGACCCCACTTGCACCAATAGGTCTAAACGAAACATTCCTAGCTACCACGAATTTTGAGAACTGCTCTGTCAAAGTTTGGTAATTTTTTGCTCTTAGGGGTCTTAAGTGACTTTGTCGGTAGCCTATTGCCCTGAATGACTAGGACACTTAGTGCACAAAAAGAGACCTCCCCTAGCATTTACCTATCCACCCTGATGCGTTGGTGTAATTGGTTTAGCCTCATGAGCTGTGGAATGTAAAATGTCACTCCTGGCACCTTTCCACTGCATGAAACTGAAGCATTTTAGAACAATGTCTTCTTGGCCACCATAGCCAAACAAAATTGATTTAAAAAAAACCAAGGTAGGTGTTTGTAGGTGGACCTGACATCCACCTTGACATGCAAAGAAGATGTTCCTAGGTGTCACGGTTTGGCAGAACAGTCGGTCCAAAGTTTGACACCATTTTTGTCTTAGGGTTCTTGAGAGTTTGTCTGTGTTTGATATAGCTGAGAATGAACATGAGTCTTCGCCACTGAAAAGACATCTCCCCTAGCATTTACCTATCCACTTGGATGCATTGACACCATCCATTTGGCCTCAAGAGATGTCAAATGTAAAAATCCAGTCCTAATACCTTTCAAGTAGATGAAAATTCAGTACTATAAAGGTGTTCTCACTTGATCCAATGTCTTGTAGGGCATCAATTAAGGCTGCCCTTACCGTTTCTATCAATTGTCCAAATGTGAAGAAACAAATGAGGGTTTGTCATTAAAACTCATAGTAACATCATTAAAACTCATTAAACCTCATTATGAAATAGTAACTAAAGGACATATCATCGTGAAATAATCATGAAAACCCACCTTACTTTCCTTCCAAAGGCAACTTCATAAGGATTATGCCTACCTCCATCATACTCAAATCTTGCATACAAATGCAATTGCACTATTTAGCTAAAATGAGTACACCAATGAACTCTATAATGAAACAAAGCTAATCAACCAGGACCAAGGAGCACATATAAGAAGGTAAGATAGGTGTCAAAATATAGAAGGTGAAATGAGGATAGAAAAGAAAAATAACATACCTTTCTGTCATTCCACTTATTCAATCCAATGAACCATCCAGGTCTTCTCTACTCTTTATTGTGTCGAGTATTACCTCGTGGTCAGACTCATGAACCTTCCACAAGGTCCTGTTCAATGGTCTACCCCCATATTTGATCAAATGAACCTTTGATGCCACAAGGTTAGAATAATGAAGAATATTCCTGTGTCAAATTCCTTAAACAACCACACATTAGACTTCTTCATTAGGTACTTTCTAAGCCATGTTCCAGTAACAACCACTGATCCTATAGGGTACTCTATGTTTTCTCCATCTATAACGGGGGAATATAATTTCTTTCTACCTCAACACAATGACACAAATAATAATCCATTCTTTCTTCATTGTCTTCAGCTGCAATAACTACATAAACATGCCCTGCATTGATACCTGTATTCAGTTTGATGAATATAGTCAATAATACAAAAAAAACTACAAAATAAGATGGAATATTGAATTTTATTAAATTTCAATGCTGATAATACCTGGTTGAAATAGATCTAAAACATGGTCAAAGTCAACTGATGATTCAATCTCTATGAGTTGTAGTGATGTCGGTAGTCGATACATGTCAATCGGGCTTAGGCTTCTTGTACACCAATCATCAACCCACTCCTTTGACTCAAAATCATACCAAGCTTCATCTGTACATGAAGAAAAAAAGTATACTATCTGCCGCATATGACTACTCCATGAACCTACATTAGAGCTTCTAAAAGAGTGTAGCTCACTCGATCCTATCAATGTACAATAGTCCACATATTTTGTAATGTTAGTATCATCAACCAACCAAAAATATCTATGAACTGTAGACTTACGTTCATTACCTAGACCCATTGTAGTGTTACACCATTCAACAATAGATCTCGCATTTGTCAACTTTGCATTGTCTCTATACTTCAACTCTTTAAGTGCTAATGCTCTTTTGATACATGCTCCTGCACCATCATGATCCCCCTTTCCATGCTCAATTCCCAAAAATTCCAAATATGTTGAACACCATTCATCTTATGCATCCTACTCAACCAATCGAACATCTGCGAGTTCTTGAATTGTGATGCACAATTATCTAACCATATGATATGCTGACGAAATGATATGCTCCTACTAGTCAAATCATGGTAGAACATCTAAAAGTAACCTTGCACAAACTTTGTAGAATGTGTGTGATCATCACTGATATAAAAATGATATTCCCTCAAGATCTTCATGTCATCCTCTATACTATCTTTTGCATGAATGAATGTTATTTGCATAAATATAGCAACCTATGTAGAGTTGTAATACTATGATTGCACCTCATTCTGTGGCTATAGTGTGTAGTTCTTTGCAAAGTCAACAAATTAAACAATGGTACCAAGTGGAAACGTGTCCTTGCATAACTTGAATTGCAAGTCCAACCATCGAGCTCTATGGGTATGCCATGCATACTCATAAACTATATTATTTCAGAAAATAGATATAAACTGATACACTAGAATCTTTTGAATGACCAATTCACACCTTTTTACTTCTTTGCCATGTTTTAGACTATACGCCACTATCTTATATTTGCCAAAACTTACTAGCTCATTTCCAATTGCATGTGTGTTCTCCATATGTTCACAAATTTGCTTTTGTTGCAACCCACCACAATGATCACATGTTTCATCCAAGCATAAGTTATTGTGGAATAATTGACCATCTACTCTTTGACATAAGATGCTCGATATGATATCTCTTGAAGATCTAGGTGGACACTTTATATTACACTCCTACAAAACATCGTTAGTATGCAAATCTACACATATATATCTATAAACATCACAATGATTAGAAAACTCAATATGTACTCTACAACAAGAATTTGTGCATGTGTGATTTATTTTGACATAAAAAGGATTTACCATTTCAAAATACCTTTGACTAATTTTGACTTGAGGATACATCTCTTGAAATTTCTTGAAAAATTGTGTTTGAGTCACATCTAAAAAATGCTTTGGATGTGGCTCACAGTTTTGACAACTAATTCTTCTTCTTACAACATCTCTTGCATTAGGAGATACCCTTGTGTTACTTTTCCAAAATTCTTTGATGAGGGATCTCAAGTCTTCAGCAACAACTTTGTCTTTTTTTGGGAGTCTCCCAGAGAGTGCCCACAATTCATTGGTATTTGGGTCCTCAACCCTTTCACATCTTCCAACAGTTCTCATTAGAGTTTTCTACTTATTTTCAATGCTTGACTTGTCTTTCTAATGAGGCAAGTTTTCTTTGTTTGTTGGCTTACTATTGTTGATGTAATGACACGTCAAGTGGCATTACTATCCTTGGTGTGTGAGGTGGAACCCACACTCTCATATGCACTTATTGGATTCTTTACAATTGATTTTTCACTTGAAGCATCTGATGTTCTTAGGCCAAGAATCTTCATAATGGGCCAAAATTTTAGATTTCTCATCAATTCAGCAAATAGTTGACATCTTTCAGTTTCATTTAAGTTCTTAAAGAATGATTTCCATATCTTATTAGCATATCTTTGACAAGTATGCTTGGGAATCTTATCCTGCATTGGCTTCAAAACATTCTCATCGATATCAATTAGAAGCTTAGGCTTTCTATACAAAATTATAGGAGGCATTTTCATTGGTAAAGTTGACTCAACATTAGGAATTTCTTCAATATTTACTTGAGATGGGATAGATGGTATACCTTCAATTGGAGATAGAAAAATAAAAAGGCTTGAAGTTGAGATGGAGAATATGGTGTACCTTCAACTTGACGTGTGAACGATGGCATGCCTCCAACTTGAAAAGAGAATGAAGATGTACCATCAACTTCACCTGTGAAAGATGGAGTGCCTCCAATTTGAGAAGAGAATGATGGTGTTCCTTCAACTTGACCTATGAACGATGGAGTTGCTCTAACTTTGAAATTTAATTTACGCGTTGAATGGAGGTTTTGCATTTGTTCCCTTTGTGCCGCTAATTCCATCTCTCTTAGCTTGATAAGATGTGTCATGTTCCTCTTCAATTGGCAATGGTGGCATGTCTTCTTGTATGGTTGACAATTTCCTACTTTCACAAATTTGCCTCATTCTTTCTCTTTTCCTCTCATTCTTAGCTTCACGCTCTTCTGGTGTTAAATTCTTTACTTATTTCCTTAGCATGATGATGATTTCTATATGAATCATGAATAAGATAATGATGATATTAGAAGCATAATGATTAATCAACATGATGATTGTTATGACAAACAAGCTAAGTATATTACCTATAGAAGGACTAAAATTGTTGAATTATCACAATCAATGAATACAAATTAGTCAATTGGCAGTAAAGAAGACATTGAGTATGATTGTACACCTAGTCCCAATGATGAGCATGAGTTGAATGGTTTATATGTCACTATTGAGAGTGGAAATGAAGAGGGCTTTTATGATTAGGTTTGTCTAATAAATAACTCCAAACTTGTTGATTTTGACATGATTAGATTAGAAGTGAAATGTGTAATGACATTCTAGGCCCAGATGTTCTTGATGACATAGATGAGCACATGTTGATTGTTGATCTCATATTCTACTATGATCAAACTCTTAAAGTTTCATCTCTTTTGTGTAATCCTAACTATGGTGTAATCTTCAAAAGTTAGGAGAATATCCTTGGTTTGACTAGCAATGATGTGACAATTGGTCTAAGTGGTAAGACACTAATCAAGACTCCTTGCCTTCAATAGATATGTCCAAAGAAATGTTAAGAGACAAAATACTAACTAACATTAGAAACTAGCTTTATGATGCAAGAATTGAAGAAAATTTAATGGTGAACACAAAGAGAATCAATTATAGTTTGAATTAGCTATTCAAGATAGCCAAGGGGTGAAATCATCAAGAAATGTTAATTTAGAAATGGTGGTAGGCACAATCTCTAGGTTAATTTCACATTTTCTTAACATATCTTCTTAAACGTGCTTTCTTAACCTCCCATGGATACACCTACTCAAGACAAGATACAAGAAGTCACTAGCAGTAAGGAGAGTTATGACAATCACATTATGATGGACCAACCATTCCAAATGGAGACTCATAAGGTAAAACTAGACCTACCAGCATGTTACAACAACCCAAATTCTTATATTGTAGGTGGTAAATTAGTTAGAGTAGCTCATGAAGACAAGTATGAAGTCATCTCAAATCAGCAATCTATTGTCAATCAAGGTCATGGGAGTAATGATCACAAAGGTAATGAAGAAAAAAATGGATTTCATGACAAGGAACACAATGATGATGTTAGAAGCATAATGAATAATCATCATGATGATTGTTATGACAAACAAGCTAAGTATATTACCGTTATAAGGACTGAAAGTGTTGAATTATCACAATCAATTAGCAGCAAAGAAGACATTGAGTATGATGGCACACCTAGTCCCAATGATGAGCATGAGTTGACAATGGTGCAATCTTCAAAAGTTAGGAGAGTATCCTTTGTTTGACTAGCAATGATGTGACAATTCTTCTAAGTGTTTGAAATGTTTGAAATGATAATAGACAAAATACTAGAACTAACATTAGAACTAGCTTTATGATGCAAGACTTGAAGAAAATCATGGTGAACACAAAGAGCATCAATTATAGTTTGAATTAGCTATTCAAGATAGCCAAGGGGTGAAATCATCAAGAAAGGAGTAATTTAAAGGTTAATTATGATGATAGATATGTTGTTGATATTTTGACTGAGTTTTATGATGACAAAAGACTAAAATATAGAGTTTATTGCAGCCTGACTAGTCTGATTTCTTGGGGAAACCTAGAGATGGCAGCCCAAAAAAATTAGAGGGTACTCAAACAACAAAGAACTTATCTAGTATAGGTCTAATAAACAAAACTCAAACTAATTTTTTAGAGGTAAATGGCCAAGAGGATGATAGTGACAACTCATTACTAAATGAGGACCAATTATATCAGATTTGTAGCATCAATAGAACTATATTTTATGTTGATACAACCGGTTACATTAGAGAGAATTATGGTAATACTTTGTTAGAGGGAGGTATCAATGAAATAGTTTAAATTGAGAGAGTACAAAAGAGTCTTGAATGTCATGATGTTGTTTCTCAAGGTCATGGTTCACTTCCACATTGACAAGAAGAAGAATCAGGGATGTGTACTTACAATTTTGACAATGTTTAAAATTCTTTAGGGTTAACTAATCAAGATACAAAAAATTCATGTATATATCATATTTTAATGATTCTAATTCTATTAATACACATAATGATGACTTTTTTAACTTAGATAGTTCCACTTTTAGTGATTGTGAGTGTTCTAAAGAACATAAAGTGAAGTAAATGAATACATAAAGAACATACCTTAGATTTTGAGATTCAAGTTGCCCAATCCTCCAAAATTTGATCTTTTTGGCAATTTACTTCATATTCAATATTGAATTCTATATAACTCTAATAGGATTAGTGAAATTTATGAAAAAACAAACATATATCATCAAATTCAATCTAAATACATGAAAATTAGCATTGAAACAATATGAACACATGAAACTTTTAGTTTAAATAATCAAATTCTATCCAAAAACATGCAATTTTCTTCTTCTACATTGAAAAACTAAAAAAAGGTTGTGGATTAATCAAAAAATGATTCTTAAAATGTCAAAAACCATGAAAAAGTGTTTTCTTGTCTAATAGCACCCATGAAAAGTAGGGAATAATAGACATGTGGGGTCTGAATCATGGATCCCACATGCTTTTTTTCTATTTTTTTTCTTTACCAAAACATGCTCGCATTATAACGTGCTCATGTTACAATGCGAGTACATTTTTGAAAAGCATGAAAAGTTTGTGTTTTTAGTATTTTAGGGGTTGGGGTTTTTGAAAAGCATGGAAACTTAGAAGTGTTTTAAGTGTTTAAAGAGGGGAGGGAGAGAGATCAAAATAGAGAGACTGCTTTTGACATGTGGCCCTAAACCTGAGCAACCCTAAACCCTAAAATAACACCCCTAAACCCTAACCCCTAAGCCCTAAACCCTAAACCCAAGCAACCCTAAACCTCTATCTCTCTATCTCTATCATCCCTCTACCTCTCAATCTATCTCCCTATGTCTCTGGCCATGTCCCTTACTCTCTATCTCCCTATCTCTCCCCTCGGTCTCGTCTATATCTCCCTATCGGTCCTCTCTCTCTAAACCCTAAACTCTATACCTCTAGACCTTAACCCCTAACCCCTAAACCTTAAACCCTAAACCCTAAATATTGCCCCTAAACCTTAACCCCTAACACCTAAACTCTAAACCCGAGCAACCCTAACCCCCTAAACCCTAAACCCAAGCAACCCTAAACTTCTATCTCCCTATCTCCCTGTCTCTATCATCCCTCTACCTCTCAATCTCTCTCCTTTTGTCTCTGGCCATCTCTCTCTCTCTCTCTCTCTCTCTCTCTCTCTCTCTCTCTCTCTCTCTCTCTCTCTCTCTCTCTCTCTAAACCCTAAACCTCTAAATCTTAACCCCTAAACCTTAAACCCTAAATAATGCCCCTAAACCCTAACCTCTAAACCTGAGCAACCCTAAACCCCTAAACCTTAAACCCTAAACCCAAGCAAACCTAAACCTCTATCTCCCTAAGTCTCTGGCCATGTCCCTCACTCTCTATCTCCCTATCTCTCCCCTTGGTCTCCTCTATATCTCCCTATCTCTCCACTCAGTCTCCTCTATATATCCCTATTGGTTCTCTCTCTTTAAACCCTAAACCATATACCTCTAGACCCTAACCCCTAAACCCTAAATAATGCCCCTAAATCTTAACCCCTAAACCCTAAACCTGAGCAACGCTAAACCCTAAACCTGAGAAACCTGAAACCCCTAAACCCTAAACCCAAACCCCTCAACCATAAACCCTAAACCCAAGCAACCCTAAATGTCTATCTCCCTATCTCTCCCCTATCTCACTATCTCTATCATCCTTCTACCTCTCAATCTATCTCCCTATGTCTCTGGCCATGTCCCTCACTCTCTATCTCTATATCTCTCCCTTCAGTCTCCTCTATATCTCCCTATCAGTCCTCTTTCTCTCTATCTAAACCCTAAGTTACCCTAAACCTCTAAACCTTAACCCCTAACCACTAAACCCTAAATAATGCCCATAAACCCTAACCCCTAACCCCTAAACCCTAAACCCAAGCAACCCTAACCCCTAACCCCTAAACCCTAAACCCAAGCAACCCTAAACCCCTAAACCCTAAACCCAAGCAACCTTAAACCTCTATCTCCCTATCTCTCCCCTATCTCCCTATCTCTATCTTCCCTCTACCTCTTAATCTCTCTCCCTATGTCTCTAGACATGTCCCTCACTCTCTATCTCCCTATCTCTCCCCTATGTCTCCTCTATCTCTCCCAATCTCTATTGATCCCCTCTCTCTATCTCTCTTTAAACCCTAAACTCTAAACTTGAGAAACCCTAAACTCATAAACCATAAATAATGCCCCTAAACCTTGACCCCTAAACCATAAACCCAAGCAACCCTAATCCCCTAAACCCTAAATAATTACCCTAAACTTGAGTAACCCTAAATTCATAAACCCTAAATAATGCCCCCCTGAGCAACCATCTCTCTCTCTCTCTCTCTCTCTCTCTCTCTCTCTCTCTCTCTCTCTCTCTCTCTCTCTCTCTCTCTCTCTCTCTCAAAACCCCTAACTAACCCCGAGCAACTCTAAACCTCTATCTCCCTATCTCTCCCTTATCTCCCTATATCTCTATCATCCATCTACCTCTCAATCTCTCTCCCTATCTCTCTGGACATCTCTCTCACTCTCTATCTCCCTATCTCTCCCTCTATCTCCTCTATCTCTCCCTATCTGTCTCCTCTCTCTCTCTACTTATATATCTCACCCTATCTCTTGCCTCTCTCTCCCCTATCATTCCTCTATCTCCCTATCTCTCCCTCTCCCTTATCGATGAAGGAAATGAAAACAAGAAAACTAGGACTCTCTCTCTATCACCCTATCTCTCCCCTCTCTTTCCCCTCCATCTCCACCCTCTCTCTCTCTTCCTCCCTCTTCCTCTCCCTTATTGACAAAGAACATGGAAACAAGAAAACTAGGAGATGCAAAGAGGAATAAGGATATAAATTGGGAGGATGAAGTGGAAAGAAGATAAAATAAAATTTTATTTGATGGGAAGAATGATGAGAGGAGAGGTGGAGAATAGTAAAATAGGGAAAAATTGGTGGGATCTTAAGGGAAATAGGAAAGGAAAAGGGAAAGTAGGAAAGCTAGGAAAAGAAAAACTAGAAAATAGATAGGTCAGAGAGAGAGATGGTGGGAGGTAGAGAGGGAAGGGAAGTAGAGAGTGAGAGAGAGAGAGAGTAGGAGTAGAGAGGGAAGGGAAGTAGAGAGTGAGAGAGAGGAAGGAGGTAGAGGTGAGAAAGAGAGAGGAGGGGAGGGAGAGACGTAGAGGGGAGGGAGAGAGAGAATAATAGAGAGGGGTAAGGAGGGAGGGAGTGACATGTTTTATTTCACCATAACACAAGCTTGTTATAATGCACTCGCATTATGTGAATGCACATAATGCGAGTATGTTATAACGTGCTCATGTTATGCTTTGCCTTGGTAATTTCCAAGCCTTTGGCTTGGATTTGCCTTGGGCTTCCAACCCAAAGGCTTGGATTGTGTTTAGGATGTCCAAAGACATGTTTTTCTAGATTGTAACAAAAATCACATAATCTGGAGCATTCTCCCCATCAAGTTTGTACTTTTTTCACTAACAAGTCAAAAAAATACCACCATAATCTTAAGCTCTTTGTTAGCTTTCTAACCATATAATTGTTTTCACATTTTAAGTATGTTAAGGATTTCATATTTAATTTATTTTGTTAGTGTATCCATTTTTTGTCAAAAACCAATGTTTGGTATTTTTGACTTTATTTTTTAACCATTCATCAAAATTTTTAATAAATTACATTTTTAGAAACTAGACTCCATTCTACATGTATTAAAAAAAATTGATTAGTTTTCAAAAATTTTAGGGAGGAGCACACTCAATTTTCTATTTTTCAGGATGTGTCCACTTTGAAAATTAGTAAAAAATGAATTATTCATGAAAAAATTATTAGAAAAATCAGGGATAAACTACATCATGTTAGCTAATTTTTCACTGAAGCGATTTTTGAAATACTAAAAATAAGTTAACATTTTAGGGGGAGCACACTAGACGCTATGTTATGTTTTTTCAAAAAAAAGGGATCAATTTGTGTGCTTTCCCTTTTTGAAACCCTTAATCTCAACAATTTTTGAAAAAAAATACTAGTTTAGAAACTAGATTTGGAGCACTACGACTCTTGTTTTTGTTGTATCTTCAAATTTTGAGTGTAACTATCTTCAATTTCTCATCCAACATCAGTCTTTCTTGATTTCAGAAAAAAAAAAAAAGTGGCATCTTAAGACCCCCTACCCCCTTTCGGTCCCCCATCTTTGTGCACTTACCCAGTAATCAAAAGTGGACAAAATCAAAATTAAATAAATAGGCATATTTATTTAATTTGGGGAAAAGTGGACTATAGTTTTTGACAAATAAATATTTGTCTAAGGTTGAATTGGATAAAATAGACAAATTAGTGATTTTAGGTGGAGGGAAATTATGTAAGTGTCAAAAAATATTAATTAAATAATAAATACTATTTAATTAATGTGTCGTAAATGGAATAATTGATTAAAATAATCAATTTAGAAGAAATAGTTAGGGTTGACGAGGTGTCAATTCTAGGTGTCTACATTTTCCCCTCTTTGAAATGACATTAAAATAACATTATTTCAAAAAAATGACATGCTTGAATGAATAAGGGTCAAATAATATGCCCCAGTAATAGGAGGATGATGCCCCCTCAAGAGGTTAGGCAGGCAAAAGGGGCATAGGTGAGCTTTTGAAAGAAGCAAATGAGGTCATAAATGGATAGAGGATGAAAAATTATGAAGAATGGAAGAAAAATGAGGGGAAACGAAGCTAGGACAAAGAAATGGGAGAAAAAATGGTGAAAGGGGATATATAAATAGGGCTAGGGAGGGTAAAAACTATTCAACTTATCCTCAGCCCATAGTGAATTTGAGGAGAGCATAGAGAAGGAGTGGAGCAATGGACGCGCATGTACTAGAGGTAGAGCATCAGGTGGATCAAATGAGGCACTACAAACGAATGGAGGGAGTAGCCAAATGGGTATGTACCTCTAACTTGGGGATTTTGGGATTAGGGGGAAATAAATTAGGGTAGAAGGAAGACACATGGTGCAACCGTTGAACCTGATTTGGTGGTTGTGGAGGTTAATTGGTGGTTCTATCAAAAATTAGGTAGATGTAGACTGGTTCAACAGATCTAAAGATAGTTTAGTGGATCTATCAGAAATGAGGTAGCTCTGCTAAAAAATTGGTGGTTCTACTGAAAATGAGGTAGACTTGTAGATTCAGTGGTTGAGAAAGACATTGGTGGATGTGCAAGATAACTCGAAGGATGCGTAGTGTAGCAATCGGGTGAGGAGATCAACGAATGCACTCTAGAATTCAATGGTTCCATCATGTGTAGAAAATAGGGGGAAGGGAATGGGATGGGTATATTTTAGATTTATTTTAATGATTATACTTGCTAACATGTTGGATAAATATGATGTGCAGGTGCAGTTGAAGCCACTAGAGACATAATATTAATTAAATAATGAAATATTATTTAATTAATGTGTCGTAAATGGAATAATTGATTAAAATAATCAATTTAGAAGAAATAGTTAGGGCTGAAGAGGTGTCAATTCTAGGTGTCTACATTTTCCCCTCTTTGAAATGACATTAAAATAACATTATTTCAAAAAAATGACATGCTTGAATAAATAAGGGTCAAATAATATGCCCTAGTAATAGGAGGATGATGCCCCCTTAAGAGGTTAAGCAAGCAAAAGGGGCACAGGGGAGCTCTCGAAAGAAGAAAATGAGGTCATAAATGGATAGAGGATGAAAAATTATGAAGAATGGAAGAAAAATGGGAGGAAACGAAGCTAGGATGAAGAAATGGGAGAAAAAATGGTGAAAGGGATATATAAATAGGGTTGGGGAGGGTAAAAAATATTCAATTTATCCTCAGCCCATAGTGAATTTGAGGAGAGCATAGAGAAGGAGTGGAGCAATGGACGCACGTGTACTAGAGGTAGAGCATCAGGTGAATCAAATGAGGCACTATGGACAAATGGAGGGAGCAGCTGAATGGGTATGTACCTCTAACCTAGGGATTTTGGGATTAGGGGGAAATAAATGAGGGTAGAAGGAAGACACATGATGCAACTGTTGAACCTGATTTGGTGGTTGTGGAGGTTAATTGGTGATTCTATCAAAAATTAGGCAGATGTAGACTGGCTCAACAAATCCGAAGATAGTTTAGTGGATCTGTCAGAAATGAGGTAGCTCTACTGAAAAATTGGTGGTTCTACTGAAAATGAGGTAGACTTGTAGATTCAATGGTTGAGAAAGACATCGGTGGATGTGTAAGATAACTTGAAGGATGTGTAGTGTAGCAATTGGGTGAGGAGATCAACAGATGCACTCTAGAATTCATTGGTTCCATCATGTGTAGAAAATAGGGGGAAGGGAATGGGATGGGTATATTTTGGATTTATTTTAATGATTATACTTGCTAACATGTTGGATAAATATGATGTGCAAGTGCAGTTGAAGCCACTAGAGACATGAGAGAGGCGATCCACTGCTTTGAGTTTGATGGACCACTTTCAGGATGCAGATTGGGACCTACTATGGGATTGTAGGTTGTATTATATCGTGAGGATCCCTATGATCTAGGTACATAGAAAAATGTTGACAACTCTAGCTGAGAGATGGATGTCTGAGACCAGTACATTTCATCTACCGATGGGGGAGATCACCATTTTTTTAGACTGCAGGAATTGGGTAGCCCCCCTATAAACTGCAATGTGTCTGGTAAACTTTTTTCACGTGACCGGTGACGCTGGCACGACATGCCCTCTGGTACCATGGAGATGGGGGGAAGACTGGACCTCGTGAACTTCTTTACCGCAACAAGAATTTTTATCCAATTGAGCCAGGGCCCCTACCCCATGGGAGAGATCACCATTACACTGGAGGATGTATACAAGATATTTTGGCTTCCCATCAAGAGCTGATTGGTGTTTAGCTTGAGCATGAGTAGAGATGTGTTATTGAATCAATTGTTTGGGAGAGTTGATGTTCCCACAAGGGGCAAGTGTTGCATATTGATAGATGTGTGGGGCACGTACCAAAGATGTCCTTAGTTATGGTGGCTCTTGTCACCAAAATTTTGTTGCCTGAAAAGAGTGGGAGGAGTTTCTCGATTAGCCTAATGGATCATGTAGCAGATATGATTGAGCATAGATGGAGATTTGCATGGGGAGCCTGTATGCTAGCCCATTTTTCACATGGTGGTCTACATAGAGGGAGTGAGTATTGGGCATATGACGCTCTTATAGGTTTGGGCTTGGGAGAACATAGTTGTGTGTCAACCAGTGGGAGAGTAGGTGGCTCAAGAGGTAGATGAGTTGTATGTTTTTGGATGGTAGCAGATGGTTAGATATAGGTAGGTGGGTGATATGGAGTATTGGTGGTGGGCTGTAGATGAGATAAAGATAGGGGAGATTACTTGGGGGCCCTACAGGTGAGTGGAGGGATGGCAGGAGGATTTGCAGATGATCGATTATGTGCTCACGCAATGTTACCTAATTGGAAGGTATTCATATCTTATTGAGAGGTATAGGCCAGATCGAGTTATGCAACAATTTGGGTTAGTACGGGGTGTGAAAAATGAGCCTCATGTATTTGCACAAGTGGCCAAGGAGGTGGATGACTGGGGACCATAGGTGGATCGAGACACAACCCGCAAGATGTGGAAGGATTTGGAGAGAGTGGTATGGGATCCTCATACAAATATTAAGGATGTGGCTATGACGGTAGAGTACAAGACATGGTGGAGAGATATTTGCCGATGCATTTAATGCTACCACGATGAGTGACCATGCTACAGTGGATGCAGGCCATAGTGTGTGAGTTGATGAGGTGAGGGTGAGGATGAGGAGCAGTAGGAGGTCAAGCGTGAGGCTGAGGAGTAGTAGGAGGTTATATATGGCGTGGTGGAGGGAGTGGTAGGGGTGGTTAGGGGGTTACAAAGGAGGAGATAATGGAGGAGGAGATGAAGGTGGAGATAGGATAGAGTAGTGTCAGTGGTGATGGGAGTAGTAGTTCAAGCTCATCGATCCTAGAGGACAAGGATGTGGAGTCACCAGTGTAGGACTCCCCATGCATATGACATGGAGGAGATGAGTAAGGTGTGCATGTGGGGTAGGGCCAATAGTGGCACAATATTAGGGACATGGACAAGGTGGGGGAGGAGAAGATATGGTGGGGATCTTAGAGATGAGGCTAGTGACAACTTTGAGTGAGTTGGATGCATTACAAGAAGAGCGAGATAGGCTACATAGGGATAGGGCTACCATGCAGGGTTAGGGGGATAGTCTGCAGGTTGAGAGGGATGGGTTGGTAGCGTGACTATAGAGAGCAGAGGCTGAGGCAAATAGACTCTAGAAAGAGAGAGATGCATGGTAGGGAGAGAGAGAGAGAGAGAGAGAGAGATTGGTTATTGGCATAGGTACAGAGAGTTGATGCGGATGTTGTGAGATTGCGATAAGAGAGGGATACAACCAAAGCATTATTGGGGCCACAGGGGCTAGTGACGGTATTTGAGGAGTTTGGGAGTACAATGAGGAGGAAAGAGCAGGAATTATGGGAGGTGGCATATGTTGAATGTACAAGACAACTGAGGGGGGTGATTAGTTGTATCATAAACTTCAAACCCTCATAAACATTCGAATCCACATTATCCTTTAAACTTGTTACGATTTTTAAGCATGAAAAGAAAATAACATAAACTAAAACATAACAGCACCAAACACAAGACAACACCATACTTTATGTGGAAAACCCAAGAAGGGAAAAACACGGTGAGGATTAGCTCACAATATAAAGTAGTATCAAAACTAAATTACCAAAGGTTCACTGCCAGAGGGCTCACTGCCCAAAAGAGAGAATGCTCACTGCAGGTGGACTCACTACCCACTAAGAAAGATAGAGAGAAAGAAGAGAAGGTTCACTGCCAGGGATGAACTAATATAATTGCATCTAACCTATGCATGGAGTTTAGTTCCAATGAAGCTCAATATTCACCACAACACAAACATCACCTTCATAGCAACACTAAAAAATAGTAGACACCTTCTACTCACTGCATCCAGTAGCCTAAAAATTGAAAACTTTTACTACCCTGATTAAATTCGCATCACAAACATCATATCCCTCATGTATGCATTCACTCATGAATCCTTGACACTTATTTATACCATCATCAACCTTGAAAACATTCTCTAACGTCGGTAACACATCTTACTCATAAAATTCAAATTAGGTGTGGACCTAAACATTACCACAGAGGAAAGGAATGAATGTAGACCACATCATACATTAGCATGGACGTAAATCCACTCTTACACACTTCATCACACTTTCACAATCACTGAAACACAACCGCAATTAATGTAAGCAACCAAGTTGGCCAAACTTGTGTTAACTGAAAGGAAGCAAGATGCACGAAACACACTTCCTACACCAATCTAATGAGGGGAAATGTATGCAAATTCATTTTAATCCTTACAATTGTAGCAATGTTAAACATATAACATAAGAAATTACAACAGCAACACAACACATAAAGAGATTGACACAAGATGTATCGTAGGGAAAACCTTTTCAGGTAAAAAACCCCACACTCTAAAACTTGCACCAATGTATTATCTGAAACAATAACAATTTACAATACACTTGCAATGCAAGTTCTTCCAAGAGTCTTCAAATGTCATTTCTGGAGTGATTCCGACAACATAAGAGTACCTATAAAAACACTATGCAACTACAACTCCAAAACAATGCATTTTATAGAGATACAAGGCATATTCTGGAAGCTTCTTGGGATAGGCATCCACCTTGGCCACATGGCCATTTTCCCACATCAAAGGACACTTGTCCAAGCTACAAATACATCCCTTACATCTATCATACATGGTAGATTTAACTTTCCCATCATGGAGCGCTCCAAGGCTAAAAATAGACTATGACAGATGCTCTTACACATCTTACAACTGTCATAGATTTTCCCAACATAACAACCTTAAATGTTGTAAGAGAATCCATCATACAAGACTAAATATAGTAAATTCATCTTACAACATGTCATAGCCCAACTTGGGCACCCAAAGATGTCTTTCCCTCATGCAAAGATACTCACCGACACTTGTCCCCACTTGTCATAGGAATCTCCAAACTTGGCTCTTACGCGTCATAGATTCTATCATATGGAATATCTTCTTCCATGTACCACAAAATGTCAACACATGGCATAATAGTGCCACCTCAAATGGGATGCCCAAATCCATGTAGGTTTGACTTGACCATCCAAGTCACATTCCAAGTAAGATGACAAGTCACCACGTGCCACCTCAACTAAGTGACCAAACTGAATTTGCAAGTAAATACAATATTAGGCAATAAATAAATATACAATTAAATAAATAATGCTAGGAATTTGCAAAGGTTGAGACACTATAATTCCCAACTTTAACACCATAATTCATGTGGAAAGAAGCACTGGAGTCAATCTACCACACATCTTAAGATGCATGGGTGGCCAAGGCTGCAACAAAAGCATCACCATCATCTTGTGACTTGTCAGAATTGGAATCGAAGTTCTTCTTTTTCTTCTTCTCCTCTTTGCACTCCTTTCGGAAGTGCCTAGTTTTTCCACAGTTCCAACACACTTCCTTGGACTTTCCAAGAGATTTGGATTTGCCTCTTTCATCTTGCTTGTCTTTCTTTTTCCCTTTTTCTTTGGTTCTTCCATGAACCACAAGAGCCTCTTTGGCCGACTCAAATGACTTTCTCCACATCTCTTCAAATAACAGTGAAGACACCACTTCATCCATTTTGAAAGTGGATGTGGTACTCTCGATGGCCATAACAAGATGATCCCATGAGTCCAGCAAAGAACAAAGCAAGGTCATGCAATGATCCTCCTCCATTTTCACACTAACGGATGTCAATTGTGCAACTAGCATGTTAAAAGCATTCAGAAGTTCTACAACGGATCCCCCATCCTCAAAGAATACAACCTCTTCCTCAGGAATAACTTGTTCACTAGGGATTTGGCCTAATAAACATCTCCCAGCTTCTTCCATAGGTCTTTCACAGTCTTCTCCTCATGGACATTTAACAAGATAGATTCAGCCAAACAGAGTCTCACAAGACCCTTAGCTTTCCGATCTTTGAGATCCCAATCATCTTGCGACATTGCCGCTAGTTTTACACTGGAAATTGCTTCCCATAGATCTTTATCAACAAGCTTGTCTTCCATTTTGAGTTTCCACAACTGGAAATTGCTGCCATTAAACTTTTCCACCTCTACTCTTCCGGATGTGCCTACCATCTTCTTGTTGCAACAAGATCACAGAATACTCTGCACAGACTCCCACTCAATCAAAGATTAGCTCAAAAAACCCCTACCCAACAACTAGGATCACAAGTGATCAAGCTCTAATACCAACTGAAAGGAAGCAAGGTACATGGAACACACTTCCTACACCAATCTAATGATGGGAAATGTATGCAAATTTGTTTTAATCCTTACAATTGCAGCAATGTTAAATAGATAACATAAGAAATTATAGCAGCAACACAACACATAAAGAGATTGACACAAGATGTATTGTGGGAAAACCTTTTCGGGTAAAAAACCCCACACTCTAAAACCTGCACAATGTATTATCTGAAACAATAATAGTTTACAATACACTTGCAATGCAAGTTCTTCCAAGAGTCTTCAAATATCATTTCTGGAGTGATTCCAGCAGCATAATAGTACCTGTAAAAACACTATGCAACTACAACTCCAAAACAATGCATTTTATAGTGATACAAGGCATATTCTGGAAGCTTCTTGGGATAGACGTCCACCTTGGCCACATGGCCATTTTCCCGCATCAAAGGACACTTGTCCAAGTTGCAAATACGTCCCTTACATATATCATACATGGAAGATTTGACTTTCCCAACATGGAGCGCTCCAAGGCTAAAAATAGACTATGACAAATGCTCTTACGCATCTTACAGTTGTCATAGATTTTCCCAACATAACAACCTTAAATGTTGTAAGAGAATATGTCATACAAGACTAAATATAGTAAAATCCTCTTACAACATGTCATAGCCCAACTTGGGCGCCCAAAGATGCTTTTCCCTCATGCAAAGATACTCACCGACACTTGTCTCCACTTGTCATAGGAATCTCCAAACTTGGCTCTTACGCGTCATAGATTTTGTCATATGGAATATCCTCTTCCACATACCACAAGATGCCGACACATAGCATAATAGTGCCACCTCAAATGGGATGCCCAAATCTATGTAGGTTTGACTTGACCATCCAAGTCACATTCCAAGTAAGATGACAAGTCATTGTGCCACCTCAACTAAGTGACCAAACTGAATGTGCAAGTAAATACAATATTAGGCAATAAATAAATATACAATTAAATAAATAATGCTAGGAATTTGCAAAGGTTGAGACACCTTAATTCCCAACTTTAACACTATGAACTTTTAAGTGCATGCTTCCTCAAACCCAAAATATGACATGCGGATTACACACCAAGCTTGAACATGATCTAGAAACATCCACAAGTACCTGAAAACCAACAAATTCCTTTTCAACATCTTTCACCTAAAGAAAGTTCACACTGGAGTACTTAACCAGCTCTATCATACTCTGTCATCTACTGCAACTTAATAAATGAACTTGTGGAGCACCAAACCATGAACCACTTGAACCGAAGAAAGATATAAAGCTTATAAGCATGAATCCAGAACTGCAAAGCTAGAAACAAATCTGCGAAGAAATGCAGAGTAAAATAGTTTCTCCCAAACACCTCTTTACAACTCAGAAACATTGTCCACACACTGGTGAACACAACTTTCTCTGCACATCAAACTTGGGTACCAAATTTGGAATATAACATCTTTGAACACCTCTAAACAACATATTCAAACCACAAAGTCAGATCTTCAATAAGGAATAAGTGCAGAGCAAAACCAAAACACTACTCTATTAAGCCAGAACACATCTTTGATACAATGTTTCCTTTATTGAACAAATTTTCTCAAAAGCACTTGGAAACCAACCATCAGGAGCATATTATTAACATCTTCAGCATCTTTCCAAGGCAACCAAATTCTATTCAACAATGCAACTCAAACAAACAACAACAACTTCATCAATAGACACAGTTGACACCAATGACAACACAAGCTTGTTGAATGAAAACACCGATTAGTACATACTTGCAACAATCTCCCCCTTTGTCATTGATGGAAACACATAATCTGAAAAACCATCAAGACACAACTCTGCCCCAATCTTATTTACTTTCTTACTCTCCCTCTTTGGCTTTTGCACACCTTACTCTTTCCTTGACAACTGACTCTTTTTATTTTTCACGTTGCTCTCTCTCCCCCTTTGTTTTTCACATTGAACTCTCTCCCCTTTTGACATCAATGGAAAAGGGTGACACAACTAATTCTTTACTCTTTCTCTTTTTATGATATTGCAAATACTTGCACTACTCACTACTGCTCTACACCAACTTTTTCTTTCACTCTTATCAGGTCACATCATCTTTTCTTTAAACTGCTCTTAATACTCCCCCTTAGGAGTGCACACCAAACTATATCAACTCTTACTCCCCCTGACTACAACAATCATCATGACCACTACCTGTTCCCCCTGAGAGGTAGCCTCCAACATCTGTCCAGAAAAGAATGAATCTTGAAACACATTGGACAGATGCATCTCCTTATGCATCTAGTTCAAAGGAGGAGCAATAATCCCTAACTTCTCCCAGAGATACTCAAAAGTATCCTTAGGAAGAGCCTTAGTAAATATATCAACAACCCGATCCTTTGTAGGCACATACTCAAGCTTCACTTCATTCTCTGCAACCTTCTCTCTCAAAAAGTGATACCTAATTGAAATATGCTTTGTCCTTGAATGCATCACCGGATTCTTTGAAATGTTAATAGCATTTATATTATCACAAAAAAATAGAAATTGGCTCATCATACACAACTTTGATATCCTTCAAGGTTTGTCTGGTCGATAACACCTATGTGCAACATGATGCTACAGCAATATACTCTACCTCTACAGTAGATAAAGACATTGTATCTTGTTTCTTACTTAGCCAAGACACCGATCTACATCTAAGAAAGAATGCACCACCACTTGTAGTTTTCCTATCATCTACACAACCAGCCCAATTTGCATCTATATAAGCACTTAGAGTAAAGTCAGTATCTTTTGGATACCACAAGCCACAATCCATAGTGTCCTTTAAATATCTGAATATCCTCTTAACTGCCATAACATGTGACTCTCTAGGATCTTCTTGAAATCTAGCACAAGACAGACTGCATGCATAATATCTGGTCTAGTAGCAGTCAAATATAGTAATCCTCCAATTATTGATCTGTACTTGGTCCGATCAACCTTAGGATATTCATCATTCTTTCTCAACTTACAACCAGTAACCATAGGAGTACAAACTGGTTTAGAATCTTCCATTCAAACTTATTTAACAACTCTTTTGTATACTTTGATTGAGAAATGAAAATACCCTTATCTGTCTGATTGATCTGTAACCCAAGGAAGAAATTTATTTCCCCACACATTGACATTTCAAATTCTTTCTGCATTTCATCTACAAAACTCTTACACATACCTTCATTTCCACCAAAAATTATGTCATCTACATACACTTCCACAATCAGAATTTGATCTCCACTTACTTTGATGTACAAATTGCTATCTATAGACCCTTTAGTGAATCCTTGCTGCAATAAGTACCTATCTAGCCTTGCTTACCAAGCTTTGAGGGCTTGCTTCAATCCATATAGTGCCTTCTTCAACCTATACTTTCTTTTCTTTATCTTTTTCTTCTTCAATGCTTGAAGACTCATCTAATTCATATCCATTCACCTTTGAGTTCATCTGTAGATCCCAAACACCTTCAATCAATATGAAAAATGTTTTGTACTGAAAACAATTGTGTTCTGTCAAGCCAAACTTCTATTACTCATTACTTTCAAGTCAATCATCAAATACAAACAAAATTGTAGATGTAGATGTATCCAATGATCAATAACCATATGTCAGAATCATGGAGTAATATCTTCAATAGCAGACCAGTGCAAACCAAATTACCAAAACACTATAGCTTGATTTGACCAGATAGATACTTAGCTAAAAGTCATAACATATCTTCTTACCTGATCAAACTTTCTTGCACAATAGACTTCTTGTGGAGGATAAGATCCTCTTGTAAAATTACCAACCAAGCTAATCTGTACAACTCTACCTTTATCCTTTGCAGTCATAGTCTTTGTCCTGACTTAAACCTTTGTTGCTAATCCTTAACCTTATCTCTTCATGTTGAGGCATTAGTACCATTCCTTTGGTAGGGGAGAAAAGATTTTCAATAAGGCTCCCCCTAAGCCAAAGCTCTAACCTTAGTTCTTGGAGGGAACATCTGCACCGGATGCCGTTACAGGCTCATCCTTAACCTCTGTTACATCCTTCTTTATCTAGATCTTATTCATTTCCCTTTTGTTTTTCTTGGATCAACCTTTTGTACTGGTTCATTCTTCTTTACTGGATAATTCTCCATGTTTTTGTTTCTGCAAAACTTAGAAGTATGTCCAGATCTATTGCAATTGTAGCATACAACATTCCTCTGACTAGTGTTTCTTCCATTCATTCTAGATCTACATTGATTAGCTTAATGCCCAAATTTCTTGCATGTATAATAGTAGCCAATGAAAGATTTAACTATTCTATCCTTTCCATAGCCATTTCTCATTTGACTTCTGCACTCATTAGCTTTATGTCTCATCTTATTGCATGCAAAACACCTAGTAGAGTTCTGACTCACTTTACTTCTGCATACAGTAGCTCTATGACCAACTTTATTGCATGTGAAGCATTAACCAAAGAAGGATGGAACATTTTGATTCCTTCTACTTCTACATTCTATTGCTTTATGTCCGTACTTATTGCATAGATGACAAAAACCATTGAAAGATGGATACCTTTGAGCATTTGGTTGTCTGACCAGAGGTCTTCTAGCTTTATTCTTTTGATTCCAGATTTGCTTGCCATTGTTCCTCTGATTTGAAGTCTGATATAATTTTAAACTTTCACCCTCTTCAAATCCTAAACCCTCTTTATCATTGGAGTTTTTATGACTTGCAAGCATCTTATCAAGCCTTGCAGAACTTATCTTGATTTTTTCTTTATAATTATTTGCCTTCTCCAGATCTGATTTCAGATTCACAAATTTTTTGTTCAAGCCTTATACATTCATCAGATTTGCCTTTGACCATTAAGTTCAGATATTTCTCAATCCTTGCCTTTTCTTCAACTTGCACTTTTAGACCATTCATAGATTCAGTTGCTAGCCTCAATTGTTCACTTAATTCCTTATTTCTTTCTTTGAACTTCTTGACTTGCTCTCTTAATTTTTTGATGCATCCATCTACTTCTTTAACATTCTCCTTCAGGTTTTTGATTTCTTCTTCAGTCCTCTCTAGGTCTTCAAGAGCAACCTTGAGTTCTTCACTACTGACAAACATGCATTCATCTTCTGAAGATCCATCAAACAAGGGAATATCCTTCTTGTGTGCCATCCCATATCTACCTCAAGCTATTAAGCTCTCTTCTAAGGAACCTTGCTCTAATACCAATTGTTGAATGCACAAGACAACTGAGACGGGGGTGAATCAGTTGTATCATAAACTTCAAACCCTCACAAAAATTTGAATCCACATTAACCTTTAAACTTGTTATGATTATTAAGCATGAAAATCAAATAGCTAAAACTGAAACATAACAGCACCAAACACAAGACAACACTAGATTTTACATGGAAAACCCAAGAAGGGAAAACCATGGTGAGGATTAGCTCACAATATAAAGTAGTATCGACACCAGTTTACAAAAGGCTCACTGCCAAAGGGCTCACTACCCACTGAGAAAGATAGAGAGAAAGAAGAGAAGGCTCACTGCCAAGGATGAACTGATATAATTGCATCTAACCTATGCATGGAGTTCAGTTCCAATGAAGCTCAATATTCACCACAACACAAACATCACCTTCGTAAAAACATTGAAAAATAGTAGACACCTTCTACTCACTACATCTAGTAGCCTAACACTTGAAATATTTTACTATCCTGATTAAATTCACATCACAAACATCATATCCCTTGCATGCATTCACTCACAAATCCTTGACACTTATCTATACCATCATCAACCTTAAAAACATTCTCCAAGGTTGGCAACACATCTTAGCTCATAAAATTCAAATTAGGTTTGGACCAAAACATTCCCATGGAGGAAAGGAATGAATGTGGACCACATGATACCTTAGCACAGACCTAAATCCACTCTTACATGCTTCATCATGCTTTCACAATCACCTAAACACAACCACAATTAGTGTAAACAACCAAGTCGGCCAAACTTGTGTTAACACCATGAACTTTTAAGCACACGCTTCCTCAAACCCAAAAGATGACATGGGGATCATACACCAAGCTTGAACATGATCTAGAAACATCCACAAGTACCTGAAAACCAACAAATTCCTTTGCAACATCTTTCACCTGAAGAAAGTTCACACTAGAGTATTTAACTAGCTCTATCATACTATGTCATCAACTGCAACTTAAGAAATGAACTTGCGGAGCATCAAACCATGAACCACTTGAAATGAAGAAAGATATAGACCTTATAAGCATGAATCTAGAACCATAAAGCTAGATACAAATCTGCAGAGAAATGAGAAGCAAAATAGTTTCTCCCAGACACCTCTGCACAACTCAGAAACACTATCCACACACTATTGAACACAACTTTCTCTACACAATGAACTAGAGCACCAAATTTGGAATATAATATCTATGAACACCTCTGAACAACATATTCAAACCGCAAAATTAGATCTTCAATAAGGAATAACTGCATAGCAAAACCAGAACACTACTATGTTAAACTAGAAGACATCTTCGATACACTGTTTCCTTTATTGATCAAATTTTCTCAAAAGCACTTGGAAACCAACCATCAGGAGCATATTCTTAACATCTTCAGCATCTCTCCAAGGTAGCCAAATCATCTTCAACAATGCAACTCAAACCAACAACAACCTCATCAATAGACACAGTTGACACCAATGACAACACAAGCTTGTTGAAATCAATGACAACACCGATTAGCACATACTTACAACAACATATTGGAGATCCCTATATGATGATGTGGTTCCAGTAGGGCAAAGGGGTCTTGTTATGTAGAGTGCATGAGATAAGGGGTGTCAGGTTCAACTGATTAGGGGCTTCAATTTCTATGGGGGCACCATAAGGGGTACCTCCACCAATGGCACGACCACCATCGCCAAGGTCATCAAAGGGGCTAGTCATAGCTAGCCAGGATGTATGGATGATTGTGGATATATATGTGTATGTTGATGCTCTACGAAGTTGATGTACATTTGATTTATATGATGACAGTTGTACTAGGACATTGATGTTATATATATGTGATTTGTTTGAGATATAAGGGATTATGATGGGATTATGTATGTATGCATGTGATGTTTCTATGTATGCTTATGATGTTTGTAATGATTAGTAGTTTTGATTATGCATTTTTTCATGATGGATGTATGTATGGCATGTAGTATGATGAATGTCTATGGTTGTGGTTATGCTCAGATTAATAAATATATATGCACACTACAGAAATGATCATGCTTTCAACTATGTGATGATGTAAAATCAATGCAATCTAATGCAACCTAAATGTAATGGATTTAATGAATAAAGGAATGCAACCTAAATGTAATGGATTAATCTATAAAAGAATGTAACCTAAATGTAATGGATTAATGGATAAAATAATGCAACCTAAATGTAATGGATGAATGGATAAAATAAAGCAACCTAAATGTAATGGCTTAATGTATAAAAGAATGCAACCTAAATGTAATGGATTAATGGATAAAAGAATGAAACCTAAATGTAATGGATGAATGGATGAAAGAATTCAACCTAAATGTAATGGATGTAGGTGATAGGTCATGGCACAACTATATCAATGGAAGGAGGACTTAGATGAAATGATGAGAAAAAGAGGAAGAAAAGAAGATGTGGGAAGCACATGCACGTGGGTAATAAGGATAAATCAAGGGTGACATAGGGATAATTGTGGGGGGTGTAATGGTAGATGTTAGGGGGATGATAGTGTTAGCTCAAACCCTACCAAAAATATCCTTGACAAAAATTTTGTAAAAGGGATCTAGAGTTTCAACCCAAACCCTGTTGAAAATATTCTATACAAAAATTCTCTGAAGAGTCCGGACTAGTGGTGAGGATGAGATTGTGGGACAAAACATACATTTTATTTGAGATACGTTTAGAAATCTGATTTCTTTGATGTGACAGAAAGTCTGTACGTCAAAGATTGAGATGGATATGGGATAGATAGGATGGGGGGAGGGGTAACAATTGAATGCACTAATCAAACTGCAATGTAGTGAGTACTTAATTTGATATAGCAGGAGATGTTATGCACTAGGGTATAAGGAACCAAGGTGAAAATGTATCCCATGCATAAGACTGACTCAAAAAGAAGCATACAAGAAATTGGCTCATCATGACACAAGATGTGTGATAGCCTATGTGCAGATCATGATGAAACAACCATTAGACAAAAGGGTATCCTAGCATCATGCAAGGCATATGATGACCTTGGTGGTCCTAATACTAGGATAACCATGAAGGCACAACACTCAGAAAACAAAAACAATGATGATCCTATTATAGACCACCAAAAATGCACTAGGATATGAAGGATAGTGGTGATCTTGGGGGTAGAATAGGGGATTTTGGAAAAAGATAAGATAACCAAGATAAAAAGAAAACAACAAGCACCCATACATAATCATTCCTTTTTCCAAGGGTAGGACATATGATGCCTGATATGGGGAATAATATATCCCACGAAGGCAAATGGGGGAAATGATGAGATGCCAAAAGGACATGAAAATTGTATGTGATCGAGGTTGTTTAGGGTTTTATTGGTCCAATGTTTGTGCAAGTTGAGTGTTCCATTCATTACATTCTATCTTGTCAAAGGAAGATCAAAATGGGGGACATGATGACATTGATCTATGGTGGAGATGTGCCTATGTGGTTGGGTAACTTGTACAATTATCATGATGATTATTAATTAAACCACAACCCATGGGGAAGGGTGGAATAGGGTAGGTGGGTGAGGGATGGTGGAGGACTTTGTCAAGAACACATTCCTAGGGGGTATTGGGTGGGGTGAAGGAAAGCCTACATAGAGTTCAGAGCCAATAAGGATGGCATACAAGTATGGGAAACCCCTAAACTTTGAAAAGCTGGCAAAGGCACAAAACCAAGGAAAAGGCCCAAATCATCCTAGACTTTGATTTTTATGGATCTTCTTGGCATTTTGACATATGGGAGACCCTTCCATGATGTCTCATATCATTTATAAATAATGGCTCAAATGGGCCAAGGAAAACAGAGGCACAACGATGGGATTTTGATGGATTTTGGGAAAAATTATGCATGTTCCAGCGCTAACAAAAAACAACACTAACAGGCTCAATGAGATCAATTTCTTTGAGGTGCCCTCTCTATATGTGATGTAGAAGCATCCAGGGTGTAAGAGCAATCTTGCCTCACCCAAAAAATATTGTTTCTTTTTCAATAAGGGCTAGAATTGATAGGGTTACTATTTTTAGTAAGTTGGCATTTGTGCACGTATGGACATGAAATCCTACATAGACCTCTAGAATGGTGAATTGAAGACAATGGTGAAGAAATCACTTCAAAATATTTTGTCATTTGTGGGATATTAATATTTTCATTTTTAAAAAAATATTGATAAAATATTTGAAGTCAAATTTTAGGCACTTAGATGCTCCGGATGAGCCTAAAAATTGGTCAAAAATCAAAATGTACCCTTGCCACAAAGATAATATATTCAAAGTCAAATTTTAGGCACTTAAAGGCTCTAGATGGGCCTAAAAATTAGTCAAAAATTGGAATGCTCTCGAATAGGGGTAGAACAGGGGGATTCAGCAGTGTAGATGGTGGCTCTGGCTTGCAGATTTTTGTAATCAGAAAGCTCATGTGGTTGTAGCTTGTAATTTTTCCTGAATATTGTAATTTCACTACATTGAGATAATAGAAACCATGTGTTTCTTTCTTGTATTCATGGTTTATTTCTCTGTTATTGTTGTGTGTTTGGGTTGGTAAGGGAAGAGCCCTTCATCAATATGCTTCATGCTATGATCCACTAGTTGCAAATACTCAAAATTATCTATGGCATTTTTCTCAAATAGTTTGTGTTCCCTATTGTGCTCACATATTTCTTTGAGTCATTTTGTCAACCAAGACACAACCTATCTTCCTAAGTATTTTCAACTATAATATCTAACAAAGACTGCCTTCCCTTTGCTTTGTTAGGGACTCACTAATATCATGTTTGTTTGAGGCATTTTGATGAAACGGTTTGTACCCCTAATGATGCTTCCAATTTCTTTGCATATGTGTTGATGAAAGCATTTCCATTATAATATCTAACAAAATTGTTCTTCAATTATTACATTGATGGATGTCCATGCCCCGATCCAAAGTTTTTGTTTGGCCTAGGTGCAAAGAATGTTGGCAAAGATTTTGGAAATCAACTTTGCACTATGTCCTTAGCATTTGATGAGACCACATTGGTAGGTTGTGGGTGTTGGACAAAGTTGTGAATTCAACTTTACCTCTATCCATCAACCATGGTGTTATTGTAGGCAGAGAATGCTAGCATTTGTTGTGGTGTTTAGCTTTAGATCAACCTTTGTAATTGTTTAAGTGCTTTGAAAGTCCTTTCAACATATCTGGAATTTGTGTATATCCAATAGTGATGACATTTTAACCATGACATCCCAACTCCTAAAGTGGCATTTGGTATCCAAATGATTCAAGCCTCGACCGAGAAAAACATTTTGCACATTGTGTAATTCATATTCTATCCCTAAGAAATAGTTTGCATGATTTGTAATGTATATTCCAACCCCTAGAAACATTTGTATGACTTGCAATATGTATTATGAACCCGAAGCCTGGAATGCACTAATAGTAAAACTATTTAAAAAATCAAAGAATTAGAATTTTAAAATTTAAATATCAAATTAAAGAGATTTAACATTAAATTTCACTTTCAATTTGAAATGTTTTAATCGATTGAAAATTTTATATATATATATATATATATATATATATATATATATATATATATATATTAATATTTAATCATGAGCCTCAATTCAAATTCTTTTAAATCAAAATTAAAATGCTTCAAATAATTAAAAATTCAAATTTCTAAATATTAAATTTAATGGTTTCAATATTTAAACTTTAAAATCCATTTAAAATGTTTTAAAGTTTAAATTTGAAATATTAAAATAAAAACTTTTAATATCTAAATTTTTTGAATTGCTTTCAATTGGGGAAAGCCAAGGTTGCAAAATGCAACAAATGAAATCAATACCATTATGTAACAACAAATGCATGATCAGACCAGATCACTCTCAAATAGACTAACCAAGAACCTTGAACGACCAACCAGGTGACTAGGGATGGTAAGCAAGAAAAACAACTCAACTTGTTCTCCCTAAACTAAAATATGAAAGGCAAATGCAAGCCAAGATAGAAAGAACCAAAAGGAAGGGTCCCCAATCTCTAAGAGTTATATACGTGTTGTGGAGGTCACAACACCTCTACCCCTTCACATTTAATTTCCTAAATTAAAATTTATTATTCTAATAGTTACCTCGCTCTATTATTTATGTTAATTTTACATTTATTAATCATTTAATTAATTAGTCTAGATAGATTTTCAAGAAAGTGATATTTTCCTTTACAAAATGTTATTACATTGATAAGGAGGCACTAGCCCAATTTGTTGAACATTGAATAGTTTAATTTATGCTTAAAGATTTCTTGACTCATAGTCAATGGTTTATATTTTTAATAATATAACTAAAACAAACAAGCAGTTATGCTATATAAAAAGAACCATCTGATTACAAAAATACATCATAAGATGTGCAATCAAAATATTAACAAATAAAGACCATAAGATGTGCAATCAAAATATTAAGAAATAAAGACAAGTCTTGAGAAAACAAATAAACCAAAGAGCTTGTAAATTCTAGAGCACTAAGAAATAAAGACAAGTCTTGAGAAAATAAATAAAGCAAAGAGATTATATATTCTAAAGCTCCCATCACTAAGAATCTAGCAAACTAGTGTTTTAGGCTTGAGAAGAAAAACTTCCTTCGTTACATTGTCAACATGAAACAAAATGCTTCCTAGTAACCCAGAAGAAAAATATTAACAATAAATGAATAGTCCAACTTGTCCTTTTGGAAGACTTTAGGCTTTAAGGCCAAATCCTTTACGAGTGGATCTAACGAACAAGTCTTTGGATTTAAACATGCCAGGAAGGCGGCCACAAAATGTTCCAAAGGGTAGTTGTGCAACTGCTATGTTCCTTCCCAAGCTTACCATGGCAACATCTGGATATGCTTTGTAGGTGCTCAATTTTGATTCATCTGGATTTTTAGAGAGCTTCTTTATATTCTCTGCAATCAACAGTGCATGCCTCAATGCACATATTCCTTGCTTCAATTCCTGTACCACCCCACATTATAAGTTTTAGTCAATCAATGAAGCCCAATGCTATGATATTTCTTTATACTTTTGTGAGTGGATGATGTAAAATAGGGTGATTGGTAAGCTAAATCTTATAGGAGTAGGATGTCTCAACTAAGTATTCTTAAACATCAAACAATTCAATAGTCAAAGATAAATTTCCACCAATAAAAATAGGACAACTATTTACCCCTTTTAGGCAAGGATGAAGTGTAAAGTTACTATTGACTATATGACCATTGAACCATTTGATGTAGAGTGTTCCTTGATTGAAGTCATAACTAAATATTTTACCATTAAAATTGCAACCCATAAATGTTTAGGCAAAGCTACCATTTAAATATATGAAATCATAGATTTTTAAGTCAAGCTATTTAGAAGCTTATCCAACCATTTATCATTTTTTATAGTAATGTTCATCTTTACCACTCAATCACAGCCAGAGAACTAATTAGTAATTGGATCATGCTTGAACTTTAATAAAACTATCTTATTGTAATAGGCTTACCTTCACGTTAATGATATCCCCAGCTGCAAATACATTGGTTGTTCCTTCAACTTGTAAAGAGCTATCCACCTTAATTTGGCCTCGTTCATCCACAGCATCCCCAAACATAGAATCCCTCATCCATGAGGATCCCAACTTCTGGCCTATACATACAAAATGACAATCTGCAATGATGGTCTTCCCGCTATTTGTGGTGAAGCTTGTTGTCATCTCTGAAATGTTGTTCATATCAACACGTTCATTGAGGTGCACCTCCACATTCCTTTCCTTCAACCAGGTGAGAGTTTTTTTAGATGCCTTCTCTCCCACAAACTCATGAAGCCTAGGGCGAGAGTGAAGGAGAATCACTTTTTTCTCTGGAAAGTCCACTGTTATCTCTCCAGCCAACTCCACTCCAGCAGGTCCTCCTCCAATTATTAGAATTGTCTTGGCATCCTTAATCTTCTTGTTCTCTATAAATGCAAGGCAAGGAGTAAAGATTATCAACCTTCAAACCCAATTTATTTATTTTATATCCACATTAGAATCTAAAATATTTTTAAATGAAATGTCACTATAGATAAATTATGTATAAACATCAAATAAATTATATTATGGTAGGGATAGGCTACAAGAGTGAAAAAAAACTGAACGTGGATATAGTGTAATGATAAAATGTATTTTGAATATGTGAGATGACATGTTAATTCCAATTCTCTTCTTAGATGAAAATATGTTAAAAAAACTTCTAAAAATAAAAAATATATATTTTAAAACTTTTGAGATCCTCAAAAAATACATTTTAGTTATTTTATTTTTAATATTTTAAGATAATAATTTATAAATCTAATATCTATATGCTACAAAGTATCATAATGCTTATCTTCCTAATAGAAAATGTTCAAAAACAAAAATCCATTACAAAGAATGGTTGGGGGTGTATCAACTTCAATTATATGCTAGCCTAAATCAATGATATTAAAATGCTAAAATAAAAATATTTTTTTTAATCAAAAGAATTAACAATTATTATCTACAACTGTCACTAAAATACATTAAAATTAAAATCTAATATTAATTTAGTAAAACAAAAATGAATGTCAAAGTTAGCAATAGAAAATAATGTACATGGATGTCAACACTTTAAAGATGAATCATTGCCCACTTCACACACAACCTAAATTGGATGGCCTTTAGCTATATTTAGATTTTTTTTCATAAATTACAATTAAAATTTAAAGAAGATTGTATCATATAAAAGAAGAGATTTTGGACAAACTATCAAAATTTATATAAAACTATTATGATATATTTAATTTAATATGATTTTTTAAAAAAATATCTCTTAATATTTAAAGCACAACTTTGAATGAATAACCATCATAAAAAATTGCTTGACAAGCAAGGTCAACCGTCAAATTTAGGCATTGAGTCTTCACATGATAAAGGAAAGGTAAAGCTATCTTTTAATGATCGTTCTTTTTTATATTTTATCTTAAATAGAAGTTAAAGTCTCTCAAGGTGTCATTCTTACATAATCATTTTGATGTTCCTTCACATTAGGAATGATTTTATCCTCTTCAAGCAAACAAAAATATAGCTTCACAATTGTGATACCTATTTTAAATTATAAATGGCGAATTCAACAATTTTGTTTTTTAGTTTAGTTTTTAATAACGTTAATTTAATATGATTTGGTAAAAATTTG
The DNA here is from genome assembly GCA_027924645.1 of Cunninghamia lanceolata. Classification (NCBI taxonomy): domain Eukaryota; kingdom Viridiplantae; phylum Streptophyta; class Pinopsida; order Cupressales; family Cupressaceae; genus Cunninghamia; species Cunninghamia lanceolata. The sequence continues at coordinate 7,515,818 of BSBN01001344.1, read as the reverse complement.
TAAAAAAAAAAGTAAAGCAATGTTTTGGATCAAATTTTATGTTTCTTCACCAAGAAAAGAGGAAGGAAATGGAACATGGAGTTCAATCCAAAATATTGATCTAAATAACATTTTCATATTTTTTCCAAATGCATTTTCTCTCACTTACATGGACTATGAAAATATCATGTCTAAAATTAACATGTTATGTTAATATTGAAGACTTTGGTTACATTATACTAAAGGCCCATAAATGATTTTTTTATGATAGTCAAATAGTAGCTAGTCTACTTGTGAGAATGCTTTGCTTACAAATAAACTTACAAGAAAATCAATTCTATTGTTTACCCTCCCAACAAAAAAATTAATTCTATTCTCAAGTATGTACCTTATCTTAATACATGGTTTTCTAAGGCCTCAAATACTTACTCTAATACACAATTGTAAAGGTGAAATTTGCATATCCATGCCATTTTCTATTTAGTTTTGTGCCTATTTTGAGGGGAATGCTTTGATATATAGGTATATATTGATAATTGGAGTAATCTTGTGCAAATTCGTGTTCCTTTCCTTATGCTATCCACCTACCTAATTACCTCTTTCTATGTACCTACCACTTATCTCCTTTTACATGTTCACACACCCTTATACATTCTCCCTATTCACTTCAAGTTTTTCACTCCTATGCTCACATGTATTCCCATGCACACTTTATCCATTGTGATCTAGCATGTTTTATATCCTATGAATAGTTCAATCATGAGGTCATCCTCACAATTACCAAATTACATTAAGTTTATAATTGATTGACTTCACACCTTTACCTTTCCCACATAGATCCAAATAAACACGAGTTTATGTGATATGTTTCTATGCCTTTGTATTTAAAGGCATTCAATGTGTTCATCCTAATCACTAATCATAGAGAAAAACACATTCAATTTACACACTTCAATTGGTGCTCTAAAGAGAATATATCTCCATATAATCATTCTAAAAGCATTTGCATAATTGAAGATTGTATTCAATTATTGTTCAATTTTATGGATTGATCTAGGCAAAAGCTCCTTGTGATGTGACATAAATCCTTTAAGCTATTTTTAAATATTAACAATCCATAGATATTAGGAAACGTAGAGGAAACCAAGATATACCAGGTGAAGTTAGTAGCAAACATATGTAGAATACATAGGGCTACTTTGTAGTTATAGTATAAGTTCGCAACCCCAAATTTATCCCTAATAGTTGGGCTCATCCCTACATAGATTCAACAAAAAATTATGATTCCAAGGTGATTATTAGTTTGATACTCACTATTCCCAATTCCAAGGCTTGCAAGATCTACATCTTCACCAATATTTGTGAATTCATTGATCATCAAGCTAATTACACTTAAGTACAATTACAAATCTCAATATTCAATTCACTAGGTTAAGTGTGCTTATGTGTATGTATTTTATTGGATTAGCCTAGACTAAGCTTAAGGAAAGTTTATTTTCCTATACATTTTGGTGAATCCATCCAATCATACACATCCCAACCTTCTTCTAGGGTTTCTAATTCACATTTGTAGATATGATATTATTTTGATATTTCACATATTTTCATCTTTACCTAGGATTTGATCTTTATTTTCTAATCTCTTTGGATTAGGGTTTGGGCATACATACCAATTTATCTTTTATCCCATCCTCCCACCCTATTTTAGTCCATCATTATGGCACCTATTAGGGATTGTCCCTTGGCTAATATTCATCAATATACTTTAGATTTTGGTAGATTCTTATCTTTTATTACACTGCATCCCTCTATCTTTTCTATTCTGAAGACACGTTTTATAAGGATATGTATATTTTCTCTATGGAGGGTTTGTTCTATCATGTCTCATGTTTTCCTTCCCTAATGGAGTTTATTAGTACTCATATATTCTTATTAGACACACTTAAAAGTATTGTATCCATGCAGCTAATGATGATCATTTAGATTGTGATAGTGATGAGTACATGCCTAGTGGTGATCTACCTTGTTATACACCTTGTAAGATGGACAAAGTTTGACCTCCTTCGCCTACTCTTTAAATTATGACATCTTATGGTTATCCTTCTTCCACATGCCATGATGATCTTGCATCCATAGAGTCATGATTTTTAGATATCATATCTCTTATCATACATGATGATGTGATAATTAATGCTCATTCTTCTACACCTTATGTTGAGTTTATGGATACTTTCCCTTCACATCACCTTCCTTCACGTGATGATAGCTTTACTTCTTGATGATATTTTATTATATTCTAATGTTGATACTCCATTTCCATACTCCTACATTGCATGATGATATTATGAGCCTCAGTGAGGAAATGTTACATATTAATTATTATGGGTATAGTGATGCATATTTGCATGTAAAATCATTTATTCTTTCTAATTATATGCACATAGATGGTGATATTCTATTGATTAGTGAGTTTAGATTTTATCTAAGTGGTAGAGATTTAGAATGGTTTGATTTATTTTGTTTTCTCTACATTTATTTTACTAGTTTAGGCAAATACTTAATTATTGAATAATTTTGTAGGCCTAATTCACAAGGATAGTATGGAGTTAGCAATGATCTATAGTGATTTATCTTTCAATTATTCTTCTCTCACTTTACATAGGACTTATACAAATAGTAAACCCATTATTCATCATAGCACACTCGATACTGAGTTTACACCTAACATAAAACAGAAACCATCTAATAGGAGATATGAATGCATCACTTATATATCCTTATTCCTCATCATATTTATGCTTTTTATTTCCTTTTTATTGGGTATATGTTTATATTCCCATGTTCCTAGTTAGCATGTGAATGACACAATGACACCTCTAGTCATGCATGTTAACACGAGTGACTTTAAACATGTGTTGTCTTCTTCATGTGACTTCTTCCTTATGCATGGTATCATATCTATTTGGGAATTTTTCTTACTCCATATATATTATGATCCCCATCACTTTTTTTTACCTTATGTCTTCTTATATTTTGGCCTTTCCATCACACCTTGTTTGTTCTTCTCACACTCTTTTCACCTTCTATAATTAGTTTCATCACTTATCTTGCCCACTTGGTGAGTCATTTTTATTTCTATTTTCTTTGTTTGCATATTTTCTTCTATTATTGTTTACATCCCCTTCATGCCAATGGTTTATTTACCATTACCTTTGTCTTTTATTTCCCACTTGGGTTTCCCAATTGCTTAAATTTTTTTAGAACCTTTGCCCTTCCATCATATTGCTTCTTGTTTTGCATCCTATGTTTATTCTTCTTCCTTAACCTTTGATCATTGCCTATTTCTAGATGATCTCATATTGTTATATCATGCTTCTTATAGCTTATACATCAATCTTGGTCTAATACAACAAACCATACATTGATCTCATAATGTTATATTATGCTTGCTAGAGCTTATACATTGATCCTACTTTGATATATCATGTTATACATTGATCTCACATTGTTATATCATCCTTCTTAGGGCTTTCCTATTGATCTCATACTATTGTATCATGCTTCCTAGAGCTTAATTATTGATTTCACATTAGTATATCATGTTTCCTAGAGCTTACTTATTGATCTCATATTACTATAGCGTGCTTGTTATAGCTTACATATTGTTCCTACTTTGATATATCATGTTATACATTGATCTTACACTGACATATAATACTAATTAAAGCCTATACTTTGATCTTACATCGATACATCTGTTGGCAAGAGACACTATATGGATTCATGATTGTTGTCATTGATGGCAACAAAGTTCATCCCACACATCCGTAGGACATGGTGTGTCTCTACCGGAAGTCAGAGTGAAGAATGTTGTGGTCCGGTAAACAAGAACAGAGCATGTGGCAAGGTCTGACAGACAGGTCTGGATCTCTTAGAGGAAGTATCTTGGTGCAGTGCAGATTTGGGGAAGTCAAGAGGACTACCTTGAGTGGTATATTCCAAGGATTTAGCCTCCGGTGATAGATGAGGAAAAAGATATGAATAGTTGAGTACTGGATTCCTGAGTGATAGTGTGAACAGAGGAAGAACTGACTGACAAAACATCAGACTACTTTCCGGATGTGTTACTGATGGTGTTAACGGTTATGAAGGTGTGAATCATGTTTGGCCGACATGATTAATGATTTCTACAAGCATATACTTGATCCGCATTACTTGATGTGCTAGGATTTAGTCGACAGATCAGAATTAGTGAAAAGATTGACTATTCTAGGTGCCGACTAGAAAGGTGATGAAATTACTTGTGCGGATATATATACACAATGGATTTAGTTGTGAGAGGTGTTGTGGTGATATGTGATATGCGAATAAAAGCAGAGCAGAGCAGAAGCAGTAAGGAAGGTCCGGTATGTGAAAGGAAAGCAGCATAAGAGAAAAGGAAAGATGAAGTGTAGCAGACTAGTGTACTGAGCCTAACTGGAACTAAACTCTAGCATATGTGGATGCTTCCAATTAGTTCAAGTATTGTATAACATTCTTTTGTAGACAGTGTGTCTCCTTGTAGGTAGTGTGCCTCCTTTGTGAGTAGTGTGCTCGGGCAGTGAGCCCTAATTGGCAAGTGCCATTTTGTAATTCCTTATTCTTCTAATAGAGAATAATCTTTGGGTTAATCACCCCATGGTTTTTTCCCTTAATAGGGTTTCCACGTCAAAAATATTGTGTCATGTGTATCTCCATCTCATGGTTATGTTTGCTTGTTTGAATTAATGCTACATTGATTAATAAGAAAGTTTAGAAAGAAGAAATAATTTGGATAGCTGATTCACCCCCCCTCCCAGTTATCAACATCTTCATTTCTAGAGCTTTATACATTAAGCCTATATATTGATACATCTTTCTCCTAGAGTTACTCATTGCACATCGTTTACTCTATTATGCTACTAGATCCATAACTATTGATCATATGTATCCATATTCCACTTCTAGAGTAACACTTACTTTGTGGAAGAATCATTCCTTCCCCCCATGATAGGTTGATAGATTACTTTTCCATATCTTTATACCGAAGGACATCATGTCTTCTCCATTACATGTTTTACTTTCATTTCCACATCTCTACACTTGGGGAGCATCATATCTTTCCCTTCATCCCTTATGTGTTCCTATTATATTTATGTTGGGGACATTGTGCTAAGCACTCCCTTTTTCTATTACACTTTGAGGCATCATGCTTCCCCCTCTACATCTTATGCCTTTATTCCTATATTGTTATACTAAAAGGCATCGCACCTTCTGCACATCATTTATGATATTCCTTGTGGTATTTGGCCTATCCAAGAATACCTATATATACATGTGTTTTAAGGATCACATCCTCACATATTACTCCTCTTTGCCTTTATGCCTATCGATTAACATTATTACACTTTATGAGCTTTAATTGATACGTATTTTGAGTCATACTAAGGGTACCATGTTGTACCCCACTTTACATTTAGACTATCATGACCTTATCTAAATACATATGGTGGTATTGGTGCATCCCCCTCTCTTTTACATTTGTGTTATCATCAACATATCCTTCAACATGGGGGCATTGACCTTCCCCCATTCATACATTGTTTCACCTTATTGCATTATTGTTCCCATATGGGGCCTCTTATTCAATATGAGATTTCATGGTTACTTCTTATATTATTATTCTCCCTTCGGCCATTTCAATTACATTTGGAGGTATTGTGCTAAGCATTCTCCTTCCTCGTTGTGGGCCCTTGCCCCTTATCCTGGTTTTATGCCTTTAATTTCAATTTTATGCCCTACTGTGGTCCCTTGCACATTGTTTTGATTCAATACCACTACAAACTTATTGTCTTATCAAAATTTGTGTGCTTACTCTCTTAGATGCCACACTGGGGGCATATGCCTATCCTTAGTTCCCTTTATACTTACATGAATGTTCTAAACTACTAAAGCTCACACCACCATTTTTAGTGCCTATGCTACCTAGCCAATAGTCCTTCCTATTCACTGATACCATCTCGAACCCATGTGCTTACACAATATGTTCTTTATAATCATTGTTATATGATTTGATACTTAAATACTTACATGATTATATGTTTGCATGCTTAGATCATTGATTTAATTTTCATGTACTACTTTTCCCTCTTTTGATAATTCCTTATATCCTATGGATACACCAATTACCATGGGGGGACATGTCATGTCACTAACATTCTTATGTTTAGATATCTAGATTATTAAAAGAGCTTATATAGACTCATCTTATGGTGAATACGTACATGAAAGGTGAACATAGATGATCATATCCTCATAGGGTCCATGACTCTACATGGACCCCATGGAAATATCCTTTGAGTGTATTAGATTAATACTTTACATGAATGTTTTTGAGTGCTAAATACTTTTAGATGCATGATTATTTAGGATTTACATGCTCCTCAAACTGGGGGGAATATTTAATGGTGAAATTTACACGCCCATGTAATTTCCTATTTAATTTTGTGCCTATTTTGAGAGGAGTGCTTTGATACATAGATATAAATTAAAAAATGGCATAATCTTGTGCAAAGTCAATTCCCTTGCCCTATGGACTATCCACCTAACTTATTACACATCTTTCTATGCACCTACCACTCATCCCCTTTTACATGTTCACACACCCTAATACATTTCCCCATTCACTTGTTAATCACTCCTATGCTTACACTAATTCACATGCACATGCTATTCATTGCACTCTAGCCCATTTTCTATTCAATGACTAGTTTGCAATCGTGAGGTCATCCTTGCAATTGTAGAGTCATTCCACTGAAATTCATTTTTTTTAAATTTAAATTTACATAGCTTCCCACCTTTACCCTTCTCGCCTAGGGCTAACTAAACACAAGTTTGTGTGATATGTTTCTATGTCCTTGTATTTAAAGGAATTCAATGCATTCATTCTAATGATCCTATATAGAGATAAATCATTCAATTTCAACACTTCAATTGGTGCTCTAAAAGGAATCTATGTCTACACAATCATTCTAGAAGCATTATTATTCCAAGATGATTACTAGTCTAATATTCACTATTCTATATCTTGAGTCTTCCCTAATCTAAATCTTTGTCAATATTTATCCATTAATCTGTCATCAAGCTAAGTACACTTATGTACAATTACTAAGCTCAATATTCAAGTCAAATCAATTCCATAATTACTTAGTGTAGGTTAATTGTGCTTACGTGTATGCATTTTATTAGATTAGCCTAGACTAATCTTAGGGAAAGTTTATTTTGCCTCATAATAATTATCTCCTCAAAATGCAAATAAAAATTCAAAAATCATTTTTTTGTCAAATAAAGTAGATTTATTTGTTTGTTATTGTAATGGTGAAATTTTCATACCTGTGTCATTTCACATTTAGTTTTGTGTCTGTTTTGAGGTAATGTCTTAATACATTTATATAGTGACAAATGACATTATCTTGTGCAAAGTCCAGCTCATTCCCCTAGCCTTTTTATCCATTTACACACACATATCCATGTACATTTATCTCTATCCTATTTGTAGGCACTTAAAATTGCCTCACGCCATTTCTATCATCACCGATCTCATCCATCAATCATTCTTCTAAAGTTAATTAAATAAATTATATTTATTTGATTATTTATTCTAATATTTCTACCAAAAAATTATTTAATTAATAAATTGGCATTTCTTCCAAGCATTAATTAAATAAATTAGGACAAATTATTTAATCAATCAATCATCTCTTCTCTTCTCTACAGTCTATCCTTAATTAAATAAATTCAATATTTATTTAATAGAGTTCACCATTCCCATTTCAAAAATTAAATAAATACATCCTATTTACTTAATGCTTATTCTCCCCCTCCAATCATTAGTTGACGAAAAATAATTATTTAACTAAGTAATCATTTGCACAATCCAAATCATGATTAGTTAAGGCAATTTTGCACATAGATCAAGATTTCACATGTCTCCAAAAAAGACTTTTTGGATCTCAACCCTCCTTTTTCTCCAAGAAAATATTAGCCTTTCAAATCCCTTGGATCATGGGCCTCTTCTTGTGCACCAATCACAAGGTGCTACTTGGAGGCTTCTCATGCATCTAATCCCCTCAAGCATCCTCATCCATTGATCTCCCAAATCAATCCTAACCATTGATCCTCCTCCATGGAAATCTATAAATTGGCCCTCACCCAAGCCATTTTCATCAACTCTTTGAATGTAATGTTATGCTTCCATTGTGAGCACCTAACATACACTCTCTCAACCACCTTATTGGTGCAAAAAAGGTATTGTGGGTGAGATTTTGTTGTTGTTTTCATCCATGTTTGAAAATCTTGTGTCCTTTATCTTGATGTTGCATTTAGAGGTGAAATAGGTTTAGGGTTTAATAGTTTGAATCATGTTTTTGTATTTCACTTTTACATGTACACACTATCCATTTACACATAGACTCATATACATTTTTCATATCCACCTATTTATCACACTTGTCTATGAACCTACCTCCATTAGCCATTTGCCACTTGGATTTGATTATTACACCATTCCAAGACAAGTTTGTGGTCATGTCATCAACCCCGCAATTCCAAAATTATCCCTTTCCAATTTAAATTTCAACATTCAAATTTGGCTAATTGGCCTACTTCACCCTTCTACCTTGAGCCAAGTAAACACACTTTTGGCATGATTTGATGCTATGTGGTAGTATTTAAATATATTTAATGCATTTGTCATAATGATCAAATAATCATCGAGAGATCATAAGGAAATCATTCTAGAAAGAAAATCAATAGCAACATACTTTTATTTGCTGCAATTTAAGAAGAGTATTAAAGAATTTGCATACTAAGGCATTTGCCTACTATTTTATATATTATTCAATTTCTATGGATTGATCTAGGCAATAGCTCCTTGTGACATAACAACAATCCCTTAAGTTATTTTTAAATACTATCAATCCCAAAACTTTAGAAAAGGTAGAGAAGGAGAGTACATATTAGGAAGAGTTACAGAGAAGAACCCTATTGATTGTCAGGATAAAATTGGAGCACAAGTACAAATCTATGGCCACATATTCGTCCTAGACCCTCAAACTTGTCCTCTAAAAGGTAGACATCCAACACAAAATTCCATGCAACTCACTCATAAAAAGGCATTATTTCCAAGTTTGACATTGAGTAAAGTATGAAATCTCATGTATTTGGCATCATTCTTTGTTATCGAGATAAGTATCATCCTCCTCTACATTAAAGAGTGGTGGAAGAGTTCTTAACTATCTCCTAACTATAGTCCACCAACTCTTCCACTTTCATGTTGAGTTTTTCCTGGTTATCCTTAATCAAAACAATCTCATCTTCCATCTTATCCCACTTCTCAAACTTGATGGCTAGCTTCTCCACTTTCTCCCACAAGTCATCCCTACTCTCCTTGGGCCATTCAGTAGTTTCCAACTGCGTAATCACCTCCAGATGTTCAATCTTCCTTTTAGCATGATGAAGTTGGGCCAACTGCCATTTCAACATCTGGTTTTGCAGATCAATTGTCTAATAAAGGGTGGCAACCTTGTCCACAAGATGTTTGCAAGAACTATAGTCCTTATTAATATCCCCCTAAATATCAGCATTACCCTTCATCTTTCTGTTGGGAGGCTCAGTAGGGTTACTAATGATGTTGTTCTTCTTTTGGGTAATAAACCTTTTACCTTTGGTTAGGCTATCTTCCTCCCTGCCAGTATTATCAAGCACTATGATATCCTTAACCAAATTCCCATCCTTCTTACCCTTACCTTTACTACTGCTCTATTGGGTAGCAATATCCTTCATAGTAGACTAGGCAACCCCACTGCCAACTGATTCTTTCATACTTGATGAAGAGGGTAAATCATAAAACACACAATAACAAAAATTACACACAAAAAATAGAATGATATTTTATTAATATGGGCAAAACATTACATTACAGAAGCTCAAATATAATCAGAGGATGAATCCCCTATAGGTTGCAACACATTATAGCTCCCTCTCTCAAGACTCTAGAATCTTCAGCCTTCTATAATTCCCAAATCAACTAGGGTTTCTAATTTCCCGCCTTTCTTGACCCAACACCTTCCCCCTTAACTCTACACCCTAAGGGTTCCCAAAAATGGTCATATATAGCCCTTTTTGGAAACCACCAGCTTAATTTCAAAATTTGCATCTCCCTCCAAAAATAGGTCAACTTTGCGGGGCTTTCGATCCGACTGTTAGATTTTCAATTATAATACCTTTTCAGAAAGCTCTCAAAAAGATGATGGAAAGGTAGACTACTTGGGTTTCCCACCAAATTTTGGACCCATCCAGAGCCTCTAAGTGCCTCAAATTTGACTTTAAATATTTCAATAGGATTTTTAGAATTTGAAATTTTAATATCTCACAAATGACAAATAATATTGAAGTGATTTCTTCACCATTAGCTTCAATTCACCATTCTAGAGGTCCATGCAAGATTTTGTATCCAACCGTGCACAAATGCAAACTTACTAAAAATAGTAACCCTACCAAATTTAGCCCTTATTGAGAAGAAACAACACTTTCTTTTTGTTGATGCAAGATTTCTCTTACACCTTGGATGCTCCTACATCAGACACCTGAGGTAATTTGAAAAGTGACCCTGTCACTTCTCATGAGTTAGAGGGAAACCAAAACGATTAATCTTAGTCTCAAATAACCATGATGAATCTTCAACAGGCCTTCCTTTCCATTTCACCAAGTATTATGTATACTACCTGTTTCTTGTACTCTTACCCACATGGCTATCCAGAATGCCCTCTATCTCCCCCTTCTCTGAAGTAGATGCTGGAATGTCCCACTGTGTTCCTTTATCAAGTCCATCATCATGATACTCTGTCAAACTTGAAATGTTGAACACTGGTGAAATATTGATGTCATCAGGCAACTCTACCTCAAATGCATTTCCTAAATCGTGCTTCTTCAGGATTCTACATGGTCCAAATTTCCTCATCTTCAGCTTATTATATGTACCAACTAGAAATCTTTCTTTTCTCAAGTGAACCACGACTTCATCACCCTCCTGAAACTCCTTAGGTCTCCTCTTCTGATCTGCCTTAGCCTTATAGTGAGAATTCATCTTATGGATATGCTTTCTTACCTCTTCATGCAAATTGTTCATGTGCTCAGCAAAATTTTTAGCTTTGGCACTACTCTTCTCCCCCTTGTCCATCCTCCTTAATTCGGAAGTAGTTCTTGGGCTACTCCCATACACAACCTAGAATGGAGATTTACCTGTGCTCCTATTGACAAAATTGTTGTAAGCAAATTCTGCATGTGGCAAAATCAAATCCCATCCCTTGGGCTTATCTCCTACTAAGCATTGTAGCAGGTTACCCAAACTCCTATTCACCACTTCTGTCTATCCATCAGTCTGTGGATGGTGTGCAGAACTAAACTTCAAATCTGTCTTGAACTTCTTCCAAAATGTCCTCCAAAAATAACCAACAAACTTGGTATCTCGATCTAAAACTATGCTCTTAGGTAGACCGTGTAGTCTCACCACCTCCCTGAAAAATAACTCTGCAATATGAATAGCATCATTAGTCTTCTTGCAAGGAATAAAATGGGCCATCTTTGAGAATCTGTCCACCACCACAAAAATGGAATCATGTCCTCTCTGTGTCCTTGGTAAACCAAGAACAAAATCCATACTAATATCATCCCATGGCTTCTCTGGTATAGGTAATGGCTGATATAGCTATGTATTCTAACTTGTTCCTTTTGCCATCTGACACACTTTGCAACTTTGCACAAATTTTCTCACATCTTGATGCAATTGTGGCTGGTAATTATGTTCACCAACAATAGCAATGGTCTTATCTCGACCAAAGTGTCCAGCTAATCCTCCACTATGCTTCTCCTTAATCAGGTTTTCTCTCATGGAACTCCTCGGAATGCACAACTGGCTTCCTCTAAACAACATGCCATCTTGGATTATGAAATCCAACCATTTTATCCTATTCAAAGTAACAGGTTCCAGACAAGCTTTCTAGGCCTCTGCAAAATCTAGATCTTCAGGATACAAACTTTTGAGTTCATCAAACCCAACAACCTCTATCTTCATTTCTGTCAACAAATTTTGCCTTCTGCTCAAGGCATCTGCAACTTTGTTGGACTTCCCACTCCTATGCTTCAAAACAAAAGTATAACTCTGCAAAACTCAACCCATTTTAAGAGCCTTTGATTTAACTTCCCTTGACTATTAAGATATTGCAAAGCCTGATGATCAGTATATAAAACAAACTCTTTTAGCAACAAATAATGTCTCCATTTCTTCAAAGCCTAAACTATTGCATAAAACTCCTGATCATAAACATAATACTTTTTCTTGGCATCATTAAGCTTCTCACTAAAATAGGCAATGGACTTACCTTCTTGACTCAGAATAGCTCCTATACCACTACCACTAGCATCACAATCTACTTAAAATACCTTATTGAAATCTGGAAGTGCCAAAACAGGTTGTTCTATGACTTTCTACTTCAATGTATCAAAGCTCTTGTCTACTCCTTTAGTCCATCTAAACTCTTTTCTATCCCCTCTCATTGTCTCAGTTAGGGGTGCACAAATCCTGCTAAAATTCTTGATAAACTTTTTATAAAAACTTGCCAAACCATGAAAAGATCTTACCTCGGAAGCACTCCTTGGCATAGGCCATTCAATGATAGCCCTCACCTTCTCTGGGTCCATCTTAAGACCTTCCTCTGAGACAACAAATCTCAGGTATACCAACTCCTTCTTTGCAAAACTACATTTCTTTAGATTGATCAACAACTTCTCCTCCCTCGGCTTCTCTAAAACTCTTCTGATATGCATCAAATGCTCATCCCAAGTCTTACTGAATATCAAAATGTCATCTAAATAAACAATAACAAAACTTCCCAAAAATTCTTTCAGTACCTCATTCATGAGCCGCATGAATGTGCTCGATGCATTGGTTAGCCCAAATAGCATGACTAACCACTCATACAAACCCTCCTTTGTCTTGAAGGTTGTCTTCCATTCATCTCCTTCTCTGATTCGAATCTGGTGATACCCACTCTTTAGATCAATCTTCGTGAAGTACTTGGCTCCACTCAAACAATCTATTATGTCATCCATTATGGGCAATAGAAATATGTACTTGATTGTGATCTTGTTGATAGCTCAGGAATTTGTACACATCCTCCACTCTCCATCTTTCTTTGGTGCTAGTATAGGTACCGTACATGGACTTAGGCTCTCCCTTATCAGTCCCTTCCTTAACAACTCTTGAACTTGTCTGTTCAACTCTTCATTCCCTGTTGGAGTCATTCTGTGGGCTACCTTATTTGGCAAACTAGCTCCTGGTATCAAATCCATTTGATGACTTATCTTCCTCACTGGTGGTAAACCTTTTGGTACATTATCAGAGACAATATCTTGAAATTCTTCGAACATTTCTAAGACTTCTGCTGGTACATTTTCACATTTCTCTTGACTAATCTTAGGAATCAATGCAAAGCAATGACGCTCATGCTTCATACCCTCCAAAAACTTTCTACCATCTACCAAGCAAATTCTGGTAGTACTACATACATTTTCTTCCACCTCCTTCAAGGGCTTCAACTTATGACGGAGTCCACCCTTTGTTAGGGAGTATGTGTTTGCACGGTCATCATGGACAGTGCTCCTATCATACTACCATGGCCTCCCCAGTAACATATGACATGCATCCATCGGTGTGATGTCACACAACACCTCATCATGGTAGTCACCAATCTTGAACTTCACTAAACACTACTCATTGACCAAAGCTCTATGGTCCTTCTGCAACCATGCAATCCGGTATGGATGCGGATGCTTTCTTCTTGTCAACTTCAACTTGTCAACCATCTCCTCTGAAACAAGATTATCAGTGCTTCCACTGTCAATAATAATATCACAACACTTACCTTCACATTTGCACCTTGTGCGGAATAAACTCTTCCTCTAATTAGGTTCTTTCTCCTCATTCAACAAAGTTCTTCTGACAACTAGGGTTTCTCCCCTCTCTACATCTTCGAAGCGCTCAGACTGTGCATCTTCATCCACATGTGCAACTCATGCATTACCTTTAGGTCTTCTATTCATCCTTCCTTGATGTTGCGGACACTTGTATGCTCGATGTCCTTCTTCTCCACATTGCAAACATGTTCCTCTAAAACCTCCTCTTCTAGGTCCTTGCCCAAGTCTACCTCTTCCTCTTCCTCTTTGCTCACCATTATTTTGGTCACAACAAAGCGGTAGGTATTATCTCCTCTCTAATTTTGACTGGTTCCAGCTTCTTCACTTTTCTTTGGATCTTCATGTCGGCCTCTATAGGGTCTTCCACTAGTCCTTCTGCCTTGACCTCTTCCCCTTTGCTTGCTTTCAAATCTCTTATTCAGCTTCTCTTCCACCTTCAAGAAAAACTGGTACGCATCTTCTATGGTGGTCATTCTGACCAAGCTCAACTCTTCTTGAATACTTGGCCTCAACCCATTAATGTAACGGGCTACCTTCTCCTTGTTGGCCTCTCCATGGCCTATCCTAATAGTGATCTTATAAAAATCTTTTGTATACTCCTGAACAGACTTGTTACCTTGCTTCAATCCTTGCAGCTTCTTCAGCAACTCCATCTCATAGTCCACAAGAATGAACTGCTTCTTCAATTTCTCCACCATCCAATACCATCTGGTAATCTTTGCTTTTCCTCTTCTATTTCTCTCTAACTAGACCTCCTTCCACCAAATACTGGCATGCCCTTCAACTTTGTCTTTGCAAACTTGACCCGTTCTGGGTCTTCCACATCTTAATACTCAAAATACTCCTCCATATGATTGATCCAATCAATAAGTTGTTCCGGATTCAAATCTCTAGAATAGGTAGAAACTTCAATCCTAGGCCTCTTTCCAATCTTTGAAATGGCCCTCAACAACCTAACTTCTGCAAGATCTCCCGTAGCTTCTTGTTCTTCCTCAAATAGCTCTTCTTCAGCTTCATCTTCGCTTTCCTCTCTCCTTCTTGGCTTGAACCCTCTTCATAGCTCCTCTTGCAATGCATCAATTTGTCTTTGCAAGGCTCTAAAACCCTCTTCCATCAAAGCATTCCTCCCACCACAGTTTCTTCGTGGAGACATCTTGATCTCTGCAGCAAACCCACAACCTCAAGGCCTGGTGCAAACTACCTTACAGTCGGTGATCTGTCTACACACTCAGGAACCCTTGCTCTGATACCACTTGATGAAGGGGGTAAATCATAAAACACACAATAACAGAAATTGCACACAGAAAATAGAATGATATTTTATTAATATGGGCAAAACATTACATTACAGAAACTCAAATACAATCAGAGGATGAATCCCCTACATGCTGCAACACATTACAGCTCCCTCTCTCAAGACTCTAGAATCTTCAGCCTTCTATAATCCCCAAATCAACTAGGGTTTCTAATTTCCCACCTTTCTTGACTCTACACCTTCCCCCTTAACTCTACTACCCTAAGGGTTCCCAAAAATGGTCATATATAGCCCTTTTTGGTGACCACCAACTTAATTTCAAAATTTGCATCTCCCTCCAAAAATAGGTCAACTTCGCGGGGCCATAACTTTCGATCCGACTGTTGGATTTTCAATTATAATACCTTTTCGGAAAGCTCTCAAAAAGATGATGGTGCATAATTTATATTAAAAGGTAGACTGCTTGGGTTTCCCACCAAATTTCAGGCCCATCTGGAGCCTTTAAGTGCCTCAAATTTGACTTTGAATATTTCAATAGGATTTTTTGAATTTGAAATTTTAATATTTCACAAATGACAAATGATATTGAAGTGATTTCTTCACTATTAGCTTCAATTCACCATTTTGGAGGTCCATGCAAGATTTTGTATCCAACCATGTACAAATGCAAACTTACTAAAAATAATAACCCTACCAAATTTAGCCCTTATTGAAAAGAAACAACACATTTTTTTTTGGTTGATGCAAGATTGCTCTTACACCCTAAATGCTCCTGCATCAATACTTCTCAGGTGAGGCCTACTATGTGGCTCATTATCAATAGTCCTAATATTAGGAGCAAGATCGTTCCTGCTTATTAGCTTCATCAGCACCGTATTCTCAGTAGGGGTATTAAGGGGTTTTTCTATAGTTTTGGTCGTATAGTCCTTGACCACACCCTTTCCCTTGGTGTTAATAGTAGTTTGAGGAGTCTTAGCAGAGTCATGTTTATAGGAACAGGCCCCACTACCCTGCCCTATTTGTTTAGTAGAATCAGTGGGGCACCCCGAAGCCAAAGTTTCCTTGTTCTTGCCCTGAGTGGAACACTCAACTCTCCCTAGGGTTTGTCTATTATCAACCAATTTACTACCTCTTGAATTCTTGCTAGTGATATTAGGGATGTGTTCAATCAATTGGGGATTGGAAATTCTAGGTCTAAAAGCAAGGGCAGAGGTTAAAGAAAGTTCAAATTTGTATAGGGCATATATGAGGATCTGATGCAAGGGAAGGATCTTGTCACTAAGAAGAACCTTTTGGACTGAATCTTCCAGGGACATGAAAATCCAGTAAGGGAAATTGATCTTAATATCATGGCAGAAATGATTCAGTAAAGGAAAACAAAAGGCATGGAATCTCTTGTATCTCCCATCTAAAGTGACATACCTCATGAGGACTTCAGCGACATCCTTCCAGACCTTGGGAAGCTCCTCTCTATAAAGCCATTTTGAAGCCTGCTCACACTTTGCCCTTCCTACAGAAATTTCTTCATATCCTCACTGTAATTCTCCTTAACCTTCTTGGGAATTCTCTCCCCCTCCATTCTGAGACCAATGACCTCGGAAATCAATTCCTCTATAACTATAAATGAAATGCCCCTAATGTAAACAACCCCATCTTTCCAAGAGTCGGCGAATTCTCTGCAAAGAATAGTATCAAAGCCATTCATGGCTTCAATGTAGATGGTGAAATTGCCATGCTACAAAATACCCCACAATTCCTCATCTTCCTTGAGCTTCTCATGTTGAGTGGGTTCTATTTGCGTAAGGTCACCTCTCATATTGCATTGCTCAAAGCAATAGCCACTCCTGCAATCTCTGAAGAAGACAATGTGAAGAATAATCCAGAACGAGATGTGTCTTAACTGAAAGATGGAAGGTTTGAAGCCTATCGGCATATGGTTGTCGCTTGTCAAGTCTCTGTATTGATTCGTGTGACTAGTCCCCTGCTCAGTCAGGGCATACCCTTCATTAATTCGCAATGGTTTGATCATTATGAATGAGATCGTGTAGCTTCTCCGGGATGTCATCTCCAAGTTTCCACTTTAAAATATCATTGATTTTGCATCTGATATTAGGTAAAGCATCAGCTTTAGTGTTGCCTTCACTAAAAATGTGATGAATCTCCACTTTATTCATGTCCCTTAATTTAATTTTGCATAAATTGATGATATCCATGATCATCCAACTAGGAGTAGCCTTGTATCTTATCATGCCTTGGAGTCCCCTTCCACTATCAAATTCCTGATCCCTAGATCTTTGGCCAAATAGATCCCTTGATAAGTCACATACGCCTCGGCAAAATTATTGGTTTGAATCCCCAAATTCCCTACATAAGTGCCCAAGACTCTGCCCTTGCTATTTCTTATTATTGCACCCCCTCCTGCCTGACCCAAGTTCCCCTTAGAAGCCCCATCAAAGTTGAGTTTAGACCATCCAATATCAGGGGGCCCATTTGGTGTTCATTCTTCTGGTAATCTTGCTAAAATAAGGAAGAGCGAGCTTCTCAGGTAGCCCCCAAGTCAAAGCTATCTTACTTTGCAATTCAGTGGGGTTATGATTTAGAGCTTTGAGGTTTGAGACCTTAATGTTTTTTGTTATTTTCTGGTTGATGATTTCAGCTGTGGCATTCCATATCCTCTTTTCCTCCCTGAAAATCCTATTATTTCTTTCTCCCCATATTCCCCAACTGATATAGAGTAAGGATTGCCACCACAGTTCCTTGATTAGGGGGTGTTTATAAGGGGAGAACCAACTCTTGTTGTTCTTCTTTATATTACTCTGCCATGACCAATGCAGTTGGAATTTGCTCATAATTTTTTGTCTGATGTTCCAGGCATAGTCACAGTGGAATAGCATATGGTCTATGCTCTCTTCGGCCCACTCACAAAGCACACACTTATTAGCCATTTGGCCTTGCCATTACATTGTTATATCATGATACTTAGAACTTATTCATTAAACTTACATTGTTATCTCATGCTTCCTAGATCTTACTTATTGATTTCATATTGCTATATCATGCTTACTAGAGCTTACATATTGTTCCTACTATGATACATCATGCTTACATTGACATATTATGCTAATTAGAGATTATACTTTGGCCTATATTTTGGTACATATTACTCCCTATAGTTGCTTGTTACATTGTCATATCATGCTTCTAGAGCTTTACAATTTGATCCCACATTACCATATTCCATTTTTTGAGTCACACTTAGTTTGGGGAAGCATCATAACTTCCCCCCATGACATATTGAGCTTACTTTGTCACATTCTTTACACTTGGGGGGAAGATCATGATTTTCCCTTTATTCCTTACATGATCCTATTATGACATATTTAGCATTTATGCGTGGGGGGCATCATGTCTTCTTGCTTCCTATATGACCTTTACACTAGGGGCACTACACTAAGTGCTCTCCTTTCTATCACATTTGAGAGAAACATGCTTCCCTCTTTTACACATTGTGCCTACTATTGCTATACCTTATGACATATTTAGCATTTACACATGGGGGCATCGTGTCTTCCTCCTTCTTATATGACCTTTACACTAGGGGTACTACACTAAGTGCTCTCCTTTCTATCACATTTGAGAGAAACATGCTTCCCTCTTTTACACATTGTGCCTACTATTACTATACCTTGGGGACTTGCCCCATCATTTCAGTTTTACATCTAGTTGTAGACTTGTGCCCCTTATCATGGTTTTATGCCTTATTTTGGGCCCTTGACCATAGTTTTGATTCCATACCATAATTTCTATTTATATTACCACTATGGACCCATTGCCTTACCTAACTTTCTGTGCTCGTGCTTTTGTATGCAAGGGAATATGCCTATCTTAGTGCCTTTTATACTTACATGCGCTTTTTGGTCATTAGGGGTTGCATCACCATTCTATTTCCCATTTTGGGGGTAACCTTACCTTCCTTGATTATATCTCCAGCCCATGTGCTTAAACAATGCATTCTTTACACTTATTGTTTTATGATTAAACTGCTATATTATTTGATACTTATATGATTACATAATTAGATCCTCATATACTTACATGATTACATGCTTACATTACATTTACTTTTCATGTAATGTTTTTCCCTTTCGACAATTCCTTGTATCATATGGATACAACCAGTTGTCCGGGATGGGGGGCATATCCTATAATTAACATTCCTATTTTAAGATATGTAGATAGATATAGGTGCTTATAGAGACTCATCTTATGGAGAAAGACATAAACAAAAGGCAAACATAAATGACCATATCCTTGTAGGGTCTATTACTTTATATGGACCCAATAGCAATATCTTTTAAGTTTTTGGATATTTACTTTACATACATGTTTAGGAGTGATGCATACTTTGAGATACATGATCATTTTAAAATTCACAAGCACCTCAAAATAGGGGCAAAATGTAATGGTGAATACATATCCATGTCATTTCCCATTTAGTTTTATGCCTACTTTGAGGTAATGTCTAAATGCATGTACATAGTGATAAATTGGGATGATCTTGTATGAAGTTGGGCTCATTCTCATAGCCTTGTTATCTATTTACACATACACATATTCCTATTATATAAAAATTTATACACATGCTCTTATGAATTTGTCTTATCCACCTACTTATTACACTTGTCTATGCATATACTTGCATTTAATCACTTGCCGCCTAGATTTGACCATTATTTTGTTCTAGTTAAAGTATATGGTTGATCCAAAATTTGGTTTGGATATTTAGATAGGGTTTGGTTGTATAGTTAGACACATGCTACAAGTACACTTGTAGTAAAGTGAAGGTCACTTGGATGAATCAAAGAGTATTTTGTATTGTTGTAAGTCCACTTGTAGAAAAAGAAAAATCTCTTTAAAATTGTTTGCAGTTGAATTAGTAAAATGCTACAATTCATTTGGAAAAATCTTTTGTTGAGGTTGTTTTCTTTAAGCGATCTATATTGCTTTCAACATTGTTTTGAATTTTGGGAATGTGGATAGTGAATATATGGTTGGAGTTTGGGTGTAATGTTGTCTTGGTGGTGGTCCAAAAAAATAGGTCATGGAGTCTTAGAGTTGATTATCCATCTATATGCTTGAGGATGTTGAGGTAGAGGGCTCTCAACGTGATTTGTCTCTTATTAGTAGCTAATTGACTTTGCCTAGACACATTTTGTTTGCTCATGTGGGGTCATTTTATGGAAACAATGATTATATAGGTTGGTAGATTATTCAACTACTAGAGGTCACATTATTAACATTTATTAGGGGAAGCAATGCTTCTAATCTTTGTTGGTAGTTGTTGAGCTTGGGAGGATGGTTGTTTGGGTGGCAATGTGGATGAGTGTGTAGTTGGATAATTGCAAATGTGCAATCATTCACATTCCAATGCAACCATTCTTCCCCCTTGTGTTGTGTGGCTAAATAAGGGATAAAAGACAAACATTAAGTCAATTTGAAGGTTCAGTTGACTCAAGAAGTGGCTCCCATTATTGATTTGATCAAAAAGAAGGTATTTGTAGAGTTATTGTATTTGTAAGAGTGGAGTGGACACAAATAAGTGTGAAGGTTTCATTGTACCACTCCAAAAGACCATTGAAATGACATAGTACTCCATGTATTGACAATAGATAATGATGGGATGTTGAATGCATACCCTTCCTAGATTTTTTCACCCTTTTTTAGGTTTTCGCCAAATGAATCTTTGTGTCATGTGATCTATTTTTTGTGTCAATGTGCTCCATTAATTATTGTTTCCCTTCTTGTTATTCAAATTTCATATTGTTGCAAGTGATTTAATCCTCTTAAGAGTAGCTCCTAAGAGTTGTGAGGAAGAGTTAATCTAGGAATCCATACTTGATGTGTTATTCAAGTTATCAACCCAGTGGTTTATGGATCAAGTGGTATGAGAGATATAAGTTATTGGTTGTTGAGTAGGGTTGTGGGTAGTTTGTGCCAACTGCAAGGTCAAGTGATACTGATAACCTAGTTCCTTACGAATCCAAAATTGGAACAAGGTAGTGGAATAGAGTTGTAAGAGCAATGGCTAAAGAAGGAAAGGAGAAAGGTGAGATCTATTTTAAAATAATTGAAGAATATGTAGCTAGGATCTCTATTTCAATGGGGAAGGTAGACCGTATTGAAAGCTTCATGCAATATTTAGCTGAGAAAATGAGAATACTTAAGCATGAGGAAGAAGAAGAACTAGTGAAATTTAAACTAGAACAAGGAGAGTTTTCCCACATAGAGTGTATTTAAGATTGAAGATAATATTAAAATGCAATAGTATGAGGAAGTTATTAGTGCTAAGAAGTTGAAGTGGATATCCTAAATGGAGGTCTACTTTAGTCTTCATCATCTTACTCCTCACCAACAAATTTCTTTTACTAGGGTCAACTTATCAGGCTATGCTCTCACATGGTATGAGAGTTATGCATTATACCTTGATTGTCAAAAGGTCCCTCCCATTTCAAAGTGGATGACTTCAAGAAACTTCTGAAAAAAGTAATTTCATCCCATTTTTTATGAAGAAGATTGAGTTATAAAATGGAATTATTTCTAGTAGCATTAAAGACAATGTACCAAAATATACCAGTGCATTCCAAAAAGGGTAGTACAATTGGGTGGAGATGTCATGGAGAAAGATGTGTTGATGAAGTATATAGGTGGGTTGTTTGGATACCTAAAGACATTGGTTCTCATGGAATATAGTCAAGATATTGATAAGGCATGTGTGCAGGTCCACTAGTTGAGTTGGACAAGAAAAAAATGTCTTTGTTCAATAATAAAAACAAAGAAAAGGGACAACAACAAGGAGGTATGAAGAATAGAGAGAAATACAAGGGAAAGTCAAAGAAAAATTATAATGCAATAGTCCAAAAGGAAAAAGGTAAGAACAAATCAAAGTATCAATGTGCCCGGATTGTGGAAAAAAAGGGAAAATGGAAGAGAAATGTTGGAAGCTTCATCTAGATTTAAAACCATCTTAGAGAAATCAAAAAAAGAATGCCAATACTATTGTGATGAATAAAGGGAAAGAGATATGATGATATTCTAATTTGGATTAGATGATCTCTTGTGTTGTGCATATAGAGACATGTGGTGGATGAAAGCTCTAAATCAAAATAATAATAAGAGATGGTGATGATCTTCCTATTAAAATTAACGAGGATAAAAAATTAGACTCTCTCTTCGATGCCTACTCTCAAGCCAATTTAATATCCTAGAGCTTAGTAAATGAATTGGGGCTGAAAGTAATGGATCAATTATATCCATGTGCTTTGGGTTGGTTGAATGATGAAGTGGAAATCATGGTGAAGAAGCAGTGCAAGGTCAAGTTTTGTATAGATTTTGATTATAAGGATGAAGTGTTAGTGGATGTAGTTTCATTAGATGTCTGTGGAGTGATTTTGGCAATCCATATTTGTATCTTCTAAGGGATGCTACATATGGAGGAAGCCTAATCATTATAGACTAGTTTTAAATGGAATGTCATACACCTTGGATGTAGCTGAGAAGAAGACATAGATTACCATGGCTTCTATAATAAGAGAAAAGAAATTGATCAAGACTAGTGGAAAGTTTGCTTTATTGATGTTGAGAGGCAAAGGAAAAAAAACGGGTGGAACTAAAGGGACTACATGGACATTATACTCATCAAGGATAGTACGGTGTGACCAATTTGGTGAGAATATTTTCAAAATTATTTGCATCTAAAACCTAAGTGGTTGCCCCCAAAGAGAGCCATAGAACATGAGATCTAATTGTTATAAGAGTGTCCTTTATCAAAATTGGGGTTGTACAAGTAGAGTGTTATTGAAGCACAAGAAGTCAAAGAGTATCTCAAGAATTTGTTGGAACAAAGGGTAATTAGAAATAGTACCTCTCCATGTGAATCTCCCATTGTCATTGTGTTGAAAGATGGGATAGGGCAGATGCGCATAGATTATTAGGAACTGAACAAGATAACCATGAAGATTTGGTATCCATTTCCTTTAATTGATGATCTACTAGATCAATCACATTGTGCCAAATACTTTATAAAATTGAGCCTTAAATATGGAAAGCATCAAGTGAGGGTCAAGCAAGAGGATGTGTGGAGATAAGGGGACTAGATGGACTACATGGAAAACAAAAATGGGTGGAGCTAAAGGGACTACATGGACATTATACTCATCAAGGATAGCAGGGTGTGACCTATTTGGTGAGAATATTTTTAGAGTTATTTGTAGAACCTTAGGACTTTCCAATTGTTATCAAAGTGTCCTTTATCAAATTTTGGGTTGTATAGGTAGAGTGTTATTGAAGCACATTAAGTCAAAGAGTAGCTCAAGAAGCTGTTGGAACAAGAGGTAATTAGAACTAGTACCTCTCCATGTGAATTTGTCATTGTGTTGAAGAAAGATGGGATGCAATAGATGTGCATAAATTATTATGGACTAAACAAGATAACCATGAAGAATTGGTATATATTGCCCTTAATTGATAATATATTAGATCAGTTACATCATGCCAAATACTTTATGAAATTGGTCCTTAAATATGGAAAACACCAAGTGAGGGTCAAGGAAGAGGATGTGTGGTAGATAGCCTTCAAAACATGCCTAGGGTCTCTTTGAGTGGTTGGTGTTGGCAAGAGACACTATCTTGATGATTGAATGTTGTCATTGATGGCAACAAAGGAAAGAGACTGCACCGGTATGACAAAGAGACTTTACTCCGAAAGGAGAAATAACTAAGTATAAATAGTATACATTATACAGAGTAAGTAACAATGTTTGGGATGGTATGCCTCCGCAGTAAAAGATCAGTACATGTGGATCATGTATGTTGTTCATAACTATTTAGTGATGATTTGTTATAGTGCTCAAGTCTTGACTTCCTCTGGAAGTCACATGGTAAAATACTTAAGTCTGGGTAAACACAGTTAAGTCAGGAACAGTGTACATTGCTAGAGAAAAGGGTCCGTATTCCTCCGCAGTTGTATATTTTGTTTTGCGGTTCTGGAGATATGCTAAGAGATCTAGAATGATTGTTGGTTATGCATCTTAGAGTCTCATATGGTCCGCAGTGGGAATTATGATGTGACAGATGAGTTGATCAAGTATACTCTTAAGGAATAAGCTGACAGACATGTTAGATTCTTATGCGGAGAAGTTATATTGTCTGAATAGTCAATCTAAGTGATGGTATGATTGAAGCTGACCTATGTGAATACTTTTGTATGTTTGTTTAAGTCCGCATTGCAAATTGTATACAAGTTCAAGCCGAAAAGATGTAGTATTTGTGTACACGGTTTATGTTTTGCTTGCTGACCTGATTATGAGATCAATCTTGTAGTGAATATATATACCCGATGGAATTTGATGATGGTGTGTGTTGTTGAAGTAGTTGTGTTGTGTTGTGTGAATTCAAAGGATTATAAGAAGAATGCAGAGAAGAAAGAATTGAACAAGGATAGAAAATAGAGTATATGTAGTTAAGTTGAGAAATAGGGCAAAATAAATGAAGACCTTTGAATCTGTATATTGAACCTTTAATGGAACTGTGATCTAGCATGTGGTGGATGCATCAAAAACAATTCATCTTCCGGCAGTGAGCCAATTCTTCTTATTTCTTCTTTTCTCTTGGCAGTGATCCTTTGTGCAGTGAGCACTTCTTCATAGGGTAGTAAGCCCTGGGCAGTGAGCCCTAAGGCAATGAGCCCTAAGGTAGTGAGCTTTCTTGTAATTCAGTATTGATCTATCATAATATATTGTGAGCTAACACTCACCGTGGTTTTTCCCTTTTTAGGTTTTCCACGTAAAAATCCCCGTGTCCATGTGTTATGTCTTTATGGTTGTTGTTCTTAGGCTGATTCTTCTTTCATGTTATTGAGTTTAGAAATTGGATTAATAAACTTGTTAAGAAGTGGTTTTGTGGAATACTGATTCACCCCGCCCCCCTCTCAGTATTCCTTATATGCAACAATTGGTTCTTCCATTTAGGATGTGTAACACACTAGCTACCTTCATGCACCTCATGAACAAGATATTGAAACCATTAACTAACTCTTGTGTTGTTTATCAAAATGACATATTGATATTCAAGAGGTCATATGAAGAGCACCTATCCCATCTTGAAAAGGTGTTTAATATCTTAAGGGAGAACAAATTGTTATTGAATGGTGAGAAATGAGAGTCTGCTAAAACCTCTTTAGTGTTCTTTTGTCATGTGGTGGGTGATTGAGAGATAAGGATAGATACATCAAAGGTTGGGGAAATAGTTAATTAGCCAAATCCTACTACCAAGAGTGAGACACTAATTTTTGTAGGTGCAACCTAATACCTCCATAAATTTGTGAAAAACTTCTCATATATTTTTTGCCTCATTGCATGAAGTCATGAAAAAGGGAAGAATGTTTTGTTGATGGAAATAGATAGTAGCATGCATTTGAGGAGTTAAAGAAGATAAGCACAACATTGATCCTTACTTTACCTAATGTACAATCAACTATTGAGGTAGAGACCCAGATGCCAATGATTATGCAATGGGTGTAGTACTATGGGGAGGTAGCCCATATGTTATCATTCAAAAACATTCAGATGGCCTACATTGAACTAAAGTACCTATAACAAGGAATTATATTCTTTGGTTTCCATAGTGAAGAAGTAGAAACACCTTGGAAACATTATCTCATGGGAAAGGTGATCATGGTGCACATTAGGAATAAGACCTTTTAATACTTGTAAGAACAAAAAAATTACAGTAGCTAGGCATTGCAAATGGATGGGATTCCTTTAGTAGTTCCATCTCAAGGCCAACTATAAGAATGGTATGATGAATAAGGTGGGTGATATTATATTAAGACCACTTTTTGTCTATGGTAAGTAGCTTGACTAAGTTGGAGTGTTTCTTTGGTGAAGTGCATGTAGAAGAGTTTGAGAAAGATGTAGTTTCAATGAGGTATATTAGACTCTATGCAGCAAGAAACATATAGATTTTGAACCTCATCAAGATTACCACCTTCAGGAAGGACTCCTATATAAAGCAAGAAAAATTTGTGTGGACATTTTGGTGTTAATAAGATTGTAAGTAATTTCCAACATTATGTTTATTGGCCAATTTTACAAGCTTATGTTAGGAAGGTTTGTTTGTATTTGTTAGTTGTACAATATGAATAGGGCCAACAATAAAAAATTGGGGCTATCCTAGTCACCATCCATAGCTAAGAGGCCTTGGGAAAACATCTCTATGGATTTTGTTGGAGGTCTCCCAAGAACCGGGGGGCAATCATTTGTAATTGTGGATAGTTTCAGCAAGGTGTGTTGATTGCTTTCAACAAGACAATGATAGGGAGTGATGCAGCAAAGCTTTTTTAATCATGTGTGAATACATTTTTGTATCTTAGAGAGCATCACATTTGATAGAGTTATAGGTTCTTGAGTAAATGTTTGTGCACATTGTGGGAATGAATGGAAGGCAACTCAAATGATCCATCCATTTCATTCTCAAATGGATGGATAAAAGTTGTGAATAGAACATTGGTGCATGCAATTGGTAAGGGGCTATAATTAGACGTATCTCAGGGGTTGGAATGAACATAGTGTATATTCAACACTCATATAATAGGGTCATTCATTATTCATGTAATATTCCACCCTTTAAGGCATGTTTTGGTTTTATGTTGTGCTAAGCCCACTTGATATCTATTTTGGATAGTCAAGTGAAGAGCTAGAAAATGGTGAGTATGAGGTTGATAAAGTTCACAAGTTTATGGAGAAGGTGAGATAGATACACCTCCAAGTTCAAGAGAGACTGAAAGAGTCTCAACTCAAGTACAAGAAGTGTCCTGATTAGCATAAGACAAAAGATAGATTTCATGTTGGTAACATGGTTTGGGTTTACTTGGTATGGTCTATTTTAGATCATTGAGTAGGCATGGTAGATTTTTTTTTGTTAGAAATTTCCAATGTATATATGAAGATATTTTCAATGCAATGTTGATTGTTTATGCTTATTTGAACCTTCTATGTTCGATGAAGAGCTAGAGGATGTAGTTCTTCCTTCATTAGATGATTTTGCACCAAAAGAGATGGATGAACTAGAGGAGGATGTCATTCTTGATAAGAAGGTGAGGTGAACTAGGTGAGGAGAAAATAAAACATGGTTGATTGGTGAAAAAGGCCAATTCTTGAATAAGACAAAGTAGATGTCTCATGAATAGATGGGAAAGAAGTTGCCACATTTAATTGTGCCTTGAGGATTTTACGGAGCAAAAGCCCCTTGGTTAGGGAGGCATGATCTAAAAATTGGTTTCGATATTTGGATTGAATTTTGTTCTATAGTTGAACACATGCTGCAAGTGCACTTTCAACAAAGAGGGCACTTGGATGACTCCAAGAGTATTTGTATTGTGATAAGTCCACTTGCAGCAAAAAAAGAATCCCTTTAGCACTATTGCAGTTAAATTAGTAACATGTAGGTCATTTAGAATACATATTCTAATAAGGTCATTTTGTTTAAATGATCTATATTGCCTTCAACAATGTTTTGAATGCTAGGACTGTGGGCAACAAATATATGGTTGGAGTTTGGGTCTGATGGCATGTTGGTGGTGGTCTAGAATAACACAATGGAGTCTTAAAGACAATTATCATTTATATGTTTGTTGCAAGTCAATTTTGGTCAATTCTACATGTTGGAAGATGTTGAGGTAGAGGGTTTAAAATGAGACTATTTTGTCTCTTATTGGTAGTTAGTTGACTTTTACTAGTTCTATTTTGTATGCTCAAGTGGGGTCATTTTAGGGCATCAAATAGTTATGTGGGTTGGTAGATTGTTGAATTGCTAGAGGCCATGACTGTTGGCATTTTCTATGGCAGGAGACACTTCCAATCATTGTTAGTGGCCATTGGGCTTTAGAGGATAGACGTTTGGTGGTGATGTGGATGAGTGGGTAGTTGGACAATTGCAAATATGTAGTTGTTCCCTTTCCAATGCAATTGTCCATCTCCCCCCTTATGTTGTGTGGCTAGGGAAGGAATAAAAGACAAATAGTGATGGGATGCTAAACATATACCCTTTATAGAAATTTTCACCTTTTTATGGGGTTTTCTATAGATGAATCTTTACATTATGTGATCTATTTTCTTATGTGATCTATTTTCTTGTGTGAATATGCTCTATTAGTTGTTGTTTTTCTTCTTGTTATTTGAATTTCATACTACTACAGGTGATTTAATCCGCTCAAGAGTATTTGCAAAGAGTTGTGAGGAAGAGTTAATCCAAGATTCCCTATTAGATGTGCCACTAAGGTTCTCAACCTAATGTTCGTGAAGGTTATCATGAACTTGTCTCTTTCCAATTTAAGACTCAAAATTGAAATTTGATTGACTTACCCCCTTAATCCTTCTACCTTGAGCTAACTAAACACACTTTTGACACAATTTGATGCTATGTGCTAGTATTAAAGATATTTAATGCATTCATTATAATGATTGATTAATCAATAACGCAATCATTCTAGAGAGCACATCAATAGTGACACACTTCGATCTGGTGCAATAAAAAGAGTAAATAATCTACACATTAGGTATTTGCCTATTGTTTTTTATATTGTTCAATTTCTAAGGACTAATTTAGGTAATAGCTCCTTGTTGCTATGTGATGACAATCCTTGAAGGTATTTTTAAATACTATCAATCCCCAAACTTTTAGAAATGGTAGAGCAAAAGACATTATATTAGGCAAAGTTGCAAGGTAGAACCCTACTAATTATTATGATGAATCTAAAGCACGAGTATAGATCGAGTGTTATGAATTCATCCTAGACTTGCGAACTTGTCCTCTAATAGGGCGGAGAACATTGTTTTTAGGTCTAACATCAAACAAATTCCAAAATCTCAATCTATATAGCAAAAAAAATACAGGGGACCATAGCAGTTAATGGGTAATTTACCTGAATGAATTTGTTTGAGTCTCTCCTCTCTTGAGGAAGGGCCAGCATGAGGAGTGCCAGTGGCAATCACCAGATAATCATACTTTACTTGTTCCCCTGACGCAGTTATCACCGCCTCCTCTGTGGCGCCTGTCACAGCAGACATTATCAGCTTCGCCTTCTTCAAATATTCGCTGTGCAGAAACACTGATCTCTGCCCAACGCTTGGCTCCACCATACACCTTAGTTTCGCATATGGTATTTCAAAATACTCCTTCCTGTCATCAAACAAAATCCATTTCAAAACCCTCCTAAATCAGAAATATATACAAAATCAGAAACATCCTAAGAATTTCTTTCATAACATACGGATCGATAAGCGTGACGTCAGCGTCGTTTTCCAAGGCCTTAGCAGCGTTGGCCCCTGCAATTCCGCCTCCCACAACGACCACCCTCTTTTTCTGCACTGCCGCCATGACAGATATTCACTGTGTATATACTTCCTATCGAATTCGCTAACAATCTAATGGAACTGTATGATGCTTGGGTTTTGCTCTGGGAATCGCAGGGATTTATAGAGACTCAAATTAAAAAAAAAAAAGAATATGGCGTCGAAATCGTCAAGCCATTCACCGATCAAATAGATATTAAAAAACAAAATTTGTTGACTATTGCAGATCCAATTTTGGATTCTCTGGAAGTTGAATTCTTTTTTCTTGTAACAAAGAAATTGGCTAAATTAAGATTAGTTTTTAAAGGCCCAGCTGGCCGATAAATCTACTCAAAGAAACAACTAGAAGCTTCTGTATTGTCGCATACTTCAATTTAAAATAACAGCTTTGAATTTTTCATAGCTGTAATTTGCGTGAATTGTAGGTCTTAGTCATGGAGTCACTTGTATTGAATAATGAGCTTTTTCAATGACTTTGTATACAAGTTAAAAATAAAAAAGATAATAACAATAGGTTTTAGGGGTTTTTGTTCAATACTTATTTTTGTTTTATATTTGTTAAGAAATAAATGATTTTATATAAATAATTTAAGTTATTTAATTTGATGTCAATGATTAAATACAATAAATTTAGATTAAATTAGAGTTGAGATAGATAATTATATTGATAGGCCCTAATTTTATAGTGGTAGGGGAGCAGCATCTCATGTGGTGAAAGAATAGTTGAAAGAAAACTATTTAGAGCTAACATTTATTTTTTAAATATAAAGACCCTAATTTTAAAATAAATAAAATGGAATTAAAGTAGACTAATATATATATAAACATTTTTTGTTGATATCTAATGAGCTTGTATGCATTTTGGTGTTTACAAACACCTTAAGGGAATTTGTTGGATTTCTAGGGTCAAGTTTTCTTAGTTAAGACCCTTAGATTGACTAACTTTACAACTCTTAGTGAAAATATGAAGACAACATACACAAGTGTGTAGGTGGCATGTATGCAATTGAGATTCTTTGTTCATTTATAAAATTGAAGTGTGCACTAAATGTTTTTTTGTTCCCAAAATTTAGCCTTGTCAATTAATAGCACATTGAATGTCTTTAAATACTAAGATATAACAACATGTTGCGCATACATCTATCGAATTGACTCATAATGACTAGTAGGAAGAGGTAGGATAGTTGAAATTTGAATTTGAGGATCATTGTCACACACCACAGATTGATCCCAAATGACATGGAAATGAACTGGTGTATTGAAATGATAATCTCAAGGCAGGGAGTGAATCTATTGAGGTAAGTGCAAATGGGGTGTGATAAATTAGAAGTAAATACTGAATATGTGGGAATAAATGTAGATGGATAGGGATTAGGGCATGGGCCAGGCCTAGCACAAGAGTGTGCCACTTGTCAATATGGAATTGCACTAAAGATGTTGGAATAGGTGTGTTGTACACCTTACATAACATTGGTATTATTTATTTATGTAAAATAAATATTTATTTGTGGTGCATCTTAATTGATGTGTTTAGCCACATTAGATATTTATTTGGGTGCCACTTGTAAATATGTATGTAACATTGGGTTAGATATTTTATGTGTGGGAGACATAAGACAAATATTTAATATTCGTGAAAAATATTTAATTTTGGGGTTTCCATGGTTTTGTGTTTCCATGGTTTTGGGACACATGATTTTCTGCATACAACATCTTGTATCTGTGTGAGCTTGATTCTATAAAAGCAAGCACATGGTTAGTAGTTGGGGTTGTCTTGTTGGCTAGTTGGCTATTGGTTTTGGCTATAGGTTGTGTGAGAAGCTATTATTGTACTAAATTTCTCTTGTGACTGCATTTTGTGAAGCATGGCATGGGATGTGTGGATTCATGCTTAGACACATGGAGGATGCATTGGAGCAGCTTGATGTTTCAAAGGTGTTCATGGAGACTCATGAGAAAGTATTGCAATATCTTATTACTAAATAATACATTTGAATGTGGATACTTTTGGAGGATAGGTTTTTCCCTCTTGAGGGTTTTCTTAGGGTATATCTTGTATTATCTTGTGTTTTTCATTTGATCTTTGCATTATGGTTACTTGTACATGCATCATTTTCTCATTTTAGGTTATGTGGAATTAGTTTGATCAACCTGATAATTCCTAACATTTGGTATCAGAGCCATGTTCATGGTTGAGGGAGGTGTGAGCACCCTAGTGTGCTATAATCCTAGTGTGTGTAGATTTGGTGCAAAGTTGGTGACATGGAAATGCTAGAAAGGATTTGGGACATTACAAGGATTTGTGCAGGTTGTGTTGTAGATTTGGGGTTGTGGGTGTTTTAGTTTTGTTGTGGTTATTATAGATATGAAGGTGAAAAATCTTGGCAAAGGGTTTCAAGATTTTGTGTTTTAGTATGAGGCTTTTAAGGATTAATTTTCGCAAATGACCTCCTGGGACAAAACGAACCTTTCCTTTGAGTCCAGGAGGCTCGAGAGGTGAAGAAAAACATATCAGTTACCCTATTTTGGCCACCATGGCTTGGAAAAAAAAAATTCCGACCTTGCCTAATTCAGTCATACAACCATACAAATCTATAGGTATGTACAGATAAAAACAATTTAAACCCTCCACTAACAAGTTTCTATGGTTTTGAAAAAAATTTGATTGAAAATATTTAAATTTAAAAACTATGGAAAAGTTTTAAGAAATTGTTAAAAAATGTTTTTTTGTCAAGGCTGGGGGGTCTGCAGACCCCTATACCTGCGGCCTACACCTAGTACAGCACGACAGGGGCCTGTCAGCTCCCTGCCCTGTCAGGCTAAGCTGGCAAGGCCTTAGGCCTGCAGCCATGGCCGCCAGTCTAGCAAGGCTCAACTAGCAGGTAAATACCGACACCCCTTGTGGGCTACACAAAAGAAAACAAAGCTAGATTTAAAGCAAAATTATTAAACCCTTTTGAAAACAATTTTAAATCCACAGTCAAAGTCCATGATGACATCAACCTACACGTCACACCACGTCAATAGTGCCACCTCAGCCTATGTTAGCACCCAATCAATAATTGCATTAGTGCCACATCATTTGCTAGCATAATGATGACTTTAGTGCCATGCCAGCTATATGGATAGGTCCCCCATGTGGCCATTTTTAGCCCTCAGGTGGCTTTTTTTCTAGGAGGCATAACTTTCACCCACAATGTCAGATTTTTGACTTTTTATAGGCGTTAAAACAGTCTCTCTGAGCACTATGCAGTGGTATAGGTTTGGTGATCAGATTTTGTTGTTTGTGTCAGAATTTGGTGCCCAAAGCTAGGCATTTCTCTGAGATAGTTTTATGCTCATAACTTTTGCATACAGAATCTGATTTTTGATTTTAGATAGGTGTTGGAGAGCTATTCTTATGTACTACAAATTGGATCATGTAGATTATTAGTTCTGTGTGTAGAGAGATTGGTACTTGTTTGACCACTTGTGGGAGCCTGAGATTTAGGGTGTGATTGTGAGAGCATTCAAATAGTTTTTTGGGCACAAACTTGTGAAAGTGCATGTTTCTATGAGACTATCAACATGGTATAGCAATTTTTCATATTCGATACTTCTAGTTATAGGTTTACATGTGTTTTTAGATTTTGGACTTTGATGGAGACAAGTACATAGGTTGTCTTCTAGTTTGAGGACATGGTTGATACATGTGAGACTTGGACTCTCATTTTAGTGGGAGTTGATTATAGGTACAACGATGACGATGATTACGGTGTCATGGATATGTAGGTACACTTTTGCATTAGCACAACATGATCATGTATGTGGTTGATAGGAATGAGCTCTGATATCTGATTCATGATTACAGGGGGTGTTGTTGTGTATTTTTAGGAGGTTGTTCTTATCTCCTAGATGCTTGATTAGTTCCTTGACTATGGTTACTTGTTTGTGGACTTTTTTGGCAAATCAAATCTAGCATTGATTTGGTGTTTGAGTCTTGGAGTCTACATCTTGTCTTCTTTGATATCTCAGTTTGTAGGTCTAATGTAATGATGAGTTTACATGTTACATTTTTTTAGATCTTCAAGTTATGCAGTTTTTTGGATTAGATACCCCTTGGCTATAGTGGGATGACTCAGATGTGGACTGTCTTTATCCACTAGATTGATTGAGTGTCTATGTAGACTTTGTTATTTGGCCTTGTCTATGGTCATTTGTATATTGCTATGTTGCATCAGGATGAGAGGATGGATGATTAAAGTGCATGGAAAGTCATTTATTGGGACTTATAGCATGTTTATCATAATGTCATGGATAACTTGGATACATGGTTTTATGTGAGATTTTGACAGTGATGATTTTATCTTCTTGGTTTGGAGATTATGGTTTACTTGACCTTTTGGGAGTTGTTGTAGTTACAATGGGATGCCTTGATTGTGTTGGGGCCATGTATAATCTTCATTTAGGAGATGTGATTGGAGATGTTGATCCTTGGTTTAGAGATGTTTCATATTGTGTCTTGATGGACTCTTGATTCTGGATTAGAGTGTTGGCATGATATAGGTTCTCTTGAGACCGGGATGTGTGCATCGGTGCATGTGATCTTCCTTTGAGAAGATGATTATATCATGATGTCATGATGTGTTCTTAGGTTATGTAGATGTGTAGTGGGAGCTTTGGCAATGATCGTGTTGGTTCTTTTGGTATTGAGTACATTGGTCATGTGCTTGGAAGCTTCATGATAGTGCAGTGTTGTATTTGGAGTTTAGCATGGATTGATCATGGAGGTGCTCATGGATACTTGGAGACTTAGGTGAGGTTGGATTTCTCTTGGGATTACAGACACTTGTTGAGATAGTTACTCTTTGGAGGTTTTAGCAAAAAGACCGAGGAGCCTACACCTAGATATGGATGTGGGTTCATTATGGACCTAGAGGAGATTATTCTTGGAGAGAATCATTGTGGCTTGGTGTATCCTAGAGGAGCATTCTCATTATCCACTCTTGGTCTACTTGGTATTTTATCATCTATGAGGTATTGCAGGCATCCTTTTAGATGCATTTTTTTTATGTTTTATCTTCTCATGGTTATGGATCCTGAGCTATGGTTATTGGATCTGGAGGGTTGATTTGAGGGATGTTGGCATGTTTATCTCATTGTTCATATGATTTGATTTATGATGTCCATTATGAGGAGTTTAGGAGATGTGATTGGGTTGATTCCTAGTTTGGAATGGTAATGAGTTTGATCTACCTTGGTTAGAGAGGCTTACATCCATGTTGGTTACATGATGCATATGTTCATTTGATCTATGGGATTGAATGGTTGGGTGTTATTGAGGCTTTTCATTTGGGGTTGTATAGGAGGTCACACTTGACATAGCTTAACACTTTTAGGTGTTGGTAGGACATTATGATTTACAGGTTTTCTCTCTTTGTTTTATGGCTACTTCTTGGAGGTTGATGTTGATATGGTTGGACTTGGTTGAGTTATGATGACATGTTGTGAGAGAGTATGCAGTGATTTATCTTGCATGTGTGGATCATTGTGATTATTCTTGGTACTATATTAGCCACACCTTGGTTTGAGTGTCAGTTGGTAGAATTGGTATGCTTTGATTTATTTTTAGATTTGGCATAACCCATGCAATGGGAGTTCCTAGATGTATGTGTTCTTCATTGATAGGTTTTATACATGGAGCTTGTGATTGCGGTATATGGGTTGGATATGTTGTTGGTATGAGTTTACTGATGTTGTTGGTACCTATGAGGTATGGATGGTTAGATGTATTAGCATATGTTGTGGGTGCTATTTCCAGTCATGTGGGTTTTTTTACCTTTGACAACATCTTGGAGCCTTTGTTATCACTTGGATTTGATGCTTGTATTCTTTTGATTGGTGCATCTTCACCTTGGCATGTTCCTTTTCTTCCATAGGTGGCATGTTGGAGGATGAGAGGAGTTCTTGCTTGAGATGGTGGTTAATTTGATTTTATTGCAGAATCATATCTTAATGTAGCACGAGAACATGTTGGAGATTCAGGTGGCTTCATGTTTGCCTATGATGATGTATTTCATTGATTGACCCTTATGCAATATATACAACAAGTGGGAGAATGTTGGAATAGGTGTGTTGTACACCTTGCATAACACTGGTAATATTTAATTATGTAAAATAAATATTTATTTGTAGTGCATCTTAATTGATGTGTTTAACTACATTAGATATTTATTTGGGTGCCACTTGTAAATGTTGTATATAACATTAGGTTAGATATTTTATGTGTGGGAGACATAAGACAAATATTTAATATTTGTGGAAAATATTTAATTTTGGGGTCAATAGTTTTGTGTTCCCATGGTTTTGGGATACATGGTTTTCTCCATACTACATCTTGTATTTGTGTGAGTTTGATTCTATAAAAACAAGCACATGGTTAGTAGTCTGGGTTGGCTTGTTGGCTAGTTGGTTGTTGGTTTTGGTTGTAGTTTGTGTGAGAGGTTGTCATTGTATTGATTTTTTATTGTGAGTACATTTTGTGAAGCATGGCATGGGATGTGTAGATTCATGCTTGGGCACATGGAGGATGCATTAGAGGAGCTTGATGTTTCAGAGGCGTTCATGGAGACTCATGAGAATGTACAATAATATCTTATTAATAAATAATACATTTGAGTATGGATACTTTTAGAGGCTAGATTTTTCCCTCTTGAGGGTTTTATTAGGGTATATCTTGTGTTATCTTGTATTTTTCATTTGATCTTTGCATTATGGTTACTTGTATGCATCATTTCCTCATTTTGGGTTATGTGGAATTGGTTTGATTGAAACCTATAATTTTCTCCTTGTAATGTCCCAAATCCTTTCCAGCATTGTCATAGCACCAACTTTGCATCAAATATAGACACATGGGTTATAGCACACCAGGGAGCTCACACCTCCTTCAACCATGAACATGGATCTGATACCAAATGTTAGGAATTATCAGGTTGATCAAACCAATTACACATAGCCCAAAAGGATAAAATGATACATACAAGTAACCATAATGTAAAGATCAAATGAGAAACATAAGATAACACAAGATATACCCTGGGAAAACCATCAAGAGTGGTGTAGTTAGGGTAGGAGGGTTCACAAAATGAACTGTTTAAACCGTGCAGCAAGAGTAAACACAACAGAAACAACTCAAGAAAATGGAACAAATGCAGATTCAGTCATTCAGTATATCATAGAATTCAAATACAATCTGGCTGATAACATGCGGGCTTACAATTAGGGCTCACAGGCTTGATTACATACATGTGCAAGATAAAGCTTTAAAGCTCCTTCGTACAAAATCTAAACTATAGAATATGAATCAATCGTTAACTTCTTAACTACTTCCTAGGGATCTATTACATCAATATATATCATCTCTAGACCAACAGATTCCTCTGCGTTGGCTAAGGAAGATCACAAACTCTAATGAAGAGTTGTAATGTGTTCACATATAGGTCAGACCTAAATGCATAGAACACTTCGTCAAATGAATGGAACAATGTGCGGACCCTCGAGGAAGGTTAGCCATGAACAACAGGACATTGAATGATGTGTCATTGAGATCCGTAAGTCAAGGAACGATCCGCAAGCTTTCTCCTTCAGCTGATTGTCAGGAACTGTTACAATTCTCTGCTCTGAGAAAATAGTTTAACCTTTTGATAGCGATAACTTTCTGGTAACTGATCCAAATGCTCTAAATTCTTGATATGATGTAGATGAATGAATGTAGATGCTAAATCCAGATCCGCAAGATGTGAATTGCCAAAACTGGACCACATGCTGAAACTACTTCTGACTAAACTAGAAAATGAAAGAACTAAAATGTAAACAAACTAAAATGCAAATATTTTTGGTTTGATGCAAGATTACTCTTGAACCAGGGATGCTCCTACATCATACATCCGAGGTTATTGAAAAAGTGAGTCCCTCACTTTGCTAGGGCTAGGGGAGAACCAAGACAGTCCACCTCAGCCTGAGAAATCCAAGATGAATCTTCTATCGATCTACCTTTCCATTTCACAAGATATTCTTTGTATTGTCTTCCTCTAGTGTTGCATCCCACTCTGCTGTCCAAGATGTCTTCTATCTGCTTTGGTGCTTGTTGTGGTAACTGCTTCTTCAAGTCTTCTTACATGCTGTCACTAAACTCTGCTTCATGCTACTGATATAGCTCTGCAATATTGAAAATAGGTGAGATACCCAATGTCTTCGGTAACTCCACTTTATATGCATTTCTTGAATCAAATTTTCTGAGTATCCTACAAGGTCCAAATTTCTTCATCTTCAACTTGTTATATGTCCCAACTAGAAATCTTTATTTTCTCAAGTACACCATTACTTCATCTCCCACTTCAAATTCCTTATGTCTTCTCTTCTCATCAGCCTTCTCTTTGTACTTACTATTCATATCATCCAAATGCTTCTTCACTTGATTATGTATTGTCTTCATATGATCTACAAATTCTTCTGCCTTTGTACTCCTTTTTTCCTCTATACTAATGTCTCTCAATTCTACAACTCCTCTAGGGTTCACTCTGGTAACAATCTCAAAAGGTGTTCTTTTGGTACTCCTATTTACTGAATTATTATATGCAAACTCTACTTGTGAAAGAGTCAAATCCCAACATCCGGCTTTCTCTCCAACCAAACATCTCAACAAGTTTCCCAAACTCCTATTCACTACCTCTGTCTATCCATCTGTTTGTGGATGGAAAGTTGAAAACTTCAAATCTATCTTCATCTTTTTCCAAAGTGTCTTCCAAAAGTATCCAACAAACTTTGTATCTTTGTCTAAAACTATACTCTTAGGTAATCCATGCAATCTCACAATCTCCTTGAAAAATAGGTCAGCTACATGTACTGCATCAGTTGTCTTCTTACATGGTATGAAATGAGCCATCTTTGAAAATTTGTCAACCACTACAAATATTGAATCATTTCCTCTCTGTGTCTTAGGTAATCCCATTACAAAATCCATGCTTATGTCTTCCCAAGGTCTCTCCGGTATTGTCAAAGGTTTATACAATCTAGTATTCTGACTACTCCCTTTTGCAACTTGATAAACTATACAACTCTATACAAATCTCTGAACATCCTTATGTATCTAAGGCCAAAAGTAATTTTCACTTACCAAAGCCACTGTCTTGTCAATGCCAAAATGTCCTGCCAATCCACCACTATGCTTCTCCTTGATCAAATTATCCCTTATTGAACTTCTAGGTATGCACAACTGACTTCCTTTGAATAACATATCTTCTTGAATGAAATAGTCCAACCACTTACTTCTATCTGTCACAACAGGTTCTTTACATGCTTTCCAAGGCTCTACAAAATCAGTGTCTCCCTTATACATTTTCTTCAATTCATCAAAACCCAACACTTCAACTCTCATCTTTATCAACAAGTTTCTTCTTCTACTCAATGCATTAGCAACTTTGTTTGATTTTCCACTCCTATGCTTCAACATAAAAGTATAACTATGCATGAACTCTACCCATCTCATATGTCTCTAATTCAACTTACCTTAACTGTTCAAATATTGTAAAGCTTGATGATCTATATATAACACCAACTCCTTAGGTAACAGGTAATGTCTCCACTTCTTCAAGGCTTGAATTATGGCATATAACTCTTGATCATAAACTGAATATCTCCTCCTTGCATCATTCAACTTCTCACTGAAATATGCTACAGGTCTACCTTCTTGACTTAACACTGCTCCAATTGCATTTCCACTTGCATCACAATCAACTTGAAATACCTTATTAAAATCTAGTAATGCCAAAATAGGTTGCTCTGTCACTTTCTACTTCAACAACTCAAAACTTTTGTTTGCTCTAGATGTCCACTTAAAATCTTTTCTATCACCTCTCATTGTCTCTGTCATAGGGTTACAAAGTGAACTAAAATTTCTGATGAACTTCCAGTAGAAACTAGCCAATCCATGAAATGATCTAACCTCTCCAATGCTCTCCGGTATAGGTCATTCAACAATTGCTCTCACTTTCTCAAGGTCCATCTTCAATCCTTCTGCAGAAATCACAAATCCTAAATATACCAACTCTTCCTTCATGAAACTACACTTCGTGATGTTTATCAACAATTTCTCTTCTCTCAAGCTCTGCAAAACTTGTCTAATATACCACAAATGTTCTTCTTTTGTCTTATTGAAAATTAGAATATCATCCAAGTATACAATCACAAACTTACCCAAGAATTTCTTCAAGACTTCATTCATCAACCTTATGAAAGTACTCGATGTATTAGTCAATCCAAAAGGCATCACTAACCACTCATATAATCCTTCATTTGTCTTAAAGGTAGTCTTCCATTCATCACCTTCTCTAATTTTGATCTAGTGGTATCCACTTTTCAAATCTATCTTTGTGAAATATCTTGCTCCACTCAAACAATCCATAATATCATTCATCCTAGGTAAAGGAAATCTATACTTAACTGTGATCTTGTTTATTGCTCTAAAGTCAGTATACATTCTCCATTCTCTATCCTTCTTTGGTGCAAGCACTGCAGGTACTACACAAGGACTCAAGCTTTCTCTAATCAAACCTTTCCTCAACAACTCTTGTAACTATCTATTTAGTTCTTCATTTTCTGCCAGTGTCATCCGGTGTGTTGCTTTGTTAGGCAAACTTGCTCCCGATATAAGATCCATGTGATGACTGATACTCCTTATAGGTGGTAATCCTTCAAGCACATTATATGATATGATGTCTTCATACTTTGTCAGCAACTTTTTTATCTTCTCTGGTTCAGTCTCTTCCTTCAATGCTTTAGGCTTTTTAGGGATCAAGGCATAACACATACTTTACTATTTCAAACCATCCAAAAAATTTCTTCCATCTACCAAACAGATTCTAGCATTCCCACATGCCACATCTTTAGGATCATCCTCCAAAGGAATCAAAGTAATTATTTTCCCATTTGTTGTTATAGTGTATGTATTCATTCTCCCATCATGTATAGCTTTTCTATCATACTGCCAAGGTCTACCCAACAAGATATGACAAACATCCATCGGCATAATATCACACAAGACTTCATCATGATAAGATCCAATTTGAAATTTCACCAA
The DNA here is from genome assembly GCA_027924645.1 of Cunninghamia lanceolata. NCBI lineage: Eukaryota > Viridiplantae > Streptophyta > Pinopsida > Cupressales > Cupressaceae > Cunninghamia > Cunninghamia lanceolata. The sequence continues at coordinate 7,475,008 of BSBN01001344.1, read as the reverse complement.
AAATTGTTCACTCACCAGTACCTTATGATCATCTTGAATCCATGCTATCTGATAGGGCTTAGGGTGTTTCAATCTTTCCAAGTTCAACTTAGTCACCATCTCCTCTGAAACTAGGTTATCTGAACTACCACTATCAATTACAACTTTACAACACTTACCTCTAGATTTGCATCTAGTTATGAACAGACTTTTCCTTTGTGATGGTTCCTCATTTGTTTTTGTTTGAAATAGTGCTCTCCTCATCACCAATGATTCTCCTTTCTTGGGCTTACCAATAGAACTGGGGTCATCTAATTCAACAAGTTCTTCTTCAACATAGGTTGTTCTTCCACTATTCTCTATCCTCTTATTTGTACTACCCTAATTACACTCAAATGCTCTATGTCTTTCACCTCCACACTTGAAACAAGTACCTCTAAATGTCTTCTTATCAAATCCTTTTCCTTCTCTTTTGTATCCTTCATTCTGGTATGCACTAGGGTTTCCTCTCTGGTAAAAATTTTTGTCATCTCTCCGGTAAGCATTGTTATCTCTGTTATCTTTCTTAAAGGGGCTATCAAATTTGTTTGACTCCATAAATGGTCTATCATATCTAGAAAATGTTTCACCTCTCTAAAATTTAACTCCTCTGCCTCTATGTCTTTGATCATGCTTCTTATTTAGATTCTCTTCAACTTTTAGGGCAAATTGATATGCTTCTTCCAAAGATGTCATCCTTACCAAGCTTAGTTCTTCTTGAATGTTCAATCTCAGTCCATTGATGTATCTTGTCACTTTCTCCTTGCTTGCTTCACTATGTCCTGTCCTTATGATCATCTTATGAAATTATTCAGTGTACTCCACATATTTATCCTTTTGTCTCAGGTTTTGCAATCTCTTCAATAGCTCTAACTCATAGTCAGCAAGTATAAACTGATTCTTCAACTTTGTCACCATCCCATCCCACTTTGTAATCTTTTCTTTTCCTCTTCTATTTCTTTCCTACTGAACTTCTTTCCACCATATAGCAGCATGTCCTTTCAACTTTTTCTTTGCAAATTTCACCTTCTCTGAATCTTTAATTTATTCATATTCAAAGTATTCTTCCATGTCATTTATCTAGTCAATCAATTCTTCAGGATTCAAATTACCAGTATAGTTCAGTACATCAACTATAGGTCTCTTTCCAATCTTTGAAATAGCTCACAACATCTTTATTTGATCTAATTCTTTGTCTTCATTTCCTTCTAGGGTTTCACCAGTTTGTTCAGCAGATTGAAATTCCTCTTCATCATCACTTTCAACAATAGGTATCGATGTCAATCCTCTTTGCCTATCTTCTTCAACATCATCCAAATAGATTTGCATTATTCTTATCAATTCCATCATCTCATCCATTCTATTAGCCATTGTACCAACAGGATGAACTCTTCACAGTGACATCTTCCTAGGATCAAGTGCAAACTACCTCAGGTCGGTGATTAGGCTACAAGCGACAACTACCTCTCAATTGGTGATTGGTTGTGTACCAGTAACCTGCCTCAATTCGGTGATCTACCTACAACAAGATATCACAGAATCCCCTTCTCTAATTTGCTCCAAAGAATCAAACTTTCGCTCTGATACCACTTGGTGTAGTCACGGTAGGAGGGTTCATAGAATGAACTATCTGGACCATGCAGCAAGAGTAAACACAATGGAAACAACTCAAGAAAATGGAACAAATGTAGATTCAGTCATTTAGTATATCATAGAATTCAAATACAATTTGGTCGACAACATGCGGGCTTACAATTAGGGCTCACAGGCCTGATTACATACATGCGCAAGATAAAGGTTTGAAGCTCCTTCACACAAAATCTAAACTATAGAATATGAATCAATCACTAACTTCTTAACTACTTTCCTAGGGATCTATTACATCAATATATATCATCTCTGGACCAATAGATTCCTCCACGTCGGCTAAGGAAGATCACAAACTCCAATGAAGAGTTGTAACGTGTTCATAGATAGTTCAGACCTAAATGCATAGAACACTTCCTCAAATGAATGGAACAACATACAGACCCTTGAGGAAGGTTGTCCATGAACCATGGACATTGAATGATGTGTCATTGAGATCCACAAGTTAAGGAACGATCCGCAAGCTTTCTCCTTCAACTGATTGTCAGGAACTGTTAGAATGCTCTACTCTCAGAAAATAGTTTGACCTTTTGATAGCGATAACTTTCTGATAACTGATCAAAATGCTCTAAATTCTTGATATGATATTGATGAATGATTGTAGATGCTAAATCCAAATCTGCAAGATGTGAATTGCCAAAACTGGACCACAAGCTGAAACTGCTTTTGACTAAACTACTTTGAATTGAACTAGAAAATGAAAGAACTGAAATGTAAACAAACTGAAATGGAAATGTTTTTGGTTTGATGCAAGATTACTCTTGAACCAGGGATGCTCCTACATCAAAGAGGGAAAAACCCAACCTCCAAAATTATTTGCACTCAAATGTATTATTTAGCAATAAGATATTACAATACATTCTCATGAGTCTCCATGAACACCTCTGAAATATCAAGCTCCTCCAATGCATCCTCCATGTGCCCAAGCATGAATCCACACATCCCATGTTACGCTTCACAAAATGCACTCAGAAGAGAAACAAAATATAATGACAATCTCTCACACAACCTACAACCAACTAGCTAACAAGCCAACCCCAAAAACTAACCATGTGCTTGCTTTTATAGAATAAAGCTCACACAAATACAAGATGTAGTATGGAGAAAACCATGTGTCCCAAAACCATGGGAACACAAAACTATTGACCACAAAATTTTTGTAAAAATTTTATGAAAATATTAAATATTTGTCTTATGTCTCCCACACATAAATATCTAACCCAATGTTACATACAAAATTTACAAGTGGCACCCAAATAAATATCTAATGTGGCTAAACACATCAATTAAGATGCACCATAAATAAATATTTATTTTGCATAAATAATACCAGTGTTATGAAAGGCATACAACACACCTATTCCAACTAACGTTTCATCAAGTTGGACACAAAACTAAGTCCAAGAAATGGTGTGGGTATGCAAATTTCAACATTACATTTTCCCCCACTTTGATATATGTGTGGATCTATCATGAACATACATTTCAAAGTATATGGACACTCTCATTCAACATGAAAAGTGAATAATCAAACACTCATAAAAATGATATAAGATTTGTGTAAATTAATAGAACATTCTTAGATTCTTCTTATATGCTCTTTGACGTGAGCATTCTATTGAAACTTGCAAAGCCAAAAAGATATGCAATGAGTATCTTATATCACAACTATAATAGGCACAAACAGTAAGTTAATTCAATTGTCTACAAAAAGTGAGAAGTAGAGAGAGAAGGGTTAGAGATTATGCTTGTATGGAAAGTGATATGATCTAATGCTTTGCTTAATGCACTAACATAATATGACATGCTTGATACAACCATGTGATATGCATTAAGCAAAGCATTAGATCAATGTGGAAAATGTGATATGGCATGTTTAATATGTCTATGTAATGAGATTTCACCTAATGTGGAAAATGTGATATGCCATGTGTAGACACCCTAATTTTTCCACCCTAGCTCTATTATCAATTATGCATGTTAATTCATCTTAACTAACTCACTCTAACATCACCATGTTGATTAATTAATTACAATAGTAGATAATTAATTAATTTCATCCAATCCCATTGCGTCCTCCTTGTGATTAATTGGATAATTAATCATTATTAATTAGCTAATTAATCATTATTAATTATTTAATTATTTTATAGGAAAAGAAGGAAGAGGGTAAATGACTAGATCCTCCTTTCACTACAAACATTCAAGGACATTCAACTAAGTTGAATCACAACTTTTGCAAGAGGATTCACCTACAGGTTGATGGTCACTTGTAACAATGTAGAAATTCAGAATTTACTGTTTAATGTATTAATTTAATGCTCAAATATGCTCAAAACCCTAATTATGTAAAATCATAAGTAAACGAATAAATTACAAAAAATGCTCACAGACCAAGACAGTAGACAAAGATTAGTTACTGACCATTTTTTGAAATTTAGGATGTAGAATGGTCGGGGGCTTCATGACTAGTGCCCTAGCCCAATGCTATCTTTTCTTCAAGGGGTTCTGGACTCCCTCCGACACTAATAATCATTGTTCTATTTGTTTCTAGTTGTGCAGATACAGAGGTCACTATGAATCGCACTAAAGACCAAGGAAGGATGTTCTTCAAGATGTCAAGAATTCTTCTGATGCTGAATATCACTTTCATAGAGATTTTTGTACCTGCAACCTCGGAGGGCTTTGTGACTAGCACCCTAGTCCCGACAGTGCACCAAACTACTTCTTTCTGTTGGATCTAGAATCCTTATCTTCTACAACCTTCCTATGTAACTCCACTCAACGAAATCTAACACCTGTAACCTAGAATCACAAAGAGTGTGGTTAGGGGTTGTGGTGTTTAGGAGCTTGCCTCAGTCAAGCTTCGGAATGGTATTCAGGCCTTCCAACATCATTGTTTGATAAAGAGTGTGTATCCTTACATGATAGAGGCAAAAGCAAATTGATAAATGATTAATTCAACACAAATAGATATCACCTCAGAGGTGTAGCTTGCATGTGGATAAAAATCCTTCAATACATGAGAAAATGAAGCTAAATCTGCAATCACAAACACAACAACAATACTCTACTCTACAACAATGAATATCTTGAATGCTCTAAAATCATAAGTTCGCCAAAATTTCTTAATCATCTTCTAGTTTGCAAATGAATCCCTAAACATGCTTATATATGCATTCCCACTTTAATTTCATAATTCAAACTTACTTAGATGTCGGCAACGAAACCTTCTAACGATCACATAACCAACATTCAAATTTGGGACCTACCTAAAATAGGGCAGGACTAGGGTGCGAGAGCCCAAGCCCTTAGGTCCTATTTTAGGGTAGGGTCAAATGCCACAATGTCCCTCAAGCCCCATTTGACATGGGTTTCAAGCCATTTTGTTCTAGGAGTTAAATCTAACATTCAAGATACAAAACAAGGGACCCAGGAGCTAAACTTAGGAGGTAAAAGCCTAGGGGTACATTTTATGACATAACATTTAGCCCCACTTTAATGTATGTATGAACGCATGACCCATACATGCATTAAAGTATGATCAAAACACAACAAACATGCCAGGCACTTGAAGCTAATGCATACACAAAGATTGAGGAGCTACTTCTAGCACCCAGTCTCAGGTAGACATTAGAGAAAACATGCCACAAACATGCTAAACACAACGAAGATAGTAACATGCATGCAAAAAATGGAGAAGACAGTAACAACCATGCAAAACATGGAGAAGACAGTATTGAAGACATGCAAAACACAATGAATATAGTGAATGCAATAATTATTTCTTTTTCATTTTCATATATATATATATATATAAATGAATGCAGATACATGGAAAGTAAAAATGCAACACACAAACCCAAAATATAGGAGGGGCATTTTGCCACAATCTTTGGACTACATATGGGGAAGCATACATGTAATACAAATCTCAGAGTGTAGGAGGGGCATTTTGCCACACTCTTTGGACTACACTTGAGAACAAACACACCATACAATTCCCAAAGAATAGGAGGGGCATTTCGCAACTCTTTGGACTATACTTGGGAACAAACATGCCATACAAATCCCAAAGCATAGGAGGGGCATTTTTCCATGCTCTTTGGACTATACTTGGGAACAAACACATGGAAGATACATGGAAAACATGAGTGCCATATAGCATGCCAAAGACATACTATACGTCTAAAACATAGAAAACAAGGTGATGGAAGGAACTTATTGCTAAGCCCCCACTGTTGTCTCAAGCACGCTCTAACAATTGGGCTTATGCCACAACAACCACTAAAGACATGCTTAAAGGAGGATACACCAACCTTGCCTACTCAGAGGACTTTTAAAATAAAAAGGACGTGCACTAGCTCAAGAGATACACCATGCCTGCCTCTGCAGAGGGATTTTTGATTGCAATATAAAATAAAGATGTGCACTTGTGTGAAGTTACAACATCCTGTCTCTGCAAAGGGTTTACAAACACATTTTGTTAGTACAAAAATCATCAGACAACTTACCATGTACATGCCCCCACCTTAAGGTGGTTGATATCATGTACCGATATCAAGCACGTTAAGGTAGAGAGAAAACACACAAGGGAACAAGAGCTCTCATAAAGCCCATGCCCCCAAAGGTGACATGTGCTTCACAATCACCGAATGTTCCCACAAACACACAACTTACTGCAAGAAGAGGTTAAAAATCTTTCTCTAAGATAATAACCACATGAAATGCATAAACATAATCACATCAAGAGCCAGTTTTATACTACAGATTTGGAAACCAAGTATAACCATGGGGCTATACTGCAGAGATCTCAGAACCAAGTCTAACCAAGGCAAGACCCAAGATAAACAAAGTGCACGGAGTAGCTATATTGTTATGGTTTGTTAGCAAATATTAGAAAACATCAAAATATCACATGGAGTGATTTTACTAGCCAAGCGTCAGATAATATATATCAACCCCATCGTCATGTATGGACTAGGTCCATTTTTTCTTACTCGCTGAAGGGACACATGGTCCATATCAGTATATGTTTGTTTTTTGTCATCCGCCAGCTAGATGGAACCACTAGAAGGAAGAAAACAATAAATCAAGAGAGGAGAACAAGTGCCTTAGTGTCGTCACATAGGAAGGTGCCCCTAGGTCACCAACCACAATGCTATGCCCCTAAGGCATGACACACAACAATAAAAATAGAGGATAAGTGAGATAGAAGAATGATGATACAAATAGAAGAAGGGTCACAATAGAGGCGGTCCTCGGGTATCTTTGACCTTACAAGAGTATCAAGGGTCATCCAAGGAGGCCTAAACAACACAAAACACATCATAAGGGAAACACAACATAGAGGTAAAGGGTTAGAAATACTTACTTGTAGGCACAACCGAACTAGCGGTTGTCATCAAGAAAATCATCATCTTCCTAATCTCAAATGTTAGAGGAAAGAGGTACGTAAGGTACCATAGTCCAACTTTTGTTTTGTCTTTAAATTGTTCATTCTTAAGGTCTTCTTGGTTTGATTCAATGTTAGGTGGAATGTTTTCTTGTTGAGATGCATTTCATTGGGAAAAAGCTTGTCTTTTCCTCCTCCTTTCTCTTGCTTGTCTATTTCTTCTTGTCCTATTGCTTATATCTTCAAAAGTATTGTCATGTTTTTCTATTGGTCTTTTTGTGTTAGAGGAGGAGGCTTGGCCAAATCTCATTTGTCTTGATGAAGTGCCATATTCTTGATGAATACCTCTTGATCCTTGTAAGGATGACGGAGGAGGAACCTCAACATAGGGTTCTTTTTCTTTTGCTCTAGGAAGTTCTTCTAATACGGGTTGTTCTTCTCTTATTGTTTGCATAGGAGGCCCAACCACTCTAGATATAAGTTTTGCTTTGTATCATCTGTATTGTAGGAAAGAGTGGTCTCTTCATGGCTCAGGGTCTCTATCAGGTTGTGGCCAAAAATGATCAAGAGCAAAGTTCTTTTCCATATCCATAGGTTGCCATGTATTACATCGAATAGTACACACATGTCCATGTAAAGGGAATTTTATGTAATTGTGAATAGTTGAGGGGACAACATTCATAGCTTTTAACCATGGGTGTCCTAGTTTTATGTAGAAGAGGTCAGATAAAGGGATAACATCAAATAATTGATCTATAGCTTTATCATATATCGTAACCAATAAGGATATTTTCCCAAAGGTAGGCATGAAATCTCTGGTGTGTGTCTTAATCATTAAATCCAAAGGTTCATAAGAATCTTGGTGCAGGGGCACCCATAACTCTTCATCTCTTCAAGGGGTCAAAAGTTAACATTTATTTTATTTTAGTATTTTCATGTAATAAGGTCTTCTAAGACCATTCTTGTGTGTTAGAGTCTAATTTGAGTCATTAGGTGTAAGTTGGAGTCTAGAGGAATATGAAAAGTCCCAATGTTGCAAAACATGGAATACGAAAAGACACAAGTGTAAATGAAGGAATTAGAATGGTTGTAGTTTAAAAATCAAATGTAAATGGTTGGTACATCTTTAAATATCCTTGTAGAGGTTGAAACCAAGCAGTGTGGTTACATTTTGAAGTGATATCAATAAAAGACATCTTTGTTTCTGTATTTCTGAACGTTAAATTTTTGTTTTAGATCTTATGGCCTTGTACAGTCAATTCATGATCTAAAACTAATTAGAATTGATGGAGCATTGAGTATACTTCCTTATTCTTTTTATTACATTCAATTTTATTGTGTTTCAAGAAAGTTATGGCCATTTTACTGTAAATAGGTCTGAAACCCTAATTAGGGTAATAGTGAGCAAACAAATCAATTTTTGAAGGTTTCCATACAAAATAACCTACCTTGATTCTGAGATATGTTGTATAAGGTCCAAATGGGTATCGAGAAATGTGTTTATATTTTTGATATCATGTTTACAATGAAAGTTATGGCCAAAAAACCTAATTTGCTGCTACCAAGTTTGTTCAGGCAATTAGACCTAGAGACTAGGACGGTCAATTTTTAGAGATTTTTGTACAAATTAACCTACCCTGGTCTTGAAGTATGTTGAGTAAAGTCCAAATGGGTATCTAAACCTATGTTCACTTTTCTGATATCATATTTGTATGGAAAGTTATGAAGGAAAAACTAGTTTTGAAGGGTTACAAGGAGAATGAGGCCTAATGAAGGAAAACCCATCATAGGATGTTTAAATGATTGAAAGATTGGTTGATTGAGATAGGTTTGGTTTTTTCCACCCCTACTCTACATCAAATTGGTATCAAAGCCCACAAAGATCTAGGCAAGGAAGTTTTTGGAGTTTGTGTATTGTCTTTTTGCAGGTTGAAGGAAGAGCCTAGATACCAAAAGACTAGGCCAAGGGAAAAAAATGGGCCTAAGGTGAGGTATCATGAATACAAGAAGAAGAAAGGTGAAAGAGACTTTATTGAGAAAGAAGAATGGAAATGTTGAGAAGATTAGTCCGTGGAGACTTGCAGAGTAAGGAGGTACCAAGCAAGAAACAAGAGAAAAAAAAAGAGAAAAGTGAGATGAAGAAGAAAGATGAGAGGGCAGAACAAGTAAGTATTCAATAGGAGATAATAAAGTTGAGCCAATCTTTGGAAGAAATGGAAAAACGAATGGAACTTGAGATGCACCAGCTTCTTGAGAGGACAAAATAAGAAAGTGGTTGGCATTTACCAATAAGGAAAAAGGTAAAGTGGCCCATTAAGAAGATAATTTGGAAGAGAAGAATGCAAGAGATGACAACATCACCAGATATTGAAGAATCTTTTTTGATGAAGGAAGAGAAAAATCTATTTGAGGAAGAGGAAAGTCATGAATCACAAATGAGTTCTAGTGCTATGTTTTTGGGTAAAAAGGAGTTTGTCAAGGAGGATAAAAATCCAGAAGTAGGGGCAAGTGTGATGTTAATGAGTTAAAAAGAGTTCTTACCAATGCAAAGGATCAATCATTTAAAGTTGTTTGAAGAGAGTGAATTTGATTCTAATGGGCAAGTTAAGCAAGGTGAGTTGCTGGTAAACACAGTGCAAGGGGAAGAGTGTGAGCAATCTACTTGGAAGACTGATCCATTTCAATTGTCATTGCACAAGGTATCTCTAGAAGGTGAATTGCAGCATAGTTTATATGTCTATCGTATGTTTTGTCAAGGGTTAGTAGCAGTTATAAGTGAATTTCAGTCCATTTAAGTTCAAGAAATCAAGCAACTTGAGTTTGTTGCTTCATATATACAATATAGAGTTATTGTTTCAATTGTAAAAGCATTATTGAAAGAAGGATTTAGAGGTGCAAATGAAGGATAGGTATATATTGACAAGTTCAAACTTCTTTGTCAAATGTTCAAGAAACCTACAGTGAAGATGAAACCAACATGGGACTATTTCAAAGATAATGCAAAGGGATTTAAAGACATCAACAGGAGCTTTCAAGCATAGTTCTCATGTTTCTATTACTGGTGGTGACTGATCATGCAAGTACTGTACACTAGTTATGTATCCTCGCTAGGGTTCAGGGTCGAGCCGGGCCCCGAGTAGGGGTTCAAGGGTGGCAGCCCCTAAGAAGTAGGGGTTTGGAGGTGCAACCCCTGAAATTTTTTTCTATGAGCCAACATAAAAAAACTCTATTTTTGTAACTGACATAAGGTTTGATAAAAGCAGCTAAGGGTTAGAATTTTGGTGGATATTGTATTGTAGCATTTACAATGGTATTGAGTTGCAGGGATTACTGGTTGTAATCAGTTTGATTTACTAGATAATAATATTAGACTTTCTGTTGGTGGATGTAGCCCAAGTTTGGGTGAACTACGTTAAAACTTGTCTCTTGCTATTATTATTTTTGTGTACTTTCATTCCTCTATTTAATCTTTATTTGCATTTAATTGATATCTTCTATCAACTAACCCTAACAAGTGGTATCAGAGTAGGGTGTGTTCAATTATCATTTGCAGGAAGGTCTCATGGTTGAGTGGGAGCAATGGCGGATGAGGGTAAATTAAAGGTCGATAAATTTAATGGGCAGAACTATCAGTTATGGAAGATGCAGATGGAAGATTATCTCTATCAAAAGGATTTATGGATGTCGTTGGAAGGAGTAGCCAAGAAACCAGCAATAATGACTGATGAGGATTGGAATCTTCTTGATAGAAAGGCATTGGGAACCATTCGGTTGTGCCTAGCACCATCGGTGGCATTCAATATAATGAAAATGAAGACAATAGATGGTCTGATAAAAGCTTTGGCTAAATTGTATGAAAAACCCCCAACCTCAAATAAGGTATTTCTCATGAAGCGTTTGTTTAATTTGAAAATGATTGAAGGTGGATCTGTGACAGATCATTTAAATGAATTTAATATTGTTGTGATGTTCACAACACGCCCCATTATGCTCCTTAGCAAAATGGGGACCCCTGCTGTTGTTTTGCTTTTTGCTTCTGCTTGTGTTTTTCTGCCTTCTGGCGGTTTGGTAAAAATGAAGGTCAGGTGCATCATCATCATGATATTGAATCAGGTTGGTCATCATCATGAGGTCAGTTTGTCAAAGTTCATATTTTATTGCTGTGACCTCATATTTAGAAAGAGCTTGAAATTCCATGCAGGTTTGCCTTTTACTTCACTTGAAAATTCTTCCATATGTGAAAGTTATGCACGGTCAAAGTTTTGGTCAAACCTGATATTCGCAGGAGGATCATCATATTTTTATATTCTAAGTCATGTTGTCAGGATCATCATGATCTTGGTCTATCACCCGATAAAAATCATGCAGTCGCAATATCCGGACGTCAATCTTAGGTGGTAGTGCCCTTTACCCATCAAATGGCCTTAGGCGCATCATGAGCATCATGATTTTAGGAGAGTCATTTTATAAACTCGGTTTTGGTTACATGAAGAACATCATCATCATATTTGAACCCCCCCGATAATATCCTAAGGTTCAAATATCATGATGACATCACCTTTAAGTCAAGGTAAGTTCTTCCGTCGAGCGGTCTTTGTATAGCGAGCATCATCATGATATTTCAACATTACTTGATCTTATCATATCATGCTGATCACCCTTAGAAAATCCACCTTCGGCATATTCTGCATGCGCATGTTCAAAACCTATCGGAGGATCATCATCATCATATTTACTGAAGTTCGAAAGATGATGATGACAACTTCATATCCTCCTGGTCTCCTTTTTGCAACATCATGATCATCATCCTGATCTTTCACGAGGGTCATTTGCTGAAATTCGCTAAGTGGAGACATCATCATCATAATTCGATCAAGAGGATCATCATCTTCATATCCTCCTGATCTCCGGTTAGCGAATATCATGATGATCACCCTATCTATTCAGAAGAAGTCGATATTGCATTCCTCAACAGCATGATCATATTTTACAATATCACCCTAGCGCAAATATCATGATGACCTCAACTTATCCTTGTGCTCCGAAAACAAAATATGATGATGACGTCATCATCATATTTTTATCCTGTCCTATTGTCAAGATCATCATGATCTTGTTTGTTCACCCGACATTTCGTAAAGACCTCCTGCCGATGAAGTAAGACCTTTTGCAAATATCCTGATGATCATCATCATCACATTTTCCCTTCGGCAGGATATTTTCCAAACATGATCCTGTTAGCGAAATATCATGATGACGTCATGTTCTAAGTTTAACGAAAGCTCCGGATATCATGATGACGTCATCCCGATCTGATAAACGAAGAAGCTAATATCCTGATGATCATCATCATCATTTTTTCTTTCAACAGGATATTTTCCAAAACACGATCTGGTTCGCGAAATATGATGATGATGTCTTATTCTAAATTCGACGAAAACAAATATCCTCCTGATGATCATCATCATCACATTTTCCTTCAACAGGATATTTTCAAGCACGATCCGGTTCGCGAAATATGATGATGACATCTTATTCCAAGTTCGACAGAAGCCCCAAATATGATGATGATCATCATCATCCTGATCTTTCGAGAGGAGGTTACCTTGGCCGCAAAAAGGATCATATTACATTCATCATCCTGATCATGCTCCTTAGGTGACCCGATATTGCAATTATCCCCTGATCTTAACTGAATATCATGGTGACGTCATCCTTAGCATTTCAATGAAGCCCGAATATCATGATGACGTCACCATCATCTTCCTTTCCTCGGCAGCATGATCATATTCATATCCTCCTATTCTTCTTCAACATGATGATGATGATGATGTTGTTCTTTTCTCCAATATGAAGAAGCGAAATATCATGATGATGAAGTGAATGTCGGCCAACATGTTTTTTGATGCGCCGATGGCGCTGGTCATGCCGATGGGCGGGAAATGAAGCGGTGGAGTTTTAAAGTGTTTTTTTTGGCGCCTCTGGCATTTTTTGGTCAGCGATGGTTGACCCGTGAACTTTGGGCAGTCTGAACGCATTTTTGATGCGTTTGAGAGGATTCTGGATCTGATTTTCTCAATCTTGCGCTGTCACCTGGATTTAAACGGTTATTTTAATTTCATGCTGTTTTATGATAAATGTGAAACTTATTGCTTGTCTTGTCTTGCAGGCTTGCAGTTGAGGAAGCAGCTGGAAAGTCAACACAGTGACCTCATGGAGGCAGAAGATCTGATCTCAAGAGCAAGAAGATAAGGATGAAGTGCGAAAAGTCAAGGCCATTCAAGTAAAGAACAAGGTCGCAGCTGAGAGTATTATCACAAAAGACAAACAGAAGTTATTACCCAGCTGCCGGAACTTCTCAGAAGGGGCAATATTTCGCCCAGATTTGACACTGCTCAGAGATATTTTTTTTGAGAACTGGTTCACCTGTATTCATTGCTGTAACCAGGGGTTCAGTTAGGTTTTTGCTGTAGTGAGGACAGTCAGAATGTCTTTATATTGTGCCTCTCTACACTGTAATACTTTACAACAGGGGCTACAACAGGGATTTTAGGGGTTACAACAGGGATTCTAGGAAAACACAGCAAGTTAGCTTAGCATAGTTTAGAAGTAGAAGAAGGAGGTCGCCTGTTTGTCTGTAGTAAGGTGCGCGTGGAATGTCTGGCTGCCTTACTGTATCTGTAAAGCTTGTAAGTTCTCTGTAGTATGATCAATGAAACTAAGAGTCATTCCTACATTGTAAATCATGTATGACTATTCGTTTCTAATACAATAGAATCTGGAGTTCTGCATCTATCTTCTGAGTGTTCTCCTGCTCTTCTTTGTGTTTTGAAATATCTTCTTTGAGAGCTTGCAATTTTAAATGTATGTTTGTGAAAATGCTCAGAACTTACATTTAGGGTTTTTACTGTGGATTTGATCAAATTACTGTGGTATTTACATAGTGCATAACAGAAACAATTAGATCCTTCGGTAGATTAAATGAGGTATAGATTAGATCTTTCTAACTTTTCCCAACCCATCTGAAATATTTAGCTGAAAACGTAGAAATCTAAAGGAAGTTGTCTCAAATTTGAAGAAGCATGATAACAGAGCTATAAGTAGACAGTTTTCATAAATAGATAAAGAAGAAAGCTGCAAAAATCCAAGAAAACCATCTAAAACTTGCAGCCCAGTAACACCTGTATGCAAATGAATAGAATACTTGTTGAAATCTATGACCTTTTTGCATATTCTTAGGACAGTAAACCACCAAACAAACCTAAACTACGTAAGGCCCCTTGAACATTACAGCTTCACATTGACCAACTGAACTTGACCAACCGAACCATTGTAGACTTGGGATTAGTTGAATCTCAAAAGATTCCTTCTTGTCTTTCAAGTATAGTTTCAGTTCATTATATGTGAATTTTAACTTATTGTTATGATTGCATCAAAACAGTCATCAACAGTTTTTTGGCGCTAGAAGGAGGGCTAGAAGGCTGTATATCGCAATCATCAACAAATATGATTACCAGTCAATTGACTTTTGTAAATGTAAAATTTGATGAAGAAGTTAGAGCTCTCTTGATATTATGTTCTTTGCCTGAAAGATGGAATAGTTTGGTAATGATAGTTAGTAACTCTATTTCTGGTTTAAATACCTTAAAATTTGATAATGTTGTTGGTGCTATTCTAAGTGAGGAAATTTGTAGGAAAAGCTCAGGTGGATCCACATTAAGCAGTGTTTTGAATGCAGAAAGTAGGGGCAGATCAAAGGAGAGAGGAAAAGGTTCTGGAGGTCATTAGAAGCCACAAGGAAAATCAAAGAATAAGAAATCTCAAACCAGAGGACAGAAGGATTGCTAGTACTATAGGAAACCAGGTCATCTGAAGAAAGATTGTTGATCTTAGAAAAATAAAGAAGGAGACAAACAAGAAGGCAATAAAGAGGCAAATGTGGTAAGTAATAAATCTAAAGATGATTCTTTGATTCTTTCCTTAGATAATACTGATGATTTATGGGTTTTAGATTCAGGGGCCTCATTTCATGCTACGCCTCATAGAAGTTATTTCCCTGATTATGTCCAAGGGGATTTTGGGCTGGTTTATTTGGGAGATAACGAACCCTATAAGATTGTTGGAAATAGAAAAATCAAGATTAAGTTGCAAAATGGGAATCATTGGCTACTACAAGAGGTAAGGCATGTTTCAAGGCTCAATGAGAATTTAATTTCAGCAGGGCAACTAGGTGAAGAAGGTTGTATTGTTACATTTACTGATAAAAATTGGAAGGTTTCAAAAGGTGCCTTAATAGTAGCAAAATTTGTGAAAGTAGGCACCTTATATCTTTGTACAGGTCATACTATTTCTTCTACTTTAGCTATTGCAGAGAAAAAAATAAACAGGTTTAGGAACGGTTGCTGCAGGTTTACAAGAAGAGACTAAAAAAATTGCTGCAGGTTCTGAGACAACACTGTGGCATAACAGACTTGGGCATATGAGTGAAAAATGTATGAAGGTACTTCATTCTAAGAAAGTTTTACCAGGTCCGAAATGTATTCATATGGATTTCTGTGAAAGTTGTGTATATGAAAAACAAAAGAGAGTTAGTTTTCTAAAGGATGGGAAGCAAAAGAAAGATGAAAAGTTAGAGCTTGTGCATACATATGTATGGGGACCGGCTCAAGTATCTTCTCTTGGTGTCTCTCAGTATTATGTTACATTCATAGATGATCCAACTAGGAAGGTTTGGATTTATTTCCTCAGGCAGAAATCTGATGTATTTGAAACATTTAAGAAATGGAGAAGCTTGGTTGAGAATGAGACAGGTAAAAGATTAAAATGTCTTAGATCTAATAATGGTGGTGAGTATTGCAACAAAGAATTTGAGGATTATTGTTCCTTTAATGAAATTCATAGGTAGAAAACAGTTCCAGGGACTCCACAGGAAAATGTCGTGGTTGAACACATGAATAGGACAATAATGGAGCATGCAAGGACCATGAGATTGCATGCTGGGCTGCCTTTAAATATGTGGCCAAAGGCTATCAACACCGATGTATATTTAATTAACAGAGGTCCTTCAGTTCCTTTGGGCTGTGGTATTCTAGAGGAAGCATGGACAGGTAAGAAGGTGAGTTATTCTTTTCTCAAAACTTTCAGATGTGAAGCATTTGCACATGTATATTCTAAAAATAGAACCAAGCTAAATGTAAAATTAAAAAAATATACTTTCATTGGATATGGCATTGACGAATTTGGTTATAGGCTTTGGGATTTTGAAAATCAAAAAATTATGAGAAGCAGGGATGTTATATTCAATGAGAAGGTGTTGTACAAAGATCAATTACAACAACATGAAAAGAAAGAAAAGGATTATGTGCTACTGAATGATACTCCAAATAGTGATGTTCCATTGGTTCCTCATACTCCGCAACAACAACAAGAAATACCACAAACTCCAGTGAATGTTAGACGGTCAACAAGGATAAGTAGACCTCCTGAAAGGTTTTCTCCCTCTTTGTATTCTATTTTGTTAATAGATGTTGGTGAACCAGAAGGGTATGATAAAGCTATGAAGGTGGATACATAGGTTTAGTGAGAGCTTGCAATGAAAGAAGAAATGGACTCTTTGTTGAAAAATAGACTTGTGAATTATATAAGTTACCTACAGGTAAAAAGGCATTATCAAACAAATGGGTTTATAGGCTAAAAGAGGAAGATGGAGGTAAGAAAATATTTAAATCTAGGTTAGTTGTAAAAGGATTTGTATAGAAAAAAGACATTGATTTTGATGAGATTTTTTCTCCAGTTGTTAAGATGACTTCTATTCATATTGTTTTAAGTATTGTGGCTGCTAAAGATTTGCATTTGGAATAGCTAGATATGAAAACTCCTTTCTCCATGGTGATTTAGAGGAGATATACATGGAACAACCCCAAGGATTTGAGGTCAAAGGTAAGGAGAAACAGGTGTACAAATTGAAGAAGAATTTGTATGGCCTGAAACAAGCACTTCGACAATGGTATTTGAAATTTGATAGTTATATGACCATTGTGTTTATTTTAAGAGGTTGGATAATGACAGCTACATTATTTTATGTTTATATGTTGATGACATGCTTGTAGAAGGGTCTAACATGGATCACATAACAGACTTAAAACAATAGTTAGCACAGTCATTTGCTATGAAGGATTTGGGGCTAGCAAAATAAATCTTTGGTATGAAAATTTGCAAAGATAAGAAGAACAGAAAATTGACTCTATCTCAGGCTGATTATGTTAAAAAGGTGTTGCAGAGATTCCATATAGACAATGCAAAAGCTATCAGCACACCTTTGCCTAGTCATTTGAAATTGACTAAGGAGATGTGTCCAAAGACACAAGAGAAGGAAGAAAAAATGTCCAAGGTACCATATGTTTCAGTTGTAGGAAGTTTAATGTACGCCATGGTATGCATGGGACTAGATATTGCACATGTTGTAGGAGTTGTAAGCAAGTATATGAGTCATCCCGGATTGGAGCATTAGAATGCGGTAAAATAGATTCTCAGATATTTGAGAGGTACATTCAATGCACATTTATGTTTTGGGGGCTCTAATACTGATTTAGCAGGTTATGTAGACTCAGATTTGGCAGGGGATATTGATACCAGGCAGAGTACTACAGGTTATGTCTTCACTATAGGTGGGACAACAGTGAGTTAGATCTCACGATTGCAGAAGGTGGTTGCTTTATCCATCACAGAGGCAGAATATGTAGTTACAACAGAGGCAAGCAAGGAGATGATATGGTTGCAATCTTTCATGGAAGAATGAGGCAAACAATAAACTAACAGTTCTTTGTATACAGACAATCAGAGTGTCATACATCTTGCAAAGAATTTTACCTTGCATTTAAAGACCAAACACATACAATTGAGGTATCACTTTATTCGGTTGATGTTGGATGATGGACAGTTAAGGCTGGAAAAGATACATACAGATGAAAATCTAGCGAATATGTTTACAAAGGTAGTGACAAGGGAGAAGCTGAGCTCCTCTTCAGCTTTGGTTGGTCTTCAAGACTGAAACAATAAAATCAAAACAATAGAGTCCAAGGTGTTTATTTCTAGTGGGAGCTGCACATGTAGCGATATCATCCAAAATCAGTCTCCAATTGGGAGATTGTTTGGTGTGGAGCCTAATCAGTCTCTAAGTGGGAGATTGTTGGTAGGTGGCGACTGATCATGCAAGTATTATACACTAGTTATGTATCCTCATAGGGGTTCAGAGGCAGTAGCCTTCGAGAAGCAGGAGTTCGGGGGCGCAGCCCCCAAATTTTTTTTCTATGAGCTGACATAAAAAACCCTATTTTGTAACTGACATAAGGCTTGATAAAAGTGACTAAGGGTTAGGATTTTGGTGGATATTGTATTGTAGCATTTGTAATAGTATTGAGTTGTAGGGATTACTGATTGTAATCAGTTTGATTTACTAGATAATAATATTAGACTTTGTTGGTGGATGTAGCCCGAGTTTGGGTGAACCACGTTAAAACTTGTCTCTCGTTGTTATTATTTCTGTGTACTTGCATTCCTTTGTTTAATTTTTATTTGCATTTAATTGATATCTTTTGTCAGCTAACCCTAACAGTTTCTACCTTCCATTCAAGTGGAGCTTGAATCTTTTCTTCCCCGGGAGTATAGTGCAGAGGCACCCATAACTCATCATGTCTTCAAGGGGTCAAAAGTTAACATTTTGTTTTATTTGTATTTTCATGTAATAAGGTCTTTTAAGACCATTCTTGTGTGTTGGAGTCTAATTTGATCATTAGGTGTAAGTTGGAGTCTAGAGGAATATGAAAAGTCTCAATGTTGCAAAACATGGAATATGAAAAGATAAGTGTAAATGAAAGAATTAGAATGGTTGTAATTTAAAAATTAATTGTAAATGGTTCGTACATGTTTAAATAGCCTTGGGGAGGTCGAAACCAAGCAGAGTGGTTACATTTTGAAGTGATATCAATAAAAGACATCCTTGTTTTTGCATTTCTGAACATTAAATTGTTATTTCAGAGCTTGGTACGACCTTGTACAGTCGGTTAATGATCTAAAAATAATTGGAGTTGATGGATCATTGAGTCTACTTCATTGTGCTTTTTATTTCATCCAATTTCATTTTGTTTCAAGAAAGTTATGGCCATTATACTGTAAACAGGTTTGAAACCCTAGTTAGGGTAATAGTGAGCAAACAAATCAATTTTTGAAGGTTTTCGTACAAAATAACCTACCTTGATTCTAAAATATGTTGTATAAGGTCCAAATTGGTATCTATAACTATTTTTATATTTTTGATATCATATTTACAATGAAATTTATGGCTGAAAAACCTAATTTATTGCTAACAAATTTGTTCAAGAATTAGACCTAGAGACTAGGACAGTCAATTTTTAGAGGTTTCCGTACAAAGTAACCTACCCTAGTCTTGAAGTATGTTGAATAAAGCCCAAATGGGTATCTAAAAGTATGTTCATTTTTCTGATATCATATATGTACGGAAAGTTATGAAGGAAAAACTAGTTTGGAGGGATACAAGGAGAATGAGGCCTAATGAAAGAAAACCCATCATAGGATGTTTAAATGATTGAAAGATTGGTTGATTAAGATAGGTTTGGTGTTGTCCACCCCTACTCTACATCAAATCTTGTGTCAAATTATGTGAGAGAAGGAACTCTTTGGTTACCACATTAGTCATGCAATTGGGATCTATAAGTGTACCATGTACCGGAATCTCCATTATACTCACAGTGATATAAAGAGGCCCTTCATTGTCTACAAATGTTTTATCATGAGGTGTAAATGTTATTTTAGGTTCAGGGCTCATTCTTTTCAAATACGGCCTAGGAGGGAACCTAGCATTTTTGTTGCAATTATAAGCCGTGTGTATATGTCTTCAAATGAATGCAAAATTAGATTTTAAAAGATTTTCAATATTTATGCAAAGAACAAGTGCAAAACTATGTATGCTTATGACCTAAAAATGCTTAATTTTTTCACTTTTTTCAATGCAAATGCCTAAAAGTAGTTTTGTGAAGAAAATAACGAGGGGAAGAAAATTAAATGCTTTTTATCTGTCTACTAATGCATCAATATCTTTTACAACACACCTATAATGCAAATCTATATATAAAAATTTAGTCAAAATCTAGTGAAAATGCAAGGATTTTAAACCATAATTGTGAAATTAAGGCATGAAACTATGCAAAATGATATATGAATGAATTCTAATCAGATTTATGATGTGAAATAGCTCAACTTAGATATGAAAATGATGCAAAAATCCTACAATTCTCAATGCAAGTGCAATTTCAAGTAAAGATGAGTGAATATGCTAGTTTTTGTTGAAATTGACTATACATGAAAATGCAAAATTTTGAATGTAAATGCACAAAAACATACAATAATGCAACACTACAAACAAAAATTAGATTTGAATGAGTGTTTTAAAAGAGTAGTAAAATCTGAAACAAGATTTTAACTACAAACCCTAGCTAATGCAAAGACTAGGATTTATGAAAAATACCTAATTTCAAGCAAATTTTAACAATTTAAACATGAAAATGATTGTAAAATGATGTACTGCAGTAATTTATATCATATATAATGAAAATATTAGAAATTAAATAAAATTTAATAGAATTATGTCAAAATGCAAGCCTAAAATGCTAATATTTTTTAAATTTTTCAATATTTTCAATTTTTTTTGTAAATTTTCAAATGCAATAAGATGAAAATTAAATGAATGAATGTAAATCTGAAGTACAATACTAAGCAAGGTGCAAAATTCAAAAAAAAATAGGTTCACCAAAATGTTTTATAGGAAAAGAGGGAAGAAGGTAAATGACCAGATCCTCCTTTCACTACAAACATTCAAGGACATTCAACTGAATTGAATCACAACTTTTGTAAGGGGATTCACCTACAGGTTGATGGTCACTTGTAATGATGTGAAAGTTTAGAATTTGTTGATTAATGTATTAATTTAATGCTCAAAACCCTAATTATGTGAAATCGTAAGCAAATGGATAAATTACGACAAATGTGATGGTGACAGGTTGTCATTGATGTCAAAAGTGTGTTCAGTTGTTGATGATGCAGATATGGCAGGATGTGTTTAACATTTGTTCAGGATGTGTTCTCATAGTCAGGATGTGCTTGGTATTTATCATTATGATGTCTCAGGATGGATGGATACTGCTAGATATACTTATATCTGGATCAATTTAATTACATATTGTTTCTTGCTATTTGTCATGTTGTTCACAGGTTAATCACTTGGGTCAAATATAGATGTCATTTAGGGTAATGCAGATGCTTGGTGGGTTTCATATCTACCTTAGATGGAGATGGTTACTTGACAGGTTGATTAGTGCTTTATGTATCATGCATCATGATGTCCAATATCCAAGTCAGATGCTCATAATGTTAGCAGTGATAAAATAGAAGGAGGGATTTCATGTTTAAACTTTAATTTGGATTCTTGTTCTCATATCAAAAGTTGAGGAATGTGTTAGCAAGGTTTATGTTTTTGTCTTCAAGAGTCTTGTGCTTGTCACCATCCTGGAAATCAGATCAGGAAAATAATGTCAAGATTCATCAGCAAAATGTTGAGATCATTTTCAATATCATACTTGGTTCTTATTGATTCATATTGGCTCTTGATTAGATCTTGTTTCAGGAAGTGCCATCATGCTATCACATTCCCTTTCATACTTCTTTCTTTATGATCATCCTGAGGTTTTGTGGTTCATTGTCTATAGGTTCTAATTGCCTTAGAAGATTGTTATAAAAGATCATTCTTTTAAGTCATATTACAGTTTCATGATGTTGGTGGTTTGTTGGATATAAGTGACTTAGGGTTCTATATTCTTTGTCTAAGACCTAAAGATTTTATGTCTTGTAGAACTCTAAACCATGCTCTTAAAATCCCTCTCTGCCCGTAGTTCTAATAATAACCTTTTTGTTTTATTTTACTGTTGACCTATTAATATAGGTCAGTCACTTATACATGACTTGTTAGAGGGTTCCTTAGACATGGCGGTGACCAGCCCTTCTACAATAGAGACTTAAAGCATCAGTCTTCATATGATACTTTGGGCACGAATAAAGAATCTAAGGTTGGTTTTAAAAGTTGTTTGAGCGCGCATTTAAATATCAATGGTAATCATTCAAACGGCTCCCGACTTCCTTGGTTTATGTTTGACAGGTTCTTGGTTGTCAATGGAGTGATAAGGTTTATAAAATTATCTTTAGAATGTTTGATTAAAGGCAGCTTGTTGATGCTTTTTAAAGCATTTTTTTAAGAAAGGAATCTTTCTATTTTTTCACTCCCGTAATAGTGAAAAAGAAAGAAATAAATGGAAGTTTCTAAGGAAGAAAATCTTCCTTATTGAGTTTTTTTATTTTTGAATGATTTTTTAATCTTTTTGAAGAAGATTTTTGGGCAGAAGTTTTTAAAGAAGATTTATTGATTGTTTATGCAAGGGAAGATGAACAGGGCAGATTGGATTTATTTTTTATGGTGAAGAAGCTCATGAGTCTTTATGACTTATTCTTCCTACAGAAGATGAAGAGGGTCTGAATATAAAAAGATATATTTTTCTCTCACAGAATTTTGATTAAAATTGAGAAGAGTTTCTTATGGTGGGAATATGAAGAGACTTTAGAAGAATTTAAAGTTTTTATGAAGGAAGTTATTTGCAGCATTTTGAATAGGTTTGTAATTATAGAGACTGAAGAATATCAAAGATTGAGGAGATTGATTTTATGAAGATGAAATTGTTTTTTTGTAGGAATATGAAGCATCATTGAAGAGATTGAAGGGAAGATGAAAGATTGAAAAGAATTTTTGCAGGAGAATTAATTTTTTCTTATGAAGATAAATGTGAAAAGTGAAAAGATATTCAATTTACATATAATGGTTTTTCAGGTGCATTGAAATTGTGAGTTTTGGGTAAGGACCGATGAGGTAGTGTTGAAAGCATTGTTATACAGGTGATTGTGTGGTTCATCATGCAGGGTTACAGATCAATGATGAAGAAAATTCTGTTAAAAAAAATATACAAATAAATGTATAAAATGTGAAAAACCAATTTGTAATGTATGAGATATGTTTTCTTGATCAGGTGACTTAGATGATTAAAAGATAAAATGTTAGAAATGGAATATATGTTGCAGATGAGTTGATTTGAATGGTGCAAATCAGATTGAGCAACAATCACTTCTTGCACACTTTGCAGTTTGTTTTGAATTATGGGTTGGTGCTCCTTGAAGTTGGTGCTTCTAAATATTGTAATCAGTGAGATTTTTCATAAATCCAGTGAGGCAGTTTTGGAGTGGTTTTTCTACCCCTGGAGGGTTTTCTACTCGTGCAAATTTGTATTGTGTTGCATATTGTTTTCATCTGTATGTGTGTATGTTAATACTTTGCAAATATTCTTCATTCTTAGTTATGTGCATATGTTTATCAATGATATCTTTCTCCTTGCATTTTTGAAAGTTAAAGTTTCCAAAAAGATTTGAAAATTCACACAACACTGATTCACCCCCCCTCTCAGTGTTGTCCTTGACTCCTACAAAATGCTCACAGACCAAGACAATAGATAGAGATTAGTTATTGACCATTTTTCAAAATTTGGGATGCAGAACAGTTGGGGACTTTGTGACGAGCGCCCTAGCCCAATGCAGTCTTTTCTTTAGGGGTTCCAGACTCCTTTCGACACTAATAATCAATGTTATGTCTGTTTCTAGCTATGCAGATGTGGAGGTCACTGTGACACACACTGAAGACCAAGGTAGGGTGTTCTTCAAGATGTTGGGACTTCTTCTGACGTTGAATATCACTATCACAGAGATTTTTCTACTTGCAACCTCAGAGGGCTTTGTGACTTGTACCCTAGCCCCAACAGTGTACCAAACTTCTTCTTTCCATCAGATCTAGAATCCTTATCTTCTACAACCTTCCATTGCAACTCCACTCCATGAAATTTGACACTTGTAACCTATAATCACAAGGAGTGTGGTTGGGGGTTGTGGTTTTTAGGAGCTTGCCTCAGTTAAGCCCCGGAATGGTATTCAAACCTTCCAACACTGTTGTTTGATAAAGAGTGTGTATCCCTGTGGGATAGAGACAAAAACAAATTGATAAATGATTGATTCTGTAGACACTCAAATTTGTCCATGTCTAGCAACACCTTGTTAAACCACTAATCCATTAGCCAATTAATTAAATAAATTTTATTTATTTAATCAAAATCCCATTTTCATTCACTTAGCCAATTAATTAAATAAATTGTATTTATTTAATTAATTCCACATCATGTCTTATCCCATTTTATTCATTTATCCTATTAATTGAATAAATTTTATTTATTTAATTAATTTCTAACTCATATCCCAACTAATTCAAATATTTTATTTGAATTAAGCCTTTATCATTTATCACATTCCAACACTTGTCCAGTCAATCATGTGTTGTAAAACAACTTTTATTTACAATCCTTCACATGCACAACTAATTGAACCTAAATTTAGTAACTTTCAATCCTAGCCATTCACATAGCTTCTGAATCTCCACCATTGATTGATCTTGGCTAAGTCCTATATAAACACCCTCTCATTCCATATGAGAGGGGGGGATCCAGCAATCATATGGCACCTACATTATCATCTTAAGCATCTGAGCATCCAATTGAGCTTTTATCATCTATCATGGCAGCTTTCAGCATTGCAATTGTTCATTGTTGAAGAAGCAGTCCACATCTCTCAAACAAGGAATCGCACGGTCTAGGTGATGTTATGCTTGAATGGCATTGTTCTTTGATTTCATTTAGATTAGATTCCTTGATGATGGTAGGGTTAGGGTTTCATGACGATGTCTGATCTGCTGCACCTGACTTTCACCTATCACATTTTGGCACGCCCGGTGGGACTCACGTCCTTGATTGACTTCATTTTTTGGAGTTGTTTTCTTTGAAGATCAGATTGTGCAGGTGCTCGCAGTAAATTCTGGTCTCTTCTGAACAAACATCCACCGCTTCCGAATCTCTATGCCGCTTTCAAGCTGGAACAGGCCGCATTTAGCTCTCTGGATCGCCTTTAAACGAACAGTCGTCGCTTAAGGTAAAACGTATTGCTTTTGCTTTTACAATGCTCGCCTTTGATTTTCGCGGTTGCTCTGAACTGTGTTTACCGCTTTAGACCTAACAGCTGCCGCTTTCGCACATATTCGCATCGCTTTTGAATTAACAGTGGACGCCTTTGGAAATGTTTGCATCGCTTTTGACCTAACAGTACTCGCCTTTACACTAATTTGTATCGCCTATGAACTGATAACAATCACCTGTGCTGGTTAGGGTTTAATCCTTTTTTACAGATACAGGTCACCTTTGTTTCGCAGTCGGTCACTTTTGGGAGTAACTGGATCGCCTTTGAGTCTACAGAGGCCGCTTTCGATTTAATTGGTGTCGCTTTTAAATTTACAGTAATCGCCTGTTAGACTAGGGTTTTTGTGTGTAGACTGTGTTTTACAGATACTGTTTGCATTTGGCCCTCAATTGATCGCTTCTGGAAAATACGCATCGCTTATGAGCTGACAGGTGCCGCCTCCTGTGTTTTCCGTGTCGCATTCGATCCGCAGTCTTTCGCCTCTGGTATAATAAAGATCGCTTTTGATCAGCAGTGAACCGCATCTGGGAAGTTCTGTTGTTTTCAAATCTGTTTCAGTTCTAGTTGGATTTTTGGCTATTAATTAGGTATTTGCGCAGCATCTTATCGATTTGTCCAAGAAAGGAGGTTATCAAACTATTGACATATCTGTTGCAGGTTCGATCGGTCCAAGATTTGTGTTTTTTTTCACTAAATTAGGCACATTTGGGCTCGGTGCTTAAAATGAATCATTGTTTGCTCCGTGCTTGATTTATCTTTTTGATTGCTTGCATGCGCCTGATTGTAACCCAAATTTAATGACAAAAGTATCCTCTCCCCTTGCCTATCAAATGGATCTTGGGTGTATGAGAACTTGTCATTATCTTTAGAGGGCCTGCCTTCCCGGTGTGAGAAGGGATATGACCCAAGCGGTAACGGGCTAAAGCCAAGTCCTTCCAAACCGCTATATAAGAAAAGTGTTTGTGTCGAAAGCCACAAACAACGGGTGCAGTTGTGTTATACCGACAGCCAACCTCCCCCAAAACCCTCCAAGGCGCAACCCTTGGAGGCTGGGAGACTCCATAACAGAGAGTAGCGCTGCCACACATATAGCCACCCGAACGGATGCCCTTAACAGCAACCTTGTGTAGTAGCCAAAAACCTTCTATCTGTTGACGCAGAGGGCAAAACCCTTGAAGCGGCCCCGATTCATGCGGTTCTTAGCCGAGGTAGCAGGGACAATCTAAAGGTTTGGAGAGGGTCAAGCCTTATAAGAAACCCGGATCTTGGTATGCATGAGAAGTGTGTGCAAATGTAAGGAGCCGGTGCTACCAAGATCCTGGAGCTACCCGCTTTGAATAAGCGCAGCTAGGGGATTCAACAGATACTGTCCTATCCTAGCCTAGGTTGTATCAGTTTGTGCTTGTTGTGAGTGTGAGTGACTGTTATCACTGTTTTCTTGCTGAAAAACTGCAAAATAGACAACTATTACACAAACACAGTCGCTTTTGAACCTAAACTGCTCGCACAAACCACAGACATCGCTTCTGAACTATAGTGATTCGCTTTTTGCCTGAACTGCGTCACTTCTAAACAACAACTGCCTGCATACTGCCTGAACAGAGTAGCTTTTAAACCGTAGTTGATCACCTTTTTCCTGAACAGAATCGCTTTTAAAACACAACTGATCACCTACTTTCTGAAGCAAGTCGCATTTGAATCATAACCAATCGCATATTACCTGAGCCAGATCACCTTTAAGTAGCAGTTAGTCACCTTAGGCCTGAACGAAATCGCCTCTGAACATCATACTGTCGCCTCTAGGGATATCTGAGTCACCTCTGATCAACAGAAAATCGCCTTTGAGCCAACAGTCATCGCCTCTGGCATAGCACTCGCCTCTGGTTAATATTGTCATTATCTGTCGAGCCTAAACGAGATCGCATTTGAGCTATCATTGATCGCCTTTAGCATCCTTTGAGTCGCATTTGAGCTATCATCAGTCGCCTGTAGCTAAAATACTTGCAAACCTTAATCCATTAGCTAAATTAGCCACAGGTCCAGCTTGCTTGAGTCTCAAACATCAGCTTTCAGACTTCTCTTTGATCAACAACAAATACCTGGACTTTGTCTCTTGTTTTTGAGCTTATCAATCAATCACAACTCATGAGCTTTCCATCTTTTTGAGACCCCAACCAGCAAATCAGACATCAACCCAATCATTTCAACCAGCAAACAACCTTCAGTTTTAGCTTCAACCAACAAACATCCTTCAGCTTTAGCTTCAGCAAACAATCTCTTTTAGCTTTAGCTCCAACAAACATCAACAGCAAACAATATTTCCCTTGAGTGATTAAGCTACCTCTAGGGACAACCAACAACAACTCAGCCAAAACAAATCAACCAAGCAACTTAGCCAAACCAGCAAACCGAAACAACAACCAATCAATCAACCAGCCAACTATCATCTTTTGGGTCTCAAAACTTTGACAAGCTCAACTTCATCATCAACATCATGCCTCAAACTAGCAGTCAATATCGAACTGAAATAGAAGCCAGATTGAAAGCTGAAATGGAAGCCAAATTGCAAGCTGAGATGACACAATTCACAACACCTCTTAAGGACGCAACCCAATTCACAATCGGTGCCTTCTCATATGTTTATACCTCAAGGATACACTATGGGCAAGTCATCTTCACAACAAATGCAACCTCCACCATCCTTGGAAACTTTCGAAGAACAATCTCAAGACAACTCATCAGAATTCAAGATACCTATCTATGGGACCAAGTTGAGAAACTCATGATGTCTGAGCCTGATCGTTGTTTTCTCCAACTTGCTCGCATGGGTGCTAAACTACCTAAGGATTTTGACATATCTGCTATTAGAGAGCAAGATCCCAACACTATTGCTGTTGTTGTGAATAGACCATCTACTATAGTCACATCATCTCCTATTACATCGCAAACATCATCCTCATTGCCTATTGTTGCTTCATTTGAGTTACCACGATCAGAGCATACTTTAGAACCATTGATAGTGCCCACCAATGTGCTCCCTCTCATGTCACAAAATCTCAACATTCCACCTTTTCATGTCCCTCAACATATCTCTCTTTCTACCATGACTGTTTCTATGCCTCAAGTAACACAAGCTGTCCATGTAACACAAGCGCAAACACTTCGAGCATCACAAGCTATTCCCATGTCTTATAGTGTACAAACCTCCCAAACTATTCCAACAACACATGTTGTCCATACTTCACACCCATTACAATCCACTACCTCTCATACGAATGCCATATCCCATACACCAACTGGTAATCCTTCCACGTTATCATATAATCCCAACGTTAGTCTCATTGACATGAGTGATCCTCCCATTTCTCAAGCCAATTCGAACAATAAGATTGCTTATGTTGATCAACTTACATCCATGTCGTCATATTCTTCCAATCCTTCATGCACCATCAATCCATCCTATGCTACCCAAAGAGTTCCTATTGTCACCCAACCTATGACACATACCAATCCTCATATCATCCAGAATACAAATCCAAACGTTTCTGTTGTATCTACAAATCCCTCCATCACTTACCATGTCACGAATTAGATCCCAATTTCCCAACCATTCGCTACTATCAATCCACTATCCACTTCCCATGTGATGTACACCCAATTGCCGCTTGTGTCTCAAGGACAGCAATCCTCCAATACATACGTATCACATACCAATCCTTTGACATATATTGTGGGCACACAACCACAACAAACAGTCACAACTCCATATATACCACAACCGCAACCACAACATATCTCCTATCATACTCTACCCCCTTCACAACAACAGCAATTATCTTCAGCCGATGTTCGACAGATGATCGATGAAAGGGTAGGACAAGGCAAGAAACCTTTTTCTCTCGAAAACATATGCGCCTGTCCATTTGACA
Organism: Cunninghamia lanceolata; assembly: GCA_027924645.1. Taxonomy (NCBI): domain Eukaryota; kingdom Viridiplantae; phylum Streptophyta; class Pinopsida; order Cupressales; family Cupressaceae; genus Cunninghamia; species Cunninghamia lanceolata. The sequence continues at coordinate 7,445,833 of BSBN01001344.1, read as the reverse complement.
AGTCTCTTAATATGATACCTTTTCCGCCACATTTTGAAATCCCACAATTTGAGAAATACAAAGGGAAAGGGAATCCGGAAGACCATCTTCGAGCCTTTTTTATAGCATGTCTTGATGTCTCTTATGACGATACATATCTTTTGAGACTATTTCCTCGAAGCTTAGCAGGACAAGCTCTTGAATGGTTTTCTCATCTACCCCCGGGCATCAAATCTTTTGCGGAATTAGCAAACAAATTTTGATCTCATTTTGCCTTCAACATTGAACACGAAGTAAACATGAATGACCTTGTCAATACCAAACAGCGCAACGGTGAACCCTTCTCTGCTTTTGCCCAACGATGGCGTAACATGGCTAGCAAATTATCATGGGAAATACCTGAGAAACAACAGCTTGACATCTTTGTTCAAAATCTTCATCCTGAGCTGTCATTCCAACTACAATTGCAAAACGCTAGCACCTTTGACGAACTAGTTTCCAAAGGAATTATTATTGAACGAGCCTTAATTGCCAAAGGCATTATCAAGATCTTTCGCGACAATAAAGATCCTCCTCAAAATTCCAATGATAAGTCTCATTTTTGGAATAAGAACAAAAATGTCGTCAATGACAGTATTGTAGATGCAAAGAATATTCAAACTATGAGAACTCCCATCAACATTCAAGCAGCCTCTACACCAAGACAGCCTTTTCCACAACGAAGAAACCAACGCCAAACTTCCAATCCACGCCGACAATTTACACCATTAGTGGAACCCATGGAAGTTGTTCTTCAAAAGCTACTTCAAGTAGGAGACATTATTCTACCCGATGCACCACCAAATGGCGAACCCCTCTTTCGAGCTCCTTGGTACAAAGAAAATGAGTATTGTGATTACCATCGAGTTAAAGGGCACAAAACAAATGGTTGTATGCGCTTAAAACATGTTATCTAAGACTGCATCGATCAAGGTTTAATCAACGTCACACCTTCAACAGCTCAACCTACTCAACAATCAACATCAAATTATGATCTAGAGACTTTCAAGAATCCACTTCCATTTCATGATCAGACAAATAACCTTCAGGCTGGGAATGCCATTCCATATAACTATGCATCATCTACCATCGGCCGCATCGACCATGCTCGCATTTCTACCATTACTGTCTAAGGGAGAGCACCTGATTGTGCCGTAACCACTCGAAGAGGTCAAGTTACTATTCAAGGAGATCCTCCTCACTCTTCTCGATCTCTCTCTGACTATAATCTCTTGGATCACCTTGGTAAAACACCCGCACACATATCTATTCTTGAGCTGCTCCGCATATCTCCCGCACATAAAGCTATCCTTGATAAAGCCTTACAAGAGTCTTCGGTGCCTAATAATATTAATATCACACAATTCCAATCTTTGGTCGCTAGCATTGCCGCCCCTTGTCATTTGACCTTTTCCGACAAAGATCTTCAGCCCTCCATTCATCCATCACACAACGAAGCCCTCCATATTGAAGTATTTGTTAAACAATGCCGTATCAAACGAGTCTTGATAGATGGGGGAGCTGGTCTTAATATATGTTCTTTGAAACTTATTAAGCAATTGGGATATTCTGAGAAAGATGTTGACACCTCCAAGGTTATTACCATCAGAGCATACGATGACGCTGAAAGAGATACCGAAGGGATCACCTTATTGCCTATTCAAGTTGGGCCGGTTATTACCAAAACTCGCTGTCAAGTCCTTGATATTGATCTTCCTTATAACATCATCCTTGGACGCCCTTGGATCCATACCCTTAAAGCAGTTCCCTCTACATACCACCAATGCCTTAAATTTCCACATAAGGGTGTTGAGGTTACCATTCAAGCTGATCCTAATCCATTTGAGTTCTGCCGTGCCTTTCAGGCTAAATATCAGAATCCGAATCGCATCCCTATCAACACTGAGGCATATCCGTCTTCATCCTATATCAACCCATCCGATCTTCTCAAGCCCTCATCTAGCAAAGCCGCTTCCAACCTCCATATCAAATATACCAAACATGGCCCTGGTGAATACAAACTACACGAGTCTTATTGCCTGGGTACTCTTCCATTATCTCCTAAATCCCACGGTAAGCCCTCTACATCTAAGCCAACTTCATCCTCTGCTGTTATCAAAGCTCCCCCTACAGTATTCATTAAGGGTGGTTTCTTGGATGATGAAGACATTGAGGACATCAACTCTTGGATCTTCTTTGATGACAATGACCAGGTCCAACTTGGAGTAGAGCGATACAACAATGGTTTTTGTATCATAAAGAACATGGGCTACAAAGGACATGGCGGCTTGGGATTACAGGAACAAGGACCTATTAAACCTATCATTGTGTCTAAGAAGTTTAATAAGCAAGGCCTTGGTTACCAACCGGAGGTACCGCGACCCAAAGACATTAAGTGTATTTCGGATATTGACGTTGGACCTTCCTCGGTAGGAGAGACTTCTAACTCGGATATTATCGATGACTCCTCCCTTCATATCACCGACCTTTTTCAGGAACAGTCCATCTTCATGTTTTCTGCAACCTCCTCTAGCCATCATGATTCCTCCATTAACCTTTCACTCGTATATCCTGACCTCATCGATTGGGACCAACAGGGGGCACCGATATTGGATACATTTGAAAATGATGAAGCCATTGCAGAATTCATGGGTTTGAGACAAGGTATTCCATTGGGTGATCATAAAGCAGGTTTCATGATGGATTTACCTAAACTAGCATATTTTGGCGGAAGTATCAAGTGCTTCAGTCGCAAAAGTGAAATAAACAAAATTCAACAAAATAGGTCACTAGGTGAAAACTGAAAGGCGCCTCTTGACCATGAAAAAGTAAAAATAAAGGACATATCCGAAGGTGAAAACCTCTCTGAGGCGCTTGAGGATGAGGGATTTGATCTTCCTGTTGCCACTGATAACCATGAGAAATCAACTGTGCTAGTTGAAAAATCACAAGACATGAACTTGGGAACAGAACAGAATCCGAAGATTACTTTTTTGGCAGCATCACTCTCTGAGCAAGAACGAAGAAACTTCATAGCATTCTTTCTGAGAAGAGCTATAAATTTTGCATGGACTTATGCAGACATGCCAGGTCTAGATCCTTCACTTGTGGTACATCATTTAGCAATATCTCTGGATGCAAAGCCTGTCAAACAAAAATTGCGCAAAATGCATCCACAAGTTGCCTTATTGGTCAAAGCAAAAATTCAAAAACTGTTAGAAGCAAAATTTATAAAGCCTATTGATTATCCAGAATGGGTTTCAAATTTGGTACCTGTAGCAAAACCAGATGGACGTGTTCGTTGCTACACAGACTTTAGAGATCTTAACAAAGCTTGTCCTAAGGATGATTTTCCACTACCAAGCATAGACAACATTGTAGACCTTACAGCAGGACATGAAATGCTATCTTTGATGGATGGATTTTCTGGTTATAATCAAATCCGAATAGCAGAGGAAGATCAAGATAAAACATCCTTTATCTGTCCATGGGGTACCTATTGTTGGGTTGTAATGCCTTTTGGTCTTAAAAATGCTGGAGCCACCTATCAACGAGCTATGACAGTTATTTTTCATGACCTTTTTCATACTATCATGGAAGACTATGTTGATGACATCCTGGGAAAATCCAAGACAAGAGAAGGACATCTACAAGTATTGGCACAAATCTTTGATCGATTAGAAAAATACCAAGTCAGACTAAACCCAAAGAAGTGTGTATTTGGTGTAACATCAGGCAAACTGTTGGGATATATTGTGTCTCGACGAGGGATAGAAGTGGACCCAGCTAAGGTAAAAGCTATCATAGAAATGCCTCCACCAACGACTCTCAAACAGCTCCGTAGTTTACAAGGTAGGCTACAATCTATCCGCAGATTTATCTCACAACTAGCAAATAAATGTCATCCTTTTCAACATCTTCTTCGTAAGGGTGAACCTTTTAAGTGGGATGAAAAGTTTCAACAGGCTTTTGATAAGATCAAAGAATACTTGGCAACACCTCCTGTGCTAGTACCTCCGACACCTGATCGTCCATTACTGCTCTATATATCATCAACAACTGCAGCATTGGGTGCCCTTCTAGCTCAACATGATGACTCAGGAAAAGAACAAGCCATTTATTACATCAGCAGAACCCTTGTGGGATATGAACTCAATTACTCATTCATGGAAAAAGCTTGTTTAGCCTTAGTGTTTGCTTCCCAAAAGTTGCGACACTATATGCTGAACCAAACAACGAAGCTCATCTCTAATGTGGATCCCCTCAAGTATCTCCTTTCAAAAGCTCTTCTCACAGGGAGATTAGCAAAATGGGTTATGATCTTAAGTGAGTTTGACATACAATATGTGAACCGCAAAGCTATCAAAGGACAAGTTATTGCCGATCAATTAGCTGCAGCACCCATCACAGACATTCAGCCAATATATCCAGAATTTCCTGATGAAGGATTGTTTCATTTGAATTCTCCAGCACGATGGCAACTATACTTCAATGGGTCATACACACAACATGGTTCTGGAGCAGGTATCTTGTTTGTCACCCCTCAAGGCGATTGTATACCTAAATCATACAGAATAGCATTCCCATGTACCAACAACATAGCAGAATATGAAGCTTTAATCACAGGCTTACGCATGGCAGTACAATGGGCTATCAAACAGTTACGAGTCTTTGGTGATTCTCAGCTGGTTATCAAACAGGTTTTAGATGAATATCAAACAAAAGATGAGAAGCTTCTCCCATACAAATTAATGGTGGATGATTTCAAGAGATATTTTGAGGATATTACCTTTGAGCAAATTCCCAGACTACAAAACAGAGCAGCAGACACCATGGCTATGATTGGATCTCTTTTAGATATGCCATCTAATACCTTTAAATGTGAGTTCTTGGTTGAACAGCTTTTGATCCCAGCATTTGAAGTTCCGCAATCTGAGCTTATATGTGAAATTGTTGGTCCCAACTCGTCATGGTACAAGGATATATACGAGTATATTCGCCATCAAACCTTTCCACTTCAATTATCCAACACCCAGCGCAAAACCTTTATCCGTCGAGCCTCTCGTTACATTATCTTAGGAGACACTCTTTATCGCTGGAGTCTTGATGGTATCCTCCTTAGATGTCTTGATTCCGAAGAAGCAAAAACAGCTTTACGTGAAGTGCATGAAGGTGTCTGCGGTTCGCATTCCGCTGGCCCTAGCCTTGTTAAGAAACTTCTACGAGCAGGATACTATTGGCCAACTATGGAAAAAGATGCCCAGCAATTTGCACGGAGATGTCTACAATGTCAGAAACATGGAGATCTAATCCATGCACCAGCACGTGAGCTTCAACCTATTGTCACTCCATGGCCTTTTTCACAATGGGGACTTGATCTCGTAGGTAAAATCCATCCTACTTCATCCAACGGTCATAAGTTTATTATTACTGCCACTGAGTATTTCATGAAGTGGGTAGAAGCCATACCAATGACCTATATCACAGGTAAACAAATAGCCAAATTCATTCTACATTACATTATCTACCGTTATGGCGTTCCTCAAGCTATTGTCACAGACAATGGACGCCCTTTCAAGAACCAAGAGGTTAGAGATCTTTGCAACAAGTTCCATATTCAACATAGATTCTCTACACCTTACTATCCTCAGAGCAATGGTCAAGCTGAAGCCTCTAATAAGACAATCATCAAGATCCTTAAAAAGACTGTTAATGACGCTAGTTGAGATTGGCATCTACAACTACATCCTGCATGATGGGCATATAGAACAAGCATCAGAACTCCTACTGGCGCCACACCCTATGCTCTCGTCTATGGCACTGAAGCTATTTTGCCCATCGAGGTTGAGATTCCCTCTTTGCGCATATCCTTGCAACATACTATCTCAGATGAAGAGTATCGAGTATCCAGACTCCATGATCTTGAGCTCTTAGATGAACGCCGCCTTACAGCATTGAACCATCTTCAAGTCTATCAAAACCGGTTACGCCGCAGCTACAACAAAAAGATCAGGGAACGCAGATTTCAAGTTGGCGACCTTGTCCTTAAAGAAAACCAAAGGAATCAACAACATCAGGAGAAACATGGTAAGTTTGAGCCCAATTGGCTTGGTCCTTTCATTATCATAGCAGTCTATGGATCCGGTGCATACACTTTGTCAACACCTGAAGGCATTCCCTTGGATGAACCTGTCAACAGCGTTCATCTCAAGAAGTTTTATCCCTAAATCTCAGCTACCCCAAAAAAAAAAAAAAAACACAAAAAAATAATAAATAAATAAATAAATAAATAAATAAATAATCCGTCCTCTGGTGAAAACCTGGTAAACAGGCGCCTTGGATAAGTACCATAGTGAAAACCTGGCAAATAGGCGCTATGTGTAGTGACCAGCTTCCCTTATTTGTTTGATTCGTTTGATCATATTTCCCCATTTCATCTTGTATAAGCCATAATCATAAGCCCTATTGCAATCCCACACATCGCCTTTCATCTTCATCCTTTGACCTATGCTAGCTTTCACACTTGAGACATTGTCGTGATATCTATATCTTTTGGCACCTTAGCATCTTGGCCACATTTCTTCTGCATTGTCGCTTCTGCATAATAAACCTCATCCCACATTGGGGGCATTTGTCGAGTCTTATTTGGAAGTGGATCCTGTTATCTATAGCTCATAGCCCATCAAACCACTCCGCACACAACACAATACACCTTATCAACTTCAGCCATGGCACGTATCCAACAACAAATATGACTTAACGCCTTGCAACCAGGACTCATATCTTCGCAATTTATCCACATTCATCCAACAATCTTAACAAACATCGCCTGCTCAAACATCCAAGCAGCCAGCAACATCAATCAGAACTATATGCAGCTCTATCGTTGACGCCTTGATCCCGTGGATACAGGGTATGTAGGCAATCTGAGATGCGAAGGAAGCACTCTGATTCAGGCTAAGACGATAGTCCCTTTCATCTTCCATCTTTCATCTTTCGTCTAAAACATCCTTCAATCTTTCAGCTCAAATTCTTCTATCTTTCATCACTTACATCATCAATAAAACCCAGAACTACATATTCATCATGTCTCATCTTCATCGTAATGTGCTTTGATCCCGTGGATACAGGGTATGTAGGCAGTCTGGAATACGAAGGAAGTTTCCAGTACTCAAGCACAGATGATCCCCACCATCTTCTTCATCCATTTTCCTCTCTTTGATTAGCTCGAACAAGCAGCAAACCATGTGTATATGCGAAGCCCAAGCACTTTAACCGATCAAAACCACACCAGAAGCTATTTGTCCGCATGCCTTAAGCCAACATTTGCTATAACAATTTATCAACAACTTTAGCCTTCAACAGGATGTAGCTTTCCTCTTAACAAGGCGCCAGCTTGATCTATCCAAGAGTACCCAAAATTTGGCAAGAGAACGTGATGACAGTATCTTTTGTTTTCTCTTTTGATTTATCTATTGTCCCTTTTCTATACCTAATCAAAACTGCCTTGATCTATTTATATCTTGGTATGTTGCAATGAAGTAAGGACTGGGGCATGGTCATATTACTTTCGTATGTCGTGTTTGCGGGATGATCTTATTTTCTTCCTATGCGTATTGGTATCTTGTACGTGTTGGGATTAGCATCTTACATATCAATATCTCTAGCATCTGAGAAGCTAAACAGTCTCTTCTGCATTTGAGACTATTCTATGTTAAGACTAACTCCATACATATAACCAGCAAGCTATCATCATGTGTAGTGGAGATAAGCTCAAACCATTGCTTGTACCGTCAAAGTCCAACACTAGCTGTTATTCATATCTTGTGTATGTTGGCTCAACATCTTGACCTCATGCGATCAGACAAGATTGTAACACGCTAGTTACATATTGGATACCTCGACACCTTGGTCTCTTATACCCTGGTGCATAACATCCATATGCTATATCAAACATAAGGACTGCATTTCTTTTTATTTTGAGCAATTACTTGAAAGCTGCCCATCATCATCATACCTATTCATTCTATCTATTCATTCCATCATACTCAGCCAAGATCAATTATTTTCATCCTCTTTTGTCCATGTTCCCGCTCCTGCAAAAACAAGTGTGTTAGACATACATAAGTCCATCATATATATCTTTCATTACCATCTGCCTATATGCATACATCTATCCATAGCGTTACCATTTACATTTTCTATCCATTACCATTTGCATAAACATCCATCCATAATCCATATATAATCCATACACATAACATACATAACCATCATAATATCAACATCAAAACCATTACAACATCATACAGATCGCCAAAACTGCCATATATATATACATGTGTATCAAAATACAAGTGTCTACAATACAAGCTGAGCCCTGAAAAGAATGAATGTACAACAACGGCTCTAGGCCTCATCATAATACAATATAAACAAGGTATGCCCTAGCGACTACTGCCAACTCCCTCGCCCTGACCACCACCGCCACTAGGTCCTGTACCTGGTGCTCCATCTCTCGGTGGCCCCATCACTGAGGCTACTGATCTAGATCCACCCGATCTCTGTGAACTAGAAGCCCCTGACCTGCTCCTGAAGCTAGGCTGTCTCTGCTCTGCCGGCACAGCTCCATAATATAGGCCTCTGTAATACTCAGCCTCACCCTGCACTCTCCGCAACTCTGCCTATACCGCTGTCAACCGTGTGGCCAAGTACATGGTAGCTCCATCAGTCCCCAAGGCAGCCACTGCTCTGTCTCGCTCACCAGTCATCCCCTGCAATTGCAGTACTGCGCTATCTCTCTCAGCTCGCAGACCATCCCTCTCTGCTCTCATAGCCTGCTCCTGCTGTACCGCAGTGTCTCGCTCCAACCTCATCATCTGCTCATGCTGTCTGGCTGTATCCCTCTCTCCTGTCACTCTATCCAGCGCACCATCATCCTGGCCATCTCCTCCCTGTCCTCTCAACTGTAGCTGAGCCTGATATGTCTGTGTCTGTGCTCTAGCATGCCGTAGACTAATCACAGCCTGATGCCTGTCTATCTCCACCCTCCTCAACCTCATCTGTGCCCGCTGCCTCCATCTCCTCTCCTCTCTGATCTGCCTCCGCAGCTACTGAATCCCTACATCATCTCCTACTCCCATCTGCGCCTGAGGCTATGCTAATATAGCAGGCTGACTTGGTACTTGCCCTGGCATCTGAATCCTTGGTGCCGCTGGCACTACTGCTTGTGCTGGTGGAGCCCGTCGTCGTCTCCTCCGAACTGGCCTCTCCATCCCAATCTCTCCAATCTCCCCATCTCGTGTCAATCGTGTCGGCCTAGCTGTCGCCCAGTATGCATCATACTCTGGCAATGTGCCTGGATCTGCAGGACCCTGTCCCCACTGCCATGCAACTGGCTGTAGTCCATCTCTCTCTGCCAAAGCTGTGTCAACCACAACCTCTGGACCCCAATCAAATACCTCCTGCCTCGTCCTCCCAAAAATGGCATCACCAATAGGTACTGCCTGTGCCTCTCCAAACTGTCTCAGGGCTCTCTCTGGCAAATAGCGCTCTATAATGTACACGCCGCGTCCAAAAATGTATCTCGCCTGTCTAGCATAGACAAGCTCCGCATCCTCCTCCTCCCACTGCTCACATCCTAGCCAGGGCCTCCATACAAATCTGTCTACCTCATCCAATCTCCGCCGCCAATATACCACTCCTCAGCGCTAGCGATAAGTCAATGCTCCTCTATACATCTGTGCAAATGGCTCTCCCGCTGCTCTAGCCACCCATCCCTCTGGTCTCGTCACCGGAATGTGCTCATATGCCCATACATGCAAAACTGTCACCCCTGCTGACATACTAGCTCCAAACATGTACACACAATCATGCAGGTAATGATAGAGCTATCCTAACACTCACTCTGCCCACGCATATCTCGTGCCATAAGAGAACATGCCCTCCATCACTGTCCCCCATCCTACGGGAAACCCTCTCGCTCTCCTGTCGCCCACTAGCCATCTAATGATAGCCACCACCACACGCTGTAATCTGTCACAGAGCTCCTCCATCCTCCCCATCAGAATCTCTGAACCCTCTACTCTGATGTCTGGTGTGCCAAACAATCTCCTGAATGCCGCTGGGCCCATCTCCGGATCATAATCTACACGATCCCCATCTATCAGAATCCTCAATATCCAGAATACATCCTCTAAGGTAATGGTCGCCTCTCCTGTCGGTAATAAGAATGAACTGTGCTCGCTCATCCATTGCTCCACCATCGCTGTCATCAGCCCTCGATGTGCCTAAACGGGCTCTAACCGGGATACATGCTCCAAGCCTAGGATCTCCAACACCAGTAGCTCCTCTGCATCCAATCATCTCACCAGCCGTAAATCTCTCGGATGCGGCTCCCGTGATAGCAATGGCGGTAGTGCATCCTGCATCATCCATTTACCCTTGTCAGTCCATTCCGTTAGTCATCCATATCAACATCTGATTCCCTATTTGCTATTTTCTCCTACACCTACTATAAGCAGTCCATTTTACCACATGCGCTCTTTTCCTGCTCACTAGCGACCCACTTTCCCACATGCGCCCCTGTTTTGACTATATGCGAGCTCTTCACCATATGCGCTTACTATATCTCTACAAGCGACCTCTATTTCCATATGCGCTACCCTTTGCTTTCTATGCGGGCTTTATACTATATGCGTGCCTGTTTTGCCTACCCGCGAGCTTTATCCTATATGCGCTAGCTTTCATACCATATGCGGGCTCAATTACCATTAGCGACCCTTATAGCCCTATACGCGCGCTATCTACCTTATGCGAGCTGTTTCTAGTCCTATGCGAGCTTAACTATTGTACGCGATAGCTCTTTGCCCATAAGCGACTAGTTTTGCTCTGTATGCGCTTTTCGGATGTGCTTATCCCGCCGACAGGATGCGACCGTTTTTGCCTAAGCGACCTACCCGCGCCCATAAGCGACCCACATTACTACAAGCGGACTTTATTCCTACCTAAGCGACCTAAATGTGCTAAGTCCTAACCTAGTCACTTTTGGTGACGTGTGTGCATTAATTACGCTTTTAGGCTATTAATTACACGCTTTTGGGGAAAAGTTTGAAACATACCGGTGCACTTGCTCCCTCTGGTCGTCCATGTGTCCTCACTCACTCTGCACGATGATCTCTGCGTGGGATAACCATCCTGCTAGCTCTGCCACTCTCACTCTCTGGCACTCTGGATTTCTCTAAGTTTCTAAGCACAAATGAGCACAAATGAGCCTATTTGCCATTGAAGCCCCTACTTATAGCCCTTCTCAAAACCCTAATTCTCCCATACCACAGCCTATTTTCTTCCATCCAACTCCTATTTTCTTCGTGTCAGCCTTCTTTTTAGCCTTTTTCTTCTATCAAGCGCCAACCCAGTCCTTCCCGGTTAGCCTGGCTTACCTCTCGAGGGAGCATCACCTGCCAGTTACACTGGGGCATAACTTGTTTATCGAATGCATATCGTATCTTCTTTGACACAACGTTCTATCGAACATTGTATCAAAGAGGGGCAAAATGTAGACACTCAAATTTGTCCATGTCTAGCAACACCTTGTTAAACCACTAATCCATTAGCCAATTAATTAAATAAATTTTATTTATTTAATCAAAATCCCATTTTCATTCACTTAGCCAATTAATTAAATAAATTGTATTTATTTAATTAATTCCACATCATGTCTTATCCCATTTTATTCATTTATCCTATTAATTGAATAAATTTTATTTATTTAATTAATTTCCAACTCATATCCCAACTAATTCAAATATTTTATTTGAATTAAGCCTTTATCATTTATCACATTCCAACACTTGTCCAGTCAATCATGTGTTGTAAAACAACTTTTATTTACAATCCTTCACATGCACAACTAATTGAACCTAAATTTAGTAACTTTCAATCCTAGCCATTCACATAGCTTCTGAATCTCCACCATTGATTGATCTTGGCTAAGTCCTATATAAACACCCTCTCATTCCATATGAGAGGGGGGGATCCAGCAATCATATGGCACCTACATTATCATCTTGAGCATCTGAGCATCCAATTAAGCTTTTATCATCCATCATGGCAGCTTTCAGCATTGCAATTGTTCATTGTTGAAGAAGCAGTCCACATCTCTCAAACGAGGAATCGCACGGTCTAGGTGATGTTATGCTTGAATGGCATTGTTCTTTGATTTCATTTAGATTAGATTCCTTGATGATGGTAGGGTTAGGGTTTCATGACGATGTCTGATCTGCTGCACCTGACTTTCACCTATCACAGATTCAACACAAATAGATATCACCTTAGAGGTGTAGCTCGCATGTAGATGAAAATCCTTCAATACATAAGAAGATGAAGCCAAATCTAAAATCACAAACACAACAACAATATTCTGCTTTGCAACAATGAATATCTTGAATGCTCTAAAATCATAAGTTCACCAAAAGTTCATAATCATCTTTTAGTTTGCAAATGAATCCCTAAACATGCTTATATATGCATTCCTACTTTAATTTCGTAATTCAAACTTAAGATGTCGACAAAGAAATCTTCTAACGGTCACATAACCGATATTCAAATTTGGGACTTGCCTAAAATTGGGTAGGACTAGGGTGCGAGCACCCAAGCCATCAAGTCCTATTTTAGGGCAGGGTCAAATGCCACAATGTCCCTCAAGCCCCATTTGACATGGGTTTCAGGTCATTTTGTTCTGGGAGTTAAATATAACATGCAAGATGCAAAACAAGGGACTCGGGAGCTGACTTAGGAGGTAAAGTCCTAAGGGGACATTTTACGACATAACATTAATTAATTCCTAGTTTTAAATTTGTTCATGCATAATTAATTAAAATAAATAAGTAATTATCCTCACCCTTATCATCACTCCATGATTAACTCATTATCAAAAGTCAATCATGTCCACTCATCAAGCCATGCAAGTAGTTAACTCCTTGATTTATGCTTGCACATCCAAAAATCAAATAAATCAAGTAAATCAAAAGCCAATCAAATCCATTTTAGAATAAAATCAAAGCATGCAAGTAAATAAAAATTCAATCAAATTAGTTTTAAAATAAAATAAAAGAATCCAGGTAAATCAAAAGTTAATTAAATCAGTTTTAGAATAAATCAAAGCACATGCGAGCTATATATCAAGTGAGTTAATCTCATCCGTCTAAACTCAAGTTTCCAAAATAAGTTAGGATTAATTTCAACTATTCACTCTCCCATCCAAAAATCTATAAATTCACCCTTTATCCTTCATTCAAAAGGAGAGAGAATCATGATCTTAGGTGGGAAATGTTTCTCTTCTTGGCATTCAATCAATCATAGGCACATGTAGAAATCTTGCATGATCCTTTGAGAAATCACAATCCATCAAGCACAAGCAAATCTATTTAACAAGGGAGATCTCCATTTTGTAAGTGCAGGTATTGTTTCTCTCTTTTATTGCTCAATTTGAAGTTTGTATTTTAATTTAGAGTAAGGAGCTAGTATTGTTCTTGGTTTTTTTCATAACTCTAGATTTTATCATATACATTTTGGCATGCCTGGTGGGACCTTCCTTCATCGAGACATTTATTTTTTAAATAAAGAATTTTAAGGATTTGCAGAGTAGAGGGCAGTTTATAATTAATAAGGCCATCATGAGGGATCTTGTGAATATTCTTTTGTCATGAGAGTTAGATATTTAAATATAATATTTGTTAAGAAATTGAGGATATTTTTATTATTGTATTTGTTTTGTTTGTTAGCATATTTTTCTCAAAAAAAAAATTCATTCCATGAAAGGCAAACATAACTTCATTTTTGTATTATTTAAAAGTAAAAATGCTTAATTTGGTGTAATTATCAACCATTAGCTTCTAGATTTGAAACTTTATGCTTCTTTTGCATGCAGTTGCTATGGAAAATCCAAACACAATAAGGTGAAGCATGATTAGAAGTATGAGAACCAATGTAGATGGCTTCCCATTTTCCATTTTTTGAATGCAAACCACTTGCCTTTTTTGGGAATCGAACCTACTTATATGTAGTGAAACCCCTTCAAACAAAAAATAGTATCATCAACCTCTTTTAAAAAAAAACACACCACATCAACTAAAACAACTAGAGATGGCCCTTATAATCTATGCCATTAGTATTTCTTAATGCTAGACAAATTATCTGATGGTTTGATGTTTATGTGGGATTTTAGTATATGAAATTTTCTATTGGTTGGATGTTCCTATTTGTTTCCTAACTTTGTAGGGATTTTTTATTTCTACCAATTCTCTTTGAGTGTGGAAAACATCATGTGATGAAGCCTATGAAATAAAAAGGTTACCGATTTTTGTTATGTAGTTATGTTAGAAGAAGACTTGAAATTAGATGAGCTAATTGAACATACGCAGTAAAATCATAAATTAAAACATATATAGTGTTATTTATATATATTTTTATTTTGTTGATTATGTGAGTGTGTCCTAGCCTATGTATACTCTTCTCTTGCACTCTAGAGGGATCTTGATAATCGAAAATAGTTTAGATCACTTGTGTATCCCTAGTTTAAGTTGTATATGCTCTTTCCTTGTACGACAAGGTGATCTTGGAAATTAGAAATAGTTTGTACTCTTTATTTTATTTTTCATAGGGTCTAGTGACTTGGATTTCATCACCAAGCACTATCCAAAGTTTATTTTCCATTAGACTATAAATATTCCTTAGATGATCTTTTGTTATTGGCTAAGTGGAAATTTAGTTTTACGTAGTTTGTGTGGAGTGAGGTGGTTAACCACCAATACCTAGTGTTACATCCCCAACTTGTGATTAGCTTAATCTTACTCTTACTTGGTAATTAGGAGGATTAGTTAAGATTTTGATGATTTGATATTGTGGAAATATCTGATTTGACCTTTGATTATGAGGTTAATGATTGATGTTAGATAGTTTTGAACATTAATTATTTATATTATGAGACATGATTATGATGCATTGATCATGATATTGTGGTCCTAAGTGTGAATAGGAAAAGTTAATGACCTTCAAAGAATGAAGGAGGGCATCATTCGGGAGGAATGCTTAGATTTTGTGAAAACAAGGTTGAATAGTCATCTGAGTACTGGTTCCCATGTCCTTACAAATCCCTTGTAAGTTTTTGTGAGTCATGTCTTCCTTCTTTTGTAATTCTATCCTTGTGAGTTGTTTTGTCGATAGTGTTTTAATGACTAGATGACGTTCTTGGAATAATGTCTCAAGTAGTATGTTAGTCGAGTTATGAGTCGATGAGATCTCTCATTATCCTATTCTTAAATAGGGATATTATCTCCTATTTTCTAGTTTTTTGACTAAGGCTAATTGTCGATGTTGGGGGAGTATTACTTGACCCTGAACATCCTAAGATTTTAATGTGATACCTCTTGTTTTCATTATTATAATGAACTTTAATAATATAAATGTTCTTTAACCCTTATTATTAGTCAAGGATGTTCATATATAAATATCTATATTTATGAACCTCTTTAGAGGTCAATCATAATAGTTTTTACTATACTTATAACTATCCTATCTTATCTTCTTACTTGCCACCCCGATATCCTTAAATCTAGGAGTGGGAAAGGAGAATTGTTAGGCTAAGTGGACTGCATGGATCAAAGATCCTGCAAGGTGGCAAGTCCTCAATGCATGCAAAGAACATGCTTAAGTTGGTTATTGAAATGCTATCTGGGAGACTTAGACGATGGCATAGATAGTTTTTGTGATTGGGGTTTTTTCTATTGGTGAGATGAGGGAAGAAAAAGTAAGTGTGCGGGGTGGTAATAGGGGGAATGATATCCCCTTATTACAGAGAGCCACATATGGTCTGAGTGACAAAAGAAGCTGGGGAGGCTCAAGCTTTGCATGCTAAACTCTTATCTCTGTTATAATACAAGTATGTCTAGATCTTAGAGCTCTCGACTCATATGTCTTATAGACTTCAATGCAATTTAAACCTTTCTTTTAAAAGAACGTCGACACTGCTGACTTTATAGAATGAGTCATGCATTGCTCATGACATGTGAACTGTGACTGTATGTTATATGTGCATCTTGATGATTATTTTGGTAGTTGAAGGCTCTTGAAGCCTTAATGAATTATAATTCATGATTCTTTGAAAACCACTGTTCTTTGGTGGCACTTGGCCAGCTTGAGGCCTTAAAACCTATGTGGGAATGCATGCATGAAGCACCCACGAGACATAGCTATTCTTACATGCCATGCATCATTAATGATGTCTTCTTTTATTTTGATTTCTAGTTGATAATACTTACAAACTTGTATATGCTAATGAGCCTGATAGGGCATTACTCTGTAATGAATGGCTACTTGATGGTATCAGCCTATGGAGCAATCCATACCATCATATCTATGGCTGCAGCCATTATTAAGTTTAAACACAGTTAACCAAAGATAAATTGGGTCGTTCTATTACACTTGATACCCTATTTTGCCAATTTGATGGTAAAAGATGATAGGAATCAATTGGTTATCAATATATATATATATTCATTTGGTGAACATAGTGACTCTTCGAGGTGGGTAAAAGAGTACTACTTTTTATACTGTATTAGTAAGACTTTCATGACAACCTAGACTATAGTCTTTCTCTCATTATGAAATAGAGTCTTGAACTATCCTTGATAAAGAATCTACCCTAGTTATATTAGAAGGTAGTGGTAATAGATGGGATGAATGTTGACTTTATAGATTGCAGTTATGTTCTTATATTTGACTTTATGAAAGTTTCTTAAGGAAGGACTTAGAAAGGGTTTGACTCTATAAGTCTTTATGAACCTTTAAAAGGTATTATGATAAGAGTCTTTTCTTTTATTATGAAATGATTTTTTTAACCTTGTCATTAGGTAAACAAAGTAATCATTGACCGAGCAAGGTGAATGTTGAAAATAAGGATGTATTCATTATTCAAGAAAATGGGATATTATGATGTGGAGTCATTAGTAACCATGTGATGTAGGGGCATCGCTCACCTTTCAATTTTGGTTTTTGGAATTTTGTTTAGTTTCAGGTTTTTCTGTAGAATTTTAGTGGTTGGGGTATTCGGTGGTGTGTTTTGCTTTAGCTTCCTATCACTTGCTATGATGAATCAAAGTCTTGCTTAGGAGGTTCCTATCGCCGAATGATAGTAATTTAATTCAAAAGGTCTTGAAATAACGGTCAGTTATTTTGCAAGGCTGACAAATGGAGAATCTAATTTGTGGTGAGCAGTTGAAGAATCTTGCCAGAAGTTCTCATCTCTTTGCAAGATGCTGAGTATATGAATGGTCAAGCAGAAGAAGACAAAAAGAGCAAAGATTGGTTTTGGCTAATGGTTACAAAGAAGAGCAGTCGAATGATTAAAGAAGATAGTGGAAAGAATAGGGTAGCAGAAGGAATCCACAGGAGGAAGTGAAGAAGGTGAGGCACCGGGCAAAAAAAGATAGAAGATAGAGATGATTGCAAGGGACACTAGTTACATAGAAAATTGCAGATAGGCTGATAAAGGAGGCCGAACATATAATATGGTAAGGGTGATGGAATAGAAGGAGCCCAGAAAACAAATTATGGAGAAGAAAGTTGAATAAAAAGTATGAAGGCCGACACAACGAGAAGGCCGCAAGTGTGTAGAGAAATAAGAATAAATGGAAGGAAGCAAGGATAGGTTTAGAATCAAATTTCTGTAGATAGGAAGAGGGAGTTCTGTGCAGGTCCCTAAGCTATGTAATGTCATGTTATGTTAGCCAATAGAAGAGGGATGAATCTGTGTGCTCGATATGGTATTTTGTGTTAATAAAATCTATCTTTTAATACTTGTTGTCATCTCTGATATTTGATTGTTAAATGAAGAGAAGATATGTTTTGGTAGTTAGTTGTCTTATATATGTCCCTATCATATTGAAGGCATGTTATATGTGCTAATATTAAGTTCATGTCACGTAACTGGGTTTAAACATGAACTGTGGATAATGACTGTCAATGTGTAGTTCTTATATTTCCTTCTTAGTTCCTGTCACTATTGTGATAGAAAGTTTGTAGGAACTGTTGAGGTTGAGAGACCAGGTAAGTTGCGAATAGTGTGTATAAATGAAAATAGAGCATGAGAAATGAAAGTTATTTTCTCATGCTATCAGATTGGTATCAGAGCACAGAAAGATCTGGGTGTGTATGTTGAATGTGTATTTGATCTCTGTTGAAGTTTGTATGTTGTAGTGTTCTTGTTGATTGGCAGGGAAGATTGGAGAGAAAGAAGCTTAGGTGAGGTGACTAGAAGATGAAAGAAGAAAGAGTGATGGATAAGCAACTTGAGAAGGAGAGTCTCACAAAAAGAGACCAAAGGAAAGAAGACAGAAAGATGAAAGATGCAGATTTTGAAAGAGAGCTGGCAGCATTGAGAAGAGATTTAAAATAATACATGCTTGCAAGGTAGAAATGGCTTGAAGAAGAAAGCCATGAATACTTTTGGGTATGGCTAATGACGAGAAAAGTGAAATGGCTTGTGAAGGAGATTATTGAGAAGAGGAAAAGGCAAAGTATAAAAGCCTTAAGAAATGATAAGAGGATGAAAGGGTTACAGAAAGATTGGGATAACAGAGCATTGCCTATGGAGCAACATGAAGTAGAAGAGGTCAAAGAGGTTCTCATTGAAGAGAACAGAGGAAAAGTTGAGAAATGGAGCACCGAAGATGTGCAAGAGGAAGAAAACAAAAGAAAGAGGAAAGTGTCCATGATGGAGGCACTTGTGAGGACATTGTGATCCTTTGTTTTATTTTCTAATGTTATGTTTAAATATGTGTGGACAGGTATGACGAAGGTCAAAAAGGAGGCCTTGAAGATGCGGGAAGATGGGGAAAGAAAAGAAACCGCCAATGTTGAGGCTAGAAGAGAAGATATAGTAGTATGACAAGAAGAAGTTGCAATGAAAGAGTTTGTAAAAAAGGAAAAGAAGGATGTTGAAGATGTCCAGCAAGAGAAAGAAGATGAGGAAGAAGCCAAGGAGTTCTATGATTCCATAGAAGATGTTGCAGATGAAAGAGAGGAAGCCTATGAAGAAGATGAGTTGTTAAGCAATGAATACAAAGATAGTAAAAAATGTGGACAGCAGGACAAAGAAGAGGTACATGTGAATAAGAATGAATTTAAAAGTGTGATTATGCAAGTTGAAAGAGAAAAGAAGGGACATGGTTACATAGTGCCACGTTGGCTTAATGGACAACATGGAAAAAATAAATTAGGAGGTGGTTATGATTGGAACAAAAAATAAATGCCAAGTATGAAGGGCATGATCTAAAACAAGATAAGACAAGAAGGGAGGACAAATTGGCAAGAAAGAAAGTGTAAAGAAGGTATTTTAAGGGAGCAATTAGACCATGGATCATGGAGGATAAGTGTAGGAATAAAAGGCCATCAACCTAGAGCTAAAGGAAATAAAGAGTGGACGGTGAAAGCTAGGACAACAGTAAATGAAGTTGGCACAACAGCCTATGGTGAAAAGAAGACCTCTCAAGAGGATGGGAGATGGGAAGCCAAGAAGGAGATTACAGAGGAAAAAGTAAGTTTGCAACAGGATTGTCGCATGCAACAAGCTAAAACTTGTAAGGAAGAGTTCAAGAAAAGTAGAAGAACATTGTTAAGCTATGAAGATAGAGAGCAAAATGATGATGCAAGGAAATTACAACAGCAAGAAGGAGACAATAAAGAAACAAAAGCATTGAATAGTATCATACCAAAGAAGGAAGAGCATGGAGCATATTAGAGAAAGTTGGAGGAGGATACATGCCAAACACAAGGTAAACAAATTGTTGTTGGTGAATTGAATAGTGAAAATTTTAATTTTATGGATGTAGTTTTTGAAGATGAGAGTTTGATTGAAAGAATGGATGGTGATGATGGCATTTATGAATCTAAAATGGAGTTATGGAATGAGAAAGACATGAGAAGAAGAAAATATGACAAGAAAAGAGGAAATAAATTCAAGTGGGATAAGCATAATGTAAGACAAAACCAGGTAACAATAGTAGCATGGAAGAGTGAGAACCGTGAAAAGGTAAAGAGTGATATTGCAACCATCATCGGGGTTGAGGAAATGAGGATTCGAAGTATTTAGAAAGGTGGAGGTCTTCTGTTTAACAACCGGATTAGGAAAGAAAAGGAAGATGAAAATACAGATTTGAAGCATGGGACATCAGGTAGTGGTGATGATAGAAAATTTATTATAACGATGAAGACAAAGGCTGAGAATGTTGTTGCTAGTTGGGATATGGATAAGGAAAATGATAAAGATTTGTTGTTATAGTAGTGGGCTATTGAGGAAGAGTGGAATGAAAAGAGTGAAAGTTTGAGAATGTTTGGAACAATGACGGATACCTTGAGGAAGGTTGAAAATAATGATATAGAAATTATCACAGGAATAAAGGCAAAAGATGAAGTAGTCAGGGTAGATTTTGAGATAGATGTTATGATTTATGAATTTGAAGGTGAATTTGAAGATAATCTGTTGCAGCAGTTGACTGTGAAGGAAGAAGGGTTGGAAAGGTTGTTGGTTGACAAGAAGGATGGCAAAATGGGATGGAAGGTGTAGGTGTATATGTAGCAGTCACAGTTGTTGATGATATTGACCAGATGAAGGAGATTGGGGAACTAGCTAGTTTCTATCAATTTGATAGTTTTAATTTACATGTGGGTAGTTAGGTTGAGTATGAAGACAGAATGAAAAGAATAGCTATAGTAAATGTTGGTGATAATGTAAAATATGGATTGAGTGACTTTGGAGACATGGAAATATTTAATTTTGATCCATTTGTTTATAATATTTTCAGGTTGAAAAGAGATGAAGATGCATTTATAAGAGCAGAAAAAAATAGTGAACAACTATGTGGGGTGAATATGATATGTGGACCAGAAACATTGTGGAAGAAATAGAAGAAGTGTGTTGGTAATCTACATTGGATGAATCACCGCATGTCCGTGTCATTATGAAACCAAGAACCTAAGTATGGTTTTTGAAATAACATTCAAGTGTCCAAGGATTGGACTTAAATGCATTAAATCCTACTTATACTAGACCAAGAATGGTCGATGTTGATATGACTTGCATAGTGGAACAAGGTGGCGAGGAGTCACAAGTTCCATGTTATGAAGTAAACTATTTTTATAACCAAACCTTGATGGGATTCGAGTGTCCAGGTATGGACAATGAATCAAATTGATCCCATGCATACTAGACCTAGCTAGGGTGGTGAATATGGCCGACTTTTGACATGATTAAAAAGTGGAATAAGGTGATGCAGAGTCATAGATTCCCTATAATGTAACTTGACTATTAATGAATAGTTTTATGATAACTATGATGCATCTAATGAATTTAAAAGATATGTTGATTCTTGATTGAAGAAGGAGAAACTGAATAAGAAGTTGTATTGCCTTGTAGGAAGCAGTAAGTGCCTATTAGATTTGTTGGAGGTACTATTTCTCCTAGATAATTATATACTTTTGAGAATGAATACTAAGATTAGTATGAAACTCTTGTTTTGCAACGTAAATGGAAGCCATCTTTTATGGATGGCCATACTTCACAAATGAGGTATAAGATATTAAAACCCATGAGGATGCTTGAGATAGAGTCTTTTTAGTAAGACCATCATTTTAGACTATTATGAGATAAGTCTCAAATGTCATGATCTTGAATGTAAACCTTGGGATAGGTCAACATGAAACTGTGAACTATTGTGATGTTCACAACATGCCCCATTTTTTACTCCTTAGAAAAATGAGGACCCCTGCTATGGCTTGCTCCCTTGTTTTTGTGCTCTGGGCGGTAGTGGTAAAAGCAGTATCTTTCAGTATGTGTGTGCCTAGTGTCAGGTGCATTTGTGATCTTGGGGTCTTAACCCAAAAAATTCAAAGTCTGAATCTTCCCTCAGGAAGCCTGCCATGTGAAAGAGTACAAAAATTCTAGACAAGTTTGCCTTTTACATCACCCTGAAATTCGGCCAAATGAGAAAGTTATAGCGAGTCAAAATTCTAGTCAAACCTGATATTCTGGGAGGGGATCATATTTCAAATATTGGTCACCTTATGCTAGATCACCCTGATCCTATTTTATCACCTTATAACCATTTGGTTCGCAAACTCTGGATGTCAATTTTATGTGATAACTGTATCTGCCAGTCAAACAACTTCATATATTTTGCGGGGGTCATATTTCTAAGATCACCCGATCTTTCAAATATCACCCTGTCACAAAATATCACCCCATTGCCAATATGATGATGACATCATCTGAACCCGATGAACAAAGGAGATCAATATGACGCTAACGTCATCATCCTTTTACCTCGCGGAGGTATGTATCCAACGATTCCTTTTAATAACATGACGATGACGTCATTTTAGTGCAATGTTCAAGCGAAATCACCCTTCCGCTGACGGCACCCCGATCTTTCGAGAGGGAAGTCATTTTACTTGCGGGGGTCATAATTTGAACATCCCCTTATCTTAAAATCAAGACCTGATATACACAGCTCGACATGACCGTGACGTCATCTTTCCTCAGGGTGATATTCTTCAAAGTTCTTCCATCGGGGTCATATTTCTTGGACCCTGATTTCCTTCGGTATGACTGTAGTGTCATCCTCTCACATTTGCGACAAAGCTCGTCTACGATGATGACATCATCATCATACCCTGGCTTAGTGAGTAAAGTAATGGTTGAAGTGCATGACCGGTTGGGTCCATCGGGTGCTCTTTCTTCAGGTTCATATGTTAAGTGCCCGAAAATCTACATGCAAGTGGTGGAACTGAGAAGGTTATCAAAATGGATTAAATACTCATGTGCATGCGAATTCTCACAGATTCATGACCTGATATATACATTTGCACATTCAAAGCATGATTTAATATAAATGTTTATCCTCCTGCTGGTTATTTAAATGATGATGCTTAACTTCTGTATGTTGATCGCAGGTACGCAGGTAAGAAAAAGGAGGTACATCAGCCAGAAAGATGGGGTCGATGGGACATTTTTTGCTCGCTCCGATGAGGATGTCATGTCGATGATCAGGATGATGTATGATCACAATACAAAAAGGTGGGAAAGAAGGGCGAGTGGATTTTGAATCCATTTTAGAACCTGATGGCGTGCAGGTAGAGATATGAGAGAGCTTTAATGGCGAGGGCATCCAAGGGCGGTGGACCAGATCTCAAGAGGTCACAAACACACTACGAGGAAACAAAGCTTTCAATGTGGAGGAGAATGCTGGTGAAAACATTATTGGGGAGTGGCACTCTATCTAGATGCTGCTTGAGATTTGGGTAGGATTTGTTTCCCACCGTCTGATGCTGTGTGCATGAGTGTGGATTGTTGATTTGCTAGGGTTTCCTAGGCACTGTATTGAGTGGGAAACAGAGATATATATTTAGCCCCTTCACTCTTTATTGGGGGGAGGTCAATCATTCATAAAAAAAAATCTGACCTAGACAATTTTATAGGAGATCAGATTACTGAGACTAGTGAGGATTAAATTGTTGAAACATCAAGATTCTTTCTTCAGATCACTGTATATGTACTTGTTCTTTAGCATACTGAATGGAGATGAAGCTCCAGATTATATCTTGATTGTAAACTTTACGTAATCTTCATGTTGATTCCTGGATATGTAATGGTGAATCCTATGTTCAACTAGAAGCATTTTCATTCTATTGCATGTTCTTGTCAACTTTCCCCTAAAGATTTGCACTGGATCATGTGGATTTGTGGAATGTCCTAGTGAAGTATGATTCTAGTTCGCTTCTCTTCATTGTTGTATGGGAACATGTATGTGGATCAGTGATCTCAGTCAAGTAATTTTAGGAATCTCATTTCTCTAACACTTTTTCTCATTTTAATTTCATAGAAATCACTTTCATAACTGCAAATCATGATGAATATTAAGCAGAATAGATAAATATGTTGACATCCCATAGATAACTGAATATCATTAGCATATTTTTGAGCTAGATGTGTGTACCTTTGAAAATATCATGCAAATATCAACCTATAGACACATCATTTGAAGGAATATACTGTGTAGGGTAACCTCCTTGTGTAGCATGGTTGCAGAAATAGAATCTACTGATCTACGTAAGATGCCAAAATGGAAAAAAGCAACACACATCAACCACTGAGTAAAGTTAGTAGATTATGAACTAATCAACGGAGATGAGTAAAGGTTATTGTGTAACTTTTATTCTATGTTTTCTTATGAGTAACATCATGACCAACATGAACCTACGAAGGTCAGAAGTTAGAAAACTTGTTTTGACTATTGAGATTTTGGAAAATGGAACAGGGTGATGAGGAGTCACAGGTTCCTTGTTGTGAAAGCAATCTACTTGTTTTAACTTTTGTCATGTTGGAAACTAGAACAGGGTGATGAAGAGTCACAGGTTCCTTGGTGCAAAAGTAATCTATTATGTTTGATGAACTCCTAGATAGGAGTCAATTGTCCTAGTATAGAACTATGAATTGAACTAAATCCACATTTTACTAGACCCCAAGAGGTCACATTAAACATACTATAGGACATGACAACTTCTAAGTCGAGTAAGGGTGGTTAACATATGACTATGTTCATTGTGAAATGTATATGTATGTAAATCTTTGGCTAAAGTAATGCATCCATCTCCACATGCATTGTCAGTCCATAGTGCTCTAGATGGCTTAGTGTCTCCAGTAGTGTCATACATAGTTAGAGTGGATCTATAGTTGTGTGACCGTGAGACATTAGGAAGGACACAATACCAGATACTTAGATGATTAACCATATGGTTCCTAATATATAACCTTTCCGTGAAGGGTAGGGTTTCTTCCAGTTAGGAAGTTGAGTGGGGCACCATGAGTCCGTGGTTGGTGGAAAAGCACCAAGATGATGCTCTGCTTACCAAGCATGAGACATGCCAAGGCTTATGGAGACATATGTCATTAGATCCAAATACAGTGTTTACATTTTATGACCAGTTGGTCTATTGTAATGTATAAATTGATTTGTTTGATGCCTTGGGCATAACTTGTACATGAATAGTGATGGTTACTTAGTAAAGATATGTAAATGATTATTGTATATTAAGCTTTGTTATATTCTATTTAGACTAACATGCTTAATTGATGAAATGATAATGAATAATTCTAGTTAAACCTTGATTTGCATAATCATATTCTTAACTAATCTCTTGATTAAGATGGATATTTATGTTAAATCTTAAGGATGATGGAATGTCATGTTACACCTAGGCCTTAGACAACAACCTCGTATCATGTATTTGGGACTCATTTACCACAAGGTAGATCAAGGACTCCCCTAAAGAGCCTATCTAACCTATCTTAAGAATCATTTGACCATAATTGTGTAGTGGTGCTAGGAAAACAATATTCCCTGAGATTACCCACTCATACCCTTGAGGTATATTTGTGGGCCACTATATAGTTGGACACCCACTTGACTAGCTTAGTTTATTTTTATGTGTGCATTGTTGTTTCCCCCTTATGCAAAACTAGTCTAAAAGTGAACCCAAACAAAATTTATGGTGTCTAAAATAAGATATCAAGATAGACTAAATCAAAACCCTAATATGGGAAACCCTTTCAGTCAAAATCCATTCTATTTTGAATTAACTCTTAATCAAGATCAACCTAAAAACCCCTTTAATTTAATAATGATAATGATAACCTTGAAATTAAAGTAAGTATGATGATGATCACAGTGACTTGTTTAAAATAGAACACGGTCATGTCCAAGTAGGTATGTTTCTATTTGAAAACAAGGATGGCATTCTTATGTAACTCAAATAAATAGAAGCCAAGCTTCCCTCATATTACAATCCTAAAAGATTGAAGAACATAATAAGCGGGAGTGGTCAAACCCCTTTTAAACCTAGAATATGATACTTATAGAAATCCTACTAGCCAAAGTAAAACAAAGCTAGAGT
Source organism: Cunninghamia lanceolata (assembly GCA_027924645.1). NCBI lineage: Eukaryota > Viridiplantae > Streptophyta > Pinopsida > Cupressales > Cupressaceae > Cunninghamia > Cunninghamia lanceolata. The sequence goes on along the minus strand of BSBN01001344.1, from coordinate 7,419,808 downwards.
TGACCGATTTATACCCTACAAGTGAAGGAAAATTAGTTATAACACAATAGGACCCTCAAGATAAAAATCAAGTTATGTTTGACTAACTTCAATAGTTGGAAAGCTTAGACTCCCACATAAATCCTAAAAAATCTAACCCTTCACAGCAAAACCAGCAACCCCACAATAAACAATCCTACTTTATCCTACCTACATCATCTCCACTTAAAGGTACATCATATTTCCAAGAATGGATAGCTATGCAGGATGCTCTCCAAGGACTATAGAAAGGAAGCCACAATTAGATGGTTAGGTACATAATTCTTTTGCAATGTGGTCCTTAGAGATCCTATCCTAAATCCCTCAACCATTTCATCCACTACTACCTTTATACTCAATGCTAGAATTGGTTTCTTCCTTTGTTGCTAGCCTTGTCATTGGTAGAAAAATAGAAAAATCCAAAAATAATAGAAAAGTTAAAAACCCTAAAAAAAACCTAAATTTATCTTGTCCTTAGTTCTATTAAAGTCGTTGTTCAACTTTAAACAAATCTTTGTAGCTCTATCAAGATTATTTTAATTTTTTTTAGTTTGTGTGTGTATTTGTTAACTTTTTGTTGTGGTTATTTTGTTTTGTCTATGTCAGTCTTGTTGCATATTACAACAATGTCATCATGGTTTTCCATATCATGGTGCATCTTGTCAAATGCTATAGTAAATATTAGGTTGCTCAAACATGTTTAAAATTTAGTGCAAGATTAGAAACATTCATCATCACCTTATCAACACTCATATGCATTCATTCTTAAACATTTCCTTTGACTAACTATACATAACTAACATTTATTCTCACTCATTCCCACTTCCTTCTATTTCAACCCATCCATTCTAGTCCAAATTCTTGTATTTCAAATTTCCCTCTTCTCATTTCAAGAATCCATCTATGTCTTTCACCCCCATATGTCCTCTCAAGTGGGCATACTCATAACCATCATGTCACTTGGGGCATCCTCATGCACATGTTCTTTGTTTTCTTTTTCTACATTCTTTGAAAAGTTGACGCCTCTTTTTAGTCACAACACCCTTTCAAATAGGGGCAAATGTAGACACCCTATTTCTGTCACCCTAGTTCTATCATCAATTATACATGTTAATTCATCTCATCTAACTTGCTCTAATGTATCACATACAAAATTAATTAATTAATCTCATTACACACCCCATCATGATTAGTTAGCTAATTAAGGCAGTCATGGTTGGAGGGTCTAATGAAGGATTATCCAACCATGCAACCAAGTGAACAAGAACCCAAAACAAATCAATGGATTAGTAAAACAATAAGATCTCTATTAATTCATAGTTACAATTGAACTACAATCTACCACAATGCACTTGCAACATGCTAGGCCTCGACCGTTTGATTAGTACAAATGGGAAAATTACAACATTTCAAAGATATTACAATACAACACCTTGCCAAGCTATCTTCTACTTTCTTTGTTACAAGTTATAATGATCTTCAAATATGTTTATATATCAACTCTTAGCCCTATGGATGATCCCAGTTAGGCTACAAGGTGGTGCAAAGCTCAATACCTAATGAAATGTGTAGTCACATAAGTGAATCTTTTGAAGTGAACACAGTGATGATGGATCAATGGATCTTGACATGATTCAAACTATAAGGTCCCATGGGTCCAATATACCTTGATATGTGTTCCTTTGTTGATAAAAGCGTTGAGAAGTTGTCACAAGCTATGAACAATAAGGTTTTCTATTATACCTAGTAATGGATCAGAAATTGATATATGCCTTTGTGGTGACTAGAAACTTCTAGAAATTGAATGCAACATTGTTGAATGAATGTAGAACATGCTCTCCCAACCATGAGGTGAGATATACCATTGTGGTGCAATGTGGTAGGATCTATGGTGACCAGTTGAAGACTAAAATGAAAAAGACAACCTACAAACAAAACAAATAAGTGAAAAAAAGATATATTTTTGGGTGATGCAAGATTTCTCTTACACCCTGGGATGCTCCTGCATTATTAATCATTATTAATTAGTTAATTAAAATTAGTTAAATCCATACATGCATAATTAATTAAAAATAAATAATAAGTAATTATACTCACCCTTGTCATCATTCTATGATTAAATCATTATAAAGAATCAATCCTAGCCACTCATCAAACCATGCAAGTAGTTAACTCCTTGATTTATGCTTGCACATCCAAAAATCAAATCAATCAAGTAAATCAAAAGTCAATCAAATTAGATTTAGAATATGTTATGGGGTAACAAGTGGACACATACCTTTTAACCTCCTAGTTTAGCTCCTAGGTCCTCGTGATTACATTATACATGCAAAATATTCATCCCAATATAAAATCCCCCAAAACCCATGTCAATTGGGAACTAGGGGCCCATTTTATGCCTTACCCTAGACCAAAAAGGTGCCTTGGGACTTGGCACCCATTCCTAAGTCCTCCCTAATTGGTCAGGGCAAATTTCAAATCATGTCAGCATAGGACCTTTAAAAAGGTCTCTCCTTGTCAACTCTTTTGATTTAATTTATGAATATTAGCGAGAAAACATATATAAGTGTGTTTTTGAATTCATTTGTAACCTAGATGGATATAGAGAACTTATGACCTTGGAACAAGGAGCATTCAAAGCATTCATTATGTTATTGTTGTAGATTTGTGTTTGTATTGTGTGTGTGTTGTTGTAGATTTGGAATCATCATCCATCTCCTTATGAGTTGAAGGATCTCCATTCTCCTAAGGGCTTCACCTCTTAGGTGATATCATTATCATTTGGATCATTCTATCATCATTGATTTGTTTAGCCTTTGCCCTGCTAGGGCACACACTCTCTCTAACAATGGTGTTGGCAAGCTTGAATGCTATCCTGGGATTTAACTGAGGCAAGTCCCTAAACACCACAACCCCCAAACCCCTTTTCTTCTTGTGTGTAGGTTACAAGTGTGAAGTCTAAAGAAGTGAAGACCCAAAAAGGTTGTTTAAGGGAAAGGGTTTCAAGATCTGAAAGCAGTTTGCAAATATTCCTCTGTGGAAGATTTGGGCACCCACTTTGAAGTCCTCCTGCTCAAATAGGTACTAAATTTGACATTAGGATACTCTCTGTGACATTTCTCCAATTTTGAGTTTCTAAAGAATTCATCCTTCTAAAATTGGGCACTTTCCCCATAGTCCTCTGACTTTCTAGCTTCTAGAACACAAGTTTTGATATCTCTCTGATCCCTCTGGTGAAATTAGCTTTTGAATATTTGCTTCTCATCTCCTGTTATGTTCAGATCTTTACAAATCTAGGGTTTTGTGCATTAGTTGACCTAGGGTTTGATAAAAGGCCTGATTTAAGCTAATCTTTCCATATCAAACAAGAGCACAAGATCTATAGCTGATTCCACCTCCCCTTGGTAGTGATTTGGCTTGGTCTTGTCCTTGATTTTCTATTATTGTGGAAGAGGGTTTGATTTGGTATGCATGCTTATCTCCATCAATCACTTTTTCCCCTTTAACATTTTGGTGAACCCATAGCATCGAGAATTTGCATCTTTCTGAGTGTTTGAAATCAAATCTTGCATTCATTCATAGCATACTTATCATTATTCATTTGAAAAAAGTGGAAAAAAATAAGCATTCTAGGCTTGCATAAAGGCATAGTTTTGTATTGTTTTCACTTCATATGATATCTAGAGATTTGAATTTCTGATTTTTACATCAGTTATGATCCATATTGTAGTATAGAATCATTTCATGATATTGTACCTTGCATTTGAAGATCTCATTTGCTAGGGTTTTGTTGAAAAATTTGCATTTTCCTAAAACCTAGTCAATTTCAAAAGCTAGGGTTTGTAGTCAAAATCGTATTCAAATTTTTCTGCCATCATAAACATTTCAATTCAAATCTTACATCAATTTATAGAATATTTTCATTGATCATTTACAATTTTTGCATCATTTCATACCTTGGTTTTAAAAATTCACATGTTTGTAATTACACATTGTGTATTTCAACATAACGAATTTGACGTCTCTTTAACACTTTCTTTGCAAGAAATTTTAAAATTGTCTATATTACCTTTTGTGAAGAACTTTTAACATCTTGATTACTCTGTTTTTAGTGACACTAGTGTGTTTTTGTTCTTTGCAAAAAGCTTCAAAAACCTAGTTCCCTCAAACTAGTGTTGTGGTGTACAAAAGTCTCTCATATTGTTTGTATTTGATAAATGAATAGATTTTATTGTACATTATTGTTCCAAGAAATTTTATTATGGCATCTTCATGTCATTTCTCTTTGGTATCTTTGCATGCATATATCAAAGATCTTGATTTTCATAGATTCATAACCCTCATGGGTGAGCATCCTTCAATATTAGAAAATCTAACCAAATTTATATTCATGAACACTCATGAGAAAGATGATTGTGAAAGTTCTTCTCCTTCTATTACTACTATAAATCATGAAAATGCCTTCAATCTACTATGTAAAGTATATTATGATGATGATGATGATGATGATTCTATGAGTCATCATACTCCTTTAGTTGAATGTTCAAACACCTTGGATATCACTAAAGAAGTGAAGACCAGCAATCTTCCTCCTTGGGCTGAATGTTCAAATACTTTGGACATCACTAAGGATGTGAAAACCATGAATGGTTCTCATGTGGTTGCATGTTCAAACCCCTTGGACATCACTAAAGATACAATCATCGGCAATTCTTCTAACAACATTTTACCTTCCCTTAATTCCAATGCTCTCCTTCAAAAAGATGAAGCATTCATTGATGAAGAAAGGTCTCTCACATTAAATCCTTTAGGGATGGATGTCGAGCTCAATCAATGTACAAACAATGTTAACTTAATCATCACTAATAGACTCATCCCACTCACTAAGGGGATAGTGTTAGAAATGAAAGCAACACTACTTCAATGGAAATCTAATTCAATATAAATTTCTACAATCTTTAATCGTGTGTTATTAATGGAGATTGTAACATAGAAACAAAACTATGGTTCATAGAAATGCAAAATCAGAAATATGAACACATAACACAATGTTTAACATGGAGAAAACCCTTTCAGGTAAAAAACTCCACACAGGAAAGAGGCCCAATGTTTGTACTAATCTGAAAAAGATTTACAATACAACACTTCAACTCTCTCCACCAGTCTTTAAGCTAACAGCATTCTGGCAGCACCTGAGTACCTAAAATATGTATTGCAGCAACTAATACATGGAAAGTACTTATAGAAACATTTTCTAACTCATCTTAGGTGTTCACCTTCTCTCTCCTAAGATTCTCCAACCTGTAAACATTAATTACCATCTTACAAGCATCTTACACTTGTCCAAAAATAGCCATGCAAAGGTTGGGTTCTCAAGACTAAATCTAGCCTCTTGCAGCATCTTATGATGCATCATAACTATCATAGATTCCACAAAAGAGTATCTTTCCAAGATAGGAACCTTGGACTAAATATAGCAAATATACAACTAACATATCCATCATAGAATCACAAAATCTTATGACAACTTACAGTTGTCATAGATTCACTCACCAAACATTATGATAGTTATCATACATGCCAAAAATAGTATATTCCTCAAGGGAGCATGCCTATCCTCATTTACTATGAGTTTTTACATTTGCCAACAGTAAATGTCACTCCATAACTGCCACCGATAACTCCAAAATTACAACTGTCGATGAGACTACCTCATTCCCTTATGGGTAATTACAAATAACAAATAATAAATGGAATAAAATACAATATTGGAATTTACAAGGTTAATGGCACCTTATTCCAATAGATAGTGGATAAGTGTATTAATATTCCTAAACTCATTATATATGGGACACCTAATGTGCCTCCTCACTTTAAACTAGTGATTATGGTTCAAGGTGCTCTAACACCACCTAGACCCCCGGGTTACATTCTTAATTTTTCAAAACAAATTACTCAAGGAAATCAAGTGTAGAAAAATGTGTCACAACAACCCCATCACAATGTGGTTGCTCACACATACAATAAGTGAAATAATAAACAAAGTAAACAACAATCAAACATTCTAATCACTTTACCAACTTCTCAACCTATGCTTCCTTAACCACATCATCTTACTTCAAAAGGTGGTCAAGATTATAATCTTGTTGAGCAACTTGATGCTACTCCTGCTAAGATCTCTATCTGGGAACTCATACAAACATCACCTACATACCATGGAATGCTCCAGGAAGCTTTACAAAAGGTGATTGTACCACCCGTTGTTAAGCCTAATGATGTAGAAGCTCTATTAGAATGTATGCACATGACAAAAATAGACATTCTATTTCAACAACATGAGTTACCATTAATGGAAGTTCAAAATCAACATGTTCCTCTTATAATATTTATCACAATAAACAAAAAGTTGATAAAGAGAGTTATGATCAAGACAATGGATTGGATTTTAATATTTGTGGTATTGATTTGTTACACAAAATCAAGGTTGATACATCTTCAATTAAACTGGATAAACTTAACATTTTTGGCTTTGATAATTTTGGTAGACAATCCCTAGGTACCATAACTTTACCCGTAAAGGTTAGAACTGTGACATTATCTACCCTTTTCCATGTCATGCCTGGTACACTTTCCTATAATATGATTCTTAGTAGACCATGGATTCATGCCATGGGGTCAGTTCCATCTACCCTTCATCAATCAATAAATTTTATTTATGAAGGTAAACTTTACACCATCAAAGTCGATTTGAAGCCGAAAAGTTGTTTACAAATTGAAACACAAAAACAAGTTATCAATCATAAGACTCTAAATAATTTAAAGGTTGATTCAATACCTCTTGCCACATATAATGCATTGCAATATTCAACATCAAATGCACTTTTTGGTAATGATTGGGGTTCATTAGACTTTGCTCCTACCTTTATAAGGGAATATAAACTCAATAACGTTGAAACATAAAAAGTTGCATCAATCTCATCCAAGAAATCTTTGGAACTACCTAAGAAACCTAGTGTTTCTTTAGTAGAAAACAAAGACAATAGTTTCACATACACTACTGACTATGAGACTTGTGAGGCCCCACTTTCCTTTAAAAATATGGAGTCTCTCTATGGTTGTGGATTTCAAATCCTTTACAAAAATTGCAACTACATAGGCAATGGTTGTGGTGTAAACCAATAAGGAATCAAGGTCCCCTTAGAAGCTATTGCACATAACTCTTTTGCTGGTATTAGATACAAGTCTTTGAAGCCCAACAAAGCCTACCATCATCCAACTCTTAATGTTAATGCAATATCAACAAGTTCAAGACTAAATATGATATATCCTGAGATGAATTGTTCGCTGGCAAATATCCTAATGAAACAGGTAAGTATTTCCCCCTCATTTCACCATGTACTCGATGTAGCACCTATTCTATTTTCTCTTAAGGGTGGTCTCCTAGATATATATGTTGCTAGAGTTGTGTGGTGTTCCCCCGTGTTGTGTTAATTATTGTTTAGGCCTCCTTAGATGACCCTTGATATTATTGTAAGGTCAAGGATACAAGGAGATTGCCTCTATTGTGACACTTCTTCTATTTGTGTCTCTATTCTTCTACTCTCCTCTCTCTTATTGTAATTGTTGTGTGTGGTGCCTTCGGGGCATAGTGTTGTGGAGGATGTCTTGGGGGCATCTTCGCACGTTGTGACCCTAAGTCACTTTTGTCCTCTCTCATTTTTAATGTTTACATTCTTCAGTGGCTCTACTAGTCGACGGATGACGAAAATAAATAAATATTGATAAGGACCATGCGTCCCTACAACAAGAAAGGAAAAATGGACCTAATCCATATATGAAGATGGGGTTATTATATTACTAACACTTGACTAGTAGAATCACTCTGTGTTGTGATTCGTAGTGAAATTTGTTGTAACAAACCTTTGCAATACTCTAAATTTGCTTCTATGCACTTTTGAATGTTTTGTATCTCACCTTGTAGCTACACTTGGTTGTGAGATACCTGAAATATAACCTCACAACTATACTTGGTTTCAAACCCCCAAGTATACCCTTGTTCTATTATGTGATATGATAAATAATTTTTGTGTAAGCTTCATGAATTGATTTGGTTGTTATCTTAGAATAGATTTTCTAACCAAATCTTATATGATATTGACTATGTTAGCAAATGATCTTGATGTGTTTGTGGGAATATCCAGTGATTCCAAGCACATGTCACCTTTGGGGCTTGGGCTTTGTGAAAGTTCTTGTTCCCTTGTGTTTTTTCAATTTACCTTAAATGTGTTTGATATCAGCAAGCAAGATCAACCACTTTAAGGTGGGGCATATACTGTGGTATAATGCCTAGATATTGACAAAGTGTGTTTGTGTATGCTTCCTTTTCACTATAAGGTGTCTTCATGATGTGGGTGGGGTTGTGTACTTTATTTTGCGTATACGTCCTTTTCATTATAAGGCGTTGTTGATCATGATGTTAGTCATAAGAAAACATGAAATAAAAGTTACACAACAACCTTTATTTATCTTGAAAGATACAATGAATTCAAAGAATTCATGATCCCAAGTCTCTATTGATTAGTTCATAATCTACTAACGTTACTCAGTGGTTGATGTGTGTTATTGTTTTTCCTTCAAGGGGCCTTACGTTTGTTGATCAGTAAATTCTGTTTCCTGTAAAGATGCTACACAGAAAGGTTACTCTACACAATATATTTCTTCAAATAATGTGTCTATGCTTAGATCTTTGCATGATATTTATCGATTAAGCATGCTTTAACTCCAAATATGCTATGTATTTTCAATTATCTATGAGATGTCTACATATTTCTTGTTATTTGCTTCTGATTATTTGTTACTTGCAATTGTGATGGTGAATTGTTATGAAATTCAAAGGAAATTAAAAGAATACTTCAAATTTTGGTGAATCTTTAGCTATTGAACCACATACACACTTGATACAGTCATGAGGAGAAGAAATCAAACCATATTTTTACCAGGATGTTCCACAACTAGATACAAATGATGCTAACTTCAAACGATGATGAATGAAAACAACACATGTAGACTGATAAGCACTCCAAGGGATGCAGCTAATCAAAGCATGTATCAAGAATTCAAACACAGATTACTCAGGATTTATGATGATTTGTAATCAAAATGGTCTTCTCTTTCATTAAGTATGCAAAAATATGTATGTTTACAACAACTTTGAAATAGGTCCTGATATTTCAGCAATCAAATTTTAATTAAGCTTCTGAATGTTCAAAATAAGGCATCTCTGCACCTTTTATAGAATAAGGTGAGGGAGCGGTTACAAATAACCTACGGTCAAGATTTATCAATTAAAATCAATGGTAGATATTCCTTCTTTGACTTAGTCAACTATCTTCTGTGGCATAGGTTGCCAGCTGGCAACCATCTGGGTAACTTGTTATCTTCTAAGTACCTGATGCATATGTCACTTTGGGGATGCATCTTCCTTTCATTCCTCAAGTTCTTCTTCTTCTTCATCATGATCATCATGATCATCACTTTCTGTATCATCATCACCTTGATGAATATCATCATATATATGGACCTTTACTGTTGTCCTGATATTTTCATAAGCCTGCACTATTTTATCTATCTCCCCGCCATCTTGAGTTTTGGCCTTAGTGACAGCATGCTTGTGAGCCTGAAACTTATCTTTGAATGTCTCCAGCTTGGCTCTCTGGTTGTTCAGTGTTTCATTATAACTTTCCACCCTGACCTTGATCCTCATGATCTTATCCATCGTCTCTTCTGTCAGGTGGGTAAGGGGGTCATCAGCTACTGGCTGGAAATTATCATGCAATGCCTTGATGGTGAAATTTGCATCTTGATTTTCAATCTTCCCCTCTACTTTTCCTTTCAATGCTTCTAGTATCTTTGCTTCATATGCCATCATACTGTGCAGCTTGACACTGATATCTCTTAACTTGCCACTGCACTTCTTCAGGACATCACATTCAAACCTGATATCCTCATACCATATTTCTACTAATAGGGCAGTATTATTATTTAATACCTGATTATCTATCAGGACTTGAGGATCAATCCTCTTTATTTCACTTAGAGCACCTAAGGCTTTTTCCAGCTAGAATGACCTCTTTCCGGTCTCATTTTGCATTTTATTCACTTTCCTTTTTAAAATGCTCAAAGAATTCCACCTCTGTAAAGAGGTTCTCAATACTTCCTCTGCTCCTGTAAGGGCTATTAGCATCCATTTATTCATGATCATGGCCTGATGCTTCATGAGATCCAACCTATTAATCTCCTCCTGAGAGATTACAGTCAATGGGACTGCCTAATTTGATGATGTACTGTCAGGGTTAGTTAACCCCTTTATATAAGAATGTAGCTGAGCAATGTGCTCTTTATGCTGTTTATTTTTCTCCTTTTCTCTCTTTACCCTTTGGATCAAAGAATCGATAATATCCTTCCCTTCTTGACCCTCTTGGTCTTCATTGGCAAACACCAAGTCAACTGTGGTGATCTAGAATTCTTCCAGGGTGATTTTGCCTTTCTCCTTTTCTACAATGGGAAGTTCTACTTGGGCAGTCCTTCTACCTGTATCAAGATCTCTTTTGATAGCCGAGGTCAACCTGGATTTCCTCTTAGGTTTCATAATAGTCTCTGCAAACAAGGTTGAAACATCAAATTCTTGAATTTCAAAACCTTGTTCTGTACCTATTTCCTTCTCAAGCCACTAAGGTACTTCATCTCCTGATCCTTGTTGTGTTTTATCGCCATCATGTTCACCTCGGTCTCTAGTGTCTATCTCTGTTCTAAATGGAGAAGGTGATTTCCTTATTTCTTCCTCATGATGTTCCTCATGAGGGGGATCTTGTTCTATTTCTTTCTCATGAGGGGTTTCCTTTTGTGGGGGAGGATCTTGCGGTGTATTTGCATGATGATCTTGAACTTGATCCTAAACTTTTTCTTTCTGTGTTTCATCCACCTTATTTTGTTCCTCACCTTAAGGCATATCTGTATCCATGGATGTCTGTGTGTTTACTCTTGGTGCATCACCCTGATCTTGGGCTACATTTTGTTCCACCCCTGATATATTGACCTTTGGTGTCTTAAGGTCCTAATGACCTTGTAGACACCTAAAAATGTCTTTTACCATCAAACCGACTCCCAACATCCCCAAACTATCAATTTCCCTTCTATTTAATTAATTAAATTTTTATTTAATTAATTATCCCTTCATCGTCTAATTTTTCATCATTTTATCTCCAAACAATTGAATTAATTTTATTAATTCAATACTTCAAACCTTAGACAATTGATTTAATAAATATGCAATATTTATTTGATCAATTTCCCTCTCCTCACTAAATCCAATTAATTAGCTAAATCATGTTTAACTAATTAATTCAGCCTATTAGTTGACCTATCCCTACCCTAGACAATTAAATAGCTATTATTTAATGGCCTATCATAGCCTACCTCATCCTAGCCCTAGGATTAATTAAATAAAACTTATATTTAATTTATCCTAACCTCTCATTTGGGTGGTCAAACCTAGTTTAACACCCTTCTCCACATCCTTCAAATAAAAAATTGAAATAAATCTACATAAGTCAATTTTTTATTTAAATACATCCCACATCACAATTAATTCTCCTTACACCCCCATACCTCATTTATCTCCACTTATCCCCAAATGAATTTTTAATTCATTTTACATTCCCCATATGAATTTTTAATTCAAAAATAATCCTTCACATCCATACTCATTTAATTACCCCTTTTCCCAAAATGAATAAAAGATTTACTTTTATTCCTAGCCCTCCATTCCTCCAAGATCTAATCTAGACCCTCCACATCACTTTTATCCTCCACCATTGATCTTCCAAATCAATCTCCACCCTTGGATCAAAATCCCTCTAAAATCTCTATAAATACTTCATCCTTCAACCCATTTTGAGATCCAATCTTTATGCAATGTTACCATGTCCAAATATCTATTGAGCTAATTACTGAGTTGTAATTGAGCATTTCACATTTGAATCATTTATCTAGGGATTATCATGTTTTAGGAGCTCTTGGGTGCAAGTTTTCCTCTTCCCTTGATGAGATTGGGTTTTCATGTTTGAGGTATAACTCTTTGTGTTATTCGCATTTAGTTTGTATTTTGACTTCAATTTGATTTCATAATCTACATTGGCACGCCCAGTGGGACCCACAAGGTCCAAATCTAATATGTTTGTGTGAGTTTTTGTGCTTAGGACGTGTTTTTGCAGGTGCAGCACTATATACCCTGCGCAGCGGCGCTATCTCTGGTGTATTTTAGCGCCATTTGTTATTTTAGTGCTATTTTGTGTAGCAACTTTCTTCCTTAAAACTCACTCATAAGTCTGTTTTCCTATGTTCTTTCTGATGTTTGTCCCTGTTTAGGTGCTCTCTGTTTTTGCAGGGATCTTGAAGGAACAAGGGGAGGTCATGCCAAATCTTTCATAAAATCTAAACATGCATTTTGGCTTCTATTTTGCCCTATTTTTCATTTGTCAAGACTAACAATGCTAACAGGACCTCTTCTATGTGCACCCTAACCTCCTCTTTCAGTTGGAAGACCTCTGTTTGCAGGACGGACACTTTCAGGCTCATATCGGTGCTATTGGAGCCCAGATTGGCGTCATCTTCAAACTGTGACTAGACCGCTTGACAACTTGCACAATGGCGCCTTCTTAGACCCATTTTAGCACTATTACCTTTTTTAGCACTTTATGTATATTGTATTAATGCTATTTATTATTGTGGCACCTTCTGTATAATTCTGTAGTGCAAACTCGTATTCTGGCGCCTTCTGGGTCTGGTATTAGCGCATAATTATGAATCGGTGCCATTTGTTTAGAGTGTCAGGTGGTCTATCAATTTATGTCAAGTAGCTCCATTTTTTGTCCTCAGTGGTGCGATTAGTTCTTAGTTTTAGCACTATTTTTGAGACTGACTTTTGCATTTTGTGTAGGGACTGACAATTTGTTTGTAGGTCATCAACATCATCTTGAGGACACTAACAAGTTTTTACAGGATTCTTTCATCTTTTGTTTAATGAACACTTTAATTAGAAATTTAAAATGAACCCTTGCATGCTAGTTTACACAACCTTTTGATTTGGTGTTATAAAAATTGATCAACAAACAAACAAATCTTTGTGTGTGTGTGTGTGTGCCAAACATTTAAATTTGGTGTTCTAAAAATTCACAAGTGTGTGCCAACAATAACTATCAAAACACTTTGATTTTGGGCTTTAAAAAGAACCACAAATTGCATCAATCAAATCATTAGATTAAAAAGAACAACAATCTGCATTCTTCACTCATATAATCAAGAAAACTAATCTAATTTGTGTGAAGTGTTTTCATGGTTTGTGTTTGTAGTGTGAAAAGTGTATGCTCTTTCCTCGAACCATTTGGTGACCTTGGGAATCAAAAGCTTCTCACAACATTTGCACAAAACACCCCCAACATAATCCAAAGAACTAAAATAAACCATGTTTAGTGTGATGCAAGCACAAGGAATACATATGCTCTCCCCTTGCATCTTTGTATGAACTTGGGGATCAAAAGTATTTATGTGGTTGTATTGCTTTTGTTAATCCTTAGATGGCCTACCACCCCGCTTCGAAAGGTGGGAACGACCCAAGCGGAAACAAGCTAAAGCCAAGCTCTTTCAAGCCGCTATATAAAATAAGGTGTTTGAGATGAAAGTCACAAGCAACAGGTGTTGTTGTGTTATACCGACAGCCAACCTCCCCTAAAAGCCTCCAAGGCGTAACCCTTGGAGGATGGGAGACTCCATAACGGAGACTAGCGCTGCCGCATGTATAACCACCTGAATGAAAGCACTTACTACGAACCTTTGTTTAGCAAGCCAAAATCCTTATATTTGTTGACGCAGAAGGGAAACCTTTGAAGCGGCCCCAATTCATGCGGTTCTTAGCTGAGGTAGCAGGGACAATCCAAAGGTTTGGTGAGGGACAAGCCTTATAGGAAACCTAGATCTTGGTATGCGTGAGAAGTGTGTACAATTGTAAGGAGGAGTCAGTGCTACCAAGATCCTGGAGCTACCCACTTTGAATAGGCGTAGCTAGGGGATTCAACAAATACTGTCATATCTTTGCCTTAGGTTGTGCAAAGTGCTTGTTTAACAAAACCACACGTCCTTTTTACAAAACAAAAAAATTCTTGGTTGTTGTATGTTATTATGCTTGAATTTGTTTACAAAACAACTTGCCAAGAGACAATCCAAATCATTTGATCAAATTCCAATCAAAACAAAACCAAAATTGCCATTAAAATCTATCTTTTTCAGGACCTTGACCAACACTACCCTGTATCAGCACCATATCTGTCTAATTTTGGTGCCATTTCACTTGTAGATTGGTGCTATTTTCAGATTGACTTGCCTAAGACTAAGACCCATTCAGTTGTGATCTTCACCATTTGCTCTGCCATAATCCATATTCACATTCCAAAAATCCATCAATACCCCATCCATTTCTTGTCAAATTTTTCCAAATCATACCTTCATTTTGACCTTAGAGGATTAATCACTATCATTGTTGGATCCTTCGCTATATCAAATCCACCCAAAATCATATCCACTTGTCTTTATTGATCTTTGCATACCTTTTTGGACCAAAAATCTTTATCACAAGAAATCATTCCAAAATCCAAAAACATATCCAAAACCTTCCAAATCAAAACCAATCCAAAACTTGTCATCTCTTTGAGCTAAAGCTAGGTCTAGATTTTATCTTTCACATCATATCTTGCTTGGAGAGTCAATATTCTACCTTCCAAGTGAAACAATCACCCTTCTTTTGCATAAGGTCATTAGTCTACCCAAACAAAGAGAAACATCTATTTGTGAGACACAAATCTAGATCTTACCTAAGCTCAAGTTGTTGACCATCAAATCCTTCATATCAAACATCAAAATCAAACATCAAAATCTTTTCCAAGCAAACATCATTCACCATCTACCTTTTGGTCCAAATTTGTGTAAAACAATCACACTACCATCCATTCTTATCACCCCTAGGTTAACATCTTTTTGAGAAAACCTATCTTTTATCACACTACAATCACCCCTTCATCTTCTTCTCTACTCTGTCTCATTACCACATCCATCTTTGGGTCCAACAATTTAATATAAATTCTCTAAGGTCTCCAGCTCTATTTCACTTCACCTCAAAATCAAATCCATACACGTGCATGCCCATAACTAGATTACAACACAAAAAGAATCAAGAAATGGCAGAATCTGGACAATATGGCGGCATAGGAATGCCTAACACCAACAACAACAACATACCCATCAACCAAACATACAACCCACCAACATTCTTCCACATCCCACCATACAATCCCAATGAAAACCCCTTCCATTTTTTACAACCACCACCACCGACCATGTCCCAAGATGATCAAGATATCTTAAACTTCACACAAGATACCGATAACATGGAAATGCTTGACAAATTCCTAAGGTCGGATCCAAATAGATATCTTGATTATCTCCTCAAAACAGGTGCCCAACCACCCCATAACATGACCTTATCCCAACCATCCACCTCTAGCGTCATTCCTACCACATCTTCCCAACCATCTACATCAAACACATAACCCATCATCTCTCAAACATCAACACCCACCGTATCTACCACCTCCATAAGCTCCACCACCACCACATTTACAATTCCCACAAGTACCTCCAATCTTACCATATCCCAACCTATCACCACATCCACTATCACAACTAACGTAACTTCTTCCATCCCACAAATCACCTTAGGCATACAAGGGAACACCACGCATGCAAGTACCTCCACAAGTGTGCCTCCACCCAGCCCTCAAACTACAGCCTACCTAAGACAATTATTCTCACAACCACCTTACAATACGACCAACCCATCAAATGCCAACCCATCTAATCCGTCCAATGCATCATTGACACAACATAACCCCAACCCTCAAATACCACCACATATTCTCCAACAACATCAGGCACAAATCAACCAAAACACCACCCCATAATATCAAAACACAACCTCCCAAAACCTCCAACATCAAATACCACCCAATCTCCAACACCTCATCCATCAACAACCCTACAATCCCCAACCGCAACCAACACAGGACCTCACAACAGTTGTACATGCCTTGATCCAAAAGTTAGATGACATGCAAACTGGGGGCAAATGTAAACACTATTCCTTTGAGGATATCTGCCCTTATCCATTTGATTGCACATTATACATGCCCCCTTTGCCCAAGAACTTTGAAACACCTAAATTTGACAAATACAAAGGAAAGGGAGACCCTAGGGATCATCTTAGGGAGTTCTACATCACTTTCTTAGAAGTCTCAAATAACGATACCTATCTAATGAGACTATTTCCAAGAAGCCTTGGCGGTCAAGCGACTGAATGGTTCACACATCTTCCCCCAGGCATTAGGACTTTCCCTGAGCTTGCGAAAAAATTTGTAAACCATTTCTCCTACAACTTCGAGCATGAAATGTCTCTGACAGACCTTTACAACACCAAATAAAAGAATAGAGAAGCCTTCGCTTCTTTCTTACAAAGGTGGAGAAGCTTAGAAGGCAAACTCCTGTGGCTAATTCCTTAAAAACAACTCGTCACCATGTTTGTGACCAACCTAAACCAGGAATTAGGATTCCATTTACAAATCCTTTGTGTGTCTACCTTTGAAGAGGTCATCGACAAACGTACCACCATCGAATGGGCCCTCATCACCAAGGGCTCCATCAAATTGTATGACTACAAATCCAACAACAACAACAACAACAATAACAATAACAACAAACCCCAAAACAACACCCCCAATACAAACAACAACACCAACACACAATCAAACGACAAGCCACGCTATTGGGGGAAGAACAAGAACACTTTGAAGGATGGTGTCACGGATGTGAAAGTTGTCCAACATGTACAGAATCAAACATCTGCACATACGTATGCAACCAATGTAAATAACCAAAGGGGGCAAACTAAACCACGTAAACCTCGAAGGAAATTTACACCCTTAGGGGAACCCATTGAGGACATCCTCGATAGTTGTCTCAAGAAAGGTTTGATCACACTCCCACCTGTTAGACCCCGTCAAGAGAAAGAGCTCAAAGAAACATGGTATAATGAAAATGATTATTGCGAATACCACCGCATTGTGGGTCATAAAACCGCTGACTACATGAAACTAAAGCATTGCATCCAAGACCTTATAGATCAAAATCAAGTCAGCCTTGATCAAACCACCTAACCATCATCAAATGCCAATCTCAGAGCTTACAAGGATCCACTGCCCAACCATAATAAAGCCTCCTATCCAATCAAGCATACAACGTCACCCCACCTCCTGCATCCTATGATTCTATTGTAGGGCGGATAGAGCCATCATCTCACCATGTTAACACAATCACCATTCGGGCACAAGCACCCGATTGTGCTGTCGCAACACATTGTGGTCATGTATCCATCTGCACAACCCCTACCACCGAACAAACACCTGCATCCACATCAGATTCCCTCCCCCCTCATCCAAACACACGCCCATTACCTACCAATCAGTACAACCTCCTAGAGCATCTAGGAAAGACCACTGTACAAATATCCATACTTGAGCTACTCTGCACATCCCCCCTTCACAAAGACGTCCTTGATAAAGCCCTCTTGGAAACTCAAGTTCCCACCAATTTGAATGTGATCCAATTCCAAGCCATGGTAGGACATATTGCCACACCGCATCATCTCACATTTTTAGAAAAGGACCTTCCTGCTTGTAAACACTTACATAATGACGCCCTACATATCGAAGTCCGTATCCACAAACACATCATTAAAAGAGTCCTAATGGATGGTGGCTCTGGCCTAAACATATGCACTCTTAAACTACTAAAACACTTGGGATACTCCGATGTGGTTGTAGACACTAGTGAGTGCATCACAATCAAAGGGTATGATGACACCGAATGGCTATTTGAAGGCACTATCAAGTTCCCTATTCAAGTGGGATAGAAAATACTGGAAACAAAATGTCAGGTCCTTGATCTTGACCTCCCCTACAACATTCTTCTCGGCTGACCATGGATCCATGCCATGCAAGCCGTCCCATCCACATTCCATCAATGTCTCAAATTCCCTCATAATGGCACGGAAGTCACTGTCTATGCCGACCCCTGCCCCTTCCAATACTATAGTTTCTTGGAAGGCCATGACCATACCTTTTGCCCATACAACAAAGCTACCACCAAAGCCAACCCAACAGCTTCCACCTCATATATCGACCCCACAAATATTGCCACCACCTCATCCCAAGTACCTCCACCACCTAAGGTCAAGATCAAGCTTAGTGACATGGGATGTGGGGAATACGACCTACATAGTACCTATTTTGTGGGCTCATTGCCCAATCCTAAAACATTTGTCATCCCAAAGACAGAAGTAGCCAACACAGTCATCATCAAGTGCAAACCATCACCCATCTTTGAAAAGAAACATCTCCTTGATCAGGATGTGCTTGAAGATATCTCATCATGGCTATATAAGGATGAAGAGCCTAAGCAAGAATCCCCCACCATCCCAACAGAAATCTATGGTAAAGGGTCTGAAATTGTCAAAAGCATGGGTTATAAAGGACAAGGCAGTATCGGCCTTCATGAATAGAGGATCGTGGAACCGTTGCAAGCGACAAGAAATCCCTATACTCAAGGGTTAGGATACAGTCAATGACAATGTATCCTCACTACTAGCAAATGTATCTTAGCCGAGGTCGCTATGGCCTCCCTAGAAGTCAACAACGTTAATGAAATGGGCCTTCAAGACTCCTTTAATGACTTTGTCAATTTCTTTGACTCATCCATTTGCACCATCTACATAGTCACCACCCTAGCCTCATCATCCAATGACCTACCACTTGTATACCCAGACCTCATAGACTAGGACCAACGGGGACCTCCTATTTTCGACATAGCACCTAACGATGAGGCCATTATTGAAATGATGGGAGTTAGAGATCACTTCCCCCTGGGAGATCACAGAGCAGGATACATCATGGAACTAGATACACATGCCTATTTCAGGGAGACAACCCTTGCTTCTGATCATAAAAATACAAACATCAAACAAGGATCTGATGGTGAAAACTGTTCCGCGGCAGTGTCAGATCCCAAAAAAGTAAAAACAAAAGACGTATCTCCTAGTGAAAACCTCAACGAGGCTCTAGGAGATGGAAGCATGGGCCTTCCCGAGATAGACAAGGTTTATCCAGATAGGTCACCTGTCCTAGTAGAGCCATCCCAAGAGCTGAATTTGGGGACGGAAGAAGAGCCAAAAATCACTTTCAGGGCATAATCTCTTAGCACAGTCGAGCAAGAAAACTTCCTAGCATTCTTCAAATGTAGAAATCACAATTTTGCGTGGACCTATGTAGACATGCCAGGGCTTGATCTCGCTTTGGTTTTTCATCATCTTACAGTATGCCTTGATGTGAAACTAGTAAAACAAAAGCTCAGAAAAATGAATCCTCAAGTAGCCCTCCTTGTCAAAGTAGACTTAAAGAAACTACTAGATGTTGGGTTCATTCACCCAATTGATTATCCTGAATGGGTTTCCAACTTAGTACCAGTAGCAAAACCTAATGGCCGAATCCGCTGTTGCACTGACTTCAGAGATCTCAACAAAGCCTGTCCAAAGGACAACTTCTCGTTGCCTAACATTGACATGATAGTGGATCTCATGATAGGACATGAAATGTTATCCCTCATGGATGGCTTTTTAGGGTACAACCAAATCCAGATCACAGAAGAAGACCAGCATAAAACATCCTTTATATGTCCATGGGGGATGTACTGTCGGGTAGTAATGCCATTCGGTCTAAAGAATGCAGGAGCCACGTATCAAAGAGCCATGATAGTCATCTTCCATGATCTTTTCCACCACATCATGGAAGACTATGTGGATGATTTATTGGGAAACTCAAAGACAAGAGAGGAACATCTGAATGTAATGGCAATGATCTTTGACCTTTGACCGTTTGGAGCAATACAATGTCCACCTCAATCCAAAGAAGTGTGTCGTCGGGGTCACTTCAGGCAAACTTTTGGGATATATAGTCTCCAGAAGGGGAATCGAGGTAGATCCTATAAAAGTCAAAGCCATTATTGAAATGCCTCCTCTAACAACACTGAAACAGCTAAGAAGTCTGCAAAGAAAACTCCAATCCATTCGTCGATTCATTGCTCAACTTGCTGATAAATGCCAACCATTCCAACATCTCCTCAAAAAGGATATAGCTTTCGTCTAGAACAATCATTGTTAGGCTGCCTTTGATCAATTAAAAGAATACTTGGCTAATCCCCCTGTTCTAACTCCACCAAGGCAAGGCAAACCTCTCCTATTGTACATCTCAGCAATAGAGACAGCGGTTGGAGCCTTGTTAGAACAACATGATGAGCAAGGAAAAGAAAGAGCCATCTATTACATCAGTCGCACTCTAATATCCTATGATCTCAACTATACATCAATTGAACGAGCATCTCTAGCCCTGGTCTTCATCTCACAAAAACTAAGGCACTACATGCTTAATCATAAAACCAAGCTCATTGCCAAGATAGATCCTTTGAAATATCTACTAAACAGAGCTACTCTTACTGGGAGAATGGCAAAATGGGTCATGATTCTCACTAAATTTGACATTGAATACACTAAGAGAAAATCCATCAAAGGACAGGTTATAGCCAATCAGCTGGCTGAAGCACCCATCCCTGCAGAACATCCTACGCTGGCAGAATTTCCTGACAAAGCTATCTTGACAATTACACCAGCCGCAGAAACATGGAAAATGTACTTCGATGGATCATACACACAAAGAGGCTCGGGGGCAAGCGTCCTGTTTGTTACCCCTCAAGGTGACACAATCCCCAAGTCATTCAAAATCACATTCCCATGTACCAACAACGGGGCAGAATATGAGGCCCTTATCACAGGTCTCAGAATGGAAATCAAATGGAAAATTGAGAACCTGATAGTGTATGGTGACTCAACTGGTTATCCGGCAGGTAAACAATGAGTACAAGACCAAGGATGATAAACTCCTGCCTTACAAGAAGATGGTCGATGATTTCAAAGACTATTTTGATGATATCCACTTTGAACATATCCCAAGGTTAAATAACAAAGCTGTAGATGCCATGGCTACCATGGGATCCCTGGTCGACATGAAGAAAGACAGCAAGAAGTGTGAGCTCTTGATAGAAGAACTCACAATCCTAGCATATGATGTTCCTCAATCCGAGCTCATGTGCGAAGTCATTTGTACCCTATCCCTGTGGTATCAAGAAACCTACCTATATCTCCATGACAACATCATCCCTCCCAATCTATCCACATCACAACGAAAATCTTTCATCCGCCGAGCCTCCCGCTTCATCCTTGTAGGAGACACCCTATACAAAAGGAGTCTTGAGGGCATGCTTTTATGATGTTTAGACTCTAGGGAAGCTGAAGTGGCCTTGCAAGAGGTACATGCAGGTATCTGTGGGGCACATTCAAGTGGACCTACTCTTGCTAAAAAGATCCTAAGGACCGGTTACTATTGGCCAACAATGGAACGAGACTCCTATCAGTTTATCAAGAAATGCCTACCATGTCAACAGCATGGCGATCTCATCCACGCACTAGCACAAGAACTACAACCAATCATGATGTCGTGGCCTTTTTCACAGTGGGGACTCAACCTCACAGGGAAAATTCATCCACCATCATCCAATGGCCACAAATTCATAATCATCGCTATAGAATACTTCACCAAATGGGTGGAAGCAATACCACTCACCTTCACCACTGGAACCCAAATCTCCAAGTTTATCCTCCATTACATCATTTGCCGCTATGGTATCCCTCATTCCATTGTCACCGATAATGGAAAGCCATTTAAGAACCAAGAAGTTCGCACCTTGTGTGAAAAATTCAAAATCAAACACTACTTTTCCACCCCATATTACCCACAAGGAAATGGTCAAGCAAAGGATTCAAATAAAACCATCCTCCGCATTCTAAAGAAGACATTCAATGAAACTAGCCGTGACTGGCACCTCCAAATCAACCCTACCCTATGGGCCTATCGCACAAGCATCCGCACCCCCACAGGAGCCACTCCATTTTCCCTAGTCTTTGGATCCAAAGCCATTTTACCTATTGATGTCAAGCTCCCATCCTTAAGAGTATCACTACAAAACATAATCATTGATGAGGAATATTGCATCGCAAGGTTGCATCAGCTAGAACTACTAGATGAAAAATGCCTGAATGCATTGAAGCACCTGCAAGCCTATCAAAATCACCTCGGGAGAAGCTATAACAAAGGAATCAAAACCCAAAAATTTGAAGTAGGTGATCTTGTCCTTATGGAAAATCAGAAGAACTTGCAAGAGCGCACTAAGAAAGGTAAGTTCGAACCCAATTGGCTAGGACCCTATGTCATCACAGCTAGCTATGGATCAGGAGCATACCAGCTTGCAACACCTGAGGGGCAGCCTCTAGATGAGCTGATGAACATTCTCCATCTAAAGAAATTCTACGCATAATCCATCAAGTATCCCAATCAAAAAATCAAAAAAATAGAAAAAATCAAAAAATCAAGAAAAAATTTGAGTGCAACAAAAACTTCCAATGGTGAAAATCACTTCGGTGACGCTTTGGATAAGTACCATGGTGAAAACCTATTTCAAGCGCCATGTGTAGTGACTGGTTCTACCATCTAATAAGTCCTCCTTCCATCGCAACACTCCATATCGCATACATCCCATGGCTTGGAATTCTGAAACATCAAGTCCTATCGCCCATTCCGCACTATCTCACCCAAGCCCAATCCATGGAATGAGGATCCTTGTAAGCTTCCCTTTGTACAGCTCAAAATCAAAACAATCCAAAAATAATACAAAATAAAAAAAATCAAAAAACAATACAAAATCATCAAAATCCAATAGTATCACCCTCACGCATCGATCTCTCTCATCCCTCAATCATCAACATCACATCAATCCTAAACCACTCCCACATCATCAAGTCATACTAGAACTACATATTCATTTCGCCCGCATCTTGAAAGTACCTTGATCCTGTGGATACAGGGTATGTAGGCAGTCTGGAATACGAAGGATGTTTTCAGTACTCAGGTACATAAGATGTACCCATCCAACCCATTTGGATGGTCCCCACTCACTAAGCTTACTAGACCCATTATATGATACACACGCTTAAGTATACACCTGAAGCATGGTCCTTAATGCAAAAATCATCAATCAACATACCAACTATTATCCTACACCTGGCCAGACTGTTCTTTTGCTCAACTTTCTAAAATTCTCCAATCAAATCCAACTGATTTGTGTCCTAGGATATATCTTTCCCACAATGGACAAGAATTTGTCATTTTATCATCACGTATCTTGGCAAGAGTACACAAAGGCTATTTGTATCTTTTTTGATCTTTTTGATTATTGATTTTTATCTTTTTGTCTCACTCTAAAGTCATCTCCAAAGCTACCTTGATCTCATTATATCATGGTAAGTGGCGGACAACACCTAGAGTAGACAAGGTCATTATTTCTGTATGTCGTGCTTGTGGGTTGGTTTCATTACTCCAAGAGTAGTATTCATATCTTGAAGCCTGGGTCAGTTCTAGTACGATGTGCCTCATTTGCATATACAGGCATCAAATACCTTATATGCATTATGGACACTCATCGCTATGAGTCCCCTTCCTAGGGCAGGCAAGGTTATACTTCCTTGGGCACGCATGAAATCAACCTATTGTTTACGGGTCTAGTCCATGCAATCGTGGGACATATATCATCACCTAGGTCACTTCATACCTTTGTGAACTATATCCTATATTGCTATAATAAACTAATAAATGCTCTCAATTACTGTTATGCAACTACTGTTACTAGCTCAAATCATCATCCTATTGGGTTTTTCCCAAACTAGATGTTTTTTCCCAGTTATCCCTACAAGGTAGCCATCATTGATCAATAGGATTCCTAGGCCAGGGTCCAACAGTACAGGAGATAGACTCTATAAATATCTCCTCTCCTTCTTTAGGCTCTGTAGAACCACGGGGGTATTCCCCATTTAACACCCATAAAATATGCCTGTGGAGAATATTGGGATGTTGATACAAAGCAAATAAATCCTCTTCTTATGCAGACCAAAACTGTGAAATAAGTGCAAAGGGGCTGGCTTTGGGCCTATGCTCAGTTCTGAATCAGAGGATTTTGGTCCTAAAACTACTTCTAAATGTCCTAAAGGTTTGTATTTAAAGTTTGAGTTTGATTTTTGGTTTTTGGATGCAAAACTAGGACCTTGGTTGTAACCTCAATACAAGACTAGATCGGTGCCTATCTTAGGGCTCAGAGTCAATAGACATACACATGTGAATGGTTACCATAAACATATATCAATGACTGGGTTTCAAGGGGATTTATAGTGTCTGCCTTACAGATATTTCTCAAAACTGAGTATTCAGTTATCTCTGCTTACAAACATCCTTACTGCAATGTATTCTTCCCAACACTTGACCCAAAACATTTAATCTACTCCTTGAGCAGAAGTAAAAAAATCAAGCATTCAATATAGCAAACCCATATTCTAGAATCTTAAACACCCCTTAGCTATTTAGATTTAGAAGAACACATTCAATTTAGAGACATAACAGAACACATGCAATGAAGCATTACTCATTTAAATCAACGTGAAACCAGTAATTTTATGCATAAAACATACAACATGAGATTCATAAACTCACAAGACAACCAAAACAAAGCCACCAATGAAGTTGTATCTTATCACAGCACCAAAATTTGTCCAGTTTTCAAAAACCACAAATGAGTGACACAGTTTGCCTTTTATAGCAAAACTGTGCACTCAACATTAATTACAAGGCATTTTCAAAATTCCTGCCAAAATACAATGCACCAAGAATGGCACCCAAATCAATCAATGCAACAGATGGGAAATAGAGGGAAAAGCAGGTGAGATCGGGATCTGCACCGCCGCCTAAAGATTTTCATCATAAAAATTGGTAGTTGGCTAGTCAACCATCGGCCCATGCCTCTGTATGTCTCCATTAATGGCCCAGCTACCCGCAGCTCCTCTTGAAATTTGTAGCAGCGTGTCCATGGAGTTTTCCTGCTCAAAACATGACCATGGATGCAAAGAGAACCTTCACATGAAACTTTAAAACCTGGCCGTTGATTTTCCCTCCATTGCTAAGATCAATGGTGACCAATAGCTTTGAAAAGTCACCCACCAACGAGATCATGCCATGTAAGCAACTTGTTCTACTTTGACTTTTCCATCGCATCACATATTTGCCCTTTTTCACCTCAAAATTCCTTTGTATATGCATCTGCATATACATGCAATAGCTCCCAGACATGTGGCAGCTTGTGATTTGTCCACAATCTCTATGCATCCTATCTCCATTGGCCATTAGAATGACCCAAGATGAGTCGGCTGATGCATATAGTCCTGGTGATATGCCTTTGCATCTCCTTTTGCTTGTATATCGGCATATACAACACTGACATACAAGCAAAAAAAATACATACAAACTGCGGACCCTATCCTTTATCAATCGGAAAGCATGTTCCTTCAGATTCTAGCTTGCACATTAGGAATGTATATTTGATCTTACAAACGCAAATATACAAGCGGTGGGCCCCAGCCTTGTAACCTGTCTTGTATGTGCCTTCTTTTATATCGCCGCCAATGTATCTAACCAACATACAAATAACCTTGTATGTTTGTGGGTCCCACCCTATGTTTCTTTGCCACCTTGTATAATACCGAATATACAAGACCATTTATACATCGCACTGTAATGAATGCGTGTCCGCTCCTTTGTATATTTTCCATTGTACATTTCCATATGCATCAGCTACAGTGAACCCGATATACATTCAACATTGTATAACTTCCTTGTATGCCGCCAATGCATCTTTTCATTGCATGTTTTCCTTTGTATCTAGCCGTTGTATGTCTAAACATACAACACAAAATATACATGCAACCCAATATACATTCAAAGAATATTCCCAGAATCTACAAAAGATTCCCCCAATGTATATGCACCTTTTTGAGTCCGATATGCATTTTTAGGCCTGTCCACATACATTTGCACTTGTACATACAAAAACCTAGCATTTTTCTCAAGTGCAATGAAAAAAAAGCGGTAAAACATTGCATGGGGGCTGGTCAACCTGTGAACACAAAGGCATGAAGATGTAACTTAAACAACTAGGAACCTGCTACAGGAGGTCAACATCAAAATAGAAAAAACAATGCAAGGCCCCACGAAAATTAAACCTAAGGCACCAAGGTTTTAAAAAATTGAAAACATAGACTTGCAAACTTGATTCAGAACCGTAACCCTAGGTGAGCACCACCAATGGCTCCAATTGGGGACGTGCAGGCACAAGACTGCAGCGAGAAACAGACCACTCTGGGGCAGACCCGACAAAATACAAAACTCAAAACATACCAACTATACAAGGCATGTACAAATTATTTACATCTAATGTACAACGTGCACACAAGTTATCCATTTATGAGTAGGGTTTTAGGAATTGACCATGCACAGACAATTCCAATAGTTCACCATTTAGGGCCTGGAGAAAGTAGGAGTCTTCTCCATGAGTGTTTCTAACTTGATATGGGCCATCCATAAGGGTTCAAATTTACCATGTTTGCCCTTATCCTGATTCTTTGCATTCCAAATAAGGACCAAGTCACTTACCTAAAATTTCCTTTCTGTAGCCCTTTTATCAAACAGATATTTTACCTTTTGTTGTTTTTTGATGTTTGTTATCTGTGCCTCCCTTATAGTTTCATCCAGTGCAACCAACTGATTTATTCTTTCATTCATTGAATGTTCAATCTCTTCATCATTCTCTTGTATGAATTTATAAACTGGCAAGAGATTATTCACAGGCAATTTAGCTGTTATGCCATATACTAGTTCAAAGGGAGACCTTCCAGTTGCCTTCTTCACTGTTACTTTGTCAACCCACAATGCCATTTTTAGTTTCGAGTCCCAAGCCCTTTTGTTTTTATCTATTATCCTTTTGATGATTTTCATGAGGCTTTTGTTACTTGACTCTGCTTGACCATTTTCATGTGGATAATATGGTGATGCATGTAACAAATTGATCCCATAATTGTTGCAAAAATCAACAAACTCACCAGATCTGAAGCACATAGCATTGTCTGTGACCACTTTGACTGGCACTCCAAATCTGATAATAATATATTCTAAAATAAAATCCATCACCACTCTGCTTGTAGCTTTTTTAGTTGAAATGGCTTCAATCCATTTGGTAAAATAATCAGTAGCAACCAAGGTCCAACTATGTCCTCCACTTGACTTTTCTAAAATTTCCCCTATAAATCAATTCCCCACTGCTGAAATGGAGCTTCCACAGTTACAGTTCTAAGGAGTAGTGCACCTTCATACTTGAGTTTTCCTAAAAACCTTTGGCAAGAATCACATCTTCTTACCAACTTTGTGCATCTGAGAAAAGAGTTGGCCACCAATAGCTTGCTCTAAGAATTTTGTGAGCTGTGGTTTTGGTAGTGTAGTGTCCACCACACACCCCTTTGTAAATGTCTCTTCGAATGCAATAGCCTGATTTTCATCCACACATCTGAGTAGGACACCATCAGGATTCTTTTAATACAGCTCTCCTTGAAGAATGATGTATTTGATTGCATGCAGCTTCAAGGTCCTTTTCTGACTATCACTAAAATGGGAAGGACAATTCAAATTCTGCAAGTAATATACAATGTCCTTGTACCATTCAGATTTTGACACATTTACAATTTCATTCTGAACTACATTCACTTGGCATGCCTCCAAATTTGACTGTGTCATCATCTTAGCCAAACCTTGTCCCCTTACCAATTTTGTGATCTGTATCTCTATGTTGAACTCTTGCAACTTTTTTATCCATCTGCATCTTCTTACTGTCACTTCTTGCTAAGTGAAAATATCTTTAATTGCTGCATGAGGCACATATGCAACTACCTGAGAACCTA
Source organism: Cunninghamia lanceolata (assembly GCA_027924645.1). Taxonomy (NCBI): domain Eukaryota; kingdom Viridiplantae; phylum Streptophyta; class Pinopsida; order Cupressales; family Cupressaceae; genus Cunninghamia; species Cunninghamia lanceolata. The sequence goes on along the minus strand of BSBN01001344.1, from coordinate 7,391,637 downwards.
CTAAATATGGCCTGAAGCTCTTGACTACTCTAACTAATGCATATGCCTACTTTTCCATAATATCATATTTTAATTCAACAACCTACAAAGACATGCTAAAGAAAGCAATAGGCTGTTCAAAACCCTCTTCATTTTTCTGTAATAAGCATGCATCAACAGTGTGAAAAGAAGCAAATGAGAACAACTGAAATGGCTTAGAAAAATTAGGAGATTTTAGCACAGGAGCCATCTTTATAGCTTCTTTAATATTCTGAAATGATTTAGTTGTCTCATCTTCCCATTTGACAGTTGCACCCTTCTTCAACATTTTAAAAATATCTTTTGTAGTCTCTGCAAAGTTAGGAACAAATCTTCTAACAAAATTAATTTGCCCAAAGAAAGACTAAATGCCTTTTACAGTTTTAGGGATCTGAATTCTGTCAATTGCATCAACCCGTTCAGGATCAATCCTAACTCCAACTTTGGAAACAATGTGCCCTAATAATTTTCCTTCCACTACCCCAAAAGTACATTTCCTTGGGTTAAGTGAAATGCCATACTCCAATGCTCTAATAAAGATTTGTTCTAGGTGCATGTAGTGTTGCTCCTCCTTTTTTGAATAGGCAGTCAAATCATCTTGATATACAGCCAAGATTGAGTCAATTAATCCTGCAAAAGCAACATCCATAGCTCTCTGAAATGTAGCACCTGCATTGGTCAGTCCAAATGGAATTCTAACATACACATATATTCCCTATGGAGTGGTGAAGGTAGTCTTATATTGTTCAGATCCTTTTACCTTTACCTGATTATATCCTGAGAATCCATCCATCATAGATAAAAGCTCACAACCAGTTATTTTCTGCAGCATAGCCTCTATGTTAGGCAATGGATAATTATCCTTCAAAGAAGATACATTCAGATTTCTAAAGTCAAGACAAAGTCTTATCTCACCATTTTTCTTTCTGACTAGGACAAGATTGGACACCCAAGTTGAATGTCTGATAGGAACAATTATTCTAGTCTCCCTAAGCTTCATGAGTTCTTTTTGCATCTTTGGAGCTAGAGTTGGATTGATAGGTCTTTGCTTTTGCCTAAATGGTTTAGCCTCAGGCTTCAAAGGAATTTCATGTTGGAATAGGTCTTCTCTATAAGCTTTCAGGTCCTCATACAACCATGCAAAAACATGTTTATATATTTTTAGTAATGCAATCAGCATAATCCTGATGTGTGGCTTGAGTTGTTTGCCAATATATACCTTCCTGGGGGCATGGCCTATCCCCAAGTTTATCTCCTCCAAGTCATCCTTGTTTGTGGGAGATGTTTTTGTAACAAATTGATCTCTATTATCAAATGCTCTTTCTAAAGTAACTAACCCTCTGAGAATTTTATTTGTCTTAAGCTGAATTACATCTTTCCCCAAAAGAGTTTCTTTTCCATTTACAACTTCCACAAAATTCTGAATGTCAATCTCTTGATTCTCATATTCATCTATGCAGTGCAGGAATCTCAACAAGTCTTTATCATCAGCAAATACTTGCCAACTGCATATATTTTCTGGTATTGCAGGTCTAATTTTGACCTCAACATTCGTAACATCAAACAGAGTGATATCATCTAGCCTTATGGCCACATTAGCTAAAAAATCTTCCATGACATTTTTTGATCTTTCTATCCAGTTTATTAAAAATGCATCAAATAATTCAATTGTATCCCACACAACATGCTTATACTGTTTTAACCTTCTATTCTTTGAAGCATACTTATCTCTAACCTGGGAAACAATTAACTCTAAATCTCAAAATACATTTATCATCTTAATTCCATGCTTCAGAGCAACATTCAATCCTAGTAACCGAGCTTCATATTCTACAATATTATTTGTGCAGGCAAATTTTAATAGGAAAGAAAACTTTAGAAGCTTACCAGCTAGAGATAAAAATACAATTCCAGCACCAGAGCCTTCCTTTGAACGAGCTCCATCAAAATACATAGTCCAGAGACCCTGTTGGTCAAGTCCTTGAATGTAAATATATTTCCCTTTATTTTCTTGATTATCTGAGACAACCCTGAAGTTTTCACAGTCAGTATCCACAAAATAGACATGTTCCTCTGAATCCTGATCTTCCACTATTTCTGAGGATCTTTCTTCTCTGACCAGTTTGACATCTTTTCCATTCATTGGAATCATGGCATATGACACATCTAGTTGCATACTTCCACCAATCAATGTTGCCCATCTCCTTGACAATAGCATACCATATTGTGGCTTGATGTCAACCACTATTATGTTCATTCTGTATGTTTTTTCTGGATATGCTGCTAGCCTAAAGTCCACATCCTTCATGATTCCAATAACTGGTACCTCCCTAGCATCCATTGTGTAGCATTTTCCACATACTTTATCTATCTTCAATCCAGCTTGTTGCATGATAGCCAAAGGCATGATATTTGTTGATGCTCCAGAATCAAGCATACAATTCCTAATTTTTTTTCCATTAATAACAAGGGAGACATAAAATGGCTCAACTTGTGAAGGACATTTTTCCATGGTCACCCCCAAATAAACTTTAGGAACCTCATCCCCTTCAATACACAAGGCCTATTTTTTACCTTGAACCTCAACATTTTGCTCAGCATGACAAGCTACTCCTGAAATTAAGAACAGTGCCTTATTTCTGAATTCTTCAACTTTCATCATTTCCATCAACAGAACGGAGATCTTTACCTGAGACAAAACCTGAGTTATGTCAAAGGAAGCATAATTTTGTATAACAGTTGTAGTCTGAGCCATGGTTTTACTCTTATCTTGAGCTGATCCAGCTTTAATCTTAGCGCCCCTCTGACTGTTATCCATGACCTGAGAATCCTTATTTTGATCCTCACTTCGGGGAATTTTATTTTCTGGTCCTTGACAATCATGACCTAATTTTTTCTTAGAGTTCTTATTACTATTCCATTGTGTCCTTTGTGGTTCAGCCTTCTTATGATTATGCGCTGGTTGATTTACAAAGGTGCTTTCTGATTGACGTGGGTCACCTACTTGAGCTTTATCTCTAAGATTATAATTGCTTTTAACTTGAGCTACTGTCGTAGCTATAAGAGCTCTAATTTCTTCATTAGAAGGCCTTCTCAAATTATTCAGAAAGATATGTGAGTCCTGAGCATATGCATAATTATCTTCATTGTCTTCATCACAGGGAAACTACTGGCAAACCTGAGTCACGTAACTCATATTTTCATCTGCATCATAGGAAGAATACTCCCTATTTGTGGACAACATATTTAAATTATCATCCTCCATACAATGTGACTCATCACACTCATCACATGCAACAACATTATTAAATAAAGACTGGGCAATCATACATTACGACTGTGAGTCAAGCATTTGACATATTATGCACCATGGGGTGTCATCGACAATATTTACAGCCTTCTTCAAAGGATCAGGTGTTTTCCTTACATTCTGGGCTCTTTGATTGGTGTTGTTATGTGGGAGAATGGGTTTACCATTATGCCAATTACTGTTATATGGCGTATCATGCAATGATGGCCTCTTTTCTTGCCTCTAGTAAACCTACCTGTCAGGACCTATTCCCTTTTCATTTTTAGCAAGTCTATAACTTAAGTCCTTAACAACAGTTGTCAATTTATCTAATTTATCCTCAGAAGTAGATGGATTGCCTTGAACACTTTGAGATTTATTATTTGGATTTTGTAGAATTTTGCAATTTTGAAAGCATCTCTAAGGCTAGAAGGACCTTTATCTCTTAATCCATAAGTTGTTTTGGCATCAAAAGCATTTATGTACAACACCATGCACATTGGTTCATTAGGCCTCATGTGAGGTGGCAATTTGTTCAACACTTTAGTAAATCTAGCATTAAAATCTACAACTTGCTCATTTGACCCCTTAGTGATACTAGTGAATTCATTTACAAAAACGCTTGGGTCAGTCTTGTCACCATACTGCTCCTTAAAAATCCTTCTGAAATCATCCCATGATGAGATACTCTGATCAGGCAGACCTTTATACCATTCTCTAGCTTCATCAACCAAGGATTGCATAAACAATTTCATAAATACATCTTCATGCTCAACTTCAAAGTTATCCATGATATTTTGAAAAGCCTTCAGATGACCCTCCCCTAACACAGTATTGTTTCCTAAAAAATTTGGCACTTGCAGCCTCACGTGTTATTCAATAGGATTGGGGTAACTAGGAATGCCATCAAAAACTAGCTGTATGAATCTGTCCAGCTACATAGGTTGTCTACCAAATTGATTAACATTGGCATTCCTATTTGCATTCTGATTTCTTACATTATTCAATGGTATTCTAGCATTATTTGCATTCTGTCTTTGATCATTCTATTGATACTGGATTTCATTTCTATGCTGGTTTCTCAACATATTTGTATTGTCAAGGGTAGGAACTGAATCATGTTGAGAAATTCTCAGAGCTTGCACTTTCTGCCTCATGTCATCTCTAATTTCACTGCCTACAGATATTCTAATTCTGCCCTTAAGCTCTTAATTTCTTCGGCTAGTTCCTCATCTCTAGGCATAGAAGAGGATGGTTTCATTCCATTCTGATCATCATCATCATCCCTTGGGGATTCAACCTCTTCAAATCTGTCAGAGGGATCTAAGAAAGGGCATTCCTAAAACACCTCTGATCTCATTGTTAAATTAATACCTTATTGTCTTTCATATACATTCTAGATTTCAGCCTCAGTGTTTGAAAAATAAGGTATTGTCCACTCTGAAGATCCTGGATTGTCTTGAATATTATCATTACTTCTAGGAGAACCCTCTTGACTGGGTTGAACAGTCCCTTTTTTCCTATACATCACCTTTCTGAGTAATTCTTCAGATAGACAATTACGCAGGGATCTTCTCCCCTGCATGCAAATTTTTACTTTATCGATTGGGAGATTGGTTTGGAGTCACCACCTACAACTAGGAATTTTTTTTTTTTACCTGGGGTCTTACGCAAAGTCCCTAGTAGAGTCACCAAATCTGTTGGGTTTTTTCCAAACTAGATGCTTTTTCCCAGTTATCCCTACAAGGTAGCCATCATTGATCAACAGGATTCCTAGGCCAGGGGCCAACAGTACAGGAGATAGACTCTATAAATATCTCCTCTCCTTCTTTAGGCTTTGTAAAACCAAGGGGGGTATTCCTTATTTAACACCCATAAAATATGCCTGTGGAGAATATTGGGATGTTGATACAAAGCAGATAAATCCTCTTCTTATGTAGACCAAAACTGTGAAATAAGTGCAAAGGGGCTGGCTTTGGGCCTATGCTTAGTTGTGAATCAGAGGATTTTGGTCCTAAAACTACTTCTAAATGTCCTAAAGGTTTGTATTTAAACTTTGAGTTTGATTTTTGGTTTTTGGATGCAAAACTAGGACCTTGGTTGTAACCTCATTACAAGACTAGATCGGTGCCTATCTCAGGGCTCAGAGTCAATAGACATACACATGTGAATGGTTACCATAAACATATATCAATGACTGGGTTTCAAGGGGATTTATAGTGTCTACCTAGCAGATACTTCCCAAAACTGAGTATTCAGTTATCTCTGCTTACAAACATCCTTACTGCAATGTATTCTTCCCAACACTTAATAGAAAATATTTAATCTACTCCTTGAGCAGAAGTAAAAAAATCAAGCATTCAATATAGCAAACCCATATTCTAGAATCTTAAACACCCCTTAGCTGTTTAGATTTAGAAGAAGAACACATTCAATTTGGAGACAAATAACAAAACACATGCAATGAAGCATTACTCATTTAAATCAACATGAAACCAGTAATTTTATGCATAAAACATACAACATGAGATTCATAAACTCACAAGACAACCAAAATAGAGCCACCAATGAAGTTGTATCTTATCATAGCACCAAAATTTGTCTAGTTTTCAACAACCACAAATGAGTGACACAATTTGCCTTTTATAGCAAAATTGTGCACTCAACATTAATTACAAGGCATTTTCAAAATTCCTACCAAAATACAATGTACCAAGAATGACGCCCAGATCAATCAATGCAGCAGGTGGGAAATAGAGGGAAAAGCAGGTGAGATCAAGATCTGTATCGCCACCTGAAGATTTTTGTCATAAAAATTGGTAGTTGGCTAGTCAACCATCGGCCCATGCCTTTATATGTCGCCATTAATGGCCTAGCTACCCGTATCTCCTCTTGAAATTTGCAGCAGTGCATCCATGGAGTTTTCCTACTCAAAACATGACTGTGGATGCAAAGAGAACCTTCACATGAAACTTTAAAACCTGGCCGTTGATTTTCCCTCCATCGCTGAGATCAATGGTGACCAATAGCTTTGAAAAGTCACCCACCAATGAGATCATGCCACATAAGCACCTTGTGCTACTTTGACTTTTCCATCACATCACATATTTGTGCTTTTCCGCCTCAAAATTCCTTTGTATATGCATTTGCATATACATGCAACAGCTCCCAGACATGTGGCAACTTGTGATTTGTCCACAATCGCTGTGCATCCTATCTCCATCAGCCATCAGAATGACCCAAGATGAGTCAGCCAATGCATATAGTCTTGGCGATATGCCTTTGCATCTCCTTTTGCTTGTATATCGACATATACAACACTAACATACAAGCCAAAAAAAAATACATACAAACTGTGGACCCTATCCTTTATCAATCGGATTGCATGTTCCTTCAGATTCTGGCTTGCACATTAGGAATGTATATTTGATCATACAAATGCAAATATACAAGCGGTGGGCCCCAGCCTCGTAACATGTCTTGTATGTGGCTTCTTTTATATTGCCACCAATGTATCTAACCAACATACAAATAACCTTGTATGTTTGTGGGTCCCACCCTATGTTTCTTTGCCACCTTGTATAATGCCGAATATACAAGACCATTTATAAATCACACTGTAACGAATGCATGTCTGCTCCTTTGTATATTTTCCATTGTATATTTCCATATGCATCAGCTACAGTGAACCCGATATACATTCAACATTGTATAACTTCCTTGTATGCTGCCAATGCATCTTTTCATTGCATGTTTTCCTTTGTATCTAGCCATTGTATGTCTGAACATACAACACAAAATATACATGCAACTTGATATACATTCTGGGAATATTCCTAGAATCTGTGAAAGATTCCCCCAATGTATATGCACCTTTTTGAGCCCGATATGCATTTTTAGGCCTATCCACATACATTTGCACTTGTACATACAAAAATCTAGCATTTTTCTCAAGTGCGATGGAAAAAAGCGGTAAAACATTGCATGGGGGCCGGTCAACCTATGAGCACAAAGGCATGAAGATGTAACTTAAACAACCGGGAACCCGCTACAGGAGGTAAACATCAAAATAGAAAAAACAATGCAAGGCCCCACGAAAATTAAACCTAAGGCACCAAGGGTTTGAAAAATTGAAAACATAGACTTGCAAACTTGATTCATAACCCTAACCGTAGGTGAGCACCACCACATCCTAATCAACTACATGATCTGGGCCTAGATTTCATATTCATCTAAATCCACCCCCCCCACACGTAACCTGACCAAATCCCCTCACTAATCCCACTCTCCCAACTTATTCACACACAACACATCCCGAATCCAATCATACCCAACCCCCCCTCAAATGACGTGGTGTCCTATGACCTATCCCTCATCTCCATCTCCCCCGTAATGTAACCGCTCCCAATCCTATCCATTACCCATTCACCCATCTTTGACCACTCCCCACCTAATCCCCTGATGTACAACACCACCACCCCAGGTCCAACAAAGAACATCATTCGTATCAGGACTTAACCATCTCACCTATCACCTAGTCTGCATCTCACCTATCACATAGTCTTGCATATCATATCATTTAGGTTCATTTTTAGAAATCTTTTTTGTTGCATATCATATCACTTAGGTTCATTTTAGAATCTTTTAAATTGCATATCATATCATTTTAGGTTCATTTTAGAATCTTTTTAGTTGTGTATCATTAGGTTCATTTTAGAATCTTTTTAGTTGCATCTCATTAGGTTCATTTTAGAATCATTTAGTTGCACATTATACATCATTTAACATTGTAAATCATATCATACTCATTTAAGTTTGTCATCACATAGATGCATTTTAAAGTAGTATCATCACATTGCATTCCATATATCATCTCATAAACATTTAGTCACATTACATCATTACAATCATAATCATTTAACTGCATTTAACAAACATCTAGTTGCATTTCCATACTCCCATACATAAACATGTGTTTATTAAGATAAAAATACATTTCCATTACATTGAGCATCCATAATAAATGTTTATTAATCTGAACATTTATTTGCATTATACATCATATAGTCCATAGATCACAAACCATACATATATCAAATTAAGAAAACCATCATTGCATCCATCATAGGTACATCCATAACATCAAAAACATAATTGTATAAACACAACACATCCATAGCATATAAATCCATAAAGCATACTACATCCATCAACTTAGCCATCATCATAATCATAATAGAGCATCATAAACAAACACAATAGACCATAAAAAAGCATTATATCATATATGTTCAATCGCAAACAAATGTACATTGCTCATATATACACATCAAAAAATATAATGTCCTAATATAATGCCTCTAAGTGCTACAATGATACAATGTCACATAGAGGAACCTCTCTCTGATGGAGTCAGGGATCCTGAGCTTGGTGGTGCATGTGGTCCTGCTGATGGTTGCAACGGCGGCTGTGGCTGTGATTGTACCTATACTTGTGGACCCTGCTGGGGCACATGCGAGGGAGGAGGCATTGTCTGCTGGACAGACTGAACTAATCTAGATCTATGTGATCTAGCTACCCACAATCCACTGACCTGACTGTAACTCAGAGCACGCTGCTTGTAGGCACTGCCGCATGATAAAAGGCCCGATAATAATTTGTCCATCCTCTGGCCTCCAACAACTATGCCTATACCTGGGACAACTATTTTTGGATCAATGTTAGAACAGGGGCCATACCAGCACCTGAAGCCTACAGGCTGCCCACCGTAGCCTCTGCTTGCTCTACCCTAGCAAGCAACATATCTCGCTCTCTGATCAAAACTATTGTATCACCCTGGGCCTCTACCTGCTATGCTCTCGCAAGGGCCACATCCTGCTCCCCTGTCAAAGTGACTATCTCACCCTGAGCCTGGGATAGTTGTGCTTGCAATGCAGCCACCTGTCCATCTAACCCATCTAGTAAGGCCACTGTACCCTGCAACTAAACCAACTCTACCTCCCGGCTCTCTAATGCCTCCTACAGGCTGGCCACCTATGCTCTCAAACTCTCAATCTCCTCCTCCTCACCCCGCGACTGCCAACGAGGTGTGGGCCCTCAAACCTCAGAAGGGCCTACCTCTGCCTACTGCTGCGCTACTTATGGTGGGGGTAAACCACCCCTACCCACCCTTGGCTATCCCCCACGCTGTCGAGGTCCCCTCTGTCACAGCCCCACCCCAATCTATACTTGCTCAACAGGCACCTGCTGTACAGGGCCTATTGTCTCACCTGCTGTTGGGGCACTTGTCTAGTTGTCGTCACCACCAGTACGTCCATCAGCTCATCAACCTCCTCCTCCTCTCCATCCCCTCCAACCTCCACAAGGTAATCAAGAATGATCTCCTTCCCCTCCTCTAGGAAATCATTTCCATCAAAATCATCGTTCCCATCCTCCTCCGAATCATCAGAATCATCTGACCCCGCTACCTCCTCCACAAGAACTGCCTCTGCCAGATCTGTAAATCGAGTCAGCCACAGTACCAGTCGTAAAGCTACAAAGTCCTCTAGAGAAACCCGTGGTTGTATGGCTGCAGGCCAATAGCGCACATCATAGTGAGTCCGTGCAAAGATAGCCATTTGTTGTGGTGTATCCTGCCGCAACCTAAACTGTCGCATGACCCGCGAGGGTAGATACATGTCTATTGTATGGTCTCCTTGACCCATTAGGTATCGCTACTGAAAAGTAAAGGGCAGGTGAATGTCATCATCAGGCCATGGCTCCACTCTGATGTAAGGTTGTCAGGTCACCCGAATCACATCATCCAGTATCCGCCTCTAGTACCGAACCTGTCCAGTATAACTGTACTCGGCATCCTGATATATGAACACAAAGGCCTTGAACAGACGGTGATAGTACCCACATCTCGGTTGAGTGACTGTGATGTGCTCCCAAATCCACACATGCAGTAGAGTAACCCCAGCTAATAACACAGAATCATGAAGATAGACCACTGTATGCATCTCATGATATAGTCGCCCTAGCATCGTTGGTCCCTAGGCATAGATGGTCTCATGCCTGACCATCCCCTCAATCACCTCTCCCCATCCAACTGAGAACCCCCTACTTCGCCTATCCGGCATCACCACACCACCAATCAATGCGCATAGAAATAAGGCAAATCAATCTGTACCCACCGCCAGTGTCCCCTCATAGCTCATCTCTCTACCATCTACTGATAAGACAATGTGATTAGCACTAAACACTCTAATCAAGGCCCGTCGTCCCCTCCTAGTATCATATGTCACCCAACGGCCGCGAATAGGTTGCTTGAGGATGTGATAAACATCCTCAAGTGTAATGGTGATCTCCCCAGTTGGAAGCAAAAATGTGCAGGTCTCCGAATGGTACCGCTCCACTACTGCTGTCATCAGATCTCTATGAGCTTGTAGCATCGGCATTGACACCACTATCAAAAGCCCCAACCTAGCCAGTCGAGCCTGAGTGGCATCATCAAACTGATCGAATAATGCCATCACCGATGGCACATGTCGCTCTCGTGAGTACACTATAAATGACTTCGGATCCTGCATCCACAACTTTCTGGTCAGATGCCGACCTATCTTTTTCTAATCAACCCCTTTCTTCTAATGTCTAAAAGCCAGAATCATTTGGTGCCATAACAGACAATGCTTTGCGCCATTTTAAAAATAGCACTACTACTTCTTCTAAATAGCGCTATTACAGACAATAACACCACTGCGTAATATACTTTGTGCCACTATAAAATATAGCGCCACTGCGCACAATACTTTGTGTCATTTTGGAAAATGGCGTTACTCTGCCACTTGGTGCTATTCTAAGGAATAGCGCCAATCTTCCCTATAGTGCATTTATCAAACATTGCACTAATCCTGAACATTGTGCTAAAACCACATATAGCGCTACTCTAACCACTAGCACTAGTATGGCACATAGAGATACTAGAATGACCATTTGGCACTAAAATGCCAAAACCTTATTCTTCCGCACATTGCATTGTTTCAGAGGATAGCGCTAAAATGCCAAATAGATGGCAACAAACCGCCTCTATGCCACCCTAGCGGATAGTGCCAATCCAGAGGATAGCGCTAATCTGCTTCACTTTTGGTGCTACGGGTCCTCGCGATAGCGCCATGATACCAAAAACCTAATTCCCAAACCCCAAAAATGCACATAAATCAAAAAATCACAAAGCAAGGGTTAGAGCCTACCTGGGGTCCAGCCTCTGGTGCTTGGCCAAATGATCGAAACCACTCATAAATGTGTCAAAGCCGAGGGAATTGGGGGTTGCGCTCTACCATCTCTCCTTCACTCCTTCTTCTCCAAAGTCAATGTGTCCAAATGTGGCACTCTAATGGCCCACTTCTCCTAATATAGTGGGCCATATCATCCTTCCACCCCTCTTTTTCCCTCCAGGGTGCAGATCTCAGCCTTTTTCCTCCATTTTTCCTCTGGTCATCTTCTTTTCCCATCCCCTACCCAACCTTCACTCTCGTTGCTCCTCTTCGAGAGGTCACCCTAAAAAAAATTATTTTTTCTGCCGACCTCTCGAGGGGGCATCATCCACCCACCTTATTCCTTCCCAGCAGCTGGGGCATATTTTTCTTTGACCTGACGCCACATCAAAGAGGGGCAAGTGTAGACACCTAAAAATATCTTTTACCATCAAACCGACTCCCGACATCCCCAAACTATCAATTTCCCTTCTATTCAATTAATTAAATTTTTATTTAATTAATTATCCCTTCATCGTCTAATTTTTCATCATTTTATCCCCAAACAATTGAATTAATTTTATTAATTCAATAGTTCAAACTTTAGCCAATTAATTTAATAAATATGCAATATTTATTTGATCAATTTCCCTCTCCTCACTAAATCCAATTAATTAGCTAAATCATGTTTAACTAATTAATTCAGCCTATTAATTGACCTATCCCTACCCTAGACAATTAAATAGCTATTATTTAATGGCCTATGCTAACCTACCTCATCCTAGCCCTAGGATTAATTAAATAAAACTTATATTTAATTTATCCTAACCTCTCATTTGGGTGGTCAAACCTAGTTTAACACCCTTCCCCACATCCTCCAAATAAAAAATTGAAATAAATCCATATAGGTCAATTTTTTATTTAAATACATCCCACATCACAATTAATTCTCCTTACACCCCCATACCTCATTTATCTCCACTTATCCCCAAATGAATTTTTAATTCATTTTACATTCCCCATATGAATCTTTAATTCAAAAATAATCCTTCACACCCATACTCATTTAATTACCCCTTTTCCCAAAATGAATAAAAGATTTACTTTTATTCCTAGCCCTCCATTCCTCCAAGATCTAATCTAGACCCTCCACATCACTTTTATCCTCCACCATTGATCTTCCAAATCAATCTCCACCCTTGGATCAAAATCCCTCCAAAATCTCTATAAATACTTTATCCTTCAACCCATTTTGAGATCTAATCTTTATGCAATGTTACCATGTCCAAATATCTATTGAGCTAATTAATGAGTTATAATTGAGCATTTCACATTTGAATCATTTATCTAGGGATTATCATGTCTTAGGAGCTCTTGGGTACAAGTTTTCCTCTTCCCTTGATGAGATTGGGTTTTCATGTTTGAGGTATAACTCTTTGTGTTATTCGCATTTAGTTTGTATTTTGACTTCAATTTGATTTCCTAATCTACAAACCTGATGTATCCTTATCTCCTGCAGTATGTTGGGTCCAGATGGCATCATCACCTGATGTGTCTTTATCACATCCGCCCTTTTGTTGGACCTCAACTATCTTAGGCTCAGCAGGCATCTCTTGCTGTTGCTGGTCTAAATCTAGAGTATCACTCTCTACTTCTGTCTGCTTGACTTCTTCAACCTTTTCTGTCACATCAGGTTGACCTGCTTCATGTTTGGGACTTACATCCTCCCTATATGTCAAGTCTATCACTACAGGGCTAGTTACCTGTTCTACTAATTTATCCAACCCAATTTTTTGGGCCGCCCTTTCTGGGCTATTTTGTTTCTCTTCTTGCTTTGTTTGTTTTAATTCTTCCAATACTACCATCTGTGTTGATGGGGTCCCATGTGGGGTCATGCGAGTGTTAGAAGCAAGGGTCTCCATCCGCTGAGAAGCTACGTTCTACACCACCTCATCATCAGATAAGTCAACAGTGTCTTCCAAGGAGAAAGTACCACCCTGACCTGCCCTAGAGGCTTCTTTTGCTTGCTCCTTGGCCTTCTCAGTCTTGAACTGAATGATATTCGGAAGTGGCACACCATGTTACATTTCTTTTCTGAACACTTCACTACCAGCTCCCCTCAATACTATAGGGTCATTTCTGATCTCACCCCTCATAGATGTTCTCTATTTTTTAGGTGGTGATGTCACTAGGGGCACCTTCCTCTTCTTGGTGACCATCATGAGGTCATCTCCTGCATGCTCCTTACTCACTGGCTCCTCCTCAAGAGGGATATCCTCATCCACATTTTGTTGTGAGGCTTGGCCTTCATCTTGTATTTCTGCAGTCTCTACAGCTGGCCTCAAGATTCTTTTTATTCTTGGTTTATTCGTCAAAGGTTGTGCAGATGAGGTTGATGCCTATCCTGATGAAGATGCACATTCAACTGATATGGCCATTCTTTCAATTATCACCCCCTTAGGTTCATCATCAGTTTTCCTTCCTCTGGGGGGTCCTTTTCTTTGTTTCTAGGGAGGCAGCCTTTCTCCATTAGATTTTCTTTTCTCAACAAGAAAGTCATTATATTCTTCATCAGGGATCTCCTGCCTTTTCCTCTTGTTATCCACTATGATGGCTACACCTTTCTTCTTTAGTATATTTATTTGTTCATTTACCCATGATTGGGTTAGCTACAACACCCCGCCTATAAACTGATCTAATGAAATGTCTTCAGGTTGTGTTAGGTCAGGGGCTGAGATGGTGTCATTATACACCTTATTATCCTCATATTCATTTGACATAGTCTTGCCATCATCTTTCCTTAACTGTGCAGGCACTGGGATACAGTCAAATGTTCTTACCTGATTTAGGCTGAGCCTCTGGTATTTTCTTCTTCTTACTTATGCTTCATCCTCACAATCAGTTCAGAAATCTTCTATGTGCTTCTGATGTATAGGTTTGCCTATTATCTTCTGCATTCTACCATAGGGGTCATATGATCTAGCTAATGGAAATGGCTATAGGTACATCAGGTTAAGACTCCCTATGACATTATTTATACTCTATGAATCAGAGCACATGTACCAACCTATAGATACTGGAAACAACACTGGAGGTGTCTTCTTCTGTGCCTTATATGCATCAAGTATGGTGGATATCTATCTCAAAAACTCCATCAGGACTACCCCATCAGTAGGGTACCTGGGTAACATGAAGGGTTGTCCCTCAAAACCTTCTATTCTGATGTAGGAAAATGTGGCAAACTAGATGAACCAGGCACCATGCTTGTATATAACTTCTTGAGCTTCCATGCTCAATCTTTTGGTTCTATCTGTAGACACCTAAAAATGTCTCGACCACCAAATTGACTCCCGATATCCCTAATCATGTCAATTTCCCTCCTAAACCAATTAATTAAATTTTATTTAATTAATTATCCCTTCATTACCCTATTTCTCATCAATTTATCCGAGACAATTGAATTAATTCCATTAATTCAATAATTTCAAACCTAGCCAAATGAATTTAGTAAATATGCAATATTTACTAAATCATTTTCCCTTTTTGCCAATTAATTAGTTAAAATCATGTTAACTAATTAATTTAACCCATTTATTCTAGCCCTAGGGTTAATTAAGTAAAACCAATGTTTAATTAACCCTAAATCCCTCATTAGGATGGTTAAACCTAGTTTAACCCAATTTCCCACATTCTCCAAATAAAGAAATTGGAATAAATCCACCTAAAATCCCACATCACAATAAATAATCATTTTTCCCATGCCTATGCCTCTACTTCCCCCCAAAAAATTTTTTAATTCATTTGTATTTCCCCCCATGAATCTTTTATTTGGGAATAATCTTCCCCCCATAACTTATTTAATAATTTCCTCTTCCCAAAATGAATAAAAGATTCACTTTTATTCATGGCCATCCATTCTCCCAGATTAGATCTAGGCCCTCCATATCATCTCCATTCTCCACCATTGATCTTTCCAATCAATCTCCACCCTTGGATCAAAATCTCCTCTAAAAGTCTATAAATAGAGCTTCTCCCAAGCCATTTAAAGGAAGCCAAGTCTATGCAAAGTAATAATGCCAAAATCACTCTTGAGCTAGGATGGTGAGTTGCACAACTTGAATGAGCATTTCACATTGGAATCCATTTGTCTAGGGATCATCTTGGTCTTAGGAGCTTGTTTGGGTGCAAAGGCTCCTTCCTCCCTTGATGGGATTAGATTTGTATTGTGAGGTATAATCTTGTGTATATTGCATTTGGTTTAATATTTTAGCCTTGTTTGCATTTCTAATCTACATTGGCATGCCCGGTGGGACCCACAAGGTCCAGTCTAACTTGTTTTTGTGAGTTTTGGTGTGAGATAAGTGTGTTTTGTAGGTGTAGCACCATTATACCCTCGCAGTGGCGCCATCACTGGCTTGGTTCAGCGCTACTCTCTGTTTTGGTGCTATTTCTGCGCAGCACATCCTACTTCTTGCATTCACTCACATTTTGTTGTTTTAAGTTCTTGCTATTTCCGGTCTTCTTTCACTCTCGGTTTACACAGAGATGTTGAAGTTGCAAGAGGGGGTTATGTCAAAAATTTTACAAAGGGTCTAAATAGGCACTTTAGCTTTGATATCATCTAGTTTTTCATTTATTCTGACTAACAAGGCTAACAAGACCTCGACTGTACTATCTGACCCCTTGCATTGTGTAGAAAAAATTACTTTTTTGCAGGACAGATGTGTTCAATATCATATCAGCGCCATCACTCAGATTGGTGCCATCTGCAAGATAACCAAACTCCCTGAAAGGTTGCACAGTAGCGCTTTCCTATACCTTTATTCTCGCCATCGTCTGGATCGTCGCTTTATTTCTGCTTTATTAGCACTAAAAGTTATATTAGCGTTATCCTGTCTTGTGTCACTTTCACTACCTTAGATTAGCGCTATCTTTTATTTTGTGGCTTTAACAGTATTCAATCAGTGCCATAATTTTAATTAGCGCCATTTCTCGTAAGTCGGGTTGTTCTACCCGCAGTGGCACTTTTACATACCTATTTTAGTGCTATTTTGAGAAAAACTTGACTTTGATGCCTGTGCAGGTGCTGACAAGGTTTTTTACAGGTTCTTATCATCCTTTGCAAGATACTAACAAACTGTTTGCAGGTTTCTGTTAGTTTTTATTGCACAATATCATTTCATGTGGGACTTAAAAGGAACCTTTCTTTCGGCATCCTAGTTAGACAACACTTCAATTTGGTGTTATAAAATTGAACAAAGCAATCAAGCAAATCTCTTTGTGTGAAGTGTGTGTGCCAACAAACATTTACTTTGGTGCTCTAAAATTTTTGTGTGCCAACAAACAACAAATCAAACATTTCAATTTTGGGCTTTAAAATGAACCACAAATTTGCATAAAGCATCTTAGTTAAAAAGAATAACAACTTGCATCTCTCACGCATGTAACCAAGAAAATCATCTTAATTGTTTGAAGTGTCTTGTGCTCTTTTTGTTTGTAACATGACAAAGCATATGCTCTTCCCTCGCACCATTTTGGTGACCTTGGGAATCAAAAGCTCATCACAAAACTTACAAAAACCACACCCCATTTAAATCCAAAACATCTAAAATGAACCATGCTTAGTGTGATACAATCATTTAGAATACGTATGCTCTCCCCTTGCACCTTTGAGTGAACTTGGGGATCAAAAGTATTTTTATGATTGTATTACTTTTGTAATCCTTAGAGGGCCTGCCACCCCACTTTGAAAGGTGGGAACGACCCAAGCGGCATCAAGCTAGAGCCAAGCTCTTCCAAGCTACTATATAAAATAAGGCGTTTGGGACGAAAGTCTCAACCGACAGGTGTTGCTGTGTTATACCGACAGCCAACCTCCCCCAAAACCCTCCAAGGCATAACCCTTGGAGGCTGGGAGACTCCATAACAGAGAGTAGTGTTGCCACATGTATAACCACCTGAACGGATGCCCTTACTAAGAACCTTTGTTTTAGCAAGCCAAAATCCTTCTATTTGTTGATGCAGAGGGGAAACCCTTGAAGTGCCCTCGATTCATGCGGTTCTTAGCCGAGGTAGTAGGGACAATCTAAAGGTTTGGTGAGGGACAAGCCTTATAAGAAACCTGGATCTTGGTATGCGTGAGAAGTGTGTGCAATTGTAAGGAGGAGCCGGTGCTACCAAGATCCTGGAGCTACCCACTTTGAATAGGCGCAGCTAGGGGATTCAACAAATACTATCACATTCTCACCTTAGGTTGTAAAAAGTGCTTGTTCAAACAAAATCATACGTCATTTTACAAAGCAAAAATCTTGGTTGTTGTGCATTCATGTGCTTAATTTTGTGTTAAACATGCTTTTATTATTCACAAACAACCTACCAAGAGACATTGAAAATAATTTGATCAAATTCCCATCAAAGAAAATCCAAACTTGTCTTCAAAATACTGTCTGCCCTATTTCAGCACCATATCTGTCTGATTGTGGTGCCATTTCACCCTTGGATTGGTGCTATTCGTAGATAGACTAGCCTAAAACAGAGACCTAGTTAGTTGTGACCTCCAACATCTGCAATGTCATAATCCATAGTCACATTCCAAAAATCCGACAGCAGTCCATCCATTTTCTTCTGAATTTTTCCAAAATCACACATTCTCTTTTGACCTTAGACGATTAATCACCACCATTTCTAGACCCCTTTTTGCTATATCAAACCCATTCAAATTCATATCCGCTTGCCCTCAGTGATTGTTTGCACACCTTTTCGACCAAATCAAAATCCCTGTCATAAGAAAATCATTCCAAAATCCCCAAAATCTCCCAAATCAAAACATCATCAAAATTTGTCATCCTTTTGAGCTAAAATTTGATCTAGATTTCATCCTACACACATCATATCTTGCTTGGAAAGTCAATAGTCTACCTTCCAAGTGAAATCATTATCCCTCTTTGTGTAAGGTCACTAGTCTACCCCAAACAAAGAAAGACATCCTTTTTATGCAAAACCACAAATCTAGGTCCTACCTACGCTCAATTTGTCGACTACCAAAATCATCACACATAAAAAAATCAAACATCAAACAAAACATCGTTCATCACCTATCTCTTTGGTCCAACATTTGTGCAAAATCAATATCGGCCATCCACATCACCTTTCAAACCTCTAGCAATACATCCACCGCATCACCTCTTCTACTCCACCTCAATACCACATCCATTTTCGGGTCCAACATAATCAATCAAATCCTCTAAGGTTTCCATCCTGATTTCATTTCCACATTGTAAATCAAACATATCCACTTGCATGCCCATCACGAGATCACAACACAAGAAAATCCAATAAATGGCAGAGCAATATCCAAGCATAGGAATGCCTCACACCAATAGTCACAACATACCCATCAACCAAACATTCAACCAATCTACGTACATCCCCTCATTTGGTGCCAACGAAAATCCCTCCCATTACTTACAACAACTACGACCATCACCACCACCACCACAACACATCCCCCACATATTGCAAGATGATCTCGATGTCTTAACCTTCACACAAGACGCCGATAACATGGACATGCTTGACAAAGTCCTACGGTCAGATCCAAATAGATTTCTAGATCATCTTCTCAAAATTGGTGCTCAACTACCCCCATTACGACATCAGTACAACCATCCACCTCTACAACCGCCCCTAACCCATCAAATAAACAAGCATCCACATCCAACACCCAACCCATCATCTCTCAAATGTCCACACCTGTTGTATCTACCACCAACACGACCTCTACCGCTACCACATCTACCATCACTACCAATATCCCTAACCCCACCACTTCACAACCCATCACCACATCCACTACTACAACGATAAACCCTTCCATGCCACAAATTACCATGGGCATACAAGGCAACATCATGCATGCAAGTACATCCACAAGTGTGCCTCCACCCAATCCCAACACCATCGCCTATCTGCGACAGTTGTTCTCACAACCACAGTACAATACATCCAAACCATCCCACGCCCACCAATCCAATGTCAATCCATCCACTATCACATATCCACATAACCTCGTAACATCATCTACACAATATCAAACAAACCCTCAATATCAAACCCCACCCCAGTTCCAACATTTCACCCACCAACAAGCATACATACAACAACCACAGCAACCACAGGATCTCAACAATGTTGTACAAGGCTTAGTCCAACAGGTAGTGGATCTACAAGTTGGGGGCAAACGCAAGTATTATTCTTTTGAGGATATTTGCCCCTACCCATTCGACCGCACATTGTACATGCCCCCTTTTCCCAAAAACTTTGAGACACCCAAATTTGACAAATACAAGGGAAAGGGAGACCCTAGGGACCACCTTAGGGAGTTCTACATTGCTTGCCTAGAAGTCTATAATAACGACACATATCTTATGAGACTCTTCCCAAGAAGTCTTGGTGGTCAAGCTGCTGAATGGTTTGCCCATCTTCCACCTAGAATTCAAACATTCCCTGAGCTTGCGAAGAAGTTTGTAAACCACTTCTCTTACAACTTTGAACATGAGGTGTCTATGACAGACCTCTGCAACACCAAACAAAAGAACAGAGAAGCTTTCGCTTCTTTCTTACAACGGTGGAGGGGTTTGGCTAGCAAACTCCCATGGCCCATTCCTGAGAAACAACTTGTCACCATGTTTGTGGCCAATCTCAATCAGGAACTAGGGTTTCAATTACAAATTCTTTGCGCATCCACCTTTGAAGAGGTTATCGACAAAGGCACTACTATCGAATGAGCCCTCATTGCCAAGGGCTCCATCAAACTATACGACCCCAAATCCAACAATAACAACAACAACAACAACAAATCCAATCACAACACCCCCAATACCAACAACAATACCAACACACAATCCAACAATAAATCACACTATTGGGGGAAAAACAAGAACAATCTAAACGATGGTGTCACGAATGTGAAAGCCATCCAACATATCCAAAACCAAACACCTGCACATACGTATGCAGCAAATGTAAATAACCCAAGAGGGCCAAATAAACCACGCAAACCTCATAGAAATTTCACACCATCAGTAGAACCCATCGAAGACGTTGATAGATGTCTCAAACAAGGAGTGATCACACTCCTGCCCATTTGACCACATCAGGACAATGAACTCAAAGTGGCATGGTATAATAAAAATGATTACTACAAATACCACCGCGTGGTGGGCCATAAAACAGCTGATTGTATGCAACTAAAACATTACATCCAAGACCTCATAGACCAAAATCTCGTCAGCCTCGATCAAAGTGCCCAACCATCACCAAATGCTAACCTAGGAGCTTACAAGGATCCCCTCGCTAATCATAACAAAGCCTCCTCGTCCAACCAAGCATACAATATTACCCCACCACCCGCATTCTACGACTCTATCGTAGGACGTATAGAAGCATCATCCCATCATGTCAACATAGTTACTATCCAGGCACAAGCACCCGATTGCGCTGTTACAACTCGCCGTGGCTGTGTATCCATCTGCATAACCCCTCCCACTAAACAAACACCTGCGTCCACGTCAACCCCCTTACCTCCTCGTCCAACCGCACGTCCATCACCTACCCACCAGTATAGCCTCCTAGAACACCTAGGCAAGACACCTGCACAAATCTCCATCCTCGAGTTGCTTCGCACATCTCCCCCTCATAAGGACATCCTCGACAAAGCACTCTTGCAAACACAAGTCCCTGCCAACTTGAATGTAACAAAATTCCAAGCCATGGTAGGACACATCGCCTCACCCCATCATCTCACCTTCTCAGAAAAGGACCTACCCACCTCTGATCATGTACATAATGATGCCCTGCACATCGAAGTCCGCATCCACAAGCACACTATTAAAAGAGTCTTAATAGATGGTGGTTCTAACCTTAACATATGCACTCTAAAACTATTAAAACACTTGGGTACTCAGATGTGGTTGTCGACACCAGCGAGTGCATTATGATCAAAGGCTACGATGATACTGAACGGCTCTCTGAAGGTACTATCAAGCTTCCCATACAAGTGGGACCGAAAATCCTTGAAACAAAATCTCAGGTTCTGGATCTTGACCTCCCCTATAACATCCTTCTCGGCAGACCATGGATCCACGCCATGCAAGCCGTCCCATCCACCTTCCATCAATGCATCAAATTCCCTCACAACAGCACAGAAGTCACAGTCTATGCTGACCCTCACCCCTTCCAATATTGCATTTTCTGGAAGGCCACAACCAAACATTTTGCCCATATAATAAAGCCACCGCCGAAGCCAAACCAACAACATCCAAGTCATATATCGACCTCACAAACATCGCTTCCACTTCATCCCAAGCAACTCCACCACCCGAGGTCCAGATCAAGCTATCCGACATGTGGTGTGGGGAATATGACCTACATGGCACTTTTTGTGTGGGCACATTACCCAATCCTAAAACATTTGGCATCCCAACAACAGAGACAGCCAATACAGTCATTATCAAGTGCAAACCCTCACCCACCTTCAAGAAGAAGCATCTCCTGGATCAGGATGTACTTGAAGATATCTCATCTTGGCTTTACAAAGACAAAGAAACTGAGCAAGAGGCCCCCACAATCCCTACTGAAATCTATGGCAAAGGTTCTGACATTGTCAAGAGCATGGGCTATAAAGCACAAGGTGATATAGGCCTTCATGAACAAGGAATCATGGAACCACTGCAAGCAACAAGGAATCCCTATACTCAAGGATTAGGATATGGTCAACCACAATGCATCCTCCCTTCCGGCGAGTGTATCTTATTCACGGCCACTACGGGCCCCTTAGACGTCGACAATGTTAACGAAATGAACCTTCAAGACTCCTTTAACCATTTCGCTGACTTCTTCAACTCATCCATTTGTACCATTTACTCCATCACCACTCTTGCTTCATCTTCCGTTGATTTGCCACTAGTCTACCCTGACCTCATTAATTGGGACCAACGGGGACCCCCTGTCTTCGACATCACACCTAATGACGAGGCCATCACCGAAATGATGGGGGCAAGAGATCACTTCCCTTTAGGAGATCATCGAGCAGGGTACATAATGGAACTCCATCCGAATGCCTATTTCAGGGAGACGACCCCTGCTTCTAGTCACAAAAACACAAAAAGAAAAAATGGATCTGATGGTGAAAACTGTTCTGTGGCAGTGTCAGATCCTAAAATAGTAAAAATAAAAGATGTATCTCCTAGTGAAAACCTCCACGAGGTGCTAGGAGATGGAAGCATGGGCCTCCCTGAGATAGACAAAGTATATCCAGACAGATCACCCATCTTGGTAGAACCGGCTCAGGAAATGAATCTAGGGACAGAACAAGAGCCAAAAATCACATACAGAGCAGAATCCCTCAACATGTTCGAACAGGAAAACTTCTTGGCATTTTTCACATGAAGAAATCACAATTTCGCATGGACCTATGCAGACATGCCAGGGCTAGATCCTGCCTTGGTGGTTCATCATCTTGCAGTGCGTCCCGATGCGAAACCAGTCAAGCAAAAACTTCAAAAGATGAATCCTCAAGTGGCTCTCCTAGTCAAGGTGGAACTAAAGAAATTACTGGATGTCAGGTTCATTCGCCCTATCGATTATCCTAAATGGGTTTCAAACCTCCTCCCAGTTGCTAAGCCGGATGGCCGAATCCGCTGTTGTACTGATTTCAGGGATCTCAACAAGGCCTGCCCCAAAGATGACTTCCCACTACCAAACATCAACATGATAGTGGATCTCATAGCAGGATATGAAATGTTATCCCTCATGGATGGTTTCTCAGGTTACAATCAGATAAAAATTGCCGAAGAGGATCAGCACAAAATAGCCTTCATATACCCATGGGGAACATATTGCTAGGTAGTAATGCCATTCGGCCTGAAAAATGCAGGCGCCACCTATCAAAGAGCCATGACTATCATATTCCATGACCTCTTCCACCATGTCATGGAAGACTATGTGGACGATTTGCTAGGCAAATCCAAGACCAGAGAAGAACACTTAGATGTGCTAGCCAAGATCTTTGATAAGCTAGAGCAATATAATGTTCGTCTCAATCTGAAGAAGTGTGTCTTTGGTGTTACCTCAGGTAAACTTTTGGGATACATAGTTTCGAGAAGAGGAATCGAAGTTGATCCTACAAAGGTCAAGGCCATCACCGAGATGCTGCCTCCCAAAACATTGAAACAACTGAGAATCCTACAAGGGAAACTACAGTCCATCCGTCGGTTCATCGCCCAACTCGCTAATAAGTGTCAACCATTCCAGCATCGCCTCAGGAAAGATACAGCTTTCACCTAGACCGATCAATGTCAGAGTGCCTTCAATTAGCTAAAAGAATATCTGGCTAATCCCCATGTTCTAACTCTGCCAAGACAAGGAGAGCCCCTCCTCTTGTATATCTCTGCGACAGACATAGCAATCGGGGCTTTGTTAGCACAACATGATGAGCAGGGGAAGGAAAGAGCCATTTACTATATCAGCCGCACCTTGATCTCGTATGAGCTCAATTATACACAGATTGAACAAGCATGTTTAGCCCTTGTCTTTACATCACAAAAGTTGAGACACTACATGCTCAATCACAAGACCAAGCTCATTGCTAAGATTGACCCACTAAAGTACCTCCTAAACAGAGCTACTCTTACTGGTAGAATGGCTAATTGGGTCATGATCCTCACAGAGTTTGATATAGAATACACTGAGAGAAAGGCCATTAAAGGACAAGTTATAGCAGACTAGCTGGCTAAAGCAACTATCCCCGCAGAACATCCTACAATTGCAGATTTTCCAGATGAGGCCATCCTGACAATCACACTAGCCCCTGACACATGGAAAATGTATTTTGATGGATCTTGCACCCACAGAGGCTCGGGGGTAGGCGTCCTATTTGTTACCCCTCAAGGCGACATGATCCCTAAATCATTCAAAATCACATTTCCATGCACCAACAATGTAGTAGAGTATAAGGCTCTCATCACAGGTCTCCGCATGGCCATCCAATGGAAAATTGAAAAGCTAACTGTGTATGGCGACTCCCAACTGGTCATTAGGTAGGTCAATAATGAATACAAGACCAAAGATGACAAACTCCTGCCCTACAAGAAGATGGTTGATGATTTCAAAGACTACTTTGATGACATCCAATTCGAGCAAATCCCAAGGCTCAACAATAAAGTAGCAGATGCCATGGCTACCATAGGATCTCTGGTCGATATGAAAAAGGATAGCAAGAAATATGAATTCCTGATAGAAGAGCTCCCCATCCTCGCATACGATGTTCCTCAATTAGAACTAGTGTGCGACGTCATTGGACCCTTGTCCCCATGGTACCAGGAAACATACCTTTACCTTCATGACAATATCCTTCCCCCTAACCTATCCATTTCCCAACGAAAATCATTCATCCATCAAGCCTCCCATTTCATTCTTGTTGGCAACACACTATACAAAAGGAGTCTTGATGGCAAGCTTCTCTGATGTTTAGACTCTAGGGAAGCCGAAGTAGCCTTAGAAGAAGTACATGTAGGTATTTGTGGGGCACATTCCAGTGGACCTACCCTATCTAAAAAGATCCTCTGGACTGGATACTACTGGCCAACCATGGACCGTGATGCCCACAGGTTTACCAAGACATGCCTCCCATGTCAACAACATGGCGATCTCATCCACACACCAGCATAGGAGTTACAACCAATTGCAACACCATGGCCCTTCTCACAGTGGGGACTCGACCTCGTAGGAAAAATACACCCTCCATCCTCAAATGGCCATAAATTCATAATCACCACTATCGAATACTTCACAAAGTGGGTGGAAGCCATACCGCTCACCTTCACCATAGGCATCCAAATCTCCAAATTCATCCTCCACTATATCATCTGCCGATATGGTATTCCCCATTCCATCATCACTGACAATGGAAAGCCCTTCAAAAACCAAGAAGTTTGCACTTTGTGTGAAAAGTTTGACATCAAACACTGCTTCTCCACACCGTATTACCCTCAAGGAAATGGTCAAGCAGAGGCTTCTAACAAAACCATCCTCCGCATTCTCAAGAAGACATTCAATGAAGCTGGCCGCGACTGGCACCTCCAACTCAACCCCGCCCTATGGGCTTACCACACAAGCATCCGCACTCCTACAGGAGCCACCCCATACTCACTAGTATTTAGATCTGAAGCCATTTTACCTATAGAGGTCAAGCTCCCATCTCTCTGAGTGTCCTTGCAAAACATTATCTCTGATGAGGACTACCACGTCACAAGGCTGCATCAACTGCACCTACTAGATGAGAAATGCCTGAATGCATTGAATCACTTACAGGCATACCAAAACTGCCTCAAAAGAAGCTACAACAAAAAGATCAGAACCAAAAAAATTGAGGTAGGTGACCTTGTCCTAATGGAAAATCAGAAGAACCTGCAAGAGTGTCCGAAGCAAGGAAAGTTTGAACCCAATTGACTAGGACCTTACGTCGTCACGACCGATTATGGGTTAGGAGCCTATAATCTTGCAACATCTAAGGGGCAGCCTCTAGATGAGCCAATGAATATCATGCATCTCAAGAAATTCTATGCATAACCTATCTGATACCCCAAGTCAAAAAATTAAAAAAAAATCAAAAAATCAAAAACACCAAAAAAAAATCAGAAAGTCAAGAAAAAATCAGAGTGCAATAAAAAAAACTTCCAATGGTGAAAATCACTTCGGTGATGCCTTGGATAAGTACCATGGTGAAAACCTATTTTAGGCGCCATGCGTAGTGGCCCATTCTACCATCTAATAAGTCCTCTCCTCGTCACACCACTCCATATGTCACACATCTCATGGCTTAGAATTCTGAAACATCAAGTCCTATTGCCTGACCCATCCTATTCCATCCCAAGGCCAACCCATGGAACGAGGATCCTTGTAAGCTCCCTTTGTACATACAGAATCAAAAAATCCAAAAACGTCACAAAATCAAAAAATACAAAAACAATAGAAAATACAGAAAATCTAAAAAACAACACATCTCATCATCAAACACCCATCAATCTTCAAATCAAGCCCATCGCAAACCATTCCCACATCATCAAGTTGTGCCAGAACTACATATTCATTTCACCCGCATCTCAAAAGTACCTTGATCCCGTGGACACAGGGTATGTATGCAGTCTGGAATACAAAGGATGTTTCCAGTACTCAGGTATCTAAGATGCACCCATCCACCCCGTTGGATGGTACCCCATTTACTGAGCTTTCTGGATCTCATAAAAGATACACAAGCTACGTATACACTCTAAACAGGTTCCCCAACGCAAAAATCATCAATCAACATATCAACCATAATCCTACACATGGCCAGACTATTCTTTTGCCCATCTACCCACAGTTCTCTAATCAACACCAATGGATCTGCATCCTAGGATATATCTTTCCTACAATGGACAAAAAATCTATCATTCTATCATCATGTCTCTTGGCAAGAGCACACAAAGGCTATTTGTATCTTTTCGTTGGTCTTTTTTCTTATTGATTTTTATCTTTTTGTCTAGCTCTAAGTCATTTCCAAAGCTACCTTGATCTCATTATATCATGGTATGTAGTGGATAACACTTGGAGTAGACATTGTCATTGTATCTATATGTTGTGCTTATGGGTTGGTTTCATTACTCCAAAGGCTAGTATTCATATCTTGAAGTTCGGGTTGGTTCTAGCATGATGTGTCTTATTTGCATATATAGGTATTAACACCTTTTATGCATTATTCGCACTCATTGCTATGAGTCCCCTTCCTCGACTAGACAAGATTATACTACCTTGGGCATGCATGAAAACAACCTATTGTTTGTGAGTCTAGTCCATACAATGGCAAGGTATACATCATCACCTAGGTTATTGCATACCTTTGTGAACTGTATCCTACATTGCTACATTAAACTAAGAAATGCTCTCAATTAATCTTGTGCAACTACTGTTACTAGCTCAAAATCATCATCCTAATCACTCAGTCAACTATCCCATCTCGGCCTGGATGTAATAATCACTTTCCCCCATCCCCCACCAACCAACCTCCACTAATCCCATTCCCCCAATGCATTTCCACTCAACACATCCTGAACCAAAATAAATCCCCCCTCAACTGATGTGGCATCTTGCAACCTAACAACCCTCTTGTCTCCCCACCCCCCCTCCCCCATCTCTAAACACTCCCAATTCTACCCATACCCACCCATACACCCTTATCCTCTCCCCATCTAATTCCCTTTCCCACAGCCTCACCACTCAGGGTCAACACAAAGAACATCATGCGTATCAGGACTGGACCATATCACCTATCACCTAGTTTGCATACCACCTATCACCTAAACTGCATCTAAGCATATCATCTAGCTACATGTCATGATCATTTAATTACATATTGTTTTAGGTGCATATCGTCCATCATTGCATATCATTTAGGTTATTTAAATCCGTTTCATCTGCATATCATTTAGGTCATTTTAATCCATTTAATTTGCATATCATTTGCATATCATTTAGGTCATTTAAATCTGTTTAATTTGCATATCATGTAGGTTATTTTAATCTGTTTAATTTGCATATCATTGAGGTCATTTAAATCCGTTTAATTTGCATATCATTTAGGTCATTTTAATCCATTTAATTTACATATCATTTGCATATCATTTAGGTCATTTTAATCCATTTAAATTGCACATCATTTAGATCATTCTAAATCCATTTCATTTACATATCATTCAAATCCCATTTACTTTGCATATCATTCAGATTTATTTTAGAATTAGTTTAAATTGTAAATCATATCATTAGGTCCACCATTAACAGCTAACAATTTGCATAATAATTAGGTCCATTTTAGAAACATTTAGTTGCACATTACAATCATATCATACCCATTCATCTTTGCCATCACATAGGTGCATATTAAAATTAAAATTAGTATCATCACATCGCATAACACATTTTAGCTACATCACATCATCACAATCATTGAACCAGCATTTAAATCATCTAGTAGCATATACATATTTCCATACATTTCCATTATATCACATTGTGGCATCCATAATAAATGTTTCTTAGCCTGAACATTCATTTGTATTATACATCACATAGTCCATAAAATCACAACACCATGCATATATCACAACAAATCCATCATAAATGCATCCATAACATCAAAAACGTCATTGCATAAACATAATACAACCATAGCATATAACATCCATACAGAAATAGTGCATCCATCACATAGGCATCATCATAATAGAGCATCATAAACCATCAAAAAGCATCGCATCGTATATAAATCACCACAAAAATGTACATTGCTCATGTATATATCAAAAAATAAAATATCCTGATACAAAAATGCCTCCAAGGGCTATCATGATAGGGCTATCACATAGAGGATCCCCTCTCTAATGGGGTGGGAGACTCTGATCCTGGTCAAGCCTATGACCCTGTCGGCGGCTGTGACTGCGGCGGTGGCTATGCCTGCACCTGAGGGACCTGCTGGGGCACGTGTGAGGGAGGAGGCATCGACTACTGAATAGACTGAATCATTCTCAATCTATGAGATCTTGATGCCCCCGATCTGCTAACCTAACTATAGCTCAGGGCACACTGCGCTGCTAGCACGGCTACATAATACAACCCCTTGTAATACTCCATCCACCTACTAGCCTCTGCAAAATCCCCCTAGGCCTAACTCAACTAAGCCTGTAGCTGATAGGTCTATGTCTGCACTTGAGATAGCTGAGCCTGCATCCCTGTCAAAACTAGGGCAAGACCACCACCTGAAGCCTGTAGACTACCTAATGTAGTCTCTGCCTGCTGTGCTCTGCCAAGTGCTGCATCCCGCTCCCTGGTCAACACCCCTATGTCACCCTGCACCTGGGCTAACTGTGCCTGCAACGCAGCCACCTATCCATCTGCCCCATCTAATAATGCCAGGGCCCCCTGCAACTGCACCAACTCTACCTCCCAGCCCTCTAGTGCCTCCAGACTGGCCACCTATGCTCTAAGAGTCTCCATCTCCTCCGCCTCATCCCGTCGACTCCGACGAGATGAACACCTCTCATCCTCAGCCTCTACCTCTAAAGCTGTCCCTGAGGTCCCGGCCTCTGCATCATGCCCACCAACTTGTTGTTGCCCCTCCTGTGGTGGAGGTAGGTCGCCCTCACCTGCTCTCAACTGCCCCCCGCGCCACTGGGGTACTCTTGGCTATCGCCCTGATCTAATCTGTACCTGCTGCGCAGGAACCTACTGTGCCACAACCTGCTGCATAGGGACTTGCTACACCTGTGCCTACTGTACAGGAACCTGCTCCCCCTGTACCTGTTGTGCAAGAACCTGCTGCGCCTGTGCCTGTCCTGCCAGCACATCTATTGGCTGGCCATCCCTCCCAATCACTCTCTCCTCTCCATCATCCCCAATCTCCACAAGGAAGTCCTCAATGATCACATCCCCCTCTACCTGATCCCCCCATCAGGGTCATCTCCACCATCTGAGTCATCCCCCCCTGAACCTGCTGCCTCCTCTACTGGATCCGTCAACCGAGTAGGCCAATGCATATGCCACCAAATATCATAAGCTGCTGTGGTCCCTGCATCCCTCACTATACTCCTCCAATCCCACTGCACTGGCCGAAGCGCTGCAAAGTCTGCTAGAGCAACCTGTGGTTGTAGGGGTGCAGGCCAGTAGGGTCTATCTCGCGGGGTCCACGCATATATAGCCATCTGCTGAGGGGTGTCCTGCACCAACCCAAACTGCCACATAACTCGCGAGGGTAGGTACATCTCTATGCAGCGGTCTCCTCAACCCATAAGGTATCTCTGCTGAAAGGTGTATGGGAGATGAATAACATCATCTGGCCACTCCTCACAACCGATGTAGGCTCGCCAAACCACACTAATCACGTCATCCAGCATCTGCCGCCAATGTCACACCCGGCCCGTATATGTGTACTCTGCATCCCGATATAGACACACAAAGGCCTCGAACTGCCACTGATAGTACCCACAAGTCAGCCGAGTGACAGGGATGTGCTCCCAGGTCCATACATGTAGCAACGTCACACCAGCGGATAAGGCTCTATCATGCAGATAGGTGATGGTATGCATCTCATGATATAACTGTGCTAGCATCACTGGCCCCCACGCGTAGACAGTCCCATGCGTCACCATCCCCTCTATCACCCCTCCCCAGCCAACCGAAAAACCCCTGCCTCGCCTATCAGGCATCACCACGCCTCCAATCAATGTGCACAGGAACAAGGCAAACTGATCTGCACCTGCAGCCAATGTCACCTCATAATCCATCTCCCTCTCATTCTGAGAGAGAACAAGACAATTTGCACCAAAGACTCTGACCAGTGCCCTCCGCCCACTCTTCATGTCATATCTGACACGTTGATCGCGGACAGGTAGCTTGAGGATGCGATAAACATCCTCAAGTGTGATAGTAATCTCCCCTGTCGGCAATAAAAAACTACAAGTCTCAGTACGATACCGCTCCACCATGGCTGTCATCAGAGCTCTATGAGCTCACAAAATGGGCATGGACACCACTGTCAGAAGCCCCAAGCTCGCCAGCCACGCCTTCGCGGCATCATCAAAACCATCAAACAAGGCCATCACCACGGGAACTCGTCGCTCTCGCGACTGCAATATGAACCGCTCTGTATCCTACATACGCAACATTATGGTTGGATGTCAACCTATCTTCTTCTAAATCAATCTTTCTATTCTTCTAAGTGTCTAAACAAGTCAACATCAGGTGGCATGCAAATAGACCACCCTTGTGCCATTTTTAAAACATGGCGCTAAAATTTCTTCTAAATAGTGCTAATCCAGAGTATCACGCCACTATGCATACCTCTTTGCGCCAATCCAACTAATAGCACTACTGCACGCTAGTCATCACGCCATTTAACCATATGGCATCACTATTAATGTTGGCGTTAATTTGCCAAATGGCGCCAAATCTCCCAATAGCACTAGAATAAATCATTGCACTAAAACGCACAATAGTGCTAAAATACACGATGGCACTATTGCAGACAATAGCGCCACTTTGACCCCCATTTGGCATTAAAACGCCAGAAATCCATTCTTCCATAGAATGGCGCTAATCCAGAGGATAGCACTAAAACTCCCACCTAATGGTGAAAAAACTGCCCTACCCCACCCGAGCAGATAGTGCCAATCTAGAGGATGGCGCCAATCTACCTTGCCATTGGCGCTACGCGCTCCAAACCTGACTTCTAAAACCCTAAAAAATGCACGAAAAATGAGAAAATCACAAAGTCAGGTTTAGGCCCTACCGGGGGTCCAGTGTCGGGTGCCCGACCAAACTCTCGAAACCATGCGGAGATGTATCAAAGTCGCGGGAACTAGGGGTTGCGGTCAACCATCTCTCCTTTGCTCTTTCTTCTCTAGGGTCAAAGTGTGTAAATGTGGCACTCATAGGGCCCACTTTGCCTAATATAGTGAGCCATGTCATCCTTCCACCCTTTCTTTTTCCTCCAGGGTACAGATCCTAACCTTTTTTCTCCATTTTTCTTCTTGCCATCCTCTTTTCCGTCCACTATCCAACCTTCACTCCCGTCACATCCTTTCGAGAGCCCACCTAGAAAATTTTTATTTTCCCGCCGACCTCTCGAGGGGGCATCACCCATCCATCTTATTCCTTCCTGGCAGCTGGGGCATATTTTTCTTCAACCTGACGCCACTTCCCTCCTAGGTCCTAACGCCACGTCAAAGAGGAGCAAATGTAGACACCTAAGAATGTCTCGACCACCAAACTGACTCTCGATATCCCTAATCATGTCAATTTCCCTCCTAAACCAATTAATTAAATTTTATTTAATTAATTATCCCTTCATTACCCCATTTCTCATCAATTTATCCCAGACAATTGAATTAATTCCATTAATTCAATAGTTTCAAACCTAGCCAAATGAATTTAGTAAATATGCAATATTTACTAAATCATTTTCCCTTTTTGCCAATTAATTAGTTAAAATCATGTTAACTAATTAATTTAACCCATTTATTCTAGCCCTAGGGTTAATTAAGTAAAACCAATGTTTAATTAACCCTAAATCCCTCATTAGGATGGTCAAACCTAGTTTAACCCAATTTCCCACATTCTCCAAATAAAGAAATTAGAATAAATCCACCTAAAATCCCACATCACAATAAATAATCATTTTTCCCATGCCTATGCCTCTACTTCCCCCCAAATGAATTTTTAATTCATTTGCATTTCCCCCCATGAATCTTTTATTTGGGAATAATCTTCCCCCCATAACTTATTTAATAATTTCCTCTTCCCCAAATGAATAAAAGATTCACTTTTATTCATGGCCATCCATTCTCCCAGATTAGATCTAGGCCCTCCATATCATCTCCATTCTCCACCATTGATCTTTCCAATCAATCTCCACCCTTGGATCAAAATCCCCTCCAAAAGTCTATAAATAGAGCCTCTCCCAAGCCATTTAAAGGAAGCCAAGTCTATGCAAAGTAATAATGCCAAAATCACTCTTGAGCTAGGATAGTGAGTTGCACAACTTGAATGAGCATTTCACATTGGAATCCATTTGTCTAGGGATCATCTTGGTCTTAGGAGCTTGTTTGGGTGCAAAGGCTCCTTCCTCCCTTGATGGGATTAGATTTGTATTGTGAGGTATAATCTTGTGTATATTGCATTTGGTTTAATATTTTAGCCTTGTTTGCATTTCTAATCTACACTATCCTCCTCCATTGTTCTAACTAGATGCATAGAAAATGCATAATTCAACAATTTATAATCAAAGAGGTAGTTCCTTCTCTGCAATTGAGGATAATGATCCCATATATGGGCATCATCTATACTGTCGCCAATCTTTCCAACTGTGGTCAGTGCATCAAATGTTCCCTTGTAAGCACATGAATAAACAACATATGAAGTCATGTGGAATGAACATTACAGGCCTCCTAGGTTCATCATCTGTTCATCTAAAGCATCACTGATGATCTTGGCCCATAATGGCTTATTATCTTTATAGAGACACATCTGGATGATTCCAAACATCCTATTCTTGAAACTCCCAGCATTAGGCTGGCCTGTCATCCTACTGAGAAGGGTAATCATATACTGATATTCATCATCAAAATCAAATTTATATAGATTCACTGGCAATTTGGTAGAGGCAGTGTAGGTGCTGTTCTTATACCTCCATTGGTATATCCTCTTGCTTACAGTCTTTTTATTGTTTTCATAATCTGTCTCCAGTTTGTGCAGATCCATACTGACTACCTTCTTTCCAACTAGGAGATTGAAAGTAGACATGATCCCTTTAATTGACAAGTCTACATAAACTCTTCCATGTTTCTCCACCCGCCTTGTCTGAGGGTTATAATTTTTGGCACATTCAACTGTCAGTTCCGGGGTTTCCATGGCATATGGAAATCTGGCCGCATGCCACATTCCTGACACAAATATGGCATCTAGTAGGGTATTATCTTTATCATCATGCATCTTGGATGACCATGCTACTAAATTTGTTTCCCCCTGGTGTGTATCTCCAATGGCGCCATATTTGAATTGTATTCCTTCGGGTTGGACATACATGGGTTTAAGAAATTCTGCTCCAGATCTGTTCCTCCTTAGGTCTGCCGTGGATTCCTACAATGTACACGACTAGTCTTACCATAATATTCATATACATTCATACAACATTATACATCTACGGCATCATGCATATTTAATCATTTAACATTCATTATTTCATCATGATATGCATGCTTACAGAATCAAACTACTGGAAAACGTCATACTACCTGGACATGCAGAAAATGACAACAGGAGGGTTTTTAATTACTTACCTGATAACACTTATCTCCTAAATTAGGCTGATGATTACGAAAAGGGTCTCAAACACTGATGATCACGCATTCCGTTATGCTGTAAGTTGTATGTCCATCTACAGGTAGCTCATATGAGGGTTTGACTCTCTGCTCTGTAAATTCTTATTTCTTCGCAACGTAAATAAAAATGACCTTGCAAACTTACTTTTAAATTCATCCGTAGGGCAGATTAGGGCAAAACTAGGTTAAATCAATTAAAACCATTGATCTTCTACACAAAATCCATGGATGTTGCCAGGGGTTTGTATCGTATTCGCAGTCGGCGGGAATCCACCTACTGTATTTATGTACATTAAATGTTACGAAGTAAGAGGAGGGGGTGATCTTCAAAAGATCGGGTGATATCGAAATATGACCCCCTCTGTGTAATATGACCTTCCGCCTTTGAGCGGAAAAATTGATGCTAATGAATTGGGTGATGTTGAGAATATTGGGTCACGATTTTAAGATCAGAGGATATTTAAAATGTGACCCCTCAAAACTAAAGTGACCCCCTTTCGAAAGATCGGGATGACTGTAGCGTGTAAATGACTTCATCTGAACATTGTATTAAAATGACATCACCATCATATTGTTGAAAAGGGTGATCGTTGAATACATACCTCTATGAGGTAAAAAGAATGATGATGTAACCATCAGGGTGATTTTCTTTGTTCATTGGGGTTAGATGACATCATCGTCATATTGGCACTGGGGTGATATTTTGAGATAGGGTGATATTTGAAAGATTGGGTGATATTCGAAAATGACCCCTACAAAATATATGAAGACGTTTGACGGGAAAATACCACTATCACGTAAAATTGACCTCTGGAGTTTGTAGACCAAATGATTATCGGGTGATAAAATTGCATTGGGGTGATCTAACATAAGGTGACTGATGTTAAGAAATATGCCCCTAGGAATATCAGGTTTGACCAGAACCTTGACTTGTCATAACTTTCATCCCCTAAGGAATATCAGGGTGATCCAAAAGGCAAACCTGCATGGAATTTTATACTCTTTCCAACCATGAGGTTAATGATATGAAATACTAACTTTGATGAACTGACCTCATCATGATGACCTATCTACCCCCTTCATGCAAGGTCACCTGCATGACTTACTTTTACCAAACTGCTGAAAAGCAGAAAAATAACACAAGCCAAAGTAGCAAAAAGTTGGGTCCCTGTTTTGTCAAGTCAAAATGGGGCATGTTGTGTAACCACACAACAACTTACCACCAAAGAAAACAACCAAATTCTAATGATTCAAGTGATGTGATCACATTCTAACATAGTATTCTAACTCTTTCTAATTATAAGCATCATAATCTTTCTGAATGATAAAGTTTTCATCATGGCAACAATGCTAACAAAGGATCAAGTGTGTGCAAATGATTAATTATCCTCATCTTAAAAGCGAGTTGAAAACATGAGTAAATGATGTTAAGCTACATAGTTTGGGATCATCCCTCATAGCCAACCTGGATAGAGCCTTGCTGGCAGCAGGCGTCCATAGCCCGGACAATGTTATCTATACAATCCCCCTAAGTAGAACCCCACTGCCAGCAGGCATCTATAGCCCCAGTAGAGTTACTTAGATGGCCTAGTTTTATTTCTTTTTTCTGATTCTCAATATTTAATACTCTATATATCTGATGTCATCATGTAAGCTTAGTGTGCAAGGTATGGTCACTTGCTGATTTAGGTTGGAGATTGCATTGGTAGCAAGGGAGTCCCTTTAGATTTTTCACTTAACACCTATACTTGTGTGTTCAACAAACCCAGGGCTGTTAGGTGAGTCATTATGAAAGAATCACTTTGATCAAGAATGGGCACCCTGATGAAAATATATCACAGACCTGATCACCAACACTTCTCAAAATGAGTCATAACCTATATATGAATTTGTTCTCATCACTTGACTCTTAACAATTTAGTTATTTTCTCAGGGTGATGAGCTACATCATCTTGACTAACCAAAATAAAACTCAACAAGCAAACAAAACAAAACTGTACAAACAACTATACAAATATGTACACTATGATACACATGATTTTCATGAAGCTGACTTAGGCTTGGAAATAATGTTTAAGGAACTATCCATTAACTGGTAATGGAACATCCTCACCTGTCCAGGTTTTAAGCCTGTAAGTGTTGTCCCCTAAAATTTTTGAAATTTGGAAGGGACCTATCCAGAGTTTATCAAACTTACCATGATCTCCCTTCCTCTCATGTGCTTTGTCCCACATCGGGACTAAATCTAAGATCCTAAAGGCCTTGACCCTGGCTCTTTTGTCAAACCAATGTTTGACAACAGCCTAATGTTTGGCAAATTGATCAATTGTCTGACTTCTTTTCTCTTCTAGGTGCATCAATTGAAGCAACCTGACTTCTTGTTTATTATCTATGCCTAGGTATTCTTATGCAAACTGCAGTGTAGGGATTTTTAAGTTAACAGGGAGGATGGGATCCACCCCATATACTAAGTGAAAAGGTGAATTTCCTAATGCAGCCTTCATTCTGGTTCTGTCTACCCATAAGGCATATTTCAGTAGGGTGTTCCACTCTCTTGGGTTCTTTTCTATTAACTTTTTTATGATGTTCAATAAATTTTTATTTGTGGATTTTGCTAATCTGTTTCCTTGGGGATAGTAGTTTGAGGAGAACTTCAATATGATCCCATAGTCAAAAGCCTAGCTTGACAGTCTTGTTGAAGTAAAAGCAGACCCATTATCACATACCAAAGCATAGGGAACTCCATACCTGGTGACTATATTACTTTTCAAAAATCTGATGACATCCTCAGCATTACATGTCTTACTGCTGACAGCTTCAGTCCACTGGTACAATAATCAGTGATAGTTAAAACATACCTGTGGCCTGAAGACAATGGAGGATTAATTGGTCCTATGAAGTCCATTCCCCATTGAGCAAATAGGTGCATCTCCATCACTGGCTGCAAAGGTTGAGCAACATATCTTTCTCTGTTTGTAGCAACCTGACACATGTGACAACATTTGATGTGCTTAGTTGTATCCTTAAAAATTGTGGGCCAGTAGTACCCTGCCCTGAGGATAGCGTGAGTGGTGGCCAAGGATGACCCATGTGCAGTTCTAAACTTATCATGTAATTCTGATAGCACCTTGTCAGCTTCCTGCCTTTCTAGGCACCTTAGGTATATCCCCTCATAATTCTTCTTAAAAAGGACTCCCCCTTTCATCATGTATTTTTGTGACCTTATCTTTAGGGCTTTCCTTTGTGAAGCCTGCAGTCTTGAAGGACATCTTCCAGTAATTAGGATGTGCCTGATGTCTGAGTACCATTCTCCATCATCCTTTGCATTAATAACATACTACTGGCTCATGATATTGGGGTCAATCTCTGATATCATCTAGCTCAATGCTTGTCCTCTCACCAACTTCATGGGTGTAATGTCCATGTCATATTCTTGAAGGACAGTGATCCATTTAGCTCTCTTCTCACCTGGTTTGCTTTGCATTAATAACATCTTTACTGCTACATCAGGTACTATAGCAATCACTTTACTTCTCAAGATATAGTGCCTGAACTTCTTAACTGCTTGAACCAGAGCAAGTGCTTGCCTTTCAACATCCATGTATCTAAGTTCTACATCTTTGAAAGGGCAGCTCATGAAGGCTATGGGTTTTTCTTCCTTTTCTTCATTTCTCTATGTCAACACTGTTGCAGATGTATGCTTTGAAGCAAATGAATAAATGTAAAATTCCTTGGTGTAATCTGGACTGATCAGAACTGGAGCATCTGACATGGCTTTTTTAATATCTTCAAAAGATGCTCTAGCTTTTGGTGTCCACTCAATTTTAGCATCCTTCTTGAGCATGACATTCAAGGGTCTAACAATTTCTGCAAAGCTAGTGATAAATTTTCTAACAAAATTAATCTTACCAAAGTAAGATTTTAGCTCCTTTTTGCTTCCAGGAACTTGTATCTTCATAATGGATTCCACCCTGTCAGGGTCAATGATGATCTCATTTTCAATTATCAGGTGACCTAGTAATTTCCCTGTGGTTACCCCAAATATGCATTTCTTGGGGTTTAGGGATATCCCATATTGTTCACATTTCTTCAGCACCTTTCTGAGATCTTCTACATGGTTTCCTCTTTCTTTAGAGAACACTGTTAAGTCACCCATGTATATGACTATGCATTTACCAATTAAACCTCTGAAGGCTATGTCCATTGCTTGCTGGAACATTGCTCTAGCGTTTATCAACCCAAAAGGCATGTGCCTATAGGCGAATATCCCCCACTTTGTGGTGAATGTCATTTTCAATCTGTCTATTTTGTCCACCATCACCTAGTTATAACCTAAGAAACCATCTAGAAATGGCATCATCTTGGCACCGTTCACAATTTGCAGGACCTCATCTAGGGAGGGTAAAGGATAATTATCCTTTTCAAATGCTCTATTTAAGTTCCTGAAGTCTACACATAGTCTGATGTTACCATTTTTCTTCCTTACTGGGACTAAGTTTGCTACCCATGTGGACTGCCTCATAGGAAATATGATCCTGGCATTTAGCAATTTCTTAACTTCCTCAAAAATGATAGGATCCAGTAAAGCATTGATAGGCCTTTTCTTCTGTCTGAAAGGTTTGACATCTAGCTTGAGGGGTATGGTGTGAGTGATGATTGATGTATCGTAAGTTTTTAACTCATCATAAGTCCAGGCAATGACATGGATGTAATCTTTGAGAGTTTGGGTTATTCCCTCCAACTCTTCTTCTATACAAACTTTCCTAATCAGAATATTTCTTTTTTCATCATCCTGCCCAATGTTAACCTGTGAATATTGTCCTCCATCTACTTTTGGAAGATCTTTCTATTTTAGCATGTTGTCTAGATCAAAGGCCCTTTCTAGCTCTATCATTCCCTTAGGAATCTTATTGCTAGGCAACTCTAGGATTTCTTCTTCTTCCCAAACATGGTCCTCTACATTCCTCTCATTTATGATCTGCGCATCAAAGACATCCCTATTGGAAATGAAGTCTAGAATATGTTGATCATCATCAAATACTTGGAGGTTGGTTACATTATCTGGCACTGAAGGCACTGATACTAATTCTACTGAAAATCTTTTCAAACCAGATATGGATGGTGGTTCCAATGTACTGGCAGCTTGGACTAAGGCATCTACCCTATGATTTTGTTCTCTGGGTACATGGGTGATATTGAATGCATCAAAATCTTCAATCAAGTCCCACACCTTGTGTATGTAATTGGACAGTTTCTTGTAATTGCAAGAGTATATACCTCTTACATTTCTCACAACCAATTTTGAGTATCCATAGACATGTAGAATTTTCACTTTCTTTTTAAGTGCAAACAATATCCCATGAATCAGAGCTTCATACTCTGTCACATTGTTGGTGCATGGGAATTACAGTTTGTATGCTGCTAAGTAAGATTTTCCAGATGGATCAATAAGATCTACCCCTACTCTAGCTCCTTGTTTTGACTTGGATCCATCAAATCTAAGGATCCATGGCTTATCTTCAGCCAAAGGCTTATCTGAGCCTTCCACTTTCTTTTTGGCTCTGGCGGCTGCACCACCTGATATCCATTTTAACTTTGGTATGTCAACTTTCTCACACTTCACCTTTTCTATCCTATGTGAAGCTGATGTTTCTTCTTTCTTTTTATCACCATAAGGAAAATCCTCTAGATTAGGCATCATCTACCTTTTCAGAATATGTAGACACAGTCAACAAGTAGTTTTTGTATGAGGTGCTTCATGTAACCTATACCAGCCTTCAATCAAGACATCCTGTGGAGATCTTTGCTGCTATGTCATCTTCTGAATCTCTTTTGATAAAAACTATTCAAATTTAGATAGATTGTTGCCTCTATCTTCATCAGATAACTCATAATCTAATTCAACTAAACAATCACTCCTTGGGGTGATTCTCTTGTTTCTTTTAACATTATTCTTGTTACAGACCAGAATCTCTTCTGTCATGTGAATATGACCTTCATCTTGGTGTATACCTTCCTTTGTTCCTGCAGAAGACAAACAAAATTCAGTGTCACTATCACTGTCTGCAGAACTTATTGTGGATGATGAGGATGATGCTGACATATCACTGCACGCTTGTTCCAGCTCCATCATATCTATGCAAGCATCACATGTCCTCTCAGAATGTGATTCATTATGCAACCTACACCATCAATTAGAATATCATGAATAAGCATCTTTAATAATTGACATCATTTCACCTGTTTAGATAAGTGCATCTCAAAAATCTTAAAATGATCTACCTCATTTTCATTCTCAAGATTACGATCAGATTCTACAATTATTTTGTCATCCTAAGGGTCATCATCATGATGATGAACATCATACATCAGGATTTCTTCTATCCTGACAGTCTGGGGTCTGATGGAGTAAACTATGGGTTCTACATCCACATACATGATCTCGTTGGTTTTGTTATATTCAGTGATCATGTGCTTCATGTGAGGCTCAACATCTATCCTTATTTGATTTCGTATCCCTTTCCAGGGAAACCACATATGACTAAAATCAGTTGACATGTATCCATTAAGGGTTTTTGACCAGTCCCTACTGAGTAACATCCCATAGGCATCAGGTATATCAACTACCTGAATATCAATAGAGTACTGGATTCTAGGATCCGATGCTAGCTGCATGTGAATATGAGTTAATTCTCCTACCACACTCACTTATGTTTTATCTAATTGTGTTACTTTCTTTAATGATTTAGCAGGATGCAACCCTAAAGCATTGCATATGGACAAGGGCTTTATGTTGGTAGATGCTCCTGAATCTACTAAACAGTTGTACAAATTTTTACTAAACATCCTTATAGTAAGGAGGAAAGGAGGTGACTCACTCTTGTCTCTGTACAGGGTCATGTGGGAGGTCTCTATAGCTTGAACAGTGGCTGGCACTTTGTGTTTGACATGGACGTCTCTAGCAGCATGATCTTTACTACCAGACTGACCTGAGGGATGACTATCCTCTTTCAGAGCAGGATCATCTAGTGATTTCATGAATGCTTTCTTGATAGTAGGGGTTTTAAGCAACTCTGACAATGACAGGTTGATTTTAATCTTTTTCATTTCATCTGTCAGATAAGTGACCAACTTATCAGATTCATGAGGCAGACTAGCAACCTTTGGTGTTGTATTTGGTGATGCTAAGTATTGAGCATTAACCTTGGGAAATCCAGGGTTATGTGAGGCCTACACTTTTTCATTTCCGTACATGTGACTAACTACCTTACTGTTGTTGATACTTTTACATTTGTGGAACTGTTGATCCCAGATTTGTAAACTATTAAGCATTATTATGTTAAAGGAAAACTAATTGGGTGATGTTAGAGAAAATAAATCAGGTGATGTTAGATAGATGTTTATAGGAAAAAACTAATTGGGTGATGTTCGATTAATGTTTGCATTATAGGAAAACTAATTGGGTGATGTTAGTTTGATGTTTATTTTATAGGAAAAACTAATTGGGTGATATCTGATTAATGTTTACATTACAGGGAAACTAATTAGGTGATGTTAGAAAGAAAATTGTCATGTGATTTCATTGTGTTTATAGGAACTGTGGTATGCTTTAGAAATGCATGTATTAAATTTTCTTCGGCTATGATATGTATATGTGGAATTAACTTTGAGACTGAGTGTGCAGGTATTTCTAACAAAACCACAGATACTGGAGATCATTCCACATCTTATGTTGTAATCCCTTGTGAAGCCGATCTGGTTACACGAGGAACCGAGATCAACTCTGTGTTTGATTTAATGTTGTAATGTTGTCTTGCATGAGGTTGAATGGGTTAGGTCTACCCTCTTGTAAATTTGAATTCTGATATGTGTTGTAAGAATTGTTTTTGAATTTTAAAATTTGAGACCCCTTTCTTGTGTCTTAACTTGACCCTGGGTGTCCTAACTAAGTTTAAATTGACCCCGGGTTATACCCCATAGGTCTAGGGTCACTTTTGACTGGGGTAACCCTTGGGTAACCTTTGTATGGTCACCTTAACTTCACAGTGAAGTTAAGTGATGAATTTGGAGGTAAGGGAGGGAAAAGATGAGTGGTACCAACACTCAAGCCTATCCCTTTTTTCAATTCCCAAGGCTTGAAATGACTCCATGGTCCACCAATAATGGAGGGTCTTGTCTTCTTGTTCCCTCACTTTTGGTGAGAGTCCCCATGAAGTGGTGTGGTCCTTCATGAGTGGAGTTATTTTTTTAATCCCACTTGGGATAGTGACAAAAAGGAGGGAAGACTTTGAGGAAGGAGCTCATGAGTGGGGTTTTTTTTTAATCCCACTTGGGATAGTGGAAAAACGAGTGGGGTTATTTTTTTAATCCCACTTGAGGATAAGGGAATTGGGGGAATTTTTAAAAAAAAAGAAAAAAAAAAGAGTTTTAAAGGGAGAAATCTTAGTGTAGAGGGAGTGAGTTAGTTTTTTTGGGGGGAGAAAGGAAATTGGAGAGGAAACTGGAGTGGATCTCTTCATCAACTACTTCCATTAAAGGGCTTGTTAAGGTTGGTATGCAAGGCCTTTTCTTTGTATGTTATGTTTCTTGCATAATGGATTTGTGAAATAAAATTTGATTTGTTGTGTTGTAAATTTTGTAATTGTGGGGAAATTTATTTGGGTGTTGACAGAGCTTCTTCCACTTGGGAGAAATGCTCATCAAGTGTGGGGTAGGGGAGGAGTGATCCTCCTCAAATGCATGCCTTGTTTCTTTTGGGATGTTGAAAGCCTTGAGGGCATTTGTGTGACTTTGAGAAATGGTGTTATTTAGCTTGAGAGTCAAAATATGAACTCCTTGGAATCTTTGTTGGCAAGTTGGCTTGAGGCCATGAGAAGGAAATTGTGTTGAAATTTAATTGAAGGGTGACACTCTAGAGTTGAGTGTGTCTACTCTCCTACCCCTTGATAAACTCATTGTGGTTGAGTTTTTGTGTTGTGTAATATCCATGGGTGTATGTGTGTTTTGGTGTGTTGTTTCTACCTTGTTGTGAAGTAGAATTTTGGAATACCCTAGGTGTGTGGATAATCTCCCTAGCTCGGGGGTGACCCTCTTGTGGGTCTATGGTAGGGAGGAGAGCAGCTTGTGTGGTGTTTCTTCCCTTGTGTGATATACAGGTTTTCTGGGAGCTTATTGTGAAGCTTGGAGAAGATTATTAGATCTTAAAAAATATTTTATTTTCCTTAAGTCTTAAGGAGA
This sequence comes from Cunninghamia lanceolata, assembly GCA_027924645.1. Taxonomy (NCBI): domain Eukaryota; kingdom Viridiplantae; phylum Streptophyta; class Pinopsida; order Cupressales; family Cupressaceae; genus Cunninghamia; species Cunninghamia lanceolata. Next base: position 7,347,889 of record BSBN01001344.1, on the reverse strand, counting down.
CCCTGATCTTTTAATAGCTCCTTCCTTGTCGATTTTCCAAAAGGAGAAAATTATCTCCCTATTGTTCTATAAATTGTTATTTTTGGAGTTGTGAGGAAATCCTCTGTTCTTGGGTTGATAGTTGTAATTTTCTTGTTCATTAAGTTTTACCATTTAGAAATGAGAAAGGAAAAGAAAATTTGTTTTTAAAAGGATATTAAAATTGTCTAGTTCCTTTTTCTCCTACTTGCAAAGTTGAGAGTTAGTTGATATTTTAATTAAATTTGTAAAAGTATTATTTTTGTGTAAGCTTAGTGAAAATATTAATTTTAAATTTTGTTATAAGCTAAGTCATAATTTTTCTACCATGAAAGAAATGAAATTTGGGATTACAGTATTTTTTTTTTTGAAATTACCGCAAGTAATTAAATGCTTACTATATGTAGTTTAAAACATTTGACTTGAAATAGAAATTTTAATCGAGGAAAGTGGGATTTATTTATGCATAATGTATAATACGAATTGAATAGATGTTTAAACTCAGAGTTGCAATTCAGAAATACATTGTTTATACAATTATAATTTAAAAAGAGCATAGGTAAATATATTTTAATTTTAAGGAAGAGTTTCTCGGAAGTTTTAACAATTAACCCAAATTAAATGACAGGAAAATGAAGAGGAAATTATGATCTTTTCATTTACAAAGGACACTAAAAATAAACGCAAACAAGCCATCATAGGCATTCCATGAATGGCCTTTTTTTAAAAAAACTCAACTGTAGATTTAGAAAATAAACATCCAATTGAGAAAAAAAAATTAAAAAAACAAAAAAAAGAGAGAGAAAGAGAAAGAACAACTAACCTTGGAAAACAAAGAGGAGAAAATGCGCGGCATTTTCGAACAAGGCTAAGAGAACTAAGTAAGTTTAACCTACCGTTAAACCTGTTTAGGAACAAGTTGATTATTAAAATTAATTCAAATGTTGAACTAAAACCTAGAGCGGAACCCTAAGGGGAATGAGTCAAGTGAAGTTAACCAACCCTGTGTAAGTGATCTGGTTTACCAAGAAATTAGGAATAATGTAAAGGATGTAGTGTTATTGTTGTTCGATAAAGAACATGAAAAAAAAAGGATAACATAAGAAGATCTTGCACAATGGGAAGGAGAAAGAGAGAGAAATACAATCAAAATTAAATTTCAGAGAAACGGTAAAATGAATGTGATAGAAATACAATCAAAATTAAATTCCAAGAAAAGGAAGAGAGGGCAAATGAACGGGCTTGGTTGAAAATGCTAAGTCTGAAGGAGGAGAAACTAATATGAAATTCCAGAAAATGGAAAGAAGAACAGATGATCGTGCTTTGTTGAAGAATGATCTATCACCTAAAACAACTGATGTTCAAATGTAATTCGTGAGATTAACCTAAGTCAGGAAACCACGCATTCAAGATTAGCGTTTATCACACCAACGCCCGTGAGGCGTTATGTTACCGGGATCTTTTCAAAATCTAGGGTTTAGAAGCCTTAAAAGTTGGAACCTAGTAGCGACGTTAATCACATCGCGAAGACCCCCTTGTTGGCCTTCTTGCATAGGGTGTGCACATATGTACTTGGTACCCCGTTGACAACTATATTATTTTCACCTTAAGCGTATGCCGCTGAGCATGCCTATGTGTGTGAAGGGATTTCTAGGGAAGCGTGGGAAAATTTTTGGTATTTCGTGTCATGACCACATGGCGCATGTGAACATGACACGTGTGATGCGTGTTGTGACCACATGGGAAATGTGGGCATGACAGGTTATTACTTGCCTTGGGATCAGGAGGTGTGTTGAAACTGTTTGGAGGCAAGGATGTGGTCAAAGGACCAGTAGGCCTATTTGCATGATTTCTCAAGTTGTAATTATGCTTACCCTGATACTGCTATTGGTAGGCATGTACCTCCTCATGTTCATTTGAGGGCTCATTTTCATCTTCAAAGGGGAAAACATAATTAGACTCAAAGGCCATGGCTAATTCCTCACATGCCAGGGTGTAATCTTGGTGAGAAGACCCTGTCTGCTGGTAAGGATGATTAATGTAACTTTCTAACACTAAGGCAGAATCATATCCACAAGGAACAAGTTCATTTCCTTCTACATGAGGTGGATTACCTGAAGTATTTGACACTTTAGTCTAGAAAATGCTAGCAGTGATTCTGAACTGAGGACAATCTAACTCTGCATGAGCATTGGTGTTATGTATCCTGCACCAGTTAGTGAGGGCTGCCTCTGCAAGGTTGACTCTAGTGGTCTAATTGGGTTCACTAGGAGGTTGATTGTCTAGGGGTGATGGCAAAGAACCATTGTTTGGCCTAGTATTCCACACTCTAGGCTATCTAGGATGATTATTGTTGCCATTATTGTTATTGCAGTTATTGTTGTATCCCCTATTAGGATAATTAGGTCTGTCATTAGCATAGCCTCTATTCTGATTTGGTTGAGAATAGAAGTTCTAGCTCCTCAGATGAGTAATCTCAGTAGTAAGTTTCCTTAACTGCACTGATATTTCCTTAATTTCCTCTTTCTCTTCCTGAACCTTGGCCACTACATTCTCTGTTTAGGGCTTAAAAAAGGAAGATCCATTATTATTGTTATTGGACTGATCTACAACTTGAGGTGCTTGTGTTTGTCCTAGATATTGTAACATCTGGCCATTTCCATTTGGAGGTGGCATGATACTGAGTCGAGGTATCTACAAAGGACTAGGCATCACAGCTGGAGGTATCATGGCTCCATTAGGCTGTTGTTGGGAAGGATATCTTGGATAACTAGGAAGTGTGAGAAATGCAATGTTTGGTGTTGGCGCAGGAACTAGCTGCTGATTGACTTTAATAGCCTCTTAGAAAGCCTGTGTCAAAGTTGTGACACCAGGATGTGCTCTCTTGATAAACATGGAAGTTAAAGAATCCAGGGATGAATAATATATACTCCTAGCAGCTTCATCTGCTACAACATAAGGGGCAACTAACTTAGATAGCATCTTCTGGAACCTAGCGTTGAAGTTAGCAATAGGTTCTCCTTCAAATTGTTTGATTATGGCAAATAAATGATAATTCATTGAAGGATCTATACATATTTTAAACCTATCCATAAAAGTTTTCTCCAAGGTAGCCATGATCTGACTAAACCTTGACCAAGACTAATATACCAGTTATAGGCTTCTTCCCCTAAGGAAAATGGAAATAACCTGCATACAACATCTTGATGCTCAATTCTAGCCCTACAACAGGCTTCCTTGAAAGTTCTAATGTGATCATCAGCATCCTGATATGGATGATACTTGGGACAAATTTTATCAGGATTCTTTGGCAGAGCATGATATGCATTGAAAGTCAAAGGTGACTTTGCTGCAAAGAATGACATTGTAACTAGCGGAGGTTGAACCTGAGGTATGACTGGTTGAGGTTGAACCTGAGGCATGACAGGTGATCCTATAGGTGTTTGTAAGCTAATAGGAGTTATAGGAGGACATTCTGGTGAAGCTCCTGATACACTAGAACCAGGAGTGTGATGAATGTCTACAGTTCTAGGTCTAAATCCCCTGACAGGTAATTCTTTGAAGAGTCTGCTGGATTGGGACCTAGTATTTGGCCTGAGACCCAGGATTTCTTAAATTTAAGGAAAATTGGCTGGTTAACTGTAAAGATCAGTTGGAACTTTCTAGAAAAGGCCGTATTTATGGCCAGAAATGGTAATTGACTAGATATTTATGGAATATTTGCACGAACAATGCAAATATGAGGTGATATTGAGCTCTGGTGACACATGCAACTAGCTATCAAGCTTCTAAAGCAGGTTACCTCAAAGCTTTAACAAATTTACCTAAAATATAGCTTACCTTTGCAAATTCATGATGATCGACCACAAAGCTTGCAATATTTATGCTCAATTTTAAAAACTTCACAAATAACTAGTGTGCACAAGCTTAAAACAGCAAATCTTTGTGTATGACTTGAAATTCAAAGGTGTTTCAATATTACATTATTGTCTGCATCATCAAATTAGACAAAACCTACTAATGATGAGAGGACTCTCCTTCTAGCACCAATTTATGTTGATCATGATGTTAGTCATAAGCAAACATGAAATAAAAGTCAAGTCTCTATTGATTAGTTCATAATCTACTAATGTTACTCAGTGGTTGATGTGTGTTGTTATTTTTCCTTCAAGGGGCCTTGCGTTTGTTGATCAGTAAATTCTGTTTCCTATAAAGATGCTACACAGAAAGGTTACTCTACACAATATATTTCTTCAAATAATGTGTCTCTGCTTAGATCTTTGCATGATATTTATCGATTGAGCATGCTTTAACTCCAAATATGCTATGTATTTTCAATTATCTATGAGATGTCTGCATATTTCATGTTATTTACTTCTGATTATTTGTTACTTGCAATTGTGATGGTGAATTGTTATGAAATTCAAAGGAAATTAAAAAAATACATCAAATTTTGGTGAATCTTTATCTATTGAACCACATACACACTTGATACAGTCATGAGGAGAAGAAATCAAACCATATTTTCACCAGGATGTTCCACAGCTAGATACAGATGATGCTAACTTCAAAGGATGATGAATGAAAACAACACATGCAGACTAATAAGCACTCCAAGGGATGCAGCTAATCAAAGCATGTATCAAGAATTCAAACACAGATTACTCAAGATTTATGATGATTTGTAATCAAAATGGTCTTCTCTTTCATTAAGTATGCAAAAATATGTATGTTTACAACAACATTCAAATAGGTCCTGATATTTCAGCAATCAAATTGCAATTAAGCTTCCGAATGTTCAAAATAAGGCATCCCTGCACCTTTTATAGAATAAGGTGAGGGAGCGGTTACAAATGACCTAGGATCAAGATTTATCAATTAAAATCAATGGTAGATATTCCTTCTTTGACTTAGTTAACTATCTTCTGTGGCACAGGTTGCCAGCTGGCAACCATTTGGGTAACTTATTATCTTCTAAGTACCTGATACATATGTCACTTTGGGGATGCATCTTCCTTTCATTCCTTAGGTTCTTCTTCTTCTTCTTCATGATCATCACTTTCTGTATCGTCATCACCTTGATGAACATCATCCAGTATATGGACCTTTACTATTGTCCTGATATTTTCATAAGCCTGCACTATTTTATCTATCTCCCCGCCATCTTGAGTTTTGGCCTTAGTGACAACATGCTTGTGAGCCTGAAACTTATCTTTGAATGTCTCCATCTTGGCTCTCTGGTTGTTCAGTGTTTCATTATAACTTTCCACCTTGACCTTGATCCTCATGATCTTATCCATCATCTCTTCTGTCGTGTGGGTAAGGGGGTCATCAGCTACTGGCTAGAAATTATCATGCAATGCCTTGATGGCGAAATCTGCATCTTGATTTTCAATCTTCCCCTCTACTTTTCCTTCCAATGCTTCCAGTATCTCTGCTTCATACGCCATCATACTGTACAACTTGACACTGATATCCCTTAACTTGCCACTGCACTTCTTCAGGACATCACATTCAAACCTGATATCCTCATACCATATTTCTACTAACAGGGCAGTATTATTATTTAATACCTGATTATCTATCAGGACTTGAGGATCAATCCTCTTTATTTTACTTAGAGCACCTAAGGCTTTTACTAGCTGGAATGACCTCTTTCCGGTCTCATTTTGCATTTTATTCACTTTCCTTTTTAAAGTGCTCAAAGAATTCCACCTCTATAAAGAGGTTCTCAATACTTCCTATGCTCCTGTAAGGGCTGTCAGCATCTATTTATTCATGATCATGGCCTGATGCTTCATGAGATCCAACCTATTAATCTCCTCCTGAGAGATTACAGTCAATGGGACTACCTGATCTGATGATGTACTATCAGGGTTAGTTAACCCCTTTATATAAGAATGCAGCTGAGCAATGTGCTCTTTATGCTGTTTATTTTTCTCCTTTTCTCTCTTTACCCTTTGGGTCAAAGAATCGATAATATCCTTCCCTTCTTGACCCTCTTGGTCTTCATTAGCAAACCCCAAGTCAACTATGGTGATCTAGAATTCTTCCAGGGTGATTTGGCCTTTCTCCTTTTCTACAATGGGAAGTGCTACTTGGGCAATCTTTCTGCCTGTATCCAGATCTCTTATGATAGTCGAGGTCAACCTAGCTTTCCTCTTAGGTTTCATAATAGTCTCTGCAAACAAGGTTGAAACATCAAATTCTTGAATTTCAAAACCTTGTTCCATACCTATTTCCTTCTCAAGCTATTGAGGTACTTCATCTCCTAATCCTTGTTGTGTTTTATTGCCATCATGTTCACCTTGGTCTCCAGTGTCTATCTTTGTTCTAAATGGAGAAGGTGATTTCCTTATTTCTTCCTCATGATGTTCCTCATGAGGGGGATCTTGTCCTATTTCTTTCTCATGAGGGGTTTCCTTTTGTCGGGGAGGATCTTGTGGTGTATTTGCATGATGATCTTGAACTTGATCATGAACTTTTTCTTTCTGTGTCTCATCCACCTTATTCTGTTTCTCACCTTGAGGCATATCTGTATCCATGGATGTATGTGTGTTTAATCCTAGTGTATCACCCTGATCTTGGGCTACATTTTGTTCTGCACCTGATTTATTGACCTCTGGTGTCTTAAGGTCCTGATGACCTGATGTATCCTTATCTCCTGCGGTATGTTGGGTCTGGACAGCATCATCTCTTGATGTGTCTTTATCACATCCACCCTTTTGTTGGACCTCAACTATCCTAGGCTCAGCAAGTATCTCTTGTTGTTCCTGGCCTAAATCTAGAGTATCACTCTCTACTTCTGTCTGCTTGACTTCTTTAACCTTTTCTGTCACACCAAGTTCACCTGCTTGATGTTTGGGACTTACATCCTCCCTTTATGTCAAGTCTATCACTACAAAGCTAGTTACCTATTCTACTAATTTATCCAGCCCGATTTGTTGGGCCGCCCTTTCTAGGCTATTTTGTTTCTCTTCTTGCTCTGGGGGGTCCTTTTCTTTGTTTCTGGGGGGGTAGCCTTTCTCCATTAGATTTTCTTTTCTCAACAAGAAAGTCATCATATTCTTCAGGGATCTCCTGCCTTTTCCTCTTGTTATCCACTGTGATGGATACACCTCTCTTCTTTAGTATATTTATCTGTTTATTTACCCGTGATTGGGTTAGCTGTAGCACCCCACCTATAAATTGATCTAATGAAATGTCTTCAGGTTGTGTTAGGTCAGGGGCTGAGATGGTGTCATTATACACTTTATTATCCTCATATTCATTTGACATAGTCTTGCCATCATCTTTCCTTAACTGTGCAGGCACTGGGATATAGTCAAATGTGCTTACCTAATTTAGGGCGAGCCTCTGGCATTTTCTTCTTCTTACTTCTGCTTCATCCTCACAATCAGTCTAGAAATCTTCTATGTGCTTCTGATGTATAGGTTTGCCTATTATCTTCTGCATTCTACCATAGGGGTCATATGATCTAGCGAATGGAAATGGTTGTAGGTACATCAGGTTAAGACTCCCTATGACATTATTTATACTCTATGAATCAGAGCACATGTACCAACCTATAGATACTGGAAACAACACTGGAGGTATCTTCTTCTGTGCCTTATATGCATCCAGTATGGTGGATATCTATCTCAAAAACTCCATTAGGACTACCCCATCAGTAGGGTACCTGGGTAACATGAAGGGTTGTCCCTCAAAACCTTCTATTCTGATGTAGGAAAATGTGGCAAACTGCATGAACCAGGCACCATGCTTGTATATAACTTCTTGAGCTTCCATGCTAAATATTTTGGTTCTATCCTCCTCCATTGTTCTAACCAGATGCATAGAAAATGCATCATTCCCAAATTTATAATCAAAGAGGTAGTTCCTTCTCTGCAACTGAGGATAATGATCCCATATATGGGCATCATCTATACTATCGCCAATCTTTCCAACTATGGTCAGTACATCAAATGTTCCCTTGTAAGCACATGAATAAACAACATATGAAGTCATGTGGAATGAACATTCCAGGCCTCCTAGGTTCATCATCTATTCATCTAAAGCATCACTGATGATCTTGGCCCATAATGGCTTATTATCTATATAGAGACACATCTGGATGATTCCAAACATCTAATTCTTGAAACTCCCAGCATTAGGCCAGCCTGTCATCCTACTGAGCAAGGTAATCATATACTGATATTCATCATCAAAATCAAATTTATATAGATTCACTGGCAATTTGGCAGAGGTAGAGTAGGTGTTGTTCTTAGACTTCCATTGGTATATCCTCTTTCTTGCAGTCTTTTTATTGTTTTTATATTCTGTCTCCAATTTGTGCAGATCCATACTGACTACCTTCTTTCCAACTGGGAGATTGAAAGTATATGTGATCCCTTTAATCAACAAGTCTGCATAAACTCTTCCATGTTTCTCCACCCGCCTTGTCTAAGGGTTATAATTTATGGCGCATTCAACTATCAGTTCTGGGGTTTCCATGGCATATAGAAATTCGACCGCATGCCACATTCCTGACACAAATATGGCATCCAGTAGGGTATTATCTTTATCATCATGCATCCTAGATAACCATGCTACTAAATCTGTTTCCCCCTGGTGTATATCTCTGATGGCGTCGTATTTGAATTATATTCCTTCGGGCTGGACGTACATGGGTTTAAGAAATTCTTCTCCAAATATGTTCCTCCTTAGGTCTGCCATGGATTCTTGCAATGCATACGACTGGTCTTACCATAATATTCATATGCATTCATACAACATTATACATCTACGGCATCATGCATATTTAATCATTTAACATTCATTATTTCATCATGATATGCATGCTTACAAAATCAAACTACTGGAAAAAGGCATACTACCTAGACATGCAGAAAATGACAATAGGAGGGTTTTTAATTACTTACTTGATAATGCTTATCTCCTGAATTAGGTTGATGATTACGAAAAGGGTCTCAAACACTAATGATCACGCGTTCCGTTATGCTGCAAGCTGTATGTCCGTCTACAGGTAGCTCGTATGAGGGTTTGAATCTCTGCTCTGTAAATTCTTATTTCTTCATAAGGTAAATAAAAATGACCTTGCAAACTTACTTTTAAATTCATCCGTAGGGCAGATTAGGGCAAAACCAGGTTAAATCAATTAAAACCATTGATCTTCTACACAAAATCCATGGATGTTGCCAGGTGTTTGTATCATATTCGCAGTCAGCAGGAATCCACCTACTGCATTTATGTGCCTTAAATGTTACGAAGCAACAGGAGGGGGTGATCTTCAGAAGATTAGGTGATATCAAAATATGACCCCCTTTGTGTAATATGACCTTCCGCCTTTGAGCGGCAAATTTGATGCTAATGAATTGGGTGATGTTGAGAATATTGGGTCACGATTTTAAGATCAAGGGATATTTAAAATGTGACCCCTCAAAACTAAAGTGACCCCCTTTCGAAAGATCGGGATGACGTCAGCGTGTAAATGACTTCATCTGAACATTGTATCAAAATGATGTCACCGTCATATTGTTGAAAAGGGTGATCGTTGAATACATACCTCCGCGAGGTAAAAAGAATGATGGCGTCACCGTCAGGGTAATTTTCTTTGTTCATCAGGGTTAGATGACATCATCATCATATTGGCACTGGGGCGATATTTTGCGATAGGGTGATATTTGAAAGATCAGGTGATATTCGAAATATGACCCTTGCAAAATATATGAAGACGTTTGACAGGCAACTACCACTATCACGTAAAATTGACGTCTGAAGTTTGCAGACCAAATGATTATCAGGTGATAAAATTGCATCAGGGTGATCTAACATAAGGTGACTGATGTTAAGTAATATGACCCCCCCAGGAATATCAGGTTTGACCAGAACTTTGACTTGTCATAACTTTCATCCCCTAAGGAATATCAGGGTGATCCACTACATGGAATTTTATACTCTTTCCAACCATGAGGTTAATGATATGAAATACTAACTTTGATGAACTGACCTCATCATGATGACCTATCTACCCCCTTCATGCAGGGTCACCTGCATGACTTACTTTTACCAGACCACCGAAAGCAAAAAAACAACACAAGCCAAAGCAGCAAAAAGTTGGGTCCCTGTTTTGTCAAGTCAAAATGGGGCGTGTTGTGTAACCACACAACAGGTGTCTATGTGATGCGAGTGGGGTTGTGTACTTTATTTTGCGTATACCTCCTTTTCACTATAAGGCATCTATGTGATGCAGGTGGGTTGTGTACTTTGAGAATGTCTCCTTTTCACTATAAGGCATCTATGGATGCAGGTGGGGTGGCATTTTAAAAGCCCTTCTGCAGAAGGCGAGATTGTGTCTTCCCAGTTGTGGTAGCATAGCTCAACCATCAAGTGTGTTTGGCATGTCTTAGATAGTGGAATGTAGTGATGAGCTCCTCCTTATCACCCGTGTTTGCCGTGTATAAGATGTATAGTTTGTCAATGACATACTTTGTGTATTCTGTGTGTTTTATGTGTCTTCCTTGTGTGTCTTGCATGTTTTTTGCGTGGTCTAAAGGTATGTAGTGATAAGATCCCTACATGATGTGTGTTTTACATGTTTTTCCATGGTCTAAGGCTCGTAGCGATGATCTCCCTCCACGTTGTGTGTTTAGTGTTAGAATTACTTATATAATTATTTAAATCATGTCTTCTCTGTGTCTTGCATGATTGTATTCATGTTTTCTCCATGTATTGTGTGCTTTCACTATCTTCTCTATGTATTGTGTGCTTCCTTACTATATTCATTGTGTCTTGCATGACTGTCAAGTGTTTTCTTATGTTTTCCTAAGCTTGGGGGCTAGAAATGGTCCTTCAAACTTAGGGTGTGTCGTCGTTCTAGTGTTGGATGTGTTTGATATGCTTCGACTGTACTTTAATGCATGTATTGATCATAAAATCATACACACATTAAAGTGAGGGCTAAATGTTATGGGGTAAAAAGTGGACACATGCCTTTTTACCTCCTAGTTTAGCTCCTATGTCCTCGTGATTACATTATACATGCAAAATATTCATCCTGATGCAAAATCCCCTGAAACCCATATCAATTGGGAACTAGGGGCCCATTTTATGCCTTACGCTAGACAAAAAGGTTTCTTGGGACATAGGTGCCTATGCTCAAGTCCTCCCTGATTGGTCAGGGCAAATTTCAAAGCATGTCAGCGTAAGACCTTGAAAAGGGTCTCTCCTTGTCGACTCTTTTGATTTAATTTACGAATGTTAGCAGGAAAGCATATATAAGTGTGTTTTTGAATTCATTTGTAACCTAGATGGATATAGCAAACTTATGATCTTGGAGCAAAGAGCATTCAAAGCATTCATTATGTTATTGTTGCATATTTGTGTTTGTATTATGTGTGTTGTTGCATATTTGGAATCATCATCCATCTCCTTGTGAGTTGAAGGATCTACATTCTCCTAAGGGCTTCACCTCTGAGGTGATATCATTGTCATTTGAATCATTCTATCATCATTGATTTGTTTAGCCTCTGCCCTGCTAGGGCCCACACTCTCTCTAACAACTATGTTGGGAAGATTGAATGCTATTCTGGGATTTGACTGGGCAAGTCCCTAAACACCACAACCCCCAAACCCCTTTTCTTCTTGTGTGCAGGTTACAAATGCGAAGTCTGAAAAAGTGAAGCTACAGGAAGGTTGTGTAAGGGAAAGGGTTTTGGGATCATAAAGCAATTTGTGAATATTCCTCTGCAGAAGACTTGGGTGCCTACCTTAAAGTCCTCCTACTCAAACAGGTACTAAATCCAACATCATGATACTCTTTGTGATATTTCTCCAATTCTAAGTTTTTGAAGAATTCATCTTTCTGGACTTGGATGCCTGCCCCGTAGTCCACTAACTTTTCAACTTCTGGGACATATCTCTCTGATCCCTATGGTGAAATTAGTTTATGAATATCTACTCTGCATCTCATGTTATGATGAGATCTTTACAAATCTCAGGTTTTGTGCATTAGTTGACCTAGGGTTTGATAAAAGGCCTAATTCAAGATGATCTTTCCATAGAAAACAAGAGCACAAGATCTGTATCTGAGTCCACCTCCCTTTGGTAGTGATTTGGCTTGGTCTTGTCCTTGAATGTTATTATGCAAGAGAGTTTGATTTGGTATGCATTCGTATCTCCATCATTCACCTTTTCCCCTTTAACATAATAAAATCAAAGCATGCAAGTAAATCAAAAGTCAATCAAATCAGTTTTAGAATAAAATAAAAGCACGTAGGTAAATCAAAAGTCAATCAAATCATTTTGAGAATAAATCAAAGCACATGCAAGTTCTAGATCAAGTGAGTTAATCTCATCCATCAAAACTCAAGTTTCTAAAATAAGTTAGGGTTAATTTCAATCAGTCATTCTCCCATCCAAAAATATATAAATTCACCCTTCCTCCTTCATTCAAAAGGAGAGAAAATCATGATCTTAGGTGGGAAATCTTTGTCCTCTTGGCATTCAAGCAATCATAGGTACATGTTGCAAAAATCTTAACCACAATCCATCAAGCACGAGTAAATCCATTCAACAAGGGAGATCTCCATTTGGTTATTTTAGGTATTGTTTCTCTCTTTTATTGCTTGATCTGAGGTTTGTGTTTTGATTTAGAGTATGGAGCTAGTATTATTCTTGGTTTCTTTCATAACTTTGGATTTAACATATACAACATGTTTGATATGAATATGTATTATGACTTCACTCAATGTGGAAAATGTGATATGATACATTTTATAAGACCAAGTATTGTAACTCCACTCAATTTGGAAAATGTGATAGAACTTTGCATGATGTAGGAGTGTAATCTCTCTCTCTCTCTCTCTGTGGTGTGATTGTTCTATTTCTTTCATTCTTTTTATTTATTTAGTGTTTTTACTATGTTTGAAAGATGCTAGAATATGTATATATCCAATAACTTGTGATATTTCTTATAGTAGGGTTAATGTTGGAAATTATTTTATATTTCCTTTTGTGTGATAACTTGTTACATCTTTGTATTTAAGGACATTCATTTGAGAACTAATTCACATTTTATGATCATTTGAAAGAGCATTATACGAGCATTCAATATGAACATTTCAACTTGGTGCACTAAAAATAATAGAATTTGCATCCTAGATCGCTTGCTTGCTTGCTTGCTCCTTGCTAAGGTTGTAAAACTAACCATTCAAGGGGGGTTGACTAAGGACCCTCATAATTTAGCAATCTTACCAATGTATTTTTAAATACTATCAATTCTCAAGCATTAACAAAGAGAAACAATCATAGAAAATTGGATCACAAAATTTGGCATTGCACCATATTAGGACTGTCTCAGAAATCAAATCCACACAACATGTAGAGTGGACCCAACGTTGTGGAATAGGCTTTTAAGGAGTCTTGGGACCATGCAAGGTTCCAAATAGTTGACATATCAAAGACACCTAGTTTATATACCCAGGAAATTGAGTTCTATGTTGCATTAGGTCTATTCTTCATCATAGCTTGAAAAAAGTTTTAAGTACCTCTATCCCCTCACATTTAATTTCCTAAATTAATATTTATTATTTTAATATTTACTCAACTCTACTATTTAGATTAATTATATGTTTATTGATAGTATTTGATTAGTTAAATCCAATGATAGCTTCTTAGGAAGGTGATATTTTCTAATGCAAAATGTCATTACATTGACAAGGGATTCACTGGCCCTATTTGTTGAACATTGAATAGTTCAATTTATGTTTAAATATTTCATGACTCATATCCAATGGTTTATATTTTTAATATAAATAAAACAAGAAAATATTTACAAGAAAATTTTGATTACAATAATGCATCATAAGATGCAATCGAAATATTGAGAAGTAAAAACAAATCTTGAGAAAATAAACAAAGAAAAGAGCTTGCACAATCTGAAGCACAAGTTACTAAGGATTTATCAAACTAATGTTTACACTTGAAAAGAAAAAAACTTTCTTGATTGCATTGTTAACATGAAACAAATAACATTTCATTTTCAAGAACATTGGACAACATGTCCCTAAATGCTTGCTAGTAACTCACAAAAAACCTTAATAGTACATGACCACTCCAACTTATATTTTTGAAAGACTTTAAGCTTTAAGGCCAAAGCCTTTGCGAGTAGGTCCAACAAACAAGTCTTTGGATTTTAACATGCCAGGAAGGCGGCCACAAAATGTCCCAAAGGGTAACTGCCCAACTGCTATGTTCCTTCCAAGGCTCACCATAGCAACGTCTGGACTTGGTTTGTAAGTGCTCAATTTTGATTCATTTGAATTTTTGGAGAGCTTCTTTATATTCTCTGCAATCACCAATGCATGCTTTTGTGCACATGCTCCCTGCTTCAATTCCTGTACCACCCCACATTATAAGTTTTAGTCAGTTAATAAAGTCCAATACTATGATATTTCTTTTAAATGGGAAATTGAGGGTTCAAGGAGCCTCAACATTGGGACACAAAAAAGACTCCATCACATATAAGAATTTTAAATATACATAGAAGGGTAAGAGTTAAATATCTACCAATTTTAAAAAATTTCCATTTTAAAATAAGATAATTATTTTACAAGTTTTTGTGTATAAACAACATGTGATAGGAAGATTGGTAAGTTGAATCTTTTAGGAGTAGGATGTCTTAACTTCAAGTCATGACAAGAAATTTTACCATTAGAAAAAACAAAATTGACTAATGTTTAACTAAAGCTACTATTTACTATTTTCAAAAATGAAACTAAAGATAGTTACGTATGAATTTATCTAACCATTTATCAAGTTTTAATAACATGTCAATCTTTACCACTCATTTACATCCCATTGGTTACTTGGTAACTAGGTCTTATTTGAACTTTTATAAAGCTATTTTATTGTAGTGGATTTACCTTAATATTAATGATATCCCCAGCTGCAAACACATTGGTTGTTCCTTCAACTCGTAGAGAGCTATCCACCTTGATTTGGCCTCGTTCATCCATAGCATTCCCAAACACTGAATTCTTCATCCATGAGGACCCCAACTTCTTGCCTATGCATACAAAATGACAATCTGCAATGATGTTCTTTCCATTGTTTGTGGTGAAGCTTGATGTTGTCTCTGAAATGCTATTCAAATCAATGCGTTCATTGAGGTGGACCTCCACATTCTTTTCCTTCATCCAGGCTAATGTTTTTTTAGATGCCTTCTCTCCCACAAATTCAAGAAGCCTGGGACCAGAGTGGAGAAGAATCACTTTTTTCTCTGGAAAGTCCACTACTATCTCTCCAGCTAGCTCTACTCCAGTAGGTCCTCCTCCAATTATTAGAACTGTCTTGGCATCTTTAATCTTCTTGTTATCTGTAAATACAAGACACAAAACAAAAATAATCACCCCTCAAACCCAATTCATCCATTTTCTATCCACATGAGAATGTTATTGTTAACTTACCTGCTTGAAATTGTTTGAGTCTCTGAGCTCTTGAGGAAGGGCCATCATAAGGAGTGCCAGTGGCAATCACCAGATAATCATACTTTACTTGTTTCCCTGATGCAGTTATCACCGCCTCCTCTGTGGCGCCTGTCACAGCTGACATTATCAGCGTTGCCTTCTTCAAATACTCGCTGTGCAGAAACACAGATCTTTCCCCAAAGCTTGGCTCCACCATACACCTTAGTTTCGCCCATGGTATTTCAAAATAATCCTTCCTGTCATCAAATAAAATCCATTTCAAAACCCTCCTACTAATAAACATAATAATAACCAGGAACATCAGAGATTTTGATGACATACGGATCGATGAGCGTGACGTCAGCGTGGTCTTCCAAGGCCTTTACAGCGTTCGCCCCTGCAACGCCGCCTCCTACAACAACCACTCTCTTCTTCTGCACCGCTGCCATGACAGATACTCACTGTGTATATGTTTCCTACTCCTATATTAACTGTGTATATGCAAATTCAGGCTCGTATTCGCTAATACTCTAATCGAATTGTATGACGCTTGGGTTCTGCACTGGAAATCTCAGGGTTTTATAGAGATTTAAATTATTTAAAAAGGGATATGGTGTTCAAATCGTTAAGCCCATTCCCCAATCAAATAGAAATTAAAAAACAAAATTCGCTGACTATTGCGCCTTCAACTTTGAATTCTCTGCACGGGAACAAGCAAATTGATTTTTTTTTTTCTTCTAACAAAAGAAATTGGAATCCTTATCCTGTTCAAACAAATTAAATTAAGATTAGTTAGTTCTCGAAAGTCAAAAGAGCTCTGAAAGAACCAGATGCTTCTTTATTGTCGCATTCTTCAATATAAAAGAATAGCTTTGAATTTTTCAGAGCTGTAATGCGTGGGAAATATGAGTCTTAGCTATGAAGTCGTCTGTATTGAATCGGCCATTCTTTTCTCATGCTTCATAATTTAATTGACGAGGCTTCGAGAGAAGAAGGCAACGGGAATTGGTTGTCTTGCGTAATTAATAATTTAATTGACGAAGCTTCCACAGATGTTTGAATTAATTTTTTAACTGTAGGGCATGAAATTGTTTCTTTAATAATTCATTTTAATGAGCCTTCAGTTATTTTTTATACAAGTTATAAAGATAAAGGCAGGTTTTATGTTTACTAGGCCTATATTAGAGCAGAGAAGTTCCTACTATTGTCTTTTAGATTCACTTCGAATCTTGATTTAAATTGCAAAGAAATAGATAGTTTTATATATAAATAACGTAGGTTAATTAACCTAATGTAAATAATGAAATATAATTCATTTAAAATAAATTAGAGTTAAAATAGATAATTGTAATAAATATATAAAAATGTAATAAATAAGGGTATTGTGTTTTATAGTTGATGGCGTGAGAATAATATTAATCATGCATAAAATTGATTTATCGCTTCTAGAAATTTAATAGTTTAACTGATGAATGTATTAGAATTTATATAGGCACGAAAAATCTTATGGTTCAATCCTGCATGTTGTAGTTTCGATTTTGAGCACTCCTGATTTGATCTCTAACATGTAGATCTAAACTAGCAAAACGTAGAGTTTTGTACAATGCTCATTGTGATCTTAGATATTTGATGAGGTTGTAAGGACTATGATGTTTACACACACCTGAAGGGAATTTATTAGATCATTACGATCAAATTCTCCTAGGTTAGATTCCTATATTGACTAGCTTTAGAACTCTAAGTGAAGATACGAAGATAGCATACACAAGCATGTAGGTGGCCTATATGTAGATTCAAGGTTCTTTGTCTTTTTAGAAAATTGAAGTGTGCTCTAGATGTTCTTTTTGTTCACAATGCTTTAGCCTTATCAATTAATGACACATTGAATGTTTTTAAATACCCAGACATAACAACATATTGCACAAACATGTACTAGTTTGGCTCATAACAACTAGTAGGAAGAGGCAAGAAAGTTGGAATTTAAATTTAAGGTTCATTCCTGCATGTTGTGGGATTGATCTTGAGTGGTGCATAAATGAACCTAGGCAATAAAACACAAATATTAAGGCGGGTAACAAAAGTATTGAGGTAAGGGCAGATGGGGTGTAATAAATGAGGGGTAAATAATGACTGCATGGGAATAAGTGTAAATGGGAATAACCATAGATGGATAGGGATTGAGGCATGGCCTAAACCTAGAACAAGAGTGTTCCACTTGTTAATACGTAATTGCATTAAAGGTGTTCCATCAAGTTGGGCACAAAACTAAATGGTGATTGGTATGTGTATGCGAATTTTACCATTACATTTTGCCCCTACTTTGATGTGCATTTGAATCTATCATTTGCTTGCATTTAAATTTATATGGTCATTCTCAGTCAACATGAAAAGTGAATATTTAGATACTTATAAAAAGGATATAGGATTCATGTAAAGTAACAAATCAAATTATTGGATTCTAGTATGCTCTTTGGTGTGAGTGTTCCATTAAAACATGCAAAACAACAAATATATGGAATGAGTAGCTTCTATCACACAACTAAAATAGACACAAACTACAAGTTAATTCAATTGGAGAGAGAGAGAGAGAGAGAGATGCTTATATATAAAGTGAAACAATAATCCTCTACTTGATGTAGTGAAGCAATATGGTATGCTTTATATAGCCATGTGATAAGGCTCCACTTGATGTGGAAAATTGAAAGGACAATTTTGTAGCCGTAAAAACATTTCCACATAACCCCAAGAGAGAAAAGTATGCAAACAAGTATTCAAAATCCACCATGAAAAAATAGACAAGCATACCATCAAGATGATACAAGATATACCCTAGAGAAGCCCTCATGAAGGAAAAACTCAACCTCAAAAGCATCCATGCTCAATGTATTAGTTAGCAATGAAAACATTACAATACACTTACAGAGTCTTTGTGAATACTTCTAAAAATCAAGGTCCTCTAGTGCATCCTCCATGTGTCCAAGAATAATGGGTAACTATGCAACCACACATCCCATGCCATGCTTCACATATGCACTCTTTAGGAGAAATTAATAAAAATGACAACCGACCTCAACCACTACTCATGTGCTTGCTTTTATAGATTCAAGCTCGCACAAAACCACTAAGTGGTATTAGCTAAACCATATGTCTTAAAACCATGAGAGCACAAAATCATTGACCCAAAAATTAAATATTTGTCTTATGCCTCCCACACATAAAATATTTAACCAATGTCTTTAATACAATTTTACAAATGGACCCAAATAAATACTTAATGTGGCTAAACACATCTCCAAAAATTCACCACAAAAAATATTTATTTTATATCATTAAAATATTTATTTTCTTGTGCACAACACCATTTTCCTAACAAAAATGCATTATGGTACATTTGATATGATGTTGTAATGTGATTCCACCCAATGTGGAAAATGTGATATGACACATTTGATAAGAACATGTAAAGCGACTTCACTTAATGTGAAAAATGTGATATATGACAAGTTTGATATGCCCATGTAATGAAACTCCACTCAATGTGAAAAAATTTGATAGAACTCCCACTTGATGTAGGTGTGTAATGTGATCAAGATCTATTAGGGTATGATAATAATTCTTTTTGTAGCACAAGTCACTACATCAATCTCAACCATAAGACAACTAGTGACAATATATGCCCCCTCCAATTGGTTGCATATAAAGGATGCAAGGAATTGGAAGAGTGATACGTCCTTAGCTCTATAGCATGCCTAGTGATATCTATAGTTAGCTTGTAGCTAGCATAACCTTAATTAAGTCATATGATCATTTATTTAGTATTATATCTATAGGTAGTTAAGTCAACCTAGGTGGCATTTGTTGCATAAGTATGGTATATATAGGAGGTAGTGGTTAGTTTATTAACATCATATTGTGAGTTTAGTTCTTATTAAATATTTTTGGAAGTTTGACCCCTCAAAGTAGCTTATTATTCTCAAGTATTATCAAACATTTATAACTTATTTCTAATTATATTCTTCTTTTGTGCAAGTTATTTAATCATAGAATTATTTTGCCACACCATGGTAGGGGCTTCAACAAGAGGCATGAGAAGGAATTCTGTCAACTTAGTAAATATCTAGACAAAGATGATCTAATAATTAAGGAGGTGGGTTCCATAGATATTGAATCTATAAAGGAATAAAACACTAATGATGAGGATGATATTTTGATATTGAAGGATGAGATGTCAACTATAAGAGGAGATATTATTACATTAGCAAAGATAATTGATTCTCTTGTGAGTTCCAAGGAATCTATAGGAGAGGATCCACATCACAAGATTTGGGAAGAATATGTGTCTTCTAAGGGACATGATGCTTTTGGGTTTGACTTAGATCTAAGGATGGATCATCACGCAAATAATTCTATGGCTAAGCTTTATGCCAAAGATTAATATGTGAAATTTTGATGGAAAGGATCCAACCAATTGGCTTTTCCAAATGGAGTAGTTATTTACTCTTCATCATGTTTCATGTCAATAGAAGGTCACAATGTCATTCTTATACTTGGAACTAGACCAATTTATTTGTTATTGTTGGCTATGTGAAGAGAAGAAATAGAAGGGATGTGTTGTCACATGGCTTGTCTTCTAAGAGGAACTCACTACACATTATGATGACAATCTTATGGATAACTACTTTAGCTAGATTACCAAATTAGAGCAAACATGTATAGTCAAAGACTATGCTCATCAATTCCAAACCTTGTCCTTAACAGTGGAGCATTTTATAGAGGAAAATTTTAAGGAACCACATTTATCAGGTCTAAAGGACCACATCAAATATGAGGTATGCATGTTTAATCTGAGTTCTATCTCCCAATCAATGATTTTGGAAAGGCAAGGAAAGGAAAAGGTTTTGGCTAACAAAAGGAAGGAATTCCCTAGAAACAAGGATTAGAGGATCCTTGCATCATCATTCCTTCAACCTATGAGAACCTCAACAAATTGAAGAAAAAAAGGCTAAAGGGTTATGTTCTGGATCTGTAATGGAAAATATAATAGAGGAGATAAATGTGCTAAGAATAAATTGTTCTACAATGAGGGGACCTATGATGAAGAAGAGGATGAAGAATAGGTAGTAGTGGTCGTAGAAGACTTAGAATGTGTCCAACAAAATATCTCTTGCTTTGCACTATCATGTATTAGTACCTCACAAACCCTTAAGGTATTGGGTTTCCTTAAACAACAAAGGGTAACAATATTGATTGACTTAAGGAGTACTCAAAACTTCATCAACAATAAGCTGGCAACACAATTGAACTATTTCATTTACCCAACCCTAAAATTTTAGGTTATGGTTCTATATGGAGGTACAATTAGTTGTTTGACAAAATGCCATAGTATTAAACTAACCATGGGAGACTACATAATTGATTGTCCTATGTTTTCTATTCCCATAGCTAGAGAAAACATTATTTTGGGAGTCCAATGGATCACTACCTTAGGAATAATTGAGATGAAATTCCAAGAGTTGTTCATGCATTTTCACTCAAAGGATAAAAAATTTGAACTAAGGGGGCTGCATGTAAAGTTTCCACAAATGGTAATCTCACACCAAATGTAAAAGATGCTTAAAAAGGGGGTAGATAGTGGTCTGGCTCTTATTGTTATTAAAAGAGTAGCAGTTAAAGATTCCTACATCACCAAATCCATAAGCTATTTTGTGTAATGTGTCATACCTGTTGGTTCTTTTTAAGATCTTTTTAGTGTCATTTTTAATTTTTAAGAGTGTTCTTTCATACTGGAGAGAAGATGCAGAAGGGGTTTCAGTTTTCCTGCAGATGTGTGTTATCAGAACAACACAATATCTAGCACATATTTCAAACCCAGAAAATATAAAATAGATATGAAGAAAATATGTAAGACCCAAATCATAAATAGGCCAAATATGAATTACTATGACATACCCATGTTCATATTTGTAACTTCATTTTTATGTTGTAGCCAGACCAGCAACTGGGTATACACAAAATCACTCCAAATCCACTACTAATGAAAGAAAACTGATTTATAATGCAAGAAAGAGGCTCTATAGCCCTGAACAACCAAGATATAGTTGATATTACTACTACAAGAACAAGATATAACCTCCTAGTAGCCTCACGTCCTCTTTGGCAAGTTGTACAACCTTGTTGGAGCACATAATAGCAGCAAACATAAAAAATACTCACTGTAGTTTCTTGTTTTTGGTCTGCACACACTTCATGACCCTAGGCAACCTCAAACAATAAGAAATAGCAGCTCAACCCAACACCAAATTCACTATATGTGGTACGGCCAGTATGTAGGATGTATGGCCAGCAAGTACAACATCTAATAGCTCCAAACCCACAATAAAATCTACTCTAATCTGCTATTAAATCAGTCTTTCACTATTGCATAAGAAAACCTTCATAAATCTGCAAAGAATATGTCCATAAACTCTCAAACCCCCAACATATCAAACTCCATTGAAGTCCATCTATGAACACTGGATGTATCCACCTCTATTGGCACCTTTGGATGGTATTGCACACCTGTAGAATGCCGTTACTCAGGGAGGTTTTTGTCTCCAAGAGCCTCTGGTTCAAATCCTCTCCAAACCCTTCTCAAAGAAACCCTAGCAAAGCAAAAGCCACGATATCATATATTCAAGCATATCTGAGTCTCTTTTCCTTCTTTTATAACTCTCCAAGGGGGTCGTTGCACTTTTGGAGGGAATATCTCTTTTAATTTGACTTTATATTACCCAAGGTGAGTGCTCCACATTATAAGTTAAGTGCTATATATTTTATTTTTCATCACTTAACCAATAAATCCCAAAGTCCAATATTTAAATAATAATATTAATTTACGGACTTTAAAATGGAGGCCCAAACGAACTCAAAATTTAGTGATCTATAGCTCACCAGAAAGGTCTCGACGAGATGCTCCATCTCCAAGAATGAAAATCCCAAAATGGCACCATACCTGAATTTACTAAAAATAGAAAATTTGACACAAAGCACCCAAACCACCACTGAAAGTGCCAAATGTCACAACTAAACCCAAACCAACATCCCACAACTGAATAACGCATCCAAAGCTCTACCAACCATGGTTCCCTAACCAAGCTAGTTAGTCTATGGGAACACAATAATAGACTAACTCCTCAATTGTCTAACTGGGCTAAAAAGGGGACATTACAATCCGCCCTTCCCGAAGATTGCTTGCCAGCAAGCAATCTGCACCTACATGCCAAAGCTGAACACCAGGATCCCAAATCATTCTATAGAAGGTCCAACCACATATCCACTAGATCTATTGGGTAGAGAATAAACCATGCCAGCATCACTATGGGCAGCTACCCAAAAATAGAACAATCTACTACACAGGAATACTTGGATCCCAAAGCCAAAATGGAAGTCTACCATACACGTCACCCCTTGACTTCCACTATGCTACTCTAATATAATCTTCACCATGCCGAGAGTGGTGAAGCAACACATCAGGATCCACCCAAACTGACGAGTCAAACCTGTCACCACCTGGATCCCAACACATCAGAACCACACATCCATCAGTTAACAGGAGGTAAGAATATCCAATCATGTCTGCACCACAACATCCCCTTTCATCCTCTATGAAACTCCTATGGATGTGTTGTCTATACCTCATGGGTGCTAGAAGATATGTAATTGCTCCTCCCAAATTGAGGGAATGATTAAACTCTCCTCCAACACTGTTGTAAAGAATAAACATGCCATCATACCTATTGACACTGCAACCTCTCTAAAGCCATGTCTCCAATGAAAAATTTTGAGACAAAAGAGTTGCAAACTCTGTCTAGTACACATCATCATCATGGTAATCTCCTCTCTGACCCTGCAAGTAATCCTCTGAATATATCTAAGTCAAACACCTACAATCTCTAGTTCCATCTTCTGTAGATGGCAACCCTTCATCCCATAATGGATGGTATAAATCCCGAGCCAATCCACACTTATGCATCATCAGGTCATTTGTGTGTGGACTAAAGGAGAAATGATGAGCACTCCTCACTATGCAGTCAAGATAAAAAGCACCTACCTGTGACAATGGTTAACCGTCATAATCATGGGAAACACACTCCTCATCACTTGAATCAAATGATGGCTCATGTCTCTGATCCTAAATAGCTAATTAGGTAGATACTCTGGCGACCCTCTCTGCATACCCAATAGCATACTCCTTATCATGAAACAATTGAAGATATTCTGATTTAATCTCCTCCAAAGCACCCCTGATGAGCCACAAATCATGAATGTGAGTACCCGCCGAGACCACATACCATCTCTCCTCAAACTCTGTTGTCCAAAGAAGGTGCTCAACATACCTATGAGTGCAATCAAAACGAGACAAGGTTGAATCAACCTTCTCCCCTATAACTGATGCAGAGCACACACAACAGAAATGCACACGATGATATTTCTATCAATATCAGCAAGAGATCTTAAATGTCTCCCCGAAACTCTTGCACTCTTTCCTTGTCGGCCTGACTTACCTTGTCAGCCTCACTATCTTCTATCTCCCCAATGGTTTCCTTCACACCGAAACCTTCCTATGCATTAGCCAAACATTATACCATCGGCTTCTTTATGAAATGTCACTCCGAAACTTCTTCTCACACTGATATGCTTTCTATCGGCATCACCCTGCCATTCGCTGTGATTCCTAAAATCTTTCCCAATGGGTTCTTCTCACACCGATGACTTCGGCTTGTATATACATTTCCTGACCTTCTATCGCTGGTAATCCATTGTATCTTCACTCGCTTTGACCGCTACAGCTGGTCATCAATTGTATTAAAAGCAAATGTATGTTTCCACATACAACTGAAATATACAATTGGAACATACATCTGACAAATTCCTATCGCTGGTTCTCTCTCCTGCTTCAATCGGTCACTCCTTGCATCCAACCCTTTCCATCATCTGAATGTACATTCAATACATGCATTTGCAACATACAATCCCTACATGCAATAGCAGTATACACACAAACTGACACTCGCATACAATAGTGATATACACATACACTGCCTGCAATATACAATCAACGTATACACAGGAAATGTATCTCCTCAGATAATTTTGACATACACAGGAGTTGTATGCCTGATATCCTTTGATGGACCTTCACATATGATTATGAGATACACACAGGGTGATACTCAGATGCGATAGCGATATACCCAGGAAATGTACCTTAATACATTTGTGATATATATAGGAATTGTATAATCAGCAAACAACACAAACTTAACCCAAAAAGACTTTTATACCTACCCTTCTTCACAACATATACACAGGATGATGCTCGCATGCAAATGTGATATACTCATAGACTGTCCCCAGCATAAAATGGACAAATATACATCAAATGTATATTTGAAATTCCCACCGATAAATTCCTCTACAACAGATTCCACAGTTTCTATTCTGCCATGACCACGAACAAAAGGAAAACCAACAGAAACTAATGTACATAGTCCATTCCACTGATTTCACAAAAATCCACTAGTGGAATGGTTTCAATCGTGCATCCCGACAACAGAAAACTAAATTAAATACAAAATAATTCTATACAGATAATATACACTGAATAATTTGATATACAGAGTATTTACACATAATCCAGAATTTGTAAAACACAACTGATAGAATTACTATTTCTACATTCCAGCTTCATACATTTGACAATTTCAGAAGGTGGAAGGTGAACTCTTTTGACCACCAGCTCTATCTATTTTTTTCTATCTTCAACTCTCCTCCTTTTTTCTTTTTCTTAAACCAAGATTATAATTAAAACCCTAACTAATCACATGACACCTGTTTAGCATAAGACAGCAAAATACCTAATAATATGACACATTGGTTTAATCCTCCACATACCCAACTGTCTAATGTTGTCCATGATGTTAAATACTCCTCGGGAGAAGATATATTAAAACATGAAATGACAACGCAAGATGCTACAAGATAACATGAAATGTATCAAACATATTAAAACCTTATTCTTCTCCCTCTTATGCATATTTATCTTGTTGAAGGGGTGCTCCTGCACCATACTCCCCGAGAGAAGAGATCTCAAGCCCCTTTGAGATCAGAATTTGAAGGTTTGCACCATTGTTTGTGATCTGATCTTCAGTCATCCAAACTGCCTCTGAATCAAGTTTCCCCTGCCAAGCCACCAAATACTCCTTGTTCTATTTGTTCCTTGTCTTCTTTGTCACTCTTGAGTCTAATATCTTCTTCAATTTTGGTGGATCATGCTTAGGAATATCATCATCTGCTGCATCCTGCAATGGTTCCTGTTCTACATCTGCATTCGGCTTGTATGGAGTCAAATCACATACATTGAAAATGGGTGACAATCTAAGATCAGGAGGAAGTTGGATCTCATAAGCATTCTACCCACACTTCTTCAAAATCTAACATGATCCAATCTTCCTCTGCATTAGCTTGGTATATTTACCTTTTGGGAGTCTCTCCTTCTTCAGATTAACCCATACCAAATCTCCAACATCAAATTGTACATCTCTCTTCTTCTTATCAGCATATGCCTTGTACTTCAATGTAGTTTGTTGGAGTTGTGTCTTGACTTGATCATGCACCTCTTTGATGGCTGATGCAAAAGCTTCTCCATCTGCACTAATAGACTCTCCTATAGGTAGATCTCTCAACTCCAAAATACCTCTTGGATGAATACCATATACCACCTAGAAAGGTGACTTCCCTGTACTCCTATTGATAGTGTCATTATAGGAAAATTCTGCTTGTGGTAGGATGGTATCCCACTTCTCTCCATGTTGTCTTGTCAAACACCTTAATAGATTTCCCAATGAATGGTTAACAACTTCAGTTTTCCCATCTGTTTGAGGATGGTATGCTGATGAGAAGGATAAATTGGTTCCAAGCTTCTTCCAAAGAGTCCTCCAAAAGTGGCCAATAAATTTCACATCTCTATCTGACACTATTCTCAATGGCAATCTGTGTATCCTCACTCTCTTTAAAAAATAGGTCTGCAACATATGAAGCATCACAAATGGTTTTGCATGGCAAGAAGTGTGCCATTTTACTAAATCTGTCTACTACAACAAAAACACTATCATATCCCTTCCTGGTCCTAGGCAAACCCAATACGAAGTCCATGCTTATGCTCTCCCACGGCCTAGAAGGAATGGGTAGTGGCCGATACAAACCTGCATTAGTGGATCTGCCTTTTACTTTCTGACATATCACATATGCCTCCACAAATATCCTCACATCTGACTATAACTTGGGCCAATAGTAATGCCTCTTCACTAGATCAAGAGTCCTATCTAGACCAAAATGTCTTGGCATGGCCCCATAATGTTTCTCCCTAATGATATTCAGTCTCATAGAACACCGTGGAATACACAACTGTCCACCTTTGAAAAGTAATCCATCTTGGATCAGAAATTCAGAGAACTCAACATGATATTTGTCACCAAAGGAAGTACATACCTTATAGATTTCTCCAAAGTCTTCATCAGCATCGTACATGGCCTTCAAGGAATCAATGCCAACACTCTCCAATTGGATCTGATTTATGGTTAAGACCCTCCTGCTCAAAGCATCTGCTACCTTATTCTTGACCCCTTTCTTGTGCTTAAGTGTGAAGGTGAAAGCTTGCAAAGTCTCCACCCACTTCATGTGCCTATGGTTCAGTTTCTCTTGACTGTTTATGAAACTAAGGGCCTAATTATCTATGAACACTATGAATTCTTTTGGCATCAAATAATGCCTCCACTTTTTGAGTGACTGTACTAGAGCATACATCTCCAAATCATATGATGAGTATCTTTTCTTTGCATCATTTAGTTTCTCACTAAAAAATGCAATAGGCCTACCTTCTTGACTGAGTACTGCCCCAATTGCCATGTGGCTTGCATCACATTCTACCTAGAAAATCTTGTTGAAGTCAGGAAGTGCAAGGACTGGCTGCTCTGCCACCTTCTTCTTCAGTGTTTCAAATGAATCATCTACCTCCTTTGTCCAAGTGAATCTGCACTTCTGTCCTCCTTTTATGGTGTCAAGCATGGGTGCACAAACATGACTAAACCCTTTTATAAACTTCCTATACAAGGTTGCTAACCCATGGAAACTTCTAACATCATGCAAGGTTTTAGGAGTTGGCCAAGACAATATGGCACTTACCTTCTCTTGATCCATTTTCAGTTTGTCATGTGAGATGACAAAACCCAAGTAGATGATCTCTTCCTACATGAACAAACACTTTCCTAAGTTGATCATTAGCTAACTTTTTGAAGACTAAGTCTATATGGTTTAGGTGCTCTTCCCTTGCATTACTGAAAATTAGGATGTCATCTAGATATACTATGACAAATTTTCCCATGAATTCCCTCAAGACCTCATTCATCAACCTCATAAAGGTACTAGGGGCGTTTGACAAACCAAAAGGCATGACCTTCCACTCATATAACCCCTCATTGGTCTTGAATGTAGTTTTCCATTCATCTACTGGCCTAATCCTAATCTGATGATAGCCACTCTTTAAATCTATTTTTGTGAAATACTTAGCACCCCCCACGCAATCAAGTAAATCTTCTATCCTAGGGATTGGGAACCTATACCTGATTGTTATCTTGTTGATAGCTCTTGAATCAATACAAAGTCTCCAAGTGCCTTCCTTCTTTGGTGCTAGTATAGCCGGTACTACACATGAGCTTAAACTCTTGCCAATTAGGCATGTCTCCAACAACTCCTCAATGTGCCTTGCTACCTTTGTATTCTGCTATGGGGTAAGCTTGTATGCTGCTTTGTTTGGGAGTGTAGATCCTGGGATCAGATCTATGCAATGGCTGATGTCCCTCATAGGTGGTAGGGACCTTGGCATTCCATCAGAGATGATGCCCTTGTATTTGTCCAATAACTTTTTTTACAGCCAGATCTATGAACCTTTGCCTCTTCTCTCTCTTGACTTCTTTCTACTGCTCCTTGTTCATCTTTAGGCATGGAATTAGAGCATATGCAACTGTTTCTTCTTCTACTATCTCTTTCATGAAATGTTTACCTTCTACCATCATCGCCTTGACTTCTTTCCCTTTTGATTCCACCTCATTCTCCATCAATGGTAGTAACTCTATCACCTTACCATCCTTGATGATTGAATATGCGTTTCTAACTCCATCATGGTGTACTTTCAAGTCATACTACCATGGTCTTCCAAATAGGAGATGGCAAGCATCCATCTTGGCAATGTCAAAAAATAACCTATCCTTGTATGGTTCAATTTGAAACTCCACCCAAGCCTGTTCTTCCACAACTATTTGTTGACCTTGGGTGAGCCATGAGATCCTATATGGGCAAGGATGTGGTAGTCTTCTAAGCTTAATCTTTTCTACCATTTCAAATGACACAAAATTTTTAGTGGATCTGGAGTCAATCAGAACTTTACATACCTTTCCTCCTGCCTTGCAAGTAGTTCTGAAGAGAGACTTCCTTTGTGGGGGTTCTTTGTCAAGCACCTTCATGGTGGTCATTGCTCTCCTAATCATCAAAGATTCTCCTTTCTCAGGATATCCATAACTGTCAGGAGCATTTACACTTTGCGAAGTGTTTGAGCTTGTCACACTTTGACAATCAGATTCTTGGATCAGATTGATCCTCCTTTCTCCTATTGAACTTGTTGCCTTTCCTGGACATCTTCTGGCTATATGGCCTTCTTGATTACAATTGTAACATCTAATAGGTCCTCTGCCCTGAGATATCCCTCTAAATGGAGGTCTTCTGCCCCTAAAGTTTCCTCTTTGATTGTAACTTCCCCCTTGGGTTTGACTATGTCTCCTTTGCTGCTCTCTTGGTTTGATTCACCTTGGTTTCCAAATCCATTTCCTCTACCTCTGAAAGGACTTCTTCCTCCCCTTTGCTTCTTTCCTCTTCCTCTACTATTCTACTCTTGTCTTCTCTTGAATTTCTCTTCTACTTTGAGTGCCAATTGGTAGCACTTCTGGACTGTCTCTGGGTTTAGGTCTTCTTGGATGGCAAACCTCAATCCATTGAGGTATTTTGCCACCTTCTCTTCTTCATTCTCCTTTACCTTTGTCTTGCCACATAGTTTCATGAACTCTTCTATGTATGAACTGACATCTAACTCCTTCTACTTCAAGTTTTGTTTCCTCTTATGTAATTGGATGTTGTAATCCAATGGAACATAGGCCTCCTTCACTAAAGCCATCATCTTCTTCCATGTTGCAACTCTGCTCTTTCCCTCTTTCACCATGTCATCTTGGATGAAATTCCACCAGTTTAGTGCAGCCCCTTTCATTTTGGATTGAGCCATCTTCACCCTTTGGTGGTCTAGTATTTCCTCGGTCTCAAAGAAGTTATTCAAGGAGTCTATCCACTCCATCACTGAATCAGGTTCCATTTTTCCTGCAAACACTGGTAGGTCTACTTTCATATCCATGGTCCTTCTCTCCATGGATTTGAGGGCATTAAGTAAGGGTCTCTAGTCTGTAGGAACCTCTATCTATTCCTGCTTGGGGATCTCCTCTTCATCCCTATCTTCTCGCTTCCCAAAATCTTCTTCTCCCTTCTCTACTCTGTCCCTCAACTTCTCTACTTCTTCTTTCAAAGCCTGATTCTGAGCCTGACCTACTCTGCTCTTTGCCATTTGCTTTTGTACTAAGGCCACCAACTCAGCATTGGTCATCTTTGCTAGGTACTCTTGTGACCCCTCTTCGTCTGACATCTTGTCTTCTTCTTCTACCCAAAGGATACTCCTTTGCTCTGATACCACTTGATGCAAAGCGCACACAGCAGAAATGCACATGATGATATTTCTGTCAATATCGGAAAGAGATCTCAAATGTCTCCCTGAAACTCCTGCACTCTTTCCTTGTCAGCCTCACTATCTTTTGTCTCCCCGATGGTTTCCTTCACACTGAAACCTTCCTATGCATCGGCCAAACATTATACCGTCGGCCTCTTTATGAAATGTCACTCCGAAACTTCTTCTCACACTGATATGCTTTCTATCGACATCACCTTGCCGTTCGCTATGATTCCTGAAATATTTCCTGATGGGTTCTTCTCACACCGATGACTTCAGCTTGTATATACATTTCCTGACCTTCTATCGCCGGTAATCCATTGTATCTTCACCCACTTTGACTGCTACAGCCGGTCATCAATTGTATTAAAAGCAAATGTATGTTTCCACATACAACTGAAATAAACAATCGGAACATACATCCGACAACTTCCTATCACCAGTTCTCTCTCCAACTTCAACCAGTCACTCCTTGCATCCAACCCTTTGCATCATCAAAATGTACATTCAAGACATGCATTTGCAACATACAATCCCGACATGCAATAGTAGTATACACACAAACTGACACTCACATACAATAGCGATATACGCATACACTGCCTGTGATATACAATCGACGTATACATAGGAAATGTATCTCCTCAGACAATTTCAACATACACAGGAGTTGTCTGCCCGATATCCTTTGACAGACCTTCACATACGATTGCAAGATACACACAGGGTGATACTTAGATGCGATAACGATATACCCAAGAAATGTACCTTCATACATTTGTGATATATATAGGAATTGTATAATCAATGAACAACACAAACTTAACCCAAAAAGACTTTTATACCTACCCTTCTTCACAACATATACACAGGATGATGCTCGCATGCAAATGCAATATACTCATAGACTGTCCCCGGCATAAAATGGATGGATATACATCAGATGTATATTTGAAATTCCCACTGATAACTTCCTCTGTAACAGATTCTGCAGTTTCTATTCTACCATGACCACGAACAAAAGGAAAACCAACAGAAAACTAATGTACACAATCCATTCCACTGATTTCATAGAAATCCACCAGTGGAATGGTTTCAATTGTGCATCCCGACAACAGAAAACTAAATTAAATACAAAACAATTCTATACATATAATATACACAGAATAATTCGATATACAGAGTATTTACACAAAATCCATAATTTGTAAAACACAACTGACAGAATTACTATTTCTCCATTACAGCTTCATACATTTGACAATTTCAGAAGGTGGAAGGCGAACTCTTTTTACCACCACCTCCGTCTATTTTTTTCTATCTTCAACTCTCCTACTTTTTTCTTTTGCTTAAACCAAAATTATAATTAAAACCCTAACTAATCACATGACACCTGTTTAGCATAAGACAACAAAATACCTAATAATACGACACATTGGTTTAATCCTCCACATACCCAACTATCAAATGTTGTCCATGATGTTAAATACTCCCCAGGAGAAGAGATATTAAAACATGAAATGACAACACAAGATGCTACAAGATAACTGTTAGCTTTAGGGCACACAACTAAGAGGGGGGGTGAATCAATTGTGCAAAACTTTCTTGAATTTACACACTTAAATCCTCTTAATGATTAGCAGTATATTAAACATGAAACATGATGCATTTAAATCAAAAGAAAAAACTCATCAACACATGAGACACCAAGATTTTGACGTGGAAAACCCGATTAAGGGAAAAACCATGGAGTGATTAACCCAAGAAAGTATTCTCTATTAGAAGAATAGAAAGAACAAAATGGCACATGCCAATTAGGGCTCACTGCCCAAGCACACTGCTCACAAGAGGCTCACTACCTACAAGAGACACACTGTCTACAAAGAAATAAGTATCACCTTCATGAACTGGAGGATAGCATCTTCACCATGCTTGAATTAGTTCCATTTAAGCCTAATACTTATGCTCTACCTTTCGCACTTTTCTTCACTACCACACACTCATCACCTCAAGACACACTTCAAAATAATTTCACAATCCCTTATTTATACAAGGCATTAACTTAGGAAAAATCATCTAAGTCAGAAAACACCTACAAGAACATCCGCAAGATGTGTAATACATCCGGTCGGCCAGTCTCAAGAAGAACACCAATATCTGGTGGTTATTCTTCAAATGCAAACTCTAACTCCAATCTGGACCACCAACATGAACTGGACATGATCCAACGATCATCATAACCTTCCCTGAATCACCAAGAACATCCGCACTTCATCATTCTACTGGAATACTTCTCTCCCTCATCTGGAGCTTTAAGAACACAGTCTGTCATCTCTATCACAAATGAATAGGCTCTTTCAGACCTTCAAACCACAAACCAATCTATTTGATACTTCACAGGGACATCCTCAACACTCCCTCAAATCTGCAAAATAGGATAATGAAATTCTGGCTCTCACCGGACCTATCTGTGACACTCTTTCACCTCTGAACACCTGCCGGAACTGGTTCTACTTGAGCGACCATAACTTCTTCAGATCTTCATGCGGACCTCTGAAAACTTGACCGGAGCATCTCAAGACTTACATCTACAAACCCTTTAAACCGCATCCTCTAATCCTCAACCTATTGAGGACTTTTACCTTCTTGTCATCACTGTTCTTCACTGTTCCTGATTGAGACTAATTTTCTCAATATCCTCAGCACATAGCTCATCTAGTCCTTCTCATTAATGCAACATGAGTATGTTGACATCAATGACAACACCGGTTAGGCCCATACTTGCAACAATCTCCCCCTTTGTCATTGATGGCAACATATGATGTGAAAAACCATCAAGACAAGAACTTCTCCTTGCTGTCACAACTCCCCCTAACAGCAACAACTATTCACATGTCTTCTCTTCCTTTATTGCTCCCCCTTTGATCAGTAACCACTTGTTTTTCACATGTCTTCTCTCCCCCATTGACATCAATGGAAAAGGGCTCATACTTGCAACTCCATTACTTCATAACATACCAGCTGCTCCCCCTGAGTAGCAGCACCCTATCATCAATCTGGATCACAAGATATGACTGTGATATCCACCAGATTGATGCACATCAGTGCATCCTAGTTCATCACTGAAGGGGCAATAACCCCTAACTTCTCCCTGAGATACTCAAAAGAGTCCTTGGGAAGAGGTTTAGTAAAGATATCTGCAATTTGATCCTTGGAGGGCACATACTCCAATTTGACTTCATCCTTGTTCACTTGCTCTCTCAGAAAATGAAACTTGATAGATATATGCTTAGTCTTAGAATGCAACACTAGATTCTTAGAAATATTTATTGCACTTGAATTATGATAGAAAATTGTTATAGGCTCCTCATTATCTACTTGAATATCTCTTAGCATATGTGTCATCCACAAAACTTGAGTGTAACTACTTGTTGCTGCAATGTATTCTGCTTCAATTGTAGATAGGGATATTGCCTCTTGTTTCTTGCTTAGCCAAGAAACCAATCTTTTTCCCAAAAAGAATGCTCCTCCAGTGGTACTCTTCCCATCATCCACATCTCCTGCCCAATCTACATCTATATATGCATGAAGAGAAAAATTATGATCTCTAGGATACCACAGATCATACTCAAGTGTTCCTTTCAACTACCTAAAAATCCTTTTGATTGCCATGACATGAGATTCTCTGGGATCAGCCTGGAATCTCGCCACAAGACCAATAGACTACATTATATCTGGTCTAGTTTGAGTGAGATACAATAATCCTCCAATCATTGATCTGTACTTTGTCTGATCTACCTTAGGAGAGTCATCATCTTTGCTCAACTTGTATCTGGTTGCCATGGGAGTGTTCATTGGCTTTGAATCTTCCATTCCAAATTTCCTCAACAATTCTTTCACATATTTGGTCTGAGAAATAAAGATTCCTTTCTTTGTCTAAGTAATTTGCAGACCCAAGAAGAAATTTATTTCACCGAGCATTGACATCTCAAACTCACTTTTCATTTGATTTGCAAAGGTTTTACACATACTGTCTCTTCCTCCAAAAATGATATCATCAACAAATACTTCAACAATCAAGATGTTTTCATGATCAATTTTGAAATATAGGTTATTGTCAGCAGTACCTTTGTTGAAACCAATCTTCAAAAGATGTTTGTCCAGTCTTTCATACCAGGCTCTTGGGGCTTGCTTTAGTCCATACAGTGCCTTCTTCAATTTGCAGACCATATCACCATGCTCAGATAATTGAAAACCATCCAGTTGTTCAATGCACACTTCTTCTTCTAAGTCACCATTCAAGAAGGCATACTTGACATCCATCTGATACACCTTGAAATCCTTGAAGGTAGCAAATGCAAGAAATAATCTGACTGCTTCAATTCTTTCCACCGGAGCAAAGGTTTCTTCAAAATCAATCCCTTCTATTTGAGAGTAGCCTTTGCAGACTAATCTGGCTTTATTTCTGATTACTTCACCAACTTCATTTAGTTTGTTCTGGAAGACCCATTTGGTTCCAATCACATTCTTGTTTCTAAGTCTGGGAACAAGATCCCAACTGTGATTTTTCTCAATTTGCATCAACTCTTCCTTCATTGCTTTGGTCCAATTTTCATCATTGCAGGCTTCATTTATTGTCTTAGGTTCAATCTTTGAAATCAGACAATATTCATTTGAATTTTGAGCAATTTTCCTTCTAGTTTGCACACCTTTGCTTTTGTCACCTATGATCTGATCTTCAGAGTGGTTCAGTCTTACATACCTTGGAACTTTGGGAGTTTCTTGCACTTCTACTTCTTGATCAGGCTCATTTAGACCTATCTCTTCTTACTGATTTACCGGATCAGTCTGAATCTAACTTTCAGAAGAGGATTGAGGTCCTTGAACCAGAACACCATTCTGATCATTTTTATCATACTCATAAAACCTTGAGGGTTTCTCTATTCCCTCATCAACCTTCACATTTGTACTTTCTATCATCTTTCTTAGTCTCTTGTTATAACACCGGTATGCTTTGCTTTGAGTAGAGTAACCCAAGAATATTCCTTCATCACTTCTAGCATCAAACTTGCCTAAATCTTCATCGCTTTTGATGTAACATTTGCTACCAAAGACTCTAAAATATCTTACAGTAATAGTAATGCCAAACCAGAGTTCATAAGGGGTCTTACCGGTATTGCTTCTGATTTGAACTCGATTAAGAATATATACTGCAGTGCTGACAGCTTCTCTCCAATAGATCTGAGGAACATTTGCTTCCATCATTATGGTCCTAGATGCTTCCTGGATGGTCCGGTTCTTTCTCTCCACTACTCCATTCTGCTGTGGAGTCCTCGGAGTAGACAACTATCTCTTAATTCCATGTTTCTCACAGAATTCTATGAACTCATCAGATGTGAATTCTCCACCTCTATCAGACCTCAGACATTTCAACTTTATTCCTATTTCATTCTCTACCATAACCTTGAATATTTTGAATTTCTCAAGAGCTTCTGATTTCTCCTTTAGAAAGGTTACCCACATCATCCGAAAATAGTCATCTATTAGCAGCATGAAGTATCTATCACCTTGAATACTTCTAGTTCTTGCCGGACCACAAAGATCAGTGTGAACTAAGTCCAATAATCTGGTAGAAGACAATTCCTTGCTTTTGAGTGTGACTCTGCTCAGCGTAACCAACTGACATTCCTTGCATAAGCTATTAGTAGGTTTCACCAATTTTGGAAGATCTCTTACAGCCTAAGTATTGCTTATCTTGATGATATTATCAAAATTCACATCACACATCCTTCTATGCCATAACCAACTCTGATCAACTTGAACAAATAAGTAGCTTTTACCAGTACCAACCAATTGGAAGATATTACCTTTAGATTGAGTACCAGATGCAATCTCTATTCCAGATCTTTCAAAGATTTTGCATTTTCCATCCTTGAATTAGAGATCATAGCCTTTGTCCACCAACTGTCCAACACTGAGAAGATTGTGCTTCAAACCTTCAACATGCAGTACATTACCAGTTTTGTTTCTTCCATCAAAAGAAATAGTTCCTCTTCCTCTAATTCTACCAGCAAAATTATCACCAAACTTCACCACTCCTCCTTCATACCTTTCCAAGTCTATGAACTTATTTTTGTCACCTATCATGTGGTGAGAGCAACCACTGTCAATGACCCAATCATTCTTTTCTTCAACTTGGGTAGTCAGAGCTCTTTCTACAACTTTATGATTGATATATATAGAGGATATTGATTCTTCTTCCTTGATGGCAATAAACACCCATTCACTTCCTGATTTGTTTCCTGTCTCTGATTCATCATCTGTTACTCCTTCATTATCATCTTCTTCATGAACATAGTAACAATTCTTTTGGAACCTTGATCTGTTAGGATTTAGTTTTGAAAATCTTTTCAGACATCTTGAGGCAAAATGACCAATCTTATTGCAGTTAAAACACTTAAAAGACAATTTTCCTTCATACTTACCAGATCCTCTTGGCAGTCTCTTTGCAATGAGGGCTTCAAGTTGAGCAGTTTCTACCTCTTCTTCTTCCAGGTCTTTTCTTGCTTTTTCATACCATGACAGTTTCCTTGATGAGTTCTCTCCTGGATCAAATCCGTGTTTACCTTTCATAGAGCCACTAGCTTTGAATGCAGATTTAGTTTTGGGGGGATCACCTCCAAACTCAGTCATTTCAAAAGCAGCTAGTTTGCCAACCAATTGGTCTCTTGTAATAGTTGTATGGGTCTGAATTCATCAATGGCAGCAACCTTGATTTTGTAAGAGGTAGGGAGGGATCTGAGAATTTTACCAACAATCTCATTTTCATCCAAGACTCCACTAGAATTTCTAATTCCACAAACCAGCTCATTCACTCTTGGCATAAAAGTGGTAATATTATTATCATCTCTCATCTTCAATTTTTCAAATTTCTCTTTTAGACTCTGTAACCTTGCACATTTAACATACTCCTCTCCTTCATGCAAAAGTTCTAGTTTAATCCAGATCTCATAGGCAGTTGGTAGGTCAATAACATTTGAGAGCTCTAAGTCAGTTAATGCACTTAGAAGAGCCTCTTTGGTCCACAGATTATTTTCAGCATCTGTGATTTCATTTAGGGTTATCGGACCACCCTGTGGAGGTACATACTCTTTTGTGACCATGGACCAGTGACATTTCATGCGACCTTTCCAAAGAGAAAAGTTGGTTCCATCAAACTTTGGACTATCCTTCTTGTATGACGACATCCTGGATCTCCTCAAGCGGTTAAGCTCTTTTTAGAGGAACTTGGCTCTGATACCAATTGTTAGCTTTAGGACACACAACTGAGAGGGGGGGTGAATCAGTTCTGCAAAACTTTCTTGAATTTACACACTTAAATCCTCTTAATGATTAGCAGTATATTAAACATGAAACATGATGCATTTAAATCAAAAGCAGAAACTTATCAACACATGAGACACCAAGATTTTGACGTGGAAAACCCGGTTAAGGGAAAAACCACGGGGTGATTAACCTAAGAAAGTATTCTCTGTTAGAAGAATAGAAAGAAAAAAATGGTACATGCCAATTAGGGCTCACTGCCCGAGCACACTACTCACAAGAGGCTCACTGCCTACAAGAGACACACTGTCTACAAAGAAATAAGTATCACCTTCATGAATTGGAGAATAGCATCTTCACCATGCTTGAATTAGTTCCATTTGAGCCCAATACTTATGTTCTACATTTCGCACTTTTCTTCGCTACCACACACTCATCACTACAAGACACACTTCAAAATGATTTCACAATCCCTTATTTATATAAGGCATCGACATAGGAAAAATCATCTAAGTCAGCAAACACCTACAAGAACATCCACAAGATGTGTAATACATCTGGTTGGCCAGTCTCAAGAATAAGAACACCAATATCTGGTGGTTATTCTTCAAATGCAAACTCTAACTCTAATGCGGACCACCAATATGAACTGGACATGATCCAACGATCATCATAACCTTCCTTGAATCACCAAGAACATCCACACTTCATCATCCTACTGGAATTCTTCTCTCCCTCATCTGGAGCTTCAAGAACATAGTCTGTCATCTTTGTCACAAATGAATAGGCTCTTCTGGACCGTCAAACCATGAACCAATCTATTTAATACTTCACAGGGACGTCCTCAACACTCCCTCAAATCTGCAGAACAGGATAATGAAGTTCCAAATCTCATCAGACCTGTCTATGACACTCTGTCACCTCTAAACACCTGCTGGAATCAGTTCTACTTGAGCAACCATAACTTCTTCAGATCTTCATGCAGACCTCTGAAAACTTGACTTGAGCATGTCAAGACTTATATCTACAAACCCTTTACCCCACATCCTCTGATCCTCAACCTATTGAGGACTTTTACATTCTTGTCATCACTGTTCTTCACTATTCTTGATTGAGACTAATTTTCTCAATATCCTCAACATACAGCTCATCTAGTCCTTCTCATTAATGCAACATGAGTATTTTGACATCAATGACAACACCAGTTAGGCCCATACTTGCAACAATCTCCCCCTTTGTCATTGATGGCAACATATGATGAGAAAAACTATCAAGACAAGAACTTCTCCTTGCTATCACAACTCCCCCTAACAGTAACAACTATTCACATGTCTTCTCTTCCTTTATTGCTCCCCCTTTGATCAGCAACCACTTGTTTTTCACATGTCTTCTCTCCCCCATTGACATCAGTGGAAAATGGCTCATACTTGCAACTCCATTACTTCATAACATACCAACTACTCCCCCTGAGTAGAAGCACCCTATCATCAATCTGGATCACAAGATATAACTATGATATCCACCAGATTGATGCACATTAGTGCATCCTAGTTCATCACCGGAGAGGCAATAACCCCTAACTTCTCCCTGAGATATTCAAAATGAGTCCTTGGGAAGAGGTTTAGTAAAAATATTTGCAATCTGATCCTTGGAGGGCACATACTCCAATCTGACTTCATCCTTGTTCACTTGCTCTCTCAAAAAGTGAAACTTGATAATATATGCTTAGTCTTAGAATGCAACACTGGATTCTTAGAAATATTTATTGCACTTGAATTATCACAGAAAATTGTGATAGGCTCCTCATATTCTACTTGAATATCTCTTAGCATCTACTTCATCCACAAAACTTGAGTGCAACTACCTGCTGCTGCAATGTATTCTGCTTCAGTTGTAGATAGGGATATTGCCTCTTGTTTCTTTCTTAGCCAAGAAACCAATCTTTTTCCCAAAAAGAATGCTTCTCCACTGGTACTCTTCCTATCATCCACATCTCCAGCCCCATCTGCATCTGGATATGCATGAAGAGAAAAATTATGATCTCTAGGATACCACAGAGCATACTCAAGTGTTCCTTTTAACTACCTAAAAATCCTTTTGATTGCCATGACATGAGATTCTCTGGGATCAGCCTAGAATCTCGCCACAAGACCAACAGCCTGCATTATATTTGGTCTAGTTTGAGTGAGATACAATAATTCTCCAATCATTGATCTATACTTTGTCTGATCTGCCGTAGGAGAGTCATCATCTTTGCTCAACTTGTATCCAGTTGCCATGGGAGTGTTCATTGGCTTTGAATCTTCCATTCCAAATTTCCTCAACAATTCTTTCACATATTTGGTCTGAGAAATAAAGATTCCTTTCTTTGTCTAAGTAATTTGCAGACCCAAGAAGAAATTTATTTCACCGAGCATTGACATCTCAAACTCACTTTTCATTTGATTTGCAAAGGTTTTACACATACTGTCTCTTCCTCCAAAAATGATATCATCAACAAATACTTCAACAATCAAGATGTTTTCATGATCAATTTTGAAATATAGGTTATTGTCAGCAGTACCTTTGTTGAAACCAATCTTCAAAAGATGTTTGTCCAGTCTTTCATACCAGGCTCTTGGGGCTTGCTTTAGTCCATACAGTGCCTTCTTCAATTTGCAGACCATATCACCATGCTCAGATAATTGAAAACCATCCAGTTGTTCAATGCACACTTCTTCTTCTAAGTCACCATTCAAGAAGGCATACTTGACATCCATCTGATACACCTTGAAATCCTTGAAGGTAGCAAATGCAAGAAATAATCTGACTGCTTCAATTCTTTCCACCGGAGCAAAGGTTTCTTCAAAATCAATCCCTTCTATTTGAGAGTAGCCTTTGCAGACTAATCTGGCTTTATTTCTGATTACTTCACCAACTTCATTTAGTTTGTTCTGGAAGACCCATTTGGTTCCAATCACATTCTTGTTTCTAAGTCTGGGAACAAGATCCCAACTATGATTTTTCTCAATTTGCATCAACTCTTCCTTCATTGCTTTGGTCCAATTTTCATCATTGCAGGCTTCATTTATTGTCTTAGGTTCAATCTTTGAAATCAGACAATATTCATTTGAATTTTGAGCAATTTTCCTTCTAGTTTGCACACCTTTGCTTTTGTCACCTATGATCTGATCTTCAGAGTGGTTCAGGCTTACATACCTTGGAACTTTGGGACTTTCTTGCACTTCTGCTTCTTGATCAGGCTCATTCAGACCTATCTCTTCTTACTGATTTACCGGATCAGTCTGAATCTGACTTTCAAAAGAGGATTGAGCTCCTTGAACCAGAACACCATTCTGATCATCTTTATCATACTCATAAAACCTTGACAGTTTCTCGATTCCATCATCAACCTTCACATTTGTACTTTCTATCATCTTTCTTAGTCTCTTGTTATAACACCGGTATGCTTTGCTTTAAGTAGAGTAACCCAAGAATATTCCTTCATCACTTCTAGCATCAAACTTGCCTAAATCTTCATCTCTTTTGATGTAACATTTGCTACCAAAGACTCTGAAATATCTTACAGTAGGAGTAATGCCAAACCAGAGTTCATAAGGGGTCTTACCGGTATTGCTTCTGATTTGAACTTGATTAAGAATATATACTGCAGTGCTGACAACTTCTCTCCAATAGATCTAAGGAACATTTGCTTCCATCATCATGGTCCTAGATGCTTCTTGGATGGTCTGGTTCTTTCTCTCCACTACTCCATTCTGCTATGGAGTCCTCAGAGTAGACAACTGTCTCTTAATTCCATGTTTCTCACAGAATTCTATGAACTCACCGGATGTGAATTCTCCACCTCTATCAAACCTCAGACATTTCAACTTTATTCCTGTTTCATTCTCTACCATAGCCTTGAATATTTTGAATTTCTCAAGAGCTTCTGATTTCTCCTTTAGAAAGGTTACCCACATCATCCGGGAATTGTCATCTATTAGCAGCATGAAGTATCTATCACCTTGAATACTTCTGGTTCTTGCCAGACCACAAAGATCAGTGTGAACTAAGTCCAATAATCTGGTAGAGGACAGTTCCTTGCTTTTGAATGTGACTCTGCTTAGCTTACCCAACTAACATTCCTTGCACAAGCTATTAGTAGGTTTCACCAATTTTGGAAGATCTCTTACAGCCTGTGTATTGCTTATCTTAATGATATTATCAAAATTCACATGACACATCCTTCTATGCCATAACCAACTCTGATCAACTTGAACAAATAAGAAGCTTTTACCAGTACCAACCAAGTGGAAGATATTACCTTTAGATTGAGCACCGGATGTAATCTCTATTCTAGATTTTTCAAATATTTTGCATTTTCCATCCTTGAATCGGAGATCATAGCCTTTGTCCACCAACTGTCCAACACTGAGAAGATTGTGTTAGGGTTAGCCGGCAGAAGATATCAATTAAATGCAAATAAAGATTAAACAGAGAAATGGAAATACAAATAAATAATAACAACGAGAGACAAGTTTTAACGTGGTTCACCCAAACTTGGGCTACATCCACCAAATAGAGAGTCCAATATTATTATCCAGTAAATCAAACCGATTACAATCAGCAATCCCTGCAACTCAATACCGTTGCAAAATGCTACAATACAATATCAAAACCCTAACTCTTAGCCGCTTTTTATCAAGCTTTTTGTCGATTACAAAATAGGGTTTTCTTATGTCGGTCAATGAAAAATTAACTCCCAGTGCATTATGAAATAATAAAAAATCGTGTGAGGTTTCGGTGGTGTTGCCCCCGAGCCCCCATAGGGGCGCTGCCCCTCGACCCCGCCCTGTATCGCGACAGGGAACGTGCCAGGGGCGTTGCCCCTGGACCCCGCAAGGGGCGCTGCCCCTTGACCCCGTCTTGGGAGCGTTGCCCCCAAACTCCCACAAGGGGTGCTGCCCCTTGACCCCGTAGGAATTTGGGGGGGAACCGTGCCGATAAAAGTGGGGTAAATATAACCTCCGAGTCTGATTAGGCTCCATATAACAACAGATTGTGCTTTAAACCTTCAAAATATAGTACATTACCAGTTTTGTTTCTTCCAACAAAAGAAATAGTTCCTCTTCCTCTGATTCTACCAGTAGAATTATCACCAAATTTCACCACTCCTCCTTCATACCTTTCCAAGTCTATGAACTTATTTTTGTCACCTGTCATGTGGTGAGAGCAACCACTGTCAATGACCCAATCATTCTTTTCTTCAACTTAGGCAGCCAGAGCTCTTTCTACAACTTTATGATTGATAGATATAGACGATATTGGTTCTTCTTCCTTGATGGCAATAAACACCCATTCACTTCCAGATTTGTTTCCTATCTCTGATTCATCATTTGTTACTCCTTCATTATCATCTTCTTCATGAACATAGTAACAATTTTTTTGGAACCTTGATCTGTTAGGATTTGGTTTTGAAAATCTTTCCAGACATCTTGAGGAAAAATGACCAATCTTATTGCAGTTAAAACACTTAAAAGGCAATTTTCCTTCATACTTATCGGATCCTCTTGGCAGTCTCTTTGCAATGAGGGCTTCAAGTTGAGCAGTTTCTACTTCTTCTTCTTCCAGGTCTTTTCTTGCTTTTTCATACCATGACAGTTTCCTTGATGAGTTCTCTCCTGGATCAAATCCTTGTTTACCTTTCACAAAGCCATTGGCTTTGAATGCAGATTCAGTTTTGGGGGGATCATCTCCAAACTCAGTCATTTCAAAAGCAGCGAGTTTGCCAACTAATTGGTCTCTTATAACAGTTGTATGGGCTATGAATTCATCAATGGCAGCAACCTTGATTTTGTAAGAGGCAGGCAGGGATCTGAGAATTTTACCAACAATCTCATTTTCATCCAAGACTCCACTAGAATTTCTAATTCCACAAACCAGCTCATTCACTCTTAGCATAAAAGTGGTAAAATTTTTATCATCTCTCATCTTCAATTTTTCAAATTTCCCTTTTAGACTCTGTAACCTTGCACATTTAACATACTCATCTCCTTCATGCAAAAGTTTCAGTTTAATCCAGATCTCATAGGCAGTTGGTAGGTCAATAACATTTGAGAGCTCTGAGTTAGTTAATGTGCTTAGAAGAGCCTCTTTGGTTCGTAGATTGTTTTCAGCATCTATGATTTCATTTAGGGTTGTTGAACCACCCTATGGAGGTACATACGCTTTTGTGAGCATGGACCAGTATGCCATTCCCATACACTGCAAGTGACATTTCATTCGACCTTTCTAAAGAGCAAAGTTGGTTCCATCAAACTTTAGACTGATGACATCCTGGATCTCCTCAAGCGGTTAAGCTCTTTTTAGAGGAACTTGGCTCTGATACCAATTGTTAGCTTTAGGGCACACAATTGAGAGGGGGGGTGAATCAGTTGTGCAAAACTTTCTTGAATTTACACACTTAAATCCTCTTAATGATTAGCAGTATATTAAACATGAAACATAATGCATTTAAATCAAAAGCAGAAACTCATCAACACATGAGACACCAAGATTTTGACGTGGAAAACCCGGTTAAGGGAAAAACCATGGGGTGATTAACCCAAGAAAGTATTCTCTGTTAGAAGAATAGAAAGAACAAAATGGCACATGCCAATTAGGGCTCACTACCCAAGCACACTGCTCACAAGAGGCTCACTGCCTACAAGAGACACATTGTCTACAAAGAAATAAGTATCACCTTCATGAACTAGAGAATAGCATCTTCACCATGCTTGAATCAGTTCCATTTAAGCCCAATACTTCTGCTCTGCCTTTCGCACTTTTCTTCGCTACCACACACTCATCACCGTAAGACACACTTCAAAATAATTTCACAATCCCTTATTTATACAAGGCATCAACTTAGGAAAATCATCTAAGTTAGCAAACACCTACAAGAACACCCACAAGACGTGTAATACATCCGGTCGGCCAGTCTCAAGAAGAACACCAATATTCGGTGGTTATTCTTCAAATACAAACTCTAACTCCAATGCGGAGCACCAACATGAACTGGACATGATCCAACGATCATCATAACCTTCCCTGAATCACCAAGAACATCCGCACTTCATCATCCTACTGGAATTCTTCTCTCCCTCATCCAGAGCTTCAAGAACACAGTCTGTCATCTCTATCACAAATGAATAGGCTCTTCTGAACCTTCAAACCATGAACCAATCTATTTGATACTTCACAGGGACGTCCTCAAC
Source organism: Cunninghamia lanceolata (assembly GCA_027924645.1). Taxonomy (NCBI): domain Eukaryota; kingdom Viridiplantae; phylum Streptophyta; class Pinopsida; order Cupressales; family Cupressaceae; genus Cunninghamia; species Cunninghamia lanceolata. The sequence continues at coordinate 7,302,986 of BSBN01001344.1, read as the reverse complement.
ACTCCCTCAAATCCACAGAATGGGATAATGAAATTCCAGATCTCACCGGACCTATCTGTGACACTCTATCACCTCTAAACACCTACCGGAACCGGTTCTACTTGAGCGACCATAACTTCTTCAGATCTTCATGCGGGCCTCTGAAAACTTGACTGGAGCATCTCAAGACTTATATCTACAAACCCTTTAAACCGTATCCTCTGATCCTCAACCTATTGAGAAATTTTACCTTCTTGTCATCACTGTTCTTCACTGTTCCTGATTGAGACTAATTTTCTCAATATCCTCAACACACAGCTCATCTAGTCCTTCTCATTAATGCAACATGAGTATGTTGACATCAATGACAACACCGGTTAGGCCCATACTTGCAACAATAACATGAAATGTATCAAACAGATTAAAACCTTATTCTTCTCCCTCTTATGCATATTTATCTTGTTGAAGGGGTGCTCCTGCACCAATAACCTTCAACTAATCTCTCCATCTATGTGGCTCAATAAGCTATTGATCAAAATTAGTTGCATGGGAAGTAGTCTCAGATTTGCTTCCAGGAGAGGGAAACAAATCAACATGAGAACCAATCTCCTAGCTAGATGATACCCTGCATACCTCTTGTGAAGAAGATGGAGCAACGTAGTGATCTATCACACAACTCTCTGGAAAATTCACTACTTCACCACAAGGACTATCCATAATCTGCTCTACATCACTTGAAATGGGACTAACCTCAGGAACACCTAATGTAACATTTGGTTCTCTGCTACTCTCAACCAAAGTACCCATCCCATCTATATCACTTGCACCTGCAACTGTAGTGGATGTAGCCATATCCACTAAAGTGCTCCTTACCACTATCTGTAGGTGTATGCTCATCACCAGTAATTGTTATAGATATCAAGACCGTAACTACTGGAGATGAAGACTGCACTAAGCTCAACTCCACAGTAAGCTCATCTATCCGTAACTTTGATTCTTGAAGGTTTGTTTGAGCACTCTTCAAAGAGTCTATGGTGACCTGAAGCTCATAGGTGAGCTCATCAACCTCCTCTTCCTTTCCCTTTAGAGCATCATAATGGATACCATCGAGCATGAGAAGATGATCTCTATCTGATAATAGTTGTAGTTAATTATTCTTCATTATCCCAACTGCATCTCTAAGTGCCTGGAACTTAGCAACGGAAAGTCCATTATCAAGGTGCTCATATATACCTAGAGTCCAACAACAATGTGCCACCAACTGCTAAACAACATCAAAGTGTTCTAAGGCTGAAGCAATCATGCCTTCATTCACCTTCAAATGCCCTACCAAATGATGAGACCCCTGTGACAAATTGTCTTCACACAAGTTTTCTGATTTGTAATCTACACTATTGTAAGAGGTTGAATCATCATCACTCACTATTTGATAAGCATCATCATGCATTCCATCAGCTCTGCACACTTCCTCAACAAAGGTACTACTGTTATGTACCTCACAGGATGGCTCCAATGACATAATAGAAGCAGCTGATTGGACATAATCATTGCACACTACTGCCTTCAATGTAGATGCATGCTCATCCAAAGAGCTATCCTGGGACCCATCACCAACAAGTAAATTTTCTAATTTGATCACATCTTCTAAGGTCTGATTTGTAAAATCAGATTTGGTGTGGCTTGAATCCACATCACATAATTCATTTTTAACACCCAAATCTAGAGTGTCAATGTCAGGAAACTCCACACATCTGTCATCCTCACATGGAATGGCTACTATCCCATGAGTAGGCTCAACATTACTAATTTCTATAGTAGTCTTCCACAAATCAGCTAGCTCCTCAATACATGCCTCGTATTTTTTGATCATGTTGTCATCATACAGAGGCTCAGACTCATTTCTTATTAGGTCTTCATTTACCTTTAGTTGCCCTGCCAAGAGATAGGACCTCTGAGACTTATCAACCTTATATAAGTTTTCTGATTTAAGATTAACACCCTGCAACACTAAATCAGATTTGTTTTCAAGGTTGATATCAACATCATTAGTGTCATTAATGTCATGTCTCAAGCCCAACTGTATAAATGAAGTAGGAACTACAGTATGACCAAAAGTAGATCCATCCCAAATAGGACCCACATCAAATGTTGGGACCATTATACCCAAATCCCACGTACTGAAGTGTTGTTTGCTTAGTTCAGGGAAAATGTGATCATTGTTTTCCTCATGACTAGTGCCCTTTGTGAATAAATCATTCTCCAACTCCCAAATACTATCATTAACATCATCATTCCTCTCCATAAGCTTGGTTTGAGAGTCAAACCAACAACCACATGTATCATCAACACTGGAATAAACCACTCCCTCAAGAGGAAGAACAAATTGCTGTCAACTGGAGAATTCTTAACCAAATTATGGCATATAATAACTCTAAACAGATCTAGAGATTAAATACTAGATGGACCCCTCCAAGGCCCCACTAGTTTAAACTTAACTTTGATGGGGCTTCTAAGTCCAATGGTAGGGCTAGTGGTGGTGGGGTTATCAGGGATGACAGAGGAGGGCTTGTTACTGCCTATGCTGGTGGGATAGGTATTCAAAGTAATAACTATACTAAAGCTATCTCTCTTACGGGGGGTTAAATTGGCTATCTCTCTTGACATTCCTCAGCTGCATATTCAGGGGGATTCAAAACTGATCATTGATTCAGTTTCTAATGCTTCGGTCTGCGGGTGGAGACTCAAGGATATTATTGTGGATATTCAAATCCTAGTCCAGAGGATTTCTAGAGTGGAACTTTCTCATATCTACAGAGAGGGGAATAGGGTTGCTGATGCTCTTGTTGATTATGGTCAACAATTTACGAATTGGCGTTGTTGGTGCCAATCTAAAAATATTCCCGCTAACATAAGGGAACTGATTCAAAAAGAGATGACTTGTCAAAGATGAATCATCATAGGGAGGGTGCTAGCCTGGCTAGTCAGCTTTTTTGGGTGATGATGATGTGGATTTTGAAGTATGGGATGAACTATTGTACTTCTTTGTATAATGTCATTTCGGCATTATTTATCACTCGTGTTAAGGTGAGTTGGATTTGTGGTAATCATAGGAAGTTTATGATTATCATTTTCAAGCATGGGAAGGGTTGGCATCGATTGGAGTTTGTGAAGGCGCTCCAGGATAATGATGACTAGTGCATGTTAATTTATTGCTACATTTACTATTTCATCATTCCTTACAAAGTTGTTAGGCTTACCTTCCGAAAACACTCTGTTAATTCTTGGCTCTGTGTTCTTTGTGTCTTTGAGAGAAAGGAGATAATGGGGGAGACATGATTTGCACTGAGCCTATATCCTATTGTGAATTCAAGGATAATGCGATGGTTTGGCATTATTGCAAGGAAGGTGACATTAGTCCTTTTCTGGAATGCCTAAATGGTTTTGATGAAAACCCGTCTGTGCAATTTGCCCTTTCCTGGCATAATCACAAAGTTACCGTGGGTAGAATTGGTTTTGAAATCTCTAAACAAGTCATAGCCATGGAAACTGGTCTTTCTACTAAGGGTACTAAGTTGTAAAGGAAGGCGAAGGTAGCTGATCATTTGAACCAGAATCTTTTTCTAGGGGAAGGAGAGGAATTAGTTCCCTACCAGTGAGGGTTTGAATAGGCCAAACTGCCAGAGCCATGGGATGAGATGTGCTTTCTTCTCATGAAATACTTCACATTGGAAGGTCGGTTCACCAGGTTTTATAATTATCACCTCCCTCTGCTTAATCATTTCAGGCGTAATGCTCTTATTAGTTTCCTGTTTTACTTGTTGTCATCCCTTGAACATTCTATTTTTAGGGTTAAAGCTAAGATGGATAAAAAACCCTCTAAACGGCCTGTCCCTCTGCATCATGGTCTCATCCTTTGTTTGTATAATTTCCATCTTGCTTTGGAGCTGCCTAAGCCAATTCAGACTCCTAGTTGTGAGGTTCCTTCCAATCCTAACCCCCTTGATGTTGCCATTTCTAACGAACCTTACCCTATCTCTATTTCCCAAAAAATGAAAGGGGTTTCTTTCTCTATGACCATTGAGGAGACGACCACGGCTCGGAAGGATATTCATACTCCAGCCTCTAAAGGGAGTGTGAAAAGTAAGAAAAGAAAACTCAGGGAGTTGGATGAAGATATTGTGGGGGACTTTGTAGGGACCCATAAGAATCTGAGCGGTGACCTTGTGGAACCTGGCAATAAACATAAAGCTAAATTGTCTGCTAAAGATAAGAATGAGGGATTCTCATCTGGGGTGAGGAGGTTGGGAAGGATTGCTGGTAAGCCTGCTCCACAAGATAAACTAATTGACTACTCTAAAAGTGATTCTGAAGCTTCCACTTAGGGGGACGATCAGTTGTATTCCAAAGACATTGAAGTTCAAGAGATTTTTGAAGATAATGCAGGTAAGGATGAAGGGAAACAGGTTGATGATTTGGGAGGTGATGATGGTGATCCTGTGGACAATGCTGGTGAAGGGGAAAGGATGATTGTGGAGGAGGTTGATGAGGAGACTAATGAGGAAGGGGATGATCACAGGCATGATCTTGATGTCCTTAGGGGTCGTGTGGATGATCTAGAGCAGAAGGTTTCTTCTATGGGAGAGCTCTTAAGCAATGTGCTCTGTCGCACGGTGATTCTCAACCTATCTCTGTTACAGGAAATTGGGACTCATGCTAATGGAGAGGAGGAGAAAGTCAAAAAACTTGATGAAATTGTTGAATTTCTGGCTAAAGGCTGGGAGAATGTATCTCCTTAGTTCTGTTACTTTTTATGTTGTCTTTCTACTATTACTTACTATCTATTGGTTATAGGTTGTATATGTTGTTTATGTTGTAGTTGGTCTGGTGGCTCTTTTTGTTCTTGAGCCTCTATTGTCTCTTTTTGTCTTGTTGTAAGGGTTCAGCCCCTGGTTTTTGCTGACTTATATAATCAAAAACACTGGAATAAGATAAGAAATCATCATCTCTGGCTAGCAAAAGGATATCATCCAATGATCTCATCTCTTCACATGGCCTATCAATAACCACTTCTAATTCACTAACACTGGTGTCAATGTAAGTATCTCCCTCCATAGGCTTGGTTTGAAAGTCAAATCCAAGGCCACCTGAATTAACATCACCAGAATAAGGTAAAGGATCATCAAAAGTTGTTTTGAAGTCATCATCATATTTTCTTTCTCCATGCCCTTCATCTAAAAATGCACGAGTGAACTCAACATAGTCATCTGCCCCATAGGAATCATCAAGGAAGTCATTAGAGTCATCACTACTTGAATTTGAACTAGGATCCAAAGCTGTTGTTTTATCCTTTTCTTCATGCACCACCTCATCCATGGTAGTATCTTCTTTAATCTTATCTTCACAAATGCCATTGATACCAGTATTCCTGAGGAAATACTTGTCTATCATCTGTATCAATTGATTAGATCTTCATTACAACACACTCTCTCTCTGTCTCCTACGCCAATTATCCAACGTCTCTTGGATACTAGGCTCTTCCCAATCTTTATCACCCATTTCCTCCACCCTTATTATATCTATACCTGTAAAGGGATCAATGTGGGGAACCTAAATGTCTAGCTGTGATTTGTTTCATCTGAGATAATACTGATGTGTAGGCTGCATGTCTCATTTCATCATCTGCATGTCTGTGTCTGACCTCACATGATGGCAAGATCACTACTCTGATACCATTGTAATGTGCCATACCTGTTGGTTCTTTCTAAGATTTTTTTAGTGTTATGTTTAATTTTTAAGAGTGTTCTTTCAGACTAGAGAGAAGATGCATAAGGGGTTTCAGTTTTCCCACAGATGTGTGTTGTCAGAATAATACAATATCTAGCATATATTTCAAACCCAGAAAATATACAATAGATATGAAGAAAATATGTAAGACCCAAATCATAAATAGGCTAAATATGAATTACTATGGCATAGCCATGTTCAGATTTGCAACTTCATTTTTATGTTGTAGCTGGACCAACAACTAGGTATACACAAAATCACTCCAAATCTACTACTAATGAAAACAAACTAATTTATAATGCAAGAAAGAGGCTCTACAGCCTTGAATAACCAAGATATAGTCAATATTACTGTTGTAAGCACAAGATATAACCTCCTAGTAGCCTCACGTCCTCTCTAGCAAGTTGTACGGCCTTGTTGAGCACATAACAATAGCGAACGTGAAAAATACTCGTTGTAGTTTATTGTTTCTGGTCTGCACACACTTCATGACCCTAGGTGACCTCAAACAATGAGAAACAACAGCTCAACCCAACACCAAATTCACTATATGTGGTACGACTAGTATGTAGGATGTACGGCCAGCAAGTGCAACATCTAACAGCTCCAAACCCACAATAAAATCTACTCTAATATGCTATTAAATCAGTCTTTCACTCCTGCATAAGAAAACCTTCATAAATCTGCAAAGAATATGTCCATAAACTCTCAAACCCCTAGCATATCAAACTCCATTGAAGCCCATCTGTGAACACTGGATGTATCCACCTCTATTGGCACCTTTGGATGATATTGCACACATGTAGAATGTCGTTACTCAAGGAGGTTTTCATCTCCAAGAGCCTCTGGTTCGAATCCTCTCCAAACCCTTCTCAAAGAAACCTTAGCAGAGCAAAAAGCCACAATATCATATATTCAAGCATATCTCAAATGAGTCTCTTTTCCTTCTTTTATAACTCTCCAAGGGGGTCGTTGCACTTTTGGAGGGATTATCTCTTTTAATTTCACTTTAATATTACCCAAGGTGAGTGCTCCATATTATAACTTAAGTGCCCTTTAAATATTTTATTTTTCATCACTTAACCAATAAATCCCGAAGTCCAATATTTAAATAATAGTATTAATTTAAAACAAAGGCCCAAACGAACTCAGAATTCAGTGCTCTATAGCTCGCCAGAAAGGTCTTGACGAGATGCTCCATCTCCAAGTCTGAAAATCTTGAAATGACACCATACCTAAAGTTACTAAAAATAGCAAATCTGACACAAAGCACCCAAACCACCACTAAAAGTGCCAACTATCACAACTGAACCCAAACCGACATCCCACAACTGAATAACGTATCCAAAGCTCTTCCAACCATGGATCCCTAACCAAGCTGGTTAGTCTATGGGAACACAATAATAGACTAACTCCTCAATTGTCTAACTGGGCTAAAAAGGGAACATTACATTTTGAGGGATAGGCCAAAAGGATTGCCTCCCAAAAGAGATCCTAATTAGGCCATTCAATAAATGGTAAGGTACCATCTACCATCCTTCACGTCTTCTTTGAAGGTAGAACAAAAAGTTAGAGTAGTGGAAGGACACAAATTCAGCACTAGTAAGATGTACTCTCTAGTCTTAAGAAGAAAGTTGTAAGGAAAAGGCACATAACATAATGAAAAAATAAGCTAATCAATACATAATTTTAACACAAATAGTGCTACCTGAGCTAGATGCAAAAGGAAGACCCATATTGGAGCCTAAGTTAATTTTCTAGACATGCACAAAGAAGATAAAGACTAGGATAATCATAGAGTACCTCATTAAATGGAAGAATTTGGCTTTTGAGATGTCACATGGGAAGATGAAGATTTTATGCAGAAGCATCCACAACTGATCAATGTCGAGGAAAACACTTGTGTGAAGGGGGTTATGCTATGTCCTTAATCCTATAGTGTGCATAGGGTTATGTATAGTCATTTTCTAGCTATCATAAACCTTAATTAAGTCATACAATCATTTATTTAGTCTTATATAGGTAGTTAAGTCAACTTTGGTGGCATCCATGGCATAATAATGGTATATAGGAGGTAGTGACTAGTTTATTAACATCATATTGTGAGTTTTATTCTTATTGAATACTTTTGGAGGTTTGCCCCCTTGAAGTGGCTTATTATTCTCAAGTATTATCAAGTATTTGTAACACATTTCCAATTACACTCTACTCTTGTGCAAGTTATTTCTTTACAAGGAGAGGAAAAACAATACATGATAATGATAATGATAAAAGCATAAGATAATCAAATAATATGTAAGCATGTAAAAAATACCATCATGTAACATGCATGTAAGATCATAAAATGGAGATAGGTGTCAAGGCATAAAGTTGCCCCCAATATAGGCAAATCATAAAATAAGGATAGACCTAAAGGCCATATAAGGATCATGTAAGCACACCAAATATGTAATCAAATCAAAAGATACACATGCAAGCACAAATAAATAGGATTAATGACCATGTAGGCACATGTAAATAGGATTGCTCCTAACATAGGGAATATGATAAGATGGCTCTAGAAATGTGATGATAGAGTGTAAGTGCATGTGATGATAACATATCAAAATGATACAAGAATAAGATCAAGACATGACAAGGGTCTCAAATGTGTGATCATAAGTTAAGGCATGATAGAGATCGTAATTCATATTAGATGAACATGAAAACATAGGTATGACAAAAATGAATTCAAAAGGTATATAGGGATGATAAGCATATGTTGTGATAATGATAAGTTCTATATAATAGTCATAACATATAGAATACATCACAAAAGTGTAGCATAAGGAACATCTATCATTAAAACATGGGTAAACAAGGAACAAGTGATCACCCAAAATGGGAACAAGGAACATGACCAAAGATAAATGATAGATCAAGCATGTATAGAAGTGAATAAAGAAACATAAGAAGAGTGTGTTGGCAAGAGACACTTTATGGATTCATGAATGTTGTCATTGATGGCAACAAAGGTTAGCCCACACATCCGCAGGACATAATGAGTCTTTACTGGAAGACAGATTGCAAAGTGTTGAGGTCCGGTAAGCAGGAACAGAGCAGTCAGCGAGGTCTGACAGACAGGTCCGGATCTCTCAGGGGAAGTATCTTGGTGAAGTGTGGATTTGGGGAAGTCAAGAGGAGTATCTTGACTACTAGATTCCAAGGTTTGAGCCTCTGGTGTGGAAAGGATAAAGAGATATGAATGCTTGAGTGTCGGGTTCCCAAGTGACAGTGTGAACAGAGGAAGAACTGTTTGACAAAACATCAGACTTTATTCCGGATGAGTTACTGATGATAGAAAAGGTTCTTAAGGCATAATTTATGTTTGGACGACATGATTGATGACTTCTACAAGTATATGCTTGATCCGCATTACTTGATGTGCAAGGATTCAGCCGACAGATCAGAGTTTGTGAAAAGACTGACTATTCCGAGTGCCGACTAGAAAGGTGATGAATCACTTGTGCGGATATATATACAAGATGGATTTAGTTGTGAGAGGCGTTGTTGTTGGTGATGTGCGAATAAAAGCAAAAGAGTAGAGCAGAAGCAGTAAGAAAGGTCCGGTATGTGAAAAGAAAGCAGCATAAGAGAAGAGGAAAGATGAAGTACAGCAGATCAGTGTACTGAGCCTAACCGGAACTGAACTCCAGCATATGTAGATGCTTCCAATCAGTTCAAGTATTGTATAACACTCTTTTTGTAGACAATGTGTCTCTTGTAGGCAGTGTGCCTCTTGTGAGCAGTGTGCTCAGGTAGTGAGCCCTACTTGGCAAGTGCCATTTTGTTTTTCCTTATTCTTCTAACAGAGAATAATCCTTGGGTTAATCACCCCATGGTTTTCTCCCTTAACAGGGTTTCCACGTCAAAAATATCGTGTCATGTGTATTTCCATTTCATGGTTATGTTTGCTTATTGAATTAATGCTACATTAATTATTAAGAAAGTTTAGAAAGAAGAAATATTTAGGATAATTGATTCACCCCCCCTCTCAGTTATCAACAATTGGTATCAGAGCCAAGTTCCTCCTAATAGAGTCTAACAGCTTGAGGAAGATCTGGGAATTCAAATGGATGCATATGGTTTAAGGGAGCAACTCAAGACTGCCCTTGATGATCTTGAGCAGTCAAACTCTGAAGTCAATGAATTAAAAGAAAGACTCAAACAGGCTGATGATTTCATGAGAGAACTAAAAGACAAATTAAGTCTCTCTATAAAAAAGAGAAAGGAGCTGCTTCAGCAATTAGCAAGTCTAGGTGGAGCAAATGATGCAAATGAAGAGCTGGAGGAGAAAACCAAGTTATGTGAAAAGTTATCAAAAGAAATCATTATGGTAAGACATGAAATGGAATCAGGAGTTATGAAGTTTACCCAAGAAATTGAAGAGAAAAGGAAAACTGAAGATAATCTAAGACAATCTCTCCAAGAAAAATTAGAATATTGCCACAAGATGGATAGAATTATCAGACATCTTGAATCTGATCTTGAAGATGCTAAAGAGAATGAAGAAAAACTTGAGAATCAAATTGTCTCTCTCAAAAGGGATCTTCAAACAGCAAATGAATATAAAGAGAAATTCAAGATAAGTTCTGCTCAACTTGAAGTTCTTCTTGGAAGTCAAAAGAGGGTAGATGACAAGTGTGGTTTGGGATATGAGAAAGGAGAAAGCTCCGGATCCGGTCAGAAGAATTTTAGATCAGAAAATCCAAGGAACAGATTTAGAAGACCTCCGATAAGACAGCCTAATGCTCAAAGATATCCTTCCTTCAATGGATACTACCACAACTGCAATACCTTTGGTCATAAAGCTAATCAGTGCAGAAAGAGAATGAATCAGACTAATTCATCCTTCTCCGGACAATGTTTTAACTGCAAAAGGTATGGTCACAAATCTCATGAATGCAGAAATATGCAAATGAACAAATCATTCAATGGTAGATGTTTTACATGCAATAGAATAGGTCATATGGCTAATCAATGCAGATCAAGAGGATATCAATCAAATATGCAAAGAAATGTTATTTGCCAAATCTGCAATAGATCTGGTCATATTACAAAATTCTGTAGAAGCAAGAATCAGGACAAAAGAGGTCCAGTATATCATAATTAGAATCAATATAAGGGTAAACAAAAAGTGAATAGTTAAGAGTGAGATGAACAAGATTTGGGTGAAGAAAAGTACAGAGAATGTAGAGGTTGGATCCGCACCAGACTCTGGTGTTGATATTCCTTCCAGAAATTAAAAGGTGAGCTCTGGCTCAGGGGGAGACACAAAGAAAACCTTATTCCCCCAGCCAGTTAATTAGTGCCTGAAATTGGCACATGAGAAGCTGCGGATCAAAGGGTTTCTAGAGAAACATCTAAAGAAGGTCTGGTAAAAATTTGAGAGATCCGCAAAAAAATTTGAAGAGTCTTCCTGTGAAACAGGTGTTTTCACAAGACTGGTTCGGGAAAACAGAGCAACCGGAATAACTTAGGTCGATCATTTATTGCAACCTGACATTAGGGTTTGCGGAGCAATATAAGGGTTTTCTCATTAATCACTTGTTCATTCTGCATTCAAGAAAAAATGAAAAGGAGCTCTACAACTACTTTTTCAAAGATCAAGACGATTCTTCATACGGCTCAATTTGGATTTCACCGCATGTGCCCTAAACAGCGTAAAAGGTACTCTTCATTCTTAATATCTTTTAGTAAGATTCCTTGATGATGGCTACTCTGAATATAGTAAAGATTTCTGATAGATCTCACCCCATATTTAAGAAGCATCCATACAAATCATTGGAGGTAGATCCTCTAGGAGCATTCTCTAGTGTTCCGCATGGCGTGTTGCACATAGAAGACATTAGGGTTTACATACATGCAAATATTGAAGAGTTTGGGGAATTCAGACTAAGAGACATCTATCACAAACAATTGATAGATGATGCTTTTGAGCTTAAACTAGAATATAAGGGCATCCAGGAGGAACATTTTGATCAGTTCATTCATTTCCCTTGCTTTGAAGAAGATGAATGGGTCCCGTATGTATTAAGTAGGGTGCATGATAACTTCCTATGGCTAAACAGACCTTGCAAGATCACTAAGGAGGCAATTAGGGCAGTAACTGGTTTATACTCCTTCAGAGGAATACCTGTCCTCAAATCTGTCAAAAACAACATTGTAACTGAGGCCACCGGATCAAAATTTGATAAGAGGGCAATGACAATTGAAGATATTACTGACCCAGATATCAAGTTTGCATCTATGATAATAGGATACAAGATATATCACTCCAGTAGGGAGAATTCAGTATCCAGAACTGCAGTATATACTGCCTATGAGATGCTGAGAAAGAATGCAGAATATGATCTCTGTGAACTTCTTTTGAGTCAATTAATAGAAAACATACAGAAGATCAAAAAGGACAAAAAGAACTCCTTTAAATATGGTGGACTAATACTATGTCTATTTTCCTACTTCATGAATGAGCTGCTCAGATCAAATGGATGGGTATGGCAAAATGACAAACCGGTAGCAATTCAGATCAGAGATTACTTGCAGGAACTTGGGGATGCCAAAGCAAGAAATACAGCCCTGTGGGGATATTTCAAGAATTTTTAGAACATGATGCAAGCAAGAGAAAGAATTCCCTAGTCTCTTGTTGAAAAATACAAAGACACAGTTTGTTTTATGGTAGAGACTGATCAGTGCCTAATGGAGGCAGTAGAACCAAGAACTATATGGATCATGCCCATGGGGTATGAAGTTGATGAACAAATTGTAGAGCTACATGTTCAACACATGTTAAGTCAGCCAAAGGATCCAAAGGCAGAAAGGTTTGGAACCTTTGACGAGTTGAGTGTAAAGATTCATGTGGAACTCAGAGAACCAGAGATCAAAAGGAAGGTGAGAAAAGAAGTAGAAAATGTCGCCCAAGGCCTTGGCATCTCAAAGGAGGCACTTGATGCCAACAGGGAAAAGAGGCAAAGAGCTGAGGAAGAAAAGAAAGAGGCAGAAAAGGAAAGCAAGAAAAGTGCTCCGGTAGAAACCTCTACCCGGACTAGATCATCAAAGAGATCTGCACCTGCCACTACCAAAAGCTCAAGGGCATCTAAACCGGAAGCACAATCATCCGGCAAAGGAGAGAAGAGAACAAAGGCAAAAGCTGCAAGAGCTTATGTCAGTCAAAGGGATGAAGAGGAGACTAAATCTGATGAAGAAATCAAGAAAATGAAGAAACAGAAGAAATCATTCGATGAACACTCTACCGGTCAAGGAGAAGAAGAGAAGGAAGAGGAATTTGTTGAAAAACCCACTCTATCCTTAGATGTTGTAAAAGCAGTCACTGTAGATGGAAACCTGCAACCCTTAATAGAATTCTATGATGATTATAATGAATCAGATAAATAGATTCTAGAGGAAGCCACAGTTTAGTTTTTGAACACTTACAACAAAGCTTTTATTAAAATTATCTCTCTAATTCCCAAAAGCGTAGAGAAAAGGCTTGAAATGAGGAAGAATAATGCTTGAGAAAAAGATCTCGAGATCCGGGAACAGATAGCAATTCAGCTATTTCCTTCAATCGATCCCAAAACAATGAATATGGTATTCAAAGATTGCAAGGATGAGTTCTAAAGCAAAGCCAGGATGAATCAGCTAATGCTTGGTGAAACTGACAAAGTGGCAAAAGAGACTGAAGAGATCCTCTGAAATGCCTTTAAGAAATTTAACATTCCAGTTATAGAGGACTTGGGTACTAACCCCTCGACCACAAGTGTTGCAGTAGAGTCTACTGAGAAAATGATAGAAGAGGTAATGGTCTCCAGTGCAGAAACAGCTAAGGACTTGGAATCCTCTACTCCAAAAGAGGTGGTCCATGAACAGACTAACATCACTCCTCCGGTTTCCCCTACAGCTTCCGGATCTAAAGGAGAAGACAGAATATAGGAGAAAGAAGCAGGAGTGAAGGAAAAAGAAGTTGACAATACCAAGGTTGCAGAGGGAGAGAAGACCTCAATAGAAAAGACCACAACTGCTAGTGGTGAGAATGTAGAAGGAGAGAAAGCTCAAAAGGATAGCTCTAAGAATGCAGAAGAGAAGAAACATCTGTCTCCGGCAAGAGACACTACAAAAATTGTCCAAGAATTCCTGAACAAAGAATTAATGGAGATTGATGAACTGGAGCTTCTACAAGGACCATTTAATTTTGATTCACTTTCTCTGGTACAGACAATGAAGATAGCCTCATTTGCTAATGCAAAGGCTAAAGAAAAACTCCTAAAGTCTCACATGGAAGACTGTGAGTTGATAGAGGCTGCTTCCGGAGTGCTAGAAAAGATTATGCCATCGTTTCAGAAGGATCCCACAACCTCCTCATTCGGTAATCTCAAAACTCTAGTCAATAGTGTTAGCACACATTGTGATTCTCTAGAGAAGTCAGCTGAAGAAAAGGTCTGGAAGGAGTTTTTGGATAAGAGATTCTCAAAGGTACAAGGGTTGATCATTAATGATAGGAGAAATATGAATACTGGGATAAAGAGCTTAGAAAATGCTCTTAAAGATGGCAGTGAAGTATACAAATTTTGTATTTCCTGGTCCAAAGCAACAGTGGAGATTGAGAAGAAAATGAAAGAACAGGAGGATAAACTGTTAAAACTTTTTCAAAATTTTGATCCACTTTCTACATCAATATTAAATCAAGAATGTCAAACGGTTGCAGCTTTGAATGAGATTAAGAAGCTTGAAAAAGAGAAGAAAAATAGAATAAGCAGGTTAAGTGAGCTCAGAGGGATAATTGTCCCTAAGTTAGAGGCCATGCATGAGGCCATAAAAGAAGCCCAAATCACAGCTCAGACAAATGATCCAACAGATCTAAAAAGGGCAGATGCGTTCGCTTTTCTATTGAGCGGTCATATATCAATTTTGGACAAAATGAAGCAAAGTTGGGCTACAGAATTCCTTCAACTAAAAACAACTTTTGCAGACATACTACAGTATATGTAAGTATTCCATATGTATATACTTATACGGCTAAGTATAGTTAAATTTTTGAAAATTTTGGTATGCGGACCCTACCCTTTGCCATTGATGTCAAAGGGGAAGTGAGGAGCAGTGAAAAATGAGGAATCCAACTAAGGGGGAGCTCTGGAAAATATTTATAAAAATAGAGCATTAGCCAAGGGGGAGCATAGTGTATACACTTAGTCATTTTTCACTAAGTGTTGCCATCAATGCCAAAGGGGGAGATTATTGGCAAGAGATGCTATATGGATTCATGAATGTTGTCATTGATGGCAACAAAGGTTAGCCCACACATCTGTAGGACATAATGAGTCTTTACCGGAAGACAGATTGCAAAGTGTTGAGGTCCGGTAAGCAGGAACAGAGCAGTCAGCGAGGTCTGACAGACAGGTCCGGATCTCTCAGGGGAAGTATCTTGGTGAAGTACGGATTTGGGGAAGTCAAGAGGAGTATCTTGACTAATAGATTCCAAGGTTTGAGCCTCCAGTGTGGAAAGGATAAAGAGATATGAATGCTTGAGTGTCGGGTTCCCAAGTGACAGTGTGAACAGAGGAAGAACTGTCTGACAGAACATCAGACTTTATTCCGGATGAGTTACTGATGATAGAAAAGGTTCTTAAGGCATAATTTATGTTTGGCCGACATGATTGATGACTTCTACAAGTATATGCTTGATCTGCATTACTTGATGTGCAAGGATTCAGCCGACAGATCAGAGTTTGTGAAAAGATTGACTATTCCAGGTGCCGACTAGAAAGGTGATGAAATCACTTGTGCGGATATATATACAAGATGGATTTAGTTGTGAGAGGCATTGTTGTTGTTGGTGATGTGTGAATAAAAGCAAAAGAGTAGAGCAGAAGCAATAAGAAAGGTCCAGTATGTGAAAGGAAAGCAGCATAAGAGAAGAGGAAAGATGAAGTGCAGCAGATCAGTGTACTGAGCCTAACTGGAACTGAACTCTAGCATATGTAGATGCTTCCAATCAGTTCAAGTATTGTATAACACTCTTTTTCTAGACAGTGTGTCTCTTGTAGGCAGTGTGCCTCTTGTGGGCAGTGTGCTCGGGTAGTGAGCCCTAATTGGCAAGTGCCATTTTATTTTTCCTTATTCTTCTAATAGAGAATAATCCTTGGGTTAATCACCCCATGGTTTTCTCCCTTAACAGGGTTTCCACGTCAAAAATATTGTGTCATGTGTATTTCCATTTCATGGTTATGTTTGCTTATTGAATTAATGCTGCATTAATTATTAAGAAAGTTCAGAAAGAAGAAATATTTAGGATAACTGATTCACCCCCCCTCTCAGTTATCAACAGAGTGAACACATGATACATAAAGAGGATATAGGTGTTGTTGGTGCTCAAAACCACAACTCTTCACAAGTCCTAGAGACCACACTCAAAACCTAATCTTGGGAATGTATGTCAATCTAGGTAAGGAAATAGGACTCATGATGAAATAGTGTGCAGTAATGGACCAACTGATAGGAGTAGGCTACTTCCCTTCACTTTTGGC
This sequence comes from Cunninghamia lanceolata, assembly GCA_027924645.1. Taxonomy (NCBI): domain Eukaryota; kingdom Viridiplantae; phylum Streptophyta; class Pinopsida; order Cupressales; family Cupressaceae; genus Cunninghamia; species Cunninghamia lanceolata. The sequence continues at coordinate 7,286,661 of BSBN01001344.1, read as the reverse complement.
TCTACCAAACCAAGGAAAGTGATCATGGATGTCAAACAAGACAAGAAATGATAAGAACAAGCCCTCAGTAGACCACACCTTGTGTATATGTGAGCCCTAAAGGTTTGTCACTAAGCTCACATTATACTAGCTATTGAGAAAAAAACCAAAGACCTTTGAATAGAAAATAAATTATAGATTGTGCATACAACAAATAACAGTAAATTGGTCATGCAAGTGCATCCCTAGGCATCATAGTAATCTTGTATCATGTCTAGAAAAGTGGATTTTGTGGCTTAGTTCAATAGCTTGTTGATGAACTCTTCCCATGAATCAACACTATTGTTCGGGAGACTCTTGTACCATTCTTTGGAACTCTCCTCTAATGAATGGACAAATAGCTTCATCATCACATCCTCATCATCTATTTCATAAATTCATCAGTAACATTGATGAAGTGTCTTAGGTGTTCCTCACCTATGACTATATTGTTGCCCTGAAATCTAGGTATCTTTCCTCTTATTTCATTTGGAATGGATTAGGAAAAATTAGGGATACCAAAGAAGTCTAATTGTTTATACCTTGTTGCTCCCAAGGGCTGCCTAGCTAGAGGGAACCTTTGAGCCTATCTTCGAAATGCAAGTCTAGGATTTGAGATGTTCCCAAATTGCTGATTTGGCTACTGTAGTGGCTGATTTGGAACTTGATGCATATGAGCAGGGTTCCTACCTTGCTACCCCATTTGTTGGTGTTGTTGGTGTTGATTAGGAGGAAATTGACCATGATATTAATTTTGGCCTTGCTATTGGGCTACTTGAGATTGAGCCTATGCTTGCTAGGCAAGTTGAGCCTACATCAACTCATTTTCTACTATTAGCTCTTGCCTTCTTCATCTAACATGATCTATCAAATCCAACTCTTCATTTAGAATCCATTCCCTTTCTTCAACATCGGTGTTACATCCCTAATTTCTGACTTACTATACTTTTACTTTCTTTTTAATTGGGCATAAGTAAATTTGTTGTGATGTTATAGACTTATGACAGGATATGACATGGAATTATATTGAATATAATTTATGAAATCATGGAAAAGATTATGTTATGGTCGATTTAATAATTGTATAATGAGATGTGATTTAATAGTTGAATTTATTGAATGATGCACTGATTACTTATTGTTTGATGACAAGTGAAATAGGATTACAAGTTATCGACTCTCAGAGAAGAGAGAGAGAGTATCTTTCGAGAAGAGAGATATAGACTTTGGAATACGAGTGGTCTATTTGCTAAACGAGTTTAGTGTTAAGTGATCCAGAAAACTTGTTTTGTGTTATGCCCAATCCATTGTGATTTCCATAAAAACACTTTGAACATGTGTTGTGAATTTATTTCTTTTTGAAAATCGACGGAAGTCGAATTTGAAGCCAAGGTGAGCTATAACCTACTTTAGTCATTATTTGGAGGAATATGCCAAAATCACATAAGTTATATTTTGGTAAACGTGAGGTATTACCTTATTCCTGAAAGATGTCGATATTCTTGTCGAAGCTTGAGTAGGGACACGTTCAAGTTTTGTTTGTTTTTTATGTCTTCCATTTCTAATGAGTCTTCTTCCTTCTAGCTTAAGACTTTGAGTTATCATTAATCTAACCTATATTTTCTTCATTAAGTCGGCCTTTATTCATTCTCTTTTCCGACCTTGGAGACACTCTATGCATTTATTATTCACCACCTTGTAAGAGCATTCGGTTATTAGTGCAAACTTAGAGGTTTAAAAGCCATGATGCTCAAGCAAGTGGACGAGGTTGTTGTGCAACAGCGGCCACGTCACCATAAAGGAGCCTCCATCATGTTTAGTGGTCGTTGTTGGATAGGGAATCGAGAACATGCAGATAAATCGATTCCTTTTGTTTAGGCATGAGGGCAGAGGTAAAGGCCATTATGCTCCTTCGTCGTGGGCAGTTGGGGGGAGGATTTTTCTGTTGATAAGAAATTGAAAACTGGGGAGGAGAAAGAGAAAGCTGTGGTTAGAGTCTGAGGAAAGAAATGGAAGGATGTCGCTGAGGGATCAACAAGGCCGAGCCGCCATACTTAAACCTGCCAAGAATAGATTAACAATGAATTCATTGGGTATGTCCATTCACGTTTTACTCATTGATGAAAAATAAAGTTATGGTATAAGATTTGTTTCACAGTTCACTGTGTATAAGCTTTGCTATCCTTATGTTTAAGATAAAGGTCAGTGAGACCAATAAACATAGTGAGGCAGAGTTTTATAAGACTGACAGATATTTATAAACCTTTGAGTTATATAAGTAGTTATATATATAAACCCTTGTGCCTATGAGGCTGATAGACGTTGTCAATTGTTATGGATAAAACAAGCCGACTAGGCTAGATATTATTGTGTATATGAAGGCTGTAGGGATTTGTTATTACTATTTAAGCATTAACATCATAGTCTTATCATTATATAAGATTTATTACCATTATATAAGCTTTGACATTACTGAGTTTAAGCTTTATTTTATTGAATAAGAATTTTGGATAGCATTTTGCTTAAGAAGAGGCTGATAGGTATGTTTACCTCTGTGCTTATGACATCGATAGATCAAGCTTATTATTGTTTAAACATAAGGTGCAATAGCCTTCACAACCTATATACTCTCGTATAAGACCAATTAGATCTGATTGAGCTCAGGTTATATCAACTGTGCAATGTTTTTGTAACCTTGGACAAAGAAAGGCTGAGTAGATTTTAACTCAGAATATTTTAGTTTAGCAAAGAAGCTAAGAAAAATTATTATGGACTTTTTAGAACCCTATGAAGGTTTAGTAGTCAAAACCCAAGAGCTTAACTAGGGAAGACTAGAGAGTACTATACTCTCGTTGTATAATTATATTATTGTACTTAGATTCTAAGTAAGTATTGGGGTTACCTTCTAATAGATCCAATGGATGAATTGTTCCCCCTCATCACTCATTTATTATTGTTTTGATTTAATTTAGTAATGGAAGGGAAAGAGGAACTTAACTTTGAGTTCAAAAGGATAGCAACTTAGAAAAGTCTTTTTATCTTATCTTTTCGTACCAAATCAATTCAAACTTAGACAAGATTAAGCTTGTCAAGAACCTTTAGATTATCTATAACTGAGCTTTACTTGTTTATGAACTAGAATAAACTCGTCTTGGTTCGATTTTTGATACCACAACAAACTTGGGCAACATTCTAGTCTCTTGTGAACCATAGGATTTGTTATATTAAGATTTTAAGGATAATCTAGACATAACCTTATTGTAAGGATTGAATGATTCCTTAATAATTAACAATATTGGAAAACAATCTTCTTTCTAGTCAAGAGTGGTGAAACCTAGAAATGACCTTGTAGTCAGAATAAGAGCTAGGGGTTAATCCTTTTGGCTTATCAATTGATTACTCTATGGGAATATATGTTGTAATTCCATTATGATGGTATAGGAGGATAAAACCTAAAAATTTGGTTCGATAAGGATATTTTGTATACTAAACTTTTGTGATCACCAAATGATCAACAAGGAAAAAGGGTTAGTACTCTATTTATGAATGTTTATTCTTACTTGGCAGAGAAGAATTTGCAAGTCTTAAGAAGTCTTGAAAATAGTATCCTCTTGTACTTTTAATGTCATTAGGAGAATACTTTGCTCTAGGGATGTTCAAAGAGAATGGATTTTCCCTACATCAACTTAGAATAAAAACACTTGTTTATATTTGACTCTATATAGTTCAATATGCAAAAGGAGAAGAACTTTAAACATGATTTCAAATGAATAACAAATGGGACTAGACTGTCAACCAGTTACAGTCCAACTAATCTTGGGAGAAGCTTAGACTTGGAGTTGAACCATTTGGCATTATTGTTAGGCTTATTTGGAAATGACCTTTAGGTCAAAAGAAGACTAAAGGAAAGTTGTTTACTTAAACTTTATTCTTGATATTCCATTATCATGGAGAAGGAAATACAAAACCCTAGAGTGACCCAGTAGGGTAAGGTTATAAAATATACCTTTTGGGATTACAACTTGTTTTAGTTGATTATGTATGGGTCGACAAAGAAGGTCGAGTACCCTAAATAATAATGTTCATTTTAAATACTTGTGCAAAGGAAGACGTGTCCTTATCGATAATTTTTATCTTTGGTTCGATAACCTATTAGATTGTTTACGAATTGACTTAAGTTTAATTAAGTGTCAATAAGTCATGGAACCTAGGTTATGCAAGGAAACAAAGAGATATCCTTGTATAAAAGTAAATCCATGAGATCTATGGACTAACGATAGTTCTTATGAAATTCACCTAAGTCTGAAAGACTAGGTTCAAATGAGTTAGGCAAAACTCATCAATTGAATCTAAATTTAACCTAGATATGGTAATTATTATATTAAGACATTGAGATCATTATTTAGATCGTGATTGAAGGGTCAAGTGCCCTGACTATGTGTAATTATTCTTACTTGCAAGAAGTGATTTAGATCCCTGGACTATATTTCTTAACCTAGGTAAGGTTATCATCTTAGTCGTAATTAATCTATCTATATTTATTATGATACAATAAGTCATGGACCTCAGGATTTGTGATGATGCAATGAGAGTCCTCATAAAGAAAGAAAATTGAACAGGTCTATGGATTATAGACAGTGAAAGAAAACATGTATGGGTCGAGAAGACTAAATTGTTCAAACATCATAACTTCTTAAGTTAAACATAGATGACCAAGTCGAACTGTAGGAATATGATAGTATCCAAGTCAAGTTGGGGTGGGTGAACATTATGACATTGTTCATTACGAACGTCAATTTATATTGAAAACTATGGCCATAGTAATGCATATGTCTCTGCATGCATTGTCGGTTCACTGTATCTGGATTGCACATCCTATCGGGAATCATACTTAGCTAGAGGGTATCTAGGGTTGTATGATAGATAGAGTTGTGTAAGATACAACACTATGTACTCGGAAAGGCAAATTACCACCGGTCACCTTGGTCTATACTTCTCGTGAAGGGTAGGGCCACTTCCGGTTAGGAAGGAGTGCGGGAGACCGACGGTCTGTGGTTGGAGGTAAATCACTGGAAAGATACTCTCTCTAGCAAAAGACATGCCAAGGCTTGCGATAAAGATGTCAGATTTTCGGATGTAGTATATCTTCGAGACTTGTGTTTTTGGAGACTAAGTAAAACATTATCTGATTCAAGTATTTATAATTGATTTATTTTTGTAAACATTGTACTTGAGAAAGACAATAAGGTTGATTGTACTTGTAATGAGATATCTTGTAATTGTAGTTACTCGACTATATGTTGAATAAAAGAAAAATTTTCTCTATCTCATATTCACCTTGTAAATTTACTTTATGGTGAATTTTTGGTTTTTACTATGTTTCTAGAACATGGATGTTACAATCGGGCTGTCCAAGTTGACCATCACTATTAGGAATACTATTGTGCTCATTCCCTTGTGACTTAGTGGGCAAACTAGGATGTTGGGCATCTTGATGTGCCTCTCTAGACCTAGTCCTACTTCCCCTAGGGCCAATTCATTTGCAAAAATTCATTTACAAAAATTGGACATCGTATGCCTAAGTTATGCCCATTTTTTGAAAACTGCTCCTTTAGGCTTTGAAGACAAAAAATAAGCCCCCCTTGCTAAGGGTCTGGTCACATGGGTGACCTAGGGCTAGAGATCTGGGGGCTGACAGCCTAATTAGGGCTCCTGACCATTGATAGGACCAAGGCCTAGCTGTTGAGGTGCTAAACTCTTGAGCGGTGGTGTGAAGGTTGATATAGGGCAGTCGGTGGCATTTTTGGAGGCGGTATCGTTGATATTGGTGGCACCTACAAAGGGACTACAAGGACCAAGGTTTTAGGGCCCAAGAGCCTAATTTATGGGTTGGTTGGGTCAAATTTTGGGCTTACCAAATCATATGAATGGGCTGTATAGGATTCATACGGCTCCAGAAGTTTAAAAAATGCTTCTGAAAATCTTGAGGTCTTTTTTAATGATTTGATAGGCGTTTTTAAGGTTTTTGGCCCTTCTAAGCATGATGGTAGGGTCAATTTTGGCCCAAAATGCTCTGAAATTGCTACTACCCTCCAGATCTGGAAAAAAACTCTTGTTTCAAACCCTCACAACTCTAGCCTCTGGTGGTCAAATCAAGCCAAACAAAGGGCTAATCTAACTTTTCCAGCTGCTTTAGATCTAATGAAAAGGTTGATTTTACTCAAAAAAGCACCCTGCAAAAAATGCTTTCTCAAATTTTTCCCAGATCTGAGAAGAGGCTTGTATATATGGAGCTCTGATACCATGTGAGAGTCCCCAGTGGACTCAAGAGACCAGGATCACTTGCAAAACCTAAAAGTAGCCTTCTACAGGGAAAAAGCACACAGGAGAGTAATTTGTAAAATATGGATGCAATTAATGAATTGTAATAATGAATTACATGTGATAACTTGCTTTTATGTGAGCAAGATGATAAAACCTAAAATGACTTAAAATAGCCTAAGTAAATGCAATAAAGTGTAATTAATGAATTACTTACACCAATAGCACATAGATGAAACTAATATGACTAAGATTGAGATTATGACTAATGCAACTATGATTGAATGCTCATGGATGCTAATGCTTGATGTCAAGACTTTATTCTCTTAATAAACTAGGAGATGTCCTTATATACATAGATGCTCAATTCATAAGTTTTAGTGCATGGGCCATTAGATTAGTGGTCATACCAAAAAGGTTAGCTCAAGAGTAGGAAAATTAAATTTTGAAATAGGTGGACTATGCCATATTGTGTAGTCTAGTCTGAGGTTTGGTTCATGTTATGTGTTATAGTCTTAGATGGGAAAATGCTCATAATAGCTATTTGGATGAGTGTGATTTCTATGTAATTATTAGAAGTGGCATGTAGCTTATAGGGTCTATGATAAGAGTCAATTAGTGCATCAAATAAATAATATTGAATGCTTAGGTTATACATTTATGACATCTATAGAGAGTGGCCTAAAACTAAGGGTGTAAAAGAGAAGGATATGCATTTCTATCCTTTACATATGTATGAATTTATATTTTTATATACATAATCTCTTTCTAGGCTTGCACAAAGAGGATATTTGACATTCAAAGCTAAGTGTTCAAGCCTTATTGATATAATACATTTTAATTAGATCTTGGAAAGATAATCTTAACTAATTTTAGGACATGATAAAGGAAATGTCACAACATATATGGCATCTAGGTTTTTATATCTATAATGGTGAAATTTACATACCCATGCCATTTTCCAAATAGTTTTATGCCTATTTTGAGGTAATGTTTTTATACATGTATATAGTGATAAATGGCATGATCTTATACATTTACACACACATCCCTATACACTAAGCCCCACCCTATCCATTTACACACAATCTCTTATGCATTCACCTTATTCACTTGCATATCATGCATATCTATGTACCTACCTCTATTTAGCTATTTACCACCTAGATTTGATTGATACCCCATTCCAAGACATGCCTATGGTCACAAGGGTGACCTCAAGGTCATGAACTTTTCTCTATCCAATTTACAATTTAAAATTCAAATTTGATCAATTGACCCCCTTCATCCCTCTACCTTCAGCTGAATAAGCACACATTTGATGCAACTTGATGTGATGTGCTAGTATTTAAAGAAATTCAATGTCTTCATTCAGATAATAAATCAAGTGTTCATCTCTTGATCAAGAATTCTAGAATATTGGAGTAATCAATAGCAACAAACTTTAATTTGGTGCAATAAAAAAGATTAAAGAATCTGCATACTTAGGCACTTGCTTGTTATTTTTAATATTGTTCAATTTTTAGGGATTGATATAGGTGAAATCTTCTTGTGGCATAATGAAAATCCTTTAACGTATTATTAAATATTGTCAAGTTCCTAGACATTCAAGAAGAACAAAACATAAGGTTGCATATCAAGTGAAGTTACAGAGAAGAACACTACTGATCACCATGATGAATCTAGAGCCTAAGAATAAATCTACAACTATAAATTTGGCTCAAACCTATGAATGTATCCTCTGATAGAGTAGAGATCCTACACAAACTTGTAGGTGGTTTATTGATAGAAAGGTAGTGTTTCCAAGTCTGATATCAGACATATTCTAAAATCTTATTCATTTGGTCTTCATTCTTCAAATATCAAATTAAATATCATTATTCTCCATCTAATTCAATTTCTAAAATATAAGTATCAATTTACCAATTTCTCATTATTATGTGCATTTATTTAATTAACCTCTCTTAAATTTTCATGATTAAGCATCCACCACCTTCTAAGAAGATTATGTAAATGCATTTATAAGGAATGCATCTTACTCAAATTCAGTGGATATTTTTTAGTTTAATTCACTATTCCTTAGCTTTATGGATTAGATGGCTTCTTTTTATAATTAAAATCATCTTCTTTGTAATATGTAAAAGGTTCTTGTGATTACAAAAATTCATGCGAACGTGAAATCAAACATGAAGCAATATCAAAGATATTGTAGAAATACAAACTTTAATTTCTAAAAAAATTTGAAAAACCAAAATGTTGGTACAACTTTATAAGCACCAACTAAACCAACCAAACTAATAGTTGGACTTGATAAACTTTCTTAGTTGGCACTACTCTTACAAACAAGTATTTTAGCATGAAACAACATTGCATCATAACTTATTCTTAGATGCACATAATAGCACAAAAAAATACTAAATAGTACAAGAAGACTTCATATAACTCTTATTGTCTTTATGAGTGACTATTATTTTAGACCAAGGCCTTTGCGAGTAGGGCCAACGAATAAATCTTTAGATTTTATCATGCCAGGAATGCGGCCACAGAATGTTCCAAAGGGGAATTGCCCCATTGCTATGTTTCTTCCCAAGGTCACAATGGCCATATCTGGACTTGCTTTGTAGGTACCCAATTTACTCTGCTTGGGATTTTTTGATAGCTTCTTGATGTTTTCTGCAATCACTTGGGCATGCTTTTGTGCACACATTCCTTGCTTCAATTCCTGAACAATCACGCCAATTTGTAAAGTTACAATTTGTTAGAGAAATCCAACGCCCCAATTAATGCTAACAACTAGCTAAAGAGGAAATTCTAAAAGGATAATTAGAAGTCAATACAAATACAAATTTGTACATTTTACAGATTTTGGACTAAATCATTCTTGAAATATCATACACAATCTGGTTAAAAAGTAGGAATGATGGAAAATAATAATGAAATTATAAAGATTTATGTTTTAAAAAATTATTTAGTGTTGTTAATTGATTATAGTTAAATTGATAGATGGTACAATTAAGGCAACCCATCTACTAAAATTTGAACCCCACTATGTGAAGGTGAAATGCAAAAGAATGAAAGATAATCTAGTATTTGTAACTTGACTAAGAATAATATAATTCAAATCAAATTTTGATAGATGGAGTTGCTCTTAATTGCTACATAGTTTCCAATTTTTAAATGGAAAAAGTTATTATTGTCAATTGAAACTAGACCTCCCTACTCTCAAAGTTATAGTTTATTAATCTTTCTATCACCTTATGCACACCTAAAAATGATAAATTAAAAACTACATACCAATTAGGACAGGATAAAAAATAGATTTTCACATACCTTGACATTAATAACATCTCCAGCTGCAAACACATTAGTTGTTCCTTCAACTCGTAGGGAGCTATCCACCTTAACCTGGCCTCGTCCATCCACAGCATTTCCAAACACTGAATCCTTCATCCAGGAGGATCCTAACCTCTTGCCAATGCACACAAAATGACAATCTGCATGGATGGTCTTTCCACTACTTGTGGTAAAGCTTGTTGTGGTCTCGGTAATGCTATTAAGATCAATGCGCTCATTGAAGTGCACCTCCACCTTCTTTTTCTTCAAGAAGGCCAAAGTCTTTTTAGAGGCCTTTTCTCCCACAAATTCAAGAAGCCTAGAACCAGCATGCAAAAGGATAACCTTTTTCTGTGGAAAGTCCACTGCTATCTCCCCAGCTAGCTCCACTCCAGTGGGTCCTCCTCCAATTATCAAAATTGTTTTGGCTTCCTTAATCTTCTTGTTGTCTGAAAAATACAAACATAAAAAATACGTTATTAACTTTCATATAATCTCTTTACCCAAAAAAAAATTAACTATTTATATTAGTTGCAATTAATCATTTCTAATAGACACTATAAATTACTTTTTATTTCTCTCAACCAATAAGTCTTCTTTGAATTTTATAAAATCATATTAAAAGATTAATGGATCTATTTTTTATTCAGCCACTAACCTCACATTTCAAATTTAAAAAGTTACAAAACATTTTAATAAACACAGTCAACCCTGTGAATGACTCAGCAAGTTTAAGGAGTAGAAATATATAAGTTTTCATTATTCTATTATTTTTAACCTACATAAATAATATATATCTTGACTGTTTTTATTAATTCAAAAATTTGATATTTAACTAATTTTAGCCTACTAAATTTGACGGTTGACTCTGTCGAGCAGCAATTTCTTTTCGACAATTATTTGATAAAAATATTAAATTATATTTTATTTTATATTAAATATGTATATAATTATATAGAAATTTTAAGTGCTTATGTAAAATCTCCTTTTTATGTGATACGCTCTTGTTAGAGTTTTAATTATATTTTATAAAAAAAATATATAAATACAGTTATACGGTTATCGAATTTAAATCACCGGAAAAATAAGAGGAATGGTAAAACAGAACATATGAACAGTCTGTATGTTATTTGTTATTTTGAAGATTTACAGAAAAAACTGAAGATTTACAACATATTTAAAAGACATCAAATTTTCATTCACGGTTCATAATATTTCAAATTGAGTAGTTCATAATATTTAATAAACACAATCAACCCTGTGAATGACTCAGCAAGTTTAAGGAGTAAAAATATATAAGTTTTTATTATTCTATTATTTTTAACCTACATAAATAATATAAATCTCTATTGTTTTTATTAATTCAAAAGTTTGATATTTAACTAATTTTTAGCCTCCCAAATTTGACGGTTGACTTTGTCGACTAGCAATTTCTTTTCGACAATTATTTGATAAAAATATTAAATATATTTTATTTTATATTAAATATGTATATAATTATATAGAAATTTTAAGTGTTTATGTAAAATCTCCTTTGTGATACACTTTTCTTAGGGTTTTAATTATATTTTATGATAAAAACTATAAATACAGTTATACTGCCATCAAATTTAAGCCACTCTAAAAATAAGAGGAATGGTAAAACAGAACATATGAACAGTCTGTATGTTATTTGTTATTTTAAAGATTTACAGAAAAATTGAAGATTTACAACATATTCAAAAGACATCAAATTTTCACAGTTCATAATATTTCAAATTGAGTATTTCATAATATTTCAAATTGAGTGTTTCAGGATAAATTTTCTGTCAACATTTTGAATCACAGAATGTGATCGGAAAAATATAGTTTTTCTGTCAACATTTCGAATCAAAGATTACACAATCAAACCTTAAAACACTCAAAGATTACACAATTAAACCCTATAACACTCAATTTGCTTTAAGTGCAAACACAGTTAAGATTGAAGGTGAAGGTGTACCTGCTTGAAATTGCCTGAGTCTCTCTCCTCTAGTGCGAGGGCCATCATAGGCAGTGCCAGTGGCAAGCACCAGATAATCAAACTTCACTCTTTCTCCCGACGCAGTCACTACGGTCTCCTCTGTAGCATTTGTTACTGCAGACGTTATAAGCTTTGCCTTCTTCAAATACTCGTTGTGCAGAAACACAGATCTTTCTGCAAAGCTTGGCTCTACCATGCACCTCAATTTCGTCCATGGGATCTCAAAATAGTCCTTCCTGTTATATATTCATCAATATAATAAGCTTAACCTGTATATATACATATTTATTTTGTTTCAATCAAATAAAATAGCTCTGCTGTGATTAAAAGGAAATAAAAACATACGGATCAATTAGTGTAACATCTGCGTGGTTTTCCAACGCCTTCACAGCGGTGGCGCCTGCAATTCCACCTCCCACAACAACCACGCGCTTCTTCTGCACTGATGCCATGATAGACAGATACTCACTGTGTATACTTCTTAGAACGTTGTTTAGCGTATACTGCGCCTGTAATTAATAAAGCGATGCATTGTTGTGAATGAGAATAGGGCTTAAATAATGCCTGCTAGGTCGGAAGATTAGGAATTCGTTGTTGTTTAGCGTATACCAAGTTATCAGCCGTCATGTGACCACGACTTTGAATACTCGGCCTTGGTCGCCAAAATGAAGTTGCCAGCCAGCTGCGAAAAAAAAATATATATATATTTTTTAAAATTTGGAATGGAATACACTTTTGTTTTTTCGTTTAAAAGCTTTTGGGAAATTTTAACTCCTTCCGCCTACAATGGTAGGAACTTTTTAGACTAACCTCCTATTTATACATATTTTGGAGAATTTACCTAAAATGGTCTAATTCTTGTAGATTAACTTTTCACTTATATAGGGCTTGTATTTCGTGGAGAGTTAAGATTGTTATTGCTTAAAGAAGAACTAACTCTCATCAACTCAGATGTGAAACAGGGCGGTGGAAGAAAGGATGTGTATTTTCTACATTGTCGGGTAGCGGAATCGGAAAAACACTTTATTATGGAGTGTGAGGCTTTCAAGGACATCAGGGACAAGTATACAAGTAGTTTGACAACGCTTTCTTGGCATAGTTTATTCAGTGAAGAGAATGTTGTGAAGTTTGGGGGGCTCATCCTCACTTCGAACAAGAAAATGATTAAAGTGCAGAAGACGACCAACAAAGCTGGTGGTCCCATAGGCTATTTTTAGCCTCGTGGACTTTAAAAGCTATTCATTCATTCATACAAATATTTTCATATTTTGGAGAATTTTAACCATTTTTTAAGTCTAAAATGGTAGAATTCTTGTAGATAAACCTCCACTAGACCATGCCAAATAAGGTGACTTACGTTGGTGGCTCCTTTCTTAATAGAGCCTTTGTCAAATTCGACCTTTTTTATTTGTTATTAATCAATTGTTTTTTAGTTTAAGTTAGCATAGCATTAGAACTTCAATACCTCCTCTCTCTTCAAAACTATTATAACGCTATGTGTCTCTAAAGTTAAATATATAATTTTAAGAAGCGGTCTATCAAAAATAAATTACAATTGGGTTGAAATTGCTACCTATATTTGACACCAATATTCCATTTTAACTAACTAATATTAGGGTGGAGGTACCTATAGTACTGTGATTAGTACTCCCTTGTAATTTTTTCTTATATATATATTTTTATATAGTTTAACGCGTGGAAAATGGGGGGTATTACCTCCCCCGTATACAAACGCAAGAAGAGAAACGAATATTTTGCAGTGCGGTGGTGGTTGTCTAAACGCTTGGAATCTTTCCCACCTCACCGGTGTATCTGGATTCTTCTTTCTTGACTTTCATCTTCTTTTATAAATATTAAATTGTTCCCACTTTACTTCGTTATTGCGCTCACATGGCTAAAGTCAAAGTCATTGCGTACCATTATTATCTACAGAAGATTCTAGACTCCTCCTTGTTTGAAATTTTCCGTGTGAAACCAAGAATATATGTCGATTGTTATTTTTAGGTTGGTTTTTTTTGGGGGGTTGTAAAAGCCCTTTTCTAGCTTTTGCTTTAGGTAGATAACTCATGGGGGAATTCCACCACCATATTGAATTGGTCTTAAAAGTCCCCTTGGATTTTTCAGATTCACGGGGCCTTCATTTTTAAAATACTAAATTATATAATATTATTATAAAAAGTAATATGGTTGAAATAATAATAGGGTTGAATTTGTAGACTTTAAGGCAAGTAATAAAGGTATATAGGGATTTATAGAAAAAGTTAAAAAATGCTCAAAGACAAGAGAGTGGATCAATGTGTAACCATTCCCAATTGAGAGCTAGAGGAAATATTACACATGCCAAAAAAGAGGATACAATATGGAGCCTAGACATTCCTTAAGCCCTAGGCCACCATTGCACCAACATCCATCCAATCAAATTGAAGGCCCATCACCACCCCAATAATGCCACCACCCCAACAATCCAAACCACCATACTCAGCTGCAACATGTCATATAGAGAAGGGAACAGGGGGGCAGACAAGGTGGGAGGAAGGAGCCACTTTCATGCATTGAGCACAAAAGAATACCATCCACAATTGATGGTAGGGAGAAGGGGGAAGGAAGCCTAGACCAAACAACCATACTTGTGTGTTATGCACAAAATTTTCATTATATTGGCAAAATATGCCCAAATAGTAGCCATTTCCACCAGCTGATCAGAAACTACATCAATTTCCCCTTTTAATTTTCCCATGGCCTCATGAATGAAAGGTGGGTTTTGCATTTATTGGAAACCTTGGTCTCAGCTAAAACATCTTCTAAGAGCTATGTACAAACCCTAGCATAGCCAAGGAGAGAATCCAATCATGGACAACTTCCTTTGGGACCAAAGCATCAATCTTGGATATGAAATATGCTGGTATGAAACGTTGTGAACTTAGTGTGTCATTGTTTACTAAGCCATCTAGACCCAACATGCCTTTCATCATTTGTAGGACACATGAGGAGAGTTGAGAAAAAATTGACTTCAAGTAATAGTCCAAAACTACACTACCCCAATGGGGGTTCCTGCTTCCACAAGACATTGCAAGAATAGACTAGAGAAAAAGCACAAAGAGTTTTGAGTAGAAGAAAACCAAAGATAAGGACCATAAATGGAATAACATTCAACAAATGCTAAAGACATATATAGGCAATGATAAATTTGTTATTACAATTGACACATGCATGGGGACAATGTCACCAACCTTCATAATGAATGCATATGAACACTAGAATTTTAGCTAATCTTTCCAACCTTAAATAAAAACATTACAAAGAAAAATGACCTCTACAACTATTAGGTCAAGAGGTTTGATACGATTAGATAATGCATCCTAGCCCAAGCATCCATTGGACCACTTATTTCTAAAGAGAGTGGTGAGAGATCAATCCCCTTGTTTGCAAGGAAATATGCCACCTTATTGCATTCACGAAAGTAGTGAGTAAAGAAGACATCTCTCATGTCTTTGTGAATATTTAAGGCCTCTTCCAACAAAGCCTTAAACTTCTAGCACCTTGCAAACTTCTTGTCCAAACCTAACACAACTAACATTGAATCCCCTTTGACAATCAATTTTTGACAATTGAGAGAGGAAACCAAGTTGAACCCTTTCCACTACTTCCCATTCTCCCTCATTATTTGATTTGTGACCAAGATAGAAGGGGGCCCCTTTTGAAAGAAAGTCGATAGTGGGGGGAGGGGGTGGGCAAAGTGCAAGGGGGAGGAAGGAGCCCCCTTGATGCATTGAGCACATAAGAACACCATCCACCATTGTTGGTAGGGAGAAAGGGGAAGCCAAGACCAAATATCCATATTTGTGTGTTATGCACAATTTTTTCTTTATAGCAGCAAAATCTATCTAGATAGCAAACATTTCCACTAACTAATTAGAGACCACATTATTTTCCCCTTTCAATTTTCCTAAGTCCTCATGAATGAAGGGGTAGGTTCTACATTTATTGGAAACCTCAACCTTTGCTAGAACATCTTCCTAGAGCTCCATAAACCTTGGCATAACCAAGGAGAGAATCCAATTGTGGATGACTACCTCTTAGACCAAAGCATCAATCTTAGATATGAAATATGCTTCTATATAATGTTTTTGATAAAGTAAGCGTCATAAAAGGGTGTTAATCCCATTACACATCAAACATAAAGGCACGCCATAGTTCCATCAAAGAGATACAAACACGAGCAAAAAGAAATATCCAAAAAACCACAGACCAAAACACAGAGGACCGACAATAGACAAACAATAGAAAGCACAAAAAAATCCCCAAAGGCTAATTGAACAACTGCTTCCAATCTTCGGTCAGGAACTAGTAAAGATCAATTTCCATTGGGTCAACTTACATCTTTAGCTATGGGGTAGCTCCTACCAAATCACCAAATCAAGTTTCCAAGCTTGTAAATTATTGTAGTCATTAGCATCTCATTGTTGGCCTAGCCTATCCCTCTTTCATAGATGGCTCCTTAATAACCCTTGTTGTTGTTGGGCCATTTTCCCAATTTCCAATTCCTTGTTGCCAAGGTATCCATTTCTAGTTTCTAACATGGGTCATTGCCACACTTCTAACCTTAGATTTTCTTAGGGAGAAGGTCTTCGTAGATCTCTTCTATCAAAAATAAAAGGTTAAGATCAAGCTTGTTTCCATGTAGTTATCAGATGTAAATTTCCAATTTATTCTTAGAGATTATGTTTTTTTTATTGTCTACAATTGTTAGATTCTAATGATGACAAATGCTATTTCCTTTATCTTATGTTTAGCCTAGTTTGATTTGTTGGCATACAATGACTAATCTCCTTGGGTGCTTTGTAGGAATAGGTACAAGAGACAAAGTAAGAAGGAAGATCAAAGTTGAAGACCATCATCTCTCCTTTTGATAGCTAGTATCCTTTATATTTTATGATTCATGTTATTGTGTTCTTCCTTTAATATACTTCTTCCTATATATCCCATCATAAGTTTACTAAAATAAGGGCAAAATGTAATAATAGAATTGGCATACACTGTAACTTCCTTATTGTGTTTTTGTGTTCATTTTACCCCTATCATATTTACAAATTGTGAATCTTGTGTTGTTTTTACCCCTTTTTCCTAGCCTATGTCACCCTCGCCATCCATATCCCCTTTCCTAGGTGTTCTATTTCATTTAATTTTTATCCCCATCCCATGTCTAACCCTACCTTTAATTTTACTTTATCTTATCCCCCTTTACTCCCTTGTCAAACCATAAAATGATGTGCCTAGCACCATCCTATGTGAAAACTCCATATTTATCCATCCTAAATCCTACTATAATGAGCTTAAAATGAATGAAACCACCCACCAATAGATGGCCCCCTTTAAGCTTAAGGAGCTTAATTTTTGTACGGATAATGCCCATAGTTTGCCACCTAATAGGATGGCCTTGACTTTTCATCCTCCTACTACAATCTTCAAATGAAAGATAATTAATTGCTAGGGCTTCCCATCTACTATGTTTTTGTCTTCAAATTCCCTAAGGAAGCTCCTTAAAATATACCAACTTTGCCTCATATTTACATAGAAAAAGAGAAAATTTGAGTTTCTCGCATGGTTTTAACTATTTTTTCTCATAGACAATACCCAAACATTGCTTCAAAAGTTTTAGGGGTGAGATAAATATGCCCCCAAAGTTTCATTTTTTAAAATTTTCCCATTAGACAATGTTGCAACGGGATCTATGATAGTAGGTGGCTGATTTCTAAAGATTTCAATAGGCATTCCTTCTCAAAAAAGTGCACTTGTAGGTCAATTTCAGAGAGTTATATAGAGTTTCAAAGAAAGTTCCAAAAGTAAAGTACCCCTCAAATTAGATGAAGAACCCCTCACAGAAGTTTTAAAAGGCAATTTGACAAGGTTAAGTTCCTCTACATGACTCCCTATTGAGGTGCTCAGGATGTGTAGGTTTTGTAGATAGTGCTTGATTCTCATGACATAGTAGCTAGGTAATAGATAGCACATAGTAAGTGTAGATTCTATAATTATAATCTATCTTGTGAGCTGGCTCATAATGCCTCCAAGAGGTCAAGGTTGCCTAGTAGGGCACCATTTATTGCTTTCAGGCCCAAAACTAATGATTTTTTAGTCTAGTTTTTTTGTTAGAGGTATTTATTAGTCCTAGAGACCATCCATACTAAAAATTTGGTTATTTCATCTCACTTTTTCTAATAAATTAGGAACACTAGGTTTACTATTCATTTTCATGCTTTCATTGTAGATTACCTAGGACTTAAAATATTTTTGGATGCTTCCTTATGGTGTTACCGTGCTAATCCCTATCACTTTCAAATCTCTACTATTTCATTTACTAGTTGAAATGTTTCCATCTCTTCAACTTGCTCACTCTTTGTCAATCATGTTTATTAGGACCCCTTGAGTTTTACTACAAATTACATGCCTTTTGTTGGTCCTTAGTAGATGAACACTTTTGAGAAGCTAGGACACTCTATTAGAAATCTCCCTAGAAAATTTCTAATCTCCACAATGGTCAAGGCCACCTCCCTAGACAATGTTGTCATGGTGGCTATTGGGATTGGTAAATACTACGAGGTAGGTTATTTTGTATAGGGTAGCCTTATCATTTGGATCTAGTAGCTCCCAAATTTCATAGGTCACATCAAGAGACGATTCTAAACAATTTTTATTTAGACCACTTCATCTCAAAGGTGCATCTAAACCCACTAATTCATTGTTCTTTGTTTCTTATACTTAGTCAAATTGCTAATTGTTGGTTTCCAAGTCTTGCATGTCCTAAGTTAGCATAGTTTGTTCAAAATTTAGTCTAGTTGGTAGTCTCATCTCTTGTGGTTGTAAATTATGGTTAGGCTAGTTGGAGATAGCCATATGTAACTTTAATTTGTACTTTATATGCACACACTATAGCCATGCACAAATTCAACCTTTTGCATGTAATGTGTTAGTGAAACATAGATTTTGATAAAGTTCTTGATGAACTTTTGGTAGAAGCTTGCACACCCATGTAAACTTCTAATCTCCATAGAAACCAGTCAATAATTATCCTCTTCATATTTATAACAACATTTCGGATCACACTGTGTGATCCATCATTGTTATCCTCTTTTTGATGATGGATCATATAGTTTGATGAAAAAACACTACATAAGTAAAATACACACTCACACTATTATAAACTATAGAAATATCATCTCTAACCTAAGGAAACATTCTAATCTATCATTATATGAAAGTATTTGTCTAGATGGGAGGTTTGTTTACAAAAATTCCACCATTTTAGGTGAAAGGGGTTAAAATTTCCCAAAATCTTTGAAACGAAAGAAAGGAAACAAGATAGAAAAACAAAAGTGGACCTATTCCATTTCAAATTAAGAAAATATTTAATATGTTTTTCACAGCTGGCTGGCAACTTCCAGTTGGCGACCAAGGCGAGTATTCAAAGTCATGGTCAGACGACGGCTGAAAACACGAGCCCACCGCTCTACGCGCAATCTTCCGACCTGGCAAACTTTATTACATTATTTAAGCCCTATTCTCATTCACAACAACGCATCCCTTCTTCATTACAGGCATATATACACTAAATAGCGGTCTAAGAAGTATACACAGTGAGTATCTGTCTATCATGGCATCAGTACAGAAGAAGCGCGTGGTTGTTGTGGGAGGTGGAATTGCAGGCGCCACTGCTGTGAAGGCGTTGGAAAACCACGCAGATGTTACGCTAATTGATCCGTATGCTTTTATTTCCTTTTAATCACAGCAGAGGTATTTTATTTGATTGAAACAAAACAAACATGTATATATACAGCTTAAGCTTATTATATTGATGAATATATAACAGGAAGGAGTATTTTGAGATCCCATGGACGAAGTTGAGGTGCATGGTAGAGCCAAGCTTTGCAGAGAGATCTGTGTTTCTGCACAACGAGTATTTGAAGAAGGCAAAGCTTATAACGTCTGCAGTAACAAATGCTACAGAGGAGGCCGTGGTCACTGCCTCGGGAGAAAGAGTGAAGTTTGATTATCTGGTGCTTGCCACTGGCACTGCTTATGATGGTCCTCGCACTAAAGCAGACAGACTCAGACAATTTCAAGCAGGTACACCTTCACCTTCAATGTTAACTGTGTTTGCACTTAAAAAGTGTGTATCAATAAGTATGTTGTTTTGCAAATTAAGTGTT
Organism: Cunninghamia lanceolata; assembly: GCA_027924645.1. Taxonomy (NCBI): domain Eukaryota; kingdom Viridiplantae; phylum Streptophyta; class Pinopsida; order Cupressales; family Cupressaceae; genus Cunninghamia; species Cunninghamia lanceolata. The sequence continues at coordinate 7,266,780 of BSBN01001344.1, read as the reverse complement.
TCAGGATTTAACTGTGTAAGATTGTTCCGAAAATTTATTATATAATAGATTTATTGTACGTTTTAGATTTCTATATTGAATCATCTTTATGGAAATGGAGAGTGAAGTTGACAATCTATTCTTTTTCCTTAAGATAGTTTAATAGAACATATATCAAGTGAATGAATTAGAGTTTATGTTTGTACTGTTTTCAGACAACAAGAAGATTAAGGAATCCAAAACAATTTTGATAATTGGGGGAGGACCCACTGGAGTGGAGCTGGCTGGAGAGATAGCAGTGGACTTTCCACAGAAAAAGGTTATCCTTTTGCATGCTGGTTCCAGGCTTCTTGAATTTGTGGGAGAAAAGGCCTCTAAAAAGACATTGGCATTCTTGAAGAAAAAGAATGTGGAGGTACACTTCAATGAGCGCATTGATCTTAACAGCATTAATGAGACCACAACAAACTTTACCACAAGCAGTGGAAAGACCATCCATGCAGATTGCCATTTTGTCTGCATTGGCAAAAGGTTAGGATCCTCTTGGATGAAGGATTCCGTGTTTGGAAATGCTGTGGATGGACGAGGCCAAGTTAAGGTGGATAGCTCCCTGCGAGTTGAGGGAACAACTAATGTGTTTGCAGCTGGAGATGTTATCAATGTCAAGGTATGTGGAAATTCTATTATTTATCCTCTCCTAATTTATCATTTTTAGGTGTGCATAAAGTGATAAAAGAGATTAATACACTGTAACTTTGAGAGTAGGGAGGTCTAGTTTCATTTGGTACCAATTACTTTTACCCTTTAAAAATCGGAAACTATGTATCAATTAAGAATAGGTCCATCTTTGAGAATTTGATTTGCATTATATTATTCTTATACATGTTCCAAATACTAGATTACCTTTCATTCATCTTCATTTCACCTTCACGTACGGGGCTTGTATTTTGGTAGATGGGTTTCCAATGCCTTAACTGCATCATCTATCAACTTAAATACAATCAATTAACAATTCACTAAATAATTTTTGAAAACATAAATTTTATAATTTTATTATAATTTTCCCTCATTCGTACTTTTCAATGAGATTATGTATGTCTGTTGAAGATGTTACATGTTACACAATCATGAAGTGTTTTATTACAAGAATGATTTAGTCCAAAATCTCTAAAATGTACAAAGTTTATATTTGTGTTTGAATTGAATTCTGCTGGTCCTTTTAGTTTTTTCTCTTTAGTTAGTTGTTGGCATTAGTTGGGATGCGGATTTCTCTAACCAATTTTAACTTTACAAATTGGTGTGGTGGTTTAGGAATTGAAGCAAGGAATGTGCGCACAGAAGCATGCCCAAGTGATTGCAGAGAACATCAAGAAGCTATCAAAAAATCCCAAGCAAAGTAAATTGAGTACCTACAAAGCAAGTCCGGATATGGCTATTGTGACTTTGGGAAGAAACATAGCAATGGGGCAATTCCCCTTTGGGACATTCTGCGGCCGCCTTCCTGGCATGATAAAATCCAAAGATTTATTCGTTGGTCCTACCCGCAAAGGCCTTGGTCTGAAATCATAATCATTCATAAGGACCATAAGACTTATATGGAGTCTTCTTGTACTACTAAGTATTTTTTGTGCTATTATGTGCATCTAGGAATAAGTTATGATGTCATGTTGTTTCATGCTGAAATACTCATTGTTTGTAAGGATAGTGTCAACTAAGAATGTTTATCGAGTCTAGATATAAATTTGGTTGTTTTAGTTGGTGCTTATAACTTAGTTGTACCAAATTTTTGTTTGTTTATTTGATTAGAACTTCAATTTTGTATTTCTACAATAGCTTTGGTAGTGCTTCATGTTTGATTTCATGTTCGCATGAATTTTTATAATCATAAGAACCTTTTTACATATTACAAAAAAGATGGTTTTAATTATCTAAAAGTAAGCCATCGAATCCATAAAGCTAAGGAACAATGAGTCAAACTCAAAAATATCCACCGAATTAAAGTAAGATGCATTCCTTATAAATGAACTTACATAATTTTCTTGGAAGGTGGTGGATGCCAAGTCATTTAAGAGTATTGGTTTGCACTTTGACTAGGTATCATGGATGTGTAAAAGTGAATAAATAAAAAGATTTGGGGGAATATGAAAATGAAAATTAACAAATTAATAGAGAAGATAAGATGATATCTATACTTGGGAAAACCCTTTTGAGTAAGAAACCCACAACCAAAAGTAAACCTTAATATATCCCTTCAAAATAAGGTTACAATAGATTGAGAAACTCCACTAATGTTTTAGCCCATTTGTTAATAGTTTAATAACATGTTGATACTTAGACCTAAACTAAAAGCCTACAAATCCCTACAATACAATCCAAATGATATCAAAACGCTATGCCAAGGGTTATATTTATAAAGTTTTGCCATCCTATAAACCACTTGTCATTTCAACAAAACCATGGGCTAATTTTGACACACCCTGAATGAGAAGTCAACAATCCCAAAATAGAATATAACACTATATAGTATAACATGGGACTCATAAATGCATTACAAGAAGATTCACTTCAACGCTTTAGTAAAGCCTAGATACTTTATAAGATTATTTATGTAAAAAAGGATTCACTGTATTTCTTTAGTTATGATTACAAGATTATTTCTATATACAAACTTAATGAACTCTTAAATGCATTACAAGAAGATTCACTTCAATGCTTTAATAATGGCTTGATACTTTATAAGATTTTTTAATGTAAAACCTCTCTCTCTCTCTCTCTCTCTCTCTCTCTCTCTCTCTCTCTCTCTCTCTCTCTCTCTCTCTCTCTCTCTCTCTCTCTCTCTCTCTATATATATATATATATATATATATATATATATATATATATATATATATATATATATATATCCCCCCCTTATGGATTGTTAAGGCCAATGCCATTTTAAGAGGAATCTAGATGATGGGAACATTTTTTGGTTGGGTGTGGTCCCAAGGTGGGCCTATGTAATGTTTGATTTGCACCACAACAAAGAATGGAAGATGTAGTGGATTTTTTTTATTTTTGTATACAATTGCTTCAACTTGTCCTAATGCACCATTTACAAACCTACTTCTACCCATAAATCGGAACTTGGCATAACTTGTTGGCCAACACACAAGAAATTTTTTGCTTCAAGTTGCTCATCCTTTGGATTTGGAGCATGATGTATCCCTTAGCTACTTTGCATTTTATGTTGCAATAGGAAATTATAATGATTGTAGCATACATTTATATTATATGCAATTAAACCAATTCATTTGTTGCAAAACAATTTATCAAGGGGGAAATAATTATTTATTCTTTAGAGGTAAGCGAAGAATTTGAACATGACATTATAAGCTCCTAGTCTAGAAGTGTTGGCTTTGCATTCCATAAATGTGAAAGTAGTGTACGAAAAGAAACCTATCTTGGTTCTTCTTTGTTTTTCCAAGAAATCATGTTCAATGTAACTATTATCTCGAAGCTTCCCCAAATTTTTGCCTCATACAATGCCCCAACATACATAGCAATGTCTTTCAATGGTACCAGTAGTTGAACTAAATCACCAAAGAGGATGAGTGATAGAGCACCAAATGGGATTTAATTATGATTGAGAAATGCTTCACACAATCAATTGTCAATGTGCTCCAATAACCTTGGCCTAATGAAACTCATTTCATCAATTAGAACATACTGATTGGAAAACATGTTCTCTTGGAATGTTGTTGTTGTGTTCCACTGTAGAGGATTCATCTTTTTTATTGGAATGTGAAGACCAAAATGCATGACGGTTGCATGTAATTTGAAAGTTGCTATGATAGTTGGTGTGAGAAATAATAATGGTGATATGCCATGTGGTGTTGTTATTGAAAGGGATGATCTTATGTTGGTTATCATGTATGATTTCCTCATACCACTAGTTCCTTGTACGATCATCCTAAGTGGTGGTTGCATTTTCATGGAAGAAGAGTGTGTTACAATTAAATCAAAGGTTTCACATTGTCCTTGATAGATAAATTGTTTGTTGTAGGGTGAGTTGTTCCAACATGTGAGAGCTAGTATGTTGAACGATTAGAATCTATAAAATCAATTGCTAAAACATGCAAGAATGGGTTGATGGTTGGTGGACCCCAATTGTGGTTATAGTCAATCTCATGTTGGCCAAGCATGTCAAGCTCATTTAGTTGAATAGGTAAACTTGGATACAATCCTTATAGGACCTACCATTCTTCAAGATTATTTTGGTGGATTGCATATTCTTTGTCACAAGGAGACTCATCATCAGTATCGGTAGATAACTTTGGAGGTGTACATGTTCAGATAATAAAATTTAAATTGACTTCATTTCATGTTGATGATATTTATAGTAAAGTTAAAATGAAATATAATGTAAATTATATTTCAACAAAATATAATGTCAATGAAGTAGAAATTTATTGTTATATATACTATATTTCATATAATTTTGAAATATATAAATATATTTCTAATATATTATAATATTAGAATAATTGCATATTTATATTAAATATATTTACTATTTATATATATTTGTTATCAAATTATAAATTTATTTTATATATGAAATTTATATTTTAACATTATATTCTATATAATATATATTTTCAAATATAAATAAAATTTTAAAAATATTTTTAAAATTATATTCTCTTAAAAAACAATATATATTATAAATTAAAATAATGATATATTATTTTATATTTATATTTAATAATATAAAATAAATAAAATATAATATACAATAATAAATATAAATAAAATATAGATTTTCTATAATATATTTAATATAGATAAACATTAGACATAATATATTTTTAATATAAATATATGGTTGTATATTATAGTATAATATTAAAATTCAATTTAGTAATTTATAATATATAAAATATAGTATCTAATAATAAATATAATTATATTATATATTTAATATATAAAATAAATATAATTTAATAATATAAAATATAAAATATAAAATATATATATTCTAAATATACTTCAACTACTCTCTTCTACGAAACTAATGGCACTTAATGTGGCTGACAAAATTTTACCATTATGCATGTATAGGCATATACATACGCCTATACAGGCATAATGGTTCTTTATTATGACAATTATTAAAGCAAAAATGGTTGACAAAATGTTACACTGTCAAAAGTATTTGGACGCAGGCAAAGATTATCCAGAACTACACAATCTCCACGTTGGACAATATAACATTAAATTAACATTAAATTCAATGTTGTTACATCCCCATTTGGGCATGCTTTTACTTTTCGCTTTTACATGGATAGAAGTAAATCTTTGAACAAGTATTTGTGTATATGAGTTAAAGATGCTTTGTTAATGAGACTTAATGCAATGCTTTGGAGACATTAATTTTATGGAAAAATAGTTTATGTAATTATGCTTATTTTGAATGATTAAAGTTAATAGCACCTTATGTAATGAATTGTTATTTTTTATGTTTGGAACACTGTTACAATGATCATGAGCTATATGTGAAAGTTTTAAGCAGAAAAACAAGTATCTGGGACTCTCCGAGAAACAAAGAGAGAAAGTATATTCGAGGGAGAAGAGCATAGACCATGGGTTACCGACTAGTATTTGCTAATTGAGTACACTGTGAATTAGATAGTGGACTCAAGTTAGTCGAGGTAAGTCTCATTTTTGGTCAAACCTGGGATTGACTCGACAGGATTGTCGATGTCTTTTAGATTCTATCTTTTGAGTTAGTTGTGTATCAACTTTGTCTTTTGTGATAAACAACGTTGTCAGATTAGAGCGTCAACCGTTTATGACTAACACAACTTTTCACTGTTTATGTCGTAAACGGTGGCGTATGCATCATCAAAATGTAGATGGAAAAATTATTATTAGCTAGCATCGCATGCTCTTTTATGGCAAGCCAGATCGACATGAAATATTGTGTTTTCATGAAGGGGAGATAAACTCGACCCTGTCACGTTTTACGTAAATCCTTCAACATATTTATCTTCCTAATCATAAATGAAGTTGTATATATAGTTAAGACTATTAATAATACCATGATTATTATTTTGTTTCAAAAGGATAACTAGCAGTTTATGAGAATGCCTATCGTGTCTATAATACTGATGTCAATCTATATTATCAACGCCCTATAAGAACTAGGGTAGTGGGTGTAGTGATGGCTATTAAACCTTGATAGGTGTGTCATAAAACTTAAGTCCTTAGTGAAGAAGTAGCCTATATTATACTTTGATTATTTAGTAACTTTTATTTTAAAACTAAGAATTGGGCATTATCTCTTTAGTTGATTGAATTCTTGATTAGCTGTCAGGTTGCATACACTTTTACCCATGATAGCCTAACCACCTTTCACGTCCCTTTTTAAGCTGAGTCACCCTCGAATATGGGAGGTTGTTGCAACCATCAGTGAGGTATTGTTAATGAATTTGGGTGGCAAGAGATAAAGACCAAAAAAAGAAAACCTGTCGCATGCATTTGTTTGGATAAAAGATGGTTATCCTCGAATTGAGGAGCCAAGAAAGTTGGCATAAACGTTTAAAAGCTGGGAGGGCTCGTTGGTTGAGAGCAGTGTATGGTATTTGGCAAGAAAGGTGATTCTTAGCTATTGGGACAATGAGTAGAGTGCTCAAAGACGAGCTTAAACTAACGTTGGATCTTCTTGAAGTGGTCTATAAACTAGGTTCTTTTCTCTATTTGAAGTGTTTTATAGTTTGCAAATTTAGTTTTGTATTCAAGTTACTTTCAATCTAAGAATCTATGTATTATCCTATAAGGCCGATGTCTTTGATTGACGAAAAGGCTGTAGTAAAAAAGTTTGAAATGATACCTTAGTTTCCAATTTTAGAATCTCAATATGATAATAGTCATGTTTTAGAATAGAAGGAAATCGTTGCCTTGAGATTACAATGGAGAATGGATAAAATCTTAATATCTATCATGATTTGTTTGCTTTGTATAATGATTTTATCTAAGTTTAGAGTCTTATCGATTGATAGGGAAACTTTGAATCTTGTCAATACCAAAGATGTTTTGGACTATTGATTGTTATTTTATCACCATATGACAAACATAGACAATGGCATATTTTGAGGGCACCTCTATAGGTTTTTATAAACGTATCCTTAATCTGTTTGTTCTTATATTTCAAAGGACTCTGTATATATATGTATATTTAAAATGTCTACACAACTATTTACAAATATCAAAATTCTTTTCCCCAAAAGTTGTAGAAAGAATTTAGGGAGTGACATCAAAGCAATATGCATATATCTACCTATAAAGGAACTCTTAAAACTTTAGACTAAGCTATATGATTTACCATCCTAGGTTGATGTATATAATCATATCTTTGAGTAAATTGCTGAGTCATTTCTATAGATGCTACGAGGGAGACAACATAATGTTTATTTTGACTGATACTAATAAGTTAGAAATCCAACTTGATCAGGAATAATACTATACATTTTGGCCAATTAGTCCTATGTACTCGGATGCCAAATCACTCGATTATCCTGTCATGCTAGGATAGGATAAGTTGGTAAATATTCAAAGTAAGTTAATGAGTATTATTATGCTGAAGAGCATTAAGTAACTTTGTATAAAAAGAAAACCCTAGGAATCTAAGGAACAAAGCCCAGTGATTATTCAGATAACCTATCTAGTCGAGGAGACTAAACCAATTAATGAGTGGATAAACTCATTTGACCAAGTCAACTATAGGATTGAGATATTATCCAAGTCAAGTTCGGGTGGGTGAACAAATCGATTGTGTTTATTGCAAACACTTTTCATATTGAAACTTTGGCCAAAGTAATGCACATGCCTCTAAGTGCATTGTTGATTCACTATATCCAGGATTACGTAACCTATTGGTATGATCATACTTGGCTAGAGGGTATCTAGGGTTGTATGATCAATAGGATACAACATCGATACTCGGATGACAAATATTGTAGGTCACCCTAAGTCTATGCTCTTCGCAACGGGTAGGGCCACTTCTAGAATGGAAGATGCGCATGAGATTGTTGGTCTGTGGTTGGAGGCAAAGCACTCTGAAGATGCTTTCTCTCTCTCCTACATGAGGCATGTCGAGGCTTGTGATAAGGATGTTAGCAATCTAGATGCATCAAACTTTTGGTAAGATGACTTGTAAGTTCTAAAGTTTTGTATAACTTAATATATTTTAATTACTTGGAATTGGAAAGACAAGTTTATATCTTGTTAAAATTATTTACTCTTTAGAAAAGAAGATTGGTACAAATTTTTACACTTTGTTTTCAAGTTAATTATGGAAAGAGAATTTTATTTCTATTTCACCTCAAGAATCTTTTTACCTTATGGTAATTAATGGGATTTTAAGTTTTGTGAAGTATGGATATTACATATGGTATCAGAGCTAGGTTTGACAATAGGGCTTATAAGTCTACTATGCTAACCTAGAATCAACATTAAGCGGGTAGCTAATGTTTTAATTTATTGTGCCAGGATGGTACATCTGAAAATGACTGCTAGAAAGTCATTTATTGGGAAAGAACATTATTTGCAGGCTAAAAGAGAGCATGAGGTCATAGAAAAAACCATTAAAGGAACTAATGATGAAATTGATATATGGTTAAGTGACACTCAAACCCTCGCAAGTGCCATGACTCAAACCAAACAAGTGAAAAAGGAAATCCTAGAGATAGCTAAGATGGCAGCTAGGATTGTGGTTGACTCATGCCTAGATAACACACCTATGATCATGAGAGATCCTCGTATACCTTCAAATACTAAGATCATTGTACTTACATCTAGTAGTGAGTCTGAGGGTTATACACCCCTTGAGTATGTGTCTAATGATTGTTACCATTTTTTCACCACAGCTCAAAAATTGGGAGAGCTGGTGTAACAAATTCATTTTTAGGGTGAAGCTTAACATTCTTCTGTTATAAGTTATTTGCATAGTTATTGTGTTTCATAGATATTGCAGTTTAGTTGTGTTGTTCAAGAAAAGAAAAGATTTTAGATCATTCATTACATTGCAGAACATTCACAGGAGAGATAAGTATTTCATTCACTACAATTATTATTCATTCACAATTGAAATACATAAAAGGATAAGCATTGCTTTGAAAGAAATAATGACATATCAAATGTCCCACACAAGCCGTGGGTATAGCTGAACAAATGCAACTATAAAGGAAATGCTATGCATCTAAGGATAAGAAAGAGAAGGTCATAGCCATCATTGCCTTGAAGGTCTTCAATCTTCGAAGTTGTCTTCTATCCTGCTCCCGATCTTCGGCAATGGCCTGCAAAAATGTGGGAAGGTCCTGTTAGAGCTCCGATTATGAGATCTCTATATCCTATCAGAAGAGGCCTAACACTTTGCCTATAATGCACTGATCAATAAACATCATTCGTGCATGCAAGAGGAACTAAGAAAGAAACAATCATGAAACTTCATTATTTTATTCGGTGGAGGCCATGACCAGAAGCAAGAGGAAGTCAAGTTTCTCAATCCAAACCCTAGCCTTTGGCGGCGGGAGGCAGAGCCTCATTCCCATCGAAATGGAGTTGCAAGTAATGTGAGAAATTAAGGATTCAAAGGAGTTTTGTGTGCCCTAATTTGAGTGTAAATTTCATCACATTGATTTACATTTTCATGTGCATGGCTAATACCATCAAGTTCATAACACTTGTCATATGCCTTAGGTTTTTTTAAGAAGTATGCCTTGTGAATATGTTTGCTGCCTAGGCCATATGCCTAAAGACTTCATTGGTTCCTTTTTGCCGTATTGAAAGTGAGTCCAAAGAAATTTCATGATGCTTTTAGTTTGCAATTTGAGTAGAAGTCAAGCCCTAGGGGTTATTAGTTTCTTCAAACCTCTATATGCCTTAACATTATTCACAAACACCACATTGAAGGGTATGCCTTAAAGGTCCATTTGAAGATTCACATGCCCTTTGAACTTTTTTGCAGAGCCAGATAAGTGATAAGCCTTAGAGGCTTTCTTTTTTTCTTGCAAATCATTTATACTGCCCTTGATTATTTTTATGATTTTTATGGAAAAAATCAAATATTGTAATTGCAATAGACTTGGCAAAATAAGCCAAAGGCCTTGTAATAGTTTTATTTTTGCAAAAAGGTCAAATCAAGATAGGATCTATATTGAAACTGCAAATCTATTGTAAAGTTTTGTTTTAAAGCAATAAATTATAAATTGCTTTAAAATAAAAGTTATTTTAAGAAGTTAAAGTGAGAGGATTCTCTTTTTGATTTTTCTGGGCGGATAGGACATATATGGACAAAATAAAGGTAGATATGGATGAGATAGGGCCTAATTTTAAAGTAGATTTGGTGGGGGCCACTTGGTAGAAGATCTTGGCAGTTTGTTTTCACATTTTGGAGGTAGTTTGGTGGGTTTTTTATCAACTTTTTAATGTATTCTGAAAATGGACTTGGAGGTCTATTTTTAGGAGCTTTTTTCCAGTTTTTAGGGAGAGATTATTTTTAGAGGATATATGTCCGAGTTAGGCTTTCTTTTCAGCAGTTCCAGTTAGAGATTTATAGGAAAGAGTAGAGATCAGAGTGCAGGATATCAAAGTCTTCCTCTCACACTGAGAGTGTTGTATTCAGTCTTTGTACTCATTACTCCTTCAGTTATACAGAACAACAAAATTTTCCTTCCTTATTTGTCTTATGATTGCAGTTTTAATTTGATGTTGCATTATGACAAATTGCATGTCCTTGTTATGTCTTGAAATTGTGAGAATGATGCAAATTGCCATATAGTTCAGGTTGCATGTTTGTGTTCTGTTCGAACCTTAATGCAAAGTACTGATGAATTGTATGTCATTGATATGGTTGTGAGAACTATTGTTCAGGAAACTGTTTGTGAGTAAGATCTTTAGGAGTTTTAAGTCTGATGTATCACCTTATTGTTAGGATTTTATTTTAAGTTATCTCTCTGTCCCTTTTCCTTCGCGAGTTAGTAGTTTAGGAAATCATAAGGAGAACCAACTCACTCTGGAGATTCCCTCTCGACATAGATCACCCACAATATGGGAGGGTTTCCATATTTCAATAGGATAGGCAAGTTTGACTTGGCTAGTGGAACAATCCTAATTGACAACAAATTTTGGCACGCCCGGTGGGACAAAAGCACATTGTTTTCTTTGCTATTTGGTATGCGTAGCAAGGTTTTCAACCTTTCAGAGGTAAAGGCAGCATACTTGGTGACTCAAATCTCTGATTTTCAAGCAGATCTAGTGAACAACACATGAAGAAGGTCGCGTACTAAAGGATTGGGTGTTTTCTTTAGTATCAACAACCTTTGGAGGAAGAATTATCAAACACCCTGGTGACTATAAGTAAATGGCTAGACTGTATCCTTTTGTTGCATTTAATGGGGGCAGCCCGTTACAACTAGTCCAGCGTAATGACATTCCAGCTGTAGCCCTCAGATGACTGCCATATTTCATTGGAGAAGATCACACCACAGCTATTGAACACATTCAGGATGTGGCAACGCTATGTTTAGTACATAATATCACCCAAGAGAACATAGCAATCAGACTCTTGGCTACATCACTGAAAGGCAAAGCTTTGCAGTGGTTTTGAGGACTCACAGCAGACTCAATCACGTCATGGGATGATCTGGGAGATGGATTGCACAAGCATTTTGAGGACAAATCTGATCTTTTGTCTCTGCTGCAACAGTTGAGTACCATCAAGAGGCATCTGCATGAACATATGTCTGATTTCAATTACCACTTCCAAAAGACTTGGAATATAATCTTCTTCTATCTACCTTAGCATCATCAGAATTAGATACTACCTAGACTGATAAGGCCTTTGGGAAGCTTATTAGTCTTCAATTGGACTATCTAATCGCCGTAAGCTTCCTTTATCTTAGACTGGAGCTAGTTGGTAAACTTGCTGGATTGTTGCAGGAATAAGGCAATATCTGAGCATCACTGTCAAAAACTTACCAATGATCCCCATTGTCTAGAACAACTGGTTGGATGATCAATTTCACTACATTTTCATTGAACCAAAGATCTTTTGTTGGGTCAAACTAGGCCCCGATCTGTGTCATCTTGTCTGCTTCAGTATTTTGGGCTTTTGGGACTACTTGAATATTGAAAGAAACAAATCCTTCTATGAGATCCCATACTCAGCGGTGATACGACCTCATCTTTTCATTTTTTGCAGCCGCTATCCCTCAGACTTGATTGATCACCAATTCTAAATCTCTAAATACTCTTAATTGCTTGATTCCCACTTTGTCAGCCAAAATTAGGCCATGGACTAGAGCCTCATACTCCACATCATTATTCGTACAACTGAACTAGAACCGAAAGGCTCTGAGATCGTCTTCTGGTGACACAAGACATAATCTGGACCTTTAACCATTCCTGCACTTAGCACCATCAAAATGTAGGGTCCATAGGGTAGAATCTTCTTCTGAAGTTTGCTTCACCTTTGCGGGTGCCTTAATGATTTCCGGGGTCACAAAATCCTCTTTGATGATCAGATATGTCCCCAGACCAGTGGAATCATAATTCCCAAAGGGATCATCCTACATGGCTTCTAGTAGAAGCACTTCTTCCTCTTCACTCTTGTTGTTAAGCACACCTCCGTCGAGCATCTCCATATCAAGCCTCTTATCCTAGGTAATCACCGTGTGTGTTGCTTCAAAATTAGCCATTACTTCTTCTGTAATGTGTTCATTATGTAATGGTTCTGATAACACCTTCATCTTAGAACTATATTTGGTCCTTAGAATCAAATGTGAACAATCTATGAAAAGATATCCTCTGATCTTAGCAATAAAAGCTCTTGACAAACAAACTTTGAAGACAGGTGGAATGTTTATCACAAAAATGTCTTGCAACACAGTGATGTTTGGGCATGCGTACAACATAAGAGGAAGTTCCTTGAGGAATCCCACTATTTGCACCTTCTTTCCATCCAATTGCATCACTCCCTTCTCCATAGGCTCATATTTTAATTAGAGAGCATCTGCTATTTGCTTACGCATTATGGTGGCGCTTACGGTTGAGTCTATCATGAAAATGTGCAATAGCTTTTTCCCTACTATCAAAGTTAAGTAGAATGGGGTAGGTTTGACCTTACCTGGGTCATCCCACAATACTGGGTTACACTTTTTGGGCAAACTTGACATTGAAATCAATATTTTGAACTAAATCTTCACTTTCTGACACCTATAGCCGCTAAACCATTAGGAATTTGAAGATGATGTGAACTAGTGATTTGTGAGATTTTGTTTGTTTGTAGATTTTTTAAAGTGATGTGTATTCCGTAGCACATAACTTTTTTTCTACAAAGGATAAAATTTTGATTCTTTTGAATTTAGATTAGTAACACCGATAGGGCATGCATTTGGTTTCATAATGTTTTGTTGATTTTTTTTTAATTAAGTTTTGAAGTCAAACCATTTATAATTTAGACATAGGTGTATTATGCAAAACATAACTTTTTCTGTATGTATCGAAATTTAATTTTTTTTTGTTGAAACAAGGATATCAATACCTAGGGCATAGATATTTTTCAAAAAAATAATTCACTAATTTACAAAATTTCCATGTGTGTAGAACAGAGAACTTGATGTTCGGTGAAAAAGCTACATTCACAAGAAATGAAAAATAATTATAATAATCAAATTAAATATATTTAAAATTATACTTTTTGGGAAGCTTATAATAAGGACTACATACCTAAAAAACATAAATTTTAAATGAATTCATTTGATCCCCCAAAAGGTAAATCAAAAGTGGTTTTTTATCAGCATTTTGATAGGTGTAGAGGAGACTCCATTATATGTATGGTTTAAAACTAGCGGGGTTCTATCTAAGGGGGTTTGATCAAACCCTATTCAATTAAAATCCTTTAAATAGAACCTTTCAAGGCTTAAATCATTATATTTTCTAAAAATATGTGATTTCAGCAAAAATCAGGATGTCCCAGAAAATGTAACCCATTATTGTGGCAGAACCCACCTCCTTCTACCTTTGAAACCACCAGAGAAGATGTATAGGATCTTGCTGAAGGGTCTTTTCTTCACTCACTCTCTTACTTCTACCAGCATTTCTTGAACTTGGCATAGCTACTGTTGCTTTCTGCTCATTGAATGCATCTTGCAACAGAGTCTTTTGTTCTAGGATTGAAAAAACATCCCATAATGGAACATTGGCAAGAACTCTTTTCAGCTTCTCTACCACATTTAGCAAGCCTAGCGTTTGCAATCTCTGGGGAAATCCAGAGTATTCTGCTCTTTCAACTAATTGAGTCACAATACCACTATTCGAAACCACTCTGGCCATCTCTTGCCTCTGTATTGGTGGATGAGTAGTTTGAATCACTAGATTATTCTTGAAAGTGACTTCAGGATGTAGCATGTTCATTGGGGCTTCAACAACTCTCCTTTTATAATGGGTATAGTTATCAAATTGTACCTGAGGAGTCTTTGAAGTAGTAGCCTCATTTGCAAAGACTACCTCATCTTCTTCTACCCATGAGAAAAGTGCATGATATGGAGTAAATTTGACCTCTTGCTCGATGGACATTCCTTGCATCTGGGCCACCAAAACAACATTATGCATACCAGGTGATTGGTATTGATATTGACCTTGTTGAGCTTCTACTTGTGTCGCTTGTCTTCTCTGCTTTGCCACATTCTGTTGCAGATCCCTCTAGTGAAATCTTTAGGCATATGAGCATTGTTGTAGGGAAAAAACCACACATTTAGTTCTTCTATCAAATTGTTCTAGCCTATGACCAACTCTCAATAAGGATTGGGTGCCACAACTTGCAAGGGTGTTGGAACTATGACAATTTGATTTGATGGTTGCGACAGGCCCAGCCTTTAGTTCCCTTGATAGTGATTAAACTGGTAAGGCAGATTGTTTCCTTAGAAACCGTGGTAAAGGGGGTCTCTAGTAGTTGGTAGGTTGCCTTTTGAGATTTATAATCTCATTTGAAAAACATCGTGAGATATTTTTCATGTCTTCATTTCAGATGCCTGAAGTGTAGGTGCTGGGAGTGGTAAGGTTTGAGATGTTGGGTAAATGTACATGGGAGGGTTAGGTTGTGGTAGACTAGGCAATTCTACTTGGGTAGGTATGGATAGCTCTGGAAACACAGGTAGGAGAGGCCTTGGAGAGAGTTTCTTAGCATCTATCAGATTATTCTCAACCCTTATAGCTATGTCATATGCAGTAGGAAGAGTCTGTCCTCCCAATGATTGAATCATGACAGCTATGTCAAAATTAAAATCCTTTAGATAGAAAATGATTTCCATACCTTCTTGGGGGTGGGATGCTATTGGGATCCTGTGCCACGTCTTCTAAATCTTGTATTGAAATCTTCTATAGCTTCTTACAGATCCCTCCTAATAGTAATCAATTATTGTAATAACAAGGATCTATCTCCTTTTTGTTAGGGTTAGCCGGAAGAAGATATCAATTAAATGCAAATAAAGATTAATAGAGGAATGAAAAATACACAGAAATAATAACAGTGAGAGACAATTTTTAATGTGGTTCACCCAAACTCGGGATACATCCACCAATAGAGAGTCCAATATTATTATCCAGTAAGTCAAACCGATTACAACCAGCAATCCTTGCAACTCAATACCACTACAAAATGCTACAATACATCCACAGAAGCCCTAGCCCTTAGCCACTTTTATCAAGCCTTGTGTCGATTACAAAAGTAGGGTTTTTATGTTGGCTAATAGAAAAATAACTCCCAACGCCTTAATAAAATAATAAAAAAATGTTGGAGGTTTCGGGAGTGCTGCCCTCGAGCCCTCGTGGGGTTGTTGTCCCTTGACCCCACCCTATATCACGACAGGGAGTGTGCTAGGGGTGCTGCCCCTTGACCTTGTTAAATAATTTGTGGGGAAACCACACCGATAAAAGTGGGGTAAATTTAATCTCTGAGTTTGATTAGGCTCCATATAACAACACTTTCTCATTGAATCTACTAAAGAACAAGTTGCCCAGTTGATCCCAGGTGTTCATCGAACTTGACCAAAGAGACTGATACCAATCTAAAGCTTTTCCTTTAGATGATGCTGCAAGAAACTCTAGGGCCACACTCTGGTCTGTCACATAGTGCACTATGCAAACATCTACCACATCTTGCAGATGTTCTGCTGGGGTCTTGAAATATTCTCCTATGAACTTCGAGAGCACCTTCGGAGCATTTGCTGGAAAAGAATCCTAGGTATTTGGAGGCATTGTCTAGAGGAATCAATGGGCTGCCATTGTTCCAATTAACAAAATTCCTTGGGGGTGCCAGCTGAACCATTTGTTCCTCTGATGTGCCTGCTCCAGTTCTCCTATGAGTGATAGTTACTAACATTAGAAATAGAAGTCCCAGGTTATTTGTTGAACGACTCCTTGTTATAGGCCCTTGGCGCATCTAATCAAGTCTCCAATCTGACAACTAAAGTGGTCCCATTGGGTGTGCCAAAAACTGTTGATAGTAAAATTTGCATCAAACTACACAACAATGGGAAATCTCGAAACGTGGGACCTGCTTATGAGATGACCTCTAGACTTTATAGAAGCTAGCCCTTCTATGATTCCTTAATTGTTTGGGAAAAGGGAGAAGAATGTTGAATCTAAAATAATGTGAATTGGAAACTACACTAAGGCGATGCACCATAATGGATTCAGATTATAATGAAGGAAAAGACTCACTATTTTTGATTATTGATAACAACAAAATGAATCATAACTATTCCAAGAGCATAAATGCATGATTTCATAGAAGATTATAGATCATTACCAACAACGAATCAAATAAGCCACAATATTACAAATGCAACAGATAAGAGACTCATGAATTAGCACATAATGTTATTTCTCTTCATTGGTGAAAGGAGAACAAAGCATACAAGTCCAAAATTATGCACAAATACACAACATTCAAATCCTTTAGGAGAAAACACCTGTGAAGGCTTAAGTCTTTTACTGTTGTATTAAATAAATTTTCCAATCCCGAAACAAGCTATAGATCTCGCTCTTATACAAACTACTAAGCGGAGATCGCAAAGAAAACTAGAAACTAACTGAAACAAAAGCATAGTAAAACTGAGAGCTATAGCTTGAACTACCTCTTAAGAGAGACTCATTAATTTGCATGGCTTCTATGATTCTGCATGAAGAAGAAACTAGTACATTGATAGGCTCAACCAATGGCGCAACAGAAAGGAGTTGTCAGGAAACTTTCTCTTCAAAGGAGCGCAGTGATGCCATGTGTCGGTCTCTGGACTTTATTTACCGGGTCCCACCAGAAACTCCCAAAAATTTGACACGTCTTGAAACAAAAATGGAGCCCACGTCGAGTGGTGAGCACTATCATACCCTAGGTCACTGTGAGATGTAGGGAAACTTGGATTAGGGAATTTAATTATCAATTTTTCTTCTCCTATGCTCAATTGACCATTAAAGCCCTAATTACGCAAATACGGCAACAAATTGATGAATAATGGAAAAAGCTCTTGCAGATAGGAGTAAAATACCAAATCACAGAGTACCTATTTTCGGGGTTCCAAAGCAGAACAGTTGGGGACACTAGAGCAGGCATCCAAGTCCAAGGTACCAGTTTCTTCACAGGATCTCCTTCTGACACTGATAATCCCTGTAACTTTTGTTTTTGGAAACTCATCTGTGGAGGACACTAGAACGAGTGCCCAAGTCATGGAAATGCTTCGGTGTCTTGCTTTTCTTCAGATCTTGAATCCTTGATGCCTCCTAATCCTTCCTGCAACTTCACTTTTCCCAAATGCGACACCTGTAACTTGCAATCACAAGACTTGGTTTGGGGGTTGTGGTGTTTAGAGGCTTGCCTCAGTCAAGCCTCGAAGGACACTTAAGTCTCTGAACACTGTTATCAGATAAATAGTGCGTGCCCTTGTGAGGCAGAGGCAAAACCCAAAGAAATCAATGATGAAAACACAATATTATGTCACCTTGTAGTGAAGCTCTCATGGGAGGAAGATGCTCTTCATTCCATGAGGAAATTGATGCTCAAATCTGCAAATATCAACACACAAAACACACAAGTCTACTCTTGCAACACAATGAAAGTCTTGAATCACCTTGAGAACACAATAGCTTGCTAGTAATCATCTAGTTTACAAATGAATGCTTAAACATGCTTTTATATGAAACTACAAGTGGGTAAGAGCAAGAAGATGGGGGGCCAAAAAGGGGTCTTAAGTGGCCACTTTTTTTTTCTGAAATCAGGAAATACTAGCCTTGGATGAGAAATTGAGCATAGTTACACTCAAAATTTGGAGATGCAACCAAAACAATGTTCGTAGTGCTCCGAGTCTTCTTTCTAAACTACTATTTTTTTTTGAAAATGGCATAGATTAAGGGGTTCAAAAGAGGGAGCCACAGAAATTAGTGTTGTTTCTGTTAAAAAAACATAACATAGCATGTTTTGTGGCTCCCTCAAAAGGTCAACTTTTTTTTGGTATTTTTAAAATCGCTTCTGTGAGAAATTAGCTAATAGCATGTAGTTTATGCCCGATTTTTTTTGATAATTTTTTGATGATTATTTGATTTTTTACTAATTTTCAAAGTGGACACATCCTAAAAAATAGAATTTTGGCCTTGCTACCCCTATAAATTTTGAAAACTAATTGAAAATCATTTTTTTCTTTCTTTAATATTTGCAGAATGGAGTCTAGTTTCTAAATATGTAATTTTTTTCAAATTTCAATGAATAGTTAATTTACAATGAAAAAAAGACCAAACAGTGGTTTTTGCCCAAAAACAAACACACAAACAAAAGAAATTAAAGATGAAAGGCTTAACATTGTTAAAATGTGAAAAAAATCACATCGTCAAATATCTAAGAGAAAGCCTAACATTACCCAGGTGTTCGATTTGTTTGACCTTGAAACACGTGCAAATCTGAGGGTTAGCACGAACGAAATTATGTGAAATCTTGAAGAATATGGAAAAACACGTCTATTACTATTCAAAAGGCACTCCAAGCCTTTGGGTTGGAAATCCAAAGCAAATCCCAAGCCCAAGGCTTGGGATTCCCAAAGCAAGACATAATGCGAGCGCTTTATAATGCGCTCACATTATGTTTTGCTTTGCATTTTCCTTTTCCGCAAGTGTTGTTTGTCATGTTTGACATAACGCGAGCGCGTTATAACGCGCTCGTGTTATGATCCCCTTAAATTTTTTTATGTTCAAGGCTATTAATCATGTATGTATGTATATATGCCTATATGTATGTATGTATGTATGTATCTATCTATGTATGTATGCCTATATGTATGTATCTATGTATCTATGTATGCCTATATGTTTGTATGTATAGTGTCGAGGGTAGAGGAGGGTAGAGATGGGAGATGGCTAGATAGGGGAGGAGAGGGGTGGATAAGGATTGAGTGATTAAGGTTTAAGGTTGAGGGTTGAGCATTTAGGGATAGGATTTAGAGTTTAGGGATAAGGGATTAGAGTTTAGGACCTTGAGGGATTAGGGTTTAGGGTTGAAGCTTTAGGGATAGCGTTTAGGGTTAAGGGTCGAGTGATTAGGTTTAAGGTAGAGTGTTGAGGGTAGAAGGATTAGGGATAGGGTTTAGGGTTGAAAGTTTAGGGTTGAGGGATTAGGGTTTAAGGTATAGTTTAGTAGTTCTTGTGGATAGAGCCAGTAAACAATGGGAGATTATTTGCCTGTTTCATAACAATATACCTTCCCTAAGTGCGGGGTGGACAGCAAGAAACATAGATGTACCCCAATGCAAATCTTTTCTCATAATGATCATCCTTCTGATTTCAACTGTTAATTGCTCATTGTGGATGTACCATACGCAAAGCTTTTCTCATAGGGTTTAAGGTATAGTGTTGAGGGTTGAGGGTTTATTGATAGTGTTTAGGGTTGAGGGTTGAGGGATTAGGTTTTAGGGTTGATGGATTAGGGTTTAAGGTATAGTGTTGAGGGTTCAGGGTTTAGGGATAGGGTTTAGGGTTGACAGATCAGGGTTTAGGGTTGACGGATTAGCATTTAATGTCGAGGTTAGGGTTAGAGTGTCAAGGGTAGAGGGATTAGGGATATGGTTTAGGGTTGAAGGTTTAAGGATTGAGGGTTGAGGCTTTAGGGACAAGGGTTTAAGGCTTAAGATATAGTGTCAAGTGTTGAGGGTGTAGGGATAGGGTTTAAGTTTTAAGGGTTAAGGGTTGAGGGATAGGGATTAGGGTTTAAGGTATAGTGTTGAGTGTTGATGGTTTAGGGATAGGGTTTAAGTTTGAAGGATTAGGGTTTAGGGTTGATGAATTAGGGTTTAATGTTGAGAGTTGAGGGTTGAGGTTTCAGGATAGGGTTAATGGTCAAGGGATTAGGGTTAAATAAGAGTGTCGAGGGTAGAGGGATTAGGGATAGGGTTTAGGGTTGAAGTTTTCATGATTTAGGGTTGAGGCTTTAGGGATGAGGGTTAAGGGATTAGGGTTTAAGATATAGTGTTGAGTGTCAAGCGTGTAGGGATAGGTTTTAGGGTTCAAGTTTTAAGGGTTAAGTATCGAGGGATCAGAGTTAAGGGTTGAGGGATTAGGGTTTGACATTAAGGGTTGAGTACATTGAGGTTCGAGGGTTAAGGGTTTCGGGATAGGGTTGAGGGTCAAGGGATTAGGGTTAAGGGATAGGGTTGGAGGGTTTAGGGATAAGGGATTAGGGTTTAAGGTATAGTATCGAGCCCGTTGAGGGTCTAGGAATAGGGATAGCATTTAGGGTTTAGGGATGAGGGATTAGAGTTGAGGGATGACAGATTAGGGTTGAGGGATTAGGGCTTAGGGATAAGGTTTAGGGTTGAGGGTTGAGGGATTAGGGTTTAAGGTATAGTGTTGAGGGTTTAGGGATAGGGTTTAGGGTTGAGGGATTAGAGTGAAGGGTTGAGGGATTAGGATTTGACATTGAGGGTTGAGGGTTTAGGGTTTAGGGTTTAGGGATAGGGTTAAGGGTCGAGGGATCAGAGTTAAGGGTTGAGGGATTAGAGTTTGACGTTGAGGGTTGAGGGTTGAGGGTTGACGTTCGAGGGTCAAGGGTTTAGGGATAGGGTTGAGGGTCGAGGGATTAGGGTTAAAGTAGAGTGTGGAGGGTGTAAGGATTAGGGATAGGGTTGGAGGGTTTAAGTATAAGGGATTAGGGTTTAAGGTATAGTATCAAGTCTGTTAAGGGTTTAGGAATAGGGATAGCATTTAGGGTTGAGGGATTAGGGATTAGGGATTAGAGTTGAGGGATGATGGATTAGGGTTGAGGGTTGAGGGATTAGGGTTTAGGGATAAGGTTTAGGGTTGAGGGTTGAGGGATTAGGGTTTAAGGTATAGTGTTGAGGGTTAAGGGTTTAGGGATAGGGTTTAGGGTTGACGGATTAGGGTTTAGGGTTGATGGATTAGCATTTAATGTCGAGGTTAGGGTTAGAGTGTCGAGGGTAGAGGGATTAGGGATAGGGTTTAGGGTTGAAGGTTTAAGGATTTAGGGTTGAGGCTTTAGAGATGAGGGTTTAAGGCTTAAGATATAGTGTCAAGTGTTGAGGGTGTAGGGATAGGGTTTAAGTTTTAAGGGTTGAGGGTTGAGGGATAGGGATTAGGGTTTAAGGTATAGTGTTGAGGGTTGATGGTTTAGGGATAGGGTTTAGGTTTGAGGGATTAGGGTTTAGGGTTGATGAATTAGGGTTTAATGTTGAGAGTTGAGGGTTGAGGGTTGAGGTTTCGGGATAGGGTTAATGGTCAAGGGATTAGGGTTAAATAAGAGTGTTGAGGGTAGAGGGATTACAGATAGGGTTTAGGGTTGAAGGTTTAATGATTTAGGGTTGAGGCTTTAGGGATGAGGGTTAAGGGATTAGCGTTTAAGATATAGTGTCGAGTGTCGAGCGTGTAGGGATAGGTTTTAGGGTTCAAGTTTTAAGGGTTAAGGGTCGAGGGATCAAAGTTAAGGGTTGAAGGATTAGGGTTTGACGTTGAGGGTTGAGTACATTGAGGTTCGAGGGTTAAGGGTTTCGGGATAGGGTTGAGGGTCAAGCGATTAGGGTTAAGGGATAGGGTTGGAGGGTTTAGGGATAAGGGATTAGGGTTTAAGGTATAGTATTGAGCCCATTGAGGGTCTAGCAATAGGGATAGCATTTAGGGTTTAAGGATGAGGGATTAGAGTTGAGGGATGACAAATTAGGGTTGAGGGATTAGGGTTTAGGGATAAGGTTTAGGGTTGAGGGTTAAGGGATTAGGGTTTAAGGTATAGTGTTAAGGGTTTAGGGATAGGGTTTAGGGTTGAGGGATTAGAGTGAAGGGTTGAGGGATTAGGATTTGACGTTGAGGGTTGAGGGTTTAGGGATAGGGTTAAGAGTCAAGGGATTAGAGTTAAGGGTTGAGGGATTAGGGTTTGACGTTGAGGGTTGAGGGTTGAGGTTCAAGGGTCAAGGGTTTAGGGATAGGGTTGAGGGTCGAGATATTAGGGTTAAAGTATAGTGTGGAGGGTGTAAGGATTAGGGATAGGGTTGGAGGGTTCAGGGATAAGGGTTTAGGGTTTAAGGTATAGTATCAAGTCTGTTGAGGGTTTAGGAATAGGGATAGCATTTAGGGTTGAGGGATTAGGGATTAGAGTTGAGGGATGATGGATTAGGGTTGAGGGTTGAGGGATTAGGGTTTAGGGATAAGGTTTAGGGTTGAGGGTTGAGGGATTAGGGTTTAAGGTATAGTGTTGAGGGTTAAGGGTTTAGGGATAGGGTTTAGGGTTGACGGATTAGGGTTTAGGGTTGATGGATTAGCATTTAATGTCGAGGTTAGGGTTAGAGTGTCGAGGGTAGAGGGATTAGGGATAGGGTTTAGGGTTGAAGGTTTAAGGATTTAGGGTTGAGGCTTTAGAGATGAGCATTTAAGGCTTAAGATATAGTGTCAAGTGTTGAGGGTGTAGGGATAGGGTTTAAGTTTTAAGGGTTGAGGGTTGAGGGATAGGGATTAGGGTTTAAGGTATAGTGTTGAGGGTTGATGGTTTAGGGATAGGGTTTAGGTTTGAGGGATTAGGGTTTAGGGTTGATGAATTAGGGTTTAATGTTGAGAGTTGAGGGTTGAGGTTTCGGGATAGGGTTAATGGTCAAGGGATTAGGGTTAAATAAGAGTGTCGAGGGTAGAGGGATTACAGATAGGGTTTAGGGTTGAAGGTTTAATGATTTAGGGTCGAGGCTTTAGGGATGAGGGTTAAGGGATTAGCGTTTAAGATATAGTGTCGAGTGTCGAGCGTGTAGGGATAGGTTTTAGGGTTCAAGTTTTAAGGGTTAAGGGTCGAGGGATCAAAGTTAAGGGTTGAAGGATTAGGGTTTGACGTTGAGGGTTGAGTACATTGAGGTTCAAGGGTTAAGGGTTTCAGGATAGGGTTGAGGGTCAAGGGATTAGGGTTAAGGGATAGGGTTGGAGGGTTTAGGGATAAGGGATTAGGGTTTAAGGTATAGTATCGAGCCCATTGAGGGTCTAGCAATAGGGATAGAATTTAGGGTTTAAGGATGAGGGATTAGAGTTGAGGGATGACAAATTAGGGTTGAGGGATTAGGGTTTAGGGATAAGGTTTAGGGTTGAGGGTTAAGGGATTAGGGTTTAAGGTATAGTGTTAAGGGTTTAGGGATAGGGTTTAGGGTTGAGGGATTAGAGTGAAGGGTTGAGGGATTAGGATTTGACGTTGAGGGTTGAGGGTTTAGGGATAGGGTTAAGAGTCAAGGGATTAGAGTTAAGGGTTGAGGGATTAGGGTTTGACGTTGAGGGTTGAGGGTTGAGGTTCGAGGGTCAAGGGTTTAGGGATAGGGTTGAGGGTCGAGAGATTAGGGTTAAAGTAGAGTGTGGAGGGTGTAAGGATTAGGGATAGGGTTGGAGGGTTTAGGGATAAGGGTTTAGGGTTTAAGGTATAGTATCAAGTCTGTTGAGGGTTTAGGAATAGGGATAGCATTTAGGGTTGAGGGATTAGGGATTAGAGTTGAGGGATGATGGATTAGGGTTGAGGGTTGAGGGATTAGGGTTTAGAGATAAGGTTTAGGGTTGAGGGTTGAGGGATTAGGGTTTAAGGTATAGTGTTGAGGCTTGAGGGTTTAGGGATAGGGTTTAGGGTTGACGGACTAGGGTTTAGGGTTGACAGATTAGCATTTAATGTCAAGGTTAGGGTTAGAGTGTCGAGGGTAGAGGGATTAGGGATAGGGTTTAGGGTTGAAGGTTTAACGATTTAAGGTTGAGGCTTTAGGGATGAGGGTTCAAGGCTTAAGATATAGTGTCAAGTGTTGAGGGTGTAGGGATAGGGTTTAAGGTTTAAGGGTTAAGGGTTGAGGGATAGGGATTAGGGTTTAAGGTATAGTGTTGAGGGTTGATGGTTTAGGGATAGGGTTTAGGTTTGAGGGATTAGGGTTTAGGGTTGATGAATTAGGGTTTAATGTTGAGAGTTGAGGGTTGAGGCTTGAGGTTTCAAGATAGGGTTAATGGTCAAGGGATTAGAGTTAAGGGATAGGGTTAGAGGGTTTAGGGATAAGGGATTAGGGTTTAAGGTATAGTATCGAGCCCATTGAGGGCCTAGGAATAGGGATAGCGTTTAGGGTTTAGGGATGAGGGATTAGAGTTGAGGGATGACGGATGACAGATTAGGGTTGAGGGATTAGGGTTTAGGGATAAGGTTTAGGATTAGGGTTGAGGGATTAGGGTTTAAGGTATAGTGTTGAGGGTTTAGGGTTGAGGGATTAGAGTGAAGGGTTAAGGGATTAGGATTTGACGTTGAGGGTTGAGGGTTTAGGGTTTAGGGTTTAGGGGTAGGGTTGAGAGTCGAGGGATCAAAGTTAAGGGTTGAGGGATTAGGGTTTGACATTGAGGGTTGAGGGTTGAGGTTTGAGGGTCAAGGGTTTAGGGATAGGGTTGAGGGTCGAGGGATTAGGGTTAAAGTAGAGTGTGGAGGGTGTAAGGATTAGGGATAGGGTTGGAGGGTTTAGGGATAAGGGATTAGGGTTTAAGGTATAGTATCGAGTTTGTTGAGGGTTTAGGAATAGGGATAGCATTTAGGGTTGAGGGATTAGGGATTAGAGTTGAGGGATGATGGATTAGGGTTGAGGGTTGAGGGATTAGGGTTTAGGGATAAGGTTTAGGGTTGAGGGTTTAGGGTTTAGGGTTTAAGGTATAGTGTTGAGGGTTGAGGGATTAGGGTTGACGGATTATGGCTTGGGGTTGATGGATTAGCATTTAATTTCGAGTTTAGGGTTAGAGTGTTGAGGGTAGAGGGATTAGGGATAAGGTTTAGGGTTGAAGGTTTAAGGATTTAGGGTTAAGGCTTTAGGGATGAGGGTTTAAGGCTTAAGATATAGTGTCAAGTGTTGAGGGTGTAGGGATAGGGTTTAAGTTTTAAGGGTTAAGGGTTGAGGGATAGGGATTAGGGTTTAAGGTATAGTGTTGAGGGTTGATGGTTTAGGGATAGGGTTTAGGTTTGAGGGATTAGGGTTTAGGGTTGATGAATTAGGGTTTAATGTTGAGAGTTGAGGATTAAGGGTTGAGGCTTGAGGCTTGAGGTTTTAGGATAGGGTTAATGGTCAAGGGATTAGGGTTAAGGGATAGGGTTGGAGGGTTTAGGGATAAGGGATTAGGGTTTAAGGTATAGTATCGAGCCCGTTGAGGGTCTAGGAATAGGGATAGCATTTAGGGTTTAGGGATGAGGGATTAGAGTTGAGGGATGATGGATGATGGATTAGGGTTGAGGGATTAGGGTTTAGGGATAAGGTTTAGGATTAGGGTTGAGGGATTAGGTTTTAAGGTATAGTGTTGAGGGTTTAGGGATAGGGTTTAGGGTTGAGGGATTAGAGTGAAGGGTTGAGGGATTAGGATTTGACGTTGAGGGTTAAGGGTTTAGGGATATGGTTGAGGGTCGAGGGATCAAAGTTAAGGGTTGAGGGATTAGGGTTTGACGCTGAGGGTTGAGGTTCGAGGGTCAAGGGTTTAGGGATAGGGTTGAGGGTCAAGGGATTAGGGTTAAAGTAGAGTGTGGAGGGTGTGAGCATTAGGGATAGGGTTGGAGGGTTTAGGGATAAGGGATTAGGGTTTAAGTTATAGTATCGAGTCTGTTGAGGGTTTAGGAATAGGGATAGCATTTAGGGTTTAGGGATGAGGAAATAGAGTTGAGGGATGATGGATTAGGGTTGAGGGTTGAGGGATTAGGGTTTAGGGATAAGGTTTAGGGTTGAGGGATTAGGGATTAGGGTTTAAGGTATAGTGTTGAGGGTTTCTTTCGTCAAATGTAGATTTATGGGTTCGATTATATTGATTGCCTCTCTAGTTTTGGGGTGTGGATGTTTTGGAATCAATCAGGAAGTCTTCAGGAGACTTTGTGGAAGTGGATTGGAAATCACTTGACAAAACCCCTGCTATTTATGCTTGGATAAGGATTTGTCACAAACTAGAACTTTTGCTTCCAAAGAAGATCTATCTTTCTTCCTCGATGGGCATTTTCTATCAAGAACTTGATTATGAGGGCTTGCCCCTTCATTGTTATGCCTATCATATGGCAGAGCATCTGGCAAGCTCTTGTAGGAAACAGGAAAAGTTCTCCCTCAAAAACCTTGTGGTCATTCAAGTCTAAAGGGGAAGGTTTGGAAAGAGATGTGATCAATGCAAAGGATGTGATCAATTTATAGCAGGGAAAAACGTGAGCGCGTTATAACGCGACCACGTTTTGTCTTGCTATTGAAACGGTAAAAAAGTGTTGACCCCCGTGATCCAGGCCCACATGCTCTATTTTCTTACTGATTCTGTGCATGCTCCAACAAAAAAGAAGTGCTTTCATGTTGTTGGGAAGTTCACATGCACATTTGACACATTGTACCACATTTGCATTATCTTTCCACCACCTTTTCTGCTTTGCCAACTTGAGAAGGAGGAAATAACATAGTTTTCACACCAAGTTTGATCTATATCTATTCAAGTTTCAATTTTTGTAGTGTTGCAATGTTAATTGTGATTCAATTTTAGGAATTTAACATTATAGATTGGTTAATAGTATTGTTGTTAGTAATTATATTTGAGTGTTATTCAATTTAACATTGAAAAGGAAGCAAGTGGTGAAAAACTCAAATTGTTGAGGAGTTTGATGCAAGAAGAAAAAAACACTACATAATTGGGTACTCTCTCCATTCGAATCTTCATTTTTTAGGTATGTCAAGTCTTTAAATGCATGTTCTTTACATTTTCCTTATTTTAGATTGAATTACTTTATCATACTTTATCATACATGTTTAAAATAGACACATTCCCAATCAAGAAAGCAACCTACAATCTCACATGATGCCATGTATATTTTCTACACTTGGGCTCTTTAATAATTATGTGTAATAAACAGACCTTAACATACCATGATGTCAAACTATACAAAAATAAATCCTTACAACATAATAAAAATACAATCCCACTATTATCTTGTATTCATTTCTTAGGAACTAGTATTGGTCTCTTTATCATGCTACAGACAATTTCTCCATCATGCTGAGGAAACAATCAAGAATTAAACCAACACAGGAAGAGATAGAAGCTAAGAATGCAAAGAAAGCAGTGGCTATGAGGGAACTTCGTGAGAAGAGGAAATTGGACATGATAAATGAAGACATACCAATTGAAGAGGAACCACAACCATCACAAAGAGATATGGTATTGGCGGCACAAAGAGAACGAATGCAAAAACTTCGTGGTACGAGAGATTTGAATACCATAGTTGGAGACACGTCCTCCTCCGCAAGTCAACATGTAGGGACACCATCTACCACATCTCAAGTTGAGAGTACATCATCACTCACAAGTGATGAAGGAGGTATGCCATTGTTCCCACCTCAACCTCAAGGTATGTCATCTATTCCATCTTCGATCGAAGGTATGCCATCTAACCCATCTCATTTAAATATTGATGAAATTCCTAATGTTGAGATGAATTTACCTAACTTAACACCACCTAGAATTTTGCATAGAAAGCCAAAGTATTTGATTGATATTGATGAGAATATTTTGCAGCCAATGGAAGGTAAGATTCCAAAACGCACTTGTAGAAGATATGCTAATAAGATTTGGAGATTGTTCTTTGAAAAGTTAAATGAGACTGCAAGATGTCAACTATTTGTTGAAATGATGTGAAATATAAAGTATAGGTCTATCATGAAGATTCTTGGGTTGAGAACATCAGAGGCTTCAAGTTAAAAATCTATTGTCAAGAATCTAATGAGTGTGTATGAGAGTGTGGGTAACACCTCACACACAAAAGATAGTAATGCAGCACGACGTGTGATTACATCGACTATAGTAAGTAGTCAAACGAGGAAAGCTCGTCTCATTAGAAAGACGAGTCAACAATTGAGAATTAATGGGAAAACTTTATCAAGAGCCGTTGGAAGATGCCAATGAATTGAGGACACTAATGCAAATGAATTATGGGCGTTCTCAGGGAGACTACCACGAAAAGATAAACCAATTGTTGAAGCATTGAGATCACTAATTGAAGACTTTTGGAAGAATTACACAAGGGTATCTTTGAATCAAAGGGATGTGGTAAGAAGGAGAATCAGTAGTCAAAACCACGAGCCACATCCAAAGCATTTTTTGGATGAGACTCAAACACAATTTTATGGTAAATTTCTAGAGAAGTATCCTCAAATTAAAATTTGTCAAATATATTT
This sequence comes from Cunninghamia lanceolata, assembly GCA_027924645.1. Classification (NCBI taxonomy): domain Eukaryota; kingdom Viridiplantae; phylum Streptophyta; class Pinopsida; order Cupressales; family Cupressaceae; genus Cunninghamia; species Cunninghamia lanceolata. The sequence goes on along the minus strand of BSBN01001344.1, from coordinate 7,238,053 downwards.
TGAAATGCTAAAACCTTTCTATCTTAAGATAAATCACACACACACACTACTTGTTATTGTAGATTACATATTTAATTTTCTAACCATTTTGATGCTTATAGGTCTATATGTTTAGATATGCATACTAATAATGATTTGCAAGGTTGTCCCATATGTGCCCCACCAACATCTTCAAGAGACTTCATATCAAGAATTTTATGTGAAAGAAAGGAAGGTCAAATATTCTACAAGAAATTATGCTTGGATGGCACATGTCATCGTTGCGGTGGCTTGCAACATTTGCCAATATGTGAACATATGGAAAGAACACATGCAGTTGGAAACAAACTAGTAGAGTTTGGCAAGTATAAAACAGTGGCATACAATACAAAAGATGGTAAAGAAGCAAAGAGGTGTGAATTGGTTATTGAAAAGATTCTAGTGTATCAGTTTATGCCTATATTTCGTGATAGCATAGTGTATGAGTATGCAAGACATGTCAATAGAGCTCGATGGTTGAACTTGCAATTCAAGTTATGCAAGGACACATTTTCGGTTGGTAGCATTGTTTTAGTCATCGACTTTGCAGAGAACTACAGTCTACAGCCATAGCGTGAGGTGTAATCACAATATTACAACTCCACACAGGTTTCTGCATTTGTGCACATCACATTCATTCATGCGAATGATAGTACAAAGGATGACAAGAAGATCATAAGGGAGTATAATTTCTATATTAGTGATGATCGCATGCATTCTACGGAGTTCGTGCAAGGTTACTTTCAGGTGTTCTACAATGATTTGGCTAGAAGGGGCATATCATTCTGTCAACATATCATATGGTCGGATAACTGTGCGTCACAATTCAAGAACTCGTAGAATTTCTATTGGCTGAGTAGGAGGCATAATTTTACAGGTATTCATCATATGTGGAACTTTTGTGAGGCCGGGCATGGAAAGGGGGAGCATGATGGTGCAGGAGCATGTATCAAAAGAGCCATAGCACAAGAAGAGTTAAAGTATAAAGATAATGCAAAGTTGATAGATGCAAAATCGATTGTCGAGTGGTGTAATGCTTCCATGGGTCCAGGTAATGAAGGTAAGTCTTCAGTTCATAGATTTTTTTGGTTGATAGATGATACTAACATTGCACCATATGAGGACTGTTGTACACTGACAGGATCAAATGAGATGCACTCTTTTATAAGCTCAATTGCAGGTTCATGGAGTATCCATACACGAAAGATGTCATGCTTTTGTTTTTCCTGTACAATTCAAGTCTGGGATGAGTGCGAGTCAAAGGAGTGGGTTGACGAATGGCAGTTAAGTTATCTTAGCCCACTTGATACGTATCAACCCCTGATGGCACTAGAACTAACACAGATGGAATCATCAATTGACTTTGACCACATATCAGATTTAGTTCAACTAGGTAATATAGGGCATGTATATGCATCTAATTTCATCTAGTTCAACCAGGTAATGTCATCTTACTTTGTAGTGTTTTTGTAATGTTGACTAATTTCATCTAATTTGCTACACATATCAATGTAGGGCACGTATATGCAGTTATTGCAGATGAAGATAATGAAGAAGGAACAGATTATTACTTATGTTGTTGTGTTGAGGCCAAAAAGAAATTGGAGGCCCCTATTACAGATGGAGAAAACATCGAATGCCCTACAAGCTCAGTGGTTATTACTAGAACATGGATTAGAAGGTACCCACATAAGAGTGTTAATATTTGGCTGTTTTAGGACTTTGACATGCATTGAAAGATTCTTCATTACTCGAACCTTGTCGTGGCATCCAATGTTCATTTGATAAAGTATCGGGGTAGACCTTTGAACAAAATCTTGTGGAAGGTGCGTGAGTCTGACCATGAAGCAATACTTGACACAATAAAGAGTAGAGCAGACCCGGATGGTTCATTGGATTAATTTGTAAGTATTCACATTGATTTTGTAAAATCATGTTACATTGAGTTGTAAGTATGCACATTAATTTGTAAGATTTGTCTTTTTTTTATTTCCTCCTGCATTTTTACACATATACACATTTTTACATCATCATGTTATGCATTTTTGGTGTCCTGCTCCTGATGCGAGCAAACTCATAACTCACCCTACTTCCTCTAGACACCATTTGATGAGCTCTCAAACACTTTGGATCCAGGGCGCCCAATCATGATGATGACCTATATACCATTCTCCCAAGGTTCTCATAATGAATGAAAAGAAGACCAAGGGTGCCCAAGCTTAATAGACTTATTTCTTTCAATTTTGATGATCCAAACTCTTGCAAAACGACATCCACTTTCATGCCTTTAGATCTTCCTTCACATACAGGGCACCAAATCAAGTTGAAAAATCTACATAAGGGTGCCAAAATGGATGAAAGGAGACATGAAATGTGCCTTAGGACTCCATGCTAAGGTTTGAGCCATTAAAGTCTCTTGATATTAAGCGCTCATGATGATGAAACTTAGAGATTTTTCCTTTCCTAGGCGCTCATCTAAGATGTTTGAATGATAAGGAGTGCCTCGACCTCTATAATGTACATTGGGTGCCAAAATCAAGGAGTCTTAAGTCACTTTGAGTCATTTGGGGTCAGTTTGAGTCTTCAAGTCATGTTGCAAAAAAGTGTCAATGTTGTCAAGTTGCACAAAGCAACTTTTGCATTTTTGGTGTCCTACTCCTAATGCGACCAAAGTGACTGTTCCAACGCATCCGGATGGGTACATTTAGGCTAGGCATGGTCCTATTTTTCACCCAAACATGTCGAAACAGTCTGAGCTACATTGTACCTACGATATCCCTGAAGAGTCCAAAGTGCAAAAAGGCAGCAATCTTTGACGAGATATTACTTGAAAACCATGTCACTTAGAAACATTTTGTCTGAGGCAACACAATCATGTAGAGTGCCTCTACAATAACCTCTCTCAATTTTTATATCTTTGAGGCATTTGCCTGTGGTGAAAGGTTTTCTGTTGCCTCAAAAATTGTCAGGAGGCAGTGTAAAGTTGCAAAGGGGTGTAACTTTCGTCCTGCTCCTGATGTGACCAAACTGACTATTCCAACACGTCCGGATGGGTACATTTAGGCTAGGCATGGTCCTGTTTTTCACCCAAACATGTCGAAACAGTCCGAGCTACATTGTACTGATGATATCCCTGAAGAGTCCAAAGTGCAAAAAGGCAGCAATCTTTGATGAGATATTACGTGAAAACCATGTCACTTAGAAACATTCTGTCTGAGGCAACGCGATCATGTAGAGTGCCTCTACAATAACCTCTCTCAGTTTTTTATATCTCTGAGGTATTTGCCTGTGGTGAAAGGTTTTCTGCTGCCCCAAAAATCATCAGAAGGAGGCAGTGTAAAGTTGCAAAGGGGTGTAACTTTCGTCCTGCTCCTGATGCAACCAAACTAACTGTTCCAATACATCAAGATGGCTACATTTAGGCTAGGAATGGTCCTGTTTTTCACCCAAACATGTCGAAACAGTCCGAGCTACATTGTACCAATGATATCCCTGAAGAGTCCAAAGTACAAAAAGGTAGCAATCTTTGACGAGATGCTACTTGAAAACTGTGTCACTTAGAAACATTCTGTCTAAGGCAAACTGATCACGCAGAGTGACTCTACAATAACCTCTCTTAGTTTTTTATATCTCTGAGGCATTTGCCCGTGGTGAAAGGTTTTCTGCTGCCCCAAAAATCATCAGAAGGAGGCCGTGTAAAGTTGCAAAGGGGTGTAACTTTCGTCCTGCTCCTGATGCGACCAAATCGACTATTCCAACATGTCCAAATGGGTACATTTAGGCTAGGCATGGTCCTATTTTTCACCCAAATATGTCGAAACAGTCCGAGCTACATTGTATCGATGATATCCTTGAAGAGTCTAAAGTGCAAAAAGGCAGCAATCTTTGACGAGATGTTACTCGAAAACCGTGTCACTTAGAAACATTCTATTTGAGGCAACACGATCATGTAGAGTGCCTCTACAATAACCTCTCTCAGTTTTTTATATCTCTAAGGCATTTGCCCGTGTTGAAAGGTTTTCTGCTGCCCCAAAAATCGTCAGAAGGAGGCAGTGTAAAGTTGCAAAGGGGTGTAACTTTCATCCAGCTCCTGATGTGACCAAACTGACTATTCCAACGCGTCTTGATGGGTACATTTAGGCTAGGCATGGTCATGTTTTTCACCCAAACATGTCGAGGTATTTCTAACCCAGATTGACGCCTAGGTATAGTCATCTCTCTGGAGCATTACAATGTGTTTTAAAATGAAGGACATTTCATAAGTTGGGGAATTGATCACTAAAGACCTTGGAGTGTTTGAATTACTCTAAGCAAGAAGGTGCATTTCCATGGAGTAGCATACTCTAGATAGCTCCTAATGTCATCAAGGCGCAATTCCACCCTCACTTTGGTGCCTATCATCAAGAAGGGGCATTGAGCATTCCTTGAACAGTTCTGAGCATTTGAATTTCATGAAATCACTAAGGAATGTTGGGCACCATGTGTATCCTCAACAAGCTTGAGTTTGCGCCTAGACAAGTTGGCACTTATTCATGTTTTAACTTCCCTCTTGAAGCGCATAACTTGGGAAAAAGTTATCTTGTTGTTAGTCAAGTGTTTGATGTGTTTTAGAGACTCCAAGAGACTTCCTCTTGCTAGGCACTCTTCTTGGCAACTACAACCTTCAACTGGCACCTAGATCCTGAAGAAAAACATTTGCAAGTGTGGGTGCACTTTCCTTGTGATGGAGCATCAAATTGGCGCCTAGAAATCATAATGCATGAAGTGAGCGCCTAGGATCCTATTGATCCAATACGTGGTTTTGGGATCCGCGTCAAGTCATTGGATTAGGTTACCAACTCAGAATGATTTTCATGCACTTAGACTTCAAGGTGCCAAAACTAGTAGGAAAATATTTGGGGGGAAACCACGCTGATAAAAGTTGGGTAAATTTAACCTCCAAGTCTAATTAGGCTCCATATAACAACAATATTTATATCATGTCCCTTTGCTTTATGAAACAAGCAGTATGTGTCAAGTCATAGGGATAACACTATGGTCCTTACAAATTTCTCTGTGACTTTTGATAAGACACTCTACTCTCAAATTCATACTTAGGAACTCTCAAATTCTTGCCTTGACCAATTTGTTCATATTGAAAGGTATCACAAAATCACCAATGGGTTGTATGAAGAAATGTATAGAGACCTTTGGAAGGTAATAGTTGGAGTTCTTATGAACATGAGACCCATGGATGGGGCTTGTGTACTAAGTTGATTTTTCATTTACACATTTGTTTGATATCCTAGATACATTGGTTGGATAGTGATGGGATGATACACTATGGGAGTCACATGATTTTGTGGCGCATAAGCTCCACTAGGTTGTTGAAGATGTGGGAAAGTGTCATTACTAGTTTTTTGAAAAAAAAAATTTAGATAGGGAAGATTGAGTTGCCCCCTAGTTTTTCTCAACCCTAGTGTTGAATGGATTCGTTTGAACTTTTAGTCTTTCTATAGTTTTTTCCTTTAGAGGTTTCTCAACACCTCTAGCCTTTAGCATCCTGATCCATTGGACTAGTGTGGCTATGAGGTTGGAAAGTGTTGCAACCTCCATCCTTTAAACTTCTCCACCTTGTTATGGGTTGTTTTGAGTATTTTCACTTGCTTTCTCTTCGAGAATATTTTCTAATGATACAAGATGTGTCATAGATCATTCAACTTGATAAACAACATGGAGGGATTCTCATGCCTCCTATACTTCTTGCAAGTTTCTTTATAGAGAGCTCACATCATTGTCCATCTAGGTGGTCATTTCCCTAAATATTATGATAAGATAATCCTGTTAATGAACTTTGGATTAAATGAGAATCAACATGCTTTCTCTTGACTAGAATAGTTGGGATGGACAAAAATCTATTGATTCTAGGTTGGGTTGTTAAAGGTCAAGAAGTTTTGGTGTCTAATGCCCTCTAAATATAAATATTCAAAATCATAGTGGTTCAATAAGTTACAACACACCAATCTCACCAATGACAACCTTCGGACCACACCTGTCAGTGAGACTCCAAACATCGGTGAACTCTAATCTCGTTGGGCTGATACACCGATGGATTTTGACTGTCAGTGTGACCCCCTTCATCGGCGAAGCTCTCAACTGCTCTTCAGATGCGTTGATGGGATTATCTTCCGATACACCGATGTCTTTGACTTCGAACCACACTTGTCGGCAAGACAAACCACTATCGGCGAAGCCTAACCAAGGTCTGCCGATACACTGATACGACCAACTCTTGACGTCGATACAAGGTTCTTTTGAAGGCAAAGGGCACATAGGCTTATGGGGCTCAATTTGATGTATTTTTTGAAAGCTCAAGGTGAATTGATGCTTATTGAAAATGCCACTTAGTCCTTCATTTTCATTCTAGGCGCCATTTCCTATTGACTTATATACTCCTCCTCATGCTAGGGTGCCATAATGAAGTGGTTTAGACAATAGGTGTGCTTCACTTACTAGAGGCTTGTTCTCCTTCCACCTTAGGTGCACTTTTATGGTGGAATAGGTGTCAATGGGCGCCTTGTCTTAAATGAATGCTCTCTCTAAGTTGGGCGCCCTTTTGAGGATTTATGAGTTGCAAATTGTGCCTTAACCCTTCATGCTTGTTGCTCAATGTTTGAATGTTTAAGAAAGTCTCCTTTAGGCGCTCATCTTAATGACTTTTTCTAAAGGCGCAATCATCCTAATGACTTGGATATTCATCCTAGTGTTTTAGGATATTAGGCTACCAGACTTAGTCATTTTCAGGATCTCAAACATAAAGAATAACATGATGATTCATTTTTTTGTATTGCATATAGTTGACATTCTATGCTACTCATAAAGAATATTAATATTTTCTGTTCAACATGATGATTCATTTTTTTTAAATACAACTTTTATCTTTTAGTTCCAAAATGAGGTTTAGGTGATACTTGAATAACAATAGCTAGCTTATTGGATCAACAAACATCCTATGTAATACAATTGGACTTGAAATATTTGAAGTATCCATCTACAAATATCCATTCAAACGTGGATTTATAATGCAAGTATGGGCGCCATCAATAAAAAAGATTTGTATTAACCAAATATCCATATAGGCATACATCAATATCTGTCGATATAAGTATAACATATATACAAAATAGCCATATAGGCTTACAAGAATGTCATATAGGCATACCATGTCTACTATATATAATACAAAATATATGTCCACAAATGCCATATAGGCATACAACAAAGGAACACAATAAAAAGTCATTCCCCTCTGGCTGGTGTAGAGAATAGATCATGGGTAGCCTTTGATCTTCTAGGGGATGGAGACGCGCATGTGGGTGGTCTACTACGAACCTGAGGGCTACTCCTCCTATTTAGTTCTTCCTGCATCTTTAGCTATTATAATAAAAAGTATAGACATTAATATATAGAAATTACATGTTATAAAAAATGAAACATTTAACAAAATAATCACTTACCGCTAACATATGATCTGTCTCCTCACTTGCCTCAATAGCAGGAATAGGCCCTAGTGATGTCATGTCCTATAGAAATCATCCAAATAGAAATTAAACTTCAAATCAATAATCTTTTGATTTTTCAAAAATAGACAACTATAACAATGAATGTAAATTGAAATTTACTAATCTACCTCATACCCCTGTCAATGCCATGGAGCTATGAATTGCAGAGGCCACACCATGCTCCATTGCCCTCTAAACATGGGGAGGTGTCTCCGCAACCTGCATCATCTAGAAATAAAACAACATTATTTAATTACGAAAACTATAATAGTGATGCAAATCATGGCTCCTAACATACACACACGTTCATCTAAACATGGAAGTACACACAATAAAGCACACAAGTCACATACAAAAATCTAGTAAGTACAATTCATTCATTAAACTATTTATTTTATTACCTCCGTAAAGCTTTGAAGTCCACCACCGCTGGCAGGTGTTGCCATGAAATCTACAATATTAACCTATTCAACATCCAAAATCAGATATTAGAATACCATTCAGATAACGATGCTATTCACATGTAATATTTATAATTGTTTGCTAGTTACATAGCCTGATAGTAGATGATCTAGTGTAAAATGCAGCTGGTGAACCACTAAAAACTGCATCGACACTATGACCCTGAAATTTTATTAAAATCATCAATTTAAATTAGTTAATCTTGCATTTCAAAAATGAAATTTAATAAATTAAATTCAATAAACTTGCTAATATTTACCTGAGTATCAAGGCCGAAAGTCTCACTCAAGAGGGTATTTGTCATCACCATCTGCTCAACTGCAGATGTAGCTTGTGCACCTGCATCCTGACTATCCATGGGGTCATAACCACAGGTTGACCCGCAAGCCTGACAAGCATGGGGTGGGACCCTACTCCTTGCACTAACTTCCAACCCACTCTGTGCTGCAGGACTGGCATGCTCTATGATGCTCTGGATCAAAGCACTAATGGACTGAAGTGTATCGACCTCAACATTCTCCTTCACAATGGAAGGGATAGAAACATGCTCATGGGCTGGTCTGCTGATTACTCGTCTCACTACCCACTATGGGTCAAGACATGCCCCTAGTCTATCTTGTGCTGACCCCCCACCTCTACCCTGGAAGTCCCGCATATCAAAATAGTTTGGCACTTTATTGAGGACAAACTCACAGTAGAGTTTCCTCAAAAAGTATTGCAGGACCTCATTATTATTGTATGGAGGATGGTCAAAAACCATCCACCACCTCTACCCAAGATTGTCCCTTATCACTTGGTTGTTGCACCAATGGATAGGGAACATCTTGCATGTAATGGGTGGAGGTTGATTTGTTTGTGGGTTTGTGAAAATCGAACACAAGTCTAATTTTGTGATTTGTAATTTTTTCACATCTTGGTATGACAGCTTGTCTGCATAATAATCTCTAAACTCTCTCCTCTTATCCGTCCAACTAGTTATTTACTTACTAATTGAATCTACATTTGATAACATAGATTCAAGAGATTCAGCAAGCGTGGACCTATGCAAGGTTGAAGTGGAAGGATCTTTCAACCTTGCAATTATATCTTCAATTTCTTTTTTGTTGTTTTCAATTTGCCTCATTATATTTTCTTGTGTTCCAGGGGCATGTCAAGGAATGGATGGAGGAGGTTGTTCCGTAGGTATTTCCTCCTCAAGATTTTGTGGATTTTGAGGAGGAGGAGGAGGTGCATTAACATTTCTTGACAATTAACGAAATATACATAAAAAAAACAACTCAAACCTACCTATTTAGAAGCAAATTCAAACAAAAAAAAAATAAAACTCACTCCTTTGGCGTGCTCAATGTCATGGCAGCATTTTGGCAACGAATCAACAAGATTTTGGTGTTGAATTGTCTTTTCCAAAATGCGAGCGCGCTTCCTAAGGTTTCCAAGCCACGGACATAAAGGAGAAAAATAGAAATGAAATGAAATGACAAGCCTTTTTTTTAATTTATAATAGTTAATAACGCGCTCGTGTTATGTATGATTTTTTTTTAAAACCATTTGGCCACTTTTTGGCCCCCCATCTTTTTGCACTTACCCAAGCACTCCCACCAAGATTTTTGTAATTCAAACTTACTGTGTCGGCAAAGGACCCAACTAACGGTCATAAACTAACACCTAGAAATTAGTGGTGCCCCAAAATAGGACAGGACTAGGGCACGGTCGCCCAAGTCCTCCCCCCTATTTTGGGCAGGGTACAGCTCAAGGGGTCCTCCTAGGTCCCATTTGCCATGACATCTAGGTCTCATTCCATCAGGATGCCAAAATATGAACTAAGATGTCCTAAATGCATGCTAAAGACCCGGGAGCTAAACCTTATGAGGGAAAAGCCCCCAAGGGGACATTTTCTGACATTACATTTAGCCCCCACTTTAATGTATGTATAAATGCAAGGCCAATACATGCATTAAAGTAAGGTCACAAACACAACAAACACGCCAAGCATGGAGAAGACATGCCAATCACATAGAAGACAGTCTTAGGCACGCAAAACACAGAGAAGACAGTTACAGTCACGTAGAACACGGAGAATACAATCAATGCATAGAAGACATATTAATGCATGGAAGATAGAAATGATATCTTTTCTTTTTGTTTTTCTCATATATATGAAATGCAAATGCAAGTACTGAAAAGTAAACAAACCTCCCATAATACAGGATGCACTACCCTAGGGCGCAGGTCTCTATATATACGGGGCAACACACACGCAAGACACACAAAACCTCCCAAAATACAAGAAGCACTACCTGAGGGTGCTGGTCTCTGTATATGGGGCAACAAACATGCCACACAAAACAAGCATGCCAAAACGCACACACTTGAAGACAAAGAAAACACGGTAGACAAGTGGAGTGTACCTATTTCTAGGTCCAAGACCATCTCAGGCATATTACAAGCACACACTGATGATTGCGCTTCACCACAACAATCACTGAAAACATGCTTAAGGGTTGAGTTAGTCACAGAACCTCTCCTTGCCTCCACAGAGGACTTTTGAAAATGACAAGATGATGCAATCTGTTATGAGAAATGCACCATCCCTGCCTCCATAGAGGGCTTAAGATAAAAAGGATATATGTGATATCCTGCCTCCACAGAGAGCTTAGATGATTGATTGATTGATTTCAAACAAGCTCAGGATGCATGATGCACTACTCTGGGGCACAAGTCTCTGCATCTGAGGTCAAACACATTGCTAACATCTATAACAGACAGCTTATCTTATATATGCCCCCACCTTAAGGTGGTTGATATCAGTTATCGATATCAAGCACATTAAGGTAGGAAGAAAACACACAAGGGAACACTAACTTTCGCAAAGCCCATGCCCCTCGGAGGTGACATGTATTTTACGATTGCCAAATATTCCCACAAACACATCCCTACAAGAAACATGTTAGTTTTTACAAGATCATGATAAATAACAACATCAATGCATACAATTAACCACACAAAGAGCCAAGGTTATACAACAAATTTGGAGTTCAAGGATAATTGTGGGGCTATATCATGAAGCTCTCTGAGTCAAGTACTGCCAAGGCCAGATTCAAAGATGAACAAAGGTGCATAGAGCAGCAGTATTGTTAAGGTTTGTAAATGCGACAGAAACATCATCAAATTCACTACATGGGAAGCACGAGTGCTTCCACTAGCCAAGCATCGGATAAAATATACAACCCCATCGTCATATTAGCAACTAAGTCCATTTTTTTGATTGCTCTCGAAAGGGACACTAGGTCCGCATTAGTATAAATGTTTGTCATCATCCACCTGCTAGATAGAAACACTAGAGGAAGGGAAACAATAAATAAGAGAGGAGAAACAAGTGTCTTAGGGACAACCATGTAGGAGGGTGCCTCCAAGTCACTAACCGTAACGCTATGTCTATAAGACACAACACACAACAATGAAATTAGAGAGAGAGGCAATATAGAAGAATGATGATACAAATAGAAGGTCACAACAAAGGCATTCTCTTGGTATCCCAAACCTTATGGGAGAATCAGGGGTCATCCCAGGAGGCCTTAACAACATATAACACATCACAGGGGAAGCACATCACGAGAGAGGTAAAGAGTTAGAGATACTTACCTACAAGGTCTTCATATTATATCTTGGAGCTTGCGAACCTCTTGGAGAGGTATTTGATCATATTTAATGCAAAATTTGAGTGGTCCTTATGAAAATTTTGTTTGTTTTCATATGATGCTTGTTCCTTAAATCCTTGTTTAAATGAGACTTTTGGTTGCTTATGAGGGGGAGAACCACTATTATTTCTGACTATTGATTGTTGTCTTGCTCTTTTCTGATTTTTAGCGAGTTTTCTTTGTCGAATGTTTCTAGAACAGTAATAGGAATCATCCTGTACCATCTTACTCGTCTGTATCGGTTGTTGTTCTTGCTTTTTTGATGCATTTTGATTATATCCCGATCCATATAAGGATAACGGAGGAGGAACCTCGGCATAAATTCCATTTCTTCATGGATGAGGTGGATTATCCACTTGTTTCTTATCCACGTCAATCATTCTGACAATACTATCATAGTCCAAGTAATCATCCTCGTCTACTTCCATTAAACCATGTTCCACCATATTGTTTTTAGTATGTTTAGGGAAAGGATTAGTGAAGATTTGTAAATTCTGATTCAGTGGAGCAACTGACTTATTTCCATTATCATTCACACCCAATACCTGGATGACATTTGAATCAATAAGGTCTTGTATCTCATGTTTAAGATGCATACATTGTCCAGTGTCATGTCCTTGTGTCTGATGATAATGACAAAAGGCATTAGCATCGAAGTAAGGTCCTTGTTTACTAGGATCAATAGGCTTGATCAGGGGAAGCTTTAGAATGTTATTACTCATAGCTTGGTTCATAATAGAATGATAGGACTCAGATATTGGAGTAAACTTTCTTGGTTGATATGATGTTTTCTTTGGATTATTTATAGCAGACACATTCGTATTTGGTCCATTGATCTTGATGAAACTCCTATTATTGTTTCTTTTAAAATGGTTTTGTGATGATCCACCCATGGATTGACCAACTTAAGCCGATGAGTTTTGGTTTTCATACTGACTAGATGAAAGTTGATAATCACGAAGAGCGGTGCATAAATGCTGAAAGGAGTTATATTTCATCAAGAGAATCTTATCACGAATATTAGGTTGTAGATTTGTAATGAATATCTTTTGAATATCCTCATCTTTCATATGATATTGAATTTGTGCATAAAGTCCTTGATATCGACTAATGAATTTGGTCAACTTTTCTTTGGGACCTTGTTTGCATTGAACCAAGTCAATAAGAGTGACTTGGGGTCTGATGTTTGCTTGAAAATGTTGTAAAAATTGATCAATCAACTGTGAAAAGGAGTGTATTGGATTTGGAGGCAAAGAGAAAAACCATTCTAAAGTGGTATCTTTGAGAGATCGTAGGAAAAGTTTTGCTAACAAATCCTCTTCAAAATCAAAATCACTACACATAGCTGTAAATGCTGCCACATGAATATTAGGATCACCTTTTCCACCATATTTTTCAAAGCGGGGAGTCTCAAACCTCTCAGGCATAGGGGTTCTCAAAATTCCATAGGACAACAAATTACGGGCATGATATGTTGGTAGACTGGGCTGCAAAAATTTTGTCAAATTTGTTACCTTTTGTTGTAAAGCAGTCATGCCCTGTAAAAGTTGGTTTAGGATGGCATCATTTGGAGATGTAGTTTGTTGTGAAGAATTGGAACCAAAGTGAGGAGGCGAATGAGCTTGAGATATGATAGGCAGAGGTTGAGGATATGTTAACGGTGGTTGGCCATAATGATAGGTGGAAGATGGTTGTGAGTAGGTAATAGGTGGCTGGAAATGAGTGGAATAGATAGGAGGTTGAGAACAAGTATTCATAGAAGAGGTCCCTTTAGGAACCAATTTTTGATAATTAAATCCCACAACTTTGTAATTAGTGCCATTAGATATTCCAATATCAGTGGTAGCATTACTACAAGTGTTCGCATTAGTTGTTAAGATCGTTGACGTAAAAGTGGATATTCCGTAGTTAGTATAGGTGCCAAAACTTGAGTATGAGATGGTGATAGAGTGTTATTTATCGTTTTCTCACATTCGGTCACCAGCATGATATTGGTTTGTATAATATATGCTAGACCAAGAATTGCATTAACACCATCTTGTCCTTCTTTTATCAATTCTCTTATGTTATGAATTGTACGGACAGCTTCTTCAGTGATTCTCTCATTTTCCATAAATGCTTGAAATTCAACTAGATCTTTATCCAATTTTTCTATTTTCTCATCAAATACATATCATGTTGCCTCAATAGTGTCATCAACATCATGAAAAGTTTATTCTTCTATTGTGGTTGGAGGATGTATAATATCTTGCACAATTTGAGTTTCTCCCTTTGTAAAGGTGTCCAAAGTACCAACTTCTTCAAGAGCAATAGATCCCATTAATATTTTACTTCTTCTCAAAGGGATATTGTTTTTAGGACAACATGTCATAAATCTTATACCAAAGCATACAACGCACAAACTAAGAGAACAAATCCTAGGAGAAGGATATGACGACCAAAATGCTTGGTTTTTTGTACTCTTTTAATGCAAATGACTGAACCAAAGGGTGTTGTAAGGATTTCAGTGAAGGGAAGAAAGTTATATGTCCGATATCAGTCCAAAACAGAAAAGTAATCCTTCTCAGCACACTCATGATATGATTTTAAGTTAATGCCAAGTTGAAATATAGCGAAAATATGTCAAAATAGGCACTTTTTTCACTAAAATTCAATGCAAGAGAACATAACAAAGGATGTTGTGAGGAAAATGATGATGGAAAGAAAATAAAATTAGTAATAACAGCCACTTGGTGCCAAAATACCCAACACAAAATGCTTTTAGTGCCACTTAAGGTCAAACCCTAGTGAAAATATAGCAAAAATAGGCAATTTTCATGGTTTTTCAACTCCAAGACCTAGCAAAAGGGGTGTTGTAATGAATTTAAAGATGTATAGAAAATAATATCAATCCCCTCAATCCATAAAATTTGTCACAACACACCTGGAGTGCAAACTAGGTCAAACCCTAGGGCAAAAATAGCCAAAATGTGTAGTTTTTCACCGAATTTTCACTACAAGAGCCCGATAAAAGGGTGTTGTGAAGCTTTTTATGAGGGGAAGAAAATTATTACCCTAATAACAACAAATTAATGTAAAAATACTCTTCACAACATGCCTATGGTGCAATTTTATAGAGTGGATAAGGCCAAATTTAGTGAAAATCATTGTTTTTGAAGCCCTAGGTTTGAGATCTTGACACAAAATGCTATGTAAATGCTTTGAAGTCTGATTTATGATGAAAATAACTTACTCTCAGATCTCAAAATAATTTTCAATCCTTAACATGCAAAATGCCCATGCAAATTTAATGAAAATGCATCAAAATTGCTAGTTTTTGTTGAAATTTTCTATGCAAAATTGCAAATATTTTAAATCTAAATGCGAATTTACACTAAAATGTAAGACTACAGCCAAATTTGAATTTGAATGAGCCTCTAAAATCAGTAGAAAAATCTGAGAAAAGATTTTGCCTACTAACCCTAGATTTTGGAATTACTAGGTTAAATAAAATTGTCAAAATTTCCACAAAAACCTAGCAAATTAATAATGAAAATGCAATGCAAATTTCTAAATTTTTAGATTTTTCTGTAGTATATATCAGATCTGATGTGAAAATAATGAATTAGGAAAATTTAGGAAGAATTGATGCAATTTAGTAAGCCAAACAATGTAATTTTTTTGTATTTTCCAAATTTTTCAATTTTTTTGAATTTTTCTCAATGCAATAAAATGATTGACTATATGAATGAATGAAATCAATCCAAATCTGAAGACACACACTTAGAAAGTTGCAATTTAAGTCCAAAAACATGGGTTCACCAAAATGTTTAGGGGAAAATTGGATTTGTTAATGTTTTAGAGTCTTGATGTTTAAATCCACCTTTCCACTTAACATTCAAGGATCTAGGGTCGAGTGGCGAGCACTATCATACCCTAGGTCACTGTGAGATGTAGGGAAACTTGGATTAGGGAATTTAATTATCAATTTTCCTTCTCCTATGCTCAATTGACCATTAAAACCCTAATTATGCAAATACGACAACAAATTGATGAATAACGAAAAAATCTCTTGCAGACAGGAGTAAAATACCAAATCACAGAGTACCTATTTTTGGGGTTTCAAAGAGGAACAGTCGAGGACACTAGAGTGGGCACCCAAGTCCAAGGTACTAGTTTCTTTACAGGATCCAGACCTCTTTTCGACACTGATCAGCCTTGTAACTTCTGTTTTCAAAAACTCATTTGTAGAGGACACTAGAAAAGTGCCCAAGTCCTAGAAATGCTCTGGTGTCCTACTTTTCTTCAGATTCCAAATCCTTGATGCCTGTTAATCCTTCTTGCAACTTCACTTTTCCCAAATGTGACACCTGTAACTTGCACTCACAAGACTTGGTTTGGGGGTTGTGGTGTTTAGAGGCTTGCCTCAGCCAAGCCCCAGAAGACACTTAAGTCTCCAAACACTATTGTCAGATTAAGAGTGCGTGCCCTTGTGAGGCAGAGGCAAAAACCAAAGACATCAATGATGAAAACATAATATTATGTCACCTTATAGTGAAGCTCTCATGGGAGGAAGATGCTCTTCATTCCATGAGGAAGTTGATGCTCAAATCTACAAATATCAACACACAAAACACACGAGTCTGCTCTTGCAACACAATGAAAGTCTTGAATCACCTTGAGAACACAATAGCTTGCTAGTAATCATCTAGTTTACAAATGAATGCTTAAACATGCTTTTATATGCAACTACAAGCACTCCTGCCAAGATTTTCGTAATTCAAACTTACCGTGTCGGCAAAGGACCCAACTAACGGTCATAAACTGACACTCAGAAATTAGGGCTTCCCCAAAATAGGGTAGGACTAGGGCGCGGGCACCCAAGTCCTCCCCCCTATGTTTGGCAGGGTACAGCTCAAGGGGTCCTCCTAGGTCCCATTTACCATGACACCTAGGTCTCATTCCATCGGGATGCCAAAATATGAACTAAGATGTCCTGAACGCATGCTAAAGACCCAGGAGCTAAACCTTATGAGGGAAAAGCCCCCAAGGGGACATTTTCTGACGTTACATTTCCATCTCTAACCATAATTAGTTATAGATTTGGCAACAACAAGAAGGTGTTGTTTTTATCCTAAGAGTTTCTACAAGGCTCAGATAGTACACTAGATTTGAATTTAGCCATGAAGTGGTGCATGAATTGGTCAAGTCCATAGATAGATTCACTAGGCAAGCCAAGGTACCAATCAAGTGCATAATCGATGAATATCATAGAGAATAGTTTAGTGATAGCTTGATCTTTGACAAGCCAATCTAGACCATGAATCATTTGATGTGTTCATCAGGATCTCCAGTTCCATCATATGTGATTGTAGGCACATGAGGCCTAATATCCATGTTGGCAATGTATGAGACAAGAGGTTCGTTTTGCCATGTCCACATTGTTGGATTTCAGAATTTTCAAAGATGTACTAGTCCTAGGTGGTGGTACTGGTATCCCTTAGAAAGGTACATGAAGGGTTTGATTGATTAGTTCTATAGTCATGCCTCTTGAGTGAGTTGGTCCATGTTTTGCATCAGCTATTCCATAGTGGTGTCTAAGGTCGAGGGAGTACTAAAATGGCATATCACTGTCAAATGTAGCAATTTGAACCCAATTGTAGTTGATTAAGTCTTTGAGAAATTGCATTGTAAGGATCATATGCCAATTCATTATTTGTGATAGACCACTTACTAAAATCATATACATAATTTCATGGACATAGCGCTATAATAGTTTTGAAGAGAGAGGCATTGAAGTTATTAATACTATGCTAACTCAAACTAAAAAGCAATTGACTAATAACAAGTACAAAAGGCTAAATTTGACAAATACTCTACTAAGAAAGGAGCCACCAACTAGGGCTTAAATTTGACAATTGTATAGCTGTATTTAGGAATTTTTCCTGTAAAATACAATCGGAATTTTAAAAACACTGTATCATATGAAAGGAGAGATTTTGGACAAATTGTAAAAATTTATGTAGGATTATGATGATATATATATTTGGTTTTTATATAATTTACTTATACTAAGATATGTCATAGTATTTTATAGACACTATTGAATAGATAACTGTCATACAAAAATTGCTTGACAAGCAAGGTGGACTATAAATTTAAGCCCTGTGGCACCAACCTAAGTCACCTTATTTGACAAGGGAAATATTTGTACATGTAGAAGGTTTGTCTACAAGAATTCCACCATTTTAGATAAATTCCCCAAAATATGTATAAATAAGAGGTTTGTCTAAAAAATTCCACCATTTTAGGCGGAAGGAGTTAAAATTTCCCAAAAGTTTTTAAACGAAAGAAAGCAAGCTAGATAGAAAAACAAAAGTGGACCTATTCCATTTCAAATTATGAAAATATTTAATATATTTTTTCAAAACTGGCGGCGGCCACCAAGACACAGAGTATCCAAAGTCATGGTCATACGACGGCTGAAAACACGAGCCCACCGCTCTACGCGCAATCTTCCGACCTGGCAAACTTTATTATTACATTATTTAAGCCCTATTCTCATTCACAACAATTCAACACACATGTCAAAGGCATTTATAGGTAGTGAACTAAATTTTCTATTACAATTCATACGTGTGGAGGGGTGGTGTCACCAATCTTCATAATGAATGCATATGAGCGCTAGAGTCATAGCTAATCTTTCCAATCATTAAAAAAAAATTAGAAAGACAAATGACCTCTATTGAACCATAAGGTTAAAAGGTTTGATACAATTAGATCTTGCATCGTAGCTCAAGCATCCATTGAATCACTTATTTCTAAAGAGGTGCAAAAGATCAATCCCCTTGTTTGCAAGGAAATATGACACCTTATTGCATTCACATATTAGTGAGTAAAGAAGAAACCTTCCATGTCTTTGCTAATATTTAAGGCCCCTTCCAATAGAACCTTAAACTTCCAACACTTTACAAACTTCTTGTCTGACACAACCAATATCAAATCCCCTTTGATAGTTAGTTTTTGACAATTGAGGGAGGCAACCAATTTGAACCCTTCCCACTATTTACCATTCTGCCTCATTATTTGATTTGTGACCAAGATCTAAGGAGGCCCCTTTTGAAAGGAACCTAATAGTGGAAACACTTCCTATACTAATCAATGAGGAGTTAAATGCATATAAAATATGATCAAATAGTTTTAGAAAGAAATATACACAAAAATAATCACCACATGACATGTAATGTTTACCTTGGGAAAACCCTTTTGAAAAACACCCAACCTCCAAATCTTGAACCAATTTATTCAGAGTAACAATTTAGTTACAATACATAAGCAAGCCCAAGTCTCCATAGGAGATATACCAACACAAGTCTAGAGAAATTATAGTAGCATAACCCCTTGCAAAATTCACATCACGCTACATCTTCATTCAAGAACCCTAATACATAAGCCAATACCAATCCATAAACCAAGAGTGGTTTCTTTAAACCATGGGAAAATACCATGAGCCAAGAATGGTGTCCATTTTCCCCATGAGGAATTCCAATCCCAAAGATCAATGATGGGTCAACAAACTCAAAATAGCATAATCCTTACGCGTCATAATCACCCACCAAACTTGGGTGTCCCATTTGGACTTATTCAACATTTTCAAAAATGCTCCATGATGTGTCATACTTACACATCATAAGTTGGTTAACAAGTCAAGTCCACCGTGTAACCATCCTCTTACATATACACTTGCATGCCATAGAATCATCACAAGATCTCTTACACATCTCTATGACATTAGGTGCTCTTACAACTTCTTACACATGTCATAAATTACAATACACATTGACACATAATGCCAAAATAAAGTGGTATACCCTTTTTATGATGGCTTACAAATAATTAATAAATAATAAATAAATCAACTATTAGGATTACAGGGTGTATGATAGATCTAACCCAACATTATCCCACTTGTATACCTTGCAAGAGTAAAAGGGAATTACCAACAATTTGTGAACTAACTACTATGGGCCATGGGGCCCATAGACTCACTACACCACATGAACTTCTCTATTCTCACAAGCTTCATCAACACATCTACAACATTCACTAAAGTGTTAACCTTTTTGAAAGCATTACTCTTCCATCATACACCATGTCATGAACAAAATGGTATTGAACATTAATGTGCTTTTTTTGTGCATGAAAAGTTAGCCTCTTTGCCAACCTAATGGCACTCTAACTATCACATCCAATCTAAACTACTCTTTGACTTAGCCCAACATTTGAACACAACCTTAGAATCTAGATTGCCTCCTTACAAACATGATTAGCTATTATGTGCACTACCTTTGTTGCAAATAAAGTGACGACAACCTATCACTTGCTTATCCAACTAATCACACCACTCAATAGGTTAAAAACATAACCACTAATAGATCTTATACTATCCACATCCCTTGCCTAATCTATAAATAAGAAATTAATTGTTGAGTTAACTTCTATGTTACATTATGTGAGTTGGGTTGTAAATTTATAATTTACTATAACTTGATTAACATAACTGAAAAACCAAATCCATAGCATGAAAGAACTCAAGATGTACCTGGTAATCAACCTCATAAGCTTTCTATCTTAGATATTATCACATTGTGCAAACATCCAATGCACTATCATCTTAATTTACACGTAGTCTCAATCTCATGTTGTCATGCAAAAGTAAAGTATTTTTCTAGATTGAAGATTTTTTGTACAATAGGAGATAAAGACAACAACAACAACAAACATGGGAAATATTAGAATATATAGAAAATGTAAGTCATGTGCAAAAGACTTAAGGAGCCCAGAATCACCTGTAATAAGGATCCATATTTTTAGAACTTGTGGTTATCTTGAAAAAATGTACCAAGCACCTACATAATCATTCCATTGAAGAGTTCTTAGTCCAATGGAAGGGTTTGCAACCTAAAGATGTCACTTAAAAACCTACCAACTTTCTCTCCAAGTTTCCCCATCTCAAGTTTTGAGGACAAAGATTTTTGAAGGGGGCGACAATGTTATGAACCCCATTCTACTATATGGTAGTTAGTATAATTAGTTAGGTGCATATTCTTTGTAAGTCTCCTATAGCTAATATTAAATAAAGGTGGATTCATATGCTTTGTAAGTCATCCCACTAGTTAGTTAGAATGAAGTAATTATCCCACATGCATGTGATGGTAGGAGTTGTCTTTGGCAAGACTCTATATATTTTAATCACTTCCCAAATGGAAGGTACCTTGGATATTTATAATTGCAATGTATGCTATGTTAGGAGGTTGCCACCTTGAAGTGGTGTTATGGAGATAATGAAACAATTGTGTTTCTCTCATTTTTTCATATTTATGTGGGTTCAATTTTCTTTGTCTTGCAAGTTCATGAACTTGGCTGACATCATTATTCATCATCAACTTTCATTAAATTTATCCTATCATTTTACCTTATATTGAATAGCTCTATTTACTATGCTCTTTCGTTAGCCAACTTAAGAGGGCATGTATCCTAAATCACTCACTTTTGCTTCTTCATCTATTTGAGCATTACCCCTTGACCACAATTATGATTACATATTCCATATCATGTAGCTTATCTAGTTCATTTATCCAATCAACCAATCAATAACCAATATCTAGTTTCCATACATTTATCTATTGTCCTTGGTTATAGGCTAGCTCCCACCAAATTGCCAAATTAGTACTAATTTTTAGTTTCCATGAGGTTTGATACCATATTTAGTCATGGTGTGTTTGTCACCAAATCACTAGATTAGTTCTAGTTTCTAGTTTCTAATTTCCATAAGGTCAGCTATCATCTTTGTCCATGGGGTGGCTCCTACCAAATTGCCAGATCAGTTCCAATTTCTAGTTTCTAGTTTCCAATTTCCATAGGGTTGGATACCATATTTAGCTATAGGGTGGCTCCCACCAAATTGTTAAATTAGTTCTAGTTTCCATAGGGTTGGAAAATATCTTTAGTCATGGGGTGGACCCTACAAAATCACCAAATTAGTTCTAGTTTCTAGTTTCTAGTTTCCATTCAAGGTTAGCTACTATCTTTAGTTGTAAGATGGCTCCTACCAAATCACTAAACCAAACCAATTTCTAATTTCCAATTTCCATTGGGCCATCTTACATCTTTATTTGTGGGGTAGCTCCTACCAAATCACCAAATCAAGTTTCCAAGTTTGTAAATTATTGTAGTCATTAGCATCTCATTGTTGGCCTAGTCTATCCCTCTTTCATAGATAGCTCCTTAATAACCCTTGTTGTCGTTGACATTATCCCAATTTCTAATTCTCTATTTCCAAGGTATCCATTTCTAGTTTCTAACATGGGTCATTGCCACACTTCTAATCTTAGATTTTCTTAGGGAGAAGGTCTCCATAGATCTCTTCCACCAAAAATAAAAGGTTAAGATCAAGCTTGTTTCCATGTAGTTATCAGATGTATTTCTAATTTATTCTTAGAGATTATGTTTTTTACAGTATACACTTGTTGATTCTAATGATGGTGTTATTTCCTTTATTTTTGTGTTTAGCCTGGTTTGCTTTGTTGGCATACAATGACTACTCTCCTTAGGTGCTTTTTAGGAATAGGTACAAGAGCCAAAGTAAGAATGAAGATCAAAGTTGAAGACTAATATCTCTCATTTTGATATCTAGTATCCTATAAATTTTATGATTCATGTTATTGTGCTCTTCCTTTAATAGAATTCTTCCTATAGCCCATCATAAGTTTATTAAAATAAGGGCAAAATGTAATAATAGAATTTGCATACCCTGTAACTTCCTGATTATGTTTTTGTGTCCATTTTACCCCTATCATACTTACAAATTGTGAATCTTTTGTTGTTTTGACCCCTTCTGCCTAGCCTATGTCACCCCTCACCATCCATATCCCCTTTCCTATGTGTTCTCTTTCATTTAATTTTTATCCACATCCCATGTCTAACCCTACCTTTAATTTTACTTTATTTTATCCCCATTTACCCCCTTGTCAAACCATAAAATGATGTGCCTAGCACCATCCTATGTGAAAAATCCATATTTATCCATCCTAAATCTTGCTATAATGAGCTTAAAAATAATGAAACCACCCACCAATAGATGGCCCCCTTTGAGCTTAAGTCATTCACAGATAATGCCCATAGTTTGCCACCTAATAGGATGACCTTGACTTTTCATCCTCCTACTATAATCTTCAAATGAAAGATAATTAGTTGCTAGGGCTTCCCATCTACTATGTTTCTGTCATCAAATTCCCTAAGGAAACTCCTTAAAATATACCAGCTTTGCCTCATATTTACATAGAAAAAGATAAAATTTGAGTTTATCGCATGGTTTTAACTATTTTTTTCTCATAAACAACACCCAAACATTGCTTCAAAAGTTTTAGGAGTGAGATAACTTTTTCCCCAAAGTTTTATTTTTGTTAATTTTCCCATTAGACAATGTTGCAATGGGATCTATGATAGTAGGTGGTTGATTTCTAAAGATTTCAATAGGTGTTCCCTCTCAAAAAAGTGCACTTGTAGGTCAATTTCAAAGAGTTATATAGAGTTTCAAAGAAAGTTCCAAAAGTAAAGTACCCCTAAAATTATATGAAGAACCCCTCACAGAAGTTTTAGAAGTCATTTTGACAAGGTCAAGATCCTCTACATGACTCCCTATTGAGGTGCTCAGTATGTGTTGGTTTTGTAGACTTTAATAGTGCCTGATTCTCATGACATAGTAGCTAGGTAACATATAGCACATAGTAAGTGTAGATTCTATAATCATAATCTATCTCGTGATCTAACTCATAATGCCTCTAGGAGGTCAAGGTTGCCTAGTAGGGCACCACTTATTGCTTTCAGGCCCAAAACTAATAATTTTTTAGTCTAGTCTTTTGTTATAGGTCTATATTAGTCGTAGAGACCATCCATAGTAAAAAAACTAGAGTTTTATTAGATGAAAACATTCCATTTTGGTTATTTCATCTCACTTTTTCTAATAAATTAAGAACACTAGGTTTATTATTCATTTTCATGTTTTCATTGTGGATTTAAAGGACTAAATATATTTGGATGCTTCCTCATGGTGTTACCACTAATCCCTATCACTTTCAAATCTCTACTATTTCATTTACTAGTGGAAATGTTTCTATCTCTTCAACTTGCACTCTCTTTGTCAATCATGTTTATTAGGACCCCTTGAGTTTTAATGCAAATTACATGCCTTTTGTTGGTCATTAGTAGATGAACACTTTTGAGAATCTAGGACACTCTGTTAGAAAGCTCCACCTACTCCATGGTCAAGGCCACATCCCTAGACAATGTTGTCATGGTGGCTATTGGGATTGGTCAATACTACGAGGTAGGTTATTTTGTATAGGGCAGCCTTATCCTTTGGATCTAGTAGCTCCCAAATTTCATAGGTCACATCAAGAGAAGATTCTAAGAAACTTTTATTTAGACCACTTCATTTGAAAGGTGCATCTAAACCCACTAATTCATTATTCTATGTTTCTTATACTTAGTCAAATTGCTAATTGTTGATTTCCAAGTCTTGCATGTCCTAATATAGCATAGTTTGTTCAAAATTTAGTCTAGTTGGTAGTCTCAGTTCTTGTGGTTGTAAATTATGGTTAGGCTAGTTGGAGATAGCCTTATGTAACTTTAATTTATGCTTTATATGCACACACTATAACCATGCACAAAAAGAACTTACCTTAAACATACACAAAGGTTCATCTTTAAGGTTCTTTTAGTAAGCTAATATCTATCAAGTTCCTCTTATCTATATCAATAGTTTTTAATTTATAGATGGGACAAATGGTTGTGAAGACAACATTACTGTATGGTGACTTAGAGGAAGAGATCTACATGACACAACCATAGCACTATGTAGAGAAATGTAAATAAACTTTGGTTTGTAGACTAAATAAAACTTTGTATAGTCTCAAGCAATCTCTAAGGATGTGGTACCAAAAATTTGACTCTTTTGTGTTCGGATTAGGATTTCTAAGATCCAAATCAGATGATTATGTAAACTACAAGATTGATGGTGATCGCTTCCTTGTTATCGCATTGTATGTAGATGATATGTTATTCTTTGGTAATAGCAAGGAAGTGCTTTGTGATTTGAAGTCTCATCTTTTATCACAATTTTACATGAAATACTTGGGAGTAGGAAAGTGCATTCTAGGCATGGAAATTGGAAGAGATAGAGAAAACATAAAGCTTAAGTTGGGCTAGAGCAAGTATGTGAACTTAGTGTTGGAGAGATTCAACATGTTGGTTCGCAGGCCTTTGAGTGTTCATATTTCAGTGGGGATAAAGTTATTTGTAGAGAAATTGGTGTTTGTCTACACCTAGTGAGATGGAGGACATAGTTCAAGTACCTTATGCTAGTGCTATTAGGAGTTTGGTGTATACTATGGTCTCTACAAGACTAGATATTGCCCAAGTAGCATGGGAGTCCTTTGCCAATTCATGGCTAATCCTGGATGAGATCATTGGAATGTAGTTAATGAGGTCTTTAGATATTTGTGTGGTACCTCTGAGTACTCAACTTGTTATCATGGTATTTCTATAGGGGACCAACACTCAATAGATATTTATTAATTTGTGGATTCACATTGGGTAGGTGACGTCAATAGTAGAACCACTTGATTTGAACAAATACTTCTTGCACAAAGTAAATCTCAAAAGAATTCTTTCCTCTAATCCAAGGCTCTAGGTAACTCTTCCATGCATCTAAAATAATATGGATATATAGCATACAAACCCTTCATCATTTCCATTCCCACCAACTCCACTTTATAGTAGTTAACAATGCTTGTCTCCTACTCAAGGCATCCACCACCTCATTAGTCACAAACTCCTAATCATAAAATAAATACTTCTCCTTGGCTTCATTCAACTTCTCACTAAAATATACAATGGGCTTACCTTCTTAGCTCAAGACAAAACTAGGGCCTCCCTCACATTTTTCTTCAACAAGTCAAAACCCTTGCCTATGGTAGTTGTCTAATCAAATTCAACCTTTTACATGTAATGTGTTAGTGAAACATAGATTCTGCTAATGTTCTTGATGAACTTTTGGTAGAAGCTTGCACACCCATGGAAACTTCTAATCTCCATAGAAACCAGTCAATAATTATCCTCTTCATATTTATAACAACATTTCGGCTGACGCTGTGTGATCCATCATTGTTATCCTCTTCTTGATGATGGATCATGTAGTCTGATAAAAAACACTACATAATTAAAGTACACATTCACACTATTATAAACTATAGAAATATCATCTCTAACCTAAGGAAACATTCTAATCTATCATTATACGAAAGTATTTGTCTAGATGGGAGGTTTGTTTAGGGCATGTCCCCATGCTGCTGCTTAGCTTATTTTGGCTTGCAGTCACTGCTCAATTTTTTAGGAGACATTTGTGGAGCCAGTGACCCCATGAAACTTTATTTTTCTACTTATTTTAAGGAGTTATTTTAATCTGGAGTTTTTTATTATATAGAAAAGCAAAAAATATATTATTTTAACTATATTAATTTAAAAGAAAAAAAAAAAAAGAGGGAAGGAAAATATGTAGCCACATGACATATTTTTCATTATGCAGTGGCTGCTTATTTCAGCCCCCCCTTTTTTCCACAGCATATTTGTAATTCTTAAGCAGTAGCTGCTCCACAAAAATAGGAAAGATTCTACATTATCCTTTTCCCACAATTATAAATTTGCATGAGGCCACTCCAACTGCTTATATTTAAACAGAAAATTAAGTTAAGCAGCGGCATGGGGACAGGGGGTTACCAAAAAAATTCCACCATTTTAGGTGAAAGGGGTTAAAATTTCCCAAAATCTTTGAAACGAAAGAAAGGAAACAAGATAGAAAAACAAAAAGTGGACCTATTCCATTTCAAATTAAGAAAATATTTAATATGTTTTTTCAAAGCTGGCGGGAAGCTTCCATTTGGCGACCAAGGCGACTATTCAAAGTCATGGTCATACGACGGCTGAAAACACGAGCCCACCGCTCTACGCGCAATCTTCCGACCTGGCAAACTTTATTACATTATTTAAGCCCTATTCTCATTCACAACAACGCATCCCTTCTTCATTACAGGCATATATACACTAAATAGCGGTCTAAGAAGTATACACAGTGAGTATCTGTCTATCATGGCATCAGTACAGAAGAAGCGCGTGGTGGTTGTGGGAGGTGGAATTGCAGGCGCCACCGCTGTGAAGGCGTTGGAAAACCACGCAGATGTTACGCTAATTGATCCGTATGCTTTTATTTCCTTTTAATCACAGCAGAACTATTTTATTTGATTGAAACAAAATAAATATGTATATATACAACTTAAGCTTATTATATTGATGAATATATAACAGGAAGGAGTATTTTGAGATCCCATGGACGAAGTTGAGGTGCATGGTAGAGCCAAGCTTTGCAGAGAGATCTGTGTTTCTGCACAACGAGTATTTGAAGAAGGCAAAGCTTATAACGTCTGCAGTAACAAATGCTACAGAGGAGGCCGTGGTCACTGCCTCGGGAGAAAGAGTGAAGTTTGATTATCTGGTGCTTGCCACTGGAACAGCCTATGATGGCCCTCGCACTAAAGGAGAGAGACTCAGACAATTTCAAGCAGGTACACTTTCACCTTCAATGTTAACTGTGTTTGCACTTAAAAAGTGTGTATCAGTGAGTATGTTGTTTGCAAATTGAGTGTTTTAGGGTTTAATTGTGTAATAGTTCTTCTATCAATGTTTGGGATCGCACTCTTTGATTTGAAATGTTGACAGAAAAACTATGGTTTTCCATTAACTTTTCTGATCACACTCCGTTATTCAAAATGTTTGACAGAAATTTTTTTACACAATTCTGAAATTCTTGTTCATATCAATATGAGTTGGTGTTTGTGTTTTTTCAGACAACAAGAAGATTAAGGAAGCCAAAACAATTTTGATAATCGGAGGAGGACCCACTGGAGTGGAGTTGGCTGGAGAGATAGCAGTGGACTTTCCACAGAAAAAGGTTATCCTTTTGCATGCTGGTTCCAGGCTTCTTGAATTTGTGGGAGAAAAGGCCTCTAAAAAGACATTGGCATTCTTGAAGAAAAAGAATGTGGAGGTACACTTCAGTGAGCGCATTGATCTTAACAGCATTAATGAGACCACAACAAACTTTACCACAAGCAGTGGAAAGACCATCCATGCAGATTGTCATTTTGTGTGCATTGGCAAAAGGTTAGGATCCTCTTGGATGAAGGATTCCATGTTTGGAAATGCTGTGGATGGACGAGGCCAAGTTAAGGTGGATAGCTCCCTGCGAGTTGAGGGAACAACTAATGTGTTTGCAGCTGGAGATGTTATTAATGTCAAGGTATGTGGAAATTCTATTATTTATCCTCTCCTAATTTATCATTTTTAGGTGTGCATAAAGTGACAAAAGAGATTAATACACTGTAACTTTGACAGTAGGGAGATCTAGTTTCATTTGGTACCAATTACTTTTACCCTTTAAAAATTGGAAACTATGTATCAATTAAGAATAGGTCCATCTTTGAGAATTTGATTTGCATTATATTATTCTTATACATGTTCCAATTACTAGATTACCTTTCGTTCATCTTCATTTCACCTTCACGTACGGGGCTTGTATTTTGGTAGATGGGTTTCCAATGCCTTAACTGCATAATCTATCAACTTAAATACAATCAATTAACAATTCACTAAATAATTTTTGAAAATATAAATTTTATAATTTTATTATAATTTTCCCTCATTCCTACTTTTCAATGAGATTATGTATGTCTGTTGAAAATGTTACATGTTACACAATTATGAAGTGTTTTATTACAAGAATGATTTAGTCCAAAATCTCTAAAATGTACAAAAGTTTATATTTGTATTTGAATTGACTTCTAATGGTTTTTTTAGATTTTTATCTTTAGTTAGTTGTTGGCATTAGTTGGGATGTCAGATTTCTCTAACCAATTTTAACTTTACAAATTGCTGCGGTGGTTTAGGAATTGAAGCAAGGAATGTGTGCACAGAAGCATGCCCAAGTGATTGCAGAGAACATCAAGAAGCTATCAAAAAATCCCAAGCAGAGTAAATTGAGTACCTACAAAGCAAGTCCCGATATGGCTATTGTAACTTTGGGAAGAAACATAGCAATGGGGCAATTCCCCTTTGGGACATTCTGCAGCCGCCTTCCTGGCATGATAAAATCCAAAGATTTATTCGTCGGTCCTACTCGCAAAGGCCTTGGTCTGAAATCATAATCATTCATAAACAAAATAAGAGTTATATGGAGTCTTCTTGTACTACTGAGTATTTTTTGTATTGTAATGTGCATCTAGGAATAAGTTATGATGTCGTGTTGATTCATACTAAAATACTCATTGTTTGTAAGGATAGTGTCAACTAAGAAAGTTTATCGAGTCTAGTTATCAATTCAATTCTTTGAGTTGGTGCTTATAAACTTGTACCAAATTTTTCTTTGTTTATTTGATTAGAACTTCGAGTTTGTATTTCTACAACAACTTTGGTAGTGCTTCATGTTTGATTTCATGTTCTCATGAATTTTTGTAATCACAAGAACCTTTTTACATATTACAAAAAAGATGATTTTAATTATCTAAAAGTAAGCCATCGAATCCATAAAGCTTTAAGGATCAATGAATTAAACTCAAAAATATCCATTGAATTGGAGTACGATGCATTCCTTATAAATGTTTACATAATTTGCTTGGAAGGTGGTGGATGCCAAGTCATTTAAGAGTATTGGTTTGCACTTTGACTAGGCATCATGGATGTGTAAAAGTCAATAACTAAAAAGATTTTGTAAAGGAAAATAAAAATTATTAAATTAAGTTAATTTAGGTTAATTAAATAAATGTATAAAATAAATATAAATTAGTTTAGATTAATTTAATGTAGTTGAGAAATTGGTAAATTGATATTTATATTTTGGATATTGAATTAGGAGGATAATGATACTTAGTTTCATAATTGAAGAATGAAGACTAAATGAATAAGATTTTAGAATTTGTTTGATGTTAGATTTGCAAACAATGCCTTTTTGTCAATAAACTACCTAGAAGTTTGTGTAGGATTTCTAGTCTATCAGAGGATAGGTTCATGGGTCCAAAACAAATTTGCAGTCACATATTCACACTTCATCTCTAGATTCATCTTGGTGATCAGTAGTGTTAATCTCTGTAACTTCCCTTGATATGTAACCTTTTGTTCTATTCTTCTTGAATGTTTGAGAACTTGCCAGCATTTAAAAAAACCTTAGAGAATTTTCCTTATGTCACAAGATGTTTTCACCTCTAGATCAATCTCTAAAAATTGAACAACATTGAAGATAGAAGGCAAGCACCTAAAAGTATGTCGATCTTCTTTAATCTTTTTTTATTGCACTGAATTGAAGTATGTTTCTATTAATTTCTCCCATATTTTAGAATGCTTGATCAAGAGATGAAAACTTGATTTATTATCTAATGAATAGATTGGATTTCTTTAAATACTAATGCATAGTATTAAATTTGTCTAACATGTGATTAGCTATCTTAACGTAGAGGGATGAAGGGGGGAAGTTGACCACATTTCTATTGGAAAGGGACAAGTTTGCGGCCTCGATGTCACCCTTGTGACCATACACTTGTCTTGGAATGGGGTAATAGTCAGATCTAGGTGACAAATATAGGTAAATAAGGTGAATGTATAAAAGACTGTGTGTAAATGGATAGGGTGGGGCTAAGTGTATAGGGATGTATGTATAAATGGATAAAGAGGCTAGGTAAATGGGCCCAACTTCATGCAAGAGCATGTTATTTGTTACCATATACATGTATCAAGACATTACATTAGAATAGGCATACAATTAATTGGGAAATGGCATGGGTATGTGTTACCCTAACCTTTGGTTATGGCACTTAGTCTTCACTTTTTAAAAAAATTATGTCATGAAGTCATGTATCATTTTACCTTTGTATGAAATTTTGTTAGTAAATATATTTTCTACTTTTAAAATGATAAGAAAAACATGATTTGCCCAAGGAGAGGTGACAAAAATGCCTACAACAATTGGAGAGATCACCAATAAAATAATGATCTTCCTTTGCGTTTGAGAGGGGCAGCTCCCTCGCATGATAAAGAATGGAATTAAAAAGGGGTATGCTTTTAACTTGAAAGTAGCAAAGGAGATTTTCTAGAAAAGAAAGTAAATACAATCTTCAGATAAAGAAGATCACCAGAACTCCATCCAAACATGCAAATGAATAGAACCCAATGACTACATAATCAAACCTTGAGAAACCACTACCGCATCAAATTATGACATAGGAAAGAAGACATATAATGGCATGCATATAAAAATAAGCAGGTTATCAACAATCCATACAACAGAAATATAATATTCCTTTCTTCTGCAACCAAGATTGTTATAAACCCATCATAAAAATAATTCACAACATAAAAAAAAATGACTCAAAGTTCACTGTCCTTCTGCATTAATGATCACAAAATAGTGCTCAAAGTCTACTTCAGAAATATTGCAAAATTTGCATAGAATGTCCCCTTACTCCTCCCCCCCCCAAAAAAAATCCTTTGCAAATAAAGATAAAACTCTTTTATACTCTTTTCCCCTCCTCCATAACTATTTCTTGAAAAACCTCCATATCAATAATATTTTTACAAATTTATTTTTAATCGTGTCTTTTGAAATTCTAACATGAACTTCAAATGACATTCGTCTTTTCATATTCCGCAGCGAGCATGCAATAGTGAGAAAATGACAAATTAGCTCATCCAAGACACCCTTTATAACTTAATGAGGACAAGCCACAACATCCCAAACTATGAAATGGTCGCATTACATTTTTTGTTGATTTGGTGGATGAAAGGAACCTTTGTAAATGATTTCTCTATACATAATTATAAAATCCTTGCCATCCAAACCACGGGTCCTCCAATTTCTTCTTTTGAAATTCCATTTAAAAAATCCATGCATCAGTAGCTCTCTGTTCAAATGCCCAAAGTAGATCTTCAATGATATTCACAAAGCCAAATCCAACCTCATCTTCCAGCAGTTTCATTTCTTCCAAAAGGATGTCAACTTCCAATATCAATTTCTGTGAATTCTCTGTTAGCAGTCTGATTGGAAATGTAAATCCCACACCACCCAAAGTCCTAAGAAGATCTAATGCCTCATTGGTACTTTTACAAATGCTTGCAGCCCCGATGATGCATGTCCATGTCCTACAACTTCTGGTTCAAAACCACCTGCCATCATATTCATCAACTCCTCAATTGCCATGGCATGATTACCAATTTTAAGATAGGCATTCATAACATAATTCTATTGTGCAGTACCCAAATTCAATCCAGAGTCATGTAAATCCTTAAATACAATTTTTGATCTTTCATGCTCTCCACCATTTCCATATGAGTCCATAAGCATATGCATCGTTGCAAGAGTCGACTCAATACCTGAATTTCTCATCTCAACCAGGAGATTTTCTATTTTTTTTTAATGCTCACTAGCACATCTATATGCTTTCATCATGACACGATATGCCTCTCTATCCAATTTGCAAGAGTTTTGCATTTCATTGAAGAGGTTTTCAGTCTCTTCCCATAGTTGTTGTCTACCATAGGAAGAAAGTAATTTTTTGTATGTATTTAATGTGGACTCATGACCATGCCTCTTCATTTCTTTCAGAATAGCAAAAGCTTCTCCAATCCTTAGATGCCTACTATACATAGAGATTAAAATGCTATAAGTATTACCATTTGGAGCAGATCCAGTTGTTTGCATGTGTTGATAAACTTCAACTGCCTTCTTTGAATGTCATGTGCATGTGTACAAACTTAGCATGGAATTTTAGATGCCAATGTTAGGCTTGAAACCAACTGCCTCCATATCCGCAACGATCAACTCAACATCTCTGACTTACTCTCTCTTGCTGAGCAAGTTGATATATGTTTTGTAAAGTTGCATATTAGGAGAATAATCTAATATCCGCAACGATCAACTCATCATCTCCAACTTACTCTCTCTTGCTAAGCAAGTTGATATTTGTTCTGTAAAGTTGCATATTAGGAGAATAACCTAATATCTGCAATGATCAACTCAACATCTCTTGCTTAGTTATGAAGAAGAAGAATCAGTCAATGACTCATCCTCTCTTGTCTGCCAATTAGACCTCCTGGATAGAGATTTTTGAAGCTCCACCTATTAATACAATCAAACAATACCCACATTAATATAGAAAACATGAAATTATTTGTACAACATGACATAAATAATTAATCACTTACCGCAAGCTAGTGATCACTCTCAATCATTTGTTGTCTCTCTTTATCGGTAGCTGCATGGGTTGGAGTTCTAACCTCTTGTGAGAATCATGAAGAAGCAAAATTGAGTAAACATGAATATTATTTATGTACATTAAATGACCTAAGATAAAACAAGAAACACATAATGACATCTACATGTTACTGGCTCTTACCTCAATCAAAGGATTTGTAGATGAAACAGTTGCAGCAATGCCCATCTCTATTGATTGACAAATATGAGGAGTCTCAAGCCCTATCATCAACTGAAATTAGAGTTCAAGGTTATTTGACCAAAATCTATAAAACATTATTTAAATACATAATGATTAGAAATGGTAAAATTTATCTCAGTGAAACTACCTCTATATCTGGCCCAACTAACTCCTCCTGAGGGTGAAGCTCCGACATCCACCTGTTCATCATCAAATCATCACTAAATAAGATTACCATTGATATATGACAAAAAGTTTACGTGTACTATATTTACTATCTTGTTATGTAAATTGATGCATACATGTCGACTTGACCTCCTCTCGTAACCTTGTAGTGAACGATTGACAAATGTAGGATGAGTACTTTGACCCTAAAATTTTGTAATGCATATAATTAACTACATTAATTTTGACATATAATATCTATTAATATATTTAATTAGAGATTTCAAATACAAATATAATAAGTTGCAAAACCTTCTAAAAATTTACTTGTGAATCAATACCAAATGTACTATCCAACAAGTCATCTGTCAATAGAATATCATCCAATATGGATATGTTATGCACCTACTCCTACCCCTGTGTGGCATAGTCATGAAAGTGTGGAGCATCCTCTCTATTGCTTGTATCATGAGCATCCTCTGATCCATAATCACATAATGCTTGGCTGAAAGAGGGCATTAGTGGGTCCCAACCTTTTGGTACTTCCCAAAAGGTTGAATCTAGGACAATCAGCTGAGTCAGCAGTTGCATCATCGAGAAAACGCATTTTGAGAGTTTAGGTTCTATTTCTAGTGACATTGACCACCTTGCATCAGATCGTGTTGGTATATATATTTTGCATCCATGCACCAGCATAGGATTAGTTGATTCGACTTCCACCAGTTATGATCCTTACATATGTGCTGACATAGTTTCACCATGTGATGTGGCGCAGACTTCTGGAGAGAGTGGACTATGCATATTGGGTACATGTATGGTGCAGGATCTATTATCAATATATCAGTTTGTCAGTTCATAATATATGATCCCTCTCAAGTCTGTGGCCACATTTGTTAGTTAGTGCAATGATTGTCGAGCTACACATATGACTGACACAGTGCCGTCACAGTAGATTCCATCACAACTTGATAATGGTATTGTGCCACCTTACAGTCCAGCATGATCATTCCATGGAATTTTGTTTGAGGAAGACATTGCAAACTCTCCTCGGCAGCATTCTTCCTAGGGTCAAGTGCAAACTGCCTCAAGTTTAGCGATCGAGCTACAAGGTGACAACTGTCTCACAATCAGCAATCGGTTGCAACACAAGTAACCTACCTCAATTCAGCGATCTGTCCACAACAAAATCTTACAAAATTCTCTTGCCAACTTCACTCAATTCACTCCCAAAGATTCAAACTTTCACTCTGATACCACTTGGTATAGTCATGGTAGGAGCATTCACAGAGTGAACTGTCTGGACCGTGCAGCAAGAGTAAACACAATGGAAACAACTCAAGAAAATGGAACAAATATAGATTCAGTCATTCAGTATATAATAGAATTCAAATACTATCTGGCCAACAATATGTGGGCTTATAATTAGGGCTCAAAGGCCTAATTACATACATGCGCAAGATAAAGCTTTGGAGCTCCTTCGCACAAAATCTAAACTATGGATTATGAATCAATCGCTAATTACTTTCCTAAGGATCTATTACATCTATATATCAATTTTGGACCAATAGATTCCCACACGTTGGCCAAGGAAGGTCACAAATCCCAATTAAGAGTTGTAACGTGTTCATAGATAGGTCAGACCTAAATGCATAGAACACTTCCCCAAATGGATGGAACAACGTGCGGACCCTTGGGGAAGGTCAGCCACGAACCAAAGGACATTGAATGATGTGTCATTGAGATTTGCAAGTCAAGGAATGATCCACAAGCCTTGTCCTTCAGCTAATTGTTTGAGACTGTCAGGGTGCTCTGCTATGAGAAAACAGTTGATCTTCTGATAGCGATATCTTTTCGATAACTTATCCAAATGCTCTAAATTCTTGATATGATGTAGATGCTAAGTCCAGATTCGCAAGATGTGAAATGTCAATACTAGACCACAAGCTGAAACTACTTCTGACTGAACTGCTTGCACTGAACTAGAAAATGAAAGAATTGAAATGCAAATATTTTTTTGGTTGATGCAAGATTGCTCTTGAACTAGGGATGCTCCTGCATCAGAAACCCTAATTAACAAATAATCAATGAAACCCTACTTTAAAAAAGTAAAGCCTACTTTAAATCAATTAAACCTTGATAAAAAAATTAGTTACACCCTAAAATAGTATTTTAAAAAAATTAAACCCCCAAAAAATTGAATTAAACCCTAAAATATATATTTTTTAACTTGCATATCTATTACCAATATAAGAAGAGTACATTAGTGGCGAAGAAGGCCACAAAATCATTCAAAATACATCATTGTCAAAATCAATTTTGAAATATCTATTACATACAAGATATATCAAAATGAACCCAAGATATAAGCATTAATCATCACTTGTTGTGCACTTGAAATATAATTTAAAAAAAAAACCTTAAATAAAAAATTAAACGTTACTGAAACAAAAGATTAAACCCTAATAAAAATCAATTATAAAATAATAAACTTTATTATTGTTTATTAAAAAAAAATTACCCTTGTATTTGCCCTGTAAATTCTCTTTGTCTGCTATCATGTCCTGACCCTATTATTCTTTGTTGTACGGAATCTACCTTAAAAAATAATTATTTATAAAACTTTAATTAAAAAAGCGGTTCCGGGTGGAACCTTATCGGGCGGTAAGGTTTCACCCTCATTTAACTCGCCCCTCACGGTTACGGGCATAACCTTACCGAGTGGAACTGTACTATTGGTAAGGTTACGCTTGGAACTACCTATGTGGCAATCCACCCCCCTTTCCCATAGTTTAAAAAAAAAACATCTTCTGCTATTAATTTTTGCCATTAAAATACACTTTTTAAAAAATTGAATACCCTTTTGTAGTACTTGAAATGTAGATTGTAGATATATGTCTTTTTTTCATATTTTGATTTTTTTTATTATATATTTTTTTAAATTTATTGTAAGTAGGTTTTTCCCATCGAACATGAAGCTGATTAGAAAATAGATATTAATAGGTAAAATATATTCAAAAAATTTGAAAATTATATGGTTCACTAGAGAATGGAATCCTCTCTGAGAGCGTTTTTTTTTTTTTTAAATTAATGTAAAAAAGTCAACATCCCATGGAAACTACTATGTTGACTTTAAAAATTTTAAAAAATATATTTATCAAAAATTAATTTTTGTTTCCATGCACTAGATATTTGAGTTGACTAATTAGGAAAAAAAAAATTAAAGAAAAAAATAATTTTGCTATATTTTCCTTGACGTCCCATCGATGTCACTTTTTTCGAAAAATATGAGCATTTAAAATTCATCAATTAAATTAAAAAAATATATCCAATTATTTTAAAAAAAAAATAAAAAATTATAAGCATAAACTACATTAAAAATTCTACATTTCATTAGTTTAGGTCATTTCAAAATTCATAACATACATATGATTTTTTTGACATTTAAGTTGGAAAAATATGTTTGTGTTGGCCATTCTCTTATAAAAGTGGGACACATTTCTGAACTTTCACCCTGTATGATAGTTTGTCTGTGTTGGGAATTAAGGTGTCTCAACCTTGGTAATTCCTTGTATTATTCCATTGTATTTATTTATTTATTGTCTATTATTGTAATTAGGATGCAAATCCTTATTGTCATCTTGTGGGAGTTGGCACGGTGATGTGTCATCCTACGTGGAAGGTGACAACATGTAAATTTGTACTCACATGAGGAGATAGGTGTCCCACTTAGTGGTAGGAATATTTTGCCATGTGTCGGCACCTTGGATAGTGTGTGTTGTACCCAACCATATTTTTTGCTTCATTAAGGCATTTTGAAACAAGTCTAGAAAATTTTTCGTCAAAAAAATAAAATTTCTAAAAATAGAAATTTTTATTTTTAGAAATTTCTAAAAATAGACGTCGAGTTAAGTTTTCAAGGTTTCTTGAGATATGGATGTTGGCAAAACTTTCTAAAAATAGAAAGTTTCTAAAAATAGAATCTTGAAATCATGTGTCGCACTTGATTCTCTTTGGTCGATTCTGCTTCACAATCGGCGCGGTTCAGACGGAATCTTCAAACGACCAAGTGTTCTCTACTGGGTCATTTTTACTTTTTCACAAGGTGAAGCATGAGCTTGAAAGTCATCAACACAGAAAAGTTCAATTGCTAGAATTCTTCGACGAGTTTCCAACGCTGTTTCAACGACACAAAACTGACAAATGGCCGTCGACTCGACGATGCACGCAAAACGATGCAAGATGGATCCAAAGTGAATTGAAAAGTTAGAAAATCATAAAAATGGCTAAGCCTAGTGAAACTGGACACCCCTGGAGGCTTGAGGTGCACATCTTCTCTTGTGTTAGTTTTGTTTTCATGTTTTTTGAGAAACGTAAAAAATCCTTCCGTCAGCTCTTTTCCGGTTGGTCAAACTTGGTCAAAAGTTAGTCAAAGCCAGGATTTCATCATAGATATGTTCAGACTACTTAGATCACCCTCAGTCCCACTTTGACAGTCGTCAAAATGACAGAAATCGAAGATCGAATAGGAGCTGTGGGCACAGAAATCGAGAAAAGGTACAAAATTAAAAAATTTTGAAAATTTTTCTAAGTGTTGACAAACTAGGCACCCCAGGGGGCTTGGGGCACCCAAACTCTCTAGAGTTAAATTATTTTTATGCTTTTCTTGAAAAACGTGAATCTCCTTCCGTTAGCCCGGTCCGGTTCAATATTGATCAGTTTGACACATTTTTCGAGGCAAACAGAAGGTACAATTAGCTCAATTTTCATGAGGCTTGCATATTTGCCAGATCATCAGACTCATTTTCATCCCAGTTGGTAGAAATTGATAGCCAAACAGGGGAACTGTGCCTTCGGAACGTGCACGCAAACCAAGAAATTGAAAAAGTTGGAAAAATTAAAAAATGGCTAAGTGTTGGGAAACCAGGTGCCCCAGGAGGCTTGGGGCACCCAACTTGAGCAGTGTTAGAATATTTTCATGTTTTCAGTGTTTTCCGACATGCCTTGTTACCAATCTTCACTTGTTGGCAGTTTCCGGAAGGTCAAACTTGGTCAAACGATGTCAGATCGTCGAACGGAGGCAGGGGATGGAATCTCAGTTAATCAATCTCCAAAATGTTAGGATCAGTCAGCTTTTTCAATTAATGATGACATTTTTCTGCCTTGTTAAAGTCAGAGACAGGCCATATTTGAGTTGAAACTGTAGTTAGGGTAAAATTACAAATCAGGGCAAATGAATAAACAGCAATGATAAAAACCCTAGCAATGCACAATGAAGCACAAGACAACATGAAAATTAAAATAACAAATGTAAATACAAACCGATCTCCATGTCAAACTTAATTTATCTCCATTGCTCTTCTCCACCTCCCATGAGCATGCAAGATTTTGAAGGATTATTGTTGGAGGAATGTTGGGTGCTCACTTCTATAGCATAACATTAAGATGAAGATGACATGAGGATGATAGATGAAGGATGCAAAGGCTCTAATGATATTTTGACAGAATAATGGTACTTAAAGCTCAATGCATGCTAATGGCTTGTGAGGGGTTTGATTTATAGGAAAGGCTTGGTTCAAATGAATGGTTGAGATTAAAAAGCTAATTGATTGATGTGGACGGCTAGGATTGATTAGGTATTCCCACTCTTCAAGGGAGTTGTAGTCATTTGACAAGTGTCAAGGAGAATAGGGCTCATGTGTGCTTGTGTACATAAAAAGTACTACATACGAAAGATATTAAATAAAAGGCTGTAGTACCACTTATCTTTTTTTAAATGAAAGAGGCACACATGTCGGCTAAATGATAAGATAAATTAATTAATTAAATAAAATTTATTTAATTAATTGGAAAGTCGGCTTATGATGAGAACTTAATTCAAATAAAATATTTGAATTAGTTGGGATATGAGTTGGCTATTAATTAAATAAATAAAATTTATTTAATTAATTGGATAGTGGGATTAGGATATGATTGGGAAATTAATTAAATAAATAAAGTTTATTTAATTAATTGGCTAAGTAGGATAAGGATGGGATTGAATGAGATTTTAATTAAATAAATAAAATTTATTTAATTAATTGGCTAATGGAATAAGTGGGGTTAAGAGTGGGATTTGAGACAAAATGCTACATGATGTCTAAGTGATGTTTTTGACAAGGTGTTGCTAGACATGGACAAATTTGAGACAATTTTGGGTGTCTACATTTTGCCCCTCTTTGAGATGATATTCGAGATGATAAGCTTTATGTTGAGTAACATCATTTCAAAGAAGCTAAGGTATGGATAGAGAAAAATGATATGGAGATGATGATGTAAGGATATGATGATGATGGAAAAATAGGATGATGATGCCCCCTTGAGAGGATAGGCAGGTTGGACAAACACGGGTATGCTCTCAAAAAGAAATGGCTTGGTCAAGGAAGAAAGATAAGGGAATGGATAGAAGAAATGATGATGCGTTATGCTGCAATGAAAGTGAGCAACCATGATGTTTGATATAGCACTAGACGTTATGCACCAAGGTATAAGGACCAGGGTGACGATGTGTCTTGTGCCCCAGCATAATACAACCTTGTCTAACGTATGAGGAAGAAAACTTAGAGCATTGAAGTCCTAATGCACAAAAGGTATGATATGACCTTAGATGCAAAGGATAGTGCAAAAAGCTACTCCAAAATACACAAGATATGAATATTAGCTAGAATGATACGGATATGATACAAATGCAAGATAAAAAGATAACACACACAAGCAAGCAAGTAAGCATGCACAAATGATTCAAAAACAAACAAGGTATTGCCCCTGTCAAGCTGTAAACCAATGATTAATTGTTAATTGATGATAGTTGAGAGTGTTGTCATTGCGGGAAAAGTTATATCCCTAGATCAACACAAGGTTGTTTGCTAAGTTGGT
This sequence comes from Cunninghamia lanceolata, assembly GCA_027924645.1. NCBI lineage: Eukaryota > Viridiplantae > Streptophyta > Pinopsida > Cupressales > Cupressaceae > Cunninghamia > Cunninghamia lanceolata. The sequence goes on along the minus strand of BSBN01001344.1, from coordinate 7,197,685 downwards.
TGGCTAGTTGATTGATTGATTTGGCTTACAACAAGGTTAGGATCAAGACCATTGATTGTGCTTGGATAACTTGGCTTGATTGATTAACTTGATTGGTATGGATTAAGGATGGGCTTACACTTGGATCATTGCTTGGATTCTTTGGATTGATTTGATTGGATGAAAGGATGATTTGATTGAAGGAAATTTGAAATGTTGATGATGGGATAATATGTGGTGTATTAAGCTGCTTTTGTTTTGCTGAAGTGATTGGATTTGTTCCGATTGGAGTTGATGTGATTGAGTTGATTTGCTTTGGTGTTGATGCTGATGATTGATAGGATTTATTTTGATGGTTGGATTGATGTGCTTTGAGTTGATTTGCTTTGTTGTTGCTGGGTTGATTGTTTTGATGATTGGATTATTTTGAATGATGATAGTAATGGTGTGATGATAAGAGTGTCCACTCAATCTAAGCATAAGCAAGTGTTCTCAGTGTGCTCAAAGGATGTAAAACAAACAAGGTATTGCCCTTGTCAAGTCATAAACCAATAATTGATTGTTTGATTGATGATGATATCATGTTGTCATTGTGGGGAAAGCTATATCCCTAGAGCAACACAAAGATGTGGGAACGCTATATCCCATTGATGATGATGATAATTTGATTGGGCTCATGGCAAGATTAGGATCAAAACTGTTGATTTGATTGGATAATGTTCCTTGATTGATTAGCTTGCTTGATATGGATTAGTGTGACTTGGATTTAAGATCATTGCTGAGATTGATTTGATTGATATGATTGGAAGAAGTGATTGATTGACATGGATGAATGAATGTTATTGATAAGAAGAATTGATGATGATGATTTTATTTTGATTGAATGTTGGAGTGGATTGTTTTGGATTGATGATGATTGGTTTGATTGCATGGATTTTTTGTTGGATATTTGATTTTTTTGTGTTTTTTTTTAATATTTTAATTTTTTTGTGTTTTTGAATGTTTTGGAACATCAATGGATTTACAATTGAGTACCCTTTGTGCTAGATACCAATGACAAGGGAGAAAACCAAGTCTAGGTGCAAAGGATGGATGAAAGGATGGATGATAGTGAATGAGATGGAAGGCTCATGAGAGTTGGATGGATAGATAAGAGGATAGGCCATATAAGGGATGGATGCTTGCCTCATGAAAAATGGATAGGTAGGCTATAGTGGAAAGCTCATGATAAATAGATAGGGATAAGCTATAAGACGGAAAGCTCATGATAAGGATACACCATAGTGGATGGATCATAAGGGAGCTAGGATGTGATCTTCAAAGGCTATGTTGCATAGGAAGAACTTGTCCCATTCTAGGTGGTAATGCTTAGGATTTTACATGACAAAGCTCATGACCAAGGGATGACATGATGGATTGGTTTGAATGGGATGGAAGGTTCATAGATAGGACTTGGTTTGGAAAGGAGGTATGTCAAGAAATATGCAAACATGTTTCAACTTTTTTCCCCTATGTCTTTATCAAAATCAAAAGGTGGGAGGATGGATAAATGGGCTCAATAGGATAGGCATGTTTATGTAATGGCCAAAGATGGAAGGATGGTATGGTAATGGTAGGATAGGATAGGATGGAAAATGATATAATGGGATGGATAGTTTGGAAATGGATAGGTTGGATGAGACAATGTGCCCCCAAGTGTAAGTGACTTAGAAGATCAACCTACACATGACGCCTGTTTGCCAGGTTTTCATCATGGTACTTATCCAAGGCACCTGTTTACCAGGTTTTCACCGTTGGACGAAGGGATTTCTCTTTACTTTTTTTTTTCTTTTTGCTTTTTAGATGAGGTTGACAATTACACATGGCACCTATTTGCCAGGTTTTCACCATGGTAATGGATAAGAGGGACTCAAGTATCTAGTACTATGAATGTTGGTAGTCCCGCTAGAGAGAATGATGTCATCGCATAGACCATGTCATTATGCTCATAGATGTTGATAAGGGATTGCATGGATGGAACATGGATTAGGTAGATAATGGATTATGATGTCAATCATGGTAGGGTAGGCTAGTGGCTTATGGTGTGGATTTATATAGGCTTATGGAATGAAGATGGATGAAAGGCTTATGCAAAAGCATGGACCATAAGGTGAGCATGGGGGAGATATGTAGGATAATGGATAGAAGATATGGAGATGTAGTTATGTGGGAATGTTTTGGAATGAATGGGAACCATGACCAATGGCTGCACACACCGTGATAAACATTGAAGCTTTTGATTGGATGGTGGTGTAGGAAGCAATGGAGATGTTTGCTTAGGAGATGGTTGATGAAGTGATTTAGGAACCCATATAGATTTAGTATTTTTAGTGTTTTTGTTTTGCTTGTGGGATTGTTGAAGGGAATGGAAGTTTTGGATGGAAGTAGGCTTTTGGATAGATATAGGTGGTTGGGATTCTTGAGATGTGGATGATGATGCCTCATTTGCTTTGATAGTTTTTTGCTTAGGAACCCAAACCATTTTGCTTTTGGGCTTTGCATTTGGAGGTAAGGGTTTGGATGGATGCTTTGATGAACTTTGCTTTGAATTTGATTCTTTATGTCCTAAGGTATGAAGACCTTTAGGATTTTTGGTAGGATTTTTAGCTTTATAGGTAGAGGCATCAAAATTTTTGCTTTTGAATCCCATGGGGTGGGTGGAGTGGATGGAATGATTGGAAGCTTTATGCTTAAACAATATGTGCTTTTGTTGGCCATGATTAGGGATGTAAGGATACTTATGAATGCTAGGTATGTTAGGTGTTGGAAGCAATGGTCGCAAGGTGGATGGAGGGATATTTGGAGTTGGTAAAAGTGGAGGCAAAGTGGATGGTGGAAGGTGTATGGTCACATGCTTTTGACATTTATAGGATGATGGAGAGGGAATGACAACATATGTTTTGGGTATATAATGTGGTTTGTGATGGAAAGTGGTAGGTTTAGGATGCACGAAGGGATTACCAACATCTTTAGCTTGTTTACCTTAGGGTGTGTATCCAAGGCCATATGAGCATGGAGGGATCTTGACATGGTTTGGCTCCAAAATACCTTGTTCATAAAGGCCTAGACCTTTGCCTTGGTAGTTCATGTTTTGGAGTATGCGATGGACAATGGGGCTAGGTGTGGTTTGAACACTAGACTTGAGTTTACTATTAGATGGAGAAGGTGAAGTGGATAGAGGTTGTTTTTGTCCTAAGGAAGAACAGTCATGGATGAATGTGGATAAATTACTAGGACATGATAGTGAATTTGAAGTGGAATCGATGGTGGATGTGGAAGGAGGATCATTAGGATCTTGATTAGCATTGTGTTCACTACGATCCAAGCTATTTGTCTGATCTTTTATGCTTACTTGGGGGACAAGTGTCTCATAATGACAAATGGATGTTTGCTCATTATGGATAGGGCTAGATGGCAGATGACTAGGAGCAATTTGGATATCTTGCTCATGGATGTATATAAGATTATGGATAGGATCAAGGTGCTCATGGATAGGTTCTTCATAGGTATCGTCTTGATCATAAAGAAGGTAGATATTATGGATAGGTTGCATGAAAGTGTTTTGATCTTGAGTTGGACTAGGGCTTAATGTTTCCACATGCTTAGGATCAAACCTTTGACATACCTCTTGGGTTTCTTGAATGGAAGTGGAAGGCTCTTGGATAGGCTCTTGGTCAACAACATGAGAACATGATGACTCTTGACTTTGATTAATGATAGGAGACTCTTGAATAGGCTTGATGGCTTGTAGGTCACATGATGGGCTTGAAAGGGTAAGAATGTTTATTGAGGGCTCTTGGATAGGCTCAAGGATAGGTGGACCACATGATGGGATTATATGATTGGACATGACCTTTGGAAGTTCTTGGGTAGGCTCATGAATGGGTGTTTGACATGTAGGTAGTTTATTCCTAGCTAGTAGCCCATGGATCACATCCTTCGCAAGGGTATGTGTAGATGGGCAATATAATGGATGAGCAATAATAGAGGATGATGTTGTAAGTGTAGGACTAGGATGTTGATTGGATGGAAGGATAATGGAGTTTGATGGATTAGGATGTGGACTAGATGGGTGTGACACATAAGATTGGGATGATGTGGCATGTTTTCCCATTATAGGTAGGTACACCTTGTAAACAATTGGGACAAATATTGGGCATGTATTTGTATCATGGCCTTTGGTCCTATGGTATGCACAATAATCATGTTCATCATATGGACTTTCTTCACATGGTTTGACTTTGGGAAGTTCAATGAGTTTTGTTTCAAGCATTCTTTGTAAAACTCTCTCAGCCATATCCTTTGGTGAAGGATTAGAATGACATGGTGATGAAGGTAATGGAGGGCTTGGTGGTTTGGAAGGTAGAGGGATTAATGGACTAGGAATGGGATCACATGGTGGTGTTGGGATAGGACTTGTTGGTTCATGTGATGGCATGTCATTGGATGGTGGTGGCCACTCTAGATTGGTATCTCCCTTGTCAAAGGTTATTAGATCTTGCATAGGATAACTTGGGCTTGTTTGATTTATATACAAGGGGCCACTTGGATTTGGATATTGTTCTTGTTGGAAAGGTGTACTTAGGTCTATCAATGGTGCTTGGTGGTCTTGTTGAAAAGGTGTATTTGGACTTACTTGATTTATGTACAAAGAGCCATTGGGACTTGGATGTTGTTCTTGTAATATCACTTGATGGCTTTGTGGATGGGCTTGGTAGTGCATTGGAATGGTGGTATGAGGGATTGGATAAGCTTGAGGTGGATGTTCATAGGTTGATGTGGCATTGACTTGGTGGATAGGTGGATTAAGTTGATAGGAAGTGGAAGGATATGACATGTGGCTATGAAGTGGATTAGGTTGATAGTGAATGGCTAAGGATTGCTGTACTTGTTGAGTTTGACTAGTGGCTAAAAGGTGTTGGACTTGGGTTACGAAGTGTTGCAGTTGAGGTGATTGGCTTACGTGGGGTTGAGCTTTTTGGATGAAGAATTGTAATATTTTAATGGCGTCTTGGTTTAGGGGTTGTGATCCTTGATAAATATTTTGGAGGAATCTTTGGAATTTGATTGTTGGGTCTTTTAGTGTAGACATGTTGTCACCAAGTGTTTGTCTTAAGTCCTTTTAGCAAGTGCTTGTTTAGGGATTTAGATGATGATGTGGATTGTTTGGATGACTTGGCTATGTTTGGGATGAAAGTGATTGGGTTTGAATGTTATTGGAAGAATGTGTAGGATGACTTGTCTTTATGTGTTTGGGTGTTTAGAGCTTGATGTGGCAATATTCAAACAAATGATTATGCATATACACACATGAATCACTCACGCAAGACACATAAGCAAGTTGTTAGTTTGGAATAATGTGATGATGGTTAAGTAAACACGTGAAGACACTTCAACAAGTCCTATTCAAGGCAAGGCCACTATCACAAGGAGGTTCTAATGACAATCCGGGGGACCGGCACCCCACGAGCATCCAGCAAGCCACTTAAGACTTTAACTAACCCTACTAGGAGTTTTAATATACACAAAGGTACACCTCCTTTCGAGTTAGCACTGTATGGTGAGTGCTAATACCGGTTAGACTTGGCTTTCGCCTTATCCTCTATTTTTTATAGCGGACCGGATGAAAGTACCACTTGAGGTCGTTCCCTTGGGGTGGATACCAAGGCAGGCCTCTCTAAGGCTAAACAAAAGCAACACAAGTAAATGTTTTTGATCTCCAAGTTCGTGTTGGGACGCGAGGAGAGAGCATACACATTTACTTGGTCACACTCGCATGGGGTTCATTAACCTTAGAAGTTCAATGTGTGGAAGACAATGCAAGCACTTGTTTGTTTTAAGTCCCAAATCCAAATGTGATGAAAGACAATGGTTTGTTTTAGCCCAATGTTTTGATGTGAATTTGCAAACAATTGTTCATTTTATGCCCAAAATCTAAATGTGTTTGCAAACAATGATTAGAAGATGAGAAATGAAATGATGGCACCTGGTTAATTCGCTATCCAAATTGCTGTAGATGTTGATGCCAATGCTACTCCAGCTCCTTATGATCACCTACAATATAAAAAAAATGATATTATAATGCAGGCATAAGAAAATAGGCTCATCAGGTAAGAAAAATTATAATTTTAGATGCATAGCCGAATTAGGTTTGATTATTTTGATAGATTTTTAGTTTGAAAATTAAAAAGTCAAAGAAGAGACCCCTATTAATTTTTAGAGAGCTTTCCGAAAATGTAAAGAAATCAAAAAAATTCCCTGATTTGCGCCCAAAAATGCAGATTTATGAAAATAGTATAGTCGGTAAAGATCTGATTTTTTCGCACTGTAAACGAGCTCTAAATTAAATCTGCAAAACATAGACCCCCATTAGAATTTCAAGAGATTTCTAGAAATATAAAAAGTTCTGAAAAGTTCACTGATTTGCGCCCAAAATTGCGATTTTATGAAAAAACATAAAAACATGATAAATCCCGCAAAAATCGCGCTAAACCCAAAATTTTTCTGCTGTGGCTTCCTTATATCATGGACAAACGTCTGCTAAAATCTTGTAGAAAAATTCGTAGCCGTTTGGAAGATATGATGAAATCTTTAAAACCTAGGGTTTTGTCAAAAAAATAGGAAATCTGCAACAAAAGTTAATTAAACCTGCAAAACTCAACAATGAGGGTTATATGAAAGTAAATTTTTACTACAAAAACTTGCAAAAAAGATCAAGCGAAGTGAGTCCCACCGGGCGTGCCAAATATAGTTAGGGTAAAATTGCAAATTAGGGCAAATGAATAAACAACAATGATAAAAACCCTAGCAATGCACAATGAAGCACAAGACAATATGAAAATCAAAATAACAAATGTAAATACAAACCAATCTCCATGTCAAACTTGATTTATCTCCATTGCTCTTCTCCACCTCGCATGAGCATGCAAGATTTTGAAGGATTATTGTTGGAGGAATGTTGGGTGCTCACTTCTATAGCATAACATTAAAATGAAGATGACATGAGGATGATAGATGAAGGATGCAAAGGCTCTAATGATATTTTGATAGAATAATGGTACTTGAAGCTCAATGCATGCTAATGGCTTGTGAGGGGTTTGATTTATAGGAAAGGCTTGGTTCAAATGAATGGTTGAGATTAAAAAGCTAATTGATTGATGTGGACGGCTAGGATTGATTAGGTATTCCCACTCTTCAAGGGAGTTGTAGTCATTTGACAAGTGTCAAGGAGAATAGGGCTCATGTGTGCTTGTGTACATAAAAAGTACTGCATATGAAAGATATTAAATAAAAGGCTGTAGTACCACTTATCTTTTTTTAAATGAAAGAGGCACACATGTCAGCTAAATGATAAGATAAATTAATTAATTAAATAAAATTTATTTAATTAATTGGAAAGTCGGCTTATGATGAGAACTTAATTCAAATAAAATATTTGAATTAGTTGGGATATGAGTTGGATATTAATTAAATAAATAAAATTTATTTAATTAATTGGATAGTGAGATTAGGATATGATTGGGAAATTAATTAAATAAATAAAGTTTATTTAATTAATTGGCTAAGTAGGATAAGGATGGGATTGAATGAGATTTTAATTAAATAAATAAAATTTATTTAATTAATTGGCTAATGGAATAAGTGGGGTTAAGAGTGGGATTTGGGACAAAATGCTACATGATGTCTAAGTGATGTTTTTGACAAGGCGTTGCTAGACATGGACAAATTTGAGACAATTTTGGGTGTCTATAGAAACGAATGTTGAAATGTCGAAAATGAAGAAAATTTGTTAGCACTTCTTTCAACTCACGTGTTCGATGACATCATCAAAGAAGATATTTTTTGTCATCTTGCACATGAAGCCATAGGCTCCTACAAAATAGGGATTCTTCCTATTCGAAGACATCCACTTGGATTTATGCTTTAAAAGATGCTTTCTTCATGGATGAGGGTGAAGTTTTCTTCTCACACAAATAAATTTGCTTTTTCGACCAAAATATTTATAAAGACAAGCTTTGGCTTCTTTATTTTATTATCTTTTGCAGGTTGCATCCAGAGGAAAGATTTTATTTTTCCTTCAACAAAGATTCGAAGACCCAAATCAAGTGCTTTTTCAGTGTTCTTCAAAGATTCAAGTTGAGGAAGAAGAGAGGCTTGCTTTTTCAGGGTCCTTGTTTCAAGGGGATCATTTTTCAGAAATCTGACCAAAGCTTTTTCAGTTTTTGTTAAGATGGGTCCATCCAGATTATTATCCTCTTGAAGATTGGGAGTTGTGCTTTTTTTTGGGAAACTATTTTTTTCCCGCTTTTTTGAGAAAATCTCCTCTTTTTCAAAATCTGATGATCTGGGTTGCTTCAAAACAGAATTGCCTACAAAACCCATGTGCCAGCTTTTTTTGCTCAGAATCAACTTTTTTAGAAGAAATCAGCAAAAGAATATCAACGGATGACATCACCAAAAAGCTAGAATGTTGATGAGGATGCATTCCAAAATAAAGCAACTTTAAATCAGATGCTTTTTGTTTTAAAGCATGTGCTTTTATCCTAATCTCATCCATTCTATATTTAGAAAGAAATCACCTTGTGATAGATGGAATCTTCGTTGCTTTAAAACATTTGTTTATTGTATCTTTGTCTTAGAATAGTAATAAAGCTTGTGAGTTGGCAAGTTAGGGTTAATCAAGGAGATTTTAGGGTTCCCTACTCCTTTGATTTTAGTATAAATAAGGGCATCCTTGCCCATTGTTTGTAAGGACTTTTGCGATAACAAATTTGTTGTGCCTATTCTAGCCTACAAACATTGTTATTCTAGGGGTTTGTTCACTTTGTGTTCATTATTCTCTAGTGGTTAATCGCTTACTGTATGCCTACCTTTTGCTACAGTATTGATGTCCTAGAGTTGTATTAAACTTTGTGATATTGAATAGAAGTCTCATGCCTACTTTGCTATGATATTCTATATCAATTCATTAAGTTATCGTCGTTAGATGTGTAACTTCTGTAGCTTTCATCATTAAAGTACTTTTAGTCTTGTGGTGTAAATCTGGAGGAAAACTGCTTGAGTTTTTGTGTTAACAATCATTCCTCATTCACTTTCAACTTCTTTTGCTCTGAATTTACTCAGGAGGTTGAAAGCGTCATTAGTTTATGCTAGTTGTAGTAGAAGTTTTATAAAAAGGAAAAAACCTCTTCTGCAGTGTTTAGAGTTTTATAACCTTGTGCTCGCAGCTGAGAATCAAATAGAAGATAGGCGAAGTTTCATTCAAGTTATCTTTTCAGTAAACATCAACAAGAAAGGGAACTCCCCCTTCCAATAGGAGAGTAGTTTATCTGTCCATAGCTGTCTATTTCCAAATCGCATACCAGAGGTGCGAATTGAAACGCCAACAGTTTTCTGGCGCCCACCATGGGGCACGAGGCATAAAACTTCAAGCAAGCTTAAGCTTATGACACGGTAATGACTCTCTGGTGTCCTTCTGCTCCAGTTAAACAACCAAACCTTACACCACCTATTATTCAACCAAATCTTGTACGAGTGCAAGGAGAGCAAACGAACATCATTAGTAGCCTTAGAAGTTTTATATTTGCGCGAAAGGAAAGTCCTGATCAGTGGAGAGATGCGGCTACTATCCTTGACGAAGAAGAACACAAAGCAGATCTTGCAGTAGGAAGACCAGTACTACCACCTCCCGCGTGGCAATAGATAATCCTGGCTCACAGGGTTTATTTAAGAAAGGGAAAAGGTGGTGCTACGGATCCTTTCTTTCAAGATCTTGATTTTGCAAAAGTTGGAGAAGCATCCAACATAGTTCGAGAAATTCAGATAGTTCCTGAAGTCAAGCAGGAAGAATTACAAGAAGAACTAGTAATCCAGCCTAGAGCAATGGGTGATGCAAATAACAACAATCACAATGATCCAAATCAAAGGCGACCGCCACCATTGCCTTGGGGTAATAACATTGGACCTTTGGCCCTACAAGAACATCATGATTTACCAAAGGGGTCAAGGAAGCACTTTCCTCGGTTCCATGGCGATGGAACTCAACATCCTGATGAACACATCTCTGCATTCACAATAGCTTGCGCTGTTTTGCATGTATCACATGAAGATGTTGCCATGCATCTCTTTGTTGAGACTCTCATAGGAAATACTGCTGATTGGTTCAATCATCTGGAATGAGGAATCATTACAAGTTGGGCAACTATGAGCGAGAAATTCTTGGCAAGGTTCAAGCCTGCCGAAGATGGTCACAAATTGTTCTCCCAACTCTCAAATTCAAATATGGAAAACAATGAACCAATGAGGGAGTTCGTGGCAAGGTTTAATCACCTAGTTACACATCTTTCTCATACTCTTAATCCATCTCTACAAATTCTATTGAGTAGTTTCATTAACGCTCTTCCTTCTGAGATAGCCTTCTTTTTGAGAGCGGCTAATGAAACAGAATTATCCAATGCACAAGAAAATGCCATCAAGTTAGAGGACGACATGATTACCTCTGGCAAGATGAAAATGGATTCAATCAGGCCTCTAGTTCAGAGTTCTGCAGACCCACTGCTACATAAGGTAGCAAACTAAGTGACTATCATGAAGAGACAGTTGCCTACTCAGGGGCAACCCGCGCAACAGCCGTATCAGTCATCACAACAACAATACCAACCACAGCAACAGTATCAACCTCAGCAACCATATCAGCCTAAGAGGAACAATTTTTAGCCTTTCAATAACTATAGGCCCAGGTTGCCAGCACCATCACTAAGACAAGTAGTTGATGCTGCTCAAAATGCAGTGTTTTGTTCCTTTCATGAGATTGATGCACATATTGGAGCCACGTGTCCTAAAAATTCAAGGCTGAATCAAATCATAGGATATGCTGATGCTGCACCTATTTCAAACATTGTTCCTTCCCCAAGTGCGAATGTTGTCTTACCACAGACGGACAACTTCGATGGCGACTCTACCATGGGGTACTTCCAGAATGAACCCATTATAATGAAGGAAGAACAAGATGATTTCGTCAATATTCTCTTGCAATGAATAATGAAAATCTTTCAACTCCTGTGTTTACACGTACTCAACATTTTAAAGCACAGAAGGAAGGAGAGGATAGACAAAGACCAAAAGAAAAGGAGAAGGAAGTGGCTTCCACTTCCAATGCTTAACCATCACGTGAAAATGTTCAGACTGCTCAAAATTCATCTTCAACAAATTTTGATATAGTAGATTCCATGATGAAGACAAAGGTGTAAATTTCTCAGCTGGAGTATCTTCAAAATCATCCAAATCAATTGGATAGAATAGTCAAGTATGTCAAGAAAGATACTGTCGTACAACCCACATTGCTAGAATCTTCTATTCCAGTAGGAGAGAAGCCAAAGCCCTTCTATATTTCTCTGTATATAGGAGGTTATAAATTGAGCAATTGTATCATTGATTCAAGATCCTCAGACAACGTCATGCCTTTATAGGTAATGAATGCTTTGGGACTCTCATGCACCAAAACACATGACAAGTGTTATTCGCTTGAGTCTAAATCAGTGCAATTGGTTGGACAATTGAAGGATGCTCAAGTACAATTAGCGGCTTGCCCAGAGAAGAAAATAATGATGACTATCTTGGTAGCTGACATTCCAGCCAGCTATGGGATGCTACTAAGTAGAAGTTTCTGCAAAGAGCTTGGAGGAGAAATGCAATTGGATTGGTCATCTGCGACCATTCCTTTAAAGAAAGGTAATTTCAAATTGGAACCAGAAACCAAGTCACGGTTCACGGTGGTGAAATCTCAGGATCCTCAAGCACAAGTGCTATATCAAGAAAAGGGTCCTGGTACATATGTTATGCTGTCTGAAATAACTGAAGAAAATCAGGAGGTTGTCTATGCGGTTGACAAATCAGAGGAAGAATCTGAAGAAATGTACAACTTACAAACCTTCTTTGATGAAGAAGAAGTGCGACAATCTTCTCAAGAACGCAACAATGGTGAATTAGATTTGTTTTTCTCATCTTTTGAAGGCTGGTTTGAAGAACCTGTGTCAAATATATCCAAGGGAGAGACCCAAAAAGTTTTGCAAGCAGAGCAAGAGCATGATCTTCTTTTTGAAGATGATTTCTTCCTGGAAGAATTTTTTAGAACTAGAGATCATATAGAAGTTCCATTATCAGATCTAAATTGTTTTCAACATCAGTGGGAAAGTGATTCTTCAATGGAAGATATTGCAGACTTTTCTTTACAATATAGCCCATCTTCACCTGCATCTCGAGAATCTTTCATACATACTAGTGAAGAGGACGATGTTGAATCCATCTATGAACCCGTACAAGGAAAAGACTTTACTGATACTATGCAACCGGTGTGGAATACAACATATGAACAGGTCGATGGAGAAAAGGAGTTCATGGAATATTCAGTTTTGGTCACTAAAGAGGATGATATTGAAAAATCAGAGATTCTTGACAAATGTCTTGTGAGATATGCCGTGTGTGAGATTGATCAAGAAGAAGAAGAGGAAACACATGACTCAGATGAAGCTGTCTTTGATTCTACTCCTTTTACAGAAGAAGAAAGATACATGAATGCTGCAGAAGAAGTGATGATGGATATCCGCATTGAAGAAGAGTACTCTGCAGAGGATAATGAGATTCCGGGTAATGAATGGGAAAGTGAGCTATCAGGTGAAGATGTTCAAGAGTTTAAGCATTCAGATCTTGACGATTCATCAGATTTTGAAGAGTGGATGGATGAAAACACAACCAATGAAGAAGCCCCTGTCGCACTTCAAAAATGGACAATGACAGTTGTGGATCCTATAAGCCAAGAATCAGTGATGAGAGTCGTGTATGAGTAGCTTGCACCTTTTCCAGAAGATGATGCATTCACTGAATACAAAGTTGCATATGTACAAGATATAAATGAAACTCATATTCAATATGTGGTGATGACCATTCCCACAGATGTACTTTGGCCACAAGAGTTTCCTGTATATCCTCAGAAAGAAGTTTTGTATCTCCACATATTGCAAAGGTTGCTTGCATTAGAGGAAGATGCTCCACCTGATCACTGGCATATCAATCAGTTTCTCAGGAACTTCTCATGGCCTGAACGTGAATACCCTCCTGAATCATGGTTCTTTGAGAGGATGTTGCAGAAAAAGAAAAGTTTTGTGCTACCAAGACAATCTTCACAGCTAAAGAGAGATGGTTCATACTTTTCTGAGTCGATTGACGGTTTCATGTGACAGTCCTAATCTCTTCTCATCCTCACTCAGGAGAAAGAGCGCATGAAACACTTTTTGGTCTCGTGATGTGTTTCTCCTTTCTGTGATGTGACCGTTATGTTGTAATGTTTTTCCCCTTTCCGTAATGTGACAGTTGTGTTCCTTGTGTGTTGTGAAGTTCCAACTTCCTAGGTAATTTTAGGAAGTCTGGTCTTAGGTGATGTAGGAAAAAGTCTTGTTCTAGGTGATTAGGAATGTAAACTGACTCTATTGCCCAATGGATAAGGTACTGGTCCAACTTGCAAAAGTCCAGAAATTCTTTGTTCTCCTATGCCGTAAGTATCCGCCATGGTCCCTAGACAGAGCCAATTGTTGTACCCAACCATATTTTTTGCTTCATTAAGGCATTTTGAAACAAGTCTAGAAAATTTTTCGTCAAAAAAGCAAAATTTCTAAAAATAGAAATTTCTATTTTTAGAAATTTCTAGAAATAGACGTCGAGTTAGGTTTTCTAGGTTTCTTGAGATATGGATGTTGGCAAAACTTTCTAAAAATAGAAAGTTTCTAAAAATAGAATCTCCAAATCAGGTGTCGCGCTCGATTCTCATTGGTCGATTTTGCTTCACGATCGGCGCAATTTAGACGGAATCCTCAAACGACCAAGTTTTCTCTACTGGGTCATTTGTGCTTTTTCACAAGGTGAAGCATGAGCTTGAAAGTCATCAACACAGAAAAGTTCACCTGCCAGAATTCTTTGATGAGTTTCCAACGTTGTTTCAATGACGCAAAACTGACGAACGGCCGTCGACTCGACGATGCACGCAAAATAATGCAAGATGGATCCAAGGTGAATTGAAAAGTTAGAAAATCATAAAAATGGCTAAGTCTGGTGAAACTGGGCACCCCTGGAGGCTTGGGGCGCCCATCTTCTCCTATTTTAGTTTTTTTTCACGTTTTTTCAGAAACGTCAAAAATCCTTTCGTCAGCTCTTTTTCGGTTGGTCAAACTTGGTCAAAAGTTAGTCAAAGCTAGGATTTCATCACAGATATGTTCAAACTACTTAGATCACCCTCTGTCGTGCCTCGACAGTCATCCAAACAACTGAAATCAAAGATCAAACAGGAGCTGTGGGCACAGAAATCGAGAAAAGGTACAAAATTGAAAATTTTTCTAAGTGTTGACAAACTAGGTGCCCCAGGAGGCTTGGGGCGCCCAAACTCTCCAAAGTTAGATTATTTTTGATGTTTTTCTTGAAAAACATGAATCTCCTTCCGTTAGCTTGGTCCGGTTTAGTATTGATTAGTTTGGCACATTTTTTGAGGCAAATAGAAGGTACAATCAGCTCAGTTTTCATCAGGCTTGCATACTTTCCAGATCATCAGACTCATTTTCATCCCAGTTGGTAGAAATTGATAGCCAAACAGGGGTCCTGTGCCTCCAGAACGCGCACGCAAACCAAGAAATTGAAAAAGTTGGAAAATTTGAAAAAATGGCTAAGTGTTGGGAAACCAGGCGCCCTAGGAGGCTTGGGGCACCCAACTTGAGCAGTGTTAGAATATTTTCATGTTTTCAGTGTTTTCTGACATGCCTTGTTACCAATCTTCACTCGTTGGCAGTTTCTGGAAGGTCAAACTTGGTCAAATGATGTCAAATCGTTGAGCGGAGGCAGGGGATGGAATCTCAGTTGATCAATCTCCAAAATGTTAGGATCAGTCAGCTTTTTCAATTAATGATGACATTTTTCTGCCTTGTTAAAGTCAAAGACAGGCCATATATGAGTCAAAACGAGTGTTGAAGTGTCGAAAATAAAGAAAATTTTGTTAGCACTTCTTTCAACTCGCGTCTTCAATGACATCATCAAAGAAGATATTTTTTGTCATCTTGCACATGAAGCCATAGGCTCCTACAAAATAGGGATTCTTCCTATTCGAAGACATCCACTTGGATTTATGCTTTAAAAGATGCTTTCTTCATGGATGAGGGTGAAGTTTTCTTCTCACACAAATAAAGCTATTTTTCTGACCAAAAGATTTATAAAGACAAGCTTTGGCTTCTTTATTTCATTATCTTTTGCAAGTTGCATCCAGAGGAAAGATTTTATTTTTCTTTCAATGAAGATTCGAAGACCCAAACTAGGTGCTTTTTCAGTGTTCTTCAGAGATTCGGCTTGAGGAAGAAGAGAGGCTTGCTTTTTCAAGGTCCTTGTTTCAAGGGGATCATTTTTTAGAAATTTGACCAAAGCTTTTTCAATTTTCATCGAGATGGGTCCATCTAAATTATTATCCTCTTGAAGATTGGGAGTTGTGCTTTTTTTTTGGGAAACTTCTTTTTTCTTGCTTTTTCGAGAAAATCTCCACTTTTTCAAAATCTGACGATCTGGGTTGCTTCAAAACAAAATTGCCTACCAAACCCATGTGCCAGCTTTTTTCGCTCAGAATCAACTTTTTTAGAAGAAATCAGCAAAAGAATATCAACAGATGACATCACCAAAAAGCTAGAATGTTGATGAGGATGCATTCCAAAATAAAGTAGCTTTAAATCAGATGCTTTTTGTTTTAAAGCATGTGCTTTCATCCTAATCTCATCCATTCTATATTTAGAAAGAAATCACCTTGTGATAGATGGAATCTTCTTTGCTTTAAAGCAGATTGCTTTAAAGCATTTGTTTATTGTATCTTTGTCCTAAAATAGTAATAAAGCTTGCGAGTTGGCAAGTTAGGGTTAATCAAGGAGATTTTAGGGTTCCCTACTCCTTTGATTTTAGTATAAATAAGGGCATCATTGCCCATTGTTTGTAAGGACTTTTGCGATAACAAATTTGCTGTGCCTATTCTAGCCTACAAACATTGTTATTCTAGGGGTTTGTTCACTTTGTGTTCATTGTTCTCCAGTGTTTGATCGCTTACTGTATGCCTACCTTTTGCTGCAGTATTGTTGTCCTGGAGTTGTATTAAACTTTGTGATATTGAATAGAAGTCTCATGCCTACTTTGCTCTGATATTCTATATCAATTCATTAAGTTATCATCGTCAGATGTGTAGCTTCTGTAGCTTTCATTTTCAGCTTTCATCATTAAAGTACTTTTAGTCTTGTGGTGTAAATCTGGAGGAAAACTGCTTGAGTTTTTGTATTAACAATCATTCCTCGTTCACTTTCAACTTCCTTTGCTCTGAATTTACTCAGGAGGTTGAAAGCATCATTAGTCTATGCTAGTTGTAGTAGAAGTTTTATAAAAAGGAAAAAACCTCTTCTGCAGCGTTTAGAGTTTTATAACCTTGTGCTCGCAGCTGAGAATCAAAAAGAAGATAGGCAAAGTTTCATTCAAGTTATCTTTTCAGCGAACATCAGCAAGAAAGGGAACTCCCCCTTCAAATAGGAGAGCAGTTTATCTGTGCATAGATGTCCATTTCCAAATTGCATACTAGAGGTGTGAATTGAAACGCCAATAGTGTGTAAGGGAATATTGACTGAAACGGTCATGACAGATTCCTATGACAAATTTGTGACATGTAAGAGTCGTAAATGGAAGATTTTATGACAGGTGAAGACATGTGTCATAAGGCATCTTAGAAGAAGGCATCTTTGGGTGTCTCAAAGAGGATTATGACATGTTGTAAGAGAATATGCTATTTTTAGCCTGTGTATGACAGATTCTCTTACAGTTGTAAGATATGACAACTATGACAGATTCTATGATAGTTGTAAGTGTCGTAAGAGTATCTGTCATTGCCCAACTTGGGAATAAGCGACTTCTTTGGGATGAGGTGATATGACAAATGTCCTGAACACCCTATAGTGTTGGACAAGTGTCCTTAGGCATGGGTTTTGGGCCATGAGGCTATGTTGGATGCCCATCTCAAGATAAAGCCATTTTTGCCTTGTATCTTCTCTATAAACAGGTGCTTTGGAGAGGAGATGTATTATGTGATTGACAGGTACTGTTATGCTACCAGATTATCTCCAAATATGAGTGTTGAAGACTCCTGCAAGAGCATTGGCTCTGAAACTATATTGTAACCTTGATTGTTTACTGGAATACATTTGAGTTGTGTTTCAGAGTGTAGGGTTTTTCACCCGTAAGGGTTTTCCCCACGTATATCTTGTCTCTCTCTCTTTTGTCTACATTTTGTGTGTATGTGTATTGCTGCAATATCTCTATTGTTAGGTTAATAACACTGTAACTATAAAGGATTAAAGGAATTTGCACTCATCTCTCCTCATTAGATTAGTGTAGGAAGCGATTTCTACACACCTAGCTTCCTTTCAGTTTGCATAGAATTGTCGACAACTCTCCCTATAGTCTTCCTAGAGCTTGATTTGGTTTGTGACTATATCAATATGGGAAATAATGGACTCTAAGGAAGTGGCAAGGGATCTCTAATGATAATTGCTTCCATTTTTCTATTTTAATTGTTGAACTAAGTTTTCATGTTGTTTTTTATGTTTTTAATTTCACCTATATAATTTTCTTGTGTGTCATGAGGATGGCAAGGAAATGAAGGTGGATTTTGAGGAGGGTTTTGAGCTTCCTCTTCAATTGGATTCTCATCTATTGGATTAAGCCTTTGGGGTGATTTATTGCCTAAAAAATTTAAAATAGAAATTTAATCAAAAAAATGAAAAAACAAATCAATTCATTTTCAAATTTACAAAAACAATTCAAACCCTACCTTCTTGAGTTTTCCGACTCTATTGAGATTGTCCATGACATGAATGGCGAGGTGGCATTGTGTTTTAGTGTGCTTTCTTCTTCAAATAGCTCCAAACGCAATCGTGCAATAACCCTAGGCGTGTTTTGGCTCTCAAACTAAAATTGAGGTGAAAAATATGACTCTTAGTTGCACTTTTTTTTTTTAATATTTAGCAATCCGAAACACAATCGTGTTATAATTCTCTAGGAACAAAAAGTGGTTTGGCCACTTTTGGTCCCCCATCTCTTTGCACATACCCGATATAAAAACCTAGATGCCATAAATGTTGTGAGATTTCCTTTACAGTTAGTCTTACAAATTAATAAACATTATCTTTTCAAGATCTAATCAAAATATTATACTTTTGATTAAAAATATTATATATGAGTAAGGCTTGAACACTTAGTTTTTAATGTCATGATATCCTCTCTGTGGAAGCCTACAAAGAGAAATTGTGTAAATATAAAAATATAAATGCATATATATATGTAAAGGATAGAAATGTATATTCGTCACTCTTACACCTTTAGTTTTAGGCCACTTTCTATAGATGTCACAAATGCATAATCTAAGGATTCAATATTATTTATTTGATGCTCCAATTGACTCTTATCATAGATCCCATAAGTCACATGCCACTTCTAATCATTACACATTCACTTCGCTCATCCAAACCCCTATTAATGAGCATTCCTCATTGGATACTATACCACATGACATGAACCAAACCTTAGACTAGACTACACAATATGACATAGTCCACCTATTTCAAATTATAATTTTCCTACTCTTGAGATAATATTTTAGAATATGACCATTATTGTAATGGCCTATTCACTAAAGTCTTGAATTGAGACTCTAAGAACATGTATTTAAGGACATCTCCTAGTTCATTAGGAGAACTAAGTCTTTCAACATCAAGAATTAGCATCCAAGAGTATTTAATTATAGTTTCTATAGTTCTAGTCTCAATCTTAGTTACATTTATGTGCACCATGTTTTTTAAGCTTTGTACAAATCCTAAGGGGATTGATTGATATTGACAAAGTTGGCAATCTTCTCTCCATGCTAGTTACATTTACATGTTCTCCAGTTCCATCATATGTGACTATAGACACATGAGATCTAATATCCATGTTGGCAATGTATGATACAAGAGGTTCATTGTGCCATGTCTACATTGTTGGATTTTAGAATTTTCAAAGATGGACTAGTCCTAGGTGGTTGTATTGGTATACCTTAGAAAGGTGCATGAAGGGTTTGATTCATTAATTCTATAGTATGTCTCTTGAGTGAGTTGTTCCATGTTTTGCATCATCCATAGTGGTGTCTAAGGTCAAGGGAGTACTAATCACAGTACTATACTCCACACCAATATTAGTTAAAATGACATATTGGTATCAAATATAGCAATTTGAACCCAATTGTAGTTGATGAAGTCCTTTAGAAATTACATTGTAAGGATTATATGCCAATTCATTATTTGTGATAGACCACTTACTAAAATCATGTACATAATTTCATGGATATAGCCAGGGCTTAAATTTAACAGTTGTATAGCTGTATTTAGGCATTTTAGCTGTAAAATACAATTAAAATTTTGAAAAGACTGTATCATATGAAAGGAGAGATTTTGGACAAACTGCCAAAAATTATATAGGATTATGATGATAGATATATTTGGTTTTTATATAATTTACTTATACTAAAGTGTGTCATAGTATTTTAAAGGCAGAATTGAATAGATAACTGTCAAAAAAAAATACTTGACAAGCAAGGTTGACTGTCAAATTTAAGCCTTAGATATAGTGCTAAAATAGTTTTGAAGAGAGAGGCATAGAAGTTATTAATACTATGCTAACTCAAACTAAAAAGCAATTGACTAATAACAAGTACAAAAGGCTAAATTTGACAAATACTCTACTAAGAAAGGAGCCACCTAGCACCAACCTAAGTCACTTTATTTGACAATGGAAATATTTGTATGTATGTGGAAGGTTTGTCTACAAGAATTCCACCTTTTTAGATCAAAGCGGTTAGAATTCTCCAAAATATGAAAATATTTGTATAGGTGGAAAGTTCATCTACAAGGAGTTTGATTCATTAATTCTATAGTATGCCTCTTGAGTGAGTTGGTCCATGTTTTGCATCATCTATTCCATAATGGTATCTAAGGTCAAGGGAGTACTAATCATAGCACTATACCCCACACTAATATTAGTGAAAATGACATATTGGTGTCAAATATAGCAATTTGAACCCAATTGTAATTGATTATGTCCTTGACAAATTACATTGTAAGGATTATATACCAATTCATTATTTGTGATAGACCACTTACTAAAATCATATACAAGAATTCCACCATTTTAGATAAATTCCCCAAAATATGTATAAATAAGAGGTTTGTCATTCCTATCATTTTAGGCGGAAGGAGTTAAAATTTCCCAAAAGTTTTTAAACAAAAGAAAGCAAGCCAGATACAAAAACAAAAGTGTATTCCATTCTAAATTAAAAAAATATTTAATATGCTTTTTCAAAGCTGGCGGGCAGCTTCCAGTTGGCGACCAAGGCAGAGTATTCAAAGTCATGGTCATACGACGGCTGAAAACACGAGCCCACCGCTTTACGCGCAATCTTCCGACCTGGCAAACGTTATTTAAGTCCTATTCTCCTTCACAACAACAACGCATCCTTTCTTGATTTCGGGCGCATATACACTAAATAGCGGTCTAAGAAGTATACACAGTGAGTATCTGTCTGTGATGGCATCAGTACAGAAGAAGCGCGTGGTTGTTGTGGGAGGTGGAATTGCAGGCGCCACCGCTGTGAAGGCGTTGGAAAACCACGCAGATGTTACGCTAATTGATCCGTATGTTTTTATTTCCTTTTAATCACAGCAGAGCTATCTTATTTGATTGAAACAAAATAAATATATATACAGCTTAAGCTTATGTTGATGAATATATAACAGGAAGGAGTATTTTGAGATCCCATGGACGAAGTTGAGGTGCATGGTAGAGCCAAGCTTTGCAGAAAGATCTGTGTTTCTGCACAACGAGTATTTGAAGAAGGCAAAGCTTATAACGTCTGCAGTAACAAATGCTACAGAGGAGGCCGTGGTCACTGCCTCGGGAGAAAGAGTGAAGTTTGATTATCTGGTGCTTGCCACTGGCACTGCTTATGATGGTCCTCGCACTAAAGCAGACAGACTCAGACAATTTCAAGCAGGTAAACCTTCACCTTCAATGTTTTAACTATGTTTGCACTTAAAAAAGTGTGTATCAGTAACTATGTATGTTGTTCTCAAATTGAGTGTTTCAAGATTTAACTGTGTATGATTATTCCAAGAATCAATTGCATAATAGATTTATTGTACGTTTTAGATTTATATATTGAATCATCTTTATGGAAATGGAGAGTGAAGTTGACAATCTGTTGTTTTTCCTTAAGATAGTTTAGAACTTATATCAAGTGGATGAATTAGAGTTTATGTTTGTACTTTTTCAGACAACAAGAAGATTAAGGAAGCCAAAACAATTTTGATAATTGGAGGAGGACCTACTGGAGTGGAGTTGGCTGGAGAGATAGCAGTGGACTTTCCACAGAAAAAGGTTATCCTTTTGCATGCTGGTTCCAGGCTTCTTGAATTTGTGGGAGAAAAGGCTTCTAAAAAGACTTTGGCATTCTTGAAGAAAAAGAAGGTGGAGGTGCACTTCAATGAGCGGATTGATCTTAACAGCGTTACTGAGACCACAACAAGCTTTACCACAAGCAACGGAAAGACCATCCATGCAGATTGTCATTTTGTGTGCATTGGCAAAAGGTTAGGATCCTCTTGGATGAAGGATTCAGTGTTTGGAAATGCTGTGGATGGACGAGGCCAAGTTAAGGTGGATAGCTCCTTGCGAGTTGAGGGAACAACTAATGTGTTTGCAGCTGGAGATGTTATTAATGTCAAGGTATGTAGAAATTCTATTATTTATCCTCTCCTAATTGGTATGTAGTTTTTAATTTATCATTTTTAGATGTACATAAAGTGATTAAGAGATTAATAAATTGTAACTTTGAGAGTAGGGAGGTCTAGTTTCAATTGGCGGCAATAACTTTTTACCATTTAAAAATTGGAAACTATGTATCAATTAAGAATAGGTCCATCTTTTAGAATTTGATTAGCCTTATATTATTCTTATACATGTTCCAAATACTAGATTGCCTTTTGTTCATCTTCACTTCGCTTTCATGCACTGGTGCTCATATTTTGGTAGATGGGTTTCCAATGTCTTAATTGTATCATCTATCAAGTTAAATACAATCAATGAATAGTTCACTAAATAATTTTTGAAAACATAAATCTTTATAATTTTATTATAATTTTCCTTCATTCCCACTTTTGAATGAGATATTGTGTATGCCTTATTGAAAATGTTACATATTACACATTCTTGAAGTGTTTTCTTACAAGAATGATTTAGTCCAAAATCTCTAAAATGTACAAAGTTTATATTTGTATTTGAATTGACTTCTAATGGTCCTTTTAGATTTTTCTCTTTAGTTAGTTGTTGGCATTAGTTGGCATTAGTTGGGATGTTGGATTTCTCTAACCAATTTTAACTTTACAAATTGGTGTGGTGGTTTAGGAATTGAAGCAAGGAATGTGTGCACAGAAGCATGCCCAAGTGATTGCAGAGAACATCAAGAAGCTATCAAAAAATCCCAAGCAGATTAAATTGAGTACCTACAAAGCAAGTCCGGATATGGCTATTGTAACTTTGGGAAGAAACATAGCAATGGGGCAATTCCCCTTTGGGACATTCTGTGGTCGCCTTCCTGGCATGATAAAATCCAAAGATTTATTTGTCGGTCCTACTCGCAAAGGCCTTGGTCTGAAATCATAATCATTCATAAACACAATATGACCTATATGGAGTCTTCTTGTACTACTAAGTATTTTTTGTATTGTTGTGTGCATCTAGGAATAAGCTATGATGCCATGTTGATTCTTGCTGAAATACTCATTGTTTGTAAGGATAGTGTCAACTAAGAAAGTTTATCGAGTCTAGATATCAATTTGATTGTTTGGGTTGGTGCTTATAAACTTGTACCAAATTTTTGTTTGTTTATTTGATTAGAAATTCAAGTTTGTATTTCTACAACAGCTTTGGTAGTGCTTCATGTTTGCATGAATTTTGTAATCACAAGAACCTTTTTACATATTACAAAAAAGATGGTTTTAATTATCTAAAAGTAAGCCATCAAATCCATAAAGCTAAGGAACAATGAGTTAAACTCAAAAATATCCACTGAATTGAAGTAAGATGCATTCCTTATAAATGTTTACATAATTGTCTTGAAAGGTGGTGGATGCCAAGTCATTTAAGAGTATTGGTTTGCACTTTGACTAGGCATCATGGATGTGTAAAAGTTAATAAATAAAAATATTTGAGGGAACATGAAAATGAAAAACAAGAAAATAATAGAGAAGATAAAATGATATATATACTTGGGAAAACCCTTTTGAGAAATAAACCCACCACCAAAAGTAAACCTTAATATATCCCTTCAAAATAAGCTTACAATAGATTGAGAAACTTCACTAATGTTTAAGCCCATTTGTTAATAGTTTAATAGCATGTTGATACTTAGACCTAAACTAAAAGCCTACAAATCCCTACAATACAATCCAAATGATATCAAAACATTGTGCCAAGGGTTATATATATAAAGTTTTGCCATCCTATAAACCACTTGTCATTTCAACAAAACCATGGGCTAATTTTGACACACCTCATAAGAAGTCAACAATCCCAAAATAGAATATAACACATAGTATAACATGGGACTCATAAATGCATTACAAGAAGATTTGAACTTCAACGCTTTAGTAATCAATAGATACTTTATAATATTATTTATGTAAAAAGGGGTTCACTCTACTTCTTTAGTTATGATTACAAGATTATTTCTATATACAAACTTAATGAACTCATATTTATGCATTACAAGAAGATTCACTTCAACGCTTTAGTAATGACTCGATACTTTATAAGTTTTCATGTAAAAACTCTCTCTCTCTCTCTCTCTCTCTCTCTCTCTCCCCCCCCCTAGATTGTTAAGCCCAATGCCATTTTAAGAGGAATCTATATGATGGGAGCATTTTTTGGTTGGGTGTGGTCCCAACATGGGCCTATGTAATGTTTGACTTGTACGACAACAAAAAATGGAAGATGTAGTGGATTTTTTAATTTTTGTATACAATTGCTTCAACTTGTCCTAATGCACCATTTACAAACCTACTTCTATCCATAAATCAGAACTTGGCATAACTTGTTGGCCAACACACAAGAAATTTTTTGCATCTAGTTGCCCATCCTTTGGATTTGAAGCATGATGTATTCCTTAGCTACTTTGCATTTCATGTTGCAATAGGAAATCCTAATGATTGTAGCATACATTTATATTATATGCAATTAAACCAATTCATTTGCTGCAAAATAATTTATCAAGGGGAAAATAATTATTTATTCAAGTTAGAGGTAAGGAAAGAATTTGAACATGACATTATAAGCTCCTAGTCTAGAAGTGTTCGCTTTGCATTCCATAAATGTGAAAGTAGTGTACAAAAAGAAACATATCTTGGTTCTTCTTTGTTTTGCCAAGAAAACATGTTCAATGTAACTATTATCTTGAAGCTTCCCCAAATTTTTGCCTCATACAATGCCCCAACACACATAGCAATGACAATGATTTGAACATGACATTATAAGCTCCTAGTCTAGAAGTGTTCGCTTTGCATTCCATAAATGTGAAAGTAGTGTACGAAAAGAAACATATCTTGGTTCTTCTTTGTTTTGCCAAGAAGACATGTTCAATGTAACTATTATCTTGAAGCTTCCCCAAATTTTTGCCTCATACAATGCCCCAACACACATAGCAATGACATTCAATGGTGGTAATTGAATTGAATCACCAAAGAGGATGAGTGAGAGAGCACCAAATGGGATTTAATTATGATTGGAAAATGCTTCAAACAATCAGTTGTCAATGTGCTCCAATAACCTTGGCTTGATGAAACTCATCTCATCAATTAGAACATATCGATTGAAAAACATGTTCTCTTGAAATGTTGTTGGTGTGTTCCCCTATACAGGATTCATCTCTTTATTGGAATGTGAAGACCAAAATGCATGATGGTTGCATGTAAGTTGAAAGTTTCCATGATAGTTGGTGTGAGAAATAAGAATGGTGATATGCCATGTGGTGTTATATTGAAAGGGATGATCTTATGTTGGTTATCATGTATGATTTCCTCATACCACTAGTTCCTTGTATGATCATCCTAAGTGGTGGTTGCATTTCCATGGTATAAGAGTGCGTTAACATTAAATCAAAGGTTTCACATTGTCCAATAGATAAACTATTTGATGCAGGGTGAGTTATTCCAACATGTGGGAGTTAGTATGTTGAACGATTGGAATCTATAAAATCAATTGCTGAAACCTGCAAGAATGGGTTGATGGTTGGTGGACCCCAAATTTTGTGGTTATAGCCAATGTCATGTTGGCCAAGCATGTCAAGATCATTTAGTTGAATAGGTAAACTTGGGTACAATCCTTATAGGACCTACCATTCTTCAAGATTATTTTGGTGGACTACATATTCTTTGTCAGAAGGAGACTCATCATCGCTATTAGTAGATGACTTTGGAGGTGTATGTTCACATAATAAAATTTAAATTGACTTCATTTCATGTTGATGATATTTATAGTAAAGTTAAAATGAAATATATTGTAAATTATATTTCAACAAAATATAATGTCAATGAAGTAGAAATTTATTGTTCTATACTATATTTCATATAATTCTAAAATATATAAATATATTTCTAATATATTATTATATTAGAAAAATTGCATATTTATATTAAATATATTTATTATGGGTAAGTGCAGGAAGATGGGGGCCCAAAAAGGGGTCTTAAGTGGCCAACTTTTTTCTGAAATTAGGAAATACTGGCCTTGGATGAGAAATTGAGCATAGTTACACTCAAATTTTGGAGATGCAACCAAAACAATGTTCGTAGTGCTTCGAGTCTACTTTCTAAACTACTATTTTGTTTTGAAAATGGCATAAATTAAGGGGTTCAAAAGAGGGAGCTACGGAAATTGGTGTTGTTTCTGTCAAAAAACATAACATAGCATGTTTTGTGGCTCCCTCAAAAGGTGAACTTTTTTTTGGTATTTTTAAAATCACTTCAATGAGAAATTAGCTAATAGCATGTAGTTTATGCCCGATTTTTCTGATAATTTTTTGATGAATATTTTATTTTTTACTAATTTTCAAAGTGGACACATCTTAAAAAATAGAATTTTGGCCGTGCTACCCCTATAAATTTTGAAAACTAATTGAAAATCATTTTTTTATTTTTTTAATATTTGTAGAATGGAGTCTAGTTTCTAGATATGTAATTTTTTTGAAATTTGAATGAATAGTTAATTTACAATGAAAAAAAGACCAAACAGTGGTTTTTGCCTAAAAACGGACACACAAACAAAAGAAATTAAAGATGAAAGGCTTAACATTGTTAAAATGTGAAAAAAATTACATCGTGAAATAGCTAAGAGAAAGCCTAACATTACCCAAGTGTTTGATTTGTTCGACCTTGAAACACGTGCAAATCTGAGGGTTAGCACGAACGAAATTATGTGAAATTTTGAAGAATATGGAAAAACACGTCTGTGACTATTCATAAGGCACTCCAAGCCTTTGGGTTGGAAATCCAAAGCAAATCCCAAGCCTTGCAAAGAAAGACATAACGCGAGCACGTTGTAACACGCTCGTGTTATGTTTTGCTTTGCATTTTTCCTTTCCCACAAGTCTGTTGTTTGTCATGTTTGACATAACGTGAGTGTGTTATAACGCACTCGCGTTATGTTCCCCTTAAATTTTTTTACGTTCAAGGCTATTAATCATGAGGGTTAAGGGATAAGGGATAGGGTTGGAGGGTTTAGGGATAAGGGATTAGTGTTTAAGGTATAGTATCGAGCCCATTGAGGGTCTAGGAATAGGGATAGTGTTTAGGGTTTAGGGATGAGGGATTAGAGTTGAGGGATGACAGATTAGGGTTTAGGGTTTAATGTTTAGGGATAGGGTTGAGGGTCGAGGGATCAAAGTTAAGGGTTGAGGGATTAGGGTTTGACATTAACAGTTGAGGGTTGAGGTTCAAGGGTTGAGGGTTTAGGGTCGAGGGATTAGGGTTAAAGTAGAGTGTGGAGGGTGTAAGGATTAGGGATAGGGTTGGAGGGTTTAGGGATAAGGGATTAGGGTTTAAGGTATAGTATCGAGTCTGTTGATGGTTTAGGAATAGGGATAGCATTTAGGGTTTAGGGATGATGGATTAGGGTTGAGGGTTGAGGGATTAGGGTTTAGGGATAAGGTTTAGGGTTGAAGGTTGAGGGATTAGGGTTTAAGGTATAGTATTGAGGGTTGAGGGTTTAGGATTAGGGTTTAGGATTGATGGATTAGCATTTAATATCGAGGTTAGGGTTAGAGTGTCGAGGGTAGAGGGATTAGGGATAGGGTTTAGGGTTGAAGGTTTAAGGATTGAGGGTTGAGGCTTTAGGAATGAAGGTTTAAGGCTTAAGATATAGTGTCAAGTGTTGAGGGTGTAGGGATAGGGTTTAAGTTTTAAGGGTTAAGGGTTGAGGGATAGGTAGTAGGGTTTAAGGTATAGTGTTGAGGGTTGATGGTTTAGGGATAGGGTTTAGGTTTGAGGGATTAGGGTTTAGGGTTGATGAATTAGGGTTTAATGTTGAGAGTTGAGGGTTGAGGGTTGAGGGTTGAGGTTGAGGGATAGGGTTAATGGTTAAGGGATTAGGGTTAAATAAGAGTGTCGAGGGTAGAGGGATTAGGGTTTAAGGTATAGTATCAAGCCTGTTGAGGGTCTAGGAATAGGGATAGCATTTAGGGTTTAGGGATGAGGGATTAGAGTTGAGGGATGACAGATGATGGATTAGGGTTGAGGGTTGAGGGATTAGGGTTTAGGGACAAGGTTTAGGGTTAGGGTTGAGGGATTAGGGTTTAAGGTATAGTGTTGAGGGTTTAGGGATAGGGTTTAGGGTTGAGGGATTAGAGTGAAGGGTTGAGGGATTAGAATTTGACGTTGAGGGTTGAGGGTTTAGGGATAGGGTTGAGGGTCGAGGGATCAGAGTTAAGGGTTGAGGGATTAGGGTTTGACGTTGAGGGTTGAGGATTGAGGTTCGAGGGTCAAGGGTTTAGGGATAGGGTTGAGGGTCGAGGAATTAGGGTTAAAGTAGAGTGTGGAGGGTATAAGGATTAGGGATAGGGTTGGAGGGTTTAGGGATAAGGGATTAGGGTTTAAGGTATAGTATCGAGTCTGTTGAGGGTGTAGGAATAGGGATAGCATTTAGGGTTTAGGGATGAGGGATGACAGATTAGGGTTGAGGGTAGAGGGATTAGGGTTTAGGGTTGAGGGCTAAGGGATTAGGGTTTAAGGTATAGTGTTGAGGGTTTAGGGATAGGGTTTAGGGTTGAGGGATTAGAGTGAAGGGTTGAGGGATTAGGATTTGACATTGAGGGTTGAGGGTTTAGGGTTTAGGGTTTAGGGTTAGGGTTGAGAGATGAGGGATCAGAGTTAAGGGTTAAGGGATTAGGGTTTGACGTCGAGGGTTGAGGGTTGAGGTTCAAGGGATTAGGGTTAAAGTAGAGTGTGGAGGGTGTAAGGATTAGGGATAGGGTTGGAGGGTTTAGGGATAAGGGATTAGAGTTTAAGGTATAGTATCGAGTTTGTTGAGGGTTTAGGAATAGGGATAGCATTTAGGGTTTAGGGATGAGGGATTAGAGTTGAGGGATGATGGATTAGGGTTGAGAGTTGAGGGATTAGGGTTTAGGGATAAGGTTTAGGGTTGAGGGTTGAGGGATTAGGGTTTAAGGTATAGTATTGAGGGTTGAGGGTTTAGGATTAGGGTTTAGGGTTGACGAATTAGCATTTAATGTCGAGGTTAGGGTTAGAGTGTCGAGGGTAGAGGGATTAGGGATAGGGTTTAGGGTTGAAGGTTTAAGGATTGAGGGTTGAGGCTTTAGGGATGAGGGTTTAAGGCTTAAGATATAGTGTCAAGTGTTGAGGGTGTAGGGATAGGGTTTAAGTTTTAAGGGTTAAGGGTTGAGGGATAGGGATTAGGGTTTAAGGTATAGTGTTGAGGGTTGATGGTTTAGGGATAGGGTTTAGGTTTGAGGGATTAGGGTTTAGGGTTGATGAATTAGGGTTTAATGTTGAGAGTTGAGGGTTGAGGGTTGAGGGTTGAGGTTAAGGGATAGGGTTAATGGTCAAAGGATCAGGGTTAAATAAGAGTGTCGAGGGTAGAGGGATTAGGGTTTAAGGTATAGTATCGAGCCTGTTGAGGGTCTAGGAATAGGGATAACATTTAGGGTTTAGGGATGAGGGATTAGAGTTGAGGGATGACGGATGACAAATTAGGGTTGAGGGTTGAGGGATTAGGGTTTAGGGTTAGGGTTGAAGGATTAGGGTTGAAGGTATAGTGTTTAGGGTTTAGGGATAGGGTTTAGGGTTGAGGGATTAGAGTGAAGGGTTGAGGGTTTAGGGATAGGGTTGAGGGTCAAGGGATCAGAGTTAAGGATTGCGGGATTAGGGTTTGACGTTGAGGGTTGAGGGTTGAGGTTCGAGGGTCAAGGGTTTAGGGATAGGGTTGAGGGTTGAGGAATTAGGGTTAAAGTAGAGTGTGGAGGGTAAAAGGATTAGGGATAGGGTTGGAGGGTTTAGGGATAAGGGATTAGGGTTTAAGGTATAGTATCAAGTTTGCTGAGGGTGTAGGAATAGGGATAGCATTTAGGGTTTAGGGATGAGGGATGACGGATTAGGGTTGAGGGTTGAGGGATTAGGGTTTAGGGATAAGGTTAAGGGTTGAGGGCTGATGGATTAGGGTTTAAGGTATAGTGTTGAGGGTTTAGGGATAGGGTTTAGGGTTGAGGGATTAGGATTTAACATTGAGGGTTGAGGGTTTAGGGTTAGGGTTGAGAGATGAGGGATCAGAGTTAAGGGTTGAGGGATTAGGGTTTGATGTTGAGGGTTGAGGGTTGAGGTTCAAGGGTCAAGGGTTTAGGGATAGGGTTGAGGTTCAAGCGATTAGGGTTAAAGTAGAGTGTGGATGGTGTAAGGATTAGGGATAGGGTTCGAGGGTTTAGGGATAAGGGATTAGAGTTTAAGGTATAGTATCGAGTCTGTTGAGGGTTTAGGAATAGGGATAGAATTTAGGGTTTAGGGATGAGGGATTAGAGTTGAGGGATGATGGATTAGGGTTGAGGGTTGAGGGATTAGGGTTTAGGGATAAGGTTTAGGGTTAAGGGTTGAGGGATTAGGGTTTAAGGTATAGTGTTGAGGGTTGAGGGTTTAGGATTAGGGTTTAGGGTTGACGGATTAGCATTTAATGTCGAGGTTAGGGTTAGAGTGTCAAGGGTAGAGGGATTAGGGATAGGGTTTAGGGTTGAAGGTTTAAGGATTGAGGGTTGAGGCTTTAGGGATGAGGGTTTAAGGCTTAAGATATAGTGTCAAGTGTTGAGGGTGCAGGGATAGGGTTTAAGTTTTAAGGGTTAAGGGTTGAGGGATAGGGATTAGGGTTTAAGGTATAGTGTTGAGGGTTGATGGTTTAGGGATAGGGTTTAGGTTTGAGGGATTAGGGTTTAGGGTTGATGAATTAGGGTTTAATGTTGAGAGTTGAGGGTTGAGGGTTGAGGGTTGAGGGATAGGGTTAATGGTCAAGGGATTAGGGTTAAATCAGAGTGTCGAGGGTAGAGGGATTAGGGTTTAAGGTATAGTATCGAGCCTGTTCAGGGTCTATGAATAGGGATAGCATTTAGGGTTTAGGGATGAGGGATTAGAGTTGAGGGATGACAGATGATAGATTAGGGTTGAGGGTTGAGGGATTAGGGTTTAGGGTTTAGGGACAAGGTTTAGGGTTAGGGTTGAGGGATTAGGGTTTAAGGTATAGTGTTGAGGGTTTAGGGATAGGGTTTAGGGTTGAGGGATTAGAGTGAAGGGTTGAGGGATTAGAATTTGACGTTGAGGGTTGAGGGTTTAGGGATAGGGTTGAGGGTCGAGGGATCAGAGTTAAGGGTTGAGGGATTAGGGTTTGACATTGAGGGTTAAGGGTTGAGGTTCAAGGGTCAATGGTTTAGGGATAGGGTTGAGGGTCGAGGAATTAGGGTTAAAGTAGAGTGTGGAGGGTATAAGGATTAGGGATAGGGTTGGAAGGTTTAGGGATAAGGGATTAGGGTTTAAGGTATAGTATTGTTGAGGGTGTAGGAATAGGGATAGCATTTAGGGTTTAGGGATGAGGGATGACATATTAGGGTTGAGGGTTGAGGGATTAGGGTTTAGGGGTAAGGTTTAGGGTTGAGGGTTGAGGGATTAGGGTTTAAGGTATAGTGTTGTGGGTTTAGGGATAGTGTTGAGGGTCTAGGGATCAGAGTTAAGGGTTGAGGGATTAGGGTTTGACGTTGAGGGTAGAGGGCATTTTCTATCAAGAACTTGATTATGAGGGCTTGCCCCTTCATTATTATGCCTATCATATGGCGGAGCATCTGGCAAGCTCTTGCAGGAAAGAGATGTGATCAATGCAAAGGATGTGATGAATCTATAGCAGGACAAAACACGAGCGTGTTATAACGTGCTCACATTTTGTCTTTCTATCGAAACGGTAAAAAAGTGGTTACCCCCATGATCCAGGCCCACATGCTCTATTTTCTTACTGATTCTGCGCGTGCTCCGACAAAAAAGAAGTGCTTTCATGCTGTTGGGAAGTTCACATGCACATTTGACACATTGTACCACCTTTGCATGATCTTTCCACCACCTTTTCTGCTTTGCCAACTTGAGAAGGAGGAAATAACATAGTTTTCACACCAAATTTGATATATATCTATTCAAGTTTCAATTTTTGTAGTGTTGTAATGTTAATTGTGATTCAATTTAGGAATTTAACATTATAGATTGGTTAATAGTATTGTTGTTAGTAATTATATTTGAGTGTTATTCAATTTAACATTGAAAAGGAAGCAAGTGGTGAAAAACTCAAATTGTTGAGGAGTTTGATGCAAGAAGCTAAAAACACTACATAATTGGGTACTCTCTCCATTCAAATCTTTGTTTTTTAAGTATGTCAAGTCTTTACATGCATGTTCTTTACATTGTCCTTATTTCAGATTGAATTACTTTATCATGCTTTATCATACATGTTTAAAATAGACACATTCCCAATCAAGAAAGTAGCCTACAATCTCACATGATGCCATGTATATTTTCTACACTTGGGCTCTTTCATAATTATGTGTAATAAACAAACCTTAACATACCATGATGTCAAACTATACAAGAATAAATCCTTACAACATAAAAAAAATACAATCCCACTATTATCTTGTATTCATTTCTTAGGAACTAATATTGGTCTCTTTATCATGCTACAGACAAATTCTCTGTCATGCCGAGGAAACGATCAAGATTTAAACCGACACAGGAAGAGATAGAAGCTAAGAATGTAAAGAAAGCAGTGGCTATGAGGGAACTTCGTGAGAAGAGGAAATTGGACACGATAAATGAAGACATACCAATTGAAGAGGAACCACAACTATCACAAAGAGATATGGTATTGGCGGCACAAAGAGAACGAATGCAAAAAATTTGTGGTATGAGAGATTTGAATACCATAGTTGGAGACATGTCCTCTACCGCAAGTCAACATGTAGGGACACCATCTACCACATCTCAAGTTGAGAGTACATCATCACTCACATGTGATGAAGGAGGTACACCATCGTTCCCACCTCAACCTCAAGGTATGTCATCTATTCCATCTTCAATTGAAGGTATGCCATCTAACCCATCTCATTTAAATATTGATGAAATTCCTAATGTTGAGATGAATTTACCTACCTTGACACCACCTAGAATTTTGCTTAGAAAGCCAAAGTATTTGATTGATATTGATGAGAATATTTTGCAGCCAATGGAAGGTAAGATTCCAAAACGTACTTGTAGAAGATATGCTAATAAGATTTGGAGATTGTTCTTTGAAAAGGTAAATGAGACTGCAAGATGTCAACTATTCGTTAAAATGATGCGAAGTATAAAGTATAGGTCTATCATGAAGATTCTTGGGTTGAGAACATCAGAGGCATCAAGTGAAAAATCTATTGTCAAGAATCTAATGAGTGCGTATGAGAGTGTAGGTAACACCTCATGCACAAAAGATAGTAATGCAATATGGCGTGTGATTACATCGACTATAGTAAGTAGTCAAATGAGGAAAGCTCGTCTCATTAGAAAAACAAGTCAAGAATTGAGAATAAATAGGAAAACTTTATCAAGAGCCATTGGAAGATGCCAAAGAATTGAGGACACTAATGCCAATGAATTATGGGCATTCTCGGGGAGACTACCATGAAAAGATAAACCAAATGTTGAAGCATTGAGATCACTATTGGAAGACTTTTGGAAGAATTACACAAGGGTATCTCTGAATCAAAGGGATGTGGTAAGAAGGAGAATCAGTAGTCAGAATCGCGAGCCACATCCAAAGCATTTTTTGGATGAGACTCAGACACAGTTTTATGGTAAATTTCTAGAGAAGTGTCCTCAAATTAAAATTTGTCAAAGATATTTTGAATTGCTAAAACCTTTCTATGTTAAGATAAATCACAGACACACTACTTGTTGTTGTAGATTACATATTGAATTTTCTAACCATTTTGATGCTTATAGGTCTATATGTTTAGATATACATACTAACAATGATTTGTAGGGTTGTGCCATATGTGCCCCACCAACATCTTCAAGAGACTTCATATCAAGAATTTTATGTGAAAGAGAGGAAGGTCAAATATTCTACAAGAAATTATACTTGGATGGCACATGTCATTGTTGCGGTGGCTTACAACATTTGCCAATATGTGAACATATGGAAATAACACATGCGGTTGGAAATGAACTAGTAGAGTTTGGCAAGTATAAAACAGTGGCATACAATACAAAAGATGGTAAAGAAGCAAAGAGGTGTGAATTAGTCATTGAAAAGATTCCAATGTATTAGTTTATGCCTATATTTTGTGACAACATAGTGTATGAGTATGCAAGACATGCCCATAGAGCTCGATGGTTGGACTTGCAATTCAAGTTATGCAAGGACACATTTCCAGTTGGTAGCATTGTTTCAGTTGTCGACTTTGCAGAGAACTACAGTCTACAGCCACAGCGTGAGGTGCAATCACAATATTACAACTCCACACAGGTTTCTATATTTGTGCACATCGCATTCATTCATGCGAATGATAGTATAGAGGATGACAGAAATATCATAAGGGAGTATAATTTCTATATTAGTGATGATTGCACGCATTCTACAGAGTTCGTGCAAGGTTGCTTTCAGGTGTTCTACAATGATTTGGCTAGAAGGGGCATATCATTCAGTCAACATATCATATGGTCGGATAACTGTACGTCACAATTCAAGAACTCATAGAATTTCTATTGGCTGAGTAGGAGGCATAATTTTATAGGTATTCAACATATGTGGAACTTTTGTGAGGCCGGGCATGGAAAGGGGGAGCATGATGGTGCAAGAGCATGTATCAAAAGAGCCATAGCATGAGAAGAGTTAAAGTATAAAGACAATGCAAAGTTGACAGATGCAAAATCGATTGTCGAGTGGTGTAATGCTTCCATGGGTCCAGGTAATGAAGGTAAGTCTTTAGTTCGTAGTTTTTTTGGTTGATAGATGATACTAACATTGCACCATATGAGGATTGTTGTACACTGACAGGATCAAATGAGATGCACTCTTTCAGAAGCTCAATTGCAAGTTCATGGAGTATCCATACATGAAAGATGTCATGCTTTTGTTCTTCCTATACAATTCAAGTCTGGGATGAGTGCGAGTCAAAGGAGTGGGTTGACGAATGGTAGTTAAGTTATCTTAGCCCACTTGACACGTATCAACCCCTGACGGCACTGGAACTAACACAGATGGAATCGTCAGTTGACTTTGACCACATATCAGATTTAGTTCAACTAGGTAATATAGGGCACATATATGCATCTAATTTCATCTAGTTCAACCAAGTAATGTCATCTTACTTTGTAGTGTTTTTGTAATGTTGAGTAATTTCATCTAATTTGCTACACATATCAATGTAGGGCACGTATATGCAGTTATTGCAGATGAAGATAATGAAGAGGGAACATATTATTACTTATGTCATTGTGTTGAGACCAAAAAGAAATTAGAGGCCCCTGTTACAGATGGAGAAAACATCGAATACCCTACAGGCTTAGTGGTTATTACTGGAACATGGCTTAGAAGGTACCCACATAAGAGTGTTAATATTTGGCTATTTCAGGACTTTGACACACATCGAAAGATTCTTCATTACTCGAACCTTGTCGTGGCATCCAATGTTCATTTGATAAAGTATCGGGGTAGACCTTTGAACAAAATATTGTGGAAGGTGCATGAGTCTGACCATGAAGCAATACTTGACACAATAAAGAGTAGAGCAGACCTGGATGGTTGATTGGATTAATTTGTAAGTATTCACATTGATTTTGTAAAGTTATGTTACATTGAATTGTAAGTATGCACATTAATTTGTAAGGTTTGTCTTTTTTTTATTTCCTCCTACATTTTTACACATATGTACACATTTTTACATCATCATGTTATGTATTTTGGGTGTCCTGCTCCTAATGTGACCAAACTCATAACTCACCCTACTTCCTCTAGACACCATTTGATGATCACTCCAACACTCTGGATCCAGGGTGCCCAGTCATGATGATGACCTATATACCATTCTCCCAAGGCGCTCATAATGAATGAAAAGAAGACCAAGGACGCCCAAGCTTAATAGACTTATTTCTTTCAATTTTGATGATCCAAACTGGATGGAAGGAGACATGAAATGCACCTTAGGACTCCATGCTAAGGTTTGATCCATTAAAGTCTCTTGATATTAGGCGCTCATGATGATGAAACTTAGAGCTTTTTCCTTTCCTATGCGCTCATCTAAGATGTTTGAATGATAAGGAGCGCCTCGACCTCTATAATGTACATTGGGCACCAAAATCAAGGTGATTTTAAGTCATTTTGAGTCATTTTGGGTCAGTTTGAGTCTTTGAGTCATGTTGCAAAAAAGTGTTAATGTTGTCAAGTTGCACAAAGCAACTTTTGCATTTTTGGTGTCTTGCTCATGATTCGACCAAATTGACTATTTCAACGCATTCAGATTGGTACATTACACTAGATATTGTCCTTTTTTTCACCCAAACATGTCGAAACAGTCTGAGCTACATTGTACCCACGATATCCCTAAAGAGTCCAAAGTGCAAAAAGGCAGCAATTTTTGACGAGATGTTACTCAAAAACTGTGTCACTTAAAAACATTCCGTTTGAGGCAACATGATCATGTAAAGTGCCTCTACAATAACCCCTCTCAGTTTTTTATATCTCTAAGGCATTTGCCCGTGGTGAAAGGTTTTATGTTGCCCCAAAAATCATCAGAAGGAGGCAGTGTAAATTTGCAAAGGGGTGTAACTTTTGTCCTGCTCCTGATGTGACCAAACTGACTATTCCAACGCATCCAGATGGGTATATTTACGCTAGGCATGGTCATGTTTTTCACCCAAACATGTCGAAACAGTCTGAGCTACATTGTACCCACGATATCCCTAAAGAGTCCAAAGTGCAAAAAGGCAGCAATCTTTGACGATATGTTACTTGAAAACTGTGTCACTTAGAAACATTCCGTCTAAGGCAACGCGATCATGTAAAGTGCCTCTACAATAACCTCTCTCATTTTTTTATATCTTTGAGGCATTTACTCGTGGTGAAAGGTTTTCTGCTGCCCCAAAAATCATCAGAAGGAGGCAGTGTAAAGTTGCAAAGGGGTGTAACTTCTGTCATGCTCCTGATGCGACTAAACTGACTATTCCAACATGTCTGGATGGGTACATTTACACTAGGCATGGTCCTATTTTTCACCCAAACATGTCGAAACAATTTGAGCTACATTGTACCCACAATATCCCTAAAGAGTCCAAAGTGCAAAAAGGCAGCAATCTTTGACGATATGTTACTTGAAAACCGTGTCACTTAGAAACATTCCATTTGAGGCAATGTGATCATGTAAAGTGCTTCTACAATAACCTCTCTCAGTTTTTATATCTCTAAGGCATTTGCCTGTGGTGAAAGGTTTTCTACTGCCCCAAAAATTATCAGAAGGAGGTAGCGTAAAGTTGCAAAGGGTGTAACTTTTGTCCTGCTCCTGATGCGACCAAACTGACTATTCCAACGTGTCTGGATGGGTATATTTACGCTAGGTATTGTCCTTTTTTTCACCCAAACATGTCGAAACAGTCTGAGCTACATTGTACCCACGATATCCCTAAAGAGTCCAAAGTGTAAAAAGGTAGCAATCTTTGACAAGATGTTACTCAAAAACTGTGACACTTAAAACATTCCATCTGAGGCAATGCGATCACGTAAAGTGCCTCTACAATAACCTCTCTCATTTTTTTATATCTCTGAGGCATTTGCCCGTGGTGAAAGGTTTTCTACTACCCCAAAAATTGTTAGAAGGAGGCAATGTAAAGTTGCAAAGGGGTGTAACTTTTGTCCTGCTCCTGATGCGACTAAACTGACTGTTCCAACGCATCTGAATGGGTATATTTATGCTAGGCATGGTCCTATTTTTCACCCAAACATGTTGAAATAGTCTGAGCTACATTGTACCGACGATATCCCTGAAGAGTCCAAAGTGCAAAAAGGCAGCAATCTTTGATGAGATGTTACTCAAAAACTATGTCACTTAGAAACATTCTGTATGAGGCAACGCGATCACGTAAAGTGCCTCTACAATAACCTCTCTCAGTTTTTTATATCTCTGAGGCATTTGCCCGTGGTGAAAGGTTTTTTGCTGCCCCAAAAATTGTCAAAAAGAGGCAGTGTAAAGTTGCAAAGAGGTGTAACTTTTGTCCTACTCCTGATGCGACCAAACTGACTATTCCAACGCATCCGAATGGGTACATTTACGCTAGGCATTGTCCTTTTTTTCACCCAAACATGTCGAAATAGTCCGAGCTACATTGTACCCACGATATCCCTAAAGAGTCTAAAGTGCAAAAAGGTAGCAATCTTTGACGAGATGTTACTCAAAAACTGTGTCACTTAAAAACATTCTGTCTGAGGTAATGCGATCATGTAAAGTGCCTCTACAATAACCTCTCTCAGTTTTTTATATCTCTGAGGCATTTGCCCATGGTGAAAGGTTTTCTGCTGCCCCAAAAATAGTCAGAAGGAGGCAGTGTAAAGTTGCAAAGGGGTGTAACTTTTGTCCTGCTCCTGATGTGACCAAACTGACTGTTCTAACGCATCCAAATGGGTACATTTATGCTAGGCATGGTCCTATTTTTCACCCAAACATGTCGAAACAGTTTGAGCTACATTGTACCGACGATATCCCTGAAGAGTCCAAAGTGCAAAAAGGTAGCAATCTTTGACGAGATGTTACTTGAAAACTGTGTCACTTAGAAACATTCCGTCTAAGGCAACGTGATCACGTAAAGTTACTCTACAATAACCTCTCTCAGTTTTTTATATCTCTGAGGCATTTGCTCCTGGTGAAAGGTTTTCTATTGCCCCAAAAATCGTCTGAAGGAGGTAGTGTATTAAGTCAGGATGAAAGCCTATTCACTCTAGGTGCCTGTTGTGACAAAATCACACATGCACCTTGAACAAGTGATGCTACAAGTGGTGAACAAAATGGGTGCCTTGAATAATTGAGCCCTCCAAGACATCTTGCAATTGCCTAAAAGTCCAAAATTTACATAAGTGAGTTAAGGCACCATTTTCCATCTCCAGAGCCTTCTTTGAGCGCCTTAACATGGAGTGAATGTTTTAGTCTATGAAAGATTGCGCCTAAAGAATATAACAACCCCTTGAGTCACTAGGATGAACTAAGTTAACAAAATAAACTTCATTAAGGGAGGCGCACTTGTGCATCTAGACAACTCCAGTTTAGCACCTGAGAAAAAGCATGTTTAGAGACACCCCTTGAATGAACCCTCTAGAACCAATAACCATAGCTCAAGATCCATAACCATGAGAAGATAAAGGATTAAAAAAATTCATCTAAAGGATGGGAAATACCTCTTAAATGATAGTCTGCTGAGTAGACCAAGAGTGGGGAATGAGAATGCTCCTCGAAGATACACCAAGATACAATGACTCTCTCCAATAAGAATCTTCTCTAGGTCCATAATTAACTCATGCCCATATCCAAGTGAAAGTCTCCTTGGTCTTCCTACTAAAACCTCTAAAGGGTAACCATTTCAACAAGTGTCTCTAATCCCAAGAGAACTCTAGCCTCACCCCAGTCTTGAAGTATGTATGAGAACCTACAACCAATCAATCCATGTTAAGCTCCAAATGCAACACCACATTATCATGAAGCTCCCAAGCACATGACCAATGTACTCAATACCAAGAGAACCAACAAGACCACTGTCAAAACTCCAGCTACAAAATTAGGTATCCAAACATGACATCATGATCTAACATCTCCTCCTAGAAGATCACATGCACCAATATAGACATCCTAGTCTCAAGAGAACTTGTATCATGCTAATACTCTAATCTAGAATCAAGAGTCTACCAAGACACACTACCAAACACCTCTAAACCAAGGATCAACATCTACAACCACATGAAGATAACCATCTCCTAAAAATAGTAGCTAAGATGTCAAAGCACTCTTGCTACAAATAATAATCATAATCCAAGAGTTTGTCCATTACACCCAACCACTATTTAAGATCATCCATCACTAGGTGACGAATACACATCACTATCAAAGCTCCCACTGAACCATGATATGAACTACACATGGCATTGTGATAACCATCTCCTAAATGAAGATCACCATGGTCCACACACACTCAACTATAATACTAATAACTCCAAAGTAGAACCAAGATCTCCAATCTAAGAAGATAAACCATCATTACTGTCAAAAGTTCACACTAAACTATGCAACTAAGATATCCATGACATCATGATAAACATGCTACAAGTCCCAATAACCAACTATCCAATCATTCTCATCATCCATCCTCTCATCCCAATGCAACATACCAACGCGCAAATGAGCATAGACAAGGAAAAATAACAAAGTCTACATCAACACTGAATCAATTCCATGGATATAGGCAATATGTATTCAAGTCATCCCACTACAATCAATGAGCCCAAACTAGAATATTGCTGAGCCCATGGAGATTGATACACCCACTTCAACAGAATAGGCAATTAATGTACCTGATGTGTCTTCATTTCATAAACTAGTAAACTTCATTTGCATCCATACTTAAACCAATCTTATTGTTGTGTTTGATGTGTCCTCTTTCAAACAACCATTTAACAAAATTTGAGTCCAAACAATAAACATTTACAACCATAAACATCTCAAAGTCCAAAATCCAAACATTCTATCATCCTTAATCATTTCCATCATGGACCCTTGGTTTGAAAAAATCATCATGCAAGATAAAAACCCTATGCCTATTACCTTGTGCGAGGCTCATGCAAAACCCAAAATCACAATCAAAATAGGTCCTCAAACCATGCATCCTTTCAATGAGATCTTTTATCCAAATCAATCAAAAAATCCCTTTGACAATGATGATGATGATAGTCTTGTAGATAAAGATGATATCAAGATGACAATAGCATTAACTATGAGATCATTACATGCAAACTTTCCATAAACCTTCATCTCCCACTCATGAACATGCAAGAATATTTCAAACAAGAAATGACTAGCACTAGCTATCATGCCAATCCTAAATACACATCTAACGGTCATCCTTATGGTACCTTTGGTAAGGGAAGAACCACTTTAGACCAAGGTCCTTATATTCAATTCATATCTCCAATCCCAACCGCATGTGAGAACTGTTTATCCTATGTATCCTATCCAAATCCTCCATCTCATAATCCTTACATTCCAACTTATCCCATCAATCCAAACCCACTACATCCAAATCATCCTTTTTAGATTTCCTCCAAGGACTTCTAGTGGAGGAAAAATCTCAAACTAGAAATCACCAATTCAATTAGTGTACCTCTCCCAAGCCTATCCAAAAGTCACATAGTACCATGCCTATCCATCAAACACCACAATGCAATCAAAATCCTAACAACATGCCCATGATCCAAGATCAAGTGCAATCATGCAAAGATATTATCAATCACAAGCCTATTAAGAATGAACTAGAGTCTTCTAGTACCATACTTTTCCATCAAACACCATCATGTAATCCATGGCCTATCAAGCCTATCAAAGAAAATGCAAACATCTTATGTAATACAATTGGACTTTAAATATTTGAAATAGCCATCTACAAATATCCATTCAAACGTGGATTTATAATGCAAGTATGGACGCCATCAATAAAAAAGATTTGTATTAACCAAATATCCATGTAGGCATACATCAATATCTGTCAATATAAGTATAACATATATACAAAATAGCCATATAGGCTTACAAGAATGCCATATAGGCATATAATGTCGACTATGTACAATACAAAATATATGTCCACAAATGCCATATAGGCATACAACAAAGGAACACAATAAAAAGTCATTCCCCTCTGGCTGGTGAAGAGAATAAATCACAAGTAGCCTTTGATCTTCTAGGGGATGGAGACGTGCATGTGGGTGGTCTACTACAAACTCGAGGGCTACTCCTATTTAGTTCTTCCTGCATCTTTACCTATTACAATAAAAGTATAGACATTAATATATAGAAATTACATGTTATAAAAAATGAAACATTTAGCAAAATAATCACTTACCACTAACATATAATTTGTCTCCTTGCTTGCCTTAGTAGCAGGAATAGGCCCTGGTGATGTCATGTCCTATAGAAACCATCTAGATAGAAATTAAACTTCAAATCAATAATCTTTTGATTTTTCAAAAATAGACAACTATAACAATGAATGTAAATTGAAATTTACTAATCTACCTCATACCCCTGTCAATGCCATGGAGCTATGCATCACAGAGGCCACACCCTGCTCCATTGCCCTATGAACATGGGGAGGTGTCTCCACAGCCTACATCATCTAGAAATAAAACAACATTATTCAATTACAAAAACTATAATAGTGATGCAAATCATGGCTCCTAACATACACACACATTCATCTAAACATGGAAGTACACACAATAAAGCACACAAATCACATACAAAATTTAGTAAGTACAATTCATTCATTAAACTATTTATTTTATTACCTCCGTAAAGCTTTGAAGTCAACCACCGCTGGCAGGTGTTGCCATGAAATCTACAGTATTAACCTATTCAACATCTAAAATTAGAAATTAGAATACCATTCATATAACGATGCTATTCACATGTAATATTTATATTTGTTTACTAGTTACATACCTCGACAGTAGATGATCTAGTGAAAAATGCAGGTGGAGTACCACTAAAAATTGCATCGACGCTATGACCCTGAAATTTCATTAAAATCATCAATTTAAATTAGTTAATCTTGTATTTCAAAAATGAAATTTAATAAATTAAATTCAATAAACTTTCTAATATTTACCTAAGTATCAAGGCTGAAAGTCTCACTCAGGAGGGTATCTGTCATCACCATCTGCTCAGCTGCAGATGTAGCCTATGCACCTGCGTCCTGACTGTCCATGGGGTCATAACCACAGGCTGACCCACAAGCTTGGAAAGTATGGGGTGGGACCCTACTCCTTGCACTATCTCCCAACCCACTCTATGTTGCAGGACCGGCATGCTCTATGATGCTTTGGGTCAAGGCACTAATCGACTGAAGTGTATCGACCTCAACACTCTCCTTCACAATGGAAGGGATAGAAACATGCTCATGGGCTGGTCTACTGATTACTCATCTCACTACCTGCTGTGGGTCAAGACATGCCCTTGGTCTATCTTGTGCTGAACCCCCACCTCTACCCTGGAAGTCCCGCATATCAAAATAGTTTGGCACTTTATTGAGGACAAACTCGTAGTAGAGTTTCCTCAAAAAGTATTGCGGGACCTCATTATTATTGCATGGAGGATGGTCAAAAACCATCCACCACCTCTGCCTGAAATTGTCCCTTATTGCTTGATTGTTGCACCAATGGATAGGGAACCTCTTGTATGTAATGGGTGGAGGTTGATTTGTTTGTGGGTTTGTGAAAATTGAACACAAGTCTAATTTTGTAATTTGTAATTTTTTCACATCTTGGTATGACAACTTGTCTACATAGTAATCTCTAAACTCTCTCTTTTTATCTGTCCAACTAGTTATTTGCTTGCTAATTGAATCTACATTTGATAACATAGACTCAAGAGATTCGGCAAGCGTGGACCTATGCAAGGTTGAAGTGGAAGGATCTTTCAACCTTGCAATTATATCTTCAATTTCCTTTTTGTTGTTTTCAATTTGCCCCATTATATTTTCTTGTGTTCCAGGGGCATGTCGAGGAATGAATGGAGGAGGTTGTTGTTCTGCAGGTATTTCCTCCTCAGGATTTTGTGGATTTTGAGGAGGAGGAGGAGGAGGAGGAGGTGCATTAACATTTCCTGACAATTAATGAAATATATATCAAAAATCAACAAAAACCTACCTATTTAAAAACAAATTCAAACAAAAAAAAATATAACTCACCCCTTTGGCATGCTCAACGTCGCGGCGGCATTTTGGCGACAGATCGATAAGCTTTTTGTGTTGAATGGTGTTTTGCAAAACACGAGCGTGCTTTCGAGGGTTTGCAAGCCACGGGTAGAGAGGAGAAAACAGAAAAAAATGAAATTGGAAACCTTTTTTTTATATTTATAGGAAGTCATAAGGCAAGCGCGCTATGGCTTGGTAATGACAAGCCTTAGGCTCATCATTACCAAGCCATAATGCAAGCACGTAGGCTCATCATTACCAAGCCATAACGCGAGTGCATTATAACGCGCTCGCGTTATGACTTAATTTTTTTTAAAATTAATTTGGCCACTTTTTGGTCCCCCATCTTCTTGCACTTACCCTTATTTATATATATTTGTTATCAAATTATAAATTTATTTTATATATGAAATTTATATTTTAAAAATATATGTTAAAATACATTATATTCTATATGATATATATTTTCAAATATAAATTAAATTAAAAAATATATTTTTAAAATTATATTTTCTTAAAAAATAATATATATTTGCTAAATAAGTGCTACCAATGGGGGTAGCTCCCTTTATATTATAGCTAAAATTTATACAAAAGCATGCTATTAATTAAGTAGTAGTGTGAGCATACATATAGATATCTAAGCAAACAGTCCTAAGCATGTGAAAGCACGCAAAGGCCATCCACCAACTCCGTTGCTTGCTCTACTTGAGAGGGTGAAAGGAGGTCACCATATTGGCTTACAAAGTAGGAGAAGGTCTCCATGTTATCATGCTCAATGCTCTCCTAAAAGAGTACCAGTGCTTGAGTAAAGACAGTTGGGGTCTTTTTCTTTTTGTCCACAATTGCGGCATCAAAGACTCCCCCGATCCATCCTTGGGTTGGTCATTTGTTGAAACTAGAGATGGCTAGATTGGAAGCCTCCTTCATTTCCTCCCATATGAACACATTTGCCATAATCTTCCCTTGAGCCTTCTTTCCATGATGAGGACACAATTTGACAAGAATTCCTCATAGAGGAATCCATCATGCACATGGCCTTTTAGGAGGTTGTTTTCTCCTATGACCTTCAGGATTGCTTTGGCTACTTAGTTAGGGTTAGCATTAAATAGATGCTTGATCTATTCTATTTTGGTCTCCTTCAATGGCTCAGCTTGATCTCCTTGGTCAGCCAGTTCCTCCCCCTCTCGCTCCTCCTCATTCTTTGAAGCCTCTGAGCTCGATGTTGC
Source organism: Cunninghamia lanceolata (assembly GCA_027924645.1). NCBI lineage: Eukaryota > Viridiplantae > Streptophyta > Pinopsida > Cupressales > Cupressaceae > Cunninghamia > Cunninghamia lanceolata. Next base: position 7,152,735 of record BSBN01001344.1, on the reverse strand, counting down.
TCTCCTTTGGCAAATACAGTCACACTCAATCTCCATGTTGCATATTGGTGTGGAAATCTTCTTTCGATCCCCATATGAGGTAGTCTCAACAGGGAGTGCTAGCGAAGTATGCCATCAATGCAAGCGGTGGAGATCAAGAAAATCTTTATAAATCTTAGAAGATCTATCCTGTGCATCTCCTCAGTTGTCACAGTAGTGGCAAATCTAGCCATGGATCACATGTCTCTACTATGATAATTTCCTCCTCCTATCTGCAGGCCCAGTTACCTAGAAAATTAGATACTTTATTTCCTTCTTGATAGGTGTGGGCTAATGTCACATTGCCTAATCCATCAATGCTTTACCCAATTTCCTCTTCCAAATATTTCAGTTTCCAATTTCTAATGCTTCTAGATATTATTACATTGATACATATCAATGAATCTCCTTCAATATCTATGTTGGTTAATTGGTGCTCTTTGCACAGTCAGACACCATAGAGTAATGTGGAGAACTTGACTTCATTATTAGTGCCGATAGGCAATTTCTTCGAGAGAGTCCAAATAATCTCACCATGGGTGTTGTAAATGATGACCCCCACTCCAGAGACTCCTGGGTTTCCCTTCACTACACTGTCAAAGTTCATTTTTAGTCTCCCTGTAGGCGGAGCAACCCATTTGATGAGTGCACGCTTCTTCTTTCTTTCTTGTACCTTATCTAATTTGTAGCATTGGCCTGATATTATTAGGTCCAACCATCTTTTCCTGATTTCCTTATCCCATCTGACAAATGGTATTGGGGGAGATTCTGTCAACCTTGCGTTGATAATCTCATAGATGCCTACTTCCAATTTTCTTAAAACTTCCTCTATCTCCATGGCCTTGTCTTTGAAGATCCTATAGTTCCTTTCATGCCATATGTGTCATATCATAAGTGAGGGGATTGCTTCCCATAGGCCTTGCCACAATGACTATGATCCTTTCGACCAGCTCTTGAAAACACTTGCAATATCATTGGGGAGAGTGCCTACACAGCCAAGATTCCCTTGTAGCTAAAGGGCAAGTTAGGAGAAAATGAACAATTGATTCCTCTACCTCGTTGCACATTACACACTGAGTGGGGCCTGCTACTCCTAGTAATTTTAGCCTTTCTCCTATCATCATTTGTTTGTGAATGACCATCCAGGTAAATGCACTAGCTTTGGGTAAATTCCATTTACCCCAACATAATTTATTGGGCCAATCTGATAATGCTTGATGGTTTTGCATTGCATAAACAAATTTGACTGCATATTGTCTAGACTTGGAGCCTGTCCAAATAATTTCATCTTCTTTCCTAGATATTATTACTTTCCTGGACATGAGGGCATTCTTAAGGTCGCATGCTACCTCCCTCCTTAACGGAAGGCTCGATAGGCAATCTCAGTCCCAATCTGGTTCATTCATGAAGTCAGCTGCCTTTCTACCATGGTTGATTGAAATGTTCTTCCAATGTTCTCTAAGGCTAGGGATATCTGCGAGAGGAGGCAATCCATTTATTGAGTCTTCCCATAGATTTACTTTTTTGCCATTGTGGATGATCCATGAAACATGATCTGTAATTAGACAATGACATTTTTGCATGAAGTTCTAGATGTGGAAACCTCTAGGAGGATTGGACGTTGTTAAGATTCGGTAAGGATCATTTGAATCCAAATATTTTTTCCTCAAGATTTGACACCACCTTGCATTGGGATCCTAGTATAATGACCAAACCAGCTTAGCTCCTAGGGTCGTGTTTTATTTTTCCAAGTCACGAACTTGGCACGTCCATTTGATTTCCCTTTGCACATTGTTTTCCATCCAATCAATGGAATTCTTTTTTCCTCATTAGCCCCTTCCCATAAGAATTTTTTAAATATCCCATTGATTGAGAAACATGCTTTCTTTGTTGCCTAATTACTACTTAACTGGTAGATAGGGATTTCGGAGAGAACTACCTTCATCATTTGAATCTTCCCTAATAGAGTGAGCCATCATCCTTGCCAGGATGAAGGTTTTGAGTGGCACTATTGAATGGTTTCTTCCCATAGGGAAGAATGCATTCCTCCTTTGAAGAGGGGAACCCCCAAGTATTTACTCAGGATTTCTACTTTCTTGAAGTGAAGAATGGTCAAGATTTATCATTGCATCTATTTGCTGGTATTAAAGAAAAAAATATTAGATTTTGCATAGTTTATTACCTGTCCTGAGGCCTCCACGTAATGGTTCAATAATGAGGATATCTTTCTTGCTTCCACCAGCTGAGACACTACAAAAAGGAGTGTGGTGTTAGCAAACTAATGATGGGTGGCATAAGGAAAATTATCTGCAATCTGAACTCCCCACCACCATCCTTGGCTGGACAAATTTTGAATTTCCCTTCCTAGGGCTTCCACCATGATGACAAAAAGGAAGGGAGACATCGGGTCTCCTTTTTTGAGGCCTCTTGTGGGCTCAAAAAAGCCACATGGGCTTCCATTTACTAACACCGAGTAGCAAACCATGGAAATACATTGAAATGTCCATTCAAGCCAATGTCTATGGAATCCTAACCTTTCCATAATTTTTAGCAAGAACCTCCAACTGACCGAATCATAGGCTTTTCTTACATCTAATTTCAAGATCATACAATTTTGATTACCAAAGGTGATAAAATGCATGGTTTCATGGGTAGAGATGATGTTGTCCACAATGTTACGCCCTGGTGTGAAGCCACTCTGTTCCTCAGAAATGAGGGATGGGAGGATGCATTTCAACATGTTCGTCATTACCTTCATAACCATCTTATAAATGGTATTGTATAGAGAGATAGGGCAAAAGTCGCTAAAAGAGGTGATCTCTACTTTTTTCGAAATGAGGGCTATAAATGTGTTGTTGATGTTCTTGACCATCCTTCTAGATTTTGTCAAATATTCCATAGCTAAATCCAAATTTCATTCTCTAGTATGTCCCAAAACACATGGTAGATCCTTGCTGAAAAACCATTGGGTCTCGAGGCTTTATCCAGTGCCATCTGAAAAAACTGTTGTCTTCAATTCTTCCTTTGTGATGGGGGCTAGGAGCATGTCATTTTGTTCTGCTGAAACTAAGGATGGAATAAAGTCCAAAAAAGTTTTTTGTAGCAGTCCAGGTGCAACCTCCTTGTCTACCAATAATTTTTTAAAGAACTTTACTGCCTCCCTTTGGATAGCATTAATTTCTTGAAATTCAGCACCCTCACTTAAAATCATATATATGCAGTTAAAGTTCTACCTTTGTTTAGTTGAATTATGAAAGAATTTGGTGTTAAGATCACCCTCCTTAAGCTAGATTTCATGGGTCTTTGACCTCCAAAAAGTCTCCTCGCGGGCCAGAAGTTCCTTGTGGATCTTAGTTAATTCCTTCTCCTTTTCAAATTCAATCTTTGTCATGCCTTTGTTCAGCATGATGCAGTTTAGATCTTCTAGTTTGGATTTGATTTGCTCCTTTTCCTTGAAGATATTTTTGAAAGTCTCCTCATTCCATATTTTTAGGTACCCTTTTATTGCAATCAATTTTTTGGCGATGATGAACATTTTAGAGCCCTTCTGAACTCTTGCCTCGGTCCTCCATGAGTGAATTTGATCTTTGAGTGATTTGTCTTGTAGCCACATCTTTTCAAATTTGAAAGGATATCTCAATGGGGGCTTATCCTCTTTCAAGGCCAGCATAACCAGGTAATGGTCTGATCCAGACATCAGAAAAATGTATGATTCAGTTGCTACTATTGTAAAGAACCAGTTGGAGGATACTAAGAATCTATCAAGCCTTTTCGCAATGTTGGTGAAGCCTTTCCACCTATTGGTCCAGGTAAATTCTCCAATCTTAGGTGCAATATCAACTAGATCACAATTATCCACAAAGTATTTGAAATCCTTTTGACTTTGATTTACATGGCGCATTCCTCCCCATATTTCTATGATAGCGAGAACAATGTTAAATTCTCCTCCCAGTACCAAAAGATTGTTTTTGTGATTCTTCACTAGGGTGGAGATGGAATTCCATACCTCCAGCTTTTCCAAAGTTTTGATAGACTCGTACACATTCCATAGAAGGAATTATAGATGGGTTTGGATATCCCAAGCCATCATTACCATCCAGTTGCTTATTTTTGTCATGAGTTTGAAATTTGTCGTTCAAGGATTCCAAAGGACACAAAGACCACCCAAAGCTCTAGAAGGTGGAATGAACAGTCCTTCTCATCCCTTGCAAGATTTACATAATAAGTTACTATCTTCCTGCAATAGTTTAGTTTCTTGAAGGAGGACTATGTCTACTCCAAAGGTTTAGAGGTGACACTTCAACAAGTGTCATTTGTCAGGGGCATTGAGGCCCCTAAGATTCTAGCTTAGGATTTTCATTATTTCCCAAGGGAGAGTATTCCTCCCTTGGTACTATTGATGAAGTTGTTTAGGGTAGCTTGGCCACCCTTGGATGCCTCCTCCTCCCTTAACACCCTATTCAGCTTCCTTCCTTCCTTTCTTCCCTTGACATTCAGGTTGGGCTTCAGAATCTTGGCCACTTCTTGGCTAATGAATATAGGCTTGGCTTCTCTGAATTCATCTCCATCATTGGAGTCATAATCGAACTACTCGGATTCGCCTTCTTCCTCATTGGAACCCACAATTATTGCCGCTTCTGTGTCACCTTCATCTGATATAACTAATTTTGTTGTGGGCCTGTCAAAATGTGCCTTCGAAGGTGGCACAAGTTCTTATGCAATTTGTTGTTATATGGAGCCTAATCAGACTTGGAGGTTAAATTTTCCCCACTTTTATCGGTGTGGTTTCCTCCAAATCATTTAACGAGGGAATTGGAAGGGGGGCAGAGCCCCTCTTGTAGGGCCTGGGTGGATGACCCCCTTGGTGGGGCCCCGGGGGTGGAGCCCATGGTGGGGGTCTAGGGGCAATGCCTCCAATGTGGGCTACTGGGGATAGCGCCCTCGAAGCAAAAATTGCCTATTAGTTTATAAAGGCGTCAAGAGTTATTTTTTCTATTGGCCAAATTAAAAAACCCTATTTTGTAACCAACATAAGTCTTGATAAAATGGCTAAGGGTTAGGGTTTTCATTGATATTGTATTGTAGCATTTGCAGCGGTATTGAGTTGCAAGGATTGATGGTTGTAATTGGTTCTTTTTGCTAGATAATAATATTGGACTCTCTATTGGTGGTTGTAGCCCGAGTTTGGGTGAACCACATTAAAAATTGTCTCTCACTATTATTATTCTGTGTATAATTCATTCCTCTATTTAATCTTTATTTTCATTTAATTGATATCTTCTGCATGCAATTCCTAACACAATTTCCAGAAATGGAGTGGTAGCAGGTACATGTATTGCAGGAATTGAAGGGACATCTTCAAGAGGCAGCATTGAGGAAGTTGCCCCGTTAGATGAGTCAGCAGTCTTGAGTCCAAGGATTTGATTACTTCGCATTCCATTCTTTGCACCTTGTGTTTTTTTTCTCCACTCCATCTTAGATTCACATGGGCATCAAGCCAAAGATTGATTCTTACTTCCACAAACTAAGCAGAAAAATTTGGCTTCTTCTTGTTCAATTTTGATTGATCGTTCCCCTAGGGTTGAAGAGATTTTGATGGAGTTCGGTATACCAACAATTGTCGCAACCCTAATTATGACATAAAAGGTAGGAATCTCCATCCAAAATCCTCCTATCCACTTCCATCAACATCCCAAGAGATCTCGAGATCTCCTGATCTTTTCTAAGCATGCTTCCAACCAAAATTATAAAGGAAGGTTATAGAGTCTAATCCAGATAGGAGACTCATCTGGTTTTGCTTCACATGGGTCAAAGAGTAGAGTCCATTTTTGAATATACATGGTTGCTCCCTCGATCTACCAGTAGTTGAAAGTGCTTAGACCAGATCTCGCTCCTCCTGGCTTCGAAAATGCACCATAAAAAATCCTTTTGGCAAGAATTTGATGGTGCAAGGCCTTTTCAAATTTTCCAAAATTTAGTCAAAGACCACCTGCCTTGAAAATTTTGTCCCCATCAGTCTTCTTATGATCACCTGCTTGTCCAGAATATCTCTATCCAGTCCTGCCTCTGCGTCAAGGTTGATTTGGATTTGCGCATTGGTGTTCTTGCCTAGGTTTTCTTCCAATGTTCAATTCGCCACCTAAATTTTCCCAGACCTCTTTTTCCTCACCATCCTTGATCGGTCAAAAGCCATCTTAAAAAAGTAATATATATTATAAATTAAAATAATGATATATTATTTTATATTTATATTTAATAATATAATAAAAATAAAATATAGATTTTATATATAATATAGATAAACATTAGACATAATATATTTTTAATATAAATGTATGATTGTATATCATAATATAATATTAAAAATAAATTTAGTAATTTATAATATAAGATATAGTATCTAATAATAAATATAATTATATTATATATTTAATATATAAAATAAATATAATTTAATAATATAAAATATAAAATACATATATTCTAAATATACTTCAACTACTCTCTTCTATGAAACTAATGGCACTTAATGTGGATGACAAAATTTTACCATTATGCCTGTATAGGCATATGTATATTCCTATATGCCTATACAGCCATAATGATTCTTTATTATGACAATTATTAAATAAAAAATGGTTGACAAAATGTTACATTGTCAAAAGTATTTGGACGTAGGAAAAGATTATCTGGGACTGCACAATCTCCACGTTGGATGATATAACATTAAATTAACATTGAATTCAATGTCAATAATCTTATTCCACCTTGAGGAGTTTGGATGGTGCCCAAGTTTGACATGTGGAAAAATGTTAGGGATCCTACTCTCTATACTCTAAGGACAAAGATGGGCCTACCATTAATGTACTTGTACAACAATCACTTGCACTTCAATCAATTGCTTCATATGTTTTTCCAGCTGTAAATGACAAGAATTTGATGTTAATCGAATGCTTTCTATTCTACGATCATCAAGTCTTATTGAATGGTGTAAAAATGTGAATGGAAAATCCAATGAGAGGTGACAATTAAATCCTCATGCATGCCTCTCACTCCACACCTACCATCGATCTGCCAAGGTAGGTATCTATATGCCAAAGGGAATGGTGTAATACTCCACCTTTGAATCCACTAACTTGGGTTGTACACCTATATATAATAATTTAGATGAGTCTCTCTCTCCTATTCTATTTTCCTCTCTCTCTTTCTCTCATTATATATTTTCCTCTATCTCTCTTTCTCTTTTTGCTTCCTCTCTCTCCTCACTATATCCCCTCTCTCTCTATTTGTCTCGCTTTCTAGCTCTCTATTTCTTTGTATATCTCTTTGTCCCCCCTTTCTCTCTTTCTTTCTTCCTCTCTATTTTTCTCTATCCATGTCCCTCTCCCTCTCCCTTTGTATCTAATTCTCTCTCTAGTTCTCTTTTTCTCCCCTTTCTTACTCTTTGTCTCCTCTTTCTTACTCTTTCTCTCTTTCTCCTCTTAGTCTCTCTCAGTCTCACTTTGTCTATCTCTCTATCTCTATTAAATTCTCTCTCTCTAAACCATCCCTTGTGTTCATGTTGTTTCCTGTTAGATTATTATAGGGGTTTCCACCTATTATCATATCAAAACCTCCAATTGAATTAATCATTTCATCAAGTATTTCTTTTGTCAAATTTTGCAGATCTTTTACCTCAATCAATTCACCTTTTTGATGTGTTTTTTCCACCCAACTTTTGAGGATAAGCTTGTTTTGTTTACAATTTTTCTAGATACAACATAATGAGTGGTATACCCAAACAATGGAAAGCAACTTCTGCACCCCTAATTCTAGAGAACGAAGAAAGGATATTGATCGCCTTTGGATAAATAGATTTTAAAATAGAAAGATGGTATCAGGTATAATGAATAAATCAAAGTAATGCATTTTCCCTCTTCATCTATTTTTACATCTATGGAGGCCAGTTGACTCACTACTACATGCAAATCATTTAAATGTTTGGTTACAAAGTCTCCTTCATGTATCTTTAAAGAATACAACATTCTTTTCAAAAATAGCTTATTTGCAAGACACTTAGTTTGATATAATGCAATAATTTTATCTCATAAACTCTTAGCAATTTTTTTACTAAAACATTCATCAAGACTAAATTACAAAGACACAACCCAATAGTGGATCTATCTCTTCTATCTAACTTGTCCCATTAATCTTGATCCATTTTTGATGGTAGAAAATTGAGTGCAAAAATTATTATGATCTACTAATCTCTTTGCACTAAATGATCTTCAACCTTTAATTTCCACAACTCAAGGTTTTACTTACTAAACTCATACACTTCCTCTCTCTGAGATCTCTCTCTGTCTCTCTCTCTAGGTCTTCATAGGTCTCTATATATCTTTTTTCCCCTCTATAGCTCTCTATTTCTCTTTTATCTCTTTGTCTCTATCTCCTTCCCCCTTCTCTCTCTCTCTCTCTCTATCTTTGTCTCCCTCCCCTTTTTCTCTCACACTCCCCCCCTCTCTCTATTCCACTCTATATCAATCTCCCTATATATATATATCCCTTTCCCTCTCTCGCTAACTCTCCCCCCATCTTTCTGTATCTCTCTCTTTCTCCTTTTCTTTGTCTCCCTCTTTCTCTATTTACTATTCAATATATATCTTACATATTAAGGTCTATATATTTTATAATTATTTTGATTGGGTAAAATAATAGGTGTAATTTCAATATAGATTTATATATTTATTCTAAGCATTAAATCTATATTGTAATTATTTGCATTATTGTATATTGTATCTTACAAAGTATACATTATTAATAATTATATATAAGAATTACAATATGTAATATATATTACCATATAAATTTTAGTTAAATTTATTTGTAATACTATTTAAAATATATTTCTAAGAATTACAATGTATAATACATTTTTTATATAATTATTGCCTATTTTTTAATGGTTAATTATGTGTAATAGTTATATTTACACCTCCTTTAAAAATGGTAACTTAAAAGGTCGCCTCACACTATAATACATCGTTATTAAATAGAAAAACAAAATTATTTAATCAAGAAATTTTCAATTGAAAAAAGTGGCAAATAAATCAATCAAGAATGTATATTAAATATAAAACAACGCCATTTATATAAGCATATATAAAAAATATATATTTGAATAATATTATTATGGGGTGGAGTGTAATGGCCTGAGCATGTTAACAAAAACAAATTTAAAAAATAATTATATAGCCAACATATTAAAATAATAATCATAAACATTACAAAAAATATAGTCGACAAATGCAAATTGATAATTATAACACACACACACACACACATGTTTGACAACTCTCCAATACCGAAAACAATTAGATAATCTTAGAGCAGAACAAGGAAGAAGTTGAAAATAAATCATGAATTATAGAAGAAAGAAGCACAAAATAAAAATGAAGAAGCCACAAAAAATCAAAATCAAAATAACTATTGATAAAAATTTAAATAATCATCTCAAAATTATTTTGGCTTGTTGTTAATGGTGTATGCATTTAAGTCATTTCATATTGTTGGAATATTAAAAAATTAAATTAAATAATTTTTCATAATATGGAACTTACCTAAGTTATTTTATTTACTTTTTACAATGTACAAACATCGTATTATATATTCCAAAACAAAATCATAAAATCCCTATTTAATTTGAATGTTCTTTTAATCCCCTTTCTTGATTCTCTCAAGAATAGATATTTTATGCAATCCCACCTAAGTGTTGTATTAAAAGTTAAAAATGGTATTCATTCTTTATCTTGGAGTTTTGGTGATGAAGTAAAAACTAAAAAAATAAAACTAATTAATTACATTATTCATGGGCCTTTATAATAACTACTACAACCACTTTTGAAAAAAAAAAACTAAATATAAGCAATGTGTATATAGTATTGTTACTTTTATTAGTAATATATAACCTATATTAGTAATTAGGGTTACATTGGGAATTCTATCTTCAGAAGATATTAAATGCATGATCCTCCAAAAAGTAAGATTTTCTAACTATTATATTAATTGTTCTATTTCTATCAACTCTATATACATATAAAACATTTAGTTGAATTATTTTATCGAACATCATACTACATAAAAAGAGCTTAGAATCATACAATTCTCCAATATTATAATTATGTCAATTGTTGGCATTCTATCTCCCATTGTTGCATGAAATATTATCAAGGTGAACAAATATGAAGAATAAACACCATTAAAAAGTGTTTAACAAGTTATATAGCAAATTGTTTCAACAAGAACTAACATTTCCAAGGTTGCATTGAAAATATAACTATTAATAAATTGGATTTTGATATGAAATTCAATTGTATTGTGAAAAAATCACACAACACAATATAAAATAGATTACAAATTGGAAAGAAATGCACACATATTATGAAAATATTTAGATTACAAGCTTTTTAGAATAGTTACTAAAATTTTTAATATATGATTTTTTTTGGTTTTTAAATAAGCAAAGTTTAAACCAAAAGAGTGTAATTTTGAGATTAAAAAAGTAAGATCCTAAAACAAGGCTAAGAGATTCAAACAAAACATGAGTGATTTGTGGAACTCAAATCAAACAACCATGATATGATTGACTTGTGTAATTTTGAAAGATAAGAGCATTTGCAAAGAAATAGATAAGAACATTATGTTGATAAATACTATTCTTATGTGTAAACGTACTAGGGTAGCAATGTACATGCATTGGAATACTTCATATTATATGTTTGGATTATGATATAAATGATGTCTCTAAACAATTACTCCATACCGAATGGTTTTATCTATTAATATAAATTTGGGAATTACTATTGCACCAATGAAATCATTTGAAATGACCCAACCCTAACCATAACCATAACACTACCTCCAGTGTTAGAATTAGGGTTAGGGTTAGAATTAGTGGTATATTAAATATGAAAATAGAAACCTAATGGGATTGGAAAGGGTGGTAAGGGTGGGTAAAGGATAGATCTCAAAATAGTAAAAAAATCTAAAATAAAAGATATAATAATGGAATAATGATAAGTAAGAATACAATCCCTCAAAAGATCTAAAAATGATAATGCCATCAAAAATCACATATCTAAGACCCTAAAAGTGATATATCATACAAAATGTGTACCAAGCCAACTCATGGTGGGAAAGAAATGGACAAGAGTCAAGAAAATTATAAGTTTTAGATTTTAAAATTTAGGGGTCAATTCTATGTGATGCAATTTGACGTTTAAATATTGATGTGGGACAATGGAATACTAATATTGAGGTGAGGAATATGTTTTATGACATGGGTTAGAGTTAGAATAGGGTTAAAGTTAAGGATATAATTAAGCTTAGTGATCGAATGAGGGTTAGGATTAGATTTAGGGCTAGGTTAGAATTAGGTTTAGGGGTAGAATTAAAGTTATTGTTAGGGTTAGAATTAGGGTTAGGGTTATAATTAGAGATAGGGTTAGCATTACTATTAGAATTAAGGTTAGGGTTGGGGTTATAGTTATAATTTGGGTTTGAATTAGTAATATAAGTAGAAATGGGGTAAGAATTAGGGTAAGGGATAAAATCAAGATTAGAATTATAATTGGATTTAGGGTTACAGTTACAATTATGGTTAGAATTAGGGTTAGGGTTGGGGTTAGAATTTGGGTGAACGTTAGGGTTAGGGTTATAGTTACAATAAAATAACAAAGGTCATTTACATGTATATCTATATATAAAACTATGGTTAGAATTAGGGTTGGGATTAGGGTTGGAATTGGGAATAGAATTAGGGTTAAGTAGATCTAGGGGTAGAATTAGGGTCATAATTATTGTCAGGATTAACATTAGGGTTAGGGTTATAGCTAAAATTTGGGTTCAAATTATAAGTTAGGCCTACAACTAGGGTTAGGGTCTAGTTTCAGGTTCAAGCTAGAATTAGGGTTAGAAATATAGTTACTGTTAGGGTTGGGGATAAAATTAGGATTAGGGCTATTATTAGAACTAGAGTTAGAGTTATAATTAGGGTTGGGGTTAGGGTTCAGGTTAGAATCAAGGTTACAGTTAGTAATACAATTAGGTCAAGAATTAGGGTTACAACTATAGTTAGAATTAGGGTTGGGCTTAGGGTTAGAATTAGGGTTAACTAGATATAAGGTTATAATTAGGGTTAGGGTTAGAATTAGAGTTATGGTTAACATTTCTATCAGGATTAAGGTTAGGGTTAGGGTTATAATTATATAATTTGGGTTTGAATTAGTAATAGAATTAGTATTGGGGTAAGAATTACGGTTAGGGATAAAATCAATATTAGAATTATAATTGGATTTAGGGTTAGGGTTAAAATTATGATTAGAATTACAGTTGGAATTAGTGTTAGAATTAGGGTTAGGGTTTAGGATAGAATTAGGGTTAAAACTACGATTACAATTAGGGTTAGGGTTGGGGTTACAATTAGGGTTAGCATTGGCCTGAACGTTGGGGTTACGATTATAGTTATAATAAAAGACCAAAAGTCATTTACATTTATATTTATACATAGATCTATGGTTAGAACTTAGAATTAGGGTTGGGATAAGGGTTGGAATTAGGAATAGAATTAGGTTTAAGTAGATATAAAGGTAGAATTAGGGTTAGGGTTATATTATATATAATTAATATATAATATATTATAATAATATCTAACCTATATTATAATACTAGCATACCTATATTTAAAAAATATATCTAAAGTATGTCGAGAGATATCCTTCTTGAGGCGCCTATTCCACCTATCTGTGATAAATTGATTAAAAAATAGGCACCTCAAGAAGGATATCTCTCGACATCCTTTAGATATATTTTTTAAATATAAATATGCTAGTATTAAATTTAGAATATACAAATTTAATATATTATAATAGATTTAAAACTATTAAAAAATTTAAATTAAATTTAAATAAATTTAAAAATATTAAAGAAATAAAATAGAATTTAGCTTAAATATACGTAAAATGTTATAACATTAAAATGGTTAATAAATATTTATTTCTGATTTTCATATGTATCTTCATTATTGCCCCCATCCAGGGCATAAATTTGATAATCGACCTTGCCTATCAAGCAATATTTTTATGACAGATATCTATTCAATGTTGCCTTTAAAATATTATGACATATTTTAGTATAAGTAGATTATATAAAACCAAATATATATATCAACATAATCCTACATAAATTTTGACAATTTGTACAAAATTGTCTTTTTAAAATTTTGATTGTATTTTACAGCAAAAATACCTAAATATAGCTATACAACTCTCAAATTGAGGCCCTGCCCTCGTCCCCCACATGATGTTGCTTAACTTGTATTAACCTAAAATTGTAATGGATTTGGAAAATTCATTGTAACTTTCAAAGTGAGAAAAAGTAATATAAAGGTGGCATGTGTGCAATCTTGGCCTTGAGATTTGCATTCTGCACACAAAACAACCTGTTAGAATCTGAAAAGATTATTAACCCAGAAAACTAGTACAAACGAATAGATATCTAAACTATGAATGCAAATGATACGAAATCAAAATAGCAACACAGAGTTAGTCTCCAAGAGAGTAAGGCAAATGCTAGAAGCAAAATAGCATTAAGATGATGCAAAATCAAAAGATTCAAAATATAAGCTAGGTAGCATGCTTATATAGACTAGGAAGAGGGAGGAGGTGGCAACACTGACCAATGAGGAGCAACCATCTATTGGACTAAAGATAGCAAAGTATCTTCCCAAGATAGCTAATGGCTGCTCACATGTAGGAAGGTGACAGGTCTCGCAACCACTCACCTAATAAAACATGCTTTATTAACCTAAGTGAGATTAAAAGAATTGTAGGAAAAACCTGGGAATATAGGGAAAAATAAATAACCCACTAGGAAATAAAAACCTACACTAACACCCCTCCATAAGCGAAGCTTAGGTGAATGTAGAAATGGGTCCTAGCAAATCAAGCCTAATGAGGTACCCATGTACATAAAATTCCCCCCAAAGAGAGAGAGAAGAGACCCCCCCAAAAGTAGAGAGAGTCAGGACTCCGAGTGAGAGGAAGAAGCCCCCCCAAAAGATGAAGCATCCCACACCCCCAGCAAAGCTCAAAAATGAAGGAACTTGCTCTCAGTGAAGGGTTTGGTGAAGATATCAGCAACCTACTCGAAAGTCAGACAGTAGCAAAGGTTGATGATGTGGCCATGGATGAGCTCCCGGATGTAGTGCATGTGGACCTCTATATGTTTGGTCCGTTGATGATGGACCAAATTCTGTGAGATCTGAATGGCACTCTGGTTGTCACAAAATATGATTGATGGTCATCTGATCTGGATACCAAACTCAGTGAGAAGATTTTGAAGCCAAATGGCCTCAGTGGCGGCATTCACAACCCTCCAATACTCAGCCTCAGTAGAAGATAGAGCAATAGCAGGCTGCTTCTTGCTCGACCAACAAATAGGACTTGAACCAAGTGAGAAGCTGTAACCTAAAGTAGACTTTTGATCCTAAGAATCGTCTGCCCAATCTGAATCTGTGTAGCCCACCAAGTCAAGCGCAATACCCACTACGTAGTGAATCCCAAAACTGTGAGAACCTTGAATGTAGTGAAGGATCCGCTTGGTTGCTTTCCAGTGCAGCTCATGAGGCTCCTACATGAATCAAGAGACCATGCCTACAACATATGAAATGTCGGGTCTCATATGAGTTAGATAAATGAGACTCCCAACAAGCTGTCAATACAAAGTGCCATTAAGTGGAGAAGAACACTGAGCCTCAAGTTTGACTCCAGAAAGAAAGGGAGTTGGAGCAGGCTTACAATTAGCCATATGAAACCTCAAGAGCAAATCTAGAGCATACTTAGACTATGTAATGGTGATCCCAGAAGAAGACTGAAAGATTTCAATCCTGAGAAAGTAGTGCAACAAGCCCAAGTCAGTCATTAAAAACCTGTCATGAAGGGCAATTTTGATAGCCCCAATGGTGGATGACCTCCCTGTGATCAGCAAGTCATCAACATACAGAACCAAAAATAGGAGTGAATCATCCTACTGTAGAATGTAAACATTGGGATCAGAATGGCACCGAGTGAACCCAACTGATAGAAGGAAGGAGTCCATTTTGGCATACCAGGCCCGAGGAGCTTGTTTGAGGCCATAGAGAGACTTTCAAAGATGACACACAAGTGAAGAATCCTAAAGGAACCCCTGTGGCTGCTCCATGTAGATCTCCTCCTGAAGGTCACCGTGAAGAAAAGCACTCTTCACATCCATCTGGTGTACTTTCCAATGATTAGTTGCAACAATGGAAAGAACAAGTCAAATGGAATTCATTCAGGCAACTGGCACAAAAGTCTCAAAGTAGTCAATCCCAAGAACCTGGGAGAATCCTTTGGCGACCAAGTGAGCCTTATGCTTGTCAACTGACCCATTTGCTACAAATTTTATCTGATAGATCCACTTACATCAAACAAGTTTTCTTCCCTTAAGAAGAGGGACAAGATCCCAAGTGTGGTTCCTCATCAAGGAACTATACTCCCCCTGCATAGTTGTATCCCACTCAAGAATACCAGAAGCCTCATGAAAATACTGTGGATCTGAGGCAGTAGCAATGAAGACATGTGGATCATCCTGGAACTATGAACGAGTCTGCCTGGTGTCTGATGGATCCCCAACCCAATCACCTATAGACTGCAAGGTCTGTCTAGCCCAAAGTGGACTAGAAGATGGAGAATCTGGAGGAGAATCATCAACCTCTGAATGATGATTAGGAGAGGAAGGAGGTGAGTCCTCTAAATCACTCTCTGCATCAGAAGTGGAGGTAGAAGACTGCTCAAGTGAATCTGACTCATCAGAAGATCTGTCATGTATCCCAAGTGACTCCAATGTCAAAGTAGAAGGAGTTGGAGAAGTGATAGAAAGTGAGCTCGAAGAGCCCGCCTCAAACTAAACATTCCTCTCAATGAACAACTCATGTGTAGTAGGGTGGAGCAATTGATAACCCTTCACACCATCAGGATAACCTACAAATATGTAAGGTCTAATTTGTGGATCCAAGGCCTTGCGTTTCTTTGCAGGAATGTGGGCCCATGTAGGAGAACCAAAAACTTGAAAGTGGTTAACTGATGGTTTTTGACCACTCCAAGCTTCAAAAGGAGTGACTCCCTTCAAGGCTCGGTGAGGAACACGATTTTGGATATAACAAGCACAATTAATGGCCTCTACTCAATACTGTGGTGCAAGAGATCTAGAGTGAATCATGCAGTTCACCATTTCCTTCAAGGACCTATTCTTCCGTTCTGCAACACTATTCTGCTGAGGATTGTATGGAACTGAATGCTGCAAATCAATCCCCTCTGAAGTGCATAACCTCTCAAACCGATGGTTGACATACTCACCACCATTGTCAGTGCGCAAAACTTTGATGACTTTTCTAGATTGATTCTCTACAAAAGTTTTGAAGTCCTGAAAATGATCAAATACCTCTAACTTCTATTTGAGAAAGTACACCCAAGTATATCGAGAAAAGTCATCAATGAATGTGAGGACATATTGGGCCCTGCTGAAAGAAGGATGCTGAAATGGACCAACCAAATCACTATGAACTAACTCCAGTATCTGTGAAGCTCTCCATGCCTTACCTTTGTGAAACTTTTCCTTAGGATGCTTACCAAGAATGCAACCTTGGCAAACACCACCTAAAAACTAAACTGAAGGTAACCTTGTGACCATGCTCTGCTGGTTGAGCTACTGCAATTAGCGGAAGTCAAGATGGCTAAACCGCTCATGCCATAATCTACTCACATAATTAGAATAAGTGAGCAAAATAGTCAAAGGAGGATCAGGAACAAAGTGAGAAAATAGATAGAGCCATGACTGATGATCTTCTCTCCCAATTACAATTGTAGAACCACTGTGCAACTCACGAATCTCCACTGAATAAGGAGTGAACTCAACCTGCTTGCCTAAACCTATGTGAGTGATCTAGTATATCGATAGGAGATTAATTGATAATGAGGGCACACAAAGAACATCATGGAATGTGCCATCCCCCACATCAACATACCCTCTCCCACACACCTCAACAGGAGTGTCATCACCCATCAAATAGAAGGCATAGTACATGGCTCCAAAGATGCAAGTTCTTCCTTAGATGAAGCCATGTGGTGCAAAGCACCCGAATCAAGAACCCAAGTGGATGGTGAAGAAGTAACTACAACAAGGGCCTTGCCCTTTCCTTTCCCCTTGTTGTTTTCTTTTGCCTTGTTAGACCCCTCATTAGAGCTCTGTTTGATAGACTCAGGAACACTACTATTATTCTTCTCAAGAATGTGTGTCAAGTGATCAATTTGTTTCTTCAGACATTTATGTTCATCATGACCAAGTCTTTTACAATAGGCACATTGGACACTCTCTTTCTTAGGCTTGTCGCTCTTGGAAGATTGGGTCTCATTAGTTACTTTTGAAGCAATTGATATATGATCCTTCTTCTCCTTGCTATTCTTTTATTTCTTATCCTTACTATTGTTGTTACTGCTTTGTCCTTTCTATTCTTTTGTGCCTTGGTTGGCAGCCAAGGCATGTGACTTAGAGGACTTAAGAGTGCCCATCTGGATTAGCTTGTCCTATTCTCGAGTGAGATTGACAGCAAAATCATCTAAAGATGGCATGGTGAATTGAGTACCAAGTGCACCCTTAGTAGCATAGAAAGTAGAAAAAAACACAAAATATTCTAAACTTAGCTTAGAGAGAATACTAAGAATCAGTTGTTCATCTTTCTTTTTAATTCCACATTGTTTTAACTGCAGCCTTATTAATTTCAATTTAGTGAAGAAATCCTGGATTGTGTTGAATTTGCCTGGACTTAAACTAATTAGTTCATTTTCCAACATATGACCCCTCATTGAATCCTGTGTGCCAAATAGTGTTTCTAGCTTTGTCCAGATTTCATTTGGTGTATTCAAAGACTCAATGTGAAAGAGCAAATCAGGAGAAATAGACAAACACAATGTTCCATATGCCTCATCACATTTGTTAAACCACTTAGGCTTATCTTCATCTTTAGTAGGTTCAGTTTCAAGTCCCATAGTTATCCTATTTAATCCAACTTTCCTTAAGTGAATTTTCATGTGTGATTTCCACTCAAAGTAATTTTATGGAGTTAGGATGGGCACATTTGTTTGATCCATGATGAAGAAATGCAGAGAAGAAATGCCAAAAAAGAAGAGAACCCAACCAAGACAACCCCCCCTTTTCACTCAATCAAAGAACCCCCCCAAGAAAATATGATTTGACACTTTATATTAGTGCGTTTACAACTGCCACTAGCAAGAAATACTAAGTGGTCTTGATTTCAATGCATTACAAAACCCTCATGAAGAGCATATGCTAAAAACACAACTTTTGCATAATAACTAGAAAAATAAATAGCACCACTGTGATCTACTCGAAAAATCATGCACTTTCAAAAAAAGAATCACCTCGATACGAGGTCGTATGAAAGTTATGATCCTCAAAAGTTCCCAAAACAAGAACTATACAGTGTCACGACTGAGAATCTGCAATTTCTAAAAAATCTCTGCATCAAAATAAAAAACATGACTGCACTAGTGCATAGAGCATGAAAAAATAGCCAAAAAAAAAAATTTCATGGGAAACGGAGTCCGTATGAGTAAGAACGGAGCATTTGAAAACTGCCTTCAAAACTGTAACTGTCAATGGACAGGGGTACTGCTGCAGCTTTCTGAGTTCAATTTTACAAAATATATAGACTACATGCAAAACTTGAAAGATACCCAGATATGTTTTTCTGTGCTATGAATACAACCCAGAAGGCATTTTTCTTGCTGATATATAGAGAAGATGTAGTTCTAATGTAAATAGAATGATTTTAGCTACAAAAAATGACCCCAGCAACCAAAAAACAACATGCAAAGGCTGAATTAGCTACCTAAGATAAGCAATGGCATGCTGGAACTTGGAATATTGATTGAAAACACCAAATATGCAAGCTAATTGTCAGATTTGAGCTTGAAACCTTGATTTCGCAACTGTGTATGACGATCTCCATTTTCAGTGAAATGAAAGCCAAATCTGACTTTCTCAAGCCTTTTGGATGCGTTGGAATAGCTGGAAACACTGCCAGTATAACCAAAAATGCTGCAATCACCCAAATTTCATAAAACACATGTGCAAACCCCAGAGATTAAAAAAGTTTCTGTCAAACTTTTTTGATTCTCAAGATCATCCAAAGATGCAAGAGAAGAGCATACTGAGTTTTTCAAAAAAACTCTAATAAGATTTATTAGCCCCCCTGAATCTCTCAAATATGGAAACTAAAATCTACTCTTGCACATAGAATAGCTCTGATACCATGTTAGAATCTGAAAAGATTATTAACCCAAAAAACTAGTGCAAATGAATAGATATCTAAACTATGAATGCAAATGATATGAAATCAAAATAGCAACACAGAGTTAGTCTCCAAGAGAGTAATGCAAATTCTAGAAGCAAAATAGCATTAAGAGGATGCAAAAGCAAAAGATACAAAATACAAACTAGGTAGGATGCTTATATAGACTAGGAAGAGGGAGGAGGTGGCAACACTGACCAATGAGGAGCAACCATCTATCGGACTAAAGATAGAAAAGTATCTTCCCAAGATAGCTAATGGATGCTCACATGTAGGAAGGTGACACCTCGCAACCACTCACCTAATAAGACATGCTTTATTAACCGAAGCGAGATTAAAAGAAGTGTAGGAAAACCTAGGAATATAGGGAAAAATAAATAACCCACTAGGAAATAAAAACCTACACTAACACAACCAATGGTAACTCTTACATTTCTTATTTTTTATTTAGGCTTATAACCGACAGCTTGGGGCCCAAATTGTAGATAAATGCAGGCACAGATAATACAACCTTCCCATAATTTTAATGCCAATGTAAATCTAAGCAAGCAAATAATAAAGAAATAAATTTGATTTATCTTTCTTTTGCATTGATTTGTCTTTGCTCTAACATCATTATTAGTTCCTACCTTCGGCAAGAATACTAATGCAATCATCTGATGCAATTAATTTTAGTTGACCAATGAGAATCAAGTATTACATTCATTGGGCAAAATCCCTAAAGTTGAAAGCTAATTTTTTATTCAATGATTTAATAAATGGAATTTATCTGTTGTGTTATTGGTCAATTGGGTGAACAATAATGTGAAAAATGGATTTTTTTAATTATATTAAAATTTGATTGACCAATGAGCATTGAGTATTAAACTCATTTGGCAAGATGACTATAGTTGAAGCACTATGTGAGTACCAGATTGACACAATACTTTCATTAGTTCACATTTGCCAGCATAGAAACAGCTTATGCTAAAAGAACGAATATGTGTCAACTTAATGGATAATCATAGCAACTTGCATTATTCATTCGCCTTCCCCACCGCCATTGTAGTAGGTGGTAAAAAAGTAAATTCTATGGTTGTAGTTGATTATAATTTTATTTTATCAAAAATCCTCATTTCATTATGCTTTGATAGAGGTCCATACTGTGTTCCAATGTTCCCATTTTGGCACAGGCAGGGAGGATGCTGGCAAAGGTTTGTGGAGTCTAGATTTACACCTGCCACTTGCATTTGCTTGAAAATTTCTAAATCTTTTTCAACAAATCCATTTTGTGCATACCCTATAGCCATTGAATTCCATAAAACCAATTTTGAGATAGCTTCAACAATAAGGCCCAGGCGTAGATTGAATTGTAGAACAAACTAAGGTACAAATTTAAAGACAAAGTGTTGCTGAAAAGGGTGCTTGATCTTTTCTCAGATGGATGGGACAACGATCACTATATCTTTAAAATGCTTGGAAAAAGTGTAATACAAACTTGTGTGTATTACCATTTGGTGAAGAAGCATCCTTATCAGCACCATGCTTGCCCGAGATTTCCCTCTTCACTACCATAAAGAAATCATTTTAATCTTGGTTTGAATTGGATAATATCTTTGTACTGGATTGAAAAACTTGGGAGTATACAAACAGATGCATTCCAATCCTCATCGTGTTCCCGCAATCTGTCTGCAGAAGGTGTATGGGATGGCGGGCTCTCCCTACATCCCTGCACATGAACCCTAGAGAGCTTGCGGTGTTGTGGGAAATGAAGGCACAAAAAATCTTTTAAAGTGGCTGGAATAACTAGTGTAGGGGCCAGCCTTGTAGGATCAGAATTGTTGGGATGAACAATGTTTGGATCAAAACTGTTGGGATCAAAATTTTTGGTACCTAGTAGAATCAAACAAATCAAACATACCTCCACCGCTGAAACTATACCACCCCTGGTTATCTGGAATGTTAATTTCACAATAGCCATAGTGGCAGTATAGTGGATCATTATGAGATTTACATGTTGCTACACATCCCACGTCTCCCCATTCTACATATTTGTAGATACCGAATGTTGTGCAGCCAACAACCACAAACCTATTGGATGTGGAAATAGTGAAAGGCCAAAGAGGCTAAAATGAGTTTGCCACACTATTGCTATTACTACACGACTGGGCTTTGAGAGAAGTCAAACTTATGATGAGGTAACCCGTATAATCAATCTCCATAATCTTGTAACCTTGAAGAGATTGATTAGTAGAATTACCTAGAAAGGCAGTAAAGAATGGAATGAGCAGCCCAATATCTTTGGCCTCCCTGCATGTGATATAGAAACTAGGATATCCACAACCAGAGTTGTTTATCCAAAAAGGGTAACTCACATTGATAGAGCCACAGATTTCAGTATCACATTCTATGCAGTGGTAATGCGGACCAGACATAGACAAAATAGAAATCAGAAAATAACCCCACAATGCATTTGCATTTGTAAAAACATTTTCTATTTGAGGTTTCCCCGCGCTCCTGCAAGGCCAGAGCCATGAATTTGAAAAGAAAACAAGATAGCATCTCAAATCTAGAAGATGGAAGCTTTCAAACAAGAAGTGAAAAGGCAGACTCGGCAACATTTACTAGTATCCTCGGCTTGTGCCAAAATGGGAGCTTTAGAGTAGCGTATGGATACCCATCAAAGCATAATCAAAGGAGGATTTTTATCAGATGTTGTAGTTGTCAGCATCCTGATAGACATGTATGCGAATGTGGAAGCATAGACAAAGGCACAGGAACTATTTGACAAACTTCCTCAGACAAATGCGATCTTACAACATGTAGTGATTGAAGGTATGCACAACATCGAACACCATATGCTAAGGAGATAAAGAATTTGTGTGCAGGAGACCATTTCTGTACCCCCGCAAGGTCCCAGGTGAAGACATGGTGCGGGCTTGTGGGAAGAATCTTATGCTTTCCTCACATCACCGCAAGGCATATCAAATCTGAGTATGGGAGAACGGTAATCTTCCCGCATCACCACATGGAGTTTCAAGTCTATGTGTGGAACAACGGTGGTGCCCTAAAACAATATTTTATTGTTTGCAAGAGAGCAGGAGATGAAAGGTTTTTATTAATTTTGATAAAAATGTGAGCGGTGAAATTTTAATGTGATGTGGGAGCATGTGTGTTAGGTTCCCATTGGTCATAGGTTTATCCATGGGTGTCCACATGGGTGAATAATATTTTGGGCCTAGTGGCAATTCACCAAGTCATTTAATAACATGGTCACATGGGTGGGACTTGTAGAATAATTGAGTGCACAATTATATCTTTATGCTTATAGTGGGGAGGCATCTCCATGTGTCATGTTCCTATTTATAATGAAAAATGACCAAATAGGCCACTCACATCTTTGCCCTCAACGTTTATTCTTCTTCCGTCTAATCTAGCTCACTTTTGCCAAGCTATTAGATCTAGCCTTGGTTTAACTATTGAACCCAAAGTTCAAGTTCACCAAAGGTTTTTTAAAGTCTACTTAACCTGAGGTGTCACATTTATATTGGCTAAAGTGTGTGTGTTAGCACTTATACAACCCTAAATAATAGATGGCTGAACCAAATTACCTCGTATGACTATTGACATCACAATTTCATATGTAATTGTATTAAAATATTGCACATTAGACAACAACATTATAGCACAATGACAACCTAATTCTTTTGCCTACATTTTTTCAATAATTATTTAACAACCATATCACATTTATTATTCATAATGAATTATTATTATTGTATACAAAACAACTATTATTCTTTTTACATTACAATTTTAATACACTAAATTTCAAGAATAAAAATTTCAAAAACATTAAACAAACAACTTTTTCTTTAAAATAATTTTTTAAAGAAGCATTGAAATAATTTAATATTTATATAAAATTAACAACATACAATTTATCAACTACTATAATTCTTACCTTAACACAGTAAAATCAATAAACAATGTAAGATCTCTATACTAAACCCATATTCCCAACCACATTTGTCACATGGCACACACAAAGCCATCTTAAATTTTTATTTCCTAATTATCAATTACAATGTCATTCATTTTATTAGTATTTCTATTAACATTATAATGTCTGTAGTAACAAATGCTACAAAGGAGGCTATGGTCACTGCCTCGGGAGAAAGAGTGAAGTTTGATTATCTGGTGATTGCCAATGGCACTGCTTATGATGGCCCTCGCACTAAAGCAGACAAACTCAGACAATTTCAAGCAGGTAAACCTTCACCTTCAATGTTTTAACTATGTTTGCACTTAAAAAAGTGTGTATCAATAAGTATGTATGTTGTTCTCAAATTGAGTGTTTCAAGATTTAACTATGTAAGATTGTTCTGAGAATCGATTACATAATAGATTTATTGTATGTTTTAGATTTCTATATTGAATCATCTTTATGGAAATGGAGAGTGAAGTTGACAATCTGTTGTTTTTTCCTTAAGATAGTTTAATAGAACTTATATCAAGTGGATCAATTAGAGTTTATGTTTGTACCTTTTTCAGACAACAAGAAGATTAAGGAAGCCAAAATAATTTTAATAATTGGAGGAGGACCCACTGGAGTGGAGTTGGCTGGAGAGATAGCAGTGGACTTTCCATAGAAAAAGGTTATCCTTTTGCATGCTGGTTCCAGGCTTCTTGAATTTGTGGGAGAAAAGGCCTCTAAAAAGACATTGGCATTCTCGAAGAAAAAGAAGGTGGAGGCTCACTTCAATGAATGCATTGATCTTAACAGCATTAAAGAGACCACAACAAGCTTTACCACAAGCAGCGGAAAGACCATCCACGCAGATTGCCATTTTGTGTGCATTGGCAAAAGGTTAGGATCCTCTTGGATGAAGGATTCAGTGTTTGGAAATGCTGTAGATGGACAAGGCCAAGTTAAGATGGATAGCTCCCTGCAAGTTGAGGGAACAACCAATGTGTTTGTAGGTGGAGATGTTATTAATGTCAATGTATGTGTAAATTCTATTATTTATCCTCTCCTAATTTATCATTTTTAGGTGTGCATAAAGTGATAAAAGAGATTAATACACTATAACTTTGAGAGTAGGGAGGTCTAGTTTCATTTGGTACCAATTACTTTTACCCTTTAAAAATTGGAAACTATGTATCAATTAAGAATAGGACCATCTTTGAGAATTTGATTTGCATTATATTATTCTTATACACGTTCCAAATACTAGATTACCTTTCATTCATCTTCATTTCACCTTCACGTATGAGGCTTGTATTTTGGTAGATGGGTTTCCAATGCCTTAACTGCATCATCTATCAACTTAAATACAATCAATTAACAATTCACTAAATAATTTTCGAAAACATAAATTTAATAATTTAATTATAATTTTCCCTCATTCCTACTTTTCAATGAGATTATGTATGTCTTTTGAAAATGTTACATGTTACACAATCGTGAAGTGTTTTATTACAAGAATGATTTAGTCCAAAATCTCTAAAATGTACAAAGTTTATATTTGTATTTGAATTGAATTCTGCTCGACCTTTTAGATTTTTCTCTTTAGTTAGTTGTTGGCATTAGTTGGGATGCCGGATTTCTCTAACCAATTTTAACTTTTAAAATTGGTGTGGTGGTTTAGGAATTGAAGCAAGGAATGTGTGCATAGAAGCATGCCCAAGTGATTGTAGAGAACATCAAGAAGCTATCAAAAAATCCCAAGAAGAGTAAATTGAGTACCTATAAAGCAAGCCTAGATATGGCTATTGTGACTTTGGGAAGAAACATAGCAATGGGGCAATTCCCCTTTGGGACATTCTACGGTCGCCTTCCTGGCATGATAAAATCCAAAGATTTATTCGTTGGTCCTACCCGCAAAGGCCTTGGTCTGAAATCATAATCATTCATAAGGACCATAAGACTTATATGGAGTCTTCTTGTACTATTAAGTACTTTTTGTGCTATTATGTGCATCTGGGAATAAGTTATGATGTCGTGTTGTTTCATGCTGAAATACTCATTGTTTGTAAGGATAGTGTCAACTAAGAAAGTTTATCGAGTCTAGATAGAAATTCGGTTGTTTTAGTTGGTGCTTATAACTTAGTTGTACCAAATTTTTGTTTGTTTATTTGATTAGAACTTCAAGTTTTTATTTCTACAATAGCTTTGGTAGTGCTTCATGTTTGATTTCATGTTTGCATGAATTTTTGTAATCACAAGAACCTTTTTACATATTACAAAAAAGATGGTTTTAATTATCTAAAAGTAAGCCATCGAATCCATAAAGCTAAGGAACAATGAGTTAAACTTAAAAATATCCACCGAATTGAAGTAAGATGCATTCCTTATAAATGTACTTACATAATTTGCTTGGAAGGTGCTGGATGCCAAGTCATTTAAGAGTATTGGTTTGCACTTTGACTAGGTATCATGGCTGTGTAAAAGTGAATAAATAAAAAGATTTGGGGGAATATGAAAATGAAAAATAAGAAATTAATAGAGAAGATAAGATGATATATATACTTGGGAAAACCCTTTTGAGTAAGAAACCCACAACCAAAAGTAAACCTTGATATATCCCTTCAAAATAAGCTTACAATAGATTGAGAAACTCCACTAATGTTTTAGCCCATTTGTTAATAGTTTAATAACATGTTGATACTTAGACCTAAACTAAAAGCCTACAAATCCCTACAATAAAATCCAAATGATATCAAAATGCTACACCAAGGGTTATATTTATAAAGTTTTGCCATCCTTTAAACCACTTGTCATTTCAACAAAACCATGGGCTAATTTTGACACACCTTGAATGAGAAGTCAACAATCCCAAAATAGAATATAACACTATATAGTATAACACGGGACTCATAAATGCATTACAAGAAGATTCACTTCAACGCTTTAGTAAAGGCTAGATACTTTATAAGATTATTTATGTAAAAAAGGATTCACTATATTTCTTTAGTTATGATTACAAGATTATTTCTATATACAAACTTAATGAACTCATAAATGCATTACAAGAAGTTTCACTTCAATGCTTTAGTAATGGCTCGATACATTATAAGATTTTTTAATGTAAAAATTCTCTTTGTTTCCCTCTCTCTCTCTCTCTCTCTCTCTCTGTATATATATATCCCCCCTTATGGATTGTTAAGGCCAATGCCATTTTAAGAGGAATCTAGATGATGGGAACATTTTTTGGTTGGTGTGGTCTGAAGGTGGGCCTATGTAATGTTTGATTTGTACCACAATAAAGAATGGAAGATGTAGTGGATTTTTTTTATTTTTGTATACAATTGCTTCAACTTGTCCTAATGCACCATTTACAAACCTACTTCTACCCATAAATCAGAACTTGGCATAACTTGTTGGCCAACACACAAGAAAATTTTTGCATCAAGTTGCTCATCCTTTGGATTTGAAGCATGATGTATCCCTTAGCTACTTTGCATTTTAAGTTGCAATAGGAAATTATAATGATTGTAGAATACATTTATATTATATGCAATTAAACCAATTCATTTGTTGCAAAACAATTTATCAAGGGGGAAATAATTATTTATTCTTTAGAGGTAAGGGAAGAATTTGAACATGATATTATAAGCTCCTAGTCTACAAGTGTTGGCTTGGCATTCCATAAATGTGAAAGTGGTGTACAAAAAGAAACATATCTTGGTTCTTCTTTGTTTTGCCAAGAAATCATGTTCAATGTAACTATTATCTTGAAGCTTCCCCAAATTTTTGCCTCATACAATGCCCCAACATACATAGCAATGTCTTTCAATGGTACCAGTAGTTGAACTGAATCACCAAAGAGGATGAGTGAGAGAGCACCAAATGGGATTTAATTATGATTGAGAAATGCTTCACACAATCAGTTGTCAATGTGCTCCAATAACCTTGGCCTAATGAAACTCATTTCATCAATTAGAACATACCGATTGGAAAACATGTTCTCTTGGAATGTTGTTGGTGTGTTCCCCTACAGAGGATTCATCTTTTTTATTGGAATGTGAAGACCAAAATGCATGATGGTTGCATGTAATTTGAAAGTTGCTATGATAGTTGGTGTGAGAAATAATAATGGTGATATGCCATGTGGTGTTGTTATTGAAAGGAATGATCTTATGTTGGTTATCATGTATGATTTCCTCGTGCCACTAGTTCCTTATACTATCATCCTAACTGGTGGTTGCATTTACATGGAAGAAGAGTGTGTTACAATTAAATCAAAGGTTTCACATTGTCCTTGATAGATAAATTGTTTGTTGTAGGGTGAGTTGTTCCAACATGTGGGAGCTAGTATGTTGAACAATTAGAATCTATAAAATCAATTGCTAGAACATGCAAGAATGGGTTGATGGTTGGTGGACCCCAATTGTGGTTGTAGTCAATCTCATGTTGGTCAAGCATGTCAATCTCATTTAGTTGAATAGGTAAACTTGGGTACAATCCTTATAGGACCTACCATTCTTCAAGATTATTTTGGTGGACTGCATATTCTTTGTCACAAGGAAACTCATCATCGGTATCGGTAGATAACTTTGGAGGTGTACATGTTCAGATAATAAAATTTAAATTGACTTCATTTCATGTTGATGATATTTATAGTAAATTTAAAATGAAATATAATGTAAATTATATTTCAACAAAATATAATGTCAATGAAGTAGAAATTTATTGTTATATATACTATATTTCATATAATTTTGAAATATATAAATATATTTCTAATATATTATAATATTAGAAAAATTGCATATTTATATTAAATATATTTACTATTTATATATATTTGTTATCAAATTATAAATTTATTTTATATATGAAATTTACATTTTAACATTATATTCTATATAATATATATTTTCAAATATAAATAAAATTTTAAAAATATTTTTAAAATTATATTTTCTTTAAAAACAATATATATTATAAATTAAAATAATGATACATTATTTTATATTTATATTTAATAATATAAAATAAAAAAAATATAATATACAATAATAAATATAAATAAAATATAGATTTTCTATATATAATATAGATAAACATTAGACATAATATGTTTTTAATATAAATATATGGTTGTATATTATAGTATAATATTAAAATTCAATTTAGTAATTTATAATATATAAAATATAGTATCTAATAATAAATATAATTATATTATATATTTAATATATAAAATAAATATAATTTAATAATATAAAATATATATATTGTAAATATACTTCAACTACTCTCTTCTACGAAACTAATGGCACTTAATGTGGCTGACAAAATTTTACCATTATGCATGTATAGGCATATAAATATGCCTATACAAGCATAATGGTTCTTTATTATGACAATTATTAAAGTAAAAATGGTAGACAAATGTTATATTGTCAAAAGTATTTGGACGTAGGCAAAGATTATCTGGAACTGCACAATCTCCATGTTGGATGATATACCATTAAATTAACATTAAATTCAATGTTGTTACATCCCCATTTTGGCATGCTTTTACTTTTCACTTTTACATGGATAGAAGTAAATCTTTGAACAAGTATTTTTGTACATGAGTTAAAGATGCTTTGTTAATGAGACTTAATGCAATGTTTTGGAGACATTAATTTTATGGAAAAATAGTTTATGTAATTATGCTTATTTCAAATGATTAAAGTTAATAGCACCTTATGTAATGAATTGTTATTTTTTATGATTGGAACACTGGTACACTGATCATGAGCTGTATGTGAAAGTTTCAAGTAGAAAAACAAGTATCTGGGACTCTCCGAGAAACAAAGAGAGAAAGTATATTCAAGGGAGAAGAGCATAGACCTTGGGTTACTGATTGGTATTTGCCAATTGAGTACAATGTGAATCAGATAGTGGACTCAAGTTAGTCGAGGTAAGTCTCATTTTTGGTCAAACCCAGGATTGACTCGACAGGATTGTCAACATCTTTTAGATTCTATCTTTTGAGTTAGTTGTGTATCAACTTTGTCTTTTGTGATAAACGACGTTGTTAGATTAGAGCATCGACCGTTTATGACTAACGCAACTTTTCACCGTTTACTTCTTAAATGGTGGTGTATGCATCGTCAAAACGTAGATGGATAAATTGTTATCAGCTAGCATCGCATGCTCTTTTATGGCAAGCCAGACTGACACAAAATATTGTGTTTTCGTGAAGGGGAGATAAACTCGACCCTGTCACGTTTTACGTAAATCCTTCAACATATTTATCTTCCTAATCATAAATGAAGTTGTATATATAGCTAAGACTATTAATAATACCATGATTATTATTTTGTTTCAAAAGGATAACTAACAGTTTATGAGAATGCCTATCATGTCTATAATACCGATGTCAATCTATATTATCAACACCCTATAAGAACAGGGGTAGTGGGTGTAGTGATGTCTATTAAACCTTGATAGGTGTGTCATAAAACTTAAGTCCGTAGTGAAGAAGCAGCCTATATTATACTTTGATTATTTAGTAACTTTTATTTTAAAACTAAGAAGTGGGCATTATTTCTTTAGTTGATTGAATTCTTGATTAGCTATCAAGTTGCATACACTTTTACCCATGATAGCTTAACCACCTTTCACGTCCCTTTTTAAGCTAAGTCACCCTCGAATATGGGAGGTTGTTGCAACCATCAATGAGGTATTGTTAACGAATTTAGGTGGCAAGAGATAAAGATCAAAAAAAGAAAACCTATCACATGCATTTGTTTGGATAAAAGATGGTTTTCCTTGAATCGAGGATCCAAGAAAGTTGGCATAAATGTTTAAAAGCTGGGAGGGCTCGTTGGTTGAGAGCAGTGTATGGTATTTGGCAAGAAAGGTGATTCTTGGCTATTGGGACAATGAGTAGAGCGCTCAAAGATGAGCTTAAACTAACATTGGATCTTCTCAAAGTGGTCTATAAACTAGGTTCTTTTCTCTATTTGAAGTGTTTTATAGTTTGCGAATTTAGTTTTTTTATTCAAGTTACTTTCAATATGAGAATCTATGCATTATCCTATAAGGCCAACATCTTTGATTGACGAAAAGGCCGTAGTTAAAAAGTTTGAAATGATACCTTAGTTTCCAATTTTAGAATCTCAATATGATAATAGTCATGTTTTAGAATAGAAGGAAATTGTTGCCTTGAGGTTACAATGGAGGATGGATAAAACCTTAATATCTATCATGATTTGTTTGCTTTGTATAATGATTTTATCTGAGTTTAGAGTCTTATCGATTGATAGGGAAACTTTGAATCTTGTCAATACCAAAAATGTTTTGGACTATTGATTGTTATTTTATCAAACCATATGACAAACGTAGACACTGGCGTATTTTGAGGGTACCTCTATAGGTTTTTATAAATGTATCCTTAATCTGTTTGTTCTTATATTTTAGAGGACTCTGTATATATATGTATATTTAAAACGTCTACACAACTATTTACAAATATCAGAATTCTTTTCCCCAAAAGTTGTAGAAAGAATCTAGAGAGTGACATCAAAGCGGTATGCATATATCTACCTATAAAGGAACTCTTAAAACTTTAGACTAAGCTATATGATTTACCATCCCAAGTTGATGTATATAATCATATCTTTGAGTAAATTGCTGAGTCATTTCTATAGATGCTACGAGGGAGACAACATAATGCTTATTTTGGCTGATACTAATAAGTTAGAAATCCAACTTGATCAGGAATAATACTATACATTTTGGCCAATTAGTCCTATGTACTTGGATGCCAAATCACTCGATTATCCTATCATGCTAGGATAGGATAAGTTGGTAAATATTCAAAGTAAGTTAATGAGTATTATTATGCTAAAGAGAATTAAGTAACTTTGTAAAAAAAGAAAACCCTAGGAATCTAAGGAACAAAGCCCAGTGATTATTCAGATAACCTGACTAGTTGAGGAGACTAAACCAATTAATGAGTGGATAAACTCATTTGACCAAGTCAACTGTAGGATTGCGATATTATCCAAGTCAAGTTTGGGTGGGTGAACAAATCAACTGCATTTATTGCAAACACTTTTCATATTGAAACTTTCGCCAAAGTAATGCACATGCCTCTAAGTGCATTGTCGATTCACCGTATCCGGGATTACGTAACCTATTGGTATGATCATACTTGGCTAGAGGGTCTCTAGGGTTGTAAGATCAATAGTATTACATAGGATACAACATTGGTACTCAGATGGAAAATATTGTAGGTCACCCTAAGTCTATGCTCTTTGTGAAGGGTAGGGCCACTTCTAGAATGGAAGATGTGCAGGAGACCGTTGGTCTGTGGTTGGAGGCAAAGCACTCTGAAGATGCTTTCTCTCTCTCCTACATGAGGCATGCCTAGGCTTGTGATAAGGATGTTAGCAATCTAAATGCATCAAACTTTTGGTAAGATGACTTGTAAGTTCTAAAGTTTTGTATAACTTAATATATTTTAATTACTTGGAATTGGAAAGACAAGTTTATATCTTGTTAAAATTATTTACTCTTTAGAAAAGAAGATTGGTACAAATTTTTACACTTTGTTTTCAAGTTAATTATGGAAAGAGAATTTTATTTCTATTTTACCTCAAGAATCTTTTTACCTTATGGTAATTATTGGGATTTTAAGTTTTTTGAAGTATAGATATTACAGATGGTATCAGAGCCAAGTTCGATAGTAGGGCTTATAAGTCCACTATGCTAACCTAGAATCAACATTAAGTAGGTAGCTAATGTTTTAATTTATTGTGCCAAGATGGTACGTCTGAAAATGACTGCTAGAAAGTCATTTATTGGGAAAGAACGTTACTTGCAGGCTAAAAGAGAGCATGAGGCCATAGAAAAAACCATTAAAGGAACTAATGATGAAATTGATATATGGTTAAGTGACACTTAAACCCTTGCAAGTGCCATGATGCGAACCAAATGAGTGAAAAAGGAAATCCTAGAGACAGCTACGATCGCAGCTAGGATTGTGGTTGACTCATGCCCAGATAACACACCTATGATCATGAGAGACCCTCGTATACCTTCAAATATTGAGATCATTGTACTTACATCTAGTAGTGAGTCTGAGGGTTATACACCCCTTGAGTATGGGTGTGATGATTTTTACCATTTTTTCACCACAACTCAAAAATTGGGAGAGCTGGTGTAACAAATTCATTTTTAGGGTGAAGGTTAACATTCTTCTATTATAAGTTATTTGCATAGTTATTGTGTTTCATAGATATTGTAGTTCAGTTGTGTTGTTCAAGAAAGAAAAGATTTCAAATCATTCATTGCATGCAGAAATTCATAGGAGAGATAAGTATTTCATTCACTACAATGATTATTCATTTACAATTGAAATACATAAAAGGATAAGCATTGCTTTGAAAGAAATAATGACATCAAATGTCCCACACAAGCCATGGGTATAGCTGAACAAATGCAACTATAAAGGAAATGTTATGCATCTAAGGATAAGAAAGAGAAGGTCATAGCCATCATTGCCTTGAAGGTCTTCAATCTTCGAAGTTGTCTTCTGTCATGCTCCTGATCTTCAATAATGGCCTGCAAAAATGTGGGAAGGTCCGATTAGAGCTCCAATTATGAGATCTCTATATCCTATCAGAAGAGGCCTAACACTTTGCCTATAATGCACTGATCAATAAACATCATTCACATGCAAGAGGAACTAAGAAAGAAACAATCATGGAATTTCATTGTTTTATTCTAATTTGTTTGTTTCATGTGCAAGTATAGGATAAGTCATGTAGCTAATTGAAGATATATCAGCATGTGGTGTCAAGTGGGCTCCCACAAGGGTAGAGCTCAACATGCTGCCCCTAAGTCTTAAGGGGAAAGAGATCAGAATATTCATCCATACTGTGAACAAGAGGAACATGATAGACTGAATAATCATGCATCAACTCAGCCTATTGGACTTAAATTCAATATCCATTTATGACTACCATTCAAGTTGAGTTGAAGTGGCAATCATCCATGAACAGTGAATTTTGCAGTAGTAGCCAATGAGGTATGAGATTGAAAACATCAGATTTATAATGCTATGTATTGCTCAAGTATGCATTTCAGAGTCATGATATTGATTGAACAATATAATAAAGAACCATAGACTATCAATCACTGTTTAAGTCAAGTAAACAAGTGTAGAAGATAGCATGTGCACAAGTGAAATAGGGTTCACATCAAATAAATTGACCGTTTCAAGGAGAGTACATTGCTCCTGTCTCAAGAATGGCAAAAGAGAATCAAGCACATGTATGGATTGGCTAAGGCATCCATAAGAATGAATTAAATGCACGTTGCATCGTATATTATAGAAGCAAGCATACATCTTGGACACGATTGTCATAAAAGAGAGATAAAATGCTCATTGTGTATTTCTTTTTACGATATCATAGTGAAAGAAAGGAGTAAATGGCAACATCAATGCCAAGTACCATAATGTACAAATGGAGCAGTAGGAACAAGAAGATAAATGGAATGAGTAGCCATGCAGCATTACAATCAACTAAGGAAAGTGACATATGGAACAGCAAATAGTTCATATTCATTCACAAGGGATGTTGTCTCTAGAAGCACTATTTAAATGCAAAGTGAAAGAGATGCTCTAATAGGTTAAATTCATATCATTTTGCAATGAACACCAGAGTATATTTTTGCTACAGTATAGAAGACAAATACATTATCATTATAGTGGTAGCATTTGCAATGAGAAGATTTATACATGAATAAAGCATAGTTGTAGTTATACACAAAAGCCATATTTGGAGAGGTCCAAGCCAGAACAACAGCCATCAAGAGACTACATTTGTATGCCATGTGACAGAAGGGATTGGATCAAAATAAATGTATGTAGATTAGTATAACAACAAACTGTTATGAGAGTAGTAGAACACACTTTGCTATAGGAAAAATCAGTACCAAATTCATGACATAGTCACCAACTGGAACACATACAAAAGAATAAACTGTGGCATGTTTGAATAGTAGCAATCATGTTAAGGCTGTATAGCAATAATTATCCATACAAAGAGTATGCAAATGAACAGTCATAAGGAAATTAAGAGCTTGCATAACACTTGGCAAGTCCATCATCATAGACTAGTATGTAAAGGACAGCAAATGGAGTTCATTAGAGCCATGATAATGAAGAATATCAAGGAAAAGATACTAAGGTGTCAAAAGCTAAGAGCTTACCTCGAAAATGGGGTCTATAACAACAAATAAGAGGCTGTGTTATGCCTAGTTGGATGACTTTCAAAAGGCTTTGAGCTCAGATGTATGGCGCCAGGATCATAGTGAATATGATATAGAAAAATATGCAAGCAAAGAGCATCAGAAATAGTGATATAACCGTGGCCTACACAAGGTATAGAGGAAAATAAAAGGCTACGAGCTTACAGGAAATGGAGAAGTACTTAAAAAATGAAGATTTTAAGTTCAGGGTAAGTGCAAAAAGATGGGGGGCCAAAAAGTGGCCAAATTGTTTAAAAAAAAATTAATGCATAACACACTCATGTTATAACATGAGCACGTTATGACCTATTATAAATTTTTTAAAAAAGCTTGTTATCTCATTTCATTTCTTTTTTCTCCTCTATACCCGCAGCTTGCAAACCCTAGGAAGCGTGCTCGTGTTTTGCAAAAGTTAATTCAACACCAAAATCTTTGCAATTCGTCACCAAAATGCTGCCACGACGTCGAGCACGCCAAAGGAGTGAGTTTTATTTATTTTTTTGTTTGAATTTGTTTCTAAATAGGTAGGTTTGAGTTAATTTTTTATGTAAATTTCATTAATTTTTAGGAAATATTAATGCACCTTCTCCTCGTCCTCCTCCTCAAAATCCACAAAATCCTACGGAACAACAACCTCCTCCATCCATTCCTCAACATGCCCCTGGAACACAAGAAAATATAATGGGTCAAATTAAAAATAACAAAAAAGAAATTGAAGATATAATTGCAAGGTTGAAAGATCCTTCCACTTCAACCTTGCATAGGTCAATGCTTGCTGAATCTCTTGAATCTATGTTATCAAATGTAGATTCAATTAGCAAGCAAATATCTAGCTGGACAGATAAGAGGAGAGAGTTTAGAGACTATTATGCAGATAAGTTGTCATACCAAGATGTGAAAAAATTACAAATTACAAAATTAGACTTGTGTTTGATTTTCACAAACCCACAAACAAATCAACCTCCACCCATTACATGCAAGCGGATCCCTATCCATTGGTACAACAACCAAGCGATAAGGGACAATTTTGGGCAGAGGTGGTGGATAGTTTTTGACCATCCTCCATGCAATAATAATGAGGTCCTGTAATACTTTTTGAGGAAACTCTACTGCGAGTTTGTCCTCAATAAAGTGCCAAACTATTTTGATATGTGGGACTTCTAGGGTAGAGGTGGGGGGTCAGCACAAGATAGACCAGGGGCACATGTTAACCCATAGTAGGTAGTGAGACGAGTAATCAACAGACCAACCCATGAGCATATTTCTATCCCTTCCATTATGAAGGAGAGTGTTGAGGTCGATACACTTCAGTCCATTAGTGCCTTGACCTAGAGCATCATAGAGCATGCCAGTCCTGCAACACAGAGTGGGTTGGGAGATAGTGTGAGGAGTAGGGTCCCACCCCATGCTTGTCAGACTTGTGGGTCAGCCTGTGGTTATGACCCCATGGATAGTCAGGACACAGGTGCATAAGCTACATCTGCAGCTGAGCAGATGGTGATGATAGATACCCTCCTGAGTGAGACTTTTGGTGTTGATACTCAGGTAAATATTAGCAAGTTTATTAAATTAAATTTATTAAATTTCAGTTTTGAAATACAAGATTAACTAATTTAGTTTGATGATTTAATGAAATTTTAGGGTCATAGCGTTGATGCAGTTTTCAGTGGTTCTCCACCTGCATATTACACAATATCATCTACTATCGAGGTATGTAACTAGTAAACAATTATAAATATTACATGTGAATAGCATCGTTATATGAATGGTATTCTAATATCTGATTTTGGATGTTGAATAGGTTAATATTAAAGATTTCATGGCAACATCTACTAGCGGTGGTGGACTTCAAAGCTTCACAGAGGTAATAAAATAAATAGTTTAATGAATGAATTGTACTTACTAATTTTTGTATGTGACTTGTGTGCTTTATTGTGTGTACTTCCATGTTTAGATGAACATGTGTGTATGTTAGGAGCCATGATTTGCATCACTATTATAGTTTTCGTAATTGAATAATGTTGTTTTATTTCTAGATGATGCAGGCTCTAGAGACACCTCCCAATGTTCATAGGGCAATGGAGCATGGTGTGACCTTTGCGATTCATAGCTCCATGGCATTGATAGGGGTATGAGGCAGATTAGTAAATTTCAATTTACATTCATTGTTATAGTTGTTTATTTTTGAAAAATCAAAAGATTATTGATTTGAAGTTTAATTTCTATCTGGATGGTTTCTATAGGACATGACATCACCACAGCCTATTCTTGCTACTGAGGCAAGTGAGGAGACAGATTATATTGTAGCAGTAAGTGATTATTTTGTTAAATGTTTCATTTCTTATAACATGTAATTTCTATATATTAATGTCTATACTTTTTATTGTAACAACTAAAGATGCAAGAAGAACTAAATAGGAGGAGCAGCCCTCAGGTTCGTAGTAAACCACCCACATGCACGTCTCCATCCCCTAGAAGATCAAAGGCTACTCGTGATCTATTCTCTTCACCAGCCAGAGGGGAATGACTTTTTATTGTGTTCCTTTGTTGTATGCCTATATGGCATTTGTGGACATATATTTTGTATTGCATATAGTTGACATTGTATGCCTATATGGCATTCTTGTAAGCCTATATGGCTGTTTTGTATATATGTTATACTTATATCAATAGATATTGATGTATGCCAGCCTATATGGATATTTGGTTAATACAAATCTTTTTTATTGATGGCGTCCATACTTGCATTATAAATCCATGTTTGAATGGATATTTGTAGATGGCTACTTCAAATATTTAAAGTCCAATTGTATTACATAGGATGTTTGTTGATCCAACAAGATAGCTATTGTTATTCAAGTATCACCTAAACCTCATTTTGGAACTAAAAGATAAAAGTTGTATTTAAAAAAAAATGAATCATCATGTTATTCTTTATGTTTGAGATCCTAAAAATAACTAAGTTTGGTAGCCTGATAGCCTGAAACACTAAAAATTGACTAAGTCTGAAATCTGGTGGATCCTCCAAATTCTATAATCTACATGTTAAATCTAGTGGATTCGAGACCTATCTCAAACATCCTAAAAGGTATATTGAAAAATATTTAAAGTATATTCAATATACCTTATCCTCTGGGACTTACACTTCTAGGCACAAAATTGCTCTAGGGAGTTAGGCGTGCTTTCCCACCTCTGCAGACTCAAATCAGCACCTAAGATTGAGACCTCAAAGTGCACCTAGAGAAGAAAACAAACCTTTGATCATCCCAAGTTATGGCGCCTTGAATGGAATTGATACAAATGACCTTAAGCATTGAAAATTTGACAAGGAAAACACATTATGAGTTTAGGTGCCCTTCATGCTTCATATCACCAATTTTGGCACCTTGGCAACATAGTAGATGAATAACACCTCAAAATGAGTGCCTAAGGGTGATGTAGTCATACAAGGGTGCAAACAAGTGTTAAAAGCCTTAAAATATCAAGGAATAATCCAAATTCAAGTAAGGCACATTTTCACACCTTGATCATCATCTAAGGCACCTTGCAAAGGAGGTCTTGAGCAACATAAATGTTAGGTGCAATTTCTTGCTTCTACAATCAAATTTGAGTGCCTAAGGAGTGGATTCGTGATGGACATCACTTTGTATGCCTTAAAAGTGTTTGAAGGTTTGAATTGGTGAATGATAGCGCCTAAAGGTCTTAGAACCAACTAGAATAAGGAATTGAAGAATGAGTTAACCACTTTGAGTGCCTTGAAGGAGAGAAGTATGTATATGAAGATTGATTGAATGTTTGGAGTTTAAGCGCACTTTCCTTTTCATCTAATCACACATTGGCGCCTAGGAAGAGTTGACATGAAACATTCCTTTGAGTGGACTCCTTCATGAGATCTCTCCCATTGCTTAAACTTGTTGAAATGTTAAAAGCTAAGTTAAATGGATTCTAGGCACTCTTTGCCTTTAGAATGACCTTGAATTGGTGCCTAAGCATAACAAGAGAGTTTAAATCCATTCAATATGGCACCTTGTAAGAGGAGAGATTAAGAGCATTAGACTAGATGGCATTTAAGAGACAAGATCATCAAAATCCAAGGAAATGGGCTAAGTAAGCTAAGGCGCCTTTGCTTGTCATTCAATACCTCCATGAGCGCCTAGATTGAAATTGCATCCAAGGACATCTAAGAGTAGGTGCCTAGAGGGTAAAAGTCATCCTAAGACCTTCATAATTATTTAAAGCATAAAAAATGCCAAGTATAAAGCTTCATGATGTTGGGCGCTCTTTCACCTTCATATAGATCTAGATTGGTGTCTTAGATAAAGTATCACAAATCTATATCATTGAGTAAGTTCCAAGAGAGAAAGGCTTACTTCAAGCATGTTTAATCATTCAAGGTCTTACAAATAATGAATAGAGCCTAAATTGATGCTAGGCGCTTCCTCTTGTCTCTACTATCTAGTTTTGGTGCCTAAGGAGAAATTGCATCTAGTGAACTCATTAATTGGCGCCTAGGAGGAAAAGACCTTAAACTTACATTATTGAGTCAGCACTTTAGAAATGAGCCATTCCTAGTCAATTGGAGTCATAAAATATCAAATACAAAATCAAATTGGACTTAGGCACCCCTTCATGTAATTTCCCACCATCGTGAGTGCCTAGATCTAGGAAGATCATCCAACTGTGCCTAGGAATAAGATACAAGTCCAAGACCTCAAATTTGAGCGCCTAGAAGTGTGATGGATTGAAGAAGCTACATTGGCACCTAAGGGTAAGTTGTATCTAATGACATCACCTAATTGAGTGCCTGGGAGGTATAAAGCATAACATTGACATGAGGACAAGCACTTAGTAAAGGAGAGTTTCTCAAACATTTAAACATGTGAATGAAGTCATAGAAATGCACTAAGTCATCTTGGCACCATTTTCCCCTTGTGTACCCTTACATTTGCACCTAAGAAGAAGTTGCTTCAGTTCATTGGAGTGTTTAAGTATTGAGGATTTCTTAGCAATGCTTTGAACCCCTTTGAAGTTGAAGAAGGTATTTACCTAAGTTAAGGCACAAATTTACACCCCAATCATCATCAAAATGCACCTTAGGATAGATCAACATTATTAAGGAAGTCTACGCAAGTTCTTCAACTTGTATAACCTCCAAGTGCGCCTGGCAAGCAAGAATTATTATAAGTCATCCTCAAATGTTTGAAATAGCAATACAAAATCAAATTGGATGTAGGCACGTTTTGCTCCTCTTTTCACCTATATATGCGCCTAGATTTGAAATAAGATTATTGCATGTTCCTTTGTGCTATAAAGTGTTTATCATAAGGATTGATGTGTTTCTTGGTTTGTATTGTAGGAAGATTGAAGGAAAAGAAGTATCACAGAGGTAGGAGCAAGAGCTTGGAGTCACTTTCAAGGAGGAGTCATCATGTAGCTATTTCAAAGGAGTCATTCACATTCATTCATGCCAGAGAGTTAAGATGGGAAGTAATCACTACCAAAGAGACACCACTTCAAGAGGTAGCTGCTCCAAGAAGTCACAACAAGATACATCTCAGGTCTTCTTCATCAATGACATCATGTTAGATCACATCAAGTTTGACATACTTCATCAAGTTGTATCATGTCTTGAGATCTTCAATCACTTCAAGTTCCATTCATCTTCAAGTATCAATTAGCTTCTTCATCAATCATTGCTTCAAGGTCAACATGCCAAGTGCACTACTTCATCTTCATCATATCATCAAGCAAGGCACTTCATCCATCATTCTTCATGTTTTCCCAATCTTCAAGTCTTTGAGAAGAGTCTTCTACTCCATGCCATCAATAAAGTTTCATCATCTAGTACGAGTCATGAAGGAGCATCATTATCCTCATCTACTCTACATGAAAGAGCATCAAGGAAGGGCATCAACCTACCTACAAGAAGAAGAAATATCGTAGAGTTAGTCAAATGAAGCTACAAGCATCATACATATCCTCCTTACAATGAACAAGGCAAGATCAACAAGATACATCTCAAGTGTTCATTATCAAAGTAATCATATTGAAGATATAATACAAAGATCAGTTTGGCCACATGAGGAGAACGAAAGTTACATCCCTTTGCAACTTTACACTGCCTCCTAACGATTTTTAGGGTAGTAGAAAACCTTTCACCACGGGAAAACACCTTAGAGATATAAAAAACTAAGAGAGGTTATTGCAGAGGTACTCTACATGATTATGTTGCCTTAGACAAAATGTTTCTAAGTGACACAATTTTCGAATAACATCTCGTCAAAGATTGTTGCCTTTTTGCACTTTGGACTCTTCAGGGATATTGTCGGTACAATGTAGCTCAAACTATTTTGACATGTTTGGGTGAAAAATAGGACCATGCCTAGTGTAAATGTACCCATCCGGACACATTGGAACAGTCAGTTTGGTTGCATCAGGAGCAGGATGAAAGTTACTCCCCTTTGCAACTTTGCACTACCTCTTTCTGACAATTTTTGGAGCAGTAGAAAACCTTTCACCACAGGCAAATGCCTCAGAGATATAAAAACCAAGAGAGCTTATTGTAGAGGCACTCTACATGATCGCATTACCTTAGATGAAATGTTTCTAAGTGACATAGTTTTCGAGTAACATCTCATCAAAGATTGCTGCCTTTTTGCACTTTGGACTCTTCAGGGATGTTGTCGGTACAATGTAGCTTGGACTATTTCGACATGTTTGGGTGAAAAATAGGACCATGCCTAGCATAAATGTACCCATCTAGATGCGTTGGAACACTCAGTTTGGTCGCATCAAGAGCAGAACAAAAGTTACACCCCTTTGCAACTTTACACTGCCTCCTTTTGACGATTTTTGGGGCAGTAGAAAACCTTTCACCACGGGCAAATGCCTCAGAGATATAAAAAATGAGAGAGGTTATTGTAGAGGCACTCTACATGATTGTGTTGCCTTAGACAAAATGTTTCTAAGTGATAGTTTTTGAGTAACATCTCATCAAATATTGTTACCTTTTTGCACTTTGGACTCTTCGGGGATATCATCGGTACAATGTAGCTCAAACTGTTTCGACATGTTTAGGTGAAAAATAGGATCATGACTAGCATAAATGTATCCATCCTGACATGTTGGAATAGTTAGTTTAGTTGCATTAGGAGCAAGACGAAAGTTACACCCCTTTTCAACTTTACATTGCCTCCTTCTGACAATTTTTGGGGTAGCAGAAAACCTTTCACCACGGGCAAATGCCTCAGAGATATAAAAAATTGAGAGAGGTTATTGTAGAGGAAATCTACATGATTGTATTGCCTCAGACAGAATATTTCTAAGTGACACAATTTTTGAGTAACAACTTGTCAAAGATTTCTGTCGTTTTGCACTTTGGACTCTTCAGGGATAGTGTCGGTACAATGTAGCTCGGA
Organism: Cunninghamia lanceolata; assembly: GCA_027924645.1. Taxonomy (NCBI): domain Eukaryota; kingdom Viridiplantae; phylum Streptophyta; class Pinopsida; order Cupressales; family Cupressaceae; genus Cunninghamia; species Cunninghamia lanceolata. The sequence goes on along the minus strand of BSBN01001344.1, from coordinate 7,110,632 downwards.
CTGTTTTGACATGTTTGGGTGAAAAATAGCACCATGCCTAGCATAAATGTACCCATTCAGATGCATTGGAATAGTCATTTTGGTCACATTAGGAGTAGGACAAAAGTTACACCCCTTTGCAACTTTACACTGCCTCCTTCTGACGATTTTTGGGGCAGCAAAAAACCTTTCACCACAGGAAAATGCCTCAAAGATATAAAAAACCAAGAGAGGTTATTGTAGAGGCACTCTACGTGATCATGTTTCCTCAGAAAAAATGTTTCTAAGTGAGATAGTTTTCGAGTAACATCTCATCAAAGATTGCTGCCTTTTTACACTTTGGAGTCTTCAAGGATATCATCGGTACAATGTAGCTTGGACTGTTTCGACATGTTTGGGTGAAAAATAGAACAATGCCTAGCCTAAATGTACCCATCCAGATGCATTGGAACTATCAGTTTGGTCACATCAGGAGGAGGACACCAAAAATGCATAACATGATGTAAAAATGTGTATATGTGTAAAAATGCAGTAGGAAATAAAAAAAGACAAACCTTACAAATTAATGTGCATACTTACAACTCAATGTAATATGAATTTACAAAATCAATGTGAATACTTACAAATTAATCCAATGAACCATCTGAGTCTTCTCTACTCTTTATTGTGTCAAGTATTGCTTCATGGTCAGACTCACGCACCTTCCACAAGATTTTGTTCAAAGATCTACCCTGATACTTTTTCAAATGAACATTGGATGTCATGACAAGGTTTGAGTAATAAAGAATCTTCTGATGCGTGTCAAAGTCCTAAAACAGCCAAACATTAACACTCTTATGTGGGTACCTTCTAAGCCATGTTCCAGTAATAACCACTGAGCCTGTAGGGTATTCGATGTTTTCTCCATCTGTAACAGGGGCCTCCAATTTCTTTTTGGCCTCAACACAACGACATAAGTAATAATCTATTCCCTCTTCATTATCTTCATCTGCAATAACTGCATATACGTGCCCTACATTGATATGAGTAGCAAATTAGATGAAATTAGTCAACATTACAAAAACACTACAAAGTAAGATGACATTACCTAGTTGAACTTGATGAAATTAGATGTATATACGTGCCCTATATTATCTGGTTGAACTAAATCTGATATGTGGTCAAAGTCAACTGATGATTCCATCTGTGTTAGTTCCAGTGCCGTCGGGGGTTGATACATGTCAAGTGGGCTAAGATAACTTAACTACCATTCATCAACCCACTCCTTTGACTCGCACTCATCCCAGACTTGAATTATACAAGAAGAACAAAAGCATGACATCTTTCATGTTTGATACTCCATGAACCTGCAATTGAGCTTCTGAAAGAGTGTATCTCATTTGATCCTGTCAGTGTAGAACAATCCTCATATGGTGCAATGTTAGTATCATCTATCAACTAAAAAAATCTACAAACTGAAGACTTACCCTCATTACCTAGACCCATGGAAGCATTACACCACTTGACAATCAATTTTGCATTTGTCAACTTTGCATTGTCTTTATACTTTAACTCTTCTCGTGCTATGGCTCTTTTGATACATGCTCCTGCACCATCATGCTCCCCCTTTCCATGCTTGGCCTCACAAAAGTTCCACATATACTAAATACCTATAAAATTATGCCTCCTACTCAGCCAATAGAAATTTTGCAAGTTCTTGAATTGTGACGCATAGTTATCTGACCATATGATATGCTGACTGAACGATATGCCTCTTCTAGCTAAATCATTGTAGAACACCTGAAAGCAACCTTGCATGAACTCCGTAGAATGTGTACGGTCATCACTAATATAGAAATTATACTCCCTTATGATCTTTCTGTCATCCTCTATACTATCATTCGCATGAATGAATGCGATGTGCACAAATATAGAAACCTATGTGGAGTTGTAATATTGTGATTGCACCTCACGATGTGGCTGTAGATTGTAGTTCTCTGCAAAGTTGATGACTGAAACAATGCTACCAACCAGAAATGTGTCCTTGCATAACTTGAATTGCAAGTCCAACCATCGAGCTCTATGGGCATGTCTTGCATACTCATACACTATGCTGTCACGAAATATAGGCATAAACTGATACACTGGAATCTTTTCAATAACCAATTCACACCTCTTTGCTTCTTTACCATCTTTTGTATTGTATGCCACTGTTTTATACATGCCAAACTCTACTAGTTTATTTCTAACCACTTGTGTTATTTCCATATGTTTACATATTGGCAAATGTTGCAAGCCACTGCAACGATGACATGTGCCATCCAAGCATAATTTCTTGTAGAATATTTGACCTTCCTCTCTTTCACATAAAATTCTTGATATGAAGTCTCTTGAAGATGTTGGTGGGGCACGTATGGCACAACCCTACAAAACATTATTAGTATGCATATCTAAACATATAGACCTATAAAGATCAAAATGGTTAGAAAATTCAATATGTAATCTACAACAAGTAGTGTGTGTGTGATTTATCTTGACATAGAAAGGTTTTAGCATTTCAAAATATCTTTAAATTTTTTTAATTTGAGGATACTTCTCTAGAAATTTACCATAAAACTATGTTTGAGTCTCATCCAAAAAATGTTTTGGATGTGGCTCACAGTTTTGACTACTGATTCTCCGTCTTACCACATCCCTTTGATTCAGAGATACCCTTGTGTAATTCTTCCAAAAGTCTTCAATTAGTGATCTCAATGCTTCAACAATTGGTTTATCTTTTTGTGGTAGTCTCCCCGAGAATGCCCATAATTCATTGGCATTAGTGTCCTCAATTCTTTGGTGTCTTCCAATGGCTCTTGATAAAGTTTTCCTAATAATTCTCAATTCTTGACTCGTCTTTCTAATGAGATGAGCTTTCCTCATTTGACTACTTACTATAGTCGATGTAATCACACGCCGTGTTGCATTACTATCTTTTGTGCATGAGGTGTTACCCACACTCTCATACGTACTCATTAGATTCTTGACAATAGATTTTTCACTTGAAGCCTCTGATGTTCTCAACCCAAGAATCTTCATGATGGACCTATACTTTATACTTCGCATCATTTCAATGAATAGTTGACATCTTGCAGTCTCATTTAAATTTTCAAAGAACAATCTCCAAATCTTATGAGCATATCTTCTACAAGTGCGTTTTGGAATCTTACCTTCCATTGGATGCAAAATATTCTCATCAATATCAATCAAATACTTTGGCTTTCTATCCAAAATTCTAGGTGGTGTTAAGTTAGGTAAATTCATCTCAACATTAGGAATTTAATCAATATTTAAATGAGATGGGCTAGATGCTATACCTTCGATCGAAGATGGAATAGATGACATACCTTGAGGTTGAGGTGGGAACAATGGCGTACCTCCTTCATCACATGTGAGTGATGATGTACTCTCAAGTTGAGATGTGGTAGATGGTGTCCCTACATGTTGACTTGTGATAGAGGACATGTCTCCAACTATGGTATTCAAATCTCTCGTAGCACGAAATTTTTGCATTCATTCTCTTTGTGCCACCAATACCATATCTCTTTGTGATGGTTGTGATTCCTCTTCAATTGGCATGTCTTCATTTATCATGTCTAATTTCCTCTTCTCACGAAGTTCCCTCATAGCCACTGCTTTCTTTGCATTCTTAGCTTCTATCTCTTCCTGTGTTGGTTTAATTCTTGATCGTTTCCTCGGCATGACAGAGAATTTGTCTGTAGCATGATAAAGAGACCAATATTAGTTCCTAAGAAATGAATACAAGATAATAGTGGGATTGTATTTTTATTATGTTGTCAGGATTTATTCTTGTATAGTTTAACATCATAGTATGTTAAGGTCTATTTATTACACATAATTATTAAAGAGCCCAAGTGTAGAAAATATACATGGCATCATGTGAGATTGTAGGCTACTTTCTTGATTGGGAATGTGTTTATTTTAAACATGTATGATAAAGCATAATAAAGTAATTCAAATAGAATTAAGGAAAATGTAAAGAACATGCATGTAAAGACTTGACATACCTAAAAAACAAAGATTTGAATAGAGAGAGTACCCAATTATGTAGTGTTTTTTTCTTCTTGCATCAAACTCCTCAACAATTTGAGTTTTTCACTACTTGCTTCCTTTTCAATGTTAAATTGAATAACACTCAAATATAATTACTAACAACAATACTATTAACTAATCTATAATGTTAAATTCCTAAAATTGAATCATAATTAACATTGCAACACTACAAAAATTGAAACTTGAATAGATATATATCAAACTTGGTGTGAAAACTATGTTATTTCCTCCTCAAGTTGGCAAAGCAAAAAAGGTGGTGGAAAGATCATTCAAAGGTGGTAGAATGTGTAAAATGTGCATGTGAACTTCACAACAGCATGAAAGCACTTCTTTTTTGTTGGAGCACGTGCAGAATCAGTATGAAAACTTAGTATGTGGGCCTGGATCATGGGAGTCAACACTTTTTTATCATTTCTATAGCAAGACAAAATGTGAGCGTGTTATAATGTGCTCATGTTTTGTCCTGCTATAGATTGATCCATAAATATTTTACCTATCTCACCTTCGATAGCACATTTACAATATCTCACCTCTAGTTCCATTAGCTCATGTTCTATATCTCACTTATCTCTCCCCCTCGCCTCTCTACCTCTCCCCTCTCTATGTCTCTCAATCGCTCCCTATCTACCTTAACCCTAATCCCTTGACCCTCAACCCTATCCCTAAACCCTTGACACTCGAACCTCAACCCTTAACTCTGATTCCTTGACCCTCAACCCTATCCCTAAACCCTAAACCCTAAAGCCTCAAGCCTCAAGCCTCAAGCCTCAAGCTTCAACCCTATTCGTAATCCTTATACCCTTGACACTCTACTTTAACCCTAATCCCTTGACCCTCAACCCTATCCTGAAACCCTTAACCCTCAAACCTCAATGTACTCAACCCTCAACATCAAACCCTAATCCCTTAACCCTTAACTCTGATCCCTCGACCCTCAACCCTATCCCTAAAGCCTCAACCCTCAACCCTTAATGTCAAATCCTAATCCCTCGACCCTTCACTCTAATCCCTCAACCCTAAACCCTCAACACTATACCTTAAACCCTAATCCCTCAACCCTCAACCCTAATCTGTCATCCCTCAACTCTAATCCCTCATCCCTAAACCCTAAATGCTATCCCTATTCCTAAACCCTCAATGGGCTTGATATTATACCTTAAACCCTAATCCCTTATCCCTAAACTCTCCAACCCTATCCCTAATCCTTATACCCTCGACACTCTACTTTAACCCTAATCCCTCGACCCTCAACCCTATCCTGAAACCCTTAACCCTCAAACCTTAATGTACTCAACCCTCAACATCAAACCCTAATCCCTCAACCCTTAACTCTGATCCCTCGACCCTCAACCTTATCCCTAAACCCTAAACCCTAAAGCCTCAACCCTCAACCCTCAACATCAAATCCAAATCCCTCGACCCTTCACTCTAATCCCTCAACCCTAAACCTTATCCCTAAACCCTCAACACTATACCTTAAACCCTAATCCCTCAACCCTCAACCCTAAACCTTATCCCTAAACCCTAATCCATCAACCCTCAACCCTAATCCGTCATCCCTCAACTCTAATCGCTCATCCCTAAACCCTAAATGCTATCCCTATTCCTAAACCCTCAATGGGCTTGGTACTATACCTTAAACCCTAATCCCTTATCCCTAAACCCTCCAACCCTATCCCTAATCCTTATACCCTCGACACTCTACTTTAACCCTAATCCCTCGACCCTCAACCCTATCCCGAAAGCCTTAACCCTCAAACCTCAATGTACTCAACCCTCAATGTCAAACCCTAATCCCTCAACCCTTAACTTTGATCCCTCGACCCTCAACCCTATCCCTAAACCCTAAAGCCTCAACCCTCAACCCTCAACATCAAATCCTAATCCCTCAACCCTTCACTCTAATACCTCAACCCTAAACCCTATCCTTAAACCCTCAACACTATACCTTAAACCCTAATCCCTCAACCCTCAACCCTAAACCTTATCCCTAAACCCTAATCCCTCAACCCTCAACCCTAATCCGTCATCCCTCAACTCTAATCCCTCATCCCTAAACCCTAAATGCTATCCCTATTTCTAAACCCTCAACAGGCTCAATACTATACCTTAAACCCTAATCCCTTATCCCTAAACCCTCCAACCCCATGCCTAATCCTTATACCCTCGACACTCTACTTTAACCCTAATCCCCCGACCCTCAACCCTTAACCCTCGAACTTCAATGTACTCAACCCTCAATGTCAAACCCTAATCCCTCAACCCTTAACTCTAATCCCTCGACCCTCAACCCTATCCCTAAACCCTAAACCCTAAAGCCTCAACCCTCAACCCTCAACCCTTAATGTCAAATCCTAATCCCTCAACCCTTCACTCTAATCCCTCAACCCTAAACCCTCAACACTATACCTTAAACCCTAATCCGTCAACCCTCAACCCTAAACCTTATCCCTAAACCCTAATCCCTCAACCCTCAACCCTAATCCATCATCCCTCAACTCTAATCCCTCATCCCTAAACCCTAAACGCTATCCCTATTCCTAGACCCTCAATGGGCTCGATACTATACCTTAAACCCTAATCCCTTATCCCTAAACCCTCTAACCCTATCCCTAATCCTTATACCCTTGAAACTCTACTTTAACCCTAATCTCTCAACCCTCAACCCTATCTCGAAACCCTTAACCCTCGAACCTCAATGTACTCAACCTTTAATGTCAAACCCTAATCCCTCAACCCTTAACTCTAATCCCTCGACCCTTAACGCTTAAAACTTGAACCCTAAAACCTATCCCTACACACTCGACACTTGACACTATATCTTAAACCCTAATCCCTTAACCCTCATCCCTAAAGCCTCAACCCTAAATCCTTAAACCTTCAACCCTAAACCCTATCCCTAATCCCTCTACCCTCGACACTCTTATTTAACCCTAATCCCTTGACCATTAACCCAATCCCTCAACCCTCAACCCTCAACTCTCAACATTAAGCTCTAATTCATCAACCCTAAACCCTAATCCCTCAAACCTAAACCCTATCCCTAAACCATCAACGCTCAACACTATACCTTAAACCCTAATCCCTATCCCTCAACCCTTAACCCTTAAAACTTAAACCCTATCCATACACCCTCAACACTTGACACTATATCTTAAGTCTTAAACCCTCATCCCTAAAGCCTCAACCCTTAACCCTCAATCCTTAAACCTTTAACCCTAAACCCTATCCCTAATCCCTTTACCTTCGACATCCTAATCCTAACCTCAACATTAAACGCTAATCTTTCAACCCTAAACCCTAATCTGTCAACCCTAAACCCTATCCCTAAACCCTCAACCATCAACACTATACCTTAAACCCTAATCCATCAACCCTAAAACCTAATCCCTCAACCCTCAACCCTAATCCCTCATCCCTAAACACTATCCCTATTCCTAAACCCTCAACCCTCAACACTATACCTTAAACCCTAAACCCTATCCCTCAATCCTTAACCCTTAAAAATTAAACCCTATATTTTAAACCCCAATCCCTTAACCCTCAGCCCTAAATCCTCAACCCTCAATTGTCAAACCTTCAACCCTAAACCCTATCCCTAATCCCTCTACCCTCAACACTCTACTTTAACCCTAATCCCTTGAACATCAACCCTATCCCTAAACCCTCAACCCTCAACCCTCAACTCTCAACATTAAACCCTAATCCGTCAACCCTAAACCCTAATCCGTCAACCCTAAACCTTATCCCTAAACCCTCAACCCTCAACACTATACCTTAAACCATAATCCCTCAACCCTAAACCCAACAAAACTGCTTTGCCTTATGTTAGGTTGTTAAACCCATCATTTTTGACACTCTTCTCTTAAAGATATTTGAGTTGCAAGAATATGTCAGAAAAATGGCTATGAACTTTTTTAATGTTAGTAATGTTATATGGCTTGTTTTTCTGGCCCATCTGGGGTTCGTTATGCCAATAGGTGTACACACTATGAGAAAAGCTTTGCGTATGGTACATCCACAATGAGTAATTAACAGTTGAAATCAAAAGGATGATCATTATGAGAAAAGCTTTGCATTGGGATACATCTATGTTTCTTGTTGTCCACCCTACACTTAGGGGAGGTATATTGTTATGAAATAGGCAAATAATCTCCCATTCTTTACTGGCTCTAGCCACAAGAACTACTAAACTATACCTTAAACCCTAAACCCTATCCCTAATCCCTCTACCCTCAACACTCTACCTTAACCCTAATCCCTCGACCCTTAACCCTAAATGCTATCCCTAAAGCCTCAACCCTAAACGCTAATCCCTCAAGGTCCTAAACTCTAATCCCTTATCCCTAAACTCTAAATCCTATCCCTAAACACTCAACCCTCAACCTTAAACCTTAATCACTCAATCCTTATCCACCCCTCTCCTCCCCTATCTGGCTCACTCCCATCTCTACCCTCCTCTACCCTCGACACTATACATACATACATATAGGCATACATACATACATACATACACGATTAATAGCCTTGAACATAAAAAAATTTAAGGGGAACACAATGCGAGCATGTTATAACGCGCTCCGTTATTTCAAACATGACAAACAGCACAAACTTTTGTAGAAAAGGAAAAATGCAAAGAAAAAACTAATGCGAGCGCATTATAACGCGCTCACGTTATGTTTTTCTTTGGGAATCCTAAGCCTTGGGATTGGGATTTGCTTTGGATTTCCAACCCAAAGGCTTAGAGTGCCTTTTCAACATCCACAGATGTGTTTTTCCATATTCTTCAAGATTTCACATAATTTTGTTTGTGCTAACTCTTAGATTTGCACGTGTTTCAAGGTCAAACAAATAAAACACTTGGGTAAAGTTAGCCTTTCTCTTAGCTATTTGACGATGTGATTTTTTTCACATTTTAACAATGTTAAGCCTTTCATCTTTAATTTCTTTTATTTGTGTCCTTTTTTGGGCAAAAACCACTGTTTGGTCTTTTTTTCATTGTAAATTAACTATTCATTGAAATTTCAAAAAAATTACATATTTAGAAACTAGACTCCATTCTACAAATATTAAAAAAAGAAAAAAATGATTTTCAATTAGTTTTCAAAATTTATAGAGGTAGCACGGCCAAAATTCTATTTTTTAGGATGTGTCCACTTTGAAAATTAGTAAAAAATCAAATATTCATCAAAAAATTATCAGAAAAATCGGGCATAAACTACATGCTATTAGCTAATTTCTCACTGAAGTGATTTTTAAAATACCAAAAAAAAATTTGACCTTTTCAGGGAGCCACAAAACATGCTATGTTATGTTTTTTTGACAGAAACAACACCAATTTCTGTGGCTCCCTCTTTTGAACCCCTTAATCTATGCCATTTAAAAAAAAAATAGTAGTTTAGAAAGTAGACTCGGAGCACTACAAACATTGTTTTGGTTGCATCTCCAAATTTTGAGTGTAACTATGCTCAATTTCTCATCCAAGGCCAATATTTCCTAATTTCAAAAAAAAAGTGGCCACTTAAGAGCCATTTTTGGCCCCCCGTCTTCTTGCACTACCCTTCATTTAAACAAAAAATACTCAGAGAAAACATTTTGAGCTACAACCTATGATGGAACTTTCTTTATAAGCAAATCCAAACCCAATTTGGGGGTTTTGAAGAGAAGTTACAGACATAAAAAAAATCTTGAAACTAGATAAATGAATGCTCATAGATATGAGATAATGGGAAACTTACCTCTTATCTAAATAAGCACAGAATACAAGGCCATGAGTTTTTCTCTTCTATTGCTTTTGTATCATCCTTGAATAGATTCAATCAAGTCCTCATGGTAGCCATGGTGTTAAAAGACACAGGATATTGTCAAAATGAACATAGAGAGAGCAAATGTGTTAGAAAAAATGATAGGCCATGGCTCGATGGCCTTTTTCATCTCAGAATTGAAGGAAAGTCAAGAATATAAATCAAACATGCATCACACATAAACATGTTACCCTCATTTTCTACAAGAAGACCAGTGGAGGCCATGACCAGAAGCAAGAGGAAGTCAAGTTTCTCAAAGCAAACCCTAGCCTTTGGCAGAGGGAGGCAGAGCCCCATTCCCATCGAAATAGAGTTGCAAGTAATGTGAGAAATTAAGGCTTCAAAGGAGTTTCATGTGCCCTAATTTGAGTGTGAATTTCATCACATTGATTTACATTTTCATGTGCATGACTAATACCATTGAGTTCATAACACTTGTCATATGCCTTAGGCTTTTTTAAGAAGTATGCCTTATGAATATGTTTGCTGCCTAGGCCATATGCCTGAAGACTTCATTGGTCCCTTTTTGCCATATTGAAAGTGAGTCCAAAGCAATTTCATGATGCTTTTAGTTTGCAATTTGAGTAGAAGTCAAGCCCTAGGGGTTATTAGTTTCTTCAAACCTCTATATGCCTTAGCATTATTCACAAACACCACATTGAAGGGTATGCCTTAAAGGTCCATTTGAAGATTCACATGCCTTTAGAAATTTTTTGTAGAGCTAGATAAGTGATAAGCTTAGAGGCTTTCTTTTTTTCTTGCAAATCATTTATACTGCCCTTGATTATTTTTATGATTTTTATGGAAAAAATCAAATATTGTAATTGCAATAGACTTGGCAAAATAAGCCAAAGGCCTTGTAATAGTTTTATTTTTGCAAAAAGGTCAAATCAAGATAGGATCTATATTGAAACTGTAGATCTATTGTAAAGTTTTGTTTTAAAGCAATAAATTATAAATTGCTTTAAAATAAAAGCTATTTTAAGCAATTAAAGCAAGAGGATTCTCTTTTTGATTTTTCTGGGCGGATAGGACATATATGGACAAAATAAAGGCAGATATGGATGAGACAGGGCCTAATTTTAAAGTAGATTTGGTGGGGGCCACTTGGTAGAAGATCTTGGTAGTTTGTTTTCACATTTTGGAGGCAGTTTGGTGGGTTTTTATTAAGATTTTTGATGGATTCTAAAAATGGACTTGGAATTCTATTTTTAGGAGCTTTTTTCCAGCTTTCAGGGAGAGATTATTTTTAGAGGATTTATGTTAAGAGTTAGGCTTTCTTTTCAGTAGTTCCAGTTACAGATTTATAGGATAGAGTAGAGATCAGAGTGCAGGATATTAGAGTCTTCCTCTCTGATGCAAAGTGCACAACAGAAGCGGACAAACAATCAACAGATCAACTCATACATATCGCTTGACTTGTTATCACCAATTTACATGCACTGATTCACTATTACACTCGGTCACTGCTTCTATCAATGGTGAACTCTTTGTTCATCCTTCCAATATGCTGATATACATTGACCCTGTTGTGACTTTAACTTTCAGCAAACTCCTGTAACCTCTCACCACCAGTCTTGACTTCCATCTTTCAGTGAACTTGCATTCATTGGCCAATGCACTAATAGTCCAGCTCCTTCAGTGACGCTTACTCCATAGTCGTCGACTCACAGATCCCTTCCAATGAACCTCTGTTGTTCTTCGTTCATTGATGAGGCATTTACCATTGGCCACCTAGGGTTTGCTACGCTGATTCTCTAATGCACAGTCTACCTTCTTCAAACCCTAGCACATACAAAATGCTAGGCGAACTATTGTGCACGACCCACGAACTGGAACATTTGCACGTTGAAATAATGAAACAGACAGGAAATGAAAACAAATATATATACAATGAAGCCATTCCACTAATTTTGACAGAAATCTTATCAGTGGAATGCTTCAAATCAACATACTGCAGCAATGGAAAAATCGAAGGTAAAGAAAACTACACTATGCAATTTCGTATTTACAGAGGATGGGAAACAAAATTGACAACACAGAAATAGTTTGATTCTCCTTAACAATGCTTGATTACATTCAATCGATCTGACTACAATACTGATCATCATGCCTAATCCTATTCCTGTCTTTGGGTTTTATAGATTCACCCAAAAGAACTACAACCCTATTCCCAACGGCTGGGAGAATGATTCCAAGTGGTTGGGAGCAAAACTAACTATCTCCAAGTGGCTGGGAGAAAACCCACCATCTTATTTTAATTTGATAATTACAACCTAAGTACTTGGGGCCTACAAATCAAAATTACATGTATTGGTTGAATAGACCTTATTACAACATGATTTAAAACAAAACATGAACTTAAATGACTTGTGTTAGGTGCCCCTACACCATACTCCCGAGGTTAATAGAACTCAAGTCCCTTAAGGAACCAAGTGTAAAATATTAACCCCATGCTTGATGATGTCTTCCTCACTCATCCAGGTTGCATCCTCATCAGGTAAACCATGCCATTTGACTAGATACTACTTGTAGGTTTTATGCCTAGTCTTCTTCTGAACCTTTGTGTCCAAAAACATTCCAACTGAACTGGCTGGCTGGGTGGAAGATTAGAAATCCATTATGTATCTTCATCTTCTAGCTCTGTTGCATTGGCTCCATTGAATGGAAACAAATATGCCACATTAAAAATGGGTGATATTGCTAAACCTGGAGGAAGTTCAATTTTGTATGCATTAGGCCCAAATTTGTGTACAACCTTGCATGGACCTATCTTCTTCATAAGAAGCTTCGTTGGTTGCCCCTTTGGAAGTCTTTCCTTCTTTAGATAAGCCATCACCAAATCTCTGACCTTGTATTGTACGTCCCTCTTCCTCTAATCAGCTCTCTCTTTGTATTTCCATGTGTTCTTCTGGATAGTGTCCCTTACAACATCATGGATATCCTTCATGCTGACTGCAAAATCTTCTCCTTGTGCACTCCTTTTATCCATGTTCTAGAGATCCCTGAGCTCCAAAATTCCCCTAGGATGAATCCCATATACAACTTCAAAAGGACTCTTTCCTATGATCTGATTAACAGAGTCATTATATGCAAATTCTTCTCGTGGGATGATCATATCCCATGCTTCTCCATGTTGTTTAGTCAAACACCTCAAAAGATTACCCAATGATCTATTCACCACATCAGTTTGTCCATCTATCCAAGGGTGATATGTAGATGTGAAAGATAATTGGGTGCCCAATTTCTTCCAAAGTGTCCTCCAAAAATGACCCACAAACTTGGGATCTCTGTCAATAACTATGTTCAATGGTAAACCATGAATTCTTACTATCTCCCTAAAGAAAAGAACAACAATATGTGAAGCATCGTTAGTACATTTACATGGCACAAAATGAGACATTTTACTAAACCTGTCATTTTACTAAACATGTCAACAACTACAAATACACTGTCAAATCCCTTTTGAGTCCAGGAAAGACCCAAAACAAAATCCATACTGATGCATTCCCATGGCCTTTGAGGAATTGGAAGTGGTTAATAGAGACCTGCATTAGATGAAGCTCCTTTTGCCCTCTGACAAATATTACAAGTTTCCACAAACTTCCTGACATCAGTTTGCATCTTAGGCCAGAAGTAAAGCCTTCTCACTTGTTCCAACATCTTGTCCAATCCAAAATGACCTCCAAGACTACCGCAATGTTTCTCTTTTATGATGTTCTCCCTCATGGAACACTTAGGCACACACAGTTGGCTGCCTTTGAATAGTAGTCCTTGCTGTAACAAATATTTAGAAAAATCAGAATGATAGGAATCTAAAAATTGTGAACAAACTGCATATATCTCCTTGAAGTCCTCATCATCCTGGTACATATTCTTGAGAGAATCCACTCCCACACTTTGCAACTAGATTTCCTGTATAGTGCACACTTGTCTGCTCAAAGCATCTGCCACTTTGTTAGCTTGTCCCTTCTTATGTTTGATGGAAAAAGTATACACCTAAAGTTGTTCAACCCACTTCATATGCCTATGATTTAGCTTCTCCTACGAGTTCAGAAAACTCAAAGCATGGTTGTCAGTATAAACAATGAATTCCTTGGGCAAGAGATAATGTCTCCATTTTTTCAATGCTTGAACCATTGCATACAATTCTAGATCATATGTGGAATACTTCCTTTTAGCATCATTCATCTTTTCACTAAAGAAAGCAATAGGTCTGCCTTCCTGACTCAAGACAGCACCAATGGCAAGGTTACTAGCATCACATTCCACAGTAAACAACTTATTAAAACCAGGAAAAACCAAAATGGGTTTCTCCACTATTTTCTATTTGAGATTCTCAAAAGATTCATCAGCTACTCTATTCCAAACAAACTTACATTTCTATCCTCCTTTTATGGTATCCAGAATGGGTGCACAAACATGACTGAATCCTCTTATGAATTTCCTATAAAATGTTGCTAGCCCATGAAAACTTCTTACATCACTAACCGTTTTGGGTGCTGGCCAAGACAGAATAGCATTTACTTTCTCTGGATCCATTTTTAAACTACCCTGGGATATCACAAATCCAAGCTATGCGAGTTCTTCCTTCATGAAGATACTCTTCTCCATATTGATCATCAGTTTCTCCTCATGTAGCTTCTTCAACACCTGTTCCAAATGCTGCAAATGTTCTTCCTTTGTCTTGCTAAAAACTAGAATATCGTCAAGATAGACAACAACAAATTTGCCAATAAAATCTTTCAATACCTCATTCATTAGATGCATGAAAGTACTGGGAGCATTGGATAGACCAAATGGCATCACCAACCACTCATAAAGACCTTCATTAGTCTTAAAGGCTTTCTTCCATTCATCCCCTTGTCTAATCCTGATCTGATGGTATCTACTCTTGAGATCAATTTTAGAAAAAATACTGAGCTCCTCCCAAACAATCAATGAGGTCATGTATTCTGGGCATAGGAAACCTATATCTAATGGTGATCTTATTTATGGCTCTTGAATCAGTACATAACCTCCATTTTCCATCCTTCTTAGGAGCTAAAATTGTGGGTACAGCACATGGACTAAGACTTTTCCTCACCAAACCCTTATCCAACAGTTCTTGTACTTGTTTAGCAATCTCCTCATTCTGATTAGGTGTCATTTTATAAGCTAGCTTATTTGGCAATGTGGATCCTGGGATGAAGTCAATCTGATGACTTATGTCTCTCACAGGGGTAGTACATTGGGCATATCCTCCACCATGATACCCTTATACCTGTCTAACAATTCCTGCACTTCCTTGGGGACCTTTTCCTTGTTGTTTTTAGACGAATCAGAACTGTCTTTAGGTTTCAAAATCAGAACATACACCTAGGTTCTCTCTTCTTTTAGAGTATGGAGAAACTCTTTCCCACTTACTAACATGATGCTTAAGCCTACATTCTTGTCTACACCTTTTGGTAAAGCATCCATCTTATACTGTCTACCATTCTTAGTGATCACAAAGGAATTGGATTTACCATCATGTTGGGCTTGTCCATCATACTGCCAAGGTCTACCTAATAGTAAATGGCATGCATCCATGGGAATTATATCACACAAAAGCTTATCCCCATATTCCCCTATCTGAAATTCTACCCAAGCTTGTTCATTAACCAAGACTTGTTGCCCTTTGTTCAGCCATGACACTTTGTATGGACTCACATGTGGTAATCTTCTCAAATTCAGTTTCTCTACCATTTCTACTGAAACTAAATTTTTAGTGAAGCCAGAATCAACAATTACCTTACACCTCTTGCCAGAAACTTTACACAAAGTTTTGAATAGTGTTTTCCTCTGCGATGGTTCTTTGTTTTGTGGTACCTTCAACATCGTTCTTCTCATCATGAGACTTCTCCATCTTGTGCTGGAGCTGCACTTCCCATAGGTAAAGTCACACTTTGACAATCTTCTTCTTGAATCAGCTGGCTCCTTCTCTCTCCTCCATGAGAGCTTGAGGCTTTCTCCAGACACCTACCTGCTGTGTGCCCAATTTGGTTACAATTATAACATCTTCCCATGAAGACATCAGGACCTTTGCCTGGTCCACAAAATCTGCCTCTCCCATTGGGTCTCCTTCCTCTGAAACCCTCTCTGGAACCAGATTGTCCACTGCATTCTTTCTAACTAGACTCCCCTTGATTTTTCTAGAACTAATTTTTTCCACCAAAGCTATTTCTGCCCCTGAAATTCTTTCCACCTCTGCCTCTGTTCTGTTGTTCTCCCTTTCTTTTCAATTTCTCTTCTACTCTCAGTGCCACCTGGAAACACTTATCCATGGTTTATGTTGTCAAGATGGTAATCTCATCTTGTATACTATACTTCAGGCCATTAATATACCTGGCAACTCTTCCTTTCTCATCCTCAGCATGTCCACACATTAGAGTCAATTTATGAAATTCCTCTGTATAGGTTGATACATCCATATCCTTCTACCTGAGGCTCTGCATTTTTCTGTATATTTGCACTTTATAATCTACTGGTAGGAACTAGGCCTTGATCCTTTCTACCATCCGACTCCAGGATGAGATCATGCTCTTGCCACTCTTCACCCTTTCTCCCTGGGTGTAGTTCCACCACGTGAGTGTAGTGCCCTTCAGTTTCGTCTTTGTAAACTTAACTCTTCTATTCTCTGGTACCTCCTTGTACTTGAAGTAGTTGTTCAAAGCCTCGACCCATTCGATGACTTCTTCTACATCCATCTTTTTGTTGAACATCAAAATCTCCATTCTTGATTCAGACGATTCCTTACCAAGTGATTCTATGGCCTCCAAAAATTGTTTCTAATTTGCAAATATATTTGTCTGTCCTGGGGTTGTTTCCTCTTCGCCATCTTCTTCTTCTCCATCAGACTCCTCATCTAGTTTCTTGCCTTTTCCTAAGGTTTTCAACTCAGCTTGGAGTGCTTCCTTGACTCCAGTCTTGATCAGCTCCTCCATTTCCTTAAATTTCTTGACCACTTTGGTGGTCATTCCCTTTGGAGGCATCTCGCTAGCCCCTCATTCACTTTCTCTGTCTAACATAAACATTCACAGATAATGCCAACACTTTTGTAGACCCTTCACTAGCTCTGATACCAAAATGATGCAGAGTGCACAACAGAAGTGGACAAACAGATCAACAGATCAACTCATACATATCGCTTGACTTGTTATCACCGGTTTACATGCATCAATTCACCATTACACTCAGTCATTGCTTTTATCAATGGTGAAATCTTTGTTCATCCTTCCAATATGCTGATATACATTGACCCCGTTGTGACTTAAACTTTTGGCGGACTCCTGCAACCTCTCACCGCCAGTCTTGACTTCTACCTTTTGGTGAACTTGCATTCCTTGGCCGATGCGCCGATAGTCCAACTCCTTCAGCGAGACTTACTCCACAATCATCGACTCACAAATCCCTTCCAATGAACCTCCGTTGTTCTTCATTCACTGACGGGGCATTTACCATCGGCTACTTAGGGTTTGCTACGCTGATTCTCCAATGCACAGTCTGCCTTCTTCAAACCCTAGCACATACAAAATGCTAGGCGAACTACTGTGCACGACCCACGAACTGGAACATCTATGCTGTCGAAACAATGAAACAAACAGGAAATGAAAACAAATATATATAATGAATCCATTCCACTAATTTTGACAGAAATCTTATCAGTGGAATGCTTCAAATTGACATACTGCAGCAATGGAAAAATAGAAGGGAAAGAAAACTACACTATGCAATTTCATATTTACAGAGGATGGGAAACAAAATTGACAACACAGAAAAAGTTTGATTCTCCTTAACAATGCTTGATTACATTCAATCGACCTGACTACAATACTGATCATCATGCCTGATCCTATTCCTATCTCTAGGTTTTATAGATTCACCTAGAAGAACTACAACCCTGTTCCCAGTGGCTAGGAGAATGATTCCAAGCAGCTGGGAGAAAAACTATCTCCAAGCAACTAGGAGAAAACCCACCATCTTATTTTAATTTGACAATTACAACCTAAGTACTTGGGGCCTACAAATTGAAATTACATGCATTGGTCGAATAGACCTTATTACAACATGATTTAAAACAAAACATGAAATTAAATAACTTGTGTTAGGTGCCCTTGGACCACTCTCACACTGAGAGTATTGTATTCAGTCTTTGTACTCATTACTCCTTTAGTTATACATAACAACAAAATTTTCCTTCCTTATTTGTCTTATGATTACAGTTTTAATTTGATGTTGCATTGTGACAAATTACATGTCCTTGTTATGTCTTGAAATTGTGAGAATGATGCAAATTGCCATATAGTTCAGGTTGCATGTTTGTGTTCTGTTCGAAACTTAATGCAAAGTACTGATGAATTGTATGTCATCGATATGGTTGTGAGAACTATTATCTAGGAAACCATTTGTGAGTAAGAACTTTAGCAGTTTTAAGTTTGATGTATCACCTTATTGTTAGGATTTCATTTTAAGTTATCTCTCTATCCCTTTTCCTCCATGAGTTAGTAGTTTAGGAAATCATAAGGAGAACCAGCTCACTCTGGAGATTCCCTCTCGACATAGATCACCCACAATATGGGAGGGTTTCCATGTTTCAACAAGATAGTCAAGTTTGACTTGGCTAGTGGAGCAATCCTGATTGACAACAGTTTTTGGCACACCCGATGGGAGAAAAGCACACTATTTTCTTTGTTGTTTGGTATGCGCAACAAGGTTTTCAGCCTTTCAGAGGTAAAGGTAGTTTACTTGGCGACTCAAATCTCTAATTTTCAAGTAGATCTAGTGAACAACACATGAATAAGGCAACATACTGAAGGATTGGGTGTTTTCTTCAGTATCAACAATCTTTGGAGGTAGAATTATCAAACACCCTGGTGACTCTAAGTAAATGGCCAAACCATATCCTTTTACTGCATTTAATGAGGGCAGCTCGTTACAACTAGTCCAGTGCGATGACATTCTAGCTGTAGCCCTTAAATGACTGCCATATTTCACTGGAGAAGATCACACCATAGCTGTTGAGCACATTTAGGATGTTGCAATGATGTGTTTAGTACATAATATCACCCAAGAGAATGTAGCAATCAGACTCTTGGCTACATCGTTGAAAGGGAAAGCTTTGCGGTTGTTTTGAGGACTCATAGCAGGCTCAATCACGTCATGGAATGATCTGGGAGATGGATTGCACACGCATTTTGAGGACAAATCTGATCTTTTGTCTCTGCTGCAGCATTTGAGTACCATCAAGAGGCATCCACATGAACACATGTTCGATTTCAATTACCACTTCCAGAAAACTTGGGATAGAATCTTCTTCTATCTACCTTAGCATCATCAGAATCAGATAGACTCCCTAGAGTGATAAGGCCTTTGGGAAGCTTATTAATCTTCAATTAGACTATCTAATCACCATAAGCTTCCTCTATCTTAGACTGGAGCTAGTTGGTAAACTCACTAGATTGTTGCAAGAATAAGGCAATCTGAGCATCACTATCAAAAACTTACCAATGATCCCCATTGTCTAGAACAACTAGTTGGATGATCAATTTCACTACATTTTCATTCAACCAAAGATCTTCTGTTCGGTCAAACTAGGCCCTGATCTGTGTCATCTTGTTTGCTTCAGTATTTTGGGCTTTTGGGACTACTTGAATATTGAAAGAAACAAACCCTTCTATGAGATCCCATACTCGGTGGCAATACGACCTCATCTTTCATTTTTTGCATCCGCTATCCCTCAGACTTGATTGATCACCAATTCTAAATCTCTAAATACTCTTAATTGCTTGATTCCCATTTTGTCAGCCAAAATTAGGCCATGGACTAGAGCCTCATACTCCACATCATTATTTGTACAACTGAACTAGAACCGGAAGGCTCTAAGAATCTTTTCATCTTCTGGTGACACAAGACATAGTCTGGACCTTTAACCATTCCTGCACTTAGCACCATCAAAATGTAGGGTCCACAGGGTAGAATCTTTTTTTGTAGTTTGCTTCACCTTTTCGGGTGCCTTAATGATTTCTGGGGTCACAAAATCCTCTTTGATGATCAGATATGTCCCCAAACCAGCGGAATCATAATTCCCAAAGGGATCATCCTGCATGGCTTCTAGTAGAAGCACTTCTTCCTCTTCACTCTTGTTGTTAAGCACACCTTCTCCATCAAGCATCTCCATATCAAGCCTCTTATCCTAGGTAACCACCATGTGTGTTGTTTCAAAATTAGCCATTACTTATTTTGTAATGTGCTCATTATGTAATGGCTCTGATAACACCTTCATCTTAGAACCATATTTGGTCCTTAGAATCAAATGTGACCAATCTATGAAAATATATCCTCCAATCTTAGCAATAAAATCTCTTAACAAACAAACTTTGAAGACAAGTGGAATGTCTATCACAAAAATGTCTTGCAACACAGTGATGTTTGGGCATGCGTACAACATAAGAGGAAGTTCCTTGAGGAATCCCACTATTTGCACCTTCTTTCCATCCAATTGTATCACTCCCTTCTCCATAGGCTCATATTTTAATTCGAGAGCATTTGCTATTTGCTTAGGCATTACAGTGGCGCTTACACCTTAGCCTATCATGAAAATGTGCAATAGCTTTTTCCCTACTATCAGAGTTAAGTAGAATGGGGTAGGTTTGACCTTACCTAGGTCATCCCACAATACTGGGTTACACTTTTTGGCCAAACTTGACATTGAAATCAATATTGTGAACTAAATCTTCACTTTCTGACACCTATAGCCGCTAAACCATTAGGAATTCAAAGATGATATGAACTAGTGATTTGTGAGATTTTATTTGTTTGTAGATTTTTTAAAGTGATGTGTATTCTGTAGCACATAACTTTTTTTCTACAAAGGATAAAATTTTAATTCTTTTGAATTTAGATTGGTAACATCGATATATAGGGCATGCATTTGGTTTCATAATGTTTTGTTGATTTTTTTAAATTAAATTTTGAAGTCAAACCAATTATAATTTAGACATAGGCGTATTCTAAAAAACATAACTTTTTCTATATGTATCAAAATTTAATTTTTCTTTTTTTGTTGAAACAAAGATACCAATACCTAGGGCATAGATATTTTTCAAAAAAAAATCACTAATTTACAAATTTTCCATGTGTGTAGATCAAAGAACTTGATATTCGGTGAAAAACCTACATTCACAAGAAATAAAAAATAATTATAATAATCAAATTAAATATATTTAAAATTATACTTTTTGGGAAGCTTATAATAAGGACTACATACTTACAAAACATAAGTTTTAAATGAATTCATTTGATCCCCCAAAAGGTAAATCAAAAGTGGTTTTTTATCAGCATTTTGATAGGTGTAGAGGAGACTCCATTATAGGTATGGTTTAAAACTAGCGAGGTTCTATCCAAGGGGGTTTGAATTGAAGGGGGTTTGATCAAACCAGGTATTCAATTAAAATCCTTTAAATGGAACCTTTCAAGGCTTAAATCATTATATTTTCTAAAACTATGTGATTTCAGCAAAAATCAAGATGTCCTAGAAAGTGTAACCCATTATTGTAGTAGCACCCACCTCCTTCTACCTTTGAAACCACCAGAGAAGATGTATAGGATCTTGTTGAAGGGTCTTTTCTTCACTCACTCTCTTACTTCTACCAACATCTCTTGAACTTGGCATAGCTACTATTGCTTTTTGCTCATTGAATGTGTCTTGCAACAGAGTCTTTTGTTCTGGGATTGAAAAAATATCCCATAATGAAACATTGGCTTGAGAGCTCTTTTCATCTTCTCTACCACATTTAGCAAGCTTGGCATTTGCAATCTCTGGGGAAATCCAGAGTATTCTTCTCTTTCAACTAATTGAGTCACAATACCACTATTCGGCACCACTCCGGTCATCTCTTGCCTCTATATTGGTGGATGAGTAGTTTGAATCACTGGATTCTTCTTGAAAGTGACTTCAGGATGTAGCGTGTTCACTAGGGCTTCAACAACTCTCCTTTTATAATGGGTATAGTTATCAAATTGTACCTGAGGAGTCTTTGAAGTAGAAGCCTCATTTGCAAAGACTACCTCATCTTCTTCTACCCATGAGAAAAGTGCATGCTTTGGAGTAAATTTGACCTCTTGCTCGATGGACATTCCTTGCATCTGGGCCACCAAAACAACATTATGCATACTAGGTGATTGGTATTGATATTGACCTTGTTGAGCTTCTACTTGTGTCGCTTGTCTTCTCTACTTTGCCACCTTCTGTTGCAGACTCTCTCGGGTGAAATCTTTAGGCATATGAGCATTGTTGTAGGGAAAAAACCACACATTTGGTTCTTCTATCAAATTGTTCTAGCCTATGACCAACTCTCAATAAGGATTGGGTGCCACAGCTTGCAAGGGTGTTGGAACTACGACAATTTGATTTGATGGTTGCGACGGACCCAACCTTTAGTTCCCTTGATAGTGATTAAACTAGTAAGGCGGATTGTTTCCTTGGAAACCTTGGTAAAGGGGGTCTCTAGTAGTTGGTATGTTGCCTTTTGAGATTTATAATCTCATTTGAAAAACATCACGAGATATTTTTCATGTCTTCATTTTAGATGCCTGAAGTGTAGGTGCTGGGAGTGGTGAGATTTGAGATGTTGCGTAAATGTACATGGGAGGGTTAAGTTGTGGCAGACTAGGCAATTCTACTTGGGTAGGAATGGATAGCTCTGGAAACACAGGTAGGAGAGGCCTTGGAGTGAGTTTCACGGTGTCTATCAGATTGTTCTTGGCCCTTATAGCTATGTCATATGTAGCAGGAAGAGTCTGTCCTCCCAATGATTGACTCATGGCAGCTATGTCAAAATTAAAATCCTTTATATAGAAAATGATTGCCATACCTTCTGGGGGGATGCTATCGGGATCCTATGCCACGTCTTCTAAATCTTGTATTGAAATCTTCAATAGCTTCTTGCAGAGCCCTCCTAATAGTAATCAATTATTGCAATAATGAGGATCTATCTCCTTTCTGTTAGGGTTAGCCAAAAGAAGATATCAATTAAATGCAAATAAAGATTAAACAAAGGAATGAAAAATACACCAAAATAATAACAGTGAGAGACAAGTTTTAATGTGGTTCACCCAAACTTGGGCTACATCCACCAACAGAGAGTCCAATATTTTTATCCAGTAAATCAAATCGATTACAACCAGCAATCCTTGCAACTCAATACCATTACAAATTGCTACAATACATCCACAGAAGCCCTAACCCTTAGCCGCTTTTATCAAGCCTTGTGCTGATTACAAAAATAGGGTTTTTATGTCGGCCAATAGAAAAATACCTCCCAATGCCTTAATAAAATAATAAAAAAATGTTTGAGGTTTCGGGAGCATTGCCCTCAAGCCCTCGTGGGGTTTCTGTCCCTCGACCCCACCCTGTATCATGATAGGGAGCACGCTAGGGGCGCTACCCCTTGACCCCCTTTGACCCCGTTAAATAATTTGGGGGGAAACCACGCTGGTAAAAGTGGGGTAAATTTAATCTCCGAGTCTGCTTAGGCTCCATATAACAACACTTTCTCATTGAATCTACTGAAGAACAAGTTTGTCAGCTGATCCCAGGTGTTCATCAAAATTGACCAAAGAGATTGATACCAATCTAAAGCTTTTCCTTTAGATGATACCGCAAGAAAGCATAGGGCCACACTCTGGTCTGTCACATAGTGCACTATGCAAACATCTACCACATCTTGCAGATGTTCTACTGGGGTCTTGAAATATTCTCCTGTGAACTTCAAGAGCACCTTCGAAGCATTTGTTGGGATAGAACCCCAGGTATTTGGAGGCATTGTCTAGAGGAATCAATGGGTTGCCATTGTTCCAATTAACAAAATTCCTTGGGGGTGCTAGCTAAGCCATTTGTTCCTCTGATGTGCCTGCTGTAGTTCTCCTATGAGCGACAATTACTTATAGCGAAACTAAAAGTCCCAGGTTATTTGTTGAATGACTCCTTGTTATAGGCCCTTGGTGCATCTAATCAAGTCTCCAATCTGGTGACTAAAGTGGTCTCACTGGGTGTGCCAAAAACTGTTGATAGTAAAATTTGCATCAATCTACACAATAATGGGAAATTTCAAAATCTGGGACTTTCTTTTGAGATGACCTCTAGACTTTATAGAAGCTAGCTCTTCTATGATTCCTTAATTGTTTGGGAAAAGGGAGAAGAATGTTGAATCTAAAATAATGTGAATTGGAAACTACACTAAGGCAATGTGCTAGAATGGATTCAGATTATAATGAAGGAAAAGACTCACTATTTTCGGTTACTGATAACAACAAAATGAATCATAACTATTCCAAGAGCATAAATGCATGATTTCATAAAAGATTATAGATCATTACCAACAACGAATCAAATAAGCCACAATATTACAAATGCAACAGATAAGAGACTCATGAATTAGCATATAACGTTATTTCTCTTCATTGGTGAAAGGAGAACAAAGCATACAAGTCCAAAATTATGCACAAATACACAACATTCAAATCCTTTAGGAGAAAACACCCGTGAAGGCTTAAATCTATTACTGTTGTATTGAATAAATTTTCCAATCCTGAAACAAGCTACAGATCTTGCTCTTATACAAACTACTAAGCAAAGATCGCAAAGAAAACTAGAAACTAACTAAAACAAAAGCATAGTAAAACTGAGAGCTATAGCTTGAACTGCCTCTCAAGAGAGACTCATTAATCCGCATGGCTTCTGTGATTCTGCATGAAGAAGAAACTGGTACATGGATAGGCTCAACCAATGGCGCAACAGAAAGGAGTTGTTAGGAAACTTTCTCTTCAAAGGAGAGTGGTGGTGCCATGTGTTGGTCTCCAGACTTTATTTATCAGGTCCCACCAGAAACTCCCAAAAACTTGACACGTCTTGAAACAAAATTGGGGCCCACTAGAAACTGTATGTCACTCCCAAGTCCAAACTAAAATAATGTGCAAAGGTGCCACATGTCTCTCATCAGTCAATGGCACAACAAAAAGGAACTATCAGGACTGAAACCCTTTAAAGATGTGCGGTGGTAGCGCATGGAATCCACTAACCTCTGCTTGGCCAATGATACAAAAAGAAACTGTACTGATGTTGTCAGTCACAAACGATGCAAAGGGTCACCTGTGGAATGCCTCAACCAATGGCGTAGTAAAAAGAAGATATCAAAACCCTTATCGCTCTAGGATGTGCCAAGGAACTCAAAAGAAACTTTATTGAATCTTTCAGAAACATATACAAGCCACGACTCTTTTCAATTATTTGACTATTGTTTCTATTGATGCCTCTTCCTCCCAGAAATAAAAATGAGTCTTACCATGAACCAAACATGTATTCAAAATATAGAGTTTTTACTCTAAAATCTCTTTGTATGGAGGGGGTGCATGTCTTGGCTAACTACAATAAACAATTCCTATAACTGATTTTTCTATGTTGGAGGAGGGGTCAGCAAAATAAGAGACTTTGGTGTTAAGTACATGGTGGAGATAGGATCCATAGATAGTTCTTGCCTCAATGTCATCGTGGTTAGGGAGAGCATTTGTGTAAATTTAAAGACCTTGGTTTGTGGGGAAGTTATCTCCCAAGGCCTCATGCTAAGACACCATGTTGTAATATCCCTGCCCTACTATCTATAGAGCTCTTGGGTGGCAAAGTGCTTCAAAGTCAAAATCTTTCCCAAATACCAAATCTTTAAAGGGCCTATAGATAGTAGGCTCTACAAGTGCCAAAGTCATGTCCCATGCCAAAACCAAAACTAGTTTTCATCCTTCCATCTCAAAGGAGGCTTGTTGGGATCTTGCTCAAAATGTTCCCTCTTTATCTGAGGCATAAGTCTCTCATTTTGCTCATATGTTAAATTGATGGGTTGAGTTAGAATAGATTGGGAATAAAGTTGTAGAAAGTGATTTCTCACCTTTCTCAAGGGTAGTCATGGGTTGTTGCTTATTCTCAATGCCAAAAATACTAGCTTGATGATTAGATGTCTTGGAATTGGTTACTCCACCTCCAATCACACCATATTGAATTTTTTGTGGGACACCCCTAGGCCTTATACCAAATTGAATGTTGACTTTAGGTGGTGAAGGCTATACCATCTTGCTCTTTTGAGCATTCTTGCAAAGTTCATATTGAATGCTAGGAAGCAATTTCTAAACAAACATGTTCATGAGAACTCCCTCTTTTTGATAAAGGGAGCATTGATGCAATTATTTCCTGTTTAGGGGACAATTGGATTTGTTAATGTTTTAGAGTCTTGATGTTTAAATCTGCCTTTCCACTTAACATTCAAGGATCTAGGGTCGAGTGGCAAGCACTATCATACCCTAGGTCGCTGTGAGATGTAGGGAAACTTGGATCAGGGAATTTAATTATCAATTTTCCTTCTCTTATGCTCAATCGACCATTAAAACCCTAATTATGCAAATACGGCAACAAATTGACAAATAATGGAAAAAGCTCTTGCAGATAGGAGTAAAACACCAAATCACAAAGTACCTATTTCAGGGTTTCAAAGAGGAACGGTCGGGGACACTGGAGTAGGTGTCCAAGTCCAAGGTACCAGTTTCTTCACAGGATCCGAACCTCCTTCCAACACTGATTAGCCCTGTAACTTCTATTTTTGGAAACTCATCTACGAAGGACACTAGAACGAGCGCCCAAGTCATGGAAATGCTCCGGTGTCTTGCTTTTCTTCAGATCCTGAATCCTTGATGCCTGCTAATCCTTCCTGCAACTTCACTTTTCCCAAATGCGACACCTGTAATCTGCAATCACAAGACTTGGTTTGGGGGTTGTGGTGTTTAGAGGTTTGCCTCAGTCAAGCCCCGGAGGACACTTAAGTCTCTGAACACCATTGTCAAATAAAAAGTGCATGCCCTTGTGAGGCAGAGGCAAAAACCAAAGAAATCAATGATGAAAACACAATATTATGTTACCTTGTAGTGAAGCTCTCATGGGAGGAAGATGCTCTTTATTCCATGAGGAAATTGATGCTCAAATCTGCAAATATCAACACACAAAACACATAAGTCTGCTCTTGCAACACAATGAAAGCCTTAAATCACCTTGAGAACACAATAGCTTGCTAGTAATCATCTAGTTTACAAATGAATGCTTAAACATGGTTTTATATGAAACTACAAGCACTCCCACCAAGATTTTTGTAATTCAAACTTACCATTTCAGTGAAGGACCCAACTAACGGTCATAAACCGACACCTAGAAATTAGGGCTGCCCCAAAATAGGGTAGGACTAGGGCGTGAGCACCCAAGTCCTCCCCCCTACTTTGGGAAGGGTACAACTCAAGGGGTCCTCCTAGGTCCCATTTGCCATGACACCTAGGTCTCATTCCATCGGGATGCCAAAATATGAACTAAGATGTCCTAAATGAATGCTAAAGACTTGGGAGCTAAACCTTATGAGGGAAAAGCCCCCAAGGGGACATTTTTTGACGTTACATTTAGCCCCCACTTTAATGTATGTATAATCACAAGGCCAATACATGCATTAAAGTAAGGTCACAAACACAACAAACATGCCAAGCACGGAGAAGACACACCAATCACATAGAAGATAGAAACAGGCATGCAAAACACAAAGAAGACGGTTACAGTCACGCAGAACATGGAGAATACAATCAATACATAGAAGACACATTAATGCATGGAAGACAAAAATGATATCTTTTCTTTTTGTTTTTCTTATATATATGAAATGCAAATGCAAGTACTAAAAAGTAAACAAACCTCCCATAATATAGGATGCACTACCCTAGGGCACAAGTCTCTGTATATATGGGGAAACACACACGCAAGACACACAAAACCTCCCAAAATGTAGGAAGCACTACCTGAGTGTGCTGGTCTCTACATATTGGGCAACAAACACGCCACACAAAACAAGCACGCCAAAACTCACACACTTGAAGACACAAAGAAAACATGGCAGACAAGCAATGGAGTGTACCTATTTCTAGGTCCAACACCATCTTAGGCACATTACGGGAACACACCGATGATTGCACTTCGCCACAACAATCACTGAAAACATGCTTAAGGGTTTAGTCACAGAACCACTCCTCGCCTTCGTAGAGGACTTTTGAAAATGACAGGATGATGCAATCTGCTCTGAGAAATACACCATCCCTGCCTCCGTAGAGGGCTTAAGATAAAAAGGATATATGTGATATCCCGCCTTCACAGAGGGCTTATATGATTGATTGATTGATTGATTGATTGATTACAAACAAGCTTAGGATGCATGATGCACTACTCTGGGGCGCAAGTCTTTGCATCTGAGGTCAAACACATTGCTAACATCTATAACAGACAACTTACCTTATATATGCCCCCACCTTAAGGTCGTTGATATAAGTTATCGATATCAAGCACATGAAGGTAGGAAGAAAGCACACAAGGGAACATCGACTTTTGCAAAGTCCATGCTCCCTGGAGGTGACATATATTTTACGATTGCCAAATATTCCCACAAACACATCCCTGCAAGAAACATGTTAGTTTTTACAAGATCATGATAAACAACATAAATGCATATGATTAACCACACAAAGAACCAAGGTTATATAACAAATTCAGAGTTCAAGGATAACCGTGGGGCTATATCATGAAGCTCTCCAAGTCGAGTACCGCCAAGGCCAGATTCAAAGACGAACAAAGGTGCATAGAGTAGCAGTATTGTTAAGGTTTGTAAATGCAACAGAAACATCATCAAATTCACTATGCGGGAAGCACGAGTGCTTCCACTAGCCAAGCGTCAGATAAAATATACAACCCCATCGTCATATTAGGAACTAAGTCCATTTTTTTTATTGCTCTTGAAAGGGACACTAGGTCCACTTCAATATAAATGTTTGTCATCATCCGCCCGCTAGATAGAAACACTAGAGGAAGGGAAACAATAAATAAGAGAGGAGAAATAAGTGTCTTAGGGACAGTCATGTAGGAGGGTGCCTCCAAGTCACCAACCACGATGCTATGTCCGTAAGACACAACACACAACAATGAAATTAGAGAGAGAGGCAATATAGAAGAATGATGATACAAATAGAAGGTCACAACAAAGGCAGTCTCCTAGTATCCCGGACCTTATGGTAGAATCAGGGGTCATCCCAAGAGGCCTAAACAACATATAACACATCACGGGGGAAGCACATCACGAGAGAGGTAAAGGGTTAGAGATACTTACCTACAAGGTCTTCATATTATATCTTGGAGCTCGCGAACCTCTTGGAGAGGTATTCGATCATATTTAATGCAAAATTTAAGTGGTTCTTATGAAAATTTTGTTTATTATCATATGATGCTCATTCCTTAAATCCTTGTTTAAATGAGACTTTTTATTGCTTATGAGGGGGAGAACCACTATTATTTCTGACTATTGATTATCGTCTTGCTCTTTTCTAATTTTTAGCGAGTTTTCTTTGTTGAATCTTTCTAGAATAGGAATGGGAATCATCTTGTACCATCTTACTCATCTGTATCGGTTGTTGTTCTTGCTTTTCTGATGCATTTTAATTATCTCCCGATCCATATAAGGATAATGGAGGAGGAACCTCAGCATAAATTCCATTTCTTCATGGACAAGGTGGACTATCCACTTGTTTCTCATCCACTTAATCATTTTGACGATACTATCATAGTCCAAGTAATCATCCTCGTCTACTTCCATTAAACCTTGTTCCACCATATTGTTTTCAGTATGTTTAGGGAAAGGATTAGCGAAGATTTGTAAATTCTGATTCGACAGAGCAACTGACTTATTTCCATTATTATTCACATCCGATACCTGGATGACATTTGAATCAATAAGGTCTTGTATCTCATGTTTAAGACGCATACATCGTTCAGTGTCATGTCCTTGTGTCTGATGATAATGACAAAAGGCATTAGCATCGAAGTAAGGTCCTTGTTTACTAGGATCAATAGACTTGATCAGGGGAATCTTTAGAATGTTATTACTCACAGCTTGGTTCATAATAAAATGATAGGACTCAGATATCGGAGTAAACTTTCTTGGTTGATATGATGTTTTCTTTGGATTATTTATAGTAGACACATTCGTATTTGGTCCATTGATCTTGATGAAACTCCTATTATTGTTTCTTTTTAAATGGTTTTGTGATGATCCACCCATGGATTGACCAACTTGAGCTAATGAGTTTTGGTTTTCATGCTAACTAGATGAAAGTTGATAATCACGAAGAGCGGTGCATAAATGCTGAAAGGAGTTATATTTCATCAAGAGAATCTTATCACGAATATTAAGTTGTAGATTTGTAATGAATATCTTTTGAATATCCTCATCTTTCATATGATATTGAATTTGTGCATAAAGTCCTTGATATCAACTAATGAATTTAGTCAGCTTTTCTTTGGGACCTTGTTTGCATTGAACCAAGTCAATAAAAGTGACTTGGGGTTTGATGTTTGCTTGAAAATGTTGTAAAAATTGATCAATAAACTGTGAAAAGGAGTGTATTGAATTTGGAGGCAAAGAGAAAAATATTCTAAAGCGGTATCTTTGAGAGATCGCAGGAAAAGTTTTGCTAACAAATCCTCTTCAAAATAAAAATCACTACACATAGCTGTAAATGCTGCCACATGAATATTAGGATCACCTTTTCCACCATATTTTTCAAAGCAGGGAGTCTCAAACCTCTCAGGCATAGGGGTTCTCAAAATTGCATAGGATAACAGATTACAAGCATGATATGTTGGTAGACTAGGCTGCAAAAATTTGTTACCTTTTGTTGTAAAGCAATCATGCCCCGTAAAAGTTGGTTTAGGATGGCATCATTTGGAGATGTAGTTTGTTGTAAGAAATTGGAAACAAAGTGAGGAGGTGAATGAGCTTGAGATACGATAGGTGGAGGTTGAGGATATGTTAACGGTAGTTGGCCATAATGATAGGTGGAAGACGGTTGTGAGTAGGTAATAGGTGGCTGGAAATGAGTGGAATAGATAGGAGGTTGAGAACAAGTATTCATAGAAGAGGTCCCTTTAGGAACCAAATTTTGATAATTAAATCCCACAACTTTGTAATTAGTGCCATTAGATATTCCAATATCAGTGGTAGCATTACTACAAGCGTTCGCATTAGTTGTTAAGATCGTTGACATAAAAGTGGATATTCCTATAGTCGGTATAGGTGCCGAAACTTGAGTATGAGATGGTGATAGAGTGTTATTTATCGTTTGCTCACATTTGGTCACTGACATGATATTGGTTTGTACAATATATGCTAGACCACAAATTGCATTAACACCATCTTGTCCTTCTTTTATCAATTCTCTTATGTTATGAATTATAGGGACAACTTCTTTAGCTATTCTCTCATTTTCCATAAATGCTTGAAATTTAGCTAGCTCTTTATCCAATTTTTCTATTTGCTCATTAGATACATATCCTGTTGCCGCAATAGTGTCATCAACATCATGAAAAGTTTGTTCTTATATTGTGGTTGGAGGATGTATAATATCTTACACAATTTGAGCTTCTCCCTTTATAAAGAAGGTGTCCAAAGAACCAACTTCTTCAAGAGCACTAGATCCCATTAATCTTTTACTTCTTTTCAAAGGGATATTGTTTTTAGGACAGCGTGTCATAAATCTTATACCAAAGCATACAATGCACAAACTAAGAGAACAAATCCTAGGAGAAGGATATGATTGACGACCAAAATGATTGGTTTTTTGTACTCTTTTAATGCAAATGAATGAACCAAAGGGTGTTGTAAGGATTTTGATCAAGGAAAGCAAGTTATATGTCTGATATTAGTCCAAAACAAAAAAAGTATCTTTCTCAACAGACTCTTGACGCAATTTTAAATTAATGCCAAGTCGAAATATTGTGAAAATATGTCAAAATAGGCACTTTTTCACCAAAATTTAATGCAAGACAACATATCAAAGGGTTTTGAGGAAAATGATGATGGGAAACAAATAATATCAGTAGTAACAGCCACTTGGTGCCAAAATACCCAACAAAACACACTTTTAGTGCCACTTAAGGTCAAACCCTAGTGAAAATATAGCAAAAATAAGCAATTTTTCATAGTTTTTCAACTCCAAGACCTAGCAAAAGGGGTGTTGTAATAATTTCAAGATGTACAAAAAATAATATCAATAATATAAATCACCTCAATCCATAAAATTTGTCACAACATGTTTGGAGTGCAAACTAGGTCAAACCCTAGGGCAAAAATAGCCAAAATGTGTAGTTTTTCACCGAATTTTCACTACAAGAGCCTGATAAAAGAGTGTTGTGAATCTTTTTAGGAGGGGAAGAAAATTATTACCCTAATAAAAACAAATTAATGCAAAAATACTCTTCACAACATGCCTATGGTGCAATTTTATAGAGTTCGATTAGGCCAAATTTAGTGAAAATCATTGTTTTTGAAGCCCTAGGTTTGAGATCGTGACACAAAATGCTATGTGAATGATTTGAAGTCTGATTTATGATGAAAATGACTTACTCTTTGATCTAAAAATAATTTTTAATCCTTAACATGCAAAATGCCCATGCAAATTAAATGAAAATGCATCAAAATTGCTAGTTTTTGTTGAAATTTTCTATGCAAAATTGCAAATATTTTAAATCTAAATGCAAATTTACACTAAAATGTAAGACTATAGCCAAATGTTAATTTGAATTAGATTCTAAAATCAGTAGAAAATTTTGAGAAAAGATTTTGCCTACTATCCCTAGATTTTGGAATTACTAGGTTATATAAAATTGTCAAAATTTCCAAAAAAAACCTAGCAAATTAATAATGAAAATGCAATGCAAATTTCTGAATTTTTAGATTTTTCTATAGTTTATATCAGATCTGATGCTAAAATAATGAATTAGGAAAATTTAGGAAGAATTGATGTAATTTAGTAAGCCAAACAATGCAATTTTTTTGTATTTTCCAAAAAATTTAATTTTTTTGAATTTTTCTCAATGCAATAAAATGATTGACTATATGAATGAATGAAATCAATCCAAATCTGAAGACACACACTCAGCAAGTTGCAATTTAAGTCCAAAAACATGGGTTCTCCAAAATGTTTTGGGGAAAATTGGATTTGTTAATGTTTTAGAGTCTTGATGTTTAAATCTGCCTTTCCACTTAACATTCAAGGATCTAGGGTCGAGTGGCGAGAACTATCATACCCTAGGTCACTGTGAGATGTAGGGAAACTTGGATTAGGGAATTTAATTATCAATTTTCCTTCTCCTATGCTCAATTGACCATTAAAACCTTAATTATGCAAATACGGCAACAAATTGATGAATAACAGAAAAAGCTCTTGCAGACAGGAGTAAAATACCAAATCACAGAGTACCTATTTTTGGGGTTCTAAAGTGGAATAGTCGAGGACACTGGAGTGGGTGCCCAAGTCCAAGGTACTAGTTTCTTCGCAGGATCCAAACCTCCTTCCGACACTGACGAGCGGGTTGTAACTTCTATTTTCAGAAACTCATATGCAGAGGACACTAGAGTGAGCACCCAAGTCCTGGAAATGTTCTGGTGTCCTACTTTTCTTTAGATCCTGAATCCTTGATGCTTGCTAATCCTTCCTACAACTTCACTTTTCCCAAATGCGACACCTGTAACCTGCAATCACAAGACTTGGTTTGGGGTTGTGGTGTTTAGAGGCTTACCTCAGTCAAGCCCTGGAAGAGACTTAAGTCTGAGCCAAACACTTTTGTCAAATAAAGAGTGTATACCCTTGTGAGGCAAAGGTACAAACCAAAGACATCAATGATGAAAACACAATATTATGTCACCTTGTAGTGAAGCTCTCATGGGAGGAAGATGCTCTTCATTCCATGAGGAAATTGATGATCAAATCTACAAATATCAACACACAAAAAACACAAGTCTGCTCTTGCAACATAATGAAAGTCTTGAATCACCTTAAGAACACAATAGCTTGCTAGTAATCGTCTAGTTTACAAATGAATGCTTAAACATGCTTTTATATGCAACTACAAGCACTCCCACCAAGATTTTTGTAATTCAAACTTACCGTGTCGGCAAAGGACTCAACTAACAGTCATAAACCAACACCCAGAAATTAGGGCTACCCCAAAATAGAGTAGGACTAGGGCGTGAGTGCCCAAGTCCTCCCCCCTATTTTGGGTAGGGTACAGCTCAAGGGGTCCTCTTAGGTCCCATTTACCATGACACCTAGGTCTCATTCCATCGGGATGCCAAAATATGAACTAAGATGTCATAAATGCATGCTAAAGACCTGGGAACTAAACCTTATAAGGGAAAATCCCCCAAGGGGATATTTTTTGACGTTACATTTCCATCTCTAACCATAATTAGTTATAGATTTGGCAACAATAAGAAGGTGTTGTTTTTATCCTAAAAGTTTCTACAAGGCTCAAATAGTACACTAGATTTGAATTTAGCCATGAAGTGGTGCATGAATTGGTCAAGTCCATAGATAGATTCACTAGGCAAGCCAAGGTACCAATCAAGTGCATAATCGATGAATATCACAGAGAATAGTTTAGTGATAACTTGATCTTTGACAAGCCAATCTAGACCATGAATCATTTGATGTGTTCATCAGGATCTCCGATTCCATCATATGTGATTGTAGGCACATGAGGCCTAATATCCATGTTGGCAATGTATGAGACAAGAGGTTCGTTCTACCATGTCTACATTGTTGGATTTCAGAATTATCAAAGATGGACTAGTCCTAGGTGGTGGTACTGGTATCCCTTAGAAAGGTACATGAAGGGTTTGATTGATTAGTTCTATAGTCATGCCTCTTGAGTGAGTTGGTCCATGTTTTGCATCATCTATTCCATAGTGGTGTCTAAGGTCGAGGGAGTACTAATCACAATGCTATACCCCACACTAATATGTAATATTCCTTGCTATTTCAGACCTTATTTTGCTGATTTGAACCTCAAGGAATATTGTCAAACACTTCTGATGTAAACCCAATGCTTGCTGGTCTGTGTTTTCAGTCTGATATTTTTGCTAGATAATGATAGCTGAATATTCTAAATGCTTATAAATCTAAACTATAATGTCTAAGCATTAATCTAAATACATATATGACTTCTCTTTTGATATTTTTGATGCATATACATGAAAATTAGACATGAAATGCACACCTACAGCCAATTGACATTTTGTCAAACACTCGGCATGCATACTATTATGCTAATCATGATGGATATTAATATGCACATTACATCAAATAAATGGCCTGTCTAATACAATGCTGATATGAATGGCCAAGATTCTTGGCTCTACAATTTTATGCAACTCCTAAAATGACAACTATGAAACAATGCTGATATAAAGATGCTAACTCATGAAAGAACTTGGAAATGTAAGTTGCTGTGAATCGATGATGAAGATGAAGGAATGGCAGCCTCAAAACAGCTCATAAACATCCCTCTCAAGCCCCAATCGTGCCTCTCAAGTGTAGTACCCAGCCTTCTCATCAACCAAGGAAAGGAGTCCCTTCCAAAGCCAAATTGAAACCCTCTCCTAGCTGCCCCGTACTGTAGCGTTACTGTTCACGGCACTGTAGCGTACTGTAGCAAAACACTGTAGCGCGCACTGTAGCAAATCACTGTAGCGCGCACTGTAGCGTCACTGTAGCGCTACTGTAGCAAATCACTGTAGCAAAAACACTGTAGCGTACTGTAGCAAAACACTGTAGCAGCCAATAGGAAAACTTCTGATATGCAAAATTGATACCTCCAAACCCCTGTTAACACTGCAGATTTAAGCACAAATGAAAGGACTGAAGTATCCCTTCCAATTTGCAACCCTTCGGAGGATATTTCACCACCTCAGTTATGCTAATCTATGGGAGTTTCCGTTCCCAAAGACCAAATATACAGAAACCCTTGGCTCCACAAAACTCATCAAATGTAAATGTCAATAATCGGATGCCTGGAAGCTTACCTTGCCCCTTCCTTTATACTTTTTTAATCACACTTTCAAGAGGCTTCTAGAAAAATCTTATTATTTTATTTTAGTGACTTTAATGATCTAATGTGTATTAAATTAATTAAATATAAGGTTACCTTTTGATTTCAAATTAAGTAATAACCTTATAAAATAATTAATTTAATAATATCTCCCTTATTTCGTCAATTAGCCTTCGGGAGTTAAAGGCTAAATTACTCATCATGAAAATCACCTAGGAAGGGGACATTACAGTCTGCCCCTCCTGAAATTGCTTGTCCCCAAGCAATCTCAACTCTGGATGCTGAAGTATCTCCTCACCTTCCCAAGTGGCATTCTCAACCGGTAAATCCCTCCATTTGATCAAATACTCTCTAATGACCCGTCTCCGTAACTGCCTCTCCCTAACATCCAAAACAGCCTCAGGCACCAGAATCAACTTCCCCTCATCATCCAAGGGTGGTAAGGTAGCAGAAGGAACCACGCGATGACCTAATGCCTTCTTGAGGCGTGACACATGGAAAACATTGTGTACTCTGCTATCTGCCGGTAATTCTAACTCATAAGCCACATCACCAACTCGTCGGATAATCCTGAAAGGGCCATAATAACGCGGCTTGAGCTTCTCTGCACCACTCTTCTTGAGAGTGGATTGTCGATAGGGCTGTAACATCAAATACACCATATCCCCAATCTCAAAGGACCGCTCAACTCTCTTCTGATTAGCATACTGTTTCTGCTGATTCTGTGCCTTTTGGATATTTTCTCGAAGAGCTCTCATAATATCCTGGTTCTCCTGTAACATATCTCCTGCACTAGGCACTCTACTGTCACTCATCAACAAGTCAAGGAAGCTGGGTGCTTCATAACCATACAAGGCCATAAATGGTGTCATCTAAATCGAGAGATGGTAAGTGGTATTGTAACAGTACTCACAAAGGTATATCCACTTAACCCAACCCTTCTGTTGCCCTGCAATGTAATTCCTGAGATATCCTTCTACCCACTTATTCACAATTTCTATCTGGCCATCCGTCTGTGGGTGGTAGCTGGTACTTGGGGTAAGCTCTGTCCCACATAGTCTAAATAACTCCTGCCAAAAATGACTCAAGAACCGACTATCCCTGTCACTAACAATGCTCCGAAGTAACCCATGCAACCTGAAAATCTCACGGAAGAAGAGTTCTGCTACCTGTGCAGCTGAGTATGTAGTTGTGATTGGAAAGAAATGAGCATATTTTGTTAATCGATCAACAACCACATAGATACAATCTCGTCCCTGGGTTTTCAGCAAACCGGTAATAAAATCCATGGATAAACACTCCCACTTCCTATCAGGAATCGGAAGTGGCTGAAGTAAACCTGCAGGGTATGTATGTTCCTGTTTATTCTACTGGCAAATAAGACACTCTCTGACATATCGAAGAACATCTGTTTTGAGCCCTTTCCAAGTAAAGCGCTCTCGAACCTGTCTATAAGTCTTGAAGTACCCCGGGTGCCCTGCCATAGGTGTATCATGAAAATACCTCATCACTGTGTTCTTCATTTCTGATCCTGGGGTTAAGAATATCCTACCTTTGTAAATGATAAGATCATTTACAACTGAGTACCTGTCATCCTGAACTGTCCCCTCAATTATGCTAGAAGCCCATGAGTCTTTGGCATACTCTGCGACAATCAAGTGTCTCCAATCCTC
Organism: Cunninghamia lanceolata; assembly: GCA_027924645.1. Taxonomy (NCBI): domain Eukaryota; kingdom Viridiplantae; phylum Streptophyta; class Pinopsida; order Cupressales; family Cupressaceae; genus Cunninghamia; species Cunninghamia lanceolata. Next base: position 7,073,058 of record BSBN01001344.1, on the reverse strand, counting down.
TAAAATCTCCACCATAGAGCTCAAATGGGGACGGTGAGACAAAGCATCAGCAACTACATTTTGAGTTCCCTTGACATAAGTAATGTCAAAGTCATATGATTGCAATTTACTCACCCACTTCTGCTGACGATCGTTAAGATCTCGCTGTCCTAGGAAATGCCTCAAGCTGTTATGGTCTGTCTTGATGCAAAACTTGCTGCCCACAAGGTATTGCCTGAATTTGGCCAATGCATGCATAATGGCCAACATCTCCTTATCATAAATACTGTAGCTCCTCTCTGGACCCCGTAACTTCCTGCTCTCAAAAACTATCGGATGTTTGTCCTGCATAAGAACTGCACCAATCCCCTCACCCGAAGCATCACACTGTAGCTCAAAGGGTCTAGTAAAATCTGGCAAGGCTAGAACTGGGCAAGTAGTCATCAACTGTTTAAATTTCTCAAAACATTCCTGTGCCTCAGGTGTCCAAACAAATGCCCCTTTCTTCATTAAATCTGTAAGTGGTGCTGCATGTCGTGAATATCCACTGACAAATCTGCAGTAGAAGCCACACAAACCCAAAAATCCCCTAAGCTGAGTAAGATTCTCAGGTGTAGGCCACTCAATAATAGCTCTGACTTTGTCAGGGTCCATACGCACACCTTCTGCACTGATGATATGGCCTAAGTATAGCAACTCTGTCATGCCCAGATCACATTTGGATTCTTTGGCGTACAAGGACTCCCTGCTAAGAATTCCCAATACTGTATCCAAATGGGCGATATGCTCCTCCCAAGTTCTGCTGTACACCAAAATGTCATCAAAGAAGACTAATACAAACTTTCTCAGTTGTGATTGAAAAACCCTATTCATAGTGGACTGAAACGTAGCAGGAGCATTGGTTAGTCCAAATGGCATAACCACAAACTCAAAATGTCCACAATGGCACCTAAATGCTGTCTTCTCGATGTCCTGCTCTCTGACCCTGATCTGGTGATAACCTGATCTCAAATCTATTTTCGAGAAATAGCGAGCACCATGAAGCTCATCGGTCAACTCGTCAATACGAGGAATAGGGTACCTGTTCTTAATTGTCCTCTTATTCAACACCCTGTAATCGATGCACATCCGAAGGGTACCATCCTTTTTCTTGACCAAGACTACTGCTGAAGCAAAAGGTGATTTACTTGGCCTAATGTGCCCCATAGCTAGCAGCTCCTCAATTGTTTTTTCAATCTCATCTTTTAGCCGCTTGGGGTGTCTGTAAGGAGTGATCATCACGGGTTTAGCACCCTCCTCCAATTCTATTATGTGCTCAATCCCTCTGTCTGGAGGCCTACCTGGTGGAATATCACTGAAAACCTTGGAGTGCTTGATCCTCAACTCCTGTATATCTGGGTGATAGGCTAGTTTTTGTTTCTCTTCCTATGTTGGCATTAGAATACACCCTACTGCCCACTCAACCATGTCATGGCGCATAAGTCTCTCCATTTTTCTGAAAGATATCATCCTGCAGCTAGTATCCCTGATGGCTTTTAGCACATGAGTCTTCCCATCCACTTTAAACCTCATCTCCATTTCCCTAAGGTTAATGGTAAACTCCCTAATATCATGAAGCCATTTCATTCCTAAAACCATGTCAGTTTCTCCCATGTTTACCACATAAAAATCTGCCTTAAACTCAAAGTTATTCAATCACATGGGAAGACCTGGAATCATCCTGTCACACTTAAGAGTATATCCATCAGCAACTTTTACTCTTATGCCCTCAAATTCCTCTGTCCGAATTCTGCGCCTATCAACCAACCTAGCATCAATGAAGTTATGCGTGGCACCTGTATCAAGCAAGGTAATGATCTTCTGTCCGGCTAAAACCCCACGCATCCTGAATGAGCCCTCTTGCTATATGCTAGTAAGGCGTGCTTCTTGAAAATTTGCTTCTTCAACATTTTTAGCCTCAATTTCATGCTTATCTGTCTCATCATCAGGTTTTTCCTCATTAGATTCCTCTTGATCAGATTGCTGGTTCGACTCAGAATCCTCATAGAATGCCCACATAATCCTATTTGCTTTGCCCTTAGGTCTTAAAGGACAGTCATGGTTTGCATCATAGGGACCTTTGCAATAAAAACACAACTTTTTCCTTCTCAAGTCATTAAATGTCTCACGATCTAATGGTGCTGCTGATTTTCCCTTTGAGTCTGAAATTTCTTTTTCCTTGGGAAATGTCTTGTTGTTCCGGTAAAAAGAAGATCCCTTAGATGAGTACTTATTTTGAGGGGCTGCAAGTTCCATACTCCTAGCTTTTTTTATTGCCTCCTGTAGTGTCAAAGGATCAAAAGCCTTTATCCATCCTCTTAACGGTTCCAATAAGCCCTCCATGAATAGCACAACCAATCTCCTTTCAGATATATTGGAGACCATGACTGATAATTTCTAAAATTCACTAATGTAGCTCTCCAAACTCCCAGTCTGCTTAAGCTGTGCCAAGTCTCTAAAATATGTCTCTGGATCTCTCTTATCAAAGCGTTCCACCAATCTATCAACAAACTCCAGATATGAAGTGATACTATTATGATGCAATGTCTCTAATCCATGATACCACCAATCGTGGGCTGCACCCTCCAAGTGAAAAGTAGCATATTTATTACATCCCTTTCTGTCATGGGTCTAAGAGTCAAGAGGGTGTCTAGCTTATGAATCCAAGCCTGTGCCGTGACCTTCCCACTACCATCAAACATGGGCAATGTAACTCTGCTGGCGGCATACATCAAATCATTATTTTGATTTCTTGGTCTCTTTTCTTGCTTTCCCCTGTAGTGTTCTCTTCTTTGACTCACAAACCTATCAAAGCTCATGCGTTCCCTGACCTGTAGTGTCAACAACTCCCATTCATCATTAGCTACCATAAGAGTATCTGCAAACATCTCTTCTCCTTCTTCTTCTGCATTTTCCTCTTCTTGTTCATTCCTCAAAAAAGTAGGATGTGTAGGCCTATCTGCCATGTGAGAAGATGCTTGTGCTCTAGGTGTCCCAACCACACTCCTATTATCATCCGGTTCATAGTTTCGTCTTCTCTGAGGGTTCATTTGTTGTATCATTGTAGTAAGTGCCCGCATAGCATCTGCCACCTGCTGCTGCCCTGCAGCCATTTGTCTAAAGAGTTCATGTGTTTCCTGTTCTTCATCATTTATTTCCCTGTTTCTGATAGGGCTACCTTCACCTCTTTCACCCATAGTGCCGGATGAACCAACCTCTCGCTGTTTTGCTGCTGAAGTGGCTGATAAAGTGTTCTGTTCAAGTGGTTGTGACCACTGTTTTTGCTTCCTTTCTTCTCTAGCTGTATACCTCTTGTCCCTATCACTTTGTTGCATTTAATGAGCCGATTTCAAACCCAAAGGATGGCAGGAAACCGCTCTGATACCACTGTAATATTCCTTGCTATTTCAGACCTTATTTTGCTGATTTGAACCTCAAGGAATATTGTCAAACACTTATGATGTAAACCCAATGCTTGCTGGTCTGTGTTTTCAGTCTGATATTTTTGCTAGATAATGATAGCTGAATATTCTAAATGCTTATAAATCCAAACTATAATGTCTAAGCATTAATCTAAATACATATATGACTTCTCTTTTGATATTTTTGATGCATATACATGAAAATTAGACATGAAATGCACACCTACAGCCAATTGACATTTTGTCAAACACTCGGCATGCATACTATTATGCTAATCATGATGGATATTAATATGCACATTACATCAAATAGATGGCCTGTCTAATACAATGCTGATATGAATGGCCAAGATTCTTGGCTCTACAATTTTATGCAACTCCTAAAATGACAACTATGAAACAATGCTGATATAAAGATGCTAACTCATGAAAGAACCTGGAAATGTAAGTTGCTGTGAATCGATGATGAAGATGAAGGAATGGCAGCCTCAAAACAGCTCATAAACATCCCTCTCAAGCCCCAATTGTGCCTCTCAAGTGTAGCACCCAGCCTTCTCATCAACCAAGGAAAGGAGTCCCTTCCAAAGCCAAATTGAAACCCTCTCCTAGCTACCCCGTACTGTAGCGTTACTGTTCACGGCACTGTAGCGTACTGTAGCAAAAACACTGTAGTGCGCACTGTAGCAAATCACTGTAGCGCGCACTGTAGCGTCACTGTAGCGCTACTATAGCAAATCACTGTAGCAAAAACACTGTAGCGTACTGTAGCAAACATTGTAGCAGCCAATAGGAAAACTTCTGATATGCAAAATTGATACCTCCAAACCCCTGTTAACAATGCAGATTTAAGCACAAATGAAAGGACTGAAGTATCCCTTCCAATTTGCTACCCTTCGGAGGATATTTCACCACCTCAGTTATGCTAATCTATGGGAGTTTCCGTTCCCAAAGACCAAATATGCAGAAACCCTTGGCTCCACAAAACTCATCAAATGTAAATGTCAATAATCGGATGCCTGGAAGCTTACCTTGCCCCTTCCTTTATACTTTTTTAATCACACTTTCAAGAGGCTTCTAGAAAAATCCTATTATTTTATTTTAGTGACTTTAATGATCTAATGTGTATTAAATTAATTAAATATAAGGTTACCTTTTGATTTCAAATTAAGTAATAACCTTATAAAATAATTAATTTAATAATATCTCCCTTATTTCGTCAATTAGCCTTCGGGAGTTAAAGGCTAAATTACTCATCATGAAAATCACCTAGGAAGGGGACATTACATAATATTAGTTAAAATGGCATATCATTGTCAAATGTAGCAATTTGAACCCAATTGTAGTTGATTAAGTCTTTGAGAAATTGTATTGTAAGGATCATATGCCAATTCATTATTTGTGATAGACCACTTACTAAAATCATATACATAATTTCATGGACATAGCGCTATAATAGTTTTGAAGAGAGAGGCATTGAAGTTATTAATACTATGCTAACTCAAACAAAAAAGCAATTGACTAATAACAAGTACAAAAGGCTAAATTTGACAAATACTCTACTAAGAAAGGAGCCACCAACTAGGGCTTAAATTTGATAGTTGCATAGCTGTATTTAGGAATTTTTCCTGTAAAATACAATCGAAATTTTAAAAAGATTGTATCATATGAAAGGAGAGATTTTGGACAAATTGTAAAAATTTATATAGGATTATGATGATATATATATTTGGTTTTTGTATAATTTACTTATACTAAGATATGTCATAGTATTTAACAGACACTATTGAATAGATAACTGCCATACAAAAATTGCTTAACAAGCAAGGTGGACTGTATACACACTATTGATTTCGGGCGCATATACACTAAATAGCGGTCTAAGAAGTATACACAGTGAGTATCTGTCTGTGATGGCATCAGTACAGAAGAAGCGCGTGGTTGTTGTGGGAGGTGGAATTGCAGGCGCCACCGCTGTGAAGGCGTTGGAAAACCACGCAGATGTTACGCTAATTGATCCGTATGTTTTTATTTCCTTTTAATCACAGCAGAGCTATCTTATTTGATTGAAACAAAATAAATATATATACAGCTTAAGCTTATGTTGATGAATATATAACAGGAAGGAGTATTTTGAGATCCCATGGACGAAGTTGAGGTGCATGGTAGAGCCAAGCTTTGCAGAAAGATCTGTGTTTCTGCACAACGAGTATTTGAAGAAGGCAAAGCTTATAACGTCTGCAGTAACAAATGCTACAGAGGAGGCCGTGGTCACTGCCTCGGGAGAAAGAGTGAAGTTTGATTATCTGGTGCTTGCCACTGGCACTGCTTATGATGGTCCTCGCACTAAAGCAGACAGACTCAGACAATTTCAAGCAGGTAAACCTTCACCTTCAATGTTTTAACTATGTTTGCACTTAAAAAAGTGTGTATCAGTAACTATGTATGTTGTTCTCAAATTGAGTGTTTCAAGATTTAACTGTGTAAGATTGTTCGGATTATTTATTGTATTTCTATATTGAATCATCTTTATGGATATGGAGAGTGAAGTTGACAATCTATTCTTTTTCCTTAAGATAGTTTAATAGAACATATATCAAGTGGATGAATTAGAGTTTATGTTTGTACCTTTTTCAGACAACAAGAAGATTAAGGAAGCCAATACAATTTTGATAATTGGGGGAGGACCCACTGGAGTGGAGCTGGCTGGAGAGATAGCAGTGGACTTTCCATAGAAAAAGGTTATCCTTTTGCATGCTGGTTCCAGGCTTCTTGAATTTGTGGGAGAAAAGGCTTCTAAAAAGACATTGGCATTCTTGAAGAAAAAGAAGGTGGAGGTTCACTTCAATGAGCGCATTGATCTTAACAGCATTAATGAGACCACAACAAGCTTTACCACAAGCAGCGGAAAGACCATCCATGCAGATTGTCATTTTGTGTGCATTGGGAAAAGGTTAGGATCCTCTTGGATGAAGGACTCAGTGTTTGGAAATGTTGTGGATGGACGAAGCCAAGTTAATGTGGATAGCTCCCTGCGAGTTGAGGGAACAACTAATGTGTTTGCAGCTGGAGATGTTATTAATGTCAAGGTATGTGGAAATTCTATTATTTATCCTCTCCTAATTGGTATGAAGTTTTTAATTTATCATTTTTAGGTGTGCATAAAGTGATAAAGAGATTAATAAACTGTAACTCTGATGGTAGGGAGGTCTAATTTCAATTGGCAGCAATAACTTTTTACCATTTAAAAATTGGAAACTATGTATCACTTAAGAATAAGTCCATCTTTCAAAATTTGATTTGCCTTATATTATTCTTATACATGCTCCAAATACTAGATTACCTTTCGTTCATCTTCATTTCACCTTCATGCACTAGTGCTCATATTTTGGTAGATGGGTTTCCAATGCCTTAACTGCATCATATATCAATTTAAATACAATCAATGAATAGTTCACTAAACAATTTTTGAAAACACAAATTTTATAATTTTCTCTCATTCCTATTTTTCAATGAGATTGTGTTTGTTTGTTGAAAATGTTACATGTTACACAATCATGAAGTGTTTTATTACAAGAATGATTTAGTCCAAAATCTCTAAAATGTACAAATTTTACATTTGTATTTGAATTGAATTATAATGGTCCTTTTAGATTTTTCTTTTTAGTTAGTTGTTGGCATTAGTTGGGATGTTAGATTTCTCTAACCAATTTTAATAAATTACAAATTGGTGTAGTGGTTTAGGAATTGAAGCAAGGAATGTGCGCACAGAAGCATACCCAAGTGATTGCAAAGAACATCAAGAAGCTATCAAAAAATCCAAAGCAGAGTAAATTGAGTACCTACAAAGCAAGTCCGGATATGGCTATTGTAACTTTGGGAAGAAACATAGCAATGGGGCAATTCCCCTTTGGGACATTCTGTGGCCGCCTCCCTGGCATGATAAAATCCAAAGATTTATTCGTCGGTCCTACTCGCAAAGGCCTTGGTTTGAAATCCTAATCATTCATAAACACAATAAGAGTTGTATGGAGTCTTCTTGTACTACTAAGTATTTTTGTATTGTTCTGTGCATCTAGGAATAAGTTATGATCCCATATTGATTCATGCTGAAATACTCATTGTTTGTAAGGATAGTGTCAACTAAGAAAGTTTATCAAGTCTAGATATCAATTTGATTGTTTGAGTTGGTGCTCATAAAATTGTACAAAATTTTTGTTTGTTTATTTGATTAGAACTTCAAGTAAATGTATTTCTACAACAGCTTTGGTAGTGCTTCATGTTTGATTTCATTTTCGCATGAATTTTTGTAATCACGAGAACTTTTTTACATATTACAAAAAAGACATGGTTTTAAGTATCTAAATGTAAGCCATCGAATCCATAAAGCTAAGGAACAATGAATTAAACTTAAAAAATATCCATTGAGTTGGAGTAGATGCATTCCTTATACATAATTACATAATCTACTTGGAAGGTGGTGGATGCGAAGTCATTTAAGGGTACTGGTTTGCACTTTGATTAGGCATCATGGATGTGTAAAAGTGAATAACTAAAAATATTTTTTAAAGGGAAATAAATTTATTAAATAAGTTAATTTAGGTTAATTATAATGGTAAGCAAGCAGAGAAAGATGTATTCGATGATTTGAAAGCATTACAAGATACCTATATATAATAGGTAATAGTTGATGAAACTGTTAAGGCAGTTGGTGTAACTACAGAACTAACAACTATAACTGCAGAACCAACAACTAGCAGAACGTAGCTACATGGTTACGTAACAAACAATGTAATATATTATGTTAACATTCCCCCCTCGATCTGAGCGGAGGACAAGAAGAGACTAGCTAGCTTCTTTGACAACTTGCTTGTGAAAGTCCTGAAAGTTGGCAAAGGCTTCATCTTTCTTCTTGAGAAAGTACACCCAGGTCTTTCATGAGAAGTCATCTACGAACAATTGGAAGTAATTATGTCCTAAAAATGAAGTAGGCATGGGTCCGTATAGATCGGTATGTACCAACTCAAGGTGATGTTTAGCATGGAACGAGAATGGATCACCGTGTTGTTTACTTGCAAGGCATCCAGGACATATAGGCAATGAATTTGAAATTGGAGGAAGTCCTCTTACCATTTGTTTAGAGCTGAGATGATGCAAGGAGCTGACTGAAAGGTGCCCATAAGAATAGTGCCAGAGTCCCGTAGATTCTATTGTTGAAGCTAATAGACCTACTGTAGGGGAGGAGACATCTAATGCAAACAGTATATCCTTCATAAATGCACTAGCAAGTATCATACCTTCTCTTGAGATTAGACAGGTCTTGACCCCATCCTTCACTTGGAACTCAACTTTCAATTTGTGGTTCAGAAGTTGACTAACAGATAGCAGGTTTGTTTTCAAACTAGGAACATGCAGCACCTTGGTGAGGGTACAACGGCTTGTCCCAAGAGGAATGATGACCTTGCCTATACCCTCTGTAACATACTCCTTGTTGTCAACAATTCAAACTCTATCTCCAGTAGGTTGTTCTGTCAGTGCATTGAACAACTCATGATTGCCTATCATATGCTTGTCAGCACCCGAGTCTATCAACCAAATATCCCTCGTGGGCTGCGAGGTTTGGGAGACAAGGACTAGATTGTGATGAGTGTCGCAGTTGGCTGTTTCTGGTTCATCTTCTTCTGATGCATCATCTTGTTGGGCCACTACATTGCCTTTGTGCTTTCTGTGACGATGATGGCATTTGGATGGCTGAGTATCACTACAATCAGAAAAGCCTTCTTTAGTTGAATTGCCTTGTGTTAAGGCATTGTACCAATAGTTGATAGTGTCATGATTGTTCTTCTTGCATATATGACACCATCGGTTTGCCTTTGGAGGCTTCAACTGTTGATGTTCTTGTTGTTTCTATGGCTGCTTTCTGTGAAACTTCTAACCTTTTGATTGTCTAGAGATCAGGGCCTTGTCTTCAAGTTCACCTTGGACAAATTGAATGGCTTCTTCCTGCTACAAAAAATTCACCAATTTGTCAAATGATACCTCTTTCTTTGTGATGTTCAACGTGGTGACAAAGATTTTGAACTGAGATGGCAGAGCTCTCAACGTAATTGGGACAAGTAGTTTATCCTCCACCTTTTCTCCAAGTGTAACAAGCTCAGCTCACAGTTCATATACCCGCTGTAAGAATTCCTCAACTTTCTCGCCAGCTTGCATATTGAGAGTATGTAGCTTGGACTATAGATGGAGGATCTTCGTCTAGTTCTTTGCTTGGTAGATTTTGGAGAGAGAATCCCATGCCGTCTTTGATGTTTCCACATCCTAAATGTGAGGTTGAACTTCATCGATGATGCTAAGTGTTATCAACATCAATGCTTTGGCATCGGCGTTGTCAAACTTTTGCCTTTCATCTAGGTCTTCTAGTCTGGTTATGTCACCAATGACAATTCCCCATAGCTCCTCAAAAATGAGAATTGTCTGCATCTTTGTCTTCCATGTGGCATAATTTGGCCCTTTCAAAAGTTGAGCATCAAAAAGAAGCAATTTCGGGGCTGACATTGTTCACCACAAATAGAAAAAACTAGTCTAGACAACAATTTTATTATTATTTTATTTGACAATACATTCACTTTCAAGAATAAATTGTGGCACGGAGATGAGCACGATAGGCCTGTGTTGTGAGACAGGGATGCTTGGATGTGCATTCTACCTCATCTTCGTCATCATCATCATAACCCTCATCAAGTTTTACTCTAATCTTCCTTGCTTAACATTGTACATTAAATAGAAAGTAATCTAGCAATCCTTGACTAAACAATTCATCGAATTGAAGATTATCGGTGTTTTACAAGGCATCTAGAAGGGCAAAATAGAAGCCTGAGCTTTCTAAAACAGCGCGTCTGCCTCGAGGTGGCTAATTTGCATGATTATTGGCCACACTGTTGGCATCTGGTGTGGTGGACATCTACATTTTGTAGACTATGTCTTTCCTCTACATTCCAACTTAGACTCCAAATGCCTTATGGATGGAGAAACACTAGTCTAGACAGCGACTGCTACAGCAGAAAAAAATGAAATCAATCTACCTAAAAGCAACTGCAATCTGTGAATGATCCTCTCCTCGTTGATAGGCTTGCAACGACTTTTCCTTCCAACAGTTTCTGGCCTTCAACTTGGGTGATTAGACTCAACATTTTCTTGCTGCATGCTTGCTACAATAGCTTCCAACAATCTTCCTCCCTACCAATGGCTTTGCTTTCCTCTCTGTACCATGGGCGCTTTCTCCTTGCGACTCAATAGAACTCCATCTGGTCACTTTGGGTGACTTCTTCCACACAGGAGGAGTAGTGATTCACATTGCGCTCACTCCTACACAGGCTCTGATACCATTTAATGGTAAGCAAGCAGAGAAAGATGTATTCGATGATTTGAAAGCATTACAAGATACCTATATATAATAGGTAACAGTTGATGAAACTGTTAAGGCAATTGGTGTAGCTGCAGAACTAACAACTATAACTACAGAAGCAATAACTAGCAGAACGTAACTACATGGTTATGTAACAAACAATGTAATATATTATGCTAACAAATTAAATAAATGTATAAAATAATTATAATTAGTTTAGATTAATTTAATGTAGTTGAGAAATTGGTAATTTGATATTTATATTTTGGATATTGAATTAGGAAGATAATGTTACTTAGTTTCATAATTGAAGAATGAAGGCCAAATGAATAAGATTTTAGAATTTGTTTGATGTTAGATTTGCAAACAATGCCTTTTTGTTAGTAAACTACCTAGAAGTTTGTGTAGGATTTCTATTCTAGATTAGAGGATAGGTTCATGGGTTCAAAACACATTTGCATTCACATATTCATACTTAATCTCTAGATTCATCTTGGTGATCAATATTGTTAATCTCTATAACTTCTCTTCATATGTAACCTTCTATTCTATTCTTCTTGAGTGTTTGAGAACTTGCCAGTATTTAAAAACACCTTAAAAAATTTTCCTTATGTCACAAGGAGCTTTCACCTTTAGATCAATCCCTAAAAATTGAACAAAATTGAAAATAGAAGGAAAGCACTTAGAAGTATGTTGATTCTTTAATCTTTTTTATTCCACTGAATTGAAGTGTCTTTTTATTAATTTCTCCCATATTCTAGAATGCTTGATCAAGAGATGAAAACCTAATTTATTAGAATGAATAGATTGAATTTCTTTAAATACTAATATATAGTATCAAATTGTGTCAAACATGTGATTAGCTAGCTTAATGTAGAGGGATGAAGGGGGCAATTTGACCAAATTTAAATTGGAAAGGGACAAGTTCACGGCCTCAAGGATAGGTTCATGGGTTCAAGACAAATTTGTAGTCATATATTTGTACTTAATCTCTAGAGTCATCTTGGTGATTAGTAGTGTTAATCTTTGTAACTTCTCCTAATATGCAACCTTTTGTTCTATTCTTCCTAAATTTCTGAGAAATTGGTAGTACCTAAAAACACCTTAAAGGATTTTTTGTATGTCACAAGAAGCTTTTACCTCTAGATCAATCCCTAAAAATTGAAAAAAAAATTGAAAATAGTAGGAAAGTACCTAAGTATGCAGACTTTTTAATCTTTTTTTATTGCACCAAATTGAAGTATGTTTCTAAAAGTGCTCCAATATTCTAGAATGCTTGATCAAGAGATGAAAACTTGATTTAGTAGAGTGAATAGATTTACTTTCTTTAAATACTAATGCATAGCATCAAATTGTGTCAAACATGTGATTAGTTAGCTTAAGGTAGAGGGGTCGAGGGTGGTAGTTGACCAGATTTAAAATTTTAAATTTAAATTGGATAGGGACAAGTTCATGACCTCAAAGTCACTCTTGTGAGTTGTTGTACCCTACACACATGCCCCATTTTTCCTTAAAATGTGGACCCCTTTTCTTTCTTGGTTTTCTTGGTTAGAGTCTCCGGCATCTTGGTTTTATGCCTTAGAGCATGACTCCCTATTTCGCAAGTGCATTCTCTTAAGGGGTCTTGAGCACTTTGTTCTCATTGTTATGAAGGTTGCATGTTTATGAGAAAGATTTTATCCTTTGCCAAGGTAACTATTTAACTTCTAAAACTAGACATGTGACCATTACTGAAGAATATCTAGAAAATAAAATGTCATTGATAGGTTGAAAAATGTATGATGTATGACTGTATAGCTGGAGGATATTATCATGTTGTGTAGATGTCTATGTATTGTGCTATCATCTAAGTATAATGCACTAAAAAATCCATGGCCACAAGTAGAGAAAGTCACAGAGGCTTTAGTTGGTACAGAGTCATAGCCTACGACTGCATAGGACAAGAATAAAACATAACATGAACATAGGGGAGCACATAGGAGAACATGAAATAGGGTTGAACATACAAAAAAACAACATAACACTGACACTAGGAGTGGGTAAAAGACTAAGGATGGGATAAAAGGAACCTAAAAGCATGCTACATGAGTGTACATTAAAGTAAGGACAATTTGTAGTGTCAAAATTGTAAGGTATCTAATTTTTGACATTACATTTTGCCCCTACTTTAGCAGGCCAATGACACTAGGTGTTAAGTTACAGTAAAATTAAAAAAAATACTAGAAGTAAATAACATCATAAAATGATACATAGTGGTTTCCAAACTACGAATCCATGCCCCCAAGCTAAGAATATGCAGAACCACATGTTAGACAAACAAACTTGCAACATAAAGATACTAGATTTAAGCATAAATCTTAAAAGAAAAACATGCCAGAAAGAAATAAATCTACAACATAAATGCATTAGAAACACATAAACCTACATCATAGATGTTAAAAAAAGAAAAACACAATACATGAACAACACATTCAGAAGGGAATAAGGCACATAGTAAACAAATAAAATAATTTTTTGGGTCAACATGAAAGAGACCTAGATGTGAATGTTGTCTCCATACTTTTCCTCAGATCCCAAAAATGTAATGAAAATAGAGGAGATGACATATAGAAGGAAAGTGGATAAAAACAAAGGAATTGTATAACATTGTGTTCCTAGTATATCTATGTACCTACAAGGGTATCATGTGTCCTCCATGGGGAAATAACATACACAAGCATATGAAGGGTAAAGGAAAATTCTTAAGAAGAATGGCATGACTTAATTTCTAGCTTACTTTGTCACCAAGAGTCATGAGAATAGCTAGTAGAATGAATCACTTGGACTTGTGGACTTTTTTGCTAGATGATTCAAAATTTTGGGATCACCTGGACTAGTCTGCTTTGTTGATAAGTGATCCAAACAAGAGTGACTAATCAAGCATAACTCAATGATCAGTCACCATGTCCATGCGTGAATTTGGAAAGCGCATTGATAGTGTGTATTTACACATGTGAAAGTAGAATGTGTGTTTGCACATGTGATTGGAATATATATGCCCCCCTTAAAATTTGCATGTATGATATGCAAATATTTTAAAGGAAGAAAGAAGAGAGGGGGTCCTCTAGAATGTTGGCAAGAAAAAAACATGAATATGGTTGTCTTGTTACCCAAGAAGATAGAGTATGGTTGAACCAGAAATTATACCCCCATAATATGAAAACACGTATGAGTGTCACATAGTGGGTAACAACTCAATAGATGAAGGAGCCTTAAAGGCAAATGAGAAAGCATAAGGAAGTAGAAGGAGAGAAAGAAAAATGTAATCTCAATATCATGCATTAGTAATTGAAGTGATGGAGGTAGTCTCAATGTGATGATAGAAGTAAACTGAATATCATAATAGAAAGGTCTCAATATTATGACTAAAATGATCTCAATGCCATAATAGAGATAATATAGAAAGGAAGAATAATACTTATAATGTAGAAGGAACTAGACAAAGGTGAACCTTAATGTCTAGTATCATGTGAAGAAGAAAAGGGTCCATCGGTAGAAGGAACAATGATAGAACTTACATATTAGTAAGGTTTTAAATTTCATCTTGTAAGGATCAACATTCATTGGTGGAATGGCTAAGTACTCAATGATATGCATAGGAAGGAAGAATTGATTGGATTTATTTAGGAAATTTCTTGCGAGTGAGAGGAGGAAGAGTGATCAAACACCTGATTTTAGGAGCTCATATAGGAAAAATATGTTCAAGAGGATGAGAAAAATGTAATGAAAAAAAAATTTCATACCTTGCAGCTTCCAAACTATTTTTATGTCCATTTTACTCCTATCCTATTTGTGTGAATCTTGTGTTGTTTTGACCCCTTTTTCCTAGCCTATGTCACCCCTAGCCATCCATATCCCCTGTCCTATGTTATTTCTTTGGTCTTGTTTAGAGTTCTTATGTGTTCTCTATGATTTAATTTTTATCCCCATCCCATGTCCTAACCTTGCCTTTAATTTTAGTTTATTGATTCCCCCTTTACCCCCTTGTCAAACCATTAAATATCAAGTGCCTAGCCCAATCCTATGTGAAAACCCCATATTTATCCATCCTAAATCCTACTATAATGAGCCTAAAATTAATGGAACCACCCACCACTAGATGGCCCCCTTTGTGCTTAAGGTTCCCTGTGACATTGAGCTTAATTTTCATTCACAGATAATGCCCATAGTTTGCCACCTAATAGGGTGGCCTTGACTTTTCATCCTCCTACCACAATCTTCAAATGAAAGATAATTAATTACTAGGGCTTCCCATATACTATGTTTCAATCTTCAAATTCCCTAAGGAAGCTCCTTAAAATATACTAGCTTTGCCTCACATTTACATAGAAAAATAGGAAATTTGAGTTTTTTGCATGGTTTTAACTATTTTTTCTCACAGACAACACCCTAACATTACTTGAAAAATTTTAGGAGTGAGATAGCTTCATCCCCAAAGTTTCATTTTTTTAAAATTTTTGCATTAGACATTGTTGCAATATGATCTATGATAGTAGGTGGCTGATTTCTAAGGATTTCATTAGAGGTTCCCTCTCAAAAAAGTGCACTTGTAGGTCAGTTTTAGAGAGTTGGATAGAATTTCAAAGAAAGTTCCAAACATAAAGTACCCCTCAAATTAGATGAAGAATCCATCATAGAATTTTTAGAAGGCAATTTGACAAGGTCAAGAGCCTCTATATAACTCTTTATCGATGCACTCAGAATGTGTAAGTTTTGTAGACTTTAATAGTGCTTGATTCTCATAGCATAGTAGCTAGGTAACAGATAGTAGGTAGTTGAGTTGACTCGTAATGCTTCCAAGAGGTCAAGGCCGCCTAGTAGACCACCACTTGTTGCTTTCATGCCCAAAACTAATGATTTTTTAGTCTAGTTTTTTTGTTAGAGGTCTATATTAGTCTTAGAGACCCATGTCCATACTAAAAAAGTAGAGTTCTATTAGATGAAAACATTCCATTTGGGTTATTTCATCTCACTTTTTCTAATTATTTAGGAACACTATGGTTTTACTATTCATTTTCATGTTTTCATTGTAGATTAGGACTTAAAATATTTTGGGATGCTTCCTCATGGTGCTACCTCTAATCGGTATCACTTTCAGATCTCTACTATTTCATTTACTAGTTGCAATGTTTCCATCTCTTCAAGTTGCACTCTCTTTGTCAATAATGTTTATCATGACCCCTTGAGTTTTACTACAAATTACATGACTTTTGTTGGTCATTAGTAGATGAACACTTTTGAGAAGATAGGACACTCTATTAGAAAGATCCATAGAAAATTTCTAGTCTCCACCTACTTCCTAGTCAAGGCCACCCCCTAGACAATGTTGTCAAGGTGGCTATTAGGATTGGTCAATACTGCGAGGTAGGTCATTTTGTATTAGGGCAAACTTATCTTTTGGATCTAGTAGCTCCCAAATTTCATAGGTCACATCAAGGGAAGATTCTAAGAAACTTTCATTTAGACCACTTCATCTCAAAAGTGCATCTAAACCCACTTTAATTCATTGTTCTATGTTTCTTATATACTTAGTCAAATTGCTAATTGTTGATTTCCAAGTCTTGCATGTCCTAAGTTAGCATAGTTTGTTCAAATTTTAGTCTAGTTGACAATCTCAGCTCTTGTGGTTGTAAATTATGGTTAGGCTAGTTGGAGATAGCCTTATGCAATTTTAATTTGTACTTTATATGCACACATTGTAACTATGCACAAAAAGAACCTACCTTAAACATACACAAAGGTTCATCTTTAAGGTTCTTTCACTAAGCTAGCATCTATCAAGTTCTTCTTATCTATATCAATAGATTTTGATTTATAGATAGGACAAATGGGTGTGAAGACAACATTACTGCATGGTGACTTGGAGGAAGATATCTACATGAAACAACCATTGAACAATGTTTGTAGAATAAATAAAACTTTGTATGGTCTCGAGCAATCTCCTAGGATGTGGTACCAAAAGTTTGACTCTTGTGTTGGTATTGGGATTTTTGAGATCCAAATTAGATGATTGTGTTTACTACAAGATTGATGATGATCACTTCCTTGTTATCACATTGTATAAAGACGATATGTTATTCTTTGGTAATAGTAAGGAAGTGCTTTGTGATTTGAAGTCTCATATTTTATCACAAATTGAGATGAAAGACTTGGGAGTAGGGAAGTACTTTCTAGGCATGGAAATTAAAAGAGGTGGAGAAAACATAAAGCTTAAGTTGGGCTAGAGCATGTGAACTTAATGTTGGAGAGATTCAACATATTGGTTTGTAGTTCTTTGAGTATTCCTATTTCAATGGGGATAAAGTTACTATAGAGCAACTGGTGTTTGTCAACACCTAGTGAGATGGAGGACATATTTCAAGTACCTTATGCTAGTGCTATTGGGAGTTTGGTGTATACTATGGTCTCTACGAGACTAGATATTTCCCAAGTAGCATGGGAGTCCTTAACCAATTCATGGCTAATCCTAGATGAGATCATTGGAATGTAGTTAATAAGGTCTTTAGATATTTGTGGGGTACCTCTAAGTACTCAATTTGTTATCATGGTAATTATATAGGGGACCAACACTCAATAGATATTCATGAATTTGTGGATTCATATTGGGTAGGTGATGTCAATGACAAAAGAACCACTTGATCTAAACAAATATCCTTCTTTCACAAAGTAATTATCAAAAGAAGTCTTACCTCTAATCCAAGGCTCTAGGTAACTCTTCCATGCATCTAAAAAAATATGGGTCTAAAGCATACAAACCCTTCATCATTTCCACTCCTACCAACTCTATTTTATAGTAGTTAATGATGCTTGTCTCGTAATCAAGGCATCCACCACCTCATTAGTCACAAACTCCTAATCATAAAATAAACACTTCTCCTTGGCTTCATTCAACTTCTCACTAAAATATGCAATGGGCTTACCTTATTAGCTCAAGACAAAACTGGGGCCTCCCTCACATTTTTCTTTAGCAAGTCAAAACTCTTGCCTTTGGTAGCTGTGTAATCAAATTCAACCTTGAGCATGTAATGTGTTAGTGGAACATAGATTCTGCTAAAGTTCCTGATGAACTTTTGGTAGAAGCTTGCTAACCCATGGAAACTTCTAACCTCTGTGACATTTTATGGTATGAACCAATCAATAATTATCCTCTTCATATATTACATCAACATTTCAAATAACACCATGTGATCCATCATTGTTATCCTCTTCTTGATGATGGATCATGGAGTGTGAAAAAAAATACTACATAGTTAAAGTATATACTCCCACTATTATGAACTATAAAAATATCTTCTTTAACCTAAAGAAACATTATTATCTACCATTATATGAAAATATTTGTATAGATGGGAGGTTTGTTTTAAAAAAATGTGAAAGGGGTTAAAATTTCCCAAAATCTTTTAAACGAAAGGAAGCAAACAAGATAGAAAAAGAAAAGTGGACCTATTCCATTTCAAATTAAGAAAATATTTAATATGTTTTTTCACAGCTGGCGGGTAGCTTCCATTTGGCGACCAAGGCAGAGTATTCAAAGTCATCACGAGCACACCGCTCTACGCGCAATCTTTCGACCTGGCAGACGTTATTTAAGCCCTATTCTCATTTAGGACAACGCATCCCTTCTTAATTACAGGCACATATACACTAAATAGCGGTCTAAGAAGTATACACAGTGAATATCTGTAATGGCATCAGTACAGAAGAAGCGCGCTGTTGTTGTGGGAGGTGGGACCTGGCAGGCGTTATTCTCATTTATCAACTTAAATACAATTACAGGTGCTATCATGTGCATATAGGAATAAGTTATGATGCCGTGTTGATTCATGCTGAAATAGTCATTATTTGTAAGGATAGTGTCAACTAAGAAAGTTTATCGAGTCTAGATATCAATTCGATTGTTTGAGTTGGTGTTTATAAATTTGTACCAAATTTTTGTTTGTTTATTTGACTAGAATTAAGTTTGTATTTCTACAACAGCTTTGGTAGTGCTTCATGTTTGATTTCATGTTCGCATGAATTTTTCTAATCATAACTTTTTTATATATCACTTTTTTATATATCACGAAAAAGATAGGTTATAATTATTTTATAGTAAGCCATCGAATCCATAAAGTTAAGGAACAATGAAATAAATTTAAAACTAGCAATAGCACTTTGGTGTGCAATGGGTACATCGAAATTGGAAGAGTATTGGAATGGTTGACCGTAACCTCAAGTCTATCACACAATGGAACACTTTTTGTCACTATGTATATCCAGTTAATCTTAGTTTTGCAATCTCATGATGGGTAATGATATTGTGTTTTAGGAAATGTCTCTTCAATTGTGATGGGTGGTAAAGGTAAAATTTTTAAATAATTATTCATAAGAAGGTTATGCTCTCTCTCTCTCTCACACACACACACACACACACACATCTTAAAGGTAAATTGATTACTTGGTGGAAGATGTACAAAACTTGACAAAAGAAACTTGATGAAATGATTAATTCAATTGGAGGTTTTGATCTGATAGTAGGTGGAAGCCCCTATAATAATTTAATAGGAAACAACAATATCTCTCTACATATGTTTCTCTCTCTGTCTCTCCACCTCTTTTCTATTTCTTTTTATCTCTCTTTATCTCCTTCTCCCTCCCCCTTCTCTCTCTCCACGACATCTTAAAGGTAAATTGATTAATTGGTGGAAGATGTGCAAAATTGGCAAAAGAAAGACTTGATGAAATAATTAATTAAATTGGAAGTTTTGATTTGATAATAGGTGGAAGCCCCTATAATAATTTAATAGGAAATAGTTCAATATCTCTCTACATATGTTTCTCTCTCTCTTCTCTCTCTCTATCTCTCCACCTCTTTTCTATTTCTTTTTATCTCTCTTCATCTCCTTCTCCCTCCCCCCTTCTCTCTCACACACTTCGTCTCTATGAGATCTATCTCTCCCTATGTTTTTCTCATGTTTTTGTCTTCCTATGTTTTCAAAATAACACTTTAAGAAGACTATTGGTGAACTAGAGAGATTTCCAAAGAATAAGTCAATACTCTTGCATGGAGTTATGATGTCCGTATTATTTTCTTCATCACTTATAGGCAAATCAAAATATTATTTTCAAACACAAGAAAGTAAATTAAACCATTAAAGTTATATAATTCTATTAATAATGTATATAAATAATAACAGATGGCAACACCTAGTAATAAGAAATTTCATCCAATCAACATATACAATGATAATATTATACCCTTGTTATTCAGATTCTAGGTGTGTTGACATGAGTGATGTGTTGGTTCTTTTCCCTTAGCTTGTTTGTTCCTTTCTAGTGTATCAGAAATCCTAGTTAATTCATTAGTAGTCGCACTTCTTTATAGCCCTAGATATTAAGAATCGCCTTTTTCTTGTGGGTTGGGACATTTCCTATTTTGTCCTGAAGTGTGTTGTTAGCTGTGAAGAATTGCTTTGATTTAGTTTCTTTCAGGAAGACAAAAGAGTGGAATAGAAGTTAATATAATCTGCAAATAATAACCTACATATCTAGTTCCTCCATTTACAGCTGATTGGCCATAGATTTTCTTTTTTTCTAGTTGAAAGCTATATTTCTTAGAATTGTTTTTTCCATGATAATAAGTAGTTAGGAAAACAATGTAGAATATATTAGATTTTAATACACTTTAATATAACATTTATTCTAAAATTAAGTATTTATAAATTAATACTTTTAGATTTTATTTATATATATATGGGAATTATGCATGACACATAAATTAAGAGTAAACATATTTCTAATATAATATATTAACTTTACTCTCTTTCTCTCAATTCAATCCTTGCAAAATGAAACTGGGGTTAGAATTAATATATGTCCATATCTCTATCTCTCTATTCAATTCCTTATTTCTTCCCCTATGTCTCCTCTTTCTCTCTCACTCTATCTTGATTCTTGATTAATTTGTATCAATCTCTCTCTATTATTCTCTCTTCCTCTACCACTCTCTCTATATATATCATGAATCTAGATCTATGTTCTTTATATTTCATGTATTGGTTGTTCATCCACTTACAATAACTTTATAAATTAGTGAATGTTATAGCTCTTCCTATCTCCATTTTTTTAGATATGGTATAATTGAGTGGTATACCCAAATGATGCAAAGTAACTTTCGCACCCCTAGTTCTAGAGAAAAAAAAAATGATATTGATCCATTTTAGATAAATAGGATTTAAAACAAAAAGATGGTACTCTCTCTCTCTCTCTCTCTCTCTCTCTCTCTCTCTCTCTCTCTCTCTCTCTCTCATTAGTCTCTTATTCTATCTCTATTGACCCCTCTTTATCTCTCACTTTTATCTCTTCTCTCTCTCTCTCTCTCTCTCTCTCTCTCTCTCTCTCTCTCTCTCTCTCTCTCTCTCTATATATATATATATATATATATAGAGAGAGAGAGAGAGAGATCTCTCTCTCTCTCTCTCTCTCTCTCTCTCTCTCTGTATATATATATAGAGAGAGAGATCCTTCTCTATCTCTCTATTTCCCTTTGTATCTCTACCTCTATCTCTCTCTTTATCTTTATCTTTCACTCCCTCTCTCTAACTCTATGTGTGTGTGTGTATATATATATATATATATTTCTCTCTTTCTCCTTCTCCTCTCTCCCCCTCTATCTTTCTCCCTTTCTCTAATTCTCTTTCCCTCTCTCTATATATATGTTTCTTTATCTTCCTCTTTCTCTCTTCAGTGTGCAATGGGTATGCTGGAGAGGTCTTAAAGGTGAATTATCAAGTCCTTAAGCAATTGATGTGTCACTTTGAGCATAGCTTCCCATGGAAAAATGATTTTTTGAAACTCTCTCTCTCTCTCTCTCTCTCTCTCTCTCTCTCTCTCTCTCTCTCTCTCTCTCTCTATTTATCGCTTTCTCTTCCTCTATCAATCTCCCCCTCTCTCTATATATATTTTTCTTTCATTCTTTCTTTCTTTCCCTATTTTCCCTATCTCTCTTTGTCATTTCTCTCTATCCCCCTTGTTCTCTCTCCTCTTCTTTGTTCCACCTCCCCTCTCTCTCACCTAATATATATCCCTCTCCCTCCCCATCTCTCTATTTGTCTCTAACTCTTTCTGAATATAAGAAAGAAAGATAGATATATAATTCTAAGTTTTATATATATATATATATATATATATATATATATTTATTAGAATTTAAATTTACCATTATGATCTAAGAAGAAGTGATCATTAATACAGGTCAAGATCAGCAAGAGGCAATATATATCATCAAGCACTCATAAGAGTAGACTTATATATATATATATATAACAGATTCGTGAATCTAAGAGCAACGGAGGTGGCATATTACATCACACCTCAAGGTATGTCTTCTAACATAAGTTATATGTCTAAAAATCATATGATAGATGAATAATAGATACCAGTCATTCCTGACAATATAAGATTGCTTGAAATCAAATAGCATAAGAATATTTATCATGGTAGAATAAAGAATGTTTATAATAGAAGGAATGTTCATCATAGAATGAAATATTTACCATAGAATAAGATTGTTTATCATCAATAATGTCTATAACATAAGAATGCTTATGACATAAGAATGTTTATTAGAATGATGAATGTTATATGATGCCAAGTGAATTGAATGACAATCAATGAGATAGTACATAGTTGAGTTCTCGTAGAGGAACAATATGCTCAATGGTATTATCCCGTGGTCCATGGGGATCACGAGGTAGTAAGGATAAGTTTTTATAAGACATGATTCATAATTCTAATCATGGTATACTCAAAGGAGAGCAAGTAGCCTCGCCATTAATCTCTCTATCACCCTACGAGTATGGTGGTGAGTTAAGGAAGGGTAGTATAATGGACCTAGGTGACCCTCAAGTGGATGAACAACACCGTGTGTAGTGTATAGTCCCTTGAGCTAAGAGGTGAAGAACACCATGTGTAGTGTGAAGCCCTTGGGCCTAAGGTTATGTAAACCTAATAAATGTGCCCAACATTAGGTGACTCTCAAGAAGACGAGGAATGCCGCATGTAGCATGAAGCCCCTTGAGCCAAATGGTGAAGAATTACCGCATGTTGCAATGAAGCCTTGGGCCTACGGTGGGATGGTTACACCAGCACCTTAACGTAATCGTACTCATATGGGGTGCATGAGTAGAGTAGGTTAATGATCAAGCTCCATAATGACTCTCCTGAGGTATATCATGGGAAACTTTATGTGAAAGAAATGTGAATGTGAAATGCATAAACTTTTAATGTTGGATTATGAATATAAGATTACTAACCCTAAGAGGAAATGTGAAAAGTATATGAATTTGATATTGATATTTATAAATGGTTATTAACCCTAATTGTAATATGTTGATATTATAAGATGAATTGGCTACTAATGTTCTCTTTTATAAGTTGAAATTGTGTGCAAGGTTAGGAAGAATTTTGACTCACTAGAAGGGGACATTACAATTGTAGTGTCCCCTTTTTGGATATCCTTGATTTCTTTAACTTGCTCACAAGAATAACTACTCTTGGTCGATGAATATAGTTCAGTTTGGGTTGATACATTTGACGGCTTGGATTATTGTATGGAACTTCCATATTCTTCTTTAATATAATATTACACATAGCATGGTGTTCTATTCTTCATTCATTTTCTATCATGACACTCTGATTGTTGTTGATTTCTTTCTTCTTACATAAATTGTTTGTGCTCATAATGCATTGGAATCTTGTTTTAGTGTATTGTCCTCCAGATCATCCCTTCATGGTTGCTTCACTCAAGCCCAGCAATAAAATAAACACGGGAGATGTTGGAAGTTTGGAACTAACATGAAACTAGAAGATGATATAAGATTGCTTGCAGCAACAAAGAGATGATTTACCATAACACTTAGAATATGAAAATATTGGGATGATCGACAATTTGACACAACCCTTGTAGTGGGTGTATCCTTCCTTAGACCTGTTGTCTTACAACATCAACCAAAAATTATTTGGAGGCCAAACATTGTATGAGATACAAGTAAATTTGGATATTCCAATCTTTAGGGGCAAAACAGATGTTGATGTTTTCGATAATTGGCTTAATTTAATAGATGTTCACAAATTCCTTCTCTGACTCTGGAAAATCACTTTTACACTTCTAAAAGTCTCCTTGTCTATAAAGAACACATTCCGTCTGTCCCGAGTGAAATGTCCCTTGCATGAAACAATATAAACTAGCTGGCTAGCAATATTTTAAAGAAGTATAATTTCTATAGTTTCAGCACACTGGACAATGGAACACAGGATTATTTTATGTCATTTGATCTCATCAAGAAACTCCAAATGATCTACTGTATGATCCTTTTTTATATATATCCCACATTCCCCTATATCTTCATGCATTTCTATATTACTCAAAAGATATGTTCTTATGAACATATGTGACTTTTCATAATAGGCACAACTTTCTAACCTTTCAAAGCAGCCCTTCCTTTAACTTTAATCGCACCATATGCATAAGACAATTTATTATATGAAGCGCTTTCCTCATCGCATCTATTCATACTAACGAACCATTTCTAAACTTTTAAGAACAAGCGCTGCCTTTAATCGCCTTAATATAATTCTCTTCTCCTTATTAATAACTATTACCATAGCAGGTATATACTGTTGTTGTCCATTGTATGAATATTATAATATTACTCATTTATATATATTTATAGTATTAATAATATTATATTATAATAATTATAGATTATATTTATGTTTATAATATATAATATATATAATAAGTATATGGTATTTTATATATAAAATAAACATAATTGATTAATCAATATAAATAAATATTAAATATATTAAAATTATATGAAATGGAACATATATAAATAAATAAATATATAAATATTATATCATATATTAATATGTATTTAACAATTTATTAATATTTATAATATTTATAATATTTAACATAAAATTTACATAGATTTATAATTATTTATATGGAATAAAGTCCATTTAAAAAACATAACAAAAATCTTAATATAATAATATGTATTTATAATTTTAATTAAATATATTAGAGATAATTCATTTTTAATAAATAAAATATAATGTATAATATTATATATATTATCATATGCCTAGTTACTAATGATAGAGATACAATTTAATATATTATTATAAAAAAAATTTCCCTCTATATATTAATATTAAATCATCAATATTTCTAATCTATATAAATTTCAAATAAACATTTGATAAATGATAAAACAAAATACATTAAATGCATTCCTATGGAAACCGCGTGAAGCCTCGAAACTTCCAAAATTAAAAATATTTTCATTTTAGTCCTATCGGTAAATTTTTGTTTTAAAAAGTGAAAAAAAAATCTGAAGGAATTACAAGGCCTAGCCGCCTCGCATAGATTTTACTGTTGACTTGAGTAGGCATCTGTCCAGAGTCAGGCAAATGAAAAACCAACGGCGAATTGTATAAAACCGACGAGCCGGAAAGTTTCCCTGACGACGGATGGACATGATGCATTCAATCATCTTGCATCCTTTTGCTGGACTCTTAACCATTGATTTTCCTGCCAGGCTAGTCCCTCTCATAGAGGGAACGCCTTCGGCATAAATATCCACCGAATTGGAGTAAGATGCATTCCTTATTTAAATGTTTACATATTCTGCTTGGAAGGTGGTGGATGCCAAATCATTTAAGAGTATTGGTTTGCACTTTGATTAGGCATTGTGTATGTGTAAAAGTGAATAACTAAAAAGATTTTGTAAAGGAAAATAAAAATTATTAAATAATTTAATTTAGGTTAATTTTAAATAAATGTATAAAATAAATAAAATCAATTTAGATTAATTTAATGTAGTTGAGAGAAATTTGTAAATTTATATTTATATTTTGGATATTGAATTAGGAGGATAATGATACTTAGTTTGATAATTGAAGAATGAAGACCAAATGAATAAGATTTTAGAATTTGTTTGATGTTAGATTTGCAAACAATGTCTTTTTTGTCAGTAAACTACCTAGAAGTTTGTGTAAGATTTCTAGTGTATCAGAGGAAAGGTTCATGGGTTCAAAACAAATTTGCAGTCACATATTTGTACTTAATCTCTAGATTCATCTTGGTGATTAGTGTTAATCTCTGTAACTTCCCTTGATATGTAACCTTATGTTCTATTCTTGTTGAATGTTTGAGAACTTGCCAGTATTTAAAAACACCTTAAAGAATTTTCCTTATGTCATAAGGAGCTTTCACCTCTAGATCAATCCCTAAAAATTGAACAAAATTGAAAATAGAAGGCAAGCACCTAGAAGTATGTTGATTCTTTAATCATTTTTTATTGCACTGAATTGAAGTATGTTTCTATTAATTGCTCCCATATTCTAGAATGCTTGATCAATAGATGAAAACTTGATTTATGAGAATGAATAGATTGAATTTCTTTAAATATTAATGCATAGTATCAAATTGTATCAAACATGTGATTAGCTAGCTTAACGTAGAGGGATGAAGGGGGAAGTTGACCAAATTTAAATTGGAAAGGGACATGTTCACGGCCTCAAGGTCACCCTTGTGACCATATACTTGTCTTGGAATGGGGTAATAGTCAAATCTAGGTGACAAATATAGGTGAATAAGGTGAATGTATAAGAGAGTGTGTGTAAATTGATAGGGTGGGGCTAAGTGCATAGGGATGTATGTATAAATGGATAAAAAGGATAGGCAAATAGGCGCAACTTCATGCAAGATCATGCCATTTGTTACCATATACATGTATCAAGACATTACCTCAGAATAGGCATTAAACTAATTGGGAAATGACATGGGTATGTGTTACCCTAACCGTTGGTTATGGCACTAAGTATTCATTTTTAAAAAAAATTATGTCATGAAGTCATGTTTCCTTTTACCTTTGCATGAAATTCCCAAGTCTCCAAAGTGTTTGTTCAAATTTCTAAAAAATTTATAAGTATTGTTCCTTTGTTGAAGCTTTCACCCTTATCAGGAACTTGTAGGAACTTTTGAAGCTATTGTTATATGGAGCCCAATCAGATTTAGAGGTTAAATTTTCCCTACTTTTGTCAATGCAGTTTCGCCCAAAGTATTTAACAGGGGAGTGTAGGGGGGCAGAGCCCCTTCTGCGGGACCCAGGGGGCTTGAGGGTAGAGTCCACGGTGGTGGTTTGGGGGCAATGCCCCTAGTGGGGGTTGCTTGGGGCAGTGCCTCCAAAGCAAAAATTGCCTATTATTTAATAAAGGCATTGGCAGTTATTTTTCTATTGGCTAACATATAAAAAAACCCTCTTTGTGTGACCACCATAAGTCTTGATAAAAATGGTTGGAGAAGGTGAAAAGCTTAGGGTTTTAGTTGATATTGTATTGTAGCATATTGCAGCGGTATTGAGTTGTAAGATTGCTGGTTGTAATCGGTTTGATTTGCTGGATAATAATATTGGACTCTCTATTGGTGGATGTAGCCTGAGTTTGGGTGAACCACATTAAAATTGTCTCTCACTGTTATTATTTCTGTGTATTTTAATTCCTCTATTTAATCTCTGATTATCTGCATTTAATTGATTTTTTTGCCTGCTATTCCTAACATAAGCTACTAGGAACTCCCTTGTCGGAGGTTCCTAGTCAATTAGGAACTTATATTCTTTGACTTTTTGTGAAGTTGTTGGCACATCCACCCTTACCAGGAACTTGCTACTTACTAGGAACTCTTATGATTGCAGGAACTAGAAGAATCTTTGAAAGTTCCTAGTCATTTTTGGTTCTTGATGATATTGAAAACTCTGAAAGGGAATGCAACTAATTATTTAAAGAAAGTGGGAACACTACTTGAAGACAAAAATTTTGGAGTGTTCATAGGTTCTGGGAACCTACAAAACCTCTAAAAAGGTTCCAAGTTAATGAGCGGTTCCTGACTCATGTCAAATTGTTGAAAGCTTCTTGTTTTTGGAAGAAGGCTTATTAGTTCCTACTCACTGGGGAACTACTGACAACTAAGAACTTGCAGATATTTCAAAGAAAAGAAAGTTGAAGAATAAGAATATTGAAAGTTCCATAGGTCCTAGGAACCTATGGAACCTCCGAAAGGTTTCAAACTATGGCTTAGTTCTCGTTATTACCAAATGTTTTGAAAGGCTTTGAAACATCAAGGGAACCTTCAAGTAAACAAGGAAAATGAAGTAATTAGATGTTTTAGGAACCTATGTAACCCTGACAAAGTTCCATATATTGAAGTCTAGTTCTCGATAAATATGCAAAAAAATTAATGAAGTTCCTAGTTCTTGATTATCGATGAACCCCAAACTGTTCGGAACACATAAAAATTAAATACCCTGAGGGTTCATATGGAGATGAAATGGAAGAAGAAGAAAATGTTGGAGAGTTCATAGGTTCTGAGAACTTAAGAAACCTCTAACAAGTTCCTAGTTCTTGACACACCCTCAACACTTAAAGAAATGAATGGAGAGAAAAAGAAAAAGGCACATTTGTTCCAAGTCATCAGAGAACTTCCAACAAGAAGGAAAAAGTGTTAATATGGCATTAGAAAGTAGTTCCTCTTTCATTTGAACATACACATATTTCTCAAAGCGAAGAAGAAGCCAAATATCATGACAGTGGAACTGTACAATCACTCAAGCTATTTCAAATACTTCCTTGACTCCTTCAAAAATGCACCTCCAAGTAAGTAAAAGTATACATAAATGTCCAAGGGGTTGATCTTAATTGGTTAAAATGTTGGGTTCTCATTATGGAGACCCAAGTTCAAATCCCCATAATGTGGAATTCTAAGTTGTGACTCTTGGTCTTCCATAGTTGGCTTCTAATGTGGATGTGGTTTCTAAATAACTTAGTGGATTTCTAAGACTCCTGGTCTTCCATAGGTGATTTCTAATGTGTGTGCTCATAAAGAGATTGTATCAGTCTCATGTTGATGACCATATGAGTAGATTTTTTGTAAACGATATGCAATATAAAAGAAAGTATACATTTTGCAGTCAATTACTCTAAATTCTCTACCTAGCTTTTTGGTTATTCTTATACCCTATTGTTTTGTAAATTTAGTTAAGCTTGCCCAAATTTCCCCATCAAAAAATTTCTGTCTCTCCCAAACCTGGATAAATTCACATGGATCAAGAATAAAACTAGAAGAATATCATGAGCAAAATAGACCCCAAGGAGATAAGAGTTGATTAAGAACAACTATAGCTTCCCATTCCTCCTAAAATAATTTAGGTTTCTCCTCCATAAAGGTTGTGCCCTCCTTCTCTACCCCCTTCATCATCTTGGCTTTACGTCCTATAATCCTTGAACTAGGACTAGCCTAATCTAGAGTGGAGTGAGATTTTAGTCTCTCTTGTATCATTTTAATGATTTTGGCACAATTCTTTAAGGTGGTTCTACTAATATCAACCACCCTCCTTAGATTAGTTTTAATTTCCACCAAGTCTTTCTCTAACAAACAATTTGTTCATCTTTCCTAGTGTTTTCCACTTTCAATCTACCAATTTCTCTCATACCTTCCCACTCAACTATTAAATATGTTTTCAACTTCATTATGTTAATATCAATAAAGAACCACTTAAGGAGCTTATGTTGGACAACAACCTCTTTATTCATTTCAATAGTTTTATTCACATACAAGTTCACAACTAAAGCAATGGCCTCTAAAGAGGAAGAGGGGCATGAAATATCAGCTAGTAGCATAGAAGATCTAGGGCATAATCCTTCCACTTATGGAATCTTAGTACCCACATCAATGTCATCCTCCACATTCACTTCACTCTTCCCCTTAAGATTATTTTGCTACTCTATGCTCCCTATGGATTACCATCCATAATAAGGTCATTTTCCATCATCATTTTCTACTTATCCTTGAATGAGATTTTAGAACTTTTTATACCTTTTCCACCACCAAAATTCCTTCTTCCATGATTCTCAGGGCTATTAGTGACAGAGACAGGTCTTTCCTAAGAAGGGGACTTAGGGTCAATGGAAGAGGAATAAACCATTTTAGAAGTGGAATCCTAAAAGGGATAAGGTCATCTCTTCTTTTGAGGATGCAAGGGTAACAAAAAATATGCAAGGTGGTTGTTGCAAGTAGAAACAATAGGCTAGGGTTTCAAGGATAATGTATGTTTAATAGATAGAAGGATGGGAGATTGGTTTAAAGGGGTAACCCTAATTCCCCTATTAAACTTAAGAATCTAAAGTATTTGAGAGAGGATAATAGAAAGAAAGGAAATCTCACCAAACAATTTTGATGAAAATGGCTTAGAAAAGTAAAATGATAAGTGTAAATAGTCTAGAAGCACCCCTCAAACATGGCATACCTCATAATTTGAAGCGCTAAAGAAGACCTAACATAAATCATCCAAATCTTATTCAATTTTTTGCCACCCTTTCAGAATGATCTTAGCACTTCTTCCTTGTTCTTATGGTCCTTATTGTTGTTATATGGAGCCTAATCAGACTCAAAGGTTAAATTTTCCCCACTTTTATCGACGCGGTTTCCCCCTAAATTATTTAACGGGGAAGTGCAGGGGGGCAGAGCCCCTCCTGTGGGTCCCGGAGAGCTTATTCCCCCTGACGGGGGCCCGGGGGTGGAGCCCACAGTGGGGGTCTGGGGGCAACACCCCTAGCAGGGGCTGTTGGGGGTAGCGCCCCCGAAGAAAAAATTGTCTAATATTTTATAAAGGCATCAGGAGTTATTTTTTCTATTAGACAACATTAAAAAAAACTTGATTTTGTAACTGACATAAGGCTTGTTAAAAGCGGCTAAGGGTTAGGGTTTTCGTTGATATTGTATTGTAGCATTTGCAGTGATATTGAGTTGCAGGGATTGTTGGTTGTAATCGGGTTGATTTACTAGATAAATATTGGACTCTCTATTTTAGTGGATGTAGCCCGAGTTTGGGTGAACCACGTTAAAACTTGTCTCTCATTGTTATTATTTCTGTGTATTTCTATTCCTTTGTTTAATCTTTATTTGCATTTAATTGATATCTTCTGTCGGCCAACCCTAACAAGTGGTATCAGAGCGGGTTGTGTTTGATTAGCGTCTGCAGGAAGGTCTCACGGTTGAGTGGGAGCAATGGCAGACGAGGGTAAATTGAAGGTAGACAAATTCAATGGGCAGAACTATCAGTTATGGAAGATGCAGATGGAGGATTATCTCTATCAGAAGGATTTATGGAGGCCATTGGAAGGAGTATCCAAGAAACTAGTACGAATGATAGATGAGGATTGGGAACTTCTGGACAGAAAGGCACTGGGAACCATTCGGTTGTGCCTGGCACCATCTGTGGCATTCAATATAACAGAAACGAAGACAACAAGTGAACTGATGAAAGCTTTGGCTAAATTGTATGAAAAACCCTCAGCCTCAAATAAGGTATTTCTCAAGAAGTGTTTGTTTAATCTGAAAATGATAGAAGGTGGATCTGTGACAAATATTTAAATGATTTTAATATGATTGTCAGTCAGTTAACTTCTGTAAAAGTGAAATTTGATGAAGAGGTCTGGGCTCTCTCGGTTTTATATTCTTTGCCAGAAAGTTGGAATAGCTTGGTAATGGCTATAAGTAACTCTATCTCTGGTTCAAACACTTTAAAATTTGATGATGTTGTTGGTGTTATCCTTAGCGAGGAAATGTGATGGAAAAGCTCAGGAGGGTCCACATCATGTAGTGTTTTGACTGCAGAAAGAAGGGGTAGATCAAAGGAGAGAGGAAAAGGTTTTGGAGGTCATGGGAAGTCACAAGGAAAATCAAAGGACAAGAGATCCCAATCCATAGGACATAAGGATTGCTGGTACTATGGGAAACCAGGTCATCTGAAGAAAGATTGTTGGTCTCGGAAGAATAAAGAAGGAGAAAAACAAGAAGGCAATAAGGAGGCAAATGTGGTAACTAATAAATGTGAAGAGGATGCTTTGATTCTTTCCCTAGATAATGATGATGATTCATGGGTTTTAGATTTAGGGGCCTCATTTCATGCTACACCCCATAGAAGTTATTTTCTTGATTATGTCCATGGGAATTTTGGGTTGGTTTATTTGGGAGATAACGAACCCTACCAGATTGTTGGAAAGGTAAGAATTAAGATTAAGTTGCAAAATGGGAATCATTGGCTACTACAAGATGTAAGGCATATTTCAAGGCTCAGTAGGAATTTAATTTCAGCAGAGCAGCTAGCTGAAGAAGGTCGCATTGCTATATTTATTGATAAAAATTGGAAGGTTTCAAAAGGTGCCTTAATGGTAGCAAAAGGTGTGAAAGTAGGCACCTTATATCTTTGTACAGGTCATATTGTTCCTTCTACTTTAGTTGTTGTAGAGAAAAAATAAACAGGTTTAGGAACAATTGATGCAGGTTCGCAGGAAGAGACTAAAACAGTTGCTACATGTTCTGAGACAACACTGTGGCATAACAGACTTGGGCATATGAGTGAAAAAGGTATGAAGGTACTTCATTCTAAGAAAGTTTTACCAGGTTTGAAATGTATTAATATGGATTTCTGTGAAAGTTGTGTGTATGGCAAACAAAAGAGAGTCAGTTTTCTCAAGGATGGGAAGCAAAAGAAAGATGAAAAGTTGGAGCTTGTGCATACAGATGTATGGGGACTAGCTCAGGTATCTTCTCTCGGTGGCTCTCGATATTATGTTACATTCATAAATGATGCAACTAGGAAGGTATGGATTTATTTCCTTAGGTAGAAATCTGATGTATTTGAAACATTTTAGAAATGGAGAAGCTTGGTTGAGAATGAGATGGGTAAAAGATTAAAATGTCTCAGATCTGATAATGGTGGTGAGTATTGCAGCAAAGAATTTGAGGATTATTGCTCCTTTAATAGAATTCGTAGGCAGAAAATAGTTCCAGGGATTCCACAGGAAAATGGAGTGGCTGAACACATGAATAGGACAATAATGGAGCATGCAAGGGCCATGAGACTGCATGTCAGGCTACCTTTAAACATGTGGGCAGAGGCTGTCAACATCGTTGTATATTTAATTAATAGAGGTCTTTCAGTTCCTTTGGGTTGTGGTATTCCAGAGGAAGCATGGACAGGTAAGAAGGTGAGTTGTTCTTTTCTCAAAACCTTCGGATGTGAAGCATTTGTACATGTAGATTCTGAAAATAGAACCAAGCTAGATGTAAAATCAAAAAAATGTACTTTTGTTGGATATGGCGTTGATGAATTTGGTTATAGGCTTTGGGATTTTGAAAATTAGAAAATTGTGAGAAGCAGGGATGTTATATTCAATGAGAAGGTGTTGTACAAAGATCAATTGCAGTAGCATGAGAAGAAAGAAAAGGATTATGTGGTACTGGATGATACTCCAAATAGTGATGTTCCAGTGGTTCCTTATGCTCTGCAACAGCAACAAGAAATACCACAAACTCCAGTGAATGTTAGATGGTCAACAAGGCTAAGTAGACCTCCTGAAAGGTTTTCCCCCTCTTCGTATTATATTTTGTTAATAGATGCTGGTGAATATGAAAGGGTATGATGAAGCTATGCAAGTGGATACATAGATTCAGTGGGAGCTTGCAATGAAACAAGAAATGGACTCTTTACTGAAAAATCAGACTTGGGATTTATGTAAGTTGTCTGCGAGTTAAAAGACTTTACCAAACAAATGGGTTTATAGGATGAAAGAGGAAATTAGAGGTAAGAAAAGATTTAAAGCTAGGTTAGTTGTAAAAGGATTTGCAAAGAAAAAGAGCATTGATTTTGATGAGATTTTTTCTTCGTTTGTTAAGATGACTTCTATTCATACTATTTTAAGTATTGTGGCTGCTGAAGATTTGCATTTGGAACAGCTAGATATGAAAACTACCTTTCTCCATGGTGATTTGGAGGAGGAGATATATATGGAACAGCTCCAAGGATTTGAGGTCAAAGGTAAGGAGTAACTGGTGTGCAGATTGAAGAAGAGTTTGTATGGCTTGAAACAAGCACCTCGGCAATGGTATTTGAAATTTGATAGTTTTATAGCTAAGCAAGGCTACAGTCGGTGTAATTCAGACCATTGTGTTTATTTTAAGAGGTTAGATAATGATAGCTACATTATTTTATGTTTATATGTTGATGACATTCTTGTAGCGGAGTCTAACATGGATCACATAAGAGAGTTAAAACAACAATTAGCACAGTCATTTGCTATAAAGGATTTGGGGGCAAAAAACAAATCCTTGGTATGAAAAATTGCAGAGATAGGAAGAATAGAAAATTAACTCTATCTCAGGTGATTATGTTGAAAAGAGATTTCATATGAAAAATGCAAAAGTTGTCAACACACCTTTGCCTAGTCATTTAAAATTGACTAAGGAGATGTGTCCAAAGACACAAGAGGAGGAAAACAAAATGTCCAAGGTACCATATGCTTCAGCTGTAGGTAGTTTAATGTATGCCATGGTATGCACAAGACCGGATATTGCACATGTTGTAGAAGTCGTAAGCAGGTATATGAGTCATCCCAGATTGGAGCATTGGAATGCAGTAAAATAGATTCTTAGATATTTGAGAGGTACATCCAATAAACATTTATGTTTTAGAGGCTCTAATACTAATTTAGCAGGTTATGTAGACTCAGATTTGGCAGGGGATATTGATACCAGGCAGAGTACTACATGTTATGTCTTTACTGTAGGTGGGACAACACTGAGTTGGATTTCTAGGTTGCAAAAGGTGGTTGCTTTATCTACCACAAAGGCAGAATATGTAGTTGCAACAGAGGCAAGCAAGGAGATGATATGGCTGCAATCTTTCATGAAAGAATTGAGCAAACAACAAGTTAACAGTTATTTGTTTACGGACAACCAGAGTGCCATATATCTTGCAAAGAATTCTGCCTTGTATTCAAAGACCAAACACATATAGTTGAGGTATCACTTTATTCGGTTGGTGTTGGATGATGGAGAGTTACGGCTGGAAAAGATACATACAGATGAAAATCCAGCGAATATGTTTACAAAGGCAGTGACAAGGGAGAAGCTAAGCTCCTCTTTAGCTTTGGTTGGTCTTCTAGACTGAAAACAACAAAAATAGAACAACAGAGTCCAGGGTGCTTATTTCCAGTGGGAGCTATAGGGTCAGCAGTGTTATGATCAGTCTCCAAGTGGGAGATGATATGGTGTGGAGTCTAATCAATCTCCAAGTGGGAGATTATTGTTATATGGAGCCTAATCAAACTCAGAGCTTAAATTTTCCCCACTTTTATCAGCGCAATTTCCCTCCAAATTATTTAACGGGGGAGTGCAGGGGGGTAAAGCCCCTCCTGCAGGGCCCGGGGGGTTTATCCCCCTGGCGGGGGCTCAAGGGCGGAGCCCACGGTGGGGGTCTTGGGGCAACTCCCCTAGTGGGGGCTGCTGGGGGTAGCGCCCCTAAAGCAAAAATTGCCTATTATTTTATAAAGGCGTCGAAAGTTATTTTTTCTATTAGCCGACATAAAAAAAAAACCTATTTTTGTAACTGACATAAGGCTTGATAAAAGTGGCTAAGGGTTGGGATTTCTGTTGATATTGTATTGTAGCATTTGTAGCGGTATTGAGTTGTAGGGATTGCTAGTTGTAAGCGGTTTGATTTACTGGATAATAATATTGGACTCTTTATTTTGGTGGATGTAGCCCAAGTTTGGGTGAACCACGTTAAAACTTGTCTCTCACTGTTATTATTTTGTGTATTTCCATTCCTAGGTTTAATCTTTATTTACATTTAATTGATATCTTCTGCCAACTAACCCTAACACTTATAAATCTTCATCCCATCCATGGATAAACCATAAATCTAGGCAATTATCTCCTCTGAGACTTCCAACTCAAATTGGGCTTCATCCTAGCCACTCTAGAATTCTAGTTCTTGGTAAAATCCACTAAAAGCATATGATCAAACACATTAATCCTTTCCATTTATTTAGCAAGACCCCCCCTTTTGAGAATATGCTGAATGTATTGAGGTCTCTTTTCATAAAATCAAAGAAGATGGTCTCCACTTGATTGCAGTCTCCTCCCATGGCAGCAAAGAACTTTCCCAACAAGGAATTTTGGTACCCTATTTTCACCACACTATATTGGGTCCACACCTACTATGCCAAGTAGAAATGGGTTCACTTCCATGTTTCTTCCACCAATAAAACCATCAAAGCATCTTAATCCTCATAGAACCATCATGACTACTCATAATAATCTTGATATTTATTATAGTATGAAGGGATAGGAACCCATCACCCATATTCTTAAGAGACATCATTGTTGAGTAAGTTATAAACATAACAAGGAAGACCATCCTCCCAAATCCACCTAAAAGACCCAGCATGAGACACTCCCTAGTTGGCTTTAAGTCTACCATGAAATTAGCTTCTCTATAACTATGGTTCACTTTGACATTTAAGAGGGAATTCAAAATGCAAACGGAGTCACTTATGATATTATCTATAGTCTAGAAAGGGGTTTGAACTTTTAAGAGATAGTTAACAATGTTTAAAGAGTCCCCTTCAACCTGTTAATATTGAATTATCAAGTCTTTAGCAAGGAAAATCCCCCAATAGGCAGTTGAATCTTCTGCAAAATGGCAAGACTGAACACCTAGATTGATAGAAAAAGCAATAATTCCCCTCCCATAGTGGCTTATAATTATTCCTCCTCCCCCTAAAGATCTTAGATTGCCTTTGGAAGCTCCATAAAAGTTTAATTTACACCAAAAGGGATAAGGAATGACCCAACGAACTTGAGAAGGATGAGAAGAATTCCTTTGTAAAGAAATCCCAATGTCAATTCCCAAATCCCAATAGGCAACAACCCTCAAAATCCCTTGGGAAACCCAAATAGTCCTAGATGAAGAGGTATGATTTTGGAAATCCAATAAGAAGTTCTCTTTGATGCCAAGCAAAGTTTGGAGTACACTTTCTTAGCTACAATATTCACATCCTTAAAAACTCTAGCATTCTTCTCAAGCCACAATCCCCATAGCACATGAGAAAGAGTGAAAGCCCACAGTAACTTAAGAGAAGGGTTAGAAAAAGGGGAAGACCAATGGTATAAAATCTCAAGGAATGAAGGGGGTTAGACCCAAGCTAATCAAAACTTCTAAAAGAGTATAAGACCCCAAATACACTAGGAAAAAGGGTGGACCACAAAGATATGAGAGACAAACTCCAAACTAGGTTCACAAAGGACACATCTGTTAGGAAAGGGTAATCCTCTTTTGATGAGGTTATCACTAGTAGAAATTTTATTCTGAGTAGCTAACCAAAGCAGGATTTTGACCTTAGGGATAAGAGGTTTGAGCCAAAGACTAGACCATGGATGGAGAGACCACGCGGGAGGGAGAAGAAAAGAATAGCTAGAATCAATTGAATAGTAACCTACCAAAGAGTCAACCTAAACTAGAACATCCTCCATAGCCGATTTAGGGATATGGAACCCTGCCAAAAGACTCTAAAGCCTATTAAGAAGAAGAGAGACCTCTAGAGAGTAGTTAACCAAGTAGAATATTCTCCAACACCTAATTAACCCTCGAAGCTCAAGATACTCCATCATTTAGGTAGCAAAGGATGCCTTCTTCAAATCACAAATAGGATCAAGCTAGTCTAAAGAGGCCAAAGGATGATCAAGCAACCAATTGTCATCCTAGAACCAAACATATCTTCCCTCTTCCACTTTCTATTTCACCCCTTTTTAAATAAAATATATTTTTTCATAAACACTTCCAAAGACACCAACCTTGAGGTAAGTCATTGTTGGAGAGAATAGAAAGTGGATTGCCATTTTCCAAATACTTGGCCCTAATAATAGAAGTCCAATATTTGGTTTCTTTGAGAAACCTCCATCCTACATTAACATTGAGGGAATAATTGAACATATTGATTTTTCTAATCCCCAAGCAATCTAACTTCTTAGGGAGACAAACTTGGTCCCAATAAATAAGAATAATTCTTTATTTTCTTCTATGCTTGTCCACAAGAATCATTTTTGAGTTTGCTCCAATTTATTAACAACCTTGGAAGGGAGATTGAAGATGGACATGAAGCACATTTGTAGGTTTTGTAGAGTAGATTTGATTAGCTATAAATTTCTTGCTTGATTAAGTAGGCAACCTTTCCACCCAACAAGTTTTGTTTGAAATCTTTCAATCAGATGAGACCAGAAAGAGTCAAGAATGATACCTATAAACATGGGCAAGCCAAGGTAAGTTGAAAGAAGATCCTACATATGACATCCCAAGATGTTGACAATCCTAGATTATCTAGTTAGAGGAGTATTCACAAAGAAAAGATAACTCTTGTCTATGTTTACTTTATCTCAAGGCAATCTCATATTTTAGAAGCAACTGTTTAATTTCTCTAATCTCACTCACTAAAGCTTCCCCCAGAATAATGGTGTCATCGACAAATTATTGACAAGTCATGGGAAGAATTGAGGAAGAGGATCCAAAACTTTAGGTCCTACCTAAAGTAGCCACAACACTAATACTTTTACCCAAGGATTTAGCAAAAAATAAAAAATAAAAAAGGGGAAATGGGGCCACCCTTCTTGAGACCACAACTACACCCAAAGAACCCTGTTAGGATCCCATTATCAAGAATAAAGAACATGAGTGTAGATATTTAATTCAAGATCATAGATCTAAATTTATGACAAAACCCAAATCTTTCCATAATCTTTTCTAGGAAAATCCACGAAAACCTATCATAGACTTTGTTCATATCCAATTTGAGAATAAACCTACACTTTTTACTCTTTTCTATGGAGTGAATAGTCTCATGGATGGTTGTGATGGAGTCTAAAATTTTCCTTCCTTTAACAAAGTCACTCTATTGAGGAGAAATTGGTTAAGGAATAATGGTTTGCAATATAAGAGCTAAGATTTTAATGAAAATCTTGTAAAGTGAGTTACACAAACTTATCAGTTAGAAATTAAAGAATTGGATAGCACCAACCTGTTTTGGAACAAGGACGAAAAAAGAATTATTGAGTCCCTTCAAGATCTTTCTAGAAGATAAGAATTCTTTCTTACGCATCCTCCACAACATCATTGGATAATAAATCCTAAAATATTTGAAAGAAAGGTGTGGAAACCCATTAGGCCTAAGAGCCTTACCACCATTAAAAGAGAAACAAAAAATCTAACTTCTTCCTCTATGACCAGAGCCAACAATGCCTTATTGTCCTTGTCCTTTACTAAATAAGGAATAAGGTCCAACAAATCAACTGCCCTACCCAAGTCAACAGAATTATCATTAGCTAACAAGTTTTTGAAGAAATCATTAACTTTCTTTCTTATATCTTCTTCTTCCAAGTAGATGATACCATTGGCATCCTTAATTTCCTTAATTCTATTAACAGATATAATGCTTGAGGGTAATCAAAAGAAATAAATTTATGCTCTTGTCTCCTTCTTTCAACCATAACGATATTGACTTCTACCTCTAGAAAGACTCCTCCATAGTGACCAAATTGTGGTATCTACAAAGTAAGAATTTTTCCTTCCAAAAGGTCTCTTGGTCCATCCCCTTAGATTGAATTTCATTTTGAATGGTATACAAATCCATAGCAACCTCATTCTTCAAAGAGGATATTTCCAAAAGTTCTTTTATTCCATTTCTTTACGTTATTCTTCACATTCTTTAGCTTTTGGACACACCTAAACATGACTGATCCTTCTACCTCAATATTCCACTATTCACACATATTGTTAGGTAACTTAGGGTGTAGGGTCCACATCTTCTCAAATTTGAAAAGATAACCCTTCCATCTTTTTTCATTATCCAAATGAAAAACCAAAGGATAGTGATTTGAATCAATTCTAGGAAGAGTAGAGAGGCAATATGTAAAGGAATAAAGTCAATCCATAGAAATAATAGCATAGTCCATTCTTACCTAAAACACATTTTTATTATTAAATTATCACTATGATTTATTTGTATTCCCTAGTCCAATGCATAAATAGAATGTTAGTTAAAAAATGGTCACTATTTTTATATAATATATAATTATATTAATAATTAAGTTTTTATTATTATTCTTGAACTAATATTTTTGTTTATATGTTAAAATTTAGGGTTTACCCTTAAATATTTATTATTGTGTATAATTTTGTGTCATCCTTTTGTAAATTTGATTTTAGTTGTCTACCTAAGATTATATTTCGTGTTAGAATGAAATTTTTAAAATTGTTAAATCAATTACAATTTCTCTATAAATATTAACAACATTCACTTCTATAATGCAAATATTTTTCCAAAGTTGAAGGAAACACTAGCCACTACATTACACTTATTTATGATGTACCTTTGGAACTTGAAAACTCTTAATAACTCCTTTTCTTTTTATAAAGTAATTTTTATTGTCCCCTTTTTAAAACTTTTAATTTGAAAAAATAAATAATGTAGGATAAATAGTTTACTTGATTTTTAAAGTGAACTCTAACCATCATTTTCATTGTTTCTATCTAGTAGGTATTAGAAAATACTTAAAGCTATAATGACTTCCCAAGAACCCCGTTCAAAGCAATATGCTTGCTAGGTTCATAAGCAGTCCAACTTTGAATTGTCCAATTCTTTTAGGTATTGGATACATCATAGAAAACCACATCTTGTATAATAATAAAAGTTTATTTGATTACAAAAATGTATGACAAGATATGATTAAATAACCTAGAGCTTGTACAATCATAAACATTCATTGAAGAGAGAGAGTAGAGTTTTTTTTGGACTCAAGAAGAAAACAACAAGTGCATAATCTACACATAGCTCACCTTGTCTTGGATAACATACATCGAAGCAAATCAATGAAGATTCATTGACAATAAAACTTAACTTTTAAGGGATACTCCACCATGTCCTACTTACAAATACTAGTACAAAAATCACTTAATAATAAAAGAAGACATATAGGGAATAACTAAGATTTAAGGCCAAGGCCTTTGCGTGTAGGACCAACGAACAAGTCTTTAGATTTTATCATGCCAGGAAGGCGACCACTAAATGCCCCGAAGGGGAATTGCCCCACTGCTATGTTTCTTCCCAAGCTCACAATGGCCATG
Organism: Cunninghamia lanceolata; assembly: GCA_027924645.1. Classification (NCBI taxonomy): domain Eukaryota; kingdom Viridiplantae; phylum Streptophyta; class Pinopsida; order Cupressales; family Cupressaceae; genus Cunninghamia; species Cunninghamia lanceolata. Next base: position 7,032,109 of record BSBN01001344.1, on the reverse strand, counting down.
GGAGGACTTGCTTTATAGGTGCTCAATTTTGTTTGCTTTGGGTTTTTAGAGAGCTTCTTTATGTTCTCTGCAATCACTTGTGCATGTTTTTGGGCACAAAATCCTTGTTTCAATTCCTGCATCAACACCTTAAATTATTAGTCGTTGTCAACCAAAATAATATAATGAATAAATTTACAATGACAATGTGTCTACTATTAAAGACCCAATATATTCACAAAGTTTTATCTATAGAACTACATTAAATATGAAAACAAATTAGTATTTTACAAATTGTATGACATACAAGTAATATCCACCTTTAAAATGTTGTTTCCTCTTAATATAAAAAATAAGTTGTAAGCACAATTAATTTGAAAAATGAAAAGAATTTTGAGAAGGCTATGATACACTAACTCATCATCTGTTACAAATAATTAAGAAAGAGGAGATTAATTTTACATTTGAAATAAAAGTAATTTCAAAACATATTCCACTTGAAAGAAAAAAACATTTTTGATTAAAAAAAAAAAAAAAATAGATAAACGGAACAATCAAACATACTTATCCACAACCAAACATATTTGTCCACAACCATTATATTAATATTAATAGTAAAGATTTTATAACCTCATTATATTATATTAACAGTAGAGATGTTCTAACCTCATTGTAAAACCCAAAAACAAATTGAAGAGAAGACCAATGTATATTCTATCATGATTACCTTAACATTAATGATATCCCCAGCAGCAAAAACATTAGTCTGCCCCTCCACACGCAGAGAGCTATCCACCTTTATGAATCCATGCTCATCTACAGCACCTGCAAACACTGAATCCTTAAACCAAGATGTGCCCACTTTCTTGCCAATGCATACAAAATGGGAATCTGCATCGATGGTCTTCCCAGTCTTTGTGGTAAAGCTTGTTGTGGTCTCAGAAATGCTGTCCAAATCAATGCGTTCATTGAGGTGCACTTCTACTCTATGAGACTTAAGCCAGGACAGAGCCTTTCTGGAGGCCTTTTCCCCCACAAATTCAAGAAGCCTGGAACCAGCATGGAGAAGGATCACTTTTTTTTCTGGAAAATCTACTGCTATCTCTCCAGCCAGCTCCACTCCAGTGGGCCCTCCTCCAATTATCAGAACTGTTTTGGAATCCTTAATCTTCTTGTTATCTGTAAGAAAACAGATTTCAATCCACAATTCTCACAGATCAAAACCACAATTCTCATGGATCAAACCCCTAATTTACAAATAAATTTCTAAATCCACATTAAAATCTAAATCATATTTGTCCATGAGATGCTTTGATTTGGTCTGACTATAAAACAAAAATTTAGTAAAAATATCAAATTAACTATAGGGTACAATTAACTATTTTTTTGAATTTTTAGAGGCCATGATGTGGTCTGTAAGAGTATAAAAGCAGATCTAACGAATATGACTTGTTTCAAAAGTGGTACTGTATGATGGTGCGAGAAGTATGGTCAACAGTATGAATAAGAACTCCCAATTTCATTAAAGGGACTGTGTTTAAATAGCAAGGTTACAGAGTACTAATTAAAATAATACTAAGCTGAGATACAGTGAACCATTCAAGTTCAAGAGAGATGGGGTTTGAATCATAAATAAGGAAGAGATTCTATACAAACATGCAGGGGGGAATATCGGGAAGAGTCTGGAACGGACAAGAGGCAGGCTGAGTGATCAGCTGCTGACTGTTTTTTTAAACAAATAGAAAAAGGGATTGGCAGTTAAGGAGGCAGAGGCAGACCTCTGCCTATTTCAAAATTTTGCATAAAGATCTGGTACTTCGGCATTTTAAAAAAAGATACAGTGACTGCAGAGTGAAGCATTCAAGTTCAAGAGAGATGGGTTTTGAATCATACATAAAAAAGAGATCCTGTATAAACATGCAGGGGAGAATATCAGGAAGAGGCTGGAAAAGACAAGAGGCAGGTTGAGTGATCAGCTGCTGATTGTTTTTTTAAACACAGAAAAGAGATTCTATATAAACATGCAGGGGAGAATATCAGGAAGAGGCTGGAAAAGACAAGAGGCAGGCTGAGTGATCAGCTGCTGACTGTTTTTTTTTAACAAATTGAAAAACTGATTGGCAGTTAAGGAAGCAGAGGTCTGCCTCTGCCTATTTCAAAATTTTGCATAAAGGCCTGGTAGTTCAGCATTTTAAATAAAAAAAATTGTAATTTTTAATTTATGATAGATGAAATTGAAAATTGATGATGGATGAAATTGATGATTGATGATATCTTCCCATGAATCAACTTTACCTTCTACAAGTAACTGGGGAGATTTAATTTCCTATATACTCAAGCATAGGAATAACCGAATGCTGTAATTTATATACCTGCTTCAAATTGTTTGAGTCTCTCTGTTTTTGTAGGAGGGCCATCATAAGCAGTTCCAGTGGCAAGCACCAGATAATCATACTTTACATGTTCTCCTGAGGCAGTGATCACCTCTTCCTCTGTAGCACTTGTTACAGCAGATGTTATGAGCTTGGCAGTCTTCAAATACTCCTCGTGGAGAAACACAGACCTTTCCCCAAAGCTCGGTTCCACCATACATCTTAATTTAGCCCATGGGATCTCAAAATAATATTTCCTGTTATATACGGAAAGCAAAAATAAATCCATATGAATTACTTAATCTAATCTCTGCTATTATGACTCAAAAAAAAAAATTAGGGAGACTTATAACATACGGATCAATTAGGGTGACATCGGCATGGCTTTCCAAGGCCTTAACAGCGGTGGCGCCTGCTATTCCGCCTCCCACAACAACCACCTGCTTCTTCTGTACTGTTGCCATGACAGATGTGTATATACTCACTGTCTATACTTTCTAGTGTGATGATATTCACTGTGTATACTCCCTCAACTGTTGAACCTAGTTTGAGGAGGAAGTGAGCTGTGAGGTGTTAAAATAGTTGGAATGACAAGAGAAAGCGTGTATAATGGGGTGGAACAGGCTGGCATGGCGGCCGGTTTGCCCCACAGATTGCGTATTCTAGACGGTCACCACTCCTCATTGCTCATTGCTAAGCAATGAATGACGCAATCACTTAGACCATTTCCTCCCTGCAATGGCGGCCTGGTTTTGTTCTAATCTCATTGGAACTTTTGACCAATCTGAAATTAGGAGCTGTATTCATAAATACAGTCATCAAAATGAATTTACCCTTCATATTAGGTAGGCGGCATTTTAAAACATGGAAAATATGGTGTTGTCCACTGGTTTATTGGCTAAGTTGCTTGGAAAGCACATAGGTAATTGTGAAGTTTTAGGCATTTAGTGCAAAGTTTGGATTTTGTTGGTATATTCACTAATAAATAAATAAATAAATATGTTAAAAATATATTATTGTGTTTGTTTAATGCTTGAACAATATTTATTCTCTCATACATTTGGAAAAATTATTTAAATGTGATAGGGTTTCTAATTTATTTTATTAAGATTGATTGATGCATATTAAGTATATTGTAAGTATATTTGATATGATAGACCTTTTTTTGAAACTATTATAATTGCAATGCCCCAAGTTTACACTTAAGACATTAAGGGATAAAAATCAAATGAACAAATTTTTTGCGGTACAAAAGTGGCATGAAGCAAGCCACACAACACTCCTACATGTTCAAGGTGTCATAACTATTGGTAATGACACACTTTCCACACACACCAATACACAATGCAAGGTGGCACAAGCGGAAGACTTAAAAATGCTATGGGACAAAACACCATAGATGGCATGAAAAAAGAGATGAGGAGGAGAGTCATGATTTCTAAGGTCACTGAAAAACCTATACAATATCCCTACAAGACCACCCCTTAGATATCTAAAGCACAGAGCCAAAATCTCCAAGGTTTGAACTTAAGGGATGAACATTCCCTTGGGTCAAGTTTCAGAAATGGAATGCAACTTGTAGTTCATAATGGTAAACCTGACTTGCAACTGCATTTTGGATTGTGAACTCAATTTGCAAAAATAAAGAGATGAAAAACACTAAAGTATAAAAATAAGGTCTATTTTTCACACTCAATGAGGCATAACTTCCTCAATTTTTGTGTTGTTGAAAAATAGTTTGGACCAAACATTCAAGGGATCGTGGGCTCCAACTTGACCACATGAGGACCTCTTGAAGGGCATGGTTCCCAAGGAACAAGGGAAAGAATTATTTTGAAAGAACAAACATTTAAAACCATACTTGCAAAATATGACAAAAAGTGTTACAAAATATTATGCACATTGATGCCAATGTCGACACATGTCAAAAGAAAAGATAGGATCATCACCATCTATATGGGTGGAATGCAATCCAACATTAAAGCATCCATAAACATAAGTACAACATTATATAATTCAACCCAAGAATGCTAGAATATCACAATTTCAACATTACAATCATGCTAACACCCTCACAAGATGAGGTGTGAAAATATCTAAAATGGCATCAATGAATTATTACAATCAAAGTGTCTCATCCCACATATGGATGGATCAAAACTGACATAAGAAAATGCATCAAAGCATAACCATAATCTTATTACAATAGTCTCAAGGACCCCATTTACAATGTTTACAAACTACAACAGATGAGAGATACAAATGCATAATATGCTAAGAAGTCCTTCACACTCTCCAATGAGCATCCTCCAAGATCAGATTTCCCCAATGATGGTTTAGCACCACCCAACCATGTGGCACCCTTAGACCCACCCCATTACCCTAGAAGACAGTCAAATTGGGTACAAGAACACTCACACAATACAAGGAGATATGGCAACACACATGCCAATCAAATGCATACAACACTACATGTGGCAACTCATGTCAAATCAAGCATAAATATATGGCACACACACCAATCAATGCATATAAATGATCAAATTCACATCAAATATAAAATCTAACTTAAGGTAAGGACGAGGATCCTAGAGATAAGACAAGAAGTGTCATGACTCATCACAATAGCACCAACTTCTAAGAGTTGTGACCTGTCCTTCACGATTGAGACAAACCCATAAAAAGACATTCAATTAAGGTGTGGGTATCTTAATTAAATATTTTATTATCCCAATGTATATTATGTTATCACTTAATTAAAACTCTCCTCCGCTCAATCTTCACATATCACTCTAGATCGTGGCAAGTGGTGAGAGCCCACTCCTTTCCTACTTTATACCTTAATTCTAAAAGTCCAATGCTCTAAATTTATAATTTGAGTGTGTCACAAAAATCAATACAATAATTTATGACACATTTCCAAAAGATGTAGTATTCTAAAATATTAGGGAGACAAATTTGTGTAATCTCATGAGTAATTATAGACCCTGGTAAATTGTTTTATATGATGGAGTTTATGTTTGGTTGAACTTCAAACTCGTTTTGATTGGGAATCTTAATTAGGTATGATTATGTCTTGGATAGATATGGAGATTAGCATTATTTTAGTGTAGAGTGAAAGTAAATATTTTATTTTAATATGGGTAGCTTATGATTATTTTTAATTCAGTGATGTTATTATTTTATATTTATGCATGATTTCCTTAACCTAGAAAGAGGATTAAGTTGCCTTAGGATTTAATAGGATTAGTTATGGTCATTTTAAGTAGAAAAATATTTTCACACATGTTACTGATGGTAGAAATTATATGATTGCATCTTCTATGAGACTCTTTATTAGGAGATTGGTTTGAATCTTTTAAGTGGATTTGCTAAGAATATGTTATTTAAGATATCAATTATGTCATTTTATGATATAAGGTTGAACCTTCTTAATGTTTATGAATAGGGAGAATAGATGAAAATTATAACCAGGTCAAATATGATTATTTTGTCTCTTGTGTGTGTGTGTATATATATATATATTACTTTAGACAAGGTTTAGATTCACGTACACATTTAATTAATTTGTGAAATTTCTTGAGATGTATTGTGATTGCCATTCCTTGAAAAACAATGCATAGCAGCTTGCTTGACTTAATCTTATGTAATGGAATAATTAGTAAGTCATGGCATAACGTTAGAGAATTTCTAATATAAAATGTGAATGAGGTATAGTGGTTTATCTCATGATTAAATATTTAGGGAGCATCCTTAACGGTGTTGATTCATTCCAAATTTTGATGTTTAAGTGAGAAATTTGTGGGAATTACATAGTCGTATTCTTTGAAATAGAGTTCAAGTTAGTGTTAACTAAGATATAGATTTATGATGATTGTATCTTCCTAATTAAAGGTTTTAGCATTAAATCTTTAGTGTAATTTGAATGGTGCCTTATTGATCAATAGCTGTTGTCTCTTTATTCTTATTGGTATAATGTTACATTATGTGTAACTAAGGTTGAGAAGAGGTCGAGATAATGTGAATAACATCTTAGAGATTTTATTTTGTACGATACTGTCTTGTGGTTGCTAGTTCAAGTTCCTGAATGAAGTCTTTGCACTATGCGTATGTAGGCAAGGCCATCATGAGCCCTCGAGACATTAGGTTTGGCCCTTAGGGCTAGTAGACTCATCTTCTAGTGCATTGATATCTAATATGCTCATTTATTGATTTTGTGGTACTAATGTTTTCATTTAGTTGTACAGTCTCAGGCCAGTTAACCGTGTAGAGTACTGAAGCTAAGACAAGCATTTCTCACTTTGCGATTAGAGGATTATATGGCATAAGAAATGTTTCTATCTTAAATTTTCATTTACGATGAATGATGTAAAACTTATGTTATTTAGAAAGTTAATTAAGTCATAATATATTGAATCTTTTCCTCCTATCATCATATTTCTTTCATTATTTCTTATTAAATTAATTTATTTTGTTATTTCTTGACATGATTCATGGGTAGGCATTACATAGAATCTATCTTAGAGTATCACAAAGGCCATGCAGAGGATAGAGCCGACTCCTAAAGAAGTATTTTGGGAAAGAATGCACCTCTAGATAGATATATAGGAGACATATGCAAAGCAATGTAAAGTAAGAGTGTATGAAGAGTGAATAAAAGAGTAATATTGTATAAGGTAGAGACTCAGACCTACCGATATGAACATGTATATACCTATTGATTATAAAGGAATATAAAGGAGATATAAGGGTTATGATATCATTGTATATGTGTTATGATGTTATGTTTTACTTATCTTGTACCACATATTAGATTTCCGTAATGTTTATTCATGTTTCTCTCATTGCCTAACTAGGGTATAAACTAGACTTACAGACTTAATTGAGGACTAGATCTTTGGATTGGTTCCTCCCCATTTCTTGCCAACAATCTCCCATCCCAAATACCTCATCTCCTATTAATCCCATCCCAAATCCCTCATTGCTTATTGATCCCATCCCAACCCATCCTTGCCTATTGACCCCATCCCAAATCCATCATCCTATCCCCTTGGTCCTACTACCTTCATTCATGATGGTTATCTCATAAGAGAGGAACAAGCTATATCCACAACCCAGTCTCCCTCATCTAATAATAGACTCACGTCTTGTTTCTAAAATAATAAACATCCCATCTCACATCACATGCTCCAAAACATGAATTATCAAGGCAAAGGCTTAGACATTCATGAACAAGGTATTTTGGAGCCCATCCATGTCAAAATACCTCCACAATCACATGAACATGGCTACATATCCCAAGGAAAACAATCCACCAATGTTGGTCCCATCCACACACCTCATAAGACATCTTCTTCTAATCCCAAACCTCATGCATCCCATCGCATATACAAATCATATTCTGCTATCCCTCTAACATCATCATACCATTCTCAAAAGCATGTGACCATACACCTCCCTAAATTCACTCTTCCTCCACATCTCCCAACACCTAATCTTCCCATCCTTAAATCCCCTCGTCCATTCATCCACAAGTCCACTAATCCTTCCATCCACACATCCCACTCCCTCAAAGCCCCTAAAATCCCTAATCATGGTCAACAAATGCGCACATCAACCAAACATGAAGCTATCATAAAACCTATGGGATTCCAAAATAAAAATTTGGATGCCTACTTACATAAAGGAAAAAATGCACAAAATCCTAAGGGTTCTCATGCCATAGAGCATTGACATATAAAGCCAAACCAAAATTCCAAAAGGACACAAAAGCCTCGAGATTCTCAAATCCTAAATCAAAAATCCAAAAGGCTACACAGGCCCACACCTCCAAAAGAAAAATGGTGTGGGTCCTCAAGAAAAAAATAAAAAATCCAAATATAGCATCCAAATCTCAATCCATCCCCAAATCCCAAAAATCCTGCTTGCCATCAAAAAATCTCAAAAATCTTAAGTCCATTTAGGTCCCTAAATCCCCAAATTGGCAATCCCAAAATCACCCATCCCAATTCCATTATAGAAAATCCCCATTGATCCCAACACCTCATCAAAATAAAAAGCTTCAAACTCCACCACAGTGTGTCCAAACATTGATCTTGGTTCCCCTTGACCCCATGACAACTCCATCCCCCATTTTATATCCCCTATCTCGTATATCTCCCCCATCACATCCCTATGGTCCATGTTTTTGCATAATCCTCCATCATCCATTTATCCATCCATAATCCTCATCATAATCCACCATCCACTCCATTTCCTTTTAATACATTCATCTACCAACATCCATGCGCATAATAACACACGACATGGTCTATGTGCGAAAACTATCCACAATGGGACACTACTACCTTGCTATGGAAATAGACGCTCGAGTCCCCATCCTCCTCCAAACCCCTTTATCCCTTCATCCAAATTTATCCTATCCCCTTCTATCCCAATTACAAACAATACAAAAAAAATCAAAAATCCATCTGATGGTGAAAACCACTTTAGTGGCACCTTGGGCTCCAAAAAGCAAAGTAAAGAGAAATCATTCATCCAATGGTGAAAACCATTTCATGGTGACAAGGGTCACTAAACCTTGGCATTTAATCATGTTTTTCATGTGTCAAGTCTAGGGATGTGTCCTAGGCTGTCTGCAATAAGGAACTTCATAGCCAATAGTCCTTTAACTAATCTTACTAATTTGATTGTCCTAAGGGATTAATTTTGCCAATCATCTACTATGAAATGAAATTCTGAAAACACCAAAATAATGCTAGAGCAAGAGATTGCTAAAAAGAATCTATTCTAATTCACACAAAGCTGGAAATATGCATTTATCAGAAAACAACTATTAAACAGTAATTGACCTATCTTATGGAAGCAAGAAAATTGTACTTCTAATGAAAATTGTAAATGAGACAATGAAGCAAAGATACTAGCCTCCTGTCCATTGGTAGGAGTGGGCCCTTTCTCCACACCATCAGAACCGAAGGATAAACAATTAACTCAGAATAGAAATGCAATAACACAATCTTCCTTTAATCCAATCTCATCAAATTATGTTGTATTCAAAAGTATATGCTCTATTCTGAAATCAAAATTACAATAATACTAATAGCAAAAATCTGTATATTTTTTTGTTGTTCCTATCAAACTATATATTAGTCCAAGCGATAAGATATCTTTGGAACTAACTATTTTATCCATCAATTCATCTTTGAGATATAACCAATCTCTTATTCTAAACTAAGACATACAACTATCCAACTAAAAAGTATAATCATGCAAAACTTGAAAAGGCTTAAGTGGTACTAAAGTTCCACCAAATCCAGAGTTTAACTTAAATAAAAATGGGCAACAATGCCCTGAAATAGTGGTCTTAAACAAGTCTTTGAAACTCATACAATAACAAATAAAAAGGGGATCAGATCCCTTTAGACAACTGGAGCTCACACTCGAACACTTCGTTCTAGATGAGTAGACTCCAGAGCATTAAAGTTACCTCCAGAGATGTAGGTTGTCAACAGCTCCAGAGACTTTGTGCTATTGCCAGCGACTCTGGAGATACATCTCTAAATCAACTAAGGCACTACTCCAAAGATCACTATCTTCTTTGCTCACCTACTCCTTCTTCAGAGATCCTCCAACAATTGGAAAATGTTGGAGTCTAATACAATTTTCTCCATATCTAACTCTGGGGATAATTAGGACTACCTCCGGAGTTCTTCAAAACTGCTTTTCGCCTATGTAGTAATACTTGTGAAACCCAAAAAGAGATTTTTGTACACAATTTCATCAGTTTTATTCCACATTAGTCTTTTTATCAAAATAATAATCTTCAGTCATTCATCTCTTATTAGCACCATAAAAACAAGACTTTATAGTTTCTATAGTGCAGAATACTAGGACAGGTAGAATGAAAAGATGGAAAAAGGGACTAAAAAGGTATGTTGATCTAAGTGCTACCTGGCACTCATCACATGGTGCCTTGGATAAGTACCATGATGAAAACCTAGCAAACAAGTGTCATGCATAGATTGATTATCTATGTGTCTTACACTTAGGGGCAAGTTGTCTCATTTATCCCCTCCTATCATTTCTCACCTATCATTTTCATCCTATCATCCTGCCCATCCATTGTATCCACATTTCTATCCCATTTCACCCACTTATTTGCCCTTCCTCCTTTTGATCTTGATAAGGACAAAGGCAAAAATGTTGAAAAATACTTTGTACATCTCTTCATATATCCAATATTTTCCAAACAATCTTTTCACCCTATCGTTGCAAGATTTGTCACACAAAGTCCTGAGAATAGTACCTAGAATGGGGCATGTTATTCCTATGGGATGTAGCCTTTGGAGATCACATCCTGAATCCCTCATTCCATCCCCCATCCATCCCATCCTTTATCACCAATCCTTTTATCCATCTATTCAATCCTCTTTTCATCCTTGCCTTTCGACCTAGTCTTGCCTTGTCATTGGTATCCAACAAAGAGGCTATCCGACTAAACTCCAATGCAACCATCTCCTCAACAAATGCAACTATCTCCTAAACAAATCCAACCCTCCCTCATATTAAACATCTCAAAAATCCAAAAAAATTAAAGCATCCCAAAAATCCAAAAAAATCAAAACATACAAAATCCCAAGCAATAAATCCAAATGTAAGTCATCCTTAATCCATGCCAATCTAGTCAAGCAATCTAGTCAACTATTCAACATGCATATCTTTTTTTTGTTCTAACCTTTCTATCAACCCTATCAATCAACCAATTATCATCTTCATCATGATATATCATTCCCTCATCCTTGTTTTGTTCTTGGGATATATCGTTCCCACAACACTATCCTTATCCAATCAACCAATACATCAATCAATTAACATTTTCCATCTTGACAAGGGCAATAACCTTGTTTTCTTTTGAATTATTTTTGCATGCTTTCTTTCTTGCTTGTGTGTGTTATCTTTTTACTTGCATTTGCATTGGTCCAAGTAGCCTACCTACCACAAATGGTATCATGGTCTTCCATATCATGGTGCTACATGGTATAGGGTTGCTTGTGGCCTTTTTGTTTTGTGTGCTAGTCCTACACATTGGATACATCATCACCCTAGTCTTATATACCCTAGTGCATAACATCCATTGCTATATTAAATAAAGGATTGCTCAACTCAAGTTAACATAACTAATCATCATAATAAATCCATAATTCTTGTTTCATCCATAATCATCTTTCTTGCATCCATCTTTTTATTTCTTTATTTTTCTTCCATCATTTTTTCATCTTTCATCTAACTTTTCCTTCCTCCTTGTCTAAATCTACCCACCTACTCACAATTCCCTCTTCATTCATTTTGACAGTACATCTGTGTTCTTTAATCTTCCTATCCTCTCAAGGGGGCATCATTCATCCCAATAATTAATCTACCATTAATTATTCTACCCAACTGGGGCATCACCATCTCTAATACAATCATATTCTTCTAAACCAAGGTCTTCTTCTATCTAACTATTTTCTTCTAATCCATTCAAGCACTATGTTTTAAACTTCTTTGAAATGTTATTACTTTGCAACATCTCAAAGAGGGGCAAAATATAGACACCTAAAACTATCTAATGCATTTCCACATCATTAACTATTCTTCTATATCATCAATTATTATTCATTGATATCATTTCCCTAATCTATTAATCATTCTACATCATCCATTAATTATTCCTCTATCCATTAATTAAATAATTTTGATTATTTAATCAATGAACTAACACTTCCTCTCTTATTAAATGAATTAATGCAATTCATTTAATTTACATTTTCTTATAATATTCTTCTAATTTCCATTTTACTTATTTCATGAAAATAACTCCACAATTCTCTCCACTAATTTCTCTTAATCAATTTAGTCAACTATGCAATTAAATTAGTTACCTAGTTAATCAAATGACACAACTAATCAATGATGCAAATGAGTTAATTAATCAATTATTTTTGTTAACTCTCTCATCAAATCCTCTTGATTGATTCTATCCATTGATCTTTCTAATCATCCTCCACCATTGATCATCATGCTTTGAAAGTCTATAAATTGATCCACATCCAAGCCATCGATATGAGACCTTTGCATGAAGACTTATGCTATAAAATTATCTTTATAAATCTATTATCACATCAAAGTCATGTTGAATTGTTGATAAATCCACATACAATCCACATTTACTATCATTTCGTCGTAGCTCGATCTTGCATATTCTAGGAGAAGAGAAATTTAATTGGAGGTCAAGGTATTGCTTTTTATTTTGTGCTATTTTCCTATGATTATTTCCCTTATCTTCAAGGATAATTATGAGTCTTGGCAAAAAGACATCCTAACACATATCAGGTGGCTCAATATTTTGCCTTATCTTTCTGGGCTCATACCTTAACTAGATACATTTTAGAAGAAATCTATTTGGGTAACAATATTTATCATATTGTAGGATCGATTTGTTCTAGTGTTGATTATGACACTTTGTGTGCTATTTAAAACCTCGAGTGCCCACACACACTTTAGACCAAAATTTGGGAGATCTATGGAGACCCTCATATGTCTCCATTACTAGATGATCCTGCTATGGATTTGATGCAGAGGAAGAAGTGATATCTAAACACAATCTGATTGTTTGTAGACCCAAGTCACACATTGGTTCATCTCAACAAGGTCTAAAGGCTTCCTAGGGCACCTTGAAACATGGGACAACATCCTAAAATCACTCCATCATTGAGGACAATATGGAACATAGGAAACTTGGTTCATTCAAACCTTCTACAACACCTTCTAAGGGTTCCCAATCATTCATAACCCCAATCAAGTGTTTGACACACTAAAATATGCAAAGTAGGACTGCTACCACTAGGTGCAATTAAGGTGATGACTTCAAACAAGGGAAAGAATGCTTGTCATATATATTCCCAGACTTGTATAGGCCTCTAAAAACCTACCACCATGATTCTTCACCCTTACATCAACAAACAGTGCATAGTTTAATCACTGCAACAAGAAACCTAGGGTTTTTATGACTGTTTACATACAAATGCAGCATACTGTTATCAAGAACTTCTTCAAAACTAAAAACCATACATCCTCCCTTTTCCAACATGTGGGAAACACTAGGATAGAGATTTCCACCAACTTTAATGGGTTTTCATCGGTGGAATTTCTGCCCATCAAATTTTGTTTGTTCTCTGCAAAGCCTAGGTAGCGTTTTACCTATTCACACAAAAATTGCAATAACTTTCTCAAAACACAATGAAATTCTACCAAATAAGAAACATTAGAAACCTAACACTCTTCTCCTACTTCCTCAATCACCAACAAGGCTGTACTAGATTGTACAAGTCCCTACAATGTGTTTCTCATACTGAATTACACAAAAAATTGCAAACAAAACGTGACAAAATAAATATCTTCTCATTCCAACTTCCTCCAACCTCTTGAATCAATATTAAAAGGCATATTTAACATGTCTCCATCAATCCCAACTAAAAAAAACCAACCTCTAACTACTTATTAACACAAATGACCACATTTACAACTTTTTTGACAACATTCTGACAATATTTTTCAACCTTTACAACTTGACTCCAAAACATTACACAATGGATTTAAATGACTCCAAATGACTCCGAATGGTCTTACATGACCTTATTGACCCAAAACCAAACAAAACTCAAAGTTTAGAAACATGACAACTAAGTGCAATAATGGTGCATGACAAGATGCCCCTGCATCAGGATTGTCTCATTCCCCTTGATGATGTAGATAATATACCATTTGATGAATATACTTAGAGGAGATTGAATATATTGCAAGTTTTGATTTCTTATATGACACAAAGACTTCTCCTACTCTCTCTTCTCCTAACGAGATCACTTCTTCATCAACTATTTCTACATCTAAGTCTAGTGTTGCTACATTCATGGATTCCAATGATTCTCTATAGCAGGTGAATTGTAATCTTTTAGATCCACCACATTGGGACTCTTATCTTGTAGATATATCATCCTTGTTTGTGGAATCTCACATTGTAGATTTGGAGGACACATTTGAGGGTTTATCTCTCTTATTTGATGCCATCTCAGGTGAACTTACATCACCACCATCGTCATCTTCATATATTGTTCTTCATCCTCCTATTATGTCATAGTTTGACAATGGATTGGAGACCTTTGAGAAATTTTCTAGAGATTCATTGTTTTCTTTAGATCATATGCAAATTTCAAAGACATTCATCCTTATTCCTATATATTCCTATTCAAAATTGGAAGCTAATTTACACACATCTACAATTCTATTTCTTCCCAAGGGGAGGAATGTTTTTCAACGTTTGTGGATCTTTATTTTCATCCTTTGTCAAGCATCTTACAGCACTACAAGAGTCATCTTGAGGAGCAGATGTATGGTCTCTCTTCTCATTTATATTTTGGGAGGGAGCATTTACTCACATGGGGTTTCATCCTTCTCACTTCTAGGGGAATCGCTAGACCTCTCTACATCCTCTCATATGGGGGGTTGTATATATTTGTTGTTTTCTCTCTTTTTGAGAGGTGTTTTCTATTTTTGGGTTTTTCTCCTTTTCTCTAGTTATGAGAGATCTTTGTTTGTAAATGTGTGCCTGATGAGGCCTTTGTTGAACATTGAGACCCATCCTTCTTTCCTTTTAGCTTTTGTGTAATGTCCCTAAGTTGCACTTATGGGGAGGGTGTTGGTGTAAAATCATATTTACAATTAGCATAAGTTTATTAGGGAGAAAATTTTAGGATAATATTTCCTTTATTGTACTTGAGATATTTATGGCATGTAACATAATCTTTCCCTTCTCACCTTGTCTCTTTTTGGTAAGTGTGATTGTATTTATTTGTATTTGTGAATAATCAATGCACATGCAAGTATTGTTTGCAATTTGTCCTCTAGTTTTTCTCTTGTGTAGCACACTCTCTTTGTAGAAGATTTCTTGCAGATGATCCTAGCTCCTATGATTCCTTGAGTGACTCTAACAGGTTGGCCTTGTGTACCAAATAGATTATTTGAGCTCTTGAAGCCAACAAAGCTTGGAAGATTTTGGTGCACCATTGTATTTCTTCAGGCATTCCTCATGGGAGACATGTCTGGAAGGGGATTGTCCTTCACACCCTTCTTATTATTCTTGAGCCCATCCAAATTCAAGGTACTCTTGTGATGAAAAGCATTTGGAGAGCTTGGGAAGCTATCAAGAACTATCTTGTCTTGAATGGCAAGGATTTTCACTTTGATCTTTCTATCAACCAATAATGTATATGATATTCTCCTATTATTCTTGTCAAGATTGCCCTCTTACTAGAACTCCTTGGTTTCAAGATTTGAGGTTCTTTAAGAAGGGAATAAAATTCCTTCTAGATTTTTTTTCTAGAACAGCTAGGAACTTTCTTTCTTGGCCTAAAGTCAAAGACAAGTTTTGTTTGTCCAATCAGGACTTTATGGAAACTTTAGATTCTATGGTATTGGATATGATTCCTCGCTTTCTTTTTAGTTGCCTATGGTGCCTATTTTAAATTAGAGATGGCTATTGAAATCTCTTTTGAGTGTCTAGCAACACAAATTTCAAATAGTTTGGTCAATTGTTCTTGAGTTGAAGTTGGCTCACTTTTCTTGGTGTATTAGTTTTCAAGGCCTTCTAGTCAAGTATAGGATGGCTCATATTGGGATCAAAGATCCTCATTGCCCATTTTTGTAGTCACCAAGAGACTCTCAAGCCTCTTTTTGGTTCTATCCTAGAGCTCAAGCTGCTTGGGTTCATGATTGTTTTAGACCTTTCCAACCAAAACCATTTTCTTAGCATATGGTGTTATTAGGGGATTGGCCTTGAATTCTCTCCAAATATACCCATATTTGGCATGCTTTCAAGATGTACAAATCCTTTTTCAGCATTTGAAAGGATATAAATTATGTTTTATTCATAGGATGCTTTAGTGATCCTAATTTCTCTTTGTACACTAAATCTATGATTTGTTGTAATGTGCTTATGCAGATTCAAGTGCAAGCCAACAAGGTTGCACTTGAGGTGGCACATTTTCAAGTGTTTTTTGGATCATTGGGGTAATTCCTCATGTACCATTTCTAGAGTCCCTTTGACTCCTACTTCCAGTCAAGGCCATTCTCCACCTCATGGGCATCATCAAGGGTGTAGTTACTTTTCTTATGGGGACTAGGATGCTCACTGTCATGCTTCCTAGCCTCTTGTGAGGCATTCTAGGGATCATGCATAGAGAGGGTGGTCTTAGTCCACTCAACACCACTTTGTTTCTCCTCCTATCTATGGGCTTAGTATTTGGCTAGATTTTGACAAGTTTCCTCACCTGGCTCTTGAAATTTTTCTTGTTCATGTTAATCACCCTTGATTGAGGATTAAAAAGATGACAAAGATAATTATGGTTGGGAACCCCCTAAGGATACTCTAGACCACACTAATGTAAGAGATAAACTAGATGACTGATACCCTCATCTTCCTCTTTCAAGTATTATAGATCTTGTGTGTAGCAGCCTATTTATTCTTTTGTTCCAAGTTTGTCCCTGTTTACACTACTGGGGTGTGACTTTTTTCAATCCACCTTTTTTTTAAACATGTGTAATATTATTTCTTAATTAGTAATATAGACACTTATTGACAAAATAAATAAATAAAGGGAAAAACTATTAAAATGGATGACTTATCTAAAAACAATTACCCTTTTTGTTAATTTTTTCTAAAAAAAGGAAAATTTTATTAAAATGAAACTAACCTATAGTATTTTAACCAAGCATGCCAAAATGTAAGAGTGTAAAATCTAAATACTTGCAAATGTAAATATGATACTGCTCCTATTTTAGATTGAGCAAGAAGGAATGTAAATTTGACAGTGTAAAACTAAAATTGCTTCACAAATACAAACCTTAATGTGTAGATGTGCTCTTTGATTGTGTTTGTATGGATGTTGAGTTGCTCTTGGATTCTTCCCCAAAAAAAAATTTCTCATGTGGAAATTCTTGAGGATGGCATGGATTTATAGATTTGTGATTAGAGAAATGGAGGGCTAGGATTTTATCTTAGATTGGATAGTGGAGATTGATTAGCTTGCATGGGGGAATGAGAAGCTTACAAGTGGAAGCTTAGGAGAGGTGAGAATAAATGAGACATGAATTGAGAGAGTTGAAGGGTGAAGATTATCTTGATTTGAATGGATGATGGAGATTGAAAGCTCTCACATGTGTGAGAATGTGGGAATATGTGTTGAGTGATAAGTGTATGGTCTCACACATGTGTGAGAATGTGGGAATATGTGTTGAAGTGATAAGTGTATAGTCTCACACATGTGTGAGAAACATGGGGAGGTGTGATTATGACAAATGACTAATCTCACACATGTGAGAATCATGGGGATGTGTGATTATGCCAAGTGGGAGATAGCTCACATGTGTAAGAATCACATGTATGAGAATAGAGGGTATATATTCCCTTAGGATAATAGATGGTGGAGATTTAGACTTGATCTTAATTTGGATTGAGAGATGGATGGCTAGGATTAAGTTGAGAAAATTGATGGCTAGGATGCAAGGTTAGTTTCATTTAGGATTGAGGGGATTTTAAATTAGAGGAAATGATGATGTGAATTTTAGATTTTATGATGGGAGATTAGTGTTATTTTTTAAATGATGACATTATCTTAGTTTATTAAATAAGATGATTTATTTAATTAGTTACTAATGTTAAAGACATTGTCCTAGTTAATTAAATAAATTATTTTATTTAATTAACTAGGCTAATGTCCTAACATTAGTTAATTAAATAAATAATCTTATTTAATTAACTAAGATAATGTCATCATTTAAAAAATAGAAACACTAATCTCCCATTATAAAATCTAAAATCTGCATCATCATTTCCTCTAATTTAAAATCCCCTCAATCCTAAATGAAACTAACCATGCATCTTAGCCATCAATTTGTTCAACTTAATCCTAGGATAGACTAATTAAATCTTTTTTATTTAATTAGCTAAGAAGGAAAGGATAACATAATTAATTAAATAATGTAATTAATTAGTGTGGGAAGCAATAGATAGAAATTAGTTAAAATGTAGTAATGGATCCTAGGTGTCTACACATACAACCGCATTAAATAGTCTTTTATTCTTACAATGCTTGAGGTTATCAAATTCATAGATTTCTTTTTGGTTACAATTCAAACCCTTTTCTCCAACTCATTAGCCTTCCTGCTCATAAAAAACAATCTCTAATAGCTTTAGGCTTATCATGTCCCTTAAACAATGTTGTTTGCTTGCCTTGTTCCTTTATGTGCTATCTATCAAGATTTTGTCTATCTTTTGCCCAGTAAGCTTTTCTAGGGGTTGTTGAAGGGAATCTCCATTCCCTCCATAACTCAACATATTATCAATGGACATTTTTATTATGGAGTAAAAAGTATCCACATGTCTTTTTACCTCCTTGTTTAGCTCCTAGGTCCCCTTTATTGCATTATACATTCAAAATGTTTATCTCGATCCAAAATTGCCTGACACCAAGATATAATTGGAATATAGGGCCCTTGTTTTAACTTACCCCAGACCTAAATAGGGTTGATGGACCTAGGCATTACCACCCATGTCCCTCCTTTTAGGTCAAGGATATTTAAGTGTTTTTTGTCTTAACACTTCTCTAAAGGTTTCTCCTTGTCAGCTATTTCGGTTTGAATTCATAACTGTGAGTGAGAAAGCATATATTATAAGTGTGTTTTTGAGTTCATTTGTAGCTAGGTTGGAAAAGGCATAACTAGAGATTTTGGAAGAAAGCAAGCAAGAGCATTCATTGTGATCCTAGAGAAGATTTGTGTTTTTTTATTGTGTGTTGTTGGAGATATGGAGTTATCATCTATTCTTCCTGGAGTTGAAGGATCTTCGTCATTCTAAGGGTTCATCACATAGGTGATATCATTGTTTGTTTATCATCATTGGAATAATCATATTATCATTTTTTTCAACCTCTTCCCCCATGAGGGCATGCACTCTTTATCAATCAACAGTGTTGGGAAGCTTGAATTCTATCCCAACATTTGACTGAGGCAAGTCCCTAAATACCATAACCCCCAAACCCCTTCTTATCTTCTTGTGTGAAGGTTACAAGAGTGAGATCTAGAAAATATAGAGCTCCAGGAAGATAGGTTACAAATTAGGGTTTCATGATCCAGAGACAGTTTCAGAGCATTTCATCACCAAGGACTTAGGTGGTACTATCTATGTCCTCTTGCCTTTTCAAGGTGTAGATCTGGCATCAGGACAACATTTACAACATCTTTCCATTTTCCACCTTTGATAGATTCTTCTAGTCAAGACCTAGGCGGTCCCACCTAGTCCTTCGACACCTCTGCTTTTTGGAGACAAGTTCTATCATTCCTCTGATCATCCATGTGCAATTAGTTTCTGGATATCTGTTGTAGTTTCTCTGTTATAAGTAGATCATTGCAAATCTAGGGTTTCATGTATTGTTAACCTAGGGTTTGATAAAAAGGCTAAATTAAATCTGATCCATCTATACATACATGAGCACAAGGTTAGCAGCTGAGTCCACCTTAATTTGGTAGTGATTTGGCTCAGCCTTGTCCTTGAATGTTATATGGAAAAGGGCTTTATCTAGTTTGTGTGTTAGTTGTCATTCTCCTTTTTCATACCTAACATTTTGGTGAACCCATAGCTTTGAGCATTTACATCTTGTTGATTAGATATTGCATTGATTTATGACACATTTCTCAATATTCATTTGAAAATCTTGCATCATTTCACATCCTTGATTTGAAAACTCATACTTTTGCAATTACACATTGTGTATTTTAACATCTCTTTCATATATCTTTGCAAGAAATCTTAAAGTTGTCTATGTTCCCTTTTTGTGTAGCACTTTTGACATCATGATCACCTTATTTGTAGTGACACTAGTGTATTTTTTATCTTTTCAAAAAATCTTCAAAAACCTGGTTTCCTCAAACCAATGTCTTGGTGTACAAAAGTTGCACATATATGGCATTCAATTACAACAAGGGTGGTGTGGCTCCTCCACGATCTAACAAGAAAAGGAAGTATCCCAAACCCATCACATCCTTCACACTACATGAGGTCACTATTAGAAACATTAATGGTCCTCTTTACAAAACAACAAGAATAAGTGGAAATCCTACAAGAGGAGTTCTTATTGATCCTAATTGCATGATGAATGTTATCACAAAAGAATTTTTATATATGCATGATATAGCACAAGATACTTATGATCCAATAGATATAATGATAAAAGTGCATAATGGTTATTTTCTTCTGGAAATTGGAAAGATAACATTTTATATTAAGGTGGTTGAAAAATCCCTAGAACCATCATTTGCCATCATTCCCACCTCAGATCTCTTTCGTGTGAAGTTAGGACATCATTGGCTAAAATCTATGAAAGTAGTTGCTTCTACTATTCACAAGTGCTTAAAGTTCTGATGGAGAGCGCACAACGGAAACCACACGCTGGGTCTCTATTTCCTCACAGTCAGCAAGACTAAACAAATGAGCCACCGATACATCCCCATCGGTCATACAACCATCGTTGAAAAGACTTTCTTAGGTCTCTTCGCAACCAAACTCACCCTGATAGCTTAACTTCGGCGATACTTACTTCTATCAGCCAAGTCGTTCATTCTTCTGCTGATGCCTGATGACAGTTAAGTTCCACTTCATCTCAACTGTGAAGGCTTCCACACTGGTTGGATGTGACCTTATCAGTGAGACTCTTCCCGTCGATGAAACTCTTAACTTGTCTCTCAATGCGACGATGGCATTTAACTTTGGTGAGACTTGTCCTGTTAGCGAACACTTGCGATCTTTGGCCGATGTGCTGATGAACCAACACCCTCAGCGAGACTTGCTTCGTCGGTGGGACTTACTCCGGAGCTACCGATACACTGATCACTCTAATGTCACTTTTGAGCTTCTCTCATCGGCATGACAATTACTATCGTCCATTATAGGGTTTACTTCGCTGATATGTCATTGCATAGTCTACCTTCTCCTGAACCCTAGCACATGAAGATGCTAGGTCAACCTACTATGCAAGACGCATTGTCTGGATCCTCTGCACTGCTAAACAATGAAACAAAACAGAAAACAAAAATGGATATTTGTACAACGAAGCCATTCCACTGATTTCGACAGAAATCTCACCAGTGGAATGCTTCACATCAACATTTTGCAATAATGGAATGCACAGAGAAAATGGAAATCTACAGCTATACAATTTTGTAGTTACAAGAAGTAGAAATCAAATTGACGGAACATAATCGTTCTATTTCTCCTTAGCACAATACACAATTACATTCAATCTCTTCTCTTCGATCTGATTACCCATCTTATTTGGTTTATTCCTTTGGGTTTATAAACTTGCCTTGAGGAAAACCAACCGATTCCAAATGGCTGGGAGAAAAACCAACCGATTCTAAGTGGCTGGGAGACCAATCGTCTTGAGACTAACAATTTGACAAATGTGACCTAAGTCACTTGGGACTTACAAATAGAAATGAAAATGCATTGGTCAAATAGACCTTATTACAACACAAAACATGATTTTCTAGGTGCTCCTACACCATACTTCCCAGGTGAAAGTTGTCTCAAGTCCTCTTAGAGACTAACAACTGCAAATCACCACCCTACTTTTTGATGTCGTCTTCTAGCATCCATGTGGCTTCTGAGTCGGGAAGTCCTTGCCATTTGACTAGGTGCTCAAAATAGGTCTAATTTCTTGTCTTCTTGGATGTCCGGCTATCCAAGATGCACTCCATCTTCTATGGTTCGTTAGGTGGTAAATGTTGCACCCACTCTGCATTGTCTTGGACAGAATTTGTTGTACCTTCTCCTGTATCAGGACTCCTATATAATGTTAGATCAGCAACATTGACTATAGGTGAAATAGCAATATCATCAGGGAGTTCAATTTTGTAAGCATTAGGACCATATTTCTCCAGAATCTGACAAGGTCCAATTTTTCACATCATCAACTTGCTGTGTTTCCCTTTGGGCAGTCTGTTCTTGTTGAGATGAACCATGACCATTTCTTCTATTTTGTACTACACATCCCTTCTTCTTTGATCCACTCTAGCCTTGATCTTCTGACTATTCTTGTGTAGAGTATCTCTGACTTGTTGATGGATCTCTTTCATAGCCTCTGCAAATGTATCAACATGTCCACTCCTTTTGTCCAACCCTTGAACATCTCTCAATTCAAAAATTCCTCTAGGATGATTACCATAGACAACTTCAAAAGGACTTAGACCTGTACTTCTATTCGTAGAATCATTATAGGGATATTTTTCTTGTGGGAGTACCACATCCCAACTACTGCCATGTTCTCTTGTCAAACATCTCAGCAGATTGCCTAATGACCTATTCACAACCTCAGTTTGGCCATCAGTCTGAGGATGATAGGCTGAACTAAAAGACAAATTTGTACCCAATCATTTCCACAAGGTTCTCCAAAAATGCCCCACAAATTTGTTTTCTCTGTCAGATACAATACTCAAAGGCAATCCATGAATCCTGATAATATCTTTAAAGAACAAACCTGCAATGTAACTAGCATCATTGGTGGTTTTACAAGGAATAAAGTGAGCCATCTTGCTAAACCTGTCTAGCACAACAAACACACTGTCATAACCTATCCTTGTCTTTGGTAACCCCATCACAAAATCCATACTCAAACCTTCCCAAGGTCTGTTTGGTATGGGCAAAGGTTGGTACAATCCTGCATTGGTTGAGACCCCCTTTGTTCTCTGGCAAATCATACAACTCTCAACAAACCTTCTAATATCAGATTGCAACCTTGGCCAAAAGTAAAATCTTCTTACTAGATCTAAGGTCTTATTGAGCCCAAAATGTCCTCCTAAACCACCACTATGTTTCTCCTTCACTATATTATCCCTCATTGAACACTTAGGGATACATAGTTGACTCCCTTTAAACAAAAGTCCATCCTGCAATGTATAATCTAAAAATTCATTGTGGAAAGCATTGGCAAACTCACTGCATACCTTGTAAATCTCCTTGAAATCTTGGTCCTCTTCATACAATCCTTTGAGTGCCTCAACACCCATGCTTTGTAGCTGCACTTCTTGCACTGCCAACACCCTTCTGCTTAAAGCATCAGCAACCTTATTGGTTATCCCCTTCTTATGTTTGCTGATGAAGGTGTATGCTTGAAGACTTTCCACCCATTTCATGTGTCTATGGTTGAGCTTTTCATGTCCATTCAAAAAATTGAGAGCATGATTGTCAATGTATACAATAAATTCTTTAGGAAGCAAGTAGTGCCTCCATTTTTTCAGAGCTTGTACCATGGCATACAACTCTAAATCATAAGAGGAGTACTTCCTCTTAGCTTCATTCAATTTTTCACTGAAAAAGGCTACTAGTCTGCCTTCTTGACTCAACACTGCTCCTATGGCCAAACCACTTGCATCACACTCAATGGTAAAAACCTTATTGAAATCAGGAAGTACTAAAATAGGATACTTGGCAACTTTTTGCTTCAGACTTTCAAAACCCCGATCTGCCTCTTTTGTCCACACAAACTTCATCTTTCCTCCACCCTTGATGGTCTCCAACATAGGTGCACAAATATCACTGTAGTTCTTAATAAATTTTCTGTAAACTATGGCCAAACCATGAAAACTTCTGACCTCTCTTGTTGTCCTAGATGTAGGCCAATTCAAAATAGCTTCTACCTTGGAGGAATCCATTTTCAAATCACCCTTAGAGATGACAAAGCCTAGATAAACCAATTCTTGTTTCATGAAGTCACACTTTTCTAATTTTATCATTAACTTCTGATCTTGTAGCCTCTTCAAGACTATCTCTAAATGTTTCAAGTGTTCTTCCTTGTTCTTACTAAACACCAAGATATCATCAAGGTAGACTACTACAAATTTCCCTATGAATTCCTGCAACACCTCATTCATTAGTCTCATAAAGGTTCTAGGGGCATTTAAAAGACCAAAAGGCATCACAAGCCACTCATACAACCCTTCATTGGTTTTAAATGCTATCTTCCACTCATCCCCCTCTCTTATCCTTATCTAGTGATACCCACTCTTTAAGTCTATCTTGGAGAAATAAGTAGCACCTCCCAAATAATCCATTAGGTCTTCTATTCTAGGAATAGGAAACGTATATCTGATGGTTATCCTATTTATGGCCCTAGAATTGGTACAAAGCTTCCATTTCCCATCCTTCTTTGGGTCTAAAATAGTAGGTACTGCACATGGGCTAAGGCTCTTCCTTATCAGCCCTTTGTTTAAGAGTTCTTGAATCTGATTTGCTATCTCTTCATTCTATTGAGGGGTCATCTTATATGTTGCCTTATTAGGAAGTACTGCTCCTGGTATGAGGTCTATCTGATGGCTAATGTTTCTAACAGGTGGTAGGGAATTAGGTACATCTTTTGCAATCACTCTGTAACTCTCAAGCAAATCTCTGACCTCCTTAGGTCCTACTTCTCTCACATTTTCCTTCTTTTCCCCCTGAGGCTTCACAATCAAAGAAAAACCTACTCCACCTCCTTCCTTTAATGTGTCCATGAATTCCTTTTCTCCTACCATCATTACACTAGACCCTACATGTTGTGGATCCTCTTCTACCAATGACTGTATCCTATAAGTCACACCATCCTTTTAGAATGAGTAAGCATTCTTTTCTCCATCATGATGAGCCTTTCTGTCAAACTGCCATGGTCTGCCTAACAAAAGATGGCAAGCATCCATTGGAAGGATGTCACACAAAATTTTGTCTCTATACCACCCAATACTAAATTCTACCCATGCTTGTTCATTGATGAGTATGTGCTACCCCTTATTCAACCAACTGACTTTATATGGACTACTATGGGGTATCGTTTCTAACTTCAACTTATTCACTACTTCCAAAGATATAATATTATTAGTAGAACCAGAGTCAACAATAACTTTAAAAACCTTACCTTGGATCTTGCAGTTGATTCTAAACAAAACCCTTCTTTGAGATGATTCAGTCTGCACTGGTTCCTTGAGCAGCGTCCTCTTGATCATCAGATTTTCTCCCATTTCTGATGTTAGATTCACTTTAGGAGATGTCACACTCCTTGCATCTTCTTGAATCAAAGTGGTTCTCTTCTCACCACCATGAGAAGTTGAGGCCTTCTCTGGACACTTGTATGCTGGGTGCCCTATTTGATTGTAGTTATAACATCTCATATTGGAGAACTTGGATCCTCTACCTAATCCATTTGTCCCACCCCTTCCATTAGGCCTTCTTCCTCGGTAGCCTTCTCTACTACTTGAGTCTCCAACTTGCTCTTCTTGGCTAGACTCATCACTAGGTCTCTAGTTAGGACTTCTTCCTCCAAAACTACCTCTGCCTTTGAAATTTCTTCCTCCTCTACCTCTATTATTCTACTCACTCTTTCTCTTTATCTTCTCTTCAGCCCTTAAGGCCATTTGGAAACACTTGTTCACTGTTTCTAGTGCTAAGATGCTGATCTCATCTTGGATGTTCATCCTTAGGCCATTCAAATACCTGGCCACCTTCTCTGACTCTTCTTCTTATCTCTTTGATCTGAGACAATTTATGAAACTCTTGTGTTTATGCATTCACATCAAGGTCTCTCTGTCTGAGGTTTTGCAATTTCTTAAACATCTGCATGTTATAGTCCAGGGGTAAGAATTGTGCCTTGATTTTGGTCTTCATCCTTTCCCAGGAGGTTATCATATTCTTCCCCTCCTTGACTCTCTCTCCTTGCTCATAATTCCACCATGCAAGAGCAGACCCCTTCAATCTTGCCTTTGCCAACTTAACCCTCTTATCATCAGGGACTTCTTTGTATTCAAAATGATTGTTCAATGTCTCAATCTAGTCAATCACCTCTTCAGCTTCCATACTTCCACTATACATAGGTAACCCATCTATGGTGTCCCTATTGACTGACTTCAAAGCATTTACAAATGCCCTCTAGTCTGATGGTATCTCCTTTGTCCTCTTATTGGTTTCATCAATTTCTGTATCTCCTTCATCGCTATCACTTTCTTCTTCCCTATCCTTACCCTGGGTTCTTTTCAACTCTTCAAGCTTGGACTCAAACATCTCTTCGATCAATTTCTTCACTGCATCTTGTGACATGCTTTTAGGAGGCATCATGTCAGCCTCTACTTCACTTTCCTTGTCTGACATACACCAAGACCACACCACCTGAGTGATCCTCAAAACTCACTCTGATACCAATATGATGGGGAGTGTACAACAGAAACTGCAGGTTGGGTCCCTATTTCCTCACAGTCGGCAAGACTAAACAAATGAGCCACCGATACATCCCCATCGGTCAGACAACCATCATCGAAAAGACTTTCTTAGGTCTCTCCATGACCAAACTCACCCCGATAGCTCAACTTTAGCGAGACTTACTTCTATCAGCTAAGTCTTTCATTCTTCTACCGATGCCTGATGACAGTTAAGTTCCACTTCGTCTCAACCGTGACGGCTTCCACACCGGTTGGACGTGACCTTATCGGTGAGACTCTTCCTATCGGGGAAAATCTTAACTTGTCTCCTGATGTACCGATGGCATTTACCTTCGGTGAGACTTGTTCTATTGGTGAACACTTGTGATCTTTGGCTGATGTGCTGATGAACCAACACCCTTAGCAAGACTTGCTCTGTCGGTGGGACTTACTCTGGAGCTGCCGATACACCGATCACTCCGATGTCACTTTTGAGCTTCTCCCATCGGCATGACAATTACTATTAGCCATTCTAGGGTTTACTTCGCTGATATGCCGTTGCACAGTCTACCTTCTCCCAAATCCTAGCACATGAAGATGCTAGGTCAACCTACTGTGCAACACGCACTGTCTGGATCCTCTGCGCCACTAAACAATGAAACAAAATAGAAAATAAAAATGGATATTTGTACAATGAAGCCATTCCACTAATTTTGATAGAAATCTCACCAGTGGAATGCTTCACATCGACATTTTGCAACAACGGAAAGCACAGAAAGAATGGAAATCTACAGCTATACAATTTTGTAGTTATAGGAAGCGGAAATCAAATTGACGGAATAGAATCGTTCTATTTCTCCTTAGCACAATACACAATTACATTCAATCTCTTCTCTTTGATCTGATTACCCATCTTATTTGGTTCATTCCTCTGGGTTTATAAACTCGCCCTAAGGAAAACCAACTGATTCCAAACGGCTGGGAGAAAAACCAACTGATTCTAAGTGGCTGGGAGACCAACCGTCTTGAGACTAACAATTTGACAAATGTGACCGAAGTCACTTGGGACTTACAAACAGAAATGAAAATGCATTGGTCAAATAGACATTATTACAACACAAAACATGATTTTCTAGGTGCTCCTGCACCAAGTTGCCTCACAAAGGTCGAGTGCATGTTATTCATCACAGTGGATTTAAACCATTAGCCACTCATGGAAATTTCAATTTGGATTATTTTTGGCAACAACCTATTGAAGCAAACCAACCAAGACAAGATAAATTCTTCTTGGCATATAAAAAGTATAAATCAAAGAAAATAGTTGAATTGTCATATGACAAGAATACTCTTAGACCCTCTCGGTCCTCTAGGGCTACAATTCCTCCTGTCCAACAAATAGAGAGTGAAAAGTAGCCTGAGCTAAAGGATTCACCTCGACCAAGAGGAAAAGAAATTTTTGCCGAGGTTCCTCCTATCACTACAAAGATCAGGAGAAAACCTTCAAGAGAGAAGCTATCCATCACAAAATCATAAAATCACTTTTGTATCAGCTTCCGCTTCAAAAATGGTGAAGAATGCAGAAAATCACGAACCCTTGATGGTGGACAAAGAAACTCCCTTGGGAAATATAACTAACAAGACTAGAAGAAAAAAAAATGCAAGGGAAAGAAGAAGAAAGTGACAAGCCTTAGCTCAGAAAATGTCACCACAGGAAGAAAATACCCTACTGAAAGAAATGGAAACAAAAGAAGAACTAAAGGAAGAAGTTTCCAAGTTGGGCTATAATTCCCTATGTGCCACCTATTTCATGTGAAGATCAAGATTGGGAAGAAGATGATTTGATCAAGGATAACCACTAGCGTGGTTGCATTTTATTTCAAGTAAGTATTTCTTACTCATTTAGTCACCCTTGATGTTGTTGCAAGTATGGGCCTAACCAATTTTGTCATTGATGTCAACATACTCCTGTTGCATTAATGATAAGGATTGGATGAGCTGTGTGCTAAGGATATTGAGAAAATTAGTCTCAATCAAGAATAGTGAAGAATAGTGATGACAGTAAGGTAAAAGTCCAAGATAGGTTGAGGATCAGAGGATGCGGTTTAAAGGTTTGTAGATATGTGTCTTAAAATGGTCCAATAGAGATTTCAGAGGTCCGCATGAAGATATGAAGAAGTTGTGGTTACCCAAGTAAAACCGGTTCTGGTAGGTGTTCAGAGGTGACAGAGTGTTACAGAAAGGTCTAGTGAGATTAGGAAATGAATTTTCCTATTCTGCGGATTTGAGAGAGTGATGAGGACATCTTTATGGAGTGTCAACTTGATTGGTTCATGGTTTGAAGGTCTGCAAGCATCTATTCTTTTGTAACAGTGATGACAGACTGTGTTCTTGAGACTCTAGATGAAGGAGAGAAGGATTTCAGTAAGCAGATGAAGTGTGGATGTTCTTAGTGATTTAGGAAAGCTTGTGGTGGTCTTTGGATCATGTCTAGTTCATGTTGATGGTCTGCATTGAAGTTAGAGTTTGCTTTTGAAGAACAACTTCTAGATGATGATGTTCTTCCTGAGACAGGTTGACCGGATGGGTTATACATCTTGCGGATGTTCTTGTTGATGTTTGCCGACTTAGATGAACTTTCCTAAGTTGATGTCTTGTATAAATAAGGGATTGCGAAGTCATTTCAAAGTTGTCCTTGTGGAGATGAGTGTGTGGTAGCAAGGAGGAGAGCGAAAGGCAGAGCAGAAGTATTGGACTTAAATGGAACTGATTCAAGCATGGTAAAGATGTTATTCTCTAGTTCATGTATGTGATACTAATTTTCTTGTAGACAGTGTGTCTCTTGTAGGCAATGAGCCTCTTATGAGCAGTGTGCTCAGGTAGTGAGCCCTACTTGGCATGTGCCATTTTGTTCTTTCTATTCTTCTAACGGAGAATACATTCTTGGGTTAATCACCCCGTAGTTTTTCCCTTAACCAGGTTTTCCACGTCAAAAATCTTGGTGTCTCATGTGTTTCTGCTCTTGATTTGTTGCATTGTGCTTTCATGATTGATTTACTATTAAGCTGCTAAATAACAATATGGAGTTAAGTGTTTGAAATAAAGAAAGTTTTGTACAACTAATTCAGCCCCCCTCTCAGTTGTCTGCCCTAAATCTAACAATTGGTATCAGAGCCAAGTTCCTCTAAAAAGAGCTTAACCACTTGAGGAGATCCAAGATGTCATCTTACAAAAAGGATAGTCCAAAGTTTGATGGAACCAATTTTAATCTTTGGAAAGGTCACATGAAATGTCACTTGCAATGTATGGGAATGGCATACTGGACCGTGGCTACAACACAGTATGTACCTCCACAGGGTGGTCCGAAAACCCAAAATGAAATCACAGATGTTGAAAACAATCTGCGGACTATAGAGGCTCTTCTAAGCGCATTATCTGATTCAGAGCTCTCAAATGTTATTGACCTACCAACTACTTATGATATTTGGCAAAAACTGGAACTTTTGCATGAAGGAGACAAGTATGTTAAATGTGCAAGATTACAAAGTCTGAAAGGGAAATTTAAAAATTTGAAAATGAGAGATGATGAAAATATTACTTCTTTTATGTCAAGAGTAAATGAGATTGTTTGTGGAATTAGAAATGCTGGTGGAGTCTTAAATGAAGATGAGATTGTTGGCAAAGTTCTCAGATCCCTTCCTGCTTCTTATAAAATCAAGGCTGCTGCAATTGAAGAAATCAGAGCCCACACAACCATCACTAGAGATCAATTGGTTGGTAAATTGGCTGCATTTGAAATGGCAGAGTTTGGAGATGAACCTCCAAAGACTGAATCTGCATTTAGAGCTAGTGCATCTGTAAAAGGTAAGCAAAGGTTTGATCTAGGAGAGAACTCTTCAAGGAAATGAAAAGACCTGGAAGAAGAAGAAGTTGAAACTGCTCACCTTGAAGCTTTGATTGCAAAAAGACTTCCAAGAGGATCTGGTAAGTATGAAGGGAAATTGCCTTTTAAGTGTTTTAACTGCAATAAGATTGGTCATTTTGCTTCAAGGTGTCCGGAAAGATTTTCAAGACCAAATTCTAACAGATCAAGATTCCAAAAGAATTGTTACTATGCTCATGAAAGAGATGAAGGTGTAACAGATGATGAATCAGAGATAGGAGACAAATCTAGAAATGACTGGGTATTCATTGCCATCAAGGAAGAAGATCCAATGCCCTCTGAATCTATCAATCATAAAGTTGTAGAAAAAGCTCTAGCTGCCCAAGTTGAAGAAAAGGATGATTGGGTCATTGACAGTGGATGCTCTCACCATATGACAGGTGACAAAAATAAGTTCATGGATTTGGAAAGATATGAAGGAGTGGTAAAATTTGGTGATAATTCTGTTGGTAGAATTAGAGGTAGAGGAACTATTTCTTTTGATGGAAAGAACAAAACCTGTAATGTACTATATGTTGAAGGATTGAAGCACAATCTTCTCAGAGTTGGACAGTTGGTGGACAAAGGCTATGATCTCAAATTCAAGAATGGAAAATGCAAGATCCTTGAGAGTTCTGAAACAGAGATTGCATCCGGTACCCAAACAAAAGGTAATATATTCCATTTAGTTGGTACTGGTAAAAATTGTCTATTTGTGCAAGTTGATTAGAGTTGGTTATGGCATAGGAGAATGTGTCATGTGAATTTTGATAATATCATCAAGATAAGTAATACTCAGGCTGTAAGAGATCTTCCAAAACTAGTGAAACCTACAAATAGCTTGTGCAAAGAATGTCAGTTGGGTAAGCTGAGCAGAGTCACATTCAAAAGAAAGGAACAATCTTCTACCAGATTATTGGACTTAGTTCATACTGATCTATGTGGTCCGACAAGAATAAGGAGTGTGCAAGGTGATAGATACTTCATGTTATTAATTGATGACCATTCCTGGATGATGTGAGTTACTTTTCTGAAAGAGAAATTAGAAGCTCTTGAGAAATTAAAAATATTCAAGGCTATGGTAGAGAATGAAACCAGATTAAAATTAAAATGTCTCAGGTCTGATAGAGGTGGAAAATTCACATCCGACGAGTTCATAAAGTTCTATGAGAAACATGGAATAAAGAGACAATTGTCTACTCCTAGGACACCACAGCAGAATGGAGTAGTGGAAAGAAAGAACCGGACCATCCAGGAAGCATCTAGGACCATGATGATGGAAGCAAATGTTTCTCAGATCTTTTGGAGAGAAGCTGTCAGCACTGCAATTTATACTCTCAATCGAGTTCAAATCAGAAGTAATACCGGTAAGACTCCTTATGAACTTTGGTTTGATATCACTCCTACTGTGAGGTATTTCAGATTTTTTGGTAGAAAATGTTACATTAAAAGAGATGAAGATCTAGGTAAGTTTGATGCTAGAAGTGATGAAGGAATATTCTTGGGTTACTCTACTCAAAGCAAAGCCTACCTGTGTTATAACAAGAGACTGAGAAAGATGATATAAAGCACAAATGTGAAGGTTGATGAGGGAATTGAGAAACCCTCAAGGTTTTATGAATATGATGAAGATGATCAGAATGGTGTTCTGACTCAAGGAGCCCAAGCTTCCTCTATAAGTCAAGTTCAAACTAATTCAGCAAATCAAGAAGAAGAGATGAGTTTTAATGAACCTGATCAAGAATCAGAAGTGCAAGAAACTCCCAAAGTTCCTAGGTATGTAAGACTGAACCACTCCAAAGATTAGATCATAGGTGATAAAAGAAAAGGGGTACAAACAAGAAGGAGAATTGCTCAAGATTCAGAAGAGTATTGTCTGATCTCAAAGATTGAACCTAAGATAGTGAATGAAGCTTGCAATGATGAAAATTGTACTAAAGCAATGGAGGAAGAACTGATGCAAATTGAGAAAAATCACACTTGGGATCTTGTTCCCAGACTTAGAAACAAGAATGTGATTGGAACCAAATGGGTCTTCCAGAACAAACTGAATGAAGATGGTGAAGTAATCAAAAATAAAGCCAGATTGGTTTTCAAGGGTTACTCTCAAATAGGAGCTGATTTTGAAGAAACTTTTGCTCTAGTGGCAAGAATTGAAGCAGTCAGATTATTTCTTGCATTTGCTGCCTTCAAAGATTTCAAAGTGTATCAGATGGATGTCAAGTCTGCCTTTCTGAATGGTGACTTGGAAGAAGAAGTGTACATTGAGCAACCAGATGGATTTCAGTTGTCTGATCATGGTGATATGGTCTACAAGTTGAAGAAGGCACTGTATGGATTGAAGCAAGCCCCTAGATCCTAGTATGAAATATTGGACACCAAAGGTACTGCTGACAGTAAATTATATTTCAAAATTGATCATGAAAACATCTTGATTGTTGAAGTGTTTGTTGATGATATTATTTTTGGAGGAAGAGATGGTATGTGTAAAACTTTTTCAAATCAAATGAAAAGTGAGTTTGAGATGTCCATGCTTGGTGAAATGAATTT
This sequence comes from Cunninghamia lanceolata, assembly GCA_027924645.1. NCBI lineage: Eukaryota > Viridiplantae > Streptophyta > Pinopsida > Cupressales > Cupressaceae > Cunninghamia > Cunninghamia lanceolata. The sequence continues at coordinate 6,998,983 of BSBN01001344.1, read as the reverse complement.
CTTCTTGGGTCTGCAAATCACTCAAACAAAGAAAGGAATCTTCATTTCTCAGACCAAATATGTGAAAGAATTGTTGAAGAAATTTGGGATGGAAGATTCAAAGCTAATGAATACTCCCATGGCAACCAAATGTAAGTTGAGTAAAGATGATGACTCTCCTAAGGCAGACCAGACAAAGTACAAGTCAATGATTGGAGGATTGTTTTATCTCACTCAAACTAGACCAGACATTATGCAGGCTGTTGGTCTTGTTGCTAGATTCCAAGCTGATCTTAGAGAATCTCATGTCATGGCAATCAAGAGGATTTTTAGATATCTAAAAGGGATAGTTGAGTATGGTCTATGGTATCCTAGAGATCATGATTTCTCTCTTCATGCTTATACAAATGCTGATTGGGTAGGAGATGTGGATGACCGGAAGAGTACCAGTGGTGGAGCATTCTTTTTGGGGAAGAGATTGGTTTCTTGGTTGAGCAAGAAATAAGAGGCAATATCTCTGTCCACTACAGAAGCAGAATATATTGATGTAGCAGGTAGTTGCACTCAAGTTTTGTGGATGAAGCAGATGCTAAGAGATATCAAAGTGGAGTATGAGGAACCTATCACAATCTTCTGTGATAATTCAAGTGCAATAAATATATCTAAGAATCTGGTGTTGCATTCAAAGACTAAACATATATCCATCAAGTTTCACTTTTTGAGAGAGCAAGTGAACAAGAATGAAGTCAGATTGGAGTTTGTGTCTTCCAAGGATCAGATTGCAAACATCTTTACTAAACCTCTACCTAAGGACTCTTTTGGGTATCTCAGGGAGAAGTTAGGGGTTATTGCCCCTTCGATGATGTACGATGATGCACTGATTTGCATCAGTCCAGTGGATATCACAGTCACATCTTGTGGTCTGGATTGATGATGGGGAGCTGCTACTCAGGGGGAGCAGCAGATATGATTCTGAAATAGTGGAATTGCAAGTATGTGCCCTTTGCCATTGATGTCAAAAGGGGAGAGAAGACATGTGAAAGAAAAGTGGTTTCTAATCAAAGGGGGAGTAGTAAAGGGAGAGAAGACATGTGAATGGGTGTTGCTGATAGGGGGAGTTGTGTCAGTAATGAGAAGTTCTTGTCTTGATGGTTAAAACAATTTTTCACATCATATGTTGCCATCAATGACAAAGGAGGAGATTGTTGCAAGTATGGGCCTAACCGGTGTTGTCATTGATGTCAACATACTCCTATTGCATTAATGATAAGGATTGGATGAGCTGTGTGCTGAGGATATTGAGAAAATTAGTCTCAATCAGGAACAGTGAAGAACAATGATGACAGTAAGGTAAAAGTCCAAGATAGGTTGAGGATCAGAGGATGCGGTTTAAAGGGTTTGTAGATATGTCTTAAGGTGGTCTAGTAGAGATTTTAGAGGTCCGCATGAAGATATGAAGAAGTTGTGGTTACCCAAGTAAAATTGGTTCTGGTAGGTGTTCAGAGGTGACAGAGTGTTACAGAAAGGTCCGGTGAGATCCGAAAATGAATTTTCCTGTTTTGCGGATTTGAGAGAGTGATGAGGACATCTTTGTGGAGTGTCAAATTGATTGGTTCGTGGTTTGAAGGTCCGCAAGAATCTATTCTTTTGTAATAGTGATGCCAGATTGTGTTCTTGAGATTTCGGATGAAGGAGAGAAGGATTTCAGTAAGCAGATGAAGTGTGGATGTTCTTAGTGATTCAAGAAAGCTTGTGGTGGTCTTTGGATCATGTCCAGTTCATGTTGATGGTCCACATTGAAGTTAGAGTTTGCTTTTGAAGAACAACTTCCGGATGATGGTGTTCTTCCTGAGACAGGCCGACCAAATGGGTTATACATCTTACGGATGTTCTTGTTGATGTTTGCCGACTTAGATGATCTTTCTGAAGTTGATGTCTTGTATAAATAAGGGATTATGAAGTCATTTCAAAGTTGTCCTTGTGGAGATGAGTGTGTGGTAGCAAGGAGGAGAGCGAAAGGCAGAGCAGAAGTATTGGACTTAAATGGAACTGATTCAAGCATGGTAAAGATGCTATTCTCCAATTCATGTATGTGATACTTATTTTCTTGTAGACAGTGTGTCTCTTGTAGGCAGTGAGCCTCTTGTGAGCAGTGTGCTCGGGCAGTGAGCCCTACTTGGCATGTGCCATTTTGTTCTTTCTATTCTTCTAACAAAGAATACATTCTTGGGTTAATCACCCCGTGGTTTTTCCCTTAACTAGGTTTTCCACGTCAAAAATCTTGGTGTCTCATGTGTTGATGTGTTTCTGCTCTTGATTTGTTGCATTGTGCTTTCATGATTGATTTACTATTAAGCTGCTAAATAATAATATGGAGTTAAGTGTTTGAAATAAAGAAAGTTTTGTACAACTAATTCACCCCCCCTCTCAATTGTCTGCCCTAAATCTAACAGATGTAGCACCTCTTTGAGTTACTCTCATGGGTTACATCCTCTTAAGTGTTGTGTTGTGCTCCCCCATGTAGTGTTAAATGTTTGTTTAAGTCCCCTTGGATGACCCTTGATACTCTTGTAAGGTCAAGGATACAAGGAGACCACCTCCATTGTGGCATTCCTTCTATTTGTTTCTCTATTCTTCTACCCTTCTATTATTGCAATTGTTGTGTGTGGTGCCTTGGGGGCATAACATTATGGAGGATGCCTTGGGAGCATCTTCCCATGTTGTGGCCCTATGTCACTTTTGCTTCTGTAGATGAAAAAATTGGTTTAAAGGATAATATAAATATAAAGACAACAAACCCAATACCTTTACGTTCAATCCAAGTCCTCAACACATGATAGAATGGAGTAGATGCACCCAAATCTACTAGTTTTGTTCTCTTTGATGGATGATTGATTGGTTGGAATGTTGATTGCTCACTTATGTAGCATAACAATGATAGGAAAGATGACCTAGAATGATTTGGACAACATAATGATACTTGAAATGTCCCTCCCCAAAAAGTGTCCCAAATGGCTTGGGCAAGGCTTTATTTATAGGATATGAGTGATAACAATGAACAACTAGGATTAAATTAGGAATTGATGGCTAGGATTAAATGATAGTTGGAGTTGTAGTCATTTAACAGTGTCTCATGTAGGTTGAATGAGAGGGATTAAAGTCAAATGGCTTCCACCTTAGAAAGATTATAAGATTCTAGCCATGTGGAGATAGAGACAAATGTGGAGTTAATTAAATAAATAAAGATTTAATTAATTAATTAATTAGATGAAGGATGATGTGGAATACATTAATTAAATAAATATAATTTATTTAATTAATTGGCTAGAGGGATTAAATTGAGATTAGTTAAATAAATATGATTTATTTAACTAATTAGGTGATGACAAGGGTTACTAGGGAAAAACATCTTATCAGGTGTCTCAAATGAGGATGTCACAAGACATGGTCAATTTTAGGTGTCTACATTTTGCCCCTCTTTGAGATGGTGTTGTGACTAAGAGAAGTAACATTATTTCAAAGAAGATAAGGTATGGATAGAGGAAAAGGATGCCCCAGGCACTTAAAAGAGTGACAAGGAGGAATGGATGAAGGGTGGGATATTGATGTTGTAAGAATATGATGATGATGTAAGGATATGATGATGATATAAGTATAGGATGATGATTCCCCCTTGAGAGAATAGGTAGGTTGGAAGAACACAGGTATGCTCTTGAAATGAAATAAAATGATAAAGGAAATAAGGAGATGGAAGATGCAAGATAAGGGATGGATGAAAGAGATGAATGATATGTTATGCTTCTATAAAGTGAGCAATCATATAGTTTGATATAGCTCTAGACATTATGCACCAAGGTATAAAGACTAGGGTGACGATGTGTCTTGTGCACCCAACGTAATACAACTTTATCTAAATGTATGAGGAAGAATACTTAGAGCATTAAAGTCCTAATGCACAAAAGGTATGATATGACCTTAGATGCAAAGGATAGTGCAAAAAGCTATTCCAACATACACAAGATATGAATATTAGCTAGAAAGATTACAGATTTGAAACAAATGCAAAATAAAAAGATAACACACAAAAAAGCAAGCAAGCATGCACAAATGATATAAAGAAAACAAGGAATTGTCCCTATCAAGCTGTAAACCAATGATTAATTTATTGATTGATTGATGATGATAGTGTTGTCATTGTGGGGAATGATATATCCCTAGATCAACAAAAGGATGTGGGAAATATATATCCCATTGATGATGATGATGATTGATGATACTAGTGTTGTTGGACATGTGAATCAACACCATGATTTTATTAATTGATTGATTGATTGAGTTTACAACAAGGCTAGGATCAAGACCAAGGATGTGATTGGACAATTTGACAAGATTGATTGACTTGATTGGTATGGATAAAGGATGAATTACACTTGGATTTATTGCTTAGATTGATTTGATTGATTTGATGGATTTGATTGAATGATTGATTTTATTGCTTGTATTTTTGTTGGATGCTTGATTTTTTTGTATTTTTGGGAATATGTGCTTTTTTATTTTTGTAATGTTTTGATTTTTTTTTATTTTTGAATGTTTGATTTTTTTATGTTTTTATGAATTGTTTTTGGGATGACATTGGATGAAAATTTGGATAGCCTTTGTGCTAGACACCAATGAAAAGGGAAAACCAAGTCTACATGCAATAATGGAGGTAGGATTGAATAGATAAAAATATGGGTGATAGTAAATGTGATGGAAGGCTCATGATAGATAGATGGATAAAAGGATAGGTGATAATGGATGGAAGACTCATGATAGATGGATGGGTGAAAGGATAGGCAATAGTGGAATGGATGTATGTGTAAGAGAGCAAGGATGTGATCTCTAAAGACTATGTTGCATAAGAATAGCATGCCCCATTCTAGGTGTAATGCTTAGGACTTTACATGACAAAGCTTATGCCAATAGGATGATGATACGATTGTTTGTAAATGATGAGGTATTGTTGGGTGAATATTTTTTGTCAACTAACTGAGGACAAAATGGTTATATCAACTGCAGTATGATGAGATTAAATCTCTCCTCTCAGAAAGTGGAGGCTCCCTTCTTATTTCTATCTAAATCAACTAATGATTAAACTATGCATATTTACACTACAATTATCCATGAGGGTGTTTCCATTAACACATTCTCTTTGTTCAGAATAAGAGAAACAAATTACAATAAAGACCTTGATGATTACAGTGGCTAAGGAACTAAATAATACCAATTGTAGCAATAATAACCAATATACAATTCCATTAGATGAAAGAATAATAGGAAAGATACCAGTACATAAGAGTAACTAGAAAATCCACAGGAGCACAAAGTCTTCTGCCACTTTCCGTGATGATTTCACTTAAATAATCCGTGCAACAAATTATAGTTCAAAGACTATTAACTCACAACACCACAAACTCAAAAGAATATAGATGATACTTGTGGCACAAAGTCTGCAATCTCTCAACCACACTTATATACAAAACATATATCTCCAAAGATAACATGATAACACAAAGTTTACTAGTATTAAATCTAATTTCTTCTCAACAATGAATACTAGATTACCCACAAATCAACTTCAAGATAATATGAATAGAGAGATGTAAAAACACTCTTTCATACAAAAAATATATTCCTGAAACAAAGGTTGGAGATAAATTCGCTTCTTTTATTGATAAATTCTTGATTTGCACTTTCAACACAAAATTTAAAATATTCTTCACAAAATTGGTAGAGCTTCCCTTTAAAGATTAAAAGGTATCATTTACAAAAGAGGCCCTCTTTATTTATAGTGAGAGGTCGAGAGAAAAAATAGGAAAACTATAACTACTTTGACTTATTCAACATGAAAGTCCAAATTGATTTAGGACTTCTATGTTTTTACATGTAATTACATATTGAAAAAGTACATGTAAATATGTCCGAAGAAAAATACAAAAAGTATGAAAATATTAAAAAATAAACTAAGGCATGATCAATCTTCTCCACTGTCTTTCTTCATGAAATCTTCATATTTCTTCATTACTGATTGTACTTCATCCGCATCAAGTCCTGAAGTATGTTTAGAAATAGCAAGAGCCCTGATTATGGAATCTTTCACAGTGTTGCTAGATTTCTCATGCCTGCCTAGAACTACCTTGAGATGTCCAAGGTCAATTGTATATCCAACAACTTATCCATAGAAGCCATTGAGAAAGCTTGATCTTTGAACTCCTTTTGGATCATGTTATTGAATGCTTGTATCACTGTATCTGTGGAAAGAAAATTATGGTTGTCATCAAGCAAATCACAAGGAAGTTCTTCAATTTTTTTGACAAGATTTACATCATTATCTTCACTAAATTCCTGAGCATTCTACAAATCCTTGATCAATCCTTTGATAACACTTATTCGGTGAATCATAGTTTCTTTGATTTCCACATATGTTTCTCAATTGGGAATGATCCCAATCTCTACCAATGTGCTCAATTTGAGCTTCTTCATTTTGGTCCAATCATGTAGACTATCCTCCAAGACTTGTTGCTCACCAAAAAAAGTATCAACAACCTTATCCAACTCATCTCTTACACTTTCTATCCTCTCCATTTTTTCCACAGAGGATTTTAAGAGTTGTGGTCCTTGTGCTGACATTCTGTCCAAGAATTCACCAACCACTCTACCTCTTGTATGAATCTTTCAAACTTCACAATCAGAGAATTCAAAGTAGATTGTGCATCAGATTTAGCACTCTCATGAGTGATCTTTCCCAATCAACTATTGAAATGGAATAATCATTCATATCAAACTCTTCAATAGACACATTAGGAGGAGGTTGAGCTATTTCTGCATATCTATGACACTTGTCTTCAAATAGCTTGGAAAGAGTCTTTAGCTTCTTCTTGGTCTTGGTCTTCATAGGTGTCAATTTCTCAAAGTCAAAGTCATCTGGGGAGACATCTTCCTTCTTCCTTTTTTGTGTATGAGAAGATAGCCAAGGGGGAAGTGTAGACAGACTTTCATCTAAACCAATAGTCATGGGTTGTGTAGGAGAAATTGCACTCACAAAAGTTGAAGTTACAATAGGCGAAGTGTTAGTGAAAACAACACAAGGAACATCTACATTTGGAATTTGACCAAAATTAGTTAGGATTTTCTCAAAATCAGATTGGGTGTGTATATCAAATGAAGGTGAGGATAGACTAGGCAAAGAGGAGGAAGAACCAAAAATAGTTTCCAAATTATGCTCGAGATCATCAAAAGTGGCCCTAGATGAAGAGGATGAATGCATAGATTGAGAAGACCTAGAAGACTGAATAATGATTGGAATATTTGGAGTAACTAAGGTAGTAAGAGTGGAAGTAGAAACTAACAAAGTGTCCAAGGAAGAAGAAACATGTGGCTCCTATAAAACACTCTCATGAGAAGACATATTAGGCTCTTCATGTTGTTCCTGTTCTTCTTTCTTTTCTTCTTTATCAACCTCTTCTCTTTCCTCTGAAAGTGGCTCTTCAGTAGCTTTCTCATCAGTAGATGGCCCCTCATCAACTGCTTTTACCTTTCCACCATTTGAAACAAATTTGATCTTGGGCTTGGCAGTTTTACTTGAGCTAGGGACATCACTTTTATTCTTCATCCTCAATTCTGTCTTTGTATATGTTTCTTTGTCTTGTGTTTCCTCTTCTGATCTAATTACAAAATTCTTCAAATGAAATCCTTTTCCACCCAACCATGCATTAGTGTAAGAAAGAATTATTTAAAATCTTTGTCAGATAGAAGTTACCTCCTTTTTCGACCATTGTATGATTGATAAAGTAGACTCTGTAATGTTTTCTGTCACATAGGTGGGATCATAGATATCATAATAATCAACCATGCCCTCTGGAATATCAGCCAACTCAAATACTTCAGTTTGACTCAAAGTCAACTTGTGATAATCCATTTTTTTGATTTCTTCTATTCTCAAATCTACCCAAATATCCTCCACTCTAGGCACATGGGTCAAAGATTTCATTTTGATCTTATCTTTTACCCCTCTGAAATTAAAATGGGCCCTTTTCTTATAGAGTTTCATTGTAACCAACTGCATCTCAGACTCTATAGCTTTGGCCTTATGAGAGGTAGAAATGGAATACCGACCAATCTCAATTGGAAATCTAAAACCAGGTTTCTTTAACTCCATTTGCTTACTATGCACAGTCATGATTTGTCTGCATAGTTCCATCAACACAATCTTGTCACTGGGGTACCTTGGAAGCATATAAGGATACCCCATGAAGCAACCAACCCTTAGATAAGTAAAAATGGGAAATTGCAAATACATACAACCATATCTATTTACCACTGACCAAGCTTCATTAGAAACCCTTTTTGTTTCAATTAGGGATCAAACAAACACAACAAAACACCAAAGAAAGCATCATTCACCCTTATGAAGTGATGAATTCCTCCATCAAGGGTCAACTAAGGATAAAACTAATAAACAAGAACCACTCTCCGATCTCCCTCTGATGTCAAACCTGTAAAACTCCTCATTGAGGCAGCAACATAAACAAGATACGATGTCATGTAAAACTTGGATGAATTAGACACCTTTGTGAGTTGTTCATGAATAACATTGCTAACTTGTCCTCCCCAGAATATCAGTTGCTTTCCCTTTAATATGATCTTGATGTATAAGTACATCCACTCATGAAAAGTGGAAGATTTAGGGAGTCCTCTTACTCTGCTCAGAAGAGTAATCAAGTCACTAACCTCTTCGATGAAATCATTATGAGGAAATCTTTTAGGCCATCTTGAGAGATTTGGCCTTACAAAATTCAACCACTTGGTATTGATTATATTCTTTGTAGTCTCAATATCCTTATCATATTCCTTTTGTGATTAATCAAAGTCAATGTCTACACATGAGTCAATGCTAGGACATATGAAGGCTTTATCAAAGAATTTTGGATCCATCTTATGATTACATTCCCATTGGAATCACTGACACTCATGTTATCTTTGTTATAGTGAGCTGCCACTTGAAGGAAAAACTTGAGATTGTGTGTGACAACAAGGAAAGCATCCACCAAATGAATGTTACTTTCCACAATTTGTCTCATGATTTGACTGATAGGTTAGTTTTTAGTTCTCTCTACAACTCAGCCATATCAACATAACCGATCTCAATGTCCTTGATTTCATCCACATTAGAAGTCACCGATGTCACTGGAAAAACTCCTTGGTACTTGTACTTCATGGCTTTTGACTTTTTTGGAGATGGATCAGTCATTTGAAGCACAAAAATTTATGTTGAATGGTGGACCTTGAGAAGTGTGCAAAAGAAACTACAACAAAAGATTTAGGGTTATGCAGTGTTAGGAAAATTTGCTGATTAGAAATTGCAATGAGGGGAAAATTTAGAGCAATGACAAGAGTTTTGCGGGGCTAGAGCGTGATTGGAGTAAAAAATAGAGCGAAAGCAGGCAATTGGTTGAAAACAAAAAATTTCCCAGTGTTAGAGAAATTTTGGGTAAGTGATGTAAGGGCAGGAAATTTCACCACCTCTGTATGGAGGTTGCATGGGTTTTGTGTAAGGGCAGCGAATTTCAGCGCCTCTGCATGCTTGGTAAAACTTCACAAGTGTTTGTTGGTTTGACAAATTTTGCTGCTTGTGCATGGACTAGAAAGCATATGTACTTGAGTATTATGTATGGGCAGCAAATTTTGCCACCGCTACATATGGATAAAAATTGAAGTCATGGCATGGACGGCAAATTTTGTTGTCCATGCTCGATTGGTAAAAATTGTTTAACTTCTGCGTGGGTAGAAAATTTTGCCACCCATGCATATGGGTAAACTCAAGCAAAGTTAAATCTTTTACGCACAACCTTGGTGTAAGGTCGACAATTTTTGCCAACTTTACACCAAGGGAAAAATGTGATAAAACAATGTCAGTGATTTTCACCAACGCTGCTAAGGGAAGTAAAACTAAGTTTCTCATCGAATGCTAGTAGAACTCAAAATGGAATGGCGGTAAATTTAACTACTATAATAGGGATGGGTTTGAAAAAAGTTTGAACTCATGGCAAATAATACTGATAAACTGGTATTTCGAAGACAAACCAAAACGGTGAAAACCACCAATTGCACTCATAACAAGAGAATAAAACACAACATTCTAACACAAAAGAAGAAATGGATTTTAAATGTTCCTACACTAAACTAGGGTTTAATCTATTTTGAAAAACAAATACAAATAGATTTAAATGAAAACACGTAGTAAAAATTAAAAAAAAGCAACGAAACCCTAGTCTCAATAACACAGAAAAATGAGAAAGGAAATAGAAGGAAAGAAGCTCTTACTCGGCGATAAAGATAGAAAACCAATGAAACCCTAGTCTCAATTCATCTACTGAATCCACTCAGTGATGCACATTTAGAAAATTTGAGGACTCTCCAAGGGTGCAGAGAAATCACAAAGGCAAAAGGAAGAAGAAATAATGAAAATAAAGTAATTAAAACCCATTTAAATCCCTTAAAGTGCCATGATCGAAGTGCCATAAATGCATTTCAAGTGAACTAATTGTTGCTTGGATAGAAAAATTTGCCGACCCTACAAAAATTAAGGGGATACATGTAGGGTCAGAAAATTTTGCCACCCTAGCATGTCAAATTACTCAAAAAGGTGTAGTGGTGACAAAATTTGCCGCCCCTACATTTACATAAAAATTTTCTAACTCTTAAAAACTAAAATTTGCAACTTGAAAATTTGAGAAACCAACACAAGACAACACTTGGACAAACTCTCTGAGGCTAGGAGGTTGTGTGCAAGGACAATTTTGATTGCCTTGTTTTGCAAGCTTAGAGTTGTAGGATACAAAACAAACAAGTTTCGTAGGGGTCATCCTACAAATTGAGCACAGCTAAATTTGAGGATAACTAGTATATCAAGAGATATCCAAACATTTGTCAACATTTTTCCCCCATATCCTTATCAAGATCAAAAAGGAGGAAGAGAGGATGGATGGACTTGATATGATAGGTGTATGTGTATAATGGCTAAGTATGGTAGGTAGGATAGGATAGGATGGTATGGAAATGGTAGGATGTGATAGGATGGAAAATGATAGGTTGGAAATGATAGGTTGGATGAGACAACATGACCCCGAGTGTAATTGACATATATAATCAACCTATACATGATGCCTATTTTCAAGGTTTTCATCATGGTACTTATCCAAGGCATCATCGAGGGTGGTTTTCACCATTGGATGAAGGGATTTCTCTTTACTATTTTGAATTTTTTTGTTTGTTTTTTTTTTAACTTTTCTCATGGGGGATTTGGATAGGAGGGACTCAAGAATCTAGTTCCATGAAAGGTGATAGTCCCATTAGAGATGGATGTCGCACATGGATCATGTCAAATGCCATTATACTCATAGATGTTGGTAGGGGATTGCATGAGAGGGAGATGGATTAGGTAGATAGTGGATTTTGATGTGGATTATGAAAGGTTCATGCAAGGATGGATGGGGGACAGTGGATTATGATGTAGATTAGGGAGTGAAAGATAGTGGATTAGGATGTTTATGGTAGAGTAGGATAGTGGATTATGATGTGGATTATGCATGGATTCATGCACAAGGATGGATGAAAGGCTTATGCAAAAGCATGGACCATGGGAAGGTGATGGGGGAGATATGTAGGATAATGGATGAAAGATGGGGATATGGAGGTATGTGGAAATGTTGTGGAATGGAAAGGAACGAAGACCAACAGTTGAACACACTATGATAAACATTGAAGCTTTTGATTTTGAGGTGTATGAAGCAGTGGACCTATGGGCTTAGGGGATGGTCGATTTATGAATTTATGAACCCACATAGACTTTAGGATTTTTATGATTTTTGCATTGTGTGTAGGATGAAGGAATTTTAGATTTGTGGATGGAATGGGATTTTTGGATGGAATAGGATTGTTGGGATTTTTGAGATGTAGATGCTTCCTTTGACTTGCTCTCTTTTTTCTTAGGAACCCAAACCATTTTATTTTTGGACTTTTCTTGTGGGGATATGGGCTTATATAGCCTTTTAGATTTATTTTTCTTTGACTCTTTGCATTGGTACCCTAAGGCATGAGGATCTTTAGGATTTTTCACTTTATAAGTATAAGCATCCAAATTCTTATTTTTGAATTCCATAGAATTGGTGGAAGATTCATGTTTAGACGATGTGTGCATTTGTTGAACATGATTGGGATTTTTAGAGGACTTATGGATGGAGGAATTAAAAGAGGATTTATGGATAAATGGATAAGGGGATTGGATGATAGGGATACTAGGCATTGGGAGCAGTGGAGGTAAAGTGGATGGTGGGATATTAGAAGTTGGAAGTAGTGGAGGTAAAGTGGATGGTGGAAGGTGTATGGTCACATGCTTATGGGATTTGTAGGATAATGGAGGAGGAATGACACATATGTCTTGGGGGTAGGATAGGAGGCATGGGATTTGGGATGGAAAGGTGTGGATTTAGGAGGCATGGAGGTAGTACCAACATCTTGAGATTGTTTACCTTGGGGTGTATATCTAAGGTCATATGATCATGTAGGGACTTTGACATGGATGGGCTCCAAAATACCTTGTTCATGAAGGCCTAAGCCTTTACCTTGATAGTTCTTTTTTGGAGCATGCAATAAACAATGGGACTATGTGTGTTTTGAACACTAGACACAAGCTCCTTATTGGATGGAGAAGGTGAGGTGGTATACAATGGTTGTTGATTTCCTAAGGAATAAATGTATTCATGGATGAAGGTGGTAAGACCAAGCGGATATGATTATGGATTTGCAAGATGGTCAAAAGTGGATGAGGAAGGATCATTAGGATCTTGATTATAATTATGCTCACTAAGATCTAAGCTATTGGTTGGACCATCTATGTTTACTTGGGAGCCAAGTGTCTCATCAAGGGAAATGGATGTTGTTGTATCATGGATAAGGCTAGATGGAAGATGTAATATAAGTGCAGTTGGGATATCTTGCTCATGGATGGTTATAGGATTATGGATGGGTAGAGTGATAAGATTTTGACCATGGAATGCATAAATTTGAATGAGAGGATAATCATGGTTTTCTTGATCATAGATAGGATCTTGATCATAGATGGGAGCTTGATCATAAATAGGATTAAGCGTGCTATGGATGGGATCAATTTGATCATGGATAGGCTCATCATCATAGATAATATCTTGATTATAGAAAAGATATAGGTTATGTATGGGTTAGATGGAAGGTCTTTGATCTTGATTTTATTAGGGGCTAATGGTTCCGCATGCTTTAGATTAGACTCTTGACATAACTCTTGATTTTCTTGGATGGAAGTGGAAGTGGGAGACTCTTGGAGAGACTTGATAGATTCTTGATGGTCAACAACATGATAATGCAATGGACCTTGACTTGGACTCATAGGGGAGACTTTTCAATAGGCTTGATGGGTTGTGGACTACATAATGTATTTAGAGGAATAGGCATGGTGTTGGAAGGCTCTTTGATATGCTCAAGGGTAGTTGTTGGATAACATAGTTGATTCCTTGCTAATAGCCATTGGATCACATCCTTTATAAGTGTATGGGTGGATGGACAATATAATGGATGGATAATAATGGTAGATGGTGTTGTAGGATTAGTATTAGGATTAGGTGGAGGGATAATAGGGGTTTTGGATACACTAGGATTAGGAGTGGATAGATCCCACGGTGGAGGGATAAAAGAGGTGGAAGATGTTGTAGGCTTAAGATTTTGATTTTGATTGGATGGAGGGTCAAAGGGATTGGATGAATTGGTATTGGGATTGCTTGTGCTAGATGGGATTGACATCATATGGATGGATTTGGATGACTCCATAGGTTTGATTTTGTATGATTTGAATTTAGGGTGTGGAGTTGATGGAGGATTAGATGGTGGTGAGGGTAATGAAGGGTTTGATGGATTAGAAGGTGGAGGGACCAATGAATTAGGATTGGGAGTACATGGTAGTGTTGGTATAGGACTAGTAGACTTTTGGGTAGGCATTTGATTGGATGGTGATGGAGGTTACACATAGGATGCATAAGCTAGAGTGGTATTCCCCTTGTCAAAGATAGCATGAGGATTTAAAGACACTTGATCTTGTTTCCAAGGGTAACTTAGGCTCAGATGTTCTTGTTGAGATGTGAATTGATATGGATGTTGGTTAACAATGAAATAAGTGAGATAGGTTGATGTAGGATGGATTTGGTATGTGGATGGATTAGGTTGGCATGAAGTGAAGGGGCATGACACATAGGATTGAGGTGGAATTTTTTTGATGTTGAGGTTGTGTTTGTTGAATTTAGGACTGGTAGGTGGCTATTGTTAGGAGTTTATAGGTAGATCAAACCAATTCCAAATAACCCAAAGGAGATAATGATGCATACAATCTTATAGATTTACCATAATGCAAAGATCAATAGACAATCAACAAGATAACACAAGATATACCCTGAGAAAACCCTCTTTTAGGGGAAAAATCCAACCTCCAAAAGCATCCATACTCAATGTATTTTTCAGCAATAGGAAATTACAATATACTCATAGAATCTCCATGAACACCTCTGAAGCATCAATCTCCTCTAATGCATCCTCTATGTATCCAAGAATGAATCCACACATCCCATTCCATGCTTTACAATATGCACTCACAAGAAAAAACTCAATAAAATGATAGCCTCTCACACAACCTACAGAATAAGAGCCAACCCTAACCACTAACCATGTTCTTTCTTTTATAGACTCAATCTCACACAAATACAACTTGTGGTATTGGATAAAAACTATGTGACTCAAAACCATGAGCACAAAACCATTGACGCCAAAATTAATTATTTTGCACAAATAATAAATATTTGCTTTATGTCTCCCAATGTTAAATACAACTTTTACAAGTAGGACCAAATAAATATTTAATGTGGCTAAACACATCAATTAAGATGCACCACAAAAGAATATTTATTTTACATAACTAAATTAATTAATATTATGTGAGGTGAACAACACCTTCTCCCAACATTCTCCCACTTTTTGTATACATTGCATAAGGTTCAATCAATGAAATACATCATCATAGGCAAACATGAAACCACGTGAATCTTCAACATGCTCTCATGCTCCATCAAGATACTTGAAACAAAATCAAAGTGACCAACATCTCAAGCAAGAATTCCTCTCATCCTCCAATGTGCCACCTATGGAAGAAAAGGAACATGCCAAGGTGTAGATGCACCAACCCAAAGAACACAAGCATCAAATCCAAGTGATAACAAAATCTCGAAGTAGCTATCAAAGATAAAAAACCACATGATTGGAAATAGAACCACAACATATGCTAATACATCCAACCATCCATACCTCATAGGTATCAACAACATCAGTAAACTCATGCCAACAACATATCAAACCCATATACTGCAATAATAAGCTCCATGTATAAAACTTGTCAATGAAGAACACATACATCCAGGAGCTCCCACTGCATGGGTAATGTCAAATCTGAAAATAGATCCAAGGCATACCAAGTCTACCAATCAAAACTCAAACCAAGGTGTGGCTAAACAAAAAGCCAATTTAGTATCAAGAACAATCACAATGATCCACACATGCAAGATGAATCACTACATACTCTCTCACAACATTTCACCATAACTATCCCAAGTCCAACCATATGAACATGATCATTTAGGAAGAGCCATAAGACAAAGAGAGAAAACCGTTAAACCATAATGTCTTACTAACACATCAAAGTGCAAAGTTGTGTCAAGTATGATCTCCTCTACAACCCCAAATGAAAAGCCTCAATAACACGCAACCATTTAATCTCATAGATCAAATGAACATATGTAACATGTAACCAACATGGATGTAAGCCTCTCTAATCAAAGTAGATCAAACTCATAATCATTCCATAACCAAGAATAAGCCCAATAACATCTCCTAAACTCCTCATAATGGAAATCATAAATCAAACCATATGAACAAAGAGATAACCATGCCAATGTCCCTCAAATGAACCCTCCAAAACAAATAACCATAGCTAAAAATCCATAACCATGAGAAGATAAAAACATAAAACAAAGTGCATCTAAAAGGATGGGAAATACCTTATAGATGATAAACTACTGAGTAGACCAAGAGTGGGGAATGAGAATGTCCCTCTAGGATACACCAATTCACAAAGACACTCTCCAAGAATAATCTCCTCTAGGTCCAAAATGAACTCATGTCCATATCTAGGTGTAGGCTCCTCAATCTATCTGCTGAAAGCTCCAATGAGTAACTATCTCAACAATTGTCTCTAATCCAAAGAGAACTCCAGCCTCACCTAAGTCTCCAAGTATCCAAGAGTACCTCCATGATCAATCCATGCTAAACTCCAAATGCAACATCACACTATCATGAAGCTCCCAAGCACATGATCAATGTACTCAATATCAAGAGATCCAACAAGATCACTGCTAATGCTCCTATTGCACATCTACATAATAAAGAATCCTATCATGACATCATGATCTAACCATCTCCTCCAAGGAGATCACATGCACTAATGCACACATCATATATCAAGAGAACCTATATCATTCAAAAATCCAACGAGCGATCAAGAGTCCATCAAGACACAATATCAACATCTCTAAACAAAGGATCAACATGTCAAACTAACAAGTCATAAACTGACACCTTAAACAAAGACTCCAAGAGTCCACCATGGTAAACAAGGATGTCAAAATCTCCAACAACATGAAGATAACCATCTACTAAAAATAGAACTCAGGATGTCAAAGCATTCTCACTAAAAAATGAATCATAATCCAAGAGCCTCTCCAAGACACCCATAACCATTGAAGAAGATCATCCATCACTAATGATGAATCCATATCACTACCAAAGCTCCCACTAAATCATGACACCAAGCTATACATGGCAACAAAGTAACCATCTCCTAAATGAAAATCATCCATGGCCCCAACACAATCAACAAATCTTGTTGTAACATCAATGACTCCTAAAAGGTAAAGTAAAACCATGATCTCCAAACTAAGAAGATAAAACCATCACTGTCAAAAGATCACATAAAACCATGTATCCAAACTATCCATGACATCATGATAAACATGCTATAAGTCCCAATAACTGACTATCCAGGTACTCTAATCATCCATCCTCTCATATCAATGCAACATACCAATGTACAAATGACCACAGACAAGGCCAACTAACAAAGTCTGCATAAACATTGAATCAATCTTGTGGATAAAGACAGTCCACATCCGAGCCATTCCACTGTAGCAAAGGGGTAGCTAATCCACAAAGCTACATAACTCGTAGATCTAAAACAAATCTAACATGCAAACTCATCATCACACTAGTAACATGCAAACTGAGATATCAAAGAAGACAACCTCTAGACTCCAAGACTCAAACACCAAATCAATGCTAGATTTGATTTTCCAAACAAGTCCACGACACAAGTAACCATAATCAAGGAACTACCAAGCATCTAGGAAATAAGAGCAATCTCCTGAAACAACATCACAACACCACCTGTAATCATGAATCAAACATCATAGCCCATACCTATCAACCACATACATGATCATGTCATGCTAATGTAAATAGTTTACCTGCATATCCATGACACCATAATCATCATCAACATTGTACTTGTACTTAACTCCCATTGAAACGAGACTCCAAGTCTCACACGTGTATCAATCATGTCCTCAAGCGAAAAGACAACCTATGTACCCATCTCCATTAAAGCTCAAACTCTAAAAACACCTATAAACCTATAACTAGAAGTACCAATTCTGAAAACCTACTATACCATACTGATGGTCACATCTATTGAAAATGGTAGAGCAAATGAATATATTAAACCATTGCACAAAAATAAAAATATAGAATACTATATTATTGTGTTTGAATGAATTTCACATTGCATTACATTGGCTTTATAAAAGCCTCTTGATAACTACCTACATAACCTCCATATGGGAATGTAACTCTCACAAACTAACATTTATTTAATATGCATAAACTAACCTATAAATGCAAATTTAACAATGTAATACTATATGACTATTATGCCAACATTCCCCCCTTATTACATTGTTCCTGCAATAGTACCAAAGGACCCCCCCTGAATGCTAACATACTCAACACAACTGATTACATAATATGAATACATATTTTATAGATCTTCTCCCAAAGAACAAATCCTAAACCAAGCGGGCTCCATCTTGCTATCTCGTCTACCCTCGGAAAGGCGTAGCTTCGAGCTATGTTCTTGAGCTCTTTAGTCCTGAACTCTCAAATCACATAGTCTTGAATTATTCGACAAAAATCCCTAAGAGATATGACAGATCTCTATCATTGTCTAGTGACCGCAAAAGGGTATAATTCTCGATCATATACTCTGAAGCTCACTGGACTACAATCCATATTGAGCTCAACACCAAATCCCAAACCTGTCTCCAAAACAAAATCTTCACAAAACATACATTCTTCAAATCCGTCAGCATCAACAAAGAAAAGCAAAACAACCAAAACCAAAAATGCTTTACATGCAAATCATCATCTCAAAGCAAGAAGCTAACTTGAGACGATGGAAAATCCTCCATCCTCTGATGCCGCCTACCTCCAATATGACCTTGTTATATTTTAACCAACTAATGTCTTGGATGAGTCTTTGGAGGCGTCATCAGGAATAAAAAAGATGGCCCTTAAAGCATAAGTTATCTTTGACATATGTGCATTCATGATGATAATGTCAATTTGAACCAATGATAGACCCATACACTAATCAACCTTATATCTCCAAGACCTTCAACAATTTTTACTTTATTACTCCAAATAAAAATATAGAAACTCTAGAATTTCACAACCACCTTCGTTATATTTGACCATAACAAAATTATCACACTTTCTCAAAATTTAAGATCCCTCTTTGAATTTCTGACCACCACTTTAAAATATTCACAATCTGTCTGTGTGAAAACATTGAACCATACCAGTTCCAAGGATGCAAGACATTTTGAATGTCTAATTACACATGAAAGATTCTACAGGACCCTTTCCTCCACACAATTATTCCATGCAAACTATATAAAACTGCATTGATAATGCCTATATAGTTATAGACCTGATAGGCATTGATGTTAAAAAGATTTTAAAAATAAACTCCAAACCTTTTAAAACTTTGGTTATTGAGATGGGGAACGCTGGCTTTGAAACCTTTCAACGGTTTTTTATTGATCTTCAAATCTGCGCCTCTTTTCATTAAACGTGGTTGACCCTTTGATTCAAACAAAAACACCTTCTAAAATTCTAACTTCATGGATTTTCTTCTTGAAAGGACATCTTA
This sequence comes from Cunninghamia lanceolata, assembly GCA_027924645.1. Lineage (NCBI taxonomy): Eukaryota > Viridiplantae > Streptophyta > Pinopsida > Cupressales > Cupressaceae > Cunninghamia > Cunninghamia lanceolata. Next base: position 6,979,572 of record BSBN01001344.1, on the reverse strand, counting down.
TCTCCCAAAATATAATATATGAAGTGAAAAAAAATATGGTCTATAAATTTTAGTGATTATACAAATAACTATCACTTCTAAAGAAGAGGCTTAATGGTAACTAAATCCAAACAAAATTAAAGCAGTTTTAACCTGGCTTTGTCTTGTCTCTTCTGCTCACATAACTCTTTTCATTACACATCCATTTTGGCCCAAATTATGCAAATAAATGCACAAATTTTCTCCAGAATTGTTTGTAGACCTCAAAGAATTCCCCTCAAACACATCAAAATATTCACAGAACAAACTCTTTTGATCATCAATTTGTTCCTTACAGCATCAAAATATTGAAAATTCCCCTCGATCAGATTGTCCTGCAAAGATCTGTAGCCCTAAAAATATCATATGGATTCATCCACATCTTCACATTGTTATTATTTCCCCATGGCTCTTCTTCAAACACACAGGCACATAGAAATCTTCAACGCTCTAATACCATATTGAAAATGGTAGAGCAAATGAATATATTAAACCAATGCATGGAAATAAAAATATAGAATAATATATTATTGTGTTTGAATGAATTTCACATTGCATTACATTGGCTTTATAAAAGCCTCTTGATAACTAGCTACATAAACTCCATATGGGAATGTAACTCCCACAAACTAACATTTATTTAATATGCATAAACTAACCTATAAATGCAAATTTAACAATGTAATACTATATGACATTATGCCAACATTGCAACGTGCACTCCCACAAATTTGTGTCCAAAAAACCATCTGATTGCTCTCATAATCGCACCCTGAATCTCAGACTCCCACAAGTGATCAAACAAGTACCAAACTCTCTCTACACACCAAACTTAAAAATCATATGATCCAATCTGTAGTACATAACAATAGCTCTCCAACACCTATCCGAAATAAAAAATCTGATTATGTATGCAAAAGTTATGAACATAAAACTGTCTCAGATCAATGTCTAGCTTCAGGCACCAAATTTTGATACAAACATCAAAATCTGATGACCTTTCCAAGAGACCTTTCCGACACCTATAAGAAGTCAAAAATCTGATACTCTGGGTGAAAGTTATACCCTTGGAAGAAAATGCCCTCCGAGGGCTAAAAGGGGGCCCTAGGGGACCCGTCCGCACATGCTAACATAAGCATGACATCATCACTATTGACTGGGCGCTGATGGGTCCATTGTGCTGACCTCACATAGGGCTAGCATCACATGGTGATGTGGTGGACTCCAAAAAAGTTTTCAAACTCATTTTATTTTCCACGGACTTGCTTTTAGGGTTTTAATTTTATTAAAGTCTATAATAAAAAGTTTGTTTTGTCTGCTGTCAAAAAATTATTTTTCAGCCACTGTCATTGAAATTTTTGAATGCTTGCAAAAAATAATTTTTTATTGCCCATGAAGGGAAGCTGCTGGGCACGACGGTCATCGACGCTGGGAGTTCGACCACCCCTACCGGGGCAGGCTGGCCGCCAAGCCAGGCCTCCGGACTGGGGGTTCTAAGCCCCCCAGTCGGTGCCTACCAGCCACGAAAACTCTACTGTCGATGGGTAAGGGGAGGGCCGACATGGCCCTATCACAGGGTACCCTGTTGGTATTCTTTGCTGACCAAGCCGAGGGTTTGCGGACCCTCGCCTGCCCAATTTTTTTTAAAATTTTTTGATTTCATATATTTTAATTTTGCAAAACATTTGTATAGTTCTTAAAAAATTTTAATTTGGTTTTTTTTTCAAAACTATACAAATTATTTTTATGCACAAGAAATTTTTTTTAAATAGAATTTTTTCTTCTCAACATACCTGCAGTTGTATGGTCGTACGACCGAACCAGGGGTAGTAGGGAAAAAATTTTCTCCAGGTCACAATGGTCAAAATAGGCCAAATTATATATCAATCTTTGCCTCTCAGGCCTCCTAGACTCAATGGCGAGGTTTGTTTTGTCCCAGAAGGTCATCTAAAGAAATTGCTCCTCAAAACCCTCATATTAAAGCACACAACTAGGAAACCCTTTGCCAATATTTTTCACCTTCAGATCTTCAATAACCATAACAAATCTGAAACACCCACAACCTCAAATCTGTAACACAACTTGCATAAATCCTCATATCCTATATTTGTCCAAAATCTTTCCTAAATTGTCATGGATTTAGTTTTGTACAAGATCTACACAAATAAGAGTTATACCAAAACATGAATCTGCAAAACCCCACAAACTCAAACCATGGTTTTGATAATATGGCTACTAATCTCATAGATCTTCAAAATAGTGTTAACACACAACATATCTACTACAACCCACAATTCCTTCCAATGATTCTCAAGATGGAGGGAAATGCCCAGAACCATAATTGTATAGGTACGTCACATGCAAGCACATACAAGCAGCATGCAAGTACATGCAAGCCATAAAAAGCCTTAAAGATTTGATACCACTTGTTAGGAATTTACAGGTAGATCAAACCAATTCTACATAACCCAAAGGAGATAACGATACATACAATCTTACATATTTACCATAATACAAAGATCAATAGACAATCAATAAGATAACACAAGATATACCCTAGGAAAACCCTCTTTAAGGGAAAAACCCAACCTCCAAAAGCATCCATACTTAATTTATTATTCAGCAATAAGAAATTACAATACACTCACAGAGTCTCCATGAACACCTCTGAAACATCAAGCTCCTCTAATGCATCCTCCATGTATCCAAGCATGAATCCACACATCCCATGCCATGATTTACAATATTCACTCACAAGAGAAAACTCAATACAATGATAGCCTCTCACATATCCTACATAATAAGAGCCAACCCTAACCACTAACCATGTGATTTCTTTTATAGACTCAATCTCACACAAATACAACTTGTGGTATTGGATAAAAATAATGTGACTCAAAACCATGAGCACAAAACCATTGATTCCAAAATTAATTATTTTGCACAGATAATAAATATTTGCCTTATGTCTCCCAATGTTAAATACAACTTTTACAAGTAGCACCAAATAAATATTTAATGTGGCTAAACACATCAATTAAGATGCACCACAAAAGAATATTTATTTTACATAATAAAATTAATTAATGTTATGCAAGATGAATAACACCTTTTCACAACAGTTATGAATTGTTTGGCTTGGGATAGGAATTGTTGTATTTGAAGTGATTGGTTTTGTTGAAGTTGTTGGATGATGGCTTGTAGTCGTTGTATGGTTTGTTGGTCTAGGGGTTGTTCTAGTTGGTGGAGTGTTTGGATGATGTCTTGTAGTTATGGTGCTAGGATCTTGTTCTCTAGTGTGGGCATGGAGTTGCACATATGTTTACATCTTTGTATTTTGGCTTGTTCCTCAAGATATGCATCATAATCTACAAGGTTCTCATCATCATTGGAACTATAAGGAGGGCCTCCTTGAATTATGATCTTGGGTTTTGGATTTAACCTAGTTTTGTTAATGATCACAACCATTTTGACAAGTGATTGATTAGAACTAGGATAATGATGTGGAGTGATTAGGATATGATTAGAATAATGTGATTGATGAAATTGACTAGAAGTGGTATTGATTAGATTATGAGGAAGGCTTAAAATGATTAGGGATGAGGTGGATAACAAGGCTGGTTAGGATATGGTTAGGATGGAGTGATTGGATGATGTGGAATGATGCCCCCTCGAGAGGATAGGATAGGGTGAAAGACATGGGTAGACTCTCGAAATTAATGGAGTTAGATAATGATTATGATGATGTGGATATTGCAAGTAGGATGATTAGGATGTGGATTTTGATGAGGATGACTTGGCTTAGAATGGATGTGATGACAAGGATGCTTAGAATGATGTGGAATGTGATTGTTGATAGCTTGACTTTGGCAATTTCAAACAAAAGATTTCACATGTACATGAATGAATCACACACACAAGACATAATAGCAAGTTTGTCTTTGAAAATAAATTGTTGTAATTATGAAGACACATCAACAATCCTAATATTAGTCAAGTGGATGTGGCTAATAGGTCTTAGTCTAGGATGCACAAGTGATCTAAGGATGTCCCCAATATACTCAAGGTATGGGGGGCCCAATTTCGTTAAATGAAAGTGAAATAATGCCACACAGCCAGGAGAAAGGGGTAACCCACCTTTCATCTTCACTTCCCCAAGGTATAAATTTCTTGGGGGCTTAGCCCAAATGACAAGATTTCAACTTCCAAGAGGGGTGTGTTTAAATTCACTCTTCACTTTTTAGACTCCATTGGAATGCTAGAGTTGAGGTCATCCCTTGGAGTGGTGTGTCTCCAAGAAGGGCTCCTAGGAAGGGTGACAAAATCAAATCAAATTGTGTTTTTGATCTCTAAGATCACCTTGCGGTGTGAGGAGAGAGTATACACACACACTTAACTCACACTAGAAATGTTTATTTCCCCTTAGAAATTGAAATGTGTGTTGTGAAGATGAATATATGAAAGATGTTTTTAATTTTCAAGGTCATACAAAGTGCATGAGAAGAGCATACACACCCTAAATCTCACTCAAGTCCACCAAACATTGCAAGCACATGTTTGTTTTAAACCCCAAAGCCAAATGTGATATTGAAGACACAAGTTTATTTTAAGCCCAATGTCAAAGTGTGATTGCAAACAATAGTTCATTTTAGGCCCAAATTAAAGTGTGTTTGTAAATAAGATTGTGATGAAATGAAAAGGCAAGAGATGGATTGAGTACACTTGAAAAACCTTTCTTTAGATCTATTGCTAAAGTTGATGTTGTACAACGCCTTATGTTCACCTAGAATCCACCAAAACAAAAAAAGATAAGAAAACTTGCAAACCAATGTGTTAGGTGAAAAAGAAGCAATCTGATGAAAATATGAAGTAGATGAGTTCTGAAAGAAAAATAAATGATATGATCAGATTGTACCTAAAATTCTATGTTGTTTCAAAAAACAAATCGTAAAAAATAGATAAAGTTTTATCAAGATATGATTGTTTGAAGTTCATAAAGAAGGTTGACATTGACTGAAAATATTTGATAAATCTAATACATATACCTAAAAAAACTTTTTCCATAGCAAAGCTAGGTGAACCAGCTCTCCAACACCACTAGTTTTGTGAAAATATGATCTCGTATGAGGAAGTTATGGTGAAAAGAAAAAAACTACCCTTCTAGGGCTTCAAAGGTCAAAAGGTGGTCTCAAATGGTTAACTAACCATTGATAGTCAGAGAAAAACCCAGTCACATGTGGTGGTTAGCACTAGTGGTTTGTTTGGTAGTTAAGGGTTAAGGAGGCCCCTGGTCACCCATGTGACTAGGGGCTAAACTAAAACAAAAATAAAAAAATAAAAAGGAAAAGGGGGTTGAAAAGGCCAACCCCCAGGTCACAGATGTGACTAAAGCTACAGTGTGGGGGGATCAGGGGCTAATGACAGTGGTGATGGGGAAATGGGAGGGTGGTGACAGGGCTAATAAGGGTGGCAGATTTTGGGAGGGGATAGGAGGCAGGAGAGGGAGTTATAGGGAGGCAACAAAGAGGTCGCAGAAAATGATGGAGCCAATGGCGATTAGAGATTGGAATGGGGAGCATGTGGTTGATGGGAGGTGGACACGATAGAGGAGGTGGGAAAGGGAGGTGACAGGTTCGGATCTGCAGAGCGGAGGTGGAGGAAATTACGACCAGGTGACAGTTGAAGTTTCGACCAAATAGAGCAAGGGAGAATTAGGGAGTTTGACGGGGAGAGAGGTGACAATGTAATTGCAGGGGAGTTGATAAGGATGGTGATGGTGGGGTTTAAGGGAAGTCGATGGGACGTTGATAGGAATGAATAGAATGACAAAAAGTAGGAGGTCGGTGATAGGGTTGTTAGCAGAAACAACTGGAGGATCTAAGCAAAGGTCAATAGAAAGAAAATGCATGTCAACAGGTGAATATCCAATGGGTAACCACATGCACCCTATGATTTCGAACGGGCTATGGGGATATGATCATCGAGATGTTAAGGAAATATAAAAGCCGAGCAGATGAAAATGACAGTGGCAAAAAACTAGGCGGAGCGAGGATTAAAATACAGAGCCAAAGGGGATTGCGATAAGGAGGAATAAGGTTTATTATAGAGGGGATTTCAACTGGAAGACCAAAGGAGAATATGTCATGGGAGGAAAAAATGAAGACATTCAACCAACATACGGAAGATAACCTGCCAAGTAAAAAAAATTCAGAATTTTTCAAAACTTTTTTTGTGAGCAAAACATAGCAAATTTTATGTCAATTTTCTCCTACGAGGCCTCCCAGACTCAATGATGAGGTTAGATCTTGGCTAGGAAGTAACTTGGAAAATTTGATTCCCCAAACTTGACAAAAAAAAGGTTAGTTTTGCAAATTTAAACACACAAAACCTGCAAAAGGTGAGGGTTAGAGTTGCGGGCATGCCAAACATGTGGATGAAAAATTGGATTAAAGGTGATAATATGAATATAATGCAAATAACCAAATACCTTTACCTTCAAACCAGGTCCTCAACACACGATAGAATGGAGTAGATGCACCCAAATCTACTAGCTTTGTTCTCTTTGATGGATGATTGATTGGTTGGAATGTTGATTTCTCACTTCTGCAGCATAAAAATGATAGAGAAGAGGACCTAGAATGATTTGGACAGCATAATGATACTTGAAATATCCCTCCCCAAAAAGTGTCCCAAATGGCTTGGGTGAGGCTTTATTTATAGGATATGAGTGATAACAATGAATGACTAGGATTAAATTAGGAATGGATGGCTAGGATTAAATGATAGTTGGAGTTGTAGTCATTTGACAAGTGTCTCATGTAGGTTGAATGAGAGGGATTAAAGTCAAATGGCTTCCACCTTACAAGGATTAGAAGCTTCTAGCCATGTAGAGATAGAGACAAATGTGGAATTAATTAAATAAATAAAGATTTATTTAATTAATTTGATGAAGGATGATGTGGAATACATTAATTAAATAAATATTTAATTTATTTAATTAATTTAGATGAGGGAAAAGTGATAATTGATTAAATAAATATAATTTATTTAATTAATTGGTTAGAGGGATTAAAATGGGACTAGTTAAATAAATATGATTTATTTAACTAATAAGGTGATGACAAGGGTTACTAGGTCAAAATGTCTCATCAGGTGTCTCAAATGAGGATGTGACAAGACATGGTCAATTTTAGGTGTCTACAACTTCCTCTCTCATTTTTTGTGATTTCATTCTTTCATTGTATTTGTGGCTCTACTAGTCGACGGATGATGACAACAAATATACACTTCTGATAAGCACCATGCATCCCTAAACATGAAAATAAAAATGGACCCAGTCCAATATATATGAAGATGGGGTTAATTTGTTACTGAAATTTGACTAATAGAATCACTTTGTGTTGTGATGTGTATTGTATTGTGAAATTGTTGTAACAAACCTTTGCAATACTCTAAATCTACTTCTATGCACTTTTGAAATGTTTTTGTCTCACCTTGTAGATACACTCAGTTTTGAGATACCTGAAGGATAACCTCACGACTATACGCAACACCAAATCTGTAAGTATAGCCTTTATTTTTTTGAGTGGCATGTTGCCTTATTTCTATATCAATTTCATAAATGATTTGGCTCTTATCTTAGCTTAGATTTTCTAACCAAGGTTTATTGTTGATCAATGGTTGTTAGCAAATGATATTGATGTGTTTCTATCATGATTACTATGAACAATTTAGTGATTGTTAGCACATGTTACTTTGGGGCATGGGCTTTACGAAAGTTCTTATTCCCTCATGTGTTTTCAACCTTACCTTAAATGTGATTGCTACCGGCAAGCAGGAGCAAACTCTTTAAGGTGAGGGCATATATTGTGGTAAATGCTTGGATATCTTAGATGATGTGAGAACATGTGTTGTGTATGCTTCCTTTTTACTGTAAGGCATCTCAACGATGCATGTGGGGTTGTATACTTTATTTTTGTGTGTTGTGTATGCTTCCTTTTCACTGTAAGGCATCTTTGTGATGTAGGTGGGGTGGTATACTTTGTGTGCATGATTCCTTTTCACTATAAGGCATCTCTGTGATGCAGGTGGGGTTGCATGCTTTTGAAATCCCTTCTGCAGAAGGTGGGGTTGTGTCTTCCCTTGAGTGGTTGCACATCCTTTTGAAAAAGTCCTCTCACCGGAGGCAGGGTTGGGTCTTGAGTTACTCACCCTTAAGCATGTTTTTGGTGGTTGTGGTAGCATAGCTCGACCATTAGGTGTGTTTGACATGTCTTAGATGGTGGATTGTAGCAATGAGCTCCTCCCCATCACCTGTGTTTGCTATGTATAATACATATAGTGGGTCGATGACACGCTCTATGGTGCTCATGTTTTCCATGTGTTTTCTGTGTTTTGTGGAGACACATAGTTATGAGCTCTCCCCAAACTATGTGTTTTTCATGTTTTTGATGGTGGTGCATAGAAATGAGCTCCCCCCGTCACCCCTTAGTATAGTCTAATTGTTTAATCATGTCTTCTCTTCATGTATGCTTTGTGTATTGTGTGACTGCGTTCATGTCTTCTCTGTGTATTGCGTGCTTCTTTACTATCTTCTTCATGTTTTGCATGTTTGTCATGTGTCTTCTTATTTTGCCTAAGCTTGGGGGATAGAGATAGTCTTCCTAACTTAGGGTGTACTTTTTGGCTCTAGTTTCTGACATGCTTGATGTGTTTTCAATCGTACTTTAATGCATGTACTGATTGTAAGATCATACACACATTAAAGTGGGGGCTACATTTTATGGAGTAAAAAGTATCCACATGTATTTTTACTTTCTTGTTTAGCTCCTAGGTCCCCTTTATTGTATTATAAATTCAAATTATTTATCCCGATACAAATTTGCCTCACACTGAGATAGAATTGGAATATGGGCCCCTTGTTTTAACTTAGCCTGAACCTAAATAGGGCTGATGGGCCTGGGTGGTACTGCCCATGCTCCCCCTTTTAGGTTAGGGATAATTTAATTGTTTGTTAGCTTAATACCTCTCTAGAGGTTTCTCCTTGTCAGATCTGTTGGTTTGAATTCATGATTGTGAGCTGGAAAGCATATATAAGTGTGCTTTTTAGTTCATTTGTGACTAGGTTGGAAAAGGCATAACTAGAGATTTTGAAGGAAAGCAAGCAAGAGCATTCATTGTGATTCAAGAGTATATTTGTGTTTTGTTATTGTGTGGTATTTCAGATATAGAGCTATCATCTATTCTTCCTTGGGAGTTGAAGGATCTTCATCATTCTAAGGCTTCATCACATGCGTGATATCATTGTTTGTTTATCATCATTTGAGTCATCATATTATCATTGTTTTCAGCCTCTGCCCCCATGAGAGCACACACCCTTTATCAATTAATGGTGTTGGGAAGATTGAATGGTATCCCAAGATTTGATTGAGGCAAGTCCCTAAACACTATAACCCCCAAACCCCTTCTTATATTCTTGTGTGCAGGTTACAGGAGCAAGATTTGGAAAATATAGAGTTGATGAGTGCTAGGTAGCACCCATGAAATACACCTTTTTACCTCTCTTTTTCCTTCCTTATTATTCCATTGTCCTGATGATTGCACCAAAATAGATTAACAAGATTGTTCTAATTATGATTAATAAGAGATGAATTACTTAAAATCATGATTTCTGATTGAGGGACTAATGTGCACTGAATTTATGGAAATATGCAGAATTTATCTCTTTTTGAATCTACAGGTGCAGATGTTCAGGCAAAGAAAATTTTGGTCATCTTTGGAGGTGGTCCTAATAATCTCCGGAGCTGACAGATGGATCTCGTACCAGTCTCCAATATTTTCCAATATGATTGGAGAGATTTTGAGATAAAGGGGGAGAATCACTCTGGAGTTGGACTGAAGTCAAAAGCATATCTCCAGAGCTAAACAGAAGGTCGTAAAGCATATCATTGGAGCTTTAGATAGAAGTACACACCTCCAGAGTCTCCTCAACATATATATAGATTTCCAACGCACTACCAGTCAACACTTCCAGTAGTAATTGGGGTATTCCAAATATTACTCAATCAACATCTAAGTAATCAGATGAAGACCGTAGTTAACTATTGGAAGTTTATCTTTCTTTTGATTTTGCATGATTTCTTAACAAACTAATTTAAGTACCTATATTTTAGGGCCTCGTTGCCTAGTTGTATTTGAAACTAAGACTTAGGTTTAGTTAGACTGTTGTTCCACTAAACCTATTTTAATTACACGAATGTTTACTCTGTAGTTAAACAGTTAGTAGAATAAGAGATTGGTATTATCTCATAGATGAACTAGTAGTTAAGGTAAGTAATATCTCATCACTGGATTAGATATAAACTTACAAAGGTAGCAGTAGAACACACAACGAATTATTGTTATTGTAATCTCATTTTGATATAGACATTTTCTGAATACAAAAGCTGATGGAATTGGACTAAAACCAAATTGTGATATTACTTTTTTGTGCTGATTCTTTACTTTAGTCTTCATCCCTAAGGGTGTGGAACAAGGGCCCACTCTCACCACCAAGGTAGAAGGCTAGTACTATTGTTTTGTTATTTCAGATTCTTTTTAAGGAGATAATTACTGTTTTCATAGATAAATGCATGTTTCAGTTGAAAGAAATAGTATAGATTTACTTTAGCAATTCATTGTTTAGTTTCATTTTTAATATTCATGGAATTCATTTTCATAGTAGATAGATCAATAATATTAGTTTCTTTAATTAGTAAAGATCGTTAGAGTTAGTTAAATAAATTGGCGACTATAGGATTCTAAATTGTAGATAGCCATGGACACAGCCCTGGATTTGACAAAATGAAATATGACTAAATGCCAAGGACCAATGACCCTTGTCATTTTTGGCATCATTGTCAGGGACTTCTATGTTAATTAGGAAAAGTTAGTTAAAAAGTTTTAGGATAGATTGAATCTGTATGGTTAGAGCTAGGGATTCAAAAGGAAGATACATAAAACAGACGCCCCATCAACAAACTATAGGAGAAAACAGTGGGGTGGCACAAGATCTTGTTGAAGAGAGACACCTAGAACCTACCTTGGAAGCTACACCTTAATTCAATAATCCCTTAACTCCTCCAAATCTTCCACTCGCTGACTATATCCAAGAATTACAACAGAGATTCTAGGCAGATCCTTTGACAGAAGCTAATTCCTCAAAAACTAATCCTTCAGAAACTCACACTGAATCTCAAGGAGAAGAACCAGTATCAGACATGGATGATAATCAAGATAATCATGAAGATGAGGATAATCAAGCCCCAAGAACCTTCTCATATCCCATTGTTTTGGCTGCTAGAGATAATGCCCCTATGAAAAATATTTCACCTGCACACTTGCCAAATTTTAGGGGTCTTGCTTATGAGGATCTAGATCAGTTTTTATTTGAATTCAAAGTGGTATGCCAGACTTATGATTATGGATTAGATAATCAAAAACTCAAACTATTTCTCTCAACCCTGAAGGATTCTGCAATGAGATGGTTTATGGGTTTGCCCCAAAACTCCATCCATTCTTGGGATCAGATGGAGATAGAATTCTTGGGAAAATACCAGGACTACTGTAGAGTCAGTGATAAGAATGAGGAATTATTCAAAATTAAACAGAGAGAGAAAGAGACCTTAGAGGATTATGTGGATGGGTTCAACTTTGCTTTGAGAAGGTATGGCAACCATGTAAATCATTCTTTGGCCATAACCCTGTTTATAAAAGGATTAGACAAAGAATCAAAATAGGCACTGGATCTGATGGGAAAAGGGAATATCAACAAAATGGATATGCCTGCTATAGAAGAACTCTGCAGGAACTATTCTAGAACCCAAGATAGATTGAGAACGCCCAAATCTTTCAAAGGGAAGAATGAAATAGGATAGTTAATGGAGGAAATTGCAAATTTTAAAATAGATATTCTAGTCCAACTGATACCACATTAGATGGGATTCAGGCAAAAACTAGAACAAATGATCAAGATAGAACAACTAAACCACTCTCTATCTATTGTCCTAAGTGTAGAAACAAACATATGTTGAGAGAATGCCCTCTAGATAAATCAGAAATTTGTCAGATCTATGACAGGAAACATCCTACCAATTGGTGTGATCAGCTCCCATCCTTAAAAAGGCTAAGTAAAAAGAATGCCATTATAGAGGAGGAGTTGAACTATGTAGGACCAAAACAAGCTGAGAATTTTCCTTATAATGAGTATCCAAACCAGGCTTCTTATAGGGGTCCTTCTAATTGGGGAAATAATCAATGAAAGCTAACTTGGCATGGGCCTCAGAATAATCCTCCTTGGGGACCACAAGATTGGCCAAACCAACAATGGAAGAACCAACAGTGGCAAAATCATCTTTGGGGGAATCAACAATGGACACAATAGTTCGGATCACAAAACATGCAGCCTCATTGGGGTCCTCAACAAGGATATAATCAACAATACCAGGGACAACCTAGACGTTTCCAACCTCAACAACAAGCATTGCTAATTGGACCCCCCAACACACAAGGTCAGTCACAAAATGAAATAGTTAGCCAACCAACCTTACCAACTCAACCTATACCAAACCCACGGAATAAGCAGGGAGCAGCTGTTTACATGACAGAACAAGAAAACATGGTTGGTATTAATGCTATATATTCCAATAATCTCCAGCTGCATTCTGGGAAAGCACTTCCAAGACCATCTCCTCCAACTATAGTTTAAATAACCAATGATGAGGAACCTGAAAATCCATCCACTCAGCTTCCAGAGGAGATTACTATCAAAATAGTGCTAAAAGAATCATCCTTGGATAACTCCAAAGATCCTCCTAAAAGAATAACTCTGGAGAACACCCCATAGAAACATTTCTGATAAGAACTCTGGAGATGCTCTGGAGATAGAAAAATTAAAACCATACCCAGAATGGCTCAAATAGCATGTTCCGTAGAAAAAGGTCTTACAAAAACAAGTCCAATCTACCTTGGAATTAGAACTTTTACAAGAAATTAGGCAACTAAACATTGAAATTCTACTCCTACAAGCAATCAGAGATGTACCTAAACTAAACCAATTCATCAAACAACATTGTGTTAAGACCCAGGGAAGAAAGAAAAACTTTCCCTCCACCATCCAGGTGGAAGGAAAAGTAGTAGAGCTCCTAATGGGAGAAATGCTCCTCCCAAAATATGGAGATCTTGGAAATCCTGTCATAATTGTTTACATATCAGGGGTAGAAATTTTAAATGTTTTGGTTGATTTGGGAGCAACAATAAATGTAATGATAGTTCATACATTGGACAAATTAGCCCTAACAGGTATCCAATCCACATCTACAATCCTTCAACTTGATGACCAGTTAGTAGCTATTCCAAAAGGGGTGATCACTGATGTTCCAGTTGTGGTAGAATCATGGGAATTTCTAGTAAAATTCCTGATATTAGAGCCTAGAAACTAGAGAAATGCTTATCCATTGATATTAGGAAGACCATGGCTGGCTATAACAGCATCATCTATTGATTGTCGAACTAGGGATATGGTCATTTCTAATGGAATAGATTTAAAGAAAATATCTTTGTATCCTCCAGCTAAACCATCAATACACTATTCAGGAAGAGTATGGGTAGATGAGCCAGATAACATGGAAAACAGTGCCTCAGTAGCTATGGTTACCATTAGAGAACATTTGGGTGAGTTAGAGGAAGATATCCACTATGATACAATAGAAGATATCACCCACATTCTTATTAATGAGGATATAATGGAGATAGCCCAAGATTCAAGGAGAGAAATTCTCACTTCTGCTCATTGTACCCTAGCAAATATCATTCCTTGTGGAGAAACCTTTTACAGAGTTTTAGCCACATTCCACATGTTGCTTCCACATTCTTGCCCCCTCAATACCATGACTCCAGGATATGGATTGAACACATCTATGGATCAGATCACAAAATAAGTCATGATTTTACCTGGAAAAACACTGAATATCAATACCCAGTTAGCAGAAAAAAAGGAAGAAGAACTTATCAAACTCTTAATTTCCCATTCAACATCTTTTGCTTGGGAATACCAAGATATGAAGGGCATTCCTCCTAAGATCTGTACTCATCATATATACACTGAAGATGTCAAACCTGTCAGACAACCCCAAAGAAGATTGAATCCTGCTTTAAAAGACATTGTTAAGACTGAAATAGAAAAGTTGCTGCAATTAGGGTTTATATATCCAATCTTAGATAGTCAATGAGTCTCACCCCTAGTCATAGTGCCTAAAATGAATGGGAAGTGGAGAGTGTGTATTGACTATAGAGATTTAAACAAAGCCACAAAGAAGGATTACTTTCCCTTACCATTCATTGACCAAGTGCTGGACAACCTTGCAGGGAGGAAGTATTTTTCTTTCCTAGATGGGTTCAGTGGATATAACCAAATCCAAGTAGCACCTGAAGATCAGGATAAAACCACTTTCATTTGTTCTTGGGGAACTTTTTCCTACAAAGTTCTTCCATTTGGACTATGTAATGCTCCAGCTACATTTTAGAGGCTTGTTTTAGCCATTTTTGTTGAACTAGCTAATGAGTGCATGGAAGTCTCTATGGATGACTTTATTGTGTATGGGGACAACTTTGAAGAAGCTCTCATAAACTTAGAAAAGGTATTAAAATGCTGTGAAAAAAATTGATTATCCCCGAGCCATGAGAAATGCTTCATGATGGTAGAGGAAGGAATTGTATTGGGACACCACATTTCAGCAAATGGGATCAAAGTGGACCAAAACAAAATAGAAGTGATCAAGCAGTTACCTTCACCTAAAAATCAAATAGATGTTAGAAGTTTTCTGGGTCATGTAGGCTACTATAGGAGATTTATAGAAAATTTCAGCAGAATAGTTGCTCCTCTGTTTACCTTGCTTAACAAAGACACATAATTCTTATGGATAAAGATTGTCAATCAGCATTTGAAACCCTTAAAGAAAAACTTACTGTCACAAATGTTTTAAGAGGACCCAATTGGACTACCATTTCACATACAAACTGATGCTTCAAATGAGTCCATTGGAGCAGTCTTAGGACAGAAAAAGGAGGGAGAAAGTATGCATGCCATCTGTTACATTAGTAAAAATCTCACCTCTACAGAAAGAAATTATACCACAACTGAAAAAGAACTCTTGGCAGTCATATATGCTATAAACAAATTTAGGCATTATATCACTGGGTACAAAATATTTGTACATACTAATCATGTAGCCATCAAATACTTAATGAATAAGCTAGTAGTGGGTGCAAGGATAATCAGGTGGTTATTGCTATTGTAGGAATTTGACATTACCATAGTTGATAATTCAGGCAAATTTAATTTGGTTGCTGACTTTCTGTCAAGATTGCATACAGGTGGAGACAACCAACCAGTGGAGGATAGATATCTAGATGAACATCTTTTTTCTATTTCCTCTACTGCACCTTGGTTTGCATACATAGCTAATCTCTTAGCTACAGGCTTGTTTCCATCCCATTTTACCTCAAAACAAAGGAAACACTTAAGGAAAGCTTATCTTACAAATGGTTAAATGGTTTACTATTTCAATGTGGTCCTAATTTCATTTTATGCAGGTGTCTAAAAGCTGATGAAATTTTTGATGTCTTAAGGGCATGTCATGATGAACCATCTGGTGGGCACTATTCTTCACACAGAACCATCCACAAGATTCTGGGAGCTGGTTACTACTGGCCCTCTATTCATAAGGATACCAAGAAGTATGTGCAGCAGTGTGATCAATGCCAAAGGATGGGACATCCAACTTTCACCTAGGAAATGTCACTTCATCCTCAAGTAATGTTGGAACCATTTGAGCAATGGAGTCTAGACTTTGTGGGACCAATATCTCCACCATCATCAGGCAAAGAGTACATTCTAGTATGCACAGACTATGTGACTAAATGGGCTGATTTCCTCTATAATAGAATTTTCTTGAGGTTCAAAGCTCCAAGATCAATAGTTTCAGACAGAGGACCTCAATTCACTTCACAGGTAATCAGAGCATTCATAGACTTATATCAAGTTAAGCACAAGAAATCTTCACCTTACCATCCCCAAGCCAATGGGAAAGTAGAGATGACTAATAGAGAACTAGAGAATATTCTAACAAGGATAGTGGCCATGAACAGAAAGGATTGGGCTAACAGATTACCTAAAGCAGTTTGGGCTTACAATACCACTTGGAAGTCCACAACCAAATTCTCACCATATGAATTGGTTTATGGAAAGAAACCCATCCTGTCTATAGAATTTGAATTGTAGACACTTAAAAATTCATTAGATATCGGTCTACCATTGTCTATAGCACAACATAATAGGATTCTTCAGCTTAATGAGTTGGATGAAATTAGTATAGAAGCCATATAGCAAACAGAACTTGTTCAATATCAAAGGAAGCAATGGAATGACCAACACATCAAAAGGAGGACATTTCATCAAGGTGATTAGGTTCTCCTATATGATTCTAAGTTCAAGGAGTTCAAAGGGAAGCTACAAACTCATTGGATGGGCCCTTATCAGATAAAGGAAGTTTTTGAGGATGGCACAGTTTTGCTAGAACCCATTGATGGAAGCACAAATACATTCTTAGTGAATGGCCACATAATTTGACTCTATAAAAGGCCATCAACTAAAGAAGAGTTCATCAAAGATTTGTGCTTGGTTACAGACGACACATCCTCTATCATAGATTTGGACTGAAAAAAAAAGAAAAGAAAAAAAAAGAGAAGGTTGAGAACCAACAAATGATGGCCTTCTTAAAAAAAAGAGAGAGGGAGAGAGATGGAAAACTAGTAAATGGCTATCTTGTTAGATCTAGGGCACACAACTGAGAGGGGGGGTGAATCAGTTGTACAAAAACTTGCTTCTATTTCAAACACTTGATTCTTCTTTGTTATTTAATAGCATATCAATTAAGCATTCATGAAAGCATAAAGCATAAACACCAGAGCAGATAAACATCAACACATTGAACACCAAGATTTTGACGTGGAAAACCCGGTTAAGGGAAAAACCACGGGCTGATTAACCCAAGGATTATTCTCTGTTAGAAGAATAAGAAAAATAGATGGCACATGCCAATTAGGGCTCACTGCCTGAGCACACTGCTCACAAGGAGGCACACTGCCTACAAGAGACACACTGTCTACAAGATCATAAGTATTACAAACTTGAACTGGAGATTGACATCTTTACCATGTCTGGATTAGTTCCATTTAAGCCCGAGACACTTCTGCTCTACCTTTCACTTTTTCACTATACCACTCTCATCCTTTTCACACCACACTTCAAAATGAATTCACAAACCTTTATTTATACAAGGCATCGACTTAGGAACAATCATCTAAGTCGGCAATCATCCACAAGAACATTCACAAGATGAATAATTCATCCGGTCGGCCAGTCTGAACAAGAACATCTTCATCCAGAAGAATATCTCCAATTCCAGGTTCTAACACTAATGCGGACCGACAACACAACCTCAACATGATCCAAGAACCCTCACAGGCTTTCCTGAATGACCAGATACATCCGCACTTCCTCCACTTACTAGAATTCTTTTCTTCTTCATCTGGAACTTCAAGAACACAGTCTATCGCCACTGTCATACTGAAAAAGGTGCTTCCAGACCTCCAAACTATGTACAACTCGAGATGACACATCACAAGGACATCCCAAACACTCCTTCCAATCTGTAGAATATGATAATGCACTTTCGGATCTCACCGGTCCTTTTTGTAACACTCTGTCACTTCGGAGCATCTCCCAGAACCGGTTCTACTTGATCAATCACAACTTCTTCCTAACTTCATGTGGACCTCTGAAATCTTAACTAGAATATCTCAAGACACATATCTACAAACCCTTTAATCCGTATCCTATGATGCTCAACCTATTGAGTACTTTTGCCTTCTTCTCATCACTATTCTTCACTGTTCCTGATTAAGACTAATTTTCTCAATATCCTCAGCACACAACTCATCCAATTCTTCTTATCAATGCAATATGAGTATGTTGACATCAATGACAACACTGGTTAACCTCATACTTGCAATAATCTCCCCCTTTGTCATTGATGGCAACATATGATGTGAAAAACCATCAAGACAAGAACATCTCCTTTCTGTCACAACTCCCCCTATCAGTAGCAACTCTTCACATGTCTTCTCTTCCTTTACTTCTCCCCCTTTGATCATCAACCACTTGTTTTTCACATGTCTTCTCTCCCCCTTTGACATCAATGGCAAAGGGCTCATATTTGCAATTCTAACACATTAGAATCATACCAGCTGCTCCCCCTTAGTAGTAGCTCCCCATCATCAATCCAGATCATAAGATATGACTATGATATCCACCAGAATGATGCACATCAGTGCATCCTAGTTCATCACCGAAGGGGCCATGACCCCTAACTTCTCCCTGAGATACTCAAAAGAGTCCTTGGGAATAGATTTAGTAAAGATATCTACAATCTGATCCTTGGAGGGTACATACTCCAATTTGACTTCATCCTTGTTCACTTGTTCTCTCAAAAAGTGAAACTTGATAGGTATGTGCTTGGTCTTAGAATACAACATCGGATTCTTAGAAATATTTATTGCACTTGAATTATCAAAGAAAATTGTGATAGGCTCCTCATATTCTACTTTAATGTCTCTTAACATCTGCTTCATCCATAAGATTTGGGTGCAACTACCTACTGCCGCAATGTATTCTGCTTCAGTTGTAGACAGAGATATTGCCTCTTGTTTCTTGCTTAGCCAAGAAACCAATCTTTTACCCAAAAAGAAAGATCCACCACTAGTGCTCTTCCGGTCATCCACATCTCCTGCCCAATCTGCATCTGTATATGCATGAAGAGAGAAATCATGATCTCTAGGGTACCATAGACCATACTCAACTGTCCCCTTTAGATATCTAAAAATCCTCTTGATTGCCATAACATGAGATTCTCTAGGATCACCCTGGAATCTTGCCACAAGACCGACAACCTACATTATATCTGGTCTAGTTTGAGTGAGATACAATAATCCTCCAATCATTGATCTGTACTTGGTCTGATCTATCTTAGGAGAGTCATCATCTTTGCTCAACTTACATCCGGTTGCCATAGGAGTGTTCATTGGCTTTGAATCTTCCATTCTAAATTTCCTCAACAAATCTTTCACATAATTGGTCTGAGAGATAAAGATTCCTTTCTCTGTCTAAGTAATTTGCAGACCCAAGAAGAAATTCATTTCACCAAGCATTGACATTTCAAACTCACTTTTCATTTGATTTGCAAAGGTTTTACACATACTGTCTCTTCCTCCAAAGATGATATCATCAACAAATACTTCAACAATCAAGATGTTTTCATTATCTATTTGGAAATATAGATTACTATCAGTAGTACCTTTGTTGAAACTAATCTGCACAAGATGCTTATCCAATCTTTCATACCATGCTCTTGGGGCTTGCTTCAATCCATATAGTGCTTTCTTCAACTTGCAGACCATATCATCATGATCAAACAATTGAAATCCATCCGGTTGTTCAATGTATACTTCTTCTTCCAAATCACCATTTAGGAAGGTAGACTTGACATCCATCTGATATACCTTGAAGTCTTTGAAGGTAGCAAATGCAAGAAATAATCTGACTACTTCAATTCTTGCCACCAGAGCAAAGGTTTCTTCAAAATCAATTCTTTCTATTTGAGAGTAGCCTTTGCAGACCAATTTGGCTTTGTTTCTGATTACTTCACCAACTTCATTTAGTTTGTTCCGGAAGACCCATTTGGTTCCAATCACATTCTTGTTTCTAGGTCTGGGAACAAGATCCCAAGTGTGATTTTTCTCAATTTGCATCAACTCTTCCTCCATTGCTTTGGTCCAGTTTTCATCATTGCAAGCTTCATTAATTGTCTTAGGTTTAATCTTTGAAATCAGACAGTATTCATTTGAATTTTGAGCAATTCTCCTCCTTGTTTGTACCCCTTTGCTTTTGTCACCTATGATCTGATCTTCAGAGTGGTTTAGAGTTACATACCTTGGAACTTTGGGAGTTTCTTGCACTACTGTTTCTTGATCAGACTCATTTAGACACACCTCTTCTTCCTGATTTGCCGGATCAGTCTAAATCTGACTTTCAGAGGAGGATTGAGCTCCTTGAACCAGAGAATCATTCTGATCATCTTCATCATATTCATAAAATCTTGAGGGCTTCTCAACTCCTTCATCAACCTTCACATTTGTACTTTCTATTATCTTTCTCAGTCTCTTATTGTAACACCGGTATGCTTTGCTTTGAGTGGAGTAACCCAAGAAGATTCCTTCATCACTTCTAGCATCAAACTTTCCTAGATCTTCATCTCTTTTAATGTAACATTTGCTACCAAATACTCTAAAATATCTCACAGTAGGAGTTCTACCAAACCAAAGTTCATAAGGAGTCTTACCGATATTGCTTCTGATTTGAACTCGATTGAGAGTATAGACTGTAGTGCTGACAACTTCTCTCCAAAACATCTGGGGAACATTTGCTTCTATCATCATTGTCCTGGATGCTTCCTAGATGGTCCAGTTCTTTCTCTCAACTACTCCATTCTACTATGGAGTCCTAGGAGCAGACAACTGTCTCTTTATACTATGCTTCTCACAAAAGTCTATGAATTCACCGGATGTGAATTCACCACCTCTATCAGACCTCAGACATTTCAGTTTTAATCCAGTTTGATTCTCTACCATAGCCTTGAAGATTTTGAACTTCTCAAAGGCTTCTGATTTCTCTTTTAGAAAGGTAACCCACATCATCCGGGAATGGTCATCAATTAGTAACATGAAATATCTATCTCCTTGCATACTCTTGATTCTTGTCGAACCACATAGATCAATATGAACTAATTCTAATAATCCAGTAGAGGACTAATCCTTGCTTTTGAAAGAGACTCTGCTCTGTTTACCTAGCTGACATTCTTTGCACAAACTATTTGTAGGTTTCACTAATTTTGGAAGATCTCTTATAGCCTGAGTATTGCTTATCTTGATGATGTTGTCAAAATTCACATGACACATCCTTCTATGCCATAACCAACTCTGATCAACTTGAACAAACAAACAACTTTTATTAGAACCAACTAGATGGAAGATATTACCTTTTGTTTGAGTACCAGATGTAATCTCAGTTCCAGAGCTTTCAAAGATCCTGCATCTTCCATTTTTAAACCGGAGATCATAACCTTTATCTACTACCTGTCCAACACCGAGAAGATTGTGCTTCAATCCTTCAACATACAGTACATTACCAGTTTTGCTCTTTCCATCAAAAGAAATAGTTCCCCTACCTCTGATTCTACCTACAGAATTGTCACCAAACTTTACCATTCCTCCCTCATACCTTTCCAAATCTAAGAACTTGTTCTTGTCACCTGTCATATGGTGAGAGCATCCACTGTCAATAACCCAATCATCCTTTTCTTCAACTTGGGCAGCCAAAGCTCTTTCTACAACCTTATGATTGACAGATTCAGAGGATATTGGTTCTTCTTCCTTGATGGCAATAAACACCCATTCATTTATGGATTTGTCTCCTATCTCTGATTCATCATCTGTTACTCCTTCATTATCAGCTTCTTCATGAACATAATAACAGTTCTTTTGGAACCTTTGTCTGTTAGAATTTGACCTTGTAGATCTTTTGGGACATCTTGAAGCAAAATGACCAATCTTATTGCAATTGAAGCACTTAAAATGTAACTTTCCTTCATACTTACCGGATCCTCTTGGGAGTCTCTTTGCAATGAGGGCTTCAAGTTGAGCTATTTCTGCTTCTTCCTCTTCCATGTCTTTCCTTGCTTGGTCATACCATGACAGCTTCCTTGAAGAGTTTTCTCCCGGATCAAATCTTTGTTTGCCTTTCACATAGGCACTGGCTTTAAATGCAGATTCAATCTTGGGGGGATCATCTCCAAACTTGATCATTTCAAAAGCAACCAGTTTGCCAACCAGTTGCTCTCTTGTGACAGTTGTATGAGCTCTGAATTCATCAATGGCAGCAACCTTGATCTTGTAGGCAGCAGGAAGGGATTTGAGAATTTTGCAAACAATCTCATTTTCATCCAGATCTCCACCAGCATTCCTAATTCCACACACCAACTCATTTACTCTTGGCATAAAGGTAGTGATATTTTCATCATCTCTCATCTTCAATATTTCAAATTTCCCTTTGAGACTTTGCAACCTTGCACTCTTAACAAACTCATCTCCTTCATGCAGAAGTTCCAGTTTAACCTAGATCTCATAGGCAGTTGGTAGGTCAATAACATTTGAGGGTTCTGAGTCAGTCAATGCGCTTAGAAGAGCTTCTTTGGTCCGTAGATTATTTTCAGCATCTGTGATTTCATTTAGAGTTGTCGGACCACCCTGTGGAGGAACATATGCTTTTGTGACCATGGACAAGTATGCTTTTCCCATACACTCCAAGTGACATTTCATGCGACCTTTCCAGAGAGAGAAGTTGGTTCCATCAAACTTTGGACTTTCCTTCTTGTATGACAACATCCTAGATCTCCTCAAGCGGTTAAGCTCTTTTTAGAGGAACTTAGCTTTGATACCAATTGTTAGATCTAGGGCACACAACTAAGAGGGGGGGTGAATCCGTTGTACAAAAACATGCTTCTATTTCAAACACTTGATTCTTCTTTGTTATTTAATAGCATATCAATTAACCATTCATGAAAGCATAAAGCATAAACACCGGAGCAGATAAACATCAACACATTGAACACCAAGATTTTGACGTGGAAAACCCGGTTAAGGAAAAAACCACGGGGTGATTAACCCAAGGATTATTCTCTGTTAGAAGAATAAGAAAAATAGATGGCACATGCCAATTAGGGCTCACTGCCTGAGCACATTGCTCACAAGGAGGCACACTACCTACAAGAGACACACTGTCTACAAGATCATAAGTATTACAAACTTGAACTGGAGATTGACATCTTTACCATGTCTGGATCAATTCCATTTAAGCCCGGGACACTTCTGCTCTACCTTTCACTTTTTCAATATACCACTCTCATCTGCTTCACACCACACTTCGAAATGAATTCACAAACCTTTATTTATACAAGGCATCGACTTAGGAACAATCATCTAAGTCGGCAATCATCCACAAGAACATTCGCAAGATGAATAATTCATCCGGTCGGCCAGTCTGAACAAGAACATCTTCATCTGGAAGAATATCTCCAATTCCAGGTTCTAACACTAATGAGGACCAACAACACAACCTCAACATGATCTAAGAACCCTCACAGTCTTTCCTAAATGACCAAATACATCCGCACTTCCTCCACTTACTAGAATTCTTTTCTTCTTCATCCGAAACTTCAAGAACACAGTCTATTGCCACTGTCATACTAAAAAAGGTGCTTCCAGACCTCCAAACTATGTACAACTCAAGATGACACATCACAAGGACATCCCAAACACTCCTTCCAATCTACAGAATATGATAATGCACTTCCAGATCTCACTGGTCCTTTTTGTAACACTCTGTCACTCCGGAGCATCTCCCGGAACCGGTTCTACTTGATCGATCACAACTTCTTCATAACTTCATGCGGACCTCTAAAATCTTAACTGGAACATCTCAAGACACATATCTACAAACCCTTTAATCCACATCCTCTGATCCTCAACCTATTGAGTACTTTTGCCTTCTTCTCATCACTGTTCTTCACTGTTCCTGATTGAGATTAATTTTCTCAATATCCTCAGCACACAGCTCATCCAATTCTTCTTATCAATGCAATATGAGTATGTTGACATCAATGACAACACTGGTTAACCTCATACTTGCAACATATCTTCCTCGTACAAGGGGATTGAAAACCAGTAATGGCGGTTCCCTTCTTCTTTCCAGATAAGACTAATCAAGCTACGGAGGTAATCAGGTGCCAAGAGTTGCTCAAACATAATTCCAGTGCTCACAAATTAGGAGCACCTCTAGCACTTCACAAACTTGGAGCACCTCCGGTGCTCATAAACTAGGAGCACCTCCGGCGCTCCACCAATAAAGAGCCACTCTTAAATAGAATAAATAAGGAGGGGACCCACATCTCCAGATAATTAAGTGGAGATGTCACTTGATGAGGTCAGCATGACTCATCCTCCACTTTATGATAAAAACAAAGATGACGTCAGCATGCATGCCGTCAACAGTCAAAAAAGCCATTACTTCCGCATGCATAGGCCATCATGAATCACTGCACTGATGTCACTTGACAACATGGCATTCCCAGACCACTCAACAGGAATAATTGCAGAATATGTGATGTCAGGGATGTTGATGCCATTTTAAACCCGTGCAGGTGCTGCTCACGTGCCTAGTCACATCAAGTCACATCACAGTTGCAGTCTTACAGCCAAGTACATTGGATCATCATCATTAAGAATGATTCAGATAATTCTCTTTAATTAACTTAGTTAGTAACTGTCTTGTCATTTCTATTTTTGGATGTTGTTATCGTGCCACATCTCCCTGCCATTATTTCCCTTTTCACCTCATGCATGCCACCATATTTGCCACACTGTCAACCTGTCTATAGAGTGTCCCATCACTTTGCTACAATTATTATTGCATAAGCACGCTAAACCACTTTCAACCTCCTTTCCCATAATATGAGTAGTAAAAAAATGACAGACCAACCTTTACTCAAACTTGCAGAATTTCTCTAAGAATCTTTGGCTATAAAATTGAAGTCTGCTGACACAGTCCTCTGGAGTAAAAAGAGAAATAGACTACAGAGAGAAGCAACAAGAATTTTAGCTATAGAGGGTGGAATAGGATAGAGAGATGGGTGTCAAGAATAAATCAGAGCCAAAGAATATATCAGGCCTGCTGAAGCATGAAGTTGTGGCAGACATTCTAAGGAATGCAGGGTGGTTAGAGTTCCTAGAGAAATTTGAAGGTTTTCAAGAGGATATTGTTGATGACTATCTATGATACCTGAGAGATAATCAACAACTATCAGAGGGGTTTAGGTCAATATCTTTGCAACCATCATCATTCATATCTCCAGATTACCAGAACAAGGTGAGAGGTTTTACCATTTGAAAACCCTATATGCTGATTTAATTAAAAATTTCTCTGGAGATGGTGAACCTGCAATACAGTTACATTTAAGCAAAAATGAGGTCAAAGGAATTGTTAGGTCTTCACTTCCAAACCCCTAGTAGTCTGTAGCATTATGGTTGATGAAATACTTTACATGTGATGGCCAATTTTCCATAGTTCTAGGACCAATAATGAAAATGTTGATTTTTCTGAGGCATGGAAATGCACGCCTAGAATTTAGCATAAACCTTCCAAACTTTCTATACTCTACAATTAAATCATCTGCAGATAGATATCAACAAGGGAAGGGTCCTATGAAACACCATAGCCTCATTTTCTGATTGTAAAACATCACTTTTTGTCTCAAGCTGATGGGGAAACATTATGGCAAACATTTTTAGACAATAAACCCTAGGACAAAACACCAAAGAGGGCACAGAGAATGGAAGAAGCTTCCTCTACCCATCAGGAAGAGGAGGCAAAATCTTCAACTTCCTCTCCATCTACTGAGAGAGGTAAAGGTCAAAAGCCCTCATTGGAGCAATTTCATTTGCTATCCCTATTTCTAGCAAAAAGAGAAAGGGGAAAGAAGTTGTGGAACCTGTTATAGAACAAACTCCATATTTGACTCGCTCAACAAGGTGGAAGATGACCTTGGCTAAGGAGTTTACTCCAGTTAAACAAACAGGGGAAACAATTGTCATAGAGCAGACCTCCACCCAGACTTCTGACCCTAAGAAGCAAAAGAAGAGGACAAGGCAGGGTCAGAAAATAAAAACAGCTTCAAAGAAAACTGATTCCACAATACACTATTGGGCTGAGGAAGCATCTCATGATTTAGATGAAATTCCTCTCGTAAGAAAGAAGAAACTAAGAGAAGCTTCCCCAAAACCGTTTGTTCATCTAGGTTCTCATAGTCCAACTTCACAACATTCCCCTGCTCTGGAGACAAAACAAAAAGAAACTTTTACTATTTCCTCAGACTCTAAGGATGATATACCTACTATAGAGACACCTACTCCACCTATGCTATGGAGAAGAAAAAGGAAAAGGTAGCTTACCCAAGCTGAAAAAGACATTCCTCTCCTAGCTGAAGTTCTCTTGGGCTTTAGAGCTTCTATTGATGAGGCTAGGCCTTCATCAAAACCAATAATTGCACAGAGAAGTCAAGAGGAATCTCAAGGCAAGGAGACTATAGGGGAAGGTGAGATAGAGCAAGTGGGTACAACAGGCAGTGAAGAGAAAATAGTTGTGGAAAACCCTGATGTACAACAAATAGAAGAAGAAGCAAGAACTTATTCTCATCCCTCTGATCAGGAGAATATTGAGATTTCAAGGGAACAACATATGCTAGAGGAAATTGATAATCTAAAAAGATTATTGTGGGGGAATAATCTGATTAGTACTAACCTCAAGAAGGTCATGAAAGAAAAAGAATGGAGCAAAAATAGGTGATTGAAAGGCTGCAAGTAGAGCTCTAGAATAAAAAACAAATAATTTAGGAGAAAGATGCAGAATTGAGAGACCAAGAAACAAAGGCAGCCCAAAGCATCAAGGAAAAGGAGATAGAGACAATTCAAATCATCATGGAAAAGGAGGTAGAGGTAGTACAAAATATTTTTGATATTACCCAGGCTAGAGACAATAGTCTCACAATAATTGCAGCACTTGTTGAGAAAGTACAAAGTCAAGACAAACAATTGACATGGGCCAACAATAAAATAGACAATCAAGAATAGTACATTCAGGAGTTAATTGGCCCAGGGGCAACCATGGAATAGAAGGTGCAAACAGATCCATATGTAGGCCCTATTCCAATAGATATTCCTAAAGCCATGTTCCATTGGGAAAGAAGATGTAGGTAATATGAGGCTTCAAAGCCCATGCTGCAATTACAGAGGGCAATAACTGCCATGTCAAAAAACCTTGGAAGAAAAAGT
Organism: Cunninghamia lanceolata; assembly: GCA_027924645.1. Lineage (NCBI taxonomy): Eukaryota > Viridiplantae > Streptophyta > Pinopsida > Cupressales > Cupressaceae > Cunninghamia > Cunninghamia lanceolata. The sequence goes on along the minus strand of BSBN01001344.1, from coordinate 6,952,458 downwards.
CCTTCAGGTAGCTTCCATTTCATCTGATATCCTATCTTGGAGGCCCCCAAGTGGAAGTTATGTTTGTTCTTACAAGAAATAATCCTACAGAGAAAACTATCTTTGGTTCTGTCTGATTTGACCAAGGACACAAAAACAGGGGAAGGGTTTATGGAAGCATACATGAGAAGTTCTGATGAAGACAAAAATTTTCTGTGTGAGTTATATTTGCATGGCTTCTATGTTGATGATATGACCTTCATTATCAACTATTTTGTAGGAGAATGTCAACTCAACGCATTCATGTCACTGATGAGAAATCATTAGATTTGGAATGAAAGGATGGAGGCTTATCTAAAGAAGGATGCAGAAACAAGCCTTTTTATCAGAAAAGAATGTCCAAATCCCCATGCTTTTAAGGTCCAATTCGGGGCATATGTTTACCACCAAGGCAGTAAGACCAAGATTTTACCATTGTATCTAAAGCATCTTCAGGAATGTTCCATTGATTTTGGTCTCCTCATGAACAGTTCCTCTAATCAAATGTTGATAACTGAGAGGGGGGGGTGAATCAGTTATCCTAATTATTTCCCTTATTGAACTTTTCTTTTAATTGAAGCAGCATAAAATCAAACACAAAACATTAACCATGAAATAAGAAACACATGACACAGTATTTTTGACGTGGAAACCCTGTTAAGGGAGAAAACCACGGGGTGATTAACCCAAGAATTATTCTCTGTTAGAAGAATAGGAAATTACAAAAATGGCACTTGCCAATTAGGGCTCACTGCCCGAGCACACTGCTCACAAGAGGCCCACTGCCTACAAGAAGACACACTGTCTACAAAGTGATGATAATCACAGTCTTGAACTGATTGGAAGCATCTGCATATGCTGGAGTTCAGTTCCGGTTAGGCTCAGTACACTGATCTGCTGCACTTCATCTTTCCTCTGTTCTTTGTTCTGCTATCTTTCACATACCAGATCCTTTTTGCTACCTCTGCTCTTTCTCTGGACTTATTCGCATATCTCTCTACACCCACACAACACTTCACAACTAAATCCATCCTCTATATATATCCGCACAAGTAGTTTCATCACCTTTCTAGTCGGCATCCGGAACAGTCTTAGTTTCTTACAAACTCTCATTCTGTCGGCTGAATCCTTCCTCACCAAGCAATGCGGATCAAGCATATACTTGTAGATATCATTAATCATGTCGGCCAAACATGATTCATGCCTTCACAACCTCTGTCATCAACAGTAACCCATCCGGAAAGTAGTCTGATACTCTGCCAGTCAGTTCTTCCTCTGTTTTCACTGTCTCTCAGGAATCCGGTACTCAACCATTCATATCTTTTTCCTTGTCCATCACCGGAGGCTAAATCCTTGGAATATACCACTCAAGGTAGTCCTCTTGACTTCCCCAAATCCGCACTGCACCAAGACACTTCCTCTGAGAGGTCCGGACCAATCTGTCGGACCTTGCCACATGCTCTGTTCTTCTTCACCGGACCACAACATTCTTTATTCTGACTTCCGGTAGAGACATATCATGTCTTGCGGATATGTGGGATGACCTTTGTTGCCATCAATGACAACAACCATGAATCCATATAGTGTCTCTTGCCAACAATCTCCCCCTTTGGCATTGATGGCAACACTTAGTGAAAAATGACTAAGTGTTTTCACTATGCTCCCCCTTTGCTGATGCTCTGTCTTTATATACAATTTCTGGAACTCCCCCTTAGTTGGATCCCTCATTTTTCACTGCTCCTCACTCCCCCTTTGACATCAATGGCAAAGGGTAGGGTCCGCATATCAAAATTTTCAAAAATTTCTTATACTTAGCCGCATATTTACATACTCACATATATTGAAGAATGTCTGCAAAGGATGTCTGTAATTGAATCATTTCGGTAGCCCAACTTTGCTTCATTCTGTCCAAAATTGAAATGTGACCACTTAACAAAAATGCAAACGCTTCTGCCCGCTTGAGATCTGTCGGATCTTTTGTTTGGGCGGTGGTCCTAGCATCACTGATGGCCTCATGCATGGTTTCCAACTTAGGGATTATAATCCTTCTAAGTTCTCCCATCCGGTTGGTGATGTTCTTCCTTTCCTTCTCAAGATTCTTTATTTCGTTCAAGACTACAATAGTCTGACATTCTTGATTTATTATAGAGGAAGAGAGAGGATCAAAACTTTGAGATAAGCTTTGTAGCTTATCCTGTTCCTCTTTTATTTTCTTGTCAAATGCTGCTGTTGCCTTTGACCAGGATATACAAAATTTATAGATAGCACCGCCATCCTTAAGAGCATTCTCTAAGCTCTTTATTCCAATGCTTACAATCTTTTTGTCTTTAGAGATTAATTCTAATATCTCTGAAAATCTCTTATCCAAAAATTCCTTCCGGACCTTTTCTTCAGCTGATTTTTCTAAAGAATCAAAATGTGTATCAACACTGCTGACTAAGGTTTTTAGATTACCGGAAGTGGAGGCTGTCGGATCTATCTGGATTGATGGCATGATCTTCACAAGTACTCCGGAAGCAGCCTCTATCAACTCACAGTCTTCCATATGAGACTTCAGGAGCTTTTCATTTGCCTTGGCATTTGCAAATGAAGCTATCTTCATTGTTTGTACCGGAGAGAGAGAGTCAAAATCAAATGGGCCTTTTAGAAGCTCCGGTTCATCAATCTCTAGAGTTTCTTTGCTCAAAAATTGTTGAACAGTTTGTGCAGTGTCTCTTGCCGGAGACAGATGTTTCTTCTCTTCTGCAGTCTTAGAACTGTCAACCTCTTTGTCCTTCACCACTGCTTCCTTCTCCTGTAATTGCTCTTCTTCTTTGGATCCGGAGACTGTAGGAGAAACCGGAGGAGAGATGGTAACTTGTTCATGGGCCACTTCTTCTGGAGCAGAGGGTCCCAAGTCCTCACTTGTCTGTTCAGGGCTCACTTCTTCCGGAACAGAAGATTCCAAATCAGCAGCTGTTTCTGTACCTAAGTCCTCTACAACAGGAAGATTGAACCTTTTGAAGGCCTTCCGGAGGATCTCTTCTGTTTCTTGAGCCACTTTGTCAGTCTCACCAAGCATGAGTTGATTCATCCTGGCTTTGCTTCTGAACTCATCTTTGCAGTCCTTGAAGATAATGTTCATTGTCTTGGGATCAATTTGAGGATATAGCTGAATAGCTATCTGCTCCCGGATCTCAAGATCTTTGGCATGAGCATTATTCTTTCTTACTTCCATTTCCTTCTCTAGGCTCTTAGGAATGAGAGATATGATCTCAATGAAAGCCTTATTGTATATGTTCAGATATTTAACTGTGGCTTCCTGCAGAGTCTTTTGGTCTGCTTCACTGAAGTCATCATAGGATTCAGTCATTGGTTGAAGGTTTCCATCCACCGTGACCGACTTGATTATGCTCTCTAGAGACAGAGTGGGCTTCTCAACAGATACCTCTGCCATTTCATCCTTGTCTTGGCCTGTGGAGGGCTTACCGAATCTTTTCTTCTTCTGTTTCTTTACTTCTCTTACTCCCTCATCTGATTCTGTTTCCTCTTCATCCTTTTGGCTTTCATAAGCCCTTGTGGCTTTTGTCTTGGATCTCTTACCGGATGCCTGGACTTCCGGTTTTGAACTTTTGGTTGAGGGAGGTGCAGATCTCTTTGTTGATCTGGTCCGGGTGGGAGCTCCAACCGGAGCACTTTCTTTGCTTTTCTCTTCTTCCTCGGCCTTCCTCCTCTTTTCCCGGCTGGCATCAAGTGCCTCCTTTGAGATGCCAAGACCTTGAGCAATGTGCTCTACTTCTTTTCTCACTTTTCTTTTGATCTCAGGTTCCCTGAGTTCTACATGTAATTTTATACTCAGCTCCTCAAAGGTTCCAAACCTTTCTGCCTTAGGATCTTTGGGCTGACTTAGCATGTGTTGAACATGCAGCTCCACTATCTGTTCATCAACTTCATACCCCATGGGCATGATCCAGACAGTCCTTGGCTCCACTGCCTCCATCAGGCATTGATCAGTGTCAACCATAAAGCACACTGAGTCCTTGTATTTCTCAATGAGAGACTGGGGAATTCTCTCTCTTGCTTGCATCATGCTCTGAAAGTTTTTGAAGTATCCCCATAGAGCTGAATTTCTTGCTTTTGCATCCCCAAGTCCATGCAAGTAGTCTCTTATCTGGACTGCAACAGGTTTGTCATTCTGCCATACCCATCCACTTGTTCCGGGTAGCTCATTCATGAAGTAGAAGAATAGACATACAATAAGAGTACCATACTTGAAGGAATTCTTCTTATCCTTCTTGATTTTCTGTATATTTTCCATTAATTGGCTTAGCAGTAGTTCGCAGAGGTCATATTCTGCATTTTTCCTTAGCATTTCAAAAGCAGTGTATACTGCAGTTCCGGATACAGAATTCTCCCTGCTGGAGTGATAGATCTTGTATCCTATTATCATTGATGCATATTTGATATCCGGATCCGAAATATCTTCAATGGTCATTGCCCTCTTGTCAAATTTTGATCCGGTGGCCTCAGTTACAATGTTGTTCTTGACAGATTTGAGGATAGGTACTCCTCCGGAAGAGTATAGGCCAGTTACTGCTCTAATTGCCTCTTTTGTGATCTTGCAGGGTCTATCTAGCCATAAAAAGTTGTCATGCATCCTGCTCAGTACATACCGGACCCATTCATCCTCTTCAAAACAGGGGAAATGAATAAATTGCTCAAATTGTTTCTTCTGAATATCCTTATACTCTGGTTTAAGCTCAAAGGCATTGTCAATCAGCTGCTTGTGATAGAGGTCTCTTAATTTGAATTCCCCAAATTCCTCAATGTTTGCATGTATGTAAACCCTAATGTCTTCGGTGTGTAAAACTCCGTGAGGAACACTAGAGAAAGCTCCTAGTGGGTCTACCTCCAATGATTTGTAGGGATGTTTCTTGAATGAGGGGCGAGGTCTATCAGAGATCTTAACTATGTTTGGAGTAGCCATTCTTCAAAGATTTGCAGTGAGGTAATGAAAAACGGAGAATACCTTATGCGCCTTCGGTTTGCACGGAGTGGTTGGATTGATTTCTTTATCCAATAGCTTCGGCAAGAGATCCTTGGTGTGCTTGAAGAACCTTGTTGCAGAGCTCCACTTTTCGCTTCTTCTCGAGTGCAGAATGAGCAAATGACCTTTGAGAAATCCCTTAAATTGCTCCGCGAACCCTAATACCTGTCTGCAATAAATGCTTCACCTACATCATTCCGGTTTGCCTTGTCTGGATAGCTTGGAGTATCCCGGATTAGTCCTGATCTGTGGATATCATCCGGATCTTTCAATCATGAATAAATCGAGGTGGCATATTACAAGATCATCTCAAACACTCTGTCCAATCCGCAGAACAAGATAGTGCATTTCCGGATCTTTCCGGACCTTTTTGTAATCCTTTATCATACCGGAGCATCTCCCTGAACAGGTCTTATTTGATCGATCATAGCTTCTTCATAACTCCATGCGGACCTCTGAAAACTTGACTGAAGTATCTCAAGACTCATATCTACAAACCCTTTGATCCGCATCTTGTGCCACATCCGGCACCACTTGTTTGGCTGGGGGAACAAGATTTTCTTTGAGTCTCCCCCTGAGCCTGAGCTCATTTTTAATTTCCGGAAGAAATATCAGCACCAGAGTCTGGTGCGGATCCAACCTCTACATTCTCTGAACTTTTCTTCACCCAAATCTTGCTCATCTGATTCCTAACCTCATCCGCATTCATCTTTTGTTTACCCTTGTCTTGATTCTGATTATACACCGGACCTCTTTTGTCCTGATTCTTGTTTCTGCAGACTTTAGCATTATGACCGGACCTATTGCAGATTTGGCAAATAACATCTCTTTGCATATTTGACTGATATCCTCTTGATCTGCATTGATTAGCCATATGACCTATTCTATTGCATGTGAAGCATCTACCTTTGAATGATTTGTTTACTTGCATAATTCTGCATTCATGGGATTTGTGTCCATACCTTTTGCAGTTGAAGCACTGTCCGGAGAAGGATGAATTATTCTGATTCATTCTTATCCTACACTGATTAGCTTTGTGACCAAAGTGGTTGCAGTTGTGGCAGTATCCATTGAAGGATGGATATCTTTGAGCATTTGGCTGTCTTACCGGAGGTCTTCTAGGCCTGCTCCTTGGATTTTCTGATCCAAGATTCTTCTGACCGGATCCGGAGCTTTCTCCTTTCTCATATCCCAAGCCATACTTGTCATCTGTCCTCTTTTGACTTCCAAGAAGAACTTCAAGTTGAGCAGAACTTATCTTGAATTTCTCTTTATATTCATTTGCTGTTTGAAGGTCTCTTTTGAGAGAGGCAATTTGATCCTCAAGTTTTCCTTCATTATCTTTGGCATCTTCAAGATCAGATTCAAGATGCCTGATAATCCTGTCCATCTGGTGGCATTCTTCTGATTTTTCTTTGAGAGATTGTCTTAGATTGTCTTCAGCCTTTCTTTTTTCTTCAATTTCTTGAGTAAACTTTATAGTTCCTGATTCCATTTCATGTCTTAACATAATGACTTCTTTTGATAACTTTTCACATAACTTGGTTTGCTCAGTCAATTCCTCATTTGTATTGCTTTCTTCACTTTGTCTTGCCAACTGTTGAAGCAGCTCCTTTCTCTTTTTCATAGAGAGACTTAATTTGTCTTTTAATTCTCTCATGAATTCATCAGCCTGTTTGAGTCTTTCCTTTAATTCACTGACTTCAGAATTTGACTGTTCAAGATCCTCAAGGGCAGTCTTGAGTTGCTCCCTTAAACCATATGCATCCATTTGAAATCCCAGATCTTCCTCAAGCTGTTAGGCTCTATTAGGAGGAACTTAGCTCTGATACCAATTGTTGATAACTGAGAGGGGGGGGTGAATCAGTTATCCTAATTATTTCCCTTATTGAACTTTTCTTTTAATTGAAGCAGCATAAAATCAAACACAAAACATTAACCATGAAATAAGAAACACATGACACAGTATTTTTGACGTGGAAACCCTGTTAAGGGAGAAAACCACGGGGTGATTAACCCAAGAATTATTCTCTGTTAGAAGAATAGGAAATTACAAAAATGGCACTTGCCAATTAGCGCTCACTGCCCGAGCACACTGCTCACAAGAGGCCCACTGCCTACAAGAAGACACACTGTCTACAAAGTGATGATAATCACAGTCTTGAACTGATTGGAAGCATCTGCATATGCTGGAGTTCAGTTCCGGTTAGGCTCAGTACACTGATCTGCTGCACTTCATCTTTCCTCTGTTCTTTGTTCTGCTATCTTTCACATACCGGATCCTTTTTGCTACCTCTGCTCTTTCTCTGGACTTATTCGCATATCTCTCTACACCCACACAACACTTCACAACTAAATCCATCCTCTATATATATCCGCACAAGTAGTTTCATCACCTTTCTAGTCGGCATCCGGAACAGTCTTAGTTTCTTACAAACTCTCATTCTGTCGGCTGAATCCTTCCTCACCAAGCAATGCGGATCAAGCATATACTTGTAGATATCATTAATCATGTCGGCCAAACATGATTCATGCCTTCACAACCTCTGTCATCAACAGTAACCCATCCGGAAAGTAGTCTGATACTCTGCCAGTCAGTTCTTCCTCTGTTTTCACTGTCTCTCAGGAATCCGGTACTCAACCATTCATATCTTTTTCCTTGTCCATCACCGGAGGCTAAATCCTTGGAATATACCACTCAAGGTAGTCCTCTTGACTTCCCCAAATCCGCACTGCACCAAGACACTTCCTCTGAGAGGTCCGGACCAATCTGTCGGACCTTGCCACATGCTCTGTTCTTCTTCACCGGACCACAACATTCTTTATTCTGACTTCCGGTAGAGACATATCATGTCTTGCGGATATGTGGGATGACCTTTGTTGCCATCAATGACAACAACCATGAATCCATATAGTGTCTCTTGCCAACATCAAATGCTTGCAATGACAAAGAAAAGGTGGAATATTTTAACTGCAGAACAGAAGATGAGGGAAGTGGTGTCCCCTACCAACCTCAGGTTGTTTATGAGGAAGTCCAGGTTAGTATCCAAAATGATGGATAAATACCAACAAGAGTGGATAGGTGGTTGTTTTAGACCCCCTCTCATCATTGAGCCACTACTTATCTGGGCTGAACAAATGGAAGATGATAACTTGCAGGAATGGATGAAGCAGGTTGATCAGTTTAGAGGAAATGGTAATACAGACTACACCACTTGGACCACTTATGCAAAGGACTACAACTTGACTAATACAATATTCCACTTAAATAAGTCCAGATTGTGAGAAGCAGGAGGACCTGCTAACCTTTAAGTATGGGGGGGATGATGAGTGCTAGGTAGCACCCATGAAATACACCTTTTTACCTTTCTTTTTCCTTCCTTCTTATTCCATTGTCCTGATGACTACACCAAAATAGATTAACAAGATTTTTCTAATTATGATTAATAATAGATGAATTACTTAAAATCATGATTTCTGAATGAGGGACTAATGTGCACTGAATTTATGGAAATATGTAGAATTTATCTCTTTTTGAATCTACAGGTGCAGATGTTTAGGCAAAGACAATTTTGGTCGTCTCCAGAGGTGGTCCTAATAATCTCTAGAGCTGACAAATGCATCCCGCACCAATCTCTAATATTTTCCAATATGATTGGAGAGATTTTGAGATAAAGGGGGAGAATCATCTCCGGAGCTAGACTAAAGTCAAAAGCATATCTCTAGAGCTAAACAGGTCATAAAGCATATCTCTGGAGCTGCAGACAAAAGTACACACCTCAAGAGTCTCCTCAATATATATGCAGATTTCCAGTGCGCTACCAGTCAACACTTCTAGTAGTAATTGGGGTATTCCAGATATTACTCAATCAGCACCTGAGTAATTGGATGAAGACCATAGTTAACTATTGGAAGTTTATCTTTCTTTTGATTTTGCATGAGTTCTTGACAAACTGATTTAAGTACCTATATTTTAGGGCCTCGTTGCCCAGTTGTATTTGAAACTAAGACTCAGGTTTAGTGAGACTGTTGTTCCACTAAACCTATTTTAATTGCATGAATGTTTACTCTGTAGTTAAATAGTTAGTAGAATAAGAGATTGGTATTATCTCATAGATGAACTAGTAGTTAAGGTAAGTAATATCTCATCACTGGATTTGATATAAACTTACAAAGGTAGCAGCAGAACACACAACAAATTATTGTTATTGTAATCTCATTTTGATATAGACATTTTCTGAATACAAAAGCTGATGGAATTGGACTGAAAGCAAATTATGATATTACTTTCTTGTGCTGATTCTTTACTTTAGTCTTCAGCCTAAGGGTGTGGAGCAAGGGCCCACTCTTACCACCAAGGCAGAAAGCTAGTACTGTTGTTTTGTTATTTCAGATTTTGTTTAAGGAGATAGTTACTATTTTCATAGATAAATGCATGTTTCAGTTGAAAGAAATAGTATAGATTTACTTTAGCAATTCATTGTTTAGTTTCGTTTTTAATATTCTTGGAATTCATTTTCATAGTAGATAGATCAATAATATTAGTTTCTTTAAGCAGTAAAGATCATTGGAGTTAGTTAAATAAACTTGCGACTATAGGATTCCTAATTGTAGACAGCCATGGACACAACCCTGGATTTGACAAAATGAAATATGACTAAATGCCAAGGACCAATGACCCTTGTCAAGAGCTACAGGAAGATAGGTTATAGATCAAGGTTTTGGGATCCAAAGATAGTTTTAGAGCATTTCATCACCAAGGACTTAGGTGGTACCACCCATGTCCTCCTACCTTTTTAGGGTTTAGATCTGGCATCAGGACAACATTTACATCTTTCCATTTTGCACCTTCGACGGATTCTTCTAGTCAAGACCTGGGCAGTCCCACCTTGGTCCTCTGACACCTCTACTTTCTGGAGACAGGTTCTATCATTCCTTTGATCATCCTTGTGCAATTAGTTTATAGATATATGTTATAGTTTCTTTTTTATAAGCATACCATTGTAAAACTAGGGTTTCATGCATTGTTAACCTAGGGTTTGATAAAAAGGCTAAATTAAATTTGTCCATCTATAGCATACATGAGCACAAGGTCAATATTGAGTCCACCTTCATTTGGTAGTGATTTGGCTTGGCCTTGTCCTTGAATGTTATATGGAAAAGGGTTTGATCTAGTTTGTGTGCTAGTTGTTGTCATTCTCCTTATTCATACCTAACAAATTTATAGATTTTTATTTCCTCATAGATGTGGAGAACTAGGAGTTTTATTAGGTATCCTTGGCTTGCCTTGATTGACACTTTTTACAAGGCCTTTAGCGTGAGACTTAGATAGAGTAAGACCCAATGCTATAGACAAAGTCCCTTCTCACTTTTGGAGTGGTTGAAGGAGTGTGATTGGAAATGGCATGTTAATGGGTATGTGTTCAAGTTTCTTGGCATACCTTTTTCCTTTAACAATTTACTCGTCACTCTTTTGTAATGTCCTGAAAACAATTGAGAAGATATCTTTCTAGATCACCCAAACTCTTTCTTTGGTAGGTAAATTCCAAATATGCACCAACACATTGGCTACTACTCATGTTTAGTAATCCTTTTGTTTGGCTCCTTCTAAGGCTACCTATGATAAGCTTGTCAAACTCCTATATGATTTCAACTAATCCAATGACAAGAAAACCAAAGGTTTTCAGAGGGTGGTGTGGACATTTGTTGTCTTCCCCAAGATAAAGGAGACACGTTAATTATTGATTTCTACAAGAAAAGAATATTACTTTGTGCAAAGTGGGTGGTATGTGCCATTGAGGACTATAAAGCATGGAAGATTCTACTTAGATGTTACATTGCCTCTAGATTGCCTTATGCCAAGAAATATTAGTAGGGAATTAGCCTTCACACTCTTCTCATCACAAATGTTCTTGTCAAGATCAAGGATTCCTTTGTGGCTTGGAGATCTAGAAGGCCTTCGAAGTGATTAAGCCCTATCTCAAATACATTGGTGATGGTTTTAGAATTAGTCCTTCAACAACCATAATTTATGGTAGTTGCTTATCACTGACTCTAGTTTGTCTTTAATTGGAACTCCTAGAATCAAAGCTCTTAAGACTCTTTTGCAATTGAATTCACACCATTAGAGATTTAGTCTCTTCTAAAGACTAAATCTCATGGCTTACCTTGCAACAATTTTTTTTATCTTTTCAACACTAATTTTCTTTCCATCATTCACATACAGGAGATGACTCTAGATGTCATGCTTCACTAGCTAGGTCTTTAGCCTCCTTTAGCTTAGTGGAAAGATTGGCAATGGAATTTTGACACCATGTCATGAATTATACCCAAAGCCTTCTATACAAAGTGCTTAGTTCTCTCTCCTCATCCCTTTGTAAGATTAACAAGAGCTGGAGATTGAAATCTTCCATGCACACTTGGATTTGTAGAATTAAAAGAGTGGCAATAGACTTGAGCCAAAGATTGCTTATTTTCTTTGGTTTCTAGTCTGCCAAGGGATTTTTCTTCATGAAAGGCTTATGTATATTGGTTTGGCCCATCTTAAGTGCTTAGCTTACAATATTGAATTCCTTCAAACACCTCTTTTGGACTTACCCTTGTGCCTAGGATGCTTGAAAGTGCATCCACAATCTTTTCTCTTCCTTTATTTAGGAGTTTTTTTCCCTAATGAACTACTTTGTTTGGGTATATAGCCTTGTGGCATAGTAACATTGCTAAAATTTATAATTTCTTCAAAGATTTTATTTTGTTTCAACTTTGGAAGACTAGAAATTGTGTTATTTCAATGTAAAAGCTATAGATTGTTGTTTTTCTCTACAATGAGAAAGCTTATGTGCTTACATCTACTTATTTTTAGATCCAAGTGCAAGTAGAGAAGGTGACACTAGAATTTTAGTACTTATAGGACCTCCTCAACTATTGGGGGAGTACTTTGCATTATGGGTAGAGTTCCACCCAATGGTAAAAATCAAAAGAATGTCGACACTGACTCTTTGTCAATGGAGATGCCTACATTGTTAGTCACTTTTGACCATCTCATTCATAGCAAAGGGGTTGAATTTTGTCTCTATTGGGGGGGAGCTTTTGAGTAGTTGTTAGGCGGTGTTAAGCCATTTGTTGTGACTCCACCACCTAACTAGGGAGTGTTGGTGTTATCTATATTCTAGGACCCTTAGGATGGTTGAGAGGTCCCAATCTTCCTTTTGGAGAGTAGTTCCCTTGAGTGGTTCTTCAATAGGATGATTCTCCTCCCCTCCTCCTAGTGTAATAGTCTATGTTTAGTGATGATAAATATGTTTTTAATTCTACATTTTAATCAATTATATTTTAATAAAGAATGCATAGCTCTAAGCTACTTTTTGTTATAGATATATGGCTTGTCACGAATACAAACAAAAACCATACAATGACCTAAGATTCTTTTTGTCTTATCCTTTTGTTTGAATTTCCAAATGAATGTCCACGTCTTGCTTGAAAATAAATTATAATTCCCTAAAAATTTAATCAAAGTCTTCAAAATGGATAGATTATCAATCCTCCCACCTCATTGTCTTTGATAGAAAGTATACGTCCGTCCCAAAGAAAAGAATATTGGAAGTCGTAGCTCACAATACTTAACGTGGAGGAGAGTTTTTCCTCATGTTTTACTCTCTGTAAGTTCCACTTCAAGACAAGGACGGCATTTTATAAAACTTGAAATTTTGTCTAGACAACGTTTTGGAAGACTTGATTTGAACATTTAATTTTCAAAAAACTTGTGCTGAAAGGCAACTTGGTATCCCTTTTGACTCTAAAGAAATATCTTTGGAAAATAATCTATAAGTACTTATAAGCTTAGAAAACCAATTAATCTCGTAAATATTTAGTATTATAAGCTTAGAAAACCAATTGATCTCGTAAATATTTAGTAATATATATAGAGAGATAGAGGGCTTCAACAAAACAACGCGATGTGTAATTGTCATCCATAATTGCATAATTGTTAGTGATAGCTTATTCAAAATTAAAGTTTTTTTTAATAGTTGTTAGAGATGTCTTATGATTATGTTTTTTTATTAGCAATCAAATTTTATGGAGATATAATTAGGTCAGGTTTGACCCCTAGGTGATTTTGATAGATTGATTCCATCTATTTGTGATGTTTAGTTGAAGGGTGACTTCTAATTTAGATATGTTCATGTTATAATCCAATTTAAAAGAGTAGAGATGCCAATATCCATGTAATCTAGTTGTTTCCATAAAATAAAAGAAAAAGGAAAAAGGAAAAAAGCAATTGATTATTTGATTATCACATAGTTTTTCCCAAAACAACATCACACACTAATAATTGTCACATCTCTAACTTCTTGATGATTGAAGGTTTCTTGGTATATGAAGGAATGTGTCTAAAGCTTGTACAAGAAACATAGGGTATGGGATAATCTAGGAGTCTAGGAATGAGTAGGATGTATGAGATATAGTATTAATTTCTATACTCCATTAAGCTCTTTGGAGGAAGTTAATAAGTAGCAAACAAAAGAGAAAGTAATAGAGAGTCAAAAGCATAATTAACACTAATTGATTTCATGTTGCATTTAAACTTTTAATGGAGGTGTTGTTGTTGAAGGAAGGAGGTGGTAATAAGATAAAACTACCAAACTATTGAAAGTATACTTGACATTACAATATTAATTTCACGTTTCATTCAAACTATTCTAGTGGTGCTATTGTTGAAGGAAGGAAGCAATAAGTTAAAACTACCAAAGTTGATTTTTAATATATTAGTGGAATGAGGCTGAAATCATTTGTATTATGTGTGGTTTTTAATTTCTTTTTTAGTGTTTATTGTTGTTATTACTCAAACATCTCACTATCATTTGAATCAATGTAGCAAGCATTGCTTATAGACTAATATTTTATTTCTAATAAGAAAATTTGTACAGGAAGCTATAAATAATATGATATTAGAGCAATAAGTTTATCGTAGAGAGGTTGTCCAAACTAAGAGTTTTTTCTGCAATAGAAAGATTGCATGCAAACACTTTAACAAGGTGTTGTAAAGTTTTGAGGTTACTTTTAAGAAGGCCTAGGGAGCTTCAATCTTTGAAATATGTAAGTATAATAGAAGAACAAAGAAATGAGAAATGTGGTGCAAGACATGGAAATGGAGAATCCAATGTTGTGCATGGACTAAGTATTGTGGTTTCATCATTGACACAATGGAAGTTTTATAAAATGAGTTGTTTAGAAAAGACAAAATGTTGGAATAGCTCTACGAAACATGATGAAAGAGTGGAAACAAGGGAAGAGTACCCAAGAAAGGAGATCAAACTCTACCAAGGATGCGCAAACCATGATTGAGGTATGTTAGAGTAAACAACCAATCACATGTTCTTTCCTTTAGTAAAACATTGAATGACTTATTGGTTTTTTAGAAACATATCACAATGAATTGGTTCTAAGATTTTGAACAAAATGGGATATAAGGGCAAATTTCTTGACATGAATGCCTAGAGAATTGTTAATCTTGTTATTGAAAGGAATTTGAGGTGGGGAAATGCTTCCTACACTAATCTAACTAGTGATAAACATAAAACATGATTTGAAATAATTTACAAGAAAGAAACGATACAATAAAATCATTCACCATAACATAATGAAGTATCCTAGGAAAACCCTCTCTAGAAAACCCAACTTCCAAACTCTAAACCAATGTAGTAATCAACAAAAATATTGATTACAATACAATCTAGGCAAGGATCCTTCATAGGAGATAACACTATCACTCAAATTTAGAGTAATACTAGTAGCATAACAATTCCTACAGAATACACTATGCAAACTCTATCCCAAACACCTAATAAATAGATAAAACAATAAATGAAACTGCCAAAGGGGAATACAAAACCATGATCTAATTCTTTTACTAGTCATGACTAAGTATTTAAGAAGACCTAAGGAGCTTCAACCTTTGAAATATGCAAGTATAATAGAAGAACAAAGAAATGCAAAATGTGGTGCAAGACATGGAAATGGAGAATCCAATGTTGTGCATAGACTAAGTATTGTGGTTTCATCATTGATATAATGGAAGTTTTATAAAATGAGTTGTTTAGAAAAGAAAAAATGTTGGAATAGCTCTACGAAACATGATGAAAGAGTGAAAACAAGAGAAGAGTACCCAAGAAAGAAGATCAAACTCTACCAAGGGTGCGTAAACCATGATTGAGGTATGTTAGAGTAAACAACCAATCACATGTTCTTTCCTTTAGTGAAACATTGAATGACTTATTGGTTTTTTAGAAGCATATCACGAGAAATTGGTTCTAAAATGTTGAATAAAATGGGATATAAAGGCAAATTTCTTGACATGAATGCCTAGGGAATTGTTAATATTTTTATTGAAAGGAATTTGAGGTGGGGAAATGCTTCCTACACTAATCTAACTAGCGATAAACATAAAACATGATTTAAAATAATTTACAAGAAAGAAACAAAACAATAAAATCATTCACCATAACATAATGAAGTATCCTAGCAAAACTTGGTGCAGGAGTCATGTTTTGTTTTTGTTTCAATAAGGCTTTTAAGCCACTTCATGTTTGTAATAAGGGTTTTGTGTCAATTTGGCCATTGGACCTATGTAGACCATGTTTGGCCAAAGTTTGATGTAATCACACAAGGAAAACATGTCATTTTCTTGTGAGAGGGGAACCCCAATGGCTAACTGACTTTCAAAATTAGTTTTGCATGGTTGGAGGGAAGTTGAACTAATCCCTCAAGCCTTGTATAGGCGAGGAGTTAGATGTAATTGGAGTGAAGCATGAATGAAGGAAGATCTGGATTATTTTGGGTGTGTGAAAACATTGTTTCTTTCTGAATTGTTTTCTGTAACAGTCATTTTGTATGGATAGTTGTTCATCTGAAACTGGTTGGAGATGTTTAGGAATTGATAATAGTTTGGTGTCTAGAAGTATTGTAGTTTTGTGAGTTTTTATTCTTTTTGAGACTATTCTGAAAACCTAGAAACTAGGGTTTTGGTGAACAAATGGAGTGTTATTCCTCTGTCCACTGAAAGTAAGATTCTCATGTTCAGTGTGATGGAGGAATACAATGTAAGTTTTGTGCTTCCTATAGTTGTGATCAAACACCCAAGGACCCAAGGAGTCTGGGCATGAGTCAACTAGGTATCTCTATGTGACTAGTCATAGAAGAGATAGGAAAAGTGTTGATTGTGGAGTGGCCAAATTGATGGTGACTAAGTGTTTGCAGAGGAGTGTAGAACCCCGTCCATTCTGTTGAGTTTTATTTCTGTGCATTTATTTGGTGTCTGTGTAGTTGCAGAGTAACTGAAGTGTTATCGGCATGACATAACCTTTGGAAAAGCTTTTGAAAGCTACACCGATCAAAGGTGTTGGACCGATAAGAGATTCATCGGTAAGGGATGGCTTTAGTCTCACCAAATGTGTATCGGTGGAGAAGGGTTTAGGTCTCACCGAAAGTGCATTGCGAATGCATATCGCAATTGTATGTGGAGAATGTATCTTTCGTTAGATACAAGTAGTGACCGGTCGCAATGATGAAATCGAGCTGAAGATACATTAGTTCACTGATAATGACAAGTCATGTCATGCATATACAATACTTGGGTATATCGGCGTGAGCGGTAGTATCGGGGGATGAGTGCAAGATCCCGCTGATGTTTGAAGTCTCACTGATGTCAAGCAAAGTCAACTGCATTGGTATATTGGCAAATGTTCCTAAAGGTTCATCGAGGAGTTAAGTCTAGCCCATAGAGATCTGACTAATCACTATGGTTAAGGCGAGGGTAAAGCTAACCGCCATCAGGGATTGATAGGAAGTAAGAAGATGCCCCCGATAGGAGAGGTCTCCCCAAAGACAAGGCAGTCGGGTTGTCGGAGAGAGTTGGTAGATCGGTTAGAGAAGATAGAAGGTGGACAATGGGTTATGTTTGGCCAACAAGGTTTGATCGCTAAGACATAAACCACCTCACATCAATCAAGTTCATTTGGTAAGTTTTGAAGCTTCCTCTGTGCACTCTACATCAAAACTGTTTCTGGAAAACCCAACCTCCAAACTCTAAACCAATGTAGTAATCAACAAAAATATCGATTACAATACAATCTAGGCAAGGATTCTTCATAGGAGATAACACTATCACTCAAATTTAGAGTAATACTAGTAGCATAACAATTCCTACAAAATACACTATGTAAACTCTATCCGAAGCACCTAATAAATAGATAAAACAATACATGAAACCACCAAAGGGGAATACAAAACCATGATCTAATACTTTTACTAGTCATGACTAAGTATTTAAGAATGCCTAAGGAGCTTCAATCTTTGAAATATGCAAGTATAATAGAAGAACAAAGAAATGAGAAATGTGGTACAAGGCATGGAAATGGAGAATCCAATGTTGTGCATGGACTAAGTATTGTGGTTTCATCATTGATATAATGGAAGTTTTATAAAATGAGTTGCTTAGAAAAGAAAAATGTTGGAATAGCTCTATGAAACATGATGAAAGAGTGAAAACAAGGGAAGTGTACCCAAGAAATAAGATCAAACTCTACCAAGGATGCGTAAACCATGATTGAGGTATGTTAGAGTAAACAACCAATCACATGTTCTTTCCTTTAGTGAAACATTGAATGACTTATTGGTTTTTTAGAAGCATATCTCAAGGAATTGGTTCTAAGATGTTGAATAGAATGGGATATAAGGGCAAATTTCTTGACATGAATGCCTAGGGAATTGTCAATCTTGTTATTGAAAGGAATTTGAGGTGGGGAAATGCTTCCTACACTAATCTAACTAGTGATAAACATAAACATGATTTAAAATAATTTACAAGAAAGAAACAAAACAATAAAATCATTCACCATAACATAATGAAGTATCCTAGGAAAACTATCTCTGGAAAACCCAACCTTCAAACTCTAAACCAATGTCGTAATCAACAAAAATATCGATTACAATACAATCTAGGCAAGGATCTTTCATAGGAGATAACACTATCACTCAAATTTAGAGTAATTCTAGTAGCATAACAATTCCTACAAAATACACTATGCAAACTCTATCCTAAGCACCTAATAAATAGATAAAACAATACATGATACTGCCAAAGGGGAATTACAAAACCATGATCTAAGACTTTTACTAGTCATGACTAAGTATTGAAGAAGGCCTAAGGAGCTTCAATCTTTGAAATATGCAAGTATAATAGAAGAACAAAGAAATGAGAAATGTGGCACAAGACATGGAAATGGAGAATCCAATGTTGTGCATGGACTAAGTATTGTGGTTTCATCATTGACATAATGGAAGTTTTATAAAATGATTTGTTTAGAAAAGACAAAATGTTGGAATAGATCTATGAAACATGATGAAAGAGTGAAAACAAAGGAAGAGTACCCAAGAAACAAGATCAAACTCTACCAAGGATGTGCAAACCATAATTGAGGTATGTTAGAGTAAACAACCAATCACATATTCTTTCCTTTAGTGAAACATTGAATGACTTATTAAATTTTTAGAAACATATCACAAGGAATTGATTCTAAGATGTTGAATAAAATGGGATATAAGGGCAAATTTCTTGACATGAATGCCTAGGGAATTGTCAATCTTTTTATTGAAAGGAATTTGAGGTGGGGAAATGCTTCCTACACTAATCTAACTAGTGATAAACATAAAACATGATTTAAAATAATTTACAAGAAAGAAATAATACAATAAAATCATTCACCATAACATAATGAAGTATCCTAGGAAAACCCTCTCTGGAAAACCCAACCTCCAAACTCTAAACCAATGTAGTAATCAACAAAAATATCGATTACAATACAATCTAGGCAAGGATCCTTCATAGGAGATAACATTATAACTCAAATTTAGAGTAATATTAGTAGCATAACAATTCTAACAAAATACACTATGCAGACTCTCCCAAACACCTAGTAAATAGATAAAACTATAGATGACACTGCCAAAGGGGAATTACAAAACCATGATCTAATACTTTTACTAGTCATGACTAAGTATTTAAGAAAGCCTCAGGAGCTTCAATCTTTGAAATATGCAAGTATAATAGAAGAACAATGGAATGATAAATATGGTACAAGATGTGGAAATGGCGAATCCAATGTTGTGCATGGACTAAGTATTGTGGTTTCATCATTGATATTATGGAAGTTTTATAAAATGAGTTGTTTAGAAAAGACAAAATGTTGAAATAGCTCTACGAAACATGATGAAAGAGTGAAAAGAAGGGAAGAGTACCCAAGAAAGGAGATCAAACTCTACCAAGGATGCACAAACCATGATTGAGGTATGTTAGAGTAAACAACCAATCACGTGTTCTTTCCTTTAGTGAAACATTGAATGGCTTATTAGTTTTTTAGAAACATATCACAAGGAATTGGTTCTAGGATGTTGAACAAAATGGGATATAAGGGAAAATTTCTTGACATGAATGCCTAGAGAATTGTTAGTCTTGTTATTGAAAGGAATTTGAGGTGGGGAAATGCTTCCTACACTAATCTAACTAGAGATAGACATAAAACATGATCTAAAATAATTTACAAGAAAGAAACAATACAATAAAATCATTCACCATAACATAATGAAGTATCCTAGGAAAACCCTCTCTGGAAAACCCAACCTCCAAACTCTAAACCAATGTAGTAATCAACAAAAATATCAATTACAATACAACCTAGGCAAGGATCTTTCATAGGGGATAACACTATCACTCAAATTTAGAGTAATACTATTAGCATAACAATTAAGAAGACTATCAACAAAGGTAATGCGGAGGATATCAGCGCTAGAATGACCATGCTAGAGAAGAAGTTTATGACACTAGTGAGGTTCACCTCCAAGGTTAGGCATAGGTCTGTGACTACCTTAGCTCTGCTGTAGGATATTATACTTACCAAGCATGGAATGAAGGATAAGGAGCTTAAGGAATATGAAGACATGTACCAATTTCTCATAGAGGATTAGGAGTAACTCTTCAACTAGCCTGCGTGGCTTTCTATGTCTTGTTTGTTCTGTTTGCTATCTTTCGTTTGTTAATCTAGTGTATCTAGTTTTTGGAGTTGGTTCCTTTTTGTTGTGTCTATTCTTTTGTTGACTCTCTAATGTACCCTTGAGGCTACTCTGTAATGGGTTCAACACCCTGGTTTTTCTGCTTATCTTATCAAAAATAATTCCTACAAAATACACTATTCAAACTCTATCCCAAGCACCTAATAAATAGATAAAACAATACATGAACCTGCCAAAGGGGAATTACGAAACCATGATCTAATACTTTTACTAGTCGCGACTAAGTATTTAAGAAGTCCTAAGGAGCTTCAATCTTTGAAATATGCAAGTATAATAGAAGAACAAGGAAATGAGAAATGTGGCACAAGACATGGAAATGGAGAATCCAATGTTGTGCATGGACTAAGTATTGTGGTTTCATCATTGATATAATGGAAATTTTATAAAATGAGTTGTTTTATAAAAGACAAAATGTTGGAATAGCTCTACGAAACATGATGAAAGAGTGAAAAGAAGGGCAGAGTACCCAAGAAAGGAGATCAAACTCTACCAAGGATGCACAAACCATGATTGAGGTATGTTAGAGTAAACAACCAATCACATGTTCTTTCCTTTAGTAAAACACTGAATGACTTATTGGTTTTTTAGAAACATATTGCAAGGAATTGGTTCTAAGATGTTGAATAAAATGGGATATAAGGGAAAATTTCTTGACATGAATGCCTAGGGAATTGCCAATCTTTTTATTGAAAGGAATTTGAGGTGGGGAAATGCTTCCTACACTAATTTAACTAGTGATAAACATAAAACATGATTTAAAATAACTTACAAGAAAGAAACGATACAATAAAATAATTCACCATAACATAATGAAGTATCCTAGGAAAACCCTCTCTAGAAAACTCAACCTCCAAACTCTAAACCAATGTAGTAATCAACAAAAATATTGATTACAATACAATCTAGGCAAGGATCCTTCATAGGAGATAACACTATGACTCAAATTTAGAGTAATACTAGTAGCATAACAATTCCTACAAAATAAACTATGCAAACTCTATCCCAAGCACCTCATAAATAGATAAAACAATACATGAAACTACCAAAAGGGAATTACAAAACCATGATCTAATACCACATATAAGTGGCAACCAAATTTTTCTTATAGTCCAAATCCTTCAAAGATGATTTATGACAATCTTAATGACATGTCATAGATTGGTGAATGTTCTTGGTTAACATGTGTAACTTCCTCGTACAACTCTTCTTATGTGTCATAGATGTTCTTACATTCTTGATGTGGGAAGCGTAACTTTTATTTGGGAACTTACACGAGCTCATTTTTATTTTTAATTGAATATCTCAAAGATCTCCAAATCACCATAACATGATTTAGCTACATAAATGTTGTTTCATTAATTTTTGAGACCAAGAATAACCTCTATAGCCCAAAATTGCATTTGAATATTAGGATGTAAGTTCTAGAGGCATTTCCTAAAATTATCCTTGTTGCAAATATGTTCCTAATCAGTGTTGTCATTGATGTCAACATATCCCTATTGTCATTAGTGTCAACTGTATCCTATTTTGTTACCTGTTTAGAAGACTGGAATGTTGAGGATATTGAGAAAATTAATAAAGACAAATGTATGCGGACCATATGGCTATGTAGAGGATTGTCTAAAGTAGCTCTAGTTAAGTTTTGAGAGGTCTACATGAATATTTGAAGAAGCTATGGCCATCTGAGTAGAACCAAGTTTTGTTGTGTTCAAAAGAGACAGAGTGACAATAAATTGGTCTAGATTGCTCCCCATTGAAATATTATGATTTGTGTGTTAGATTTAGTATAGACAACTAAGAGGGGGGTGAATCAGTTGTCCAAAACTTTCTTCCAATTTAAACACTTAAGCCCAATTCAGTAGCATAATAATAAATCAATCATGAAATATAATGCATTAGATCAAGAGCAGAAACACATCAACACATAAGACACCAAGATTTTGATGTGGAAAACTCAGTTAAGGGAAAAACCACTGGGTGATTAACCCAAGATTGTATTCTCTGTTAGAAGAATAAAAAGAACAAAATGGCACATGCCAATTAGGACTCACTGCCCGAGCACACTGCTCACAAGAGGCCCACTGCCTACAAGAGACACACTGTCTACAAAATAATAAGTATCACATACTTGAACTAGAGAATAGCATCTTCATCATGCTTGAGTCAGTTCTATTTAAGCCCAATACTTCTACTCTGCTTTTTTCTCTTCTCTTCACTACCACACTCTCAGCTCCACAAGACACACTTTGGAATGAATTTACAATTCCTTATTTATACAAAACATCAACTTAGGAATGATCATCTAAGTTAGCAAACTTTACCTAGAAAATACAATATGACTTATTATAAAAAGACTTCATGCAGATCAGCACACTATTGGCCACACAGATCTGAGACTTCAATCTTTCTTTGGGAACATGCCATTCTTCACAAGACACCTTCCAGATCATCCGCAGGATGTGTAACTCATCCGGTCGGCCAGACTTAAGAAGAACACCATCATCCAGAAGTAATTCTTCATTTGCTAGCTCAATCTTCAATGTGGACCACCAACACAAACTAGACATGATCCAAAGATCTTCACAAGCTTTCCTGAATCACCAAGAACATCCACACTACATCTGCTTACTGAAATCCTTATCTCCTTCATCTGAAACCTCAAGAACACAATCTATCATTACTGTCACAATGGAATAGATGCTTGCGGACCTCCAAACCATGAATCATTTGATTTGTCACTCCACATGGACTTCCTAAACACTCCACCAAATCCATAGAATAGGATAATGTATTTCCAGATCTCACCAGACCTTTCTGTATTACTCTGTCACCTCTGAACACCTACCGAAACCAGTTTTACTTGAGCGGCCACAACTTCTTTAGATCTTCATGCGGACCTCTGAAATATTTACCGAATCACTTAAGATATATATCTACAAACCCTTTGATGCGCATCCTCTGATCTTCATCTTAGATAGGATTTTTAGCTTACTATCTTCACTGTTCTTCTCTATTCCTGATTAGGACTAATTTTCTCAATATCCTCAACACAAAGCTCATCCAATCCTTATCATCAATGCAACAGGAGTATGTTGACATAAATGACAACATGGTTTAGGCCCATACTTGCAACAATCTCCCCCTTTGTCATTGATGGCAACATATGATGTGAAAAACTATTTTAATAATCAAGACAAGAACTTCTCCTCATTGTCACAACTTCTCTTCCTTTCCTGCTCCCCCTTTGATCAGCAACCACTTATTTTTCACATTTCTTCTCTCCCCCTTTGACATCAATGGCAAAGGACACATACTTGCAATTCCACCACTTCAGAATCATACCAGCTGCTCCCCCTGAGTGGCAGCTCCCCATCATCAATCTGGACCACAAGATATGACTGTGATATCCATCGGATTGATGCACATCAGTGCACCTTAGTTCATCACCGGAGGGGTAATAACCCCTAACTTCTCCCTGAGATACTCAAAAGAGTCCTTAGGTAGAGGTTTGGTAAAGATATCTGTAATCTGATCCTTGGAAGGCACAAACTCCAATCTGACTTCATTCTTGTTCACTTGTTCTCTCAAAAAGTGAAACTTGATGGATATGTGTTTAGTCTTTGAATGCAACACCAGATTCTTAGATATATTTATTGCACTTGAATTATCACAGAAGATTGTGATAGGCTCCTCATATTCCACTCTTATGTCTCTTAGCATTTGCTTCATCCACAAAACTTGAGTGCAACTACCTACTGCTGCAATGTATTCTGCTTCTGCAGTGGACAGAGATATTGCCTCTTGTTTCTTGCTTAGCCAAGAAACCAATCTCTTCCCCAAAAAGAATGCTGCACCACTGGTACTCTTCTGGTCATCCACATCTCTTGCCCAATCCGTATCTATGTATGCATGAAGAGAGAAATTATGATCTCTAGGATACCACAAACCATACTCAACTGTCCCTTTTAGATACCTAAAAATCCTCTTGATTGCCATGACATGAGATTCTCTAGGATCAGCTTGGAATCTAGCAACAAGACAAACAACATTCATAATATCAGGTCTAGTTTGAGTGAGATACAACAATCCTCCAATCATTGATTTGTACTTTTTCTGATCAGTCTTAGGAGAGTCATCATCTTTGCTCAATTTACATCTGGTTGCCATGGGAGTACTCATTGGTTTTGACTCTTCCATCCCAAATTTCTTTAACAATTCTTTTACATATTTGGTCTAGGAAATGAAGATTCCTTTCTTAGTTTGAATGGTTTGTAGACCCAAGAAGAAATTTATTTCCCCAAGCATGGACGTCTCAAATTCACTTTTCATTTGATTTGCAAAGGTTTTGCACATACTATCTCTTCCTCCAAAAATGATATCATCAACAAATACTTCAACAATCAAGATATTTTCATTATCAATTTTGAAGTACAAATTACTATCAGTAGTACCTTTGTTAAAACTAATCTTCAAAAGATGCTTATCCAATCTTTCATACTAGGCTCTTGGGGCTTGCTTGAGTCCATACAATGCTTTCTTCAACTTGCAGACCATATCACCATGATCAGATAATTAAAATCCATCTGGTTGCTCAATGTATACTTCTTCCAAGTCACCATTCAGGAAGGCAGACTTGACATCCATCTGATACACTTTGAAATCCTTGAAGGCTACAAAAGCAAGAAATAATCTGACTGCTTCAATTCTTGCCACCAGAGCAAAAGTTTCTTCAAAATCAACTCCTTCTATTTGAGAGTAACCCTTGCAGACCAATCTGACTTTATTTCTGATTACTTCACCAACTTCATTTAGTTTATTTCGGAAGATCCATTTGGTTCCAACCACATTCTTGTTTTTAGGTCTGGGAACAAGATCCCATGTGTGATTCTTCTCAATTTGCATTAGTTCTTCCTCTATTGCCTTAGTCCAATTTTCATCATTGCAAGCTTCATTCACTGTCCTAGGTTCAACTTTTGAAATCAGACAATACTCTTCTGAATCTTGAGCAATCCTTCTTCTTATTTGTACACCTTTGGTTTTATCACCTATAATCTAATCTTCAGAGTGATTCAGTTTTACATACCTAGGAACTTTGGGAGTTTCTTGCACTTCTGATTCTTGAACAGGTTCATGCAAACTTATCTCTTCTTCCTGATTTACCTAATCAGATTATATCTGAATTTCAGAGGGAGCTTGGACTTCTTGAACAAAAACATCATTTTGATCATCTTCATCATATTCATAAAACCTTGAGGGTTTTTCAATTCCTTCATCAACCTTCACATTTGTACTTTCCACAATCTTCCTTAATCTCTTTTTATAACACCGATATGCTTTGCTTTGAGTAGAATAGCCCAAGAATATTCCTTCATCACTTCTAGCATCAAATTTTCCTAGATCTTCATCTCTTTTAATGTAACATTTGCTGCCAAAGACTCTGAAATACCTCATAGTAGGAGTGATGCCAAACCAGAGCTCGTAAGGAGTCTTATCGGTATTGCTTCTGATTTGTACTCGATTGAGAGTATAGACTGCAGCGTTGATAGCTTCTCTCTAATAGATCTAAGGAACATTTGCTTCCATCATCATGGTCCTAGATGCTTCCTAGATGGTCTGGTTCTTTCTCTCCACTACTCCATTCTATTGTTGGGTCCTAGGAGCAGACAACTGTCTCTTTATTCATGTTTCTCATAGAATTCTATGAACTCACCGGATGTGAATTCTCCACCTCTATTAGACCTCAAACATTTTAGTTTTAATCTGGTTTCATTCTCTACCATAGCCTTGAATATTTTGAATTTCTCAAGAGTTTCTGATTTCTCTTTTAGAAAAGTAACCCACATCACACAGGAATGGTCATCAATTAATAACATGAAGTATCTATCACCTTGCACACTCCTTATTCTTGTCAGACCACATAGATCAGTATGAACTAAGTCCAATAATCCGGTAGAAGATTGTTCCTTTCTTTTGAATGAGACTCTGCTTTGTTTCCCCAACTGACATTCTTTGCACAAACTATTTGTATGTTTCACCAGTTTTGGAAGATCTCTTATAGCCTTAGTGTTGCTTATCTTGATGATATTATCAAAATTCACATGACACATCCTCCTATGCCATAGCCAACTCTGATCAATTTGCACAAATAGACAACTTTTACCAGTACCAACTAAATGGAAGATATTACCTTTTGTTTGAGTACTGGATGCAATCTCTATTCCGGAACTTTCAAAGATCTTGCATTTTCCATTCTTGAAACAGAGATCATAGCCTTTGTCCACCAACTGTCCAACACTGAGAAGATTGTGCTTCAATCCTTCAACATACAGTACATTACCAGTTTTACTCTTTCCATCAAAAGAAATAGTTCCTCTACCTCTGATTCTACCAACAGAATTATCACCAAACTTTATATTCCTCCTTCATACCTTTCCAAATCTATGAACTTATTTTTGTCACCTGTCATATGGTGAGAACATCCACTGTCAATGACCCAATCATCCTTTTCTTCAACTTGGGCAGCCAGAGCTCTTTCTACAGCTTTATGATTCACAGATTCAGAGGGCATTGGATCTTCTTCCTTGATGGTAATAAACACCCAATCACTTCCAAATTTTTTTCCTATTTCTAATTCATCATCTGTTACTCCTTCATTATCATCCTCTTCATGAACATAGTAACAATTCTTTTGGAACCTTGATCTGTTAGGATTTGGTCTTGAAAATCTTTCTGGACACTTTGAGGCAAAATAACCAATCTTATTGTAGTTAAAACACTTAAAAGGCAATTTCTCTTCATACTTACCGGATCCTCTTGGCAATCTTTTTAAAATAAGGGTTTCAAGTTGAGCAGTTTCTGCTTCTTCTTCTTCCAGGTCTTTTCTTGTTTTTTCATACCATGATAGTTTCCTTGAAGAGTTCTCTCCCAGATCAAACCTTTGTTTACCTTTTACAGAGGCACTAGCTTTGAATGCAGATTCAGTCTTGGGGGGAGGCATCTCTAAACTCGGTCAATTCAAATGCAATCAATTTACCAACTAATTGATCTCTTGTGACACTTGAATGGGATCTGAATTCTTCAATGGCAGCAACCTTGTATTTATAAGAAGCAGGAAGGGATATGAGAACTTTGCCAACAATCTCATCTTCATCCAAGACTCCACCAGCACATCTAATGCCACAAACAAGCTCATTTACTCTTGGCATAAAAGTAGTGATATTTTCATCTTCTCTCATCTTCAGATTTTTAAATTTTCCTTTCAGACTCTGTAGCCTTGCACATTTAACATATTTGTCTCCTTCATGCAGAAGTTCTAGTTTTTCCAGAATCTCAAAAGCAGTTTCTAGGTCAACAACATTTGTCAGCTCTGAATCAGACAAGGCACTTAGAAGAGCTTCTTTAGTCCACAGATTATTTTCAGCATTTGTGATTTCATTTGCGATTTTTGGGTACATTCTGTGGAGGAGTATACTTTGTTGAAGCCATGGTCTAATATTGCATTCCCATACATTGTAAGTGACATTTCATGCGACTTTTCCAAAGATTAAAATTGGTTCCATCAAACTTCAGACTATCCTTCTTATAGGATGACATCCTCGATCTCCTCAAGTGCTTAAGCCCTTTTTGAGGAACTTAGCTTTGATACCAATTGTTAGATTTAGGATAGACAAATGAGAGGGGGGGTTAATCAGTTGTCCAAAACTTTCTTCCAATTTAAACACTTAAGCCCAATTCAGTAGCATAATAATAAATCAATCATGAAATATAATGCATTAGATCAAGAGCAGAAACACATCAACACATAAGACACCAAGATTTTGACGTGGAAAACCTGGTTAAGGGAAAAACCATGGGGTGATTAACCCAAGATTGTATTCTCTGTTAGAAGAATAAAAAGAACAAAATGGCACATGCCAATTAGGGCTCACTGCCCGAGCACACTGCTCACAAGAGGCCCACTGCCTACAAGAGACACACTGTCTACAAAATAATAAGTATCACATACTTGAACTGGAGAATAGCATCTTCATCATGCTTGAGTCAATTCCATTTAAGCCCAATACTTTTTCTCTTCTTTTTGCTCTTCTCTTCGCTACCACACTCTCATCTCCACAAGACACACTTTGGAATGACTTTATAATTCCTTATTTATACAAGACATCGACTTAGGAATGATCATTTAAGTTAGAAAACTTTACCAAGCAAATACAATATGACTTATTACAAAAAGACTTCATGTGGATCAGCACACTGTCAGCCACATAGATCTAAGACTTTAATCTTTCTTTGGAAACACGCCATTCTTCACAGGACACCTTCCAGATCATCCACAAGATGTGTAACTCATTCGGTCGACCAGACTTAAGAAGAACACCATCATCCAGAAGTAATTCTTCATTTGCCAACTCAATCTTCAATGTGGACCACCAACACAAACTGGACACGATCCAAAGATCTTCACAAGCTTTCCTGAATCACCATGAACATCCACACTACATCTGCTTACTGAAATCCTTATCTCCTTCATCCGGAACCTCAAGAACACAGTCTGTCATTACTGTCACAATGGAATAGATGCTTGCGGACCTCCAGACCACAAATCATTTGATTTGTCACTCCACATGGACTCCCTAAACACTCCACCAAATCTGCAGAAGAGTATAATGTATTTTTGGATCTCATCGGACCTTTCTGTATTACTTTGTCACCTTTGAACACTTGTCGGAACCAGTTATACTTGAGCAGCCACAAATTCTTCAGATCTTCATGCAGACCTCTAAAATCTTTATTGGATCACCTTAAGATATATATCTACAAACCCTTTGATGTGCATCCTTTAATATTCATCTTAGATAGGATTTTTAGCTTACTATCTTCACTGTTCTTCTCTGTTCCTGATTAGGACTAATTTTCTCAATATCCTCAGCACACAGCTCATCCAATCCTTATCATCAATGCAACAGGAGTATGTTGACATCAATGACAACATGGTTTAGGCCCATACTTGCAACATTGTGGTTCTAGAGGCATGTTTGGGAAGTCAGTGTGTATCATCAACTCAAGTGGTTCATGGTTTGGAGGTCTGCAAGCAATCTTTCTAGTGTGACAGTCATGGAAGATAGTGTTCTTGAAGTTTTAGATGAAGATGTAAGTGATTCTGATGATTTGGATTGTTGCAGATGTTATTGTTGAATTCAATGAGCTTGTGAAGGTCTCTGGATCATGTGACTACTGTGTTGGAGGTCCACATTGAAGAGTGAGCTCGTTGTTGAAGATTTCTTCTTTAGTGTTGCTATTTTTCCCAGTCTTGGCCAATCGTATGATTCAAGCATGTTGCGGATGATCTAAGAGCAATTGTATGGAGCATGGCATGTTGATCGAGGAAGATTTGAGTCCCATTTATGTTTGGCTGACAACTTAGTGATTCGCATTAAGTCAAATGTTTGTAGTGCCGACCTTGATGTTTATTCCAAGGTTGATGAAGCATATAAAGGCGTGCAGTTGAGTTGTGGAAAATCATCCTTGTGCGAAATAATAAAATCCTAAGAAATGATCAGAGGTAGAGAAGAGAAGAGGAGTAGAGGAACAAGAACAGTAAAGGATGAATTGATAGTGAAGAAGTATTTGGGAGAAGAGAAAAAGTTTTGTGAGCATTCAATGAGACTAAACCATGCATGAAGAAGATGCTATTTCTCATTTAATTTTTTCTATATGAAACATAAATTTCTATAGGTAGTGAGCTCTGGGCAATGCACCCGAAGGCAAGTGCCTTCCCATTTTTAAGTACTTTTAATAGCGTATGAATCTTGTGTTTTAACCTCCACTGTGGTTTTCCCTTAACTGGGTTTCCACATTAAAAATTCTTGGTGTCAAGTGTGTTAATTGTGTTTCTACTCATGTGTTATTATTTCATGCTTTAATGTTTACATAACTAATCTATTGGTAAGTTGTGAAAAAAAGATTGAAAAGAAGAAAAGGTTAATTTTGCGGGACAATTGATTCACCCCCCCTCTCAGTTGTCTGGCCTAATTCCAACAATTGGTATCAGAGCCAAGTTCCTCTGAAAGAAGCTTGATTGCTTGAGGAGATCCAGAATGTCGACTTACAAGAAAGAAAATATGAGATTTGATGGAACAAATTACACTCTGTGGAAGATGCGCATGCAATGTCATTTGTAATGTATGGGTGATGCCTACTGGTTGATAACTGAGAATGAGTATAAGATTCCAGAAAAAGGTCCTACAACTCCATATGAAATCAAAGACACTGAGAACAACATTCGAGCTAAAGAAGCCTTGTTGAGTGCCCTGTCTGATACAGAAATGACAAATGTACTAGAATTGAAGACCGCACATGAAATCTGGAAGAAGTTGGAAATATTGCATGAAGGTGATGAATATGTCAAATGTGCCAAGCTACAAAGCCTGAAGGGTAGATATGAAAGCTTAAGGATGAGTGAAGATGAAAATATTACCTCCTACATGCTAAAAGTGAATGAACTTGTGAGCGGCATAAGGTGTGCTGGTGGAAAATTGGAAGAATCAGAAATTGTTGCCAAAGTGCTTAGATCCTTACCTCTGGCCTACAAGCATAAATTTTCTACCATTGAAGAAATCAAGACTGTGACAACTATTAAAAGGGATCAGTTGGTTGGCAAACTTTCAACATTTGAAATGAGTGAGTTTGGTGATTCTCTTCCTAAGTATGAATCTACATTTAAAGCCACTATTCATGGAAAACAAAGATATGATCTAGGTGAAAGCTCTTCAAGAAGATCAAATAGGTTCAACAAGACAAAGAAGGATCTTGAAGATGATGAAACTGAGTTTGATGAACTTGAAGCCCTTCTTGCCAAAAGATTGCCAAGAGGATCTGGTAAGTATGAAGGAAAGTTGCCATTCAAATGTTTTGCTTGTAATAAGATTGGTCATTTAGCCTCAAGATGTCCGGAGAGGGGTTCAAAGCCAAACCCTAATATATCTAGAGTTTAGAAGAAATGCTACTATATCCAAGAAGTTGGTGAAGAAGGAGTCACAGATGACAAGTCTGATCATGGAGGTTCCACTGAAAATAATTAGGTGTTTATTGCTATCAAAGAAGAAGATCTGGTGCCTACTGAGTCTGCTAGCTATGCAAATGTGGAAAGTGCCTTGGCTGCTTAGGTTGTAGAAAAAGATGAATGGGTAATTGACAGTGGATGTTCTCATCATATGATTGGTGATAAAAGTAAGTTTGTAAGCCTTGAAAAATATGAAGGTGGAATTGTGAAATTTGGAGACAACTCAACTGGTAGAATCTATGGCAGAGGATCCATCTCTTTTGATGGTAAGAATAACACTAATGATGTTCTTTATGTGGAAGGATTGAAGCATAATCTTCTTAGTGTTAGACAGTTGGTTGACAAGGGTTATGATCTCTGATTCAAAGATGGAAAATGCAGAATCTTGGAAAGCTCTAGAACTGAAATTGCATATGGTACTTAGACTAGAGGTAACATCTTTCATTTAAGTAGTTCTGGCAAAAGTTGTTTGATTTATCAGATTGATCAAAGTTGGTTATGGCATAGGAGAATGTGTCATGTAAATTTTGATAACATTGTCAAGATAAGTTCTACTCAGGCTGTGAGAGATCTCCCAAAACTTGTGAAACCTGTTGATAGCATGTGTAGAGAATGTCAATCGGGTAAATAGAACAAAATTTCATTCAAGAGCAAGGAACAATTTTTAAATGAATGGTTGGAACTTGTGCATACTAATCTATGTGGTCCTGCTAGAATTAGGAGTGTGCAAGGAGACATATATTTTATATTGCTGATTGATGATTACTCCCAGATGATGTGGGTAACCTTCTTAAAAGAAAAATTAGAAGCTCTTGACAAGTTTAAGGTGTTCAAGGTTATGGTGGAAAATGAGATTGGTGAGAAAATAAAGTGCCTAAGATCTGATAGAGGTGGAGAGTTTACCTTCGGTGAGTTTGATACATTCTGTGAAAATCATGGAATAAAAAGATAGTTATCTGCTCCTAGGACTCCTCAACATAATGGAGTTGTGAAAAAAAAGAATAGACCATTCAAGAAGTTTCCAAGACCATGATGATGGAAGCAAATGTTCCACAAGTCTATTGGAGAGAAGTTGTGAGTACTGTTGTCTACACTCTCAACTGGGTGCATATCAAAGGCAATTCTGGTAAGACCCCTTATGAACTATGGTTTGGTCATCCTCCTAGTATGAGATACTTCAGAGTTTTTGGTAGTAAGTGCTATATCAAAAGAGATGAGGATCTAGGCAAGTTTGAAGCAAGAAGTGATGAAGGGATTTTTTTGGGTTACTCTACTCAAAGTAAGGCATACCGGTGCTTCAACAAAAGATTGAAAAAGATTGTTGAAAGTGCAAATGTTAGAGTTGATGAGAGCAAAGGACATTCTAGGTCTTGCGGATATGAATCAGATGATCAAAATGAAAGTCAAATCCAAGGAAGACAAGTTCAAACCTAGACTTAGATTAAGATTGATCCAGAAAATCTAGTGACTCAAGAAGATAGTCCAGATGTTGAAGAACAAGCTCAAGAAATAGAGGTTCAAATAAATCCCAAAACTCCTAGGTATGTAAGACTAAATCATCCTGAAGATTAGATCATAGGAGATAGATATAAAGGTGTTTGAACTAGGAAAAGAATTGCTAAAGATCAAGAGGAGATTTGTTTGATTTCAAAGATTGAACCAAATTCAGTAAGTGAAGCTTGCAATGATAAAAATTGGGTAAAAGTCATAGAAGAAGAATTAATGCAAATTGAAAAGAATCACACTTGGGATCTTGTTCCTAGACCTAAAGATAAAAATGTGATTGGAACTAAATGGGTCTTCCAAAATAAACTAAATGAAGATGGTGAAGTTGTAAGAAACAAAGAAAGGTTGGTATGCAAAGGATATTCTCAAGTGGAAGGAATTGATTTTGAAGAAACTTTTGCTCCGGTGGCAAGAATAGAGGCATTCAGATTATTTCTTGCATTTTCTGCTTATAAAGATTCCAAGGTCTATTAGATGGATGTGAAGTCAGCATTCCTAAATGGAGAATTAGAAGAAGTCTACATTGAACAACTGGAATAATTTCAATTGTCTGATCAGAGAGATATGGTCTACAGGTTGAGGAAAGCATTGTATGGACTCAAACAAGCCCCAAGAGCCTGGTATGCAAGATTAGATAAGTATCTGCTAAAGCTAGGATATAGCAAAGGCACCGCTGACAGTCATGTTTACTTCAAGATTGATCATGAGCACATTCTGATTGTTGAGGTATTTGTTGATGATATCATTTTTTGGTGGAAATGAGAGTATGTGCAAAACATTTGCTGATCAGATGTAGAGTGAATTTGAGATGTCCATGTTTGGTGAAATGAATTTCTTCTTAGGTTTGCAAATCATTCAGTTAGATAAAGGTATCTTCATATCTCAATCTAAGTATGTGAGAGAACTGTTGAAAAAGTTTGGAATGGAAGATTCAAAGCCAGTGGGTACACCCATGGTAACCAGATGTAAGTTGAGTAAAGATGATGACTCCCCTAAGGAAAATCAGAAAAGGTATAGATCAATGATTGGAGGATTGTTCTATCTGACTCAGACTAGACCTAATATCATGAATGCAGTTGGACTTGTTGCTAGATTTCAAGCTGATCCTAGAGAATCCCATGTTGTAGCAATCAAGAGAATTTTCATATATCTCAAAGGGACACTTGATTATGGCTTATGGTATCCAAAGGATAATGACTTCACTCTTCATGCATATACAAATGCTAATTGGGCAGGAGATGTGGATGATAGAAAAAGTACTAGTGGTGGTGCATTCTTCTTGGGAAGTAGATTGCTTTCTTGGTTGAGAAAAAAGCAGGAGGCAATATCCCTATCTATAGCAGAGGCAGAGTATATAGCAGCAACAAACAATTGTACTCAAGTTCTATGGATGAAGCAAATGTTGAAGGACATCAGAATTATGTTTGAGGAGCCTGCCAAAATCTTCTGTGATAATTCAAGTACAATAAGCATTTCAAAGAATCCAGTGTTGCATTCAAAGACAAAGCATATATCCATTAAGTTCCACTTTTTGAGAGAGAAGGTTAATGAGAATGAAGTCAGATTGGAGTTTGTTTCTTCAAAGGGTCATATTGCAGACATATTTACCAAGCCTCTACCTAAGGATACTTTTGAGTATCTCAGAGAGAAGCTAGGGGTTATTACCCCTCCTGTTCAAAACTAATGATGCACTACGGTGCATCAGTCCAGTGGAATTCATAGTCATATCTTGTGATTTGGATTGATGTTAAGGAAATACTACTCAGGGGGAGTAGTCAGTATGCAAATTTTGGAGACCAGCCTCAAATAAAAAGGGGGAGAAAAGATTTCAAATATGTGCCCTTTGCCATTGATGTCAAAGGGGGAGAGAAGTCATGTGAAAAATTAGTTGTTGATGAAAGGGGGAGCAATGAAGAAAGTGATTACAGAAGTGATAAGAGAAAGGGGGAGAAGTTCTTGTCTTGATGGTTGAATCAATTTTTCACATCATATATTACCATCAATGACAAAGGGGGAGATTGTTGCAAATATGTGCCTAATCAATGTTGTCATTGATGCCAACATATCCCTGTTTCCATTAGTGTCAACTGTATCCTATTTTATTGCCTGTTAGAAGACTGGAATGTTGAGGATATTGAGAAAATTAATGAAGACAAATGTATAAAGACCATATGGTTGTGTAGAGGATTATCTGAAGTAGCTCTAGTTAAGTTTTGAAGAAGCTATGTCGATCTGAGTAGAACCAAGTTTTACTGTGTTTAGAAGAGACAAAGTGACAATAAATTGGTCTAGATTGCTCCACATTGAAATATTATGATCTGTGGTTCTAGAGGCATGTTTGGTAAGTTAGCATGTATCATCAACTCAAGTGGTTCATGGTTTGGAGGTCCACAAGCAATCTTTCTAGTGTGACAGTCATGGCAGACAGTATTCTTGAGGTCCTGGATGAAGATGCAAGTGATTATGATGATTTGGATTGGTGTAGATGTTATTGTTGAATTCAATGAGCTTGTGGAGGTCTCTCGATTGTGTGACTACTATGTTGGAGGTCTGCATTGAAGATTGAGCTCGTTGTTGAAGATTTCTTCTTTAGTGTTGTTGTTTTTCGCAGTCTTGGCCGACCAGATGATCTAAGAGCAATTCTATGGAGCGTGGTGTGTTGATCGAGGAAGATTTGAGTCACAGTTATGTTTGGCCAATAACTTAGTGATTTGCATTAAGTCAGATGTTTGTAGTGCCGACCTTGATGTTTATTCCAAGGTTGATGAAGCATATAAAGACGTGCAGTTGATTTGTGGAAAATCATCCTTGTGCGAAATAATAAAATCCTAAGAAAGGATTAGAGGTAAAGAAGAGAAGAGGAGGAGTAGAGGAACAAGAATAGTAAAGGATGAATTGATAGTGAAGAAGTATTTGGAAGAAGAGCAAAAGTTTTGTGAGCATTCAATGAGATTGAACCAGGCATGAAGAAGATGCTATTTCTCAGTTAATTCTTTTTGTATTAAACATAAATTTTTGTAGGCAATGAGCCTCTTTTGAGTAGTGAGCTCTGGGAAGTGCGCTCGAAGGCAAGTGCCTTCCCATTTTAAGTACTTTTAACAAGGTACAAATCTTGTGGGTTAACCCCCACCATGGTTTTCCCTTAACCAGGTTTCCACGTTAAAAATCTTGGTGTCAAATGTGTTAATTGTGTTTCTGCTCATGTGTTATTGTTTCATGCTTTAATGTTTACATCACTAATCTATTGATAAGTTGTGAAAAAAATATTAAAAAGAAGAAAAGGTTAATTTTGTGGGACAACTGATTCACCCCCCCTCTCACTTGTCTGGCCTAATTCCAACAATCTTACTTTTCAAACACCTTGCAAGAGTAAGGAGATTACTAGCACTATCAACAATCTATTATGGGCTGAGAGGCCCATAGACTTGTTGCACTACAAGAACTTCTCTATGCTAACTAGTTTTGTTAAAGCATTCACAAAGTTCTCCAAAGTATCAAATTTGTTGATGTAATCCTAGGGTGTAAGAGCAATCCTGCATCACCCAAATTTTTTTTACTTTGTTTGTTTATTTGTAGGTTTTCAAATAACATTATGGTCATTACCATTCACCATAGATCCTACCACATTTCATTTCACTTTTCAATATCACATCATGGTTTGAAATATATGTTCTACATTGATATTACACTATTGCATTCAATTTACAAGAGATTTGGATCACCACAAAGTCATAATTTAGTTTCTAACATACTATTGAGCATGACACAACAACATCTAGTTTAATTTTTCAATGATTGTGGTAACTTTTTGAAGCAGGTGACAACAAAGGAATGCATTGCAAGATACATTGGAAATAGGAATTGTGGTATTAACCACATCAAGTTTCATCGATCCATTATCACCACATTCATTCTAGAAGATTCCTTCACACATTTAGCTAACTACACATCACATAAGGTCTCGATCTTTACACCTCCTTGTGATCAACTAAGATCATTCCTAAGGTTTGAAGCTACTATATAAACATTTTTCATGATCACTGGAAAGTAGTTTAGTTAGAAGTTAAGATGAGAGGGAAAATAGTTCAATTTGGACCTCGACATTGGATTGTATTTCTATATCATTCAAATTCTATAATTCACACATTATAATCAAATGGCTATGGCCTAGCATGTTGGAATCCCATTGCATCATATTGTAATTTTGTTGTGGCTATGAATGAAAAAAGAATATACTTTTTTTTATTGTGTCATTGAGTTTGGTTGCATATATTGTTTCATTAGTTTGTATGGTTGGATAATCCTTCATTGGATCCTCCATCCATGACTACAAAAAGTGGTATTAGAAAAAGACCAAATTTGAGGTTAGTTTATGAGTCATGATATGAGGTTGGTTTAGAGAAAGATAACACATTGCTCTTCTAGTAGAAGATTGTTTGATAGAAGATTCCAGATATTTTGGTTGTGAATAGATTGTTGAATTTGATGTAGTCTACAAGGTGTAAATAGAGCACTTACTATGAGGCAATTTATAGGAGTGATTATGGAGAGACCATTGACCATGAGGTATTTTGCCACTAGATCCAAGATACCTCTACAAAGAGAACACGATATTATTAATGTTTTTAGAAAGATGGAAGAGATGTTTGAGATGATAAGGGCAATGAAGATCTGATTGGATGCTTTTGAAGAAGATTGTAGAAGAAACCCTAACCCTATATCCAATGAGAATGATGAAGAATAAGAAGCTAGCCCTTTTGAGAAAAGTGAAATACAAGAAGAAGACAAGGAAGAGATGATGTTGAAAGATATATCAAGCATTTGTAAGAAGACTATAGTAGATATCCCTATTTATTCTAGTAGTTTGAACCCTAAATATTTGATAGATTGGATAATTTATTTAGAACAACATTTGATTATGAAGATATTGATGATCCAAATAGGGTAAATGTTTCTAATACTAAGTTGAAGGGACATGTTACCATCTAGTGCAAGGAAGTTTAGTTAAAAATAAATAAGAAAGATAAACCTATCATTGGAAAATGGGATAGAATGGTGAAGAAGCTAAAATCTAAGTTCATCCCTACAAATTATCATTTATAATTGTTGAAGGAGTTGCACAACTTGAGGAAAAAGGACATGTGTATGAAATACTCCTGAGGAATACTACAAGTTGAGAGTATGATCATGACATCACGATGGAGTAGAGAAATTGGAAAGATACATCAATGGTTTGAGAGGATCAATTTAGGAAGATCTGAGTATGTTGAATATCCAAATAGTAGAGGAAACATATGTTGAACACACCTAGATACTGAGAGGGGGGAGTGAATCCGTAACCAAACAAATATCAAATACTTTAGAGTAGATTAAAACTTAAACTTTATAGCATTAACAGAAACATAAAAGATCAACACAAAGCACAACACATAACACCAAATGTACGTGGAAAACCCCAAAAGGGGAAAAACCATAGTGAGGATTAAATCAAAATATATGAAGCTCACTGCTATAAAAATTACAACTTTTTTTTAGGGCTACAACCCAAGGAAGCTACTACTCCCTGATGACTTTGTTTTAGGGCTTCAACCCAAGGAAGCTACTACTCCCTGAAAAAGGTTTTAGGGTCACTCCCAATGAAGCTATAACTCCCTACAAACTTTGTTTTAGGGCTACAACCCAAGGAAGCAACTACTCCATGAACTAAGAACAAACTCAAAAATGATTACAGCATGACAGTCCTTCTACTACCTAAAATTGACAATGAAGCTCACTCTTTTGGTGATTGTAGTTTTGCCTCTTCACTCCTCTTTTGATGATTGCTCTTCTGCTTTGACAATTTCTATACTTTTTTCAATAGTCTTCTCTACAGCTTATTGACTCATTGCTTTCAGCCTTCAAGAAGTTTTGCCTTTGTCTCACTACCTCCGATAATCAGTTAGGCATATTTTTCACTTCCCTTCTATCATGAAAATGTCTTCAAGATGAATCAGGACAAGATCTATCTCTTCTACTCTTTCTCCTTCAGTCGCACATCATAATGCATTACACATCACATTCCACTTCACAAATTCATCTTCACAATCATACTTCACCTAGATCAACTACGCTTACAATATATACATGATATTACATTGATTACATTACAAGTCAACCAGAGACAATAAGAATATTATAATTTACAGGTCAGCCAAAGATCAAACAACATGAAACATGTAGAGGACAAGCCTTAACATGAACTACACGCAACACCAGGAAGTGAAACATGCCTTGTGGACCCCAACACATGCTTATCTTAGTCCTAAACATCCTTCACAACAACATCCTTCAAGGAATAACATCTACATGCTTCACACAATTGAATTAGGTCACTCTTAAGCAAGAAAACATGAAGCTTGTAGTACATCGGTCATTACAACTTGGTAGTAATCATGGATGATTAAACATCACTTGCTCTTCTCCCAGATGAGTTGGCATAAACCACACAACATATCCAAACACTCCTTGAACTCCACATACAAATAACTTTTTGGTGTACTCCTCAGTCAGCCTTAACAACAATAACTCTTCACAAACTGACCTGAAAACTTTGTATGATGCTAGAAACAGGAAAGATATTCATGTGCTTCAAACCTAAGAACCACAGAGACATGTAAAATGTCCACATGAACTCATATAACTTATTTGTACAATCTCCAACTAGTGCAAGTACTTAAACATATGTCCTAAGAATAATTAGGCATCTGAAACCATCTGTAGTACACAATCATTTGAAAATTAAACTTGTGGACCACCAAATCACTTGATACTACAAAGTAGCATGCATTGAACATCTCTTATCATGTTCAAAAAACTATATGAGAAAATCTTCCCAACCAGAGGAATGCAAAGCATTCCAACAAGCCTTCATCATCACTTTAGTTTTCCAGAGGAACAAACCGGAACTCTGTCACTTGTAACTTTCACTGCTGAAGGTATAATGACTTGAATTTTTGGATATAACACCTTCACAACATACCGAAC
Source organism: Cunninghamia lanceolata (assembly GCA_027924645.1). Classification (NCBI taxonomy): domain Eukaryota; kingdom Viridiplantae; phylum Streptophyta; class Pinopsida; order Cupressales; family Cupressaceae; genus Cunninghamia; species Cunninghamia lanceolata. The sequence continues at coordinate 6,912,703 of BSBN01001344.1, read as the reverse complement.
TCAACTTCTGAATGGCATGACCATATCTTTAAATGTGGAGGAATGCAAAGCATTCTACCAACTAGTCTTCAAGGCAACTTCCTACATCAAAAACCTTCACCAACATCTATAGACCAAAACCTCCTTGTAGCAACACATACTTCCTTAGGAACAATACAAAAGAGCATACAACATGCTACAGAGCATCAGCAACATCTCCCAATCATCATCATTACTTCTAATCCTCATCTTGGTGCTTTTAATTCTCATCTTAATGCTTCTAATTCCCATCTTAATATATCATCATGACATCATCTCTGCTAACAACAAGCATACTCAATACAACCTTAATTGACATTAAACAAGGGATGAAATCCAACCATGAACATCAGCAATCATCACTGTTAGCACACCATTATAGTATATTATCAACATAAGTATCAATGGCAGCCCAAACAGAGTGTTGACATCAATGACAACCACATCAGTGACAACCTTAGGTAGCATATGTGCAATAATCTCCCCCTTTGGCATTGATGGCAACACACACCTACTCATTCTCCCCCTTTGACATCAAGGAAAAAGGGAAACTTCTTCTCCCCCTTAGGGAACAAACTCTCCTTTTCAACCTTCTCCCCCTGTCAGCAACAACTACTACCTACTCCCCCTGAGAGGTAGCCACCAATAGTCCAGGAAAATATATAGCATGAATTACTACCCATGGACAGATGCATTAGTATGCATCTAGCAAGAAGGAGGGGTAATTACCCCTAACTTCTATCAAAGATACTTAAAAGTGTCCTTTGTAAGAGCCTTTGTGAAAATATTTGCAATTTGATCCTTTGTTGGAACATATTCCAACTTTACTTCTTTGTCTGCAACCTTCTCTCTCAAAAAGTGATACCTAATTGATATATGCTTTCTTCTAGAATGCATCACTAGATTCTTGGAAATATTGATAGCACTAGTATTACCACACAAAATAGGAATAGGCTCATCATATTGTATCTTGATATCCTTCAATGTTCGCTTCATCCACAACACTTGTGTACAACAAGATACTGCAACAATATACTCTACCTCCACAATTGATAAAGATATTAAATCTTGTTTCTTACTATGCCATGAAACCAATCTGCTTCCTAAAAAGAAAGCACCACCACTTGTGCTTCTTCTATCATCAACACAACCAACCCCATCAGCATCAGTGTAAGCACTCAAATCAAAATCATTACCTCTTGGATACCATAAGCCATAATCTAGAGTTCCCTTTAAGTATCTAAATATTCTTTTTACTATCTTCTCACGAGTTTGCTTAGGATTAGCTTGATATTTGGCAACCACACATACTGCATGCATAATATTAGGTCTAGAAGAAGTCAAGTACAATAATCCTCCAATCATAGATCTGTAAAGAGTCTGATCAACCTCTGGTGACTCATCTGCCTTGCTCAAGTGACAACTAGTAACCATAGGAGTACTTACTAGTTTGGAGTCCTCCATACCAAACTTCTTCAACATTTCTCTAACATACTTAGCCTGAGAAATAAAGATACCATCATCTAGCTAAACAATTTGAAGCCCAAGGAAGAAAGACATCTCACCAGTCATAGACATCTCAAACTCTTTCTGCATCTCTTCTGCAAACCTCTTACACATATTATCATCTTCGCCAAATATGATGTCATCAACATAAACTGCAACTATCAAAATCATGTCTCCCTCTTCCTTAATGTAAATATGTCTATCTGTGGTACCTTTCTTGAAGCCTTGCTAAAGTAAGTACTTATCCAATCGAGCATACCAAGCTCTAGGATCTTTTCTTGAGTCCATACAAAGCTTTCTTGAGTCTACACACCATGTTTGGATCTTCTGATAATTGAAAACCATCTAGTTGCTTAATGTAGACCTCTTTCTCTAGATCTCCATGCAAGAATATTGACTTGACATCCATCTAATAGACTTTGAAGTTCTTGTGAGAAGCAAGGGAAAGAAACATCATGATTGCCTCCATCCAAGCTACCAGAGTAAAAGTCTCCTCAAAATCAATTCCTTCAGCTTGTGAATAACCCTTACACACCAATCTTGCTTTGTTCCTTACAACTTCACCATCTTCATTCATTTTGTTCTGAAACACCCACTTTGTTCCTATAACATTCTTATTAGCTAGTCTAGGAACTAGTTCCCATCTCTGATTCTTCTCTATCTGATTCAATTCTTCTTCCATTGCCTTCATCCATCCATCATCTTTGCTAGCATCAATAAAGGTTTTGGGCACTATCTTTGACAGTAAACATAGATTCACTTGCTCATTTGCTTTTGCAATCCTTCTCCTAGTCTGCACACCTTCATTCTTATCCCCAATGATTTGATCTACTAAATAATTCCTCTAAACATACTTTACTGGAGTCTTAGGAATCTACTATGGTTCTTGGTCCTTCTCTTCTTTCTCCTCCTCCTCTTCTTCTTCAATGCAGGGAAGCATATCATATCCTCAATCCTCTAGTTCTTGTGAGATCTAATACAAGTCTTCATCTACCTCAACATATGTGCTTTCAATGATCTTTCTCAATCTCTTGTTGTAGCATATATAGACCTTGCTTCTGGTTGAGTAACCAAGAAAGATCCCTTCGTCACTTCTTGAATCAAACTTTCCAAAGTCTTCTTCGTCTCTATTGATGTAACATTTGCTACTAAAGATCCTAAAATATATGACAGTGGGAAGTCTTCCATACCATATCTCATAAGGGGCCTTAGTGATATTGACCCTCAATTGTACTCTATTAAGCGGATAGACAACAATGTGAACTGCTTCCTTCCAGTACATATCAGGCATATCTGCATCATTCAACATTTCCCTAGCCATCTCTTGCATAGTCCTATTCTTACTTTCCACTACCCCATTCTATTGAGGGGTCCTAGGAGCAGACAGATGTATCCTAATACCATGGTCTTCACAAAACTTTTTAAATTCATTTAAGTAAACTCACCTCCTCTATCAAATCTTAATAATTTGATCTTGGTTGCAGTCACAGTAGGAGGCTTCATAGAATGAACTGTCTGGACCGTGCAACAAGAGTAAACACAACATAAACAACTCAAAGATATGAAACAAACGTAGATTCAGTCATTCAATATATAGTACAATTCAAATACAATCTGGCCGACATCATGTGGGCTTACAATTAGGGCTCGCAGGCTTGATTATAGAATATCAAAATAAGCACCAGATATTGTGTTGAAGCTCCTTCACACAAAATCTAAACTATGAACTTATGCTAATGATCATAACTACTTTCCTAGGCATCTATTACATCAATATATATCATCTCCAAAACAATAGATTCCTTCACGTCAGCCAAGGAAGGTCACAAACTCCAATGAAGAGCTGTAACGTGTGTACACGGATAGGTCAGACCTTATCATGTAGAACACCTACACAAATGAATGGAATGATGTGTGGATCTTGGGGAAGGTCAGCCATGAACCAAAGATCATTGAATGATGTGTCATTAAGCTCCACAAGTTGAGGAATGCTCTGCAAGTCTTCTCATTTCGCTGATTATCAGAGATTGTCAGGATGCTCTGTTATGAGAAAACATCAAATCTTCTAATAGCGATAACTTTCCGGTATTTAATCCAAATTCTCTAAATTTTAGATATGATGTAGATGAATGAATCTAGATGCTTTATCCATCTCTATACGGTGTGAAATGCAATTGCAGTAGAATGCAGACCAAAATATAGAAACTACTTTTGACTAAACTGCCTGAACTGAACTAGAAAATGAAAGGAAACAAACTAAACTGCAAACAAACTAAAATGCAAATATTTTTGGTTGATGCAAGATTGTTCTTGAACCAGAGATGCTCCTACATCAGACATCTGGGGTTATTGAAAAAAAGTGAGTCCCTCACTTTGCTTGGGCTAGGGGAGAACCAAGATGGTCCACCTCAGCCTGAGAAATACATGATGAATCTTCTTCCGGTCTACCTTTCCACTTCACAAGGTATTCTTTGTATTGTCTTCCTCTAGTGTTGCATCCAACTCTACTATCCAAAATGTCTTCGATCTGCTTTGGTACTTGTTGTGGTAACTGCTTCTTCAGGTCTTCTTCCATGTTGTCACTGAACTCTACTTCATGATACTGATATAGGTCTACAATGTTGAAAATAGGTGATATACCCAATGTCTCTGGTAACTCTACTTCATATGCATTTCCTAAATCAAATTTTCTGAGTATCTTACAAGGTCCAAACTTCTTCATCTTCAACTTGTTATAAGTGCCAACTAAAAATCTCTCTTTTCTCAAGTATACCATCACTTCATCTCCAACTTCAAATTCCTTATGTCTTCTCTTCTCATCCGCCTTTTCCTTATACTTACTGTTCATATCCTCCAAATGCTTTTTCACATGATTATGCACTATCTTCATATGTTCTGCAAATTCTTCTGCTTCTGTACTTCTCTTTTCTCCCAAACTGTTATCTCTCAATTCTTCAACTCCTCTAGGATTCACTCTGGTAACAATCTCAAAAGGTGTTCTTCTGGTACTCCTATTTACTGAATTATTGTATGCAAACTCTCCTTGTGAAAGAATCAAATCCCAAATTCCATCTTTCTCTCCAACAAAACATCTCAACAAGTTTCCCAAACTCCTATTTACTACCTCTATCTGTTCGTTAGTCTGTGGGTGAAAAGCTAAACTGAACTTCAAATCTATCTTCATCTTCTTCCAAAGTGTCTTCCAAAAGTATCCATGGAATCTGGTGTCTCTGTCTGAAATTATACTCTTAGGTAATCCATGTAATCTCACAATTTCCTTGAAAAATAGGTCAGCTACATGCACTACATCAGTTGTCTTCTTACAAGGTATGAAATGAGCCATCTTTGAAAATTTGTCAACCACTACAAATATTGAATCATGTCCTCTTTGTGTCTTTGGCAATCCCATTACAAAATCCATGCTTATGTCTTCCCAAGGTCTCTCTTGAAAGGAAGCTAGGTGTGCGGAAATCGCTTCCTACACTAATCTATTGAGGAGAGGGCTATGCAAATTCAACTTTATCCTAACTATTACAGCAATGTTAAACTATTAACATGAGATATTGCAGCAAAACACAAGAACCAGAAAGTAGACAGAAGAAGAGAGACAAAGATTTACGGTGGGGAAAACCCTTATCAGGTGAAAAACCCCACACTTAGAAACCTGCACAATGTATTAACAGATCTGAAAGTTGTTTACAATACACTTGCAATGCAAGCTTCAATGGTGTCAATCCGACAACATAATAGTACCTGTAAACTTGTCATTCAAAATCCATCTCCAAGCACCTATATAAATAGGAAATACAAGGCAATATTAGACCTTTCTTGGAATGGGTGTCCAACATGGCTTCATGGACCAAAAGGGGTCGCCTATTTCCAAAATGGGCTATGAAAGAGGCTCTTACAACACTTACGACCATCATAGAATCTGTCATAGCAGTTACAACTTATAGCTGTAAGAGAATCTATCATACACATGCTATAAATAGCATATTCTCTTACAACATGTCATATTCCACCTTGGGGTGCCCAATATGCCTTATTCAAAGATGCTTCATGACACATTTCATCACCTATCTTACAACCTTCTATTTACGACTCTTACATGTCATAGATTCGTCATAGGAATCCGTCATAACCGTTTCGGTCAAACATTCCTTACACAACATGGAAGATGCCGACACATGGAAAAATATTCCTACCACTAAGTGGGATGCCTATCTCCTCAAGTGAGGACAAAAATACAAGTTGTCATAATCCATGTAGGATTGACACATCACCATGCCACATCCCACAATATGACAATATGGATTTTCTAAATATTTACAACATAGGCAATTAAATAATAAATACAAACATTACAAATGTAGAGAATTACTAAGGTTGAGACACCTTAATTCCCAACATTCTCCCACTTGTCGAACACCTTGTAAGAGCCAATAGAAAAACAAGATTTAGCTGCTATAGGCCGAGAGGCCCATAGACTCTGAACACCATCTAAACTTCTCTATGCCCACTGGTTTCATCAATGCATCTGCAACATTCTTCAAAGTATCTACCTTCTCCAAATTTACCTTTCCATACTCAACCATGTCTCGTACAAAGTGAAACTGAACATCAATGTGTTTTGTTCTAGCATGGAAAGTTAGATTCTTCGCAAGGCAAATTGCACTTTGACTGTCACAACTGATCATGATCTGACCTGCATCAACACCAATATCTGAACACAATCTCTTAAGACAAATGGCTTCTTTACAAGCATGAGTTTCTACCATATACTCAGCTTCTATCGTGGACAAAGCAACAATAGGTTGTTGCGTACTCATCCAACTAATAGCACCACCAAAAAGTGTAAAAACATAAGCACTGGTGGATCTCCTGCTGTCAATGTCACCTGCCCAATCTGAATCCACAAATCCATGAATATCAACAGAATGTGGAGGTCCTGACACATTACCATGATAGCAAATGGAATACTCATAAGTACCCCTCAAATATCTGAACACTCGCTTAACTGCATCCCAATGAACCCGTCTAGGATTAGCCATAAATTGACTAAGGACTCCCACTGCTTGGGCAATGTCTAGTCTTGTGCAGACCATAGCATACATCAAACTGCCAACAACACTAGCATAAGGTACTCTACTCATGTCCTCCACCTCACTAGGAAATTTTGGACAATCCTCAACAGACAACTTTGTCCCCAAAGAAATGGGAACACACAATGGTCTACAATCTGTCATGTTGAATCTATCCAACATAGTCTTCACATACTTACTCTGGCTTAACCAAAGTTTTATGTTGGTTTGGTCTCTTCTAATTTCCATTCCTAGAATGTACCTAGCTGCCCCTAAATCTTTCATTTCAAACTAAGTTGACAACTGAGATTTAAAATTAGAAATCATATTCTTACCCTTCCCAATGAGCAACATGTCATCAGCATATAGTGCAACAATGAGAATACAATCACCATCAAATTTATAATACACACAGTGATCTGATTTTGATCTCACAAATCCAATTGACAACACAAAGGTATCAAACTTCAAGTACCATCTCCTAGGGGATTGCTTCAAACCATACAAAGACTTCTTAAGTTTGCAAACCAAATTTTCTTTATCTTTCACCATGTAATGCTCTGGCTGTGACATGTAGATTTCTTCCTCCAAGTCAACATGAAGAAAAGTTGTCTTCACATCCATCTATTCTACCTCCAAGTCATAAGCTGCTACGAGTGACAACATGAATCGAATGGATGTCATCTTTGCAACGGGAGAGAAGATCTCACCATAATCTATACCCTCCACTTGTGAATACCCCTTCGCAACCAATCTGGCCTTATACTTCTCAACACTGCCATCTGTACCAATTTTCTTCTTGAACACCCATTTGCATCCAACAGGTTTTCATCCAAGAGGCAAAGGCACCAAGTCCCAAGTTTGATTCTTTTCCAAAGAAGCCATTTCTTCCTCCATGGCCTCCTTCTAGGAACCTGCATCCTTCATATCCAAAGCCTCTGATATAGTTCTAGGTTCATCACTGTTAGTAAGCAAAGCATAAGCACAACTAGAATCAAGCAATGTAAAACCAAACCTTTCAGGTTCCTTTCTTATCTGTGTAGACCTCCTCAAGAGCTGAGGTTGAAGTTCAGCTTCTTCATCTGAGCTTTCAGAGCTACTAGAGCTCTCCTCATCATCAGGTCCAACATTGTCTTTCTGTTCAGTCTTCTCAGGGGTGAGAGGAAACTGAACAACATCCTCTTTCTTTTCTCTTTCTTCTGGCTGCAAAATAGTGGAAGAAGGTGTAAGCTCTCTGAAGATGACACTTCTGCTATACAACACTTTTTTAGCCACGGGATCCCAAAGCTTGTATCCTTTCACACCAACACCATAGCCGATGAAGATACACTTAACAGCTTTGTTCTCCAACTTTGACTGCTTCTCCCTAGGCACATGTGCATATGCCTCACAACCAAAAACACGGAGATGCCTTATTAAAGGCTTTCTACCAGACCACACCTCCATGGGTGTTTTTCCAACAAGAGCTAATGTAGGATATCTGTTTACCAGATAGCAAGCAATGGCAGCAGCTTCAGTCCAAAAATTTTGTTTTAGGCCAGCTCCATTAAGCATACTCTTAGCCTTCTTCATCAGTGTCCCGTTCATCCTCTCTGCAACTCCATTTTGCTGCGGGGTGTATGGAGTTGTCTTGTGCCTTTCAATCCCAAGTTCCTTGGAATACTTATCGAATTCTATAGAACAGAACTCACCACCATTGTCAGTTCTCAAACATTTAATCTTTTTACCAGTCTAATTTTCAGCAAAGGCTTTAAACTCCTTAAACTTGCTATAGACTTCAGATTTGCTTCTGAGAAAATAAATCCATGTCCTACTGTAATCATCTATAAAAGACACAAAGTATACAGATTTTGATAATGAAGGAACATTAACAGGACCAAACACATCAGAATGAATGAGGTCCAACACACCAAAAGACTTATGAGAACTTGAGTAAAACTGAACAAGGTTTTATTTTCCATAAATGCAATGTTCGCAAAAGTCAAAATCAAGATTACAATCATCTAACCCCTCAATGAGGTTCTTATTTTTCAGGGTACGCAGACCCTTCTCACCAATGTGGCCAAATCTCTTATGCCATAACATTGTCTTTTCTGTAGGAAGTTTAACTTCCAATGCACGATTACAACCATCAAGACTAGAAACAACAAATTTCTTCACTGCTCGTTCATATGGTGGGGATGAAGTGACTGCTTCCCTCTTCCTTGAGTCAAAAGAACTATTGTATTGTGAAATGTATGCCTCTAGCTGAAATAGAGTACCTCTCCTAGTACCCTTAGTAAGCACCATAGCTCCTCTAGTCATCTTGCATCCTTCTTTCAAAAAGACAACTTCCACACCTACATCATTCAACATACTTACAAAAAGCAGGTTCTGTGCTAAGCCTGGGATGTGCAGAACCCCAAAGATCCCCTTCACTCGATCATCAGGGAATCAGATAGAGACTCTTCCATGACCAACGATCTTTAGATGAGAGTCGTCACCCAGATACACCTTTCCACCATCAAACTCCTCATACTTAGTGAACCAGTCTCGATGCGAGGTCATGTGGAATGATGCACCAAAGTCGATTAGCCACACATCATCATATGCATGGGTTGCCAGGGCTGCAATGAAAGCATCACCATCATCTTGTGATTTGTCAAAATTTGAATCAGGAGCTTTCTTCTTTTTCTTCTTCTGCTCTTTGCATTCCTTTTGGAAATGCCCGGTCTTGCCACAGTTCCAACAAAGAGCCTTGGACTTTCCAGGAGATTTGGATCTCCCACGGGATTTGGATCTACCCTTCTCATCTTTCTTGTCCTTCTTCTTCCCTTTCTCCTTGGGTCTTCCACAAATTGCAAGGGCCTCTTTGGCTACCTCAGAAGACTTTCTCCGCATCTCTTCAGACAATAGAAAAGAAACCACTTCTTCCATTTTGAATGTGGATGTGGTGCTTCCAATTGCCATGACAAGATGATCCCATGAGTCCGGCAGAGAACAAAGTAGGGTCATACACCGATCCTCCTCCTCTATCTTTACACTAATAGATGTTAATTGTACAACTAGGATGTTAAAGGCATTCATATGCTAAGCAACGGATCCTCCGTCCTCCATTCGAAGAGAATACAACTTCTTTCTCAGAAAAAATTTTATTAACTAGGGATTTGGCTTGATACACATTCCCCAACTTCTTCCAAAGGAGTTTTGCAGTAGTCTCCTCATGGACATTTAACAACACAAAATTGGCAAGACTAAGTCTTATGAGACCCTTAGCCTTATGATCCTTGAGATCCCAATCAACTTGTGACATTGCAGCTGGTTTAGTTTTGTTCACACTATCCCAAAGGTCTCGATCAACTAACATGTCTTCCATTTTGAGCTTCCACTGCTTAAAATTACTACCATTGAACTTCTCTACTTCAAACCTTCCTGATGTACCTGCCATCTCCTTGTTGCAATAAGATATAGAATGCTCTGCATAGACTCCCACTCAACCTAAGATTAGCTCAAAAAACCCCTACTCTACAACTAGGGCCAAAGGTGATCAAGCTCTGATACCAACTGAAAGGAAGCTAGGTGTGCAAAAATCGCTTCCTACACTAATCTATTGAGGAGAGGGCTATGCAAATTCAACTTTATCCTAACAATTACAGCAATGTTAAACCATTAACATGAGATATTGCAGCAAAACACAAGAACTAGAAAGTAAACAGAAGAAGAGAGACAAAGATCTACGGTGGGGAAAACCCTTATCGGGTGAAAAACCCCACACTCAGAAACCTGCACAATGTATTAACAAATCTGAAAGTTGTTTACAATACACTTACAATGCAAGCTTCAATGGTCTTCGTCACTCATGTCTAGAGTCAATCCGGCAGCATAACAATACCTGTAAACCTGTCATTCAAACTCCATCTCCAAGCACCTGTATAAATAGGAAATACAAGGCAATATTGGACCTTTCTTGGAATGGGCGTCCAACATGGCTTCATGGACCAAAACCCACATCCAAAGACACTTGGTCAACATTGTAGAATGTACCTGACACTTGTCCACAGCTCCCATCCCAAAGGGTTCGCCTATTTCCAAAATGGGCTATGACAGATGCTCTTACGACACTTACGACCGTCATAGAATCTGTCATAGCGGTTACAACTTACAGCTGTATGAGAATCTATCATACACATGCTATAAATAGCATAGTCTCTTACAGCATGTCATATTCCACCTTGGGGTGCCCAAATATGCCTTATTCAAAGATGCTTCATGACACATGTCATCACCTGTCTTACAACCTTCTATTTACAACTCTTACATGTCATAGATTCGTCATAGGAATCCTTCATAACTGTTTCGGTCAAACATTCCTTACACAACATGGAAGAATATTCCTACCACTAAGTGGGACACCTATCTCCTCAAGTGAGGACAAAAATACAAGTTGTCATAATCCATGTAGGATTGACACATCACCGTGCCACATCCCACAATATGACAATATGGATTTTCTAAATATTTACAACATGGGCAATTAAATAATAAATACAAACATTACAAATGCAGAGAATTACCAAGGTTGAGACACCTTAATTCCCAACATCTCCAATACTGTCAAAGGTCTATACAATCCGGTGTTCTGACTACTCCCTTTTGCAACTTGAGAAACTCTACAACTCTGCACAAATCTCCTAACATCTTTATGTATCTGAGGCCAAAAGTAATTTTCACTCACCAAAGCTACTATCTTATCAATGCCAAAATGTCCTACCAATCCTCCATTGTGTTTCTCCTTGATCAAATTATCTCTCATTGAACTTCTAGGTATGCACAGCTGATTTCCTCTGAACAACATATCTTCCTAAATGAAATAATCCAACCACTTACTTCTATCTATCACAACGGGTTCCTTATATGCTTTCCATGGTTCTACAAAATCAATGTCTCCCTCATACATGTTCTTCAATTCATCAAAACCCAACACTTCAACTCTCATTTTTGTCAACAAGTTTCTTCTTCTACTCAATGCATCAGCAACTATGTTTGATTTTCCACTCCTGTGCTTCAACACAAAAGTGTAACTCTGCATGAACTCTACCCATCTCATATGTCTCTGATTCAACTTACCTTGACTATTCAAATATTGCAAAGATTGATGATCTGTATACAGTACAAACTCCTTAGGAAACAAGTAATGTCTCCACTTCTTCAAGGCTTGAATTATGGCATAGAACTCTTGATCATAAACTGAATATCTTCTCCTTGCATCATTCAACTTCTCACTGAAATATGCTATAGGTCTGCCTTCTTGACTTAACAGTAGTCCAATTGCACTCCTACTTGCAAAATAATCAACTTGAAATACCTTATTGAAATCTAGTAATGCCAAAATAGGTTTCTTTGTACCTTTCTCCTTCAACAATTCAAAACTTTTATCTGCTCTAGATGTCCACTTAAAGTCTTTCCTTTCACCTCTCATTGTCTCTGTCATAGGGTTACATACTGAACTAAAATTTCTAATGAACTTTTGGTAGAAACTAGCTAATCCATGAAATGATCTAACCTCTCTAATGCTCTCTAGTGTAGGCCATTCAATAATTGCTCTCACTTTCTTAGGGTCCATCTTCAATCCTTCCACAAAAATCACAAATCCTAAGTACACTAGTTCTTCCTTCATGAAACTACACTTCTTGATGTTTATCAACAATTTCTCTTCTCTCAACCTCAGCAAAACTTGTCTAATATGCCACAAATGTTCTTCTTTTGTCTTACTAAAAATTAGAATATCATCCAAGTATGCAATCACAAACTTACCCAATTATTTCTTCAAGACTTCATTCAACAATCTCATGAAAGTACTCGGTGCATTTGTCAATCCAAAGGCATCACTAACCACTCATACAATCCTTCATTTGTCTTAAAAGTAGACTTCCATTTCTCTCTTTCTCTAATTCTGATCTAATGGTATCCACTCTTCAAGTCTATCTTTGTAAAATATCTTGCTCCGCTCAAACAATCCATGATATCATCCATCCTACGTAAAGGAAATCTATACTTAACTGTGATCTTGTTTATTGCTCTAGAGTCAGTACACATTCTCGATTCTCCATCTTTCTTAGGTGCTAACACTGTAGGTACTACACAAGGACTTAAACTTTCTCTAATCAAATATTTTCTCAACAACTCTTGTATTTGTCTATTTAGCTCTTCATTCTTTGCTGGTGTCATCATCTGTGCTACTTTGTTAGGCAAACTAGCTCCTGGTATAAGATCCACGTGATGAATGATACTCCTTATAGGTGGAAATCCTTCAAGCACATTATTTTATATGATGTCCTCGTACTTTGTCAACAACTCTATTATCTCCTCCAGTTGTTCTCCTCCAGTCTCCTTCAATGTTTTAGGTTTCTTAGGAATCAAAGCATAACACATATTCTCATGTCTCATACCATCTAGAAATTTTCTTCCATCTACCAAACAGATTCTAGCATTTTCACATACTTCACTCTTAGGATCATTCTCCAAAGGAATCAAGGTAATTCTTTTCCATTTGTTGTTATAGTATATGTATTCTTTCTCCCATCATGTATAGATTTTCTATCATACTGCCAAGGTCTACCCAACAAGATATGATAAACATCCATAGGCATAATATCACACAAGACTTCATCATGATAAGATCTAATATGAAATTTCACCAAACATTGTTCACTCACCAGTACCTTATGATCATCCTGAATCCATGCTATCTCATAGGGTTTAGGGTGTTTCAATCTTTCCAACTTCAACTTAGTCATCATCTCCTCTGAAACTAGGTTATCTAAACTACCACTATCAATCACAACTTTACAACACTTACCTCCTGATTTGCATCTTGTCCAGAACAAACTTTTTCTCTGCAATAGTTCCTCATTTGTTTCTACTTGAAATAGTGCTCTTCTCATCACAAGTGATCCTCCTTTCTCTGTCTTGCCAACAGAACTGGGGTCACCTAGTTCAACAGGTTCTTTGTCCACATAGGCTGCTCTTCCACTATTTTCTATCCTCTTGCTTGTACTACCCCAATTACATTCAAATTCTCTATGTCCTTTACCTCCACACTTGAAATAAGTGCCTTTGAATGTCCTCTTATCAAATCATCTTCCCTCTCTTTTGTATCCTTCATTCTGGTATGCACTAGGGTTTCCTCTTTGGTAAAAACTTATGTCATCTCTCTGGTAAGCATTATTATCTATGTCCTCCTTCTTGAATGGGTTGTTAGGCATGTTTTTCTCCACAAATGATCTATCTCCTCCAGAAAATGTTCTACCTCTCTAAAATTTACCTCTACCTCTCTATCTTGGATCATGCCTTTTATTCAACTTCTCTTCAACTTTCAGGGCAAACTGATATGCTTCTTCCAAAGATGTCATCCTTACCAAGCTTAGTTCTTCATGAATGCTCAATCTCAGTCCATTGATGTATCTAGCCACTTTCTCCTTGCTCACTTCACTATGTCCTATCCTTATAGTCATCTTATGAAATTCTTCAGTGTACTCCTTCACATATTTCTCCTTCTGTCTCAGGTTCTGCAATCTTTTCAAAAGCTCCAACTCATAGTCAGTAGGTATAAACTGATTCTTTAATTTTGTCACCATCTTATCCCACTTTGTAATCTTTTCTTTTCCTCTTCTATTTCTTTCCAACTGAACTTCTTTCCACCATATAGCAACATGTCCTTTCAATTTTATCTTTACAAATTTCACCTTCTCCGGATCTTCAACTTCCTCATACTCAAAGTATCCTTCCAGGTCATTTATCCAGTCAATCAATTCTTCAGGGTTCAAATTACCAGTATAGTTCGGTACATCAACTCTAGGTCTCTTTCTAATATTTGAAATAGCTTATAGCATCTTTACTTGATCTGATTCTTCTTCTTCATCACCTCCTAGGGTTTCACCAATTTGTTCAACAGATTGAAATTATTCTTCATCATCACTTTCAACATTAGGTCTCAGCATTAATCCTCTTTGTCCATCTTCTTCAACAGCATCCAAACGAATTTGCATTATCTTTATCATTTCGATCATCTCATCCATTCTACCAGCCATCATTCCAATAGCAACAACTCTCCTCGGCGGCAATCTTCCTAGGATCAAGTGCAAACTGCCTCAAGTTTGGTGATCAGGCTACAAGGTGACAACTGCCTCACAATCGGTGATCAGTTGTGACACAAGTAACCTGCCTCAGTTTGACAATCTTTCCACAACAAGATCTTATGGAATTCCCTCACCAACTTCACTCAATTCACTCCCAAAAGATTCAAACTTTTGCTTTAATACCACTTGGTGTAGTCACGGTAGGAGGGTTCATAGAATGAACTATCTGGAGCATGCAACAAGAGTAAACACAACGGAAACAACTCAAAGATATGAAACAAATGCAAATTCAGTCATTCATTATATAATAGAATTCAAATACAATCTTGTTGGCATCATGTGAGCTTACAGTTAGGGCTCACAGGCCTAATTATAGAATATCAGAATAAGCACCAGATATAGCGTTGAAGCTCCTTCGCGCAAAATCCAAACTATGAACTTATGTAAATGATCTAACTACTTTCCTAGGCATCTATTACATCAATATATATCATCTCTGAAATAATAGATCCCTCCGTGTCGTTCAAGGAATGTCACAAACTCCAATGAAGAGCTGTAACGTGTGTACACGGATAGGTCAGACCTAATCATGTAGAACACCTCCACAAATGAATGGAATGATGCGTGGATCTCAGGGAAGGTTGGCCATGAACCAAATATCATTGAATGATGTGTCATTAAGCTCCACAAGTCAAGGAATGCTTCGCAAGTCTTCTCCTTTAGTTGATTATCAGAGACTGTCAGGATGCTTTGTTCTAAGAAAACATCTGATCTTCTGATTGCGATAACTTTCTGATACTTAATCCAAATTCTCTAAATTCTAGATATGATGTAGATGAATGAATCTAGAAGCTAAGTCTAGCTCCATAAGGTGTGAAATGCAACTGTGGTAGAATGCAGACCAAAATACAAAAATTGCTTCTGACTGAATTGCCTGAACTGAATTGGAAAATGAAAGGAAACAAATTGAACTGCAAATAAACTGAACTGCAAATGTTTTTGGTTGATGCAAGATTACTCTTGAACTAGGGATGCTCCTGCATCATACCTTAGCATCCATTTCATTCTCAACTATTGCTTTGAAGATTTTAAACTTATCAAAATCTTCTAATTTTTCTCTCAAAAAAGTAAACCAAGTCATTCTAGAGTAATCATCAATAAGCAACATGAAGTACATTTCACCTTGTTGACTCTTTGTTCTAGTAGGACCACATAGGTTAGTGTAAATTATCTCAAGAGGCATTGTAGAAGAATACTCCTTGCTCTTGAAATTTATCTTTTTCTGCTTTCCAATTTGGCATTCATTACATAATGTGTTTGCAAGCTTAGTTATCTTAGGCATATCTCTCATCGCATGAATAGAGATGATATTTAACATATTATCAAAGTTGATGTGTCCTATTCTCTTGTTCCATAGCCAACACTCACCAAATTGAGCCAATAAATAGGTTCTTCCATTTATCTCCTTTAGATGATAGATATCTTCATATGTCTTAATACCTTCTACAACAAGTCTTCCGGACCCTACCTTTCTGATTTCACAACCTTTGGCATGAAAAGTAAGATTGTATCCTTTACTGCACATTTGACTGACACTAAGAAGATTGTGCTTAAGCCCTTTGACATAGAGGACATCCTCAATCATGTTCTTCCCATCAATAGTTATAGAACCCTTTCCACAAATTTATGTTGACTCATCACCACCAAACTTAACAACTCCACCATTCCACTTCTTAAGGCTGATAAACTTCTCCATGTCACCAGGCATGTGGTTAGAGAAACCACTGTCAATTACCCAAGTGTTTGTTTCTTCCTTTGCATGAAAGGCAATCCATACAACCATTGATTTTTCATTATCTTGGTCAGCCTACAAGGTATCAGACTTTTCACATTTCCCAATATCACCCTTTTTGTCACCAACATTCAAGGCCATGTTAAGTGTTTCATCATTTGAATCATCATGATCCTCATCTTCTAAAAAGTAGTTGTTCTCCATGGAGTAAAGACCCTTTTTGAACTTCTCTTTCTTGTTACTACCCCTTGATTCTTTGAAAGGACATTTAGAAGCAAAATGACCAATTTTACCACTATTGAAACATTTGAAAGGTAACATACCTTTGTATTTTCCGGTGCCCTTCTTTAATCTTCTCACAAAGTTTTCTTCTATCTCATCAAGATTGTCATCTTGATCAGTTGTTTCATCTTCTGTCTTCTTACTTGCTTTGAATGTTGCTTCCTTCTTTGGAACACCTTTGTCAAATCCGCTCATTTTAGAGGCAGTGAGAGAGCCAAACAATTGATATACTATATAGTGATCCAAATCCTGAGTCTCCTCAATAGAAGATACCTTATGACTATAAGATTTAGTGAGAGATCTCAGCACCTTCTTTACAATCTCATCTTCATTCACTATTCCACCAAGACCTCTGATGCCATTAACTATTTCATCTACTCAGAGCATATAACTGGCAATGTCTTCATCTTCTACCATCCTTAGGGTCTCAAACTTGCTCTTGAAGATTTGCATCTTGGCCTACTTCACTTTACTATCTCCTTCATAAATGTTGCTCAGCTTTACCTAGACATCCTTAGCATATTTGCAACCCATTACTTTCAGAAGTTATGAATCATCTAGCCCACTCATGATAGCACTTTTTTTTTGGCATTGTTATCATACAACTGTAATCTCATCTACATATGTAAGATCACTAGCAGGAGCAATGTAACCATTATTGATTGATTTCCAAACACCAAACCCTAGATAAGATAGATAGTTTTCCATCCTTCGCTTCCAAAAGGAGTAATTTGTTCCATCAAACATAGGTGCCTTATGAGATCCATTATGAGCCATCTTGGACCTTCCTCAAGTAGTTCAACTTCTTCTAAGTAACTTAGCTTTGATACCAATTGTTGAACACACCTGAATATTGAGAAGTGGGGGGTGTGAATCAATATCCAAACAAATCTCAAATCCTCTGGAGTAAATTAAAACTTAAACTTTATAGCATTAACATAAACATTAAAGATCAACACAAAGCACAACAACACATAACACCAGATGTACGTGGAAAACTCCAAAAGGTGAAAAACCATAGTGAGGATTAACTCACAATATATGAAGCTCACTGCTATAAAAATTACAACTTTGTTTTAGGGATACAACCCAAGGAAGCTACTACTCCCTGGTGACTTTGTTTTAGGGCTTCAACCCAAGGAATCTACTACTCCCTAAAAAAGGTTTTAGGGTCACTCCTAAGGAAGCTACAACTCCCTACAGACTTTCTTTTAGGGATACAACCCAAGGAAGAAACTACTCCCTAAACTGAGAATAAATTTAGAAATGATTATAGCATGACAATCCTTCTACTACCTAAAACTGATAATGAAGCTCACTCCTTTGATGATTGCAATTTTGTATCTTCACTCCTCTTTTGATGATTTCTTTTCTTCTTTGACAACTTCTGCACTTTCTTCAACAGTCTTCTCCATAGCTTACTAGCTCACTATTTTCAGCCTTAAAGAAGGTTTGCCTTTGGCTCACTACCTCTGGCAATTAGTTAGGTACACTTTTCACTTCCCTTCTATCATGAAAATGTCTTCAAGATGAATCAGGACATGATCTATCTCTTCTACTCTTTCTCCTTCAGTCACACATCATAATGCATTACTCATCATATTCCACTTCATAATCATACTTCACCTAGATCAACTAGGTTTATAATATATACATGATATTACATTAATTACCTTACAAGTCAGCTAGAGACAACATGAATTTTACAATTTACAAGTCAGCCAGAGATCAAACAAAATGAAACATGTAGAGGACAAGCCTTAACATGAACTACATGCAACACCAGGAAGAGAAACATGTCTTACGAACCCCAACACATGCTTAACTTGGTCCTAAACATCCTTCACAACAACATCATTTAAGGAATAACATCCACATGATTCACGCAATTGAATTAGGTCACCCTTAAGAAAAAAAACATGAAGCTTGTAGCAGATCGGTCATTACAACTTGGTGATACTCATGGATGATTAAACATTACTTGTTCTTATCCTAGATGAGTCAACATGATGCACAGAACATCTCCAAACACTCCTTGAACTCCACACAACCAAAACTTTGTGGCACACTCCTTAGTCAGCCTTAACAATAATAACTCTTCACAAACTGACTTGAAAACTTTGTGCGGTACTAGAAACATGAAATATCTTAATGTGCTTCAAACCTGAGAATCATAGAGACATGTAGAATATCCACATAAACTCATATAACTTATCTATACAATCTCCAACTAGCGCAAGTGTTACACATATGGTTCCTAGGGTTTTCATTTATGTCAACATTGTCACTAAGTTGTCATTGATGTCAACACTATCATGGTGGTGTGATGGTGTTCAAGGTTGGATGTCATGTCCCATCCAACAAGAGAAGGGAGAAGATATAGTTCATATTAATATGGAGAAGCACAAAGATGATCAAATGTATTTCTGATGGCCTAAAGCATGTATGTTCCAAGTTCCATGATGATTGCATTACCAGAAGACTGTTTTGTTGTTGATTATTTAAAGACAGTGTTACTTCTATGAAGATGTTCTATGTAGGACAATGGAATGCTCTTCATTCCTCTGTATTTGTAGATATGGCCATGCAGTTTTGGAATTATGTTTAGGATGCAGTGAAGGTGATAATTCCAAGTTTTCAAATTATTTGTCCTCCCGCTATGAAAGTTATGCATGATAGAGTACCGACATGTGTTATGGCAGAGTATGCTAATGTTGAAAGCCTGTTGGAATGCTTCTTATTCCTCCAAAAATGAATGATTACCCTTGTAGTTTTAAGGACATGTTTATGGATGTGTATTATATGCTTCCTTGCAGCCCGTAGCTCTATTTTTCAAATGACAGCATGTTGCAGTGTGTTCTAGATGACAGATTGTTCCCAGAGTTCATGGTTGAAGATGTGTGGCATAATTCTTTGGTAGGTGGTGGCAAAGGAGCATTTTGATATGTTGTATGAGTCATGTGGACTCATCTAGAAGAGTTCTCATGAAGATATTTCTTGTTTCCAGTACCATACAAGGTTTTCAAGTTGATATGGTCGTTATGCTTCAAGGTTCATGTGTTTTTGGTTAAATTTGTCCTATTTTCAAATGAGCAGATTGTGCGGATGTAATTCCTTGGTGTTTGAAGTTGTGAAGGATATTTTGGACTTGGTTAAGCAAGTGTTGATGTCCACAAGGCATGGATCTTCTACTAGTTTAACATGTGGCTTTACTTAGGACCTATCTTCTACACGTTTCATATTGTGTGTTGTCTGGCAGACTTGTAAATGTATTTTTCATGTTGTACCTGGCTGACAAGCAATGTAATCAATGTAATATCATGTATAAATAGTGAATCAAATTGAGTGAGGTGAAGTGTGATTGCAAGTTTACTAATTAAAAAGGTTCACAAGAAGATAATAGAAGAATGAATGCATTTTTGATGTGCGACTGAAGGAGAAAAAGAAGTTGTTGATGTTGTCTTGATTCATCTTGAAGACATATTTATGATAGTAATCAAGTGTAGAGTTTTCCTAACTAATTAGATCATCAGAAGAAAGTGAGAATAGGTAGAAGTGCAATCATCAAAGGTGTGAGTTTAAATGTCAGTTTTCAGACAGTAGAAGGATTGTCATATTGTAATCTTTTGTAAGTGTGTTCTCAATTCAAGGAATAGTACCTTCCTTAGGAGTGACCCAAAAATAAAGTCTTCAGAGAGTAGTAGCTTCCTTGGGAATGACCCTAAATCAAAGTTTTCAAGGAGTAGTAGCTTCCTTAGGTTGTAGCCCTAAAACAAAGTTGTTATTTGAGCTTCATATATTGTGAGTTAATCCTCACCATGGTTTTTCCCTTCTAGGGTTTTCCATGTATATCCGGTGTTATGTGTTGATGTGCATTGTGTTAATTTTTCATGTTCATGTTAATGTTGTCATGATTAAGTTTTAATCTGCTCCAGATAAGTTGAAGTTGTTAGAATTGAAGATTGCTTAGATATTGATTCAATGATGTAGGAGCATCCCTAATTCAAGAGCAATATTGCATCAACCAAAAACATTTACATTTTAGTTTATTTTCTTTTCATTTTCCAGTTTGGTTCAGTTAATAGCATTTTCAGTATTTTGGTCTGCATTCTACCACAGTTTCATTTTAGACCTTACAGAGTTGGAGTGAGCATCTAGACACATTCATGCACATTATATCCAAAATTTAGATCATTTGGATCAGTTTCCATAAAGATATTACTATTAGAAGATTAACTATTTTCTCAGAGTAGAGCATCCTGATAGTCTCAGATGATCAACTAAAGGAAAAGATATGTGGAGCATTTCACGACTTGTGGAACTAAATGACACATCATTCAAGGAACATTGGATCATGGCTAACCTTCCCTAAGATCCACATGCTATTCCATTCATTTTTGGAGTATTCTCATATGATTAGGTTTGACCTATTCATTTACACTGGTTACATCTCTTTCATTGGAGTTTGTAATCATCCTTGGCCGATGCAGAGGAATCTTGATGCAGGAGCATCCCTGGTTCAAGAGCAATCTTGCATCAACCAAAAACATTTGCATTTTAGTTTGTTTGCAGTTTAGTTTGTTTCCTTTCATTTTCTAGTTCAGTTTAGGTAGTTCAGTCAATAGCAGTTTATGTATTTTGGTCTGCATTATGCCGCAGTTGCATTTCACCTCTTACGGAGTTGGACTTAGCATCTAGATTCATTCATCTACATCATATCTAGAATTTAGAGCATTTGGATTAAGTACCAGAAAGTTATCACTATCAGAAGATCAACTATTTTTCTTAGAATAGAGCATCCTAACAGTCTCTCATAATAAGCTAAAGGAGAAGACTTGCGAAGCATTCCTCGACTTGTGGAGCTTAACGACACATCATTCAATTATCATTTTTTCATGGCCGACCTTCCCTGAGATCCGCACATCATTCCATCCATTTGCGGAGGTGTTTTACATGATTAGGTCTGACCTATCAGTGTACACACATTACAACTCTTCATTGGAGTTTGTGACCCCCTTGGCTACGTGGAGGAATCTTTTACCAGAGATGATATATATTGATGTAATAGATCCCTAGGAAGGCAGAGTGAATCATATAGTGATAGTTGATAGTTTGGATTTTGTGCAAAGGAGCTTCAACGCTATATCTTGTGCATATTTCAATATTCTACATACCTTTTTCACTCATATGCCCAAGTCTATTATGCCATAGTGCTGTCTCAGAACCTACAACAACTATTTTAGTCTCTTCCTATGAACCTGCAACAACTGTTCTTGAACCTATTTATTTTTTCTCTGCAATAGCTAAAGTAGAATGAACAGTATGACCTATACAAAGATATAAGGTGCCTACTTTCACACCTTTTTCTACTATTAAGGCACCTCTTGAAACCTTCTAATATTTATCACTAAAAGTAACTATGCAACCTTCATCAGCTAGCTGCCCTACTAAAATTAAATTCTTATTCAGCCTTGGAACACGCCTTACCTCTTGTCGTAGCTAATGATTCCCATTCTGCAACTTAATCTTGATTCTTCCCTTTCTAACAATCTGATAGGGTCCGTTATCTCCCAAATAAACTAGCCCAAAATCCCCTTGGACATAATCAATAAAATAACTTCTATGGCATGTAGCATGAAATGAGGCCCCTGAATCTAAAACCCATGAATCATTAGCATTATCTAGAGAAAGAATCAAAGCATCATCTTCAGATTTATTACTTACCACATTTGCCTCCTTATTGCCTTCTTGTTTATCTCCTTATTTATTCTTTCGAGACCAGCAATCTTTCTTCAAATGACCTGGTTTCCCATAGTGCTAGCAATCCTTCTGTCATCTAGATTGGGACCTCTTGTCCTTTGATTTTCCTCGTGACTTCCCATGACCTCTAGAACCTTTTCCTCTCTCCTTTGATCTACCTCTTCTTTCTGCATTCAAAACACTACCTTATGTCTAAGCTTTTCCGTCGCATTTCCTTGCTAAGGATAACACCAACAACATAATCAAATTTCAAACTATCTAAACCAGAGACAGAGTTACTTACATCCATTACCAAGCTATTCCATCTTTCTGGAAAAGAACATAAAACCAAGAGAGCCCTCACCTCTTCATCAAATTTAACTTTTACATAAGTTAACTGACTAGTAATCATATTAAACTCTTTTAAATGATCTGTCACAGATCCATCTTCAATCATTTTCAGATTAAACAAACACTTCATGAGAAATACCTTATTTGAGGCTAAGATTTTTTCATACAATTTATCCAAAGCTTTCATCAGTTCATCTGTTGTCTTCGCTTCTGTTATTTTGAATGCCACAGATGGTGCCAGACACAACCAAATGGTTCCCAGTGCCTTTCTATCCAGAAGATTCCAATCCTCATCAGTCATTATTGCTGGTTTCTTGGCTATTCCTTCCAACAACCTCCATAAGTCCTTCTGATAGAGATAATCCTCCATCTGCATCTTCCATAATTGATAGTTCTACCCATTGAATTTATCTACCTTCAATTTACCCTCATCTTTCATTGCTCCCACTCAACCGTGAGACCTTCCTGTAGCTGATAATCAAACACAACCCACTCTAATACCACTTGTTAGGAATTGTATCTAGAAGATATCAATTAAATGCAAATAAAGATTAAACAGAGGAATAAAAATACACAGAAATAATAACAACGAGAGACAAGTTTTAACATGGTTCACCCAAACTTGGGCTACATCCACCAACAAAGAGTCCAATATTATTATCCAGTAAATCAAACCGATTACAACTAGCAATCCTTGCAACTCAATACTGCTGTAAAATGCTACAATACATCAATAGAAACCCTAGCCCTTAGTTTCTTTTAACAAGCCTTATGTCGGTTACAAAAATAGGGTTTTTTAAATCGGTCAATAGAAAAAATAACTCCCGTCTTGGGGGTGCTGCCCCTTGACCCCATTAAAGAATCTGGGGGGAAACCGCAATGATAAAAGTGGGGTAAATTTAACCTCCGAGTCTGATTGGGCTCCATATAACAACAATCTCCCACTTGGAGACTGATTAGACTCCACACCATATCATCTCCCACTTGGAGACTAATCATAAGACCGCTGACCCTATAGCTCCCACTAGAAATGAGCACCCTGGACTCTGTTGTTCTAATTTTTTTTGTTTTCAGTCTTGAAGATGAATTGAAGCTGAAGAGGATCTCAGATTCTCCCTTGTCACTACCTTCATAAACATATCTGCTGGATTTTCATCTGTATGGATCTTTTCCAACCGTAACTGTTCATCATCTAACACCGACTGAATGAAGTGATGCCTTAGTTGTATGTGTTTGGTCTTTGAATGCAAGGCAGAATTATTTGCAAGATGTATGGCACTCTAACTTTCTATAAACAAATAACTATTAGCCTATTTTTTTCCCAATTCTTCCATGAAAGATTGTAGCCATATCATCTCGTTGCTTGCCCATGTTGTAGCTACATACTCTACCTCTGTGGTAGATAAAGCAACCACCTTTTGCAACTTGGAGATCCAACTCATTGTTGTCCCACCTACAATAAAGACATAACTTGTAGTATTCCACCTGGTATCAATATCCCCTACCAAATCTGAGTCCACATAGCCTGCTAAATCAATATTAGAGCCCCCAAAACATAAGTTTTTATTGGATGTACCTCTCAAATATCTAAGAATTCATTTTACCACATTCCAATGCTCCAATCCGGGATGACTCATATACATGCTTACAACTCCTACAACATGTGCAATATCTAGTCTCATGCATACCATGGCATACATTAAACTTCGTATAGCTAAAGCATATGGTACCTTGGATATTTTTTCTTCCTCCTCTTGTGTCTTAGGACACATCTCCTTAGTCAATTTCAAATGACTAGGCAAAGGTGTGCTGACAACTTTTGCATTCTCCATATGGAATCTCTGCAACACCTTTTCAACATAATCAACTTGAGATAGAGTCAATTTTCTATTCTTCCTATCTCTGTAAATTTTCATACCAAGGATTTGTTTTGCTGCCCCCAAATCTTTCCTAGCAAATGATTGTGCTAATTGTTGTTTTAACTCTCTTATGTAATCCATGTTAGACCTTACTACAAGCATGTCATTAACATATAAACATAAAATAATGTAGCTATCATTATCCAACCTCTTAAAATAAACACAATGGTCAGAATTACAACGGCTATAGCCTTGCTCAGCCATAAAAATATCAAATTTCAAATACCATTGCCGAGGTGCTTGTTTCAAGCCATACAAACTCTTCTTCAATCTTCACACAAGTTTCTCCTTACCATTGACCTCAAATCCTTGGGGCTGTTCCATATATATCTCCTCCTCCAAATCACCATGGAGAAAGGTAGTTTTCACATCTAGCTATTCCAAATGCAAATCTTCAGTAGCCACAATACTTAAAACAGTATGAATAGAAGTCATCTTAACAACCGAAGAAAAATCTCATCAAAATCAATACCTTTTTTCTGTGTAAATCCTTTTACAGCTAACCTGGATTTAAATCTTTTCTTACCTCCATCTTCCTCTTTCAGCCTATAAACCCATTTGTTTGGTAAAGCCTTTTTACCTATAGGTAACTTACATAATTCCCAAATATGATTTTTCAGCAAGGAGTCCATTTCTTCTTTCATTGCAAGCTCCCACTAAACCTTTGTATCCACCTGCATAGCTTCTTCATACCCTTCCAGTTCACCAACATCTATAAAAAAATAGAATACAAAGAGGGAGAAAACCTTTAAGGAGGTCTACTTAGCCTTGTTGACCATCTAACATTCACTAGATTTTGTGGTATTTCTTGTTGTTGTTGCGGAGCATGAGGAACCACTAGAACATCACTATCTAGAGTATCATCCAGCACCACATAATCGTTTTCTTTCTTCTCATGCTACTGCAACTGATCTTTGTACAACACCTTCTCATTGAATACAACATCCACGCTTCTCACAATTTTCTGATTTTCAAAATCCCAAAGCCTATAATCAAGTTCATCAATGTCATATCCAACGAAGATACACCTTTTTGATTTTGCATCTAGCTTGGTTCTATTTTTAGAATCTATATGTCCAAATGCTTCACATCTAAAGGTTTTGAGAAAAGAATAACTCACCTTCTTACCTGTACATGCTTCCTTTGGAATACCATAGCCCAAAGGAACTAAAGGACCTCTATTAATTAAATATACAGTGGTGTTGACAGCCTCTACCCACATGTTTAAAGGCATCCCAACATGCAATCTCATGCTCCTTGTATGCTCCATTTTGTCCTATTCATGTGCTCAGCCACTTAATTTTCCTGTGGAGTCCCTGGAACCATTTTCTACCTACAAATTCCATTAAAGGAACAATAATCCTCAAGTTCTTTGTTGCAATACTCACCACCATTATCAGATCTGAGACATTTTAATCTTTTACCTGTCTCATTCTCAACCAAGCTTCTCCATTTCTTAAATGTTTCAAATACATCAGATTTTTGCCTAAGGAAATAAATCCAAACCTTCCTAGTTGTATCATCTATAAATTTAACATAATACCGAGAGCCACCAAGAGAAGATACCTGAGCTGGTCCCCATACATCTGTATGCACAAGCTCCAACTTTTCATCTTTCTTTTGCTTCCCATCCTTGAGAAAACTAACTCTCTTTTGTTTTCAATACACACAACTTTCACAGAAATCCATATTAATACATTTCAGACCTGGTAAAACTTTCTTAGAATGAAGTACCTCCATACCTTTTTCACTCATATGCCCAAGTCTATTATGCCACAGTGTTGTCTCAAAACCTGCAAGAACTATTTCAGTCTCTTCCTGCAAACCTGCAACAATTGTTCCTGAACCTATTTATTTTTTCTTTGCAACAACTAAAGTAGAAGGAACAATATGAACTGTACAAAGATATAAGGTGCCCACTTTCACACCTTTTGCTACTATTAAGGTACCTCTTGAAACCTTTCAATTTTTATCACTAAAGGTAACTATGCAACCTTCATCAGCTAGCTACCCTACTAAAATTAAATTCATACTTAGCCTTGGAATGTGCCTTACCTCTTGTAGTAGCCAATGATTCCCATTTTGCAACTTAATCTTGATTCTTCCATTTCCAACAATCTGATAGGGTTCGTTATCTCCCAAATAAACTAGCCCAAAATCCCCTTAGACATAATCAAGAAAATAACTTCTATGGGGTGTAGCATGAAATGAGGCCCCTGAATCTAAAACCCATGAATCATCAGCATTATCTAGGGAAAGAATCAAAGCATCATCTTCAGATTTATTACTTACCACATTTGCATCCTTATTGCCTTCTGGTTTATCTCCTTTATTCTTTCGAGACCAACAATCTTTCTTTAGATGACCTGGTTTCCCACAGTACCAGTGATCCTTCTATCCTCTGGATTGGGACCTCTTGTCCTTTGATTTTCCTCGTGACTTCCCATGACCTCCAGAACCTTTTTCTCTCTCCTTTAATATGCCCCTACTTTCTGCATTCAAAACACTACCCAATGTGGACCCTCCTGAGCTTTTTCATCACATTTCCTCGCTAAGGATAACACCAACAACATCATCAAATTTCAAAGTATTTGAACCAGCGACAGAGTTACTTATAGCCATAACCAAGCTATTCTAGCTTTTTGGAAAATAACATAAAACCAAGAGATCCCTCACCTCTTCATCAAATTTCACTTTTACAGAAGTTAACTGACTGGTAATCATATTAAACTCATTTAAATGATTTGTCACAGATCCACCTTCAATCATTTTTAGATTAAACAAATGCTTCATGAAAAATACCTTATTTGAGGCTGAGGTTTTTTCATACAATTTAGCCAAAGCTTTCATTAGTTCATCTGTTGTCTTCGCTTCTGTTATATTGAATGCCATAGATGGTGCCAGACACAACTGAATGGTTCCCAGTGTCTTTCTGTCCAGAAGATTCTAATCCTCATCAGTCATTGTTGCTAGTTTCTTAGCTATTCCTTCCAATGGCCTCCATAAATCCTTCTGATAGAGATAATCCTCCGTCTACATCTTCCATAACTAATAGTTCTACCCATTGAATTTATCTACCTTTAATTTACCCTCATCTATCATTTCTCCCACTCAACCATGAGACTCCCACTCAACAATGAGACCTTCCTACATGGTGTAGGAGCACCTAATCCATAGTGGCCTCCATGAGGCATTCAACTGTTTGATGTACATTTTGTTGTTTCCAATAAGGTCCTATAAGACCAATCATGTAATAAGGTTTGTTTGACCAATGCATGTCATTGTAGTTTGTATCTAGGTTCATTTTGTAAGTCCCAAGGACACTTTTCGATCTGTAATCACAAAGGTTGTTAAGCAGTTAGGAGGTTGTTAGACGCTTGTCTCCCAGCCACTTGGATTGGTCTCCCAGTTGCTTGGAGTCGAGTTGGTACTACTGAGGGTGAGTAGATAAATGCCCAAGATCATCAAATGTAATCATTAGTAGTTGAGATTAGAAAGATCTGAGAGAATGCGAATTGCAATTGTGAAACAGAGCATCTGTATGTATATTTCTGGAAAGCATAATAAACAAGTTTTGTGTTGTGTATCTTTCTATCATTCAGTTCCTTTAGTTTCCCTCTGTGCAATCAATTTGCTATTTTGTGGCCAAGGTGGATTCTTAATCCATTCCACCAGTTAGATTTCTTTGAAATCGATGGAATGGTTGTACAGATTCTGTTGTTTTCGTTTTGTTTGTTTGTGTTTGTAGGATCGCGTGCAATATGCTCTGATAGATCCTAGCATCCTCATGTGCCAGGTTGGCGAAGTCTAAGATCTATGTGGTTGTCAGAGAAAAGGACCTGTGTAGCTGCAAGGTTTGCAGAGATTCATATCGGTGCAAGATTCACGTTGTTTCACTAAGTATGCATTTTGTGTGTATATAGAAAATGCATGTCGGATATACATTCCGTGTGTATAACTCAAAGGCTTATTGAGTGTGTATGTCACAAAAGTATCTTCTGAATGGTTAAGTCCTACATCGGTGTGACAAAAGGTGTCGGAGTGAGAAAGTGGAAAGCTTCTGATATGGGAAGTCTGACCGATAATGTATCGGCATACGAAGGAAGTCAACATTCGGTCCCACCGAATGCATATTTGAAATGCATGTAGCAAATGTACATTGCAAATGTACATCAGGTTAGATACAAGGAAAGTCAACAGTCAAATTCACTGAGTGCATGTTCTAAATGCAAGTTCTAAATGTATGTGGAGAATGCATCTTCCGAATGTATATTGAAAATATACATTGCGCATGTACATTGTGTTAAGATACAAAGAGGTGACTGGTAGCGACGGTGGAGAAGACCGGCGATTGCAAGTCAACTAAAGTATATGCAAGTTGTTCCATCAGTGTATCGGGAGCACATGCAAAGTGCTCACTGAAAAGAAAGGTCACACCAAATGTATATTGTGATTGTATATCGCAAATGTATATCCTAAATGTACATTGAAGAATGTATCTCTCGGAAGATACAAAGTTGAAGACATACATCGGGGAGAGTTGAACGTCAGAAAGATAAAGGGTAAGGTGGCTGATGGGGAATTTTTGGCTGATGAAGAGAAGATCCATCGGTGCATCAGCAAGAAAGACTTTGGCTTGATCGATGCAAGGAGTCTTGCCAAAGGCAAAGCTTGGTATTAAGTTCATCAGGAAGAGATATAAATCGGTGGAAGGGTTTTGAGTTATGCCAACAAAATAAGTCACAGCGATAGTGGTGTCGGAGACACATTGGTATGAGGAAGGACTTCGGTGTGAAAGGTATTTGGTTGATCGATGGCATATGGTCTTGCTGATAAGAGTAAATCGCCAAGACATGGACCACCCTCTTGCCGATCAGTTTGTATGACAGAGTTTTGGCTCCTCATCACTAAAGATGATAATCGAACATAACCCGCTCTGATACCACTTGTTAGGAATTGCATGCAGAAGATATCAATTAAATGCAAATAAAGATTAAACAGAGGAATGAAAATACACAGAAATAATAATAGCAAGAGACAAGTTTTAACGTGGTTCACCCAAACCTAGGCTACATCCACCAACAAAGAGTCTAATATTATTATCGAGTAAATCAAACCGATTACAACCAGCAATCCTTGCAACTCAATACTACTGCAAAATGCTACAATACATCAACATAAACCCTAACCCTTAGCCGCTTTTATCAAGCCTTATGTCAATTACAAAAATAGGGTTTTTATGTCATCCAATAGAAAAAAATAACTCTCATCTTGGGGGCGCTGCCCCTTAACCCTTGCAAGGGGCACTGCCCCTTGACCCCGTTAAAGAATTTAGGGGGAAACTATGCTGATAAAAGTGGGGTAAATTTAACCTCCAAGTCTGATTAAGCTCCATATAACAACACATAGAGTATTTGAATGTAATCAAGGGAGTACAAGAAAGAAGATAGAGAACAGTGGAAGAGCATCCTATGTGGAAGAAGAATCTGTTGGATCACCTAGTTCAGTTGGTAAACTTGAGAAGGGAGAATCACTAGTCATGAGGAGAGCACTATTTCAAGCAGAGACAAATGTGGAACCACTGTAGAGGAAAAGTTTGTTCAGAACCAGATGCGAATCAGGAGGTAAATGTTGTAAAGTTGTAATTGATAATGGTAGTTCAGATAATTTAGGTTTATAAGAGATGGTGACTAAGTTGAAGTTGGAAAGATTGAAACACCCTAAACCATATCAGATAGCATGGATTTAGGATGATCATAAGGTATTGGTGAGTGAACAATGTTTGGTGAAATTTCATATTAGATCTTATCATGATGAAGTATTACGTGATATTATGCCTATGTATATATGTCATATTTGTTGGCAGTGAGCCAGCATCTCTCGCAGGATTCATGACATGGCTTAACTACCTCCCCTGGATTCATTAACTCTAAAAAGGTCAACCTTTTGGTGTAATGGCAATCATGTTTCCAACAATTGGTATCAGAGCCAAAGATTCCAAGTTCGAATCTCCCCCGTAAGTGACGCTGGGGGGATTGTTGGTAGTGAGCCAGCATCTCTCACAGGATTTGTGACATGGCTTAACCGCCTCCCATGGATTCATTAATTCTGGCGGTTGTATTGGGCATTAAAAGGTTGACCTTTTGGTGCAACGACAATCGTGTTTCCAACAATATTTTGTTGGGTAGACCATGGCAGTATGATAGGAAAGCCAAACATGATGGGAGAAAGAATACATATACTAGAACATCAAATGGAAAGATAATTACTTTGATTCCTTTGGAAGATGATCCTAACAATGAAGTATGTGGGAATGCTAGAATTTTTTTGGTAGATAGAATAAAATTTCTGGATGGTTTGAGACATGAGAATATGTGTTATGCTTTGATCACTAAGAAGCCTAAAAACCTGAAGACAGAGACTAAAGAATCACAACTGAAGGAGATAATTAAGTTGCTGATAGAATATGAAGACATCATATTAGATAATGTACCTAAAGGATTTCCACCAATCAGGAGTATTAGTCATCACATGGATCTTATACCTGGAGCTAGTTTGCCTAATAAAGTAGCACACAGAATGACACTGATAGAGAATGAAGAATTAAATAAACAGATACATGAGTTGTTGAGGAAAGGTTTGATCAGAGAAAGATTGAGCCCTTGTGCAATACATGCAGTGTTAGCACCAAAGAAGGATGGAGAATGGAGAATATGTATAGACTCTAGAGCAATCAACAAGATCACAAGTAAGTATAGATTTCCTTTACCTAGGATGGATGATATTATGGATTGTTTGAGTGGAGCAAAATATTTTACAAAAGTAGACTTGAAGACTAGGTATCATCAGATCAGAATCAGAGAAGGAGATGAATGGAAAAATACTTTTAAGACAAATGAAGGATTGTATGAGTGGTTAGTGATGCCTTTTGGATTAACAAATACATTGAGCACTTTCATAAGATTGATGAATGAAATTTTGAAGAAATTCTTGGGTAAGTTTGTTATTGTATATTTGGATTATATTTTGACTTTTAGTTAGACAAAAGAAGAAAATTTATGGCATCTGAGACAAGTATTGCAGCGGTTGAGAGAAGAGAAATTGTTGATAAACATAAAGAAGTATAGTTTCATGAAGGAAGAATTGGTATATTTGGGATTTGTGATTTATACAGAAAGATTGAAGATGGACCTTGAGAAAGTAAGGGCAATTATTGAGTGGCTTACACCTGAGAGCATTGGAGAAGTCAGATCATTTCATGGATTAGCTAGTTTCTACCAAAAGTTCATCAGTTTAGTATGAAACCCTATGACAGAGATAATGAGAGGTGACAAAAAAGACTTTAAGTGGACATCAGGAGCATATAAAAGTTTTGAATTGTTGAAGCAAAAAGTGACAGAGCAACCTATGTTGGAATTACCAGATTTCAATAAAGTATTTCATGTAGATTGTGATGCAAGTGGGAATACAATAGGAGCAGTGTTAAGTCAAGAAGGTAGACCTGTAGCATATTTCAGTGAGAAGTTGAATGATGCAAGGAGAAGATATTCAGTTTATGATCAAGAGTTCTATGCCATAATTCAAGTCTTGAAGAAGTGGAGACATTACTTGTTGCCTAAGGAGTTTGTATTGTATACAGATCATCAAACCTTGCAATATCTAAACAGTCAAGGAAAGTTGAATCAGAGACATATGAGATGGGTAGAGTTCATGCAGAGTTAAACTTTTGTATTGAAGCATAGGAGTGGAAAATCAAACAAAGTTTTAGATGCATTGAGTAGGAGAAGGAACTTGCTGACAAAGATGAGAGTTGAAGTGTTAGGATTTGAAGAATTGAAGAACATGTATGAGGAAGATCTTGGTTTTGTAGAACCTTGGAAAGCATGTAAGGAACCTGTTGTGACAAATAGAAGTAAGTGGTTGGATTATTTCATTTAGGAAGATTTGTTGTTCAAAGAAACTAATTATGTATACCTAGGAGTTCAATGAGAGACAATTTGATCAAGGAGAAACACAGTGGTGGATTGGTAGGACATTTTGGAATTGATAAGATAGTGGCTTTGGTAAGTGAAAATTACTTTTGGCCTTAGATACATAAGGATGTTAGGAAATTTGTGCAGAGTTGCAGAGTATGTCAAGTTACAAAAGGAAGTAGTCATAATACTAGATTGTGCAAATCTGTGATAGTACCAGAAAGACCTTGGGAAGACATAAGCATGGATTTCATAATGGGTTTGCTGAAGACACAGAGCGGACATGATTCAATATTTGTAGTGCTGGACAAATTTTCAAAGTGACACATTTCATACCTTGCAGGAAGACAACTGATGCAGTTCATGTAGCTGACCTATTTTTCAAAGAGATTGTGAGATTGCATGGATTGCTTAAGAGCATAATTTCAAACAGAGATACAAGATTTCTTGGATACTTTTGGAAGACACTTTGGGAGAAGATGAAGACATACTTGAAGTTTAGTTCAGCATTTCATCCACATACTGATGGACAAACAAAGGTAGTAAATAGGAGTTTGGGAAACTTGTTGAGATGTTTGGTTGGAGAAAAGTAATGGTATATCTAAGAAAAGAGAGATTTCCAATTGGGACATATAACAAGTTGAAGATGAAGAAGTTTGGACCATGTAGGATACTCAGAAAGTTTGATTCAGGAAATGCATATGAAGTGGAGTTACCAGAGACATTCGGTATATCACCTATTTTCAACATTGCAGACCTATATTAGTATCATGAAGTAGATTTTAGTGACAACATTGAAGAAGAGTTGAAGAAGTAATTACCACAACAAGCACTGGAGCAGATTGAGGACATCTTCGACAATAGAGTTGGATGCAACACTAGAGGAAGACAATATAAAGAATATCTTGTGAAGTGGAAAGGCAAACTAGAAGAAGACTCATCTTGGATTTCTTAGGCTGAGGTGGACCATCTTGGTTTTCCTCTAGCCCCAACAAAGTGAGGGACTCACTTTTTCAACAACCCCAGATGTCTGATGCAAAAGCATCCCTAGTTCAAGAGCAATCTTGCATCAACCAAAAACATTTACATTTCAGTTTGTTTTCTTTTCATTTTCCAATTCAATCCAATCGGTAACAGTTTTAGTACATTGGTCCACATTCTACCACAATTTCATTTCAGATGTTACGGAGTTGGACTTAGCATCTAGACACATTCATGCACATCATATCCAAAATTCAGATCATTTAGATCAGTTTCTAGAAAGATATCACTATCAAAAGATCAATTGTTTTCTCAGAGCAGAGCATCCTAACAGTCTTAGACAATCAGCTAAAGGAGAAGACCTATAGAGCATTTCACAACTTGCAGAGCTAAATGACACATCATTCAAAGAACTTTGGATCATGGTCAACCTTCCCTAAGATCCGCACTCTATTCCATTCATTTGTGGAGGATTCCCATATGATTAGGTTTGACCTATCTGTGTACACATGTTACATCTCTTTCATTGGAGTTTATAATCATCCTTGGCTGATGCGGAGAAATTTTGTGATCTGGAGATGATATATATTCATGTAATAGATGCCTAGGAAGTTAGTTAGTGATAATTCATAGTTTGATAGTTTGAATTCTTTGCAAAGGCGCTTCAAATATATATCTTGTGCATATATTGTAACTGAGGAATCAGGACTATGAGCCCTAATTGTAAGCCCGCATGTTGCTAGCATGTTTGTATTTTGAATCTTGGATTTACTGAATGACTGAATCTGTGTCTGCATTCTACAATTGAATTGTTTCCGTTGTGCTTACTCTTGTTGCATGGTTTGGATTGTTCACTTTGTGGACCCTCCTAACCATGACTACACCATTCACCCCCCCCTCTCAATAGCTTGGTGTGTTCAACAATTGGTATCAGAGCCAAGTTCCTCTGATGGAAGCTTAACCACTTAAGGAAGGTTGGGGATGGCACAAAATGGATCCATCAAGACACCTAGGTTTGATGGAACAAATTATGCTTTTTGGAAGATAAGGATGGAAGTTTATATTAATTCTCTAGGGTCTGGTGTTTGGGACTCTATCAAGTCTGGTTACACTATTCTTGCTATTGTTCATACAAATGCAGATGAAGTTAAGAAGTATGATAACAATGTCAAGGCAAAGTTTGGTATCATCAGTGAGTGGATTAGTTGATTCAGAACTTTCAAAGGTAATGAGTTGCAGTTCTGCTCAAGAAGTTTGGGATAAAATTAAAACCATTTATGATGGAGATAAGAAAGTAAAGCAAGCCGATGTAGATCTTCAAGAGCAAATTTGAGAACTTGAAAATGTCAGAGGATGAAGACATTGTTGGATATATGCTATGAGTGAATGAAGTGGTCAATGGCATCACAGGTCTTTGTGGAGAAGTGAAAGAAGATGAGGTTGTGAAAAAGGTTATGAGATATCTTCCCAAATCTTACAGTCATAAGGTATCTTCCATTGAGGAAAATGCAAACTTGGATACATACACTGTGGACAAAGTATTTGGTTCCCTTACTGCCTTTGAGATGAGAGAATTTGGCAATGATGCTCCAAAGAAAGAAACTGCTTTCAAAGCCAATGTAAAGACAAAGGAAGAAGTTGTTGATGAAGACAAAAGCTCTGGTGAAGTTGAAACAAATCTTGTGAGAAGACTAAAGAAAGACACTGACAAATACAAAGGTAAGTTACCCTTTAAATGCTTCAATTGTTGAACGGTTGGTCATTTTGCTTCTAAATGTCCTTTCAAAGAATCAAGGTGTAGTAATAGAAGAGACAAGCTCAAGAGAAGTCTGTATTCCATAGAGAGAAATTATTCTTCAGAAGATGAGGATCATGATGAATCATGGCCTTGAGTGTTGGTGACAAAATGGATGATGTTGGAAAATGTGAAAAGACTGATGCCTTCCAAACATAACAAAACAATGAAATATCAATGGTTGTATGGACTGCATTTCATGCAAGAGAAGAATCCAAGGCTTGGGTATTTGATAGTGGATGCTCAAATCATATGACTGGTGACAAGGAGAAGTTTATCAGCCTTGAAAATTGGGATGTTAGTGCTGTCAAGTTTGGTGGTGATGAGTTAGCATAGATTTGTGGAAAAGGTGCTATAACTATTAATGGAAAGAACATGACTGAGGATGTCCTCTATGTCAAAGATCTAAAACATAATCTTCTTAGTGTCAGTCAGATGTGTAGCAAGGGGTATAATCTCACTTTTCATGTCAAGGGTTGTGAGATTAGGAAGGCAGGATCTGAAAAACTAGTTGCAGAAGGTATCAAGACATATGGTGACATCTATCATTTGAAGGAGGTAAATGGAAGAACATGTTTGTTGGCTCAATCTAGTGAGTGTTGGTTGTGGCACAAGAGAATGGGACACAATAATATTGACAATATGGTAAAGATCAGTTCCACTCATGTAGTGAGAGATATGCCTAAGATAATCAAGCCTACAAATGCAGTATGCAGGGAATGTCAAATGGGAAAGCAAACAAAGACAAACTTCAAAAGAAAGGAGTATTCTTCTTCAAATCCATTGGAGCTAATTCACACTGATCTATGTGGCCTTACAAGAGTAAAGAGTCAACAAGGTGAGAGGCATTTCATGTTGCTCATTGATGATTATTCTAGAATGACTTGGGTTACTTTCTTGAGAGAAAAATTAGAAGCCCTTGATAAATTTAAAGTGTTCAAAGCTATGGTTGAGAATGAAGTAGATGCCAAGATCAAATGTTTGAGGTCTAATAGAGGAGGTGAGTTTACTTCAAATGAATTTGAAATTTTTTGTAAAGATAATAGTATTAGTAGACATCTGTTAGCTCCTAGGACCCCTCAACAAAATG
Organism: Cunninghamia lanceolata; assembly: GCA_027924645.1. Taxonomy (NCBI): domain Eukaryota; kingdom Viridiplantae; phylum Streptophyta; class Pinopsida; order Cupressales; family Cupressaceae; genus Cunninghamia; species Cunninghamia lanceolata. Next base: position 6,876,059 of record BSBN01001344.1, on the reverse strand, counting down.
GGGTAGTGGAAAGAAAGAATAGGACTATGCAAGAAATGTCTAGGGCAATGTTGAAAGATGTAGATTTGCCTAATATGTACTAGAAGGATGCACTTCATACTGCTATCTATCTAATTAACATAGTGCAACTAAGGGTCAACAACACTAAGACCCATTATGAGCTATGGTATGGAAGACCTCCCACAGTCAAATATTTTAGGATCTTTGGTAGCAAATGTTATATCAGAAGGGATGAAGAAGACCTAGGAAAGTTTGATTCAAGAAGTGATGAAGGAATCTTTCGTGGCTACTCAACCAGAAGCAAGGCTTATAGATGCTACAACAAGAGGTTGGGAAAGATAATTGAAAACATAAATATCAAAGTAGATAAATACCTGTATCAGATCTCACATGAATCAAAGGACTCCAAATCTGATATCTTTCCATGCATTATAGATAAAGAAGAAGTGAAAGAAGAAAAGGAATAAGAACCAGAGTAGATGCCTAAGATTCCAGCAAAGTATGTTCAAAAGAACAACTCAGTAAATCATATCATTGGAGATGAGGATGAAGGCGTGCAAACAAGGAGAAGGCTTTCTGATACACATGAGCAAGTAAACTTGTGTTTGTTATCAAAAGTGGAACCCAAAAATTTTGCTAATTCCAACAAGGATGATGGATGGATAAAAGCCATGGAAGAAGAATTGGATAAGATTGAGAAGAATTAGACATGGGAATTGGTTCCTAGACTAGCAAATAAGAATGTTATAGGAACAAAATGGGTGTTCTGGAACAAACTAAATGAAGAAGGTGAAGTTGTAAGGAACAAGGCAAGACTAGTATGCAAAGAATACACACAAGTTGAAGGTATTGATTTTGAGGAGACTTTTGCTCCAATAGAAAGGATGGAAGCAATCAGAATGTTCCTTGCTCTTGTTTCTCATAAGAACTTCAAGGTATATTAGATGGATGTTAAGTCAAATCTAAATGGTGATCTAGAGGAAGAGGTTTATATTGAACAACTAGATGGTTTCTACATATCAAAAGATCTAGACATGGTGTGTAGACTCAAGAAGGCTATGTATGGTCTTAAGAAAGCACTTAGAGCTTAGACAAGTACTTACTTCAGCATGGCTTCAAGAAAGGCACTACAGATAGCAATCTTTACATCAAGGAAGAAGGAAACATGATATTGATAGTTGTAGTATACGTTGATGACATCATCTTTGGTGGAGATGATGATATGTGTAAGAGGTTTGCAGAGGAGATGCAAAAAGAGTTTGAGATGTTTATGATTGGTGAAGTGTATTTCTTCCTTGGTCTTCAAATTACTCAGCTAGATGGTGGTATCTTTATTTCTCAATCTAAGTATCTCAAAGAGTTGATGAAGAAGTTTGGTATGATGGATTCAAAACTAGTGAGTACTCCCATGGTCACTGGATGTCACTTGAGCAAAGATGATGAGTCTCTAGAGGTGGATCAAACTGTCTATAGATCTATGATTGGGGAAATATTGTACTTGATTGCTTCTAGACCTAATATTATGCATGCAGAATGTGTGGTTGCCAGATATCAAGCCAACCCCAAGAAAACACATGAGAAGGTAGTAAAAAGGATATTTAGATACTTGAAAGGAACTTCAGACTATGGCCTATGGTATCCAAGAGGTAATGACTTTGCTTTGAGTGCTTACACTGATGCTGACTGGGTTGGTTTTGTTGATGATAGAAGAAGTACAAGTGGTGATGATTTCTTTTTAGGAAGTATATTGGTTTCATGGTAGAGCAAGAAGCAAGATTTCGTGTCTTTATCTACTATAGAGGTAGTGTACATTGCAACAACATCCTACTGTACACAAGTGTTGTGGATGAAGCAAAACTTGAAGGATATCAAGGTATTGTATAATGAGCCTATTCCTATCTTGTGAGACAATACAAGTGCTATCAATATTTCCAAGAATATAGCAATCAGGTATCACTTTTTGAGAGAGAAGGTTGTACATAAGGAAGTGAAGTTGGAATATGCTCCAACAAAGGATCAGATAGCAAACATTTTCATAAATGCTCTTGCAAAGGATACTTTTGAGGATCTCCGACAGAGGTTAGGGGTAATTGCCCCTCCTTCTTTCTAGATGCATAGTGGTGCATCTGTCCAAGGGGAGTTCATGCTATATCTTGTTCCTAGACTGATGGTGGCTACCTCTCAGGGGGAGCAAGTAGTGGTTGCTAATGTTAGGGGGATTTTGTTTGCTGCAAAAAGAATTCATTCCCTAAGAAAGAATGTGCAGGTATGTAGTCTCTGATTGAGGTAGTGGTTTCCCTTTGTCCTTGATGTCAAAGGGGGAGAGAAGCATAGATGTGTTGCCATCAATGTCAAAGGGGGAGATTGTTACACATATGGTTTCTAGAGTTGTCACTGATGTCAACACTGTCACTAGGTTGTCATTGATTTCAGTACTATCATGGTGATGTGATGGTGTTCATGGTTGGATGTCATGTCCCATCCAACAAGAGAAGAAGATACAATTCATGGTTGGATGTCATGTCCCATCCAACAAGAGAAGGGAGAAGATATAGTTCATATTAATATGATAATTAGAAGAACAAAGATGATCAAATGTATTTCTGATGGCCTAAAGCATGTATGTTCCCAATTCCATGATGATTGCATTACCAGAAGAGTGTTTTTCTATTAATTGTTTAAAGACAGTGTTACTTCTATGAAGATGTTCTATGTAGGACAATGGAATGCTTTGCATTCCTCTGCATTTATAGATATAGCCATGCGGTTTTGGAACTGTGTTTAGGATACAATAAAGGTCATAATTCAAAGTTTTCAGATCATTTGTCCTTTCATTGTGAAAGTTATGCATGATAGAGTACCGGCATGTGTTCTGGCAGAGTATGCTAGTGTTGAAGGCCTGTTGGAATGCTCTGCATTCCTCCAAAAATGAATGATTGCCCTTGTGGTTTTAAGGACATGTTTATGGATGTGTATTAGATGCTTCCTTGCAGTTTCAAGGTTCTTGGTGGTCCACAGCTCAGTTTTTCAAATGACAACATGTTGCAGTGTGTTCTGGATGACAAACTGTTCCCAGAGTTCATGGTTGAAGATGTGCGGCACAATTCTTTGATGTGCAGTGGCAAAGGAGCATATGGAGATGTTGTGTGAGTCATGTGAACTCATCTAGAAGATTTTTCATGAAGATCTTTCTTGTTTCCAGTATTGCACAAGGTTTTCAAGTTGATGTGGTCGTTATGCTTCAAGGTTCATGTGTTTTTGGTTAAAGTTGTCCTATTTTTAAATGAGTGGAGTGTGTGGATGTAATTCCTTGGTGTTTGAAGCTTTGAAGGATGTTTTCAACCTAGTTAAGCAAGTGTCAACATCTGCAAGGCATGGATCTTCTGTTGGTGTAACGTGTGGCTTCACTTAGGACCTATCTTCGACATGTTTCATATTTTGTGTTGTCTGGCCGACTTGTAAATGTATTTTTCATGTTGCATATGGATGACAAGCAATGTAATCAATGTAATATCATGTATAAATAGTGAATCAAATTGAGTCAGGTGAAGTGTGATTGCAAGTTATTTTAAAAGGTTCGCAAGTAGATAAAAGTAGAATGAATGCATTTTTGATGTACAACTGAAGGAGAAAGAGCAGAAGTTGTTGATGCTATCATGATTCATCTTGAAGACATATTTGTGACAGTAATCAAGTGTAGAGTGTGCCTAACTGATCAGATCATCAGAAGAAAGTGAGAAGAGGCAGAAGTGCAATCATCAAAGGTGTGAGTTTCAATGTTAGTTTTTAGACAGTAGAAGGATTGTCATGTTGTAATCTTTTGTAAGTGTGTTCTCAATTCAGGGAGTAGTAGCTTCCTTGGGAGTGACCCTAAAACAAAGTCTTCAGGTAGTAGCAACTTCCTTGGGAGTGACCCTAAATTAAATTTTTCAAGGAGTAGTAGCTTCGTTGGGTTGTATCCCTAAAACAAATTTGTTATTTGAGCTTCATATATTGTGAGTTAATCCTCACCGTCATTTTTCCCTTCTAGTATTTTCCATGTATATCTAGTGTTATGTGTTGATGTGCATTGTATTAATCTTTCATGTTCATGTTAATCTTGTAATGATTAAGTTTTAATCTACTTTAGATAAGTTGAAGTTGTTAGAATTGAAGATTGGTTAGATACTGATTCACCCCCCTCTTAGTATCTTGTGTTCAACAGCAAGTACTTAAACATATGTCCTAATAACAATTAGGCATCTGGAACGATCTGTAGTACACTATCATTTGAAAATTGAACTTGTAGACCACCAAATCACTTGATACTGCAAAGTAGCATGCATTGAACATCTTTGATCATGTTCACAAAACCACATGAGAAAATCTTCCCATCTAGAGGAATGTAGAGCATTCCAACAAGCCTTCATCATCACTTTACTCTTTCAAAGTCATAGACTGGAACTCTATCACTTATAACTTTTATTGTTGAAGGTATAATGACTTGAATTCTTGCATATAACACCTTCACAACATACTGAACTCAACTTCTAAACTACATGACCATATCTTCAAATGTGGTGGAATGTGGAGCATTCTACCAACTAGTCTTCAAGGCAACTTCCTGCATCAGAAACCTTCACTAACATCTGGAGACCATAACCTCCTTGTAGACACACATACTTCCTTAGGAATAGTAGGAAGGAGCATACAACATGCTATAGACCATCAACAACATCTCCCAATCATTAGCATTACTTCTAATCCTCATCTTGATGCTTCTAATTCTCATCTTAATGCTTCTAATTCCCATATTAATATATCATTATGATATCATCTCTACTGACAACAAGCGTACTCAATACAACCTTGATTGACATTAAATAAGGCATGACATCAAACTATGAACATCAGCAATCATCATTGTTAGCACACCATCATAGTATATTATCAACATAAGTTTCAGTGACAACCCAAACAGAGTGTTGACATCAATGACAACCACATCAATGACAACCTTAGGTAGCATATGTACAACCATATACTAGTTGGCCTTAACCATAGAAAATAAATTAAGTAGAAAACTTGAAGATAAACCAAACTTAAAAAGAGGAAGATAAGGAAGATTCCAAAGGGATAGATCTCAATTTAATGATAGGAGATTGGATATGTGGAAGATTTGAAGGGTGGTATTTCTCATTATAGTAATGGATATTAGAGAGATAAGGGGAGATATGGTGGTGGTGATGGAATACCTTTTAGAGGAACTTGTTTTAGGTATGGAGAGGAAGGACATTGAGCATTTGAATGCCACCAAAGTCAAGGAATCACTAGCAAAAGGTCAAAAGGAAAAGTGAGAGTTGAATATGTTGATGAGGAGACAGAGAGATCTTGCAGTTCAGAGGGTGAACCAAAAAAAGGTGAATCACTTGTCATGAAAAGATCCTTGATAAAACATGAAGAAGAAGAGGAACCCATATAGAGGAAGAATTTTATTTAGAACACTATGAAAATCAAGAGGTAAGTGCTATGAGTTTTTCATTGATAGTGGTAATATGGATATTTTAGTGTCTGAAGAGATGGTTGATAAGCTAAAACTAAGAAGGTTAGAATACCCTATACCATATAGAATTTCTTGGTTGCAAAAGGAACATAAGGTATTGGTGAAAGAATAATACAAAGTCAAATTCAACACAAGTTCATACCATGATAAAGTTTCATGTGATATAATTCTAATGGATGTGTGTCAAGTGATGTTGGAGAGGCCATGGAAATTTGATAAAAGTTATATTTATGATAGGAAATAAAATACTTATGGTATAACAAATAATGGTAAGAGATAGGTTGATCCCACTAAAGGAGAGAGAAAGACAATTTTGTAGTAGAACCGAGGTAGAATACCTAGAGCATATTAGGCTAGTATTATAGAGATTGAGGGAAGAAAGGTTGTTGATCAATGTGAAGAAGTGTAGTTTCACGAAGACAAAATTGGTATACTTAAGATTTGTAATATCAACTGAATGATTGAAGATGGATCTAGATAAAGTTAGATCAATTATAGAATGGCCTTCACTAGTGTATGTTGGAGAGGTCAGAACTTTTTGTGGTTTGGAAATTTTCTACAAAAAGTTCATAAAAACTTTTATTAGTATTTGTGCACCTTAACTAAGACAATGAGTGGAGATAAGGAGTTGAGTTGTTGAAAAAGAGGGTGAAAAAACCCAATGATAGCATTACCAAAATTTGAAAAAAAAAATCAAGTTGATTGTGACACAAGTGGAAATGCAATAGGAGTAGTGTTGAGTAAAGAAGGAAGACTAATAGTATATTTTAGTGATAATTTGAATGATTCAAGAAGGAGATACTTCATATATGACCAAGAGTTTTATGTCATAATTCAAGCATTGAATAATTAAAGATATTACTTGCTACCAAAGGAATTTGTGTTGTACACTAATCATCAAGTGATTCAATATTTGAATAGCCAAGGTAAGATGAATTAGAGACATATGAGATGGGTTGAGTTTTTGCAAAATTATAATTTCGGGCTAAAGTATAGGAATGGGAAGTCAAACAAAGTTGTTGATGTGTTGAGTAGGAGATAGAATTTGTTAGCTAAAATGAGAGTAGAGGTAGTTGAATTCGAAGAGTTGAAACATTTGTATGAAGTTGATCTAAATTTTTTAGAAGAATTAAGAGAATGTAAAGAACTTGTAAGTGTGGACATAAGTAAGTGACTAGATTTTTCTGATTTAATATAAGATTTTATTTAGGGGCAATTAGTTGCATATTCTTAGAATCTTAACAAGGAAGAATTTGATCAAGGAGAAGCATAGCAACAATTTAGCTAGACATTTTGGAGTGGATAAGACAATAGAATTAGTGAATGAGAACTATTTTTGGTTGTAAATATATAAGGACGTGAGAAAATTTGTTCCAAGTTGCAAAACTTGTAAAGTTGCAAAGGGAAGTAGTCCAAATACTAGGTTTATCAGTCATTACTAGTTCTAGAGTAACCTTGGGAAGATATAAGTATGGATTTTGTATTGGAATTTTCAAGAATGCATAGAGGACATGATTCAATATTTATAGTTGTGGATAGATTTTCTAATATGGTGCATTTCATTCCATGTAAAAAGAACAATGATGCGATACATATAGTTGATTTATTTTCTAGAGAAATTATGTGGTTGCATGTGTTACCAAGGAGTATTGCTTCAAACATAGATTCTAATGGTTACTTTTAGAAGACATTGTAGAAGAAGATAAAGATAGATTTGAAGTTTAGTTTAGCATATCACCCATAAACTAATGGGAAGACAAAAGTTGTGAACAAGAGTTTAGAGAATTTGCTATGGTGTTTGGTTGGAGAGAAGACAGGAAATTGGGACATGGTAGAATGCATACAGTAACTTAGTAAATAGTTGTATAGGAAAAACACCATTTGTGGTTGCATATGGTAGTAGTCCAAGAACTATATCAAAATTGAGGATATCAATAATCAAGAAAAGAGGGCTGTAGAAGTAGAGGAGTTTGCAAAACATATGTCATATGTCCATACTGAAGTAAGAAGTCACTTGGAGAAGATGAATAGTAGATAGAAGGAGAAAGCAAATGAGAAAAGAAGGCATAAGGAATTTGCATTCAGAGATGAAGTAATGGTGTATCTCAAGAAGGAAAATTTTTCATTTGGGACATATAATAAGTTGAAGATGAATTTTTATCCGTGTTATCATGCCCACATTTCCCATGCAGTCACGACACGCAACACACGTGTCATGTCCACATTTGTCATGTGGTCATGACACAAAATATCAAAAAATTTCACGCATCCCTAGAAACCCCCTCGCACGCAACAGCGTGCTCAGTGGCAATACATATAAGGCGTAAACATGTTAGTCAAATGCGGGGTAATGTGATCACATGTGCATTCCCCTACACGATGAAAGCTGACTAAGGGGGTCCATGCGAAGCAATAAACGCCACTAATAGGGTTAGGATCGAAAGATCAAAACCCTAGGTTTACCTAAGTGGATGGAAGGATTTTGACACAAGTTAAAATAAATAAATAAACCTAATTCTAAAGTATAAGAATAAATTAATGGCTTAATTTAAAATCAACAAGTTTGCAGAAACGATAAATTAACACTACGCAAGGTTTAAAAATGCTAGATTAACTTAACCCTAGATTTCAGAAAAATTCGGTAGCATAACGCCTCACAGGACTAAATAGGGATTATTCTATTAAAATAAATTAATTCAAGGGTTTCCTAACACACTAATTGGATTAAATGACTTATTTAATTAAATAATTAATACATGCTTGGTTTAATAAATTAAATCGGCTATACAGATTAAATAAAATTAACCTCCTCTATTAATGTCCACATGCAATAAAATAAATTGAATCAATTTAAAATTAATTACGTTCCAATGATTAAATTTGGAGGAAAATAGAACAATTAAATCCCACTTCAAATAATTAATTAAAACAAAATTTAATATTCTCTGGCTTAATAACTAACTTTAAAAGGTCTCATAAAAACAAGTAGTCAAATAAATCTCGAACCCCAACATTGGAATTGATCCAATAAATTAAATCACTCTCTAATAATTTAACTTACCCATAAAATAAAATGAATAAGTAAAAAGGGAGAGGGAAAAATAAAAAAACAAATTTAAAATTCTTCCTTGCCCTAAAAGCTCCACAAATAAAATAATAATAGCATTATGAAGGAAAACAAAAACCCTAGCCTCCATTTTTATCTCCTCATTTCTTCTCTTCTACATTTCTTCATTTTCTTCCTTCTCCCATGGTTTTGTGCTATAGGTTTTAGAGATGGGTAGCCATGGATTCCTCCCACAGAGGTAAATTCATTTCATATATTTCCATATTTTGTTTTGAAACCCTATATATATATACTAGTTTTTAAACCAGAATTGAATATATAAAGTTGAATGATCTGAATATACACCCATAGTATATATATATAGAAGGAAATGCATATTTTATATGAGTCGCAGGGTAGGCAAAGCAAGGGCCGACAGCCAATGAGCGACAGATGGATCTAAAGGCGGCCGCACCGCCACTGTTCCTCATTTTTTTCTTTATACCGGCGACGTTTGAGTTTAGACGGCCCGCGGGTTTAATGTTAAGAGAGTGTGGGGAGGGGGGGTCGAACCCCCACCCACAACCCACTACGAGTGGGGTGTGGGTGGGGGTTCGACCCCCCCTCCCCACACTCCAAACTTTACATAGCAAAAGGAAAGCCCACGAATGGGTCGCAGGTGATAACGTTGGTGGGGGGCCTCGACCCCTCCCCCCCAAACCTTCAACCAAATGCAATAAAAGAAAAATAAAACGGTCATCGCCGCATGAATAACAGATCTGTGATTTTCTTTAAGGGGTTTCAACTATTCTCTGTGTATTACACAGTTCATAGTATATATAAAATAATATATATTTTCATATATATATATATATAAGCTCAAGAGGTTACACAAATTTTTTTTCTTTAACAGCATACATTCTTTTTTCAGTATGTTAAAATATAAAAAAAAAATCTATTTAAAATATATATATATATATTAATATACTCAGCTTATTTCTTAGTTTTAACCCAGTTTGTCTACCAAACCAAAATCAGGAGAAATTTATATATATATATATATATATATATATATATATATATATATATATATATATATATATATATATATATATATTTGACATGTTCATCAATGCAAAACCCTCACCACAACACACACACACACACATAAAGATAATGGTAATCTAAAATAGGTATTTTTTTTTTAAATGAAGGCATTTACATTTAAAAATGTATATTTTTTTTTTAGAAATAAAAATAGCAATTGATTATCCTTTCTTTCTTTAAAAAAAAAATATCATTTTCACAATCCTTTCAATTAAACAAAACAGCCCAAAGCCGATAAGGGCATGGTTCGGTGGTTAAGTCGCTCAGTTGTAGTGGCGGCCACCAAAGTTCAAACCCCCACTGGGCCAACGAGCTCGCAGGTGTTACACCTTCACTAGGCCAACGAGCTCACAGGTTTGAAGTGTTCTTTCTTGGGGATGATGTCCCCCGTGTTGTGGCCTCACCGGTTCATAGCTTCGGGCAAAAGCATTGTGTGGAGCTAGAGGGCGTGTCGCACCAGTGTCACCGGTCACACTACAAAGTTTACCAGGTGCATTATTTTAAAAAAAAATTAAACAAAAACAACAACATATTTTTTTTTAGCTGCTTGATAACATAAGGGAGTGGGAAACAGATTTAACCATTTACTTACAACAAAGGTAAAGATTTACTTGCTAAATTTCTTTCTTTACACATTTCTCGTATTTTCATAAATACATCAGCCCCCCCCCAAATTCTTTTTTTTTCTTTTGTTCAAAGAAAGATAGATACAACTTCAAAATTGAAACATATACTTTTACAACTCAAGAGAGAACAATCCACTCTCTCTTCAACATCACAAATACAAATAGGACAATTTGGCCATGGCTCACAATAGCCATAATGACAAAGAACAACCACCACAAAGATGTCTCTTTTTCTTCCACACTCCATAGCTCCAAACATAACCTGCAATAAACACATAGAAGGAGGAAAAAGCCACAAAACTACTCTCCTCCTTGCCATAGACTCACTCATGAGTCACCCTCGAGCTTGGAGGTCATCCTCACACAAGGAAACACACACCACTTCACTACAAAACACTCAAACACAAAAGCAATAAACACTCTATTGGCTTACACAAAACAAAACTCACCAAAAATGAGTTTAAATGGGGTAGGGGAGTGGACATCACTCAACTCAAGAGTGCCACTCCTAAAATTCTCCAAACCAAACTTTTCAAGGGCTCCAGCGATCACATAAATACCAGTTTCCTCATAGTTTTCCCATGGCTCTCAAGCCATTCAAATACACATTTTCTCATCTTGCCCTCAAGGCTAAAATACCACAAAACTAGGATGTGACCTCGAGGAGGTTCACTCCTCCCCCACCCCACATATGTTGAGCATTTTCTCCAAATGGAGAGGCTCTCACAACACCCATACATTTTTTCCCACAATAACAAATGTAAAACACAATATGGAAACACACACATAGCATCACACAAGAAATGAAAATACATAAGGAAAGGCATTAGTCTTGAATCTTACCTTTAATAGCTCAAATGGAAGATAGTTAAGAAGAGCTCCTCCAACTCCACCTCCAACTCCTCCAAATTCAGCCTCCAAAAATCTCCTCTAACTCTCTCCCCAAAATCAATTAAAATTTAAAAATTGAAAATAATTCAACAACCCCCTCCCTCTCTTCAAGGGGGATTAAAATAGGCTTTTCGCATGAGCCTTGAGGAATGGGGAGGTGACACATGTCACCTCCTCACTCCTCCACACAACCACTTGCAAGCTTCATGGAATGGGGTGGTGACACATGTCATCCACCCATTCCACCAAGTCTTGCACCCTCCACTTGTGCTCTCTCTCACATGTGGGAGAGAAAAGTGGAGCCAAAGAAGGAGTGGGTACTACAAATGCCCCAATCATATCCTCCTATCAAAGCCCACACAACCCCAAGGTACCCTCACCAATTGTGGGAGAGGCTTGGAGTTGAGTCCTCCACAATTTACGGGTCTTGAAGACTCCCCCAAACCTTGGAAAGAGGAATGGAAGAGGTTGAGTGTTTGACCCACTCTTCCTCTCCTTCCCAAACTTCCATTTTCGTCACTTTACTTTAGGGTGAAGTTTAAGTAACCAAATGGGAGTTTACCTAAGGTTAGACAAGCTCAAATGGTCCCTAGACCCTAGGATTATAACCCAGGGTCACTTTTAACCTATTTTGAACACCATAGGTTGAGTAAAACACGTAAAAAAGGGTCTCAAAAATATAAACTCAAAATAAAATTCAAATGAACATTACATCTTTACAACACCATATAAAAATCAAATATAAAAGGGGTAGACCTAACCCAAACAACACTACACAACAACATTACGAAAATTTCATCATGCATACATAGTTGATCTTGGTTCCTCTTAGAACTAGATCAGCTTACACGGGAATTCACAAAATGTGTGGGATAATCTCTGATTATCCGTGGCTTAGTTAGAAACACTTGTGCACTTAAACAAAAGATTAATCCAACATGTATATCATAGCCAAAGCAAAGTAAAACATACACTCACATCATCTCATGATCATATAAAACATCATAAAATTACATCATAATTAAATTCATAATTTGCATTTCAATAATCCATCACAAGATAATATCACATAATACATCCATAACCATAATCACATATCGAGTATCTCAATAATGTCATAATGCCAATCATATGTCAAATCATCATCAGTGAATCAAATCAAGATCTAGTCTCATCACACTCATGCTAACATAATAAATCAAAGTAAAAGTATATAGTCTAATAGTCCTGCATACCATGATCAACAGTCCCCAAAAGTCTAAAATATGTCTCCAACATTAATATAAAATGATCAATATAAGGGAGTGAAAGGGTAGGCCTCACATCCTCACCCGCTAAGACTAAACTTTCTCCTAGAATTTGTTAAAGAGGTGAGGATAAAGGGCCCTCAATCTAGCTGCATCCTCCCAAGTCACCATGACCTCATCGTACATGTCCCACTGGACCCTAACCTGGTCCAACTCTTGACCTCGAAGGCCCAACGTCTGATAAGCCAATATGCGAATTAGCTCTAAATCCAACTCACCATTCACCTCTACCTCTAGAGCACTCCAATCTAATACATGAGATAAATCAGATATGTAACACTGCAAAATAGATACATGAAAAATATCGTGGATGTGTGATAGGCTAGGTGGCAAGGCTAGACAGTAGGCTAAAAAGTCCTATCAACTCGAAGATCTCAAAAGGTCCAACAAAATGTGGTGCAAGCTTAGAGCCCTTTCCATAACAGATTGGACTTTTGTGCAGTTGCACTCTCAAGAATACTCTGTCCCCAACCAAGAAGCTCCGATCTACCCTCTTAGCATCGACATACTTCTTCTGTCAATCATGTGCCTCCTAAAGTCTCTGTCTAATCAAGGTCACCTGATGCTCCATATCCTAAACCAACTCTAGTCCTATCGCAACCCTGTCCTTAATACAGTCCCAACTCAAAGGTGTCCTACAAGGTTTGTCGTACAAGGCCTAAAAATAAGGCATACCCAACAAACTGTGATGCCCATTATTGTAGGCAAACTCAACTAGTTACAGATACTCCTCCCATCTAAACTGGTGATCCATGATGTACATACGAAGCATATCCTCAAGAACCTGATTAACCCTCTATGTCTGTCCATCTATCTCAGGATGATAAGCAGAGCTGAAGTTGAGCTATGTACCCAATGCCTGCTACAAAGCCTTCCAAAAGACTGATGTGAACATTGAATCCATGTGAAAAATGATACGGTGAAGTACCCCATGTAATCGAACAATCTCATCCAAGAATACTCTCACCACTGATGGTGCATTGTACATTGTGCCTATAGGTGAGAAATGTGCCACCCTGGTCAACTTGTCAACTGTCACCATGATGGCATCATGGCGGTGAGATGACATAGGAAGACTAACAATAAAATCCATGGAAATGGTGTCCCATTTCCACTCAAGTATCTCGTGAGGGTATAATGGACTTGTTGGATGCTGATGCTCAGCCTTGACCCTCTGACAGTCAAGGCATGAGCAACATACTCTACAATATCTTGTCTCATACCCACCTAATGGTACAACTGTCGCAAGTCGGCATGCATCTTCTTCACCCCTGGGTGTGCTGCATAAGGTGCTCTGTGAGCCTCAAAAAGAACTACTGCACGTAGGTCACCCACACGGGGTACATAGATGTGCTTTCAATGTCTAAGAAGTCCATTTTCCTCAAGGGAATATCTTGCAAATTTGCCCACAAAGGCCCTCTATGACTAGATCTCCTGCTACACCTCAAGAAACCACTCATCCTCGGGCAGATGTAGAATGATGTCTCTCAAGTCCATGCTCAAAGTCAAGGTCAGGATCTCATGGCACCTCCAACTCAATGTGTCCATGACCACATTCTCCTTCCCTTTGATGTAGTGGACATCAAAGTCATACTTGCAAAGAAACTCCATCCAATGCCACTTGCGGGCGTTTAAATTCGGCTGTGTGAAGATGTACTACAAATTGTGGTGATCTGAATGAAGTTCAAAGCGATGACCCAAAAGAAAATGTCTCCAATGAATGAGAGCATGTACCACTATTGCAAGCTCTAAATCGTGGGTAGGGTAGTTCCGCTCATGGGTCTTGATCTTACATGACTCATATGCGATCGCTCTACCACCTTGCATAAGCACGGCTCCCAAACCCTCAAGTGATACATCTGTACAAACCACAAAATCCTCTGCAGGATCAAGAACCACTAAGATGGGAGCACTGATAAGACACTCCTTGAGGACCCCAAAGGCCCTCTCACACTGTTTAGTCCAAGTGAAGCTCTTCCCTTTCCGTTGAAGGGAAGTGATGGGGTGTGCTATCCTGGAAAAGCTCTCTACAAATCTACAGTAGTAACCAACTAATCCCATGAAACTTTTGACCATTATCACACTAGTGGGTGTTGGCCAATCCCTGATAGCCCTGATCTTTGATGGATCTACGGAGATATCACTACCAAATAGAATGTGTCCTAGATACTGCACCTCAGTCCTGAAAAAGGCACACTTCACCAAGTTGCCATATAGCTGCTGCTCTCTCAAGCACTACAAAACCTGACACAAATGATCCTCACGCTCCTCCTCGGTCCGTGAGTAGATCAAAATATCATCAAGAAAAATGATCATGAACCGATCTAAGTACGGAACACCCCGTTCATGAGACTCATGAACACTACAGGGGCATTTGTCAAGCCGAAGGGTACCATAGTGAACTCATAGTGGCCATATCGAGTCCAGAAAGCAGCCTTATGGATATCTGCTTCTGTGATGTGCAACTGGTGGTAACTAGACTTCAAGTCTATATTAGAGAACACTCTAGCTCCTTGCATCTGATCAAAAAGGTCGTCAATCCTATGCAGAGGATAATGGTTATTCATCGTCACCTTATTAAGCTGCCTATAGTCCATGCACAAACAAAAACACCCATCTTTCTTCTTCATGAAGATAATAGGTGCACCCCATGGTGAAACACTAGGTCAAATGTGCCCCTTCTCAAGCAACTCCTCTAATTGTAACTTAAGCTCCTTGAGCTCATGTGTGGTCATCCTGTAGGGTGCATGAGACACTGGCTTTGCATCTGGCACTAGATCGATGTGGAAGTCTACCTCTCTGCGTGGATGCATGCCTGGTAACTCTAGTGGAAAGGCATCAACGAACTCCCTCAAGATAGGATGGTCATCTAATGACGCCTCTGGCTCATCCTCTGATCTATCACTAACAGTGATAGCAAACAACTAACATCCCTTCCACATGCAGTACTTAATCTATTGAGTGGATATCATACAAAATGCCATGGGCTTCTGAATGTCCACCACCTCAACTGATGTGCCATGATCATCTAAATAGCTAATCACCTTTCGGTGACAATCTAGCTTGGCTCTATGAGCTGCCAGCCAATCCATGCCTAAAACTACACCATATGATCCTAACGGCATAACTCTAAGGTCACATAATGTAGTGATGGCCCCCAAAGAGATCTCACAATCCCGAACCAAAGCATCTACTAACATCCTGGCCCTAGTGGCCAACTCAACCTCCCACCTAACATCCTGCCTAGAGGCCACCACCCTGTAATGCTCCACTAACGATGTAGATATAAATGAATCAGTAGCACCAAAGTCAAATAAAATAGAAATGGGAACATCCCCTATCATACCTATTGTCTCAATCACTAAGGCTTGGAAGTCAGCCTGGTGGTTTTCAACCACTACAAACATATGGTGGGATCTACCCACATCACCAACTATCTGCTCTAAACCCCCTGCACGAGGTTGTCCCCCTACTGTAAAGCCCTGTGGGCACTCTCTGGCCAAATGTCCTGCCCCTCTACATATGTAACATGGGCCCCTAGCTTGTACCTGTCCATTCTGAGTCCTACTACTCTGTTGTTGTCCAGTCCATCCAATGGACCCTTGTGAACCCATGTAAGACTGTTGTGACCTCGCGGGTCCCGCAGGTGGTCCCTCCTATCTCTGATCCCTACGTGGGCCCTGCTATTGGCAACCTCAATTTTGTCCTCCCTGTGCCCTCTGCTAGGGTATAGACCTCTGCTGATATTGCTACTACTACTACTATGGAGGCCTAGGAGGTAAAGATGGAGAACTAAATCCTACTCTCTGTGGTGGTGGTGGTGGTCTATAGAAATTCTGCTACTACTGTTGGCTACAATCCTGAAATTGAGGGTGTGAACTTTGACCTCATCCCTGGATCTCCTCTGCTATATATGCCTTCTTGACAGCCTCACTCAAGGTCTAGGGGTCTACCATGCGCACAGGTCCTGATATCCCCTAATTCAAACCTCTGATAAACTTGTGAACCAAAAGCTTTTCATCATGGAGATACTCTGCATAATGTGACAGCTCTATGAACTTGCCCTCATATTGTGCAACCGTAAGTCCTCTCTGCTGCAAGTCATGGAACTCATTGATCTGACATTGCCTATAATGGTCTGACAGATATTGCGCATTAAAGCGCTCAATGAATGTGTCCCATGAAAGTGTATCCAAAGATAAGTGGTGCTTGCACTCTTTAGTGTGCCACCAAGTTGTTGCTGTGTCTCTCAACAGGTGAACTGCCACACGTGCCTTCGTGTTTCCCTCGTAAGGATGCAACATAAAGAACCTATCCAAACTGATAAGCTAAGCCTCCGCCTCAGCTCCCTCTGTGGTCCCAACGAAAGTAGGTGGATTCAGCCTCAACAAATCTCTGATGGGGTCTCCATGGTCTATGTGCCCTCGGATAGGCTCATCTACACCATAACCATAAGGCCTGTGAAAACCCTGCTCTACCCTCACCGCCTCCTCTCGCCTAGCATGATGCAGTGGGCTCCTGCTACGAGTTCTGTAAGCTGAACCAACCTCCTCCACTATCGTATCAAGTTTCTCAACATAAGGCTCCATGCGTGGTGCCACTCACGGCTCGACGTAGGACTCTACACCTGGCTCCACACGTGACTCAGCACGTGGCTCCTCTCGCGGATCAACATAGTGCTTGACACGCGGCTCGATACACGGCTCAACTGTGGCCGGTGGTAACCTATCTAGTACTGCTTGTAAAGCCTGTAAAATTCAAGGTCCTATATCAGGTGTGGGTGGTGCCTGTGGTGCCTACAGTGCCGGCAATCCCTGACCCTCGGCTGATGAGTCACTATGCACCTCTACGGACTTAGTGCAATGTGAACGTGCTCGTCTCATTTTAGGTGGCATCCCACAAGAACAAGGTGGTCATGAATTAATTGAAATTGCAGAAAAGTAACGTGCCCAAACAAGCCCATTGTTTAAACTTAGGCTCTGATACCAAATGTCATGCCCACATTTCCCATGCGATCACGACATGCAACACGTGTCATGTGGTCATGACACGAAATATTAAAAATTTTCCACACATCCCTAGAAACCACCTCGCACGCATCAGCGTGCGAGGTGGCAATACACATAAGGTGTAAACATGTTAGTCAAATGTGAGGTAATGTGATTGCATGCACATTCCCCTACACGATGAAAGCTGACTAAGGGGGTCCATGTGATGTGAGAAATGTCGCTAATAGGGTTAGGATTGAAAGATCAAAACCCTAGGTTTACCTAAGTGGATGGAAGGATTTCGACACAAGTCAAAATTAAAAAAAAAACCTAATTCTAAAGTATAAGATTAAATTAATGGTTTAATTTAAAATCAACAATTTTGCAGAAATCATAAATTAACACTACACAAGGTTTAAAAATGCTAGATTAACTTAACCCTAGATTCCAGAAAAATTCGGCAGCATAACGCCTCACGGGCGTGAATAGGGATTATTCTATTAAAATAAATTAATTCAAGGGTTCCCTAACACACTACTTGGATTAAATGACTTATTTAATTAAATAATTAATTCACGCTTGGTTTAATAAATTAAATCGGCTATACATATTAAGTAAAATTAACCTCCTCTATTAATGTCCACATGCGATAAAATAAATTGAATCGATTTAAAATTAATTACGTTCCAATGATTAAATTTGGAGGAAAATAGAACAATTAAATCCCACTTCAAATAATTAATTAAAACAAAATATAATATTCTTTGGCTTAATAACTAACTTTAAAAGGTCTCATAAAAATAAGTGGTCAAATAATTCCCCAACCCCAACATTGGAATTGATCCAATAAATTAAATCACTCTCTAATAATTTAACTTACCCATAAATAAAATAAATAAGTAAAAAGGGAGAGGGAAAAATTAAAAAACAAATTTAAAATTCTCCCTTGCCCTAAAAGCTCCACAAATAAAATAATAATATCATTATGGAGGAAAACAAAAACCCTAGCCTCCATTTTTATCTCCTCATTTCTTCTCTTCTACATTTCCTCATTTTCTTCCTTCTCCCATGGTTTTGTGTTGCAGGTTTTAGAGATGGGCAGCCATGGATTCCTCCCACAGAGGTATATTCATATATATAAAAACTAGAACTGAATATATAAAGTTGAATGATCTAAATATACACCCACAGTATATATATAGAAGGAAATGTATATTTTATATGAGTCGCAGGGTAGGCAGAGCAAGGGCCGACGACCCAATGAGTGACAAACGGATGTGAAGGCGGCCACACCGCTGCTGTTCCTCCTTGTTTTTTTTCTTTATACAGGTGACGTCTGAGTTCAGACGGCCCACAGGTTTAATGTTAAGAGAGTGTGGGGAGGGGGGGCGAACCCCCACCCACACCCCACTATGGTGGAGTGTGGGTGGGGGTTCGCCCCCCCCCTCCCCACACTCCAAACTTTACATAGCAAAAGGAAAGCCCACGAATGGGCCGCAGGTGATAACGTTGGTGGGGGGGGCTCAAACCCCCCCAAACTTCAACAAAATATAGTAAAATAAAAATAAAATGGTCGCTGCCGCATGAATAACAGATCTGTGATTTTCTTTAAGGGGTTTCAACTATTCTCTGTGTATTACACAGTTCATAGTATATATAAATTAATATATATTTTCATATATATATATATATAAGTTCAAGAGGTTACACAGATTATTTTTCTTTAATAGCATACATTCTTTTTTAAGTATGTTAAAATAAAAAAAAATCTATTTAAAATAAATACATATATATATATATATATATATATATATATATATATATATATATATATATATATATATATATATATATATATAGACTCAGCTTATTTCTTAGTTTTAACCCAGTTTGTCTAAAAAACCAAAATAAGGAGAAATTTATATAAAGGATGTAAATATATATATAAACTTTTTTTTTTTACATGTTCATCAATGCAAAACCCTCACCACAACATACATACATATATATATATATATATATATATATATATATATATATATATATATATATATATATATATATATATATATATATAATGGTAATCTAAAATAAGTTTTTTTTTTTAAATGAAGGCATTTACATTAAAAAATGTTTTTTTTTTTGAAATAAAAACAGTAATTGACTATCCTTTCTTTCTTTTAAAAAAAATATCATTTTCACAATCCTTTCAATTAAACAAAAACAACATTTTTTTTTTTATTTGCTTGATAACATAAGGGAGTGGGAAACAAATTTAACCATTTACTTACAACAAAGGTATGATGGTGTTAGGTTGTCATTGATGTCAAAAGTGTTCAGGAGATGGTTAATGAGGTATTCATCATGATGTCTTCATATGTTTGAGGTAAATTCAGATGTGATCATTACTACTTCCTTGCATTTGATATGTCAAGTTTCTATCAGGAGATTTACATCATAATGATATCTTTATATGTGATGGAATGTTGTTGGATCATCTTGGATCATGTGAAATCAGATATAGGATCCTATAAAGGATGCATGCTCATATCTTCAGTGGATCTTTATTGTGTCAGTGTAGGACTTCTTTGATCAATAGTACTTGCAGAGAATATTTCAGGAGTACATCATCTTGTGTGTTATTGCAGGAGTACATCATCAGAAGTATATCATCTTGTGTGTTGTTGCAGGATAACATCAAGGTGATATAGATGACATATAGTGGCAGTGGCTTGGTCATTTGATCTCAGTATTCAATGGCATAGTCTTTAGTTGTGAGTTGATCATCATACAAACAAATGTTGAAATGTTCATGGGGGTTGAAATGTTTGTAGTTTCATTGTATGAAGTTCAAGATCATATATTTGATGGCATTGATGTTGAAGAGTTTTTGCAGACTTCTCATGTGGAGAGATACAAGGTTATATGGTCTTTCATGAAAAGACACTTGCTTATTCACACTCAAAAGACAAGTGTGAACCTAAACACTTAAGCAAAACTCTAAATTATAATCTATACCAAAATCCAAGTTTTATCAAAATACAAGGGTTATCTTTTTTTTTTTGCACTTTATGTTTTAAAAATATGTTGACCTTCTAATATAGGTCACTTCACTTAAAAGAACATGCAGAAGGGGAACACTATCGTTGTAATGACTGGCCCTCCTCCCTTCTTATCGGTGGCACAAGCTCTCCATATAAAGTAAGTTTTGGTTTTAAAACTTTATCACCTTTTAAAAAAGGCTTGAGCGGGAAAAGGTTTTCAAATAGAAGCATGTCATTGAATAGTCAATGGAGCCCACGGTGAGAATCAAGTCTAAGTTTTTTTTTAACTAGAAAAAGCATCGAATGTTTTTTATTAATAAGAACTTCACTACAAAACACTCAAACACAAAAGCAATAAACACTCTATTGGCTTACACAAAACAAAACTCACCAAAAATGAGTTTAAATGGGGTAGGGGAGTGGACATCACTCAACTCAAGAGTGCCACTCCTAAAATTCTCCAAACCAAACTTTTCAAGGGCTCCAGCGATCACATAAATATCAATTTCCTCATAGTTTTCCCATGGATCTCAAGCCATTCAAATACACATTTTCTCATCTTGCCCTCAAGGCTAAAATACCACAAAACTAGGATGTGACCTCGAGGAGGTTCACTCCTCCCCCACCCCACACATGTTGAGCATTTTCTTTAATTGGACAAGCTCTCACAACACCCATACAATTTTCCCCACAACAACAAATGTAAAACACAATATGGAAACACACACATAGCATCACACAAGAAATGAAAATACATAAGGAAAGGCATTAGCCTTGAATCCTACCTTTAATAGCCCAAATGGAAGATAGTTGAGAAGAGCTCCTCCAACTCCACCTCTAACTCCTTCTCCAAATTGAGCCTCCAAAAATCCCCTCTAACTCTTTCCCCAAAATCAATTAAAATTTAAAAATTGAAAATAATTCAACAACCCCCTCCCTCTCTTCAAGAGGGATTAAAATAGGCTCTTCTCATGAGCCTTGAGGAATGGGGAGGTGACACTTGCCACCTCCTCACTCCTCCACACAACCACTTGCAAGCTTCATGGAATGGGGTGGTGACACATGTCATCCACCCATTCCACCAAGTCTTGCACCCTCCACTTGTGCTCTCTCACACATGTGGGAGAGAAAAGTGGAGCCAAAGAAGGAGTGGGTACTACAAGTGCCCCAATCATCTCCTCCTATGAAAGCCCACACAACCCCAAGGTACCAACACCAATTGTGGGAGAGGCTTGGAATTGAGTCCTCCACAATTTAGGGATCTTGAAGACTCCCCCAAACCTTGGAAAGAGGAATGGAAGAGGTTGAGTGTTTGACCCACTCTTCCTCTCCTTCCCAAACTTCCATTTTCGTCACTTTACTTCAGGGTGAAGTTTAAGTGACCAAATGGGAGTTTACCTAAGGTTAGACAAGCTCAAATGGTCCCTAGACCCTAGGGGTATAACCCAAGGTCACTTTTAACCCATTTTGAACACCATAGGCTGAGTAAAAACACATAAAAAAGGGTCTCAAAAATATAAACTCAAAATAAAATTTAAATGAACATTACATCTTTACAACACCATATAAAAATTAAATATAAAAAGGGGTAGACCTAACCCAAACAACACTACACAACAACATTACGAAAATTTCATCATGCATACATAGTTGATCTTGGTTCCTCTTGGAACTAGATCAGCTTACACGGGAATTCACAAAGTGTGTGGGATAATCTCCAATTATCTGTGGCTTGGTTCGAAACACCTGCGCACTCAAACAAAAGATTAATCCAACATGTATATCATAGCCGAAGAAAAGTAAAACATACACTCACATCATCTCATGATCATATAAAACATCATAAAATCACATCATAATTAAATTCATAATTTGTATTTCAATAATCCATCACAAGATAAAATCACATAATACATCCATAACCATAATCGCATATCTAGTATCTCAATAATGTCATTATGCCAATCATATGTCAAATCATCGTCAGTGAATCAAATCAAGATCTAGTCTCATCACACTCATGCTAACATAATAAATCAAAGTAAAAGCATATAGTCTAATAGTCCTGTATATTGGGATCAACAATCCCCAAAAGTCTAAAATATGTCTCCAATAGTATTATAAAATGATCAATATAAGGGAGTGAAAGGGTAGGCCTCACACTTGTAGAATTGTCAAAATGTTTGATTCAAGAAATTTAATTGAAGTAGAACTGATGCAGGAGCATCTAGGGTGTAAGAGCAATCTTGCATCAACCAAAAAAAAAAATATTGTTTCTTTTCAATAAGGGCTAAATTTGGCAGGGTTACTATTTTTAGTAAGTTTGCATTTGTGCACGGATGGATACAAAATCTTACACAGACCTCTAGAATGGTGAATTGAAGCTAATGGTGAAGAAATCACGTCAATATCATTTGTCATTTGTGAGATATTAAAATTTCTAATTCCAAAAATCCTATTGAAATATTCAAAGTCAAATTTGAGGCACTTAGAGGCTCCGGATGGGCCCGAAATTTGGTGGGAAACCCAAGTAGTCTACCTATTGGTACTACTTACCGCTCCTTCGTCTTTTCACGAGCTTTCCGAAAAGGTATTATAATTGAAAATCCAACGGTCGGATCAAAAGTTATGGCCCTATGAAGTTGACCTGTTTTTGGAGGGAGATGCAAATTTCGAAATTAAACTGGTGGTCGCCAAAAAGGGCTATATATAACCATTTTTAGGAACCCTTAGGGTAGTAGGGGTTAAGGGGGCAAGCGTAGAGTCAAGAATAGGTGGGAAAACAGAAACCCTAGCTGATTTGGGGTTACAAAAGGCAGGTGATTCTAGAGTCTTGTGACAGGAAGCTGTAGTGTGTTACAGCTTGTGGAGGATTGATTTCTCTGATTGTAATTAAGCTTCTGTAATGTAATGAGTTGCCCATATCAATAAAAGAAAGTTCTATTTTCTGTGTTCAATTTCTGTTGTTGTGTGTTTTGTGATTTACCCCCTTCATCAAGAACAAACACAAGGTTTGGGCATATCACCAATATTTAATGTTAAGGTTCTTTATCAATATCATTAAGGAGATTTAGGAGACATGAATTCAAAATTATAATGGGAGATTGAGTTACCAGGGTGCTGCCACAATAATGAGTTACACTTTCTGGGACATCCTGATTTTTGTTGAAATCACATATTTTTAGAAAATATAATGATTTAAGCCTTGAAAGGTTCCATTTAAAGAATTTTAATTGAATAGGGTTTGATCAAACCCCCTTGGATAGAACCCCACTAGTTTTAAACTATACCTATAATGGAGTCTCCTATACACCTATCAAAATGCTAATAAAAAACCGCTTTTGATTTACCTTTTGGGGGATCAAATAAATTCATTTAAAATTTATGTTTTGTAAGTATGTAGTCCTTATTATAAGCTTCCCAAAAAGTATAATTTTAAATATATTTAATTTGATTATTATATTGATTTTTTATTTCTTGTGAATGTAGGTTTTTCACCAACATCAAGTTCTCTATTTTACACACATGAAAAATTAGTAAATTAGTGAAATTTTTTTTGAAAAATATATATGCCCTAGTTATTGATGTCATTGTTTCAACAAAAAAAAAAACTTGAATTTCGATACATACAGAAAAAGTTATGTTTTATGTAATATGCCTATGTCTAAATTATAATTGGTTTGACTTCAAAACTTAATTTAAAAAAAATAATTCAACAAAACATTATGAAACCAAATGCATGCCTTATGTATTAGTGTTACCAATCTAAATTCAAAAGAATCAGAATTTTATCCTTTGTAGAAAAAACTTTATGTGATACAGAATACACATCACTTTAAAAAAAATTGTTTACTATAAAAAACAAGTTATCAAAGGAAACACAAAAAAATTACAATTTAACTCCAAATTTTTTTTAAAATATATATTTAGAATCTACAAACAAAATCTCACTAATCACTAGTTCACATCATCTTCAAATTACTAACGGTTTAGCGGCTATAGGTGTCAGAAAGTGAAGATTTAGTTCAAAATGTTGATTTCAATGTCAAGTTTGGCCAAAAAATGTAACCCATTATTGTGGGATTACCCACCACAATAACAAAAAGAGGAGATTGAGAAGATATTCGATAGAATGATTGGAAGACCCTCTTGGATTTTAGATTTTATATAATATGAGGAGTATTTGATGAAGTGGAAAGGCATGTCTGAAGGAGATTCATATTGGATTTATAAGGAAAAGGTAGACCATCTTGGTTTCCCTCTAGCCACCAAAAAGTGAGGGGCTCACTTTTTAAACTACCCTATGCATTTGATGCAAGAGCATCACAGGGTGTAAGAGAAATGTTGCATCACCCAAAAATATTTTCTTTTACTTTGTTTTTTTTAGGTTTTCAAGTAACATTCTATTCATTACCATTCATCGCAAATCCTACCACATTTCACCACACTTGTTGATCTCATCTGGTGGTTAAAAATATATGTTCTATTTGAGCTTGCAACTTTACATTCAATTTCCAAGAGATTTGGATTAGTGCAAAGTCATAATTCAATTTCCAACATACAATCAAGCATGATGGGGAAACATCTAGTTTTACTATTTAAGGATTGCAATAAATTTTTTAAGTATGTGGCAACAAAGGAACACATTTCAAGATACATTAGACCTAGAAGAGCTTGTGGTATGAACTACATCAAGTTTCAATGATCCATCATCATTGCATTCATTCTAGAAGATTCCTTCAGACATTTGGTTGACTACACACTTCATAAGGATTTGAACTTTACACCTCCTTATGGCCAATTAAGATCATCCTAAGGCTTGAAGTTACTATATAAACATTGTTCATGGTCATTGGAAAGTAATTTAGTTGGAAGTTAAGATAAAAGGGAAAAAATAGTTTAGTTTGAAACTTGAAATTGACCTATATTTCTATATCATTCAAATTCTTTAATCCATGCATTATAATCAAATGGACATGGCCTAGCATATTGGAAGCACATTGTGGTAGATTGTAATTTTGTTGTGACTATGAATCAATGAGGAATATACTTCTTTTTTACTATTTCATTGAGTTCCATTGCATATGTTGTTTCATTATGCTACATAATTGGATAATCCTAAATTGGATCCTTCATCCATGACTGCATCATTTTTTAGCAATACCCTCCCATCTTCCACCATGTCATGAAAAAAATGATACTCTACATCAATGTGCTTTTTTTTTTATGTTAAAGGTTAGGTTAATTTCCAAGTTGATGGAACTCTAACTATCACAATAAACTTTAACTACTCTCTGATGCAACCCAAAATATGAACATAATCTCAAAAAATAAATGGACTCATTATAGGCATGAGAAACTACCATGTACTCTACCTTTGTTGTGGATAAATCTACTACAACCTATTTCTTACTCATCCAACTCATTGCACTACTAAATAAGAATAACACATAGCCGTTGCTAGAAATTTTATTGTCAACATCCTCTACCTAATCTAAATTTGCATAACCCTATATATCCGCTAATTGTTTGTCCTTTAAAACATCACCATGATAAAAAAAAAATAGAACTTGAAAGTACCCTGCAAATATATTAAGACACTGTTCATTGCAACCTAATGTTCCCATCCAAGATTATCCATGTAACAACTCTAGACTCCCACTACTTGGGTAATGTCTAGTTTGGAGCAAACCATAGCATACATAAGGATCCAAACTACACTAGCACAGGGCATTGAACTCATCACCTCCATCCCTATAGGATTCTTAAGACAATGATCATCTAAAAGATTAGGATGAGTGGCAGGTATTACTCATTCAAACACACCCTTTTGTTCCCTTTTTCTCCATTTCATGCACTACCTGATCTTATGATTGCACTATGAAAACTATGAAATCTTGTTTAATTATGTTAATAATAGATGAAATGTTGAAGTTACTATTGTGATAAGAAGACTCATGTTCTGGATTTGAATTGACACAATTATGTAGAAATGTCCCCATTATATCATAGGTATCTATCTATCAGGTGAAGAATGTTTTTTTTGGAAACTCCAGAGATGTTCCTAACTATCTTTGGAGTTGAGCAAAAGATACACTATACAACACTCCAATGTTTTCCAAGTTGGTTGGAGGATCACTAGAGCTGGAGTGGCAAGATAGGAAAGGTTGCTGATCACAAATTCCTTTGGATTTGTGTCCAAATGAGCCATATGGTGATCTCTGGAGTTGTTGGTAACTACATAGAGTCTTTGGAGTTACACAGAATCTTCAGAGTTGTTTCACTGCTAGAATCTCCAAAGTTGTTTAATTCTGACATAGTTTGGTGGATCTATCTACACTTTGGTGGATCTGTCACCCATTTTGGTGGATCTGTCACTTTCCTAGGCCCTTCTTACTGCATCTATCTCTATTTCAATAGGTGTGTTCATAAATCAGTAGATGGGTTCCTAATTTTAAAACATCTGTTTCCTAGGCAGACAATCACCTTCAAATCTTGCCTAAAATTGCCTAATCTTTTTCTAGTCATTTCCTCATTCTATTTTCTGATAGAGGTCCATTTTACAGGGGGTTATAATGTAAAAATCTCTCTAGTCATTTGATTTCATCAAAAAATTGATCATTTTCTTGCAAGAACTATCTTTTTAGGTCTTGAACACAGTTTGGTGGATATGTTCTTGAATTAGCAGACATGTCACTTGTTTTGGTAGATCTGTCTTAGGCCTAGTGAGAATTTTCATATCCTATCCCTGTTTTGGTAGATCTATTTGTCCTTTGGCTGATCTATCCTGTGTTTGGACGGATGCATTTTGTCTTCAATTTTCTGTAGTTTTCTTGAAATCTATACAAAAAACATTGCGTTAGGGGCTATGCCCCTAAACCCCCATTGGCAGGGGGTCACATCCGTCCCCCCACACCCCCTATCATTGGGTTGGGTATCCAAACCTGCATCACAATAGGGTCCAACATTTTTATTATTGTCTCAATGCTAATAATAATTTTATTTGATCACTTTGGCATCTAACCCCTCATTGTGTAGCTTGAAATCACTTATCAAAGACTCATAAATCAATTACTAATCTTGTGGTTTTATAGCACGCAATTCGAAGGAGTTATATTGTTTTGCACTAAATCTAGGAACATCTATTTTGGGGTTAAAAAGAACAATGTTTTCTTTATTTGGAATTAATCGAGGTGTATGCTCTCCCCTTGCACTTCATGTGAACTTGGGGATCAAAAACCTTGATTTGATCTAATCTTGTTATCATTGTTTAATCCCAAGGTCCTTTGTGTGTATGCTCTCTCCTTGTGCTTCGTGTGACCTTAGAGATCAAAAACACCTTGGATTATTTTATCTAGGGGGCCTACCTTAGATTTCATCACCAAGGGGATGACCTCAACCCTCGTGTTTTGACACTATATACAAATTTGGGAGAGAATCAAAAGACTCTCCCATTAGGGGACATTTGTCATTTGGGCAAAGCTTGCAAGTACTCTATACATTGAAAAGTGAAGGAGGACAGTGGGTTACCCTCTCACACCATGCAATTAGACATACCCCTCATTTCACGGACATGGGCCTCACACACCTTGGGTGTATAGAGGATACTCCTAGAATCTCATTCATCCTAGCTAAGACCTTTCATCCTAGCTAAGACCTTTGAAAATGACCCGTTACCCTTAGAGCAGTGAATAAATTATCCCAACAGTTGGAGAAGTTGTTACTAGACTAAGAACTTTCCTCTGCATTTGAGAGGGGCATCTCCCTCATATGATGGGGGTATTTGTAGTTTTTATGTACTTTTATCCTAAAAGTACAAAAAGGAAGAAAAACAAAATAACAGGAGAAATGAGTATATAGAAACCCTCATGGTAGACGTACGAAAACCAACAAAGTCTCACAATCTTATTGAAAAGTACGAGGGGGGTTTTACCACAAAGTTAGAAACCACTTTCCTAAACTCCATGACGAATTTCATGACATATGTGCAACAATGATGAAGAAAGATGGCAAATCTCAACATACGAAGAGATCATTTCTTTTAACACATTCAACTCAAGATACTGAGACATGATTGTACTTCATCACCCCAATTGCATGCTTCAATGGATAACTTTGATTTACACAAATACATAGAAAGATCACCAATTTGACATACGAGAAACTAGTAATCATAACTCAGAAATACATCAAGAACATACAAATTGAAATGCATTCCTCATTATCTTCTCGAAATTACACAATTTCAAAAGTAAACTATACAATGTGTAAGACCAAAAATGTTCCAAGAAGTTTCTTCATAAGTTCCCCCTGCAAAAGTTCTCTCTAAAGAGCCCCCCTTTTTACATTTGAAATAGCCTCATATTTATAGGCTTTTTCCCATAACCACCTAGTAACCACTTTGCAACTATCAAATAACTACTCTTTTGAAATACAAAAATACATTGAACCTTATTTTTGGTTATATTTTATATCACTTTCCCGAAATAAAGTTCATTTTCTAACTTTTAGTTACAATAAGTGACACAAGTCACTTTTACAAAAAGGTAACTTGAAACATGAAACTTTTGATTTGTTGGCTTTGTTCCATTAGATATTATGTCTTCTATATTGTGTCTTCTTGCAAAACATGAATCATTTGTTTGATAACAACTTGGTCTTCATGGACATGTACCTCAGTTCCATTTGATGACCATCCTTTCCTTCCATGAACCTATAATGATATAGTTCCATCCTTAGAATAATATGCAATGACATCTCCATACTCAAAAGTGGCCCACACATATTTAACTATGTTACCATTATGAGCCCCGCCATGGATGCAGGTGAAAATAACATTAGGAAAATCATTTTGTTCAAACACCATAGAAATTGGTTTTGTTTTTGTCACTTTGATCAATGGTGTGATTAGAGCACCTTTCCAAATAACATAGTTTCCACACATCAAAGAAACACATGTATTCCATCCAAGTATAGCAGTTTGAAAGCAGTGATTACACTGACTATACCTAAAGGATTCCACACCTCCATGATTACTAACACATTGTGCAAACATAAAAGCCGATGGTAGTAAGGCAGAGTGACCACATCTTGAAGAAGTCAAAGATCTGTCCTACATGCATTCTCCCATACTTGTTGACACTTGCTTTCAAGAAATACAAACTGTGTCCCTTGCCTCTGGCCAAAATGCCAAAGCATATTCAGTGAGACATTGTAAAAAGCTGAAACATTAGAATAGTCTAACCAAGTGTCTTCATCAAAAGCACTTGAGCTTGCTTTCATCTCTATCCATGTCTTCTTTTGATTTAGTGCATTCCCAATTTTCATGTCTTTTTGTAGGACCTCAAACATCACCTTGTCTTGATGACTACATAGTCATAATAGAGAAAATGTCTCCAAAAGTATTCTTTAATTTGATGCACAGTTTATCCTCATAGATGGTAGCAATCATGCAATTTGAATTCATAGTCCTCGTGGTTTCAATAACTTGTCATTATGTGCTTCTAACTTTCACACAAATAGGCATGGCATGGATCATATTCATGTTTTGAATAGACTTGTATCTTTCAGACTAATTATAGGGTTCATTCCACAACTATCGCATCACATGCACGCCTTTTTGAAATACCCTGAGAGTATTCTTAATTACAACCATATTCTTCTTGGTGTCATAATCATGTATGCCTTCAACTCGACTTAACATTTCTATTTCCTTTTTCACCAATGTCATTCTTGAAAGATGGTACATTGTTGTTTGTCCTAGTGCCATCGACCACAAAAATATCTTGATGGCTTTTCATGAAAACCTCAATATAAGTAAAGACTAGCTTGATGTAACCATGATTTACAATGCTTATCAATGATGTCACCGGCATCCAGACCATGATGACTACAATTGTAGGTATAGATGCATATTTTAGCTCCATCTTTTGCTTGAAATTGCACTTAAACTTTTGTGGCTATATCGTTATTCACCACATTTCCTCAATGATTTTAACTGCCATACCACCTAATGTTTCTGAATCATTCTGATATTTCTATGCATTCCATATCCAACAATCATTACATTCAATAAACCCACCTTGAGGCTTTCGGCCAAAGTTCATGGTGTTGTATATGCTTTAACATTTTGAAAACATGTTTGCCTGAGCATTTCTAACTATAATACCTGACAAAAACCATTTTCAATTATGCTTTGAGGATGTCCGTAACCTGCTACAATTCTCCCATTTTGGCACAGGCTAGGGATTTGCTAGCAAAGGTCTTGAAGTCAGATTTTACACTTGCAAATTATACTTGCTAGAATGTTTTCAAAGTCTTTAACAAATACATCTTGTAAGTATACCCTGCAGCCTTCATCTCCTTAGATAATCTGTCCAAATTTGCATAGATATCTTGTGTTTGTGGGTGTGATCTATCTCCCACACAAAAAGCATGTACCACTTTATGGACTTCAATCCAACTACACCTAGGAATATTTTTAATTCCTCTCTCTCTCATTAATATCCTTACCTTTGGGACCTCACCCCAGTTTCCCACTTGTGCATAGATGTCTGACAGAAGAAGATAAGGTGCAACATTCTTAGGAATCAGCTCAAAAAGGAGAGTTGCTGTATATACTCCTAGCCCTATATTCTTATGTGATCTACAGACACCAAGCAAACACATCCACAAAACCATTGCAGGTTTAATTGGTATCTTGATGATAAAATGTAGAGCTTCCTCAAGATAACTACCATGGGCAAGGACGTCAACCATGCAAACATAATGGTCTAACGTAGGCATAATGCAATAAGAGTGAGTCATGGCATTGAACTATACATAGCCCTCGTCCACTAAACCTACATGACTGCATGCAAATAAAACACAAACAAAGGTTACATGATCAGGGCGTGTTCCAGAGTGCTTCATTAGTTGAAAGAATTGGAAAGTATCCTTGCCATAGCCATGCATTGCATATACTGTAATCATTGCAGTCCAGGAAATCACAACTCTTTGATTCATTTTGTCAAACAGTTCACGTGCCTTCTCTAAAGTTCCGCATTTTGCATACATGTGTGTTAGGGAACTGGAAACTACAACATCTGACAAATATCTGCTTTGTATTATTCTTTGGTGGACCTCCATACCCATGTCTGTGGCTCCCATTTTGGCATAGGATGGAAGGATAATAGCGAAAGTTGTAGAGTTTTTCTTTACACTTGCCATCTGCATTCCCTTGTATCATCTCATAACTTATTGAATTTGCATGTAAGAATATTTTCACAGGCTTTACTGACAGAGCACAAAGCTGGCATCACTCTTTACTTGTTGAAGATCAGTCTTTCTTTCGACAAGTCAATCCTTCTAGCGACAGAAAAATGTGACAATTACAAACCTCTTCTAAAGGTTTAAATGAAAACCAGACGAGTTTGGAGCTCTAAAACAAATGGAAACCAAGCCAATATAGAAACAGGTGTAAAGAAAAATAGTCCCATTATAAACTCATAACCTCGTGCAAGAGCCCGAACAGAGTCCCAAAATCCTATGCGGTATACAAGTGGCCTACAGGCTTGTGCAATCTGAATCAAGGCCCATCCAGTGGGTATGAAGGCAAGAATACATGCATACAAGTTTCTCACTGTTATATGATCAAAATGATAGAGAAAAACTAAAACTGCCACAAATCCAACAAAAAGAATTCCCTTAAGAAGCCACAACATAAGTTTAAAACATGCATGGAATCTTCTTCTTCCCATCAACATAGGCTTTAGTACCAATAAAACTACAACTATGAAAAGCTATGATAGTCCATATAGAGAGACACTCTTATTATCTCCTGTAGTGTTGAGATGATAAAGTAGGGCATACTAGAAGAAGAAAAATCTTAACGATAAAATTATTTCACAAATCCATCCACATAAGCCTAAACATTTAAGGTGTTCTTGTTCCTCATCCCACTAAGATTCCCAACTTTCCTCTGGTAATTCTCCAATACCTCCATGGTTATTAATCCACTTGATCCAGTCAGTCCAACCATCTACAATTTTATGCAGCCCAAACCCTAAAGGATTGAATAGGAAAGGAGCAAAGAGCCATGTTCCAACCATAAACCATAGGGAGAAGGTGATCAAGAGATAAGCAATAGTGTTCTGGTATGTCTGACCAAACAGATTGTACACAACAAGGAATACCATCAATTCTATTCCTTTTACAAAGTGACTACGAGAGTAGAAGTGATAATTATCAGCAAACTTTGCATGGAAGACCAGTCCCTGCCCAGTAGCTCTATATTCTGCAATTGCACCACCATGAAGTAGGGTTCTTCCATAGTAATGAGCCTTTGTTCCAAGAGAGAAAGTTATGGAAACTGGAGCCTGTAGCAGCTGCATTACTACAAAATCTCTCAAGGTAATGCAGAATCCTCTTGCTAAGCCAATCTCCGCTAGCATAGGTGATTGTATAATGTCTTTTTAACTCTCTTTTCCGATATTAAACAGATTGATATGTCTTATGCATGTTCGGTTATCATTAATAACTTTGTTCGAAAATAATCAAAAGACATTTGCATGATTTTGGGAGATGATCGTGGCTTTGGGAAATTGCAACAACCTTTTCACCTCAGTTAATAATGAGCTTGATACCATTCACATGACTTATGCTTGCTTTGATGCCATTTCTAACTATTTATGACTATTGTAGAATGGCATTGCTCGAAGGAGAGAAATATGCCTTTTAATAACAAAAGTCATTTTTTTTAACTGCCAGCTGCCACATCTTTATATTTCATGTGAGACAAAGAAAGTGATTTGGAGTAGTTTCCTATATTGTAGGAGAATTTAATGAATGTGGAGGAGTGAATTTATTCCTGTTCGTAAGAAGTGAAAATGGATTTCCTTTTTTTATCTCTCCAAACTTGAAAAATTACACCCTTTGGTTTTGGTTAGCCAGAAGTCAAAATGTGCGTGAACTTAGCCAAACTCAAAAGTTAATGCAAACTTAGCGGAAAGCAAAAGTTGACGCGAGGTTTAAAAGTTGATGCGAGATTTGTGAAAAAATTAGAATCAACGCGAACTTTGTGAAAAATAAAAGTTGACGCAAAATAATATTACTAAGCTTTTTCAACGTAAAATTTGACTTGGAATAATATTGCTATACAAAGCTTCAATGGAGAGAGAGAGAATGAACAAGACAAAATATGACGTCTCATTAACAAGTTATCGACATGATTGACATAAAAAGCACGACATCGGCAAATTGTAACCAAAAGGATGACTTGGCACAGGGGTTTTGATATGCAAAAAGTTTAAAATTTGGATAGTAGAACGTGGCCAACAGCTAGCTCTAACTGGGGACAAGGACCTTGCGGATGCAGGACGAACCTAGAATCTCTGGAAATGAATAGTGCCTTATCCATTGGGCAAGTAGAGTCAGGAGATAACATGATGTACAAGGGGAAACAAGGAGATAAGGACACACAGAGACGAGGCAAATGACAAAAACAACAAAAACTAAAACAAGACAGGCACAACAAAAACTCCTAGTTAACCTGTGTACATGGTAGGTGACTCCTACCTCAAACTACCTGGGAAAGATCAAGTGAACCCATTGACAGGCTGAGAAAAATATGCACCTGTATGGAAAAGAGAGGAGCACAGATGAGGCTCCTGTGAACTCAATAACCATTCCAAAGTGATGAGAAAAATAAGCCACATGAAAAATGAGGACTCCTTGAATAACAAACCAAACAACCATTTCTTGTCATAAGCATCTGAGTCCTTCCAAATCGCACTAGTGTTGCCTTGTGTAGCTTCTAACATGTCTTCCGACATCATGTCGAGCACATGAATATCCTCTATCTGAAAATTCTTCTGATAGCCTGAATCAAGGTTAAATAAACCACGAACTGGGCATCCTTTGCGTGAAACAAGAAATGAAGACACCTCTATATTTTGTAACTGATCTACAGAAATGTTTTTGTCTACACCTAGAGAGATGGGAAAGATAACTTCACCATAAGAGAAACCATCACTTAATTTAGTCTATACATCTGCCTTATGAATAACAACCTCTTTTAATATGAGATCATCACTTGCAAAAGAAAATTCCTCCTCCTTTACCATCACTAATTCAGAATGTACTTTATCGAAGGATGGCACATGAGGAAGAGAAAGTAATGGATCTGCATTATGCATTTTATCATCTTGAAAATCTTCCTCTATAGTTAAAGGAGAAGAAATAATATTTTCATACATCAGATATAATGAAGGAGAAGAAGCTTTTTCAACACTATCATTAGCGGATAACGCATTGGGGCATACAATGAATCTAGTATCATTATGATCTTGTTGAATATTTGGAGATGATGTATTCGATGTTTCACCTAGATGCACATTAATCTCCAATTGTCTTGAATTCTTATTTATAGTTGAACCATTAAGTGAGCATTCTTCACTGATAGATTCACATTCATCTTCCTGAAGATTAACTGTATCATCAAAAGCTCGTTCATCAATAATAACCGATGGGTTGTAGGATATTGCCTTATCGCCTGACCAAGAACCAAAATGATCAAGATTCTCAATAGAAGTATCTACATTTACATCTTCATTTTCAGTTGTTGAGTTGTCTTCTTCATAAGAGAATGACAAAGGGGAAAGGACAATACCATCTCCACAAAGAAAATCATCATCAGGCTCATTAAGACACCAATCTGGGATGAAAAATTCATGAGAGAGCTCTTGTGACACTTCTTCATCATTATCATCTTACTCATGTGGAACGTATGTCAGGATAGCATTTGGTGGCTCTTCTTCATGTTTTCTATTTTTAGTCTAATCTAAAATTTCTTCTACAATACTTTGTTCATTACCCACATCATGAAAATTTTCTTCACTGGCTATACTTGTGAAACTAGAGCAAGAAAGTAAGAATGCATTGTTAATTGGAAACATTCTTTCTTCAATATAGCATTCTTTTTCCATCTCCAACACTTGTTCTTTCTCATCTTCCTTTAGTGGATGTGTCCTATCGCAAGTAGATGTAATAACTTCTCCTTCTCCGGTGCATGCACATTCTGGTAAACCTCTCTCAGCCATTTGATGAGAAGATGGTATATTCAATATAGGTTTATTTGCAAGAAAAACTTTTGACTCTTCATTGCTGTCCTCATCATGTGAATGATATATCTTAGCACATTTTATTTTATCTTCTAGTGCATGAATCTCCACTGATAGGGAATTGTGATCATGAGAAAGAAAATGAGTCTCCTTCCCATATTTTTCTTCAATCATTTGCAATGTTTGAAGCAAACAAGGATGAACCTGATTAGTAGTAAGTTGCATGCCACCATAGAAACACTTCAAAAACTCTACTTGCTTAGGATCATCAAGAACTTGATATTGCTGAGTAGAGGATGCAGGAAAAGGATAATCTTCATCATTAGTGTCACTGTCTGAATCAGGAAACTGCAAGTTATGCATCTGGGTTTTTCAATACCAAACCATCTTCTAGGATTCTTCTTTCAAATAGAGTCACCAATTTCTTTTATGGGGGAGATAACTGTATATTCTTGAAGAATCAAAAGGCACCAATGCTTCAGCTTGTTGTCCCCAGTAGAGTCACCAAAAATCTGTTGGTAAATAGATTTGTCACCGTAAAATAACCTTTAAAAATGACCTGTTGCCCTTAGAGCGGTGACTAAATTGTCCCAACAGTTGGAGAAGTTGTTACTGGACTAACAACTTTCCTCTGCGTTTGAGAGGGGTAGCTCCCTCATATGATGGGGGTATTTGTGGTTTTTGTGTATTTTTATCCTGAAAGTACAAAATGGAAGAAAAAAAAAATAACAGGAGAAATGAGTATGTAGAAAGCCTCATGGTAGACGTACGAAAACCAACAAAAGTTTCACAATCTTATTGAAAAGTATGAGGGGGGTTTTACCACAAAGCTAGAAACCACTTTCCTAAACTCCATGATGAATTTCATGACATATTTGTAACAATGATGAAGAAAGATGGCAAATCTCAACATATGAAGAGATCATTTCTTTTAACACATTCAAATCAGGATACCGAGACATGATTGTGATTCATCACCCCAATTGCATGCTTCAATGGATAACTTTGATTTACACAAATACATAGAAAGATCACCAATTTGACATATGAGAAACTAGTAATCATAACTCAGAAATACATCAAGAACATACGAATTGAAATGCATTCTTCATTATCTTCTTGAAATTACACAATTTCAAAAGTAAACTATACAATGTGTAAGACCAAAAATGTTCCAAGACGTTTCTTCATAAGTTCCCCCTACAAAAGTTCTCTCTAAAGAGTCCCCCCCATTTTACATTTGAAATAGCATCATATTTCTAGGCTTTTTCCCATAACCATCTAGTAACCACTTTGCAACTACCAAATAACTACCTTTTTGAAATACAAAAATATAATGAACCTTATTTTTGGTTATATTTTATATCACTTTCCCAAAATAAAGTTCATTTTCTAACTTTTAGTTACAAGAAGTGACATAAGTCACTTTTACAAAAAGGTAACTTGAAACATGAAACTTTTGATTTGTTGGCTTTGTTCCATTAGATATTATGTCTTCTATATTGTGTCTTCTTGTAAAACATGAATCATTTGTTTGATAACAACTTGGTCTTCATGGACATGTACCTCAGTTGCATTTGATGACCATCCTTTCCTTCCATGAACCTATAATGATATAGTTCCATCCTTAGAATAATATGCAGTGACATCTCCATACTCAAAAGTGGCCCACACATATTTAACTATGTTACCATGATGAGCCTCGCCATGGATACAGGTGAAAATAACATTAGGAAAATCATTTTGTTCAAACACCATAGAAACTGGTTTTGTTGTCACATTGATCAATGGTGTGATTAGAGCACCTTTCCAAATAACATAGTTTCCACACATCAAAGAAACACATGTATTCCATCCAAGTATAGTAGTTTGAAAGCAGTGATTGTACTGACTATACCTAAAGGATTCCACACCTCCATGATTACTAACACATTGTGCTAACATAAAAGCTGATGGTAGTAAGGCAAAGTGACCACATCTTGAAGAAGTCAAAGAGTTGTCCTACATGCATTCTCCCATACTTGTCGACACTTGCTTTCAAGAAATACAAACTGTGTCCCTTGCCTCTGGCCAAAATGCCAAAGCATATTCAGTGAGACATTATAAAAAGCTGAAACACTAGAAGAGTCTATCCAAGTGTCTTCATCAAAAGCACTTGAGCTTGCTTTCATCTCTATCCATGTCTTCTTTTGATTTAGTGCATTCCCAATTTTCATGTCTTTTTGTAGGACCTCAAACATCACCTTGTCTTGATGACTACATAGTCATAACAGAGAAATGTCTCCAAAAGTATTCTTTAATCTAATGCATAGTTTATCCTCATAGATGGTAGCAAACATGCAATTTGAATTCATAGTCCTCATGGTTTCAATAACTTGTCATTATGTGCTTCTAAATTTCACACAAATAGGCATGGCATGGATCATATTCATGTTTTGAATAGACTTGTATCGTTCAGACTAATTATAGGGTTCATTCCACAACTATCGCATTGCATGCCCGCCTTTGTGAAATACCCCAAGAGTATTCTCAATTACAGCCATATTCTTCTTGGTGTCATAATCATGTATGCCTTCAACTCGACTTAACATTTCTATTGCCTTTTTCACCAATGTCATTCTTGAAAGATGGTGCATTGTTGTTTGTCCTAGTGCCATCAACCACAAAAACATCTTGATGGCTTTTCATGAAAACCTCAATATAAGTAAAGACGAGCTTGATGTAACCATGATTTACAATGCTTATCAATGATGTCATCGGCGTCCAAACCATGATGACTACAATTATAGGTAAAGATGCATATTTTAGCTCCATCTTTTGCTTGAAATTGCACTTAAATTTTTGTGGCTGTATCATTATTCATCTCATTTCCTCAGTGATTTTAACTGCCATACCACCCAATGTTTCTGACTCATTCTAATATTTCTATGCATTCCATATCCAACAATCATTACATTCAATAAACCCACCTGGAGGCTTTCAGCCAAAGTTCATGGTGTTTTATATGCTTTAACGTTTTTAAAACATGTGTGCCTGAGCATTTCTAACTATAATACCTGACAAAAATCATTTTTAATTATACTTTAAGGATGTCCGTAACCTGCTACAATTCTCCCATTTTGGCATGGGCTAGGGGTTTGCCGGCAAAGGTTGTGAAGTCAGATTTTACACTTGCAAATTATACTTGCTAGAATGTTTTCAAAGTCTTTAACAAATACATCTTGTAAGTATACCCTGCAGCCTTCATCTCCTTAGATAATCTATCCAAATTTGCATAGATATCTTGTGTTTGTGGGTGTGATCTGTCTCCCACAAAAAAAGCATGTACCACTTTATGGACTTCAATCCAACTACACCTAGGAATCTTTTTAATTCCTCTCTCTCTCATTAATCTCCTTACCTTTGGGACCTCACCCCAGCTACCCACTTGTGCATAGATGTCTAACAAAAGAAGATAAGGTGCAACATTCTTAGGAATCAACTCAAAAAGGAGAGTTGCTGTATATACTCCTAGCCCTATATTCTTATGTGATCTACAGGCACCAAGCAAACACATCCACAAAACCATTGTAGGTTTAATTAGTATCTTGATAAAATGTAGAGCATCCTCAAGATAACCAGCATGGGCAAGAAGGTCAACCATGCAAACATAATGGTCTTGTTAGGTCTCAAAAATGCAAATTGCTAATCCTAAGAGGATGCCAGGCTCTATATTTGGATTTGCAATGTTTTTGAACTAACTTGACGAAATCAACCTTCAAGGTTTGATGATTTCCTACACTTTAGGTCCTGCTACACCTAGGTGGGTGAACCTTGAAATATTAGAGCAGTCTGAGTGTGGATGAATGGACTAACTAGGTCTATCTACAATGGCATAGGATGTAGGATAGATGACAAAGCTGACTAATTAATTCTATGTGTAATGTTTAATAAGTGATTGGTAGAAATTGTATAAGCAATATAAAAAAGGTTTTAATTAATGAGTTGAATGAGACCAGTGCCTTGTTGGGTAACAGAGTCAATTTGAAGGACTAAGAACAGTAATTTCTAAATGGTAATAATTCTAGATATTTGGCACAGTTCTGGTTTATAACTTGTATAAACGTGCAAGTAAGTGACTGACAGACTCTTCTTGATAATCCAACCAAATAAAATTAGATATCCTATAATCCACCAGAAGGTATTTTAATCCTTACTTGAAGGAACCAAATGAAATGAATATACAAGATTGACAGATAATATTTTACTGGAGACAGTGTATCAATCCTAACTATATGGCTCTACTTAGTAATCCCAACTTACTACTTCCAGGTTACTGTGAATAAATCAGAAGGGTTTAATTCCTTAAGATGGACACCAACCGAATTAATCACACAGATACAGCGAATGTGTATTGACAGATTAAATATATACTTGATAGTTTAATCTGAATAACAGGGAAATGCAGAAATGGAGACAGCCACACAATTGAATAATTTCAACAAATAACTGATACCAGAATAGAAATACTGAATTAGAGAACTTCAAATTTCTTCTTCAAAATAAAATATGCAACATGGTCATTTTGGAATATTATGTATATGTATATATGAATATCTACTACCGCTGATGATTTTTCAGCATAGATTGTTTGAACTTATATAGATA
Organism: Cunninghamia lanceolata; assembly: GCA_027924645.1. Taxonomy (NCBI): domain Eukaryota; kingdom Viridiplantae; phylum Streptophyta; class Pinopsida; order Cupressales; family Cupressaceae; genus Cunninghamia; species Cunninghamia lanceolata. The sequence continues at coordinate 6,835,763 of BSBN01001344.1, read as the reverse complement.
TTCTCATGAAGAGATACAACTCTTCAATAAGTCTCTTGGGATTTTAACCAATACAAACAATAATTACATAAGCTTAATTAGGCTCTGTTTAGCCATAAATAGACTTTTGTCAGATGATCTAAGTACTCCTGCACACGGTGAGAATCAGTAAGCTCGACTGCACTCCTGGTGATTATATCAAGGGTGATCATTTCCTCCAGTTGCTTGCAAACTTCTGTAGATACAGAGGCTTTATCTTTTAGAGCTCCTGTGGCTTTGTGCAATATAACTTGACAATCAACAGTCCACTCTTCTTTGCTCTTTACCTCTCCATTATCTTTGAATATCCTGGGCACCCCTGCGTCTGATGCATCAGTCCCTTCCTTAGCATCAGCTTTGAGTTTATCATAATAACTCTGGTGCCATTTGAGCAATGCTCTTGCATCAGAGATATCTGTGCTATCAGTGGCACCTCTGTTTTGCAACTCGATCACCTTTTCTTGTATCCTCTGATCAAGCCTTTCATGTTCTTTGACTGCTTTATGATTTTCCGAGTAGTTATCCCAAAACTGGTTTAACCACCGTACCATGTTTGCATACCTGCTCTGCAGTATTGTAACAAATGCATCTATTTGAATTTGTTTGGCTTGATCATGGGATATCTCTTGACTACTTTGTGAGCTCTCACCTTGAGTTATTCTCTTCGTAGATTGGCCAAAGGTGCTTTTAACAGCGTCCTTCAAGTAGTCATTCTCTTTGGTTAATCTTTCACAATTCAGCTTATAAGCATCTCTTTCCTTGATTAACATCTGAGCTTGTGCCTTATTCAACTTTGCAACATTGATACCAATGTCTGCAGTAATTATGGGGTCAGTTTCACCTGCTCTGAAAGTCATAACATGGCCAAAAGTTTTTTCAGTGTCTATGATGGCCGTCTTCTTATGGGGAGGATACAATGCCCATATCATTAAAGAATTTTCATCATTATTGTATCTCGTTCCCATATAGACTTCATTAACTCCTTCTGGAGTAAGCTTATACTTATCATCAGCATTATTCAAAAAACTATCAAAAACCAGAGCAGAATTTAAATCTAAACCAGGAAAAATCATAACCCCTGCATCTTTAAGTAGCTGTCTGCCTCTGCTTGGTGTCATGTCTTGCATTTCCTTGTCCACTGTCTCCTTTAACATCTCTAATAACTGTTTTTCATTGTCAGCAGAAACATTATCTACTGACTCTCTAATTTCTTTTCCCTTGTATTTATACAAGAATGATTTAAATTCCTTCGAATGAATGAATGTATCATCTGACACAAAAGAATCATAAGCCTTTTGGCGAGGATCTTCATCAGCAGACCCCTCCTCATCATGTATCACAACTGGAGGCTGATATTGTTGCATTTTTCTTTTAGACATTTCTATTGTCTTATCTTGTGGCTGTTCAGTCAATTCTTCCTCTTCAGAGGATACCACTTCAACTTCTGCCAACTGCTTTTTCTTTTCATTCAAATCTCTGTTATATTTCTCCACCACCAAGTCGACCTCAGCCTCTTCCAAATTTCTAATGACATCATCATGTGGATAATGTATGTGCATGTATCCACTGAGATTTTGTTTTCTTCTTGCATAGTCAATGAAACCCTCGGGGTCAAACCCTTTCCTCACCTCAGCAGTCACCATGTTATAATGCATTAGTTTATCCAAAATGAGATTGTATCCTTCTTTTGAAACCACAGTAAAATCTCCAAAACACAGAGTACTGGGCATGAATGATTGTTTATCATGCGAACTTAGATGCATGACATTTGAACAATGCATTTGCCTAATTATTTCCAAATATGCAATTCTGTCAGGGACAGTTTTAGGCAATATAAATGGAGCATCCTCAAAACCATACACTCTGATCATAGTGGCATCCTCAAAACAATACCAATCTCCCCAATTATGAGTGACAGTAGGGGGGCCACCAAAATCTTTTGGTCTAAGGAATCTTTTTATTTCATCTGAAATTGAATATTCACAGGGGTGGTTGAAATACCTATATAGCACTTTAACACAATGCTCTTCAAATTGAGCATAGCTGGAGTTAGCATACCTGCTATCCCAGATTCTGGTCCACATTTGCACAGGTATCTTCTCCCCTTTCTTATCCGCAGCAACAATTTGAAACTCATTTGGCCACAATCCTACTTCCTGGCCATAGTATAAGACCATATGCATGAGCATCGAGTAATGCTCAAAAGAGCATGCTGGAGCATTGTTTCTTATTGCAGATAGACCAGAGTCTATTCTAGTAGCAACATAGGAGGCATAATCAAATTGTCTGGCATTGTGACATTGAATATCAGAGGTTATGACCATTAGAGGAATAGTCATGAACTCAGGGACCTCTGAGCCAAGGACTTGGCCTACAGAATAGTAAGTATATTGAATGTATGGTTCAAAAATGGACACATGAAAGGGAGGGCCATCATTCTCAGTCAAGGGTATCACTTCTCCTTCAATCCTGGGTCTATGAATGGGTAACCTCCATCCATTGTAGGTTGTATCCATTCTCCAGTATTCTTTATCCAAATCTTCATAAACAATAGGGACAGTGCACAAATCATCCAAATCATACACCTCACAAATAGCATTTTTTGATAGGTGTACAATTGGTTCTCCTTGAGGGTTGCATATAGCTTTCAGGCCTGAATTGTAATGCCTGGCTAACAGTTGCAGGAGTTCTACATTCAAGAATACATTAGGCACAACCAGTTTGCCTAAATTCATGTGCCATGGGTTTGACACAGGAGCATTTCTAAATCTTCTGTTGTAGTGGAATCTGAAGAGTTCATATCCCCTAATTGGGGTCCAAATATCTCCCAGGCGCTTATGTTTGTCTTCCAATTTCTCTACTTCTGCCCTGAGTTGGGCAGACCTCCTGGCCTTGGGAGTTGACCCAGGCAACTGATCAATCAAGTCCTGATTTAGTTTTCTGTCTTTGACTTTTTCTTCAGGGGTTTGATCAGTTTTTTGCTTCTTTGGTTTACTGGTTTCCCCTTGTGATTTTCTCCCTTTTCCTTTCCCCGGAGTTTCCATTTTTGAAAAATTTGGCAGGAAATTCAAATACAGGCAATATAGTGGTTTGTGTATGTGTACCTTGTCGTTCGACGGCTGGAATTGGAAGCCTTTGCTTTTCCCCTGAGAATTCTCCTGTATTCTGCTCTCGGACGGTTTTTTGCAATTACAATGAACGTATGAACTTCGTAGCCGTTTTGTATTAATTATCTGATCAATTCAATGTTCATCACTGTGAAGTGTCACATCGCCATAACTCTTCTTATCGGCGTGATTTTTGAAATGTCTGGGCGACCTCAACGTCTTTTATGGCGCGGACAGTCAATCGGCGTGACCCCTCAATTGTATCCCCGACGCCATGTGGTATCATATTTCAAATGGGTGCGACCATCGGCCTGACTTCCTTCATCGCCAAGGGTTTTAAATCTCTCCGCGATATGACAAGTCCCACCGATATGCTTTGCCTATCGGGAAGATTGAGACCATCGGGATACTAAAATTATGTTTCCCCGATCTTTATTGTCTTACCGATAGTCTCTTCATGTATGAACTTTTATCTTTATCGGAATGACATTCACTATCGGGATAACTTTCTCAATATATCCCGATCCATATCATCTCTCCGATGTCCTTTGTTATATCCTTCATCGGGCAAAGTTTAGTAAAGTGTCACCGACACCTTTTGATCGCCGTGACTGATGAATCGGCAAGACTTGTTTCTTTTGTTCCGATATGTCAAACTATACCGATGGAGGTGCATCGCTGTGAGTCTTGCCGATGGCTTTCTTATCGCCAGGACTCTTGATCGTCGGAGACTTACTTGTTTTCTATTCCGATGGTTCATTTCTCACCGATGACTATTGCTTTGTTACCCTCGCATGCTGTTCGGTGAAACTCTTGCCGAAAGTGCTTCATCGGTATGATATATACCGTCGGGGCAACTTCTAAAAGATCATCCGATAGATATTTGTCATACCGATCGGCATGACCACTTGCCTTTCTTGCCGATGTAAAGTCATCGGTGCTGCTTACTCCATCGGTGAGCTCCATAATTCTTCTTCCGATCTCTATTTTCACGCCGATGGTTGTTTTCAAACAATCCCTTGTGTATCGGTGTAAGCCACACGACCTCTTGCCGATGGATTGATTTTGATGAAATTTGACACTGCTCATCCCTAGATATTTTTAAAAAATTTTATATTGTGGTCCTTTTGGGATATTTCTTAGGGTTTATTCAAATATGATGGAGTAAGGAAATAGTAAAATTTTGAAAATTTTACTGTGCTAACAGGTCTAACGTAGGCATAATGCAATAAAAGTGAGTCATGGCATTGAAGTATACACAGCCCTCGTCCACTAAACCTACATGACTACATGCAAATAAAACATAAACAAAGGTTACATGATCAGGGCGTGTTCCAGAGTGCTTCATTAGTTCAAAGAATTGGAAAGTATCCTTGCCATAGCCGTGCATTGCATATCCTGCAATCATTGCAGTCCAGGAAACCACAACTCTTTGATTCATTTTATCAAACAGTTCACGTGCCTTCTCTCATCTTCCGCATTTTGTATACATATGTGTTAGGGAACTGGTAACTACAACATCTGACAAATATCCTCTTTGTATTATTCTTTGGTGGACCTCCATACCCATGTTTGTGGCTCCCATTTTGGCACAGGATGGAAGGATAATGGGGAAAGTTGTAGAGTTTGTCTTTACACTTGCCATCTGCATTCCCTTGTATCATCTCATAACTTATTGAATTTGCATGTAAGAATATTTTCACATGCTTTACTGAAAGAGCACAAAGTTGGCATCACTCTTTACTTGTTGAAGATCAATCTTTCTTTCGACAAGTCAATCTTTCTAGTGACAAAAAAATGTGACAATTACAAACCTCTTCTAAAGGTTTAAATGAAAACCAGATGAATTTGGAGCTCTGAAACAAATGGAAACCAAGCCAATATAGCAACAGGTGTAAAGAATAGTAGTCCCATTATAAATTCATAACCTCGTGCAAGAGCTCGAACAGAGTCCCAAAATCCTATGCAGTATACAAGTGGCCTACAGGCTTGTGTAATTTGAATCAAGGTCCATCTAGTGGGTATGAAGGCAAGAACACATGCATCCAAGCCTCACTATTATATGACCAAAATGATAGAGAAAACCTAAAACTTCCACAAATCCAATGAAAAGAAGTCCCTTAAGAAGCCACAACATAAGTTTAAAACATGCATGGAATCTTCTTCTTCCCATCGACACAGGCTTCAGTACCAATAAAACTACAACTGTGAAAAGCTATGATAGTCCATATAGCGAGACACTCTTATTATCTCATGTAGTGTTGAGATGATAAAGTAGGGCATACTGGAAGAAGAAAAATCTTAACGATAAAATTATTTCACAAATCCGTCCACATAAGCCTAAACGTTTAAGGTGTTCTTTTTCCTCATCCCACCAAGATTCCCAACTTTCCTCTAGTAATTCTCCAATACATCCATGGTTATTAATCCACTTGATCCAGTCAGTCCAACCATCTACAATTTTGTGCCGCCCAAACCCTAAAGGATTGAATAGGAAAGGAGCAAAGAGCCATGTTCCAACCATAAACCACAGGGAGAAGGTGATCAAGAGATAAACAAAAGTGTTTTGGTATGTCTGACCGAATAGATTGTACACAACAAGGAGTACCATCAGTTCTATTCCTTTTATGAAGTGACTGCAAGAGTAGAAGTGATAATTATCCACAAACTTTGCATGGAAGACCAGTCCCTGCCCAATAGCTCTATATTCTATAGTTGCACCACCATGAAGTAGGGTTCTTCCATAATAATGAGCCTTTGTTCCTAGAGAGAAAGTTATGGAAACAGGAGCCTACAGCAGATACATTACTACAAAATCTCTCAAGGCAATGCAGAATCCTCTTGCTAAGCCAATCTCTGCTAGCATAGGTGATTGTATAATGTCTTTTTAACTCTCTTTTATGATATTAAATAGATTGATATGTCTTATGCATGCTCGGTTATCATTAATAACTTTGTTCAAAAATAATCAAAAGACATTTGCATGATTTTGGGAGATGATCGTGGCTTTGGGAAATTGCAACAACCTTTTCACCTCAGTTAATAACAAGCTTGATACCATTCACGTGACTTATGCATGCTTTGATGCCATTTCTAACTATTTATGATTGTTGTAGAATGGCGGTGCTTGAAGGAGAGAAATATGCCTTTTAACAACAAAAATCATTTTTTTTAACTGCCAGCTGCCACATCTTTATATTTCATGTGAGACAAAGAAAGTGATTTGGAGTAGTTTCCTATATTGTAGGAGAATTTAATGAATGTGGAGGAGAGAAGTTATTCCTGTTCGTAAGAAGTGAAAATGGATTTCCTTTTTTTTATCTCTCCAAACTTGATAAATTACACCCTTTGGTTTTGGTTAGCCAAAAGTCAAAATGCGCGTGAACTTAGCCAAACTCAAAAGTTAACGCAAACTTAGCGGAAAGCAAAAGTTGACGCGAGGTTCAAAAGTTGATGCGAAATTTGCAGAAAAATTAGAATCGACGTGAACTTTGCGAAAAATAAAAGTTGATGCAAAATAATATTACTAAGCTGTTTCAATATAAAATTTAACTTGGAATAATATTGCTATACAAAGCTTCATGGAGAGAGAGAATGAACAAGACAAAATATGATGTCTCGCTATCAAGTTATCAACATGATTGACATAAAAAGCACGACATCAAAAAATTGTAACCAAAAGGATGACTTGGCATAGGGGTTTTGATATGCGAAAAGTTTAAAATTTGGATAGTAGAACGGGGCCAACAGGGGTCAAGGCCTCCAAGGAAAGAGAAAGGGTGAGCCACCAGGTACTTGATCCCTAGCTATTCATTCTTGAAATGGTATAACTAGTTAGGTAGGAATATTGACAAGGTGTTGAGCGTGGGCCCACACTAGGAGTAAATCCCACTTGAATATTCTAGGGTGTTGGTGTTTTTGGTGTGTCTTCATCGTTGAAGCTTGTGTATCACCTTTATCCAAAATCCCCATACTTTGCAAGAATTGTACATGTATGTGTGAATTTTTATTTTCCAAAGTTACCTAAGGTCAAGAACCTAGCCATCTTTAATCGCCTCCTAATCACCCATCTTAAGCCAAATCCAAATCATCCATCTTCCTAATCCAAGTCATTTAAATCCAATTTTCTCATAATCCACATTATCCTAATCAAATTTCTTCTTAATCAACCTTATCATTAATCCAGTTCCTCCCAATCACTCATCCAATTATCCTAATCATCCTAATCATCTTCCTAAACCATCCTAATCTATCCCTAATCCATCATCATTTGACCCTTATCCCAATCAAATTACCTAATCTAATCAAGTTCCTAATCCTAATCCATCCCATCCACCTAATCCACTCCCTAATCATCATCATTATCCTAATCTAGATTCTAATCTTATCATTTGAGCTTAATCAATCCCAATCATTTGAGATTATTTAAATCCCTTATTTGAGCTTAAACTTATCCATCATCATCCTAGTTATTTCCTAATTCAATCCATAATCAATCATTATCTATCCATTATTATTATCCCTAATACATATCCTAATCCACTTTCTATTATCCTAATCTACTATCCCTAACCCTAATCATTTCATCCATATTCCAATTCATTATCCTAATTATTCCATCCTAATCCAATTTTCCATCACCATCCTAACTCAATCTTCATCATCTTCTTATCATCTTGATCCAATCCTCTTATCTACTTAATCCCTTTTCATCCATCTAATCCTAATCCATTATCCACCTCATCCATTTCCCAATCATCATCATTATCCTAATCAATTCCCATCAATTGAGCTTACTCTAATCCCACGATTTGAGATTAATCAAGTCTCTCATAATCCACATCATAATCCATTCTCCCCATCCACTAATCCTTCTCCTAATTCACCCAAATCCACTTCATCCTTAATCATAATCCATCTTCATCATCTAATCCTAATTCATTTTATTCCTAATCTTAATCCAATCTATCTCTCTAATCAAACCTATCATCCATATCATTCATTAATCCCCCTAATCCTAATCCTAAATCCATTATTGAGCATAATCCACTTCTCCAACACAGTTCTAATCCAATCCAATCATCCCTAATCCTAAATAAATCATCCATAATTCCTCTATCCATCCCCAATCAAAATTCAATTCCAATCCTTCCAAAATCACCCTTTGAGAATTAAAAGTTGGTTAAGGATTTAACCTCTTTCAACCCCCTCTAAATCCTAATCATAACCTATCCAATTTCATCCAAATCTTAATCATTTTCCTCTAAATTGACATCCAAACCATAATCTAAGGTTTCTATACCCCATCCTAATAAAATCCAATCCAACCATTCAAGGGCCCTTGGCCTAATCCAAATTGATCCCAATCAATCCAAATCCAAATCTAATCAAGTGTCATACATCGTTGACCTTGATTAATCAAAACAAATCAAACCTTCCAAGCATCAAGTGTCATACATTGTTGACCTTGATTAATCAAATCAAATCAAACCATCCAAGCATCAAGTGTCATATATCGTTTGCCTTGATCAATCCAATCCCAATTGATCCAAGTCAATCCAAATCCCCTCTAATCTAAAATCCAAATCAATTTCATCAATTTATCTTACATCACATCATCCTAATTCCAAATCTAATCATGACTTCATACACTTTCAATGATGATGATAGTCTTTTTGACCAAGCTAAACTCAAAATCCTTGATGAAATCATTGCAAGCAAGCTTGCCATACACCATCCTCGCCCATCCATAAGGATGAAACCACCCTCTAACCATGCATTGGCTAGCACAAGATACGCCCCTACACCTCATTGCATATCCTATGGTCATCCTTATGCTACCCTTTATAAGGGAAATCCTTTCTATCCTTCATCCATCCCCCAACATTGTTTCTCATATGAAATTCCCATCACTTCCACTGCTTATCCACATCCTTCATATCCTTATCCTACTTATTGAAAAATCCAACATATCCTTATCCACCAACCTCTCCATCCATTTCGTCATCCATGTCATTATCCAATTCTCCTATTAAATCCAAACCATCCTTTCTCCAAGGACTCCTCACTAAGAGTATTGAAAGAAATCATGAAAACAAACTTGTGGAGTCGTGTCGCCCCACTCCTCCCCAATCACCTAAATGTGTCATTGACTACCTCGTCACCCACCTAGAAACAATAAAAACCACATTACCCCCTTCATCCATTCTATCTAAAGTATCACCCATTTCTCCATGCACCCAACCCAATGAGCCTATTCAAACTACATGCTCCTCCCCAACCACACCATCCACAGAAATTCAACTACGTCAAGAGCCTAGTATAAAGCATGTGGAAACACCCACCCCCTTCCTAATCATGATCTAAGCATCCCATCTCATCACATTCATGATCCAACACCATCTCCTATTAATCCTCCATCGTCCGCTACCACTCCTTTACCATCACCTATCGACCCCATCTTGAATCCATTATCTTATCCTCTTGGCCCAACTACCTTCATCCATGGTGGTTCTCTTGTAGAAGATGAACAACATCTATCCACAACCCATCCTCCCCCATCTAATAATGGACTCGCATCTTGTTTCCAAAACAACACACATCCAATTGCCCATCGTATGCTCCAAACATGAATTACCAAGGTAGAGACTTAGGCTTTCACGAACAAGGCATTTTGGAGCCCATCCATGTATCCATGCTTACATGGCCTTGGTTATATATCTCAAGGGAAACAATCCCAACATATTGGTGCCACCCACATGCCTTCCAAAATTCATTCTTCCAATCCCAAACCTGGTGCACCTCATCACACCCACAAATCATATGCTTCTATCCCTCCTCCATCTTATTTCATCCATCAATCCAAAAATCATGTGACCATACATCTCCCATCTTATCCTATCAATAAATCCAAACTTCCTCCCATCCCTAAATCCGTGCTTCCTCTACTCCTCCCAACTCCTAATACCCCCATCCTCAAATCCCCTCATCCCCCCATCCATAACACCCCAGTCCATAATCTTGTCCCCTTAAATCCTTATCCTCCAAACTCCATTATCATGATCAATGAATGCACACATCGTATAAACATGAAGCTATCAACCATGAGCCGTGGGATTCAAAAATACTCATTTGGATTCCTCCACCCATAAATAAAAAAATCAAAAGCCTAAAGAATATCATGTTGTAGGGCATTGATACACAAAATCCAAGAAAACACAACAATCCAAAAGGCTCCAAAATCCCACACCCCCAAAAGAAAAAATGAAAATGGTTGGGGTACCCAAACAAAAAGCACTAAATCCAAGTGGAGCATGAAAATCCCATTCCATCGCTAAATCCCAACAATCCCACTTCACATCAAAAAATCTCAAAAATCCTAAGTCCATTTGGGTCCCTAAATATCCAAATCGACAATCCCCCATCCTGATCTTGTAAATCCATCATGAATCCCAGATCCCCATTACTTCCTACTCCCCATCCCAAATATAAGCTTCAAAATCCATTACAGTGTGCAACCATTGGTCTTGGTTCCCCTCAACCACACGTCATTCTCACATACCTGCATCCCCTCATCTTATATCTCCTATCCCACATATCTCCCCCATCAAATCCCTATGATCCATGCTTTCGCATAATCCATCCATCCATCACCCATCATTACCATCCATAATCCACATCATAATCCATCCATATCACTCCATCTCTATCTCACATCGTCTCCTACCAACATACATGCACGTGATTATACTTGACATGGTCCATGTGTGACATCCATCCAACATGGGACACTTCCACCTCCTATGAAAATAGATGCTCGAGTCCCATTCCTCCTCCAAATCACTTCCTCTATCCAAATCCATCTCATCCAACAATTCCAAAAATTAAAAAAATCAAAAAATTAAAAAAAAAAAAAAAGTAAAGAGAAATAAATTTGTCTAATGGTGAAAACCACTCCTTCTAGCACCTTAGGCAAGTACCATGATGAAAACCCCTTATGGGAATCATGCATAATCCACCCCCATTCATTTGTACCCTACACTTGGGGGCAAATCTCACCTTAATCACTACATTACATATCCTAAACATCCTATCATCCCATCCTATCCTATTCTTTCTTCATCCATCCATCCCTCTTCTCCACTATCTCCTTATCCATACTATCATCATTCCATCCTCTTTCCCTTCTCGTGATCTTGATAAGGATAGGGGAAAAATATGTGAGACATGCCTAGGACACTTCTTGGCATGCATCCCTTCCAAGCATATCCTATAAATGTCCATCCATCCCAACACATCCTTACACCTTATCATGAGTGACACACATCTTGAGTGGGGCAGCTTCTTCCTGTGTGACGTAGTCCTTGGAGATCACATATAATTTCCCTTCATTCATCTATCCTCCACTAACTCATCATCCCATATCTTTCTCCTAGTCCACCTATCCCATCAGCCTCTCCTCGGTTTATGGTTTTGCTACAATTCTAGAAGTTGAAGCTTCCCCTATCCCCCATTACATTTGAACTCATCCTCCATCCACCCATCATTCTTCCTCCATCTACCTATCCCACCATCCCCATCTTATCCTCCCCTTGACCATGGTTTTGATAGCTTGAATATGGTCTGAGCACTCTATTCCTCCCCTATCACACAATCACTCCATCCCCACATCCTTTCCTTTTACTCCCTATCCACTATCACTTATTCATTATCCCATTATCACTAGTCCTTTTTATCCATTATCTATTATCCCTTTATCATTTCATCCAAATCATCTCATCATGCTTCATTGATAGACTCGTCTTTCCCTTGTCGTTGGTATCTAGCTCAAGGCTACCTACATGCAAACCAATGCATCCACTCCCAGCAATCCAAATCTCTAAATATACAATCTCCCTAACATCCAAACATAACAAGACAATGCTAATCAATATGCATATCGAGCTAGCATCTACCCACAATTATCCAATCATATCCATGGTCTTGTTCCTAGTCTTGTTTCAAGCCTTTGATCCAAATCATTCATCATCATCAAGATATATCATTCCCAATCCTCATGTTGTTCTTATCTTCAACAACACAATCCAACATCATCAATCCATCAATCTTTGGCTTTTTATCTTGACCAGGGGAAACATCATGTTTGTCTTTGAAATTGTTTTTTGTGCATGCATGCATGCTTGTGTGTGTACATTATCTTTTTATATTACATCAGCATCAGTCCCTGTAACCTACCTACCTACCATAGTGGTATCATGGTCTTCCATATCACAGTGTTATATAGCATAGGGTTTCTTGTGACCTTTTTAGTTGGCTTTTATGCATGGGACACATTGTCACCATGGTTCCTTATACCTTGGTGCATAATGTCTCATCCTATATCAAATAAAGATAAATTTCATTTATCAATACAACATTATGCATCATCCATGGAGTCGAGAATCAGCTTGTATCCATCCATTTTTCTCCCTATCCATCATTTCATCTCATCCCTTTCCTTTGATCCCTTGCATCCAATCTACCCTATCCCCCCATTTATGTGGTCTTTTAAATTCCACTATCTTCTTTCTAATCTAACCCTCTTCATCCTTTCGAGAGCGCACTCACATTATTCAAACTCACCTACCCTCTCGAGGGGGCATCATCCTTACCATCATCCCTTCATGTCACTCTTGCTTTGATTGACTGGGGCATCATTATCCCTAATCCTACCATCTTCCTCTAATCCTATCTAGTGCTATGTTTTATTTTTTCTTTGAAATGATGTTGCTTCGCAACACCATCTCAAAGAGGGGAAAAATGTAGACACCTAAAATTGTCCATCTCTTTCATCTTGACACAATTCAACCCTAATTTCATACCATCATTTAACCCCCTAATTAGATAAATCGCTATTTATCCAATTGACCATCCAAATCCCTATTTTTTAACACTATTCATCCCTAAACTTCTCTAAATCATCGTTTCTACCACATTAACTATATAAACACATGTTTAGATAGTTAATTGATCAAACCCCCTTCAAACCATGATTAAATAATATTTTATTATCAAAATCACTATTCATGTACTATTAACTATTCATTTGTACCTAACCCTAGCCTAAATGATTTGTTAATCATTTATTTACCTTCCTCTCTAGTCCAAACATTAGTTAAATTTATATTTATCTATATCCCCTTTTCCCATCCCATGAATTAAATAAATATTTGTATTTATTTAATTCCCTATTTTCTACACTTTTATTAGGTGACCTAAACCTAATTAATTACCTAATCTCCTACTTGCACATTCCATTATCCTAACCTAATCCTAGTCAAATCCTCCACATCCTCATATGTGTACAAAGGCATGGCCTCTTGTACAAGACCACATGGTTCTCTTACAAAGGTATGGTCAAAGTCCTTTGTACATGAGTCCTTTTGTCCTCATTCAATTCCATCCCTTCACTTTATCCAATTCACTTTTCCACCCTTGATTTCCTCTCAATCCAAGGACATCCCTTCTCATCCAACCAATGCTTGCCACTTGGCAAGTGCTCATGAATCCAAGACTCTCATTAAATCTCATCCATTGATCTTTCAATTCAATCTTGACCATCCAACCCCTCATTAAAAAATCTATAAATAGCCACCCATCCTAAGCATTTTCAAGACTCCATGAGAAATAAAGTTATCCTACCATTTTGAGGAGCCACCTACACATCAAAAATCAAAGGAGCACATCCATTTAAGTAAGGTTTGCATATGAGGTGAATTAGATGGTTTCATTTCATGTTTACATGCTTTCCTTTATGCTCAATCCAAGGTGTATATGAGGTGAATGAAATAGGTTAATCTTGTTTCAGTCTATTTCTAAAGTTCATTTTCACATGCATACAGGTAGATCAACCCAAAGCCCTGAAATTGACTCACAAAGAGTCTTCTAAGTCTACACAAGGTTCTTAACAATTGACATATCAAAGAAACTTATTTTTCTATACCCATGCAACTAAAATCTATGTTGCATTCTTTATCATAATTTTAGAAAAGTTAAATAGCTTTATCCCCTCATATTTAATTTCCTGATTCTAACATTTACCTAAATCTATTATTTAAATTAAATGTTTATTCATTAATAATAGATATTTTTCCTTACAAAATGTTTTTACATTGATAAGAATTTGCTAGAGCAATTTGTTGAACATTGAATGCTTTAATATATGTTCAAATATTTCTTCATTCATAGTCTAATGATCTATATTTTTGAATAGTATAACTAAAAAAAGTAAGCATTTGATTACAAAAATGCATCACAAGATGCAATCAAAACATTGATAAATAAAGACAACTCTTAAGATTTCTTCAATCTTAGTCTAATGATATATATTTTGTAATAACTTATAACTTAAAAAAGCAAGCATTTGATTACAAAAATGCATCATAAGATGCAATCAAAACATTGATAAATAAAGACAATTCTTTGAGAAAAAACAAACAAACCAAAAGAGCTTGTACAATCTAAGCATTGGTCACTAAAGATCTAGCAAACTAATGTTTTGGGTTTGAGAAGAAAAAACTTTTTTATTACATTGTCAACATGAAACAAATAATATTTCATTTTCAAGCAATGCTCTAGCACGTCTCTAAGTGCTTGTTTCTTACTTAAATGTCTCTTAAGTGCTTGTTACTAACTCAAAAAAAAAAAAAACTGAATGGTACATAAACACTCCAACTTGTGTTATTGGAAAACATTAAGATTTAAGGCCAAAGCCTTTGCGAGTAGGGCCAACGAACAAGTCTTTGGATTTTAACATGCCAGGAAGGCGGCCACAAAATGTTCCAAAGGGTAACTGTGCAACTGCTATGTTCCTTCCTAAGCTCACCATAGCAATATCTGGACTTGCTTTGTAGGTGCTCAATTTTGATTCGCTTGGATTTTTAGAGAGTTTCTTTATATTCTCTGCAATCACTAGTGCATGTTTTTGTGCGCACATTCCTTGCTTCAATTCCTGCAACACCCCCACGTTATAAGTTTTAGTAAGCTAATAAAACCCAATGCTATGATATTTCTTTATACTTTTGCGAATGAATGATGTAATGGGGTGATTAGTAAGCTAAAGCTCTTGGGAATAAGAGTTTCTAATTTATAGTCATAACTAGCACTTTTACCATTTAATAAAATGAAAATGGCATCTGTTTAAACAAGGTTACTATTTAAAACTATGAAGGGTGGATGTTTAAATAGAGCTACATAAAAGGTTTATCCAACCATTGATCATGTCATAATAATGTCCATCTTTACCCCTCAATCACATCCTTTGAACTAATTAGTATCCAGGGCTTATTTGAACTTTGATAAAATTAACAAGTATTGTAATGGGTTTACCTTAACATTAATGATATCTCCAGCTGCAAACACATTGGTTGTTCCTTCAACTCGCAGAGAGCTATCCACCTTGATTTGGCCTCGTTCATCCACAGCATCCCCAAACACTGAATCGTTCATCCATGAGGACCCCAACCTCTTGCCTATGCATACAAAATGACAATCTGCATTGATGGTCTTCCCACTATTTGTGGTGAAGCTTAATGTCGTCTCTGAAATGTTGTTCAAATCAATGCGTTCATTGAGGTGGACCTCAACATTCTTTCTCTTTATCCATGCCAAAGTTTTTCTCGATGCCTTCTCTCCCACAAATTCAAGAAGCCTAGAACCAGAATGAAGGAGAATCACTTTTTTCTCTGGAAAGTCCACCGCTATCTCTCCAGCAAGCTCCACTCCAGTGGGTCCTCCTCCAATTATTAAAATTGTCTTGGCATCCTTAATCTTCTTGTTGTCTGTAAATGCCAGAAAAGAAAAAAAAGTATCAATCTTCAAACCTAATTTATCCATTTTGTATCCATCTCAGAATCTAAAACATTTTTTAAATGAAATATCACTATAACTAAATTAAGTATTAAACATGAAATAAATTATACCTGCTTGAAATTGTTGGAGTCTCTGCGTTTTTGAGGGAGGGCCAGAGTAAGGAGTACCAGTGGCAATCACCAGATAATCATACTTTACTTGTTTCCCTGATGCAGTTATCACCGCCTCCTCTGTGGCGCCCTTCACAGCAGACATTATCAGCGTTGCCTTCTTCAAATACTCGCTGTGAAGAAACATTGATCTCTCCCCAAAGCTTGGCTCCACCATACATCTTAGTTTCGCCCATGGTATTTCAAAATACTCCTTCCTGTCATCAAATAAATTCCATGTTAATAAACATACGGATCAGAGGCTTTCATAGCATAATCCTCAAAACATAATCTACAAAACCAGAAACATCAGAGGCTTTCATGACATACGGATCGATGAGCGTGACGTCAGCGTGGTCTTCCAAGGCCTTAACAGCGTTCGCCCCTGCAATTCCGCCGCCCACAACAACTACCCTCTTTTTCTGCACTGCCGCCATGACGGATATTCACTGTGTATATTCTTCCTACTCCAATATCTACTGTGTATATATGCAAATTCAGGCTCCTATTCGCTAACACTCTAATCGAATTGTATGATGCTTGGGGTTTTCTCTGGAAATCGCAGGGTTTTATAGAGATTTAAATGAAAAGAATAGTAATATGGCGTTGAAATTGTTAAGCCCATGCACCAACTAAACAGATAATGAAATTGCTGACTAAATTGCGCCCTCAACTTTGAATTCTCTGCACGGGGAAAAGCAAATTGAATTTTTTTTTTTCTTCTAACAAAAGAAATTGGAATTTGGAATCCTAATCCTGTTCAAACAAATTAAATTAAGATTAGTTTTGAAGGCCCACCTGGGCAATTTGCTGTTTCTCAAAAGTCAAAAGAGCTCTGAAAGAACCAGAAGCTTCTTTATTGTCTCATACTTGAATGTAAAAGGATATCTAATACAGCTTTGAATTTTTCAGATTTGTAATGCGGGTGAAATCATTTGTATTGAATAATGAGTTTTCAGTGGTCCATGGCCTACAGGTCTGAAAATGAGGAAAGCCAGGGGAATTAGTTGTCTTATGTGATGATTTGAAGAAGCTTTCAGAAATGTTTGACTTCATTTTTTAATTGGGACTTTTAATTGCATGGCATGAAATTGTTTCTTCAATTATTATTGTTACAAAGTTAGAAAGATAACTATAGGTGGGATTTTTCTAAGTTTAAATTATAGCATACATAATGTGCACACATTGTTTTTAAGAAAACAGCTAAAAGTTTAATATAATGTGTACACACCAGTCATAGTACATGTTTTTAAAAGTGCAATCATGTTACAGCTTATGTACATATTCAATCACTTTTTGGTCCATATATTTGTTGACTTACCTAAAGACATGAAAATGTGATGAATAAAGGTACTTGCTCTAAAATCAATGGTGGAAGAATGATGATGTTGATGCAGAAAATTGGTTCATCACTTCCAAAAATTTAATAGTCTTAGTTTGATGATGTCTTTGATTCTGAACAAGTATAGGAAACCTTGTGGTTCAATCTTGCATGCTACAAGTTTAATCTTGATTACCATATATTTGAAGTCTGACATGCGGATCTAAACTAGAAAAGCATGAACTTCTACAATTTTGTTTGTTGTGATCTCTAATATATGATGAGCTTGTAAGGATTGTGGTGTTTACAAACACCATAAGAGAATCAATTAGATTGCAAGGATTAAGTTCCCTTAAGTTAGACCCTTGAATTGACTAGTTTTATGACTCTAAGGGATGATTCAAAGACAAAGTACACAAGCATGAAAGTGGCATCTATGCAAATGAGGTTCTTTGTCCCTTTAGAAAATCAAAGTTTGCTCTTGATGTTCCTTTTATCCCCAAAACTCTAGCCTTGTTAATTAATGGCATATTGAACTTATTTAAATACTAAGACATAACAATATGTCACACAAATGTGTACCAAGTCAGCTTATAATGGCTGAACTTAGGAAGGGGCTAGAAAAATGGAATTTGAATTTAAAATTTTTAATTTGAGATTCATTCTTATGCATTACAAGATTGATCTTGAGTGGCAAGGAAATGAACCTAGGTAGTAAAATGATAACTTGAGGCAAGCAGTGAATGTATTGAGGTGAGTGCAAATGTGGTGTAATAAATGAAAGGTAAATGATGAATATGTGGAAATAAGTATAAATGGATAAAAGCACAATGGCATGTCCCACTAGTGGGCCAACCCAATCACGTCATAATTAAAAAATGCATGGGGGATTGATCTAAGAAAGGTGGTTTGATCTAATCTTAAGGGGTTTAGATCTAATCCCCTTAGATTGAATCCCTCTAGTCTTAGATTGAACCCCTTTGTGGAGCCCCTGACAAAGCCTTCTCTAATCCTATCTAAAAGGCGTGTTTTAAACTACCTTATTAATAACTTAGATATATTAAACACTTTATCATCTGTATTAATTAGACTATCAGTCAAATTACTTTCTTTAAGGAAAGAATTGCAGACACATAAAATTGAACTATTAATCTAATTAATATATTTATGGTTTAGATTTTGTACAAATGAAACTAGGTTAAGATAGGAATTATGCTTACAAAAAGGAAATTGCTAAGAGTATAAATAGGGATAAAGAACATAAAAAACTGGTTCAATGATTTATTGAGCTTGATTTTGGTATAGGAACTAGTCTCTACAAAAATGTCTTTGGAATGTATCTGTGATTGCAAAGGAGTTTGTCCTTCCATAAATCTATTCTCTGTGTAGGGAAAATAGAACAAGAGTATATAGTTGTCGTGAATCTTAAATATAAACATAGTATTGCCCAAGACATAATACAAATATATAATAATCACATGTAAATAAAGGAAAAAATTAAAAATAGCATTAGAGGAATAGAATATGAGACCATTGAGTATAATGTGCTACACCCCTAATCCTATAATGTGTATATGGTTATGAATAGTCGGATTGTGGCTACCTTAACTCTTATTTAAGCTATATAATCATTAATATAGTCTTCTATAGGTAGCTAGGTCAGTCTAGGTGGCATCCATAGCATAAGTATGGTATATATAGGAGCTAGAGGTTAGTTATTATCATCATATTGAGTATTGTGTTCTTATTGAAGACTATTGGAGGTATCGCCCTCAAAGTGGATTATGAGGTTTCCCACTCAAAGTGGCATATTATTATCAAGTATTTGCATCATATTTCTTATTATATTATTCTATTGTGCAATTTGTTTCACTACACTTGGTATCAGAGCATGATCTTGGCACCGTGAAGGCAAGAAACAAGATGATTTTTTTTAAGTTTTAGAGTTCATTTTGTGAAGTGCATATCTCTCTCATTTTGGTGAATCTTTTCAATATTTTTAAAGGGTTTTTCAATGATATATCAAATCTACTACAGTCCAAATATTAGAGAAAGTGGAGCAGAATTGAGTGAGTTATCGAAGAATTGAAGTTTCTACCATTTTTACTCCTACAGCTGAAATTTAGCGAATGTTTTTTTCTGATTTTTTGAGGGTTGAACAAGGAAACATTGATATATCTACAATCCTTATCTTAAGACATTTGGATAGGATTTGAGGAAGTTATTGCAAAATTAGGGTTTCAACCAATTTCACCCTCAAGGCAACAAATTAACAAATTTCTTGGAGATTTTTTCTAGGAAGTGAGATCTAGGCCTTGGTAAGTTACAGTAAAAATTTTAAATTAATTGGATTTTTTTTGTGATTTATTGCAAATTTATTTTTCCCAATCATAGCGAGTCCTACCACAAGAGGCAAAAATAATCATGTCAAACCAAGAAAATTCCTAAACAAGAAGGATATAGAAAGTGGGGAGACTTGTCCTAATAACATGGATAAAGAATTCATCAATTTTAAGAAAGATATTTCATCAGTGTTCAATTTTTTTCAAGGAAAATGTATTACCTATTACAAATGAAGAAGATGCAAGAAGTAGTAGTAGTAGAAGAAGAAGGCAAAAGAAGAATTAGTAGTAGAAGGAGGAGGAGGAGGAGGAGAGAAAAAAGAAGGAGAAGTCAAACCAATAGCATATTTCTATGCATTATCACTACTTGGAGCATTTTAAAAAGAATTTTTTCCTAAAGATGATCCTGATCAAGCCATTCAATCAATGCTAGGGCACCATCTACCATCCTTCACCTCTTCCTCAAAGGCACGCCAAAAGGTTAGAGAAATGGAAGAACACATTCATCACCAACAAGAGCTAGATGCAGAGGGAAGACACATCTTGAATTTTAAGACATACACAAAGGAGATGAGGACTAGGACATCCACAAAATGACCACATGGGAAGATGAAGATTTTATGCAGAAGCATTCACAATTGATCAGCGTTGAGGACAATGCTTTTGTAAAGGTAGTGGGCATGCTACACCCCTAATCCTATAGTGTGTATATGGTTATGAGTATTTGGCTTATGGCTACCTTAACTCTTATTTAAGTTATATAATCATTAATATAGTCTTATATAGGTAGTTAGGTTAGCCTAGGTGGCATCCACAGCATAAGTATGGTATATATATGAGGTAGAGGTTATTTATTATCATCATATTGAGTATTGTGTTCTTATTGAAGACTATTGGAAGTATCCCCCTTGAAGTGGATTACGAGGTTGCCCCTCGAAGTGACATATTATTATCAAGTATTTGCATCATATTTATTATTATATTATTCTATTGTGCAATTTGTTTCATGACATAATGTTGATCCCAAAGGAGTGAACCTAGCCAATGACCTCCATCTAGAACAAGGGGGAAAGGGGGACTATATAAGAGCTTTCCAAATTGGTCAAACCCATTTTTAAGTCTTTTGATTTTCATAGGGAGCCAATGGATTTTTTTTGTGTGCATGTATCCTAGTGTGTTATGTTAGGCAAGTGCAATGTGAATAATAATAATGTAGTAAACAAAATATATGGGAGTAACTACTATGCTTCTATGTGGTAGGAAAATGAATAATGGAATCATTAGTTATTAAATAAGGAAAGTAAATGACAACAAGGGTTTCCTTTGAAATACAAAAAGAGAGTTGAAGAAAGAGTTCTTAGATGAGCAATGAGAAGAGGGGCTCTAACCTAGACACTCAATTTCTCCAATAAATATAAAAAATATTCTAATCCAAAGACTCAATTCCTTCAATTACTATAGATAATAGAAAATACTATGGCTTCTTAAAGAAGGGAGAGCCTATAGTATGGAAATTGCTTGCAACCAATTGTAAGATAATATTAAAAGTTCTCAAGAGAATAAAATTGTTGCCTTAGATGATGGAGGAGGGGAAACAATGGAATAATCCCAAATGTTTATGGGGGAACCAAGAGAAGAACTTCCCATTGTATACAATAGAAAATGAGAAAAGGAGAATAAAACAAAACAATATTAGCCTATTCTACTCAAATCATAATTACTGATAGAGAAAATAAAGTATACAAAACATAAGAGAAACTAAACGATATTAGTTACCATGAAAACCTTGCTTAAATGGATGTGCTCTTGATGTGTTGATGAATGTAGGTGGCTCCTCAAAATAGCAGCATAACTTTGCTTCTCATGGAGTCTTGAAAATGTCTTGTGATGGGTTGGATTTATAGGATTTTGGGATGAGGATTGGATGGTCAAGATTGATTTTGAGGATCAAGGGTGGAGGATTGTTGAGAAGCTTGGATGCATGAGCACTTTTAAAGTGGCAAGCATTGGTTGGATGAGAAGGGATTTCCTTGGATCAAGGGAAAATCAATGGTGAAAAAGTAATTTGTATAAAGTGAAGGGATGGGATTGAAGGAGGAAAAAAAAGGACAAAAGGACCCTCGTGTACAAAGGACTTGACCATGCCTTTGTAAGAGGTCCATGTGGGTTTGTACAAGAGGCCATGCCTTTGTACATTTGGGAGAATGGAGATGATTTGACTAGGGTTAGGTTAAGATAATGGAATGTGAAAGTAGGAGATTAGGTAATTAATTAGGTTTAGATCACCTAATCAAAAGTGTAGAAAATAGGAAATTAAATAAATAAAAATATTTATTTAATTCATGAGATGGGAAAAGGGGATATTAGATAAATAAAATTTATCTAATATTTGGACTATAGAGGAAGGGGATAAATGATTAATAAATCATTTAGGCTAGGGATAAGTACCGATGAAGGTACCAATGCAAGTATGGATGAATGGTGAATAGTACATGAATAGTGATATTGACAATAAAATATTGTAAAAATAAAGTTTAAAGGGGAAATGATCAATTAACTATCTAAACATGTGTTTGTTTAATTAATTGCGGAGGAAATGTAGTTTAGGGATGGTTTAGGGATGAATTAGGGATAATAATGTCCTAGCCACTCTAATCAAGAGTGATGAGGAGCGATGATGGTAATGATGATGATAGGGATGATCCCCCCTCGATAGGGTAGGTGGGTTAGAAGAGCCTAGGTGTGCTCTTGAAAGGATAAAGATGGTTGGAATAGAAAGAAGATAGTGGAATTTAAAAGACCACATGGATGGGGGGATAGAATAGATTAGATGCAAGGGATTGGAGGGAAGGGAGGATGGTCGCTAGATGATAGGATAGATGGTGGATAGAAGGATGAGATGAAAGGATTGAAGGGAGGAAAATGGATGGATGCAAGTCAATTCATGACTCCATGGATTATGTGTAATATTTTACTGATAAATGAGAGCCATCTTTATTTGATATGGCATGAGACATTATGCACCAAGATATAAGGAACTAGGGTGACAATGTGTCTCATGCATAAAGGCCAACCGATAAGGTCACAAGCAACCCTATGTTGTATAGCACCATGATATGGAAGACCATGATACCACTATGACAGGTAGGTTATAGGGACCGATGCTAATGCAAGATAAAAAGAAAATGCACACACACAAACAAGCACACATGCACAAAAAATGATGCAAAGACAAACATGATGTTTCCCCTAGTCAAGATGAAAAACAAAAGATTGACCGATTGATGATGTTGGATTGTGTTGTTGATGATAAGAAAAGTTCATGAGGATTGGGAATGATATATCTCGATGATGATGATGATGGATGTGTTGGATCAAAGGCTTGCAGTGAGTCTAGGAACAAGACCATGGATGCAATTGAATGATTGTGTGTAGATGCTAGCAAGTGATGCACATTCATTAGGATGTTCTTGCGATTTGGATTTTTGAGAAATTTGGATATTTAAGGATTTGGATTGTTGGGAGAGGATGCATTGGTGTGCATGTAGGTAGCCTTTAGCTAGATACCAGTGACAAGGGAAAGCTAAGTCTATCTATGAGGCATGATGGAATGATTGGGACGAGGTGATAAGAGGATAATTGGTTAATGACAAAGGGATAATGGATAGGAAGGAGTAGTGATAAAGGGATAATGGATAGGTGATAGTGGATAGGGAGTAAAAGAAAAGGATGTAGGTATGAAGCGATTGTATGATAGGGGGAGGAATAGAGTGTTGAGACCGTGTTCAAGTTATCAAAATCATGGTCAAAGGGAGGATGGGATGGGGATGGTGGGATAAGTGGATGGAGGATGAGTTTGGATGGTCAATAACGGATAGGAGGACATGATAGGGGATGAAGGAAGATAGGCAGATGGAGGAAGGATGAATACAAACTCGAATGACTAAGTTGCTTAGGAAGAAGATGAACCACTCGAGATGTGTGTTGTGCATGACAAGGTGATGGGATGTGTGGGGATAGATGGATGTTATAGGATATGCTTGGGAAGGATGGATGCCAAGAGGTTTCCAAGGCATGTCTCACATATTGTGCCCTTGTCCTTAGTAAGATCACAAGTGGGGAAGATAAAAAGGACGATAATATGGATAAGGAGATATGGATAGGAGATGATAGGATAAGTGGATAGAGATAGATGGGAGGACGAGATAAGGATATGTGATGGATGCGGAGACAATGGGATAGATAGACTAGGTGAGATTTGCCCCCAAGTGTAGGGTGCAAATAGTTAGGGGATTACACATGATACCCATGAGGGGCTTTCATCATGGTACTTTCCCAAGGCGCCATGGAAAGTAGTTTTCACCATTTGATGGATTTATTTATCTTTTCTATTTTGGTTTTTTTCTTTTTTGGATTTTTTTGGATTTTGTTTTACTTTTTGATGGGATGGATGGATGGAGGAAAAGATGGATTTGGAGGAAGATGGGGAATCAAGTGTCTATTTCCATAGCAAGGTGGATGGATGATGGAGGGAGAATGGATGGATTATGTGAAATCATGGATCATAGGGATGTGATGGGGAAGATATGCGGAATAGGGGAGATATGATGGGAGGATGAAGGTATGTGGGAATATTGTGGTGTCGAGGGGAACCAAGACCAACAGTTGCACACACCATAGTGGATGTTGAAGCTTAAGATTTTGAGGGGGAGTGGAAAGTAATGGGAATTCGATATTATGGGATTAGGATGGAAGATGTTGGGATTTCCAATTGGGGGATTTAGGGACCCAAATGGACTTAGGATTTCTAGGATTTTTTATGGGGTCATTAGTAGTATTTTGGCAAATAAATGACTAAGTGACTAAAACTTTTAGTCACAACAATTAAAAATGACTAAATTCTACTAATTTTTTGCAAAGCGGCTATAAATGAGTAAATAAATGACTAATTTGGTCGTTGAATAAAAAATTATTTAGTCTTAGAAATAAAATGACTAAATAGTTAGTCACCCAAATACAAATTAGTCAAAATTTTAAAAAGAACTTTTCGAGAAATCATTGGCAGGATGTATTGTCGCGATTCACTATTCATATTCATTCCAACATTTCTCGCTATCTGCATCTCCATCATACCATGTTCTGTATCTTCCTTCTGTTTGCACTCAAATCTCCAACTCCTTACTGAATATCACCATCACCATCACACTCTTCACTTGCAGGCACTCTAACATGCTCTTCATGCACTCAGCTTGGAATATCTCTGACCCTTCAAAGCTGCTTGTGGTGGACTCACCGAAAAACAAAAGGTCAAGAATGTAGAGATGGAAGTACTTTCCCAGAGCTACTTCGCACTGAGGCATTTTGAGTTATAGCAGCTACTTGCATGGGTGATAAAGAGGAGAGAACCTAGAGACTTCTAAAAAGGTGGGCAAGGAATTCAGAGTTTGTTGCAATGAATTTAAAGTTGGCGAGGCCCTCTGCAGCGAAGTTAGATTTGGGGACACCCTCTGCAGTGAATTTATAGGTAATTTGAAAGCCTTATTACATTTATAAACACAAAATCTATAGCTGTGTGATTGGCAACTTACAGTAGTTACAATCTACTTCTCCTAATAATGTTCTTTTACAATCTTGCCACTGTTCTACTTCATAATGTGTTCTAGCTAAATATAATAAAATTTAGGTGTCAGTGCCAAAATAGAATTTCCTCAAATAATTTTGATACATTTTCACTGCAAGTGCAAACTGTCCTTGTGCAAAGTAAACATGTGCTAGATTTACCCACACATCAGGCATCTGAACAAAGATGTTTCCTGTTGCAGCTTCTTGTACCTGCGTAAAAATTTCCTTTGCAATATCAAATTGACCTCTTTCAGGTAGCAAAATAGCTGCCCCATTTGCAGCATAAACATTTCCTAGTCTATGTGCCAACACTTTACAATATAGTTCTCTAGCCTTCTCAAGATGTTGTGCCTCCACCTTTGGATCCCTCCTCTCATTGCAAAAAGCTACAAAATAATTCCAATTTCCAAGTGAAATGTCAAAATAAGAATTTTTTGCATCTGATTCACTTTGTGCAGCTTTAATTGTTTCGTTTGCTTTAAGCCAGTCATCTATTTTCAATTCCATTTTGCCAAACATAGATAAAGCATTTGATGAGTTTTTATCCACCTTAAGTGCATCCCCAATCAATTCTTGGCTTAGTTGGATCTCATTCCGAGCCTGAGCCATGGCTGCAAGATGTAGATATGCATCCACATAATTAGGAAACTTGAACAATATTAGCCCATATAAAAGATTTTCTTTTTCAGTATCATGTAGCTATTCAAACAACCTAGCAAGAATCAATAGTGTTGTGACTTTATCCCATGGTAGCTCAAGTGAAACACCATCTTCTTCTAGTTGATGGAAGAATTCCATATCCTTAAAGAGCACAGGAAAAACTACAGAATTGGCACTGGGTCTTTTATTTATGAATTCAAACCAAGTGTCATTTCCTAATGCCTCCATAAAAGTTTGTTGAGCCAACTCTAGTTCATCACGCTCAAAGTGAAGAACCCCAATGTTGTTTAACAATTGAATGGGTACTTTTTCTCTACTCTTCTTCAGAAGAGACTTTGCTGTCTTAAGAGAATCTAAGGCTACACTGGGGTCTGATGATATTAATAACTCACCCATATTGATAAATGCATGGGCATCACATGGATCTATGTGAGTTGCCTTTCTTGAAATTTCCAAAGCCTTCTCTATTTGCCCTTGCTGAGCATATATATGGCCTACAACTTTTAAGCTCTCACAGTTCTCAGGGTGGACCTCCAGAACCTTTTCAAAATTTGAGAGAGAACTCTTACAATCTCCCAGCTTCAATTGAACCTGTATACAAAATCCTATGGCCCCTGGCTTTCCTTGACTGATGTCATGTAGTAGTGGCTAGTGGTGTCATAATCACCTTTACTATGATAAGATCGTGCAAGATTATAATATGAATGAGATTTCATGAGAAGGTGGCCAGTTGAAACAAGAGCTATCTCAATCAACTATTCCACAAAAAAATGCTGCCCTATGAACAAAAAATAGTTTGCTAAATGATTCAATGCCATTGCACAATACGAGTATAATTCAAAGGCTTTACGCATCTTTTCCATTCCTTCATGAACACTACCTTTTTCACTGAATGTGATAAATCCTACAAGTAAAAAATGCACAAAACTGACCATAGAGATTTATGTAGAGGTAGATCATGATGCAGAGGAAGGACTCACACACAGTAACCTTGACACATCCCAAACAAAGTTTCAATACACTTGATGCAAATTTGCACCCTTGTTCATTCTTGACAATTTGCTCCTAAGCCTAAATCATGGAAATAGCATCCTAGTGACACTCAATCATTGAAGACAACATGGAATATGGGAAACTTGGTTTACTCAAACCTATTACAACATCTTCTAGGGCTTTGATTAACACAATGATTTATGCAATTTAGGTCTTTCTGCCACTAGGTGCATTCAAGGTGATGACTCCAAACGAAGGTAAGAACACTTATCATATGAATTCCCAGGCTTGTGCAGGCCCTAACAACATGCCACTATGATTCTTAACCCCTCCATTGACATACAATGCATAGCTTATTCAAAGCAACAAAGAACCTAGGGTTTTAGGAATGTCTCACAACAAATATGCACACACAATTAATCATATCTTCTTCACATGTGTCAGTCGTGAGTTGTCCTCTTACAGGGATGTGGATAGGCGTGGGACAGAGCTTTCCACCAATTTTCAAGATTTTTGGATGGTGGAAACTCTGCCCATGATCAAATTTTGCTCCCTAGAAATCCTAGGTAGGGTTTAGACCTGCACTCACCAAAAATGCAATATCTCGCACAAAACTTGGTGAAATTCTAACAAACCAAATGCATTCAAAAGCTATATTTTTGTTGCTATGAGTAGAACATTACAGATGGATCAACATCAAAGGTTGACTATGGATCAATACCATGCATTTGATGAGAGAGTAGCCAATGAGAGGGACACGGACAAATATCCATGTCCATGTAAAGACTGTCATGGTGGAAAGGTGAGAAAAAGAAACCTAATTCTTCAACATATGATAAGATATGGGCATAGTGGTATAAACCCTTGGGATTACAATTATTATGAAGATATGATAGAATTATAGAGTGTGAGAGATGAAGAGGCAACAAACATAGATGAAGTGGCACCAAACATAGATGAAGAGGCAGCAATTTTAGATGAAGGGTTTGAAGTTGATACAATGTTGAATGAAGGTATAGATGATGATTGGGCCAAGTTGATGGAGGATGCTTTAAAGCTTGTGAATGCTAATTGCAAGTTAAGTCGTTTGACAACAATCCTTCAAATTCTTAACTTGCAAGTGGTGCATGGTTGGACAAATGAGAGTGTAGATCAGTTATTGGCATTATTAAGTTTGTTGTTACCACCTGACTCCACATTGCCAACAAAATGAAGTCAATGTAAAAAGAAAATCACTAAGCTAGGATTAGGGTATGAAAACATCCACACATGTGTCAATGGTTGCGTATTATTTCTCAATAATCTTGCAAGTGAGAGTGAATGTCCAAAATGTCATGAAGTGAGGTATAGACAAGGGTTGAAATCAACTGTGGTTCCTAGAAAGGTTCTTCGTCACTTTCCAATAATCCCACAATTACTCCAAATGTATAGGTGTAGAGACATCGCTGAACTTATGCAATGGCATGCCCAAAATAAGAGCACCAATGGAAAACAATGACATGTGCCTGATTATAAGACGTGGATGGAATTTGATAACAGATGGCCTAATTTTTCTCAAGATCCTCGTAATATAAGGTTGGGTTTGGCTCTAGATGGGGTGAACCCATTCTCAGATCAAAGTACTAAATGGTCAACTTGGCCAGTGTTTTTAATAAATTATAACTTGTCTCCATGGTTAGCAACTAAACCATTTTTCTTAATGCTATCATTGATTATACTAGGAAAGAAAAGTGTGACTTCAGATACAATCGATGCTTATCTAGAGCCATTATATGATGAGCTAATGGAATTGTGGAAAGGAATTGAAGCAATTCAATCTTTAAGGGATGGTCATTCAATCAAATTCACTTTAAGAGCTTCCTTATTGTTTACGATTCATGATCTTCCTGCATATGGCACATTGTTTGGTCTCAGTGTTCATGGATACCATGGATGTCCTGCTTGCAACTTTAAAGATTTTGTGAGGCACTCAAGAAGTTTGCGTAAGTGTATTTATTATGGACATCGTGCTTACCTTAAAATGGATCATCCATATTGTCGACAAAAAACACGTTTCAATGGTCAAGAAGAGAATCGTGAGGCACCATTGCTAATAACAAGTGATTACATTTTTGAGAATAGATATGATTACTGGTAGTAGATATGATCCATGTAGTGATTACTGGTAGTAGATATGATCCATGTAGTGAAAGCGGTGTAAAATGGTTGTGCATATTCTATGAGTTGCCATACTTTAAGGATATAGCCATCAGGCATACTGTTGACTTTATGCATACTAAGAAAAATATAGCCTATGCTATTATAGAAACTCTTTTTGGTGCTTTTGATATTGTTTCATCACGTGAAGGCTTTCAACAACCAAAGATTGATCAAAATCTTTGGGTTGAAAAATGTGCTGATGAAAAATATAGAAAACCTAGTGCTCCTTATGTCTGGACAAAGGAACAACGTGTACAATTCTTATAGTTGTTGTCTCAAACTCGTTTTCCCACTGGATATGTAAGTAGTAGTTTCAGAAGCCAAACTGACATTAATGGCTTAAGAGGCCTCAAGACCCATGACTATCATGTCATAATCAAGAATATTTTACCTATTGTGGTAAATATATCAGGTTTGGCAAAGGGGCCAAGATTGGTAGTTATAAGGTTGGGCCTAATATTAAAGAGAATGAGTTTACATGTATTAGATCCTTCAAACTTTGATAGTTTGAGGGAGGAGGTTGTTGAAGTCCTTTGTCTATTGGAATGAGAATTTCTACCAACAATCTTTAACATTTCTATGCATCTTTTGATAAATCTAGAATATGAACTAGAGCATTGTGGCCCAGTAAGAACGAGATGGATGTATCCTATAGACAATATATGAAGGTTTTAAAAAAATTTGTTCGTACTAGGGCAAAATAGGAAGGCAACATATCTGAGGGATATTCAATGCAAGAGGCCATGGGATTTTGCACAGAATATATGAAGGACTTTAAAAATGTCAATCAACGTGTATGGGATGATGACAAAGATGAAAGAGTTGAGGTGAAGTATTAGAAGGCAATGGATGTCACTTCAAGCTATCACATCAAGAAAGAAGTGCGATACATGCCTATATTCTTCAAAACACAACTTCATTTGATAAGTGGCATAGGTAAAAAAAATTTACACAATAATTTATTTACTCAATTGCATTTACACATTTATATTATTAATCTTACTATTTGTACGTTAATATTCTATGTAGAAAATATGAAGAAGAGAATCAAACTTGGATGCAACATCGACCTCAAAAGCGTAGACGTCATGATTTGATTGGAGGTGATTCTTTTCCAAAATTTGAAGAATGGATTGCTAATGCAATCAGTCATGCAAAAGAAGAAGGTCAAGATGTAACAATAGAGGAAAGTGAGCTTTCACAATCTCCACATGTATGGCCTATGTGTTTTAGTGGAATGCGGGCCTATGGTAGTCATTTAAGAGTGGAAGAAAAAGACAAAGGAAAGACAAATTATGATTGTGTTGTTAGTGTTGAATTTCTTCATGAAATTGAGAAGAAATTTTATGTTGGATTCATCGAAGAAATTATTCAAGTGGATTTTGGTGAAAATAGTCCTATATTATTAAAATGTAAGTGGATCCGACCATCCGCAGTACAATTTGATGAGTATGGATTTGTACGCGTAAATATAGGGCAATTTTTATCAGAGATGGACGATTCGTATGTTTCCCCTCTTCAAATTAACCAATCATTTCTAATTGATGATGTAAGAAGCCCAGGATGGCCGTATGTCATTCAAACAAAGTCTCGTTCCAAACAATAATTCATGGAAGTTGACGGTATAATGCTTGATGGGCAATATGTTAATTTACAAGAAACATTCAAAGAAGTGGATGAAGACGATGATGGAGTGTTTGAAGAAGAGATTTTGATTACCAATGAAGAGATTGGGAGAGAGAATGAGCAGCATGTCACAAATGAGGATGAGGAAGAAAATCAAGTAGATGCAGAAATGAGTGATTAGGATTCTGATCTTGCTGGCAATGCAGATGATTATGATGATGTTTTGTCACCTTAACTAGCCTGTCACCTTAAGAGGTTAGCTTGTCACCTAAACTTTGGTTATATGTATGGTTTAATTTATTATTGAATGTAATAAAGATCTGAGTATCGGTATGCTTATTCACTATTATTTTACTGATACATTTCTGAATGTAATCATCATTATTCTGCTGGTACATTGTATACAAAACCTGAGATGTTCGCTGCTGATTTGAAGTGCATTTAAAGTTAGGTTCAATCATTCTTCTTAGTTTTCTTACTTTGGTTGAAATTAATTTTGTTTAGTTAGAATATAATTTCTTGTATGTCCTATATGTTTTCTAGATGCTAGACTTTTCTTGTATGTCCTAGATGATAGCTTTAGTTTGTAATACGGATTCTAACCTCCACATGCATTGAATATGCTTGTGTGAAGGAAACAATGATGAACATCTGTGATTTAATAATACATATAGATATCTTAACATTAGGTGAACTAAGCCTCCTCATTACAAACAAAGAAATGATCTCTTAGATATCTTAACCAGAATTCAAGCACCAAATTAAATCTTCTTCTCCATTGATTGCTTCAAATAGATATTACAATATAACATAAGTCTCCTCATATATGTTTCTATAAATGCCTATGATGACGATATCAAAATTCGGTATTGGTTTCTCTTTTATAATAGAAGCAACAAGCTTCAAACCATTACAAATATGTCATCTTTTCAAAATTCATGCCTCTTCGTATAAACTAAACATTAATTTTGCTTAAAACATAATTAAGAGAAAATAGAGAAAGTAGACAATATTGATTGGAAGCCCGCAACACTTGCAATACACTTGTATTCCGTTAATCAACACAGAAGACCCATGATCATACCAATCTGGCAAAGTCCCCCTCTCCATGATAGAGTGTTTGAAGGCTCAGTTCTTCCACTAAAACATCTTCAAGGCCCTATTCTTCTGGAGGAGCCAAATACTCTTTCTCCCATTGGTATACTATGTAGTCATGAGTCCATGATGCTCGTTGCTCCCTTGCACATATAGCATCTCTATTCATCAGCTTGAAGATACTTCTCCCGCCATTCAAATGCAATAAAATCACTAGGCCACTTATAATCTTGAATTTGGAGCAAGTTGGCCTGGTGATCCTTCCACCTTTTGGCTAGCAATGCTTTGACATCAATTACAAACTTTGTATATCCAGCATCCAAAGCCATTACTCTGTCCAGAATGATGTTGAAGCTGAGAATGTTGATATCTTCATCCTTTTTCAAAAATTCCATGACCTTAGAAACTGTATGACCAAATCCATCCTTCCACGCATCAAAATCCTTGATCTTTTCATTCTCTGTTAGGATTGATGGAATGAACTGGTGTTAGAAAGTGACAAAAGAATCAATCTTTGCATGCATTCTTTGATTCTCACCATTCACATACTGATACTCATCCAATATCATCTTGACCATTTTCTTTGTTGGCTTTATAGTTGCAGGAGCATCTTGATTCCATTGTAGAACTTTACACAGAGTGATCAGTTTGTGATGTGTTGACTGCCATCTTTGATACAAGGGATCTAAAATAGAAAAATTTGTACTTTCAACCATTCCATGGCCTGAGACAAGGAAGAATAGCATTCATGCACATCTCTCAACTTGTCAACAACCATTTTCACTCTATATTCCAAAATTTTCTCAAACACTTCAAGATTTTTCATTTTTTTCTCATTCTTTGTTTTCTTGTTTTGGCTTTTCAATTCCTCAATTTCTTTTCCCAACTTCAATTTCAAAACATTGAATTATTCAGCAGTCACTGTGGTATCACTAGTCTCTTGTGGCACAGGTGTTTGAATTGGCACAATGGCTTGAATCTGAGAAGAACTCTCACCCTTCGGTTGTTTTTCTAGTTTACATTTTCAAGATACAATCTATTTACCTCATCATTCATCTCCATCTAAGTTCTCTCATAATCAAACAATCTTTGCTCTAGCTTTACAATAGTAGCTCATGTAAACATTGCAGTATGCATAGTTGGGGTAGCTACTTTAGTTGTTGATGTGTCCTGGAATGTCTTGACCACAATTATTCCCCTTATTTCTTGGACCACATCAAGTAATCTTGGTTTTCTAGTGTTCTTTTGTGTTGCCCATATTGCCAAAGTCTCTGTTTTTGGATTGTAACCACAACCAATGACACCTTCCTCATAGTCAAATTCAGAAACTAGCATGGGGTCATCTTGATTCTTGACTTGGTCTAACAAAAACTTTTTCTTCAACTCAAGCCTGAGAATGATCAACATGTTGCTCCTTAATACCATTTGTCTACCCTCATCAAGGCTGGCACTTATTTCATTTATTTTCATATTCTTGAAAGTTTGTGAAACAATTTGGTCATGTTGAGATTCATCAGCACCCATTTTATTTATTTCCACTTGTTCTTGAAATTCTTTCATCTTCATCTTAAGCCAAAAATATTTGAATTCAAGAGAATTAATGAAATCATCATCCTCCATAAATCTCATAGAAGCCACAATTCTTTCATCTTCTTCTAAATCAGGCTCCCCTTGTGCCTGTTTGGCCATTCTGGCCTCTGGTTTGTGTGCTTCTGTTTCTTGGACAAGTGGCTGATCTGTTTCTCCTTCATCTCCCATATTTCTAAGGATACTAGCCACTTCATCAGTGTCACCCCCTCCTTTGCTCAATTCATATGGAACCAATGGAGAAACATCCTCAATCCTTTGCCTTTTGGCAGGTGGTGAATCAAGGAGATGACCTGGATCATGTAGTGACATTGCATTTGGTGCAGGCTCTTGAATCACAACTCATGGTGGTCTTTTGACACTGAGCTTGGTAGCCTTTGATGGTTACTTCTCAGACTTGATATACACTCTTTCAAAATTGTCAATTATCAGATCTATTCTTCTCAAAGGGTCCCTCCCTTCAACAAAGAATCCAACAAAAAATTTAGGATTTTGTTTTCTCCTATCATCCTCAATCCTTTTCAAAATCTCCCATTTTCTTACCCTATTATACACTTCTTGAAAGGTGACAAGATTTCTGATCACATCCTCATCAAAATTGATTTGATGGGATATTCTCATTCTTGTGAGGATGGTTTGTCTGACAAAGTTCATGTGACCCTCTAGATCACAAACCCTCTCTACACCTGGTTTCAAAGAATATTTAGCCTTCAAATAGACTTGCAAATCCTCTAAAGTATCAGAACCAAAGGACCAATCACCAAACACTGTGGAATCAGGAAGAAATGTGCCTTTCTTATGTTTCTTCATTACATCATTCTCCATCCACATCATTAGCCGCATGAATTCAAGGAATGCAATTCTGTCTGGCACAAATTTGGGCAACACATGGGGTGGCTGACTACACCCATATACCCTGGTTATAGTATGAACTAGAAAGAAAAACCAATCAGCATAGTTATGACTATGACCATGTTCAAGCCTATGGGAAAGAGGCCTCAACATTTCCCTGATCTCTTTTGTCAATCTGGGAGAAAAGCTACCAAGAGAATTCATTATTCTAATTGAGAAATCATCACGAAACACATGTAAGGAAATGTCAACATCTCATAACGTATTTCTAAGAACAGTGGTGTCTTCGATAGATTTAAATTCTTTTCAGTTGCTTCAAAAACACGCACAACTATGCCATTAAAGTGGAAACTGACATAGAACATTTCCAACATTGACCCTTAGAGGAAAGCACAAGTGAACATTAACCAGTTTCAATAGCAGAGACATTAAACATGAAAGACAGAACAAGAACACAAATTTACATGGGGAAAACCCTTACGGGTAAAAAACCCCACACTCCAAATCAGAGAGCCATTGTATTATTCAGCAACCAAATAGTTACAATACATTTATAGGCTCCTAGCCTTTACAGTTGATTAACATCTTGTTCCTTCTGAAGAATATCTGACAGTATAACCCTGCACAAAGTTCTCCAGCACTCGGATGGTTCTTCATACTGTTATTGTGCCACAAATAGCACATAGTACAGAACTTCACCTTCTCGGCCAGAACCCTTTCACCTGAACTCTGTTTACACTCTCTCCTTAGTCCTTTTACATACTGTTAACATGCTGTGTACAACATATAGCATAGGACTTCACAGAAGGAGAAAACCAGAGCTCACCAGATTGATCGCACCATCCAACTCTCTCTCACTCTTTCGATTCCCAATTGCTTTTAGCAATCTAATCAAGAAACTCATGCAACTGATCGTTCGTTCCAACTGCCCAGCATCGCTGTCTTCCAACCGTCTAAACTACTGCTTCTAACCATTTACATATTTGTGAGAAACTTTAGTCCCACATGCATCTGTCATCGAGCGACTTTCCAGTTTATAGACTCAACCACTTAGTAAGACTATTGTCGGCACTTTTGCTACCGATGACCCCAGTCTAACCTCATCGGTGTAATCCAAAACCATCAGCCAACCACTCAGTATTCATAGCAACGAGTCCTTGTCCCACCGATGCCCAAGACTTCGTGCCTTCATCGGAATAACAGAACCATTGGAAAGACATCGACCTTCGGTGTAACTTCATCCTTCTTCGTCGACCACGTTCCTCTCGCCGATGCCAAACTTTTGCCAACTCCCATTGGTAAGATAGTTCATATCGGAGCAACATCCCTAGGTTGGGCCAATAGTTATTCTCACGCCGATGCCAACTTTGCATATCATTGAACCTGTTGAACCATTAAACCTTGACGCGAGGTTCAAGCCTTTCATCGGGGAGACACTATCATCGGAGTGATATCTTCAGCTAAGTCTGATAGCTAGAGTCAAGCCGATGGACCATTGAACCACTGAACCGATGAACCATTGAACCTATCCCATTAAACCAGGGAACCAATGCCTTCGAACCAATGAACCAAGGAACTGTTGAACTAATGAACCAATGCCGCCGAACCATTGAACCAAGGAACCAATGAACCAATGCCATTAAACCAAGGAACCTTTGAGCTATTGAACCTGTACTCTGAGTCACTAGTACTCAACATTCTCCCACTTGACGAAGAAATTACAGGAAACCATCAATGCTCCAAGTCACAGAATCAAAGTTGATACTGCCTCCAGAAATAAGATAGACCATCAGCTAGAACAACAATCAAAAAGCTGACTGCTCCCATCCAACTAAACCAAAAAACCCACTTGACTAAAAATAGCACACACAGCCAGTGCTAAAACATCCAATCACTCATACCTTGAAGGTATGAACATCAGTAGACTCATGCTACCTACACATACACCCATCAATTGCAAATACAAGCTCCATGTGTCAACCAGTCGAAGAAGACCAAACACATCAAGAACTCCCATTGCATGGATAATGCAGATCTGAAAAAGATCAAGACATACTAAGTCTACCAATAACATAACACAGAAAGTGTAAACATCATGTAGTACCAAGGAAACATCCACCATGATATGCAAAAATCTGTAAATCAATGACCTATACATCTCACCCCCAGTCCAGAAATCTCTCAAGGTCTTCACACCCAACAATGAAAGAGATAACAGAACCTCCATGTCATCACCCAAAAGCATAAGTGAAAACACATGATCACAAACTAGTGATCACTTCAGCTCCGAACAAAACCTCAAAACAATGTAATGTGAAAGACACCATCAAAGAAAATAACTGAGACCAAGAGAAACACTGCACATCATATACCTGTAGACAATCCTTCTACATACACCTATGAATGCTAACTGTGTCAAGTATGATCTCCTTCTTAAAAAACCCAAAGAGAACGTCATAACAACACCCAAAGTTGTTCAAGCTCATAGAGATCAAATTCAACATATGTAATCATGCAACTAAACATGGATGTAAGCCTCTCAAACTAAAGAAGATCAAACTAATTCATTTCCCGTTTCAAGAAATCAACCCATAAAACCATCTCATAGCAATTCTCATCAATGAATGATATCAAATGCACGAGGAGATTAATCATGCTATCCATCTCTCACAATGAATCCTCCAGAGCAGTTCAAGATCCATGTCTATGAAAGAAAGCATAAAACATCTGAGAGAAACAATGGGCAATACCTCTCAAGTTATAAACTGTTGAGAAGACCAAGAGTGGGAATGAGAATGCTCCTCCAGGTTAACTGAGTCTATATGACTTCTCCAAGTGCAATCTCCTCATTGGTCTCTGTTGAACTCACAGCCAACCAAGGTAAAGACTCCTCGGACTTCCTACTACAAAATCTGAATAAGCACAGCATATACAGTCTCACCTTATTCTCCATGTATCCATGAGTACCTTCAAACAATCACCTCATGCTGAACTCCAACTGCATCACTACAACACTATGAAGTAATCAAGCAAATGATAAATGTACCCAAACATAGAGAAGTAACTGGACCACTGTCAAAGCTCCAATCATCTGAATCAGAAACTTATCATGACATCATGATCTTACCATCTCCCTTAGGAGATACCATGCTCCAGGTGAACATAACCATGGTCTCAAGAGCAATGTATCATGCCAAAACTCAAATGCTTAAACAAGAGTATATCATGACATGAACCAAACAAACTCTAAACCAACATCACTTGTCAAGCATCACCAACACCTCAACCAAAGACTTCATGAATCCTCCATGACTTCAAGATGTTACTCATCATCAAATAGTGCCCCTGCAAATGTGAAAGAACCCTTCTGTAGCAACAGGATCAAAGAGCTCCTCCTAGTAACATCTGCAACATTAAAGAAGATCATTCACCACTAAGTGATGAATCTACAGTCATTGCTAAAGCTCCCACTAAACTGTGACAACCGAGCTTTCCAAGCATCATGACCAAACATCTCCTAATCTGAAAATCCTCCATGTCCACACATTAACATGTCCATGTGACAATAAAACCAAGTGGCACCAAGATCTCCAAACCAAGGAAATACACTATCACTGTCAATAGCTTAGACAAACCTATGAATCCAAGCTATTTACAACATCGTGATACACATGCTACAGGTCTCCATAACCAACTATTCAAGTACTCTACAACATCCATCCTCTCATCCCGAAACAGTCACACCAATGCACAAGTGACCATAGACAAGGCCAGCTAACAAGTCTGCACAATCAAATAATCAATCCTGTGGATATAGACCGTCCACTTCCAAGTTATCCCACTGCAATCAATAGGCTGTACACACCTAAAAACTGCATAACTCGTATATCCAACTATACTGAAACAAGCAAACTTACTAGAAACTACAAAATGGAGATCTCAAGGAATAGATAACAATGTAGACAACATGACTCAAGCACCAGATTACTTACAAATCTAATTCGCCAAACATGTCCACAACCAGAGCACCATAGTCAAGAAACCAGAAGCATTACCACAGAAATGCTGAGTGTCATATCACATACCAGCACTCCCATGCAGAGAAAGCATTTCACCTCCTCACACCATGCACAGAGCATGAATGCAAAAACTGCAACTATATCATCCAGCAACACCCCAAAAGCCAGGGTCTAGAAATAGCTTAACTACAGCTTCACAAAACCACAAGTTTTTCTTTTGACCATGTAAAACCTGCAAAACCATTGTGTTTGAAAAACACCCATGCACATCCATACCCACTTCACATCTAGAAGACCCAAAAGTCTGCAACATAAACTCCATAACAGTTAAACCAGAAAAATGGATCATCATGAATATGCATAACCATAGATTTTAAGGAAAAACTATAAAACCCCTCAAATCCAATAAACATGAATTTGAGTCATGCAAGTACAAAATATCCAATTAAGGAAACAACAGTTCAAGAGGTTCAGGCCCACTTGTAGACCAATCCCTCAACCACCAACATGCACATGCATTAGAGAGAATCAGGCTATTACAGAAGCTCTCAGACCATCCAATGATCAACTCCATAGCCTACATGCAATCAAGGTAATAGAAAATTATGCCTTCCAATACCAGAAACAAAACACCCAGCATACGCACAATACTCCATGGCTGAGCAGTAACACAAACTTCTTCATATCATCAGAAAGCCTCTCACACAGACACCCAATATGAAAGTTACTGCAGCAACACAACCACAAACCAAACCCCATGCAACAAGATTAAATACTGTCAACTAAGAGCCTCAGGCCACATCATGACCAGCTCCAATCTCGTCATCTTCACCATCCTTCAAGCGCCTCGGGTAACATGAAGACAAGATTAACTACAAGACTTCCACTCAAACAAGGATCAAACAAATAGACATTTCCTTCAGATTTTCTCAAAACTGTCACACTAAGAAATCATCACAGAAGGAATACCCAGACCTTATACACCAGGAACTCTTACATGCAAACACATGCAACACACAAATGTACATATGTGAGAAACAAAGTAGATCCTAGAAGAAGGCTCTGATACCACTTGTAAGGAAATGTAGACATCTCAGAACGTATTTCTAAGAACAGTGGTGTCTTCGACAGATTTAAATTCTTTTCAATTGCTTCAAAAACACGCACAACTATGCCATTAAATCAGAAACTGACATAGAACATTTCCAACATTGACCCTTAGAGGAAAGCACAAGCAAACATTAACCAGTTTCAATAGTAGAGACATTAAACATGAAAAACAAAACAAGAACACAAATTTACGTGGGGAAAACCCTTACGGGTAAAAAACCCCACACTCCAAATCAGAGAGCCATTGTATTATTCAACAACCAAACAGTTACAATACATTTACAGGCTCATAGCCTTTATAGTTGATTAACATCTTGGTCCTTCTGAAGAATATCTGATAATATAACCCTGCACAAAGTTCTCCAGTACTCGGTTGATTCTTCATACTGTTATCGTGCCACAAATAGCACACAGTACAGAACTTCACCTTCTCGGCTAGAACCCTTTCACCTGAACTCTATTTACACTCTCTCCTCAGTCCTTTTACATACTGTTGACATGCTGCGTACAACATACAGCATAGGACTTCACAGAAGGAGAAAACCAGAGCTCACCAGATTGATCGCACCATCCACCTCTCTCTCACTCTTTCGATTCCCAATTGCTTTTAGCGATCTAATCAAGAAACTCATGCAACTGATCATTCGTTCCAACTGCCCAGCATCGTTGTCTTTCAACCATCCAAACTACCGCTTCTAACTGTTTGCATATTCATGAGAAACTTTAGTCCCACATGCATCCGTCATCAGGCGACTTTCCAGTTTATAGACTCAACCACTTAGTAAGACTATTGTCGGCACTTTTGCTACCGATGACCCCAATCTAACCTCATCGGTGTAATCCAAAACCATCGGCCAACCACTCAGTATTCACAGCGACGAGTCCTTGTCCCACCGATGCCCAAGACTTCGTGCCTTCTTCAAAATAACAGAACCGTCAGAAAGACATCGACCTTCGGTGTAACTTCATCCTTCTTCATCGACCACGTTCCTCTCACCGATGCCAAACTTTCGCCAACTCCCATTGGTAAGATAGTTCATATCGGAGCAACATCCCTAGGTTGGGCCGATAGTTATTCTCACGCCGATGCCAACTTTGCATATCATTGAACCTGTTGAACCATTGAACCTTGACGCGAGGTTCAAGCCTTTCATCAGGTAGACACTATCGTCGGAGTGATATCTTCAGCTAAGTCTGATAGCTAGAGTCAAGCCGATGGACCATTGAACCACTGAACCGATGAACCATTGAACCTATCCCGTTGAACCAAGGAACCAATGCCTTCGAACCAATGAACCAAGGAACTGTTGAACCAATGAACCAATGCCGCCGAACCATTGAACCAAGGAACCAAAGAAACCAATGCCGTTGAACCAAGGAACCTTTGAGCTATTGAACCTGTACTCTGAGTCACTAGTACTCAACAACACAATATAGTCATAATTCTTGTAATGGCTATCCCATTTGTAACACCAGCACTGTGTTGGCAGTCTTTTTCCATTTTCATCAATCATTCTCAAATCCATTCTGTTGGGCCACTTCCTTCTATTTTGATACAAAATCAAATGACATAACAAAGAGTAGTATTTGAAATCTATGGGCTTTTTGTTTTCTCTTATTTTCAAAAATCCATCATGCAGTTTCTTTTCAATGAATGTTGCAAAATCATATTCAACATTAGCTTCTAGATTTTGAATTTTGCCATCATTAGGCCAACATGCATTCTACCTTAGGCATCAATACCCAACACCTGACACAAAGCAAAATATGTTCTTTTGAAATAGACAACAAAATCTTCAATAGAGAAAGGTTCAATTGCAGTGGATAAGATTTCAATTCTTTTATTATTTACCCCTTTCCTCATGTGCATGGGCACCTCATCCCTTCTATGTGGTTTTCTCAAACTATTGTACTTCTGCTCGCTCTTTTGCAGATCTACTTGTGTGAGGGCTTGCTTGCTCAACATGAAGCAGTCTATGATTGCATTCCTGTCCACAACCACTAATGGTGACCCATTTGGTAGTCTGACTATTTTGGTGGTTGAGTGATAGTGTTGTGCCAATATTCTAATCAAATCCACATCAACAAA
Source organism: Cunninghamia lanceolata (assembly GCA_027924645.1). Lineage (NCBI taxonomy): Eukaryota > Viridiplantae > Streptophyta > Pinopsida > Cupressales > Cupressaceae > Cunninghamia > Cunninghamia lanceolata. The sequence continues at coordinate 6,794,125 of BSBN01001344.1, read as the reverse complement.
TACATTTGACACCACAACCTTTGCCAAATCAAAATTCCATGGGTTTCCAACTGGTCCCTGTCCATCTTTCTTTCCATAAAAATACCAAAAAAAGTTACATCTAAAGATATGGATTGTAGCATCCCGACATCCTTCCGCAACATCCTTGAACAATATCTTAGACCCCTTGTCAACTAAATTTAGCAAGATGTCTAACAATGATTGTTGAAGTGATCGTTTCTTGGGAGCAGGGGGGTCAGTGCTCTTACTCACAGACTCAGATTTTTTAGGTGTCATATTTTAGTGCCTCTACAAACTAGGGTTTTGATATTTTACTTGCTTTACTAGACTAGTTGAAAATAGAGCACAAACCAAACACCAACTTTTATGCAAAGAGTGATAGGGCAGACTTACCCAGTCAAAAAATGCCTAAGGAGAGCACCCAAAGCTTGAATTCATCTTCTGCAATCAACACTGAATTCACTAGAATGAAGAAATACAAAGAAATCCCAAGTTTTATCATGCCATGAAGCTGGTCATTTCGCCATTAACCTGGCTCATGCCACGAAATCAACAAATCTCAACATTCAATTCTTTTCAAACATAGACCGTTGATTTGATCCAATCCAATGGCTAGGTGAGTATTTCAAGACTTGCAGTCCTTTCCTCAAAAACTGGAATCCCATAGGCATTAATGATAACCATTGCGGGGGAACACTGAAGTCATTTCAACATTTAATTTCTTACCACATCACCACAAGACCAACTTAGGGCAATCGTGGGACCGCAAGACCTCTTGGATAGTTACGTTCATCTTCACCACTTATCACCACCCAACAAGCCTTGTTGCATACCACAGTGAGATGGTAGGATACATGTTATCCCTTATGTCTTTTACCGTGCCACTGCCAATCTTTGGCCTGACCGTCGCGGGGCCATGGGAGCCTTTGGTCTCCCATTCATTATTTACAGCATTATCACCAATCGAAGTTATCAACATCACGGGGCTGTGATATGTAGCATTACTGGTTACTTGAACGCCTCATACCGCAACACCACAGGCTCGACTTGAAACTGTCGCAGGGGCATGGTGAACACTTAATCCTGACTCCTTCCTACCGCATTGCCGCCAGTCATCTCCTTACCTACCGTGAGGGCACAGTAACATATTATGTGTTGCTTGAGTTTATATCGCAACACCACAACTAAATTTTCTACATGCTGCGGGGAAGTGGTAACTGTGTATTCACATCCTCTAATTCCTGCACACCCACCAAGGTTGTTTGCATGTATTATGGGGCCGCGGGAGACTTTGGTCTCCCATTCATTGTTTACTGCATTACCGCCAACTGAAGTTATCAGCATTGTGGGGCCATAGTATGTAGCATTACCGGTTACTTGAACTCCTTATACCGCAACACCGCAGGCTCAACTTGAAACTGTCGCGGGGGCGCTGTGAACACTTAATCCTGACTCCTTCCTACCACATTGTCGTCGATCATCTCCTTACCTGCCGCGAGGATGCAATAACATTCTATGTGCCGCTTGAGTTTATACCCGCAACACTGCAATTGAATTTTCTGCATGTTGCGAGGAAGCGGCAACTGTGTATTCACATCCTCTAATTCCCACACACTCGCCAAGGTTGTTTGCATGCACTGCAGGGTTGCGGTAAGAGACAAATACACATCAATGGTCAAAAATATAAATGTCTTTCACATAGACCTGATATGAGATGCTCATAAATGACTCCTAGAACAATTCTAAAAGGAATATGAATCGCTAATTATGGATTTATGGAAGGAAAATGTATGAAATAGAGTGGGACTATGTGAAATTTTGAATGATTCTAACACACCTCATGATGAACTAGACTATGTTTTTCCTTCATCTTGCTTGTGTTATGTTTTTATGAGTTCTTTTCTTGTGAATATATCCCTAAGGAAAATTTGTCTGATACCTGTAATTGTAAACATCTTCTTGGTTTTTGACTACAAATTCTTTTTAATCTATAAACTGAATTCTATTTTAAGTTTTCATTTGCAGTTATCAGTAGATTGGAAAGTCAATAATCATCAACTTATGAACTCAATAAAGTTTTACTGATTCAAGTTGTTGATTTATACATTATTGTTTATTTGGACTTCAGGAAATGAAGAGAAGGGTTGTAAGGCACAAATTAGATGATAGTGATCATAATGCTGAAACTTCACTGATAGATTATGAGCGCCTTCGTAGAGAAAAAGTGGCCAAGAATAATGAATATTTATTGAGACTTGGTTTGACAAACAGGCAAGTTGTAAATCCACTAAGTAGTATATTATTTGTTTAATAGTGTTTAATAAAATTTTATAGGCAAGAGATTTATGTATATAAGACATAATATGATATTATTTTTTGTTTTATAGGAAACAAAAAGAGTGCAAAGAAAATGTGGAGAAAAAACAAAGGGAAAGAAAAGATACAGTGCCACCATCTCGTAGAAGCCACCACTTTTGTGATTCAACAAATGCAGTTGGTGAAAACAATAGTTGTAATGATGATCATGTGCAGCCTAATATAGCATATGCTGATGTACAGCCTGATATAGCACATGGTGATGTGCAGCCTAATATAGTACATGGTGATCATGTGCAGCCTGATATAGCACATGGTGATGTGCAATGTTGTGATAATCTCTTAGAACAAAGTCTAAGAGAGATTATTGAAAAACATCAGAGCATTAAAGGAACAAGTATGCAAATGATTTATTCAAGATTAAAGGATGTGTTTGAAGTGAAATCTGTGGATATTGATACTCATGATCTACCTACTGATGCCACACTTGGTGTGGCCAAGGAGCATGAAGTTCCAATTAATGAAAGTCATGGAGAGAGACCGCTTGCATATGTTGTGCCTTAGAGTGCACCTGTTGCATCTAGAACTTTTGATGGAACTAGTGGCTCAACCAGAAATACTAGTAGTGGTTTAATAGAACATGTGGATGCTTTTGTCAAAAGACAAAGATTGAGTCAAGATTTGTACAGATCTACAGAGAGGAATGCAAAACTAAGAAAATTAGAAGGCAAGAAACCATTCTTGCTTGAGGTATCAAGAGATGGTGAGCCCATTGGGCCAAATGCTGCAAAGTGGGCCTCCAAGTTGGGTGTAAGATGTAGGGCCCATTTGGATATTTGCAAATCAAGTTTTGCAAAGCAAGATCCACGATCTGTGGAAAATGTTATACAAAAAATGGAAAATGATTTTAGAGACTACTGTGGACAAATCTCTAGAAAATATTACAAGCAAAAGATGAGAATTTTGATGAACAATAAAATTAGATACAATTGCAGAAAAGCAATCATGGAGGGAAAAGAGAGGTTAGAGTCCACTCTATGTCCCAAACAGTGGGAGGCATTGAAAGAAACTATGCATTCCAAAGAATATTTGGCAAAGAGTAACAAAGGCAAGAGAGCAAGAGATAATGTGAGGGCTAGATATACATTTGGCCGAGGCGTGTTGCAGGCCAAAATGGACAAATTTGGAGTAAGTGTATGGCTTTTTGGTTCAATTTACATTGTGTTAATTATTTCATTTTTTTATTGAACTGCCTATATGTTGAAATTGACATTGTATTTTAGGTGGAAAATAGTAATAGAGAAGCAGGTGTAGAAGATATTGTCAATTATATGGAAGCACTAGATCCTAGTAAATCTAAGAGTAGGATGAAGTGGAAATCTAGTTCATCAACAGAGATTTCACAACCATATGTTACATGCTCAATAGGATCAGCCTCTCTATATCATGTCAACTCAAATGAAGGGTACCAACATGTACTGAATTGCATATATGGTCTTAGTCAACAAGTTTCACAGTTGCTTGCCTCCATTAACCCTATAGTTTCTACATGGAATAAGCATAAATCCACGGATTCAGATGAGGTAAGAGGCTCTATTGATCTCATTTCTTCTTGTTTGGCAATTTTGTATACAAATGTCTCTTAATATGTAGATTATTGAAATATGAGCATAGGAGAATCCAACCCAGTTTCTTTATTGTTGGAGTGATCCAAGAAATGTTCTTTTGGACAAATTTATAGCTTGCATTCTTTACATAACTATTGAATGCTTCGTATATTTTTTTGCATGATGGTTAAACCACATGTAGAGCAATTTTTTCAAAGCAACAGGAAAGAAAAAATGCCTTCATGATATCAACAGAGCTGTCGATATTGATAGTACTAATTATGATGAACTGGACAAGAATGTGTAGCACAATCGTCATAGTTATGTTGAAGTTGAGGTAATATAATAGTTGTCAGTTATTTGTCCCAATGTTTTGTCATTCTTCGTGCTTAAAATGTTCTTTTGGACAAAAAATTATAGCTTTTGCATTTCTAAGTTGTAAGTTAATATGTCCCATTATTTTGTCATTAATTATTCATGCTTAGAATGTTCTTTTGGACAAAAATTTATAGCTTTTGCATTCTTTACTTGACTTATATTAATTTTTGCATGATGATTAAACCACATGCAAAGCAATTATATGAAAGTAGAATGAAAAGAAAAAGGCCCTGTCAATAGGGCTCTCTACAAAACTGTACAACTTCATGTCAATGTTGATAGTGATAATTATGATGATGAACTCGATGAGCATGCACATGATATTCATAGTAGTAGTCATGTTGAACTCGACGTGAGTGCTATCAAACTACATGCAAGTAAGTACTATTCAAGTAAGTAATGGTTGTTTCATTATGTAAATAAGGGTAATCATTACCTATTTGATAGAAGCTAGTTAGAATAGTAGTGAAGTGTAATTAGCTAGTATACATAGATTATGGAAATAAGGGAGAACATATAACTTACATATGGAAGCTTAGAGCTTAGTTGTAATAGAGTGCATACATAGATTTTGACTATGCATTAGTGCATTATGTTCAGGGATGTCATGGTCCTCAATTGGGGGGACTTCATTGCCAATCCATGTCTCTTTCTAGAGTACTCATATAGTCTAGCACTATTGTAGTCTTGCCCTCCATTTGTTTGTACCTCGCAATGGGTTAGTTTTTTTTCAGAGTAAAAAGTTGCTTCTTTGTTATTCAACAGAATCAAAAAAGCACATACAAAAACTGATTTGTTCCAAGACATAAGACATTGTAGGAGTCTAGGACAACACTGAGAGGGGGGGTGAATCAGTGTTGTATTAGTTTTCAAACATTTTACAACTTTTTGCAATCTTTCTCTTTCAGAACAAATAGAAAGGAATACATTAATGATTTGTTGAGTTTATATGCACAAGACTTGTAATAACAGATGTAAACAAAAACATGATCAAACCATTAATGTGCACACACATAGAAGAAATCAATGAGAAGCATGACACAAGCTTTTTTTCGAGTGGAAAACCCTCAGGGGTAGAAAAACCACTCATGAAGTGCCTCACTGGCTTAACTTTAAAAACTTCTTACAAAGCCTCATTGGCTGAATATTATGTCTCACTGACAATTGAGAGGTCTCACTGACCTACAAGCCTCACTGGCAACAATGTTTAAAAGCATCAACTTCAAGGAGCACCAACCCCTAATACAGAACAAACTGAAAACAAAAACTCAGAGGGTTTCTTTGTTTCAATACAAAACACATGTGTCTGTCAAATGATCATTCTTCTCATTAACCCAAATCATATACAGAAATCATCTAAATTCTGATCCACTCTCCAACACACCTATCAATCCTGTATTCTGATCCATTCAACAACACTACCTCATTTTGTATGTTTCATCTCTGTCTTTCAAGACACATCATCAATGCACCTGAAAAACAATTTTATACAAGTTGAATGTCCTTCCACCTGCAAAGAAAAATCTTTTCATATTCCTCTGTGCCTAATCAATTCTTCAATAATCTCTTCAAATTCTTCTTCAAACTTTGCATGATCCTTCATATTCCTGCAAAAGAATCTTATTCAAAAATATCATTTAACCTTCAATAAATTTTAAATCATATTGCCCCTGTCACAGATAAAAGAATGTCTTCCATATTTGAGACCTTTCAATTTCTTTTTCATGAAGAACCTGCAATAATATCTTCAACTCCCCTACAAACAAACAAAACTCTTCATCTCCACAAATCTTTTTGTTACAAAATATTTTTCTTGATATCCTCCTACAAGAAATCCAGATCCAAACAAAAACAAGATTCTTCCAACTCTTCATATTCTGTGAACTCCAAAAAAAATCTCCTTCAAATTGTTCATCTTCTGTGCAAAATGATTCTTCAAAAAATAAATCAATCTTCAAACACAAATCTTCTAATATTAGATTTTATAACTTTCCTCCTTTTGTCATGAGGGATAATTCTCAAGAAAATTGCCCTTTTAGAAACACAAAAAAAACTCCTTAAAAACCTTTATTATCTCCATATTATTCCATTGAAACTAGAAAATTTCTAGTAAAGCAAAACATGCTCCTCCTTATAAAATCGTGCCTTTTTCACAATGTATTTTATGCTTTATAAAAGCTTTTCAAAAGCATAGATAGATGCCTCCCCTTTTTTTATTTTTATAAAACATAAATTTCTTTTAAAGAAATCGGGCTCCCTCCTTAACATTCGATGGCTTTTGTTTATGACTAGTTTCATTTTTAGAAACATGCTCCTCACCATATTTTCGATGCCTTTTGAAAACTAAAAAAAACTTTATAAACTCGAGCTCCCCTTTATAAACGGCATAAACAAAGTGCTTTTCATAAAATGGATGTGGTTATCACTTACCACCCAAGCGCTCACCCTTAAATGAAAGTGACCGATCCCATCGGTCTTGTTTGAGATAGGGGGTCGGTTCCCCATGATGAGCAGCCCCTTAAAGTTGCCACTTAAGTGGCTTTTGACTTGTTCAAAAGGTCAATTTAAAAATAAAACAAAACGAACACTTCAAGTGTGAAGAGCAACGAAGGGAATAGAATATGTGATAATATATGAAGGGAATGGAATATCCATATTGAGGCAATTCTCAAGACATTTTTAGAACCCAAAGATTGATGTAAAACACAACTCTGTCACCATGAGATTACTCTGACTAGAATAACAACTCTAACCTTGACCACCTTGCTTCTTCTGTCGTTAAGATATCCTAAAACAATGTTTGCAATCTTATTGTGAATAGTATGACAAGATATCATCAAGCAACAACTCAAACCATCAGAAAACAACTCAACATCCTGTGTGAAGAAATGATCAAACATTACAAACCAAATATGAAGCATTACACCAATAATTATCATGAACATCATTCTAATCAAGGTACACTATGATGGCCTTTCAACTCTTCTCAACAATGATCTCAAAGACAACATCATATAGATAGTCCTGATGATGAAGACATAAATGAAGCTTTCTTGACATCTTTGATATTCCCAAGTATCTCTAATCTAATCCTCTTATTCCAAAGCACCAATGTGAGTATTATGAAGATATCCTGATCAAATGGAAGCATCATGAAACAACAACTTCATATGAACTGACAACATTACCTGATGATTGACATCACATATTGCTTTAACCGTGAAGAACATTATGAACACCTGAAACTTCCTGCTAGATATGACTTAATCAGCTGAGCTCCTTCAAAGCAAAACATACTAGAACCAAACCAACTCTTCTTTGTGAACTAACCAAACAATAAACAATTATCTCCTCTTGATGTCCTGCAACAACTATGGTAACTTTGCAACATCACTGACAACTGAACACACTTTTGACATCAATGACAACTTGTCACCATCAGACATTACATACAGCTATCAAAAACAATATAATGTGTGTTTTATATCTCAATATAATGTGTATTTTTTTTGTTTTTACAAACATTTAATATTGATAAACTCCAAGAAGGGGATAAAGTTTAGGTTTTGGATCCTAGTGATGGTGCTACGTCTGTGGGCATTAGGCGGATTCACTCACTATCTATTATACATGGAGTCAAATTAAAAGGAACAGGAGATGCAAATGTAAATATTTTAAAGGTTACAAGTAACATACCCCTTGCTTATGAAGACAAAATAGATGGAGTTGTCCGTCTGAAAGAGAAAGAAGGGACCTTCACATGGTGGCCACTAAAATATTTGAAAAAAATGACATAGTTGATGTTTATCATGTACTAGCTATTAGACAGCTTGGCCCACTACTTTATGCAATAGTTTGAATGTGTTGTTTAGGGATCTTAGTATTTTTTGTCTGTTTTGGAGTTGTATAAGAAAAAAAAGCCATTGTAACTCAGTTTTCTCAATCACAACATTGAGAAACACACTTTGTAACACATTTTTCAAAGCAAAGACACATATTTAAGTTTTATGGGTTTTTTGGACTTGATTTTATGTTTCTTTTCCTCTCTAAACATTCAACATCACTACCTTATATGCCTTTATGAAAATATTCTAGGGTTATTGTTGGCTGCATTGAAGGAGAGAGCTTCATATATGGGACATGATCAACACTCAGTCATGAAGACTCAAGGAGCATAAATGACAATGAGCAAGAGATAAAGTACACAGTTAATGCCATAGACAAAGTGAGATGAGTCTTAAGTTGTTGTGATCAAGGGAGGTGTGTGAGTTTTTGAGAAAGGAAGGGTAGTTGGCAATGCACAAAGATCAATGAGGAAGATTACAGTCATAAGGTGACGATGTTAGCATTTCATCAAGACTTTGGAAGAAACCAGTAGACAAATTTATAGAAGTCTTAAATAGCAAAAAGGACAGCCACTAATAATGTTATTATTACAAGGCATATATTATACATGGTAGTATAGTTGCAGGAATATGACAGTTTCATAAACCTATGACAGTCTACAAATGAAAGTCTAAATTATGTATACTTATGGGTGATTGTTCTATAGCAGAGAGATAATGAGTGCATAGAGGTAAGATGTTCATGGTGAGTGACAATGGTCAATGGTTCCCAGGGATACTGGCATAGTAAACATTGTTTCAGTGGCATGAGCAAAGGAACAGAGGATTGCAGTGTTAGCATTAATTAAAAGGCAAGTATATGAAAGTTGTAGGGCAATCATCTAGAAAGCAAGTATGCACAGTTTAGTCACCACAATGAGTAGTGAAGACCAAGGACACTAAATATATATGACTTCCTACCAAGTGTCCAATGTAATAGAGGCAGGGTAAGAAAACGGTTTAGACTCAAAAAAAGGCTTTTGAAGATGCATTAATGAAGGAAGAATCTAATTCCATGCCCTAAGAGGACCTGATATCTTCAAACTCAATGCAAACATGTCCCATAAGCAGTGCTGATGACAGTACAAGACATAAGAATACAGTGGTGTTTCATTAAGGAAGCTTGATCTAATCCATGTTTCACATTATGAATATCCTATCACAGACCTAACTACATATGACAATGTATATCCTTTGGTTGTAGTCAAGAAGGACAAGTGCTAGACTGATGGGGCAAATTAGATGACCTATGGCAATAGTTAGGCTGGTTGAGAATTAGTTACTGACAGTTCACTTTTTGGCAAAGCATTGTAAACTTGGAGAAGTTAATTCTTTCTTGTCATTTATGTGCATTGTAACTCAGATTTTCAGTCTTGTGACTGAAAATAAACATTGTAATACTCTATTTCTAAGCATTTTTCAACCAAGATAGATATTTCAGACTTGTGTAAGCTGTAAGAACACCTTTCTTTTAATAAAGTTCAACGATTTTGCCTTCTCAATGGTTGTCTTTATATTGTATACAATTAATTGATGATTATGATGTGTATTTCCATGTTTTATGTTTAAACCCTCAAATATTAGTCAATTAAAATGACTAAATATACTACTAATTGACATTAATTAATAATTAAATTGACTAAATATAGTACCAATTGACAAAAATCATTAACAGTGAATAAATATGACTAAATATACTACCAATGGACAGAAATCAGTGAACAATGAATAAATATGACTAAATATACTACCAATTAATAGAAATCAGTGAGCAGTGAATAAATATGACTAAATATATGACCAGTGTTAAATTAGTGAATAAAAATGACTAAATATACTACCAAATTGATCAAAATGATGATTAAAATTAATGACTAAATACACTACCAATGGACAGAAATCGGTGAATAAAAATGACTAAATAAGTGACCAGTTAACAACAATCAATGACTAAATTAATGACTAAATATATCAGTGAAAACTAAATGACTAAATAAGTGACCAGATTACAGAAATCAATGACTAAATCAACGACTAAATATACTACGAAATCAATCAATCAAAACAACCAATAAATGACTAAAAATGGTTGAGTCGTCACTTTGGTTGTGTTATAAATGACTGGCAATAAACTACTAATGGTCACGTGACCATGTTTGGTCATTTATAAGCAGTTTTTAGTAGTTTTTTTAGTAATATATTACTCTTTATGTACTAGTGGGTGCGGGATGTGGGATTTTGGGATTATGAATGGAGTGGGACTTCTATAATGTTCTCCCCCAATTTTTTTTTGTTTTTTGGAAATGCATTGCTTCAGCCAACACTGAATATTATGATTCATCAAAATGCAACAAACTCATGAAACCCTAACTATTGCTATAATATTTTTTAGTATCATACAGGTGATTATAAAAAATAGAAATCATTTGAACTAATACCCATGTGATCAATCCATTAAATAACCATTTATTTCACTCCCCATAAGCTATAATACATTTTTTTAAGTCTGATGCAGTTTGTGTCGGCAATTTTATAGGTTGTTTTATGCCTAGAAATGTTCATACAGTAGAAATATATGAAGTAAAGACAATAAACCAAATACCCAGATTGATGAATCAATATTATGACAATTTTTCAACATACCCAGATGGTTGCGAAAGCTACATGTCTTATTTGCAATCTGAAATAGCAAACTGGAGCTTGCAAATGAATTCCAAATACCACCAAAACTATTCTTCTCCCTTTTTCCAATGATGGCATTCTATTGGTAAACCCTATCCTAAGCCTCCAATGAAGTCCATAACCTCCAAAAATGCTAAGCAACTAGGTCAAGAAATCTCACGCCCTCTCCTAAGGATAGTACGAGCCCTTTTAGTAGCTAGTATGACCTTTAATGGCTATCAAATAAACTGAAGATTCATCCAAAGTTGGAAATCTGGAAATCACTAACAAATCTACAATATATACCTTAAATCTTTATTCATAGAATCTCAAAGATTTACAATGAAATCCTTCTTATCAAATTTGTAATGCCAAAATCAATGAATACCAGCATAAACCCTATGTGAGTCTATCAATAATCAACCCGAGAGGATTTTCACCACTAAGGAAGATAATCTCCATGAGGTTTTTCATCCTCAAGAAGTTCTTGGATAAAAACCAGCAACATAACCCTTCAAAAATATTAAATTCATGCATAACCAAATGAGCTCTCCAAAAGTTCTTTTATTTCCCTTCAATCCTCACGCCTCTTTTTTGGGATTTTAAAATGTTTGTTTTATTAAAGATTCCCTTATATTTCTCAAGTTGAGCACCCCCATTAAAATATGTATTAAACACACTTTTTAATATTCCCTTATGTCTCCCTAGGCACCCCACATTAAAGTCACTTTATAACATATAATAACGCTAAAGTTAAATATTTAATTTAACTTCATAATATTAGCGTTAATTAAAATAACCCCAAGATGAATACCAAATGGTCACAAAATGAAAGCGCCAACCCTATCAGAGTGAAACCACTGCCATGTGATGAAGTCGGTGCCGACATAGTGACTTACTAAAAATAGGCATGAGCTCCTAAAAAAGTGGAACACCAACCAAGTGCTCGAAACAGTACCCGAAAGTGTCATTGTGAAGCTCACTACCATCGAAGCTCAATTCCAACAAGAGAAATGCCACATAAGTATCTTCCACACGTCTCCAAGAGTTGTGGAGCTCCCTAACCATCTAGTGTTAGCCTACGGGAACCCGACTGATAGGCCAACTCTCAACAAACTGTCAGTGCTTAAGAAGGGGACATTACAATGCCTCGCTTGGATTTGTCAATTTTTATTTAGGGACCCACACCATTTTTTTTTTACTTTGGGGGGTGTGGGCTTTGGTAGCTTTTTGGATTTTGGATTTTGCTCGGATTTAGTGTATTGATGCCCTACGACATTATAGTCTTTAGGCTTTTGTAATTTTTTTACTTTTTGTGGAGAAGCATCCAAAGTATTATGTTTAAATCCCATGGGGTGTTTGATAGCTTTGTATGGATGATGTGTGCACTTGTTGACCTTGACTAGGAATTTTGGGAAATCGAGATTGATGGATGGGGTATTGAGGATGGGAGGATAAGGGGATTTGAGGATAGGGATATTAGGAGTTGGGAGAAGGGGAGGAAGTGTTGATTTAGGGATGGGAGGATGGGAGGATTTGTGGATGGGATAAGATGGCGGATGTATGGTCACATGCTTTTTGGATTGATGGATGAAATACGATGGAGGAGGAGGGGTGGTGACATATGATTTAGGGGTACGATGAGATGCACCAGGTTTGGGATTGGAAGAATGGATTTTGGAAGGTGTGTGAGTGCTACCAACATGTTTGGATTGTTTACCTTGGAATGTATAACCAAGGCCATGTGAGCATGGATGGATTTTAATATGGATGGGCTCCAAAATGCCTTTTTCATGAATGCCTAAGCCTTTACCTTGATATTTCATGTATTGGAGCATGCAATGTGTGATGGGATGTTTGTTGTTTTGGAAACATGATGCGAGTCCATTATTATGTGGGGAAGGATGGGTGATGGAAGAAAGTTTTTCCTCTCCTACAAGAGAACCACCACAGAGGAAGATAGTAGAACAAAGAGGATAGGATAATGGATTTGGAATGGGGTCAATGGGAGATGGTAAGGGATTGATGGGAGATGGTAAAGGATTAATGGTGGATGATGGAGGATCCATAGGTGATCATGTGGGATCAGGAATAGGAATAGATGGGATGCTTGGATCATGATTAGGAAGAGGGGTGGATGTTTCAACATTCTTTGGACAAGGCTCTTGATGTAGTTAGATTTGTGTGGATGGTGTGATGGGGGAGGAACATGTAGTTTCAATTATTTTAATAGGCTCCTCAAACGGGGTAGGAGGATAAGTGGGTGATATTTTGCATAAGACTTTGTATAGAATGGATAATGGTTTGGTTTTGATTGGTGTGGAATGGATGATGGAGTCATCAATGACACACTTGGGTGATTGGGGGAGTGGGATGGCATGACTCCACAAGTTTGATTTCACAATTTTTCTCTATACTCTTAGCTAGGAGTCCTTGGAGAAAGGATGATGTGGATTTAGGGGGAGAACAAGATGGTGTAGTGGATGAAAAAGTAGATGGTGAGGTTGATGGGTAAAGAGATGGTAGAATTGGATAAATGGGATAAGGGTATGAAGGTTGTGGATAAGGGATGGAGGTGACGGGGATATCATATGAGGATGGATGTTGGGAGATGGATGGAGGAAAGAATGGATTTCCCTTGTTAAGGGTAGCATAAGGATGACCATAGGATATGCAATTAGGTGCAAGGGAATAGCTCATGCTAGCCAATGCATGGAAAAAGGGTGCTTGCATGTTTATGGATGGATGAGGATAGTTTATAGCAATCTTGCTTGCAAGGATTTCATTTCTAGCTTGGTCAAAGAGACTACAATCATCATCGAAAGTATACAAAGTCATGACTAGATTAGATTTAGGATGATGTGATGTAAGATAACTTGATGAGATTATTTAGAATTTGGATTAGAGGGGAGCTTGGGTTGATTTGGATTAACTGGGATTGGATGATTTTGGATTGATCAAGGTCAATGATATCTGACACTTGATGCTAGGATGGATTTGATTTGATTTGATTAGTCAAGGTCAACAATGTATGACACTTGAATGGGGTTAGATTTGATTAGGGTTGTTTTGGATTAGGCCTAAGGGCCCTTTGGATGGTTGGATTGGATTGGATTGGATTAAGGGTTAGGCCAAGGGCCCTTTGGATAGTGATTTGGATGATGATTTGGAGGAAGATGATTAATTGTTGGATTAGATTGGATGGGTGATGATTAGAATTTGGAGAGGGTTGAAGGGGATTAAGTCCTTAACCAAATTTTTTATTTGCAAAGGATAATTTTGTATTAAGGATTGGAATTGGATTTTGATTAGGGATGGACAGATGGAATAGTGGATGATTGATTTGGATGAAGTATAATTGGACTGAATGAGAATTTAGAGAGAATGTGATTAAATGGGATTAGATTAGGATTGTGGTGAATGTGATTAGATAAATGAAGGGATTGGATTAGAATGGATGATAGGTTTGATTAGGGAGATGGGTTGGATTAAGTTTGGGGATGGAATATATTAGGATTGGATGATGAAGATGGATTATGATTAAGGATGAAGTGGATGGGTGAATTAGGAGAAAGATTAGTGGATTGGGTGAATGGATTATGATGCGGATTATGATGTTGATTATGAGAGACTTGATTAAGCTCAAATAGTGGGATTGGATTAATCTCAATTTATGGGAATTTATTAAGCTCAAATGATGAAATTGATTAGGGATAATGATAGTGATTAGGAATGTGGTTAAGTGGACGAGGTTGAATTGGGATTAGGACCTTGATTAGATAAGGCAATTTGATTGGGATTTGGGTCATAATTGATTGGATTAGGGATGTATTAGGATGGTTTAGGAAGAGGATTAGGATGATTAGGATAATTGGATGAATGATTAAAAGAAATTGGATTAAGGATAAGGTGGATTAGGAAAAAATTGGATTAGGATAATGTGGATTAAGAGGAAATTGGATTTGGATGACTTGGATTAGGAAGATGAATGATTTGGATTTGGATTAGGATGGGTGATTACGAGGTGATTAAGGATGGCTAGGTGCTTGACCTTAAGCAACTTTACAAATAAATTCACACACATACTACACAATTTTTGCAAAGAATGGGGATTTTGGATTAAGGGGTTGCACGAGATCCAACGATGAAGACACGCCAAACACACCAACACCCTAGATTATTCAAGTAGGATTGACTCCTAGTGTAGGCCCACACTCAATACCTTTCAAGAGAGAATAGCTAGAGACCAAGTGGCCAGTGGATCACCCTTTCCTTTTCTACTCAAATCCTAATATACATCTGATAAATAAAATAAGGCATGCAAAACATAAAAGAAACTAAACCATATTAGTTACCATGAAAACCTTTTTTAAGTGGATGTACTCTTGATGGGTTGATGAATGTAGGTGGCTCCTCAAAATAGTAACATAACTTTGCTTCTCATGGAGTCTTGAAAATGGCTTGTGATGGGTTAGATTTATAGGATTTTGGGATGAGGATTGGATGGTTAAGATTGATTTTGAAGATCAAGGGTGGAGGATTGTTGAGAGGCTTGGATGCATGAGCACTTGCCAAGTGGAAATCAATGGTTGGATGAGAAGGGATGTCATTGGAAATATCATCTTCACTACAATCTTAACATACCTTCAGAACTGAATAGCCAAATCTTCAAATGTAGAGCATCCTACTTCCATGTAGTGACTGTCTTCACAGAACCAACACTATCTTCACTCTATCTTTTGCAAAACATACTTTCGGTAGTTCACACATCATGAAACTTAGAATGTGCAAGATTTGTCATTACATTAAGCTATATTCCAATCTATAAAGGCCCAAAACCAACCTGATGGAAATGCTGAGCAATTTCCCGGATAGTCTTCAAAGGTGGTCATTCTGAAACAGAGACTATCACCCACTTCCAAAGACTAAATTTTCTTTGCCTTAACACATGCATTCTTAGGGATAGTAGAAGAGAGCATACAACATATCTTAGTCCATCAATACCACATCTTAGTGCTTCTAATTCCCATATTAATGTATCTTCTTGATGCTTCTAATTCCCATCTGAATATAACTTCATACTCAATTCTGCAATGAACAGGGCATGATATGAACTTCTAATTGTTGCAAGTATGAGTAGTAAGTGTTGTCATTGATGTCAACACCTAAGTTTAGCATCTAAGGAAATTATTTGAATAAGTTTGAGCAAGTGTCTAAGAAGAACAGTGCAGTGTATTGCTCTGCATATCCTGTAGATTGAATATCTTTGTCTACGGTTTGAAAGTTATGTTAAAGGATGTATGTAGTTGCTATGTTTCAAGTTTGAGCCTCTGGTGTGAAGATTTGAGTGAGTTTTGTTCACCAAAGTAAAAAGTATTTTTATGAGTATTCAATGGTGACAGGGAGAATGTATTTTGCTCCGCATTTAAGTTTTATGGTTTGTGCTTCTAGGATTAAGTCTAGGATGATGTTATGTGCCTTCAGTTGAAATGGTTTATGATTTGGTGCTATACAAGCGATCTTTTCTTTTTGATAGTGGCTAACAGTAATGTTTAAGTGCTCTGGTTTGAAGAATCTTTTGGATAGAATGTTTGGGGGTTGTGTGGAAGTTCTTGATGATTGTAACATGCTTGGGGATGTCTATAGATCATGTTCTTGCCTTTTGATTGGTCCACAAAGTGTAATTCAGATTGTGCATAAAGCATTTTCATAAAGGTCTTAGTGTTAACACCAGTTTTGGCCGATTTAGTTGTTTTCACTACTTGCAATTATGCTTTGGAGTTTGTGATAGTGTGTTGTTGCGTGGAAGATTGCATTTGAGTCCAAGCTAATGTATGGTATGGTGGACGCATTCATTCTTCTCCTTCAAAAATTTGTTTAGGTCCAGACCTATTCTAATGTATGTGTGTATGCCGACCTTGGAGATTGTTCCAATGGTTGATGATTGTAATGTCAACCTTGATGTTCATTCCAAGGTTGATGAATTGTATAAATACATGTAATGAAGTCGTGACTAATGTATGATGATGTGAAGATGCAAAGATAAGTGCGAAGTGAAAAAGTAGAGCAGTGCAGAGGAGATTTATTGCGCTTCAATGGAAATGAACCTTGGCATAGTGTAGATGCTACTATCTCAGTTCACCAACCTCTGGCAGTAAGCCCTTTTAGCAGTGAGCCCCTTCTCTTGGCCGTGAGCCGCTTCTTTTGCAGTGAGCATTCTGGGCAGTGAGCCTTGTTGTAAATTTTTATATATCATTTATATTGAATTAATCCTCACCGTGTTTTTTCCCTCATTGGGTTTTCCACATAAAAATCTAGTGTCTCATGTGTTAAATGTGTGAATGTGTTTAATTTTTTGATTTCATGCTTTCATGGTTGAATTATAATTTAAAAGAGATTAAGTGGTTGATTTGTTGATGTTTGAAAGAAGTTAAGTTTTGGTTACAACTGATTCACCCCCCTCTCAAGTGTCTTGTGCATTTCAACAATTTGTATCAAAGCGAAAGGTCGCGGGTTCAAATCCCCCTAGGTAACGCTGAGGGGAGTTTGTTGGCAAAGTGGTCAACGCTCTGCGTGGGATTCGTGATATGGACTAACCACCTCCTATGAATTCATTAACTCTGGCGCTTGTATCAGAAATTGATGGGTCAACCTTTTGGTTTAATCGCAATCGTGGGCCAACACTAATTCCCATCTCAATGTATCTTCTTTAGGAGCATCACATCTAACTATGAACACTATGACACATTCATAATAGTGTTGACATCAATGACAACCTTGTGATAGTGTTGACATCAATGACAAACAATACAACCATTGGAACCATATGTGTAACAAAATGCAATGTAAAAAGATAAATTAAACACATGTAAAGGACTCAACCACACTTTACGGGTTTTTACAACATATGAGTTCTGAAATCGCCACTAATTTAGATCTAGGTTAACACAAGGATTCATAACTGGGATTTAGGATGACTAAGTAGGGAGAAATGGCTAAGCATAATCCATGTCAGCTTCTCCACATACCAACCATTGGTCAAACACCTGTAAATTTTATGCACACTTAGGTCAAACATCAGGCATACTTAATCCACATAATAATAGCTAAAGCAACATAATCCAACCAACATGATATCAAATTATCATGTCTAACTATAAATCATCTATAGCTAGCATGATCTAAGAACATAATGCATAATCAACCATAATTTATAATGTTGAACCATTATAATAATCACATCTATATCGAATATAATAAAAACAATGAAGTTGAAACACTAAAATTATCTAACATACAAAGGCATAACATATGCATCCCATAATGCATAGTTAAAAAACCAATGCCAATACATAACCTCATCGGAAGACCCCTCGATGGTCATACAAAACATCTCCACAAGGATCCTGAATACACCATTAGAACACCTTCACGACACAACAGACCTCATCAACAAATTCACTGTAACATATCATAACACAAGAATCACATAATATACTAATGAAACACTCAATACAACATATATCATATGAATCAGAAAGCACACAAGGCAAACACAAGAGAGGGCATTACACATACCCATACCAATACCCATTTAGTTTTGGGCCCATTTTGAGAGTATGTTTTAATATGATCACATAGTGGCATGTGGCACACACTCTTGTGCTAAGTGTGGCTCTTTCCACAATCGTTGTCCACCCTTTTTACTCCTACTTTCACAAATTCTCATGCATTTAACCTTAGCTGTACTTTATTTTCATCATAATTCTAGAAAAGTTAAATAGCTTCATCCCCTCATATTTGATTTCCTAATTATAATATTTATCTAACTTTGCTATTTAAATTAATTGTTTATTTATTATTAATATTTAATTAGTTATCTTAGTGATATTTTCCTTTACAAAAGATAAGAATTTGCTAGAACCAATTTGTTGAACATTGAATACTTTAATTTATGTTTAAAGATTTCTTCACTCATAATCTAATGGTTTATATTTTTTAATAGTATAACTAAAAAAAGCAAGCATTTGAAATTACAAAATGCTTCACAAGATGCAATCAAAACATTGAGAAATAAAGACAACTCTTGGGAAATTAAATAAAGCAAAGAGCTTGTATAATCTCAAGCATTGATCACCAAAGATCTAGTAAACTAATGTTTTGGGTTGGAGAAGAAAAAAATTTGTTACATCATCAACATGAAATAAATAATATTTCATTTTCAAGTAGCACTCTAGAATGTCTCAAGCATTGATCACTAAAGATCAAGTAAAGTAATGTTTTGGTTTCGAGAAAGAAAACTTTCTTTATTACATCATCAACATGAAACAAATAATATTTCATTTCAAGCAACACCTCTAGCACATCTTTAAGTGCTTGTTACTAACTCAAAAAAACTTAATAGTACATAAACACTCCAACTTGTGTTATTGGAAACTTAAGATTTAATGCCAAAGCCTTTGCGAGTAGGCCCAACGAACAAGTCTTTGGATTTTAACATGCCAGGAAGGCGGCCGCAAAACGTTCCAAAAGGTAATTGTGCAACTGCTATGTTCCTTCCTAAGCTCACCATAGCAATATCCGGACTTGCTTTGTAGGTGCTCAATTTTGATTCGCTTGGATCTTTAGAGAGCTTCTTTATATTCTCTGCAATCACTAGTGCATGCTTTTGTGCACACATTCCTTGCTTCAATTCCTGTACCACCCCACGTTATTAGTTTTAGTAAGCTAATAAAGCCCAATGCTATGTTATTTCTGTACACTTTTGTGAATGATGTAATAAAGTGATAGTAAGCTAAAGCTCTTAGGAATAGGAGGTTCTAGTTTGTAATCATAACTAGAACTTTTACCATTTTAAAAATGGCAAATGGCATATGTTTAAGCAGGATTACTATTTAAAACTATGAAGAGTGGATGTTTAAATAGAGCTACATAAAGTTTTATCCAACCACTTATCATGTCATAATAATGTCCATCTTTACCCCTCAATCACATCCTTTGAATTAATTAGTATCCAAGTCTTATTTGAACTTTGATAAAATTATCAAATATTGCAATGGGCTTACCTTAACATTAATGATATCTCCAGCTGCAAACACATTGGTTGTTCCTTCAACTCGTAGAGAGCTATCCACCTTGATTTGGCCTCGTTCATCCACAGCATCCCCAAACACTGAATCCTTCATCCACGAGGACCCCAACCTCTTTCCTATGCATACAAAATGGCAATCTGCAATGATGGTCTTCCCACTATTTGTGGTGAAGCTTAATGTCGTCTCTGAAATGTTGTTCAAATCAATGCGTTCATTGAGGTGGACATCCACATTTTTTTTCTTCAGCCAAGCCAAGGTTTTCCTGGATGCCTTCTCTCCCACAAATTCAAGAAGCCTAGAACCAGAATGAAGGAGAATCACTTTTTTCTCTGGAAAGTCCACTGCTATCTCTCCAGCGAGCTCCACTCCAGTAGGTCCTCCTCCAATTATTAAAATTGTCTTGGCATCCTTAATCTTCTTGTTGTCTATAAATGCAAGAAAATAAAAAAAAACATATCAATCTTCAAACCCAATTTATCCATTTTGTATCCATCTCAGAATCTAAAACATTTTAAAATGAAATATCACTATAACTAAATTAAGTATTAAACATGAAATAATTTATACCTGCTTGAAATTGTTGGAGTCTCTGCGTTTTTGAGGGAGGGCCAGAGTAAGGAGTACCAGTGGCAATCACCAGATAATCATACTTTACTTGTTTCCCTGATGCAGTTATCACTGCCTCCTCTGTGGCGCCCTTCACAGCAGACATTATCAGCGTTGCCTTCTTCAAATACTCGCTGTGCAGAAACATTGATCTCTCCCCAAAGCTTGGCTCCACCATACACCTTAGTTTCGCCCATGGTATTTCAAAATACTCCTTCCTGTCATCCAACAAATTCCCAATTTAAAGCCTGCTAAACATAAACATAATAAACATAATAATAACCAGGAACATCAGAGATTTTGATGACATACGGATCGATGAGCGTAACGTCAGCGTGGTCTTCCAAGGCCTTAACAGCGTTAGCCCCTGCAATTCCGCCGCCCACAACAACTACCCTCTTTTTCTGCACTGCTGCCATGACAGATATTCACTGTGTATATTCTTCCTACCCCGATATTTACTGTGTATATATGCAAATTCAGGCTCCTATTCGCTAACACTCTAATCGAATTGTATGATGCTTGGGGTTTGCTCTGGAAATCGCAGGGTTTTATAGAGATTTAAATGAAAAGAATTGTAATATGGTGTTGAAATTGTTAAGCCCTTTCACCAGCCAAAGAGATACTGAAATCGCTGACTAAATTGCGCCTTCAATTTTGAATTCTCTGCACGGAAAAAGCAGATTGAACCTTTTTTTTCTTCAAACAAATTAAAATAAGATTAGTTTTGAAGGCCCACCTGGGCAATTTGCTGTATTATAAAAAGTTAGAAGAGCTCTGAAAGAACCAGATGCTTCTTTATTGTCGCATACTTGAATGTAAAAGAATACCAACTACACCTTTGAATTTTTCAGAGCTGTGATGCGTGGGGAATGAGTCTTGGTTATGAAGTCATTTGTATTGAATAATGAGTTTTCACTGCTACATGGCCTACAGGTCTGAAAATGAGGAAAGCAAGGGGAATTAGAACTCGTCTCATGTAATTATTTGAAGAAACTTTCAGAGATGTTTGACTTAATTTTTTTATTGGGACCTTTAATTGCAGGGTATCAAATTGTTTCTTCCATTATTATTTTTACAAGTTAAAAAGATAACTATAGGTGGGATTTTTCTAAGTTTAAATTATAGCATGCATAATGTGCACAAATTATTTAAAACAGAAAAGCTAAAAAGTTTAATATAATGTGTCAATCATAGTACTTGCTTTTAGAAATACAATTATGTTATAATTTAAAGCACATATTCAATCACTTTTTGGTCCTCATATTTGTGTACTTATCCAAATACATGAAAATATGATGAATAAAGGTACTTGCTCTAAAATCAATGGTGGAAGAATGATGATGTTGATGCACAAAATTGGTTGATCACTTCCAAAAATTTAATAGTCTTAGTTTGATGATGTCTTTGAATCTGAACAAGTATAGGAAACCTTGTGGTTCAATCTTGCATGCTACAAGTTTAATCTTGATTACCATATATTTGAAGTCTGACATGCAGATTTATACTAGAAAAATACAAACTTCTACAATTTTGTTTGTTGTGATCTCTAATATATGATGAGCTTGTAAGAATTGTGGTGTTTACAAACACCATAAGAGAATCTATTATATTGCAAGGATTAAGTTCCCTTAGGTTAGACCCTTGAATTGACTAGTTTTATGACTCTAAGGGATGATTCAAAGACAAAGTACACAAGCATGAAAGTGGCATCTATGCAAATGAGGTTCTTTGTCCCTATAGAAAATCAAAGTTTGCTCTTAATGTTCCTTTTATCCCCAAAACTCTAGCCTTGTTAATTAATGGCATATTGAACTTCTTTAAATACTAAGACATAACAATATGTCACACAAATGTGTACCAAGTCAGCTCATAATGGCTGAACTTAGGAAGGGGCTAGAAAAATGGAATTTGAATTTATAATTTTAAAATTTGAGATTCATTCTTATGCATTACAAGATTGATCTTGAGTGGCAAGGAAATGAACCTAGGTAGTAAAATGATAATCGTGAGGCAAGGAGTGAATGTATTGAGGTGAGTGCAAATGTGGTGTAATAAATGAAAGGTAAATGATGAATATGTGGAAATAAGTATAAATGGATAAAAGCACAATGGCATGTCCCACTAGTGGGCCAACCCTGATTTTTGCTTAAAATCACGTCATGATTAAAAAATGCATGGGGGGTTGATCTAAGAAAGGGGGTTTGATCTAATCCTAAGGGGTTAGATCTAATCCCCTTAGATTGAATCCCTCTTGTCTTAGATTGAACCCCTTTGTGGAGCCCCTGACAAAGCCTCCTCTAATCCTATCTAAAAGGCATGTTTTAAACTACATTATTAATAAAGATATATTAAACATTTTATCATGTGTATTAATTAGACTATCAGTCAAATTACTTTCTTTAAGGAAAGAATTGCAGAGACATAAAATTGAACTATTAATCTAATTAATATATTTATGGTTTAGATTTTGTACAAATGAAACTAGGTTAAGATAGGAATTATGCTTACAAAAAGAAATTGCTAAGAGTATAAATAGGGATAAGGAACATAAAAAATTGGTTCAATGATTTATTGAGCTTGATTTTGGTATAGGAACTAGTCTCTACAAAAATATCTTTGGAATGTATCTGTGATCGCAAAGGAGTTTGTCCTTCCACAAATCTATCCTTTGTGTAGGGAAAATAGAACAAGACTATATAGTTGTCATGAATCTTAAAATATAAACATAGTATTGCCCAAGACATAATACAAATATATAATAATCACATGTAAATAAAGGAAAGAATTAAAAATAGCATTAGAGGAATAGAATATGAGACCATTGAGTATAATGTGCTACACCCCTAATCCTATAGTGTGTATATGGTTATGAGTAGTCGGATTGTGGCTACCTTAACTCTTATTTAAGTTATATAATCATTAATATAGTCTTCTATAGGTAGTTAGGTCAGTCTAGCTGGCATCCATAGCATAAGGATGGTATATATAGGAGCTAGATTAGTTATTACCATCATATTGAGTATTGTGTTCTTATTGAAGACTATTGGAGGTATCCCCCTCAAAGTGGATTATGAGGTTTCCCCCTCAAAGTGGCATATTATTGTCAAGTATTTGCATCATATTTCTTATTATATTATTCTATTGTGCAATTTGTTTCATTACAAGTGGTATCAGAGCATGATCTTGGCACCGTGAAGGCAAGAAACAAGATGATTTTTTAAAAAATTTAGAGTTCATTTTGTGAAGTGCATATCTCTCTCATTTTGGTGAATCTTTTCAATATTTTTAAATGGTTTTTCAATGATATATTTGAATCTACTATAGTCCAAATATTAGAGCAATTGGAGTAGAATTGAGTGAGTTATCGAAGAATTGAAGTTTCTACCATTTTTACTCCTAGGGCTGAAATTTAGCGAATATTTTTCTGAATTTTTGAGGGTTGAACAAGGAAACATTGATATATCTGCAATCCTTATTTTAAGGCATTTGGATAGGATTTGAGGAAGTTATTGCAAAAATAGGGATTCCACCAATTTCACCCTCAAGGCAAAAAATTAATGAATTTCTTGGAGATTTTTTTCTAGGAAGTGAGATCTAAGCCTTGGTATGTTACAATAAAAATTTTAAATTAATTGGATTTTTTTTGTGATTTATTGCAAAATTAGTTTTCCCAATCATAGTGAGTCCTACCACAAGAGGATAAAATAATCATGTCACAACAAGAAAATCCCCAAACAAGGAGTATATAGAAAGTGGGGAGACTTTATCCTAATAACATGGACAAAGAATTCATCAATTTTAAGGAAGATATTTCATCAATATTCAATTTTTCAAGTAAAATGTATTACCTATTACAAATGATATCTCAAAACCTATTACAAATGAAGAAGATGCAAGAAGTAGTAGTAGAAGAAGAAGAAGAAGAAGAAGCAAAAGAAGAATTAGTAGTCGTAGGAGGAGGAGGAGGAGAGAGAAAAAAGGAGGAGAAGAAGTCAAACCAATAGCATATTTACATGCATTATCACTCCTTGGAGCATTTTAAAAAGAATTATTTCCTAAAGAAGATCCTGATCAAGCCATTCAATCAATGCTAGGGTGCCATCTACCATCCTTCACCTCTTCCTCAAAGGCACACCAAAAGGTTAGAGAAATGGAAGAACACATTCATCACCATCAAGAGCTAGATGCAGAGGGAAGACACATCTTGAATTTTGAGACATACACAAAGGAGATGAGGACTAGGACATCCACAAAATGACCACATGGGAAGATGAAGATTTTATGCAAAAGAATTCACAATTGATCAGAGTTGAGGACAATGCTTTTGTAAAGGTGGTGGGCATGCTACACCCCTAATACTATAGTGTCTATATGGTTATGAGTATTCGGCTTATGGCTACCTTAACTCTTATTTAAGTTATATAATCATTGATATAGTCTTATATAGGTAGTTAGGTCAGCCTGGGTGGCATCCATGGCATAAGTATGGTATATATATATATATGAGGTAGAGGTTAGTTATTATCATCATATTGAGTATTGTGTTCTTATTGAAGACTATTGGAGGTATCCCCCTCGAAGTGGATTAGGAGGTTGCCCCCTCGAAGTGACATATTATTATCAAGTATTTGCATCATATTTATTATTATATTATTCTATTGTGCAATTTGTTTCATTACATAATGTTGATCCCAAAGGAGTGAACCTAGCCAATGACCTCCATCTAGAACAAGGGGGAAAGGGGGACTATATAAGAGCTTTCCAAATCAGTCAAATCCATTTTTAAGTCTTTTGACTTTCACAGGGAGCCAATGGATTTTTTTGTGTGCATGTATCCTAGTGTTATGTTAGGCAAGTGCAATGTGAATAATAATAACATAGTAAACAAAATATATGGGAGTTACTACTATGCTTCTATGTGGTAGGAAAATGGGTAATGGAATTGTTCTAGTTATTAAATAAGGAAAGTAAATGACAACAAGGGTTTCCTTTGAAAATACAAAAAGAGAGTTGAAGAAAGAGTTCTTAGATGAGCCATGAGAAGAGGGGCTCTAACCTAGACACTCAATTTCTCCAATGAATATAAAAATATTCTAATCCAAAGACTCAATTCCTTCAATTACTATAGATAATATAAAATACTATGGCTTCTTAAAGAAGGGAGAGCCTATAGTATGGAAATTGCTTGTAACCAATTGTAAGATAATATTAAAAGTTCTCAAGAGACAAAAATTGTTGCATTAGATGATGGAGGAGGGGAAACAATGGAATAATCCCAAATGCTTATGGGGGAACCAAGAGAAGAACTTCCCATTGTATACAATAGAAAATGAGAAACAGAGAATAAACCAAAACAATATTAGCCTATTCTACTCAAATCCTAATTACCTCCGATAGAGCAAATAAAGCATACAAAACATAAGAGAAACTAAACGATATTAGTTACCATGAAAACCTTGCTTAAATGGATGTGCTCTTGATGTGTTGATGAATGTAGGTGGCTCCTCAAAATAGCATCATAACTTTTCTTCTCATGGAGTCTTGAAAATGGCTTGTGATGGGTTGGATTTATAGGATTTTGGGATGAGGATTGGATGGTCAAGATTGATTTTGAGGATCAAAGGTGGAGGATTGTTGAGAAGCTTGGATGCATGAGCACTTGCAAAGTGGCAAGCATTGGTTGGATGAGAAGGGATTTCCTTGGATCAAGGGAAAATCAATGGTGAAAAAGAAATTTGTATAAAGTGAAGGGATGGGATTGAAGGAGGAAAAGAAGGGACAAAAGGACCCTCATGTACAAAGGACTTGACCATGCCTTTGTAAGAGGTCCATGTAGGTTTATACAAGAGGCCATGTATTTGTACATTTGGGAGAATGGAGATGATTTGACTAGGGTTGGGTTAAGATAATGGAATGTGAAAGTAGGAGATTAGGTAATTAATTAGGTTTAGATCACCTAATCAAAAGTGTAGAAAATAGAAAATTAAATAAATACAAATATTTATTTAATTCATGAGATGGGAAAAGGGGATATTAGATAAATAAAATTTATCTAATGTTTGGACTATAGAGGAAGGGAATAAATGATTAATAAATCATTTAGGCTAGGGATAAGTACCAATGTAGTACGGATGAATAGTTAATAGTACATGAATAGTGATTTTGACATTACAATATTGTAAAATCAAGGTTTGAAGGGGAATTGATCAATTAACTATCTAAACATGTGTTTATTTAGTTAATTGTGGAGGAAATGTAGTCTAGGGATGTTTAGGGATGGTTTAGTGATGTTTAGGGATGAATTAGGGATTTTTAGGGATGAAACGAAGAGTGGACAATTTTAGGTATCTACATTTTTCCCCTCTTTTGAGATGGTGTTGTGAAACATCATCATTTCAAAGAAAGATAAAGCATAGCGCTAGATAGTATTAGAAGAAGATGATAGGATTAGGGATAATAATGCCCTAGCCACTCTAAGAAAGAGTGATGAGGAGGTATGATGGTAATGATGATGATACGAATGATGCCCCCTCGAGAGGGTAGGCGGGTTTGAAGAGACTAGGTGTGCTCTTGAAAGGATAAAGATGGTTGGATTAGAAAGAAGATAGTGGAATTTAAAAGACCACATGGATGGGGGGATAGAATAGATTAGATGTAAGGAATTGGAGGGAAGGTAGGATGGTCGATAGATAATAGGATAGATGGTGGATAGAAGGATGAGATGAAAGGATTGAAGGGAGGAAAATGGATGGATGCAAGTCAATTCGTGACTCCATGGATTATGTGTAATGTTTTACTGATAAATGAGAGCCATCTTTATTTGATATGGCATGAGACGTCATGCACCAAGATATAAGGAACCAGGGTGACAATGTGTCTCATGCATAAATGTTAATCGATAATGTCACAAGCAACCCTATGTTGTATAGCACCCTGATACCACTACGGCGAGTAGGTTATAGGGACCGATGCTAATGCAAGATAAAAAGAAAATGCACACACACAAACAAGCACACATGCACAAAAAATATTCAAAGACAAACATGATGTTGCCCCTAGTCAAGATGAAAAACAAAAGATTGACAGATTGATGATGTTGGATTGTGTTGTTGATGATAATAAAAGTTCATGAGGATTGGGAATGATATATCCTGATTATGATGATGGATGTGTTGGATCCAAGGCTTGCAGCGAGTCTAGGAACAAGACCATGGATGTAATTGAATGATTGTGTGTAGATGCTAACAAGTGATGCACATTCATTAGGATGTTCTTGCGATTTGCATTTTTGAGAGATTTGGATATTTGGGGATTTGGATTGTTGGGAGAGGATGCATTGGTGTGCATGTAGGTAGCCTTTATCTAGATACCAATGACAAGGGAAAGTTGAGTCTATCGATGAGGCATGCTGGAATGATTGGGACGACGTGATAAGAGGATAATGGATTAATGACAAAGGGATAATGGATAGGAAGGAGTAGTGATAAAGGGATAATGGATAGGGAGTAAAAGGAAAGGATATAGTGATGAAGTGATTGTGTGATAGAGGGAGGAATAGAGTGTTGAGACCATGTTCAAGTTATCAAAACCATGGTCAAGGTGAGGATGGGATGGGGACAGTGGGATAAGTGGATGGAGGATAGAGGATAGAGAATAGATGGAGGATGAGTTTGGATGATCAATAAAGGATATGAGGACATGATAGGGGATGAAGGAAGATAGGCAAATGGAGGAAGGATGAATGCAAACTCCAAGGACTAAGTCACTTAGGAAGAAGATGCCCCACTTGAGATGTGTGTTGCGCATGACAAGGTGATGGGATGTGTGGGGATGGATGGATGTTATAGGATATGCTTGGGAGGGATGGATGTCAAGAGGTGTCCAAAGCATGTCTCACATATTGTGCCCTTGTCCTTAGTAGGATCACAAGTGGGGAAGATAAAAAGGACGATAATATGGATAAGGAGATATGGATAGGAGATGATAGGATAAGTGGATAGAGATAGTATATGGGAGGACGAGATAAGGACATGTAATGGATGGGGAGACGATGGGATAGATAGACTAGCTGAGATTTTCCCCCAAGTGTAGGGTGCAAATAGGTAGGGGATTACACATGATACCCATGATGGGTTTTCATCATGGTACTTTTCCAAGGTGCCATGGAAAGTGGTTTTCACCATTGGATGGATTTATTTCTCTTTTCTATTTTGGTTTTTTTCTTTTTTTGTATTTTTTTTAACTTTTTAATGGGATGGATGGATGGAGGGAAAGATGGATTTGGAGGAAGACGGGGACTCAAGTGTCTATTTCCATAGCAAGGTGGATGGATGATGGAGGGAGGATGGATGGATTATGTGAAAGCATGGATCATAGGGATGTGATGGGGAAGATATGCGGAATAGGGGAGATATGATGGGAGGATGGAGGTATGCGGGAATATTGTGGTGTCGATGGGAACCAAGACCAACAGTTGCACACACCATAGTGGATGTTGAAGCTTAAGATTTTGAGGGGGAGTGGGAAGTAATGGGAATTTGATATTATGGGATTGGGATTGAAGATGTTGCGATTTCTAATTGGGGGATTTAGGGACCCAAATGGACTTAGGATTTCTAGGATTTTTTATGGGGTGCGGGATGTGGGATTTTGGGATTATGAATGGAGTGGGACTTCTGTAATGTTCTACCTTGATTCTTTTTTTGTTTTTTGGAAATGTATTGCTTTAGCCAACATTGAATGTTATGATTCATCAAAATGCAACAAACTCATGAAACCCTAACTACTATTATAATATTTTCAGTACCATACAGGTGATTATAACCAATAGATATCATTTGCACTAATACCCAGTATCATACGGGGGATTTAGGGACCCAAATGGACTTAGGATTTCTAGGATTTTTTATGGGGTGCAAGATGTGGGATTTTGGGATTATGAATGGAGTGGGACTTCTATAATGTTCTACCTTGAATCTTTTTTTTGTTTTTTGGAAATGTATTGCTTTAGCCAACACTGAATGTTATGATTCATCAAAATGCAAAAAACTCATGAAACCCTAACTACTATTATAATATTTTCAGTATCATACAGGTGATTATAACCAATAGATATCGTTTGCACTAATACCCAATATCATACGGGGGATTTAGGGACCCAAATGGACTTAGGATTTCTAGGATTTTTTATGGGGTGCGGGATGTGGGATTTTGGGATTATGAATGGAGTGGGACTTCTGTAATGTTCTACCTTGATTCTTTTTTTGTTTTTTGGAAATGTATTGCTTTAGCCAACACTGAATGTTATGATTCATCAAAATGCAACAAACTCATGAAACCCTAACTACTGTTATAATATTTTCAGTATCATACAGGTGATTATAACCAATAGATATCATTTGCACTAATACCCATGTGATCAATCCATTAAATAATCATTTATTCCACTCCCCAGAAGCTGCAATGCATTTTTTAAAGTCTAATACAATTTGTGACAACAAGTTTATAGGTTGTTCTATGCCTAGAAATGTTCATACAGTAGAAATATATGAAGTAAAGACAATAAACCAAATACCTAGATTGATGAAGCAATATTATGACAATTTTTCAACATACCCAGATGGCTATGAAAGCTACAGGCCTGATTTGCAATCTGAAATAGCAAACTAGAGCTTGCAAATGAAGTCCAAATACCACCAAAACTATTCTTCTCCCTTTGTCCAACTATGGCACTCTATTGGTAAACCCTAGGCACCTCCAATGAAGTCCATAACCTCCAAAAATGCTAAGCGAACAGGTCAAGAAAGTTCATGCCTCCTCCTAGGGATAGTATGGCCCCTTTTAGTAGCTAGTACAACATTCAATGGCTATCAAATAAACTGAAGATTCATCCAAAGTTGGAAATTTGGAAATCACTAACAAATCTGCAATATATACCTTAAATCTTTATTCATAGAATCTCAAAGATTTACATTGAAACCCTTCCTATCAAATTTGCAATGCCAAAATCAATGAATACCGGCATAAACACTATGTGAGTCTATCAATAATCAACCCGAGAGGATCTTTCACCACCGGGGAAGATAATCTCCATGAATGTTTTCATCCTCAAGAAGTTCTTGGATAAAAACCAGTAGCATAACCCTTCAAAAATATTAAATTCGTGCATAACCAAATGAGCTCTCCAAAAGTTCTTTTATTTCCCTTCAATCCTCACGCCTCTTTTTTGGGATTTTAAAATGTTTGTTTTATTAAAGATTCCCTCATATCTCCCAAGTTGAGCACCCCCATTAAAATATGTATTAAACACACTTTTTAATATTCCCTTATGTCTCCCTAGGCATCCCACATTAAAGTCACTTTATAACATATAATAACGTTAAAGTTAAATATTTAATTTAACTTTATAATATTGGCATTAATTAAAATAACCCCAAGATGAATACCAAATGGTCACAAAATGAAAGGGCCAACCCTGTCAGAGTGAAACCACTGCCATGTAATGAA
The DNA here is from genome assembly GCA_027924645.1 of Cunninghamia lanceolata. Classification (NCBI taxonomy): domain Eukaryota; kingdom Viridiplantae; phylum Streptophyta; class Pinopsida; order Cupressales; family Cupressaceae; genus Cunninghamia; species Cunninghamia lanceolata. The sequence continues at coordinate 6,763,072 of BSBN01001344.1, read as the reverse complement.
CTTGGTGTTGACACAGTGACTTACTAAAACTAGGCACGGGCTCCTAAAAAAGTGGAACACCAACCAAGTGCTCGAAATAGTAACCGAAAGTGTCATTGCGAACCTCACTACCATCTAAGCTCAATTCCAACAAGAGAAATGCCACATAAGCATCTTCCACACATCTCCAAGAGTTGTGGAGCTCCCTAACCATCTAGCGTTAGCCTATGGGAACCCGAGTGATAGGCCAACTCTCAACAAACTGTCAGTGCTTAAGAAGAGGACATTACAATGCCTCGCTTGGATTTGTCACTTTTTATTTAGGGACCCACACCATTTTTGTTTTTACTTTGGGGGGTGTGGGCTTTGGTAGCCTTTCGGATTTTGAATTTTGCTTGGATTTTGTGTATTGATGCTCTATGGCATGATAGTCTTTAGGCTTTTGCAAACTTTTTACTTTTTGTGGAGAGGCATCCAAAGTATTATGTTTGAATCCATGGGGTGTTTGATAGCTTTGTATGGATCATGTGTGCACATGTTGATCTTGATTAGGAATTTTGGGAAATTGAAATTGATGGATGGGGGTATTGAGGATGGGGGATAAGGGGATTTGAGGATAGGGATATTAGGAGTTGGGAGAAGGGGAGGAAGCGTGGATTTAGGGATGGGAGAATGTTTGGATTTGTGGATGGGATAAGATGGGGGATGTATGGTCACATGCTTTTTGGATTGATGGATGAAATATGATGGAGGAGGAGGGATGGTGACAGATGATTTGGGGGTGCGATGAGATGCACCAGGTTTGGGATTGGAAGAATGGATTTTGGAAGGTGTGCGAGTGGTACCAATATGTTTGGATTGTTTACCTTGGGATGTATAACCAAGACCATGCGAGCGCAGATGGATTTTAACATGGATGGGCTCCAAAATGCCTTTTTTATGAAGGCCTAAGCTGCCTTTACCTTGATATTTCATGTTTTGGAGCATGCAATGTGTGATGGGATGTTTATTATTTTGGAAACATGATGTGAGTCCATTATTATGTGGAGGAGGATGGGTGGTGGAAGAAAGTTGTTCCTCTACTACAAGAGAACCACCACGAAGGAAGATAGAAGAACTAAGAGGATAGGATAATGGATTTGGGATGGGGTCGATGGGAGTTGGTAAGGGATTGATGGGAGATGGTAAAGGATTAATGGGGGATGATGAAGGATCCATAGGTGATGGTGTGGGATCAGGAATAGGAATAGATGGGATGCTTGGATCATGATTAGGAAGAGGGATGGATGTTTCGACATGCTTTGGATAAGGCTCTTGTCGTATTCAAATTTGTGTGGATGGTGTAATGATGGAGGAGCATGTAGTTTCAATTATTTTAATAGGCTCCTCAGACGGGTTAGGTGGAGAAGTGGGTGATATTTTAGATAAGACTTTGGATAGGATGGATAATGGTTTGGTTTTGATTGGTGTGGGATGGATGATGGAGTTATCAATGACACACTTGGGTGATTGGGGGAGTGGGATGGCGTGACTCCACAAGTTTGATTTCACGATTTCTCTCTATACCCTTAGCAAGGAGTCCTTGGAGAAAGGATGACGTGGATTTAGTGGGAGCACAAGATGGTCTAGTGGATGACGAAGTAGATGGTGAGGTTGATGGGTAAAGAGATGGTGGAATTGGATAAATGGGATAAGGGTATGAAGGTTGTGGATAAGGGATGGAGGTGATGGGGATATCATACGAGGATGGATGTTGGGAGATGGATGTAGGAAAGAATGGATTTCCCTTGTTAAGGGTAGCATAAGAATGACCATATGATATGCAATTAGGTGCGAGGGCATAGATCATCCTAGCCAATGCATGGTAGAAGGGTGCTTGCATGTTTATGGATGGGTGAGGATAGTTTATAGCAAGCTTGTTTTCAAGGATTTCATTTCTAGCTTGGTCAAAGAGACTATCATCATCATCGAAAGTATACAAAGTCATGACTAGATTAGATTTAGGGTGATGTGATGTAAGATAACTTGATGAGATTGATTTTGAATTTGGATTAGGGGGGAGCTTGGGTTGATTTGGATTAACTGGGATTGGATGATTTTGGATTGATCAAGGTCAATGATATATGACACTTGATGCTAGGATGGATTTGATTTGAGTTGATTAGTTAAGGTCAACAATGTATGACACTTGAATGGGGTTGGATTTGATTGGGATTGATTTGGATTAGGCCTGAGGGCCCTTTGGATGGGGGATTGGATTGTATTTGATTAAGGATTAGGCCAAGGGCCCTTTGGATAGTGATTTGGATGATGATTTGGAGGAAGATGATTAATTGTTGGATTAGATTGGATGGGTGATGATTAGAATTTGGAGAGGGTTGAAGGGGATTAAGTCCTTAACCAAATTTTTGATTTGCAAAGGATAATTTTGTATTAAGGATTGGAATTGGATTTTGATTAGGGATGGACAGATGGAATATTGGATGATTGATTTGGATGAAGTATAATTAGATTGAATGAGAATTTAGAGAGAATGAGATTAGATTAGAATTGTGGTGAATGTGATTAGATAAATGAAGGGGTTGGATTAGAATGGATGATAGGTTTGATTAGGGAGATGAGTTGGATTAAGTTTAGGGATGGAATGGATTAGGATTGGATGATGAAGATGGATTATGATTAAGGATGAAGTGGATGGGTGAATTAGGAGAAGGATTAGTGGATTGGGTGAATGGATTATGATGTGGATTATGATGTGGGTTATGAGAGACTTGATTATGCTCAAATAGTGGGATTAGATTAATCTCAATTTATGGGAATTTATTGAGCTCAAATGATGGGATTGATTAGGGATAATGATAGTGATTAGGAATGTGGTTAAGTGGATGAGGTTGGATTACAATTAGGACCTTGATTAGATTAGGCAATTTGATTGTGATTTGGGTCCTAATTGATTGGATTAGGGATGTATTAGGATGGTTTAGGAAGAGGATTAGGATGATTAGGATAATTTGATGAGTGATTAGGAGAAATTAGATTAAGGATAAGGTGGATTAGGAAAAAATTGTATTAGGATAATGTGGATTAAGAGAAAATTGGATTTGGATGACTTGAATTAGGAAGATGAATTATTTGGATTTGGATTAGGATGGGTGATTAGGAGGTGATTAAGGATGGCTAGGTGCTTGACCTTAGGCAACTTTGCAAATAAAATTCACACACATACATGCACAATTTTTGCAAAGAATGGGGATTTTGGACTACGGGGATGCATGAGCTTCGACGATGAAGACACGCCAAACACACCAACACCCTAGATTATTCAAGTGGGATTGACTCCTAGTGTAGGCCCACACTCAATACCTTTTGAGAGCGAATAGTTAGGGACCAAGTGGCCGGTGGATCACCCTTTCCTTTTCTACTCAAATCTTAATATACATCTGATAAATAAAATAAGGCATGCAAAACATAAGAGAAACCAAACCATATTAGTTACCATGCAAACCTTTCTTAAGTGGATGTACTCTTGATGGGTTGATGAATGTAGGTGGCTCCTCAAAATAGTAGCATAACTTTGCTTCTCATGGAGTCTTGAAAATAGCTTGTGATGGGTTAGATTTATAGAATTTTGGAATGAGGATTGGACGGTTAAGATTGATTTTGAAGATCAAGGGTGGAGGATTGTTGAGAGGCTTGGATGCATGAGCACTTGCCAAGTGGCAAGCATTGGTTGGATGAGAAGGGATGTCATTGGAAATATCATCTTCACTACAATCTTAACATACCTTCAAAACCGAATAGCCAAATCTTCAAATGCGGGGGAATGTGGAGCATCCTACTTCCATGTAGTGACTATCTTCACAGAACCAACAATCTTCACTCTATCTTTTGCAAAACATATTTTCGGTTGTTCACACATCATGAAACTCAGAATATGCAAGATTTGTCATTACATTAAGCTATATTCCAATCCACAAAGGCCCAAAACCAACCCAATGGAAATGTTGACCAATTTCTTAGATAGTCTTCAAAGGTGGTCATTCTGAAATAGAGACTATCACCCACTTCCAGAGACTAAATCTTCTTTGCCTTAACACATGCATTCTTAGGGATAGTAGAAGAGAGCATACAACATATCTTAGTCCATCAGTACCACATCTTAGTGCTTCTAATTCCCATATTAATGTGTCTTCTTGATGCTTCTAATTCCCATCTGAATATAACTTCATACTCAATTCTGCAATGAACACGGCATGATATGAACTTCTAATTCCCATCTCAATGTATCTTCTTCAGGAGCATCACATCCAACTATGAACACTATTACACATTCATAACAGTGTTAACATCAATGACAACCTTGTGACAGTGTTGACATCAATGACAAACAATACAACCATTGGAACCATATGTGTAACAAAATGCAATGTAAAAAGATTAATTAAACACATGCAAAGGACTCAACCACACTTTATGGGTTTTCACAACATATGAGTTCTGAAATCACCACTAATTCAGATCTAAGTTAACATGGGGATTCAAGATGACTAAGTAGGGTGAAATGGCTAAGCATAATCCATGCCATCTTCTCCACATACCAACCATTGGTCAAACACCTATAAATTTTATGCACACTTAGGTCAAACATCAAGCATACTTACTCCACATAATAATAGCTAAAGCGACATAATCCAACCAACGTGATATAAATCATAACATGATATCAAATTATCATGTCTAACTATAAATCATCTACAACTAGCATCATCTAAGAACACAATGCATAATCAACCATAATTCATAATGTTGAACCATTATAAAAATCACAGCTATATCGAATATAATAAAAACAATGAAGTTGAAACACTAAAATGATCTAACATACAAAGGCATATCATATGCATCCCATAATGCATAGTCGAAAAACCAATGCCAATACATAATCTCATCGGAAGACCCCTCGATGGTCATTCAAAACATCTCCACAAGGATCCTATATGCACCATTAGAACACCTTGACAACACAACATACCTCATCAACAAATTCATTGTAACATATCATAACACAAGAATCACATAATATACTAATGAAACACTCAATACAACATATATCATAAGAATCAGAAAGCACACAGGGCAAACACAAGAGTGGCATTACACATAATCATACCAATTGGCATGTGGCACACACTCTTGTGCTAAGTGTGGCTCTTTCCACAATCGTTGTCCACTCTTTTTACTCCTACCTTCACAAATTCTCATGCATTTAACCTTAACCCTACTTTATTTTCATCATAATTCTAGAAAAGTTAAATAGCTTCATCCACTCATATTTGATTTCCTAATTATAATATTTACCTAACTTTGCTATTTAAATTAATTGTTTATTTATTATTAATATTTAATTAGTTATCTTAGTGATATTTTCCTTTACAAAAGATAAGAATTTGCTAGAACCAATTTGTTGAACATTGAATACTTTAATTTATGTTTAAAGATTTCTTGACTCATAGTCTAATGGTTTATATTTTTTAATAGTATAACTAAAAAAAGCAAGCATTTGAAATTATAAAAATGCTTCACAAGATGCAATCAAAACATTGAGAAATAAAGACAACTCTTGAGAAATTAAATAAAGCAAAGAGCTTGTATAATCTCAAGCATTGATCACTAAAGATCTAGTAAACTAATGTTTTGGGTTGGAGAAGAAAAAAAATCGTTACACCATCAACATGAAATAAATAATATTTCATTTTCAAGCAACACTCTAGAATGTCTCAAGCATTGATCACTAAAGATCAAGTAAAGTAATGTTTTGGTTTCGAGAAAGAAAACTTTCTTTATTGCATCATCAACATGAAACAAATAATATTTCATTTTCAAGCAACACCTCTAGCACATCTTTAAGTGCTTGTTACTAACTCAAAAAAACTTAATAGTACATAAACACTCCAACTTGTGCTATTGGAAAACATTAAGATTTAAGGCCAAAGCCTTTGCGAGTAGGCCCAATGAACAAGTCTTTGGATTTTAACATGCCAGGGAGGCGGCCACAAAATGTTCCAAAAGGTAATTGTGCAACTGCTATGTTCCTTCCTAAGCTCACCATAGCAATAGCCGGACTTGCTTTGTAGGTGCTCAATTTTGATTTGCTTGGATCTTTAGAGAGCTTCTTTATATTCTCTGCAATCACTAGTGCATGCTTTTGTGCACACATTCCTTGCTTCAATTCCTGTACCACCCCACGTTATAGGTTTTAGTAAGCTAATAAAGCCCAATGCTATGTTATTTCTTTACACTTTTGTGAATGAATGATGTAATAAAGTGATCAGCAAGCTAAAGCTCTTGGGAATAGGAGGTTCTAATTTGTAATCATAACTAGCACTTTTACCATTTTAAAAAAATGAAAATGACATATGTTTAAGCAGGATTACTATTTAAAACTATGAAGAGTGGATGTTTAAATAGAGCTACATAAAGGTTTATCCAACCTACCCCTCAATCACATCCTTTGAATTAATTAGTATCCAAGTCTTATTTGAACTTTGATAAAATTATCAAATATTCCAATGGGCTTACCTTAACATTAATGATATCTCCAGCTGCAAACACATTGGTTGTTCCTTCAACTCGTAGAGAGCTATCCACCTTGATTTGGCCTCGTTCATCCACAGCATCCCCAAACACTGAATCCTTCATCCACGAGGACCCCAACCTCTTTCCTATGCATACAAAATGGCAATCTGCAATGATGGTCTTCCCACTATTTGTGGTGAAGCTTAATGTCGTCTCTAAAATGTTGTTCAAATCGATGCGTTCATTGAGGTGGACATCCACATTCTTTCTCTTCAGCCAAGCCAATGTTTTCCTGGATGCCTTCTCTCCCACAAATTCAAGAAGCCTAGAACCAGAATGGAGGAGAATCACTTTTTTCTCTGGAAAGTCCACCGCTATCTCCCCAGCAAGCTCCACTCCAGTAGGTCCTCCTCCAATTATTAAAATTGTCTTGGCATCCTTAATCTTCTTGTTGTCTATAAATGCAAGAAAAGAAAAAAAAAATATATCAATCTTCAAACCTTATTTATCCATTTTGTATCCATCTCATAATCTAAAACATTTTAAAATGAAATATCATTATAACTAAATTAAGTATTAAACATCAAATAAACTATACCTGCTTGAAATTGTTGGAGTCTCTGCGTTTTTGAGGGAGGGCCAGAGTAAGGAGTACCAGTGGCAATCACCAGATAATCATACTTTACTTGTTTCCCTGATGCAATTATCACCGCCTCCTCAGTGGCGTCCTTCACAGCAGACATTATCAGCGTTGCCTTCTTCAAATACTCGCTGTGCAGAAACATTGATCTCTCCCCAAAGCTTGGCTCCACCATACACCTTAGTTTCGCCCATGGTATTTCAAAATACTCCTTCCTGTCATCAAACAAATTCCCAATTTAAAGCCTGCTAAACATAAACATAATAATAAACAGGAACATCAGAGATTTTGATGACATACGGATCGATGAGCGTAACGTCAGCGTGGTCTTCCAAGGCCTTAACAGCGTTAGCCCCTGCAATTCCGCCGCCCACAACAACTACCCTCTTTTTCTGCACTGCTGCCATGACAGATATTCACTGTGTATATTCTTCCTACCACGATATTTACTGTGTATATATGCAAATTCAGGCTCCTATTCGCCAACGCTCTAATCGAATTGTATGATGCTTGGGGTTTCCTCTGGAAATCGCAGGGTTTTATAGAGATTTAAATGAAAAGAATAGTAATATGGTGTTGAAATTGTTAAGCCCTTTCACCAACCAAACAGATACTGAAATCGCTGACTAAATTGGGCCTTCAATTTTGAATTCTCTGCACGGAAAAAGCAAATTGAACTTTTTTTTCCTTCAAACAAATTAAATTAAGATTATTTTTTAAGGCCCACCTGGGCAATTTGCTGTATTCTCAAAAGTCAGAAGAGCTCTGAAAGAACCAGATGCTTCTTTATTGTCGCATACTTGAATCTAAAAGATTAGCTTTGAATTTTTCAGAGCTCTAATGCGTGGGAAATGTGAGTCTTGGTTATGAAGTCATTTGTATTGAATAATGAGTTTTCACTGGTCCATGGCCTACAGGTCTGAAAATGAGGAAAGCAAGGGGAATTAGTTGTCTCATGTAATTATTTGAAGAAGCTTTCAGAGATGTTTGACTTAATTTTTTATTGGGACCTTTAATTGCAGGGTATCAAATTGTTTCTTCCATTATTATTTTTACAAGTTAAAAAGATAACTATAGTTGGGATTTTTCTAAGTTTGAATTATAGCATGCATAATGTGCACAAATTATTTAAAACAGAAAAGCTAAAAAGTTTAATAGAATGTGTACACATTATAATGTGTCAATCATAGTATATGCTTTTAGAAATACAACCTTGTTATAACTTAAAGTACATATTCAATCACTTTTGGGTCCCCATATTTGTGCACTTACCCAAATACATGAAAATGTGATGAATAAAGGTAGTTGTTCTAAAATTGAATGGTGGGAGAATGATGTTGATGATGCACAAAATTGATTCGTCACTTCCAAAAATTTAATAACCTCGGTTTGATGAATGTCTTTGAATCTGAACAAGTATAGGAAACCATGTGGTTCAATCTTGCATGCTACAAGTTTAATCTTGATTACCATATATTTGAAGTCTAACATGCATATCTAAACTAGAAAAATACAAACTTCTACAAATTTGTTTGTTGTGATTTCTAATATATGATGAGCTTGTAAGGATTGTGGTGTTTATAAACACTATAAGAGAATCTATCAGATTACAAGGATTGAGTTCTCTTAGGTAAAACCCTTGGATTGACTAGTTTTATGACTATAAGGGAATATTCGAAGACAAAGTACACAAACATGAAGGTGGCTTATATGCAAATGAGATTCTTTGTCCCTTAAGAAAATCAAAATGTGCTCTAGATGTTCCTTTTATCCCCAAAATTCTACCCTTGTTAATTAATGGCATATTGAATGTCTTTAAATACTAAGACATAACAATATGTCGCACAAATGTGTACCAAGTCCGCTCATAATGGCTAGACTTGGGAAGGGACTAGAAAGTTGGAGTTTGAATTTAAGTTTTAAATTCAAGATTCATTCTTATGCATTACAAGATTGATCTTGAGTGGCAAGGAAATGAACCTAGGTAGTAAAATGATAATCTTAAGGCAAGGAGTGAATGTATTGAGGTGAGTGCAAATGTGGTGTAATAAATGAAGGGTAAATGATGAATATGTGGAAATAAGTATAAATTTAGCAATTTCCTTTTTGTAATCATAATTCCTATCTTAACTTGATTTCATTTGTACAAAATCTAAACCATAAATATATTAATTAGATTAATAGTTCAATTTTATGTCTTTGCAATTCTTTCCTTAAAGAAAGTAATTTGACTGATAGTCTAATTAATACACATGATAAAGTAGTTTAATATCCCTTTATTAATAAGGTAGTTTAAAACACGCCTTTTAGATAGGATCAAAGGAGACTTTGTCAAGGGCTCCACAAAGGGGTTCAATCTAAGACTAGGGGGATTCAATCTAACCCCTTAGGCTTAGATCAAACCCCCTTGCTTAGATCAACCCCCATGCATCTTTTAATCACGACGTGATTTTAAGAAAAAATTAGGGTTGGCCCACTAGTGGGACACACCATTGTGTGTTTATCCGAGGGTAAGTTCACAAAGATGGGGGACCAAAAGGGGGTCTTAAGTGGCAACTTTTTTTCTCAAATCAAGAAAGATTAATGTTGGATGAGAAATTGAAGATAGCTACACTCAAAATTTGAAGATGCAACAAAAATAAGAGTCGTAGTGCTCTGAATCTAGTTTCTAAACTACTCATTTTTTTTGAAATGGTTGAGATTAAGGGGTTCAAAAAGGGGGGCCACACAAATTGGTCTTTTTTTTTCAAAAAAACATAACATAGCGTCTGGTGTGGCCCCCCTAAAATGTTAACTTTTTTTTAGTATTTCAAATATCACTTCAGTGAGAAATTAACTAACACCATATAGTTTATCCCCAATTTTTTGATAATTTTTTCATGAATAATTGATTTTTTACTAATTTTCAAAGTGGACACATCCTGAAAAATAGAAAATTGAGCATGCCTAATTTTTTTGAAAACTAATCAAAAATCCATTTTTTTTAATACGTGTAGAATGGAGTCTAGTGTCTAAAAATGTAATTTATTTGAAATTTTGATGAACGGTTAAAACATAAAGTCAAAAATACCACGCACTGGTTTTTGAAAAAAAATGAATACACTAACAAAATAAATTAAAGATGAAAACCTTAACATACTCAAAACGTGAAAAAAATTATATGGTTAGAAAGCTAAGAGAGAGATTAACATTATCGTGATATTTTTTTGACTTGTCATTGAAACAAGTGCAAACCTGATGGGGAGCATGCTCAAGATTTTGTAATTTTTTTTTATAATATGCAAAAACACGTCTTTCGATGTTCAAAACTTAGTCCAAGCCTTTGGGTTGGAAGCCCAAGGCAAATCCAAGCCAAAGGCTTGGAAATTACCAAAGCAAACAATAACGCGAACGTGTTATAATGCGCTCGCATTATTGTGAAGGAAAATCATCTCTCTCTCTCTCTCTCTCTCTCTCTCTCTCTCTCTCTCTCTCTCTCTCTCTCTCTCTCTCTCTCTCACCTATCTACCTCCCTCCCCTCTCTACCTCCTACCCCCTCTCTCTAGTTGAGTGTATAGGGTTGAGGGTCTAGTGTATAGGCTTTAAGGCATAGGGTTGAGGGTATTGGTTATAGGGTATTTAGTAATTTAGGGATAGTGAAAATCTTGCCATAGTAGTCATTTTATAATTTAGACAACACTTGAAACTTTCCATGCATGACAAAATGTGCTCACGTTATAACGCGAATGCATTTTATGGAACTAAAAAAAATGAACAAAAAGCATGTGCAATTCGTGAATCAGACCCACATGCTTTGTTATTCTTTGCTTTCTATTGATTGTACAGAGGATGATAGTACAAAGGATGACAGGAAGATCTTGAGGGAGTATCATTTTTATATCAGTGATGATTGCACACATTCTATAGAGTTCATGCAAGGTTTCTTTCAAACGTTCTACCGTGATTTGGCTAGCAAGAGCATATCATTTGGTCAGCATATCATATGGTTAGATAATTGTGCATCACAATTCAAGAACTTGTGAATGTTCTATTGGTTGAGTAGGATGCATAGGATGAATGGTGTTCATCATATGTGGAATTTCTTTGAGGCTAGGCATGGAAAGGGGGAGCATGATGGTACAGGAGCATGTGTCAATAGAGCATTAGCACGAGAAGAGTTGAAGTACAAAGACAATGCAAAGTTGACAAATGTAAGATCTATTGTCGAATGGTGTAACGCTAGAATGGGTCCAAGTAATGAAGGTAATTCTATAGTTTGTAGATTTTTTTTTGTTGGTTGATGATACTAACATTGCAAAATATGAGGGTTGTTGTACATTGATAGGATTGAGTGAGCTACACTCTTTTAGAAGCTCTAATGTAGGTTCATGGAGCATTCATATGTGGTGGATGGTATGCTTTTGTTCTTCATATACAGATCAAGCTTGGTATGAATGTGAGTCAAAAGAGTGGGTCGATGAATGGTGTACAAGAAGTGCAACATATCGACTCCCGACAACACTACAACACATAGAGATTGAATCATCAGTTGACTTTGACCATGTTTCAGATCTAGGTCAACTAGGTATTATCATCATTCAAATTTAATAAAATTCAATATTCCATCTTATTTTGTAGTTTTTTTTGTATTTTTGACTATATTCGTCGAACTGAATGATCACATATCAATGCAGGGCATGTTTATGTAGTTATTGCAGCTAAAGACAATGAAGAAGGAACAGATTATTATTTGTGTCATTGTGTTGAGACAAAAAATAAATTAGATACCCTTGTTATAGATGGAGAAAACATCAAGTACCCTACAGGATCAGTGGTTGTTATTGGAACATGGCTTAGAAGGTACACAATGAAGAAGTCTGATGTGTGGTTGTTCGAGGACTTTGACACACATAGGAAGATTCTTTATTATTCTAACCTTGTTGTCGCATCAAATGTTCATTTGATCAAATATAGGGTAGACCATTGAATAGGACCTTGTGGAAGGTTCGTGAGTCTAACCACGAGGCAATACTCAACATAATAAAGAGTAGAGTAGACCTGGATGGTTCATTGGATTGATTGTTGTGAGGGTAAAATAGTGATCAATCAAATGAATAATAGATAACCCAAACATCAACAGAATAGTGAAATAAGAGAGATTCAAGTAAACAAGGCAATGAACAAACACAGCAAACCTCTTCCGTTTCGAAGCTTCTGTTGTTCGCCTATCACGAATCGTCCTTTCGCAGATGAGATGAGCCCTCAGAGAGTGCAATCTTTTAAAGCTGTTTGACGAAGTCGATGGTGAACGACTATGGTGTGATATGCAATGAAGATGAGCTCCAATGCAACAATGGTGATCTCAAGCTTGTAGATGACAAATGGGTGCCAAAGGCGCGCTGGTGATATTTCTGCAGAGTAACGATGTCAAAAGCCTGGATGAATAGAATGAAGGGATGAAGCTTCATTTATAGACTTGGAAGAATAGGAATCAACGGTTGAGAGGAGATATGAAGATCAACGGCTGAGGATGGTTGAGGAATGTGCAACCAGTGGAAATGCGACAAGTGTCCCAGCTCCATCATGAAAGGTGGGATGTGACAAGACTGATTGGAGAGTTAACTCCATTGACTGGTCTGTTAACAGAATTGATTGATCAGTTAGAAGAGTGGATTGTGGAACTGACTGAATTGATTGAGGATTTGACTCAACTGACAGGTTAGTTAACAGATTTGATTGATTGGTTAACTGACCTCTGATTGGAGAAGAAATAGGCCATGTGGGTGAGGGAAAATAAGGCAATTAAATATTAAATATATTTAATTACATGTGCAACCTGATGAGGTGGACAAGGTGAGGTGAAAAAGGTGAGGTGTAAAGGTGATGTGGAATTTTGAATTTAGAACTTTAGGATAGAGGAATTAGGCTTAATTAAATAATTTATGATTATTTAATTGTGAAGGACTTTAGAAGAATTTTAATTAAATAAATAGAATTTATTTAATTATGAGATAGTGAATTGATTAAATAAATTTGGAATATTTATTTAATTAATAGAAGAATGGAATAAATACTTAGAATATTTATTTAGGATGATTTGTGTCATTTTTAGGCGTATACATTTTGCCCCTCTTTGATGCAATGCAGTTTACAGCGTTGCTTCAAAGAAGTCGATAGTCTGATAGTGACACATGCCCCAGTTTGCCCCTGGTACATGTTATGACGATAGGATGCCCCCTCGGGAGATTGGACGAGAAGAAGGCAGAAGGCGTGAGACGGACAATCTCACGATGAAGAAGGTGAAGTTTGAAGAAAATGGGTGAAGAAAGAGCCGAATGATACGCGATGCAAGATGGAATGATGACACACACAAGCACGTAAGCAAGTATGCACAAATGACACAAGGACAAACAAGGTATTGCCTCTATCAAGCAGGAAACCAATGATATACTGATAATGATATACGACAGTGTTGTCATGGCGGGGAACAATATATCCCTAGACCAACACGACAGGCGTGTTGTCATGGCGGGGAATGATAGATCCCTAGAGCAACATGAAGGATAGTGTCTAGTTCCAGGAAATGAAGCATGTCGTGTAAGACGTGTGTATTGGTCTGATTTTGACAATGCAACATCCTGTATAAGACAATTGATTGATTAACTGATCGAGTTGGTTTACGACCAGACAAGGATCAAGACCACTAATTGTGAGTGGATCATTTGTGCAAGATTGACTTGACTTGATTGGTATGGATTAAGGATGGACCTTGCATTTGGATCATTGCTCAGATTGACTGGACAAGGATGAAAGATATGATGATAGATAGAAATCTGATTGATAGAAGAAAGACTCGATAGAAAGATTCACAAGCTTTTATTTGTATTGATACTCTGCATAGTTGGATCTTTATTGCATGGGGTATGGTATGGATGTATAAATGGATATAGGATGGATGATTTGCTATTGGAGTGCTTTATTTCATCATTGGGCTTTTTTCTTTTTTTTTGTGGTACTTTTCTGAAATGTTGTAAGTGAATACAAGCATCTAGGTATAATTGAACCGAGACGACCTGAGTATCGCTTACATGGAGTGTGATTTAGCAAGTTAATACAAGCATCTAGTCAAAATTGAATCTAGATGACCTGAGTACTTCTTGTGTTTCAACAAACAAGGATTGCCCCCGTTCATGTTATACCTTTGATGTCCTCAATGATCTTTTGCCGATCATGTCCTTAGACAAGGCTTCACATTACTAAAGTTTAATCCACAAACAACAAACAAAGAAAGTAATCATGACCCCATCATAGCATCTCTAGCTTTTGGCATCCTCGAGTAGCATAGGAAGGTATGATAGCAAAAATCCAGACTCAAATTGTTAACCATGTTTCCGAACTACAAAGCATATGTGCGTTGATATGTGTTTAGTTCTTGCCTTAATTTGCATAAAATCATTTAGAAGACCTTGGGTATTTGCTTTGCATTGGATAGGTTAAGATGCTCATAGTCAAGATTTCTACTTGAAGCATGGGTTCTGCTTGCATTTGCTTGTTTGGTGAGAAGATTGCACAATCCTTATTGGGGAGACGGATCCTAAGGGACTGACCTAGTGCCTACGTGATGACGTAGAGGCAACGTAGTTTGGGGTAAACCCTTATGGACCATGGATGGACTAGAAGAAAGATGACAAGAATGAAGACAAGAAAGGGGACGAATGGGACCATGAGAGAGGTGGAAGCCTCGGGGGTGCATTAGAATAATGGCCTTGCCTACGTGACGGCGCAGAGGTAACGTAGTTCACGGACTTGGACCATGGACCTAAGATATGGATCAGATGAGACGATATGGAATAGATATGGATCAGATAAGACATGAAATGGAATAGACATGGATCAGATATGGATTAGGCAAGACACGATATGGAACAGATGATACCGATGACAAGGAAACACCACGGATAGGTAGATGTACGGGTGATAAAGAATGGAATGGATAGGTATGAGGATGGGCAATAGTGGATAGAAGGAACAAGGATGCGATCTCCAAGGACTATGTCGCATAAGAAAAACATGCCCCATTGTAGGTAGAATACGGAGGATTTTTCATGACAATGCTTAAGACGAAGGAGGAGGATGAGAGGAAAATGAAGGATTTGTGTGGTTTTGGAGGGATAAGGTATGTCAAGAGACATCTAGAACATTTGTCAACATTGTGCCCCCAATCTTTATCAAGATCAAGAAAAATAGAGGAATGGAAGATTAGGATGGATGGACTAGACCGTATAGGTATGTAATGGATAGAGAGATAGGATAGGAAATGGTATGGAAGGAAACTGGTAGGAGAAAAGTGATATGCCGATGAGACAAGGTGCCCCCAAGTGTAGGTGACATAGAAGATCAACTTACACATGACGCCTGTTTGCCAGGTTTTCATCATGGTACTTATCCAAGGTGTCTGTTTGCCAGATTTTCACCATTGGACGAAGGGATTTTTTTTTTTTTTCATTTTTTTCATTTTTTTTTTTTTGGAATAGGAGAAGGCGAATATAGAAGGGAGGGACGCAAGTATCTAGCTCCCTGAATGGTGAGAGTCCTGCTAGATGGATGCTGTCGCATGGACTATGTCAAGTGTGCTCATAGATGTTGGTAGGGGATTGCATGAAAGTGATATGGTGTAGGTAGATAGTGGATTACGATACAAAATATGGAGGGAAGGCTTATGCAAAAGCATGGACCATAGGAATAGGATGAGGAAGATATGTAGGATAACAATGGAAGGAAGCGGAGATGGAGTTATACGGAAGTATTGTGGAATGGAAGGGAACCATGACCAATGGTTGCACATACTGTGATAAACATTGAAGTTGATGATGGGAAGGTGGTGTAGGAAGCAATGGAGAGTTTTTCTTGGTGGATGAATGATATAGGCCTTTAGGGACCCACATAGACTTTGCATTGTTTTGATTTTTGTTTGTCATGTGGGATGGAAGGATTTGATACTTTTGGATGGAATTGGAGAAAGTGGATGGTTGGGATTCATGAGAGGTGGATACCTCATTTGACTTGAGGACTTTTTGCTTAGGTACCCAAACCATTTTGCTTTTAGACTTTTCGTGTGAAGGTATGAGTTTGGGTGTATGTAGCTTGTGTGCAGTTTTGGAGGTAATTGCGTGATGCTTGGGGACCCACACCTTTTTCAGTTTGGCATTGAGGTGTATGGGTGTATGCAACTTTTGAGATGGATTTTTCTTTGATTCTTGGCTTTTGTATCCTAGATCATGAGGACTCATAGGATTTTTTATTTTATAGGTAGAGGCATCCACATTTTTGACGTTGAATTCTCTGGGGATGGTGGAAGTGAGGTTGGTGAAAGCTCCTTGTTTAGACAATATGTGCATTTGTCAGCCATGATTGGTATATTTAGAGGATGCATAGATGGATGGATAAGGTGTTGGAAGAAGTGGTGGTAGGATGCATAGGGGGCTATTAGGAGTTGGAAGTAGCGGAGGTAGATTGGATGGTGGAAGGTGTATGGTCACATGCTTTTGACAAATGTAGGATGATGGAGGTGGAATGGCGACATATGTTTTGGGGATATGATAGGGTTTGCGATGGAAAGTAGTAGACTTAGGAGGAGTGGAGGAAGTACCAACATCTTGAGATTGCTCACCTTGGGGTATGTAGCCAAGGCCGTATGAAGGTGGAGGAACATTGACATGGATAGGTTCCAAAATACCTTGTTCATGAAGGCCTAAGCCTTTACCTTGATAGTTCATATTCTGGAGTATGCGGTGGACCATGGGATTATGTATAGGTGCACTAGCAGCGAGTTCCTTATTGGATGAGGAAGGTGAGATAGCGGATAATGGTTGTTGGTGTTCTAAGGAAGAACATTCATGCATGAAGGTAGTAAGCCCAAGGATATAAGACGATGGATTTGTAGCTTGGTCAATAATGGATGGTGAAGGATCGTTAGAATCTTGATCATCATTATGCTCTTTAGGATCTAAGTTATTGGGTTGATCATTCGTGTGCACTTGGGAGGCAAGTGTCTCATCAGAGGGAGTGAAATTTGTTGGATCATGGATGGGATTAGATGGAAGAGGGATAGAAGAAATGGAGGCTTCTTGCTCATGAATGGGTATGGGATCAAGTTGCTCAAGGACATCTTCTTCATAGGGAATATCTTGATCATAGAACAAATAAAGGTTATGGATGGGTTGGAGTTGGGTTTCCCTCTCATGTATAGGATCAAGTTGCTCATGGATAGCTTCTTCCTCAAAGATAGTGTCTTGATCATAGAAAAGATAAAGGTTATGCATGGGTTGGAATTGGATTTCCTTCTCTTGTATAGGTGTTAGGAGATGGATAGGATCAATTGGCTCATGGAGAGGTTCGTTATTATGGATATCATCTTGATCATGGAAAAGATACATGTTATGGATAGGTTGCAAGAAAGTGATTTGATCTTGACTTAGACTAGGGATTAATGTTTCCTCATGCTTAGGATTAGACTCTTGACATACCTCTTGGGTTACTAGAATGGAAGTGGATAGCTCTTGGATAGCTTCTTGGTTGACAACATAGGTGTTTGATGGACCTTGACTTTCATTTATGGTAGGAGGTTCTTCAATAAGCTCAAGGGGTTGCGAATGACATGAAGGATTTTTGGTAAGGTCAAGGACTAGAATTTGGGGACATGGTTGACTCTCTACTAGTAGCCCTTGGATCACATCATTGGTAGGTGTATGGATAGGTGAATGAGGGGATTTAGCTTTCTCTCTAGCTTTTCTCCAGTGGTATAAATTTGGAAAAACTCTTTCCCACCACTCATCTGATTCTTTTTGGGTCATCCATTTAGAGTTTGAGGAACTAGATGGTGGTGTTGGTGTAGAACTGGTATGCTTTGGGATATGGGTCTTAGAAGGTGGCGAAGGAAGACTAGTAGATGGGGTGGTATAGGATTTCCAACTTAAGGTGGTGTTTGCCTTGTCATGAGCATCATTAAGACAGGAAACAGATGTATGAGTTCGGGGCGAGGCGTAGCTAGTACTGGCACGTGCGGCTTGCAAGATTGCCATTTCTTTTTGTCTGACTTGGAGTTCTTGAGCAATTGCTATACGACCTTGGGGTGAGGTGTCTAGGGTTAATAGCAATTTTAGGTATTTGAGTTCTTGAGTAAGCTCTTCTAATTCAGTTTTCATCTCCACAGAAACTGACACAAGACTGAAAGGGGTACTCTGAAAGGTGGAAATTCTTTTTTTCAAAAATAGTGCAAATGGGTATAAGCGCAGCTCTATTTTTTGGCAAAATTTTTGGATTTTTCTGGTGTTTTGGGTATTTTTGGCTAGAAAAAGGCCTTCTTGGTCTGATTTTATGAATTAACAGCAAGAAAACACAGCAAGCACAAAGAATATTTTATAGGTTTTCATTATTTTCTTTTTTTTTTTTGGTTTTGTCGACTCTATTTTGGACTAAACTGAACAAAAGCAAGCACAAAGATCCTAGGTGAGAAATGGATTAGAAGGGTTTTTGGCCACTAGAACAAGAGGTGTTTAATGAGGGCAACCGTTCGAGTGGTTACACATGCGGCGGCACTACTCTCCATTATGGAGTCTCCCAGCCTCAAAGGGTTACGCCTTAGAGGGTTTTGGGGGAGGTTGGCCGTCGGTGTAACACAGCAGCACTCGTTGCAGGAGGTTTTCACCTCAAGCACAATTTATTTTAAGTGGCTTGGTAGGGCTTGGCTTTAGCCTGTTACCACTCAGGGTCGTTCCCACTTGGACAAGCGTGCATCCAAGGGCAGGCCCCTCCTAAAGGTTAAACAAATAGAATGACAAGTCTGGCACTCTGATCACCAAGAAAAGGGGAGAGCATAAGCCTATTGTCATTCGCAAGCACAGAAAACATTGGTTAATCCAACCTAGTTAAAATTTAGAAAAACTAAATGGGCTACTCTACTTGTGCACTCACGCGGTTGTTAACTTTGAAGTGGTTAAAAAGATAGCATTGTTCATTACCGTTTGTAAGATAGCAATAATCTAACTATGGAAGATAGCATTATGCAGATATTGCAATGGTTCAATTACTCTCTTCCTAGTTAAGGCTATGTGGAATTTGTATGAACGTCCGTTTTACTGTCCTCTTATAAATTGAAGTGTGAGTTTATTAAATGCAACTAGATGAGTCTAAACCAGTGCCCTAACCTGCAAAACAGATCCAGAGTATTCTTACAAAGATGTTAGCATTAGCAAAAATCTTCTAAGAAATCCTAAAATCACTACCTACTACAGAAGCACCACTTCAGAGACTGAATGCGCAGAAACAGTCAACAGAAATTTGCATTTTCTAACCCTAGTTTGTAAAGATTTGGATAAAACCATATGTATATGATCTCTTAGCTCAAATCTAACCTCACCATTGCGTCCGGGGGGGCGTTTCCATAAATTTTGAGTACAAATTTGCCTAGATTTCATGAAAAATAAAGCATTTGGTGAAGAAAACAATGTTTCTAAAATTCACTGCCAAACAGATGCGCTGCAGAAATGAACATATGCGCTGCAGAAATGAACATATGCGCTGCAGGATAACAAATGCGCTGTAGAATGAAACAAATGCGCTGAAACAGAGCGTATATGCGCAGAAAGAACATATGCGCCATAAAATAACGTATATGCGCCGTTAAAATGAATAAATGCGCAGTTTTAATGGATGCGCAGCAACAGTCTGTAAAAGCGCAGTAAGAATACACAGATGCGCAAGATTTTTAGAAGCACCGTAACAGTCTGTAAAAGCACAGTAAGAATACACAGATGCGCAAGATTTTCAGAAGCGCCGTAACAGTCTGTAAAAGCGCAGTAAGAATACACAGATGCGCAGGATTTTCAGAAGCGCCGTAACAGTCTTCAAAAGCGCCGTGAAAATGAACAGATGCGCCGAACTAATCTGTGCATGACTCTGCGGGACCTGTACAGAACCTGCCTTCAAAAAAGCTCAAAAATGGTGAAATAAAGGGGCAACAGCCCCACGGTGGGCGCCAAAAATGTGAGGGTAAAATAGTGATCAATCAAATGAATAATAGATGACCCAAACATCAACAGAATAGTGAAATAAGAGAGATTCAAGTAAACAAGGCAATGAACAAACACAGCAAACCTCTTCCGTTTTGAAGCTTCTGTTGTTCGCCTATCACGAATCGTCCTTTCGCAGATGAGATGAGCCCTCAGAGAGTGCAATCTTTTAAAGCTGTTTGAGGAAGTCGATGGTGAACGGCTATGGTGTGATATGCAATGAAGATGAGCTCCAATGCAACAATGGTGATCTCAAGCTTGTAAATGACAAATGGGTGCCAAAGGCGCGCTGGTGATATTTCTGCAGAGTAACGATGTCAAAAGCCTGGATGAATAGAATGAAGGGATGAAGCTTCATTTATAGACTTGGAAGAATAGGAATCAACGGTTGAGAGGAGATATGAAGATCAACGGCTGAGGATGGTTGAGGAATGTGCAACCAGTGGAAATGCGACAAGTGTCCCAGCTCCATCATGAAAGGTGGGATGTGACAAGACTGATTGGAGAGTTAACTCCATTGACTGGTCTGTTAATAGAATTGATTGATCAGTTAGAAGAGTGGATTGTGGAACTGACTGAATTGATTGAGGATTTGACTCAACTGACAGGTTAGTTAACAGATTTGATTGATTGGTTAACTGACCTCTGATTGGAGAAGAAATAGGCCATGTGGGTGAGGGAAAATAAGGCAATTAAATATTAAATATATTTAATTACATGTGCAACCTGATGAGGTGGACAAGGTGAGGTGAAAAAGGTGAGGTGTAAAGGTGATGTGGAATTTTGAATTTAGAACTTTAGGATAGAGGAATTAGGCTTAATTAAATAATTTATGATTATTTAATTGTGAAGGACTTTAGAAGAATTTTAATTAAATAAATAGAATTTATTTAATTATGAGATAGTGAATTGATTAAATAAATTTGGAATATTTATTTAATTAATAGAAGAATGGAATAAATATTTAGAATATTTATTTAGGATGATTTGTGTCATTTTTAGGCGTATACAATTGTAGATGAAAAAACTTTGTAATTTCATGTTCATTTGTAAATATATACAGCCGATTTATATATTTGTATAAGTAAAATTTTGTTCTTGCTCTATAATCATGTCTCTAATATCATGTCTCTTATGAAATAATTATGTGCAATACTCTTGTTTATGTGTATGATTATGTACAACTCTTGTTTATGTGTATCATTATGTACACTAACTTTCTCGTGTCGTTTATATGTATAGCTGATTTATATGTGTCTATGTGTATATCATGTCTCTAATTTTAGTTCTATTGATGTCCTCTAATGTGTCCATGAATCTTAAAATCCAATTGAAAACCCTAATCTAATCCTATTCTAATTAATGTGATATCAAGTATACAAATAATTTAAGGAGAAGAGGACAACTAAAGAGAAATGAAATAATGCACTAGAAGGTCCTGTTTTGCACCTCAACTATCCCGATCATTCCCGACTACACTGTGCTAACACTTTCTCTTAAGAGCCCTAAGTGCCAAAAATTGCCAAAATTTGACAAACTATTTCTCAGAATTTGTGGCACCTAGGAACATTTCGTCTAGACCTACAGGGTCATGTAAGGTCTCTCTGCAATAACCTCTCAGTTTTTGAAATGCTCATTCCATATGGTCATGGCGATAATATTTCAAAAGTTCCAAAAAGTGTCATTTGTGTTCAATGAAAAGATGTCGGTGAGCACAAATTTTGTTTCGTGCATCGTGGGGCCAAAAGAACAGTGCCAACACGTCTGAGTAGGTGGGCTAATGCTAGGCAAGGTCCTATTTCACACCTACACTAGATCCTGATCGTTCTCAGCTACACTGTGCCAACACTTTCTCTTAAGAGTTGTAAGTGCCAAAAATTGCCAAACTTTGACGGATTGTTTCTAAGGATTTGTGGCACCTACGAATGTTCCATCTAGACCTACATGGTCATGTAGGGTCCCTCCACAATAACCTCTCTCAATTTTTGAAATGTTCATTTCATTTGGTCATTGAGACAATATTTCAAAAGTTACAAAAAGTATCATTTGTGTTCAATGAAAAGTTGTCGGCGAGCACAAATTTCATTTCGCGCATAGTGGGGCCAAACCAACAACACTAACACATCCAAGTGGGTGAGTGAATGCTACGTAAGGTCCTATTTCACACCTCAACTATCCTGATCATTCTCGGATGCATTATGTCGACACTTTCTCTTAAGAGCCCTAAGTGCAAAAAATTACCAAACTTTGGCAGACTATTTCTCAAAATTTGTGGCACCTACGAATGTTCCATCTGGACCTGCAGGGTCATGTGGGGTCCCTTCACAATAACCTCTCAAATTTTGAAATGTTCATTCCATATGGTCGTGGCGACAATATTTAAAAAGTTGCAAAAAGCGTCATTTGTGTTCAATGAAAAGTTGTCAGCAAGCACAAATTTTGTTTCATGCGTCATGGGGCCAAACCGACAGCGCCAAGACATCCAGGTGGGCGAGTGAACATGCAAGATCTTGTTTCACACCTCAACTATCCCAATCATTCCCAACTGCACTGTGCCGATGCTTTCTCTTAAGAGCCCTAAGTGCCAAAAATTGCCAAACTTTGACAGACTGTTTCTTAGAATTTGTGTCACCTACAAACATTTAGTTTAGACCTACTAGGTCACATAGGGTCCCTCCACAATAACCTCTCTCATCTTTTGACATGTTCATTCCATTTGGTCGTGGCAACAATATTTCAAAAGTTGCAAAAAATGTCATTTGTGTTCAATGAAAAGTTGTCGGCGAGCACAAATTTTGTTTCATGCATTGTGGGGCCAAAACAACAGCGCCAACATGTCTAGGTGGGTAGATGAACACTAGGCAAGGTCCTGTTTCACACCTCAACTATCCTAATCATTCCTGACTGCATTGTGCCTATGCTTTCTCTTAAGAGCCCTAAGTGCCAAAAATTGCCAAACTTTGACGGATTGTTTCTCATAATTTGTGAAACCTACGAATGTTTTGTCTAGACCTATAAGGTCACATAGGCTCCCTCCACAATAACCTCTCTCAATTTTTGAAATGTTCATTCCATATGGTTGTGGTGACAATATTTTAAAAGTTGTAAAAGGCGTCATTTGTATTCAATGAAAAGTTGTCGGCGAGCACCAAATTTGTTTCTTGCATTGTGGGGCCAAACCGATAGTGTCAACATGTTTGATTGGGTGGGTGAATTCTATGCAAGGTCCTATTTCATACCACAACTATCCCGATCATTCCTGGCTGCATTGCGTTAACGCTTTCTCTTAGGAACCCTAAGTGCCAAAATTTGCCAAACTTTGACGAACTATTTCTTGAGATTTGTGGCACCTAGGAATGTTCCATCTAGACCTATAGGGTCAGTAGGGTCCCTCCACAATAACCTCTCTTAGTTTTTAGAATGTTAATTCCATTTGGTTGTGGCGACAATATTTCAAAAGTTGCAAAAAGCGTCATTTGTGTTCAATGAAAAGTTGTCAGTGAGCATAAATTTTGTTTCATGCGTCGTGCGGCCAAATCGATAGTGCCAACATGCCTGAGTGGGTAGGTGAATGTTAAGGGAGGCCTAAGTTCATTCCACAGGTCTCGCAATCCTTCCAAGCTACACTATTCTGATAAAGTCTCTTAAGAGACCTAAGTGCAAAAAACTACCAAACTATGACAGACTAGTACTCGAAATCCATGGCACCTACGACTGTTCTCTCTAAACCTACAGCTACATGTAGAGTCCCTACACAATGGCCTCTCTCAATTTTTATTATCTCCAAACCATTTGACCGTGGTGACGATGTATGAAATGTTCCAAAAAGCATCATTAGCGTTCAACAGAAACTTGCTAGGAGCCATATTTTGCATTCTTTGTCTCGTGGGGCTGAA
This sequence comes from Cunninghamia lanceolata, assembly GCA_027924645.1. Taxonomy (NCBI): domain Eukaryota; kingdom Viridiplantae; phylum Streptophyta; class Pinopsida; order Cupressales; family Cupressaceae; genus Cunninghamia; species Cunninghamia lanceolata. The sequence continues at coordinate 6,738,932 of BSBN01001344.1, read as the reverse complement.
CCAACTATGCCAATATGTATGGGTGGGCAGGTGAATGCTAGGGGAGGCCTCAATTCATTCCCCAAGTCTCTTGATCCTTCCAGGCTACATTGCACCAGGAGTCTCTGAAGAGCCTAAAGAACAAAAAGTTGAAAAAATTCTGCCTGCTTTTTCTCTCGATCTATGGCACCTACGAGTGTTTTGCCTAGACCTACAAGTGGATGTCAGGTCCCTCTACAATACCTTATCTCAATTTTGGTCAACTCCAGACCATTTGACGTGCTAACAACGTATGCATTCTTGCAAAATGCATCATTTGAGAGCAGTGAAAAGGTGCCAATAGGCATATTTTCTTCTTCCCACCTTGTGGGGTCAAACCGATTACACAAACACTTTAGGGTGGGTGGGTGGATGCTACTAGAGGCCTCAGTTCGTTTCCTAGGTGTCCCAATCTTTCTAAGCTATGTTGCACCAGGAGTCATTGAAGGTCCCAAGAGCAAAAAGTTAAAAAACTTTCGCCTGCCTTTTCTCTCAATCTATTAAACCTACAAATGTTTTGTCTAGACCTACAGGTGGATGTCAAGTCCCTCTACAGTACCCTATCTCAGTTTTGGTCAACTCCAGACCGTTTGACTGTGCCAACAACGTATGCATTCTTGTAAAATGTGTCATTTGAGAGCAATGAAAAGGTACGAATAGACATATTTTCTTCTTTCCACCTCATGGGGCCAAACTGACTACACCAACACGTCAGGGTGGGCAGGTGGATGCTACTGGAAACCTCCGTTCATTTCCTAGGTATCCTAATCTTTCCAAGCTACATTGCACCAGGAGTCTCTGAAGAGCGCAAAGGAGTCTCTGATGTTCTTTATGTATTTGTTTACTTCACTTTATGATTATGTATTTGTTTACTTCACTTTATGATTGCAAGATATGCACAAAATGGATTTTTTCGAAAAGGCTTTAGAAACTTTCAAGCAAATGCAATTGGCATGTGTAAAACCAAATTCCATAACCTTTGCAAGCATCCTCCTTGCCTATTCCAAAATGGGATCTTCGAAACAGGTTATGGACAACCATCAAAGCATAAAGGATATAGGAATTTCATTAGATGTTGTAGTTGCAACTGCCTTATAAGACATGTATGCAAAGTGTGGAAGCATAGACAAGACATGTGAATTGATTGACATGATGCCTCAAAGAAATGTTCTCATGGAATGCAATGAATGCAAGATATGCACAAAATGGATTTTTTCGAAAAGTCTTTAGAAACTTTTAAGCAAATGCAATTGGTACATGTAAAGCCAAATTCCAGAACCTTTGCAAGCATCCTCCTTTCCTACATGCCAAAATGGGATCTTTGAAACAGGGTATGGATAGCCATCAAAGCATAAAGGATATAGGAATTTCTTCAGATGTTGTAGTTGCAACTTCCCTATGAGACATGTATGCAAAGTGTGGAAGCATAGACAAGGCATGTGAGTTGTTTGACATGATGCCTCAAAGAAATGTTGTCTCATGGAATGCAGTGATTGCAAGATATGCACAAAATATTTTTTTTTATAAGGCTTTAGAAACTTTTAAGCAAATGCAATTGCCGGTTGTAAAGCTAAATTCCACAACCTTAGCCATCATCCTCCTTGTCTATGCCCAAATGGGATCTTTGGAACAGGGTATGGACATCCATAAAAGCATAAAGGATATAGGAATTTTGTTAGATGTTGTAGTTGCAACTGCCCTATGAGACATGTGAGCAAAGTGTGGAAGCATAGACAAGGCATGTGAACTGTTTGACATCATGCCTCAAAGAAATGTTGTCTCATGGAATGCAATGATTGCAAGATATGCACAAAATGGATTTTTATAAAAGGCTTTAGAAACCTTCAAGCAAATGCAATTGGCACATGTAAAACCAAATTCCATTATTTGCAAGCATCCTCCTTATCTATGCCCAAATGGGATCTTCGGAATAGGGTATGGGCAGCCATCAAAGCATAAAGGATATAGGAATTTTGTCAGATGTTGTAGTTACAACTGCCCTATGAGACATGTATGCAAAGTGTGGAAGCATGGACAAGTCATGAGAATTGTTTGACATGATGCCTCAAAGAAATGATGTCTCATAGAATGCAATGATTGCAAGATATGCACAAAATATATTTTTTCAAAAAGGCTTTAGAGACTTTCAAGAAAATGCAATTGGTGGGTGTAAAGCCAAATTCCACAACCTTAGCCAACATTCTCCTTGTCTACATGCCCAAATGGGATCTTCATAACATGGTATGGACATCCATCAAAGCATAAAGGATATGGGAATTTTGTTAGATGTAGTTGCAACTGCCCTATGAGACATGTATGCAAAGTGTGGAAGCATAGACAAGGCACGTGAACTGTTTGACACGATGCTCAAATAAATGATGTCTCATGGAATGCAATGATTGCAAGATATGCACAAAATGGATTTTTTGATAAGGCTTTAGAACCTTTCAAGAAAATGCAATTGGTGGGTGTAAAGCCAAATTCCACAACCTTAGCCAACATCCTCCTTGTCTATGCCCAAATGGGATCTTCATAATAGGGTATGGACATCCATCAAAGCATAAAGGATATGGGAATTTCATCAAATGTTGTAGTTGCAACTGCCTTATGAGACATGTATACAAAGTGTGGAAGCATAGACAAGGCATGTGGATTGTTTAATATGATGCCTCAAATAAATGTTGTCTCATGGAAAGTAATGATTGCAATATATGCACAAAATGGATTTTTGATAAGGCTTTAGAAACTTTTAGGAAAATGCAATTAGTGGGCGTAAAGCCAAATTCCACAACCTTAGCCAACATCCTCCTTGCCTATGACAAAATGGGATCTTCGTAACAGGGTATGGACATCCATCAAAGCATAAAGGATATGGGAATTTCATCAGATGTTGTAGTTGCAACTGCCCTATGAGACATGTATGTAGTGTGGAAGCATAGACAAGGCACATGAACTGTTTGACATGATGCCTCAAAGAAATGTTGTCTCATGGAATGCAATGATTGCAAGATATGCACAAATGGTTTTTTGATATGGCTTTAGAAACTTTCAAGTAAATGCAATTGGTGGATGTAAAGCCAAATTCTACAACCTTAGCCAACATCCTCCTTGTCTATGCTCAAATGGGATCTTCAAAACAAGGTATGGACATCCCTCAATGTAATGTCCCTTATATGAACATTACTAATTTTATCCTAAATTATCAATTTCCAAGCAAACAAAGGTTTAGAGAATACCTTGGCTTGATTTAATTCCTACAAACAAGTTAGAAAATACTTACAATAATATTTGCTCATAGTCAAGTTAACATAATCAACAAACTCACAATATCATTATTAATCCAACTAAATATAACTATCGAGGAGACTCAACCATAGGAGAGTTGAGGAACATGACTTCGATGGGATGTCCTGAATCCTCTACCCTAGGCCCAAGAGCAGATATACTATCCCCCTTGGCCTCATGCGGCACATGCCATCCATATGAGGTGGTCTAACTAATGAGGTATCTGTTATCCTGTTCCCCCACATCTTGTCATTTCCTTTCCCTTTCTCTATGATTGGTTCCTTTGAATTTGCATGTCTATGATAGGAGAATGAGATCACAAAAGGGTACTTTGAAAGCCATCTCTTCTAATCGCAAGGGCGGTACCCTTTGTACCCTTGTACTCTTTGTACCCCCTTGGCCCCAATGGGATTATATCAATCCCCCCTATAGGGGTAGCGTACCTAGAAGAGTGCCCCATCGCCATTATCCTTCTTGCACCACATTTCCTCCATCATAACATTCATACAAGAATCCACATTAATGCATAATAAACTAATCAAACTTCATAGTTGCAAATAATCATATCAAATGTGTTGTGAATATAATCTATATTTCACAGCAAGTTTCACAATGCTTATGACACTAATGATTGTCATTATTTATCATGTGGCATTTATCATAAGAAACATAGGGTTAGATACATCATACCAGGAGGATGATTCTTGCCTTTATATCCTTTAGAACCCTTAAGGATTTAATTCCTTCCTTCTATGTTATCTATAGCTACTTATAGATTTTAGATTTGGGATGCATATTATCCTTATTTCCATCTATATTTCCTTTATCTACCTATTCAAATCAGATATCTACTTATCTCCCTTATACTCAGAAAAAACATATTATTCTTTCCTAAGAAAATCAAAATATATATATGTTATTCTGCATATTCTTCTTAACTCTGCTCTTAAATCAAAAAATATATCCTTTTTTCCCTTTTACCTATTCCCTGCTGCAACAATCTCCAGGCTCTCATAATATTCTCATATGAAGGAAGGTGACCTTTTGAATCAATACATCTATTGCAAGAGGAGGTAACACTTCATAATGGAGGTGTCTTTTGCTAACACCTACTCTGTGCTTAATCGATGCCTTTTAGACTTGTGAATCATTGTGCCCTAAAATATACTCATCATTGCCTTTTATTAATCTGCCCTTTCATTCTAGTGATCATTGTCTTTATGATAATCATCTATTACTAATTTGATCGCAGCCTATTTAAGGAATCGTTGACCATTTTAATAGCAAATCGCACCTCCAGAATATTCATTGGGATCCATTTTCCAACAACATTAATTTCTAGGTAAGGTAATCCATCATATTCCTTTAATCTACACTTTTATATGGAATAGTTTTTTTTAATGAATCGGTCCTTTATTACACCTTTTCCTCTTCATTATGAGATTCACTGGCCCTTATATATATTTATATTATTATATTATAGTAATATTTCATTTAGTATTTATTTTTATATTTGTGTTTATAATATATTTATTATTATATTTACATATTATATATTATTATATACATGATTAAATTGACGATGACAACATCATATTTCACAAAAGCGACTTCTTCATCTTTATCATGATGTTTAAATCTTTAATTTAAACAATGCCTTAATATCGGGACATCACAATCAAAGCATAAAGAATATGGGAATTTCGCCAGATGTTGTAGTTGCAACTACCCTATGAGACATGTATGCAAAGTGTGGAAGCATAGACAAGGCATGTGAATAGTTTGACATGATGCCTCAAAGAAATATTGTCTCATGGAATGCAATGATTCAAGATATGCACAAAATGTTTTTTTGAGAAGGCTTTAGAAACTTTCAAGAAAATGCAATCGGCGAGTGTAAAGCCAAATTCCACATCCTTTCCTTGTCTATGCCCAAATCGAATCTTTAGAACATGATATGGACATCCATCAAAGCATAAAGGATATGGGAATTTTGTCAAATGTTGTAGTTGCAACTGCCCTATGAGAAATGTATGCAAAGTGTGGAAGCATAGACAAGGCATGTGTACTGTTTGCCATGATGCCTCAAAGAAATGTTGTCTCATGGAATGCAATGATTATAGGATATGCACAAAATGTTTTTTTGATAAGGCTTTAGAAACTTTCAAGAAAATGCAATTAGCAGGTGTAAAGCCAAATTCCACAACCTTAGCCAACATCCTCCATGTCTATGCCCAAATGGGATCTTTGGAACAGGGTATGGACATCCATCAAAGCATAAAGGATATGAGAATTTCACCAGATGCTGTAGTTGCAACTGCCCTATGAGACATGTTTGCAAAGTGTGGAAGCATAGACAAGGCATGTGAACTATTTGACATGATGCCTCAAAGAAATGTTGTCTCATGGAATGCAATGATTGCAAGATATGCACAAAATGGATTTTTTGAAAAAGGCTTTAGAAACTTTCAAGAAAATGCAATTGGCGCATGTAAAACCAAATTTCCATAACCTTTGAAAGCATCTTCCTTGTCTATGCCCAAATGGGATCTTCAGAACAGGGTATGGACAGCCATCAAATCATAAAGGATATAGGAATTTTGTCAGATGTTGTAGTTGTCACTGCCCTATGAGACATGTATGCAAAGTGTGGAAGCATAGACAAGGCATGTGAACTGTTTGACGTGATGCCTCAAAGAAATGTTGTCTAATGGAATGTAATGATTGCAAGATATGCACAAAATGGATTTTTTTGAAAAGGCTTTAGAAACTTTCAAGCAAATGCAATTGGCACATGTAAAGCCAAATTCCATAACCATTGCAAGCATCCTCTTTGCCTATGTCAAAATGAGATCTTCATAACAGGGTATGGGCAGTCATCAAAGCATAAAGGGTATAGGAATTTTGTCAGATGTTGTAGTTGCAATTGCCCTATGAGACATGTATGCAAAGTGTGGAAACATAGACAAGGATTGTGAACTATTTGACATGATGCCTCAAAGAAATGTTGTCTAATAGAATGCAATGATTGCAAGATATGCACAAAATGTTGTTTTATAAGGCTTTAGAAACTTTCAAGAAAATACAATTAGTGGTTGTAAAGCCAAATTCCATAACCTTAGCCAGCATCCTCCTTGTCTATGCCCAAATGGGATCTTCAGAATAGGGTTTGGACATCCATCAAAGCATAAAGGATATGGAAATTTCATCACATGTTGTAGTTGCAACTGCTCTATGAGACATGTATGCAAAGTGTGGAAGCATAGACAAGGCATGTGAACTATTTAACATGATGCCTCAAAGAAATGTTGTCTCATGGAATGCAATAATTGCAAGATATGCACAAAATGGATTTTTTTGAAGAGGCTTTAGAAACTTTCAAGCAAATGCAATAGGCACGTGTAAAACCAAATTCCATAACCTTTGAAAGCATCCTCCTTGTCTATGCCCAAATTGGATCTTTGGAACAATGTATGGACAACCATCAAAGCATAAAGGATATATGAATTTCATCAAATGTTGTAGTTGCAATTGCCCTATGAGACATGTATACAAAGTGTGGAAGCATAGACAAGGCATGTGAACTGTTTGACATGATGCCTCAAAGAAATATTGTCTCATGGGATGCAATGATTGCAAGATATACACAAAATGGATTTTTTTGAAAAGGATTTAGAAACTTTCAAGCAAATGCAATTGGCACATGTAAATCTAGATTCGATAACCTTTGCAAGTATCCTCCTTGCCTATGCCAAAATGGGATCTTCGAAACATGGTATGGACAACCATCAAAGCATAAAGGATATAGGAATTTCATCAGATGTTGCAGTTGCAACTGCCCTATGAGACATGTATGCAAAGTGTGGAAGCATAGACAAGGCATGTGAACTGTTTGACATGATGCCTCAAAGAAATGATGTCTCATGGAATGTAGTGATTGCAAGATATGCACAAAATGTTTTTTTGATAAGGATTTAGAAACTTTCAAGCAAATGCAATTGGCGGGTGTAAAGCCAAATTCCACAACCTTAGCCAACATCCTCCTTATCTATGCCCAAATGGGATCCTCAGAACAAGGTATGGACATCCATCAAAGCATAAAGGATATGGGAATTCTATCAGATGTTGTAGTTGCAACTTCCTTATGAGACATGTATGTAAAGTGTGGAAGCATAGACAAGGCATGTGAATTGTTTGACATGATGCCTCAACTAAATGTTGACTCATGGAATGCAATGATTGCAAGATATGCACAAAATGGATTTTTTGATAAGGCTTTAGAAACTTTCAAGAAAATGTAATTGGTGGGTGTAAAGCCAAATTCTACAACCTTATCCAACATCCTCCTTGCCTATGCCAAAATGGGATCTTCGAAACAAGCTATGGACATCCATCAAAGAATAAAGGATACGGGAATTTCATCAGATGTTGTAGTTGCAACTACCCTATGAGACACATATGTAGTGTGGAAGCATAGACAAGGCACGTGAACTATTTGACATGATGCCTCAAAGAAATGTTGTCTCATGGAATGCAATGATTGCAAGATATGCACAAAATGGTTTTTTTGATAAGGTTTTAGAAACTTTCAAGAAAATGCAATTGGTGGGTGTAAAGCCAAATTCCACAACCTTAGCTAGCATCCTCCTTGTCTATGCCCAAATGGGATCTTCAGAACATGGTATGGACATCCATCAAATCATAAAGGATATGGGAATTTCATTAGATGTTGTAGTTGCAACTGCCTTATGAGACATGTATGCAAAGTGTGGAAGCATAGACAAGGCACATGAACTATTTGACATGATGCCTCAAAGAAATGTTGTCTCATGGAATGCAATGATTGCAAGATATGCACAAAATGGATTTTTTGATAAGGATTTATAAACTTTCAAGAAAATGCTATTGGTGGGTGTAAAGCCAAATTCAACAACCTTAGCCAACATCCTCCTTGTCTATGCCAAAATGGGATCTTCAAAACAGGGTATGGACATCCATCAAAGTATAAAGGATATGGGAATTTTGATAGATGTTGTAGTTACAACAGCCCTAGGAGACATGTATGCAAAGTGTGGAAATATAGACAAGGCACATGAACTATTTGACATGATCCCTCAAAGAAATGTTGTCTCATGGAATGCAATGATTGCAAGATATGCACAAAATGGATTTTTTCAAAAAGGCTTTAGAAACTTTCAAGCAAATGCAATTGGCGCGTGTACAACGAAATTACATAGCCTTTGCAGGCATCCTCCTTGTCTATGGAAAAATGGGATCTTTGGAATAGGGTATGGACAACCATCAAAGCATAAATGATATAAGAATTTTCTGAGATGTTGTATTTGCAGCTGCCCTTGTAGACATGTATACAAAGTGTGGAAGCATAGACAAGGCACGTGAACTATTTGACATGATGCCTCAAAGAAATGCAGTCTCATGGAATGCAATGATTGCAAGATATGTACAAAATGAATTTTTTGAAAAGGATTTAGAAACTTCCAAGCAAATGCAATTGGCAAGTGTAAAACCAATATCTATCCTGTAACCATAATTGTTCATCATATTATATTTAATGTAAAATGTCATTTACATAATGTCATGAAAATTATATATAGTGTATATATAAAGCCATATAGGCATGTACAAACAAAGCCATACAGGCATATATAAAGATATACATCGGTAAAATACAAAAGTATGTATACGAATCCATATAGGCATACAAAAAAATGTCCCAAAATCAAATTTCTTATGAATTGCTATCAAATAATCGATGGCCCTTGCTTGGCCATGAATATGGATAGTCAATTAGTGACTCATCCTCTCTCTCCTGTTGACTAGACCTCCTCGACAAAGATTTTTAAAGCTCCACCTGTTAATACAATCAAACAATATCCACATTAATATAGAAAACATGAAATATATAACATGGCATATGTAATCAATCACTTACTACTAGCTAGTGATCCTTCTCGATCATTTTTTGTCTCTCTTCATCCATAGATGGATAGGTTGGAGTTGTGACCTCCTGTGAGAAGCATGAAGAAGCAAAATTGAGTAAACATGATTATCATTTATGTACATTAAATGACATTAGATAAAACAAGAAATATAAAATGACATTTACATGTTACTCGCTCATACCTCGGTCAAAGGATATGCAAACAAAATAGTTGTAGTAATTCCCACCTCTGCTGACTGATGAAGATGAGGAGTCTCCATATTCAACATCTAAAAATAGAGTTCAAGTTTATTTGACCCAAATAGATACATAACATTATTTAAATGCATAACGATTACAAATGGTAAAATTTACCTCAGTGAAAGTGCTTCTGCGTGGAGGGGACCAAGGAAATCGTGGTGGTAGTGGTGAAGCTCCCTATTCATAATCAAATTGTCACTAAATAAGATTACCATTGATATATGTACTATATTTACGATCTTATGATAAATTCCATACATGTATGTTGACTGGACCTCCTCTCATAACCCTGCACTAGACGGCTAACAAATGCAGGATGAATACTTTGACCCTAGAATTTCATAGTGCAGACAATTACATACATTAATTTTGACTTATAATATAGACTCATATAATTAATTAGAAATTTCAAATACAAATATATTAAATCAAGTTGAACCTTTAATAAATTACCTGGGAGTCAATACCAAAAGTTTCCTGCAAGACAACATCTATGAGGGACATATCATCCACTATGGATGTGTCCATCACTAGTTGTTGCCCCTGTATCACAACGTCCTGACAATCTGTAGCATCATCTGGATTGCCTAAATGGTGAGAGTCCTGGGTCATATAATCACACAAATTCCCACATGAACTACAAAGATTTGGGGACCCATGATGCCTACTACTCTCACCCTCATCGGTCTAGGTAAGATCATTGCCATGTTGTGCCAGAGACTGGGTGAGAGAACTCAATGAATGCAGTGTCTCCACCTCAACACTCTCCTTCAAAGCCGAAGGGAGTGAGATATGTGTTGGCCTAACGAGGGGTCTAGGTACATGGTTCTGGTCTTAATTTTCCCCTATCTATCTTGGGCAAAGCCACAACCTCTGCCCTAGAACTCTCGAATGTAGAAGTAATTAGGAATATGGTTGAGGACGAACTCACAATAGAGTTTCCTCAAGAAATATAGTGGCACCTCATTGTTTTTACAAGGATGCTCATCAAAGACCATGTACCATCTATCCCAAAAGTTTTGGGATATACCATTGTGCACACAATAATGAATCAAGAATCATTTGCAACTCTCTTCTAGTGTTTGGCTAGTTTTATGATTGATAAAATGTGCACATAATTGAGATTTCGTAAATTTTTTGTCCTTAACTTGTTTGTAAGACAATTTGTCAGCATAGTATTGCCAACTCCTCTCCCTATAATCATTACATTTAGTGATTTGGTTTGTCACCAATTCAATATGAGAAACAATGACCTCTAATGACTTGGCAAGGGCTCTCCTGCCATCGATGATTGCATTTGGAGTACTTAATGTTTCAATTAGAGTTTCAAGTTGTTTTTTTTCTTCAATTCACCCTAAATAGTTTTCTTGTGTGTCTTTGATGGTGAGGATGTGAAGGTGGAGCGTTTTGAGGGTTCTCCTCAGTTTGAGGGGGGTTGTTTTGAGCCTCCTCTGCTGGATTAGGGTTTTGTGGTGCCTCATTAGCTAAAAATTCAAGATAAAAATGCAATCAAAACATTGCAAAACTAACAATTTCTTTTCAAATTTACAAAAAACTAACAAACCCTTGTTCAGTTGTTACACTCTCTACACCTCATGCATGACGTCCTCGAGAGCAAGATTGGCAAGGTGGCATCATGAATTTGTTGATTCCCCTTTGAAATTATCGATTCCCCTTTGTTATAACGCACTTGCAGAATATTTGAGGTGAAACCTATGGCCAAATTTTACAAATGAGGCCACGGGTTTCACTTTTTCATCTTTTATTTGCAATTTTACCTAACCTAAAATGTGAACACATTATAACGTGCTTGCGTTATAGCTCCTATGGGACCAAAAAGTGGTTGTGGCCACTTTTTGGTCCCCCATCTTTGTGCATTGACCCAATAAGTTGAATGAAAATGAGGTAGGCATACCAAAATGTAATGAACCACAGCGAATGGAGAAAGTGATGACAAGACAGATATGCTGATGATATGTTAGAAGGTAGAAGTTTTTTTTTTGGTTTTTATTTTCTAATCTAAAAGAAAAGAAAAATGTTTAAGTGTTTTGTTTTATAAATTAAATTCAAGAAGGTTTGGAAATGTAAAAGATACATTGGGTTCACCAAAATGTATGATTGAAAAAGATAACCTAATCAATTATGAACTAACTAGATCAATCTTCCTAATAAAACATTGGAACACAAGCCACCAACGAATCTATGCCTAGTTGTTGTCCCTAAAGAAGAGCCAAGTTGTGTTGGTGGGACTCTGTTCCTTTGTTGCATTACAAAGATTGATTCAACCTAGGCTAAACAAGTGATCAATTTGACTAAGTTAACAACATATAGGTGTTCCATAACAGATGTATAGAAATAGAAAGCAGATCTAGGAAGATAATGTTCAGAGAGACGAACCTGGCACTGAAAAATAGAGCAGAATGTTGAGGACACTAGAGCATTGCTCTAGCATCTGAATGCCTAGAAAACTGAAATTGATCGCTTGTGCGGATTTGATATGTCCATAATGTTTGGGATGTCACACTTTCCTTTCTTACTAGCGATCTGAGACCTGGAAAATGAAAGGGGAAAAATGATTGTGTTGTATAGGGGCTTACCTCAATCAAACACCGTGTTAGTTTTCACACCTCCACAACAACAATGATAATGATGATAGAGAGTGTATGTTTGTGATGAATAGAGGCAAAACAAATGATAAAGACTGCAATAAACAAATACCATGAAATAGAGTTACCATAAGTGTGAAACCCTTGTTGGATTGATGTCACAACATGAATCACCCACAAGGAGTTGATGGAGGAAGAAGCTTCTTCCAATACCTGCAAGGGTTAGTGCATACAACAATAGTCTTCACAAATAGAGAGCTTGTAGAGAGAGAGAGAGCTTGTAGAGAGAGAAAGCTTTTGTTGTTGATAGAGAATCCACCTCCCAAAATGAGGAAGAGAGGGTTGCTTATATATGAATCCCAAATACTTTTTGAGGGCCCATTTTGGTGAGGGCGATAAGGTTCGTTGCTCAAGGCAACAAGGTCGACATTCCATTTCAAATTCTTTTGGTGCCAATGAAAAAGATGCTAGCATAGGGCACTAGTGTCCTAGCGAAATTTGCTCTTGAAATGTCAATTGTCAAGGGACTTCACCTAGCTTCTTAGAAAAATGATGAAACATGCATATCACAAGCAGAGACAAACACACATGCTAAACTGAGTGCCAAACCTAGTGTGAAATTGTAAGCGGCGACAATTTACGACACTACAATAACATTTCTTATGTTGACTATGATTAGACATTCATTCTCTGCACAAACTCTACTATTCCACCATTCTAGGTCATTTTTGTGGGTGTGGGATCAATCCCATATTCATAGATCTGACCAAGTTGAATTTTTAAAATTTAAATTTAAAATTTGCTAGCACCTGCGCATTCTACTAGCCATTGTGAGTTGAACAAACACACGTTTGCATGAATTGTTGCTTTGTCTTCATATTTAAAGACATTAATTTACACTCATTTCACATCCTCTCATATCCAAATATCATCTCTCATTAATTAAAAGAACATTTTGAATTGGTGCACTTAAAAGAATCAAAATTTGCATGCTTATCCTAGAAGCATTTGCACAACTAAAGCTTATTTTTATCATTGGCACGAATGTAAAGTTGGTCCTCTTTTAGGGGTTGACCCAAGGGAACTTGTTTTCCAGCAATTCAACAACCCTCCAAAGGTATTCGTAAATATTGTCTATCTAGATAGTATGGTTGATAGAGGCAAATTCAATGAATTAAAGCGTAGGAGCATAGAAATAAAAAGATCAAATTCACATGAAAAAGGATAAATCCATCGACCCAAACCCTTGGGCCCAACCTCAAATAGAGCACAAGTATTGCATAGAACCTGAGGCATTATCCAAATAGAGAGGCATCACCTCTAGATGAAGGAGAATTGAAATTTTAGAATCTTCATCAAAGTCATCCATCTTCATCATAGAGCTAAGTATCCCTATCTACTTTGAATTTAATTTCCTAGTTTAACATTAATTAATGAAGTATCCCCACTCACATGTGTCATTTATTAATATATGCTTTTGTGTTTGCATCTTATTGGAGCCAGGATTAAGATTTAAGGAAAGTTTATTTTCCTTTGTACAAATATATCAATACCCAATGTGGATGAAGAGTCTTATGCAAAGTTATTCAAAATGTCCACTCTTGAAAAAGATACAAAGAAATGTATATGACTTTTGCATTAATTTTAGAAGTTTTTTTAATAATTTATGAGGGCTGTAAGGGGCCCTATCCTAGAGAAACTATATACATAAGATATACAATGAGATACAAAGGAGGACATAACCTCAAGCAAAAAACTATATAAACACTATAGCCAATAAGTTACAAATGAGGACATAGCCTCAAGCAAAAAACTAATAGAAACACTTTAGCCAACCTAACCACAATAGAAAAGAGCATAATATGACAACCACAAATATCCAAAGCTAACACACCAAAACCAAACCACCTAAGAAACATATTGAATCTAAGGAGAAAAGCACAAGATATAGCCAGCTAATCACAATTTCACCACACCTTATTTACCAATGCCACTCCCACCAACCTCATTGACATCATACCATACCACCAAGGACATGCTAGTATTGTCACCAAAACCAACCAACAATTGCACTCCATTCACTAATTCCATTCTTTTAGTAGAATGGTGCATTGAATTCTTACCCAAATGAGGAGGGGTAAAGTCACCACCTCCAAAACTTCATTGAATTGAGTCACCTATAGGTGTTGAACTACTTTCATAACATCCTTGCAATACACCCACAAGTCTTGAACTTATTGGTGAATAAAGACTAGGGCCTTGTGTGAACCATTCTAGTCCTCCACCTCCACACACAAACACTAGGTCATGGAGGGAAGGACTGCCATAAGAGTCACCAACATTTCTTCTGGCATCAATAGACTAATAATCTATTCTCTCAAGGCTCTATCTAAAATTTGTCTTCAACCAACACTAAGAATTCTACTTAAATCATGCCCCTGCTCCTCTTATCTATACCTTGCATCCCCTCCACACCTAACATTACACTAATCATATCTAGAGCTCCCGGATAGGAGAAATCAAAGGTTCCTTTAAGATGACAGTTTGACACAGAGCCATGAAGTTAGGGGTCATGGTGTTTCATTGAATGCTATGGGTGGTAGGAATGGCACTGGGCTATAAGAAAGGTTCCTTTAAGATGATAGTTTGACACAGAGCCATGAAGTTAGGGGTCACAAGGACCTTTCTTATAGCCCGATGCCATTCCTACCACCCATAGCATCCAATGAAATACCAACACCAAGCAAAGAAAACCACACCAAACCTAACACCTGCACTAGTTGAACCACACCAAACTACCATCCACCATGAGAAAGTAGTCTTAATTTAACAACTCTTTGCACACATTGCCTATCTACTCATATAAATGGAGTATGGGGACAACACTAATCATTGTCATATGAGAGGATCAATCATGATATAGCACATCAAAATAGAAAAAAAATCCATCTACCTTGGCAATCATTCCAACAAAAGGCTTCTAAAAATTTAGGCCATCACTCCCCTCTCCCCTTGTGGGACACATGATTGTTTCCTCCTCAACAATGCTTTCTAAATTGATCTAGACGTCTAGTTGATCTAATAGCAAGTTGGTCATAGGTTCAATATTAGTCCCATGAATTACTAAAAGGTTTGCCACCTTATTCCCTTATCCGAGCACATGGATGAAAGAGATATTACTATTTCTTTACCAAGCTAGCAAACTTCAAGGAGCAATACCTTAGCATGCCAATTGTTGCAAGCCCCTTAGTTCAGATCCAAAATTACAACCTCCGAGTTATCTTCCACTATTAAATTTTGAAAACCATTCATTCGCGCCATTTAAAGGCCCTCAATCACCAGATACCATTTTGCCTCGTTATCTTTGGCCCCAAGAAAAAAAGAGCCTCTTATGAGGAAATTTCCAACCTCATCTCTAAAGATAATTCCAGCACTAGCCTTTTCCTAGGTTGCCCCTTGTATCCCCATCAAAACTCATCTTTAGGAATCCTAGAGGGGAGGCTTGTTAGGATCCATAATTGCACAAATAAATTGATCTACATCACAAAAGACACAAATAATAATATATCAATCTATTATGCAAGGATGAATAAATAATTTTTTAAATTTGGCTTATAAATTCATTACCACATTTTCAACTCCCTCAACCACCTGACAACTACCTACAAAACTAATCACACAATACTCATAAATATACTAACAATGACAATAACACACTAAAGGGGTGTCTCACCAGGAGATGCATGACCCATACAACTAATATTTATTTCAAACCATATAAAACTATACCTATTTGGATCACGAGACCCAACAAACCCCCACTTGATATAAAGGAGTTTAGAAGATGATCTCAAGCATATGTCTGTGAAGTAATCCAAGAATCTTTGCCACACCTACAAATTGATGCATTGTACACCTTGGTATTAATCAACTAATGGTGTTTCACATAGAAGCCTACTAACCTACAAGTTGTGACATGAATGATGTTAATCTCCATTGACCATTATATACTCTTACTACAGTATAAGCATAATCATGGTTTGCTCAACTACACCAATCCATTAAGCTCCACACCGAAGGCCACCAATGATTAGTTAGTACTATTTATGGCACATCTATCTTAATGCCTAACAATGTTGACCTCACTTTGCTCATCACTATTAATGCTAGCAACCCTTGTCATCTCATACAATCACTAGTAATTGATTGAAGGCCAATACAGTCTTTTCCCCCACTATCAAGTGAGAGATGAGAAGTCCTTATGACAAAAAACCATATCCAAAAAACTCAATTTGTTCCTCATCAAAGCTCAAAAAAGAAAACCAAAACTGAACAAACTGCAACTACCAAACTAAAAGCAAATGCAGCTACTACTAAAATTGTCTCAAGTAGTGTGTCGTTCTCCAAGCAAGAAGCTAATTGGAGAAGGGAATTGTCCTCCAACCTCCATTTTGACCCTTAGATTTTTTCAAACAATTTAATTTCGAGGGATCTATAAACCACAATGTAATGTGTATTTCTTCTACAGTACCATCTTTGAGAATGCAAACAACAAATGCAATACAAGTAGGGTGTTTGTTTCAATTGATAATGCACTCATCTACATTAAACACCTCATAACACCATATTTTTACATGTCTTAACCTTAGACCACGATCAAACAAAAAAATTCATGATTTACACTTTATAACTCCAATTACACCTTATTCCTCCTTATAAACATGTTTATAAATAAAAATTCACACACCAGGTTATTTGTCCAAATTTCTTAGAAAAGTAAATCCCTCAAACAATAGTAATACCCTTTACATTAACTCTTAACTACTTATGTCTTCAAATTTCACACCTTAATTTTGCATAAAATGTGACTTTTTTGGTAGGATACAAAATTACACAAATAAATGGATTTATATTACAAAGGGCACAAATAATAATATATCAATCTATTATGCGAGGATGAATAAACATGCTTTTACATTTAGCTTATAAAGCCATTCTCTCAACCACAATTTTAACTACCTCAACCCCCTAACAACTACCTAGAAAACTAATCACACAATGTTCATAAATATACAAATAACACAAAAAGGGGTCTCACTAGGAGATACATGCTCCATACAACTAATATTTATTTCAAACCATATAAAACTAAACCTATTTGGATCACATGACCCAACAACTCCATTTCACATTCTTCATCTAGCTATCTAGATTTTTAGAAGAATAGGAAATAAATTGTTATATTTCCACTTGTGAAACAAACCATAATCACAAAAAAATGCCAAAAAAAAATGCATATAACTATGTTTAAAACATACTCGGCACTAAAACCATGTTGTTCTAACTTGCCATGCCCATGTAATTCAAAAAACCAATCAAAATTGTGTAAACGCAATAGTGAATAAAACATAGGAAAATGAAAAGAACACGTTTTATATGTGTGCAATTCAAAAAAGTGCCAATTTTTTCAATCAGCCAGTGGGCTTTTGTCTATAAAGCTCTAATTTTTTGTTGACCTTTTTGCACTTTTTTCCCATTACGTTGTTTTTGACAATGAACAAGCCTTGAATTGCAAACACTCACCATTGCACGCATGACACTTTTGCGGAGATGGTTTTTCTCATAATGTTATACTCCATGTTTTGATTCTTACAACTTTCATAGACATGCACATTTTATATGCACTTATAGGATGGATGGTTTTAAGCTCTTCCACTTTTAAGGGTTTCTCGGTCATTTAAATATCTCTTCCATGAAATTTAATTGACTCTTTTGGATCTTGACCTACACCTTAGATCTCATTTTTCAAAGTCAATTTGCATCCTTGGTTCCCCCTTGCGTTCAATTTCTCTAGTTCCACTTGTGCCTTCTATTTCTATCTTAAGTTTATTTTTTCATACAAGTGTGCAATTTTGTGGAGTCTCTATGCTTCCAAGTCTTCAAACTATCATTTTAACTAGGCTTTAATCAACATGCAACTTTTTGTAATGTCCCCTTTTAGGATATACCTGATTTCTTGGCCTACAAATAATAAGAACTACTAGAAAGGGACATTATAAATATTAAATATCAATAAATTAAGATAATGTTCAATTCATACCATCATTCTTATTAGAATCATCTATCATTTATATTAAACTCTTCTATCATAGCATAATTATTAATGAGATCCATACTTCATAACATAAATAATGAGATCAAAACATATATTAACAAGCACAAAGTATACGCATCATATACGAAGCAGACATATAATTATTTCAGGGTTATTCCCAATGGTCAACCACATTATGAAATTCCATGAGAAAGCATATAGGGCGTCGGGACCCTGATACTCCTTAACCAATCCCAAGGGTGTACATCCATCCCGGATTTCACCCCCTTGGCCCACGAGTGACAGAAACACCCATCCATCCAACTTGGGGTGGGCTACTTGATGAAGCGACCAGTGTTGCTGCTTGTCCCCTAATATGCATTTCACATTCATATCAAATATGATGGCTCATTGGATTAAAAGTGCCTCTTGATGGATTGCAAGTTCGATTCAAGGATTGTAGCATAGCCTTCTTTGTTGTTAACACTTGTTGTATAGAGAATATATATACTTGATATATTTCCTTTTGCTTGATTCTTATATGACTTCCTTCCAATGAAGATAGCTTCCTTGATTGCTAATTAATATCTCAGATATTTGTTGATTTTATTGATTCAATAATAGAATTATAGAACGATAGAATGTTAGAGCAATAGAAAGATAGAATGATCGTATGATAGAAGGATAAAATGAAGAATAATATAATAATAGAATGATGGAATGATATAGTGATAGAAGAATAGAATGATATAATGATAGAAGAATAGAATGAGAGAGTACTATAATAATCGAATAATAAAATGGACTAATAAATTAATAGAATGAGAGTTTGGTAGAGTTATAACATGATAAAATGGTTGCAATACATAATTCTTTGTTGTTATCAATTATTGCATATATATACCACTGCTGATCTAGTCCTGCAGATTTATCTCTGCTAAATATATCTTTCTTCCTTCTTACTCAGAAATATATCTCTAATTCCCTCTTATACCTTTTCAAATGTTATGTCTTTTGTGAATAAATGTGACTCTCCATAGCATGTTGTCCCTCCAAAACTAATCGTATCCCTTCCTTAATAAATAGTTTTGTCTTCTAGCTTATCATATATCAATCGCAGCCTTTAGTAAAATCATTCGCACCCCTCCATATTACTTTATATTCTCTATTAACTAACCGATGCATTTACCAAAAGGAATCGTACCAATTATTGGATCGCTCCTCTTAATAAGACATTTGTCTTATATGCTAATCACTCCCTTGTGCCACTTCACTCTAATCTGAAACTGTCTTATATATGAGTGAATATGGACGCTCTCCTTGTTTAATTTAAATATGATCCATTGTTTCTATTTGAAACTCTTGCGTGGGGTCGGCCACTTCAAAGGAATTAAGATTTAAATTTCATTCTTGGCGCCAATAGTAAGTCGCCCATCTCAGGAATTAAGTTTATTACTTTAAATATTAAACTTCAACCTTGTATAATGATCGCTATTTTTCTTTGTATATAGATCAATACTTCTCTCTGTATATAGATCACTTGCTTTATGAACTTTGACATAAGTCGGCTTTGTAATGTCCCTAACAAGTATGGGACATTTCAATGCACGCTACCCAAGATTGATTGTCCTCAAGCAATCACAAACTAGGATGCTCCTAAAGTAATCAACATCCCAAATCAATCCTCCTTGAAGAATGGTTGTTAGTATACTTGTCTCTATCTAGCCTCCAACATAGCCCTTTAAGATTATAAGGTTGATAACCTTCTCTAAAGTATGAGGATACTGTATTGTCAAATATTCTTTTGGTTCATAGACTTGTATTTCCCAACATCTCTCAACAACAAAACCAAGAGTTGGTAACTAGTGAGGTCTGTAACGTAAGACAAGTTTTCTCTCATCCTCGAAGTGAGGAAACAAGTAAACATCTTGTGACAGCATAGTTGAAACCAAGTAAAGGAAACATAAATCCAAAGACCTATTTCTCTTTTGGTAGATCACCTACATCTTCAAAGAACCAATTTGGTTGGATGTCTTTGTGAGAAGATTTTTGAGTCATTTGTTGTATTTGGTTGGCACTATTGTTTTATAGGAACCATTTAGCAAAGATGCATATACTTGCTAGTGGCTGGTCATTTTGGAATGACACCAAAACAACGAATCTCAGTAGTATGTGTATTGGCTTCACTTATAGGTGGATGTTTGTAAAGTCGTAAGATGTTGTTAGTTATTTAGTGTTTGCGAGGCTGACCATAGGAAACTTGGGTTGTAATGACCATTGTTGATGCCTCAAAGACCATGTGAGTGCATATCTATAGACTTTGTGAGGGGGATTGTCAAAGACAAAGCATGGTAATGACTATTTTCGTTATGTGGATGCTAGTTTCTTGCAAAAAAGACCTAACCATAAGCATGCAATTGAGCTCTTATTTGCAAATGTTTGGATACACTTTGGACTTTTGTATCATTTTAGATTGTGATACGAATCTTCTAAGCAAGTTTTGGGTGTACCTTGTGGAGTGAAAGACAATCTTAAACATGTTTTATTAGATAGTTAGTAACCCAGGACTGTCATATGTATTTTAACATTGTCATGACATTCAAGTCACCTAGAAGGACTTGTCAGCAGCGAGGACTGCCATATTCTTAGGAGAATCATTTGCCACTAAAGGAACAATTGTGACAAGAGAAGGATTGGCATACAACAAGGAAGAATATTGTGACAAGAAGATCACAGTCCTAGATTCCACCTTACTGTCATAAAGTTAATAGGACAGTCAACAGTTAGAACATTATTATAGAAATTATCCTATCATTCTTAAATTCTATTACATCACTTAAGGGACAGCCAAGTTTTAGAAGCATTGTTACTTAAGGGAAACACAATCAACCACATTAAGAGACTATGTCTCAAACCTTAGAATACATTGTAAACTTCCTTGTGATGAATTGTCCAAACATGGTGACATAATAAGGAATCAAATTTTAGCACAGTGATGTAGAGGAGTCCCGAAAAACCTGAACTGTATTAAAAACTATATGACAATCAGAGATATGTTGAGATTCCTTAGATTTAAAGAATAAACTTAAAACCCAGAATTGTATAATATTGCAGCACAAATTTCTTGCAAAGAAAATAGAGACATTAACATAATAAAGAATAAACATAATAAATGATCACACATCAATAACCCATGGATTTACGTGGTAAAACTCCAACAATATGCCAGAGAAACATCAACAGGGCAAAGTATTGGTATTCTTATTGTTCAAAAGAAAAATTTACCTTCCTCACGTAGCTGCAATTACCATTACTTGCCTTTCAAAAGGCTAAAAAGATATAAAATATCTTCAACATAACTGCCTTCATCAAATTTAGAAGAAAGTAGTTTTTTTCTTTCTTTAGGAAAAAACTAGATTTAAAACAAAAGATTTTTTGTTTTCTTCTTTCTTTCTTGATTTCTTTGCTTTATCTTGTTGTCAAAAATCCAACAATCTCCACCTTGACAACAATTTACCTGATACTTGTTCATGCCCATTCATCACCTTTTATGCAAGCTAAGAGAAGCCAAGCTCCACCTCAGCTTCTCTCGCAGTACTGGTTTTGTAAATATGTTTGCACAATTTTCTTTCGTATGGACTTTCTCAAGAGCTACTCCACCTCCATCAATAACTTGTCTTACAAAATGATATTTAATTTCAATATGCTTGGTCCTATTATGATAAGCTAGATTTTTAGCCAAATGAAGAGCACTTTGACTATCACATAATACATTCACCTTATCCTACATTTTTCCAAACTCGCCCAAAAGACCATTTAACCAAATTACCTCTTTGCATGCATGTGAGATAGCCATATATTCTGCCTCAGTAGTGGACAAAACAATTATTTCTTGAATCTTTAACATCCAACAAATAGGTCCTCCTGCAAGACTAAAGACATAACCCGAGGTAGATCTCCTTTTGTCGAAATCACCTGCAAAATCTAAATCAAAATATCCACAAACCAAATCACTGCAACTATTAAAGGTAATACAATAATCACTTGTGCCTCTGAGATAATGAAGAACCCATTTCACTACTGCCTAATGCTCTTTACCTAGATTTTCCATGTATCTACTGACAACACCAACTGCATGTGAAATATTTGGTCTTGTACATACCATCGCATATATTAAACTTCATGTTGCATTAGCATATGGTACACGAGACATAATCCTTTTCTTCTTTATTACTAGGACATAAACTTGAATAAGGCTTAAAATGGGAAGCCAAAGCGATATTTACTGGTTTTACTTATTCATACTGAATCTCATAA
This sequence comes from Cunninghamia lanceolata, assembly GCA_027924645.1. NCBI lineage: Eukaryota > Viridiplantae > Streptophyta > Pinopsida > Cupressales > Cupressaceae > Cunninghamia > Cunninghamia lanceolata. The sequence goes on along the minus strand of BSBN01001344.1, from coordinate 6,716,410 downwards.
GAATCTTCTCCACATACTTTTGCTGTGATAACCAAAGCTTACCATTTTTCATGTCTCTGTGTATCTCCATGCCCAAAATTTGTTTTGCTGCTCCTAGATCCTTCATATCAAATGTCCTAGCCAATTGAGCCTTTAATTTGCTAATCTTTGTCATGCTTTTGCTTACTACAAGCATATCGTCAACATATAACACCAAGATAATAAATAAACCATTTTCCAAACTTTTGAAGTAAACACAATGGTCATACTCAATTCTTGTAAAATTTTGGCTCACCATGAAGGAATCAAACTTATTGTAACATTGCATGGGTGATGCTTCAAGCCATACAATGACTTCCTGAGTTTGCAAACAAATTTTCTTTTGCGATCCTGAAAAAAACCTTCTCATTGTTCCATATATATATCTTCTTCCAAATCGCCATGTAAAAATGTTGTTTTGACATCTAGATACTCTAACTCTAAATCAAATAAAGCAATTAATGCCAATACTACCCGAATAGAAACAAGCTTAACAACTGGTGATAAACTTTCCTGGTAATCAATACCTTCCTTTTGAGCATACCCTTTTGCTACCAGTCTTGCTTTGTACCTTTCAACTTTATCATCAACACCCTTCTTCAGTTTGTAAATCCACTTGCAACCAACAATTTTTCTCCCCTTTGGAAGTTCTACCAAGTCCCATGTTTTATTCTTCTCCAAGGCATACATTTCTTCTTTCCTTGTTAGTTTCCATTTAGCACTTTCAATATCATTCATTGTTTACTGATAACAATTAGGTTCCCTGTCATTAGAAATCAAAGCAATAGATAAATTATAATCATCATACCTCTTAGGAGGATTTCTGACTTGTGTAGATCTCCTTAGAGTTGGTTGTGGCATTTCGACATTTTCCTGTATATTTTATGCATCATATTCTTCTTCAAAAGCTTCTTCTTGCTCCCCCTTTTTAGAGGATGGTTGAGCTTCTAATTGAATTTGTTGTGTTGCAAGTATGTGCTAATCGGTGTTGTCATTGATGTTAACAAGCTTGTGTTGTCATTGGTGTCAACTATGTCTTCTAATGAGGTTGTTGTTGTTTGATCAAGTTGTTGTGTTAAAGTGATTTGATTGCTTTGAGGAGATGCTAAAGATGAGTGTTGTTTGAGTTTTTGCTCCACATTTACTTTGTGTTGGAGATTTGAGTATGTGGTTTGGATATGTTGTTTAGAAGTGTTTGAAGATGCTAAATCCAGAATTTGGTGCTCTAGATCCTTGTTCAGTGGAAGTTGTGTTCACTAGTTTGAGAACAGTGCTTAACAGTGTTTACAGTGTGTCTAAGAGAAATTATTTTTCTCCGCATTTCTTCGTAGAATGGTTTCAGGTGTTGTGGTTCTGGATGTGTGCTTATAATGTCTATATTTTCCTTCACCTCAAGTGGTTCGTGGTTTGGTGCTCCGCAAGTATATTTCTTAACTTGCAGATGATGACAGAGCATGATATAGCTAGTTAAGTACTCCGATGTGAAGTTGGTGAAGGGGGTAAATCCTAAAACACACAACAGAAATTTGCACATAGAAAATAGAATGTTATTTTATTGATTTGGACAACTCATTAAATTACAAAAGCTCAAATACAATTAAAGGAATCAGTCCTCCACAGGCTACAACACATTATAGCTACCTATCACCAAGCTCTGGAATCTTCTGCCTTCTGTAACCCCAAATCAACTAGGGTTTCTATTTCTTGCCTATTCTTGACTCTACACTTTCCCCCTTAACTCTACTACTCCTAGGGTTCCCAAAAATAGTTATTAATAGCCCTTTTTGGCGGCCAATAGCCAAATTTTGAAATTTGCATCTCCCTCCAAAAATAGGTCAACTTCCGGGAGCCATAACTTTTGATCTGGGTGTCTGATTGATGCATCGTTTGAAGCATTGGAAATCTCGTGGAGTGCTCTACATGCTAAGAACCCACTCTACCAGTTTTGGCTATTTTCGGGCCCATATAGGACCGTTTCATGCCTCAAACTTGAATTTGAATAATTTTCAGGCATTTTTCAGTTCACAAATGATCTTTGCGTGATTCCTTCGCCAAAGGTCTTATTTTTCATTTACGAAGCTTACTGTAAATTTTCACTTCAATCCATACCTAAATGCCAACTTTCCTAAAATAACAGTTTTCTATTTTTAGTAGTTTTGAAAAACTGAAAGTTGTACATCATTATTCAAGCGGTTATGGAACCAGAAACACTAATTTTGAAAAGAAATGGAAACAACATCAATGATTTTGAAACATCTTTTTGGATGATGCAAAATTGCCCTTACACCACTAGATGCTCCTGCATCAGACACCTAGGGTAATTTGAAAAGTGGCCCTCACGTCTCAGGTGTTTGTTTGAGGAAAACCCAAACAGTCAACCTCTGCCTTAGAAAACCAAGAAGAATCTTCAACAGTTCTTCCTTTCCATTTCACCAGATATTCTTCATATTGCTTGTTCTGAGTACTTCTTCCCACACGGCTATCCAAGATCTCTTATATCTCCTCCTTTGAAGTAGATGTCAGAATACTCCACCGTTCTTCTGTTGGTCCATCCTTTGTGCCACCTTCATGATATTCTGTTAAATCGGCAATTTTGAACATAGGGGAAATATTGATCCCACTCAGCAGCTCTACCTCATATGCATTTCCTGAATCTTGTTTCTTCAACACCTTGCATGGTCCAAATTTCTTTATTTTCAACTTATTATATGTTCCAATTGGAAACTTTTCTTTTCTCAAGTGAACCATGACTTCATCTCCTACCTGGAATTCCTTATATCTCCTCTTCTAATCTGCCTTAGCCTTGTACTGAATATTCATCTTATTAATGTGTTTCCTCACCTCTTCATGCAAATTTCTCAAATGTTTTACAAAGTCTTCGACTTCGGCACTTGTCTTTTCTCCCTTGTCCAACTTCCTTAACTCTAAATCATTTCTTGGACTACTCCCATATACAATCTGGAATGGTGATTTACCAATACTCCTATTGATAGAATTGTTGTAAGCAAATTATGCCTATGGTAAAATCAAATCCCATCTCTTGGGCTTATCTCCTACTAAGCATCGTACCAGGTTACCCAAACTCCTATTCACCACTTCCATTTGTCCATCAGTTTGTGGATGGTGTGCAGAACTAAACTTTAAATATGTCTTCAACTTCTTCCACAATGTCTTTTAGAAATAACCAACAAACTTGGTATCTTGATTTGAAACTATGCTTTTAGATAGACCATGCAGTCTCACCACCTCTCTGAAAAATAACTCTGCAATATGAATAGCATCATTAGTCTTCTTACAAGGAATGAAATGTGCCATCTTTGAGAATCTGTCCACCACCACAAAAATAGAATCATGTCCTCTTTGTGTCCTTGGTAAACCAAGAACAAAATCCATACTAATATCATCCCATGGCTTCTCAGGTACTGGTAATGGCTGATATAGCCTTCTATTCTGACTTGTTACTTTTGCCATCTGACACACTCTGCACAAATTTCTTCACATCCTATTGCAACTATGGCCAATAATAATTCTCACCAAGAATAGCAATGGTCTTATCTCGACCAAAGTTTCCAGCTAATCCCCCACTATGTTTCTCCTTAATCAGGTTCTCTCTCATGGAACTCCTCGGAATGCACAAATGGCTTCCTCTAAACAGCATGCCATCTTGGATTATGAAATCCAACTATTTTGTCCTATCCAAAGTAATAGGTTTTGAACAAGCTTTCCAAGCCTCTACAAAATCTAGATCTTTAGGATACAAACTTTTGAGCTCATCGAACCCAACAACCTCTATCTTCATTTCTGTCAACAAATTTTGCCTTCTGCTCAAGGCATCTGCAACTCTATTGGACTTCCCACTCCTGTGCTTCAAAACAAAAGCATAACTCTGCAAAAACTCAACCCATTTTAAGTGCCTCTGATTTAACTTTCCTTGACTATTAAAATACTGCAAAGCCTGATGATCAGTATATAAAACAAACTCTTTTGGAAACAAATAATGTCTCCATTTCTTCAAAGCCTGAACTATTGCATAAAACTCCTGATCATAAATAGAATATTTTTTATTGGCATCATTAAGCTTCTCACTAAAATAGGCAATGGGCTTACCTTATTGACTCAAAACAGCTCCTATAGCACTACCACTAACATCACAATCTACTTGAAATACCTTAATGAAATCTAGAAGTACCAATACAGGTTGCTTTGTGACTTTCTACTTCAATGTATCAAAACTCTTGTTGGCTCTTGTAGTCCATCTAAACTCTTTTCTATCCCCTCTCATTGTCTCAGTTAGTGGTGCACAAATGCTACTAAAATTCCTGAAAAAAATTATGTAAAAACTTGTCAAACCATGAAAAGATCGTACCTCTGTAGCACTCCTTAGTGTAGGCCATTCAATGATAGCCCTCACTTTATCTGGGTCCATCTTAAGACCTTCCTCTAAGACAACAAATCCCAGGTATGCCAACTCCTTCTTTGTAAAACTGCATTTCTTCAGATTAATCAGCAACTTCTCCTCCCTCAGCCTCTCTAAAACTCTTATGATACCACTTGGTGAAGGGGGTAAATCCTAAAACAAACAACAGAAATTTACACACAGAAAATAGAATGTTCTTTTAATGATTTTCACAACTCATTAAATTATAGAAGCTCATCCCAAATCTTACTAAAAATCAAAATGTCATCTAAATAAAGAATAACAAAACTTCCCAAAAATTCTTTCAGTACCTCGTTCATGAGCCACATGAATGTGCTCGGTGCATTGGTTAGCCCAAATGGCATGACTAACCACTCATACAAACCTTCCTTTGTATTGAAGGTTATCTTCCATTCATCTCCTTCCCTGATTTGGATCTGGTGATACCCACTCTTCAGCTCAATCTTTGTGAAGTACTTGGCTCTACTCAAACAATCTATTATGTCATCCATTCTGGGCAATGGAAATATGTACTTGATTGTGATCTTGTTGATGGCTCGAGAATCTGTGCACATTCTCCACTCTCCATCTTTCTTTGGTGCTAGTACTGCAAGTACAACACATGGACTTAGGCTCTCTCTTATCAGTCCCTTCCTTAACAGCTCTTGAACTTGTATGTTCAGCTCTTCACTCTCTGCCAAAGTCATTCTGTGGGTTGCCTTATTCGGCAAACTAGCTCCTAGTATCAAATCCATTTGATGACTTATCTTCCTCACTGGTGGTAAACCTTTTGGTACATTATCAGAGACAATGTCTTGAAATTCTTCCAACAGATCTGAGACTTCTGCTAGTACATCTTCACATTTCTCTTGACTAATATTAGGAATCAATGCAAATCAATGACGCTCATGCTTCATAACCTCCAAAAATTTTCTACCATCTACCAAGCAAATTCTGGCAGTACTACATACATTTTCTTCCACCTCCTTCAAGGGCTTCAACTTATGACAAACTCCATCCTTTGTTAGGGAATATGTGTTTGCACGGCCATCATGGACAGTGCACCTATCATACTGCCACAACCTCCCCAATAGCATATGACATGTATCCATCAGTATGATATCACACAGCACCTCATCATGGTAGTCCCCAATCTTGAACTTCATTGAACACTGCTCATTGACCAAAGCTCTATGGTGCTTCTGCAACCATGCAATCTGATAAGGATGTGGATGATTTCTTCTTGTCAACTTCAACTTGTCAACCATCTCCTCTAAAACAAGATTGTCAGTGCTTCCACTGTCAATAATAATGTCACAACACTTACCTTCACATTTGTACCTTGTGCGGAATAAACTCTTCCTCTAATTAGGTTCTTTCTCCTCATTTAACAAAGTTCTTCTAACAACTAGGGTTTCTCCCCTTTTAGCATCTTCAAAATGCTCAGACTGTGCATCTTCATCTACATGTGCAACTCGTGCATTACCTTCAGGTCTTCTATTCGTCCTTCCTTGATGTTGCAGACATTCATATGCTCGATGTCTTTCTTCTCCACATTGGAAACAAGTTCCCCTGAAACCTCCTCTTCCAGGTCCTTGCCCAGGTCTGCCTCTTCCTCTTTGTTCACCATTATTCTGGTCACGAGGGCGGTAGGTATTATCTCCTCTCTGATTTTGACCGATGCCAACTTCTTCACTTTTCTTTAGATCTTCATTTCGGCCTCCATAGGGTCTTCCACCAGTCCTTCCGCCTTGACCTCTTCCCCTTTGCTTGCTGTCAAATATTTTATTCAATTTCTCTTCCACCTTCAGGGAAAACTGGTATGCATCTTCTATGGTGGTCATTTTGACCAGGCTCAGCTCCTCTTGAATACTTGGCCTCAACCCATTAATGTAACAGGCTACCTTCTCCTTGTTGGACTCTACATGGCCTATCCTGATAGTAATCTTATAAAACTCTTATGTATACTCGTTAACAAACTTATTACCTTTCTTCATTCCTTGTAGCTTCTTCAGTAACTCCATCTCATAGTCCACAGGAATGAACTGCTTCTTTAGTTTCTCCACCATTTGATCCCATCTAGTGATCTTTCATTTTCCTCTTCTGTTCCTCTCTAACTAGACCTCCTTCCACCAATTACTGGCATGGCCCTTCAACTTTGTTTTTGCAAACTTGACCCGATCTGGGTCTTCCACATCTTCATACTCGAAATACTCCTCCATGTCATTGATCCAATCAATAAGCTGTTCCGGATTCAAATCTTCAGAATATGTAGAAACTTCGATCCTGGGCCTCTTTCCAATCTTAGAAATGGCCCTCAACAACCTAACTACTGTAGGATCTCCTACAACTTGTTCTTCCTCAAATAGCTCTTCTTCAGCTTCATCCTTGCTTTCTTCTCTTGTTCTCGGCTCAAACCCTCTTTGCAGCTCCTCTTGCAATGCATCTATTTGCCTTTGTAGGGCTCTAAAACCCTCTTCCGTCAAATCATTCCTCCCAATACAGTTTCTTCGTGGAGGCATCTTGATCTCCACAACAAACCCACAACCTTAGGTCCTGGTGCAAACTGCCTCATGGTTGGCGATCTGTCTACACACTCAAGAACCCTTGCTCTGATACCACTTGGTGAAGGGGGTAAATCCTAAAACACACAACAACAAAAATTTGCACACAGAAAATAGAATGTTCCTTTATTGATTTGGACAACTCATTAAATTACAGAAGCTCAAATACAATCAGAGGAATCAGTCCTCCACAGGTTGCAACACATTATAGCTACCTATCACCAGGCTCTGGAATCTTCTGCTTTCTGTAACCCTAAATCAAGTAGGGTTTTTGTTTTCCCACCTATTCTTGACTCTACACTTTCCCCCTTAACTCTACTACTCCGGGGGTTCCCAAAAATGGTTATTAATAGCCCTTTTTGGCAGCCAACAACCAAATTTTGAAATTTGCATCTCCCTCCAAAAATAGGTCAACTTCCAGGAGCCATAACTTTTGATTTGGGTGTCCGATTGACGCGTCATTTGAAGCGTTGGAAATCTCACGGAGTGCTCTACATGCAAAGAACCTACTCTACCGGTTCCAGCCATTTTTGGGCCCGTACGGGACCGTTTAGTGCCTCAAACCTGAATTTGAATAATTTTCAGGTATTTTTCAAGAAACAAAAACTTTAATATCTTTCAGCTCACAAATGATCTTTTTGTGATGCCTTTGGCAAAGGTCTTGTTTTTCATTTACGAAACTTCCTATAAATTTTTGCTTCAATCCGTGCCCAAATGCAAACTTTCCTAAAATGGCAGTTTTCTATTTTTAGCAGTTTTGAAAAACTGAAAGTTCTACATCATTATTCAAGCAGTTATGGAACCAGAAACACTAATTTTGAAAAGAAATGGTTTTGAAACATCTTTTTAGGTGATGCAAGATTTCCCTTACACCACTGGATGCTCCTGCATCAGAAGTTTCTTCAGGTGAAAGATGTTGTAAAGGAATTTGTTGATTTTCAGGTGCTTGTGAATGTTTTTAGATCATGTTGGAGCTTGATGCATGGTCCGCATGTCATCATGTGATTTTGAGGGAGCGTCCATTTAAAAGTTCATGGTGTCAACACAAGGATGGTTGACTTGGTTGTTTACACTATTTGCGGTTGTGCTTTGGTGAAAGTGAAAATGTGATGAAGCGTGTAAGAGTGGATTTAGGTCCATGCTAAAGTGTGATGTGGTCTGCATTCATTCCCTTCCTCCATGGGAATGTTTGGGTCTAGACCTAATTTGAATTTTATGGGTTAAGTTGTGTTGCCAACCTTGGAGAATGTTTTCATGATTGGTGATTGTATAAATAAGTGTCAAGAAGTCATAGATGTGTGTGTGCGGGATATGATGTTTGTGATGCGAATTTGATCAGGGCAGTAAGAGCTTTCATGTGTTAGGCTACTAGATGCAGTGAGCATAAGGTGTCTACTATTTTCAGTGATGTTGCGAAGATATAGTTTGTGTTGTGATGGATATTGAGCTTCATTGGAACTGAACTCCATGCATAGGTTAGATGCAACTATATCAGTTCAAAGCCTGGTAGTAAGTCATTCTTCTCTTCTTTCTTTCTTTCTCAATGGGCAGCGAGTCCACCTACAGTGAGAATTCCCTCTTTTTGGTAGTGAGCCCTCTGGCAGTGGGCCTTTGTAATTTGATATTGCTACATTATATTGTAAGCTAATCCTCACCATGGTTTTTCCCTTTTAGGGTTTTCCACGTAAACAATCTGGGGTTCGCTTGTGTGGTGTTGTTATGATTTAGTTTCAATTATTTACTTTTCATGCTTAATCATCATAACATACTTAAAGGTTAATGTGGATTTGAATGTTTGTAAGGGTTTGAAGTTTTGTTACAACTGATTCACCCCCCCTCTCAGTTGTCTTATGCATTCAACAATTGGTATTAGAGCTAAGTTCCTTTGAAGAAAGCTTAATAGCTTGAGGTAGATTCAGGATGGTGCACAAGAAACAAATTCTCTTGTTTGATGGATCTGACTATGCACTCTGGAAGGTAAGGATGGAAGCCTTTCTAATTGCTCTTGGTTATGAGGTTTGGAAATCAGTCAATTCTAATTACACTGTACCTCAGAATGGTATAAGTACTAAAGATGATATCAAAGCTACTAAAATAGATGGTAAGGCAAAACATGCTCTCTTAAGTGGACTTACTAATTCTGAGTTGGTGAAAGTTGTGAATTTGAAAGCTGCTAATGCAATTTGGAAAAAGTTGGAAAGTGTTTATGAAGGAGATGATAAAGTCAAACAAGCTAAAATGCAAAATTTGAAGCTCACTTTTGAGACCATGTGTGTTATGTGACTTTTTCCCGAAAATGGAAAAGAAGGCTATTTTATGAACAAGACTTTGAAAATATAAGAGGATAAAGTTTATTTACCCTTTACAATTAAAAGGGAGATGGAAAAATAAAGGATATTATGATCCTTTGGTTAAAATAGAGATAAATAAAGAATAATTATGAAAACCCCGTTTAAAAGGGAGGAATTATTAAGTTTATTAACTAATTGTTAATGACAACCTTGTGAAAGGGTGTGATGGTTTAGAAACCACCCCTTAAAAGGCTATATAAGGAATTTGTGTGAGACTTAGAATGGGCATAAAAATATCTCTCAAAAAAAAAAAAAAGCATGGAGAACACACAAGAAAGAGGAAATAATAAAGCACTGTACATTGCGGGAATAGGATTCTAGGTTAGCAGGTTGTGAGCAAGACGGAGAAGGGGGCACATCTTATGTGTGTGTCCAACCCGGGGTACAAAGGTGCACTCAGGACAGTCTTGGCCAGGGCTTGGGTATTGCATGGGTGTTGAGCATTGTTCCAAAGGAACCAGTACTCATGTAGAGCGGCAAAGTACGCTTATTTCTCCCAGATTGCTCACAGACGAAAGAGGCTGAACCAGGGTCCATTCCAACAATCTTTGGATTCTTGCAAATTTCATACAGATAAGTGTTATATTGTTTATTCCTGGCAATTAAAATCTGATATTTTGTCTATTTGCACAGTTTATTCTTTTCTATGATGGAAATTAACGAAATACATAATTTATTGTTAATAAAAGATATTGATGGGTTTTGATGTTAATATGATTATGTGATTATGTTATCTAATTTGTTTTGTTAATGATTACTTAAGAGTTCTTATTAAATTATCACCTACTGTAATTTACATTTGTTATTACATCTCTTTTAACATCATTGAATATATTATTCTATCTTAACTCTAAATATTAACTATAATAAATTCTGCTGCAAGTAGTTAATTAATTATGGGGAAAAGTAGTGTTACATTTGGTATCAAAGCCTAATGATCAGACCTTCATATCTAAAGTGTGCTATATGCTTTCAAATTTCATAAATTGACCAATTTTTAATATACTCCTTGAGTATATCTAACATTGTACATTCACCCTAACCTATAAGACAACAAACCCAATTTTACATGTTCTAAGCACTCCCCTATTACCAATGACTCATTTACTTTATAAAATCACAATCAACATACAACATCCAAATAGGATTGAAATAGGATTGAAATATGACAATATCCTAGACACATTGTACCTCTAACAATATCAAACACACCAATATATGTAGAAGTTCCCTGTATGAATTAAATTATAAGATGTTCCAATATAAGGTTATATGAGCCCTAAACAATTTGGTGCCTATGGGAATGTTCCTTTGAAACTTGTGGTTATGAGATCAAGTGCTAACCCTATAACTAAAATTTTCAAAATTTTGATATATATACTTTTATTGAAATTCAAACAATTAAATAGAAAAAAAAAATCACCTCTAAACATATTTTATTTATATATTTATTATTTTGAATACTTAACTAAATAATATTTGTCATTAATATCTCTCCTCTAAATTCATTCTCCCTACGCTTCATTACCCCCATGGACTTATCTCCTTAGAAAATAAAAATTGTTCTTTATTTCAACCAAACTTTATGATGGATCTGACTAAGCCTTATTTTAAAGAATCATGTCATATTTTTCATTTTTAGTAAAAGTGAAAAAAATGGAAGTCAACGAAAGCAAGTCATTCAGTCGATTTAAACTCTTCTACCAAGTATTACATTTTAAAAAACAAAAGAAATAGTCTTCTACGTATATGATTACCACCCGTTCACCCAAGGTTACTTTAAAGGGGTCACTTCCTCTTCATAAAACATTGTACGTTTTGGTGAAAAAAAAATTAACATCATAAATAAAACAAACAAAGTGCATGCGTTATATGTTGATACTTCATGGGACACTAAGTCCTAAACTAAACTCTTTCGTTAAAGTTATGTCACATTTGATTTAGACCAAATATTTATTACTAGTAAAAGCACCAAAGGTGCTATCAAATGGCCGATAGGCACAATTATTTCTAGGCCTAAGTATATATTTATATTTTTATATGCACAATGTAACTTTCTTTGCATGATTTGGTCATTTTGATACGAATAGTGTAACTATTCTTTGTAATGTATCATCATGATTTGATTAGTCGATCATTTTAATTCTAAAGCATAATTTTAAAAGGATGGAGGAAAATACTTACAATTCAACTCTCTTATTAAAATAATACCTTTTGAAGTATGCCTTAGAAACATGTGTTTGATGAATGTTGTAAATTTTTTTACATGAACTCTACAATGTAGATTTATGATACCATTCTTGCATCTTACAAAATTTGAGATATCCTAATTCTAACCCTAACCATAATTCTAACCTTAATTCTTATCCTAACCTTAACCCTAAGCCTAATTCTAACCCTAAGCCTAACCCTAAACCTAACCCTAATTATTCTATCCCTAGCACTAACCATAATTCTAATCCTAATCCTAACTATAAATTTAACCCTATTTTTAATTTTAACCCTAAACTTAACCCTAACTCTAATGCTAACCTTGATTCTAATCCTAACCCTAACCCTGACAATAATCTTAATAAATTTGTGAATGAAAGTTGGCATTCACTCTATGTAAATGCACGTCTATGTGTATGTGAAAAGTTAATTTTGGCACACTTTGTCTAAATGGATATGTGTGTGTGAAAAGTTGATTTTGGCATTCACTTTATTCGAAGTGCATGTGTGTGTGTGAAAAGTTAATTTTGTCATTCTCTTTGTTTGAAGTGCATGTGTGTGTGTGTTTGAACTAACTTTGACGTTCATTATGTGTCTATGGCTTTGAAAGTTAACTTTGGCATTTACTGTGCATTCCCTCTATTTGTGTGTGTGCAAAGTTAATTGACACTTTGTCTAATGTGGATATGTGTGTGTTTTTGAACCCTAACCCTAACAATAAATCTTAATCCTAATCCTAACTATAAATTTAACCCTAACCCTATTTTTAATTTTAACCCTAAACTTAACCCTAACTCTAATGCTAAGCTTGATTCTAATCCTAACCCTAACCCTGACAATAATCTTAATAAATTTGTGAATGAATGTTGGCATTCACTCTATGTAAATGCATGTCTATGTGTATGTGAAAAGTTAATTTTGGCACACTTTGTCTAAATGGATGTGTGTGTGTGTGAAAAGTTGATTTTGGCATTCACTTTGTTTGAAGTGTATGTGTGTGTGTGTGTGTGAAAAGTTAATTTTGTCATTCACTTTGTTTGAAGTGCATGTGTGTGTGTGTTTGAACTAACTTTGACATTCATTATGCGTCTATGGCTTTGAAAGTTAACTTTGGCATTTACTGTGCATTCCCTCTATGTGTGTGTGTGCAAAGTTAATTTTGACACTTTGTCTAATGTGGATATGTGTGTGTTTTTGAACACTAACCCTAACAAAAATACTTTGATGTTCACTTTATGTGAAGGATATGTACAAAAATACATTAAAACTTCAACGATGTTCATTTTGTGTGTTTGAACTAAATTTGGCTTTCATTATGTGTGTGGTTTTGAAAGTTAACTTTGGCACTCACTGTGTGTGTGAATGAATGTTGGCATTCACTTTGTGCATTGTGTGTGTGTGAAAATTTAAATTTGGCATTCACTTTGTTTGAAGTGGATGTGCATGCGTGTGTGAAAAGAAAATTTTGGCATCTATTTTGTTTGAAGTGCATGTGTTGTGTGTGAAAAGTAAATTTTGGCATTCATTTTGTTTGAAGTGCATGTGTTGTGTGTGAAAAGTAAATTTTGGCATTCACTTTATCTGGTGTGTGTGCGTGTGTGTGTGAAAAGTTAATTTTAGCATTCACTTTGTTTGAAGTATGTGTGTGTGCGTGTTTGTGTGAAAAGTTAATTTTGGCATTCACTTTATTTGAAGTGCATGTGTAAATGTGAGTTTAAACTAACTTTGTTAGGCATTGTGTGTATATGTTTGAAAGTACCGTGACATTCATTTTCTATTGTGTATGAATGTACTTAAACTATCACTTTATGTGGAGTGTGCTTGTGTATGTTCAAATACATTTCAATGATCCATATCTAAATATTAAACAAATTTAATTTAAATTTTATTAAAAAAAAAAAGAAAAATATAAATTCAAAATTTAAAATTTTATAAAATCTAAATTAAAAATTTAATTTAATTTGAAATTAAATTAATTCAAATTAACCTAAAGTTAAGTTATTTTAAAAATAAAATTAACTTAAATTTATACTAATTTTTCAAAAAAAATGAAATATAAGAAAAAAAAAATGTAGTAAAGAAGTTTAATATAAATCTTCTGAGAGCACGCCCTCCCATCTTTGATGGAGCTGGTAGAGGTCTTGAGGCAGAGACTTGGTTATTGGACTTAGGCAGGTGTTTCGCCATGCATCCATATGGCAGCAACACCAAAGCCAGATGTGCTATTTTACATGTCCGAGGGTTCGCTTCGACTTGGTGGTGGCTAGAGGAGCAGAAGCTGCATTTGGACATTAGCACTGTGTCTTGGGAGTTGTTCTTAGAGAGATTCAGAGCCCATTTTTTATCTGACCATTGGAGGCAGCGTCGAGCAAGTGCATTCCACGAGCTGAGGCAAATGGCCATGACAGTTGAGCAGTATGAGCGCAGATTTTATGAGCTCAAGCAGTATGTGGGTATCGGAGATGACGAGTCTATGTTGGTGCAGCATTTTATTAGGGGCCTGAATGCCCGGATCAATGAAGGGGTTCGTGTATTCGAACCTAAGTCTATGGAGGTGGTAGTGGAGAAAGCCCGGTTAGTGGAAGAGAATTTGGCTATGGCACTCGGTGGACATACAGGAGTGCAGATTGGCAGTGCACCTTCTTCAGGTTTTGGTTCACGAGGTGGACATACTCAGGCTTTAGGATCTCATGCACCCTCAAAGGGTGGTTGACAGCAGTACTCTCAGGCCAAACAAAAGAATTTTCAGCCATAGCAAGGTAATAGATTTCAGGCTAAGAAAGACTGGTCTTGGCAGCGCAACAAGCGCAATCGTTTTGATCAGCCAGCTTAAAGTACGCAGTCTGCAGTGAGAAGAGGCAGTTTCCAGTAGTCTAGTGCTTTCCGGGGTGATGGTGGTTTTGGTAGAGACACCGGATGCTTCTCTTGTGGCCAGCAGGGCCATATTGCTAGGCAGTGCCCGCAGAAGGGTGCATCAGGGTTTGGACATCGACCGACGACATCTAAGCCAACGATTGGTGATGCAGGTAGGTCACACCGAATCTTTGCAGCAGTGGATGACCGACAGGTAGAGCATCAGTGCACCGTGGTGGAGACTTCTGGTCGCATGCGAGGTATTGGTTTTTTTGTTCTTTTTTATTCCGATGCATCTGATTCGTTTATAACTCCTCTTGTGGAGCGTTGTGGCTTAGTGGCAACAAAGTAGGATGATAGGTGGCAGGTGGAGTTAGCTTCCAGGGCTAAGTTAGTAGTTGAGTCTCTAGTTTCAGGGTGTGATTTGAGGATTGGCTCTTTATCTACTTCTATAGACCTTCGTATTCTACCGCTTGGTTCATATGATATAGTTTTGGGGATGGATTAGTTAGAGGCCCATCGGGCGGTGATCTATTGTCAGCATAAGCCTGTTAGATGTGTGGATGATTCTAGTGCAGAGGTGGAGGTGGTAGGAGTTCAGAGACCTATTTCCCTACTTATGATTTCCACCATGCATCTTAAGAGATGCATGTGTCAGGGATGTCAGCTTTTTGTAGTGTCTATTACAGATTTCGAGATGGAGGAGAGTCGAGATTTATCTCTTGACGATCACCCACTTTTGAGAGAGTATGCTGATGTTTTTCCATCTAATATTCTAGGGATGCCACCTAAGCGTGACATCGGCTTCAAGATTGATCTAGTTCCCAGTGTAGAGCCTATCTCTCGAGCTCCATACAGGATGACTACTCAGGAGCTCAAGGAGCTTCGACTGCAGTTCGAGGAGCTGTTAGCCAAAGGGTTCATTCGACCCAGTGTTTCTCCTTGGGAAGCATCTGTGATCTTTGTGAAAAAGAAGGATGGATCTCTACGGCTATGTATCGATTATTGACAGCTCAACAAGGTGACAGTGAGGAATAGGTATCCCTTGCCTCGGATCGATGATTTGTTTGATCAAATTAAGGGAGCCAAGGTGTTCTCTAAAATTGACCTTAAGTCAGGATATCATCAGTTGCGGATATTTGAGGCAGATATTCACAAAACGGCATTTCGTACCTGTTATGGACATTATGAGTTCACAGTAGTACCATTTGGGTTGACGAATGCACCTTCAGTTTTCATGAGCCTGATGAATGGTGTCTTCTGCACTTATCTTAAAAGGTTTGTCCTTGTGTTTCTTGATGATATTTTGATCTATTCGAGGACTTTGGGGGAGCATGAGGAGCATTTGTGTCAGGTGTTGCAGTGTCTGAGAGAAAATCAGCTTTATCCTAATTTGTCGAAATGTGAGTTCTTTCAGACTAAGGTGAAGTATTTGGGCCATGTCATCTCTGGAGAGGGTATTGCGGTGGATCCCTCGAAGATCCAAGCCATTATGGATTGGCCTGCACCTACTAATGTTTCTGAGGTCCGCAGGTTCATGGGTTTGGCAGGCTACTATCACCGTTTTGTTATGGGGTTTTCGAGGATTGCTCATCCTATTACTTCTCTTCAGAGGAAAGGGAAGAAGTTTGTGTGGTTAGAGCAGTGTCAGACAGCTTTTCAGACCCTTAAGGAGCAGTTCACCAGTGCACCTATTTTAGCAATTCTTGATCCTACTGGGGACTTTGTTGTTTGTACAGATGCTTCTTTGGAGGGTTTAGGAGCAGTACTGATGCAGGATGGTCGAGTGATTGCCTATGAGTCTCGCAAACTCAAGGATCACGAATTGAACTATCCCACTCATGATCTAGAGTTAGCCGCAATTGTGCATGCTTTGGTGAGATGGAGGCATTTTCTCTTAGGGCATCGGTTTGAGCTACATAGTGATCATTGTAGCTTGTAGTATATTTTCACGCAGCCAAACTTGAATGCGAGGCAGAGGTGTTGGATGGAGTTCTTGTGCGAGTATGACTTTGAGGTCAAGTATATTCAAGGAAAAGAGAATGTCATGGCAGATGCTCTTAGTCATCGGAGGCATGAGATCTCAGCGGTCTCTCTCTCAGTTGATTTGAGAGGTCAGATCCTCGCAACACTTCCTACCGACAGTTGGTGCCAGGAGGTGAGTTTTGAGATTGAGTCTGGTAGACCATTAGAGGGTAGATTCTCTGGTTATTCTCTTGAGTCAGATGGTCTTTTGTGACATTTGGGTCGTATCTATGTTCCTAGTTCTGAGGGTCTTCGTACCCTAGTGTTGTCGGAGGTGCATCGGGCACCTTATTCTACTCATCCGGGTGTTAAGAAGATGCATGCAGACTTGCGCCAGCTGTACTTTTGGAGTGGCATGAAGCGGGATATTGCTGATTTTGTGTCGAGGTGTCTTGAGTGTCAGAGGGTGAAGGCGGAACATCAGCACCCTGCAGGTCTTTTGTAGCCTCATTTGATTTTGGAATGGAAGTGGGACATCATTTCAATTGACTTCATTGTTGGTTTGCCAGTATCCTCTCGTTGATACGATGTTATTATGGTCACTGTGGATAGGTTGACGAAGGTGGCTCACTTCTCTCCTGTCCGTTCTTCTTACAATGCTTCTACGGTAGCTAGAGTGTTCATGGAGGACATCGTCAGACTTCATGGGATTCCTCGTAGGATCATCTCTGATAGGGATCCAGTGTTCACATCTGCTCTTTGGACTTCTTTACAGCATGCCTTGGGGACACAGCTGAACTTTAGTTCAGCCTACCATCCTGAGACTGATGGTCAGACCGAGAGGGTTAATCAGGTTCTCGAGGATATGCTTAGGATGTATGTGATGGATCGGCAGAACCATTGGGAGGACTACCTATACCTGGTGGAGTTTGCCTATAATAATGGATATCACAGTTCTATTGGCATGTCTCCATTTCAGGCCTTCTATGGTCGTCTGTACAGGACCCCGTTGAGTTGGGATCGTCTCAAGGATAGAGTCCTTCTTGGTCCTAATATGCTTAGAGATACGGAGCAGCAAGTCGAGAGGATCAGAGAGCATTTGGTGGTAGCTCAGGACAGACAGAAGAAGTATGCAGATGCTCATAGGATCGACCGACAGGTTTTAGTTGGTGATCAGGTGTTCTTGCATGTGCGACCGTGACAGAGTCCAATCCGTTATGGAAAGGGCTCTAAGCTAGCACCACGCTTTGTTGGACCTTTTGAGGTGTTGGAGAGGATCGGTCTTGTTGATTATCATCTTGCATTGCCGCCCAGCCTTTCACTCATCCATGATGTGTTTCATGTTTCTGTACTTAGACCTTATCATCCAGATATTACTCACATTCTTGATTGGACTGCTCTACAGGTAGAGGACGGGCAGCTAGCTTTGGAGCCCGTAGGCATCCTACAGCACAGGAGACTTGCTCTCAGGGGTAGAGACATGGAGTAGGTCAGGGTCTAGTGGGATCCTAATGACAAGATTTCTACTACCTAGGAGGATGCTTCCAGGATGAGAGAGTTATACCCTTACTTGTTTGCAGGCTTTCAAGAGTAAGCCTGACTCTAGGGGGAGGATGTAATGCCCCCTCATTTTTGGCTTGTGACAGTTGTTAGTTTTTCATTACTCTCTACTTGATCTGAGATAGTTGTTAGCCTTTTTTGTGCATCCAAACATTTCTGAGACATTTGAGCTATTAAAACTATGGTTTATGCTTATTCTGATTATGATAGATTATAGTCAACTGATCTAATTCTGACATGTGGAATGAGATTATGATGGTATTTTTATTATAATGAGATGGACATGTTTAGTGATGATTTGATAATATCATGTTTATGCAAATGATTTTATATAGAAATAGTTATAGATTTGTTTCAGAGTGGGGACGGTGTAGTACTACTCAGATCGAGCACCCTACTACGCCGCGATTCTCTGTCTCGGTGCGTGTTGATATATATATATACAGTTGATCATACATAACCCATTAGCTTTCACGCAGGTTGCAGGTACCGGGCCTTGACTCCACCTGACTTAGCAGGTCAGAGCAGACCCTACACCATGGATAATGTGACAGAGATAACATGAGGTTTATTCTGCTACGGCGATTCCAGTCCTTGTTGTAGTCTTGTGTCGTGATGTGACGTTGCTCCTTGTTTCTTGTTGTCAGTCATCATGTGTTGTGGAACTTTGTTGAGTTGTTTAAGCTTGTCTATGTGTTCCTTGTTATCCTTATGCTAAATCTTATAGTATTTTAGTATAGTCATAAAATTTGAATATTGTTTAATTAGAGTCTAATTCTGACAAAATTAGTTATTGTAATGTTTTAAATGTAGATTAAGTGGAATATGCTATAATTTTGTCAATATCTATGTCATAAGTTAATATGATTAATTAGTATGTTGTATTTATGAAAAATAGTAGTGGATGCTAGTTTGATGACACTGAATAATCATTTATTGTTGGTAAGTTGTCGAGAAACAAAAAATTCTATGTTAAGTAAACTTTCAAATTTCTCTTATGAAGGCGATTGTGTATCAGATTTGCGGGGTTACAGGTATTAATGGTGGTTGTCTATTTTGGTCCTGGGAGGTTTTGGGTTACAGGGTTTTTATGTCAGTGGTTATGTTGGTTCTGGGAGTTTTTTTTTAAAAGAAGGATGTTTCAGAGAAATATTTTGTGGAGGAAGGAAAGAAAACTCTGAAGAAGATTTGATTATGGAGTGTGTTTTGACCGAGTATGTCTTGTGAATATCTGTATTTTCTCTATCTTTGTTTGCTCTAAAGAAACATAGTTCTTGTTGAATTCTTGTTGATGGTTACTCTGGCATAGAAGTGACCTGTTAGTCACCCTTGTCACATTTGTAAACTCCTTGCTCTTGTTGGTTGCTCGTTGGAAGGATTCGTAAAACTTTTAATTCTTCAAGTAATCTTTTCAATGACGACCTATCTCTCTAATGGATTACTGCAATTTTCGCCTATAGATCAATTCTTGAACTTTTCTTTAATGACGACATTTTTTCTTCTCTGACTTGATTGATGTGCTTGTAAATCTTTCCTGCTTCATTCTTCGAATTCCGTTATCATTGTATCTTGCCCCAACCATCAATTCCTTTTTCAACTTTTAGTGTTGGTCTTTGTAGTAGCCACATCATTTTGTAAGGCACATGCAATCTCTATGACAGAGCCTATTTAGTTACAGTCGGATGCCAATGTAACTCATGAAGGAAATCACGATTTGGCAAACACTATACCCTTCGATTAAATCAAAACCAGTTTCTCTCACCTATTCTTTTGATCGAGCCTTGTGAACCGCTTAGACCCTTGTGTCAAACCAATTTCCTTGTCCTCTTATCTCTGTGTAATGTTACTTTTCCTGCATACAAATCAATCATCAGATGACTATCCTTGTTGAGTCGTTCTCCATCTCTTACAATTTGGTTTTCACTGATTTCTTTTCCAAGTTTTATATTTTAATAAATTCTTTGAGTTATCCCTTGCAAATTTTGAGATAATGGCAGAGTTTCCTCCTTGTATGCTAACAATCTATTTTCTTTAGACTTTGGCCATTTCTGGACACATCTTGTTTGGGTCATTCTTTTTGCTTCTCATAAACATTGTACCAGAAAATTTTAACCTTCAGACTGCTCTAGGGAATCTATCGGTCGATTCTTAGCAATTCTGTCGAATGCTAATAACAATTTTGCTGAAAATTGATAACCACTCCTTTCTGCTGCTGCCATACAACTCATCTATTCCATTTTAACCAAGACTTTGCCGTTAGATCGATGCTGGTCAATACAACATGTGCTCTCTGATAGCTCTCCATAGCACCGTTCGACATCTTTTTTCATTCTTTTCTCTGCAAAACGGGGTCTAGAAAATCCTTATCGGAGCTTGCTTGATCTCTTGAGTGATCCCCGAAAATAGTAGTCAGAATTAGAGTTGTCTTTCGAGCCTAGATCCATTCCGCTGAGCAGATTTACCTACGTTTACTGTCGGGAAATTTTGTCGAAACCTCTATATTTCTACTTGCATGTGGGATGGTTCGCTTCACAACCTCCATTCTTCTAAGCGATCCTCTTATCTAACGTATCTTGTGAGGATCGGCATAAGATTCGTAGGACAGATTTGTAGTAGTTTACCTTTAGAAAAATTCTTCTTTTTTCTGCGAGTTCTCAAGACGGCAGTGCAGCAACCTTAGATGGATTCTTGTTCAAACCATTTTATTAGGGCACAAGAGAGACAGTTGGTTAGTCCAAATAGAAACCGAGCCATAGTAATTGGGATATCTATTTTCATTGCTCCGTTTATACTACTGTCAACTTCAGTAGTCGACTAGGATAACAGTCTAGAAGATTCCATTAGTATCTCAAGGACTGAACCTTAACTCGTAGCTTGGATTGCATTTTGTAGAAGCCAAATTCTAATTACTGTTAGAACTAAATAGTAAGTTTAACTACCTTTTTCTTTTATCACATGTCGCCTTGGGAATAATAAATAGGCGAATGTTAGAATCGTAGTGAGACTTGTGAGTTAGCACTCCATTTAGAAGGATCATTTATCATTTAGCAATAGGTATTCCTAAATAGTTCACTTCTAGTCTTGTTTAGTAAATAAATAATTAGATAGAATTTAAGTAGGTTTTAAGCTAACTTAGTAGAGTTTTCTAATGAAAGGATTAGATTGTTAATTTTATTCTCTTAGGAATATAATCATGTTGCTTAGAGTAGTATATTGATATTAGGGAATTTAAACTTGGTTTTAAGATAGTGATGTTGTTTTTTGGTTTAGGATGAGAAATTTTCACTTTCCAATTTTTTTATTAATAGCGAGATCACTAATTAGTCAAGATTGGTAGTTCTGTGGTTCGTATAGATAACTAGTAGGACACGAATTTATCTAGAATGTTAGCTATAAGTTTCTTTTTATATCTAAAATTAGTTCTATCTTAGATATTTGTTTTAAATCAAGCATTATTGAAGTTACTTAATAATTTAACTTTTAGTGGAATATTGATTGCTTTTGGCAAATATAATTTTGTGATCACAATACAATTGGAATTTATACATTTCCTTAATATGGGAGATTGAGGTTTATTGTATGAATGTTAGTGTGTTAAATGGTGTTGTGTGGTATTGTGACCTTAGGCCTTGAATGGTTTTTCTAGAATTTTGAAGGCAGGAGTTGTATAAGGGTTCAATATGTTATTCTTGGGTCTCTTGCCTTTTGATTTCATTGGAATATTCTTGACAGTCTAACCTTGTTTTCCTTAATTGGGGAATGTACTTCTATATAGTGGTAGGGATGTTCATATTGCTGGTCCAGAGGTCTAATCATTAGTTTTCAACTTGGTAATTGTGTCTTACTGTTTATGATGTATTGTTGAGCTTGAGGAGGGCTATGGGAATTGCATTGTGGTGGCCAAGTGAAGGACATAAGTAATGTATTGGAATCGTACTGTAGCCTTATTCTTGCATGTTGTGGTTTGGATGATTAGTCTGCGAATGCTAAGGGAGTGGCTTTCATGGTGGGGCTGGTGCCTAGTGAGAGGTTGCTTGGGTAACCCCATGGAAGTTGTGAGTATGTGGAAACTTAATAACTTAATTAGGAGGGTTGGGGTAGTACAACACTTAACAAGATAAGTAAGATACCTCACCCATGCCTTGAGTGCTCTCGTAGGCTAAGGATGGGTTGAGAAGGCCTAGTTGGCAAGGTCAACCTCCTTGTCTCCATGAGAGGACCTGTCGGCTCCGCATGTGTCACCCTATGGGGCTGGTGCCTAGAGAGAGGCTGTCAGGGTAACCATAGATGGGGGCCAGCTTCTGGTGATAGATAGCCTGGGTAACCCATGCTAGGACCATGTGATGACACTCTCCTTACGCAGTTTAGATGCTTCTTTTGGTTGTTACCTCTAAAGTGAAGTCTTGTCGTCTTGTTTGATCTTAGCCTATTGTTTGATCTATCTTGTGGAGTACTATCGGGTCTGTGCAAGTCTAACTATCTTGTTTGTCTGCATGGAGTCTTGATCTTGTGATTGTGTTCATGGTTGTAACCTTGTCCTAGCAGAACCTCATTGTTATCTCGTAGCTCGATGGGGTGTACCTCAGGGTTCCACATGGTTGGGAGGTAGAGGTATCCATTGGTCTTCTTGGAGAATTAGATCGAGTTCAGTGCAGAAGTGATCCAGTTCTAGATTGCTTACACCTTTAGAGATGTTGCATACTTTTATATGTATTCATTGTAACTGATATGATCGGCCTTGTAATCTTGTACTGTAACTTTGTAAAATTAACTTTCCTTGCAAATGTAACAGTGGTTCTTATCTATAGTAGCATGATGTTTATCTCTTGTGTTGTTTAGACTTTAATGATCTATTGATGCAGTTATGTTTCCCTAGAGGAGTTAGAAGTGCACTTTTCTTTATGTTGTGTATTATGATATCTTTGGTTACTATTATTGCACTTTCTTGTTTTTAAAAAAAAAATTATTTCTATAATTTTGCACTTGTTGGTCTAACACTCTAGGGTTGCATGATGGGGCATCACATTTGGTATTAGAGCCAAGTTTAAACACTGGGTACTCGAGTTACAGTTGAGCCCATTATGTGACCTAGTGCTTAAACTCTGTATAGTAACTTATATCCCTGTTGTGACCCTTTCTGAATGTAATAATTTGCCTTTTGGTCTTGTAGGTAGATGCCTAGAGGTATGGGCTGAGGTCCTGGCAGAGGTAGGGGTCGTGGGAGAGGTGGTGGCGGTACACCTCCTCCCAGTTCTCCTCATGAGAGTGCCCATGAAGGCGGGGCTCAGAACATGGAGGGTCAGGGCCAGCCTAAGGGAGCCCAGTTGAGATAGTTACTTACGAAGGCCCTTGCCCATTTAGGCCCTAGACAGGAGGTTGAGCACCCTAGAGGACGTTAGGAGGTAGACCAGCTGGGTCCTAGAGAGAGAGAGAGAGATCACCCAGGCGTAGGGAGTTGACAGCTGAACAGGAGGCCACACTAGCCAAACATATGAGAGATCTTCTGAGAGCATGCCCTCCCATCTTTGATGGAGCTAGTAGAGGTCATGGGGCAGAGACTTGGTTATTGGACTTAGGCAGGTGTTTCACCATGCATCCATATGGCAGGAACACCAAAGCCAGATGTGCTATTTTGCATCTCCAAGGGTTTGCTTCGACTTGGTGGTGGCTAGAGGAGCAGAAGCTGCATTTCGCCATTAGCACTGTGTCTTGGGAGTTGTTCTTAGAGAGATTCAGAGCCTATTTTTTATCTAACCATTGGAGGTAGCGTCAAACAGATGAGTTCCATGAGCTGAGGCAGATCGCCATGACAGTTGAGCAATATGAGCGCAGATTTTATAAGCTCAAGCAATATGCAGGTATCAGAGATGACGAGTCTATGTTGGTGCAGCATTTTATCAAGGGCCTGAATGCCCGGATCAGCGGCGGGGTTCGTGTATTCGAACCTAAGTCTATGGAGGTGGCAATGGAGAAAGCCTGGTTAGTGGAAGAGAATTTGGCTATGGCGCTCAGTGGACATACAGGAGTGCAGATTGGCAGTGCACCTTCTTCAAGTTTTGGTTCGCAAGGTGGACATACACAGGCTTCAGGATCTCATGCACCCTCACAGGGTGGTCGACAGCAGCACTCTCAGGCCAAACAAAAGAATTTCCAGCCACAACAAGGTAATAGATTTTAGTCTAAGAAAGATCAGTCTTGGTAGCGCAACAAGCGTAATCATTTTGATCAGCTAGCTCAAAGTACGTAGTCCGCAGTGAGCAGAGGCAATTTCTAGCAGTCTAGTCCTTTCTAGGGTGACGGTGGTTTTGGTAGAGGCACCAGGTGCTTCTTTTGTGGCTAGCAGGGCCATATTGCTAGGCAGTGCCCTTAAAAGGGTGCATCAGGGTTTGGACATCGACCGACGGCATCTGAGCCAATGGTTGGTGATGCATGCAGGTCACACCGAGTCTTTGCACCAGTGCATGACTGACAGGCAGAGCATCAGGGCACCATGGTGGAGACTTCTGGTCGCATGCGAGGTATTGGTTTTTCTATTCTTTTTTATTTTGTGCCTCTGGTTCGTTTATATCTCCTTCTCTTGTGGAGCGTTGTGGCTTAGTGGCAACAAAGCAGGATGATAGGTGGCAGGTGGAGTTAGCTTCCGGGGCTAAGTTAGCAGTTGAGTCTCTAGTTTCAGGGTGTGATTTGAGGATTGGCTCTTTATCTACTTCTGTAGACCTTCATATTCTTCCCCTTGGTTCATATGATATAGTTTTGGGGATGGATTGGTTAGAGGCCCATCGGGTGGTGATCGATTGTCGGCATAAGTCTGTTAGATGTGTGGATGATTCCGGTGCAGAGGTGGAGGTGGTAGGAGTTCAGAGACCTATTTCCCTACGTATGATTTTCGCCATGCAGCTTAAGAGATGCATGCATCAGGGATGTCAGCTTTTTACAGTGTCTGTTACTGATTTGGAGATGGAGGAGAGTCGAGAGGCATCTCTTGACGATCAACCACTTTTGAGAGAGTATGCTGATGTTTTTCCATCTGATATTTCAGGGATACCACCTAAGTGTGACATCGACTTCAGGATTGATCTAGTTCCCGGTGTAGAGCCTGTCTCTCGAGCTCCATACAGGATGACTACTCAGGAGCTCAAGGAGCTTTGACTGCAGTGGGAGGAGCTATTAGCCAAAGGGTTCATTTGACCTAGTGTTTCTCCTTAGGGAGCACCTGTGATCTTTGTGAAAAAGAAGGATGGATCTCTACGGCTATGTATCAATTATCGACAGCTCAACAAGGTGACAGTGAGGAATAGGTATCCCTTGCCTCGGATCGATGATTTGTTTGATCAGATTAAGGGAGCCAAGGTGTTCTCTAAAATTGACCTTAAGTTTGGATATCATTAGTTGCAGATATTTGAGGCAGATATTCACAAAACAGCATTTCGTACCCGTTATGGACATTATGAGTTCACAGTAGTACCATTTGGGTTGACGAATGCACCTTCAATTTTCATGAGCCTGATGAATGGTGTATTCTACACTTATCTCGACAGGTTTGTCCTTGTGTTTCTTGATGATATTTTGATCTATTTGAGGACTTTGGAGGAGCATGAGGAGCATTTGTGTCAGGTGTTGCAGTGTCTGAGAGAAAATCAGCTTTATGCTAATTTGTCGAAATGTGAGTTCTTTCAGACTGAGGTGAAGTATTTGGGTCATGTCATCTCTGGAGAGGGTATTGCGGTGGATCCCTCGAAGATCCAAGCCATTATGGATTGGCCTACACCTACTAATGTTTCTGAGGTCCGCAGTTTCATGTGTTTGGCAAGCTACTATCGTCGTTTTGTTATGGGTTTTTCGAGGATTGCTCATCCTATTACTTCTCTTCAGAGGAAAGGGAAGAAGTTTGTGTGGTCAGAGCAGTGTCAGGCAGCTTTTTAGACCCTTAAAGAGTAGTTGACCAGTGCACCTATTTTAGCAGTTCCTGATCCTACCGGGGACTTTGTTGTTTGTACAGATGCTTCTTTGGAGGGTTTAGGAGTAGTACTGATGCAGGATGGTCGAGTGATTGCCTATGAGTCTCGCAAACTCAAGGATCATGAATTGAACTATCCCACTCATGATCTGGAGTTAGCCGCAATTGTGCATGCCTTGGTGAGATGGAGGCATTTTCTCTTAGGGCATCGGTTTGAGCTGCACAGTGATCATCGTAGCTTGCAGTATATTTTCACGCAGCCAAACTTGAATGCAAGGCAGAGGCGTTGGATGGAGTTCTTGTGCAAGTATGACTCTGAGGTCAAGTATATTTAGGGCAAAGAGAATGTGGTGGCAGATGCTCTTAGTCGTCAGAGGCATGAGATCTCAGTAGTCTCTCTCTCAGTTGATTTGAGAGGTCAAATCCTCGCAGCACTTCCTACCGACAGTTGGTGCCAGGAGGTGAGTTTTGAGATTGAGTCTGGTAGACCATTAGAGGGTAGATTCTCCGGTTATTCTCTTGAGTCAGATGGTGTTTTGCGACATTTGGGTCATATCTATGTTCCTAGTTATGAGGGTCTTCGTACCCTAGTGTTGTCGGAGGTGCATTGAGCACCTTATTCTACTCATCTGGGTGTTAAGAAGATGCATGCAAACCTGCGCCAGCTGTACTTTTGGAGTGGCATGAAGCGAGATATTGCTGATTTTGTGTCGAGGTGTCTTGAGTGTCAGAGGGTGAAGGTGGAACATCAGCACCCTGCAGGTCTTTTGCAGCCTCATTTGATTCTAGAATGGAAGTGGGACATCATTTCGATTGACTTCATTGTTGGTTTGCCGGTATCCTCTCGTCGACACGATGCTATTATGGTCACTGTGGATATGTTGACGAAGGTGGCTCACTTCTCTCCTATCCGTTCTTCTTACAATGCTTCTATGGTGGCCAGAGTGTTCATGGAGGACATCGTCAGAATTCATGGGATTCCTACCTGATAGCTGGCCTCCATGAGGCAGTTAGTTTGTTATAGGTCTTGTTAATGTTTTCAAGAAGGTCTTATAAGACCAATGCATGTAATAAGGTCATGTTGACCAGACTTTACTATTTTTAGCTAGTTTGTTATGACAGCTGTTATGCTGTATGTTCGGTTGGATCCTCCCAGCCGCTTGGAAGCTCCCAGCCGCTGGGAATCGAGTGGTATTACTCGCAGGAGATCCTATTTATGCATTAGGATCGGTTGGTTTTAGACGTAGTATTGCATTGAGCAGAGGAGTTAGATTGCAGAGAGAGACTGAGTATTGTAATAGCATCTTTTGAAATCAATAAAGAGATCATGTTAGTGTTCATCCTCTGTTGAATTCTATTGTTTAATCGATTTGCTGTTTTGGTGGTTTCATGGATTCGCTGATCCATTCCACCGGTTGATTCATCGAATCG
The DNA here is from genome assembly GCA_027924645.1 of Cunninghamia lanceolata. Taxonomy (NCBI): domain Eukaryota; kingdom Viridiplantae; phylum Streptophyta; class Pinopsida; order Cupressales; family Cupressaceae; genus Cunninghamia; species Cunninghamia lanceolata. The sequence continues at coordinate 6,689,083 of BSBN01001344.1, read as the reverse complement.
GTGGAATGGTTATGTACAGTAGGTTAGGATTTAGTTTGTTTGTTCATGTGCATGTTTGCAGGATCGAAATCAAGAGGTGTTGAGAACCCTAGCATGGGTATGTGCTAGGTCGTGCTGGTTGTTAGAGTCTGGAAGATCACCCTGGAAGTGGATCGGGTCATCCCAGGAGGTTCGGCGGATCGAAATTCGCTAAGGTTGGAAAATCCATCGCAACGGCATCATCAGGATATTTCTGTGTATATCCTGCAGTTACTTCGGGCGTCATCCGAGTAGATGGAGAAGAGCATGATGCAATCGATTGCATAAGGTGAATGTGCGTCGGGGTGATCATCATCAGGTGTTGCCGAGGAGGAGCGTATCGACATAAGGTAGAAGATCAGGTTGATAAAACCATCGCGGGCCGATAATGTTAAGTTTGGCCGACAGTAGGATATTGGAGGAACTGCATGTGACGTCATCGTCATCAGGATAATCGTCATCAGGATATCGGGGCAGCAGGATATTGAAGGAGCTGCATGTGACGTCATCGTCATCAGGATATCGGGGTGACGTAAGCATCGAAGGAAAGGTGCGAGAAGTTGAGTATCATCATCAGGATATATGGGAGGAACCGGATATTTTATATCCTGCTGATGAACATGATGTTGAACATCATGATGCTGAAGATAGAGGTTGGCGGTGAGATGAACAGTGAACATCAGGAGGATGTTTGCGCTTGCCGAATATGATGATGCTGCCGATAGCCGAATATGATGATGCTGCTGACAGGCGAAAGGATGAAGGTTTGTCTGCAGGAGGATATCGGTCGGCAGAGAAAATATGATGATGCTGACAGTGTCAACAAAAATATGATGATGATGAAGGGTTGCGGACATCCATGCTGTATGTTAAGGTTTTAGTGTGGATGCCTCTGCATCATAGTGGTATCAGAGCTCAGCAAAAGGTCTGGGCTGTTGTGTGTCGATTCTGTCACCGAAAGGGCAGAGGTAGCGTTGATTCTGTTACTGAAAGGACAGAGGTAGAGAAGTGAGAGGTTGACAAAATGCCTCCGAAAGGTAGTAGTACTGCAAGGGAATTACAGGAGATGAAGGAAAAACATGCCAGAGAGATGAGGAAGATGAAGGAGCTTGCTGAAGCACTTCAAGCCAGGCTTGTAGCCCTGGAAAAGAACAAAAAGAGGGAAGTGGAAGACAGTGAGTCAGAAGAAGATGAAGATGCTGTTGAAGAGTATGAAGAGGTAGCTGAAGATCTGGATGCTGAAGACCAGAAATTTGCAAAACTGTTAAAGGCAGTGCAGAGTGATAAACCTAAGGTAAAGGTTGATGTTTCCAAGTATAATGGAAGTTTGAATGAAGATGAGTTACTGGATTGGATTGCTGCACTTGATAATCACTTTGAATGTGAAGATGTTGCTGAGGATCAAAAGGTAAAGATTGCAAAGACCAAGTTAGGAGGTCATGCTTTGGTATGGTGGGATTATGTACAATCCGAGAGAAGGAAACAAGGGAAGTCAAAGATCACTTCATGGGATAAGATGGTAGCAAGGATAAAAGGTAAATTCTTGCCTAGGGATTATGAAATTCAGATGTTTAAGAAGCTGCAATTTTTAAGGCAGAAGGAAATGGATGTGAAGGCATATACTGAGGAGTTTTATAAGTTGAGTATGAGATCTGGTCATCATGAGAATGAGGTAGAAAAGGTGGCTAGGTACTTGGCTGGTTTGAGATTGAACATACAGGATGAGTTAGTTTTAGCTAACCCTAAGAGTGTGGAGGATTGTTACCAAATGGCAATCAGGATTGAAGAAAAGATGAATAGGAGACAAGATAAGTCCATGAGAGGAAGAGGCAGCAATATGAGGGGAAGAGGATTAGCCCCTACAACAAGGCAAACCAATGAGGGTCAAGAAGACACTGGTAAAGGACAGGGACAGTCTGATTTCAGAGGTGGATGGAAAGGTAATAGAGGCAGATTTGGAGGTGGTAGAGGTTCTACTACATTTTCAGGAAAGTGTTACACCTGTGGTGAGTTTGGTCATCCATTTTTCAAATGTCCAGAAAGCAAAGGTTCATCACCCAGAAATGATAGAATGAATGACAAGAGAGTACAACTTGTGCAAGAAGAGAAAGTAGAGCAAAGTGTGCAAAGTTTAAACACTTATGAAGATAGAGTTCCTGACGGTTATGGATATCCTGAGGAGGGAGAAGCATTGATGCTAAGGAGAATTAGTTTGCAGGCATCAAAGGATATGATGCAAAGAAGAGCTCTTTTCAAGACCACATGCAAGAGCAAAGGTAAAGTATGTAAGGTTGTCATTGATACTGGTTCAACAGACAACATGGTATCTCAGGAAATGGTGGATAAACTAAATTTGGAAAGGATTCCACATCAAAACCCTTACAAGGCATCTTGGGTGAGTGATAGTCAATCACTTTTTGTCTATGAACAGGCATATGTGGATTTTCAGATTGGAGCATATCATGATAGAGTTTTGTGTGACATTTTGCCCATGGAATGTTGTCACCTACTGTTGGGTAGACCATGGCAATTTGATAGGAGGGTACTATATGATGGGTATGCTAATACCTACACCATCAAGAAAGATGGGAAAACTATTATGTTGATGCCATTGCAGGCAAATGCTGCAGCACAGAAGGCAGCCCAAATCATTTTAGTGGGAAAGAAGGAATTTGTGCAGAAGCCTATAGGAGCAGGCATAAAGGCAGTTGAGGACACTGCAGGGAAAGGAGTTGTTAAAGACAACAAGTTGAAGACAGTTTCAGTTGTGACTGACAGAGGTCAGCAGCAGGTTCAGAAATAGGTTTGCAAACAGCAACCAGTTGAGAGGAATGACAAGGATGTTGTCATAGTTGGGACTATTGTTTGTCCTATAAAGGTTGAAAGAAAGACAGAGTTGAACATTACAGAAGTTCAAGAGGCAGTTCAGACAGAGGTTCTGGTCAGACAACCTGACAAACACAAGGTATGTGAGAGAAGGGCCTACATTGACAGGCATGAGGATTTACTTGCAAGGAAGCAAGTTACAGTTCAGAAGTCTTGGAGCAGCCGAGAGCCAGTAGAGGATAAAGCTGGAACAGGTCAAGACACTACAAAGGCAAAGTGTAAAGGTGGAGGACTTCCACAACCTAACTCATGGGACATGAGTTATTTTCTGTTGGGGAGTATGGTGCAGGAGCACCTACCTGACAGCTGGCCTCCATGAGGCAGTTAGTTTGTTATAGGTCTTGTTAATGTTTTCAAGAAGGTCTTATAAGACCAATGCATGTAATAAGGTCATGTTGACCAGACTTTACTATTTTTAGCTAGTTTGTTATGACAGCTGTTATGCTGTATGTTCGGTTGGATCCTCCCAGCCGCTTGGAAGCTCCCAGCCACTGGGAATCGAGTGGTAGTACTCGCAGGAGATCTTATTTATGCATTAGGATCGGTTGGTTTTAGACGTAGTATTGCATTGAGCAGAGGAGTTAGATTGCAGAGAGAGACTGAGTATTGTAATAGCATCTTTTGAAATCAATAAAGAGATCCTGTTAGTGTTCATCCTCTGTTGAATTCCATTGTTTAATCGATTTGTTGTTTTGGTGGTTTCATGGATTCGCTGATCCATTCCACCGGTTGATTCGTCGAATCGGTGGAATGGTTATGTACAGTAGGTTAGGATTTAGTTTGTTTGTTCATGTGCATGTTTGCAGGAAATCAAGAGGTGTTGAGAACCCTAGCATGGGTATGTGCTAGGTCGTGCTGGTTGTTAGAGTCTGGAAGATCACCCTGGAAGTGGATCGGGTCATCCCAGGAGGTTCGGCGGATCAAAATTTGCTAAGGTTGGAAAATCCATCGCAACGGCATCATCAGGATATTTCTGTGTATATCCTGCAGTTACTTCGGGCGTCATCCGAGTAGATGGAGAAGAGCATGATGCAATCGATTGCATAAGGTGAATGTGCGTCGGGGTGATCATCATCAGGTGTTGCCGAGGAGGAGCGTATCGGCATAAGGTAGAAGATCGGGTTGATAAAACCATCACGGGCCGATAATGTTAAGTTTGGTCGACAGCAGGATATTGGAGGAACTGCATGTGACGTCATCGTCATCAGGATAATCGTCATCAGGATATCGGGGCAGCAGGATATTGAAGGAGCTGCATGTGACGTCATCGTCATCAGGATATCGGGGTGACGTAAGCATCGAAGGAAAGGTGCGGGAAGTTGAGTATCATCATCAGGATATATGGGAGGAACCGGATATTTTATATCCTGCTGATGAACATGATGTTGAACATCATGATGCTGAAGATAGAGGTTGGCGGTGAGATGAACAGTGAACATCAGGAGGATGTTTGCGCTTGCCGAATATGATGATGCTGCCGATAGCCGGATATGATGATGCTGCTGACAGGCGAAAGGATGAAGGTTTGTCTGCAGGAGGATATCGGTCGGCAGAGAAAATATGATGATGCTGACAGTGTCAACAAAAATATGATGATGATGATGAAGGGTTGCGGACATCCATGCTGTATGTTAAGGTTTTAGTGTGGATGCCTCTGCATCACTCATCTGGGTGTTAAGAAGATGCATGCAAACCTGCGCCAGCTGTACTTTTGGAGTGGCATGAAGCGAGATATTGCTGATTTTGTGTCGAGGTGTCTTGAGTGTCAGAGGGTGAAGGTGGAACATCAGCACCCTGCAGGTCTTTTGCAGCCTCATTTGATTCTAGAATGGAAGTGGGACATCATTTCGATTGACTTCATTGTTGGTTTGCTGGTATCCTCTCGTCGACACGATGCTATTATGGTCACTGTGGATATGTTGACGAAGGTGGCTCACTTCTCTCCTATCCGTTCTTCTTACAATGCTTCTATGGTGGCCAAAGTGTTCATGGAGGACATCGTCAGAATTCATGGGATTCCTCGTAGGATCATCTCTGATAGGGATCCAATGTTCACATCCGCTCTTTGGACTTCTTTGCAGCATGCCTTGGGGACACAACTAAACTTTAGTTCAGCCTACCATCCAAAGACTGATAGTCAGACCGAGAGGGTTAATCAGGTTCTCGAGGATGTGCTTAGGATGTATGTGATGGATTGGCAAAACCGTTGGGAGGACTACTAATACCTGGTGGAGTTTGCCTATAATAATGGATATCACAGTTCTATTGGCATGTCTCCATTTCATGCCTTGTATGGTCATCCGTGTAGGACCCCATTGAGTTGGGATCGTCTCAAGGATAGAGTCCTTGGTCCTGATATGCTTAGAGATACGGAGCAGTAGGTCGAGAGGATCAGAGAGCATTTGGTGGCAGCTCAGGACAGACAGAAGAAGTATGCAGATGCTGATAGGATCGATCGACAGTTTTCAGTTGGTGATCGGGTGTTCTTGCGTGTGCGACCGCAAAAGAGTCCAATCCATTATGGAAAGAGCTCTAAGCTAGCACCATGCTTTGTTGGACCTTTTGAGGTGTTGGAGACGATCGGTCCTGTTGCTTATCCTCTTGCTTTGCCACCCAGCCTTTCATGCATCCATGATGTGTTTCATGTTTCTGTACTTAGACCTTATCATCCAGATATTACTCATATTCTTGATTGGACTACTCTACAGGTAGAGGATGGGCAGCTGACTTTGGAGCCCGTAGGCATCCTACAACATAGGAGACTTGTTCTCAGGGGCAGAGAAATGGAGCAGGTCAGGGTCCAGTGGGATCCTAATGACGAGATTTCTGCTACCTGGGAGGATGCTTCCAGGATGAGAGAGTTATACCCTTATTTGTTTGCCGGCTTTCAAGAGTAAGCCTGCCTCTAGGGGGGAGGATGTAATGCCCCCTCATTTTTGGCTTGTGATAGTTGTTAGTTTTGCATTACTCTCTGCTTGATCTGAGACAATTGTTAGCCTTTTCTATACATCCAAACATTTCTAAGACATTTGAGCTATTGAGACTATGGTTTATGCTTATTCTGATTATGATAGATTATATTCGACTGATCTAATTCTGACATGTGGAATGAGATTATGATGGTATTGTTGTTATGATGAGATGGACATGTTTAGTGATGATCTGATAATATCATGTTTATGCAACTGATTTTATATAGAAATAATTATAGATTTGTTTCAAAGCGGGGACGGTGTAGTACTACCTGGATCGAGCACCCTACTACGTTGTGATTCTCTGTCTCGGTGTGTGTCGATATATATACATATACAGTTGATCATATATAACCCATTGGCTTTCACGCAGGTTGTAGGTATCGAGCCTCGACTCCACCTGACTTAGCAGGTCTGAGCGGGCCCTACACCATGGATAATGTGACAAAGATAACATGACGTTTATTCTGCTAGGGCAATTCCAGTCCTTGTAGTCTTGTGTCGTGATGTGACGTTGCTCCTTGTTTCTTGTTGTTGGTCATCATGTGTTGTGGAACTTTGTTGAGTTGTTTAAGCTTGTCTATGTGTTCCTTGTTATCCTTATGCTAAATCTTATAGTATTTTTGTATAGTCGTAAAATTTGAATATTGTTTAAGTAGAGTCTAATTTTGACAAAATTAGTTATTGTAATGTTTTAAATGTAGATTAAGTGGAATATGCTATAATTTTATCAGTATCTATGTCATAAGTTAATATGATTAATTAGTATGTTGTATTTCTAAAAAATAGTATTGGATGCTAGTTTGATGATTCTGAATAATCATTTATTGTTGGTGAGTTGTCAAGAAACGAAAAATTCTATGTTAAGTAAAATTTCAATTTTCTCTTATGAAGGTGATTGGGCATCAGATTTGGGGGGTTACGGGTATTAATAGTGGTTGTCTATTTTGGTCCTGGGAGGTTTTGGGTGAGAGGGTTTTTATGTTGGTGGTTATGTTGGTTCTGGGAGTTTTTTTTTAAAAGAGGATGTTTCAGAGAAATATTCCGCGAAGGAAGGAAAGAAAACTCTAAAGAAGATTCGATTCTAGAGCATGTTTTGACCGAGTATGTCTTGTGAATTTCTGTATTTTCTCTGTCTTTGTTTGCTCTGAAGAAACATAGTTCTTGTTGAATTCTTGTTGATGGTTACTCTGGCATAGAAGCGACCTGTTAGTCACCCTTGTCACGTTTGTAAACTCCTTGCTCTTGTTGGTTGCTCGTTGGAAGGATTCGTAAAACTTTTAATTCTTCAAGTAATCTTTTCAAACAAAACCTATCTCTCTGATGGATTACTGCAATTTTTGCCTATAGATTTGGGGGGTTACGGGTATTAATAGTGGTTGTCTATTTTGGTCCTGGGAGGTTTTGGGTGAGAGGGTTTTTATGTCGGTGGTTATGTTGGTTCTGGGAGTTTTTTTTTGAAAAGAGGATGTTTCAGAGAAATATTCCGCGAAGGAAGGAAAGAAAACTCTAAAGAAGATTCAATTCTGGAGCGTGTTTTGACCGGGTATGTCTTGTGAATATTTATATTTTCTCTGTCTTTGTTTGCTCTAAAGAAACATAGTTCTTGTTGAATTCTTGTTGATGGTTACTCTGGCATAGAAGTGACCTGTTAGTCACCCTTGTCACATTTGTAAACTCCTTGCTCTTGTTGGTTGCTCGTTGGAAGGATTCGTAAAACTTTTAATTCTTCAAGTAATCTTTTCAACGACGACCTATCTCTCTAATGGATTACTACAATTTTCACCTATAGATCAATTCTTGAACTTTTCTTTAATAACGACATTTTTTCTTCTCTGACTTGATTGATGTGCTTGTAAACCTTTCCTGCTTCATTCTTCAAATTCTATTATCATTGTATCTTGCCCCAACCATCAATTCCTTTTTCAACTTTTAGTGTTGGTCTCTGTAGCAGCCACATCATTTTGTAAGGCACATGCAATCTCTATGACAGAGCCTATTTAGTTACAGTCGGATGCCAATGTAACTCATGAAGGAAATCATGATTCGGCAAACACTATACCCTTTGATTAAATCAAAACTAGTTTCTCTCACCTATTCTTTTGATCGAGCCTTGTGAACTGCTTAGACCCTTGTGTCAAACCAATTTCCTTGTCCTCTTATCTCTATGTAATGTTACTTTTCCTGCATACAAATCAATCATCAGATGACTATCCTTGTTGAGTCATTCTCCATCTTTTATAATTTGGTTTTTACTGATTTCTTTTCCAAGTTTTATATTTTAATAAATTCTTTGAGTTATCCCTTGCAAATTTTGAGATAATGGAAGAGTTTCCTCCTTGTATGCTAACAATCTATTTTCTTTAGACTTTGGCCATTTCTGGACACATCTTGTTTGGGTCGTTCTTTTTGCTTCTCATAAACATTGTACCAGAAAATTTTAACCTTCAGACTGCTCTAGGGAATCTATCAGTCGATTCTTAGCAATTCTTTCGAATGCTAATAACAATTTTGTTGAAAACTAATAACAACTCCTTTCTGCTGCCGCCATGCAACTCATATGTTCCATTGTAACCAAGACTTTGCCGTTAGATCAATGCTAGTCGATACAACATGTGCTCTCTGATAGCTCTCCATAGCACCGTTTGACATCTTTTTTCATTCTTTTCTCTGCAAAATGAGGTCTAGAAAATCCTTACCGGAGCTTTCTTGATCTCTTGAGCGATCCCCGAAAACAGTAGTCAGCATTAGAGTTGTCTTTCAAGCCTAGATCCATTCCGCTGAGCAGATTTACCTACATTTACTATCAGGAAATTTCGTTGAAACCTCTGTATTTCTGCTTGCGTGTGGGATGGTTCACTTCACAACCTCCATTCTTCTAAGCCATCCTCTTATCTAACGTATCTTGTGAGGATCGGCATAAAATTCGTAGGATAGATTTGTAGTAGTTTATCTTTAGAAAAATTCTTCTTTTTTCTGCGAGTTCTCAAGACAGCATTGCAGCAATCTTAGATGGATTCTTGTTCAAATTGTTTTATTAGGGCACAAGAGAGACAGTTGGTTAGTCCAAATAGAAACCGAGCCATAGTAATTGGGATATCTATTTTCATTTCTCCGTTTAGTACTACTGTCGACTTCAGTAATTGACTAGGATAACAATCTAGAAGATTCCATTAGTATCTCAGTGACTGAACCTTAACTGATGTAGAGGTGTCAGGTCTCTATAGGCAATTTAGCAAGATCAAAATATTTATATCAATTGTGGGCTTCAACCAATAACACTCACTAGTCTTCTCCTTGCCCTAAACTCAACCAAAGGGCTCAAACTAGGTTCCAACTTCTAATATGCAATCTTACACCTTCTAGGGTCTTAACATGCCCTAATCAACAAGATTCAAAAGGTCTCACACACCATTTTGACTGGTTCATTGACAACTCCTCTTAACTAGGCCTAATCCTAGTAGCCCTGTTCAGCAGGTAATCTGCACTTGTCTCCAATCTTTCCCAAAGCACTTCTAAAACAAATGACTGATCTAAATACCCTTTATAGAGTTCTATAACGTATCCAAGACTCAGGTACTATTGTTTTGGACCAAACTGACTGTTCTAACACCCTGCAACCTTCCTACAAGGCCTAATTCACCCACTTTTCAAAGGAACCTTATGACAAACTTGACCTCCACACTCCAAACCCTCAAATAGTCTTAGGAAAGGTTCCAAAACAGAGGATTTTCAAGGTTTCAATAGGTGGTTTGCTCATTCAATGTTTTAAACACAAAACCCTTACTTCTAAGACCCAAAACCAAGGGTTTATCAAATCTCCCACTTCCAATCACTTCCAGATCTCATTCAAAGGTCCAACACCATCCCCTTGACCATATTAGACAATATCAATCATAAAAACATTACCTTGTTAAGGTAGATCTTCTGCTGCTACACCTGTGCCATCATTCCCATGCTCTTTTCACATGCAAACTTACATTCTAATGGTGATCGCCAACCAAATCTGTACTTCTCCTACACTATTCGGGTTAGAATCATATTATACAAGTTATCTAGGACCTATTCCATGAGAACCAGGGTCTTACATTCATGGAAAGGTCCTATGATGCATTTTGACCTCTCAAAACACACAAGGATAGTTTATTGTTCTTGTATCAGTCAGATGAGTAGAAATAAACTACTTTCAGAACCTTCTCAGAGCATAAAATAGGATCTACTACTGTTCAATGGAGACTTAAGTCATTTACCAAACATCCAACAATCAAAAGATCAACAGAATTGAGAAGGAGATGCAAGAAAAAGATAAGTTTCACTATTATTTGCAGTCAGTCGTACAACCCAAGCCTCCAAATGACTTCACCATACCATCAAATGCCTTAGACAGGCTTAAATAACCTCTGCCCCAACTTCCACAACTGATTCTCATCGGTTGGAGTTGGTTAAACACCCAAAACTACTCAAAACTGACTTTCCCGCCCAAATGCACATTTCAAAAATTTGAATTTTAAAACTTTGTTTTAAGTGACTTCTACTCTACCAAATCATCATGTTTGATCTTCTTAGGATCATTATACTTTATTCCTAACCTTAGACACCCATATTTGACTCTAGAGGCACTATTGGCCCAACTTACATCATTTTTGGTCCTAGGGTCCTTGCCAGGACCCTCAGAACATTTGACCATTACATCATCTTGACCATTACAACAAGCCACAACTGGTTTTAAGATGTTCCAATTGACTTGACTTGCTCCATAGGCTCTGTTAGTAATAATTTATGTTTGGGGTTTTGAGTCAGGTCTCTTCCCTAAAAATCCAAAAAAGTTCTAATGTTTTGGTCCCTGCAATTATCAAAAATGCATCTCACCTTGTATGCTCAGGGTCAAAATATACAATGGCGGGTCAGAAATCTCCATCGGCCCCTGAAAATTGATAAAAAATGGGTCAAATGTATAAAAAATGCATATCGGGTCACAGTTTTCAGTGTCTGTGATTGTTTCTAACAGTGGCTGAGAGGGTCTAATTGTGCCAGTGCCGCGGGACCACCAAGTGTTGTGCCCCAGTTTAAATCTGCGCCTTTGTTTTTGCTTCCCGCAGAGCGTACCACGTGTCAACGGTGGAAGCAGCCCCTTAAAGTTTCAACTAGGCACGGAAGGGGCCACATGTCAGCTTCTGTGTGAGTCTCAATGCAATTTCTAAAAGTTTCTTTTATGTTTCAAGAGTGCCGCGGAAGGCACCACGTGGAGGCACCCGAGAGACACAAAGAAAGCAACTCAAAAGCCCCGCGAATGGTGCCAAGTGGCAGCTTCCACCAAAGTTTCTAAAAGTTTCTAAGCTGTCGCGGACAGTGCCACGTGTCCCTTGTGGTTGCTGCGGAAGCTGACAAGTGTCAACTTCCACGTAAGTTTCTATTTTGTTTCCTACGATGCATTAATTGGTGGTGGGCCACTACTATGGGGGTCGAGTTACGCGAAATGCGCCACGTGTTCAATGCGGCGCTAAAGCTACATTTGTTTTTGACCCTTCCCCGGCCACAGTAATGAGTTTCTAAGTGACGTGGAAACTGACAAATGTCAGCTTCCGCAGGAGTTTCAGGCGGGTTTCTTTGTTTCTTTGGTGGCTGCGGAACCTACCAGGTGTCAATCTCCGCGAGGGTTTCAAAGTGTTTCTTTGTGTTTCAGGGGAGACTGCGGAGGCCACCACATGTCCCGATGGCCGATGCTGCGGAAGCCGCCACATGTCCTCTTTTTGAAAAGCAAATGAAGATGCGGAAAAGCCAGCGATAGAAACTTCAAGTGCCTACGTGGCACGATCTAGTTGGCTGGCAACTTTTTAGCATTTTTTGGGGCCGTGGATCTCTGCGATGGGTTTTAGATCGACGGCCATATTTTGAATGTGTAGCGACAGGTTTTTCCCGAGTATCTGCGACTGTTTTTGGGTGGGAAAACTCTTGAGGTTTGTTGCGGCTGCTTTCCAGAGGCTACAGGTAGATGAAGCTTTAATGGCGATCTTGCAGGGGCGCGATGGGTCGAGTTGACAGGTTCAACCACCAATTTTATGAGGAATGTCCCTGGGCGGCGGTGTGGGGCTTGAGATCACTTCTTGTCCCTCCTCCTTGTCCCTCTGTAGCATTGTCTATTTTGAGCGCCTTTTCCTCATGTGTGTATCTAGCAAAATTTTTGAGTCAACCATGTAATTAATTCTGAGTACACAGTTTTGCTATAAAAGGCAAACTGTGTCACTTATTTTAGGTTGTTGAAGACTTGGGCATTTTTTGTGTAAATAACGAAGAACAGGGCATGAACTTGGTTGTTCCATCCCATTTTGGAGTTTATGAGTTGCAACATGAGTGTATTTTGCACATATTTTCAGTTTCAGTGTTAATGTTATATGAAAAATGCTTATTGCATGTGTCTATCTGCTTGTCTCCATTTGCTGCATGTTATTCTCCTTCTTTTGAATCTGGTTGCTAAGGATTTCATAGATTCTAGGGTATAGATATCTATACTGCATGCTAGATCTGTAACTTCCATTCAAGGAGTGGATTAAACTGTTTTAGGTCAATGTATGGAGAAGGTTGTATGTCTGTAGGGATATCTGTAAGTAGAGGCAGCTAGATACCCATTCTTGGGTGATGTTTGTAAGGCAAGCATCAAGTCCAACCCCCTGAAACTTGAGTGAAAGTTGCAAACCATCTGCTGTATACGTCTAGTTGACTCCTTGCCCAATGGATAGGCACCAGTCTGCTCCTGGGTCAGTAGTTATGAGCTAAAACCCCTTGTCTTGCATCCAAGACATTATGTCCACCCATTTCATCACTTCCACCTGTTAGTTGTAGGAGTAGGATTAGGAACCCCCTGCATACTCTCATACCCAACCAGACATATATGTCCAAGAATGTTGCCCACCTTGTGATATATCATGAAGATCTTGGTCCATACATGAGAGTATTATGCCTGTTATTGTCAAGTTATATCTTTCTATCTTTGAGCTAGTCAATGTTACATCTTTTGTCATAGGGATACCCCCCTTGGTGCGGCAAAACCAGAAATGAAGGGGAGGCAGCTCACGCAACCTCCTGTATTAGTTGGCTGAATCTGCCTGTGCATTAGAAGTGGCAAACCCTAATGCTGATTCTGAAGAAAAACCAACAGGCTCCTCTCATGGTCATTGGTGTCTTCTTGTTCCAAGGTGTTCCTTTATGTGCTCCTGCACCATTAACTCGTAGCATGGATTGCATTTTGTAGAAGCCAGATTCTAATTACTGTTAGAACTAAATAGTAAGTTTAACTACCTTTTTATTTTATCCCACATCGCCTTGGGAATAATAAATAGGTGAATGTTAGAATCGTAGTGAGACTTGTGAGTTAGCACTCCATTTAGAAGGATCATTTGTCCTTTAGCAATATGTATTCCTAAATAGTTCACTTCTAGTCTTGTTTAGTAAATAAATAATTAGATAGAATTTAAGTGGGTTTTAAGCTAACTTAGTAGAGTTTTCTAATGAAAGGATTAGATTGCTAATTTTATTCTCTTAGGAATATAATCATGTTGCTTGGAGTAGTATATTGATATTAGGGAATTTAAACTTGGTTTTAAGATAGTGATGTTGTTTTTTGGTTTAGGGTGAGAAATTTTCGCTTTCCAATTTTTTTATTAATAGCGAGATCACTAATTAGTCAAGATTGGTAGTTATAGTGGTTCGTATAGATAACCAGTAAGACACGAATTTATCTAGAATGTTAGCTATAAGTTTCTTTTTATATCTAAAATTAGTTCTATCTTAGATATTTGTTTTAAATCAAGCATTATTGAAGTTACTTAATAATTTAACTTTTAGTGGAATATTGATTGCTTTTGGCAAATATAATTTTGTGATCACAATACAATTGGAATTTAGACATTTCCTTAATATGGGAGATTGAGGTTTATTGTATGAATGTTAGTGTGTTAAATGGTGTTGTGTGGTATTGTGACCTTGGGCCTTGAATGGTTTTTCTGGAATTTCGAAGGCAAGAGTTGTATAAGGGTTCAATATGTTATTCTTGGGTCTCTTGCCTTTTGATTTCATTGGAATATTCTTGACAGTCTAACCTTGTTTTCCTTAATTGGGGAATGTACTTCTGTATAGTGGTAGGGATGTTCATATTGCCGATCCAGAGGTCTAATCGTTGGTTTTCAACTTGGTAATTGTGTCTTACTGTTTATGATGTATGGTTGAGCTTGAGGAGGGCTATGGGAATTGTATTGTGGTGGCCAAGTGAAGGGCATAAGTAATGTATTGGAATCGTACTGTAGCCTTATTCTTGCATGTTGTGGTTTGGATGATTAGTCTAAGAATGCTAAGGGAGTGGCTTTCATGGTGGGGCCGGTGCCTAGTGAGAGGCCACCTGGGTAACCCCATGGAAGTTGTGAGTATGTGGAAACTTAATAACTTAATTAGGAGGGTTAGGGTAGTAAAACACTTAACAAGATAAGTAAGATACCTCACCCATGCCTTGAGTGCTCTCGCAAGCTAAGGATGGGTTGAGAAGGCCTAGTTGGCAAGGTCGACCTCCTTGTCTCCATGAGAGGACCTGTCGGCTCCGCATGTGTCACCCTATGGGACCAGTGCCTAGAGAGAGGCTGCCAAGGTAACCATAGATAGGGGCCAGCTTCTGGTGATAGATAGCCTGGGTAACCCATGCTAGGACCATGAAATGACACTCTCCTTACGCAGTTCAGATGCTTCTTTTGGTTGTTACCTCTAGAGTGAAGTCTTGTCATCTTGTTTGATATTAGCCTGTTGTTTGATCTATCTTGTGGAGTACTATCGGGTCTATGCAAGTCTGACTATCTTGTTTGTCTGCATGGAGTCTGGATCTTGTGATTGTGTTCATGGTTGTAACCTTGTCCTAGCAGAACCTCATTGTTATCTCCTAGCTCGGTGGGGTGGACCTCAGGGTTCCACATGGTTGGGAGGTAGAGCTATCCATTGGTCTTCTTGGAGAATCAGATCGAGTTCAATGGAGAAGTGATCCAGTTCTAGATTGCTTACACCTTCAGAGATGTTGCATACTTTTATATGTATTCATTGTAACTAATATGATCGGCCTTGTAATCTTGTACTGTAACTTTGTAAAATTAACTTTCCTTGCAAATGTAACAGTGGTTCTTATCTATAGTAGCATGATGTTTATCTCTTGTGTTGTTTAGACTTTAATGATCTATTGATGCAGTTATGTTTCCCTAGAGGAGTTAGAAGTGCACTTTTCTTTATGTTGTGTATTATGATATCTTTGGTTACTATTATTGCACTTTCTTGTTTTAAAAAAAAAATTATTTCTGTAATTTTGCACTTGTTGGTCTAACACTCTAGGGTTGCATGACGGGGCATCACAACGCTCGTATTTTCTTTTTCCTTCTCGCTCTACTGTGTACAGTAGAAATCACAGGAGTGGACTCAATTTATAGTTGAGGGTAGACAAAGTGATGTGTTAGAAGGGCGCAGGCAATAAATCTTCCATGTTCTCTAGTGTTACAAGAAATCAGGCAATAAATCTTCCATGATCTCTAGCTTTACAAGAAATTAGGCAATAAATCTTCCATGATCTATGGCATTCCAAGAAATTATCAGAGTAATCAACTGATGTTAGGGTGTAAATAAAGGCAAATCTTGGAAAAGATTGAGAGATAAAAGGCACCAAGAAGGCAAGAAGAAGTTGAATCGGGGAGCTAAAGAAAAGGAAATTGCCACCATGAATATCTGCCACCTATCTCTTCAGTCACACATCTCTATTTTATACTGATTTCTTTTCTTTTTTGATCATAATGTGCACTAAGCACTACGAACAGAGAAATAAATATTTTCCATTGATGACCAATTTTTTTTTAAGTTTGGAAAACTGAAGGACGACCATTTTTTTTTAATGTTTGGACGACGATGACTACCAAATTTTGGTAAAGCATCTAATAATCCTACACATTCTCCATTGCTAACACTATTGCTAATATTGTAAATAATTTGGAAAGTCACCAACGGTGTCAAAAATAAAATCAAATTTCTCATCCTACTTGCTCATAGCTCTACATCGTATAATCCACCACCAGATCTACCCTAGGATTTTCACAAACTCCACTTTTCCCATGTCGGACGTGGAAACAATTCTAAAAGATTCAAACACATGTTTTGCCAGCTGGATCACCAGGCTGTTCACACCATCTGTGATAACAAATTTAATTTTAAAAATTATCAACAACAAAAAAAAATAATTTATGTACTTCTAATTAATGAACTCTAAAACAAAATTTAAACCATAAATGAACAGGTTTAATTGAGTTTACAGGAAACGGGGCATCCACACTGCGCAGGATGTCATATTGGCGTATCTTGTAATCCACGGGATTGAGAGCAACTGTGCAAACTTTAATCAAAACTTGATCAGGGCCTACACTTGGAACTGGGATTTCCCCAAATTGCAGGATGCATATCCATACTCCTTTGGAGCACTTTACATGAAAGGCCTACACTTGGAAGAATAAATTACACATAATTGCAATTATATTGTGAGATTCATGGTGCTTAGTGTTTTCCCTGGCAATGTCAAGTGACATTAAGCCATCTATGTTAATGGCATGCTTGTTAATGCCCTGTATACGCAGCAATGAATCCACCATCTAGAAAATGCACACTCAAATTCAGTACATTGAAAGTGATGTTGCATTGGAATTTTTTTGCTCATGGGCTACATGCCTGAACCTCCCCCCCTCCTACTTCCTCTAGACTTATTCACACCTCGAGCAATGCTAAAGGCATTCAATTCTTCTCTGCAACGCCTCCTAAATGAAAGACAGGAAGATAAATTTATAAATCCCAAAGGAGGTTTTGAGAGAGATCGAAAAGAAACTGGTTCTAGAGTAGGATAAGATGGTTATAGAGAAACATGGGAAGAGCTCCGAATCGCTGAAGTTGGAAATTCAACAGACGGTATTTCATTTTTTTTAAATCCCATGTTTTATATGGACAACAGTTTTTTTTTAAATTTTTGGACGACCAAAAATTTAGGACTACCAAATTTTTGGCAGTTACAAGATGTGTACACATATAGAATGGCCTATCGGCCAAATTAGAAAAGGTTCTCGAGTATAAATATTCTCGATGACTATTATGACACTCTAATTTGTCTATTTTGTTAATTTGAGGTTAGGATAAATAACATTAACTATCAAAATTTGAAAATTAGGGTAATATTATTTATATTAATATTATATTTATTTAGATCCAATTATATTTTATTTCTTTATGATGAAGATTAAAAATGATTAGTATTTATTTGAGTTATTTCATGTTATAAATTGATGTCTTGATAAATTGATATGTAACATTATGTTGATAGGATAAGAGCAAACAACGTTGAAGGGATATTCTATTGCATAAAATACATGTGTAATCAATGATCACATCAACAAAGTATCAATCAAATTTACAAAATGGCGGTAGAATTATTTTCATACTACTCATACAGGAGTTAATGTAGAAACAAGTATCTATTCTACGGACTTATCTCATATGATTCCAAACTCTCAAATTGGGTCCTCATAATAAATGCAACCTCTCTATCACCATGAATATTTTTTCTATTATGAAGGATGCCCTCATCACCTCTCTATTACAAAGAAGATGCCTTCTTAATCACTTTTGCATCATAGAAATTAAGATTTAAGGATAAGAATTCATTTAGAGAGTCTTGTTCCATTTGAAATCCAACTTAAAAAGTTAACATTTTATCAAGAAAAAAATATCTCTCCTATAAATTGCGACAATTTTGTATCCACACTCACAATGTTAACCTTACTTGAGATATATACATATTATAACCCCTCACAATGGTGTCCTATTGGGTGTTACTTATGGATCTTTATGGTTAAATGGGTCTACCAAATTAATAGAATTATAGTTCGAAGGGAATGCATCCTTATCCAAGTAGCTATGGGAATGACTTCTAACCATAGGAAAATTAGTAAAAATAAACAAAATAAAATAAATAGTCCAACATTTATTTTTTCTTAATCTATCTTAGTAACTCCTTGAATCTTTTATTGAAGACTCTAATCATCTTATGTTTCCTTGGTTGGAAGGCGTAATTTTAGTCGCAATCATGTTGTGTTATTATACCAATGAACTGTCATTCCTCAAAGAGTGGCTAGAAGTGACCACAACTAATTATATGAATTAATCTGTCTAATGGAGGTCTAAATTTGTATGCACATTCTACGATGTCTATTAGGTTAATTTACCTCATCACTAATAAACATGAACAACTTCTACTTCTTCTAGCTAGGACTTGAAGGATTATCCATCACCTTTAGATTTTCTTGTTCCTTTGCATGGGTCACTAGACTTTGTATTTATTGCATGTGTGTTATGAACATTCCTATTCTCTCTTAGCACTTCCCAATATGCCTTAACCTTTCAACTTTCCTTCTATCAAGAAACTCGATCTCTAAATATTCTCAAACTACTTTTTATCATTGATCAGCTAGTATGCCTCATGCTACATACATCTCTCTTCTTACCCATGATGAAATTGTAAGGTTCTATATCAAGATGAGGACTTCCTTTTTTGTCAAGAGGGATTATTATTAATCCTTAATTTATATTGAACTACTTGTAATGAGAAAAGTCTATATCTTCTTCATTATGAATGGGTAGTTGTATGATAATTCTTGCTCACTTATTTTTCGTGAGTGACAAACTACTTCCTACCTTTAGCTCTCTCCAACTCAAGTTTTCAATTTAGGATTGAGGTTGATTCTTGGTATTAGACTTTTGTTTCCTTCCATAGCTTTCATTTTACTTCTTTGCCCCATCAATTTTATGGATTCTATACTTTTATAGTGTCTCCTTTATTTGGATGTAAGTTCATTAACTCCTTTGATGACATAAGTCTAATTATTTGTCTTATTTCTAATGATGCCTCTCCTTATACATATGAAAATTATTTATCATTCTAATTCTTGATCTCTTCTACCATAGAGATCTTGAATAAAGTTAAAATACCTTGACAAGTGACTGGGTAGATGGCACTTTAGCTAATCAATCTTCAACAAGATGGTCTCTCTAAACAGTTGGTTTTGCTCATAGCCGTGTCTTCTATGCACTCTCATATTGATATATCCCAAAGAAATTTATAAATTCCTTGGTTAACTTCTCCTCATTGGCTCCTCAATTTGTTAGTTCATTATCTCTCAATGTATATATCCATTTTAGTGTGTCATTATTAATGTTTTTATCAATAAACTTTATAGTTGATTTGACCTTACTCAAACAATATCATCAAAAGTCTTATATAACAATAAAGGATCCAACAATAATCATGAAAGAAATAATAGACCAAGCATTTTTTTAACATAAGTTACATTGAGGGCCCATAACTCACAGGTCCCAGGATCATTTTCACATCTTAAACTTTAGAAAATATGGTGTTGTTTAGGTGAAATGAAACAATGTTGTTACAAGATATGAAACCAAAATGATTATCTTAACATCTGTCATGAGGACATGTTGGAATTTATAGGGGGAGAGCCAATCCCAAACTCAAGCCATTCTTAGATAAGATAAAACTTTTTTTGTGATATACAAGCTCCTCAAGAAGTTTTTTTGGAAAAAGAGCTAGTTTATGTAACGTTTAAATCATCATGTTTTATATTTTATAGAAAATATTTGTTGAGCTCATTGTTGTGAGTAAAAATCTAATCATCTTACACATCCTAGGAACATAGATATTTAATCATAATTTCTATGAGTGTACTATATAAGATAAAAATATAACTCTAAGGAAAGGCACAAGATGAAAAAAAAAATCAAGATGGAAAAGATGAAAGATATTAATTAACCTAATTACTTAAACAAAATATTAGACCTAGTGTTTCTCTATGAAGTACTTTATAATGGTAATAGTTGTCGATGTTTTGTTGCTTAAGTTGCCTTTTAAGATTGTTTTGTACCTTATTTTGTTTTATTGTACTTTGTTATTAGACCTGATCAACCCAATAACCTTGTACATATGCTTTTATCAATTAGTTCTGAACCTATGACAAGGTGAAGTATGTTAGTTCTATGTGAAATAATATGAACTTTGTTTAAAAGTTATTGTGTACTTGTTTCCATTCAATTGTATTTCGTATATGAAAAGAGGATATTCATGTAGTCTGGAATGCATGAATATCATCTTTGAATGTATTTTGAGTATATAGTACTCAGTGATGAGTGACTACATAGTATGGGATATGCATGTCATTCACTAGGTAAGTACTATGTGATTACATTATAATACTTTTGTTTATTTTATGTTTAAGTGACACATACAACATTAAAATATTTGTATTAAAGATAAGGTTACAAATTAATTACCAAATTTAAAGGATTATTTGATAGGAGATTTATTGTATACACTTGTATCAGCTTCTCAAGTACAAATTCTTGAACCATTTCATGTGAAAATGTACTTATAGTTCTAATCTTGTTATTGATTAACAAAAGTACTTCATGTGATCTCATTTTAGTTTCAGTTTAAGTAGAAGAGTTATTGAAAGGATCTAAATTTTTTTTGAGAAATATAACTAGATGAAGTTAAAATGAAATAGATTCATTGGGATACTGATAGTGTTACATCCACACTTGACTAATCATTTTTTGTGAATTATGTTGTAGATTCAACTTGAGCTACTGAGGACAACAGCTAATTACAGGGGGAGAATTGTTATGTGACTTTTTCCCCAAAATGGAAAAGAAGGCTATTTTATGAACAAGACTTTGAAAATATAAGAGGATAAAGTTTATTTACCCTTTATAATTAAAAGGGAGATAGAAAAATAAAGGATATTATGATCCTTTGGTTTAAATAGAGATAAATAAAGAATAATTATGAAAACTCCTTTTAAAAGGGAGGAATTATTAAGTTTATTAATTAATTGTTAATGACAACCTTGTGAAAGGGTGTGATGATTTAGAAACCACCCTTTAAAAGGTTATATAAGGCATTTGTGTGAGACTTAGAACGGGCATAAAAACATCTCTCAAAAAGAAAGAAGAAGCATGGAGAACACACAAGAAAGAGGAAATAATCAAGCACTGTACATTGCGGGAATAGGATTCTAGGTTAGCAGGTTGTGAGCAAGACGGAGAAGGGGGCAAATCTTATGTGTGTGTCCAACCTGGGGTACAAAGGTGCACTCAAGACAGCCCTGGCCAAGGCTTGGGTATTGCATGGGTGTTGAGAATTGTTCCAGAGGAACCAGCACTCATGTAGAGTGGCAAAGTACGCTTATTTCTCCCAGATTGCTCACAAACGAAAGAGGCTGAACCAGGGTCCATTCCAACAATCTTTGGATTCTTGCAAATTTCATACAGATAAGTGTTATATTGTTTATTCCTTGCAGTTAAAATATGATATTTTGTCTGTTTGCACAATTTATTTTTTCTATGATGGAAATTAATGAAATACAGAACTTATTGTTAATAAAAGATATTGATGGGTTTTGATGTTAATATGATTATGTGATTATGTTATCTAATTTGTTTTGTTAATGATTACTTAAGAGTTCTTATTAAATTATCACCTATTGTAATTTACATTTGTTATTACATCTCTTTCAACATCATTGAATATATTATTCTATCTTAACTCTAAATATTAACTATAATAAAATCCGCTGCAAGTAGTTAATTAATTATGGGGAAAAGTAATGTTACAATGCGAATGTCTGGAGATGAAAACATTACAAGCTACTTACAGAAGGTAAATAAAGTTGTCAATGGCATCAAAGGACTTCGCAGAAGTATAGATGATAAATAAGTGATACTGAAGGTACTCAGAACTCTTCCTAAAGCTTATAGTCATAAGGTTTCTGCTATTAAAGAATTACAGAATTTGAATCAGTTTACCAAAGATCAGTTGCTTGGTACCCTAACTGCTTTTGAAATAAGAGAGTTTGGCACAACTAGTGGAACTGCAAAGAATGAGACTACTTTTAAGGCTAGCAAATCAGAGAAGACTGTGGAATCAGATTCAAAAGACCTTGATGAAGTGGAAGCTAACTTTGTGAGAAGGATGAAAAAGGGTACTGGAAAGTTTAGTGGTAAGTTGTCTTTTAAATGTTTCAGTTGTGGAAAAATAGGTCATTATGCTTCAAGATGTCCAAACAGAAATTTGAGAATTTAGAATAGGGAAAACAAAGGTAAGATTGTTAAGGAAAGTTACTATGTTAGAGAAGATGCAAGTATGTCTGATGATGAATCTGATTATAAGGATGATAATGATAATGGATTCTTATTCATAGCCCTAAGAGATGAAACTGTTTCTGCTAACTCTAGAAGTTGTGTGAAGGAAAAGGGTCCAAAAGCAAGTACTAACCCTGACGACACTATAATGTCTGCTTTTCATGCTAAGAAAGAAAAAGATGACTGGATCATTGACATTGGATGCTCAAATCATATGATAGGTGATAAGAGTAAGTTTGTTAAACTTGAAAACTATAATGGTGGAGTAGTTAGTTTTGGTGGTGATGAAGCTGCTAAGATTTGTGGAAAAGGTTCAATTAGTTTTGATGGAAAGCATAACACTGATGATGTCCTTTATGTCAAAGGTTTAAAGCATAATCTCTTGAGTGTTGGACATATGTGTAGCAAGGGTTACAATCTTATGTTTCAGGATGATGGCTGTGAGATCAAAAAAAGCTCTGGAACAGTAATTGCTCTGGAAAGAGGACAGGGGGAAATGTTTATCATCTCAAAGGTGGTGTTAGTTATTGCCTTATGACTCAGATCAATGAGAGTTGGCTATGGCATAGAAGATTGTGTCACATCAATTTTGATAGCCTGGTAAGGATAAGTTAAGTTCAAGCTATGAGAGATCTGCCAAAGATCACAAAGCCCATCAATGTTGTCTATAAGGAATGTCAAATTGGAAAGCAAACAAGAAGAAGCTTCAAAGTCAAGGATCAGTCATCTATCAGACTATTGGAATTGGTACATACAGATCTTTTTGGTCCTACCAGAGTAAGGCATTTTCAAGGTGACAGGTATTTTATGTTATTTATTGATGATTGCTCTAGAATGACATGGGTCATTTTTCTTAAGGAAAAATTAGAAGCTCTAGATAAGTTTAAATCCTTTAAAGCAATGGTTGAAAATGAAATGGATATGAAGACAAATGCTTGAGGTCTGACAGTGGTGGAGAATTTACTTCTAATAAGTTTAACATGTTTTGTGAGAATCATGGGAAAAAGAGACATTTATCTGCCCCTAGGACTCCTCAGCAAAATGGAGTGGTTGAAAGAAAGAACAGGAATGTTCAAGAGGTTGCAAGGACAATGATAAAAGAAGTAAACCTACCAGAAGTATACTAAAGAGAAGCAATTCATATTGTTGTCTACATACAGAACAGAGTACAAGTAAGAGCAAATGACACAAAGACTCCCTATGTGCTATGGTATGGAAGGATTCCTATTGTTATATATTTCAAAGTTTTTGGAAGCAAATGTTATAGCAGAAGAGATGAACTAGGAAAGTTTGATGCAAGGTGTGATGAAGGTATTTTCCTTGGGTACTCTAATAAAAGAAAAGCTTACCGATGCTACAATAAGAGGCTAAGAAGGATTGTTGAGAGTGCGAATGTTAAAGTTGATGAAGACGTACAAAAGATTTTAGAGATTAATGATTATGAATCAGATGAGTCTTCTTCTAGTGAAGAAGAAGAATCTAAAGAAAAGGAAGTGCAAATTGAAGAGGAAGAAGATCCGATGAAGTCTCCTAAAACTCCCAAGTATGTGCAGAAGCATCACACTGAAGACCAAATCATTGGTGATAAGAACAAAGGTCTATTGACAAGAAGTAGAGTTGTTGAAGAATAGGTAAATATGTGTTTACTTTCTAAAGTTGAACCTAAAACAGTGGCTAAGGCATGCAAGGATGAGAATTGGATCAAGGCTATGAAAGAAGAACTAATGCAGATTGAGAAAAATTAGACTTGGAAACTTGTCCCAAGACCAGAGAACAAAAATGTGATTGGAACCAAGTGGGTATTCTGGAACAAATTGAATGAGAATGGAGAAGTGGTAAGAAATAAAGCAAGACTTGTATGTAAAGGCTACTCACAAGTGGAAGGAATAGACTATGAGGAAACTTATGCTCCGGTGTCAAGAATGGAGGCCATTAGGATGTTTTTGGCTTTTGCAGCTCATAAGGATTTCAAAGTATATCAAATGGATGTGAAGTCTGCTTTCTTGAATGGGGAACTAGAAGAGGAAGTGTATGTTAGAACTGGAGAAATTTCACACTCTGCATTTGCTAGAAATCCACCTATCCTTCACATACCGTGAATAAAGTCCCTCATTTTGACTTCTTGATCAAAACTGATTACCAAAATTTGTGTGACAAGATCCATCTCATAGCCCACAAAATAACAATTTCATAAATATATCCTCTCAGATACATAGTCCTCTGATCACAGCTTGATTTCGATAACAATTCCTCTCTATCGGCAAGACCCTAAACACCTCTCCCCGAACAGCAAGATATACTTTTAAGTCTAATATGCATATCGGCAAGAAATAATCAATGTCTTAATGATCAAAATGTCATATGTAAAAGTTACATGATGATCGGGGAGACATTCCATATGTATTATCGATGAAATCTCATCGGCATGAGTAAATCAGTCGGAGTGAAATCCTAGAATCATACCGAGTTTATAAGTCACGCCAATTGATATATTATCACCAAGAAGCCAGTGATCTTTCCCTGATATAAAGTGATAAGTTCATCGGAATGACATATGTGATCAATGTAAAATTCTTTAACTCCTCCTGACCATATAAGTCACCCTGACATGAGAACACAGAATGTTTTTAGTAAAAGTCTTGCTGATCTATTCCAATAAAGATTAGCGATAGAGATAAAATCATCGGAAAGACTTAACACATCGAGGAATTATTATATTTTCTTACCAATAGCATTTGTCATCCCGATAACGGTAAAACAACTTCCATTTGTCGGAGAGACACTCGCCGACACCCAGAAGAATACTCATCAATTCTGATCACTATGCTATCGAGATGAGAATCATAATGTCTCCCCGAATCGATGAAACTAATAAGTGGTATCCCTGATCAAAATACAAAATCAAAGGGACACTTCGTAAAGACACCAACATAGTCTTGGCGACTGAGTTATGAACATATGAAAGAAAATGGCGCTAAACATAGCATACTAATCGGCATGAAACTAAAGAAGTCTCACCGATATAAAAATGCATCGTCCTAACATTTTGAAATACATGAACTTGATGCATTCAATTTTGGCAGCAGCCATTAATGGTCGATTGAACATGATGTTATATGAGTTATTCTGAACCCTATTGAACCAAAGTCAGAAATTAAAGGGTTGCACACGAGGAGTAAGGAATTCATCAGAGGATAAGAAATTTGTGCAGAAGATATACAAGTAAGTCCTCTGAACCTCCTTACAATTAAAATACAGTCAAATTTTGGTGTTTATCAGAAAATAGAAAGTTCCTCGAAGTCAAAAAGAGGACAACAAACTGAAACCGGCCAAACCAAGGATTAAAAACAAAAATTTGAAACAAAAAAGGGGGAGAAAACACAGGAGAGAAAACTTAGCCAAGATCTCATAGACCAATTGCCCAGTTCTGGACCCAGAGCTAGGAGAACTGTGTAGCTGAGGGTAGATGTTCAAAAACTAGAGGATAAATATAAGTATGTGGGGAACATATGCACCCCTATCAGAGGATATTAGTTATTCATGTTCAATTACTATCAGAGGAATAGGATGGAACCTGTGTGCAACCCTTGGCAACTTAATTTGGGGAAATTGGTTGTCACGGATGTCTTCGTGAATATAGACCTCTTAAAAATGTTGGCATACCATTACAATCCTAATCAAAAAGCTATATGCAATTTGCAAGGAGAACCCTTTATTCATATATCCAAGAATGCAATCTGTCAGGTCTTTGGTTTGAATGACACATATAATACTCCTATTTCTCATGAAGATCTGGAAAAAGAATATTTTAGATTGGACACCACCTATAAGGGGTGGAGACTGCCATTGCATAGACCATGAAGTGAGGGGAATTTAGTGCCATTTGAAGAGGGGGATGGACCACCATTCCATGTTGACTTATTTGAACCTTACATGAAATATACATATTATTCAGTGGGGCAGGTGTTGGGAACTGAAGTTCCAGAGTTCATGGCCATAACACCCGTGGTCATCTCAGCAGACATTCAGTGCCACCATACAAGAACATTTGACTATGTTGTGTATCTTTTTAAAGGAATACATTCAAGTCTGATGGCTATTAAGAAAAGTTCCCCAACAATAAGCTTTAGACACTACTCTGTTCTAATGCATATGATTTTATAATATGGTCAAGAGTTAAATCTATCGCCAGTACAATTGAATATTTCACAATTTGATAAGGATGGTCAACCAATGCCCATACAATTATGGACTTCTATATGGGACAGTAGGTTTGTAAATTCTAGCTATGCCCATTTTGAAGAATTCTTTGTTAAGACTTTGTACAGATGTTATGGTTATCCCTGCAGTTATTCCTTGTCAAATGAAATAAAGAGATCTTTAAGACCCAAGGATTTTGATGGGCCACCCACTGTAAACCACAATTGGGATGATTGGTATTGTTTTCTCGATTCCACTATGATCAGGGTATATGGGTTTGAAGATACCCCTTTTTTGTTACCAAGAACTGTGCCAGACAGAGTGGCATACTTAGAAATAGTTAGACAGCTTGATTACTCCAATGTGATGAATCTTAGTGCATATGAAAAGCAATCATTTATGCCAAGTACACTATGTTTCGGTGATTTTACTGTGTTGGCAAAAGAGGGTTATGATCTCATTTTTGACAAATTATAACATTTAAATCTTGGGAGAGAAATACACAGGAAAGGATTTGACCCAGAAGGTTTTATTGATTATGCTAGGAAAAAGCAAAATCTGAGTGGATATGCTCATGTGCCCTTTCCTCATGATGATGTAATAAGAAATTTGGAAGAAGCAGATGTAGAAATGGCTATTGATGAATATAACTAGGAGGTGGAAAAGAGAAGGAGGGAAACACAAGAAGTCAAGGTATATTCCTCTGACAGTGAAGGGTTTGTTGCATCAAAACCCCATGACCTATCTGACACAATTCCCAAATTCAGAATTGAACAATATCAGTCCCTTGAGAGAGGGTTAGAAATTGAGGAGACAGATGATAATGATGCTAGGCATATAGCTTACAAATCCTTCACTCAGATGACCAGTTTATTCACACTCCTGAATTCAAGACCTTTTTGTATAAACACAAAGGTAAGGCTATTAGGGAATCAGCCTCAGAAATTACACCAAATAATGAGACACAATTATTAAATACATTAAAAATGGATGTGGAGAATGAGATGAGAGATATGACTACAGAAAAGGGAAGAAGGTTACTTGAGGAACCTGGTGTGATGATATTCCCTGGTCTTGATTTGAATTCAACACTTGTCTTTGATAGTTTCTTGCATAATGATAATCCAAAACACAAGCTCAGTTCTAAAGGAGTGGCTGAAGTGTATATTGGGACAAAATATAATCTAGATGAAAATTCTCTCATGATCTGGGCTTTGTACCCACCACACAAAAGGCTTGTTGTTATTGACACTGAAAAAGCTTTTGGCCATGTAATGACATTGAGGGTTGGGGAAACTGATCCAGTTGTCATAGCAGACCTTGGAATAAATGTGGGTAAGTTGAATAAAGCTCAAATTCAGATGATGATTAAGGAAAGGGATATGTATAAAATGAGTTGGGAAAGAACAAAAAAGGAAAATGATTTCTTAAAAGATTCAATCCCTCCCAAGATGTTAATCCAAGGAGAAAGCTCACGAACAATAGCCATGGATGAAACAACACAGGTAACACAAGCCAGATTTGATGCACTCGCCACTGTGTTCAAAAGAAGACATAATAATATGATGGCATGGATGGATAAATTCTGGATCACTTATTCAAAGAATCAAAATGCTCTTCAAGAACACAATAGGTTGGCTGGCAAACTTGAGGAAAAAATCTAGGAGATACAGGGCAGAGGTACTTTGGACACTAAGGCTATCTCCAATACTAAGGGCTTGATTAAGGTTCACACAAACTTCCACGTAGACCTTCAGCCAAAAGCTGATGCATTTATTAAAGCTTCCCAAGCAGTGCCTACATTGTTCAAAGATGATAAAAGCCTAAAGTACAAGCAAGATTGGATGAAGGAGTGCCAGATGATCCTACATGAGGCCTTGGAAGCTATAAAAAGTGATGATCAAACATTGGAGGGAGCCTGTGCATGCATGGAAAGAATGATTGCCATGGAGTTCGCTGCAAAAAATACTGTGGAGTGTGCAGATACGCATTTAAGCCAAAGGTACCTGGATCATGTCACTAAGATCCGTTTATGGCTAGTTAAGGCCTAATTAAAATGTATAATTGTTAATTAATGTTCAAAAGACACTTATTAAGGGATGTATCTCTTCTGTATCAAACTATTTAAGTCAAGACATTGTGGATAAAAAGATATAGATAGAAATACAATAATATACAATAGACTTTTAGCAGATCTTTACATACTTCAGACCTTTTTGTAACTAATGTCAATATTTTAAAGCAATACAATGGAGCAGAATGTTCTTGAATGTTGATTCATTTCTAGTGTTCAACTGTTGTGATTGGAGTTTTATGATTATATGCTACTATACTGTCTACAAACTGGTTCCTTCAAATTATTCAAATTAACATAATCTGGCACAATATATTTGCTATTGGTGTGTGGTCAATTTGGTTGGTTTCTGAAGACAAGTTGATTTAAGTCCTCCCAAGTAGTTTATGTTCATTGGTCTCTGCCTGGAGTTAAAAACCTTTAAACAAACTGCCTTGGTTAGGTTTCCTTCCTATCAAGATTAAAATTCCTTTCAGTTGCTCACAATAGTTTAGGGGAATATCACTGGGATTTGATAAGAAGAGTATAGTAATTTACAAACTTGCACATCTGCATAAGGTGCAGACACATAAAAGGTGCCCAACAATTAGAGTTAAGCTAAGAAGTAAACCAACCAATCATATGCATCTATTTCCATAATCATCATTTATCCACTGACTCTATCCACCCAATAGATTAGGCACTAATCTATTTTAGAACTCTTTACAAAAATTTAATTCACATCTTCTATACTTCAAGCTTTTATTAGGAAACAAGCTATGTAGTTTTCTCACACCTGCGTGCCCCTGAGTAAAATTGCCTCAATTGGAATCCATTTATATTTCCAAATCTACCTTATTGATTAGGTACACCCTCCTAGGTCTGGCAGTACCAAAAGAGTAGGGGGTTTTCTTGTATAAACCATGTCTTGGTGACCAAAAATGTATCAAGAGATTGGCACCCTCTTGTCATTTAAAAACCTGCATTTTTTAGAACCAACAAATCGGCGACTCTACTGGGGAAAAGCCCACTTTGAGCCTCAGCCTTCCATCATAGTGTTATCTCAAAGCATCATAACAAATTTAAGACTCTTCTGGGAAGAACTACAATCATTTTCCTACAAAGAGGTAGGTGGCGACTCTAAAATTTTACGACTGATGAAATAAATATCATATCAGAAAAAAAAAAATAGACGATAGACAGCAGAGATATATTATACGATCAAACATGAACCGAAGGAGATCTATGCATCAAGAAAGCCCCAAGAAAAATAATGTTAGATTCACAGACAAACAGGGACCTCCTCGAGGAAAGAATAATACAAATAAGGGTGAAGCAGTACCCAAACAACCTTAAGACGGTATAAACACATCAGAACAGCCTTTTACGGTATTCAACTCCCCAGTATACAATGATGGTAGAAATCCATCAACACCTCCTGAAAAGATCAATACAAATGATAATATCCTCAATTACAGGATAGATTCTCAAGAAGTAACTAAATTTGAGGAAAGGTTGAATGAAGAAGGGGGGCAGAAACATGCAGAGCCTGAAAGGGGATTCTTATCACAACAAGGAGAAGAAAACCCAGAAGGGTCTGTAGACCATATTGTTGATTTTGATGCTATGAGTAACCAAGAAATTGAAATACATCTAGAGTGGCAAAGGCAGCAGCTAGGAGGAGACAATAGTTGATACAAGAAAGTCAAGAATTGGGTAGACAATTGGCACAATTGGACATCCAGGCAGCAAAACCTCCAAAATATGTCCCTCCACACAAACAAAGCAATAATGCCAGTTCACATGGGATATCTCATAATACAAATGCTCTGAGTACTTCAAGAATGCCTCCTAATGCAGGAGGAAATTCAAGACAACACGCTCAATATAGCATGCCATCACAGAGACCCCAAACACCAAATACTAGCGCTATCCCCCAATATCACCCACCTCCAGGTCATCATGGCATTCCACAACATCAGCAGCATATACCACCCCAGCATATACCACCTCAGAATATACACACTCAACAACCCGTACGGAAACATGCTTACCATCAGCCTCCATATGGATATTAGTATTACCCCAATCCACCATCAATGAATATGCC
This sequence comes from Cunninghamia lanceolata, assembly GCA_027924645.1. Classification (NCBI taxonomy): domain Eukaryota; kingdom Viridiplantae; phylum Streptophyta; class Pinopsida; order Cupressales; family Cupressaceae; genus Cunninghamia; species Cunninghamia lanceolata. The sequence continues at coordinate 6,658,581 of BSBN01001344.1, read as the reverse complement.
TCCACAAAATCTCATGAGTGTATGTAGACAATTTGATCTAACATGATATGAATTATATCCATACCCTATAGATAACAATTGGAGAAACATGGTCTCCAAATTCACTGGAAATAATGTAATATCAGCTAAAGATCACATTAGAAATTTCAATGCCTTTGTACAAGACATTGGTATAGAACATGAGGACGTAAAAATGAGATTATTCATGATGTCTCTAATTGAAGATGTGAGGGATTGGTTCAATAATTTACCAGATTCCTCAATTTATTCTATAGCAGATTTCCATGACCAGTTCAAAGAACAATATGGAAATTAGTATGCTCCTAAATTTGCCTTGCATGAGCTAATAAGCATCCAGAAAAATTAGAATGAGTCGGTATATGACTTCAATCAGAGATTTTCCAAATTGCATAATAAGATACCACATGGATCCAAATTGATTGATTCAGCAGCTCTGAGTATTTATCTGAAGGCTTTTGATCCAAAGACTGGGTATGAACTCAGGAATAGGGCTCCCATGACCTTGACAGAGGCGCAAAAAGCAGCTATCAGTATTGAAAATAATAGGAAAGCTGCAGGGATGATTGGCAAAAGGGATAACCTCAGAATTCCTCAAAACTCTAATAATCACTAGAATAAACAAGAGAGTCAATATAGAAATGAAATGCCAAGGTTGCATGACATGCCATATCATACCAATTGGAAAAATGGAAGACCTGTGGAAAATAATACAAGGCAAAATTATGGCAAGGATACTCCTGACCCTTTAAAAGGAAATGGGACACACGTGGTCGAAGATAATCTATGGTGCTCGGTATATAATTTACCCCATTCACCTGAATATTGTATAGTAGCCAAATCAGTACAGCAAGAAGAAATCTCTTCTGGCTATGAAAGAGACAGCCATACCATAAATATGCTAGGAATATCACCTTACCAGATAAATGAAGAGTATCCCTCTGCGAAAGAAGACGGATATGAGTACGATGTAGGGAATCAAAAATATAATGTTAATATGGGAAGACAAGAAGTCTTCTCGGATCAGGAGGACACCTACAGGGAAAGTACTTATAATCCTAACAAGCCACCACATCGTCAATGGAGAAAACCTACTGAAGAAGAAAGGAGAGCTCTTACAATGGCTGCAGTGGCACAGGCTAAGAACAGTTATAATCTAAGAAATAGGGCGGTCAATGCAGATCAAGGAACACCTGGGAGTGTCTTTATAAAAGATCAAAATTATAATAAAAATAATATGAAAAATACATCGAAAGAGCCAGAAAAAACTGAGCAAGGCAAGATAAAAGACAAAATACTAGTTGGAGAAAGGGGGCATAACAAAACAAAAAAAGATGATCAAACAATAACTCCCTTGTTTGACATAGCTCAGGCAGTATCTCAAGTGAAAATATCAGTACCACTTCTCGAAATGATGAAGATAGATCAATATAGGAATACGGTGGTTAAGATGATTTCAGATATACCAAAAAAGAAACAAGAAAAGCCTAAAATCACAATAAATAATGTTCAAACTGAGGCTGCTAAAATTCTAGAAGTATATTTGGGTGATACATTGACAAAAAATCCATCTCAAGTAGATCCTTTCTACACTACCTTGTTGATAAAAAACAAGTTGGTGAGGAATTGTATGATTGATTCAGGGGCAGCCATGAACATCATACCGATAGCAATCATGAAGGAATTAGGAATGTGGGTTGACACTACATATGGTAAATGTTACGCTATGGACAACAGATCCATCCCAGTTGTAGGTATTATGAGGGATGTAGAGATAAAGTTAGCTACCTATCCTGAAGCAGTTTATAAGATTGACATCATCGTAGTGGATATCCCACCTTACTATGGGATGTTGTTATCAAGACAATGGGTTGCAATGGTAGGGGGAATGTTTAGTTAGATCTATCCTATGCTACTATCCCCGTGGGAGAAAAGGAAATTAAGTTATGCAGAGAACCAAGTTATGAGAACATCATAGAACGCATTGACTAGAATCAAGTAAATTTCTTCTATGATACAGACCTTGGTGCATTTAGAATTGAAAATGGTCAACCAGAATTACAAAACACTGACCCAATGCACCAAGAAGCCCAAACTGATAAAAATGATATATGGAGAATGTATTTTGATGGTGCATGTAGTAAGGCTGGTAATGGAGAAGGAGTAGTGTTTATCTCACCAACTGGTAAAACTTTCAAATACTCATTCCTGTTGACATTTGAGTGTACCAATAATATGGCAGAATATGAAGCTTTGCTCATCAGACTAAACATTGCCATAAAGCACAAAATAAAATGCCTTGCTGTGTATGGAGATTCGGAACTAATTATATCTCAGGTCAGAGAGAAGTATTCATCCAAGAATAAGAGATTGAAACAATATAGGAATGTTGTCTGGGATGATATTGAATTGTTTGATGCTTTCTCCATTAATTGGATAGACAGATCAAAAAAATATAATGGTAGAGTTCTTAGCAAATATAGCCTTGAAAAGGGATGATATCACATTGGCAGGCATTACTAAAGTTGAGTTTAAAACTAGGCCTGCAATCCTAGACAATGTCTATAATTGGCAAGTTTTCAATGATGATACTGATCTACTAAAATTCTTATAGTGCATCGACCAATATGAGGCCCAAGAGATTGATTTCAATGCATTTGTGGAAGAAGTAGATGGCAAGCAAACTTTATTTGGTAAAGAAATTGTCCAACTTAAAACTAATAAGATACCCAAGGGGCTTGTGGCACTAGAAAGGGTGTTTGATGGACATGACCGAGCTCTTATGAAGCAGATACCAGTGACGAAGGATGACCTTGAAGAAATAAACTCGGGTACTGAAATGACACCAAAAAGGGTATATATTGGGAAAAAGATAAGCCCTACAATCAGGAAAATGTTGATTGCTCTATTGAGAAAATATAAACATTTCTTTGCTTGGTCTTATGATGACATTAAGGCATAAAGGAAAGATCCATTCCAGCAGGAAATCGCACTCAAACCTGATGCAAAACCTTTCAAACAAAAATAGAGACCTATAAACCCAACCTTGCAGCCCAAAATGTATGAAGAACTTGTGAAACTCAGGGAGGGAGGTATTATTAAGCCTATTAGACATTCTACATAGGTTTCAAACCTAGTACTAGTCAGAAAAAAGAATGGTGACATAAGGTTATGTGTAGATTTTAGAAATCTAAATATCTCATCTCTTAAAGACAACTATCCACTCCCAAATATGGAGGCAGTTTTACAAAGAGTCACGAGATGTGAGTTGTTATCTATGATGGATGGATTTTCGAGTTATAATTAGGTGATAGTGAAAGAATCAGAACAATATAAAACTGCATTTACCACTCCTTGGGGCATTTATGTGTATGTTAGAATGCCATTTGGACTCACAAATGCTGGTGCTACCTTTCAGAGAGCTATGGATGTTGCCTTTGCTGATTTAATCAATGTCATAATGGTAGCATACCAAGATGATCTTACTGCCTATTCCAAAAAACTAGAAGACCATTGTGCACACCTTGAACAGATCTTTTTGAAAGCATTGGAGTATGGTATTTCCCTGAATCCCAAAAAGTGTCAATTCACAATAACAGAAGGAAAGTTATTAGGACACATAGTGTCCAAAGATGGAGTCAGGGTTGATCCAGAAAGAGTGGAGGCTATAGACAAGATTCCTACTCCTAAAACAGTCAAAGCCATTCAATCTTTCTTTGGGCAAATTAATTTTGTAAGAAGATTCATATCAAACTTTTCTGAAATAGTGAATCCAATATCCAAAATGTTAAAGAAGGATGCACAAGTTAACTAGACAAATGAGGCCTTAGATGCATTCATGTCAATAAAAAGAGCAATCAAAGAAGCCCCAGTCCTAATGTCCCCTGACTTCAGTAAGCCATTTCAGATTTTTTCATTTGCTTCCTATCATACAGTTGCAGCAGTGATGTTACAAAAAAATAATGAGGGATATGAACAACCCATCTCATTCTTTAGTAAGTCCCTCCAGAATGCAGAGTTAAAATATGATGTAATTGAGAAACAGGCATACGCATTAGTGAAAGTAGTCAAAGCATTTAGGCCATACCTGGTGGGAGAAAAAATAATAGCCTATGTACCTAATGTTGCAGTGAAGGATGTATTTGTTCAGACTAAAGTTACTAGCAGAAGGAGCGGATGGATTAATAGAATTCAAGAATTTAACATTGAAATCCAAATTACCAAGCTAGTAAGAGGACAGGGTCTTGCTAGACTAATTTTGAAGCTACTCAGATATGTAATTCTAATGATGAAGATAACATGATTTCTAGCATTGAGTGTACATCATGGCATGCTGATATCATATACTATCTAAAATATATGAAGTGCCCTAAAGGATATGATGATAACAAGAAAAGGACACTTAAATTACAAGCTTCAAAATATATGTTCATAGAAGGGGATCTTTATTGGAAAAATCAGGATGGTATTCTGTTATTATGTCTGGATGAATCTCAAGCCAAACATGCTATGAAAGAAATGCACGAGGGCATATGTGGAGGGCATTTTTCAGCAAAAACTATTGCTCACAAAATATTAAGGGCAGGATACTACTAGCCTAAGGTTTTCAACGATGCATATAATTTTACCAAGAAGTGTGAGGCATGCCAAAGATTTTCTGGGAAATTGAAATACAAAGGGATAGTACCTTTAAGGCCCGTGCAAGTTGAGGATCCATTCCACCAGTGGGGGATAGATTTTATAGAAGAAATTGAAGAAAGATCCAATGGAGGATATATGTGGATACTAGTAGCTATAGATTATTTCACGAAATGGGTAGAAGCTATACGCACAAGATAAGCAACCAGTAAATTTGTAATGAATTTCCTACATGAAAATTTTATCACTAGATTTGGTGTGCCGGCAAGGATTATAACTGATAATGGAATGTGTTTCAGATCAGAGGAGTTCAAGACATTTTGTAACTCTTATGGAATAACGATTTTGTCTTCTTCACCATATCACCCACAAGAGAATGGGCAAGCTGAATCCAGTAACAAAAGCATCCTGAAAATCATAAAAAGAATGTTGAATAACAATACAAAGGCTTGGGATTCTAAGTTAAGGCTAGCCCTATGGGCAGACAAGATCACTATAAAAAAGGCTATAGGAAAATCACCCTTTGAGCTAGTGTATGGAACTCAAGCAAGACTCCCTCTGCATAACTTAATGCCAGTGTGCAAATTCATTTTACAAGAAGATTTGGAAATTCCTGAACCTATGGAGAAAAGGATTGAAGACTTAATAGATCTTGATGAGGTTAGAAATCAAGCACAAGAATGCAATAGAAGGAAGCAATTGCAAATGAAGTACTTGTATGATAAAAGAGCTACAAATAGAAAATTTGAAATAAATGATATGGTCCTAATGTGGAATGCCAAGAGCCAAGACAAGGGAAAGCATGGAATGTTTGAAGCTCTATGGTTAGGACCCTTTGTCATTGTTGGCAAGGCTGGGGGAGACTCATACTATCTTCAAAATATTTCAAGAGAAGATCAGGAATTGCCAGTGCATGGACAGTTCCTGAAGCATTTCTTTTCTTAAAATTTCCATGCACAATAGTCTAGGAAAAGGTCAAGAATTGCCAGTGCATGGACAATTCTTAAAAATACCTTTTTTGCAATAAAATTTCCATGCATAGTAGTATAGGATTTTCACTCCATATTCCATTCCTCATCCATACCAACTCCCATTTCAAAAAGCCATCACTCCATCTCATCTCCCTTCCACACCAACTCTTATTCCATGCAAATTTGGTTTGCTTAACCTAGAAATATGGATCCTTGTTATACCCACAAGGGGTATACATCCCCAGAAAGAGCCGCTATTAGAACTGGAAAAGTTTCACACTCTGCATTTGCTAGAAATCCACCTATCCTTCACATACCGTAAATAAAGTCCCTCATTTTGACTTCTTGATCAAAACTGATTACCAAAATTTGTGTGACAAGATCCATCTCATAGCCCACAAAATAACAATTTCATAAATATATCCTCTCATATACATAGTCCTCTGATCACAGCTTGATTCTGATAACAATTCCTCTCTATCGGCAAGCCCTAAACACCTCTCCCTGAACAGCAAGATATACTTTTAAGTCTAATATGCATATTGGCAAGAAATAATCAATGTCTTAACGATCAAAATCTCATATGTAAAAGTTACCTGATGATTAGGGAGACATTCCATATGTATTACCGGTGAAAGCTCATCGACGTGAGTAAATCAGTCGGAGTGAAATCCTAGAATCATACCGACTTTATAAGTCATGCCGATTGATATCTTATCACAAGAAGCCAGTGATCTTTCCCTGATATAAAGTGATAAGTTCATCAGAATGACATATGTGATCGATGTAAAATTATTTAACTCCTCCCGACCATATAAGTCACCCCGACATGAGAACATAGAATGTTTTCGGTGAAAGTCTTACCAATCTGTTCTAATAAAGATTGGCGATAGAGATAAAATTATCAGAAAGACTTAACACATCGAGGAATTGTTATATTTTCTTACCGATAGCATTTGTCAGCTCGATAACAGTAAAACAACTTCCATTTGTCAAAGAGACACTCACCGAAACCCAAAAGAGTTCTCATCAATTTTGATCACTGTGCTATCAGGATGAGAATCATAATGTCTCCCCGAATCGATGAAACTACTAAGTGATATCCCTAATCAAAATAGAAAATCAAAGGGACACTTCGTAAAGACACCAACACAGTCTTGGCGACTAAGTTATGAACATATGAAAGAAAATGGCGCTAAACACAGCATACTAATCAGCTTGAAACTAAAGAAGTCTCACCGATATAAAAATGCATTGCCCTGACATTTTAAAATTCATGAACTTGTTGCATTCAATTCTGGCGACAGCCATTAATGGCCAATTGAAAATGATGTTATATGAGTTATTCTGAACCCTATTGAACCAAAGTCAGAAATTAAAGGGTTGCACACGAAGAGTAAGGAATTCATCAGAGGATAAGAAATTCGCACAGAAGATTTACAAGTAAGTCCTTTGAACATCCTTGCAATTAAAATACAGTCAAATTCTGGTGTTTATCACAAAATGGAAATTTCCTCAAAGTCAAAAAGAGGACAGCAAACTAAAACCGGCCAAACCAAGGATAAAAAACAAAAAGTTGAAACAAAAAAGGGGGAGAAAACACAGGAGAGAAAACTTAGCCAAGATCTCATAGACCAATTGCCCAGTTCTAGACCCAGAGCTAGGAGAACTGCACAGCTGAGGGTAGATGTTGCAAAACTAGAGGACAAATATAAGTATGTGGGGAACATATGGACCCCTATCAGAGGATATGAGTTATTCAAGTTCCATTACCATCGGAGGAATAGGATGGAACCTGTGTGCAACCCTTGGCAACTTAATTTGGTGAAATTGGTTATCACAGATGTCTTCGTGAATATAGACCTCTTAAAACTGTTGGCGTACCATTACAATCCTGATCAAAAAGCTATATGCAATTTGCAAGGAGAACCCTTTATTTAGATATCCAAGAATGCAGTCTATGAGGTCTTTGGTTTGAATGACACATATACTACTCCTATTTCTCACGAAGATCTGGAAAAGGAATATTTTAGATTGGACACCACCTATAAGGGGTGGAGACTACCACTGCATAGACCACGAAGTGAGGGGAATTTAGTGCCATTTGAAGAGGGGGATGGACCACCATTCCATGTTGACTTATCTGAACCTTACATGAGATATACATATTATTCAGTGGGGCAAGTGTTGGGAACTGAAGTTCCAGAGTTCATTTCCATAACACCCATGGTCATCTCAGTAGACATTTAGTGCCACCATGCAAGAACATTTGACTATGCTGCATATCTTTTTAAAGGAATAGATTCAGGTCTGATGGCTATTAAGAATAGTTCCCCAACAATAAGCTTCAGACGCTACTTTGCTCTAATGCATATGATTTTATATTATGGTCAAGAGTTAAATCTATGGCTAGTACAATTGAACATTTCACAATTTGATAAGGATGGTCAACCACTGCCCATACAATTATGGAATTCTATATGGGACAGTAGGTTTGTAAATTCTAGCTACGCCCATTTTGAAGAATTCTTTGTTAAGACTTTGTCCAAATGTTATGGTTATCCCTGCAGTTATTCCTTGTCAAATGAAATAAAGAGATCTTTAAGACCCAAGGATTTTGATGGGCCACCCACTGTAAACCACAATTGGGGTGATTGGTATTGTTTTCTCAATTCCACTATGATCAGGGTATATGGGTTTGAAGATACCCCTTTTCTGTTACCAAGAACTGTGCCAGACAGATTGGCATACTTAGAAATAGTCAGACAGCTTGATTACTCCAATGTGATGAATCTTAGTGTGTATGACAAGCAATCATCTATGCCAAGTACATTATGTTTCGATGATTTTACTGTGTTGGTAAAAGAGGGTTATGATCTCATTTTTGACAAATTATAACATTTTAATCTCAGGAGAGCAATACACAGGAAAGGATTTGACCCAGAAGGTTTTATTGATTATGCTAGGAAAAAGCAAAATCTAAGTGGATATGCTCATGAGCCCTTTCCTCATGATGATGTAATAAGAAATTTGGAAGAAGCAGATGTAGAAATGGCTATTGATGAATATAACTAGGAGGTGGAAAAGAGGAGGGAAACACAATATATTCCTCTGACAGTGAAGGGTTTGTTGCATCAAAACCCCATGACCTGTCTGACACAATTCCCAAATTTAGAATTGAACAATATCAGTCCCTTGAGAGAGGGTTAGAAATTGAGGAGACAGATGATAATGATGCTAGGCATATAGCTTACAAATCCTTTATCTCAGATGACCAGTTTATTCACACTCCTTAATTCAAGACCTATTTGTATAGACACAAAGGTAAGGCTATTAGGGAATCAACCTCAGACATTACACCAATTAATGAGACACAATTATTAAATACATTAAAAATGGATGTGGAGAATGAGATGAGAGATATGACTCCAGAAAAGGGAAGAAGCTTGGTTTGAATTCAGCACTTGTCTTTGATAGTTTCTTGCATAATGATAATCCAAAACACAAGCTCGGTTCTGAAGGAGTGGCTGAAGTGTATACTGGGACAAAATATAATCCAGATGAAAATTCTCTCATGATCTGGGCTTTGTACCCACCACACAAAAGGCTTGATGTTATTGACACTAAAAAAGCTTTTGGCCATGTAATGACATTGAGGGCTAGGGAAACTGATCCAGTTGTCATAGCAGACCTTGGAATAAATGTGGCTAAGTTGAATAAAGCTCAAATTCAGATGTTGATTAAGGAAAGGGATATGTATAAAATGAACTGGGAAGGAACAAAAAAGGAAAATGATTTCTTAAAAGATTCAATCCCTCCCAAGATGTTAATCCAAGGAGAAAGCCCACGAACAATAGCCATGGATGAAACAACACAGGTAACACAAGTCAGATTTGATGCACTCGCCACTGTGTTCAAAAGAAGACATAATAATATGATGGCATGGATGGATAAATTTTGGATCACTTATTCAAAGAATCAAAATGCTCTTCAAGAACATAATAGGTTGGTTGGCAGACTTGAGAAAAAACTCCAAGAGATATAGGGCAGAGGTACTTTGGACACTGAGGCTATCTCCAATACTAAGGGCTTGATTAAGGTTCACACAAATTTCCACATAAACCTTCAGGCAAAAGCTGATACGTTTATTGAAGCTTCCCAAACAGTGCCTACATTGTTCAAAGATGATAAAAGCCTAAAGTACAAGCAAGATTGGATGAAGGAGTGCCAGATGATCCTACATGAGGCCTTGGAAGCTGTAAAAAGTGATGATAAAATATTGGAGGGAGCCTGTGCATGCATGGAAAGAATGATTGCCATGGAGTTTGCTGCAAAAAATACTGTGGAGTGTGCAGATACACATTTAAGCCAAAGGTACCTGGATCATGTCACTAAGATCCATTTGTGGCTAGTTAAGGCCTAATTAAATTGTATAATTGTTAATTAATGTTCAAAAGACACTTATGAAGGGATGCATCTCTTCTATATCAAACTATTTAAGTCAAGACATTGTAGAGAAAAAGATATAGATAGAAATACAATAATATACAATAGACTTTTAGCAGATCTTTACATACTTCAGACCTTTTTGTAACTAACGTCAATATTTTAAAGCAATACAATGGAGCAGAATGTTCTTGAATGTTGATTCATTTCTAGTGTTCAACTGTTGTGATTGGAGTTTTATGATTATATGCTGCTATACTGTCTCCAAAGTGGTTCCTTCAAATTATTCAAATTAACATAATCTGGCACAATACATTTGCTATTGGTGTGTGGTCAATTTGGTTGGTTTCTGGAGAGAAGTTTATTTAAGTCCTCCCAAGTAAGTGTATGTTCATTGGTCTCTGCCTGGAGTTAAAAACCTTTAAACAAATTGCCTTGGTTAGGTTTCCTTCCTATCAGGATTAAAATTCCTTTCAGTTGCTCACAATAGTTTAGGGGAATATCACTGGGATTTGATAAGAAGAGTCTAGTAATTTACAAACTTGCACGTCTGCATAAGGTGCAGACATATAAAAGGTGCCCAACAGTTAGAGTTAAGTTGAGAAGTAAACCAACCAATCATATGTATCTATTTCCATAGTCATCATTTATCCACTGACTCTATCCACCCAATAGATTAGGCACTGATCTATTTTAGAACTCTTTAAATAGATTTAATTCACATCTTCTATACTTCAAGCTTTTATTAGGAAACAAGCTATGCAATTTTCTCACACCTGTGTGCCATAGTGAGTAAAATTGCCTCAATTCTAATCCATTTATATTTCCAAATCTGCCTTATTGATTAGGTACATCCGCCTAGGTCTGGCAGTGCCAAAAGAGTAGGGGGTTTTCTTGTATAAACCATGTCTTGTTGACCAAAAATGTATCAAGAGATTAGCACCCTCTTGTGGTTTAAAAACCTGTGTTTTTGAGAACAAATAGTCTACATAGAGCAACCGGAAGGATTTCAGTTGTCAGATAAGCCAGATATGGTCTGCATGTTGAAGAAGGCACTATATGGATTGAAGCAAGCTCCCAGAGCTTGGTATGGAAGGTTAGATAGGTACTTATTATAGCAAGGATTCAATAAAGGCTCCACAAATAGCAATTTGTACATCAGAGTAAGTGGAGATCAAATTCTGATTGTGGAAGTGTATGTAGATGACATAATTTTTGGTGGAAATTAAGGCAAGAGTTTTGCAAATGAGATGGAAAAAGAGTTTGAAATGTCAATGTGTGGGGAAATGAATTTTTTTCTTGGCTTACAGATCAACCAGACAGATAAAAGCATTTTCATTTCTCAGTTAAAGTATGTAAAAGAGTTGTTAAAGAAGTTTGGAATGGAAGATTCTAAACCATTTTGTACTCCTATGGTTACTGGTTGTAAGTTGAGCAAGAATGGTGAATCTCCTAAGGCTTATTAGAGCAAATATAGATCAATGATTGGAGGATTACTATATCTGACTACTACTAGACCAGATATTGTGCACGTAGTTTGTCTTGTGGCTAGATTTCAGGCAGATCCTAGAGAGTCACATGTTATGGAAGTGAAGAGGATATTCAGATATTTAAAGGGCACTTCTGATCATCGCTTGTGGTATCCAAAAGATATTGACTTTAATCTAAGTGCTTATACAGATGCTGATGGGGTTGGTTGTGTAGATGACAGGAAAAGTACAAGTGGTAGAGCATTCTTTCTTGGTGGCAGAGTAGTGTCATGGTTAAGTAAAAAGTAGGATTCAGTATCTCTGTCTACTGCAGAGGCATAATACATTACAGTAGCATCTTGTTGCACACAGGTGTTGTGAATGAAACAAACCTTGAAGGATATCAAAGTTGTGTATGATGAGCCAATTTCTATTTCTGTGATAATACAAGTGCTATTAACATTTCAAATAATCCAGTGATGCATTCAAGGACAAAGCATATTTCAATTAGGTATCACTTTCTAAGAGAGAAGGTTGCAGGGAATGAAATGAAGCTTGAGTATGTGCCTACAAAGGATCAGGTTGCTGACATATTCACTAAGGCTCTTCCTAAGGATACATTTGAGTATCTCCGGGAGAAGTTAGGGGTTATTGCCCCTCCTTCCTTGAACTAGATGCATAAGGAGATGCATCAGTCCAGTGGATTTCAAGGTTCATTCTTTTTTGGACTAATGATTGGAGGCTACCTCTCAAGGGGAGCAGGAAGTAGTCACGATGATTGTTGCAATCAGGGGGAGTATTCAAAGGAGTAGTGAATAGTGCAAGTATGTGCAGTATCATGAAAAGGGAAAGTTGTGGCACCCTTTGCCATTGATGTCAAAGGGGGAGAGAGTTCATGTGAAAAACAAAGGGGGAGAAAGAACAGTCAGTGATTAGAGAGAGAGAATAAGATGTGCAAAAGAAAGGTGGAGAGTAAGAAAGTAAAGAAGATTGGTGCAGAGTTGTGTCTTGATGGCTTTTCACATCATATGTTCCCATCAATGACAAAGGGGGAGATTGTTGCAAGTATGTGCTAATCGGTGTTGTCATTGATGTCAACAAGCTTGTGTTGTCATTGGTGTCAACTATGTCTTCTAATGAGGTTGTTGTTGTTTGATTGAGTTGTTGTGTTAAAGTGATTTGATTGCTTTGAGGAGATGCTAAAGATGAGTGATGTTCAAGTTTTTGCTCCGCATTTCTTTTGTGTTGGAGATCTGAGTATGTAGTTTGGATATGTTGTTTAGAAGTGTTTGAAGATGCTAAATATAGAATTTGGTGCTCCGGATCCTTGTGCAGTAGAAGTTGTGTTAGTGCTAACAGTGTTTGTAGTGTGTCTGGGAGAAAGTATTTTGCTTTGCATTTCTCTGCAGAATGGTTTCAAGTGTTACGGTTCTAGATGTGTGCTTATAAATTCTATATTTTCCTTCACCTCAATTGGTTCATGGTTTGGTGCTCCACAAGTACATTTCTTAAGTTGTACATGATGATAGAGCATGATATAGCTAGTTAAGTACTCTGGTGTGAAGTTTCTTCAGGTGAAATATGTTGTAAAGGAATTTGTTGATTTTCAAGTGCTTGTGGATGTTTCTAGATCATGTTCAAGCTTGATGTGTGGTCTGCATGTCATCATGTGATTTTGAGGAAGTGTGCACTTAAACGTTCATGGTGTTAACACAAGGATGGTTGACTTGGTTGTTTACACTATTTGCGGTTGTGCTTCGGTGAAAGTGAAAGCGTGATGAAGCGTGTAAGAGTAGATTTAGGTCTGTGCTAAAGTGTGATGTGGTCCGCATTCATTCCCTTCCTCCACGGGAATATTTAGGTCCAAACCTAATTTGAATTTTATGGGTTAAGTTGTGTTGCCGACCTTGGAGAATGTTTTCATGATTGATGATTGTATAAAAAGTGTTAAGAAGTCAAGGATGTGTGTGTGCGCGAGGGATATGATGTTTGTGATGCGAATTTGATTAGAGCAATGAAAGCTTTCATGTGTTAGGCTACTGGATGCAGTGAGCAGAAGGTGTCTGCTATTTTCAGTGATGCCATGAAGATGTAGTTTGTGTTGTGATGGATATTGAGCTTCATTGGAGCTGGACTCCATGCATAGGTTAGATGCAACTATATCAGTTCAAAGCCTGGCAATGAGCCATTCTTCTCTTCTTTCTTTCTTTCTTAGTGGGCAGTGAGTCCACTTGGACAGTGATTCCACCTACAGTGAGCATTCTCTCTTTTAGGAAGTGAGCCCTCCAGTAGTGAGCATTTGTAATTCGGTATTGCTACTACATTACATTGTGAGCTAATCCTCACTGTGGTTTTTCCCTTTTAGGGTTTTCCACGTAAAAAATCTGGTGTTCTCTTGTGTGTGGTGTTGTTATGATTTAGTTTCAAACATTTGCTTTTCATGCTTAATCATCATAACATACTTAAAAGTTAATGTGGATCTAAATTTTTGTAAGGGTTTGAAGTTTTGTTACAACTGATTCACCCCCCCCCCCTCTTAGTTGTCTTGTGCATTCAACATGTTGATGTTCTAATACTTGTTCCTGTTCCATTTCAACTTCTACTATGTCTAATTTTATGAGAGGAGATTCATCAAAAACTACATCTCTGCTAATGATGATTTTTTGGGTAGTAGGATCCCACAATCTATATCCCTTAACTCCATCACCATAACCAACAAAGACATACTTCTTTGACTTGGGGTTCAATTTAGAATGCTGATCTTTTGAAATAAGAGCATAAGCATTCCAATCAAAAAATTTCAGATTTGAGTAATCACAAGACTTACCTTTCCATACCTCTTCAGGAATCTTACAGTCTATTGCAACTGATGGTGACCAATTTACCATATAGCATGTTGTATTGACTACTTCTGCCCACAACTCTTGCTCCAACTTGGCATTACTAAGCGTGCTCCTTTCTCTCTCTAGAAGAGTCATGTTCATGCATTTAGCAACGCTATTTTGCTGAGGAATGTAAACTGTGGTTTTATGCCTTTCGATCCTAGCTTCCTTGCAATAACTTTCAAATTCCAAAGATGTGAACTCACCTCCATTATTTGTTCTTAACACTTGATTGACTTGTCAGTACTCTTTTCAACCAAAACTTTAAACTACTTAAATACACTAAACACATCAGCTTTCCTTTTAAGAATATAGACCCACACTTTTCTAGAGTAATCATCTATAAATGTCACAAAATATGACGATCCTCCAAATGAAACTGTAGGGGATGGTCCCCGAACATCTAAATGATATAATCTAAGATACCCTTACTTGTATGATTTCCTGTTTTAAACTTCTATTTACATTGCTTTCCAAAGACACGATACTTATAGAAATTCAAATTCAGAGATTTTAAATTTGGAAGTAACTTACGGTTTACCAGTACCTTTAACCCTTTCTCACTCATATGGCCCAATCGTTGATGCCATAAACGAGTAGATTCATTTACTTTTTCAGATACCATCGTGGCTTCACTTATTTCAGTACTCCCCTGTAACTTGTAAAGGTTCCCAATATTTGTAGCCTTCATTACCACCATAATGCCCTTGGACACTTTTAGTGATCCACCTTGACATGTAAATTTATAACCTCTAGAATCCAAAACTCCTAAGGAAATTAAATTGTTTTTAAGTTCTAGTACATGTCTTACTTTTGTCATAGTCCTCACAATACCATCAAACATTTTAATCTTAATGCTACCAATCCCAACAATCTTACAAGAAACATTATTTCTCATAAGAACAACACCACCATCAATAGTTTAGTAAGAAGAAAACCAACTTCTATGTGGACACGTGATGCGAAGTACCAAAATCTAATAACCATTCCTCATGATATTGTGAAATATTACAAACAGATAGTACTTCATCAACTGTACCTGAACTTGTTTCAATCTAATTTGCTTCCTTTTTGGAGTCATCACCGTCTTCTTTCCTCTTCCAACAATCTTTCTTGAGATGCCCATTTTTGTTGCAATACCAACATTTTCCTTTACCCTTTTTGCCTTTTGACTTTGATCTTGATGTATCTCTTGAATTTCCCCCCTTTTATGTGGATCGACCTCTAGCCACCATTGCTTCTGCAGTGGAGGTTTATGTATTAGATTTCCTCTGCACCTCCTCAAACAACAAAGCTCCCACAACAGAATCAAATTCAAGGGTGTCAGTTGTGCTAAAGCTAATGGAAGTGACTAAGTGATTCCAAGATTCAGGCAATGAACACAATAACGTAACTGCCTTCTCTTCTTCTTTGGTTTTTACACACATACTAGTTAATTGGCATATAAGAGTATTGAAAACATTTAAATGATCAGCAATTTTGATACCTTCCTTCATTTGCAAACTATATAGTTGCCTCTTCAAGTAGATTCAGTTTGTCAAGGATTTTCTCATGTAAAGGCTCTCAATTCTACACCATAAGCCTGTTTTGTTTCCTCTCCAACAATATTAAAAAGAACATCATCTGCCAAACACAACTGAATTGTGTTGAGAGCTCTTGTATCCAGATCTTCCCAATCCTCATCAGTCATATTTGCAGGTTTCTTTGTCTTTCCTACCAATGTCTTGTGCAATCCTTGTTGCACTAACAGATCATGCATCTTGAGCTTCCACAACTCAAAGTTATTCTTCCCATTAAATTTCTCCACCTCAAACCTTGCATTCAAAACCTTTTCCATTTGATGTTGCAGAACAAACACCAAATCCTAACACAACAACTGCAAAATAAAAGCTCTGATACCACTTGTTGAGATTCCTCAAATTTAAAGAATAAACTTAAAACCTAGAATTGTATAATATTGCAGCACAAATTAGTTGCAAAGAAAATAGAGATATTAACAAAATAAAGAGTAAACAAAATAAATGATTACACATCAAAAGCACAAGGATTTACATGGTAAAACTCCAGCAATATGCCAAAGAAACATCCACGAGGCAAAGTATTGGTATTCTTATTGTTCAGAAGAAAAATTTACAATCCTCACGCAACTACAATTACCATCACTTGCCTTTCGAAAGGCTACAAAGATATAAAATATCTTCAACATAACTACCTTCACCAAATTTAGAAGAAAGTAGTTTTTTTCTTTCTTTAGGAAAAAACTACATTTAAAACAAAAGATTTTTGTTTTCTTTCAAAAATAAGCTTTCTTTCTTTCTTGCTTTCTTTGCTTTATCTTGTTGTCACAAATCCAACAAGATAAACTTCTCAATAATGTACATTGACTATACTAGATAGAGAACATGGAAGATGTTTGATCCTAATTGCAAAGGTTAAATAAATGAAGTGAGAACTTATTAACTTCACCTAATATAAATACTAGCTTACTAAGGACTATTTAGGATAGTAACTAATAAGCTTAAAGTCTTAATACTAGGGTTTATCTAGAATGTGGTTAGATAAGTTTTATAACAGAATTATATATATGAATCTTATGTTTATGCCATTTGCTTGGCTATATATATATATGGCTCGTGAAATAAATTCTATAGTCTAATTCCAATGGTGTTCCTGTGGTTTGAAAGAGTCAATGAGATTGGAGAGTGACCAGCTACTCTCTTATGACGGAAATAATGAAGGTCATAAAGACACCATTAGCGTGCAACCTTTAGAAAAGTAGATGTCTCAGAACAAAATCAATTCCCATTCCTATATTGTATAGTTTTGGAGTCATCTGAGTCTGGACTATCATCTAACTTATGAATAGGATTGGATAATGGATGCAACTAAAGGTTAAAGGATAGTAAATGTCAAAATGGCACTGCCACTAACTATGGAGCTTTAAATAGTCTATGAGAATTTTGTTGATGATCATATACTGCGGTCCATTTCAAGGAGACTAAACCCTTGTTTGGAAATCACATACCTATAGAACTCAGTTGTATTTGCATACTAACATTTTGAACGAAATTTCTTGTCTCCATGAGCATATGCAGAAAGAAGTAGTTTGTAACAAGATAAGGTACTCGCCTCTAGGGGATTGCATCTATCATTGAAGATAAAGAAATGCAGTGTAACATACCAAGGGAGAATATGTAACAAAAACAATTTTAAGAGTTGTTACAAAGATGTTGATTACTGTTAAGGGCTTATGTTACTGTTGGCTTAGCCTCTTATTTATAGTGTGTATGTTAATGGGATTGGTAATGCCAAGGGAAATTTAAGTAGAAAAGGGATCCTTGACAAAACTAAGGTATGAAGGTTAATAATCAACTAGAAGAATAACCCTTTGATCCCCAGGCTAGTAGGATCATGCTCTGATACCACTTGTACTAACCCCTTTTAGGATATACCTGATTTCTTGGCCTACAAACAATAAGAACTACTAGAAAGAGACATTAGAAATATTAAAGATCAATAAATTAAGATAATATTCAATTCATAGCATCATTCTTATTAGATTCGTCTATCATTTATATTGAACTCATGTATCATAGCATAATTATTAATGAGATTCATACTTCATAACATAAATAATGAGATCAAAACATATATTAACAAGCACAAAGTATACACATCATACACGAAGCAGACATATAATTATTTCAAGGTTATTCTCAATGGTCAACCACATAATGAAATTCCATGAGAAAGCATATAGGGCGTCAAGAGCCTGGTACTCCTTAACCAAGTCCAAGGATGGTACGTCCATCCCGAATTTCACCCCTTGGCCTACAAGTGATAGAAACATCCATCCATCCAACTTAGGGTGGGCTACTTGATGAAGGGACCAGTACTGCTCCTTGTCCCCTAATATGCATTTCACATTCATATCAAATGTGATGGCTCATTGGATTAAAAGTACCTCTTGATGGATTGCAAGTTCGGTTCAAGGATTGTAGCATAGCCTTCTTTGTTGTTAACACTTGTTGTATAGCCAATATATATACTTGATATATTTCCTTTTGCTTCATCCCTATATGACTTCCTTCCAATGAAGATAGCTTCCTTGATTGCTAATTAATATCTCAGATATTTGTTGATTTGATTGATTCAATAATAGAATTATAGAACGATAGAATGCTAGAGCAATAGAAAGATAGAATGATCATATGATAGAAGGATAGAATAAAGAATAATATAATAATAGAATGATGGAATAATAGAATGATAGAAGCGTTGAATGCACAAGACAACTGAGAGGGGGGGTGAATCAGTTGTAACTTAAAACTTCAGAACCCTTACACACATTCAGATCCATATTAATTCAATTAATCCCTTAAATTGTTAAGATGATTAAGCATGAAAGCAAATAATAGAAACTGAATCAAATCAACATCAAACACAAGAGAACACCAAATTTACGTAGAAAACCCAATAAGGGAAAAACCACGGTGAGGATTAGCTCACAATATAAAGTAATATCAACAATGAAATACAATAGGGCTCACTGCTGGAAGGCTCACTGCCAAAGGCTCATTGCTAGAATAGAAAAGAAGATAAAGAAGATTGTTACAAGGAGAAAACTATCTCAATGCAACAAAGAAGTCCACCACAATGCCATCATCACCTCTGCAGTCTCACTGAGGAATTGTAGACACCTTCTGTTCACTGCATCCAGTAATCTAACACATGAAAGCTCACACTGCACTACACAAATTTGCACTCTATAACTCTGTAATTCGCATCACACACACTATACTCTTCTTTCTTCTTGCCATCCTTCAACAACTCAACACTTATTTATACCATCTTCAACCTTGAAAACATTCTCCAAGGTCGGCAAAGCACCTTAATCTCGCAAATTCAAATTAGGTCGGTACCAAAACATTCCCGTGGTGGAAAGAAAGGAAGGCAGACCACAACACACCTTATCTTGGACCTAAATCCATCCATACACACCACACCATGCTTCCACAAACATCGAAGCGACTCCACAATTAGTGTAAACACCCAAGGTCGGTCGAACCTATATTAACACCATAAACATTTAAGTACACGCTTCCTCAAACCCAAAGACGACTTGTAGACCACACACCATGCTTGAACACAATCTAGAGTATTCCAAAAACATCTTGAAATCCAACAAATTCCTCTGCAACAACTTTCACCTGCCGAACAAACTTATCTTGTTTACTGAATATGCTCAAATATCTCTATTATGCACTTGTAACTCAAGAAATCAACTTGCGGAGCACCAAATCACGAACTGCAAAACCTAAAACCATTTTGTGGATAAATGTGGAGCAAAAACATTTCTCCTAGACACCTCTGCAATACACAATTCACACACTGGTGAACACATCTCCTTCTGCACATTGATCCAGCATGCCAAATTCTAAATATAGCACCTTTGAACATCTCTAATCAACATATCCAAACCGCATAAACAGGTCTTCGATATAAAAGAAATGCGGAGCAAAACCAGAACACCACTCTGTAAGCCAGAACATATTTACAACACATTGTTTTGTCTATTATTCAAATTTTCTAAAAACCACTTGGAAACCAAGCACCAGAAACATATCATCACCATCTTCAACACTTCCTCATCATCAAAGACAGCATCCACTCAACACCAAATTGCTCACTCTTGCAATATTCTCTTGCTTATACAGTTGACACCAATGACAACACAAGCTTGTTGACATCAATGACAACACCGACTGCACATACTTGCAACAAGAAGAATAGAATGATATAATGATAGAAGAATAGAATGAGAGAATAATATAATAATCAAATAATAGAATGATGGACTAATAGATTAATAGTATGAGAGGTTGATAGAATTATAGCATGATAGAATGGCTGCAATAGATAATTCTCTGTTGTTATCAATTATTGCATATATATACCACTATTGATCTAGTCCTACAGATGTATCTCTGCTAAATATATCTTTCTTCCTTCTTACTCAAAAATATATCTCTAATTCCCTCTTATACCTTTTCAAATGTTATGTCTTTTGTGAATAAATGTGACTCTCCATAGC
The DNA here is from genome assembly GCA_027924645.1 of Cunninghamia lanceolata. NCBI lineage: Eukaryota > Viridiplantae > Streptophyta > Pinopsida > Cupressales > Cupressaceae > Cunninghamia > Cunninghamia lanceolata. Next base: position 6,638,063 of record BSBN01001344.1, on the reverse strand, counting down.
ATGTTGTCCCTCCAAAACTAATCGTAGCCCTTAATAAATAGTTTTGTCTTCTAGCTTACCATGTATCAATCGCAGCCATAATTTAGATAAAATCATTTTGAGTGTTTAGGCACTTGCTTGCTTTGCTTTGGATAGGTTGACGTCTTGTGTCAAAATCTCTGTTTGGAAGCATGCTTTGTTGCGCGTGCGCGTATCACAATCCTTATTGGTGTCCTCGCAGAACACGTGGCATTCAAGAATCTAATTCTCCAACTAGGCCAAGGATTTGCCCCCAGTCAAGTAAAGGAATCTGGTTTATTATGGATGACAGAATGTGAGACGTGTACGAAGACTCGATGGGACGGGCCCTAAGGGACTGACCTAGTGCCTCGGGGGCGCATTGATAAATGGCCCTGCCTATGTGACGACGCAAAGGCAACATAGTTCGGGGTGAACCTTGCGGACCTAAGACCTAGGTGATGGGAAATTGGATGGTCAAAGGGATGGGATGGATGGGATGGAATGGATGGGCAGCCTCAGGGGCTCATTGATGATGGCCTTGCCTATGTGATAGCATAGAGGCGACGTAGTTCGACAACGATTCAATGGATTGGCTCAAGACGATATGATGGACGTAAGTAAGGATCTATTGGTTATTTTTTCCGAATCGGCAAAGGGTTTGCCAGTTCCAATGCACGAGTAGATTCGGCCAACAGATACGGGAGGTTGCGTGAGCTGCCTCCCCTTCACTTCTGGTTCTGCTGCACCAAGGGGGGTATCCCTATAAGCTGAAGATTTGACACTTTGACTCACCCAATGACAGAAAGATTTAGCTCTTTAGAACAGGCAGAATACTCTCATGTGTGGACAAAGATTTGTATGACAAATCACAAGGTTAGCAACATTCTTGGACATATTTGTCTGGTTAAGGATGAGAGTATGCAGGGGGTTCCTAATCCTACTCCTACAACTAACAGGTTGGAATAATGGAATGGTTGGAATTTGATGGTTTGGATGCAAGACAGGGGTTTTGGATCATAACTACTTCACAAGAACAGACTAGTGCCTATCTCAAGGCAAGGAGTCACATAGACGTATACATGAGAGTGGCTTGCAACTGGCATTCGAGTTTCAAAGGGTTAGATTGATGCTTGCCTTACAAACATCTCCCAAGAATGGGTATTTAACTATCTCTGCTTATGGATATCCCAGTTGACATACATTCTTCTCCATACCTTAACCTAAAACAATTTAATCCACTCCTTGAATGGAAGTTAGAGATCAAGTATGTGATACAGCAAGACTATACCCTAGAATCTGAGAAACCCTTAGCAACCAGATTCAAAAGAAGAAAATGCATGCAACAAGTGGAGACAGACAGCAAAACACATGAAAGAAGCATTTTTCATATAACATTAACACTGAAACTGAACATATGTGCAAGATACAACTCAGGTGCAACACATAAACTCCACAGAGATAAAACAGACAAGAAATGCTCTGTATTTCATTATTTTTCCCCCAAAATTGCCCAAGTCTTCAACCACACTAAGTGACACAATTTGGCTTTTTATACCAAGACTGTGTACTCAGCAAAATTAATTACAAGGCAAGGTCAAAATTTCCACCAGATACAATGCATGAGAAATGGAGCTCAAAACAGTTAATGCAGCAGAGAGACAAAGAGGAAAGAGCAGGTGGAATCAAGATCTGTGCCGCCGCCTAAAGGTTCTCTTCGCAAGCCTGGTAGTTCACCTGTCGCCTCACCCATCGATGCCTCTGCACGACCACCATTAAAGCCTTAACTACTCACAGGATGCAACAGCAGATACATCTAGAGATTTTCCTGCTCAAAAATGGCCGCACATGCTCAGGAAAAACCACCGCTGAAGGTTCAAAACAAGGCCATCGATCTACTCCGATCGCTGAGACTCACGGCTCAAAATCGCACTAACTAGTCGTCGACCAGTGAAAACATGCCACGTAGGCATCCCATGATTCTATCGCTGGCCTTTTCTCCTTTTATTTTGCCTTTACCGCCTCTATATATGCGAAAACATATGCATATACAAAAGCCACTGTTCGCCTTTCAGAAATCCCTTGTATATGCAAAATGCATATACAAAAGTGATACATATACAAGGCAGACGCCAAACTATTATAGAGCGAATTGGAAACACCATCGGATCCGCCTTGTATCGCTATCCCTTGTATATCCTCATTGTATACCCGCACATACAAGCATCTTATATATCCTACGAACGTCAGAAGATTATTCGCTGCATTGGATTCCATCTTCACATCCGGGTTGCATCTCCCTTTCTTTATATATTTCCTTGTATGTCGCATTATACAAATGCGAGATACATACAACACGGATCCCTACCACTTATCCGTTGGATTTGAAAAAACTTTCAAATCCAGACTTTGTATATCCGTGGCATACAACACTCACATACATACAAGCAGCGGATGCCAGGGGCCCATAGAACAAATTTGAAATATTTTTAGGTCCGGCTTGTATCCTATCTTTTGTATATTCGGGTGTATGTTTTGTTTGTATGTTGAATATACAAACACAAACGTACAAACAGGGAATCTTTTTAGAATATTCGATATACATTCACCCCTCGTATGTTGAGCATGCACAAACCTGTTTGCATAAACCTACGGTGGGCCCCACCAATTGCATCTTCTGCCTTTGTATATTATCAATGTATATGACCTTTGTATATCCAAACATACATTAACCCTTTCACATACAAACAAGGAATCCTTTTTTGGAATATACCTGCAATGTATCTAACCATTGTATGTCTGAATATACAAACCAAATATACATGCAGACCCGATATACAAATAGCGAATATTCAGGGAATCTTCAATGTATATTCCGCCCTTGTACATTTTCCTTTTGAGCCCGATATGCATTTGGAAATGCATACAACTGCAGAATATTCTTGGGAGTCTATAAAAGATTCCCTCTTTGTATATGCAACCCGATATGCATCTATAATGCATATAACTCAAATTTTTACCATTTTTTGGAGGCCGATAGAGATTTCATGAGCCCGCCAATGTACATTTTGACCTGCATGCATATATAAACACCTTTGTATATACAAAGACACATGCACCTTAACTAATTTTTTTGCATTTTTACAACTGCAGAGGCTGAAAGTGTTATAATTTTTTGGATTTTTGGGAAGGGGCCTGGCTTAAAACCCCAAACATAAATGATTACCAACAGGATGAACAAGGAAGGAGTTCACAATAGATGGAGGAAGCGGCTTGTCATAGATAGCACATGTTTCCAAGTTTTCACCACTTGCTTTTATTTGCACAATAGCTAAAATACACATGACCCCTATTTGCTAGGTTTTCATCATGGTATCCATCCAAGGCACCTATTTGCCAAGTTTTCACCAAAGGATGCTTTTTTTTGTTGTTTTTCCATTTTTTTGATTGATTTTTTTTTTTGCTATTTTTGATCTTTTTTTTTTTTTTTTGTTGTTTTTGACTCCCTTGCATTGGGGTTTAGGTGTAGAACTTGCGAAGATACATGTTGTTGATGGGACCATCAAATAGTTCACCTTCTGATGTAGCCAATTGATATGCACCTAACCCATAGGTAGTAATGATGACATAAGGACCCAGCCAATTGGATTCAAACATGCCTTTCTTCTCTCTGTCTTGCTGATTCCTGGGATTTTCTCTGAGGACTAGGTCACCAACTTGAAATACCTAGGGATTTACTCTATGGTTGTAACTTCTAGACATCCTTTGTTGATAAGCCTTGAGATGGTTAAAGCCCTGTTGCCTTCTTTCCTCCAACAGCTCTAACTCTTGAAGTCTAGACACTCTGTATTCTTCATCAGATATGAGGCCTTTTAACGAAACTCACAAGGATGGGATCTCGACTTCAATGGGCAAGATGGCTTCAGATCCGTAGACCAAGGAGTATGGTGTTGCACATGTGGGTGTGTGGATACTTGTGCAGTAGGTCCACAGTGCCGGATTCAATTGGATGTGTCAATCATGGTCGGCATCATTGACAATCTTTTTCAGGATTTTTAAGATGGTTTTATTTGATGCCTCTGCCTAGTCGTTTCCTTGGGAGTAATATGGGGTGGAAAAGCGGTGTTGGATGTGGAATTTGTCACACAGTTCTTTGACATCCTGATTTTTGAATGGTTGTCCATTATCTGTGATAATGGATAAAGGGATACCATAGTGGCAAATGATGTAGTTCAGGATGAAAGAGGCAATCTGTTTTCCTGTGACATTGGCGAGGGGTACGGCTTCAATCCACTTCGTAAAGTGCTCGGTGGCGGTGATTATGAATTTATGGCCGTTGGATGATGGGGGTGGATCTTGCCCACTAATTCAAGTCCCCATTGAAAGAAAAGCCAAGGAGTCGTTAAAGGCTGCAGCTACTATGCTGGTGCATGTATCAGGTTTCCATGGATTTGGCATTTCTTGCACCTCTTTACAAAATGAAAGGAATCTTTTTCCATAGTTGGCCAGTAGTATCCCATGCGTATGAGTTTCTTGGCTAGGGTAGGACCACTAGAGTAGGTACCACATCTACCGTCGTGCACTTCGCTCAGGGTGGTTTGATATTCCTCGTTATCGAGACACCTAAGGAGAGTACCATCGAGACCTCGTCGATATAAGGTATTGGCGATAATGGCATAATGGGATGCTTGGTGAATGAAGGTCCGCTTTTGGTTATTTGAGAGATCAAGTGGTAGGGTATTCTCTTTAAGATAGGCAAATACTTTTCCGTATAGGGGAGAATCAGATCCTACAATGTGGCAAATGATGTGGGATTCGGGAGTGTCATATGTAGGATGGGACACTGGCTCTACCAAGAACTCATAGCGTGATTGGTTGTCAGGGATGTCGAGGAGACATGTAATCATTGCCATGGCGTCTGCTGCTTTGTTCTCTATCCTTGGTATCTGCTCAAAAGAGATCTCAACAAAGTATTCTTTGAAGTCGTCTACCATTCGTTTGTATGGTATTAACTTCTCATCCTTTGGTAGTTGTCATTAACTTGGTTGATGACCAGTTGTGAGTCACCATACACCTGAAGTTCTTTGATGTTCCATTCAACTGCCAGCTTGATGCCAATGACTAGGGCTTCATACTCCACCACATTGTTAGTGCAAGGAAAGAGTAGTCTGTATGATTTTGGAATGGTGTCGCCATTAGGTGTGATCAACAAGATCCCTGCCCCGGACCCATGCTGAGTATATGAGCCGTCGAAGTAGAGTTTCCAGGTTGTTGTGGTTATGTGGAAGATAGACTCTTCTAGAAATTTGAAGCTCAATGGGTTATCATCTGTTAAAGGCTCGTCTGCCAACTACTCTGCAAGTACTTGACCCTTTATTGTGCGCCTATCTACATACTCAATGTCAAACTCACTAAGTAGCATGACCCATTTGGACAATCTACCTGTAAGGGCAGCTTTGTTGAGCAAATATTTTAATGGGCCAATTTTTGCTACTAGCTTGATGGAATGTGATAGCATGTAATGTCTCCATTTTTACGAAGTGAAGACCACAGTGAGGCATGCTCTTTCAATTGGCGTGTATTGTAGCTCATAGCCAACCAGTGTTCTGCTAACGTAATAAATTGCTTGTTCTTTCCCTTCATGATTTTGCTATGCAAGCAGAGCTCCCAGAGCTGTTGGTGTGGCGGAGATATAAAGTAGCAGAGACTTGCCCTAGATTGGTGGCATCAATATAGGTGGGTGCATGAGATACTCCTTTAAATGTTGAAATGCTTGTTCACACGAATCATTCCACTTAAAAGGAATGTTTTTATGGAGGAGGTGTGTGAATGGGTGGCACTTATCTGCCAATTGAGAAATGAACCTTCTGATAGATTGTAGTTTTCCCTGTAGAGACCTCAATTGACTGAGATTTTTGGGAGGCGGCATTTCCATGATGGCCTTCACCTTAGCTAGGTCTACTTCGATTCCATTAGCAGACATGATGTATCCGAGAAGCTTGCCAAATGTGACTCTGAATACGCACTTCTTTGGGTTGAGGCGCACATTGAACTGCTCCAATCTTGAGAAGATCTTGTCTAATACTGTTAGGTGTCCTCTTGTGAGTGATTTCGCTAAAATGTCATCTACATAATCTTCCATTATGGTGTGCATCATGTCGTGGAAGATTGTAGTCATGGCCCTCTGATATGTTGCCCCTGCATTTTTCAATCCAAATGGCATGACACACCAACAATAGGTGCCCCATGGACATGTGAATGCAGTCTTGTGTTGATCCTCAGGTGCAATTTTGATCTGGTTGTATCCAGAGAAACCATCCATTAGTGACAGCATGGTGTGCCCTGCCGTGAGATCTACAATAATGTCAATGTTTGGCAAAGGGAAATCATCTTTTGGACAAGCTTTATTCAGGTCCCTGAAGTCATTACATAGTCGAACTCTTCCATCTGGTTTGGCGACAGGCACTATATTTGAAATCCACTCAGGATAGTCTATTGGTCTGATGAACCCAACATCTAGCAGCTTCTTCAGTTCTTCTTTTACCATGAGGGTGACATGCAGGTGCATCTTCCTGAGTTTTTACTTAACTAGCTTAGCTCCTAGAGCTAAGGACAAGTGATGCATTATGAAATTTGGATCTAGCCCTGGCATATCCACATATGACCAAGCAAAGTTAATTTGTTTCATTTTGAAGAATTCAGTGAACTCTGGCTTTTCTTGTGCAGTTAAAGATTGTGCCATATGGATCATCCTTGGATTGTCACCTATACTGACATTGATCTACTCTGCTGGTTCCATCAAGATTGAGGATCTCTCCTGATGTGTTAGATTGGGGAGAGGGTCAAGCATTTCATCCTTCGGTGCCTCAAAGAGGTTTTCACCGTTGGATACGTCTTTCATATTTTTACTATTTTCCTAATCTAACACAGCCGCAGCGCGGTTTTCACCATTAGATCTTTCTTTCATTTTTACATTTTTGAGACTAAAAGTCTTGGCACTCTCTCCAAAATAAGCCCTGTCATTGAGTTCTATGGCATAGCCAGCTCTGTGATCCCCTGTGGGTATATGGTCTGCAAGCTCTAGATAGTCTATGATGGCTTCATCGTTTTGAAAGGTATCGAACTCAGGGGGAGTGTCTTGTAAGTCCCAATCTATGAGTTCTGGATGCAATAGTGGTAGAGGGTCATTGGTTTGGTCTGGTTCGAGGATATTGATGGTCAAGATGGAGGAGTTAAGGTGGTTATTATAAGCATTGACAATGTTTGCGATGGTACTCTCCACAAGTTGATCTATCAAGTGCGGTATCATTCTTTCCTCACGAATTTCACTATCGTTATTATGCAGGTCAAACTCTAGAGGTCTAGCCCTTGGACTTTGTCCCTCAGTTGCATGGGTAGGGTCATACTCATGGACCACATCAATATCTTTTTCATCACAAGATAGTTCAGAGAGACTATCCCATTCATATTCATTGGAGTCAATCTCACTCCATCCTTGTAGTCAGTGAATTTGATCTATAGGTTAGTAGTAGATGTTTCTGGTTGTTGGCATTTATGCTTATCTGTTCCTTTGGTCTTTGCTTTGTCGGTGTAACCTAGCCCTGTAGTGTCTCGGGTTGTTAATGTATGAGGTTGGATAGGTTCAGTGATACCTTCTTTTCTCAATCCAATGGGCCTGTGACCTTCATACCCCATTCTTTGTAATATTGAGAATCCTTGACCATATTGTTCAGTTTGCACCGTGGAGTGATGGTCTTGTTGCTTGGATAGACTGTCTTCATCCTTATATAACCATTGTAGGATGTCTTTTTCATCACTCTCATCTTCAAGGCTTCCCCATTTGACAAACGGACCTTTAGTAGTTTCTACTGCTTTGGGTTTGCTCATGGAAGGCTTTCCATAGGATCTGGGGGAGAGAGGGAGCTATGCTAAGCAAAAGGATTGGGCGATTGTGTATTCACCGAGACCGTAATCTTTGAGCTTGAGGTCGGATTGGGGTGCCTTTGATGTGGAAGGGAGTGAAGTTGGGTCAACACGGGATGAAGATGAAGCAAAGCCACGGTTTGGGGAATCACAACGGCAGATTTAGATTGAACGGAGTTGCAATATTGAAATGGATTGGGATCACCTTGGATGGTGATTTCTTGGCCTTCATGGGGGAATTTGATACACTGGTGATAAGTTGATGGTACTGCTTTCATAGCATGTATCCAAGGTCTCCCAAGGAGAATGTTATATGCAAGCTCCATATCAAGGACTTGGCACACTACATCCCTTACTATAGGTCCCACTCTGATAGGCAAAATAACAGTTCCCTTTGAAGTTCTTTCTTCTTCATCATAAGATTTGATGGTGATTTTCTTTTTAGGATCGATAGCATTCTTTGAAAACCCCAATGCAAGGATTAGCTTTAAGGTACAAATATTCAAATTGGCTCCTCCATCAATTAGAACCCTTTTTATTTTGTGCTTGTGGATGAAAGCTTCTATGTCAAGAGACGCATTATGAGGTTGAGTGATTGACATATCATCCTTTTCAGTGAATGATAGGAAATGAGGTGTGGTAATATGACCTACCATGGTCTGAAACTGTTCTTCAGCGAGGTTTGTTGGAACAGTGGCTTCTGAAAGAGCTTGGTCAAGTATGGCTCTGTGAGACGAGGACAAATGCAAAAGTTCCAAGATGGAGATGTGTGTGGATGTCTTGTGAAGTTGGTCCAGGGCGTTGTACTGGTTGGATGGAGAGGATGGCTTGGACAGGACTCCCTTAAGAGTAACCTTTCCACCACGAGTGGTCACATTACAATCTGGGGTTTTATTTATAGTGATTACATTGATATGTGAATCACTCTCTGAAATGTGGTTAACAACATAGTAAAATGATACGTTTGTATAATTGGCGTTGTTAGCTCCACTTTTGTTTTGATTTGACGGCCCTCCCTGCACATAGTTGGGGAGTGGATTCTTGAATGCTAAGTGATCATCATTAGAGGCATGCCCATCAAGTGATACCTTTTTCTGGTCCAACAAATCTTGAATGGTGTGTTTGAGTGCTTGACAGTCATTTGTTTTGTGTCCCTTGTTTCGGTGATATTCACAGAAGTCACTGTCATTCCACCAAGGAGGTTTGACTTTTGGTTCATAATCCCGCACCGTTGGAAGTGTTATGAGCTTATTTGATATTAGCTTCCGTAGGGTGGATTCCAATGTTTCTCCTAGAGTTGTGAATTTTCTCCGAGGAGGATAGTTTGTAGACCATGATTCGGTGTTTCATGGTTTGTTTTGTGGGGGGTTGTTTTGTGGGCTTGATAAGTTGAAAATTGGTTGCTTTGGCGCCACATTTTTGGCATCAACGACCCCATCATTCACAATGTTCTTATTCTTAGTCCAAAATCACAGTTTATCTGTGTTGACATTCACACTAGGAGTGTCCTTGTAAAATTTGATTTGACCTTTTGCTATCAAAGGCTTTTCAATGAGTAAACCCATCTCAATGACCTTACTAAAAGAAGTAGGGCATTGTATTTGAATTTGGTAGCTGAGGTCAGCATGTAGGTTGTGGACAAACATTTCAAGCATTTGTTTTTCTGGTATGTGATGTGGACATTTGCTTGCCAATTGTCTCCATCTTTCTAAGAAAGAGGCGAAGGAGTCTCCACCCTTTTGTTTAGTGTTACAAAGATCTAATAGTGAGATGTCATGCTCAATGTTGTAGGAGAAGTGTGTGACAAACTTATCCACTAGTTCGTTGAAGGTTCGAATGCCAGGAGCTAGTCGAGAGAACCACTCCATAGCTTGTCCTCCCAAGCTCCTTGGGAATAGTCGCATGAGATAGGTGTCATTGTGGGCGACTTCAAGGCATGCTGCACTAAATTCTTTGATGTGGTCTCTTGGATCACCCTTTCCGTGATATTTGTCAAATTTTGGTACCTCAAACTTTGAGGGGAAAGGTATCATGATCAAGGTCTTGTCAAAAGGATATGGTGAGATATCCTCTAGAGAATAGTGTTTTGTTGATGCTTCGGTTTGAATGTCTACGAGCTGTTGCTACAAGGCTTGGATTTGTTGAGTCAATAAGCCTAGAGGGTTTGTAGAGTCAATGGTCGTCTTGCCTTTGTCTATGGTTCTTTCCTCTAGTGTGCTATCCTCGTGGATTCTTTCTTCTTCGATTTCCTTTAACGCGGTGACGTCAAAGTCTTTGGGGAGCTTAACTCCTTGGTTTGTTAGGTGAAGAAAGAATTTGCTAGGGTCTTGATTGAGCACTTTGTCGACCATGCGTTGGAACTTTCGGTCTTGTTGAGCTTCTAGAATGTCCTCATGAGAAATCTCCTCATCATTGTCGTGAGGGGATGGGACAATTTTGTCTGATGTGCCCGCCATTTCAAGTTGTTTTTGTTTTTGGGATCTAGTTAGGACCATGCAATGTGACTTGGGATGGGGTGGAGTGAGATTGGGTGCTTTGACAAGATGTGCTTGGAGGTTGTAGTGAAGGGGATACTTGTGGTGATAGGATTTTGACAAGGGTTTTCTTGGATCAGTGGTGTCAAACGAATCGGTTGATACAAAACGATAGCCACAAATAAGGATGTTAGGAATCTGATTATTTGATAGAGACTAGCTTTGCACCCACACAACTAGTGAAAGTTCCGAGAGAGAAGGATGATATATCCTATTAGTGGAGACTTTACTAGTGATTATTTGAGGCTGATATGATCTAAAATTACCTTGTTGTAACCTGGTTTGGATATTTTGACTCAGTTTTGGGAAGTTTTGTGAAGTTTTGGATGAGGTGAGTGTTGGAAAAGCAACTATGTTGTGGAAATGGACGGGATAAGTGACTTGCATGGTTAATCTGATCTGGGAAACCGAAACAAGGCTGAAATGGGTGCTTGAAAAGATAATTGTTTTTCCCAGCAAATGTATGGAATAGCTCACTGTGACAGATGTGCAGAAATAAATGCGCAGGAACAGAGGGTAAATGTGTAGCAGCAGAGAGTAAATGCGCAGATCTGGTGAAATGTAAAAGTGCAGGAACAGAGTTTAAATGTGCAGTTCTAGTAAAATATGTATGCGCAACAGAACTGGTCAAAAGCACAGTAGGACTGAATGGATGTGCAATAAAGGACAGATGCGTAGCAGGATTGAACACATGCACAGCAGGAATGAATAAATGCACAGCTCTGTGTTTTTGGTTGATTTTTGACTGATTTCTCAATGTTTTTTTTGGTTTTCATTGGTTGAAAGTTGGTCTCTTTAATTTGATTTTTCAATTATGGCAAGAAAGACACAGCACACAGAATTTTTTCATGATTTTGATTTTTTTTAGATTTTGCCTTTTTGACAAAAACAAGTACAAATCATAGGATGGCAAGGCAATATAAACTGAATTCTCACTTGGATTTCTCCAGCTACGCTATACAAAGTGGATAACTTAGGAACTTGGGACACGGGCTCCCCCTTACAAGTGCACAAACTTCTCTGGTACACCAAGTTCCGGGTTCCCAAGGCTCGCAAACCTTAGGATTTCCTTGTTATCTCTACTATTGAATCGTAAGAACGTGAGTCATCTTAGAAAGATGATAATCACTCTTTCCGGCACCGGTTTATAGGGGATTTTGGCTTCTAAAACAATGGATAAGTAGTAAGGGCAACCGTTGGAGTGGTTATACATGTGGCAACGCTACTCTCCGTTATGGAGTCTCCTAGCCTTCAAGGGTTACGCCTTGGAGGGTTTTGGGGGAGGTTGGTTGTCGGTATAACTGATCAGCACTCGTTGCTTGAAGCTTTCGTCTCAAACACAATTTATTTATAGTGGATCGGAAGAGCTTGGCGTTAGCTCGTTACCACTTAAGGTCGTTCCCACTTGGACGGAAGGATATCCAAGGGCAGGCCTCTCTAAAGGAAATACATGTGAAATGATAGGTTTGGCATTCTGGTCACCCAAGAAAGGGGAGAGCAAAGGCCTATTATCATTCCAAATACACGAAAAACAATGGTTCTTTCCTCCTATTTAAAAGAAAAGGACTAAATGAGCTACTCTACTTGGGCACACACAAGATTTGTTAACTTTGAAAGAAGCAAATAGAAAGCAATGGTTCAATTTTAGATCCTCCTAGTTGGGACTATGTTTGAGTTGTTGGTGTAACAAGTTCAAATTACAGCCTTCCTATTTAGATCTAGATAATATTTGCATGAACAATCCAATTACTTTCCTTGCTAATTAGATCTATGATGTGAGTTAACAATGCAACTAAATGTCTAACCAGCCCCTAACCTGCAAATCAGATCTGAGAATATTCTTGCGAGAGATGTTAGTGTTAGAAAAATTACAAGAAATATCTCAAGAGCCCTGTCAGAACAAATGCGCAGTTATAGAGGATATATGCGCAAATACAAAGCACATATGCGCAGTTACAGAGAATAAAAGCGCCAAAATAAGAAATAAAAGCACAGGTCACATATATGCATTGATTCAGAGAGCATATGCGTTGATTTAGTGAGTATATGCGCTGATTGAACAGATGCGTCACTACAGAGGATAGATGTGTGTTACCAGTGAACAAATGCGCAGAAACTTCCTGTGTGCGGAACCTAACGCACAAAAACTCAATTTTGAGGTTAAATTGGGGCAAGGCCCCACAGTGGGCGCCAGAAATGTTCCAGAAAAATGTGGAGCAATATCAATATATCAATAATAACCCAATAACTCAATAGAAATTGCAATAATCAAGATTCAAACACAAAGAACAATACCTTGCAAACCTTATTACTTTGCGGCTTCCATTGGTCGCCTAATCTCAAATTGATCTTTCGTGTGAATGAAGCCCTCAGAAAGTGCACTTCTTATTTTTTTCTTCAAGATGACAATAGAGAAACGGCTATGATTGTTCTCGTAATGAAAATGGTGATCACAAGCTATGGAATGGTGTTGGGTACCAAAGGCGCGCTGTGATTCCTGCAGAGTAAGTTTACTAAAGCTTGGATGATTGAAATGAAGGAATAGGGGTTGTATTTATAGGTTTGAGAGAAGGAAGATCAACGATATAGAATGAATAAGGAGATCAACAGTTGAGGAAATTTGAGAGATGTGCGTGAATAGGAAGAGGACAAGTGTCCTGGTCTATCATGCATTAGAGGATTTAACAGAATAGATTGAGGAGTTAACTGAGTGGACTTATTAGTTAACAGAATATATTGGGGAGTTGACTGAATTGATTGAACAGTGAACTCAGATGACTAATCAGTTAACAAATTTGATTGCTAAGTTAACTAATTTTGACTAGAGGAGCAATAAGACATGTGTGTGAGAGAATATTAGCTAATTAAATATTTAAATATTTAATTACATGTGCAAGTGGATTAATTGAAATATTTTTGGTATTAATTCAATTTTGGAGCAAATAGACAATTTAAATAAATATTTGGATTTATTTAAATATAAAGAATGAGAAGAATTAATTAAATAATTTGGTATTATTTAATTTAGGATAACTTTAGAAGAATTTGGATGATTTTAATTAAATAAATGATTTTATTTAATTTTGGTGGAGGAGTGTGAATCAAATAAATAAATTATTTATTGATAGAGGAATTTAAAATGAAATAAATATTTAAAATATTTATTTAGATAGTCATGTCATTTTTAGGTGTATACACTTTCTAATCTCCATTAACTAATTGATGCATTTACCAAAAGGAATCGCACCAATTATTGGATCGCTCCTCTTAATAAGACTTTTGTCTTATATGCTAATCGCTCCATTGTGCCACTTCACTCTAATCTGAAACTTTGTCTTATATACGAGTGAAAATGGATGCTCTCCTTGTTTCATTGAAATATGATCCATTGTTTCTATTTGAAACTCTTGTGTGGGGTCGGCGACTTCAAAGGAATTAAGATTTGAATTTCACTCTTGGCGCCAATAGTAAGTCGGCCATCTCAGGAACTAAGTTTATTACTTTAAATATTAAACTTCAACCTTGTATGAGGATCGCTACTTTTCTTTGTATATAGATCGCTACTCCTCTCTGTATATAGATCACTTGCTTTATCAACTTTGACATGAGTCGGCTTTATAATGTCCCTAACAAGTACGAGACATTTCACTTTTCCCATAGTTTTCACATCAAAATGCAACAAGTACCTTTCATTGTTTGTATGCATTAGGGATTGTTTGAAGGATTTGATGGGGATATCAATTATTATAGAAGTCTCCATGGGAGTCGTCTATTGTCTTTAGATTGTATTTACCCCAAAATTCTTAAGGAAAAGTAAGAGCCATACCCAAACAAGTGACACAATAAGCATTTCCTCTATGGGATTGAAGCACAACTTCTTAGTATTTGTTTTCTTGTATGTATGGATATACTCACTAAGGATGAACCCAAAATAAGCCTTGCAAACTCAAGACATTAAGAAAGTCATGCATGAATCGGTATTATATCTTATTACACATATTAAATGGTTTTATAGGTAAATGTTTCTTCCCGCTTAATAAGGGCACAAGGGGTTGTTTTATTGAATTTTTGTCCATTGCAATTTTTTATTACTAGCTCTACACGATATCAAAAATACGGTTCTTGAGGCAAATAGTCAGTGATTTTGAAATTTTTTGATGAATAAGCCCTATTTAACTAAGGAGTTATTACTCTATGAGTAATGAGTCTATGACATATTGATACTTAATGAGAATTATAATTCAAGTGTTTGGTATTTGCTTCTCTTTCTATACACTATGTGGCATGAAATAACATTTGCAGTTTTTTTTCAATGTTTTTATGAGTATTTTAGTGTCTTTTAATTTGCCTTTTAATCTATGTAACTAAATACCATTTATACTTTTGGTTTGCTGTGTTGTGTGTACATAAAATGTGACTATGAAACAAACTATTTGAAGATATTTTTAGAAAGATGTTTGTTATATCATGTATTAGGTGCCTCTAAATAAGTATGGATGCAAGATACCCCCACTTTCTTGGGCACGATTATGATGGACTTGCTCACCTACTTAATGGTCAAATTTGGACAGCAAAGACTACGAAAGAACAGTATAATCATAAGTATACAATGACATTGTACCAGAAAGAGAAGAACATAATATAGGCCATGATAAGCATGATAATCATGAATGAAAAAATAATTTCATATTTATTCAATCCTATAGGTATCACAAGAGCAATCAAGGCCCAAATACTCTAGATGGATATGTATCAAGTTGATAATTGATGTGCTTTGTGCATTGTAATAAGATATTGATATAATTTTGCCGCTTTGGGGCAATTCCGTTCATCTTAGATCCTATAACCATTTTTTTAGATTTCAGTGCGAAATAAGATTGAACCACATCATATTCATCTACAAGCTACTGATGTGGCTCATCTTGGAAAGACCAAGTGAGTTATCTCGACAATCTTTTTCATCAATGGAGGAATATTACTGTAGTCTTTGTTTCCTGCGGCCAGTCTTATCATTTTTTTTTAAGTGTTTTTAAATTCTGTTAATATTTTGTAGATCTATCCTTCATTGTTGTATTTTACGTTATACATTAATGATTGTATTTTGCACATAGTCCAGTAATCATTTAAGAGAACTATAAACACGGTTCAACAGAAATATTCAATAATGAAACTAGTCATTCCATTTACACTGATTATAAGCAGGACCCATGCTTTTGGAAGAAATAACTCACAACAAAACTACTGTATAAAAAAATCAAATGCATCAACAGACAATGCTTACCATGGCTCAAGACATACTTCCTTATTGTAGACTGAGTTAGCAGCAAACATCAAGCATACCAAGGTCAGAAATCCAGCCAGAATCAAACCCTAGGTAAAATTTCTGAATCACAAAAGACTCTCATGGTCAAAGAAAAACTAATGTATATTATAGAATACTATACATGGATAAATGTAAGGGACATTTATGCAATCCACCAATGTGAAGTTTAAGAAATCTAGCATAGTTATGTTGTAAAAAAAATCAAGTGAGATATTTATAAGTTATAACCCACACTACTAAATCCTAAATAATTCCACATAATTTCTGCCCAAAGTTCATTAACATACTCATGAATTGTAGATCATGCCCAAAATTTCACATCGGACATAATGTGAAGGGAGGATACACATCAGATATTTGCTTCTGACTGTCCTTGATACAATAATTGTCATACATGGCCTGCAATCGTAAGGACAGATACAGAAATGCCTTAATTTTCTCAAATTTATATGACCTCATACAGTATACTCCATAGAGCATACTTCAATGTCCAGTCCATCAACACTCAGACATGGTAGTCTTTCTTGTGGGTAATTACAATTTGTGGTTGATTCTTCATGCAACATTCACTCTCATTCGTTTTCCTTCTAGTTCCTACACCAGGTAAAATGAACAATCAGACTCAATAAATAAAATAATATCTCAGGAAAACAATATTTTGCAAATAACCAAAAGATTAGAAATTCTCCTTTTTCAACTAGATGAATTGCTTCAATGAGGCATCTGGAAAATCATCTCCTCTCCTACCTACCTCTCCCATTCTCCCCATCTCTCCCTCTCTCTCCCCCCCCCCATTACCTCCCCCTCTTTCCACTTTGCCCCCCTCCTCTGTTCTCTCTCGTTTGACCAATCACTAGCTAGACACTCCTCCCTTTTGACCAATCACTAGCATACAGCCTTGGGTTTTTTCCATCTAGAGAGGAGATGATGGGGAAGGGAAGTTGAGGGGGAGAGGGAGTGGGGCGGGGGAAGACATGGGGAGGATGGGGGAGGGACTCTTGCTCTCTCTCTCTTGTGAGTGAGAGAGAGATGGGGAGGATCTCTCTCTCTCTCTCTCTCTCTCTCTAATTCAAAATCTACTGCAAGTTTTGTAGATAAAAAAAAAACAAAGGTGTATGCTAGTGATTGGTCATCGAGAGGGTGAGGGAAGGAGTGACAAAGGGATGGAGGGACGGAGTGATTGGTCATTGAAGAGGGCTCTCTCTCTCCCTCCCTCTAAATTTACTTCAAGTTTTGTAGATGGAAAAAATCCAAGGGTGTATGCAAGTGATTGGTCAAGAGCAGCAATTGTCTAGCTAAGGTGGCAATCAAACAAACACTAAAGGGTTCACCATAAACTCTAGTGACTAGGCTGGTTTTCCAGATTGTGTCTCTAGTGATTGAGATTAGGTTAATCTAATATATTTTTATGAGAACAGTGCAAACCAACCTATAATTAAGCACAATGAAAACTACAATAAAACAAGACATTAAGCACAATGAAAACTACAACAAAACAAGACATTAAGCACAATGAAAACTAGAGAATAACAGGGGAGTTGTAACATCTAGCATGTGATATACTAATTAACCTAGCTTGTAATTTGCAGTTAAAGAAATGAACATGCAAATAACTAAGTTATTAGGATAAATGATAGATATTTTCCCCTTGTGTAGCAAGGAACCCTCATAGCTGGCTCTAAGAAAAGCATGTGCAAAGGTGATGTACCTTGGTCAAGACAATCCTAGCTGTTGATAAGGAAGAGTGAGCCACAATCTGAGGTAGACTTGTAGTGTTTCCTTGCATCTCCTTCCTATCTTGCTTGCAGAAGATCCTACGGGGGAGGAGGATGAACACTAGTGCATGAATTTGACTGATATCAACCAGATCTCTAATGACAACTGTGTGGAACAGATGAATGCAAAATTGAGTTCAATGTAGCGATTAGCAGAAATTCCAGCAGCATTTTGGTATGACCATGCAATGTTATTTGAAAATAGAGGCCTGAAGGTGCTGATATAGGCAACAATAGGCCCAAACTAGCAATTGGAAAGCCAAAGGCCAATCTCTAACAGTCATACATGGCATCATGTGGTGGTGCCATGGATTTCAGAGAAAATCAGCTGCACTGTGCATTTTCTCCAAAAACTGCACAGGGGTTGCAAATGGATCTTTGGGGTCACAAGAAGGTCAAACTGAGGAGTGAACACAGAGGGAGGTAAGGGGAACCTTTACACAAAGCTGGGCTAAAATCATCTGAAAGAATTTGGCATTATGAGTTTATTGCATAGAAAAGGATAACTAGGAACTAGGTTCAAATTTTCCATGAGTGCATAAATATGGCAGTAGTTGCATCCATTTTCCTCAAAACTTGTGACCAAGCACAAGATAGTAACAAACAAGCGCACAGTACAGTTTTGGTGCTGGGTACAGCAGTCCAGATGATATAGTAGCACCAGTAAATTAAGTTATTGATAGTGATTGTCAATTTCTAAGATAAAATTCAAATTCAAGATTGTTCTTTGACATTTGTTTCTTATGTATGGTGAAGGATGGTTGGTGTTGAAATGGCTAATGGATTTGCAACACTTACCAGCGACCTTTTAAAGTTAAATGTAGTGAAAGTAAGAGGGGTCTCTTTGCTCAATTCAAGATTCAAATGCATTAATTAGTCCAAAAAACATGTTTGACTCTTTCCTTAGTATTATAACTGCAAGGTTGAGAGGGTTTGTATGCTCACCCCATTACCGAATGCCGAAATGGCAGCCTTCATGTCAGCTTCTGATGAAAACGAAACAAATCCATAGCCACATGACTTTCCTGTTTGCAGTATGCAAATGACTTTTGCATCCAAAACGTTCCCCTTCTCTGAAAACTTCTTTTTCAGGGTTTCAGTGGTTACTGTCTTTGCCAGATTACCCACGTATACTTTATACGAGCTGTCAATGAATGGGACTTCTTCTGTCAGCCGATTTAAAGTGGATATATCCAAGGGTTTCTCTGTAACATTTACCTTAATCTCACGTCCACCTATTTCCTGGATTTACAACGTGCACAACTTTAAGTCAACAAGAAGATGCAGACTTAGCAAAGCCAACCTCAAATTTTAGTTTTCTCAGCAACAGATCTAAGATGACTCACAGTTCCATTCAGCTTTTCGGCAGCTGCTTGAGCATCCTCAACGGTGCTCATTGTAACAAAACCAAAACGTCGACTTCTCCTACTATACTTGTCATACATAACCTGTGCGAATAGGCAATCCAAAAAGCCAAAAGTAAGTTTAATCTGACAATTTAATTTTGTAATAAATGCAATGCTTATTCCTAGCTGTTACAACGGATTACTCTTAGACAGAAGTTCATAGCAGCCAAGTTGTAATTACAACTAAACAAAAAAAGCAACACAAAATGAAAACTTGGCTTCCTCTAAACTATTGGAATGTTAACTTTTAGAAATGTTCCACAGGGACACATCCCCTGGGTGTTTCCACCCACATTGGGGATGTTTCGGGGGCAGGTAGGAAACGTTCCCAGGGCTGTCTCCTAGAAAATTTATTTTAGGAAACATTTCCAGTATGCCTCAGAAATGGCAGGGGATGACTAGCTGTCCCCAGGTTGGCCAGGGGACACCTAGACATTCCCCAAACATCCCTGAGATGGCTGGCCATCCCTTATGGCCCAGCCTGCAAAAAGTGCAATTTATTTTTTTTAAAAACACAAATTTGAGAAGAAAAAAGGGGGTATAACTGTTCTCCAAATCCAGACTGATCCACATAAATATGACCAGCTGCATTACATGTGCTATAATTCACTGTCATTTGTTTTACTGATAATGGTCTTATTTTTTCTCCCTTTGCACATTGAAGGAATTTTAATGGAGAATATGCACTAAATTTTGAATATGATAAGCTCAAATGAATGCAGAAAGAAAAAGATGAAAGTTCACACCACTCTTACCCCTGCTAATTTAGCTATGTATTGAAGAGATTATAAGCTGCTTCCCTTTACATGAAAGGCAGTGTGAAATTTATGAGATATAAAGTGTTCGGCAACATTGTTACATTTTATTCAAGGTACAAACAAATGACTCTAGAGTCTATATAATTAAAGGGAGTCAACCATTTTGACAGAAAAGAAAAGTTATGTTGTCAACAAATTTAAGAATTATATATTACTGATGCAGGTGTCATTCAATTGCATAATTTTCAATTTCTGATGCAGGAGCATCTAGGTTCATGGGCAATCTTGCACAACAACAAAAAAAATATTTTAGTTTGAATTTTGTTTCTATCCAGGATTTGTTTTCTTGTAGGTTGTTTGTGGCTTTGGGATTATTTTATTGAGTATTTCCAGAAGATTTTAAATTGTGAAATGCTTAACCTCCATCTCCGACATCAAAAGTAGAATAGGATGTCTAATATTAATTTTTGGCTTTATGGAGCTATCATATCACATTTAATTAATTTTTCCTCAAGAGGGATGTTTAAGGGGAGGTGTTAAATGAAAAAGGACTAATGAAGGTAAACAAAAAAAATAATTGAGTTTTACTAAGTTAAGCACCTAGAAAGGAGGAAAAAGCATCGATTTTTGCAATCAACACAAGTGATTTTTCACTTGCCAAGTTGGGTGTTTGGAGAGGCTGAAGGAGAGCGCATGGTTATGGATTTTTTTCATTTCCAAGAGGCATCTACATCAGCAAAGCGTAGGAAAATGAAAAGACAAGTTTGGGTGCCAAATTTTTGGCTTTTCAAGTGTGCAAATTCCATAAAAATGGATGCCATTTTTTGTGTAGAAAAATTAGTTGGAAGAGAGAAAAGTTACAGAGTTCAGAGCAGCCAATCAAGGTGGAAAATAAGAGAAAAAATCAGACTGTAGAAGGAGGAGGAACATTAAAGATTGCAGGAATCTTCTAGCAAGAGAAAGAAGACATGGAAGCTTGAAATTGCCTTGGCAATTTCTTAATTATTTGTATGAGGAGAAATTTCTGAATTTGCTCATGTTGTAGTTGTGTAATTTTGGCTTGTGCTGAAGCCATGTAGTTGTTGTAGAAAGGAAAACTTTGTTTATGTTGAATAGATTTCATGTGTGTAATTGTTCCAAATATTTTTTGTTGAAAGGACAAGACATGAGGGTTTGTAAACAAAACTGCATTTCCAGATTTTTGCCCACATTGAGGGTTTGAAATAAAATACCATTTTCAGGTTTGATAAACTTGAGGGTTTGAGACAACAAACATATTTTTCAGAGTTTGCCTCCTTTAATGCTATTTATTTGATAAGGGAATTAATTTTTAATTTCAGAGCTGCTTGATTAGGCAGTTTGATAAAACCCTCTAGTCTAGATCTGCATCAATTTCTAACTTTTCTTTGTCATTTTGTAGTTGTAACATGTAGCCTTTGGGCATTTTGTTGTAATTTTATATAATATATATTCACATTAACAATGAAGGCAACTAAATTTTGTTAATTTGCGTGTCAACAAACATGTGAATTCTCAATTCAACTCTAATGTTATGTAATATTAATTGAGATTTCCTATATTTTTAAAAGTTTCCTTATTTTTTAATTGCCATCCCCTACCGTCCCTGTCCCAAAAACTCCATGGGACATAGCTTTTAGAATCCTTTTGATGATAGTCAATTATACTTTTCAAGAACACCTTTTTTTTTGTTTGCTAAGAGGAGCTAAATCTACCCCCAAGACGGAGGTCACAAGGGGGACCTCCTTCCCAACAACATCAACAACATACTCAACTTAGAATCCCCAAGTTCAACTTAGAAACCGCATAGAAACCACCTAAACAGAAGAGAAAGGGAGAAACTAAACAGAAGAGGAAGGGGGAAACAAACCCACACAAGAGTCTGAACACAACTAAGAGAGGAACATAACCATAACCAAAGGCCAAACTACCTAAATTCTTTTGTTGTTCCGCAAAAGGAGAGCATCCATAGTCCACTGGGAGCCCTCATCCACCGCTTCCCTGCCTTCAATACGAAGTTTTCCTACTTCTGACTTGCGCCCTTTCTTCTTCTTTGTAGGGCCGCAATCTGGTTTGGATGTGTTGCTCACTGTTTGAGCAATAGAACACTTCCTCAGAGGTTCCAGCACAAAATCGTGACCAAAGAAATCAGGTGCCTCACCAACAAGATCCTCCATGAATGGATAGGCGCCTTCCGAACCAAAACCTCCATCCTTTGTCTCAGGAAAAGTCACAAGTTCTTTGACAGGATTCGAAGGGGAAGGCAAGAGTTCCAAAGTCACAACTGGCACAGGGTCAGGTTAAGATTCCAGAAACTTGCCATGATTACGCCAAATAAAATCTACATCCAGAAACCCAAGCTTTTTGACCCATTTCTTAAGACTGATGCACCTAGTGCCAGGCACTCTTGGAGAGGTGCAAGCCCCAATATTGTGCCCCATCTTGTTGCAACGAAAACATCTAAAGGGAAGGCCTTCGAAATTTAAGAATTGCAACCAAGTGCCAAAAGATGAATGGATCCAAATGGAGCTGGGCAGAGGTTTAGAAATATCCACAAGGGCACAAACCTTGGTATACCTGCGCAAAGAAGCCCCCTCATCCGAGTCAAGCTTGACAAAGGACCCCACTTGGTTGATCAGATTGCCAATAAGATTTGGATCCCTCATGACCAAAGGGAGATTATAAAGCCTGATCCAGATAAGAATCTCTGAGATTTTTGGCCATGGCAAGGTCAAAGAAGAGGGTCCAAGGAGTAAGGAACAAGCCAGAAAGCCCAAAGAACAAGGGATCTTTTTGCAACACAATATTTGCAATCTGCAACAGAAGAGAAAATAAGCAAGAAGCCAAAATTCAGAGAATGGATCTCAGGAGTATTCAAGTTGCTCCAAACAGACTTAGTCCAATCCAGAACCAAATCAAGGGGTGGCCTCTTCCACAAGAATCTGATAATCAAAGAACGACTGCCAACATCGACCGAAATAGAGTTAACGCACTCATCTGAAATGTGAAAGTCCACCGGTTCTTCCGCTAAAACAACTTCCGCATCCCCAACTGTGAAAATATTGTCATGAGGGTGTAACTCTTCAGAGGCAGAGAGAGGCGGATCAGGCGGCTTGGGAGGAGGAGGATTAGGAATCGACCTCCGAATCTGCTCCAAACAGAAATCATTGCATTCGTGAAATGGGTTGGCTTTATTCTTACAAGCCATTAGGGTTTCTGAAGCCAATCGAGGGGATATTGCCCCAGACGCAGGCCTAGCAGTCAAAGCCCTACCCAACAGGTCAAAGGCAGGAGTGGATGAAGGCTGAGCCGGCGTTCCCTGATCCACAGACTTGCACGAACCAGAAAGCAATGAATATCCCTGTCGTCGCTCACCATCCTCAACCACACAGGAATCGCCACGGCCTGTGCCCCTATTGTGTCCAGCATTCCTACCTTTCCTAGCCGCACCTTCAGCCACTCCAAAGGCCAAAACCCTCACTCCCGCACTGCCCGCTTCTCTGCGTTTTTATGCTCCATCGCTGCCCTCGCACATCGTCCAGAATTTTTTTCAAGAACACTTTTTAATTACCAAGTGAAGAAACTTTGGGAAATGATTGCTCTTTTGAAAATGGCAAACTATGAGTAAATCTTTTTATGTCATTTTTTTTTGAGAAAAATAATGGGCTGCTCATAGGTGCTTTATTTTCCTTACACTTAAGTTAAAAAGATTTTAATTGTCAAAAGACCCTTGGTCTGCTGGTGAAAAGTTGAAAGGTTCTGAATGAGCCCACCAGGGATCAAGTCTTGCTAAGTGCAAGACCCCCGACACCATAAGGGATGAGGCCAGGATCGTGCCCCAGGCAGATTTTGGCAGAATGGATACCCCTCAATCCTTGGCTCTTAGCCAAAGAGGTTCAGCCTAAGGCTCGTGCTCCCGTATCGGATAGCAAAAACGATCTTGTGGATGATCTCCATAAAAAAAAAAAATCTTGATTTCTTAAGGGATATAAGTAAAAGTCCCCATAAATAAACCATTGTCAAATACTGGTCACTGCAATTTTTCCCAATTCAAATTCCACAATATGGGTTCAATGGCAAAGCGAATAATAGCTGGTTGAACGGTGACCATGATAGGTTCCATACTAATTGCATAACTACAACAGGTAGAGGAGATGGGTTAGCTACCTTACAATTCATCATGTCTTTACTCTTGGCAGCTCTTGTACGCATGACCTCTTGCTGGGCACACAACAAGCATTATGTTCTCCCTCCTAGGACCATTGGACTATCCTTATGCTGGCAAATTTCTTTTTCTTACCAAGCATAATAAGCTTGGGTGAGAATGTAATGAAACAACTTGCACAATATCTGAATATAATAGTAAATATACTAAAAATACTTGATAATAATATGCCACTTCGAGGGGGCAACCTCCTAATCCACTTCGAGGGGGATACCTCCAACAGTCTTCAATGAGAACACAATACTGAATATGATATGAAATGAGACTCACTACCCCTATATATACCTATTTATGCCTAGGATATCACCCAGGCCGACTTAGATAGACCTATAGAAGCCTTAGGCCGACCTAAACAACTAAATAACAATATAATAATGATAATATGACTTAATTAGGAGTTAAGATAGCCACAAGCCGACTATTCATAACCCTATGTACACCAATATTAAGGGCGTAGCATGCCCCCCCTCTTCAAAGAAGCATTGTCCTCAATGCTAACCAAGTGTGGATTCTTTTGAATGAACTCCTCATCCTCCCATGTGGCCTCTTCAACTAGTAAATTCTTCCATTGGATAAGATACTGAGTGAGGGTTCTATTCCTCAGCTTCTTTGTGCGAGTTTGAAGAATGACCTCTGGTTCCAAAATTATTCTTCCTTCTTCATCGAGTTCTGGTAGTACTGTTTGAGTAGGAATATTCTGCCCAATTACCTTCTTCAAACAAGAAACATGAAAAACTGGATGTATCTTTGTTGTTGGTGGCAACTCTAGCTTGTAGGCAACACTACCAATCTTTTGCATGATTTGGTATGGCCCATAATATCTTGGAGACAACTTATTAGTCTTTTTGTGTTGCTTCATTGAGATTTGTTTATAAGGCTGCAATCTCAAGAAGACCCAATCCCCAACTTCAAAATTTCTTTCACTACGATGTTGGTCCGCTTGTTGTTTCATTCGATTTTGTGCCATAGCTAAATTCTCCTTGAGTCCTGAAAGTACCTGTTGTTGATGATGCAAGTGGTCCTCTACTGCCTGAACTCTTGGTGACACCTTTAATGATGATGTGATGGAAGGAGGATGATATCCATAAAGTGCCAAAAATGGAGACATTTTTGATGAGCTATGAAAAGAAGTGTTATACCACCATTCTGCCAGTGGTAGCCAATCTACCCATTGAGATTGCTTTTCTGAAGTGAAACAACGTAGATATCCTTCCAAACATTTATTAACAACCTCAGTTTGCCCATCTGATTGAGGATGGTATGAAGAACTATGAGCCAATTGAGTACCCAAACATGAGAATAAATCTTTCCAAAAGTGACTAGTAAAGATAGGATCACGATCACTGACAATAACCTTAGGTGTACCATGTAGCTTTTGGATATTCTCCAAGAAAACTTTTGCCACTGCACTTGCTGTAAAAGGATGTGATAATGCAATGAAATGTGCATATTTAGTGAGGCGATCAACTACTACCA
The DNA here is from genome assembly GCA_027924645.1 of Cunninghamia lanceolata. Classification (NCBI taxonomy): domain Eukaryota; kingdom Viridiplantae; phylum Streptophyta; class Pinopsida; order Cupressales; family Cupressaceae; genus Cunninghamia; species Cunninghamia lanceolata. The sequence goes on along the minus strand of BSBN01001344.1, from coordinate 6,612,628 downwards.
TGATGACATTATGACCTTTAGATTTGGGAAGCCCTGTGATGAAGTCCATGGATACCTCTTCCCAACGCTGGCTAGGAATAGATAAGGGCTGCAAGAGACCTGGTGTCTTAATTGTCTCCCCCTTATTTCTTTGACAAACCAAACATTCAGCCACAAATTTTTGAACATCACCTTTTAACCCTTCCCAAAAAAAATCTTGCTTGACCCGATGATATGTCTTCAAAAATCCTGAATGACCGCCAACTGGGGACTCATGTAGCTCTATGAGAATCTTGTGTTTAAGAGTGGAATTCTTGCAGAGATACAAACGCTCTTTATACCAAAGAATATCTCCCTTCAAACAAAACTTATCTGAACTACTAGGATCACTTTTTAATTGTTGGATGAGATTACTTGTTGCAACATCATTTTGCCATTCTGCTTTGGCTTCTTCCACCCAATTTGCTTGTAATATTGAAAGGGCACACAATAAGGCTTCATCTTTCTCATCCTTCCTAGAAAGTGCATCAGCCACAATATTTTCCTTCCCTTTCTTATATACAATCTCAAAGTCATATCCCAACATCTTAGTGACCCATTTTTGTTGCTCTTCAGAGGATAGTCTTTGTTCCAAAAAATATTTTAGGCTATCATGATCTGTCTTAACCTTGAAGTGTCGACCCATTAAATAAGGCCTCCATTGTTTAACTGCGTGAAGGATTGCTAGCATTTCCTTCTCATAAATAGGTTTGAGCTGATTTTTACCCTTTAATTGACGACTCTCAAAAGCAATTGGTCGACCTTCTTGCATGAGAACTGCTCCTATCCCATTTCCAGAAGCATCACATTCCACAATGAATTCCTTGGTGAAGTCCGGAGTGGCAAGCACTGGAGTTGTACACATAGCCTCCTTCAATTGCTCAAATGCTACATTAGCAGACTCATTCCAATGAAAAGAATCCTTCTTCAAGAGAGTGGTAAGGGGTGCTGCTATACGACCATAATTCTTCACAAATCTTCTATAGTACCCTGTCAATCCCAAGAAACCCCTCAGTTTCTTAATGGTTTTTGGAATAGGCCATTCCATGATAGCCTTAATTTTGTTAGGGTCCACCTTTACTCCTTCATGTGAAACTATGTGTCCCAAATACTCCACCTCCTTAAGACCAAAAGCACACTTGGATGGCTTAGCATAGAGTTGATGATCTTTGAGTAATTGTAATGCTTGATCTACATGCTGCAAATGTTCTTCCCAAGTCTTGCTATAAATCAATATATCATCAAAGAACACTAACACAAACTTTCTCAAGAACTTCTTAAAAATGGAATTCATCAAACTTTGGAATGTAGATGGTGCATTGGTAAGGCCAAATGGCATCACCAAAAATTCATAATGACCCTCATGAGTTCGGAATGCTGTCTTACAAATATCTTCCTCCTTAATCCGAATTTGGTGATAACCAGATCTAAGATCTAACTTGGTAAAATACATAGCTCCATTCAATTCATCTAGCAAATCATCAATAACTGGAATAGGAAACTTATCTTTAATGGTGTACATGTTGAGCACTCTGTAATCTGGACACATGCGCCAAGTTTCATCCTTCTTACGCACCATCACCACAGGCGAGGAGTAAGCACTTTGGCTATGCCTGATAATTCCTGCCTCTAGCATCTCCTCAACAATTTTTTCTATCTCACTTTTTTGTATGTGTGGGTACCTATAAGGCCTGATGTTTGGTGGTTGGCTCCCTGGAACTAGTTGTATGGCATGGTCATGATCCCTCTTAGGAGGAAGTCCTTTAGGCATATCTCCAAGAACCACTGAGTGACGATCAATTATTGCTTGTAAATCTGGATGAGTAGGAGCATTAGATTGAGAGACTTCTAATGAACATAGCTGGGCCACAAATCCATCTGCTCCTTTCTTAAGCAACTTTTGCATTTGATGAGAGCTTACCATCTGTGGGGATTTTGCCTTCAACCCCCTTAGCTCCACTACCTTTCCTTCTGATTGAAATCTCATGAATAGTTCTTGGAAGTTCATCTCAATTGTTCCCAATGTAGTAAGCCATTGTACTCCCAAAACAATATCTGCTGCACCCATGGATATTGCATACATTGGGGTATCAAGTTGATAATCTCCCATGGATAATTTAATGCTATGACACTTCCCCGAACAACTAACTGTACCCCCATCTGCAATCAAAACCTGAAACTCTGGGGCTGGATATATAAAACAATTTAGACGAGTTGCCAACTTTTTGTTGATGAAATTATGAGTACTACCTGAGTCGATCAACACTGTTACTTTCTGCTTCTTTAAGAAACCCACTACCTTGAGAGTTTGTGGTGCACTGAAACCTGAGAGTGCATGACAAGAAATGATTGGCTGAGCATCATGTGATTCCTCACTTGACTCCCTATCCTCCTCTAATATGGGTTCCTCCTCTTCTTCCTCACTTGGACCTTCAATATAGAACAATTTCTTTTCACTACATTTATGTCCTCGACTGTATTTGCTATCACAATTGAAACACAACCCTTTTGCTCTTTTCTCCTCAATTTGCTGGGGAGTCAACCTAGTAGGTTGAGGAAGAGAAGGTGTTGAATATCCTTTCTCTCTTGTCATATTAGCCCCTTGCTTTCTAGGAATCAAATATTTCTCCTCTACCCTGCGTGCCAAGATAAAAGACTCATTTAATGAGCTAGGACTAAACATACGTACCTCATGTTGAATGTAATCCTTGAGACCACCCAAGAATAAATCATTCAAGTTCTCTTCTGTAATTGTATCCACTCTTAATGATAGATTTTGGAATTTTTGAATATAATCCTTAACTGATCCTGTTTGTTGAAGTTTAGCAAGCTGGCTGAAGAAGTTGTCTGTCACACTATTGCTATATTGTGCTTGGAGTTCTTCTGTAAAAATTGACCATGAGACGGTGAGACCCTTTTTTCTCCGATGAGTACAAAGCCAACGATACCAAATGAATTGATCTGGTTCTAGATATAGGGAAGCCATCGTGACCTTTTGTCCATATGGGATTTGATGTACTTCAAAAAAATTCTCCATTTGGTTAATCCATGTTAGAGGATCCTTACCATCGAACTTGCGCATATCCACCTTAGGAAAGAAATTCCTAGATCCCATAGGAGTATTAAAATTTGTGTCATTATTAGCCAACTTGAAGGTTTCACCTTGGTTGCTTGAGAACTCCTTTCTTGGTTCATTCATATAGGCGCTGAACATGCTTCGTAGATCTGATATATCTCCTCTTAGGTCACACATATCCCTCTTAATTGAGGACACATCTTCTTTGACCTTACTCATTTCCTCATTGGGATTACTATCCTCTATTATTTCCTCATCCTTATCAGAGGATTTCCCCGGTGTGGCAGCATTCTTTTTGCCTCTTGTTGCAGGCCCCGTCATGATGGAAACCAATATTTTTGAAATAAATCACACAAATGAAATGTAAATTTTCTGAAATTTTTACTGTAACTTACTAAGGCCAAGATACCACTTACCCAGAAAAAAAATCCAAAAAATTAGCAAATTTTCTGCCTTGAGAGCGAATTTGTTGGAAACCCTAATTTTGCAATAAATCGCTTATTTTGCTTCAATTCCTCTGAAATCTGGACTGTATCTTCTTTAATATGGTCTTCAAAAACCCTTTAAAAATCTTTAAAAAATTCGCTAAAATCTGAAAGTTATGCTCTTCCCAAAATCGCCTCCAATGTTGAGAAAAAATCTTGCCTCTACGGTGCCAAGATCATGCTCTGATACCACTTGTAATGAAACAACTTGCACAATATCTGAATATAATAGTAAATATACTAAAAATACTTGATAATAATATGCCACTTCGAGGGGGCAACCTCCTAATCCACTTCGAGGGGGATACCTCCAACAGTCTTCAATGAGAACACAATACTGAATATGATATGAAATGAGACTCACTACCCCTATATATACCTATTTATGCCTAGGATATCACCCAGGCCGACTTAGATAGACCTATAGAAGCCTTAGGCCGACCTAAACAACTAAATAACAATATAATAATGATAATATGACTTAATTAGGAGTTAAGATAGCCACAAGCCGACTATTCATAACCCTATGTACACCAATATTAAGGGCGTAGCAGAGAACTAGGGATCTTCATAGGTTACTATCTAGGGTGGGTTCGCCAACACTTCCACCGGACACACAACTGGAGTTATGTTCATTCCCATTAGACCTCTAGGATATCGTTATAGCCAGTGGGATGTAAGCTCCTTTTGACTTAGCGGCCCTAATAAGCTTAATCAAGAACTAGGGATCCTCGCGAGTCCTTGTCTAGGTTCAACACCAACACCTTCCACTAAGAGAATAAGCCAGAAGATCCACTCCTTTATGCATATCCTGAAGGGCCATGTCAGTACACTCAGACTTAGTTTTGCTGGGCCAAATGCAGAGTGACAGCTTTGATTCCCGAAGACTAGCTCTTTTTCTTGAGCCACCCTGGACATTTTGCTAGTTCAGGAAATCAGAAGATCATGTGCTCTGACTTAATGACTCTTATACTCAGACTGCTCTGTCTAGGATAATTCAAAAAGGTCGAATTCCAGAAATCATTTCCAGTAGGTTGGAAACCTGTCTCCTCAATTCCAGGAAACAACAGAAAAGGAGACGTGCTGGATTCTGAGGCAGCTTTCTAGCCAACTGGCAAGCAAAGTGTAGAGATTTTCTTCTTCTCTAAAATTATCCAGAGGTAGCTTTAAATGCAGAACCCTGAATAACTGGAGCGGGGAGGTAAAAATTTAATTTTTCATGGGACTGTTTTGTCGCAAATAGCTCCCAATTTTGTACTGCAGCATCGTCTGATAAAATTCCCATAAGTCCCTCCATGGGGCCGTTGCCAAAGTGTGAATGACACCTATTTCTAAGATGCTTTATACACCTACATATGCTCCAAAACTATAATAGAACAAACATTTGTTTTGAACTACTGCTTACAGAACTGATATGAAAAGTTTAACATCAAAATCTAATAACAGAAATTCTCCACATATAGGAGTTATTAAACAAACAATGTCAAGGGGCACATTTTCTTTAATATTCGAATCTGCCCAAAAGAAACTTGGGGTAGATAATAGATTCACAAAGGAATCAAAACAGAAATAAACAAATGGCATTGTTCTTGAAAGCTCGTTTATTTACTGATAAACAACCTACAAAACAGACAAAGAAGAAATCTTTTGAACACTGAATATGATGGTCTGGGTTTCAAACCCTTTCTAAGGTATTGACAGCCCTAAACTAATATGCAATACCCAGATTTAATTGAGTACTTGTTTTAAAATTTGATATGATAGGCAGTCCCGGATAGGACACATTTGTTAACCTTTTAATACAAAATATATATTAATTCACTGCTGAGAATCTAATCTGTCATTCATATGCATATTCAGAAATACAATTGAAGAGGAAGATACCTCTGCTTTCTCCACAGCACCACATTCAGCAAAGACTTTAGCAAGCTCCTCATTGGTACAGGTCCTAGGGATGTTGCCCACATAGAGTTTCCTTTCAAACTGTTGCTTCTGCTTACCAGCTTGTAAGGCCTCCTGAACTTGAACTTGTGCTGTGATTCTGAGGACCTTCTTGTGATTCAATGTAGATAAAGGATGACATGGATATGTAGTTGGGATTAAAGTGAATGACAGACGAGACGCGGAAATAAATTTTGGAGCTGAGAATTGCTTAGGCAGATTGGTGTGAGTGGAAGCGGTAGTGGCTATGGATAAGTATGCAGCTGCCATTGTTCATTCGTTGGTAGCTTTGGATATTCACAAGTGCTTTTATATCCACAATATGAGAAAAACTATATGATAAGTAGGTTGGTTTGCTTCAAATCCGTGGAATTGCATGGAAATGAACTCAAACGGGAGAAAGAGAACCACCTATTGGGAATTTGGGAGTTGAGAAACGCATTGAGTTTGCTTCTTGTTTAAATAGCTTAAATAACCTAGTAATAATAAACTTGTTCATTTATTATTATTATTATTATTATTTTTTAAGTCCCCCATGTTTGTTGAAAAAAGTTTTTACATCACCTCAACATGAGGTAATTTCATTTGGGTAGGAGTGCAATTTCATTCTTTTAGGAGAGTTTGAAGTGCAAATTTACTTGGGGCAGCCTAGTTTAACGAGTGTCAACAAGGTATAGAAAACCTATTTACCAAGGTACAAATTTAGTTTAATGATTTTGGTTAAAAGTATAACTTTGTTTTAGTTTATTAGTTAAATTTTTTCCTCTTTTTACACATTAACCTTTAGCTAGTTTTTAATTATGACACTTGTAGGAATTTAAGTGAGTTATAAAGTAGCAATTATACAAAAGTCAAACTAAATAGAATTGAAATTATTAAATAGTTAAACAAAGTATAATTTTGTTTTAGTTTATTAGTTATTTTTTCCTCCTTTTACACATTAACCTTTAGCTAGTTTTTAATTATGACACTTGTTTTGACTTATTAGTTTAGAAGGATTGCTCACTTAAGATACACACTTAGCTCTAGGACTTTCAAATAGAATAAACATAATACAAGATAAAACAACAACAATCCCAAAATTAAATTTTATTGAGTATCTATGGACTTATTAGGCTTAACCATTGTGCACTTATTATATATTCCAATAACAATCATTACTTCTTAAGAGATGCTATTTAACCACACATATTTATACTAGAACAATAAATTTAGACCATTACAAGCTCATTGCAATCACAAACTAGTAGCACTTCGTTGGTTTTTATTTGTTGTTATTAATCTAATTCATTTTAGTGCTTATATCTTATAAATATATGGGGTGAATCTATTATTGGCTTTTATTTATTGTCATTGACTAAATCTACCGAAGTTGCATGCCCAAGTTGGGAGGATAACTATGATATGTTATGAAAGATTCTTATAGGACTTCTCTTGGGATTTGGGTGTTAGAATTGACTAGGGGATTTGGGCACCACTTTTGGGTTGTATTAGCTCATGGTTTTGTGATTCCCCTTTGGTTCTTTCATGTATTGGATTCTCTATTTATTGGGTGAATGGGATGGAGTTTGCATAATGTATTTTGTAGATATTGTTATGTTGCCAGTATTACTCTAGATCTAAGTGTTGGTGTTGTCTCCCATGAAGGCTCTTACTTGGATTGTATTGTATTGTAACTGATATTGTTGTTGAATAATACATTGGTTGAAAGTTTCAAGGTTGGGTTTTTTCCTTTAAGGGTTTTTACAAGATACATCATTATGTTACGGTGAATGATTTTATTGTGTTGTTTCTTCCCTACAAATTATTTTAGATTGTATGTTCATCTCTCTTCTTAGATTAGTGTAGGAAGCATTTTTGCTCCTTATCTTCCTTTCAAACCTATTGGTGGAGAATGATGAATTGATTATAGTTACAATAGTGCCATGCTTATTCCTCAAGGTATGGATCAAGATTACTAGGATAAATTGGATATAAAGGCTAGATTTACTATTCATAGTTTGTGCCTTTCAAATTTAGTGCTTTTAAATGTTTTTGGAGAGAATACAACTAAAAATTGTGCGATAGGATAGTGACTTTATATTGAAAACTATCTTTGGTAAATAATATTTTCCCATTGAAAAGATCTATTATGTGAAAATAGTTGATTAATTAGTACACAACTCTTATGCTTCAACTCCAAAGTGCAAACCTTGTGCATTGGCTCAAGAAAACCACATCTCATGCTATAACATTCCCTTGTGCACTCATATAGTGCCAAGATGCATAACAAATATTTATACAATCTTGACAACTTAGAGTAAGTTCCTCATGCATGCCTCACAATCGCATCACACAATCTCATGGCTATGCACTCCACATAGTTGCACCATCTCAGGGGTTCCCTATCAAATACCTTATCAAGCATCATGCACCACATATACTTTATACCTTCCCACATCTGCGTTGTTGCACATGCAAGCACATGCTCTACCTTTGCAACTTTGCATAGGAGCATATGTGTGAGACAAATGGTGTTACTGTTGATAACTAAGAGGGGGGGTGAATCAGTTATCTTAATTATTTCAGCTTTCTGAACTTTCTTAACTATTAATGCAGCATTAATTCAAATAATCAAACATAACCATGAAATGGAAATACACATGACACAATATTTTTGATGTGGAAACCCTGTCAAGGGAGAAAACCATGGGGTGATTAACCCAAGATTGTATTCTCTATTAGAAGAATAGAAATACAAAATGGCACTTACCAATTAGGGCTCACTGCCCGAGCACACTGCTCACAAGAGGCTCACTGCCTACAATAGTTTATACAAGAAAATTAGATACTTGAACTGATGAGAAGCATCCACATATACTAAGGTTCAGTTCCGATTAAGCTCAATATACTGATCTGCTGCATTTCATTCTTACTCTCTTAGGTGTTGCTATCCTGTTACATTCCGGACCTGTCTTACTGTCTTCGCACTGCTCTTTTGCTTTTATTCGCACAACACACTTCACGACACACACCTTCATACCGAAATCAATCTGGTATATATATCTGCATCAAGGATTTCATCCACTTTCTAGTCGGCATCCGGAATAGTCAATATTTATCCAAATTATGATCTGTCGGTTGAATCCTTACTTATCAAGTGATGCATATCAAGGAGATTCTTATAGAAGTCATCTAACATGTTGGCCAATCATGAATGATATCTTAAGAACCTTGATCACTATCAATATCTCATCTGGAATAATTTTGATGCTCTGTCGGTCAGTTCTTCCTCTGTCTACTCTGCCAAACTGGAACCCAATACTCAAGTACTCATACCTCTTCACTGTTCCATGACCGGAGGCTCAATCCCTGGAATCTATCAGTCAAGGTACTCCTCTTGACTTTCCCAAATCCGCACATTACCGAGATACTTCCTCTGAGAGATCCGGACCTGTCTGTCGAACCTTGCTGCCTGCTCTGTTCTTGCTTACCAGACCCAAGTATCCTTCAATCTGACTTCCGATAAAGATACACTATGTCCTGCAAATGTGTGGAATGGTCTTTGTTGCCATCAATGACAACACCAATGAAGTCACACAGCGTCCCTTGCCAACAATCTCCCCCTTTGGCATTGATGGCAACACTTAGTGAAAATGACTAAGTGTTATACAACACTCCCCCTTGGTTGATGCTCTGTTCTATTGTACACTATACCGGAGCTCTCCCTTAGCTGGAGTCCACATTTTTCACTGCTCCTCACTCCCCCTTTGACATCAATGGCAAAGGGTGGGATCCGCACACCAAAATTTTCAAAACTCAATCTATACTTAGTCACATAAGTATATTATCCAATTATACTTTACATATACTTTAGTATATCTGCAAAAGTGTTCTTTAATTGTACAACTTTTGTTGCCCAACTCTACTTCATCCTGTCCAAAATTGAGATGTGACCACTCAACAGGAATGCAAAAGCTTCTGCCCTCTTCAGATCTGTCGGATCACTGGTTCGGTCTGTGGTTTGAGCATCATTTAGGGCCTCATGCATGGCCTCTAACTTAGGGATAATTATTCTTCTAAGTTCATTCAATCTACTTAGTCTATTTTTCTTCTCCTTCTCAAGCTTCTTCATATCATTTATGACTGCAATAGTCTGACACTCTTGATTTACTATGGAGGAGGATAGAGGATCAAAACTTTGAGATAAACTTAATAGTTTATCCTCTTGCTCTTTTACCTTCTTCTCAATGTCCTTGGTCACTTTAGGCCAGGATAAACAAAATTTGTAAATATCACCGCCATCTTTGAGAGCATTTTCTAAGCTCTTTAACCCAATATTCATAACTCTCCTATCATTGGTTATTAACCCTTGTACTTCTGATAATCTTTTTACCAAAAACTCTTTCCAGACCTTATCTTCTACTGACTTCTCTAATGAATCAAAATGTGTGCTAACACTATTTACTAGAGATTTGAGATTACCGGATGAGGAGGCTAAGGGATCCTTCTGAAAAGATGGCATGATCTTTTCCAGTGCACTGGATGCAATGTCTATGATCTTGCAATCCTCCATGTGAGACTTTAGGAGTTTTTCTTTTGCTTTTGCCGAAGTAAAGGATGCTAGCTTTATGGTTTGAACCGGGGAGAGGGAGTCAAAATTGAGCGGTCCTTGAAGAAGTTTCGGTTCATCAAATTCCATCATCTCCTTGGTTAAGAATTCTTCTATTGCTTATGATGTGTCTCTTGTCGGTGACAGGGTTTTGTCCCCTTCTGCAGTCTTACCACTATCATCTGTGGCCTTTTCTGTTGGAGTTTTCTCTTCTTCTGCAGCCTTACTACTGACATCTTCTTTTTGCTTCTCCTTTGCTTCTTGACTGATTACTCTTTCTTCTCCTTTAGATCTGAAATCTGCAGGGGAAACCTGATGAGAGATATTTGCTTCTTTTTCTTCACCTGTCTCCTTTGCCTCTTCTGACATTTTCTTAGTGAATTCTTCTTTGTTATCTATTTCTGAAGGATCATCACCTAAATCCTCTACAACAGGAATATTGAATCTTTTATAGGCATTCCAGAGGATTTCCTCTGTTTCTTTTGCCACCTTATCAGTTTCTCCAAGCATGAGCTGATTCATTCTAGCCTTACTCCGGAACTCATCCTTGCAATCTTTGAAGATCATATCCATTTGTTTTGGAGTAATTGAGGGATAGAGCTGGATAGCTATCTGATCTCTAATTTCTAAGTCCTTAGCCTTGGCATTTTCTTTTCTCATATCAAGTTCCTTCTCTAAACTTTTAGGAATTAGAGAAATTATTTCAATAAATGCTTTATTGTATATGTTCAAGTATTTGACTGTGGCTTCCTCCAAGATCTTTTTATCTGCATCATTATATGCGTCATAGAATTCTGTTATTGGTTGTAGGCTCCCATCCACAGTAACTGCTTTAACCACATCATCTAATGACAGAGTGGGTTTTTCAACAAACTCTTCTGTCTCTGCCTCCTTGGTTTCACTGGATGCTTTCTTCTTTTTCTTCATCTTCTTGATCTCTTCATCAGATTCAGTCTCTTCATCATCCTTCTGACTGATGTAAGACCTTGTTGCCTTTGTCTTTGTTCTCTTTTCACTTTTACCACATGACTTTGCTTCTGGTTTAGATGCCTTTGAGTTCTTTGCAGTGGCAGATGCAGAGCTCTTAGCGGATCTGGTCCAAGAGGAAGCTTCTACCGGAGCACTTTCTTTTTCTGCTTCTTTCTTTCCTTTTTTTGCCCTTTCCATCTTTTCTTTGCTGGCATCAAGTGCCTCTTTTGAAATCCCATAACTTTTGGCAATGTTCTCAACTTCTTTTCTCACTTTTCTTTTCATTTCTGATTGACGTAGCTCCACATGGATTTTCACACTCAACTCTCCAGAGGTTCCAAACCTTTCTACCTTAGGATCCTTTGGCTGACTTAGCATGTGTTGAACATGCAGCTCTACAATTTTCTCATCCACTTCATACCCCATAGGCATGATCCACACTGTTCTTGGTTCCACTGCCTCCATTAGGCACTGATCAGTTTCTACCATAAAGCATATTGTATCTTTATATTTTTCAACTAAAGATTGGGGGATTCTCTCTCTTGCTTGCATCATGCTCTGAAAATTCTTGAAATAGCCCCAGAGAGCTGTATTTTGTGCCTTGGCATCACCAAGCCCATGTATATAATCTCTGATTTGAATGGCTACTGGTCTATCATTCTGCCATACCCAGCCACTGGATCTGGGAAGCTCATTCATGTAATAAAAGAATAGGCAGAGTATCAAACCATCGTATTTGAAAGAGTTCTTCTTATCCTTCTTTATCTTCTGCAGATTCTCCAAGAGCTGGTTCAGAAGGAGCTCACAGAGATCATATTCTACATTATTCCTCAACATTTCATAAGCTGTATATATAGCAGTTCTGAATACTGAATTCTCCCTACTGGAGTGATATATCTTATACCCAATTATCATTGATACAAACTTGATATCCGGATCTGTGATATCCTCAATAGTCATTGCTCTTTTATCAAACTTGATCCGGTAGCCTCACTGACAATTTGGTTTTTGATAGATTTGAGTGTAGGCATTCCACCGGTTGAGTGTAATCTAGTTACTGCCCTAATGGCATCCTTAGTGATCTTAAACGGCCTGCTCAACCACATGAAGTTGTCATGCATTCTGCTCGAGATATACCGGACCCATTCATCTTCCAGAAAATAGGGGAAATTAATGCATTGTGCAAAATGTTTGTCCCAGATAGCTTTATACTGGGTTTTGAGTTCGAATGAGTCATCTATCAAATGCTTGTGATAGATATCAACCAGCTTAGATTCCCCAAATTCTTCAATACTCGCATGAATATATGCCCTAACATCTTCTACATGCAGAACCCCATGTGGAATGCTTGAAAAGGCGCCTAGGGGATCAACTTCTAGGGATTTATATGGATGCTTCTTAAATTTAGGGCGTGGCCTATCATAAATCTTCACCACATTCGAAGTACCCATCTTTCAAAGATTTACAGAGAGATATTTAAGAACGGAAAATACCTTTTGCGCTTCTAGGTTTTACGGAGTGAGCTGGATCGATTGCTGGATGAAATCGACTTCTACAGATGATCTTTGATGGGCTTGAGGAAATTTGTTGCAGAGCTCCTTTTCGCTTCTTCTTGAATGCAGAATGAACAAATGTTTAATAAGAAAAACCCTTATATTTCTCTGCAAACCCTAATACCAAGCTGCAATAAATGCTCAACTTAAGTCATTCCAGTTTGCCTTGTTTTCCTTATTCGGATGACTTGATGAACCGAAACGATCTTGTTCTAAACATCTTGCAGATCTTCCATAACTTAACCATAGTTTATTTAGATGTTTCTCTTAGAATCCTTTAATCCGCAACTCTCCTTGTGCCAATTCCGGCACCAATTAACTGGTTGGGGGAAAATGTTTTTCCTTGTGTCTCCCCTTGAGCCTGAGCTCATTTTTTAATTTCTGGAAGGAATATCAGCACCAGATTCTGGTGCAGATCCATCCTCTACATTTTCTATATTTCTCTTCACCCAAATTTTATTCATTTGACTTTTAACTTCATCCGCATTTACTTTTCCTTTTCCTTTGTCTTGATTTTGATTATGATGCATCGAACCCCTTTTGTCCTGGTTCTTGCTTCTATAGAATTTGGCAATATGACCTGATCTATTGCAGTTGTGGCAAACAACATTTCTTTGCATATTTCAATGAAATCCTCTTGATTTGCATTGATTAGCCATATGTCCCATTCTATTGCATGCAAAGCATCTACCATTGAATGAATTGTTCATTTGCATATTTCTACATTCTTGAGATTTGTGACCATACCTTTTGCAGTTGAAACATTGTCCGGAGAAGGATGTATTAGTCTGATTTATTCTCTTTCTGCACTGATTAGCTTTATGACCAAAGTTATTGCAGTTGTGGCAGTATCCATTGAAGGATGGATATCTTTGAGCATTAGGTTGCCTTACCGGAGGTCTTCTAGGCCTGTTCCTTGGATTTTCTGATCCAAAATTCTTCTGACCGGATCAAGAGCTTTCACCTTTCTCATATCCCAAGTCATGCTTGTCATCTACCCTCTTTTGGCTTTCAAAAATAACTTCAAGTTGAGCAGAACTTATCTTGAATTTCTCTTTGTATTCATTTGTTGTTTGAAGATCCTTTTTAAGAGTGTCAATTTGATCCTCAAGTTTTTCTTCATTATCTCTAGCATCTTCAAGATCAGATTCTAGATGCCTGATTATTCTATCCAATTTGTGGTAGTCTTCTGACTTCTCCTTGAGGGATTGTCTTAGATCATCTTCAGTTTTTCTTTTCTCTTCAATTTCTTGGGTGAATTTCATAACTCCTGATTCCATTTCATGTCTTACCATAATGACCTCTTTTGATAACTTTTCATATAACTTGGTTTTCTCCTTCAGATCTTCATTTGTACCATTGTCTTCACTTTGACTTACCAATTGCTGAATTAGATCTTTTCTCTTTTTCATAGAGATACTCAGTTTCCCTTTTAGTTCATTTATGAAATCATCAGCCTATTTGAGTCTTTCCTTCAATTCTCTGACTTCAGAGTTTGATTGCTCAAGATCATCTAGGGCAGACTAAAGTTGCTCCCTCATACCATACACATCCATTTTAGTTCCCAGATCTTCCTTAAGTTGTTAGGCTCCTTTGGGAGGAACTTAGCTCTGATACCAATTGTTGATAACTGAGAGGGGGGTGAATTAGTTATCTTAATTATTTCATCTTTTTGAACTTTCTTAACTATTAATGCAACATTAATTCAAATAAGCAAACATAGCCATGAAATGGAAATACACATGACACAATATTTTTGATGTGGAAACCCTGTTAAGGGAGAAAACTACGGGGTGATTAACCCAAGATTGTATTCTCTATTAGAAGAATAGAAATACAAAATGGCACTTGCCAATTAGGGCTCACTGCCTGAGCACACTGCTCACAAGAGGCTCACTGCCTACAATAGTTTATACAAGAAAATTAGATACTTGAACTGATGAGAAGCATCCACATATGCTAAGGTTCAGTTCCGATTAAGCTCAATATACTAATCTGCTGCATTTCATTCTTACTCTCTTAGGTGTTGTTGTCCTGTTACATTCTGGACCTATCTTACTATCTTCGCACTGCTCTTCTACTTTTATTCGCACAACACACTTCACGACACACACCTTCATACCAAAATCAATCTGGTATATATACCTGCATCAAGGATTTCATCCACTTTCTAGTTGGCATCCGGAATAGTCAATATTTATCCAAATTCTGATCTGTCAGCTGAATCCTTACTTATCAAGTGATGCGTATCAAGGAGATTCTTATAGAAGTCATCTAACATGTCAGCCAATCATGAATGATACCTTAAGAACCTTGATCACCATCAATATCTCATCCGGAATAATTTTGATGCTCTGTCGGTCAGTTCTTCCTCTGTCTACTCTGCCAAACCAGAACCCAATACTCAAGTACTCATGCCTCTTCACTGTTCCATGACTGAAGGCTCAATCCCTGGAATCTATCAGTCAAGGTACTCCTCTTGACTTTCCCAAATCCGCACATTACCGAGATACTTCCTCTGAGAGATCCGAACCTGTCTGTCGAACCTTGCTGCCTGCTCTGTTCTTGCTTACCGGACCCAAGTATCCTTCAATTTGACTTCTGATAAAGATACACTATGTCCTACGGATGTGTGGAATGGTCTTTGTTGCCATCAATGACAACACCAATGAAGTCACACAGTGTCTCTTGCCAAAAGTTACATCCCTAATTTTTGTCTTGCTATACTTTTTACTTCTGCTTGGATATAAGTAAATCTATTATGATGTTTAGATTAATTTCAAGGAAAGACATAGAATATATTGAATGTCATTTATGGAATTATGGAAATGAATATTTTATTGTTGTTGATTTAATATTACATTATGAGATTCGGTTTATTATCTGAATAATGATGCACTGATCATAATTTGTTGGCTACAAGTTTGATACAGGATTACAAGTTCTCAAATGACTCTCAGAGAAAAGAGAGAGAGAGAGAGAGAGAGAGAGAGAGTATATTTCGAGTTTGAGAAGAGAGATATAGAACTTGGGTTACGAGTGATTATTTGCCAAACGAGTATTAGTGTTTAACGAAAATGTGAACCATTGTCGTAGGAGGTAAGTCTTGTCTTGTTAGTATACTTTTGAACCCAATCGACAAGTAGTCAATATCTTTGATTCTTTTCTAGTCAAGTCGTTTGTGAGTCGACATAGTTGTTTGTGAAGTAAATGGCGTCGTCTGAGTAGAACTATGATTGTTTATGTTTAACGTAAATATTATGATGTCATGGTCATAAAATGGTGGTGTTATTACTTTTGAGTCACTTAAGGTTTTATGGTCAACGTTTAACGTCAAATAACAATCTCATCATGATAAGTTGACGTGATTTATCGAGAGACTATGTAGGGGAGACAAGCTCGACCCTTCCACAGTATTCGTAAGTCTTTCGATTTAATTGATATTATTGTATT
Source organism: Cunninghamia lanceolata (assembly GCA_027924645.1). Lineage (NCBI taxonomy): Eukaryota > Viridiplantae > Streptophyta > Pinopsida > Cupressales > Cupressaceae > Cunninghamia > Cunninghamia lanceolata. The sequence goes on along the minus strand of BSBN01001344.1, from coordinate 6,596,542 downwards.
TTGATCAAGGCATAAACTATCACTTAGGATAGGTGCCATATTGAACCATATTTGATTGTATAAACATATATATATGCTTACTCTTAAGAGTAGTCGTAGGCATATAAATTGGAATGCCTTCATTATTTTAAGTGATGGATCAGATCACTTAAAGTGATCATTAATGATCAAACGACGGCTTAGTTGTTTGTGTCGACCTCTTTTAAAGAGGAGTCATGGTATTAATACTCCACTTGATGAGTTTCCCATGTTTTGTGTCATCCTAAAACATGTGTTAAACTTTGCTGATAAAATGGTTTCAGTTGAAACTGAATGGGTAGTGGGTTGCATCGATTCTTGTTTTGCTTCCAACTGTGAGAGTGGAAAAAGAGTAAAGATAGGTGACTCATGAGTCTTGCTGAGTCTTTTTAGCCACAACCCCAGCTGAGTTGAGGGAAGGATTCATAGCTGAGTCGAAGGTCATTTTATTGGAACGATCATCTCAGAAGGAAAAACACACGGGGAGAGTTTATTGTTTTAAGAGGTGTAAAATCTTGTGGATAGCGGTGTTTTCTGCATAGCATAAATAGAAGAGTAATGTCATTGCACTTAGCAAAGGAATAGACTATAAGTTGTGAGCTATCTGTGGCAAGGGAGAAACGTAGCAAGAGAAATACATAAACCATAGATCAGGTTATTTTCTTTAATCAATAATCTTACATTGTGTATGATACATGTTTCTATCTCCTAGTTCTCCTGAAGTTTTGAATCACTCTTTGTGTGCAATAAGGCCGACGTTCTCAGATTTTAAATGACCGAAGCTTTTAAGTCTAAAATATTATGATAGCTCTGAAATGTTGAATTTCACTGTGATAAGAGTCGTGTTACGAAGAAATCATCATTTCTAGTTATGTTGGAAAGATGGTTTAGCCTGGTATCTGATTAGTGTCGTAGGATAAGCGTAGACATTGATAAGTGAAGGAAAGTCTAAGTTGAGAGTATCTCTATTAATCTTTATAGACATATTCTTACTACTGTTAGTATTATATCTCAAAGACTCCGTTCAAATAGATTTAAAATCGTCTCCTTTCTCTTTATCATGTCGTAGACTTCTTTATGGAACAAATTAATCATTATAGATCTACACATGTATAGGGTTCGTTAAATTGTAAGTTATAGTTATCACGAGACTGAAATAGTTGTCTAGTCACTTGTGTTTTGGAGATAATATGTTGTGAACACTTGGAATAGTTAACGACATTATAGCTTACAATTGTACAAAAGGCACCCGGTTATAAAAGTGCGATATATGAAGCTTTTTGACCGTAAGCTGAGAATGTCAAAAGCTTTACTTTCACTAGAGAACACTTAGTCGAAGTCACTCTACACACTATTTCTAGTCGATATTATAACCTTTCTTCAAGGTAAAGTTTAGAATCAAAGTTTTTATCTCTTAAAAGTCGTAAGTCATAAGTGCAATTTTTATGGCCGAAGACTAACCTTTGATTATAAGAATCGAAGACAGTTAAGACACAAAGTCTAATATGTAATAAAGATATATGCATGTCTAAATATTACCTTACATCATGGGTTACATTGTGAAAAAGTCATAAAGTTACTATGTAAGCTTTTATGTGCTTATCTTATGTCTCTTTAATATCGTATGATTTTTACAGAACATATAAGTCAAAAGTAGAATGTTTTGGATATCTATGGTGATAGTATTCCTATTATTAAGAACACTTAAGTTCTAGATAATAAGCTTTACCATAAGAAGTATACTTTGTCTCTAATGGTGCTTCGAGGAGTGATAATTTCTCTATATCAAGATTAGACAAGAACACTTGTATGTTTAGTTTTGGCATAATTCATTGAGTCCAAAAGAGAGAAACATAGACATGAATTTTAGTTGGATAGAAATTGGAATTAGACTATTTTCTTTTGGAGTCAAACCCAGACAAAGTTTAGATTCATATTTGAACCTTTGATTTAGATAATTCTAAGGAAACAGACATGGGTCAAAAGATTTTAACAACCTCTTGGTCAAAGAAGACTAGAAGATAATTGTTTCTTATGATATTCTTACTTTCAAGAATAAGTAGGATTTTTATTCCTTCGTGTTGGGAATAGGATAATAAAACCCTAGTTCAACCTAGGAGGGTTAAAGATTATTTGATGACACCTTATGGTTATAATTCGTGTTGGTTATTTTATAATGGAATAGACTAAGTCTATCTAGAATTGACCTTGTATAGAATCATATATGAGTATATAAGTAGTGATGGTAACGACATGACGTAAAGGTAAGTTGAAAGTATTCATATTCCTTTTGTATAGGAGTTATTATCTATTACAAAACCTTAGTATTCTTAACCTTGGTCAAGTTAAACCAAAGGTTGTTTATAAACCTTAGTCTCATAGATATGAGATAAGGATATTTTGAAATATTGAATTATCCAAGGGTTATTATGAAAACCCTAGAGTCAAATATGAAACCAAATAATTAGTTATGTCATATAGACTTATCTAAGTCAAAAGACTATTATCATGACAAGATGTTAAACTATTTACGTAAACATAGTTAGAGAGGACAAACTGCGAGAATACGACAGTATCCAAGTCGAGTAGGGGTGGGTGAACACTATGACCACATTCATTATGAATGTTATTGATATTGAAACTTTGGCCAAATTAATGCATCCATGTTCTGCATGCATTGTCGGTTCACTATATCTAGATTGTACAACCTATCAGAAATCATACTTAGCTAGAGGGTATCTAGGGTTGTATGGTTGATAGAGTTGTGTAGGATACAACACTATGTACTCGGGAAGGCAAATTACCACTGGTCACCTTTGGTCTATATTCCTCGTGAAGGGTAGGGCCACTTCCTATGTGGAAGATGTGTGGGAGACCGTTGGTCTGTGGATGGAGGTAAATCACTGGAAAGATACTCTCTCTCTCCAAGCAGGAAATATGCCAGGACTTGTGATAAAGATGTCAGATATTCAGATCCAGTAATTATTCCAAAATTGGTATATGTAATTGATTTACATTTGTAAAGATTGTAATTGAGAAAGACAATATGATTTATTGTATTTTGTAATGAGAAATCTTGTAATTGTAGTTACTTGATTATATGTTGAATAAAAGAAAAAATTTCTCTATCTCATTTTTACCTTGTTAAATTACTTTATGGTAAATTTTCCAGTTTTACTATGTTTTTAGAACATGAATGTTACAAATGGAAAGGCATCATCCACATGTTTTTCTTATATACACACATGACACTTGGCAGGCTCTATGCCATGGGTTTTGACTCCATACAATTCTTACAATTGATACCTTATAGGTTTGATAGATGTCATCATTCTCATTGTATATTCATATATTACCTACACTATACATACTGTAAAGTAAGCATCTTAGGAAAGAACTAGGCAAGCTACATCATCAACTAGCATTTCTTTGAGCCACTTGGAAAATCCAATGGATGTGCATCTCCCTATTTGATCATGGGAACCTACTTTCCTAGTCTTGTTCTCTATAACCCTTTATAACATATTATATTGATGAATAGAAGGATAACCTTTTCACATCCTTGTCATGGCTTGCATAATCTTTATCGTGCATTTGTTATGCTTTCACACTTTAGGTGCAACATTTGGAAGAAACCTATCTTTCCACTAATACATCATTACAATCTTGTATGTTACCAACTAGCATGCAAGGTTCTCCTCTAGTTCTATCCATGAATCAGATCATTGGTATCAGAGCTAAGTTTGTCTCCCACCTATCTGTCTAGTCCCTCATTAAGTTAGGGTTTGGTTTTTGAGTGCTCTTATTTTCTTTACACCAATCATGAAGAAAGAAAATGCAGAGCCAAAGAGTCCCTAGGGAAAAGGAATTGTTGTCATCCTCTCTAGATAAAAATATTCACCTACACCAAGAGATCCAACATCTTTGATGCTAGATTAGTAGTTGCAAGATACTATTGAGTTAAGGGAGGCAAGCTTTAACATCATTCTAAAGTACCTCATGGATCTTATGGTGAACAACCTCTTTGATCATATCCTCAATAGCTTTTCTCTTATCAAGGAATGAAATAATTATGTCATGCAGAAGCTTCAACAAGCCTTCTCTACAAAATAAATAGAATTTATGCAACCCAAAGCTAAGTGCCTACAATTACCCATAATCTCCATAAGTAACCAATAGCACACAAACCACAATCATGATTTGTGACATTCAAACAATGACAAATGATTCTTTGGTAAGCCCCTACCATTCCTTACAAAATAAATCCTCTAGCTTCCTTTTTTGGAAATTTTGAGAAATACACCAAGGGTTTTGGTTCAAATTTGATAAAAGAATGGTCTACAATGGTCATGGCCTAGGAAAGCATGGCCATGACATCATTAATCATCTCTAGACAGATATGAGAGCATGTAACACTAGTTTGGTTACACTGATGGTTGTACAAGTTAAGAAGGTTCTGAAATCTTCTCACCAAAGTCTAGCACTAATGAAGTACCTACATCATGCACTACATCTAGTAGCTCAAGTGTCTACACTTGTGTGACAAGTAGCCCCACTCTGGCAAAGACTTCATGTACTAACTAATAATGCACTATGCATTTGTAGAATCATTCCTTTCAGTAGTACTCCACGAAGGAACCTCAAGTAGGCATATAGACTCCTCAAATGTGATCTATGCAATGATTGTTCCATCCATGGCTTGTGCACCATCATGCAAAATAGCACTTGCTTATTTAAATGCATAACACTCAAAAGCAACTTGTGCAATTGCACCAAGGGTTGAACACACATACTTTTCAACCATGATCAACATGACCACAACACTAGAGAAGGTATGCACCACATCCAAAATGTCACCTAGATCATTTGTGTTGACTATGAAGGTGACCTTGACAGGGTCATAACTTAACTTTCTGCAACCATTGTTAGTGCAAAAGTCATCTAGCTAAAGCATATGGTCACACATAAGAAACTATACACCTATTGAAGAAGCACTATGGGTGGATCAACTTATTTGGATGGAGGAAAGTCAATTCCTCTCTGCAATGTGGCTACAAGTGCACATCCTTGATTGTTGGTTGCACGCTAGATCCCAACACATTTGCATAGCTCTTAGTCACTAGATAGAGTGATGCAAGAGCATCTAGGGAGTCATACAATCTAACATCACTAAAAATATTTCCTTTCAATTTTTTCTTTTGTTTTAAAGCATTTTTGGAGATCTACATACATATTAGTCTTGCCACAAAAGCACATGCTTACCACAAAGCATGTTCTAGTTGACATCACAGTCTAGTAGCTAGTAATCTTGACCACAAGTTACCATAGTTGGACATCTTTCTCCCAAATTTAGATCATGTGATTTTTTTTGGTTGACACACATTCCCATATGATATTTTGATGATATGTTTTCTTGTGGGTTGTAGCATTATGTTATGCCTAAAAGGACCTACTTTGAGCATTCACACAAAAAATTGAATAATGCAACTATTGTAATATTTCATGCTAGTCCCATGAATAGTTATAGAAGATGTGTCATGACCATCAAGGTCAATGATATCTTATCACTTGAAGAATTCATTGTAAATAAGAGGGAATGTTCCTTGGAGAAGAGGTAGACCAAGAGGTAAATAGATCTGTATAGAGCATCTTAAGCTCTCAATTATTATAACTTGGGGCACATAGCTTGCATGTGTATAATTATGGCATGTATACTCATGTATGATTTTGTGTGTGACTTGGCATATTAGAGAGTTTGCTAACTAACTAATTTGTGTCATCTCATATCTCTTATAAATCTACTTTTGTTGTGTACTCTTGTTGGTATTTGCTATTTTCTATGTTTGGGTTACACAAATAGATTAATTTTCATTAGATTGTCTATCCATGATTGCATCAATTGGTATCAAAGCCTAATTGTGGCTAGGTTGGTAGAAGGGTTGGAGGTAACCCCCCAAAAAAATTATGCATTGTTGTACTATAGGTTATCCAAAAGTGAAAATAGTCAATAGAAGAAGAGGTAGTAGAAATTAGAGAGGATGGAATGAAGATGAGGATGAGGCAAATCTATGAGTGGTGTGATTTTAAACAAGATAGTATTCTAAGAGTTATTCAAGCAAAGTTAGAAGCCCTTAAGACTATGTAGAGGAAATAATTGGTCACAATTGAAGATGCCAGTGATGATGAGAGAATAGTTCAAGAATAATGCCATGAACAATCCTCCAATTCAAACGATGAACTTAGTGTAGAAGATATGTTTGCTAGGGCATTGTTGAGAGTAGGATGATCAAGGTTTGATCTTCCTTGTTATTTAGGTTGTTTGATTCTAGAAGAATTGTTGGATTAGATCTATGATTTGGAGAAGTATTTTGAGTTTGAATCTATTAAAGACCCTAAGAGAATCAAGTATACAACCATTGAGTTGAAGGGGCATGAAACTTTATGGTGGGATTTTGTGCAAAAATATAGGGTAAGGAAGAATAGGCCAAAGATCACTAGGTGAGATTAGATGGTGGCACAATTGAAGGGTAAATTCTTACCTACCAATTACATTTTGGAGTTATGAACAAGCAGTTACAAAATTTGAGGCAAAGAGGAATGCGGGTATAAAGAAGTACCCCAAAGAGTTTTATAGACTTGGCATCTAGGCAGGTCACATGGAGGATGACATAGAGAAGTTGTCTCAACATCTGAATGGGTTGTGGACCAAGATTTAAGATGGGATCTTTTTATTACCAATTTAATAAATTAAGGGTGCCTACTAGATTGTGCTAAGGGTAGAGGAGAAGTTATCTATGGAGTAGCAAAGAACACAAGGTAAGGGAAATGGTGGAAGGAACAAAGAAGTCAACAAGTAGGGTTGTGCATAGAAGAAGACTACGACGTCTAGTGGTAACACACAAGCCACCAGAGAGGAGTAGATTTCAAGGAAAGGGGAAGGAAAAGGTAGAGGGGGTCACAGAAGGAGTTTTAGTAGTATTTATTATAGATGTAGAGAATAAGGCCACTAGGCATTTAAATTTATAGAAGTAGAAAAAGAATAAGAGCATGTTAAGAAGAGTATGCACATTGCATAAGGAAGTAATGAATCAAGCAGTGAGATAGAGATCATCTAGCACCTGAAGGAGGAGAGAACTTGATGTGTAAAGTATTGATAAAGCCTACTAAAGAAGATAGAGAACCATGGTTGAGGAAGTTTATCTTCCACATTGTGTAAATCAAGTGGGAAATTGTGTAAGATGATCATAGATGGAGGAAGCATAGATACTTAGTGTCTGCTGAGATGATAGAAAAGTTAAACTTGAAAATGGTATCACATCCTAATCTTTACCATGTTTCATGGTTGCATAAGGGTCAATAGATGACCATGAGAGAGTAGTTCTTGGTTGTGTTTCATATTGGAGGATAAGCAAATGGGATTTGGTGTGATGTGATTCTTATGGATGTCTTCCATGTGTTATTGGGAAGACCAAGTATGATGTTTATGCCATCCATGATGGGAAAAAGAACACATTTACCATCACTAAGGGGAAAGAAGTTTGAGTTGAAGCCACTAAAGGTTGAGGAAGAAACCCTGAAGGCCAAAAAATGTTTCTATTAGCCAAACAAATTTTGAAGGATGCCAAAGAGTTGTAGGAGTCTTAGCATTGGTTGTGTAGCATGCACTAGTAGGGGAGAGTAAGTTGCACCACTTAGAGGAGCCAAAGGTGGAATTATTGCTAAGGGGGTTTAATATTATCATGTGTAGTAGAATACCTAAGGACTTGGCCCCAGTGTCTAGTATTTTAAATTGCATGGATTTCATTTTGGGGTCAAGTTTGCCTTATAAGGCATTGCATATAATGAGTCTTGACATGAGCATAGAATTGAATAGACAAGTGGAGGAATTGATGAAGAGAGGTCTAATTTAGGAAAGTATGAGCCTTTATGTTGTACCTATTGTGCTTGCACTAAATAAGGGAGGATAATGGAGAATGTGTATAAACTCTTATGCTATCAACAAGATTACCATCAATTATAGGTTTCCACTACCACGCATGGATGACCTAATGGATTATTTGAGTGGATCATGCTACTTTTCCAAGGTTAATCTAAAAATTAGATATCATCATATATTTGAATTTGTTAAGGAGATGAGTATAAGATAATTTTGAAAACAAAGGATAGATTGTATGAGTGGCTAGTCATGCCTTTTGGACAATTGACCAATGTGCCAAGTACATTTAAGAGGATGGTGAATGAAGCTTTGAAACCTTTCTTAGGTAAGTTTGTGGTTGTATATTTGGATGATATTTTGGTGTTTAGCAAGACTAGAGAAGAACATCTTAAACACCCATGGTAGGTTTTAGCATAGTTGAGAAAGGAGTTGTGTATAAACTTGAAGAAGCATAATTTTATGCCAAAAGAGCTAGTATTCTTGGGATTTGTGATATATCCTGATAGATTGAGGATGGACCTAAAGAAGGTCCAAGAAATTTTTGAGTGGCTAGTAACATAGAATGTGGTAAAGGTTACGAGCTTCCATGGGTTACCAAGTTTGTATCAAAAGTTCATTAAAAACTTTAGTGGGATATGCGCACCACTGACACATTGCATGTAGAAGGGTAGATTTGACTGAATAGTGTTGTAGGAAAGAGTTTTGATTTACTAAAGAAGAAGGTGATATGAATGTCCCAATAGTAGCACTTCTAGACTTTGATAAGGTTTTTAGGTGGACTGTAATGCTAGTAGTAAGGCTATTGGTGTTGTTTTGAACCAAGAAGGCAAACCCATCACATATTTTAGTGAGAAGTTGAATGAAGCCAAAAAAAAGGTACTCATTGTATGATCATGAGTTTTATGCAATTATTCAATCTTTGTAGAAGTGGAGGCATTACTTGTCGCTAAACGAGTTTGTTTTATATGCAGATCACTAGGTGTTGAAGTTTATTAATAGTCAAGAAAAGCATAATCATAGGCACATGAAGTGGGTAGAACACTTGCAAGGATTTTCATTTTTTCTAAAGCAGAAACCCAGTGTAACCAATAAGGTGGTAGATCCTTTGAGTAGTAGGCATGGTTGACTACCATGATAGTGGAATTGGTAGGATTGAAGATGATGAAGGATCTATCTGCCATAGACCCATATTTTGTAGATGCATAGAAGAGTTTCCTGGAGCCTTGGATTGGAGATAAGGGTTCTTTTGAGGATTACATTGTGTAGGAGAAATATTTGTTTAGGAGAAGGTAGTTGTGCATACCACAAGGTTCCATGAGGGAAAATCTCATTAGGGAACTACATAGTGGAGGATTGGGATGACATTTTGGGTTAGATAAGACATTGGTCATGTTAGAGTAGTAGTATTTTTTAGCCATGTTTGCATTGAGATGTTAGAATATTTATTTAGAGATGCATGATTGACTAGATTATAAAGGGTGTTGCCTAAAATATATATACAAGCCATTACTAATTCCAAAAAGACCTTGGGATGAACTTTCCATGGTCTTTGTTCTTGGACTATCATGTACTCATATGGGGTAATGATTCTATCTTCATAGTTGTTTATAGGTTTTCAAAGTTGGTGCACCTCATTGTCAAAAGTTGAATGATGCTTCTAGGATTGTGTTGTCCATGTTTCTGACCCTACTAAATTTTGAAATTTTGCATTCATTAAATTGAGACATGTCATTTAGTCATTATCCTAAAAAATCGTGTCAAATTCCAAGTCGCGTGTGAAGTCCCTTTGTTGCCTTAGTTTAATCAAATTAAAAGCATTAATATCTAAGTCTTGGTTGCAAATATTCACAATCATTTTGAACTGTCACAAGTTCATTTAAGTCAAGTTGCAAAGTCTTGTCAACTCAATAACCCATGTTAATGATTAAATGATATTAATGGTAGAAATATAGGTTTTCAACGTAGTTTGACAAGTATATCATTGTAGGACACTTTCTAACATCTTTATTTCCCTCATAGTTCACAATTTCAAAATGTTACAAACATCTTGGAAGGTTGATAATAGGTTCTAAGTGACTCTTCTCAAGGTTTGGACATGTTAATTTCAAAATATTTTAAGTCTTGGATGTAGGCACAATGGGTTCACACAAGTGAATTTGCAATTATTTAGACGTTCAACACATGGTCGCAAGTAAATTTTGCCATGCAATTTTATTAAAATCGTCAAATTTTAATCACAACTAATTAAATCACTCAGCAAATGATAGCATGAAGTCATAATCTTTAAATTTACATTTGCTCAACATTTAATGATTCATACATAGTCATCAATGAAATAAAAAAAATGGTTACATAGTCATCAGTGAAATAAAAAAAATGGTTGAGGTGTTCATCAATCCCAAAATTTGAGATGATTCAAATCAAGTAAGAATTACAATTTTATATTTTCTACAACTTTTCTCTAAAAAGTTTGGAATTTAATTAACCACCATTCTCATTTAAGTCAATGAAACTTTAGAGGACATTTACACTTTTATAAATACTTATATCCTCTTGCTACCTAAAACCCCATAATATACAAAGCTAAATGCTAAAAATAAAAAGCAAAGTCCTTTTAAAAATAGAAAAGTAGGGTTTAGAAGCACTTAGGGAAGTCTAGAGTGCCCTCACATTCCTAAAATCTCTAAAATTCCATAAAATTAAAAAAGAAGGCAAAATCCCTTAGAAGAGTGGAATTGTGGAACCTCGAAATAAGGAAAAGTCTAAATTATTGCCTCCTTTGCACCATCATTTCCCACACCCTACTTCCGCAAAGCTTATATGTTAAAAAGGAAACAAATACAAAAGGCTATTTGGGCTTTTCATGCTCGAATGGAAAAGTCCAACCTCCACATAGCCGTGACTTTCTTGCATTCCCACAAAAATAGAGCAAATACTTCATAGTGAAAGGCCATCACTGGGATGCTATTATCGTAGGAGAAATGCAATGAATTGGTTAAGAAGGTTTGGAGCAAATACAAATTGCAGGTATAAATCCATGTCCCAGGACCCTCGCCAACATTCTCCACGGTCCAGGCATCCGTCAAGGTGTAAATGAAAATGAAATCTTTTTAGATGTTGTAGCTGCAACTACCATGGTAGAAATTGTATGCAAAATGTTAAAGCACAAACAAATGGTACCATGAGTCATTTGGCAGATAGCCTCAAGAAATTTCATGGAATGCAATGACTAAGGTATACACACAAAATGGATTTGTTAGAAATGCTTTAATGTATTTCAAGCAAATGCAATTCATAAACATAAAAGCCAATTCCATGGCCTTTGCTAACACCCTCCTTGCTTATGCCAAAAATTAGAGCTTTAGAATAGGGTAATAACACCAATAAAAACATAATGGGAAGAAAATTTGTGTGAGATGATGTATTTGCAACTATGCCAATCGACATATATGCAAAATTTGTAAGCATATAGAAGGTGTTGCAAGCCATTTTGTAATGGATTGTTAAAAAAGGCAAATGCAATTGGCAGATTTAAAGCTAAATTCCATAACTGCTGCAAGCTTCCTCCACATGTGTAGCAGAATGACAACTATAAAATAGAGCATAAACACCCATCAAAGTATAATAGGAGGAGAATAAATACAAATTCCACAACCATTGCGAACACCTCGTGCCCTGTAATAGAAAGGGCGACTTTAAAATATCATATGGATTATCGTAGAAACACAATGAATAATGGAATTTTTAGAGGTTGTAATAGCAATTGCCCTTGTTAAAATTTATGCAAAATGTTGAAGAATAGATATGGTGTATGATCTATTTGGTAGAATACTTCAAAGAGATGCTATCTTAAGGAATACAATGGTTGTAGGTGTTGGTTCTCAAAAATGAAGGTTTTTTTACCACAAGAGAGTGTCAGTCTCTTGATACGTTTTTGGTTAACAAGACAGGGTTTATGTAGCTGGAAACCCCCTACTCTTTAGGTTCTTCTAGACCTAGGTGGGTGTACCTAAATGATAAGGCAAATTTAAAATCTAAGTGGATTCTGATTCGAGCAATTCAACTCACTATGGCACACAGACGTGAGATAATTGCAGAGTTTACTAACTAACTCCTAATAAAAGATTGAAATATTAAGGATGTGAATTAAATTTGTATACAGAGTTCTAAAATGGATCAGTGCCTAATCTATTGGGTGGATAGAGTCAGTGGATAAATGATGATTATGGATATAGATATGTAGGATTGATTGGTTTACTTCTTAGCTTAACTCTAACTGTTGGGCACCTTTTAGATGTCTGCACCTTATGCAGATGTGCAAGTTTGTAAGTTACCATACTCTTCTTACCAAATCCCAGTGATATTCCCCTAAACTATTGCGAGCAACTAAAGGAATTTTAATACTGATAAGAAGGAAACCTAACCAAGACAATTTGTTTAAAGATTTTTTAACTCCACGCAAAGACCAATGAACATAAACTTACTTGGGAGGAATTAAATCAACTTCTCTTCAGAAACCAACCAAATTGATCACACACCAATAGCAAATGTATTGTGCCAAATTATGTTAATTTGAGTAATTTGAAGGAACCACTTTGGAACAGTATAGCAGCATATAATCATAAGACTTCAATCACAATAGTTGAACACTAGAAATGAATCAATATTCAAGAACATTATGCTCCATTGTATTGCTTTAAAATATTGACATTAATTGCAAAAAAGTCTGAAGTATGTAAAGATGTATTGCTAAAAAGTCTACTGTATATCTTTGTATTTCTCTCTATATCCTTTTTCTCCACAATGTCTTGACTTAAATAGTTAGATGCAGAAGAGATGTATCCCTTCATAAGTGTCTTTTGAACATTAATTAACAATTATACAATTTAACTAGGCCTTAACTAGCCATAACTGGATCTTGGTGATATGATCCAGGTACCTCTGGCTCAAATGTGTATCAGCACACTCCACAATACTTTTTGCAGCAAACTCCATAGCAATCATTCTTTCCATGCATGCACGGGCTCCCTCCAATGTTTGATCATCACTTTTTATAGCTTCCAAGGACTCGTGCAGGATCATTTGGCACTCCATCCAATCTTGCTGGTACTTCAGGTTTTTATCATCTTTGAACAATGTGGGCACTGTTTGGGAAGCTTCAATAAATGAATCAACTTCTGCCTGAAGGTCTCCATGGAAGTTTGTGTGAATCTTAATCAAGCCCTTAGTATTGGAGATAGCCTCAGCGTCTAAAGTACCTCTGCCCTGTATCTCCTGGAGTTTTTCCTCAAGTCTACCAGTCAACCTATTGTGTTCTTGAAGAGCATTTTGATTTTTTCAATAAGTGATCCAGAATTTATCCATCCATGCCATCATATTATTGTGCCTTCTTTTGAACATAGTGGCGAGTGGATCAAATCTGGCCTGTGTTACCTGTGTTGTTTCATCCATGGCTATTGTTCTTGAGCTTTCTCCTTGGATTAACATCTTGGGAGGAATTGAATCTTTTAAGAAATCATTTTCCTTTTTTGTTCTTTCCCAGCTCATTTTGTACATATCTCTTTCCTTAATCAGCATATGAATTTGAGCTTTATTCAAGTTAGCCACATTTATTCCAAGATCTGCTATGACAACTGGATCAGTTTCCCCAGCCCTTAATGTCATTACATGGCTAAAAGCTTTTTCAATGTCAATAACAGCAAGCCTTTTGTGTGGTGGGTACAAAGCCCAGATCATGAGAGAATTTTCATCCAGATTAAATTTTGTCCCAATATACACTTGAGCCACTCCTTCATAACTGAGCTTGTGTTTTGGATTATCATTATGAAAGAAACTATCAAAGACAAGTGTTGAATTCAAATCAAGACCAGGGAATATCATCACACCAGATTCCTCAAGTAATCTTCTTCCCTTTTCTGGAGTTGTATCTCTCATCTCATTCTCCACATCCATTTTTAATGTATTTAATAATTGTGTCTGATTATTCAGTGTAATGTCTGAGGCTGATTCCCTAATAGCCTTACCTTTGTGTTTATACAAAAAGGTCTTGAATTCAGGAGTGTGAATAAACTGGTCATCTGAGATGAAGGATTTGTAAGCTGTATGCCTAGCATCATTATCATCTGTCTCCTCAATTTCTAATCCTCTCTCAAGGGACTGATATTGTTCAATTCTAAATTTGGGAATTGTGTCAGACAGGTCATGGAGTTTTGATGCAACAAACCCTTCACTGTCAGAGGAATATACCTCAACTTCTTGTGCTTCCCTCCTCTTTTCCACTTCCTGGTTATATTCATCAATAGCCATTTCTGCATCTGCTTCTTCCAAATTTCTTATAACATCATCATGAGGAAAGGGCACATGAGCATATCCACACAAATTTTGCTTTTTCCTATCATAATCAATAAAACCTTCTGGGTCAAATCATTTCCTGTGTATTGCTCTCCTGAGATTGAAATGTGATAATTTGTCAAAAATGAGATCATAACCCTCTTTTGCCAACACAGTAAAATCACCGAAACATAGTTTACTTGGCATAAATGATTGTTTGTCATACGCACTGAGATTCATCACATTGGAGTAATCAAGCTATCTGACTATCTCTAAGTATGCCACTCTGTCTGGCATAGTCCTTGGTAACATAAAAGGGGTATCTTTAAACCCATATACCCTGATCATAGTGGAATCGAGAAAAACAGTACCAATCACCCCAATTGTGGTTTACAGTGGGTGGCCCATCAAAATCCTTGGGTCTTAAAAATCTCTTTATTTCATCTGACAAGGAATAACTGTAGGGATATCCATAACATCTGTACAAAGTCTTAACAAAGAATTCTTCAAAATGAGCATAGCTAGAATTTACAAACCTACTTTCCCATATAGAAGTCCATAATTGTATGGGCAGTGGTTGACCATCCTTATCAAGTTGTGAAATTTTCAATTGTTATGGCCATAGATTCAACTCTTGACCATAATATAAAATCATATGCATGAGAGCAGAGTAGTGTCTAAAACCTATCATTAGGGAACTGTTCTTAATAGCCATCATACCTAAATGTATTTCTTTAAAAAGATACGTAGCATAGTCAAATGTTCTTGCATGGTAGCATTGAATGTCTACTGAAATAACCATGGGTTTTATGGACATGAACTTTGGAACTTCAGTTCCCAACACCTGTCCCACTAAATAATATGTATATCTCATGTAAGTTTCAAATAAGTCAACATGGAATGGTGGTCCATCCCCCTTTTCAAATGGCACTAAATTTGCCTCACTTTGTGGTCTATGTAGTGGCAGTCTCCACCCCTTATAGGTGGTGTCCAATCTCAAATATTCCTTTTCTAGATCGTCATATGAAATAGGAGTATTATATGTGTCATTCAAATCAAAGACCTCACAAACTGCATTCTTGGATATATGAATAAAGGGTTCTCCTTGCAAATTGCATATAGCTTTTTGATCAGGATTGTAATGGTATGCCAATAGTTTTAAGAGGTCTATATTCACAAAAACATCCACGAAAACCAATTTCCCCAAATTAAGTTGCCAAGGGTTGCACACAGGTTCCATCCTATTCCTCCTATGGTAATGGAACATGAATAGCTCATATCCTCTGATAGGTGTCCATATGTTCCCTACATATTTATATTTGTCCTCTAGTTTTTCAACATCTGCCCTTAGCTGCGCAGTTCTCCTAGCTTTAGGTCCAGAACTGGGTAATTGGTCTATGAGATCCTGGTTAAGTTTTCTCTCCTGTGTTTTCTCCCCATTTTTTGTTTCAATTTTTTGTTTTTTATCTTTGGTTTGGCCAATTTTAGTTTGCTGTCCTCTTTTTGACTTTGAAGAACTTTCTATTTTGTGATAATCACCAGAATTCAACTATATTTTAATTGCAAGGAGGTTCAGAGGACTTACTTGTATATCTTCTACATGAATTTCTTGTCCTCTAATGAATCCCTTACTCCTCGTGTGCAACCCTTTGATTTCATACTTTGGTTCATTAGGGTTCAGAATAACTCATATAACATCATATTCAATCATCCATTAATGGTTGCCGCCAGAATTGAATGCAGCAAGTTCACGAGTTTCAAATGTCAAGGCGATGCTTTTTTACATCGGTGAGACTTCTTTAGTTTCATGTCAATCAGTATGCTATGTTTAGTGCCATTTTCTTTCATATGTTCATAACTTAGTCGCCAAGACTGTGTTGGTGTCTTTACGAAGTGTCCCTTTGATTTTCTATTTTAATCAGGGAAACCACTTAGTAGTTTCATTGATTCGGGGAGACATTATTATTCTCATCCCGACAGCATGGTGATCAAACTTGATGAGTACTCTTCTAAGTATCGGTGAGTGTCTCTCCGACAAATGGAAGTCATTTTACCGTTATTGGGCTGACAGACGCTATCATTAAGAAAATATAACAATCCCCTGATGTGTTAAGTCTTTTCGATGGTTTTATCTTTATCGCCAATCTTTGTTGGAATAGATCGGCAAGACTTTTACCAAAAACATTATGTCTTCTCATGTCAGGGTGACATTATATGGTCAGGAGGAGTTAAAGATTTTACCCCGATCACATATGTCATCCTAATGAACTTATTACTTTACGTCAGGGAAAGATCACTTGCTTCTTGCCGATAAGATATCAATCGGTGTGACTTATAAACTTGGTATGATTCTAG
This sequence comes from Cunninghamia lanceolata, assembly GCA_027924645.1. Taxonomy (NCBI): domain Eukaryota; kingdom Viridiplantae; phylum Streptophyta; class Pinopsida; order Cupressales; family Cupressaceae; genus Cunninghamia; species Cunninghamia lanceolata. The sequence goes on along the minus strand of BSBN01001344.1, from coordinate 6,579,903 downwards.
GATTTCACTCCGACTGATTTACTCACACTGATGAGCTTTCATCGGTAATACATATGGAATGTCTCCCCGATCATCAGGTAACTTTTACATATGAGATTTTGATCGTTAAGACATTGATTATTTCTTACCGATATGCATATTAGACTTAAAAATATATCTTAATGTTCGGGGAGAGGTGTTTAGGGTCTTGTCGATAGAGAGGAATTGTTATCAGAATTAAGTTGTGATCAGAGGACTATGTATCTGAAAAGATACATTCATGAAATTGTTATTTTGTGGGCTATGAGATGGATCTTGTCACACAAATTTTGGCAATCAATTTTGATCAAAAAGTCAAAATGAGGGACATTATTCAAGGTATGTGAAGAATAGGTGGATTTCTAGCAAATGAAGAGTGTGAAATTTTTCCAGTTCTAACAGCGGCTCTTTCTAGGGATGTATACCCCCTGTGGGTATAACAAGGATCCAGATTTCTAGGTTAAGCAGACCAAATTTGCATGGAATAGGAGTTGGTATGGAAGGGAGATGGGATGGAGTGATGAGCTTTTGAAATGGGAGTTGGTATGGATGAGGAATGGAAGATGGAATAAAAATCCTATACTACTGTGCATGGAAATTTTATTGCAAAAAAGGTATTTTTAAGAATTGTCCATGCACTGGCAATTCTTGACCTTTTCCTAGACTACTGTGCATGGAAATTTTAAGAAAAGGAATGCTTCAGGAACTGTCCATGCACTGGCAATTCCTAATCTTCTCCTGACATATTTTGAAGAGAGAATGAGTCTCCCTAGCCTTGCCAACAATGACAAAGGGTCCTAACCATAGAGCTTCAAACTTTCCATGCTTTCCCTTGTCTTGGCTCTTGGCATTCCACATTAGGACCATATCATTTATTTCAAATTTTTTATTTGTAGCTCTTTTGTCATACAAGTACTTCATTTGCAATTGCTTCCTTCTATTGCATTCTTGTGCTTGATTTCTAACCTCATCAAGATCCATTAATTCTTCAATCCTTTTTTCCATAGGTTCAGGAAGTTCCAAATCTTCTTGTAAAATAAATTTGCACACTGGCAATAAGTTATGTAGAGGGAGTCTTGTTTGAGTTCCATACACTAGCTCAAAGGGTGATCTCCCTATAGCTTTTTTTATAGTGATTCTGTCTGCCCATAGGGCTAGCCTTAACTTAGAATCCTGAGCCTTTGTATTGTTATTCAAAATTCTTTTTATGATTTTCAAGATGCTTTTGTTACTAGATTCAGCTTGCCCATTCGCTTGTGGATGATATGGTGAAGAATATTGATTCATTATTCCATAAGAGTTGCAAAATGTTTTGAACTCCTCTAATCTAAAACACATTCCATTATTAGTTATGATATTTTCTGGCACACCAAATCTAGTGATAATGTTTTTAAGTAGGAAATTCATTACAACTTTACTGGTTGCTTGTCTTGTGGGTATAGCTTCTACCCATTTTGTGAAATAATCTGTAGCTACTAGTATCCATCTATATCCTCTAGTGGATCTTTCTACAATTTCTCCTATAAAATCTATCCCCCACTGGTGGAGTGGAGCCTCAACTTGTACGGGCCTTAAAGGTACTACCCCTTGGTATTTCAATTTCCCATAAAATCTTTGGCATGCCTCACACTTCCTGGTAAAATTAAATGCATTGTTAAAAACATTAGGCCAGTAGTATCCTGCCCTTAATATTTTGTGAGCAGTGGTTTTTGCTGAAAAATGCCCTCCACATATCCCCTCATGCATTTCTTTCATAATATGTTTGGCTTGATATTCATCCAGACATAATAACAGAATATCATCCTGATTTTTCAATAAAGATCCCCTTCTATGAACACATATTTTGAAGCTTGTAATTTAAGTGTCCTTTTCTTGTTATCATCATATCCTTCAGGGCACTTCATATATTTTAGATAGTACATGATATCAGCATACCATGATGTACGCTCAATGCTAGAAATCATGTTATCTTCATCATTAGAATTACATATCTGAGCAACTTCAAAATTGGTCCTCAGCCATTAGTCTAGCAAGACCCTATCCTCTTACTAGCTTGGTAATTTGGATTTCAATGTTAAATTCCTAAATTCTGTCAATCCATTTGCACCTTCTACCAATAACTTCAGTCTAAACAAATACATCCTTCACTACAACATTAGGCACATAGGCTATTATTTTTGCTCCTACCAGGTATGGCCTAAATGCTTTGACTGCTTTCACTAATGCATATGCATGTTTCTCAGTTACATCATATTTTAACTCTGCATTCTGTAGGGACTTACTAAAGAATGAGATGGGTTGTTCATATCCCTCATTATTTTTCTGTAACATCACTGCTGCAACTATATGATAGGAAGCAAATGAGAAAATCTGAAATGGTTTACTGAAGTTGGGGGATATTAGAACTGGGGCTTCCTTGATTGCTCTTTTATTGACATGAATGCATCTAGGGCTTCATTTGTCCAATTAACTTGTGCATCCTTCTTAGCATTTTGGATATTGGATTCACTATTTCAGTAAAGTTTGATATAAATCTTCTTATGAAATTGATCTGCCCAAAGAAAGATTGAATGGCTTTGACTGTTTTAGGAGTAGGAATCTTGTCTATAGCCTCCACTCTTTCTGGATCAATCCTGACTCCATCTTTGGACACTACGTGCCCTAATAACTTTCCTTCTGTTACTGCAAATTGACACTTTTTGGGATTTAGAGAAATACCATACTCCAATGCTTTCAAAAATATTTGTTCAAGGTGTGCACAGTGGTCTTCTACTTTTTTGGAATAGGCAGTAAGATCATCTTGGTATACTACCATTATGACATTGATTAAATTAGCAAATGCAACATCCATAGCTCTCTAAAAGGTAGCACCAGCATTTGTGAGTCCAAATGGCATTCTAACATACACATAAGTGCCCCAAGTAGTGGTAAATGTAGTTTTATACTGTTCAGATTCTTTCACTTTCACCTGATTATAACCCAAAAATCCATCCATCATAGATAACAACTCACATCCTGTGACTCTTTGTAAAACTACCTCCATATTTGGGAGTCGATAGTTGTCTTTAAGGGATGAGATATTTAAATTCCTAAAATCTACACATAACCTTATGTCACCATTCTTTTTTCTGACTGGTACCAGGTTTGAAACCCATGTAGAATGTCTAATAGGCTTAATAATACCTCCCTCCCTGAGTTTCACAAGTTCTTCATACATTTTGGGCTATAAGGTTGGGTTTATAGGTCTCTGTTTTTGTCTGAAAGGTTTTGCATCAGGTTTGAGTGGAATTTCATGCTAGAACAGATCCTCCCTGTGTGCCTTAAGGTCATCATAAGCCCAAGCAAAGACATGTTTATATTTTCTCAATAGAGCAATCAGCGTTTTCCTGATTGTAGGGCTTATCTTTTTCCCAATATATACCCTTTTCGGTGTCATTTCAGTACCCAAGTTGATTTCTTCAAGGTCATCCTTCTTCACTGGTATCTGCTTCATAAGAGCTCGGTCATGTCCATCAAACACCCTTTCTAGTGCCACAAGCCCCTTGGGTATCTTATTAGTTTTAAGTTGGATGATTTCTTTACCAAACAAAGTTTGTTTGCCTTCTACTTCTTCCACAAATGCATTGAAATCAATCTCTTGGGCCTCATATTGGTCGATGCACTGTAAGAACTTTAGCAGATCAGTATCATCATTGAAAACTTGCCAATTATAGACATTGTCTGGGATTGCAGGCCTAGTTTTAAACTCAACTTTAGTAATGCCTGCCAATGTGATATCATCCCTTTTCAAGGCTATATTTGCTAAGAAGTCTGCCATTATATTTTTTTATTTATCTATCCAATTAAGGGAGAAAGCATCAAACAATTCAATACCATCCCAAACAGCATTCCTATATTATTTCAATCTTTTATTCTTGGATGAATACTTTTCTCTGACCTGAGATACAATTAGTTCCGAATCTCCATACACAGCAAGGCATTTTATTTTGTGCTTTATGGCAATGTTTAGTCCAATGAGAAAAGCTTCATATTCTACCATATTATTGGTAAACTCAAATGTCAACAAGAATGAGTATTTGAAAGTTTTACCAGTTGGTGAGATAAACACTACTCCTTCTCCATTACCAGCCTTACTACATGCACCATCAAAATACATTCTCCATATATCATTTTTATCAGTTTGGGCTTCTTGGTGCATTGGGTCAGTGTTTTGTAATTTTGGTTGACCTTTTTCAATTCTAAATGCACCAAGGTCTGTATCACGGAAGAAATTTACTTGATTCTGGTCAATGCGTTCAATGATGTTCTCATAACTTGGTTCTCTGCATAACTTAATTTCCTTTTCTCCCACGGGGATAGTAGCATAGGAGAGATCTAACTGAACATTCCCCCTACCATTGCAACCCATTGTCTTGATAACAACATCCCATAGTAAGGTGGGATATCCACTACGATGATGTCAATCTTATAAACTGCTTCAGGATAGGCAGCTAACTTTATCTCTACATCCCTCATAATACCCACAATTGGGATGGATATGTTGTCCATAGCGTAACATTTACCATATGTAGTGTTAACCCACATTCATAATTCCTTCATGACTACTATCAGCATGATGTTCATGGCTGCCCCTAAATCAATCGTACAGTTCCTCACCAACTTGTTTTTTATCAACAGGGTAGTGTAGAAAGGATCTACTTGAGATGGATTTTTTGTCAATGTATCACCCAAATATACTTCTGGAATTTTAGCAACCTCAATTTGAACATTATTTATTGTGATTTCAGGCTTTTCTTTTCTTTTTTGGTATATCTGAAATCATCTTAACCACCGTATTCTTATATTGATCTATTTTCATCATTTCCAGAAGTGGTACTGATATTTTCACTTGAGATACTGCCTGAGCTATGTCAAACGAGGGAGTTATTGTTTGATTAGGTTTTTTTGTTTTGTTATGCCCCTTCTCTCCAACTGGTATTTTGTCTTTTACATTGTCTTGCTCAGTTTTTTCTGGCTCTTTTGATGTATTTTTCATATTATTTTTATTATAATTTTGATCTTTTATAAAGACAGTCCCAGGTGTTCCTTGATCCACGTTGACCATCCTATTTCTTAGATTATAATTGTTCTTAGCCTGTGCCACTGTAGCCATTGTAAGAGCTCTCCTTTCTTCTTCAGTAGATTTTCTCCATTGACGATGTGGTGGCTTGTTAGGATTATAAGTACTTTCCCTGTAGGTGTCCTCCTGATCCAAGAAGACTTCTTGTCTTCCCATATTAACATTATATTTTTGATTCCCTACATCGTACTCATATCCGTCTTCTTCCGCAGAGGAATACTCTTCATTTATCTGGTAAGGTGATATTCCTAGCATATTTATGGTATGGCTATCTCTTTCATAGCCAGAAGAGATTTCTTCTTGCTGTACTGATTTGGCCACTATACAATATTCAGGTGAATAGGGTAATTTACATATTGAGCACCATGGATTATCTTCGACCACGTGTGCCCCATTTCCTTTTAAAGGGTCAGGAGTATCCTTGCCATAATTTTGCCTTGTATTATTTTCCACAGGTCTTCCATTTTTCCAATTGGTATGATATGGCATGTCATGGAACCTTGGCCTTTCATTTATGTATTGACTCTCTTGTTTATTCTAGTGATTATTAGAGTTTTGAGGAATTCTGAGGTTATCCCTTTTGCCAATCATCCCTGTAGCTTTCCTATTATTTGCAATACTGATAGTTGCTTTTTACGCCTCTGTCAAGGTCAAGGGAGCCCTATTCCTGAGTTCATACCCAGTCTTTGGATCAAAAGACTTCAGATAAATACTCAGAGCTGTTGAATCAGTCAATTTGGATCCATGTGGTATCTTATTATGCAATTTGGAAAATCTCTGATTGAAGTCATATACAGACTCATTCTAATTTTTCTGGATGCTTATTAGCTCATGCATGGCAAATTCAGGAGCATACTGATTTCCATATTGTTCTTTGAACTGGTCATGGAAATCTGCTATAGAATAAATTGAGGAATCTGGTAAATTATTGAACCAATCCCTTGCGTCTTCAGTTAGAGACATCATGAATAATCTCATTTTTACGTCCTCATATTCTATACCAATGTCTTGTACAAAGGCATTGAAATTTCTAATGTGATCTTCAGTCGATATTGCATTATTTCCAGTGAATTTGGAGACCATATTTCTCCAACTGTTATCTATAGGGTAGGGATATAATTGATATCCTGTTAGATCAAATTGTCTACATACACTCATGAGATTTTGTGGAGGCATATTCATTGGTGGTGGATTGGGGTAATACTGATATCCATATGGAGGCTGATGGTAAGCATGTTGCTGTATGGGTTGCTGGGGTTGTATATTCTGAGGTGGTATATGCTGGGGTGGTATATGCTGCTAATGTTGTGGAATGCCATGATGACTTGGAGGTGGGTGATATTGGGGGATAGCTCTAGTATTTAGCGTTTGGGGTCTCTGTGATGGCATGCTATATTGAGTGTGTTGTCTTGAATTTCCTCCTGTAGTAGGAAGCATTCTTGAAGTACTCGGAGCAATTGTATTATGAGATATCCCATGTGAACTGGCATTATTACTTTGTTTGTGTGGAGGGACTTATTTTGGAGGTTTTGATGCCTGGATGTCCAATTGTGCCAATTGTCTACCCAGTTCTTGACTTTCTTGTATCAACTGTTATCTCCTCCTAAGCTGTTGGCTTTGCCACTCCAGATGTATTTCAATTTCTTGGTTACTCATAGCATCAAAATCAACAATATGGTCTACAGACCCTTCTTGGTTTTCTTCTCCCTGTTGTGATAAAAATCCCCTTTCAGGCTCTGCATGTTTCTACCCCCTTCTTCTTTCAACCTTTCCTCAAATTCAGTTACTTCTTGAGAATCTATCCTGTAACTAAGGATATTATCATTTGTATTGATCTTTTTAGGAGGTGTTGAGGGATTTCTACCATCATTGTATACTGGGGAGTTAAATACTGTAAAAGGCTATTTTGATGTGTTTATACTGTCTTCAGCCTGTTTGGGTGCTGCTTCACCCTTATTTGCATTATTCTTTCCTCGAGGAGGTCCCTGCTTATCTGCGAATCTAACATTGTTTTTCTTGGGGATTCTTGATGCATAGACCTCCTTCTGTTCATGTTTGATGGTATAGTATATCTCTGATGTCTATCGTCTATTTTTTCTAAAATGATATTTATTTCATCAGTCATAAAATTTTAGAGTCGCCACCTACCTCTTTGTAGGAAAATGATTGCAGTTCTTCCTAGCAAAGTCTTAAATATGTTATGATGCTTTGAGATAACTCTATGATGGCAGGCTGAGGTTCAAAGTGGGCTTATTCCCCAGCAGAGTCGCCAATTTGATTGTGTAGACTCGGATGGGGAGTGCAAATTTCACAATTATGAATCTCTATTTGTAGACCTAATTTGAAAATTTTAATGACTCTATAAGGCAGGATAGCCTGCTACTAGATTTTCTCAAGTTTTCCCCAGCGGAGTCACCAATTTGTTGGTTCTCAAAAACACAAGTTTTTTTAGCACAAGAGGGTGCCAGTCTCTTGATACGTTTTTGGTCAACAAGACAGGGTTTATGTAGTTGGAAACCCCCTACTCTTTAGGCTCTTCTAGACCTAGGCAGGTGTACCTAAATGATAAGGTAGATTTAAAATCTAAGTGGATTCTGATTCGGGCAATTCAACTCACTATGGCACATAGACGTGAGATAATTGCAAAGTTTACTAACTCCTAATAAAAGCTTGAAATATTAAGGATGTGAATTAAATTTGTATAAAGAGTTCTAAAATGGATCAGTGCCTAATCTATTGGGTGGATAGAGTCAGTGGATAAATGATGATTATGGATACAGATATGTAGGATTGATTGGTTTACTTCTTAGCTTAACTCTAACTGTTGGGCACCTTTTAGATGTCTACACCTTATGTAGATGTGCAAGTTTGTAAGTTACTATACTCTTCTTACCAAATCCCAGTGATATTCCCCTAAACTATTGTGAGCAACTGAAAGGAATTTTAATCCTGATAAGAAGGAAACCTAACCAAGACAGTTTGTTTAAAGGTTTTTTAACTCCAGGCAGAGACCAATGAACATAAACTTACTTGGGAGGACTTAAATCAACTTCTCTTCAGAAACCAACCAAATTGATCACACACCAATAGCAAATGTATTGTGCCAAATTATGTTAATTTGAGTAATTTGAAGGAACCACTTTGGAGACAGTATAGCAGCATATAATCATAAGACTTCAATCACAACAGTTGAACACTAGAAATGAATCAATATTCAAGAACATTATGCTCCATTGTATTGCTTTAAAATATTGACATTAATTGCAAAAAAGTCTGAAGTATGTAAAAATTTATTGCTAAAAACTCTATTGTATATCTTTGTATTTCTCTCTATATCCTTTTTCTCCACAATATCTTGACTTAAATAGTTAGATGCAAAAGAGATGTATCCCTTCATAAGTGTTTTTTGAACATTAATTAACAATTATACAATTTAACTAGGCCTTAACTAGCCATAAATAGATCTTGGTGATATGATCCAGGTACCTCTAGCTCAAATTCGTATCAGCACACTCCATAGTACTTTTTGCAACGAACTCCATAGCAATCATAATTTCCATGCATGCACAGGCTCCCTCCAATGTTTGATCATCACTTTTTATAGATTCCAAGGCCTCATGCAGGATCATCTAGCACTCCTTCATCCAATCTTGATGGTACTTCAGGCTTTTATCATCTTTGAACAATGTGGGCACTATTTGGGAAGCTTCAATAAACGCATCAGTTTCTGCCTGAAGGTCTCCATGGAAGTTTGTGTGAATCTTAATCAAGCCCTTAGTATTGGAGATAGCCTCAGCGTCCAAAGTACCTCTGCCTTGTATCTCCTGAAGTTTTTCCTCAAGTCTACCAGTCAACCTATTGTGTTCTTGAAGAGCATTTTGATTCTTTGAATAAGTGATCCAGAATTTATCCATCCATACCATCATAGTATTATGCCTTATTTTGAACATAGTGGTGAGTGCATCAAATCTGGCCTGTGTTACCTGTGTTGTTTCATCCATGGCTATTGTTCCTAAGCTTTCTCCTTAGATTAACATCTTGGGAGGAATTGAATCTTTTAAGAAATCATTTTCCTTTTTTGTTCTTTCCTAGCTCATTTTGTACATATCTCTTTCCTTAATCAACATCTGAAATTGAGCTTTATTCAAGTTAGCCACATTTATTCCAAGATCTGCTATGACAACTAGATCAGTTTCCCCATCCCTTAATGTCATTACATGGCCAAAAGCTTTTTCACTATCAATAACATCAAGCCTTTTGTGTGGTGGGTACAAAGCCCAGATCATGAGAGCATTTTCATCCGGATTAAATTTTGTCCCAATATACACTTCAGCCACTCCTTCATAACTGAGCTTGTGTTTTGGATTATCATTATGAAAGAAACTATCAAAGACAAGTGTTGAATTCAAATCAAGACCAGGGAATATCATCACACCACACTCCTCAAGTAATCTTCTTCCCTTTTCTGGAGTCATATCTCTCATCTCATTCTCCACATCCATTTTTAATGTCTTTAATAATTATGTCTCATTATTCAGTGTAATGTTTGAGGATGATTCCCTAATAGCCTTACCTTTGTGTTTACACAAAAAGGTCTTGAATTCAAGAGTGTGAATAAACTGGTCATCTGAGATGAAGGATTTGTAAGTTGTATGCCTAGCATCATTATCATCTATCTCCTTAATTTCTAACCCTCTCTCAAGGGACTGATATTGTTCAATTCTGAATTTGGGAATTGTGTCAGACAAGTCATGGGGTTTTGGTGCAACAAACCCTTCACTATCAGAGGAATATACCTCAACTTCTTGTGCTTCCCTCCTTCTCTTTTCCACTTCCTGGTTATATTCATCAATAGCCATTTATGCATCTACTTCTTCTAAATTTCTTATAACATCATCATGAGGAAAGGGCACATGCGCATATCCACTCAGATTTTGCATTTTCCTAGGATAATCAATAAAACCTTCTGGGTCAAATCCTTTCCTATGTATTGCTCTCCTGAGATTGAAATGTGATAATTTGTCAAAAATGAGATCATAACCCTCTTTTGCCAACACAGTAAAATCACCGAAACATAGTGTACTTGGCACAAATGATTGTTTGTCATACGCACTGAGATTCATCACATTGGAGTAATCAAGTTGTCTAACTATCTCTAAGTATGCCACTTTGTCTGGCATAGTCCTTGGTAATAGAAAAGGGGTATCTTCGAACCCATATACCCTGATCATAGTGGAATCGAGAAAAATAGTACCAATCACCCCAATTGTGGTTTACAGTGGGTGGCCCATCAAAATCCTTGGGTCTTAAAAATCTCTTTATTTCATATGACAAGGAATAGCCTCAGGGATATCCATAACATATGTACAAAGTCTAAACAAAGAATTCTTCAAAATGAGCATAGCTAGAATTTACAAACCTATTGTCCCGTATAGAAGTCCATAATTATATAGGTAGTGGTTGACCATCCTTATCAAGTTGTGAAATTTTCAATTGTTCTGGCCATAGATTCAACTCTTGACCATAATATAAAATCATATGCATGAGAGCAGAGTAGTGTCTGAAACCTATAGTTGGGGAACTGTTCTTAATAGCCATTAGACCTAAATGTATTTCTTTAAAAAGATACGCAGCATAGTCAAATGTTCTTGCATGGTGGCACTGAATGTCTGCTAAAATAACCATGGGTGTTATGGACATGAACTCTGGAACTTTAGTTCCCAACACTTGTCCCACTGAATAATATGTATATCTCATGTAAGGTTCAAATAAGTCAACATGGAATGGTGGTCCATCCCCTTCTTCAAATGGAACTAAATTTCCCTCACTTCGTGGTCTATGCAGTGGCAGTCTCCACCCCTTATAGGTGGTGTCCAATCTCAAATATTCCTTTTCCAGATCTTCGTATGAAATAGGAGTATTATATGTGTCATTCAAATCAAAAACCTTACAGACTGCATTCTTGGATATATGAATAAAGGGTTCTCCTTGTAAATTGCATATAGCTTTTTGATCAGGATTGTAATGGTATGCCAATAGTTTTAAGAGGTCTATATTCACGAAAATATCCGTGACAACCAATTTCCCCAAATTAAGTTGCCAAGGGTTGCACACAGGTTCCATCCTATTCCTCCTATGGTAATGGAACATGAATAGCTCATATCCTCTGATAGGGGTCCATATGTTCCCCACATATTTATATTTGTCCTCTAGTTTTTCAACATCTGCCCTTAGCTGCGTAGTTCTCCTAGCTTTAGGTCCAGAACTGGGCAATTGGTCTATGAGATCCTGGTTAATTTTTCTCTCCTGTGTTTTCTCCCCCTTTTTTGTTTCAATTTTTTGTTTTTTATCTTTGGTTTGGCTGGGTTCAGTTTGCTGTCCTCTTTTTGACTTTGAAGAACTTTCCATTTTGTGATAAACACCAGAATTTGACTGTATTTTAATTCCAAGGAGGTTCAGAGGACTTACTTGTATATCTTCTGCACAAATTTCTTGTCCTCTAATGAATCCCTTACTCCTCGTGTGCAACCCTTTCATTTCTTACTTTGGTTCAATAGGGTTCAGAATAACTCATATAACATCATGTTCAATCAGCCATTAATGGCTACCGCCAGAATTGAATGTAGCAAGTTCACGAGTTTCAAATGTCAGGGCGATGCTTTTTTACATCGATGAGACTTCTTTAGTTTCATGTCAATCAGTATGCTATGTTTAGCGCCATTTTCTTTCATATGTTCATAACTTAGTTGCCAAGACTTTGTTGGTGTCTTTACGAAGTGTCCCTTTGATTTTCTATTTTAATCAGGGAAACCACTTAGTAGTTTCATCGATTTGGGAAGACATTATGATTCTCATCCTGATAGCATGGTGATCAAACTCGATGAGCACTCTTCTGGGTATTGGTGAGTGTCTCTCCAACAAATGGAAGTCATGTTACCATTATCAGGCTGACAGATGCTATTGTTAAGAAAATATAACAATCTCCTGATGTGTTAAGTCTTTCCGATGGTTTTATCTCTATTGCCAATCTTTATTGGAACATATTGGCAAGACTTTTACTGAAAACATTATGTCTTCTCATGTTGGGGTGACATTATATGTTCGGGAGGAGTTAAAGATTTTATCTCGATCACATATGTCATCCCGATGAACTTATTACTTTATGTCAAGGAAAGATCACTTGCTTCTTGCCGATAAGTATCAATCAGTGTGACTTATAAACTTGGTATGATTCTAGGATTTTACTCTGACTGATTTACTCACACTGATGAGCTTTCATCGGTAATACATATGGAATGTCTCCCTGATCATCAGGTAACTTTTACATATGAGATTTTGATCATTAAGACATTGATTATTTCTTGCTGATATGCATATTAGACTTAAAAATATATCTTGTTGTTTGGGGAGAGGTGTTTAGGGTCTTGTCGATAGAGAGGAATTGCTATCAGAATTAAGCTATGATCAGAGGACTATGTATCTGAAAGGATATATTCATGAAATTGTTATTTTGTGGGCTATGAGATGGATCTTGTCGCACAAATTTTGGCAATCAGTTTTGATCAAAAAGTCAAAATGAGGGACATTATTCAAGGTATGTGAAGAATAGGTGGATTTCTAGCAAATGAAGAGTGTGAAATTTTTCTAGTTCTAACAGTAGGAAATATTAAAATGAAGTCATTGAAAAAGTTTTAAAAACATCCAAGCAAAATATAATTTGTAGGTGTAAATCCAAAGTACAAATGTCTTGCCAACATTCCTTTTTTTATAGCCCACTCCAAGATTGCAACTTGGGAGCAGGATATGGCCTCCAAGAAAGCATAAGAGGAAAAGCATTTTTGTAATGCATTGTAGTTGTACCTTCCCTGATAAACTTTATGTAAATTAAGGAAACAAAGACAAAGCACATGAACTATTTGATGGAATTTCACAAAGAAAATGTAGCTCTATAGAGTGCAATTACTTAGGGAATGAGCTCCCATCAAAACACAATGGAGATGAGATTGGATACGTCAATAGAGAAGGTTCTATTTGATGAAAATGTGAAGACTGAAAGGTATAAATCTTATGATATTAGAACATTCAAGATGAGTCTCAATCATAAGTTGATTGCCTATGCAAAGGACACATGAAGAGAATATTCGAGGAGAGATGAGTTTATAGTCAAGGTTTGAGAATAGAAAGAAGAGTATGGGAAATAGAGATCTCTTGTAAAAATTGTTGTGATGCACTAAAAAGTTGTTGCAAACCCTAATGTGAAGGCTAACACAATATAGAAATATAGTAGCCGTTAACATACCCTTTCTCTTTCAAAAAATCTTGCTCAACAATTGCTTTTAAGTGAAAACTTAGTATCTACTCTGTAAAAATGAGGTAAAGGAGGCCTATTTTATAGAAGTTTTAGAGAAGTTAGGGATGGAAACTAGATAGCCCTAAGAAACCTCATCAAATGCTCATTCTATCAGAAAATGGATCTATTTAGTAAAAAATACTAGGTCGAGTAGTAATCTCTCACCAATGAGGATTAGTCCCTAATGTAATGCCCCCTTTCTAATTTTTTTCATCAGGAGGATCTATTAGCCCATTTTATTATTTTTGTTGCACTAAGGTAAATAATAAGGAAATAATTTAATTAATATTTAATTATGGACCTAAAACAATAATTATTATTTTTGAATATTTGGTCCATTAAATATTAATTATTTAATATTTTATCCTCCATATTTGGGGCATGGGGTTTCTTTATGAGGATTTGTAACTCCCAATGCAAAATTAGTAGATTCTATGACAAGGTGTAAGTGAGCAGTTACTTTCCTATTATTTAGTTGTCATTGGTGGGCTTGGAATAGGTGGATGCTAATTATGTTTTTTCTTCCAAGATGAGGCATTGGAGATTTTGGGCACCCAAATTTGAGTTCTAGGCATCTATTAATATGTGGGAGTTTTCATACAGGACTTTTTGGATGACAATTTCTCTTTCACTACCATATGAGCAATTGTGTTCTTACAATTTTTTCTATGGATGAAAACTCATAGAAGAATGGGATCATTGAATGAAAACCTATTGGTATCTCAAATTAGAAGATGAAAACTCTTTGGTTTAGCAGGGAAATCTCATTCAGAGGTTGTATTGGAGTTGGATGGAGTAGTTACAATTTTTTGGTGTGTTTGTTTGTAGGTTTTGGAGTGTTGTTTGGTGAGGATTGATTTATAGATTTTGTTGTTGTGTTTTTTTTTGTTGTAAGTGTTGTACTATTGCATTTTTCTATACTTGAGGGTTTCCAAGATGCCTCTTTCAGATTTGTGGGAGTTAAATGCAATTTTGGTGCCGAAATGGTCAAGTCTAGGGCATTGGAAGCATCATATTTGTAGTAGTTTATGTGGTTTAGTTTCCAGATTTGTTGTAGCTACTATATTTTCTGTTATAATAGTATATATCAGTGTGTTTCATACTTTCAGAGGTTTAATTTCAAGTATTGAAGGATTATCTTTCATTTGGCGCACAAGTTGCCAATTCCAGGTGTTTGTTGCATGCATTGTTTTGAGAGATTTTGTGATATTTTTGGGGTTGTTGTTGTTGATCATGTCTTAAAAAATTGCTATATTGTGAGGTTGTGTTTATATGTATTTTCTAGATTTATTATATTGAAGAAGCTTTCAGGTGTTCTAGAATTAAAAATACCAAAGTTTGGATTACATAGTTGTGGAAAAATTATGTTAATTTGAGAAGAAATTTAATATATTTGCAAGACTTTAGAAATATTTCAGATCTAAATTATATTCTTTATAAATTATTTATCTAGGGAATTGCACCTAAGACCATGGAGGTCCAATTATCTATGACAAATCAAAGACAAATAGGGCCATCTAAAGGTGGTGGTTATAGCTCAAGATAAACTATGGGATACAACATTTAAAGGCCCAAAAGAGGTGATTTTACACTTAACTTAGGCAATAAGATCTAATTAATTAATTTGGTTGAAAGGGAAAAGGTGGTTATAAGGAAGGGATAGGGGAGCATGAAAAGGGGAGAATACCTAGGGGTAAAAGAAAGAAGTTGAGTCCACTTTTAGTAGAAGTATCATGGGTAAAAACTTTGCCAATAGGAACACATATGTGTATCATAAAAAATACGTACATGCTTAGTAATGAAATCCTGAACCTAAATGTCTACCTATAGAGAACACGTACCCATTTCAAGTTTGGACTTCCATTCCTAAATAGGTACCCATTAGTAATGTGTACCTATTTAGGAATTGTTAGGAAAAGGTGTGTTGTACACCTTGCATAATAATGATATATTTTATTTATGTAAAATAAATATTTATTTGTGGTGCATCTTAATTGATGTGTTTACCCACATTAAATATTTATTTGTGGCCACTTGTAAAAGCTATATGTAACATTGGTCAAATATTTTATGTATGGGAGACATAAGACAAATATTTAACATTTGTGGCAATTATTTTAATATTTGGAAAACTTGAAAAAAAAAAAAAGAGGCCCAAGGGTTGCTCGAGGGTTTGTCTGTAATCCTCCATGAGCGTCCTGCTTGGGATCCTCTCTCTGCTTTGGAAATCTTCTTTAGTTCTTTGGTTGTATTGGTAGATGTAGTTGATTGTTGATATTTGGTTTGCTTTTATTTTTTTGGTTTTATTTTAACAGAGCCTTTGTGGTGTATTGATATACTTTTGAAAATTTAAAAAGATCACTTTTTCATATCTTTTTTCCACACCCTCGCCCTGGCGTTACCCTGGTGTCATCCTCAGTGTGTGGATGTGCGGATGTCGGCTGACGTATGTGCTGGGCTGGATCTAGCATTTAATGCACAAAATTAATATTCGGTGGAGAATCATGTGGAAGGAGAGATAAACAAACAAGGAGAAACTAACAAAACTTACAGAGAAGCCCTAAGTTCTGATGATGCCAAGACTCAGCCAGAAAATGCAGGCTTTTCAGTCAGGTATGCATTCAGAGCCGACCATGGAATCACTGAAGAAGGGAGTGTGAGAAGCGCGACTGGAGAAAAGAAACAAGGTGAGTCCTCCTCTCTGTCGAGTAAAATATCCTTATGCCCAAATGAAGACATGATAAAGGCTTTAAGAAATGAAGATAATAGATTAAAAAACATAGTTGTGTTTTTTACTTGTATTAATATTGACAAAATGCCATCAAGGAAGTTTTTTAATAATTGGTTAACAACGGTTTGGGGGAAAAAATTTGAGATTCACTTCTCATTTTGTAGAATGATACAAAGTGGCATATTTGTTATTTTTCTCAAAAATCACAACATGCAGAAACAAGTAGTAGAAATGTTTTTTTGGAACACTGGCCCTACTCTGTTTAAAGCCTTTCCTTGGGCCCCGGAAACCTCACATAAGGAAATACAATTTTGTTCTATTCCTAGATGGGTTTTAATCAAGAATGTTTCTATGCAATTTTGGGGTTTTCTGCCTCAATTAATTAAATCTTTTGGGAAAATAATTAAGGTTGATGAAACATGGGCAACCTTGCCACATTTGGATGCAAGAATGCTTGTGGCATTTAACACTGGAGTATAGATACCTGAAATGATTGAGATAACTTGGGACAATAAAACTGTTCAATGTGAAATTGTAGGGCTGGGGGGATTAAATTCCTATTTTTTATGCAAAATGGATGCACACCAGAGAAGGGATTGCTTAGTTTTGAATAGAAATAATAAAAAGGATGATTTAATATTTGAAATTAAGGAAAAGGGTGGTAATGACCTCCCTAGGAAAAGTGCTTCTGGTGGGTCGGGAAGTGATTCTAGGGTTGACTCCCATGTGCATGACAAGTCTGAAACTACTCCCGCTATGGGAGAAAAACTTACCAAAAGAGGAAATGACCCTAAGGTAATAAATGAAGATGTTGTAAACATTAGAAACAATCCAAAGGAAAGTGGTTTGTCCTTTGAGGCAATGGTGAATAGACCTCTAGATGACTGTGATTTAGATAGTACTCAGGAAGGCAGCCTAAGACTCTTTTTAGTTGATGATAATGTAGGTGAGAACTTGATAGATGACAACCCCTACTATGAATCCCAAATTGATGAAACACAAACACAAACTAACAATAACAAAAAAGAAAAGGATGGGGAGGGTGGTTTGCCCCTAGGTAATAGAGATCATCAAGTTTTGTCATCCGCTATCAATAAGCAGGGCCCTCTCTCTACTGATGGTTTTATTACTATTGGGTGGAGAAAAAATGCCCAAGAGTTGGCATTAGATAAGATTAGGAAGATAGCAGATCAAAGAAACAAGCTAGATTCATTGAAGGAAGAATTCTTTAAAAAAAAGTGCAACATATCCCTAAGGTGCGGCTATAGATGTCCACAAGTTGAGTGGCATGAAGGCAAAATCTTCCCCAGAAGGTGGGAAGCATGAACTAATAAATGAAAAAGAGGGGAAAAAATATATTGTTGTGACAGATAAAACATATGAGAAAGGCAAAAAGAGGAAGAACATGAGCAGGACAAACAATACTGTTAAACCTGGTAAAAAAGGCAAGGATGATTAGATCCCCAAGTGCTTTGATAGATTTTACAATGGAGACAAACCCAACTCCACCTAAGTTCAGCAATGGATGAAAGAAATCCATTGTTTCAATTGGAATGTTAGGGAATTGGAATCCCCTGACAGGAAATATGTAGTGAGGGATATCTCTAACAAGAATAGGGACATGGGCATATTGTTTATTCAGGAGGTTAAGGCTGTAGGCTTTTTGATGGAGAACATTTTGAGTTTTATTTGGAGGAATATTATTGCCTTTACTACTAAGCATGATAAGGGGAAGGGTGGCAATGCCATCCTTCTAAGCAAGAGATGGGAAAAGCATCTCAAGGAGACAGGGTATTCCCCCTATAACAGATGTATTTGGATTACATTGGATGTTGGGGGTTTTGATATTGGGCTCTGCTTATATGCTCCTAATGGGTATTATAATAGGGCTGAGCTATGGAACTGGATGGCCAATGAACTTCCAAAGGTGCCTTGGGTTATAGGTGGAGACTTTAACATGATTGAACATAAAGAGGACAAGCAGGGAGGTAACCCAATGGAGTGGAGAGGGAATGAGAGATTTTTCTGGGAAGGAATGAAAAAGACATTGAAATTGATGGATCCATTAGAAGGTGAGAAGAAGAATGGTAAGGGAATTCGGTATTCCTGGTGTAATAGACAGAAAGCTAATAGAAGAATTTATAGTAGAAAGAAACATTTATTTTCCAGAATATAAAGGGAATGAATAAGGTGCAAGTGATACCAAATTTACTCTCTGATCACCACCCCATAAGATTAGTTATAATAGATAAAAAAATGAAGAAAGGTTCAAAACTCAAAAATATGGTAGTTATAAACTAAATTGTGAGCTTCTAAGGGATGAAGATTATATAGATGGTATCAAGTCTTTAAGAAGTATCTACATGTTTCTGTATAAGGATAAAGGAGTGTCTCTTTACTGGGATAAGATGATGGCCTCATGCAAATATGTCTTTCAGATAGTGGGAAAGAAATATTCCTTAGATAGGAAAAGAGAAGACCTGCTACTTCAGGAGGAATTCCTTAAAGTTGAAGAGGAGATTCAAGGTAAGCTGATGGATGAAGAACTAATTGAAAAAATGGGGGAGGTAAAGCACAGATTGAGGAAGATTCAGGTTAGCAAAGCCCAAGGTGCTAAAATGAGAGCAAAGTTACACTGGCTGGAGGATAGGGATAAAGGCACAAAATATTTTTTTAATCTCCTAAAATAGAAAAACATAAAAGAGAATATAGGGGCAGTGGTGGAAAATGGAATCTGTCTGGAGAAGAAAGAGGATATACTGGAAGCTTTCAGAGGCTTTTATGAAAAACTATTCAAGGCAGAGGATAATAAAGAAGGGTGCAAGGAATCCCAAGAGCTCTGCAACAAAATATGTAATGAAAAGGTGGATGATGAAATGAAGACTAAACTCAATAAAGAAATCTCAAGAGAAGAAATAGAGGCAGCTATTAAATCTATGGATAATGGAAAGTCCCCAAGGACTGATGGTCTTCCTATTGAATTCTACAAGACCAACCTATCTTAGATTGTTGATGATTTATTCGATCTATATAAGGAAGCTATTGAGAGAGGAATGTTGGGAAAAGAAATAAATAGGGGAATCATTAAGCTCTTGCCCAAGGATGGTGATAAGGCAAATATTAGCAATTGGAGACCTATAACTTTACTGAATGTTTCATATAAAACCATTGCTAAAGTGTTGGCACTAAGGGTAAGGGGTATTCTGCCAAATATAATAAGTAGCACTCAAACAGGATTCATAAAGGCCAGGTACATCTTGGAAAATTTAATCACTAGATGGGAAGCATTACATTGGGCAAAAGAAACCAATCAAAGAGCTAGCATTCTACTCTTAGATTTTTAAAAAGCATATGACAGGGTGGAGTGGTCATTTGTCCTTAAAATGCTTAAAGTCATAGGGTTTCCTGATCATTTTTATAAAATGGTTAAAATGTTGTTCAATGATGCCTCAACCTAGGTGGAGGTTAATGGTGTTTTATCTTCTCCTTTTGATATGGGGAGATCAATTAGACAGGGTTTCCCTCTTGCCCCTACCTTATTTCTCATATCATCAAAAGCACTCCATTATCTCCTAAGAACAAAGCTAATTGAAGGACAACTAGATGGTATCTCCTTCCCTAATGGTGATAAATTGCTTAATGTACAATTCGTTGATGACACAACACTTTTTCCCATAATTAATAAATTGGAATTAGACATGTTGGAGGCAAGATTAAAAATATTTTGTCTTGCATCAGGTGCTAAAATCTCTCCTTCTAAATCTATACTGTTAAGTTGGGATGAATGTGCTCCAGAATGGCTTAATGTTGGCAAATGGCAATGGGAGGGCCCTATGAAACAAGTAAGGTTTCTTGGTATCCCCTTTTCCATTTGCCCTTCATTGAAATTAATGTGGGATTGGTTGTTTTCAAAAATTGAAAGGAAGTTAAAAAACTGGAGTAGGCTGCATCTGTCTTTAGCAAGTAGCGTTCAAGTCTATCAGAAGATTCTGTCAACTTATTCCATTTTCTACTCCTCTATGTGGCTCTTTGCTAATTATCAATTTGAGGTCATCCATAAAATTATAAGGTAGTTCCTATGATCAGATGGTAAAGGTAGAAGAAAAAAACATTTGGTCAAATGGGAGTGGTGGTGTATAGGCAAAGAATTGGGGGGGTTGGGAATGAAGGATTTGAGGATTCAGGGTGTTGCATTGGCAACAAAATGGATTAACAACTCCTTGTCTGGGAGAGGCCTTGGAAAGTTCTGGTGAGGAACAATATTCAAAATGTTATTTCAGGAAAGAATAAAAGTTGGGGGATTTTGCATTTTCATGATACTCTACTTGGGGATTTCAAAGCCAAGCCTGGGGGATATGTGGTCTTTTGTAGTATTTGGAGAGCTTGGGAGAAAGCTAAAGTTCTTATTCTAGATAGAGAAGCTATTAATCTGGACAAAAAAAGCATTTGGTTGCATAGATCCATTTGGTGGAATGTGAGGCATAAGGGCAAATTTTTAGCCCTGCTTCAGGGATGCTTAGCCAAGAAGTGCAACTCGAAAGGGTTGACTAATCTTAATTATCTGTTTGATGGAGGTAGTCCTAAAAATTGGTCTCAGATTAAAAATGAATTTGGTCTTAATAATCAGCAGGCTAGAACTTTTTCCACTCTTTCAAAGGCTTTGATTTGCAATCTTCCCTCGAAAGTTTTTGTTCTGGGAGAAGATTGTTTTGGGAATTTGAAATGGTTGGATGGGACTAGTTTTTTTAATGTGAAACTAATTTTGATTAATAAGATGCTTTCAAGCTCATAGGTGGTTTTCCAACATATCAACACATCCTGGGGTGACACTTTGGGGCAAAATGTCTTGTCTAAAACCTTTAAATGGATTTTGTCAAGGGTCATAGAACCTAAAAATCTTGTATTAGATGGCTTCTTATTCTTAATAATCTGTGTATTGGTTTTGACATTGTGTTTTGCCCTTTATGTAATGTTGTTGAGACTAGTTTTCATATTTTCTTTGAATGTGTATATGCTAAGTTGGTTTGGTCATTATTTATGGGGAATATATCTATGTGGAGTCCTACTATCAATACAAACTGGAAAGAAATCCTGTGTGGCTATGTTGATGGTCTTAACAAAAAAGCTAATAGATTTTGGTTTGTGTTATCTACTGAAATCATTTGGTTTATTTGGAAAATGAGGAATGAGGATAGGTTCCAAGGCAGGGAGAGGGTGCTGACTGAGGCTTTCTCTAGTCTCACCAAATATAAATTCTTTGAACAGGTTGTGGTTTCCTAGGAGCTATCTTTGGACAAATTCAAAGAGATGATGGAGGGGGGAACTATGATCTATAAGGACGACATAAAGGAAACTAACTTTTGCTCAAGGAATATGAGAAGGTTTGATCAGAGATTTTACAATGAGTACACTGACTTCCAAGAACTGTATTGCAAACAGCATCGGGTAGAGATGGAAAAGGGAGAAATGTATAAACATTTGGAAATCACCTGCCAGAATTTCAGTGTCAGCATAGAACAATTGAGGAACTCACCAAATATTGGTACTATTCTAGGGATAGACTCCTATAAAGATAGTGACAACAGGGATCACTTATGGGCTCAGGATAGAGGATGGTCTGATGATCAGTGGAAGACTAAAATGAAGAAAACACAGATAGATGTTTACTATGGCACCGATTTGGATGACAGTCATGGGTACTATTACCAGACTAGAGAAATGGGAGATGGAGAAGAGGCAACTCAGCAGCACAGGGCTCCAGATGCGAACACAAATGAAGAGCAGGTTAATATGAACAAAGATCTATCTTCAACAGCAGGATTGGCAGATGATATGGAACAATGATGTATAGAGGGAGATATAAAATACAACAGATAGTATATACATGTTTTGAAAAAGTAAGACAAAGATGGTAATACCTAAGAAAGAATATGAAGATTTAAATATACATGTTAAAAACTCTAGTATATACTTATGTTTTGAAGTAGATAAAATTGTTCATATGTATTAGGGTAAAATGTGTTTTGAATTGATTCTAGCTGAAGGAAATTTTTTTGATGTGGTTCTCTTGACCACAAAGATGTAATCTATGTCTTTTTTTTAATATAATTTGTGCACGATTCTCAATCCAATTTTTTTTTGGAAAACTTAGTACATAAAGTGAAAACTTAGTTGCAAATATTAAATGAGGGGTCAATGGTTTTGTGAACTCATGGTTTTGAGTCACATGGTTTTACCCAATACCACAAGTTGTATTTGTGTGAGCTTGAGTCTATAAAAACAAGCACATGGTTAGTGGTTTGGGTTGGCTAGTGGGCTAGTTGAGTGGGTTGTCATTGTATTGGGTTTCTCTTGTAAGTACATATGTGAAGCATGGCATGGGATGTGTGGTTACATGCTTGGACACACGGAGGATGCTTTGGAGGAGCTTAATGTTTTAGAAGTGTTCATGGAGACTCTATAAGTCTATTGTAATGTTTCCTTGCTAAATAATAAATTAAGTGTGGATGCTTTTGGAGGCTAGGTTTTTTCCTCTTGATGGTTTCCCCAAGATACATCTTGTGTTATCTTGTGGCTTGTCTATTTGATCTTTGCATTGTGGAATTGTTGTAAGCTTGTATGCATCATATTCTCTCATAGAGTTATGTAGGAATTGGTTTGATCAACCTGGTAAATGCCTAACAAGTGGTATCAGAGCTATATTCTATGGTTGTAGGGAGGTGTGAGCTCCTTGGTTTGTATAACCCTTGTTTGAGTGGTTTTGGTGCAAAGTTGAATCCATGGAAGTGCAGGAAATATTTTGGACATTACAAGAGTTTGTGCAGGTGTTATTTTGCAGATTTGGGGTTTTGGGGTGTGTGGATTTGCTATGTTTATTATAGATCTGAAGTTAGAAAATGTTTGGCAACGTGGGTTTCTTGGATGTGCTTCATATAAGGGTTTTGAGGAGGAAATTTCACAGATGGCCTCATGGGACAAAATGGACTTCACCATTGGATTCAGGAGGCCTAGGAGGTGCAAAAAACATATAACTCGACTTATTTTGGCCACCAGGGCCTAGAGAAAAACCAATTTAGATAAAGGAGGAGAATATATGGAGGATGAAGACATGGAAGACATTTTGATCCTACCAAGGAAAGGTGAGGAATCAGATGATTGAGAGGACCAAGACATTATTGTGGAAGACACAACAAGCAAAGAGGATTTGAGAGATATGAATTGTGAATAGGTTAGTAATAATGCTTTTGAGGATAGATTTGTGAAAGGAAGCAAGGTACATGGAAATGCTTCCTACACTAAACTTACGAGGAGAGTGTTGTTCAAATTTTAATCTTTTAACAATTACAGAAAGTAGAAACATGTATAAATATAAAATAAATAATATACCATAACACAATTGTACGTGGGGAAAACACTTTCAAGAGAAAAACCCCACACTCAAAAGCAACTCAATGTATTATTCAATAAACAACACTGTTATAATACACTTGTAGAGCAAGCCTTCATAGGAGTATCACCAACCAGAGATTTGGAGGAATTCTGACAGCACAACAATACCTATAAAACTCACTATCAAACCTCCATCTCAAGCACCCAATAAATAGGAGATACAATACATGAACCATCAAATGGTAATTAGAAAACCAAGAGCTAAAACGACCAAAAATAGTGGTGCTCAAATCCTTGGTTAGAAATCCAACATCCAAATTCCAAGATAAGTCCACATGCTAAAAATAACAAATTCCTTCCACTTGTCATAAATTCGTTATAATCAACTCACCAAATTAGTCATTCCATTTTGGCTCCATTATCCCCATCTAAAGATGCCTTATAATCTATTGGTCAACAAGTGAAACTCCCCTCTATAGCTCTTTTATGTGTCTTAGATGTTTCTACATTTCTAATGGAGGAGGCCCAACTTCTGAAGGCCATAATGTTTGATCCAAGAGGCCAATTAGGCCTTTTTTTAATTGTAGAGATCAAAGAGGTCCATGTGATAGGCACTAGGGAACTAGTGTCAAACAACCTAGAATGTTTATTTTGGCCAAAAACCAACTCTATAGCCCAAAAATTGAGTTTTTCTATTTTTCAACCTAAAAATTACATTGTTTGTAATCTTAACATTATGTGCAAGGTTGAGACACCTTTCCTAACAATTTGAAGATCTGAAGACTGATGAGAATGAAAGCAAAGAAGAAAGAACACTTGTGGGAGATATGGAGTTAGTGGCAGCTAACATAAATATAGGATGTGATGATAGTGAAAGTGGTGATAAGATTGAACAAAATGAAACAAGTGGAGTGGAACGACCAACAAAAAATACTGAAAAGATGCTAAATATGATTGAAGAAAATTGTGGCAAGAAAGATGGGGAAATAAGTAAATGCAGTGATGTAGAAGACAAAATCAAGGATGTACAAGTGATGATAGTTTAAGATAAGAAGGAATGTAGTCATGTAAAAGACAAATACAAAGCTATGGTAAGGCATGAAGTGTCTAGAGTTGAATATGAATCTACACTATGAAATAAAGTATACATATAGATGAACCACCAAAGGTACATAAGTCACAAAAAAGAAAATTGCTAGAGTTACTAGAAATAAGTAGTTTGCATAATACAAATGGAGCAGTGATGAAGTTTGAGGTGAATTAAAATGAGTTTGATACAAGTCACAAGACATTGTCTAAATTTACAAACGATGAAGTGTTAAGAAAAAAGGACATATAGAAGAGTCAGATGGTGTGCAATGTAGTGGAGACAGTGTGTAGAAGGTGTAGAGTAGGCGAAGCATGTTTTGAGATGATCACAAAGGACTATGGATGGTTAGTAAAGATAAATTAATACTTGAAGGATGGGAAGAAAGGTAGAATAGTAGAATTAGATGTAATAAGAATGTTTGACACTTAGAAGGATGAAGATTTTAGGTTCCAATGGGAGGAAAGGAGATTTTATTTTGAGTTGAGAAGTGATTATAAACAAGGTATAGATGGAGAAATAGATAATAGTTTGTATCTCAAAGGAAAAGAATGGCAGTATAGAGGTAGCAAAGGCAAAGTGAAATTGAATCCAAATATGAGGTTGGTGCACTTAATATAGGAACTTGTGGTAGAAGATATGGATATAAAGGGAAATGGGAGAGAAGAAAGCAAGCAAGATTAGAAATGTGGATATTTTATTGAAGAAGAAGGTGAATACTTATTTTGAGGTGGAGGTGATAATAGTAGTCTAGAGTTGATGACAGATGCAACAGGATGGAAATTTGAAGGTAAAGAATGATGTAGAAGTTGGGGTAGCAGAGGAGGTAATCGGAAGATGTGTAGTAATCAAGAAAGTGTTGTAGGAGGAGAGTTTCTCAAACAAGGTAACCGAAAAAGTGTCAGAAGTGACTGGGTAAATGAAGTGTGTGTTGAATTGTACTATAATAGTAGAAAAGATAGATATGAAGGATGCATGAAAGTAGAAGATGCTATGGTTGTGATATTTTAGAAGGATGATAGTGGGTAGTTAGGAATAGTTGTGATTGGATAGCAGTAGGCAATGTAGATTTAGAAAATAGTAAAAGTTAGGAGTTTGCAGTAGGAAAATTTGGCACAAGTTTGGAAGTAAAAACTACATGTGGATCTTGGAGTAGTCTACAATGTGAGATCAAAGAGGAATTTGAAAATTGGATACCACAAATGAAGAAGATGACAGAAGGTAAAGGTTGAAATAGAATAGAGGAGAAACCTTAGGAAGGCATGAGACAGTTTGAGTTGAGAAAGATAGAGGTTGAACACTATAGAATAAGGAGATTAGATTGGTGGAAGAGATTCATTTCTAGAAGAGTGAAGTGGAAAATAAAAAATAATTAAGGAGAAATTGCATTGAATTGATCTCAGAAGCCTATCCATGTGTTGAGGTTGCATTGAGGTTGGTTACCAGCTGAAAGGGTGATTCTATCACTAAACCCTTATTTGTGAGCACTACATTCACAAATCATCTACCCAGGTGTCTAATGTAGGATCATCCCAGGGTGTAAGAGCAATCTTGCATCAACTAAAAACATTTTTTTTTTCACTTTATTTGTTTGTTTATAGGTTTCCAATCACCAAAGATTACACCGCATGCCACTACATTTGTATATCTAGTTCACGGCATTGAACATATGTTCTATTATGATCCTCTAATGTCATATCCACTTTTCTAAAGATTTGGATCACCACAAATGTATAATTTAGTTTATGAATCATTATTAGGCTTAATATGTTCACACTCTCATCACTCTTCATGGCTTGTGACAACCTTCTAGAGTTTGTAAAATCAAAGGAACACATATAAAGGTACATTGGGCCCATAAGTACTTATGGTGTACACCACATGAATATCCTTCAATTCATTATCACTACACTTGATATGGGAAGACTCTGGACAACTACACGTTTCATATGGCATTATACTTTATGCCACCTTTTGGCTTATGCAAGACCATTCTAAGACTTTAGACTACTACATAAACACTATTCGTAATCATTTGAAGGTAGTCAATTAAGAGTTGAGAGAGTGAGAGTAAGAATTAAAGAAAGAGAGTGAAAATGTTATAAGAAGGATAATTGTTTGAAGCTCGACATATTGAAAATGTATTGTAACATTATTTGAATGTTGTAATTTCATGTTTTGTAATCAAATGACTGAGGCCTAGAATGTAAGAAGCCCATTATAGTAGGTTGTAATTCTATTTTGACTATGAATAAATAATCCTATGGTTGTTTAATGTGTAATTGAGTGTGTGTATTTGTATTAAGGTTACGCACTGGTTGGACTATCCTTTATTGGACCCTCCATCCATGACCACATCACCTTTTGTATTGTTGTTGCATGAGTTCCTTAAGGTGTTCAAAATCATGGCTTGGTAACTTATACTTAATTGGACTACTGTCATGATCATTTTGAAAGAATTCATCACATTCATATGCATCAAGTTGATCTACACTATTGTCTTCATAATATTCTAGGGTACCATATTTATCAAGTAATTCCTTCTCTTTTACAAGTACAATTGCAGCAACACACTTCATTAGATCATGGGTTAAATAGCATCCTTCACACTAGGGCGAATCTTCTTGGACGTTCACATGATCTTTTCTTAAGGGTTTAGGGGTATCTTTGTCTTGGTGTCTTGTATTTCCTTTTGTAGGAATTGTTTGTTTATCATTTTTCCCTGGTCTCTTAGACCAATTAGTATTGTAAGGCTTATTATGCAACCTCTAGCCCTCATTCAAATGTATAGAAACATTGTTAGAAAGTAATTCCTTTTCATTTCTTGGACCCTATAAGAGAGATCTTTCATTGTTTCCATGTGATTGTCAAGCTTATCCTCAACTATGAGAGGTTTATTTTAGGGGCCTACATTTGGCAGTAAAAAATTTATATGATCCCTTTTGACATCTTTATCTAATGCTCTTAGGTTTCTTTCTATGTTGATTGCCTATAATCTTTTCTCAAAGTCTGAGGATTCTTGTCATGAAGGCAATATCTTAGTTTAGAATCAAATGCTTTTCTCATAGAGAACCAGACACATTGACTTATTGAGCCTCAAATTAGGTCACACCTTTCTCATTGTCATAACATGCCTACTATTAAAATCTAAAATAGATTCATTCGCTTGCTTTTTATGGCCATTAATTCTTGAATTACAAATTTGGGGTCAATCCTATCCCCATATTGTAATATGAAAACTCTCATGAATTCCTCTTATGAGTCTATGCTATTGTCCAAAAGGCTTTGTACCATTCTTTTGCACTTTCTTCCAAAGACTACACAAACAACTTCATCATGATCTCTTCATCTTCAATCTCATACTCATCAGTGACATTGATGAAGTGTATGAAATGCTCTTCCCTAGTGACATTTTTGCCCTAAAATTTAGGCACATTTCCCCTTCTTCTTGTAATGAAATAACTTGCACAATAGAAGAATATAATAGGAAATATGTTGCATATGCCACTTCTATTAGAAATCTTGAACAAGATGTAGAACCCAAGACCTTTATGAGAGAGATTCTAAGCTACATAAACTGAAATGCAAAATAGAAGCAAACCAATGATTCTAAGAGATATGCAAATGTTGATGTGACAGAATTGTATTAAGAGATTAAGATTCATACAATGAATGGCAGTGTAAATAGAAAATGCATTCAAGATGAAAAATACAAGCTAGGAGGTGAGTATAAATAGAATATGAGAGAGGGGAGAGGTGGCAAATATGACCAATGAGAAGAGTCCACCACAATAGCCTAAAATAGGTAAGTTTAACTCCCATGGAAGATGCCGACACCTTGCACCCACTCACACTAATACTCACTTAATTATCCCTAAGCAAGCTTAATTAAATGTGTAGGATAAACCTAGGAATAGGAAATTAAATAACCAACTTGGAAAATAAAAACCTACACTAACACCCCTCTTAAGCGCAACTTAGGTGGATGAAAAGATGGGTCCTGACAAATGAAGCTTGGTGAGGTACCCATGTGCATAAAAATCCCCCCAAAGAGAAGAAGCCCCCCAGAAAAGAGAGAAAAGCCCCCCCAAATAGAGAGAGAAGAGACCCCCCAGAAAAGCTTGCAGATGAAGATACTTGCTTTCTATGAAGGGTTTGATGAAGATATCGACAACTTACTCAGAAGTCAGACAGTATCAAAGGTTGATGATGTGGCCATGGATGAGCTCTCAGATGTAGTGCATGTGGACCTCAATGTGTTTGGTTCACTGATGATGGATTAGATTACGTGAGTGTTATGTCATAAAATGTCCCCTTGGGGGCTTTTCCCTCTTAAGGTTTAGCTCCCGAGTCTTGTTTATGCATTTAGAGCATTTTTCATGTTAATTTGACATCCCAATGAGAAAACCCTTAAGTTTCATTGTAAATGAGACCTAGGGGGTGCACTTGACATAAGTCCTGCCTAAAATAGGGGGGAGGACTGTTGTTATATGGAGCCTAATTAGACTAAGAGGTTAAATTTTCCCCACTTTTTTTGGTGTGGTTTCCCCCCAAATTATTTAATGGGGGAGTGCAGGGGGCAGAGCCCCCGAAGCAAAAATTGCCTAATATTTTATTAAGGCGTCAGGAGTTATTTTTCTATTAGCTGACATAAAAAACCCTATTTTGTAACCAACATAAGGCTTGATAAAAGCGGCTATTGGTTAGGGTTTTTTGGTTGATATTGTATTGTAGCATTTGCAGCGGTATTAAGTTGCAGGGATTGCTGGTTGTAATCAATTTGATTTATTGGATAATAATATTGGACTCTCTGTTGATGGATGTAGCCTGAATTTGGGTGAACCATGTTAAAACTTGTCTCTTGCTGTTATTATTTCTATGTATTTTCATTCCTCTATTTAATCTATATTTGCATTTAATTGATATCTTCTGTCGGATAACCCTAACAAGGACTTGGGCGCTCGTGCCCTAGTCTTGCCCTATTTTAGGTCATGACCAATTTTGAAGTGTCAATTTATGACCATTATTTAGGTCCTATGCAGACACGGTAAGTTTGAATTACAAAATTCTTAGTGGGAATGTTTGTAGTTGCATATATAAGCATGATTAGTGATTCTTTTGTAAACTAGATGGAAATTAGATGGTAATTTTGATTCAAGAGCTTTTGTGAAAGTGATTCAAGGCATTCATAATGTTGTAGAGCAGAATTTGTGTTGTTATTGTGTTTGTGTTTACAGATTTGGCATCCATCTCCTCATAGCATGAAGAGCATCTTCCTTCCATGAGATCTTCATTACAAGGTGATATCAATTATGTTTTCAATCATTTATCATTTGGATTTTGCCTCTATCCTGTAGGGATATGCACTCTTTATCTGACAACGGTGTTCGGAAGACTTGAATGTCTCTCCAGGGCTTGACTAAGGCAAACCTCTAAACACCATAACCCCCAACCCATTTTTCTGTGATTATAGGTTACAGGTTGCAGGAACAGAAAAAGTGGAGTTGTGGGAGAGCAGTGCAGACTGTTAGAATTGTAGATCAGAAGAGAAAATAAGGACCTGGACTTGGGCGCTTGCTCATTAGTCCTCCAGATCCCGCAATGGAAAAATCTATGGAACAACAAGAACAGGTTACAGACAAGATTCCCAGATCCCGAAAGAAATGGTGGCACTAGACTAGGGCACCCTCATTAGTCCCCAAATTTCCATTTTCTGAACTTCAAAATCTAGTATGCATTTGGTTGTCATTTGACATCTCTGTGTGCGAGCATTTTCTATGATTTGTCTGTTTGCTTCTGAATTTGCATAATTAGGGTTTTGAGCATAATTGGGCTTAATTGAACAACTAATTCACACAATTCTAATTTTCCCTTATATTCTAAGTGACCAAAGGCCTATAGTAGACTTCCTACTCAGCTAAAGTCCTTGAATGTTTAGAGGTTAAAGGAGGATTCATACAAACTAGTGAAATCAACGCTAAACACAAACAAATCCTCTTCATCAAATTTCACCTTAAACATTTTGGTGAACCTGTGTTTTTAATAAATTTTGCACCTTTGATGAGTGTTGTGCTTCAGATTTACATTCATTTATATTATTTCTCATCTTATTGCATTCAAAAAATTACAAAAAAAAAATTGAAAATTTGGAAAAATTTGAAACAAATTGGCATTTTTAGCTTGTATTTTCAAATAATTTGAAGTAGTTTACATTTAATTTCAAAACATTTCTGTCATTATCATCAGATCTGATTTAAAATACATAAATTCATCATTCTTTATTCATTTAGATTGCATTTTTATGCTTAAATTGTTGAAAATTGCTTGAAATTGTGCATTTTTCATATAACCTAGTTTTGCATTAGCTATGGTTTGTAGTCAAAATCTTATTTCATATTTTAATACCCTTTTAAAACACTCATTAGGATTGATTTATAACTATAGTGTTGCATCATAGTGGTTTGGTTGCAAAATTTCATGCCTAGGGTTTGAAAACCTCGATTTTTCAGTAAATTTGGCCTTATCGTCTCTCTAGATTGGCATCCTAGGCGTGTTGTAAAGGATTTTTCTGCACTATTTGGTTGTTATCAGGGTTATTATTTTCTATCCCTCCTTAAATTCTTTACAACACCTTTTTATTGGCCTCTTACAGTGGAAATTTGGTGAAACATTGCATATTTTAGCTATATTTTCCCTATGGTTTGACCTTGAGTTGCACTATAAGTGTGTTGTGACGGTGTTGGGTGAATATTTTGTCGTCAACTCACTAACGACAAAATGGTTATATCAACCACAGTGTGATGAGATAAATCTCTCCTCTCAGCAAGGGGAGGCTCCCTTTTTACTACTTATTGAAACAAAACTAAAACTACTTTAAGCTAAAAGTATTTACACAAGCTCTAACCATGTAGGGGTGTGTTACATTCATCCTTTTCTCTTCTTTCAGAAAAGATGTTTACAATGTTTCACGATAATATTCAATATTGCTTCTACACTTCTAATATTAACCTAAACCGTAATCACCAATATTCTTGTAAGTTGAAGCACAAAGTCTTTCAACTCACTTCACAAAAAGATTCACAAACCAAGTGAATAATCTCAATCACAAAGTCTTTAAATTATCCCTAGAAAGATTTTAAAAGTAACAGTATCACCAGTTGGAGCACAAAGTCTATCAACTAACAATACCACTGATCCACACGAATGTGATTAAAAATCATTGCAGAAAGTCTACAAGTTCTCAACATGATTCATGTACAAAGTGAACAACTACAAGCTCAAAGTCTTTATAATTCTCCACCAAGAAACGCTTTCAACATACATAGATTCAAGGAAATAATATAACACAAATTTTATATAACTTATCTTGAATGTCCTCCAATCGTAATAACCAAACACCACTTTGTCCAATCAATCAACAAGAGAAATCAGTATATGTACATCCTCACTCATACAAATTCGATTCAACACAAAGTTTGATATCAAAAATTGTCTTCTTTATTGATTGGAATTGATCGTGCAATTTGAACTCAAAGTCTCAAAGTTGAGTCTCAATTTAGGCAGCACTTCGATGCATAAGATTCAAGATAAAAATTACAATAGAGGCCCTCTTTATTTATAGTGAGAGGCCTTGAGCTAATCTAGGAAAATGTCTAACTACTTTGACTTATTCAACAAAAGAGTCCTTTTTGACTTAGGACTTCATTTGTTCCACATGTAATTGCATTTTAGAAAAATACATATGGATATGTCCAAAACTGATTACAAATTACATATACAGAAATTAGGAAAAATAAACTAAGGCACTGAAGAAAGAATATCAGCTACCACTATCATTCTTCTTCAGAAAATTGTGATACATTTCCTTTACTACTTCCATCTCATAAATGTCCGGTCCAACTATATTGTCTAAAATAGTATGAGCTTTGATGGTTGTATTTTTCACCACCTTTATTGCCTTTTCATGCTTCCCAAGATTGTCTTTCAAATTATCAAGGGTTTATGGATAATCTTGGAGTTTATCCATTGAAGCATCGAAAATGCTTCATCTTCAAAGTTCTTCTGGATCATCTTTTCGAAGGCATCAACCATCTCTTATGCAGGAAGAAACTTGTGATTTTCAGTTGTTGCTTGTAGAAACTACAAAAAAGTCATGATCTCGCAGTTAGGGGAAAAATTGGTATTTTGGGAAAACTGTGTAATGTTGACCATGTTCACAGGGATGAGCTTAAAAGGGCTAGAGCGTGCGCAAGTCAAGAAACTAGGTGAAAGCGGGCTACAGGCTTCATTTTTTGAGAATTTCCAGTGCTAGGAAATTTTGCAGAAATTAATGCACTGGCGGTCATTTTGACCGCTCCTGCATGTAGGAGGTCAATTTAGGTGTAAGAGCGGTGGTTTTGACCGCCTTTGCATATGCATCAATAAATTGTGATGAAGTGCATGGATGGTCAAAACCACTGCTCATATATCCATGTGTTATTTGTGTTTTAAATGATGCATAGTCAGGCAAATTAGCCGACATTGCATATGTGAAAATTCATAAGTATTGTGCTTGGGCGGGGGTTTTACCCGCCCATGCACTTTCGGTAAAGTTTTGAAGACAAATATGCACAGGCGATCATTTTGACCACCCTTGCATGTTATTTCAAAAATGGGTCATTGTGTTTGGGCGGGTGTTCCCACCGCTTTAACACATATGAAGGGTAAGTCTTATGCTAGGGCAACGATTCAAGAAACTAGACATTTAAAAGAAAACAAAAATGAAAACTAAAACAAAATACAAACCCTGGTTAATAAAAAAATGACATCATCTTTAAGCAGAGAACAAAGAATCTAACAATGATTCTATAAAAACACAAACCATTTACATCTTATCCCAAACCACCAGAGGAAATCACAAGGAGAAAAGATAAGTAAAAATAACAAACAAAAGTGAATAAAAAGTATTAAAAGAGTTGTATTAAAATTTTGCACAAGTACCATTAATGCACTTGAGTTAACATGGAGATGCTCGGGTGGCAAATTTTTCCGCCCTTGCATGACAAAAGCAAAAATGAAAACATCTGCATGGGCGGTCAAAATGACTGCTCATGCAGGTTAAAGTTAGACCAAGAAACATGCACAGGCAAGCAAAACAACCGCCCTTGCAAGTTTAGGAAAAGGATATGTCTGAGTAGTTGTTTTGACCACCCTTGCATATTGGAGGAACAAGGCACATGTAAGGGTGGGGTTTTTCCTCGCCTGAACATCTAACTAATTAAAATTTCCTAAAACCCTAAAAAGGTCAAAATTGCTATTTTGACTAGCTTGTAACTTAGTCCAATTTCACGAATTTTAAGGAATCGACCTAATAGAATGTTACAAACTATTCTTAGGTGTCAGAGGACTTTGCATGGGGCCAAGAAAACTTGCCTTGAAATGCGAACTTAGAGTGTAGGCTACGAAACAGACAAGTTTCGTAGGGGTCGTCTGACAAAATGAGCGCAGCTGATTTTGAGGACAACAACTGGCTCTAATTGGGGAGCTTCCTTCGATCATTCTTTGAAACAATCAAAGGGAGAAAAATCCAGTCTCTAAGTGCCTTCATCCATGCCATTGGGCCATAGAGTTAAGTGAACAAAACAAAAGACACAAAAATACACCAAAAGCACAAAAAGACTAAAAATAAAGACACAAAAACTATACAAAAATACACGAACTTATCTGTCACTTCACTTTGAGAAAAGCTTAAGATGATGTCTGCTGTGAGGCAGCAGAAAAATGTTCCCCCCTTTTTTTACTATTGAAAGAATAACATTTCCCAATATTTGCCATTTTGGGATCTTCTTCTGCATCTAGATTGAATTGTCCCACTCTTGCTGATGAATTTGGTCCCAATTGTCGTCATCATTTGACAAAGTGATCATGCTCATCAAAAGGTTTCTCCAGAGAAACCAGTCCTTTGGAAATCCTATTTCCTTTCAGCTGCAAAATCTCTTCACTTGAAGAGAATGATTCATCTGTTTCTAGACCTCCATTTGAAACATTATCCAATGACTCAAGATCTTCATTAGTGATCAAGGAATAAGGACCCATATCAAAAGACTCAAAGAGAATCTGAGCTTTTGGATCCTCAGATTTTGCCACTATGTACTTGGCCTCCCTTTCAGGATGAACCTTCTGCATAATACCCTTAACAGGTATTCTTGCCTCAGACATTTGAATCTTTGTCTCCTCAGCATGATCTATGATATCAACAAGCTGATATGGACTTGCTACAGAAGACGGAAAACTCTCATCTTGAGGTTTTACATTAGGGGTACTGGTCTTAGGAACAAGGGATGAAGGATGAAGATCTGATGTACGTACTTGGTTGTCACCAGCCACATATTGATGATCAGATTGATTCTATGACTGTGT
Source organism: Cunninghamia lanceolata (assembly GCA_027924645.1). Lineage (NCBI taxonomy): Eukaryota > Viridiplantae > Streptophyta > Pinopsida > Cupressales > Cupressaceae > Cunninghamia > Cunninghamia lanceolata. The sequence continues at coordinate 6,544,811 of BSBN01001344.1, read as the reverse complement.
GAGAACAACATAGGTTTCACCAAAAGTAACTTCTTCTTGCCCCATCTCATCTTCCAACTTCAGGAACCTAATGGTAGAGTCACTAGCTAATTGTTCTTCAACTTCCGTTAAAAGATTAGCATCATCTTCTCCTTGATCATATTCTGATTAAAGAAGATTATCTTGCTCTGATTCATAATAGAAGATTGTTGCATTCACAGGTGGTGCTTCCAAAGCAAGTATTCCTCGTTGTGGAGGAAACTTGTTTTGATTCTGATCCATTGAAGCACTACCTTGGTAATTTAGAGCATTTGGGAATGTATTCCTCGGAATGTCCTTGTAGAGGGGAGTAGACAAACTCTGCAACATCTATTTTTTCAGAGCTAACAGCTCATCAGCTAACTTTTGCACCATAGGATCCATGGTGCTGGTAGAAAGTAAAGCCAAAGATGTCTACTCATTAGGCCTAATAAAATCCTTCTTCAACTTTCCCACCAAGATCAAGTTATCCTCCACTTCAACTGCCAAACTTTGAGCAATTGCAAGATCAGCTGGTGTTGCTCTTCGTAAAATAAAACTTAATTCTGGCAGTTGTGAATTGATGAAGAAGCATTTTAGGTTCTCAGTTGTGAGTTGAACAACAATTGGGATCATGTTCTTTAGCTTATTGAATAGTTGGGTTCCTTTTTCAATTGAGTAAGTTGGGCCAACAAGGCGTAAGCATCTTCTGCTGGCTTGAATTTGGCTTTGAACTGAGTTCGAAGTGTATTCCATCCAGTGATAGTTCCAGGTGCAAGGTGAAAGAACCAATCAATTGCAACACCTCGGAGTGTTTCTACAAACAATCTCACAGAAACATCTTCATACTCCACTTCAAGAACACCACGTGCAATGTAGAATGTTGCAATGTGCTCATCCGGATGTTATTTGTCATCCCCATAGAACCTGGTAAAGTTCTTACGTGAACCCCAAGGTAGTTCATGGAGAGGCTTAGACAATTTCAAAGGACCAAATGCATTTCCCCATGGACCTGGAGCAACCATACTCCTTGATAAAACTTTAGAGAAGATATAACAAAAATATATTACAAAAGATGAGAATGGTATGCTTCAACCAAAGGTGAGAGGCTCTTGGTTGCGTGTTTGATCCCTAGCAGAGTCGCCAAAAACTGTTCGGTGAATATTTTGTCGTTAACTCACTGACGGTAAAATGGTTATATCAACCACAGTGTGATGAGATAAATCTCTCCTCTCAGCAAGGGGAGGCTCCCTTTTTACTGCTTATTGAAACAAAACTAAAACTACTTTAAGCTAAAAGTATTTACACTAGCTCTAACCATGTAGGGGGTGTGTTACATTCATCATTTTCTCTTCTTTCAGAAAAGATGTTTACAATGTTTCATGGTAATATTCAATAGTGCTTCTACACTTCTAATATTAACCTAAATAGTAATCACCAATATTCTTGTAAGTTGAAGCACAAAGTCTTTCAACTCACTTCACAAAAAGATTCACGACCCAAGCGAATAATCTCAAGCACAAAGTCTTCAAATTATACCTAGAAAGATTTTAAAAGTAACCGTATCACCAGTTGAAGCACAAAGTCTGTCAACTAACAATACCACTGATCCACGTGAATGTGATTGAAAATCATAGCACAAAGTTTACAAGTTCTCAACACGATTCATGTACAAAGTGAACAACTACAAGCTCAAAGTCTTTATAATTCTCCACCAGGAAATGCTTTCAACATACATAGATTCAAGGAAATAATATAACACAAATTTTATATAACTTATCTTGAATGTCCTCCAATTGTAATAACCAAACACCACTTTGTCCAATCAATCAACAAGAGAAATCAGTAAAAATGCCATATGTACATCCTCACTCATACAAATTTGATTCAACACAAAGTTTGATATCAAAACTCACCTTCTTTATTGATTGGAATTGATCATGCAATTTGAACTCAAAGTCTCAAAGTTGAGTCCCAATTTAGGCAGCACTTCGATGTATAAGATTCAAGATAAAAATTACAATAGAGGCCCTCTTTATTTATAGTGAGAGGCCTTGAGTTAATCTAGGAAAAATTATAAATACTTTGACTTATTCAACAAAAGAGTCCTTTTTGACTTAGGACTTCCTTTGTTCCACATGTAATTACATTTTAGAAAAATACATATGGATATGTTCAAAACTTATTACAAATTACATATACCAAAATTAGGACAAATAAACTAAGGCACTGAAGAAAGAATATCAGCTGCCACTATCATTCTTCTTCAGAAAATTATGATACATGTTCTTTACTACTTCCATCTCATAAATGTCTGGTCCTACTGTATTGTCTGAAATAGCATGAGCTTTGATGGTTGTATTTTTCACCACCTTTATCGCCTTTTCATGCTTCCCAAGATTGTCTTTCAAATTATCAAGGGTTGATTGATAATCTTGGAGTTTATCCATTGAAGCAATTGAAAATGCTTCATCTTCAAAGCTCTTTTGGATCATCTTTTCGAAGGCATCGACCATCTCTTCTGCAAGAAGAAACTTGTGATTTTTAGTTGTTGCTTGTAGAAACTACAAAAAAGTCATGATCTCACAGTTAGGGGAAAATTTGGTATTGGGAAAACTGTGTAATGTTGACCATGTTCATAGGGACGAGCTTAAAAGGGCTAGAGTGCACACAATTTGAGAAACTAGGTGAAAGTGGGCTATAGGCTTCATTTTTTGAGAATTTCCAGTGCTAGGAAATTTTGCAGAAATTAATGCACAGGCGGTCATTTTGACCGCTCTTGCATGTAGGAGGTCAATTTAGGTGCAAGAGCGGTGGTTTTGACCGCCTTTGCATGTGCATCAATATCAATAAATTGTGATGAAGTGCATGAGCGGTCAAAACCACCGCTCATATATCCATGCTTTGTCTATTTTTAAATGATGCATAGTTAGGCAAATTAGCCGACATTACATATGTGAAAATTCATAAGTATTGTGCTTGGGCGAGGTTTTTACCCACCCATGCACTTTTGGTAAAGTTTTGAAGAGAAATATGCATGGGCAGTCATTTTGACCGCCCTTGCATGTTATTTCAAAAATGGGTCATTGTGTTTGGGCAGGTGTTCCCACCGCTTTAACACATATGAAGTGTAAGTCTTATGCTGGGGCGGCGATTCAGGCAACCAGACATTTAAAATAAAACAAAATACAAACCCTGGTTAATAAAAAAATGACATCATCTTTAAACGAAAAACAAAGAATCTAACAACAATTCTATAAAAGCACAAACCATTTACATCTTATCCCAAAACACCTGAGGAAATCGCAGGGAGAAAAGATAAGTAAAAATAACAAACAAAAGTGAATAAAAAGTATCAAAAGAGCCGTATTAAAATTTCGTACAAGTGCCATTAATGCACTTGAGTTAACATGGAGATGCTTGGGTGGTGAATTTCACCGCCCTTGCATGACAAAAGCAAAAATGAAAACACCTGCATGGGCGGTCAAAATGATCGCTCATGCAGGTTAAAGTTAGACCAAGAAACATGCACGAGCGAGCAAAACGCCCGCCCTTGCAAGTTTAGGAAAGGATATGTTTGGGCGGTTGTTTTGACCGCCCTGGCATATTAGAGGAACAAGGCACATGTAAGGGCAGGTTTTTTGGTCGCCTGAACAGCTAACTAATTAAAATTTCCTAACACCCTAAAAAGGTCAAAATTGTTATTTTGACGAGCTTGTAACTTAGTCCAATTTCACTAATTTTGAGGAATCGACCTAATAGAATGTTACAAACTATTCTTAGGTGTTAGAGGACTTCACATGAGGCCAAGAAAACTTGCCTTGAAATGCGAACTTAGAGTGTAGCTTACGAAACGGACAAGTTTCGTAGGGGTCGTCCTACAAAATGAGCGCAGCTGATTTTGAGGACAACAAATGGATTTTTTGGCATTAGGTGGTTGTTATTAGTGTTATAATTTTATTTCCATCATCATTTTCCTCACAACACCCTTTTTCATACTCTTTTGCATTGAAATTTGGTGAAATTTTGCATATTTTGGCTATATTTGCCCTAGGGATTGACCTAGATTTGCACTCCAAGCGTCACTAAAATATTTTATGGATTTAGGTGGCTGATATTACTGATTTAATCTTCTGCACCTCCTAATTTTTTTTACAATACCCCTTTTGTTGGGTCTTTGCATTGAACATTTGTGAAAATTCACATATTTTAGTGTATTTTCACTAGGTTTTAACTTGGCATCATCCTAGGTGTGCATCAAAAGTGTGTTGTGAAGGATATTATTGCTTTATTAGACTGATATCAGACATATTATTTGTTGCCCCTGATCAATTTCCTTACAACACCTTTTATCCTAGTGATTTGCATTGAAAAAAGTCAAAAAATCAAGGATTTTGGATCTTAAACACATCCTGCTCCTAGGGTTTGTTCTATTAGTTTGTGCATTTTGTGTTGAATGCTCTTGCATGAGCCTTATGACCTACTTCCCTAATAGAAATATCCCTTTAAGAATCAATAGACTTATGCGATTTAGTGCCCTTGAAGAAAATGATATTCAGACATCTGAAAATCCATTGAATACCTTCTTTACAAAAGGAGAGACACAAATTTTGTAAGCTATTATACCTCATACAACCACTATGGAGGATCAAGTATTTCATGATGTCAACGACACTATTGAGGTGGTCACACAGGTACCTGATGAGCAAATAAACAAACTTGATAAAGAGTTAGTCGATTTTTAATCATTCGTTGAAACTGAAAGAATAGCGGAAGAAGTTGTACCTGTGATTCACCACGTAAGAGAATTGATAAAACAAGGACAAGATGGTATTGATGTTATTCGAGGTTTAACACATATTGTACACAATAATGTCATGATGATGACTGAATGTGTGAATGGTATCAAAAACATGTCGTCACCGTCTCATATGCAAGTATCGGCACGTATACCAACTACTGGAATATCTACATTCACATTGACAATTTTAACAACTAATGCAAATGCTTGTAGTAATGCTACCACTGGTATTGGAGTATCTAATGGGACTAGTTCACAAAATTACAAAATTGTGGGATTTAATTATCAGAATTTGGTTTCTAAGGAGACCTCTTCTATGAATAATTGTTCTCAACCACCTATCCATTCCACTCATTCTCAGCTACCTATTACCTATTTGCAACCACTTTCCACCTATCATTATGTCCAACCACCATTGCACTATTCACAGCCTCCGCTTATCACTACTTAGGTTCAATCACCTCCTCAATTTGGTTCTAATTCCTCACAGCAAACTGCATCTCCCAATGATGCCATCTTAAACCAACTTTTGCAGGGCATGACTACTTTACAACAATAGGTGACAAACTTGAAAAATTCTTCACAACCTAATATACCAACTTATCATGCCCATAATCCCCTATCTTATGCAATTTTGAGAACTCCTATGCCTGAAAGATTTGAGACTCACCGCTTTGAAAAATATGGTGGAAAAGGTTATCCTAATACTCATGTGGCAGCATTCATGGCTATGTGTAGTGATTTCTACTTTGAAGAGGACTTGTTAGCAAAACATTTCCCGTGATCTCTTAAAGATACTGCTTTAGAATAGTTTTTCTCTTTACCTCCGAATTCAATACACTCTTTTTTGCAATTAGTTGATCAATTTTTACAATATTTTCAACCAAATATTGGACCTCAAGTTTCTTTGATTGATTTAGTTCATTGCAAGCAAGGTCCCAAAGATAAGTTAAATGAGTTTATTAGTCGGTATCAATCTCTTTATGCACAAATTCAATATTAGACGAAGGATGAGGATGTTCAGAAGGTGTTTATTAGAAATCTACAACCTAACATCCGTGATAAGATTCTCTTAATGAAGTATAACTCCTTTCAACATTTATGCACCGCCCTTCGTGATTATCAACTTTCGTCTAGTCAGTATGAAAACCAAAACTCATCGGCTCAAGTTGGTCAATCCATGGGTGGACGGTCACAAAACCATTTTAAGAGAAATAATAATAAGAGTTTCATAAAAATTAATGGACCAAATTTTGAATAACTTTTCTCAAGTGTCTGCTATCACTAATCCGAAGAAGGCATCGTATCAACAAAGAAAGTTTACACCGATATCTGAGTCTTATCATTCTATCATGAATCAAGCTGTGAGTAATAATCTTATGAAGCTTCCCCCGATTAAGCCTTTGGATCCTAACAAACCTCAAGGACCTTACTTCAATGCTAATGCCTTTTGTCATTTTCATAGGACACAAGGACATGATACTGAATGATGTATGCATCTTAAACATGAAATACAAGACCTCGTCGACTCGAATATGATACAGGTATCGGGCGTGAATGACAATGGAAATAAGTTGGTTGCTTCGCCGAATCAGAATTTACAAATCTTTACTAATCCTTTCCCTAAGCATACTAATAACAATATGATGGAACAGGGTTTAGTGCAAGTAGACGATGAGGATTATTTGGAATATGATAACATCATGGGCATAATAGAAGTGGATAAGGAAAAGTTGGATAACCCACCTCATCCACACAAAAAAGGAATTTATGTTGAGGTTCCTCCTCTGTTATCCTTACAAGGATCGGGAGATAACCAAAATGCATCCAAAAAAAACAAATGGAACAACTGATACAAACAACTATAACAAAGCAAAAGAGTGAGATAGTACAAGATGATTCTTGTCACTATGGTAGACAAAATCAACAACAAAAGTTGGCTAAAAATCAGAAAAAGAGTAAGACGATTATCACCAATGGGAAATAACAGTGGTTCTCCTCTTCACAAGAAACAAAAAGTCTCACTTACACAAGAATCTGAGAAACAAGCATTACATGGATTTTTTGACAATAAACAAGACTCTCATAAGAACCATTCGACCTTCACGCAAAACTTGATCGAATACCTCTCCAAGAGGTTTACAAGTCATAAAATTTAGTTTGACGGCACTACCAGGTAAGTATTTCTAACCGTTTATCTCTCATGATGTGTTTCCTCCGTGATGTGTTGTGTTGTTTAGGCCTCCTGGGATGATCCTTGATTCTCTTGTAAGGTCTAGGATACCAGGAGACCGCCTCTGTTGTGACCTTCTATTTGTATCATCATTCTTCTATATTGATTCTCCTCTATTTGTCACTATTGTGTGTTGTGTCTTATGGACATAGCATTGCAGTTGGTGACTTGGGGGCACCCTCCTACGTGACTGTCCCTAAGGCACTTATTTCTCCTCTCTCGATTTATTGTTTCCCTTCCTCTAGTGTTTATACCTAGTGGGCAGATGATGAAAAACATATTATATCGATGCGGACAAGGTGTCCCTTTAGCGAGAAATCAAAAAATTGGACTTAGTTCCTATATGACGATGGGGTTGTTATATATTATCCGACGCTTGGCTAGTAGAATCACTCTGTGTGATCTTGATGGTGTCTTATCGTACTTACAAAACATAACAATATTGCTACTCCGTGCACTTTGTCTATCTTGAATCTTGCATTCCTCAGTTCTTTATGTGATTGATCATATGCGTTTTTGTTTATCATGATTATATGGACACTAACACTTTTCTTGCAGGAATGTGTTTGTGGGAACACTTAGCGATCGTAAAGTACATGTCACCTCTGGGGGGCAAGGGCTTTGCGAGAGCTCGTATTCCCTTGTGTGTTTTCTTCCTACCTTAACATGCTTGATATCGGTACCTGATATCAACCACCTTAAGGTGGGGGCATATATAAGGTAAGCTGTCTGTTGTAGATGTTAACAATGTGCTTGTTCTCAGGTGCAGTCTTAAAGACTGGTGGCAATGAGTCCCTCCTGCACTCTAAGATTTGTTTGTAATCATTCAAGCCATCATCGCGAGGTGAGGTTATTGCATCCCTTTTCTATCTTAAGCCCTCATTGCGAGGCGGGATGGTGTATTTCTCGAAGAGAGTGCACATCCTGTAATTTTCAAAAGTCGTCATCACGAGGCAGGAAGTGGTTCTGTGACTAACTCAAGCCTTAAGAGTGTCTTTGGTGATTGTTGTGATGAAGCCCTCATCAATGTGTGCCTGTAATGTGCCTGAGATGGTGATGAACCTTGAAATAGGAACACTCCATCGCTTGTTTGTCATGTTTTCTCCATGTCTTCCAAGTGTGTGTGTATTGCGTGTTTGTTCCCAAGCATAGTCTTAAAGACCGGTAGTGATGAGTCCCTCCTATGCTTTGGGATTTGTAGGGCGTGCTTGATTTATTTGGCATGTTTGTTGCCCCATATGCAGTCTTAAAGACCGGTGGCGATGAGTCCCTCCTGCATTATGGGTGGTGTGTTTACTTTCCTTGCACTTGCATCTGCATTTCATATATATTAGAAAAAGAAAAGAAAATCATCACTGTCTTCACAGCATTCACTGTCTTCACTGCATTCACTGTCTTCACTGTGTTTTGCATCTCTTCAATGTTGTATTCTCTACGTTTTGCGTGATTGTAACTGTATTCTTCCTGTTTTGTGTGCCTGTTACTATCTTCTCTGTGATTGGCGTATCTTCTTCGTGCTTGGTGTGTTTGTTGTGTTTGTTGACCATACTTTAATGCATGTATTGGCCTTGCATTTATACAGACATTAAAGTGGGGGCTAAATATTACGTCAGAAAATGTCCCCTTGGGGGCTTTTCCCTCTTAAGGTTTAGCTCTCGAGTCCTATTTATGCATTTAGAGCATTTTTCATGTTAATTTGACATCCTAATGAGAAAACCCTGAAGTTTCATGGCAAATGGGACCTAGGGGGTGCACTTGACATAAGTCTTGCCTGAAATAGGGGGAGGACTTGGGTGCTCATGCCCGAGTCCTACCCTATTTTAGGTCAGGATCAATTTTGGAGTGTCGATTTATGACCGTTATTTAGGTCCTATGCTGACATGGTAAGTTTGAATTACGAAATTCTTAGCGAGAATGTTTGTAGTTGCATATATAAACATGATTAGTGATTGATTTGTAAACTAGATGGAAATTAGATGGAAATTTTGATTCAAGAGCTTTTGTGAAAGTGATTCAAGGGATTCATAGTGTTGTAGAGCAGAATTTGTGTTGTTATTGTGTTTGTGTTTGCAGATTTGGCATCCATCTCCTCATGGCATGAAGAGCATCTTCCTTCCATGAGATCTTCACTATAAGGTGATATCAATTGTGTTTTCAATCATTTATCATTTGGATTTTGCCTCTATCCCGCAAGGATACGCAATCTTTATCTGACAACGGTGTTTAGAAAACTTGAATGTCTCTTCAGGGCTTGACTAAGGCAAGCCTCTAAACACCACAACCCTTAACCCATTTTTCTGTGATTGCAGGTTACAGGTTGCAGGAACAGAAAAAGTGGAGTTGTAGGAGAGCAATGTAGTCTATTAGAATTGCAGATCAGAAGAGAAAATAGGGACCTGGACTCAGGCACCCGCTCATTAGTCCTCCAGATCCTGCAACAGAAAAATCTCTGGAACAACAGGAATAGGTTGCAGGCAAGATTCCCAGATCTCGACAGAAATGGTGGCACTGGACTAGGGCGCCCGCTCATTAGTCCCCAAATTTTTTGTTTTCCAAACTTTGAAATCTGGTAGGCATTTGATTGTCATTTGACATCTCTATGTACGAGCATTTTCTACGATTTGTCTGTTTGCTTCTAAATTTGCATAATTAGGGTTTTGAGCATAATTGGGCTTAATTGAACAACTAAATCACACAATTCTAATTTTCCCTTATATTCTGAGTGACTGAAGGCCTGTAGTACACTTCCTACTCGGTTGAAGTCCTTGCATGTTTAGAGGTGAAAGGAGGATTCATACAAACTAGTGAAATCAACCCTAAACACAAACAAATCCTCTTCATCAAATTTCACCTTAAATAGTGAGATCTTAATGGCACTCTAGTTGTCACAACATATGACTGATGGTCATCTGATCTAGATACCAAACTCAGTGAGAAGATTCTGAAGACAAATGGCCTCAGTGGTGACATTCATATCCCCCTAATACTCCACCTCAGCAGAAGATAGAGCAATAGAAAACTGCTTCTTGATTGACCAACAAATAAGACCTGAACCAAGTGAGAAACTATAACCTGAAGTAGACTTGTGATCATGAAAATTGCCTGCCCAATCTAAATCTGTGTAGCCCACCAAGTCAAGATCAATGCCTACTGCTTAGTGAATCGCAAAACTCTAAGTACCCTGGATGTAGTGAAGTATTCGCTTGGTTGCTTTCTAGTGTAGCTCATGGGGTTCCTACATGAATCAAGAAACCATGCCTATAGCATATGAAATGGCAGGTCTTGTATGAGTCAGATAAATGAGACTCCCAACAAGTTGTCGGTACAAAGTGCCATCAACAAATGGTGAAGAAAATTGAGCATCAAGTTTGACTCTAGAAAGAAAGGGAGTCAAAGTAGGCTTACAGTCATCTATATGAAACCTCGAGAGCAAATCTAGAGCATACTTGGACTGTGTGAGGGTGATCCCAGAAGCAAACTAGAAGATCTCAATCCCAAGAAAGTAATGGAATAAGCCCAAGTCAGTCATTAAAAACCTATCATGAAAGGCAATTTTGACTACCCTAATGGCAAATGAAGAACTCCTTGTGATCAAGAAGTCATTGACATACGAAACTAGAAATAAGAGTGAATCATCGTGCTACAAAATGTAGACATTGGGATCAGAATGGCACCGAGTGAACCCAACTATCAAAAGGAAGGAGTCCATCTTGGCATACCAAGCCCAAGGGGCTTGTTTGAGGCCGTAGAGAGACTTCTGAAGGCGACACACAAGTGAAGAATCCCAAACAAAACCCTGTTGCTGCTCCATGTAGATCTCCTCTTGAAGGTCACCATGAAGAACAACACTCTTCACATCCATCTGGTGTACTTCCCAATGATTGGTTGCAACAATAGCCAGAATAAGTCGAATGGAGTTCATTCTAGCAACTAGCATAAAAGTCTTAGAGTAGTCAATCCCAGGAACCTAGGAGAATCCTTTGTGACCAGGTGAGCCTTATGCTTAAATCAATCAACCCATCTACTGTAAACTTTGTCTGATATATCCACTTACATCGAACAAGTTTTCTTCCTTTAGGAAGAGGGACAAGATCCCAAGTGTGGTTCCTCATCAAGGACCTATACTCCTCTTACATAGATGTATCCCACTTAGGAATACCAAAATCCTCTCGAAAGGACTATGGATCAGAAGCAGTAGCAATGAAGGCATGTGGAGCATCCTGGAATTGTGAACGAGTCTACCTAGTGTCTGATGGATCCACAACCCAATCGACTATAGACTGCAAGGTCTATCTAGACCAAAGTGGACCAGAAGTCAGAGAATTTGGAGGAGAACCATCACTCTCTAAATGATGACTAGGAGAGGAAGGAGGTGAATCCTCTGAATCCCTCTCAGTATCAGAAGTGGAGGTAGAAGACTCCAAATCATCAAGCATCTGCTTAGGTGAATCTGACTCATCACAAGATCCGTCATGTAGCCAAGTGACTCCAATGTCAAAGTAGAAGGAGGTGGAGAAGTTATAGGAGTTGATCTCAAAGAGCCCTCCTCAAACTAAACACTCCTCTCATTGAACAACTCATGTGTAGTAGGGTGGAGCAACTGATAACCCTTCACACCATCAGGATAGCCTGCAAATATGCAAGGCCTATTCTACGGATCCAAGGCCTTACATTTCTCTGTAGGAATGTGAGCCCATGTAGGAGAACCAAAAACTTATAAGTGCTTAACTGATGGTTTATGACCGCTCCAAACTTCAAAAGGAGCGACTCCCTTCAAGGCTTGGTGAGGAACACAATTATGGATATAACAAGCACAAGTAATGGCCTCTGCCCAATACTGTGGTGCAAGAGATTTGGAGTGAATCATGTAGTGAAGCCATTTCCTTCAAGGACATATTCTTCCATTTTGCCACACCATTCTACTAAGGAGTGTATGGAACTGAATGTTATAGATCAATCCTCTCTGAAGTACAAAACGACTCAAAACGATGGTTGACATATTCACCACCATTGTCAGTGTGCAAAAATTTGATGGCTTTCCCAAATTTCTTCTCTACAAAAAATTTGAAGTCTTGAAAGTGATCAAATATCTCAGACTTCTATTCGAGAAAGTACACCAAAGTATATCAAGAAAAGTCATCAATGAAAGTTAGAACAAATTTGGCCTTGTAGAAGGATGGATGAGGAAATGGACCAGCCAAATCACTGTGAACTAACTCCAGTATCTGTGAATCTCTCCATGCCTTACCTTTGTCAAATTTTCCTTAGGATTCTTACCAAGAATGCAACCTTGGCAAACACCACCTAAAAACTAAACTGAAGGCAACCCTGTGACCATGCTGAGTTGGTTGAGCTACTGCAAGTAGTGGAAGTTAAGATGGCCAACGCACTCATGCCATAATCTTCTCACATCATCTAAATGAGTGAGAAAAATAGATGAAGGAGGATCATAAACAAAGTGAGAAAACAAATAAAGTTGTGATTGATGATCTGCTCTCCCAACTACAATTGTAGAACCACTATGCAACTCATGAATCACCACTGAATCAAGAGTGAACTCAACATGCTTGCCTAAACCTATGTGAGTGATCTGATATACTGATAGGAGATTAGTTGATAATGAGGGCACACAAAGAACATCATGGAATGTACCATCCCCACATCAACAGACCCTCTCCCAGACACCTCAATAGGAGTGTTATCACCCATCAAAATAGAAGGCATAGTAGATAGCTCCAAAGATGTTAGTTCTTCCTTAGATGAATCCATGTGATGCGAAGCACCCGAATCAAGAACCCAAGTGGATGGTTGTGAAGCAACTGCTACAAGGGCCTTGCCAGTTCCTTTCCCCTTGTTGTTATCCTTTGCCTTGTTATACCCCTCATTAGACCTCTATTTTATAGATTCAGGAACATTGATATTATTCTTCTCAAGAATATGTGTCAAGTGATCAATTTGTTTCTTCAAACATTTATGTTCATCATGAACGGGTCTTTTACATAGGCACATTTAACCTTCTCTTTCTTAGGCTTGTCACCATTAGAAGATTGGGTCTCATTAGCTACTTTTGGAGCAGCTAGTTTATGATCCTTCTTCTCCTTGCTATTTGTTGGTGTTTCAATTCGCACCTTTGGAATGTGAGTTGGAAACGGATAGCTATGCATAGATAAACTGCTCTCCTATTGGAAGGGGGTGTTCCCTTTTCACTGATGTTCACTGAAAAGATAAATAAATTAAACTTCGCTTATCTTCTTTTTGATTCTCAGCTGTGAGCACAAGGTTATAAAACTCTAAACGCTGCAGAAGAGGTTTTTTCCTTTTTAAAACTTCTACTACAACTAGGCTTAAACTAATGACGCTTTTAATCTCCTAAGTAAATTCAGAGCAAAGGGATTAAAAGTGGATAAGGAATGATTGTTTTAACACAACAAACTTAAGTAACTTTCTCCCAGATTTACATCACAAGACTCATTGTACTTTAACGATGAAAGCTGAAATAAAAGTTACAAAAGTCACAAAGTCGATACAACTCCAAGACATCAATACTGTAGCAAAAGGCAGGCATACAACAAGTGATCAAACACTGGAAACAGATTACACAGAGTGAACAAGCACTTTCAACAATAATTTTGCAGGCTAGAACAAGCACATCAAAATATGTTATCTCCAACACCATTCCCTTACAATGAACACGGAGTGAACAAACACTTGGAATAACAAGATTTGTAGGCTAGAATAGGCACAACAAATTTGCTATCACAAAAGTAGCCCCCTTACAATGGGTAAGGCTGCCCTTATTTATACTAAATCAAATGAGTAGGGAACCCTAAAATCTCCTTGATTAACCCTAACTAATTTGCCAACTCGCAAGATTTTTTTCTATTCTAGGTCAAATATACAACTAACAAACGCTTTAAAGCAATTTGCTTTAAAGAAAAGAAAACTCCAACTATTACAAAGTGATTTCTTTCTAAATAAAGAATGGATGAGCTTAGGATGAAAGCAAATGCTTTAAAACAAAAAGCATTGAGTTAAAGTTGCTTTCTTTTGAGTCACATCTTCATCTACATTCTTGCTTTATTAGTGATGTCATCCATAATATCTTCTAAAAAGTAGATTTTGACCGAAAACGCTGGCACATGGGTTTTGTAGACAATTCCGTTTTGAAGCAACCCATATTGTCGAATTCTGAAAAAGCAAAGGATTTCTCGAAAAAGCAGCAAAAAAGTAGATTCCTGAAAAAAGCAAATTTCTCAATCTTCAAGAGGATGAAATTCTGGATGGACCCATCTCGATGAAATTTAAAAAAGCTTCGGCCCTGTTTCTGAAAAATGATCCCCTAGGAAAAAGGACCTTGAAAACGCGTGCTCACCTGCTTCCTCATCCTGAAACTATGAAGAACACTGAGAAAACACTTCGTTTGAGCCTTTGAATCTTCGTGGAAAGAAAAATAAAAATCCTTCCTCTTGATGCAACCTACAAAAATAATGAATAAAAGCAGCCAAAAGCTTGTCTTTATAGAACTTTAGGGCAAAAAAGTAGCTTTCTTTGTGAAGAAATAAAGCTTCAATCTTATCTATGAAGAAAGCAACTTTTAAAGTGCAAATCCAAGTGGATGTCTTCGAATAGGAAGAATCCCTATTTTGTAGCTGCCTATGGCTTCATGTGTGAGATGACCAAAAATATCTTCTTTTGATGATGTCATCGAACACGCGAGTTGGCAAAAGTGTTAGCCAATTTTATTTCATTTTTGAAACTTCTACACTCATTTTGACTCAAGTATGGCTTGTCTCTGACTTCAACAAGATGGTAAAATGTCATCGTTGACTGAAAAAGCTGACTGATCCTGACATTTTGGAGACCTATCAACTGTGATTTCATTCCCAACCTCAAATAGATGATCTGACGTCATTCAACTGTGAATTTGACTTCTGGAAACTGTCGCTAGGTGAAGGTTTGGATGTGGCTGTTGAAAAACACTAGTAGATCTTGAAATTTTCTATCTCTGGTGAACTTGGGCGCCCCTAGCCTCCAAGGGCACCTGATGTTCAATGCCTTAGTCATTTTTTCAAAAATTTCAACTTTTTCAACTTCTTGATTTTTGTGCGCATTCTGGTGACTGATGAACCATGTTTGGCTGTCGATTTCTGTCTGCTAGGGCAAAACTATGCCTGATGATTTGGCAAATAGGTAGGCCTGATGAAAACTAACCTGACTGTACTCTCTGTTTGCCTTAGGAAACGTGCCAAACTGACTTGTTGTGAACCAGACAGGGCGGACAGAGGAAGATTTTTATTTTCTAGAAAAAACTCAAAAATAAACTAAGTCTAGTGGATTTGGGCGCCCCTAGCCTCCAGGGGCACCTAAGATTCAATGCCTTAGAAAATTTTTGGTATTTTTCAATTTTCATGTCATTTCTTGATTTCCGTGCCAATAGCCCTTGTTTGATCTTCGTTTTTAGTCGTCCGGATGACTGCTGAGGCAGGACGGGGGATGATTTGAATAGCTTGAACACATCTTTGATGAAATCTTAGCTTTTATCGATGTTTGACTGACTTTGACCAAGTTTGACCACCTGGCAACGAGCTGATGGAGACTTTTTTAATATTTCTTGAAAAATGCGTAAAAAATATAAGGCATGAGAAGTTGGGTGCCCCCAGCCTCCAGGGGTGCCTAGGATTCTGTGCCTTAGCCAATTTCATGATTTTCAACCTTCGTTTGCAACTTGCTCTGTTTCACGTGCCAGTAGCTACTTCTTGATGTCGATTTCAATGATTTCGTCAGTCAATTACCACTGGATAGTGAATGAACTAAATAGCTTGGGTACATCTGACATGAATTCTAGCTTTTTAGGGCATGTTGACCAAAATGACTACTTTTGTCCTCCACAGAATTGATCGACAGAGGTATTTCTCGCATTTTCTTGAAAAATGTGAAAAATAAATCTAACACTGGTGCAACTGGATGCCCCTAGCCTCCAGGGGTGCTTGGTTTCCAATGCCTTAGTTAAATTTTGATGATTTTCAACTTTTCACCTCACCCCAGATTGACCTTGCTCTGTTTCGCGTACTTCGTCGAATCGATGACTGTTCGTCAGTTCTACGTCGTCGGAACAACGTTGAAAACTTGAAAACAAACTCTGGCAGATGAACTTTCTCCATTGATGACTTCAGAGCTCATGCTTTGCCTTGTGAAAAAGCAGAATTGACCCAGTAGAGAAAACATGACCTTTTACAGATTCCGTCTGGACCATGCTGATCGTGAAGCAAAATCAGCCAATGAGAATTAGGCACAACACCTGAATCAGAGATTCTATTTTTAGAAAATTTTGCCAGCATCCGTATCTTAAGAAACCCAGAAAACCTAATTTGACGTCTATTTTTAGAAATTTTGACTTTTTGACTTTTTTGACAAAAATTTTTCTAGACTTGCTCAAAATGCCTTAATGAAGCAAATTTTTTTGATTGGGTACAACACTATTCTTTTGTTTCTTATCCTTATTGTTACTACTTTGTCCTTTCTATTCTTTTGTGCCTTGGTTGGCAGGTAGGGCATGTGACTTAGAGGATTTTAGAGTACCCATTTGGACTAGCTTATCCTGCTCTCGTGTGAGAGAGATAGCAAAGTCATCCAAATATGGCATGGTGAAATGAATACCAAGTGCATCCTTAGTAGCATAGAAGGTAAAACAAATATAGAATATTTTGAACTTAGCTTAGAGAGAATACTAAGAATCAGTTGTTCATCTTTCTTTTTAATTCCACATTGTTTTAGCTGCAGCCTTAGTGATTTCAATTTTATGAAAAAATCTTGAATTGTGTTGAATTTGCCTGGACTTAAACTAATTAGTTCATTTTCCAACATATGACCCCTCATTGAATCTTGTGTACCAAATAATGTTTCTATCTTTGTCCAGATTTCATTTGGAGAATTCAAAGACTCAATATGAAAGAGCAAATCAGGAGAAACAAACAAACACAATGGTTCATAGGCCTCATCACATTTGTTAAACCACTTAGGCTTATCTACATATTTAGCAAGTTCAGTTTCTAGTCTCATTATTATCCTATGCAAAACACCTTTTCTTAAGTAGATTGTCATGCATAATTTCCACTCAAAACAGTTGTAAGGAGTTAAGATGGGTACTGTTGTTTGATCAATGATGAATAAATTCAGAAATGGAGTGTTGAAAAGAAGAGAACACACATAGGACAACCCCCCTTTTTCACTCAATCAAAGAACCGCCCAAGCAAATCTGATTTGGCACTTTATATTTAATGCATTTACAATTGCCACTAGTAGGAAACACTAAGTGGACTTGATCTCAATGCCTTACAAATTTCTCAACAAATGAGTGTATTCTCAAAGTACAATCTAGGGATCAAACTAAATGAAACAAACACCACCACTGTGAAGTACTTGAAAAATCACCCACTTTCAAAAAAACAAGTACTTCAATATGAGCTCGTATACAAAAATTGTGAGTCTTTGAAGTTCCAAAAACGGGAACTATGCAACGTCACCTATGAGAATCTACAATTTCTAGAGAAACCGTGCAGAAAAATCACAAACTATCAACACTAGTGTGTAGAGCGCAAAAAATTAGCCTAAATTAAAAAAAGTGTACTAAAAACAAAGGTCGTGAGCTCAAGTTATTAGCCTTCAAAGTTTGCCTTCAAAACTAAGATCGCTAACGGAGAGGGGGTTTGGTTTGCAAAAAAAGAACCTTTGCCAAATTTGGCACAATTTCTGCCAAAAATAGAGTTCCACCAAGTATGGATATGCTCTAGACAAGTTTAGAACCTTGCTAGTTTTAGAGGTCCCCACAATCAAATTTAGTAAATTGCCAAGTGTGGTTAGCTGGTGCTAAATTTGGCTATTACCAAAAAGAAAAGAAAAGGTAGTCTGCCAAATATTACAATGGCATGGAGGCCAAAAAAGGTATGCATGCCCAGAGATACAGAGTAGATTTGAATGGCCAAAAGGCTGAACTTGAAAACAGATAGAAGGGTGAATCAAGGTTGAATGGGCCTCAATGGGTCAAACACCAAAGAGAGAGGTTAGGGGCGTAAGCCTCACCCGAACCCTTGTAAGAGGGAGGTGCAACATTATATAAGGTACGCGAGTTGTTTGAGGCTTGTATCCTTTTATTAAGGCTCACGACCTGTTATATGGAGTGGGGTCGAGGTCCAATAGAGGCCGAAGCCCCCTTAAGGCTTAGTAGTGCTTAGTAAATAGTGCAAAGCACTTTACAAAGCCCTTCATCACTTATTTTATATATATTGAGAAATTTTGCAGACTTTTACAAAAATATGCACGAATTTGCATGTTGGGGGGCCAAAATGGGCTTCCGACAAAAACATTTTGCCTTTCTGACTCCTGACACCAAAACTGGGCAAATTATATATGAAAATTCATTTGCAAGGCCTCCTGGATGCAATGGTAGGGTCCTTTTGCCCTGAAAAATGCTCCGAACAGAAGTTGGCCTCAAGATCTGAGCTTGAAACCCATGTTTTGCAATTGTGCCAAATGACCTCCAAATTTGATGAAACGAAAGCTATTTCTGACTTTCTCGAGCCTCCTGGATGCGTTGGAATAGCCAAAAAGCTACTAGTATAACTATAAATGCTACAATCACCCAGGTTTTACAAAAAAATACATATAAAATAAAGGGGTTAATGGGTCTTGTTAAATCCTTTTTGATTCTCTAGATCGTTAAAGAATGCAAGAGAAGAGCATATGAGATTGACAATATCTCACAAAAAACTCAATCTCTCAATCGGGAATCAAATGAACTCAAAAATGCTCAAAACAAACGCTTTGATACCATGTTAGAAATCTTGAACAAGATGTAAAACCCAAGAACTTTATTAGAGAGATTCTAAGCTACATAAACTAAAATGTAAAATAGAAGCAAACCAGTGATTTCAAGATATATGCAAATTTTGATGTGACAGAATTGCATTAAGAGCTCAAGCTTCATACAAAGAATGGTAGAGTAATTAGACAATGCATTCAAGATGAAAAATACAAGTTAGGAGGTGAGTATAAATAGAATATGAGAGAGGGGAGAGGTGGCAAATACGACCAATGGGAAGAGTCCACCACAATAGCCTAAAATAGGCAAGTGTAACTCCCATGGAAGATGTTGACACCTTGCACCTACTCACACTAATACTCACTTAATTATCGCTATGCAAGCTTAATTAAATGTGTAGGAAAAACCTAGGAATAGCAAATTAAATAACCAACTAGGAAAATAAAAACCTACGCTAACAACTTCGAGGGGGCAACACTTCGAGGGGGATACCTCCAATAGCTTTCAATAAGAACACAATACTCAATATGAATATAATAACTAACCTCTACCTCCTATATATGTACCATACTTATGTCTTGGATGCCACCCAAGCCGACCTAACTACCTATATAAGACTATATTAATGATTATATAACTTAAATACGAGTTAAGGTAGCCACAAGCTGACTAATCATAACCATATACACAATATAGGATTAGGGGTGTGGCAAAGATACTTTAATGAAGGAAACAATAAGAACCATACCTCTCATTCCCATACGTTAGTTAGGTTTTATGCATGCAAATTGACAAGCATATGAAAATGCAACACAACTAATTAAACAAACCTTAGTTATCCATGAACAAACACAAACTTCGTGTATTACTTTGATAAGATGCCTTACAAAACCTTTGCAAGGAATTTTATTGCCTTCAAATTGACAAAGTAGTCAAGGATAACATTCAAATCAACAAATGTGATCAAGAGGATCAATAAGACCATCAAAAGTTCATACAATGTTCATGGAAACATTAAAAAAGATGCCAAATTTGCACATTAAATTACTCCTTAAGGATTACAATGTCATATTACACCATATGGCAGAAAAGCCAAGAAAATTGCAATTGAAATGTCCTTATCCTGTCACAGGAAAGCACACAATGATCTACCACTCTTTCTCTTTTTTGTTTCTGCTTGCAACCTTTTTTCCATCATCCTCTTTTTTAATTGAAAATCTGCATTTATATGTCTTCCAACACCATTGAGTAGTCTTGAGGGAAGAACCATGGTCATCTACAATTGTACAGGTTGTCCATGTTTATCCCCATTAGCTTCACATGGTGTTGTGTTCATGAAACCATACCCATTACATCAACAACCATGTCCATTTGTACCAAAATCACTTCCTCGAGGGGCCTAAAGGTGTTGAGTTGTGTTTGAAATTCCTCCCCTATCTAAACATATTCATTTGAGACCATTAATAGTGCCACAGGTCATGCAAGGAGGTAGGTAGGGTTTTATGTTCAAATGACAGGTTTTTGGGAATTTGCATGCCAAAGGGGCAAGAAAGTAAAAAAATGAAAGTCCAAAAACTGGGGTTCGAGGACTTTGAGGAAAGGCATGTTGAGAAGGGAAATCCTAAAATTCTAAAATGAGGGAACTTGGAGGAAATGGGGAAATGGGGACTTTGGATACTTATGTGCCAAGGTAAGGGAAATCTCAAAATCCTAAAATGAGAGCAATGAGGGAATGGGGACTTTGAGGAATGGCATGCTGGTAGGGTAAATCTTAAAATACCATAATGAGGGGAAATAGGGGAATGGGGACTTTGAGAAGAATGACATGCTGGTGGGGGAAATCTTGAAAGCCCAAAATGAGGTAATTTGGAGGAAATGGGGACCTTGGTTACTTAGGCGCCAAGGTAAGGGAAATCCCAAAATCTTGAAATGAGGGAAATGGGGACTTTGAGGAATGGCATGTTGGTATGGGAATTCTTGTAATGAGGGGAAATAGGGGAATGGGGACTTTGGGGAATGGAATGTTGCTAGGTGAAATACCAAAATCTCAAAATAAGGGAACTTGGAGGAAGTGGGGAAATGGGGACTTTGGCTACTTGAATGCCAAGGCAAGGGAAATCTTGAAATCCCAAAATGAGGGAAATAGAGACTTTGAGGAATGGCATGTCGGTAGTGGAAATCTTGAAATCCTTAAGTAAGAGGAAATAAGGGAATGGCGACATTGAGTAATGGAATGCCAGTAGGGGAAATTCTGAAATGAGGGAACTTGGAGGAAATGAGGAAATAAGGACTTTGGCTACTTGGGGACTAATGTAAGGAAAATCCCAAAATCCTAAAATGAGGGAAATGAAGGAAATGGGGACTTTGAGGAATGGCATGCCAGTAGGGGAAATCCCAAAGTTCTACCGAAGCCCAAAAACTGATCTAAAAACCCTCACACTTATAATTTTTTTTAAATTTAGGTTCATGACAAAGATATGCGGGGAAACAAAGCACAAACCCCTAGAAAAACCCAGAATATGGAAAGGGACAGGCCTAGAAAAAATTAGAACTCAGAAAAAATATAAAAGAACCCAGAAAAACTAAAAAAAATAAAAAAACTGATAAAAATCTAGAGGCCACAATAACTAGAACCTAGATGTAACATCCAAATCCGAAAAGACAAGAAAACTAAGTTTTCACAACGGTAATTTTTTTTTTTACTAGGTAATTAAATACACAAAATAAACTTATCTATAATCCAATACAACATTTTTCATTCTATCATAGAAATGATCTCATTTTCATAAAACTGAAAGAAATGATATACATTAAACACTTTGTTTTCTATCAAATGAAATTTTCTTGAACAACAAATATTGGAAACATACCATTAACATGCATCTCGATTGTCGACCCATCACATTCAAGACTCGGCAATCCTCATTATTTGGAAGAGAAAGTATCTTCAAGGAGCTTAACCTCCAACCACAGACCGTCGGTCTCCCGCACTCCTTCCTAACCGGAAGTGGCCCTACCCTACTCAAGAGGATAGACTTAGGATAACCATCGGTGTTTGCCATCTGAGCTCTGGTGTTGTAACCTACATGTCTTTTTATCATGTAGATCCCTAGATACCCTCTAGTCATGCACGACACTCCACAAGAAATGCCATCCAGTTATGGTGAACGTTCGATGCACTTGAGGATAGTACACCACCTTGGCCAAAAGATTTGTTTTTTTTTAATTAGCATTCTAAGAACGCATGAACTTGGTTCACCCACCCTACTCGACTTGAACTGATCAAAATCCTATAGTTTCCTATTTGTATAATTTGAAATAATTAACGACCTTGATGACCTCAAGGTTTTAGGATTTCCTCCTGTAATAACGCATGGCGCAACATTTACTCTAATCCTGAGTACATAGTTTCATAATCTCATTTTCATGTAAAAACATTGTTTAAAAACGCCCACTCCTAAGTGGCTTCATACTTGATTTCTCGATTCTCAAATTTGTACAACATACTCAAGTATCAAAACAACTTCCCGTTATCCCAGGATTTTAGGATTTTAGACTCATAAGGTCTACAAAATAAAACTATACTAGAATCATTGCATGCAACGTAATCTAGACCCAAGTGTGGGCTTTTCCCACCCTATTGTTTATTACCAACCCATGACGGCTTTTAACCGATAATAACTACTCAACCTATAACTTCGCACCTCTTACCAAAACAAATAGTTTTACGAGGTTCAATGAGGCAAGAAATAAATAATAAGGTTAATAAAGGACTTGGAATCTCTCTATGACACTAGAGATGATCAAGCTTATATGTCGACCTTTATTTGAAAGTCTAAACCTAATAAGAAATTAGATAAAAGCATTTGTCGACTTTCAAAGTCTTGTTTTTAGGTTTCCTAAGCCATAAACATTGTCGAGTGTGGCCATCAGGCGTCAAACAAAAAGAGGAATTATTTCACATATTCAGTGACGTTTTTGAGATAAAAACACAGTCATGTAAAATGCTTGCCAAAGGTAAATGAAAGCAATGCATTATGACCATTAATAACATGCATACGAGGACATTCTCATAGCCGGCATATAGCTTTAGGTTTGTATCAAAATACCACAAAGTTATTCTTCGTATTCTAATTATTGTTCTCATCTTACTTCCTACATGCAGCTACCGTGGTGTAAACAAAAGTGAACCTGGTTTCCATCATTGCAAAAGCAGTGTTCATGATGGCTAGGATGACAAACTCTGAGTAGTCAAACTCCATTCTTTATACACTGATGAACGCATTGTTTTCACTAACTTCTATAATGTGGAGCACAATACATACACAGCCAGTAATAATAAGTCCACAGGCTACACAATGCATTCAACCTACGTTGGACAGGTGTTAAACTGAATGAATACTCCTACACAGTGGCGTAGGGCAGAATGATTCCTACTCAGAAACTATCATTCGCATTGAGGTCAACCCTCACCCATAGCTTACAAAAGAAAAACATTATATGCATTAACCTCTACGCTGCAAGAATCACACAAAGCGCTGCCAGAACAAAGCATAAATAAAGCGCATAGACTGCGTAGGGAAAAAGGATAGAACCTGGCGATTTACTTGTAGAGTTTCGCTCTTGGATGGTAGACCTCGCTGCCCACCCGACGAAGAGGATTCCACGGATATATCAGCTGTTCCCACTCCTAAGCAACGACAGAATCCCCTCTACTCCTCTTCCCCGATGAAGGAATATCTATTCCAACTCTCTTTTCTTTCTCAAACTCCTCACCCTACCACTTATCGTCCACGTCGAAGGAAAAATAGACAGCCCTCACTGCGTTCTCCACAACTCCCTCTTCTCTCCTCTAGCAACGGTAGTCTACTCTCTAATCATCCTCCTCACCACTTCGCGGTTTTCCTTCCACTTCTCCAACTGCCTCCCACTACTCAAACACTCTACCTCAAACACAACGACCCACTCCCTTCTCTCGCTGCACTCCACACTTCACCTCCCTCACCCTCTACCATTTCCTATTCCGCCTATACCTGACCCCTCCACGACGGAGTGATCTCCTTTACTCTCTCGACTACTTCTAACTACTACCTAATCCTTCCTAGCACTGCGCAGCCAAAACTCCCATAACGGTGGTCTTTCATTTTGTTTCTCTTCAACCGCCACCCGATACCTCTCCACCTTCCTAGATGATGGAGCCTCCGCATTAATTGACAGTTTAAACTTATTATCCACAGCATAATTCTGTCACTTCACAGCGAAGGAAAAGGACTAACTTCTAACTGTGGTTTCAACATCTAACCAACGACTCGCACTTTTCACGACCATTGGAAAGAAAAGTGGTGGCTCCTATGGCGACGTGGCTTGAAAGTGGATATAGCAACCCCGCCTTCACTCAAATACTAAGGCATCTAATTCAATCAAGAGCCACTAAAAGATGTAGTGTGGAGTTAAGCTCGACACGGCGATGGTTAGGAAATGGCTAGAGCATCGTTTTGGTCAAAAAGGAAAAAGAGACAAAGAACATCTAATTAAGAAAATTCAAGGTTAGATTAACGACAACTCGTGGTCAATGCTAGAAGAAAAGGCTCAAGCTAAACAATGACCAAAACAAATTATTACACGCTATGGCTTCAAATCGACATTCGTCGATCTACACGAAAAGAATAAATTCACAACACAGGTTCAACGCATTTTACGACAATCACGATGGATTGGTCGTAACACAAACAAGTTTCC
This sequence comes from Cunninghamia lanceolata, assembly GCA_027924645.1. Classification (NCBI taxonomy): domain Eukaryota; kingdom Viridiplantae; phylum Streptophyta; class Pinopsida; order Cupressales; family Cupressaceae; genus Cunninghamia; species Cunninghamia lanceolata. Next base: position 6,520,223 of record BSBN01001344.1, on the reverse strand, counting down.
TACATCGTCGGACGCACAAAGCCGACTTCTCGCAACTTTCGACTACGAGACAAGATTTACAAATTTGCCACAAGATGGTTCATTAAATACTTATAAACGAAATTAATAAACGTCTAAATAAGTCAGTTTGCTATGATGGACTTACGACGACATCGACGACTCCAAGATTCAATATGATGACTTTCGACTAGGATGTTATACTTTATCCTCTGACGTCGACATCTAGTTAACTAGCCCAACCGATAAACAAGACTAAATTGATGGTTCCAAGGTTTATCTACCTGTTTGGCATTCTCATTAACAAACACCCATGGTTAATTTCCAGAGTCTATACTCTCTCGAAGATACTTTCTCTTCCCGTCAAACACGGTCCACCTGTTCCTGTAATGACAGTCTCACATACAATTTTGTGGTGAAAGCACCTATGTTCCAAGTCAAAGCATAATATATCCAAAACATCATTGCATTATTATAAAGACATTTAGTCTACAATATCACCTTGATCGTAATCATTAGATTCCACAATTTCATATAACAACTTTGTAAGATAAATCGTCAGTTTCCATGTCGTTCACAACATATTAAATTACTGAAATTTGCAAGAAAGTAAATAGCATAATTGTTTTCAAAAAGAGGGATGTAACACTAGAAAAAAGTTCTAGGTTTAGGGTTTAGCAGGGAGGCCAAGGCAACAAAGAGGACACAAGACTTAGAATTTTTTTGGATCATCAGGGAAGTGAAATAGGTGGGGTTGCTTAAGGTTGAATAAACACACGATAGACACCAAGTAATTTAATCCTTCATCAAATAGAGAGCACAATGGGTTCTTAAGATTAATGGTGAGAGTGGTTGGGTTGTTGGGTGAGGTTTGTCCACCACCTGTGTTGATAGTTTTCAATAAATTATACAAATATGGTCTTTATCATTAAGGCCAAAATAGAAAATGTGACAAAGTTCATGAGTAACACTCTTCCTATTATCAACAAGGTATCGGTCACATGATGTGCTGACTCACAAAATATTTTATTTTTCTCGCATCTTGATTAGTTACTCAAAACTTCAATTTCAATTACTTTGTGAAGATTAATTAAGGAGATGATGTGTGTTTTATAAATCTATGATATGTTCAATTACGATATTTCTCCATAAACGTAATAAAATTAGGCACTTTTTACTTGAAGAAAAAACTTTATTGTTCAATAAATTTAGCATGCTTTTTATCTTTTTAGTTGTGTGTACACTGTATATACAGTGTAAGTGCTAAGGAATTTTGAGCCAACTTTACCATTTAAGAACCATAATTTTCTCATTGTCTACTTATTTGGGAGAGGTGTAGGGTACAAATGCCAAAATCTCATAAAAATTGTGCTAAAAATGACCAATCTTTTGTACTATTAAAAGAATGCCCACACTACCATGGATGCCATGTGGAGAATATTAGGCCCCACCATGCAGACTTGGTTGCCACATTGTCACCAAATGTCACTATGAGATAACAATAATCACTAATCGTGAGGGAAGACCAAGTTGAAGAGCAACTTTCAACATAGTATAAACATCAAGCACCTTCATAGATAATCCACAGTTATTGGAGGCAAAGAGACGATGAATTTCTATAGTGCATAAAAAGGAGATGCGCTCCAAAAGTTTGGCCACTGGGCCATTTTGGTGTGCTACCAATTATGAAAAGAGAACACACGGAACCTTACACAATTAAAGAGTTAAATCGTATGGAAACATCACCAAACTTGTCATTTGTAATGTCCCCAATTGAAAAAATTGATTACTTGACAATTTCTCAGTACTAATTCATTAAATCTAGCACCTTTTGATCATAGAGATCCTAGAATGGGTAGGGTGAGAGCGTACAATGACTAGAATATGTTCAACATTAAATTAATTATGCTTGTGGCAATAGGTTGCATAACTTATAAGGCATGAAATCTAGCACCTCTTGATCACCGAGATCCCTAAATGGGTAGGGTGAGAGCATACAAAGACAAGACTATATTCAACATTAAATTAATTATGCTTGCTAGTGGCTAGCCACACAACTTACAATGCATGCAATGACAAAGTTTGAATGATTGCTATAATGTATTGGTGGCTAATCCTTCTAGACTTACAAAAATTGAATACCCACTACCAAATCAATATTAGTTCTAGTGGTGAACCACACAGATTTCTATAATGAGACAAAACATCATTGATAAATTCAAATATTTGAAACTGCATGAAACCCTTCTGAAAATGTATACGTAGCAATTCCCAAAATGAACCACAAATACTTGAATGTTATTATATTAGTTGTAGACAATTTGCAAACACTAGAACAACATGTATTATATAGTAGACAAAGTCAAATACGTGTCTACGACAATGTGTGTAGTACCTAGAAATGGTGTAACCTATTGCAACTTATTGTGATCGCTTAAAAGATATGCTACAACAGTCCTTAAAAATACGTAGACAACTGGTGAAAGTTTGAAATTCCTCAAATGTGGCATTGGGAAATATCAATGACTCAACAACAACAATGTCGCTAAATTCCTTGAACAAAAGTTGCGATTCTACCTTGAAAGTGTATGATAGGGTTACACTAATACACAAAATTGTACGACATGACTTTAAATACTAATTGACCTAGCTAGATGTTAGTACGATAGCTTTAAGACTTTTAAAACCCTTCCAACCTATACTTTGGTCAATGGTTGGGAAATATGAATACTATTGTAGACTTATTGTTTGTATAGCAGCTCCCAAAAAATAGATTTCACAACAAAAAAATAAATAAGGAAACTCTTCACAAACAAATTTGGAATAATATTAAATCTTCACCAAAAAAAAAATGAGTCCCTTCAACTATATATATATATATATATATATATATATATATATATATATATATAAAATAAGGAAACTCTTCACAAACAAATTTGGAATAATATTAAATCTTCACCAAAAAAAATTGAGTCCCTTCAACAATATATATATATATATATATATATATCTTTTACCAAACTGAAACCCACAAACCAATTTGAAATCTAGAAATCTTTAGCAAACTCCTGAAATCTGGAAAGCTTCAAGATCTTCAAATAATAACCTAAAACTAGAGATAAACTGCAAGCTTTCAGCACAAAGGTAATCCTTAAATGAAATTACTCAGATGATTGAATTAGAAGATTTTTGTCCTTCAACCCAAGATTGGAAATGCAGAGGGTTTTCATCCTCCAAATCCCAACACCAAGAGGGTTTTCATCCTTAGGTGGAAAAGATGAACACAAGGGTTTGATCTAAAAAAAGGAGTTTTGACAACAATACAATGGATGATCTTCTATGCCCAACCTCTACTTTTATAATAACCTATTTAATTTTAAATTCCTTTTCTTGCCTCCTTCTAGAAGTGTCTAGAAACACCTTTTTAATATAACATTACATTATACCTCTTTTTTAGAAACACATTTTAATATTTCATTAGGCCCTCTTTTAATAATAAAACATAAGTCACCATTTTTGCAATGTTATAACATAAAGTTACTACAACTTAAGTTATTATTGTTAAAAAAATTCCTCAGTTGCATTATTTAGAAAAGGGGACATGACACCATTGGTCCCTTGGACCAATAAGAAATGTCCATGTTGCAAAAAGAGATTCTCACCCCCACCAAGTTGGACACCATGTGGCATAATGACACTAGTCAATCCTACATAGAAAGAGAGTGGTAATTACGTTTTTTTTTTCATGTAATATAGATTGAAAGGCTTTAGTGAGAGTCATTTTAAAATTTGTATAATTGTTTATAAGTATTAGGAGTATTAAATATAACATAATGACCATCTTTGTTGTACATTGAAGAGATGGGCTATTTATGATAGTTTCAATGTAATGTAAGGTCAAAGGCATAGATGGACACATGGTAGATAAAGGGAGCCACAAGGACCAAACTAGGGATGAAACATGATAACTAGGTGTAGCAAGATTTAGGCCAAAATATATGGCAAAGCCAATAGGTTGACTTCATCAATCAGGGTCAATTCATGACTACAAACTAGACTTGTACTTGTAAAATTTGCCTTTGATATTCTACTTTTATTGTCTATAAGATCTAAGATATTCTTATACTTCCTTCTTTTAATACCTATGAGATGATAGCATTGATAAACATTTTTTCTAGTTTGTTGTATGACCGAAGTCTCGAGGGCATTGTGCCTAAATCAACCCCTTGATAGTGACAAAGACAAAGACAACATTCTTCAAACATGCATATGCTTGTATGTAGACCTAGGTTTATTTTAGAACTCCAATTGAAGTGGGAATACATTAAATGATATGCTTATAAGCTTTCTAATACCATCTAATTATTAGAATGAATGTAATAAATGTCTTTAAATACTAGCACATAACACCAATTCATGAAAGCCTGTATTTGGTTAGCACATAACAACATCTAAACAATGCATCACCTTCACATACACATGAGCTTTGGGTGATCACAAAGCAAGTTGCCTCAACAAACTCATGCCTTTCTTAGAAATAAATAGAAAATTTAATTAACCATACCATGTGTTAGTGCCATGGTTAAATATGGACTCAATATTGATTATATTGTGAATACATGTCTTAATTGCTCTTCAAATATGTTTTAGGTCTCTTTAGTGGGAATGCACAATCACCCCTATTTGTATATGTTACTAATTCCATCTAGTTCCTTTTTTAGAGCTTGCATTAGATGTGCTTGGTTGAGTTTCCATTGCATTGTCAGGTCAAGCCCTTCATTCTATGGTCATGTTGGTTGATTCTTTTAGGGTGTGCTCCTTTTGGTTTCTCATCAATTCTTCCTCATCAAACTCTCATTTCAATCGAAAGCCCATGCTTTGTGTTTTGTGTTTTAATGGATCTTGAACCTGTGCTATGTCCTTCTCAAGCTCCTACACTTTGTTGAGACTCCTATGTTTCATACTTTAGTCATGCCTTATTAAACAGTCGAAGAGTGTGATTGAAAACTTTGTTGCAGTAAAAAAACCTTGTAATTTTAATTTTGAATGTGCACAAACCATGTGTCGTGATGTTATTGCACTTACCATGGATCTCCCCTCTTTGATCCATGCATTTTGTTGATTAACTACTACATGGTCGAGCCTTACATTCTTCTACATGCACCTTTGTAAACTTTTCAATGTCATGGATTTGCAAATATCAATAATCTGCAATCTTACATGCCTTCACTTCGAGCTTTTTGTCTTTCTACTTTTACATGCATCAATTAAAGACAAGTATTTATGACCATCCTTCACAATCTTCGCACCTTCTTTAGGATTTGACTAGGTGATAGGAAATAGAGGGTATAAGGAACACAAGTTGGAAACTATTCATAGTAGTTGTGAAAGTGACTAAACATAACTTTAAATTGGAACAAGATTAAGAGTTGCATTCACAATGCCAAGATATTCTAGAACCCCAGAGAGAATGACATCAATATTATGGTAGATGAGTTTTCCAATAAACATCTTTGTTCAATCCAAGTATGGCAGGCACAAATGTTATCAACTCCAAACAAATGTGAATTACAAAATTTTGAAGATGTGAATATAACTCCACGAATCTTCCAAAAATTGCATCATTCACATTTGAGCAATTGTAGTAATAAAATATTTTTAGAGATTGGAAAAACCCAAAAACAATGAGTATCGTGGGAAGATTGATGTCAAATTAGTACAATGAACTCTCACTTTTCTTAACAAAGAAAGACTTCAAAAAAGCAAGATTATTGAATTGAACTTGGAAAAGGTGATGGAGAATAGTGCCATTTTCATTCCCATATTTTCAAGTGGTTATGTAGACTTTGCTCGGTGTTTAGTATAGGTGAGACAAATGTAGAAGTGCATATGTACATTAACTATCTCTCTACATTATGGTTTTAATCCCTTGGATGTCTGCTATCTTGAGAAGGGTAAGGGCACACATGTAGAGGTGTTCAAGAAACATTACAATAAATATAGATTCGAGTCTCACATAATTGATGAATGAAAGGACACTGTTCATCATGTCTCCAACTTATCAAGCCATTAGTACATCAACCATATTGTCTAACCATTATATGACACACCATCTAGACAACACATCACCCTTTATATGTGTAAGATCTTTAGACGATCACAAAGCATTTGCCTTAACAAACTCATGTCCTACTATGGTAGACTAGACATTCAGAGCTAGCACACAAGTGTGTATGACTATCCAACACAATCTTCACATCTTCTTTAAGCACCAACCATGTGATGAGAACAAGATTAGGAGTTGCATTCACGATGCCAAGACATGCTAGAACTATAGAGAGAATGACTTTAACATCGTGGCAAGTGGGTTTTTCAATAAACATCTTTGTCCAATTTAGGTATGGTAGGTGATAATTTCATCAACTCCAAACAAGTGTGAATCTCAAAATTTTGAAAGATGTGAACATAACTCCATGAATCCTCCAAACATTGAATCATTCACATTTGAGCAACTTAACTAATAAAATATTTTTAGAGATTGAAAAACATAAAAAAAGTGAGTATTGTAGGGAGATTGATGCAAAATCGGCACAAAATCATCCACTTTAGGAAAGGATAGAGCACATATTGGTTGGGCATGGCTTTACTATAATGTTTGTCTAATTAATTGCAAACAAGGAGTTTGGATCTCAAGATTAGGAGGGCAACATGGGCAATGTTCAATTGAAGATTGCCAAGGGCAAGAGATAAAAACATATCCAACCTATATCTCAAGAGCTTGCTCTCTTCACTTTCCTTTCTAATGAGGAATTTGATGCCATGGTGTCAATGACCACCTAGATCCTCATGAAGATTGCTACTAATTACACTGCACTTGCACTTGTAACTTCATCCTCTCGTAATACTTGCTCTATGTCCCACAAGTTCTTTTCCAATTTTCTTGTTTTGCTAATATTAAAGTATGGCAAGGTTCACTAATTATAGGGCATGCTAATAGAAAATTCACTTCTCAAATTACAATTATCATGTTTTCCTTAGTTTTAGATTATCGAATGTCTAAAATTCTCTTGTAAATCATTTGCTTCAAGCTCTCATTGTAGCTAGAATTCCTACTTTTCTTAACAACGAAAGACATGAGAAAAGTGAGATTATTGGGTTGAATTTGGAAAAGCCACATGCAGAAGTGTAGATGCATATTAATTATGTCTCTGCTTTACGGTTTCACTCCCTTGGATGTTTTCTATCTTGAGAAGGATAAGGGCACAAATGTATAGGTATTCAAGAAACATTACAATAAAGGTTGATCTGAGTCTCACATAATTGATGAATAGAAGGAAGCTACTCATTATGTCTCCTCTAACCATTGCATCACAACAACATCTAAACACCACATCACCTTTACATGTGCAAGAAACATTACAATAAAGACAGATCCGAGTCTCACATAATTGATGAATGGAAGGAAGCTGCTCATTATGTCTCCTTTAACCATTGCATCACAACAACATCTAAACACATCACCTTTACAATAAAGGTTCCTTATGAGATAATCTTGAGTGAATTAGGGGCAAATCCTATTGAAGCAATTACTATGACGTGTCTCGTAAGGTATTTAAAAAGAATTGAGCAAATGGAAGTAGGTAGATGGCCTAAGGTTATTTTCATAGACAACATAAGCGAAAGAAAGAAGACTTAGATGAGACAAAACAACAAATGGATGAACAAATGGAATATCTACTTGAATGCTTGCCCCACAAATAGCAAAGAAGTAAAGGCTTTTGTTATGGATAAGTTTTGCAAGCGGTTATGGGGGAAAGTGCTTGGGAGAAAGAAATATTATCTCGATGAATTTAACACCACACGTGATCATCAATAAAAAGCATACATAGGGGTTAGTATTTTGTGGAGAGCAAGGATTCTTGTTGCTCAACTAAGAACCAACTCTCATCAACTATGGTGTGAAACAAGGCAATGGAAAAGGCCTAAAGAAACATGGGAAGAACAGGTGTGTATTTTTTGCAATACTAGGGTTGTGGAATCAGAAAAACACTTTATTTTGGACTGTGATGCTTTCAGAGACATCAAAGACAAGTATGCCAATAGCTTGGCAGCTCTATCTTGGCATAGTTTATTTAGTGAGGAGATTGTTGAGAAGTTAGGGGAGCTCATCATCATTTTGAACATGAAAAGGATTGAAATGCAGAAGACAAAAATAATAAGGCTAGTGGTCCCATAGGCTTATTTTAGCCTCATGGATGTTTTAAAATCTATTCATTCATTCATTCATATGCAAGAGCTCTGGATGATCTCAAAGCATGTTGCCTCAAAAAAATTGTCCTACTATGAGAAACATTTGGAGTTAGCACAATAAGAAAAGAAGCCAAAAGGAGCATGAGAGCAAGCATGCTTGGTGTACCTATTGTACTGCAATTGTACTTCCAGGTTGTTAGAATTTGACATTGGGGACTGCCCTACTGAGTTGAAATTTGATCATATGCCTCTATTCGTTAAGTTTGGCTTTCAAACTGACATCCAAAAAGAAGGGCAGGTCCAAAGCATGCAAAAGAAAGTTCACACACAAGGTAAAATCATGGTGAACCAAAAAAATAGGAGATCTTCATTGCTGCTCTAGAACAACACCTCCAAATGATGAAAAACAACATAGGGGACACATAAACAAACAAAGAAATAAAGAACAATATTTGTACCAATATGTTGATCCCTTTAATCCACAAGGCTCTAAAGACATGTAAGAGATCTCGGCCTAAGAAGGGGATCTCAAATACTTTCCTGACCAATTCGTGGTATGATGAAGAGTGCAAGGCTGTAAAAAGATCCCTCAAAGAGAGTGAAACAAACAAAGAAAACAAGAAAAAATATGAGAGTTTGTTAAAATCCAAAAAAGAAAGTTATTTAGTTTCTAGAAGGAAAGAGTTAATATCTTTGGGTAAACACAACCCCAAAGGCTTTTGGAGGGAGTTACAACAAGAAAGAAAACATATTGAAAACAATATCACAGATGACCAATGGTTAGAGTATGCAAAGCTTTTATATGAACGGTCTCAAGAGAAAGTCAACCCTCCTATAGTTAACACGTCAACCGAGCTCTTCTTGGTGGAAGATATCAAGCAGGGTATAAAGAAGTTAGAAAGTGGCAAAGCGCAAGACATAGATGGGCTGCAAGCTGAATTTTTGAAGTGGGGAGTTGAGTACCTTGCGCCACACATCAAAAATATCTTTAATGGCATCACGCAAGGGGGCTTTCCGATTGAGTGGGCAACTAGTGTCGTTATTCCTCTCTACAAGAGTGGAGATATCAATAATCCCTCTAATTATCTAACTATCATGGTGAATTCTCTTCTTGGAAAACTATCCAGGAGCCTGATAGAACGTAGGATCAACAATTGAGTTGAAAAAGAGGGAAAAAGAGCACAAGGGCAGGTTGGTTTTAGACCAAGACATTCTACCATTGATTATTGCATCACTCTTAGGCATTTGATCGAAAAAGTTTGGGACATTTAGGGAGGGGAGGCCTTTTGTTGTTTTGTTGATTTTAAAAAGGCTTTTGACGCGGTACCCAAGGACAGATTGTGGAAAAAGATGGAAGAACTTGGGATTCCAGATGAGTATAGGGCAACAGTGCAAAGCTTTATGAGCAGGCTAGAGCTAAAATCAGAACTAAAGAGGGTATGCCAGAATGTTTTGGTAGTGACATCGGGGTCAAATAGGGATGCCCCCTTTCTCCCACTTTATTTGGCCTATACATTGATAAGCTTGAAGAATTGTTAAACAACACCGATGGTGAGGGTATCCCGTTGGTGGGTTTTGTGGTGAAGTTACTTTTGTATGCTGATGATCTTATTTTTGGTTGTTAAAACTGCTCATGGTTTGAGAGAGCATTTGAAGGAGTTAGAGCTCTTTTGTCAAGAGGTTGGGATGCAAGTGAACACTAGCAAGACCAAAGTCGTGATTTTCTCATTAAAAAGGAAGTGGCAACAAGTTAACTTTATTTTTGAAGGAAGCTCTTTGGAAATAGTTGAAGAGTACAAGTACCTTGGTATTGTTTTCAACAATAGGCTCAGCTGAGACACTTGTAGAATGAAGAGGATTCAAGGAGGTTGGAGAGCATCTTACCTACTTTAGAATAGATGTAGGAAAGCAGAGTTATGGGATTGGAAAACCAAGAGGACTCTTTTTGGTTTGTTAGTCACACCAGTTGTCTTATATGGTTGCGAGGTTTGGGGGAGTAGCATGTCAAATCACAAGCAGAGACAATTAGAGAGAATTCAAAAGCATCTTATCATTAGTAGTCTTAAAGTCAAGGCTACGGTTCCCTACGAGATTCTTTTGGCCGAGGCAGGTACCTTCCCAATGGAGGCATTTTCAATTATTCGGCTACTTTGTTACCTAAAGAAGCTGGAAAACATGGAAAATCAGCATTGGCCTAAATTGGTGGTGGAGGAAGAGTTAGATCATAGGAAAAAGACGTGGATGAAGCATAACAACAAGTGGATGAACAAATGGGATATTAATTTGCAAGATTGTCTTAAAACCAAAGCAGAAATTAAACAGTTCGTGTTAGAAAAAATTAGGACTGCCATGTGGACTAAACAGCTTGGTTGAAAAAAATTGCATTATGTCAAAGAGTTCAACCCCATGTGGGAGCATGGGGAAAAAGCCTACTTACATGCCACTCTTAAGGGTAAAGCTAGACTTTTAATTGCACAATTAAGGACCAATTCTCATCATCTAAGGTGCGAAACTGGTAGATGGAAGGTCCCCAAGGAAGTTTGGGAAGATAGGATATGCACTTTCTGCAGTAAAAGAGTGGTTGAAACTAAATGACACTTCATCTTTGAGTGTGCTGCTTATGAAGATATCCACACTCAATATGGAAACAACTTGAAGGGGGGAAGTTTAAACAAGCTCTTTGAAACGAAACTTCACATAATGGCTGACTTCTTGGTCAAGATGCATAGTAGAAGAGTCGACATCGAAAAGATTTTGAAAGTGTCTTAGGGCTGCGGCTCTTGGTCCCTTAAGTTGTTTGGCCTCGTGGACGTCATTAAAATTCATTCATTCATTCAATCATAAAATGCTTCACTATGCCTTTTTTGCAACAAAGGTGTGGTGGAGACGGAGTGACATTTCATCATGGAGTGCTCGACATACAGCGACATTCGTGCCAGCTATGAAGGCATTTTGAAAATCAACAGTTTAAGCACCTTGTTTGAAGAAGCGAGATTGGACAAAACTGCAAACTTATTGATCAAAATTCACTGTAGGAGATCTGATCTCGAAAGGGGGCTTCAAACTGTTTAATGCTTTGCTGCCTTGTTCTTTGTTTCGTGCTGTGCGGCTCTAGGTCCCTTGGGCTACTGTGGCCTCGTGGACGTTATTAAAATCTTTCATTTCATTTCATTTCAATCATAAAACGCAACAACCTTGGATTTCAAGAAATGCAACAACACGAAGGAAAAATCTCCAAGAAATGCAATTGCTAGTAAACGTATAACTTTCCCTAGCCTTCATTCTTTTACCATTTCCTCCTAGTTTTGCATTTATGCTCTTGTTTTTCATTCGAAGCATGATTACCTAGTTAAAAGGGGTCTTTGATTATTTAATCACTGCAGAAGGTTAGGATTTGTAAGTTCAGATCGCGAGTCATTTGTTAAAAGCAGTTGGGATAGGCTCGTCACAGTTGGGATCTGTGAAGTGAAGTGCAGTGCAGTGCATTCAGCATTTTAGAGCAATATCCCCCAGGCAAGCGAAATTCCCAATTTGCAATGCACTCTCTTTTACGATTAGTTATATTCTATGTCCAACAAACTGTCATACTCTTTTCATTGCCAATACAGAATAAATGCTATAATTTCTCAAATTTCAGTGTTAATTTTCGGCAAAACCTTTTAAACCCCTAGTTTAGTACGCCCCCGCTCCTCCCCGCACGCCCACCACTAAACTTGAAAGAAGAAAAAAAGTTAGCTGAGTGATATTATTATATCAATCAGGATTGATCACGATTCGGAAACCTCTTTAATATGCAGGATTATAAAAGAGCTCTGTGTACAATATTTTTATGAGAGACGCAGGTATATATACAGTGGTGCTATCAATGTTAAAACACTCCTGTTGCCCTTTGTGTGTATTTCAGTTTTATCAATGCTAGTATAACCCGAGTCCAAGGGTTCCAAAGGCATTCTCGTTGATTCGAGTATCAAGCTTATTGCTTAATTTACTTGGTAGGAGGTTTACAGATCCATACATTGCTATCCAGGTTTGTAGACGTCATTGTGTCAACAGACCAATGCAGGAAATAATGTTTTTGCCGATTGATATTATAATATCTGTTGGGACTAATCAGGATTATAGGAAGTTCTATGTACACTGGTGTTATGAGTCTTAGACTCTTACTATGTGACAATGGTGTTATCAGTGTTAACACTCCTGTTGCCCTTAGTGGGTGTTTAAATTTTTATTAATGCTGCTCTATCTTTAGTCCAAGGAATCCAAAAGGCATGCTTGTTAATCTGATTCTCAAGCTTATTGCCTGATTTACTTGATATTAGGTCTTCAGATCCATGCCTTGCTATTCAGGTTTGTACCTGATTATTTTGTCATCAGATCTAATTCAGGAAAATAAAAGTGTTTGCTGATGATATTATAACATCTGTTGGGTGATCATGATTCAGATCGACCTCTATAACATGTAAAATTATATAACGTTCTATGAAAAATGGTGTCATGAGTTTTACTATATATACAATGATGCTATCAGTGTTAACACTCTTGTTTCCCTTTTTGGGTGTTATATTATTTATCAATGCTGCTATATCTTTTGTCCATGGGTTACAAAAGACATGCTTGTTAATCTGAGTTTCAAGCTTATTTCTTGATTGACTTGGTAGGAGGTGTTCAGATTTATACATTGCTAACAAAGTTTCTACACGATTGTTTTGTCACCAGACTCAATTCAGGATTAGGCATGTCTGTGCAGTTGCGAGTCATCTTGTTTCATATGTTTCAAGTATCATATATTGCTATTCTTTGCACGGAGGAAGTATGCTTAAGTCTGCAGTAGCATGGATTTTTCTGCGCAGTGCTAATAGCCTTTTTGTTTGTGTTTTGCATTTCCACTTGTCAGAGGCTTCTCTCTGTGCTTGGATCTTCCAAGCAATTATCTTTTGTTGAGAATTGTTGGTTGAATCTTCAATTAGAATGAGCTAAGATTTACTTTACACTGATTAATGCATCAGCCTTGCATCTAGATCTTTAACGGGGACTGCTCTTAAATTATCATCTTTGAGGGGGCTTTCTGTCCACTGGCATGTAAATTGATATAAAGTTGGAGAATAAAATGTATTGAAAAAAAAATGTAGGCATAATCAACATGTTCAGAACTTCCACTGATAGGGTGACACATCACTGCCAAAGTACCCATCAGATGCTGATGACCATGCACTCCAGCATAAAATCACTAACAAGTCACTGCAATACTGAAAGCTCAAGTCTGATATAAACTGCAGCAGATCAAGTGTCTGAAATGAGGCACTAAAACCCTAACCAGAATGAAAAAACCACAATAAATCTGTTTTTGTTCATTCCATAATCAACACAAATTGCATCCTCAAGATGAGCCGCCACCATTATCAGCAATAAACTCCAAAAACAAGAGGCGTTTAGATCTTCAAAACCCCACGCCCTCCTCTTTGATAGTACAGCTTGTACCAAGATGGTATGGCCTGCTATTAAATGCAGATTTCTCCTTAAATCTATACTAAAACAGTAGCAAATGAAGCTTAAGTACTTGCACCTTGAGTAGAGGAATAGTACGGACAGCAAGCAGAGATTTAAATCCTGAAACCAACGCCTTGTATGGTACGACCTTCAAGAGGGAAACACCAAAATCTTCCAGAACTCTGCAACTCATTCAATCTGATTTCAAAATCTGGATAATCGATATCACACCCAAAGGAAAACATCAAGAACCAAATACCTACAGTGAAATATCCCGGATAGGATAATTGCTAAAATTCTGATTTTTAGAAGTCTGATTTTTATCTTGATTTCTGATTTTCTGAATTTAACTCTAAACCCTAAATTTCTGAACTTCTGATTTTAGTTTCAGACCTGATAAAATACTTATAACAGCCATTTAACTTGTCAAATACATCATAATTATCATGCCAAAATATGTGCCAAAACCCTAGATGAATTACACAATGAAATACACATGGATCCAATACCACAATGATACCAAAATGATGTGAAATTCAAATCAGAAGTATGCTGTCATAAATCAGAGATATAGAGTCTTCAATTACATCAAATGCAATGGGCAATCATGCCAAACTATGCCCAGCCATAACCTGCTATAAGCCCTAGGGTTTATACATACCCTCTTACATGCAATTTTGACCTCCAAAGGATGAATCTGGACCTCCAAAGTGTGGCACTCAGACTTAGGGTTTGAAACCTTATGGTAATGCAACTTCAACACACCAAAATGGCTGATCCAAGTGGGTGCTCAGATCTGCAATGTTTGCTGATCCATGAATGATGTCAAGATGCCAAAAAAGGATGCAACAAAACCTCCAAAACCTCCTCCAAATGTAGGCGCTCCAATGGGATGATGAGACCCTAGCTAAATCACATCAAAGCACCAATCAACGAGGCCGATGGACTGATCTGCTGCTGTGCCAAATCTGATTGCAATCTCCAAACCCTAGCAGCCAAATATCATCACAAATCTCCTCAAAGATGATGTCACTCCACTCCTAGAAGTGGCGCTCAAACCCTAGGGACAAACCCTAGTCTAGATGCCTTCAAAACTTGCCAAATGAAACCTTCTTCAAGTCTGATATGAAAATCAGATGTAGTAATCTGCTCTTCTTTATCAATGAACAACAATGAAGTGCAATTGTGAATTCCGTATGAATCCACCTCCAAGATAAGATTGGGTTTTCGTCCAATCCACCTATTTCCACAAGGGTTTTCGTTCTTGGAAAACAATGCAAACCAAGTTGCAGATACGCAAAGGAAAATACAAAGATATAATGCTGTGATGCTCAAATGCCTCATAAACCTTGTATTTATACTTGACTTCCACCTTTTTCCTTATGCTGGCCAACCAAGGTGAACACTATTATTTTATTATTTTTTTTCCTTCACAAGGCCGACCTTACTTATGCATTCTTGGCGCTCAATATACTTTGGCCGACCTAGATATTTTGCCTTTTTATTTTATTAATTTCTCTTTCAAAGTAGGCCGACTAACTCCAATGATTTAGGTGCCCAAAATCAAATTAAAGATTTGATTTTAAATAATATTTTATTCTCTAATTTGAGTCACCACATCAAATAATAAAATATTATTATTTTATTCATTTTTTTTATCACCCTTTAACCCTCACATGGGTCGTTCTCCTCCAAGCAAAATTATTTAAATAGTTTTGACACCTTCAAAAATAATAATAAAATATAAGAAGTCAAATCCCAAGTTTGCCTTGTCAAGGAAAAATAGTTGAGCCACCAAAAATCATCTTTCCATTCTCCAAGCTCAAAAAAGGGACATTGCATACAACAACAAACCAAAATCTTCCTTTTTAGCACAACTATGACTCCTGTATGAAATCATCAAGACCAGCTAGGGGGGTTTTCGTCCCCAAAATCAATATTTTCAAGAGGGTTTTCGTCCTTAAGAAAATCAGAGAAGAACACAGGTTCTCTCATATGCAAAAGCAAATATCATAACATGTCTAAGCTCAACAATGAGCTCCAAACCTCCTTTTATAACTCACTTGAGGAAATAAAATATTACTTTTCTCTTTTCCCTCCAAAAGCTCTTTTTCGATAATAAATAATAATTCATTATATGAGCCAAGTCCCCTTACGCCTAGCGCCTCGAGTATGCACAACTTAAACACCTTTCTATTAAATAATTACACATAAGTTGTCTTTTTGAATAATACTTTTCGACAACTGAAGTAATAACTATTTAATAATTTAATTATCCACCCAAGTCGCGGAAAGTATCAAAATGAGTCAAATATGAATTTCTGATCATACCATAAAGCTTCTGAGGACTAGGATGATGAATTGTATCAACTAGGCGCTATTCTAAAAATAGTCGTCTCCTCCAAGAAGTTTGGAACGCACATAGAATGTTGGAATTAGATCCGAAAAGAATCATTGAATTCATCGTGGACTTCTGAACTCATTGCCACTGTCAGAAACCCAACCTAACTAAACATACATTCTCCAAGAAGTGTGGAGTGCTCTCAGAAAGACAGAATTGCACCCGGAAAGTGTCATGGGGCTCACTAAGATCTCCTGAACTCACCGCCATGAATAAAACCATTGCTTGTTCATACATGTGCTTTCCAAGAAAGTTGGAGTTCTCCCTTGCCCAACCAATTAGCCTATGGGAAAACTTAGAAAATAGGCTAATTGCTCTCAAACTGATTATGCGTGAAAAGGGGACATTACATTCATTGAGTGCCATGGGTATGACTGATTGTATGATAATCTATGTTAGGTGAGGAGACTTGTTCATTCAAAGAGGAAGGGGATGAAAGAAAACCTTGTACTACTGTTTTTTTGGTAGGAGTGGCTTGTACAACAATCTTAGGAGTAGGAGGATAATGTGGTACAATTATGGGTAGAACACGAGAGAGGAAGGTCATAAATTGGCTTAGAGATGTCTCTGACTTTTCCATTGGGTCCTTTAAGCACGTGTATAATGACGTGTATGGTTACAAGAAGAGAGAAGAGAGTAACTTATTGGAATCATACTGAGAAGAGAGGGACATGTTTGGGCTATATGTGTAGGGTGATTGATAAACTATGTAGGATCTCATAAAAGGAAGTAAAAAGCATTGCATATGAATGAAACCAATTAAGTATGTTACCATGTAAAAAATGAGGAAAATGAGACATCATAATATGTTCATCATAACACAATTCATTCATGGAAGCCATATGTAATTCAGAATCTCTTTTATTGGGAAATGTAGATGATATTATAGATTTAGAAAGGGAAGAGGAAGATACATCATGCATAGAACAATCATTATTAGTAGAACGAGCAACATTCAAATCTTCATCATGAAATGAATCTAATGTTTTATAGAGGAAATCACCAATATTGTGCTCATCATGTGTTAGAATGGACATCCTCATGTTCAATTGAAATGTGTGGTATATTGGAGGATGAAAGGGGTGTGGGATTATTGTTACGAGGGGAAGGGGGAGGTGATAAGTGAAAGGAATGAGGGAACAAGGACCGACTTGGTTTATGAGGTAAAGTAGGTAAAGGTGTTACATCTCTAGGAGTAGATGGAAAGGATGACGACTCATAAGAAAGTAAATACATGATGGTTGAAAGGAGTGTAAGGTGACATGGAGGCAAATGTAAAACATCACAAGGAGTAGAAGGATAAGGTGATCACTCATAGGAAGTAGGAATCATAGACGTGGTGGGTGAAGGGGGTGTAAGGAGGGTAGGAATAGTAAGTAAAGGTAGTTCAAAAGGGATAGAATACTTGGCATCATAAGGTAGATCGATGTCCAAGGGAAAGGTTTTGAAGAGAGGAGAATGAGTGGGAAGAGAGGTATAAGGGTGAGAGTCAATATTAGAATGTACTTCATCTCCTGTAATTTCTGAAGTGGATGTGGTATCGAAATAAGTAGAACAAGGAGGATCCAAGGTAGCCACATCATCATCTTGGGAAAATTCACTAACATCAAAAGAGTGGTTAGTGGAACGGGTATAAGAGTCACTAGTTGTGATATCATCACAAGTGGTAAGCAGGTCAATGACAAGAATAGGGAGAGAGTTATTTGCATTATCATGGGATGTATTTGAGGGAAGGGGATAATATGAATCACTATCATGGTTTAGAGACAAATACATGCATTTGTTAGGAGGTGAGATGGATGGGGGGACACTTGTACTTGGGGACTTGTTAAGTAAACTAGGGAAGGAATGTTGTTGGGTATGGGAGGGTGATATATGATCATGAGAAGTAGAAGACAACTTATGATTGAAGAAAGCAAAGAGAGGGGTAATCATAGAAGGATGATTAGGAGAAATATTATGATAACAATAGTGTTAAGGAGGTTAGCATGAATGGAGGGGGAAGATGAGGTAGAAGTTATGGTACAAGTCAAGGAAAGTGAATGGTGATGGAAAATAAGGTGTAGGGAAGATTGAATCAAGGGGTTAGGACAGAAAAAAAGTGGTGTTGTGACTGGTTAAAGGTGTGTTGTGAAGAGCTTAAAAGGTTAGGAAAGGGGGTAAGATAGATAGGTGAGATAAGAAAAGAAATGTTGAGATAGTTTTGGGAAAGTGATGTAAGGATAAGGAGTGAAAATGATATTGTAAAAGTATGAAAATTAGGTGTTTAGAAGATAGACAAAGGTGTTGGGATGAGGTAAAGAGGTGTTGTAGAGAATTGAAAGGTACAAAAAGGTAGTATAAGGGGTGGGGCTGATGGTTGTAAGAAGAAAGAGAGTGTTGGGAAATGTTAAGAGGGTGTTGTGAAAGTTATAGTAGGACTGGGGGCAAGAAGAGGCTAAAGTGATGAAGTAGTGAAGTTTAGAAAAGAGGTATGAGGGTGTTGTAACAAAGTGGAGGGATGTTGTAAGAGCTTGATGGAGTAAGGAAGGTAGGAATAAGGGTAAACTAAGGTTAGGTAGGACGGGAAGGGGAAAGGTGTGTTGTGAAGAGTGGAAAGATATAAAAGGGTAGGAATAGGTAGGGTAGGTTAGAGTTTGGAGTAAACACACAAATAAATGAAAGGAAACACAAAGAAAGGCAAAAGAAAGGTGTGCAATGGATGTAATTCTGAGCTAAACACACTCAAATCAGAAATGGAAATGCACAATACACAGGTTCACCAAATGAAAGAAACAAAAATTAAGCCCCAAGTATACTAAATGGATGCTTTCTTTCTTTAAATGTGTATTCAATTAGATTGAAATTAAGGACTTTCAGATTATAAAATAAGTAAAGGACCCCAATATGAACTGATCAGAATATACAAGAGTTGAGACTGACAAAACAAATTGAAAACACAAATTGGAAACATAAACATGAAACTATGCTAGGAAATTGAACTTGCAAGCATGAAAAGATGAACTTGTGCACCTGATAGACAAAAAGTATGTGAAGCTAGATTGCTTAGAATGATGCCAAAAATGTTCTTGGAAAGTTTGGAGGCTCCAATAGATGTCCAAACGGTGGTGCTGGTGGTTTTGTCTTAAAATGTTTCCAGCTTGAAATTGAAGAATCTTGATGTTCCCCTAGTTCTAGAAATGCTAGTCATTTGTCTTGAAATTGTACAGATAGAGAGATACAACACAAACAAGGTGGTCAAAGCACACAAAATGCACTAGAAAGGCAGACCCTAAACATAAAATTTGAGCTCACTATGCGTGATAAAAATTGAAAGTGTAAGAAATTAAAATGCTTAGAATGGCAAGGAGCATTTTTTGGAAAAGTTTCAAGGTCCCAAGAGCAATCCTCCAACAAAGGGGTGCCCCATGAGGGAGATGTCCTAACGGGGCACGTGTGGTAACAATGTCCGACAGCTCTGAAATTTTTAGGGAAGCTCCATGACAGTTTGCAAACAGTTTTTTACTATATGCACCTAGCACGTATCTGATCTCAAACATTTGTAAAATAGAGAAAACCTGCAAAAGGGAGTGTTGAAGGGGAGCTTGCCTCAGTTTTCCAACAAAAGACTACATTGTAAATTGGAAATCAAATGCATGCAGACCTATACATTGATAACAATACTCTAGGGCAGAAATTATGACGAAATTGGAACTCTATGTATCAAAAACCTATTAGTGGTGTGTGGCAAACAAAGTGAAAAATGCTAGAGGGAGATAGGTTTGCTTATCAAATCAAAAGGGAAAGGATTCAAACTGATATGGAAGGATGTATTTAGACTAAGAAAAGTGAAAGAACAACTAGAGAGATCTATGGAAGGAAATACTATAGAAAACCTATTCAACAAGAGGAAAAAGGAAAGAGCACACCTATGAGAAAAAATAGGGAACCATAAAGCACCCAAGATGAAATTCTGAAAACTCCAAGCACCAAATTGGTTCTCCAAGCCTATAAGATCTCCTCAAGACCAATTGGAAACAAAATGAAAGCAAGAGCATAAGATTGCACTCATGTGGATGTCAAAATGAGGGGAAAGAGGGTCTATTTATAGGTTTATGGAGGGATTTCAGGCAAGTGAGTATGAAAAACGTAGTAAGTAATGAGCCTGGTATGAAGTTTGTTGACCAAACTCACCAAAACCAAGAGCACCCCATGAGGGCTGTCTCAAGAGGGCAAGTGTCCTAATGGGGGCATGGGTGACATTTAATGCTAAGGTCACCAAATTCATGGGGATGATGTAAAGCTATTGGAAGTGGTCTTAAATCAATTGGATCCTTGAAACATGAGAAATAAGGAAAATATGACAAAAGGGTAGGTTAAGTACACATTAGGGAAAACAGAAAAATTAAATGCTGCATGGGTGGGATAAACATCACATGGGAAAGGATGAATAAGGGTCAAAAACACATGGAAAAGGGAAGACATAGTCACATAGAGATAAACAAAAAGCAACAAGACTAAGTTAGATGTGAACAAGGGCTAGTCAAAAGATGCACTAGGGTAGACAAAGTGTGAACAAGGTTAAAAACACATACAAGTGGGAACACCTAAAATGAGTGCAAAACATGATAAAAGAAGTTGCAAGGTATGCAATTTCTGTTATTATAGATAGAACTCCGATGGCAAGAGGTTGCATGTAAATAGATCCTTGGCCATGGAGGTGCCACCGTATACAAGTGTTTTTCTTGTACGTGTCTTGAAGAGCACTAGAGCTGTGAGCCATTGAAACTATAAAATTATCAAACTCACCCATGACTATGTCCAATACATCTAGATTAGGGAAGAGTAGTGAATGCTGCCTTATATCCTTTGCTAACTTCAATGTCTTTGTATGGTGGCACTCTCCTGGGCAAAGAAAGTATCTTTGGGTTAAAGCAAATTCTACGAGATACAACAAGGAGGTCATTTTGTTCCATCATTCAACTCTATTTTTTGCACTTGTTTGAAAAATGTTTCAGAGGGGTTTGGCTCCTTAGTTGCTATTATACTGCTTAATTTTTCTATCATGGAGTCAATATTGTCATATATCTTGCCCAAACATGGCTGATCTGTATTAGTGAACTTGATCATACTCATGATGGGTTTAATGAAACTCAACACATTCCACATGAGCTCACCAATAATCCTCCAGAATCCAATGCTTTGACTTTTTCGACTCTCTCTATATTAGTTTGGCTCCATACACTCCAAAGTTTGTTGATTACCATGACGTTTAATGCCTCTTGCACCTTCAAAAGTCATCTCAAGACAATTGTGTGTGAGGCAAATCAAGTCTTAGTAACTTGATATGATGTTAAAAAATTTAAACTAATTAAAAACATTGTAAATTTTAAATTTAAAAAATAAAAAATGAGGATTAAATTTTTAAAACTAAAGTATATGAAAAAAATAAAATATTGAAATTTCATTAACTTATCTTCCACAACTCCAACTTTGAGGACTTGAAGATGGTTGTGACTTATGATGATTAGTCACAAACAGATGAATCTCATCATCCTCAATGTAGAGTTGTTTTATCCTCTCAATATGTGTGCCAAGCTTCTTGCCTCGATCAATAACTCCACAACTTTGTGCAATTTTTAGTGTTGTCCATTATGACTTGGGCAACATTTTGAGGCCCATCTGTCTCAATGGACTTTATGAGGATGTTGGTGATGAATTTTGATTTCTTCACTTGCTCCTTACAATCAATAGTCCTAAAAAAACATTGCCCCTTTAGGAAACATTGCAATGACATTACTGAGGAGCCTATTTTTGCAATCTTACCATTCGTAAAAAATGGACACTAGTTTTGGTCCATGGATCCCTAATGGATTGCAATGAAGTGTCTATGAACTTTGTTTCCTTAGCCAATATGGTAATGTGAACCTTTTCATAGTCAAGACCTATGTACCCTACGGATGCCTGATTCCCCTCACTATTTTCCATTAGTATGGCGAATTTACAAGGTTGGAAGGAAGCCCATTGGCATAAATAGAATGCATAATGTGTTTATTGACATTCTTCCTCACTTTAGTTTGAAATAACCTTTTAATGGGCCCTCATACTTGATTCTTTTGCAAGAAAGAGAGGGGCTATCATCTTCTTCCAAAGACAATGTCTCAAGAAATGGATGTGGCAACCGCTATCAAAATACTTGAGGATGGCCCTGTAGGTGGTTTGCAGGATCCTTACTTGGCCAAAGGATGAAACTTCAATCTAACTTTCTTAGCCACACCATTCGCTTCCTCTTGTGCTTTGATAGAAGCAAAAATTTGTCTCTTTGGTATTTGGTAACCCTTTTTCATTTAGCCCACTACAATCTTTGATTCTTTCGCTGCCAATTGCCCACAAGTAAGCTTGTACTTGATTATAGGAGCTTTTATACTAGTGGCATTCGTTACAATGCCAAAAATAATCCTCACCTCTAGCAAGATGCTCAATCCTTGTCACATATAGTGGTGAAAATTGATCGAATTTGAAAGCCCTTCCCGAACCTTGGCCTACAAAGTTAGGACTCCTAACCATTTCAGACAATACCTATATCTACATGTTTTAAAATAAACAAAATTAGGAAAAAAGATACAATAATATAACCCTAGTCTACCATTACTTGTTAAAAAATTAAGAAGTTAAAAAGGATACAATCGTGTAACTCTAGCCTACCATTACTTGTTAAAAAATGAACAAGAAATTAAAAAACAATAATAAACCATTTTTAAGAAAGATAAAAAAGCTCTTTTGGAGCTTGAAAAGAAGTTTTAAAAAACTTTACTTCGAATGAGATTCTCCTTGATCTCCCTAGCACCTCTATAACACTTCTTGAGGCATAGGAACACTGATAGCATAATGTTTGGACACAAAAAAAACTTGTAGCCCTAAGCAATAATTAGAAACGGAACTTTGAGTAAGGAATGAGAGGTAGGAAAGTATTTATGCTTTTGTTTTGTGTTTTGTGAGGGACTCAAAATCACTTTTTAAGGTGGGTTAGATTTTTTTAAATAATTTTTTTGCTTTTTTTTAAATGCACTTTTTTACCTGACCCCGATGCGTTCTTCTGGGGTTTGCCCAGGGTTCGTCCTAGGCCTACATATTCGGCCCGGGTAAGTCTCAAATGTACTTAGACTAGGATTGAAACTTGGCTCGGACTGGTCTGGGTTTGTCTAGGTTTTTGGTGATCCTGACTTTGGAGCTTTTTTCCTTTAAGCACGGTGAGCTGCAGATGTTGCATAGTGAGGGCCTTAGACTCCGAATTGCTTTCAATTGAAGCATTATTCGTGCATGGCTTTGGAGCTTGGGCTTGGGGATGGTTTTTTGAAGACATCTTGCTGCATTAATAATACTTCCTTTAGCCCTATCTCATGCTGTCATATATATGGTTTTTTGAAGACATTTTGCTGCATTCATAATAGTTCCTTTTACCCTATCTCACGTTGTCAAGAGTATATGATAATGCAGGGACATATAAGTCATAGGACCCCATACTTCCTTTATCCCTTTCTAGAGGATTACTCTAAATGAGAGAACACGTGCTCATCAAAGCATCAAGCAGCAATGCTTTTTGTTTGAAGCATACTACCTTGGACTCAATGTACCCTCCTTTCTTAGAACCTTTACCCTCAAAGCCTGGGTTGAAGGGTAGATTTGGAAGGCCTTGCTTGTCATGCCTTTATAATACTTTCTTTAGCCCTATCTTTTGTGTCTGATCATTAGGAACATTCAGAAAATAAATATACTCTTGCAATGTTGCTTGATACCAATGCTAGCTATATCTATCAATACTGTTGTTCCCCTTTTTGATACATTCTCAGAGCTTTAGAGTTCTTGTTCAACTGATTACCTTCGTGGCAGATAACAATAGCTTCACATTCTCCATATGTCTTTGCTTGCTAGTTTTAAACTTCCAATTTCATTGTTTCATCATCTCTATCAAACTCATTTTCTTCATGGTAATTTTCATATTTCATATTATAACATGTGCATGATAATTATTAATCTACATCTTGCCTATGGTCTTTATGAGTTTTTAGTGATGGCAGTGATTAGAGCAGATGCCATGTTTGATCCTTTACCATGATTGTTTTGTACATGAGGGACAAATTGAACAAACAAAAAATTAGTTATAAGAATAATTTGTTGGCTTGTATATGTCTGCATATCTGCCCATGAGTGTGCACATGCATGTAGGCAGTCATTTACAATAGCTTTTGTATTCATCTTAGAGATGACAATAACAAGGGTGGGTGCCCATTTTCTTCTTAAGTTTTTATTAAATTCAATCCTCACAAGTCATTGTTATATATCATAATGTTGGAGAGTGATTGTATTATTAAAATTTTTTATATTGGAAAACTATATTATTATTGATATTACAATAGAACTGATTCTCAAAACATTTTTATCTGTTTCTTACTTGGAACAAGCATATAGTTTATAACTTTATAGTATCTAGAAGATCAGATGTTCATTTGTTAAATTAGTTAAGTAGTTTCCCACTTGGACATCAAGTTGCGTCTGATTAACTCTTTGCCTAGTCAGTATTTTTTCATACGATTTCATTAAGTGTCATGAATCCTAATCAAAATAGGACCTTTTGCTCCTTTTTCTAGCTAGAACTTTCCATGAAATTATTGATACAAATCCATGTGATGCAGAGTAAGGTTTTATTTTACATCACTTCTTTTAAATTTAACACCAATAAAATCTATTATCAATCTAGTTGATGTGCCTATTTTCTTTTCTACTATCTGCTTGATTTAATGCCATATTTAATTTTGTCTTGCCAGGGACAGTATGGAACAAAGAAGGTTGGAGGTGCCTCAACTAGCACTACTTGGTGGAGGAATCTTTGTTCAAACTCAATATATTCCTAGACTTAGAGAGATAGCTCATTTGGTCTCCCTTAAAGTTTTATGGAGTCGTAGTGAGGTGTGTTTCTTTTGTTGGCATACCATTATCAGCATTGGATTTAAGCTTTTACCCTGATGAGGGGTCTAGTAGCGAGACTCAAAATATTGGAACTTAAACCTGTGCAGTCTGACCCAGAAGAATCTTTTAAATTAATATTCTATGAACAAACAAATCTCAATTCAAACATAATTAGCATGTCTACTCATTTAAATTAGCAGAGCAGTAACAGAAAAGGAGCAGAAAAAAACATGACATGAACCTATATGTAGCAAGCTAAAAGGTTGGGGGACTTCTAAACGTGGGAGACTGAACTTACTCATTGGAACAGAGAAACTCTATTGACTCTAAAATTCCGTCATCCAATTTACATGATAATTGGGAGTCTTTAAATAGACAATATGGCAATGATACACATTTTTTAACTCGCATAATTTTCCACAGAGAAACATACAAATGGACCTACCTACTTTAGGAGAAGTGGCCCTCAATTTCTATTATAAATATAGAAACTAGTTATCAAAAGTGGATTGGAAGATCTACTTGGCTTGCAAAGGCAAGATTCTTTTCTTGTCAAATGGGTATGTCTTGATCTTCTTTTCTCTAATGCTCATGTTCAGTTTGCAACTAATGATTCTTCTAGGACTGTAGGTTGGTAATCTAGAGATTTGTATTTAGCATGCATGCAATGAACCTCCTCGTCTGAGCTAGGCATCTCATAGAGTTTGAGATTGCTAATATTGAGTACAAAATGTCTACAAAGATCTGTCAACATATCAAAGTGGAACTAATTCAATCAAAATGGCTTCCAAAGTTATATAAAACTCACACCAAATAAATTTGAGCTTGTGATGCTATTGATGGTTATGGCCCCAATTCCCACTAACAAGCTTATAGGAAATCAAGAAACATAAATATGTACAAGATAGAAATCTAAATCACCAGGCTAAGTGGCTTAACCAGTGAAAAGAAATACACAAAAGGATATATGGGACAGTTTTGCATGTCAAAAGAAAATAAATGGGATTAGAAGGTAAGGTGCTTCACATGTAAAAGCTCCTAGACCCAATTCTCTCTCTTAAAATTGCTAATGGTAGCCCAATTTGAAGGAGGACTGCAATAGCAACTGAGCAAGTATAAATAAGAATAAATGCTTCTGGACTGACCTGTGTATGCAGAGTTTTGATCAAAATTCTGCATACACAGGTTAGTCCAGAAGCTTTTATTCTAAATTCATGGCTGTGGAAGCATGATAACTCTTATAAACAGCACTTGTTTGGGTGGCTTTATACAAGTGATTCTGTGAGTTTTTCAATCCAATTAACATGCTTCTACTGCAGGTTTGGAGGCATTAGCAATTGTTCTTGAGATTGGAATAGCAATTGTTCTCAAGATTGGAATTGCAATTTCAACAATTTAAAGCACAAGATGTCTACTTCATTGACATCTTGTTTGAGGTATAACTATGACAAATTTTGGTTAAAATATTCTTCAGGTACAATGATATTATTCCCATGTCAAAATTCTCTACACATCTTTACTCAATGAAACTTATCTCCTTTGCCATATGTTGATGGGTGGACATTCTTCTGATTATGCCACCTTGTTCTACATTTTATAATCCCGAATTAAAATTGGAGACTTCACCATTGTGTAAGATCTCTCTTGGACTTGTTCTATTCTATCCCACTAAGAAGATGTTGAAAATCCACAGTCAAGGCAAGTCCTTCTATTATGTTTTTTGGGAGAGAAGGTTTGTTGACTTGTTAATTTCTTGCCAAAGGGAATATTAGAAACCTAACCATGACTTATATTGGGTAGAAAGGATATGGTGTGGTTGGTTGGAGGATATGCTAACGACAAATTCAAATAGTGTTTCACTTTTGCAATTGCATCTTATATTACAGAAAAGAGCTACAGAGTTACATCAGATGAATGTAAACGGTACAAGGAAAATATTTCCCTACGAAAGCACCTCTGCCTGAGTATCCTTTCAAAAACATGTGAACTTTGCTTACAATCAAAGCCTGATCCCACCTAAAGCCTTCAACTTCCCCAAGCTGATGGGGAAATACCCCATTGAAAGGTTGCTGTACACCTCATCCTTCGCAAGAATCAATAACTAACAAGTGAATAGTTTCCATGGACTTTTGCAGCTCTCCCTAATCATCCCTTCCCCCAATAGGAGCGAACCCCTCCATGAGAGAGAGGCAGTGGAGAGAAGTAAAACTAAACTCAACCTGCAGCAATGTCCAAAATGACTTGGTAACTGAACATCTCCAAAAACATGGCAGACTGTCTCCTTTCTTCCACATCAAATTGTCATGTCCCCTGTTTCCAAATCTAATTGATATTATTATTATTATTATTAAAATAAAATAAGTGTTTTTAAAGACTAGCTAACATATAATAAATAAATAAATATGAATTATAAAGATAAATAAATAAATAAAATGATAAAATAAAATAAATTTCAAATTAAGGTGGGAAAATAGGTCCCATGGGTCCTATCTTGGAAAGGTATATCAACCAGCCTTCATCTTCCATTTGAATTATCTGATTTCATGTTTTGGCTTTGCATTTTGAGTTCGAGTTGAAGTTGCACTCAAGGACGAAATCCCTTGGCTGTAATTCTACGAATTGAGAGGATGCAAACCCTATTGGCTTGCTGATTTGAGAGGTTAGGACGAAAAACCTCACCTCTTGTTGGGCAGTTCCACTCAGGTGCTGCAGGTCGTGCTAAATTGATAAATTTGTGTGTTTCAGGTTGGAGAAGGATCGATTGTGAACAAATTCTAGAATATCCAAACCAGTCCTCATCCGCCATCATCACTCTTGGATTGTCCAAGCTTATTTGCGAAGCAAATCTGAACGCCTAAGTTTTGTTGAACTAAGAAGGAGAAGTGTGATCACTTGAGCTAACCTTAACATCTATTGCTTGGTTGCAGTTCAAATCAGGGCATTGGGCATCACCAGAGATCAACGGTTGCAAGTAGACCAGCTACATCTCCATTAAGAAGGGAATCATGATCTGAATTGTCACTCACATACAAGCGCTCACTAGTCATATAGTATATAGGTCGGGAGAGTGGAATTGTAATTGCAGTTCACACCACACCTAGCGCATTACACTATTTCCACCAGGGCGTAACATCATTTCTAAGCAACTTGACACATTCATAAAAGGGATCTGAGTCTGTCAAGGCAGTGATCACGGCATCGAAGCTTGCCTATATATAGGCGCATTTGGAAGTGGGTTGCAGCCACTGTTATAGAGTTGAGTTACACCCATCCGCTTACTTTGCTGGCACAGAGCATACCAGAGATATAGAGGTGGGTAACCAGGTTCTATCTGAAGTGGACAACATTGCATAGGCTTTGAGGAAGGTGACGACCAATAGGGGTCGGGTCTCATTCTTCAGCGTGTAATTGGCCAGCAAATACAGTCGATAGGAGTGCAGCGACGGGTATACCAGATCCACCTAGGACGCCCTTGCACAAGGGTCGAGTCACAAGCAAAGCAACTGGGTCTTTCCCCTTGAGATTCATCTTGTGTAAACCAATCTAAAGAAGTGAGTTTCCATTAATAAGGATTGTGTTTGTCCATTTGTACAAGTCAGTGAGTGACTTTAGTTTCTTTCATATTTGAATTCAATATTCAGAACCCCTTGGTGTATTGAATACTTCAATTGGTTGTTCTATGAGTTCTGTTTGTAGTGGATGATATAGATAATTTACTAATTAATCTAGTTCAGAAATAAAATTCAGATTCTAATTTAGTAGGGACATTACAGGGGGGTATTAGAGCAAGAAATCTTGCCAGCTTGTGGATTAATTTGTGATGCAGATATAAATTCATGAAAGGGAGTGACAGAGAAATCAAATATCAACAAAGAGAGAATATGAAAGAAGGAAACCATGAGTGACCGAGGTGAAGGGGCAAACCTTTAGGATTTCATTAGTCGTGAAAACAGGGAGTTGGCCAGAGAATTTTAGTCCTCCATGAGAGAGTCCATGGCAGAAGTAGCTCAGATATTGAGGGGAATGAATCAACAATGGAGTGTTGCCAGACCAAATCAGAATATGGCAGAAGGGAGCAACTTAGCCAATGATAGAGTCTCAATTAACCCTCCTATGAAGACATTCCTGGCCAAATCTTTGCAAAGGGAGGAAGAAGTTCCATTTGAGGAGGAGCAGCAATTACCACTACGACTGGAGGATGAGATGGCAAGGTATCATGTAGAGTACAATGCTCTAAATCCAACAATCCATCGTGACATGTCTTTCATTGACTACTATGAGATGAAAACAAGGAATGGGCATAGAAGAGGAAGGAGGTATTATCACGAGCAATCTCAGAAAGACATACAACATCGATTGGGTATGGTGATTGAGGGGAATGAATCAACAATAGAGTGCTGCTAGACCAAATCAGAATATGGCAGAAGGGAGCAACTCGGCTAATGATAGAGTCTCAATTAATCCTCGTACGAAGACATTCCAGGCCAAATTTTTGCAAAGGGAAGAAGTTCCATTTGAAGTAGAGCAACAATTACCACCGTGACCGGAGGATGAGATGACAAGGTATCATGCAGAGTACAATGCTCTAAATCCAACAATCCGCTGTGACATGTCTTTCATTGAGTACTATGAGATGAAAACAAGGAATGGGCATAGAAGAGGAAGGAGGTATTATCACAAGAAGCCTCAGAAAGACATACAACGTTTATTGGGCAAGATCACCATACCTACATATGATGGATCAAACAATTGTTCAGCTGGGGCATGGTTGTAGAAGTTGGATACATACTTTTCATTGAACCTTATGTATGAGGAGGAAACAATTAAGTTCGCTACCTTACATCTAGAGGGTGTGGCTCATGAATGGTGGTACTATGGCATGGTGACACAAGGGCATGGTTATATTACTACTCTAGAGGAGTTTAGCCAAAGATTGATTGAGAGGCTTGATCAGAAGGATCCAGAGATTCATTTCAGAGAGCTAGCACAATTGAGGTAGGAAGGTACAGTTGAGCATTATGTGACAGAATTTCAAAGGTTGTTGGTGATGGTTCTAGATGTGACGGAGAGGAGACTCAATGCTATTTATGGAGCATCTAACCGACCATTCAGGGGTTTGGTGAAGGCATTTGATCTAGTGTCTTTGCAGGATGCCACCAGGAGAGCTTTGAATTTGGAGGATTCGGTAGCCAAGAACAAGTTTTACTCCAAGATTCCTCCAACAGGGCAGCAAAAGAAGCCTTTTCAAAGGGAGTTCTCTCAACCTAAGGCACTACCCCCAAAACCAAGCAAGATCAAAGAATCCAAGAATGAACTCCAAAAGAAGAAATTATGTTTTTCTTGTAGAGAGCCATGGGAGCCAGGACATAGATGTTTGGGGAAAGGGAAAATACATTACATAAAGGCTATCCCTGATGAGGATTCAAAGACAAAAGAACCAAGCTTGAGAGTGTGATTGATGAGATTGTGCATGAGGGCAAGGAAGTAGAATCCTCGAAATGCACCCTTGCTACTCTTTCCTGAGCACCCAAGTACCCTCCTTTCTAAGTTCGGAGAGTTTTGCAAGGTCACAAAGTTATAGTATTGATCAATAGTGGGCCTACTCATACCTTCATAGATGTAGATTTGATTTCTAGGAAATGTTTAGATACTAAAGAATTTGATGGGTTTAATGTCATGCTTACGGATGGCCACATTATTCCTTGTAGGAAGCGAATACAACAACTCATCTTTGGGAAGGCATCAAGTTAAGGATGATTTCTATGTTGTGGGGATAGGAGAAACAAACATAGTTTTGGGTGTGCAATGGTTGCACTCACTTGGGAAATTTACTCAAAACTACTAAACAATGGAGTTCAAATTCAAGGTGGATGGGAAGGAGGTGATACTCCAAGGCATATTGAATGGAACTCCAAGCATGGTTGAGGTGAAGAGAATGGAGGCGAGTGTTCAAGGAAATCAAGCCACTCAATGCATGGAGATAATCACGGATCCACTCCAAGGTAAGATACTTCGTTATGTTAATGTTTGGTCATTTTAAAT
Organism: Cunninghamia lanceolata; assembly: GCA_027924645.1. Lineage (NCBI taxonomy): Eukaryota > Viridiplantae > Streptophyta > Pinopsida > Cupressales > Cupressaceae > Cunninghamia > Cunninghamia lanceolata. Next base: position 6,489,097 of record BSBN01001344.1, on the reverse strand, counting down.
AGGTTCATTATGGCACACCAATGATGGCCACCCAATGAAATATTGGCAAAACATGATCTTTTGGGTAAGAATCATCAACTTAACATGCTTGTTGGAGTTTTGGTAACAACTATGACCCATGGATCATTATGAGTGCTGTTTCCCATTTTAGAATTGTTGTAACCCACATTTCCAGTTTTTTCCCCACATTCTATTGGCAGCCAAAAGAAGTTGTTAATACACGGAGGATGCATTTCCCACCTATTGTTATTGATGAGGTATTTGCAGCTGATACAAGATGGTTTCCAGCTACCACGATTCTGATTTTGAGCAAGAGAATGCAGTGCTACAGCCATGATATGGAGAAATTCGCTTGGTTTAATTTTCTGTGTAAGAGGGTTCACTTGTTGAGATTATTAAGTGCAAACATTGCAACATCCTTAGAGCTGTCTGGAAAGAAATTCAGAGCAATGTATGACTGTTACACTCATCTATCAGCACACATATGGTCTGGACCAAGCCATCTTTCAAATGGTATAACTTGGGGCATCATGATAAGAACTTTTGGAGTCCAAGGTAATCATTACGACAATATACAAGAGGTGAGTTTAGTGGTTGACATGCATTGGTTATATTTATTTGGGAAGCTCAGTACTAAGAAGGGATTCAAGAGGAAGGGAGTTGTGTGCCAACTGTCAAGGCAACTATCTTATCAAGGCAGTCATGAGCATTACATGGAGACCTCAGGGAGAAGTTCACATAAAAATTAGAGTGGTGTAGCATAAGCATGGTGAGGTAGCATCAAGCTTGGAGGGTTGTGCGAAGTTTCACCCGGAAGAAAGGAGGAGAGTAATTGTTGATGATCTCCTACCACCCGAGGGAGAAGGAAACATACTTGGGACAGCCCTGCACCAAATCTCCAGCCTCAATGTTGCTGTCACAATTAGTATCAGCCCTCACATTACTCCGATTACATTTATACAATTGGATTTGCAGGAATCCACAGTCATAGGAAGGAGGGATCTGCAGTTCGTAATTACCAATGAAGCATTTTCAGCCTCTACATCGTTCACATCTTCGAATTTGGCAAGAGAATATCAGTTTTGCTATTGTTATGTCGTTGGCAGTTTGTTGGAACAGCTGTTATCAGTCATGAACAGCTGCAAGTTGGCTCAATTCAAGGGAATACCATTGATGAAAGAACTTGAAGCAAGGGTTCAGCGGAAGGGAATCATCATTGCAGCCACCCGTGGACCTAATTGGGCAAGGTTTTAGGTGAATTGACTGTCCTGATTCACTTCCAGCCCTTACATCATGTGGTTTGCACTCTACCCTGAAAGGCACACAACACAATCTCCTTGAAGAGGCCATAGGAACCTACAAATGGGATCATGAAGCTCAAATGGGTGTTCCAGGTTTTCAACTATATGGGAAGAATCTTCCACTTGAAGATGATACATGGGAAGGAGTGGAGATTTTTTATCACACAAATCTGAAATTGCTTGAGGGCAAGCAATATGGGAAAGGGAGGACTGTCATGTCCCCTTTTTGCAAATCTAATTGATGTTATTATTATTAAAATAAAAAAGTGTTTTTAAACACTAGCTAAAATATAATAAATAAATAAATATGAATAATAAATAAATAAATAAACAAATAAAATAATAAAATAAAATAAATTTTAAATTAATGCGGGAAAATAGGTCCCATGGGTCCTATCTTGGAAAGGTATATCAACCAGCCTTCATCTTCCATTTGAATTATTCGATTTCATGTTTTGGCTTTGCATTTTGAGTTCGAGTTGAAGTTGCACTCAAGGACGAAACCCCTTGGCTCCAATTTTGTGAATTGAGAGGACACAAACCCTCTTGGCTCACCAATTTGTGAGGTTAGGACGAAATGCCTCACCTCTTACTAGGCAGTTCCACTTAGGTGTTGCAGATTGTGCTAAATTGGTAAATTTGTGTGTTTCAGGTTGGAGGAGGATCGACTGTGAAACAAATTCTAGAATATCCAAACCAGTCCTCATCCGCCATCATCACTCCTGGATTGTCCGAGCTTATTTGCGAAGCAAATCTAAATGCCTAAGTTTTGTTGAACTAAGAAGGAGAAGTGTGACCACTTGAGCTGACTGTAACACCTATTGCTTGGTTGCAGTTCAAATCTGGGCATTGGGCATCACCAGAGATCAGTGGTTGCAAGTAGACCAACTACATCTCCATTAAGAAGGGAATCATGATCTGAATTGTCACTCACATACAGGTGCTCACTAGTCATATAATATACAGGTCAGGAGAGTGGAAGTGTAACTCGGTTCACACCACACCTAGCACATTACACTATTTCCACCAGGGCATAACATCATCTCAAAGCGACCTGATGCATTCATAAAAGGGATATGAGTCTGTCAAGGCAATGATTGCAGCATTGAAGCTTGCCTATATAATGGCACATACTGGAAGTGGGTTGCGGCCATTGTTACAGAGCCGAGTTACACCTATCTGCTTACCTTTCTGGCACAGAGCATACTAGAGAAATAGAGGTGAGTAACCAAGTTCTATCTGAAGCGGACAACATTGCATAGGCTTTGAGGAAGGTGACGATCAACAAAGGTTAGGTCTCATTCTCCAATGTGGAATTGGCCAGCAAATACAGTCGATAGGAGTGCAGTGATAGGGGTATACTAGATCCGCCTAGGGCGCCCTTGCACAGGGGTTGAGTCACAAGCAGAGTAACTGGGTCTTTCCCTTGCAGATTCATCTTGTGTAAACCAATCTGAAGAAGTGAGTTTCCATTAATAAGGACCGTGTTTGTCCATTTGTACAAGTCAGTGAGTGACTTCAGTTTACTTTTATATTTTAATTCAATATTTAGAATCCTTGGGTGAATTGAATACTTCAATTGGTTGTTCTATGAGTCCTGTTTGCGGTGGATGATATAGATAATTTACTGATTAATCCAGTTCAGAAATAAAATCAGATTCTAATTTAGTAGGGACATTACACAAATGCACATGGAATTTGAAATACCAGCTTTGCACAAATGTGTTTTGATAGCTAGTCCTTGGTGAAGCAATAGGTAACTCAAGACCTTGTGTTTAGAAGAAGATCTTGTTATTCAGATGGACTAAGAATGTATTGCCACCAAATTTCAGGGTCATTCACACCTCATATTTTATTCAACTACAGAGAAAGAGCTAACTTATGTCTCATTAAATTATAGAATTCTAATGAGACACTGTTGTAAAGAACCTTTCTATTGTTCAATTTCCACTTCTTACAATAAGGGCCTACTCCATAGAACTGCAGGTAATACTGTATTGATATGAGGATATTTTAATTTATCATTTGTACAGTAGTTAATGATTTTGAGGAAGTTGTATGTATGATTGTGGTTAACTGCTGTCACCCTTCCTTGATCCTATATGTTGTTACCCTATGATATGATGGGGATTGTTCATTATTTTAGGGCACTGTTATTAAGAGAGAATGATCCATTATGTACATAGTATTGTAGAAGTAATGTTTCAAATATATTTTTGTTGCACTCATGTTCCTTCAATTATGTAGTTAGAGGTTTTAGTGTGTATAGACAGATGAACCTTTTTTTTTCTAATGGTCTATGAATGATGGCTGATTGTTCATTATTTTAGGACACTATTATTAAGATAGAATGATCCCTTATATACATATTATTGTAGAAGTAATGATACAAATATATTTTTGTTGCACTCATGTTCCTTCAATTGTGTAGTTAGAGGTGTTAGTTATTTACGGGTTGGAACTATAACTCCCACCTGCCCCCTGGGATAGGAGGAAGGGCATATTATTCCTCCCACCCAATCTTAATCCTCCCTCCCACCCCTAAGGCCCCTACAAGAATATATATTATTGTGGGGGGCTACTTTAGCCCCCCACCCTGTAGGGTGGGTGGAAAGTGACGCCCCCTCCCCCAACTATTGCCTCCCACCCAACTATATCTCGCCTATCTAATAAATGAATACTTGCAATAATAAACATAAGTAACAATGCATACCAGATAAATGAGTAAAAGTATATCTTTATTCGCACATGAAAGTATTACAGAAGTGGACCGGAGATGGTCGACCAAGGATCAAAGTCAATCCGACTAGATCATACCACTTTCCTTGACAATACATAGACTCTTTAAAAGACCCGACGGTTGCCAAGAGGAACATAACCGTCAACTAACCGACTCTAACTAACTCACTCTTACAACTACCCGAGAGTCAACAAACAATTAATACATAGTCGGATAACCCATATTATCAAATATAATAATCGACATTATATATTGACTACATCATCCCCCCCCCAAAGAAAAAGTTGTCTTCTAGACGACAAAAAACCATGAAGAATCAAGTGACATTAGGTAAGTTCTGCCAAATTGACGACAACGCTGAAGAACCTGGAGGAAAACCTGGAAGTACAAGTAGAGTAGAAGTAGAACCAACACATCCTGAACACCTGCCAGTAGACGAAGAATGGTGAAGACCAACCGACCAAAGAACCCAATCTGATTGCACACTGAAGGCTGAGAATGTTGTACCCCATCGATCACTGAACCTAGATAGTACTGCAAGCATCATAGAAGCATTCTGATCATGAAAATATTGTTTACTGTCCCCATATGCCAGGAATGTGCATTCATTTAATTCACCAACCAACAAGAATGATTCTTTGTTTTTGCCTGGAAGAGCTAATGACAGAAGGTGGTCAAGTATATGTGAAAATCCATTGATTACTGTAGCCGGATTACTTAGCAAAGATTGTACAACTGAATCATTTGAATCCTGAACCTCAACAATGAGTTTGGTGGGGGTTGAGGGGCAGCACCCGTAGTGCGTTCTCTGTTGAGATACAGGGCGGGGTTGAGGGGCGGAGCCCTCGCCACCAAGCCCAATTTAAGATCTTCAAAACTACGCAGACCTTCATGGCGCACACCATTTTTTCTCTCCAATACCATAATGTTGGCTGTAGAAGAAGTATACTTGAAACTTGTATGACTGACATTAGAGGTTGTTCTGTCACTCGAGAATTAAATGGGACTGCTAGGAGTATGACATAAACTTGAGAAAACTGGAGTTGTACGACACCAAGGCAACTGAAGAGAGGAGATCGTGCGATGCAGAAAAGGAACAAAAAGGACCGTATGATAAAAACTCAGTAAGAAGCGTATGACAACAAGAGGTAATACCCAAACAGGAGTTGCCGTATGATGAAAAATAAAATTAGCACTCCATATTATAATATGTCTGCCGTATGATGGAGAATTGGAGCAGGAGCACCCATAGGTCCAAGAGGCCTATTTTGAGTTTTTTGCTATATTTTGGTTTGAGTTTCAATAAGGTCTTGAAGACCATTTGTGGAATGTAATAAGGTCACTTTAAAGCATGTTGAAATCTTGGTAGTCACCTTGTAAGGCCTTGGTGCCAATTATGGTAGGTAGACAAGTCAAGTCTTAAAATGGTCAATTGTAGTCATGTAATCCATGATTGTAAGGATCGAGTGAACTTCATGTTTTTCATGTTGTAGCCATTCATGGCATGTAGGAATTGTATTAGAAGAGTTGGGAATGATCTTTTGAAGGGATTATCCACATTGTAAACAAATACACTAATTTGCATTGTAACAAGGTGACAAAAAGGGGCAGTTTGGAAGGGCAGTGGTAGTTTTCAGTTGCCAAATCAACCCAAACTGCTTGGGGAAGATGTAGACATGTTTATAAACCTCATCATGGTCGTTGGAAAGAGGATGAAGGTTTTGAAGGACAAATATATAAGAACTTTGGTTTTCCCTGCATTTTTCTGTGTTTCTCGTTGTAGCAGACCGTACAATTCGCTGGTATGGAACTGTCATGACTCCATAGGGTATTGGATTGAAAGGGAACTGTGTTAGCTTTTATTCAAGCCTGGTTTGGGATCTTGATATTGAGTTTGAGGGAAGTTATAAGAGGTTTTCTGCAGACTGGTCGTTAGAACCCTAAACTAGGGCATTGTTGAAACGATGGAAATCTGACCATTCCATTGTTCCTCCTCATCATGGAATCAGTGGAATGGATCTGTACCTTCACATTTTTGTTGTTTGGGACATTGGCAGGAAGGGAGATCAGAGTTTTCATGAAGTTTGTGAGTTAAGGCTTAATAAACCCATGTATTAAGCCATTTTGAGTAACCTAAGACCTTAGAATTCGTACAATCGACTGTGACAACCTAAAACCTGTTGAATCCTTGGTTTTGACACTATTCCAACATGTTCAATTGGTTTGCTTTGTTCTGTGAGACCATTTGAGGGTAGTCCCTTTGGAAAACAAGGCTAATTGGGGCTCTTGTCAATAGTAGCAGTCAATTTCTTGGGGACATTTTCCAAAACAACCCAAGGTCACTCTGACATATGCTGTGTACCTTCCAAAAGGGTATTTGAAACTGGTCAGAGTTTGTGGAAAAAGGGCCTTGGTCAAAAGTTATTCAATGCTGTTTCCAAATTCAGGGCTACTAGGAGTATGAGAAGTCTGTGAAGCAAGTGTCCTTTACATGTATGTAGGACCCCAATCATTGGTTGGAGTAGGTTGTCTAGGGTGTCTTAAAGCCCTGACTTATCTGCCCTCAAGTAGATCAATCATTCGATGTCATATCTATGAAAGGCACTCTTGGTTCAAGAGTTCAATGCCTAAGAAGATTGGTTTTGATGAAGGGTACCTCCCCTCCATGATTCAGAACTTGTCAAACCTTTGATGTGTCGTCCCTCCCTCTTAGGAGCTCTGCATCAAGAATAAATGGAATTTGTAGCATCTTCAGATGATCGTACGACAATGTCTTCTACACGCTGTCGTACGATCAAATCTACAACTTGAAAAACTTTAAATAGGTGAGGTGGTTTTTGCTGTACGGTTCTGTTTTGGAATTGAAAGTGCTCAAATAGATCATACGATCAAGGGGGATGGATTGGTTCTTACGATGGAAATGATAGCAGATAGAAGTCGTATGGCTGTCAAAGGAGTCGTACGACATAAAAAGATGATGACTGGACGATAAGGAAAATGATTGACGACAACAGAAATTGCAATTGGTACGACAAAAGATTGTAAAGAAGCGTACAACAGTAGGTAAGAAGGGACATCGTACAAAATTATTTAAAACTGCAATTTGATCATTCATTAGTGTTGTATGGTGAAAACTACTTTTCCAATATGGTTGACATCTAACCACCGTATTGTACAGAGAAGAATATAGTCATACGAGGGCTAATTTGGGAGTATTAAATATTGTACGACGACATGAAAAATTAGATGTACAATGCCAGGAAATAAGAGTACGGTTGGAAGGAAAAAATTGAAATTCACCTTTCCTTGACCGTATGGTGGAGTTTGGAATAAAGAAAAATTTAATATTATTTTGTCCATTTTTTCGTTGTGGGCCCCGCCTAGGAATTTTATTTTTTTCTCTTTTGCTTTTTTGAAAAGACGTTGATTATTCAATTTTTTAATTTTTGGCTTTTTCACCCAATGCAAATTGAAGCAATTTTTTCTATTTCTCATCAACGGGGTCCACCTGTTATCTACCGCTCCGACGGCAAAAATTTCCTATCCCACAATATTTTTTCCTTCTCCATAATTTTCTAGTATGATATTTTTCCCTCTTTCGAAATTTTGCTGTGAAGTTGATTTCACTGTACAAGTATTTGTACATTCCAAATTAAATATTTGAATATTATTACTCCGAGACATACCATGAATTTTGCAGTCATTCGTAAAGTCGGGTGCCTCTGCTGGAACCAGAACTGTCGTCTTTTGTGAACCGTGTGATGCGCCTGACACACATAGATTGTCCAACTTTTCAAAATCGTTTTTTAGATACTGTTCTTCATTGATCGCCGTAACTTCAATAAAATTACAAGCCGATGGAAATACTTCATAGTCCTCCATTTGCTAATGGAATAGGCTGCAGAAAGAATTTGTTTCATCCTCCAAGAATGACTGTAATTCCAGAATCCCTTCGCATTCGACTCATAATTCTCCATCCACTCTTCTTCGGAGTCTGAATCTGATGAATCGGAGGAAGCTACTTCCTTGCTGATTGCTTGGTTTTTCAAATCAATTATATACTTCTGACCTTTATTTTCGATGGAGATTGTATTCTTTTTCCAGTTGTGATCAACTTTGGCTACTATCAGCCATCTCCGACCCAACAATGCGTCGTACACTTTCTTTTGTAATGAAATGACCACAAAATTTAGCAGAAATACTTGGGTTCTGATAATTACCTTTTGGCCCATTAAAACACTAAGTACCTTAATACTATGTTGGTCTGCATCTATTAGTTGAAAAGTCGGGGGCCAAAGAGTCGGCTTACCCAAACTTCTCCAGGTATCTTCTAGAAGTACGTTCACACTAGACGCATCAACAATTGTATTGGTGAGATTCCTTCCAAGGATCTCCATATTTACCACCGTTGGTTTCTTTGTCATGCTAACTATTAATAGCATGGGATCAATCACTTGGTCGCCCGACAATGGAGGTTCGGATATTGGGTCTTCATTCTTGCCGGACTCCAAATTGGCCATAGCATGCACCGTCTCATTCTCCCCCGATAAAATAGCATTTCAGAGTTCCAGAATACATTGCAATAAATCCATTACTTTAATTGGTATGGTAGTTTGAAGTACTTGCCTTGCAATATTTTTCTCATAGTGTAATTGATTTGTTATTGTACTTGCGTTTGCATGTGAGTGGCGTTGTTCATTATCCATAGTCTGCTCCACTTCGGCTCTTGCTTCACGAAATCGTTTCTTGTTTTGTACGTGGTCCGGGCTTAACAACAAAAATCTTTTGGGGAAAAAATCGGCAAATCAAAAGTATAAGATTTTTTCAAATGAAAAAATGGGGAAAAAATCGTGAAAAAATCAGATTTCCAAAAAACATAAAAAAATGCAAAATATTAATAATATATTATATATTAATTATATTATCTTAGAATATATTAATAATATAAATATTATATTATTAAATCTATATATTATTATTTTTTGATTGATAATCTTTATATTATCAATAATATAAATATTATATTATTAATATATAATATTATTATATTAATTATAAAATTTAATAAACATAAAATTTTTTATAATATCTTTAAAAAAATTAAATTTATCAATAACTTGTATTAAAATCTAATAAAGACCTAAACACTAATTAAATTAAATATTAATAATTTTAAATTAATTATAAAATTTAATAAACATAAAATTTATTATAAAATCTTAAAAAAAATTAAATTTATCATTAACTCATTAAAATCTAATAAAAACCTAAATAATTAAATTAAATATTAATAATTTTAAATTAATCATAAATTTTTTTTTTTTTTTTTTTAAAGATAATGCGCCTGGTAAACTTTTTAACGTGACCGGCGACGCTGGTGCGACACGCCCTCCGGCTCCACGCGAATGCTTTTGCCCGGAGCAATGAACCGGTGAGGCCACAACTGGGGGACCTCATCCCCTAGGAAGAAACTTCAAACCCGCGAGCTCATTGGCCCAGCGAAGGCGTAAAGCCTTGCGAGCTCGTTGGCCCAGCGGGGGTTTGAACTCTGGTGGCCACCACTACATCCTGAGCGACTTAACCACCGAACCATGCCATCATCGGCTAAATTAATCATAAAATTCAATAAACATAAAATTTATTATAAAATCTTGTAAAAAATTAAATTTATCAATAACTCATATTAAAATCTAATAAAAATGTAAATGCTAATTAAAATTAAATATTAAGTCAAAGGGCCCTTGGTCTATTGGTGAAGTTGAAAGGTTCTAAATGAACCCACCAGGGATCTAAGTCTTGCTGAGTGCAAGGCCCCCGACACCATAAGGGATGAGGTCGGGATCGTGCCTGTTGTGACCAAATCACACATCACCCCATTAGGAATAGGGACCCCCTTTTTTTTGAGCTCTGAGCTTTCAGTGAGTTTTCAATGAGTTTTCAATGAGATTTTAATGATGACCTGACTCATTTTCCTTTGTCGATACGGTAACAATTTCCTTGCCTATGATCTTTGGTTCACGATTAAGGGATAGATGAGCTTGCAATAATGAAGAATTGTGATCAAATCCTATCTAGATATTGAGTTTTGAGGTCAATCCTTCAGAATGTTTGAGATCCTGATAAGACTAAGTCTGGAGCCTGAAATCCTGAAAATCCTGAAAATGGCTAAGTCTGAAATCTGGTGAATCCTCCAAATTCTATATTTTGCATCTTAAATCCGGTGGATTCGGGACCTATCTCAAACATCCTGAAAGGTATATTGAAAAATATTTAAAGTATAAGAAATTCATATACCTTTACTCACGCGATCCTGAAAATACTTGACGAAGTCAGAGGATTCAAAACACTGATCTAGTGCGACAGGGTACTTAGGTGGCGCAAATCTGGGCGCAAAATCACGAAGGAGAAGACACTTGAGCCAGAGGATTTCAAAACTCAATCTAATGCGCCCAAACCAAAATGTCATTTCGAAGGGAAAAATGGAGATTTCAATGCCATTGATCCAGTGCGAAAATGAAAGAACAAGTCTTAGAGCGAACCTTGGAGCAAATTTAAATGAAAATGTCAGAGGATTTCAATCCTTGAAGTGATGCGCCACCAAGGAAGAAGAGGGAAGTGTGAGGGTTTTAACTTGAGAAATGTCTAGTTTAAAGAGGATTCTAAAAGTCTATCCATTGCGCCAATTCTTGGGGATTTTTACCTTTCAACTAATGCGAAATGACAACTTCAAATATGCAAACCACTTCACCAAATGAGGATTCAGAGGATTCTAGAACTCAATCTAATGCGCTAGAAGTTAGAAGATTCCAATTCATGAAGCAATGCGCCAATCCGTGATAACAACCCAAGGCCAAGTTTAGAAGACATCTAATGTTTGATCTAATGCGATTTCTCGAGGGAAAACTCTACAGGATTTGAAAAATCAATCTAGTGCGCCCAAGTGATTTCAAAGATCAAGTTCCAAGTACCCTTAATCAAAGCGTCATTCACAGGATTTGAAAGTTAGAACCAATGCGCCCTACTAGGAGGAAGGTAAGATCCAGGGCTAAGACGTCAAAGTTTGAATTTTTTAAGGATTTGCAAGCCCATCTAATGCGCCAACTCTAGGAATACCTTTAAGCTTTCAAGTATCCACCAAAGTTTGACTTTGAAGAATCCTAAAGTCCCAATTAATGCGCTAACACTCTAGAGGATTCTCTAAGCCCATCTAATGCGCCATATCATGAGGAGATTGCCAGTGTCCTAGATATCCAATGTTCAGTCTTCAAGGTAAGTTCAGAGGAATTCAAAACTTGAACCAATGCGCCTATGGCAAGATCATTCAATATGCAACACCAAGGTAAAGTGAGATACGTTTTCAAGAGAATCCTACACCCTTAACCAATGCGCCAAAGACAAAGGTCATCTAAATTCGTCTAAGTTTGAAGGCTTCAATAAGGTCATCCAATGCGCTATCTTCCAAGCCCCTTACCAAAGCACTCAACAAGAAGAAATCGGAATTGTCATCTAATGCGCCATGTGTGGGGGAGAATAAGGTTTGATTTTGAAGATCTCCTGCTGCCCATCCAATGCGCCATGTTGAAGAGGAGAGTCAAGTTTGATGTTGAAGAACCCTCAAGCTCTATCTAATGCGACCAAGTTCCTGAGGATTTAAATCCTCTATCTTATGCGCTATTCCTTTAAGGAATCTAAAACTTCATCTAATGCGAAAATCTTAGGAGATTTTCTATCCTCCATCTAATGCGCCATCCCTTAAAGCAAGAAAACACTAAGCCTTTATCTAATGCGAAGCATGAGAAGAAGATCATCAAGAGGTCATCTAGTGCGAAATGCTAAAAGGAATCCAAGCTTTGAGCCAACGAGCCACACATGTTAAATCTAGAGGATTTTGATCCTTCAACCAATGCGAAAGAGGAGAAGAGGATTATACAACATGATCTCATGCGCTTGAAGGAGAGGAAAACGCCAACCAACAAGAAGATCGCCAACCTTTATCTAATGCGTCCATCAAGAGGGAGTTAGAAACATTTAATAGTTGTTGCCTCGGAAAACGGGCAAAATGCATTTATTAAATAAAGATCAAATCTAAATTAAATGTTTGTGCACAATAATAAAAGAGGTCGGCCTAGAGAGAAGGAAAAGTTTTTAAAGCAAATTATATATATATACCTCATTTCCTTTTTATTTTTATCATTGTCAAGAGCAGATTTGTTCTCCAAAGAGCAGATTTTTCCTCAAGGAGCAGCAACAAGAAGTTGTTTTAGAAGAATAAATTTGATTTTATCAAATTTAAGCAAGTGGTGGATCAAATTGCAAGGTATCCAATTCAAAACAGCTCATCAAGTAAGTCTGATCTGAATATTTTCTGATCTGATTTTCTTATTTTTTCCTTCATTAAATGCATTGAAATTGTTCAAATATTAGTAAAATTCTAGAAGGATAAGTGGATTTTCATGGATTTTTATAGATTCCTTAAGTTTAGTAGCAATATTTCATAATTTTAAAGGAAAATTTCATAATTTAATCCACTAAGGTTGCTGAATTAAAGTCTAGATTTTGTTTACAATCACTTATTCGCGTCAAGTCTGCAGAATAATGGCAATGACTTCCAAGGAGCGACAAGCAAAGATCCGGATGGATGCCAAAGGGAAGATTCCCGAATCAAAGCTCGTCTCAAGGTGGACAAATGTAAGCGACACGAATATGGGAAGTAGTAACTTGGAAGATATCAAGTTAGTCCTTGAAGAACCCAACGGAGGAAGTCTCGCTCGAGCCATCATGAGAAGTGGAGCCATTGAAGCTGCTTGTTTTCCGCCAACTTTGCCGTGTCCGGAGATGATCATCGAATGTGTCAAAAAGTATGATGTAAATACAAGGCAAATTATAGCCAAAGATGGAACGATATTAGCATACTTGCAAAAGGAAGCCGTTGAGGAGACTTTCAACATTCCAACTAAGGAGAGGATGATCAGCATCTCAATACAACAAGGTCAGCAGGAATATGATGTCGACTCCAAGATAAAGTTACAAGAGATAAGGAGAGAGTGGATGGCCAATCCAGCCATGAAGTTTAATATGAATAATCCTCCACAGTTCCATAAGTCAGATTTTCATCCTGAAATTGGATATTTGATCATGTTTTTGAACAGAATGACATGAATGCCTCAATCTGCTACCTTTCAGCCTTGGATGTACTCTTTCATCAAGTCAGTTCTCAAAGGGAAAATGATTGATTGGGCTGGACTTATCAGTCAGAGCATACATGAGCAGTTCATCAATTTTGCTAAGACTAAGACTTGTTATATGAGTTCCTATATAGTGTACCTTCTCGCCAGAAATGAAGTCTACTCAGGTTTAACCAAAAAAGGAGAAGTCGGCATTGGACCTAACAAATACTTGTCACATCAATGTTATCCTCAGTTGCACCTGAAGAGTATCAATCATTATACAAGATTCAATGATGCATTTGCTATGTTCATAATGAAGAAACTGAGGGGAGAATTTCATAAAAGGTTGTCTAATGCAGCGAGAGAATTCATTTCAGCATATGGACACTGGTATACTCAGCATGAAAGGTACACTTACCTAAGGATCCAAGGGTTTACGTCATATCCATACAGATTGCCAAGGTATCCAACCAACAGGATGGTGATGTTAGAGGTTACAAGACAACTCCTAGAACTCATCAGGTTGCAGAAGTTGAAGAAGAAAGGAGGAATTCAATTTCCACTTCGTCTTGGACAAAATCTGGAATGTCCATCTTTATCAGCAGCTGAATATTCTGAAATAGAGCTACAGGCCTATCATTTGCAAACTCATGGCACCAAGAGGCCTAACTTTGACCCTTTCCAAGTTTGCTGGAAATACAACAGAGAATTCAAACATATTAAGCAGTTGGAAGACCACTGGGCCAGTGCCCAAGATGAAGATGATCTCCGAACTCTTCAAAGTTCGAGACTCGACTGGGATTTAGTCAGAGCCACCAAAGTATTCAGGATTCCAGACCAATTCACCGAAAATGATACTTTGCTGATAGATGAATTTGACAAGATAAAGGATTTGCCTTATACAATTGATTGGTCAAAGAGAGATGCATCCGAAGAAGATTTGATAAAGCCGGTCTTAGCCATGACACAAGTGTGTATCAATCAACTATTGCAGGAGATGAGTGATGAAAGTCAAGTTCTCACTTACAATAAGATGGATGAAGGAGAACCAAAACAGCATAGTACACATAGCCAACCACAACATAGTGGGAATGATCAAAGCAATAATTCAGCTAGAAAGAGGAAAAGACCTAGTCAAGATCAAGGAGAATCAAGCCGAAGGCCGCAGAAGAAGAGTAATCCATCTACTTCATCTAATCCACAAGAAGGTACTTCAGTTGTTCAAAATCCAATACAAGAGATAGAAGTTATAGAAGAAGTTGCCTTGATTCCGTCAGAAGAGATCCAATCAAGCCCCACTGTCATAATAGAGGAGAATGAAGATCTTGGTCAAGATGAAGTAGGTCAAGCTGAATCTGATGAGGAAGTAGCTCGTGTTCAACACAATCAAGCTCATGGACAACGAGATCTTTCTACTTTCCCACCTTGGTTGAGACAAAGGATTGAAGAAAGTACAATTGTAGAGACTTATCAGCCTACTCCAGTTGAGGAATTGCTTGTAAATGTACAAAAGAATAATCAGAAGAAGAAAGCAACAATCCTTTCTAAAATCACTCAAGATTCTGCTGGAAACAGAGAGGTACACATAGCTGTTCCTAGAAATGACAAGGAGTTAGAAAACATGGCACCTGAGGATTACAATATGACTACCATTGGCATGGGTCCAATCACAAGGGAACAGGTTGAGGAGGAACTACAAGATTCAGTGAATAATGTAAGAAGCATGTTGAAACAAGAAAGAGAAGCAAGGATGAAAGTTGAACAAGATTTTAGTATATTGAAGCATTACATCCAACAGGTCATGCAACCCATTCAACAGAAGGAAGCTACTGCAATTCCTCCGTCCATTCTTCCACAGGAAACAGTATCCCAAGTTGAAAACATGAGAACTTCATCTCAGATGATGAAGGGATGGATAGAAAAGACAGAAGACAAGGCCTATACTTACCTTGAAGAAATTGTGCAAGTATATGACAGAGTCATTAAGCTCCAAAGTCGAGTCCAAGCTTTATTGGGAAGTTGTGCTGAGTTCAAACCAATCAAAGAGCAATATATGCCACAACTTAAAAGTTTAATGGAAGCTCCAGTAGAAGATCTAATTCATGATAAAGTGATTGATAGAGATACTCCACATGACTTCGTCACTTGGTATTTCTCTTTTCACAACAAGGGGCAACTAGTTGATAAAATTGAAGTAGATATGTCCAGGATAAGAAGTGTTCTTCTAAGAACAGAAAATCATATGTACACTGCTTTGACAATAATTTGTAATCCTTATGGAAATGTTACTATTGAGAACATGAAGCAACAAGTTAAGGCATTCTACTTTCAATATGATGGACTTGATGAAAGTCAACTAGATAGTATATTCACACTTGCATATCGTCTTGGGGAAAATAAGTCTTGGATAAACGACTGGGAGAAGACACTTGGCGTCTATGAGGCAGATGTAGCAGTGGCAGAAGGATCCATTAAGGCAGCGACAAGTGTACCAATGGAAGATATTGTTCAAATTGTGTCCAGATTCATTGTATCTCATAGTACTACTACATAGTACTCACCTTGATGATGTGGCTTCCTTATCTTCTTGGAAAGCGTGCCTTTGTTCTCTCTTTCATGACTTCTTTCATTTAATATAAGTAGCCTCCTGTATTTAATAAAGTTGACCTCATTCATTTAATAAAGGATAGTTGGTTATAACTACTTGTGATGTGGCTTGATCTGATCCGCTGATTTCGCCGATCGATCTTGACCCTTCTCTCCTTTGAGGACTATAAAAGAGCTCTCATTGCTCTCATTTGAAACGGTTGAAAATTCTGAAATTGTTGTAAGAGCTCTCTGAGATAATAAAGGACTCATTGTTTTGGTGATTCTATTTATATTTCTGAGTGTTTGCATGGTTTCAACTTTCACACGAACATTAAGTTAAGTTACAAGTTTTCCTTTTAAGTATAAGTTAGTTAGTGAAAGGTTGTTTTATTGTCTTGTAGTGAAGTCTTTACAATTGAGCGTCAATTTGATCTTTATGCTTGTTGAAATTTTCATGAGCATAATTGATTTAAACATCTTGCATACCTTTGAAGATAGCACCTCTCTTGTCTAGTTGTTTTATCTTGGCGAAACAAGATTTGGTTCGACTTCACTCTAAGCAGTAAACGTCCTTCCATTTAGGATTAGATTAGTATTTCTCAACCCTATATCTTTTGCCTTTTTTACCAATCAGTTAGATTTAGGATCAGAACGTCCATTGCTAAATCATACGCGTCAGTTGCAGTACTTAGATTCTCTAGTAATTACTTCCATAGTCTTTGAAACAACAAGTTACATGAACAATTGTGTAAGTCCCTTTGTTGATTAACAGCAGAATCATACTGAAATCATTGAGCTGTCTCTTACTGAAATTAAAACATTATTAGAAGGAACCTTGGAGTTATCTCGTTTGATCACTTAGTTCAGCATCCGAGAGGCTTTGCTCAAGAGAGAGTTAAATACTCAGTATTTCACTCTATTGTTGACTTGTTGAAAAACAACCATCAACAGTGCCCTTGGTGAATTTGGCAGAATGAATACCCCTTAGTCCTTGGCTCTCAGTCGAAGCTCATGCTCCCGAATCGGGTAGCAAAAATGAATTTGTGGATGAACTCCGTAAAAAAATAAATAAAAATAAATATTAATAATGTTAAATTAATTATAAAATTTAAGAAACATAAAATTTATTATAAAATCTTTTAAAATATTAAATTTATCATTAACTCATATTAAAATCTAATAAAAACCTAAACACTAATTAAATAAAATATTAATAATTTTAAATTAATTATAAAATTTAATAAACATAAGTTTTATTATAAAATGTTTTAAAAATAAATTTATCTATAACTCATATTAAAATCTAACAAAAACATAAACGCTAATTAAAATTAAAAATTAATAATTTTAAATTAATTATAAAATTTATTATAAAATTTATCATAAAATCTTTAAAAAAATTAAATCTATCATAAAACTTAATAATACATTATCAACTATTAAAAATAATAATATAAATAATAATTTATAAACTATTAATAATGTTAATATTAATAATAATTTATACATATTAGCTACAATGTCTCCCAAAGCTCGCATGCGCGACTGCGCAAACCTCAGGGACTCGACCTCGATCCCCAGTGTTTCTTTCAGCACTACTTTATGGCGCATGGGTAGCAAAACTCTCTTGAGGCTCCGTTGATTGTCTCTTCCCTTGCAGATTCGGCTAGCCCCCATCCTCAATTTGATCATGACGCTAGGGTTTCTGCTGTCTCTGTGGAATACATGACTTTTGAAGGTAAAAACCTAAGGCAAGGGATCCTCCCATGGTTGATCATGAGCAATTGCAAGTGTTTAAAACCCTAGTTTGACCCAAAAAAATTGTCTATCGAAGATAAAACTGATTAAAAATGGTCAAAATAGCATGTTTTTCGTGATTTTTCGGGAGAAAATTATTAAAACAAGTTTGACTATGATTTATTCAAAAAATTGTTGTTTTTTGGGGGTAAAAATTGCCAAACCTGACGATTCGCGATTTTTTCAATAAATCGTGATTTTTATGCGATTTTTACTTCTATGGGTTCGGGTACACAGCCTTCTTTGCTTGGGCTCAATAACGGCCAATACTTCATTTTGCCTTTCAACATCAATCAAGTTGATGCTAGCCTTTTGCTTCGGACATCCAATGTCTTCACGGTCTCCAGGGCCACACCATTTGCACAATAATTGTACTTTGTCCTTGTTCTGGCAGTCTCTCACAAAGTGTCCCCATTCATTACATTATTGGCATTGTATGATCGGGTGTCCTTTAGGATCGTGTTGTATTTGACTTCGACCTCATCTTTGATTTTGATAATCGTTTGGAGATGCCTTCCGTGGCTTCGATGGAGTGGACTGCTCTCCCTATGTAAAGAGTACTTGTGTACTCTTGGTCTTCAAATTATATGGGCACTCCTTTATCGAATGACCCATAACTTGGCAAATCTCACAAAACAATTTTCTGGGACAATTACCTTTGGTGTGACCTTCACTTTGCACTCAGTACACCAGAGTTCAGTGGATTCTTTGCTAGTTTCTTTCTTTGTCTTCAATTCTTTCATCATCCGAAGCATGTCCCTCCGGAGTGCTTGTATCGTTCCTAATTCATTGTTGCTGTTGTCATCCGAACTTCCATCTTCCTTGGTTTTTCTTTTGCTACGGGAGGACATTTTGTCTTCGCTTTCTATGTCCATCACCCAATTGTAGGCTTTTGTGTAAGAAGAGGGTGGTACTACCTTCATCTTTTTTCTTAATGATGGAATTAGACCTTTGATGAACCACCTTTTCTTGAGACCGTCAGAAGGTTCTTTTTCTAATTTTACAAGTAGTTCTTTAAGTCTACGGTTATAAGCTCGTACGTTCTCATGCTTACCTTGCATGGTATTGTAAATTTTGGCTACTATTTCATTATCATCTCGCAAAAACTTAAACTCTTGTTCAAAGGCCTTCTTTAAACTCTCCCATGTGTTTCGGGAGGCTTGGTCAAGTTTGGTATAACAGTCAATTGCTACACCTCGCAAGGTGGCTGGAAAAAACTGTAGCCAAATTGCTTTATCATCTTGCCCATTTGCTGTCCAGATTGTCTCACAAGTCTTACAGTGCTTGACGGGATCCTCCGATCCATTACTTGTAAACTTGGGCAACTTTTGCTTTTCTTCGCTGGGGCTTACCATGGTTTTGTTCTGATGCAAACCTAGTGCCTGGAACCTACTTGCTGAGGAGTTTTGATTCAAACGTTCCAGTGCTTCTCTCACACTCTCGGCCACGTGAGAATCCTCTACTCTTCCCGCAATTTCAGCGTTCTGTGCACTTGTTTCGCCTTCAGATTTTCATTTATACACCCTTGGCTCGGCTTCTTCTCCTTCGATTGACAACCCTTCAATGCCTCGAAGGTTGCTCTCGTACGCTTCTATGAAGGAAACTAATTCCGACTTCCAACTTCCCTCATCCAGAGAAGGTTGCCCTGACTTTTCAACTTGATTGGAAGGATCAATCCACACGTCGTCTAGCAGTGGAAGGTGTCTGGCGATTTCCTTCCACTCTGCGCTCGTGTGATTATTTGTAGCTGAAATGTGTTCTGTTGATGTGGTTTTTATGACAGCAGCAACATTAGAATAAAACACTGGGTATTCTATCCTTTCTTGAACAAAGCCTCTCAAACGCTAAACTTCGTGATCGAGTGAGATTGCTCCAAGGTTCCTTGAATGTCAGGTCTTGACGTGCACAGGGATAGACTTAGTGGAATGATGTGATTTTGCTAGTAATCACAAAGGGACTTATGTGAAAAAACTCCTTCATGGACATGGAATTCACTCCTTTCTCCTTAGATTTGTGAATGAATGAAAACTTCCTCAAACAGGGGAAAACTTGGAATTTCCAAGTTCCACTCTTGAAGAGGCGTATGATTTGACAATGAAGCTCTTGAAAACTAATCCTAGTGAAGATCTAGAAACAAAATGCAAAGGAAAGATAAGGGTTCAGGAATCTAATTGATGCGAAAGACTACTGCTGATTCATGGAAACTAGAAACCATGCTCTGCTTCGTCATGAGGCAACAACTATGCAGAGATAGTGCAATCTTTTGGGGTGCGAGTGATGATTTTCAGACTGCTCAAACATAGACATGGAAATGAAATATGTAGAAACAATCGAAGTTAAGCTTGAAATGAGTTCAGGCCAACCATACATTGTGATTTGCAAGCCCCAGACCACAAATGGTATGAACTAGAAGTTTCAATCATGCACCAACAACAATGTTTTCCATCATTCTAACTAATGAATACTGAAAGATAATAGAAATGAAACAATTTAGAACTTGGAGCTTATGATTTGCTTCAAAGAAATCAGAAAACCATGTCACAATGCAAAGAATACTACAAACATCAATTCATAATGTTCATATATTGATTTGGAAATATGTCTTACAACAATCTTGCTGATTCTTCAAAGTTCCTTGCTCCAGAAATGGAGTATTACAGTAATGAACAACAAAATATTGTTCTTTTTCCTATCCTCCTCCCTCTCTACTCCTCTAATGAATCTTGAAAATGAGGCATATGGGCCTTTATATAGGCATCCAAGAGTACAAAAAGGGCCAAGATTGATTCTAGGAATCAATGGCCAAGATTAGGTCAACCAAAACCCTAATGAGGAGGTAGGTGAGATTGCCACCACTCTGGCAAATGAAAAAGTGACACATGTCCTAGGGTGCCACCTTATCTTGTCCTTTGAGTGAACTTTGGACTTGGAATTTTGTCCTTGACTTCTTGGATTGATCTTCCCGTTTGGAACTGGAATCCTTGACATGGAACTTGAAATGTATCCTGTTGTGGATTGGTGAAGTCTCCTTGACGCAAGATAATCTCCTTCTCTAGCCTTTGGAACTCTTGTATTGGCATGGATTCTTGTCTTCCTGATGTGGATTCTTGTTCTTGGTGTGGATTCTTGTCTTGGTGTGGATTCTTGTCTTCCTGATGCCGAACTTGATCTTCCAGATGAATGGTGCACTGTACTCTCGTTCTTGGATTTCCAAGGATTGATCCTCTTGTTCGGAATTAGAATCCTTGATATTGGACTTGGAGTGATCTCTTCCATCCTGTTATCCTTGATGCAAGCATTCTTTGTGTCATTGAAATCTTGAAAGGATTTTTGTTCTTCCTTTATCATTCATGCGAAGTCTCCTTGTCACTGAACTGGAATCCTTGATGTTGCCTTCATTGTGCCAATCATGTTGAGTGTTAGGGGGAGAAAGGCAGGCACTGGAATGGAGTGATGTCCTTTATCTCCCCTGGTATGCATGTGTAGTCTTCTTGTTATTGGAACTCCTGGATCCTTGAAATAGTCATCTTCTCCAGCATTTGAACTCTCTGCATCTATCTTGATCGCCTTGGATCATCCTTGAACATCCTCTTCATGGAACTTATCCTTGTCCTCAATTCCTGCAAAATAAAGAAAACCTCGAGTAGTCATGATAAACAAAATCCCAAATGCAATGCAATTTCTGATATATTTGTGAAGAAAGATAGAAATCATTAGCATTTTCAAGTAATTTCTTCAGAAATCTACTCTTTACATTGTGTAATATTTGCCTCCACCTACAGAAATCTGCCCTTTTCTAACAAATCTGCTCCCTTTATGAAGAACTCTGCTTTTTTAGATGGATTTCTGATTTGTCTTGATGGATTTCTGCTCTTGAAATTGATGGATTTTGTTCTGATTTAATGAATTTCTGATTTGACTTAATGAATTTCTGACTTTTTCCAATGGATTTGCTGCTGTTATGCAGTTTGCCCAGCCCTAGCTCGCCTTTGGAGAAGGAAAATGAATAAGGAAATCTGCTTCCTTTTGATGAAGTCTGCCTTCAAATGAAGAGGTCTGCCTGTTTTTTTTTGGCGAATTCTGCTTTGTAATTGCATTTGAAATTGTTTGGAAATGTGAGGTGAGCGCCCCTTTATATATGCAATTGAATCCTCACCCAATAGGGCCAACTTGGACTTACATTTAAACCCCAAACGGTGCCTTTTGAGTCAGCCACCGACAAAGAGAGAAATTTGGATTTTTGTCCTTTCCAGGAGTGCGGACTGAGGAAGGTTGGGGATTTCGTTGGGTTAAGGATTCCTCATTCTAGAGCGCACTTTCCACCTAGTCGTGGATTTTTCTATGTGATGGGCGCGGATTTAGCTAGGTTGTGGATTTTGGCGTGTTTGGAATTCTTCCTTGTCCAAATGCGCACTTTTCATGGAGTCTTGGATTTCTTCCCTTGGAATGATTTCCAAATCTCCCTTTAGATGACTTGGAGAAGGATCAACGTTTCTCATTTTCCAAACGGTGGTTTAGTGAGTCGGCCACCGACTCAGGATTTTGTCCTTATCCAAGGCGCCGATTTCTCTAAGTCGGGGATTTTGACGTGTTGCAGATTTTTCCTTGTCCATGACGCGGACTGCTCTAAGTCGAGGATTTTGCTTGACATGGAATTTTCCATGTTTCAACTTCCTTGTCTACGGTGCATTTTACCTCCAGTCAGGGATTTGGATGAGTCTTGGAATTTCTTCCCTTGGAAATCTTTTCCTTTCCTTAGGTGCATATTTCATCAGTGCGTGGATTTACACAGGTCCTGGACGGAAATTCCTTATCCTTAGCACGAACTTCTCCTTACTTCGGAATTCCTTGTCCAAGGGTCGCCTACACTTTAGTCATGAAATTTTCCTTGTCTGGAATTCCTTGTCTAAGGGTTGCCTGCACTTCAGTCATGGAATTTTCCTTGTCTGGAATTTTTCTTGAGGTGTACATCCCCTGTTTCCATGGATTTGGACTTAGCTTCTGATGGGGTTTTATCTGAGAACTTCTATTCCAGAGTCAGGATTTCGTGGTTTTGACAAGGATTTTCCAAATTTTGCTAAGGATTTCCTAGAGTTGTGTTGTGGAATTCTCCGTGTTTCTGAGTCAGGAATTCAGGATTTTCCAATGGAATGATGAGCTTTGACATGGAATGACAAGCTTTGTTGCATTCAGGACCTTGGATTGGAACTTCGGAACAGGAATCCGGATAGACCTTGGAATGGGATTCTGGACAGGAACTTTGGAACAGGATTCCTGGATTGGAACTCTTGGAACAGGATTCCTGGATTGGAACTTTGGAATAGGATTCCTGGATTGGAACTCTTGGAACAGGATTCCTGGATTGGAACTCTTGAAACAAGTTTCCTGGATAGGAACTCTTGGAACAGGATTCCTGGATTGGAACTCTTGGAACAGGATTCTTGGATTGGAACTCTTGGAACAGGATTCCTGGATTGGAACTCTTGGAACAGGATTCTTGGATTGGAACTCTTGGAACAGGATTCCTGGATTGGAACTTTGGAACAGGATAGCCTATTCATCACGGATTCTTGTGCTCAGAGTGAGGGACTTAGACATTTTCCTATGGAATGATGGACTTCTACCATGGATTGGCCAGATTTGATCGAGGAATGATAGTTAGGGTTTCAATTATCCTCAGAAAAATCAATCTTTTACTTCACCACCTCAAGCATTCTTCATGTTCCCTATGAGCTAAGTGCTTGGAAATTCTTCCCTAGCTTCATGGATTCGAGCAAGAAACTGCAAGATCAAAGCAAAACTGGAACCAGGCCAAAAAAAGAGGGGGTCCTCATTTGCAATGGGGCGATGTGTGAAAACGTCACAACATGTTCCCTCTCCCGACTACGACTTCTACTCACACTGGGCCGATTACGACTCTTAATCACACTTTGACTCTGAGTTTTACTTTGGGATAGACTTCGGCTTCCAACATCAGCAATCTCTCTTAGTCTTCTTCTGCGTCATGTGGTCTCTTGCCGCCTTTATTAGGGTCTAAGGGCATGAATATTTTGTCTTGGACCCGATTTCTTTTAAGGCAATGGCGCCAATGTTAACGCGCCTATCTAATAAATGAATACTTGCTATAATGAACAAAATTAACAATGTATACCAGATAGAAGAGTAAAAGTATATCTTTATTCATACATGAAAGTATTACAGAAGTAGACTAGAGATGGTTGGCCAAGGATGAGAGTCGATCCGACTAGATCATACCACTTTCCTTGACAATACAAAGACTATTTAAAAGACTCGACGGTTGCCAACAGGAACACAACCGTCAATTAACCGACTCTAACTAACTCACAACTATCCGAGAGCCGACAAACAATTAATACATAGTCGGATAACCCATATTATCAAATATAATAATCGGCATTATACATTGACCACATTAGTGTGTATAGATAGATGAATCTTTTTTTTCTAATGGTCAATGATTTTGAATTTTACATTTCTGCCACATCTTTATTTCTGTATCACAACATGAGAACAAGATAAACAAACTATACATTATGATATTTTATAATTTTGGTAAGATAATTTATGTACAAGAAGCAGATGAAGAGGTCTCTTTTGTGATGGTAAAGACGTGACTGGTGAATGAATAATTGGATTTGAAAATTAGAAAATTGATAAATTATAATTTATGGTTCCTTATATTGGCATTCATTGTGATCATTTGGTCCTTGCTTTCTAAGTGTTTACCAAGGGCCTAGCTTTTCCAATAATCGTGTTTCAAAGCATTTCATTTCATAAAGTGCAGACATAAATTCCAGTGTCATTTTTTGATTCCATATATGTTATAAAATGTGTCATTACAAAAATCCTCGAAATTATTATAGCAGTGGAATTTATAACTTATACAAAAATATTTCTAGGTCATTGACAGATTTTACGAAGTGTACTTTTCTATAATCTGCATTTTAAGTGATTTTAACTTTTCCTTTTTATAGAAATCTGCAAAGGTTGCTGCAGCACTTGCTCTAGATTTTTCTCCAAATATAGATATCAAGTGGGGTGAAGCAGGCCTTAATGAAATAGTTCAAGATAAATCAATACGTGGGGTTGCAGTTGTTCTTGCAGGGCAAGCTCAGGTGACATCATCTTAAATTCTGGCTGAACTTTTTTAATCATTTGTTATTTCGTTCACTGTTTATTGGTGCAATATGTGGTTGGTGAAATTTCTTATGTTCGTAAAGATATTAGATAACTATTGTCCACTATTATTAAAATCAATGGATGTTGCATTTACTTATGCTATAGAAGCATTCCATTTACATAGCATTGACACTTCATGGAAAAAGTGTAAATAGTTCAATTACCTGTTACCCGTGTTTAAAACAGGAAAACTTGGCAAAAACTTGGGAAACTTAAAAATGACTTAATATTCATAAAATGGAGAAAATTTTGATTTTCTTATATAAAAATCATGTCAAATATGGCACGCATCATAATTAGAAATAAACATTGTACATGAAAAAAATCAATTATAACAGAAATCTAGGGTTTAAAAAAATCTATTTTACTTTTACCTGTGACGGTTTTTGTTAAAAAAAGAAAGGGATGGTTCTAAAATAGTAGGTGTCACCATCAAGGAACACAGCCTACTATTTTACGGGTAACCCACTGTTTTTTAACCTAAACTCTCATTAGGGTATAAATTAATTTTTTTTAGAAAAGCTGTCACTAGTGTTCAAAATTTTAATTGTGAAATAAATCCACTTCAAAGTGAAACTTAAAAAGAAAATTTAAAATGCCCTAAACTAAAATACTCCAGTCATCCTGTGTTTTTTATTTTTCTGCCTTTAGATGTATACATGACTAAAAACAAGGATAGGTGTACATAAAAATTTCAAAACCACTTTTTGAAAAACTTGGGAAACAACATGACAAATGTGCCAGGTTGCAGTTACTTGTAATTAATCATGAATTTTTGGAGTGTAATGCTACTATGTCTTATGCCATTTTTAGAATTTGGCTATCTCTCAATTAATGATTCAATTTGAATGCAGTCCAAATTTTTATTATGCTTCTGGGCTACCAAACATATTATGAGATCTCTGCCATAAAATAATAAAGATTTTATGGGACAGCCAATGTATTTAAAGCCTTGAATTTTGTCATCAAAATGAAACTTTATAAGTGCGATTTATGTTCGCTTCCTTTTCTTCCCACTTGCCAATAGCACTTAAGAGATGGAAGAGTGACCATATTGAGTAATTTTTTTGTTTTCTTGTTTATGAATATATTATAATTTATAAAAATATATTTTCCTTAAGCAAAAAAAGAGATGAAAGAGAGTACCATTTTGCTGTTGCATTGTACTTTATCCCCAAAATATCTTGCCACTTATCTTGGGCACAAGAGTGCACTGTAGTATATAGATCTAATAAAATTGTTGTTATGGGAAAAATATATGCCCTTGCATATTGTGCACTTGTTGTTGATGAAAATTAATATTTAGTACACCACTAAATCCTTATAGACAAGCTAGTAATTGACTGTTATATATCTAGAAGCCAAAAATAAAATAGTGAGACGATGTTGTAGAATATGAATGTTTTGCTTAGAGGAAAGCATTTATTATTACTAATTAGGAGTGAACCTAATAATCAGCCCCCTTTTGGTATACTTGGTGTCTACAATGGTCAGTTATCCTTGAGTTTGATGAGATTAGATGACATAGGGGTGATCTGTTATATTCATAGTTGCCAGGAGAATGGTATTGGTACTGCTACAAGAGACGAGTACCAGCATTGGTACGTCATTTTTGAAAAAAGTAGGAGATGGCTACTTGGAGACACCAATTTTATATACACATACATATGATATATATTATTATATCTAATTTGCTAAAATTAAAAATTAAAGGTGTGAAATATATAATATTAATTATAAATAATAAATATTACATATTGAAACTTTGAATAGATGTATCGACTGTGTAAACATTTAAAACTCACTTTTGTATCGATTATCTGAACATTTAAAACTCACTTTTCCTTAGAAAATAAAATAATTTAAACCCACATATACTGCCACTTGTCAGTATTGAGGAAAAGATTAAAAGATTGCTCCTTCAAACCTTTGAAAATTGAAAAGCTTTTTGCAAATTTTTGGGAACTTTATACCTTCAACTGTGGTAGGCTTGAAAACAATTTTCCTTGGATGAATTTTTGTTTTAACTTTTAACTAAATCAATCCTTGCAGCATGTCTGGCAGATATGCTTGGCATTATATATTTTGTTTTAGTTTGCCCTTTGTCTTCATTCAGGGTTGCAGGCATTGGAAAGATTTTAATTCCATTAAAAATGTGAATAGAAAAATTGTAGAACACAGTGATCGTAGAAGTTAAAACCTACCCAATTCGTTGGTCACTGCCAATAAACAATCGAATTCGTTGCTCGGTGTCTTGTGAATTCTGTTGCTCCTTCAACTTTCCCACATTTGCTACGAAATCCACAAAAATTGCGACACTTTTTAGGTTTTTTTTTTTTAAAATTCATTTTTAAATTTTTAGGGTCGTATTCAAGGGAGATGCATGTGAGTTAGGGTTTTCCAAATAGGAGACACTTGGAGATGTGGACAAGACTTTTCTTGTGACTATGGATGTCTTTGTACTAGTCTTTGATATAGGGAATTGTCCCGGTTTTTGAAACATGTCCCAGGGGTTGGAGACGTGTCTCCTTGCTACCCTAGTTATATTCCTTCTTGCAATAGATTAGCTAGATAAATGAAATACAAAAGATAAATGTTGTAAATAAGAACACATGAACAATATTGCATTGAAATGATAGAATCACATTACAATATATTGCTGGCTTCTTCGAGGGGGCAACCTCCTTTGAGCAACGCTAAATACAATATATATCACAGATGCCTTTCCCTTTATGTAAGCCCTCTATTTAAATTAATACTACTCAGGAGAACTACTACTTCCCAAGCATGTGGGATAAACATACTTTAGCAAAAGGAATGACTTACAAAGCATATGCGTTGGATGCTTTTATTAATAAGACTTAATATAAAAGTAAATAGTTAGGAATAATTAGTTAGGATTGTGGGTCCTTACATGACCCCCCCTTAAAAAAGCTTTGTCCTCAAAGCTGGAAATGAGGAAATTGTTGTTGCATTTGGAATAGGGGTTCCCATCTTGCATCTTTGGGTTGCATGCCATGCCATTGGACTAGGACCTCGGTGATGGTGCGGTTGCGGAGTTGGTGCAATCATTGGTCAAGGATAGATGTAGGTGTTAGGAGAATATATCCTTCTATATCTAGCTCGAGTAATGCAGATTGGGCTTGAACTTGTTGGCCAAGAGCCTTCTTCAAGCAAGAGACATGAAAAATGGATAGAGCTTTGAAGAAGGGAGTATCAACTTGTATGAAATTGAACCGATATTTTGTAAAATTTTATAGGGTCATAAAACTTGGGTGCTAGATTTTGACGAGCCTTCATCTTCAAGGAGAGTTCTTTGTATGTCTGCAGGCAAAGAAAGACCATGTCACCAATAGTGAAAGTGCGCTCTGAATGGTGTTGATCAGCCTATTGCTTCATGCAATTTTGTGCTATGTGTAGGTTGTCATTGAGGGTGCAGAGAATGTTGTCACATGTGCGAAGGGTAGAATCCACTATCTATACCTTGGAGTTGTTGGGTATGTATGTTTGGAGAGATGGCAGATGGTCACCGCTTTATATGGTGTCATTTTGGTTGTTGTGTGATAAGTGGTATTATACCATCATTTAGCTAACTGTAACCATTTGGTCCAATGATGTTGGTGATTTGAAGTGAAGTAGCCTAAATAGACTTCCAAGCACTTATTGACAATTTTAGTTTGGCCATTTTTTTGTGGGTGATATGCAGAGCTCATTTTAAACTGGGTACCATGGCACTAGAAAAGTTATTGTAAGAAATGACTTGTGAAGATGGGATCATGATCATTGACAATGGATGCATGTATACCATGGAGGCAAAAGATTTGGTTGATGAATGTTTGGGCAATAGTGGAGGTTGATGACTTTAAAGGAACTGTTTGAAGTTTCGGGGTTTGGATTGGGTCTTTAGTTTTGAAATGTTCAGGAACATTTATTCAAAGTGGCACTAGATGTTGTGACCTAATCACACATCGCCCCATTCCAAATGGGGACCCACTCTTTTCCTTGCTTTCTGCTTTGGTTTTTCTTTAGGGTTTAGGTTTTCTCAGAGCTTGTAGGTTTCTGTAGGAATGCTGCAAGTGTGGCCCAAGGCTGTTTTTGAACATTGTTGCAAGTGCTATAGGAATGGTAGAAAGATAGGGGCATGTTTGATCAAGTAGTTTTGGTACAATCCAGCAATTAGAAGAGGATGGAGTACCATGTGTGAGTGTGGGTTGGCGTCAAAGGTTTGGGAGCAACAAGGAAGTCAAAGAAGATAGAGTTATGGGCGGTGTTTAGTTAGAGGCAACCATGTGATAGTTGGAACTTCCCAGATCTGGGGGTGATAGTCTTAAGGTGGTAGATAGGAGGTCGATAGATTTTCTCTGTGGTGATTGTGTGTGTTTTCCATCGGGCGTGTGGCTGTTCTGTGCACTAACAATGGCCAATTTCCAACTAAATGGTGTAGCTGTGAGTTGTCCTTGGTGGGTGGTTTGTTGTTGGGCATCTGTTCATTTACCTTACTCATGCATGTCTATCTTGGCGGGTAGATGCATTCTCCTTGGGTGTCTGAGTTGGCAGTGATCATTATTCTTCCCTTGAACATGCGTCAAACTTCAATGCTTGCTGGGGCGTGTCTCTTTGTTTGTAGGTAGTCGTTGTTAGGCGTACTTTACATAGTTTAGTACCTTTTGATAAAATAGGTTTTGTTTAGTGGTTTCGGGAAGTATGTTTATGTTGTTAGTTCCGGTGAGTAGTTACTCCCGACCGGTACGTTGGTTGGCGACGGTTGGCAACCGTCGGACAAACTATATATGTACTTGTCACGCCATTGTATGGACATGGAGTTTTTGGATTATGATTGTACTTGCTGTTTTAAGTTAATACATGCAGTTGATATTCTGAGTACCAATTCTGTTTGTTATTCTCGTACAATGTAATGCATTTCAGTACACTGTGATAGTGCAAGTACCTTTCTCGTTTACTCTGTATGGAAACAACTAGACTCCTTAGGCAGTAAACAGTCGTGACAGTTGGGATTCTTTGGGTGATTGTTTTGGTAGTCATTTCCTTTGTGAGCAGGCTGTTATTTCTTGTCTAATCTGTGTCTAGTTTAACTAGTTGGGTTGCACTACATGTTTGCTTTCTAGCTATGGCTGTTGTAAAATTGGCAATGATGGTTGGAGAAGGCAATGTGGCTATCCAGGGGGCTAGGGTAGAGCAGGAATTTGAACAAGCAGGAAGTGAAGAGGCAAAAGTGGACAAAGGGGAAGAGGAATCATTGAAGGGAGAACCAAAATTATTATACGGTAAGGATAGGCATACAAGCAGGGGTTTAGTTGGTTGGTTAACTGGAGAGTTTGATCCCCTTGGCATTTGGAGATGGTGAGCAGGCTTGCTGTGTGAGGGCCAAGCCATGCGGGTTGGGCTAATAGTGTTGAAAGAGAAGGGCTCTGGTTGGATTGTGGAAACCAATGCCAAGCATGCTGGCTGGCAAAGTTTGCCAAAGCTAAATGGATGTTGGCTGGTTGGGATGCGTGGTTGACCTAGCTATTTGGAGAGCTGAGACCAGTTGATAGAGGTTGAGGGTGTTGATAGTAGAGGGCATACTGTTGCAGGTGCAGGGCAGATGCTATAGGTAGTCTGTTTTCAATAGATGTTGCATGCTAAGCTAGTGGGGCTGATGCAAACAAATATTGCACTATTGTAGGTGTGGACAATAGTACCATTTCAAGGATTTAAGTGGTATAGTCCTTTAGGCAGAGGTAGTCATCTTCTCTCATCTACGAAGTTATTGAGTCCTTTCACACAACTATAAGAGGAATTGTAGGTCATGTACCCTTCAAGATAGTATGCGGGTATGATTGTAAGCTCATTGAGGCAATGTAACCTGTATGACTATAGATTAATGAGACGAGGATTATAGCTCAGTCTTCCTGCAGTTTTCTGCCCGTTTGAGGGTTTCTCTAGAGTTACTTGTGTTGCATTTTTTGTGTGATGCAAGTTGTTTCCGTATTTGAGATATTTTTGTTTAATCCTTTAATGCATATGTCATAGGCAGCCATTATAGGTGGTTAAATGCACATAGAGGTAGAGGAGAGCATCTCATTTTAGAATCCATTAGTGATATACTAGAGTGTGGCGTAGCTACCCCGAGTTTATGGATCAATGATGAGTTACAGGTTTATAAGGGGGCAAGGGGAGATTGTTTTCTTCACCTTTATACATTCATAAGAAAGCTACTCTACAACCAGGCAAAAAAACACATTTAATACTAGTTTATTGTTTACTTTAAATTTTAACTTTACTAATTCATAAGAAAGCCACTCTACAACCAGGCAAAAAAACACATTTAATACTAGTTTATTGTTTACTTTAAATTTTAACTTTACTAAAATCCTTACAAAGTTATGCATGTCCATGCAGATTTGTGGTGGGAAGATTTTTGTGCAACAATACCTAATCTTCAAACTCTTGCCATCCACATTTTGTTCTGGCCCTACAGGGCTTCTGGTTGTGAGTGCAATTGGAGTGTTTTTGAATCCATCCATACAAAGAAGTGCAACAAATTGACTCAAAAGCACTTGAATGACTTTGTCTTTGTGCAATACAACCTTTGGTTATGTGCAGAGAAGGTAAAGCGGCAAGAGAAACATGAGGTGCTTGACCTCGATGACATAGATCCATATTCTGATTGGGTTGTTGACAATGTGGAACCATTGATAACTGGGGATGATATGGCTGATTTGGAGAGGGAGGCAGCTGAATGGCAAGCAGAAGTGGCAGCATATGAGGAGGGAGAAGGCGAGCCATTAGTGGGGGATTCATCACATTCACAACATTCTCCTATTGATGATGATATTGTTCCTCAACAAGAAGCTGCAGTAGGACCATCTAGCTCGATGACATCTACACAGTGGCAGCCTTTTTGGAGATTTAGTCGTAGAAGAAATTTATAGATTCTGAACACCGAAATTTAAAATTAAAGTTGATATGTATTGAACTCAGTTTTTCGTCTGTGATGTGTATTGAAATCCAGTTCTGATCTATATATGAAGGAAATCAGTAATATGTTCCCCAAATTCAGTAGTATGTATGTTTTTGAAGAATTTTGTTTTACAATTTGTGTTTTTTAATGTTTGGAAAATTTGCTGAGTATGGGTTTTCAACAATGATGTTTGGTACATGGGTACAGCGGGGGATGTTCCTTGACTGTCCCCTGCCTTACAAAATTTGGTGATACATCTTTGAAATGCCAAAAGAAAGTGCCAGACAGCCTAGGTACAGTTGGGGATGTCTAAAAATGTCCCTCAACTGTCCCAGGGATGGTTAAATATCCCCGTGGACATCTTTTTTTTTTCATTTAAATATCTTCTGGAAATGGTGTGCCCAGTGTAAAAGTTTCAAGCTTGAAAGCTGATTTCCGCCAAAGCCTGGATGAGAATGTACTTGTCTAGATGGATGATTTAGGAATTATATTATTTAAGAGATCTATGTCGTTTGGTAGGACTTAGGACATTCCTCCTTTGGCTTAACTGATAGATCAGAGGCATATTGCACAGGACAGTGGTACTAATATTTGAAGTAATGAGAGATCTATGTCTATTGTTTCAAGCTCCACTCAAACTGTTATTTGTATACATTTGGTCACTGTCAACCATTCTAGTTAGCCTTCTAGATGGCCTCCATTGCCAACAACTATCTATGCACTATGCTAATGAAAATTCAGTTCATCACTTTGCTTATAGAGGGCTTGTAATGCTTTCTTGTGCTCATTGTTCCAAACATTTTAGACATGCTGCTGAGGACAATAAGGAAACAGAGGATGACATGAAATGTAATGTGATGATGATAGCATGTTCAGGCCTGTTGTTAAATATTTCAGATTGGAATGAAATGAATGCAATTTTTATAGCTGCAATATTTGAATCAATGAGCATTGAACATTGAATATCGAATTTGATGTATTAAGTGAATGTCTAAACTTGAATCATGATGTCATGTACAGCTAAACTTGTAAAATTTTCCATATATATATATATATCTGTCTACAAAACATGTCTTGCTGTCTCCTGCTGTCCCTGTTCCAAATGCTGATGAACACGGTGTAAAAGTTATGAAGTTTAGGGTCTCTTTCAATTCTAAATTTAGTCAGGGATTTAAAGATTCTGATATTGTCTGAAAGAAGCACCTGTTTTCCATTTTGTTTTCAGCTTGAGTTCTCACAAATCAAGTTAGCACAGTACACATGATGTTTATTCTGTCTTTGAATTAGTATATAGATTGATACGTTGTGGACAATTTGAGAATTTATGAGGTTTTTGCCACTTTAACAGGTAGAAATATCAACAATGATGTTAAAAGCAGGGAAGCATGTCCTTCAAGGTATACTTTCTTTTTAAGTTAATATGAGCTCCTCCTACATGCCTAGTGAATCACTGCATATAGACAACAATTGGTTCACGTCGAGTAATTTCTTTTTTTTTTTAACCTCTAATTTCTCTTTGTTCATCAAGAAACTTTCTGCTTAATTTCATGAATCTGACAGCTTATTGGTTTTGTCCTAATAAATTTGTCATTGCAATGGCTGGTCTGAAGAGAAACCTGCTGCTCCATGTAAGTTAAATCTGAAACATACCTTGGTTAGTTTTTGAAATTCCTTTCTGAAAGATGCTTGTTAGTATCAGATGTTATTTCTAAAAGCTTCTGGTGAGACCTGTATTACAATGAAGCCAAATGCTTGAACACACAAATGTTTTGGGCCTAAACATATGGCCCATATTAAGGGGGGATGAAGAAACAGTATGTTGAAGAGGGTTACAAAACCGGTCTTTTTATAGGGATAACATCAGAAACCAGTCATTAGAAACCCTAATCCTAATAACATCAAGCACCTGTCCCTATGAAAATAATAACATTAACATGAACAATCAGAAATACACAAATGTTTTGGGCCTAAACATACGGCCCATAATCAGGGGGGATGAAGAAACAGTATGTTGAAGAGGGTTACAAACCCGGTCTTTTTATAGGGATAAACCGAGAAACAAGTCATTAGAAACCCTAACCCTAATAACGTCAAGCACCTGTCCCTATGAAAATATTAACATTGACATGAACCCATCAGAAAAGGGCCCAATAAAACTAAGCCCCCATGCAATTGATTTCAAACATCCTAAATCAGTAAAACTCCCCTATGGCAGGTAGTTAATTAATTAATCACCAAGATTTAATCGATAAAATTAACTAAAGAATCAAATGTGTTAATAATTTGCAATGAAGTGAGACTTGTTCATGCCTAGAATTGAAACAAGATACCTTCAAAAGTTTATAATAAACCAGAAATAAGTATATTTATATCCAATGGATAGTGAATATTTGTTACACCGAGAGGCATTATACAATGGGAACTGGGGGTCATGAGACCTGTAATTGTGTCTTTCCATGAGGTGAGTGAACATTTATCACATATGGAAGAGACATTAAAAGAATTCCTGTTTATAAAAAGTGAATTTTACATAGCAGCACATGAGTTTTGTTTCAGCCCTTTAAGAGGAATTATATTATTAGAAAAAGTAAAGTGGAATATAGCATGAGCATATGGTGAAGAAAAACAATTTTTGGGCAATTATATTATTAGAAAAAGAAAAGTGGAATACATGATGACTATAGGGTGCATGAATTTGACTTGAAAAGTAGTTTGGACTCCTGAGGAGAGAACTTTCTTACATATTCAACTAAATGATATTCCAATGTTAAACATCTCATTTAATAATATAAAGTGTAATTTTCCCATGGCCAGTTAAATTTGGATCTTGTTAGCATATACAAAAGATATGGGGTACTATTAATCTATAGCTTACTTATTTGTTTTAAATTTTTTTATTAACATTAATTAAATTTGAATATGGATGTCTTTGTGTCTTTGATATTGGTATCTCTTGGCATTTAATAGATATCTGAGCTAGTTATGGTTCAAGGATCCTGAAACTCTCCGAAAAACTACATAATGTTTAACCAACGGGCCTAGTGCATCACCTTGTGACACACAAGACAAGACCAGAAGCCGCAAGGAAGAAAACAGATGAGAAAACATATTATTTAATCAATTTTCTGTGATTGGACATATGCCCATAGTAATTTTAACTTTCAGCAAGTTCAAATGGTTCTTTAAATTCAGCAAGAACACAAATATGTGCACAAGCTGTAAATAGTTTATAAGGAAAAGCTAACAGAAAATATATATATTTCCCAATGATATCACCAACGGGGTGAAAAGCAGATCAGCTCCCCAAACACTATGGGAAATAGGAGAGTTTTACCAACCAGAAGTCTAGATTAATACCAATACAACTCATGAAATAGATTCCCAAACCCCAAATGAATTTCAGTTCATAGAAGAGGAAAAACTGATAAGAGGAAAACCTCTATAAAGATCAGAAATTTGAATTCGTCCCTTTATTTGGTCATCCAATTAATTATCTTGTGTGGGAAGGCTAGCAATTAAAAAAACGTTGAATATTGGCCACATTAGGTTTTAAATCTCGGATTTACTTCTTGGTGAGGGGATTCTCTACCGCTAATATACTTGCCAGATTGATGATGAGCTCACCAAATTCTCTCATAAAAGTGTATTGCCATGTCTGACGCTCCCCGTCAAGCCACACTTTGCTTCAGGCCCTAGCTATCCTCCAAAGTAAACTCTAACTCTTGCTGTGATAATATGTTCCTAGGGCCTCCTCCTTGCAGTGACCTGGCCTACCACTGAACTACTTGCTCCACTTATGATAGGCTTTACAAGGTCTCTTAGGAGTATGGATTGCCAATTCCAACTATCCCCCTCAAGCTAGTTCTTTTTCTATAGATCCTAGTTATCCTCTTAACTAACATGCAATGTTGGTTTTGTATGGCATGGAAGACCGGATGTGCTAGGATTTGAAACTACAACCTACCTCAAGCTGCTGAGATGCTTTATTACCGACTCACTGAGCTATTAATCCCACTTGATAATTGCCATTTGGCTTTTCAAGTTCTCTCTAGGAGTGTGGGTTGTCTATTCAAATGAACCTCCCCAAACACCCTCTAGTAGTCAGTTTCTCCATGATAGGAGCCACTATTTCTTTTGTGATTTCAATGCTAAGGGTGCCATCCCTCTTCTCAACGAACAAATGATTCAAATAGGCAACAACAAAGGAAGTGAACTAATTTATTCCTTAACATGCAGCTGAACCAGGTAAAGGTTGGTCACAAAGGTCTTTCCCAAAGAGTATCCTTGAAATAATTTTCTTCGATACCTTCTACATTGCCACTTGAAAAAAGAGAAATCATAGGTCTCACGTGGGAAGAAGGGGAGCCGGTAGGCCCACAAGAGGCAGAAGCAGGCAGGGATCATTGCAGTTAACAGTGCAAGTCATGGCAGCACTATCAGTAGCTTCTGAAGAATTGTCAACTGTAAATGCATAACTGAAAACAACAAAAAACAATAAGAAAACATCAAAAATCCATTCTTTACTGTAACCAGAAGAAATCATTATTATTTGTGGAATGGATTGTAAATCGTTTGTGGCATTGATCAAGTCTTATGAATTATGAGCTTGTAACTTGCTTACTAATCTTCAAATGTAGGAAGGAAGCTATTGTACTTTATGTTACCTAAGATGTTTCTACACCTGCAGCCGTTGCAGAAGCAACAGCTGCTTTGTCATTTTACACGTCTCTGTCCATCAATGGCATCCGCCCACCAATATGGGCCATTGCAGAAAATTACCGATTTGAACCTGCTCTTATAGAGGTTTGAACTTTACATGTGTAGAGCAAATATAATTTCTGATTTATAGATTTCTTCTATTTTGGTGAGTAGGAGTAACATGGGTTATTTTATGAACTTATCCAACATTTGCAGGCAGCAACGTTGGTAAA
This sequence comes from Cunninghamia lanceolata, assembly GCA_027924645.1. NCBI lineage: Eukaryota > Viridiplantae > Streptophyta > Pinopsida > Cupressales > Cupressaceae > Cunninghamia > Cunninghamia lanceolata. The sequence goes on along the minus strand of BSBN01001344.1, from coordinate 6,452,408 downwards.
GGAGTTAGGTGACCTAATGACTGTTCAACTTACTGCAGAAGCACCAATGAACAATTTGAACCCTTACTTTTCAAGTGAATGGAGGCGAAATTTCATTGTAGGTGAGCCTATTCCATGACGATTCAACTGACTTGCTGTGTAATGCTAGAGTTAAATGTTGAACTAAATATCCACACGAAAATGAAATTTCAATCATGAATGTTTTCTTTCTAAAAGTTCTTGTTTTGTTATATTACAATTCAGTTTTGCTCCTAGTGTGTCCAAACCCCACAATCTTCCCATTATATTTGCAGGATAGCCTGTCTTTGTGCTCACCTCTTATACTTCGCTATTTTTGGATCTTTGTTTTATAATCACCTTTTGTCTCTAAATTTCAGCATCCTTGCTGTCATTCAGAGATTTTACCTTTTTTATCTTATTGGTTGTACTGTTTGGTTCAGAAGTCACTGTAGTTCGAACTATACAAGTAATGACTCAGCTATCTTACAATTTTTTTTTGTGCTAATGAACAAAAGATTCATTTTCTCTTTCTCAGCTTACTTAGCCATGGATATATTCTCAACTGTACTGCAATTTGACTATATAAGTTCATTGTGCAGAGTTACAAGCACTCCTAGATTCCATTCACAATAGTGCATTTGTGCAATACTGGGCTCTGTTATTTATTATTCTTGACAAACTGTTATTTATTATTCTTGACACGCTAGGATCTTGAGAAAACCATAAATTTGTTATACTAATTACCATGACCTCACACTAGAGTTTGTTAGTCAGTTTAAGTCCGATGATATTCAATAATTACGTGATTGTATGTGCAGGGGGGATTTACTCTTGATGTTGGGGTGCACTTCATTGCAGGGTTGAGATTGGTAAGTTTCTGAAATTATTCCCCTTTCATCTTAGTTTTGTATTTCAAAGGATCACTCACTATTTTTTGAAAAACAATGGTTGTTTCAATAGTGCTTTAAGCATAAGTATCTCAGTATATGTTTCCTTTAAGGCTGCTTGTAATTGCTACAATATTCTGTGAGATCTGAGGATCTAATCCCACTAGTCCGGAAACAGGTGGCAGGTTGTGAGATCACTTCCGTTGCTGCTATTTCTCGTCATGTTGATCCATCCTTACCTCCACCAGATAATATCTCATCACTGTTGTACGTTTCATGCACAAATTATATGTTTTGAATATAATATTTAGCTATATATTGTCTTTGTCAGAGGCTTAACCTAGTGAGATACCTGTCCTTTTTGGGTGCATCAGTCAGTTGGAGAATGGCTGTGCTGGAGTATTTTCATTATCAATGTCTTCAACATCGAGAAAGGTAAGTAGTTGTTGTAAGTTGTAACAACTCTAGACACAGTTGTTGCCAAATATAATGTTAAATTTTGAAGAGACACCAAATTGCAGATTTGTTTGCGAGTCGTAGGATCGAAAGGCACAATTGAAGTTGAGCGTGGGACAAAAGATGGTGGACATGGTTACACGGTAAAATGACTTGATGCCTCATCTTTGTCTCATTCATTTTATCAAACTTAGAGCAACTTTTCAAGATTAATTCAGGCATTACCAATAGGATTATCCATAGATGGATTTTCTATTTTTTTAGAGTAGTGGTGAAGGGACGATAATGAGTAGCTAATTTTTCTTTCACACTTCAAACCATTCTGCAAAATTTAGAGTTTTTTAAAGCTGCAACAAATCTATCTAGATTTTGAGAAAAATTCTTGGACATATTTACTGGAATCTGTGCTTCACTTCTATTGCAATAAAATTAAATTCCTTTGAATGGGTAATTTTTTGTGTTTCATAAAAAATGATCATTGATTAAGCCTAAATAATTGTCTTTGTTGGCAGGTAGCATATTATCCTGCAGCTGGCATTCCCCAGCATTCATTCTATCCATTTTCAGGAGTAAATAATGAGCTGAAGGCTTTTGTGAATGACATGGTCGAGGCAGCATCCGAGGTTAGATAGAAGATTATGCAAATTATGTGTTTTCATTTATGTTCCAAGCTTACAAAAAAGCAAAATGTTTACATGAAAGTTTTTCCACCTTCTTCACATTGTTTATGCAGATTAAAAGTTTAAACAATCTGGCTAGATCACCATAGTGTAGCTACATTAGTTTTTTTATTATCATTCGATTATTTAGTAGTGCTTTGAGAAATATATTGAATAGTATTTACCACTGAAATAGTTGGACGTTACAATAAACACACTTTATCCCTGTACATATTTTTGATAGGGTCATAACTTTAAACAAAATTTTAACCTGATGCATATTTTCAGGTGGTCCTTGAACCATATTATCTTCATGATGCATCATAATTTCTCTAAATAAATTAAAGGTGTGCATTATCCTATTGAGTGAGAAAGTATGTCAAAGGAGCACTAAGGCAGACATTATGGTATATGCAAAGAGCTGTAACATAAGTTGGATGGACAAGGGGTCCACAACCACACTTCAACTTGAAGTCCACCAGCATTCTTGTTGTCAGTGGCCTTGCAAAGAAGTTGGGTCTTACAGAAACGCAATGATTCAAGTTGGGGTAAGACTAGTATGGGGGGTTAATAAGGTTATCAAAAATTTTAGAAGCAGAATGGGACCAGACATTAGGAATTGAATATTGAGAATTGGATTGTTGTAGCAAGAACGTTGTCCAGAAAGATTTTTTTGAAATAAGTGAATAGATGAGTCAATTTCAGTAACTTTCCTCCTGGAAGAAAAAATATATTTCTAAGAAAGCCACTCATACCATTGTGGGCAGCTTCAGTTTAGGTAAATGATGAGCAACACAGTTATGCTTTTGATTGACAGTTCTGCACTTATCATCAAACCACATATGCACCATATAGCTGTATGAAACATTATATGTGTGTCTGGAATGCAAGAAATATTTGGAAGCTTCCCAAATAATATATATTTGAGCAATTTAAACTGCAATTAGAGGGAAGGGAGCAGATATCAGAAAGAAGAAGATGAGAGGTGTATTCTTGGTATGGTATCATGAAGGCTAAGGTTTCAAAAGAGCAGCTGAATCATTTTGTGGATATTAATGGGAAGCCCCAAGTGTCCATTCTTTATATTCAGGGAAACACCAACAATATTTCTAGGATTGTGAATCACCAAGGTATTAAGATGCCTTTTATTACGTTGAATAAGGTTAGGACCCTCAAGTCATATGAAGATCAATTGAAACCCAATTTAAAAATTGGGGTCTAGAACATACCTCGTTCTTGTGGGGCACATCACAAATCACCAATGAAGGCCAATGATGAACTCTATATGAATTCACCTCTCATGGTGGATTGGGATCATCTCCAAACCACAAAATATCAAGGGAACACCACCTTGAACAACTGAAATTCACTTTCAGCCAAGAGCAATATGCAAAATGCAAAGTTTACCATAAGCAAAAGATGTCAAAAATGAAGCCAAACACCTCTTTTTATACTTTTTCTCCCATTTGACAAAATATAATCAATTTTCGATTCCACCACTAATATCAAATCTTTAATTTGATATTTTTTAAATGCTTTTACCTCCACCTTGGACATCCATCATCAAGCAATAAAATATTAATATTTTATTCTTTTTTCATCTCTCCTCTAGATGCCAACATTTAAAAAACTCAATAAAATAATAAAATTTTATTTTTTCTCCTTATTCCTCCCAAGAACCAATTTCTCCTTGGAGAAATAATAATTTTAAATTATTTTTTATTCATTTTTTCCTCGGGCGCCGATTTTCACAAATAAAATAATATTTTATTATTTTATTTTTTCTATTTTCTCCTTGGCGTCAATTCCTTAGGAAAATAAAATAATATTAAAATACAATTAAAGATTGTATTCTATTTTCCTTTCAATTTCTCTTTTTCCATCTTTTCACCTTTTTGCCGTGGCTTTGAAAATGACGACATTTTGGCTTTATAAATGTCATGTCCCCATTTTTGAAGTAACTTAAAATTAATTTAATTGTAAATTAATTTTATAAAGTATTTTTATTTTTGCTTTATAAAATTAATATTTTATTTTAAGTTACTTAAGTCGGTTTAAAAACACTTTATAAATTAAAGTGTTATTGTACACACATTTAAAAAGTGCAAGTGCAAGCATTTAATAATGTTTAGGTGTGACCGTGTACATAAAAACTTTCATTTAATAAAATTAGGGCCTGTCCTAATTTATGAAAGTTTAAAAGGAGAGCTCAGTGTTGGAAGAAGATATCTATCTATCAATGTATGTCTGGATATTTGAATGTTTTGGTTTTGGGTTTTTGTCTTTTGACAAATTGTTTCAGTTGATTGACAAGGTGATGTTCCCTTGCATTTGCTGAGCCGAGGAGATGTTCCCTTGGTGATTTGTAGAGGTGAAATCACTCAGATTTCACGGTTGGGCTTCAAAGCGTTTTGGGCTTTGGTATTTTGCTGAATAAATCGATATTTGGTCGGAGACCATTTTATCGATATCATTAAAGATCTTTTGTATGCAGTTTTCAGAGTAATGTTTATGCAGATCTGATGTTATTTATGTGCAGATGGTGTTTTGCAAATTTATGGATTTATTAATAAATATTAATTTGCAAAAGGTTATATATATATATTTGGTGATAGATGTTTAGAGGGCTTGATAGTTTCATTCATATCAGTAGTTTCTTTACTCAGAATTCCTGAATATCTCTTATATCTGGTTGTGAAAAGTCATTTGGTATTTTAGAATACACTATTGTTGGCAGCTAGGGAACAAGTTCTGACATTGTGGGCCCAACTGTGAGACATCATAAGAATTGAGAAGGAATCATATAAATAAAGAATTATGGATTGATGAATATTTTATATGAAATCGTGGAGTTTCCAGGTGTTTAAAGGAACGGATATCATAAGGAATTCGTGGTGTTCTGTTGTAAGAGACCTTATTGTTTAAAAACTGAAAATATCTATCAACTTTTAACACCAAAATTGAAATCCAATTCAACACACAATCAAATACATATGAAAGTATGATCAACCAATGCATGAAAGGAGCTCCAAATAACTTTATTTATTCACTGCTGTTACAAAACTCAGTCACTTAGAAATTCTGATCAGACTATTATACATCAAGTTTTCCACATCAAAATGACATCCAATTGATCCCTTCTTCAAGTAGGATTATGTACAAATACTTGGCAATTGATTCCAAGCCAAAGATTGAATAAAACAACCTTGGAAATGAAGAAACAATTGACTGATATAAAATTTCAATTTGCTGATATAACTGCTGTAGGTGCAACTTTTCGCCTAGCTAATGAAAAAATGTCTCCAAACCCTCAAATCTTCACTCCTAAGCCAAATGAAGGTGTTCCTATGCAATTCCTAGCCCTTGGAATCTTTGTGAAATGCTCAAAAAGCCTTGAAACAAAATGAATATCTCGCTGCTATGAAATTTCAGTCCCTGCAACATATAAAAATCTCACTCCAATGATGCAATTAGCCCAATTGCTACCTTGATAGTGACACCAATGGATCAAGGGCTTCAATATATCAATCAAATAGCTCCCAATACTTGTCTAAACCTACAATATTAAGCTCAATGGTGAATATTAAAACAATATCACCTCACAAATTGTATGGGGTCATCACCATACATATACAAGGGGTCATCACCTTGCAAATTAGCATGAAAATCAGAATCTTCAGCCAAAAAATCAATTAGAGAGAAAACATACCATAGCATCATAAGTTGCAAATTGATGTTCAAATCCTCTATTTAACTCCTCCATGGATAGGCGTCCATCTCTTTGGCAATTTTGAATTGAAATTTGAATTCCACCAATGAGAATCAACGAACTTGAACAATTGTAAATGAATTACAATCCAACTCTCATTTAAAACAATCTTCAATTATTTTAAATGAATTACAACTCCGTCAAATGGATCGATTCAATAGCAATGTACTCTCCTTGCATGGGCGGTGGCGGCTTGTGTGCAATCATTAAATAGTTTGATTTTGCATTGAAAATCATTCCTTGCCTTGGACGACCAATAACCACTTCATGAAATGCATTAAATAAACCAATTTATCCAAATGCAAGCATTTAATATCCTTCAAAGCATTTAAAATCTTGATCCTTGACATAACCGACTTGGCATTCAATTTATGAATTTGCATTTAAAATGCTCCTCTATTCTTGCATCGATGCACAACTACCTCATGCGCATGCATTAAATGATGATATTTGCATTTAATAAAAACCCTCAACTGCTCCAATGCAAATATTTAATAAATAAAATTTGCATTTAAAATCTTTTCAAAGCTCAATATCAAATTAAATGCAATTATTTAATTTCCACAAACCCAATCGCCGTCATATTCTATCGATCCAATGCAATCATTTAATAAATAAATGTTGCATTTAATATATCCTTCATGTTTGGTGGCCAGCTATGAATCATATGCAATCATTAAAAATCAAAAGCAACCTCATAATTGAAAATACAATTGCAATATTGTATTTCCCATGTAGCTCAAAAACACACTAGTTGATCCAACTTTCCGGTTCTCCATGCATAGAACAAAATCAACTAGTAAATCACACTTAGCTCATAATTTGGGACATTACAAGTTGTCCCTTCCCAAGATTGCTTGTCCCAAGCAATCGGAAGTGTCAAATGAGCATCAATGAATACCAGGATCCCAAACCAATCTAACCTATCCATGCAAACTCAGACATACCATCTCAAAATTGTTGATGAAGAAGATCCTAGAACCGCTTCCACTGTCGCATAACGATGCAATCATATCCATATCCATGTAGGTGCCAATCATGAAGATGTGAGTGCCAAACACAATTGTATTCATCCTTTTAATTCGCTATCATAAAGCATAACAGCGGAATGCAATCTGAACATATCATCTAAAATGATATAAAATGTGCCATCCCAAGTATATGAACCATCACTAGACCAAGCCACATACTCCCCTATGAAATTCTCATCAAAAGGAAACTGTGTTAAACTCAATAGTTTGATCTAACTCAACAAAAGGAATCAATGTACCTTGCAAATCTGAATTACCTCCATCTTTATTGCCACACAAACATATCATCAATGGCTGACCCATGATGATCAAACAAAGCTGATTGTTTCATTGTTCTTAAAATTTCAAGATGCTCTTTTGCTTGACTAGCAACAAGCTTGGCCTTTCTTGCTTTCTCTAGCCACATATCACACATTTCTTGTGTCTTTTCCACATCTTCATAAGCTTGATATACAAAATCAGATTGTGTAGTGTCCTGTTTTTCAACAAAATTACCAAATCCACCACTCCAATCTTGTATACCATCATTAGTAGACCATGAATAACTATCCTCCAAAGGTGTTAGCATGTCAAACTCATGAGAATGCAAAGCTATAGGACTGCTGTCCTCAAACAAATCAGATATGATGTCATGCCAATCCATATCAAAAATCAAATGCTTACCATCAAATGCCGGTTTCATACACTTTTCTTCACATGCATCATATATGTCCTCATGAAATAAATCAAGACCTATAGCAATCATAGTATTTTCTTCATCAAATGCTGATTCAATGTGTGTCTCTTCTTGTACATCACCCAAGTCTTCTTCATGTGAATCACATACTTCATGGCTGATCTTTGTAGCAAATATTATGTCCTCTCCTTTCATGTATGATTGAACATCAATAATATGCCCTTCATAACAAACTGTAATCTTTGATTTGCTTTCAAATGAATGAACATTATCATTTTCCAAATCATTCACATCATTTTTCTCTTTATCAACATGAGGATCAATGTTAGTCTCAACTTGAGAAACCATACTTTCATCTACCTTAGCTGATTTATCTTCATCTTGCACATCCTTTTCATCAATCTTGCAATCATCAAGGAGTGACATGAGCTCTTCATCTTTTGCTGACCCAAAAGTCTGATTTTCTTCCATTGTCTCATGGCTGCTATGAGATTCTTCATTTCTTGGCATCTCATCAAACTTATCTAGTTGTTCAATTTTTATGCCACTTGCATAGACTGCTTGCTCTTTTGAAATCATTCATCATATACCAATATGTACCTCTATCATTAGGAGTCTTCTGGGATGAATTTGACCTTGTACCTATTGATCTTCTTGAATTAGACTTCCTTGAATCTTCATACTTCTGTGAACTAGGAGCTATCCTCATTGAAACCTTTTTCTTTGTCATTTGTCTTTGCTCCTTCATAAACATTCGATGCTCCAAATATAGCTCAAAGTCCACACGATTTTTGACCCTATCTGGTAGTGCTATGTATGCATCATATGCATTCATTATCTTTTCAACAAATGTAGAAGCCATGATTGATAACTCTGAAATTTTTTAGACCCACACAAGCTGGCAGGATGAAGGCTCTGATACCACTGTAAGAGACCTTATTGTTTAAAAACTGAAAATATCTATCAACTTTTAACACCAAAATTGAAATCCAATTCAACACACAATCAAATACATTTGAAAGTATGATCAACCAATGAATAAATGATGAAAGGAGCTCCAAATAACTTTATTTATTCACTGCTGTTACAAAAATCAGTCACGCAAAAATTCTGATCAGACCATTATACATCAAGTTTTCCACATCAAAATGACATCCAATTGATCCCTTCTTCAAGTAGGATCATGTACAAATACTTGGTAATTGATTCCAAGCCAAAGATTGAATAAAACAACCTTGGAAATAAAGAAACAATTGACTGATATAAAATTTCAGTTTGCTGATATAACTGCTGTAGGTGCAACTTTTCGCCCAGCCAATGAAAAAATGTCTCCAAACCCTCAAATCTTCACTCCTAAGCCAAATGAAAGTGTTCCTATGCAATTCCTAGCCCTTGGAATCTTTGTGAAATGCTCAAAAAGCCCTGAAACAAAATGAATATCTCGCTGTTATGAAATTTTAGTCCCTGCAACATATAAAAATCTCACTCCAATGATGCAATCAGCCCAATTGCTACCTTGATAGTGACACCAATGGATCAAGGGCTTCAATACATCAATCAAATAACTCCCATTACTTGTCTAAACCTGCAATATTAAGCTCAATGGTGAATATTAGAACAATATCACCTCACAAATTGTATGAGGTCATCATCATACATATACAAGGGGTCATCGCCTTGCAAATTAGCATGAATATCGGAATCTTCAGCCAAAAAATCAATTAGAGAGAAAACATACCATAGCATCATAAGTTGCAAATTGATGTTCAAGTCCTCTATTTAACTCCTCCATGGATAGGCGTCCATCTCTTTGGCAATTTTGAATTGAAATTTGAATTCCACCAATGAGAATCAATGAACTTGAACAATTGTAAATGAATTACAATCAAACTCTTTCATTTAAAACAATCTTCAATTATTTTAAATGAATTACAACTCCTTCAAATGGATTGATTCAATAGCAATGTACTCTCCTTGCATGGGTGGTGGCGGCTTGTGTGCAATCATTAAATAGTTTGATTTTGCATTGAAAATCATTCCTTGCCTTGGACGACCAATAACCACTTCATGAAATGCATTAAATAAACCAATCTATCCAAATGCAAGCATTTAATATCCTTCAAAGCATTTAAAATCTTGATCCTTGACATAACCGACTTGGCATTCAATTTATGAACTTGCATTTAAAATGCTCCTCTATTCTTGCATCGATGCACAACTACCTCATGCGTATGCATTAAATGATGATATTTGCATTTAATAAAAACCCTCAACCGCTCCAATGCAAATATTTAATAAATAAAATTTGCATTTAAAATCTTTTCAAAGCTCAATATCAAATTAAATGCAATTATTTAATTTCCACAAACCCAATCGCCCTCATATTCCATCGATCCAATGCAATCATTTAATAAATAAATGTTGCATTTAATATATCCTTCCTTCATGTTTGGCGGCCAGCTATGAATCATATGCAATCATTAAAAATCGAAACCAACCTCATAATTGAAAATACAATTGCAATATTGTATTTCCCATGTAGCTCAAAAACACACTAGTTGATCCAACTTTCCGGTTCTCCATGCATAGAACAAAATCAACTAGCAAATCACACTTAGCTCATAATTTGGGACATTACATTTGTTTAGAGGGATCGTGGCATCTTGATGGTATTATATGAGTATAGGCGGTGATCACCAGATCTAGTGTCAAACCTCATATGAAGGGTCGCGACTGAAGACTCAACGGAAGTTTGATATAAGTTTGTCTGATCGCTCAGGATCATGAAGCATATTGAAGAAAAGATCATTTTGTCTAAAGCATCGATTGTAGAGTTTGGTTTCAGGATCTAGAAGTATCAATAGCAGCAGATGGTGCAAATAGTGGAGATCGATCCCATTTTGGAGGTGCGATTTCATTAGCAGGCTAGTATTTAAGGTTTCATCGTCCATTTGAAGGCATCAGTAAGAATCGGGTGCATCACCTGGTGACTGAAGGAATACATGACATAGAATTCGGATATATGAAGACTCAAATCCATGATCGCGCCTAACACAAATTGACGAGCTTGTTGAATGTAAGTGTTCACATGTGTGCGGGTGTAGAAGAAATCGTCATCAGCATATCTGAAGGCGTTAACTTTAAGGAATTGCTAAGGCATTGTGAGTACAGCAAGCATATGTTGGAGGCACTTTGATTGGACAAAAGTATAGAAATTCATAAATTGTTGTTCCTTGGAGTATAGGAATCGAGACTGAGCATGATAAGGAAAGAATGTGAAATCTTCATAATGGTAAACAACAGACATCAGCAGAATTGAACTGGCATTACAAGGACATCATCAATCGACATCAATAAATTGGTATGAAACATACAATTTTGCCTCTGTTTTGTCACAGCAACATTAAACTGGAATTTGCAATATTCTGAATTGTATAAAACATATCAGAGCTTGTTCTGTGATCAGTATATATATAGAAGCAGTATCATCAGAGAACAGTAGAAGATGATTGCCAATTGTAGAAGTTCATTGGATATCATTTTCCATCATTGGTATGGTAAGTAATATTGGCAGTAAGCTATCAGGGTATTGTATTGTCAGTTTGATCATAATTAACAGACATCAGAATTGTGACAGAATTTCATTAAACCGTGATTCAAAACTGAAGATAACATTCAAATCTTTAATTTGAACGACTCTATATATATCTATAATCTGTTATTCTGTTTGGTGATCAAAATATCTTATAAGCAATCAAGAAAACTCAGTTAGTGAATCAGTTATGCAACAAATATCCATTAGGGATATTAAAATAAAAAATATTATAAAATAACTCTAGCCAAAATACAAATAAAATCAAGTGTCGAGCTGACTTTCCAGTTTCCAAGCCTCCAAGGTTCTAGCTGAACCCATACACAAGTCTAGCTCAAAAAGGGGATATTACAATTTTTTAGGGGACGACTATTAAAAAAATAGGGAAAATTCAAAAATATAGGAAATTTCAAATATTTATATGATAACATTGATAAGGCATTCATCATATATATTATAGAATCTTAATATATAACTTTATAGTTGAATTGAGATTTCACATGAGAGTTGACAAACAAATTAACAAAAATCAATTGCTTTCATTGTCAATGTGCATATATATTGTATACAAATTACAACAAAATGCCCGAAGGCTGCAAGTTTCAACTACAAAATGACAGAAACATAGAAAATATGCCACTGCCCCTAATCAACATTTGTTAACATTGCATCAAAATTGGAGTCTAAGTCTAAACCACTGCCACTATGAGGGACTGCCTCATCCAATGGAACCCCAACCAATCCCTTTTGCATCTCCTCCTCGTCACCTTGTGTGGCATCTTCGGGATTAACTTCCCAACATGTGGTTGGAGTTTGACAATACTCAAGACTCTGTTGATCTCGAAGTCACAAGGCACTATGCAGTGATGCACCACTTCTCCAATCATCGAGAGGTAAGCCTATTCCTCGTGATTGACTATATGAAGTTGTAAGCAAGGTCGAGGGGCAACACCCCTTGCGGGGGTCTGGGGCAGCCATTATTCATGATTTTATTGCTTTTAAGTTTTAAGGTAACGATGTAGTTTTGCCATTCTTTTCTCTTCTCACAACTACTCTTCTTTGTCTTCTTCACAATATGGAAAATGACAAAATGAATTTTAGGTTTAGGTATTGTGTAAAGGGATTCCCTTTATTTTTTTATCAATTTTGTGTCTACTTTTTATTTTTATTTTTTTATTAATCGTTGGGCCATAGGGGATGGCTAGCTGTCCCCTGTTCTTTTTTTGGCGTCCCCGGGATGTTTCCGAATTTTGAAAAAAATTGGGGATGGGGATGGGGATGGGGATGGGGATGGGGATGGGGAGAGACTTCATGATGAATGCCTATTTTTGTCCTTGTATGCATTCCTCTTTGTAATTATTCTCTTTAAATTCAATCACGAGCCTTTTTTCAAAAGTAAAATTCTAGGCTCTAAGTACATTTTTTGTAAAATCCCTAGCTCAGATTTCAACTCAAACTTATAAAATTTCTGATTTATACCTTATGGGCATTTCGTCAAACACTTTGCAGATTGTGTTCCATACAAAATTTCACAAGATAAACTGGGACGATAGTTGCACCATGATAATGAATGATGAAATAATCTCATTTACGCAATATCATTCATATTTGCATTCCAATATTCAAAGGTAACAAATGGACACTTTGACAAACAGTTTACATGCAACCCAAAATATGTGTGTATTTCAACTATCACAATTGAATGATGTTTTCATACCAATCAGAATACTAAATGACTGTAATTCTCATAAATTTCCAGTGCTGATACATTCTTTTAATGTTCAGAAATACATTGTCAACTTGGAATAATTCAAAAATTCAAACAACTGCTAACCTGAGCCAAAATGTTGCTGCTGATGAACAAATTAGAATTCTGAAATAAATTAGAATTAATATCCAGAATCATTGAGATAAATCAGAAAAAATTTCTTATTGATAATATTATCCTGCTGTAACTTGTACGGCACCTAGAAAATGAGATACGGCTGCCAATAACTCCCACACAGCCTTTAACCCTTGAAATATCATTATAAAGTCAGCTAACCATCCTTTTATGCTCACATACTCCTTTTTGGAAGTGTATGGTGGTCTTTCTACTTGCATAGAAGGCTGCGTAAGCTTTTCCTAAGGCTTTTGGAAGCCTTTAAAAAAAAAAAAAACCATAAAATGTTAATCGCCCCTCTTGTGTAATGGTACGACCAGCACTAAGAGGTCTTCAAGGTGTACGGGCCCACCTTCATAGACTTCCAAAATGATTCATGTTTTACCTGCAATTCACTCCTCACACACTGCACTTTCTGATTTTTAAATTAAATCCCTTGCACACACAGCATTGATAATATTTGGCAATAAAATATCTTTTTCTACTTCACACACAGCACTGTCAAATTCTGATTTATATTTCAATCATCCACACAACACTCACAAATCTCTAAAATTGTATTTGCTAGCAAATCTCACAATTTTGGCAATAAACCTTTAGGCACAAATCCTTCAAACCTGCACACCTGGAAAATTTGGAACAATTTGTTATGCCCAAATGTGAACTTTTAAATGAATTCACCTCAATACCTTCGAACCAGCTGTTCAAAGTGTTTTCCCACAATGGAAAATATCAAAAGAGAAATAATCAAATGCCTATCCAAACCTTTCTTCCAAGCCACTTTTAAAACATCGTTTGGCTTCTTCCAGAATTCTCCTTTTTGGCCGACATTGAAAAACTTTTATTATTTTTCCTCAAAGTAACCTTTTATTTTATTTTATTTTTAATTTTTATTTCTTGATTAAAAGTTACCTTTTTAAATAGAATAATTAAATAAATATGAGTTGCTTTTAAAATATTTCAAGACAACTTATTTTATTTAATTAATTATTTTATTTACTTGCCAATAAAAAGGGACATTACATTTTTGCATTCACTTTGCAGTATCATATTCATATCCCCTTTCTGCATTTTACATCTATAATCTATAAAATCAAAGATATCATATCCAGTGAAAATTGTTATTTCTTTAAGTTGCCTTTACAACGTAATTGATTATATTTCCTTAAAGAATGTGCTCTTTCCATATTAGCCTCTACAACTAATCTTTATGAATATTAATTTCAGTAGTACAACCTTCCAAGGTGCCTTCATTAATGTCAGTTGTTGAGCATTTTCTTAGTTGTTTATCTTCATAACCAGTCTTTTTTCTTCCCACTCTAGTATAGACAACCTTCATTAGTACAAACTTGACAAACTTATAAAAGTAGGATTACAAACTTGACATCATTCTAACTTGACATCATTTTGCCTGAAATCACTAAACATATATTTGACTATTTGCTTGAAGTTATTATAGCAGAATTAAAAACATAACAAAACCACATTGGTGCATTATTACTAGCATGTAGATGTTTGTAACCATATAATGTTCATCTCTTTTACGATATTAGTGTTCAAACAGGTTTGTAATTAAAAGTGGAATCCTTATTGTCTTGCATTTTATCTTTTTTACAGGAAGGGGCAAGTTCCCCAGATTCTCGAAGTTCCTTACTTGAAGGAGCTCGTGATATTGCTGTGATTGAAGCTATGCTCCAGTCAAGCTCTAAACAAGGGGCTTTTGTTCACGTGGAGCAACTATCATAAGTCATGGCTTGCAAAAGCAAATTTTAGTGCAAAGAGAACGAAAATGCTAGTTATTAAATTTTACATTATTGGTTATTTATTTCAGAAGTTCATAAATTTATTATATTACCTTAAATTTGGAACACCTAGAAAGATAACAGGATTTTTTTTCCATTGTTGAGAAGAAAATAATTATCTAATGGATAGACTTATCTCCAATGCTTGTTATTGGTTATGTTAGATATTTTACGTTATTCATTTTGCTTCATTTTTAACTTGTTTATGGTTTAGCAAGCTTCTAGTAAAAAATTGTGTGAAAGTTTTTTTAATCAATGTTTCTGATCACACATTGTGATCTTTTATCAGATGAGCTGATGATGTTTTGCATTTGATTATCACAGAGTGTGACCTGAAACGCTGATAAAAAAACTTGCACACAATTTTCTACCAGATGCTTGCTAATTCATTGTAATAGACTGTGGAAATATCATGTCTTTAATTGTTTATGGTTTGTTTTGTGGGTTTTAAAGGAAACACACAGACTACACACTCATGGTATAAATTTTCTGCCATGAATTTTCCTTAAATATAAGAATTATTGATGATTCAAAATATATTTTCCACCACCACCAGGTAAGATGAATTTATCAAATGCACAGCTGGGAATTCAGATATGAGCTGCCAAGGGCCCAAGACTCTTTCATTTCCTCTCCCCCTCTCAATGAGTGCTCTCCTCTCGTGCTGTTTGAATCAAGGAAGTGTCCACAGCAATCCCCCTTTGAATCGAAACTCATTTCCCAGATCTGTTGTCTTCTATGACAAACTAGATTTGTAAGGAAGATTTATTGCAATTTATTTTTCACCACATCCATATGAAGATTTTCGGGCCTTTTTCCCCTACCAAAAAGGAAAATGATTGTTACCTCAGGATAGAAACCCCATTAAAAGATAATGTTTTTCAACTAAGTTATTGGGTCCTTGTAGAAATGGCCCTGTTGCCATACCAAATGGGAGCGGGAGTGGGAGCAGCAGTGAGATGCCTAGGGCTTGATCCTATCATCCCAGGTACGGTATCAGAACAACAAGGCTGAACCCTAGCCAAACCTAAACTGTGCCCAGCCATTTCCAAGAGAACCCATAGTGAATGACAAACAAATGCCTAAAAACATTTATAAACAATAAAAAAAATATTTTTTATTTCATAAAGTAACATAAAATATATTTTGAAACCCTAAAAGTGACAAACCACTTGTTTTTAGTTCATTTCACAGACACAAGCCACAAAAACCTTCAATATCATTCCAAATTGCTATTTTGCAGTTTTAGAGCTTGTTGGTTCCGGCCCCCCACGAAGGTGAAGGATTGCAAAGGTGTTTGTTATAGGAGGGAATGAACTTGCACAAAGGAGATTTGTTGATCAAAGGTAAGTATTTTGTGAGATGTATTTCAAAATTTTTAGTTTTTTTTTTAATAAATTTGAATATTTTTAAAAAAATGTTATTTATTTCTATTATTTTTAAATGTATTGTAGGGTTGTATTGCTATTTTTGTTTTATTTTTTAAGTTAACGCATTCTAGGGTCACATTTTCATTTCTAGTTTTTTTTCTACCTTGTAATAGAAATCTATTGAGAATTGCTGCTAGTTCTAGTTTAGTGGGGCTTAGATATAGATCAATAGTTCAAATATGATCAAACATCACCTCTATAGAAATATCTTATGATGGTTGATTAACTCATAGGAGGTGGGACTTTTCTTTCGTGTTGCAATCATTGCTAGATTTAGTCTGAGAGCTCCTATATTCATGTGAAAGCACACCTATGTGCTATGACCAATTAAGGAATTAGAGTTTGCCAAGGGTTGAACAAAAATGGCTGCCAAAGGAACAAATTATATCATATATCAGAGAGTAATAAGTTGATAGTTTAATTGAGGAAAATCAAGACCTCATTCTTTAGTGAAGAAAGAATTGCATAAGCCACCTCCAAGGGCTTTTCCAATAGTGATTGGCCAATATCTTTTTTTTGCAACATTGTCTTCCTTCTTTTTGCAAAAGAGGCCCATTGGATAAGACATTTCTAAATGAGATGAGGGACAATGTAGATGAACACATTGCACATTGCATTGACACCAATAGGCTTCCTTTCAATCTAGTGAGATTATCATATTGATAGAAAATTGTGACAACAATCAATCAAACACGATAGAAAATTGTGACAACAATCAATCAAACACGATAGAAAATTGTGACAACAATCAATCAAACACCTTTAGGTTATATAGGTCCCAGGTCTGCGAAGATGTGCACCATCTTATTGGCAAAAGAAAAATATTTTGTAGAAACATCACTATTGAATAAGACATTTCTAAATGAGATGAGAGACAATGTAGATGAACACATTGCGCATTGCATTGACACCGATAGGCTTCCTTTCAATCTAGTGAGATTATCATATTGATAGAAAATTGCGACAACAATCAATCAAACACCTTTAGGTTATATAGGTCCCAGGTATGCGAAGATGTGCACCATCTTATTGGCAAAAGAAAAATATTTTGTAGAAACATCATTAAAACCAATCAGGGATTCATGAGTTGAAATAAGAATTTCCATTGTTTCTAATGAATGAAAAGATTATAAAACTCAACTTTTAATTAATGTCATTGTACTGTACCTTAAAAAGGGGCAATGTTTTTGAAGGTAGTTGATTGTGAGGGGCAAGCAAAGGATGCAAACTTCATTTTCAAAATCCTTATTGAGTTTATAGAGATGGTGGGTGCGGAAAATGTTGTCCAAGTCATAATAGACAACACTAAAACTTGTGGGGAAACATGTGTTTTGTTTGAGGAAAGACATACATATTTTTTGGACAATGTATCATCCATTCTCTCACTTGGTGATGCAGAAGATGGGCATGGAGATAGTGTGAAAGAAATATACATTGAGGGTGAGAAGATTCAAATGTTCATGACAAACCGTCATATGTCACAAGACATCTTTAGGAACTTATCTAATTTGGAATTGTTGAAGGTAAGTTATGAAATTTTAATATTTATTTTAAACTACCTTAAGTTTGCAATAAAATTTTAATTATAAATTTATATAAAATCTATTTAAAAAATTAAATTTTTTTTAACATTATATTAGGTTGTTGTGACTTGATTCACATCACACAATCATCTTGAGATGACTTGTGAAGGTGTGAGAGGTGTTGAATGCCATAGTCATTAGCAAACACTGGAGTGTATGGAGGTAGACAAAATTATAGAGGGCTCAAAGGTTCACATAATTGATCTTGAACAATGATTGGTGGGTTTGTGTGGGTTACATCTTGAGTTTCATCGAGCCCATCACAAATATAATCAAGTTTGTTGATATGAATTGGTTGTGTTTAAGAGAAATATATGATGTTATGTACTCCATGATAGAAAAAATAAGGGTCACAATAGTAGAGGAGAATGAACCCACAAAAACATTTTTTAAAAGGGTGAAAAAAAAACATTGTTGGTTGTGGGAAGATGAACACACCTTTGCATCTCTTTGCATTTGCATTGTCTTCAAATATTATAGCACTAAAACACTTTCTTCAGCTAAGAGAGTGGCACCATATAGAGACATTGAAGTTGCACAAGGGTACAAGGTTGCATTTCAAAGAATTTTCTTAGATCTAGAAGTGAAGGATTTTAGAAATGAGATTGGCTAGTTCATTTTGTTAAAGGATCATAATCTTAACACTCTTTTAAACAAGTACATGGATGCTCATACATGATGGTAGCTCCATGGGCAAGGTTATATACATTTCCAACCTCTTGCAATCAAAATTCTTTTGTAGGTAAGTATTTTTGTCTTTTTAACATTCTTACTATTCTTTTGTGGCTATATATTATGTTATATAATGATAAAAGTTGTATTGACTGTCTCCTATTTCAACAAGTTTCAATTTCTTTTTTTGCTAAGTGGAATTGGAGTACACGCTCCTTCATCCACTCAGTTAATTGCAACTAGTTGGTTGCAAAAAGTACATAAGATTTGGCATGTGTGCATTCCAATTTGCATCTCCTATCACATAAGGGAGTCGATTATGAGCAAGGGATGACGAAGAGTTGGGATATAACCTTTTAGTGTGCCAACTTGGATGCATCTATTGTAGAACTTGCCACAATCATTTTAGATGATGAGGGTCCCACACAAGATTTAGCTAGTAGGAGTGGCAATATGGTTGCTTGTGGTTTAAATGAAGTTGAACCAAGTGACGACTTTAATACTCTAAATAAAAAGTAATATGTAGATTTTTTGACTCTATTTACTATTTTGTAATGATTTGACATATATGATATAACATTGAATTATCAACACAATGACGCTCTTGTCTGCATGTTTCCTGCTTTATGCATATTTGAATGGTGAATCTGCTGCGGGAGGACAAATTTCTCATGACTTATGCACCATTTTTCTTGGTGGCGTTGTAGGCACAGGTTCCAGAAGTCATGGTGGTCGGACAAAGCCGGTTTTTCAAGGTGACACTTCAGGATTTGGCACTTTGGGATCCCCCGTTCGCGGAGGTATTAATATGCCATGTACAGAAGCTGCTGGTTCGAAGGCTTAAGGCGACCTTGAGAAGTCGTTTTTGGAGGATTAGCTCGAGAGCCCAACCCGCCCTTCATAGTGTGGCCACCCATCTTAGTGTGGGGTTCGACCATTTCCATGTGCCCGTTCACCCCTGGTGGTGGTATGCAACGAAGATGTTTTAGAGAATGAGGTGTTCTATCTCAATCATGGGGCAATTTGTAGATTTAACGGTTTATGACCTCTTTTCGACCTCCACCTTTGGGTCCAGGAATCATGGAAGCCTACTATGGAGGGAAAGATTGAGCTCTTCCCCTGTGCAAGGGGTTTCTTCATTGTGACCTTGCATCCTCAGAGGAACGGGATTTAGTGTTGGAATGCAGGGTTTGGATGTGGGGTGAGCATTCTCTCTCCATCAAACCATGGGCTCTTTCCTTCAATCCTCTCATTTCAAGCTGCTTAATATCAGACCAATTTGGGTGAGGCTTCCGTATCTCCCTCTCCAATATTGGGAGGATTCATGCTACGAGGACATCGACAATGCTATTGGTCGCTTCTAGAAGGTAGACTCCACTACCTCTTTTATGGGACACTCTACAGTTGCTTGCATCTTGGTAGATATTGACATCTCCAAAGCTCTTTTTGGAGATGTTTTGATGGTAGGGGAAAGGCCTTGGATGCAACAGTTAGATTATGAGGGCCTTCTCTTCAGATGCAGGCGATGTTTCTCTATTGTTATTTGGCCTCTAGTTGTCTTCACTGTTGTCGCAAGGGTACGACAACTTGGTGGAAGAATGCCCATGACGATCACTTCACTATAAGCGCTTCCCTAGATGATGGATCCTTTCAGGATGACGAGCCTTCTCAGGATACTTTGGGGTGCCTAAAGGGGGGTTGGCAAATGAGTCTGTAGTGAACCACACGACTTCTCCAAATTTTGATTCCTCTGATCGTGCCCAGTTAGACCCTTTGTCGAATCTTGTTGTGCCCTCAACTCTTCCTGCTTCTGGGGTGGGTGCTTTGCGTGAGACCTCTTTGGTCGCGGCATTGAGTGAGGATCCCCCCTCTCACCTTACTTTGAGGATTTTGACTCAGAGTTTTCCTGGACAGTGGCTCAGTGAAAGAAGAAAGGACTCCCCAACTCTGATTGCTGCTTTGCACCCTAGGGTCAAGAGAGTTAGGTTTTCTAGATCGGGATCTAGTGTCGTGTAGGTCCTTTGGTTGGTTTTGTTGTTTTTCAGCTGGGTTGCTGTACCTGTGCTGTCGTTCTACTATTTTTGGCCTGCTTTGTTAAGCCCTGGGGGCTTTCTTATAAAGGGATTGAGACCCTTGTTTCCTGCTTATCTTAATAAAAAAACATTGAATTATCAGTTATCTTTATCACTATCATAGTGTGTGTGTGCTTGGA
This sequence comes from Cunninghamia lanceolata, assembly GCA_027924645.1. NCBI lineage: Eukaryota > Viridiplantae > Streptophyta > Pinopsida > Cupressales > Cupressaceae > Cunninghamia > Cunninghamia lanceolata. Next base: position 6,431,757 of record BSBN01001344.1, on the reverse strand, counting down.
TGCATCTATTGTAGAACTTGCCATAGTCACTTTAGATTATGAGGCTTCTACATGAGATGTAGCTAGTAGGAGTGGCACTATGGTTGCTTGTGGTTTAAATGAAGTTAAGCCAAGTGACGACTTTAATGATCTCAATGAAAAACAATATGTAGATTTTTGACTCAGTTTACTATTTTGTAATGATTTGACATCTATGATATAACATTGAATTATCAATTATCTTTATCATGATCATAGTGTGTATTGAATTATGAATTATCTTTATCACTATCATAGTACACACACTATGATAGCGATAAAGATAATTGATAATTCAATGTTATATCATATATGCCAAGTCTCTCTCACACACACACGCACACGCACACGCACGCACACACACGCACACGCACGCACACACACACACGTGCACACGCGCACGTGCACACACACACGCACGCACGCGCGCACACACGCACGCACGCGCGCACGTGCACCCACGCACGCACATGCACACGCACGCATGCACGCGCACACACACGTGCATGCACACACGCGCATGTGTAGTTCTATGACTGGGTCTAAGTGCTTTGTTCGCTGGGATGGGGAACGATGATCTATCCACTTCGTGGCAACTATAGTTGAATGCCGATCCCGAAGCCTTCTCTGCACTCGGTCATGAAAAGGTGTTGACGCCGGATGGATGCGTTGCATGATCAATGAGAAATTTCGTACCATCGGCCGTACGAAACAGAAATAATGTGCTGGGGCATATCAACGCGCAAGCTACTGGCTCGCCCTATAGCCACCTTTGCTAACAGAAGAATTAAGAAGCGAAATGTACTGCAGTGATTCTCGTGGAGAATATGCTAATATGATTGTCGAATAGTTGTTGAATCGATCCGGCCGCTTTGTCCGAATAGGCAAACGCTGATTGAGCCAATGATGCCTGACAAATGCGATTCAATCAAAAGGTATAGAAGAAAAAGAGGGCTTTCCGCTTTCTAAATAATTTAGATCTAGGAACTACACTCGAATTTCCTTCCGTAATGAGAGATAGGGCCATTTCTTCAGATAGCGGAGTATGGCATCACTTCCATAGAGAAGAAAAACTAGACTAATATAGCAGGCAGCTCGATTGCTATTTCATTATTTGGAAGAGCGCTAGGGGAATCGAAAGAATTCCCCGGGTCAAAAACAGGGTCTCTTTTGTCTATTGATAGGAGATTTTGACACATCAAGCGCAAGCAACGTGTGTCTTGTTGGTTTGCTGTCGCGATTATATATGAAGAAATGTCTAAATGGGATGGGCACTTCGTTCTAGTTTGCTACCGCTCACTGCACTGCGTTCCTTTTATTCCATCTTTTTGGCTTCCTCTCAGAGAAAAGAAATATCGGTTTTGTCAGGTTCCCATTTCGAACATGGTAGATCCGCCCATGACCTTAACAATGTTCAGGTTACGGGCTTTACCTGTGTCCGTGTTATTCTAGAAGGAATTAGATTAGCATAGCACTTCGGGTTGGCTCAATTTGTACCAGTGCATTGGGTGGCATGCACACACGCACGAACGTACACCCACACACACACACACGCACACGCACGCACACACGCACACACACACAATGATAGTGATAAAGATAATTGAACACATTTGTACGAAACTCGAGGGAAAAATTTGTCATATTGGTGTTCTTGTACCTAAACCAACAACAATTCTTTCTAGGATGAAATGGAATATGGGCTTTGATTCTTCAAGGGAAAGGCCCTTGCAGACATATGGGGGTTTTAAGTTGAACAAGGTTGCCAATGCATTAAATAGGACGCAGAGTCTACTAACATAAATGATGGTGGAATTAGTTGGTTTTGAAAAGTTAAAACATTTGTATGAAGTTGATCTTGATTTTGCAGAGACATGGAAGACATGTAAAGAATTGATAAGCATGGACATAAGTAAATGGTTTGATTACTTTATCCAAAATAAGATGTTATTCAAAGGAAGTAAATTATGTATCCCTAGAAGCTCTATGCAAGAAAACTTGATTAGAGAAACATCGCGGGGGTCTTGCAAGACATTTTGGGATAGATTAGATTGTTGCCTCAATCGATGAAAACTGCTTTTGGCCACAAATATACAAGGATGTGAGAAAATTCGTTCAAGGATGCAGAACTTGCCAAGTTGCCAAGGGAAGTAGTTAGAATGTTCGACTGTATTAGCCTGTCATTGCCACAAAAGCCATGGGAGGATATAAGTATGGATTTTATGCTGGGAGTGCCAAGGACACAAAGGGGAAATGATTTAGTCATGGTAGTAGTAGATTAGTTTTCCAAGATGGCGCACTTTATCCCATTTAAGAAAAGTAATGATGCATCACATATAACATACTTATTTTTCAAGGAGGTAGTAAGATTGCATGGTTTGTAAAAAAGCATAGTTTTAGATAGGGACACTAAGTTTGTGAGGTGCTTTTGGAAAACTTTGTGGAAGAAGATGAAAATGGACCTGGAATTTAGCTCAACATACCATCCGCAAATTCATGGGCAAACATAAGTAGTGAACAGGAGCTCAGGTAACTTACTAAGATGCTTGGTTGGAGAAAAGGCAGGAAGTTGGGACATGGTCTTGTCACAAGAGAAATTTACATATAACAATTTAGTAAATAGGAGCATTGGAAAGACACCATTTCAGATTGTAAATGGCAGAAATCCAAGGAATGTATCAAAACTGAGAGACATCGGCAACGAAGATAAGAGAAGTGTAGAGGCAAAAGAGTTTGTTGAACATATGAAGAAGATACATGTGGAGGTTAGTGTCCATCTAGAAAAGATGAATGATAAGTACAAGCAAGATGCAAATAAAACTGGAAGAGACAGATTTTATGGTAGGAGACAAAGTAATGGTATACTTCAGAAAGGAGAGATTTCTAGTTGAAACTTATAACAAACTAAAGATGAAGAAGTTTGGTCCTTGTAGGATTATAAAGAGGTTTGACTTAGGAAACACATATAAGATAGAGTTGTTGGAAGGACTAGGTATGTCCCTGTCATATCCCTTATATGACATTTGCATTATATGCCTTGTGACTCTGTGTATCCAAGTGCCTACCTTATGATTTACGAGTAATGAATGCATATAGCTATTATGAGACTCTTCATACCTTTCCTATCATTAAATAAATAAATAAATATATATATATATGTGTGTGTGTGCGTGATATGATAATATAGAAGTAATTATAAATTATATTATCATAATATATAAATATATAACCATAATTGAAGTGATTATATATATAAAAAAATATAAAATAAACAAATATATATACATATATATGTGATAATATATATATTATTATATACGAATATATATATGTATTATCTCTATATATAATAACAATATAATAAATATATTACAATGAGAAACGACCCCTTTAGGGAATTGGCTACTAGACAAATAATTACGAATGGACAAGAAGCTACGGTGATTATTAAGAAGTGCAGCGCTTCATAAAGGTATGTCCCTTGTGGACAACAACAATGAAAAGTTATAATCGTTGGTAAAAAGAAAGTATAAAAGAGAAAATCGATGGGCTGTTGGAGGACATCAGCATCGATCAAAGGGAACATTAAAAGACAATTGGATATTCAACATCATCAATCATTCGATCAGGGATAACAATCTTCAGCAATCAGCAACACAAAGTCTGAGTTGGAATAAAGGTAACAACCACCAAGGTAATATCCGCAACAGGTAAGATTTATTCAATGTGTTTAATTTTTAATTATTGAGTTTTGTGGTATTATATAGTCACAGGAATCCATGTGAATCATTTTGTTGTAAGGAAATATCTTAAATATATGAATCTAAGATGAACAATTGTACAAACACGAATATTTTACAATGTAATACCAGATTTAAATAAGAATGTTCTATTCATGTTAATGATGATAAATGATGAATTATGGGATATTAGCATAAGGGATCATATTTCCCATCACCTCTATTGATTCATCCTTAAAGGAATGATTAGGTACTTTAGGGAGGGGCAGTGTAATTCTGCTTGTGTAAAGACCCCTAGGCTGGAACGTAGTTTCCCAAGGTTGGGTCTAGGTTGGTCTCCATGCGCCCTAAAGCCTAGTTCCTTGATGAAGAACAAGAGGGGAGATATGGATCTTAACTTATGATTAATATTTGTCCTAACAGTACAAAGGGATATTAGAATACAAGATCGTACTTCTAATTACTCCTATTACTTCATCCTTAAAGGAATGCTAGGGTATTGTAAGGGAGGGGCAGTGTAATTTCCCTTGTGTAAGGACCCCTAGGCTGGAATGTAGTTTCCCAAGGCTGGGTCTGGGTTGGTCTCCATGCGCCCTTAACATGTAAAGCCTAGTTCCTTGATGAAGAATAAGAGGGAAGAATATGAATCTTGAATTATGTTTAATATTCCCCTCAATATACTTATAGAATATAGTATAGAATAGTCATCAATAGTGAATGACAATCATGAAATGAATAATCATTTAACAAGGAAATGATATATTTATATTATCAGTGATCTTATTTGATCTTAGCCATTGAAATTTATTGATTTCTAATGTTTCTAGTGTCTCTTTGAGAATCACTTTGAATGCAAATTCAGGTTTAAGTGTTTCCACTAGAAAGGGACATTACAGTCCCTAGTATTCAATGTTGCAGATTTGTAGCACTATCATGAGGGGGACTCATAAGGGGTTAGTATAGAGGACCTTGGACAAAAAACCATACCACCACAACCAAAAGGGGAAATTGAGGAGATACTAGATAGTAGAATTGGAAAAAGCACCAGGAACAAACAATATGAGGAATATTTGGTGAAATGGAGAGGTAGACCAGAGGAAGATTCTAGCTAGATTCCCAAGGCTGAAGTAAACTGACTTGGTTTCCCTATAGCCTTTGGAAAGTGAAGGACTCACTTTCAATTTACCCAGGGTGTCTGATGTAGGAGCATCCATGGGGAGAAAAGAGCAATCATTCATCGCCATAGCTTGTATGCAATTTTAGAAGTTGCATTTCATCGTATTTTGTATTTGAGACTTGCGACTTTGGTATAACATTGAAGAGATGTATTGGGTGGACATACCTACATTTGAGGAGAATTGGGTCCATGTAACAACTTATGTGGGGTATCAGACTGGCATGTTACCACAGTTGTAGAGTTAACTATGGGAGTCAGAGAAACTGAAGTTTGCAACAATCAAGAAAGACATGTGGAAGCATACATTGCATTGCACCATTTACTTGTTTTGGTTTGGTTCGTGAAATTAGAATGGCACTAGCCGACTACACATTTCAAGGAATTTTGAACTTTGTGCCACCTTGTGGTCGATGCAAATCATTTAGGAGGTTGGGGATTGATATATGTAGGTGACTTGGGAGCATTTGAAGGGGATAGGAAGGCAGGAGTTGGAGATTCAGAGAGCGAGTGTGGACAAAAGGGTTTGAGTTGGGGCTTAAGAGGATAAGGATATTGTTTGTTATTGTGAGGCTACGACTTGGTTTACACACCCTTGTGGCAGATTGTAGTCTTGTTTAGACTCAATAATATAATGGTGAATCTTTTTGAGGCTAGGTTTTTCCCTTTGAGAGTTTTCCAGGGTATACTAGTGTCACTCTTACTGTGTTTCTTGTTTTATGTGTTTGTTCTAAGTTGGTTGCATGACTAGTTAGCCTTTCATTGGACCCTCTTACCACAATTGCATCAACAACCAATTGTTGTTGAATCTCCATTTGTATCCCAACCTTCTCAGCCCACCAATGAAACTATATCGAGTTAGGTACCTATATCTCCTCCTCTGATTCCCATTTCTATTGCTATTGATACCCCATACATACAAATTCCTATCCCTCAAGTATTGGTGCCTATTGCCTCTTTTCCTCCACCACCTCCTAATGGTCCTAATGTTAATATTCTTCCTATTAATAAGGCTAAGGTCAACCATATTATTCATTCTCCTAATAAGAGCTTGTAGTAGAACAAGTTTCCTTGGCTATTCCTTTTTTAGGCTTGTCCCATTCCTCTCCAAATTCTCCTCCATCCCTATCAAATATTGAAAAGGTTGCAAAATAACTTGATGAGCAAGTGACTTAGATTGAGAGGCAAATCTTGACAAAAGAAGTTACAAGTGAATTAAAGGATAGGGAAGAGGATATGATAAGTCAAATTGAAAATAAAGAGGAGACTAAAAATAAAGTAGAGTTGAAACAAAAGGGAGATGAAGAACATGTAAAGGAGCCTTTACAAGAATATAAAGAAAAGGATCCCAGTTAAGATAAACCACTCACTATGGAGGAATTGATTGAAGGGGATAAGATGCTAGATGAAATGGAAGACCAAAAGTAAGGACAAGCTTCCAAATTACCCCTGCAACAATAAACCCCTCCTTCAAATGACCTTGATGCAACCTTAGTTCCCACCTGGCTAGATGTTACTATTCAAAAGAGAATAAATTGTAGAGTCAACGACTAAAGACCTATCTTCAATAGCAACAATGTGGGGAACTATGAGACCAAAGAAGAAGGTTAGGACTATCTTTTATTAGCTGTTAGAATATTAAGGTTTTACATTTATAATAAAGTTACTTTGTGACTTATAGATTAGTTTAATATACATGTTAGGTAAATAAGTTAGTTTGTTCCTATAAGTTAGTTGTTGGTTATTCATGGGAATATGTAAGGCTTTAAAAAGCCAAGTATCCAAATGTAAGATCAATCTTGGAAATCATCCATAGATATCATTTATGTTATTTTGTTTTGCATTCATGGTTTGATCAATTGTCTCTGTATTTGCTCAACCATTTCAACATGATATCAGAGCAACAATCATCTTTGGGTCTATGAAAAACCCATGGAGACGTTGAAGGATTTTCACAAGTGAAGGGCACAACTTGAGGCAATGTAAGCACCATTTGAAGAGCCACTCCTGAATGTGCAAAGTGTCATTATAGATGCATTTAAATATTTCAATAGAATGCAACTGTAAGAGATATGAAGATTTAAGAGAAAGCCGCAGATCTGTTTTTGATTAGTTCAATTGGAAAAGAGGGTCTAAAACCCTTTACAAAGCCGCCCCCAGGGCAAAACCAGGCCTTAAACAAGCCATAAACAGTACATTAACAACACATAAACAGCAACAAAAAATGAGCACTAATCAAAAACACAAAAAGGAACCAACAGACCAACTAGGGATTATCAGACATCTCGTACTTAGACATGAAATTTACCATATCCTTGTAGTCACCCAGACTGTCCACCCCAACACCTTTGACCTTATCATCAAACTCTTTAACAACAGAGAACACCGAAGCTGCATGATGGAGAGCCTTAGCCGCAAATTCAACCATCACCCGCCATTTCTTCTGCAGTTTGTCCATCTTGGTTTTAAGCTTGACCAACTCCTTCGTAGTCTTGCTACACATCGAACAACCACCCTTGTTTCTATGCCCCTAAGCTTCTTCGGTTTCCTCCTTAATATGCTTCGAGCCTAGTCGGTTCAATTCAGGAAAGTGGCTGGCTCCTTAGTCTTCATGGATTGATTCAGTTGGTGTTTCATCTTCTCCCTTCCCAAGGGTGTCCTCCACGAACTTAGAATCCTCAGAAATATCCATTCCCTGAGGATTGGTGGATGGGATACCAACACAACGGCTAGACCTGCGAACTCCATGAGTAACATTCTTACCAACATCACCCAAGTCCCCACTCTCCATTTGTTTAGGCCCCGAGTCAAGGTCTATGACTTTTGAAGGCCCCTCGTCCCTCATAAACTCCACTCTCCCAGTCTTAGCCCTTTTGGGATGCGGATTGCCCTCGTCCTCTTCGGCTACCTGGTCCCTTTTAGTGGACGCCACAGTTCCCTTCCCAATCTCTAGACTAGGGGAGTTGATTTTCATGCTGGCTTTCTTGGGGGTTTTAGACTTAGACTCCGGAATAGATGTCCTTGCTGGAGTATTTCCTTGGTTATCCACAATCCTCGGTCCCCCTTTGGGGTTTTTCAGAGAGATTTTGGGGGAGACAACAACTTTTTTGCCTTTACCCTATACAACAAGAGATGGGGCCGACGGGGTATCCTCCAACAAACTAACTTTGATTTGCTTTGGTGGACACAATGCCAAGTGGAAATGATACAGCCTAAGGACAAGCCCTTGGTGGAGAGGGATGAGCGGGTTGTTAGGGTTCTTAGCTTGGATTTCCTTAGCAGACCGAATGGAATTCTCAAGGGATGAGAGCAGAAAGAAGGGGAAACTAAGCTCCAACCTATTCCTGAAATGGTTGAGTAAAGCAAAATGGTAATGATAAAATACATTGAAGCAACCCTCCAGTGTAAAATACTTCATAATCATGAGGCAGACTTGCCCCCACGGAGCCGACAACTTCTCTCTCTCGAACCCGCCATGAACTTTAACAACTGCTTCCCCCTCTCTGAAATATAACCCCATATTTTCGGGGTCCGGCACCTTGCTACAACGACTGTGCTTCTTACCCTTGATGGGAAACCCCGTGGCTTTCCCTATGACTTCCTTAGAGACTTCAAATCCAATACCCCCCACACAGACTTGCCTATTATCATCATCCCACGACTCAACAAATTGCCGGGATAAATTCTCATCGTGGCCGATCATGGATTCCAGAAAGGAGGCCACATCACCTTTTTGTATGATGTGCCACACCGTAGGATCTTTCCTAAAATCCTAGGGCGAGGTCGGCTTAATTTTAACAATGTCGCCACCCATACTGAACCCCTGTAAACTAAGAAGCCAGAACAAGAAAAACTTGTGAGGGCAAATTTTGTGAAAATGTCTTGCAAAATGCGCATAAGAACAAATAATTCCGTTCATGCAATTTCGTCGCTTCAAAGGGCATGAAATCCTTGAAATAAATTTGACGTAATTATTTGGGAGATACGCAGAGCCCTTGCCACCCTGGTACTCTTCCTTGGAAAAGACCTGCACCCGCCACCGCGTGCAAAAGTGAACATCACTGGAGTCGGGGATGGTAGGAAAATAAATACTTCTAATCCAACTATCGTCCATTCACCTCTTCACACGGTCTCCTGCCACCTCAACATCCTTCTAGGCCTCCCAGTCAGCCCCCTTCGATCCACCACAATACTCCCGCTCTGAAAAATTTGAGTAACACTAAGTCTATTCCCGCCACTGTGTTTGAAAACCAACGGCTCCGAACACATTTGAAGTCTTGCCGCCCCTTCTCCTAATGAAATAGTCACGACTACACATCCAAAGTGTGCATAGGACGAGGAGCCCATAATATTTATCTCTGCTTGACTTAGGTGTGATAGCATCCATTTTTTTTAATGAGGATTTGGATTCTACTGGGCAAACTTGATGAAAGTCTCCAACACCGCCAACCATTGCTATTAATCCCAAGGTTTTCCATGGCATATGCCATGACAGTACCTTCCTTATAGGTATGTGAAACCTTGTACTCATTCGGGGCATTAAGAAGCAGATGAATATCACCCACTATATCTACCAGATTCCAACCAATGTTGGCCGACCCCAAGGCAGCATTAACAATCAGCTACGAATCCCTATCCACATGCAGATGCCAAATGTTCATAGAAAGAACAAACTTGATACCCCACAACATAGCTAATGCTTCATCCTCGTTATTACTCTTAATACCCAATCCCCTGGTGTAAGCAGCGACAAACATCCTCGATTCAGAACTGGTTATGCCTCCTCCACTGGCCTCCCTAGGGTTCCCTTTGGCCGCCCCATCAAAATTAAGTTTGAACCAACCTTTTTGAGGCGGGGTCTAGCATGTTTTATCCCTAGCAATCTTCTTAGGATTGTCAATGTGGAAGATACTCAGATTGATAGCCCACTGTTGTAATAGATTTCGCTCTTCTTTCCCTGGGGGGTTCTCCGCCGCTTTAAATTTACAAGAATTGATGTTTTCAGCAAGCAATTTAGAGAAAGCCTGAAAAACCTCCAAGGGGGTTCTATATTTCTCTCTGAAGATTCTATTATTGCGTTCCTTCCACAAATTCCATGCAAGATGAGGAAGGATTTGTGACCAAAGTTCCTTGGTGACCGAGAATGTGGGTCGAAAGGGTGGTCTCCAGACTTTGACCAAAACAGTCACGCTATCATTGGTAACCCAAGACATATTCAGCCTTTGCATAGTAAGACCCCAAATCTCCCATGAGAATTTGTAGAACAAAATGAGGTGAGTGATAGACTCCTCTTCACCATAGAGAACACACCTATTAGGCATCTAAAACCCTCTCTTCTTTAAATTGTCTAAGGTCAGAATTTTGTTGTGAATCAGAGTCCACCAAAAGAAATTAATTTTGGGTAAGAGCTTAGGTAACCAAACTTTCCCCCACAAACTATCCTCCCCTAGATCTAACAGCGAACCATAGGCACTATTCACAGTAAACAGGCCCTTGTTATCTTTGTCCCACACCATCTGATCCTGCTTCAGAAGTAATGAAAGCCTGAAGTTGTTCAACTCCCTTTGAAGCTGCAACACCACCTCTTTATCCTCATTGTGATCCATAACACAATCTATTATACCCTTCAAGCTCCTTATGATCTCTTATCCTCCAATGTAGTTAGCCACTTTGCATCCAAAGAACCTATTGGCTCTATTCGCTAACTTGCCATAATCAAGCTCCCTAAGAGGAAATTCCTTCAGCCATTTATCCTTCCAAAAGTTAACATGCCTACCATCTCCAATCTTCCACCTGACACCTTTATGAAGTAGACCCCTGGTTTTAAGGGTCTTATTCCAGATAACCGAACCTTTAGGGAGGCCCAAATCGGCAAGTAGTCTACAACCCTTGTCTCCATTAAGATATTTAGTAGCCATTATATCTCCACAATCCTTATTGCCTTTGATCAGGTACCAGCCAATCTTAGACATAAGGGCCTTGTTCATGAGGTGAATTCTTCTTAATTCCAATCCCCCTTGTTTCTTGGGGGTGCAAACTTTCTCCCAACTAACAAGAGCAATTCTCCTCTTCTCCTCTACCCCGGACCAAAGACATTTCTTTTGGATTTGCTCTATCTTCTTTGCCACACATCTTGGGATATTGAACAAGCCAAGGAAATAATTAGGGATGCCTTGTAGAGAGGCTTTAAGAAGTTGAAATTTCCCCGCTGGACTCAACAATGATCCTTTCCAACTTGCCAGCTTCCTCTACATTCTCTCGATGATCAAGTTCCAATACTCTGAAGAGACTTTGGTGGTCGTGAGCGAGAATCCACAGTAGGTAGCTGGTAAGCATGCACTAGAGCAACCCAGGACTCTAGTAATTTTTTGTTGCAAGACTTCCTCAGTGTTCATGAAATAGATGTGGCTTTTTTAAAAATTGATACTTTGCCCTGAAGCCACTTCATAATCATTGAGGAGACATTTCCACCTCCTAGCCTCAACCACTGAAGCAATCTCGAATAAAATAGATCATCCACAAACTACTGAATGGTTGAAGCCTGTGCTGTGGAAGTAGGTTTAATGCCACGAAGAACCCCCCTCTCCAGAAAATCGCACACATTCCTTCCAAGAACCTCAACCTGAAAAATGAAGAGGTAAGGTGACAGAGGGTCTCCCTGTCTGAGACCTCTACCAGAAGAGAAGAACCTCCGACGGGAGCCATTGACCAACACAGAAAATCTGACCGTGGAGATACACTCCTTTACCAAGTTGATCACCCAATCTTGGAAGCCAAATCTCCTAAGGACATTAATAAAAAATTCCAATTGACCCTATCATAAGCTTTGGAAATGTCCAGTTTAAAGATCATACCTGGGATGTTGCTTTTGGAAATAGAGTGAATGATCTCATGGATAGTGATGGCCGCATCAAGGATTTGCCTGCCCGGAACAAAGACTTTCTAATTGGTAGCTATAAGCTTATCCAAAAGAGGTTGTAGTCTAACGACCGAAATCTTAGTGAAGATCTTGTATAACGTGTTGCAGAGACTAATAGGTCTAAAGTCCGACATGGAGTTGGGTTTGGTTTTCTTTGGGATCAGAGCTATGAATGTGTTGTTCAACCGCTGTAGAAGTTTGCACATTCTGAATAAATCCCTGGTCGCGTTAGTGACATCTTTCCCAATAACATCCCAGAAAGTTTGAAAAAAGGCCGGAGGGAACCCATTAGGACCCAGAGCTTTGAAAGCGCCCATGGAGAAGACCACTGCCCAAACTTCCTCCTCTGTGACTGGTTTAGTCAAGAGGTTGTTGTCTTCCTCAAATAAGATGGTAGGATTGGAGTTCAAGAGGGCCTCACTTTCCCCAGGGGGATGTTAGTATGATGGGCAGCCAAGAGGGACTAGAAATAGTTGGAAACCAACCTCCCAAGCCCTTCCTCCTCGTCAACCACTACCCCATTCTCATCCCAGAGTCTACTGATAGTATTTCTCTTCCTATGCGGCATGGTAGATTGATGGAAGAAAGATGTATTTCTATCCCCTTCCCTTAGCCATTGAACCTTAGATTTCTGTTTCCAATAAAGCTCCTCCTTTAGAGTCAACGACGAATCTTTAGAAAGTGAATTATCCAGAGCCTGCAGCTCCTTCGAAGAGTCTCCTTGTTCCATCCTAGTTTAAACTTCCAACAGTTATCCCATAATATTCTTTTTTCTAACCAGAACATTCCCAAAGGAGGTCTACTTGTTCCATTCCTTAACTATATTATTGACATTGATAAGTTTTTGAACCAATCTATACTTAGCCGACCCTTGAACAGGAATTTTCCACCAATCTATCAGATAGTTTCTAAAGTCAGGGTGAACCATCCACATCATCTCAAACCTAAAAGGGAAGGGACCTTTGAAGTTTCTCTGCTGCCAATTTAATAGTAAAGGGTTGTGGTTCGAGCCCACATAGGGGAGAGCCACCAGACTAACAAGGTTGGCTATGGTCCAGTTGGAGGATATTAAAAATATGTCAAGCTTGATCTGTATAAGATGTTTCCCTTGCCATCTGTTAGACCAGGTGAAGGATTGGCCCACAAGTTCTATGTCCATAAGACCAACATTGCTTAAGAACTCTACCAGGGCAGCCATGCTGTCAGAATAGTCAGCCAGGCCCCCCATTTTTTCTGAGGGGTAGAGGGGGGAGTTCAGGTCTCCCGCAATCATCCAGTGAGTTTTCTTAAATGCTTAATCTTGTTAGACAGATAATCCCAAACATCCTTCCTCCTAGTACGAGAGTTCGGAGCATAGACATTGACTAGGGTCCATTGATTATTATTACAATAGAAAGAAATTTCAAGACAATACCTGGAACAAAACACCACCACCCCCTGAAGATTTTGGTTCCACAAGGTGACAATGACCCCCGATGCCCCCCGATGCCCCCTGAGCTTCATTGATGGCATAGTTAGCATTGGGCCAAATATTTTTAATGGCCAATTTGAAATTTTCCTAAGACATTTTAATTTCTTGCAGTAAAAGAATATCCACCTTATTGTCATAAATACAGTTCTTAACAAGCAACTACTTATGAGGGCTGTTTAGCCCTCAGATAATCCATGGAACAATTTTCATTTCTTAGTTTGCCTAGGAGGGACCGCCAAGGTGGTCTGCCTACCACTAGCTATTTCCCTCGTGATCTCTCGCTGCCTTGTTTGCATGTGCGAGGGCCTACCTTTGCCATGTTCCCCTCCCACATCCGCTGTCTTTCTGCTGGAGCCCTTCCCTTTTATCTTTGCGGTGGACCATCCCTCTGAATCCTCTGAATTTCTGCTACTGCCCGCTCCTAGGGACGGGGAGAAGTTTTTCTCCAGAATGCTTGCTCCCAACTTAAAACCCCCGTCTTTTTCTTGGGGCTATGAAGAAGATTGTCTTGAACATTCTCCTTGGGGGTAATAACCTCTACCAATGGGGTGTCAAAGGTCTGGAAAATCTCTCCTTCCTCCCTCTGCTCTGACCTACCACTAAGATCTTCTGTTTGGCCAGTAGTACCCATATCCTGAGGGTCGCCAACCACAATCTCCACTTGGCCTTGAACCTCCCCACTGGACTCAAGACACTGTTCTCCCCCGCAGACACTTCAACCTCAACATTCTTCACCAGGGATCCTGGGGGGGAATCGACAAGATTGAGGATATCCTCTTTAAAAGGATAGTCCTCAGGGCTCTCATTCATTTTCTCCCGCTCCTCCCTTTGAGGTGGCGGGGCGCTTGGGGGCTCGACACTGGGTAAATACATGTCCCAGTTTTATACAATTCCGGCAAAAAGACTTGGAGTTCTCATAGAGAATACTCTGATTCCATTTCCCAAATTTATATTCTAGGATAATGGATGTGGGTAGGGTTTTGAGAATATCGACATTTACACAGAATCTGGCATAGACTAATCTTGCCTTTGCCTTGGTGACCTTATCGACTATCACGTTGTCCCCAAAGGAGTTTCCAATCTAGGGAAATATTTCCTCATCCCAATATTCCAATGAGAGACACGGAAGCCTGACCCAGACTGGAGCAGATTCATTGAGATCAATTTTAGGATCAAATCTAGGTTCCCATTTGTACAGAGAAAGTGAGTGCTTCCCGTACAGCCACAGGCCACCAGCCAGGACCGACAACAGATCCTCCTAGGTTATGAATTTAAAAAGGAACATCCCACCAGCGATGGCACTGGCTGAGACACTACCTTTAAGCACCCACTTGGTAGCCACACATCTTTTGACCAGATCTATGTGGGTCTATAAGCAAAGAACTTCCCCACCAGAGTGTTCTCCATAGATGCCACCACCCTTAGAACGGTCTGATGTGGCAGTTTGAGAGCATTTCCATCCTCGCACTCAGAAAGAATCAGGAATCTTGACTCGCTAGTACTGCCACTGTGAGCAGTGCCCACGAGGGCCTCCTTCCATTTCTTAGATCCTTGGTCCAAGGATGGGGACACGTGCTCAGCACGACTGCCCATTCCAGAAAAAGGTTCCCTAGACGCATGGAGAGGGGACTGGGTCATGCCCCCCCGGATTGTCGCCAACCATTCCCGCTCAAAGACAAATTCAAAAATAGTGGGGATAGTTGCAGAGCTCAAAAGATACTGAAACTCCCCGCAGATCTGTTGAGGTTGTGTGAGTGGAAAATAATTAGCATTGAAGTAATGCATACTAAAGGCGTGATTGGCATGTAGATTAAGAAGGCGTCTGAAGTATGAAACAAGACGTAAACTGCTGATAATCAACACCATATATTTCCAAATCCAAGTGTATGCAACTAGTTTTTTGCAAGCCGTAGTGTGTTGCAATCTTCGCTGCCTTCATTGCCCATGTCACCTATTCTTTGAAGCGTTTAATGAGTGATTTGGTCTCCTGCCCCTTGGAAAATAGATTTCTGGCGTGTGTTTTAGAGAAGTCAATTGACAGAGGAGAGAAAGATAGTGGAGAAGCAGGTTCAGATATCTCAAAGCCGTAGTAGGATATCATACGATTTTAATTCATCACCATTACTGTTAAAAGAGGTATAACAACAAGGGAAACTCTAAAGTTTAATCAAAACTCCGGTTATGTTTTTGGGTCAAACGTTATCAATTAATACATATGCATTAATTATAAAGTTCAACGGGCTTGCACGTAAATGTTCATGACATAGTTGGTTTATGACTTTCATATCATTGTTATCAAAACTATGCAATTATTTTTTGTGGGGTTATAAGGTGTGAAAAGAGAAGTAGTTGATATTTTGAACTTAAATAAGTTTTTAGGATTTTCATTGTAAGGGTGTATTTTCGAGGTAATTTTAATCGGAGTTATTTAGAAGATGTATGTGTTTTTATTAGGATATGATTTTTGAAAACTATTGTAATTGGGAGGTATAAGGTGTTTAATGTAATTGTTGTATTATTGGTTGAATCTGACACCCTATCTCTTGCTTTTCATTATGGCCACAAACATTACGTGACAAATTCATGTAACTCTTGTATGTTCGAGAATGATTCATCTAATAATGCTTCTAGCGGCTCACATGTGGCATCAATTGAATAAAGTGTAACAGATTCATATTGGAGACAAGAGGCAATGGAGGTAGTAGGATGTTCATCATCTCGAGCTATCTTCTCACTCAAGGATGATTCATTGCATGAGGAGCAACCCTTTTTCCGTTTGTGTCCCTTCATGGAGCGAGGGTGGGCTTGGCAGTGCTTGATAGAGCTTGGCAGTCCTTGATAGTGCATGATAGTACTTGATTGTGGATTTTGGAGTTGGTCTCAATCCACAAATGAAAGTGTGTTACTGTGGATTTTGGAGTTAGTCTTGATTTGTAGTTGGTTGGAGTTTGTACTATGAGTATTTGAGTGAGTCTCAATTCACAGTTGAGGTTGATGATTTATACTATGAGTAGTTGAGTGTCTCAATTCATAGTTGAGGTTGGTGATTTGCTTGCGAATAGGTGATTCTACTAGCCAAGCATCGGATAATATATAAATCAGCCCCGTCATCATGTATGGACTAGGTCCATTTTTATTTACTTGCTGAAGGAACACACGGTCCGTATCAGTATATGTTTGTTTTTCGTCATCCGCCGACTAGGTAGAATCACTAAAAGAAGGTAAACAATAAAATGAGAGGAGAACAAGTGCCTTAGGGTCGTCACGTAGGAAGATGCCCCCAGGTCATCAACCACAACACTATGCCCCTAAGGCACGACACACAACAATAAAATAGAGGAGAGGAACAATAGAAGAATGATAATACAAATAGAAGAATGGTCACAACAGAGGCGGTCTCCTGGTATCCTCGACCTTACAAGAGTATCAAGGGTCATCCAAGGAGGCCTAGACAACATATAACACATCACGGGGAGATCACAACACATAGAGAAAGGGTTAGAAACACTTACCTGATACAACACAATGCTAACAACATATATATCTAGGAGGAGGCCACCCTCGAGAGCAACTATAATAATTGCTACAAGGAGTGTGGCTTAAAGAGGGAGAAATACTTTACTGATTTAATGGGATCTTTCTTGGCGGACAACTCTTGTCTATCAGCTCAGGATATCTTGCGTGTTGTTTCAGTCTAGTTGATATTGCATTAACATTGAGTTTAGGACGACGAGAGGCTTTGGTGGGTTTCAGAGAGCGGTATCCAATACCGATTGTGTAGTTAATTCCAGCAACTTGTAAAGGTATTCTGATGCCTTGTTGATTTACGCCACAACCATTACCTACATAGTCACAATTGTTAAAAAGGATTTTAAATTCTCGACCATAGAGGGATGTCATTTCCTTAGAAGATGGTGAAGCCTCATAGCTCTCATAATTTGTAGTACAAGTAAGGGTGTTGTCTTTGTTTTCTACCAAGGAGACTTTAGGTTTCTTAGGTGTTTCAAAAGATTGGATGAGATCGATGCGACTTTTGATGTGTCAGAGTTATTAAGTTTAAATTCCCCCGTATAGGAAGGAGTAAAATCTAATGAACCCTAATTGTCACCAAAAAAGTGCATTTGATGTTTTAGAGTCTTGCACAACATTATTTGTGGCAAGAGGCATTAATGAATCCACTCGTAAGTTGTTTAGACTTTGCTGATAGTTAACCTGTTTTTGCGTTTCAATATGTAAACTATTTCGTTCAGGATTGGTGTTAACAGTGTAGAGCTTGTTTTCATAAATAAACTTTATTGACCTATGAAGGGTAGACGAAACTACCCCCATGGCATGGATCCACAGTCTACTAAGAATCATATTATAAGAAAGTGATCCAGGCATGACATGAAAAATGATAGATAATGTGATGCAGGAACATCAAGTGGTGTAAGGGCAATCTTGCATCACCCAAAAAGAAGTTAATTCAAAATCATTGTAGTTGTTTTCATTTCTTTCCATAATTAGTGTTTCTGGTTCCATAATATCCAGAATAATGATGTAGGACTTCCAGTTTTTCCAAAACTGCTAAAAATAGCAGCCTGCCTATTTTGGAAAGTGTACCTACCATTTTAGGAAAGTTTGCATTTGGGCACGGATTGAAGCAAAAACTTACAAAAAGTTACATAATGGAAATATAAGACCTTTGGCGAAGGAATCATGCAAAGATCATTTGTGAGCTGAAAGATATTAAAGTTTTTGTTTTCTGAAAAGCCCCTGAAAATTTTTGAAACGAGATATGAGGCACTAAAACATCGCATAACGTCCTAAAAAGTTGATGGAAATCCATTTATGGATTTTTCGGTGTGATAGTTCACATCGCGAGCTTTCCGGCGCTTAAAACGGTTCGTCAATCGGACACCCGAATCAAAAGTTATGCTTCCTGGAAGTTGACCTACGTTTGGAGGGAGTTGCAAATTTTGAAATTTAGCTGGAGGCCGCCAAAAAGTGCTATTTATGACTATTTTGGGAACCCTGTGCTGTAGTAGAGTTAAGGGGGCAAGTGCAGAGTCAAGAATAGGTGGGAAAATAGAAACCCTAGCTGATTTGGGGTTACAGAAAGCTGAAGATTCTAGAGTCTTGAGGTTGGGAAAACTGTAATGTGTTGCAGCCAGTAGAGGATTCATCCTTTGATTGTAATTAAGCTTCTATAATGTAATGAGTTGCCCAGATCAATAAAAGAAAGTTCTATTTTCTGTGTTCAATTTTCTATTTTTTTGTGTTTTGTGATTTACCCCCTTCATCAAGTGGTATCAGAGCAAGGGTTCCTGAGTGTGTAGACAGATCGTCGACTGTGAGGTAGTTTGCATCAGAACCTGAGGTTGTGGGTTTACTACAGAGATCAAGATGCCTCTACGAAGAAACCATATTGGGAGGAATGCTTTGACAGAAGAGGGTTTTAGAGCCCTGCAAAGGCAAATCGATGCATTGCAAGAGGAGCTGCGAAGAGGGTTTAAGCCGAGAACAAGAGAAGAAAGTGAAGATGAAACTGAAGAAGAGCTATTTGAGGAAGAACAAGAAGCTGCAGGAGATCCTGCAGAAGTTAGGTTGTTGAGGGCCATTTCGAAGATTGGAAAGAGGCCCAAGATTGAAGTTTCTACATATTCTGGAGATTTGAATCTGGAACAACTTATTGATTGGATCAATGACATGGAGGAATATTTCGAATATGAAGATGTAGAAGACCCAGATCGGGTCAAGTTTGCAAAAACAAAATTGAAGGGCCATGCCAATATTTGGTGGAAGGAGGTCCAGTTAGAGAGGAACAGAAGAGGAAAAGGAAAGATCACCAGATGGGATCGGATGGTGGAGAAACTGAAGAAGCAGTTCATTCCTGTGGACTATGAAATGGAGTTGCTGAAGAAGCTGCAAGGATTGAAGCAAGGTAACAAGTCTGTTAAGAAGTATACAGAAGAGTTTTATAAAATTACTATCAGGATAGGCCATGCAGAGCCCGACAAGGAGAAGGTAGCTCGTTACATTAATGGGTTGAGGCCAAGTATTCAAGAGAAGTTGAGTTTGGTCAAAATGACCACCATAGACGATGCATACCAGTTTTCCCTGAAGGTGGAAGAGAAGCTGAATAAAAGATTTGATAGCAAGCAAAGGGGAAGAGGTCAAGGCGGAAGGACTGGTGGAAGACCCTATGGGAGCTGAAATGAAGATTCAAAGAAAAGTGAAGAAGTCGACACTAGTCGAAATCAGAGAGGAGATAATACCTACTGCCTTCGTGACCAGAACAATGGTGAGCAAAGAGGAAGAGGAAGACGCAGACCTGGGCAAGGACCCAGAAGAGGAGGTTTCAGAGGAACCTGTTTCCAATGTGGAGAAGAAGGGCATCAAGTATACGAATGTCCGCAACATCAAGGAAGGAGAAATAGAAAGACCTGAAGGTAATGCACGAGTTGCACATGTAGATGAAGATGCACATTCTGAGCATTCTGAAGATGCTGAAAGGGGAGAAACCCTAGTTGTCAGAAGAACCCTGCTGAATGAGGAGAAATAACCAAATCAGAGGAAGAGTTTATTCTGCACAAGGTGCAAATGTGAAGATAAGTGTTGTGATATTATTATTGATAGTGGAGCACTGACAATCTTGTTTCAGAGGAGATGGTTGATAAGAAGAAAGCATCCACATCCATACCGGATTGCATGGTTGCAGAAGGACCACAGAGCTTTGGTCAATGAGCAGTGTTTAGTGAAGTTCAAGATTGGGGACTACCATGATGAGGTGTTGTGTGATATCATACTGATGGATGCATGTCATATGTTGTTGGGGAGGCCGTGGTAGTATGATAGGAGTGTTGTCCATGATGGCCGTGCAAACACATATTCCCTAACAAAGGATGGAGTTCGTCACAAGTTGAAGCCCTTGAAGGAGGTGGAAGAAAAGGTATGTAGTACTGCCAGAATTTGCTTGGTAGATGGCAAGAAATGTTTGGAGGGTATGAAGCATGAGCGTCATTGCTTTGCATTGATTCCTAAGATTAGTCAAGAGAAATGTGAAGATGTACCAGCAGAAGTTTCAGATATGTTGGAATAATTTTAGGACATTATCTCTGATAATGTACCAGAGGGTTTACCACCAGTGAGGAAGATAAGTCATCAAATGGATTTGATACCAGGAGCCAGTTTGCCGAATAAGGCAGCCCATAGAATGACTCTAGCAGAGAGTGAAGAGTTGAATAGACAAGTTCAGGAGTTGTTGAGGAAGGGATTGATAAGAGAGAGCCTAAGTCCATGTGCAGTACTTGCAGTACTAACATCAAAGAAAGATGGAGAGTGGAGAATGTGTACAGACTTTCGAGCCATCAATAAGATCATGATCAAATACAGATTTTCATTGCCCATAATGGATGACATAATGGACTGTTTGAGTGGAGCCAAGTACTTCACAAAGATTGACTTGAAGAGTGGGTATCACCAGATCCGTATCAGAGAAGGAGACGAGTGGAAGACAGCCTTCAAAACCAAAGAAGGTTTGTATGAGTGGTTAGCCATGCCATTTGGGCTAACCAATGCACCGAGCACATTCATGCGGCCAATGAACGAGGTACTGAAAGAATTTTTGGGAAGTTTTGTTATTGTTTATTTGGATGATATTTTGATTTTTAGTAAGACTTGGGATGAGCATCTGATGCATATCAGAAAAGTTTTAGAGAAGCTGAGGGAGGAGAAGTTGTTGATTAACCTGAAGAAATGTAGTTTTGCAAAGGAGTTGGTATACCTGGGATTTGTTGTCTCAGAGGAAAGTCTTAAGATGGACCCATAGAAGGTGAGGGCTATCATTGAATGGCCTACGTCGAGGAGTGCTTCTGAGGTAAGATCTTTTCATGGTTTGGCAAGTTTTTACAGAAAGTTTATCAGGAATTTCAGTAGCATTTGTGCACCCCTAACTGAGACAATGAGAGGGGATAGAAAAGAGTTTAGATGGACTAAAGGAGCAGACAAGAGCTTTGATACATTGAAGCAGAAAGTTGTAGAACAACCTATTTTGGCAGTTCCAGATTTCAATAAGGTATTTCAGATAGATTGTGATGCTAGTGGTAGTGGTATAGGAGCTGTTTTGAGCCAATAAGGTAAGCCCATTGCCTATTTTAGTGAGAAGCTTAATGATGCCAAGAAAAAGTATTCTATTTATAATCAGGAATTTTATGCAATAGTTCAGGCTTTGAAGAAATGGAGACATTTTTTGTTGTCAAAGGAGTTTGTTTTATATACTGATCATTAGGTTTGCAGTATCTTAATAGTTAAGGAAAGTTGAATCAAAGGCACTTAAAATGGGTTGAGGTTTTGCAGAGCTATACTTTTGTTTTGAAGCACAGGAGTGGGAAGTCCAACAGAGTTCCAGATGCCTTGAGCAGAAGGTAAAATTTGTTGACAGAAATGAAGATAGAGGTTGTTGGGTTCGATGAGCTCAAAAGTTTGTATCCTGAGGATCCAGATTTTGCAGAGGCCTAGAAAGCTTGTTTGGAACCTGTTACTTTGGACAAGACAAAATAGTTGGATTTCATAATCCAAGATGGCATGTTGTTTAGAGGAAGCCAATTGTGCATTCCGAGAGTTCCATGAGAGAGAATCTGATAAAGGAGAAACATAGTGGAGGATTGGCTGGACACTTTGGTCGAGATAAGACCATTGCTATTGTTGGTGAAAATTATTATTGGCCATAGTTGCAGCAGGATGTGAGGAAATTTGTGCAGAGTTGTAGAGTGTGTCAGATGGCGAAAGGAGCAAGTCAGAATACAATTCTATATCAGCCACTACCTGTACCAGAGAAGCCATGGGATGATATTACTATGGATTTTGTTCTTGGTTTACCAAGGACACAGAGAGAACATGATTCCATTTTTGTGGTGGTGGATAGATTCTCGAAGATGACACATTTCATTCCTTGTAAGAAGACTAATGATGCTGTTCATATTGCTAAATTATTTTTCAGGGAGGTGGTGAGATTATACGGTCTACCAAAGAGCATAGTTTCAGATCGAGATACCAAGTTTGTTGGTTATTTCTGGAGGACATTGTGGAAGAAGTTGAAAACAGATTTGAAGTTCAGTTTTGCACACCATCCACAGACTGATGGATAGACAGAAGTGGTGAATAGGAGTTTGGGTAACCTGCTACGATGCTTAGTAGGAGATAAGCCAAAGGGATGGGATTTGATTTTACCACAGGCAGAATTTGCTTACAACAATTCTATCAATAGGAGTACTGGTAAATCACCATTCCAGATTGTATATGGGAATAGTCCAAGAAATGCTTCAGAGTTAAGAAATTTGGGCAAAGGAGAAAAGACAAGTGCCAAGGCTGAAGACTTTACAGAACACATGAAGAATTTGCATGAAGAGGTGAAAAAGCACATTAATAAGATGAATATCCAGTACAAGGCTAAGGTAGATCAGAAGAGGAGGTATAAGGAGTTCTAGGTAGGAGATGAAGTCATGGTTCACTTGAGAAAAGAAAGGTTCCCAATTGGAACATATAATAAGCTGAAAATGAAGAAATTTGGACCATGCAGAATTTTGAAGCAACATGACTTAGGAAATGCATATGAGGTAGAGCTGCAGAGTGGGATCAATATTTCCCTTATTTTCAACATTGCTGATTTATCAGAATATCATGAAGGTGGAACAGAGGTTGGACCAATAGAAGTGCAGTGGAGTATTCCAGCATCTACTTCAATGGAGGATATAGAAGAGATCTTAGATAGCCGTGTGGGAAGAAGTACTCAGAACAGACAATATGAAGAATATCTGGTAAAATGGAAAGGAAGGCCTGTTGAAGATTCTTCTTGGTTGTCTAAGGTAGAGGTTGACCGCTTGGGTTTTCGTCACACAAACATTTGAGATGTGACAGGGTCACTTCTTAAAATTACCTTGGGTGTCTGATGCAGGAGCATCCAATGGTGTAAGGGCAATCTTGCATCACCCAAAAAGAAGTTAATTCAAAATCAGTGTAGTTGTTTTCATTTATTTCCATAATTAGTGTTTCTGGTTCCATAATATCTAAAATAATGACGTAGGACTTTCAGTTTTTCCAAAACTGCTAAAAATAGCAGCCTGCCTGTTTTGGAAAGTGTACCTACCATTTTAGGAAAGTTTGCATTCGGGCACAGATTGAAGCAAAAACTTACAGAAAGTTACATAACAGAAATATAAGACCTTTGGTGAAGGAATCAGGCAAAGATCATTTGTGAGCTGAAAGATATTGAAGTTTTTGTTTTCCGAAAAGCCCCTGAAAATTTCTGAAACGAGATATAAGGCACTAAAACATCCCATAACATCTCAAAAAGTTGACAAAAATCTATTTACGGATTTCCGAAGTAATAGTTCACATCGCGAGCTTTCAGGCACTTAAAACGGTTCGTCAATCGGACACTTGGATCAAAAGTAATGCTTCCCAAAAGTTGACCTACTTTTGGAGGGAGTTGCAAATTTTAAAATTTAGCTGGAGGCCGCCAAAAAGTGCTATTTATGACTATTTTGGGAACCTTGGGCAGTAGTAGAGTTAAGAGGGCAAGTGTAGAGTCAAGAATAGACGAGAAAATATAAACCCTAGCTGATTTGGGGTTACAGAACGCTGAAGATTCTAGAGTCTTGAGGTTGGGAAAGTTGTAATGTGTTGCAGCCAGTAGAGGATTCATTCTTTGATTGTAATTAAGCTTTTGTAATGTAATGAGTTGCCCAGATCAATAAAAGAAAGTTCTATTTTCTGTGTTCAATTTCTATTGTTATGTGTTTTGTGATTTACCCCCTTCATCATAATGTCACGGGTCCAACTGTTATAGGTAAAGTTATAGTACCCATAGATTTTCTACCAACATTATCAAAGCCACGAATGCTAATAATATCCAGTTTGATTAAATATGTGTCAATCTTGATTTTGTGTAGTAAGTCAATACCACAAACATTAAGAGTTGATCTATTGTCAATCATAACTCACTTTATCAACTTTTTATCTATCATGGCAAGTATTATAAGTGGATCATATTCATCTTTACTTGTCGGTATTTCATGTTGTTGAAACAAAATATCTATTTTTGTCACATGCATACAATCTAATAGAGCTGCTACATCGTTTGGCTTAACAACAGGTGGTAAACTCATCTTTTGTAAAGCTTTCTAGAGCATTCCATGGTATGTAGGCGATGTTTGTATTAAATCCCAAAGAGAGATCTTGGCCGGAGTAGCACAAAGTTGTTCGACAAGATCATATTCTTGACCACTTTTATGAGTAAGACAAGGTGGTGGAGGGAGCATAGGTTGAGAACATGGAAGAGAGATAGGCACATGTGGTGCTTACTTACTTTTCTTGTTATTTTGGGTGTTGTATGTGTGAGCAATCACATTGTGATGTGGTTGTTGCGACACATTTTGAACACCTTGATTTCTTTGAGTGATTTGTTTTGCATAATTTAGGATGTAATCCGGGGGTCGAGGTGGTTTTCAATCTCCTTGAACCGTAATCACCGGTTTTAAGGAAGAAGGTGCATTAGGTGCCCCTCGCACAACCATCTTAAGAATATTGCTACACTTATCTAGTAAATCCTTGGTGGGTGGAATAAGTCTATTAGTGAAGATTGAATTAACATTATTTTCCTCTTGATTGCTCAACATCTATCCCTAAAGGATTTAATGTGAGAGACCTTTTCTCATCCACTAATGCTTCATCTTGGCCAGGGAGAGCATTGGAATGAAAGAAAGGAAAGGTGTTGTTAGGAAGGTTGGTGGTGATCATATCATTTACAACCAAAGTAGAGCTATCCATGGTATTCTCATCCAAGGGTTTTGAACATTGAACTATAGGAGTAGGAATACTTATGGAATCATCATCATCATCATCATCATCCTCATATATTTTAGCTATTAGTTCCTGTATACACCTAAAAATGACACGAATCATCCTAAATAAATATTCTAAATATTTATTCCATTCTTCTATCAATTAAATAAATATTCTAAATTTATTTAATCAATTCATTGTTCAATAATTAAATAAATCCAAATTATTTAATTACAAATTCTTCTAAATGTCCTACATGATTAAATAATCATAAATTATTTAATTAATCCAAATTCCTCTATCCTAAGCTCTAAATTCCAAAAATTCACATCACCTTTACACCTCACCATTTCCACCTCATCAGGTTGCACATGTAATTAAATATATTTAATATTTAATTACCTTATTTTCCCTCACCCACATGGCCTATTTCTTCTCAAATCAGAGATTAGTTAACTAATCAATCAAAAGAGTTAACTAACCTTGTCAATTGAGTCAAATCCTCAATCAATTCAGTTAGTTCCACGATTTATTCTTCTAACTGATCAATCAAGTCTGTTAACAGACCAGTCAATGGAGTTAACTCTCCAATCAGTTTTGTCACATCCCCCCTTTCATGATGGAGCTGGGACACTTGTCACATTTCCACTGGCTGCACATTCCTCAACCATTCTTAGCCGTTGATCTTCATATCTTCTCTCAACCGTTGATTCCCATTCTTCTGAGTCTATAAATGAAACCTCATTCTTCCATTCTAATCATCCAGGCTTTTGACATCGTTACTCTGCAGAAATACTACCAGCGCGCCTTTGGCACCCTTTTGTCATCCACAAGTTTGAGATCACATACTTGCATTGGAGCTCATCTTCATTGCATATCACCATAGCCGTTCACCGTCGACTTCCTACAAACAGCTAAAAAGATTGCACTCTCTGAGGGCTCATCTCATCTGCAAAAGGACGATTTGTGATAGGCGAACAACAGAAGTTTAGAAACGGGAGAGGTTTGCACTATGTTTGTTCATTGCTTCGTTTATTGAATCCTTCTTGTTTCACTATTCTGTTGATGTTTGGGTCTTGTTTAATTCATTTGATTGATCACCATTTTACCCTTACATTTTTGGCGCCCACCGTGGGACCGTTTGCCCCTTTATTTTACCATTTCTGAGCTTTTTTGAAGGCAGGTTCTGTACAGGTCACGCACAGATTACTTCGGCGCATCTGTTCATTTCCACGGCGCATATAAAGAGTGTTACGGCGCTTTCGTTGTTTCTGCGCATCTGTGTATTTCCGCTGTGCTTTTGCAGACTGTTACGGTGCTTTTGTTTTTTTGCGCATCTGTGCATTTTTGCTGCGCTTCTAAAGACTGTTACTACGCATACATTTACACTGCGCATTCATCCCTTTTAATGGCGCATATGTGCAATATGGCGGCGCATTTATTAATGCTACGCTTCTGTTGATTATTTCTGCTCATCTGATCACTAAAGTTGCGCATTTGTAACAGGCTGAGGTTTTAGTACTTTTCTAGGGGAAGTTGCTAACGCTAACCTTTCTGCAGGTGTTTGCTGGAGCGTTTTTGCAGGATAGGTGCAGGTTTAGTTCCATGTAGTTGCATCTAACTAGTTCACATTTCATTTTCAAAGGGAAAGTAAAAATTAATGTTCATTCAAATCTTCATTTAGTTTTAACTAGGGAGGAAGTAACTGGATTATTTCTTGCTTGCATTGCAAACACTTTCCAAGTTATTGCTATCTAAGATTAAATTGAACTCACTACTGCTTTCTGAAGCTAAAATGAACCATTGCTATATCGTGAGACCTGAATTTCAAAGTTAACAATCTCGTGCTACGCGGTTTTAAAATTGAACTCACTACTGCTTTCTGAAGTTAAAATGAACCATTGCTATATCATGAGACCTGAATTTCAAAGTTAACAATCTCGTGCTACGCGGTTTTAAAATTGAACTCACTACTGCTTTCTGGGATTTAAAACTGAACCACTGCTATATTGCTGAAATCACTTCAAAGTTCTGTTTGAGTAGATTAGCCCATTTAGTTTTTTCACTTTTAACTAGGGTGGATTAATCAG
Organism: Cunninghamia lanceolata; assembly: GCA_027924645.1. Taxonomy (NCBI): domain Eukaryota; kingdom Viridiplantae; phylum Streptophyta; class Pinopsida; order Cupressales; family Cupressaceae; genus Cunninghamia; species Cunninghamia lanceolata. The sequence goes on along the minus strand of BSBN01001344.1, from coordinate 6,404,522 downwards.
TGTATTCTGTGCTTGTGAATGACAATAGGCTTATGCTCTCCCCTCTTCTGGGTGATCAGAGTGCCAGACTTGTCATTCTATCTGTTTAACCTTTAGGAGGGGCCTGCCCTTGGATGCACGCTTGTCCAAGTGGGAACGACCCTGAGTGGTAACAGGCTAACGCCAAGCCCTACCAAGCCACTTAAAATAAATTGTGCTTGAGGTGAAAACTTCTTGCAACAAGTGCTGTTATGTTACACCGACGGCCAACCTCCAACAAAACCCTCTCAGGCGCAACCTTGTGAGGCTGGGAGACTCCATAATGGAGAGTAGCGCCGCCGCACGTGTAACCACTTGAACGGTTGCCCGAATTAAATACCTCTTGTTTTAGTGGCCCAAATCCCTTATAATCCATTTCTCGCCTAGGATTTTGTGCTTGCTTTTGTCCAAAATAGAGTCAGAAAATTTACAAAAACAGTAAAAAACTACAAAATATTCTTTGTGCTTGCTGTGTTTTCTTGCTATTAAATTCACAATATCAGATCAGGAAGACCTTTTCTAGCCAAAAAATACCAAAAATAGAAGAAAAACCTAAAAATTTTGTAAAAAACTTCAGAGCTGCGCATTTACACATTTCTGCTGCGCATTTACAGCGACTTGCTGCGCTTTTATAACGACTTGCTGCGCATATACCTTTTTGCTGCGCATATATGCACTGTTGCTGCGCATATATATTTCACCAGACCGGCGCATTTGCTGCGACTTGCGGCGCATTTGTCCATTTCTGCTGCGCATCTGTTTCTGCGCATATGCGACAGTGAGCACTTGCCCTATTTTTGAGGAGGTATTTTTACCTGATCAGAACACCCATTTCAGCCTAGTTTCACTTTTCGAGATCAGAGTCAACCTTGCAGTCAATCTCCATCCGTTTCACCCAACTCTTTCTCTTTCGTCCATTGTCTCACTCACTTTCTGTCCAAATCCTCTTGTCCCAAAGTCATCCTATCCCATATCGATTCGGCATAGGTCCTTTTTCGTTTCATTAGTGAATTCACGTAAGCCTAGTAGGTCACAGTACCTTTGCTAGTAGTCTTGTTGAATGACTAAGCCCTACACAGTAAGACTGGTATCGACTACCCTTGCTAGTGGCTAGAGTCTTGTGTCAACCGTCTTACTTGACATCATTGAGCGAGAGAATCCTTTGTCCAAGTCTTATCCTAGGTATCCCATTCATAATAGTCTCGGTCGACACCTCGCCAAAATTTCTAATCCTGGTCCACTTCATCCCACCCCACCTTGCATGGTTCTTACTCAATCCCAGTACAACAAGCAAATCGAAATGGCTGACTCATCTAATCACCTTCTCCCACCGCGTGATGGTGAAGAAGAGATTTCTCATGAAGAATTAGTGGTGCACATGCAAGATAGAAAATTCCAACACGTCGTAGAGAAGATGATCCTTGAAGATCCCCATAAGTATTTTCATCATCTTGCTAGTCTCGGAATCAAACTCCCCACGGACTTTGACATTAGCTCCATCATGGAAAATGCAAACGATGATCATGAGAGGGGTACAAATGACACGGTCCCACATGATCATGAGAGAGGCACAAATGACACGGTCCCCCATACAAATGAGAGGAAAGCAACCCGTAGATCCAACTACTCCTATGGCAGACGTGAGACAACAAATCGAAAGTCTAAAGCTCGAGATATCCAACCTTAAGACCGGTACAAGTTCTAAGAACTACTCTTTGGAAGATATAGCACCGTACCCCTTTGACCAAAATTTGATCATGAAACCATTCCCCTATCAGTTCGGAGTTCTGAAATTTGACAAATATAAAGGGAAGGGAGACCCTAGAGATCATATCAGGGAATTCACTGCAGCATGTTTAGAAGTAGCTCACAACGAGACCTACTTAATGAGACTATTCCCGCGATCTTTAGGTGGTCAAGCTATGGAGTGGTTCTCGCGTCTCCCACCAGGAATCAAAACTTTTGATGAACTTGTCAATAAATTTATAACGCACTTCTCTTACAACATAGAACACGAGGTATCTATGCTAGATCTATGCAACACCAAGCAGAAGAGTGGTGAGTCATTCGCCGCCTTCTTACAAATGGAGACAGCTAGCTAGTAAGTGTTCTTACGATATGCCTGAGAAGCAGCTATTGGAAATGTTTGTCCACAATCTAAACACTGATCTTAGCTATCAGATTTAGATACAATGCCCTACCTCGTTCGCCAAAGTCATTGAAATGGGCCTCTTCATTGAAAAAGCTATGATCACTAAAGGAACCCTCAAGCTCTACAAGGACACACCTCCTTCCAATTACACAACAGATAAATCAAAGTTTTGGACCAAGAACAAGAATGTGGTCAATGATGGAGTAGTGGACGCCAAGGCGGCAGCCCCTAAGCAACAACCCATCTTCACTCTAAAGGGAGAAGCAAATACCGGTGCACTCAACAAGCCACCCCCTCGGGAACCTAGACCTTGGTTCAATTCAAATCCAAGGAGAAAATTCACGCCGTTGGGGGAATCTCAAGAGTCTGCCCTCAGGAAGTTGTTGGCTAACAATGAAATTTCTCTACCGCCAACAAGTGACTATGAGCCTATCGTCAAACCTCCCTATTGGAAGGACACAGACTATTGTGAGTATCATGGAGGAAGGGGGCACACGACTAACAATTGTATCCGCCTCAAGAATGTCATACAGGATATAATGGATCAGAACCAGGGAGAGACACAACAGCATACCTCCAATGAATCTCATGTGGCCTACTGGGATCCTCTTCTGAACCATAACCGGCCGTATAACAACAATCGCAACAATGGTCACAACGGCAACAACTCCAATGGCAATAACAATAATGACAACAATCGCAACAAGCCCAATCAGAACAGCGGGTCGAGTAATGCTAACTATGCAAGCGTCCCATTCGAGTACACCATTAACTGCATTTCTGAGCATCTTCCGCATGTCAATGTCATTTCCCCCAACCAACAACCAGGACCTAACAGAACTGGTTGCAGTATAATTACCCGCAGTGGTAAAGTCACGATCAATACCACCCCTCCAAGGTCGTCACCATCTTCGTCCAACTCCCGCCCATACAATGTCATCGACCAGTTGCAAAAAACTCCAGCCCACATTTCTATATTGGAGCTCTTGCGTCTATCTCCTTCTCATAAGGAGATTCTTGAGAAAGCCTTAGTGGAAACTACTGTCCCCACTAACCTAGCCCAAGAAAAGTTTCAGACCATGGTAGGAAATCTGACATCCTCCACTTCCATCTCGTTTACAGAGCAAGATGACCTTTCCATATCTCAACCCCACAACACTCCTCTACACATTGTCGCGTTCGTGCACAAGCACCGCATCAAGAGGGTTCTCATTGATGGGGGTGCCAGTTTAAATATTTGTACTTTGAAGCTAGTCCTTGCACTAGGGTTCTCCGAACAGGCAGTTGATCCAAGACGGAAAATTACCATCAAAGCCTATGACGAGGAGGAACGAACCACCAAAGGAACAGTTGTCCTACCTATTCAAGTGGGACCGGTAATTACAGATGTGGTGTGCCAAGTCCTTGATCGGGAGCTTGCTTACAATATTCTACTAGGGAGACCATGGATCCACGCCATGAAGGCTGTCCCCTCCACCTATCATCAATGCATTAAGTTCCCGCACGATGGCAAGCAGGTCACCATACAAGGCGATCCCGACCCCTACCAACACTGTAATTCTTTCCAAGCAAAATCTGAATGTGTCATTCCCAACAACCGAGCCTACATTTCCCCTACTCCGCAACAAGACCATACCGCCGAAGCTTCCTCCTCGAGGCCCAAACCGCTGAAACTCACCATAAAAGAAAATGGCGTGGGGGAGTACTCCATTGAGCACAGCCTCAACCTTGCCACCATGCCTTTGTCTCCTCGCTCCTTTGGCAAACCCAAGCATCAACCTAGGCATTTTCCAAAGCCATCTGCTCCTCCTATAACTCCCGCAAATCCCTTTGTAAAATGGGGGACCTTATCTGATGAGACAGAGGAGCGAGATCTCCTGCAATGGCTTTATGCTGAAGAGGAAAACACACCCCAAGAGCCGCCTAGATTCCCTACAGAACTCTATGGACGGGGTGAAACTATTTTGCACAGGATGGGGTACGAAGGACAAGGCCCCATAGGCCTCAGAAAAGAAGGAATCGTTGAACCTATACAACCTTCCTCATCCTCTTCGGCTAGAAACACAACTGGCCTAGGGTACAAAGGCAAAGGTAAAGCCAAGGAAAATGCCTGCCTTGTGGAGACGATTCAAACACTCCAAGTAGAGAGGGACACAGATTCAGATGATTCGAATGAGTATGAGTGGGACGAGATAACAGAGCACTCCTACGATGACAAGGAGATTGACACCATCCAAACTCTGAGCCCCTACCATGAGGGACAGACGCAACGGGACAGACCACTAGAGTCTGATTTGCCCCTCCCTAAGATTATGGCTTTCGAGGGAAGTTTCGATACCATTGCGATAAACAACTTGGAGGAAAGTACCACCCAGAACACTACCCCCACCAATGCTCATAACATCTCCATTCACAACATTAATGAATCAGATCTCTCATCCGACTCCCTTCCCCTCTTACACCCTGAGCTTATTGACTGGGATCTGCAAGGAACCCCTCAATTAGATATGTTCCAGAATGATGACGCTTACATTGACTATATGGAACTTAGGGATCACTTACCAAAAGGAGATCATAAAGCGGGTTTTGCTATCGAACTCAATACTGTGGCTTACTTCGGGGAGGGTGCCAAGCCTTCTAGTCGCAAAAATATCAAAATCAAAAAAGGATCTGACGGTGAAAACCGCCATGCGGTAGTGTCAGATCATAAAACAGTCAAAAGAAAGGATGTATCCGAAGGTGAAAACCCAACTGTGGCACCTGACGATGGAATGCTTGACACCCTCCCTAGTGATATGTACCAAGAAAGGTCACAAATTGTGGTGGAGCCAACAGAGCCAGTGAATATTGGAACCGAAGAGCAACCCAAGATTATCCACTTCGCAAAATCTCTCACAGCACCAGAGAAAACCAGGTTTGTACCATTCTTTAAGAAGAAGAGAGGCAGCTTTGCTTGGTCATATGCTGACATGCCGGGTCTAGACCCGAACCTGATTCTACATCATTTGCCATTGGATCCAGAGGTGAAGCCCGTAAAGCAGAAACTGAGAAAAATGCACCCTCATATAGCCCTTTTGGTCAAGGAAGAACTCAAGAAATTGCTAGATGTGGGGTTCATCAGAGCCATAGATTACCCTGAATGGATATCTAATATTGTGCCAGTGTCTAAACCAGATGGCAGGGTTCGACTATGCAACGATTTTAGAGACTTAAACAAAGCATGCCGCAAGGATGACTTTCCGTTACCAAACATCGACATCATAGTCGACCTCACGGCAGGACATACAATGCTGTCACTCATGGATGGATTCTCCGGGTATAACCAAATCAAAATAGCACCGGAGGACCAACACAAAACAACTTTCACTTGTCCATGGGGTACCTTTTGCTGGAATGTCATGCCTTTTGGGCTGAAAAACACAGGTGCTACATATCAGCGGGCCATGACAACCATATTCCATGACATGATGCATGTGACCATGGAGGATTATGTTGATGATATCTTAGCAAAATCTCTCACAAGGGACTCACACCTGGATATCCTAGAGAAAGTCTTCCAACGGTTGGACCAATTCCAAGTTAAATTGAACCCGAAGAAGTATGTGTTTGGGGTAACATCGGGCAAGCTGCTAGGCTTCATCGTGTCAGCAAACGGGATAGAGGTCGACCCGGCCAAGGTCAAAGCAATAATAGACATGCCACCGCCTAAGACTCTAACACAGTTGAGATCCTTACAGGGCAAGCTACAGGCCATCCAAAGGTTCATCTCACAGTTGGCAGACAAGTGCCAACCTTTCAGCCACCTCCTACATAAGAATGTTCCATTTAAATGGGATGAGCGGTGCGAAGAGGTATTCAACAAGCTAAAGGAGTACCTTATGAACCCTCCTATACTCATGCCTCCAATCCAAGGAAAACCTTTGATTCTCTACATTTCTGCTACACCTACTGCTCTCGGGGCTCTCCTAGCGCAGCAAGACTATGAGAACAAGGAAAGAGCTGTATACTACATCAGTCGAACCTTAGTGGGCTACGAGTTACAATACTCACAGGTAGAACGATCATGCCTTGCGGTGGTTTTTGCTTCACAAAAACTCCGACACTACATGTTGGCACATCCTATCAAACTCATTGCCAAAATCGACCCACTAAAGTATCTTCTCAGCAAAGCAGCTCTCACAAGTCGACTAGCAAAGTGGGTATGCTTCTTAGTGAATATGATATAGAATATGTGGACAGAAAAGCCATCAAAGGACAAATCATTGCGGACCAACTGGCCGAAGCACCATTACAAGACACTTCACCAATGCAGTTTGAGTTTCCTGATGAGTCTTTATTCACTCTGTCAACATCTCCTTGGAAACTCTACTTTGACGGATCTTACACCAACCATGGATCGGGGGCAGGTATCCTGTTTATCACTCCCCAAGGTGACACAATTCTGAAGTCCTACAGATTATTATTTCCATGCACTAACAATATAGCGGAATATGAAGCCTTGGTAATTGGTCTCAAGATGGCCACTGAGTGGAAAATCCAAGCACTATGTGTCTACGGTGATTCTCAGCTTATCATAAACCAGGTCAACGATGAATATCAAACCAAAGATGAGAAGCTAATCCCATACAAACGGATGGTCGACGACCTCAAAGAACATTTTGGGACCATCTCCTTCGAGCAAATACCCAGGATAGAGAACAAAGCAGCAGATGCAATGGCTACCATAGCCTCTCTTCTTGAAATACCTGAGTACGAGTCACGGTATGAGTTCTTAGTAGAAACCATTCGGCAACCGGCTTATGATCTCCTTGAAACCCATTCCATTTGCCTCCTAGTAGGATCTGATTCACCTTGGTACGGTAAGACCTACACTTACCTCAAGGACAATATTGTTCCATCGGACCTCTCTTCCAACAAAAAACGGACCTTCATCCGACAAGCCTCCTGTTACACCGTCATAGCTAATACCCTTTATCGACGTGGTCTAGATGGTACTTTACTCCATTGTCTAGAACAAGAAGAATCCATAACGGCCTTGCGAGACATACACGAAGGGATCTGCGGAACACACTCCAGCGGTCCTTCCTTAGCTAAGAAACTCATGCGTTTGGGTTATTACTGGCCCAATATGGAAATGGATTCATATCAGTTCGTCAAAAAGTGCAAACAGTGCCAGATACACGGGAACCTAATTCATGCACCTGCTCAGGAGTTGAGACCTCTAACGACACCCTGGCCCTTTTGCTAGTGGGGACTTGACCTTGTGGGAAAGATCCATCCACCTTCTTCCAACGGCCATAAATTCATTATAACTGCCACTAAGTACTTCACAAAGTGGATTGAAGCTGTTCCCCTAACCACCGTCACAGGAAAACAAATTTCCTCATTCATTCTGAATTACATTATCTGCCGATACGGCATCCCTTCATCCATCATAACGGATAATGGGAGACCATTCAAAAATCAGGATGTCCAGGAACTTTGTGAGCGTTTCAAAATCCAACATCGTTTCTCCACCCCATACTACCCCCAAGGTAACGGCCAAGCTGAGGCATCAAATAAAACCATTCTGAAAATCCTAAAGAAGACTGTCAATGAAGCTGGTCGCGATTGGCACGTCCAACTCAATCCCGCTCTGTGGGCCTACAGAACCAGTATACGCACTCCCACATGTGCTACACCCTACGCCCTTGTCTATGGTTCCGAAGCCATCCTTCCCATTGAGGTCGAACTCCCATCCCTTAGGGTGTCGTTGAAAGGTCTCATATCAGATGAAGAATACAGAGTCTCCAGGCTACAAGAACTAGAACTGCTCGAGGAAAGGCGCCAGAAAGCTTTTGACCATCTCAAAGCCTATCAACAGATGATGTCAAGAAGCTACAACCACAAGGTTAGACTAAGGTGCTTCAAGGTTGGAGACCTCGTTCTAAAAGAGAACCCTCGCAATCAACAGGATAGAGAAAAGAAAGGTAAGTTCGAGCCTAACTGGCTTGGGCCCTATGTGATTGTAGCTGCTTACGGATCAGGGGCATATCAGTTGGCCACATCAGAGGGTGAGTTGTTTGATGATCCAATCAACAGCATGCACCTTCGCCGGTTCTATACCTAGGAGAACCCCAATGCAAGGGGGCACAGTAAAATCCAAAATAAAAAAAATGCAAAAAAATTAGAAAAAAATAGAAAGCGTACAAAAAAATCGTCCTTTGGTGAAAACCTGGCAAACAGGCGCCTTGGATAGGTGTCGTGATGAAAACCTGGCAAACGGGCATCATGTTACTCTCTAGCTCCTCGTGCAAATAAAAACAAGTGATGAAAACCTGGTAAATAGGCGTTACTTGTGATAAACCGCCTTCTCCATCTTTGAGAATCTGATCACCTTGAGTCCATTCTTCCTTCGCTCATTTTCCATTCAACCCATATCTATCCCACAAATACACACTTGACAGTTACCTATCATGGCTTGATACTCACCTTGTGGCCTTGTCAACCAAGGTTTTGTCCCATACCGTCTCCTCAATGTGAGCCTAGTATAGTGTCTCTCGTCAGTGTCTATGGTCCGAGTCTGTGAACTATGTTGCCTCTGCACCATCACGTAGGCAAGGCCATTATTCTAATGTGCCCCCGAGGCCTCCATTTTCTTCCCTTTGTCCCATTCGTTCCCTTTCTTATCTTCATTCTTGTCGCCTTTCTTCTAGTCCATCCACGGTCCATTAGGGTTTACCCCGAACTACGTTGCCTCTGCGTCATCACGTAGGCAAGGCCATTTAGCAATGAGCCCCCGAGGCACTAGGTCAGTCCCTTAGGGTCCGTCTCCCCAATAAGGATTGTGCAAATCTTCTCACCAAGCAAGCAAATGCAAGCAAAATCCGCACCTCAAGCAGAAATCTTGACTGTGAGCATCTTAAGCTATCCAATGCAAAGCAAATACCCAAGGTCTTCTAAATGATTTTATGCAAATTAAGGCAAGCACTAAACACATATCAACGCAAATATGCTTTGTAGATCGGAAACATGGTTAACAATTCGAGTCCAAATTTTTGCTATCATACCTTCCTATGCTACTCGAGGATGCCAAAAGCTAGAGATGCTATGATGGGGGCATGATTATTTTCTTTGTTTGCTGTTTGTGGATTAAACTTTAGTAATGTGAAGCCTTGTCTCAAGACATGATCGGCAAAAGATCATCGAGGACATCAAAGGTATAACACGAACGGGGGCAATCCTTGCTTGTTGAAATGCAGGCAGTACTCAGGTCATCTAGATTCAAGTTTGACTAGATGCTTGTATTAACTTGCTACATCCAAATCCATGTAAGTGATACTCAGGTCATCTCGGTTCAATTATACCTCGATGCTTGTATTCACTTACAACATTTCAGAAAATATACCACAAAAATATGCCCAATGATGAAATAAAGCATTCCAAAAGCAAAACATCCATCCTATATCCACATGCACATCCATGCAATCCTCATTATCCAAACTATGCAGAGTAACGATATCAAGTAGAGTTTCTAAGTCATCTTACCACAACCATTTGTCTATCTGTCTATCATGTCATTCTTATGTCGATCAAGTACATTTGGACTTCACAAAAACAAAGCATATAGGAGCATATCAATCATTCGTAGGGCTAGTCATGCACATGCTTAAGTTCGTAGAATACACCATCCAATGCATTAGGTCACCAATACATTTACATCACATCACATCTTAAAGCACAGATGATCACATAGAAATCATATTACATTTTGCATCCATTTGAAAACATTAAATCACATAGACATCATATCGCAGCATATCATAAAGCATCTCATATAGCATCAGATAGACCATCTAACTATGCACATACATCACATCATACAATAGAAGTACATCTTCATCGCATAGCACAAGCAATAAATATACAAAGCTGCATCATCATATATACTATCATATAAAAGAGGTCCAAATGTACAAAATCGTCATCTATCTCTGGAATAAAAGTGTCATATACAATACGCATCCAAAAGGATGGTGATACATGTCCCAAAATATACAAAATCCGGTCTGTGTCTATCCTTGCTGCTATGGGCCACCACTGCCAGCTCCTGACTGCCGGGGACCCATCACGGAGGCCCCTGACTGTGATGGACTTGCTCTCTGCGTCGCCCCAGACTGACTCCTGAAGCTCCCTGCCCTTTGGCTCGATGCCATGACACCATGGTATAATCCTCGGTAATACTGAGACTGGGACTGTGCTCTAGCTAGATCTATCTGTGCCTGTGCCAACTGCGTCTGCAACTGACCAACCTGTGCCTGTGCCTGCTGCACCTGCCCAACCAAAAATGAACTCGCTGCATCTGTCCCCATAGCAGCCACAACAGTGTCCCGCTCTACACAGATAATCCGTACCTGTGCGTCGGCCATGTCTCTCTCGCGAGTCAACCCAGTGATCACCGCTGCATCTGTCTCTCGTCTCCGCTCTACCCTCCTTAGCTGTGCCTACAGCTCTCGCACCTGTCCCCTCAGATCGGCTATAGTCCTCTCATGGGCCTCTCCCTGTACTGGCCCCTGTGCTGCCTCTGCCTGTCCTGGCCCCTGTGGCTGGGGCACCTGCTGTTGTGGTACCTGCTTGGGTGGTGGCATCTGTGCCCGCTGCAGTATCTGCTGCTGTGCCTCTACCTGCCCTGGCACTGCCTTCTCAGCCTGATCTATCCTCCTCCGCTGTCTCGGCCTCTCTCCGGCCCTACCACCCTGTCGTCCTCGACCTCCTCTACCTCCCCTTCGCCCTGGGCCAGCCTCTCCCTCCTCTGAGTCCGCCTCGTCAATACGAGGCACCAGCATGCCGGGTCCTGAATATCTCAGGAAAGGATGTGCAGTGATCCAATCCTCGTACTCCTGTGTCACCCCCGCATCTGCTATCTCTCTCCTCATGTCCCATGCCACATACGGCATCTGCTGGAACTCTGCCAGAGCCTCCTCATACGAAGCCATCGGCCCCCATCGGACCCTCTCTGCATGCATCCGTGCAAACATAGCCTGCCCCTGTGGCATACCCTATCTCCGCCCAAACTGTCTCTGCACCCTGCCCACCATCTATCTCTCCAAGATGTGCCGTGTCCGGCCTATCAACTACCTGGTCTGAAAGCAGTATGGCATCTCGTCTCCCTCGTCATCCCAGGGCTCGCAGTCCAGATATGGTCGCCAGACGACCACATCCACTCCGTCCAAGTGTGTCTCCAGTACTCTAGCTTCCCCAGCCTGTGCTGGGAAATCACTCCTGCGTAGCCATAACTGTATGGCTCTCCTCGCTGCCTTGCGAAGACACATATCGGCCTCGTCACCGCTATGTGCTCCCACAGCCAGAACTGTAACAGCAACACCCCAACCGATAGACTCATACTGCGGTGGTACACCACCTGATGCATGATGTGGTATAAGTGGGCTAGTACGCAGACTCCCCATGCATATCGGGTGCCCTCAGTTAGCATCCGCTCCATGATCCTGCCCCATCCAATGGGGAACCCATGCGATCTCCTGTCCGGCCATACAACGCCCCCGATCAGTCCAGCCACAATCCCAGGGAAGTAGTCATAGTAGTCGTATCTATCTTGCCACAGGATAACCTATCCAGCTAGCTCGGGATCATCAAACACCCGCTGACACTTAGCGAGTCCCACGTCCCGCTATGCATCATACTCCACTAACTCGCCTACCACAGGCAAGTGCAGTATCTGGTAGACGTCCTCCAAGGTTACCGTCATCTCTCCCGTCGGAAAGTGGAAGGTCCCATCCTCACTGTGGAATCTCTCCACAGTAGCTGTCAGCAGTCCACGGTTTGCCCGCACCTCGGGCATGAAGCATACATAATCCAATCCCATGGCACCAAGCGCCACTCTGTCAGTCTCTGTCAGCATATATCGCTGCAATAAGGGCATGGGAAATGTCTCCCTCGACTGCAGTGTATCCCGAATCTCCTCCTGCAAGCAAGCAAGGCAAAGCGTCAGTCTCAAGCAACATATACCATACTCAACATACCTACTGAACTATATCAACTAAACTTAGCATTTCAAATTGATCACAACAGCACACTACATCTCTTGACTAGATTTCTGCAATCTCGGAGATAGCTCATCGATTACCGCGTCAAACAGGACGCTAATCGAGTCAATTTGGCTAAGTCCTTTGCTATCCACAACAAATACGCCACTACAGGTGGTAAAAGCGCCGTTTTTTGGTATATGCGCCGCTAAAATTAGCATATGCGCCACCTCACACAAATGTGCCACCACAGTGCACATATGCACAGATCCGACAGATGCGCCGCAAAATTCGGCATATGCGCCAGCATATTCTGAAAGCGCCGCTACAATCGACATATGCGCCGCATTAACAAATGTGCCGCTACTTTCAACATATGCGCGGCTTAAATACGCATGCGCCGCCAAATTACCTAAGCGCTGCTACATTACACATATGCGCAACTTTCATGTATGCGCCACCGAAACCGACATATGCGCCGCGCAACGACAAAAGCGCCGCTTCGCGAGGCATATGCGCCGTTCTAAGTTTCCGCGCATGCATTTGACCTATTTTCTAAGTGCATTTATGACACCTAAAGTCGACCCTAGGAGAAATTTTTTGAAACACATACTGGGGGTCCTGCCTCTGCTGGCCGCCCGAATCGACGGACTCGCTCGAATCGGTGCTCCTCGCGCGGAATGTTTGCTGCTCTGGCTGCCATGCTACTCCAAGTTTGCTCTAGGCTCTCTCAATCCAATCCAGAGTAAACAAGTGTACAAATGACTATTCTTGTGGACCAAGCTCCTATTTATAGCCTCCAAACCCTAATTCTGGCTAGGTGATGACTGTGACTACTTCCCGTGCCCATTTTTCTTCCCGTTTTCTTCCTGCATCCCTGACCGCGTCCCTTTTCCTCCAACCTATCATTATGCCTTCGTCTTCGTGAGATTGTCCGTCTCCGTTTCTTTCACCCTTTTCCCGTCCAATCTCCCGAGGGGGCATCCTACCGTCATTGAACCTGCACCAGGGGCAAACTGGGGCATGTATCATCATTCAAACTATCGAATTCTTTGAAGCAACACTGTAAACTGCATTGCATCAAAGAGGGGCAAAATGTGAACGCCTAAAAATGACACGAATCATCCTAAATAAATATTCTAAATATTTATTCCATTCTTCTATCAATTAAATAAATATTCTAAATTTATTTAATCAATTCATTGTTCAATAATTAAATAAATCCAATTTATTTAATTACAAATTCTTCTAAATGTCCTACATGATTAAATAATCATAAATTATTTAATTAATCCAAATTCCTCTATTCTAAGCTCTAAATTCCAAAAATCCACATCACCTTTACACCTCACCATTTCCACCTCACCTTGTCCACCTCATCAGGTTGCACATGTAATTAAATATATTTAATATTTAATTACCTTATTTTCCCTCACCCACATGGCCTATTTCTTCTCAAATCAGAGATTAGTTAACTAATCAATCAAAAGAGTTAACTAACCTTGTCAATTGAGTCAAATCCTCAATCAATTCAGTCAGTTCCACGATTTATTCTTCTAACTGATCAATCAAGTCTGTTAACAGACCAGTCAATGGAGTTAACTCTCCAATCAGTTTTGTCACATCCCCCCTTTCATGATGGAGTTGGGACACTTGTCACATTTCCACTGGTTGCACATTCCTTAACCATTCTCAGCCGTTGATCTTCATATCTTCTCTCAACCGTTGATTCCCATTCTTTTGAGTCTATAAATGAAACCTCATTCTTCCATTCTAATCATCCAGGCTTTTGACATCGTTACTCTGCAGAAATACCACCAGTGCGCCTTTGGCACCCTTTTGTCATCCACAAGCTTGAGATCACATACTTGCATTGGAGCTCATCTTCATTGCATATCACCATAGCCGTTCACCGTCGACTTCCTACAAACAGCTAAAAAGATTGCACTCTCTGAGGGCTCATCTTATCTGCAAAAGGACGATTTGTGATAGGCGAACAACAGAAGTTTAGAAACGGGAGAGGTTTGCACTGTGTTTGTTCATTGCTTCGTTTATTGAATCCTTCTTGTTTCACTATTCTGTTGATGTTTGGGTCTTGTTTAATTCATTTGATTGATCACCATTTTACCCTTACAGTTCCAAAGCATTAAGAGAACTTTCACACTCATCATTCTGAATGTGTTTTGTTAGATCTACTACCGATGGTTATGTATTCATGAGAGATGTGAAGTTGTCAAAATCAGATACATAGTCAAGGATTTCAAATGAAGAGCATTTAAATATATCCTTATGATACATAGCTTGTATCTAAGTGAGAACATGAGGATTCATACTAAGAAATTTGTAGAAATTTAAAGATACCAAAGAGCAATGAGATGAAGATGCCATAATGAAATGTCTTGAAACATCAATGTCCAATAAGATCTAGTAAGACAAGACATGCAAAGTTTTGTGATGATTAAGGCACCCTAGATGCGTGACTATTTCACTCCTAAACACTTGTTTGAGGGAAAAGGGCTAAAAAGGACACACAAAGTCCACAACAAACACAATGGATAGAAGGAAACAGTACAACACAACAAGGCCCAATTTATGATTTTATGTAGTTAGATTGAATGCAATAAAACAATACCAACTTATGCTTATTTATGCAACTAAAAATATTCAATTTTTTCACTTTTTTCCATGAAAATGTATAAAATATGTAGTGTTGTGATGAAATTGAAGAGAGGCAGCAAATTAAATCCTTATTATCAGTCCAATAGTGCAGCAATATCCCTCACAACACACCTATCATGCAAATCTAGATGAAGGATGAGTCAAAATCTAGTGACAATGCAAGGATTTTAAACCCTAATTGTGAAATTAAGGCTTGAGACTATGCAGAATGATGTATGAATGAAATATAATCAAATTTATGATGTGAAATATCTTAGCTTAGATCTGAAAATGAAGTTAAAATCCTACAATGCTCAATGCAAGTGCAATTTTAAGGAGAAATGAGTGAATATGCTAGTTTTTGTTGAAATTGACTGTGTAAATGCAAAATTTGAGACGTAAATGCAAAGACACACAATAATAAGACACTAAAATAAAAAATCATATTTGAATTAGTGCAAAAAATTAGTAAAATCTGAAACAAGATTTTAACTACAAATCCTAGGTTTTGCAAAGATTAGGTTATATGAAAAATGCACAATTTCAAGCAAATTCTAGAAAATGAAGCATGAAAATGCAATGCAAATGATTATTAAATGATGTAATACTATAATTTATATCAGATCTGATGTAAAAATTAGATATTAGATGAAATGCAATGAAATTGATGCAAACTATGCCCTAATGCAAGCCTAGAATGCAATTTTTTTTTTCAAATTTTTAAAAATTTTCAATTTTTTTGTAAGTTTTCAAATGCAATATGATGATGATGAAATAAATGAATGCAAATTTGAAGTACAACACTCAGCAAGGTGCAAAATGTAATAAAACACGGGTTCACCAAAATGCCAATGTAGGAAAAGGGGGGATGAGGGTTTGATATGTGATTTAGTTTAGATCCTCCTTTCACCTGTAATCACAAGAGAGGCGTTGGGGGGTTGTGGTGTTTAAGAGCTTGCCTTAGTCAAGCCCTAGAATGGCATTCGAGCTTTCCAACACCATTTTTAGATAGAGAGTGCGTATCTTTGCAAGACATAGGCCAAAAACAAATTGATAAATGATTGATTGAAAGCATAAATAGATATCACCTCGGAGGTGTAGCTCGCATGTAGATGAAGATCTTTCATAACATGAGAAGATGAAGCCAAATCTACAATAACAAACATAACAACAATATTCTGCTATGCAACAATGAATGTCTTGAATGCTCTAAAATCATAAGTTCACTAAAATATTATGATCATCTCCTAGTTTACAAATGAAACCCTAAACATGCTTATATATGCATTCCCTCTACAAATTTCATAATTCAAACTTAAGATGTCGACAAGGGACACTTTTAAAGGTCACTTTACCAACATTGAAATTTGGGACCCTACCGAAATAGGGCAGGACAAGGGCGTGGGCGCCCTTGTCACAAACATATTTTGGGTCAGGGTTTAGACTCAAAAATGTCCCTCAAGTCCCATTTGACATGGGTTTGAGGCCATTTTGTCTCGGGAGTAAATTCTAACATACATGATGAAAAACAAGGGACCTAGGAGCTAAACTTAGGAGGTAAAAGTCAAAGGGGGACATTTTACGACATAACAGTGGATAACTGAGTAAGTCTCGATCCATCAAAGTTTCTAGAAAGGGATACTGTGTTTAGTCCTTGCAGTGTTCTGCCTTTTGTTCAGATTGATGTAATAAGGGGGGGAATGTTGGATGTAAACCCTTAAGGGGGGGTGTTAGAATATTAAGGTTTTACATTTATAATAAAGTCACTTTGTGACTTATAGATTAGTTTAATATACATGTTAGGTAAATAAGTTAGTTTGTTCCTATAAGTTAGTTGTTGGTTATTCACGGGAATATGTAAGTGTGAGGCCGACTATTTTACCTCCTATATTTTGATCATTGTGCTATTCAGTAGTGACCATGTTCCTTATGCAGACTTGATGTTTTATCTCGTTGATTTGATATATGTGATTTGATTCGGTCATTTTGATGATATGTTGTGGTTCGATATATGGGATTTATGTTAGATGTTATCTTGTTATGAGATTTTAGTTGTTTATGTGATATGGACTATTTGACATGTGAGTTAAAAACGCAGTTTAATTTGTAGTTGTGCATTGATGTTTATTTCGATTGTGTGAAGTTAATTTTAGTTGCTTCGGCTATGATTTATCATGACATGACTGGCACTTGATCGAGATGTGCAGGTTTTACTTTCCCTAGCCACGGGAAATTGGAGGTAGGATTCACACCATGTTATTCCTGGTTAAGCCGATCCGTTCCCAAGAGGGATGAGGATCACGTGTGAAATTTCATGATGATTTATTGTGCTTGGTTTAAATTTTAATTATTATTTTAGCGTTAGTACCCTCTCTCTTTCTTATTTTGATTTAAGTTAAGTGTTGTAAAATTTTAATTGATTTATGTCAATTGGCATTTTTATTATTATTTTTTTTGGGGCCATTTATATGTGGATTTTTGACCCCTTTCATGAACCCTAGGGTCCCAAAAGTTACCCTAGGTGGTCAACCTTGAGTCTAGGGTCAACTTGGACCACCTAACCCTAGTTTTGACTCACCTTAGGTCACCCTAACCCATGGTTGAGTCAAAGTGACGAAAATGGGAAAGAGGGAAGATGAGGGATGGGCCTTGCCTTGGGAAGAACCCATCTCCCATCCCTATGTTTTGGGAAGTATTCCCAAGGAGGACTAGGGAGTTCTCCAAGAGTCCTCCCAAGCTCCCAAGTGAGTGGGAGCACCACTCAAGGCCATTGTCTTGTTGAAGGGTGAGTGGGAATCCAACTCACCATTTGTCCCCCTCCCACTTGTGTTTCCTCACCATTTGTCCCCCTCCCACTTGTGTGGAAGCACAAGTGGATGAGGTGGAGATGGGGGTGAAGGGAGAGGAGGACACTTGTCATCCTCTTACCTTCTCTCTTTTCCAAGTGGCTTTGGTGGAGGGAAGAGATGGTGACAAATGTCACCACCTCATTCTCTCAAGACCAAATAGAGGGCCTATAATAGCTCCTCTTGTAGAGGAGTAGGGGTTCTTCCATTCTATTATTTTTCCTTGCATTTTTAGAGACCTCTTGCAAATTTAGATTTCCTTACTAGTTTGGAGGAGTTAGAGAAGGTTTGGAGAAAATCTGAAAGGGTGGAAGGCGTGGGAAGGCAAGGAGCTCTTCACCAAAATTCCACTTCCATTGCCAAGGTTTTGAAGGTAGGCTTCTCATCTTGTTTTTTTTGCTTTGCTTAAGATGTTCCATGGTTTGAATCTTGATTGCAAGTTTTCTGTTTTATGAAGCTTTCTTTGCATTTGATGTTGGGTTGGGTGTCATGGTGAGAGCACCTCCAATGGAGGAAATGCTCAACTAGTATGGGTAGGGGAGAGAAACAATCCTTGGGGGCTCTCCCACATTTTTGTGTTTATGTGTTTATGCCTTGAGGGCCTATTATCATTTGAGGAGGAGGTGTTTATATGGCAAGAGTGCCAAGCATATTGGTGTGAGATTCTTGTGGATTGGATTGTTTCAGGGATTTTGGCTAGAGGCCATGTGTTGAGATTTTTCCTTATCATTGGGAGCCCCTTTAAGTTGAGAGGTCTATTTCCTACCGTCACCAAACTCATTTTTATGAGTTGATGTATTGTGTTAATCCTATGGGGTTGTTTTGATTTTTGTGTTAATGTGAATGAATTTTGTTGTAGATTGATATACCTGTGTGAAATCCCCTACCTCCCTAGCTCGGGGGTGACCCACTTGTGGGTCTACGGTAGGGAGGAGAGCTTTCCCTTCTCTGTGGCTGCTTTCTTGGTTGTCTCTTTGCTGTGCTTTAGTTGCAGGTAGTTATGTGAAGAGGAGGAGCTATTTGGAAGCTCATTATGTGTTCAAAAGGTTTTCCCATGTCGAATTGAAGAGGCTGGTTTAGCCTTGGTCCTTGTGGTCTTCTTGTCCTGTAAACTCTTGTTAAAATTGCAATGAAATTTGCCATAGAAGTTGGCTGTGATAGCATTGTAATGTGAACATTTTGTATTATGAAAATGCATGGAAAATAAACTTAGATATCTTCTACCTTTGTTTCTCAGAAAGATAAAATAAAAAGTGATTTTGTTTGAGATGTAAGTAGTTGTTTAGATTTTTGATACAAATGAGAGAAATGAATTGAAATCCCTAGCTGGATTATGCTGTCACTTTCTATTGTGTGGAGATGTGAAGTTGTGATATAATTGTGAAAAGCATATATATGTTTAAATTTTTCTGCCATTATAGTTGTCAAAGATAGTATGCTAGGGTCAAAAGTTTGCTGTTTTAGATTTTGTTGTGGGTGAAGGAAAGAGAAAATTTTGAGTGTTGTTTTCTATTGGAGTTGAAAAATTTCCACTGCATAGGATGCTGTTGAAGGAGAATCCAAACTAGAGTAGAATGTTTCTTTGTATAAATCTAAAAGCTCCAGGTAAATGCTTGTATTTCTGTTATTGAGTGTCTCAAGAAAATCATAAGAAAAAAATAAAAATAAAAATACTAAATTCCTCTTTTATTTGATTTTTTAGAAAGGATTGTAATGATGGTATTTCAAAAAAAAAAAAACTTGCTGTTGTTTTAATGTCCTCGTTATTGTATATATTTCAAAAATATATAAGTATACCATTGCTGCTCTCAAAATTTTGCCCTGTGTGACTTAAAAAAAAAAGATGTATGCATATATATTTAGTGGTGAAATTGGACATTTTTGTATTTACATTTATCCATAAATGAAATTGAGAAAAACGGATAATTATATATATATGTAAATTTAAATTAAATACAGCTGAGAAAACGAAATATACACAAAATACATATATATATATATAAATGATTAATATTAAATAAAAATGATGAAAATTTTCCCCAAGGGCCAAGCTGTGAGAAGGGTGCGCGGTGTTTTTTTTTCGCAGCTGAGAGTTAAAAACATATTGTGGTGGGGGATTAAACCCCCACCAAACTCTTATGATAATGGGTGTGGGGAGGGGCGGAGCCCCACCCACACCCCACTATGTGGGATGTGGGTGGGGCTCCGCCCCTTCCCACATCCCCGTTCCCTTTTTAGCCACGGCTGCCACCGGCCGCAACCTCCGCTTCGCCCTAAACCGCCACAGTTCCTGCGATGCTCCACGCTGACGGTCCACTGCCTGCCACCAACTGTAGCTTCCCCACCACGCGCGGTCAGACCTTGTATCCCCCTCCCTCCACTGCGCCACTCTCTGCCCACTGTGCTGATCTCCACCTCCCTCTGCCCCGACTGTGCCGACCTACGCCGCTCCATGCCTGCAAACTATCAACATACTTCAAAACAATAAAAGTTTTAGGGTTATTTCAACCCTCTCCATTATATTATGGAGTTGCTAAAAACAAAATACTCTATTAAAAAAAAATATGAGTGGGTTTCCCACTATCTTTTAAAAATGAACAATTTATATATATATATATATATATATTAATTGTATTAAGTGAGTTTGCACCAAGGGTTATCTAATGAATCCATATATATATATATATATGTAAGAATTGCATTCCTTAATCACTTGAGAATATTATGAGTTGATGTTAAGCAAATACTCTATTAAATTTTTGAGTGGAATTTCCACTAGATTAGGGTATAAAGTTTAAAATTTAAATAATTATATTTATTTATGTATATGTATATATGTCGAGTGCATATATATATGTATGTCCATATATGAATACATTTATAGATGTTAAAATGTGGAGTTCCAATTTACAAGAAAAGAAATTAAGACATTGGAAGAATTAAATGAATGATGAATTAACGTAAATAGGATTTAAATGCAATTAAAAGGATAACTCAAGAGTTACGTAAGTGGCAAATTAAGCAACGTCTTAAACCAAATCGATTGAAGAATTAAACAAGAATGCGAGGTAGAATTTAACAGCTTGAGTTAGCTAACCAAGGTCAGCTTCCTAACTTGAGAAAATGTCCATTAGGGAGGAGAGAGGCAGATTAAGTTAAAAGCTGATTATTAACCCGAGCATAGACCTAGAGAATGCCCTAACGATGATTGTTAATCCTGCGTAAGTGACCTAGTTCACCAGGTAATTAGGGAGATTAACCAACCGACAGACTGCGTAACCAAGGATAGCGATAGAGTGACAACTTCCACCCACATAGAGAACGCGTTATGCTGCCAGATTTTCTCTAGATCTTAGGGTTTTGAATTGATTAGTCTAACCCTAGAAGCGACATCCTATTGTCGCACATACTCTTGTCGATCTACACTTCTAGTATAGTGTCATGTTTATGCCGTAGGCGTAATGCCACCGAGCACACAAGTGCGTGCGAGGTGGTTCTAA
Source organism: Cunninghamia lanceolata (assembly GCA_027924645.1). NCBI lineage: Eukaryota > Viridiplantae > Streptophyta > Pinopsida > Cupressales > Cupressaceae > Cunninghamia > Cunninghamia lanceolata. The sequence continues at coordinate 6,383,326 of BSBN01001344.1, read as the reverse complement.
GGGTAGGGAGAAATTTTTTTCGTAGTTCGTGTCATGACCACATGGCATATGTGGGCATGACACGGGCTGTTGTGTGTTGTGTCTGCATGGGGAATGTGGGCATGACATTTGGTATCAGAGCCAAGTTTGTAAAACACTGGGCTTTTTATAGGCACATTATTGTTTCCGCTACTATGATTTGACTTGTGGCTACCTTGTTTTGTAGGATGCCTCCTAGACGAGTTCGGCGAGCGCAGACCCGCCGCACTCCACCCCCAGAGGTACGCACTGATTCATCAGCTGCGGGACTAGGTCAGCCAGAGCCACAGGTATAGCCAGATCCATAGGATCAGCCACTCTTACAGCCACAGGAAGTTCCTCAGGCACCACAGGCACCACCGGCACCACCAGATATGGGACCGCAGATATTATAGGCCTTACAGGCAATTCTAGACAGGCTCCCACCAGCAGTAGCAGAGCCATGTGTCGAGCCCCGCAAGGATCCGTGAGAGGAGCCCCGTATAGAGCCGCGAGGGGCACCACATGAGGAGCCTTACGTCGAGATACCAGAGACAAAGGAGGTTGCCAACAGGGCCCGTAGCAGGAGCCCCCCACATTGGGCTAGACAGGACGAGATAGTGCGTGTAGAGCACCTGGGTCACAGGCCTTATGAGTATCATGCAGAGGAGCCTATCAGAGGGCACAGAGATAGAAGAGACCCCATCAGGGACATATTGAGGTTAAACCCTCCTACGTTCATTGGGACCACAGAGGGAGCTGAGGCAGAGGCCTGGCTGATCAGTTTATACAGGTGCTTCGTGTTGCGTCCTTATGAGGGCAACATGAAGGCCCATGTGGCTGTTCACTTGTTGCGAGATGCAACAGCTACCTAGTGGCGCACTGAGGAGTGCAAGCGCCACCTATCTTTAGACACTCTCATGGGAGACTTTCGTTGAGTGCTTCAATGCACGCTATTTATCAGACCACTACAGGCAGCGACGTCTAGACGAGTTCCATGACCTCCAGCAGAGAGGACTTACAGTGGCTCAGTATGAGGCTAGGTTTACGGAGCTATCTAGATATGCGGAGTATCTCCATGATGAGAAACTCCTGGTGCACAAGTTTATTAGAGGGCTTAATCACAGTATAGCAGGGCCTGTTCGGATGGCAGACCCCTAGACTTTGAGTGATGCTGCCGAGAAGGCATACATCGCTGAGGAGATTCAGGGACGAGGGTAGAGTTCTCGCCCTCAGTTTCAGGATCGGGGATAGCAGCAACATCAGTAGAGTTTTTGTAGACCATCGCAGCCACCCCATAGAGGAGGATTCAGTTCAACACCTTTACCTCCTAGACCCTCACAGCAGCAGCAGCAGAGAGCTAGGACACAACAGGGTTCACAGGGGGGACATAATAGGGGTTGGTAGCAGCAGCGTCCGCACAGAGATCAAAGATAGCAGGGACCACCTGCGGGACCCGCGAGGACACAACAGTCTTATAGAGGTTCACAGGGGTCTACCGGTAGATCAGGACAGCAACAGACAGGTAGGACCCAAACTGTACAGGTTTAGGTCAGAGGCCCTTGTTATGTTTGTGGTGGAGCAAGACACCTAGCTAGAGAGTGTCCATAGGGTTAAACAGCAGGGGGACAGCCTCGTGCGGGAGGTTCAGAACAGACAGTGGGTGATGTGGGTAGATCCCACCTTATGTTTGCAGCGGTAGATAACCGCCAGGCAGATTTTTAGGTGTCCGTGATTGAGACGTCAGGTATGATTGGGGGTAACCCCATTTCTATTCTCTTTGACTCTGGTGCTACTGATTCATTTATATCTCCATCGTTAGTGGAGCGTTGCAGGCTGGTGGCCTCTAGGTAGGGTGATAGGTGGGTAGTTGAGTTGGTTTCAGGAGCCAAACTGACAATAGATACCTTTATCCGCGACTGTGAGGTTTCTTTGGGATCCTTCACTACAATATGCGACCTTAGAGTCATGACATTAGGATCCTATGATGTGGTGTTGGGTATGGATTGGCTTGCGGCTCATCGAGCCAAGCTAGATTGTCGCCGAAAGGTGATCAGCTGTTTAGACGATCACGGCACATCAGTTGAGATTGTGGGCATGCAGAAGCCCACCGCAGTACGTATGATATCTGCTCAACAACTTAAGTGCTGCATGCGGAAGGGTTGTCAGTTGTTCGCCATCACAGTGAGCGACATATCAGATGACGAGCCAAAGGCATCTTTGGATGATCATCTCATCCTCGGAGAGTTTGCCGATGTTTTTCCAACAGAGTTACAGGGGATGCCTCCCTGACGTGAGGTAGACTTTCATATAGACTTAGTGCCGGGTGCCGAGCTAGTGTCTCGTGCACCCTCCAGGATGACCACAAATGAGCTCACTGAGCTCAAGCTACAGTTGGAGGACTTGCTAGAGAAGGGGTACATCCGACCGAGCGTTTCACCTTGGGGTGCTCCTGTCATCTTTGTGAAGAAGGATGGGTCTCTTCATTTATGTATGGACTACAGGCAGTTGAATAAGGTGACGGTGAAGAACCGTTATCCTCTGCCCAGGATTGATGATCTTTTTGACCAGATGCAGGGAGCCAGGGTGTTCTCTAAGATAGACCTAAAGTCCGGGTATCATCAGTACGCATCGCAGAGGCAGATATCCATAAGACCACCTTCCGGACTCGTTATGGGCATTATGAGTTCACAGTGGTTCCCTTCGGCTTGACGAACGCCCCTGTAGTGTTCATGAGTCTCATGGATGGGGTGTTCCGTACATATTTAGATCAGTTTGTGATCATATTTCTCGATGACATTTTGATCTATTCACGGATTGAGGAGGAGCATGAGGAGCACCTTCGTTAGGTCCTACAGTGTTTGCGAGAGCAGAGGCTTTATGGGAATTTGGTGAAGTGTGCGTTTTTCAGGACAGAGGTTCAGTACCTAGGACATATCCTTTCCGGCAATGGAATCTCAGTAGATCCATCGAAGATCAGAGCTATCAGGGATTGGCCAGCACCCATGAGTGTGACAGAGGTCAGGAGTTTCATGGGGTTGGCTGGTTATTACTATCGTTTTGTTGAGGATTTTTCTCGGATTGCACACCCCATCACTTCCCTTCAGCGGAAGGGGAAGAGTTTTCATTGGACTGAGCAGTGTGAGAGGGCTTTCAGGGTCCTCAAGGAGTGTCTTACCAGCGCTCCTATCCTAGCAGTTCCTGATCCTGCAACAGATTTCATGGTTTTCACGGATGCATCACTTGAGGGATTGGGAGCTGTACTTATGCAGGGTGGTAGAGCAATCGCGTATGAGTCGCGAAAGCTCAAGACCCATGAGCTGAACTACCCCACGCATGATTTGGAGTTAGCAGTAGTGGTTCATGCTCTAGTCTATTGGAGACATTTCTTGTTGGGTCGTCGCTTTGAGCTCCATTCCGATCATCACAGCCTCCAGTATATCTTTACACAGCCGAATCTAAACGCTCGTCAGTGGCGTTGGATGGAGTTCCTCTGTGAGTATAATTTTGATGTCCACTACATCAAAGGGAAGGAGAACGTGGTTGCTGACGCATTGAGTTGGAGGCGCCATGAGCTCTTGACCTTGACTTTGCGAGTGGACTTGAGGGATCGCATTATTCAGCATCTGCCAGAGGATGAGTGGTATCTAGAGGTACAACAGGAGATCAATTTTTAGAGGGCCCTTGTGGGCAAGTTTGCAGGATATACACTTGACACAGATGGTTTACTTTGACATAGACAACGCATCTATGTACCCCGCGTAGGTGACCTGCACACTGTAGTGCTATCAGAGGCTCATAGAACCCCATATGCGGCACATCCGAGGGTGAAGAAGATGCATGCCAATCTTCGACAACTGTACTATTGGGCAGGTATGAGATGTGATATAGCAGAGTTTGTTGCTCGTTGCCTTGAGTGCCAGAGGGTCAAGGCCGAGCATCAGCATCCAGCAAGTCTCTTATACCCACATGATATACCTGAGTGGAAATGGGACACCATTTCCATGGATTTTATTGTTAGTCTTCCTATGTCTTCGTGTCGCCATGATGCCATCATGGTGACAGTCGACAAGTTGACCAAGGTGGCTCATTTTTCTCCTGTGCGCACGACATGCAATGCGCCAGCTGTGGTGAGGGTATTCTTGGATGACATTGTGAGACTACATGGGGTACCTCGTCGCATCATCTCAAACAGAGATCCAGTGTTCACTTCAGCCTTCTAGAGAACCTTACAACATGCATTGGGCACTCAACTCAATTTTAGCTCCGCTTATCATACCGAGACAGATGGACAGACAAAGTGGGTGAATCAGGTATTGGAGGACATGCTTCAGATGTATGTTATGGACCATCAGTCTAGGTGGGAGGAGTATCTTTACCTGGTTGAGCTTGCCTACAATAATGGGCATCACAGCTCGTTAGGTATGCCTCGCTTTCAGGCTTTATATGGCAGGCCATGCAGGACACCATTGAGTTGGGACTGTATTGAGGATAGAGTCGCTATTGGACCAGAGTTGGTACAGGATATGGAGTAGCAGGTCACACTGATTAGACAACGGTTGCAGGAGGCACATGATATGCAGAAGAAGTATGCCGATGCTAATAGGATAGATCGGAGCTTCTCAGTGGGAGACAGGGTATTCCTTAGAGTGTGGCCACACAAGAGTCCAATCCGATATGGAAAGGGCTCTAAGCTCGCACCATGGTTCGTAGGTCCCTTTGAGGTTTTGAAGTGGATAGGACCAGTTGCCTATCGTCTAGCATTGCCACCTAGCCTGTCACGTATCCACGATGTTTTCCATGTTTCTGTTTTGAGACGATATATATCTTATGTATCTCACGTTTTGGACTGGAGTGCTTTACAGGGAGAGGCAAGCGGGCAGTTGGTGCTGGAGCCAATTCGCATATTGGCTCGTCGAATGTTGGGCCTTCGAGGTCGAGAGCTGGACCAGGTTAGGGTCCAGTGGGATCGATATGACGAGGTCACGGTGACTTGGGAGGATGCAGCTAGTTTGAGGGCACTCTATCCTCACCTTTTCGATGACTTCCAGGAGGAAGTTCAGTCTTAGGGGGGGAGGATGTGAGGCCGACTATTTTACCTCTTATATTTTGATCATTGTGCTATTCAGTAGTGACCATGTTCCTTATGCAGACTTGATGTTTTATCTCGCTGATTTGATATATGTGATTTGATTTGGTCATTTTGATGATATGTTGTGGTTCGATATATGGGATTTATGTTAGATGTTATCTTGTTATGAGATTTTAGTTGTTTATGTGATATGGACTATTTGACATGTGAGTGAAAAACGCAGTTTAATTTGTAGTTGTGCATTGATGTTTATTTCGATTGCATGAAGTTAATTTCAATTGCTTCGGCTATGATTTATCATGACATGATTGACACTTGATCGAGATGTGCAGGTTTTACTTTCCCTAGCCACGGGAAATCAGAGGTAGGATTCACACCATGTTATTCCCGGTTAAGCCGATCTGTTCCCAAGAGGGATGAGGATCACGTGTGAAATTTCATGATGATTTATTGTGCTTAGTTTAAATTTTAATTATTATTTTAGCCTTAGTACCCTCTCTCTTTCTTATTTTGATTTAAGTTAAGTGTTGTAAAATTTTAATTGATTTATGTCAATTGGCATTTTTATTATTATTATTTTTTGGGGCCATTTATATGTGGATTTTTGACCCCTTTCATGACCCCTAGGGTCCCAAAAGTTACCCTAGGTGGTCAACCTTGAGTCTAGGGTCAACTTAGACCACCTAACCCTAGTTTTGACTCACCTTAGGTCACCCTAACCCATGGTCAAAGTGACGAAAATGGGAAAGAGGGAAGATGAGGGATGGGCCTTGCCTTGGGAAGAACCCATCTCCCATCCCTATGTTTTGGGAAGTATTCCCAAGGAGGACTAGGGAGTTCTCCAAGAGTCCTCCCAAGCTCCCAAGTGAGTGGGAGCACCACTCAAGGCCATTGTCTTGTTGAAGGGTGAGTGGGAATCCAACTCACCATTTGTCCCCCTCCCACTTGTGTGGAAGCACAAGTGGATGAGGTGGAGATGGGGGTGAAGGGAGAGGAGGACACTTGTCATCCTCTTACCTTCTCTCTTTTCCAAGTGGCTTTGGTGGAGGGAAGAGATGGTGACAAATGTCACCACCTCATTCTCTCAAGACCAAATAGAGGGCCTATAATAGCTCCTCTTGTAGAGGAGTAGGGGTTCTTCCATTCTATTATTTTTCCTTGCATTTTTAGAGACCTCTTGCGAATTTAGATTTCCTTACTAGTTTGGAGGAGTTAGAGAAGGTTGGGAGAAAATCTGAAAGGGTGGAAGGCATGGGAAGGCAAGGAGCTCTTCACCAAAATTCCACTTCCATTGCCAAGGTTTTGAAGGTAGGCTTCTCATCTTGTTTTTTTTTGCTTTGCTTTATGATGTTCCATGGTTTGAATCTTGATTGCAAGTTGTCTGTTTTATGAAGCTTCCTTTGCATTTGATGTTGGGTTGGGTGTCATGGTGAGAGCACCTCCAATGGAGGAAATGCTCAACTAGTATGGGTAGGGGAGAGGAACAATCCTTGGGGGCTCTCCCACATTTTTGTGTTTATGTGTTTATGCCTTGAGGGCCTATTATCATTTGAGGAGGAGGTGTTTATATGGCAAGAGTGCCAATCATATTGGTGTGAGATTCTTGTGGATTGGATTGTTTCAGGGATTTTGGCTAGAGGCCATGTGTTGAGATTTTTCCTTATCATTGGGAGCCCCTTTAAGTTGAGAGGTCTATTCCCTACCCTCACCAAACTCATTTTTATGAGTTGATGTATTGTGTTAATCCTATGGGGTTGTTTTGATTTTTGTGTTAATGTGAATAAATTTTGTTGTGGATTGATATACCTGTGTGAAATCCCCTACCTCCCTAGCTCGGGGGTGACCCACTTGTAGGTATACGGTAGGGAGGAGAGCTTTCCCTTCTTTGTGGCTGCTTTCTTGGTTGTCTCTTTGCTGTGCTTTAGTTGCAGGTAGTTATGTGTAGAGGAGGAGCTATTTGGAAGCTCATTATGTGTTCAAAAGGTTTTCCCATGTCGAATTGAAGAGGTTGGTTTAGCCTTGGTCCTTATGGTCTTCTTGTCATGTAAACTCTTGTTAAAACTGCAATGAAATTTGCCATAGAAGTTGGATGTGATAGCATTGTAATGTGAACATTTTGTATTATGAAAATGCATGGAAAATAAACTTAGATATCTTCTACCTTTGTTTCTCAGAAAGATAAAATAAAAAGTGATTTTGTTTGAGATGTAAGTAGCTGTTTAGATTTTTGATACAAATGAAAGAAAGGAATTGAAATCCCTGGCTGGATTATGCTGTCACTTTCTATTGTGTGGAGATGTGAAGTTGTGATATAGTTGTGAAAAGCATATATATGTTTAAATTTTTCTGCCATTATAGTTGTCAAAGATAGTATGCTGGGGTCAAAAGTTTGCTGTTTTAGATTCTGTTGTGGGTGAAGGAAAGAGAAAATTTTGAGTGTTGTTTTCTATTGGAGTTGAAAAATTTCTACTGCATAGGATGCTGTTTAAGGAGAATCCAAACTAGAGTAGAATGTTTCTTTGTATAAATCTAAAAGCTCCAAGTAAATGCTTGTATTTCTATTATTGAGTGTCTCAAGAAAATCATAAGAAAAAAATAAAAATAAAAATACTAAATTCCTCTTTTATCTAATTTTTTAGAAAGGATTGTAATGATGGTATTTCAAAAAAAAAAAACTTGCTGTTGTTTTAATGTCCTCGTTATTGTATATATTTCAAAAATATATAAGTATGCCATTGCTGCTCTCAAAATTTTGCCCTGTGTGACTTAAAAAAAAAAAAAGATGTATGCATATATATTTAGTGGTGAAATTGGACATTTCTGTATTTACATTTATCCATAAATGAAATTGAGAAAAACAGATAATTATATATATATATAAATAAATTTAAATTAAATACAGCTGAGAAAACAAAATATACACAAAATACATATATATATGATTAATATTAAATAAAAATGATGAAAATTTTCCCCAAGGGCCGAACTGTGAGAAGGGTGCGCGGTGTTTGTTTTCCGCAGCTGAGAGTTAAAAACATATTGTGGTGGGGGATTAAACCCCCACCGAACTCTTATGATAATGGGTGTGGGGAGGGGCAGAGCCCCAACCACACCCCACTATGTGGGATGTGGGTGGGGCTCCGCCCCTCCCCACATCCTCGTTCCCTTTTTAGCCATGGCTGCCACCGGCCTCAACCTCTGCTTCGCCCTAAACCGCCACAGTTCCTACGCTACTCCATGCTGACGGTCCGTTGTCTGCCACCGACTACGGCTTCCCCACCACGCGTGGCCAGACCCTGTATCCCCCTTCCTCCACCGCGCCACTCTCTGCCCACTGTGCTGATCTCCACCTCCCTCCGCCCCAACTGCGCCGACCTACGCCGCTCCATGCCTGCAAACTATCAATATACTTCAAAACAATAAAAGTTTTAGGGTTATTTCAACCCTCTCCATTATATTATGGAGTTGCTAAAAACAAAATACTCTATTAAAAAAAAATATGAGTGGGTTTCCCACTATCTTTTAAAAATGAACAATTTATATATATATATATATATATAGATATATATATATATATATATATATATATATATATATATATATATATATATATATATATTTTAATTGTATTAAGTGAGTTTGCACCAAGGGTTATCTAATGAATCCATATATTTTTATTTTGATATATATATATATATATATATAAGTATTGCATTCCTTAATCACTTGAGAATATTATGAGTTGATGTTAAGCAAATACTCTATTAAATTTGAGTGGAATTTCCACTAGATTAGGGTATAAAGTTTAAAATTTAAATAATTATATTTATTTATGTATATGTATATATGTCGAGTGCATATATATGTATGTCCATATATGAATACATTTATAGATGTTAAAATGTGGAGTTCCAAATTACAAGAAAAGAAATTAAGACATTGGAAGAATTATATGAATGATGAATTAACGTAAATAGGATTTAAATGCAATTAAAAGGATAACTCAAGAGTTACGTAAGTGGCAAATTAAGCAATGTCTTAAACCAAATCGATTGAAGAATTAAACAAGAATGCGAGGTAGAATTTAATAGCTTGAGTTAGCCAATCAAGGTCAGCTTTCTAACTTGAGAAAACGTCCATTAGGGAGGAGAGAGGCAGATTAAGTTAAAAGCTGATTATTAACCCGAGCGTAGACCTAGAGAACGCCCTAACGATGATTGTTAATCCTACATTAGTGACCTAGTTCACCAGGTAATTAGGGAGATTAACCAATAGGCAGACTGCGTAACCAAGGATAGCGATAGAGTGACAACTTCCACCCATGTAGAGATCGCGTTATGCTGCTGGATTTTCTCTAGATCTTAGGGTTCTGAATTGATTAGTCTAACCCTAGAAGTGACATCCTATTGTCGCACATACTCTTGTCGGTCTACACTTCTTCTAGTATAGTGTCATGTTTACGCCTCAGGCTTAATGCCACCGAGCACGCAAGTGCGTGCGAGGTGGTTCTAAGGGTAGGGAGAAAAGTTTTTCGTAGTTCGTGTCATAACCACATGGCATATGTGGGCATGACATGGGCTTTTGTGTGTTGTGTCTACATGGGGAATGCGGGCATGACAGTAAGGCTTTAAAAAGCTAAGTATTCAAATGTAAGATCAATCTTGGAAATCATCAATATATATCATTTATGTTATTTTGTTGTGCATTCATGGTTTGATCAACTGTCTCTGTATTTGCTCAACCATTTCAACATAAGCCTAGATGCCTTTGGATCAATCATTGTTGAACTCCATTGGTTAACAAAGATGAAAAATATGTGCTTCTAATTGATTGTCAGATCACCAAAGTCAAATTGGGGAAGCAAACAACAAAGGCCAATATATAGGGGATAGAGACAGTTGTCTCCACTATCATTACTCACATGGACAGGGACCAAAGAACAAAACAAGAATTGAAGGAGCAAGTGGTTGAAGTTACCTCCTACATCAAACAATTGGTCAAACCCCTGTATGTAATATATGGTTCTATTTCACCTCTAGTTGTAATCTCCCAACAAGAGGAAGCTAATTTGGACAAGATGAAATATATAGCAGCATCCATAGAACAATGGATGGAAGATATTTTTAGTTATTGATGCAAGGTGCTAGATGAAGCTATGAGCTCACATGATAAATTCAAGTAGATTGGAGAGAATATAAAGAGTCCTATGGAAGATTGTTAGGAGGAATTAGCCACATATGCCCAAAGTTTACCAAGAATTGATATGATGTCCAAGTTAAGTTTTGAAACTTTGGTCAAAGAGAATTTTAGAAAAAAAAACCATAAACCATTTGGATATAGTGATTGACATAATTGAATTGAGATCTAAATTATTGGAAGCAAGTCTTGAAAAGGTTACTGAAGCAAACACTACAATAGTGGATGTCCTGATAGACATTCAAGCATTGATTGAAGATACCTTTGGACATTACTACAAGGAAGGATAAGAAATCAATGATGTAGTCTCCCTAAAGAAGTATCTAAGGGACATTATTTTCTAGGATTTGCAATAGTAGCCCCATGCCTTCAATTTTGACTCTGACAAATTAATGAAGTTAAAAGCAACCTTTGTTAATAGACCATATATGGATTCTCTTAATCACTCCCTTACTTGCTTCATGACATATAGACAAAAGGAAGCTATTGCTGATAAAAATCATTAAAGGGGATACAAATGAAGAAGACTGTAAGTGAAAATGGATTGTATAATTTTGTCATTTTATTAATTTTAAAAAGAAATGCTTTTGTAAGGTAAATGCAAGTTTATCTAGGAAATAAGTGCCTTAGGCATTCCATGAAAATTCAACATGTCTATAAGGTTATGCCATGCAAAACTACCACCGTTGGATGTGAATTGGTTAAAAATGCATGTTGAGGATCTTCTTGTCGCCCCACTACTTCAAAGAATTTAATGTGCTTTAATTTATAACCATTGTATTTGATTTAATCTTGATTGTTGGTTGTTATGCTAAAGATGTTGCCTGGTTTATTAATAGGTAGTCTTTTCATGCATTATGAGTCGAAAACTGTTGAGACTAAAAGGAATTTTATGAATAAAATATATTCAATTGCTCTTCTTTTTGAGTAGTATTCTTACATGGTTTTCAAACTCTAAATAATTTTTGATTGTTTATGCATGTGATCTTATGAGTATTTGATTGATTTGGGTGTTTTATATCACTAGTATTTTGCTACTTGTGGAATACTTTGTGTGGTCAACCTAACCACTGTTGTCTAGAATCATTGTGGGAATATATTATTAATCTATGTTATTGAATGGGTGTTTAATATGGATTATTTTCACAATCGATAAATTCCTTTGAATATTACACTGTACTTCATGGAGTTGTGGTATTTCTGGAAAAGTAAGGATCAGTTATTTTTAGATCTATCTATTCATTTGATGTTGCATGGCAATGGAAATCCCAACTAAGGTTTCTCTCTCTCTCATCTTTTGCATTTTTTTAACAAAATGGTTAGATTAGGATTAGATTTAGATTAGAATCTAATTTGTGAACTAAAGTGTCATAAGCAAGTTGAAAGTCTGATAGTTGTAAGTGTGTTTTCATTGTTATAATTTTAATTTTCAAACATGAAAACAATAATGTTTTTGACCAGGTTAAATTTGCATGAGATTTTCAAGTTACTAAACATTAATCTAGAAAGCAAGTTCTAGCAAAGTGTTTTGTAGGCCCTTGATTTAAACAACATTTTAGTTATTAGCTGAGTTATCCTGCACAACCAAGACATAGTTATAAAGACCTCAGTGCAATTTATCTTCATTCAGAAAGTTGATTCCTTTCAGAAGAGGTGGGATACTTAGTATTTTATCTGAGTTCAGAAGTGTGTCAAAACACCCATCAACAAAGCCTATGAGCACAAATAAATATAGATGGTGTAGGATGGCTATGGGCATTTTAATCCCTAGTAGTTCATTCACTTTGTTGAAACTTTTTATTGATTCTTATAATGTATACAAGTAAGAGATTGTTAAGACTAGGTGTTGTAAACTGTTAGAGCATAATGTTCATTAGGGGTCCACACTTATCATTAGTGGTTCAAAATGACATTAATATAAGCTCTATTTTAATATAAGGTTTACCCTTATATATAAATGAAGATGAGAGAAATACAACAAAGGAGATTAGACAAACAAAATGCATAAAAACACTATGTTTATACCTTCGAAGATCTCCCACTCCTTGATAAGGTGGAGGAGTTTGCACCCATGAGCTCCTAGCTTTACCCAAGTGTTGTTGATTTGAATGTGGATTGCTCCTTGTCTTCGACACAATAATGATTTGATAGAAGATAATGGCTAAAGATTGAGATGATTTGGATATGGATATGAGAGATATGAGATGAGAGATGAAAGGCTAGGAGGATTTTGGCATTATGATGGCATGATGGAGAGATTTTAGAGGAATTTGGGCATGGATTTGATGCTATGGAGAAGTTGTTGAAATGGATTGGATTGGCCTTGTATTTATAGGCAAATTGAAGAGAATCTTGATCCAATGGTTGAGATTCAAAGTTGGAATCAAGGGTTGAGATGAGAGGATGAGATCAATGGTTAAGATCTCATCAACAACATTGGATGGATGGGATTAAATGTGAATTTTAAATTCACATGGGGAAGGGTGATGAGGATTAAACTGAATTAAAAATTCATTTTTGGGAAGAGTTGGATAATGACAAGTGATGATTTAAAAACTCATTTCATGGGGGAGTGTTGACTTAAAATTCAAGTTTATGGGAGGATGTGGAGACATGTGACACGTGCCCTTTTGGGAATCACATGTATGAGCGCTTTACATAAAAAAGAGCTATTACATGGAAATGGAAAGGTGAGTTGGAAGGGTCATGTGACCCTTTTGATTATTTTGGAATTTTTAATTTGTGGGTTGTGGGAGAATGAATTAATGATGATTTGACCAAGTTAATCAGGGTAATTAACTTAATTAATGTGGCTGGAAAAAATTAGTGAACAGGCTAATGAAGGATTAAACTTAATTAAATAAGGGTTTATTTAATTAATTTTGGTCTAGGGGTTATGTAGGCTAGGGTAGCTAATTAAATAATTAATATTTAATCAACTAGGCTAGGTTTAGGCTATAGGATAGGGTAGATTAATTAAATAATCATGATTTTAAACAAGATTAGGGATATGGACAAATTAACTAAATAAATATACAACATATTTATTTAATTAATTGGGATGAAGTTATAAGGTATAGTGATAAATTAGATGAATTAATTTATCACAAGGGATGAATTAAGGATAAATGGCTAAGGGTAGATGATTAGAGATAAATTAATTAAATAAAATGAATTTATTTAATTAATTGGAAGGGATAGTTAGTGATGTGAAGATGCAGGAAAGTGGCTTGCGAGGCAAGTCAGTTTCAAGTGTCTACAATAAATATGGAATTTGGCATACATATTTGGGAGTGGTTATTAATTAAATATAACACACCTTTTAGGTGGAAGGTTATAACTACCCAATCCAAGAGGATGTAGGTCACTAGATCACAACCTGGTAATTAGGTGTTTCTCGATAGCCCTTATGGTGTGGTAAATAGATATATCATCATGTTGAACACCCACATGCTAAAATAGACTTGTCCTAACTCATATTCAATGGTTGTAGAGTAGTTTTAAATAGTTGTGAAGTAGATATGAAACAATTCAGTTTAGCTAATGCTTCATCTCCCTTCTTTATATATTAATATGCATAGCCATTCTTTGTAGTTAGAATGAGGAGTAGATAGACATCACACATATGTTCTCATAGATATTGTACATAACTTAACATAATACAACTTTGCTATTGTAGTTCTACATCTATTGTTAATTATCTTCTCTACTTTCTTGTTCATTTGCACTATGCATAGATTTAACCTCTGTCATCCATAAATCTCTTCTATATATAACCCTATTAAATCATTTAATAAGGTTGTCAACAAGGTCTTCTATAATGCCTAAATTTTACTAAAGACATTAGTGAGATAAAATAAATTAAATAAATTTTTGCATTCACAAATACCACACAAGTAGTGTTGTAATGTGCACACACACAAGTGTTATCATCCTATGACACCACTAACCCAAGCACCCAAATGCATGTAGAAGAGACATGTTGGTGACACACAAAAGGAGAGACACAACATCATCTCAATATGGAAAGAGTGGAAAGCATCTCAATGCAACACCCTCTCTAGAGAAGCACAACACAAAAGACACATAGACAGAGACTTTGTCTCCAACTCAATTTATCCAAGTAGACACACAATATAATGTGGTACATGCACATACAACAATAGAAGACCACAACTAGAAAGGAGACATCAATAGTTCATTCCTTAAAATTCATTAACCAGGGTGAAAAGATGAGTCATTACTAAGGAAGACATAATCCATTTCCATTCAAACACTTTCACAAGAACCCATACAACACTCATTTCTTCATTACGTTCAACTACTACATTCAATAACTCATTACAACTTCACAAGTGTAAGCGAGAGATTAGGTACATTAATAATAAGGCCCACTCATTCAATTCTCAACAACACAAGAAGAAATAGAGATAACAACAATTTATCCACATAAGATCTCATTCCTTTTCACCAATAAAACCCATCATAGATGGAGGAGAGAAGAATATATTTATTAACCATACACAAGAGATTCAATACTCAACTTAGATATTATAATATTCAACACATTGTAAACCTATGCACATATTTCTTTTCCCATCATATACAAGGGGAATAAACATCACATTATCAATATATCATTCTGACCGATTCCTTCAATAGCACTAAGAGAATTAGATAGTGATAGCGATGATATTATCATAACCACACACAAGATAAAGATATCATTTCACAACACCATCCCAACATGGGCATAGGAATAAGAACTATCATTCCATTACTAGCAATAATCCACAAGACATGATTTGTTAAATTACCAAGCACATATGCTACAAGTAAGAAGAGAGAGAACACACATGCCATAAGACTATTCAATTTCTAATCCAATTATGTTTTAGCATGCAATAAGAGAGAAAAGAGCACAATGATTACATCATACACATAGTCACAAGATGAAGCATTCATTATTTTCACTATCTTACATAGGAAACATAGAACTATGAGATATAGTGGCCATTAGGATCCAAAACCTATCAAGTCACACAAAGCATTCAAACCTTTATCCAATCCATTCTGATTTACAACATGTGTAACTACATCCATTTAATTCCTTCAATCACATGATCATACATCAAAACTAAAAGAGATTACATCTACCTTTCCTTTCAATTTCACTTGCATGAACAAAGGAAAACTAGAGGGGTCTCTAGCTCACCTAGTCCACACAAGAAAATGTTTATTTTTACATAAGACATATGCAACTAAAAACATATTAAAAACACTAAGAATCATAATTAAACATTCATAGAAAGATAGGGGAAATGCTAGTTCCAAGGGTCTAATTTTACCTTTTGAATCTTCTTGGAAAGTTAATTTTTCACTTCTCTATCATTGTTCACCCCTTTTATTAGTCCCATTCACCATAGGTAAACTTGCATTCACCCTAGCAAACTGGAATTTGCCCCAGCTGAACTATACTATCAAAATAGGTGAACTAGACTATTAGAGGACACATAGATCACACAATCACTCACATTTTCACAATTTTCTTCCTTTAAAAAGTAGAAATAGTCACATATAGGTTGTTTATGTTTGGAAACCAATAACACTAAGTTTACACTTCTATATGATTAATTACATTTGTATGACAAGTATTTCAATAGTACAGGGAAAAAGGCTTAGAAAATGTATTTTCTATTATAACTTTTAACAATTTCAAACTATAATAAGACATGTTATGCCATTGAATTCTAAATTTTCCAAACTACACATTCAAGACAAAAGATGGAAAACCAATAGTTTTCATTTTGTTTGTAAATTATCATTGTTCTATTGTACAAAATAACCCATTTCAAGATCCATTTTAGTTCAAATCTTAAAACATGAGTAATATTATAATTAGATATCCATATCCATAGAATACATAACTGGATACATTTCAAGTTCATCGACAAGCCTAAAAGAGATATTAACCTCAAAATACACATTTCCCATATTGACAAAATGCAACAAGAAAGGAAGCTAAACTAGGAATTCTCCAAGCTCCCAAAGAGATTTTCAAGGAGAGGGTCAATGGAGGATGTAATCACCACCCCACCATATTACCATCATAAAAAAAAATAGATGTCTATACAGTATAGGAAAATCTTAATCTATAGAGAAGGACCATGGATGCACCACCATCAAGGCCATTCCCAAGCACACACAAAGGTCTCACACATGACTCAAGAATCCACACAAGGGTTGAACACAATACTTACCAAAGGATTCACATTAAATTTTTCTCATGATCCTCTCAAGGCTTCTCACAAGGAAATCACATAAATAAGCTACTCATAACTCCACATAAGGATTTCTCACAATCACATAAAGGTACCCTACTAGGTTTCACCCAAATCATTTAATCTCAACACCAAACATTACAAGGTTAACAATGAATTATCTAAAAGAAAACCATGGCATTGACATGTCCAATAATCAAAAGAACAATGGTTTGAATCCCAAATGTCCACACAAAGCCAAAATAGCTAAAGAATGTTTCACAAACAAGGAGCCAAATAGTCTAATAAACCAAGATATATTTTCTACTCAAGGATTCAAAGATCACAAAGGATCTAAACAAACACAATTCAATGCAAAAAAATTACACTACCATTCATGGCATCAAAATATCATTTCCAAACATATTCACATATGAGAAAGAGAGTAAATAAAATCAATAAATAAAAGGGAATATCTTATCTTGTTTATGAGGTCTAACCAATTGCAAAAGAGTCAACATTTGATTCTCCCAAGCCTTGAGAAAGGTCTACAAAGCATAAGGTGGTCTCCATCAAGACTCAAACCAGAAAAAAGAGGAAAACCTCCTTTAACACATCAAGGAAGCTTCCACAAGATTCAAAAATTCATCCACACATAGGTGGGAAGCATGCCCTTCCATACAAAGAGTACCCACAACCTTCACACAAAAACCACAAAGGACATAAATTCAAAAGGTTCTCCAAGACCTTAAACTCCTTTGGATCTCCACTCAAGATTTTTGTTCCCACTTTCCATTCCAAAAATAGAATAATTAAAATAACATAATGGGTTCCCTTTACATAAGGAAGAAACCCTAAAACTAAACTCAATTTAGAATTAGACCTTAACTCAATGCTAACTCCAAGAGGTCAACTAAAAAATCTAATTAAAATAGATAAAAACCAAAAAGGCCAAAAGGGTTTTAAAAAGAATCCTACGATGTTTTAAGCATATTTGACTTAAATAGAAACTTAATTTCTAATTTAAGAGCTCAAAAATCAAATAGAAATCGTTAAAGAAACTTAAATCCCAAAATTCACTCAAAGTGAATTAAATCAAAAACCACATACTTTCCAACCTTCTCCAAGAAGTGTAGAAATCACCCAAAACTCACATAGATCACAAAACAAGTATGGGGATATGGGCAAACAAAACCACTAGACCATAGAGACCAGGAAAATTTATTAACACATGGAAGAGGTCTCAAAATTCTCACTTTAAGTGATATCCATGACATTCTCCTCCACATAGCTTCCATTGGCCATACACTTATATAAATTCTACACACTCAATGCACACATCAAATCCCAATAATGTAGATAATAAAAAAACACAATTAGGCCAATATATCAACATGTTCTCATACATGGAAAATAAAGTACACATAAGATCTCAAAGAATAATAATCACACCAATCATCTCTATCTACATAATCATAACTACGGTATAACACAAAGCACTAATCATGATTAGTATATCAAAACATAATTTCATAGTGATACTCTAATCAAACTCATATTAAGCACAAGATGAGTTCACACTAGCAAACAATGTCTCTAAACCATATGCATTAATGTATTGATCTAATCAAGACCAAACAATCAATAAAAGTTATGGGTTAGAATATACATAATTATAGACATCTCATGCTAGGAGTTTAGTGTGTATATCAATAAGATAATCCATCTACCATTTATTAGTCCTTGAAACATACTAGAACACAAGTATTAATAAGATAATTATGACATGGTATGAAGTATACAAAGGTTCTTACATCTCCTCTTAGGCCCTAGATTAGTTGTATCAAAACATACACACTTCATATCAGTTTCAAGCAATATCATGGTGTGTCTAAACTTCATCTCTATTTTTGTGTCCACCCATACAAGGTTTGAATACAATAAGTTAGGGATCGAGACTCGTGACCCTTTTTCATACCTTCCTACACATCCTCAGATGGGAGACAAATAATAAGTGATGCCAACTTTAAAAATGCTATAAAAAATGGTAGAGGATACATCACAAAGACAACAAGAAGAATATGAAGAACACCATGCATATGCATGAGTGAATAATATTGATCATTTCTCACTACTTCTCAAGCAAGTTCAAACACCTTTCAATTCACATCAATCATTTGGTGGTCACATGCCATACAAGGTACAAGTTAATATGAATACCCTATATTTGAAGGAAAAATAGATGTAGATTCCCTAGATAACTAGCTTATCCTAATCTATTCATACTACGTGGTTAATCATTTCTCTAACTTAGAAAAAATTACATTCGCTCTTCTGAAAGTTTCTTTATTAATAAAAATGGTGGAATAACTATTGCATGATGCATGAGGATGACTTAGACACATGGAATGGTTTTCTAGTAGCACTCAAAGAAACCTATTACCTTGTTGTAAAATATGATGACCAATACATCAAGTTCTCTTAGTTGCGGCAAGGCCAAGATTAATTTGTGCAGGAATATACAAATACCTTTCATACATTGGTGTGTAAACTGGGTGTTCAAGATTTAGAGAAAAATCTTGTTTTGAAGTATAGGTTAGGCTTGAGACTACATATCCACTTAAATATGGATTTCCTATAGATATCTTCTATTGAAGAAGCCTATGAATTTGATTGCAATTTTAAAGCAAAATCCAAAGTCAAGACTAAGACAAAAGATTCTAAGTCTCAAACCAAGTCACAGTCTAAGACTTTTAAGTAGAATTACAAACTAGGGAATGCATTTGAATGACATCCACAAAAGAAGCAACAATTTCTAAAAGATCATAACAGGTAGTCCAAGATTGGAAAGTGGTGTTTAGTCATAACTCCAATAGTCATTCTAATGAAGAATGTCATGATCAGAAGACTCTACTTGCACAACTTGGAGCAACTAGTACAAGAACTGTGGCACTATACAAACACAAATAGATAATAGAATTTGAACCTAATGCTACCATTGGTAACAAAAACATATCTAATTTCCTTTTAGAAGTAGAGGAAGTAGAAAGATTGTTCCATTCTCAAATGTGGTTCAATAGTCAACCAACACACTTTATTGTTGATAATGGAAATTAGAACTTGATTTCTCCTAATGTGATTCAAAGATTGAACTTGCCACTAATTCCTCACCTACAACTATAATTCATTGGATGGTTCAATGTGGGATCTAAGATATATCTCAAACAATATTGTCACTTGGTGTACAACATCAAGCCTTTATAAGATATAATCATTTGTGATGTTGCTCCATTAGATGAATGTGATGTTTTACTTGCACAACCATATTGTTACTAACAACATACAATCTATGAAGCAAATTCTAGAAGTGTTGTCATAAATATTTTTGATATAGGATACCACATATCGAAAGTAACTCCTAAGATATCACTCATTAGTGCCAAATAGTGCAAGGAGCTAGTTAGTTCTAGTAAAAAGTTTGTGTTTTTGATGTGATTTGAATGTAAGACCACCCTTGTAGCATCAATTCATACCATAGTTACTCCAATAGTAGCAAAAGAGAACTTAGAATTCAATAGAAAGTTTGAAGAACATGAGGGTATCTTTTAGTCACCAAAGGAAGTGCCTACACATTGTGCAGTGAAGCACACTATTGATTTGATTCCTGACTACCTCTACCTAATACCTCTTTATACCACAGATGATTTCTAGAGCATAAAGAAATCAAGTGGTAGATCCATGAACTCATGGATAAAAGACACATGTAGCCCAATCATTGTCGTGCACCCATCCAATTATGTTTTCACAAAAGAAGGATGACACATGGACGTTGTGCATCAACTACAAAGATCTCAATAAGACCATAGTTAAGAACTTCTACCATCTTCTTGAAAGATCCTAAAAATGAAATTTAAGATTCTTTTCTATGTTACGTAAACTAATGCAATTAGGAAAGAAATTAAAATTAATCCCTTTTCACACTAATTACTTAAGTAGATAGCTAAGACTCACAACTAACCAGAGACAAGACAAAACTAGACAACAATGATAACAAGAAACTAAGAAAACTAACACACAAAGATAAAGAATAGAGTGAAAGAGGATTTGAATGAACCTATGGATAAAGGAATGCTCAAAATAACATGCAGATGTTGTTTAGTGATTTTTGGAAGTCTATGACTAAAAGGACCTAGCCATCCCAATGGGGATGCCTTATTTATGTACCTAGTCCTATCTTGATTACCACATGAATTGCCTAGTCCTATAGGGGTTGCTTGGTCTTGGGAGATGGAGGGCTAAAAGTTTGTGGGAAGCTTTGAGATAGTACACAAAGCATCCTTAGAAGTAGGCACCTATTAGAGAATAGAAAAACTAGTGGAAAACTTTATACAAGTGTATGGAAGCAAAATTATAAAAAGAAATAACTAGGAACAATTTCATTTAGAAATGAAATGGTAAGGTATTGAAACTTAGAGGGAAATTTGATAACAAAAAGAAAAAGTGCCCCTAAATTTTACTCTTGATGACCTACAAAAATGATAGGAAAATCAATAACAAACCTTCTATCCTTGGATTATGAGAAAGAGAGAAAAATAGTATAAATGATCCCTTTTCACATTATTTATTATTTTTTTTGGGGTGGATATGAGGCCTTGAAACTTAGTGGGATCCACCACATCAAAATAGAAGTCAAAATATGAAAAATTGAGGCTAAATCAAGAAGTGATAGCTTATTGGGCAACTTGGTCCTAGGGGTGGCCTAGTTGAAAGTCTCATATTTTCATACAAATTTATAGGGGTGTTCCTCAAATGATTTTAAGGCCACTTCCCTTCTATAAACTTATCATATTTACCTTGATTTTTTGTATTGAACTTGCAAGTCAAAAATCTATGAAACCCTACAAAAGCCAATGGTTAAAGGGGAAATTGCCTTGGTCATCCCCTTGTGGAACATTGACATGTAGGATGGATAATAAATAAAAAAACATATATATGCTAAGAAATTATTCATATCCAAATCATAAAGAAGTAAACCCTAGACGATTGTGGAAATAAGTAAGGAAAAGAAAAACAAAGAGGGGTTGGGAGAGAGATTGGGAACATAAGATGGAAATGTAGGAAAAGAGGGTTAATTCAACTCTTAAGAGGATTGAAACAAGGAAATTGGAAAACAAAATTTTGGGGAAAATAGTGTGATTTTGAAAGAAAATTGGGAAGTAAAACCAAAATAGGGTAAACTAGGGTTTGAAGGGAAATAGGCAAATAAAAAGAGGAAAAAATAAAACCAAATGGAAAGATGGAAAAGAAAATTCTTTGAGGGATTGAAAGGGATTTTACCAAGGTACAAAAATCATATAAATGGAAAATGGATTATGAGGGTCTAGAAGGAAAATTGAGGAAGAAATCAAGCTATGGAGAAACTAGGGTTTTAAAAGGAAAAGGTGAAGTTAGGAGAAGAAAATGAAGGATTAAATGAACATGAAAATGAATGAGAATGGTTGGGATAGAGAATGGGATGGATTAGGATGGAGAGCCTATAAATAAATTAGAAAATACATGAATATATAAATGAAAACCATAAAGGAACAAGATTACCCAATGTAAATCCATTGAAACAACCATCTAGTGATGAAGATATGCTTGTGGCAATGTCCATGAGAAAGATAAAATTATTTTAGATCTTTGAGAAAATATAAGACACCATTATAATTTTAAAATCATTGTAGAAGCCTCACTTGATAGCATAGATAACTCAAGTAGCACTACCAAGTTAAAATTTATCTTTTCATGTGTTAAAATGAGGCAAATGTGAATTTTCAAAGAGATTTCAAAGAGAAAACATAACAAGTTGGAACCACCATTAATTAATGAACTTGGAATTTAATTTTTTATGGCATGAAGATGAAAGGATGTAGCTATCACTTCTTGGAGGGGATCTAACTTCCTAGGCTTGAGGCTACAGGAGGTCCAATTTTTGAGGAAAGCTTAAGTTAAAATGGGGCCATGTGATGGTGGGAGGTTAAATTTAAGTTGAGCTTCAAGGAACAATAATTAAGAGGAACAATGGGAATTTGGACTTAGATTATGAATAAAGACAAATTTAAAAGGTTTAATTAAAGAGGGAAAAGGGAAAAATAAAAATAAAATAAGAGGTAAAGGAAAAGGGAAAAATAAATAAAGATGCGTGTTCAAGAGGGGAGGCGGTCAAGGGAAGAATAGGAATGGCCTAGGAGATGGAGAATGGAGTCAAAATTGTTAGGGATTAAGTGATATTCACTTGGGAGAGTCCTAGTAAGAAGAGTTTATATTTAGTCTTCATTGTGGTGGAATGTGATAGAACACGATGAAATACTGTGGTTTTAGGTGTTGCAGTATAGTAGACATAGTGATTTACCTATATTAAATGATGTTGCAGGTCTTTTGGTGCATCATATATGTAAGTTCATATGTGGTTGTGCTATGACATCAACCACAAGTCATATGTATGAAGATCTTGCAATTGCATATAAGTTTAGTGTTTGTTGGAGCATGATTAGTGATGCAAGAACTTGCAGTAGAATTAGTGAATGTGTAGCATGATTTGAGGGCTAGATAATGTCCTAGAAGATGATGTTAGAATGCATAGGATAACTGAGAGGGAGGTGAATCAATTGTGTATTAAAATATTAAACCTTAAAAGCAATTCCAAACATCAACCTCTTATTATACATTAGCAGAATGTAAACATATGAAGCATCAATGCAAATACATTCAAACACATAAGAACACTAGATTTACATGGAAAACCCAAGAAGGGAAAAACCACAATGAGGATTAGTTCACATATATATGAATAGAAACACAAAAAACAAATAGGATGACTACCTAGAAGAGAGAAGAAACAAGAAGACTGTTACAAAGAGATTCACTATCTCAAAGCAATAGGACAAATCCACCATTGCCACTCCTTGCTATCTATAACCTTTGGCTCACTGCCTCCCGCAACTTCAAGCACACTAAAATGCAGACACCTTCTGCTCACTGCATTCTAGAGTCATAAGAATTTAGGCTCGCACACAACTCACTACCCTTGTTTCACATTTGCATCATCTTCTCTACATTGCTCCACTAAACTTCATCTTGCATTTATACCATCTACAACCAAGACTTATCTCAATTAGGTTGGTCATAATGAAGTGTGTGCATCTGAAACATGCAACACCAATTAGGCTAGCACTAAACACTTTTGTGGTGGATAGAAGTAAAAGTGGACCATGTCAAGGGTTAACTAGGGCTCAAATCAATATCACCAATCTGCTCATCACATCCACAATCCACGAGGTACCTCCGCAAAAGGTGCTAGTAAGCCAGGTTGGCCAAACTTGAGCTAATGACCACATCCACGCTTCTCCAAGTCCAAAAAAATCATGTGGACTAGAGAGAGACAGTCCATAGCATTCACATACCTTCCCAAAATATCCAGCTTCATCAACATCTTCTAAAATACTGCTACAACCACCTAAAATAAAGAATGTCTTCATTTTTAACATTAGGATACACTACTACTGAACACCAACACAAGAACTGAACTTGCGAAGCACCCCAACACTAGAAACTTCAAGGGAAGGTAGATATAGATAATATAATCACTTTCCTAGATCCACAAGACAAGAGACCTTAACGCAGAGAAATGCAGAGCATTCTCATTTCTCCTAGATAACCTTCTTCACAGTTAAACACTCTGTCAAACACATTTTATACTGTCGCTCGATCTAAAACTTGAAACTTTGAATATAATACCTCTGAATGCCTCTGATCAACACTTCCAAACCATACAATCATATCTTTAACTATGAAGAAATGCGGAGCAGATCACTGAACATAACTTTGTCACACTGCACACCTTTTTATTCAAATTTTCTCAAAAGCACTTGGAAACCAAGTGAATTACCTACTAGAGGTTGACATCAATGACAACACCAACAAGTTTCCAATAGATGGCACATAGTACCATGAGAAATCTAGAGTGGAGTTATGTTTGTATGTGCTATCACAAGTGAAAAGTTGATAGTAGTGGCCATATTAATACTAATAGTGTATATGATGTAACTATTGTATCATAGTGTGCAGTAATGACAAAGTTTACAAGGAGCGTGTCCATGTGGAAACATCATAATTGGTGATAAGAGTGGTACAATGACATCACATATGTACAAAATATGGTTACATGACTCTTGAAATTCTATGAGTTAGTTATATAGTTGGATAGTTAGTATTCCCATGAATACGTCTATATATAACAATTTGTGTGAATGCGCCAAGGTTATTTAAGGCTACAAATTCATTGTATAGACATTGAAGACATTCATGTAATTTTTGGTGTGTAAACACTTGCAAGATTGAAAAATAAGGGTATGTTGTAGATTGAGACTTTGTAAAAGGTTTTCCTAAGACCTTGTTGTATTGAATATATGTTGATTCTAAATAATACAATTGTGGACATCTTTTGGTGGTGGGTGTCAAACTCCATTATTAACCAATATGTTGATGTAGAAAGGGCATGCACACTACTCAACAGACCAACTTATCCTATATCAATCAACCTACTGGTTATATAATGTGTTACATTTACATTGTCAAACCAGGGAATCATAATCTTCTTGGATGATGCCTGTACTGTGTGTACAGTTAAGGATTCCTGAGTTTTAGTCTAGAGCTTGTGTAAGGGAATCATCTAACTAAAGGAAACACAGTTCAATTAAAAAGATTGATGATACTCTAAGTAAGTAGGAATGATAGAAAATAACTAAGTTTATTCAACACAACAGTAATCAAATGACCCTATGTAACTTCTAGATAAGAGAACAACTAACAGTTGGTTCGGTGATCACCTTGACTCAATAAGACTTATAACATAGATTACCAAAGTCTAACTATTTCTCATTACTCATTAGAACATACATCAATCACACATATATAAACATACAAATTATAAACTGAACATATAAACAAAGTCGAGAGACATAGTACCTCAAGTGGCTTGCTTGAGTAATTGTGATCCCACAAAATCTAGCTAAATCTTTACTGTATCTTTGTAGTCATTGGCAAAACTCAAAACATATATTCCTTTATTGAATGCTAAAGTGAAAAGATACAACAACAAAATTTGATACTATATCTTTTTCTAATCTATATGAAGCAAAATCTAATCTCCATAGACGAGATCAACATTGTCTATTTGAATAAAGCTACCAAACAATAAATGCTATAACTGTCCATTATCCAACAATGTAGGAAGAGGACTTTATTACAAAGCAAACTAGAATAGGAAACTAAATTGGCATGAAGGTGGCATAGATGGTACAGTCCTACTGTAACTCTATCTCTCTAGTATCCATGAAGAACAATCCAGACTATAAATAGAACATGGAGCATGATCTAAGATTCCTCCATTATTTAAGACTACATAATTCATTGAAGGATAACCGTCACAGAGTCATGGATGACTCATCCCAATCAATTTGAGGTCTTCTTCATTTGGCTGCAGGTGCTTGTATCATCTACTATGAATATCAACATTTCCTTCGACTGCGGGTTGTCTAGTGATCTTCATGATATGAAGCCACACTCTTGTTGCATGAGGAGTTAATACATCACATGGTATCTATGCATCACTATCACTAAAATCAACATAAAGTACTAACATATTTCATGAGCAATCAACCATTGACACATAATTAATTAACAACATATTATATACCCATCTTCATGCTTCAGTGTCGTAAGGATAATCATAGACATAATTAGTGTATATAGAAGTCTGGAAATGTCTTAGGAAATAGGTACTTACAACAAGAAAAACAAGACAAAACATGGCCTCATCACACCCCCAACTAATCATGTTGATGGTCCTCTAGCAACCAAGGTATCAGATTGCACTAAAGAGCTATCTCTCTGTAGTATGTAGGTTCTTCTACTTCTCTACCCTGTTTGAGGTAGAAGCCCTTCTATTCTACCAACCTATTCCACCTGGCTCATTCTACTGCCTGATCCATCCTCTGCCCCATCCAATATGGAATAGGATAAAGAAGCAGGGGAGGATGGAATACTAATGGTAACCAGGTTATCCCATGTTCATTGGATGATCTTATATATCTTTGTGCCCTGTTGATTACTGCTGAGAGGTTAAATACTGAACGAGGCTCTTTCCTTTGCAGTGTTGGTGTCAATTCTTTCCATCTACCTTGTGAGAAACCTAAAGCTTCCTTACCAATTCCTTCAGCCAATTCCCTGAATTTCTTGTAATCCATGGCTCTAGATTCCAGGAGTTTATTTTCTACCTCTTGATGTTCAATCAGGTTCACCCATTCCTCCACTATCTTTAGGGGAGTTGGAGATTTTGCCCTTAATTTGAGAGGAAGTGACTTCTCTCTTTCATTATACTGTTGCACTAAATCTGCCCTCCTATACTCATTTTGAATGAATGAGGTCAAGGCCTTCAATTGCACATCCCAATTACAACTAGGGGATTCCATTGAGTGTCATATGAAATGGCAAGTTCATGTAGGTAAAATTCACACAGTTGGTTTTGCATTTTAGGGGTAACTCTTTGGTAAGTTGTTAGAAATAAGGTAGGTGTAAAAAGGGAGACAGGGGCATCATTGTAAAGTTGGCTAAACTGAAATCTCAAATACTGCTCCTGTAGATAGAGGGCATAAACCCTTGTAAGTGGCCTACATCTCATCAATTGAACAGTCATGTCTTCCATTCTATCTACTTTGAATTTCAACCTCTTTATTTCTATGTTTTTCATCTCTATCTCCTTGCTATGTTTCTCCTCCAGTTCACCTTGTTATTTTACTAATTTATCTATCTCATTCCATAGTTGCAAGGTAACTGTAAATAAGGTGGTTGGAGTAGGTTTCTCAGACTGCTCTTCTGGTTGCACAGACTCTAGATTCCTTCTGTTGATCTCTATGGTGGCCAATTGGGCCAAATGTTCTACTCTTGACCCTTGTTTCTGGAAGACATGTTGCTGATCCTCTAGCTTCTTAACCCACTCATTTAACCCTATATCTTTTTGCTGATAATCCCTTAATTGTCTCTCTAATTCTACAATTTTCTACAAGGCTAGTTGTAACTCATCCTTCTCACCCTCTGCTGTGCCTTTAGAATCTAACAACAATTCTTCTTCTTGTGTTTCATCTTGAGGGGCTGAGAAATCTGGTTCTTCAGTTTTAGGGGGAGGTTTATGACTTTCTCGCTGTATATAAATGTTCCTCCTCAGACTCTGCATCAGACTTTGGGACAAGTGTATAACCCAAATTTTTCTGCTCTCTATCAACAAATAGGTGCTCCCTCTCAAAGTTTGTATCAGTATGAATATCAACTACATTCCTCTTTTCAGGTCCCCCTGAAAGTTCTTTTTCCTTTAGGTGACCTAAACGCCTACATGATTGAGCAGGGATTCCTTGTTTCTTCTTAACTCTGGGAGAAGAAGAGGATGATTTCCTTTTCTTGGTGGCTTTTGAAACATAAGGAGTTTCAAAGGCAGTTTCAGGTGCTGCAGGTAGTGAGCTAGAAGCTACAGGCTGTAGTTTTTGTTTTAACTTTTTCTTTTTGTGGCTAGAAGTTTGTGAGGATACATGTTTTGACAAGGGGGTTAAAGCTGGTGAGATTGCATGTGTAGAAGAACTACCAAGTTTTTCATAGGTTCATCAAAGTTTGGAGCTAGATGCTCCTCAACAGTTGCATGGCAATGGGTAGGTGAAACTTCTTGGTGAGAAGAGATTGCAGGTGCTTCCTCTTCTTCCCCTATTTGTAAATTTTCTACCTGTACCTCCTCTTCTCTCTCTAGTTCAACACTCATAGACCACTCATTAACATGATTAACTTCAAGAAACTGTTCCCAAGAAAACTCAGGGTACTAGGTAGATAAACTCCTCTTTACTAATAGCACAACCAAACCATGATGAGACAATGAAGACTGACAATTTTCTTTCTATATTCAGCAGACATCCTTTTTAACAAATTGAACAAAAAATTTGGGACATTCACTACCCTTCCGTGATGGAGATGGCTCAAAAGTTTAAAATGCATAGTATAGAGTAAAGATTGCCTCCCATCATAGGTAAGATATTTAATAATATAGGTAGCTACAGAGGCCCATAACTAGGGTAAAGAGAGTCATTGGGTACCTTGAGATGTTGATTCCATCCTTTTACCTAGTTGTATGAACTAGGCCCTTGCAGAAATGGTGTCTGCTCTTACAAGGAATTCTTCTCTAGCTTCCCGTAGCCTTGTAACTTCAGCTATAGCAGCTACAATCACGTCAACCCGTAAGCCTTTCACTGTAGCTTCCTCATTCTGGAATGTCTCTACAAACCGCTGGATAATGTCTTCATCATATTCTGTTGTCCTTAGAAAATATTGCAACCATCTTGCTTGCTGAAAAATTGGCAAGAACTCCCTATCGACTAATAGTGCTGAGTGAACAATAGGCTCTCTTCTAATCGGGTCACCACCCATCGTGATATGTCATGAAAACACTCAATCCCCTATTCTCAATCCCCTATTTGCTATCTAAATCTACTCACTAGGACCTTATTACTAGTTACTTTCTGTTCAATTGCTAGTTTGTTGGCTTGTATGTTATGCGGTAGATGGTAATAATTATGGAGTAAAGGATTAAGAAGTTTGAATGTACGTAAAATAATTCAATATCCCCCAACTATAAGTTCATTTGACCTCAAATGAGAAGACATGCTAGTGCTACAGAGGAAAAGGTTCAAAGCATGTCAAAGTGATATAATATGTAAAATTAATGATGTACGAATTATGAAAGTCATAAAATAAGAAGCAATAAATGTTAATTAAAGTAAATAACAAGATAAATACCATTGAGGTGGTGCTGAAATTGGAATTTTTGCATGGAAAAATGATTGCATGGGGATTGAGTTGATGTGCTCAATGAATGAGCTAGAGCAAATCACAATGATGTGATAGTGAAAAGGTGTGATGATGGAATGTCCAGTAGATGTGTGACACATAGCAGGAAAGTATAATCTAGTAGAAGATGGTGGCATGTGGATGCCATGAGAAAAGGTGTTGTAGGGAGTAGTGGTTGCATGCACACAATTAGAATGTGAAATGAACATGTCCCATGTGAATTGGATGCGGGTGTAGCTTTTACGGGTCCCAAGTGAATGACAACCCCTTGCTACGGGTGTGAAAAATATAGGTCCCATGGAACAATAGGTTGTCTTTGGCTACAGGTCCCTTCAGTGAAGTGGTGGAATGCCAAAGAACAACTCTAGTGTATAATGGTAACTAAAGTGATGGAGCATGAACTTCTGATTAGAAGATCACCTTGTTTTATTGCTATTGCTATGTGATGTGTGTACGTTGTGTTTTTTTAATTTATGTACAAAGTTTGTAGAACTCAAACTTACTATGGAACTTCAGTCAAGCTAACAACTTGATCTCTTGATGGAACAGTGTGATCATCTACTACTTGGCTAGAAACCTCACCTAAGGCAGGAGGCTATTGAACTTCATTATCCATATCTGCCTTTAATTGCTAGAGAAATGTAGCTTTACTCAAAGTCTTCTTATACAATTTCAATCGATGTCCATTAACCATCAGTGAGAATCTAACTTGGTCAATCATAGTTAATTGAACTGCACCATTTGGGAAAACTTCCTTGATCTCATAAGGGCCTAACCACTTGGTCTGCAATTTACCCTTATGATATTTATACCTAGAGTCATAGAGAAGTGCCCAATCACTTGCTTGAAAGTCCTTTGTTTTGATATACTAATCATGCCATTTGATTCTTTGATTTTGCACTAATTTAGTGTGATGAACTGCTTCCATCCTTAACTCCTCCAAGGCATTAAGCTAATGCAATTTTTCCTTTTGAGCTATTGACATGTCCATACTAAGTTGGACAACTGTTCTCAGTGTATTATGTTCAAACTCAATAGGAAGGACAAGTTTCTTTCCATAAACTAGCT
This sequence comes from Cunninghamia lanceolata, assembly GCA_027924645.1. Classification (NCBI taxonomy): domain Eukaryota; kingdom Viridiplantae; phylum Streptophyta; class Pinopsida; order Cupressales; family Cupressaceae; genus Cunninghamia; species Cunninghamia lanceolata. Next base: position 6,352,786 of record BSBN01001344.1, on the reverse strand, counting down.
CATAAGGTGTGTACCCTATTGTTGTCTTCCATGTAGTTCTATATGCCCAAACTACTTCAAAGAGTCTTGCTGCCCAATCTTTCTTATGTAATACAACTATCTTTGTCAATATTGCCTCAAGCTCTCTGTTGGTGACCTCAACTTGACCATTTGACTATGGATGATAGGGAGTGGACTTTTTATGTCTGATTTCATACTCCTCAATAAGGCTAGCAATCAGCATTGATGTAAATTGTGGTCCTTGATCTGTCACTATTTCCCTTGGGACACCATACCTTGTAAATATTTCCTCATAGAGGAATGTAGTAACCTTACTATCTCTGGATATTGTCAAGGCTTTCACTTCTACCCATTTTGTGAGGTAATCAGTGTAAACAAGTATATATTCCTTGTGGTTAGAAGGTGGATCTATGGGTCCAATAAAATCAATGCCCCATTTGTCAAATGGTGTGACCACCAGTTGTGGTTGTAGAGGCATTTAATCACTTCTTGTAGGTCTACCCATTCTTTGACAGCGGTCACATCTTCTTGTATAGAGAGCTGTATCTTTATGTAATGTTGGCCAATGATATCCAATATTCAAAATTTTGACTGTTGTCCTCTTGGCTGCAAAGTGTCCACCACAGGGTTCATCATGACATGCTTTGAGAATGTCATACACTTCATCTTCTCTAATACACCTTCTCATAATATTATCAAGTCATGTATAGAAGAGGTAACCAGATACCCATGAATAGGGAAAGCTACACTTCACAAGGTGGCACCTCTCTCTTGGTGAGAGGTGTGGAGGTGTTTTCCCTGTGACTAGATAATTTTCTATATCTGCATACCAGGGAGTTTTTTCAGTCAGTGCAAATAAGTGTTCATCTAGAAAAGAATCATCAATGATTGGGTCCTCATTACAAGTAGGGAGCCTAGAAAGGAAGTCAACAACAACATTGGCCTTCCCTGACTTGTCCACAATGGTGATATCAAATTCCTAAAGGAGCAGTAACCATCTAACCAATCTGCCACTTACCACTAGTTTATTCATAAGATATCTTATTGCTGCATGGTCAGTGTGAATGAAAACAGGATACCCAGTGATATAATGCATGAACTTATTGATTGCATAAATAACAACTAACATTTCTTTCTCAGTAATAGTATAGTTAAGTTCAGCACCTTGAAGATTCTTACTGATGTAGTAAATTGCATATTCCACATTCCCTTCTTTCTATCCTAACATAGCTCCCATAGCAAAATTAGAAGAATTTGCATGTATATGGAAAGGTATTGCCCAATTAGGTCCTTTGAGTACATGTGTCTTTGTTAATGACTCTTTGAGATTGTCAAAGGATAACTGGCAGTCAGTTGTCTAATTAAATTCTGCATCTTTAGAGAGTAAGATAAACAAAGGAGCAACAATTTTACTAAAGTCCTTTATAAATATTCTATAATACCCTACATGACCTAGAAAGCTTCTGATATCTTTCCATTTTTGAGGAACATGTAAGGTTGAAATGATTTCAATTTTGTGTGGATCTACTTGAATGCCTTCTTTGGACACAAAGTGACCAAGCACCACTCCTTCTTGCATCATCATGAAACATTTTTCATGACTAAGGGACAGGTTATGATCTTGACATATCTGCAACACTTTTTCAAGGTTTTTCAAGGCCTCCTCATAAGATTCTCCATAAGTGGTGAAATCATCCATATAGACTTCCATAGAGTCTTGGGCAAGGTCAGCAAAGATGCTTAAAACAACTCTCTGAAATGTGACAAGTACATTATAGGGTCCAAATAGAAGGATGGAATAGGCATATATCCCCCATGGGCATGTGAATGTGGTCTTATCATGGTCTTTAGGGGCTATCTTGATCTGGTTATATCCATTGAATCCATCGAGAAAAAAGAAATACTTTTTACCAGCCAAGGACTTTAGGACCTGGTCAATGAAAGGAAGAGGGAAATGATCTTTCCCAATGGCAGTATTTAATTCTCTGTAATCTACACAAACTCACCACTTACCTCCTTTCTTTGGCACCATTATCAGTGGAGATACCCATTGGCTATCTAATATTGGGTATATGAATCCTATAACCAGCAATTTCTGCAATTCATTCTTCACTATGTCACTTACTGCAAGGTTCATCCTTCTTTGAGGCTGCCTAACTGGTCTACATCCTTCATTAATGTATATCCGATGCATGCAAAGGTTAGGGTCAGTTCCCTTCATATCATGATAGTCCCATGCAAATGTTGTCTTGTGGGTTTGCATCATTTTGATCAGTTTAGTCTTATGGACAAATGTCAATTCACTATTGATGTTAAGTGTCCTGCCTGGTGTAATGTCAACTGGTGTTGCCATGGCCATTATAGATGCAATATCCAACCCTGATAAGTTGAGACTACAACTATGAGGTAGAAACTGATGAAACATACTGCTGGTGGAAGCATAGGCTGGAGTATTGATTGTAGGCAAAATATTGTGAAGGGGGAAGGCCATACATATCAAACATGGGTCTTGCTGTATATCTATTCCATAATTGTTTTGTATGACATTGGAAAGCACTTCATCTTCATCCTGAATAGCTAGTAGTGGGTCTCTTTCAATTGTCATTAATGTTTGAAGAGAATATAGGTCAGCATCCCTTAGGTCTGGCCAAATAGATTGCTCCATATCAGCAAAAGGTTGAGCAAGTGGATAAAGGACCAATTTCTTTGTGACATTCCCATTGGAAATTATCATATTTCCTGACTGACATCCTATGAAGGAATCTTCTGTTGCCAGCTAGCATCTCCCTAGGATGAGTGGATATCCCCCTAGGCTAGCCTTGGGCTGCAAGACCATAAAGTTTGCAAGGTATTCCCATGAATCCAATGTGATTACAAGATCTTCAATAACTCCTTCTAGATTGACTGTGGACATTTCTGCCAGCTAGAGTACCGTGGGAGTAGGTTCGAGGTTATCTAACTGAAGGGTACTTATTGTTTCCTTTGTCATTACATTGATGGTTGCACCTAGGTCAATCAAGGTGTTTTTGATAAGGGTACCATTGATGTTTACATCAACCACAGGGCTTCTAGGATCTACATATTTTGGAACATCCAAGTTACCTAACATGATATCAACAAGTTGTCCTATAACATGGACTATTTGAGGATCTTTTCTCTTGCTTCCTGGTTTCTTAAGGCATAACTCCCTTATAGCCTTGGTATATATGGGCACATCCTTGATGGCTTGGATGAGGGGAATTTTAACACATACATTTTTTAGTTGCCCCATGAAATCAAAATCAAGCTCAGATGGAGTTGGTGGAAGGTGCATTTTTAATCTCTCTGGAAATGGAGGGCTTCTGGTAATGGTTTCTTCCTACAAAGAGATTTTATCAGAAGGCTTCTGCTGGTTATTCAGATGGTTGTTAGTGATGGAGGATTGTTCCTCATCAGGAATTTTTATGATGAGTGGTGATGGTAGTCCAACAAGCATCTTTCCTGAGAGCAGGTGCACATCACTAACTTCAATCATATATGTTGGGTATTGGATGGCCTCATTAGTATAGGTCTACTGAATAGGTTGTTTTCAGGGTTAGGTGCAAGTTGTGCCAGTAATTGAGTAGATCTAGGTGGGGTAGGAGTAGGTGAGGCTTTATTTGACATAAGGGCAGGTTGCTAAGGCAGGGCTTGCTATGGCTACAAGTAGTTCATATTTAGATTTTGCCAAGGTTGGTTCCCACACTACTGTTGTGGCCATGGGTTTTGATTGGCCTGCCATTGTGGATTATAATTTTAGGATTGAGATAGCTGCTACGGCCATACCCCTTGCTGTTGGGTCAAACTAGGTTGCATGGTTTCCCTTTGTTGTTATGGCCATTTATACCAATGTGCATTGTTCCAATTATGAGATTTGAAACAGGTGGTGCAAATGACATGGAATTGGTCAAGGGGTCCTGAGGCATACCTTGTCTTTTCTACCATGGCCTTCATTGTGCAATGTAGAACACTTGACCTTCTTCATCTTCTATGGCTCTAAAATCTACTTTCTCATTCTTACCCTTAGAAATACTAGAATGTCCCTTCCATCAGCAATTGGCCTTCTTTTGTTGACAATGTGGACAGTATTCACTTAAAGCTGCCTCTGATGCCTCTTGTTTCTTCTTTATGTGCAGAGTGTCTAGCTATGTTTCCAGATGGCTTATGATATCCTCTTTCATGTTTGATATGAGATTGCTGAGATCTACCCTGGAGACTCCAGTGGATGATTTACTCGAAGTCAAGGTTCTAAAACCTCTATTTTTCTTTAAAGTAGAGTGCGAATAGTTTCATCATATTTGACATATTTCATCAAATCCAAGTTGAGAGATATCTCCTGCTCCAATTAGATTAAGTGCATCCATACATTCTTTTCTCACACCTCTTAGGAAGACCAACTTGAGTGACTTTGGTGAGAGCCTATTCTGTCTTGACTTCCTGAGGCAAAACTGAAATTTATCAACATAATCTTCCAGGGGCTCATCTTCTTTTTGTGACATCCTAAAGATGTCATCCCCCTTCATATCTCTGCCACGATAATAATCCTGATATTTTTGTAGAAACTTCTCTTTCATGGTGGCCCAAGTAGTTACAAAATTCTCACCCATACCCATAAACCATCGTAATGCAGCATCCTTGAGGGTGGCTGGGAAGAGCTTGAGCCTATATGCTTCTGTAGTGTAATCATAACACCTACAGAGTACATCAAATTCAAAGAGAAATGTATTAGGGTCTTCAATGATTAGCCCATGAAAGTTTGGTAGAGATGAAGGAGGAATATTTTTCAAGGTATCAGCTCTCTCCTGGTTTGAAATAGGAAAGGCAAAGGTAATTGGTTCAATTGGGTTTTCTACTGCTTCTTCTGCCATGATGCCTTGGTTCTAACTTGCAATATCCTTGAAATCCTCAGTGTTCTCTAGACCAAGGGATAATTCAAAGTGTTCTTCTTCTTCTTCTGTTGAACTAGTTGGAAGAAACCTCCCTCTATGGTCTCTTGGCTGCCGCATACAATAAAGTATAAGATAATGGCTCTATTCTTGCATCGTGTTAGTGAATTTTCTGGAGATAGATTGAATATCTAAGTGATCCTATATGCTGAAAATATATTATTTCCTAGTAAAGAAAATACAAGCATAAATCAACAAGAACTTAGAAACTCAAAACCTTAGCACCATCCCCAACAACGACACCAAAAATGTTGAACTCCATTATTAACCAATACGTTGATGCAGAAAGCACATGGACACTACTCAATGAATGAATAGATCCTATATCAAGCAACCTACTGGTTATATAATGTGTTACATTTACATTGTCAAACCAGGGAATCATAATCTTCTTGGATGATGCCTGTACTATGTGTACAGTTAAGGATTCCTGAGTTTTAGTCTAGAGGTTGTGTAAGGGAATCATCTAACTAAAGGAAACACATTTCAATTACAAAGATTGATGATACTCTAAGTAGGAATGATAGAAAATAACTAAGTTTATTCAACACAACAGTAATCAAATGATCCTATGTAACTTCTAGATAAAAGAGCAACTAACAGTTGGTTTGGTGATCACCTTGACTCAATAAGACTTATAACATAGATTAACAAAGTCTAACTATTTCTCACTACTCATTACAACATACATCAATCACACATATATAAACATACAATTATAAACTGGACATATAAACAAAGTAGAGAGACATAGTACCTCAAGTGGCCTGCTTGAGTAACCATGATCCCAGGAAATCTAGCTAAATCTTTACTGTATCTTTGTAGTCATTGACATAACTCAAAACATATATTCCTTTATTGAATGCTGAAGCAAAAAGATACAACAACAAAATCTGATTCTATATCTTTGTCTAATCTATATGAAGCAAAATCTAATCTCCATAGACGAGATCAACATTGTCTATTTGAATAAAGCTATTGAACAATAAATTCTATAACTATCCATTATCCAACAACGTAGGAAAATGACTTTATTACAAAGCAAACTAGAAATAGGAAACTAAACTAACATGAAGGTGACATAGATGGTACAGTCCTACTGTAACTCTATCTCCCTGGTATCCATGAAGAACAATCAAGACTAGAAATAGAACATGGAGCATGATCTAAGATTCTTGCATTATTTAAGACTGCATCATTTATTGAAGGATAACCATCATAGAGTCATGGATGACTCATCCCAATCAATTTAGGGTCTTCTTCATTTGGCTACAGGTGCCTGTATCATCTACTGTGAATATTAGCATTTCCTTCGACTGTGGGTTGTCTAGTGATCTTCATGATATGAAGCCATGCTCTTGCTGCATGAGGAGTTAGTACATCACATGGTATCTATGCATCACTATCACTAAAATCAACATAAAGTACTAACATATTTCATGAACAATTAACCATTCACACATAATTAATTAACAACATATTATATACCCATCTTCATGCTTCAGTGTCTTAAGGATAATCATAGACATAATTAGCATGTATAGAAGTCTTGAAATGTCTTAGGAAATAGATACTTAAAGCAAGAAAAACAAGACAAAACATGGCCCCATCAGTGGGTTTTTTCTCATAAGAGTTTCCCATGTAAAAATCCTTGTATCTTATGTAATCTTGTAACTACATACAAAAGAAAGAGACTAAAATGAGCACAAAAATATAAAAAATGGAATTACAGAGTATGCAATTTTTTTTATTACATTTCCCCCCACTTTAGAAGGCTTATGATGAGCTAAGGGAGAAAGGATACTAAAGGAAGAGTACAATAAACATATAGATAATCAGGAAATTTAAAAGATACTTTTATCACAGATAGATATTGGTCTTTGACATGGTTTTAGATCTTAATTCTTGCACTTTTTTCTATTCCTACAAAGCATCAAAGAGATTAGTCATTGTACATGAATAAAAACATGCTAGGCTAACACACATGGAAAATGGAAACACTAGGTCTAATGAATCTGCATAATCAAAAAGCATGAAATCTAAGCATACACTAAAAACACATTATTTTTCATCATAAAAATGCATGTGGAAACTACTAAAAAGAAATTCCAAATCTTTAACTGTTAGCTTTGGGGAGGGATCTATGAAGATCCACTGTATAGAAAAAATTGGAGAGAGAACATGCTAGTGACTTGTAATGGATAGAGGGAGAACACCTTAGCAAAGAGGAAAAATGAAATTAGAAATAAAAACATGAGACAAGAGATAAAAATTAGAAACAAAAAATGATGACAAGGGTTCTAAGGTAGCCACCCACAAATGAGGCTAGTCTTGGCCAATGGTGAAAGGAATTGGTGACAACAATCAAGAAAAAGGAAACAAAGAAAAAAAGAAATTGGATAAATAGATTTGAGGTTGCCACACATGGATATTTAGTGGTTGCCACTCTCAATATTATGATTTCCACCTAAAACATTAGTTATTTGGAGATTTCCACCTTCTCTATTTACAATTCTCATCCAAACAAGAAAACTAGAAATTAATGTCATCAATAGCTATAGGGTAACCACCCAAATGAATAAAGAGGCTTGGTTAGGCCCAAAGTGATGAGAAAGGATATTTTTATCAATTTCAAGGATCAAGGATCAAGGATAAGAATGAGCAAGAGTGAATGATGTAAGATATATGCCCCCTTAAGTTGACTTGCAAAAGAAGAATGAAGAGAGATAGCAAATTTAATGATAATAGTTAAGGGAAAAAGAAAAAGAAAAGAATCCAATTATTTTGATGAAAGGAAAGAGGAAGATGAAACATCTAGGGAGTTATTCTAAAAGATCCAAAATTCTCTTTATCCCAAGAAAGGTGCCCATCCCAAGATATCCACACTTAACAACCAAGATTAATTGTTAATTATGTAAGGTGTACACCATTTATCCCAACTATCTCCCACTTCTTGTTGATACATGTGTAAATTGATTCCTTTATAACTTTTAAGTTTCAATTAAACTAAAATCTTTAGACATAATTAAAAACACAAAAATGTAGCTCAAAATTCACAAATAAACATAGTGTTTTTATCTTATTTAAATGTATTTCTCTTAGATAGAAACTCCATTCATTCACTAGATGAAGATATTATGCTTTGCTTTTGAAATATGGGAAATTAGAGATGTAAAAATAGAATATAGAAAATAAGTTGAGAAGTGAAAACCTAGACTAGGGAAGAATCTAGAAAATAACTCAAAAAGAGATTACTATTCATATGCCAACACACTTTCTGGATGACAATGCACCTATGGTATCATTTAAACATACTGTGGTCCTTCATACATAGAAATGCATAGTCTATGTAAGGGATAACCAATCTACACATGACTAGAGAGAAGAAACAATGATAGTAACACAAGAGATGTGGCAAAGTGATTTAAATTTTATAACATAAAAGAAGTGATGTGTGAATAAACTAATTTAAATGACTAAAATGCAATGAAAGAGAGAGGAAATATGAAACCTCTATTTGAAAAGATCACCAAAATGCTTGTAGCTGAAATAGAAGAAATGGGGGTGACTACTTAGGAGCCTACCAATATAATCAAGCCCCAAATATGGTCTTTCAACCTCCATGGGCAGTCAAAATATAAAAATGTATTAGATTTGTTTATGTTGTTAATCTTATGTATATCTATAACTAAGAACAACAAAGTAAATGATAAAAGGAATAATAATAAGTGTATCTACCATTATACCTATGTGTATGGAGATAAGTAGGAGATGGAGTGGGATATCCGGAAATGCCAACATGAACATTAATAGAATGCCAAAAGATTTATGGAAATGAGAATTTATATTAGCTGTCCAAGAAGGTGGAGAGCACAAAAAAATCCTAAGGAGATCCAAAACACTTTAACTTAACAAAGGGAAGTATTCTCATAGAACATCAAGAATATATACATTGTCACATAAAATTAGAAATGATATGAAGAGATGGAAATATATGGAAAACTAGAAACAAACAAACAACAATATCACCTTATCATAAAACAAAGAGAAGAGATTGGAAGATGGGTGAAGAAAAACTACTATTGCTCAAGAAAGTATTTCTCCTATATAAGAAATCCAACAAACAATGATGTAGAAGAATATTCAAAAGGAATCCTACAAACTTCAACAATGTGTAGTAGTAACAAGCCACGCAAATATAATAATAATTTAATGAACAATTTGAAATAAAATCTTACAAATGCTACAATTTTGAATTTTTTCAATATATAATAAAGTTTCATAATACAAAGATATTGATGCCAATTTTACATCAATTCATAGTACATCAGATTAAAGTTTACAACAATAGTCAAATACAAAACTAGTTTAGGACTATGGTTCTATCAACTTACCACTAATTATTCGATATACATATATTTGACTTTGTAAATGATACAAGGATCAAGGTCATCCCGATTGAGTACAAATAATATGGTTGTCAAACTGTAAGAGGGAGAGCATGACCGAGTGCTTTACTTACAACCACAGACCAAGCGGTACCCCCACTCATCTTCCTATTAGAAGTGGCCTGACCTTTAAAATAGGGTGATAGACAAGGACATCTACAGTAGAACTAAATGCAAAATATTACACATCTATCACATGTAGTTAGTAATGCAATCCCTAGATACTCTCTAACTAATCATGACTTCCAACTACATGCAACCTATGAATATAGTGAACTAACAATGCAGACATCTATATCATCACTTTGACTAAAGTGTTTAAATATAAATCACATATAAATGCGAGTCATCTATTCACAACACTTAAAACTCTTGCTTATCTCAACTAAAAATAACCATAACATGATAGAGCATACACTAGTAGAAAAATAGGAAAAAATGACAAAAACTACCAAAAATTGGTCATGTGATCAATAGTTTGGTCACATGACCATTGGTAGTTTATTGCCAGTGATTTATCTCGCGACCAAATTTATGACCAAAAAAATTTTAGTTATTAATTTGGTAGTATATTAAGTCATAAATTTGGTAGTATATTTAGTCATTAATTTGGTGGTATATTTAGTCATAAATTTGGTAGTATATTTAGTCATCAATTTTGTAGTATATTTAGTCATCAATTTGGTAGTATATTTAATCATGTGACCATTGGTAGTTTATTGTTGGTGATTTATCTCGGGACCAAATTTATGACTAAACAGATTTTAGTCATTAATTTGGTAGTATATTTAGTCAACAATTTGGTAGTATATTTAGTCAACAATTTGGTAGTATATTTAGTCATCAATTTGGTAGTATGTATATTTGGTCATTGTAATCATTTAGTTATTGATTGTTGTTAACTGGTCATTTATTTAGTCATGGTAGTCATTTTTATTTACTGGTTTCCATTAATTGGTAGTAAATTTAGTCATGATATGAATAATTTATTAAATACCATAAATTTTATAATACAGAAAAAACATATTATTAAATTTGAATTTAAAACATTAAGGAAATAAATTTGGAAAACTATATATTTTATGATGCTACCAAGTAAAGATTGATAAATTTGAGCCAACACTTTCTATTTGAGAATCGACCAATAAGAAAATGAAACAAGACAAAGCAAAGTGGCAATAATTTTTTTTTTATTGGAACAATGTAGGAAAAGAATTACAAATAATAAAAAAGCAGCACAAGGCTGCCATAAGTACTAGAAAAAACTAGTTCATGAGCTCTGTCATGTACAACAAACTACAAGGATTGGCTAAAGAAAAAACCAGTTTAGCAGCCACATTAGATACAATAGCAAAACAATGGAAAGGCAGGTTGGACAAATGAAGACCTTCACATCTTTTGACACTTAGAAAAGAGATGTTGCCACTGAGCATTCCATGAGACATCATTTCTTTTGTCATTCTGTTAACCAATTTAGGTGCTTTGATTGCAGCCTTGGTGCATTCCATATTATCCTTCACACAAGCCATTGAGTTGTTACCTGTGTATTCAAACAACCCTGAACCATTGTGAACAATATCTGAATAACAACCTGAGAATGCTACGTAGAGGCCCCTATAACAGTGACCCTGCAACAACAAGAAAACACACCATTCCCTATAACCTTCCATAACATGGTCCCAGAAAACTAAAGCAAAAGAGGCACTTGAAACAGTGAAATCCAGCCAGTCAACAACATGCTCAAGATGACAACATGGAAATGTTTTTGGTTTTGTACAATTGCAGTAAAATATGAATTTATTTAAAACAATGTTTTCATGATATTTTCTTCATTACCTCAAAATAGATCATTACACAAAATCTCTACTCTTGGAATCAATCTCTTCCCTTTCTCACATGGCTATACCGCACTTGCCCGTTCAGACTATTAAATTTTAGAAAACAAGCTAAACAACATACATTCAAATGACCTCCTGCATAGATAGGATCTGAAGTTCACTATTGTCTTATTGTAGCCAGAGGTGCAGCATGTACACCACATATAGAAAAACATATAGAAGAAGCTTATGATGCAGAAGCTACTATTTTGGTATCAACAAAGTTCACCATTTGTTATCCTGATTGTGTTGTTTGTAAAGTTGCAGGGTGCATTTTCCCATTTTCATCAGAAGGTTTTGCTCCAATCCAAAGTTCCATTGCACAATGCATCATTAGTAGTAGCTCAAGGAATTTTTAACAACTTTTTCAATTTCACCACAAGTTTCCAATTATCATTGGACAAATCATCTTGAAAAAATAAGAAGAATATTCCATTTTAGACATTAAAAAGTTGTTTTATCAGCCAAAAATGAAAAGCACAAATGTTCAATTAGTATAAAATGCATAATAGTAAATACACTATAAAATTACATAATGTGGATATCAAATAGCCTTACCATGTAGTTTTGTTTCAATATATCTATGGATCTTTTGGTGAGATGACTCACAAATTCATCCTCCATTTCAAAATGCCTACCAAACATTTTCTGTGCTTCATCAGCATGGCTCCCAACAATCTGTAAAGTTTGTATGATAATTCATTAACAAAAACATTTCAAAAAATAGCATCCAAAATCATATAAAACTATTAACAACAAAGACAACTTCTCAAAATACCTTCATGACCACTTTTTCACCCTTCTTAGCCATTTCAACAGATTTATGATTGATCTCAATTGAGGCTATTTTGCCAATATCTATGAAATATTTTGTGGGAACACATAATGGCATGCCAATCTATAGATGCAATCACCACATATGGCTTTATACAAACCAAAAATGATACAACAATCTTTTACATGCATAAGTCATAACACCGAAAAGACTAGGTTTAGATACTGACCCTTGCAATGCCTTCAAGAATATCAACACCAACAATTATAGGATCCTTCTAGTTAAAACTACAATTTGGCAAAATGCTTAGTACACAGGGGAAAACAACATCTTCTGCAGCCTCCTTTTTCCTTTCTTCCTTAAGATTGTCCATATATGCTTTAAATTGGTCAAATAGATGATAAATAATGTCCGCTGCAAATATCTTGACACCAACTTCATCTGCAAGCTCCCGAGTTTCAGGAGTAATTTTGACATCAAATGCCAAAATTGCAGCATACTCTTTCTTCTTTTTCTCAAGCATTACACTCACACGCATGACATCTTTTTTATGCACAGGCCCGATACCAATTGCACTAATTGGGATGCTTACAGCTGAGGTCTTCAAAAACTCAAGTAAAGCCTCCAAAGATCCAAGAGTTGAAGCTTGAACATAAACTCCTTCCCCACTCTTGTCAATTCGAGACATTACATTATTGATATCTTGCATTGCTTCTTCCTTAATATCCTCTAAATCATCATCAGGTCCAACAACATATAACTGATTTCCTGCTATGGCATGCTTAAGACCCTAAAATCAAGAAATTGTAGTTAAATTTCATTGTCCACATATATTTGATAAATTTATGCTCATATACATAAAATTATTAGCCTGAAATTTGATACTTGAGTGGTTATCTTGATTCCCTGTGCAGCCTTCAACTCCTTATGATGTTGATAAGATCCCTGAAACCAAAAAAACATCTTAAGCTATGGAATATATTATATTATTTTAACAATATGATCAATGTGACATGGTTTGAGTAATCTAAATTTGAGGTGTAGATTATTGTATTCTAGCATAGTAGATCACAAATACCACCCATTTTGCTTTACTATAAAAGAGCATTTCAATTTTTTTAATGCCACATATACTCGATTAAATAATATGGCACCATAAGGCTTCCAAGAATACATACCACTATGTAGGTTACCACAATGGACCACTTGTAAGGAACATTTTAAATCAAGATCAAAGTCACCTAGATCTTGAAACCAAAAGTCAATCCCTTGGCTTTTACAGCATATATATCAATTTTATCCGCCCTCTGTCCTAATGTTTCAAAAGGTAACTCCTGGTGCCTGTAATTTCTCATATTGTCTGACCATTCAACATTTACAAACTATTTTCTATTTTGAGCAATTTCCATATCCAAGGTTGACTTGATGATGCTATAGTATGGTAAGCTTTTACCAGAGTTCCAGCACAAGTTTTGGGATATAACATTTATTATTTGTTAAGTTACCTAATTGGTAGAAAAATAGGGCATTTCCAGGTACTATTTGTCCCAGAATCAGATTCAGAATCGAATTGCCTATGGAATTGGGCACGGTTGGGATTTTTTGGGCCTGAAACAGTGTGGAATCATTGAGGTATGAACCCCGGTGACTCTAGGATAGACGTGGCATTTTGAAGAAGTTTCTATGACGATTCTAGAGGCAGGTAATGTTTTCAATGCACTTTTAAAAAAAAATTACATATATGAACAAGCTACAACATGCTAGAATTACAAGATTGTTTCAACATCATGATAAAGAAAGGTAATCTGCAATAAAAAATATAATGCAAATATATATATATATATATATATATATATATATATATCAAGTTATAAGATATGAAAACTATCTAAGAGTATATAAATAAATATAATAAAAAATGTCATAGTTGTCTAAGAGTTTCCAACTCTTTCAAATACAACATGAAAATTAAGATCCCTAAACAACACATTCAAAATACTACATAAAGCAGTGGGCCAAGATGTCTAACAACAAGTACATGATAAACATCAACTATGCCATTTTTTGTAAATATTTTAGTGGCCACTGTGTGAAGGTTCCTTCTTTCTCTTTCAGACGAATAGCTCCATCTATTTTGTCTTCATAAGAAAGATGTATGTTACTTGTGCCCTTTAAAATATTTACATTTGCATCTCCTATTCCTTTCAAGTTGACTCCATGTACAATAGATAGTGAGTGAATCTGCCCAATGCCCACAGCAACACCATCACACGGATCCAACACCCTAACTTTATCCCCTTCTTGGAGTTTATCAATAAATATCTACAAAAATAAAAAAACAAATACACATTATATTGAAATACATAATAACATTATATAGGTAAGGATTACCTTATTCACATAATAAAACAACCATTACTTATGTTGGAACAAAATTTTAAAACCCTAAAATTTTGTTAATTCCCGCCATTATTCCAAATAAACTATTCTAATGTCTCACCTATTAGGACCTCTCAAAAATTTTGCACATTTCCATCCTACTTGATCTTTTCACTTGTATATGACCATTTCTTAATAGACATTCATGCCAAAATTTTATGCCATTTATTTGCCAGGGTCACATAACATGCTCATTTTGAGGAGTATGCAGTTATTCTTAATCATTTCTATGTTTTTGTAGTTTACCGCAATCTCGCAGGTCATCCTCATTATCTTGGCAGTAGTGCGGGAACTAGAGCAACAAGAATCATGTATACCACACTCCCGCTGGAAACATACAAGTTGTTCATGGCATGGCGATAGGAAAGGCTCGGTTAACCATGTTATCGCAATCTCATAGGTCATCCTCATTGTCTTGGTGGTAGTGCGGGAACTAGAGCAACAAGAATCGTGTATACCACACTCTTGCTGGAAACATACAAGTTGTTTGCAGCATGGTGGTAGGAAGGACTCAGTCAATAATGTATACCGCGGTCCCTCGGAGGTCTCACCACTTGGTGGCGGTAGTAAGTGTCCAAGTTACCGAGCTCCCGCCATGGCTTTCAAAGAATGTTTGCAGCAAGGCGGTAAGCAATAAAAGTTGGCAACATAATCTCACTGCGGTAATGAGAATAGGCACTTGCGAGTTGACGGTAATGGAAGAAAATGAAATAAAGGGGGCTATAAGCCCCGCGATCCTATGACCGGTTTAAACAAGCTTTGTGGTAGTGTGGTAATGATAATAAATGAAGGCATTGAAGCTTATCGCCATCCTGTGACCGGTTTAAACAAGCTCCACAATAGTGCAATAATCATAGTAAATGAAGGCATTGGAGCTTATCACCATCTAATGACCAAGTTAAACAAGCTCTGTGGTAGTGCGGTAATGATAATAAATGAAGGCATTGAAACTTATTTCCATCCTACGACTGGTTTAAACAAGCTCCACGGTAGTGCGGTAATGATAGTAAATGAAGGCATTGAAGCTTATCGCCATCCTGTGACCGGTTTAAACAAGCTCTGTGGTAGTGCGGTAATGATAATAAATGAAGGCATTGAAGCTTATCGCCATCCTGTGACTGGTTTAAACAAGCTTTGTGGTAGTGCGATAATGATAATAAATGAGTAAACATACTCAGTGTGGGTGTGCGATTACCGAGAAATTTGAAAGATCTTGTCATTTCATCTGATCATTGGATCAAATTTGATCAAGGGCTTATATTTGAAATGAATTGAATGCAGAGATTTTATAATTTTGTGGAACGAACCAAAAATAATGGTTGAATGCTAAACATTATGGCTTGATGAAATCTGGAAATCTCTCGGCATTTGCTCAATTCAGAGATTGCAGATTGGCTTGGAGAAGGTGCCCAGTTCGGTCTGTTCTTAGCAAGCTTTGAATTGTTCAAGTAAGTCCATCTCTACATTCTATGCAAGAAAGTTTGAAGAATCTTTGCTATGTTTCAATTCTTCGTGCATTTGCTTGAATTTTGAAACCCTAGTTTGTATAATGACACCCAAGAAGTCTGAATCCACAAGTAAGACCAGTATGCCTGATCCTGCCCCTAAGAAAAGATCACTGTAGCAATCTTTGCTAGATGTTCTACCCAATTCAATTGACAAAGGTTGAAAGAAAGTATTTAGGGATGTTGCTGAGGGTTGTAGGGATGCCTTAATTCCCATTTCTAGCTAGAAACTATTTTGGTACTTTTGTCAGAAGAAGGATGGTTAGGTTTTGGCCAAGCTAATTATTTCAAATGTATTCGTGGATGTGGAATTGATTCGTACTCTAGCACTGCACTATCACCCGGCTACTAAAATAGTAAGGTTGCCAAATGGATCTTCTCTGTTGAGAATTGACAGAAGTGTTATAATTGACTGTTTTATGTTGAGCAAACGAGCTCTCACCGAAATTGACCTACAAAACATTGAACAAGAATACAAAAGTTTGAGAAGAACACTGAGAAGCGATGAGCTGCTGATATTTATGAGAAGAGGTGCAAACAACAGGATGGTTGATATTCCTTCCAATGCAGTTGAACCATTCCCTATGGAAGATTTTACAGTCTATTTCAAATGAACCTATTATGCATTGTGCCAAGTACTGAGAATTGATGCTGATTAGAGGATGCCAGTTAGTTTGATGATGATGGGTATGAAGATACAAAATTCAGAGGTGAACATTGAGTATGATTTTGCCTCATATCTTGAAAAGAAAATACATGATGGATTCATCAGTGTGAAGGAAGATAAGAAACCCATGAACTTCAAGTTTTATTCTTTGGTTTGCCATCTGATCCTATATCAAAATAGGACTAAATGGTCAAGTAAAATGCACATCAACATGATTGACAAGACAAGGCAAAGAATGCCTACTCAATGTTGGTGTTACATGTGGGATTCTCATTGCCAAACTGGTAGCTATAATTTATTTCATAATGAATTTTTTGTGAGAATAATGAATTCTTTTGGTATTGGGATCCCCAGATTGTCACCAGAAATTAGGGTAATTCTGAGACCTCTTGTACATAAACCAGAGCAAGGTCATACTTTCAATTATGCTGATTGGTTCTTCCTAGCAGAGCACACAATAATCAGGGTATATGATTGCCTCCAACCACCTCACAAATTGCCAAAGTTTGTTTCTGACAGAATTGTATTCTTGGAATTCATGTGGCAAATGATGTGGAGGGAAAAGGAAGTTATGAAAAAGGTGAAGAAAGGCACCTTTTTGCCTGATTGCACTATCTTTGGAGATTGGTCAATTGGTTCAGACACTCTTGAGGAGATGCAGGCCTATTTGAAGGCCAAGTACTCTTTGGAATTTGGTGTTGAAAGAGTTTGTGACCCTGAATGTCATATGAACTTGGTGAGACAAGTGACCTTGACTAAGATGGGCATCTCCCATAAAAATTGTTATGATGAGGATTTGATAAGGAACTTGGTTACTTTTAATGAAGTGTATGACAGGAAGAGGAAATGGGAGATCCTCAAGAAAATTGAAGATGACAAAAAGGAAAAGAATCCAATTTTTGAAGGATTTTTTGCTGAAGAGAAAGATCCTCTAAGGAGGATTAATACAATGATTGAAAATTTTGAAAGTATTTATGCTAAATCTGAAGTACAGCCTACCAAGGCTACCAAACTTCTAGTGAAGAGGACTGCAGGAATTGAGATTCATGAGCCTACCCCTGATGTCATATCAGTTCAAGAACCACAGATCCCTGAATCACCACTACATAAAAGGTAGAGAACTGAAGGCATGTCTCCTCCGGTCCCATATGAGATGTCTGAGGGTGTGGGGGATACTGATGAAGTTGCCAATATTTTGACACATTTGCATGATGGAGAGGAAGTTGACCAACCATTGGTTGGCCAAGAAACTGATGCACACAAGCCTGAGGCTAGGATGGAAGAACAAGCCCAAATTGATCCAGAGCTACAGGAAGATGAAAGGGTGGTGGCATCATTGAGATTTATTCAAGATGATGCTTTCATCAAGACTCCAGAGTCTCAAGATTTCTAGTTAAAAATGAAGATGAAGGAATTTGATTAAAAGGTGGAAATCAATAAGATGGGTGCTGATGAGTCTCGGTATGATCAAATAACCACTCAAACAATCCAAGAACTAAAAGTTGATGAAATCAATGTGACTCCTGAGGAAGCAAGACAAATGGTCTTGAAGAGTAACATGTTGATCATCCCAGGTCTTGAATTGAAAAAGGTATTCTTGCTTGACCAAGTTAGGAGTCAAGATGACCCTAATCTTATGTTTGAATTTGATTATGAGGAGGGAATGAGTGGATGTGGTTTCAACCCAAAGACAGATACTCTTGCCATATGGACAAAATAGAAGAACACTAGTAAACCAAGGTTGCTAGATGTTGTTCATGAAATGAGGGGATCTGCTATGGTGAAAATCTTACAAGATACTTCAAGAACTGAGGCCTCTACTCTTACAGTCCATTTTGCCATGTTCACCCATGCAGTTGTAAAAAAGTTGGAAAAAAATTGCAGGATTATGAGAAAACACAAGACATGAATGATGAAGTGAATAGGTTGTTCATTGAAAATAGGCAATTGAAAAAGCAACTGCAAGATGTGGGTTCTTCCTAGAGTCTGTCAATAGTTCCATATCAACCTTCTATGCCACCAACAATTGGTGATGTCAGAGTGACAATGCAAGAGTTTAATGCTTTGAGAACAAAATTTGAAAAAGAAGTTGAGGACCTCAAGAAGTAAAATGAGGAAACAAAAAATGAGACAAGGATCAAGGTCCTTGAAGTCTTTGAGAAAATTATAGAATACAAGATAAAGCTAGTTGTGGATAAACTTGGGGATGTGGATGATTGCTACTCCATGTTATCTTAGGCCATTAAACAATTGCAAGCAAACTTTTCTATTTTGGAGCCACTGTACAAGAAATGGCAGCCTTGCACAATTTAGGCCTACTTTATAGGATACTTCAAAGAAATCTTGATGCTCCTGCTGAATTGAAGCCCACAAAGCAGACAGTGACTATGATCATTGAAGATCACAATATGCCATCAGTGAAGACAAAAGGATGCAGACCAAACTTGAATCTTTTCTACTTTCAAGCATCAAGTTATCCCCCCTATTTTGACAGAGGAAAACAAACAAGTTAAAGGCCTTGACACTTGGAAGGTAGAATTCAAAACAAAAGTGTCTGTGGTTATGGAATTCTTGAAAAAGGAGCAGGATATAGATACTTTGAGCTTTAACGTGATTTTGAATAGGGTCATAGCCCTAGATGCAAGATATGGAAAATTTGTAATTGATGTTAAGGCTATGTTGGATAAAAGATGGAAGGACCATCAGACCAATCTGCTCTGAATTTAGGAATTCAAATGGCCCAGTGACCTTACATTCGATATGTGGGAGTAGACATACTTGAAAGGTTGATGTGCAGCTACAGGTTCAGGTGCAGAAGGAGCAAAGAACAATTTTGCTCACGTCAACATGGAGAACAAGGACAAAATTTTTACACTTTTTTGTGATAATAGACAGGGGAACAACATAGTTAACAAATACTGTAACATGGAGATGAGTACCTTGCCAGGCCTAAGGTCACGGGTGCTCTATGATGACTAACAGATTCAGATCTTGGTTAACTTGCTTATGCCTTTAATTTCTCTTTATGAAACATGTTTGGTTACAAGAGGCCTGAAGCTTGTTGCTTCCCATATTTATAAGGGAAACCAAGGCCTAGACAATCATCATCTTTATGCAAGACAATTTATATATTCCAATATTATCTATCCAATCATATTTCAGATTCAAGACATTACACTTCTATGATAATTTAATATTATAATGGGCAAGGATGGTTAACTTCGTGGATATGTATGGTGTTTTTATTTTTTGTTAATATTCAAGTTCATAAGTTGTTTGATTGTCTCCATATTGGCTATTTCCAGTTATTCAAATCAATAGATTTATCAAGGCACATTTGTTGTCATTGTGTGGATGCTTTTAATTGGTTTCTATTAGAAGTTGATGTAATTCCCTTTAAGTGACTTACATTTATTGGTCTCTCTCTAGAGTTAAATCCTTTAAAGTAAATCATACTGGTGGGTTTTCCTTCAAATAGAATTAAAACAACTTACTTGAATAGTACATGCATGTGTGTGTTAAAACAACGACTACCATGAAAGACAAAAACAATAAATAACACTCACCTCAATTCCAACACCACTACTACTACTCTGAATATCATGCAGATTCTCATCAAGATGTTCAACATAATCACTATCATCATTGTCCTCAAGTCGTGCAGCTTTGTAGAGAGCTCTATTGACAGGGCTTCTTTCTTTTCGTTCTACTCTCATATAATTTATTTGCATGTGGTTTAATCATCATGCAAAAATTAATATAAGTCAAGTAAAGAATGCAAAAACTATAATTTTTTGTTCAAAATAACAATTTTCTTCCACTCTTAAATGATTAAGTCAAGGTATGTTGTGAGATTCTTCCTTTATTGTAAGCGATAGATTCGAGTTTATAGGAGGATTCTTATAGTCATGAGCATAAGATTTTCAACAAGAAGGCACAATCCCAATCCTTCATATGATAAGGAAGATAGTAAAAGTTGTAAGATGGCAGTCCATATCTCTGTCTTAGGATAATCCATAGCATGGAAGGTATAGGAGAAGATAAAGAGATGCAACAACTAGTAGGGTTTCACCAAACAATGAGAAGAGATAAAGGAACTATCAAAACCATTAGACAATGACCAAGAACCCTTGGAATGACATCAACAAAGTAGATATGACAGCCTTGACTTTAGGATCAGTGATTAAGAGCTTTACTAAGACACACTCAAAGTGACTATCTAGAATGATAGAGTTAAATGTCATAATGCAGCATAGGAGCATGTCATAAACATGACAAGGACAACAATAATGAAGTGAATACTCAAGCAAAATGGTTTGAAGTAGAACCTGGTAAATTGCAGTGTTGCATGTTTCTTTTGATTTTGTAAGTAGAATAGTGAGACAATTCATGATAACACATTTATGTAAAGCATTAATGCTAAGGTTATAATGGCTAGAATTGTAGTATTGCACGTTGAGGGTAGGTTTATTCTTTGTTTACAGTATCCAAGAGCTATGATAACTATTGAAGTATCCAAAAAATGCAATCACAAGGAAGTATAACAAAAACATGGTACAAGTTTACCCAATAACAAGCATAGGAAATGAAAGGATAGTGTAATAGAGCCTCTTACCTCATCTGCATCCATAATATTATGCTCATTCAATGCAAAAACTATATGCTTAACGGAGGAAGCCAACTGCGACAATTTCTCAGTGAGACTGTGTAAGAAACTCATTATATGTTGGTACCCTTCATTTGAGTTGACATGATCTGTAGAGGCTCTTACTGGGCGTCAAATAGATGGCTCTGAAATCTCTATTGATCAACTAGATTTCCACTTAATACTACCATTAGATTTACTAGGATCTAGTGCTACCATATAATTGAGCATATCTTCCACACCTGCTTCTCTATTACTGTTTTCCACCTAAAATACAATGTCAATATCAACATATAGTCAGTTCAATAAAAAATTGAAATAAATAACCAATGTAAATTAAACCAAAAAGCCATACCCTTACTCCAAGTTTGTCCATTTTGGCCTGCAACCCGCCTCGGTCAAATGTATATCCAGCTGCCACATTATCTCTTGCCCTCTTTCCTTTATAACTCTTTGTCAAATATTCTTTAGAAGACATATTTTCTTTCAATGCCTCCCACTGTTTGGGAGATAGAGGGGATTCTAACCTCTCTTTTCCCTCCAAGATTGTTTTTCTACAATTGTATCTATAATTGTTCATCAAAAGTCTCATCTTTTGCTTGTAATATCTTCTAGAGATTTGTCTGCCAGTAGTCTCAAAAGCATTTTCCATTTTTTGTAGAACATTTTCCACACTTTGTGGATCTTGCTCTGCAAAATTTGATTTGCAAATATCCAAATGGGCCCTACATCTCACACCCAACTCAGAGGCCCACCTTGCAACATTTTTCCCAATGGGCTCACCATCTCTTGATACCTCAACCAAGAATGGCTTCTTTTCTTCTAATCTTCTTTGTTTTGCATTCCTCTCTGTAGATCTGTATAAATCTTGACTCAATCTTTTTCTTTTGAAAAAGTAGGCACATCTTCTATTAAACCACTAGCAATATTTTTGGTTGATCCACTAGTTCCATCAAAAGTTGTAGTAGGCACATCAGATGCAAGTGATCTCTCTTCATGACTTTCATTAACCAGAACTTCATCATCCTTGGCCACATCAGGTGTGTCATGAGTAGGTAGATCAATACCGGTCTCTATAGATTTCACTTCAAACACATCCTTTAATCTTGAGTAAATCATCTGCAGCTCACTTATTGTTCCTTTCTTCTCATTGTTTTCAATAATCTCTCTTAGACTCTGTGCTAAGAGATCATCACAACGTTGCACATCACCATGTGCTATATCAGGCTACACATCACCATGTGCTATATCAGGCTGCACATCACTATGTACTATATCAAGTTGCACATCACTATGTGTTATATCTGGCTGCACATCATCACAACTATTCTTTTCACCAACTGCATTCGCACTTGAATCCCAAATGCGTTGGATTCTACGAGTTGGCAGCACTGTATCTTTACTTTCCTTTTGTTTTCTCTCTGCATTTTCTTTGCACTCTTTTTCTTTCCTATAAAACAAAAAAATATCATATTATGTCGTATATACATAAACCTCTTGCCTATAAAATTTTATAAACACAATTAAACAAATAATATACTACTTAGTGAATTTACAACTTGTGTCAAACCAAGATGTGATAAATATTCACTATTCTTTGCCACATGTTCTTTACGAAAGCACTCATAATCTATCAGTGGAACTTCAGTAACATGATCACTATCATCTAAATTGTGCCTCAGTCTTTTTCCTCATTTCTTGAAGTCCAAATAAACAATAATATATAAATCGGCAACTTGAATTAGTAGAACAAGAGTGGAATATAAACAAAGCCATTATTTTTAGTCAACTAGAGTATATAAACAAATGCAATCATAGTATATAAGGATTTCATTTCCATTTGAATGATACAGTATATAAGGACAATCCCCATATGAAATACATTCACAGAGCATATAAGATGCATTCTTAGAAATTAGAGGAGAAAGTCTATGACAAGTGACATAACATAGGATGATAGCATATAAGATGCATTATATGGAGGAGCAAAAATTCAGTAAGTAAATGTGGCACACATATTGAAACCCAAAGGAAACTCTATTTGTATATCCTTCTATTTGATAAGAAATTAATTGCCTTTCTGATAGTGTGAATCATCATTATTTCTACTTATATAATCCTCATTATTTTTACTTATAAAATCCTCATTATTTCTACTTATATAATTCTACAGAAATTCTGAACACACAAATGTAAGTAAACAAAAACAGTCAATATGTGCTTTAAAAATGAGTAATTTATTTTTAGAACAAAGATAGCTAGTTATATGCATGACCTGTAACAAGACAAGAACTAGAAAAACAATAAAAAGTAGAGCTCAACAAATGAGATTACCATGAAAAACCCAAAGTGGAAGAAATTCCTGTACACTAATGCCCTTTCTTATCTTGCTGCTTCTCTACTACATTTTACAAGCTCATTGTTTTCTTGATGCCTTGACTAATCATCTGCATTGCCAGCAAGATCAAAATCCTGATTGCTCATGTCTGGATCTACTTATTTTCTTCCTCATCCTCCTCTATGTCATGCAATACATTCTCTCTCCCAATCTCTTCATTGGTAATAAAAACATCTTCTCCAAACACTCCATCATCATCTTCATCCACTACTTCAAATTTTTCTTGTAAATTAACATATTGCTCATCAGGCATTATATCAACAGCTTCCATGAATTTTTGTTTTGAACAAGACTCTATTTGAATGACATACGACTATCTTGGGCTTCTTACATCATCAATTAGAAATGATTGGTTAATTTGAAAAGGGAAAACATAGGGCTCATCCCTCTTTGATAAAAGATGTCCCGTATTTGCATGTACAAATCCATACTCATCAACATGTATTGCAGATGGTTGGATCCACTTACATTTTAATAATATAGGACTATTTTCACCAAAATCCACTTGAATAATTTCTTGGATGAATCTAGCATAGAATTTCTTCTCAGTTTCATGAAGAAATTCAGCACTTACAACACAATCATAATTTGTCTTTCCTTTGTCTTTTTCCTCCACTCTTAAATGGCTACCATAGGCCCACATTCCACTAAAATGCATAGCCCATAAATGTGGAGGTTGTGAAAGCTCACTTTCCTCTGTTGTTATATCTTCACCTTCTTCTTTTGCATCACTAACTGCATTAGCAATCCATTCTTCAAATTTTTGAAAAGAATCACCTCCAACCAAATCATGACGTCTGCGATTTTGAGGTCGATGTTGCATCCAACTTTGATTCTCTTCTTCATATTTATTACATAGAATATTAATGTGCAAATAGTAAGATTAATAATATAAATGTGTAAATGCAATTGAGTAAGATTAATAATATAAATGCGTAAATGCATTGAGTAAGATTAATAATATAAATGTGTAAATAAATATTTGTGTAAATTTTTTTAACCTGTACCACTTATCGAACGAAGATGTGTTTTGAAGAATAAAGACATGTATCACACTTATTTCTTGATGTGATAGCTTGAAGCAACATCCATTGCCTTCTAATACTTCACCTGCAAATCTCCCATCTTCATCATCATCCCATACACGTCGATTGACATTTTTAAAATCCTTCATATATTCTGTGCAAAATCTAATGGTCTCTTGCATTGAATATCCCTCAGACATGCTGCCTTCTGGTTTAGCCCTAGTATGAACAATTTTTTTCAAAACCTTCATATATCGTTCTATAGGATACATCCATCTCATTCTTACTGGACCACATTGCTCTAGTTCATATTCTAGATGTATCAAAAGATGCATAGAAATGTTAAAGATTGTTGCTGGAAATTCCCATTCTAATAGACAAAGGACTTCAACAAC
Source organism: Cunninghamia lanceolata (assembly GCA_027924645.1). Lineage (NCBI taxonomy): Eukaryota > Viridiplantae > Streptophyta > Pinopsida > Cupressales > Cupressaceae > Cunninghamia > Cunninghamia lanceolata. The sequence continues at coordinate 6,327,648 of BSBN01001344.1, read as the reverse complement.
CTCCTCCCTCAAACTATCAAAGTTCAAAGGATCTAATACATGTGAACTCATTCTCTTTAATATTAGGCCCAACCTTATAATTGCCAATCTTGGCCCCTTTGCCAAACCTGATATATCTACCACAATAGGTAAAATATTTTCGATTATAACATGATAGTCATGGGTCTTTAGGCCTCTTAAGCTATTAATGTTAGTTTGGCTTCTGATAGTACTACTTACATATCCAGTGGGGAAGCAAGTCTGAGACATCAACTGTAAGAATTGTGCACGTTGTTCCTTTGTCCAGACATAAGGAGCACTGTGTTTTCTATATTTTGCATCATCATATTTTTCAACCCAAAGATTTTGATGAATCTTTAGTTCTTGAAAGTCTTCACATGATGAAATAGTATCAAAAGCACCAAAAAGAGTTTCTATAATAGCATAGGCTATATTTTTCTCAGTATGCATAAAGTCAACAATATGCCTAATGACTATATCCTTAAAGTATGCCAACTTATAGAATATGGACAACCATTTTACACCACTTTCATTACATGGATCATATCTACTACTAGTAATCCCACCATTTTCAATAAATGACATTCTTTTTTGTCCATTCTCAATAATGTAATTACCCGTTATTAGCAAAGGTGCTTCACGATTCTCTTCTTGACCATTGAAATGTGTTTTTTGTCGATGATATGGATGACCCAATTTAAGGTAAGCATGATGTTTGCAATAAATACACTTACACAAACTTCTTGAGTGCCTCGCAAAATCCTTAAAGTTGCAAGCAGGATAGCCATGGTATCTATGAACAATGAGACCAGACAATGTACCATATGTAGGAAGATCATGAATCGTAACCAATAAGGAAGCTCTTAAAGTGAATTTGATTGAATGACCATCACTTAAAGATTGAATTGCTTTAATTCCTTTCCATAATTCCATTAGCTCATCATATAATGGCTCTAGATAGGCATCTATTGTATCTAAAGTCACACTTTTCTTTCCTGGTATAATCAATGATAGCATTAAGAAAAATGGTTTAGTTGCTAACCATGGAGGCAAGTTATAATTTATTAAAAACACTGGCCAAGTTGACCATTTAGTACTTTGATCTGAGAATGGGTTTACCCCATCTAGAGCCAAACCCAACCTTATATTATGAGGATCTTGAAAAAAATCAAGCCATCTATTATCAAATTCTATCCACATCTTAGAATCAAGCACATGTCATTATTTTCCATCAATGATCTTATTTTGGGCATGCCACTGCATAAGTTTAGCAATGTCTCTACACCTATACATTTGGAGTAATTGTGGGATTATCAGAAAGTGGTGAAGAACCTTTCTAGGAACAACAGCTGATTTCAACCCTTGTCTATACCTTGCTTCATGACATTTCAGACATTCACTCTCACTTGCAAGATTTTTGTGAAATAATACACAACCATTAACACATGTGTGGATGTTTTCATACCTCAATCCAAGCTTACTAATCTAATTTTTATATTGACTTCATTTTGTTGGCAATGTGGAGTCAACTGGTAACAACGAACTTAATAATGCCAATAACTGATCTACACTCTCATTTGTCCAACCATGCACCACTTGCAAGTTAAGAATTTGAAGGATTGTTGTCAAATGACTTAACTTGCAATTAGCATACACAGACTTTAAAGCATCCTCCATTGACTTGGCCCAATCATCGTTTAGACCCTCATTCAACATTCTTTCAACTTCAAACCCTTCGTCTAACATTTCTGCCTCTTCATCTATGTTCGGTGACACTTCATCTATGTTTGTTGCCTCTTCATCTCTCACAGTCTGCAATTCTATCATATCTTCATAATAATTGTAAGCCCAAGGGCTTATACCACTATGCCCATATCTTATCATATGTCAATAAATCACATTTCTTTTTCTCACCCTTCCACCAAGATAGTCATTACATGGACATGGATATTTTTTGCATTTCCCTCTCTTTGGCTACTCTCTCATCATATGCATGATATTGATCCGTAGTCAACCTTCAACTCTGATCCATCTATAATATTGTGCATTCTAGTATTAATTTAGTATAATAAGCTATCCTACGACGAGAAGGCCTTTAAATATAAAATCTTAAAAGGTAACCTTTAATCATGTATATGGTCAAGCTAGGATAACCTTTCCTTTAGTTTGGGCTAGTCATCATGCAGGGAGATCATGCAAAGTAGAGGTGTGGTTTTATTTGAGTTCAAGGATCAGTCAAGGATCAACTTCAAAAATACTGAAGATAACATTTTCTTGAGTTTTCAAGCTTCAATCATGAAAATATCTCCTGGGGGGCACCCACAAGCAACTTCCCCAAATATCATGAAAATATTAGTTCACTTTTGGCAATGAGGGTTTTGAATTACCTTTGAATTTGCTACAGAGTGCATCCCCAAATTCAACTTTGTTGCAGAGGGCCTCACCGACTTCAAATTCATGACAGCAAACTCTGAATTCCTTTCTCGCCTTTTCAAAAGTCTCCAAGTCCTGTCCAAACAAGCTTTATCACCCATGCAAGTAGCTGCTACACTTATATGAACCTAAAACATTTTTTCAAGTACATGCATCAGATAGAGTAAGTGCTTCAATACGTGTCCATGAGAATAACAAACATCAACAACAATTCAATTTCATTCCCATGCTGACAATTATACATTTTACAAGTTGTCTGACTTAGAAATATAGACAAGCTATGTAAACTAATAGATAAATAGAATTTAGAAGAAATACTAAACAATTTATCAAGATTACACTTTAAAACCCCAATTAAATAACTATTGTGATGAAGTATTCATAGTAGCAAATCACTTGCCAAAATCATATGCAAATTCACCAAATAAAGGACTCAAGATGTCAACCATTTCAAATTACAATCATGACAATAGGAAAAACAACATAGAGAATACAATCATGCCTTTGATTGCAAAGGAGGGGATAGATATTACAGTCTATAGCATCATTGAAAAGATGAAAATACAAAATCCATGAAGCCAAACACTTTTGTCAAAATACAAACCCTTACCTAATTAGTTAACTGATCCTTGAAGATTTTATTAGGTAAAGATAGTCATTATATAGATGCTAAAATAGTGACACAAGTGCCTTTGAAAGTGATGACAGTCATGTCATCAAACTGACAGTAAAATTAGTCATCAAAAAGAGTAATGTACAACACCACAGAAGAAAAGAGGAGATCACCATCCATTCAAAGAGATGCCCTAATCACAGTCACCAAAGTGGGCTACAACAACAGAGAAAAGACAGTGGAATATTGACAGTCTTTTTGCATCCAAATATGAATTATGTGAAAACTATGTCATATATCAATAACAAAAGTAACAGAGAAGATTTTTTATAGTCAAAAGTCTATGAATAGAATCTTCAACTTTATCAAAATCAAGCTGATAAGCTATATGATAGTCATAGCAACAGATGGACAAAGGGAATGTGATTGTGACAGATTTTTGCATACAAAGGACATTCATCATCAATGATATCTTTGTATTAAGGAATTTGTAGGCAAGTTCATGATAGGACAACAAAGATTAGTTCATGTACGAAGCAATGAACAAGGTTTTCATGATAGAGGCTACTATCAAGATAGCAATAAGAGACAGTAAAAATAGTGAAGAGCATATTTAAGGAATGAAACAAATCATGGAATAGTCTTACATTCTCAACAACAAGCTTTCATTCTCTATTTTGTGACAGTCATTTTGAAAATACAATCATCTTTCAAAGGTTGAATCACACACACAGGGGCAGTGTCTAAGTCACAGGTTGAAGACCATCAAATTCCTTCATGCCAAGGTATTCTAAGTATACATCATGAATACAAAAAGTAGAACTTTATCAATAAAGAACCATGAGACCTCTTCATACAATCATTGAAAGAGATATAACAGTCACTAATGACAGAGCACGAAGCTTTCAAAGATACAAAACTTTAGAGCAGGCTAAGAGAAGAATAGAGGTACGTGGAAAACCCTACCTCTGCTTCATAAAACCATTTGTTATATGCCGTCTATCTACCGTCTATCTACTCCTTTGATATCTGCCATCTATAGCTGGAAATCCCAAAATTCCCTCCTTTCTTCATTCACATGATGATCTCAAAACTATTTCCAAACTCAAAGAACTGTAGCCATGAACAATCTTCTCCAGTTCGACTACTCATACCCTATTCTTGGCATCCATGAACAATCTTCTCTTGTTCGACTACTCATACCCTATTCTTGGCGGCCATGAATAATTTTCTCCTATTCGACTACTTTGTATAGCCTATTCTCGGCGGCCATGAACAATCTTCACATGCTAAACACACAATCTTCGCTTCTTCACAGGTTTCATTTTTGTTCAAAATTCATAAACACACAATCTCTCCATTAATTCCCTCCAAAACTAAAGTGAATGAAAAAAGAATAGAGGAATTTATTTAGTTCTTTATTTAGTCAATTTTATTTGTCGTTGTGTTTTTTTGCCCCATGACTAAATTAGTCATTTATTTAGTCATTTCAATAGTCATTTCAACTGATGACTAAAATAGTCATTTATAACTGTGTTGCAAAAAGTTTGTCACGTGATTAAAAGTTTGGTCACATGACTAAAAGTTTTAGTCACCTAGTCATTTATTTTCCATATTTCTACTAGTGATATTTTACAGATCAATACACTAATTTTTAACAAATTATTATTTAAATGCCAATACCCCTGACATACCCTACCTCTAAGCGAATGTAACATATGACTTGATGTTTTAAATCATTATCTACTTTTGTGATCAAATGATGATATAACAGCCATTTTTGTGCATTAATTTCAAATGCATCTTTTCGCATGCATATACTAGAATGCACATAAATATGGTTTTTAATAGTAATCTTCTATATGATTAACTAGCATTGCAAGTTTATAGCAATAGAGAATAACAACATATAATACTATACATTTTTCATGCAATCAACCTTCCAAGATAAGTATAGTTGAAACATAGATTTATTCTTTTCTATGTCATAGTATGAATAATAATATACTTTGGACAACAGTATCAACATATTATCATCATTATATATATACACAAATAGTATATATCTATGTATAAAATATATGAACATACAAATTATATTCAGCATGAAATCTATGATTTAATAGACTACAAAAAGTATGCACAAAGTGTATATACAACTTGGAATAATACGTAATCAATGGGCTAGTACAACTAACAAAATACTTGATGGATAAGTGACTCATAGAAGAAATTTAACATAAGGGACTTAATGAGTTGGAAGCCAAATATTGGCTTACAAATTGCATGTCAAAATGCCTGAGAGAAAAATAATCTCTTACTATTGGCTACAGAGCAACTACAAATTGATTTGAAGATGATAGCATCCATTAAAATGGCTAAAGATCTAAATAAAAGATTGCTCAAAATATATTAATTACTGAGCAAACTAAAACAAAGGCAACAATAGATTTTTAAACCCTATGAACAACTCAACTCTAAGTAGAGCGACTCGATAGAATAAGCATATAATCATGGTTATAATATATAATATATAGATATGTATTTATATATTTGTATATATTAATATATATTTACTATCAAATATTATTATGCACAATGAAGACCAACACATAGGCTATGGGTATTCAAAACCCCATGGCCCAAATCAAGAACAATCAATAATGTAACATATAAATAAATCAACAAAGCAGTATATATATATTCAAAGTTATTCCATTTTTTCTATGCTTCTAAATATATTTGTAAAATATAGAAATGTTGATGTATATTTTTTATTTTTTTCTCAATAAAGATTTCATTAATTCTCAAATGGGTTTGCCCTCATACCTGCTTGGAATACACCCCCCCTTTCTCATTTCAAAATGGGTATATTTTTTTAATCACCTTTCAAGCGTCCACTAAGTGGAAGTTTTAATTGCCTTAATGCTTTCTTTGTAACTCCCCTTCCACTACCGTGGCCATGAGCATACTTAGGCTATTAATATAATGGTAATAAGTTTGTGCAATAGTGTAAGATGCCATTTAAATAATTGGGATAATATAAATGGATGCATACAAATAAAATATCCTTAACTCTAATTAAATTATGAATGGTTGCATATCAATAAAATAAACTCTAATTAAATTAGCTCTAATTATCAAATTAAATAACAAGAAACCAAAATATAATAACAATTTAATGAATAATTTGAAATAAAAATGACTAAAAAATGCTATAATTTTGAATTTTTTCAATATATAATAAAGTTTCATAATACAAAGATATTGATGCCAATTTTACATCAATTCATAGTACATCAGATTAAAGTTTACAACAATACTCAAATATAAAACTAGTTTAGATCTATGGTCCTATCAAATTACCACTAATTATTGGATATACATATATTTGACTTTATAAATGATACAAGGATCAAGGTCATCCTGACTGAGTGCAAATAATATGGTTGTCAAACTATAAGAGGGAAAGCATGATCTGAGCACTTTACTTACAACCACAAACCAAGTGGTCCTCCACTCATCTTTCTACTGGAAGTGGCCTGACCTTTAAAAGAGGGTGATAGACAAGGACATCTATAGTAGAACCAAATGCAAAATATTACACATCTATCACATGTAGTTAGTAATGTAATCTCTATATACTCTCTAACTAATCATGACTTCCAACTACATGCAACCTATGAATATAGTGAACTAAAAATGCATACAACTATATCATCACTTTGACTAAAGTGTTTAAATATAAATCGCATATAAATGCGAGTCATCTATTCACAATACTTCAAACTCTTGCTTGACTCAACTAAAAAGAACCATAACATGATAGAGCATAATTACAAAGAAACACACTAATTTTTAACAAATTATTATTTAATTGCTAATACCCCTGACATACCCTACCTCTGAGTTAAATGTAACATATGACTTGATGTTTTAAATCATTATCTACTTCCGTGTTCAAGTTCTGATATAACAATAATTTTTGTGCAATAATTTCAAATGCATCTTTTCGCATGCATATATTAGAATGCACATAAATATGGTTTTTAACAGCAATCTTCTATATGATTAACTAGAATTGCAAGTTTATAGCAACAGAGAATAACAACATATAATACCATGTACATTTTCTATGCAATCAACCTTCCAAGATAAGTATAGTTGAAACATATATTTATTCTTTTCTATTTCATAGTATGAATAATGATATACTTTGGACAACAATATCAACATATTATCATCATTATATATATATATATATATATATATATATATATATATATATATATATATATATATATATATACAAATAGTGTATATATATATATATATATATCTATGTATAAAATATATGAACGTACAAATTATATTCAGTAGTAAATCTATGATTTTATAGACTGTAGAAATTATGCACAAAGTGTATATACAACTTGGCATAATACGTAATCAATGGGCTGGTACAACTAACAAAATACTCCATGGATAAGTGACCCATAGCAGAAATTTAACATAAGGGACTTAATGAGTTGGAAGCCAAAGATTGGCTTACAAATTGCATGTCAAAATGCTTGAGAAAAACAATCTCTTACTATTGGCTATAGAGCAACTGCAAATCTTTTTGAAGATGATAGCATCCATTAAAATGGCTAAAGATCTAAATAAAAGATTGCTCAAAATATAATAATTACCTAGCAAATTAAAATAAATGCAAGAATATATTTTTAAACCCTATGAACAACTAAACTCTAAGTATAGCGACATGATAGAATAAGCATATAATCATGGTTATAATATATAATATATAGATATGTATTTATATCTTTGCATATATTAATATATATTTACTATCAAATATTATTATCCACAGTGAAGATCAACACATAGGCTATGGGTATTCAAAACCCCATGGCCCAAATCAAGAACAATCAATAATCTAGCATATAAATAATCAACATGGCAGTACACACATTATTCTATTTTTTCCACGCTTCTAAATATATTTGTAAAATATAAAAATGTTGATGTATATTTTCTGATTTCTCTCTCAATAAAGATTTCATTAATTCTCAAACGGGTTGGCCCTCATACCTGCCTAGAATACACACCCCTTTCTCATTTCAAAATGGATATATTTTTTTTATCACCTTTCAAGCGTCCACTAAGTGGAAGTCTTAATTGCCTTAATGCTTTCTTTGTAACTCCCCTTCCACTACCGTGGCCATGAGCATACTCAGCCTAATAATAGAATGGTAATAGATTTGTGCAATAGTGTAAGATGCCATTTAAATAATTGGGATAACATACATGGATGCATACAACTAAAATATCCTTAACTCTAATTAAATTATGAATGGATGCATTTAAATAAAATAAATTCTAATTAAATTAGCTCTAATTATCAAATTAAATAATAAAATAGTCTAATTCATACGTCTTTAAACTTTATACTAATTGTTGCATAATACAACTATTATGAAGATAAACAAGACTATACTCGACTTGTAGTGAAACTTAATCACACTTCTACATTCCTATAATACATTATCTAATAGTCAAATCACAACCTTGTGCAGTGTGTGGGTTCTCAGATAATATGGTTCATCTGTCATGTTGTCATCTATCATCCTCTCTTAGATGATACTCTCCCTCAACATGTAGGAGGGGGAAATTCTATCCTACATCCACCCCATGTCAAAATAGGTGGTAGTTAGTTCATTATCAAAATTATAATCTTGTATCAGTTAAAAAATCAACTGCATATGATGAGTACAAATATCATGTACAACCAACCATCATATCGAATCAAGAAAATTATGCTAAGACAATGAAATATCTGTTGCAAGTATGAGGTTAACCAGTGTTGTCATTGATGTCAACATACTCATATTGCACTGATAAGAAGGATTGGATGAGTTGTGTGCTGAGGATATTGATAAAATTAGTCTCAATTAGAAACAGTGAAGAACAATGATGAGAAGAAGGCAAAAGTACTCAATAGGTTAAGGATTAGAGGATGCGGATTAAAGGATTTGTAGATATGAGTCTTGAGATGTTCCAGTTAAGATTTTAGAGGTCCGCATGAAGATATGAAGAAGTTGTGATCGATCAAGTAGAATCGGTTCTAGGAGATGCCTCGGAGTGACAGAGTGTTACAAAAAGGTCCAGTGAGATCTGGAAGTGCATTGTTAGATTCTATGGATTGAAAGGAGTGCTTGGGATGTCCTTGTGATGTGTCATCTCGGTTTATACGTAGTTTGGAGGTCTGGAAGAACCTATTTTAGTTTGACAGTCGCGACATACTGTGTTCTTGAAGTTTCGGATGAAGAGGAGAAGAGATTCTAATAGGAAGAGGAAGTGCGGATGTACCTGGTCATTCAGGCAAGCTTGTGAATGTTCTTGGATCATGTTGAGGTTGTGTTGTCGGTCCGCATGAGTGTTAGAGCCCGAAATTGAAGATATTCTTCTGGATGAAGATGTTCTTATTTAGACTGGCCGACCGGATGAGTTATTCATCTTGTGAATGTTCTTGTGGATGATTGCCGACTTGGATGATAGTTCCTAAGTCGATGCCTTGTATAAATAAAGGTTTGTGAGTTCATTTCAAAGTGTGTCATGGAGCGGATGAGTGTGGTATAGCAAAAGAGCGCAAGGCAGAGCAGGTGTGTCTCAGGCTTAAATGGAACTAATCCAGACATGGTAAAGATGTCAATCTCCAGTTCAAGTTTGTAAAACTTATCATCTTGTAGACAGTGTGTCTCTTTTAGGTAGTGTGCCTCCTTGTGAGCAGTGTGCTCAGGCAGTGAGTCCTAATTGGCATGTACCATTCATTTTTATTATTCTTCTAACAGAGAATAATCCTTGGGTTAATCACCCCGTGGTTTTTCCCTTAACCAGGTTTTCCACGTCAAAATCTTGGTGTCCAATGTGTTGATGTTTATCTGCTCTTATGCTTATGCATTATGATTTCATGAATGGTTAACCAATATGCTATTAACTAACAAAGAAGAATCAAGTGTTTGAAGTAGAAGCAAGTTTTTGTACAACTGATTCACCCCCCCCTCTCAGTTGTGTGCCCTAGATCTAACAATATCAACTATCATAATATAGATTAATATATATTGAAATATTTAGAATATTAAATCTACATAGTTCATTCAGTTATTTAATCATTAGGTGCTATTGTTACCACTCCTAGGTCTAGAACTTGTAAAGAGTTCCAATCAAGAACATGAGAAAAATATGCAACATACTTTTTAAAATAGAACACATAAAAGACATGCAATCAAGCAAGAACAGGTGACAATGCTAATTTGTATGCAACAAGATTAATGACTTCCAGTACTTCAAATAGGCCTGCATATCTAGGTGCCAACTTAGTTAATTTGCTAAACTTAATCAAACTCTTGTGTGGTTTAACTCTAAAAAAACCTTGTCTCCCATGGAAAATTGTCTTACAATTTTCTTTAAGTTGGCATAACTCTTATGTTGCAAGGTGTGACCATTGGTCTCCTTGTTCAGTGCTGCGCTATGGTGGTTTGCGACAAGGGCTTAACCACCTCTCGTGCTTGTTAAGTCAAGTGGCTGTATCGGGCATTAACAGGTCAATCTTTTGGTGCAACGATAGCTAACAATTGGTATCAGAGCCGAGGTCACAGGTTCAAACCCCGCGCTTGTGCTGGGGGGATTGTTGCAAGGTGTGACTCTTGGTCTCCTTGTTCAGCGCTACATTGCGGTGGTTTGTGACAAGGGCTTAACCGCCTCCCGTGCTTGTTAAGTCAAGTGGCTATATCAGGCATTAATAGGTCGATCTTTTTGTGCAATGGAAGCTAACATCTTATGCCTAAAATTGTCTTGAGATAACCTTTTCCTAATCAATTTGATTTGCTTTTCCATTTTTACTAACATTTCCAGCCCAATGCACACCCTATCTTCCAATCTATCCCAACTGATGGGTGTTCTACATTTTTTGCCATATAGTACTTCAAATGAATCCATTTTTAAAGTAGAGTGATAGAAATTATTATATGCAAACTCAAATAATTTCCTCCCACTTGTACTTGATGTAGGAGCATCCTAGGTTGCAAAGCAATCTTGCATCAACCAAAAATATTTGCATTCTTTTCTTTGCTTTCATTTCAGTTCAGTTCAGTGATTTGCAATTCAACATTTTCTACCGCATTTTTCTACATCTTCATATTAGAGCTTGCGAAGTAGAACTTAGCATCTACTTAGTGTCATCTACATCATATCAAAATTTCAAGTTATTTGGATTTGTTTCCTGAGAGTTATCACTATCAGAAGATCATCAGATTTCACAAAACAAAGTATCTAGATAGTCAGTTGAGGGAGAAGGTTTGCAGAGCACTTTTGTGACTTGTGGAACCAAATGGAACATCATACATGACACATAAAGACCATATAGACCTTCCTTGAGGTTCACACCAAGTTTCATTCATTTGCAGAACAATACCATGTGTTGTAGATCAACCTGCATGTTTCTACACGTTTCATCATTCATTGGAGATTGTAACCTCTTGTGGCCGATGCGGAGGATTCTTTGAGCATGAAGATGATATATATAGATCTCTTAGATGCATTAGGAAGTCAGTAGTTCTATAATGTGATTTTGACAGTTTTAGAAGATAGATTCTTTTCGGAAGGCACTTCAATGCCATATCTTGCATATCAGTTGTAACTCGAAAAGCAAGCTTGTGAGCCCTTGATTGTAGCCCGCATGTTACCAGCATATGAGCATTTTAATTCTTTGATATATTGAACATATGAATCTTCCATTGCATTCTATATTTGTGTTGTTTCCGTTGTGTTTACTCTAGCTACATGGTTTGGATAATTCATTCTATGGACCCTCCTACCATGACTGCACTAGTACTACTACTACTAGTCCATATGATACATTCATAGTAAATTTTACAACACTTGATTCACCCTTTTAGTTTGACCAATAGTCTTTGGGTGATAAGTTGAACTAAGGTTCAATTGAGTTTCTAATGTTGAAAACAAGGTTTGCCAAAACCTCAAAGCCATTCGTGCATCTCTATCTAAGATAATCTTCTTCAGAACCCATGAAGTCTAAAAATATCCTAAACAAATCTTCTTGCAAGTACCAATGCACCATATGTCAAGTTTCCTGGTATAAAGTGAGAAACTTTTGTGAGCTTTCCAACTACCACCAAGATCATATCATGGTGATTCCTAGACATTGGAAGACTTTGGACAAAATTCATGCTAATTACTTGCCATTTCCAATCCGAAACATCATGAGGATAGAGTAATCCTATAGGATGCAATGTGTTCAGCCTTAACCCATTAAAACTCTAAACATCTAGCCACAAAGGTGGTTGCATCTTTCTTGATTCCTTTCTAGAAATATTGTGGTTTTAGGTCAGCCATCAACTTGGTTACTCATGTGTGTCTAGAATAAGGTGCATAGTAAGCTTCTCTTATTAAAAGTGTCCTCAAACCTTCGTGGTCTAGAACATACATTCTATTTTGGTACTTTAAAAGACCACTAGGCTCAAATTGATATCCATCATATCAATAATCCTATAGATTTTCTAAGAGGGCTTTCTTAACTTGCTCATAGAATTCATCTCCTAAAGAGTGTTTTAGAACTTGTTCTTGGAAAGATGTTTAAACAATAGCTATTGTAGCAATGTGCCATCTTAGGATAAGAGCATCAACCACTCAATTTTCTTTTCCCTTAATATAGTTGATGTGAAAATCATAGTTCGACAAGAAATCTAACCATCAACTTTGGCGTGCATTCAAGTTAGGTTAAGTAAAAATATACTTAAGCCCCAAATTATCTATTTTTAATTCAAACAACTTGCCCAAAAAATAATGCCTCCAAACTTCTAATGCATGTACAATCATTGAAATCTCTAGAGCATGTAGGGCATAGTTTAATACATTTGGATAGATTTTTGTAGATTCATAGTCCACAACTTTGTTGGCAGTGAGCCAACATCTCTTGCGGGATTCGTGACATGGCTTAACTACCTCCCATGGATTCATTAACTTTGACAATTGTATCGAGCATTAACAGGTTGACCTTTTAGTGCAACGACAACCATGTTTCCAACAATTGGTATTAGAGCCAAAGGTTCTAGGTTCGAATCTCCCCCGTGAGTGATGTTGGGGGGGATTGTTAGCAGTGAGCCAGCATCTCTCGTGGGATTTGTGACATGGCTTAACCACCTCCCGTGGATTCATTAACTCTGGCAATTGTATCGGGCATTAACAAATCGACCTTTTGGTGCAACAACAACCGTGTTTCCAACAAACTTAACCATCCTACATAAGCACACCTCCCAAGCCTTCTCTTGATGCATCTATGTTAACCGCAAAATGACCTTTAGGGTCTGGAACCTTGAGAATTGGGGCTAAAGTTAATCTCTCCTTTAGGATTTGGAAAACTTCTTCACACTTATTTAACTACACAAATGGTTTTCCTTTCCTCTAAAGTGATGTGATGGGGTTAGCTATGATTGAAAAGTGTAATTCACATTTCTTGTAATAGCTTGCCAATCCCATGAAACTCCACACTTCATGAACATTTTTTGGTGTAGGCCATTACAAAAATTGCTTTTATTTTTGCTGGATAAACAAAAAATCCTTCAATAGAGATAATATGACCTAAATATTGCAATTCTAAAAGAATGCACACTTGGACAATTTTCCATATAGCTTATGTTCTCTCAACCATTGCATTATAAGCCTTAGAAAATCACAAATTTATCTAGGAAATCTATGAAAACAATATTCATTAGACTCATGAATGTTGCTGGTGCATTCGTTAATCTAAAATGTAACACTATGAACTCGTACTAGCCATTTCTCATTCTAAAGGCTATTTAGGAATGTCTTCCTCTTTCATTTTTAGTTGATGATATCTTGCTCTAAGATCAATTTTGGAGAAAATAGTTGCACCATGCATTTGATCAAAGATATCATTAATGCAAGGCAAAAGATATTTGTTTTTGACCATTGCCTTATTAAGCATCCTATAATCTATGCATAGATGTAGAGTCCCATCCTCCTTCTTGACAAAAACTACTGGTGTATCCTATGGAGACACACTTGCTCAAATCAATCCATTAGAAAGCAGTTCCAATAATTGAGTCTTTAACTCAATGAGCTTTGTTGTAGTCATTTTGTATGGAGCTTTAAACTGACGCTCTGATCCTGGGATTATATTTATTAAGAAATTGAATTCCCTACAAGGAGGCAATCTTGGTAACTCTTCAAGAAAGACATCTGAAACTCTTGAAGAAAAGGATAATATTGCCATGTTGGTTCCTCGATATCTTCTAACTAATCCACACTAATGGCATACATTTCACACCCCTTCTATTTACTACCTTATTAATATATCTCTATTATTTATAGAGTAAACAGAAGAAATACACATCAATGATCCATACCATAAATTCTAATTCCAAAAGAATGTGATGAGTCTTTTCATTCATATATATTCGTGCTCTTATACAAATTTGTAGTACAAGAGATATAATCAACATTTGGTCCCTTTTCCCTGATTACTAAGTTTTGGAGTCTAGGACAACATTGAGAGGGGGGGTGAATCAGTGTTGTGTAAAAACCAGACAATCTAAAACTTATCAAAATTGAGGGGAGAATATGTTAACAATGAATTATCATATTTTGCATCAAGGAGATAAATATTGAATGTTTAGACTTGAAAGACAATCAACAACACACAATTTATGAAAGAAGGACACAAAAAATTAGGAGTGGAAAATCGTCTAGGGGTAGAAAAACCACTCATGAACTGCCTCACTAGCTTAACTTTGAAAAACTTCTTTACAAGGCCTCACTAGCTGATATATGTGTCTCACTGACAAATGAAAAGTCTCACTGACCTACAAGCCTCACTGGCTGATATATGTGTCTCACTAACAAATGAAAGGTCTCACTGACCTACAAGCCTCACTGGCATACAAAGCCACCATCAAAACATACTACAAGGTGTGCAAGAAATGATTGCCACTCAATCTGATTTGCACCATTACATAACCTATCTTCTCTTTTGCATATCTCTGTTTAATTACAATCTGAATATCAATCTCATTACCAATTTACCTGATACTCAATCAACTGCATATTGTCTTCATAAATTTGTTACACAAGGAGATCATCATTTGTACATTTTGGTCCTCACAAAACTCTCACATTCTTAATGTACTTGCAACATAATTATATGTAAAATCTAAAAACATTTTCATATTCCTGCAATTCCATCTTTTCACACAACACCTGCAATAAAATTATAAACAAAAGGAGTCTTGGAATTCCTCTCCTCTACATAGGACATTTCATGTGTGAGAAAAATAAAATCTTTCTCATAATTTGATCTTCTTCAATTGACTTTTCATTTTTCTTTTCTCTGCAAATATAAAAGTTAGAAAACAAACATTTATCTTTTGCAAAAATTCTTAATCAATCTGCCCCAATGAAATCTCTCTGCTCATTTGCATGAAGTCCTTTCACCTGTAAAGAAAAATGACCTATTGCTTCTCTTCAATAAAATCATTTGACATTTCTTTTTCCAAGATCTCATAAGAAAAAATGTCTTCAAAAACCATTTTTGTTCTCCAAAAATATCATTTAACATCTCAAAAAATATCTCTCCTTGAAAAAAATAACTCCTCAATAAAATTTTCAATGACCCTTCATATTTCCTGTATGAAAAATTTCAATAATATATTATTGAACTCTCTCTATAAAAAATCTCTTTATAATCCTTCAAGAATTCATTCTCTGCAAATGACTTCAAAAATAATCTGCCCCAAAAAAAATTTCTTCCATTCGGATTTAGTTCTCAAAAAGACATTATCTTTATTAATATCAAAAAGGGAAACCTTAAGATTCTTTCAAAAAAGAATTAAATCTTTACTAAATAAAATTCCTTCTTAGAAATAAAACTCCTCCTGTATTATCTCAACTGCCACGGGAAAGAATTTAGAAAGAAATCTTTAAAAATTCCTTTAAAACCTCCACAAAATTTGCTTATAAAAAAACTAAAAATAGCTTTATCTGCAGATGACGGTGAACTACACTTCAAAATACATTCATAGGAGAGTGAGGTCAAAGTTTAAATGATAGACATTGATCTTTGTGTTCGCGCCCTTCATATATTCAATAAGAACCGTTGATAATGCTTTTCACGCCCTGTGCATATTTGGAGACCTGTGCAGTCGGTGAGTGAGGTCAATGGGGCCAGTTGCCCATGATCCTAAAACCCTCAAAGTTGTCACTTAAGTGACAGTCACCTGCTATAGCAGGTCAATGGACTGTTATAACATAAAGTGCATCTTTAGATGACAGTTGGATTTAGGAACTTTATAATAGCACTTAAACAAAAAATAACCTTTGATAAATGTTAAAACCATGAGTCACTATACATATGATATAATGAAAACCTCTTGACCATTAAATTCCATTGTCAATTTAATTTCTACCACTAGAACTTGCAAGCACCTATAACCTCTACCATACCTCTGATCACAAATTAACTATTAGGTATGACAAACATTTAACCAGGACATAGATATGACATGAACTTATGTTCAACCTCCTGGCACTACCTTCAACTTACAAACAACATGAGAATGACAACTCAACTTTAACTCATTCTGAATTTAACCAACAATCTCATCAACCTTTGAAATGAACATCAATCAACATTATAAGTACATCAATCATCCATGATGAACAACCATAGATGTTCAACAACAAGATCTCTGAACTAACAAGATCAAACAAGAAGCTCAACAACAAGATGCCAAGAATCATGACAACATCTAAACCTTGTCTTTCTTACCTTGCTGATCATTATCACCATGACACTTTACCTTTTATCTTGAACAACACTGAATATCTTGCTGCCCCTATGAACATGCATTGTGATCAAATATGAACCCAAGATCCTGAGACAACTAGAAGATATCTTGATCAAATAAAACCATGAAGATGAACATGAAGAACTCCTGCCAAAACCAACACATTGTAAACCTGCAAGACCTTTTTGACATCAATGACAATCAATCTCCATCAATCTCCCCCTTTGTCATTGATGGAAAAACTATATGATACAATTTACAATTTTTTCTCTCCCCCTTTTTGACATCAGATGACAAAGGATAAATTGACTCCCCCTTTCTTATCTTTGATCACTTTTAAACACCTTGCTGCACAAAGAAGCACTGTCCTGCTAGAAAGAAACATGTATGTCAACCTCAACATAATACCACTTCTTGACTCAAATATGAAGATGAAAACCTGACATATATCCGCAATCAAGTACCAACTCCTTTGATATAACTTATATGAATTTGAACTCTATGTAGGGATGTCATAAACACATCACAACACATGATGACCATTCCTGAGAAGACTTTCCCAAAACTTTCATGATAGTGACAACAAGATCACTCAATCCTGCAGAAAGGAGAAGACACAACACCAACTAATACTTGAACTTTACTATTTTCATCTGCCATTAATGATTCAAGACACACCTTTAACTACCTCTGATTAACTAAAGAACTTGACGAAATACAAGGCACCACCATTAATGTCATAGCTTGAAGAACTTCAACTTACACATACCTTTCTGAAACATATTAATGAGGAAGATCATCAAAGAAATATGTTAGATTATCACACCAAGAATCCTTCCAAATGATCATGAATTAACATCTAGTCCACCATCTACTTTTGACACTATCTCCAATCCACCTGAAAGCTAGAATTCTCATGCAAGACACATGGCTCAAAACACATGATCAAAAATACACGAAGATTAATATCAAGAACATTTTAATTGCAATAAAATGAAAACTCATCCTTCGTAAGTATCAACATGATATGAACAAGATATAAATAAGATCACCAAGTCACTCAACATCATTAATCTCTCTGTGCATTGAACCCTTGAACAACTAATCAAAACCTTGTATACATTATGATGTCATGAACCACTGATCACCTGTATCACAGACATACACAAATGATCTCCTCCTGAAACTTCTTGGGGATAATTGATAGGAAATGAACAACTCCCCCTCAAATCATGCTATATATTATTCAACTAATGATGTAACTTGTGCAAGATGGACAAGTTTAGTATTTGTCTTCTCATGACTTTGTTTTTGCTTCCACACTTTTACAAGATCTTTCTTCCTCCAAACTTTTTCAGCCTCTTTCCATTTCCAACCTATCAAATCAGGTGATGCAATTCTTCCATACATTCTGCAACTATGTGCTTTGTGACCAAATGAGTTACACAAATAACAAACTATATTACAATCATAATCAAATGACTGATAATACCTTTTTGACATCCCTTGAGCATTTATGTTATGCTTTCTTGCAGGATCATACCTTCTATTCATTTTATAATTTCTTTGTATGTGACCAACATTATTGCACTTGTAACATACAAGGTTAGAATTCCTTTTACAATCAACTACTTTGTGTCCAAAATGATTACAAGTATACCAATAACCTTTAAATGAATAATTATACCTGTACATATAAGCTTGTCTTACAGAAGCAGTTCTTCTAAAATTTCTCCTCCTTTGATTATGCATTTTGACAAACTCATCTTTGGTATTCATTTCAGCGTCTGACTTCTTTTTGCCTTCAGGAACAACGGCATGAAGATCAATTTTCTTTCTACGAGTTTCTCTGGCTTTGGAACACTCTCCTTCTTCAAATCCTAAACCAGTTGTATTCTTATGATGCTTCTATTTGCCCAACATCTCATGCAACTTATTTGAGCTCTCTTCAAACTTCAGATTCTTTTCCAACTGCTTTCTAACATCCTCAAGATTTTTTCTTAAAGAAACTATTTGTTCTTCAAGATTTTGACACTCAACTGTTTTAGCTTCCAACTCAGACTTTGTTACATCAGTTATCTTCTTAGCTTCCTTAACCTCTATTTTCAGATTGATAATTAACTTGTCTAATTCATCAACATGTGTCCTTAAATTCACAATCTGATTTCTTGCTTCTTCAAGGTCTAAAGTTATTCTTTCAAAATTTGAAATAACTTTGTCTTTGGATTCTTTTTCCTGTTGTAGTTGCACCTTTAGTCTCTGATTCTCCTTCTATATCAACTTCAAACTCTTGTTCATCATCACTTATAATGTGATCTTCTTCTTCTTCTTCTGATTGAATCTCATCTCCTTCATTTGAAAGTCTCCTTTGATTGCCACTTTCTTCACACACCAGGTTGTCCTCTTCTTCAAGTGCAGCATCTTGATAAATTCTTTTCAATTCTCTCCACATATCCTGAGTTGTATTACAATACATAACTTTATAGGAAAATTGATTAGATAATCCATATAAAATAACCTTCTTTTCTATATGATTACATTTAAAAGCCTCTGTTATTTGTAGAATTAGGAGATTGAGAAGAAATAGAATATCCATTTTCAACAAACATCCAAACATCATATCCTAAAGAGGATAGTTATACTTGCATTCTAATGCACCAAATAGAGAAATCTGAACCATCAAAGTAGGGAACTCCAAAGAACTCTTTCTCTAATTCAACTTGAGAGACATTTCTATCAATAGATTCTATATCAACATTTGAATTTGATAAAGATGGAGTCTTTTGACCAGTTTGAGACTTCACATTTTTCTTTTCTTTATTTCTTTTGCATTTACCCATGGTACTCCACACTCAGGACCTACCCAAGCTGATTAGGCTTCTATAGGGAAAGTGACTCTGATACCACTTGTTGGAGTCTAGGACAACACTGCGAGGGGGGGGGGTGAATCAGTGTTGTGTAAAAACAAGACAATCTAAAACTTATCAAACTTGACGGAGAATATGTTACCAATCAATTATCATATTTTGCATCAAGGAAATAAACATTGAATGTTTAGACTTGAAAGACAATCAACAACACACAATTTATGAAAAAAGGACACAAATAATTAAGAGTGGAAAACCCTACAGGGGTAGAAAAATGACTCATGAACTACCTTATTGGCGTAACTTTGAAAAACTTCTTTACAAGGCCTCATTGACTGATATATGTGTCTCACTGACAAATGAAAGGTCTCACTGACGTACAAGCCTCACTGGCTAATATATGTGTCTCACTGACAAATGAAAGGTCTCACTGACCTACAAGCCTCACTGGCATACAAAGCCACCATCAAAACATACTGCAAGGTGTGCAAGAAATGAATACCACTCAATCTGATTTTTACCATTACATAACCTATCTTCACTTTTGCATATCTTTATTTAATTACAATCTGAATATCAATCTCATTACCAAATTACCTGATACTCAATCAACTGCATATTGTCTTCGTAAATTTGTTGCACAAGGAGATCATCATTTTTGCATTTTGGTCCTCACAAAACTCTCACATTCTCAATGTACTTGCAACATAATTATATACAAAATCTAAAAACCTTTTCATATTCCTGCAATTCCATCTTTTCACACAACACCTGCAATAAAATTATAAACAAGAGGACTCTTGGAATTCCTCTCCTTTGCATAGGACATTTCTTGTGTGAGAAAAATAAAATCTTTCTCATAATTTGATCTTCTTCAATTGAATTTTCATTTTTCTTTTCTCTGCAAATATAGAAGTTAGAAAACATAGGCATTTATCTTTTGCAAAAAATCCTTAATCAATTTGCCCCAATAAAATCTCTCTGCTCATTTGCATGAAGTCCTTTCACTTGTAAAGAAAAATGACCTATTTCTTCTCTTCAATCAAATCATTTGACATTTCTTTTTCCAAGATCTCATAAGAAAAAATGTCTTCAAAAATGATTTTTTTTCTCCAAAAAAATTCATTTAACATCTAAAAAAATATCTCTCCTTGAAAGAAATAACTCCTCAATAAAATCTTCAATGACCCTTCATATTTCTTGCAAGAAAAACTTCAATAATATATTTTTGAAAGTTCTCTCTATAAAAAATCTCTTTATAATCCTTCAAGAATTCATTCTCTACAAATGACTTCAAAAATAATCTGCCCCCAAAATTTTTTCTTCCATTCGGATTTACTTCTCAAAAAGACATTATCTTTATTAAGATAAAAAAGGGGAACCTTAAGATTCTTTCAAAAAAGAATTAAATCTTTACTAAATAAAATGCCTTCTTAGAAATAAAACTCCTCCTATATTATCTCAACTACCATGAGAAAGAATTTAGAAATAAATCTTAAAAAATTCCTTTAAAGCCTCCAAAAAATCTGCTTATAAAAAAAACTAAAAATAGCTTTATCTGCAGATGACGGTTAATTGCACTTCAAAATACATTCATAGGAGAGTGAGGTTGAAGTTTAAATGATAGACATTAATCTTTATGTTTGTCCCCTTCATATATTCAAAAAGAACCCTTGATAATGCTTTTCACGCCCTGCGCATATTTGGAGACCTGTTCAGTCGGTGAGTGAGTTCGATGGGGCCGGTTGCCCATGATCCTAAAACCCTCAAAGTTTTCACTTAAGTGACAGTCACCTGCTATAGCAGGTCAATAGACTGTTATAACATAAAGTACATCTTTAGATGACAGTTGGATTTAGGAACTTTATAATAGCACTTAAACAAAAAACAACCTTTGATAAATGTTAAAACCATGAGTCACTATACATATGATATAATGAAAACCTCTTGACCATTAAATGCCATTGTCGCTTTAATTTCTGCCACTAGAACTTGCAATCACGTGTAACCTCTCCCATACCTCTGATCACAAATTAACTATTAGGTATGACAAACATTTAATCATGACATGTATATGGCATGAACCTTATGTTCAACCACCTGGCACTATCCTCAACTTACAAACAACATGAGAATGACAACTCAACTTCAACTCATTCTAAATTTAACCAACAATCTCATCAGCCTTTGAAATGAACATCAATAATCCATGATGAACAACCATAGATGTTCAACAACAAGATCTCTCAACTAACAAGATCAAACAAGAAGCTCAACAACAAGATGCCAAGAATCATGACAACATCTAAACCTTGTCTTTCTTACCTTGTTGATCATTATCACCATGACACTTTACCTTTTATCTTGAACAACACTGAACATCTTACTGCCCTTATGAAAATGCATTGTGATCAAATATGAACCCAAGATACTGAGACAACATGAAGATATCCTGATCAAATCAAACCATGAAGATGAACATGAACAACTCCTATCAAAACCAACACATTGTAAACCTGCAAGACCTTTTTGACATCAATGACAACCAATCTCCATCAATCTCCCCCTTTGTCATTGATGGAAAAACTATATGATACAATTTACAATTTTTTCTCTCCCTCTTTTTGACATCGGATGACAAAGGATAAATTGACTCCCCATGTCTTATCTTTGATCACTTTAACACCTTGATGCACAAAGAAGCATTGTCCTACTAGAAAGAAACATGTATGTCAACCTCAACATAATACCACTTCCTGACTCAAATATGAAGATGAAAACATGACATATCTCTGCAATCAAATACCAACTCCTTTGATATAACTTATATGAACTTGAACTCTATGCAGGGATGTCATAAACACATAACAACACATGATGACCATTCTTGAGAAGACCTTCCCAAAACTTTCATGATAGTGACAACAGGATCACTCAGTCCTGCAGAAAGGAGAAGATACAACACCAAATAGTACTTGAACTTTACTATTTTCATCTGCCATTACTGATTCAAGACACACCTTTAACTACCTCTGATTAACTAAAGAACTTGATGAAATACAAGACACCACCATCAATGTCATAGCTTGAAGAACTTCAACTTACACATACCTTTCTGAAACATATTAATGAGGAAGATCATCAAAGAAATATGTCAGATTATCACACCAAGAATCCTTTCAAATGATCATGAATTAACATCTAGTCCACCATCTTCTTTTGACACTATCTCCAATCCACTTGAAAGCTCCAATTCTCATGCAAGACACATGGCTCAAAACACATGATCAAAAATACATGAAGATTAATATCAAGAACATTTGAATTGTAATAACATGACAACTCATACTTTGTAAGCATCACTATGATATGAACAAGATATAAATAAGATCACCAAGTCACTCAACATCATCAATCTCTCTATGCATTGAACCCTTGAACAACTAATCAACACCTTGTATACATTATGGTGTCATGAACCACTGATCATCTGTATCACAAACATACACAAATGATCTCCTGAAACTTCTTGGGGATAATTTATAGGATATGAACAACTCCCCTTAAATCATGCTATATATTATTCAATTGATGATGTAACTTGTGCAAGATGCACAAGTTTAGGATTTGTCTTCTCATGACTTTGTTTTTGCTTCCACACTTTTACAAGATCTTTCTTCCTCCAAACCTTTTCAGCCTCTTTCCATTTCCAACCTATCAAATCAAGTGACGCAATTCTTCCATACATTCTGCATCTATGTGCTTTGTGACCAAATGAGTTGCACAAATACCAAACTATATTACAATCATAATCAAATGACTGATAATACCTTTTTGACATCCCTTGAGCATTTATGTTATGTTTCCATGCAGGATCATACCTTCTATTCATTTTATAATTTCTTTGTATGTTACCAACATTATTGCACTTGTAACATACAAGGTTAGAATTCCTTCTACAATCAACTGCTTTGTGTCCAAAATGATTACAAGTATAACAATAACCATTAAATGAATAATTATACCTGTACATATAAGCTTGTCTTACAAAAGCAGTTCTTTTGAAATTTCTCCTCCTTTGATTATGCATTTTGACAAACTCATCTTTGGTATTAATTTCAGCTTCTGACTTCTTTTTGCCTTCAGGAACAACAACATGAAGATCAATTTTCTTTCTAGGATTTTCTCTGGATTTGGAACATTCTCTTTCTTCAAATTCTAAACCAGTTGTGTTCTTATGATGCTTCTATTTGCCCAACATCTCATGCAACTTATTTGAGCTCTCTTCAAACTTCAGATTCTTTTCCAATTGCTTTCTAACATCCTCAAGATTTTTTCCTAAAGAAACTATTTCTTCTTCAAGATTTTGACACTCAACTATTTTAGCTTCCAACTCAGACTTTGTTACATCAGTTATCTTCTTATCTTCTGATACCACTTTGGAGTCCAGGACAACACTGAGAGGGGGGGTGAATTAGTGTTGTGTAAAAACTAGACAATCTAAAACTTATCAAAATTGAGGGAGAATATGTTAACAATCAATTATCATATTTTGCATCAAGGAGATAAACATTGAATGTTTAGACTTGAAAGACAATCAACAACACACAATTTATGAAACAAGGACACAAAGAATTTAGAGTGAAAAACCCTCTAGGGGTAGAAAAACCACTCATGAACTGCCTCACTAGCTTAACTTTGAAAAAATTCTTTACAAGGGCTCACTGGCTGATATATGTGTCTCACTGACAAATGAAAGGTCTCATTGACCTACAAGCCTCACTAGCTGATATATGTGTCTCATTGACAAATGAAAGGTCTCACTAACCTACAAGCCTCACTGACATAGAAATCCACCATTAAAATAGACTTCAAGGTATGTAAGAAATGATTGCCACTCAATCTGATTTGCACCATTACATAACCTGTCTTCTCTTTTGCATATCTTTGTTTATTTACAAATTTGAATATCAATCTCATTACCAATTTACCTGATACTCAATCAACTCTATATTGTCTTCATAAATTTGGTGCACAAGGAGATCATCATTTCTGCGTTTTGGTCCTCATGAAATTCTCACATTCTTAATGTACTTGCAACATAATTATATGCAAAATCTAAAAACCTTTTCATATTCCTAAATTCTATCTTTTCACACAACACCTGCAATAAAATTATAAACAAAAGGACTCTCGAAATTCCTCTCCTCTGGATAGGACATTTCTTGTGTGAGAAAAATAAAATCTTTCTCATAATTTGATCTTCTTCAATTGACTTTTCATTTTTCTTTTCTCCACAAATATAAAAGTTAGAAAACATAGGCATTTATCTTTTGAAAAAATCCTTAATCAATCTGCCCCAATAAAATCTCGCTGCTCATTTGCATGAAGTCCTTTCACCTGTAAAGAAAAATGACCTATTGCCTCTCTTCAATCAAATCATCTGACATTTCTTTTTCCAAAATCTCATAAGAAAAAATATCTTCAAAAACCATTTTTGTTCTCCAAAAAAATCATTTAACATCTAAAAAAATATCTCTCCTCAAAAGAAATAACTCCTCAATAAAATCTTCAATGACCCTTCATATTTCCTGCAAGAAAAAATTCAATAATAAATTTTTAAACTCTCTCTATAAAAAATCTCTTTATAATCCTTCAAGAATTCATTCTCTGCAAATGACTTCAAAAATAATCTGCCCCCAAAAAAATTTCTTCCATTCAAATTCACTTCTCAAAAAGACATTAGCTTTATTAAGATCAAAAAGGGAAACCTTAAGATTCTTTCAAAAAAGAATTAAATCTTTACTAAATAAAATACCTTCTTAGAAATAAAACTCCTATATTATCTCAACTGCCACGGGAAAGAATTTAGAAAGAAATCTTAAAAAATTCCTTTAAAGCCTCCACAAAATCTGCTTATAAAAAAAACTAAAAATAGCTTTATCTGCAGATGATGGTTAATTGCACTTCACAATACATTCATATGAGAGTGAGGTCAAAGTTTAAATAATAGACGTTGATCTTTATGTTTGCACCCTTCATATTTTCAAAAAGAACCATTGATAATGCTTTTTACACCCTGCGCATATTTGGAGACTTGTGTAGTCAGTGAGTGAGGTCGATGGGGCCAGTTGCCCATGATCCTAAAACCCTCAAAGTTGTCACTTAAGTGACAGTCACCTGCTATAGCAGGTCAACAAACTGTTATAACATAAAGTGCATCTTTAGATGATGGTTGGATTTAGGAACTTTATAATAGCACTTAAACAAAAAACAACCTTTGATAAATGTTAAAACCACGAGTCACTATACATATGATATAATGAAAACCTATCGACCATTAAATGCCATTGTCACTTTAATTTCTGCCACTAGAACTTGCAAGCACCTGTAACCTCTGCCATACCTCTGATCACAAATTAACTAATAGGTATGACAAACATTTAATTAGGACATGGATATGGTATGAACCTTATGTTCAACCTCCTGGCACTATCCTCAACTTACAAACAACATGTGAATGACAACTCAACTTCAACTCATTCTAAATTTAACCAACAATCTCATCAACCTTTAAAATGAACATCAATCAACATTATAAGTACATCAATCATCCATGATGAACAACCATAGATGTTCAACAACAAAATCTCTCAACTAAATAGATCAAACAAGAAGCTCAACAACAAGATGCCAAGAATCATGACAACATCTAAACCTTGTCTTTCTTACCTTGTTGATCATTATCACCATGACACTTTACCTTTTATCTTGAACAACATTGAACATCTTGCTGCCCCTATGAACATGCATTGTGATCAAATATGAACCCAAGATCCTGAGACAACATGAAGATATCCTAATCAAATCAAACCATGAAGATGAACATGAACAACTTCTGTCAAAACCAACACATTGTAAACCTGGAAGACCTTTTTGACATCAATGACAATCAATCTCCATCAATCTCCCCCTTTGTCATTGATGGCAAAACTATATGATACAATTTACAATTTTTTCTCTCCCCCTTTTTGACATCAGATGACAAAGGATAAATTGACTCCCCCTGTCTTATCTTTGATCACTTTTAAACACGTTGCTGCATAAAGAAGCACTATCTTGCTAGAAAGAAACATGTATGTCAACCTCAACATAATACCACTTCTTGACTCAAATATGAAGATGAAAACTTGACATATCTCTGCAATCAAATACCAACTCCTTTGATTTAAGTTATATGAAATTGAACTCTATGCAGGGATGTCAGAAACACATCACAACACATGATGACCATTCTTGAGAAGACCTTCCCAAAACTTTCATGATAGTGACAACAAGATCACTCAATCCTGCAGAAAGGAGAAGACACAACACCAAGTAGTACTTGAAATTTACTATTTTCATTTACCATTACTGATTCAAGACACACCTTTAACTACCTCTGATTAACTGAAGAACTTGATGAAATACTAGAGACCACAATCAATGTCATAGATTGAAGAACTTCAACTTACACATACCTTTCTGAAACATATTAATGATGAAGATCATCAAATAAATATGTCAGATTATCACACCAAGAATCCTTCCAAATGATCATGAATTAACATCTAGTCCACCATCTTCTTTTGACACTATCTCCAATCCACCTGAAAGCTCCAATTCTCATGCAAGACACATGACTCAAAACACATGTTAAAAAATACATGAAGATTAATATCAAGAACATTTGAATTGCAATAACATGACAACTCATCCTTTGTAAGTATCAACATGATATGAACAAGATATAAATAAGATCACCAAGTCACTCAACATCAGCAATCTCTTTGTGCATTAAACCCTTGAATAACTAATCAACACCTTGTATACATTATGATGCCATGAACCACTGATCACTTGTATCACAAACATACACAAATGATCTCCTCTTGAAACTTCTTGGGGATAATTGATAGGACATGAACAACTCCACCTCACATCATGCTATCTATTATTCAACTAATGATGTAACTTGTGCAAGATGTACAGGTTTAGGATTTGTCTTCTCATGACTTTGTTTCTTCTTCCACACTTTTATAGGATCTTTCTTCCTCCAAACATTTTCAACCTCTTTCAATTTCCAACCTATCAAATCAGGTGATGTAATTCTTCCATACATTCTACAACTATGTGCTTTGTGACCAAATGATGTGGAGGACGCAGCGAAGAGGACAAAATGAACAAATCGTCTAATTATTGAACCTCTTGAACCCTTTAACTTCTCGGTTGAACCCATTGAACTTGTTAGTTTCGAACCATCAAATTCTTAAACTCATTGAACTTACGAACTATTCGTATCTTTTGAACTCTTGAACCATTCATTTGAACCGTTCACTTGAACCATTCGCTTGAACTGATGGTGCTTCTTACACTGATATCCTTCATCGGCAACAACTCACAACAGTCGCCCCGATCGGCGATACCTTCTCCATCAACCCACTACAATTTCCTCAGGCTGATGACTGTACTCACACCGATGATCCCTGACCCGTCGGCTAGACTATTGTCTTTGGCAGGAATTCACTCCTTTCCATCGATGTCGATACTTACACCGATACACGTTCTCCTCCCCACTTAATTACGCTGATAGTCTGACGCTCACCTGCAACACAAAAATCTTTCGCATAGTTCCCTCCTTGACTCCATTCTGTACCAATCTCTCCTCGTGGCTCAAAGTCCATATTCCATCTGGTGATCACCTCATAGTTTCATATCCCCTCTGCACAGTTAGGGTTAGTCCAATATGGTACAGGTTACTGCGGACCGCGCCATGAGAACCAGACTCTTACATCCATGGATGGGTCTGTTCAGGCATAGTTACACTCAAAAACAAAAATGGAAAATGTCTACTTTGATGCCAGTCACAAGATATACACAGGATTACAGAACTAGAAGAAAAACTCACTGTCAAAAAGAAAATTCTTATTTCTTTAATCTAAAATCTGATTGTTACTCCACATACACACCTCTATTCATCTAATCACAAAAGATGCTTAAAACATACCCTCCATGGGTGGTAGGTGCAGCGGTGGGAATGCCAACCATTCTGCGACCACTCACCTCATAGTTACATCTTGGTTCTTGCCAGCTAATCACATTCTTGGTTACTTGGACCTTAGGAAACACATCACACCAAAATGAACCACAAAACAAAATTAAACTACCTAGGTGTTTATTACATTCATTTTGGTCCTAGGGTTCTTATCAGGCCCCTTAGGACATTTTACCCCTACATTTCTATGATCATCTCTCCGTACCCTTCCTGGGTCTCTTTTCCAAAGTGGCCCCTTGGATGCTCCTGCATCATACTCCCCGGAATAAAGGAAAGTCTTGTCCCAAGAGTTGGGTGCTCTGTTCCAGCCAGTTTGAAAAATATTTGAAAAATTCCTCTGCTGTGTGATAGGGAACATGAACTCACCTAGAGTTATCCGCCTCCTTTTTCTCCAACCTACATATCTCTTCCAACCAGTATTGGTGTTACAAAACACATTTTGATGTCATCTCCTAGGACTCTGCTGCTGAAGTTCTCCTACCCTGTTCACTAGAAATTTCTGATTTGTTTCTTTTTGCAATGGTTCTTGTTTGGCCTCCTTCTCCTGCCTCTCTATAGGACAATCAATGTCCCCAACCTTGATGCAATTCAAGTCCTGAACTTGCTGTTCCTTAGGACTGTCATCTGCCTTCCCCTGCAACTATTCATGTTGCATCCAACCAGCATTAACTTATACATTCAGCTGTACTTTTTCCCCAAAACAGATAACAATATGGCCCCTCTTGTCTTCACAAGATAGAGGTTTTAACATGTACTTCACACCATCTTTATGCACCAAATAACTATTTGTATATCCATCATGAATTGTTCTCCTTAAATGTTGCCATGGTCTACCCAAAATTATATGCCCACATGTCATTTGAATAACATCACATAAAATAGACTCATGGTATGGACCAATTGAGAAATCAACATATGCCTTCTTACTAACCTTAACTTGTTGTCCTTGGCTTACCCAAGTAGCGTTGTAAGGATTTGGATGCTCAAATGTCTACAATCCCAATTTGTTTACCATCTCCTAGGAAACTAAGTTATCATGTGCACCTGAATCTATGATCATCTTACATAATTTGCCATGGCTTAAACAATTTGTTCTAAAAATAGATACTTGTGGTGCTAGCTGCACTTTGTCCACCATGAGGCACTCTCTTGTTTCTAAATCAAGAGCTACTTCTGGTGCCTTGTCTTCTTTCTTTTCCTCTTCCTGTGTCAAATGAAGTCTTTTATCTTTTCCCTTTTCAACATCCTTCCATTTTGGACAATTGAAAGTTGTGTGCCCAACTTCATTGCAAGTATAACACCTGCCAGTGAATGCACCTCTACCTGATCCAAATCTGCCTCCACCTCTGTATTCACCTCTTTGTTCTGTAGTGGACTCCTTACCTTTCTCATTGCTATTTTGTTCCTCATTAGTAGGCTTGCCCCTACCTCTAGATCCTCTGCCAAATCCTTATCTCTCTTGCTTCCTCTTCACCCTTTCTTCAGCCCTTATGGCCAACTGAAAACATTCACCAAGTGTTTTTGGTATACTCAGACCAATCTCATCCTGCAAGTTATACCTAAGCCCATTAAGGTATCTTGCTACTTTCTCATCCTCATCTTGCACTCCACCTCTAATACTAAGCTTATGGAATTGCTCATTATAGGACATCACATCCATGTCCTTCGGCCTCAAATTCTGTCTCATTCTCTTTGTCTGAATGGTATAATCAGATGGAAGAAACTGAGTCTTCATCATGTCCTTCATCTTATTCCAAGAAGTGATTTTTGTTACACCTCTAGCCACTCTTTCTATCTGCACACTACTCCACCATGTAAGTGTTGTCCCTCTCATCTTTGTCTTTGCAAATTTCACCTTTCTCTCATCACTGATTTCTTCATATTCAAAGAAATTTTCAAGGGCATCTATCCACCCTAAGACTTCCTCACTATCCATCTTTCCCTGATAGATAGGAAACTCCATAGTTGCTTTTGTTCCACCACCCTGAACTGCTTTAAGCAATCTCAAAAGTTTCTTTTCTTAAGGATCGAATTCATCCCCAGGAGCTTTCTCTTCTATCTCATATTCTTCTTCATCTTCCTCATCATCTTGTTCCTCTCTTTTCTTCTCCAATGCTTCCAATCTGGCCAAGATTATAGCATTCTCCCTTCTCACCTGTCTTAGCTCTCTTTCTCTTACAGCATCCTATGCTCTTCTCTCTCTCAGTTCTCTTTCTCTTGCCTCCAATGCTTCTTTCAATTCTTCATTTGCCTTAGCCATCTTATCCTTCGGCAGCATCTTGACAACTCTGAATCTTTCCACTAGATCCCTTTTCTCCCTCAGATACACAATACTTTACCCAGAGATTTTGCTTGCTCTGATACCAATTTGATGCGGAGGACGCAGGAAGTGGACAAAATGAACAAATCTTCTAATTATTGAACCTCTCGAACCCTTTAACTTCTCAGTTGAACCCACTGAACTTGTTAGTTTCGAACCATCGAATTCTTAAACTCATTGAACTTATGAACTATTCGTATCTTTTGAACTCTTGAACCATTCGCTTGAACCATTCACTTGAACCATTTGCTTGAATCAACGGTGCTTCTTACACCGATATCCTTCATCGGCAACAACTCACAACAGTCGCCCCGATCAGTGATACCTTCTCCATCGGCCCACTACAATTTCCTCAGGCCGATGACTGTACTCACACCAATGATCCCTGACCCGTCAACCAGACTGTTGTCTTCGACAGGAATTCACTCCTTTCCACCGATGTCGATACTTACACTGATACACGTTCTCCTCCCCACTCAATTACGCCGATAGTCCGACGCTCGCCTGCAACACGAAAATCTTCCACACAGTTCCCTCCTCGACTCTGTTCTGTACCAATCTCTCCTCGTGGCTCAAAGTCCATATTCCATCTGGTGATCACCTCATAGTTTCATATCCCCTCTGCACAGTCAGGGTTAGTCCAATATGGTACAGGTTACTATGGACCGCTCCATGAGAACCAAACTCTTACATCCATGGATGGGTCTGTTCAGACATAGTTACACTCAAAAACAAAAATGGAAAATGTCTACTTTGATGCCAGTCAGAAGATATACAAAGGATTACAGAACTAGAAGAAAAACTCACTGTCAAAAAGGAAATTCTTATTTCTTTAATTTGAAATCTGATTGTTACTCCACATACACACCTCTATCCGTCTAATCACAAAAGATGCTTAAAACATACCCTCCATGGGTGGCAGGTGCAGCAGTGGGAATGCCAACCATTTTGCAACCGCTCACCTCACAGTTACATCCTGGTTCTTGCCAGCTAATCACATTCTTGGTCGCTTGGACCTTAGGAAACACATCACACCAAAATGAACCACAAAACAAAATTAAACTACCTAGGTGTTTATTACATTCATTTTGGTCCTAGGGTCCTTATCAGGCCCCTTAGGACATTTTACCCCTACATTTCTATGATCATCTCTTCGTACCCTTCCTGAGTCTCTTTTCCAAAGTGGTCCCTTGGATGCTCCCACATCACCAAATGAGTTGCAAAAATAACAAACTATATTGCAATCATAATCAAATGACTGATAATACCTTTTTGACATCCCTTGAGTATTTATGTTATGCTTCCATGCAAGATCATACCTTCTATTCGTTTTATAATTTCTTTGTATGTGACCAACATTATTGTACTTGTAACATACAAGGTTAGAATTCCTTCTGCAATCAACTGCTTTGTGTCCAAAATGATTACAAGTATAACAATAACCATTAAAAGAATAATTATACATGTACATGTAAGCTTGTCTTACAAAAGCAGTTCTTCTAAAATTTCTCCTGCCTTGATTATGCATTTTGACAAACTCATCTTTGGTATTCATTTCAGCTTCTGACTTCTTTTTACCTTCAGGAGGAGTTTCTCTGGCTTTGGACCACTCTCCTTCAAATCCTAAACCAATTATGTTCTTATGATGCTTCTGTTTGCTCAACATCTCATGCAACGTATTTGAGCTGTCTTCAAACTTCAGATTCTTTTCCAACTGCTTTCTAACATCCTCAAGATTTTTTCTTAAAGAAACTATTTCTTCTTCAAGATTTTGACACTCAATTGTTTTAGCTTCCAACTCAGACTTTGTTACATTAGTTATCTTCTTAGCTTCCTAAACCTCTATTTTTAGTTGATAATTAACTTGTCTGATTCATCAACATGTGTCCTTAAATTCACAATCTGATTTCTTGCTTCTTCAAGGGCTGAAGTTATTCTTTCAAAATCTGAAATAACTTTGTCTTTGGATTCTTTTTCCTATTTTAGTTGCACCTTTAGTCTCTAATTCTCCTTTTTTCATTTCTTGATTTCACTCAGAGCACATATGAGCTCTCCTTCTATATCAACTTCAAACTCTTGTTCATCATCACTTATAATGTGATCTTCTTCCAAATCTGATTGAATCTCATCTCCTTCATTTTAAAGTCTCCTTTCATTGCCACTTTCTTCACACACTAGGTTGTCCTCTTCTTCAAGTGCATCATCTTGATAAATTCTTTTCAATTCTCTCCACATATCCTGAGCTATATCACAATACATAAATTTATAGGAAAGTTGATTAGATAATTCAGAATAAATAACCTTCTTTGCTATATGATTACATTTAAAATCCTCTATGTTTTTTACAGAATTAGGAGATTGAGAAGAAATAGAATATCCATTTTCAACAAACATCCAAACATCATATCCTAAAGTGGATAGATATACTTGCATTCTAATGCACCAAATAGAGAAATCTGAACCATCAAAGTAGGGAACTCCAAAGAACTCTTTCTCTAATTCAACTTGAGAGGCATTTCTATCAATAGACACTATATCAACATTTGAATTTGATAAAGATGGAGTCTTTTGACCAGTCTGAGACTTCACATTTTTCTTTTCTTTATTTCTTTTGCATTTACCCATGGTACTCCACACTCAGGACCTACCCAAGCTGATTAGGCTTCTATAGGGAATGTGGCTCTGATACCACTTGTTGGAGTCCAGGACAACACTGAGAGGGGGGGTGGGTGGGGGGGTGAATCAATGTTGTGTAAAAACCAAACAATCTAAAACTTATCAAAATTGAGGGAGAATATGTTAACAATCAATTATCATATTTTGCTCAAGGAGATAAACATTGAATGTTTAGACTTGAAAGACAATCAACAACACACAATTTATGAAACAAGGACACAAAGAATTAGGAGTGGAAAACCCTCCAGGGGTAGAAAAACCACTCATGAACTGCCTCACTAGCTTAACTTTGAAAAACTTCTTTACAAGGCCTCACTGGCTGATATATGTGTCTCACTGACAAATGAAAGGTCTCACTGACCTACAAGCCTCACTGGCTGATATATGTGTCTCACTAACAAATGAAAGGTCTCATTGACCTACAAGCCTCACTGGCATACAAATCCACCATCAAAACATACTTCAAGGTGTGCAAGAAATGATTGCCACTCAATCTGATTTGCACCATTAGATAACCTGTATTCTCTTTTGCATATCTCTGTTTAATTACAATCTGAATATCAATCTCATTACCAATTTACCTGATACTCAATCAATTGCATATTGTCTTCATAAATTTGTTGCACAAGGAGATCATCATTTCCCCATTTTGGTCCTCATAAAAATCTCACATTCTTAATGTACTTGCAACATAATTATATGCAAAATATAAAAACCTTTTTATATTCCTGTAATTCCATCTTTTCACACAACATTTGCAATAAAATTATAAACAAAAGGACTCTTGGAATTCCTCTCCTTTGCATAGGACATTTCTTGTGTGAGAAAAATAAAATCTTTCTCATAATTTGATGTTCTTCATTGGACTTTTCATTTTTCTTTTCTTTGCAAATATAAAAGTTAGAAAACATAGGCATTTATCTTTTGCAAAAATCCTTAATCAATTTGCCCCAATAAAATCTCTCTACTCATTTGCATGAAGTCCTTTCACTTGTAAATAAAAATGACCTATTGCTTCTCTTCAATCAAATCATCTGACATTTGTTTTTCCAAGATCTCATAAGAAAAAATGTCTTCAAAAACCATTTTTGTTCTCCAAAAAAAATCATTTAACATCTAAAAAATATCTCTCCTTGAAAGAAATAACTCCTCAATAAAATCTTCAATGACCCTTCATATTTCTTGCAAGAAACACTTCAATAATATATTATTGAACTCTCCCTATAAAAAATCTCTTTATAATCCTTCAAGAATTCATTTTTTGCAAATGACTTCAAAAATAATCTACCCCCAAAAAATTTCCTTCCATTCGGATTCACTTCTCAAAAAGACATTATCTTTATTAAGATCAAAAAGGGAAACCTTAAGATTCTTTCAAAAAAGAATTAAATCTTTACTAAATAAAATGCCTTATGAGAAATAAAACTCCTAAATTATCTCAACTGCCACAGGAAAGAATTTAGAAAGAAATCTTAAAAAATTCCTTTAAAGCCTCCACAAAAATTGCTTATAAAAAAAAATAAATAGCTTTATCTACATATGACGGTTAACTGTACTTCAAAATACATTCATAGGAGAGTGAGGTCAAAGTTTAAATGATAGACATTGATCTTTATGTTCACGCCCTTCATATATTTAAAAAGAACCGTTGATAATGCTTTTCGTGCCCTGTGCATATTTGGAGACCTGTGCAGTCAGTGAGTGAGGTCGATGGGGCCGGTTGCCCATGATCCGAAAACCCTCAAAGTTGTCACTTAAGTGACAATCACCTTTTATAGCAGGTCAATAAACTATTATAACATAAAGTGTATCTTTAGATGACAGTTGGATTTAGGAACTTTATAATAGCACTTAAACAAAAAACAACCTTTGATAAATGTTAAAACCATGAGTCACTATACATATGATATAATGAAAACCTCTCGACCATTAAATGCCATTGTCACTTTAATTTCTGCCACTAGAACTTGCAAGCACCTGTAACCTCTACCATACCTTTGATCACAAATTAACTATTAGGTATGACAAACATTTAATCATGACATGTATATGTCATGAACCTTATGTTCAACCTCCTGGCACTATCCTCAACTTACAAACAACATGAGAATGACAACTCAAGTTCAACTCATTCTGAATTTAACCAACAATCTCATCAACCTTTGAAATGAACATCAATCAACATTATAAGTACATCAATCATCCATGATGAACAACCATAGATGTTCAACAATAAGATCTCTTAACTAACAAGATCAAACAAGAAGCTCAACAACAAGATGCCAAGAATCATGACAACATCTAAACCTTGTCTTTCTTACCTTGTTGATCATTATCACCATGACACTTTACCTTTTATCTTGAACAACATCGAACATCTTGCTGCCCCTATGAACATGCATTGTGATCAAATATGAACCCAAGATCCTGAGACAACATGAAGATATCCTGATCAAATCAAACCATGAAGATGAACATGAACAACTCCTGTCAAAACCAACACATTCTAAACTTGCAATACATTTTTGACATCAATGACAATCAATCTCCATCACTAAGGACCTATATAAATCCTTAGATAGTTATCCAAGACTGTAATTGTCAGTAACTAATCAAAAACTACATCCTCTAACTACTTGACTACTGACAAGGTACAAACGTAGTTAGAAATAACTAAGAATATAAACATAACTAAGCACATAAAATATAACTATATTAATTAATACATACTACAGCTTCCTTTTAACTCTTTTAAGTTGCATGGATGCAATCTTCTGTAGCTCAACTTCCCAATTAACCCCTTACATTAGAACTTAGTTTGACAAATCATCTAGACAATTACTAGTTTTCACAAAGCATTCTACTTTTTCCCTATGGCACCAAAGCCAATTCATCCCTAGGATATCATCGTAAGAAACCAAGGGTGCTATGTATAGATTCAATTCAGTGGAAAAGGTAGGAAGTTTTAACTCAGCTTCAAATATGCATTGCTCTACTTTTGCCTTTGTCTGATTTGCATATTGTATAGACCATGAATTATCCATAAAACTTGCTCTTTTAACAATCTTACTAAGCACTCTTGGTGCCACAAAATACTTAATAGATCCAATATCAATTAATATGGACAATGAAAGAGTGTACCTGAGGTTTCAATTATAGCAATCTAGAAATCAACTTGGTGGTTATCAACTGTTGCATGGATTCTCTGCTAAAAAAATTTTTGTTAAGAAAGCAGAGGAGGATTCCTATACTTGTTTCCCTAATTTTTATTTGGATATTTATTTGCATAATGTTCACCTTCACAAGAAAAAAAATCCTCCTAGAGGTCCTTTGTTGTTAGACATCCTTTCCTCTCTATTTCCATTTCTTCCCTTAGATTCATTATCCTTTCCCTTCAATCTTGAATCGATTTTATTCTTTGAATCATTTCAATTGGAAATTTATTGAATTTTGTTTTCAATCCCACTTCTTTTGAATGATGAAGACTTTGAGTTTCCAAACCTTTTGCAGTACTTGTCCCTTGAAGCAGTGGTGGACTTAATCTTCTATTCTTGCTTTATGGCCTTTTCAAACACTTGATCCATGGATGAGGGTCTATGTACATCCACTTCTCCAATTTGAGGATTTAGTCCCATGATGAATTTTTGTTAATGAAACCATTCATCCCGCTAATTATGAGAGATGTAATTGAGAAGTTGGGAGAATTTCTCCCAATATTTAGTTACCATCATATCCCATTGCCTTAAGTTTTAAAAATCAGTTAACTTTTGATCAAACTAGAGCTGGGGCAACCATCTTTGTCTAAATAGGGTCAAAAACTAATCCCAAGTGAAGTTAATGGAATCAATTCCCATTTCTAATTTCTTATTGGCCCACCAGGTAGAGGCTTCTCCTAAAAGATGATACATTCCCTAGACTGCCTTAGTTATCTCAAAATAATTTTGGATCTCAAAATATTTTTTCATTTCATTAAGCCAAGCTTCTACTCCATCTCCCATAATTGTGCCATCAAACTTAGGTGGGTTTATCTTTTTCATATCTCAAGCCAATTCATTAGCTAGACAATCCTTTACATTTGTCTGCCTCTCAACTTCCTCTTGGTCAAGAAGTGGTTCATCCCACCTTTCATTTACACTATGGTCTTGCTCTTGACCTATTTCTTCTTCTTATTCTCTAGGCCCTCTAACCTAATCCTCCAAAGCAACTATCTTGTCCCTAGTTTCATTTAGGGAAGTAAAAATTTGATCAATTTTAGTTGCAGGATCGATTGGAGTTACTAAGACCAGTTCCCATATTCAACCCAGTTTGTATCATATTAAGTTGGTACAAGTTGTTTGATGAAAAAGATGATGTAAATGTTTGTTGTAAATTATCGACATGGGCGATTTACACTAGATTTAGCACTGTTGAAGATTGATATGCATACTCCTATTGAAAGAAGACTACATTCTAAAGCAGAGACTAGTTCCAAGTGTTATCCTTTGAATTTGGTCCTTGAAAGGACCTCATGTTGGGAATTAAGGTGTCTCAACCTTGGTAATTTTCTGCATTTGTAATGTTTGTATTTATTATTCATTGCTTATGTTGTAAATAATTGGAAATTCCACTTTGTCATATTGTGGGATGTGGCACGATGATGTGTCAATCCTACATGGATTATGACAACTTGGTATTTTGTCCTCACATGAGGAGATAGGCATCCCACTTAGTGGTGGGAATATTCTACCATGTGTCGGCATCTTCTATGTTGTGTAAGGAATGTTCGACCGAAACATTTATGACAGATTCCTATGACAAATCTATGACATGTAAGAGTCGAGAATAGAAGGTTGTAAGACAGGTAATGACATGTGTCATGAAGCATCTTTGAATGAGGCATATTTGGGTGTGCCAAGGTGGAATATGATGTGTTGTAAGTGAATATGCTATTTATAGCATGTGTATGACAGATTCTCTTACAGCTGTAAGTTGTAACCGCTATGACAGATTCTATGACGGTCATAAGTGTCGTAAGAGCATCTGTCATAGCCCATTTTGGAAAGTGGTGACCTCTATGGGACAGGAGCTATGAACAAGTGTCAGACACATTCTACAATGTTGACCAAGTGTCCCTAGACGTGGGTTTTGGTCCAAGATGCCATATTGGACACCCATTCCAAGTAAGGTCCAAAATTGCCTTGTATGTTCTATAAAAACAGGTGCTTGGAGATGGAGTTTGTATCATAGGTTTACAGGTGCTATTATGATGCTGGATTGACTCTAGACATGAGTGTCAAAGACCATTGAAGCTTGCATTGCAAGTGTGTTGTAAACATTCTTTCAGATTTGTTAATACATTGTGTAGGTTTCTGAGTATGGGGTTTTTCACCTGATAAGGGTTTTCCCCACCATAAATCTCTGTCTCTCTTCTTCTGTCTTCCTTCTGGCTCTTGTGTTTTTCTACTATATCTCATGTTAATGGTTTAACATCATTGTAATAGTTAGGATAAATTTGAATTTACATATCCCTCTCCTCAATAGATTAGTGTAGGAAGCGTTTCCACACACCTAGCTTCCTTTTAGTTGGTATCAGAGCTTGATCACCTTTGGTCCTAGTTGTTTGGTAGAGGTTTTTTGAGCTAATCTTAGGTTGAGTGGGAGTTTGTGCAGAGCATTCTGTATCTTATTGCAGCAAGGAGATGGCAAGCACATCAGGAAGGTTTGAAGTAGAGAAGTTCAACGGCAGTTATTTCGAGCTGTGGAAGCTCAAGATGGAAGACATGTTAGTTGATCGAGACCTTTGGGAAAGTGTGAATAGAAATAAACTAGCTACAATGACTCAATATGAGTGGGATCTCAAGGATTGGAAGGCTAAGGGTCTCATAAGACTTAGTCATACCGATTCTGTGTTGTTAAATGTCCATGAGGAGGCTACTGCAAAACTCCTTTGGAAGAAGTTGGGGGATGTGTATCAAGCCAAATCCCTTGTCAATAAAATTTTCCTGAGAAAGAAGTTGTATTCTCTTCGAATGGAGGATAGAGGATTCATGGCTAAGCATATGAATGCCTTTAACATGCTGGTTGCACAATTGACATCTATCGGTGTAAAGATGGAGGAGGAGGATCGGTGTATGACCCTGCTTTGTTCTCTGCCGGACTAATGGGATCATCTTGTCATGGAAATCAGAAGCACCACATCCACATTCAAAATGGAAGAGGTGGTTTCTTCACTTTTATCTGAAGAGATGTGGAGAAAGTCTTCTGAGGCAGCTAAAGAAGCCCTTGCAGTTCATGGAAGACCCAAGGAGAAAGGGAAGAACAAGGACAAGAAAGCTGAGAAGGGTAGATCCAAATCCCGTGGGAGATCCAAATCTCCTAGAAAGTCAAGGCTCTTTGTTGGAACTGTGGCAAGACTGGGCATTTCTGAAAAGAATGCAAAGAGGAGAAGAAGAAAAAGAAGAAAGCTCCTAATTCAGATTCTGACAAATCACAAGATGACGGTGATGCCTTCATCGCAGCCCTGGCAACCCATGCATCTGATGATGTGTGGCTAATCAAATCTGGTGCATCATTCCACATGACCTCGCATCGAGATTGGTTCACTAAGTATGAGGAGTTTGATGGTGGAAAGGTGTATCTGGGTGATGACTCTCATCTAAAGATCATTGGTCGTGGAAGAGTCTTTATCCGATTCCCTGATGGCCGAGTGAAGGGGATCTCTGGGGTTATGCACATCCTAGGCTTAGCACGGAACCTACTTTCTGTAATTGTTTGAATGATGTAGGTGTGCAGGTTGTCTTTTCGAAAGAAGGATGCAAGATGACTAGAGGATCTATGGTGCTTGCTAAGGGTACTCGGAGAGGTACTCTGGTTCAGCTGGAAGCATGCATTACACAATGCAATCGTTCTTTTGACTTAAGGAAGAGGGCAACAGTCACTTCATCCCCACCATCTGAATGAGCAATGAAGAAATCTGTTGTTTCTAGTCTTGATGGTTGTAGTCGTGCATTGGAAGTTAAACTTCCTGCAGAAAAGACAATGTTATGGTATAAGAGATGTGGCCACATTGGTGAGAAGGGTCTGCGTACTCTAAAAAATAAGAACATCGTTGAGGGGTTAGATGATTGTAATCTTGAGTTCAACTTTTGTGAACATTGCATTTATGGAAAACAAAACCGTGTTCAGTTTTACTCGAGTTCTCATAAGTCTTCTGGTTTGTTGGACCTCATTCATTCTGATGTGTTTAGTCCTGTTAATGTTCCTTCATTATCAAAATCTATATACTTTGTATCTTTTATAGATCATTACAGTAGAAGGACATGGATTTATTTTCTCAAAAGCAAATCTAAAGTCTATAGCAAGTTTAAGGGGTTTAAAGCCTTTGCTAAAAATCAGACTGGTAAAAAGATTAAATGTTTGAGAACTGACAATGGTGGTGAGTTCTATTCTACAGAATTTGATAAGTATTGCAAGGAACTTGGGATTGAAAGACATAAGACAACTCCATACACACCACAGCAAAATGGAGTTGCAGAGAGGATGAACAAGACACTGATGGAGAAAGCTAGGAGTATGCTTAGTGGAGTTGGTCTAGAATAAAAGTTTTGGGCTGAAGCTGTTGCCACTGCTTGCTATTTGATAAATACATCTCCTACATCAGCTCTTGTTGGAGAGACACCTATGGAGGTGTGGTCTGGTAGAAAGCCTTCAGTAACGCATCTTCGTGTTTTCAGTTGTGAGGCATATGCACATGTGCCTAAGGAGAAGCGGTCAAAGTTGGAAAACAAAGCTGTTAAGTGTATCTTCATTGGCTATTCTGTTGGTGTGAAAGGATACAAGCTTTGGGACTCCATGGCTGAAAAAGTGTTGTATAGAAGAAGTGTCATCTTCAGAGAGCTTACACCTTCTTCCACTATTTTGCAGCTAGAAGAAAAAGAAAAGAAAGAGGATGTTGTTCAGTTTCCTCTCACCCCTGAGAAGACTGAACAGAAAGACAATGTTGGACTTGATGATGAGGAGAGCTCTAACAGTTCTAAAAGCTTAGAAGAAGAAGCTAAACCTCAACCTCAGCTCTTGAGGAGGTCTACATGGATAAGAAAGTAACCTGAAAGGTTTGGTTTTACATTGCTTGATTCTAGTTGTGCTTATGCTTTGCTCACTAACAGTGATGAACCTAGAACTATATTAGAGGCTTTGGATATGAAGGATGCAGGTTCCTGGAAGGAGGCCATGGAGGAAGAAATGGCTTCTTTGGAAAAGAATCAAACTTGGGACTTGGTGCCTTTACCTCTTGGATGGAAACCTGTTGGATGCAAATGGGTGTTCAAGAAGAAGATTGGTGTAGATGATAGTATTGAGAAGTATAAGGCCAGATTGGTTGCGAAGGGGTATTCACAAGTGGAGGGTATAGATTATGGTGAGATCTTCTCTCCCTTTGCAAAGTTGACATCCATTTGATTCCTGTTGTCTCTCGCAGCAGCTTATGACTTGGAGGTAGAACAGATGGATGTGAAGATAGCTTTCCTTCACGGTAACTTGGAGGAGGAAATCTACATGTCACAGCCAAAGCATTACATGGTAAAAGGTAAAGAAAATTTGGTTTGCAAACTTAAGAAGTCTTTGTATGGTTTGAAGCAATCCCCTAGGAGATGGTACTTGAAGTTTGATGCCTTTGTGTTGTCAATTAGATTTGTGAGATCAAAATTGAATCACTGTGTTTATTTTAAATTTGATGGTGATCGTATTCTCATTGTTGCACTGTATGTTGATGATATGTTGCTCATTGGGAAGGGTAAGAATATGATTTCTAATTTTAAATCTCAGTTGTCAGCTCAGTTTGAAATGAAAGATTTAAGGGCAGCCAGGTACATTCTAGGAATGGAAATAAGAAGAGACAGAACCAATAGAAAACTTTGGTTAAGTCAGAGTAAGTATGTTAAGACCATGTTGGACAGATTCAACATGGCATATTGTAGACCATTGTGTGTTCCCGTTTCCTTGGGGACAAAGTTGTCTATTGAGGATTGTCCAAAATCTCCTAGTGGGGTGGAGGACATGAGCATAGTACCTTATGCTAGTCTTGTTGGTAGTTTGATGTATGCTATGGTCTGCACAAGACTAGAC
Source organism: Cunninghamia lanceolata (assembly GCA_027924645.1). Lineage (NCBI taxonomy): Eukaryota > Viridiplantae > Streptophyta > Pinopsida > Cupressales > Cupressaceae > Cunninghamia > Cunninghamia lanceolata. Next base: position 6,284,660 of record BSBN01001344.1, on the reverse strand, counting down.
ATTGCCCAAGTAGTGGGAGTCCTTAGTCGATTTATGGCTAATCCTAGACGGGTTCATTGGGATGTAGTTAAGAGAGTGTTCAGATATTTGAGTGGTACTTTCGAGTATTCCATTTGCTATCATGGTAATGTTTTAGGACCTTCGCATTCTATTGATATTCATGGATTTGTGGATTTAGATTGGACAGGTGACATTGACATCAGGAGATCCACCAGTACTTATGTTTTTACACTGTTTGGTGGTGCTATTAGTTGGATGAGTAAGTGACAACCTATTGTTGCTTTGTCCACGATAGAAGTTGATTATATGGCAATAACTCATGCTTGTAAGGAAACCATTTGGCTTAAGGGATTGTGTTCTGATATTGGTGTTGATGCAGGTCAGATCACGATCAGTTGTGACAGTCAGAGTGCAATTTGCCTTGCAAAGAATCCAACTTTCCATGCTAGAACCAAGCACATTGATGTTCAATTTCACTTCATGAGGGACATGGTTGAGGATGAAAAGGTAAATTTGGAGAAGGTAGATACTTTGAAGAATGTTACAGATGCATTGATGAAGCTAGTGGGCACAAAGAAGTTCAGATGGTGTTCAGAGTCTATGGGCCTCTCGACCTATAGCGGTTAAATCTTGTTTTTCTATTGGCTCTTACAAGGTGTTCGACAAGTGGGAGAATGTTGGGAATTAAGGTGTCTCAACCTTGGTAATTCTTTGCATTTGTAATGTTTGTATTTATTATTCATTGCCTATGTTGTAAATAATTGGAAATTCCACTTTGTCATATTGTGGGATGTGGCATGGTGATGTGTCAATCCTACATGGATTATGACAACTTGGTATGTTATCCTTACATGAGGAGATAGGTGTCCCACTTAGTGGTAGGAATATTCTGCCATGTGTCAGCATCTTCTATGTTGTGTAAGGAATGTTTGACCGAAACGGTTATGATAAATTCCTATGATGAATCTATGACATGTAAGAGTCGAGAATAGAAGGTTGTAAGACAGGTAATGACATGTGTCATGAAGCATCTTTGAATGAGGCATATTTGGGTGCCCCAAGGTGGAATATGATGTGTTGTAAGAGAATATGCTATTTATAGCATGTGTATGACAGATTCTCTTACAGTTGTAAGTTGTAACTGCTATGACAGATTCTATGACGGTCGTGTCGTAAGAGCATCTGTCATAGCCCATTTTGGAAAGTGGCAACCTCTTTGGGATGGGAGCTGTGGACAAGTGTTAGACACATTCTACAATGTTGACCAAGTGTCCCTAGATGTGGGTTTTGGTCCAAGATGCCATATTGGACGCCCATTCCAAGAAAGGTCCAAAATTGCCTTGTATGTTCTATAAAAACAGGTGCTTGGAGATGGAGTTTGTATCATAGGTTTATAGGTACTGTTATGCTGCCGGATTGACTCTAGACACAAGTGTTGAAGACCATTTAAGCTTGCATTGCAAGTGTGTTGTAAACATTCTTTCAGATTCATTAATACATTTTGCAAGTTTCTGAGTGTGGGGTTTTTCACCCGATAAGGGTTTTCCCCACCGTAAATCTCTGTCTCTCTTCTTCTGTCTTCTTTCTGGCTCTTGTGTTTTGCTGCTATATCTCATGTTAATGGTTTAACATCATTGTAATAGTTAGGATAAATTTGAATTTGCATAGCCCTCTCCTCAATAGATTAGTGTAGGAAGCGTTTCTGTACACCTAGCTTCCTTTCACCTCAAACACCTGGACACTAGCGCCCAAGTGCTAGTGTCCTTGATATTTGTAAAAGTAAAAATTTGAGTGGCCTTAGATGTTGACCTTGTTACTCTGAGTGTTACACTTTGTCGTCTCTTCTCAAAAGGTTTTCTCAAAAGTGAATTGATATGCATATACATAAGTTTATTTCTCTCATTTGAACTAGATGGAAAAGGTTAAGAAACATTAGGACTTCAAATCATATTCAAGTGATCAAAGATCTATTGTGAGTGTGATTCAGATTTATGTGATGCTCTCTATTGTAGATTTATAACATTATTGCAGGTTCTAAGGGAAGCTCCTTCCTTCATCTCCATCCTTGTGGCGATCTTGAGTCATCCCACTAGGGTTTATATGTGGTAAAGGTACTTTATTACAACATTCATTTATTATTGATTTTGCCTATCCTGTAAGGACACATGCTCTCTCTTATTCATCATATTGGTTGTTGTGGAGGTGGGAACACCATTCATGGTGTTTGACTAGGCAAGCCCCTAAAATGATCCAAACCATTTTCCCTCTTGTGTTTGTGCAGGTTACGGAAGATTGGGGGCATACACAACAGATTGACAAATAAGGATCCTGACTCTCAGAAACCACCTTCGGAGGGTCTAAAACCCTAGGACACCTGCGCCTGGGTGAGTTAGTCCTCCAAGATCTACCTTGATTTCTGGTAGCAATCTCTAACAGCTTTGCACTACTCATTTCAACCCCTATTTTCTAGGTTTTTAGTTATGACAGGTATGTTATATCTGTTTTGGCATATTTCATTGTAGAAACCTTAGATATAGCACACTTCATCTCAATCTTTCTGATTACAACAAATGAACATAACCCCCGTAACTTGGCTCTCCTTCAGGACTATAGTCAAGCTTGTTTTGTGTTCCAATGTTTGATCTAAAGGGTTGACTTAGTTAACACATGATTAACTAGGCATCATCTTTTTAATTATTCAAGTGAACCGATGAATTTGGAACTTTTGCAACCTTCTTTGTTTAGATCTGATATGTTTGTTGTTCCAGCTCATTAGTTAATGATTTAATTAGATAGCAAGGATTTGTACATCTTCATTATCTTGATTGGTTGTTGAATGAATTATATATTTATTGCATATATTTGTTGCATATGGTTAATCATTTGGAAACATTGATTTATTTAGAAAACTAAAGAAAAACTCTTTCTTCTATCACATCTTTTGCATATTCCATTTTATCAATACTTTCCTCTATAAGAGAATTTTTTATGTTATAAAGCTTGTAAGTCTTTTATGAGTTTTGTGACCCGGTGTCCTAAATCTAACATCCTTGTGAGGAGAAGTTATATGCTCATGGGTTCTAGTGCTTTAAATAGCTCCAATGTTCCCACATCAAAACTTGATGTTGCTAACTTACTTGCACATGGAAGTTCATCATCTTTAGATCATGTCTACCTTACCCATGATATCTGAAGTACAAAATTCTCATGCCTCTATAGACATAGACAACCTTATGGCTCATGTCCCTAAAACACAAATTTAGAAACTAGACACTAAGTTGGCTCATTTTCAGAAATTTGTGGGAACAAAACACGTAGCTGAGGAAGCTGTGAGTCTTGTTGAAGGTCTAATAAATTTGTTACTTGAAGGTCAAGAAGGTATAGAAATTTTATGTAGCTTAGCTCACATAGTGGATAGGAACATTATGTCATTAACTAGTTGCATGGAAATGATCACTAATGTGTCCCATCAAAAACAAACAGGGACACAAATGTTGTTACCCATACCAACATCCTCTATATCAACATATACTTCTTCTATTCTCACCACCATTGCACATCCCAATAGTAATGCTAACACAAGTCTTGGAGTATCAAATAGGAATCCTATACACACCTATAGTGTTGTCCCCTTTACATATCATAATGCTATCTCAAATGTGTCATCACCTATTGCCAATCAACCTCAGTCAAATCTCACTTACCAAAAGTCTAATCACACTTTGTAATCTGACCCTGTAATTAATCAACTTTTGTAGAATGTAAGCTCTTTACAAGAACAATTAGCAATTATGAGTCAAGGTTCGTCTTAGCCTTCTACTCCATCCTACTACACCTGTAGTCCATTGTCCTTTACCATTCTAAAAATGCCGATACCTGAGAAATTTGAAACCCCTCATTTTGAGAAGTATAATGGAAAGGGGGATCCTAGTAGTAATGTTTTGGCCTTATAGATTTGTGCAATGATTTTCTTGATGATGCTATCTTAGCTAAAATCTTTCCTCAATCACTTAAAGATATGGCCTTGGATTGGTTTTATTCTCTCCCTGCGAATTTAATAAATTCTTTTCAACAACTTATCAATCAATTTCTACAACACTTTCAAGTGAACATTGGACCTCAAGTCTCCTTGATTGATTTGATTCAGTGGAGTCAAGGAGTGAAGGAGAAATTGACTGATTTTATTGGGTGTTACCAAACCCTCTTCTCGTGAATACCATATTCTCTTCCAGATGCAGATGTGAAAAGAGTTTTCATTGGAAACTTACAACCTCACATTCGTGATAAGGTTTTGTTGATGGATTATAGCTCTTTTACACATCTTTGCATGGCTCTCCACGATTATCAATTATCGGTCATACTCTATGAGGATACTACATCATCAGCTCCCATTGGTAAATCTGAAGCTGCTTCCCCGCATTATCATTCATTCAAAAATCAAAATAAAAACTTCATAAAAATCAATTCATCATCTTCAAATAATATTCAGGCACAAGTTGCGGCTGCAACACCTTCTTCTCTGACCCCTTACAAGTTAAAACCAAAAATATGACATTTTTCAAAACTTTCAGAGTCTCTTCATTCAGTAATGTTGTAGCTTCTAAATAATAATATCATCAAGCTTCCTTCAGTTTGATAATTTGATGCTAGTAATATGCAATCACCTTCCTTTGACGCAAAGGCCTTTTGCCAATTTCATTGTAACCTTGGACATGACACTGAGTGATGTATGCATCTTAAACATGAAGTTCAAGACCTCATTGACTCTAATGTTATCTAGGTCGTGGGTGAAAATGACAAAGGGAATAAATCAGTTGCTCCTCCAAATTAGAATTTACAAATCTACACAAATCCACTACCTCATCATCAAGCAAACATTATAGAAACTTACATCGATGCAATACCTACTTCTACATCATGCTCACCCTCATCGAGAGCGAGCAGAACCCAAACCTACTATCTCTTTTACACCTCATGATGCTTCCATTAAAGCACTTGAGGGACCTCTCTACATTATTGCCAGGATTAATGACAAACCCATAAGGGGAGTACTCATTGATCTTGTACGCATGGTTAATGTAGTAATCGAAAAGTTCCTCTTTATTCATGAATTACATTGAGACAAGTACGATATATCCAAAATATTGATTAGAGCACATGATGGATCTATCTATCTAACTCTTGGTGCCTTGACTCTTTCTATCAAGGTTGGACCAAGAACATTGGATCTGTCTCTTGCTATTATTCCTGCTTCAGACTTATATCACATCAAATTGGGTCACCCATGGCTCAACTCCATGAAAGAGGTCTCCTCGATGGTTCATATATGCTTAAATTTTCCATTCCAAGGACATGTACACATTGTACATCATAGTGGGTTCTGACCCTTGGCCCATCGTGGGCACTTTTTGGTTTATTATTTCTGGCCACAACTAGTGGGCTCTATTCAACTTCATGATGATCTCTTCTTTCTATCTTCTATGGCTATGATAGTAGTTACCCCTGCCCCACAGGAGTTGAATGAAGCCCAAATAGAAGGATCCTCCCCATTCTTAAGCATTTGGCATTTATGTTGTGATTCCACCTCTACCATCCTATCTAGGACCATGAGACAAACACCTAGAACAATCCAAAACTCCCTGCAATTCAAGGATTATTTTTGTTCCCCCTACCTCTTCAGAGACTAGTGGAAAGCAATCAGTTGGTGGAATCTTTTTCCCATGGTTTCTCAATCGTTTGAGGATGCTTTAGTACCTCCACCTATTCCACAGGTTGAGAGAGAAGAGAAACCTTCTTTGTGAGACCCTTCCCCCATGGTCTCCCAACCTTTAGAAGTTCCTTTCATTCCTCCTCATGCTCCTCGAGCAAAAGAAGAAAACCTTCCTCCTCACAAGCATCAGCCATCGACAGATTCAAAGAATATATCTATTGATGCTTCATCTACTCACACAAATGATATTGATGCACAACCTATAGTGGCCCATGCTAATTCACCTATTGTGATTTATTTCGATAGTGATACCAAAGATAATGGTGAACCAGGTATGACTCTAGCACCTTGTATCGTACTTGCTATAGTCCCTCTCACATCTTTCCTCCATCCCTTTATGATGAACAAAATTGGGAGGAGGATGATTTTCTTTAGGCAAACTTGCAAGTGTGGCCTCTCTCTCTCTCTCTCTCTCTCTCTCTCTCTTTCTCTCTTTTGTGTTATGATTGCACATGTTGTTATCCCCATATTGTGCTGCTTGATGTGTATTTTGTTTGGAGCATGTGCATGAAGATGGAGGGCCAAAAAGTGGCCACCCAACTTTTTTTTGAGAGGAAACATAAACATGATCTTGTTATTTCCTACTAAATAAAGTAAAAAAACATAGACCCATGACCTGTGTTTTCATTTCAATTTTCCTATTTCTCCCAAAATGCGACTAGGGTTTTAATGCGAGTTTGTGTTGAAAAATTTGAAGGAGAAGATCATCGAACACAATGTTGCATCACCAATCCCACTGTGGATGAGGGAAACAAAGTTGGACAACTGAAGAAGGTAGGGTTTTATCAATTTTCTTCATTTCAAAACAAAATGAAGTTATTTTTCATTGTTTTAATTGAATTTTTCTTTTTAATTTTTTAGTTAATGAAGCATTGCAAAACCCCGATCTAGATGTTGAAATTCCTGCTAAAGAGCAACCTGAAAACTCTCAAACTCTGCCTTCATGTCCTCATCCTTCACATGACACTCAGGAAAATTATATAAGCCAAATCGAACAAAACAAAAAACAACTTCAATCCTTAGTTGAAACATTGAAAAATCTGAATACACGCAACAATCATAGGAGAACCCTTGCCACTTCACTAGAGTCAATTATTTCTCATATTGACTCAGTTACAAATAAAATCACCGATTGGAAGGACTATAGGGAGGAGCGTTCAACAATTCTACACGGATAAATTATCATATAAACAAGTCAAAAATAAGAAAATTTCTAAAGGTGATCTATGTGCACTTTTCATCAATCCTAGAACACAACAACCATTAAATGATAGTTGTAAATGATTCCCAATTCATTGGTGTATGAATGAAGAAATATCCTAAAATTCTTGGGATAGATGGTACATGGTGTTAGATGACCTCCCTTGTAATAATAATAAGGTCCTCCAATATTTTTTGAGGAAACTCTATTGTGAGTTTGTCCTCAAGGAGATCCCAAACTATTTTGACATCTGAGAGTTCTAGGGCAGTGGCAGTGGATTTGTATAGGATAGAGAGGGTGCACATTGTGCCTAGAACTTTCCAATTATTAGGCTACATTATGTCTCACTCCCTTCGACTTTGAAGGAGACTATTGAGGTGGATACACTGTTGGGATAAGTTGCCATTTACTTGCAATCCTAACCAATTTCATGTGTCTCCAAAGTTCTTGGAATGTGTTCCCCAACACATAAGGACTTGAGAGATAAAATAATATTTAATTATATCACTTGGCATGTTGTAAATAACTCCTAAATGGTAGGGTCAAACTTGGGTGTCCACTTTTGGAGTCGGGTCCATGAAGACTTGTTAACAACTCCTTGAAGTTTATTTTGGGTTTTTAACAATTCCCAGTAAGTGGGGGTTAACTTGGGCACCCACTTTGGAGGTGTCTTATATTTAGACTGGGAGTTTGCTTTTTTGTGTGCATGAGTGGATATTGTTGATACGCTTTGCATGAACATGATGTATTAGTTAACAGTGGCATTAGAGATGCATGATATTTGCATGAACATGATATAGTAGTTAACAGTGGATTTAGAGATGCATGATATTTGCATGAATATGATGTGGCAATTAACAGTGAAGTTAGAGATGCATGATATTTGTATATTGCTTGCATGGACTTGCATGTTGTTGCATGTTACTTGCATGTACATGCATGTTGTTGCATGTCAGTTGTATGAGTTTGCATGTGCTTGCATGTATTGCATGTTACTTGCATGGGCTTGCATGTTGCTTATATGGACTTGCATGTTGTTGCATGTTGCTTATATGAACTTGCATGTGCTTGCATGTTATTTGCATGGACTTGCTTGTTGTTTCATGTCACTTATATGAATTTACATGTTGTTGCATGTCACTTATATGAATTTTCATGTGCTTGCATGTTGTTGCATGTCACTTGCATGTTCTTGTATGTCAGTTATTTTGACTTGCATATTTTTGCATGTCAGTATATGGACTTGCATGTTGTTGCGTGTCATTTTTATGAGGTTTCTTGCAGAACACTCCAACTCAAAAAACTTGTAGAACACTACATCTACTAGATTCAGTTAATGGGTATCTCTTGCATTGTGCTACAGGTGTTTGCATGTCACTTACATGTACATAACATGTTAATTCAGAATAATATTGGGGACATCAATCATGCAGGTTGTTTGCATGAGATTGATGTGTGGTGATGCACTTTAGTTGACTAAAATAGATTGAGACAACTTGGGCATCCAATCTAGAGACTTTCAGTTGTTGCTTTTATTTGGAAATGTTATTTCTGTTGACTAAGTTTAAATGGGACAAGTTGGGCACCCATAATCAGGAATGACAGTTAACAGGGTGCTTGGTACAGTTTGACTTTAGTCTTCTCTATTTGGAGCACTTGGGTTGTGCATGAGGACTTGTCTTATGTTATCAATTACAATTTATTGTAATTTGAGTTTCAAGCTTTTTGAATTAAGAAGCTTTGAAGTTGTAATTTAAAAAAAAGCACAATGTATTTTTTAGAGAGCAAGTTTTGAAGCTTTCATATAGAAGCTTTGAAGTTGTAGGAAAAGGCATGATTACAGGAATTACAACATAAGAGGTTTTAGAAGATTGAAGAAGCTAGAGGTGTGCATCAGGATTCAGAGAAGTTACAGTATTGAATGTAATCTTTCTTGAAGATATTTAATACAAGCATAAACATCTTTGGGTGTGGAGTTTTTTCCCGCAAGGGTTTCTCCACGTAAATACTATGTCTTCTTCTGTCATGTTTTCTTCTTCTACTACACTGATTAAATTGGAGAAATACTATAACATCTAAATTGAAAGTAATTTTTCAGATTTACACATGCTATTAATTTCAATTTTGAAAACATTTAAAAGCTACATAGCTGTAACTTTACCTTGTTCTCTCTCCCTTTATCCAATATGTGGTATTAGAGCCAATGGTTGTAGTGAGAGAGGGATGCTTTTTCCTTAAGTGTTGAAGGTATTTTGGTTGTAGGGGAAGTTCTATGTGTTAACATTGTTTTGCAGATCTGTGAGTTTGGAAGCCATGGTATTTAACTCTCATATGTATATTGTCAAAAGAATCTTGGTTGGGAAATTGAGGCTCAAGGTTATGGATTTTTATGGAGTTGATCCTATGATAGTGATTTGGAGCTCCATTTTGACAATATGTGTATATTCTCTTGTTTGGTGGTTTTATTCTTTTACCTTGTGGTCATGTGCAGTGAAAGGGTGTTTAAGTTGGATGGTTACTTTTGGTACCTTGATCGCGCGAAAAAACACTCACTATTTGGACTACAGTTTGGAGTGTTTATGTTGGGTTCATGGTTTTAGTCCATGATTACATGAAAGCACTGGATAATTTATCACTAGTAGTATGTAGGTTGTGAACTTAGTATTTCTATGATATGGACACTACTGAACAACCTGGTTTCTCCTTTCTCATATTCATGTTATTTTAAATATGTAGGTTTTAACAGTTTTCCCATTTCAAAAGATTGTGGGTTTGTAGATCCGTGGTATTCCATTATTTTCAGATGACATATATTTGATTGTGTTCATTGGTGTGAATGTTTAGATGTTTAAGTGGTTTCAAGATTTACAGATATATAGTTTTGTAGGTTTTACATGTTAACCAAAATATGTGGTTTGTAGATCTATGGAAAATTGTGTTCAGACACTCTGGATGGAAACAATTTCAGATTTGCAAGGCTACTTGTTAGGTTCTTATGATCTATGGTTTCTCCTATGTGGATTTATTTGGCAAATTAGATCTAGAGTTGATTTTGGTGTTTGAGTCATTTGTTCTACATGTTACTAATATGGGGTTGGATCTATTTTTTTAGTTATTAAAAGTTGAAGCACTAATCATGTTTTTTTTTCTCCTATGAGATGTTGCATGTGTGCAAATCTTGTGAATAAGCTAATGTGGGTTCTATTTGGTAGGTCTCTTCTTGGTCGCCTTGATTACATTGGTATTTTTGTATTGAGACAAAAGGGTAGTTTGGAGTACCTAATTCATTTATTCATTGGAATCTATAGCAATAAAGTTATGTTGCATGAGAAGCATTTTTCACTTTCAGTGGAGTTTTGGTAATGATGTTGATCGTGATACCATGCATAACTTGGTATCACTTTCAGTGGGAGTTTTATTCAGTTTCATAATGTATCATATCTTCTTTGTTTCAAGATATTGTTTGTAGACTATTATTATTGTAGTGTTGTGAGCCATGCATAATCTTTAATTAGAAGATGGATGATCTTTTGCAATGGTTGTTGGTGTCATAAGGAGCTCTTGGATTATGCCTTTAGTTTGAAGTAAGGGTTCATTGACATCTTTGGTTCTATTGATGGAGAATTCTAGATCTTCATGTTATTTGAAGAGGTGTTTGCATCTTGGTTTTCCATGGAGGACTCTTGGAGTTTTTGGTGAGGTGTTTCAGTTTATAACTTATCAGTTTTTTGATATATGATCCTTGGTTTAGAGGATGTATAGTATTATGTCATGATGCACTCTTGATCATGAGTTAGAGTTTTTGGCATGATACAGGTGCTTTGGGAGAAGGATATGTTCATTAGAGCATATGATCTTCTTTTAAGAAGATGTTAGATCATGATGTCATGATATGTTCCTGATTCTATAGTTGGAACTTTGACAATGGTTTGGTTAGTTCTCTTTGGTTTGAAGTATTAATCATTTTCTTGGAGCTTCATGATTGTGTAGATTGCATTTGAAGTTAGCATGGTTTGATTGGTGAATACTCGTGGATACTAGAGAGAATTGGATGAGGCTAGATATCTCTTGAACTTAGAGATATGTGTTGGAAAGATTTCTCATTATGACATGTCAAACAAAAGGACCAAGAAGCCTACACTTGGAAATGGATGTGAGTCCATTATAGACCTTATGAGAAGGTTGTCTTTATTATAAGCTTTTATTGCTTGGTGTTAGACAATCTTGTATCCAACTCTTGGTCTACTCGGTAGGTAAATGATCTGATAGGTGTTGCCCACCTAATTATTAGATGCATTTTTTATATGTATCTTGTCTTCTCTTTTACACTAGTCTTGAAAAGGATTGTTGAGAAGTAGATGCATGGATTTATGGATTTCTATTGTTCTCTTTATTATTTGATCTTGAGCTATGGAACTAGTTCTGAGGATTTATTTTGGGGAGGTACATAAATGGTTTGTGGTTTTTGGGCTTATTCTCTCTATTGTCAGAATGTTTGGCTAGTTTGATCTACTTTGAATTAGACGTTAACATCTATTGCTATCATGTTTTCATCATAATTTGAATGTTAGATATTGACACCCTTTTAGTTTGGGAGTGTTGAATGAGATCTTACTTTACACAGTTTGGCACAGGTTAGTGTGGTAAAAAGACATGGTATGATTTTACAATTTCTCTCTTTCCTAATATATTTTCTTCTTAAATGTTCTCATGTTTGTGGAGTTGAGGTTTGTATTGGAGTCAAGTGTTATTGTTGTTAACAATAATTTGGTAGCTCCTTGATTTCTTTCTTCATTTGTTAAAAGGACTTGGGAGAGTTATTCAGAGATTGGTAATGAGATATGTTTTATGCATATCATTATATGTTTTTGACACTATATGGTAGAGTAGTTATCCACATCCTCTAAGAGAAGTGCTATAGGAGGATTTGTTAATGTCTTGATCTTATTTTCAGATTTGACATTACCCATGCATTGGGAGTTCCTAGATATATATGCTCTTTATTGTCACAATATCTTCTTGGTTGTCTCAGTTTGCAGGTTATTGATGTGAAGATGATTTTGCATGTTTTACTATTGGGATCTACGAGTTGTGTAGTTTAGTGGGCTATCTTTACCCATTGGTTGCATTGAAGACTTGGATGTGGACTGTCAATATCCACAGATCCGTTTAGTATTATTACAGATTTTGTTTGTTAGCCTTGTCTTTGAGATGAGAGGATGGATGATTAGAAAGATTGTTTTACAGGGACTTGATTGCACTTTTGGGTTGGTATGTTGATGGCATGGAGTTTTGCCTATGATGGTTTGTTTACCCTAGTTTTGAGGTATGGATATTTTTTTTTGGATGAGCTAGAAACTTGTTGCGGTTGCTTTTCCATTTGGTATGAGTGTGGCAGACACTCAGAGTCTTATGTTATCATGTGATTTGATGCTTGTGTTCATGTTGAGATTGGTGCAGGTTTCAGTGACAGTTGATATGTTTCACTTTGGCATGTTCCTTATCTTATCATGGTTATGATGTGAGGGGTTCTTGTTTGAGATGATGATTATCGTGGTTGCTTTTGTAGGTATCTTGTTGGAGCACAAAAGCATGTTGAAGAATCAATGGTACATTGATGGCTAGGGATGTTTTTTCCCTATGATTAAATAATTTGATTACCTTATAAGAGTAATTGTAATGTATAATATCAAGTGGGAGAATGTTGGGATAAGTTGCCATTAACTTGTAATCCTAACCAATTTCATGTGTCTCCAAAATTCTTGGAATGTGTTCCCCAACACATAAGGACTTGAGAGAAAATAATATTTAATTATATCACTTGCTATGTTGTAATTAACTCCTAAATGGTAGGGTCAAACTTGGGCATCTACTTTTGGAGTGGGGTCCATGAAGACTTGTTAACAATTCATTTAAGTCTATTATGGGTTTTTGACAACTACTAGTAAGTGGGAGTTAACTTGGGTGCCCACTTTGGAGGTGTCTTATGTTTAGACTAGGAGTTTACTCTTTTGTGTGCATGAGTGGATATTGTTGATACACTTTGCATGAACATGATGTAGCAGTTAACAGTGGATTCAAAGATGCATGATATTTGCATGAATATGATGTGACAGTTAACCATGAAGTTAGAGATGCATGATATTTGCATATTGCTTTCATGAACTCATAAAAGCTTGCATGGACTTGCATGTTGTTGCATGTTACTTGCATGGACTTGCATGTCACTTGTATGAGTTTGCATGTGTTGCATGTTACTTGCATGGGCTTGCATGTTGTTGCATGTTGCTTATATGGACTTGCATGTTGTTGCATGTCGCTTATATGAAATTGCATGTGCTTGCATGTTACTTGCATGTGCTTGCATGTTACTTGCATGGACTTGCATGTTGTTGCATGTCACTTATATGAACTTGCATGTTGTTGCATGTAACTTATATGAATTCACATGTTGTTGCATGTCATTTATATAAATTTGCATGTGCTTGCATGTTCTTGCATATCAGTTATTTTGACTTACATGTTTTTACATGTCAGTTATATGGACTTGCATGTTGTTGTTGAAGATGAGAAAATCAAACAAAGGAGATAAACAAAATGCAATAAAACACAATGTTTATACCTTTGAAATCTCCCACTCCTTGATAAGGTGGAGGAGCTTGCACCCAAAGAGCTCCTAGCTTTACCCAATGTTGAATGCAGTAGAATGTGGATTGCTCCTTATTCTTTAACACAATGTGGATTTGGCTATGGATTGATAGAAGATTGCATAGAGATGAAGATGAGAGATGGTTTGGCTATGGATATTTTGGCATTATGATGGCATGATGGAGAGATTTTGGAGGAATTTGGGCATAGTAAGGATGCTAAGAAGAAGTTATTGAAAATAGCTTGGGTGAGGGCTTTATTTATAGATTTTTGGTGAAAGGATGGAGGGTGAGGATTGAAAGTTTAGATCAATGGCTAGGAATGCTTGAGGATTAGGGTTTGGATTGAAGTTGTAGTCTTGTGACAAGTGTCACAAGAGGGTTGGATAAGAGAGATCAAAGGCCCAAATTTGGTCAATAAGATTGGATGGCTCCCATTATTTGTGAGTTTTAAATTCACATTGGGAAAGATGAGGAATGAATAAAAAAATCATTTCCATGTGAGAGTGTGAGGATGGAAATAAAAGTGAATTTTTAATTCACATAGGGAAGAGTTCCATTAATGGAGACTAAGACAAGTTAGACGGGGGGGATAAAATGTGAATTTTTAATTAACATGGGGAAGAGTCCCATTAAATGGAGACTAGGACAAGTTAGAATAAAAAATTGCCTTATGTGGAATAAAAGATAATTTTTTTATTTGGGAGGTGTGGGAATGAGTGTTAAATGAGGTTTGACCAAGCTAATCAAGAGGATTAGCTTAATTAATATGGCTAGAGAAAATTAGTAAATGGGTTAATGGAGGGTTAAAATTAATTAAATAAGGGTTTATTTAATTAATTTAGGTCTAGGGGTCATGTAGGCTAGGGTAGCTAATTAAATAATTTCTATTTAATCAACTAGGCTAGGTTTAGGTTGATTAGTAGGGTAGATTAATCAAATAAGTATGATTTATCTAATTAATCAGGATTAGGAGATGGAGAAATTAACTAAATAAATATTGAGAATCTTTATTTAATTAATGAGAGATAGCATTATAAGGTTTAGTGATAAATTAGATTAATTAATTTATCACAAGGGATAAATTAGGGATAAATGGCTAAGGGTGAATGATTACAGCTAAATTAATTAAATAAAATGAATTTATTTAATTAATTGGAAGGGATAGTTAGTGATGTGAAGATGTCAAAGGGTGGTTGAAGGGTTAAGATATTTTTAGGTGTCTACATTTATCCCTCTTTGAAATGGTGTTGTGGCTAAGTAACACTATTTCAAAGAAGTTTAAAATATAGAGCTGGATTGGATAGGAAAATATTTTGGCTTAGAAGAATAGGGTAAGGTTTAGGGATGATTGGTAAGGGTGATGCCCCCTCAAGAGGATAGGCATGTCGCGAGAACATGAGTGTGCTCTCGAAATGGATGAAACAGATTGGTTGAATCAGCTGGAGGATAAGGGGTGAGATAAGAGATTGATGATTTTGGATAGATTGGTTGATGGATGATTATTGTGCTGAAAATGATTTAGAGCAATCCTAGGTTTGTTATAGCAAAGTGGATATTTTCACCAAGGTATATAAGACCAGGGTGATGATGTTTATCCAACATTTGCATGGACTAGACACACAGACAAAGGGATGTTCCCATGCATGCCCAAGATAGTACAACCTTGTCTAGATGAGGGAAGGGGACTCATAGCATAAGCCCTTAATACACAAAAGGTATGAAGAACCTTAGATGCAAAAGGATATCAATATGCTAGAACTGACCCATCAATCCACAAGATATGAATACTAGCTTGGATTAATGAGACCAACCCACAAGCACATCATACAAAAGCAAGACTATGCCCCATTCTAGATGTTTTCACCACATACCATGATATAGTGAGATCAAGGTAGCTTTGATGTGATCTTCAAATAGGACAAAAGATAAAAATCAATAACGAAAAGACCAACTGACCCAATAAACAACCATTGTATCTCTTGCCAAGATGGATGATGATTGATGATGGATTTTGCCTATTGTAGGAACGATATATCTGTTAAGGCAGGAATCGATGGATGATTGGATCATGTCCATTGTAGGAACGATATATCCTAGCGCATGGTTTTGATAGTTGATGTTGTAAGATTTGCGCAAGATATGATGGTTACAAGTTGTGGTCGATGTTGATTTGATAGTTGATGATTTCTGTTAAGGGATGATGCTTTGATAAGTGATGCAATTCTTTGAGAGTATGCTTAGCATGTGTATTGCTTAGTGAATTTAGTAAGCTCAGAAGATAGGGACTATCCAAACGGGTTGGATGGGTGCATCTTATGTACCTAAGTACTGGAAACTTCCTTCGTATTCCAAACTGCCTACATACCTTGTATCCACGGGATTGACTTACACTAAGATGTGGGTGGTGATGATATGTAGTTCAGATTTGTGGTGATGATGTGGTATGATTAATTGGTGATAAGATGTTTAGGTTGGTGATGAAATGTTGATGGAACAATGTTGATTTTGGGATGGATATTTTTGGGATTTTGTGGATATTTTAATTTTTTTGGATTTTTGTGATTTTGGATAGGGAATGGTTTATTATGAGATGGTTGTATTGGATCTCGTTTGGATAGCATTTTCTCTAGAAACCAATGACAAGGGAACACTAAGTCTAGAGGTGGAGGTGATAGGGTTAGATAGGGGGATTGGCGATGAAAGATGATGGATAGGTGATTCATGATAGATGAATGGACAAGTGATAGGGGTGCATGTTAGATAGATGGAAGAATGTGATAAGGATTTTCTCCAAGGGCTAGGTTGCAAGGAATCATATGCCCCATGGATGATAGACTCATGTTTGGATGGATGGACTTTATAGTAGATGGATGGATGGAGGATATGCTTGGAAAGGGATGTATGCCGAGAGGTGTCCAAAGCATGTTTTGATATTTTTGCCCCTAGTCTTTATTAAGATCTAAGGAAGGGGATGGTATAAGGAAGATGTAATGGATAGGATGGGTGAAGATGGCAGATTGGAATATGATAGGATAAGGATAAGATAGTGGATAAGATATGCAAGAGGTTATTATGGATGTGAATGATTTTGCCCCCAAGTATAGGGTACAAATAGATGGGAAAGGGATTACGTATGATGCCCACATGGGGTTTTCATCATGGTACTTGTCCAAGGTGCCACAAGGAGTGGTTTTCACCATTGGACGAATTTGTTTTCTCTTTAATTTTTTTTTAAATATTTTTTTACTTTTTGAATGGAATGGGGACTCTATCGTTTGTTTCCATAGCAAGGACAAGATGGTCCCATGTTGGATAGTTGGAGGATGATGGATGGATGTTGGTAGATAGGAGAAGATGGAGTGGATGGTGGATAGTGGATTATGTAAAGTTTATGCAAAAGCATGTACCAAAGGGATGTGATGCGGGAGATATGTAGGATAGTGGATGAAAGATGGAGAGATGGGCATATGTCGGAATGTATTGGAATGGAGAGGAACCAAGACCAATGATTGCACACACCGTGATATATTTGGAAGCTTATATTTTGGATGTGGCGTGGGTAGTAATGGGGATAGAGATAAGGGTTTTTTGGATGGTCGATTTGGAGATTTAGGGACCCAAATGGACTTAGGAATTATGGGAGAGCGGGATGTTTGGGATTTTTGAGAGTTGTAGGTGTATGCCTCATTTGGATTGTTTGATTTTTGATTAAGGACCCATACCAGTTTTGTTTTTTCTTTTTCTTTTGATGGTGTGGGCTTTGGTAGCCTTTTGGATTTTTTATTTTGCTTGGAAGGGATAGTAGCTTTAGGATTTTGTGCCTTATGAATCTAGGCATTCAAATTATTACTTTTGAATCCCATGGATTTTGTGGAAGCTTCATGTTTGGATGATGTGTGCTTTTGTTGGTCTTGATTGGGGATTTTAGGGGATTTATGGGTGGAGGGGTTAAAAGTGGATTTATGGATAAATGAATGAGGGGATTTGAGGATAGGGATATTAGGAGTTGGGAGGATGGGAGGATAAGGGTATTTAATTTTAGGAGTTGGAAAGATGGGAGGATAAGGGGATTTGAGGATGGGGATGTTAGGAGTTGGTAGAATTGGAGGTAAAGTTGATGGAGGGATGTGTTTGGTCACATGCTTTTGCAAATGATATGATGATGGGGATGGGATGGCGACATATGATTTAGAGGTGCGCTGAGGTGTACCGTGTTTGGGATTGGATGAATGGATTTTGGAGGATGCATGGATGTTACAAAGATGTTTAGATTGTTTTCTTTGGGATGTATAGCCAAGGCTATGCAAGGATGGATGGAATGTGGTATGGATGGGCTCCAAGATGCCTTGTTTGTGAATGCCTAAGCCTTTGCCTTGATAGTTCATATGTTGGAGCATGCGACATGCAATGGGATGTTTGGTACTTTGGAAACAAGACGCGAGTCCATTATTTGTTGGAGAAGGATAGGTGGTGGATGGAAGTTGTTCACCTCCTATGAGAGAGCCACCACGAATGAAGGTTCTTTTTCCAAGTGGATAAGGGGATGGATTTGTAGTGGGATTGGTAGATAAAGGGATGATAGAAGATGGTGTGGGATTAATAAGCTGATCACTAGATGGGAGGGGATCAGGGATGGGATTAGATGGGATGATTAGATCTTGATTAGGATAGGGGGTTGGTGCTTCAACATGCTTTGGATTTGAATGTTGACATACCTCATGTGTTTGGATAGAAGTACAAGTGACTTGGATAGATGTGGTGGATGCTTGGATGGATGTGATAGGTGTTTGAATTATGATAGGATATTATTCAAGAGTTTTGGTAGGTGTTGGATTGCATGGGCATGTTTGATTTGTTGTCAATAGCCAATATATGACATCCTTAATGAGTGTATGGGTTGAAGGACAATATAATGGATGGATAATAAGGGTGGATGGTGTAGGATTTGGATTGGGATTGGATATGTGGGTGATGGGATTAGGTAGTGATGGTTCTTGGATGGGTTCAAGGATAGGCATTGGATTAGATGGTGGTGTTGGAGGGGTGGGGGATTTGGGGGATTCCATAGCTTTGCTTTTTCTTTGGAGAAACTCTCTCAAGGATTCCTTGGATGCTATGGGCTTAGGATTTGGTAGGTTTGATGGTGGATTAGATCGTGAATTAGATGATGGAGAGATGATAGGAATTGATGGATTGGGAGATACATAGGGTGATGGATTAAGGTTGATAAGGTTTGAGGGATATTGTGGTGGAGTGATTGGAGAAATTGATGGGTTGGAAGATGGGGGATTTGTTGTGCCTTGAACACACGCCCCATTTTGCCAAATGGAGACCCCCTCTTTTGCTTTGGCTTAGAGTCTCAACCTTGGTTACTTATGATGATGAGAGGGTGAATTCGTGCTTAGAGTGCATGATTTGTTCCAGATTTGGGTATTTTGCATGTTTGGAGTCATTTGATGTCTTTCATGATTGACTTGAGAGTATCTTGAGTGGTCTTGTGCTTGAAAGATATCCATTTGTTGTCTTTTGCGTTAAAATTGGGTGTTACTGCACTTTCTCTAAAATCTCATGTCACTGGATATTGCCTTTGAAATTGCTACTGCAGGATGTGTCAAGTTGAAATTCCTAGTTTCGAGGTCTTAGAATTGCAAAATCATGTCAAATTCCACAAGATTTCACTATGGGGTCCATATGCTTTCACCCTGGCCAATTCAAAATCTAGCGCTAAAAATGAACCCAAATGCACTTTGCACTAAAACTGCCTCCCACTGCACCTTGCGATAAAATTACCCTCTACCGACTTGCGCTGAAATGGCCTTCCACTGACTTAAGTCGCGCAGGTCAATTGGAGCCAAAACTCACACAGGTCGGCCACTTCGAAAACCCCGCAGCGCTAAAAAAGGCCCTACCTGACTTGTGGTCAAAGAGACCTCAATTGACGATGGTTGGATACCTTCAAAATTCCTGCTAGGTCAGTGCACTCCAAATTCCCCGTCAACTGCACATAGAACATTCTGCGCTAAAAATAGGTCTCTCCGACCTACGCGGAAATCACTTTCGACCAACTTTTAGTCGGTATCCCTTGAAATCTGTGCAAGTAGCGCTAATGCATTTTGCACTGAAAATAAGCCTCTGACTTTGCGCTAAAATGACCTCTGACTGACTTTTAGTCAATGACCCATGAAATCCATGCAGGTTGGATGAACCCAAAATCCGTGCAGGTCAGATGAACCCAAAATCCCCGCTAGGTCAGATGAACCCAAAATCCATGCTAGGTCAGATGAACCCAAAATCCCTGCTAGGTTAGTGACCCCGAAAATCCCAGCTTTTTGCCCATTGTGGCCTAAAAACACATTTTTTCAAGGTAAAACTTTGATTTTCTTGATGGATTTGGATTGCATATCTATTTGTCACATCATGATGGATCTTTTTACCAAGTTTGTGTGGATTTTGGCCACGTTTTATGATAATTAATGCCACTACAAATGAAAAGTCTGTGACCCCCAAAAATCTCACTTTTTACAGAAAAGGCTAGAAAAACATGAAATAAAAGTCTGTAAATGGATTCTAATGACCAAAAAAACTTCCTATATCAATATATTGGCCAAATGGGTACTTGAAAATGGTAAGAAAACTTAGAAAATCATGCAAAAATCACTAGATTTGTGAAGAGGGCTATAAGGAAGTAATATTAAGTTTGAGCTATTTTTGACTGATCCATGACTGCAAATGAACATGTTTTGATCCAAATTGATGAAAAATTACTTGTTAAGACAAAATTGATGCTTTACATTGTGAATTGTAGGTCTTGGAGGACACAGGAGCTTGTTGGAGCTATCTTGGAAGGATGTACACACAGATATGCAGTGTTGACCTAGAAAATGCAGAAACTTCATTCTATCAACTAAATTGCTATTGCACCTATAAGAGAAGATCAATATAATGTCCAAGATGATAAAGATAAGTCTTAGGAGTTGAAAGAAATAGAAGATCTTGCCAAATGATTGTTGTTCCTGTAGATCTAGTCTAATGTCCAAGACTTGTTTAGAGTTATCCTAGTCATCCAGTCATACAATGTTGTTCCAGCAAACATCTAGTTGCATATACCTTCACCAAAATACTCCTTTTGATCCAGTCAGCACTTGGAATCTCGTGAATCCACATTAGCTCAAATTTTCAAGTGTCACGTGACTTTGTTTTATCTTTATTAGGCCTTGAAAATTGACTTTTCATCATATACAACCAAATGGGTATCCATTTTGTCCAGATTTGATGTATTTACAAGTTTTTTTTGTCTTTTTCCTAAAGGACAAATGCAAATCTGAGAGTGCAACAAACTGATGTATCTCATTAAATGCCATGTAATCTAGACCGTTGGTGTTGAGTTAATCTCCACTGTCCATTGAAAAACTTGGTATGGTGCCTTGTCTATAAAAGGGCCATCATTTTCTCTCATTTGTAAGTAAGATTTGATACTAAATTACTGAGACTCTGCCAAATTGTGATCAATACAAAGCAAGTTTTGCAAGTTGCTGGGAATTTGTGTTTATGTGTTGTCTCATTTTGGCTTTCATGGTTCATATCAATCTGAATTTAATTAGTTGTGCTTTTTGCAATGATGGATAAATGTTAAGATATCTAATGAATACTTTGGTTCATACTATTAGTGCTTGCTGATGGTAAGTTGTTGTGTATAGTTAGCCTGGGCCCTATCATTGAATATAGTTCGGTTGCACTCCACTAGTTAAGCTGCGCCATTGTCTGGGTGTTTAATGAGTGAATGCAATTTGAAAACCCTAAGGATCCTTAGAAGATTGCATCATTTCTTGCAACATTGTGGGTTTCCTATCCTGGTGAAATGGGGAATGGTTTATTAAAAGTATTTGTCTATCTGCAGCATTTTACCCCATTGTGACTGTCACTTAGGATCTCTGATCCCTTCTCTCTCTCCTTTTCCTTTTGCATTTTATTTATATCAAATTTGTTAGATTTAGGGTTTGAGCAACATTTCATTGCCCATATACTGGAAAATTTTAGACTTTACAGTCTGAACCACTAGGGTTTCTGCATATACATTGTTTCCATCTTCCATAAATCCTATATTTTGTGTAAGACCCTTTGTTGGCATAGCTAGACATTCCACTGAATTTATTACAAGTAAGCTAAGACCTAGCTGTATTATCCTTGGGGTAGTCCTATCTTGGATAGGATACCTTTTTCAAGAGAGGTGTGATACCAACAATCATACCTGCGTTGTTGTATGCTAAAACCACAATCAACAAGATTCACACAAAGAAATGGTTTTTGATGTAAGCTTTGAATTTCGGCCATGAGGTGTGCTAGATTGGTGTTCCCTTGATCAAAGTTGTAACATTCAATTTCTATATACATAGTAAAATTGATTCATTTACCATTAAGTAATTTTTAACAAGGTAAAACAAAATGAGATAGAAAAACTTTTTCTTTTATTCATCATATAATCAAGTAATTCCAATTACAAGAATTCTCATATAAATACAATAAACTATATTATTCATCATAAATACAATTGTTTACAAAAGTAAATCAATTACAATATAGAAACTTTGGAATATTTACTACCTTTGAATATCTAACATCTTTATCACAAGTCCTGGCATGTTTCCTACTTGGAGAGAGAGCATCTTTCCAGTGATTTACCTCCATCTACAGACCGGCAGTCTCCCACACATCTTCCACATAGGAAGTGACCCTACCCTTCACGATGGATATAGACCATAGGTGACCAATGGTTATTTGCCTTTTATAAGTACATAGTGTTGTATTCTACTCAACTCTATCAATCATACAACCCTAGATACCCTCTAGCTAAGTATGATTTTTGATATGTTGAGCAATCCAAATACAGTAAATTGACAATGCATGTAGAAGACAAATGCATTATTTTGGCCAAAGTTTTTACTATAAATAACGTTCATATGAAGGTAGTAGTTGTGTTCACCCACCCCTACTCGACTTAGATAATGTCATATTCATGCAGTCTATTCACTCAGACTATCTATACATAATTGGTTTAATCATCATGACCTGATAATAGTCTACATAGACATAGTTAAGTCTAAATAACATTAACCCTCATTTGGTCCAAATCGACTCTAGGTATTTAAACAACCATTGAGTACTTATAATATTTCTACTATATCATTCATCATAAAAGATTTAGAAAAGATCTTTGGTTTAACCAAACCATAACTAGGTTTACAATACATATTGCTATGGTATTCTCTTCTACTCAATAAGATTATGAGTCCCTTTTCAATTCAACTATACATGAAGCCAAAGCTCATTGCTACATACTTATACCCTTATATGCTTTATACAAGTTTATTCCATATAGACTTGGTCTATTTCTGCAAATTGGTTTACTACTGACTGATCTAATCATGGTTCTAGTTTAGATAAGAAAAGAACTTTAACTCAATACCCTAATCAACTAACTATCAATAGTTAATCTATCGATTCAATGAATATCTCATAGTCACCATTGTTCTCCATGATTCTAAATTCTTGGATAAAATACCATTTAGACAAAACACAGAAAAGAAAATATGATTGGGTTCAATTTCGTTGACTTCTCTACAACTCTATTCCGTATTACTCTTAAATGGAGAGTTTTACTAATGAAATCCCTCTACACTATTCTCATAAAAATTCAATACATATTTCTCCTATGATAAGGTTAGTCGACTTAATCCTAAAGATTACTCTTCTCACTGTGTGATTGGTTTTCTAGTTAATAGAAGATTATAACTGTTCCTAAGAACTTTGTTTATACTAAACTAAACAATAGAAGAGTCTTTCTATCAGTTATAGATAGATGTACTAACGACTCACAGTGCTTATTCAAAACTGAATACAATGCCTGAGTTGGCATCGGCCCTCAATAGGCTAAATGACGCTTTCAGATATACTAAGACTCCCTCTACAATCGACTCAGACAAATAGTCACAACAATAGTATAAAAGTTGACACAAATAGATTATATCATATCTTACATTTAACCACTGACGGAATAGATAGATATAATAATGATTACTCATAACAAATATTCAATACGTTTATCTCTGTCTAATAAAACCACATATAGGAA
This sequence comes from Cunninghamia lanceolata, assembly GCA_027924645.1. Taxonomy (NCBI): domain Eukaryota; kingdom Viridiplantae; phylum Streptophyta; class Pinopsida; order Cupressales; family Cupressaceae; genus Cunninghamia; species Cunninghamia lanceolata. The sequence goes on along the minus strand of BSBN01001344.1, from coordinate 6,260,910 downwards.
TGTCTATCTGACAACACTAGTTTGAATGAGAATAAAGACCAGTGACAAACTACTATGTTCATCCCAAATGACCACACTATTGCTTAACTTAACCATCTTCCTCTCTATCCACCGTGACTCTCTTCTACCTTCTCTTCCCGACCTCTCTCCCTCTCTCTCCAAAAACTTAAACACTTACCTGATATCTGCCATCGACCAGCCAAGTTATGGCTTTTAAGAGCTTAAAACAAACTCATAAAGTGTCATTTCCATCTGTTTGCTCCCACTCCCAAATAGTTATCAAAACTCATAACAAAACCAATGGTAAGGGCCATCGGTTCAACTTCCACTAAGCTAAAAATGTGTAAACATTTACAAATGTAAATGATGAATACATCATTTAAGGAGATCAACGATAGTGGTGGAGGCATCCGCCACTCCTCCTATATGTGGCCACCAACTTCTCCAAACTTACCAAAGGAAATAGTTACTCTTAATGAGTATGTTCGACCATCATGCTTTTATCATTTAAAGCATTCCTCAAAAGATGCCTTCAGCTGCTCAACTTAAACCAAACTATTATATCATGAGGTATTTCCTCATTCAACTCATTCATTTATATATATAATTTGATCAAATCAAATATTATTCATATAACATTAGCTCTATTTGATTTCATGATTTAATCAATAAGAGAATAATACTTAAAATGAAAGTTACGGATAACATAATTGAGTTGAGCTAGTCTCCTCATCACGATCCGTCGACAAAACAAGTCATCTTAACTCGATGATAAAGTTTTAACATTAAGAATGGGTTAAAACACTTCAAAAGACTTAGTAATAATATGACCACCTTTTTATGACAATAACGTCGTAATATTTACATTAAACGTAAATAGTTGTAAATCAACTTAATGACGTTGTTAATGTATTTAACGATCTTAACAACTTAATATGACTTAAAAATGATTATAAAACAATATCGACTACCTATCGAATAGGTTCTAAAAGTAAACTGACAAACTAAGCTTACCTCAAATGACACATTGGTTCACTTTTCTGTTAAACACTTTTAACTCAGTTTGGCAAATAAACCATTCGTATCCCAAGGTCTATATCTCTCTCCTAGAAAGATACTCTCTCTCTTCTCTGAGAGTCATCTGATAACCTGTAATCCTGTTTCACTTGTCATCAAACAATACATGTGATCAATGCATCATTATTCAATTAATTCAACTAATAAACCAAATCTCATAAAACAATTATTAAATCGATATTAACATAATCACTCCTATAATTTCAATAAATGACATTCCATATAATCCATATTTTTCCTTGTCATTAATCTAAATATCATAATGAATTTACTTATGTCCAAGTAAAAAGTAAAAAGTAAAGCAAAGCCAAAATTGGGGATGTGACATATCCTTCCCCTAAAGATTCATCATCCTCGATGATATAAGGTATCAATAGTATCTAAAAAGCAAATTCATTATTTTTCAACTAATAACATTATTAAATAAATGAGAAAATTTTTGATAAAATTCATGGTAATCCTCCCATGTAGCATTTTCCTCAGCATATTGGTCCCATTGGACCTTGCATTGTAAGACTTCTCTGTTACACAAGTGAAACTTGCACATTTCTAACACTTTGAGTGGCTCGATCATGACCAGCCCTAGGTCTTGTATCTGTAAAGAATTCCAAGTCAAAACATGATTATTACCTGCAATATATTTCTTCAAATAAGACACATGAAAAACATTGTACATTCTAGATAAGACTAGAGGTAGAGCGATTTTGTAGGCAATCTGGATTGACTACTTCAAGCACTTCAAAGGGTCCCACATATTGACAGGACAATTTAGAAGATTTCCCAAACTTAATAGAACTTTTCTAAGGTTTAACCCTTAAAACAACTTTTTCTCCTACGGAGAATTGCTTTGGAACACCTTTTGCATCTGCATAGCTCTTTTGCCTATCATTGGCTTCTGCCAATCTTTTTCTAATCAACTTAACTTTCTCTTCCATTTTAGCTAGCATTTCTGGTCTGATGCTAATCCTATCCTCTATCTTATCCCAGCTTATAGGAGTTTGACATCTTCTTCCATACAATGCTTCGAATGGTGCCATCTTAATAGCAGAATGATAGGAATTATTGTAAGAAAATTCCACAAGTGGTAAGTATTCTTCCCACTTATATTACTGATCCATACAATACATACGCAACAAATCTTCCAAGACTTAGTTAACTCTCTTAGTTTGCCCATCAGTTTTAGGATGGTAAGCTATACTCATATTGAGTTTAGTCCCTAGTGCAGAAAACAAAGTTTGCCAAAACCTTGACGTTACACGCGCATCTCTATCTAAGATAATCTTTTCAAGGAATCCATACAATCTAAATACCTCTTGCACAAATTTACGGGCTAAAACAGGTGCTCCATCAGTCAAATTCCCTGGTATAAAATGTGCTACCTTTGTGAGTTTATCAACTACCACCAAAATGGCATCATGTCGATTCCTTGACATAGGAAGTCCTTGAACAAAATCCATGCTAATAACTTGCCATTTCCACTCAGGTACATCATGCGGACATAACAATCCTGCGGGGTGATGATGCTCTGCTTTTACTCTTTGGCATTCTAAACAACTTGCTACAAATCTTGAAGCATCATTCTTCATTCCTTTCCAGAAATAAAGAGGTTTAACATCCGCTAGAAGTTTAGTTACTCCTGGATGTCCAGAATACGGGGCTATATGAACCTCTTTCCATACCATGTCCCTTAATCCTACTGAATTAGGCACATAAATTCTATTTTTATACCTCATTAATCCATCTGACTCAAATAGAAAACCATCATATCTTAGATCTTTAGAATTATCTTTCATAGCCTGCATAACCTATTTATAAAACTCATCACCTAATAAATTTTGCAATACCAAATCCTTAAAATTCCCATGAGTAGAAATAATAGAAGCTATATGTTTTTGACAACTCAAAGCATCAGCTACTCTATTGTCTTTTCCTTTGATGTAGTTTATCTCAAAGTCATAGTCAGATATCAATTCTAACCACCTCCTTTGTCATGTATTTAAATGTGGTTGAGAGAAAATATACTTAAGACTTTGATGGTTTGATTTTAGTATAAAAGTCTTTCCCAACAAATAATGTCTCCACATTTGCAAGGCATGAATTACTATTGCCAATTCCAGATCATGCAGTGCATAATTTTTCTCATAAGATTTCAATTTCCTTGATTCATATGCTATGACTCTTCCCTCTTGCATAAGCACTCCTCCTAATCCTTCTCTCGAGGCATCTGTAATTACCTCAAATTGTCCTTCAAGGTCAGGAACTTTTAAAATTAGAGCTGAAGTTAACTTTTCTTTTAAGAGATCAAATGCTTCCTGACATTTATCTGTCCATTTGAATCTCTTTCCTTTCCTCTACAGGGAAGTGATTGGACTAGCAATGCTAGAGAAATTTAGAACAAATTTTCTATAATAGCCTACCAGGCCCATGAAACTACGCACCTCGTGTACGTTTGTTGGTACAAGCCAATCCATAATAGCTGTGATTTTTGTAGGATCAATAGATATTCCATTAGCTGATATGATATGCCCTAGATATTGAATCTCCTTCTGGAAGAATGTACATTTATATAGCTTCCTAAATAACTTATGTTCTCTTAACCTTTGCAGAACTAATTGCAAGTGCTGATGATGTTCTTCCTCATTCCTAGAATAAATGAGTATATCATCCAGAAAGACTAGAACAAACTTATCCAAACAATCCCTAAATATACTATTAATGAGATTCATAAATGCAACAGGTGCATTTGTTAAATCAAATGGCAACACTGTGAACTCATAGTGTCCATATTTGGTTCTGAATGTTGTCTTATGAATATCTTCATCCTTTAGTCTTAACTGATGATATCCTAATCGCAAATCAATCTTGGAAAATACGGCAGCTTCCCTCATTTGATCAAAAAGATCATCAATACGTGGCAAAGGTTATTTATTCTTTACCATTGCTTTGTTAAGCATACAATAATCTATACACAAACGCAGGGTTCCATCCTTCTTCTTAACAAAAATAACTGGGGCACCCCAGGGTGAAACACTGGGTCTGATCAAACCTTTAGACAACAATTCTTGTAATTGTGCTTTCAATTCCATTAACTCATTTGTGGTCATATGATAGGGTGCTTTTGATACAGGATCGGATCCTGGTTTAATATCAATAGCAAAATCAAACACCCTCTTGGGAGGCAATCCCATAAGTTCTTCTGGAAACACATCCTAAAATTCTTGAAGAAAAGGATACTTTTCCCCAAAAGATAAACTAGGGTTTCCTACCTCTTCTTCTACTTGTTCCATCTTAACTGCAAACAACTGACAACCTTTCCTTCTAGCCCTTTTTAATTGCTTAGCAGAGATAGTCCTGATTTTAACTTCTCTTTGTATCTCTTGGAATTGGGTCAGATTTCCCAAGTCATCTAAGCATTCAACTATTTTTGAAAAATAGTCAACCTTAGCTCTATGTTTCCATAACCAATTCATCCCAAGGATCACATCTTAAGAACCTAAGGGAGCTACATACATATTTACTTCAGTTGAGAAACTAGGAAGGTCAATTTTGGCTTCAAACAAATATTGCTCTACTCGATCCTTAGATTGGTTAGCATATTCTACTGACCAAGGTTTAGACATAAAACCAACTTTTCTAGAAAATTTACTCAAAGTTCTAGGAGAAACGAAGTTTTTAGTAGCTCCTGTATCAATCAAAATAGATATAGGGACTTCAAACAAAGTACCTATCATCTCAATGGGTGTGATTTGATACTCGGCTTGATGATTGTCAAGAGATGCATGAATCCTTTGTTGGAATGCTTCTTGCTGAGTAGGTAGTGCAGTACCTCTTTGTTGACCATTTAGATTCTTGTTAGGGTAATGATTTGCATAATGGTTGCCTCCACAAGTAAAGCATCCTCCAATGGGTCCTTTCTTATCTGAAGTCTTCCCATTGTTATCCTCATTTCTTTTATAATTGCCATATTTCTTCTCATAGCCTAATCCACCTTTACTCTTCTAAGGTCCTTTATCTTTTCTCTTGTTATCATGATTCTTTTCATATCTTTTCTTGTAGGGTTGATTGTTAGGAGTTCCATTAAACCTCTTACGACTTCTTTCACGACAAGCCAAGATGGATTTCAGCTTTTGCTCTTGCTTAATCACCTTCTCATACACTTGATCCATTGTAGTAGGGCCATGAACATCTACTTCACCACCTATTTGAGCATTTAAACCCATGATGAATTTCCTGATCCAGAATCTCTCATCCCTCTGATATTGTGGAACATATTTCAGGAGTCGAGTGAATTTTTCCCCATATTCTACCACTGTCATATCTCCTTGTCAAAGATTCTAAAAATCAATAAGTTTCTGATCAAGGTAAAGTTGCAGTATTCACCTCTTGCAAAAGAGTTCCACGAACTCATCCCAAATTACCCTTAGAGAGCTTAAATTCAATTCCATCTTTTTATTCATCCACCAAGTGGATGCTTCTCCTGCCAGTTGGAATGCTCCCCATACTACCTTGGTCACCTCTGAGTAATTTCTTATCTCGAAGTACTTTTCCATCTCTGTTAACCAAGCTTCTGCAACATCTCCAGTTTCTGTCCCATCAAATTTTGGTGGAACAACCTTCTTCATATCCTTTGAAAGCTCCAAGGTCAATCTATCCCTTGCCTCTTTATGAGTTTCAGTACTTTTACTCTAATCTTCGTGATTTTCTCCACTTTCACCATGAGAGTTTTCACCTCCTCCCTCAGTATTCTCTTTATCATCCACCTTCTTTTCCAAATCACCCAATCTTTTCTTGGTTTCCTCAAGCATAGTTATGATTTGGTCCAATTTATTGACTGGCAGGTGGTTTTCCTCTTCACTTTCTCCTTGATTAGTTCTTGTCCGCACCATGTTTATCAATTTCTCACACCTGAGAATATTGAGTTGTCCATTAGTTCTAGATTATAATGTAGCCCATTAAATCTAAACATAAAACTCAATTTAAACAATAGTTTGGCACAAAAACAACTCTTTCATTTATAATTTCTTTTTCAAAAGTAAAGAGTGTCCCTTTTCTTTTTTCTTTTTTACAAGAAATGACTTCAGAAGTCATGATCCAGAGGGGTATATCCCTCAGACTCATTTTTAGATACATAATCCTGAGGTATATAACCTTCTAACTCACTATTGGACCTAACTTCTATGATCTCAACAGTTGAGGGTATGCGGGGATCTCGCCTAACCATAGTTATTTACTCATCTTTAATCCTTTCCAAGTACTCCTTTCTCACTCATTTGATTCAAGTTAAGGCAGTCACTAGAGTTTCAGTATCACTTAACCAAATGTCACTCTCATCATTGGTTCCCTCGAAGGTTTTAATAATGGCCTCACGTTCTCTTTTAGCTTTAAGGAAACATTGGCTTGAATTGACAGACTTTCTTGCTGTCTTCTTAAAGCGTACCATCCTGGCACAATTTTTTTTCAAACATTAGCTAACTGCATAATGTTGACTATTGGCAAGCATATTGGTCTCATAAGCCCTAGTGCTGAACCTGGTAGCTCTGATACCATATGTAACATCCAATTTCTGTAGACATAGTAAAATCGATTCATTTACCATTAAGTAATTTTTAACAAGGTAAAACAAAATGAGATAGAGAAAATTTTTCTTTTATTCATCATATAATCAAGTAATTCCAATTACAAGATTTCTCATACAAATACAATAAACTATAAACTATATTGTTCATCATAAATACAATTGTTTACAAAAGTAAATCAATTACAATATAGAAACTTTGGAATATTTACTGCCTCTGAATATCCGACATCTTTATCACAAGTCCTGGCATGTTTCCTGCTTGGAGAGAGAGCATCTTTCTAGTGATTTACTTCCATCCATAGACCGACGGTCTCCCACAAATCTTCCACATGGGAAGTGGCCCTACCCTTCACGAGGGATATAGACCATAGGTGACCAATGGTTATTTGCCTTTTCTGAGTACATAGTGTTGTATTCTACTCAACTCTATCAATGATACAACCCTAGATACCCTCTAGCTAAGTATGATTTCTGATATGTTGAGCAATCCGAATATAGTGAACCGACAATGCATGCAGAAAACAAATGCATTACTTTGGCCAAAGTTTTTACTATAAATAACGTTCATATGAACATAGTCGTTGTGTTCACCCACCCCTACTTGACTTGGATAATGTCATATTCATGCAGTCTATTCACTCAGACTATCTATACATAATTGGTTTAATCATCATGACCTAATAATAGTCTACATAGACGTAGTTAAGTCTAAATAACATTAACCCTCATTTGGTCCAAATCGACTCTAGGTATTTAAACAACCATTGAGTACTTATAATATTTCTACTATATCATTCATCATAAAAGATTTAGAAAAGACCTTTGGTTTAACCCAATCATAACTAGGTTTACAATACATATTGCTATGGTATTCTCTTCTACTCAATAAGATTATGAGTCCCTTTTCAATTCAACTATACATGAAGCCAAAGATCATTGCTACATACTTATACCCTTGTATGCTTTATACAAGTTTATTCCATATAGACTTGGTCTATTTTTGCAAATTGGTTTACTACTGACCGATCTCATCATGGTTCTAGTTTAGATAAGAAAAGAACTTTAACTCAATACCCTAATCAACTAACTATCAATAGTTAATATGTCAATTCAAAGGATATATCATAGTCACCATTGTTCTCCATGATTCTAGTTTCTTGGATAAAATACCATTTAGACAAAACACAAAAAAGAAAACATGATTGGGTTCAATTCCGTCGACTTCTCTACAACTCTATTCCATATTACTCTTGAATGGAGAGTTTTACTAATGAAATCCCTCTACACTATTCTAATAATAATTTAATACATATTTCTCCTATGATAGGGTTAGTCAACTTAATCCTGAAGATTACTCTTCTCACTGTGCAACTGGTTCTCTAGTTAACAGAAGATTATAATTGTTCCTAAGAACTTTGTTTATACTAAACTAAACAATAGAAGAGTCTTTCTATCGGTTATAGATAGATGTAATAATGACTCACAGTGCTTATTCAAAACTAAATACAATACCTAAGTTAGCATTGGCCCTCAACAGGCTAAACGACACTTTCAGATATACTAAGACTCCCTCTACCATCGGCTTAGACAAATAGTCACAACGATAGTATAAAAGTTGACATAAATAGATTATATCATATCTTAGATTTAACCACTAATGGAATAGATAGATATAATAATGATTACTCATAACAAATATTCAATACGTTTATCTCTATCTAATAAAACAACATATAGGAATGTCTACTTGACAACGTTAGTTTAAATGAGAATAAAGACTGGTGACAAACTACTGTGTTCATCCCCAACGGCCACACTGTTGTTTAACTTAACCATCTTCCTCTTTGTCCGCCGCAACTCTCTTTTGCCTTCTCTTCCCAACCTCTCTCCCTCTCTCTCCAAAAACTTAAACACTTACCCGATATCTGCCATTGACTAGCCAAGTCGTGGCTTTTAAGAGCTTAAAATAGACCCATAAAGAGTCGTTTCCATCTGTTCGCTCCAATCCCAAAATAGTTATCAAAACTCATAACAAAACCAACAGTAAGGACCATCAGTTCAACTTCCACTAAGCTAAAAATATGTAAACATTTACAAATGTAAATGATGAATACATCATTTAAGGAGATCAACGATAGTGGTGGAGTCATCCACCACTCCTCCTATACATGGCCGCCAACTTATCCAAACTTACCAAAGCAAACAGTTACTCTTAATGAGTATGTTCGACCATCATGCTTTTATCATTTAAAGCATTCCTCAAAAGATGCCTTTGGCTGCTCAACTTAAACCATACTATTATATCATGAGGTATTTCCTCATTCGACTCATTCATTTATATATATAATTTGATCAAATCAAATATTATTCATATAACATTAGCTCTATTTGATTTCATGATTTAATCAATAAGAGAATAATACTTAAAATGAAAGTTAACAGATAACGTGATTGAGTTGAGCTAGTCTCCTCATCACGATCCGTCGACAAAACAAGTCATCTTAACTTGATGATAAAGTTTTAACATTAAGAATGGGTTAAAACACTTCAAAAGACTTAGTAATAATATGACCACCTTTTTATGACAATAACGTCGTAATATTTACGTTAAACATAAATAGTCGTAAATCAACTTAATGACATCATTAACGTATTTAATGATCTTAATGACTTAATATGACTTAAAAATGATTATAAAACAATATCTACTACCTGTTGAATATGTTCTAAAAGTAAACTGACAAACTAAGCTTACCTCAAATGACACATTGTTTCACTTTTCCGTTAAACACTTTTAACTCAGTTTGGCAAATAAACCATTCGTATCCCAAGGTCTATATCTCTCTCTTGGAAAGATTCTCTCTTTTATGAGAGTCATTCGATAACCTGTAGTCCTATTTCACTTGTCATTAAACAATACATGTGATCAGTGCATCATTATTCAATTAATTCAACTAATAAACCAAATCTCATAAAATAATTATTAAATCAATATTAACATAATCATTCCTATAATTTCAATAAATGACATTCCATATAATCCAAATTTTTCCTTGTCATTAATCTAAATATCATAATGAATTTACTTATGTCCAAGTAAAAAGTAAAAAGTAAAGCAAAGCCAAAATTGGGGATTTGACAAAAGTTAGGATAACAAAGGTTGCGGGACGGATAAGTTCGAGGTATTGCTTGTTTGGATAGGTATGATGGCATATTGGATATATAAGGGGATGAAGATTGATATGAGGTTGATGGGGTTGATATATAGGATGAAGGTTGGTATGATGAAGGTTGATATGATGAAGATGGGGTAGGGGTTTGGGATTTCCAATGATGAGGTGTGCTAAGGGGATATCTTTAATGATGTTTTTGCATTTCTCCTTAGTGATAGAATAAAAATCCTCATAGGCATATTTAATTCTTTATAAATGTTGCATTGCGACATAAGGATCCATTTTGTTGGAGAGATATGGGTTGATGGAGGATAATGGATGATTATGATGTTGGGGATCAAATTTCAAGACCTTAGGATGGTTTGTTTTGCTTCAAAGGGTGGATGATTCTCTATACTTAAGATAGACTAATGATCTTAAGCAATGGAGTTGATTGGATGATTCTCTATACTTAAGGTAGACTAATAACACTTAAGTAATAGAGTTGATTGGTTTGATTTGATTGGATGACTTACTTGAGATAGACTAATGATCTCAAAGCAAGTTTGGATAAAGGTTGATAATGATCAACTAAGGTCTTGATTTTTGATTGGGTTGATTTGGATTTGGATTTTGATAATGATGTTGGGGGATTTTGATAATGATTGGGATTGTGATTTTGGATGAAAGGTTGATGGAGGATGAAGAAGAATAAGTCCTTAGCCAAAGTTTGATTTGCAAAAGGATGATTTGTTGATTAAGGATTAGGGATTGGGATGCTTGATTCGAGTGAATAATGGATGAGGGATGATTGATGTTGATTTGATTTTGGATTTGGATTGATGTTATGATTTTGACTTGGGGTTGATTTTGGATGAGGATTTGGATAATGTTGTTTCTAGTTGGATGATGTTGGTTGAATTTTGGATTTGATTTGGATGAAATTGATCAAATGAATGAAGGAATGGGATTAAGATGATGATAATGAATTGGATTAAGGATGATGATGATGATTAGGATGGTTGAGATGAAAGAGGTATGATGGGATGAGTGATTAGGAGGATAATATGGGATTAATCTCAAAGATGGGGATTAATTAAGCTCAAATGACGGGATTTGATAAATGGAGGGGGTGGTTGGTGGTGTTGGGAGGAAATCCTGGCCCAATGTTGGGGGGGTGGTGTTGATAAATTGATGTTTTTGATGAAAAATTTTGATTTTTGGACACAGAGGAAAATGTTGCTAAAACAAATGAAGAAGGCACTAAAACAAATTTAGAAGGCACTAAAATAGAGGGAAATGGTGCTGAAATATGAACAGATGGCACTAAAGGATGAGCAGATGGTGCTAAACAGAGGATTGAAGGGGCTGAAAGACTGTGAAGTTTTGGAAATTGTTGGATTGATGGATGAATTTGATTTTTCTTGGCTCAACGATTATTGGCAAGAGATAATGCAATCAAGAAGACACAATGGCTAACTTCAATGCATACCTAGATTTATTCAAGTGGGTGTATACAAGATTATGAGCTCATCTTGCTGCCTTTATGTAGGTGTGACATGCAAGTCCCATGAGGAGGAGCTAACTATTTTTTATCACCCAAGATCGCTCTTACGTCATGAGGGGAGAGCATACACGGCATGCATGTTCGTTTGTAGAGGGCATTTGCAATTGGCAATAAAATCAATGTGGCTTGTGTGATGAGTAACTTCTTGGTCCCTATAGGTATCTAGTGCATCACAATCTCATATGACTGAGAGGTCTTAAGCTAGGATTGAATGAGATTCTAGGGAGTTCTCTATATACCCAAGGGTACATTAGGCACAAACCATGAACACTAGTCCATTGAAGGGATGTGGCAAGAGTAGTCAAGCAAGCACCACTTCACCTTGTGTCCAGAATCACCTGGGACCCCAAGGTTATCCCAATGACAATGTAACTAGATTGAGGTACAACTTTTACTCCCCCCTTTGATATACCCCACTGGTACACGTGGTTGAGGTCATCCCTTGGGGGATGAAATACCCAAGAAGGCCTCCTAAGAAGAAACCACCCTTGCTTTTGATCACCCAAGATCACACGAAGCACAAGGGGAGAGTATACACAAGAAAGGTGACCCCTTCAAGATACAATGATAAACAAAGATGGTTTGCAAGTAGAATTTTGATCATCCTAAGGTGCGAGGGGAGAGTATACGTCTACAAGCAAACCCAAGTACAACAAACAAGTTTCATTTACCACTAAGCTAACTTTAGTGCAACTAAGATTTAGTGATGAAAAGAAAGATAACTTGGACAATCAAATCTACACCAAATTAGTTAGTAGTATGATAAAAGATGCTTTGACAAACGTTTGGCTACCCGCAAAGATGAGTTAGATTCCTGCACAGACTTCAAAAAATACTATCAAAAAATGGTGCTAAAACAGAGGAAGATGGCACTAAAACAGAAGATGGTGCCAAAATTTTGGAAATGGTGCTAAAACAGAAGATGGCGCCAAAAATTTGGAAAATGGTGTCAAAACAGAAGATGGCGCCAAAGGAAAAGATGGCACCAAAGAAGAAGATGGCGTCAAAGTTTTGGAAAAAGGCACCAAACTACAGTTTTACTTGTCTCACCTTGGCTGCAGAGTTGGATGGCACCGTTTTGTGTGTGGATGGCACCAAAGCGAGACAATGCTTCAAAAACCTGCTCAAAAACACATTAGCCTTAAAAATATCAACTCAAACAAGGTTAGAGACTCCTTTCCTTGCCAAGAAACACTCAAAAGACTAGATTAGAGGTGATAAATAGGTTAATACAAAGCAAAACATGCTAGGGTTAGATAAAAAAATCATTACATGCATCCCTAGACAAATTTCAACATTATAGCCCCTTGTTTCTATGTATTTTATGCTAAAATAGAGAGCACTAAGATCTTAAAACCTACTAAAACATAAACAAAATGCATAAATAACACAAGTTTATACCTTGAAAGTGATCCTCCTCCTTGATAAGGTAGAGAGAGTGCACCCTTACTCTCTAGCTTCACCCAAGTTGATGTAGTGTGAATGTGGATTGCTCCTTTTCTTCAACACAATATGATGAGGATAGTGATGGATTTAATAAAGGCTTTGATAGAGATGAAGATGAAAGATGGTTTGGCTATGGAGATTTTGGCCTTATGATGGCATGATGGAAAGATTCTAGAGGAATTTTGGCATGGATTTGATGCTAGAAGTTATTAAAATGGCTCGGGGAGGGCTCTATTTATAGATTTTTTGTAAAAGGATGGAGGGTGAGGATTAAAAGTTTAGATCAATGGCTAGGGATGCTTGAGAATTAGGGTTTGGATTGGAGTTGTCGTCTTGTGACAAGTGTCACAAGAGGGTTGGATAAGAGAGATCAAAGGCTAAGATTTGGTCAATAAAATTGGAAGGCTCCCATTATTTTGTGAATTTTAAATTCACATTGGGAAGGATGAAGAATGAATAAAAAATTCATTTCCATGGGAGAGTGTGAGGATGGGAATAAAAGTGAATTTTTAATTCACATGGGTACGAGTTCCATTAATGGAGACTAGGACAAGTTAGATGGAGAGGATAAAATGTGAATTTTTAATTCAGATGGGGAAGAGTTCCATTAAATGGAGACTAGGACAAGTTAGGTGTGTAAGAGCTTGTTATCCTCAAATTTAGTTGCGCTCGATTTGTAGGATGACCCCTACAAAACTTGTCCATTTTGTAGCCTACAACTCTAAACATGCAAAATGAGGTGAATTGCATTTGCCCTCGTGCATGGTCTCCTAGCCTTGGAACATCCTTTCGAGCGTCAACTTGTGTCAGTTTCTTGAATTTTGCAAAACAAGTCTAATTGAAAATTTCACTTTTTAGGAGTTAGTAAATTTTTGTTATATGCAATGGTGGGGATTTTTGCCTCCATTGCATCTTCATATGCACTGGCGAGGATTTTTTCCTCCATTGCATCTTCATATGCAATGGCGGGGATTTTTGCCTCCATCGCATCTTCATATGCAATGGTGGGGATTTTTACCTCCATTGCATCTTCATATGCACTGGCAGGGATTTTTGCCTCCATTGCATCTTCATATGCAATGGCGGGAATTTTTGCCTCCATTGCATCTTCATATGGACTGACGGGGATTTTTGCCTCCATTGCATCTTTATATGCACTAGCAGGGATTTTTACCTCCATTGCATCTTCATATGCAATGGTGGGGATTTTTGCCTCCATTGCATCTTCATATGCACTGGCGCTGATTTTTGCCTCCATTGCATCTTCACATGCAATGGCAGAGATTTTTGCCTCCATTTCATCTTTACATGCACTGGCGGTGATTTTTGCCGCCCGTGCATGTTGGTCCCTTTGTCACATGCAAGGGTGGCAATTTTTGCCGCTCGTGTACAAAAGCAATTTCCTCCACATGCAAGGGCAGTGAGTTTTGCCGCCTATGCACTCACTCCCTAAAAAATTTATAACTCTGGGAAATTTTTTAAGTTGTTAACTTTAGCCCGCTTTCACTTAGTTTTTCATTCTAATTGCACTTTAGCCCTTCAAAGCCCATGCAAATGCTCAATTCTCCCTTGCTACTGTAATTTCTAGTCAAAGAGACCAAAAGTTTCTTTCCACAGATGCAAAGATATAGGCATTCAATAACATGATCCAAAGGAGTTTGAAGATCAAGCTTTCTCAGTGGCTTCTATGGATAAGTTGTCAGATATACAGTTGACCTTGGACATTCTCAAGGTAGTTCTAGATAAGCATGAGAAGATTGCTACCTCCGTGAAAGATTTAATAACAAGGACTTGTGTCATTTCTGCGAATACTTCTGAACTGGGTAACCTTGAGATGCAAATAATGTGGACAATGTTTGAGGATTTTCTAAAGAAGGATGGGAACGAGAGTTGATGAAAGTGATCATGCCTTAGTTTATTTTTGTATTTTCACATGTACTTTATTTTTAGTTTTGGACATTTTCACATGTATTTTTCCAAAATGTAATTACATGTGAGACAAAGGAAGTCTCAAGTCAAATAGGACTCTTTTGTTGAATAAGTCAAAGTAGTTGTAAATTTCCTATTTTTGCTCCAGGCTCCTCCCTATAAATAAAGAGCGGCTCTATTGTAATAGATATCTTTTAGTTATGGAAGCAAAACTCTACCGAATTGAAGAGCATTTTGAGACTTTGTGTTCAAATTGTAAATCATATTTTATCAAGTGGATAGAAAAGCAAGTGATCTTTCAATCTTTGCATTGGAATAACTTGTGGCGTATTGGGAATTATTCCTATGTCCTTTTCCTTATACTATCTTATCTATTTGATCAAATTGTAGTGTGAGTGTGAATAATCTGGGAGATGTTCTAAAGTTGATTGGGGAGACTTTGTGCTACGACAATTATTTTTAGTTTGTGATTTTATGTTTTAAAGTAAAAGATATTGGAAAGACTTTGAGTTGCTATTATCTTTTGTGATTGTATATTTTATCGTAGCATTCGGTGAAGACTTTGAGGTACATCTTATCGTACTTAGTTCTAAATTGTAAATCAGTAAAAGGAGCAACAATAGATTGTGTGCTCTCATGGGTTTCTTGGTTATTCAAATTTGTATTGGGAAAGTTCTCTTTTATTTTGTAAACATCATTTCTGAAAAAAGAGAAATGGATGATATGGTCTCACCCCGAGGTTAGTATTTAGTGTAAATAACTTTGTGATAGTTAATAGGGAACCTCCCCTTGCTGAGAGGAGAGATTTATCTCATTACACTATGGTTGATATAACCATTTTTCCTTCAATTAGTTGAAGACAAAATATTCACCCAACAGAGCTCATTAATGAAATTTAAGAAAAATGTGAATACAAAATTGCCTTATGTGGAATAAAGACTAATTTTTTATTTGTGAAGTGTGGGGATGAGTGTTAAGTGAGATTTGACCAAGCTAATCAGGGGGATTAACTAGTTAATATGGCTACAGAAAATTAGTAAATAGGTTAATTAGGAGTTAAAATTAATTAAATAATGATTTATTTAATTAATTTAGGTTTAGGGGTCATGTAGGCTAGGGTAGCTAATTTAATAATTAATATTTATTCAATTATACTATGTTTAGGCTGTTAGACTTAGGGCACACAACTGAGAGGGGGGGTGAATCAGTTGTGCGAAACTTTCTCAAATTAAACACTTGAATCTTTTTTAGTGATTAGCAGAATATTAATCATGAACCATAATGCATTCAAATCAAAAGCAGAAACATATCAACACATAAGACACCAAGATTTTGAAGTGAAAACCTCGGTTAAGAAAAAAACCATGGGGTGATTAACCCAATAATGTATTCTCTGTTAGAAGAATAGAAAGAACAAATGGCACATGCCAATTAGGGCTCACTGCCCGAGCACACTGCTCACAAGAGGTTCATTGCCTACACGAGACACACTGTCTACAAAGAAATAAGTATCACCTTTGAGAACTAGAATATAGCATCTTCGCCATGCTTGAATTAGTTCCATTTAAGCCCAAAAATTTTACTCTGCCTTTCGCACTTCTCCTCGCTACCACACACTCATCACCACAAGACACACTTCAAAATGACTTCACAATCCCTTATTTATACAAGGCATTGACTTAGGAACAATCATCTAAGTCAGAAAACACCTACAAGATCATTCGCAAGACGTGTAAAACATCCAATCGGCCAGTCTCAAGAACACCATCATCCAGTGGTTATTCTTCAAATGCACATTCTAACTTCAATGCGGACCACCAACATGAACTGGACATGATCCAACGATCATCATAACCTTCCCTGAATCACCAAGAACATCCGCACTTCATCATCCTACTGGAATTCTTCTCTCCTTCATCCGGAGCTTCAAGAACATAGTCTGTCATCACTGTCACAAATGAATAGGCTCTTCTGGACCTTCAAACCATGAACCAATCTATTTGATGCTTCACAGGGATGTCCTCAACACTCCCTCAAATCTGTAGAATGGGATAATGAAATTCTGGATCTCACCGGACCTATCTGTGACACTCTGTCACCTCTGAACACCTGTCGGAACTAGTTCTACTTGAGTGACCATAACTTCTTCAGATCTTCATGCGAACCTCTGAAAACTTTACTGGAGCATCACAAGACTTATATCTACAAACCCTTTAAACCATATCTTCTGATCCTCAGCCTATCTTGGACTTTTACCTTGTTGTCATCATTGTTCTTCACTGTTCCTGATTGAGACTAATTTTCTCAATATCCTCAACACACAGCTCATCCAATCCTTCTCATTAATGCAACATGAGTATTTTGACATCAATGACAACACCAGTTAAACCCATACTTGCAACAATCTCCCCCTTTGTCATTGATGGCAACATATAATGTGAAAAACCATCAAGACAAGAACTTCTCCTTACTGTCACAACTCCCCCTATCAACAACAACCATTCACATGCCTTCTCTCCCTTTACTACTCCCCCTTTGATCAGCAACCACTTGTTTTTCACATGTCTTCTCTCCCCCTTTGACATCAATGGCAAAGGGCTCATACTTGTAGTTTCACCACCTCAGACTCATACCTGCTGCTCCCCCTGAGTAGCAGCTCCCCAACATCAATCCGGATCACAAGATATGACTATGATATCCACTAGATTGATGCACATCAGTGCATCCTAGTTCATCACCGGAGGGGCAATAACCCCTAACTTTTCCCTGAGATACTCAAAAGAGTCCTTGGGAAGAGGTTTAGTAAAGATATCTACAATCTGATCCTTGGAGGGCACATACTCCAATATGATTTCATCCTTGTTCACTTTCTCTCTTAGAAAGTGTAACTTGATAGATATATGCTTAGTCTTAGAATGCAACACTAGATTCTTAGAAATACTTATTGCACTTGAATTATCATAGAAAATTGTGATAGGCTCCTCATATTCTACTTGAATATCTCTTAGCATCTGCTTCATCCACAAAACTTGAGTACAACTACCTGCTGCTGCAATGTATTCTGCTTTAGTTGTAGACAGGGATATTGCCTCTTGTTTCTTGCTTAGCCAAGAAACCAATCTTTTTCCCAAAAAGAATGCTCCTCCACTTGTACTCTTCCTATCATCCACATCTCCTACCCAATCTGTATCTATATATGCATGAAGAGAAAAATTATGATCTCTAGGATACCACAGACCATACTCAACTGTTCCTTTTAAGTACCTAAAAATTCTTTTGATTGCCATGACATGAGATTCTCTGGGATCAGTCTGGAATCTCACCACAAGACCAACAGCCTGCATTATATCTGGTCTAGTTTGAGTGAGATACAATAATCCTCCAATCATTGATCTGTACTTTGTCTGATTTGCCTTAGGAGAGTCATCATCTTTGCTCAACTTACATCCGGTTGCCATGGGAGTGTTCATTGGCTTTGAATCTTCCATTCCAAATTTCCTCAACAATTCTTTCACATATTTGGTCTGAGAAATAAAGATTCCTTTCTTTGTTTGAGTAATTTGTAGACCCAAGAAGAAATTCATTTCACCAAGCATTGACATCTCAAACTCATTTTTCATTTGATTTGCAAAGGTTTTACACATACTGTCTCTTCCTCCAAATATGATATCATTAACAAATACTTCAACAATCAAGATGTTTTCATGATCAATTTTAAAATATAGGTTACTGTCAGTAGTACCTTTGTTGAAACCAATCTTCAAAAGATGTTTTTCCAATCTTTCATACCAGGCTCTAGGGGCTCGCTTTAGTCCATACAGTGCCTTCTTCAATTTGTAGACCATATCACCATGCTTAGATAATTGAAAACCATCCGGTTGTTCAATGTACACTTCTTCTTCTAAGTCACCATTTAAGAAGGCAGACTTGACATCCATTTGATACACCTTGAAATTCTTGAAGGTAGAAAATGCAAGAAATAGTCTGACTACTTCAATTCTTGCCACCGGAGCAAAGGTTTCTTCAAAATCAATCCCTTCTATTTGAGAGTAGCCTTTGCAGACTAATATGGCTTTATTTCTGATTACTTCACCAACTTCATTTAGTTTGTTCCGGAAGACCCATTTGGTTCCAATCACATTCGTGTTTCTACGTCTGGGAACAAGATCCCAAGTGTGATTTTTCTCAATTTGCATCAACTCTTCCTCCATTGCTTTGGTCCAGTTTTCATCATTGCAGGCTTCATTTATTGTCTTAGGTTTAATCTTTGAAATCAGACAATATTCATCTAAATTTTGAGCAATTTTCCTTCTAGTTTGCACACCTTTGCTTTTGTCACATATGATCTTATCTTCAGAGTGGTTCAGTCTTACATACCTTGGAACTTTAGAAGTTTCTTGCACTTCTGCTTCTTGATCAAGCTCATTCAGACCTATCTCTTCTTCCTGATTTACCAGATCAGTCTGAATCTAACTTTCAGGAGAGGATTGAGCTCCTTGAACTAGAATACCATTCTAATTATCTTCATCATACTCATAAAACCTTGAGGGTTTCTCTATTCCCTCATCAACCTTCACATTTGTACTTTCTATCATCTTTCTTAGTCTCTTGTTATAACACCGGTATGCTTTGCTTTGAGTAGAGTAACCCAAGAATATTCCTTCATCACTTCTAGCATCAAACTTGCCTAAATCTTCATCTCTTTTGATGTAACACTTGCTACCAAAGACTCTGAAATATCTTACAGTAGGAGTAATGGCAAACCAGAGTTCATAAGGGGTCTTACCGATATTGCTTCTGATTTGAACTCGATTAAGAGTATAGACTGCAGTGCTGACAGCTTCTCTCCAATAGATCTGAGGAACATTTGCTTCCATCATCATGGTCCTGGATGCTTCCTGGATGGTCCGATTCTTTCTCTCCACTACTCCATTCTGCTATGGAGTCCTAGGAGCAGACAATTGTCTCTTGATTCCATGTTTCTCACAGAACTCTATGAACTCACCGGATGTGAATTTTCCACCTCTATCAGACCTCAGACACTTCAACTTTAATCTTGTTTCATTATCTACCATAGCCTTGAATATTTTGAATTTCTCAAGGGCTTCTGATTTCTCCTTTAGAAAGGTTACCCACATCATCCGGGAATAGTCATCAATTAACAACATGAAGTATCTATCACCTTGAATACTCCTGGTTCTTGCCGGACCACAAAGATTAGTGTGAACTAAGTCCAATAATCCAGTAGAGGATAGTTCCTTGCTTTTGAATGTGACTCTACTCAGCTTACCCAACTGACATTCCTTGCACAAGCTGTTAGTAGGTTTCACCAGTTTTGGAAGATCTCTTACAGCCTGAGTATTGCTTATCTTGATGATATTATCAAAATTCACATGACACATTCTCCTATGCCATAACCAACTCTGATCAACTTGAACAAATAAATAACTTTTACCAGTACCAACTAAGTGGAAGATATTACCTTTAGTTTGAGCACCGGATGCAATCTCTGTTCTGAATCTTTCAAAGATTTTGCATTTTCCATCCTTGAATCAGAGATCATAGCTTTTGTCCACCAATTGTCCAACACTGAGAAGATTGTGCTTCAAACCTTCAACATACAGTACATTACCGGTTTTGTTACTTCCATCAAAAGAAATAGTTCCTCTTCCTCTGATTCTACCAACAGAATTATCACCAAACTTCACCACTCCTCCTTCATACCTTTCCAAGTCTATGAACTTATTTTTGTCACCTGTCATGTGGTGAGAGCAACCACTATCAATGACCCAGTCATTCTTTTCTTCAACTTGGGCAGCCAGAGCTCTTTCTACAACTTTATGATTGATAGATACAAAGGATATTGGTTCTTCTTCCTTGATGGCAATAAACACCCACTCACTTCCGGATTTGTTTCCTGTCTTTGATTCATCATTTGTTACTCCTTCATTATCATCTTCTTCATGAACATAGTAACAATTCTTTTGGAACCTTGATCTGTTAGGATTTGTCTTTGAAAATCTCTTCGGACATCTTAAGGCAAAATGACCAATCTTATTGTAGTTAAAACATTTAAAAGGCAATTTTCCTTCATACTTACCGGATCCTCTTGGCAGTCTCTTTGCAATGAGGGCTTCAAGTTGAGCAATTTCTACTTCTTCTTCTTCCAGGTCTTTTCTTTCTTTTTCATACCATGACAGTTTCCTTGATGAGTTCTCTCCTGGATCAAATCCTTGTTTACCTTTCACAGAGGCATTGGCTTTGAGTGCGGATTCAGTTTTGGGGGGATCATCTCCAAACTTGGTCATTTCAAAAGCAGCCAGTTTGCCAGCCAATTGGTCTCTTGTGATAGTGGTATGGGCTCTGAATTCATCAATGGCAGCAACCTTGATTTTGTAAGAGGCAGGAAGGGATCTGAGAATTTTACCAACAATCTCATTTTCATCCAAGACTCCACTAGAATTTCTAATTCCACAAACCAACTCATTCACTCTTGGCATAAAAGTGGTAATATTTTCATCATCTCTCATCTTCAGTTTTTCAAATTTCCCTTTTAGACTCTGTAACCTTGCACATTTAACATACTCGTCTCCTTCATGCAAAAGTTCTAGTTTAATGATCTCATAGGTAGTTGGTAGATCAACAACATTTGAGAGCTCTGAGTCAGTTAATACGCTTAGAAGAGCCTCTTTGGTCCGCAGATTGTTTTCAGCATCTGTGATTTCATTTAGGGTTGTCAGACCACCCTGTGGAGGTAGATACACTTTTGTGACCATGGACCAGTACGCCATTCCCATACACTGCAAGTGACATTTCATGCGATCTTTCCAAAGAGAAAAGTTGGTTCCATCAAACTTCGGACTATCCTTCTTGTATGACAACATCCTGGATCTCCTTGAGTGGTTAAGCTCCTTTTAGAGGAACTTAGCTCTGATACCAATTGTTAGACATAGGGCACACAACTGAGAGGGGGGGTGAATCAGTTGTGTGAAAATTTCTCAAATTAAACACTTGAATCTTCTTTAGTGATTAGCAGAATATTAATCATGAACCATAATGCATTCAAATCAAAAGCAGAAACATATCAACACATAAGACACCAAGATTTTGACTTGGAAAACCTAGTTAAGGGAAAAACCATGGGGTGATTAACCCAAGAATGTATTCTCTGTTAGAAGAATAGAAAGAACAAATGGCACATGCCAATTAGGGCTCACTGCCCGAGCACACTACTCACAAGAGGCTCACTGCCTACAAGAGACACACTGTCTACAAAGAAATAAGTATCACCTTTGAGAACTGGAATATAGCATCTTCACCATGCTTGAATCAGTTCCATTTAAGCCCAAAACTTCTGCTTTACCTTTCGCACTTCTCCTCACTACCACATAATCATCATCACAAGACACACTTCAAAATGACTTCACAATCCCTTATTTATACAAGGCATTGACTTAGGAATAATCATCTAAGTCAGAAAACACCTACAAGATCATTCGCAAGACGTGTAAAACATCCAATCGGCCAGTCTCAAGAAGAACACCATCATCCAGTGGTTATTCTTCAAATGCGCATTCTAACTTCAATGCGGACCACCAACATGAATTGGACATGATCCAACGATCATCATAACCTTCCTTGAATCACCAAGAACATCTGCACTTCATCATCCTACTGGAATTCTTCTCTCCTTCATCTGAAACTTCAAGAACACAGTCTGTCATCACTGTCACAAATGAATAGGCTCTTCCGGACCTTCAAACCATGAACCAATCTATTTGATACTTCACAAGGATGTCCTCAACACTCCCATAAATCCACATAATGGGATAATGAAATTCTGGATCTCACCAGACCTATCTATGACACTCTATCACCTCTGAACACCTGCCAGAACCGGTTCTACTTGAGCAACCATAACTTCTTCAGATCTTCATGCAAACCTCTAAAAACTTTATTGGAGCATCACAAAACTATATCTACAAACCCTTTAAACCGCATCTTCTGATCCTTAGCCTATCTTGGACTTTTACCTTGTTGTCATCACTGTTCTTCACTGTTCTTGATTCAAACTAATTTTCTCAATATCCTCAGCACACAGCTCATCCAATCCTTCTCATTAATGCAACATGAGTATGTTGACATCAATGACAACACTGGTTAAACCCATACTTGCAACATAGGCTGTAGGCTAGGGGGATTAATTAAATAAGTATGTTTTATCTAGTTAATCATAGTTAGGAAGATAGAGAAATTAACTAAATAAATAATGAGAATATTTGTTTAATCAATGAGGGTATAGTTATAAGGTTTAGTGATAAATTAGATGAATTAATTTATCACAAGGGATGAATGGCTAAGGGTAGATGATTAGGAATTAATTAATTAAATAAAATAAATTTATTTAACTAATTGGAAGGGATAGTTAGTGATATGAATGATGTCAAAGGATGGTAACACAAACAAAATGCAATAAAACACAATGTTTATACCTTCAAAGATCTCCCACTCCTTGATAAGGTGGGGGAGCTTGCACCCATAGAGCTCCTAGCTTTACCCAATGTTGAATGTAGTAGAATGTGGTTTCTCCTTGTTCTTCAACACAATGTGATGAGGATTTGGCTATGGATTGATAGACGATTGGATAGAGATGAAGATGAGAGATGGTTTGGCTATGGAAATTTTGGCATTATGATGGCATGATGGAGAGATTTTGGAGGAATTTGGGCATAGTAAGGATGCTAAGAAGAAGTTATTGAAAATGGCTTGGGTGAGGGCTCTATTTATAGATTGTTGGTAAAAGGATGGAGGGTGAGGATTGAAAGTTTAGATCAATGGCTAGGAATGCTTGAGGATTAGGGTTTGGATTGAAGTTGTAGTCTTGTGACAAGTGTCACAAGAGGGTTGGATAAGAGAGATCAAAGGCTAAGATTTGGTCAATAAGATTGGATTGCTCCCATTATTTGTGAATTTTAAATTCACATTGGGAAAGATGAGGAATGATTAAAAAAATTATTTCCATGGGAGAGTGTGAGGATACAAATAAAAGTGAATTTTTAATTCACATAGGGAAGAGTTCCATTAATGGAGACTAAGACAAGTTAGATGTGTTGATAACTGAGAGGGGGGGGTGAATCAGTTATCCTAATTATTTCCCTTATTGAACTTTCCTTTTAATTGATGCAGCATAAAATCAAACACAAAAACATTAACCATGAAATAAGAAACACATGACACAGTATTTTTGACGTGGAAACCCTGTTAAGGGAGAAAACCACGGGGTGATTAACCCAAGAATTATTCTCTGTTAGAAGAATAGGAAATTACAAAAATGGCACTTGCCAATTAGGGCTCACTGCCCGAGCACACTGCTCACAAGAGGCCCACTGCCTACAAGAAGACACACTGTCTACAAAGTGATGAGAATCACAGTCTTTGAACTGATTGGAAGCATCTGCATATGCTGGAGTTCAGTTCCGGTTAGGCTCAGTACACTGATCTGCTGCACTTCATCTTTCCTCTGTTCTTTATTCTGCTATCTTTCACATACCGGATCCTTTTTGCTACTTCTCCTCTTTATCTGGACTTATTCGCATATTTCTCCATCACAACACACACTTCACAACTAAATCCATCCTCTATATATATCCGCACAAGTAATTTCATCACCTTTCTAGTCGGCATCCGGAACAGTCTAGTTTCTTATAAACTTTTCATTCTGTCGGCTGAATCCTTCCTCACCAAGCAATGCGGATCAAGCATATACTTGTAGATATCATTAATCATGTCTGCCAAACATGATTCATGCCTTCACAACCTCTGTCATCAACAGTAACCCATCCGGAAAGCAGTCTGATACTCTGCCAGTCAGTTCTTCCTCTGTTTTCACTGTCTCTCAGGAATCCGGTACTCAACCATTCATATCTTTTTCCTCGTCCATCACCGGAGGCTAATCCTTGGAATATACCACTCAAGGTAGTCCTCTTGACTTCCCCAAATCCGTACTGCACCAAGACACTTCCTCTGAGAGATCCGGACCAATCTGTCGGACCTTGCCACATGCTCTGTTCTTCTTCACCGGACCACAACATTCTTTATTCTGACTTCCGGTAGAGACACATTATGACTTGTGGATATGTGGGATGACCTTTGTTGCCATCAATGACAACAACCATGAATCCATATAGTGTCTCTTGCCAACAATCTCCCCCTTTGGCATTGATGGCAACACTTAGTGAAAAATGACTAAGTGTTTTCACTATGCTCCCCCTTTGCTGATGCTCTATCCTTATATACAATTTCCGGAACTCCCCCTTAGTTGGATCCCTCATTTTTCACTGCTCCTCACTCCCCCTTTGACATCAATGGCAAAGGGTAGGGTCCGCACACCAAAATTTTCAAAAATTTCCTATACATAGCCGCATATTTACATACTTACATATACTGAAGAATGTCTGCAAAGGATGTCTGCAATTGAATCATTTCTGTAGCCCAACTTTGCTTCATTCTGTCCAAAATTGAAATGTGACCACTTAACAAAAATGCAAACGCTTCTGCCCGCTTGAGATCTGTCGGATCTTTTGTTTGGGCGGTGGTCTGAGCATCACTGATGGCCTCATGCATTGTTTCCAACTTAGGGATTATAATCCTTCTAAGTTCTCCCATCAGGTTGGTGATGTTCTTCCTTTCCTTCTCAAGATTTTTTATTTCATTCAAGACTGCAATGGTCTGACATTCTTGATTTATTATAGAGGAAGAGAGAGGATCAAAACTTTGAGATAAGCTTTGTAGCTTATCCTGTTCCTCTTTTATTTTCTTGTCAAATGCTGCTGTTGCCTTTGACCAGGATATACAAAATTTGTAGATGTCACCGCCATCCTTAAGAGCATTCTCTAAGCTCCTTATTCCAATGCTTACAATCTTCCTATCCTTAGAGATTAATTCTAATATTTCTGAAAATCTTTTATCCAAAAATTCTTTCCGGACCTTTTCTTCAGCTGATTTTTCTAGAGAATCAAAATGTGTATCAACACTGCTGACTAAGGTTTTTAGATTACCGGAAGTGGAGGCTATCGGATCTATTTGGATTGATGGCATGATTTTTACAAGTACTCCGGAAGCAGCCTCTATCAACTCACAGTCTTCCATATGAGACTTCAGGAGCTTTTCATTTGCCTTGGCATTTGCAAATGAAGCTATCTTCATTGTTTGTACCGGAGAGAGAGAGTCAAAATCAAAAGGACCTTTTAGAAGCTCCGGTTCATCAATCTCTAGAGTTCCAGAAATTGTATATAAGGACAGAGCATCAGCAAAGGGGGAGCATAGTGAAAACACTTAGTCATTTTTCACTAAATGTTGCCATCAATGCCAAAGGGGGAGATTGTTGGCAAGAGACACTATATGGATTCATGGTTGTTGTCATTGCCAACAAGATGGAGGGGATAAAATGTGAATTTTTAATTAACATGGGGAAGAGTCCCATTAAATGGAGACTAGGACAAGTTAGGTGTGTAAGAGCTCATTAAATGGGATTTAGGACAAGTTAGAATAAAAAATTACCTTATGTAGAATAAAAGATAATTTTTTTATTGGGAGGTGTGGGAATGAGTGTTAAATGAGGTTTGACCAAGCTAATCAAGAGGATTAGCTTAATTAATATGGCTGGAGAAAATTAGTAAATGGGTTAATGGAGGGTTAAAATTAATTAAATAAGGGTTTATTTTTTTAATTTAGGTCTAGGGGTCATGTAGGCTAGGGTAGCTAATTAAATAATTGCTATTTAATCAACTAGGCTAGGTTTAGGTTGATTAGTGGGGTAGATTAATCAAATAAGTATGATTTATCTAATTAATCAAGATTAGGAGATGGAGAAATTAACTAAATAAATATTGAGAATCTTTATTTAATTAATGAGAGATAGTGTTGTAAGGTTTAGTGATAAATTAGATTAATTAATTTATCACAAGGGATAAATTCGGGATAAATGGCTAAGGGTGAATGATTACAGCTAAATTAATTAAATAAAATGAATTTATTTAATTAATTGGAAGAGATAGTTAGTGATGTGAAGATGTCAAAGGGTGGTTGAAGGGTTAAGACATTTTTAGGTGTCTGCTGTTGCATGTTAGTTATATGGAGTTGCATGTTGTTGCATGTCAATTATATGGAGTTGCATGTTGTTGCATGTCACTTTTATGAGGTTGCTTGTAGAACACTCCAACTCAAAAAAATTGTAGAACACTCCAACTCATAAAACTTGTAGAACACTCCATCTACCAAATTCAGTTAATGGGTATATCTTGCATTGTGCTACAGGTGTTTGCATGTCACTTGCATATACAAAACATGTTAATTCAGAATAATATTGGGGACATCAATCATGCAAGTTGTTTGCATGAGATTGATGTGTGGTGATGCACTTTAGTTGACTGAAATAGATTGGGACAACTTGGACATCCAATCTAGAGACTTTTAGTTGTTCCTTTTATTTGGAAATGTTTTTTTTGTTGACTAAGTTTAAATGGGACAACTTGGGCACCCATACTCGGGGTTGGTAGTTAACAGGGTGCTTGGTAGAGTTTGACTTTAGTCTTCTCTATTTGGAGCGCTTGGGTTTTGCATGAGGACTTGTCTTATGTTATCAATTACAATTTATTATAATTTGAGTTTCAAGCTTTTGAATTAAGAAGCTTTGAAGTTGTAATTAAAAAAAGCACAATGTATTTTCCAAAGAGCAAGTTTTGAAGCTTTCATATAGAAGCTTTGAAGTTGTAGGAAAAGGCATGATTACAAGAATTACAACATAATAGGTTTTAGAAGATTGAAGAAGCTTGAGGTGTGCATCAAGATTCAGAGAAGTTTCAGTATTAAATGTAATCTTTCTTGAAGATATTTAATACAAACATAAATATCTTTGGGTGTGAAGTTTTTTCTCGCAATGGTTTCTCCACAAATATTGTGTCTTCTTCTGTCATGCTTTCTTCTTCTACTACACTGATTAAATTGGAGAAATACTATAGCATCTAAATTGAAAGTAATTTTTCAAATTTACCCATCCTATTAATTTTAGATTTGAAAACATTTAAAAGCTACATAACTGCAACTTTACCTTGTTTTCTCTCCCTTTATCCAACAGACACTGCATTCCCTGAGTTCCCTCACCTAGACTTTAGCACATCATGGTGGTGATCTTTTGCAAGTTGGAGAGGGTGAGAGTAGTACGCATTGTCGGTCCCCCCATCTTTGCGGGTCATGTGGGGCATTGTGTGATTTTGGGACCTAGGACGCTACCCAGGATGTAGACATTCCAGAGCTTCAGGACGATCCGATACAGGGGCAAAAGTAGCTGATCAACACATCCATATTGGATAATATTGTTCTCACAGATGACCTCTTACAACATATGTTTGGTATTGACTCCCAAGTAATTTTTTGCAAGGTTCTGGAATTTAATATATTTGTATTTGAATCTCTAATTAATTATATGAGGAGATATTATAAGTCAAAATTAATGTCCAAAGTATTCATCCCACGTCTATAATTCATCCGGTGTAGGGTTATAAGAGGAGGTCCAGTTAACATGTATGTAATTTATCACAAGATAGTTGTAGACACCCAAAATTGACCCTTGACATCATTTATTGATTTCTTGCATTTTTACCACTCCACATGTTCAATTTTGTTTAGCACACTTGTATCACTTATCGATTTGCTTCTAAATCATCTATTTCTATAATTAATTAAATAAATTATATTTATTTAATTAATTCCTTCTATTATCATTATTTCTTCTATTTTCTATCTATAATTAAATAATCTTTAATTATTCCATTATTCCATTATTCTTCTAAAATTAAATAAATTTTCTAATTTATTTAATTTCCCCTCTCTAAATAAATAAAATTAATATTTTATTTATTTATCTTCTCATCATGCATATAAATTAAATAAATTTATTTATTTAATTTACGTTTATCCTTCTAATTTTCTAAGTTTAGCTTTTTTCTCTATCATTTAAAAATAAATTAAATGAATTTATTTGTTTAATTTATTTTTATCTTATCATTTTCCTCTCTTATCACTTTCTTCTATGTGTACAAGTTGGCCTTGTCCATAGTTTGTTGAAAATCAAATACAAAAATGATTTAATCGGTTCTAAAATCAATCATCCACATCATCCAACCCTTAAAATAGAAAAACATCCTATTTTAAGAAAATCAATCCTATCATTATCAACAAACCAACTACAATCATTTAATAAAAGCTTTTCCTATGGACACATGTCTTGTACACATTCATCCATGCCTCTTGAATCATCTCAACCGTTCACATAGCCACCTTTTATCTACCATTGATCAATCTTAGTAGAGAGCTATATATACACCCTCTCACCTCATTCCATTCATCCCACACAATCTTGATAGTGTCCAGATTATCATCTCATGCATATTGAATCTATTGAGCACCCATTAAGTACTTTGAGCATATCATCTATCATCATGGCAACTTTGACAACTATGCTTGTTCACTATTGAGAAGCAATCCACATTCAATTGAGGAATCAATACAATCTAGGTGACATTGTTCTTTGATTTGTCAAGTCATTTTGTGTCATTTAGATAGATTTTTTGAAGGTGGTAGGATAGGTTTTGATTGTAATGCTTGATCTTATTAACCTAATTTTTTTTCTCACACATTTTGGCACGCCTGGTGGGACCCATGTCCTTGATTAATCTTTTCATTTGAAAGTTGTTTTGAAGTCTAGGTACACAAAGTGCATTTGATCCATAGAGAATCGCACTTGATCGGTAGATCGCCGCCTTTGCACAGCTCTAAATCACGGTTGGTCAGGCAAAAATTGCACTTGCACAGTCTTCAGTCGCCTCTGGTTTGCAGATCATCACCTTTGATTGGCAGGGAATCACCTTTCGTTAACTAGGGTTTTATTGATATATTTCTCTTTTGCAGGGTTTTCTTTGATCTTTCTGTGTTTGATTTGGGTTGCGACCTGGTTTATTTGATAACCCTAATGGTCTTTTCTCATCCTCAAGTTGGTTTATTTGGGGTTTGATTTGTCTTTGACCTAATCATATCATATAGTGGGATCTTTTGTGTTATGTTGCAAAATACAAGATCTAGTTCAAGAAATCCATCCTCTTGGGTTATCAGAGCCTTCATATTTTCCTTTTGATCATTTATCTAACCTTGGATCTTGAGTTTTTTGTAGATTTCACACATTCGAGCACCTTTGGTTGACAGTAAATTGCATTTGCACAGTCCTCAATCGCCTTTGCACCATACAGACTTGCATTTGCATCGTAGGTGATCGCATTTGGTAAAATTATAAATCACATTTGACACTAGTAGAAATATGGAAAATAAATGACCAGGTGACTAAAACTTTTAGTCACGTGACTAAAACTTTTTGCAACACAGCTATAAATGACTAAATAAATGACTAATTTGGTCATCAGTTGAAATGACTAAATAAATGACTAATTTGGTCATCAGGCAAAAAACACAACTAAATAATTGGTCAGACAAATAAAAATGACTATTACTCCTCTATTCTTTTTTCTTTCCAATTTGATCATAATCCTTGAATTCAAAGACAATACAAGGCAAGGCAATAAATGTCCACTTAGACCAAAGGAATAAAGGGAGATAAAGGATTGAACAAAGGGTTATGAAGAAAAAAGACAAATCATACAATAGGAAATATACAAAAAAATTAAAAATAAGACAAGAAAATAGACAAACTGGATAGATACAAATAAAATAAAGACAAAGTTATTAATTATAAAACTTTTAAATATACTATAACATTGATAAATTATTTAATTTTGCAAGTCCAGTATGCACAAGTATAATTTAAATTCTATAATTTAATAACTTAAGTTGTATAATTTATAGCTTATATAACAAAGTAATTATATAATTTAAGTTAAATACAATTTAATAATATTTCATATTATTTAAATATTATAATAATGAATAATTATATTGTAATATAATTTCATAATTTATAATTAAAATTATAATATAAGTTTTTGCCTTGTGGTGCATGAGTTTAGTTCACTTTAGTTCTAGGGTTTAGGGTTTAGGGTTTAGTATTTAGGGTATAGGGTATAGGGTTTAGGGTTTAGAGTTTTGGGTTTTGGGTTTTTGAATTAGGGTTTAGGGTTTAGTGTATAGGCCGTTTAGGGTTTAGGGTTTAGGGTTTAGGTTTTAGGGTTTAGGGTTTAGGGTTTAGGGTTTCAGGTTTAGGCTTTAGGGTTTAGTGTTTAGGGTTTAGGGTTTAGGGTTTAGGGTTTAGTGTTTAGGGATTAAGGTTAAGGGTTAAGGGTTAAGGGTTTAGAGTTTCAGGTTTCAGGTTTAGGGTCTAGGGTTTAGGGTTTAGGGTTTCAGGTTTAGGGTTTAGGGTTTAGTGTTTGGGGTTTAGGGTTTAGGGTTTAGGGTTTAAGGTGTCAGGTTTTGGGTTTTGGGTTTAGGGTTTAGTGTTTAGGGTTTATGGTTTATGGTTTAGTGTTTAGGGTATAATGTTTAGGGTTAAAAGTTTAGGGTTTCAGGTTTAGGGTTAAGAGTTAGGATTTAGGGTTTAGGGTTTCAGGTTTAGGATTTCAGGTTTCAGGTTTAGAGTTTAGGGTTTAGTGTTTGGGGTTTCAAGTTTAGGGTTTAGGGTTTAGGGTTTCAAGTTTAGGATTTCAAGTTTCAGGTTTAGGGTTTAGGGTTTGTGGTTTTAGGTTTAGGGTTTCAGGTTTAGGGTTTATGGTTTAGTGTTTAGGGTTTATGGTTTAGGGTTTATGGTTTAGTGTTTAGGGTATAGTGTTAAGGGTTTAGGGTTTAGGGTTTAGAGTTTAGGGTTTTAGGTTTAGGGTTTCAAGTTAGGGGTTAGGGTGTAGGGTTTAGGGTTTAGGGTTTAGGGTTTAGGTTTTAGTGTTTAGGGTTTAAGGTTTAGGGTTTAGGGCTTAGGGTTTAGGGTTAAGGGTTAAGGGTTTCAGGTTTTGGGTTTTGGGTTTAGGGATTAGTGTTTAAGGTTTAGGGTTTAGGGTTTAGGGTTAAGGGTTTAGTGTTTAGGGGTTAGGGTTTAGGGTTCAGGGTTTAGGGTTTATTGTTTAGGGTTTAGGGCTTCAAGTTTAGGGTTTCAAGTTTAGACAATATGAGATTAAAGTGGATAATTTTAAAAAAATTTCAAATTGAGGGAGTGGGTTGTATTATAATATAATATAATATTATAATAATATATTATATAATATCATATTATAATATTATTATATAATAATATAATATAATATTTATATTATATAATATTATATTATAATATATTTAATATTATATTATAATATATTTAATATTATATTATAATATATTTAATTAAATGGGTGCCAAATTTAATTTTCACCCTAACCTATCATATGGGCACCAAAATTTATAGATGTACAACTTGAAATGGTGTCGTTGATTTTTCTTTTGAAAATATCCTTTGCGCCAATGCACCATTAAAGAAATATCAGACTTCCAGTCTCCTTTGTTGTTGCCACTCAATAAAGGTTAGTGAAAATGGCTCCTGCTCCAGCTCACACCGATAATGGCAACGTGGAAGCACCTCGTCCTCCATCCAAGGATGCTAAGAAAATCAAAGATGAGAAGAAGGAAGAAGACCTGGTATTTATTTGCCTAGATTTTGTACTAATTAATCTACTCAGAGCTAGGGTTAGGGTTTTGATTCATTTTCCTTTTATGCTCATTCTGTGGAAATAGTCAGAGGAAGATTTAGCTTTGAAACATCAGTTAGAAATATATGTTGAAAGAGTTCAGGATTCAGATTCAGGACTGTAGAAGACAGCTCTCGAGAGCATGAGGTATGGTACTCTATTGTTTTGCCATTTTTATTTTTTCAACCATTTTGGAAACTTGATCACATTTTCAGACTGTCAATTTTTTTCTTTTTATTTCTTTCAATATGGTAAAGGGTATGCTTCCCCTTGCAAAAATAAAAAGCATGGATGTGATCTGTCTCCTACACAAAAAGCATGTACCATTTTATGCCCTTCAATCCAACTACATCTAGGGATTTTTTAATTCCTCTATCTTTCATCAATCTCCTTACCTCACCACACCTGCCCACTTCTGGATAGATGTTTGAGAGAAGATCATAAGTTGTGTAGCATTTTTAGGATCCAAATCAAAAAGTAGTGTTGCTATAAATACTCCTAAGCCTATATTCATATGTGATCTACAGACACCAAGAAAACACATCCATAAAACCAACACAGATTTAACAGGTATCTCAATGATAAAGTTTAGGGTGTCTTTAAGATAGCCAGCACGGGCAAGTAGGTCAACCATGAATACATAATGATCAATTGTAGGTGTGATGCAATAAGGGTTACAAATGTGATTGAAGTATGTACAACTCTCATCCACTAAACCTGCATGGCTGCATGCACCTAGAATACAAGCAAAGCTTACAATGTTAGGATATGTTCCAAAGTGCTTAATTAATTCAAATATTTTGAGAGCATCCTTGCAAAATCCATTTTGTTCATATCTTAAAATCATTGCATTCCATGAGATGACATCTCTTTGAGGAATTATGTCAAATAGTTCACGTTGTTTTGTCTATGATTCCATATTTTGCATACATGTCTATGAGAGAATTTCAAACTATAATATCTCACAAGAATCCCCCTACCATTATGGTTTGAAGGATGTCCATACCCTGTTCCAAAGCTCCCATTTGGGCACAGGTAGGGAGGATGCTGGTAAAGGTTGCAGAATTTGGATTTACAACTGACAATTGCATTTGCTTGAAAGTTTCTAAAACCTGTTCAATAGATCCATTTTGTGCAATCCTGCAACCATTGCATTCCATGAGATGACATCTCTTTGAGGCATTCTATCAAACAATTTGTGTGCCTTGTCTGTGCTTCCACATTTTTCATATATGTCTATAAGAGCATTTCCAACTATAATATCTGACAAAAATATGCCTTCTATTATTCCTTGATGGATGTCCATACCCTGTTCCAAAGCTTAACATTTTGATATAGGCAGAGAGGATGCTATCAAAGGTTGTGAAATTTGGCTTTACACCTGCCAATTTCATTTGCATGAAAGTTTCTAAAGCCTTTTCAACAAATCCATTTTGTGCATATAATATTTTGTCCATTTTTCTGCACACAAGTGTCAAGAAGAGATCCTTATTCTAGGCTTTCTAGAGGAAATAAATTGGACAATTAAAACTTAATTTTTGCTAAATGGTGTCTTCAATTTGTCTACAAGACTAGAGAAACTTACACCAAACAAGTTAAATTCACCAGTACCATAACTAAATTTGTTTCAGACTGACATTGTATGTTCTTGTGTTTATATTTTTAGTAGATATATTTAAATGTTCATGTTTTGAAAATTTTAGCTTCTTTTAGTTTGCCTAAGTTATTTTTATCTTATTTTTAATTTATTTATATTTTACAAATTCAAATATTATTTTAGTAACTGTCCCTAAATTCTAGAATAAAATTATCCATCCCCAAAACCCATTTACCTATTCCCAAAACTCAGATAAACACTAGGTTTTTCTAGTTTTGAATTATATCACAAAAAGGAGTACAAATAACATGTGTGGAAGGAAAGACCTTACATTTGTTGGGTTCCTCTTTCCTGAAAGCTGAGAAGAAAAATCTCGTATGTGAATAGATAATAGAATGATAGTCATAGTTGTAAAGGAAAGATTGAAACTTTCCCCATTCTTGTCTTCTGGCACTATCCTATGAAAGGAAGAGATTGACTAATTATTTTCTAACATTTGTGTTCAATGTAACACCTATTGACAAAAGAGAGTCTTTTGCATTAAGAAAAAATATATTTTATTGCTAGGGAACAAGTTTTATTCCAATCAGTTTATGTGATACTGGAAGCATTCTTCATGAATATGTGAACAACTTCAATTACTTTAGCATATTTAAAAACTAGGCTTTTTGTAGTGCTCCTGAGATAGTATATTAAAATTTGTTGGGGTTGAGGCCTTGTTCAGCACACGTTAGGGGAATCCAATAGAAATGTTATAGTTTTCCCACTTGCCTTAACTTTCCAATTTTTGTTTGGAACCAACTGGAGGCCTAAGCTCACATGCACCAAAAATGGAGAATCCTACTTGAAAGAATATGTGACATTGCCATTATTAGCCTGTAAGTTCATCTAGCATGTCAGGTGTTCCTAATAGAGTCATCTGGCAAATCTTCTTAGTAATAGATCTAGGAGTTGAATTTAATTACATTTGCAAAAGTTTATCATATTTAGACTTTAGATTAGCTTCTGATACAAATCTACAATCTCAGTTAAAGTAAGAAGTCAGCCAAAAGTACATGTTTCAGGTTTTACCCTTCATATTATATTGTTGGATGCATATCCTCCATAGCTATAGGAGGGGACCGTATGGGTGTCCATAGAATGAAGTATTGATGCAACTCAAAATATTTCTATATTTTTTTCTATTACGGTTTTGCTAAAATTCATCAATTTCAAATCAAATAATCAATGTTTGCTCTTAAATGGGTAGAAAGCAAAGAATCATTTTACGCCAGGTTATCTATATTGTCTTAGTTAAATTGGTTATTTTATTGCTTGTGCATTGTGTTTGGCATCATGTCTTTGACCATGCAAACATTTTTGGTTCTTGTATGTAGATCCCACTTATGTGGTGTCTTAAGTTCCTATTAGTAATGGAGCACGTGAAGACATGAAAAAGTGCTTTGCAGGTTGGTGTGTTGATGATTTCATGAACAATGTAGGTAATGAATGACAAAGCAATCCATTGTTACTTGATAATTACTTACTTGATCCATTGGTATGTAGAAATTTTTGGGAATGATGGTCTAGAAAAGTTTTATGCATGTTAGGATGAATTGAGAAAGCATCGTAATTATTGAAAAAATGAGCCACATTTCATTACTGTGCAAGTTAGGTATACTTGATGAAACACTCTACTTCCTTAATGGTCTACCATTTTTAATTTCCATATTGTCTATTGTCTTCTATAGTATTTCTTTGTTACTAACCAACACACTGCAATAGTAGGGTGTAGACTATAATATGTCATGTTCTTTAGCTGAGAGTTTTGATTCTAAGAACACTTAACCATGTTGTCCTTGAGAAGCCAAGATTTAGGAGTTTTTATTATTTGGGCTTAGTTTACCTTTATTGGTTGTGTTCACCTTTTCTCCATGTTTAATAGTTGTCAATGGAAAAACCATTACCATAATTTTACTAAATATGTTGGAATTCATAGTTTAAATCTCTATTTTATCATTTAAAAAGAAAGACAAAATTGCTTACATTTTTTTCTTAATATTTTATAATTCATTCACTATGATGACTTAAGTCTAAATCATAGGTCTCAAGGATATAGCACTCGATTCAATTTATCTACCCTTAGTTTAAAAAGGATAAATCAGGTGGGGACCAAGGAATGCATCTGTCTAGGGCATTTTTGAGATGTTTCTGGTAGTAGCCCATTGTTCATGCATTTCTAAAATAGAGGGGTTTCTTCTATTCCTTGCAAATCATACTGTCCACCAATATGTAGAATCCTTCACTCTCACCTTACCCTTTGCATCTCTAGATCTCAATTCACACAATCCAAAATAAAGGTAACATGCTGACTGCTAATGGAAATTGAATTTGTTCAACCTTTAATGTCATTCATACATTGTAGAAGGGAAAATACCACTTCTAAAAATTCAGTAGCTCATTCTTCTATGTTTTTCTTAGTTCCTAGCTCTTTGGGTTCAATTTCATAGTGTTTGAAATTACATGTAATTATTTGCTTGAAAGTTTCTGAAGCCTTTTCAACAAATCCACTTTGTGCATAGCCAACAATCATCACATTCCATGAGATGACATCTCTTTGAAGCATTGCATTAAACAGTTCATATGCCTTGCCTAGGCTTCCACATTTTGCATACATGTCTACCAATGCAGTTGCAACTACATCTAACAAGATTCCTCTGTGCATTACAATTTGATGGATGTCCATATCCTATTCGAAAGTTGTATATTGGCACAGGGAGCAAGGATGTTGGAAAAGGTTGTGGAGATTGGCTTGCACCTACCAATTGCATTTGCTTAAAAGTTTCTAAAGCCTTCTCAACAAGCCATTTGGTGCAAATCCTGCAATCATTGTGTAGTCCATGAGATCACATTTATTTGAGGATTACAAGCCCATTTATTTTTATGTACCCTTCATTAAGTAAATGTCTTGCATCTAGAAAATACCCTGTTGGCTTCATCTCCCAAGCCAATTGCTCCAACTTTGCATAGATATGCTATGTCTGTGGATGTGATCTATCTCCTACAGAAAAAACATGTACTATTTTATGGCCTTCAATCCAAATACATCCAGGGATCTTTTTAACTCCTCTATCTTTCATCAATCTCCTTACCATTTGAACCTCACCCCAGTTGCCCACTTCTGCATATATGTTTGAGAGAACATAAGTCGCAACATTTTTAGGATCCAAATAAAAAAGAAGCCTATATTCATATGTGATTTACAGGCACCAAGAAAACACATCCACACAACCACCATAGGTTTAACTGGCAGCTTAATGATAAATTTTAGGTTGTCCTCAAGATAGCCAGCACGGGAAAGAAGGTTAACCATACACACATAATGATCGACTGTAGGAGTAATGCAATAAGGGTTACTCATGTGATTGAAGTATGTACAACCCTTATCCACTAAACCTGAATAGATGCATGTACATAGAACACAAGCAAAGCTTACAATGTTAGGATATACTCCAGAATGCTTCATTAATTAAAATATTTTGAGAGCATCCTTGCAAAATCCATTTTGTACATATCCTGCAATCATGGCATTCCATGAGACCACATTTCTTTGAGGCATTTTGTCAAACAGGTCACGTGCCTTGTCTATACTTCCACATTTTACATACATGTCTACCAAAGCATTTCCAACTATAATTTCTGACAAAAATCCCCCTTCAATTATACTTTGATGGATGTCCATACCCTATTCCAAAGCTCCCATTTTGGCATAGGCAGGTAGGATGCTAGCAAAGGTTATGGAATTTAGCTTTAGACCTTCCAATTGCATTTGCTTGAAAGTTTCTAAAGCCTTTTCAAAAAATCCATTTTGTACATATCCTGCAATCATGGCATTCCACGAGACCACATTTCTTTTAGGCATTTTTTCAAATAGTTCACGTGCCTTCTCTGTGCTTCCACATTTTGCATACATGTCTACTAGGGTAGTTACAACTACAACATTTGATAGAATTCCTTTATCCTTTATGCTTTGATGGATGTCCATACCCTGTTCCAAAGCTCCCATTTTTGCACAAGTGGGGAGGATGCTAGCAAAGGTTGTGGAATTTGGCTATACACCTGCCAATTGCATTTGCTTGAAATTTTCTTAAGCCTTTTCAACAAATCCATTTTGTGCGTATCTAGCAATCATTGCAGTCCACGAGAACACATTTCTTTGAGGCATTCTGTCAAACAATTCGCATGCCTTATCTATGCTTCCACATTTTTCATACATGTCTACCAAGGCAGTTACAACTACAACATCTAACAAAAGTCCTCTATCCTTAATGCTTCGATGGATGTTCATACCCTATTCCAAAGTTCCCATTTTGGCACAGGCAGGGAGGATGCTGACAAAGGTTGTAGAATTTGGCTTTACACCTGCCAATTGCATTTGCTTGAAAGTTTCTAAGGCCTTTTCAACAAATCCATTTTGTGTGTATCCTACAATCATGGCATTCCATGAGATCACATTTCTTTGAGGCATTTTGTCAAACAGTTCACAGGCCTTGTCTATGCTTCCACATTTTGCATACATGTCTACTAGGGCCTTGTCTATGCTTCATAATTTTTATCTATAAATGAATATATTATAGTAGTTAAGCTTTTGATATGCTCTAAATTTGCTTTTGATCTTCTCTAAATCAAATGATATTTTGTTGTCCTTATGTGTAGGTTGTTATACTTATACTATATATGCATGTCAGAAATATATTATATATTTAACTTAGGAATATATTCTTCTTCTTATTCATATCTTCTTCTTCTTAATTTCCTACCACACATCCCCCAAAATATATTCATTCATACTCCTTTATATATTATCAATGCTCCATTACCATTATTTCATCTCTTTTCAAGTTCTATATATATCTTCATTTCTTCATACAAGATCTACTTTAAATTCTACTAGGAATCAAATGATCTCTCCTTGAAAACTCCTCACACTTCCCTCCTTTTGAAAATATATATTTCCTCCCTTTATACCATTCAACCTCTATGAAGAGAGGTGATCCATTTCTATAGACATTTCCTTTGGCAGTAGACCTTTCTTAATCTAATCGTTGCCTTAATATTATATAAATCTCTACTTATGTAAACTAATGTATATACTGGCTGCCTGAATGTTTTGTATTGTTAATGCATTCTTAGTGATTAATCATATGCCTATTCCTTTATTCACTATCACATATTATACTTGTTTTAACTTACTTTATGTAAGCGTTGGTCACCACATAATTATTGGAATCGCTCCTTATGGAATTATATTATGATCGTTGTTTATGTTTATAGCCTATCATATCAGACAATAAAGTTAATAGCTTGCTTTTGGGCCTTAAAATATTTGCTTTAAATATATATGATTTATCAATATTTCAGTATATAGAATATATTTGTATTATAATATTTGAGTATATAAAATATAGTATATTTAATTTATAATATTTAATTTAAATATATTTAAATATTAATATTTATATTTATATTACTTACATATTAATAATCATATTTATAATAATATTATTTAATGTTTATATTTATATATTTATAATTACATTTATAAATATAATATGTCTTGAAAATAAAATATATATTATATTTTAATTATATAAAAATAATATTATTTATTAAGTATTATATTATATATGCTTATCATTCAAATTTGGATAGTTGAGTTTTTGGTAGTTTTGTGTATGTATCCTCCTTTCACCCTTTCATTCAAGGACCTATGGTCAAGTTGCAATGTACTATCCTACCCTAGGTCACTATGGGAATGTAGGGAAGCTTGGATTTTATGATTTGATTGACAATTATCTTCTCTTATGCTTAATTATACCGTAAAACCCTAATTATGCAAATATGACAGTAAACAGATGAATAACAAAAAATGCTGCTACAGAAAGATGTAAAATGACAAATAACTGTGCACCTATTTTTGGGGTTTAGAAGCAGAATAGTCAAGGACTAAAGAGCAGGCACCCAAGTCCAATGCCCTGCTTTTTGGCGGGATTTGCAAACAAGATCTACAATCTGTTCCTTCTATACTAAAGGTTTTCCCGTCATAGAACTTCAAGGACTAATGAGCGGGCGCCCTAGTCCAGGGAGCTATTTTCTTCTCTGATCTACAATTTTGACACTCTGTTGTACCCTCCTACAACTTCACTTTGTCTGTAGCTTCAACCTATAACCTACAATCATGAAAACTTTGGGAGGGGGTTGTGGTGTTTAGAGGCTTGCCTCAGTCAAGCCCCGGAGAGACATTCAAGTCTTCTGAACACCATTGTTAGATAGAGAGTGCGTGTCCTTGTGAGGCAGAGGAAAAAACCAAATGAAAAATGCTCAAAAACACAAATGATGTCACCTTGTAGTGAAGATCTCATGGGAGGAAGAAGCTCTTCATGCCATGAGGAGATGATTGCTCAAATCTACAAATACAAACACATAGACAACACAATTCTGCTCTTGCTACATAATGAAAGCCTTAAATCACCTTTAGAACACAATAGCTTGCTAGTAATCATCTATTTTACAAATGAATGCCTAAACATGCTTTTATATGCAACTACAAACACTCTTGCCAAGAATTTCAAAATTCAAACTTACTGTGTCGGCATAGGACCCAAATAACGGTCACAAGCTGACACCCAAAATTTGGGACTGACCCAAAATAGGGTAGGACTAGGGTGTGGGTGCCCAAGTCCTCCCCCCTATTTTGGGAAAGGTTAGGTTCAAGGGGCCCCCCTAGGTCCCATTTGACATGATACCAAGGGTTCATTCCATCGAGATGTTGAAATATGATGTAATATGTCCTAAATGTAGCTAAAAGACCTAGGAGCTAAACCTT
This sequence comes from Cunninghamia lanceolata, assembly GCA_027924645.1. NCBI lineage: Eukaryota > Viridiplantae > Streptophyta > Pinopsida > Cupressales > Cupressaceae > Cunninghamia > Cunninghamia lanceolata. The sequence continues at coordinate 6,219,985 of BSBN01001344.1, read as the reverse complement.
ATGAGGGAAAAGCCCCCAAGGGGACATTTTTTGACATTACATTTAGCCCCCACTTTAATGTATGTATACACGTGAGGCCAATACATGCATTAAAGTATGATCAACAAGCACAGCAAACACACCAAGCACGAAGAAGACACACCAGACATATTGAAGATAATGATAGGTACACAAAACACGGAGAAGACAATTATAGTCACACAAAACATGGAGAATACATTGAATGCATAGAAGACACATTAATGCATAGAAGACAGGGATGATTTCTTTTCTTTTCTTTTTCTCATATATATGAAATACAGATGCAAGTATAGGAAAGTAAACAACCCTCCCATAATGCAGGATGTACTCATCACACAGGTCTTTAAACTGCATATGGGGCAACACACACACACAAGACACACCAAACCTCCCATAATGTAGGATGCACTCATTGTACAAGTCTTTAGACTGCATATGGGGCAACAGACACACCAAACAAAGCAAGCATGCCAAAACACACACTTTGAAGACATAGAGAAAACATGACAGATAAGCGATGGACTATTCCTATTTCTAGGTTCATCACCATCTCAGGCAATTATAGGCACACACCAACGATTGGGCTTCACCACAATAATCACCAAAGACATGCTTAAGGGTTGAGTTAGTCACAGAACCGCTCGTCACCTTTGCAGAAGACTTTTTGAAAATGACAGGATGGTACAATCTGCTCTGAGAAATACACCACCCCTGCCTCCGCAGAGGGCTTAAAATAAAAAGGATATACGTGATATTTTGCCTCCGTAGAGGGCTTAAATGATTGATTGATTGATTTCAAACAAACTTAGAGTGCAGGAAGTACTCATCGCACTGGTCTTTAGACTGCACCTGAGGACAAACACATTGCTAACATCTACAACATACAACTTACCTTATATATGCCCCCACCTTAAGGTGGTTGATATCATGCATCGATATCAAGCACGCTAAGGTAGGAAGAAAACACACAAGGGAACACAGACTTTTGCAAAGCCCATGTCCTCTGGAGGTGACATGTACTTTACGATCACCAAATGTTCCCACAAACACATCCCTGCAAGAAACATGTTAGTGTCTACATAATCATGATAATGCATATGAAATCTAAGGCATGCAAGATTCAAGATAGACAAAGTGTACAGAGCAGTAGTATTGTTAAGGTTTGTAAATGAGATAAAAACATCATCAAAATCACTACACAGAAAGCAAAAGTGCTTCCACTAGCCAAGCGTCGGATAAGATATACAACCCCATTGTCAAATTAGGAACTAAGTCCAATTTTTGATTTCTCGCTAAAGGGACACTAGGTCTACATCAGGATAAATGTTTTTCATCATCCGCCTGCTAGATGGAAATACTAGAGGAAGGGAAACAATAAATCAAGAGAGGAGAAACAAGTGTCTTAGGGACAATCACGTAGGAGGGTGCCCCTAAGTCACCAACTACAACGCTATGTCCGCAAGACACAACACACAACAATGAAATGAGAGAGAGGCAATATAGAAGAATGATGATACAAATAGGTCACAACAGAGGCAGTCTCCTGGTATCCCAGACCTTACAAGAGAATCAAGGGTCATCCCAGGAGGCCTAAACAACACATAACACATCACGGGGGAAGCACATCACGAGAGAGATAAAGGGTTAGGGATACTTACCTGGTAGAATCTCCTAGGCTAGCGGTCATGAAGTAAATCATCATCATCCTCCCACTCTCGAATTTTAGAGGAAAGTGGGACATAAGGTACCATAGTCCAATTCTTGTCTTTGTTAGGATCATCTTTATTTTGTTCAATATTTGGATCAATGTTTTCTTGTTGAGATGCAAGGCTTATGGCATAAGCTTGTCTTCTTCTTCTTCTTTCTCTTGCTTTTCTATTTCTTTTTGTCTTACCACTTATCTTTTGTAAGATAGGGCTTTGCTCTTTCATAGGTTTTTTCATTCTTGAAGAAGAAGTGCCAGGATCAAGTCTCATTTGTCTAGGTGGAATGTTCTGTTGTCAACAAGTACCTCCGGATCCTTGTAAGGATGGAGGGAGAGGAACCTCAGCATAGGGACCTTATCCTTTTAGTCTATGGTTCTCTTCAAATGTGGGTTGCTTGTCTTTTGTTATTTCTTGTTTAGAAGGACCGGTCATTGGATGTAATAGTTTTGCTTTGTAATTTCTATAGCTCAAGAAGTTAAAGTTTGTTTGTGGTTCAGGTTTCTCTTCAGATTTGTCCTAAAAGTAATCTAATGTGCAATTTTTTCTTTCAACCAAAGGTTTATATTTATTTCAGGGGATGGTAATCACGTGTCCCTCAAAAGGAAATTTTAGACAATTATGAATTATTGAAGGGACAGCTTTCATTTCCTTTAACCAAAGATGTCCCAATTTAATGTGAAAGTGGTCATAAACGGGGACAATATCAAACCATTGTTCTATGTGTTTTTCAAATACAATTACCAACAATGATATCTTACCCAAAGGTTTTACAAAGGTTCCCTTATCTGTTTTAATCATCATGTCTGAAGGGTCATAGATCCTTGCATCAAATTATGCAAATAGAGGAACTCTTCCGTGGCAACATTAGTTATGCAATTATGATCAATAAGGGTTCCATCCATGGGGTTTCCCATTATTTTCACAGTGATGTAGAGAGGTCCTTCAGTGTCTCTGATTGTTCTATCATGAGGTGTAAACACAATTCCAGGTTCAGGGACCTTTCTCTTCATGTAAGGTCTAGGATGGAACCTATTATTGTTGTTTTCGTTAAAATCCATGTGTATATGCTCAAATCAATGCAAAATCATATTTTTAAAATCTTTTCAAAATTTATGCAAAAGTGCAAACTATATGCAAAAATGACCTACAATGCTTGATTTTTTGTACTTTTTTAATGCAAATATATGAAAGCAAAGGTGTTGTAAGGAAATTGATCAAGGAAAGAAAATTATATTTCTAATATCAGTCTAATACAGCTATAAGATCCTTCACAACACACTCTTGATGTAAATCTAAGATGATAACAAGTCAAAATATAGTGAAAATGCACTAAAATATGTGATTTTTTCACCAAATCTCAATGCAAAAGTGCATGACAAAGGGTATTGTGAGGTAAATGATGATTAAAAGAAAATTATATCAGTAATAACATCCACCTAATTCCAAAATATCTGTCACAACACACTTATAGTGCCACTCAAGATCAAACCCTAGTGAAAATATAGCAAAAATAGGCAATTTTTCACGATTTTTCAATTCTGAGACCTAGCAAAAGAGGTGTTGTAAGGAATTTTATGGGATGAATAAAATAATAGAAATTATATCATTCAACTCAATCCATAAAATTTTTTACAATACACTTAGGGTGCAAACTAGGCCAAACCCTAGGGCAAAAATAGCAAAAATAGGCAATTTTTCACCAAATTTTCAATACAAGAGGCCAATAGAAAGGTGTTGTAAATATTTTTAGGAGGGGTAGAAGATAATACCTCTGATACCAGCCAATTAGTTCAAAAATATTCTTTACAACACGCCTATAGTCCAAGATTAGAGAGTCAATAAGGCCAAATTTAGTGAAAATTAGGGTTTTTCAAGCCCTAGGTTTGAGATCTTGATGTAAAATGCTATATGAATGTTTTTCAAGCTGATTTATGATGAAAATTAAATTCTCTCAGATCTGAAAATCATTTCCATGCTCTAACATGCAAAATGCAAGTGCAAATCTAATGAAAAATCAATGAAAATGCTAGTTTTTGTTGAATTTTTCTATGCAAAAATGCTAAGTTTTTGAAATCTAAATGCAAATTTGTTCTAAAATGCAAGAATAAAGCCAAATGAAAATTTTAATGAGTCTCTAAAATCACTGGAAAAATTTGAAACAAGGTTTTACCTATAAATCCTAGATTTTGGAATTACTAGGTTATATGCCAAATTCACAATTTTCAACAAAACCCTAGCAATTTTATGATGAAAATGCAATGCAAGATATTGAATTTTTGTAATTTTATATAATTTAAATTAGATCTAATGCATAAATCAAAAAATTGATGAAATTCAAATTAATTGATGCAAAATAGAAACCCTAGAATGCAATTTGTTTTTCCAATTTTTCCAATTTTACAATGTTTTTTTAAGTTTTCCAATGCAATAAGATGAATGACTATATGAATGAATGAAATCACTATAAATCTAAAGAAAAACACTCAGCAAGGTGCAAATAAGTCCAATAACATGGGTTCACCAAAATGTAAAGGGTAAAATTTGGATAGTTGAGTTTTTGGTAGTTTTGTGTATGTATCCTCCTTTCACCCTTTCATTCAAGGACCTAGGGTCGAGTTGCAATGTACTATCCTACCCTAGGTCACTATGGGAATGTAGGGAATCTTAGATTTTATGATTTGATTGACAATTATCTTCTCTTATGCTCAATTATACCCTAAAATCTTAATTATGCAAATACGACAGTAAACAGACGAATAACATAAAATGTTGCTACAGAAAGATGTAAAATGACAAATAATTGTGTAGCTATTTTTGAGTTTCAGAAGAGGAATAGTCAAGGACTAAAGAGTGGGTGCCCAAGTCCAATGCCCTACTTTTTGTTGGGATCTGCAAACAAGATTTGCAACCTGTTCCTGTTATACTAAAGATTTTCCCGTCATAGAACTTCAAGGACTAATGAGCGGGTTCCCTAGTCTAGGGAGTTGTTTTCTTCTCTGATCTGCAATTCTGACACTCTGTTGTAGCCTCCTGCAACTTCACTTTGTTTGTATCTTCAACCTGTAACCTACAATCATGAAAACTTTGGGAGGGGGTTGTGGTGTTTAGAGGCTTGCCTCAGTCAAGCCCCGGAGAGACATTCAAGTCTTTCGAACACCGTTGTTAGATAGAGAGTGCATACCTTTGTGAGGCAGAGGAAAAAACTAAATGATAAATGCTCAAAAACACAAATGAAATCACCTTGTAGTGAAGATCTCATGGGAGGAAGAATCTCTTCATGCCATGAGGAGATGATTGCTCAAATCTGTAAATACAAACACATAGACAACACAAATCTGCTCTTAATACACAATGAAAGCCTTGAATCACCTTTAGAACACAATAGCTTGCTAGTAATCATCTAGTTTACAAATGAATGCCTAAACATGCTTTTATATGCAACTACAAACACTCTCACCAAGAATTTCAAAATTTAAACTTACCGTGTCAGCATAGGACCCAAATAACGGTCACAAGCTGACACCCAAAATTTGGGACTAACCCAAAATAGGGTAGGACTAGGGCGTGGGCGCCCAAGTCCTCCCCCCCTATTTTGGGTAGGGTTAGTCCCCCTAGGTCCCATTTGACATGATACCCAGGGTTCATTCCATCGGGATGTTGAAATATGATGTAATATGTCCTAAATGTAGCTAGAAGACCTAGGAGCTAAACCTTATGAGGGAAAAGCCCCCAAGGGGACTTTTTTTGATGTTATAGGTATTTAATAAACTATTCATATCATGACTAAATTTACTACCAATTAATGGAAACCAGTAAATAAAAATGACTACCATGACTAAATAAATGACCAATTAACAACAATCAATGACTAAATGATTACAGTGACTAAATAAATGACTAAATATACTACCAAATTGATGACTAAATATACTATCAAATTACCAAATATACTACCAAATTGATGACTAAATATACTACCAAATTAATGATTAAATATACTACCAAATTAATGACTAATATTTGTTTAGTCATAAATTTGGTCGCGAGATAAATGGCTGGCAATAAACTACCAATGGTCATGTGACTAAATATACTACCAAATTACCAAATATACTACCAAATTGATGACTAAATATACTACTAAATTAATGACTAAATATACTACCAAATTAATGACTAAAATTTGTTTAGTCGTAAATTTGGTCGCGAGATAAATGACTGGCAATAAACTACGAATGGTCATGTGACCAAACTCCTAATCACATGACCAATTTTTGGTAGCTTTTTTAGTCATTTATTTCTATTTTTCTACTAGTGTGATTTGCAGACAGTCACATTTGATCACTGCTCATTCACCTTTGGTTTATATTGTTGCAAGTTGATTTCTTTGGCAGCTAACACTTGTCATTGTAGCATCTTATCATTTGTCAAAGAAAGGTGGATCTAAAACTACTAACAAATTTGTTGCAAGATCGATCAGTCAAAGACTTATCATATTTTTCACTAAATCTAGGAACATTTGGTTTTGGTGCTTAAAAAGAACCTTATTTTCTTTGTGTTTGTTTTATCTTTTTTGTTTGCTTTTTGTGCATGATTGTAACCCTAAGCTAATAACAAAAGTATCCTCTCCCCTTGCCTATCAAATGGATCTTGGGTGCAAGACAATTTGTTATTATCTTTAGAGAGGCTTGCCTTAGTGGGAAAAGAGGTACTCACCCCAAGGGAATGATCTCAAGTGGTACTTTCATTCAGTCTGCTATATAAAATAGGATAAGGTAAAAACCAAGTCCAAACCGGTATTAGCGCTTACCATACAGTGCTAGTTTGAAAGGAGGCATACCTTGCGTATATGAGACTCCTAGTAGAGCTAGTTAGAGCTTTAAGTGGCTTGTTGGACACACGTAACGTGTCAGTCCCCTGAATATTCACTAAAAACCATTTATTTTAGAGGCCAAAATCCCTTGTTGACACAAGAGGTCAGACCTTCGAAGACACCCTACATGTACTATTCATTGTAGAGACAGAAATTCCCTCGATACACACGATCCGAAGGGTAAGAGAAGTTAGTGTGCCCATGTCGTGTAAGGGGGAGTCAATGTCACCAATAGCTCTAGCTGTCCACTTTGTCTCAGTATTTGGAGAAATCCAAGTAGGGATTCATCAAGTAGTATCCTTTCCAACCTAGGTTGTACATGTTTGTGAGTGTCTTGTGTGTGTGTCTTTTACTATTTGTTCTCTTGTCAAAAAAACTAAAAAAAACTACCAAAAAAACAATTCACTGCCACAGAAAATCACCTTTGAACAACAGCCAGTCACCTTTGAACCATAGTTAGTCACCTTTGAATCATAGAAGCTCGCCTTTTGGTTAGCTTCAACTTTACCTTTGACCATAACATAGGTGCCTTTGAATTATCAGGCATCACCTTTGAGACATATCCAGTCACACTTGAATAGCAAAAAGTTGGTTTTGATCTGGAGACAATCACCTTTGGATTATCCTTAGTCACATTTGAGCTATCGTGAATCACCTTTGGTCTGAACAACATCATCTTTGGTAAACTGTAACATGTTATCATTTATCTAGTCCAAAAATCACATTTCTAGTCAATCCTGAGCCTGTTATCAGCTTCCAGACAATCCACTGATCATCTACAACTAGTATCCATCTTATCCAGCCTGATCATATCATACTTTTGGACTTTTTGAGCCCTTGTATCTTCTTGAGACTCTAAATCAGCCATCAATATCAATAAATCAATCAAATCAACATCATCCTTGGCTTTGATCACTATCCATCTTTTGATCATATCACAACAATCTCTTCCATCTTGAGAGAGTGGTTCCTTTTGAGTTGGTCTATATCATCATCACCAATCAATCTTGTCTACCCTTGAGTTCATGAGTCAATCTCTTGGGGGATAATCAATCAATCAAACCAATCCAAACAAACTAATCCAAATCAAACCATCAAGCTAAGCAATCAACAATCCAATCAATTGATCAAGCCAACCATCGATCAATCAAACCGATCAAATAATCCAAGAGTCTCAACTTTATCACACAAGTTCAAAAATCTTAGCCATCATAAACCAATGCCTTAAACAAGGAGTCAATATAAAGCAGCCATGGAAGCCAACCTAAAGGAATTTCAGCCTACTTCTCTCAAGGATGCTTCAAAATTCACGACTAGAATGCCTCAAGATATGTTTGTACTTGAAGGTTATACTGTCGACCCATCCTTCACAATATCATTTTGGACCTTCATTATCAACCCACACACCACAACATCATTTCAATCAACCAACCTATGAGGAATCTCAAGATGACTTAGCAGATCTACAAGACGTTGACACATTACACAATGTCAATGGGCTCTTAGACTCTAATCCCGATCAATTTTTCTTACAATTATCTCAAAGAGGAGCCAAATTGACAAGTGGCTTTGACATATCCAAGATCACAAAACAAGATCCAACCAATGATGTTTTTGTTGCTAAGGATACCCAGAAGGCTATTACTACCATGTCCACCAAACCCACCATATCCACACACAACATTCAAATATCACCTTTCACCAATCCATCTATCCCTCCATTCCATGCACCTTCTACACCCACATCAATAGAGCCTTTTTTAACACCATCAAATGTCATCAACTCATATGTGTCACAAGCACCTCAAGTTCCTAGCCAAAATGTGCCATATGTCACTCCATCTCATGTGTCTCATCTCACTTCATCTTCTTCCATCAATATCACTCCTTTACATGTGTCTCAAGCACCCCATGTCTCCAACCAAAGTGTGCCACATCTTGCTACATCTCATGTCTCACATCCCATGGTATCTTATTCCATGAACACAACTCCTCCACAAGTAACACAAGCACCTCATGTTTCTAATCTAATTGTGTCACATGTTGAACCATCCCAACCATATAATATGTCTTCCCATACATCAAATGTGCTATCTAATCATAACACATCATTTATCGACCAACCCTTTGGATCACAGACACATTCCAACATATCATATGTCGATCAACTCCTTTCACTGGGACCACAACCATCTAACCCTCACATATCCTATGCTAATCCACCCATCATATCTTAAGCTCCACCAACTTCCAACCAATACATATCCTATGCTAATCCACCCATCGTATCTCAAGCTCCATCAACTTCCAACCAATACATATCCTATGCTAATCCACCCATTGTATCTCAAGCTCTACCAATCTCCAACCAATATATGTCCTACACCAATCCATCCTTTGGTTCACATGCGATACAAACCCAAAACGTTAACCCCTCACCAAATACCTACACATTTCCACCATTTGATAACCAAGGCCAAAAAATATACACCCCGCCATATAATACGTCACAACAATATCCTCCAAATCACACTCCAGTGTATCAAATACCTCATCCAAGCCATCAAAATCCTATGCAACAACAGCAAGCATCTACATCTGATATGGAGAAGCAATTAAATCAGTTACAACAACGATTCAATGATATGAGTATGGGCCAAACAAAGAAGACATTTTCTTTTGAGGATGTATGCCCATATCCTTTTGATAAGTCACTTAAAATGATACCTTTTCCTCCACATTTTGAGATACCACAATTTGACAAATACAAGGGAAAAGGTGATCCAAATGACCATCTTCAAACATTCTATGTTAATTGTTTTGACGTTGCATATAATGACACATATCTTTTGCGTCTATTTCTTCATAGTCTTGGGGGACAAGCTATGGAATAGATTTCTCATCTACCTCCAGGCATCAAGTCTTTCAAAGAACTTGCAAGAAAATTTTCCTCACACTTTGCTTTCAACATAGAACATGAGGTATCCATGAATGATCTTGTCAACAACAAACAACCAAACGGGGAAACCTTCTCATCATTTATCCAATGATGGTGAAACATGGCTAGTAAACTTTAATGGCAAATGCCTGAGAAACAACAAGTTGATATATTTGTTCAAAATCTTCATCTTGAGCTATCATTTCAACTATAATTACAAAGTGCTACTACCTTTGATGAACTCATATCTAAAGGAACCAACATTGAAAAAGCTTTAATTGCCAAGGGTGTCATCAAGATTTTCAAGGAAACCAAAGACAATGCACAATCCTCAAATGATAAATCTCGCTTTTGGAACAAGAACAAAAATGTTGTCAATGATGGCATTATTGATGCAAAGAATGTTCAAACTATGAAATCTCCCATCCATATCCAAGCCACATCTAAGAACACACCCTTTGTTCCAAGAGATCGACCAAAACCGAATCAAGTACCTAGACGACAATTCACTCCTTTGGGAGAACCCATTAAAACTGTTCTCAAGAAGCTAATACAGTTAGGCACGATCACACTACCTGAGGCTTGACCAAATGAAGAACCAGAATTTAAACCTAATTGGTATAGAGATAGTGAATAATGTGACTATCATAGAGTGAAAGGACATAAAACAACCAGTTGCATGAAATTGAAACATTTGATTCAAAATCTCATCGATCAAAGAGCCGTTAACATTGATCCACCGAAACAAACCACAAATTATGACCTTGATGCTTTTAAGAATCCACTTCCATCACATGACAAAGAAAGTACCTCCAATATAGGGAAGAATGTCCAATATACCTCTGATTCATCTACCATTGGTCATATCGAACAAAATCACATATCTACCATACCATAAGGGGAAAAGAACCTGATTGTGTTGTTACCACCTATCGAGGCCATGTTACTATCCAAGGAGCACCATCTACCATACACCCAACCTCTAGTTACAATATTCTCGACCATCTTGGTAAGACCCCCGCTCATATTTCCATTTTGGATTTATTGCGTATATCACCTGCCCATAAATCCATCCTTGATAAAGCCTTACAAGAGTCATCGGTACCTAATGATATTGATACTGCACAATTTCAAACTATGATAGTGAGTATTGCATCACCTTATCTCTTGACTTTTTCTAACAAAGATATTTCATCATCTGATCCATCCCATAATGATGCCCTCCATATTGAAGTCTACATAAACCAATGCCGAGTCAAACAAATACTAGTAGATGGTGGAGCTGGGTTAAATATATGTTCTCTAAAGATTATAAAATTATTGGGATATTCTGAGGATCACATTGACACTACCAAGAGCATAACTATCAAGGCATATGATGACGCCAAGAGAGAATTTGAAGGAATTATTTATTTGCCTATCAGGGTTGGTCCTATTACTACTGATACCCGTTGCCAAGTCCTAGACATTGAATTGCCTTACAACATTATCCTTGGCTGCCCTTGGATACATGCCATGTTCCATCCACATACCATCAATGCCTAAAATTTCCCTACAATGGTATTGAAATCACAATCCCTGCCGATCCTAATCCATTTGAGTTTTGTTGAACTTTCCAAGACAAATATCAAGACCCCAATCACATACCTATCACATTGAATCCTATCCATCCACATCCTATGTTGATCCATATGAATTGAATAAGCCTTCATCTATTGAAACCATCCCCAATATTGATGTCAAATACAAAGAGAAAGGACTTGGTGAATACACCCTACAAGGATCTTGTTGTGTAGGAACCTTGCCCTTATCACCTAAATCTTATGGTCAACCATCTGTATCCAAAGATACCTCATCCAAAGCTATTATCAAGGCACCTCCTACCGTTTTCATCAAATTAGGACTGTTAGAAGATGAAGATATTGATGATATCAACTCTTGGCTCTTCTTTCATGAGAATGATCAACTCACTTTAGAAGTGGAGCGCTATAACAATGGATTTTAGATCATCAAGAACATGGGCTAAAAGGACAAGGAGGTCTAGGACCACATGGACAAGGACCTGTTGAACCTATTATTGTCACCAAGAAGTTTAATAAGCAAGGTCTAGGGTATGGTAAGGAGGTTTTGCCTTCCAAGGACATTGAGTGTATTCTTGATGAGGTAGCCAAAGCTTTTCCCACTGAAGAGACTTCTAATCTGGATGCCATTGATGATTCTTCTTTCCATATAACTAAACTATTCCTAGACACATCCATATTTTCGTTCTCATCTACCTCATCTACCTCTCACTCATCATCATTCGACCTTCAACTTGTATATCCTGACCTAGTCAATTGGGACCAACAAGGGGCACCTATTCTAGACACATTTCAGAATGATGAAGCTATAGCAGAATTCATGGGCTTAAGACAAGGCATACCATTGGAAGATCACAAAGTGGGATTTATGATGGATCCATCCCAGTTAGCATATTTTGGTGGAAGTGTCAAATCCTTCAGTTGCAAAAGTGAAATAAATGAAATCAAAAAAGATACGTCACTAGGTGAAAACTGAAAGGTACCTCTTGACTGTGAAAAAGTAAAAATAAAGGATGTATCTAAGTGTGAAAACCTCTCTGAGGCACCCGAGGATGGAGGATTTGACCTTCCTTTGACCACTAAATATCAAGAATGGTCACCATTATTGGTGGAGAAATCTCAAGAGATGAATCTAGGCACAACACAGAATCCCAAGATCACATTCCTAGCGGCATCACTATTAAAGCAAGAAAGAATAGATTTCACTGCCTTCTTCTTGAAAAGAGTAATCAACTTTGCATGGACCTATGCAACTATGTTGGGATTAGATCCTTCACTTGTTGTACATCATCTAGCAGTATCTCCAAATGCAAAACCTGTTAGACAAAAGCTTCAGAAAATGCATCCTCAAATAGCACTTTTAGTCAAAGCAGAAATTTAGAAACTATTGGATGCTAAGTTTATACGGCCTATTGATTATCCTGAATGGGTTTCAAATCTAGTACCAGTCTCAAAACACGATGGCCACATCCGCTGCTGTATCAACTTCAAATACCTTAACAAAGCTTGTCCTAAGGATGATTTTCCATTATAAAGCATATATACCATTATTGATCTCATAGTAGGACATGAAATGTTATCCTTAATGGATGGACTTTCTGGCTATAATCAAACTAGAATTGCAGAAGAAGATCAACACAAGACTTCCTTCATATGTCCATGGGGTACCTACTATTGGGTCGTAATGCCTTTTGGTCTTAAGAATGCAGGAGCCACATATCAATGAGCCATGACTATTATTTTCCACAATCTGTTTCACACCATAATGGAAGACTATGTTGATGACATCTTGGGAAAATCAAAAAGTAGAGAAGGCCATCTACAAGTACTAGAATAGATCTTTGATAGATTGGAAAAATATCAAGTGAGATTAAATCCCAAGAAATGTGTATTCGGGGTAACATCGGGAAAGATGTTGGGTTATATTGTATCTTGATGACGCATAGAAGTTGATCTAGACAAGGTAAAAGCTATAGTCGAAATGCCTCTGCCATCCAATTTGAAATAGCTTTGCAGTCTTCAAGGCAGATTACAATCTATCCATAGATTCATCTCACAACTAGCAGATAAATGTCATCCTTTTCAACACCTTCTTCAGAAGGGAGAACCTTTTAAATGGGATGATAAGTGCCAACAAGCTTTTGAGAAAATAAAGGAATATCTAGCTACACCTCTTGTGCTTGATCAACCATTGTTACTATACATCTCTTCAACAACAATAGCTCTAGGTGCTCTTTTAGCTCAACATGATGACTCAGGGAAAGAACATGCCATCTATTGCTTTAGTAGAACTCTTGTTGGCTATGAGCTTAATTATTCAACCACAGAAAAAACATGTTTAACTGTAGTGTTTGCTTCCCAAAAGTTTTGACACTATATGCTGAACCATAGTACAAAGCTCATATCTAAGTTTGATCCACTCAAGTACCTTCTGTCCAAAGTAGTACTTATAGGTAGACTAGAAAAATGGGTAATGATTCTAAGTGAGTTTGACATAGAGTATGTTGATCGAAAATCCATAAAAGGACAAGTAATCATAGATCAATTAGCAGAAGCACCAATGACAGATATGCATCCTATCCATCCTAAGTTTCCTGATGAAGAGCTATTCAATCTATATCCTTCAGTAGTTTGGCAGTTGTACTTTGATGGATCATATACACAACACGGATCTGGACCTAGAATAATATTCATCACCCCTTAAGGAGATTGTATACCAAAGTCATACAAGATCGCCTTCCCTTGCACTAAAAACATCACAACATATGAAGCCTTGATCACTGAATTGCGCATGGTTGTATAATGGGCTATCACACAACTACAAGTCTTTGGAGATTCTTAGTTGGTTATCAAACAAGTCTTGGATGAATATCAAACAAAAGATGAAAAGCTTCTCCCATACAAGTTGATGGTAGATGATTTCAAGAAATACTTTTCCAAGATCACATTTGAGCAAATCCCTAGGATAAATAATAAAGCAGTGGATACCATGGATACAATCAGTTCTCTTCAAGACACACCTTCTAACACACATAGATGTGAATTTTTGGTTGAACAAGTTTTGGTCTGAGCTTTTGAAGTTACACAATCTGAGCTTGTATGTGAAATTGTTGGTCCCAATTCTCCTTGGTACAAGGCTATATACGACTACCTCCGCAATGGTACCTTTCCATTCCAACTATCCAACACCCAACGTAAAACATTTATCTACCGTGCCTCTAGTTACACCATCCTTGGAGAAACCCTATACCACAAGAGTCTCGATGGTATCCTTCTTAGATGTCTTGACTCAAGAGAAGATAACATTTCCTTACACGAGGTACACGAATGTGTATGTGGTCTGCATTCTGCCGGCCCTAGTGACAAGGGTCATTGGTCCTTGGCATTTAATCATATTTTCATGTGTCAAATCTAGGGTTGTGTCCTTGGCTATCTAAAATTAGGAATCCAATAGTTGCTAGTCTATTTAACTAACTCTAATGATCTCTACTGATTGAGGAAACTAATGCTACTGATCTATCTGCTATGAAAATAAATTCTAGGAATGCTGGAAACAAAGCTGAAACAATGAATTGCTAATGTAGATCTATACTAATCCATACAATTGAAACATACATTTATCTATGAGAAAACAATAACTATCTTTCTAAACAGAATCTGAAACAGAATAACAAACAAACAATATTAGCCTTCTGCCTTGGTGGTGGGAGTGGGCCCTTGCTCCTCACCCTCAGGACTGAAGACTAAGGCAATGAATCAGCACAAGAATATAATATCACAATTCTCTTTCAATCCAATTCCATCAGTATCCTTTTGTATTTAGAAAAGTATCTATATCAAAATGAGATTACAATAATAATAATTCATCCGCTATCTTCTTCTGCTGCTACTTTGTAAATTTATATCTAATCAAACGATGAGATATCACTTACCCTTACTACTAGTTCATCTATGAGATAGCATCAATCTCTTATTCTACCAACTATTTAACTATAGAGTAAAAATTCATGCAATTAAAATAAATTTTAGTGGAACAACAGTCTCACTAAATCTAAGTCTTAGTTTCAAATACAACTGGGTAGTGAGGCCCTGAAATATAGGTACTTAATCAGTTTGTTGAGAACTCATGCAAAATCAAAAAGAGAGATAAAACTTCTAGCAGTTAACTAGGGTCTTCATTTGATTACTTAGGTGTTGATTGAGTAATATATGGAGCACCCCAATTACCACTAGAAGTGTTGACTGGTAGTGGCGCTAGAAATCTGCATTTGTATTAAGGAGGCTCCGGAGGTGTGTGCTTCTATCTGCAACTCCAGAGATATGCTTATGATTTTCTGTTCAGCTCCAGAGATATGCCCATGACTTTAGTCCAGCTCCAGAGATGATTCACCCCCTTATCTCAAAATCTCCCCAATCATATTGGAAAATATTGGAGACTGGTGTGGTATCGTTATGTCAGTTCTAGAGATTATTAGGACCACCTCCGAAGATGCTCAAAATTGTCTTTGCCCGAACACCTACCCCTGTAGATTCAAAAAGAGAGAATTTCTACATATTTCCATTAATTTAATGTACATTAGTCCTTCAATCAAAAATCATGATCTTAGGTAATTCATCTCTTATTAACATAATTAGAACAAATCTTGTCAATCTAGTTTGGTGTAATCATCAGGACAATGGAATAAGAAGGAAGGAAAAGAGAGGTAAAAAGGTGTATTATCATGGGTGCTACCTTGCACTCATCATCCCCCAAACTTAAAGGTTAGCAGGTCCTCCTATTTTTCACAATCTGGACTTATTCAAGTGGAATATTCTATCAGTCAAATTGAAGTCATCTGCATAAGTGGGCCAGGTGGTGTGGTCTGTATTACCATTCCCTTTGAACTGATCAACCTACTTCATCCATTCCCGAAATTTGGCATCTTCCATTTGTTTGGCCCAGATAGGTAGAGGCTCAATAATGAGAGGAGGTCTGAAACAACCACCTATCCACTCCAGTTGGTATTTATCCATCAATTTGGACACTATCCTAGCCTTCCTCATAAATAACCTTAGGTTGGCAAGGGACACCACTTCTCTCATCTTTTATTTTGTAGTTAAAGTGTTCCACCTTTTCTTTGCTACTAGAAGCATTTGATTAGATAAACTATTTATGAGGAAACCGAAATCAATGGAACATTCCTGAAGATGTTTCAAATATAGAGGCAAAATCTTGGTCTTACCTTCTGGGGAGTAAATGTTTTCTCTGAAATGAATCTTAAAAGCATTGGGATTTGGACATTCTCTTCTGATGAAAAGGCTTATTTTTGCATCCTTCTTTATATAAGCCTCCATCCTTTCATTCCAAATCTGATGATTTCTCATCGGTGACATGAATGCCCTGAGCTGCAATTCTCCTACAAAATAGTTGATAACGAAGGTATGATCATCAATGCAGAAACCATGCAAATATAGCTCACACAGAAAGTCTTTATCCTCATCAGGACTTCGCATGTATGCCTCCATGAAACCTATCCCTATCTCTATGTCCTCAGTCAAATTAGACAGAACCAAAGATATCTTTCTCTGTAGGATGAACTTTCTTGTAAAAATAGAGCATAACTTCCACTGGGGGGTCTGCAAGAGAAGATCTTAGATGAAATGGAAGATACATGAAGGACCTTTTTCTCCAAAGTTTGTACTCTTTGTGACATGGCAGTCACTGCCCTTTGTAATTACAGCATTGGTTTAGAAGCCTCATATTCCCTACATCTTCTTTCCCAATGAAACAATGCCTTAGGGATATCTATTGGAATTGGTCCTAAGTATGGATCTATTTGCATCCCCTATTCCATGGTTGCCACTGGGCCAGTCAACTCCTAAATGTATTCTTCTTGATCATCTATCCAGTTATTGGCCCATGTTAGTTGTTTGGCTTGACTTTGTACTTTTTCAACAAGTGTTGCAATTATTGTGAGACTATTGTCTCGAGCCTTCGTAAGATCAGAAATATTTTGTGTTGCCTCTTCCTCCTTTTCCTTGATACTTTGGGTTGATTCTGTTTCTTTGTCTCTAATTTCTACCTCTTTCTCTTGAATTATTTTATGTTTGTCCTGGAGCTCTGCTTGCAGTCCTTCAATCATTTGTTTTTGTTCCATTTCTTTTTCCTTTATGACCTTCTTGAGGTTAGTAATATTATTAAGTTTTCCCCCATAATAATCTCTTCAAATTATCTATTTCCTCTAGTAGTAGTTGTTCCCTTGGAATCTCGGCATCCTCTTGATTAGAGAGGTGAGAATAAGTCCTTGTTTCTTCTTCTGTTTGTTCCACTTTAGGGTTTTCCATGGCTCTTTGCCCTTCACTATCAGCTGTATCAACTTGCCATTTTTCAACTTCCTCTGTAATCTCCTTATCTTGAGCTTCCTCTTGATTTCTCTCTACAATTATTGGTGTTGATGAAGGTCCAACCTCATCCACAGAAGTTCTAAAAACCAAGAGAACCTCAACCAAGAGGGCAATATCTTTTTTAGCTTGAGTGAGTTGCCTTTTTCTCTTGCTTCTTCATAGCACAGGTGGGTTAGGTGCCTCTGTAGCAGGTACATTATCCTCAGAGTTTGAGGAAATAGTGAAAATATCTCTCTATTCTGTCTCTGGAGCAGGGGAATGTTGTGGAGTTGAAATATGAGAATTTGGATGAATAGATGGTTCTGGGGAAGCTTCCTTAGCTACTTCTCTTTGTTTCTTCTTCCTAACTAGAGGAATTTCATCTAAATCATGAGATTCTTCCTCAACCCAGTAGTGTATGCTGGAATCAGTTTTCTTTGAAGTCCTTTTTGTTTTCTGACCCTACCTTGTCTTCTTCTTTTGCTTCTTGGGGTCAGAAGTCTGGGTAGAGGTCTACATAATTTCCTCCTCTATAACAAGTGCATCCCATGCTTATTTGGTTGGAATAGACTCCTCAGCCAAGATCATCTTTCATTTTGTTGAGCGAGTCATATAGGGAGTTTGTTCTATAATAGGTTCCTTTAGTTGTTCTGAGGCAGCTGAGACTTCATCCACAACCTCCTTCACTTTCCTCTTTTTGCTAGTAACAGGGGCAGTAGATGAAGTTTCCTCCATTTTTGGTTTCTGACCTTTATCTTTCTCAATAGTTGGAGAGGAAGTTGAAGGCATTGCCTCCTCTTCCTGTTGGGTAGAGGAAGTCTCATCCATTCCCTATGCCCTCTTTGGTGTTCTGTCATGTGGTTTATTTTCTAAAAATGTCTACCATAAAGCTTCCCCATCAGGTCGGGACAAAAAGTGATGTTTTACAATTAAGAAAATGAGGCAATGGTTGTTCATAGGACATTTCCCCTATTGATACTTGTCTATAGAGCCTTTAATGGCAGAATACAAAAAGTTTGGGATGTTTATGCTAAATTTTGGATGAGCATTTCCATGCCTCAAAAAAATTAACATTTTCATTATTGGTCCTAAAACTATAGAGAATTGTCCATCACATGTAAAATATTTCATCAACCACATAGCTATAGATTGTCATGGTTGTGGAAGTGAAGACCTAACAATTCCTTTAACCTCATTTTTGTTTAAATGTAAATGTATTGCAGGTTCACCTTCTTTAGAGAAATTTTTGATCA
Source organism: Cunninghamia lanceolata (assembly GCA_027924645.1). NCBI lineage: Eukaryota > Viridiplantae > Streptophyta > Pinopsida > Cupressales > Cupressaceae > Cunninghamia > Cunninghamia lanceolata. The sequence continues at coordinate 6,201,251 of BSBN01001344.1, read as the reverse complement.
AATCAGCATATAGGGTTTTTAAATGGTAAAACCTCTCACCTTGTTTTGGTAGCCCTGAGATATGACTGATAATGGTGGAAGAGACATTGACATGAACCCCTCTCACAATTGTTTGATTATATTTTAGGTTGTGCAAGAAATCATCCACAATATCCTCCTGAAAGCCTTCAAAGTTCTCCAAAAATTCTAACCACCCTGCATTCCTTAAGATGTCTGCTACAACTTGATCCTGCAGAAGGCCTCTTATATTCTCCATCTCTGACTTCTTTTTCACTCCCATCTCCTATCCTATTCCACCTTCTCTAGATAAAGTTCTTCTTGATTCCCTCTGTGGTCTATTTTTTTTCTTTTTACTCTACGAGGACTGTGGCTGTAGACTTGAATATTACACTCAAAGATTTGAATTGGGGTTGATATTTCGGTTTGTTTTACTACCTAGATTATGGGAAGGAAGTTTGAGACTAGTTTAACATGGATATGCAATCATAATTGTAGGGGAGTGATGGGACACTTTGTAGACAGGTTGAAAGTGTGGCAAATACAGCGGCATGCATGAGTTAAGAGGGGAAATAATGGTAGGGAGATGTGTCACAATAACGGCACCTAAAAATAGAACCGACAAGACAGTTACTAATTAATTTAATTAAAGAGAATTACCTAAATCAATCTTAGTGATGATGGTCTGATGTACTTGGCTGCAACGTCGTGGCTTTGATGAGGTTTGATGTGACCCAGCACGTGAGCAGCTCCTTTGCGGCTTTGAACTGGCATCAACATCCTTGTTGTCACTTATTCTACAATTATTCCTGATGAGTGGTCTAGGAATGACATGTTGACAAGTGACGTCGGTATAGCAATTTGTGATGACTTGTACATGCGAGAGTGATGGCTTTTTGATTGCTAATGATATGCATGCTAACTTCATCGAATGATGTCTCCACTTTATTACCTAGAGAGGTGGGTCCCCTCCTTTTTTTTTATATTTTAAAATGGCTCTTTCATGGTGGAGCGCCGGAGGTGCTCCTAGTTTGTGAAGCGCTAGAGGTGCTCCTAGTTTGTGAGTGCTAGACGTGCTCCTAGTTTGTTACAAAGATGTGTTTTAGTAACTCTTGGCACCTGATTACCTCCATAGCTTGATTATTCCAATCTGGCAAGAAGAAGGGAACTACCATTTGCTGATTTTCAATCCCCTTGGTCGAGAAGATAGCCCTTTACTAGTTTTCCATCTTTCTCTCTTTTTTTTCAAGAAGGCCGCCATTTGCTAGTTTTCAACCTTTTTTTTTCTTTTTTTCTTTCAAGAAGGCCACCATTTGTTGGTTTTCAACCTTTTTTTTTAGTCTAATCTGTGACAAAGGATGTTTCCCCTATAACCAAGTGTTGTAAATATGTGCCTAAGTGGTGTTGTCATTGTCAACATATTCTTGTTGCCATTGGTGTCAACTATATCCTATTTTGTTGTCTGTATAGAAGACCGGATTGTTGAGGATATTGAGAAAATTAATGACAATCAATGCATGCGGACCATATGGCTGTGTAGAGGATTGTCAGAGGTTTCTCCAGTTAAGAATTGAGAAATCTACATGAAGATTTGAAGAAGTTATGGTCATCTTAGTAGAATCGGATTTTACAGTATTCAGAAGAGACAGTGTGACAGTAAGTTGGTTTGGATTGCTCCACAGTGAAATATCTTGGTTTGTGGATCTGAAGGTATGTTTGGGAAGTCAGTGTGTATCATCAACTCTAGTGGTTTGTGGTTTGGAGGTCCGCAATCTATCCTTCTAGTTTGACAATCATGGCAGAGAGTGTTCTTGAGGTTCCGGAGGAAGATTCAAATGTTTCTGGTAATATGGTTTAGAGTGAATGTTATTGGTGATTTCAATGTGCTTGTGGAGGTCTCTGGATCATGTGGCTACTATGTTGAAGGTCCGCATTGAAGTTTGAGTTTGTTGATTGAAGATTTCTTCTTTGAGGTTGATGTTCTTGCCAGTCTTGGCCGACCGGATGTTCCCAGCATGTTGCAGATGCTTTAAGAGCATTTTTATGAAGTGTGGAGTGGTTGTAGAAGCAGATTCAAGTCTTAGTTGTGTTTGGCCAACAATGTGTTGATCCGCATCAAGTTTAGCCGACCTTGTTGATCATTCCAAGGTTGATGAAGCATATAAATACTTGTTGAAGAGTTATTGAAAAGCATCCTTGTGCAAATCAAATAAAATTTGAATAAAGGATCAAGAACATAGTAGAGAAGCAAAGGAGTGAGAGCAGTTTAGAGTGTGAAGAAGAATTTGGGGCAAAGCAGAAGTTTGTGAGAAATCATTGAAATTGAATTAGGCATGAAGTAGATGCTATTTCTTAGTTAATTCTTTCTATTCTAAATAAATTTTGTAGGCAATGAGCCTCTCTTTTGAGCAGTGAGGTCTGGGTAGTGCACCCAAAGGCATGTGCCTTCTATTTTTCTAAAGTACTTTTAACAAGGTACAAATCTTTGTGGGTTAACCCCCACCGTGGTTTTTCCCTTAACTGGGTTTCCACATCAAAATCTTGGTGTCAAGTGTGTTGATTATGTTTCTACTCTTATGTTGTTGATCTATGCTTTAATGTTTACATCATTCATCTGATAGTAAGATAATAAAGAAGGTGAAAGAAAGAAAAAAAGTTTATATTGTGGGACAACTGATTCACCCCCCTCTCAGTTGTTCAGTCTAATTCCAACACCAAGGACAAATCCTTGATAAATTCCTCCTTAGATGATGGCCTTTTATAGAGTCAAATTCTGTGGCCATTCACTAAGAATGAATATGTGCTTCTATCAATGGGTTCTAGCAAAACTGTTCCATTTTCAAAAACTTTTGTTATCTAATAAGGACCCATTTAGTGAGTTTGTAGCTTCCCTTTGAACTTGTACTTAGAATCATATAGGAGAACCTAATCACCCTACTGAAATGTCCTCCTTTTGATATGTTGGTCATGCCATTGTTTCCTTTGATATTGAACAAGTTCTGTTTGTTGTATGGCTTCTGTATGGATTTCATCCAACTCATTGAGTTGAAGAATCCTATTATGTTGTGCTATAGACAATGGTAGACCGATATCTAATGAAGTTTTGAGTGTTTGCAGTTTAAATTCTATAGACAGGATGGGTTTCTTTCCATAAACCAATTCATATGGTGAGAATTTGGTTGTGGACTTCCAAGTGGTATTGTAAGCCCAAACTGCTTCAGATAATCTGGTAGCCCAATCCTTTCTATTCATGGTCACTGTCCTTGTTAGGATATTCTCCAGTTCCCTATTAGTCACCTCCACTTGCCCATTGGCTTGGGGATGGTAAGGTGAAGATTTTTTGTGCTTAACTTGATATAAGTTTGTGAATGCTTTGATTACTTGGGAAGTGAATTGAGGTCCTCTATATGAAACTATTGATCTCAGGGCTCCAAACCTTAAGAAAATTTTGTTATAAAGGAAATCAGCAACTTTCTCTTCTCTTGCAAATTGTAATGCTTGAACTTCAACCCATTTAGTTACATAGTCTATGCATACCAAAATGTACTCTTTGCCTGATGATGGTGGAGAAATTGGTCCCACAAAGTCTAGGCCCAATTGCTCAAATGGTTCCAACATTACTTGAGGATGAAGTGACATTTCCTAGGTGAAGGTTGGTTGTCCCATCCTTTGGCACTAATCACACTACTCCACATACTTCTTGGTATCCTTATGAATAGAGGGCCAGTAGTAACCAGCTTCCAAAATTTTGTGGATGGTTCTGTGTGAGGAATAATGCCCACCAGATGGTTCATCATGACATGCCCTTAAGACATCAAAAATTTCATCAGCTTTTAGACACCTGCGTAAAATGAAATTAGGACCACATTTAAATAGTAAACCATTTAACCATTTGTAAGATAAGATTTCTTTTAGTAAGTGCTTCTTTTGTTTTGAGGTAAAATGGGATGGAAATAAGCCTATAGCTAAGAGATTAGCTATGTATGCAAACCAAGGTGCAGTAGAGGAAATAGCAAAAAGATGTTTATCTAGAAATTTATCCTCCATTGGTTGGTTCTCTCCACCTGTATGCAATCTTGACAGAAAGTTATCAAGCAAATTGAATTTTCCTGGCTTATCAACTATGGTAATGTCAAATTCCTACAATAGCAATAACCACCTAATTATCCTTGCACCCACTACTGGCTTATTCATTAAGTATTTAATGGTTGCATGATCAGTATGTACAAATATTTTGTATCTAGTGATATAATGCTTGAATTTGTTTATAGCATATATGACTGCCAAGAATTCTTTTTTAGTTGTGGTATAGTTTCTTTCTATAGAGGTAATGTTTTTACTGATGTAGTAGATGGCATGCATACCTTCTCCCTCCTCTTTATGTCCTAAGACTACTCCAATAGACTCATTTGAAGCATTAGTTTGTATGTGAAATGGTAGAGTCCAATTAGGTCCTCTTATGATAGTAAGTTTCTCCTTAAGGGTTTTAAATGCTGATTGACAATCCTTTGTCCATAAGAATTTTGTGTCTTTGTTAAGCAGGGTAAATAGAGGAGCAACTATTCTGCTGAAATTTTCTATAAATCTCTTATAGTAGCCCGCATGACCCAGAAAACTTCTAACATCATTCTGATTTTTAGGTGAGGGTAATTGTTTGATCACTTCTATTTTGTTTTAGTCTACTTTTATCCCATTTGCTGAGATGTGGTGTCCCAATACAATTCCTTCCTCTACCATCATAAAGCATTTTTCATGGCTCAGGGATAGTCAATTTTTTTCACAGCATTTTAGTAACTTCTCTAGGTTTATGAGAGCTTCTTCAAATTTGTCCCCATACACAATAAAGTCATCCATATAGAATTCCATGCACTCATTAGCTAATTCAGCAAAAATGGCTAAAACAAGCCTCTGAAATGTAGCCGGAGCATTACATAGTCCAAATGGAAGAACTTTGTAGGCAAAAGTTCCTCAAGAACAAGTGAAAGTGGTTTTATCTTGATCTTCAGGTGCTACTTAGATTTGGTTATATCCACTAAACTCATCTAGGAATGAGAAGTACTTTCTTCATGCAAGGTTGTCTAGCACTTGGTCAATGAATGGTAAAGGAAAGTAGTCCTTCTTTGTGGCTTTGTTTAGCTCTCTATAGTCAATACACACTCTCCACTTCCCATTCTTTTTAGGCACTATGACTAAGGGTGAGACCCATTGACTGTCTGAGATTGGATATATAAACCCTGCTTGCAACAATTTTTCTATTTCAATCTTAGCAATGTCTTTTAAAGCAAGATTCAATCTTCTCTGGGGTTGTCTGACATGTTTGACATCTTGAGTGTATATATGATGAGTATAGATCTTAGGAGGGATGCCCTTCATATCTTGGTATTCCCAAGCAAAAGCTATTGAATGGGAACTTAGGAGTTTGAGAAGTGCTTCTTCCTATTTTTCTGCTAACTGGGTGTTGATATTCAGTGTTTTCCCAAGTAAAATCATGACCTGTTTTGTGATCTGATCCATAGATGTATTCAATCCATAGCCTATAGTCATGGTATTGAGGGGGCAAGAATGTGGAAGCAACATGTGGAATGTGGCTAAGTCTCTGTAAAAGTTCTCTCCACAAGGAATGATATTTATCAGGGTACAATGAGTAGAAGTGAGAAATTCTCTCCTTGAATCTTGGGCTAGCTCCATTATATCCTCGTTAATAGGAATGTGGGTGATATCTTCCATTGTATCATAGTGGATTTCTTCTTCTAACTCACCCAAATGTTCTTTGATGGTAACCATAGCTACTGAGGCACTGTTTTTCATGTTATCCAGCTCATCTACCCATACTCTTCCTAAATAATGTATTGATGGTTTAGCTGGAGGATACAAAGATATTTTCTTCAAATCTATTTTATTAGAAATAACCATATCCCCAGTTTGACAATCAATAGATGCAGCTATTGTGGCTAGCCATGGTCTTTCTAATATCAATGGATATGCATTCTGTTGGTTTCTAGGATCTAATCTAAGGAAGTCTACTGGGAATTCCCATGATTCTACCACAACTAGAACATCAGTTATCACCCCTTTTGGAATAGTTACTGACTGGTCAGCAAGTTGAAAGATTGTGGATGTGGACTGGATACCTATTAGGGCTAATTTGTCCATTGTGTGAACTGTCATTACATTTATTGTTGCTTCCAAATCAACCAAAACATTAGATATTTCTACCCCTGAGATGTAAATAGTTATGACAGGATTCCCAGGATCTCCATATTTTGGGCTCGGAGCATTTCTCCCATTAGAAGGTCTACTACTTTTCCTTCCACCTGAATGGTGGAAGGAAGGTTTTTCTTCCTGCCCTGGGTCTTAACAAAATGTTGTTTAATGGATTGGTTCAGTTCAGGCACATCCCTAATTGCTTGTAGGAGCAGAATTTCAATGTTCAATTGTCTAATTTCTTGTAAAAGTTTTGATTCTAAGGTAGATTGGACTTGTTTTTGTAAGACCTTTTTCCGAGGGACATGATGTTTGAGCTGTTCTAGGTATGGTGCTAGTTTTTCTATCTTCGAAGCATCTCCAGAGTTCTTAGCAGAAATGTTTCCCAGGGTGTTCTTCGGAGTCATTCTTTTAGGAGGAACTTTGGAGTTATCCAAGGATGGTTCTTTTAGCACTATTTTGATAGTAATCTCCTCTTGAAGCTGAGTGGATGGATTTTTAAGTTCCTCATCATTGGTTACTTTAACTATAGTTGGAAGAGATGGTCTTGGAAGTGCTTTCCCAGAATCCAGCTGGAGATTATTGGAATATATGGCATTCATACCAGCTATATTTTTTTATTTTGTCATGTAAACAACTGCTCCCTGTTTATTCTGTGGGTTTGGTATAGGTTGAGCTGGTAAGGGTGGTTGGCTAACTGGTTCATTTTGTGACTGTCCTTGTGTGTTGGGGGATCCAGTTAGCAATGCTTATTGTTGAGGTTGGAAACATCGAGGTTGTCCCTAGTATTATTGATTATATCCCTGTTGAGGACCCCAATGAGGCTGCATGTTTTGTGATACAAACTGTTGTGGCCACTGTTGATTCACCCAGGGCTGATTTTGCCAATGTTGGCTCTGCCATTGTTGGTTTGGCCAATCTTGTGGTCCCCAAGGAGGATTATTTTTGGGCCTATGCCAAGTTAGATTCCATTGATTATTTCCCAAATTAGAAGGACCCCTATAAGAAGCATTGTTTGGATACTAATTATAAGGGAAATTCCCAGCTTGTTTTTGTTCTACATAGTTCAAATCCTCCTCTATAATGGTATTCAGATATTGGCCTTAGTAAGTTACAGTAAAAATTTTGGAGAATTTACATTTCATTTGTGTGATTTATTTCAAAAATATTGGTTTCCATCATGACGAGCCTTGCGACAAGAGGCAAAAAGAATGCTATCACACTGGGGAAATCCTCTGATAAGGATGAGGAAATAAGTAAGTACAAGAGGGATATGTGTGACCTAAGAGAAGATATATCATATATACGAAGCATGTTAAGTGCCTTAATGAAGGAACCAAGAAAGGAGGTCTCAAGCAACAAAGAAGAAGAAGAAGAAGCAGTAGCAGTAGACAAAGAAGAAGAAGAAACAAAAGAAAAAGAAAAAGATGATGAAGAAGAAGTTCTTGGTCAAGCTATTCAACCAATGCAAGGGTACCATGTACTATTCCTCACCTCTTCCTCTATGGCACATCAAAAGGTTCAAGTAAAGGAAGAACACATTCATCACCATCAAGTGCTAGATGCAAAGGGAAGACACATCTTGGAGCTGAAGTTAATTTTCCAGACACACATGAACAAGCTGAGGACATCAAGGACATATCTTCTAGTTCAAGTTGCCACATGGGATGATGAAGATTATATGAAGGAACTACCAGAATTGATCAGCGTTGAGGACAACGCTTTTGTAAAGGTGGGGGGCATGTTATGCCCTTACTTCTATAGTGTATATGGTTATGAATAGTCGGCTTGTGGCTATCTTAACCCTTAATTAAGTCATATTATCATTATTATATTGTTATTTAGTTGTTTTGGTCGGCCTAAGGCTTCTATAGGGCTATCTAAGTCGGCCTAGGTGATATCCTAGGCATAAATAGGTATATATAGGGGTAGTGAGTCTTATTAGATCATCATATTGTGTATTGTGTTCTCATTGAAGAATATTGGAGGTATCCCCCTCGAAGTGGATTAGGAGGTTGCCCCCTCGAAGTGGCATATTATTATCAAGTATTTGCAGCATATTTTCTATTATATTCAGATATTGTGCAAGTTGTTTCATTACAAGTGGTATCAGAGCATGATCTTGGCACCGTAGAGGCAAGATTTTTTCTCAACATTGGAGGCGATTTTGGGAAGAGCATAACTTTCAGATTTTAGCGAATTTTTTAAAGATTTTTAAAGGGTTTTTGAAGACCATATTAAAGAAGATACAGTCCAGATTTCAGAGGAATTGAAGCAAAAATAAGTGAGTTATTGCAAAATTAGGGTTTCCAACAAATTCGCTCTCAAGGCAGCAAATTTGCTAATTTTTTGGATTTTTTTCTAGGTAAGTGGTATCTTGGCCTTAGTAAGTTACAGTAAAAATTTCAGAAAATTTACATTTAATTTGTGTGATTTATTTCAAAAATATTGGTTTCCATCATGACGGGGCCTGCAACAAGAGGCAAAAATAATGCTGTCACACTGGGCAAACCCTCTGATAAGGATGAGGAAATAAGTAAGTACAAGAGGGCTATGTGTGACCTAAGAGAAGATATATCATATATACGAAGCATGTTAAGAGCCTTAATGAAGGAACCAAGAAAGGAGGTCTCAAGCAACAAAGAAGAAGAAGAAGAAGCAGTAGCAGTAGACAAAGAAGAAGAAGAACCAGAAGAAGAAGAAAAAGAAAAAGAACCAGAAGAAGAAGAAAAAGAAGAACCTGAAGAAGAAGAAGAAGAAGAAGAAGAAGAACCAGAAGAAGAAGAAGAAGAAGAAGTGGAAGAAGAAGCGAAAGAAGAGGAAGAAGCGGAAGAAGAAGCAGAAGAAGTAGAAGAAGCAGAAGAAGAAGCGGAAGAAGCAGTGGAAGAAGCAGAAGAAGAAGTGGAAGAAGAGGAAGAAGCGAAAGAAGAGGAAGAAGTGGAAGAAGAAGTGGAAGAAGTAGAAGAAGTGGAAGAAGCAAAAGAAGTAGAAGAAGCAGAAGAAGAAGCAGAAGACGTAGCGGAAGAAGCGAAAGAAGAAGCAGAAGAAGCGGAAGAAGCGGCAGAAGCAGCAGAAGAAGAAACAGAAGAAGCGGAAGAAGAAGAAGAAGAAGAAGAAGAAGATGATGATGATGATGATGATGATGATGATGATGAAGCAGAAGAAGAAGAAGAAGAAGAAGAAGAAGAAAAAGAAAAAGATGATGAAGAAGAAGTGAAAGAAGAAGAAGTTCCTGATCAAGCTATTCAACCAATGCAAGGGTACAATGTACTATTCCTTACCTCTTCCTCTATGGCACATCAAAAGGTTCAAGTAAAGGAAGAACACATTCATTACCATCAAGAGCTAGATGCAAAGGGAAGACACATCTTGGAGCTGAAGTTAATTTTCCAGACACACATAAACAAGCTGAGGACATCAAGGACATATCTTCTAGTTGAAGTTGCCACATGGGATGATGAAGATTATATGAAGAAACTACCAGAATTGATCAGCGTTGAGGACAACGCTTTTGTAAAGGTGGGGGGCATGTTATGCCCTTACTTCTATAGTGTATATGGTTATGAATAGTCGGCTTGTGGCTATCTTAACCCTTAATTAAGTCATATTATCATTATTATATTGTTATTTAGTTGTTTAGGTCGGCCTAAGGCTTCTATAGGGCTATCTAAGTCAGCCTGGGTGATATCCTAGGCATAAATAGGTATATATAGGGGTAGTGAGTCTTATTAGATCATGATATTGTGTATTGTGTTCTCATTAAAGAATATTGGAGGTATCCCCCTCGAAGTGGATTAGGAGGCTGCCCCCTCGAAGTGGCATATTATTATCAAGTATTTTCAGCATATTTACTATTATATTCAGATATTGGGCAAGTTGTTTCATTACACAATGCTTATTGTTGAGGTTGGAAACATCGAGGTTGTCCCTAGTATTATTGATTATATCCCTGTTGAGGACCCCAATGAGGCTGCATGTTTTGTGATACAAACTGTTGTGGCCACTGTTGATTCACCCAGGGCTGATTTTGCCAATGTTGGCTCTGCCATTGTTGGTTTGGCCAATCTTGTGGTCCCCAAGGAGGATTATTTTTGGGCCTATGCCAAGTTAGATTCCATTGATTATTTCCCAAATTAGAAGGACCCCTATAAGAAGCATTGTTTGGATACTAATTATAAGGGAAATTCCCAGCTTGTTTTTGTTCTACATAGTTCAAATCCTCCTCTATAATGGCATTCTTTTTACTTAGCCTTTTAAGGGTGGAAACTGATCACATTGACTGGTAGGATGTTCCCTGTCACAGATCTGATAGATCTCTAATTTATCTAAAGGGCATTCTCTCAACAGATGTTTGTTTCTACACCTAGGACAATAGATGGAGAGTGGTTCAGTTGTTATGCCTTGATCAGTTGTTCTAGTTTTTACCTAAATCCCATCTAATGTGGTATTCAGTTAGACTAGAATATTTGTTTTAAGATTTACAATCTCCTCCATTAACTGTCCTAATTCATTCTTCCCTTTGAAAGATTTGGGTGTTCTCGTTCCATCTTGGGTTCTGGAATAGTTCCTGCAAAGTTCTTCTATAGCAGGCATATCCATTTTATTGATATTCCCTTTTCCCATTAGATCCAGTGCTTGGTTTGATTCTTTGTCTAATCCTTTTACAAAAAGGGTTCTAGCCAAAGAGTGATTTACAGGGTTGCCATACCTTCTTAAAGTGAAGTTGAACCTATCCACATAGTCCTCTAAAGTCTCTTCCTCTCTCTATTTAATTTTGAATAATTCCTCATTTTTATCACTGAATCTACAGTAGTCCTGGTATTTTCCCAAGAATTCTATCTCCATTTGTTCCTAGGAATGGATGGAGTTTTGGGGCAAACCCATGAACCATCTCATTGCAGAATCTTTCAGAGTTGAGGGGAACAATTTGAGTTTTTGATTACCTGATCCATAATCGTAAGTCTGGCATACCACTTTGAAATCAAACAAAAACTGATCTGGATCCTTAGAAGCAAGACCCCAGGTGAAATATTTTTCATAGGGTATTATCTCCAGCAGCCAAAACAATGGGATATGAGAAGGTTCTTGGAGCTTGATTTTCCTCCTCTTCATGATTATGTTCCATGTCTAATACTAGTTCTTCTCCTTGAGATTCAGCGTGAGGTTCTGAGGAATTAGTTTATGTCAAAGGATCTGCCTGGAATTTCTGTTGCAATTCCTGGATATATTCAGTGAGTGGAGGACTTGGAGGATTTAAGGGATTATTGAGTTGAGGTGCAGTTTCCAAGGTAGGTTCTAGGTGTCTCTCTTCAACAAGATCTTGTGCCACCCCACTAGTTTCTCCTATAGTTTGTTGATGGGGTGTCTATTTTATGTATCTTCCTTTTGAATCCCTAGCTCTAACCATATAGATTCAATCTATCCTAAAATTGTTTAACTAAGTTTCCCTAACTAACACAGAGATCCCTGGCAACGGTGCCAAAAATGACAAGGGTCATTGGTCCTCGACATTTAATCATATTTTCATGTGTCAAATCTAGGGCTGTGTCCTTGGCTATCTGCAATTAGGAATATTATAGCTTCCAATCTATTTAACTAACTCTAATGATCTCTACTGATTGAGGAAACTAATGCTATTGATCTATCCGCTATGAAAATAAATTCTAGGAATGTTGGAAACAAATCTGAAACAATGAATTGCTAATGTAGATCTATACTAATCCATACAATTGAAACATACATTTATCTATGAGAAAATAGTAACTATCTAAACAGAATCTGAAACAGAATAACAAACAAACAATACTAGCCTTCTGCCTTGGTGGTGGGAGTGGGCCCTTGCTCCTCACCCTCAGGACTGAAGACTAAGGCAATGAATCAGCACAAGAATATAATATCACAATTCTCTTTCAGTCCAATTCCATCAGTATCCTTTTGTATTCAAAAAAGTATCTTTATCAAAATGAGATTACAATAATAATAATTCATCTGCTATCTTCTTCTATTGCTACTTTGTAAATTTATATCTAATCCAGCGATGAGATATCACTTACCCCAACTACTAGTTCATCTATGAGATAGCATCAATCTCTTATTCTACCAACTGTTTAACTACAGAGTAAAAATTCATGCAATTAAAATAGATTTTAGTGAAACAGCAGTCTCACTAAATCTGAGTCTTAGTTTAAAATACAACTAGGCAGGGAGGCCCTGAAATATAGGTACTCAATCAGTTTGTCGAGAACTCATGCAAAATCAAAAGGAGAGATAAAACTTCTAGCAGTTAACTAGGGTCTTCATTTGATTACTCAGGTGTTGATTGAGTAATATCTGGAGCACCCCAATTACTACTGGAAGTGTTGACTAGCAGTGGCGTTGGAAATCTATATTTGTATTAAGGAGGCTCTGGAGGTGTGTGCTTCTATCTGCAGCTCCAGAGATATGCTTATGAATTTCTATTCAGCTCCAGAGATATGCTCATGACTTCAGTCCATCTCCAAAGATGATTCACCCCCTTATCTCAAAATCTCTCCAATCATATTGGAAAATATTGGAGACTGGTGTGGTATCCTTATGTCAGCTCCAGAGATTATTAGGACCACCTCCGGGGATGTTCAAAATTGTCTTTGCCCAAACACCTGCACCTGTAGAGTCAAAAAGAGAGAATTTCTACATATTTCCATTAATTTAATGCACATTAGTCCTTCAATCAAAAATCATGATCTTAGGTAATTCATCTCTTATTAACATAGTTAGAACAAATCTTGTCAATCTAGTTTAGTGCAGTCATCAGGACAATGGAATAAGAAGGAAGAAAAAGAGAGGTAAAAAGGTGTATTATCATGGGTGCTACCTGGCACTCATCACCTAGCCTTACTAAGAAACTCTTGAGAGTTGGATATTATTGGCCAACCATGGAGAAAGATGCACAAAAGTTTGCTAAGCGATGTCTACAATGCCAAAAACATGGGGATTTTGATACATACTCCAGCACATGAGTTACAATTTGTTACCACCCCTTGGCCTTTCTCGTAGTGGTGACTTGACCTCATAGGAAAGATTCATCCACCCTCATCCAATGGCCACAAGTTTATCATTATCACCACAAAGTATTTTACAAAGTGGGTTGAAGCCATACCAATGACTTATATCACCGACAAACAAATATCCAAATTCATCCTCCATTATATCATTTGCCGATATGGAGTTCCACAAGCCATTGTTACTGATAATGGATGTCCTTTTAAGAACCAAGAAGTTCATGATCTATGCTATAAATTCCATATCTAACATAGGTTTTCCACACCCTATTATCCTCAGAGTAACAGCCAAGCCAAGGCTTCTAATAAAACAATCATCAAAATTCTCAAAAAGAAAGTCAATGAAGCTAGTCATGATTGGCATCTACAACTAAACCCAACCTTGTGGGCCTATCAAACAAGTGTCATAACTCCCACTGGTGCTACACCCTATGCTCTTGTATATGGCACCGAAGCTGTTTTACCAATTGAGGTTGAGATCCCATCACTAAGAGTGTCACTACAGCATATCATTTCTAATGAGGAATACAAAATATCCAGACTAAATGATCTAAGCTATTGGACGAAAGATGCCTCACAACCCTCAATCATCTTCAAGTTTATCAAAACTATCTTCGTTGTAGTTACAACAAAAGGACTAGAGAAAGAAGGTTCTAGGTAGGAGACCTTGTCCTTAAAGAGAATCAGAAGAATCAATAGGATCGTGAAAAGAAAGGCAAATTTGAACCAAATTGGCTAGGACCTTTTGTGATCACATCAGTCTATGGATCAAGAGCTTCTACTCTCTCAACACCTGAAGGCATTCCTCTGGATGAACCCATCAACAATGTTCATCTGAAGAGATTTTATGCTTGATCCTTGGAATATCCCATCCAAATATCCAAAAAATAAATAAATCATAAAATAGTAAAGATAAATAATCCATCCTCTAGTGAAAACCTGGTAAACAGGCACCTTGGATAAGTACCATAGTGAAAACCTGGCAAACAGGTGCTATGTGTAGAACTAGCTCTTACCATCTATTCAGTTTTTGTTTTCCATACCATCCATCCCATAATAAGCTTTATCCATTTCCTAATAAACTTCACCTATACCATAATCAATCTATCCACCCATAATAAGATCATTCCCTTTTCCATCCCCATGCTTACTCCTATCATGGTTTTGGAAATTGTTGGAGTTGAGGTATCATTTTGTCCATCATTCATCTAGATCTAGGTCATCTAATCTATCACTGTTCATAATAAATTCATCCCATACTGGGGGCACTTGTTTGCACTTAGTCTTTGGGGTGGATACTTAAAGCATCATCACCTAACATCCCATCAACAACATCATATATAATCAAACATCCAACCAATCCCATCAATCCATAGTCTGATCAATCCATCCACTTTCATCATCACCATCAATAAAACATTATAAGAACTACATATCATCTCTATCATTAAGTGCCTTGATCCCATGGATACAGAGTATGTAGGCATTCTGGAATACGAAGGAAGTACCCAGACTCAGGAATAGGCAATACACCATTTCCATCTTTCATTCTTCATCCAACCTTCACCAATCATCATCTTCATCCATCTCACATCATCTATCTCCCACATCATTAATAAACACCAATAACTGCATATGATCATGTCTTATCATCATTGTACTGTGCTTTGATCTTGTGGATATAGGGCATGTAGGCAGTCTGGAATACAAAGGAAGTATCCAGTGCGCAAGCATAGATGATTCATTCTTCCATTCACATTTCATCTCTTCTATCTTCCATCTTCTTCCCTTTGACTAACTCAAGCATAAAACAAACTATGTATCTCTTGATAGCTCAAGCATTCATCAAATCAGAGGTAAATAAAGACATTTATCTGCATGTCTTTAGCCAACATTTTCTATATCAATCCAATATCTTAGCCTTCAATAGGATATATCTTTCCTCACAATAGGGCACTATCCAATCTATCCAAGAGCACCATATTTTGGCAAGAGAACATGATGGCTGTGTCTTTTTTTTCCTTTTGATTTATCTTTTGTCCCTTTCTAATACCTAGTCAGACTGCCTTGATTCATCATATCTTGGTATGTTGCGATGAAGTATGGACTAGGACATGGTCATTTGCTTTCATAAGTTGTGTTTGTGGGATGATCTTATTCTCCTACTTTGCCTAATGGTATCTTGTATGTGTTGGGATTAGCATCTTACATATCAATATCTTTTGCATCTAAGGAGCAAAACAGTCTCTTATGCACTAAGACTATTCTATGCTAAGACTATTTTCCATACATATAACCAACAAGGTTTCATTATGTTTAGTCAAAATATGTTCAAACCATTGCTTACAGAGTCAAATTCCATCTCAGATCAGCTAATATTCATATCTTGTGTATGTTGGAGCAACATCTTGACCTCGTACAATAGACAAGATTGTATTATGCTAAGTGCATTGGATACATCATCACCCTGGTCTTTATACCTTGTTGCATAATATCCATATGCTATATCAAACATAAGGATTGCAATCTCTAAATTTGTGTGCAACCATTGTCAAAAGCTACATCTATCATCAACTATCCATTCATTCATTGCAATAAAACTCATAGCTCTCACAAGGATTGATCAATCAAATTTCACCTACATTCTTCTGTTCATCATCATCTTTGTCTTTGTTATCTTCATCCTGCAAAACAAGTGTGTTAGACTTACATCATTACATACATCATTCTATATCATCATCATATATCATTATATCCATAACATAGATCATTGTACATTTCATTAACATAAGCATGTATTGTCATAAGCATTGCATCATCAAGTCATAACCATATCCACTTATCTTCTATATATCTACCATATACATGTCATAACCATTAAAATATTAAATAATAAATACCAACATCATACATCCATAATCATAACACCATATATCACCATCAAAATCCATCATATATATATATCAATATCTGGGTCAATACATAAGTGTCTCATCATGTACAAAATGAATCGATATATATACAAAGCGGCTATCCAAGAGCCATCAAAAAATACACATATCAGCTCGCGGGCCTCATACAGATATATACATGATACAAAAACTGATACATTATCCAATACCTAAGCTATCCCTGGTGTCTCAAGTGGGTGGCACTCACTGAGGAAGTCTCTCCCTGATCTCCACCCTGAGATCCTCCTGCACCTGGTTGTAAGGGTGGGCCCGCAACTAATGGGCCAGACCTCCCTATCCTCCTCGAACCTGACGCCCTGGATCTAGTCCAAAAACTAGGCTATCTCTAATCTGCAGGTACTGCTCTAAAGTGCAGACCTCTATAATACTCTACCTCTGCCTGAGTTGTCCCAAGTTCACCCTGCACTCGAGTGATCTCTCTAGCCAAGTATAAGCTAGTCTAGTCTGTCCCCAATGTAGCTATAGTGACATCCTACTCTTCTATAACCCTCTGAGCCCTCTACACTGCGGTGTCCCTCTGTGCAATGAGTCTTGCTACAACCTCATCATCTTGTGTCTATGCTAGTGGCATGTGTTGCTTGTGCTTGGTATACCTGTGCATGTGCCCGATCTTGTCTCATAGCGACTACAACTCTATCTCTATCAATCCATACCTGTCTAAACTGTGCCTCCAATCAGATCCTACAGCCTATCTCATTTTGCAGTTGTCATCGCAGATGAGTCTTCTCTATATCTCCATGATCTCCTCCTCCTCGCCCACCTCTAACCACAACCTGCTACTGTGGTGGCTAAACTTGAACCTGCCTAGGGACCTATCCCTGTCCATGTACTTGTGGCTATTCTTGAGGCTGCTACTGTACTACTTGTACAATCACCTGTACTCGTGGGGGTCGTCTCTGTCCCTTCACTCTCCCATGACCTGTTTGATGTACCGCCACCTCTCCTACCTCCCCTAGAATGGTCAACTGAGTAGGCCTATGTAATATCCAATATGCATCGTACTCCGGAGTACTGCCAGGATCTGTTGGACCTAGAATCCAATCCCATACCACTAGCTGTAAACTCTCAAAATCCACCAAGGATGTCTCTACCACGATCTCCAGTCCCCAATCTGGAATCTCTTGCTGTGTCTGTCCAAATATAGCATCTCCTACTGGTATGGGCTAGGCCAATCTAAACTGACGAAGTACCCTCTCTAGAAAATATTGCTCAATAACATATATACTCCACCTAAAGAGATACCTTGGTTGTCATGCATATAACAACTACTTTGCATCATCCTCCCAACTCTCACAATCCCTCCAAGGTCTCCAAATGAATTGGTCTAGCTCATCCAAGGTCCTCCGCCAATATATAGGTGCATTAAGCTACATATATGTAGTAACTCCTCCATAAATGTGAACATATGGATCCCCTGTTGCCCTCTATCACAATCCCACTAGTCTCATCACAGCAATGTACTCATATGCCCAAACATGTAGTAGTGTGACCCTAGCTAACATGCTCAAACCAAATAAGTATGCACAATCATGAAGATAGTGGTAGAGTTGTCCTAATACATAGGGACCCCATGCATATCTGATGCCATACTCAAATAAACCCTCCATAATAGTCCCCCATCCTACAGGGAATCCTCTAGCCCGTCTATGTGGCACCAAGAACTAGATAATGGCTACCACTAGTCTTTGTAGTCTATCACATAATCCCCTCATCATCCGTATGGGTATCTCATGGTCCTCAACCCCTATGTCAAGAGTCCCAAACAATCGTCGTAGTGCATCAGGACCCCACTCCAGATCATAATCTATCCGCTCACCATGAATCAAAATCCTCAAAATATACCACATCCTCTAGTGTGATGGTAGCCTCGCCAGTCGGTAACAAGAAAGAGCTATGCTCATTGTACCAGCACTCTACTAATGTTGTCATCAATGAAAGATGAGCCCGTACAGGGGTGATATGTGCTGCATGCCATAAGCTGACCATCTCCAAGAACAAGTGCTCATCCATGTCTAACTGCCTCGCCAATGCCAAATCGACTGGATGAACCTCCCTCAACAATAACGCTGGTAATACATTCTGCAATTACTAATTTTTAATTGAGCATTATTTGTAATCTATGCCTGATTCATTAAAAAACCCTAAGATTGCCTATTTTTGACCAAAAGTGACTCATTTTGCCATAAGCGATTGACTGTCAGCCATAGGCAACTTAGAAAACCAAACGCGATCCTCTGTCGCTCAAAAGTGACCTAAACTGCCAAAGGCGAGCTACTGTTAGTCAAAGGCGACCTTTTTCGTCAAAGGTGCATTGTAACATGCATAATCTAGCTTTTCAACCATATGCAACCTAAATGTCCAAATGTGACTAACCCACGTTCATAGGCGATGTAAAACGCCAAATGTGACATACTATCGCTCATATGCGCCTAACCTATCCTGATGCGCCTTTGGTCAAGCACTTGAATTAATGATGCTTTTGAACCTATTAATGACACCTATAGAGTAAGTTTTTGATACATACTAGTGTGGGAGCTCTTGCTGGTCATCCGTAAGTCCTCACCCTCTCCACTTGATGATCTGCGCATGGAATCACCATCTTGTAGCTCTCGAAAGCCCTGATGCACTCTAAACACACAGAGCTCAAGAAATTCTAAACACAAATAGTACAATTGAGTTGAATTGAGCCCTTGAAACCTATTTATAGAGTCAAACCCTAATTTTTCTTCTAATCCAAAACCCTAATTCTTGTTTTGCATCCCTAGTTTATCCCACCTAAACCCTAATTCCTTGTGTCAACCTCATTTATCCTTGTCATTTAATCGCGAGTCAACCCAATCTTCTCTCGATAGCCTGGTTTTCCTCTCGAGGGGGCATCACCCTCCAGTTCACTGGGGCATAACTTGTTTATTTAACGTATCAGTTTTATCTTCTTTGAAACAACGTCCTAACAGACATTGTCTCAAAGAGGGGCAAAATGTAGACACCCAAAATTGACCCTTCACATCATTTATTGATTTCTTGCATTTTTACCACTACACATGTTCAATTTTGTTTAGCACACTTGTATCACTTATCGATTTTCTTCTAAATCATCTATTTCTATAATTAATTAAATAAATTATATTTATTTAATTAATTCCATCTATTATCATTATTTCTTCTAGTTTCTATCTATAATTAAATCATGTTTAATTATTTAATTATTCCATTATTCTTCTAAAATTAAATAAATTTTCTAATTTATTTAATTTCCCCTCTAAATAAATAAAATTAATATTTTATTTATTTGTCTTCTCATCATGCATATAAATTAAATAAATTTATTTAATTAATTTATGTTTATCCTTCTAATTTTGTAAGTTTAGCTTTTTCCTCTATCATTTAAAAATAAATTAAATGAATTTATTTGTTTAATTTATTTTTATCTTATCATTTCCCTCTCTTATCACTTTCTTCTATGTGTACAAGTTGGCCTTGTCCATAGTTTATTGAAAATCAAATACAAAAATGATTTAATTGGTTCTAAAATCAACCATTCACATCATCCAACCCTTAAAATAGAAGAGCATCCTATTTTAAGAAAATCAATCCTATCATTATCAACAAACCAACTACAATCATTTAATAAAAGCTTTTCCTATGGACACATGTCTTGTACACATTCATCCATGCCTCTTGAATCATCTCAACCGTTCACATAGCCACCTTTTCTCCATCGTTGATCAATCTTAGTAGAGAGCTATATATACATCCTCTCACCTCATTCCATTCATCCCACACAATCTTGATAGCATCCAAATTATCATCTCATGCATATTGAATCTATTAAGCAGCCATTGAGTACTTTGAGCATAACATCTATCATCATGGCAGCTTTGACAACTATGGTTGTTCACTATTGAGAAGCAATCTGCATTCAACAAAGGAATCAATACAATCTAGGTGACATTATTCTTTGGTTTGCCTTCAATTTGTGTTATTTAGATAGATTCTTTAAAGGTGGTAGGATTGGGTTTTGATTGTAATGATTGATCTTATTAACCTAATGTTTCCTGCTCACACAATAGTAAATATAGTACATGTAAACTTTTTGTCATATATCAATCGTAATCTTATTTAGTTACAATTTGATGATGAACATGTGGATGTTGGAGCATCACCATCAGGACAATTTCCTTGGTCCCTAGGCAGAGCCACTTCATTGAGCTAAATTTTATCATTTCTAATCATTATGCATTTAAATAATGTTATGTATATATTTTTCTCAAATAACCTTGAACTCTATTTTCAAATGTTGAATATGCAAACTCCTCCTCATCTTCGTCAATCAGTGGAGGTGTGCATTGTTGCAGTTGTTTTGTCTATAAATCCTTTGACCGAGGTATGAGCCAGTAACATGTAAATGTCATTTTTTATTTCTTGTTTTATCTCACATCATTTAATGTACATAAATGATATTCATGTTTACTTATTTGCTTGTACATGGTTCTCATAGGATGTCACAACTCCTACCCATCCAACTACAAAAGAAGAGAGACAACAAATGATTGAGAGGGATTACCAGTTGGCAGTAAGTGATTGATCGCTTATGTAATGTTATATATTTTGAATATTTTCTATATTAATGTGGATATTGTTTGATTGTATTAACAGGTGGAACTTCAAAAATCTCTATCAAGGAGGTCTAGTCGACAGGTGATAGAGGATGAGTCATTAACTGGTTCACCATCTTCACGGCCTAGCAAGAGCCATCGGTTATTTCATATAAGTCCATAGGAGATTTGATTTTGGGACATTTTGTTACATATGCCTATTTGTCTTTGTAAGCATACTTTTGTATGTTATTGATGTATATCATTGTATATGCTTGTATGGCATTATTTGTACATTTCTATATGTCTTGATATATACACTATATGTTATTTTCATGACATTATGTATATATGAGATTATCTATATTTTCATGACATTATATATATGTTGACAACATCCTTGAAAAATAAATTTTGTGCATATATTGCAATCATTGGATTACATGAGACTACATTTCTTTGAGGCATCATGTCAAACAGTTCACGCACCTTGTCTATGGTTCCACACTTTACATACATGTCTACAAGGGCGGCTGCAAATACAACATCTGGCAAAATTCCTATATCCTTTATGCTTTGATGTTTGTCCACACCTTGTTCTAAAGATCCCATTTTGGCATAGGCAAGGAGGATGTTGGATAACATTATGGAATTTAGCTTGACACCCGGCAATTGCATTTTCTTGAAATTCTCTTTAAAGCCTTATCAAAAAGTCCATTTTGTACATATCTTGCAATCATTGCATTCCATGAGACATCATTCCTTTGAGGCATCATGTGAAACAATTCATGTTCATTGTCTATGCTTCCACACAAGTTGCATACATGTCGACAAGGGTAGTTGCAAATACAACATCTGACAAAATTCCTATATCATTTATTTTTTCATGGTTGTCCATACCCTGTTCCAAAGATCCTAATTTGGCATAGGTAGGGAGGATGCTTGGAAAGGTTATGGAATTTGGTTTTACACGTTCCAATTGCATTTGCTTGAAAGTTTCTAAATCCTTTTCAAAAAATCCATTTTGTGCATATCTTGCAATCATTGCATTCCATGAGACTGCATTTCTTTGAGGCATCATGTCAAATAGTTCACGGATCTTGTCTATGGTTCCACACTTTGCATACATGTCTACAAGGGTAGCTGCAAATACAACATTTGACAAAATTCCTATATCCTTTATGCTTTGATGGTTGTCCACACCCTGCTCCAAAGATCCTATTTTGGCATAGGCAAGGAGGATGCTGGATAAGGTTGTGTAATTTGGCTTGACACCTTACCAATTGCATTTGCTTGAAAGTTTCTTTAAAGCCTTATCAAAAAATCTATTTTGTGCATATCTTGCAATCATTGCATTCCATGAGACAACATTTCTTTGAGGCATCATGTGAAACGGTTCACGTGTATTTTCTATGCTTCCACACAAGTTGCATACATATCTACAAGGGCAAATGTAAATACAACATCTAAAAAAAATCCTATATCCTTTATTCTTTCATGGTTGTTCATACCCTGTTCCAAAGATCCTAATTTGGCATAAGTAGAGAGGATGCTTGCAAAGGTTACTAAATTTGGTTTTATACGTTCCGATTGCATTTGCTTGAAAGTTTCTAAAGCCTTTTCAAAAAATCCATTTTGTGCATATCTTGCAATCATTGCATTCCATGAGACTGCATTTATTTGAGGCATCATGTTAAACAGTTTACACACCCTGTATATGGTTCCACACTTTGCATACATGTCTACAAGGGAAGTTGCAAATAAAACATCTGACAAAATTCCTATATCCTGTATGCTTTGATGGTTGTCCACACCATATTCTGAAGATCCCATTTTGGCATAGGCAAGGAGGATGTTGGATAAGGTTGTGGAATTTGTCTTGACACTCACCAATTGCATTTTCTTGAAAGTTCTTTAAATCCTTATCAAAAAATCCATTTTGTGTATATCATGCAATCATTGCATTCCATTAGACAACATTCCTTTGAGGCATCATGTGAAACAGTTCACGTGCATTGTCTATCCTTCCACACAAGTTGCATACATGTCTACAAGGGTAGTTGCAAATACAACATCTGACAAAATTCCTATATCCTTTATTCTTTCATGGTTGTGCATACCCTGTTCCAAAGATCCTAATTTACCAAAGGTAGGGAGGATGCTTGGAGAAGTTATGGAATTTGGTTTTACACATTCCAATTGCATTTGCTTGAAAGTTTCTAAAGCCTTTCCAAAAATCCATCTTGTGTATATCTTGTAATCATTGCATTCCATGAGATTGTATTTATTTGAGGCATCATGTCAAACAATTCATGCACCTTGTCTATGGTTCCACACTTTGCATACATTTCTACAAGGGTAGCTGCAAATACAACATCTGACAAATTCCCTATATCCTTTATGCTTTGATGGATGTCCACACCCTATTCCAAAGATCCCATTTTGGCATAGGCAAGGAGGATGTTGGATAAGGTTGTGGAATTTGGCTTGACACCCACCAATTGCATTTGCTTGAAAGTTTCTTTGAAGCCTTATAAAAAAATCTATTTGGTGCATATCTTGGAATCATTGCATTCCATGACACAACATTTCTTTGAGGCATCATGTGAAACAATTCACGTGCATTGTCTATGCTTCCACACAAGTTGCATACATGTCTACAAGGGCAGTTGCAAATACAACATCTGACAAAATTCCTATATCTTTTATTCTTTCATGGCTATCCATACCCTGTTCCAAAGATCCTAATTTGGTACAAGTAGGGAGGATGCTTGCAAAGGTTATGGAATTTGGTTTTACATGTTCCAATTACATTTTCTTGAAAGTTTCTAAAGCCTTTTCAAAAAATCCATTTTGTACATATCTTACAATCATTGCATTCCATGAGACTGAATTTCTTTGAGGCATCATGTCAAATAGTTCACATGCCTTGTCTATGGTTTCACACTTTGCATACATGTCTACAAGTGTAGCTGCAAATACAACATCTGACAAAATTCATATATCCTTCATGCTTTGATGGTTGTCCACACCCTATTCTAAAGATCCCATTTTGGTATAGGCAAGGAGGATGTTGGATAATATTGTGGAATTTGGCTTGACACCCACTAATTGCATTTTCTTGAAAGTTTCTTTAAAGCCTTATCAAAAAATCCATTTTGTGCATATCATGCAATCATTGCATTCTATGAGACAACATTCCTTTGAGGCATCATGTGAAACAGTTCACATGCATTGTCTATCCTTCCACACAAGTTCCATACATGTCTATAAGGGCAGTTGCAAATACAACATTTGACAAAATTCCTATATCCTTTATTCTTTCATGGCTGTTCATACCCTGTTCTAAAGATCCTAATTTACCAAAGGTAGGGAGGATGCCTGAAGAAGTTATGGAATTTGGTTCTACACATTCCAATTGCATTTTCTTGAAAGTTTCTAAATCCTTTTGAAAAACATCCATTTTGTGCATATCTTACAATCATTGCATTCCATGAGATTACATTTCTTTGAGGTATCATGTCAAACAATTCACATGCCTTTCTATGGTTCCACACTTTGCATACATGTCTACAAGGGCAGTTGCAAATACAACATCTGACAAAATTCCTATATCCTTTATTCTTTGATGGTTGTCCATACCCTCTTCCAAAGATCCCATTTTGGCATAGGCAAGGAGGATGTTGGATGAGGTTGTGGAATTTCACTTGACACCCACCAATTGCATTTTCATGAAAGTTTCTTTAAATCCTTTTCAAAAAATCATTTTTCTACATATCTTGCAATCATTGCACTCCATGAGACAACATTCCTTTGAGACGTCATGTGAAACAACTCTCGTGCATTGTTTATGCTTCCACACAAGTTGCAAACATGTCTACAAGGGCAGTTGCAAATACATCCTACAAAATTCCTATATCCTTTATTCTTTCATGGCTATCCATACCCTGTTCCAAAGACCCTAATTTTCCACATGTAGGGACGATGCTTGCAAAGGTTATGGAATTTAGTTTTACATGTTCTAATTGCATTTGAATGAAAATTTCTAAAGCCTTTTCAAAAATCCATTTTGTGCATATCGTGCAATCATTGCATTCCATGAGACTGTATTTCTTTGAGGCATCATGTCAAATAGTTCACGTGCCTTGTCTATGGTTCCACACTTTGCATACATGTCTACAAGGGCAGCTACAAATAGAACATTTGACAAAATTCCTATATCCTTTATGCTTTGATGGTTGTCAACACCATGTTCCAAAGATCCCATTTTGGCATAGGCAAGCAGGATGTTGAATAACATTGTGGAATTTGGATTGACACTTGCTAATTACATTTGCTTGAAAGTTTCTTTAAAGCCTTATCAAAAAGTCCATTTTGTGCATATCTCGCAATCATTGCATTCCATATATAAGACAACATTTCTTTGAGGCATCATGTGAAATAGTTCATGTGCATTGTCTATGCTTCCACACAAGTTGCATATATGTCTACAAGGGTATTTGCAAATACAACATCTGACAAAATTCCTATATCCTTTATTCTTTCATGGTTGTCCATACCCTATTCCAAAGATCCTAATTTGGCACAAGTAGGGAGGATGCTTGAAAAGGTTACGGAATTTGGTTTTACATGTTCCAATAGTATTTTCTTGAAATTTTCTAAAGCCTTTTCAAAAAATCCATTTTGTGCATATCTTGCAATCATTGCATTCCATGAGATTGCATTTCTTTGAGGCATCATGTCAAACAATTCATGTGTCTTGTCTATTGTTCCACACTTTGCATAGATGTCTACAAGGGCAACTGCAAATACAACATCTAACCAAATTCCTATATCCATTGTGCTTTGATTGTTGTCCACACCCTATTCCAAAGATCCCATTTTGGCATAGACAAGGAGGATGTTGGATAAGGTTGTGGAATTTGGCTTGACACCTGCCAATTGCATTTTCTTAGAAATTTCTTTAAAGTGTTTGCAAAAAATCCATTTTGTGCATATATTGCAATCATTACATTCCATGAGACAATATTCATTTGATGCATCATGTGAAATAGTTCATGTGCATTGTCTACGCTTCCACACAAGTTGCATACATGTCTACAAGGGCAGTTGCAAATACAACATCTGACAAAATTTCTATATCCTTTATTCTTTCATGGTTGTCCATGCCCTGTTCCAAAGATCCTAATTTGCCATAGGTAGGCAAATGCTTGCAAAGGTTATGGAATTTGGTTTTACATGTTCTAATTGCATTTGATTGAAAGTTTCTAAAGCCTTTTCAAAAAATCCATTTTGTGCATATCTTGCAATCATTGCATTCCATGAGACTACATTTCTTTGAGGCATCATGTCAAACAGCTCACGCACCTTGTCTATGGTTCCACACTTTGCATACATGTCTACAAGGGCAGTTGCAAATACATCTGACAAAATTCCTATATCCTTTATGCTTTTAAGGTTTTTCACACCATGTTCTGAAGATCCCATTTTGGCATAGGCAAGGACGATGTTGGATAAGGTTGTGGAATTTGGATTGACACCTACCAATTACATATCCTTGAAAGTTTTTTAAAGCCTTATGAAAAAATCCATTTTGTGTGTATCTTGTAATCATTGCATTCCATGTGACAACATTTCTTTGAGGCATCATGTGAAATAGTTCACGTGCATTGTCTATGCTTCCACACAAGTTGCATACATCTCTACAAGGGCATTTGCAAATACAACATCTGAAAAAATTCCTATATCATTTATTCTTTCATGGTTGTCCATACCCTGTTCCAAAGTTCCTATTTTGGCATAGGTAGGGAGGATGCTTGCAAAGGTTATGGAATTTGGTTTTACATGCTCCAATTGCATTATCTTGAAAGTTTCTAAAGCCTTTTCAAAAAATCCATTTTGTGCATATCTTGCAATCATTGCATTCCATGAGACTACATTTCTTTGAGGCATCATGTCAAATAGTTCACGTGCCTTGTCTATGGTTCCACAATTTGCATACATGTCTACAAGGGCATCTACAAATACAGCATCTGACAAAATTCCTATATTTTATGCTTTGATGGTTGTCCACACCCTATTATGAAGATCCCATTTTCACATAGGCAAGGAGGATGTTGGATAAGGTTGTGGAATTTGGATTGACACCCGCCAATTGCATTTTCTTGAAAGTTTCATTAAAGCCTTATAAAAAAATCCATTTTGTGCATATCTTTCAATAATTGCATTCAATGAGACAACATTCCTTTGAGGCATCATGTGAAATAGTTTACATGCATTGTCTATGCTTCCACACAAGTTGGATACATGTCTACAAGGGTAGTTGAAAATACATCTGACAAAATCCCTATATCCTTTATTCTTTCATGGTTATCCATACCCTATTCCATATATCCTAATTTGCCATAGGTAGGGAGGATGCTTGCAAAGGTTATGAAATTTGGTTTTATATGTTCCAATTGCATTTGCTTGAAAGTTTCTAAAGCCTTTTCAAAAAATCCATTTTGTGCATATCTTGCAATCATTGCATCCCATCAGGCTGCATTTCTTTGAGGCATCATGTTAAACAAGTCACGTGGCTTGTCTATGGTTCCACACTTTGCATACATGTCTTCAAGGGCAGATGCAAATACAACATCTGAAAAAATTCCTATATCCTTTATGTTTTGATTGTTGTCCACACCCTGTTCTGAAGATCCCATTTTGGCACAGGCAAGGAGGATGTTGGATAAGGTTGTGGAATTTGGCTTGACACTTGCCAATTGCATTTTCTTGAAAGTTTCTTTAAATCGTTTTCAAAAAATCCATTTTGTACATATCTTGCAATCATTGCATTCCATGAGACTACGTTTCTTTGAGGTATCATGTCAAACAGTTCACACGCCTTGTCTATGGTTCTACACTTTTCATACATGTCTTTAAGGGCATATGTAAATACAACATCTGACAAAATTCCTATATCCTTTATGCTTTGATGGTTATCCACACCTTGTTCCGAAGATCTAATTTTGGCATAGGCAAGGAGGATGGTGGATAAGGTTGTGGAATTTGGATTTACACCCGTCAATTGCATTTTCTTGAAACTCTTTTTCAAGGCTTATGAAAAAATCTATTTTGTGCACATCTTGCAATCATTGCATTCCTTCATTTGTGATGTGCATAACATGCTATAATTGTACATGCTTACAACAAGTGATTCATGCTACAATGAAGCACAACATGATGAAATAAGAAGATGCATTTTTACAACACTTAAGAATATGTAGTAGTGTTGCTCATATCATGAATTGATGTTCAATCCCTTACTTTCTCATGCAAATGGATAAACTATGTTTTCTTCTTCACATCCATGGCTTACAACATGTGACAATAAACCACTACAAGTTGTGTATGTGATTAACAACAAGTATACATGTGATACATCACACTAAAATGTGCATTGACTTAGGTGAGTGGTTCTTTTATTAGTGGTGGTGTTCATTTTGGACATAAAATAATAATGGTTATTTTTATACAAATTATTCATGGAACTTGTTATTTTCAATCTTGTTCTTTATTCCTATTCCTTTTGTACTTTAACACATAGGGATCTAGAGACATAGGGAGAACATTGTTGATGAAAACCAGGGTCTTTGCTTATGAATAAGACATTCTTGTTGCTGCTACAATCTTAGGATTGTCACAATTTTACATAATTTTGATAGTGATAATGAGAATTTTGGATGCTCAACAAGGTTACCCTCCACTCATGACACCCTCATAGTATCTGTTAGGACAGAAAAATTAAAAATTTTCTATATTCACATTTCTCCATATTTGACCAAATCATAGAACATTTCCCCCAAAAAATCATAATAAAATTGATGCATCCAATAAAAGGTCCATGACAAAAACAATGAAATGGGCTTAAAATTCATACTATCGGCAAGACTTTACATTACCTATGCTGATCCATGTTGAAATAACTTCAGCATGAAAACAAGGATCGGAGAGAAGATTTTGAAGGTCGTCGATGGAGGAAACTATATCGATGACCTTTCATCAAGGAGAAAATTTACAGGTCATACCGATCGGTAAGACTAAAAGCTATCGGGTAGCGCTTTGAAGATCATCTCAATGGTATACATTATACTGATGGGGCATTTTGGCAAAACTCTCACCAAACATCCCTTAGAATCAAATAAACTAATGGTCATCGACAAGAAATAAATATCAGAGTGAAAGATTATTAAGTCTCCGATGCTCCGGTGTCTTGGCGAACAACAAAAGGTGCTTCGGTATAACTCATACCGATGTGTGTGATAAATAAGAACCATCGGCAAAACTAAACAGGTCAGAACAAAACTTATATGTCTCACCGACTCACAAGTCACAACGATAAAGGTGTCAATGACACTTCGGGAAATTCTCTCTGATAAAAGATACAAAATAGCCATCGAGGAGATAACCATGATCAGGTAATCTAAAAAGGATTACCCCGATGGTATGACTCATTCCGATAAAGATCAGGATTACACCTATTGATAAGAAGTTCTGCTAATCATATCGATGAGATATTAAGAAAGTCCGGCTGATCCAGAATACAAAGGGCTGTCAGAAAGATGATGATGATCGGGTAAACATAGATATGTTATCCCGATGGCATAAATCACCCCGATAACAATTCTTGTCACACATATCGATGAGACTCTCACTGATAGTTATATCGGTAACACTTGATATATCAAAGAGAAATATAATTCACATAGCGATGAAAGAGGTCATGTCGATAGTAGTTGCACCCACTTTCACGTCGGATAAAGTATAGATATCTCCTGCCAATATAACTTAATACAGCATCGAAGAAATAATTGAACAGTTACAGCGATTGATTGTTCGCGCCATAAAAAGATATTAAAGTCACCCAGACATTATGAAAGTTATACCGATGAAAGGAGTTATGACGATGTGATATTTCACAGTGATGAAGGACATTAAATTGCTCAAACAAATAAATGCAAATGGCAATGAAATCCTCTAAAGATCATTGTAATTAAAATTAACAGAGTTGTCTGAGAAGAGAATACAGGGGAAATCCTGAAGCGCAAACAGAGGATTTCGCTCGCGGCCACAGATGACAGGTACATATATACAAACCATTATGTTATAGCCTATATTTTGATTTTCTGATGGAGACTCTGGGAAAGAGAAAAAGTAGAAAATCACAAGGAGAAACAAGTAAATCTAAGAAACAAAAAATTGATAAAACCCCCGAAGAAAAGATAAAAGACAAAAAGCTCAATCAAGATTTGATTGATCAATTACTAGGGTTAACTCCCAAGGCTAGAAGATCTGCTCAACTTAGGGCAGAAGTGGAAAAATTAGAAGACAAATGTAAACACTTAGGAGATATTTGGACCCCGATCAGAGGATATGAACTCTTCATATTCCACTATAACAAGAGTTTAGGAATGCTCTAGTGTCAAACCCATGGCATTTAAACTTGGGTAAAATGGTTGTGCCTAATGTATTCCTGAATGTTGAACTCCTGCAACTTCTTGCCAAACAATACAATCCAAGTCTGAAGGCTATATGCAACCCACAAGGGGAGTCTATTATTTATTTGTCAAAAAGTGCCATCTGGGAAGTATTCAATCTGGATGATTTATGCACTGTCCCTCTTATTTATGAGGATCTAGAAAAGGAATACTAGAGAATGGATACAACCTACAATGGATGGAGGTTGCCTATTCATAGGCCCAGAATTGAAGGAGAGTTAGTGCCTCAGAACAACAATGATGGTCCTCCTTTTCATGTGGCACTATTTGAACCATATATACAACATACCTATTATTCTGTTGGCCAGGTCCTAGGAGCAGAGGTTCCTGAATTCATGACAATTCCTTTGATGGTCATAGCCACGGACATCCAATGCCATAATGCAAGGCAATTTGATTATGCTGCTTATGTTGTTACTAGGATTGACTCTGGCCTAACTGCAATAAAAAACAATGCCCTTACTATTTCTTTTGAGCATTACTCCCTTCTTATGCACATAGTGTTATATTATGGCTAAGAAATGGGGTTATGGCCAACTGAATTTAAGGTTGTTCCAATAGACCAGAAGGGGCAAAAGTTACCAATACAGATATGGACCAGGGTTTGGGATAGCAAGTATGCCCATTCCAGCTATGTACAATTTGAAGAATATTTTGTAAAAGTACTATATAGATATTTCAGTCACCCCTATGAATATTCAATACCAAATGAGATAAAGAATTTTCTTAGACCGAAAGATTTTGATGGTCCTCCCACTGTTATTCATAATTGGGGAGATTGGTATTGCTTTGAAGATGCCACTATGGTTATAGTGTATGGTTTTGAAGACACTCCATTTATCTTACCCAAAACTGTCCCTGACAGAATTACTTATTTAGAAATAGTTAGACAAATGCATTGTTCAAATGTAATGCATCTAAGCTCCCATGATAAGCAATCTTTCATGCCCAGCACTTTATGTTTTGGAGATTTTATTGTGATGTCTAAAGAAGGTTACAGTCTCATCCTAGATAAATTGATGCATTACAATATGAGGTGTGCTGAGGTGAGAAAAGGATTTGATCCTGAGGGTTTTATTGACTTTGCTCGGAGAAGGCAAAACCTCAGTGGCTACATACATATCCCTTATCCACACGATGATGTCATTAGAAACCTTGAAGAGGCTGAGGTGGAATTGGTGGTGGAACAGTACAACAGGGACTTGGATGAGAAAAAAAAATAGCTGGCAAGAATTGAGGTAGTATCTTCTGGAGATGAAGAACCAACAGAACAAGAAGAGCCACAGGACAAAACAGTAGAAATGTCCAAAAGAAAATTGCTACAATATCAGCCTCCCGTCATAATACATGATGAGGAGGGGCCTGCTGATGAAGACCCACATCAAATAGCTTATGATTCTTTTATTTTTGGTGACCAATTTATTCATTCAAAAGAGTTTAAGTCATTTCTGTACAAATGCAAAGGGAAGGAAATTAGAGAATCAGTGGATGATATCTCTGCTGACAATGAAAGACAATTAGTAGATATGCTAAAAAAAATAGTGGATAAGGAGATGTAGGATATGACCCCTAACAACGGGAGACAGTTGCTTAAAGATGCAGGGGTGATGATTTTCCCTGGCCTTGATTTAAATTCTGCTTTAGTTTTTGACAGTTTTCTAAATAATACAGATGATAAGTATAAACTCACTCCAGAAGGTGTTAGTGAAGTATATATGGGTACAAAATACAATAATGATGAAAATTCATTGATGATCTGGGCCCTATATCCTCCCCATAAGAAGACAGCTATCATAGATACTGAAAAAACTTTTGGTCATGTCATGACTTTAAAGGCAGGGGAAACTGACCCTCTGATTACTGCAGATATTGGTATTAATGTTGTAAAGCTAAATAAAGCACAAGCTCAAATGTTGATTAAGGAAAGAGATGCATACAAATTGAGCTATGAGAGACTGACAAAAGAAAATGATTATTTAAAGGATGTTGTTAAGAGCACCTTTGGGGGGTCAACAAGGAGATTAACTCAGGGTCAAAGTTCACAGGGCACTCAAGCACTATCCACAAATCAGGCAGTGCAAATTCAAATGGATTCACTTGTCACAGTGCTATAGAGCAGGCATGCCAACATGGTACATTGGTTAAACTTATTTTGGGATAATTACTCTCAGAATTATAAAGCAATTCAAGAACATGAAAGGCTCGAACAGAGAGTGTAGGAGAAATTGAATGAGACACAAAGCAAAGATGATTCTGACATTACAGGTACCTCCAATACAAAAGCATTGATCAAGCAACATCAGAAGTACTACAATCAACTTAAAGCTGATGCTAAGGAAGGTGCTGAAACTTTGAATGCAGGAGTGCCCGCGTTATTCAAAAGTGATGGAGAACTAAAAACCAAAGAGGAATGGAGTGTTGATTGTCAAGCTATATTACACGAAGCTATGGCAGCTCTTAAGGACAAAGATTCTGCATTTGGAGAAGCCTACAACCACCTAGAAAAGATGGTCACAATGGATGTTATTACAAGGAATGCCATTGAACTTACTAATTTCCATCGTGATCAGGAATACCTTGACCATATGGCTAAAATTTACTTATGGTTAAATAGAGCTTAATCATAGTTATGTTGTTTTAATAACTTCCCAAAAGACTTATTGAAGAGTTATGTCTCTTCACAAAAATACCTATATAAGTTCAAACAATTGGTGCTGAAAGATCATCAGCAGTAGAATACAATATATACAGTTCACAATGTTCTCAAAAGACCATGTTGCAAGATTATTATTGAAGTAAATTGAAGTTTTCTGATCTTGTGGTTTTATTCTGGCATCAATTGTTTGTTAAACTTACTCAATTGTGTGGTTGTCTCCAGTTCTATATTTCCTTGTTATTCAGATTAATATATCAAGTATATATTTAATTTGTCAATACACATTTGTTGCAGTTGTGTGGTTTGATTAATTGGTTTCCATAATAGGAATTAAAATCCTCCCAATTAGTCACAGTAACCTGGAAGTGCTAGTCTAGATTACTAAGTAGAGCCATACAATTAGGATTGTCATTCTGTCTCCAAGATAATATTATCTATTAATCTTGCATATTCATTTCAATTGGTTCCTTCAAGAAAGGATTAAAATACCTTCTGGTGAATTATAAGATATCTGATTATATTGGTTGGATTATCAAGAAGAGTTTGTCAGTCATTTCCTTGCACATTTATACAAGTTATAAACTAAAATTGTACCAAACAATTAGAATTATTGTCCACTATAAGCCACTAGTCTTAGTCCTTCATTTGAATCTGTTTACCCAACAAGGCACTGGTCTTATTCATCATTTAAAATTCACCTTGATATTGCTTATACAATTTATACCAACCACTCATTAGATATAAGAATTAGTTAGCAAGCTATCCTGCACTATATGCCATTGTAGATAGATTTAAATAGTCAATACATTTACATTTAGTCTGCCTTAATTCCCAAGGTTCACCCACCTAGGTGTAGCAGGACCTAAAGTGTAGGAAATCATCAAACCTTGAAGGTTGATTTCGTTAAGTTAGTTCAAAAATGTTGCTAATCTAAACATAGAGCCTGGCATCCCCTTAGGACTAGCAACCTGCATTTTTGAGACCTAACAAATTGGTGACTCTACTGGGGACCCCAAATAAAAGACCTTAGAAATAAATTATTCCTTTCATAGAATCATTTTAGAAACTTTCATTTGGTAACTCTGCTAGTAACAAAAACCCAGAAAGATAAAATTACAAACTTTTCCTATTTACAAAATAGGTGGTGACTCTAGTTACAGTTATAACACAAGAATTTAATACCAAATGGATGGTAGGAGATCCAAGATGGACAGCAAGAAATTGCAGTCATCCCCACTGCTTAGAAACATTTCCAAAAGAAATAAAACTTCAAATTATTCTCACCAAGATAATAACCAGGATACCCAAGAGAATAACATAGGGCAAACTATTTCAATTCACAACAAGTTCACACCTCTACATGGTTCAAATGAGAATCTCAATGGAGTAACTGATGATATTTTGGCAAGATACAAATTGGATCCTCAAGAACAGATTGAGTATGAAGCACAGGTCATGAGGGATATTGATCGAAACCAAGCTGAATATGATTTCAAAATGTCGTTACATTAGGGAGAAGGGATAGGATATGGATTCTCAAATCAAGAAATAAATGACAATCCAAAAAATCA
This sequence comes from Cunninghamia lanceolata, assembly GCA_027924645.1. Classification (NCBI taxonomy): domain Eukaryota; kingdom Viridiplantae; phylum Streptophyta; class Pinopsida; order Cupressales; family Cupressaceae; genus Cunninghamia; species Cunninghamia lanceolata. Next base: position 6,166,680 of record BSBN01001344.1, on the reverse strand, counting down.
GGAAATAAATAACAATTCAGAGAATCTAGGAAGTATGAGTGAAGAGCAGTAGGAGGTGCTCAGGCTCTGGGAAGAACTTGAAAGGTTCAAGATACAAGAAGATAAAAGGTTGTTGCAGCAAGCGATTCAACAGATGAGAAATAAAGCTAAAACAGCCCCCCCAAAATATGTACCTCCACATAGAGGAAACAATTCAAGAATTCCACAGCAAAACACAGGTGGAGTTTCAAATTCACATGCATCTAGAAATCATCAAAATACCATACCCCAAAACCCTAGACCACCTCCCATACATAATGCATCTCAACATATGGCAAATACTTACCCACCCCCTAGCCAACAATATTATAGACCACAAAACCCTTACATAAATCCCCACATGAACCAACAACAGCAATATGCCTATCATCAGCCACCAGGTGGATATAATTACTATCCTAATCCACCACCCATGAACTTTCCACCTCAAAACCTTGCAAACATATGTAGCCAATTTAATTTAACTGGATATCAGTTGTATCCATATCCTATGGATAGTACTTGGAGAAATATGGTTCCCAAGTTTACTGGGAATAATGCAATATCAGCTGAAGATCATATCAGAAGTTTCAATGCTTTCGTGCAAGATATTGGTATGGACTAGGAAGATATTAGAATGAGGTTATTCATGATGTCCCTCACTGAAGATGCAAGAGATTGGTTCAACAGTTTACCTGATGGCTCAATCAGTTCAATAACTGATTTCCATAATCAGTTTAAGGAGCAGTATGGCAACCAATATGCCCCTGAGTTTGCATTACATGAATTGATAAGTATACAGAAGTACCAAAATGAATCATTATATGATTTCAATCTAAAATTTTCCAAATTACATAACAAAGTATCACATGGATCTAAGTTATCTGATCCAGCAGCACTGAGCATTTATATGAAAGCATTTGACCCCAAGACAGGGTATGAGCTTAGAAATCAGTGTCCTGCAACCCTGGCTGAAGCACAGAAAGTGGCCCTAACTATTGAAAATAATAGGAAAGCTACAGGTATGGTTAACAAGAGAGATAACCATAGAAATCCTCATAATTCAAATATTCAACAGACTAAACCAGAAGGTCAGCATAGGCATGAAAGGCCCAGGTTGCATGATATGCCTTACAATACAAATTGGAAGGATGTGAGACCTATCGACAACAACAGAAAACAACAATATGATAAGGATACCCATGACCCCCTGAAAAGAAACATGGCACATATGGTAGAAAATAAACCTTGGTGTTTGGTGTGCAATCTACCACATTTACCTGAGTACTGTGAGGTGGCTAAATTAGTACAACAAGAACAGATGTTATACAGTTATAATAGAGACAACCATACTATAAATATGATGCAGGACACACCATGTGTGGTGACTGAAGATTACTCTTCTTCAGAGGAAGAGGGATATGAGTATGATGTAGGAAATTAGAGGCATCATATAAACTTGGGAAAGCAAGAAGTATTCTCAGACCAGGAGGAAAGTGGTTATGATGAACCTACTTGCTATACCAATCAGCCATAAGAACAATGGAGAAAACCTACTGATGATGAAAGAGAATCTCTTACTATAGCTGCAATAGCTCAAGCTAAAAATGCTTATAACTTGAGGAATAGAACAGTAAACATTGAACAAGGAACACCTGGGAGTGTATTCATAAAAAATCAGAATAACAAGAAGAATAATACAAAGTCATCATTTAAAGAACCAGAAAAGGGTGGTAAGGATTAAACGAAAGAAAAATTACAAAATCAAGAAAAAGAAAATATAAAGACAGAAAAGAGTGATCAGACTATGGCCCACTCTTTTGACATTGCTCATGCAGTATCTCAGGTCAAAATATCAGTTCCACTTTTAGAAATGATGAAGATAGATAAATACAGGAATACAGTCGTTAAGCTGATTTCTGATACACCAAGTCAAAAACATAAAGGACATGAAAGTAGAACAAATAATGTTCATCAAGAAACATTCCAAATGTCTGAGGTATACCTTGGTGATACACTGACAAAGAATCCCTCACAGGTAGATCCTTTCTATACCACATTATTGATAAAAAACCGGATAGTGAGAAATTGCATGATTGATTCATGTGCTGCCATGAACATCATGCCAATAGTAGTTATGAAAGAATTGGGAATGTGGGTTGACACTACATTTGGCAAGTGTTATGCAATGGATAATAGATCTATCCCAGTCGTTGGTATTATGAGGGATGTGGAGATAAAACTTGCCTCACATCCAGAAGCAACTTATAACATTGATATTATTGTGGTTGGCATTCCACCATATTATGGAATGCTTCTATCAAGACAATGGGCAGCAATGGCAGGAGGGAATGTCCAATTAGACTTATCATATGCCACAATACCAGTAGGGGGTACAAAAATTAAGCGTTGTAGAGAACCAAGGTATGAAAATATTATAGAACGATTGGATCAACATCAAATAAATTTCTTCTGTGATACAGACTTGGGAGCCTTTAAGGTGGGAGAAAGTATGCCAGAGGTACATAATACTGATCCAATACATACTGAATCTATGAAAGAAAAAAATGATGTATGGAAGATGTATTTCGATGGTGCATGCAGCAAAATAGGAAATGGAGCTGGAATAGTTTTTATTTCACCAAGAGGTAAAACTTTCAAATACTCTTTTTTGTTAACATTTGAATGCACAAACAATGTGGTAGAGTACGAAGCATTGCTCATTGATTTGAACATAGCCACTAAGTATAAAATAAAAAAATCAGCAGTATATGGTGATTCTGAATTGGTCACTTCCCAAGTGAGAGAAAAGTACCTATCAAAAAATAAGAGGTTGAAACAATACAGAAATGCAGTCTAGGATAGTATTGAATTATTTGATGCCTTTTCAATCAACTAGATTGATAGGTCTAAAAACATTATGGTGGATTTTTAACAAACATTGCATTGAAAAGGGATGATGCCACATTGGGAGGAATTATAGAGGTTGAATTCAAAACTAGACCCACCATCCCATATAATATACATAACTGGCAAGTGTTTGATAACGATGCTGATATAATCAATTTCTTACATTGTGCTGATTATTATAAAAATCAGGAGATTGATTTTAATGCATTTGTAGAAGAATATGATGGGAAGGAAACCCTTTTTGGTCAAGAAATAGTTTAGTTAAAAATAAATAAGATACCCAAGGGACTTATAGCATTGGAAAAGGCATTTGATGGACATGATAGATCTAAAATGAAAGACACACCAGTGGTACCGAATGACCTTGAAGAGATCAATTTGGGCACACAAGTAGCCCCAAAGAATGTGTATATTGGAAGAAATCTTAACCCAAAAATTAGGAGCCGAATCATCAATTTACTCAGGAAGTTCAGGCATGTATTTGCTTGGTCATATGATGATTTAAAAGCATATAGATAGGATCTGTTTCAACATGAGATACCACTAAAACCAGATGCTAAACCATTCAGGCAAAAATAGAGGCCAATCAATCCTACCTTAGCTCCTAAAATGTTAGAAGAACTTACAAAATTAAGGGATGGGGCTATCATTAAACCTATCAGACATTCCTCCTGGGTATCTAATTTAGTTCCTGTCAGAAAAAAAGAATGGTGATATCAGATTATGTGTGGATTTTAGGAATTTAAACATGTCTTCTCTTAAAGATAATTATCCCCTCCCCAATATGGAAGCACTATTACAAAAGGTTACTGGATGTGAATTGTTTTCAATGATGGATGGCTTCTCAGGTTATAATCAGGTGAAAGTCAAAGAATCAGAGCAATTTAAGACTACATTCACCACTCCATGGGGAACATATGTATATTTGAGAATGCCATTTGGGCTCACTAATGCTGGAGCAACTTTCCAAAGAGCAATGGATGTGGCTTTTTCTGAGTTGATTAATAAAACATGACAATATATCAAGATGACTTGACAACATATTCTAAAAGGGCAGAGGATCATTGCACACATTTGGAGAAAATATTTATCAGAGCCCTAGAATATGGGATCTCATTGAATCCTAAAAAGTGCCATTTTGCAGTGACAGAGGGGAAATTACTTGGCCACATAGTTTCTAAGGATGGAGTGAAAATAGATCTGGAGAGGGTAAAAGCAATTGACCAAGTCCCTATTCCTAAGAATGTTAAAGCCATACAGTCATTTTTTGGACAAATTAATTTTGTTAGGAGATTTATATCTAATTTTGCTGAAATTATTTGCCCTATATCAAGGATGCTAAAGAAAAACTCAGAAGTAGAATGGATGACATAAACAATAGAAGCATTTGCTACTATTAAGAAAGCAATCAAAGAAGCCCCTGTCTTGATATCCCCAGATTTCAATAAACCATTCCAACTATTTTCATTTGCCTCTTATCATACAGTTGTAGCAGTACTATTGCAAAAGAACAATGAAGGATATGAATAGCCTATCTCATTCTTCAGCAAATCCCTTCAGAATGCAGAGTAAAAGTATGACATTGTTGAAAAACAGGCATATGCATTGGTAAAAGCAGTTAAAACTTTTAGACCATATTTGGTGCGAGCTAAAATCATAGCATATGTACCTAATGTTGCAGTAAAGGATGTCTTGGTCTAAACCGAAGTCACGGGTAGAAGATGCAGATGGATCAATAGAATTCAAGAATTCAATATTGAAATCCAGATCACTAAACTAGTGAGAGGACAAGGCCTTGCTAGGTTGATGGCTGAAAGTAATCTTGAAGCTTCCCAGATATGTGGTGCAATGATGTTGATGGTACAAGCTTTAGTATTGAACATACTCCATGGTATTCTGACATTATATATTATCTAAAACATATGAAGTGTCCTGAGGGGTATGATGATAACAAAAGGAGGACACTTAAATTACAAGCTTCAAAATATGTATTTATTGATGGGGATCTTTACTGGAAAAACAGAGATGGAATCTTACTGCTATGCTTAGATGAGCATCAGTCAAAACATATCATGAAGGAATTGCATGAAGGCATGTGCGGAGGTCATTTCTCAGCTAAGACTATAGCCCACAAGATCTTAAGGGCTGGATACTATTGGCCTAAAGTTTTTAATGATTCATATCATTACACTAGAAAATGTGAGGCATGTTAGAAGTTTTCAAGTAAGCTGAGATATCAGGGAGCATTGCCCTTAAAACCCATGCAAATTGAGGCTCCATTCTATTAGTGGGGTATTGACTTCATTGGAGAAATTGTGGAGAAATAAAGTGGTGGACACAAATGGATTTTGGTGGCAAATGATTACTTCACAAAATGGGTGGAGGCAATTACAACCAAACAGGCAACAAGTAGGGTGGTGATTAACTTTCTGATGGAAAATATTATGTACAGATTCGGCACTCCAATAAGGCTAATTACAGATAATGGAATGTGTTTCAGATCTGAGGAATTCAAAAACTTATGTAATACACATGGCATCACTGTGTCTTATGCTGCCCCCTATCATCCACAAGCAAATGGACAAGCAGAATCAAGTAACAAAAGCCTCCTGAAAATCATAAAGAGAATGTTGGATAGAAACAAGAAAGCATGGGATTCAAAATTAAGAATGGCAGTATGGGCTGATAGGATCACTGTAAAAAGAGCAATTGGGAGATCTCCTTTTGAGCTAGTGTATGGAACACAGGCAAGAATACCGTTAGAAAACCTCATGCCAGTTTACAAGTTCATTCTTCAGGAAGATTTAAACATACCTAAACCAATGGAGGAAAGGTTGGAACATCTTGTAGAACTTGATGAAACAAGGAGACTAGCTCAAAGGCAGAATATTAAGCTACAATCACAAGTGAAATACCTCTTTGATAAAAAAGCCAAAGATAGGAAGTTTGAAATAAACAATTTAGTACTGATGTGGAATGCTAGGTGCCAGGACAAAGGAAAGGATGGGAAATTTAAAGCTCTATGGTTAGGTCCTTTTGTCATAACTCGCAAAGGAGGTGATGATTCCTACCATCTACAAAACATGTTCAGAGAGGAGCAGGAATTGCCTGTGCAAGGGCAATATCTGAAACTTTTCTTCTCATAATCATGCACAAGGAGGATTGAGAATTGCCAATGCATGGACAACCCTCAAACAATTCTCAAAATATCTTATTCCATGCGCAGTAGTTTAGGAAAATTCTCGTTCCCCATTGTTATCATTCTCATTTCCCATTTTCATACAATTATCATCCCTAATAAATAAAACAAGTGGTCTACTCCCCCAAGAGATCTGAATCCTTGTTATACATCCCAGACAGAGCCACTGTTAGGACAGGAAAATTTAAAATTTTCCATATTCACATTTCTCCATATTTGACCAAATCATAGAACATTTCCCCCAAAAAATCATAATAAAATTGATGCATCCAATAAAAGGTCCATGACAAAAACAATGAAAAGGGCTTAAAATTCATACTATTGGTAAGACTTTACATTACTTATGTCGATCCATGTTGAAATAACTATCGGTGTGAAAACAAGGATTGGAGAGAAGATTTTGAAGGTCGCCGATGGAGGAAACTATACCAGTGACCTTTCATCGGGGAGAAAATTTAAAGGTCATACAGATCGGTAAGACTAAAAGTTATCGGGTAGTGCTTTGAAGATCATCCCGATGGGACATTTCGGCAAAACTCTCACTGAACATCCATTAGAATCGAATAAACTAATGGTCATCGACAAGAAATAAATATCAAAGTGAAAGATTATTAAGTCTCTGATGCTCCGGTGTCTTGGCGAACAACAAAAGGTGCTTTGGTATAACTCACACCGATGTGTGTGATAAATAAGAACCATCGACAAAACTAAACAGGTCAGAACGAAACTTATATGTCTCACCGACTCACAAGTCACAATGATAAAGGTGTCGGTGACACTTTGGGAAATTCTCTCCGAGAAAAGATACAAAATAGCCATCGGGGAGATAACCATGATCGGGTAATCTAAAAAGGATTACCCCGATGGTATGACTCACTCTGATAAAGATAAGGATTACACCTATTGATAAGAAGTTTTGCTAATCATATCGATGAGATATTAAGAAAGTCCTGTCGATCCAGAATACAAAGGGCTATCGGGAAGACGATGATGATAGGGTAAACATAGATATGTTATCCCGATGGCATAAATCACCCCGATAACAATTGTTGTCACACATATCGATGAGACTCTCACTGATAGTTATATTGGTAACACTTGATATATCGGAGAGAAATATAATTCACATAGCGATGAAAGAGGACATGCTGATAGTAGTTGTGCCCACTTTCACGTGGGATAAAGTATAGATATCTCTTGCCGATATAACTTAATACAGCATCGAAGAAACAATTGAAGGGTTACAGCAATTGATTTTTCATGCCATAAAAAGATATTAAAGTTGCCCAAACATTATGAAAGTTATACTGATGAAAGGAGTTATGACAATGAGACATTTCACAGTGATGAAGGACATTGAATTGCTCAAACAAATAAATGCAAATGGCGATGAAATCCTCTAAAGATCATTGTAATTAAAATTAACAAAGTTGTCTGAGAAGAGAATACAGGGGAAATCTTGAAGCGCAAACAGAGGATTTCGATCGCGGCCACAGATGACAGGTACATATATACAAACCATTGTGTTATAGCCTGTATTTTGATTTTCTGATGGAGACTCCAGGAAAGGGAAAAAGCAGAAAATCAAAAGGAGAAACAAGTAAATCTAAGAAACAAAAAAATGATAAAACCCCCAAAGAAAAGATAAAAGACAGAAAGCTCAATCAAGATCTGATTGATCAATTGCCAGGGTCAACTCCCAAGGCTAGAAGATCTGCTCAACTTAGGGTAGAAGTGGAAAAATTAGAAGACAAATCTAAATGCTTAGGAGATATTTGGACCCCAATCAGAGGATATGAACTCTTCAGATTCCACTATAACAGGAGATTTAGGAATGCTCTAGTGTCAAACCCATGGCATTTAAATTTGGGTAAAATGGTTGTGCCTGATGTATTCCTAAATGTTGAACTCCTGCAACTTCTTGCCAAACAATACAATCCAAGTCTGAAGGCTATATGCAACCCACAAGGGGAGTCTATTATTTATTTGTCAAAAAACACCATCTATGAAGTATTCAATCTAGATGATTTATGCATTGTCCCTATTATTTATGAGGATCTAGAAAAGGAATAATGGAGAATGGATACAACCTACAATGGATGGAGGTTGCCTATTCATAGGCCCAGAATTGAAGGAGACTTAGTGCCTCTAAACGAGAATGATGGTCCTCCTTTTTATGTGGCAATATTTGAACCATATATACAACATACCTATTATTCTGCTGGCCAGGTCCTAGGAGCAGAGGTTCCTGAATTCATGACAATTCCTTTGATGGTCATAGCCACAGACATCCAACGCCATAATGCAAGGCAATTTGATTATGCTGCTTATGTTGTTACTAGAATTGACTCTGGCCTAACTGTAATAAAAAATAATGCACCTACTATTTCTTTTGAGCATTACTCCCTTCTTATGCACATAGTGTTATATTATGGCCAAAAAATGGGGTTATGGCCAACTTAATTTAAGATTGTTCCAACAGATTAGAAGGGGAAGAGGTTACCAATACAGATATGGACCAGGGTTTGGGATAGCAGGTATGCCCATTCCAGCTATGTACAATTTGAAGAATATTTTGTAAAAGTACTATATAGATATTTCAGTCACCCCTGTGAATATTCGATATCAAATGAGATAAAGAAGTTTCTTAGACTGAAAGTTTTTGGTGGTCCTCCCACTGGTATTCATAATTGGGGAGATTGGTATTGCTTTGAAGATGCCACTATGGTTAGAGTGTATGGTTTTGAAGACACTCCATTTATCTTACCCAAAACTGTCCCTGACAGAATTCCTTATTTAGAAATAGTTAGACAAATGCATTGTTCAAATGTAATACATCTAAGCTCCCATGATAAGTAATTTTTCATGCCTAGCACTTTATGTTTTGGAGATTTTACTATGATGTCTAAAGAAGGTTACAGTCTCATCCTAGATAAATTGATGCATTACAATATGAGGTGTGCTGAGGTGAGAAAAGGATTTGATCCTGAGGGTTTTATTGACTTTGCTCGGAGAAGGAAAAACCTCAGTGGCTACATACATATCCCTTATCCACACGAAGATGTCATTAGAAACCTTGAAGAGGCTGAGGTGGAATTGGTGGTGGAACAGTACAACAAGGACCTAGATGAGAAAAGAAAATAGCTGGCAGGAATTGAGGTAGTATCTTCTGGAGATGAAGAACCAGTAGAACAAGAAGAGCCACAGGACAAAACAGTAGAAATGTCCAAAAGAAAATTGCTACAATATCAGCCTCCCGTCGTAATACATGATGAGGAGGGGCTTGCTAATGAAGACCCACGTCAAATAGCTTATGATTCTTTTATTTCTGATGACCAATTTATTCATTCAAAAGAGTTTTAAGTCATTTCTGTACAAATGCAAAGGGAAGGAAATCAGAGAATCAATGGATGATATCTCTGCTGACAATGAAAGACAATTAGTAGATATGCTAAAAACAACAGTGGATAAGGAGATGTAGGATATGACCACTAGCAAGGGGAGACAGTTGCTTAAAGATGCAGGGGTGATGATTTTTCCTGGCCTTGATTTAAATTCTGCTTTAGTTTTTGACATTTTTCTAAATAATATAGATGATAAGTATAAACTCACTCTAGAAGGTGTTAGTGAAGTATATATGGGTACAAAATACAATAATGATGAAAATTCATTGATGATCTGGGCCCTATATCCTCCCCATAAGAAGACAGCTATCATAGATACTGAAAAAATGTTTGGTCATGTCATGACTTTAAAGGCAGGGGAAACTGACCCTCTGATTACTGCAGATATTGGTATTAATGTTGCAAAGCTAAATAAAGCACAAGCTCAAATGTTGATTAAGGAAAGAGATGCATACAAATTGAGCTATGAGAGACTGACAAAAGAAAATGATTATTTAAAGGATGCTGTTAAGAGCACCTTTGGGGGGTCAACAAGGAGATTAACTCAGGGTCAAAGTTCACAGGGCACTCAAGCACTATCCATAGATCAGGCAGCGCAAATTCAAATGGATTCACTTGTCACAGTGCTACAGAGCAGGCATGCCAACATGGTACATTGGTTAAACTTATTTTGGGATAATTACTCTCAGAATTATAAAGCAATTCGAGAACATGAAAGGCTTGAATAGAGAGTGCAGGAGAAATTGAATGAGACACAAAGCAAAGATGATTCTGACATTGCAGGTACCTCCAATACAAAAGCATTGATCGAGCAACATCAAAAGTACTACGATCAACTTAAAGCTGATGCTAAGGAAGGTGCTAAAACTTCGAATGCAGGAGTGCCCGCGTTATTCAAAAGTGATGGAGAACTAAAAAGAAAAGAGGAATGGAGCATTGATTGTCAAGCTATATTACACGAAGCTATGGCAGCTCTTAAGGACAAAGATTCTGCATCCGGAGAAGCCTGCAAACACCTAGAAAAGATGGTCACAATGGATGTTATTACAACGAATGCCATTGAACTTACTGATTTCCATCGTGATCAGGAATACCTTGACCATATGGCTAAAATTTTCTTATGGTTAAATAGAGCTTAATCATAGTTATGTTGTTTTGTTAACTTTTGATGCAGAGGCATGGAGGATTCACCCAAACTCACTAACTTTCACTATGCTTTGATAAGAGTAGAAAATAAGGTAAATTTGACATAATTTTCAGAATACAACTCAAAACCATTATCTAAAAACTGATTTAGATACCCATTATCCTCTTACACAACATATCTCACATGCAACATAGGATGTTGTTTAAAGTATGCTTCAAAAATGGACTGTTATAGAGATGGAGACCCTAGTAGATTGCAGACCTACCCTCACCAAAAATGGCATAACTCACTTAATTATTAATAAAAATTGCCCAAACAAAAAGAATATGAAACTAGACTCATATACCCATCTTTTCCCATTAGTTTTAGACCTATACTTGATCTGTAAAATCTGTACCATTCCAAACAAGATGACAGTTACAGTAAACAAAACTAGAAGTGTCCATCACTAAAATCATCATAACTTTTACATAACATAATAAAAATTGATGTAACCAACGCCAAAAGAAAGAAGACTTCGCGATATTTCTAGAAAATTTAATTTTATGTCATTTAGTATTCTTTGTAGGTCCGTACCAGCCTCGGGAACAGTAAAAAATAGTCAAAAAATGCAGAAAATTAAACTTTTATTTCATTTCTCTTCTCTAAACTTCATCTCTCCTCCATCTCTCCTTCATCTCTCCTCTTGTAAGATTTTCAAGGCATAAATATTGTCTTTACATCCATGTTTCTTTTTCCATCACTCCACTTTCTTTTACATGCAAAAAGAAGAGACTAAAAATAGCCAAACCACTAACACTACTCAACTTAGAAAGTACTAAACTTGAGCAAACTTAAAGCTTCACTCCCTAATGACCTCTAAATACATAAGAGTGGTCTTACATAGACCTTTATTACAACAATAATGAAATAAAACTCCTCAATTGTGAGAAACTACATATTAAACTCCCTATGACCCTTCATATTCCTCTTTTGTTTGCCCTTTTTTGTATTTTTTTGAAAATTTGACAATTTTACAATTTTTGCAATCTTTTAAAAAAATAACTCCAAATCCCACTAGAACCTAATCAAATGCCTCTAATACATTTCCAATAGTCAATTTATGACCTTATTACATCATTAAAACACCAAAATTAGATCAAAACCAAAATTTGCCTCATGGAGGCTTAAAGCTGGCAAGGTGTTCCTGCACCATACTCCCGGAGAAAATAAGATTCAAGTCCTCTTGAATGCAAGTCAACTCTTTCTTCCTAGTTCTCCAATTCTTCTGCAACATGTCCTCATCTTTGCAACTATCCCTGGGTCCTTCTTCTTCTTATTTTTCTTGTGCCATCTCTTATTCAGCATTCTCTCAACTTCTAGGCTCCAAAATTCTATTTCTTGTGTATATACCTCAGTAATATCATCTATGTCTTCACTAATAGCATATTCATCTGAAAAGGAAATCATTTCCTTAAGTGTTTTGGGAACATCTTCTTCACCATAATCTTCATACATTGTAGGCACTTCTTCTTGTTCTTTATAACGTGCAAATATATAATCCAATGAAATATTAGAAATAAAATATTGAGACCTTGAGGTCTCCTCCTTGCTTCCTTGCACCATGTACTCTACTTCAAACTTGTCCTCCAAGGGTTTCCTTTGATGAACAACATCTTCTAATTCCTCCATCATAGTTATTAATTGCTTAGGACTTTCATATACAAAGTAGTATTCCTCTTTGTCCAAACATGTCATCTCCTTCCAAAGGATTTGATCAATCTCTTGCTGTTGCACTTCAGGGCTACATTCAACAACTTCCTCTTCCATAACTATTCTTTATTTTTTTCTTTGAACTATCTTCTTAATAGGCCATGATACCTTATTTTTTATTGTCAAGTGCCAACTCAGTGCCCTTTTGAGCAACTACTCCATCCCATCTTCCATCCTTCTGCTCATCTCTTCCATAGTTTGTCTCAGTTCTCTTATCTCGTTCTCAACCTCTATTTGTCTCATCTTTTCCTCTTTCCTCTTGCTGTCTTTTTCTTCTTTCTTCTTCTTTTGTGAACCTCCAGCTTCCAAGTACCTTCCAAACAAATCCTTCTTTCCTCTAGCAAGTCTCTTTCACCTTGCTTCTTCTTTGCATTTGCCTCACCTAGGTCTCTTCTCTTTTCCTCTACCTAGTCTTTTGGCAACCAGGTTCTCTGCAAAAACAAAAACTCACAAAAACCAAACTCTCTTTTGTCCAGACCTTCTGAGCTCTGATACCAATTTGATGCAGAGGCATGGAAAATTCACCCAAACTCACTAACTTTCACTATGCTTTGATAAGAGCAAAAAATAAGGTAAATGTGACATAATTTTCAGAATACAACTCAAACCCATTATCTAAAAACTGATTTAGATACCCATTATCCTCTTACACAACATATCTCACATGCAACATAGGTTGTGTTTTAAAGTATGCTTCAAAAATGGACTATTATAGAGATGGAGACCCTAGTAGATTGCAGACCTGCCCTCACCAAAAATGGCATAACTCACTTAATTATTAATGAAAATTACCCAAACAAAAAGAATGTGAAACTAGACTCATATACCCATTGTTTCCCATTAGTTTCAGACCTGTACTTGATTTATAAAATCTGTACCATTCCAAACAAAATGACAGTTACAGTAAACAAAACTGGAAGTATCCATCACTAAAATCATCATACCTTTTACACAACATAATAAAAATTGATGCAACCAATGCCAAAAGAAAGAAGACTCCGAGATCTTTCCAAAAAATCTAATTTTATGCCATTTGGTATTCTTTACAGGTTAGTACCAGCCTCAGGAACAGCAAAAAATAGTCAAAAAAATGCAGAAAATTAAACTTTTATTTCATTTCTCTTCTCTCCTCCATCTCTCCTTCATCTCTCATCTTGTACGAATTTCAAGGCATAAATATTATTTTTACATCCATATTTTTTTTTCCATCACTCCACTCTCTTTTACATGCAAAAAAAAGAGACTAAAAATAGCCAAACCACTAACACCACTCAACTTAGAAAGTACTAAATTTGAGCAAACTTAAAGCTTCACTCCCTAATGACCTCTAAATACATAAGAGTGGTCTTACATAGACCTTTATTACAACAATAATGAAATAAAACTCTTCAAATGTGAGAAACTACATATTAAACTCCCTATGACCCTTCATATTCCTCTTTTGTTTGCCCTTTTTTGCATTTTTTTGCAAATTTTACAATTTTTGCAATCCTTTAAAAAAATAACTCCAAATCCCACTAGAACCTAATCAAATGCCTCTAATACATTTCCAATAGTCAATTTATGACCTTATTACATCATTAAAACACCAAAATTAGATAAAAACTAAAATTTGCCTCATGGAGGCTTAAAGCTGGCAAGGTGCTCCTGGACCATACTCCCGGAGAAAATAAGATTCAAGTCCTCTTGAATGCAAGTCAACTCTTTCTTCCTAGTTCTCCAATTCTTCTGCAACATGTCTTTCATCTTTGCAACTATCCCTGGGTCCTTCTTTTTTTTCTTGTGCCATCTCTTATTCAGTATTCTCTCAACTTCTAGGCTCCAAAATTCTATTTCTTGTGTATATACCTCAGTAATATCATCTGTCTTCACTGATAGTATTTTCATCTGAAAAGGAAATCATTTCCTTAAGTGTTTTGGAAACATCTTCTTCACCATAATCTTCATACATTGTAGGCACTTCTTCATGTTCTTTATAACGTGCACATATATAATCCAATGAAATATTAGAAATAAAATATTGAGACCTTGAGGTCTCCTCCTTGCTTCCTTGCACCATGTACTCTACTTCAAACTTGTCCTCCAAGGGTTTCCTTTGATGAACAACATCTTCTAATTCCTCCATCATAGTTATTAATTGCTTAGGACTTTCATATACAAAGTAGTATTCCTCTTTGTCCAAACATGTCATCTCCTTCCAAAGGATTTGATCAATCTCTTGTTGTTGCACTTCAGGGCTACATTCAACAACTTCCTCTTCCATAACTATTCTTTGTTTTCTTTTTTGAACTATCTTCTTAATAGGCCATGATACCTTATTTTTTATTGTCAAGTGCCAACTTGGTGCTCTTTGGAGCAACTGCTCCATCTCATCTTCCATCCTTCTGCTCATCTCTTCCATAGTTTGCCTCAGTTCTCTTATCTCGTTCTCAACCTCTATTTGTTTCATCTTTTCCTCTTTCCTCTTGCTATCTTTTTCTTCTTTCTTCTTCTTTTGTGAACCTCCAGCCTCCAAGTACCTTCTAAACAAATCCATCTTTCCTCTAGCAAGTCTCTTTCACCTTGCTTCTTCTTTGCCTTTGCCTCACCTAGGTCTCTTCTCTTTTCCTCTACCTAGTCTTTTGGCAACCAGGTTCTCTTTTCAACCTGCAAAAATAAAAACTCACAAAAACCAAACTCTCCTTTATCCAGACCTTCTGAGCTCTGATACCAATTTGATGCAGAGGCATGGAAGATTCACCCAAACTCACTAACTTTCACTATGCTTTGATGAGAGCAGAAAATAAGGTAATATTGACATAATTTTTAGAATACAAGTCAAACCCATTATCTAAAAACTGATTTAGATACCCATTATCCTCTTACACAACATATCTCACATGCAACATAGGTTGGTTTTTAAAGTATGCTTAAAAAATGGACTATTATAGAGATGGAGACCCTAGTAGATTACAGACCTGCCCTCACCAAAAATGGCATAACTCACTTAATTATTAATGAAAATTGCCCAAACAAAAAGAATATGAAACTAGACTCATATATCCATCTTTTCCCATTAGTTTTAGACCTATACTTGATCTGTAAAATCTGTACCATTCCAAACAAGATGACAGTTACAGTAAACAAAACTAGAAGTGTCCATCACTAAAATCATCATAACTTTTACACAACATAATAAAAATTGATGCAACCAATGCCAAAAGAAAGAAGACTCTGAGATCTTTCTAGAAAATCTAATTTTATACCATTTGGTATTCTGTATAGGTTCATACCAGCCTCAGGAATAGCAAAAAATAGTCAAAAAAATGCAGAAAATTAAACTTTTATTTCATTTCTCTTCTCTAAACTTCATCTCTCCTCCATCTCTCCTTCATCTCTCCTCTTGCACAAATTTTAAGGCATAAATATTGTCTTTACATCCATGTTTCTTTTTCCATCACTCCACTCTCTTTTACATGTAAAAAGAAGAGGCTAAAAATAGCCAAACCACTAACACTACTCAACTTAGAAAGTACTAAACTTGAGCAAACTTAAAGCTTCACTCCCTGATGACCTCTAAATACATAAGAGTGGTCTTACATAGACCTTTATTACAACAATAATGAAATAAAACTCCTCAAATGTGAGAAAATATATATTAAACTCCCTATGACCCTTCATATTCCTCTTTTGTTTGCCCTTTTTTGCATTTTTTTGCAAATTTGACAATTTTACAATTTTTGCAATCCTTTAAAAAAATAACTCCAAATCCCACTAGAACCTAATCAAATGCCTCTAATACATTTCTAATAGTTAATTTATGACCTTATTACATCATTAAAACACCAAAATTAGATCAAAACCAAAATTTGCCTCATGGAGGCTTAAAGCTGGCAAGGTGCTCCTGCACCAACTTCCCAAAAGACTTATTGAAGAGTTATGTCTCTTCACAAAAATACCTATATAAGTTCAAACAATTGGTGCTAAAAGATCATCAGCAGTAGAATACAATATATACAGTTCACAATGTTCTCAAAAGACCATGTTGCAAGATTATTTTTGAAGAAGTAAATTCAAGTTTTATGATGTTGTGGTTTTATTCTGGCATCAATTGTTTGTTAAACTTACTCATTTGTGTGGTTGTCTCCAGTTCTATATTTCCTTGTTATTCAGATTAATATATCAAGTATATATTTAATTTGTCAATACACATTTGTTGCAGTTGTGTGGTTTGATTAATTAGTTTCCATAATAGGAATTAAAATCCTCCTGATTAGTCACAATAACCTGGAAGTGTTAGTTTGGATTACTAAGTAGAGCCATATAATTAGGATTGTCATTCTGTCTCCAAGATAATATTATCTGTTATTCTTGCATATTCATTTCAATTGGTTCCTTCAAGAAAGGATTAAAATACCTTCTGGTGAATTATAAGATATCTGATTATATTGGTTGGATTATCAAGAAGAGTTTGTCAGTCATTTCCTTGCACGTTTATACAAGTTATAAACTAAAATTGTGCCAAACAATTAGAATTATTGTCCACTATAAGCCACCAGTCTTAGTCCTTCATTTGACTCTATTTACCCAACAAGGCACTGGTCTTATTCATCATTTAAAATTCACCTTGATATTGATTATACAATTTATACCAACCACTCATTAGATATAAGAATTAGTTAGCAAGCTATCCTGCACTATATGTCATTGTAGATAGATTTAATTAGTTGATACATTTACATTTAGTCTGCCTTAATTCCCAAGGTTCACCCACCTAGGTGTAGCAGGACCTAAGGTGTAGGAAATCATCAAACCTTGAAGGTTGATTTTGTTAAGTGAGTTCGAAAACATTGCTAATCTAAACATAGAGCATGGCATCCCCTTAGGACTAGCAACCTGCATTTTTGAGACCTAACAATATCCTCATAATGATTTCCTTGATGATCTAATGACTAACTCAATAGGATAACTTCATGGATTCATTAGAAAAAGTCAAGCCCGTGATGTAATACTAAATACAAGAACCCTAGCAGCCATAGGTAATAGCCCTACACACAAACATTAATCAAATATGCATGGAAGACATGAAACCACAATGTAAGTCTGAAAAAATGAAATCTAATCCATTTTGAAACTTTTACCATAGCTGCAATAGTCAAAACAACAAATCCTTCCATTTTTCCAAAAATCATGATAAACCCTAGTTTGATAACCATTTCATGTGATTTTTGTAGCACATTATTTAAGGTGTGTTTTTCCATTATGTTTTGTCTACTTAAACTCTAGATACATGTGCTTACAAGATTATATTTTGTTGTTTTAGATGATGTTATCTATCCCTTTATTACATTTTTCTTCTGCTAACATGATCATATCTTTTATAGTTTTCTTCTGCTAACATGGATTGGAATGGGTTCATCATATTCAAGACTATTTGAACCTTTGATTAATGCCCTACAACACATTGGATGAAGTGAGAATGCCATATCAACCTAAGGAGAGTAGAGGAAACACCTAAAATGTAGATTACAACATAGCTTTTAGTTTAGTTTCATCTACTAGAAAGGTGCTAGGACTGAATTTTTGCATTTAGCATCTCCTGGGGCCAAAAAGATGGTGCCAACACATTCAGGTGGGTGGTTAAATGCTAGGGGAGGTGTCTTTTTTATGGTGAAGCCTCCTATTTGTTCTCGGCTACATTGCACGGAGACAGTCTCTTAAGAACCCTAAGACAAAAAAGGTGTCAAACTTTGGACTGGTTGTTCCATCAAACCGTGACACCTAGAAACATCATATTTGCATGTGTAGGTGGATGTCAGGTCTGCCTACAAATACCTACCTTAGTTTTTTTTAAAATTAATTTTGTTTGCATGTGGTGGCAAGGAACACATTGTTCCAAAATGCTTTAGTTTCATGCAGTGGAAAGGTGCTTGGAGTGAAATTTTGCATTCCACACCTCGTGGGGTGCAACAAACTACACCAAAACATCAGGGTGGGTGAGTAAACACTAGGGGAGGTCTCTTTTCATCCTCCAAGTGCCCCAGATGTTCCAGGTTGCAAGCTATCAGCAAAGTCACTTGAGATCCCTGAGAGCAAAAATCTATCAAACTTTGACAGAGTGGCTCTCAGAATTTATGGCACATGGGAATGTTCCATTTGGACCTATAGGTGCACATGGCATCTATCCACAATAACCTCTCAATTTTTGTCAACTCCAATCTGTTTGACTGTGCTGAAATTAAATGCATTCTTGCAAAATTCTTCAATGGCATTCAACACAACCTTGCCAGGAGCCATATTTTTCGTTCTTCTCGTTGTGGGGCCCAACGGACTACACCAACACATCAAGATGGGTGGGTAAACACTAGGGGAGGTCTCTTTTTGTGCACCAAGTGCCCTAGACATTCTGGGATGTAGGCTACCGGCAAAGTCACTTGAGATCTCTAAGAGCAAACAATTGTCAAACTTTGACGAAGAGGTTCTCAAAATTCCTGGCACCTGGGAATGTTTCGTTTAGACCTACAAGTTCACATGGGGTCCATCAAAAATAACCTTTCTCATTTTTTGTCAACTTCAATCCATTTGATTGTGTTGAAATTAAACGCATTCTTGCAAAATGCTTCAGTGACATTCAACACAACCTTGTCAGGAGCCATATTTCTTGTTCTGCTCATCGTGGGGCCCAATGGACTACAAAAACATATCAAGGTGGTCAAATAAACACTAGGGGAGGTCTCTTTTCATGCACCAAGTTCCCCAAACGTTCCAAGCTACAGGCTACTGTTGATTGGTTCGTGATATCAGTCACAACCAAGCACACAAAACAAAAGTCACACAACAACCCTTGTTTATCCTGAAAGATATGATGAATTCCAAGAATTCATGATCCCAAGTCCCCGTCGATTAGTTCATAATCTGCTGATGTTACTCTGTGGTTGATGTGTATTGTTGTTTTCCATTTTGGGGCCTTACGTAGATTAGTAGATTCTGTTCCTACAACAATGCTATACAGGGAGGTTACTCTACACAGCATATATCTCCAAATGATGTGTCTAATTTGATATTTGCATGAGTTCTACCCTTATTTGTGACTCTCTGCATGACATTTTCAATACTACATGCATTTAGCTCAAAATATGCTAATGATATTCAATTGTCTTCGGGATGCCAGCATATTTTTATGTTCTGCTTCTCATTTATCATGATGTGCAGTTATGTAAGTGTTTTCAATGAAATTAAAATGAGAAAAAGGGTTAGAGAGTGAGATTCCTAAAATTACTTGACTAAGATCATTGATCCACATACATGTTCCCATACAGCAATAGAGAGAAGAAAACTAAAATCATACTTCACCAAGACAGTCCACAAATCTGCATGATTCAGTGCAAATCTTCAGGGGAAAAGTTGACAACAACATGCAATAAAATGAAAGCGCTTCTATAGAACACAGCATTCACCAGTACATATCCAGAAATCAACTTGAAGACTACTTAAGGTTTACAATCAGGGTATAGTCTAAAACTTCATCTCCATATAGTATGTTCATAAAATAGGTACATTTACAATGATCTGAGGAAGGGACCTTGATTATTTCAACAATCCAGTCCTCACTAGTCTCAGTAATCCGATCTCTCCTAAAACTATTATAGGTCTGATTTTTTTGTATGATTGACCTCCTCCTCTCTTTTTTGTACAATACAGGGGCTCAATATATATATCTCTAGTTTTTCCCCAATCTGGCATCCAAAAACCCTAGGAGATCAACGGTCAGCATCTTGAGATGCAGCATCCAACAGTGGGGAATGAATCCCGCCAAGAATTCAAGCAGCATACCCAAACAGGGCACTGCTCCCTCAATAATGTTTCCACCTACAAAACTCCTCCGCATTGAAAGCTTCATCTCCCTCTGGTGTGTTTGGCTTCTCAGGATCTGACTCGCCGCCTGGGACGTCATCATCATTTAAAACCCCACCTTTGCATTCACCTGCACGCCGTTACTGTGTCAGCAACTCTACTTCTTCCTAGCTACTCCAACAATCTGCAATAAACAAGCAAGAATCAGCACCATCATTTAATAAATTAGTAGGAAAAATGAACATCTACATTAAATCAGGCTCCAAATGCATAAACACAACCATCAAGCTCAAAAACCATGGAAAATGCGCATCAAAATGCCTATACAGCGTTAAAACCAGTCAGGTCAACCATCATTGACCGAAAATATGCATTCGAGCTTCAAAGATCACTTCAAAATTCCTATCGCTTCGCTTTCCTGCCCATTTTCTTTGTTTAAATCCTTGTATATCCGATATACAATCCGGACGTGATACAAGCACTAAATCGGATTTCAATTTTCATTTGGGTTCCGGCTTGTATGTCACTCTACATATTAGTTTGTATATTGCAATATACAAACGCCAAAATATACAAGCATTTAACCCTATTCTGTAACTTTTCAAATCCGCGGCTTGTATATGGCAATGTAGATAAATTATGTACAAGCTGGACACACACATCGATTTAACTCTTCTTAAGCTTCCCTCGCGTCCGCGCAATGTATGTGTTGTATGTTTTGTAACATAAAAGCCACAGAATATTCAATGAATTTACCACAATTCATAACCCTTTGGATTCTGACGGATGTATATTCTGTAATGTATATTTGCCGCATATCGAGCAATGTATAAAACATCATACATTCTAGATGTAATACATCGATTTAACTCGATTCAAGACACTTTAGATTCCGGCTTGTATATAACACTTGTATCCTCGAATATACAAAGCGCGAAAACATTCAACCGCTAAACCATATTCCATAAATACTTCGGGCCCACCATGTAAAAAGTGTCTTGTATATTTGACCTACCAAAATATACAAATGTGAGATACAAAGCGGAACTTAAACATTTATCCATTTTAACCCTAAATTACTTCGGGTCCACCTTGTATATACCATCCTTTATTAAAATGCACGCAAGGTAAAAAATAATATACAATTGCCTTTATATATGAAAGCGATGTATAAAGGGCAATGTATGTAACATTACAACGACCCAACATGCGAACGAATAATGCACATGCAACCCGACTGCAAAAAGCAACTAAGTATAAAAAGGACCTTGCACATACAAAGGACTTTGTATATGCAAAGCAATATACAAACCTGAATGTACATTTTACCAAAATGATCATAACTTGTAAAATATGGCAAATTTTAAGATGGTTCAAAAAGCAACCCTAGCTCATTTTTCACAAGGAATCCAACCATATCACGCACTGGTACTGAAAATGCATTTTTTCTTCATTTCTATCAAAGTTTGCAATTTTAACTCCTTTTTCCCTTTACCACCAAGCAAAACGACACACACAAGCAAAAAGCAAAAAGCCACAGCAGGGGTCCTCATTTTGCTAAGGAGTAAAATGGAGCGTGTTGTGAACATCACAACAGCTACCAGCAAAGTCACTTGAGATCCCTGAGAGCAAAAAAATATCAAACTTTGACAGAGCAGTTCTCAAAATTCATGGCACCTAGGAATGTTTCGTTCAGACCTACAGGTTCATGTGGGGTCCATCCACAATAACCTCTCTCAGTTTTTGTCAACTCCAATCCATTTGATCATGTCAAAATTAAATGCATTCTTGCAAAATGCTTGAGTGGCACTCAACACAACCTTGCCATGAGCCATATTTTTCGTTCTTCTCATCATGGGGACCAACGGACTGCACCAACACATTGGGGTGGGTGGATAAATTCTAGGGGAGGTCTCTTTTCATGCGCCAAGTGCCCCAGATGTTTCAGGCTGTAGGCTACTGGCTAGGGGAGGTCACTTTTAAATTAGCTAAAATGCTATTTATAACCCTCTTTTACTATTTCACAAACTCTTTCTCTCTATCTCTCTAGCTATCTCTTTCTTGTTAGGAATAGCAGGCAGAAAATATCAATTAAATGTAGATAATTAGAGATTAAATAGAGGAATTAAAATACACAGAAATAATAACAGCGAGAGACAATTTTAATGTGGTTCACCCAAATTCGGGCTACATCCACCAACAGAGAGTCTAATATTATTATCCAGCAAATCGAACCGATTACAACCAACAATCTTGCAACTCAATACTGTTGCACTATGCTACAAATACAATATCAATTGTAACCCTAAACTTTTTGCCTTCTGTAATCATTTTTATCAAGACTTATGGCAGTTACACAAAGAGGGTTTTTTATATGTCAGCCAATAGAAAAAATAACTGACAATGCCTTTAGTCTTCCCCCTGCACTTCCTCGTTAAATACTTTAGAATGAAACCATGCTAACAAAAGGGGAAAAGAAGAATTGCTTTTGGATTTGACTGTGTGTATTCTTTTGTATCAACGTTTTGGGTCACACTCAGTGAACCATCATCAGGAAGAGGATTCTAATGAATGGGATTGCAGAATAGCCTTATAAAAGTATGAATGCTTCATTCTATGGACTGTGGAAAGATCATGCCTACAAAAGGAGAAAATTTAACCTCTGAGTCTGATTGGGCTCCATATAACAACAATCTCCCACTTGGAGACTGATCAGACTCCACACCATATCAACTCCCACTTTGAGACTGATCATAACACTGCTGACCCTGTAGCTCCCACTGGAAATAAGCACCCTAGACCTTGTTGTTCTGATTTTATTATTTTTAATCTTGAAGGCCAACTAAAGCTGAAAAGGATCTTAGCTTCTCCCTTGTCACCACCATCATAAACATATCCACTGGATTGTCATCTGTATGTATCTTTTCCATCCTTAACTGTCCACCCTCCAACACCGATTGAATGAAGTGATACCTTAGTTGTACGTGTTTGGTCTTTGAATGCAAGGCAAAATTATTTACAAGATGCATGGCACTCTGGTTGTTTGTAAACAAATAATTGTTAGCCTACTGTTTACCCAATTCTTCCATGAAAAATGGCATCCATATCATCTCCTTTCTTGACTCTGTTGCAGCTACATACTCTGCCTCCGTGGTGGATAAAGCAACCACCTTTTAAAACCTTGAGATCCAACTCACTGTTGTCCCACCTACAGTAAAGACATAACATGTACTACTCCACCTAGTATCAATATCCCCTACCAAATTTGAGTCCACACAGCATTTTATATCAATATTAGAACCCTCAAGACATAAATGTTTATTGGATGTACCTCTCAAATACCTGAGAATCCATTTTACCGCATTCTAATGCTCCAATCCAGAATTACTCATATACCTACTTACAACTCCTACGACATGTGCAACATCTGGTCTCGTGCATACCATGGAATACATTAAACTTCCTACAACTGAAGCATATGGTACCTTAGAAATTTTTTCTTCCTCCTCTTGTGTCTTTGGACACATCTCCTTAGTCAATTTGAAATGACTAGGCAAAGGTGTGCTAACAGCTTTTGAATTCTCCATATGGAATCTCTACAGCACCTTTTCAACATAATCAACCTGAGATAGAGTCAATTTTTTGTTCTTCCTATCTCTGTAAATCTCATACCAAAGATTTATTTTCCTGCCCCCAAATCCTTCATAGCAAATGATTTTTATAATTGTTGTTTTAACTCACTTATGTGATCCATGTTAGATCCCGCTACAAGCATGTCATCAACATATAAACATAAAATAATGTAGCTATCATTATCCAACCTCTTAAAATAAATACAATGGTCAAAATTACATCAGTTGCAGCCTTGCTCAACCATAAAACTATCAAATTTCAAGTACCATTACCGAGGTGCTTGTTTCAAGCCATATAAACTCTTTTTCAATCTGCACACCAGTTTCTCCTTACCTTTGACCTCAAATCCTTGGGGTTGTTCCATATATATCTCCTCCTCCAAATCACCATGGAGAAAGGTGGTTTTCATATCTACCTATTCCAAATGCAAATCTTCAGCAGCCACAATACTTAAAACAATACAAATAGAAGTCATCTTAAGAACCGAAGAAAAATCTCATCAAAATCAATGCCTTTTTTATGTGCAAATCCTTTTACAACTAACCTATCTTTAAATCTTTTCTTACCTCCATCTTCCTCTTTCAGCCTATAAACCCCTTTGTTTGGTAAATCCTTTTTACCTACAGGCAGCTTGCATAATTCCTAAGTCTAATTTTTCAGTAAGGAGTCCATTTGTTCTTCCATTGCATGCTCCCACTGAACCTTTGTATCCACCTGCATAGCTTCATCATACCCTTCTAGTTCACCAGCATCTATTAAAAAAATAGAATACAAAGAGAGAAAAAACCTTTTGTGGTGTCTACTTATCCTTGTTGATTATCTAGCATTCACTGGAGTTTGTGGTATTTGTTGTTGCTATTGCGGAGCATGAGAAACCACTAGAACATTGTTGTCTAGAGTATCATCCAGCACCACATAATCCTTTTCTTTCTTCTCATGCTGTTGCAACTGGTCTTTGTACAACATCTTCTCATTGAATACAACATCCCTACTTCTCACAATTTTTAGATTTTTAAAATCCCAAAGCCTATAACCAAATTCATCAATGCTATATATCTAATGAAATACACTTTTTTTATTTTACATCCAACTTGGTTCTATTTTTAGAATCTACATGTGCAAATGCTTCACATCCAAAGGTTTTGAGAAAAGAATAACTCACCTTCTTACCTGTCCATGCTTCCTCTAGAATAACACAACCCAAAGGAACTAAAGCACCTTTGTTAATTAAATAGACAATGGTATTGACAGCCTCTGTCCACATGTTCAAAGGCAGCCCAACATACAATCGTATGCTCCTTGCATGCTCCATTATTGTCCTATTCATGCACTCAACCACTCCATTCTCCTGTGGAGTCCTTGGAACCATTTTCTGCCTGTGAATTCCATTAGAGGCACAATAATCCTCAAACTCTTTGCTGCAATACTCACCACCATTATCAGATCTGAGACATTTTAATCTTTTACCCATCTCATTCTCAACCAAGCTTCTCCATTTCTTAAATGTTTCAAATACATCAGATTTCTGCCTAAGGAAATAAATCCAAACCTTCCTAGTTGTATCATCTATGAATGTAACATAATACCGAGAGCCACCAAGAGAAGATACCTAAGTTGGTCCCCATATATCTGTATGCACAACCTCTAATTTTTCATCTTTCTTTTTCTTCCCATCCTTGAGAAAACTAACTCTCTTTTGTTTGTCATACACACAACTTTTACAGAAATCCATATTAATATATTTCAAACATGATAAAACTTTCTTAGAATGAAGTACCTTCATACGTTTTTTCACTTATATGCCCAAGTTTGCTATGCCATAGTGATGGCTTAGAACCCGCAGCAACTATTCCCAAACCTGCAGCAACTACTATAGCTCTTTTTTCTAGCAACTTTCATGTTTGATTTTTCTCTGCAACAACTAAAGTAGAAGGAATAGTATGACTTGTACAAAGATATAAGGTGCCTATTTTCACACCTTTTTCTACTATTAAGGTACCTTTTGTAACCTTCCAATTTTTATCACTAAAAGTAACTATGCAACCTTCATCACCTAGCTACCCTACTGAAATTAAATTCCTACTCATCCTTGGAACATACCTTACCTCTTGTAGTAGCCAGTGATTCCCATTCTGCAACTTAATCCTAATTCTTCCCTTTCCAACAATCTGACAGGGTTCATTATCTCCCAAATAAACCAGCCCAAAATCCCCTTGGACATAATCAAGAAAAATAACTTCTATGGGGTGTAGCATGAAATCAGTCCCCTGAATCTAAAATCCATGAATCATCAAAATTATCTATGGAAAGAATCAAAGCATCATCTTCATATTTATTACTTACCACATTTGCCTCCTTATTGCCTTTTTGTTTGTCTCCTTTATTCTTCCAAAACCAACAATCTTTCTTTAGATGACCCAATTTCCCATAGTACTAGCAATCCTTCTTTCCTCTGGATTGGGACCTCTTGTCCTTTGATTTTCCTCATGACTTCCCATGACCTCCAAAACCTTTCCCTCTCTCCTTTGATCTCCCCTACTTTCTGCATTCAAAACACTGCCTTATGTGGATGTTCCACTTGATCTTTTCCTACGAATTTCCTCACTCAGAATAACACCAACAACATCAAATTTCAACGTATTTGAACCAAAAACAAAGTTACTAACCGATATTACCAAACTATTCTAGCTTTCAGGAAAAGAACATAATATCAAGAGAGCTCTAACTTCATCAAAATTTACATTTACAGAAGTCAATTGACTAGTAACTGTGTTAAACTCATTTAAATGATCGGTAACTAATCCACCCTCTACCATTTTCATATTAAATAAACACTTCATAAGAAATACGGAAGGATTTTCATATAACTTTGCCAATGTCTACATCAACTTGTCAGTTGTCTTTGCTTTTGAAATATTGAATGCCACTGATGACGCTAGGCACAAACGAATGCTTCCTAGTGCCTTTCTGTCTAGAATTTCCTAATCCTCATTAGTCATTGATGTTAGTTTCTTGGCTTTCCCTTGCAATGGCCTCCATAAATCCTTCTGATAGAGATAATCCTCCATCTGCATCTTCCATAACCAATAGTTCTACCCATTGAATTTATCTACCTTCAATTTACCCTCATCTACCATTACTCCCACTCAACCATTAGACTCCCACTCAACCATGAGACCTTCCTGCAGAGGATAATCAAGCACAACCTTCTCTGATACCAATTCTTAGTAATAGTAGGCAGAAAATATCAATTAAATGCAGATAATTAGAGATTAAACAGAGGAATTAAAATACATAGAAATAATAACAGTGAGAGCCAATTTTAACGTGGTTCACCCAAACTTGGGCTACATCCACCAATAGAGAGTCCAATATTATTATCTAGCAAATCGAACCGATTAGAACCAACAATATTGCAACTTAATACTGTTGCAATATGCTACAAATACAATATCAACTGTAACCCTAAACTTTTCGCCTTCTCCAACCATTTTTATCAAGACTTATGGCAGTTACACAAAGAGGCTTTTTGATATGTCGACCACTAGAAAAAATAATTGTCGACATATTTATTAAATCATAGGCAATTTTTACTTCAGGGGGAAACCGCACAAAAAAAGTGGAGAAAATTTAACCTTTGAATCTGATTGGGCTCCATATAACAACATTTCTAACTCTCTCTATTTCTTTCTATCTATCCCTAAACCCTAACCCCTAAACCTTTATCTCCCTATCTCTATTGTCCCTCTATCTCTCAATTCCCTAAACATCCTCACCCCACACTTAGGGTAGGTCTAAGTCCCCTAAACCCCAACCCCTAACCCATATCTCTCCCCTATCTCCCTATCTCTATCATTCATCTACCTCTCAATCTCTCCCTATGTCTCTGGACTTCTCCCTCACTTTTTATCTCCCTATCTCTCCCCTCTATCTCCTCTATCTCTACCTACTGATCCTTTCTCTCTCTAAACCCTAAACCCTAACCCCTAACCCCTAAACATAAGCAATCCTAAACCCCTAAACCCTAAATAATGCCCCTAATCCCTAACCCCTAAACCCTAAACCCATGCAACCCTAAACCTCTATCTCCCTATCTCTCCCATATCTCCCTATCTATCCCCTATCTCCCTATCCCTAACCCCTAAACCATAAACCCTAAACCCTAAATAATGTTGCTAAACCCTAACCCTAACCCCTAACTCCTAAACCTAAGCAACCCTACACCCCTAAACCATAAACCCTAAACCCTAAATAATGTTGCTAAACCCTAACCCTAACCCCTAACTCCTAAACCTAAGCAACCCTACACCCCTAAACCCTAAACCTTTATCTCCCTATCTCTCCCCTATCTCCCTATCTCTATCATCCCTCTACCTCTCAATCCCTCTCCCTATGTCTTTGGACATGTCCCTTACTCTCTATCTCCCTATCTCTCCCCTCTATCTCCTCTATCTCTTCCTATTGATCTTCTCTCTCTAAACCCTAAACCTTAATCCCTAAATCCTAAACCCTAAATAATGCCCCTAAACCCTAGCCCCTAGCCCCTAAACCATAAACATGAGCAACCCTAAACCCCTAAACCCTAAACCCTAAATAATGCCCCTAAACCCTAAACCCTAAACCTTTATCTCCCTATCTCTCCCCTATCTCCCTATCTCTATCATCCCTCTACCTCTCAATATCTCTCCCTATGTCTCTGGACACATCCCTCACTCTCTATCTCCCTATCTCACCCCTTTGTCTCCTTTTTCTCTCTCCCTATAGGTCCTCTCTCTCTAAACCCTAAACCCTAACCCCTAACCCCTAAACTCTAAACCTGAGCAACCCTAAACCCCTAAACCCTAAATAATGCCCCTAAGCCCTAAATAATGCCACTAAACCCTAAACCCTAAACCCAAGCAACCCTAAACCCATAAACCCTAAATAATCCCACTAAACCCTGACCCCTAACCCCTAAACTCTAAACCTGAGCAACCCTAAACCTCTATCTTCCTATTTCTCCCCTATCTCCCTATCTCTATCATCCCTCTACCTCTCAATCTCTCTCCCTATGTCTCTAGACATTTCCCTCACTCTCTATCTCCATATCTCTCCCCCTCTCTATCTCCCTATCTCTCCCTAAAACCTAAACTCCTAAACCCTAAACCCTAAATAATGCCCCTAAACCCTAACCCCTGACCTTTAACCCCTAAACCTGAGCAACCCTAAACCTCTATCTCCCTATCTCTCCCCTATCTCCCTATCTCTATCATCCCTCTATCTTGTAATCTCTCTCCCTATGTCTCTGGACATCTCCCTCACTCTCTATCTCCCTATCTCTCCCCTCTATCACCCCTATCTCTCTATCTCCCTATCTCTCCCTATCTGTCTCCTCTCTTTCTCTACACCTATCTATCTCTCCCTATCTCCCTATCTCTCACCTCTCTCTCCCCTATCATTCCTCTATCTCCCTATCTCTCCCCTCTATCTCACCCCTCTCTCCCTCCCTTTCCCTCCCTCTCCCTCTCCCTTGTTAGAACACACTGATATACTGAGAGGGGGGTGAATCAGTATATACCATTTTTTAAAACAATTTTACTGCAACAACAAGATCTTATTGCATCAATCAGAATATGAAAGAACTATGCAAGCATAAGAAAATTCACACATCCACACAAGAGTCCATAACACCATATTTACGTGGAAACCCAAGATGGGAAAAACTACAATGAGCCAGCTGCTTGGATCTACTGTCCAAATCTAGCCTCACAAAATGAAACAGTGAATTACAATATTTTGTAGGCTTCAACCCACAAGACTGTTAACCTGAGAAGGATTACAATACTTTTACAAATTTGTAGGCTTCAACCTACCAAAGACTTCAATCTCCAAAACAAACTGAGCTTCAACCCATCTATAGGCTCCAACCTATCTGAGGCTCCAACCTCCCATAAAAACTGATCTATAACCCAGTAAGAGGCTAAAACCTAGTGGAGGCTTCAGCCCTCACACACAATCTGAGCTACAACTTAGTAAATTGAAATAGTAGTAAAGAACATTCAGTACTTACACAAAAATGATCAAACATGGGATCTTCAATTCATACTCTTCACACACTTCAACTTCACTTCTCTGTTCACACTTGATCACATGTTTAAATCACTTCCCATTCACACTTGCAGACACATTCAATTTTTTTTCTTTTAGGCACACATACACACAGACTCTTCCAAATTGTAGTGCCTCCCTAGTCCTAGCCCGTTTGAGGTGACATCAAGGTATAAGTTCCAGTTTTATGTGATGTTGAGATTCTAACCTTTTATTCACGTGGATGTCCTGATGATGGTTATGTTATGATTAGTAGATGTTGGACAAATAGAGCTATCGTGATGTGATTCCATCATGGTGTACTAACCGATTTGTTATGTTTATGTTTCATATCGAGATTGGGTGTACATGTGGAGAGGATGACACTATGACATTCGAATGCTATGTGAATGATTACAGATGTTAGAATCCTCTTATGTATATTATTGATGCTTCAACTATCTCTATATGGTAATTATATATGCACATGTACTTTGACATGTGATTGATTGATGAAGATACAGGGCTTTGACTCCACCTGGATTCACAGGTCTGAGTGAGCCTAGTTAAGTCCCAATGGTAGTTATTTGGAGATAGTCATACATGCCATATACCCTAACCCTAGTCATCATCTCTATGTTGGGATGAGTATTCGATTCTTGTGTTTTAACCAAGGACACCACCTAGGTTTTGTCCATCTACCCTATCCATTGTGTGACAGACCTGTGAGGTTTAGTTTTTGGGTCAGTCCTTTGTGGGGGTGCTATTATGTGTTCATGTATTTGATTTTAATGTGACGTGATCTTGGTGATTTTGTATTTTATACCTTGTTATTCCCCATGAGTAGGGTTTTTGTTTGGGAAGTCGATATGGGTCTTTTACAAATTTCTTCCGGGGGCTAAGGGAGCACTTGAGCTATTAAACCTAAAACTTGTCTTATTGTTAGCGGGGGATTTGAATTAGTTTTTTTAGGGTTTATGAAATGGGGGGGAAGAAGGGAAGGAAAATTTTGGGAAGGTGGGGGAGAAGGTAAAGAAAAGAGGGCACACAAGAAGAAGAGGGAAGATTTGGGCAAAAAGACTGCAAATCTGGCTTTATATCACCCAATATTATTTGCAGGTAAGTTCTAACCTTTTCAACAATGCCATTTCATGCATATCCTACATTCAGTGCATTCTATGAGATAACAACTCTTTGAATCTTTTTTTTTCAAATAGTTCTCATGCCTTGTCTATGTTTGCACATTGTTTATGACTGTGAGGATGGATAGTGAGGGTATTGGCAAAGGTAGTGGAACTTGGCTTTACACCTGCCAATTGTATTTGTTTAAAAGTTTCTAAAGCCATAAAGCAAACCCAATTTGTACTTAACCTATGATCATTACAGTCCATGAGTCCTCATTTCTTTTAGGCATTTCATGAAAAAGCTCATGTACCTTGTCTATGCCTTCAACTGTTTGCATACATGCCTATCAGCATACTTGCAGCTACAACATATGACAAATAATCTCCTTCTGTTATACTTTGCTGGATGTCCATACCCTATTCCAAAGCTCCCATTTTTGCACGAGTAGGTAGGATGTTGGCTACGATTTTGGAGCTTGGCTTTATACCCACCAATTGCATTAACTTGAAAGTTTCTGAGCCTTTTAAACTAATCCATAGAAACTCTCATCAAATTATGAAACATGATATTGCTGCATGGAAACCCCCTTCCATGGTGACTGTTATACGATCTATTATCGACATTCACAACTAACACCAGGCGTATCCTCTTTGGACGGAATGTGCCAAAGCCATGGGTGTTAGCAATTGTAAAATGGTATAAGTTGTGAAGAATATTTAATGCAGGGGGAATTAATGGGTGTCATAGTGGGTGTGGTAGGATTTTTCCCCATCTCCATACCATCCAAAGCTAACATAACCTGCAATTCTTTGCCATGCCTTAAAATTAGATGCAGCAAGGGTAGGAATGTGGTCGGTAAGTTTTCAAGTGGTAACACTCACATTGAGTTGAGTGGAGAGTAGCTCAAATCCCAGTTGGAATCGCTTTAGAGGCAAGCTGACTAAACTAGAGAAAAAGGTGTATCTCATAAGTAAACCCTCGCCCCATAGTGTTCTTCATTTCAATTTTAAAGGTATAATTGTTCTATTGTTTGCATATTAGTATATAGTATGTTGGGTGCAAAGTAGGATTCATCCATAGTTACAGTATCACCATAAGACCAGTAGTCAAGTCTCCATGTACTAAAACTCAGTTGTTTACTTATAAGGATAATCTACAATTTATCTTGAATTGTACTTGGCAATTTTACGGTTGTTTAAAGATGTACCCACTCAAAATTGATTCATAATTAGCATATATATTCCATAACTGATTCATCAACAAGAATCTTATTTAATTCTATATGAAACTTAATCGATTGTATGACTGCTCTGTTCTTGTGATATATGGTTGCACACTTGAAAGATTCCTCGTAAGGTATGCTTGTTCTTGGTGGTGGTATTGGTTTTATAATTATGTCTTTGTTCACCTTATCCTTAAGCAAAATTTAGTAGAGACAAAACATTTGAATGCTTCCCTTTCTCATACCTTCTTGGGATGCTTAGATGCTTGCTTATACAAGGTGGATGGAGAGGTAATGTCCTACCCTCATTCTGGAGCTATTTTTCTCCTTTGGTGATCCTTTGCTCTCTTCATCGACGCTTTAGTCCTTGTTGTAAGGTCGTTCTTTTACTGGAGTTGCCTTGCATTCAATGTTGTAGCCACATTGTGGTGATTTTCTTGTAATACCCCCAAGTGTGGGTCTTCATGTGCTTGTTTGATACTTATGTTTGCATGTTGAGCCTTTTGGCATTGGGTGTAGTCAATAGGGTAGGCATGGAAGTAGTTCCCAATGCGGCATTGAGCAAGAGTGCTCACTTGTAGGCCCATTGGAGGAAGAATGTTTTATGTGTTTAGTGCAAGGCTGGTATTTATGAGTTGAGTACATTTGTTAGCTACTTCCTTCTTGCTGCCCCTATCTTCTCACCCTCCTTATCTAAGTAGTGGTTCATTGGAATGATTACCATATACCTTATTTATGCCCTCCGTGAAACATATGCTTATGATGTGTTCATGTGAACTATGAGACTTGTGGTATCCCTTGTGTGGCTGAGTATTTATGCCTTCCTATCCCTTTTGCTTTTATGCTTGTGTATGGGCCTTGTGATCATCTCCGAGCATGGGGGGTAGACCTTTGAGGTTCCACATGGTAGGGTGGTGTGTACCCACCATTAGGGAACTAGATCTTGGCAACGACATTGGCAAGGGCTGCATCTCCTTCCTCTCTAGTTTATAGTTATATTTATTATGTATTGTACAACTCGGTGGATATTTAATTTATGTTGCATTGCTATTAATCTTTAAAATTTATTCTTGAAGTGTGACTCTTCCATGTGTTGGGAAGTAGCCTTCACCATGTAATTGTAAAATATTATCTCTTGATTCTGAAATTGATACTTGATTATTGGTAGGAGAATAAAATGTTGTAAATATAGTTGGTTATGCCTAGATGATTATATCTATATGTTGTAGTCCCCATGTTTTCATTAATGATTCCATGCTATGTTTTAAAATTGGATTCAAATCAGTTGTCTACAGATTTTTCACATTTCTCTTGTATGTTAGAATGATTAAAAGTGTTTATCGTCTTCCTTGAATGGTTTAACTTAACTTTAGATGAAAGGTTGTTTTTTTTTACTTCTTTTGCATCGAGTAAGTTTTCTCGATGCTTCATGTTGGTATCCCTAGGTTGTTTTCCCCTAGCAAGGTGTCGATGTTGTCTTATTCCGCACCTTGATTGCCTTCCCCGCCGTGGTGCGACGGGGTTTTAGGGATAGGTGAAAATTTTTTTGGTTGTTCATGTCATGACCACATGGTAAATGTGGGCATGACATGTGGTTTTCTCTTGTTATGACCACATGGAAAATGTGGGCATGACATTTGGTATTAGAGCCCATGTTTCAACATTGGGAGCTCTGGGGTATTGCATGTTTGATTGGGCCAACATGGAGTGGATTGAGGGTACTTTGACCCTCGTCCTACTCCATGTAGTTGTGAGAGAGCGAGGTTGTGAACTGTCAACCAACCTTCATCTTGGAGGAATATCCATCCTCTAGTTTTGTCATCGTGGTGGCCTTATCACACGATTATTGAAGTCTTCCGCTTGTGTTTTTTTAGGTTGTGTTCCTCCTTGTCGATTCTCCTCTTGAGTCAGCTTGTCTAGATCGTGAAGGTTGTGTTGGGCCCTTTCTCACCCTTTTGTATTTTGTAGAGTGTGGCGTTGTTCCCTAGTATGCACTCTATGTGGTTGGGATTAGGGGTTAGCATCGTGGGAACAATTAGTCTTGTGTTGCGCCTTGATATTTGTTATGGTTTTGGATGTGAAAGTGATGATGGTGTGTTTTTATGCTTGGGTTCTTTGAAATAATAATGAAGTCTTAATGCTTGTCTGATTAATTCTTGCCTTGCATACTTTGTGTGTGTGGATTGCATTATAGCAAATGTAAAATATTAAGAAAGAAAGAGGTGAAAATGAGTTTTATGCATGGCAACTTGTTAGGAATTAACGTATGTTTTTGAAATGTTTCAATGATGCATTATGTGCTTGGTGACCTTTTTGTAAAGTACTTCCATAATGGAAATTTTGCATTTTATAACTTGTTCTTGTGTGAATTTGATATCATGTTTTGCATACCTTGTGCAGAAAAGATGTTTGGCATCATATGGTCGAATATTAAATTAGAGACTTGAGCTTGCAATTAGATTCTTCTTATGATATGCCTCTACTTTATGAACTTTGTGCTAGATAAATATGTGTTTTGTTCGTAGTACATATGTAGTGTTATATGGTTTATCAATAGCTCTATGATGTGTGAGATGTTGTGAGTCACCATCGTGCAAGTTGAAATAATGTTGGTTGGATTCAATTATGACCTAGTATGCAATTGCTAGTATGTTGGTATACTTGTTGGGGTGTATTGCAAATGTCTCTAAATGTGAAGTTATGGTTAGATTCCATTTGTGCCTAAGATAGACTTCTTAGTAATCCTTATGGTAAATATTATGTGATTTTGTGTATGTAAGTTGTTCTTTTTCACTAAGTAATGAATGGAAAAGGAAAATTGTGTATGTGTTACCTTGTGAACGTGAATACCTGTTATGAGAGTACTTGTTATGTGTTGTGAATATCCTATACATGATTTGTGTACTCATGAGCTTGTGATACTAGGTATCCATCCATGGGTTGAGTGTATAGCTACAAGTATGGTGGAGTCATGCTTGGGTGGTTGCTTGTTTGTTCCTTGTAAGGTCCAACATTGGAGTTGGAGACCTTCCATGTGTGGAGTTAAGTAGTGGAGTGGAAGAACTTAGGAAGCTATGGTGACATGTTGTGACATTGGTTTGGGGTAACCCAACTAACCAAACCTTCCTATGCCAGAGTACCCCCTACTTCTCCTTAGTGAATGGACCTTTGAAAGGTTCATAGTGTTATCCTATCATGCATTGTTTCCTTATTGATATTATTGGCATCTGACTTGGGAATCTTGGTTATGGTTTAGTATGGGCATGTGTTTTGTTTGAGGCCATGTTACTTGGCACATGTTTGCTCTTACCTTGGCATCTTATCTTGAGTGGTGTAGTAACTTGGAAACATTGGCACTATGATAGAGTTGGCATTTATACAAAAGAAATATATGTTTAATTTCAATCATATCAGAGTATTAATTGAGTTGCTTTGGACTTATGCTATGTTATGGTATTTACATGCGTCGACACCTAGTTGACAAGATACAAATAGTTGTGATGCCACACCACACTGATGTTCCAACATAGTGTTGGTGATGATAACGTGTTACCTTGAGAAGGGCACGATTCCACATAGTCATACGTGAAGGCGCATTTGATATTATCTACCTAGATGATGTTATTCCATTGGTTGTGTTTGCATGGCATATGTAGTGACCGTGATTTCCCTCCTTCCTTATTGGTGACTTGATGATAGTCACATTGTGATGTAATGTACAATTTCATGGATTGTGATCTTTCTTTCAATTATTGATGACTTTTATTTACCTTGCTTATGACGACCAACAATGTTATTTTATCTTGATTATAGGTAGCTTAGCCACAAATCTTTGAATCTTCCTTTTTTGCGTGACTCTTGTGGTTACGTTTCTTTATTGTTAAAATTGCGCGCATTTATTTATTTTATTGTTGATTTTAGGAACTTCTTCTTTTGATATTTTTTTAAATGTGTGTTGGCTAAGCTAGGTTCTTTCTATTTTCAAGTGCTGGTCTTGTGTTGTGTTGTTCTTCTCACCATGTCGATGGAGCAACCTTTGGTAGAGTGTATATAAGGAAGCAGACGTGGGAAAACTTTTGAGGATGGGGGTAAGTGTGGGCTAGTATGGGCTAGTCATCATCCACTTACCTTCCTAGTGATTTATGTTCTTATGTTGACTATCTCTTGGAGGTTAATCCCCTTAAACAAACAAGAGGTAGGTCATTTGTGGAAATGTATGGAGGGGCCCCCAGGCGTGTGGCCTCGAGACCATCATTCCACTTGATCCTTGGAGATTTGGTTACTTGGCACTGATATTTAGATTACGTAATACTATGATGAGACCGTTGCGTCCCAGTGGACCTATATGTGAACGTTGTGTTGTTATCCCTATGATGTGGATGAATGAAAATGGTTGTTTAGTTGTATGATCTGCATTTGATGTATCTACATTTGAGTTGATGTTTTCTTTGTAAACATGTTGTATGATGTGTGTTTGTGTGCTCTATTCTTGAGATGGTTGCTTATGAAAGTTAGAGAATTGAAGATTTTGTGTATTGAAAAGTGCAATTTTCTGTGAATTATGAGAAAATTATGTGATTTATGCGAGCGTAAATGTGGAAAATTGATGGTTGTGAGCAATGAATTAGTTGTTTGAGACAATGATTCTATGAGAAAATTGAATGTTATGGCATCATTCTTTATTTTGATTAAAAAAAAAAATTGCTATATGCTAACGTGTACTTTAAATGAAATTGAGTGCCTTGCCTCTTCTTCACCTCAGTGCTGTGTCATATTGCACGTAATTGGGTATATCAAAAGGAATGTGATCACCTAAGTTTTATAATCATTATTGAGTTTCATGGACTAATGTGTGCTATGGATGCATTTTAGTGTTTGTGACTTCTAGGAGTAAGTCAAGCTCTTAGGGGGGGAGTATGTAGTGCCTCCCTAGTCCTGGCCTGTTCGAGGCGACATTGAGGTATAAGTTCAAGTTTTATGTGATGTTGAGATTCTAACCTTTTATTCACGTGGATGTCCTGATGATGGTTATTTTATGATTAGTAGATGTTGGACGAATAGAGCTATCATGGTGTGATTCCATCATGGTGTACTAACTGATTTGTTATGTTTATGTTTCATATCGAGATTGGGTGTACATGTGGAGAGGATGACATCATGACATTTGAATGCTATGCGAATGATTACGGATGTTAGAATCCTCTTATGTAGATTATTCATGCTTCGGCTATCTCTATATGGTAATTATATATGCACATGTACTTTGACATGTGATTGATTGATGCAAGTACAGGGCTTTGAGTCCACCTAGCTTCACAAGGCTGAGCTAGCCTAGTTAAGTCCCAATGGTGGTTATTCAGAGATAGTCATACAAGCCATATACCCTAACCCTAGTCATCATCTCTATGTTTGGATGAGTATTCGATTCTTGTGTTTTAACCACAAACACCACCTAGGTTTTGTTCGTCTACCCTATCCATTGTGTGACAGACCCGTAAGGTTTAGTGTTGGGGTCAGTCATTTGTGGGGGTGCGATTATGTGTTTGTGTATTTGATTTTAATGTGACGTGATCTTGGTGATTTTGTATTTTATACCTTGCTATTCCTGATGAGTAGGTTTTTTGTTTGGGAAGTTGATATGGGTCTTTTTGCAAATTTCTTTTGGGGGCTAAGGGAGCACTTGAGCTGTTAAACCTAAAACTTGTCTTATTGTTAGTGGGGGATTTGAATTATTTTTTTTAGGGTTTATGAAACGGGGGGAAGAAGGGAAGGTCGGTTTTGGGAAGGGGGAGGAGAAGGTAAATAAAAGAGGGCACGCAGAAAGAAGAGGGGAGATTTGGGCAAAAAGACTATATAAATCTGCCTTTATTTCACCCAATATTATTTGCAGGTAAGTTCTAACCTTCTCAGAAACCTCATTTCATGCATATCCTGCATTCAGTGCATTCTATGAAATAACAACTCTTTGAAGCTTTTTTTCAAATAGTTCTCATGCCTTATCTATGTTTGCACATTATTTATGACTGTGAGGACGGATAGTGAGGGCACTGGTGAAGGTAGTGGAACTTGGCTTTACACCCACCAATTGTATTTGTTTATAAGTTTCTAAAGCTGTCAATCAAACCCAATTTATGCTTAAATTGTGACCATTGCAGTCCATGAGTTTGCATTTCTTTTAGGCATTTCGTGAAAAATCTCACATACCTTGTCTATGCCTTCAACTTTTTGCATACATGCCTATCAGCGTACTTGCAGCTACAACATTTGACAAATAATGTCCTTTTATTATACTTTGTTGGATGTCCATACCCTGTTCCAAAGCTCCCATTTTGGCACGGGCAGGTAGGATGTTGGCTACAGTTGTGGAGCTTGGCTTTATACCCGCCAATTGCATTAACTTGAAAGTTTCTAAGACTTTTAAACTAATCCATAGAAACTCTCATCAAATTATGAAACATGATTTTGCTGCATGGAAACCCCCTTCCATGGTGACTGTTATACGATCTATTATCGACATTCACAACTAACACCAGGCATATCCTCTTTGGACGGAATGTGCCAAAGCCATGGGTGTTAGCAATTGTAAAATGGTATAAGTTGTGAAGAATATTTAATGCAGGGGGAATTAATGGGTGTCATAGTGGGTGTGGTAGGATTTTTCCCCATCTCCATACCATCCAAAGCTAACATAACCTGCAATTCTTTGCCATGCCTTAAAATTAGATGCAGCAAGGGTAGGAATGTGGTCGGTAAGTTTTCAAGTGGTAACACTCACATTGAGTTGAGTGGAGAGTAGCTCAAATCCCAGTTGGAATCACTTCAGAGGGAAGCTGACCAAACTAGAGAAAAAGGTGTATCTCATAAGTAAACCCTCACCCCATAGTGTTCTTCATTTCAATTTTAAAGGTATAATTATTCTATTGTTTGCAGATTAGTATATAGTATGTTGGGTGCAAAGTGGGATTCATCCATAGTTACAGTATCACCATAAGACCAGTAGTCAAGTATCCACATACTAAAACTTAGTTGTTTGCTTATAAGGATAATCTACAGTTTATTTTGAATTGTACTTGGCAATTTTAGGGTTGTTTAAAGATGCACCCACTCAGAATTGATTCGTAATTAGTATATATATTCCACAACTGATTCATCAACGGGAATCTTATTTAATTCCATATGAAACTTAATCAATTGTATGATAGCTCTATTCTTGTGATATATGGTTGCCACTTGAAAGATTCCTCCTAAGGTATGCTTGTTCTCGGTGGTGGTATTGGTTTGATAATGGTGTCTTTGTTCACCTTATCCTTAAGTGAAATTTAGTAGAGACAAAACATTGGAATGCTTCCCTTTCTCATACCTTCTTGGGATGCTTAGATGCTTGCTTATACAAGGTGGATGGAGAGGTAATGTCCCACCCTCATCCTGGAGTTTTTTTTCTCCCTTTGGTGATCCTTTGCTCTCTTCATCGATGCTTTAGTCCTTGTTGTAAGGTCGTTATTTTATTGGAATTGTCTTGCATTCACTGTTGTAGCCACATTGTGGTGATTTACTAGTAATACCCCCAAGTGTGGGTCTTCATGTGCTTGTTCGATACTTATGTTTGCATGTTGAGCCTTTTGGCATTGGGTGTAGTCGATAGGGTAGGCATGGAAGTAGTTCCCAATGCAGCATTGAGAAAGAGTGCTCACTTGTAGGCCCAATGGAGGAAGCATGTTTTATGTGTTTGGTACAAGGCTGGTATTTATGAGTTGAGTACATTTGTTAGCTACTTCCTTCTTGTTGCCCCTATCTTCTCACCCTTCTTATCTAAGTAGTGCTTCATTGGCATGATTACCAGGTGCCTTATTTATTCCCTCTGTGAAACATGTGCTTATGATGTGTTCATGTGAGCTATGATACTTGTGGTATCCCTTGTGTGGATGAGTATTTATGCCTTCCTATCCCTTTTGTTTTTATTCTTGTGTATGGGCCTTGTGATCATCTCCGAGCACGGGGGGTGGACCTTTGAGGTTCCACATGGTAGGGTGGTGTGCACCCACCATTGGGGATCCAGATCTTGGCAACGACGTCGGTAAAGGGTTACATCTCCTTCCTCTCTAGTTTCTAGTTATATTTCTTATGTATTGTACAACTCAGTGGATATTTAATTTATGTTGCATTTCTATTAATCTTTGAAATTTATTCTTGAAGTGCGACTCTTCCATGTGTTGGGAAGTAGCCTTCACCATGTAATTGTAAAATATTATCTCTTGATTCTGAAATTGATACTTGATTATTGGTAGGAGAATAAAATGTTGTAAATATAGTTGGTTATGCCTAGATGATTATATCTGTATGTTGTAGTCCCCATGTTTTCATTAATGATTCCATGCTATGTTTTAAAATTGGATTCAAATTAATTGTCTAGATATTTTTCACATATCTCTTGTATGTTAGAACGATTAAAAGTATTTATCGTCTTCCTTGAATGGTTTAACTTAACTTTAGATGAAAGGTTGTTTCTTTTTTTACTTCTTTTGCATTGAGTAAGTTTTCTCAATGCTTCATGTTGGTATCCCTAGGTTGTTTTCCCCTGGCAAGGTGTCAATGTTGTCTTATTCTACACCTTGCTTGCTTTCCTT
This sequence comes from Cunninghamia lanceolata, assembly GCA_027924645.1. Taxonomy (NCBI): domain Eukaryota; kingdom Viridiplantae; phylum Streptophyta; class Pinopsida; order Cupressales; family Cupressaceae; genus Cunninghamia; species Cunninghamia lanceolata. The sequence continues at coordinate 6,125,747 of BSBN01001344.1, read as the reverse complement.
GTCGTGGTACGACATGGTTTTAGGGACAGGTGGAAAAATGTTTGGTTATTCATGTCAAGACCACATGGTAAATGTGGGCATGACACAAATGCACAAACTGAACTCTCATTTATACCAAAATGTAGAACAAAATTATTTTCATGTCGGCACTACATTCACCAATGCAGACTAAAAGAATCTTCAAAGTTAGCATCATGAAACAGGGCCTAAAACACATATACTTAGGTCGACCCAAAAATAGGTGTGGACCCAAAACTAAACAATCCACACGTTAATGAAATGGCACAAACAATTAAACTTTTGAATTTAAACGAGTTCATTTCAATGTTGGCTAACGCATTAACTTAAAACATCCTCCAAAGTTGGCCTTAAAGATTTGAATCCTAAAATTATGCGCTTTGTATATTTTCCTTTTGCTTTAATTGAACTCGCAGAGTGTTGAAGATTAGGCTTCCAGTTTTCTTCATCCTTCCTCTTTGAAAGCCTTAGAGGATCTCCTCGAGTCCCGCTAGATTCTTTGTTAGTAGAGCTATCAAGCACCAGGCTTCCTATCTACCACCTTCCTTATCAGGTTATAGGCTTCCTATCTATCACCTTCCTTATCGGGTGATAGGCTTTCTATCTATCACCTTCCTTATCCAATGTTAGGCTTCCTGTCTACTGTTTCCCATTTTGAATTGGTCAAAGGGAAGCCCCACCCTTTGAACTCCAATCACTTAGCATATATTTGAGTTTGTGCGCCAGGCTTCCTAAGTAACATCTTATTTGAATTCAATAAGGAACATCTCTGCCCTCCGACTCTCGATCACTTAGCCTATATCGAAGTTTGTGTGCCGAGATTTCTAAGTAACATCTTCCTATTCAAATTCAACCAGGAACATCTCTGCCCTCTGACTCCCGATCACTTAGCATATATCAGAGTTCACGCGTTGGGCTTTCTAAGTAACATCTTCTCATTTGAATTCAACAAGGAACATCTCTACCCTCCAACTCCTGATAGCAATGACTAATACTCACAAGTTGTCGGAGCTTCATGATCAGGCATTCCACTTTGGCCCTTCTTCTTTCCTCAACCTAGAGAAGGGGTAAGACCTAAACCCCAAACTCTAATGATCACCAAAAAATTTGCGAACCAATTTTTTTCGATACTTTAGGTAGAAATCATTCATGCCATAGCATCTTTTCTTTGTCATCTTCATCTTTGAACTTCCTTTTGACATCAATGACAATATGTGTATGCACCTTTGACATCAATGACAACACTTCCAACAAACTCCCCCTTTGTAATTGATGGCAACACAAACATAATCTATCTCTATCTCTACTCTTACTCTATCTCTTTTGTAATTACTCCTCCTTACTCTATCTCTCCCCCTTTGACATCAATGGCAAAGGAAGGTAACCAACTTCTTTACAATTTGAAACTATCCAGACAAGCTCCCCTTGACTGTAATCCTTCTCCTCACCATGTCACACCAAAATTTGATCATCCAAGTTGACTTCTTTCTACTTACTCCCCGTGAGAGGTATCCACTGTCCAAACAGGGATGAAGGATATGCCTTGTGTTGCTCCCCTGGATAGATGCTTCATCATAAGCTTTTACTGATTTGGTGAGATTTGTGTCACTCCCAACTTCTTCCTTAAGTATTCAAATGTCTCTTTAGGAAGAGGTTTTGTGAAGATATCTACAATATAATCCTTTGTAGGCACATACTCCAATTTGACCTCTTGATATGGAACCTTTTCTCTCAAGAAATGATACCTAATGGATATATGTTTTGCTCTAGAAAGCATCACTGGATTCTTAGATATATTAATTTCACTTGTATTGCCAAACAGAATAGAAATAGGCTCATCATACATAACTTTGATATCCTCCAGTGTCTACTTCATCCACAAAACCTGAGACAACAAGCTACTGCTACAATGTATTCTACTTTTGTTGTTGATAAGGCAATTGAATCTTTCTTTTTGTTTAACCATGAAACCAATCTACCACCTAGAAAGAAGGCTCAACCACTTGTGCTCTTCCTATCATCAGTGTTGCTAGCCTAATCTACATCTGTATATGTTGTCAAAGAGAAATCCTTTCCCTTATCATACCACAATCCATAATCCAACTGTTCTTCAGATATCTAAAAATCCTTTTAACTGCTTTCACATGAGTCTCTTTTGGATCAACTTGAAATCTAGCCACCATACAAACTTCTTGCATAATATTCAGCCTCAATGCAATCAAGTATAATAAGCTTCCAATCATGGATCTGTATAGAGTTTGATTAGATTGAGGTGACTCATCATAAACCATAGGTGTGCTTACAGGTTTGCAGTGATCCATACCAAACTTTTTCAACATCTCCTTGACATACTTAGTTTGTGAAATAAACAACCCTTGTCTGATTAAGCAATTTGAAGTCCAAGAAAAAATGAAAGCACCAATCATAGACATCTCAAATTCTTTTTGCATCTCTTTAGCAAACATCTTGCACAAATCCTCATTTCCACCAAAGATAATATCATCAACATATACTACAACTGTCAACATGTCATCACACATAGTCTTGATATAAAGATTACTATCAACAATCCCCTTCTTGAAACCTCGTTGGTGTAGGTATATGTCCAACCTTGTGTACCATGCCCTAGGTGCTTGTTTGAGACCATATAATGCCTTCTTGAGTCTAGATATCATATTCTAATTTTCTGATAGCTGAAATCCTTCAGACCTCTCTATGTAAACTTCTTCTTCTAAGTCACCATTCAAGAAAGCAACTTTGACATCCATTTGATATACCTTGAAGTCTTTGTAAACTAAAAATACAAGGAACATCCTTATTGCTTCCATTCTTTCCACAGGAGCAAACATCTTCTCAAAATCAATGCCTTCCACTTTTGAATAGCCCTTGCAAACCAATCTTGCTTTGTTTCTAACAACTTCTCCATCTTCATTCAACGCATTTCTAAAGACCCACTTGGTTCCAATCACATTCTTTTCATTTGGCCTTGGAACAAGTTCCCAAGTTTTATTCTTCTCAATCTGGTTTAACTCTTCTTGCATTTCATCAATCCAAATTTCATCCTTGCTGGCTTTAGAAAAATTCTTTGGTTCTCTCTTGGACAGCAGTGAGAAGTTTACTTGTTCTTTGAGTCTTCCCCTGGTTATAACACCTTCATTCTTATCTCTAATTATCTATTTTCTAGAATGATTCTTTTGAATGAACTTTGCAGGTGACTTGGTGGTCTTTATGGGTGTATGTTCTTTTGCAAATTCATTTTCTTCTTTTGTGTTGACTGAATCATCCAAGCAACAGGCTGAATCATTTGAACAATCATCATCTTGATCAAGTGTGGGTGGATGTAGCTTTTCATCAACCCTAACATTTGCACTCTCAACTATCTTCTTCCATCTCTTGTTGTAACATTATAAGCCTTGCTTCTAGTTGAGTAACCAAGAAAAATTCCTTCATCTGATCTTGAGTCAAACTTACCCAAATTATCTTCATCTCTTCTAATGTAGCATTTGCTTCCAAAAATTCTAAAATACTTGACTCATGCAGGTCTTCCCTTCCATAGCTCATATGGTGTCTTAGTGTTGTTCACTCTGAGCTGTCCTCTGTTTAGGATATCAATAGCAGTATGAACTATTTCTTTCCAATATACATCAGGCAGCTTGGCTTCATTCAACATTGTTCTTGCCATCTCTTGAATTGTTCTATTATTTCTTTCAACTACTTCATTTTGCTAAGGAGTCCTTGCAGCAAAGTATTGTCTTTTTATCCCATGTTCTTCACAAAATTCTTCAAATTCATTTGATGTGAACTCACCATCTATGTTTGATCTTAAACACTTGATTCTAGCATTCATTTCATTCTCAACCATGGATTTGAAGATTTTAAATCTACCTAATGCTTTTGATTTATCTTTCAAAAAGTAACCCATGTCATTCTAGAGTAATCATCAATGAGCAACATGAAATACCTTTCACCTTGGAGACTTCTTGTTTTGGTGGAACTGCATAAATATGTATAAATTAGTTCCAAAGGCTCAGTAGAAGAGTACTCCTTGGTCTTGAACATGGTCCTTGTTTGCTTCCCAATTTGACATTCCTTACAAAAGGTGCTAGTAGGCTTAGCAATCTTTGGCATATCTCTAACTAAAAGTTTAGAGCTAATCTTCACACTAGATTGTCAAAGTTGATGTGCCTCGTCCTCTTATACTACAACCAACTTTCATCAGTCTATTCCAAAAGGAAACGCTTTCCTTTGACTTCACAAAGATTGTACAAGTTATTCTCTGTTATGCTTGTTTTTGCCACAAGTTTGTCAGTGCTTGCTCTTTTGATTTCACATCCTTATGGATTGAAAATAATATTATATCCTTTGCAACACATCTGACTTACACTAAGAAGATTTTGCTTTAGACCTTCTACATATAGAACATCTTCAATCCTATTCTTTCCATCAATACTTAATGTACCTTTACCACATATCTTTGTAGAGGTGTTCTCTCCAAACTTGACTGATCCACCATTCCACTTTTTAAGACTAAGAAACTTGCTCTTGTCCCCTGTCATGTGACTTGAGCATCCGTTGTATACAACCCAAGGATTTTCTTGCCCTTGTGCATGAAATGTAGTTTGGACAATCATTGAGTTTTCACCTTCATGATTGTTCTTGATTCTCCATTCCTTCTTCTAATCTGACTTCTGATTTTCATAAATGTCTATCCTATTTTCTTGGTTATCAAAATTGAAGTCATCTGAGATTTTGACTTTGCCAAGCCACTTCTCCAAAACCCTGTTGTGTCCAAAATTGTTGCAAATATGACATATTATGTTGAAATCAAACAAAGGGGCAAAGGAATTTCTACTTACAAAATTGCTTCTCCTCATTCTCGATCTACATTCAATAGCTTTGTGACCATACTAATTGCAATTGAAACAATAACTAGAGAAACCAAAATTAAACTTGTTCTTCAAAGTTTGTCTAGCAGGAATTGATCTTTTGAATCTTCTTCTTTGAGAAATAACATGAATGAAATCAACTTCTTCAATTTTTGTACTATCCTTCTTCATTGGGATTTCTTCATTCTGCATTGTTTCTTTTTATTTAGTCTTCTTTGCATGAGCAAGAGGCTATGAGACTTCTTCTTCATAACCCAAAACTAATTTAATGAATAGAGGTCTTTGAATGTTTATTATATCATCCAAAATTTTAGAGTTCTTACCAAATTTGATATTCTTACTCAGCTGAGCGTGAACCTTTTCAACCTCCTTTCTTAATGAAATAATTTCTTTTTCAAGTTTTAAACATTCATCTGATTTGGCTATGAAGGAAGTCTTCACCATATTCAAGTTAACAATCATCTCCTCTGATTTTATGAGCTTGGCTTTTTGTTCTTCATTTTATTTCCTTTCTAGATCCAAGTATTCAAGAACAGAGACCAATTCACCTTCAAAATCAACTTCACATTCTTCTTCTTTATCAATAGCAGTGCTAGCTGAGTTATCCAAGACGTCCATAGCCATGAATAGAGCTTCTACTCTTTTATCTTTTGATGAGCAGTTGTCTTCTTCTTCTTGTTAGCTGTCGTTGCACCAAAAGATCGACCTTTTAATGCCCGTTACAACCACTTGACTTAACAAGCATGGGAGGCAGTTAAGCCCTTGTCGTAAACCACCACAGTGCAATGTTGAACAAGGAGACCAAGGGTCACACCTTGCAACAATCCCCCCCAGTGCAAGCGCGGGGTTTGAACCCGTGACCTCAGCTCTGATACCAATTGTTAGCTATCGTTGCACCAAAAGATCGACCTTTTAATACCTGATACAACCACTTGACTTAACAAGCATGGGAGATGGTTAAGCCCTTGTCACAAACCACCGCAGCGCAACGCTGAACAAGGAGACCAAGGGTCACACCTTGCAACACTTCTGAACTGCAATCATTCTTAGAGTAAAGGCTTTTCTTGTTCTTGTTAAAATCAGATCTTTTAAAACCCTTGTAGTTATGTCCATTCTTAAGAGGACATTTAGATGCATAATGCCCAATCTTTCCATAGTTGAAACACTTGAAATGTAACTTACCTTTGTACTTACCTGATCCCTTCCTTAGCTTTCTTATAAAGTTGGCTTCCTCATTATTGTTGGAAAAAGGGAAGAGAACAAGGTAAAGTTGCAGATATATAGGTTTTAAATGTTTTCAAATCTGAAATAAAAACATGTGTAAATATGAAAATTACTTTCAATTTAGATGTAATAGTATTTCTCCAATTTAATAAATGTAGTAGAGAAGAAAAAAGCATGATAGAAGTACAAACAAAATTTACATGCAGAAACCCTTGCGAGAAAAAACTCCACACCCAAAGAGATTTATTCTTGTATTAATTCCTGTAATTGAGTTTACAATAATACTAAAATCTTATTTAGACTCTGCGAGCACTCTGTTACTTCTTCAATCTTCAAATACATGTCCTTTTTGTCATTACCTGTCTGTAATCTGTAATGTTGTGATGTTTTCTCATTCATTCTCATTCCATGTTTTATACCAACTCAAGGCATCATTATATAGAAGCCATGGATCTCAAACATACAATAAACTATATCCAATAGCATGAGAAGAAACCTCATGCAAATCCAAATGCCCATATAGTGAACTTCAAGTTTGCATTGTAGAAAACAACTCTGTTAATTGCCAGTCTTGATCATGGATGCCCAAGTTGTCCAATTCAACCTTAGTCAACTAAAGTATCATGTCACAATAAAAAACACAACTGAAAGTCTCAAGATTAGGTGCCCAAGTTGTCCCAATCTATTTCAATTAACTGAAGTACATCACCACACATCAATCTCATGCAAACAACATGCATGATTGATGTCCCCACTATTATTCTAAATCAACCTATTCTGTAACATGCAAGAGTCATGCAAACACCTATACCACCATGCAAGAGTTATCCAAAATTTATCTTGAATTAGAGTGTCATGCAAGATACATGCAACACCATATAACTGGCATGCAACAACATGTAAGTCCATATAACTGACATGCAACAACATGCAAGTCCATATAACTGACATGCAACAACATGCAAGTCATATAACTGACATGCAACAACATGGAAGTCCATATAACTGACATGCAACAACATGCAAGCACATGCAAGTGACATGTAATAGCATGCAAGTGACATTCAACAACATGCAAGTTCATATAAGTGACATGCAACAACATACAATTTCATATAAGTGACATGCAAGTCCATGCAAGTAACATGCAGCAATATGCAAGCACATGCAAGTTCATATAAGCGACATGTAACAACATGCAAGTCCATATAAGCAACATGCAACAACATGCAAGCCCATGCAAGTAACATGCAACACATGCAAGCACTTGTATGAATCCAAAATACTTTCTAAGCATGGATATAATGGAAATGGTTTAGGATGCATAGAACAAGGAGTTAAGGATCCTGTGGAACCAACACCGTACTTGTCTAAAGTAGGTTTAGGTTTCCAACCTTCTCCTACATTCCTGCCACCATCTTCTAAAGTCTCTATGGATCCTTCCATTCAAGAATCAAACCCCTCTCCACAATGGAAAGGGTTGCTTCCTACTCCTCCAACTACATCTTCACTTCTATCTCAACAAGAGTGCATTTAACTGAGTCTACTCAAAGACTGCTTGATTACTCTTCCTTGTCCAACCCGTAACAAGATTCCACAAAACAATCAACACTTCCTTTCTGTGCATATCACCGAGTGTTTGGCCATTCCACTCACGAATGTCGAGCCTTGTGTGACAAAATTTAACAACTTTGAACAAGGTATGATGCTAGCACCTTGCATCGTGCTTGACGTAGTACCTTTAGCATATTTTCCTCCATCTATTTATATGTTATGATATTGTTTGATTTATATGACACCTCGTTGTAATCCTCAGCGTCATACCATGACTACACAAGCCATTATGTATTATGCCTGCAACATTGCCTTGGTTGGTTGGTCCTGGGGGCAAACCCTCATTGCAATGTAGCTTTTGAGAACACATATCATTTTGGGCATGTACTTCCATAAAGCTCTCATGTATGTTTTACATTCATTATTCATTCTACCTTAAAGCAATTTCTCCCTGATGGAGTTAGCAATCACTTTAAGATGGGGGCATACATTACACTATGTGATTTATCTTATTCATGAACCACATGGCTGGTCTTGATATCAAAATACTTGTTGATCATTTTTGTAGCACCTATGATATGGTTGATGTGGAGCTCACCTAGTGATTCGGTGGTCCTTGCTAGCACATGATGTCTTCACTTGGCACGGAACTCACCTAGTAATTTGACAGTCCTTACTAGTTTGTGATGTTTCCTTTTGTTGTTTGTCCATGAGCCACCTAGCATAACACAACTTGCTAGCCTGTGTGCTTCATGCGACCTATCATTGTTACACTCATGGTCACCTAGTAATTTGGCGGTCCTTACTAGCCCGTGATCTGTGAGAGGATTGTTCATGTTATCTTTTTCTCTTGCATTGATTGCTCCTTTGTCTATCTATGTTTCTTCTTTCCACTCCTCTATCTCCTTCTTAGAATTCCTCTATTTTAGTTACATCTTTGGGAGGATGCATGGTGATAGAGACAACCTCTTAGATTGAGGTCTCTTTTACCCTGCTGACTCGAGATTTCACTTTGTATGCTCAAGTATTTGTGATGACTTCATTATTGTATGCTTTTGTCTTCCATGAAATTCTTCATGTATGCTTCATATGTGCTTTACATGTATTCTGCGTGTGTTTTATGTGTATTCCACATGCCTTTCAACTATATTTTGTGTGTCTTTCACATGCATTCTCTATGTTTACTTTGTGTATTACGTGTTTGCTTCATGTATTACATGTTTGCTTTGTGTATCATGTGTTTGCTTCATGTATTGCATGTTTCACGTGTATTCTCTATGTATGCATTATCTTATCTCATATTCACAAGTGTATTTATATGTGTATGTGTGTATGATTTGTGCCATGTATTTTGTGACTTGTAGAATCCTAAGATTGGGGGCTAGCACATCTCTCAAACTTAGCGTCATTCTATAAGAAGTTTTCAGTTTCTCTGTACTTTAGCACGAGAAGGATCATAACTTCCTACTCTTGCTAAAGTGGGGGCTAAATGTTATGTCATAAATTGTTGATGTAAGACAATTTCACACAGAGTTTAGCACCCTCTCGAATGGTGTATCAATTTTGGGTCTTGATTAAGGATCTTGGATAGGTCCCTTGGAAATACACCCTTCCAGGAGCTAATTGGCTAGGACCCTAGTACCCAAGTGCTAGTGTCCTGGCAGTTAGGCACTAAAAAGGTTTTAAATTAAAGTATGTTGGCCTTATGTGCCTTGTGTATTGTACCTTTTCAACCTCAAGTCATTTGGGCCCTCGACAAGTAATTAGCTAATAGGCTTTTATATGTGAGCATTATAGTGCTCAGAATTGTCTCACACTGTTAAAAAACACACCGAAAAATTTTCTAAACTCGTCGGTTGTTCCTATCGGTGCATTCCTTGAACCTCCTATAGGTGCAAGTGCTAGTTAAGATGCATGTATAAACATGTCTCTACCACTCATTTACTCCTAATGGTCTAATGACTCTCTAGCTAATGATTCTCTATGATAAAACTCTCTTTCTCTCTCTATATCTACAAGCTCTCTATTTGTGCAGATTATTGTTGTGTACTAACCTTTGTTGTAGATCTTGGTGGAAAATCATTCCTCCTTAACTCACTCCTTATGGTGATTTGATTGTGACATCATCCCATAAAGGATTACATGTTAATGGTAACATCTTTCCTTTATGCCTGCTTACATTCATCTTCTATTATTCAGATCTACCTTTGCCCTCCTAGAGCACACACTCTTGATCTAATCCATGTTGTGGAGGTGGGAACACCATTCATGGGGTTTGGCTTAGGAAAGACCCTAGACAACACCAACATTTTCCCTCTTTTATGTGTACAAGTCAAAGATGGAAGATTTGATAGAAACAAGTGACAGGAAGACGAAGATATAGGTGTCAGAAATGTCTAACTTCTGAAAGCCCAAAACCCTAGGACACGTGTGCTTGGATGCCCTAGTCCTCCAGATCTGGGCCACATTTCCAGCAATGGCCCTCGGCATTCCTACTCTATTCAGTTCAGCTCCCAGTTTCTAGGTTTTCAACCCTAACAGGTCAGTAATTTCTATTTTAGCATATTTCATCATAGAAACCCTAGATCTAGCCCAATTAACTCAATCTTTGCAATTACAACAAAGGAAAAAAACCCTTGTAGCTTGGATTTCCTTCAAGACTGTAGCCAAGCTCAGTTTGTGTCCCAATGTTTGATTGGAGGGATTGACCTAGCTAGTTGTATAGTGATTTGGTCTCGCTTTTCTATTAAACTAGGTCATCTTTTCTATTAACAAATGTTATGTCATAAATTATCGACACTGGTGATTTACACAAGATTTAGCACCCTTAAAGACTGATATGCAGATTCATGTTGAAAGAAGATTGGATTCTGAAGCAGAGACTAGTTCCAGGTGTTATCCTCTGAGTTCAAGGCCTAAAAGGACCTCAAACACCTAGACACTAGTGCCCAAGCGCTAGTGTCCTTGATATTTGCATTTGAGTAGCCTTGGATGTCTACCTTGTTAATCTAGGTGTTGCACTTTGTTAGCTTTTCTCAAAAGGTTTTTTCGAAAGTGAATTGATATGCATATATATAAGTTTCTTCCTCTCATTTGAACTAGATGAAAAAGGTTAAGCAACATTAAGACTTCAAATGATATTCAAGTGATCAAAGCTCTATTGTGAATGTTATGCAGATTTATGTGATGCTCTCTATTGTAGATTTATAACATTACTACAGGTTCTACGGGAATCTCCTTCCTTCATCTCCATCCTTGTGGCGATCTTGAGTCATCCCACTAGGGTTTGTGTAGTGGTAAAGGTACTTTATTACAACATTCATTTGTTATTGGTTTTGCCTGTCTTGTAAGGACACACACTCTCTCATTTATCATCTTGGCTATTGTGGAGGTGGGAACACCATTCATGGGGTTTGACTAAGGCAAGCCCCTAAAATGGCCCAAACCATTTTCCCTCTTGTGTTTGTGCAGATTACGGAAGATTGGAGATAGGTACAACAAATCCAGAAGCGGATTGATGAATAAGGATCCCGACTATCGAAAACCACCTTCGAAGGGCCTAAAACCCTAAGAGACTTCTGCCTAGGTGAATTAGTCCTCCCAGATCTACCCTGATTTCTAGTAGTAACCTCTAATAGCTCTACACTACTCATTTATGATGAACAAGATTGGGAGGAGGATGATTTACTTTAGGCCAGCCTCTCTTTTGTATTATGATTGCACATATAGTTATCTCTGTATTGTGTTGCTTGATGTGTATTTTGTTTTCTAATATCTCTTTGGATGACCCTCGACGCTCTTGTTGGTGCAAGGATACAAAGGGACCAAACCCGTCGTGACATTCCTCTTTATGTATCTCTTTATTCTTAAATATGTCATAATTTCCAGTTTGCTAACTTCGTGTTAATTGGATGATTTAGCATCCTCCTTTGTGATCTTTCATTCTTATGTGATACTTCTTCCTTTATCTTCGTAGTTCTACTAACTAGCAGATGATGACAATTCTGAAAATAATTGTCCCTTTTATATACATTTAAACCATTCATATACTGACGCCAGTCAAGTAGATCCCTTTTGTGTTATTTCACTTTTATATTATTTGATTCATGTGGCACTTTGTAGTTTGCTTGCACTGGGGCAACCCCTTCCTACAATCTAGCTTTTGAGAACACACATCATTTAAGCTTGTGCTTCCATAGAGCTCTCGTGCTTGTTTTACATTGATTATTCATTCTACCTTAAAACAATTGCTCCCTAATGGAGTTAGCAATCACTTTAAGGTGGGGGTATACATCATGCTATGTGTTTTACTTTGTTCATGCACCATGTGGCTGGTTTTACCATTGAAATACTTGTTGATCATCTTTGTAGCACCTTACCAAGATTACCCATCAAACATCATGCTTTGCTTGTTATGTAATCTCTGATTGGCGTGGAACTCTCCTAGTGATTCGGCGGTCCTGTTGGTAGGTGGCGACTGATCAGGAAAGTACTGTACACTAGCCATGTATCCTCGCCGGGGTTCGGGGGTGGTAGCCCCCAAGAAAAAAAATTTTAGGGCCGACTTAAAAAATCCTATTTTTATGACCGACATAAGAAAACCCTAATTTTTGTAACCGACAAAAAGGCTTGATAAAAGGCGGCCAAGGGTTAGGGTTTAGGCAATTGTATTGTAGCATTTGTAGCGGTATTGAGTTGCAGGGATTGCTGATTGTAATCGGTTTGATTTACTGGATAATAATATTAGACTCTCTGTTTGGTGGATGTAGCCCGAGTTTGGGTGAACCACGTTAAATCTTGTCTCTCGCTGTTATTAATTCTATGTATTTCCATTTCTCTGTTTAATCTTTATTTGCATTTAATTGATATCTTCTGCTGGCTAACCCTAACAAGTGGTATCAGAGCGGGTTGTTCGATTATCATCTGCAGGAAAGTCTCACAGTTGAGTGGGAGCAATGGCGGACGAGGGTAAAATGAAGGTTGATAAATTCAATGGGCAGAACTATCAGTTATGGAAGATGTGCAGATGGAAGATTACCTCTATCAAAAGGATTTATGGAGGCCGTTGGAAGGAGTAGCCAAGAAACCGGCAACAATGTCTGATAAGGATTGGAATCTTCTTGACAGAAAGGCACTGGGAACCATTCGGTTGTGCCTGGCACCATCGTTGGCATTCAATATAACGGAAGCGAAGACAACAGATGGTCTGATGAAAGCTTTGGCTAAATTGTATGAAAAACCCTTAGCCTCAAATAAGGTATTTCTCATGAAGTAGTTGTTTAATTTGAAAATGGTTGAAGGTGGATCTGTGACAGGTCATTTAAATGAATTTAATACGATTGTCAGTCAATTGACTTCTGTAAACATAAAATTTGATGAAGAAGTTAGAGCTCTCTTGATATTATGTTCATTACCTGAAAGCTGGGATAGTTTGGTAATGGCGGTTAGTAACTCTATTTCTGGTTCAAATACCCTAAAATTTGATGATGTTGTTGGTGTTATTCTGAGTGAGGAAATTCGTAAGAAAAGCTCAGGTGGGTCCAAATCAAGCAGTGTTTTGAATGCAGAAAGCAGGGGCAGATCAAAGGAGAGAGGAAAAGGTTCTGGAGGTCATGGAAAGTCACGAGGAAAATCAAAGGACAAAAGATCCCAAACCAGAGGACAGAAGGATTGCTGGTACTGTGGAAAACTAGGTCATCTGAAGAAAGATTGTTGGTCTCGGAAAAATAAAGAAGGAGACAAACAAGAAGGCAATAAGGAAGCAAATGTGGTAAGTAATAAATCTGAAGATGACGCTTTGATTCTTTCCCTAGATAATGCTGATGATTCATGGGTTTTAGATTCAGGGGCCTCATTTCATGCTACGCCCCATAGAAGTTATTTTCTTGATTGGGTCCAAGGGGATTTCGGGCTGGTTTATTTAGGAGATAACGAACCCTGTCAGATTGTTGGAAAAGGAAGAATCAAGATTAAGTTGCAGAATGTGAATCATTGGCTACTACAAGAGGTGAGGCATGTTCCAAGGCTTAGTAGGAATTTAATTTCAGCAGGGCAGCTAACTGAACAAGGTTGCACTGTTACATTTACTGATAAAAATTGGAAGGTTTCAAAAGGTGCCTTAGTAGTAGCAAAAGGTGTAAAAGTAGGCACCTTATATCTTTGTACAGGTCATACTGTTCCTTCTACTTTAGATTTTATAGAGGAAAAACAAACAGGTTTAGGAACAGTTGCTGCAGGTTTGCAGGAAGAGACTGGAAAAGTTGCTACAGGTTCTGAAACAACACTGTGGCATAATAGACTTGGGCATATGCGTGAAAAAGGTATGAAGGTACTTCATTCTAAGAAAGTTTTACCATGTCTGAAATGCATTAATATGGATTTCTGTGAAAGTTGTGTGTATGGAAAACAAAAGAGAGTTAGTTTTCTCAGAGATGGGAAGCAAAAGAAAAATGAAAAGTTGGAGCTTGTGCATACAGATGTATGGGGACCAGCTCAGGTATCTTCTTTTGGTGGCTCTTGGTATTATGTTACATTCATAGATGATGCAACTAGGAAGGTCTGGATTTATTTCCTTAGACAGAAATCTGATGTATTTGAAACATTTAAGAAATGGAAAAGCTTGGTTGAAAATGAGATAGGTAAAAGATTAAAATGTCTCAGATCTGATAATGGCGGTGAGTATTGCAGCAAAGAATTTGAAGACTATTGTTCCTTTAATGGAATTCGTAGGCAGAAAACAGTTCCAGGGACTCCACAGGAAAATGGAGTGGCTGAACGCATGAATAGGACAATAATGGAGCGTGCAAGGACCATGAGATTGCATGCTGGACTGCCTTTAAACATGTGGGCAGAGGCTGTCAACACTGCTGTATATTTAATTAATAGAGGTCCTTCAGTTCCTTTGGGCTGTGGTATTCCAGAGGAAGCATGGACAGGTAAGAAGGTGAGTTATTCTTTTCTAAAAACCTTCGGCTGTGAAGCATTTGCACATATAGATTCTGAAAATAGAACCAAGCTGGATGCGAAATCAAAAAAATGTACCTTCGTTGGATATGGCATTGATGAATTTGGTTATAGGCTTTGGGATTTTGAAAATCAGAAAATTGTGAGAAGCAGGGATGTTATATTCAATGAGAAGGTGTTGTACAAAGATCAGTTGCAGCAGCATGAGAAGAAAGAAAAGGATTATGTGGTGCTGGACGATACTCCAAATAGTGATGTTCCAGTGGTTCCTCATGCTCTGCAACAGCAACCAGAAATACCACAAACTCCAGTGAATGTTAGACGGTCAACAAGGATAAGTAGACCTCCTGAAAGGTTTTCTCCCTCTTTGTATTCTATTTTGTTAACAGATGCTGGTGAACCAGAAGGGTATGATGAATCTATGCAGATGGATACATAGGTTCAGTGGGAGCTTGCCATGCAAGAAGAAATGGACTCCTTGCTGAAAAATCAGACTTGGGAATTATGTAAGTTACCTGTAGGTAAAAAAGCTTTACCAAACAAATGGGTTTACAGGCTAAAAGAGGAAGATGGAGGTAAGAAACGATTTAAGGCCAGGTTAGTTGTAAAAAGATTTGCACAGAAACAGGGCATTGATTTTGATGAGATATTTTCTCCGGTTGTCAAGATGACTTCTATTCGTACTGTTTTAAGTATTGTGGCTGCTGAAGATTTGCATTTGGAACAGCTAGAT
The DNA here is from genome assembly GCA_027924645.1 of Cunninghamia lanceolata. Classification (NCBI taxonomy): domain Eukaryota; kingdom Viridiplantae; phylum Streptophyta; class Pinopsida; order Cupressales; family Cupressaceae; genus Cunninghamia; species Cunninghamia lanceolata. Next base: position 6,110,369 of record BSBN01001344.1, on the reverse strand, counting down.
GTGAAAACTGCCTTTCTCCATGGTGATTTGGAGGAGGAGATATACATGGCACAACCACAAGGATTTGAGGTCAAAGGTAAGGAGAAACAAGTGTGCAGATTGAAGAAGAGTTTGTATGGCCTAAAACAAGCACCTCGGCAATGGTATTTAAAATTTGATGGTTTTATGGCTGAGCAAGGCTACAGCAAGTGTAATTCTGACCATTGTGTTTATTTTAAGAGGTTGGATAATGACAGCTACATTATTTTATGTTTATATGTTGATGACATGCTTGTAGCTGGGTCTAACATAGATCACATCAGAGAGTTAAAACATCAGTTATCACAGTCATTTGATATGAAGGATTTGGGGGCAGCAAAACAAATCCTTGGTATGAAAATTTGCAGAGATAGGAAGAACAGAAAATTGACTCTATCTCAGGCTGCTTATGTTGAAAAGGTGTTGCAGAGATTCCATATGGAGAATGCCAAAGCTGTCAGTACACCTTTGCCTAGTCATTTGAAATTGACTAAGGAGATGTGTCCAAAGACACAAGAGGAGGAAGAGAAAATGTCCAAGATACCCTATGCTTCAGCTGTAGGAAGTTTAATGTATGCCATGGTATGCACAAGACCGGATATTGCACATGCTGTCGGAGTCGTTAGTAGGTATATGAGTCATCCCGGATTTGAGCATTGGAATGCGGTCAAATGGATTCTCAGATATTTGAGAGGTACATCTAATAAACACTTATGGTTTGGAGGCTCTAATACTGATTTAGCAGGTTATGTCAACTCAGATTTGGCAAGGGATATTGATACCAGGCGGAGTACTACAGGTTATGTCTTTACTGTAGGAGGAACATCGGTGAGTTGGATTTCCAGGTTGCAAAAGGTGGTTGCTTTATCCACCATCGAGGCAGAATATGTAGCTACAACAGAGGCAAGCAAGGAGATGATATGGCTGAAATCTTTGTCCAGGGTGCTTATTTCCAGTGGGAGCTGCATGCGCAGCGGTGTTGTCCAGGATCAGTCTCCAAGTGGGAGATTATTTAGTGTGGAGCCTGATCAGTCTCCAAGTGGGAGATTGTTGGTAGGTGGCGACTGATCAGGAAAGTACTGTACACTAGCCATGTATCCTCGCCGGGGTTCGGGACCAGGCTGGGCCCCGAGTGGGGGTTCAGGGGCGGCAGCCCCCGAGAAACGGGGGTTCGGGGGCGGTAGCCCCCAAGAAAAAAATTTTAGGGCCGACTTAAAAAAATCCTAGGGCCGACTTAAAAAATCCTATTTTTATGACCGACATAAGAAAACCCTAATTTTTGTAACCGACAAAAAGGCTTGATAAAAGGCGGCCAAGGGTTAGGGTTTGGGCAATTGTATTGTAGCATTTGCAGCGGTATTGAGTTGCAGGGATTGCTGATTGTAATCGGTTTGATTTACTGGATAATAATATTGGACTCTCTGTTTGGTGGATGTAGCCCGAGTTTGGGTGAACCACGTTAAATCTTGTCTCTCGCTGTTATTAATTCTGTGTATTTCCATTTCTCTGTTTAATCTTTATTTGCATTTAATTGATATCTTCTGCTGGCTAACCCTAATAGGTCCTCACTAGCATGTGATGTCAAGACACTTGACATAGAACTCACTTAGTAATTTGACAGTCTTTACTAGCCTATGATGTTTTATTTGGTTGCTTGTCCATGAGCTGCCTAGCATAACACAACTTGCTAGCCTGTGTACTTCATGTGACTTTACATTTATGATCACCTAGTATTTCAATGGTCCTTACTAACCCATGATCCATAAAGAATATCTTTGCATGACCCCTAGTGATAGAGCAAGCTAGTGTCTGTGTCATGTTCTCTTTGTGAGTATTTACTTTTCCTTACTTACATGTGCAATGAAATTACTTAACTTGCATGCCCTTGTCTTTCCATTTATTCTTCGTGTATGCTCTATGACTACTACGTGCCTTCACATACTTACTTCGTGTATTCTTTGTGTCTACTTCATGCATTGCGTGTATGCTTTGTGTCTACTTCATGCATTGCATATATGCTTCGTGTTTTATGTATATTTGTTATTGTATGCTTTATGAATACTCCATGCATGCATTAATTATGTTGGATATTTGGTGCATATGTAATCTCTTCTTGCTATGCTTTGTAGACCTTTAAAATCCTAAGCTTGGGGGCTTTCATAGTTCTCAACTTGGCGTCATTCTAATGGCTTCGACATTCTAGCGAAGAAGTTTGTTTTCTCCATACTTTAGTGTGCATATGAATGTAATATCAAACCCACTCTAAAGTAGGGGCTAAATGTTATGTCGTAAATTGTCAACATCAATGATTTACACTAGATTTAACACCATTAAAGACTGATATGCAAACTCCTATTGAAAGAAGACTAGATTCTGAAGTAGAGACTAGTTCCAAGTGTTATCCTCTGAGTTTAGGCCCTAAAAAGACCTCAAACACCTAGACACTAGAGATATTTGGAAAAATAAAATTTTGAGTGGCCTCGGATGTCAGCCTTATTACTCCGGGTGTTGCACTATGTCGGCTTTGCTTGAAAGGTTTTCCCAAAACTGAATTGATATGCATATACATAAGTTTATTCCTCTCATTTGAACTAGATGAAGAATGTTAATCACCATTAGGACTTCAAATGATATAAAAGTGATCAAAACTCTATTGTGAATGTTATGCAGATTTATGTGATGTTCTCTATTGCAGATTTATAACACTATTGTAGGTTCTAAGGGAAGCTCCTTCCTTCATCTCCATCCTGTTAGAACACATGTAATCTACTGAGGGGGGGGGGTGAATCAGTAGATCAAAAATACATACAAACTTCAACCCTCTAGTATTCAAAACAGATTAACTTTCAATGCAGAAATATCAACACTCAGAAAGCATGCATACATTAACACCAAATATACATGGAAAACCCAGTGTGGGAAAAAACATGGTGAGAAGAATGCTGCTAGAAACTACTGTCCTAATCCAACCTCACAAATGTAACCATCGATTACAATATTTAAGAGGACTAACTCTAAAGAATCTTCAAATCCTTGATTTAAGAACACCAATTCTAAGGAGACTACAATCCCCTAATCTGAGCACCAACTCAGTCCATCAGAGGCACCAATCTCTGAATCTCTACAAATTTAAATATGCAGACATTTGGTTCTTTTACTAACCTTAGATGCACCTATTCAAATCATACATTGACTACTCTTTTTAGTCAATACACTCTTCTGTAATACACGCTCTAAGCATTATTACCTCCCCTATTCTCTTTAACAATATTACAAAGCATATGCGCAAAGAGCATCTCTCATTTTTTTCATCTTTTCAAAGTAGCACAACATTCTCTATTTAACATTCACATGAGAAGAAACTACTCAACGTCTTCACAACAAACTCTTTGAGAAGAAACTGTACAACAAATTCTTAACAAACACTTTGAGAAGAAACTGTACAACAAATTCTTAACAAACACGTTGAGAAGAAACTACACAACGAATTCTTAACAAACACTTTGAGAAGAAACTGTATCATGAACAGAAGATCGTCAAAACACAACTACAACAAACCAACATGACTCCAATTGTTCTAGCTATTTACCCAACTGATAAATTTGATCTTAGAGCATGAATCTTGAAAAACCGCATCCTATAGCCTCTTTTGTTACACAAACTAAAACTGCAAAGTTTCGGTGATCGAGCTTCTGAGCTACCACCTTCCATCATGGAAGAGATATAAGCTTACCTTCGATCCCATTATATTCTTCCTTGTTACTTTATCGGACATTGGACTTGCAGGCTTCTCCCTTTTTGTCTTCCTTTATGTGCATATGGATATTAGGAAACTTATGGATATTAAAATATCCCTATTGCTAATGTTTAGATATTAAAATATCCCTATCGCTAATGTCTAGATGATGTCAGCAACCTTCTACCTTTGTAAATTGGCAGACTTCAAATATTTTCTTCTTCGCATTCCTTTATATGCATATGGATATTAGAAAAAGTGGATATTAAAATATCCCTATCTCTAATGTCTGAATATTAAAATATCCCTATCACTAATGTCCAGATGATGTCATCAACCTTCTTCCTTTGTAAACTAGTAGACTTCAGACTTTTTCTTCTTCACCTTCCTTTATATGCATATGGATATTAGAAAAAGTATGGACATTAAAATATCCCTATCGCTAATGTCCAGATGATGTCAGCAACCTAAACTGGCAGACTTCAGCCTTCCATCCTTATGCCTTCTACATTGGAATGCTGAAAGACGAACCTCCGAGCCTCCAAACTATGATTTCCGTCATTCCACAGAAACACTTTACAATGCACAATTCATTCCAGTGGAACTACAGAATGATGCCATGTGTATAGCTTTGCACGTCGAACTTCGCTCTTCCACTCTTATGCCTTCCACCTTGGAATGCTAAAAGACAAACCTCCGAACTCTAATTTCTAACATTCCACGGAAAGACTTTACAATGGACAAGTCATTCTGGTGGAACTGCAGAATGATGCCACGTGTACATCTTTGCACTTTGTCGGACTTCACTCTTTGAGTCTTCCTTCAACGTCGATAAGCCAAAACTCTGAAACTCCAATTTCCTGAGACATTTTCGGGGTTTCCTTCAGCGGGCTTCCTTCCTTTCAGTCTTCACATGCGAAGGTTGAAGACCAAAACTCTGAACTCTACAAAACTGCAGAGAACAAGTCTGTCACTTAGTATTTTTAACATTTGGGCCTTAAACTCATCAATGACAATACTTGAACACTTTCCTTTGACATCAATGACAATAATTCAACAATCTCCCCCTTTGTCATTAATGGCAACCAATGAATAATCTATCTTTTTATTGATGCCCTCTCTCTTCTGCATGTTCTCCTCTGTTCAATTTCTTTTGTATTTGCTCCCCCTTATTCTAATTCTCCCCGTTTGACATCAATGGCAAAGGTAAGTAAACAACCTCCTTTCTGATAGCCAACTGCTACTGTCTGAAATGCTTCTCCTCACCATGTCACATGAACTTGTGACATCCAAACTACCATCTATCTACCTGCTCCCCCTAAGAGGTAGCCTCTGTCTAAACATGAATGTATGATATGCCTTGAACTGCTCTCCCTGTTTAGATGTAACAACAACGCTTCTACTTGTGAGAAGGAGCAATAACTCCTAGCTTATGCCTGAGATATTCAAAAATATCCTTGGCAAGTGGCTTCATGAAGATATCAACAATTTAGTCATGTGTGCTAACATACTCCAACTTAACTTCCTAATCTACAACTCTTTCCCTCAAGAAATGGTATTTAATGGAAATGTGCTTTGTTCTTGAATGCATCACAAGATTCTTTGAGATATTGATTGCAATTGTATTATCACAAAGAATGGTAATAGGATCACTATTCTCTACCTTTATGTCCTTTAATGTCTGCTCCATCCATAGGACTTGTGTACAACATGAAACTGTACCAACATATTCTGCTTCAACAGTGGACAATGTCACTGAATCTTGCTTCTTTCTGAGCCAAGATATTAATCTATCACCAAGGAAGAAAGCTCCACCACCAGTGCTTCTTCTGTCATCGATACTTTCTGTCCATTCAACATTTGTATATGTTGTCAAGGTAAAATCATTATTTCTAGGGTACCATTATCCATACTCCATAGTACCTTTCAAGTATCTAAAGATCCTCTTCACAGCTTGAACATGTGATTCCTTAGGAGCAACTTGAAATCTTGTCACCATGCATACTTCTTGTATGATATCTGGTCTGGATGTTGTTAGGTACAATAAGCTTCCTATCATAGACCTATATACGGCCTGATCTATATCAATTGATTCATCATTCTTGCTCAACTTACATCCTATCATCATGGGGGTACTCGCAAGCTTACAGTCTTCCATCTTAAACTTCTTGAGAATCTCCTTTGCATACTTGGTTTGAGATATAAATATACCTTGGTCTTTTGGTGATATTTGTAAACCAAGAAAGAAAGAAAGTTCTCCAAGCATGGACATTTCAAACTCTTTCTACATTTGATCAACAAATTCCTTGCACATCTTGTCATCACTACCACCAAAAATAATGTCATTGACATAAACAACAATAATCAACATGTTCTCACCTTCTTATTTGAAGTACAAGTTGTTATCTACACATCCTCTTTTGAATTCTTGTTACTGGAGGTAATTATCCAGTTTAGAATACCAAGCCCTCGGGGCCTGTTTCAGACCATACAATGCCTTTTTTAGTCTGCAAACATTATCTTCTTTCTCTGACAACTGAAATCCTCTAGGTTGCTCAATGTAAACCTCTTCATTAAGGTTCCCATTCAGAAATGCAGATTTGACATCCATTTGGTAAACTTTGAAATTCTTATAAACAGAGAATGCTAGAAACATCCTAATGACTTCCAACATTGCAACAGGTGCAAAGGTTTCTTCAAAATCTATATTTCAACCTGTGCATATCCTTTACATACCAATCATGCCTTATTCCTAACAACTTCTCCAGCTTCATTCAGCTTGTTTTTAAACACCCATTTTGTGCCTATTGCATTCTTATCTACTGGTCTTGGAACCAATTCCCAAGTCTAGTTTTTCTCTATCTAATTGAGCTCCTCATCCATTGCATTGATCCATCCTTCATCCTCACTAGCATCAGTAAATGTTTTAGGTTCAATCTTAGATAATAATGAGAAATTTACCTCTTCATTTGTCCTTGCCAGTTTCCTTCTAGTTTGCACTCCTACACTCTTGTCTCCTATTATTTGTTGTTCAGGATGTTCTTTTTGTACATACCAAGCAGGTGCTTTACCAGTTGTTTCTTCAGATTCTTCTTCAACAATAGCATCTTCTTCTTCCTCTAGCATCGCCGATCCATCTGAACAACTATCATCATTCTGTGTTAGATGCAGTTGGTCCTCATCTATCCTAATATTAGTGCTTTCCACAATCTTGTGCAATCGCTTATTGTAACATTTATATGCTTTGGATCTGCTAGAGTAACCCATAAAATGCCTTCATCACATCTAGAATAAAAGCTTTCAATGTCATCCTCATCTCTTCTGATGTAGCATCTACTACCAAACACCTTGAAGTATTTGACAGACGCAGATCCGCCATACCATAGTTCATATGGTGTCTTATCAGTGTTTATCCTTAACTATATTTTGTTCAATATATACATCATTGTGTGTACTGTATCTCTCCAGTAAACATTAGGTAACTTTGCCTCATTTAGCATAGTTCTTGCCATCTCACTGTCCTATTTTTCCTTTCCACAGCTCCATTTTGCTATGGAGTTCTAGGTGCAAAATATTGTCTTTTTATCCCATGTCTTTCACAGTATTCCACAAACTCATTTAAGGTGAATTCTCCTCCTCTATCTGATCTTAAGCATTTAAGTGTCAGACCACTTTCCTTCTCAACCATAGACCTAAATGTCTTAAATCTCACAAAATCTTCTAATTTATCCTTAAGAAAGGTTACCCACGTCATTCTTGAGAAGTCATCAACTAACAACATGAAATATCTCTCACCTTGTACTCCTTGTGTCATGGTTGGACCACATAGATCTGTATGTACTAACTCCAAAGGTTTTGAAGTAGAATATTCTTTAGTCTTGAAACTAGACTTTGTCTATTTCCCATGCTGACATTCCTTACATATAGTATTTTCTGGCTTGGTGATTTTAGGAATGTGCCTAACTGTCCCTTTTGAGCTTACCTTCACAAGGTTGTCAAAATTGATGTGTACCAATCTTATGTGCCACAACCAACTTTCATCAATCTATCCCATCAAACAGCTTTTATCATGCATCTCCTTGAGATGATAAAGATTATTCTCTATTCTGCTTGCTTCAGCCACTAACATCCCAGAACATGCTTTCCTGATTTCACAACCTTCTGCATTAAAGGTTAGATTGTATCCATTGTCACACATCTAACTCACACTCAGTAAATTGTGTTTTAGTCCTTCCACATAGTAGACATTTTGTGTCTTTGTTTTTCCATCAATACAAAGAGTTCCTTTGCCAACTATCTTGGTAGATGTATTGTCACCAAACTTGACTGAACCTCAATTCTAATCTTGCAGGAATAAAAACTTACTTTTATCTCTTGTCATGTGACTAGAACAACCACTGTCTATCACCCACGGATTATGTCTCTTGGCATGAAATGTAGTCTGTACTATTAGAGACTCTTTTTTCTTTTGATTGTCTTTCTTCTTCCAGACTTTCTTAGTTTTCATCTCCTTATTCACAAGAGAGTCTAATACATTATCCTTCTTAAGAGGAACATTCTCCTTTCTTTCCAGTTCCTTATATTTTACAAAGTTTGTTCTACAGTATTTTGCAATGTGACCATAGTTATTGCATTTGTAACAAACTACTCTAAAATCTCTTAGAGGTGCAAAAGCATTTTTGCTAATGAAATCAGTTCTTCTCCTAGGAATATTTCTACAACTAACAGTCCTATGACCATATTGATTACATGAATAACAATAGCCATAAAAGGATTGAGGGAACTTGATTATAGCAGAGAATTTTGTAGGAGGAGATACTTTGAAACTTTTCTCCTTTAGATCTCTAACTTTAGTGAAGCCATCATCTTCCTTCTTTTGCTTCTCCTCTTCAATCTTTTTAGGAGGATTACTGGACTTTGAATGTTGACCTTCTTCAAATCCTAGACCAGCCATGCTCTTTGGAAATCTCTGATTGTTGATCATCTCATCAAGCATGCTACTGCTCTGATCAAATTTCAGGCTTAAGCCAATCTTATCCTTAGCCTTTTCTAATTCTTTTCTCAGAGACATCACTTCAAATTCCAGCTTCAGACATTCTTCTGATTTGGCTTTTAACTCAAATTTTTTAACTTCTTCTATTCTTCTAACTTCTTCCATTTGTGTCTTTAAATCAACAATCAACTCTTCTGATTCTTCAAGTTTCTCATACACCATATCTTCTTGGATTTGTAGCTTCAGTTTTGAGTTTTTCATCCTAAGTTTCTCAATTTATTTTAAAGCACATACTAGCTCTCCTTCCATATCTACTTCACCTTCTTCTTCATTCTCAGGATCTCCCAAATCAGTAATGTTCTGATCTTTAACAGTAGACTCTACTATCATAAACAGGAATTCATTCTCTTCAACCTTAGAACAACCTTCATTGTTGTCTTTTGAACCGAGACTTTCTTCAGAGGAATTATAGTCACCTTTTATGTAAAGACTCTTTTCGTTCTTCTAAAAGTTCTTTGGATAGAACTATGTGTTACTAATCTTGCTATCATGTTCATCACTTTTATCTTTTCCTACTGATGGACATTTAGTAGCAAAGTGACCAACCTTTCCACAATTAAAACATTTGAAAGGTAGCTTACCTCTATACTTCCCAGATCTTCTCCTCAGTCTTCTTACAAAATTGGCCTCTTCCAAATATGTCTTAGATTCAGACTCTTTATTCTTTTCTTTCTTTGAAGTCTTGAATGTGGCTTCTCTTGGAGATCTCAGTACTGGTTGTCCTCATTTCATAGGCAGTAAAAACAACATGCAACCCATCAACGGTTATCTTATTAAGTTCTTTTACTTCTATAGCAGAGACTTTAGCATCATACCTGGAAGGTAGAGATCTAAGTACCTTCTGAACAATCACTTGCTCTTTAACTTCTTCATCCAGTCCTATCATAGCATTCACAACTTCATCAACTCTAAGTAGGTAGTCAGCAATCTTTTCTTCCTCTCTCATTTTTAGGTTTTCAAATCTTGCTTTAAAGGTCTGCAACTTGGTTTGTTTCACCTTTGTATCTCCTTCATATATGCTTTGAAGCTTTACCCAGATTTCTTTGGTAGACTTGCATTGCATTACTTTGACAAATTTAGATTTAGCTAGGCCACAAAGAATTGCATTCTTGGCCTTAGCATTATTCTTGCATTCCTTCTTACCCATCGGATCTGTTGGAGGAGGTTTAGGAGCAATATAGCCATCCAGAATAGATTTCCATACATCGTATCCAATTGAGATTAGGTTAGTCTCCATCCTTATGCTCCAAAACACATAATTCGTTCCATCAAACAATGGTGCTTTGTTTGAGTGAGATCCATCTATACTGGCCATGTGTTCGACCTCCCAGATCAACCTTTAGCTGTTAAGCCTTTTTAAGGAACCTGGCTCTGATACCAATTGTTAAAACACACGTAATCTACTAAGAGGGAGGTGAATCAATAGATCAAAAATACTTAAAAACTTCAACCCTCTAGTATTCAAAACAGATAAACTTTCAATGCAAAAATATCAACAATCAGAAAGCATGCATACATTAACACCAGATATACATGGAAAACCCAGTGTGGGAAAAACCATGGTGAGAAGAATGCTGCTAGGAACTACTGTCCTAATCCAACCTCACAAATGTAACCATCGATTACATTATTTAAGAGCACCAACTCTAAGGAATCTTCAAATCTCTGATTTAAGAACACCAATTCTAAGGAGACTAGACAATCCCCTAATCTAAGTACCAACTCAGTCCATCAGAGGCACCAGCCTCTGAATCTCTACAAATTCAAATATGCAGACATTTGGTTCTTTTACTAACCTCATATGCACCTATTCAAATCATACATTGACTACTCTTCTTAGTCAATACACTCTTCTGTAATACACGCTCTAAACGTTATTACCTCCCCTGTTCTCTTTAACAATCTTGCAAAGCATATGCGCAGAGAACGTCTCTCATTTTTTTCAACTTTTCAAAGTAGCACAACATTCTCTATTTAACATTCACGTGAGAAGAAACTGCTCGACGTCTTCACAACAAACTCTTTGAGAAGAAACTGCACAACAAATTCTTAACAAACACTTTGAGAAGAAACTACACAACAAATTCTTAACACTTTGAGAAGAAACTGCATCACGAATAGAAGATCGTCACAACACACCGCAGCAAACCAACACGACTCCAACTGTTCTAGCTATTTGCCCAACTGATAAATTTGATCTTAGAGCATGAATCCTGAAAAACCACATCATGTAGCCTCTTTTGTTACATGAACCGAAACTACGGAGTTTCAATGATCAAGGTTCCGATCTACCGCCTTCCATCATGGAAGCAATATAAGCTTACCTCTAATCCCATTATATTCTTCCTTGTTACTTTATCAAACATCAGACTTGCAGGCTTCTCCCTTTTCATCTTCCTTTACGTGCATATGGATATTAGGAAACATATGGATATTAAAATATTGTTATTGCTAATGTCTGGATATTAAAATATCCCTATCGCTAATGTCCAGATGATGTCAACAACCTTCTTCCTTTGCAAACTGGAAAACTTCAGACTTTTTCTTCACTTTCCTTTATATGCATATGGATATTAGAAAAAGTATGGATATTAAATATCCCTATCGCTAATGTCCAGATGACATCATCAACCTTCTTCCTTTGTAAACTGGCGAACTTTAGATTTTTTCGTCTTCGCCCTCCTTTATATGCATATGGATATTAGAAAAAGTATGGATATTAAAATGTCCCTATCGCTAATGTCTAGATGACGTCAGCAACCTACTTCCTTTGTAAACTGGCAGACTTCGGCCTTCCATCATTATGCCTTCTACCTTGGAATGCTAAAAGACAAACCTTCGAACTCCGATTTCTGCCATTCTGCGGAAACACTTTACAATGCACAAGTCATTCCGGCAGAACCACAAAATGATGCCATGTGTACAACTTTGCACTTTGTCAGACTTCGCTCTTCCACTCTTACGCCTTACACCTTGGAATGCTAAAAGACAAACATCCGAACTCCAATTTCCACCATTCCACAGAAACACTTTACAACGGACAAGTCATTCTGGCATAACCGTGGAATGATGCCACGTGTATAGCTTTGCACTTTGTCGGACTTCACTCTTTGAGTCTTCCTTCCTTCAACACTGATAAGCCAAAATTCTGAAACTCCGATTTCCTTAGACATTTTCAGGGCTTCCTTCATTTCATTCTTCACATGTGAAGGGTGAAGACCGAAACTCTAAACTCTGCAAAACTACAGAAAACAAGTTTGTCAATTAGTCTTTTTAACATTTTGGCCTTAGACTCATCAATGACAATACTGGAACACTTTCCTTTGACATCAATGATAATAATTCAACACATTCTTCTAGAGATCTTGAGTCATCCTGCCAGGGTTTGTGTTGTGGTAAAGGTACTTTATTATAACATTCATTTGTTATTGATTTTGCCACTTTCCTGTAAGGACACGCTCTCATTTATCATCTTGGCTATTGTGTAGGTGGGAACACCATTCACGAGGTTTGACTAAGGCAAGCCCTTAAAATAACCCAAACCATTTTCCCTCTTGTGTTTGTGCAGATTACAGAAGATCAGAGACAAGTATAGCAGATCCAGAAACATATTGACCCTAGCGCACATGTGGCTAGGTGAATTAGTCCTCCCAGATCTACCCTAATTTTTTACAGTAACCTCTGACAACTATGCACTGCTCATTTCAACCCCTATTTTATAGCTTTTTAGTTGTGACAAGTATGTTATCTCTGTTTTGGCATATTTCATTATAGAAACCCTAGATCTAGCACACTTCATCTCAATCTTTCTGATTACAACAAAGGAACAGAACCCCCATACCCTGGCTCTCCTTGAAGACTATAGTCAAGCTCGGTTTGTGTTCCAATATTTGATCTAAAGGGTTGAGTTAGTTAACACATGATTAACAAGGCATCATCTTTTTCATCAAACAGTCTAGTAAAACGACGATGCCTAGTTAATCATCTGTTAACTGAGTCAATCCTTTAGATCAAACATTGGAACACAAACTGAGCTTGACTAGAGTCATGAAGGAGAGCCAGGATACTGGGGTTTTGTTTCTTTGTTGTAATTAGAAAGATTGAGATGAAATATGATCTAGGGGTTTTACGATGAAGCATGCCAAAACAGAGATAACATACATATCAGAATTGAAAACCCAAAAAACAAAGGTTGAAATGAGTAGTGCAGAGCTGTTAGAGGTTACTGTCAGAAATCAGAGCAGATCTAGGAGAATTAATTCACCCAGATGCAGGTGTCCAAGTGTTTTAGGCCCTCCGAAGGTGGTTTCAGAGAGTGGGGATCCTTATTCGTCAATCTTCTTCCAGATTTGTTGTACCTGTCTATGATCTTCCATAATCTGCACAAACACAAGAGGGAAAATGGTTTGAGTCATTTTAGGGGCTTGCCTTAGCCAAATCCCGGAAATGGTGTTCCCACCTCCACAACAGCCAAGATGATAAATGAGAGAGCGTGTGTTCTTATAGGATTGAGGCAAAATCAATAACAAATGAATGTTGTCACAAAGTACCTTTACCATAACACAAACCCTAGTGGGATGACTCAAGATCGCCACAAGGATAGAGATAAAGGAAAGAGCTTCCCTTAGAACCTGCAATAATGTTATAAAATTGCAATCACAATAGAGCTTTGATCACATAAATCTGCATAACATTCACAATAGAGCTTTGATCACTTGAATATCATTTGAAGTCCTAATGTTGCTTAACCTTTTTCATCTAGTTCAAATGAGTGTGTGTGTGTGTGTGTGTATATTCGGGAAAACCTTTCGAGCAGAGCCGACAAAGTGTAACACCTAGAGTAACAAGGCCAACATCCAAGGCCACTCAAACTTTTATTTTTGCAAATATCAAGGACACTAGTGCTTGGGCGCTATTGTTCAGGTGTTTGAGGTCCTTTCAAGGCTTGAACTCAGAGGATAACACCTGGAACTAATCTCTGCTTTAGAATCCAGTGTTCTTTCAACAAGAGTTTGCATATCAACATTCAATGGTGCTAAATCTAATGTAAATCACCGGTGTCGACAATTTACGACATAACAAAAGCAAATTATCATGCATTAGCGCAAGTAACCCACTCCAAAAACCATTAAGTTTTGATGTTAAAAGCAATGAGTCATCACATAAGTTTCAAGAAAAAGAGCATAGCTTTACTAAATAGAAAATGGAAATTACATATCCTTATTTATAGTGAGGTCTCTCAATTACATCTCTTCAATACACTATTCAGACGTATCGAAGTCCTTTGGTTCTTCATCCTTTGAGTTTACTTCCACACTTCTAAAGGTAGGATGTACATGCATGTACTCTAAAACCTCCTTACCATCCACAACCGAAAGACATGTCATGCACTGTAAAAGGTTTATTTGGTTTTGTTCTACTTTCATTCTTGGGTTTTACTTGTTTCTCTTTGTTCAACTCTACATGACCCATAGTCGACGTTAAAGTCTCAGTATCAGATAGCTAGAGCTCCTCATGGTGAGATGGTTGGGTGGACTTCCCTTTTGACTTGTCTAACTCTTACTCTTGCTCTTCTTTCTGGATCACTTCCTTGATCTAGATCCTCCCATCTTTAAATTCAGAGAAAGAAAAACACTTTTAATTAACCTAAGTGTTACTTATTTCAGTAGTCTTGCATTCAGACATAGCAGACTCACACGGCCTAGTGTTTGAACCTAGGCTTTGATACTACTTGAAACAAGCCACCCAAATATAATAATAATTTAATGAATAATTTGAAATAAAAATGACTCAAATGCTATAATATTGAATTTTTCCAAGAAATAATAAAGTTTCATAATACAAAGATATCGATGCCAATCTTAAATCAATTCATAGTGCATCATGATTCAAATTTACAACAATAGTCAACTATAAAATTAGTTTAGGATTATAACCCTATCAACCTACCACTAATTATTATTATTATTATTATTATTATTATTATTATTATTATTATTATTATTATTATGCTACAATAATTAAGGTCATCCTAATCAAGTGTAAGCAATATGGTTGTCAAGTTGTAAGAGAGAGAGTATCATCCGAACGCTTTACCTCCAACCATAGACCAAGTGGTCTTACAAAGTATACAAAAAATTATGCACTTTTAGAAAAAAAAAAAAAAAAAAATACACCTAAAAAAGTGTTTGTATGTGCTTGTATGTGCTTGAACAGACCATTAGGAGGTCCCAAAACAAAAATTATGTGGTGTGACCTGTGAGAATCCATAAATTCTAAAAAAACAATGTATCAAAATCAAAACTACCTACACCATCACAAAGATCATAGAAAAATAACTCAGATTAAAAAAATTTGCTTAGAAAAAGGCTTCTATATGGCTGAGAATGAAGCCCTAAAAGTTGTGCTCCAAAATCCAAACTGCAACGATAAAGGGAGGCAAATTTTAAAAATGGGTCGTTGACAGAAAGATGATGTCAACAAACAGAAAGCAATGTGGGTAACCATTTAATGATGTAAGCAAATAGAGTGATGACATCAACAACTCAACACCCAAATGATGAGTGTCAGATGCTAGAATGATGACAACAACAATTCATGGTGATAGGATATTCCTCCTAGCAAGCAAAATATTATCTTCAATGTCAAAACAACCGTTGATTGATGAAAATTACTATCGTCCAAGGGAAAACTGATCTCTGAAAGCCAAAACTGCCCATCCATGTGCAAGTAACAACTCACTGGCAGAGTTGGTTTAGCAATTGTTTTTTGGTGTGGGGCAATATTAGAGGTGCACAAGCACTTTGTTTAACCGTTGGGAGGTTTAAATAACCATCATTGTTGTAGGTAAGGGCTCACACCACATGGCACCCCCATGGTGATTTACAAACTATTGCGCATGTTATGGGGCCAACAAGATTGTCAGGTTTGCGGACCTATCAGTACCCTGAGAAATACAAAGAACCTATAAACCAATCAAAATTAAAAGAAACCTTAAATACAACGAAATAGATTTCTTTCAAACCAATTTTGCCTACCAAATGATTATGCCAACTAATATTCCTATGATGTAGAGAATATTCTTTGTTGTGCGATCCATTTGGCGAAGGAAAAAAATTCTAATGGCTCTAAGCAAAGTGCTCTGATATCGATGAAATAACAATTGATCTACATGTTCTTAGGCCTTCTAAATGCGATGACAAAGTTATATTTGACCCAAAATGCTCCAAAATATCAGTACTTGTTAGATTTGACATGCACTTTCCAAATTGAAACCTTTGTAGATCTGACCTCCAATGTAAAACTGACTTTCTTCAACACTTTGAACTTAATGGTGAGCTCAAATTCACTCCAAGAATACTTCGCGTGAGAAAAAAGCATCCTATAGAAACCCTCTTGCTCTATGAAAGCCACCCAAGACAAAAGACCGAAGGCAAGCACAAATAGATTAGAAGATCAATGGATTGCAATATGCAAACTCAATGTCTGTTCAAGATGCACAAGAGATTGCTCAACAATGAGCTACATGTGGGTATATATAAGATACCCCACTAAGAGATGTGAATGTACAACCAATGTGGGATTAAGATGTAGTTCATGTGTACTCGTCTTTGCCAAATAAGGAAGTACAAGTCACATGTGAAACTTACCCAAGTAGATACCTACCTAACCGAGTTTATCTTATCCTAGTTGCAATTATGTAATAAAATAAATAAACTGAATGCAAAAATAAATATGCACCAACCATTACTACTACCCTTATTTCAACTCTATTACCTTGTGGGTTCCCTCAAATTAGAACGCTTGAATCCACTTTCTTCTCGCTTCTTGCATTAGTGACCTCTCTTTGTTTTTTCCTTCCACAAGTGACTGATTTGTCCTTTTGTGCAATAAATGACCCCAACTGCTAGGAATTGGAAGATATGGTCTTCGTGGCCATTTTGGAACTTCTTGTCATTTATCATGCAAAATCAATAATTTAAAGGACAAAAGTTTCCCTTTCACAAATAGAACGACCAGTGACCAATAAAACCATCACTCTTGTAGAAATACCACTCTTGCTGATTAAACCACCCACAACACAAGTGGAACCACCGGTTTCTAGTTGTAGTTTTATCGACGTACATAGAGACTCATATTTTAATTGACTTTTAAATAAATCTTATTTGTTTACTGAGGATAATGTTTTTCTAATCCTTATGGATTTTACCTCCTTTTCTTAGGATTACTTGTTAACACAAAGGATTAGTTTTTATAGAAATGTGAGAATTACAAGCAAAGTTGCAAACCAGATTTGAGAATCGGTTATACCTTCAAAGAATTGATACTATTTTTCCAACACTACACCTGCCATTGAGAGTGTGTATATATTTCCACCTGACGTAGAATTATTCTCTATATCTATTTATGCCATGTCCACATGATAAATATCTTTAAGAACTAATGCATTTCAAGATTGGCTCACATGGTGACCTGCATTCTCATGTCAATCCACCTTCTGGTCTCAAAATAAAGTTGAGATTGTCCTAGACTTCTACAACATGTCCATCTCAAGTATATTGTAACTTTTCTTTTTATATGCGGATATGATCCACAAATTAGCAATAGATTATAGTACTGAAAAAGCTGTGGGAATAAGAAATTGGTCTTTCTCTTTTGAGACCTAAGAATATAAATAGGCATCAGTTATAAAGCAATAGATCAAGGGTACAAGAAAATCAGCATAGAGCCCAGGACACAATCATAGAAATATGCACTATTAGGAATGTGGTGCACTTTCCAATAAGTATATCCTATGCAATAATGCTTCCTATGAAAAGATTGAATTTCAAAGCAAGAGCTGTTGAATTAAAAAACAGCTAACATATCCATATAGATTTTGGCAACAACAAATAAATTCTCGTCTGACAGTTGATCAAATATTGTCCATCTGATTGTTGAAATAACAATTAGCATGTCTTTTGATGACAATGCAGTTTTCTAAGCATAGAACATACAATTCTGGTTTGACTAGGAAAAAACTGATGGAGCTGATTATATCACAATCGTCTCTGGTCAACCTGCCCTCCGTGTCTTTTCTGCACGCCTTGTACTAGCTTCTTGTCAAATACACTCTTCTTGAATGGGGGCGTTATATGCAGCATAGGTTCTCACCATCAGGTGCTGGTCTTCACAATTTCTCATAGCTTAACAGGTTGAAGTTGTGTATGAGAGCGAGAGACAGACAGTACAAGACAGCAACTGAAATCTGTGACAACTAATATTTGGTCTATTTCTTCACCTTTAATTGCTTTCGAGCAAGGAACCTCTCCCGTGCTGACTGGATAATGTTTTCACGATTCTCTGAGAGCTTTGGGATAGCAGTTGCATTGCAGTTTGTTACCTCTTTGGTTGGAATATTTAATTCTTCAGTAGATGAAGCCCTTCCACTGCTTTCAAGCAAATGGAAAAAATCATAAAATATACAAAAGTAACAACACTTACGAATAAATAAAAGAATGTTTAACCTTTCTTAACCATGATAAAGTTCTCATTCAGAATGTAAATGCAACATGTGTGTCACACAGTTAACTGATATTAACTATAATTTGGGTTGTACAAGGGACAGGGCTGTACAATTAAGTTTCCTAAACATCTTTAAATTCCAATGTCAAAGTTATAAGTAAATCATGTAGGAAACCGAAATATGTACCTGAGTTTACAAAGATCAAAATGTTGTAGCTTTGCCCAAATTGGCTTGACCCAAGATGCTTCAACAGCACACAAATTACGTATATAAGGACGAGACGTTACAAGTAACTCATTATAAAGAACATATTCTGGGTAAAGCCCATCATCATCAACCTCTAGTGGACAAGCAGTTGGATGTACCTGCCTCAGCAAGAAACAAAGAACAATTTACAAAGTTTAATGTAAGCCTGATACTGAAAATAAAATATATCAATATTTATTCACAACAGGGACAATATTCAGAACACTTAGAAAACTATGCAAATAAAGTCCACAACCTGCACAAGCTGTGCCTTGTAGCACAAGGTTCTGTAACCATTGTGACGCTCCATTCGTTGTGCCAGTCGATTTGCAAAACCAACACATAAAGCTTTCCTCAACTTCCTGATGATGACCCTCTTTTCTCGAGAACTTTCTTTTGTCATGACATCAAGAGATTCTGAACATCACAAATCAGACTATATCATAACCATAACTAACCACAATCTATTGATGTTAAATTAGTAGCATGTAGCAAACACAAACTCCCGGCTGACCAAAGCTTTCTGTTGGATGTGTCATGTAAAATACATTAACATATAGTTGAGAAATTTGTACTTGGGCAGATATTTAACATCTAATCAACTAGTAGGTATCTCTGTCAAAATGTGAACACAATCTCCATGAAAAATCTGTGCCTTCGAATAATAACCCGTTAGATTGCACATGCCTGTTAGATTTAGTCTATGCTAGTAAGTTTCTATGTAAGCCCTAAGTTTACCATGCAGAGATTGTGCATTTCTAACCTGGAAATGAATTTCAGTATAGAACATTTTTTTACATTAATTTACTTATCATTTATGCATTGAAATAAAAGGGAAGTGACAAATAATGGAGTTCCCATTGCATATCCAAATGTATCTTAGTAGTTCTTCTTGGGCTGTCCATGGAGAGAATATATCCTCTGATTTCTCTGTCAAATAAACTTCCTATAATTTCAATATTCACAAAGGTTTGACCAAGAGGTCTAGGGAATGACCTCTCATGACGAGGTTCAGAACTCAATCCTCAGGGAATGTTACTATTAAACACATGAAAAATCATGCTGCTTTGTCTCCTAGTATAATTTAAGCTCGTCATATAGGCATGGTGAGACCCCATGCTATTAGTATTGATTAAAAATTAAAACAAATACTAATATGATTTTTTTTTGTAAAAACTAGTAATTTGAAAGTTGAAAGAACTTTTTAATGGCAATGTTGATTATGTCTTTGTTGTTCTACCATTCATTTGGTTAAATAAACATATCAATGTAAAAAGCACATAAACATGCTTTAAAGGGAGGAATAAGTACTCTTTATACATGAGATAATGTATATCCAACCGCAACTTGACCCATATGGAAGGAATTATGCTTGACCATATCAATTCCAGATACAAATTAGCTCGCACCTGACAACGACATGTGCATGCCGATAGGGGTAGTTTGGACATATGTAGAATGTAAGTGAAGTAGGTGCAAGAGGATTTCAGTGTGGAATGGTGGAATACATTATAATACTACTACAGTAGCGTGGAGAGATGCATAGAGTATAACACCTTCAGTTTTGATTAAAGTATTTACTAACTGCATTTTTCACTTTCTCAGAAATAATTGATGCATTTATGTATTTCTCAACGGGCCAAATTCTTAACTATTTTGTGTGTTAGTTTGCAAACAAATGAAACAGTACAATGTTAAGTATAGCTAGCTTACTTGCAAATATTGAATCTTCAGGTGCAATTTCAGGCTGAGGAACAGACATTTTGTAATGCCCCCGCCTCAAATAAGATACAAAGGATACATTCCATATAAAGCCCCTGTATAAGAATAAATTAAAATTGTGAAATTCTAAAGGAAGCGTCAGAGATGCTGGGACCCGCCACCCTATGGTATAAACTTTAGTTGATTTTGTGTGGGATCCAAGGAATCATCCTTATTGGTGGGCGCTTAAATGGAAGTCTCTTAATATTCAGCTAGCAATAATTCTAGTGAAGGGGCAACAGTTTTTAAGAACCCATGAATGGGCCATAAGGTGCGATTTCCTTAAGGAAATAACAAACTAAAATTATAATTTAAGTTTAGTCTTGGCAAAAGTCAAAGGGTAGTATGAGGAGTTATGTCTCTTAGAGAAAGAAGATATATAAGAGGAATCCAAAGGGGAGAAGTCATCAATATGTGAAGAATTATTATGTAATATTCCATGTGAATTATTCAGCCAAAGAGGACGAAGCCCCTGAAATGTGCAGAAATTTAAGGAGGAAAACCCTTAATTCTCTTATCAAGTTAGTGGACGAAAACCCCTAACTTGGGCAAAAATTAGAGACATTTCAAAGACATTCATACAAAGGAAATTGCTGCAAATTGGAGGGGGAATTACAGCAAAAACTAAGGGTAAGTTTTATATTTTCAAAGATACATCATAAGCTTTAAATCTGAATATTATAATCAAAATTACAATTTTAGATAAATTAATATTTATAATTAATTATGTAACTATCACTGTGAGTTAGGGTTATCCATTTAAGGCAAAAATAAGGAAATTCTAGAACGAGACATTACACATTTAAAGATTCCTCTTCCAGATAGCAACAAAACAAATAACAGGGGGAGAGGGAGAGGGAGCAAGAGCAACATTGATAACAAGCAATATGAAATATGATATTTGTACATGCAAATAAATGAGTGAGCCAATTTAGATTTGCATAAAGGTTGAGAGTATTCAAGGAAATGAATCTGTTATGTAGAAAAACAACAAAAAACATGAAGTATGTTTCTATTTTTAATGGTTTAGAGGGCACATATTACATATGCATGACAGCTATATAATAGATAAGACATCATGTCTTTGTATTAATGTTGGAAGAAAACAATAACCATCCTATGATCAATTCTTCCTTCGATGGCAAGCAAGAAAAGAACATTTTTTATTCGATAGAACTAGAAAATTTATATTTAATCCTTGGATTGAGATGATAGATGGGGACAAGCTAGTGACGTGTGAATGACATTGTGCATAGGCGCTCCTCTTCTTGCCTTTAGAGGGAACATATGGACTGTCTTGCATGCATGCGTATCACTGAAGTGAGGAGGGGGAGATACGAAGATTGACCAAGCTTTGAACCCTAGAGGCTGCAGTGAAAAGGCCATGTCGTTCTGTGCAACCAATGTCAATAATCTCTTTGTCAAGTGTAAGTTCCTAGGCTTTGTGTATCATCAGGGCCCGTGTGATCTTTAAGAGGAGCTGGAGATGACCACCACAAGTTAACAGAACAATTTGAACAAGATGGGGATCATTCACATCCCAAGCAGGGCCAATGTAGCATGGAAATTTTACAACAACGAATAGTGGCAGATCTGACAATTTTCTACCATACTTTCTTGATTGCTCCATTGACAAAGTCCACATGCAACCCACAAGTTCATAGTTAGCATAACCTGTTGGTTGATGCATAAGAGCACCCATGCATCTAGTTGATCCTCTTCAAATTTTGCACACTTGATCCCTTGTTTGCTCAGCATTGCACTGTGCAACAAGCATTGCCCATGATTCAAAGCGTATTTTTATTATGTTGAGTAACTAAGTTATTTGTTTCAAACAAATGTGATGATGAGTGGAATGTAATATGTTCCTCTTTTACAAGGGAGGAAGTGGAGAGTGACATGAGGAGTTCCCAATCTTCTAGTATTGGTGTCACATTTCTAATGTTGGAAAGGACAGAAACTGACCAAGGAAGGCTCATCACCACGCTGGCGGAAGATAGCGTCCAAAGCAATCACTGTTCCAAAGTTGTGCCAAAGTGTTGCACCATAGGAGGCACTATTGTACATTATAATATCCTTTACAAACAACTATCCAGGGTTGCCTACAAAGAAAATGGAGTAGGAGCTGAATGGGTTTTGATTGTGACTAGGGAAGGCTTCACACAAAAGACTATCAATGTGTGCCAACAATCTCAGTCTAATAAATCTCTTCTCATCAATTAGATTATAGTGAATGAAGTACATGCTTTCTTGAAAAGTACCTAGTGCTTGCCTCTCAAGAGAATTCATCTCTTTAATTGATATGCAAAGGCTTGCATGAATGGTAGATGCATTGATATTGAATGTTGTCACACCTGTTTGGGCAAGCAGCAATAAGGCAGTTTGTGTTGGGGAAATGCCTACATAAAGGGCATTCCTAATGGTGTTTATCAAGTATGATTTACCTGTTCCAGCAATACCCTGTATGACCATCTGAAGCAGTGGCTACAACTCTTGGTGAGAAAAGTGGTTAACAACAATGTCAAAGGCAATTTATCGGCGGGTTGACAGCTTTTCCAATGTGAAAGATGAACTGTTGTGCATGTGGAGAGGCCAGTACATTGCACGGTGGTAATCAATGTGGTCAATAGTTGTCACCAACAAGGAGGGGATGATAGTAGTTTCTCCCCAATTATGAGTAGTGCCTCTATGACTAAGCATGTCTGGTTCAAACATTCCAATATCATCTCTTAGGTGGAGGCCTAACAAGAGTTCCTGTTCCTCAATATCATGGTGGCCCAGTATATCTCGGTTGTCAACAAGAAGCTCATCATCATTACAAGAGTCAAGATTTGGGAGTGTACAATCAACATGCCATGCATGGTAGGTGGTGGCCATCATGTCCCAATGCGCCACAATTTGTTGTGTAGATGACCCAATTTCAGAGAGAATGGTGCAAAAGGGCTTATATAAGAGTAATTCACTCCAATATAGGAACTCAAACACATCACTTTCTTTACTAGGAATTGTTGTGGAGTGAGGCGACACATAAATGATATTTGGAACTACATGTGTTTTCCTCTTGTTTCCTGTAAGGGATCTGAGATGTGTAGTTTCTTGCAACATCAATGAGTGGAAACGACTCTAAACTCAAGGGTTGTGCCATATATGCATCTAAGGAGCTTGATGGAGTGGCAATCTCATCACTAGGGGAGGGCACATAGACCATTTTTTTCTTGTTCACATTCAAAGACACGAAGGATCGACTATAGAGCATGAGAGGTAACATTAGCAATAGGTGGCAACATGCCTGTGCATTGATGTCACAATCAACAATTGTCTTAGTCAATAACTTGTGAAAGGTCGTTGAAGCAAGTTTTTCTAGGTCAAGGATGATCAGCACACGATTGAGCATTTTGTGGTAGGTCTATGAGTAATGCTCACCTTTGGCAGCATATGTACCAATGTATTTCAGCACTACATGGTGGGAAAGAATGGGCTGGCAATCGACATTCACATGCCATAACCAAAGAGTGGTAGGGTTTTAAACATTGTCTCATCATTCCTAGCGGCAAAGTACTTTGTGTGGCCACTATCTGCAACGAAGAAAGTGTTGGTTCCAAAAAATACTACCACCCAAAACCCGAAAACATTTAACAATCACCAAGGCCAAGGGTGTCGTCAAGGTGATTGAAAGAGGTTTATCAATAGGTTAAGGGCAACCTTGGCCAACTAAAAGGAGTGGGTATACTCCTCTGCACTTCAAGCTCAGCTAGACCTAGGAGGGATATTCCTAGAGGCATGAAATAAAACACAAATAAACTAACACAGCCATACCCAATGTACACTTGACCCCCAAAGTTGTCACTAGGTCAAGACAAACTGGCTGCACAGGCCTCTGATTAAGCTGATTACTGCACTATGCGTTTGCATCCAAATATAACTACATTACATTTCTCAAGATGAATCCACTTAACTTCTTATACACAAAATACACAGTGCAAGCGTACATGTACATGATTCACCAATGATTAAAACAGTTTTGCATCACTTCACATTTATCCTTGGTTATTATATTGAATCATGGATAGCATGTAGAACCTAAACTAAAACTACTCCTACTACAACTAACAGGACAATGATTTGATTTGAAATGATGATTGATCCATCCCCAATATGGACTAGTGCCTACTCCATTGGAAAACTAAGTCATAAGCAATAAGGAGGAAGGAAATGGATTGAACCAATATCAATAGAAGACTAAAATATATTCACATATATTTCTCATATTACATTTCATACACTGGACATATTTATTTATCTAGAGTCAAACTACAATGACCCATTTGCAACAAAGAGATGACCCAACACAAAGCTTGTATTGACTTAAATGCTGTCACACTATCAAATCCCTATTACAATCGCACCAACAACTATGGTGAAGGCAAAATATATATTTGCGACTATGTGTTCCCCTAAATCATTACAAATAGCAATGTAGACATCTCACTGCATAAAGATGTGCATTACAATTCATTCCTACGCTGTATCAAACCCATTCCTCCATTTACTACCCAGACATTATCGTCTTCTTGATGCCCGAGAATCTCCCTTAGGTTTTCCTGACCAGACAATTGGTTCAGCGACCAACTCTTGAAAAGAGTTTTAATCTTCCTTTTATAGCCTTCACACACCGATCAGAGAATGAAACAGGTGGGGAAAACCCCAACAACCCCACCAATTGCAATAAAAACATTGATTTCAGCCACCCATTTCACATTAATGGCGGTCCCAAAGGTTGTTGGCGTGTTCCCAGGCGGTGGGAAGAATATGGAAGGCCAGTCAATCGACCTCCGACAAATCGGACTTTGGAGGTAGGGCCTCCACCCTACACCATGTCTTTGGAAGAGAAGAAAAGGAACACCAACCCCGAAATACTTAGAAGAACGAAAGTCGCCCGGGGTCGGGCCTCGGGCCTTCATCCTTTCGCCTTCAAGAAGAAAGGAGGAAGAAGAGAGAACTCCCGCCTTCTGCCTCCCGAAATACTTAAAAACTTTATAGCTCGTTGGACTTCGGTCGTCGGGCCTTCCGCTTTCTGCCTTCCAAAAGGAAGGACGAAAAGAAACCGACTGCCTACAACCGCCTGCAAGACTTAGCACAATTTTGAAACCATTGGGGATCGGCCACCGAGCATTCTCCCTTCCGCCTTTCCCAAAAGAAGGCAAACCGCAACTCCGCCCTCCGACGATCCGCAATACTTAGAAAATTTTGAAACCCTTGGGGACTTCGGTCATCGAGCCCTCCCGTTGACGCATGCTCCGAAGAAGATGAAAGGCCGCAAGCTTGACCTCCGACGCCCGAAACACTTAGGCGATTTTGCAAGGAACCAAGGTGGAATTCAGAGCCGACAAGAGAGGCATGATAAAGGAACCCCAAACTCCGAAACTCCGACAAAGGCAAACAATACAAGGAAACACTTAAGCTTTTGGGACTTAGCCATGTTGTGGGTTTTTTCCTTGCATTTCAAAAGGCAAACACTTAGAAGGCTATTTGAAAGAGACCCATGGAAAATATCTTTGATCGGTTATCAATGATGGGCTCTTCAACAAAGACACAAAGTGGGATTCTGATGGATTTTTTTTGGCAAAATAATCCATTTTGGGAACTGGTTTTTTTAGGTACCAACACAAAGTAGAGCAAACCTACAAATCCCTAGGAGCTTTGTAACAAGAAGCTTATAACGAGCCTTTTCTTTGCAAGCATGCTGATTCACTACATTTGATGTGTCGCTAAACATGGTTCAACAACTTCGTGTAGTCAAAGAAGAGCTTGGTTACAATGATTGTTTGTGTGTCCAACAATCAAGGGTTGTCAAGGATAGACCAGTGGACCATTAGGCTTCTCCAAATAGCCTCTAATGGGTTCATCGCTAAAACGAAACCATCAATGTATCATTGAACAATTTCTGCATCACAAAAGGGATTCAATGTTAGGTGCTTCTGATGGCTAAAAGAAGCAATGAACATGTACAGAGCCCCTATGCTGCCACTCATACCTATGACAAGGGAGAAGAGTTACAAGGAACAGCCATAATGAAGAATTTTTAGATGTAAAAAATGAACGGCAGAGCAACATCGCTCACCTATGCTGGTAGTTTTGTGCACCTAAAAGCTTCTCCAAGACCTCTTCACAGAAAGTTGTGAATCTATTGTGCATGAAAAGTGCATCAATATGAGGGTTGTGAACAATGTTATGCATCCTCCAACAAAGGTGGTGACTTCTAGAGAAGGCAAGGGTCCAAGCATAGTGCTATGCAATTTTGCCCACTTGTATCAATAGCACTCACCGTGAAGAACAAAGTTGGGCAACCAACTTGAATGATCATGTCGGAAAGTTTTGCTCTAAACCCAATCTAGAAGGGCCTCGTGCCATGAATGTGAACAAAACACATCAAGTGTTCATCAAGCTTTGCATCAAGTAAATCTTGCAATTACTCATGGAGGTCCTTAACCGTACCGAGAAGGTTGGCTACTAGGTTTTTCTTCGCAAAGACGACAGTTATAGATTGGCTTCGATGGCGCATCATAAGATTTAGCAAGATGTAGCAGAACCAAGGATGTTGACCAAACTTGTTATCATGAAATGTCAAAAGATGTACAACATATTCATGCATTTTAATCTCTTTGATGCATGATTGTCTAAAAACAACAACACCATCAAGGAAGAGTGTGGGAAAGGTGATGCAGGGACATCCTAGAGGCAAAAGTAATGTACAACAGCCAGAGATAGAATGAAAGAATAAGTGACTCCCACAAACCTTGCACCTATGCAATAGCGTTGCAAAGTAGAAATAAAGGATTGGAGCCTTGCGCCAAAGCAAGTCATGCGTAGAAGTTGGAGATCAAAAGGGAGCATGCAAAGTGGTCCTTGCATAGGAGGGAGTGAGCACCCAAGTGTTGGAATACGGTGTATAAGCAAAGGATTGCATGGTGACACACAATGATCTAAAGGCTTGTGAGAACACGCTATGAGAAGAGCGTGAGATGGCTTGTGTGCTAGGCACAAGTGAATAGAGACAGAGCACGAGAGACGGATGATGCACACAAAAGGAGTCTAGTATGGCTAAATGCTTTGGGATAGTTTGGGCAATGGCACACTCAGTTGGTGACATTTGGGTGCGATAATGGTGTTCAGGCACAACACGGGAAGAAAATGTGAAGTGTTGTCCACATGTCGGCTCAAATCAAATGACATGTCAAGAGCAGGCATTTAGTTGACAAAGTCCATAAAACGTTCAAATTATTGTAGCTGCTTTGGATCAACAAGAAACTAAATGAAGCTGATGGAGTAAATGAATTTGAATGTCAAATGGTGGGAGATGATAACATTAAATGAGGATAATGGACGTTAGAAGATTTGAATGAGAAGAGTGGGAATTTTGAAATCTCAAGCAATTATATGCATGGTCGAGCCTTTGAGCAAGACATACTAGAGGGTGGCTAGGAACAACAGAGATGATTGAGAAGTTGATTTAGTAGCAATACAGCATAAAGTTAGCAACCTACGAAGTGATTCTAACTTCCACAGGTGCAAGTGTGGGTAGAAGGCAGTGCAAGCATCTTCCAATGTAGAGGTCGTTGGGTAGATGTAT
Source organism: Cunninghamia lanceolata (assembly GCA_027924645.1). Taxonomy (NCBI): domain Eukaryota; kingdom Viridiplantae; phylum Streptophyta; class Pinopsida; order Cupressales; family Cupressaceae; genus Cunninghamia; species Cunninghamia lanceolata. Next base: position 6,082,420 of record BSBN01001344.1, on the reverse strand, counting down.
TCCATGTGATGGATGGATTTCTAGAATTAATTTTATTCAATTTGAATTATGTTTTAACCATTTCAATTTTCAGATTTTGCAAAACATATATTTATAATGAATTTTGATAACATGTTCAATGTAATACATATTTAAATATTTATAACCCGAAATCAAATATCACTCATGAAAATCATTTAATATATTCAATTATCAAAAGGGTGCAAAAACATATCTGAATCAAATCACTGGAACAACTTCTCTCATCCCAAGAAGGTCTCAATGGTTTTCGCCCTCTTAGCTATGGAACACTCCAAGAGGAACAATTCTATTGAAAACACATCATGTAAATCATGTCCAACAAACCAAATGCCTTGGCAAGGACAATCTCGGGAATACTTTGTACCTCAAGTTGGACACACCCTTTGTCATGTCCCTATATTAGTAATTTATAATTGAATCGATTATGTATTATTTGTTCAAATTAAAGATGTGAATGGCATTAAAATCCATATTGTAAACCGAATATATTTACATTAAATAATATTATCATATAAATATTTTAATATAATATAATATATAATATATTCATATCGAGATATGAATTATATTATATAAGTACCAATAAACAAATATAAATAATATTAATATAAAATAAATATAATTACAAATATAAATATAAATTAAATATTATTATAGATATAATTATCAATATAATATAAATATTATATATTATTATTATACAATAATATAATTATCAATATAAAAATAAATATTAAATATTATTACAATTATGAATATAAATACAAATACTAAATATTATTATTATAATGATAAGGCAACAAGTATTAAAATATAAATATAATAAATAGATATAATTATAAGAAACAAATATATCCTAAATGAATATAAAGTAGTCTAAATGAATTATATAAGACTAAGACTTAAGGCTGCGATTATAGGGAGGCAGCGTTTGACCAACGGCAGCGATAAATATAAAGCAGCCCTTAATAAAGTGAAAGTAGACAGAGAGGAAGATTAAGAGTTTTGGACAGGGATCTGCTATTGAGTGCAGAGTTAAAGGCAGCAATTATGATATATAACCAAGCAGCAATAATTATATAAGCTTACAACCAATTCAAATGCAAGGCAGCGATCCACATTAAAGATACGACTGCTGGTAAGAGGTGTATCCTCTATCAACGGAAGGTCCTTATGAACATATAAAAGAGAATAAAGGGAGTGTGAGGAAAGGGAGAATGGAAGATATATATTCTGATATACATTTGGAAAGATAAGAAGGAATTAGAAGAAATAAATACATTTCTGATTATATAACAGAGCATAACAGCAAAGAAATGGAATAATATATATATATATACAAATCTGCAATCAAGATATATGAAGAAGGCATTCAATTGAGGAAGGATCCATTAATCTACTTGTGGTAGGATACTCATATAGAGTATAATGTAAATATGGTTAATGATTTATGTTTTTTGATGACTTCATTCTACACACACCCTCACCATGATAGAGAAGGGAGAATTGCAAAAGGGAGCAGCGAGATGGCTCTCTTCTAGGTACGCCACCCAGGAGGGGACGCAATGAGCCCACATGGGCCAGAGGGGTTCTGCGTTTTAGTTGAAGGGTTCTGCCTCTGGGCTTAGAGAGTGGCTACCAGGACACCTTCATAACCCCACTCTCCTATCATGGTGCAACAATACAGAGAGATGAGAATTACAAAGGGGAATGGCAAGAGGGCTCTCTTCTAGGTACGCCACCCAGGAGGGGACACAATGAGCCCACATGGGCCAAAGGGGTTCTGCCTTTTAGTTGAAGGGTTCTGTCGCTGGGCTTACAGGGTGGCTACCAAGACACCTTCGTAACCTCACTCTCCTATCGTGTTGTAACAACACAGGGAGATCAACCATAGGAAATGAGAAACGATGGCAAGATGAGGATAAAGGACTTCATATGAATGGCATGCGCCACATGAGTCTAGGACGACCTCATATGAATGGCATGCGCCACATGAGAATTAGGGAGGGATGGTATAGCCACCCTGAGATCTAGGAACATTAATTACACCCATCGAGTCACTCTAGTCCATGCTCCCCATAGTTGATCATCCCAAGGTAAGATTTAATTGAGTTTATTAATTTGTTATGGACTTACTGATGTTTAAGATTTCTATCTTGTTGCAGGGATTAAGTCAGGGCAAGGTATTCTCTAAACCTATTGTTTTCTTAGAAAGTTGATAGTTTAGAATAAAAATAGTATAATTCTTATTAAAGGCATTACATAAACTAGGATTTATCTTGCTTACAGCATTTGATTGGTAAGTTGTAACCCTAATTTGTGATTCTAGGGTAAGATTTAGGGAAGTCCCAAAAGGGGACATCACAAGTGGTATCAGAGCTTTGATCTTGCCAGTCTGGGGATCAAAGATAGTTGAAATTTCAAAAAACTAGAATTTGAGAACAATAAATGACTTAAGTTCTTTGATGAGAGTTAATTTATAACAAGGGGTTAGAAATAAAGGAAATGGAGCATGTACATCTATAACAAACAATGCAGATTCGATTACGAAAATCAAATTCCGATTCTTGATTGCATCCTTCATCAACTACATTCAATTCTAATACACTTGCTGATTTGTTTCATCCTTCGTGTCTCACATAAACTCTCTTCAACAACATGGATCTTCTCTCTTCTAATAATCTTATCTATCATAAAATTGTCTCCACACTATCTTATCATCAATATTAAACACTTCTAACTTGAATTTACCTTCTCTACAAATTCATCTCTCCGAATTTTCAAGATGACTTCATCATTCATGTCTTTCATCAATATTACTTCATCTTGGAATATTGTGGAATCTTGGAATCTCAATACTCTCAAAATCTTCTTTAGCATTGAAAATATTTTCATCGTCTAAAACCACATCTTCATCTACGATACTTGCATCACGTCGTTATTCAAAAACATCAAACAAATGCTTACCTATACATTTGTATTTCATTGAACCTTTCAAGTATTCTTTGGTCACAAATTCTCTTTCATGGAATCACAATCATTTTCTCTTCACTAAAGCAATATTCATTTGGATCAAAACCACAATTTCATCTCAACACATCAGAAGGTAGACGTTAAAAGTGCAAGGTAATGAAAGAACTCATTGTAATTGCTTGAGAACAAACAATTTTGAGTGGGGAGGGCTGTCATGTCCCTATATTAGTAATTTATAATTGAATCGATTATGTATTATTCATTCAAATTAAAGATGTGAATGACATTAAAATCCATATTGTAAACCGAATATATTTACATTAAATAATATTATCATATAAATATTTTAATATAATATAATATATAATATATTCATATCGAGATATATTATATTATATAAGTACCAACAAACGAATATAAATAATATTAATGTAAAATAAATATAATTACAAATACAAATATAAATTAAATATTATTATAGATATAATTATCAATATAATATAAATATTATATATTATTATTATACAATAATATAGTTATTAATATAAAAATAAATATTAAATATTATTACAATTATGAATATAAATACAAATACTAAATATTATTATTATAATGATAAGGCAGTTATAAAATATAAATATAATAAATAGATATAATTATAAGAAGCAAATATATCCTAAATGAATATAAAGTAGTTTAAATGAATTATATAAGACTAAGACTTAAGGCTGAGATTATAGGGAGGCAGCATTTGACCAAGGGCAGCGATAAATATTAAGCAGCCCTTAATAAATTGAAAGTAGACAGGGAGGAAGATTAAGAGTTTTGGACAGGGATCTGCTATTGAGTGCAGAGTTAAAGGCAGCGACTACGATATTTAAGAAAGCAGCAATAATTATATAAGCTTACAACCAATTCAAATGCAAGGCAGTGATCCACATTAAAGATACAACTGCTGGTAAGAGGTGTATCCTCTATCAACGGAAGGTCCTTATGAACATATAAAAGAGAATAAAGGAAGTGTGAGGAAAGGGAGATGGAAGATATATTTTCTGATATACATTTGGAAAGATAAGGAATTAGAAGAAATATATACATTTCTGATTATATAAAAGAGCATAACAGCAAAGAAGTGGAATAATATATATATATATATATATACACAAATCTGCAATCAAGATATATGAAGAAGGCATTCAATTGAGGAAGGATCCATTAATCTACTATAATGTTCCCTTTTTCTTCAATAATAAAAAAACTAGAAATTGGTTAGCTTTTATTATTTTCCCGAAAGCTAACTATTTGTTAAGGGAAAGGAGAATTTAAAAAGACCAAATATAGCAAGATAAATTTATATTCTTTTTAAAGAAAGTTAGTTTCCTGCCTCTAGTGGCATTGAGGCAATTGGTGGGCCCATTTTTTGTGCATGCCTATTCTGAGCCTATTAGTGGGAGCGCTCTTCTGTGGAAAATTGAATATGATTCCTTTTCCTTTTTTGGCTGAGTGGTGTCAGATGGTGGTCTAACTAGATTCATTTTACTATTTTTTGATGGGGCGTAAGGATTTTAAGAAAAGATTCGCTCAATTTGGTGGGATAATTTTGGAGAGCATGCATTTGGAATTTTCATGGAATGACTGAGAAGGTCTGTGCTATTTAGCAAGGTTGTTGTCGGTTTGTCCTCATTTATCACCAGTTTCGACTGTGTAATACTAGTCCTAGTTGGTGCTACTGTCGATTTCATCTCAGGAATCGAGTGTGAACTTCAATGGAGGTTGATGTCTTTTGAGTATATTTTGCATACTTTTGGCGTGAATAATGTTAGGTTTGTTTTCTACATAGAAGAAGACTCAGTAAGTAGATACGAGATCGAATACCTGTTGTTCAGTCATCCTTGAGTATGGCGTGAGTTTCCAGCAGCAGCAAACGACTACTACTTGAGTGTTTTCACCACAGTTACTTGGTCGCCCAGCATTTTAAAATGTTGTGACAGCAGTTAGGAAAAGGGTTTCTTACGCTAAGAGCAATGTGGATCATTTTGGTGAATTCTAGGTTCACATCACTGCATATATAATACACAGCTATCATCTATCAACCCTTGAACTGCAAAAAAAATTGGATATTACACTCTCTACCCAGAATGTTGAACAATCATTTCTATAGAAGCTGAGAATCAGTCCTCAGGTAACATTGTTTGTTGGGTCTTTACATATTGCCTTGTAAAAGCTGTATGTCTGGACATAATGAATATCATCGAAGTATGCTATTAGAATCATTTTGTCTAGTTGAATTTGGATAGTTTGTTGCACTTTTTTTTAAGAGTGATTATTGCAATGGTATCAGAGCTGTTATCTTGCCAGCCTGTGAAGTTCTTTGACTCTGCATGCAGCAATTTAGTGACAGAAAAAGAAGGTACAAGCAAAGAGGAAAGAAAGTTGAAAACTACAGTTATCTCGAATACTATTGCAGAAGAGACAGTCATGGCAGATAGGGACAAAGAGAACTGTCCACCTGAAAGTCCAGGTAAAAAGATGGAGAGGAAGTTTGACCATATGTATGAGATGATAGCCAGGCTAGTGAGCAAAATGGATCAAAACTTAACTCGGGGCACTAGAAATAACACTGAAGCCAGCAGTTTGCAAAACAATGGAGCACGAAGTGATTATGTAAGAATACCTACTAGGTCTTCAGTAGGGTCAGCTACGAGACCTCTTCAACCCTTTGCAAATAGGAGGGAAGAATTACCACCTGAGCATGAGGAAAGGACCACTTTTACTGATGATATCATGGTAAATCATGATGAATATATGACACTTCCTGATCATGTCCATAGAAGCTTAACATTTGATCAATTCCTGAACTAGAAGAAAAGAAATGGCTGAAGACCGAACAACAGGGAGAATAAGGATTACAAGCATGCTCTGAGTAAAGTGTCTATGGATCAATTTGATGGGAGTAGAAGATGTACTGCAAGAGCTTGGGTTCAAAAGCTCGACACTTACATTACCCTGAAGCCTATGCCAAAGGAGACAGCCTTAAACTTTGCAACCCTACACTTGGATAGGGCTGCCTATGAGTGGTGGTATCATGGCCTTGTGACATAGGGTCACAACCTGATTACAACCTACGATGAGTTCACCAATAGACTCCTCGAGAGGTTTGATAAGCAAGATCCGGAACAAAGTTTCAAGGACCTAGCACAGCTAAAACAAACCAGCACTATTGATGCATAAATCACTGAGTTTCAGAGACTTAGTGTAATGGTTCCCGACATTTCTGAAAGAAGACTTGTCTTTCTGTTTGTTGAAGGACTAGCCTAACCAATTAGAGCATGGGTCAAATCCTTTGACTCTCAAACCTTGCAAGAGGCCATTAAAAAGGCAAGAAGCATGGAGTTTTCAGCTCCAAAGGTCAAGATGGAAGTCAAATCTCCTCCACTCAATAAAGATAAGGAACCAACCTCAAAAATTCCCAATGAGCAGAAGCCACCTATGTAGAGAATGAGTGATGAAGTCAAAAATGAGCTCAAAAAGAAAAAATTGTGTTTCACATGCAAAGAGCCATGGGCTCCGGGTCACAAGTGCTATGAGAAGGGTCAAGCACGTAATTTGGAGGTGTATGTAGATGCTGATTATGAATCAGAAAAAACAGAACAGCAAGCTCAATTCAAAGATTGTGAAGAAGTTGAAGAATTTGATGAAGCTCCAGAAGGGCCAAAAAACAAGAAAGTTGATGATGGTATTTTTGCCCAACTTTCATGTCAACCAAAGAATGACCCCTTTAGGATTCGTGGTGTTCTGTGCGGACAGCGAATCGCTGCCCTCGTTGATACTGGTGCTACTCACAACTTCATTGATGAAGGAGTTGTAGCACGAAGAGGCCTTTAGATGGAGGAGTTTGAGGGATTCAATGTTATGGTTGCGGATGGGTTTACAATCCAATGCACAAGAAGGATTCCAAAATTGAGCCTCCAATTGGGAAACTATGAGATCAAGGATGTGTTTCACGTAGTAAGTATTGGTGATTCAGATATTGTCCTTGGCATTCAGTGGCTTAAGTCATTGGGAGAGATTTATATGAACCTTCAAACCAGGGAACTCAAGTTTCAAAATGATGGAAAAACAGTGGTTTTGAAGGGAATGTCGAATGAATCATCACGTGTTCACACTGCAAGAAGAATGGAAGAGAAAAGGAAAAACCTTTCGGCTATGCAAGCCTTACCGAATAAGCAAAGTCTAGATTTCAGCCGCAAATGGTCTGAGGAGTTTCCAAAAGGAGATGAGGAGCTGGCTGGAAAAATCAGGACAGCAGCAAAAAATGCAAGTTCAGAATTTATTTTGCATGGAGAACAGGTAAGCCAAGGGTCTAATCATGTTTTTCAAGCATTTGATAATCCACTCTATGAAGTAGATGCTGATCTGATATGTGAAAATTCATTTTTTGAGTGGGATTGGGAGACATTAATTGTTCCTAGATCCTTGAATATTAATGTTGACATGCCAAAGTTGGAAGAAGATGATGATGTAGTTGTCTCAAACCGACATTGGTAGCAAGAGGATGTTTTCAGAGAGCATAAAATGTGTGATGTTAGTTACAAAGATTCTAGTGCTTCGGAGGTTCCATTTGTGGAAAGCACTCGAATTGGAAGTGTGAAAGACATTCTTATTGGGAGACTCCTTCAAGGCAACTGTTGTTCCTTAGGCATGGAGCTAAAATTAGATTATTCAGCACTGATTTCAGTCATGAACAGCAGCGAGTATGTGATTTTTCAAACCTCCCAGACCTTGAAAGTTCATCTTACAAAGGTTTATGGCGTAAATTATGATAGTTTACCCTAGGAGTTCAGTCAGGACAACGAACTTCCGCATGTTTGTGTTCATCATTCAGAGACTCTTGGAGGAAGAACAATGATGATTGCAATTGTGAGTCAGCATGGCACATGGTATTTGGGAGTTCACAAACCTTCTAGACTAATTTGGGATCCTGGAGTGAAATTATTCAGGATGGGTCTGTGGTTATGGATTGCCAGTTGCTTGAGGGCAAGCAACCTCAAGGCGGGAGGATTGTAATGTTCCCTTTTTCTTCAATAATAAAAAAACTGGAAATTGGTTAGCTTTTATTATTTTCCCGAAAGCTAACTATTTGTTAAGGGAAAGGAGAATTTAAAAAGACCAAATATAGCAGGATAAATTTATATAAATTTATATTCTTTTTAAAGAAAGTCAGTTTCCTGCCTCTAGTGGTGTTGAGGCAATTGGTGGGCCCATTTTTTGTGCATGCCTATTCTGGGCCTGTTAGTGGGAGCGCTGTTCTGTGGGAAATTGAATATTATTCCTTTTCCTTTTCTAGCTGAGCATGGCCGAGTGGTGTCAGATGGTGGTCTGACTAGATTCATTTACTATTTTTTGATGGGGCGTAAGGATTTTAAGAGAGCATTCGCTCAGTTTGGTGGGATAATTTTGGAGAGCATGCATTTGGAATCTTCATGGAATGACTGAGAAGGCCTGTGTTGTTTAGCAAGGTTGTTGTGGGGTTTGTCCTCATTTATCACCAGTTTCGGCTGGGTAATACCAGTCCTAGTTGGTGCTACTATCGATTTCATCAAGGGAATCGAGTGTGAACTTCAATGGAGGTTGATGTCTTTTGAGTATATTTTGCATACTTTTGGCGTGAATAATGTTAGGTTTGTTTTCTGCATAGAAGAAGACTCAGTGAGTAGATACGAGATCGAATACTTGTTGTTCAGTCGTCCCTGAGTATGGCGTGAGTTTCCAGCAGCAACAAATGACTACTCCCTGAGTGTTTTCACCACAGTTACTTGGTCGCCCAGCATTTTGAAATGTTGTGACAGCAGTTAGGAGAAGGGTTTCTTACGCTAAGAGCAATGTGGATCATTTCGGTGAACTCTGGGTTCATATCACTACATATATAATACACAGCCATCATCTATCAACCCTTGAACTGCAAAAAGATTGGATATTACACTCTGCCCAGAACGCTGAAGAATCATTTCTGTAGAAGCTGAGAATCAGTCCTAAGGTAACATTGTTTGTTGGGTCTTTACATATTGCCGTGTAAAAGATGTATGTCTAGAAATAATGAGTATCATCGAAGTATGCTATTAGAATCATTTTGTCTAGTTGAATTTGGATAGTTTGTTGCACTTCTTTTAAGGGTGATCATTGCATCTACTTGTGGTAGGATACCCATATAGAGTATAATGTAAATATGGTTAATGATTTATGTTTTTTGATGACTTCATTCTGCACACACCCTCACTATGATGGAGAAGGGAGAATTGCAAATGGGAACAGCGAGAGGGCTCTCTTCTAGGTATGCCACCCAGGAGGGGACGCAATGAGCCCACATGGGCCAGAGGGGTTCTGCCTTTTAGTTGAAGGGTTCTACCTCTGGGCTTAAAGAGTGGCTACCTGGACACCTTCGTAACCTCACTCTCCTATCATGGTGCAACAATACAGGGAGATGAGAATTACAAAGGGGAACGACGAGAGGGCTCTCTTCTAGGTACGCCACACAGGAGGGGACGCAATGAGCCCACATGGGCCAAAGGGGTTCTGCCTTTTAGTTGAAGGGTTCTGCCTCTGGGCTTAGAGAGTGGCTACCAGGACACCTTCGTAACCTCACTCTACTATCATGTTGTAACAACACAGGGAGATCAACCATAAGAAATAAGAAAAGATAGCAAGATGAGGATAATGGACTTCATATGAATGGCATGCACCACATGAGACCGGGGCGACCTCATATGAATGGCATGCACCACATGAGGTCGAGGCTATCTATTATGAATGGCGTGCGCCACATTAGATCGAGGGCACCTTATATGAATGGCATGCGCCACATAAGGACAAGGACACCTCATATGAATGGCATGCGCCACATGAGGACTAGGGAGGGATGGAATAGCCACCCTGAGATCTAGGAAGATTAATTGCACCCATCGAGTCACTCTAGTCCATGCTCCCCATGGTTGATCATCCTAAGGTAAGATTTAATTGAGTTTATTAATTTGTTATGGACTTACTGATGTTTAAGATTTCTAGCTTGTTGCAAGGATTAAGTTAGGGCAAGGTATTCTCTAAACCCATTGTTTGCTTAGAAAGTTGATAGTTTAGAATAAAAATAGTATAATTCTTATTAAGGGCATTACATAAACCAGGATTTATCTTGCTTACAGCATTTGATTGGTATGTCGTAACCCTAACTTGTGATTCTAGGGTAAGATTTAGGTAAGTCCCAAAAGGGGACATTACGCCCTGTATGCCCCCTTCTCCAATGCCCATAGCCCACAAAACCACCTTCTTCCTCGAGTGATCTCCATGCACTTTTCATGTTTCTTACATGGTTTATATAATATTTTGAGGTGTGGTTTCCAAACCATCACACCCTCTCACATGACAATTATCATTTAATTAATTTGTTTGCCTTGTTTCCCACTGAGATTATTCACTCTTTTATTTCACCTGATAATCATTTATTTTCAAAACCATTTCTAAAGGTAATTAATTTTTTTCCTTTTACCCCTCTTTTAACTTAAGGGTAACTACATATAACTTTCATTTTTATCTCCCTTTTAATTCCTAAGGGTCATTTAAATATGAAAATAACTCTTTCACTTTGAGAAAAAAGTCCCATAACAAAGTTAACCATTGCAGAGTGGAGTCGAAGAGAGAGTTGTTGTAAATTTGTGTAATATTGTTGTAAAACATCCCTTTGGGACCATTGTAATCCTTGTAAAATTTGTAACCATTGTTGTAAAACATCCCTTTGGGACCATTGTAACGCCAAACTCACACTTAGACTCTTTGGCGTATAGAGACTCCCTCTCCAAAATACTCAACACCTCGTCAATATGCTGCAGGTGTTCCTCCCAAGTCCTACTAAAAATCAATATATCATCAAAGAAGATGAGGACAAATTTCCTCAACTGATCTTGAAACACCCTGTTCATGCAAGACTAAAATGTAGTTGGGGCATTGGTTAGGCCAAAAGGCATAATCAAAAACTCAAAGTGACCATAATGGCATCGGAATGTCGTCTTCTCCACATCCTCTTCCCTAACTTGAATCTGGTGGTACCCTGATCTCATATCTATCTTAGAGAAGTAGCAAGCACCGTGTAGCTCATCTATGAGCTCATCAATACGTGGGATGGGATAACGATTCTTAATCGTCTTCTTGTTCAATGCCATGTAGTCAATGCACATCCTTAACGTCCCATCTTTCTTCTTCACCAACATCACTGCTGAAGCAAAGGGACTCTTACTTGGCTTGATGTGCCCCATCTCGAGAAGCTCTTTGATAGCCTTCTCGATCTCATCCTTCAACCTCTTCGGTTGCCTGTAGGGAGTAATAATGACCGGCTTGGCCCCTTCCTCTAACTCTATCACATGCTCAATACCCCTCTCAGGAGGCCTCCCAGGTGGAATGCTACTAAACACCTTGTTGTGCTTGGATAACAAAGCCTGTAAATCGGGGTGATAACTCTGCTTCTATTGCTTAGTCACTGTGGGCATAATCAAGCACTCTGTTGCCCACTCTACTTGATCATGTCTATCTCCATCCTCCTGAGAGACCACACGTAAACCACCATTTGGCATTCCCCTAAGCACATGCTTCCTCCCATCAACCTCAAACTTCATCTCCATGGTACGCAAGTTGAGGTAAAACTCTCCAATAGCATGTAGCCATCTCATGCCAAGAACTATATCCATCTCCCCCATGCTCACCACATAGTCATTAGCCTGGAACTCATAATCACTCAACTGGATAGTCAAGTTAGGAATCCTCCTCTTATAGGTGATAACAAAACCATCCGCTATTCTCACCTTGAACCCTTCGAATTCCTCTATCTTAAGTCCCCTTTTAGCTACTAGCCCCTCATCGATGAAGTTATGAGTGGCTCCTGTGTCAAGAAGAGTCACTACCCTCTATCCTCCAAGAATTCCCTGAATCCTGAATGAACCCTCTTTCTGGATGCTAGAGAGTTGGGCTATGGGCCTATCATCTTCCTGCTCCCTCTCGAACTCATCTGAACAGTTCTCCCTCTCTGAATTCCCTGAATCGGCATGTTGATCTGCATCGTCATCTACTGATTCTTCTGTTGAAAAGTATTTATTTGCTTAGCCTTGGCTTGGGCAGCACACTTGTGCGATGGATCCTGTTGTGATGTAATCACACATCGCCCCATTGCAAATGGGGACCCCCTCTTTTTTCTACTTTCTCGCTTCGTTTTGCTTTAGGGTTTAGTTTTTCTCTGAGCTTGTAGGTTTGGTTGTGTATCCAGGTCTCAACAATTTCTTGCCAAGAGGTCTATATGCCTTCATCCTGATGCATGTCCCTGAGACCCTGAAAATGGCTAAGTCTGATATCCTGAAAATCCTGAAAAAAATGACTAAGTCTGAAATCTGGTGGATCTTCAAAAGTCTAGAATCTGCATGCTAAATCCTATGGATCCAGGACCTATCTCAAACATCCTGGAAGTATATTGATAAATATTTAAAGTATAACATATTTTCAATATACTTCCATTCAGGAAATCCGAAATTTGACTAAGGCAAGCAATTCCTCACTCCATGTCCAAACCCGCCCAGACTGGGCAACCTCACAAGGTCCTCTTGGACAGTGTCTTCACCATCAGGGGAGCTTGTTCAGACAACACCCTCAAACCCGCCCAGGGAAAGTTAGGATATTTTCATGAGTTTTTGCCGATTGAAGGGAGTTAGGGAGTGATGATGGAGTCTAAAACTAAGTTTTTGATGAAACTTCCATGCCTCACCTCCAAACCCGCTCAGACTGGGCGGCCTTGGCATGGGGTCATGGACTCAGCCTCTTGCACATGCATTTGTCCAGACAGAACCCTCAAATCCGCCCTAGGAGAAAATGGTTAAGTTTAGAAGGTTTTCAAGCACAAGGCACTAAGAAATGATGAATTTCAAGCAAAGTTCGTAAGTTTGAAGGAGTTAAATGCATTTTAAGTCAAATTCCATGGGTCAGCTTCAAACCCGCCCAGCCTGGGTGGCCTCAAGAGGTGCTCGTGGACTATGTCATGTCCCACATGAAATTCTCCATACACTGTCCTCAAAGCCACCCAGGTGAAGAACAACATAAGTTGCAAGTTTGTTTGATGAGAATGATCAAGATGACACCAGGAGGATGAGATAATCAAGTGAAAAGTTTCTAAGTGTCAAAAGTCCAAGGCCTACTCTCAAACCCGCCCTACCTGGGCGGCCTAGAGAGGTGAGTCTGGAGTTTGATGTCTAAGCATTGCAACTACTCCATCCTGATTCCTCCAATTCACCATGATGCTTCACATCCATGCAGATTCATTCAAGGAGAGGGAAGTTTCAAAAATCACTAAGTCATGAAGGAGGAGGAAGAGTGTCAAGGTTAAGATAGAGGATGTACACATGGCAAAATCCTTACTAGCTCTTCAAACCCGCCTTTTCTAGGCGGATTTCACCAAGATAGATGGACAAGATCATCACCTAGCATCCATGATGTGTCTTTCAACTTCAAAAAACACCTCAAAATTGCCTAAGTCTTAAGGGTTGGAGAGAAAGGTCTTCATGAGGAGAGGAATGAACATTAAGTGAAGGAATCCACACCCTACCTTCCAAGCCGCCCATGCTAGGCGGCCTTGAGCACTACACTTGGACAACTCCACCTCCTCCACATCACATTCTTCATACACCCTCTCTAAATCCGCCCATGCTTCTATAGCATTCAAAGGAAGTTAAATTATCATGGAAGTAAGTGAAGATGTCTTTGATCATCAAAACCAAGCTAAAATGCCTAAGTCTTGCAAAAATCCATACACCTCCCTCAAATCCGCCCATGCTAGGCGGCCTTGGACCATTCACTCGGATAACATCATGTCATTCACATGACATTTTTTGCCTATCACCTCTAAACCCGCCTAGGCACTTTGGCATGATTTTACGCAAAAGGGTATGTTTTGAAATGCCATTTTTTGATCCCACATGCATAAGATAAATGTAATTTTTTATTGAAAATCCTTTATATCAAGTCTTAATTTGATATGTTTCTTTTTGTAGGTGATGGAGGGTCCAAGGAGGTGAATGGCGAAAGGTCATACATGAGAAGTTTGGAAGGCGGAGGAAAGTTGCTCAAGTTTGTCATCATCACCACATGGAGGAGAGCTCCAACATCAAGTTTATCTTACTTCGAAGACTTCGTATGTCTGGACGAGGAAGACATTAACGCCATGCGGAGGGGAGCAAGTCTAAGATGATCAAGGTTACAAGTGTAGTTCATCATCAAGAGCATTATATGTACGAGGCGAGGATCAGTGGAAGGTTGTCACTTCACCATGCACATCTTGAAGGAGTTCATCATCCAGAGTTGTCTATTTCATGTGCATCCATCATATCCCAGTCTACTACAAGAAGTCACGCACAAGACATCTTCCACCTCAACACTCCAAGAGTCCAGAGTCCTGCAGCAACATCACAAGATGAGAGATGAGCATGATCATCAAAGCGATCCATGAGTTACATCAAGACAACAAGAAGAAAATATTCTAAGTAAAGTGAACATGAGGTGAACCAGACTAGTTCGTTTAATCTCGAAGGTCCTTTCTTTGGTGGATTTGAGTCTCGCTGAAAAGGTTTCTTGTCCTTGTCTTTCTTATGAAAGAAACCTTTGGTCTGAAATTTACTCCTTGAAGTGGATGATTCCATATCTCTCGCCTTCTTTAAGGCATCCTGTAAGGAAAGTGGATTAAGGACCTTAATCCAACCTCTCAATGGATCTAAAAGACCATCAATAAAGAGAACAGTCAACCTCCTCTCAGAAATGTCGATCACCATCACAGACAGCTTTTGGAATTCAGAAATGTAAGTGTCCATTGGACCCCAATGTTTCAACTGAGCCAACTCCTTAAATTGCAACTTAGGATCCTTCTTGTCAAACCTATCCATCAACCTTTCCGTAAACTCTACATAAGAGGTAATCTAATCATGGCCCAAATTGACCATACCATGGTGCCACCACTCATGGGCACTACCATCTAGCTGAAGGTCAGCACAAGTAATAGCCTCATCCTCCGACAACGGACTGAGCTGAAGGAAGCTAGCTAATCTTTGTACCCACACCCTAGCTGTAGTCTTCCCCGAGCCATCAAAGAAAGGAATGGATAATTTACTCACTTTCTTCTGCAATTCCTGGTTATGATATCTACCACCCCCACCTTTATGGGGTCTATGCCTCAATCTAAGATCCATGTAAGCTCAAAAAGGCATTTCAGCTTGGAATTCTGCTCCTGAATCCCTCCAATCTCTCATAATCTGATCCTGCTGTGTGGGTTCATTAACCATTGGAGGGTCATCTCATGGGGAAAAAATAGGCATACGAGGTCTAGTGTTCATTGTTCTAACAATTGAGCGTTGATTTTCTACCCGTTGTTGACTGAACCATCCCTGTTATTACCATTCGTTCTATCGCCATTACCATCTCCATGTCCCCCATTGCCATTTCCATTGTCGTTATTATTATTATTGTTATTCCCTTCAATCTACCTAGCCAAAAAACCACAAATTTGATTCATGTTCTCCTAAAATTCTCGTTGTCCCCTAGCAAGATCATTTACAATCTCTCTAGTACTTGGTTCACCCTGCTCTCTATCACCCATGTCTATCTCAACCCTATCAACACCTACATATGGATCTATATGTGATGGAATTTCAAGGTTTGGGTTTTGACTTGTTTCTCCTCAAATAATACTGATGTGTGTTGGGCTGCATCACTCAATGGAATCAGTACACAGTTCACTGTCACAACCGCACAGGTTGGCAAGAAGAGCTGAGCTCTGATACCACTGTAATGTCCCACCTTGATTTTTTTTCGTTTTTTGTTGTTTATGTTTTCAATTTTCTGTTTGTTTATAGAAGACGGATATGCAAAAGTTTGTTTTCACAATAGATATAATAGCAATTTATATAGAACTGAAAATAACTCACAAACACATATTTCAACACCCATATTCAACTCTAGGGTGAAAGTATATTATCTCATCAAAAGAAGAGATACCCAGATCAGGAAATCTCATTACAAAGCTAAATCAAACATACCCATTTGCCGATTCAATAAGTAGCAGGTCTGAAATAAATATTGCAGCAAGCTAGGAGTACAAATCTATCACCAAACACCACAAAACCTAGTTTCTCCACCTTGTAATTCATGAACAACAATAGAGATAACCTAAGCGCCTCCAATGAACCAAATATGATGCCCAAACCCTAGGTGTTTTGGCCTAGAGTGCTCACACCTTGCTCTGGGGGTTGTACGGCCTAGTTTGGGAAGTGTAGCAACAACCAAAACACTCACAAACCTTTCCAATCTGCTCCAAAAATTCTCCAAATACCTGTAAGTCTGCTGCAATAAACAACGCCAAAGAATGGACAGGAAACCCCAATGAATGAAGCTCAAATGCAATGCAAAATGGTACGGCCTCCTCTAGGACTGGTATGACCAGCACAAGGAATATTAAACAGTTTCAAACTCATCAAAACTCCTTCATTTAAAACTGACAACTCTTCTAAAAACCCTTCTCAAAAATCTGCAAACAAAATACTCCTTGTAAACCTTACAAATCTGCAACATTGATTTCCCAACATAACCTCTGTATGAAGTTATCAACAAACATCCTAGAAAGATCTTTCACTCCTGCAGATGTTCTCCGTGAGGGTTTCCGTCCTCAAGAAGCATGAAAATGGTTAACTCCGTTTAGCCAGCAAATACCTATGTGTGTAAAAATCAAGCATATGCAAATGAGTGTTCAAAAGCTCTTTTATTTGTCCTCCAAAACCCCACGCCCAAGTTTGGGGAAATAAAACATTTAATTTTATTTTAATTCCTTGTCTCCCATAAAGTGGCGCTTTTCCCCAAATACTTATTTCATTTTTCCACTTTAATTTATGCCTTAGGCGCTCATATAGTCACTTTATGAATAATGTATTAAATAACAATAAAGTTAAATCTTTATTTTAACTTTATAAAATAATAACTCATCATTATTTAATTTAAAACCATTTGACTAAATCAAATATTGAAATGTCGATCTTCCCTACTCCCACCGACATATCTAAAAATAGTAACCCTGCCAACTAGCTCAGTCGATGCCTAAAACTAACTTACTAAAAATAGTAAGTATTGGAGAGCTCAACCAAAATCACCTCAGAAAAGGTCGTTGCACACATCATAACCACCGGAGCTCAAAAACACATCTGATACTGCCATCCTGCTAGATAAATTGTCACCTCAAAGTTCCCTAACCTTAACATATTAGCCTACGGGAACCCACTGAATAGGCTAACTGTCCACCAAACTGAACTAATTAGGAAGGAAACATTACATTGGGCAACTTTTGCTTTTCTCAACTGGGGCTTACCATGGTTTTGTTCTGATGCAAACCTAGCGCCTGGAACCTACTTGCTGAGGAGTTTTCATTCAAACGTTCTGGTGCTTCTCTCGCACTCTCGGCCACGTGAGAATCCTCTACTCTTCCCGCAACTTCAATGTTCTGCGCACTTGTTTCGCCTTCAAATTTTCTTTTATTGTAATATCCCCATTTTCGGGTTCCCTTACAGTGCAGTTGGCACTAACCTTGTGGATGTGTGTCAACATTATCAAAGGAGTTATTTGA
This sequence comes from Cunninghamia lanceolata, assembly GCA_027924645.1. NCBI lineage: Eukaryota > Viridiplantae > Streptophyta > Pinopsida > Cupressales > Cupressaceae > Cunninghamia > Cunninghamia lanceolata. Next base: position 6,064,743 of record BSBN01001344.1, on the reverse strand, counting down.
TGATTTGAAATTTCAACGAGCTAAGGTGGTTTGGAGGACTCATATGCCACTTTTCGAGGTGATTTTTGGCTTCTGGTGTGCTCTCCAAGAATCTTGGAGAGGGCTTCTATTTATAGTAAGTCGCCCGATTGGCTCCGTTTATCATTATTCTTCATCAGGATCACTCCAATGCAATTAGTTTTCGATTTCGATGCTTTCCAGTGGTTTCTGCAAAATGGGTGTATTAATGGCTTTATTTTAATTATTTTACTAAGGTCACCAAATATTATTTAAAATATTTAAAAAGCACCTTAGTGTTATAGCTCGTTGGAACCGAGATGAAATGTTTTAAATCATGGATGCATAAAATAGGGACCTTGCATGTCAAATTTTCATTATTTTAATAAAAAGGCCTTTTTTGGAGCTAAAAGGGAGTTTAAATTAAAAAGTGAATTTTAAAATATAAGCTTTTGGAGAGTTCGGTGGAAAAGTATAAAAGGAGGTTGTGAGAGCTCATTTGGCTATGCAGATTATTATATTTTTTCCTCTGATGAAACCCTCGTTCTGGGAGATTGAACTTGTTTCATCTCAACCTTCTTGAGGACGAAAACACTCTTGGAGAAGAAAAGTTGCGGTGGTGAAAGATTCACCTAGGTTATTACAATGTGACTCATTTAGAGTTATAGTTTGTGCAGGAATGGAATTACTAGTGGAATCATACAGATTTCACATAGAATCTCATGTTATCGGTGAGTTTTTGAGTTTCAGCTGATAGCAAATATAAAAAGATTTGTACCAAATTTATATTTGCAAAGATTGGATGAGTTTGAGATAAATGGAGACTTTGTTGCGAGTGTATTTATATTCTTGGTTGTCACACATGGGAGCTGCGTTGGAGATCTTCTTGTGATCTAGCTGCCATTTCCAAGGGTCACGAGTTGCTTGTGAAGGCAGGTCAATGGGTTTGGATACCCTTTTTATGAGGCGTTCTTGCTTTCCAAGAAGCGCCTAGGTTATTAAATGTCAGCCGCCCATTTTAATATGAACCTGCTTGGAGTTTGATGTTCATGCCACTTGCATATGGTGCGCAGTCATTCCATATTGGTACGAGACACTTGCTGTGATTTAGCTATCACCATTGGAGCATAAGCTTATATATATGGAGGTGTATAGTGGAGTTTCAGTCATAAAGAGCTACTGTTGGAAACATTGGTGAGGGAGTGCAAGTAGATTTCTTCATATATTCATCTACAGGGGACTTACAAACAAGCTACAGCAGCGTACAGTTCGCAACAGCAGCAATATATTGCTATGGATCTTATTTATTTGGCTTGTAACCATGCTCTAGTATCTCAGATATTGTAATAGCAAAAATACTCATTGAAATCAATATATTATTGCAGGAGTTAAGGTCAGTTTGTGCTTTCATTGTTATTCCTATTTCATGCCAAGTGTTTGATCTAATGTTTGTGAGATTTATATGCAATTTTGAGTTGTTTCTTGAGCAATTTTCTGTTCTATATTGCACATTGAATGATCCCAAACACAAATGCATTGAACTACATTGAGAACAACAACAAAACATCAAACTAGGAAAGTGTTTGACAGAATGTCAACTCACTAGAAGTCAATAAAACTTATGGGTGTTTGAGAAAAAATTGTTCCAAACTAGGGTGAGACATTACATTTATACACTCTTGGCTAGGCTTCTTCTCCTTCAGTTGACAACCCTTCAATGCCTCAAAGGTTGCTTTCGTACGCTTCTATCAAGTAATATGATTCCGACTTCCGACTTCCCTTGTCCAAAGAAGGTTGGCTCGACTTTTCAACTTGATTGGAAGGATCAATCCACACATCATCTGGCTGTGGAAGGTGCCTGGCGATTTCCTCCCACTCTTCGCTCGTGTGATTATTTATAGCAAAAATGTGTTCCCTCTCCCGACTATGACTTCTACTCACACTCGCCCAACTACAACTCCTACTCATGCTCGCCCGACTACGACTCCTACTCACACTCCGACTCCAACTTTTACTTAGGGATGGATTTCGGCTTTGAACTTCGGCGATCCCTTAGTCTTCTTCTGCATTCTCTTTGTTCTACCAGCCTAAGAGATCTTCTGATCTCTTGATCTTGACCACGTGGTCTCTTATTGCCTTTATTAGGGTCTAAGGGCATGAATATTTTATCTCGAACCCGATTTCCTTTAAGGCAACGACGCCAATGTTTACTCGCCTATCTGGTAAATGAATACTTGAAATAATGAACAGACTTAACAATGCATACCAAATAGAGGAGTAAAAGTATATCTTTATTTGCTCATCAGATTATTACAAAAGTAGACCAGAGATAGTCGGCCAAGGATCAGAATCGATTCGACTACATCATACTTCTTTCCTTGACAATACAAAGACTATTTAAAGGACCTGGTGGTTGCCAAGAGGAACACAAACGTCAACTAACCGACTCTAACTAACTGACTCTTATAACTACCTGAGAGCCGACACAGACAAACAATTAATACATAGTTGGATTACATAGTCGGATAACCCATATTATCAAATATCAGAATCGGCATTATACACTGACTACAACTCTCTATAGTATGGTGGCATCCCTAGAGGATATCTAAGTCTAATACACTATATAGATCCATTCAAGGTATCCTATTGCTATCACCTGTCAAAATGTGAATTTATGTGCTATCATATGAAATCTTGATGGTAAGTTATAGTGAGCTCCTAATCCTTGCTAGAGATGAGTTCAAATCAAAGGCTTACGACACAAACCTTGATCAATCTCTAGAAGTTTGCCCACAAGTTGACAAAGACCCTGCAGATCAAGAACTATCACATACAGGTCCATCAAAGGCTTTTGCACAAGTCTAAGGCCATCAACTTTTATTGCTATTGATGCCTTGATGACTTAGCCTCCCTTAAACCAATGGCACAATCACCCACTGACATCCTTAGGAATGTTTCTCTAAGAGTGTGTGAGTTGTCAAATGAGAAGAGATCGAATGGTCCACACAATCCCAAGAACTCAAATGTCTCTGACATCATGAGTGATCACGAGAACCACACAATGAGCATGAGATACAACAATCAACACAACTCCAAGGGCTTATGAGATCTAACACCATCTTGGGACAATGCATGCTTGACACATCACCTTGCTAATCCTATGATTTATCGAGTTCACAATCTTTAATAAAATATGGAGGTGGCTTGTCAATGATGGTTAGGACTCAGTTGGGCCAATGGCATAACAGCAAGACTGACAACCCCAAAGTGCTCCCCTAAGATTGTGAAAGTCATTTGATAAGGAAGGGATCTAATAGTTGGAACAATCTCTAGAGGTCAAAAGGATTGACAAGTCCTCAAGGGTGTGAGAGCTCAACACATCACATCCGCTAACATCACACTGCAAAGAGTTCCTTACCTTTATAAAACCCACGGAAATAACCTTAGCACCAAAGATATTATTCATACTAGGAGCATGCACTATCAAGGAAGAGAGGAACCCATCATCTTGATGACATGTATGCTCACAACCAATTGCACAACCCCGTCTCTAACATAATCAAGCCGCCGCCTTGACAATGCACAAACCATTTGATCTTCTTCCACATCATTGATGGGTCCTACAAATCCTATAGGTATTAACGTGTACCACACGACCTCGGCAAAAATTGGCAACCTGTTCACAACCAGTTAATCTTTGTTATTTTCCAACTACAAATTTCTTCAGACCTGGATATCATTGCCTAAGCTCATTACTACTAACAGACCCGAAGGACCTAGCATGTCAAATTCAGGAGAAGCTCATAATGACTTACCCAAGAAGATTATTCATTATTAAGGATCACATTCAATAATTATAATAATAAAGAACGTAGCTTAATGTTGATACAAAAAATAATAATTTAGTTTTCTTTTTGCAAGCCCTATTTGGGGTGTTCTAAATTATGTACACAATTCTGTTAAAGAGACATAATTGCACCCGGAATCCTATCCAGAGTGTGAAAATGGGTGAGAATAAAATTTGGTGCTCGTAGATGGAAGCTAAAGTAAATTGATGGAGTTAGTTTTAGGATTGTTTTAAGTCAACTTATACACATAAATTAAGTTAAGCACTAAGATAAAGATTAAAATAAAAAGCGTCAAAAAAAAATGAAAGAGTGACCCATGCAATTTTCTTGTCTACAATTAACTTCCAACATAATTGAAATATCAAGACAACCAAGTGTGAAACATACACCAATTGTAAAACAAATACAATTGTTAAATACCAATAAAATACAGCTGAAGACTCTAGTTATACTTTAGGGCCTACAAAGTGAAATTATTATTGTCTACGATGTGTCACTTGGGGAATCAATTATTATATTCCATTTAGTTAATTAAATGTGTGCATGTATAATACACACAACCTTGTGCATTACGCACATAACCTTTGTGAATAAGGTACAACTGAAATGGTCTTGTAACTTGCCATGGTGAAGTTGTGAATGAAAGTGCCTGACGATAGCTACACAGAGTACCGGGCTTCTAGTATTTAAAGGCATTTAACTACAAGTTTTTCTTACCATTACGGGTTGCCGATGTGGACAATGCTGCCTGTGCCAGCATGGCAGGGCAAATGCCCTGTCAGTGCCAATGGGATTGCCAGCTGACTGCTGATGTGGAGGCAGCGCAGTGCTACCTTTCTGGAAAATAGTTGTTGGGCCCAGACCATTTCTATGATCGTCCTTTCAATCTATACCATCCATTTCAAAACATAGCAGTACCAACTGCAGAGCTTTTCCCACTATGGGAATGCCTAACAGTGCAATTAAGAAACAAATTCTGAAGAACATCTTTGTGCCATGAAAATTTGATCCTGACTTAACATATTTATCACTCTTTACGATTGGAGGGTTACAGAACACAATTCCAACATACCAAAGTAAAATCATAAATATAAGGATTAACAACAAATCAAAGAATAAGAAAATGCATAAACAAACCCTCAAACAGCTACAGAAGAGTAATTAAGACACTGAATTTTGGTGCAAGTCTGTTATTGCTCACATTTAAAGTTTCTCCATCAGTTAACTGTAATTATTCAAAACAAGAGATAGATCATTACCCTTAGTTATCTTGTTCATTATAAATGACAATTGCTGTCTGACATCTTTTGCAAACATCATAGACCTTACCTGCAAAGATTGAGCATCCAATTCAAGTTGTGATAGTTTTGATAAAAAAGATGGAACTGGAAGCTAACAAACATTACAGATAGTAAATCAAGCTCAATATCATGTGACCAAATGGTTATGGTCTAACAGTCATGAAAAAATGAAGTCGTTGATAGACCATCATGTAGCACAAATCTAAAAAAGCACTGAAAAGGAATATGATAATGCTGGAATTTAAAGATTGCATTTCTTGCTGTGCAGAATTCTATGGGGTAGGTCCAATCAACTCCAAACTTGCAGCTGATAGCAGTCTGATCTTCTTAATCTTAATTGGAATGAAATTTGATGGATCTTAAATAGCAATCTAGGGCCTCGTAGGAGGCAGGCTTTATTTGGGATGATTAGAGGAAGATTCATTTGGCTCATGCAGCCAACCTTGGTAGCCAATCCAGTTTTTATTGATATTGAATAGAGTGAAGCTTGAAAACTAGGATCCTATTAAATTCTTTTGCTGCTCTCTGAATCTGTCCTAAGACATTTACTTTTTAAGTTTCCCAGAGGTTGTGTGATAATGGTGTGTGTATCAAATACCTTCAATATTGCCATCTTGAGGTTCTATGAGACAATTGATATCCAATTTCAAACTTCCCATGGACAATCTGACTCTATCAAGAGTACTATTGTTGCCAAACAGGGATTTTGTCCCTCACTGACTCTTTTGGGAGTTATACTAATGAGCTTAAATTATTTTTGTCGTAGCATTGTCATGTAACATGTTGATGATGGTTGTATAATGCATCAGGTGCTAATTGTTTTTCTTTTGTTCATTGACAATGTGGTCCTTTCTTAGTCCCTTGATTTGCACAAACAGTGAGATGCCCCCACTTGCTTTTGCAATCTTTTTCAGCTTGTGATTTGTTGATGTGTGTTTTGGCACACCAACAAAAATGGAACGGTCTGCTCCCTCTTGAAAAGGAATTGACTTCCTCCAAGGTTTCATATACCCGTTGGAGTGTTATGAGATGTAGCTCAGAGGTTATGTGAATTTGTTTCCATTTAATGGGTTGCTCATTTTGTATAAAATGAATACGTAGTTCTCTAGATTCACTTCACTGGTTTTAAGTTTGTTTCATCTCTAATAATCATTACTTGATGTTTATAATTTCATAAACCAAGAATGATATAATGTCAAAGCTCATACGTAAAATTAAATCTAATTTCCTTCTTATACTAATCCTAAGCTATTCAACCATCAAAAAAATCAGAAGATCGGGTGTAATGTGCCGCACTTGTTGGTTCTTTTTAAGATCTTTTTAGTGTTATTTTTAGTTTTTATTGTGTTCTTTCAGACTAGAGAGAAGATGCAGAAGGGGTTTCAGTTTTCTTGCAATGTGTGTTGCCAGAACAATACAATAGATAGCATATATTGCAAACCCAGAAAATATACAACAAATATGAAGAAAATATGAAAGACCCAGATTGTAAATTGGCCAAATATTAATTACTATCACATACCCATATTTTGTTTTGCAATTTTGTACATACGCTGAGACTGGTCCAACAACTGGGTATGGCTAAAATCACTCCAAATCTCCAAGATAATGAAAGTATTTGGCATACAAAATGAAGCAATGCATCAAAGGCCCTAGACGCCTCCAATAAGGGGTTTACAATAGCTGTTCACACTAAATATTGAGTCCCAAGGACCCCACATTTTCCCAGGCAAGATGTACGGCCTGGCTGTAGCTGAAATCAGTCACCAAGCAACTGCTAACTCACCAAAAAGACCTTTGTTATCCCTGATTTCTACTGCAGATCGAAGGCGACCAAGTTAGAGGAGGTTTTATGCAAAGATCCTACACCAAACAGCCCCAAAGAGGAAGTACGGTCTGCTCATGGAAGTACAGCCAGCATGGAATAAGGCATGGCTGCAATAAACTTCGTCTCGGCTGCAATAAACTTCGTCTCATCTGCTAACATATGTTCCACATCCATTGATATCTACTGTTCAATACAAATCTGTGAATGGTCTTGACAATAATGCCCAAAAATCACATCAATCAATCTCCATTGAAGCCCATATGCAAACACTGTGTGTATTTGGCCCCGTAGCACCTTTGGACGGTCTTTCACGCCTGTAGAATGCTGTTACTAGAGGGAGTTTTCGTTCCCAATAGCGTCTGGTTTGAATCATCTTCAAACCCTCTCGAAGAAACCCTAGCAGAGCAAAATAGCCACAATATCATAATCTCAAGCATATCCTCAAATAAGGCACTTTTCCTCTTTTATAATTCTCCAAGAGGGGTCGATGCACTTTGAAGGGAAATATTTCTTTTAATTTCACTTTTAATATTTCCCAAGGTGAGTGCTCCATAAAATGACTTAAGTGACTTTTAAATATTTTATTTTTCATCACTTAACCATTAAATCCCAAAGTCCAATATTTAAATAATAATATTAATTTACAGACTTTAAAACGGAGGCCCAAATGAACTCGGAATTCAGTGATCTATAGCTCGCCGAAAAGGTCTCAACGAGACGCTCCATCTCCAACACTGAAAATCCCGAAACAAACCGAAACCCTAATTTGCCAAAAATAGCAAGTTCGGGCCTAAACAATCAAAGCCACCTCAGAAAATGCCAAACTGAAGACCAAGCTAACCCCAAGCCAACATCCACTCATCAGATCAACTCATCCAAGATACTGCCAACAATGGTTCCCTAACCAGGCTGGTTAGTCTACGGGAACTCGATAATAGACTAACTCCTCAATTGTTGTCTGGCTAAAAAGGGGATACATCGAGGTTAATGAGTTTAATAGAAAAAGACTTGCTTTTCTCAGGATGTAATACAATTTTCTTTGTTTGTTGTGGGATTGCCCCATACATACCAAAACCAGTGAACATATTCAACAATATCTTCCCTATGTTGTCAACAGAACAAGTTAGAGCATACTTTCCCAGTAGGTCTACTTCAGCCATTGCCTATTCCTGAGCAGAAGTGGGAGAGTATATCGATGGACTTCATTACAGGTCTACCGAAGGTCCAAGACAAAGATTGCATATATGTGGTTGTTGACAGGTTGACCAAATATGCACACTTCTATGTTATTTCATCAGATTATTCAGCACTGCAGGTTGCAGAGTTGTTTTTTAGAGAGGTGTTTCATTTACATGGCCTTCCGAAGACCATTGTCAGTGATCAGGACAGCAGATTTCTCAGTGTGTTTTGGCAAGAGCTTTTTCGATTAGCTGGTACAAATTTGACACCAAGCACTAGTTATCACCCTTAGACGGATGGACAGACAGAGATAGTGAATAAGTGGGTTGAGGGTTATCTACGCAATTATGTTGCGGGGCAGCAGCGTGCTTGGATTGGGTTGTATTTAGGAGAGTATTGTTATAATACCACCTACCACATGTCGATTGGCATGTCACCATTCAGGGCTTTGTATTGACATGATGCATTATCTATCATTGACTTAGCCTTTGATGATAGTAGAGCTCCTCGAGCCAAGGAGTTGATGCAGGATGCGCAGGACATCCTTAAGACACTTAAGGATAACATTCAGCAGGCACAGAATCAGCAGAAGATGTATGCTGATAGACATCGTATTGAGAGGACATTTGAGGTGGGTGACTTAGTATTTTTGCGCCTTCAGCCATATAGACAGTCTACTTTGAAGAAGAGCAGTGTAGAAAAACTTAAGCCCAGGTTTTATGGTCCCTACAGGATTGTGAGGAGAGTTGGAGAGGTGGCAAATGAGCTTGATTTACCAGTAGGTAGGAGGGTTCATAATGTCTTCCATGTATCATGCCTCAAAAAGGCATCGGGTCAGCATGTTGTTTCTTCTCCAGATCTTCCACCTCTTGATGAAGAGGGAATATTGATATTGGTGCCTGATACTATCCTAGATATGAGGGAGTGCAGGTTGCGGAACAAGGTGATTAGAGAGTATTTGGTGAGATGGAGAGACTTGCCATTAGAGGATGCTACTTGGGAAGGAGAGCAGATTTTACAACATCCTAATTTGCGATTGCTTGAGGACAAGCAATCCCGGGAAGGGAGGACTATAGTGTCCCTATTTCCGAAGTGATCACCTTGTAGGAGTATGTTAGCCTATTCACCATTCCCGTAGGCTAATTCACTTGGTAAGGGAATGTCTTGGTTGAGCTAGGACTTATAAGGGTTGGAAAATGGAATGTTGCTACAAGCTTGGAGAATGGAATGTTGGATTATAGAGGATCAACTAATTTTGCTAGTTGAAACGAAGATGTATTTTGACTTGTGGCATTTTTGTACAAATTATTGATAAGTCAAAATAATAAAATAAAATTGCCAAGAGGAAAAACGACCCAGGTGGGAAGATAGAAAATGACTTAAAGGTGGAAAAAATGAAGATTGGAGTGATTATTAAAGAATAATATTTTTAATATTAAAATATTATATTATTTTCGACTAAATCGGTGCTCAAGGAGGAAAAGGCAAAATTTATAAAAAAATAATATTTTATTATTATTTTCTCTCATGGCTGCTGCCACTTGGAGAAAATAGAATTAAATTTAAAAAAATAATAATAATAATAATAATAATATTTTCTTTTGGCGGTGGACTTGAAAAAACATTATATTTCATTGAAATTGGGCGCCCAAAGTGAAAAGCTTATAAGGAGGTCCTTTGGCATCATTCTATTATTTGGCTTTTTCAGAGAGTTTCTCTTGGTTGTGACAGAGTTTCAACATTATCTAAGGACGAAAACCCTTGGATCTTTGTGGATTGGATGATAACCCAACCCAACATGGGAGATGGATTCACCTAGAATCCATTATTGAGCTTAATTGCAGTTTTTTGGAGAATTTCAAGCTTCAATCAGCTAGGGTTTGGAAAGGACAATTGCAATCAGCTAGGGTTTGAAGATTGATATTTAGATTTGGTTGATATTTTGGCATATTTTCATCAACAAGTGTTTGGAAAGTGTTTCTAGGTTGAGCGCTTGGCTTGTGGAGGCATATTTGATGATTGGCATCACTTATTGATGTTCTGATTTTTACAACAGTCCTCTGAAATTTGTCATCAATTGCAGATCTGAAGGTTGCATGTCAAAATATTGAGGTTCCTTGATCATACATCCATCCTAAACCCTAATCGTTTCAACTCTAGGCTTGGCCGCTTGGGTGTTGAGGAATATTTTGGCATTTGGCGCTAGGGTTTTGTGATCAGCAACAGTTACAGGTTGATATCAGCTATTAACATTGGCTTTGTCTTCTATTCTTCATTGGCAATCATCACTAGCAAGGCGGCTATCATTGGAGGATATCACCTCATCATTGGAGTAGGGTTTGATCATCATTTGAATCACTTTTGTACATCTTTGAAGTTCTGATTTTGAAATCAAACATGGCTGTCATGTAACCAGCACTTGTCTATGTATTTAATCAATGTCATTTCATGATCCGGGTATGTTAATTAAGCAACCAATTTCATATCTTTAATTTGAAATTGTATTTCCAGTTGTTCTATCAATTTTCAGTCATCATTTGTTATCATATGAATGTTATATTTCTACCTTTCCATCTTCATATCATATCAAACATGCATGTGAAAACAAAACATCCAAATCACAAGTAAATCATCGGGAAAACAAATCAGAAAATTCATGACAGAAAGGGAAAAATTCAGTTCAGATTAGACAAGGTTCTTACAAGGGCAACGTTGAACGGCTTGAAATCTCTTAAAAGTGCATTTTATCATTTAACAGAGGGACCACGAAAGCTATCAGAAACAATTAATATCAAACAATAATCTAACACACAGAACACGAGAGCCTAATCACCCAACACAAAGAATATAAAAGCCATCAATAATTCTTTCAACTGCATAATCATGTAAACACGGTCAACATATTATTGTATTTCTCTATTATATAATATATATTATAATATTTATACTATGTGTGTGTGTGTGTGTGTGTGTGTGATTTTACAATTTTTTGTAGAATGAACCCAAAAACAAACCCAACCCCAAAAATAATTTTGCCGAATCCATGAACCTAAACCATGATCCGAACTAGAACCGGTAACTTAGTTATTAGATAATATACGCATTTAGATGTAGGTGTTAGCTATACATGTTAGTTGTTCAAGTTAGCTTAGTAATAGGCAATTTGTTATGCCTAAATCAATCGCTGGTTAATACTATGTTATTAGGTTTTTGTTTTTATTATCAAGATGCTAGCTTATATACAGCTGCATTTTCCCATGTAATTTCAAAGCTTATGCTTTCAATCTACTATTTCTCCCTATGTCGAAATGCCCTATTTGCCATTTCAATTTTGGAGATTTTTACCTTTGGAGGAGTTTCCACCATAAAGTGATTCAGTCTCATCCTTAGTGGGGAAGGAGGGCCTGATGGCAGTTTTTTGAACATGGGACGATAAATGAAACTCATCAAGTCATCCTTGCAAAGCTGATTTGTCTCATTGGAGATGAAAAATGAGAAATCTCGGTTTGGGCTAGGAGGATTAGTTCAAAGGGTGCTGGGCTTATCATCTTGTGGCTGTTTAGGGAGAGAGATTCCTCACAGTTTGGGTAAGGGTGAGGGCATGGACAGGGGAATGGAAGGTAGGAGATAAGTTATCTCAAGTCCTATATAAATTACAGTTGTTTAAGTATTGTTTTTTGATAGCCACTATTTCTCTTGTGCTATAAAAAAGGAAACAATGCATTGCCAAATAGTAAAACCCTACAGACACTAGAGTCAAGAAGAATACAGCATATTTTTTGTTGGCCCCTTATGGAAGGTAGCATCAGGGAACATGGGAAAGAATAATGGAAAATATTAAGTCTTATTGCAATTTCTTTCCCTCAAAAAGAGGTAAATCAATCATTGTCATGTCCCATGAAAAGTTCCATTCTTTTTTACAATGCTGGCCAACTCAAGTTTAAAAATCTAAATAAATATAATGATTTAAGAGGGGGCCGACCTCCCAAGTGGCTGACCTCTCATTACCTTGGCGCCCAAAACTTATGGCCGACTCCCTTAGGGGCGACCTACTTAGTAAATGTGGCGGGCAATTTGTTAAGATTTTAAGGAGCGGCGATTTATTATTAAAAGGCAGCACTGCAATTAGTTTTTTAAAAGTGCAGCAATCATCTTTCAAAAGGCAGCGATTAGTTTTGAAAGGGCATGCCTCACGTGAAAGGAAGTTTCCCTTATGAAAAGGTATGTCTATCACATGCTTTGAAAGGATATAAAAAGTAAGAGAGAATATGTTTTGTAGGGAGGCAATTCGAAGGAGCTTATTCTGATTAAGAGCAGAAATAAGAAGAAGAAATAAATATATAAGTTTGACAGAGACAAATCTGCAGATCAGCAGTGATATATAATTGATAACAACAGAGCAGATGTAGTGGGGGAAAGCCAGACGAACAATAAGAACAGAATATAATACAGCAGAAAAGAGAAATATAAATTTTGAGTTTAAAAGAACAGATCAGCCAGCAAGAAAAAGACATATCATATATACATCAGTAGACGAAGGCAGAGATCTTAAGTATAGCAGCAGAGAAGTATTTATTGCAGTCATTCTATCATTGATATCATTCTATTCTTACATCATTCCTTCATTCTATTCTTCTATCATTATATCATATCTGTTCTGTCATTCTATTATCCTATTATTCCATCATTCTATTATCATTTTATTCTATCCTCTTACTCTTCTATTATAGTATCATTCTATCATCGTATCATTCTATCATTCGTTATTCTATCATTTGATTATTCTATCCTTCTATTATTCTATCATTCTATTGTTCTATAATTCTATTCTTGAGTCAATCAAATCAGCAAATATCTGAGATATCAATTAGCAATCAAGGAAGCTATCTTCATTGGAAGGAAATCATATAAGAATCCTGAAATAATTATATGTCTGCTTCGTGTATGATGTGTATGCTTCATGTATGATGTGTATACTTCGTGCTTGCTAATATATGTATTGAACTCATTATTAATTATGCATAATTACTTGCATATGAAGGATATGTATGCTCTATCATGATTGTTATGTATAATGATATATTTATTGTTGTATAATCTCTATGAATCTGGATATATTTAGTGTTTGTAATTCTCATCAAGCATGAGGAGGAATAATGAGGAATACAAGGAAGGGTTGGATGGTCCTCTTCTAAGTACACCACCTCATGGTTTAAGACTGATAGTCCCATGAGGCCAAGGGGGTGCAAGGTGTGTCCCGCCCTTGGGCTTAGAAGGGAAGGATACTCCGGAGACCCTATTGTAGTTTCCCCTCAAACCTCTACCATGGTTGACTTTTGGCTTGAGGAGTCCCAATCATAGGAGGAGAATAAGGGTGGTAAGATGAGGGGGAACGGCTATAGGACACCTCACTAGGTACATCCCCTCATGGTTTAAGACTGATAGTCCCATGAGGCCAAGAGGGATGGTATATCCGCTCTTGGGCCTAGGGTAGAGGATCGCTTCAGGGACCCTATCATACCCCCTTATCCTAAACCTTTTTGGGTTGGACTTCATTAATGAATTAAGTATATCATATAATTAAGATAATGTTCCTATCCCTAATAGGAATGATCTATTTAATGGATTATATGATTATCTAACATGGTTGCAGAGTCTCCACCAGGATCTATCTTGTTCAACAATTTAAATTGGTAAATGGTATCGCTAACCCTATTTCATTTCTTGCTTTACTTGGAATTGTGATTTTAGGGCAAAAACTAGGGCATTTACAAAAAGGGACATTACAATCATTCAGGGCTATCGCTCTATTTTGCAATTAGAAAAGATAGATTCTTCTAGAGCAGACTTAGCAGACCATATTATATTAGAATTGGGTTTCTTAAAAAAGAGATTTCAACCACTTTCAAGTAGGCATGGGAGCAGAGATGTTAGCTCGTCTTGTGCTTGTACGACTGATACCTCTCTAAGGTGACACCTCGAGGACCCTATGTAACTTCTATTTTTGATAAAACAATATAACATACATCAATTTGTAAAATACGGTCATAATTAGAGATACATCTGCCTTCTTGAATTGGTAAAAATTTAGCAGTTTACATAAGTATTTTTCCAAAATAGTTTTAAAAACTGGATATATCCTAGCCAAACTGTAAAAAGTATGTTCTTAAAATGTTAACAGCTTAGACAACCAGTCAGAGCCACTACCTTCTCTTATGCCGTTCAGTCTTACTTATGCTCCAAATTCTTTCATTAGGATGAAAAATATCATCTTTAGGTCATATTTGGGGAAGCTCGTAGCAGCTTTTTTGGATGACATTCTCATCTCTAATAAAAGCAAAGAGGATTGAGCTCAACACAAGCAAGCAATAATCAGGTTTCTATGACTAAGAGACTGACAATGCAAAATTATTAAAATGTGTCTTCTTTTAGGACGAAATAGAAGACTTGGACCACACCCTTCTAGTTACAAGGTCACTTCTCTTAATCTACCATCAATGACTATATCCTTGAGATAATACTTGTTAAGGAATTCACACTATTTATAATGTATTCAGGTAGCTTGACCATGCTCCCTCTTGGAAGTCAAGGAACAAATTCCATTTAAGCCTTGTTGCTCAACTCATCTGAGTGCCATGAAAGAATTGTCCTATATTGACCTTGCAACCTCACAAATGGAAAAGGTGAAGCACAAAGGCTAACCAATATTTTGTTTTCTTAGTCGAAAAATATCTATAGAATTTTATCTTAGAACCAAACGAATTCAAAAATAAATTAATAAGAAGCATATATGGTAAAAAATTAAAAATCCAATGAAACAATTTGTTGGTGAAAATTTGCTCAACTATGATATCTTGCATTAGAGCATAGCTGTAGATATGGGGCAAGAAGAGCATTAAATTTGGTGTTCACTCTGTATTTATCCTCCTTTATCCATGGGTGTCAAAAAATTCCTTTGAAGCACCTTTGCATAATTGAACCATTTAGATTCTTGTCAACTAATTTAAAAATTAGTTAGTGCTTTGTATGTAAAGAAAAGTCTGTGTTGAATAAGAAATAGAGGGACGTTAAAGTGAGAGAGAAAGAGAGAGAGAGAGAGAGAGAGAGAGAGAGAGAGAGTTTCCTTAAAAACTTACCTGCAAACCATGTTTTTTGCACCATTCAACATCATAACAATTTCGGTGCCATTCTTCATAAATTTCAAGCAGCTGAATATGGTCACCCATACCACTACCATCAGGTAGGTTTAAGTCCACACGCTCTCTCTTTTTAGAGGCACCCTTACTACAAAAAAGAAATACCTTCAATATAGATGTGAATACCAATTGTTTCAATAAGCAAGATATGAATGTCATTTTAACAATGAAGTGAGAAAATCTTCTTCTCTAGTAAAAATGTGTCCAAATCACGGTCAATTTTTGGGGAACCAAGGGAAAAATTATCATGAATAGCATCAGAAAACAGAAAAATTTTAGGGGATTGCACTGAATAGTGAAAAAAGGGCAGGTCACAGCAGTTCGTAAGGGATGACACAAAAGAAATATCTCCTAATTGAATTCGAGAAACCAAATATATTTATGAAACATCTAAAACTAAAAACAAAAAATGCAAATGTACTATTAAATTAAATTAGATAATAGATGAAATATGTGAAGCATTAAACTTGTCCTAAATGGAATATGGGTCACATGATCAATCTAAAATGTGACAAATTACAATAATACATTATCTTTAGAAATCTCAAAAATAAAACCAAATAAATAAAATGTTCTTTTTAACTTGCTATTATGTTCAAATGGGGGTTGGTCAATCCCTCCTATTCAATGCAGATCGAGGGACTACTAAGCTTTCCCAAAAGTGACAAGGACATTATAGTTGTGTCTTGGTCGTTTCCAATTCAACATCTTTAACAGGACACATGATATATCTCCAACTCACAAGGATATTGCAAGTGAGCTAATTTGGACACTTAATGTTCTCATTAAAAGCTAATCCCATATGCTAACACAACTTGAAGGCTCAATCCTGAAAATGACACCTAAGCTGAGTTGCAGAAGCTGTCTAAGAGAAAGAAAAAGAACTGCCTCCACAGAGTAGTAGTACCTGATAAAGGGAAAGACAATAGTAACAAGTTCAACCACAGTTGAACATGTTTCATTAATTCAACTAGGGTTGAATCTATCGCTGTTAGAACAGAATGTGCAGAGCTGGTTCAACGAGTCAAACATGTAGCAGAGGACAACAGAAACAGGGCATGCAAGGGTCTAAGAGCTCCAAAACATGTCACTTCCTTCATCGACTCTTTTTGTAACTCATCTTGTTATAAAACCTCCAAGAGAGGCTATTGTAAACAGTTAGCGTTTCCTTAGTGTTCATTAAAAGTCGGTTGTAAAGACTTGTTGCTGGCAACCTGTGAGTCTTAGGGAGTTGTAGCAGAGATTAGGGCACTGTTAGAGCATTGGGAGCCTATAGAGTGTGGGATATTGCTGCTGTTGGCAAGAAGAAGTCCTTGTAAACATTGGTTTAGGAAAGAAAACCATTGTAACAGCTCATGAGATAGCGGTTTGAGGACAAACAATACCTCTCTTCTAGAGTTTTTCCCCATTTTTGGGTTTCTCCAGGTCATATTGTTGTTATTTCTCATTCTCAGTGTTGTTTTATGCTCCTTGCTTGTAGATTCATACTCCATAACTTTGTTCTTTGTTTTCCACAACTCAAATGCAATTGTGAGGACTGTTTTTCCATATCACTTCACCTGGAATACCAACTTATGCAATCAAGCTACATTTGGGAAGTATAGGATATGTTTTGATGAATTGTGTAGTGGAATATCCACACAAGTTTATGGACTAAATGGATATCAAAGCAGGATTTCTTGGATTTTGAAGTTGTTTGTTTGTGTGATCAGTTTTGCAGATTTATGCTCATTACCAAATCTGCTTGTTCAAGAGGGAACTTAGATTTACTTCCTTTGCAACAAGAGATAGAATCCAGTGATTGGATAAAAAAAGTGAGATCCATGGCACATGATGATGTAACACCACTCGGGGATTAAAAGAGATTTCTCAAGCTAGAAGAAGATGCAGCAATCATCTCAAGTTCTATGGGGAAGCTCGAAAGTATCATGATGACATCACAGAGAAAGTAAGAGTATCCCTTGAGGATTCCAAAGCTGAGGAGCAGTTTTTTTCTCATGAGAAGATGTAGCCCCATGGTAAACGAAGTCTTCCTACAACTCCTCTTTTCAAAGCTAAGGCAAAGATAAAAATACCACCTTATGGAGGTGAGGTAAATGCAGACAACCTTGACCATTGACTGGCCCAACTTCAGATACATTTCAGTATGCATCATATTAGTACAGAAGAACAAATTTTCTCTGTGATTAATATTAGCAAAACATGCTTGCTTACTTTGAAAGATATTATCATTCTTTGGCTTTAGTTTGAAAGCTATTCTCATTCTTTGGTTTTAAGAAAATTAGCACCCATTTGTTCTTGGGATGAATTTAAGAAGGTAATCAAAAAGCAATTCTATCCTATTTGTCATCAAGAAGAAAATTTCTATTCAGTGGCAATTTTATAATTAATAATATTGACAAAGAGTGTAAGAGTACACTAGTGACTTTTGTACAAGGGCTATCCAAATGGACAAGGATGTGCAAGAAGATGATATCCTGATGAAGTACACAGATGACCTCCATAGCCATCTAAAAAGGCCCGTGATATTTTCAAAAGCCTAAGGATATAGATGAGGCATGTTCCGATACTCATTATAATGAAATGGACAAAGAAAAGAGTTCATCCTCTTCTTCAAAGGCACAAGGACAGCAAGGTGACTCATAAGTAAAAGGTAAATGCAAGGGGGGAGGTAAACTTGGGGCTGTTACCACTACTAAATCTAACAAAGCTTGTACATATTGTGATATAAATGGTCGTACAAATGAATTATGTTGGAAGCTACACACAAAGTCACACCCATGGAAGAAACCAATAAGAAGAACAAGCAAAAGAAAATCATGGCCTCTTTTGAAGGCCAAGAAGTGGAATGTAGTTCTGTGGCAGATGAAAGATTTGTTTACATATCTCTTAACAAAAAGGTTTGTCTGGGTAGCAAAGGACAACAAGAGAAAGGTTAGCACATCAGACTTTTCCATACAAAGGTTCAAATCAAGAAATCAAAGGTAGATGGTCTCTTTCATACTGTTCTCAAGCTAATTTGGTTTCTAGAAAAATGGTAGAGAAACTTGAATTGGAATCATATCAGCATCCTAATCCATATAAGTTGGTTTCAGTAAGAAAGGGAGTAGAACTGTCTATCACCAAACAATGCAAGTTCAAGTTTGATGTAAATGAGTATTTTCTTGATGAAGTCATAGAAGATGTGGTTCCTCTTGATGCATGTGGTGCAGTAGCCCATATATGTATCTTAGAGATGCAATTTACTATAGAAGGGGCAACAAATACAGGCTCATGAAAGATGGCAAAAACTTCAGCATCCCTGCTAGAAAATCGCCTTGGTAAATGCACAAAGAGGAGGAAGGTTGATTATTGTCGGTAGCAAGATTCCTTACCTTCACTTGTTGGATAAAACAACTGCACAAACTGTTGAATATTTGTCTAGTTCCACTGCTAATCAAAATCAAGAGCAAATAGAGGTGCCAAGGCAAAATTTACAAGTTGATCTAGAATGGCTACAACATGTAGGACAAAGTGGTATCCAAGAACCATGGTGAAATATCCCTAATAGTTTTCTGTATTAAACTCACACAGGTGTATTTACTAGTAGTTTAACTTGTCAATTTCAAATCAAACGATACACTGCTCACAGAATTAAACAGTCGCCATAATCAAAATCTGAAGTTAACATTTCTTGGAGTTTTTAATGAGAAATAAGGTACAGTTCTGCCCACAGGCCTATTACAATTCTGATATATTGTGAAACAACTTACAAGACCTGATAGTGGATTGTCTTAGTTCAGATAAGTTGATGTAGCAACTTCATAGAGATCGGTTCTGTTAACATAGATGACCTTGGCACGCCTCCAATTCTCTGAAACAGGTGGGAGAATACTGTTTATTAACTCCTTGGTAGACGGCTAAGGGTGATAATACCTACGCTGGATAACGGTTTAAACAGCGCTGTCTTATGCCAGCACGTCAATGGTGTCGAAGACACCTCTAGTGCTTCAAACTCCAATCGAGGGTGTGCAGATGCCGTGCCCAGCCAACAGTAGCCTCTGTTCCGCGTGTGAAACCTGTGACGTGAATCCTGATGCTAACTCGCTGCCAAATATTCTATGAGGAACAATACGATTCTAAGTTCATCCCCCTGCCGAATGTGGACAAATTTTGTGGTAGATCCTGGGGTGCAACCTAGCATAAATGGGTTCCCTTCCTCTTCGTGATTATTTCTCCCAGAAATATAACTCCAGTCAGATCTCAGCAATGCCAGTTCGTGCCCCTGCTGAAGTTCAGCAATCTTGTATAACTCTTGAGGTGCGACCTGGTGGTGGAGCCGATTTCCTTTTCCCTTAGCAAAGTTGCTCACAGACCTGAAATAATGCAATTTCAATTAACCTCAGCACTAATCACCTGAATTGGAATTAGCTCAATCATAAAGCACTAGGCAGGGTTTTCATCCCACCTAAGCTCGCCTTCGTAGGGTTTTCGTCCCAGATGGCCAGACAAACAGTAAAAAGTAAAACAGCAAACGCCAAAAGCAAATTTGATGATCAAAAGAGTTCTCCAGTGCCAATTTAAATACCTGTTAGCTAAAGGACTCATGGGACCCACAATGGGCGTCAACATGTTAAATTTGAAATTTTAATTAATATAGTTATATACTTATTTACTAATATTTCATATATTACATATATAGTGTGTTAAAAAACACTGTTATAATAATAATAATTATTATTATTATTAATAATAATGAATTAGGGTGGAGGGGACATGACACATGGTGGGAATCATATCTCATCTAGTGACTGCTCAAGTTTTGAGGGACCAAAAGCCTTATAATTGGTAAGGTGTGATCCTAAATTGGATCATTTAAGTTAGTCAAGTGGGCTAACTTGACCACTTAATGTTCTCATTGAAGTTGGCACCCCCTATGTTTAACACAACTTTAAGGCTCAATCTCAAAAAAATGACACCTGTCCTAAGTCATGGAAGTTGTTTGTCAAAGAAACCAGAGGAAGAACGAATGGACTACACAGAGTAACAGGACCTGACAAAGGAAAAGGCAGTAGTCACAGGTTCAACAGCAGTCGAATGTAAGATACCCAACTAGTTCTACGAAAATTTTTCCTTACTTAAACAATTTTACTTGCTATCATTTCATTAACTACTTCAACAACATAAAGATATACATCAAAGATAACTACTTGAATGAATCAATCTTAGAGTTGGGTACTTGTCTTGTTACTTGATTCAATCAACTTGAAATGTCTTATTACATGGATAATGCTTTCAATAGCATGATGTACAACTCATTCAAATGGAAATACAAAGGAAGGCCTTGAAGCCTTGATGTTTACAATGTCTTCTTTACTTGATCAACTCAATCGAACTCAATGATGTCAACTGAATGTCAACACCTCACAATATCACAAGGGAGCATCACCTTGCTTGTTGAGGGAGCATCACCCCAACACTTGAAACTCGCAGGCCTCAAGATTACAAGCTCAATAGCTTTGCAGAGAGAATTTTGTCAAATGAACAGATGCCAAATGAATGAGAGAGCTCCTCCTTTTATAGGCCTTTCAAAGGCAATGAAGGCACTTTTTTCAATGCACAAAGAGGAACCAAGGCACGTTTCCCAAGAAGCATATCCAAGGGAATATTCCATCTGATGACTCATTCTGAGTTGGCAAGCTTATCCAAAGACCTTGACATGGATCCCGAAAACATTCTGTGGACCAATGAGAGCTCAGGTAGTTACAACTACCTTATCTCCTGACTAGGCGCCCATTCGGAGTAGTAAGATCATAGAATGGCGCCCAATGTGACCTAGGCGCCCAACTGAGGTAGCTGAGGCAAGAATATGCACCTTGAAGAATTTGATGACTTCATGCAATCTTGGATCCTAGGCGCCATCTGAGAATTGGGAAGAAGAGGATTGACACTTAGCTTGCTTAGGCGCAGAACTAGTGTTCTCTTGATTGGGCGCTAGATTTGGAGGTTCTGCAGTGGTTTTGGCGCTTAGAGAAGGTTTTGACAACTTCCCACAATCTTATGCAACAGATGAAGCTCCCGAGTGTTGTCTTGACCCTTTTGGAGAGAGCGCCCATATCTCAAGTGATTAAAAACCTTGTTTTCAGTCCTTAGGCGCATTTGTGGATAGACAAGGGTATAGACTGGCGCCTTAGGAATGATGAGGTCTTTCCTTGCAAAAATCTCCACCTCAAGTCATATCTTAGTCAAAACTCTGGCTTTTATCAAGCGCCTATCATATGAAGTAGATTGAAAGCTCCTTAGGCACACCCTTGGTGACAAGACCCTTAGGCGCAACATGATGACTGTGGAAGTGAGAATTTGCGCCCTCCCTTGAATAGCTTATCTTGCATGCAAGTGTTTGCTTCCAGAGACATTGGGGTGAATCTAGAAACAATAACCTTACTGGCGCCTAAATGAATTGGAGAGCTTGGAGTCATTTGATCAATGAGGCGCTTATTTCATGCATCATGAGTTCTAGGCGCCAATTTGAGGTGGTGACATCATGAAATGGCGCCTAAGTGTTTTAGATGATGATCTTTCATCTGTGAAGCATGTAAAGTGTCATAACAACTTCCTTTTGATGAGCGCCTTGATTGGAAACTTCCACAAGCACCTTCTAACCTCACCTAACTTGATCAATTCCAAAGTTATAAGCCATGTGAGTGAGTCCTCATCTGGAGTACTAACATCCTGTTTGAGTCTTCAACTTTTCTTGGGCGCACTCATTGATAGAGAAATGTCTAGATTAGCGCCTTAGGAAGAAAATGGTTTTGCCAAGCTAAAATCTTTAACACAAGTCACAACTAAATCAAACTTACTATCTTCTCCCAAGCGCCTTTCATTATAAGTGGATCAAAAGTTGTTTCCCTTCTTAGGCGCACTTTTGGATGAGTTCAAGATGCCAGGAGAAGAGTAAAATGGCGCCTTCACTTGAATGGTTCATCTTGCATGGATTTGGCGCCTAGTCTTGAGTTGCCACTCTCCCTGAAAAGTGCTCATACTTGAGGTCTTTGGAATGACACCAAACCCGTGTTTTACCAAGCGCCTTAGCTTACTGAGAAGTGAGGACATCATTCACCCACTGGAGTCTTGTTTTGGCGCCTACTCAAGCTGTAAGAAAGACGACTTTGAAGCAACTTATCACATCACCCCTTAGGCGCTCTTTAAGATTCCTTGACAATTCTACTTGATCACATGTTGGGTGAATGCTCCACTGGTTGATAGAGGACTTCAACTTTTGTTTCTTGCCTTCAATGCCTAAGGCGCTCATTGGGTGTTCTTTAACATGATAGTGGCGCCCAAGCAGGAAAACCTTATTCATACCCACTCCCCTCATCTCAATGCTAGGCGCTGGGTTGGAAGAGTTTAAACACATGAAGCGCCTCAAATGAAGTCCCTTACTGAGTGCTACAAGTGGATTTGAGGGTTAGGCGCCAGAATGAGCTTGACTTTCCTGGAAATGCACCCAAACAACATGAAAGCATTATTTGACAATGTGACCACTGGAGTTGATGAAATGACCCCCAGACTTAGTCAATTTTTAGGTTTCTAATTCTGTTCCTGCAAAACAAAAGATAGAGTTAGTCAGAAACCAATTCATTCCCTCGTCATTTAGAATTAGCCTCCGGGAATGAGGAATAGGCTAATTCATTCTTCATTTGATGATCAGGCCGGAAACGGGGACATGACATCGAAAACGTCCCACTAGTTGGACTTGGGTCAAATCTATCCCTATCAGAATGGAACATGCAGAATAGGTTAGACCGCAGTTGAACATGTCTCAAACCTGCAAAGGGCTCTTAGCAGTTGAAAACCTCTCACTAGTTGGACATGTCTCAAACCTGCAGGGGGCTAAGAGCCCCAAAGCATGTCAAAATGATTCCTTTCTGTTACGCTTGAGCTTCTTTCTTCAACTCTTTTTGTAACTCTTTTTTATAAAACCTTGAAGAGAGATCATTGTAAGTAGTCAGTTCTTCCCTAGTTTTCATGGGATGTTGATTGTAAAGTTTGTTGTTGGCAGCACCCCACAAGTCTTAGAGACTTGTAGCAGGCATTAGGGGAGTGTGAAAACATTAGGATCTTATATGGTCTGGGATATTGCTATTGTAGGCAAGAAGAAGTCCTTGTAAACCTCATTTTAGGCAAGAAAACCATTTTAACAGCTCACAAGGTAGTAGCTTGAGGAGGAAAAACACTGCACTCTTCTCGAGTTTATCCTCATTTTTGGGTTTCCCCAGTTCATATTGCTGTTATTTATCATTCTTAATGTTGTTTTATACTCTTTGCTTGTAGATGCATACTCCGTACCTTTGTTTTTTGTTTTCCACAACTCTAAAATGCAATTATAGGAACTGCTTTTCCATATTTCACACCTGGAACAGCAACTTATGCAATCAAGCTACATTAGGCAAGTATAGGATCTGTTTTGATGAATTATGTAGTAGAACACCCTCACTAGTTTGCAGATCAGCTATGTCCTTAAATTTTACTTCTTACTAAACAAAAGAAAGCACATACTGCAATAGAGTGATTTTAGAGTGTTTAACTTTATAAGGATTACTAGATGCCATCACAATAAATCTAAAACAATGCATGCATTTCCTCTGATTCCTGTCATAAGGTGTGGAATACATTCAAGATTTATTCTGTTGCATTTATTACTAGAAAAAACAAAAGTCCTTAACATAACTAGCATAAACCATTTCTAAATAACTGATTTTGCTGATATTATGATATTGCTTCAACACCTAAAAGTTAAAACAATAGAGTCATAGACATCCTTCATGAAACCCTTTCAGTTTACTAATGTTTAATGCTTCATGTTTCTGTAGTTTTTGTTGTATAAATGACAGGTAGTTTCACCCAATCAGGTTTTAAGTTAAACTAATTTATTTCCACACTACGTGAAAAAAAAAAAGCCAAACATAATATAAAGAATGTAAGATCCCTAATCAGATCTGCCCTAAATTTATGACTTTTATTTTTGTCAAACCCTTGTCATGAAAGCTGCTAGGGTTTATTTCTGAGTGTGTTTATTTGGAACAGCAGATAAATATTCATAAAATAATGCCAAAATACAACCTCTAATGACTAGATATTACATCAAACATTTGTCATACAATAGGATAACTCAAATCAGCCTTTTACTTGATTCAATTCCATGAGTTACAAATTCCCAGTTCGCTGTAATAAACTAAGAAATACTAAATCAGATTGTAGAGATGAAATAGATGCTTCAAATTATAGATTTGAAGTGTTACATACCCATCACCAAAGTATATGACAACTCCACATACATGTATAAGGTGCCAATTCAGTTTTGGCGGCCAGCAATGAGGCAATATCAGCAATACATATTCAAACTCAGATTTACCCTTCGAATTATGATTGACAAACAATGGAAGATGATAACTTCCAAACCCTAGATGGGCAAACTGAAATGGCACTTGCTTATGCACCTTTGTGCCTCCAAAACTGCACAATTCCTTCAAATTCAGTTAGGGTTTCCTTCTTCAAGGTGGCGCTCCATGATAAATGATATTGGCATGCTACAAGAGGGCAGTGACTAGGGTTTGGACCTGCAATATTCCTCAAGGTCTGAAATTCGGCTCCTCATTTTTTTACACCAGCATATTCACTGTACAGTGGAGCAACCCTCTTTTCCAGATAGACATCCAAATGGCTGCCATCAAAAGTCTCAATATGTTCAAAGGATTGAATTTTCCCTATAGAAAGTGCAGTTCAGTCCTCAGAGGTTTGAAGAAAGAGATTTGATATACCAATTTATGTGCCGCCATGCAACTTTGAGAACCTCGAACGAATGGGCTTAGCAAAAACGGAAGCTTTTTATTCAAGTGGAGATAATGATTATGCCAAGTGGCTGTTTTGCAATACCTTTTTCTTTTAAATGAATAGAGCTGTGATTTTTAGGAATACTTATGATTTAGGAAATGATCTGGCCTTTTCACAAATCCCTACAAAGAATTGGAAGCTCAATAGGTGAATCTATAACTGCCACTGAACTCAATCTGTAACGAAGCATCCTGAATTATGCGAGAATGTGTCATATAGACTTGGAAAAGCCATCATCACATCAGGCTAGACATAGTTCTGACTAGCAGTGTATAGGAGCAAACTATAGATGGTAAACATATACCTTTGTAGTGTAACTTTTTGGTGTAAGCAATCTCACCAATACTTGGGTCCCATTATAGGTACTCATTCTTATTTATGGTAAAATACCAAAATTATAATCAAGCTTAAGGCAAGCATTAATAATCTTATTGTTGTCCCATTTTATAGTATACATTGATTATTTATATGATCCAGGAGAATGTCATATTCATCAGCAAAAGGAAAAAAGTAGTATTTTAGGTCACTGCCAAGCAAGACACCAGTTTTGTGTATGACCCCCTTTATGCAAGCATTCCACAAGGGGATTATTTTTTTTCATTTTGTGAGGGGTAAAACCCATACCCCCTATTTATCCAAACATATGACCTCCATTATGGAGTACACATGCCTTCACCATTACATCAAGTCAGTCTCTAATAGTAGTTTCCTAATACAATAAACCCATTATCTTATGAGCACAGATTTCAATCTGAGTTCAATGTATCATGCTTAGGAAGATGTACTAGAAACAAAGCTGAATTAGAGACACATGAACCCATGGTACATATGGAGGTTGTGTGGTTATGTCCAAAAATGAAAAATTTATGACTATGCCATCACGAGACACATGAACCCATGGTACATATGGAGGTTGTGTGGTTATGTCCAAAAATGAAAAATTTATGACTATGCCATCACCTTAAATTGAGGCATTACTTTATTGAACAAGGTACTATTGAGAAAAAGAGCTTATATCACAATATAATATTATTAGATACTGGAGTAACTATTACAAAGAGGTTCATTTCCTTATATAGAATTTGGGAGATATAACTAACAATACATAAACACAATATAATATTATTAGATATTGGAGTAAGTATTACCAAGAGGTTCATCTCCTTATATAGAATTTGAGAGATGTAACTAACAATACATAAACATGACACTTGTCCAAGATTGTAAACACTAATAATAGTAACACTAAGTCACTATGGTGACTTTATTACAAAGGTAAGCCTTATATTCCAACACTCCCTCTTAAGGCTTACTGTACTAAAAGCAAAACATACTGAAACAATGATTGAAAATTAAAAAACTCATAACCAAACAAAACCATATATTCTTCAAAAGCTTTTCTTCGAAAACAGTTCTTAGACCAGGTAGAACTCCATCAAGCTACTTTGTAACTCTCGTAAAGGTGTCACTCCCGAGTTGAATCCCCAAGTTCTTGGATTCCACCTCCCCAAACTCCCAAATTATGAATCTCCTAATTATTGGACAACCATCCATGCTAAGCTACATCCATAGTGCTCTATCAAGTTGTCGCATGACACTTGTGAGGATATAATTCCCAAGATCCACAAACTCCTGAACTAACTAGGCAGCCATCATGCTGAGATTCATCTACACTAGATCTGTTCCTATATTCAAAGTCTGGGTTTCTTAAAATACGTATTCTTCGTCATTGCTAGCATATTGTGTTTTTCTTTGAGCTTTCCCTTGAGAACATCATTGGCTCAAATTTACAATTCCAGATTCCTTGCAGTATAACATTCAATCTCCCTTTTGTCTTTAACTAATCTTCTGTGATTTTTCCTTGAGAATAATGCCATCTCAAGTTGAGAATCATCTTTTGTATCACTTAGAATTGTTCTCTTTTCTTCAACTAAGAGAGCTGAAATCATATCTTCCAAAGTTTGAGAAGGTAGTTGACTACGAGTAAAAATGACTTTGCTGAATTTAGGAGGCAAATTGTTTAAAAAATGGCTTTGTCATCCTTATCGTCTACAATAGCATTGACTTCTACTAACTGTCGAATGAGAGATCTTTGATTGCCTATGTGGCTAGACATAGTGACAGTCAACCATCTTGAATTTGAAAAGTTGAAACTTTAGAGAAACTGTATTAACCACTTTCGCTCCAAACAATTTATTCAAATTATCCCAGATTTCCTTAGATAAGTTTTCCAGATCTACATGATGTAACTCGATATCAAAGAGCAAGACCAATAATGGCTTTGGCTCTATCATCTCTACTTTGCCAATCCAGTAATTTATTTCCATCTATAAGTGGTTTCTCATTCCCATTTACTATACCCCACAAATTCTTGTTCATCAGTTGCATTTCGATTTTTACTCTCCAAGAGTGAAAGTTGAGGCCAGAATATTTGTCTAATGCAATCTCCATGCTTAGAGAAACACCGAGAAATTATACAAACCCAAAAAAAAATGTGATCCAAGAAAATTTCAAACCCTTATAAAATTTTTAGACTAAAAAAAATAATAATAAATTGAGAGTAGACATTTAGACTTTGCAAGGTAGTTTTAAAAACTAAGAATACCCACAAATCGAACTCTAGCCATGATTGAAATTATTGACCTCTGCTTGTAGCCACTAAAAATCGTGTCAAAATTTCCATGCTAAATGAACTGCAATTTTTTAGTTGCAGAACACAACTAGGAAGCAAATTATGCAAAATCGCAACCAAAAGCTACAATAAATCATGACCAGAAGCACTCCTCTGCATGACACAACTAGTTGAAAAAAAAGCAACTAAAGGCTACTATGTGCCCTTCCCATTGCCTTCACAACCTACGGCAACCAATGCGACCTTCAAATGACAGTTTTGTGTGCCCTAGAAATTGGTTTCTTGCAAAAAAGGTGATTGATACCTATAAAAATGATTTTTTCATGCCCACAACTATGTAATAACAACCCGTAACCGTCTACAAAATGCAACACGACTTCCTTCCTTTCACACGACTCCTCTATTGACATCTTGCATTAGATATGGTGGCTCCATTTTTCAAAACCCAATAATCACTTAATCTCAAACTTCGGACCTTCCAACTCTGATACCATATCCAAAAAAAGAGCTAATAACACAATATAATATTATTAGAAATTGGCATAAGTATTACAAATAGGTTCATCTCCTTATATAGAGTTTGGGAGATGTAACTGACAATACATAAATAGAACATTTGTCCAAGATTCTAAACACTAATAATAGCAACACCAGCACACCACTAAGTCACTATGATGACTTTATCACAAAGGTGAGTCTTTTAACAGGTAACCTGTTAACTACCTAGTATTTCTATGAAAAATGGGAAAATGAAGCATCAATGATGCCTTGGCCCACGCTTTTATCTCTTCTTGTATAGGAAATAATATAAAAAAAAAAGAAATCTAACTGAACAATCTTTAACAACTGAAATATTTCCTCCAACCTCTTTGCTTAAGGTTAAGGCATGTATACTCCATAAAAGTGGCATAGGTCTTGTTGATGTGTTTTTCTTGCACATGCAAACTTAGAATAAAATACTAAGTATTATATCCTCTCTTGAACAAAGTCTCTTGAATGCTAAACAGTGTGATGAATCGAGACAACTCCAAGGTTCCTTATTCGTGTTTTGCGATGGATAGACTTAGTAGTTAATGTGATCATGCTAGTAATCACAAAGGGACTTACGTTGAATATGCTCCTTACTCCACTCAAATGTGTTACTTCTTCCTTATGAAATGGAACTTCTTACGACTGGGTATGAAAGAAAATGAAAAAAGGCAAGGGTTGAGAAAGCTAATCTAAGGACAATGAAGTGATGAATCATGTCAAGATGGACAAATTCCTCATATAACCCAACTCTGCTTCGCCATGAGGACCAACAACTACACAAAGTTTGGTGCAATCTTCTAAGGTAACCCAAGGATTTTCAAATTGTGAAGTTTTCATCCAAACACCCACAATTGGCGCAGCTTGAACAATCTTCACAACCGAACTAAAGCATGTAAAGGTTCAGGCTAACTTTGCAAAGTGAGTTGCCATCGACAATCCACAAAAAGTATGAACCATTAAGGAATTCATCAAATATCTTAACATATTGGCATCACATCAATGAACTTCTAATCTAACCCTACTTGGAAACATCTCTCCATCACATCCAAGAAAATAAAAACCATGTTAACATTCCGCAACCACACAAAATCACCATGAAACAACCAACAATGAGCTTGTATTGATCTTGGAAGTATTTTGACAACAATTTCAAATTCTCTTTAATGACTTTAAGAAGTCTCCTCTACTCTACTCCTACAGAACTCTAATTCTAATATATCCTCCTTTTACAAATGAGAGAAGTGAGCTTTATATAGAGCCCAAGAATTACAATGAATGGCCCAAATTGATTCGTGAATCAACGGCTCAGATGAAGACAACAAGACAATTTGTTACAAAAGCTGCTATTTTTAGAATACAAGAGAGGCAATGAAGGCATGTTTCCCAATGTGATAAGTATGAAAATGGAATCTTTGGAATATCTCCACATGGGTGTCCTTTCTAGCTTCCTCTTGTAGTAGATACATTGAATGTAGTCAGACGATGTGGCGAGATGTGATAGGCTCGATGACATGTAGACGCCACCTTGGCATTAAGCTAACCGGTTTGATCTTCTCTGCATTCACATTGCTTAAAATATTTTCCAAATTGTTGGATTTTCAACTATGGAATAGTCTTTGAACTTGGATTTTCACCTTTGGAACTTTGCATCTTTCGAACTTGCAAATTTGGGATTTTGGATTTCTTCATGTTGTCTTCCATGCCTTAATGTAATTTATGGATTTATGATGTACTCGCTCATTTCTCTTCTCATGTTATGTTCCTGTGCAGGACTCTGGGCTCTTGGATTGTTGAAGTAGAAGATGTCTTGGGCGTGTGTATTCATGTAGTAGACCTTATGATGTTCTCTCTTGATGAAGTGGAAGGCTCTTGATTGTGGAAGTGATCTTTTGGATGCGGATGATGAAACTTGCAAGATGAATGATGAAGTTCTTTCACTCTGGCAATGAAGTTTTCCTCTTGAAGCAAGGTGGATGATGGTGAACTTGATGATGAAGTGCAGTAGAACTTTCCTCGTTTCGGTGCCGGTGCCTTCTTTGGATGCAAGGTGGATTGATTTGATAATGCTTAATCCTCTAGATGCTCCTCTATCTGGATTCATAGCTCGACTCCGAATTCTCCAATATCTACAAAATAGAAAAACACAAGTCATAGCTTCATATTAAATTCATCTACCTTTACGAACGTGAAGAAATTGAAAATATTCATCATATTTTACAAAATTGCCAAAGTACATGAGGGTGGATGCAAGTGGCGCACTTTCCACTGGCAGCTGGAATTTGCGATTTTTCTACTTGTTTTGGTGCAAATTCCTTGTGTATGAGGAATTTCCCTCATTTTTGGGCGGAAATTCCTTGTGTAGAGGGATTTTCCACTTTTTACACCTAGCCAATTTTTCAAAATTTCCAAAAGATTGTGCATTGATTGTCATGAATTTTGAAGTGATTCTTTGAAAAGTTGCTAAAATGAACACTTGGATTCTAGGGCGGATTCTCCTTGTGCATGAGGATTTTCCGACCTTCATACTTAGCTATTTTTTGTCAAGTTTTAACTCCTTTTAATTGGTTTTCAATGCATTTTGATAGGTTTCAAGCAAATTTGATAATTTTTACCATGTCTCCATATGGGCGCACAATCCTTGTTAGTGAGGATTTTCCTCCGTTTTGACTTGAACTTGTCATCACTTGCAAGACTCCTCCTCTAGATGGGCGCATTATCCTCATTAGTAAGGATTTTCCACCTTTTGCCTTACATCTTTTTTTCTTCAAATTTTACTTGCCTTAGGCAAATTTGTCAAGGTCTTCAAATGGTTTTGCATGGATTACAAGTGAAGAGGTAGACTTTTCAATTTTATTGGAAACCTTCAATGGGCAGGATTTCCTCATGTCAGTGGAATTTCCTTCACTCTTGGGCGCGAATTCCTCATGGGTGAGGATTTTCCAACCTCCACACTTAGCATTCTTCACTTTTGTCTTTTCACTCAATGATACCTATGTCCTTAGTGAAATTTACCTATCTCTTCCCAGGAACTTACTCCTCTCTCTTAGGGAATTTCACTTCTCCTTGATGAATTTCTGCTTTTTTCTAATGCAATCTGATTTTTAAAAGTCTGCTCTGCCTTAGCAATGAATTTCGCTTCTTCCTTGAATGGAATTTCTGCCTTCTCTTGATAAATTTGCTGCTGATCATAAGTCTGCTCTGCTCTGCTGTACAAGATCTGCTTTCTCTTAGTTTTAAAATTGAATGTGAAGAATAAGGATTGAACCTTGCTTACATAGTGTTTCAGTTCCTCCTCATTATGGGTCGGCCTGCCTCAAGGCTTATGCATTTTCTTCTCCTTGACAAGGTCGGCTACGAGCATATTGCTTGACGAAGATGGCGAATTTCCTTATAAAAGAGGAGCGCATTTTGTTTAGGAAGGAGGATTATCCTTCAAGGTGGGCGGGATTTCCTTGTATATGAGGATTTTCCCCTTTTTTGGAGCACATATTCCTCATGCATGAGGAATCTCCACTTTTGACACTTCTTCATGACATTTTCTTCATTTCTCAAGTTTCCACTCCTCCTTGGCAAGTTTTCAAAATTTTACTTGATTTTCATGGGCAACAATCACAAACCTTTGTTGAGCGCAAATTCCTTAGGTGAGAGGAATTTCATCATGTTGAGTGCATTCTCCTTGTGAACAAGGATTTTCCGCTCTTCCTTACCCTAAATCCTCTCTCTTTCACTCTCAACTTTAACTTCTTTAGGCAGTTTTTCAAGATTTTCAAATGGATTTTGATGAATTCAACTAAGGAGACAAAATTTCCCTTGTTTTGATCCAAGATTATCAAACTAAAATAGGCGCAAATTGCATGATCAAAGGGGATTTCACTAGGGCGCATAATCCTCAAGGACAAGGAATTTGCGCTTTTTTTTACTTGTCATGAATTTCCTAAGTGTTTTGATGACCTTTTCAACTCAACTCCTTTCTAACACTTTTCAGCATTGGAGTGAAAATTTCATGGGAATGTGATGCAATTTCAAGGTTTCTCAAGAGTTACAAACCTAAGCGCATGGAGACATGGTGTAAGGAAAGGGCACATTTTCCTTGTGAACAAGGAATTTCCGCTCTTGATCATTGAAATTTTCCAAGTGTCAATGTACTCGTCAAGGAATTTTCGAAGGCTTTTCAATGATCAAACTTCATCATTTTGCCAATTTCACACCTAGATACGTCCATTCATAGGGCGCATATTCCTTGTACACAAGGATTTTCCACCTTTTGCTTGGGCGCATTCTCCCTGTGCATGAGAAATTTCCGACCTTGGCTCAAGACTTAAACTTTTTCGCCTAATTTTGACTTGTCCTGGATGGAAGTATATTTAAAAATATATTTAAGTATATTATACTTTAAATATTTTGAAATATACTTCCAGGATGTTTGAGATAGGTCCTGGATCCATGGGATTTAACATGTAGATTCTAGATTTTTGAGGATCCACCAAATTTCAGACTTAGCCAATTTCAGGATCTCAGAACATCAGATTTCAGGATATCAAACTTAGTCAATTTCAGTGTCTCAGGGCTTGCATCAGGATGAGAGGATATGGACTCCTTTACAAGAATTGTGTCGAGACTTGGACAAAACAAGACTACCAAACCTACAAGCTCAGAGAAAAACTAAACCTTAAAGCAAAGAAAAGACAGAAAGCAGGAAAAAAAGAGGGGGTCCCCATTTGCAATGGGGCGATGTGTGATTACATCACAACAGGTCTGAATCCAGAAGTGAGTAGGTTATGTACTCCTCAATGAATAATATATAAGCTAAATGAAAACATAATCTCCTTGTGGGCTTCAACAAGGAAGGTATCATATACCAAATCGGTGTCTTGCTTGGCAATGACCTAAAATACTAGCTCTACATTTAGCTTATGTAGAAATATCAAATTTATAATTAACCCTTACAGTATAAGTACACGAGGGACACCAGAAAATCAATTCCAAAGTAGTTGCAATGCTTTTTCTCTTGTTCGCAAAGTCCAAAGAAACCCATAGAACCAACAAAAGGAAATAAATGCATACACATCCAAAGAGAAGGAACCTGGAGGTAGGAGAAAACACGTTTTCACATGACAACATTGCTGCAACAGTTAGACATTGAGATAAGCATTCCAAGTCATTTGCTGCAATCAAGGCCCTTGCAAGTGAAGGTTCTAATGGGAGCTCTGTAAAAAAACACGTTCAAACAAAGAGATAATGAGCAAACAATGAATTTTGTTGACTCCAATAATTAATTTAGAAAGCACTACAAAAGCACAGCCATCAGAGAGCAGTTATCAGAACATGACTGGCAGAAATATCCAACATGAGATGACCAGAATGCCTAGACTATTACTGCTAAAATAGAGAAATACATATTTCAAAAACAGTGAGTACATGCAAGAATATCCTCATACAGTATTCAAGAAATTTAGTGGGAATTATCAAAAAGCAAAATCTAGTAGTGAATGTCATTCGGGTAGAAGGCTTGGCATCCTCTATGAACTCCACTATAGTATCATGATCCTCCTTTGTCACTTTTGACTAGCTTGTCCTGCTGCTGACTTGTCGAAATCGCTCTTGTGGTCATTTTACAAGAGTTTTATGTGAGCAACAACAGCAAATGACTCATGGACAGGTCTGAACCACAAGAGGTGCAGATTATGGGAAAGAACCAGACTGCATTTAGTTTGAGGCAGATGCAGATGCATTTAAAATGATGCAGATGCAGATGTAGATGTAAGGGTGATTTTTCATGGTCTCCTCATGGGTCCAACTGGGTCAATGGGCAAGTCCATGAGTTTTTGGAGTACTCTCAGACATTAGGAAAATGGGATTTTAGAATAGTTTAAACTTTAAAATTTAGATACAATTCCCAATTCCCAGCCATCTACATCTTTCTTTGTTCAAAAAAATACTTTATACTTGAAGCCTGCTACTTTTTCCAGCTTCTACTATGGATCCTTCATCATTTAATCATTAAATACTAGGACACTTAATTAATTTCCTTAAATCTGATTTATTTCTTCAATAAAAATTTAGTTGAACCAATTCTTTCAATGTAGAATCTCATGCATTCTAAGTGAAAAATCCCTTGGAGAGCGCTACACCATTTAGGAAAATCCTATTCAAACTCATTGTATAGAAGAGGTGTCATAATTTCCATGGAACTAATTAGAAAAAATACAGATTTCCAATATGCAAAGGTGTGACAGAAATCTCATAGGCTGGAGACAACATGCATTTTGTTATATCATATCTACTAATAAAATAAGTTATAAAAACAAATCCAAATTTCCTATAAATACTGCCAATCCTCTCATTCCTTAGTAGCATTAGAAAATTTATTATTTAACAATAAGAATAGAAAAATTGAGCCATTATACCTGCCATTTGCCTTCCAGTTTTAGTTATCAAGCCATCGTCATCAATTGCATCGATAAGGTACAACTGCTTTAAGGCATCCTCCAATGACTCACCTAGAAGAACAGAAAAGGACCTCTTGAATTTGGTTCAATCCAAACTGACATGACTCAAATACACGCAAATATTTATTTTTTTAAGAACTTCTTTGACTGTTGCAGAGGGGGGAAAAAAGCAATGTTAAACAAAATTCAGTCAAAAAGACAATGTATAATGTTTTGAAGATTTCTTTTTTTCATTTGTAAAAGAAAATGCTTGGAAAACTTGTACAAAATAAATTTAAAAACAATTTGGGACTATAAAGGTCCTTACGTGATGGTTGATCAAGAAAATCAAACTTGAGAACATCAATATCTGGAAGGTCTAGTGACTTGAGGTGAAGCACCGCAGCAGCAAGCGATGAACGTTGAATTTCAGGAATGGTAGCCTCAAGCAATTCGTGCTCATACACAGAGAATGGATAGAGTCTATAACACTTCCCAGGACGTGTCCTTCCAGCTCTACCTGCCCGTTGGTCAGCTTGCACTCTGCAATGTATATAAAATTCAGTTAAACCAGTTATTCAACATAGTTTTTATATCTATTTAAGCATACAATTTCCATATAACACAAAGTACTCTACAGATTTAAAATGCGAACTCTAAACTCTAGGACAAGCAGGACAAGTTTTAGGAGACCAGAAAGAGACGGATGGGTAATGCCAACTAAAAATATATAAATGAATAGAATTTGAAATTTAAATTACGAAGATAAAATCCATGGTCCAATGTGAATGACAATGTCATGTTAATTACTTAAACATAGCAAAGGGCTGAAAATTCAAATACCAATACATAATTTTATTATAACAACTACCATCCATCATCATATGAGAACCACAAGGCTCAATTTACAAACTGAACATTGACATCAGCAAACTGCCAAAACAGAAACGCTAGCTGCATTGCACAACAAGCTCAATAATTAGAGTCGTCATTGGATGCAAATCCCATGAATTGTTCCTTGACATTGGAAATGTTAAACTCATTTGGATCTTGTAACGAAAGCCAAATCAATATTAGTTGCACATCCTAGTTCTCACCAACTTGCCTCGAGTCCTCCCCACCTTGTTGCTCACCTATATTTGAAAACATCTATCTTAAAATCAAAGAGACACAAAGCCCTATGTACAACAAACTTCCCCAATCTCCTAATGGTAAGCCTATTCCTATTAAAAGAGTCGATAATGCACAACAAAGAAAGTTGAAACCTATGAAAGGAGGTGTATGGCAAGTGTCCATAGCCACTTCGAAGGTCCATATAGCCACCACCGGTTTACCAACTTATTTTCCACCATATTTAGTCACCTCCCTATTGTACCCAATATGAAACTCGATTGCGATACATGAAATGTCATCATTAAATTGTCATTTGTGTGTGTCGAATTGTTCGCCAAAATTTGAAATGATCAATTTCTGGCTAAGTCGTAGGGCATATTGTCAAAGTTGGAAATGTCAAATTGTCTAAGTGTTTGTAATTTGTCCCTCAATTTTAATTTTAATTATTAATTATTAATTCATTATTAATTATTAATTATTAATTCATTATTAATTATTAATTCATTATTAATTATTAATTATTGGTTAACAATTTTAAGTAAAATTGTTGTTAATAAATACTAATTTTTAATTAATAATTTATTATTAATATTTTCATTGTCAACATATTTAATTTTAAATTAATTATTAATTATTAATTATTAATTATTTTAAAATTACTATTCTTGATAAAAAAATCAAATTAAAATTAATTATTTTTAATGATATTAATTATTAATAATTATTATTTTAAAAAATTAAAAAATTGAAGGTTAAAATTTTTTTTTTAAAAGGTCAGTGCACTTTACAAGTGCTGCTGCATTTTCTATAAAAGAAGGCAGCAAGCCTTATAAAGTGTGCCTCATATGACGCGCACCTTGTAAGGCATGTTTTTCATTTAAAAAAACAACAGCTAGCATTCCAAAACCACGCCTAAAGGAAGGTGCACTTCTTATCAACATGTCTCCCTTCGAAAAAAGGCACAGCATACAATGTGCGCTTGTTAAGGGGTTTGATAAATATTTTTATAAAATTAATTATTGATATAATAATTTATTATTAATTAGTAATTACTATTTTTATTTATTAAAAAAAACAGCAAACTACAATGACCTGTTTTTTTGTTTTTTCAAAGGCAAAGTGAATGTCTAAAGAAACCAGCATCTATTATTCAAAAGCAAATTCATTTTTGCTGTTCGTGAGCAAATAAAGTGAATTTTATGATTTATCAAAAGTCTTCAAGATTGATTCCAAACATCGAGACAAATATTTTTCAGTTGTAGCAACTGTGGTTGAAGATTTTCAAAATTGAGATCCTCTATTTTGCATTTCAAGACCAAAAAGATCATTTTCAGCAATGAAGTTGCACAAAGGATTCAACATCTAGTTTTGGTGTTCACGTTGATGAGAAATAGGTAATTTTTGAAAAGAGTGAACAAGAGGATGTTCATAGTCAAACAGGGTGTTCATCGAATAATTAAACTTTCAAAAATCTAGAGGGATTGTAGTATCCACCCTAGTTTTTTTTTTTTTCCTGATTTTCTGTTTGATGCTGAGTTTATATGTTTTGTTTTTGCATTGTTTTCATTGCTCATGACATACATAGATAGTACAAATGCATAGAAATGAAAGTAACTCCAATAACAATAGAAATACACAATACCCAAATGGAGAAATAGCAATTAACATCAAATAGTCACATACCCATTTGCTGTTTTACAATGTTCCACGGAGTTTCCTGAAGGGGACGGGTCCCCTGTCGGGGACGAGGGGACAAAGGGTCTAAGTTTGGGGACGGCGGGGCGACAGCGGCGAGGGGGCGGCGCTGATATACATATGGTACTTGAATAACTAGTTATAAAAAGATGTTTAAGAATAACATTTCAAATGGCAAATTAGTAAACTAGCAAAATTGCAAATACTATCATTTTAAATACTTGAATACTATTAGTCTATTACTAAAAGACAAATGAAATTGTCAAATTTGAGATTTCTTAGTTTCTATTATATCGAAAACGGAAAATATAACATGTCAGTGATGTCACATCATAATATCATATCAATGTATCATAAAGTCTTAAAGATGGTTACAATCACAATGAGTAGCATATGATGATATCAAAATAAGTACAAACTACAAAATGCAAAAATCAAAATGTAGTGAAGGGAGGCCTCTAATCGTCCCCAAACTCCTCATCACTCGAACTACTGGTTTTCCTCTTCTTCACCTAGCTGTTGCAAAACATGAAATGGCATATTGAGCAAATAAAATGAAGAATGAGAGTCTAATGAGAGTTTTTAGCTTTGAAAATGGTCAAACACCTCCTTAGGGTTCGGACCTGGGCTTTAAGTCCAAGGAAAAACCAAAAAAAAAAATTTTTAAAAGGAACTTTTTCGCTGCCCAGCGCGAGGGACGTCCAGAAGTCCCCGAGACTCTCGAGGGACGTCCAGAAGTCCCTGAGACGTCTCGGGGACGGCCAGAAGTACCCGCCGTTTCTCTGAAGTTTTCGGCGTACCGACGGCGGTGAGGGGACGGCGGGGGGACGTCTCGCAGGCGTCCCCAAGTCTCGGAAACGTCCGGGACGGGGGGACGGGGGGTTTTAGGGGGGGACGGGTCCCCGTGGAACACTGTTGTTTTATCATTACAGGCCTGATACAAAGTTAATACATCAATCTGGAACCCTAGTTTGGCATTGAAAAGGGCCAAACCCTATCTACTCCAACTCTATAACACCAAACAGCAACAATACACTCCCAAACGCCTCCAATGGTATGAAATAGAGCCTAAAACCCTAGGCATTTTGCCTCCAAAGGGTCACACCTCCAGGCATGCACTTGCACGGCTAGGTAAAAGAGGTGCGGCAGCAAACAACAAGTTGAAAAGCTTAAAAATGCACACCAAACTCTCTTCACACCTGCAATCAGATCTTCAACTCCCACGCCGAGGATTAAGAAGAAATCGGCCCAAACAAACCCTAAAATGATCTGCAAGTGGTACGGCCTACTTATGGGATGGTACGGCCCAGCAACAAGTTGAAACCTAATTTAAACTCCCTTAAATCTGCAATGAATCACAACACCATATTCTCCAATATCCTATTCAAAAAACCATTCAATGAATTTTCGATATTTTGCAAAAAAAACTCTTTGCAACAATCATGCAACTTATGCAAATAAGCTCAAGTGTAATCCCTGCAATGAGACTACCACATAACGATCAAGGAGGATCTTTCACTACCACAATCGCTATTCTCTATGAGGGATTTTGTCCTCACAAAGCTTGCAAATTCGCTGTTCAAACCAGCAGTATTTTCCCATCAAAATATTATCCGTGTATATCAAAATGAGCTCTCACAATGTCTTTTATTTCCCTCTCAACCCTTCACACCCTTTTTAGAAAATAAAATATAACTTTAAGAAAATCCCTTTACATCCTTATGTTGAGCACCCCAACATTAAACAATTAAATTTAATGTATTTAACTTTACCTTATGTCTCCCAAGTGCTCCAAAAAAAGTCACTTTAATAATATTAAATAACGCTAAAGCTAAACCTTTAATTTAACTATCATTTCGCGTTATTTAAATTAATCCTGATATATGTGTCAAACAGCCACCGAATGCAAAGACCAACTGTTATGCCCTTACTTCTATAGTGTATATGGTTATGAATAGTCGGCTTGTGGCTATCTTAACTCTTAATTAAGTCATATTATCATTATTATATTGTTTTTTAGTTGTTTAGGTCGGCCTAAGGCTTCTATAGGGCTATCTAAGTCGGCCTAGGTGATATCCTAGGCATAAATAGGTATATATAGGGGTAGTGAGTCTTATTAGATCATCATATTGTGTGTTGTGTTCTCATTGAAGACTATTGGAGGTATCCCCCTCGAAGTGGATTAGGAGGTTGCCCCCTCGAAGTGGCATATTATTATCAAGTATTTGCAGCATATTTACTATTATATTCAGATATTGTGCAAGTTGTTTCATTACACCAACCCTGCCAAAGTAATCCTACTGCAACGTGATGATGTCGGTGCCGACATAGTGACTTACTATAAATAGTAATATTGCGCTAAGTGCCCCAAACTACCAAAACGAGCTCAACCCAACACCTGGAATAATACCTACACTACACTGCTAGTCACCGAAACCTGGTGAGTTCCCTAACCCTGCCACATTAGCCTACGGGAACTCGAGGAATAGGCTAACGATCATCTCCTTGCACCTAC
The DNA here is from genome assembly GCA_027924645.1 of Cunninghamia lanceolata. Taxonomy (NCBI): domain Eukaryota; kingdom Viridiplantae; phylum Streptophyta; class Pinopsida; order Cupressales; family Cupressaceae; genus Cunninghamia; species Cunninghamia lanceolata. The sequence goes on along the minus strand of BSBN01001344.1, from coordinate 6,024,604 downwards.
CTTAGGAAGGGGACATTATAGTCCTCCCTCCCCAAAATTGCTTGTCCTCAATCTATTCGCTCTCCCATGTAGCATCCTCAACCGGCAAGTTCTTCCATTTCACCATATACTCCCTGATAGTCCTCCTGCGTAAAGTGTGCTCCCTGGAATCAAGATAATCTTCCCTTCCTCATCCAATGGTGGTAACTCGGAAGAGGGAACCAAGTGCCTTTTTAAGACAAGAGACATGAAACACATTGTGCACTCTAGTATCTGCCGGTAACTCCAATTCATAAGCCACCTCCCTAATCCTCTTTGTGATCCTGAAAGGCCCATAAAACCGTGGCTTAAGTTGCTCTGACCCACTCTTCTTGAGAGTGGACTATCTGTAGGGTTGCAACCTCAGGTAGACCATGTCACCCACCTCAAAAGTACGCTCTATACAGTGTTGATCAACATACAACTTCTGTTGATTTTGTGTTTGTTGTATGTTCTCCTTCAAGAATTTCATTATATCCTGACTCTCCTGTAACAAATCCTTGGCCTTAGGCACCCTACTGTCCCCAAGTAACAAACCAAGGAAGCTCGGAGCATTGTAGCCATACAACGCCATGAAAGGTGACATCGTAATAGACATGTGGTAAGTAGAATTATAGCAATATTCACCAAAGTGTAACCACTTCACCCATGCCTTCTGCTGCCCTACAATGTAGTTTCTTAGATACCCCTCCACCCATTTGTTCACTATTTCTGTTTGCGCATCTGTCTCTGGGTGGTAACTGGTACTGGGAGTCAACTCAGTCCCACTAAGCCTGAAGAGTTCCTGCCAAAAATGACTCAGGAACTTGTTGTCCCTGTCACTGACTATACTCCTAGGCAACCCATGGAATCTGAAAATCTCTCTGAAAAACAAATCAGCCACCTATGTTGTTGTATATGTTGTTGAAATAGCAAAGAAATGTGTGAATTTTATTAGTCTATCAACAACAACATAAATGCTATCCTTACTTTTCACCTTTGGTAGCCCGATGATGAAATCCATGGAAATGCATTCCCATTTTTGCTTGGGAATTGGCAGGGGCTGCAATAAGCCAGCTCGGTTTGTGTGCTCATTCTTGTTCTGCTGACATGTGGAACACTCACGAACATACTTAAGGACTTCATTTTTAAGTCCTTTCCAAGTGAATCTCTCCCGGATCTGCCTATATGTCTTGAAGAATCCCGGGTGTCCAACCATAGGTGCATCATGAAATGTCCTCAAAATCTTCATCTTAAGCTGAGAATTGGTCACTAAGTAAATTCTCTCTTTATACATAATCAGCTCATTAACCACGGTATACCTGTCATCCTGTACAATACCCTCAATGATGCCTGCAGCCCAAGAGTCCTTAGCATATTCGGCTGAAACCATCTCTCTCCAATCAACAGCAATCTCAACTAGAGACCACAAGTGAGGTCTCTTGGATAACACATCAGCAACAACATTCTTCTTTATTTTGACATACACAATGTCAAAGTCATAAGCGTGAAGTCTACTCACCCATTTTTGTTCCCTGTCATTAAGGTCCTTCTGATTTAGGAAGTATTTGAGACTATTGTGGTCGGTCTGAACAATGAACTTACCTCCCACAAGATACAGTCTAAATTTGGCCAAGGCGTGCATAATGGCCAACATCTCTTTGTCATAAATAGAATAGCTCTTCTCAACACCTCTCAACTTCCTACTCTCAAAAGCGATTGGATGCTTATCTTGCATCAAAACAACGCCTATTCCTTCCCTTGATGCATCACACTCCAACTCAAAGTGCTTGGAGAAATCAGGGATGGCTAAAACTGGGCAAGTGCTCATAACTTGCTTGAACCGGTCGAAGCATTGCTATGTTGCATCGGACCAAGCAAAGGTCCCTTTCTTGGTCAAATCTGTAAGTGGGGCAGCCGTATGTGAGAAACCCTTGACAAATCTTCTGTAGAACCCACATAAACCAAAGAATCCCTTGAGCTGCGAGAGATTCATGGGTGGAGGCCAATCAACAATTGCCTTGATTTTGTCAGGATCCACTCTAACTCCCTTGGAGCTAATGATGTGGCCAAGGTAAAGAAGCTCCGTCATACCAAACTCGCATTTTGACTCCTCGGCATACAATTATTCTCGCTCTAAAATGCTCGACACCTCATCCAGGTGTCTCATGTGCTCCTCCCAAGTCTTGCTAAATATAAGAATATCATCAAAGAAGATAAGAACAACCTTACGGAGCTGGTCACGAAAAACTCTGTTCATGCAAGATTGAAAGGTGGCTGGTGCATTGGTTAGGCCAAAAGGCATAACCAGAAACTCATAGTGCCCAAAGTGGCGCTTGAAAGTTGTCTTCATCACATCCTACTCTCGGACCCAAATCTGATGATAGCCCGATCTTAAATCGATCTTGGAGAAATAACATGCACCATGTAACTCATCAATAAGCTCGTCAATGCGAGGAATGGGATACCTGTTTTTAATTGTCTTTTTATTTAGAGCTCGGTAATCGATACACATCCTCATTGTTCCATCTTTTTTCTTCACTAAGACCACCGAAGATGCAAAAGGACTCTTACAAGGCCTAATGTGTCCCATCTCAAGTAACTCTTTGATAGCTTTTTCTATCTCATCTTTATGCCTTCTTGGGTGCCTCTATGGAGTGGTAATGACGGGTTTGGTACCCTCCTCCAACTCTATAATATGCTCAATGCCTCTATATGGAGGTCTCTCAACAGGTATGCTATCAAAAACTTTGTTGTGCTTCGACAACAAAGTCCCTACATCAGGGTGTTGACTTCTCTTCAACTACTCCGTCACAATAGGCATAATTATGCATTCAGCTGCCCACTCTATCTAATCATGTCTAATTAGTCTCTCCATTCTCTTGAAAGAGACCACTCTCAATACCCCATCTGACATGCCTCTAAGTACTATCTTTTTGCCATTTGATTCAAATTTTATCTCCATTGTATGCAAATTCATAGTGAACTTTCCAAGAGTCCTCATTCAATGCATGACAAGAACTACATCTGTATCACGTATGCCAACCACATAGAAATCATTCCTCAACTCATATTCACCCAACTGTATACTTAGGCCAGAAATTTTACAAGTGCACATGAGTTTAAATCCATCTGCAACCATTACCTTAAACCCTTCAAATTCTTATGTTTTGAGTCCCCTCTTGGCTACCAGCCCATCATCAATAAAATTGTGTGTGGCACCTATATCGATGAGAGTTATTATACGTTGTCCACAAAGCACTCCTCTAACCTTGAATGATCCAACCTTGGAACAAAAAGTAATTATTATGACAGCAGTCTAGGAGAGATGAGCATAATTTTGAGCATGCCATGGTCACAGTCCAAGGAAAAGGAGGTATTGTTTCAAGGCATCTTTCATTGTTGACACAACACAAAGGCACTCCAAGAATGTCAGTGAGTCTGATGAAAGAAGCTCAAATTCACATTCATTTACACATGAACACAAACATGATGCTCACATGACAAAGACTGTTTTCCACATAATGTCCAGCTTTGGGTTTGCTATCATCATCATTCCCAGCTAGTACATTGCATCATTTGCAGCCACACAAGTATTGTCAATTAAAGGATTGCGTAAAGAATACCATCCAGAGTTAAGGAGAAATCGTATTGGACATATCCTTCCCATTGAGGAAGTTATGAGCACCACAAGAAGATCTCAAGGAGAAGTTCAAATGAATACCAGAATAGTGCAGCAGAAGCATGGTGGAGTAACTCCAAAATTAGGTATTTGTGCAAGGAATCACCAACAACAACATGGAGATGAATACATGTGGCAACCTTTGGTCTTGTGGGGGTTGTAGATAATTTCATGCATCACCAAATCAAAGAGAATCATCTTGAGAGTGAGTGGCATTCCTTATCTAATACTATTTGGGATTGGAAAGGGACTTTTCGAGGACTTATCATGGATGCACACTTGTTGGCCGAATTGTTTCCTAAGTTGCAAGAGTTGCCTTCATTGCTTGATCCAAGTCGAAAGTGGAAATGTATAATCATGCATTGCCTTTATGATGTTGTGAGTCATGAGGTCCAGTTGTTTTTCAAAGAGGTGATAAAATTACATGAGTTGAACATTGGAGATGGTAGATCTTGCAACACCCTTTGGCAAGAGTTGTCTAACTTGACAGGTACAAGATCCAGATTGCATGGACATTACTATTTGATCCGTGACATTGGCACAATGACACTCGAGTATCCAAGTTTGCATAGTGTTCTTTGGCAAGAGACACGTCATTTGACAAGTACAGGATCTAGACTCTTTAAACATTATAGCAAGATTCATCATCTAAATTTGCATTTGCTTGTGGGCAAGCAATTCTGGGAAGGGCAGACTATCATGTCCCCTTTTTTGTTAAGTTGTGATATTGGTATGGGTTCAGGTAGAGGTATGAGGATCGAGTACACGGATACGACTTTTTTGCCCAGGTACAGTACAGCAACATATATATATAATTTATTAAATGATAATTATATTATATAAGAAATTATAATATATAATTTATAATATTTTATTATTTTATATAAATTATAATTTATTATATAATTTTATTATTTATATATAAATTATAAAGTATAAATTATATAATATTATAAATTATATTTTATATTTATATTATATATATAAATAATATAAATAAAATAATAAATTATAAAAAAAAATTGATAGTCAAGTGCTACCTAGGGGCTAGCTCTCTTGTAGTTTAAAGCAAAAAGACCAGAAATTTCATTGCATGGCTCCAAATGGAACGTGTCGGATTACAGTTTTTGTTTGCAATGAATTAGTTTCCAGACCTCGAGGTGTGCAACAGCACTCTGAGGCCTTCAACCAACTCACAAGCTCACTCCAGCTATTTGGGGGAGAGGTCAGCATTGTTGCTGATATAAAACTGAAATGTCTCTAAATTGTTACGCTATAAACCTTCCCTGAACAAAGTGAGAGCTTGGGTTGTTATCTTGTTCTTGTGGACTGCACTGGCGTCAAATACACCGCCCAAGTAACCTTCCTCCAGGCACTTGACGAACACTGAAGTTGCTTTCTTTACCCGCTCCTTGGAGATCGCCAGTATGAAGACCTCGGCCAACATCTTTCCCCATCTTTTCTTCCACATTACCAGGATCGTTGTAGTCAAAAATTCTTCATAGAGGGCACCGTCGTGGATGTGTTGGTCGCCAAAGAAGTCTTTGCCGATCACCTTCATGATGGCTTCATTCACCCCCATTTGCTCAATTTTGAAGCATCTCCGGATTTGCATTTTGAAGTCTTCCTCCCTGCACCTGCATTCCCATTCTAGGTCAATTCAGCTCTCCATCGCTTGCATACATTCCCTTCTACGGATTTCAAATATATAATCCCGGTGTCGTCATTCATATTACCAATCGTATATCCTCCTAAATCAATAAAGGATGTCCTATCCTGGCACGTTTAGCCAGTCCACCTTCGAAACTCATCCTCTATCCGTTTGGTTGTCTGCAACTGTCACATTCTATCCTCGCCAGGTACTCCTTTAATAAGTAATTGTTGCAATCCTTCCCACCTCTGCATGTGATTGTTTGTTATGGCGGAATCCACTTGATCACAACCACAGTTGACTAAGAGATCCTCCGTCGTGTTCCCCTCATGGTACACATGCCTACAAGTATAATCATGAAGAAAACTGAGCTTCGCACAAATGGCATCCACTTTATTTTGCAATTTCCAATTTTGTACTCTTGTGGATTTGATGGCGTTTAGGCATAACATCGAATCTCCTTCGATGTCAATGTGATCGAGCTTCTTCAAAAGACATATTTAGTCCTTCATGGAGAGCTTCAAATTCTGCTTCCTTATTGGTCCCATGCAAAATATGCTTCAAAGAAGCCCAAATGAGGATTCCCTTATCGTTTCTTATTATGCATCCAACTCCTGCGATTCTGGGATTGCCTCGAGAGGCCCTGTTGAAATTTAGCTTCAAACATCCCCGAGGTAGGGCCAACCATTTTACTATCTTCCTTGTTTCCTTTTTGGCTTGTCTCTAATTTAGTGAGCTTCCTTTTGGGATCCTCAAAAGGCTTCGATTTTTCAAAATGAAGTCGTCACATGTCGTGAAGTCGCAGTTGGGAGTAGACCAAATGTGTGAATTAAGGAGTTCACTTATGCCACTTTCGATTTTTTTGCAGACATCTCTAGTTGATAGAGAGAGTTCGTTGAAGATCCTTCAATTATGTTCCTTCCATAGATGCCACATGGCCATGGATGGAGCCACCAGCCATATGGCCCCCCACATGGAATTTTGTTTCAGATGTGGCCACCCCTTGAATAATTCTAACAAGTCATTGTGCAGTGGGCCTTGCCAGCCGATTTTCTCCACTAACCAACTTCAACACTTGTGGGCAAAGTTGCAATTAAGCAATAAGTGATTGGTTGATTCTTCATCCCTCATACAAAGTGGACATATCGAAGGGCCAAGGATTCCGATCGTTTTTAGCCGATCTCCTATAAGAATTTTCTTATGAAGTGCAGACCGTGCGAAAGCTCCTGCTTTTGGGAGGACTCTCTTTCCCCAACACAAATTTGCAAGCCATTTTGTGGTCCTTGTTCGATTCTCCTGAATGACATACTCCATCTTAACCATGTATCTACCAAATTTCGCTCCAGCCCTATGATTATTTCATTCCCTTGGGTTAATGTTATCTCTCTTTTTGACAACAGGTCATTTATTTTCTCCTTTGCTCCCTGTGGTATTGGCGTTGTATTGAAGTTGCACCATTGCCAACCCATGATATTTGGTTTTCTCTCGATGTAGTCCACCACTTTGTCACCCCATACATCGATTATTATGTCCTTGCAACCATTCAACTCGGGATAGTCCTCCACGATTTGCTCCCCATTCCATGAATCCGTCCAAAAGCAGGCCATTCATCCATTTTGAATGTTCCATGATATGTGATTTATTAGGATATGGCGACAAGACAGCATAAATTGTCAAATGTGTGATCCACTCGGAGGGTCAACGATGGTAAGAATCCTAGTTGTTTCGGAGCTCTCTAAATATTTCTTTTGTAATACCTGGCACCATAGGGCCTCTGGGTCTTCCATCATGCGCCAAATCAACTTGGCACCCAAAGCGGCATTCTATTTTTCAATACACTTTGTGCTTGCACCACCCCCTTCTCTGAATTTTCTAGCTGTGTCCCAACTGAGGAGTGGTATTCTATGTGTTTCGTTGGCTCCATCCCACAAGAATTTTTTCATTGCTATGTTCATGTCTCGTGCTGCTCTTTTTGTTAGTGAGATGCAGGACACCATGTATATTGGTATGGCGGAGAGTATGGCTTTGATCATAATGATCCTTCCTGCAAGCGTAAGCCATCTACCCTTCCATACATCAGTTTTTCCTTTGCACACATTGATAGTATCCAGCCATAATGAGGTTATGTTTGCTCCTTTGAAGAGGGGGACGCCAAGGTACTTCCCCGGGAGTTGTTCGATTTTGAATCCAATGGAATCTGCAATTCTTCGTTGCATCGCTTGCTTCACATTGAAGAAGTAAATGCTGGATTTTTCTTTGTTAATTACTAGGCCTGAAGATAAAGAATATGTCTAGAGCATACTTGATAGAGGATGCCATTTCCATATTTGTTGTGTTGTATAGGATTGTGTCATCTACAAATTGTTGATGGGTGATGGGATCGAGTACTCTTGCAACTTGGACCCCCGCCCATTCCCCGATGGTTGCCATCTTCTTGATTAGTCTCCCAAAAGCCTCCACCATTATTACAAAGAGAAACGGCGAGAAAGGATCCCCCTGCCTCAAGCCTCTTGATGCTTCGAAAAAACCGCATGGGGTACTGTTTATTAGTACTGAGTAGCAAATTGTAGATATGCTTGCAAAAATCCATTCCGTCAAGTCTTTCTCAAAACCGAACGCTTTGAGCACCCGCAGTAGGAGATGCCAACAAACCTAGTCGTAGGCTTTGCTTACATCGAGCTTGGTGATGATAAATTTTTGATGGGTAATCACAATAGAGTGGATCGCCTTGTGCGCTATAATGATGCCATCCGTTATAGATCTGCCAAGAGTGAAACCACTTTGTTCGCATGAGATTATGGACTAAATTACCTCTTTCAACCAGTTGGCCATTACTTTGGAGATGATTTTATATATAGTGTTGCATAAGGAGATGGGACGATAATCAGCAAAGGATATACAGTATGGTTTCTTTGGGATGAGCGCAATATTTGTGTTGTTTAGATCCCTTAAAATTTTCTTCGACTTCTAAGAGTCCTCAACCACCTTCCAAACGTCACAACCAATGATATCCCAAAACTTTTGGTAAAATAGTGTGGGGAAGCCGTCGGGCCCAAGGGCCTTGTCTGGATTCATTTGGAATACCGCCTTCTTCACTTCTTCAGAGACCGGTACCGTGAGCTTTTGATTGCTATCTGCATTGACCAAATGAGGAATGTTGGACAGGAGCTTGTTCATATCTAATGCGTCTAGGCCACCTTCCTCTGGAAAGAGATTTTGAAAATGGGATATAGTTATCTGTTGTATTTCCTTTGGCTCTGTGGTCAGGGAGCCATCTGCTCACTTGATGGACGCTATACAATTCCTACTTCTTCGAACTTTAGTTGAATTGTGGAAGAATTTTGTGTTGGAGTCTCCTTCAGCTAGCCAAGTTTTCTTGGATTTTGATCTCCAGTAGATTTCATCTCTAGCCAGGATTTCAGTGTGTTTGGCCATTAATTCTTTCTCCTTCAAATAGTCAATTTATAGCATGCCATTGGCTATAACCTTTTTATTCAAGTCTCTTCTTCGATTAGCTTTTTTTTTTTAGATATCCTTGAATACGTTTCGATTCCATTCCTTCAGTTTCAATTTTAGGTGTCCCAGCTTCTTGGTTAATCTGAACATCTTAGATCCATTTTGGACTACCGCATTGGTCCACCATTTTTTAGCTAGATCTGGTAGCTCCTCGCTACGTAGCCACATCCTCTCAAATTTAAAGGGAGGATTATCCTCTATCATTGAAAGTAACACTAGGAAGTGGTTAGAGCCGCATATAGGGGGAATTTCCGATTCCAATAGAATGCTTGTATTAAGCCACTTCGTAGAGTAAAGAAATATGTCCAGTCATTTAGCAATGTTGGTAAAACTATTTCTCCTATTGGTCCAGGTAAATTGACCCACCTTTGGAATAAATTATAATTATATAATTAATAATATAATTACAAATTATATAATATTATAAATTATACAATTAATTATATAATATTATAAATTATACAATTAATTATAATTATTAATATAATTATAATTATGTAATTAATTTTATATTTATATATCAATAATAAAATTATAAATTATAATTTATTATTTTATTTTATTTTGATCGGTAAATTGTAGTCTTGGGGATTGCTCCCTTTGAATTAAAAAACCAAAGTTAAACAAACAAAATTAACAATTTTGCTCAGCTAAAAGTGTTGTAGCATAACAATGACCAGGTAACTAACCTGGAAGGACACAATCTACACTTAACACCTAAAAGTGCATCAATCCCATAAACAGGGATGCACCAAAATAATTACACCAATCATAGAACTTTCAAAGCAGCCAAAGAACAACTCCTCTTATCCGCTGCCTCTCCACAATGTGCAAACGATTTTGCTCCGCATTTGGCGTGGGATCGAAGGTGCATATTAAACAATACCTCCTATTTCTTTCTTTTGCTTTGCACTACTGTCTAGTTACCCTTTGCAACTCCCGCTCCCTCAACCACAACAAATTTCTCTAGGTGGTTTTCTTTTCCCTCCAGAATCGAAATATCTATGCTCCTTGACTGAACTACCAACTCCTCATTTGACTTAGGATCCATAGTAGCCTTAACGTTGTCCTTCCCGTCAAGAGATAATCCCATAGTGGCACTCGGAATGTCCTGTAAATATGCATCCATGTGGTTGCCAACCTCGCCTGTGCGGGTGTCCACGAGGTTCTAATCACTCTCACAGGAAGCTTCTTTCCACTGAATAGTGATGAGGGCATACGTTTTTCTACCAAGAAGCCTGGCTATCCATTCTACGCTTTGAACAATGAGCAACAATGTGACTGGTCTTGAAGCATCTACGACAGCAAAAGGGTAAACCCTCATAATCTAACATCTGACTCCAACTCTGCCCTGCAAAAATCAGGGAGATATCTGCCGGAAAATCTTTGGAAATATCCATCTCCACCAAGATTTGGGCGAAGGTGGTGTGTAAATAGTTGGAAGAGCCCTTATCCACCCCCAAAAATTTCCCCAACGAGTTACCTGTTGATGATGTTTTCTTGACAACAACAACATTAGAATAAAACACCAAGTGCTCTATCCTCTCTTGAACAAAGCGTCTCGAATGCTAAACTATGTGATCAAACAAGAACGCTCCAAGGTTCCTTGTACGTAATTTGCAATGGATAGCCTCGGTGGTGTGATGTGATTTGCTGGTAATCACAAAGGGACTTACGCTGAATATGCGCCTTACTTCATTCAAATATGTACTCTTTCCTTATGAAATGGAACTTCTTCTAATCAACTACGAAAAGAAAAGGCAAAAGGCAAGGGTTAAGAAGGCTAATCTAAAGACAATGACATGATGAACGATGCTATGATAGACAAATTCCCTTAGAAAACCAAATTTCACTTCGCCATGACGAGCAACAACTACATGAAATAGGTGCAATCTCCAAGGGATAAACCAAGGATTTTTATATCGTTGACACACTCCAAAGTACCCACAGCTGGCGCAACTCAAAGGAGCATCAACAATCGAACTATTTGCAAGATGTGGTTCAGGCTAACTTTACACGATGACTTGCCAGCAACAAACCATCAAAAGTATGAACCAACGGGAATTTATCAAACATCATTGCATATATCCATTACATCAATGACCTCTATCTACTTTATTATCTACGCTACTTGGAACCACATCTTCATCATATTCAAGAACTTGAAACCATGCTAACATTTCAAAGCCACAAAATCACCATGCCAAACAACAACAATGAGCTTGTATTACTTTGAAGTGTGTCATTACAACAATCTCATGTCTCTCTTCATGACTTTGAAGAGTTCCCCCTCTACTCTACTTGCTATTCTACTCTCCTACAGCAACTCTACTCCTAATCTCCTCTCTATTGTCTCTTGTCCCTTACAAATGAGAAGAATGAACCTTTTATAGACTCCATAAATTACATGAAGCCAGGATTGATTTGACAATCAACGGCCAAGATCGAGACAACAAGGCAGTTTGTTACAAAATTTGCTATTTTTAGAACATGAAAGAGGCAATGAAGGCACGTTTCCCAATCTGATAAGCATCTTTGGAGCATCTCTATGGTGGGCCCTCTTACATGGCAGAATGTGATTGGCTTGATGATGTGTACGTGCCACCTCAACATCTTTGAATGAACTAGTGTGATTCACTTCATGTTCACTTTACTTAGAATATTTTCTTCTTGTTGTCTTGATGTAACTCATGGATCGCTTTGATGATCATGCTCATCTCTCATCTTGTGATGTTGTTGTGCTTGTGCAGGACTATGCCTCTGGATAGTTGCATGGACTCATGGAGTAGACTAGTGCCTGATGAGATTTCTTCTTGTCCGGCACATGATATGTGAGCTTCTGGATGATGACCTCCTTCAAGATGTGCATAGTGAAGTGACAACCTTCCACTGATCCTCACCTCGAACGGATGATGCTCTTGATGATGAACTACACTTGATGAACTACACTTGTAACCTTGATCATCTTAGACTAGCTCCCTTTCACATGGCATTGATGTCTTCCTCATCCAGACATACGAAGTCTTCAAACTAGATGTTGGAGCTCTCCTCCATGTGATGATAATGATGAACTTGAACAACGTTCCTCCACCTTCAAAGCTTCTTATGTATGAGCCTTCGCCATTCACCTCCTTGGATCCTTCATCACCTACAAGAAGAAACACACCAAATTAAAACAAATTACATTCACCTTATGTATATGGGATTAAAACAATGAATTTTAAGCAAAAATCAGAATTTTGGAAAATTTGATCTTGAAAGATACTTGAATTTTTAACTTTTTTTTTTTTTCTTTGAAAGCTGCTACTCCTTACTGCTCTGCTGCAAATCAGAATGAAATTGGTTTTGTTTTGATTAAAAAATGCAGATTTAAACCTTCTTAAATACTAAACTTTGCCTTTACCTAAAGCAGGTTGGCCTAGTGTGATGAAGTCGGCCTAGTAAGAGGTAAATTCAATGTTTTTAGACATTTTCCATGCCTTTGTGCTCAGAGTGCCCAGCATGGGCGGGTTTGGAGGGTAGGTGTGGAGAATGTCATGTGGAGAGGATGTTGTCCATCTGAGGGGTCTAAAGCCGCCTAGGAAGGGCGGGTTCAAGGAAGATGCATGGATTTTTTGAATTTTAACCTTCATTTGATGTTAATGATGACTCTTTTGAAGCTAATATAGTGTGAGAGACTTAGTGTTGTCCTCTTGGAAGGCTTAGGGCCGCCTTGCATGGGCGGGTTGGAAGGCAGAGTGTGGATTTAATCTCTCTTGACGTTCATTCCTCCATTTGATAAATCTTCTCCATCAATCTAAACCCTTAGTAGAATCTTGAAATGGTTATAAATTTTGAAGACACATCCTAGATGTTGGGTGGTGATGTCCATGTGTCTTGGTGAGGTCCACCTAGTAAGAGCGACCCTGAAGATGTTGCATGGAGTGAATGATGTGAAAGAGGTGAATGAAAGTGAGTCTCTTAACATGATAGTCTTGAGAGTGTATATGGATTACTTCATTTAGCTCATCCTCATGAAGACCTTCTTTCCAGCACCCTGGGCGGTTTTGAATGTGTTGTATGGAGAGATGTATGTGAAGACATGAGTGAATCCAAGACCTCTTCTTGAGACCGCCCAGGTAGGGCGGGTTTGGACAGGGAGTGAGGATTTTCTGTCTAAAACATCCTTTCCTAACCTTGATGATCTCCCAAACTTGTCCTTGTATAACTTAGTGTTGGTGAATGATTGATAGAAGTCAGAAGACAAGTTTGATGAACCTTATCCACATGTCAAGGTGAAATCCGCCTAGACTAAGTAGTATGGAAGATGTCATGTTGAGTGACCAATACAACCCCTTTAAACCTGCCTTATCCACCTTTAAGAATTTCACTTATCATTGATTCATTCTTGCCATTTTGATTGTCTTCTCCCCTAGGCGGATTTGAAGGTAGTGCATGGAGAATTTCAAGTGAAGGTAACATTGTCCAGAGGAAGGTTCCAAAGCCGCCTAGGAAGGGTGGGCTGGAGGATGACCTTTGGATTTTTCAACTTAAATAACTTTGCACTTGTTCATTTCACCTTTGACATGTTTATCTTCATTATTTCCATTGATTTTACTTGCAAATTGTATTGTCTACATCCCTGGGCGGTTTTGGAGGTGTTGTCTGGAGAATGCATTGTGTCAGGTGACATAATCCACACGGACCTCTTGAGGCTGCCCAGGTAGGGCGGCTTTAGAGGTGACCCTTGGATTTTTCCTCAAAATGCCTCAAAAGACATTCAAACCTATGAACTTCCATCAAATCTTCATGATCTCATTGTACTTCAACTCAAAACATTGCAAACTTGATAGGTCTTCTACTTGAGCGGGTTTAAGGTTGATGTCTGGAGAGTGTGTTGTGCAAGAGGTGAAGTTGTCCAAGCATAGAGGTCAAGGCCGCCCAGGAAGGGCGGACTAGAAGGTGGTGAGTGGATTTTCAACATTTAGGAACTTCTTACCTTTGAACTTGACTATCTCCTCTCCTTTGTACCATCTTGATCAAACAAACTTAGCAATTTATGTTATCCCTCATCTTGGGCGGCTTTGAGGACAGTGTATGGAGAATTTCATGTGGGATACGACATAGTCCATGAGCACCCCTTGAGGCCGCCCAGGTAGGGCGGGTTTGAAGGTGGTGCTTGGAATGCAAGTCTCGTCGCCATACCGGAAATGTTTTGAATTTCTTATACTTTAAATATTTATCAATATACTTCCAGGATGTTTGAGATGGGTCTTGGATCCATATGATTTAACATGCAGATTCTAGATTTTGGAGGATCCACCAGATTTCAGACTTAGCCAATTTTCAGGATTTCAGGACATCAGGCTTAGTGATCTTTTATCATTCTTTCCAATTGATTCATCCTTGTTGGGAGGAGTTTAAGTAATGCTTGGTGTCATCTTCATCATTCTCACCAAGTAAACTTGCTTAAACCATACCATCCATGCTTAAACCATGGCATCCAACCTTCAACCCTATAACTGAGTCTTTCACTATGACGCCTATATGGGTTCATCTCCCTAACCTTCCGCTCCAATTCTGGTTTGAATCTTGTTTTGAAGCAATTGGCAACAATCTTGGAAAGTTTCTAGTTGTTGATGAAACCTCTTCAAATTTTCTTCACTCCACCTTTGCTCGCATCTTGGTTGATCTGGATAATTCCAAAAATCTCTGAGCTAATATCTCCCTAAAAACCTCCAAGCAAAGTTGGACTCAAACTCTAGATTGAGGGTCTACCATTCTATTGTCGCAGATGTTACAACACGAGCCACACTGCTTCTAATTGTTCAAAATCCAAATATATTGGGCTAGCAACATGGTGGAAAGAAGTGGCTGCTCACCATTACTCTATAGAGAAAGAGGATGTAGTGGATCCCCACGCAGATATAAAGGAAAATGCTGATTTGAAACCTCCCCAAAAAATGAGGACCCGAGATGTGGATGGGCAAAAAGGAGACCAAACAATAGCCTCAACATCAGCCGTATACGGATCTTTGCCAAAGATTGATACAGTTTCAGCATCCCCAGATAATGTAGCACAGGGTGAAGGAACATATTCCTTAAATATTAATAATGGGGTCTCTAATGTCGGGATCATTGAAGATGTAGAAATTGGTGAGGTTAATTCAATGAGAAAGGTTGCCTCACAAAGTACCAGGCTCACCGTAGCAGATCAAACAGGGGATGGAAATAACCAATGGACAGTGGTTACACGAAAAAAGAAAGCAGTAGATATAGAAAAAAGTGGAAAGATTTTTCGCTCCCATAAAAAGGGTGGGCAAGAATCTCAAGGAAAAAAGCTTCTACAGTCTGTGTTTTGTAGATATTAAAGACATTTTTAAATAAGGCCCTCCTTTGAGCAGCCCAAAATCTGGAATGTATTGTTCTTTGCTCTCTTGGTTGTCTTCAACCGCTTTCGAGCTATGTATTTGGTTTCTTATTTTAATATATATGTTGTCATACAGGTAGCACTTATTCATCAAAAAAAAAAATACTCATAATTGTCAATAAGCAAAATATTTAAAAATAAATACTTGATAATTTTAAAAAAGAAATCAAAAAAGACACCAACAGCATCCCTATACAGGTACAACAAAAAGCTCCAGAAACAACAACAATAATAACCACCTTAAGCTATATAGGCGAGGCATACAACACCACAAAATTAACCAGCATAATAAGAAGATTAAAGACCAAATCAACCAAACCAACCAAACCAATAGCACCTGAAGGCACCAACAAAAGACATAATGTCTACATTGTATCCCAGGAGGCGTTGTCTTCCATCTTTCTGAGACACGACTGTAAATCTTGTTGCCAGATACTAGAGTAACTCCAACATTGGCGCAAACACACCGAAAGTAGATACAGCACCACGAACATAATTTACAATCTTTTCCACACCCCTTCAACATCTTTTCCTCACGAGACGTCAAGGGTTCGCCTAGGGTCCGCCCCAAGCACCCCTGGTTCCTAGGGCGGACCCTGGGTGAACCCCCTAACATCTCATACCCGCACCATACCCATACGGGTGCGACGGGTAAAATACAAGAACCCGGTAACATAGCATTTTTGGATTAAAATTTTTAATAATATTATTTAAGTTGGGCCCAATAATTTCTAATTTTAAGGGCAACTTAGTAATATTATTATAATAAAAATAAAAGGTGTTTTTAAACACTAGTACTAAAATAAAAATAAAAAAGTGTTTTTAAATACTAATATTAAAATAAAAAGCATTTTTAATGCTAAATAAAATAAATAAAAGTATTTTTAAATGCTTTAAGAAATTTGGTCTCAAGGGCTCATTTTGAGCAATATAAAAGGAGGCGCCTATCTTTGTTTGAGATTCATTCGTTCAAGTTATCCTTTTGCATCCAATTTTCAAATTTGAGCAGTTTGTTTAATCTAGGGCATCCAATGACGAAAACCCTTGGTTTGTTCGGGGTTTGAGAGGACGAAAACCCTTGTTTCCAATCTTGGGTGATTCCATCCGGGAATCAAAAACCCTCTTGAATTCCACATTTGGGATCAAAGACGAAAACCCTTGTTTCCAATCTTAGAT
This sequence comes from Cunninghamia lanceolata, assembly GCA_027924645.1. Lineage (NCBI taxonomy): Eukaryota > Viridiplantae > Streptophyta > Pinopsida > Cupressales > Cupressaceae > Cunninghamia > Cunninghamia lanceolata. The sequence goes on along the minus strand of BSBN01001344.1, from coordinate 6,008,173 downwards.
GATTCCATCCAAGAATCACAATTGTGTTGATTTGTGAAGGATTTGGATTTTGCTACAATATCACTACAATGCCGCTGCAGTGTTTTTTGCAAGTAAATATCATCATTTCATCACCCAAGCACATTTGAAGGTTTATATATAGAGTTTCAGATTTTTGGTGAATTTTTGAGCATTATATAGAGCTGGATCTAAGTTGTTTTAGTCAACCCTAGCTGAGCACCACATTGAGAGGGAGAAATTCAATCATTTTGGATATTAGATCAGTCATACCAGCTTCTGTTCGCATCATTTCAGTCATAACTCATCAGCACAATGGGGAATAAAATCATATTTTGATATGTTGCCAATGTTTCCAAGACAAATCTGATTTTTACCAGCATATTTTGACAATTTTACAAGGGTTTTAAGGACAGATCAGACTCCACCAGCCAGCCATACATCTTCAGCTAGCCGTCATACCATCTAGGGTTTCAAGAAAATTCATAAAATATTATGTGGTAGTTTTCAGCAACAGACAGGGGTTTCTAGCATTTTTTGACATATTTGCAGCAGTTCATACCTCTGTCCCAGGCCGTACAGAAGCTGAGTGATTAAAAAATGAATAAAAATTATTTTGTTGTTTATCATCTCTGTACTTTCTGACCAGCATTTGCAATAAAATAGAACAAAAATTTTTGAGGGTTTTATATTGCTGGAACTGAGCATTTTATCCACCTAGGGTTTATGGCTTGATGACATCAGCAAAATAAGGGTTTGAAAATTGTTATCAGTTTGTGTACTTGCGGTTTGGATTGATTTTGTTTCATAAAATCAGAATATATATATATATATATATTGCATGTTTCCGATTGGGGACATTACAGGAATTTTAAGTATTTTTTTAAATTGTCCAATTTTGCCAAGTTTTTCCTAAGTCACCAAATCCAAGTCAAATTTGGGTCTGCCGAGTTTTTGCCAAGTGCATGTTTGCAAACTATGATGCAAATATCATGCTTAGTTGCTAGTGAGTGTTTTGCCAATGCAGATTTTTCTACTCTTATCATGTTTCATATCCCAATCATGCTCCTTTATTCTTGATTGGATGGATTTTTCCGTTTCTCCAATATATGGTCTTCCACATGAAGTTTGAACACTCTAGCATGTACATCCCACTATTTCTTTTTTGAAACACACCTATTCTTGGTCAACTTTAACTTGTTTTTCAAGATATTGCTGGATAGGATCTAAATCTTTCGAGGTGATGTTTATTCACCCTTTTCTAGTTCATCTCTTCATATCACACTTTTGTTGACACTAATGAGCAATCTTCTCTTGCTATTAGTTATTTTAAGCAGCATACCAAAGGTATTATTTCCAAATTACTTCAGCAGATAGGTTATATTAATGGTGGACCAAGCACCCACCATTAGTACTGATTGTGGATGGATTGAATATTGATCATGCAACATTGAAGCTCACTTAAAGGCGTCATATTGTTTATGATTCCTCAACAAAACAGCCAGTTCCCGTGGCAGATAATTCATTATTGGATTGCATAGACATGCACTGGTTTCTTCTTAGCAATGATGGCAATTTTCAGTTGTTGCTTCATGTTTTAATGTGTATGAACATCATGGAAGGCGCATACCTTAATGGGAAGACTATCTTGTTACTTGTGAGTTGTTGGGGCTCTTGTTGAGCCATCATCATAATGTTGCAATAATCTTATTGGTGGCAAGCATATTCATGGGTGTTTTGCTTCTGGTTGGCACATGATTATGGCAGAAGATGCCAGTAGCAGTGGAAAGACCTCCTTGAATCATGCCTTTTTATAGAACAGATGAACCTTACTTGGAGAATTGGTTAATATTCAACTCTTGCTTGTTGTGCATCACAGTCCAATAGTGTAAACTTCAACATCTGGGCATTGTCATCATCTTTTAGAAGAAATGTTTGCTAAATTAGAAAAGTTGACATCAAGGGGAAATATTATGTAATGACACCTTTCCATCTTGTGTCCCCAAGTCCACATTAGGGTGTGTAAGCATTGCCTTTGCCTTATGGTCCCAGTGCGTTGACATTTGGCATCCTTGGGAAATAAGCAAAATGAAAATCATAAATGTAGGCTTTCCTCCAAATCAACTTTGTATAATAACAACTAGGGTTTAACTTTAGGGTTAATCAAATATCACAAACTTTATATCTTCTTAATTTTGACGAAAGAGTTAACATAAATTATAACACAAGAATAAGTCTTCACAAAAACAATGTTTACATCAATTTCAAATTTTCAAATGAACTCACATTGGTAAAGGAATAAAGGATAAACACATACTAAGTAGACAACAACTATCCATGTTATGGAATGGTATGAGTTGTTTGGATAATTCATACCCTGTGGGAAGGGGAAAACAAAAGAACTAAATAAATAAATAAATAACAACTGACTTTTAAGGTCAACAAAAATCTTGGCATTTTTTTCTTCCACCATTAAACACCTAACAATTTATCTTAAATTTTAGTAATCATAAATGGCACATATTTTAATTTGTTAAGCATTTCAATTGTGAAAAATGAAAACAAGAACAAAAGGACTATATGGAAGAAAATGTAATAAAGCAATATAAGATATGTCCTTGCATACAATGTAAAGTAAAGAAAAAGACAATCCCATTCTTTAATTAGCCAAATGCTAAGATAATCACATACCGACTAATCTGTACCACATCAAGAGAGTACATCCCAGTCCCAGGATTGTATTGCCGTTGCTTCACAAAGCCTGGATCAATGACATACCTGTAAAAGTACACAAAATCAGGCAAATGTGTAGAAAGGAAAATATAAATGTATCACAAATACATTGTAGGCCCATAAATATAGTCATCCCAGAAAAAATCAACAGGAAACTCTCCATCAAAACACAACCTGAAAGTAACATCTATTAGCAACCCACTTTGAAAATATTTTTAAGGATTTATGTTTCAAATTACAAATCAACATAAAATATTCCTCAAGAGGAAATTATTCTCAAAAAGTAGCATATTAAGAAGATGGGGACAACTCACATGAGATAGGAAGAAAGTGGAAGGAACTTTAATACCAAATGAAACACCTAGTCAACCTAAGATATCTGTCAATGGCCTAGACTGGGTACACTTGGTCCAATTAATTTCTCCATCTCTTCCAGCTAAGAGTCCAGAAAAGTTGGTTATTGGAATTAACCTTAGTTATACCCAACAACAATTAGAGCCCCAACGATAAGTAAATCTCACCATTAAATACTAATTTATAGAAACACCTGCCTATCACGTAAGAGTGGAATTTTAATTTAACAAATATTGGAAACTCTTCCAGAGGAGGCGAGTGAAGGGTCCCAGTAGATTATTTAAGAATGGGGAAACCTTCTTAAGTCATCTATGAATGGGTTTGTTGGCATTTCAATTCGCACCTCTAGAATGCGATTTGGAAATGGACAGCTATGCACAGATAAACTGCTCTCCTATTGGAAGGGGGAGTTCCCTTTCTTGTTGATATTCGCTAAAAAGATAAATTAAATGAAACTTCGCCTAACTTCTTTTTGATTCTCAGCTGCGAGCACAAGGTTATAAAACTTTAAACGTTGCAGAAGAGGTTTTTTCCTTTTTATAAAACTTCTACTACAACTAAGCAAAGACTAATGACGCTTTTAATCTCCTGAGTAAATTCAGAGCAAAGGAAATTAAAAGTGATCAAGGAATGATTGTTAACACAAAAACTTAAGCAATTTTCTTCCAGATTTACACCACAAGACTTATAGTACTTTAATGATGGAAGCTGAAATGAAAGCTACAAAAGCCACACATCTGACGATGAAAACTTGATGAATCGAGATAGAATATCAGAGCAAAATAGACATGAGACTTCTATTCAATATCACAAAGTTGGCACAACTCCAGGACAGCAATGATGCAACAAAAGGTAGGCATACAACAAGCGATCAAACACCAGAGAACAGATTACACAAAGTGAACAGACACTTGGAATATCAAGATTTGCAGGCTAGAATAGGCACAGCAAATTTGCTATCACAATTACCATTCCTTTACAATGAACACAGACTAAACAACACTTAGAATAACAAGATCTGCAGGCTAGAATAGGCACAACAAATTTGCTATCACAAAAGTAGCTCTATTACAATGGGCAAGGATGCCCTTATTTATACTAAAATCAAAGGAATAGAGAACCCTAAAATCTCCTTGATTAACCCTAACTTGCCAACTCGCAAGCTTTATTACTATTCTAAGACAAAGATACAATAAACAAATGCTTTAAAGCGATTTGCTTTATCGCTTTAAAAACAAAGAAGATTCCAACTATCACAAAATGATTTCTTTCTAAATATAGAATGGGTGAGCTTAGGATGAAAGCAAATGCTTTAAAACAAAAAGCATCCGTTTTAAAGTTGTTTTTTGTCTCATCCCCATCTTTATTGTTGCTTTATTGGTGATGTCATCCACTGGTATTTTTGGAAATAATATCTTCTAAAAAGCTGATTTTGACCGAAAAAGCTGGCACATGGGTTTTGTAGGCAATTATGTTTCGAAGCAACCCAGATTGTCGGATTTTGAAAAAGTGGAGATTTTCCCGAAAAAGCAGGAAAAAAGCAAATTCCCAAAAAAAGTAAAACTCCCAATCTTTAAGAGGATGATATACTAGATGGACCCATCTCGACAAAAATTGAAAAAGCTTTGGTCGAATTTCTGAAAAATGATCCCCTTGAAACAAGGACCCTGAAAAAGTGAGCCTCCCTGCTTCCTCAACCTGAAACTATGAAGAACGCTAAAAAAGCACTTCGTTTGGGTCTTCGAATCTTCGTTGAAAGAAAAATAAAAATCTTTCCTCTGGATGCAAGCTGCAAAAGATAATGAAATAAAGAAGCCAAAAGCTTGTCTTTATGGATCTTTAGGGCGAAAAAGCAGCTTTATTTGTGTGAGAATAAAACTTCACTCTCATCCATGAAGAAAGCAACTTTTAAAGCACAAATCCAAGTGGATGTTTTCGAATAGGAAGAATCCCTATTTTGTAGCTGCCTATGGCTTCATATGCAAGATGACGAAAAATATCTTCTTTTGATGATGTCATCCAACACACGAATTGAAAGAAGTGCTAGCCAATTTTTCTTCGTTTTTGACACTTCAACACTCGTTTTGACTTAAATATGGCCTGTCTCCGACTTCAACAAGGTGGCAAAATGTCACCGTTGACTGAAAAAGCTAACTGATCCTGACATTTTGGAGATTGATCAATTGAGATTCCATCCCCTGCCTCCGACTGACGATCTGGCATCGTTTGACGAAGTTTGACCTCCTAAAAACTACCAACGGGCGAAGATTGGGCACAAAACTGTCAGAAAACACTGTAGAGATGGAAAATATTCTAACACTGAGCAAGTTGGGTGCCCCAAGTCACCTGGGGCGCCTGGTTTCACCAGACTTAGCCATTTTTTCAATTTTTGCAACTTCTTCAATTTCTTGATTTGCGTGCGCGTTCCGGTGGCGGAGGACCCCTGTTCGACTTTCGATTTCTGTCAACTGGGATAAAACTGAGTCTAATGATCTGGCAGATAGGCAAGCCTGATGAAAATTGAGCTGATTGTACCTTCTATTCGCCTCGAAAAATGTGCTAAACTGATCAACTCTGAACCAGACCGGGTTGACGGAAGGAGATTCACGTTTTTTGAGAAAAACATCAAAAATAAACTAACTTTGGAGAGTTTGGGCGCCCTAGTCACCTGGGGCGCCTAGTTTGCCATGCCTTAAAAAATTTTCTGAAAATTTTCAATTTATGCCACAAATCTTGAATTTCGCCAAATTTCGAAGGTCCTGCCTGACGTATATTTCAAAATATATTTAAATATACTTTAAATATTTTGAAATATACTTTCAAGATGTTTGAGATAGGTCTCAGATCCATGGGATTTGACATGCAGATTCTAGATTCTTGAGGATCCACCAGATTTCAGACTTAGTCAAATTTTCAGGGCTTCAAGACATCAGACTTAGTCAATTTTAGGATTCCAGGGACATGCATCAGGATGAGGGTAAACTGGATAGCCTAAGCATTTTTGAGATGAATCTCCTACTTTTACGGGCCTTTTGACTGAGTTTGACCAGGTTTGACCAACCAGGAACGAGCTGAGGGAAGCATTTTTGACGTTTCTCGAAAAACGTGAAAAAAATCTAACACTTGAAAGGTTGGGCACCCCAAGTCACCTGGGGTGCCTGAATTCTCAACACTTAGTCAAATTTCTGATTTTCCAACCTCTCATTCCACCTTGGATCCATCTTGCATCGTTTTACGTGCATCGTTGAGTCGACGACTATTCGTCAGTTTTGCGTCGTTGGAATAGCGTTGAAAACTCGTCGACGAGCTCTAGCAGATGAACTTTCTCTGTTGATGACTTCAGAGCTCGTGCTTCGCCTTCTGAAAAAGCAGAAATGACCCAGTAGAGAAAACTTGATCCTTTGAAGATTCCGTCTGAACCGTGCCGATCGTGAAGCAAAATCAACCAATGAGAATCAAGCGTGACACTTGAGTCGGAGATTCTATTTTTAGAAACTTTCTATTTTTAGAAAGTTTTGCCAGCATCCATATCTTAAGAAACCCAGAAAACCTAATCTAACGTCTATTTTTAGAAATTTCTAAAAATAGAAATTTATATTTTTAGAAATTTTGCTTTTTTGACTTTTTGACGAAAAAATTTCTAGACTTGTTTCAAAATGCCTTAATGAAGCAAAAATTTTGGTTGGGTACAACAGGGTTCTAGTTCATTTTCACTTTGAATGTTTCATCCCGTGTCCTATCTCAACAAAGGATGGTCTTTCCCAGCCAAACATGCATTGTACAGATTGAATCTGAACACATGACAATTATTTGATCACATGCCTTAATACACCTTCTGTCTGCTACTAAGCCAATCTATGCCAGCTCCCAAATCAAAATCCAGGAACAACACGACAACATCAACTGTTCTGCAACCTACAATAATTGTACTGCTACAAAACTATAATGCAAAAGAATGAGACAAAAATATGAACATGTCTTACTATCGTGGAGTAAGACTATTCTTAAAAGTTACCACGATAGTCCCCTTCGAGAAACCACACACAAAGGAAAAATACAAAAGACGCTAGCAAAGCAATAACAAAATGCATATGAAAACAATATAGGCTTAGCCCACACAATAAAAATTACTTAATCACATTTGTAGATAGGTTTCCCTTGATGCTCTTTGTCATTGAAGCTCCCAAATGTGAGACTCCAAAAAATTCATCTTTCCTACTTAACCTCAACTTACTTGGTCAAGGTGTTAATAAAATGTCAGAGACAAGAAATAGAGGCTTAGAGCAAAGAATGACCATTGCTGAAAAGAGGCTTCCAAATTCGGGATCCCAACCAATTCATCTTTCCAAGTTGTCGTACATAGAAACTGGCAACTTCAATCCCGGTACCAGAACATCCATTCTATTTTCGACTCACCAACGCCTTTGTATAGGGTTCCAACAACCATTTCAACCCCGTGTCTCTTCAGTGGCATCCGATTGTACTTTTGGCCAATAGTAGAATCTAGTGACTTGTTCCAAAGTCTTGTCCAACCCAAAGTGTCCTCCTAAGGTTCCATTGTGCTTCTCTTTGATGATATTATCCCTCATTGAACATTTAGGAACGCATAGCAAACTGCCTTTGAATAGGAGACCTTCCTGCAGCACAAAATCTGAATATTCACCATGAAAAGTGTTAGCCAAACTAGCACAAACTTCATAAGCAGTCTTGAAATCTGCATCCTCCTTGTATAACTCCTTCAAACAATCTATGCCCATGCTTTCCATCCGTACTTCATGTATGACAAGCATCCTTCTACTTAAAGCATCAGCCACTTTGTTGGCAACACCCTTTTTATGCTTAATAGTGAAGGTATAGGCCTGCAATTGTTCCATCCACTTAACATGCCTATGATTCAACTTTTTTTGACTATTTAGAAAGCTAAGAGCATGGTTATCAGTAAAAACAATGAACTCTTTGGGCAGCAAATAGTGTCTCCACTTTTTGAGAGCTTGTACCATTGCATAAAGCTCTCGGTCATAGGTAGAATACCTTTGTTTAGCCTCATTCAACTTCTCTGAAAAAAAGGCCACTGGATGTCCATCTTGACTGAGAACAGCACCTACTGCTTGCTGGCTTGCATCACATTCCACTACAAAAACTTTGTCAAAATCTGGAAGTACCAGTGTAGGTAATTCAGCCACTTTCTTCAACCATTCAAAACTATCATCTGCTTGCTTTGTCCATTGAAATTTGCACTTTATGCCACCCTTGATGGTGTTAAGAATAGGAGCACTTATGTGACTGAATCCTCTGATGAACTTCATATAAAAAGTTGCCAATCCATGGAAACTTCTAACATCTCCCACTGTCTTAGGAGTAGGCCAACTGAGAATGGCCTCAAACTTTGTGGGGTCCATCTTCAAACAACCATTAGAAATCACAAAACCAAGATACACAAGTTCAGTTTTCATGAACTCACACATATCCAAGTTGATCATCAACTTATTCTCATGCAACTTCTTCATCACCTATCCAAGATGCTTCAAATGTTCTTCTTTTGTCCTGCTGAAAACAAGTATGTCATCAAGATAAACAATTACAAATTTGCCAATGAATTCAACAAGTACCTCATTCATCAAACGCATGAATGTGCTTGGGGCATTGCTAAGGCCAAATGGCATGACAAGCCACTCATAGAGACCTTCATTTGTCTTGAAGGCAGTCTTCCACTCATCTGCCTACCTAATTCTGATCTGATGATAACCAGATTTCAAATCAATCTTTGAATAATAACATGACCCACCAAGATAGTCCAAAAGATCCTCAATCCTTGGCATAGGGAATCTATACCTTATTGTGATCTTATTTATGGCCCTTGAATCCGTACATAGTCTCCACTTCCCATCTTTCTTTGGAGCAAGTACACTAGGGACTGCACATGGACTAAGACTCTTTCTAATCAATCCTTTCTCTAAGAGTTCTTGAATTTGTCTACTCACCTCTTCATTCTGCTGTGGTGTCAATTTATAGGCAGCCTTATTGGGCAATGTGGCACCTGGAATCAAGTCAATTTGATGACTTATACCTCTCATGGGTGGTAAGGAGTTAGGAGTATCCTCTACCACAAGATCTTGGTACTTATCCAACAATTGTTGCACTTCTAGTGGAACCTCTTTCTGCTTTTTGTCTTGCTGACCTAATTCATCTGTAGGCTTCATTATCAAGGCATACCCTTGGGTATCCTTCTCCTTCATGAGGTGTAAGAACTCTTTGCCACTAACCATCATGACATTGGTGTCATTACTCTTCTCTCCAATCTGCTCTTGCATAGGATCCATCCTAAACTTCCTTCCATTCTTGTTGATGAGGTATGTGTTCTTCTCACCATCATGTTGTGCCTTCACATCATACTGCCATGGACGTCCAAGAAGAAGGTGACAAGCATCCATAGGAATAATCTCACACAGTACCCTATCCTTATAATCACCTATCATGTAATTTTGACTCTTATTCAACCAAGAGATCTTATGAGGACTAACATGGGGCAGCCTTTTCAACTTACACTTCTCTACCATTTCAATAGACACTACATTCTCAGTAGAACCTGAATCAACAATGATTTTACAAAGCTTACCATATGCTATACCTTGGGTTCTAAAGAGGGTCTTCCTTTGTGGGGGCTCTAGCTTCAATGGCATCTTCATCAAGGTCCTCTTGATCATCATCTTCTCTCCTTCAAGGATTGGTGCAGCACTACTAATGGGTGAATTCACACTTTGGCAATCATCATCTTTCAACAACTAATTCCTTCTTCCACCATCATGGGAACTAGTTGCCTTCTTAGGGCATTTGCTCATAGTATGGCCTACTTGATTGCAGCCATAGCATCTACCAGTGAAAACTCCAGGTCCTCTGCCTGCACCACCACCTCTACCTCTACCATTTGGTCTTCTCCAACCTCTGAAACCACCACCTCTATGGTCTACATCAGAATGAGACTCTTGTTGACTTGGGTTTTCATTTCTACTTGACTATCCTCTACCAAAATTGCCTCTTCCCCTATTATTTCTGCCACCTCTTCCTCTGGTGTTTTGATCACCCTTTCTTTTCAACTTTTCCTCAGCCCTAGAGGCTAATAGAAAACACTCAGCCACTGTTTTAGGAACCACCATACTGAATTCATCTTGTATGTTATACCTCGAACCATCGAGATATCTGGCCACCATCTCATTCTCCTCCTCCTTGTGATTGGCTCTCATGCTCAATCTATGAAATTCTTCAGTATATGTAGCCACATCCATATCCATTTGTCTGAAATGATTAAATTTCCTAATGGTCTGCAACTCATAATCAGATGACATGAACTTGTCTCTTAGCATGGCCACCATTCTACTCCATTTGGTGATAGGGTTCTTTCAAACTTTCTCTCTTTCACCTTGCATATAGTTCCACCAAACTAGGGCAGAACCTCTCAGTCTTGTCTTAGCAAACTTGACTTTCTTGCTGTCACTATACTCCTTGAAGTCAAAATAGTTGCACATGGCTTCAATCCAATCCATGAGGGCATCTCCATCTAGTTTCCCATTGAATGTAGGAACATCCATCTTTGGATCGCCATTATCTACATGAGCACCTTTAAGTGCATTCAAGAATGCCTTTTGGTCTGCAAACATATCTTGTCCTTGAGGACTCTCCTCTGCCTCTTCTTCTTCTGCATCAGAAGCACTTTCATCCTCTTTACTCTTACCCTTGGACCTCTCTTCTTTCAACCTTGCTTCAAGCATCTCCTCTACCATCTTCTTGATGGCTTCCTGGCTCATAGACTTGGGGGGCATTGTGCTAGCCTCAGTTTCTATCTCCTCGTCTGACATACACTGCTCCAATTCAAATATTGGCCCTGATACCAATATGATGCAGAGCGCACAGAGGAAGCGAACATTTTGTCACAAACTGTATCGGTGTGAGACCGTCTTCCGTCTCAGCAATCTATTCTCATCGGCCAAACAAAACCCGTCGGCCACCTTACTATTTCTCTGGTTGATCTCTCAACTCTCCCCGACAGTCAACTCCACTTTGTCTTCGGAGAGACTTCCTCTATCGGCGGCGTCTTCAAACCTCCTGCCGATACCCCGATGGCAGTTAAGTTTCCACTCACCTTAACCGTGGCGGTTAGTCGTGACTTTGTCGGTAAGACTCCCTTCGTCGGCGAACCCCTTGTATGTCCTCCCGATACACCAATATACTAACTTAGCATATGCTTTACTTGACTTGCTATTACTGGTAGACCAAAGTCTCTCCACCTTGATTTCACCGCTACGGCCGATCACCGTTTGTATCCAACAAAAGGTGCATTCTCAACATACATTCTATTTCACCGTTACAACCGGTCAACTTTTGTATCCGACGAAAGATACATTCACAATATACATTCTCAACATACATTTGCGATATGCATTCTCAAGATACATTCTCAACATGCTTTTGCGATATACATTCGCAATGTATATTCGGTGAACCAATACGAAACTTGTGCCAATGTATGTTTCTTCGTGGGCTGTGTTACGCCGATGGCAACTCTGTAACCCTACAACTCACAGACATCAAACCAGTATACAGAGGCAAAACTTGACAGAACGGAAAGGGTCTACAATCCTCTACAGACACTAGATCAACCATCAATTTGGTCACTCCACTCACAGCACTTCGCCTATCATTTCAAAGACTAGTCACATAGAGATGCCTAGTCAACTCATGCCCAACCTCCCTGGATCCTTGGGTGTTTGACCAAAACCACAGAAAACACAAAATTTACACTGTATTCCTCCATCACACTGAACATGAGAATCTTGATTTCAGTAGGCAGAGGAATAACAGTCCATTTATTCACCAAACCCTAGTTTCTAGGTTTTCAGACTAGTCTCTGCAAAAGAACAATTTCTTACAAACTACAACACTTTAAAACACCAGACTACTATCAAATGGAAACTACTTCAATACCTGAACATCTCCAATCAGTTTCAGATGATTAACTATCCGTACAAAATGACTGTTACAGAAAAATACTCAGAAAGAACAATGTTTCAACACACCAAGAATCCAAATCTTCATTCATGCATGCTTCTCTGTCCTTACATCCTGCTCTTCTTCGCCTATAGAGGCTTGAGACAGCAGTTTACATCCCTCCCAACCGTACAAACTGATTTTGAAAGTCAGTTAGCCGTTGGGTTTCTCCTAACATAAGAAAACTACATGTTTTCCTTGTGTGATTACATCAAACTTGACCGAAACATGGTCTACATAGGTCTAGTGACCAAATTGACAAAAAACCTTATTACAAACATGATGTGGCTTAAAAAGCCTTATTGAAAACACAAACAAAACATGACTCGTACACCATAGAGAAGGTGCTCCTGCACCATATACTCGGAGGAAAGAAAGTAGCCTCACCGTTAATCTCTCTATCACCCTACGAGTATGGTGGTGAGTTAGGGAAGGGCGGTCTAGTGATCTAGCACCTAGGTGACCCTCAAGTGGATGAAGAATCACCGCATGTAGCGTGAAGTCCCTTGAGCCAAGTGATGAAGAATCGCCGCATGTAGCATGAAGCCCTTGGGCCTATGGATTGCGTAGACTTAATATTATTATAAATGACTTAACGATAGGTGACTCTCAAGCGGGTGAAGAATTGCCGCGTGTAGCATGAAGCCCCTTGAGCCAAATGGTGAAGAATTGCCGCGTGTTGCAATGAAGCCTTTGGGCCTATGGCAGTGGGTCTTGTTACACTAGCGCCTTAATGTAACCGTACTCATATGGGGTGGGTGAAGTAGAATAGGTTAACGATCAGGCTCAATAATGACTCTCCCGAGGTATATCATGGAGATCTCTATATGATTGAAATGAGAAAATGTAAAACGCATATATGTAAATGAACTTTGATATTGATTATGAATATGTGGTTACTATCTCTAATTGCAATATTATGATGATATAAGGAATTATTGGTTACTAATGTTCTCTTTAAGAAGTTAAATTGTGTGCAAGGTTAAGAAATTTAATCTTCCTAAAAGGGGACATTACATCAGCCTATTCACCATTCCCGTAGGCTAATTCGTATGGTATGAGAATGAATAGTTGAGCCATTGTAGCAAAAGTAACTTGGAAAAAGGAAAGTCGGTTAGGTGAAGCTAATTTTGAAGTCACTTGAAGAAAGGAAATAAGTAATATAATAAAATGTCAATAAGTTATTATTTTATTATGCAAGTGGGGCGCACCACTTATGGATGTCAAAAAAGGATTAAAAATGGCAAATTGGAGCGGACCTCTTGGAGGCTTTTTAAGGTCGTCATTTGGAGTTTATTTCATCATATTACCACTTGTCATTTGCATATTGGAGAAATTCCTTTACAAGCTGCAACAGCTGGTTCAACTATTTCTAAGGACAAAAACCCTTAGAAATTAGTGGTTTGGACGAAAACCCAATTCCACTTTGAGAGGTAAATCCACCCAGGGTTTACTATTGCACTTATTTGCATAATTTTGGCATTATATTGGAGCTACATATCAGATATTTACAGCAGGGTTTACTTGGAGAAATAAGATACCAATTTGTGAGATTTGGGAGCAAATACAAATTGGTGAAGGAGCGATTTCATTGAGATATCATTGGTAGATCTGCATTCAGGGTTTTGGCGTTTGTGAAGAGGGAATTCAAGTGTGAAATCATCCATGGCTATCATTCAAACCCTAGCGCACTTCTACAAACCCTAGACGTCACCTAGAGGAGGATCGCTGCCCTAGAAAGGGAGATTGCCACCATTTGTGTGGGGATATAACAGGCCGTACAAGTTTATAGTTGACATCATAGAGTTTGCATTCATCAAAAGGGAGATAGTGGCCAAGGGAAGGCAATTTAATTGGTGTTGGAGACTCCAAACCCTAGGCGCATCAACAAGGAGAGGTCCGATGCCAAAATGAGATCGATTCCACCATTGTCTCGATTGCTGATTGTTATCAGATTTTCCTACATTGCAACAGTAGTGTTTATATTGTATTTGGTTCATATTCCATGCATGTAATAAGGAGAATCAGTCCGGGTATGTTTACTTGATGTTCCCACTTTCAAATCTTTAATTTGAACAAGAGATCCTATCACTGTTATAGTTATATCCTATGTTACCAGATTCGTCCTGGACTTGGCTGGATCCAAGGCCGATTCGCACCGGGTCCGTGATCCGGTCCGGTCCGGTCCGCCTGTGGGTCCGCCTAGAACAAGCCGGATCCGTCCCTGACAAACCCAGGCGATCCAGGGGCGAACCCAAGGCCCAAAAACTGAACCCAGGGCGAACCTGCAGCGAACCCACCCCAGAAAACGCCCAAATCACTGTTCTTTTTGTTGTTTTTAACAAATTAAGTCATTCACTTTTTCTATTTGACCTAAAATGAAAAGGCAACCCTAAAAACACATTATAAACACAAAGTGAAAGCCATTTGAACTCATTTTGTTTGCAAAACACAAATAGTTTTCATTGTGGTTGAACTTGCATATTTGTTTGTGATTGAAGAAAGAGGCTTGAAGATTGATTCTTGAAGGTTGGAAATCTATTGCACTACTATTCCTACACATTTGCAACTGTTTAGAGGCTGCCAAGAACATCAAAGGAGGATCTTTTTCCAAAGAGGTAGGTTTTTTTTTTTTCATTTTTAAACAACAAACAAATTCTTTTCAACTTCTTATTTTTTTTAAATCTTAGTTTATATGAATGTATCACTATGCTTAACTAGTTAACATATTAAACAAGTTAGGTTTTTTTTGTTTTTGTTTTGAATGTCTTGTTTACAAAGCTTATTGCCACACCCAATGGCAGCTAGTTCTAGCTCCATAGCCCAATCTAAATTCAAAACTGATCCAAACTCACCTCTTTGGAAGTATGTTGAAATGATACAACCGGTTCCAGGTGGTGGGGGGTACATTTGGAGATGCAAGGGGTGTGATGTGCAATATTCTAGTTCAAATAGTCTGGTGAAAGCCCATTTGTGTAACACCCCTGGGATGGGGATCAAAGCTCGCCCAGGAAAGAATAAAAAACCTATAACACCAAAGCAAGTGATGGCATATATCATGGAGCAACAAGCAGCAAATGAAGCAGTAGGTCGTAAATCATTAGCAAACTTGTCAAAGAAAAAAAAAGTAGAACAAGGAATGGAGCCTCCATCTATTCTCACTGTTGTGGTAGAGAGCCACCCATTTTTGGTCACTCCTCAAGAGCAACCCACAAGAACTACAAACAAGAGGCCAAAGGGACCTTTGAAAACATCATTTCAAAATGAGGCTCGAGATATTGCTGACCAACATATAGCCAAATGCATTTATGCAAATGGTTTGTCATTGAACGTTGTTCGCTCACCATATTGGAAAGAGATGGTGAGAAAAATTAATGAGGCTCCAAAAGGGTATAAGGGTCCAGGTTATGAGAAGGTGTGTGGCACCTTATTGGAAAATGAGGTCAAAAGTGTAGAAGATGCATTGAAGCTCATAAGGGATTCGTGGATTGAGACAGGGGTGTCGATTGTCTCCGATGGATGGAAAGATGTAAAAAATCGGCTTTTGATCAATGTCATTGCAATGTCCCCTAAAGGGGCAATGTTTTTGAGAGCTGTGGATTGTGAGGGGCAGATGAAGGATGGAAATTTTATTGCTGACATCCTCATTGCAGCCATTGAGGATGTGGGACCTCGTAACGTTGTTCAAGTGATAACGAACAATGCAAAAAAATGTAGAGTTGCTAGGTTGATGGTTGAGGAACACTATTCACATATCTTTTGGACACCTTGTGCTGTCCACTCTCCCAATTTAATGCTACAAAAGATTGGTAAAAAAATTGATTGGATTAGAAAGTTGTACGCAAAGGCCGAGAAGATACGAATGTTCATCACCAACCACCAAATGTCCCAAAGCATATTTAGATCATTTTCTACATTGGAGTTGTTGAAGGTAAGTGAAGCAATATATTTTTTCTATGATTTAATTTCACATATTCTAATTCTTCTTTAAAGTTTGTTTTTAAATGTTTAAATTTTAATTATTTTATTTTTTATTTTTGATATTTCAACAGATTGTTGAGACCCGTTTTGCCTCAAAACACAATCGCCTCGAAACATCTTGTGAAGGTCAAAAAGGCTCTTTCCAACATGGTTATTAGCCATAATTGGTCCATATGGATGCAAAACAACACTGAGAGAGCATTTTCTTCAAACCATCAACCAAATTTTCTTCAAACAAGTGACCGATATTATTGAGCATATATGGAACACAATGACAACCCCGCTACATCTTCTTGCATTTGCATTGACTCCAAAATATTATAGTGCCGAGATTCTTGCGGTGCCAAATAGGATTCCCCCGTGGAGAGATTTTGAAGTGTCTAAAAGGGTACAAGGCAGCATTTCGTAGACTCTTTCCTGTTCCAAAATTGCAGGATATGGTCACGAATGAGTTCGCTGATTTTGAACACTCCAATGGTCAAAGCATTGAGGCTCTTCATGATAAATTAAAGAAAGATGCTCACAATCGGTGGTACTTTCATGGCCAACAATTCCCACACCTACAACCTCTCGCAATCAAAGTTTTATCATAAGTTTAATAATTTTCTATTTTTTTTTATCTTAAAGACTTTTAAAAATTTAAACTTTGAAGTTTCATAATTCATTTATAATTTTAAAAAATTTTAAATTTTTAAAAATAAAATTTTATCTTATAAGTTTTTAACTTTCTCTCTACTTTGTCTTCATAGGTTGCTAGTTCCTCTGCATTTGAGAGGAATTGGAGCACATACTCTTTCATCCACTCAATAAAGCGCAACCGATTGCACTCAAAAAAGGCAGAGAACTTAGTGTATGTGCATTCCAACTTGCACCTCCTTTCGCACAAACAACATGACTATAAGGAAGGGGAATCAATGTTGTGGGATGTGGACCTAGAGCAAATTCACATGGATGCTTCTAGTACCCATTCCCAACATGTTGCACTTGAGGGATCAGAGAGCAAGCACACTTTTCCAGAGAGTGGCAATGGTGTTGGTTGTGGTTCTTCAAATGATCCTACGTCAACTAATGTCCAAGATGTTGATGATGATGATGTTTAGGATTTAGCAAATCCATATGATTGATGACATTTGTCATTTGACATTGAAAATTGATTATTGAAATTGATATTATTATTTTGAATCTTGATATTGAACTTGAAGTTCGAGCAATAAATATTTAAATTTTTATGTTTTATGATATTCAAGTTTATGGTGGTTTTGTTGATTATATGATGCTATGTGGCGTTCTACACTTTACTCCTGCTTTTCTACACTTAATTCTTGCTTTTAGGCTGTATATATATATAAACAAACCCAACCCCCAAAAAATTTTGGCCGAATCCACGAACCAAACCCTCGAACCCGAACCAAAACCGGCAACTTAGGTTATATCATACTGTCAAACTTCATATCAGACCTGATATATATTGTAATCAGTCATAATAGGATGATAATGGATGCATTTTCAATGATGGTTTATGGTAATTCTTGAATTCCAAGTTATTGGTTTGTTTCCCTTTTATTTGGTATATGTATTTGCAATTAATAAATATCCAAACAAACATCAAACAAGCACAAAACATCAGTATATCAATCACAGGTCAGAATACATGCCATTTGTTTGACAAAATGCCAAGTTGGGAAAACTGAGTTTTTGGGGCAGAACTACTAGGGGTTCTTACAACGTAAATCTTCAAACAAGCAATGCTTTGAGTTTGGACTATATGTTATTATTGTATCCAATTACATATGGATCTAGGTGCTCATGTAAGGAACAGGTCTCTATAAATGAACATTGATATCTTATGTAACTTTTATCACTAATTGATATAATGCTTTTTACAGATTTTTTTTTAATATAAAATGCAAATTTTCAAATTTTGGCCTACAGTAAGAAAAAGATAGAAAATTCTAGCCAACCATGTCCAAGGGCTTTTTAGGACTACATTAATAATTAATTTGTTAATGTTCAACATGCACTTGTCATAACATCCAATTGCAAATATCAAGTTCATAAAAAGCAATATATTTTTACACCAATAAACATTATGCATGCTATACTTACACAACGCCATCTACAGTGAGGGATGTTTCTGCAATATTAGTTGCAACAATAATACGTCTACAATTTGGAGGCGCTGCCATAAACACTCGAACCTGTTTTAGTAGCAATGCACCTAATCCAGATTAGAATCCACTAAGTAGTAAGTAATATGTTCCATGTATTTTCATACTTATGTTTGTATACAAAGAATAAACTTAGGATCCAATTATACATCCATAAAAAGCATTCACACATTGTTCCATCATAGACTTAGAAACATGTAACTCTTTGTATCAACTAATTATACTTTTCTTATCCCACAAATGATATAAGTTCAGCATACAAGGACAAAATTTGCAATTGTGTCCTCTGTGTACAGTATAATGTAGCTGCAATCCTTTCCTTTATCTGTGGTACACTTTATTTAACAATAACCCACTATGTTCTTGAAATTAGAGGTGAACTACCACAAAATATATTACTCATTATCAAGAATGTTGTAATTTTATTGACAAGAGTATTAAGCATGGACAGGAGAAGGCAGAGGACAAGTTTTTTGTCCAAAAAACATAATAAAGGAAGCAGCCTGAAATGCAGTTCAAACAAATAACATATAAAAGAGGCAGCAAAATCCAATCATATGAGCCCAGCATCCTTTCAACAGGAATTAGCCCTTGACGACAGTGTTTTTGCAACTTATATTCCACTAATTGTGCTACAATGATGTAAGTTATTCCTCAATGAAAACCATATGAATTTGTAGGTCTGCATTGTGAAGAACAATGGATGATGACACAGTGACCTATAACTTTGAGATTGGGGAAGAGTCACAGAAAGCACTTTTCATGCTCAACAAGCACTGAGATGAAATCAAAAATATTTTCATGTTAGGATTTTCAGAACCATAATTTGCACTACTGGAAACAAACCAGAAAAATTGAATACATAGCACACCCTATTAATAATTAGATTTCACAAAATCTGAGACTTCGTTTAAACTCAAACAATGAACACTAGAAATGGCAAATTCAATCAAATCTGCAGTGAGGAGAACTTGTATCACTGTAGAATAATTTAGAAAGTTCTTAAATGTCTCTTCTAAAGACAATGTTTGCAACATATGAACTAAGGACTACGTAGATTGTTTAATAAGGGCAACAAGATGATTTAACTAATTGATTCAATGCCTTATTTATGTTTTCATTAATTAATTACTTATTCTTATCAGAGTTGCATACCATAAAAACGTTTTGGCAAACATGTACAGTATCATAAACCAAAAAAATATTTAGCAATCATCCTAGATAAAATTCAAAGTATTCAAAAAGTAAAAAAAATTCTTTACTAAACATGAAATTGTAATATCCTTTAAATGTAGGAAAAGGAACTAGCAGTATATATCTCTTGCCTGGATTTCTGGTGGAAGAGAGGCATGTAGAGGTAGAATTATGGCATCCATACAAGAACCTTCATCTAGACTCCGAATCCGTTCCTCAAGTTTTGAAACAGTTTTGTCTATATCATCCTGCATATACTCAAATTGAAAGTTAGGAGACAATAGCAAGTTTCAAAAATAAATGTTTGGGAAAAAAGTTCAAACAAACATCTAAAAGAGAAAATTTCTTAAAGAATAATCCATCTTCTGCAATTCATCAAGTTAAGGCCATGAAACATGCCATTCTGCATGAAAACCTCCTAAAGATTCAGAATGAAATAATTCTAGAAGAAAAATAGCATTACAACCAATGTGTTAGTGTGACTCAGCCCTATGCACGAAAAATATTATTGAAATACAATCTCAAACCTCAACCAAAGAGAGGGATATTTTAATTTACTCTTCAGATAAGAGAATGCAATTATCTTTACTTTGAAAGATATGGTTCGTACCTGTCCAGTCATAAACAATAGTATGTCACCTGGAGGTTGTCGGGTATGTAAATCTGGTACAAAACAAGGACAATTAAAAAAAAACTTGTTAGATAACAGTCCTTGCTAGAGATTGAAACCCACATCTAACAACTTTCTGATCAATAGACTCATCAAAAGCAGCCAACTAGAATTCTTTATCAAAAGGGGCAAATAACCACCCATTAAAAGTAATCAATAAATTGGAGATAGCTTACTATTCATTTTCGGTAATGGAAGTATAATGTGATAAATGATCATCTTGATTGGCACTAAATTTTGAAAATGAGTGATCTGGCCCAAGCTCAATTCTGATGGGCAACTCTCTAGATGAGGATCTAGATTAAGTTATAGGCATGTGTGGAAGCTTTATGAGACAAACAAGTGCAGAGAGAGAGAGAGAGAGAGAGAGAACAGTAAATGTATTCCTTATATATTCATTCTATACGTGACATACTCCTAAGAAGGATGTATGATTACTATCTACCTATCTACTACCTATCTTGATTGATTGATTATAAGTTATATTACAGATATGTATAAATAGATTACATAGATTTATTGTTGTGGAGACCAAGTCGCTAGAAAGTTGAACCATTTCCTATGGAAGTGAAAACGTTTCCTTGTAAAAATCCACACTAAATTTTCCTTTTTGAAATTTTTTGCAATAAGAAGATGCAAATGCAATCCTCCCACTTTCTGATCACCAAGATCCCAGTGTGGGCAAGGTAAGAGCATACAGTGTTTGAACAACTTGCTATTTGAATGAATGCATTGTTGAAAGTAAAGGCGGCAAGCCGACCAAAAACATATAGGTCGCAGAGCCGACCCAAATCTACACCTCTTTGGCGAACAAGTATGCTTGAAAATGCGAAGCCATTGGTAGATTCCTACAAGTCTGATCAAGCCAAATTGGCTAATTTCTAAGCAGACTTGATCAATGCCAAAACAGGCTACGAAATGCAACTGGGTCTAACGATGAACCGACCAAGACCTTCAATGTTAAAATGCACATAATTGGCAGTATACCATCCAATATTACAATATGACAATCATGAAATGCATCACTTTTTGGCGGTACTACCATCCATAATTATAATAAGTATGAAACTGAATTGTTGATAACTTTATTGAAGGGAAACAAACAGCAACATATTGAGAATATTAAGCTAAAAGTGAACCACACTACTACAACACAAAAGGTTAGTCTATTAATGACTTGCAAATGAATAATCTCTGAATATTAACTGAAAACTGAAGATGGATTGTTGTTCAGAATGCTAAATCTGGAAACAAACATTGTACAAATTAATACTCTGAATTGTACTACCTTCCAACTCTATAACTAAACTCTGAAACTAATTTGTATGGGCCACCTGTAAACATGTACAATCTTATTTATGACATCAGACTTTGTTGTAGGCAGAAAGTGGCATGTACGGCTTGTTGTGATGTAATCACACATCGCCCCATTGCAAATGGGGACCCCCTCTTTTTTTTGCTTTCTGTCGTTGCTTTGCTTTAGGGTTTAGGTTTTCTTTGATCTTGTAAGGTTTTGGTAGTGTTGTTTTACCCAAGTCTCGATATATTCTAGCTAAGGAGTTTGTATCTTCTCATCCTGATGCGTGTTCTGAGCCCTGAAATTGACTAAGTCTGAAATCTGGTGGATCCTCAAAAATCTAGAATCTGCATGTTAAATCCCATGGATCTGAGACCTATCTCAAACATCCTGGAAATATATTTCAAAATATTTAAAGTATAGGAAATTCAATATTTGAGCATATACTTAAATATATTTTTAAATATACTTCCATCCAGGACAAGTCAAAATCAAGCGAAAAAAGTTGAAGTCTTGGACCTTGGGCGGAAATTGTTCTACACCATGCAATATGCGCCCAAGAAAATGGGGAAAATGTTCTAGAGCTTTCAAAATCCGCCCAAGCAAAAGCAATGAGAATTCAAGCGACAGAGAAGATCAAAACTCGAAAATTTGGCTAAGTGTTGACAAATGGGGAAAATGTTCTCACACATGCAATATCCACCCTAGAGGATGAGTTTGAGGGTGGAAAATGTTCTGCCTCATGCAATATGCGCCCTAGGTTGAAGGTCTCCATTTTTGAATGCATGATTGCCTAAGACAAATTCTCGAGAATACTTGCAAAGAATATGACAATTTGTTTTGTGGAGTTGGAAGAAAGATGGAGTTTGATGAATTGTTGAAGTACCAAAATGAAGGAAAATGTTCTGCACCCTTCAAAATCCGCCCTCCCTAGTTGCAAATTGTTCTCAAGCCTACAACATGCACCCTAGGAATTTCATGATAAATGCATGAAGTGCGAAGGATGTTGAAACTCAATCCATGTTTAAGGCAATGAAGGAAGTCCAAGGTAGAAGATTCACTCAACATTTGAAATTTGAAGGAAAAACCTAAGTAGCAAAATGAAGCAAAATGTTCTGCAACCTTCAAAATCCGCCCTCCGTGGAGTGCAAAATGTTCTAGAGCATGCAATTTCCGCCCAAGCTTGTAACAAGGAATTTTGGCGAAGTGTTTGAAAGATGAAGGTCATGATAGAATACCAAAATGGGGAAAATATTCTGCCCCTTGCATTTTGCGCCCTAGTTGGAGATAAGTTGCAAAGTGAGGAAATTGTTCTAGAACCTACAATTTGCGCCCAAGGTGAAAGTGTTCAAAATTTGACTAAGTCTGGGAAATGGAAAGGTGGAAAATGTTCTCCCAAGTGGAATTTGCGCCCTACCTAGAGGATGATGCAAAATATTCTAGAGCATGCAATATCTGCCCTAGGAGCTTGTAACAAGGAAATTTGACTAAGTATGGTGGATGAAAATTGGGAAAATGTTCTGCTGCTTGCATTTTGCACTTTAGCTAAAAGGTGACTTGGAAATAGTGGAAAATATTCTACCTCATGCAATTTCCGCCCTAGGTAGTCATGGAAAAGTTGAACTAAGTGGGAAGTATCTTGAAGACTCCAGTCTTGTTTTGAAGCTCCAAGTGAAGGTTTGACAAAGGTTGATACAAGGATGAAATGCATGTATACTTGCATTGGGCGCTCAAGATCAAAGTGTGGAGATTCAACTAAGTATTATGAATACCAAAATAAAGGAAAATGTTCTACCCCTTTCAAAATCCGCCCTACCTTTGAAGGCAATATTAAGGAAAAATAGAAAATGCTATGACACTCAAATGTGGAAATTCACCTAAGGCAAAGTGAGATGAGAAGCAAAAAGCGCAAATTGTTCTAGTCCTTGCATTTTGCGCCCTAGGAGGAGAGTCCATTTGACATACAAGTTGAAGTGATATTTCAAAGTTTCATGAGGATCAATTTTTAAGATACTTCAAACTTAGAGAGAACGCAACTAAGCAATTTGTCAAGTCATGAAAATCCAATGATTAAGAGTTGAAAATTTCACTAAGGCATGAGTAAAGTTCAAAGGATAACAAGTCTAAGGAAAAGTGGGGAAAATGTTCTGCTATCTGCAATTTCCGCCCTTACAAAGGAGACAATTTCACTCATTACAAATGTAAATTACCTATCTTTGAAGATGAGTTCGCCAAGGGAGGAAAGTTAGACAAGTACAAACCAAGAAATATTCTAAGTAAGAATTGAAGAAATTTCTCATAGGCAAGGAAATCATCCCATTCTAAGGGCGCATAATGTTCTGCCAGCTACAATTTCTGCCCTTGTAAAACTCCTATTTTATCAAATAACAATTTGCCCAACACAAAGTATCAAGTCGGCCTAAAGGAGAAAAAATTGGTTTTAACAAAAATACACCTAATATGCTGGCCGACCTGCCTCAAGAGGAGACTTGTACAGCTATATATAAGGGAGGAGATTTTCATTTTCAAATCATTTCAAATCCAAAACCAAAAAGCAGAGCAGAACAGCGAATTAGAGGAGAGCAGAAATTCACTAAGAAAGGCAGATTTTATCCAAGAAGTAAGGCAAATTTCCCAAAAACAAGAAGGAAGAAAGGCAGCACTATAAGCGAAGGACTGAAATTCTTCATTTCACACTTAAATTTAATCTGAAAAAGCAGAAAATTTAGAGCAGAGCACCAGAGTAAGAGCAGAAATTCGCCAAGAGAAGAGAAATTGAATTGGACAAGGTTTTAAAAATTGATTAAGATGAAGGTCATGATCGAATGCAAAATGAGGAAAATGTTCTGCCCCTTGCATTTTCCACCCTAGTTAGAGGGTGAATTGGAAGAGCAGAAAATCCTCTTTAGTAAGGATTATGCGCCGTTCTCAACCTTCCCATTTTGAAGAGATTCCAATTTCATGACGATTCAACAAGCATCTAATGCAAAGATTTCAAAAATTTGACAAAGAAAAGGCAAGTTTGGAGGTGAATTGTAAAGTTTCAAAAGCCCAAGAAAATGAAGGAAATTTCTCTTTAGCTTGCAATATGCGCCCTTGTAGAGGAGGCAATTCACTCATTACAAATGCAAAATTGAATGTGAGATCATTGAAATTGAAGGAGAATTTACCAAAGAAGCAGCGAAACTTGAAGCAGAGAACAAGAAAAATTCTAAGTATTGAACTTGCAAAATGGGAAAATGTTCTAGAGCTTACATTTTGCGGCCTAGAAGGGTGCATATTCCATAGACCAAAACAATTTCCACTTTTTGAAAGTTTTCATGAAAAATCACTTTGCATTCTTGAATAAGTTGGCTTCAATTGAAAATTGTTTGATGAATATATGGAAATTGTTTTATTTGTCCCACATTCGTAAGGAAGGTGAATTTAGTGGTAAAATTCCTTTATATCATGTATCATGTTGATGTACTAACTTGAGATATTTTGCCTGTAGGTTTGCAATGTACGCGGTGAATGTTGAATCAGAGCGAGATGAAGTGAAAGATCGAATTATGTGGAGGCAAGCCATCCAGAGGGTCGAAGTGTCATCAAGTTGATTCACCTTGCTCCAAAGAAGGTGACGTCGCCAGAATGGAGGAAGAATATTGCATCATCAAGTTTGCCATCATCCAAGCATCCAGAAGATCATTCCACCTGTATGTTCAAGAATCCAGCATCATGAGAGGAACATTCATCCAGAAATCCATTTCCAGGAATTCGTTTGCATCTTCAAGCTCCAGAGTTATCTATTCCATGAGCCATCTACATCCATCATGAAGTCTACTCTACGCATAAAACATCTTCTACTTCATGCACCATCCAGAGTTAAAATCCTGCACAAGAATGAGAATGTCACAAGATGAGAAATGAGCAAGTTTAACAAGAAATCCATGAATTACATTCAAACTAAAAAATCTCAAGACAACAACAAGAAGAAATCCAAAATCCCAAATTTGCAAGTTCGAAAGATGCAAAGTTCCAGAGGTGAAAATCCAAGTTCAAAGACTATTCCATGAAAGATGATACAATTTGGGAAGTTGTTCCAAGCAATGTGAACAGGGAGAAAATCAAACTAGTTCGCCCAAGGCTGAGGTGGCATGTACACATCATCAGGCCAATCACATTTTGACATGTTACTTATCACATTGGGAAACGTGCCTTTGTTCCCTCTTTCATGTTTAAAAATAGCAAATTGTTGTAACAAACTGTCTTGTTGTCTCAATCTGGGCCATTGATTTGCAAATCAATCCTGGCCATTCATTGTAATTCTTGAGCCCTATATAAAGCTCACTTCTCTCATTTGTAAAGGGGGATACATTAGGATATTAGAATTAGGAAGAATAGCGAGTAGAGTAGAGGAGACTTCTTAAAATCATTGAAGAGACATTGAAATTGTTGTAAAAATACTTCCAAGATCAATACAAGCTCATTGTTGGTTGTTTCATGGTGATTTTGTGTGGTTGCGGAATGTTAACATGGTTTCTAATTTCTTAGATGTGATGGGGAGATGTTTCCAAGTAGAGTAGAATTAGATTAGAAGTTCACTGATATGATGGATTTATGTTGAGATATTTGATGAATTCCTCTATGTTCATACTTTTTGTGACTTGTGGCTTGCAATTCACAGTGCAAAGTTAGTCTGAACCTTCATGTGCTTTAGTTCGATTGTGAATGTTCATTCAAGTTGCGCCAGCTGTGGGTATTTGGATGCATGTTTGCAGTTTGAAAATCCTTCATTTCCCTTTGAAGATTGCACTAGCTTCGTGTAGTTGTTGCTCTCATGGCGAAGCGAGGCTTGGTTCAAGGAGTTTGTCTATTGAAACATCATCCATCACTTCATTGTCCTTAGATTAGCTTTCTTAACCCTTGTCTTTTGCATTTTCTTTTTGTACCCAGTTGGAAGAAGTTCCATTTCCTAAGGAAGAAGTAACACATTTGAGTGGAATAAGGAGCATATTCAGCGTAAGTCCCTTTGTGATTACCAGCAAATCACATCAACTACTGAGTCTATCCATAGCAAAAACATGAATAACGAACCTTGGAGTTGTCTCGACTGATCACATTGTTTAGCATTCGAGAGATTTTATTCAAGAGAGGATAGAATACTTAGTATTTTATTCTGAGTTTGCATGTGCAAGAAAAACACATCAACACGGCTGTAATATGCACCTATCCTGTAGGGGCTTTTATGCCAAGTTTTTTTGTTTCCTGTTTCTGGTTTCACTGTTGAATGTGTTTAGGGTTTTGTTTGTGTTTTTGCATATGATGTTTGCAATATAACAATGAAATATGGTGCATGCAACAATACCCAGAGAATATAAAGCAGATATACATGAAATAACGAATACCCAGATCATGAAATCATTCAAAAGTAATTATGGTGACATACTCATTTCATTTCTTTCAATGTTGTAGTTCTGCTATACATGAACCAGTAATACAGATATTAGAAAACACCTCCAAATCACCAGCAAATGGTGTTCTCCGTCAAACAATGAGATGCAATGGATTTCACAACCCTAGGCGCCCAAGATGAATGTGATAGAAGCCACAAAGGTGAGGCGTTTCCCTTCAAAATGTCCCATGTTCCCCAAAGTGCCTTGTACGGCCTGACTGGGATGTATATCAGCAACCAACAATATTAAAAAACCCTGTTTTCTGTGTTTTCTTTAATCTGTTTTGTTTGCAGCAGAGTCTCCTTACAAAATTGCCCCACCTAAAAAATGCCTTTTGCTGTTCACAAACCCTTCTAACAGCCCAGCAAGTGGTACGGCCTTCCTAGCAGATGGTACGGCCAGCAAGTAAATAACCTCCAATCCCAAACTCCTCCAAAAACTCAGAAATCTGCCTCTATAATATTCATTATCAGCTGCTCCAATAAATCAGAACATTAAACTTGTGATATCTCATTAAAAATACATCAAATCAAGCTCAATGCGAAGCCTCTGGTTGAGACTCCCAGCACCTTCCTAATGTTGTCTTTCAAACACACAGAGAGCAATCTCACAGAGGTTTTCGTCTCTGCAAAACCCTTGTTCAACCTCAAAGCCAAGCTCCAAGTTTGCACGACAATATTTTCAAGAGTGAATGAATGAATCCCAAAAGACTTCTCATTTTTCCTTTTTGTTTGTTCACTCCCAACGCCCAAGAGGAATAAATCATATTTAAATATTTTAATAACTTAAGTCCTCTAAACCTCATGACTTGGGCACCCCTCATATTCCCTAGCACTTTATCTTATTAAAACAACATAAATCTCCCATAGTGATAAATCACCTTTATAACATAAAGTGACTTAGGCTCTTTTAACTAGTATAAGTTAAATATTTAATTTAATTTATTTTTCGACAATTAATTCCTTGGCCATCTCAAAACCCAAGTACAATGTGCTAGGTACTCCAACCGGCAATGCTAAATATGGAAAATTGGGTAAACTCCACCGATGACCCTCTTGCCTGACTTACTATAGATAGTAGGTCCTAGTAACATGTGACCAAAGTGGTTCCATAACCCACCTCCATTAGCCTACGGGAACCCTAGAATAGGCGAACTGCTCCATTTGTCGATCTAGGCTAAGAAGGGGACATTACAGTCCGCCCTCACCAAAATTGCTTGTCCTCAAGCAATCTCAACTCGGGATGCTGCAATATCTACTCACTCTCCCACGTTGCATCCTCCTTTGGCAAGTTCTTCCATTTCACCACGGACTCTTTGATGATCCTCTTCCTAAGATTCCTCTCCCGAGTGTCAATAATAGCCTCTAGAATCAATATTAACTTCCCTTCTTCATCCAATGGTGGAAGCTCGGATGAAGGAACAACATTGTGCCCAAGTGCTTTCTTAAGCTTGGATACATGAAATACATTGTGCACTCTGCTATTAGCTGGAAGCTCAAGCTCATAAGCAACTTCCCCCACTCTCCTGGACACTCCAAATGGACCACAAAACCTGGGTTTTAATTTCTCTGCTCCACTTCTTTTGAGAGTGGACTGCCTGTAAGGTTGGAGCCTTAAGTAGACCATATCCCCAACCTCAAAACTCCGCTCTACTCGGTGTTGGTCTGCATATAGTTTTTGTTGATTCTGTGCTTGTTGTAGATTCTCCTTGAGCTCTTTCATGATATATTGGCTCTCTTGCAACAAGTCCTTAGCTTTCGGCACCCTGCTGTCACCAAGTAGAAAATCTATGAAACTAGGGGCATCATATCCATATAGAGCCCTGAAAGGAGTCATCCTAATAGACATGTGATATGTTGTGTTGTAGCAGTACTCCCCCAGGTGTAGCCACTTAATCCATGCTTTCTGCTGCCCTGACACATAATTCCTGAGGTACCCTTCCACCCATTTATTCACAATTTCTGTTTGCCCATCGTTCTACAAGTGCTAACTGGTACTGGTAGTAAGCTCAGTGCCACACAATCTGAACAACTCCTGCCAAAAGAGACTTAGGAACTTGATGTCCCTATCACTCACAATTCCCTTGGGTATCCCATGCAACCTGAAAATCTCCCTGAAGAATAAATCAGCTACCTGCACTGTTGTATGAGTCACTGATATGGCGAAGAAATGTGCAAACTTGATCAACCTGTCGACCACTACAAAGATGCAATCCTTCCCCTGTACCTTTGGTAGCCCAGTGATGAAGTCCATGGAGATGTATTCCCACTTCTGATTGGGAATCGACAAAGGCTGAAGTAGGCCAGCTGGATAAGTATGTTCATTCTTATTCTGTTGGCAGATAGGACACTCCCTAACATATTTGAGGACTTCATTTTTAAGTCCTTTCCATGTGAAGCGTTCCCGAACTTGCCTGTAAGTCTTGAAGATCCCGGGATGACCAGCCATAGGAGTGTCATGGAAAGTCCTCAAA
Source organism: Cunninghamia lanceolata (assembly GCA_027924645.1). NCBI lineage: Eukaryota > Viridiplantae > Streptophyta > Pinopsida > Cupressales > Cupressaceae > Cunninghamia > Cunninghamia lanceolata. The sequence continues at coordinate 5,978,829 of BSBN01001344.1, read as the reverse complement.
ATTTTGCCTTTGAACTGAGAGTCAGGCACCAGAAATATCCTCTCCTTATAAATGATCATGTCATTAACCACTGAATACCTGTCATCCTGTATGGTGCCCTCTATGATTCCTGCTGCCCAAGAATCCTTAGCATATTCTGCTGAAATTGACTCTCTCCAATCAACAGATGTCTCCCCTAGCAAACACAAGTGGGGTCTCCTGGATAATGCATCTGCTACTATGTTCTTCTTACCTTTGACATACTCTATGTCAAAGTCATATGCCTGTAACTGACTAACCCACTTCTGTTGTCAATCATTCAAATCCTTCTGGTTCATGAACTATTTGATATTGTTATGATCGGTTTTGATAATGAATTTACCTCCAACTAGATAGGGTCTGAATTTGGCCAATGCATGCATTATGGCCAACATCTCTCGGTCATACACCGAGTAACTCTTCTCCACACCCCTGAACTTCCTGCTCTCAAATGCAATGGGGTGTTTCTCCTGCATCAGTACTACCCCAATCCCCTCTCGTGAAGCATCACACTCCAACTCGAATGGTTTGGAGAAATCTGGGATTGCCAACACAGGGCAAGTAGACATCAACTGTTTGAAGTGTTCAAAACACTTCTGTGCTAAATCCGACCATGTGAATGCTCCCTTCTTGGTCAAGTCTATAAGTGGAGCTGCAGTCTGTGAGAAACCCTTAACGAACCTCCTGTAGAAGCCACATAGCCCAAAGAACCCCTTGAGCTGAGTGAGATTCGTCGGTGTAGGCCATTCCATGATAGCCTGTATCTTTTTTGGATCAACTCTCACACCATCTGCACTAATAATGTGACCAAGGTAAAGCAACTCAGTCATGCCGAAGTCAAATTTGGACTCCTTGGCATACAAGGACTCACTCTCCAGGATGCTCAACACCTCCTCCAGATGCCTCATGTGCTCTTCCCATTTTCTGCTAAATATTAGGATGTCATTGAAGACGATCAAAACAAACTTCCTCAACTGTTTCCTGAAAATCTGGTTCATGCAACTCTGGAAAGTAGCTGGTGCATTTGTCAACCCAAACGGCATCACCAAAAACTCAAGGCGACCGTAATGACACCTGAAAGCAGTCTTCTCTATGTCCTCTCTCATCCTGATCTGGTGATATCTTGACCTCAAATCTATCTTTGAAAAATAACAAGCCCCGTGAAGCTCATCAATACGGGGAACAGGATATCTATTTTCTATGGTTTTCTTGTTCAAGGCACGGTAGTCAATGCACATTCGAATTGTCCCATCTTGTTTCTTGACAAGAACAACCGCAAAAGCAAACGGGCTCTTACTGGGTCTGATGTGCCCCATCTCCAACAACTCCTTAATGGTCTTCTCTATCTCATCCTTGAGCCTCTTAGGATGACGATAGGGTGTAGTAATAACTGGCTTGGACCCATCCTCCAGCTCTATGACGTGCTCAATCCCTCTATCTGGTGGCACTCCTGGTGGTATATTCCCAAACACCTTGCTATGCTCGGTCAACAATCTCTGAATATCTGGACGATAGTTGTTCTTTGGCTATTGTGGAGCCTCTGGCATGATTAGGCATTCAGTTGCCCACTCTACCTGGTAATGTCTCAACATTCTCTCCATTCTCTTAAGAGAGACTACTCGAGGCCGCCCTCCATCTGATAATGTTTTAAGAACAAACTTTTTGCCATTTGATTCAAATTTCATCACCATATTTCGCAAGTTCATGGTGAACTCTCCAATGGTCATCATCCAGTGCATGCCTAACACCACATTTGTGTCACCAATACCAACAATATAGAAGTCATCCTTGAGCTCATACTCCCCAAGCCGTATGCTCAGTCCAGAAATTTTCCTAGTGCATGTGAGTTTGAAGCCATCTGCTACCATTACCTTGAAGCCCTCAAACTCCTTAGTCTTGAGCCCTCGTTTTGCAAGCAACCCCTCATCAATGAAGTTATGTGTTGCACCTGTATCAATAAGGGTGATGATGTGTTGTCCACCTAGGACTCCTCTAACTCTGAAAGAGCCAACTTTCTAGAAGCTAGAAAGTTGTGCCATCATTCCTTCACCATCACTACCTCCTTGGGATGAATTTTCATCATCGCTATCCTCCCTATCAGATGGCTGATCTGATTTTTTAGAATTGGATTCCTCAACAGAAAAACACTCTATTTGCTTTGCCTTTGCCTTGTTAAAGTATCTATGTGATGGATCCCATGGTTCTCTACAATGGAAGCAAAGCTTCTTTCTCCTGTACTCGTTCAGCTGCTCATTGGTCAGCTGAGTTGTCTTCTCTCTTAGCTGATTAGTATCCCTCTGAAAAGGCTTCTTGTCTTTGTCTTTCTTGTATGGAAATCCCTTAGACTGGAATTTGCTTCTGGATGAAGAAGACTCCATGTCCCTAGCCTTTTTCATGGCTTCATGTAGAGAAGGTGAATTGAGGCCCTTGATCCAACCTCGTAAGGGATCGATGAGTCCATCAATGAAAAGAACCATCAACCTGCGTTCTGAAATGTTCGTCACCATCACTGACAGTTTCTGGAACTCTGATATATAACTCTCCACTGAACCCCACTGTTTTAGCTATGCCAATTCCTTGAACTGCAATTCAGGGTCCTTCTTGTCAAACCTGTCTATCAATCGTCCAATGAACTCTACATAAGATGTAATCTGGGCATGGCCAAGAGTAATCTTCCCATGGTGCCACCACTCATGGGCAATGCCGTCAAGATGCAGAGCAGCATATGTGATGGCCTCCTCCTCTGGCATAGGGCTAAGCTGTAGGAAGCTATCTAGCTTTTGTATCCATGCTCTGGCTGTGGTCTTCCCTGACCCATCAAAATAAGGAATGTTCAGCTTATTTACCTTCTTCTGTAGCTCATAATTCTGCTGTCTACCACCCCTGTTGGGTCTATGTTTCATCCTCAAGTCCGAATACTCACGGAATGGCATCTCAACTCTGAACTCCTCACTGGAAGCCCACCAATCTCTGATGATAACATCCTGGAACTCAAGTTGTGTGGGTTCAGGTTCCGGTACATTGTTTTGGGGAGTAAAGGTAGGTATATCGAGTCTATCATAAGCTATGTGCTGGTCGACCCCTCTGTTATTAACAGATGCTTCCCCGTCATTTCTCCTATCCTCCTCATCTCTGTACCTATTCCTGTCACCATTGTTGCCCCCATTGTTGTTCCGGTTCCTATCATTGTTATTGTTGTTATTATTGTTATTGTTTCTTGCATTCCCAATGACCTGATGTGCTATAAGGTCACAAAGACGATTAAAATTATTTTGCAAGTCTCACTGCCTCCTAGCCAAATCATTAAGTATATCCCTGGTGCTAGGTTCATCTCGGTCTCTGTCACCCATCTCAACCACTACTGTATCAGCACCTGCAAAAGGACCTATATGTGGAGGTACTGCAAGATCTGGTTGTGACTAGTTTCTTCTAAGGTAGTATTGATGTGTACCCGGCTGCATCACTCAATACCCGTTCTGCATGTTTCAATCTGACCTCATAGGATGGCAAGATTATCTGTGCTCTAATACCACTGTAATATGCACCTGTCCTGTAGGGGTTTTTATGCCAAGTTTTTTTTGTTTCCTGTTTCTAGTTTCACTGTTGAATGTGTTTAGGGTTTTGTTTGTGTTTTTGCATATGATGTTTGCAATATAACAATGAAATATGATGCATGCAACAATACCCAGAAAATATAAAGCAAATATACATGAAATAACGAATACCCAGATCATAAAATCATTCAAAAGTAATTATGGTGACATACCCATTTCATTTCTTTCAATATTGTAGTTCTGTTGTACATGAACCAGCAATACAGATATTAGAAAACACCTCCAAATCACCAACAAATGGTGTTCTCCGTCAAACAATGAGATGCAATGGATTTCATAACCCTAGGCACCCAAGATGAATGTGATAGAAGCCACAAAGGTGAGGTGTTTCCCTTCAGAATGTCCCACGTTCTCCAAAGTGCCTTGTACAGCCTGACTGGGATGTATATTAGCAACAAACAATATTAAAAAACCCTATTTTTTGTGTTTTCTTCAATCTGTTTTGTTTGCAGCAGAGTCTCCTTATAAAATTGCCCCTAAAGAATGCCTTTTGTTGTTCACAAACCCTTCTAACAACCCAGCAAGTGGTACGGCCTTCCTAGCAGATGGTATGGCGAACAAGTAAATAACCTCCAGTCCCAAACTCCTCCAAAAACTCAAAAATCTGCCTCTGTAATATTCATTATCAGCTGCTCCAATAAATCAGAACATTAAACTTGTGAAATCTCATTAAAAATGCATCAAATCAAGCTCAATGCGAAGCCACTGGTTGAGACTGCCAGCAACCCTCCTGATGTTGTCTTTCAAACACGAAGAGAGTGATCTCACAGAGGTTTTCGTCTCTGCAAAACCCTTGTTCAACCTCAAAGCCAAGCTCCAAGTTTGCATGACAATATTTTCAAGGGTGAATGAATGAATCCCAAAAGATTTCCCATTATCAGCTACTCCAATAAATCAGAACATTAAACTTGTGAAATCTCATTAAAAATGCATCAAATCAAGCTCAATGCGAAGCCACTGGTTGAGACTGCCAGCAACCCTCCTGATGTTGTCTTTCAAACACGAAGAGAGTGATCTCACAGAGGTTTTCGTCTCTGCAAAACCCTTGTTCAACCTCAAAGCCAAGCTCCAAGTTTGCATGACAATATTTTCAAGGGTGAATGAATGAATCCCAAAAGATTTCCCATTTTTCCTTTTTGGGCGCCCCTCATATTCCCTAGCACTTTATCTTATTGAAACAACTTAAATCTCCCATAGTGATAAATCACCTTTATAACATATAGTGACTTAGGCTCTTTTAACTAGTATAAGTTAAATATTTAATTTAACTTGTTTTTCAACAATTAATTCCTTGGCCATCTCGAAACCCAAGTACAATGTGCTAGGTACTCCAACCGGCAATGCTAAATATGGAAAGTCAGGTAAACTCCACCAGTGACCCTCCTGCCTGACTTACTATAAATAGTAAGTCTTAGTAACATGTGACCAAAGTGGTTCCCTAACCCACCTCCATTAGCCTACGAAAACCCTGGAATAGGCCAACTACTCCATTTGTCGATCTGGGCTAAGAAGGGAACATTACAACGGCCTCCAAAATCAGTTGTACAACCCTTCTAACTCACCTCCAAACTATTGTTACACAAAGTAGATGGCATGGATGCCTTGTCCGATAGTACGAACTACTAAAAGAATGAGTTTTGTGCACCCAAAATGAGGCAAGCCTCCTCAAAACTTCACACGCTTCTTTCAACCAACAGTACGAACAATCAGAGATTAGTGCGGCCAGCTAGAACAGAGGTACGACCAGGAGAAGTACATGAAATCAGTCTTACCAATTGGTACGGCCCCTCCAACAGGTAGTACGACCCATACCAATACTCAACTCAATCCGTTTTTATTATTTTTATTTGCTTCAATTGGTACGACTGGACAATGAGAGTTGTACGGCCATAAATAAAGTGGTTCAACCTCTCTGGAAATCACAAAATAGCAACTGGAATATCTATATCAGCAAATAAATAATATTCTAAATTACTCCAACACTAGAACACATCAAAAACCTTCATTATCAATCAAAAGCTAGAAACCAAGCTTCACTCAATCAACTCAAACTGCAAAACTTCACTATCAGCGCACAAGTGATTCTTGGGTGAAATCACACAAACCAGCTAGGAGGGTTTTCGTCCTCGAAACTAGATTCACCAAAGGGTTTTCATCCTTAAGCAAATTGAAGAACTCACGTTCATTCTCAAAGCAATTAGAAAACGAATTAGCCCGAAGAAGATATCTGAGGGCCAAACTCCCTTTTATAACCTTTTCAAGAGAATAAAATAATATTCTCTTTTTGCTCACTTATCTACTCGAAAATATAAAAACATAATAAAGTGTCTTGATGACCACATTTTTGCACCTTGGAGCTAGCGACAGTTTATCTAACAACTTAAACACAACCTTTTTAAATAATTCAATATAAGTTGTCTTTTAAAATTATAACTCAAAAACACTTTTGACAACTTAATTTAATTATTTGATCATTTTTCCCTTATTCCACCACCCCGTTAGCTTACGAGAAAAATTTGGAAAATAGGCTAAGGGTCACCAACAACTTACGCTGGAGAAGAGGACATTACAAACCTTGTATGACTCCTCATCTCCCAAAGGTTGTTAAATGCAACCGTTTGGTGGTTGTTAGTGTTTTAATTTGTCCTTTCTAGGATTACTCAAACCAGAACAATATGTGAGAAAATCCTCTTTTCAAATCTACAGGGGAAGCTCCCTGAGTTCTATTTTACTTCTAAAATCTAAAATAACAAACAAGTTTGCTACTTATGCACACTATACAATTTTATTATCTAGGGTTCTACATGAAAAAAAAATACTTGAAAGCAAACTTGAACTATCTTTTTGATCTCAGAGGTTAGAGCACAAAACTTGAAAGTTCTTAATCTCATCACAAGGATTTTCTATTTATGCAGCTAAATAATAATACTAGCCACTAATTTACACAGAGATCAACAAATTCATATCAACAACAAGATTAATTAAACAAAGTAAACACTTCATTGACAGTCAGAAATGTAGTGCAAGATTGAAAAACAATGATTTTTTATTAGCACACAAAACTATTTTGAAGAATGAAGAAAAGTCTCTGCAAAGTTAAACACAAATCCTCTTATTACTAAATTATCAAATCCTCACATACACAACACAATGATTTAATTTCAAAGCTTGAATGAAATCTTCTACAGCATAAGTCTAGCATCATCTCATACAAATTATGTGCTCAAAGCACTTATTTATAAGCTCTCAAGAAGTAGCTTTTAGGGATAAAATAACGATAAATTATTCCCAATATAGCTTTCCTTTAAAGAAACCCTATCCCTATCTATAAAAAAGAGGAAATAAAACATCTTTAAAGCAAACTAATTCTAAAACAAATAATATAATAAAGGCCTAATCATAGAAGCAATAGTCCTGATATTTTAGTAAAAAAAAAATCATTTTTTTTAAGAAATAGCGATCAACGATGTTTTACCAATGTTTTCATGGGTAATCGCGATTAAATTGTCTGAAATGCATCTAAAACATGTGGTATCCAATTCTGACCGGTTTTCAACAATTTTTTTTTTGGCTAACCCACAATTTGTTTTCGGTAGGGATTGAGATCCAATGTGTTGCAAGGACCAAAACAGAGTTTTGTGGCTAGATAGATATCTCGCTACAGTCAAATCTTCTACTTTTGCACTGAACTGCTTCATCCACAAAGTGAGAGGTGATTTGCTCACCCTTTTGATGGTGTTGCATTACTGTAGAGGTCAAGTAGCATTTGTAAACCTTGCGGAATTAAAATCTAAAAGGGGCAAGAATTGACTCTTGACTCTAGGATCATGAGCATTTGCATTCGTGATTTTCTTAAAATGTCAATCTCTGCCTCATAAGTGGGAGTAGATGTACAATACCTACTAGGAGTTAAGGTTGCAAGAGATGGAATATAAAAAATATTAGTGCTTTATCACACTTCGAGAGGCTATTGGTATGTGAGTTCAGAACCATAGTTCCAAAACTCACCCAAACTCACTCAAACTTGCCAAATCTCAAGGCGATACCTAGCAAGTTCGGTTAGACTCACCGAATCTCATCTGCAAAACTCGGCCATGACAATCAGGTAGGAAATTAGAAAAAAGCAAAAAAACAAAAAGATTAAACATAAAACACGTAAAATAATTTTTAACACTTCGAAATAACATTTATTTCATTTGCAAGCACAAGCAAGGAGAAAAAAGGACAATCAAAGTTAAAAATACAATCCCTTGAAACAAAAACCAGTAAACATATCTTGGGCCTAATTACTACTCTATGGCTTCAACACTTGCGCTTTTTGAAGGGTTTGGAAGACTTTTGGAGCTTGGTTAAAAGCATTAAAATTGTGAAAAATGGCATCGCCATGAAGGTCTATGTGGTCCCAAAGGCTTTAATTTGGGCTTGGTTACACGGCCTCTGCTCCTCAATCCCATCTTGTATCGCACCAAGGGCACTGCCCCTGAACCCTACAAGGGGCATTGCCCCTAGACCCCACTAGGGGTGCTACCCCCAAACCCCCATGAGGGGCGTTGCCACTCAACTCTATTGGGGGTTGCCACCCCCAGACTCCTACTCTAGTTTTACAAAGCAAAAAAAGAAATCATTTTGGGCCATGTCGAATGGAAAAGGCAATTTTTTTTTATTCTTTCAACTTTTTCCCAATTAAAATACAAGTAATTGAATTACATTTATACTTTTCGTTTGCCAAGTCAAGCCCTATCCTAAGTGATGCTCCAAAGGCTGTAGCAACATTTGCAAACTTGTCTGAGATACAAGCGCAAGACCCCACATAGAGCTAGTGATGTTGGGCCGAATAATACAAGCTCCCCTCTACCATAGTTCATGAGTCCATGTTGTGATTTTTATTTTTGATGCCATGGATATCATAATCCATGAGTGTTGTACGCCTAAAACACTTGAGAATATTTATTGTTGAGTTTTTTAGCTCAGTTTGGAACTTTTGCATAGGTTCAGTGTGAACGTGTAAGTAGTTCGAGTTATTTCTATTTTGTAATTCTCTTAAATATAAAGTGAAATCTTTTATTTAATTAATTAAGTCTAATAAAGTGTGAAAGCACTAATGACTTTGACTTATCTTCCAAGTCATCTCTTGCATGAGATGAGGTTGCTTTCTTTTTGAGAGATAAGATTGCTTTATTGGAAGATTAGATTTTTAGCTAAATAATATAAAGATAGAGGCAAGATAGAAAATAAATAACTCAGAGGAGTGTAATATTTCCATGCAACTAAAGGACTAGTTGTAGAGGTTGCCTTTTAAGCTTTTGAAGGAATGCAAAGCGGATTGGAAGGTGTAAAATATCAGTTTGGTGTTCATTGTTTCCACTATTCAAATTTCAATGATTTGTATGTTTAATTCAATGTTATTTCAGCATTAGGTAATTATTCATCGTGATTGTAATTTTGACATGGTATCAAAGCTTATGGTTTAAAAACCAGAAGGGCAGATTTGTTTGGAGATCGTGTAGGAGGGTTTTGTGATGAAATTGCACGACCAGACAAAGGGAAAAAATCGCAGGAGGTTTTTGGGAAGAAAATCACGACTTTTTTCTTAGAAAAATTGCACCCAATAGTAGGTGAAAATCGTGCCTTAGTTTCAAACGGAAAATCGCAACCTATAAGAGTGAGAGATTGGAAGTGAGAGTATTAGGAAGAGTAAGTGGGACACTAAGAGCAAGAGGAAAAGCAAGCGCAAAGTCTTCATCAAGCCAATGCATTTTTCAAGCCTCAAGGTAAGCTTCCAAGCCCTTCATGACAGTTTTTTTTTTTTTGCTATTGTTTTCAATTTAGTAATACTAATTTTAAATTTAGGGGCTTAGCGTTTAGTTTAAGTTTAACAAGTTTACAATGTTACAAATTTGAGATTTTGAAATTTACGATTAATCATTTAGTTTTTCAAATAGTAAATTTTAGTTTTACAAACAAAATTTTAAATTTTTTAATTTTATAACAGCAGTATTTAGGTGTTTAAATTTATTTATTAAACTATTTATAAATGTTCTTTTTTGCAAAATTGTATTTAATTTTTAATTTACAAGTGAAATTAGAATTTTGTCTTCTGTGTATCCTCTACTTCTACGCTTCGTGTGACCTGAAATAAGAAAAACAAAAGCAAAATCCTTTTTTGATGAAGGTTGAAAAACAAGGATTCATATTTTGGTGTATCCTCTGCTTTTGCGCTTTGTGCGACCTGAAGTAAGAAAAACAAAAACAAAATCCTTGTCTTGAGCTTGTGCATAATTTGAAATTTATGACATTATGACATGTATGGTAACCATAAATTTTATTTTTTGCAGTGTCACCATGAGTTCTACTTCTCACATCATGAGTGATGAAGAGGGTCAGGAAGAGGTCCTACATATGGGAGTTGAACCTAAAACTCCGAGTACAAATGTGGAGGGGAGGAGGGGCAAACTGGTGAGACAACTAGTTCTATTGGCAATGCACATTTTAGTTGCTCTTCCAAATTATTAAAGGAATTTGCCAAGGTTCCCTTTGATAAGAAGTAGCCATTAAGGCAATTTGCAACTAGATTGCCAACAAAACCTAGGACAAGTGGGGGCACTAGGCTATGGAGATGTTATTTTTGTAAACTTGAATTCTATGGCAGCATTACGAGAGTTAATGCACACCTTCTTTATGTCACAGGAAAAGGTGTAGGAGTGTGTAAGGAGTTGTCACTTGAAAAGAGAATTGTAATAAACAGATTGTGGGATATGTTGATTACCGAAGTCTTGTACCTGGTGCTCTGTCGTTGGGTGCCCCTACTCCTACTAGTACTAGGGCTGCCCCAAATCCACGCATTTCAGCTTGTCCTAGATCTTCATCTACTACTTTGCCATATACTTCAGGGATAGCAGAGCTTAAAGGGAAACGCAGAATGACCAATACCACTACTGATGTTGGCACTGCAAACACTATGGCAGAATTATTTAATGTGCAGAATAGGGATGAGGCAGATGATGCCATTGGAAAATTCTTCTTCGCCAATGGCATTCCATTCCACGTGGCTCGTTCTTCTTATTATAAGGAGGTTGTGGCAAAAATAATATGTGCCACTAGGGGAGATCAAATTGAGTACAACAATCTTGGATAAGAACTATTCCAAGATTAATATTCTCATGGAGAAAATGAAAGCTACATGGGTCACTAGCGGATGCAGCACAATCATGGATGGGTGGACGGATATCAGCCATCATCCACTCATCAACATTATGGTCACATGTACAGAGGGCCCTTACTTCCTTGGGGTTGTTGATTGTTCAGGGCACTGTGAGGATGTAGATTTTCAATTTTAAATCCTTAGAGAGGCTATTGAGGAGATTGGGCCAAAGAATGTGGTGCAAGTAGTGACAGATGCAACATATGTGTGCAAAACTGCAGGGGAAATGATTGAGGCAGCCTACAGGCATATTTGATGGACTCCTTGTTGTGTGCATGCCATGAATAATAGAGGCAGCTCAATAACAAACCCTAGGCGTCCCCAACTGCTGAACAAACGAGACCATGGAAGAGTATTTGCCGATCATGAGCGCCCACAACCTGCACCAATGTAGTACGGCCTCCAATGAGTGATAAAACTGCACAAACACAATTGAAAACCCTCTAATCTATCTCAGTTCTGATCTGTAGATGATTACAGCCTTATGGCGACCACCAAGGAGTAGAAATGAACACTAAATAACCCACAATGACCTCTCCAAAAAGGTACGGGCAGTCCCAGCAGTGGTATGGCCAGCAAGAAGTGTGCCAAGAGTAATAATTAATGCAGCCACAACAATAAATGCCTTCACAATGATTTTCCAGATTCAACCCCTTGTTGATTTCATTGAAAACTTCACCAATTTGCACAAATAGAACCTCTGTATGAAGCTCTCCTGAATGCTATCTTCAATGGATATTTCACCACCTCAGAATAGCTGCAACACTGAAGAATTTTCGCTCTCCAATGGCTGGTATAGCTGAAACCCTTGGTCTCACACAAATCCCAATGCTCTCCAAAATTTCATAAGTATTCAATCAACAATGAATGAATGGAATGAATTCCAAAATGCCCTTTTATATTCCACCTCAAATTCACTTTTAATTCATTTCATTCAATTTACTTCCATTTCCCTTTTAATCTAAGTTGCTGAATTGGGTACCGGTACGGGTACGGGTACGTGGGTACGGTACGCCAATACGGCAAATTTTTTTGGGGGGTTGGGTACGTTTGGGTACGTCCTTGCAAAAAAAAGAAAAAATCATAAATATATATGTATTTGCAACCTAAAAACAAGAATTACATTTAGAATGACATATCATGCATATACTACACAAAACTACCATAAATGTTATTGCTCCCTGTCTACAAGGTGGGTCGACCAATATATATAGGGTCGGTTTTGAAGGTGGGTCGACCAATAGAACTATACTGGCTGCCATTGCTTCGTGTCTACAATAAATTCAAAAAACAAATATTGAACAATAAATATAAAATATTAAATAACAAATGTATATATACTGTTACATAGCTTAGCATATTATTATAAAATTATAAATTATAGTGTTAAAAAATAAAAAATTAAATATATTGTTACATTAAAATTATAATTAAAAAAAAAAATTTAAAATATGGTTTTTGTTTTACTTTTATAATTTATTATTTATATAATATTATAAAGTTAAACTGGTTTAAATTTATATAAAAAAAATTTAACTTGAAATTATTTAATATAGTAATCTGCAATATAGTAATACTAATAATTAATAAATTATATATTTAATATATACTGTAAGTATAGACTAATTATTAATTAGTAATTACCCTAAAAAATTGACTAATTATTAATTAATATATACTATTTAATATAGTATAACTATATGTATATTTAATATCTATATATTTAAATTTTTAATATTACTATATATAGATAGTATTAAATTATTAATATATACTTACAATATACAAAACATATTACTATTAATTTATTAAATTATTAATATATACTTCAAAAACTACATACAGAACATCGAGTTTTTTAAAATAAAAAAACTTCATATATATATATAGAACATCGAATTTTTAAAAATAAAAAACTTCATACTTTCAGTGTCGCGTCCAGGGGTTATATTGAAGGCGGTGGGTGTGTGTTTCGCGTCTAGGCGTATATCACAAGATGCATATGTGTTTTTTGAGCGTCGCGTCACACACAGAGGTAGCATCGTGTCCCTGAAAACTTCAAAAAACTCCTGCGAATGTGTTCTCTGAGCGACGCGTCCCTGAGCTCGAGTGGCGTTTTAATAATGATTTAAAATTTTACAATTACATTTAGGTTTTAACTTATGCTTTTTCATTTTAGCTTTTAGATTAAAAACTTAAAAGTTGTCAGCGATTTAAAAATCATTTCTTTTTTATAAAATGAAAGTAAAAAATCGAAATCCTTAAAAAAAAACTATGAAAACCCTTACGAATCTTCTTGGAAGCGCCACGGCAGCACGGGAATCCGGAAGAATCTTTTTGAATCGCCCAGAAACGGCTCGGCATGCAAATAGGAGAACCTTGGTCGATTCCACAGGGATTCCGGGCCGTACCAGATTCCGGTATGGACCGTACCTGGAAGCGCCAGGGTAGGGGGGGAGATTCGGCAACTTAGCTTTTAATTATGATGCACAACTTAATAGCATAAAATATACTTTAAATCATTTAAGTCCCCCTTTTAATTAAGTCCTTATGTCTCCCTTTCAACATATAAATTAATAAAGTATTATTAAATAGATCACTTTATTAATTTCCATTTAACCCTTATATCACCTTTCATAATAAAGTCCCCTTTAAATAATGACCTTATGTTATAAAATGAACCATATATTATAAGGTCATATAACTCATTAATGATATTCACAATAATATTTAACTATTACTAAAGTAATCACTTTAATAATAATTAAAATATCATAACTCCATAAATAAACATTATTTCTCAATTTCGTCTGAACCTGGGAGTTAACCATGGTACCCTCTGTGCATCCAATTGCCTTACTAAAAATAGCAGGGTTCCCTCTCTACAACCATAGTCTTACTATAAATAGTAAATCCCTCATTACCTGATCAAACCAATTGAGTAAGGGATCGACACTACAATCAAGACCTGTCCAGGTGCCCTGCTATATATAGAAACACTGACTCTCCTAAAATGGTGACTTACTATAAATAGTAAGTGTGTATAACTGAGTCCAGAAACATCAAACGAAGGCCCAACCTGAACCAAACTGAGCTCCGGAGAAGGAAACACCCTGATAACTGCCAAACGGGACCCTCTAAACAACTCCATTAGCCTACAAGGGGTCAGATAATAGGCTAATCTTCCAAACTCTGATGCTCTCGAAATTGGGGACATTACACACCACCTGAAAGTTCTGCCATAACTCCAAAAGATAGCAGATTTTTAAGTGAAAGACACCTAAACTAAACTGATGCTTTTTGAGTGGCACTGCCACCTCCAGACTCCACTCTCCTATACTTAGTTGGCCAGCATACAAGTTTCCAGTGCCTAAGTTAAGGATTAAAGAAAAAAACTGAGATTTAAAGCATGCAAATGCCTGTTTATATGAGGGTTGTTTTTCATTTGAACTCAAGATAATTTATCTTCTGTTCACAGCAGAAACAAGTCTATTTTCGTAGGTTCTGTGCAAGGATTTCAGGGCCATGTATGCAGGGTCTTCAGGTACAATTGCAATATTTCAAGGCTTTCATCAAGTTTTCCATGGTCACCATAGTGGGTTCAGCAAGTATACATCATTCTGACAGAGATTTCATAGTTTTCAACTTTTCAGAGCTGAGTTTTGCTGCCTCAGCTGCTAGCGTTTTCAGTTTTCATCTTCAAAACCCTGAGGAGTGATTTTCCAATCTGCAGTTTGCCAAAGGTAGGGTTTCCATCACGTCAGAGAAATCAACAGATGTAGCATCCAGTTGAGATAGAAAGTTCGCAATGATGAGGGATGTTTGTGCTACAGTTCTCATTCAAACCCTGTGGGATGATCATTTGTCATTGCTATATGAAGTCATCAAGGTGTCCATCACGGTGTCCAAGCAGAAGACTCAATCAAATTATTGCCAAGTGTGAAGTTTTCAAAGCATCAAGATTGACAAGAAGTGTTTGTCCAGTTTTATGTTCTTGAGTTTTTGGCAACTTTCACTGGCTCCAAAAAGAAGTTTGCCATATTTTGGAGGATTTAACTAGGTTTTCAAGTGAAAGGTTGCTTCAGATTTTTAAAATCACTTAAGTGACAAAAATTTCTATTTTTCCATCACAGCCTCATCTGGTAGCTGTCATCTTCAGCAATGGTTGTTTTGGGGAGATAGAGATGAACCTATTATTCGGCTTTTATTTTATTAATTGTTTTAGAATTAGTTTGCTTTAAAAGTTTTTTATTTCGTCTTTTCTACAAATAGGGATAGGATTGTTTTAAATAATGTTTTTTTGGAAATATTTTATTATTATTTCATCTCTAAAAGCTATCTCTTGAGAGCTTATAAATAAGTGCTTTGAGCACATAATTTGTTAATAAAAGTTCATGTCAAACTTATGCTATAGAAATTTTCATTCGCAATTCAAAGTCAAGTTATTTTGTTTTTGTATAGCGAATGAATGTGAGTTGATGTTAAGCCTATGTTGACGTTATTGTCTTCCCATATTTTGTGATTTCTTAAAATAAATTGAATTGAGTAACTTTGTCAAGCTTTGCATTGATGCTCGTTATTCATTGAACTTTTAAAGTAATAACTTTGTGTGTCACTTAGCCATTTATTTTCTCAAATCTTGTGATGTTCAATTATTTCCTATTGATGTAGATTTGTTGGTCTCTGATTTAGCTAGTAGTCAACATTCATCTATGATATCTCTTCAAATCTGTGTTTACAGCCAAATACCAATCTCTGCTTTAGCCAGTATAAAGTTGTCTTTGTTTGTGCTTGATACTTTACCCTCCTTTAAATCTAAAAATCTTGCTGCATATCTTCACCATCGATAGTCTAATGCTTGCATCCAAGGTAAAAACACAGTCAATTAGATATTTACATTTAATGCAAGACCCCATTGAAATCCTATATAGTGTACATTCTTGTAAATTATCTTTATAGTTTTAGGTTTAGTTATGTTTGAGGGAGCTTCCCCTTACAATTTGAAGCACAGTTCTACCATATGTGTTGTACCGTTTTGTGTTGTCTAGCAACAGACAAAATTAAAACGCTAACAAAATATTATATCAATCAGCCATAAGGCTTGTTCACATATTAAAAAATAAGGAAAGACAAAGACAGTGGCAAGTATTTACATATGAATTACACTTTTTGATAGCCTTAATAATACAACTGTATATAAATTTAAGAGCAGTACAAAAACCATAATGCTTAAAATTAAATAGTTGACCAGTTAAGATCCAACTGCTCTCATGTATTTTATCATGTGCTCAACAAGAAACTAAATGAGTAAGTGAACAAGTAAGATTGAACATTCTCACCTATAGCCGTTTGTAAAGCAGACTCACGGTAACTTGCAGGTCGCTCCATGCTATATAATATTTCAACAGGGAATAATTTGCCAGGAATATTCAAAACAGGGCATTTGAAGAAAAAAGAAGAAAATTTGTCACCATCCAATGTTGCAGATGTGATTATAACCTTTAAATCTTGAGACCGCCTTCTCACTAGCTGTTTCATCAATCCTAACAATATATCACTGCAATGCCAAGAAAAATCTCAGGTTTCAATTCCTTGCTGTTCTCCATGCTGAAGTTTCCATTCTATCTTGGCTAAGCTACCTTACCCATGAAAACAAACTTCCAACATTTTCAGTTCACAAATGCTGAGATAATTCCAAAAATGTCAAGAGAACTTAGCATTTACGTGCATAATTCAGCAGTAATTGCATATACCGTATCTGGTCATTTCAGTACATTATGAGTAGCTATAAATTGAAAAGCTCAGCTTGAAAACAACCTGTGGCCATCTAAAGAGAAAATGTGAGTATGGGCAATGTGAATTGTTTATCAATGCAAGCAATTAATAAGATTTAACCTCTAATGCATCAAAAAGTCTAGTATAAGTAACTGACACAAATGTTTTACAAGGTTGGCATGATCTGATCAACTACTTGTGTTACAGCATAAGACCTCCCAACTCTTGCATCACATATAATCATCAAAATGGAAAAGGACATGATAAACATACATAGTTAAACCTATATTTTTTTTCCAGCACCACTTTTTCCTTCTTGCTCAGATCAAACACATATGAAATGAAGGCACACTGCAGCCCAAAAATTCTACCATTGTCCTGGCTATAGAATGTGCACTTCTCACATACATTTTAAATAAACTTAGTTCTAAACTTCTAACAGACCCCAAGAGATTTCTTCAACTATTTATTACATAGCGAAGTTGGTTGAGGTAGTTCCAACCCAAAAGCCAACCTGAGCTGGATCCTATGAAAAATTAACAAGTGACAGGAAATTAGTTGCAGATTTGGTTCATTGTAATGAGTGGAATCACAATAACAAGCAGCAACTGAATTGTAGATATAATGGTATAATTGAACTATAAATGGCTCAGAAGTTAATTTCTACCAAATTAGAAGAGAATTGAAACAGAATGCACAAGGAGAGAGAGCAAAAATTAAATCCCTTCTCTTATCCTGTACAACTATAAATGTGTGCATAGCTGCAGGAATCGTCGAAGAAGAGTCACCTATCGTTTTTAAGGACTTTCTCATGCATCTTCTTGGCAGATTATCTATGGCTTTCAGTCAGGAATGCACGCTAAATAAAAGCATAACTCAACTTACAAGAAGTGTGATACGGATATATTTGTGCCAATCTTTTAGCAAACTGCTTTATGCAAACAACAATTTGTTTCAACATTCCGTGATTCCATTTCACATCACAACAGACCAAAGATTTGAAATTTATGGTTTAGGTACTATACAAATTGGAAAATGGACATGTTAAGGACTTTGTCATGCGTCTTCTTGGCAGATTATCTATGGCTTTCAGGAAATTAGTTGCAGAATTGCAGAATTAGTTGCAGAACTTGTTGAAAAATTAACAAGTGACAGGAAATTAGTTGCAGAATTGGTTCATTGTAATGAGTGGAATCACAATAATTAGCAGCAACTGAATTGTAGAGATAATGGTAGAATTGAACTATAAATGGCTCAGAAGTTAATTTCTACCAAATTAGAAGAGAATTGAAACAGAATGCACAAGGATAGAGAGCAAAAATTGAATCCCTTCTCTTATCCTAAACAAAACAAAAGTGTAACTCAACTTACATGAAGTCTGGTATGGCAATATTTGTGCCAATCTTTTAGCAAACCCGCTTTATGCAAACACTCATTTGTTTCAGCATTCAATGGTTCCGTTTCAGATCACAACAGACAAAAATAATTGTAATTTATGGTTTAAGTCCTATACAAATTGGAAAATCGACATGTACATTTTGGAATTCCACAGTCAAGTTTATTCACATCACACAATGCCACAGTTTCAACTTTTCAAAAGAATTCAACTATAAGGCAAGGAAAGCTGATTACAAAATGTGCATAGACAAGAAACATACGTGTTCAAACTCCTCTCATGAGCTTCGTCCAATATAATAACTGCATACCGTCTTAGCTCTGGATCAGACAAACATTCACGAAGGAGACAGCCATCTGTCAGGTACCTGCCAGAAACCCATGAAATGAAGTTTAGTGGCTTGCTGGTTGATTGGCCCAAAAAAATTGTTCCAAGCTGTCAAAAAATGGCAGTAACAAAAACGGTCCCATACTTTATGCAGGTCCTCTCTGAGGTTCGGTCCTCAAACCGGATAGAATAACCCACTTCTTCTCCAATTCGAACCCCTAGCTCAGATGCCACCCGTCTGAATATAAGAAAGAGCCATTAATAGGAACAGAAGTAAAAGAATGCATCCTTGACAAGCCAACATTAATATTATCTTTAAAGTTGTGCCATAGAATCCATAATTCAGCAAGAAATTTTCCTGCCAAGAAATCTTCCTCAATTATGCCCATTCGGTGCTAAGAAAAAGATAGAAAAAGAGTTGGCAAACAAATTAATGGATTATCCCAAATCCATGTTGTCTGTTTGGGTGTTGAATACTGATCAATTCAAACTGGTTAATGAAAGTGTTTATTTCCTAATCATTGACTGTTGGCAGTTTGTACCTACTAGATGCAAGTATGTAACATACACCCCTCTGTATATGTTCGTTCTAACTGATTTTTTTGTGTTTTTTGATGTTTTGCTGTTCAGGGTTTTATGGGTTGTTTTTGCATGTTTGTTTTTTGCATTGCATGTATGAAATATGAAGCATATGAACAAACCCAGAAAATGTCAAAGAGATATTAAGAAACTAACAACTACCCAGATAGCAATGAGCCAAAAATATGAATTATATTGACATACCCAGATGGAGGTTTACAACTTCGTCCGGATGCTGTAGCCGGACCAGCAATATGAGCCACAGAAAAATGCTCACAACTCCGTGAAACGGTGAGATATGGAAAAACAATTTGTAGCAGCTGTTTAGTGGTCCCTAGGCACCATGAAACAAGGAAACCACAACATCAAATATCGCTGAAATGATTTCCAACAAAACCCTGACTGTACCAGCAAGCGTACGGCCTCCTTGGAAGGAATATCAGCCCCAAAACTCCATCGAACTTCCTCTTTTCTGCTCTGTTCTGTATTAATCTGGATTGCAGCAGCTGAGCGATCAGTTTAGGATGAAATATGCATAGAAAATCACTCAATAAACTCCACAATATGCTGTTAGAAGTGTACAGCCCTGCTCAGGAAGGTACGGCCTGCATATGGCTGTCATAAAACTGCAATAACTCCTTTCAATCTCTTGAAATCTGTCCTCCAACAGTTCATTAATGGCTGCACAAACAATCTTCATCAAATAACTTCGTTTTCATGCTCAAATCTACACAAAATGAATCCCACTGAAGCACAAATGAGATCTCTGGATGAAATCTCCAATAACCTCTCCTGATACGATCTTCCACGCACGAGGAAAGGGATCAATGAAGGGGTTTTCGTCCCAACACTGTCACAATCAAACCCTAAAGCCAAGCTCAAAATGCAAAAGCACAAGAAACTCACAAGTGAGAGCAAAATCCAATATTCTCGCATAAGGCAAATGAGCCTTCTTTTTCCCTTTTTACTCCTCAAACCCCAACGTCCAAGAGAGGGAATTTTTAATTTATTTTTATTTAATAATATCCCCTTGTCTCACCATGAGGGGCGCCCATCTCTAGAAAGACCACTTTTAAGTTATAACTTGATTTTATAAAGTAACATTACTTTATAACTTAAAGTGTCTTAAAATCTCAAATGGTATAAGTTAAATATTTAATTTAACTTATATATCGACTTATATCACCTAGGGCCTTGAAATGACAAGAATCCCTGTGCTATGACCATCCATACTGCCATGCCAAAAATAGCAACTGCTCAACTCTTGACTTACTATAAATAGTAAGTCCCTAGAATGACTTTCTAAACATCTCTATTAGCCTACGGAAGTCGAATTATAGGCTAATCCTGGTCCACTGGTGCAATGAGCTAGATGGGGGACATTACAAAGTATGTCAATCTAGATGTTTGCCAAGTTTAGCAGAATTTTGGAAAAGTGGTTCAAATAGGATAAAGGTGTATTTTTGCAAAAAATTAGAAGCCTTGACTAAAACAACTCTGGAAATTCATCACTACAAATGAAGACTGGTTCAAAAACCATTTTTTAAAAAGCATGACTAAAATCTCTCAGCTTATTGACATAGAGAGTTTTTAAACTGTCTGTTTATGAATTTTTCCTACAACAACTAATCCATGGAGATTGATATTTTACTAAAATTAACTCTGTCATGGACCTATAGAGTAGAAACTAACTTTCCATAGACTCCAGCACTAAATTTATGTGCATAGGTTGCAATCAAATAGGTAGAAGCTTGTTGAAACAGGGTTTGATGTAGAATCATCCTATTGAAGGTAAGTTAAGGTTGGCCGCACCCACGGTTTTGATATTTGTCTCAATGAGACTCAAGCATCAAACATAATTACATGCATATAAGGTACCCACATCCTAAAATGACTCAAGATTTTTACACTAACCATGATTTATTAAAGAGCTCCATGATCATTATAAATTTATATTTATAACATGTGGAATTTTAATGTTTTATGTCTATAGGGAGCAGTTGCATGTACATTTAGTCTTTCTAGCCATTGTTATTTTTTGTCATTAAAGATTCAATATTTTTGCAGTGCATAGTTTTTGTAAGACATCTTCTAGATATAACTGCATAATCATTTTTTATCACCGACGTTTCTGGTCATCTTCATTACCCATCATCAGAATTGTTGATGATGAATGTACCGTAGATCAGTTCGACCATGTAATATAGATGCCTTCAGTTATAACCCAGATTCGAAATACCTTGCCAACTAACTTTTCAAACACCAAATTATTCTCATTGCTAATTATGTTTGGCATTCATAAGCTTCTGGATGGTAGGTTTCCAAGTTTGGCTAAAGATCAGTACATCATCCCTGTTTAGATTATTGGGATATTTCTCTATTTTGACTGCTTAGCATAATGATCTACCTTGCCCATGCATCCTTTACATACATGTAATGTTTAGTGCTGTGCAATTGTTCCACTAAACTTGACCTGATGATGCTATTATGGTGTAAACCTGTTCAATGCTCATTAATTCTCATTGAAATAGATCTATTTGTTTCACCAATATATGAACATCTTCAGGAACAAGGAATCACATAAACCCCACTATCTTGCCTCAAGTCAACTAAGTCCTTTGCTGACTTAAGCTTCATCTGTAATGATTTTGCAGAATAAAGATTGTCTTGACATTTCTTCTTAGGAATTTAGAAATTTTGTCCATTGTCCATTTGTCTTTTTGCATGGAACATGTTTCTTATATTTTGAATTTTGCATGGGTGTTCTTAATAAAGGACTTTAATTTCTTTTACTTCCACTATAGTCACTTAAATTTTCAAGAGTACTTAATTTGCTCTTGGCTTTTCTCTTCTATCTGTGTTAACATCCAAATCACTGAGTATAAACTTACGGTGGTCATGCCTTCTCTCACTTACTCCCATTATCTGTTATGTTGGATATCTGATGCAGGAGCATCTGGGCATTTTCCTTCAGGCTGCCGCTGGGACCCACAAAATCTGCTGGCAGCAAACAGTTACTAATTTGTTGGTGTTGATTCTCTGCTGGGACCCGCCATCTTAAAAGTTAATAAATGAATATATATTAAAATTCTGAGTTTTCCTAATGTAGCAGCGGTTTCAAACTATTGCTGGCTGGGATCCACGTTGTCAGCGGTTCCAGTGCCTTCTATATTTTGACTTCCTCATGGGAGGGGCGTGGCTTAATGGTGGGGCCGCCTCCTTTTTGGCTGTTGAATGTTCCCTTTGGAGGGACCCACAAGAATTACTGCTTGGCCAGCGGTTTCCTCTACTCTATCTTCAGACTTGGCGGCAGATTCAATACATGTCCCCCTTAAAGAAGCAGAAATTAAAATGAAATGGGTTCGTTTCATTTCAGCCCGCGGTGGCTATTAGCTATTTCTCGCAGAATCGTGTGGGATGGTGAGTGCTGGCCGCCCTTTCTAGCTTAAGGCATTTCCTTTATGAACATTTTCGGGACTGCTGGGCCGCTTGTCATGTTTTCTCCTATTTTCTGCGCTTCATTACTGCTAAGGGCTGCGACCTCGTTTAGGACAGGATTACATTTTCTTAGGGGAATGAGAAATCCCTTGGCCCACGTTGAAGTCTGAATTTGTATAAATAGTTATTAAAGGTTGTCAAAAGGGTAAGGGGGAAGGCAGAGGCATAGGAGGTTTGGGGTTTTGGCACAAAGGAGTTTGATCGATGATTGCTGGAAGGCAACAAAACTCCTGAATAACTATGAATTTCTGGTGACAATTACAATTCTGTACCCAATGGGTATTGCATATGTTCTGAATAACAGTTTGTAATAGGACTTTGGATTATCCATATTACTATCAGTCTAACATTGATATTTGTGGCTAGGATGCATGCTCAATCCAGGGGTAACTAGATCATAATATTGTATTTGCTGTCCTTTTTGCTTTCAATTTCTGAGTAATGTTGTTACATTGTATCTGAATTAGTTTATTGGGCTGCCTAGATTTGTCTGTCCTTATGGGCATCCGGATCCTGGTCTGCATCAATAACTACTCCTTGAGTTGCTTTGAAGCTAGCTACTGGCTTCGCCTCTTGTGCAACGATTGCTTCACTAGTTGTAACTTGTGGCCATAATATCATACCAATAACTTGTATAACAGGTGCAGTCAGCAAAACAAGTTGATGATCAGAAGCAGGCATTTTTTCCCTCAAAGATCCTGTACTCTTGCATCTGTAAATGAGAAGGCTATGGCACAAGTCAAATCTGAAATCCATTCTTTGAACAGTTTAACATCAATACACCGTCCGTTGGCTCCAGATGATAATTTGACCCCAAAAATTAAAATGGACAATAATGTCTGCAAGCCATCCTGACCATCCAATGAACTTCCAAAACTTGATGAGGCCAAATCTTCATTTACCATAGTAGTTTTAAAGTCATTGGAAAGCTTCCTTAGTCAACTGATGTAAAAATATCAGTTTCTCAATCTTGGATCACCTTCTCTTGCCTCAACTAGGCAACCCAAAAAGCTTGAATATGTAGGTGCACTTCTATCACCATGAAAAAAGGTGGGCAAGGTTACTTTTATGCATTCATATGGAATTTCAATATGAAGCAACCAAGCAGGCCATGGTCTCTTGGTAAGCTGGAGAGATTGCCATGATGCCAACTCAGGTTCAAACTTCAAACCCTTATAGGCATGCTCCCTGTCCTTAAGTTTCCCCTTTTTCTGGTCCAAGGAAAAAGTTTGAATTTTTTGACAACCCACACTACGGATATGATAGGCCAAAAGAACAACTTAGACCAGCTGCAACTCCCAGGTAACTTTTCATACAATATATGCCTCTCAGTTGCAGCTTCTTAGCATAAGAAGTTGATGGTGTGCTCTCCTACCTTCCGGTAGGAGGGATGCATGTTATTTCCAACCAAGAGAAGAAGTTTGGATATGGGGCAACCTAAACTATGGATGAATGATCTTTCCTAGAAATCTCCATCAATAATGTTTTAAAAGATTGCTACATACGGTTAGTATATTTTGCCAAATGCTAACTAATTTCACCCAAGGGTGGGTTTTCTCTTTCACACATCCAAAGCATCTCAAAAAATTGAAGTTAATTCCCCACAATCAGTTTAGAACCAGCTCATCCATTAGTTTAGCCAGTGCTGAATTGTGTAGGGCAAACACTCTTGCTGGGTATCCAGAGATGAAACTATTGGACTTTATCACTTTTATAGTCGGTGCAATTTCATCTGCAATTATGTGTAGTCCCCAGAATACCAGGATTTCCTGATCTGCAACTGGTGCCTAGCCCCCTTCTGGAAAATTTCTCCACGGTCGAGCTTTCAATTTGGGTTTCTTAATAAGCATGGGTTAATATTTGAGCACTGCTTGCCAGTTCAAAATTTTAAAAAAAAATGAAATGTTTCTAAAGGCTTTTCAGTACCAAAAGATACTTTAAGGAGTTTCACAACCCTCCTCTAACTCATCATGTAACTTGCATGTCTGCTTTTCCAAACCTTAATTTCCACTCCTTCATCCCCTACCCCCCATCCTCCAGCAAGTTTATGCATCTAGCATTATTCTGCCCTCCGTCAGGGTGTATCTTACTTACAATTTATTCATACCCTGTTCTGGAAATATCTCACATCCATGCCTTAAACTTGGGCATCTTCGAAAGCATGGTTCTCATTTCAGCCCTGAGCCTTACCACCTCACAAATCAAAAAATATAGAAAAATATATACTTCTAAAAGTTCCTCAATCTGAAAAAGCAATTTGCAGTGCTGCACAACCTTCCTCTAAAGCTAGCCTGTTATTTCATGTCTATTTTTACAAACACTGATGTCCACTTTTCACCCTTCACAAAATTGACATATCTGACTCTATTCTGAACTCTTCATAGATTGTGTTTACTGTTTTCCTTGCTATTTGAATAAAAAAATACAGATTTTTTTCATTCTTAGCATCCTATTTAGACTATGAAAATTACATTGCAGCACAAGAGAGACCTCATTTTGTTTGATCTCCAGACAAGGCCTACAGAAGCCTGTTTTATAGTCAAATGTATATAAAGAATGACATATCCAAAAATTTGATAAATCCTTTATGCTCTAGAGAACATTTTTTTATAGATTTGTTGTATATCTAAATTGATTAAACTCTCAAATAACTACTTCTTCTATTTTCCTACCTGAACCAACTCAATATAATACTTGAATTTTGTCATTGTTGACTTTTTTTAGCAAATTCAAAACTTATCGTCTGGAGAACAATGTTCAATAAGTTTTGAAATATACATGCATTCATTTCATTCTCGATTGATCATTTCTTCCATTTGCCGCTCTAAACTGACTGAACACAATACTTAAGTTTACCAAGTAGTAAAGGAAATTTAAAAGGAAGAGTATTAAACTTAATGTGTCAAAGAATTGCAGTGTAATGGGAATTGGGGCTATCTGTAAGATCGTGACCCAGATTCAAATCCTCCCTCACTGCAATAAGGTGGCCCATAACTCCAGCGGAGGTATAGTGAGGAAAGTTGGATGTAGTGAACTTGCCGTGTAGGGACTATGATATGCCTTTCTTCCTGACAAATGTTTATAAATCTTAGACGTGGTGAGGTTGAGATATAACGATTATACAGCACATTCCTTTGTGACCCATGTTTCTAAATCTTTATAATGTGGTTTGAACTAAACCAACACCATGTGACGAGACTGTTCTTAACTCCACTCAAATATTACTTCAATTTTTTATTTTAAAAAAACCCTCTGTCATATTTACAGCTATTTGACAATCTGAAATGAAATGAACAGGATAACTAATCATTTTCATCATTGAAAAAAACAATAATCTAAATAGAAATTGATGTTGATGTTTATTGCCTGGAGACTGAAACAGCTGCAACGCGCCTGGGTTGCGTGATGCCCACCATTCCAGATTTAGTGAAGCCATGCCTGTGCATAATTTGTGAGAGCTGAGTGGTTTTCCCTGAACCAGTTTCTCCAATTATAACAACAATTGAGTTGTTAGTAATGGCCTTCAATATTTCATTTTCGTATTCGTTGATGGGCAACTGGATTTTCTCCATTTTTCTTCGATATATTGGAGAGACCAGTCCGCCTCTCACTGCTTGATTTCAAAAACCACCCAATTATGTTTGTTCTCTCTATCTGTATATATACACACGAAACAAAACCTCTAAAATAATTTCCAAGAAATGCTAATGACAAAAATGTTTTTGATTTTTTTTTTTAAATAAAGTTAAATAAAATATAAAATATATTACTTCATAAAAAAATAGGTGGAATGGGATCACACCTTGAAAAGTATATGTAAGTTAACAAGACAAAAAAAACAATCAAACTCTTATGTAGCTAAAGCAATTCTAATGGGAGAAGGGGGTCCTTAGTAGATGGATCAACCGAGTCAGTCGAGAGGTCCTTGCCATCGACAACAATCTCCCACCGAGTCATGGAAACTTCTTCTTTCGATTGTTAAAATGTTAAGACTAATATTGTTGTAGTAGCAAAAATATCTCTCCATAAAATAAATACATTCAAATAGCAATCGATATATAATTAAGATTAGACAGTTAGGATTAATCATAGAAATTTGTCAAAAATTAAATGTGGAAATTGAATAAATTAATCATGTGGGTGCTTAACTCTAATTTTAATGCAAAAGACTCTCTCTAAATGTCACAAATTTATTTGCCAAGTCTCTAAATTTTTATCTTATGTCGTTGACCTGGGTATTTTGTTATGTGATATCAGAGATTAGATCCATGAGTGTGGAGGTGATCTCAGCGAGTGAGGGCTTTATTTGGTGCATAAAAGTGATCATGTAACTCATAGGAATGATCTAACAATTTATAGAATTGAATCTCACTTGCCTCAATTTTTTTAATGTCTGAATGCTCGTGAGGATTGGTGTTGTTTACAAACACCTTTGGGGAATTTGTGAAATTGTGAGGTTTATGTTCTCCTAATTTAGACCCCTAGTGAACCAGCGTCACAAATCTAAGCAAAAGGTCTAAAGATAGCAAGCAAGCATGCAATGGACCCAGAATGATGTTACAAGTAGACGAAATGTAAAATAGATTATCCTTTAAGCTCTTTGTTTTATATATTATTCTCTTATTACCAAGTCATTTCCAAATGAATGAATAAATGTCTTTAAATACAACAACCAAGCCCACAAATGAACAAAATGTGCACTAGGTTAGCTCACAATAGTTAATGAAGTGGTCGGTAAGGCAAGAAATCTAAATTTGAGTTTTTTTTAAATTGATGATCATTCTAATTGGTTCAAGAGTTATTCCTAGCAATGGGGGGGGCATCTAAGTAGGTGAGATATTTGGGAATCCCTTTTGCTGTCAAGCCATCTTTAAAAGATATGTGGGACTAGATGTATACTAAGATCGAGAAGAAATTGAGAAGCTGGAATAACAACTATCTTTCCCTGGTTGGCATGATTCAAGTTTATCAAAAAATTCTTTCTTCCTACTCCATACATTATGCTTCTGTGTGGTTTTTTTCTAGCTATCAAGTTGAGAATGTTCAAAAATTGATCAAAGACTTTCTTTGGTCCAGTGGTAAGGGAAAGAAAAAAAGGCATGCAATTAAGTGGGATTGGTGTTATTTAGATAAGAGTAGAGGTGGTCTTGGGCTTAAAAATTTTGAGGATCCAAGGTGTGGCTCTTTCCATGAAATGGATTATCAAATCTTTTGATGGCAATGAGCTATGGAAGATTTTAGTAAGGAAGAACATTCAAGATGCTACTCATAAGAAAGCTAGGTAATGGAGTAGTTTGCATCCACATGTCATCCTTTTTGGGAAGTTTTAGGTTAAGCCTTCAGGATCTTCTATGTTTATCAGTATTTGGAGGGCTTGGGAATCTATGAGGAATATCATAGTTGGTAAAGAGGCTTTCGATAGGAATGGAAGTGAATTTTATAGCTTCAGGTCCATTTGGTGGAATTTGTTTTCAAACAATATGCCTCTTGCACTAATTAAGGGGTGCTCTGCAAAAAATTGGAACAATAAAGGGATTACTGAGTTTTAGAACATCTTCGATAATAATCTTTTGAAAACCTAGTAGCAGCTAAGTACTGAATTTGATCTACATGTTTCCCATAAAAAAAACTTACTCCACTCTAAAATCAAGTTGAAATATAATACTGAATGTTTGGATAATTTTAAGTGGAGTAATGGTATAGGGTTCAAGAAAATGAATTCTACTAGTTTGTACAAGCTCTTAACTAACTCTCAAGAGGTTTTTAACCATGTCAACTCTGTGTGCAACATCAGTCTTGATGATAAAGCCTGGGTTGATACCCTTAAATCTTGTTGGTCTAAAACTATTAAACCTAAGAGTGTGGCTTTAGATAGCTTTTGTTGCTCAAGAAACTTGTTGTTGGTAATAACCTTAAAGGTTTTGATTCTTACAAGGTTATTGTTTTGTTTGTAGGAGTCCTAAAGATTTTTCAAGCATTTGTTTTTTTATTGTACTTTTGCTAAATCCATTTGGTTAGTGTTTATGGACAACATTCTTAAGTGGGATATTAGGAATAACTTAACCTAGCAAGAAATTCTTCGTGGTTATGTTAAAGGTTTAAATGTTAATCGTAATTCTTTTTGGATTTCTCTTTCTATTGAGATTTTGTGGTTTATATGGAAAAGGATAAATGAGAACTTATACCAAGACAAGAGAAGGCACCATACAGAGTCTTTTGGTAGACCCACTCTTTTTAAATTCTTGAATAGGTTACCATGACATTGGAGATCCCCACTAAAAGATTTGTGAAAATTGTTGATGAAGGCTCGACTCTTATCTACAAGTCTGATATAAAGTTTGTTGAGTTTCGGCCTCATGACCTAAGGAAGATTGATGAGAAACTCTATAATGAATATATTGAATTTCAAAACTAGTATTGTAAATGACATAAATTTGAATTGCTCAAAGAGGTAGCAGTTAGAGATCTGGAGGGCATGCATCAAAACTTTGGTAACAATGGAAGTAGAGAGAACATCTCTCCTCCTTTAGATGCCTTATAGTTTGATTCATACAAGGAAAGTATCAATAGAGGTCAAAGAGACAACAATGAAGTTGATGATAATGTTGTTCTTGTACCTAATCCTGATGTGTAAGGCCAGATCTAATCCTAATTCAAAAGTCTTTGACTACTATGAAGATTTTGGACAATAATGATGATGCAGTTGATTGCTTCTATCGACAAAATGAAAGATATATATAGACCGAATAGCAGATACAATGATCACTATTTGTTGGTATATTTTTGTATAACTGTGATGCTCCTTTGTATGTAATGGCGGACTATGCACCATGTTTTGGAAGGTTTTTATTGGTCAAAATTGTGTCTTAGCCTAGTGGGGTTGATGTATTATTTTTGTGGACACATATATATTGTTACCAACCACTTCTAAAAAAATTTCTTTTTCTTTTTGTGTACAAATCTATATTGTAAGCCAAATCCTCATTGATCTTCTTGGGACTTATCTTCTTACGGACCTCTTGAGCTTGTTTACACTTGTTATTATCGTTGGAAGAAAAAAATAGTTTTATAGAATGTTCTAAAAACCTCCTTGATATCATCATTGGTACTTATGAGAATTTCATTATCAATTAGGGGACCAATGGACTCCAAACTATTCTTAATTCTCAATTGTTTACAGAAATATTTTGATCCTCTATCTCCTTTATCCAATTAAGCTCGACTCTAATTCTAGCCCCTTGGGCTTTTTTTGATCTGTAGGCATTTGAGTTTATGCTTAATATCACTACCAAGAAGATCATTGAAGGTTTGGTTGTTATTATATTTCTACTCTTTGTCTTCTATCCTTAAAAATTCTTCTTGAAGGACACACTCATATCTTCTATTATCAACGGCATATTTATTTCCAATAGTCTGAAAAAGCGTTCTATAACTATTAACTAGATTCTCCCAAAAAAGAATAGCAGATTTGTTTGGTAAGAGCATCTTGTTTATTTTCCTTAAGGTAGTAACCCCATCATGGCAATCTTTATTTTTCAATAACCCAATGTTTAGCTTGAATAAGTTATTCTTTCCAATGACATTAACACTGCTTGAATCTTTAATCATGATATTTGCCTCAATAGGATGATGGTAAAAAAGAGTTATTGGGATAACCTAAATGTAGTTTGTATCATCTTTATTGTCAAAACAAAAGAGATTCTCTTGAGCATAGAATCTATCAAGCCTATAATATATTCTTTTCCCATCTTGTTGACTATTACACTAGGTGAACCAAATGCTCTTGTTATTGTTTTTCTTACTCTATAAAGGATCAAAAAGATTCAAAAGTTTCTTCATGCTCTGATACAGGAGCATCCGGGCGAAGTGGCAATCGACATCAACCAAAAATATTTGAGGTTTAGTTTTCAGTTTTGGGTTTGTTTTTTGTCATGTTTGGCATCTATCAACTTTGGGAACACTTCATGATTTCAGATTTGCAAGAATTGAGTTTCCGTCAAGTGACAGTTTCAGCACACAATGTGTTGATTTCATGGAAACAATTGTTTCAGAAGATTGTGGAGGTTTGGCAACAAATCATTTGACATGCATGTTCTTGAATACATTTTGCCAAATTTTCAAAAAGAATTGAAGGCATATCTTTCACTGTCTGGGAGATTTTAATGCCAGAAGTTCGTACTAGCAGTTTTACGGGAAGTTCAAAATCTCACGATTCTTGAAGTTTGGAGCAAAATCCTTCTGTAGGGGACCTTGGGATGTTATTCCAAGCGTACTCGCCAGTTTTCAGGGGAAACGGAGAACTTTGGATTTTTCGCCTGCCAGCACCCGATTTCACACATCCTAGCGTCGTAACGCAATTGGAATTTTCTCAAAAAAATTATTACAGATTCAAGAGGTAGGTATATTTGAGGTATTTCGATTGTTTTAACTGGTATGTTGATTCATCTTCAAGTGTCGAGGTGGACAAAGGTAGAAAATCTTTGGTCAAATATAGATATACAGACTTCATTTGAAATTGTAACTACCTTACATGGAAGGAAACGCCTTGCCAAGTTGAGGGCATGCCACTACGAGGATGTGGAGGGATAACATAAAAAGTTTTTAAACTTTATTAGCCAATAAGCTTTTATATGTGAGCAGTGCTCGGAATTGTCTCAAAAGAATTGTCCTATGGGTGCACCGTGCAAGTGCTAGTGTAATGGTTAGTGCTCAGTTTTTGAGCTTCCACGTGAGGGTGGTGACTTCTTAAGGCTGCCTCAACGCATCATTTAAAGAGGCACCTTTTTTATGAATTTTCAACACCTCTTCAGAGGCTCAAACAACAAGGAAAAACCACTAAACTAACAGATTAAAAGATTTCAATAAAAAGTGTCGAGGAAGAGGAAAATAAATGATGCGCGCCAGGCAAAGAAAATGAGGCAGCAGAAAATTGGAAGAAATGGCAGATTTTAGGAATATCAAAAAAAATTAGAAGAGTTCTATCGAGCGCCTCTCAGTAAGGATTCTGGAGGTTTCAAGAATCCACTTGCTGCTGCAGAGGTAATTGGAGAGAGATATGAACATATGGTAGAAGAGTCTGGGCTGCAAAAGAATTGGAAACTAATACCAGTGTGTGTACAGAGAGGTGCGGCTGCAATAAAAAAGGAAGAACAACACAAAGGAATTGCAGAGAGTTCGCTGCCAGAAGAAATTAAGAGAGCACCAATTTTGCGAAAGAGAGGAAGTGCATGAATGACAGGCAGATACAAAGGAAACTAAGAGAAAATCTTAGTGTATGGACAAAGAGATCAGTAAAGGCGTGGGGAAAGAGATCATTACAAAGCATTGCAGATTGGAGATTGTAGAGGCAGAACAGAGAGGAATGTTGTGAGAGTTCGTTTTGGAGAAATATGAGAAAACCAGATTGAAATGAATTGCATTGAAATAGAGGGAAGGGAAATGTGGAGACGGAAATATATTGTTGTTGTACTTGATGTGATATATAAATTCAGTGAGAAGATATAAATGGTATGTAATTTTGGTTGTAATTGTTTGAATGAGAAAAACTTTGTATGGTAATAGTGAAAGCTGCCAATAACAATATAAATTAAGTTTGTGATCAAATGAATGGAGTATTTCCCATGATGTGTGTGATACTTGAATTGCATTAAGTGAACGGTGATTGTGAATGAGTTGTATTTCTGTAGCTACTATAGCAAGGTTTAAATTTGTCAGATTGAACAATTCGATTTGAGATTGAGTTTGTAGCAGAGGGTCTCTGTTTGTCTTGTGAAATTGAATGTATGCAACGAGAGGGAGTGCCTCTTGCAGTATGCTCTACCAAAAGAACTGCTCATTCCGGAGCAGGACGGCGTAACTTCAAACAAAGGCAGAATATGCTTGGGATGTCTGGGAACGACAAATGCAGGGTTTGAAAAGCGAATAATTCCTCTGGAAGAAACCCTTTTGGTGATGCGGGTTTTCTAGCAACAGAAAGAGGTTTGCCGGTGGGGCCGCGGGAGTATAATATTCCCCTGCGGGTTTTCAGAGGAAAAGGCAAGTTTGTCAGCTCTTGGTGGGTTTTTTTTTCTTTTCAAGAAGGTCTACTCTTCTGCTCATGCAAGTTCCCAGGTGAATGTGGTTCCGAGGCAAGAGGAGAAGCAGTCAAAGGTAAGTCCCTAGTGCATCTTAGCTTTTCTCTTTGTCCCCTTGTAGCTGTCTGCTTCTTATTTCTTTTGCAAAAAGGAAATATTAAACAAATCCTCTTCAAACGGAAACTGCACAAACTTTTCCAAACATTAAACAACAAAAACCAACCCTTTTTCATCGACAAAGCAGACTTGGAAACGATTTTCAAACAGAAAAATTCATAGGCTTTTTCAAACAGCAAAAACCTTACACCTTTTCAACGGCAAACAAACCTAGGAAACTGTTTTCAACATATACAACCAAACTTTTTTCAAAAGGCTTGGAAAACTGTTTACACCGGCCCCACAGTATGGTTAGGCCAATGGGGGACCCATTCCCCTCGTTTAAGTGTAGAGCCAGGTCTCAAGGCAATGTTGACAGAGGGTCACAGGGGTCTTTACCAATTAAAACTCAAGTAAACAACCATCTGAGAGGGTTTTAGGGTTTAGCTCTAAACGTGGCATCAAGTGGTCCCCAACAGCAGACCCCGGGTCCTATTGTTAGATCTTCTATACAGAGAGAGAGCATTCCCTGGAACCAGATCATCCAGCTCTCAAAGATTGGTGCTTGGCCTAACTTGAACTTGTAGGTGGACAGCCAAGGTTCTCTCTTGGCAGAGTATCCTATACAGGCAATTCTACCTTAGGTAAACACAGATGGAGTAGAGGCAAGGTTGGTTTATGTGAATGCCAAGAAGTACATGGGGATCTTAAGGTGTAGGCAGGTCTGTAGGCTCAAGCAAACTCATAGGAAGAAATATACTATGATACTATCGAAAGGGCATAACAACACCTTAAACGTTTGTAGTACATTGCCTTAGATAGAAGGTGAGCAACTTAAGCAGGGTGAACCCAAAGGAAAAGGGAAGATGGCGGTATTTCCAGATGTTAAGATGTCAAGCATAAGCAAGGCTGAGTAATTCACATTGAATTTGGGTGTAAGAGATGAAAATCTCGAGATAACAAGGATCTATACAGCCCTACGTCCACCCCATTACTATGGTCGTCCGAACTGTATGTGGCAGAGCTCTTGAACATGAAGGAGAGGCTGGAAATACTTGTAAAAAAGGGGTTGTAGGAGGATAGCAAATTAAGAGAAGCGTTAGAAGGCAGGTGCAGGTTGGAAAGGGAGGTTAAAACACTTAGAGAACAAGTTTCAAACCTGCAAATTAGTTTGGAAAGAGGACATCAAGAATTGAGCATGCTAAAACAAGATGTAAGCCAACTAAAAGTAGCAGAAAATAAGAAACCTGAAATGGTGAATGGAGGTGACTCAACTCGACTGAAGGAGATCCAATCTGTCATCACCGATTTGGAGATTAAAGAAACCCAGCTTAGAGACCGCATAGAAGAAGCCAAATCATTGTCACAAGTAGTAAGAGGACCAGTAAAAGGATAAAAAGAAATCTTCAAGAAACAGATCAAGATTCACATAAGAGAAGAAAAAGACAAACTAGACAAAGCAGTAAATATTATTATCAAAGTTTTAAAGGACTTTGGGGAGAAGGAAAGGACCGACATTCTTACAAGAGATTTCCTTAAAGATAAGTTGAAATGGACAGGGGTTATTTAACAAGCGAGTAGGATTGGAAAAAAACTAGAGGAAGGAAGAAATAGACATGTCAAAATTATCCTAAGACACATGGATGATAAGAACGATATCCTAAAAAAAGGGGGTCACTCAGGGGCACCCGTATTTTCTTAGATGAGGATTTGACATTTGCACAACAAGAGGAGTGAAGGAGAGAGTGGGAGAAAGTGAAAACAACAAGGGATGATGGAAAGTGGGCATGGCTGAAAAATGGGAAAGCCCAAATCAGCGAGAGACTTCCACACATGAAATAGGGATTCGGGGCCCCATGGGAGCATCTTTAGATTGTAAGTTGGAATTATAGAGGATATCCGTGGAGAAGAGGACTGGGGTTGGGGCCCATAGCATAGGGGAAAGACTTG
Source organism: Cunninghamia lanceolata (assembly GCA_027924645.1). Taxonomy (NCBI): domain Eukaryota; kingdom Viridiplantae; phylum Streptophyta; class Pinopsida; order Cupressales; family Cupressaceae; genus Cunninghamia; species Cunninghamia lanceolata. The sequence continues at coordinate 5,944,302 of BSBN01001344.1, read as the reverse complement.
ATCATCCTTACAGAGACACATGAACATGATGGATGCAAAGTGTCGAGCTTCATTGGGTACAAGAAATTTTTAGTTTGGAATGAAGGAACTGAAACACGTAAAGAACATGGTGGAATTACTGTGCTAATTAGAGAAATGTGGGATGGGATCATGGAATTTGAGAAAGAGGACCCAAACAAACAATACATATGGATAAAAATAACAGATAATGAAACCACAATCAGGCTGGCAGCATGTTACTTTGCCCCAAAAGGGTCAAAGTTCTACAAAAAAAGAAATTTGGACAATGAGGATCCTTTTACGGCTCTTATGAAGGACATTTATACCTTTAGTTCTTCAGGGAAAATTGTCCTATTTGGTGACTCTAATGCTAGGACAACAAACAACCAATCTCTTCATTTGGGTAGTGAGGAAAAAGGGGATAGCAACTCGTTATGGTTAGAGGAAAGCAAAGATCAGATTTGGGAAAGAGCCTCACAATATGGGAATGGTAGCGTGAATTATTTTGGAATGGAATTATTAGGGTTGTGTAGCCTTCATGACTTGGTTATTTGTAATGGTATGAGGAAATGGCCTAGTTTTGAAGGTATCACTTGCAAAACGTACAACGATCAAAGCATGGTTGATTATGTTATATGTTCTCAGAATGGCACTTCTAGGGTGGTAGAATTTGACATTGGGGACTGCAATGCTAATTTAAAGTCTAATCACATGCCTCTTCTCGTGAAGTTTGGCTTGCAAGCGATCATCCACAAGGAGAGGCAGGTTCAAATCATGCAAAAGAAAGTTCACACACAAGGGAAAATCATGATGAACCATAAAAATTAGGAAATCTTCACTGCTACTTTGAAACAACACCTGTAAACTATAAAAAATAGCTCAGGGAGCAAAGAAACAAACAAGAAAACTGAGAACAATATCTATAGCAACATGTTGATCCCTCTTATCCACCAGGCTCTTGGGGCATGCAAGAGGTCTCGACCTAAAAAGAGGATCTCAAACACTTTCCCAGCCAATCCGTGGTATGATGAAGATTGCAAGGCAGCAAAATGTGCTCTCAAAGCGATCAGGACTAACAAAGAAAACATGAAAAACTATGAGAATGTATTAAAATCCAAAAAGGAAAGTTATGCAGTTTCCAGAAGAAAAAAGTTAATCTTTTTCGGTAAAAACAATCCCAAAGGCTTTTGGAGGGAGTTACAACAAGAAAGAAAGCACATTGAAAACAATATCACAGATGACCAATGGTTAAACTATGTGAGGCTCCTTTATGAACGGCCTCAAGAGAAAGTTAATCCTCGCATAGTTAAAACCTCAGCTGAACTCTTCTCAGTTGAAGACATCATACAAGGTATAAAGAAACTGGAAGTGGCAAATCAATAGACATAGATGGGTTATAGGCTAAATATCTAAAGTGGGGAGTTGAGTACTTGGCGCCGCACATCAAAGATATTTTTAATGACATCACTCAGGGGGGCTTTCCTACTGAGTGGACCACTAGTGTTGTTATTCCCCTCTTCAAGAGTGGGGATATTGAGAATCCCTCTAACAACTAGACTATCATGGTGAATCCTCTACTGGGAAAACTATTCCAGAGCCTGATTGAGCGTAGGATCAACATTTGGGCAGAAAAAGAGGGAAAAAGAGCAAAGGGGTAGGCTGGTTTTAGACCTAGGCATTCTACCATTGATCATTGCATCACTCTCAGACACTTGATCGAAAAAGTTTGGGACACTCAGGGAGAGGAGGCCTTGTGTTGATTTTAAAAAGGCTTTTGACACAGTTCCTAGGGACAAATTATGGAAAAGGATGGAAGAACTTGGGATTCTTGATGAGTTTAGGGCTGCTATTCACAAGCTTTATGAGCAGGTTAGAACTAAAATCAGAACTAGAGAGGGTTTTTTAGAGTGTTTTGGCAGTGACGTCAGGGTCAAACAGGGCTGCCCTCTTTCACCCACTTTATTTGGCTTATATATTGACAGGCTGGAAGAATGGTTAAACAACACCATTGGGGATGGTATCCAGCTGGCTGGTTTTGTGGTGAAATTACTCTTATATGTTGATGATCTTATCCTGGTTGCCAGAATAGCACATTGTTCGAGAGAACACTTGAAGGAATTAGAACTCTTCTGCCAAGAGGTGGGGATGCAAGTGAACACTAGTACTTAGACCAAAATCATGATCTTCTTGTTAAAAAGAAGGCAGCAGCGTGGCAACTTTATTTTTGAAGGGAACGCTTTGGAAACTATTGAAGAATACAAGTACCTTGGTATTATTTTCAACAACAGGCTTAGCTGGGACACTTGTAGGGCGAAGAGGATTCAAGGGGGTTGGAGAGCTTCCTACATGCTCCAGAATAGATGTAGGAATGCAGAGCTTTGGGATTGGAAGACCAAGAAGACTCTTTTTGGTTTGCTAGTCATCCCAGTTGTCCTATATGGTTGCGAAGTTTGGGGGAGCAGTGTAATATCCAAAATGGAATCTAACACTATAAACTAGTTTTACCATGAAATAAAATTTGAAGAGGTAAAAAGGTTGGTAATTTTTTTTTTGACTTTTTCAAACGTCAAAGTTTAATCAACAACTTATTTAATAATCATGTTGGTACTATGATACACAAAGAGTCCATTCATTTTTAATGAATCTAAAATATGATAAGTATATTATTCATAAGGAAAAATTACAAAATAAAACTTACCAAGAGATCACTGCATCTCGATTGTCGACCTCCATGTTACAAACCTTGACTTCGCTCTGGTTGAAGAGAGAGAAAGCATCTTCGGAGAGCTTTACCTCCATCCACAGACCAATGGTCTCCCACACACCTTCCTAACCGAAAGTGGCCCTACCCAGCACGAAGAGTATAGACCTAGGATGTCCCTTGGTATTTGCCATCAGTACTGGTGGTGTTTCCAATGTAACACTATTGATCACACAACTCTAGATACCCTCTAGCTAAGTATGATCATCCCAATAGGTTACGTCATCCCGGATATGGTGATCTATGCTTATATTTTTATCAATTCTAATTCAGTCTTTCTATCTTCAACCGATTTCCAAATATTGTCTAGGTTCTATAATTCTTACAGACTAACTTTCCATACAAGGATTCTCATTGCAACTTTGCAATACCCAAGATCCAAGACTTATCGACTCTTAAAGGAGTTTTAAGTCGATTCATTATAGCTAAAAGGGTTACCTTACCCAGGTTAAGAATCATAGTCAAGGCTATTATCTCTTTTCACAAATAAGATCAAATAAACATAACTAGGGTCCATTTCCCCTCAATTAGTTATACTAGACACAAACTTGTCTAGATGGTAAATCCATTCCAGTCAAACTGACTCAAATCAATCCTTGATCTTGAATATATTTGCCATATGAGTCCATGTATTTCATATAATTTCATTACAACACCCAGTACCATCATTCTTGAAACCTTATAAACAACCTTCTAGGTTTCCCCAATAGAAAATGTCATCCTATCATTCTAACAACATCCTGCCATCTTAGGTTGATATCCTAAGAAAATCATAAAGTACATACTCCACTAGTTTGGGGAGGTAAAAATCATCCACTAAGTGGTTTTCAGTTTCCAAAAGGATTGTTTGATATTTTTATTGACTAATGTCGATGTTGGTATTTAAACATAACATAGTTATACAATTGTTAAACATAATAGGGTAGCATGACACCAATGGTAAAAACCCATTTTGAAACCAACACAAAATACACAAGAATGGTTGCACCATTACTATTCAAAATTAATAACAATCCTCAATTAACAATCCTCAACCGGTCATAAGATAATCAAATAATAGTAGTCATGATAACCTTTCATGTGATTGGTTTATATAATAACCAATATCTATGTATAGATAATCAATGAGTAGGATAATTCCACATGTAAAGATACATATGTGGATCCATCCTATAATGTCATTATGTTAAAAGAGTAACAAACAATCTCATCAAATCAAAACTTCGATAATTGGGAACAATAATCTCATGCCCAAATGACAATATTTTAAATAGTCAGGGTATAAAGACATTGGTCAATGAAGTCATAATAAGTTGTAAACTCGCTCATTGGGGCATCCATATCTCTATTAACCCTACCAAAAGTAATATTTAACAGATTGAGATATCAATCCATCTCATCATATAATAGCCATTAACCTTTATAGAGGCTGATACCATCATTATCCAAGGCCGATAATTATATATAATAGAGGTTGATGATAATTGATGACTTTAGAGGCCAAAACTTTCATATAGAAAGCCAAATCAATAGAACAATTCTAGGTCGACACAAACTTAGGAGAATTTACATTGATGCTACTTTCTGATGGAAAAGATGCTTGACTTAGGTTCTTCTCTTAAATATCCATGCTTAAATTACAAGATCCATGGATGGGGTTGGTTGGTTTGTGTAAAAGATAGATCACACCCGTAGACATAGGAGATCTATACATGACAGGGCATGCAAGTTCTTCTTTGTCATAAATGGTGTTGATTTATAGCAATTCTTATGGTTAACAAACATTACAGTCATGGTAAAACTATTTCACATTGTCCACCTTTATTTAATTCTAAGGGTAAGAATTTAAATAAACCTCTAATAGACTTATCTTTTGCCTCTAAGAGTCTATTGGTTTGCATGACAAGACTAAAATTTTATTCTTATTAAAGAGGGCATAACAAAGTGTCCTTAAAGAACTTTATAATTGTTAAGACTATAGAGTAACTATATTCTCACGGATAGTGGTCTGTGTTTAACTAAGTTCTCCTAGCAAGAGAGAATATCTTTATTTCACAGAGTTCAATGGAACTTTATATTAAGGTTAAAAGAATAAACCCACGACATATGCCATTTATACTACAACACAATAATCTCATTCTTACTACCACCTTATTCTTAGTATTGCGCTATTCCTTAAACTAGTTGAAACTCGATAATACAAGACTAGAGAATATGTTTGAGTATGATATAAAGTGGCAATATTTATACACGGTGTTGGCGTTGGTTAATCTTTAACTATCATGACCTCAATGTTTTTCTCTCTGATAATCGAATTAGCTTGTTTATAACATAAGTAACATTACTCAGTAATAAGGATCCTTTGTACAGATATTACGGCTTCTTATGCCTTTCATACTATCATTGCAAATTATGTGTAATAAGAATGATTATCTGCTAATAAAACAGTCAGTTAACTCATAGACTATTGTGCAAATCAAAAGGCAGAAACTATGATTTGTTTTGAGTGAAGATCAATAAAGATTATGGCATATATCAAGACAGTCGTTATCATCTCAAAATGATTATCATTCAATATTAACATTAGCCAACGACATTTAGGCTTCGGCTTCACATTTTTAAACAATGACATTATGAATGGTTGCATAATTAAACGGCAAGATTGAAAACCTGATTGATAGGCTTCTTGTTGTAGCTTCTCGCTTGATTCATATCATCCTCTCCATCTCCTTAATCACGTTGCTTCCTTATGCTTTTGTGCTCTGATGACAACTATTCTCGTTGTTTCCTTATTCAAGACTCTCAATACTCTTATTGATGGCGAGAGAAATCACTGACTCCTAACCATAACTAATTCACAACTCTATCCTTTTTGATAAGCATTAAGCTTACTCAACTTCCATTTGCCTTCCACGACAGTCCACTAGCAAAAACATCACCTTCTAACTAATATGCCATCGTGGCTTTTCCAAAGGTGATGAAACCGGTCAATGAGGTGGCAGATTCAGTTATTGGCATTATGCTTTATCATCTATGTCAAGGTTTTTGAGCTAAGGTCATATATTAATATCTCGAGATAACTTTGTACTAAGCTCTCAGTCTTATCATTCTAGCTTGAAGCTCGATAATGATTATAAGGTTATGGAATAAAGTGACACCAAGAAATAACTTATAACAAAACCTTTTTGAGCATAAGCCCGATCACTACTAACACTTAGTAGCCTTTACTTTTCTCTTGGTGATATATATATATACGCTGTCATTACAGTTTTAATTGATGATATAACACTTTTGACAATCACATAGATTTTAGACATTGTTTAAGCCTGTCTCATGATGATAACTTTAATAAGGGCAACTCTACGTCCATCATAATCTCGAAACACAACATTTACATTGCATGCACGTAAGGCATTATGTCAACAGTGATTAGAATAAATACATAACCGCAATGACAAAGTTTGCGGTCGACATTTCAGGGTCGAATCTTATCTCCCCCTTTCACGAACTACTGTCAATGTTTACGTTGAATGACTTAACAAGACATATCATGTGACACATTCCCAATATATATATCCGTCATCCACATTTGGTGACATGAACTTAGAGTATTACGATGCAGATATCGATTGACCACACTCGTTGCAACAACGACATTTGGACAGATTATGTTGTTCTTCCACAACGACATAATGAAGGAGTGACCTACTCTTACAATCCTTGATGATCTCATTGATAAATTGACTTAACCAAAAACAATACTTACCTCAAGGCAACTAGATTAAACCGTCTGATGTACATACTCAGTGGCAAACACCCTTTGGTGATCCAGAGTCTATACTCCACTTCCCTGAAGATACTTTCTCTCCCCTTTGCTTCATGAAGAGTCCGATCTAATTGTTCTTGTCAAAGCATTCTCACAAACAAATTGTGGTCAACGTACCGATATCTCGGTCAAAGCATAATATAATCATAATATTTATCTTTTCCACGTTGAAAAAGGCATTTTAATTCGTATCATCGAATTGATAATATTTAGGAGATAAAAACATGATTCCATAAAATTAATACTTCTAATCGTAACATTGTTTCTCATGAACATAAACGTATTCACATGTCTATTTCTATCCATGAAACAGGTAAAAGTAAATAGTAAAAATTTGTCCAAAAAGGAGGGATGTAACAAGCAGCGTATCAAATCACAAACGGAGACAATTAGAAAGAGTCCAAAAACATCTTATCACTAGCAGTCTTAAGGTCAAGGCTACTGTTCCCTATGAGATCCTTTTGGCTAAGGCGGGCACCTTCCCGTTGGAGGTTGTTGCGATTATAAGGCTCCTTTGCTATCTAAAGAAGGTTGAAAACACAGATAATCAGTGTTGGCCTAAGTTGGTGGTGGAGGAAAGGTTAGACCGTAGGAAAAAGATGTGGATGAAGCAGAACGACAAATGGTTGAGCAAATGGGATATTAATTTCCAAGATTGTCCCAAAACCAAAGCTGAAATTAAACAGTTCGTGCTGGAAAAATTCAAGACTACCATGTGGACTAAACAACTGGGCTGAAAAATTGCACTATGTCCAAGAGTTTAACCCCACGTGGGACCATGGGGAAAAAGCCTACTTGCATGTCACCATTAAGGGTAAAGCTAGGATTCTAATTGCACAGCTGAGGATGGGTTCCCATCATCTAAGGTGTGAAACTGGTAGATGGGCGGTTCCCAAAGAAGCTTAGGAAGATAGAATATGTACTTTCTATAGCAATGGTGTTGTTGAATCAGAATGGCACTTCATCTTTGAATGTGATGCCTACGATGATATCTGCATGCATTACGAAAACATCTTGAAGGAGGGAAGATTAAGCGAGCTCTTTGAGGAAGATAAACTACACATAACGGCCAGTTTCTTGGTCAAGTTGCATACTAGAAGAGCCAACATTGATAAGAGTTTGAAAGTTTCTTAGGGCTACAACTCTTGGTCCCTTAGGCTGATGTGGCCTCATGGACGTCATTAAAATCCATTCATTCATTCATGTCCATGTCATAGGAGTCCCGCCATTTTTATCCTTTTTTTCTCCACCATGTTAAAGTCACCGCAAAAATCCCAAGGGACTTTGGGAAGGTCAGAGGCTAACCATTTACATAGCTCAATCCTATCCCTGTAGTCATTAGGGGCATATACTGAACATATACCAAATTTGGTATTGTTTCTTTTAAAGATAACCCAAACATATCTATTACAGGGAGAGCAACCAATCTCAAAAATATGCTTGGCCCAATTTTGATTGATAAGGATGGTAGTGCCTCCTTTCCCTCTACTATGATTGGAGGTGAAGAAAATAGAGTTCTTCCACACAAATCTTAGGGTATTTTCTAATTGAAACCCAACAATTTTTACTTCTTGTAGCAATAAACAATCTAGGTTTTTCTTATCATTGCACAGAGCTCTAAGAACATATTTCCTGTCAGGGGATTAAAGACCCCTGATGTTCCAACTAATGTAGTTTAAATTTATTTATGAAGGAGTCTTAAGTGGTTTCCAATTCTTATACAACCCATCAAAACATTTAGGTATTTTTTCTCCTTTCCCTTTTTTTCAAGACTTTTGAGAACTGTCACCTCTACTAATCTGTTTTCTTTTCTTCTTTTCATCTTCTCTAGTATTGATATCCATACCAACTTATTGATCCAAAGCTTCCTCTTGGAATAGAGGATTTATACATTCCATAATTTTATTAATTTCCTATTGTCTAGTTTCCTGATTTGAGACCATTTCATTTAAGCCTTTAACACTACTTGGAGGGTCTTGGGGTCTGGAAGCTCGAGCAATTTTTTTAGCCCAAATTTGCTCCATGAGTTTGTCTAAGATGATTTCTTGGGCATTTTTTTGTAATTACTCTTTGGAGGTTCAAAGACATTCTCCTTAAAACTGTGTGCCCCTACTTTGGAGATATCTATGTCCTCTGCACTAGTATTAGCATTATGTTCTTCTTTTCCAATATTTTCTTTAGTTGTGATTTCCACATCCCCATTATCATAGTTTCCTTGGGGGTCTCATTGTATTTTTTTTTGTTCCCATATGAGAATTTATGTTTTAAAAAAATTGGCAATAACAGGGCAGTCCTTCCTTTGATGCCCATCTTTTTTATAGAGAAAACAATCATTTAGTCCTCTAATTCCTTCAACCTTACATTTGTATAGTTTCCTATCAAATTGGAATTCAAAGGCTTCTAGGATTTCCCTGTGTTAATAGAAAGCAACACTCTTGCATTCGTGTGGATAGAGTAGATCTAGTTTTTTCAACTTGAAGAATCTTTCCCATAGGTTTAAGTAATTGGGGGAAAAAGATCCACAATTGAGTCATCACATTTTTTATAGTCATCCATCTAGGGATAGAGAAAAACATGATTTCCTCATGCATGGTCTCATGTGACTAGGCCACCATTTTAAACATAAATTTACCTATATTCCAAAACTCCTTGTCAAGGACTTTTTTCTGTATATTGTGGTTCTTCAAAAATATGACAAAGAGGCCTTTTTGTATCATGTAGCAAAAAGAGACATAAATCCCCATTTTTTTCCCCAAACATTAAGCAACCAATTATAAAAAAATATATACAAGGAAGGCTATCAATATCTATACATACAAGAAAAACAACATTTGTAAGTCTAGCATCTTCATTCTTAACAACTTTAATCATTTCTTTATTAGGATTAACTCCAAGTATCCCTGGCAAGAGAACGCCCTTACCATTTTCCTGGCCTCTAGCACTTCTTTATGATCCTTGCTCAGTGATTTCTCCACTATCGAATCAGATTTTCACTTCAAACTTGACATTTTTTGGCGATACTTCTGCATTTTTAGCATTTAGAATCTCCTTGTAAGAATTTTTCTTTATATTTTCTTTATTTTCCCCATGCTACACTATGTTGTTCAATTTCCATAAAATCAAATCCTACGAGCATTTACTACATTTGGTCGTTGTCCTGACTAACTTCCAAGAGGTGTAATTACACACCCATACCCTGACTCGCACAACATAAACCATCAATTTAAAAAGGCACAAAAAAAGAACCAAATTCAAATTAAAAAAAATACCACAGGAACACAACGATAATTCAAACAATACAAGAGCAAAAAAACTCCACAATTAATCACAAACATCCAAGGACCTGGAGAAGGTTGACATGTGAAATTAATAATGATGAAGAGCACTAATCAAAGTCAATTTCAGCAAGGAAGAAGCAATTACTAGGTTGGTCCAATGGACAGTGATTGTTTGTCTCCCTCTATCAACCTCAAAACTCCTTCCTTCACTAAGAGATCTCATATCTTTTCAATCCTAAATTTGGGTTTTAAAAAGTCAGGGATCAAATTTGTGATTACAGAACTAGCGTAACTCAAGTCCACGCCTATGAATTTGATCCATGGTGATGAAAATAATCTTTAGGAATAGAAAATGCAATTTGGAGATTAATGATGTGAATATGAGGATCAATAATAGGAAGATAAGGATGTGTGATGTCATGAGCCAAAATTATGCAAGAATATGCCGCTTGCAAGATAATTATTGCATTAAAGACACTCTAATCAAAGAGAACCCAAAGTATAAGGGAAAAGGGCATGGATGTGCAATTTTCACTATTACATTTTGCCCTCGCTTTGATGTGTATGTAAACTATTAGGTGGATGCATGTCAAAGTAAACAAGAAGTCAACATGTAAAGGATATTTTTTAGACACTTAAAGGATGTTGATCCATATAATTTAACAAATCATTCTTCAATTCTTCTTGCCATGAGTGTCCCATTGAAACCATAAAATAGAAAGCAAATATGCAAAGGGTAGTGTCTATCACATAATTTGAGATAATCATCATTTACACCTTGCTTGAGAAGGGACTATCTTTGAAAAAGTAAAAGTGGATAAGAGAGGGGAAAGAGATCCTACTTGTTATGAAAAATGATAAAAAGCTCCGACTATGTGGATCAAGATTCGACTCTATTGATATCTAAATGAAATGTCTTTCTCTGGATATGGGCAGATGTAAAAATCACTTCAACTAGATACAAATGAGGTGTGAAAGGTCTCCATCTAGACACTAACTAGACCTATCTCTACAGATGATGCAACAAAAGGTCTATGTTTCGATACGGTAATGAAACTAGATGTCTAGTACTAGAAAATAATCATAACTACATCACTGCCATCAAACTCTTGAAGAATTTCAATGATAATATGCCCCCTTTAATTGGTTGCATATAAAGGATGCAAGGAATCAAAGGTAAAGGAAAAATACATAAGCATGGCAAAGCATGTAACAAAAGACATCATTTTATGATAAGCATGTAAGCATGTAGGCTAGTGAAATCATCTTGAGGTGTGTATAAGGTTGCACCTTATGTAGGCAAATGATAAGATAAGGATAACTATATATTGATAGATTGTAAGCACATCAAGTGTGTAATAATCATCTAAAAATTGTATTGTGTAAGGTACATCAAGCATGTAATAATAAATAATAGCATAGATGGTGTGATCAAGTATGCAACAGTAAAGATATTGTAGAAGGCATATTAAGCATGTGATAATGATCAATGATGACATCATGGAAAATGTATTAAAACATAAGTATAAGATAAACATGTAGGTTCACAAAGGAGGGAAGGATCAAATGCCCCCATGCAATGATATCATAATAAGCATAATAAAATATGTGGTAAGATGTGAACTATGTAAATATCAACACATGGAATGACCCCGAATGAATATCATGTCAATTGTAAGTATATAGGTCATAAGTGTCAGCACATGAAAAGTAGTAATAAATGCACTATCACATAGGTCATTGAAAAATGTGTCAAGAAATCCTAGCATCACCAATAATGCTACTCATCATGATTAGCATCCTCACATGTATCGACAATAAATGAGTAGGGTAAATAATGTTGCATAGTGGTAAACACACACCCTAGTTTTATATAATAGTGGCAAAAGGTCAATAGAAATAATTTATTTTTACATTTACCTTGAGAGAGATAGTGTTATGATCATTCACAATGGTGGTGCAATGAGGAAATGTGTTCGGAAAGGTGTTGTATACCTTCCACATATGAAAATTAAATATTTTGTAAAGTTGCACAATCCATCTCAAAATGGGGTACTATGTGTAACATAAAAATTATGCTACTCGCTAACTTCTATATTGCATTCAATATGAGCTGAGTAGAAAAATGCTAATTTATAGAAATCTAAGTATAGAATCAAAAAATTGAATTCAGAATTATAAATTATAGAAAATAAAGAACCTGACACTAAAGGATGAAGCTCACTGTCTAGGACGCCAGTGCATCACACAGACATCTACGCTAAGCATTGTCATTCGTACAGTCTAGAAAATTGAAAAGCTTCCAAAAATGCGAAAATCCACTCAACAGTTTGCTCAATCTACAAAACTAGAAAAGGGAACACAACATCAAGGTACCAAATAATAACATAAATGAAAATGATAAAGATAAACTAAATAAATCAAATGAAATATTAGAATGGACAAGAGAAGGGAAGAGATATTAGAAAAACCTACTTGTGGTTGAATACTCTTCCAAATACATATAGTTGAAGACAAGAAAAATTGTTGGGGTTGTTTGGGGGTTTGCCTTCAGGTCAAACCCCTACTTTGGTATTTCTACCTCCATAGTAGCCAATAGATAGATAAAAGGAAAAATAGTGTGTGTTCTTAATCTTAGTACGTCTAGAAATAAGAACAATAATTAAAATGAAGATTGAAAGGATGTGAGAATCCCAAGGTGCTCAGGGGAACAATAAAATAAATGCTTGCAATAACAAAGAACAAGAATGATACCAACTTGAAGGGGCTTGAAGAAGCCAAAGAGTGTAAGAGAGCTGAAGGAGAATGTTGTAGAAAGCTATAGAGGGTTGTAGAGAGATGTAGAGTGTAAGAAAGTTGCAAGAGAGAGCCGAGAGAGATCCAAAGTAAAAAGACAGGTTTTAAAATGAGAGGAGGAAAGAGGAAGGGGCTAACAAGCTGTTTAGATTCATTTTGAACCATTACCATTGACCCGCAAAAGGTAACAAGTGGTGAAACACTCAAAAATGACCACCAAACAAAAAACTATTGTGGGATGCTAGCACGTCTCATGGACATCCGTGCAAAGCGCTAGTGTCTAGACAGTTTGAGCTCAAAAGTGACAAGACACTAGAACATTGCAAGGATAACACAAAAGTGACAACAGAATTGATAAAAGGATAACACAAGAAATGAGGACTAAGCACCATGGGAAGGAAGAAGGCTAATGCAAGGGCTAAACTAAGCCTACAAACAAACTAAGGGAATGGAAACTAAAGCAAGGCAAAAATATAGCATGAATTTGTAAGGATATGTAATTTTTGACATTACACCATGCTTTGGGGGTGCAACGTTTTCCCTGAGTAGTTGTGTGTAACACTAGAAAATGTATTTAATACTGAGGGTCATGGTTTAGTGAGTACATGGCTTAATGGGATTACTATTTAATGTCGAAGGCACATTGGGCAAATGCATTTAATGTGGGAGGTGCATTTGAGAAATGCATTTAATTATTAGATGTCTTATAAATGCATTTAATGTGGGGTCACATAAGACAATTCATCTTGGGTGCTTGGATTGGAGAAAGCTTTTGGGTTTCCTTAAAGGCTGTAATGAATCTTTGTCCTAGAGTTAAACTTGGGCACCCACCTTAGATGTGTACTTGGGTGCATTGATTATTGGTGCTTTGATGCATTAATTAAGAGTGGCTAGAAAACTTGGTAAGTCTTTCCACTCATATTACTCTCTTTTATATAAATAAAAAGCTTGGGATGGAGGCTAGACATCATCTTCTAGTTGATCATCATGTTGTGCATGCTCATTATGAGTGAAGCAAGGTGTATGCACCTAGAGGCTTAAGTTGCTCATTGAGGAGATCCCGAGGAGCTTTGGTGGGACATATGGATCTCATTTTTTCTTAGATTAGTCTCACGAGGAAAGTAATAATGATTTATCATTGTTGTTGAAAAGGGATATACCTTGCATGGTTGCCTCCTTCATTGAGAATGTTGATCTCCTACGAATGCTCGAAGCCTGATATTATATTGTAATTATTTTGTTGTTAAAAATAGATTGCTTTTGGTGCTTTGGAGGTTAGGTTTTCCCCATAAGGGTTTTCTTAGAGTATATTAGTGCCCCTCTCTCTTGTGTGGTTGTTTTATTTTTCTTTCATTGCTGGTATTTCTTTAATGTTTTTATTGTGCTGAAATACTACTAAAATTTGTATAGATCAAATAAATTGTGACATCACTCCTTGTATGATTAACTATGAAATTATTTCATACTTCCTTTCATTTGGTATCAGAGTTTAGTTTTGAGTTTTAGTACTAGTGATTTATATAACATAGCCCTACATGAATCAACAAGGTACTATGACAAATTTATGTAGGTGAGTGTCCAAAGGTGGCACACACTCATTTTTCTCATTTTTTGAAAAATGATTAAAATGTCATAAAAATAACATAGGGTATATTTTTATTTTGACATGTGAAATCCACATATTTGACCCCATGAGAGTGGATGTAACCCTGATATCTATGGGTGTGAACCCATTTCTACATATGTAACCTACAAACCTGATTCTAACACATAGATTTGATCCATTATACTTTGATTTTAGATTTGTTAGCCAATTTATGTACTTTATAAATTTGTTTTCTTTTTTGTGAGATTCTAATCATGTTTGGTCATTAATTTATGATTCGATAAAAGTTCAAGATCAAAGAGCAAATTAACAACCACAAGTTATCTAGTATTCATAGTTTAAATCACACACCAATAGATATTCAAATGGTGCATAGGATAGGGTTTAGTTACATAGAGATATGCTCACCTTTGGTTATGATGTGTGAATTTCACAACCTTGGTGGAGAGTTAAGACTCAAACATGAACACCTTCCATTTACTGACTAAAGAGATGACCATGGCTATAAACGATGTATAGAGTACTTATTTGTGGAAGGTAAGTGAGTGTCACGTACTAGATGATGCAACAGTAGTGATGAGGTCCAAAGAGAGCTCACCCAATTTTGCAAATGTACCAATCTATCTTGCCTTAATTCCCTTGCATTTATTGATTTGTACATAAGATTGTTAAAAATCTTGTTTTAATTATGTTAATTATAGGTACAATGCTGAAAGTATTTTACAGAATTAAGAGGTTTTAATGTTGTGGGTTTTAATTGATAAATGGAAATCCAGAAATACATTTTTGTTGTAGGGTCCCTAAAATGTCAATAGTAAAATGCTACAAGAACTTTGGAGTCATTTCTCAGAACTTCAGATCTGTCAACAAGGGCTTTTCATAGAGCTCTAGAGATGTCTTTAGCACTCCAGAGTTATATAAGGATCTCTAGGGATTTTTGAGGAGATTGTAGTGTACTTTTTTCTAGAACATGTTCTTGAATTCTTGTAGGGTAGATTGACCTTTGTTCCCTCTTGAGATGGAGGGTCCGTCTAAAGAGAAGAAGATGCTAGAAGTCTGTTCATGTAGGGACTGCAGAGTATACCACCAACCACAATTTTATCTTGTTTTCTTTCACGTTAAGGCTGGTTTGAAATACAAATAACACTCTATTAAAGGGGCACAATCAGTGCCACTTTATATTTTGTTTTAGTTGCATGTCTTTCAGGTTTGAATTAGTAGTTAAACAATCAATAAACCTAATAAATGAGTTTTGCAAGACTTCTAGTTAGAAGTAATAAACCCTAGAGATACCTATCAGTAAGCTATCCTTAAGTGAAGGATGAATGATACATATATATAAGAACCATAGAAAAGAAGGAGATATAGATTAATTTTGGAAATCAAGCAAGAACTGTGTTATTTTTGTTAGCATATACTTTTGGTTTTGAAAATTTAGAAATGAAAGAAGATAGTTCCATATCCGTGTGATATGAAAGCTAAATTGGTCTTTTCTCCATTGGTGTGGAGCAAGGGCCCACTCTCACCAAAGGGGAAAGGACCAGTATTTATTAATTAGATTTACTGTTTTGTCAATTTTTGAATTGTTTAAATTAGATTCATTACTTTGATCATTTCTATGTTTTTAAAAATAGATTTATTACTTTATTACAATAGTTGTTTTTAGATCTTTGATTAAGTAAATTTGTTTCTAGTAACTATATTTTTTTTCTTAGTTTAAAGTCATTTCAAGTAAATATTTTTATCAATAAAACATCTAAATGCATTGCTAGAAATAGAAAGGTAAAGTGGCATAGTTTAAACTTCAGATTCTAGGAATATTGTTAGGATGATTGTTAATTAACACTTTGCTGCAAATAGCCATGGAGACGCCCCAGATTTGACAAAATAAAACATTCAAATGCAAGGTGTACAATGACCCTTGTCAAGTAGGATAGGGCATTATATCTAAATTGTATTAGTAGGGTGGGTTATGCTTAGGGAGGACTTATATTGGTTAATATTGTAGTTGGTGATGTGTCCAATGGATAAAAGATGCCATTATTGATAATTGCTATTTTGATTCTTCTAGATACACACAATTCCTCCATTTCATATAATTTTACTCATTTGATTTAAGAGACAGAGTAGCAAGGGACTATGTATTCATGTGGTTGATGTATGTTGGCACATTTATATGATGATTTACATAGGTTCAAAGACACATAGGGGACATACACATCGCAACACTACTACAATGTTGGGCATATGATCACATTAGGATTCCACATACCCCAAGTGTTGCTTTAAAGATTGTTGAAAATAGGCTTCACACATACCAATGGGATATCAATTAGATGGGCAAGTGGTGCAAAAGGCCTACTTTTCTTGGATCACACTATATTTTTTTTATCAACTAACCCTCATGGATATTACATGGTGACCTTTTAGATATGCCATGATGGCTTAAAGGTAGACATCAATTATAATATATAAGATGACCTAGGTGGTATTGTGGTGGCGCTGCCACATATCTCAAGAGATTTCACTATGAGAGGGTGCTAAGGCAATCTAGACTTCCCTAAGGTGTGCTTCAAAGCATCAAATTTTTAGGAGACATCAAATCTCCATTCTATCCTTGCAAGATTTATATGCCATCTTTTGCATTACATGCCCCTATAAATGATGATGTGGAGGATGAGCCCATAATGATCACAATGGGAGATGATGCAATATGTATAGTTGTGTGTCATAATTATTGGTAGCAAACATGCCCCCTCCCTTATATTTATTAGATGCAAGGGTGGAGGGAGAGGGGGTATGATGCTCCCATAGTAGTAGGTGGTAAGGTGGGAGGTAGAATAGAGGCTCCCCTAGACATTTCCCCATTACAACAAATTGGTTGGCATGAGGAGGATGATCTAAGTATAGAATTTATCACCATGTTATTTTCATATGTGTGTGGTAAGATGTCACACAATGTATATCTAACCTTATGTGTCACGTGTGATATGCAACTATTATGGACAAGTGAGTGGTCATGATTTATTTTACGGTGGACTTTTTAACTCATGACATCTTGAAAATTCCACCAGAGAGGATTGTTTGTGATCATGTGCATGTTAATCATTTTGTGATCACTTTTTGATCTGGTTAGTTAGGAATATGAGGCATACATGGGTACATTGGTGGATCATGTATCCATCTAACCTCCCTCTAGGCTAAGAGAGATATAGCAATAGGAGAGCAAAGGAGGCTCTGTATAGACAAAGACGCCATTAGAGCTAAGCAAGATAGATTGGAGTTCAAGTTAGAACAAGCAAAGGTATGGCCAATGAGGCCTACCCCAAGAGGAAATGTTATTATGATTATCATAGACTCAAGTGAGTTAGATAGAGGCATCTAACCTTCATGAGGAGATCAAATATCTTTGGGGGGTGACTATGGTACTACAAGATAAATCTAGATCATAGTCAAGGTTAAGGACTAAAACGCGTGAGAGTTCCAGGAGCAAGATGGGGGAGGCTTCATTGAGATAGATTCCCCTCTAGTGACATTTTATTTCATATTTATTGATCATTGTTATGTTGGACACTTGTTATTTGGATATGCTTACATGGAAACTCCTTCTATGTTTATTGAGTTGATGTTATATATTGTGTTGATGATTTGGATGGTTTTTATACATAGTTTTAATGGTATTTCATATTTCTATAATTTTTACATGTTTTCTATGTATGTATCTATGTGTGTATATAAATGGTATGGCATTAATAATCAATACACATGCTTTAATCTGGTAATTAGTGAACATGATATGTGATTAAATCTCAAGACATTTTGGATCATAGATACTTTAAGTTGATTTCATTTACATTTATGCTCTTCTAACCATTGTTTCATATCATCAAGGATGTGGTTAACCCATGTTGTTGTTTATTTTCTTGTACTATTATTGGTTTCAATTTGCCTTATTTATATTTCCCAACTCATTAAACTCTATATCTATTCTTTTACATAATCTTAGAACCAAGACCATGTCATTGTTCAAGTGATGTAGAGGAAGAAGAAGAATCAGTAGTAGAAGTTGTACCGTCTGACTCACTATCACACACACAAGCTTCATTCTCATCATTATATGCCTTGAAAATGGTTTCCCATAAATGGATGGATTTGTAATCCATATAATGCAACAAGGACAAAATTTGCAAAAATGCAACCAACAATTTTTTGAAAGGAAAAGCATTAAACAATTATAATGTGATACACATCACATGTGTTGTTATGAATAGTGACACCACATGAGATCAACCATATGTGGAATAGATATTGACACACAAGGGAATGGAAAAATACAATATGAAGAACAAATAGGTGGCACTCATCCCCATGTGATAGACCCTACGCGATGGAAACTTAACTAGAATGTGATGTGGCACTGATGTAAATGGTACCCATGGGATTTAAAACCCCATGATGACCACTCTTCCAACGTCCTAGATGAGAAGAGGGAGGTCTACACCTTTCTAAACACTAAGCTAATAAAATTATGCTAACAACTATTTATGTATAATAAGTTATCCCTTTTCACTAGCATAATAACAAATGATAATTAATCAAAACCATGCACAAATGCAATATGAGATACACTCTAAAATATGTAACATGATTGGATATACTAACATTTCAAAAGTTGGAGTTAGGGATTAGAGGATATAATGTCAATGAATGAAGTACATTTACAATAACATAAGCATTGTTTCATTTCAAATGTAATTCCATGACAAGCAAATCAATGTATCTACATAATTATTCCCTTAATACAATTAAATTATGTATAATGTATTCCTACATTGACCTTTTTAATTCCATTTCCTTATGACATAAATAAAATAGCATAAGTATTATTTCCTTTCCATTTTTGCAAGAGATAGGTATAGAAAATTATAAGAATAATTAATTATTTTCCTAAGATCTAATCATTTAATAACATTATAAAATTTAATATGGAGGAATATTTAATTTGATTATAAGTTATAAAATTTAGATTTTCCTTGTTTCCAAGAGAGAGAGAGAGAGAGAGAGAGAGAGAGAGAGAGAGAGAGAGAGAGAGAGAGAGAGAGAGAGAGAGAGCACTTACACTTGGACAAGGGATAAGATATGGGAGATAGGATTATAAGGTGAACAAATATTTTCCTAATGATCTAGATGTTCAATAATAATTTAAAGGTTTAATAGGAAGAATTCGATTACTTAGACTTCTACTTATGAGAGAGAGTGCATAAGTTTGACACTTTCAGTTAGACAAGGGATAGGAGATGGAAGAAAGGATTACAAGGTGAAAAAATGTTTTCCTAATGATCTATATGTTCAATAATGATTTGAAGGTTTAATGGGAAGAAGTCATTCACTTAGACTTCTACTTATAATATAAAGGTAATTCTCTCTTGAATGTCTTTCATTAACTCAATACTAGAATGAATTCTATAAGAGGGAAGGTAACACTATTTTTCATTTATGATATACTTATTATTTACTTCACGGCATTCAATTAGAAGGAAGAGATACATTCATTCCTTTAAACTAATGATAATGCATACAAGGAATTTGAAATGAAGCTAAGGTGCCAAAATGCTTCCTACACTAATCTAATTGGAGAAATGAATATAAAATATGACCTGAAATAATTTACAGGAAAGAAACAACACAATAAAATTATTGACCATAACACAATGGTGTATCTTGGGAAAACCTTTTTGAGAGAAAACCCAACCTCCAAACTCTAAACCAATGTATTAATCAACAATGATATTAGTTACGATACAATCTAGGCAAGGAGCCTTCACATAAGACAACACCAACACTCAGATTTAAAGTAATACCAACAACATAACAATACCTACAAAAATACACTATGCAAATTCCACCCTAAGCACCCAATAAATATAGAAACCGATACATAAAAGCACCAAAGGGGAACAACAAAACAATTAGCTAACACCACCCAAAACTAGCAACCAAATCCCAAGACAAGTTCTATAAGAATTTCTATCATAACATGTCATACTTAGTGCTCCAATTTGTCTTATTCAAACACTCCAAAGATTCGTTATGATAATCATAATGACATGTCATAGGTTGGTGAATGTTTTTGGTTGAAATATGTGTATCTCCCTCTTACAACTCTCTTATGCATCATAAATACTGTTACATTCTTAAAATGAGAGCCTAACTATTGGTGTAATTAAATATTTAATTGCACTTTATTAAGTTGACTTAGGGCTAATTTTAGTCTTAGGTTATTCTTAAGTCATATTAGGATTTTTCTCTAACTTGCAAATATAAAAGCAAGTTCTCTCATGCAATTCATTAATTGCATCCAATATTGTGCAAATTCATCCTCTTTATTTTTTTCTCTTGTAAAAGGTAAATCCTAGGTTTTGCAGGTGATCCTGGTGGCTTGAGTCAATCAATGACTCTCACATGGTATTCGACCTCCAGATCTGCAAGCCCCTTCTCATATTCAAAGAAAAATTTGAGCAAGAGCCATTTGCTAGGTGTATTTCTATGCAAAACGAAGTCTTCCATTGGATTCAGAGCAGTTGAGATAGTCAGATTAGCCTTTTATTTGACTTGATTTGAGCTTTGTGGGCCAGATCTGCAAGCATTTCAATGGGTGCTTTTTTTTTCAGGATCTGGAGGAAAGCTAATTTTTGGAGTGTTTTGGGCCAAATTCGACCCTACCATTGCGCTTGGAAGGCCCAAAAATCTTAAGATCAAATGTCAAATTAGCCTTGGGATCATCTGAGGCAAAAAAAATTTGGCAAGTAAGCTGTACGACCTGTCCAGCAGGTAGTTTGAGGTGAATTTTTATAAAAATAAATAAAAAATCCTGCATTAAAAAAAAACAATTTTTTCAAAAAAATTATTGAAAGGCAAGTTTTTTATTATAAAAAAAGATTATAAAAACACGCAATACAAAAAAAAATTAATGCATAGGCATTGGTTCGCCGGGGGGGGGGGGGGGGGGGTACCTTGTATCCTACCACGACAAGTACGATCCTGTCGTGTGCAGGGCAAGGTCCTTTCCCCCGCCTCCCTTTATGTGTTTTTTTAAATTAAAAAAACACATGTAATTGTTTTTTACTATTTTTTTTCATAAAAAACATATGTAAACTATACCTTCATGTACCTGTCTCTGGATCCATGCCTTGCCATTGGTGGCCTTTTTAGCATGGGCCCTATATTTGGTTGTTTTCTCTAAATTTGGTAGAGAGTTATTTTATTTGGCGAATCACTATTTCTGGAGGTTTTATCAAATCTAGTAGTTTCACTACATCTAGTGGAGGTTTGCTAAATTTGGCGGAGGTTTGTTTTTTGCCAAATCCACCCCTCACCATTGGCACTTTCTATTTTGCACCTAATTTTCAAATGGTGATATCTTGGCCATATGAAGGTCTTTTTCAATGCATTTTTTAAAAATTAGGTAGAATTTCATGATCTTTGCAGTGGTGTAGATGGTTTTCAATTTAGGCTTCTAGTTTTTTCTAGATTTCTATTTTCTCAGTGCTATTGTTGTGCAGTTCTCATTTTGGGAACTTCAACGGGCCATATCTTGGATGTACAAACTCCTTTTTGGGTCCCATTTTTTTGAAAGTGCATGATTTTCCATGTACGTCTTTGTGGTGCTATTAGTTTCCTATCATTCTATAGTAGATATTTTCAACATGTGGTGTTTTGTGGACATTGTACGCTCCTGTTGTAAAACACTAGCTAAGTTGTAAACACACTGAAACTTGTCAGAAAATTAGTGTAATATGCCATATCTTGCTTGACACATTTTGATTGACATCAGTTCATATCTCAGATTGAGAGCCTATGGTTAATTATCCTGAATCTTGCATTAGACTCTCATTGGGTCACATCTCAGTTTGATGGCCATTCATTATGGTTAATGTTCCTGAATCTTCATGGTACTTGTTCCTATGGATTATTTTTAGTCACGTATCAGCATTGGTAGTTGCAGCTTCTTCATCTGCTTTCTGGAGTTTGTTCACACTTCTGGAGGGGTCATCAGGCCTTCTCTCTTCTTCCTCTCTTATGGGGGGGCATTCATGATTGTACTTTAGTGATGGATTCAGTTCTTGGGGGGTCTTAGTGTTAGTCCTTCTTCCATCACATGTTCATGTACTTGTATTTTCTCTCTTTTAGAGAGGAGTTTTCTCCCACTGGGTTTTTCTCCTTTTCTCCACCTTATGAGAGATTCTTGTTGTTTATGGGTACCTAACATGGCCTTGTAGCCAAGACCCATTCTTGCATTAGTTGCATGTTTTTCATTTCTCCCTAAGTTGCACTAAAGGGGGAGTGTTGGCGTAATTAAATATTTAATTACACTTTATTAAGTTGACTTAGGGCTAATTTTAGTCTTAGGTTATTCTTAAGTCATATTAGGGTTTTTCTGTAACTTGCAAATATAAAAGCAAGTTCTCTCATGTAATTCATTAATCCAATTCATTAATTGCATCCAATATTGTGCAAATTTATCCTCTTTGTTTTTTTCTCTTATAGAAGGTAAATCCTAGGTTTTGTAAGTGATCCTCGTGGCTTGAGTCAATCAGTGACTCTCACATTAACTTCTAGAGGCCATAACTTTTGATCCAAGAACCTCATTGAGCAATTTTATTTATAAACTAAAGATCTCAAAGAGTTCCACATATACATATCCTGCTTTAGCCAATTAAATCCTATTTCAATAATTTTTGAAAGAAAATTGATAGTAGAAACACTTCCTACACTAATCAATGAGGAGAGAAATACATGCAAAATATAATCTAGCGGTTTCAAAAGAAAATATACACACAAAAACAATACCACAATGACATAGTGTTTATCTTGGGAAAACCCTTTCGAGAGAAAAACCTAGCCTCCAAATCTCAAACCAATGTATTCATAGTATCAATTCAATTATAATACATCAATAGGCTCAAACCTTCATAGGAGAACCACTAACATAAGTCTGGATAAATTTTGATAGCATAAGCCCATGCAAAAATTACACCATGTACTACATCTCCATCCTAGGCATCAATATATAGAAGATACAAAACAAGAAACCACAAATGAGAAACCATAAACCATGGGAGAATACCACCCCCACAAATGGTATCCAAATCCTCGTGAAGAATTCCAATGCCCAACTCCCATGATGAGTCAATAGGTTAATATTAGAAGATCCTTTTACACTATTATAATCTATCATAACTAACCCACCAACTTGGGTGCTCCATTTTGGATCCATTATCCCCATTCAAAGATGCCTTACAATGCATCATAACATACATCATAATGTTAGTCAAGATTCTAATGTAACTCTCATATAATCATGTTCTTATGCGCCATAAAATTTGTCATAAGTAACTTATATCTTACAATGTCATAAGATGCTCTTACACATCATAATGAAATTAGATGCTCTTACAAATGCTCACACAAATTACAAAATATTAACACATAGCTTAGAATGTCAACTCAAAGTGCGACACCCTCTTTCTTGTGTGAGGACAAAATAATAAATAAATATTGTTGAACACACAAAAGTACTGAGAGGGGGGGTGAATTAGTAATTCATCAAATTCTTTTCTCCCAATAGCATTCAATCGATTTAAAGCATAAGAAACACAAGAACACATAAGCACACAACCATAACACCAGATTTACGTGAAAAACACTAGAAGGGAAAAACCATAGTGAGCAAGCTGCTTGGATCTACTATCCAAATCCATCCTCACAAATGGAAACAAGATTACATTATCATTTATGGGCTACAGCCCAAAGGAAGCTACAACAATTACAACTTTTACACAAAGAGGCTTCAACCTCTGTAACAAAATACTTATCTGACAAATACTAACTGCTCCAACCTTCTACTGACCTTTCCAACCTCTGCACAACTACTTCATCTCTTCACAATCACAATACCAAGTTCCTCAACATCTAAATATCTTCAACAACCCTTCTCTATTATTACATCACCCACAATCACCTCTGCAACAAAACATATTGCATAAACTGAGCCTTTCCACATTTCATTATCAAGATTACTTCTGCAATTATCTTATTCGTGCATTATCAATGCTATCACATAATACTGAACTCATTTTTTACTCAAACAAATTTGATCTTACATTTATATCCTCCGTAAGCTTCAAAATCTTTCTCCTTGGTTGGCCAAGATAAAATGTGTAACATGAAATGTGCAATGGCCATAACAGTCGGCCCCAAAACATATGCGGTAATTAGAAATCCAATGTGGTTCAAAAACAAGATATAATCAGGTCCTGTATTACCTAACACATTCTTCCAGGTTGGTGCACACTCCAAACACACGGCAAAATCATCATCATATACTAAGTCGGCTCCACAAACCCTTATCCTTCCTAGCATTTAGCTCCAAACCTAAAGCGGTAATGGAGGAGACAAAATTATATCATGCAAACCATTTAAAAGACATTTTATGACTTGTAAATCATTCCTTTACACTTCTTTTATCATTTTAGGCTATTTCATGTTGCGTAAACACTTGAACATTGATTCTGGTACCCTTACCATACTCTGCTACACACAATCTTGAAGTAAAACATTAAAGATCACACTTGCATTAAACAAAGATAATTGAGACTTGAATTGAGCATACCAACCAACCATATGAGCTTATATTTCTATCAGCAGGATCAAAATACTAGTGTGCATTGATTTGCGGTGTTATCCACTATCTCCCTCTGTTTACCTTAAGCAATAACTAAACTTGTCTTCACACAATAGACTTCGGAGAAGCATATTGTTGTGATGCTCACAACACACCCCATTTTACTCCTTAGCAAAATGAGGACCCTTGCTGTGGCTTTACTTTTGTGTTGGTCTATTTGGTGGTAAAAGGGAAAAGAGTGTGAAAATTACAAACCTTGTTGAAAATAAAGAAAATGCATTAAGTACCAGAGCAGAATATGGGTCAATTCCTTGTAAAAAATGAGTAAGGGTTGTTGTTTGAACCATCTTAAAATTCCTAATTTTTTGCAATTTATGTGTGTTTTTTGGTAAAATGCATTGTGGTATGGTTTGTATGTTGCATATACAAGGTCGTTTGTATGTTGTGTCATTGTATGATGCATATACAAAGTTGGTTGTATATCGGGTTGCTCATATGCAAGGTCCTTTGTATATCAGGTCATTGTATGCTCGCATAAGGAAGTCATCGGGTTTATATACATTGTTTATTTGTATGCATTTGCTAACATTTTATTTCAGTACATACAAGGTGGACCCGATAGAACTCAGAGTTTAAATGAATATTTCGGTCAAGTCCGTTGCATGTATTTTATGTTTGTATGCTTGGCAAAGCGAAATATACAATGGGATATACATGTCGTGGAACCGAAATAACTATAAAACAAGGTTTTATTATTGTATGTTTCACACTTTGTATATGTATGCTTCGGAGACATACAAGGCGGACCTGGTGGTGTTCAAAGTTTGATTGAATAATTGGTTGAGTCCGTTGAATGTATTTAGGTTTGTATGTTTGGCGAAAGCGAAACATACAACGGGAATATACATAGCGCGGAACCGAAAAGAATATGAAATAAGGTTAAGTTGTTGTATGCTTCACTTTGTATATGTACGTTTCAGTTACATACATTTCAAGATATATACAATGCAGAACTGAGGAAATATTAAAATTTGGTTAAGGCAATGCATCACTACTTAATATATATCGGATGTATTTTATCTTTGTATGTTTGGTGAAAGGAAAATATACAAGGTTGATATACATTGCACTTTATGCATGCCGCAGAGCCAAAAGGGATACAAAAGGAAAGTAATGTGGGCTCCACTGCTCATCGGCGAGAGTAGGCTTGACGGAGAAAAAGTTTTAGATCATACTGATCTTATGCCTCAAGCCGATGAAGAATTGCATCGGACAGATATGAGCGATCGGCGGAAGTTTTTTGGATCACCCCGACTGCGAGAGTTACGCCGATGGCGAAGATATACAAGTTGATAAAGTTACATCGGGCAGATATGTATCATTGGCGGGAGTTTTTTGGATCACGCCGACTGCGTGAGTTATGCCGATGATGAAGATATACCAAATGCGGTATACAAAGCATAAGACATACAAACAAAACATACAAAAGGGTATGTATGCAGAATTAGACTGGCGGTAAAAAAAGGTTTAAAAGCGCCAACATTGCAGTGGAAGGCCAAACTTGTGGTGCATTAATTATTGTAATTAATTCCCATCTAACATTCAGAAGAGGTATAAATTGACGACAACAACCTGAATTTTAAATCTATTTTTTATGTTTGTTTCGCAGGTATGCAGGTAGATATAAAGGTGGAGCTTTAATGGTGATGACATCACAAAGGGTGGATCAGATCACAAATGAAGCAAGATGAGTAAAGGCTTTCAATGAGAAAAAAAATGCAGGTGGAGGGAAACATTATTAAAAGAGCAATAGAAGATATTTTGGTGGCTGTTAGGGTTTCCAAAGGGCATCCTTACACTCAGTATGGGTATGCTGCTCAGAGATTTTTGGTAGGATTTGTTTTCCACCATTGCTGCTGCACTTGGGATGTAGACCGTTGATTGACTAGGGTTTTGGAACCGTATTGGGGATAATCAGATCTATATATTGAGTCCCTTTACTCTGTAATAAGTGACACATGGACACACAGGGATTTATAGAATAGAGCTGGAAGTTGTAATTAGTCTTAGTATTTTGAGTAGAAGAACAATTTAGTTTAGAATAGAAGGAGGTCACCTGCATCTGCAATAAGGAATGCATGGAACATCTAGCTTCCCTACTGTATCTGTAAAGCGTTGTAAGTTTTCTATGAAGTTGATTAATGAAGCTAAGAGTCATTCATACATTATAAATCATATATGACTGTGTGTTTTGAATACAAATGAATCTGGAATTCTGCGTCTATATTCAGAGTGTCTTTTGGCTCTTCTTTGTATTTGAAATAATATCTCTTAAAGCTTATAATCTTGAATGTGTGTTTCATGAAAATACTCAGGGCATTCACATTTAATGATTTGATTTGCTGATTTGATCAAGTTTGTTGTACTTCTTACAATGTGCATAACAAAACATTTAGATCCTGTAGTAGAATGAAGTTTAATTTAGATTTCTCTAACTTTTCCCAAACCATTTGAAATACTTAGCTTAAACACAGAAATTTAAAGGAGATTGTCTGATATTTCAAGGAAACATGAACAACTGAGTTGATATTGGACAATTTTCATCATATTTGAAAAGAAAGCTTGTGTTAACATAAATCATATAAAGCTTTGTGATACAGTAACAAATCTATGCAAAAGAATGAATAAAATGTTGATATTTGTGATATTTTGCATTAATTCGAGTCCAGTGAGTCATAAAACACCTTAAATCAAGTAAGGCCCCTTGCATATTACCGCTTCACATTAACCTACTGAATTGTCCACAAGGTCAAGACCTGACCATACAGAAACTTGGGATTAAGTAATCTTCATTGATTTCTTCATATCTTTCAAGACAGTTAGGTTCTTTTTTGTGAATTTTAACTTTTGTTATGAATGTGTAAAAATAATCATCAACAGTTTTTGGCGCTAGAAGGAGGGCCTGATTGGAGTTAGGGTTTGTTCTAAGTAAAGCTGGCTCATAACAGTGGTAAAGTGACCAGGTCTAGATCCAATTCAGAAGATATATTTGTGCAATTACCCGATAAAAGGCAAAATAAGAATCCTTTGATTTGGAATCCTAGAATATCACACGCATGAGGTTCATCTAGAACACCCCCTGGATCACCTTTTAGCATCCATAACATTGTGAGTCCTGACAATTTTTCATTTAGATCTTTAAATCTTGGTCCCAGTCCTCCCAGAAATCTAAATCCACCAAGAAATCCAGGTATTCCCCAAGGTTTAGGTCAAGCACAAGTACCTGCAATGGCTTATTTTAATGTCAACTCTCCCATACAGTTCACTGATTATCACGAGATGCCAAAAAATCCTAAAAAGATATGTCCTAAATATCAATTACATCAGGATCCAGAAGATCACATTAGAATATTCAAAGAGGCATGGTTTAGGGCCAGGTTAGAATATGAGGATGTTGTGTGTAGGTTGTTTTCTTACACCTTGAGTGAGCAGGCTTCTAACTAGTATGTTAACTTGCCCAATGGTTATATTTCTTCTTGGGCACTTATGGAAGAAACATTTTTTTCTAGATTTAGAGGACCAATAGATCCTTCCACCTTATATCACAAATTGGCTACAATTAAGAGAGGTGAAGGAGAGCAGATTGATAATTTTAATGATAGATTTCAAAAGGCTTATTCTAGGTTAGTAGCTCCTTACACAGTAAATGCAGATACATTGTTAGCCATGTATTATGTTGCCTTAGATCCATTAACTGCTATGTTTGTCAAAAGAAAGGCAGACATAGATGCAATAGCCAAAGCTTATACGGAGGTAGCCTCAGTTAACTAGGAGATGAGGCAAACAACTTATAATCCATTTCCTAATGGAGGAAATCTTGGGATACAAAATCAAACACAACCTTGGAATGGAGTCCCTACACATAACACTCCATTATTGAATCCAGTTCCTACATACACACCTGTGTATAATCCTACCCCAATCCAGGCCATAGCCCCTTATACTGGTAACACTACCAATAATAATTAGAGTAATGGTCAATATTTCTTCCAACCTCTTCGGGATACATTTGTGGCAAAGGCACAAGAGGAAAGAGAAGAAATCAAAGAAATTACTGCACACTTGAGAAGATTGACTACTGAAATGACACAACTGAGAAATGAAAATTTCTATGGTAGAAACAACCAAGGATACAGTCAAAACCATAACCAAAGTTATAGTCAGAACTACAACCCAAAACAAAACCAGAATCATAATTAGAATTATAACCAGGGCCAAAGTTCAAATCAAAACTAGAATTATAATCGAAATCAAAGTCATAATCCAGGACAACCAATGCAAAATAGAGGACCTGTGGTAGATAACAGAGCCTGTTGTAACAACAATAGGAATCAAAATCAGCCAAGGCCACCTAAGACATGGAACACATGGCCAAATAATGGCACTCTAGCTTCTCCATTTGAGAATTTAGATAATCAAGATACAAAACAAACAACTGGAATTCAAATGGCTAATACAACATTGAAGAATTGGTGCAGATTTCATAATATCAGTGCCCATGTTGAACGAGATTGTCCTCAGTTCCATTTAGCAGCCAGTATTTTCAATGTAGATGTACAGGCTCCCACTTCTGAGTTTCTCATTCCCAAAGGTAATGAAGTAGTGCCCTCAGGCTATGAGACTGCTTTGGTCTTAGAGACTTTTACCTTTGCAACTGGAGAAGAAGAGGATCAATTGTTAGAGGATGAACCTTATTTTTGTGAAAACTTATATCCTAAATTAGCCTTTGTACTAAATGCATTTCAGTTTCCCTTTGAAATTGAAAATGAAGTGTTATATGAAACGGAAGAGGTACAGGCTTTTCAGCAGTCAAACAAAAACCACACCTACAATTTGAGAAATAACACTAGGCCAGGAGGTCCTTTCACTACTTCCACTCCTCCTAACAATTTCAATACTCCCCCAGATGAGAATGCTAGTAATAATCCTACTATACTGAAGGCTAATCATTATGCAAATAATGGAACAATAGCACAAAAGGTCTAAACAGTTAAAATAGAGACAGTAGAAACAA
Source organism: Cunninghamia lanceolata (assembly GCA_027924645.1). NCBI lineage: Eukaryota > Viridiplantae > Streptophyta > Pinopsida > Cupressales > Cupressaceae > Cunninghamia > Cunninghamia lanceolata. The sequence continues at coordinate 5,914,277 of BSBN01001344.1, read as the reverse complement.
TGAGATTGATGAGTTATTTATTTGAAGAGATAAAGAAAATTAAGGTCAATATACCTTTGTGTGAATTATTGAAAAGTCCAAGGGTCAGAAATGCTTTTATAGAGTCCTTGGATACATCTGTGACAGGTGAGGTTTTTGCTGATGTGAGTGTTCCTAGTAGAGATTCACAACCCAAAGAAAAGGGTAAGAAAATTGAGCAGCCTTCCAACACTAATGTGGTAATGTATGCAGCTAAGAAGGATGCTCCTCCTTTCTTGTTAACCATTAGAATGTGTGGAAAGAACATACATAATTGCATGGTAGATTCTGGTGCATCAGCTAATGTAATGCCTTTAGGAATATGCAAAACTTTAGGGCTGACTCCTACTAAATCTACTAAGGTTGTTACACAATTGGACAAAACTGAGGTTAATGTGATAGGAGAACCGATGCATATTCAAATGCAATTAGCCTCAGATCCTAGGGTAAGTCAGTTTATTGACATAAAGATAGTGGATATACCTGTGAATTATGGGATGTTGTTGAGTAGAGACTAGTCTAAAACATTGAATGGATATATGGCTACTGATTTTTCACATATGTGGTTACCTTGGAGAGGTGTTCCAAATCAGATCAGGATAGAAGTTGAACCTAGGATGAAACACATGATTACAAAGTACAATAAGACTAATGAGATATTGTATGCTTCTATTGAACCTGGTGTTTATAGAATCGCTGAATTGAAGAAATCTTAATGCTGAATTTTAGCGAAAAACATGTCAGTAAGGAAACAGTATTATTCATTGAGTCTGATGGAAATTCTTTTGATGAAGAAAATAATGCAATGAATAATTTTGGCCAGGTCATTAGACAAGAAATGGAAAGGTGCAGGATACATAAGTCCACAGAGCATGGTGAAATTAATTATTTGACTTTTCTTACAAGGTTAGATTTGGCTTTAAAAGGATTGATCTCTTTCTCAGATGTGTATAGGGCTGAAGGTTGGTAGGAAAATGAGGAGATTATGGAGTAGCAGGAGGATACAATATCAACAATCATTAATTGTTTAGAGAATGCAAAGATTGAACCAATACTGGAAATAAAGGATAGTAAAATGTCTTTTTTAGAATCATGTGATGGTAAGAAAAATAATCTATTTTTTTGTCAAGGTTCAAATATGATTAAAGCTAATGTCAGGTATAAATATCCTAAAAAATACAAAGAAGAAATCACACCTCATTTTCATTTTCTAGATGATAAACAAAGAGGATTTAATGAAAAGAAAAAGAAAAGTGAAATTGATCCTGATACATTTGATAAATATATGGAATTACTAAGGAATACTTGTCAAGAAGAAACCTTTGGATCTGATTTGAAAATTTTTAACGAAAATGATTTGGTAAAGAAATGTAGACAAGTATTGGCAGAATTAAAATGCACTAAAATTAAAGAAGTTTCTGTATCAGCAAATAAAGGAATCATAGGAAAAGAAGTGAATCACGATTTATTACTTGATAACTTTAAATTGAATGACCAAATCCAGGATTGTTGCAGGATAATGGAACCAAATATTTTGCTAAATGATAGGACTAATTTATTTGAGGAACAATTCTTGAAAATGGAAGATACAGAGGATTATGCTATTGCTGTGCATAATCAGGCATCACCCCAGCATTATTTTGAAAGTGAAACAGGGAAGTATTTTCATGAATCAAATGATGTTTCACATTCACAGTCAAATGATTTAGAAATGATAAATTTATGTATATTAGATTATGAATTTAAAGATATTCATTTAGATGTTGATGTGCAGAGAATTGAAGAGAACATTAAGACGTTTCCTGAACTTGAGGATAAACTGAACATCCATAATGAAGAGATAGATGTGGATAAAGATGAAGAAATAATCCATCAAGAGTCATACATCCTTCAATTCAAAGTGAGACTAGACATTGAGCTAAGCAATGAAAGTGCAAAGTTAAATGGAGGACCAACTGTCAATAAACAAGCATGTCCAGTAGAGTCAGAAATACATCAGGTTGTTTCTTTCCTTTCCTTAGTGAATAATGTTGAATACTATTTTGATCATGGAAATTTAAGAGATAAGACATGCATATGGATTAGTCATGAACATGATGAGCTTCCTCAATTGCTGATTATCAAAAATTATTCTTTTAAACACAATGAATTTAGAATACAAGAGCATTTTTCAGAATACAAAGATAAATTTGCTAAGTTGAGAACCATAATTAGTGCCCTGATACTCTTGCACAATCTAAGGAAGTATGCAAATACATGTGTCTTTGGGTCTTTTCCTGGGTTTTATTTGCCTTGCATAGGCTTGTGTATGGTTTGATAGAATAGTTGTTCTGTTTCTTTTCTTTTTTTTCTTGTCTTGCTTTGTGTTGTTTTCTTTTGTAGTTAGTTGTTTGTACAGTCCGTTTGTTTTGTTTGCTTTGTTGTTTTCCTGTGTGTTGGGGTCTTTATTTTGTTTTGAAGTATGCAGGAGCAAACTGACAACCACTGAAAATAATAGAAAATTTAGAACATTCAGGTTAATTATTTGAAATTTATACATAACTTGTGACTGTCATGAATGTAGAAAGTTAGTTGACTTGTGAAATTTTGTATTCAATAACTGTGGGTTGAGTATTCAAGGGAATTTTCTCACAATGACACACCTAAAATCCTTGGGTTTGTTGAACATACTAGTGTAGATATTAGGTGAAAAATTAGAGGTCACCCTTGCTACCATTACAATTCTCAGCTTAATTTCAGCAAGTGATTATTCCTTGCATCATGAAGTTACAACTATAATATCTTATGAAATCTCTATCAAATACAAATATATATATATATATATAAAATAATAAAATGGATTTTACTAAAAATCTAGATTAAGCCATCTAAGTAACTCTACCGGGGCTATAGACGCTTGTTGGTAGTGGGGCTCTACTTAGGAGAATTATAACGATAACCTTGTCGGGGCTATGGACACCTGTTGGTAGCAAGACTCTATCCATTTGGCTATGAGGGAATGACATCAACTATGTAGGCTAATATTAGTCACTGCTTTGTTCAACTGATTTTCAAGATGAGGATTATTAATCACGTGCACCCACTTAAACTGAATGGGAAAATTCATGCACCTTATTGAATACATTAAATCTCAAGTTGGATAACGATTTGCAGAAAAGATAGTTGGAAATTATGAATTTATTTCATTTAGTTTTCTTGAATGGTTTCAATTTGATTGTTTTGTTTGGTTGCTAGTTGTTGTGATGCTCACAACACGCCCTATTTTACTCCTTAGCAAAATGAGGACCCCTATTGTGGCTGTGGCTTTTGCTTTTGTGTGTGAGTCTGTTGGGTGGTAAAAGGGAAAAAGAGAGTGAAAATTACAAACCTTGTTGAAAATAAAAAAAAAATAACATTGAGTACCAGAGCTGAATATGGGTGAATTCCTTGTCAAAAATGAGTGAGGGTTAGCTTTTGAGCCATTTTAAAATTCAAAATATTTTGCAAGATATGAGTGTTTTGGTAAAATGTACAATGGGAGGGTTTCTATGCTGCATATGCAAAGTCCTTTGTATATCGGGTTGCATATACAAGGTCACTTACATACAAAGTCGCTCATATACAAAGTCCTTTGTATATCGAGTCTCTCATATACAAAGTCGTTTGTATATCGGGTCGTTGCATGGGTCGCAATCGAAGTCATTGGGTCTAGATGCATTGTTTACTTGTATGCATTTGGCTAACGTTTTATTTTTACATACAAGGTGGACTCGACGAAGTTAAGAGTTGAAATGAATGTCGGTTGAGTCCATTGCATGTATTTTATGTTTGTATGTTTGGCAAGGCGAAACATACAACACGATATACAAAGTGATATGCATGTCGCAGAACCAAAATAACTATGAAATAAGGTTTAGTCGTTGTATATTTCGTGCATTGTATGTAGGCTGTCGGGTTATACATTGCAATATACATACAATACGGATTTTAGGGGGGATTAAAATCTAATATAATGGATGCATCGGAGCTCAATGTATATCGGAAGATGTATTTTGCATATATACAAGTCGAAGTTGAAAGGAGATACATATTGTGGTTTATAAACGTTGAAGTCTGAAAGGACATACAAAGGATGTTGTATGTATCTACACTTGTATCTAAAGGTTTGATACAAGTCGATATGCATCGCGAAAATACAAGTAAAAGGTAAGGTGGGCTCCACCGCTTGTATATTGGGCTTGCATAAATTACAATGTATATTTTCAATATACAAGCCTATATACAAGCCGGTATGCAAAGTTCAAGATACAAACCGGATGCGTAGAAAAAGTGAAAAATAGAAAAGTCTTTGTATGTTTTGGTTGCTTGTATGTTTACGATATACAAGCTCGATATACAAAGAAATAAAGGGCATACAAAGGAGTTTGTATGTGTCTATGCTTGTATATAAGGGTTTTGTACAAGTGTTATATGCATCGTAGGGATACAAAAGGAAAGTAATGTGGGCTCCATCGCTCATCGGCGAGAGTAGGCTTGACGGAGCAAAAGTTTTAGATCATACCGATCTTATGCCTCAAGCCGATAAAGAATTGCATCGGATAGATGAGCGATCGGTGGAAGTTTTTTGGATCACCCTGACTGTGAGAGTTACGCCGATGGCGAAGATATACAAGCCGATAAAGTTACATCGGGCATATATGTATCATCGGTGGAAGTTTTTTGGATCACCCCGACTGCGTGAGTTATGCCGATGGTGAAGGTATACAGAACGCGGTATACAAAGCAGAAGACATACAAACAAAACATACAAAAGGGTATGTATGCAAAATTAGACTGGCGGTAAAAAAGGTTTAAAAGCGCCAACACTACAACTAAAGACCGAACTTGTGGCGCATTAATTACTGTAATTAATGCCCATCAAACATTTTGACGAGGTATAAATTGACGACAACAAACATAAATTTTAAATCTATTTTTTATGTCTATTTCGCAGGTATGCAGGTAGATATAAAGGTAGAGCTTTAATGGCGATGACATCACAGAGTGGCAGATCAGATCACAAATGAAGCAGGAGGAGTAAAAGATTTCAATGAGAAGATATTTTGAGGTGGTTATGATTTCGAAGGGGCAAAACAATAGAAGATATTTTGATTGTTAGGGTTCCAAAGGGCATCTTTTACGCTCAGTATGAGTATGTTGCTCAGAGATATTTTGGTGGGATTTGTTTTCCACCGTTGCTGTTGCACTCGAGATATGGACTGTTGATTGACTAGGGTTTTGGAACCGTATTGGGGATAATCAGATCTATATATTGAGCCCCTTTACTCTGTAATAAGTTACATAGGGATTTTACACAGGGACTGACACAGAGGAATTTATAGAACAGAGCTGGAAGTTGTAATTAACAGTTTTAGAAGAGCATTTTAGTTTAGAGTAGAAGGAGGTTGCATGTGTATGCAATAAGGAATGCATGGAACATCTAACTTCCTTATTGTATCTGTAAGACATTTTGTAAGTTTTCTGTAAGTTGATTAATGAAGCTAAGAGTCATTCATACATTGTAAATCATATATGACTGTTTATTTTGAATATACATGACTCTGGAATTCTGTGTCTATATTCAGAGTGTCTTCTGGCTCTTCTTTGTATTTGAAATATTATCTCTCTAAAAGCTTGCAATCTTTAATGTATGTTCATGAAAATACTCAGGGCTTACATTTAAAGGTTTAGTCTGTGGATTTAATCAAGTTTGTTGTACTACTTACAACGTGCATAACAGAGCATTTAGATCATGTAGCAAAATGAAGTTTAATTTAGATTTCTCTAACTTTTCCCAAACCATTTGAAATACTTATCTTAACGCAACAATTTAAAGGAGATTGTCTGATAGTTAAAGGAAACATGAACAACTGAGTTGATATTGGATAGTTTTGATAATATTTGAAAAGAAAGCTTGTGTTAACATAAATCATATAAATCTTTGTGATACAATAACAAATCTGTGCAAAAGAATGAATACAATGTTGATATTTGTGATATTTTGCATTAATTCGAGTCCAGTGAGTCATAAAACACCTTAAATCAAGTAAGGCCTCTTGCATATTACAACTTCACATTAACCTACTGAATTGTCCACAAGGTCAAGACCTGACCATATAGAAACCTGGGATTAAGTAATCTTCATTGATTTCTTCATATCTTTCAAGACAGTTAGGTTCATTTTTGTGAATTTTAACTTTTGTTATGAATGTGTAAAAATAATCATCAACACATATGTGGTACATATCATCTTTTGAAACTTGAAACATGCATAACTGATACTCATTTATACATGTCCTCCAAATTGCAATGTCATATCTTCATTTGTGGAGAAGTGCAGAGCATTCTCCTGTCTCTCTATGATTGCACTTACCCTATTCCATTACTGTCTTCATTCTTCTATCTTTGAAACACTTTATGGTAGACCCTGTGAACTTAAATTTGAATCATAGATACCTAAGAGCATTGTCCATCTACCATTTAATTCACAGGCCCATACCTACAAATGTGAAGATATGCAGTGAAATCTTCTGAGGCTGTGATCCCTTTACTGACTAGAACTTTACTTAGACAATTTTACTTCAAACTTTTACAAGTTTCTTCATCAAGTAGCAAACACCATGAGTTCATATCACCAACATGCAACATGAATCCAAAACACTTCAAACATAATCATTTCTCAACATATCAAAGATAATGGTAATATACACTTATCATGAACTTACACACGAACTTCAAAAGATAAGGTAGATAAGGTATGACTATGTACAGATGATACTAATCCATTTCCTTCACTTCATAGCTCTTTTGATCAATACTAGCTCAACACTCCTATATTTGCTCCTTTGCACATCACCTTACTTTTTTCTTTTTACATCTCTGTCCTTTGGTATCACTGATCATCATTGATCAACACTCCATATCACTGTTGACATCAATGACAACTCTTATGCAACAAATATAACTAGTTAATAAATATGAAACATTGGGATGCAAGGTGTTGGGACTCCTATTTTCCATGCCTCAAAATTGCAAAATCTTGTCAAATTCCTTAAAGTTATCCTAAGGGGTCCCCGTGCCTTTAACTTGATGTATGTTGTTGAAAACCTGAATGTGGCTAAGTCTTAAACCCTGAAACCTTGAAAATTTGACAAAGTCTGAATTTAAGGGATCCTCCAAATTCTAGAATCTGCAATTTAATTCCTATGGATTTGAAACCACTCTCAAACATCCTGCCAGTATATACATAAAATATAACTTAAATTATATGAAAGGTAAATGATAAAAGGTAAATACTAACTTATACTTAAATGTTATATTTTATGTATATACTCTGTCAAAATCTTAAGTTTTTCCTAGTTTTCCTGTCTCTACAGGAGTTTGACCTTCAACAAGATATGCAGGAGTTTGACCTTCAACAGGATATGTGGGAGTTTCACCTCCAACAAGATATGTGGGAGTTTCACTGTCAATAGGATATGCACGAGTTTCAACTGCATCAGGATATATCTTGCAACCTCTTATACCCCCGCCCATCATGTTCACCCCATTTCTTCTGCCAACTTTCCTTTCCCTATCTAGGCAGAGATTTCATGTGGATCTAGATATATCCAGTAGACCCCTTCCGACCTGCATCCAAATGCCCCTTAAAGTCCCACATCTAATACCCCTCAGGTTCCTGCAATTCACCAAAAAGGGCGTAAAAAAGTGAAGTGATAGTTTCCTACGACTTACAAATGGGCGCATAAACATTCCAAGTTGCCATTAATGTGAAATGGGTAGTTGAAAATGATGAATTTAATGCAGTTGGTAGGGTTGTTAGGGTTTTCCCTCCCATTCCATCATCAAATCTGAGTTGCTAAGACTATAAATACAAGTTTGAAACTCATTTCAAAAGAGGTTGGTTTTTTGTGTGTGGTCTCCAAAAGATAGCTACAAGTGCAAAAAGTTGCAGGGTAGCCATTGAAATGCCAGTTCGGCTCATTAAGGAGTGCAAACCTGTGAAGTTAAAAGAGTTGATATTGTATATGGGTTTTGTTGCAGAATGTTTCCAGGTCATTAGGTATGTATCCAAGAAGACTTCTTAGTTGCAGTTGGGTATTTTCATTTGCCATGTTTTATGGCACGAATGTAATACTAGGTCAGATGAATGTGACAACATTCTAAAAACATTGCAAGCTTTGTAATAATCTCTCTCATGTTATATATGGGCATATGTAGTTATGTTCTCAATTACTAAGTATGTTTTATTTCAAGATTTCATATTCTGTGGTGTATGCAAATACATTGTTCTTTTGGTTTCAGTTTGTTGTTTTCTTAATAAACTATGACCCTGTTTCCCATAGAATAGGTACAAGTCGAGAGCCATTCCTATCAGCCTCACATCTTTTAAACAAATAAAAACATTTACCAGTGGTTTATGGGAAGAACCATCACTCTCGTGCATGTACACTTGCACAGTTTGTATCGGCTATATAGGGGTTTTGTGATAACCAGTTGTTCTTGGTTTAGTGACATATTTGGGATCAAGATAACAAGTTGGGTTTTAGTTGTTCATGTTGTTTCAATCTAATATCTGTTAAGGTATACCCCTTGGAATAACCCTCCAGAGTTTAGCTAAGCTCGCAATGAAGGGGATGAAACCCACTCCCGTAGAGTTTACCTTCAACCCTCCAAGTTCCGTTGATGGACCAACTATGCTTGCATGATGACAACCCTGGCCTTGTGAGTGTTATTCCATCCTAGGAAGTGGAGTTGTGGTTCTAGGACCCAAAACAAGGTTGATACACTTTTCCCAACATTCTCCCACTTATTGGATATAGTACAAAAGGTAAAAGGGGAACTCTAATACTGACATCTAATTGCTAGAGGATGTAAGGCCCATAGACTTACTACACCACTTGAACTTCTCTATGCTTGTGTTACCTATTTTTCATATTCCAGCCAAATAGGTAACATGGATAGTGAGTCTTATTATTTGTCATGGTTTTTCATTTTCCGTTACATGGGGTCATCTTGTATCTCAACTTGTGAGGTCAAAGTGATATAATATGTAATTTGGGTTTTTAATGGGTCTTGTGAGGTCATAAGCTATCAAAATTTGCTTGATAAGGTTTAAAGGAGCCTCAAAAGAGTTTTTTGTAATATGTTATTACTCTAAATTTCTCAAAATCATTTTTTTCCCCACCACATCCCAAGTAGCCTTTTTCCACGTTGCATGTGTTATTAATAGGTCAAGGTCAAAATAGAAGTTCATGGTATTAAAAATACCTTATTTTCCTCAAAAGGCTCGTGCATCCTTGGAGGGATTTGATTTTCAAAAGTAAAAAGCAAATCAAAGTCTTCAGTCGTGGTTTAGAGGGAGGTTAAGTTAGGGTTAGGGTTTTGAGTCATGGCATTAGGTTTTGTGCTAACTTGTAGGCTTCAATGAATGGAAGAAGTAGATTATTGATTTTTAGACCCTGAAAACCCACGAAGGTTGATAAAGATATCATACACAGAACATGAGTCTTGCTTTCAGATTCATCACTTTAGATAGGATACACTTAGTGTATTTCAAGAATTCAAAGAGATCTTCAGACTTTGCAACGTAGGAACAAGGATATGGAGTAGTGTTGGAGCTTATAGGGGCCTTGAAGAGCATGAGGACTATCACAAAGATGAATGAGATCACCTATAGTTTCATCATACCAAGAGAAATAGTCTCTGTAGGAGGATGAAGACAGTGCAGGGTTTTGTTTCAAAGGTCATTCAATAGTTGTTGTTGGGTCAAAGGACAGTCTTGAAGCTCATAAGGTAATGTCTGAAGCAATTTCTAGATGGTTAGTGATCACTGAGAACCAAAATAGAGAACAATAACAATCATATCATCATAGCAAGGATAACAAGAGGGTTAGGACATCATGAGGAACAACAGAATACAGTCATAATAAAAGAGCAGCCTACAACACCAGATCTGGATGATCCAGTTTGGAAGACATAAAAGCTTGAATTGTTAAAACTTCATAGCATTTGTTTCTCACTGTTTTCCTCTTCTATCCGTGGACAATTATCTATAGATTCTTCATCCTCTGTGTCCATTGTGCATGATAGTGTTAAAGGCCTGTAGTTTACAAAAGCGAAAAAATAAAGATGAATGTAGAGGTATACAGATTTCTTTTTCATGGGCAAAATGTAAGTAAGATGAGATAGCAGCAGTAAAAGTGCAGCCAGGAATAGTCAAAGGACTGTATGCTGGTAGAAGTATGATAGTCATGAAGTTTTTAATGAGTGTTTTTTCTTTGTGTTAAAGAAGAGAAAAATAGTGAAGAAGACACGGGGTTTGTCAACAACACAGTGCAAAAGAGATTTGCACAATGTTGAGGAGCTACTTTGATGTCAAAGTTTCAAATATTCAAAGTCAGACAAGCATAGAGATCCATAAAGAAATGAGAGATAAGGTAGGTGCCAAAGTTCTTTAGGGTCTTTTGGTTATGACTGTTAAGGTTGTTCATGGTTTTGTGAGGTTTAGTCTCAAAGATTTGCCAACAACACTATAAAAACCTCTAGAGACCATCATATATCTTGCTCATATACCCTAAATTGTCTAGTAGTGGTTGAGGATCCTTGTTTAGTTTAAAAGGGATGTTGAACTCATGAGGGGTATAAATGTTTCATTGAGGATTTGTAGAACAATGAGGAATTAAGTTATGCCTAGACCATATACCTACTAACAGTGTTTGAGAGATATAAAGAAATTGAGCAGGGGAAAACACTAATAGAGTCTACAAAGACCAAAGATCTTTTTTCAGCCCATACAAGTCATTTCACAGAAAATTTAATAGTTGATAATCAGGATCTAATGGTGCAGTGATCATTAAAACCATGAAGGTGGGCAGTCCACGTGGATAGTAAGATGTGGTATGAATTTGTTAAGGTGACTATTCAATAGGCATGACAGTGCAAGGGTTAGTACATTGTCAAAGTGATGGTTTTGGGAAACAAAGACAAGAAGAACAGTCCTATCAGCATAATAGTAGGAAAGATACAAAGGACAATATAACAATTACCCTGAGGAAAATTTTATCATGACAAAAGACAAGGTAGACAGTGCTACAACAATGTGCAATCTTAAGAGCCATGAAGATCAGTCTTAAAGCAGCTAATTCAGAACAACAAAATGCTGATATAAGGGACTGTCACAGTCATTAGGATTGAAGAGACAACAAACAAAAAAGCATGAAAAATAGTAAAAAAAAAGACTGTTATAAGGCAGCAAAATAGTAACCATTCAAGACTATTATAAAGTAAAAAAAAATTCACAAAAGACTGTTATAAAGAGCAGAAAAACAATCTATAAGATGACTGTCATAGGCAGCAAAAAAATAGTCAATAAGGCTCTCATAAAATGCAGAAAAAGATAGTCATAAAGTGTAGAAAATGACTGTTATAAAGTTAAAAAAAAGTCAATAGGAGCAGCCATTTATGACTATTATAAAGATTTTTTAAAAAATAGTCCTATATGATTTTGCTAAAACAGTCCTTAAAAGATTGATAAAATAGTCCTTAAGCTATCATGGAGTCTAAGGAAATCATGCAAAGGGACAGTGGCAATAATGTCACAAATGTCATTGAGTTAGATTGTTTTCACCATGTCATAAGGAATAATAGACTGTGGAGAGAGTAGGAGCAGCAAAGCACAATAAAACATTGAGGAACAGTCATGTCATACAGATGACTGTCATCAAGATAACATGCAAACCATGCAAGAAACCTACACTACAATCTGATGGAGATGACATGAAGAACATGCAGAACAAAGGTTTCATGGCAGCTATAAAGGAACAACATACTAGAAAGAGGAAGACACAGAGTTGGAAAAGGAAAATACAATAACAAGGAGCAACCTTTAGTGATAATGAGGAGCTATGAAGATCTTAGAAATCCTACAAGAGATACAATCTTCTACATCTCCAAGAAAGACCAAGTCAGTTTCAAACTCATCAAGACCACATGTCCTATTATCATGCAAGTAAGGTTTGAAGGAGGTTGGCTAGTTTGAAGGGTCTTGGAGTTCAAGAGGTAGTTTGACTACTTTACAAGCATCTAGGATGGTTGGGTAGCTGTTGGAGTTTTCTAAGGAGTAGTTCCACTTTTCAGGGATGCACATCCCAACTGCCTCCACTTTTCAAGCCACAATGGAGCATTCCTAGGAGCTTTTTGAAGACCAAATCAACTTTTTGAAAACCAAATTAGATGAGGACTCTTCTTGGGCGTCCAAAGTAAGTTAGCTATTTTTAAGGCCTTATAACTTGGTCAAAATCAGTCCCTATATGCTCTCCTATGCTTGGGATGAGGTATAGGACCCTTAGGCTTAGTTTTTAGGCAATTCTTACATGTTTAGAGGCTCTAGAAGCTCTAAAACAACATTGTAACTCAAATATATAATGTAATATCAAAGTTTCTCAGATTGGGATTCAGCTATATTTTTACCTTTCAACCAATAAAATCAAGCTATTTTGCCTATATTTTTACCTTTCAATCAATAAAATCAAGCTATTTTGCCTTCTCAATACTGGATATTGTGTGATAACATGAAATTATTGATATTTCCTTGTGATGATAATGTTTATCCTTGGTTCTAGTCTAGTTTCTCATTGCCCTTATGTAGAAGTACATGTTTGTGCAGGTCATAGTTTGTGTTCTACTAAGTTCTATGCAGGATTCAACTGTGAAGTCAAAAATTTGAGCCTCTAAGAAGGTCATTTGTTGTTCCTCTTGAGTTTTGCCATAAACTTCAAAGCCTTTCTATGAAATACTTATGCCAAACATGTCAAAATTGAGTTGTGTATGCTGTAGTGAGTTTTATTGATCACATTGTGTGTCAAAACAATAGTACAAATCTCTAATATTTGGTTTATCACCATAGTAGTAAGTTATAGGTTCAACTTTATGTCATTCTCTATCCTTTTTCCTAGCAAGAGGTAGTAGTTTAGAGTTAGTATTTAGGTGATAAACCAAGGGAACCATCCCTCTCTAGAGATTCACTCCAACCCTACAGGCAACCCACAGGCCCTGGAGTGTTTTCCATATTTCACTGGATTGTCAAACTGAGTGTTTGGCCACGGTGCAAATCCAAGTGATAACAACTTGTTAGTAAATGGATTTTTCACTACATTGATTTGTAGGAATTAATGTGACTCGCCCAATGGGCAGAAATAGGTGTTTACAATAGTTAGAGAAATCATCATTAAATGGGAAATTTTCCTTTGTGTTTGAGAGGGGAAGCTCCCTCATATGATGAGGGTTTTGGATTTTTATGTACTTTTACCAGAAAGTACTCAAAGAAACAAAAATAGAAAATGGAAAACACACACAAAGAAACCCTAGATGAGAAATGTAACAAAAACCATCTACAGATTCCTCGAGAACAAATGAGGAAAATAATGGATGAAAGGGAGAGAATGTAGAGTTAAATAGAAAATATAGTTTAACCCTAGACTCACGTGGCCAACAATGGGAAAGAAGAAGGTTCAATCATTTAATACTTTTCATGAAACACATGAGACAAGAATGAAGAAAAACATTTTATACTGGACTTAAGAATGGTGTAAAATTTATGAACAACATGAAAGGGACATAATGTTCTATAAACCATTCATCACATTCCATCAAAATTGAAGACAAAGTTTCAATTCTTTCCTTGCATTTTAAAATAAAGAGAACCAATAAAGATTAGATTTCAAATAAAACATAAGCGAGACCTAAAATCCTAAGAAGAAATTAGAGACAAAATTTTATATTAAAAACTTCTTATTTCCTTCCAAAACAAGCTCAAAATCTTGAGGGATTCCCTAGACAATATGTTGTTTGCTTTGCAAAAAGTAGTTTTAGTCACAACCTTGGTCACGTAACCCCTTTACAATGATAATACTCTACATTTTATAGGGAAATGATATTTATTTTCCTGTACAATCATCTCATTTTCCCCTTTGGACTTTATAATAACATTAAAAGTAATACCCAAAGCCCTAAAATGAGTGTATTGTATATCCCATTAAAATAATTGTAATTGCAAACTTTAGAAAGTGTGTCTATAATTAAATGTTATGCTCAAGCATAAATTTGATGTGCACTAGGATGTCATGAGCACCTCTAGAAACATTTTGTCAAACATTTGACATGTGTCTATTGTAGGTGCACCTCCCTTCAAAGCATTTGGTCAAACAAATTTGCAAGCAAGGATTATTCGACCTCCTTTGAGGATTCATACAACTTTATTTTTTATTTCACATAAATTAGTTAGTAGTTCCACATCTACAAGCTCAGGTTGGTGAATTATCCTTTGAATACATTCTTCTCTAGAAGCATAATTCTCTGGCCTCTTTTCAATTTGAGAAACAAGTGCATCATGTTCGCCAACTGTAATCTATCCAACTAAATTCAAAATAATTAAATAGACAAAATATCAAATATTAATTAATAAAATGAGCATAATGTTTATCCAATTTCAGAAGAGTCAAACATTTGACTATAATTTTAAAAAAATACATAAAATGATTCTACAATCATTCACAATTAGGACAAGGTCCTTTTACAATGTTTTAGCCATGACTATGAAACTCAAATTGTTTTACATTTATATATTCAGGTTCACACATCTTGAAGCCATACTAAGAATAAACTAGTTATCAAACAGAATAAACTAAATACACTAGATTTCAAAACATACAGTTTTAAATAGATCTGAAAAATTATGTTATAAAAATCAACGACAATCAATGCCTACAATATAAAAATGTCCTAATCATCTCACTATGAAACCTTGACATTCAACGGGATGGATAAAATATTCAAAAGATAAGTTTGTAACTGACATTCAATCCTTTAAATGCAATTTAAATAAAATATTTTAAAAGTAATAATGTTTATTGAATAGTCCACCAAGGATGCTAATCCACATCATAAACCCAATTCTCTAAATCCACCCAATACTAGGTGAAATAGTGGACAAAAGGTCTTACTACCTCTTCAAGACATAGTTGGGACTAAATTATCACTTAGTTTACACATAGAAGCTCACAAATTTATCTAGAAGTAAACTAGCACACAATACCATCTACTACATCCATAAATAATTTTCTATTAAAATGTCAACATTCATAACAAATACAAACTTTCAATTAAGATCAATAAAGCTCAATGCATCAAACACTAGGAAAACAAGTATAATTTAAGCATCTTACTAAACCATAGTGAAAGATTTCTTGTTTTCAAAATTTAACCATCTTCCATTTTGTTTACTCCATCCTATTCTCAAGGATAGGAAACAACATATAGTTGAAATAATTGATTGACTATCAATCCAAAGGTTAACATGCTTAGACCAAACATCCAACAATCAAAATGCCTCTATTTATGCAATCATTAATATCCTTTACTATTACGAACTGATTTCCTTATATTCATAACAAGTTGAAACCACTTTCTGATTAACAATATTATCAATAACTCACTACCCATGCCAATGACGAGTTTAATACTAACTCAATACTCAACACAATACTATACTTCTTCCAATCCCCTTGCACATGCAACTATGTAAAGAGGCGTTCAAGAAGAACAATTAAACCATTATTGAGCTATTCCACATAGATATACTCTAAACTCACTAATCTGTGTCTATGCTCATAAAATAACAAGATTTAATTCACATGTTTCATCTCCACTAGACAAAAGAAAGATTATGTTCAAACCAATAAAGGGGTCTTAGTTTCCATAAGGATAGGAACTTATTCTTTTCTTAGCATAACTTTCCCAATCAATTTGAGGAACCATTTACCCACTAATGGTCTTTAGTTTAATAGATAGTTTAATAATTGAATGACTAATGTTGTGATTGGATTCTACAAAAGACCTTGGTTAACTAACGTTCTAATTTAATAAGGTAACATAATACCAATAACAAAGTGCTAACCAAGAAAGCCCATGAAAATAACCCCAAGGTGGTGGAAGTCCCTTTGCATCAAGGATAAATCCTAAGAATTTATCACTTTCACCTCGCTTTATGCCCTGCTAAGCTGATTAGAGCTTGCCTTATAGAGGACAGTAAGGAGGAGGACCTCGAGGATCATATCCCGCTTAGTGTTAAATTCAACAGCCCTAGCAAAGACAAAGCTTTCAGCCCTGTTGACAAAGACCCTCTTTTTTCCCCTAGGCCCTCCCGGAATCTTGTTGAAACCCTTGATCTTGGTCCCTCCATAAAGAAAACCCTAAAGTCCACCCCTTCTAGGTGGGGCCTGGCTGATTTGACTTCAGGGGGCGCTGCTAGGTCCCATGGACAAGCCCATAAGGCTGCAACCGAGGGCCTTTGCAGTTTGAAAAATGTCCCTTCTTTGGTGGGAGGTAAAAAGCGTAAAGGCAACCAGGTTGATCAACCCTCCACCAGGAAGGGAAGCAAAAAGAAGGGCAAGAAAGGTGATGGGGGTGTGAAGAATGTTGAGCAGGTTGTGGAAGAGGGGACAAATAAATCCCATGAGTAGGGAGAAGATATTATGGCTGAGGTTAAGGAGGCTGCTGAGGGCAAAGGTAATACTACTAGGAGACCTAGTATTCGCAGATCCAGTAGACTTGCTAGGGAGAAGACCCCTATTTTAAAAATTGTGGACTATTCCTCTAATTCTGACCCTAAGGATCCTAAGGAGGAAATTGAGATTAAGGTTGTGAAGTCGACCCTTGAGCAAGAAGATGCGTGTAATGTCCCCTTCTAGCAAGCCAAAATTTTCACAACCTTGCAAACGATTTCAACTTGTAAAAGAGAACATTAGTACTCAATCCTTCTTATCTAATCATATTAACCACAAGATATATTAAATCAAGCCTTATAATCATAATCTATATGCATTCTATCTTTCACAATATCTATTATACATGTTTCATGATTACCATGAGAGAGACATACTTGGCCTACATGTTAATCAAACCACTCACACAACAAGAGAGGGTTATTAGGGTGTCATATGGCCATGGATCCAATATTCCCTTCCTTTGACTCATAGTGGCAATCTTCACCAGCTTGAGCCAAAAGCCTATCCACTTGTCTTAGAGTGGCAATCTTCACCAACTTGAGACAAGGACCTTTCCACTTATCTCTGAGTGGCAATCTTCACTACTTGAGATAAGGGCCTTTCCACTTATCTTTGAGTGGCAATCTTCACCACTTGAGATAAGGGCGTTTCCACTTATCTCAGAGGGGTAATCTTCACCTACTTGAGATAAGGGCCTATTTACATAGCTCGGAGGGTGATATCTCACTAGCTTGAGACAAGCAATCTTCACTCGTCTCAGAGGGGTGATGTTCTCACCAACTCGAGCATTATCCACCATCTTTTAAGCTAATTGCCTTACCCTAACCCTTAGTCTCATTTATGGTGCGTTGGTAGATTAACTATGAGGCCTACTACTCATCCCGACATTTAGATTTATAGTCATATATCATATCTTGCAAGAGATTATTCTTTATTATCTCATTGATTGCCATTCTTTGGCATTGTATGCATTTTATCATTCTAATGAGAATTCTTTATGTCACACATTATATATATAGACATTCTTAATATTTTCATTCTAAGTAGGTAATTCATTATCATGATGCCATTTCATTCATTCCATGCATATACATGATATTCTTTTAGTCCTCATATTTGATTCTATCCTCATTAATTCTAGATCAGTTATTTGACATGTATTCTCATATTCATTTAATCTATTTACTTACTATATTATTTGCAATTTTCTTTCGATGACCATTTCTTACATGTTTCATCTTATTCTAGGATGAGATTTTCTATATTTATGAATTGACATTAATATCATTATATATATATCTAATCTTACAAACTCTTAGTACTTTATAGATTAGACATATTAAATAATAATATACATATATATATTTAAGAGAATCTTCTCATATATTATCTAATATCATAAAATTAAATATAACTTACCTTTTTATTACCTTTATTTCCTTCTACAGATCTGAATTCAATTGCTGAGTTCTGATTTTAATAGTTGCTGATGATGACTATTCAGATTTGTAATGCCTGATCGATGACCCCTTTTTCCCATTCTGATCCCTTTTCTTCGATTGTATATTTAAACTCCCACAACTTCCCTTATATTTCCCGATCAGATATTTTTCTTCCCTCCTTGCTTATTCTATTTGATGCTTATATATCTATGAGTGTTGATCGATGGTGTTTCTTAATGCCTAAGATGCTGATTGCTTACTGAGTTTTTTTTAATTCTTGAATATGAAGCATTTGATTGCTTAATGCCTAAGATGCTGATTGCTTACTTTCTCCTTTATTAATTCGTATGTCTCTTGAAAGGGAGCAACGTATGGGAGAGGTGCATATTCTTAAGAGACGCATCTATTGAACTTGGGCGCTTACCATGAGTCATCGGCTACTCTTTGTTTTTATACAAATCATTGCCTTTCATACTATTCCCTTAGTAATAACCGTAGCCTCAATGACTATGGCTTTTAAGTCTTAACTTTATATTAATTTATCTAAACTTCTTTATATTCTTAATATATTTTATAGTTGCCGTATATATTTCTCTTATATGAGATTATATATTTATAAGTATTTAATATTTAAATCATTAATATTTATATTAAAACTTATATCAATATTTATTAACGATATTTATTAAATAACAATAATGATATTAACATTTATTTTATATTGATCATTATATTATTATAGTAATAATAT
This sequence comes from Cunninghamia lanceolata, assembly GCA_027924645.1. NCBI lineage: Eukaryota > Viridiplantae > Streptophyta > Pinopsida > Cupressales > Cupressaceae > Cunninghamia > Cunninghamia lanceolata. The sequence continues at coordinate 5,895,483 of BSBN01001344.1, read as the reverse complement.
AATATTTGTATATATATATATATATATATATATATATATATATATTTATTTATATATTGTATATTATATTTATATTTGTCTTTTATAAATATAATATATTCTTGTTGCTAAATATTATTAATAATATATGTTTGTTTAAATATACACAATTATTTCTATCATTCAAATTGACTAAATATCATATTTCACAAAAGGTGATTTACTATTTTTTATCCTAATGTTTAAATCTTTAATTTAAACGATGCCTTAATTAGTTCTTACTTTTGGTTCTATTTCTGGACTTGGTTTTATTTCTATATTGTTATGTTTATCGGTTGTTAGTTAACTATTTTTGTGTTGTTTGTGGCCGCTCACCAGTTTTGCTGGCCGTGGGGCTATTGTTATAGGGATCTACACCCTCGTTTGTAGCTTATTAATATAAAAAAGTGCCATAATGTGACCAAACTCTTAAGTATAAGAAATAGTTCGCAATTATAATTGGCATTAAGCCTTAACCTGCAAACTAGTCATAATAGGTTGTGGACTCACTTAGTGGGTTTATTCATATTTCTACTAATAGATATTATGACGAGATATTTATAAATCTCATCCTAAAACAAATCCAAATTTTTAGCCAAGTATAAAAGTTATCAATCATTGATATTATTTGATATCTACCCATTAAGAAAACATATATAAAATATCTCATTCCTCACACAAGCAAGGGAAAGGGAAATCATAAGTTACTATGGGATCCTTAATGATTAACATACTTATCCCACTCCTTAGGAACTATAATACCAAGTCATTGAGTTCCAATAATGATCCTACTTACTACATTGACCTAGTGGTGGTGTCAACACCTGATAATGTTTGATCTTGTTAAACATGTATATAAAGTCTCTTAATGTTTCGATAAGACCCTAAACATACATATAACAAAAGTGATATCAAAGTTTATATGATACACTTGGATTTATTTATAGAGAAAATAATTAAAGAAAAATTAAGAAACGCTTCTAAACATACTAAATGCCAAGAATAAATTGATATTGTACACATTTTAAGGTTGCAATCTTATTTCATCCTTGTTTTATATGATTAAAAGAATAAACCATTTAGTTAAACACCTAATACAACCTATTCGCTAAGATGATCATACGATTCTTTCAAGCTGAAAGGGATGGTCATAAAGGTATGAAAATTATCTCTAGGAATCAATGCATTCACCCAAATTATGAAAGCGTTCTTGGAATCAGGGCATTCAACCAAAAGATGAAAGGCATTCCTAGAATCATGGAATATCCATTAGAGACACCTGATCTTTACAGTTATAGCTATTGGAAGACAAGTGATGTAGGAGCATCCCTTGTTCAAGAGCAATCTTGCGTCAACCAAAAACATTTGCATTTCAGTTTGTTTGTAGTTTAATTTGTTTCTTTTCATTTTCCAGTTTAGTTCAGGCAGTTCAGTCAGAAGCAATTTCTGCATTTTGGTCTGCATTCTGCCACAGTTGCATTTTAGACCTTGCAGAGCTGGACTTAGCATCTACATTCATTCATCTACATTATATCCAGAATTTAGAGATTCGCACATCATTACCGAAAAGATATCGCTACTAGAAGATCAACTGTTTTCTCATAACAGAGCATCTTGATAATCATAGACAACTAGCTCAAGGAGAAACCTACAGAAGCATTTCTCAACTTGTGGAGCTTAATGACACATCATTCAATGATCCTTGGTTTGTGGCCGACCTTCCCTGAGATCCGTACATCATTCCATTCATTTGCGGAGGAGTTCTATGCAATTAGGTCCGACCTATCCGTGTACACACGTTACAACTCTTCATTGGAGTTTGTGACCTTCTTTGGCCAATGTGGATGAATCTTATGATCCAGACTTGATATATATTGATGTAATAGATCCTTAGGAAAGCAGTTCATAAGTTACTAAGTTCTAGATAGATTGCTTATTCATTTTTCTGGCGAAGGAGCTTTAAAGCTTTATCTTGCACATGTATGCAATCAGGCCTGTGAGCCCTGATTGTAAGCCCACATGTTGCCGACCGATCTCTATTTGAATTCTATGATATACTGAATGACTAAATCTACATTCGTTCTATTACTTTGACTTGTTTCCATTATGTTTACTCTTGCTGCATGGTTCAGACAGTTCATTCTGTGAACCCTCCCACCGTGACTACACCAAGTGGTATCAAAGCAAAAGTTCAAATCTTTGGGAGCAGATTGAGTGAAATTGGCGAGGAATTTTGTAAGATCTTGCTATGGATAGATCATTGAATTGAGGCAGGTTACTTCTGTTGCAATCGATCACCAATTGTGAGGCAGTTGTCACCTTGTAGCCCAATCGTCGAACCTAAGGCAGTTTACACTTGATCCTAGGAAGAATGCTGCCACAGAGAGTTGCTACTATTGGAACAATGGATATAAGAATGGATGAGATGATGGAGATGATGAAAACAATGCGAATTTGTTTGGATGCTGTTGAAGAAGATAGGTGAAGAGGGTTGACACCGAGACCTAATGTTGAACGTGATGATGAAGAAGAATTTCAATCTGTTGAACAAGTTGGCGAAACCCTAGGAGGTGATGAAGAAGAAGAATCAGATCAAGTAAAGATGCTGCAAGCTATTTCAAAGACTGGAAAGAGACCTAGAGTTGATGTGCCAAACTATACTGGTAATTTGAACCCTGAAGAATTGATTGACTGGATAAATGACATGGAAGAATACTTTAAATATGAAGAAGTTGAAGATCTGGAGAAGGTGAAATTTGCAAAGACAAAGTTGAAAGGACATGTTGCTATATGGTGGAAAGAAGTTCAGTTGGAAAGAAATAGAAGAGGAAAATAAAAGATTAAAAAATGGGATAGGATGGTGACAAAACTAAAGAATCAATTTATACCTGCTGACTATGAGTTGGAACTGTTGAAAAGATTGCAAAACCTAAGACAAAAGGAGAAATCTATGAAGGAGTACACTAAAGAATTCCATAAAATGATCATAAGGATAGGACATAGTGAAGCAAGCAAGGAGAAAGTGGCTAGATATATCAATGGACTAAGATTGAACATTCCTTGAAAGTTGAAGAGAAGCTGAATAAGAGGCATGATCAGAGACAGAGAGGAAGAGAAGGTAAATTTTAGAGAGGTAGGACTTATTCTGGAGGAGACAGATCATTTCTGGAGCAGAGCAAGTCTGACAACCCATTTAAGAAGGATGATAGAGATACTAATGCATACCGGAGAAATGATAGAAATTTTCATCCTAGAGGCAACTATAATTCATACTAGAATGAAGGATACAAAAGAGAAGGAAGAATATTTTATGTAATACAGGAGTTCAAATCAACACAAACTCCAAAAGAACTCACTTACAAGTTTGAAAACCTATTCTTGTTAGTATCTCACATAAGCCTTCATATTGCTTTGTAACCCTTCAAACAATGATTTTTTGAGCATAACTCTTTGAATACTCCTCAAACCCACAAATCAATAAGTGTTCTAGATACCATTTTGGCCATTATTTAACATATCTCACAATGGGTTGGGATTGTTTTGTATGGAATAAGACAAAAACAAGTCTGTTCCTATGCAAACCCTAGGATTGTTACAGAACTGCTTTCACCAAAAATGGCATAACTCACTCAAAACATAATGTAATTACATGAAACCAAAAGCATTGTAAACTAAAAACACATATATTTTCATCCATCTATTATATGCATCAATGTGATGACATACTAGGCCGTACCATGCATGTTTTCAGACTGCATTTTTAAAAAATTAAACTCTGCAAACCTACCCTCAATAAAAATGCCATAACTTATTCAAATATTAATAAAATTTGATGCAACAAAAAGAAATGGAAAGTAGACTCAATACTCTTTCCAGTCATACTATATTTAGGTCATATATAGGCTGTACAAATTCATACCAAACTCTGAAACAAAAATTTAACATTCAGAAATTTAATATATTTTTTGCTTTTGTCTATTGTTCTCCTTTCTATTTAATTTTTTCCTTATTCTTTTTAATTTATTTTATATTTTGTTCCCCTTCTTATTTTTTAGGTTTGTGTTATAGAACTGTGTCTATTTAGCATTTTTAGGCTTTTTAGTACTATATAATACTTGTTATTTTAGTTGTTGTTTTAGGATGTGGGCACATATATATATATATATATATATATATATATATATATATATATATATATATATATATATATATATATATATATATATATATATATATATATATATATATATATATATATATATATATATATATATATATATATATATGCTCACTCTTGGACCTGCGTGGATTTTCACTTTTATAATTTTTTTGTTTATTTGGTCTCTCCCTTAAAGTTTTTTGTAACAATACTATTTTGTTATATTTTTTAGCATTATATATACTTGTATTTATATAGCATTATATAGCATTGTAGAGTATTATATATGCATTATCTAGGTTAGTATGGGTGCTCCTATATATTTATATGTTCATGTTTGTGATTATTGTATGCTCATACTTGGGCTTATGTGTTTTTACTTTATTTGAGTATGTATTTATTTTTATTTTTAATTTATTCTCTTACTCACACACCCCCTCCTGTCTTTCGTTATGCGTTCTTTGTCTCATCTTCCTCTCTCATTCCTTTATAAGGTCCAGTCTGCTACCCAATCTACACATTGTCCTCTTCCTGATGATGGATCATTGAGCATGATCCGAAATGTTGATACAAAAACATACACAGTTTAATCCAGAAGCACTCTATTTCTTAATTCATGGACTGTGGAAAACTCATGCCTACTAAGGGTATCTTTCATTGATATCACATCAAAATGTAACGACCCACCTTCTCCCACCTTCTCCCACCTTGGGATTCATGTTTAAAACATGTATTTATGATTTCCTAATCATTTTAGAACTACCAACCACCCAAAAATAACTTCCTAATCAAGGTTGCAACTTTAATGCACTTTTTGATAACTTTCATAATGACAACTTTTTGACAATTTGACAATTTTTACAAGTTTGATCCCTAATGACTCAAATGACTCCAATTACATCACAAATGGTCTATTATAACCTTATTACATGACAAAAGACTCAAAACACAACATAAAGCAAATAGTTACAAAATGGCCTTATGGAGGCATAAAGTCCATTAGGTGCTCCTGCACCATACTCATAGAGGAAAGAAAATTCAAGTCCCATTGAATGCTAGTTTGCTCCTTCTTCCTGGTCTTCCAATTATTTTGTAATTTGTCCTTCATCTTTGCAACTATCCTTGGGTCATTCTTTCTCTTCTTGCTCTTATACCATCTCTCATCCAGTATTCTCTCAGCTTTCAGGTTCTAAAATTCTATTTCTTGTGTATATACCTCAGTAGTATCAGCCATGTCTTTATCCTCATCATTGGAACACCACATGACAACATATTCACCATTAGTGTAACCTGAATCATACTCTTGCAAACCTTCATATACCTCATTAGTAAACAAATCTGAAACATCCTTATTAGCAATTTCATTATCAACAACAACTTGATCATGAATATCAACACCAAGATTATCGACAACCTTATCATCAACAACTTGAGTATCAATACCAAATTTATCAGCAACCTCAACAACCTTCTCTACTTGTTCATCTTGCTCATTTGATTCAAACCACTGCATATGGTATAAAGACTCATCCACAACTATGTCTACCTTGTCCTCTTGAACTTTCTCAATGCTAGATGTCAAAACAATCATAGGTGTACTTACCATTTCATTGCTTACCTCTTCTATTGTTGCTGTCCTTGCTTGTCTTTTTCTTCTATGAACAATCCTCTTAATAGGCCACCTAACCTTCTTTCTTGGTGATAAATGCCAACTTTGCTCTTGTTGTGCTCTCTCTTCAAGTTCCATTATTCTTTGCATGTCAAGTTCCATACTTTTGTTCATTCCTTCCAAGGCTTGTCTTATCTCTCTTATCTCTTGTTCAAACTCCATTTGTCTTGCCCTTTCCTTTTCCTTCTTTCTCATCTCTTTTTCCTCTCTTTTCATCTTCTCACTTTCCCTTTTCTTCTCTTGCTTCTTCTTTTGTGAACCCCCAACCTGCAAATACCTTCTAAAAAAATCCATCTTTCCTCAAGCAAGTCTCTCCTTGCTTCTCCTTGTCTTTGCCTCACCTAGGTCTCTTCTCTTCTTCACAAACACAAACACCAAACACCAAACTCTCTTGCCAAGACCTTCTAAGCTCTGATACTAATTGATGCAATACATGGGTTCAAATAAACACAAACTCCAAAAGAACTCACTTTACAAGTTTGAAAACCTATTCTTGTTAGTCTCTCACATAAGCCTTCATACTGCTTTGTAACCCTCCAAACAATAATTTTTTGAGCATAACTCTTTGAATACTCCTCAAACCCACAACTAAATTAGTGTTTTAGATACCCTTTTGGCAATTATTTAACATATCTCAAAATGGGCTAGGGTTCTTTTTTATGGAATAGGACAAAAATAAGACTGTTCCTGTGCAAACTCTAAGATTGTTACAAAACTACTTTCACCAAAAATTGCATAACTCACTCAAAAAATAATGAAATTACATGAAACCAAAAGAATTGTAAACTAGAGACAAATATATTTCCATCCATCTATTATATGCATCAATGTGAGGTCGTACTAGTTTGTACCATGCATATTTTCAGATTGCATTTTTAAAAAATTAAACTCTGCAGACCTACCCTCAATAAAAATGCCATAACTTATTCAAATATTAATACAATTTTATGCAAAAAAAAAAAAAAAAAGTAAACTCAATACTATTTCTAGCCATACCATATTCAAGTCATATATAAGCTGTACAAATATGTACCTAACTCTGACACATACATTTAACATTCAGAAATGCAGAAACAAGGGTATCTTTTATTGATATCACATCAAAATGTAACAACCCCCCTTCTCCAACCTTCTCCCACCTTCTCCCATCTTTGGATTCATGTTCAAAACATGTATTTATGCCTTCCCAATCATTTTCCAACTACCAACCATTCAAAACTAACTTCCTAATCAAGATTGCAACTTTAATGCACTTTTTGACAACTTTCATAATGACAACTTTTTGACAATTTAACAATTTTTACAAGTTTGATCCCTAATGACTCAAATGACTCTAATTACATCACAAATGGTCTATTATGACCTTATTACATGACAAAAGACTCAAAACACAACATAAAGCAAATATTTACAAAATGGCTTCATGGAGGCATAAAGTTCATTAGGTGCTCCTGCACCATACTCTCGAAGGAAAGAAAATTCAAGTCCCATTGAATCCTGGTCTGCTCCTTCTTCCTGGGCTTCCAATTCTTTTGTCCTTCATCTTTGCAACTGTCTTGTTGTACCCAAACAAAATTTGTGCTTTATTAAGACATTTTGAAACAAGTCTAGAAAATTTTTCGTCAAAAAGTCAAAAAAGAAAATTTTTTAAAAATAGAAATTTCTAAAAATATACATCAAATTAGGTTTTCTGGGTTTCTTGAGATATGGATGCTGGCAAAAGTTTCTAAAAATAGAATCTCTAACTTAGGTGTCGTGCTTGATTCTCATTGGTCGATTTTGCTTTACGATTAGCGTGGTCCAGACGGAATCTGCAAACGATCAAGTTTTCTCTTCTAGGTCATTTTTGCTTTTTTAGAAGGTGAAGCATGAGCTCAGAAGTTGTCAACAGAGGAAGTTCATCTGCCAGAGCTTGTCAATGAGTTTTCAACACTGTTTCAACAATGCATAACTGACGAACAGTCGTCGACTCGATGATGCACACAAAACGATGCAAGATGGATCCAAGGTGAATGAAAGGTTGGAAAATCAGAAATTTGACTAAGTGTTGGCAAACCAGGTGCCCCAAGTGACATGGGGTGCCCAACCTTTCAAGTGTTATTTTTTTTCACATTTTTTGAGAAACGTAAAAAATGCTTCAGTCAGTGTATTTCCAGTTGGTCAAACTTGGTCAAAAATCAGTCAAAGATGGGGTTTCATCACAGATATATTTAGACTGCTCAGATCACCCTCCATCCCGCCTCGATAGTCATCAGAACGACCGAAATCGAAGATAGAACAGGTGCTGTGGGCATAGAAAACGAGAAAAGGTACAAAAATTGAGTTTTTCAAAAAAATTTCTAAGGCATGGAATGATAGGTGCCCCAGGTTACTTGGGGCACCCAAAATCTTTAGAGTTAGTTTATTTTTGAAGTTTTCTCAAAAAACATGAATCTCCTTCCGTCAGCCCGGTCCGGTTAAGAGTTGATCAATTTAGCATGTTTTTCGAGGCAGACAGAAGGTATAATCAGCTCAATTTTCATCAGGCCTACCTATCTGCCAGATCATTAGACTCAGTTTTATCCCAGCTGGCAGAAATCAACAGTCGAAAGGGGTCCTCTGCCACCGGAACACGCAAGTAAATCAAGAAATTGAAGAAGTTGCAAAAATTGAAAAAATGGCTAACTCTGGTGAAACCAGGTGCCCCAGGTGAATTGGGGCGTCCAAGTTGCCTAGAGGTAGAATTTTTCCTATGTCTACAGTGTTTTCTGATAGTTTTTTGTCCAATCTTCGCCCGTTGGCAGTTTTCAGGAGGCCAAATTTGGTCAAACGATGCCATATTGTCAGTCGGAGACTGCGGATGGAATCTCAGTTGATAGGTCTCCAAAATGTCAGGATCAATCAGCTTTTTTAGTCAACGGTGACATTTCGCCACCTTGTTGAAATTGGAGAAAGACCATATTTGAGTCAAAACGAGTGTTGAAGTGTTGAAAACGAAGAAAAATTAGCTAGCACTTCTTTCAACTCGTGTGTTTGATGACATCATCAAAATAAGATATTTTTTGTCATCTTGCACATGAAGCCATAGGCAGCTACAAAATAGGGATTCTTCCTATTCGAAGACATCCACTTGGATTTATGCTTTAAAAGTTGCTTTCTTCATGGATGAGAGTGAAGTTTTATTCTCACACAAATAAAGCTACTTTTTCGCCCTAAAGATCTATAAAGACAAGCATTTGACTTCTTTATTTCATTATCTTTTACAGGTTGCATCTAGAGGAAATATTTTTATTTTTCTTCCAACGAAGATTCGAAGACACAAACGAAGTGCTTTTTCAGCGTTCTTCATAGTTTTGGGTTGAGGAAGCAAGGATGCTCGCTTTTTCAGGGTCCTTGTTTCAAGGGGATCATTTTTCAAAAATTTGACCAAAGTTTTTTAGTTTTCATCAAAATGGTTCCATCCAGAATATCATCCTCTTGAAGATTGGAGTTTTGCTTTTTTTTTCACGAATATGTTTTTTTCCTGCTTTTTCGAGAAAATCTCCGCTTTTTCAAAATTTGACAATCTGGGTTGCTTCAAAATAGAATTATCTACAAAACCCATGTGCCAACTTTTTTGCTCACACTCTGCTTTTTTCTAAAAATCAGCAAGTAATTTTAAGCCATTTGTCCAATATTTTTCTGACATAGGCGTGTTCACGGTCAATTTTCAAATCTTCCAATATGCAGTACTCTCCAACACAAATCAGGCCCAAACCAACATTGGTTCATGATTACCTGAGAACTTGTGAAACAGACTTGCATAAAGTACTTCCAATGATCAATTTACACTATTTGGAGGGTGCAAAAAATAATGCTATCAGGAATCTAGGACACTCCGGTTTGCTTGTAGCAACATCCTTTCCCATCACAGTGCAAAGTATCGAGTTTGTGATTGCTTGCATGACACATTACAATTCGGTCACAAGAGAAATCCAGTCAAGAGATGGACGTGTGCTCTGCAGCCTGAGGCCAAATGACATTGAGAAGTGTTTTACAATACTTGTTTGGAGAGAAAACTTAACTATTTCACTTGAAGAATGCAAGAGGGTTTATAATAATGATAAAGAAAAATACCAGAAAAAGAATGGTTAGAGGGGGTTGAAAGAGAAGCAGAATGTCATGCCAAAGAAAATTGGACATGGAGAGTTCAAGCAGGAACATGCAATAATGATTACTCTGCTAAGCCAGATCATGGGTCAAGCAGATGTTAACAAGTTTCAACCTTGGATGTTTTACATCATGTCCCAGATTGTTGATGGAACCAAGTTCTATGACTGGTCGGCACTCATCAGTGATAGTCTACACCAACAAATAATTGATTTTCAAAGGGCTCAAGAATTCCACATGATATCATACCCTGTGTATTTGATGGCTTTTCAGGGTCAATTCAAAGGTTTGAACATAGTTGGAACTCTGGGTATTCAGCATGTGATCATCATTTCCCACAGCTAGAATTCTCTCAAGCTGAACGACATTACAGGCGGGTGAATGATGCATTCTTGATGCATGTAGTGGAGATATGGACAACGAGTTGCATATACGGTTTTTAGAAGATGCCAGAATAACAATGGCGGAATGGACTGATTGGTTTATCTAGTTTCCCACTTTTTCCTACATCAGAGTATATGGCTTCTTAGGAGAGCCGGCCATGTTGCCGAGATATCTGATAGATGAAATAGCATTTATGGAATTTTTGAGGTAGGCCTATGAAGTTCATACATTTTTGCGTAGCAGACGCAAGGCAACTTTCAATTTTCCACTTGGGATGAGTATTTACAGATGTAGATCTAGAGTAGATGCCAAGGCAATCAGTAATGAATCATCAGATATGGTCTCAAGTCTTTTGATAGGAGGTCTTCATATGATCCTCGTGGTGTTTTTGCATTAAATCTTGGTCAAAATTGTATGCACAAGTTTACAGTTGAAGACTTCTGGGCTAATTGTGCTGATGAGTTTGAAGTGTGAGAATGCAGTTACAACAGATTTACTCTTCAACAGATGCCTGATATCCTATTAGAAGATATAGAGGGTTTGACAGAAAGTGGTGAAGTTCTACTTCCCACATATTTCAGAGACCAAATTGAGCAACAACCGTTGACACCAATTAATTGGTCAGTAAAAGAGACCACTTCCATTGAAGAAAGAACAAGTCAAGTGGTTAAAAATAGTTTGATATTCTTGAAGACTAAGTAGAAGGATGATATTCCATTAGCAGAGCCACCAGTTGTGCAACCATCAGAGCCTTCCACTTCCAAGCCAAAACGAAGGGTAAAAGCTATTAGTGTTCTTCCAGAAGGAACAAAAATGGCTAAGTTAAAGAGAAAAAAGGACGAGTCTCCAGCTCATGTCCAACAGGAACAACTACCAGTTGAATCAGAAGTTCCTATTGAACCAATGCCGCATGTTGAAGTGTTACCTTCAGATCATGTCTCTCCACCTTCTTCTCCGATCACCTCTCCTATTGACATAGATTTAGAGCCAAATTCACTGGTTTGTAACTCTGATGCACAAATTGGTTCATCAGGAGCTGATGATGTTAGAACCGAGTTTCCAACAGAGGAAAGCTCATCCTGGCTTGAAAACATTCTAAGAAGGAAGAGGAGAAAGCCCTCATATCATCTGGATTTAACAGAGCTAAAAAGTGTCTACCAAGACACACTAGACAAGAAGCTGAAGAAGCAGGTTCACATTGAGAAGAATGCGGATGGAGAAATAATCCTTGCAAATGCAACACCGCCAGAAAATAGAAGTACTGATGATGTCGAGGTTGATGACTTCACAGTTATCAAAGCTAACCTTGGTAGAAGTACCCACCATATAGACGTAAATCTCTTCAAGGTTGCAGCGGCTAATTTGAAAGAAAGGGTGTTGAAAGATGGAGAAGACAAAGGAGCTCTCAAGGCTCAAGTTAGATAGCTGCGGCAGTACATTTCCAACCTTTTCCATGGTGCATCACACGTTGATTTATTGCTTCCACCGAATCTGGAATCTCCAATCGATCAATGACATTTTAGTCAGTTGGTTCTCTATGGGAGGCACATGAATAGTTGGGTGGAAGAATTTTTGACTAATGTGAGAGTTGTACTTGCAGAGCTTTATCAATTAAAGTACAACGCTCATGATTTACGCCAAGGCATTCAAGGGTTACAGCAAACCATGGCAGAAAATAGACCGGTGTTTGAGATCATTATCTCTGACTTGAAGATTGCGTTTGATTCTGTTGATTCAGTTGAAGATAAGAAGACAATTTCTACTTGGAAAGCACAATATCTTTTCATAGTAAAAACTTATGACAGTATGATTTCAGAGTTGACAGAATGGAAAGAAAAGGTAGTCAACATCCTCAAGTTCGTAAGATCTTTTATCTCTCAGATCCCATGTTCGTATGAAAGAGAAGATGGTACCTTGTATGACCTCAAGGAAGTGCAAGCAGAGTTCCAGACTCTCGTCCGTAGCAATTTTAATGATGATATCAGTGCCGGCAAGATGAGTCGTTTTGCCGCAATGACAGTGAAATTTGACAAAGCTGTGGGTGAAGTTCACAAATTTCTTCAGATGATTGCCAATGGTGAAGAAATGTTAGAGAATCAGAATATCATTCTAGAGAGTATTAGTGTTCCTGACAGAGATGCAGTCATTCGCTTTTTAGAAGATATTATTTCCTAGAATATCAACGGATGACATCACTAAAAAGCAAGAATGTTGATGAGGATGCATTTCAAAATAAAGCAGCTTTAAAACATATGCTTTTTGTCTTAAAGCATTTGCTTTCATCCTAATCTCATCCATTCTATATTTAGAAAAGAAATCACTTTGTGATAGTTGGAATCTTCTTTGCTTTAAAGCATTTGTTTATTGTATCTTTGTCTTAAAATAGTAATAAAGCTTGCGAGTTGGCAAGTTAGGGTTAATCAAGAAGATTTTAGGGTTCCCTACTCCTTTGATTTTAGTATAAATAAGGGCATCCTTGCCCATTGTATGTAATGGTAATTGTAATAACAAATTTGTTGTGCCTACTCTAGCCTGCAAATCTTGATATTCCAAGTGTTTGTTCACTTTATGTAATCTATTCTCCGATGTTGGATCGCTTGTTGTATGCTTGCCTTTGGCTGTAGCATTGATGTCCTGGAGTTGTGCCAACTTTGTGATATTGAATGGAAGTCTCATGCCTATTTTTCTTTGATATTCTATCTCGATTCATCAAGTTTTCATCGTCAGATGTGTGGCTTTTGCAGCTTTCATTATTAAAGTACTATAAGTCTTGTGGTGTAAATCTGGAAGAAAATTGCTTAAGTTTTTGTTAAAACAATCATTCCTTGTTCACTTTTAATTTCCTTTGCTCTGAATTTACTCAAGAGATTAAAAGTGTCGTTAGTCTATGCTTAGTTGTAGTAGAAGTTTTAAAAAAGGAAAAAACCTCTTCTGTAGCGTTTAGAGTTTTATAACCTTGTGCTCGCAGTTGAGAATAAAAAAGAAGATAGGCAAAGTTTCATTTTATTATCTTTTCAGCGAACACCAGTAAAAAGGGAACTCCCCCTCACAATAGGAGAGCAGTTTATCTGTGCATAGCTGTCCGTTTCCAACTCGCATTCCAAAGGTGCGAATTGAAACGCCAATAGTTTTCTGGCGCCCACCATGGGGTACGAGGCATAAAATTCAAGCAAGCTTAGGGTTATGTCATGGGAATGACTCTCTGGCATCATTCTGCTCCAATTCAACAACCAAATCTTACACCACCTGCTATTCAACCAAATCTTGTACGAGTGGAAGGAGAGCAAATGTACATCATTAGCAGCCTAAGAAGTTTCATATTTGCGCAAAAGGAAAGTCCTGATAAGTGGAGAAACACGGCTGCTATCCTTGACGAAGAAGAACACAAAGGGGATCTTGCAGCAGGAAGACCAGTATTACCACCTCCCGCGTGGCAATAGAAAATCCTTGCTCACAGGGTTTATTCAAGAAAGGGAAAAGGCGGTGCTATGGATCCTTTCTTCCAAGATCTTGATTCTACAAAAGTTGGAGAAGCATCCAACATAGTTCCTAAAGTTAAGTAGGAAGAACCACAAGAAGAACCAGTAATCCAGCCTAGAGCAATGGGTGATGCAAATAACAACAAACACAATGATGTAAATCAAAGGCGACCACCACCATTGCCTTGGGGTAATAACATTGGACCTTTGGCTTTGCAAGCACATCATGAGTTACCAAAGGGGTCAAGGAAGCATTTTCCCCTATTCCATGGCGATGGAACTCAACATCTTGATGAATACATCTCTGCATTCACAACAACTTGCACCATTTTGCATGTATCACATGAAGATGTTGCTGTACGTCTCTTCGTTGAGACCCTCATGGGAAATGTTGCCGACTGGTTCAATCATTTAGAACCAGGAATCATTACAAGTTGGGCAACTATGAGTGAGAAATTCTTGGCAAGGTTCAAGCCTATCGAAGATGGTCACAGATTGTTCGCCCAACTCTCAAATTCAAAGATGGAAAACAATGAACCAATGAGGGAGTTCCTGGCAAGGTTTAATTGCCTGGTTACACGTCTTTCTCATACTCTTAATCCATCTTCACAAATTCTGTTGAGCAGTTTCATTAATGCTCTTCCTTCTGAGAAAGCCTTCTTTTTGAGATCGGCTAATGAAACAGAATTATCCAATGCACAAGAAAATGCCATCAAGTTAGAGGATGACATGATTACCTCTGGCAAGATGAAGATGGATTCAATCAGGCCTCTTGTTCAGATTTCTGCGGATCCACTGCTACATAAGGTAGCAAATGAAGTGACTATCATGAAGAGACAGTTGCCTACTCAGGGGCAACCTGCGCAACAACCATATCAGTCACCGCAACAACAATACAAACCATAGAAACAGTACCAACCATAGAAACCATATCATCCTAAGAGGAACAATTTTTAGCCTTTCAATAACTATAGCCTAGGTTGCCCGCACCACCACCAAGACAAGCAGTTGATGCTCCTCAAAATGTAGTGTTTTGTTCCTTTCATGAGACTGATACACATACTGGAGCCACATGTCCCAAAAATTTAAGAATGAACCAAATCATGGGATATGCTGATGCTGCACCCATTTCAAACATTGTCCCTTCCCCAAGTGCGAATGTTGTCTTACCACAGACAGACAACTTCGATGGTGACTCTACTACGGGATACTTCCAGAACGAAGCCATTATAATGAAAGAAGAACAAGATGATTTTTATCAATATTCTCTTGCACTGAATCAAGCAAATTTTTGACTCTTGTGTTTACACGTACTCAACATTTTAAAGCACAGAAGGAAGGAGAGGATAGACAAAGATCAAAAGAAAGGAAGGAAGTGGCTACCACTTCCAATGCTAAGCCACCACATGAAAATGTCAAGGCGACTCAAGACTCGTCTTCCACAAATTTTGATATGGTGGATTCCACGATGAAGAAAAAGGTGTAGATTTCTCAGAGTGAGTATCTGTAGGACCATCCAGATCAGCTGGATAGAATTGTTAAGTATGTCAAGAAAGAGATTGTCGTACAACCAACATTGCTTGAATCTTTCGTTCCAGCAGGAGAGAAGCCAAAGCCTTTCTATATCTCTCTCTATATAGGAGTTTATAAATTGAGCAATTGTATCATTGATTCAGGAGCCTCGCACAACATCATGCCTTTTTAGGTGATGAATGCATTAGGACTCTCGTGCACCAAAACACATGACAAGTGTTATTCACTTGGGTCTAAGTCAGTGCCGTTGGTTGGACAATTGAAGGATGCTCAAGTACGGTTGGCGGCTTGCCCATAAAAGAAAATAATGATGACTATCTTGGTAGCTGACATTCCAGCCAGTCACGGGATGCTGTTAAGTAGAAGCTTTTGCAAAGATCTTGGAGGAGAAATACAATTGGATTGGTCATCTGCGACCATTCCATTAAAGAAAGGTAGTTTCAAATTGGAACCCAAAACCATGTCAAGATTCACGGTGGTGAAATCTCAGGATCCTCAAGCACAAGTGCTATATCAAGAAACAGATCCTGGTACATTAGTCACGTTGTCTAAGATAACCAAAAAGAACTAGGAGGTAGTCTATGTGGTTGACGAATCAAAGCAAGAATTCAAAGAAATGTACAACTTACAAACTTTCTTTGAGGAGGAAGACGTGCAATAATCTTCTCAAGAGAAAAATAATGATGAATTAGATTTGTTTTTCTCATCTTTTGAAGGCTGGTTTGAAGAACCTGTGTCAGATACATCCAAAGAAGAGACCAAAGAAGCATTGAACTTAGAGCAAGAACATGATTTTCTTCATTCTGGAGATGATTTCTTCCTGGAAGAAATTTTTAGAACTGGAGATCATATAGAAGTTTCATTATTAGATCTAAATTGTTTTCAACATAAGTGGGAAAGCGATTCTTCAACGGAAGATACTACAGACTTTTCTTTACAATATAGCCTGTCTTCACTTGCATCTCAAGAATCTTTCATACATACTAGTGAAGAGGACGATGTTGAATCCATCTATGAACCTATACAAGAAAAAGACTTTACTAATACTATGCAACCAGTGTGGAACACAACATATGAAGAGGTTGATGGAGAAGAGGAGTTCATGGAATATTTAGTTCTAGTCACTAAAGAGGATGATATTGAAAAATCATAAATTCTTGACAAATGTCTTATGAGATACACCGTGTGTGAGATTGATCAAGAAGAAGAAGAGGAAGCATATGAATCAGATGAATCTGTCTTTGATTCCACTTACTTTATAGAAGAAGAAAGATACATGAATGCTGAAGATGAAGTGATGCTGGATATCCGCATTGAAGAAAATTACTCTACAGAGGATGACGAGATTCCAGGTAATGAATGGGAAAGTGAGCTATCAGGTGAAGATGTTCAAGAGTTTGAGCATTCAGATCTTGATAATTCATCACACTTTGAAGAGTGGATGGATGAAAACATAACCAATGAAGAAGCTCCTGAAACACTGGAAAAATGGGCAATGATAGTTGTGGATCCTATAAGCGAAGAATCAGTAATGAGAGTTGTGTATGAGCAACTTGCACCTTTTCCAGAAGATGATGCATTTACTAAGTATAAAGTTGCTTGTGTACAAGATATAAATGAAACTCATTTTTAATATGTGGTGATAACCATTCCCACAGATATACTTTGGCTACAAGACTTTCCTATATATTTAGAAGGAGGTTCTGTACCTTCACCTATTGGAGAGGTTGCTTGCTTTAGAAGAAGATGCTCCACCTGATCTCTGGCATATCAACTAGTTCCTCATGAACTTCTTGTGGCCTGAACATGAATACCCTCCTGAACCGTGGCTCTTTGAGGAGATGTTGCAGAGAAAGAAGAGTTTTGTACTACCAAGACAATTTTCACAGCTAAGGAGAGATGGTTCTTACTTTTCTGAGTCAATTGATGGTTTTATGTGACAGTCTTAATTTCATCTCATCCTTGCTTAGGAAATAGAGCGCATGAAACACTTTGTGTTCTCGTAATGTGTTTCCCCTTTCTGTGATGCGATCGTTATGTCGCAATGTTTTTCCCCTTTCCGTAATGTGACAGTTGTGTTCTTTGTGTTCTGAAGTTCCAACTTCTTAGCTGATTTTAGGAAGTCTAGTTTTAGGTGATGTAGGTAAAAGTCTTGTTCTAGGTGATTAGGAAAGTAACCTGACTCTTTTGCCCAACTGATAAGGCACTGGCCCAAGCTTTAAAAGTCCAGAGATTCTCAGTTCTCCTATGCCGTAAGTATCCGCCATGGTCCCCAGACAGAGCCAATTGTTGTAGCCAACCAAAAATTTTGCTTCATTAAGGCTTTTTGAAACAACTCTAGAAATTTTTTCATCAAAAAGTAAAAAAAGTAAAATTTCTAAAAATAGACATCAGATTAGGTTTTCTGGGTTTCTTGAGATATGGATGCTGGCAAAACTTTCTAAAAATAGAAAGTTAAAAAAAATAGAATCTCTGACTTAGGTGTCGCACTTGATTCTCATTGGTAAATTTTGCTTTACGATCAATGTGGTCCAAATGGAATCTGCAAACGGTCAAGTTTTCTCTTTTGGGTCATTTCTTCTTTTTCAGAAGGCAAAGCATGAGCTCAAAAGTCATCAATAGAGGAAGTTCATCTGCCAGAGCTCGTCGACGAGTTTTCAATGTTGTTTCAACGACGCAGAACTAACAAACAGTCGTCAACTCGATGATGCATGCAAAACGATGCAAGATGGATCCAAGGTGTCATGAAAGGTTGGAAAATCAAAAATTAAACTAAGTGTTGGAAAACCAATTGCCCCAGGTGACTTGGGGCTCCCAACCTTTCAAGTGTTAGTTTTTTTAACATTTTTCGAGAAACGTAAAAAATGCTTCAGTCAGCCTATTTCCAGTTGGTCAAACTTGGTCAAAAGCTACTCAAAGCTAGGATTTCATCACAGATATATTCAGACTACTTAGATCACCCTCCGTCCCGCCTTGATAGTTATCGGAACGATCGAAATCAAAGATCGAACAAGGCTGTGGGCATAGAAAATGAGAAAAGGTACAAAATTGAGTTTTACAGAAAAATTTCTAAGGCATGGCATGATAGGCACCCCAGGTGAGTTGGGGCACCCAAAATCTTCAAAGTTATTTTATTTTTGAAGTTTTTCTCAAAAAATGTGAATCTCCTTCCGTCAGCCCGGTCCAGTTTAGAGTTGATCAGTTTAGCACATTTTTCAAGCCAGACAGAAGGTACAATCAACTCAGTTTTCATCAGGCCTACCTATCTGCCAAATCATCAGACTCAGTTTTATCCTAGCTGGCAGAAATTGACAGTCAAACAGGGGTCCTCCGCCACCGGAATGCGCATGCAATTCGAGAAATTGAAGAAGTTGCAAAAATTGAAAAAATGGCTAAGTCTGGTGAAACAAGGCGCCCCAGGTGACTTGGGGAGCCCAACTTGCCTAGAGATAGAATTTTTCCTGTGTCTACAGTGTTTTCCGATAATTTTGTGCACAATCTTCGCCCGTTGGCAGTTTTAAGGAGGTCAAATTTGGTCAAACGATGCCAGATTGTCAGTCCGAGGCTGCGGATGGAATCTCAGTTGATAGGTCTCCAAAATGTCAGGATCAGTCAGCTTTTTCAATCAACGGGGACATTTCACCACCTTGTTGAAGTCAGAGACAGACCATATTTGAGTCAAAACAAGTGTTGGAATGTCAAAAATGAAGAAAACTTGGCTAGCACTTCTTTCAACTCACGTGTTTGATGACATCATCAAAAGAAGATATTTTTCATCATCTCACACATGAAGTCATAGGCAACTACAAAATAGGGATTCTTCCTATTCAAAGACATCCACTTGGATTTATGCTTTAAAAGTTGCTTTCTTCATGGATGAGAGTGAAGTTTTATTCTCACACAAATAAAGCTGCTTTTTCGCCCTAAAGATCTATAAAGACAAGCATTTGGCTTCTTTATTTCATTGTCTTTTACAGGTTGCATCTAGAGGAAAGATTTTTATTTTTCTTCCAATGAAGATTCGAAGACCCAAATGAATTGCTTTTTCAGCGTTCTTCATAGTTTCGGGTTGAGGAAGCAGGAGGCTCGCTTTTTTAGGGTCCTTGTTTCAAGGGGATCATTTTTCAGAGATTCGACCAAAGCTTTTTTAGTTTTTGTCGAGATGGGTCCATCCAGAATATCATCCTCTTGAAGATTGGAGTTTTGCTTTTTTTTTTTCAGGAATCTATTTTTTTCCTGCTTTTTCGAGAAAATATTCGCTTTTTCAAAATCTGACAATTTGGGTTGCTTCAAAATAGAATTATCTACAAAACCCATGTGCCAACTTTTTTCTCACACTCTGCTTTTTTCTAAAAATTAGCAATTAATTTTCAGCCATTTGTCTAAGATTTTTCTGACATAGGCGTGTTCACAGTCAACTTTCAAATCTTCCAATATGCAGTACTCTCCAACACAAATCAGGCCCAAAACGGTGTTGGTTCACGATTACCTAAGAACTTGTGAAACAAACTTGTGTACTTCCAGTGATCAATTTACACTGTTTGGAGGATGTAGGAAATAATGCTATCAAGAATCTAGGACACTCCGGTTTGCTTGCAATAGCATCATTTCCCATCACAGTGCAAAGTATCGAGTTTGTGATTTCTTGCATGACACATTACAATTCGGTCACAAAAGAAATCTAGTCAAGAGATGGACGTGTACTCTGCAGCCTGAGGCCAAATGACATTGAGAAGTGTTTTACAATACCTGTTTGGAGAGAAAACTTAACTATTTTACTTGAAGAATGCAAGAGCATTTGGAACAATGATAAAGAAAAATACTGGAAAAAGATTGGTCAAAGGTGGTTAAAAGAGAAGCAGAATGTCATGCTAAAGAACGTTAGACATGGAGAGTTCAAGGAGGAACATGCAATAATGATTACTCTACTAAGCCAAATCACGGGTCAAGTAGATGCTAACAAGTTTTAGCTTTGGATGTTTTACATCATGTCCCAGATTGTTGATGGAACCGAGTTCTATGATTGGTCGACACTCATCAGTGATAGTCTCCACCAACAAATAATTGATTTTCAAGGGCTCATGAATTCCATATGATATCATACCTTGTGTATTTGATGGCTTTTCAGGGTCAATTCAGAGGTTTGAATGTAGTTGGAACTTTGGGTATTCAGCTTGTGTATCATCATTTCCTGTAGCTAGAACTCTCTCAAGCTAAATGACATTACAGGCGGGTGAATGATGCATTCCTGATGCATGTAGTGTGAGATATGGACAACGAGTTGTATATACGGTTTTCAGCAGATGCCAGAATAGCAATGGCAGAATGGGCTGATTGGTTTATCCAGTTTCCCACTTTTTCCTACATCATAGTATATGGCTTCTCAGGAGAGCCAGCCATGTTGCCAAGATATCTGATAGATGAAATAGCATTTATGGAATTTTTGAGGAAGGCCTATGAAGTTCATACATTTTTGCGTAGCAGACGTAAGGTAACTTTCAATTTTCCACTTGGGATGAGTATTTACAGATGTAGATCTGGAGCAGATGCCAAGTCAATCGGTAATGAATCATCCAGATATGGTCTCAAGTTTTTCGATAAGAGGTCTTCATATGATCCTCATGGTGTTCTTACATCACATCTTGGTAAAAATTGTACGCACAAGTTTGTAGTTGAAGACTTATGAGCTAATTGTGCCGATGAGTTTGAAGTACGAGAACACAGTTACAACAGATTTACTCTTCAGCAGATGTCTGATATCCTATTAGAAGATATAGAGGGTTTGATAGAAAGTGGTGAAGTTTGACTTCCCATGTATTTCAGAGACCAAATTAAGCAACAACCATTGACACCAGTTAATTGGTCAGTAAAAGAGACCACTTCCATTGAAGAAAGAACAAGTCGAGTGGTTAAAAATAGTTTGATATTCTTGAAGACTAAGCGGAACGATGATATTCTGTTAGCAAAGCCTCCGGTTGTGCAACCATCAGAGCCTTCCACTTCCAAGCCAAAACGAAGGGTAAAAGCTATTAGTGTTCTTCCAAAAGGAACAAAAATGGCTAAGTTAAAGAGAAAAAAGGATGAGTCTCCAACTCATGTCCAACAAAAACAACCACCAGTTGAATCAGAAGTTCCTGTTGAACCAATGCCGCATGTTGAAGTGTTACCTTCAGATCATGTCTCTCCATCTTCTTCACCAATCACCTCTCCTATCCACATAGATTCAGAGCTAGATTCACCGGTTTGTAACTCTGATGCACACATTGGTTCATCAGGAGCTGATGATGTTAGAACTGAGTTTCCAAGAGAGGAAGGCCATCCTGGCTTGAAAACATTTTGGGAAGGAAGAGGAGAAAGTCCTCATATCATCTGGATTTAACAGAGCTAAAAAGTGTCTACCAAGACACACCAGACAAGAAGCTGAAGAAGCAGGGTCACATTGAGAAGAATGCGGATGGAGAAATAATCCTTGAAACTACAACACCACCATAAAATAGAAGTACTAATGATGTCGAGGTTGATGACTTCACAGTTGTCAAAGCTAACCTTGGCAGAAGTACCCGCCATACAGACGTAAATCTCTTCGAGGTTGCAACGGATAATTTGAAAGAAAGGGTGTTGAAAGATGGAGAAGACAGAGCAGCTCTCAAGGTTGGAGTTAGATAGCTGCGGCAGTACATTTCCAACCTTTTCCATGGTGCATCACAGGTTGATTTATTGCTTCCACGGAATCTAGAATCTCTAGCCGATCAGCGGCATTTCAGTCAGTTGGTTCTCTATGGGAGGCACATGAACAGTTAGGTGGAAGAATTTGTGACTAAAGGGAGAGTTGTACTTGTAGAGCTTTATCAATTAAAGTACAACCCTCATGATTTACGCTAAGGCATTCAGGGGTTGCAACAGACCATGGCCGAAAATAGACCGGTGTTTGAGATCATTATCTCTGACTTGAAGATTGCGTTTGATTCTGTTGATTCAGTTGAAGATAAGAAGACAGTTTCTACTTGGAAAGCACAATATCTTTTCATAGTAAAAACTTATGATAGTATGATTTCAGAGTTGACAGAATGGAAAGAAAAGGTAGTCAACATCCTCAAGTTCGTAAGATCTTTTATCTCTCAGATCCCATGTTCGTATGAAAGAGAATATGGTACCTTGTATGACCTCAAGGAAGTGCAAGCAGAGTTCCAGACTCTCATCCGTAGCAATTTTAATGATGATGTCAGTTCCGGCAAGATCAGTCATTTTTCTGCAATGACAGTGAAATTCGACAAAGCTGTGGGTGAAGTTCACAAATTTCTTCAGATGATTGCCAATGGTGAAGAAATGTTAGAGAATCGGAATATCATTCTAGAGAGTATCAGTGTTCCTGGCAGAGATGCAGTCACTCGCTTTTTAGAAGATATTATTTCCTAGAATATCAATGGATGACATCACCAAAAAGCAAGAATGTTGATGAGGATGCATTTCAAAATAAAGCAGCTTTAAAACAAATGCTTTTTGTTTTAAAGCATTTGATTTCATCCTAAGCTCATCCATTCTATATTTAGAAAAGAAATCACTTTGTGATAATTGGAATCTTCTTTGCTTTTGAGCATTTATTTATTGTATCTTTGTCTTAGAATAGTAATAAAGCTTGCGAGTTGGCAAGTTAGGGTTAATCAAGGAGATTTTAGGGTTCCCTACTCCTTTGATTTTAGTATAAATAAGGGCATCCTTGCCCATTGTATGTAATGGTAATTGTAATAACAAATTTGCTGTGCCTACTCTAGCTTGCAAATCTTGCTATTCCAAGTGTCTATTCACTTTGTGTAATCTATTCTCTGGTGTTGGATCACTTGTTGTATGCCTGCCTTTGGCTGCAGCATTGATGTCCTGTAGTTGTGCCAACTTTGTGATATTGAATGGAAGTCTCATGCCTATTTTTCTTTGATATTCTATCTCGATTGATCAAGTTTTTATTGTTAGATGTGTGGCTTTTGCAACTTTCATTTCAGCTTTCATCATTAAAGTACTATAAGTCTTGTGGTGTAAATCTGGAAGAAAATTGCTTAAGTTTTTGTTAAAATAATCATTCCTTATTCACTTTTAATTTCCTTTGCTCTGAATTTACTCAGAAGATTAAAAGCGTCGTTAGTCTATGCTTAGTTGTAGTAGAAGTTTTAAAAAAGGAAAAAACCTCTTCTATAGCTTTTAGAGTTTTATAACCTTGTGCTCATAGCTGAGAATAAAAAAGAAGATAGGCGAAGTTTCATTTTATTATCTTTTTAGCGAACATCAGCAAAAAGGGAACTCCCCCTCACAATAGGAGAGCAGTTTATCTGTGCATAACTGTCTGTTTCCAACTTGCATTCCAGAGGTGCGAATTGAAATGCCAACAGTTTTCTGGCACCCACCGTAGGGCACGAGGCATAAAACTTCAAGCAGGCTTAGGGTTATGTCACGAGAATGACTCTCTAGCGTCCTTCTGGTCCAGTTCAACAACCAAATCTTACACCACCTACTATTTAACCAAATCTTGTATGAGTGGAAGGAGAGCAAACGGATATCATTAGCAGCCTAAGGAGTTTTGTATTTGCGCAAAAGGAAAGTCCTGATAAGTGGAGAAACATGACTGCTATCCTTGACGAAGAAGAACACAAAGCGGATCTTGCGACAGGAAGACTAGTATCACCACCTCTCGTGTGGCAATAGAAAATCCTGGCTCACAGGGTTTATTCAAGAAAGGGAAAAGGTGGTGCTACGGATCCTTTCTTCCAAGATCTTGATTCTACAAAAGTTGGAGAAGCATCCAACATAGTTCTTGAAGTTTAGACAGTTCCTGAAGTTAAGCAGGAAGAACCACAAGAAGAACCAGTAATCCAGCCTAGAATAATGGGTGACGCAAATAACAACAATCAAAATGATGCAAATCAAAGGTGACCACCACCATTGCCTTGGGGTGATAAAATTGGACCTTTGGCTTTGCAAGCACATCATGAGTTACCAAAGGGGTCAAGGAAGTATTTTCCCCTATTCCATGGCGATGGAACTCAACATCCTGATGAACACATCTCTGCATTCACAATAGCTTGCGCTGTTTTGCATGTATCACATGAAGATTTTGCTATGCATCTCTTCATTGAGACCCTCATTGGAAATGTTGCTGATTGGTTCAATCATTTGGAACCAGGAATCATTACAAGTTGGGCAACTATGAGCGAGAAATTCTTGGCAAGGTTCAAGCCTGCTGAAGATGGTCACAGATTGTTCTCCCAACTCTCAAATTCAATGATGGAAAACAATGAACCGATGAGGGAGTTTGTGGCAAGGTTTAATCGCCTGGTTACACGCCTTTCTCATACTCTTAATCCATCTCCGTAAATTCTATTGAGCAGTTTCATTAATGCTCTTCCTTCTGAGATAGCCTTCTTTTTGAGATCGGCTAATGAAATAGAATTATCCAATGCATAAGAAAATGCCATCAAGTTAGAGGATGACATGATTACCTCTGGCAAGATGAAGACAGATTCAATCAGACCTTTTGTTCAGAGTTCTATAGATCCACTGCTACATAAGGTAGCAAATGAAGTGACTATCATGAAGAGATAGTTGCCTACTCAGGGGCAACATGCACAACAACCATATCAGTCACCGCAACAACAATACCAACCATAGCAACAGTACCCACCACAGCAACCATATCAGCCTAAGAGGAACAATTTTTAGCCTTTCAATAACTACAGGCCTAGGTTGCCCGCACCACCACCAAGACAAGCAGTTGATGCTCCTCAAATGCAGTGTTTTGTTCATTTCATGAGACTAATGCACATACTGGAGCCACATGTCCCAAAAATTTAAGAATGGATCAAATCATGGGATATGCTGATGCTACACCCATTTCAAACATTGTCCCTTCCCCAAGTGCGAATGTTGTCTTACCATAGATGGACAACTTCGATGGTGACTCTACTATAGGATACTTCCAAAATGAACCCGTTATAATGAAAGAAGAACAAGATGATTTTCATCAATATTCTCTTGTAGTGAATCATGAAATTTTTTGACTCTTGTGTTTACACGTACTCAACATTTTAAAGCACAGAAGGAAGGAGAGGATAGACAAAGATCAAAAGAAAAGAAGGAAGTGGCTACCACATCCAATGCTAAGCCACCACATGAAAATGTCAAGGCGACTCAAGACTCGTCTTCCATGAATTTTGATATGGTGGATTCCACGATGAAGAGAAAGGTGCAGATTTCTTAGCTGGAGTATCTGTAGGACCATCTAGATCAGCTAGATAGAATTGTTAAGTATGTCAAGAAAGAGACTGTCGTACAACCAACATTGCTTGAATCTTTCGTTCTAGCAGGAGAGAAGCCAAAGCCTTTCTATACCTCTCTATATATAGGAGGTTATAAATTGAGCAATTGTATCATTGATTCAGGAGCTTCAGACAGCGTCATGCCTTTGTAGGTGATGAATGCATTAGGACTCTCGTGCACCAAAATGCATGACAAGTGTTATTCGCTTGGGTCTAAGTTAGTGCCGTTGGTTGGACAATTGAAGGATGCTCAAGTACGGTTGGCGGCTTGCCCATAAAAGAAAATAATGATGAATATCTTGGTAGCTGACATTTCAGCCAGTTACGGGATGCTATTAAGTAGAAGCTTCTGCAAAGATCTTGGAGGAGAAATACAATTGGATTGGTCATCTGTGACCATTCCATTAAAGAAAGACAGTTTCAAATTGGAACCCGAAACCAAGTCAAGATTCACGGTGGTGAAATCTCAGGATCCTCAAGCACAAGTGCTATATCAAGAAACGGGTCCTAGTACATATGTTACGCTGTCTAAGATAACCAAAAAGAACTAGGAGGTAGTCTATGTTGTTGACGAATCAGAGGAAGAATTCGAAGAAATGTACAACTTACAAACTTTCTTTGAGGAGGAATAGGTGTGACAATCTTCTCAAGAGCAAAATAATGATTAATCAGATTTGTTTTTCTCATCTTTTGAAGGTTGGTTTGAAGAACTTGTGTCAGATACATCCAAAGAAGAGACCAAAGAAGCATTGCAATTGGAGCAAGAACACGATTTTCTTCATTCTGAAGATGATTTCTTCCTGGAAGAATTTTTTAGAACTAGAGATCATATAGAAGTTTCATTATTAGATCTAAATTGTTTTTAACATTAGTGGGAAAGTGATTCTTCAACGAAGATACTGCAGACTTTTCTTTACAATATAGCCTGTCTTCAACTGCATCTCAAGAATCTTTCATACATACTAGTGAAGAGGACGATGTTGAATCCGTTTATGAACCTGTACAGGAAAAAGACTTTACTGATACTATGCAACCAGTGTGGAACACAACATATGAAGAGGTTGATGGAGAAGAGGAGTTCATGGAATATTCAGTTCTAGTCACTAAAGAGGATGATATTGAAAAATCATAAATTCTTGACAAATGTCTTGTGAGATATGCCTTGTGTGAGATTGATCAAGAAGAAGAAGAGGAAGCATATGACTCAGATGAATCTGTCTTTGATTCCACTTACTTTACAGAAGAAGAAAGATACATGAATGCTGAAGATGAAGTGATGCTGGATATCCGCATTGAAGAAAATTACTCTACAGAGGATGATGAGATTCCAGGTAATGAATGGGAAAGTGAGTTGTCAGGTGAAGATGTTCAAGAGTTTGAGCATTCAGATCTTGATAATTCATCACACTCTGAAGAGTGGATGGACGAAAACATAACCAATGAAGAAGCTCCTAAATCATTGGAAAAATGGGCAACGACAGTTGTGGATCCTATAAGCCAAGAATGAGTAATGAGAGTTGTGTATGAGCAACTTGCACCTTTTCCAGAAGATGATGCATTTACTGAGTATAAAGTTGCGTGTGTACAAGACATAAATGAAACTCATATTGAATATGTGGTGATAACCATTCCCACAGATATACTTTGGCCACAAGACTTTCCTATATATCTTCAGAAGGAGGTTCTGTACCTTCACCTGTTGCAGAGGTTGCTTGCTTTAGAAGAAGATGTTCCACCTGATCTCTGGCATATCAACTAGTTCCTCATGAACTTCTTGTGGCCTAAACGTGAATATCCTCCTAAACCATGGCTCTTTAAGGAGATGTTGCAGAGAAAGAAGAGTTTTGTACTACCAAGACAATCTTCACAGCTAAGGAGAGATGACTCTTACTTTTCTGAGTCGATTGATGGTTTTATGTGACAGTCTTAATTTCATCTCATCCTTGCTCAGGAAATAGAGCGTGTGAAACACTTTGTGTTCTCGTAATGTGTTTCCCCTTTTTGGCCTATGATCGTTATGTCGTAATGTTTTTCCCCTTTCCATAATGTGACAGTTGTGTTCTTTGTGTTATGAAGTTCCAACTTCTTAGCTAATTTTAGGAAGTTTGGTTTTAGGTTATGTAGGGAAAAGTCTTATTCTAGGTGATAAGGAAAGTAACCTGACTCTATTGCCCAACTGACAAGGCACTGGCCCAAGCTTTTAAAGTCCAAAGATTCTCAGTTCTCCTATGCCGTAAGTATCTGCCATGGTCCCCAGACAGAGCTAATTGATGTACCCAACCAAAATTTTTGCTTCATTAAGGCTTTTTGAAACAAGTCTAGAAAATTTTTCGTCAAAAAGTAAAAAAAGCAAAATTTCTAAAAATAGATGTCAGATTAGGTTTTCTAGGTTTCTTCAGATATGGATGCTGGCAAAACTTTCTAAAAATAGAATGTTTTTAAAAATAGAATCTTTGACTTAGGTGTCGCGCTTGATTCTCATTGGTCGATTTTGCTTTATGATCAACGCGGTCCAGATGGAATCTGCAAATGGTCAAGTTTTCTCTTCTAGGTCATTTCTACTTTTTTAGAAGGCAAAGCATGACCTTGGAAGTCATCAACAGAGGAAGTTCATCTACCAGAGCTCGTTGACGAGTTTTCAATGTTGTTTCAACAACGCAGAACCGACAAACAGTGGTCGACTCGATGATGCATGCAAAACGATGCAAGATGGATCCAAGGTGGCATGAAAGGTTAGAAAATCAAAAATTAAACTAAGTGTTGGAAAACCAATTGCCCCAGGTGACTTGGGGCTCCCAACCTTTCAAGTGTTAGTTTTTTTTTACATTTTTCAAGAAACGTTGAAAATGCTTCAGTCAGCCTATTTCCAGTTGGTCAAACTTGGTCAAAAGTTAGTCAAAGCTAGGATTTCATCATAGATATATTCAGACTACTTAGATCACCCTCCGTCCCGCCTTGACAGTCATCAGAACAATTGAAATCAAAGATCGAACAGGGCTGTGGGCATAGAAAACGAGAAAAGGTACAAAAATTGAGTTTTTCATAAAAATTTCTAAGGCATGGCATGATAGGCACCCCAGGTGACTTGGGGCACCCAAAATCTTCAAAGTTATTTTATTTTTGAAGTTTTTCTCAAAAAACGTGAATCTCCTTCCGTCATCCTGGTTTGGTTTAGAGTTGATCAGTTTAGCACATTTTTCAAGCCAGACAGAAGGTACAATTAGCTTAGTTTTCATCAGGCCTACCTATCTGCCAGATCATCAGACTCAGTTTTATCCTAGCTGGCAGAAATTGACAGTCAAACAGGGGTCCTCTACCACCGGAACACGCATGCAATTTGCGAAATTGAAGAAGTTGCATAAATTGAAAAAATGGCTAAGTCTGGTGAAACAATTCACCCCAGGTGACTTGGGGCGCCCAACTTGCCCAGAGATAGAATTTTTCCTATGTCTACAGTGTTTTCCAATAGTTTTGTGCCCAATCTTCACCCGTTGGCAGTTTTAAGGAGGTCAAATTTGGTCAAATGATGCCAGATTGTCAGTCGGAGGCTACGGATGGAATCTCAGTTGATAGGTCTCCAAAATGTCAGGATCAGTCATCTTTTTCAATCAACGGGGACATTTTGCCACCTTGTTGAAGTCAGAGACAGACCATATTTGAGTCAAAATGAGTGTTGAAATGTCAAAAATGAAGAAAAATTGGCTAGCACTTCTTTCAACTCGCATGTTTGATGACATCATCAAAAGAAGATATTTTTCGTCATCTTGCACATGAAGCCATAGGTAGCTACAAAATAGGGATTCTTCCTATTCAAAGACATCCACTTAGATTTATGCTTTAAAAGTTGCTTTCTTCATGGATGAGAGTGAAGTTTTATTCTCACACAAATAAAGCTGCTTTTTCGCCCTAAAGATCTATAAAGACAAGCATTTGGCTTCTTTATTTCATTGTCTTTTGCAGGTTGCATCTAGAGGAAAGATTTTTATTTTTCTTCCAACGAAGATTCGAAGACCCAAATGAAGTGCTTTTTCAGCGTTCTTCATAGTTTCAGGTTGATGAAGCAGGGAGGCTCGCTTTTTCAGGGTCCTAGTTTCAAGGGGATCATTTTCCAGAGATTCGACCAAAGCTTTTTCAGTTTTCGTTGAGATGGGTCCATCCAGAATATCATCCTCTTGAAGATTGGAGTTTTTTTTTTTTACAGGAATCTAATTTTTTCCTACTTTTTCGAGAAAATCTCCGCTTTTTCAAAATCTGACAATCTGGGTTGCTTCAAAATAGAATTATCTATAAAACCCATGTGCCAGCTTTTTTTTCTCACTCTACTTTTTTCTAAAAATTAGCAAGTAATTTTTAGCCATTTGTCCAAGATTTTTCTGACATAGGCATGTTCACAATCAATTTTCAAATCTTCCAATATGCAGTACTCTCCAACACAAATCAGGCCCAAAACGGTGTTCATTCACGATTACCTGAGAACTTGTGAAACAGACTTGCATAAAATACTTCCAGTGATCAATTTACACTATTTAGAGGATGCATGAAATAATGCTATCAGGAATCTAGGACACTCCGGTTTGCTTGCAGCAACATCCTTTCCCATCACAGTGCAAAGTATCAAGTTTGTGATTGCTTGCATGACACATTACAATTCGGTCACAAGAGAAATCTAGTCAAGATATGGATGTGTACTCTGCAGCCTGAGGCCAAAGGACATTGAGAGGTGTTTTACAATACCTGTTTGGAGAGAAAACGTAACTGTTTCACTTGAAGAATGCAAGAGCGTTTGGAACAATGATAAAGAAAAATACTGGAAAAAGATTGGTCAGAGGTGGTTAAAAGAGAAGCAGAATGTCATGCCAAAGAATGTTAGACGTGGAGAGTTCAAGGAGGAACATGCAATAATGATTACTCTGCTAAGCCAAATCATGGGTCAAGCAGATGCTAACAAGTTTCAACTTTGGATGTTTTACATCATGTCCCAGATTGTTGATGGAATCGAGTTCTATGACTGGTCGGCACTCATCAATGATAGTCTCCACCAACAAATAATTGATTTTCAAACGGCTCATGAATTCCACATGATATCATACCTTGTGTATTTGATGGCTTTTCAGGGTCAATTCAGAGGTTTGAACATAGTTGGAACTCTAGGTATTCAGCATGTGTATCATCATTTCCCGCAGCTAGAACTCTCTCAAGCTAAACGACATTACAAGCGGGTGAATGATGCATTCTTGATGTATGCTGT
The DNA here is from genome assembly GCA_027924645.1 of Cunninghamia lanceolata. Classification (NCBI taxonomy): domain Eukaryota; kingdom Viridiplantae; phylum Streptophyta; class Pinopsida; order Cupressales; family Cupressaceae; genus Cunninghamia; species Cunninghamia lanceolata. The sequence continues at coordinate 5,864,561 of BSBN01001344.1, read as the reverse complement.
GTGAGATATGGACAACGAGTTGCATATACAGTTTTCAGTAGATGCCAGAATAGCAATGGCAGAATGGGCTGATTGGTTTATCCAGTTTCCCACTTTTTCCTACACCAGAGTATATGGCTTCTCAAGAGAGCCGGCCATGTTGCCGAGATATCTAATAGATGAAATAGCATTTATTGAATTTTTGAGGAAGGCCTATGAAGTTTATACATTTTTGCATAGCAGACGCAAGGCAACTTTCAATTTTCCACTTGGGATGAGTATTTACAGATGTAGATCTGGAGTAGATGCCAAGGCAATCGGTAATGAATCATCCAGATATGGTCTCAAGTTTTTCCATAGGAGGTCTTCATATGATCCTTGTGGTGTTTTTGCATCACATCTTGGTCAAAATTATACGCACAAGTTTGCAGTTGAAGATTTCTGGGCTAATTGTGTTGGTGGGTTTGAAGTGTGAGAATGCAGTTACAACAGATTTACTCTTCAGCAGATGTCTAATATCTTATTAGAAGATATAGAGGGTTTGACAGAAAGTTGTGAAGTTCTACTTGCCATGTATTGTAGAGACCTAAGCAACAACCGTTGACACCAGTTAATTGGTCAATAAAAGAGACCACTTCCATTGAAGAAAGAACAAGTCGAGTGGTTAAAAACAATTTGATATTCTTGAAGACTAAGCAGAAGGATGATATTCCGTTAGTAGAGCCACCAGATGTGCAACCATTAGAGCCTTCCACTTCCAAGCCAAAATGAAGAGTAAAAGCTATTAGTGTTCTTCCAGAAGGAACAAAAATGGCTAAATTAAAGAGAAAAAAGGATGAGTCTCCAGCTCATGTCCATCAAGAACAATCACCAGTTGAATCAGAAGTTCTTGTTGAACCAACGCCGCATGTTGAAGTGTTACCTTCAGATCATGTCTCTCCACCTTCTTCCCCGATCACCTCTCCTATCCACATAGATTCAGAGCCAGATTCACCGATTTGTAACTCTGATGCACACATTGGTTCATCAGGAGCTGATGATGTTAGAACCGAGTTTCCAAGAGAAGAAGGCTCATCCTGGCTTGAAAACATTCTGGGAAGGAAGAGGAGAACTCCATCATATCATCTGGATTTAATAGAGCTAAAAAGTGTCTACCAAGACACACTAGACAAGAAGCTGAAGAAGCAGGTTCGCATTGAGAAGAATGCGGATGGAGAAATAATCCTTGAAACTGCAACAGCACCAGAAAATAGAAGTACTAATGATGTTGAGGTTGATGACTTCACAGTTGTCAAAGCTAACCTTGGCAGAAGTACCCGCCATACAGATGTAAATCTCTTCGAGGTTGCAGCGGATAATTTGAAAGAAAGGGTGTTGAAAGATGGAGAAGACAAAGCAACTCTCAAGGCTAAAGTTAGATAGCTGCGGCAGTACATTTCCAACCTTTTCCATGGTGCATCACAGGCTGATTTATTGCTTCCACCGAATTTGGAAACTCCAACCGATCAGTGGCATTTCAGTCAGTTGGTTCTCTATGGGAGGGACATGAACAGTTGGGTGGAAGAATCTGTGACTAAAGGGAGAGTTGTACTTGTAGAGCTTTATCAATTAAAGTACAATGCTCATGATTTACGCCAAGGCAATCGGGGGTTGCAACAGACCATGGCAGAAAATAGACCGGTGTTTGAGATCATTATCTCTGACTTGAAGATTGAGTTTGATTCTATTGATTCAGTTGAAGATAAGAAGATAGTTTCTACTTGGAAAGCACTATATCTTTTCACAGTAAAAACTTATGACCGTATGATTTCAAAGTTGACAGAATGGAAAGAAAAGGTAGTCAACATCCTCAAGTTTGTAAGATCTTTTATCTCTCAGATCCCATGTTTGTATGGAAGAGAAGATGGTACCTTGTATGACCTCAAGGAAGTGCAAGCAGAGTTCCAGACTTTCGTCCATAGCAATTTTAATGATGATATCAATGCCGGTAAGATGAGTCGTTTTGCCGCAATGACAGTGAAATTCGATAAAGCTGTGGGTGAAGTTCACAAATTTCTTCAGATGACTACCAATGGTGAAGAAATGTTAGAGAATCAGAATATCATTCTAGAGAGTATCAGTGTTCTAGGTAGAGATGCAGTCACTCGCTTTTTAGAAGATATTATTTCCCAAAATATCAACAGATGACATCACTAAAAAGCAAGAATGTTGATGAGGATGCATTTCAAAATAAAGCAACTTTAAAATAGATGCTTTTTGTTTTAAAGCATTTGATTTCATCCTAAGCTCATCCATTCTATATTTAGAAAAGAAATCACTTTGTGATTGTTGGAATCTTCTTTGCTTTAAAGCATTTGTTTATTGTATCTTTGTCTTAGAATAGTAATAAAGCTTGCGTGTTGGCAAGTTAGGGTTAATCAAGAAGATTTTAGGGTTCCCTACTCCTTTGATTTTAGTATAAATAAGGGCATCCTCGCCCATTGTATGTAATGGTAATTGTAATAACAAATTTGCTGTGCCTACTCTAGGTTGCAAATCTTGATATTCCAATTGTTTGTTCACTTTTTGTAATCTGTTCTCTGGTGTTGGATCACTTGCTGCATGCCTGCCTTTGGTTGCAGGATTGATGTCCTGGATTTGTGCCAACTTTGTGATATTGAATGGAAGTCTCATGCCTATTTTGCTTTGATATTCTATCTCGATTCATCAAGTTTTCATTGTCAGATGTGTGGCTTTTGCAGCTTTCATTTCAGCTTTCATCATTAAAGTACTATAAGTCTTGTGGTGTAAATCTAGAAGAAAATTGCTTAAGTTTTTGTTAAAACAATCATTCCTTGTCAACTTTTAATTTCCTTTGCTCTGAATTTACTCAGGAGATTAAAAGCGTTGTTAGTCTATGCTTAGTTGTAGTAGAAGTTTTAAAAAAGGAAAAAAACCTCTTCTGCAGCGTTTAAAGTTTTATAACCTTGTGCTCGCAGCTGAGAATAAAAAAGAAGACAGGCGAAGTTTCAATTTATATCTTTTCAACGAAAATCAGCAAAAAGGGAACTCCCCCTCACAATAGGAGAGCAGTTTATCTGTGCATAGCTGTCTATTTCCAACTCACATTCCAGAGGTGCGAATTGAAACACCAACATGTCCTTGGGTCATTCTTTCTCTTCTTGCTCTTATACCATCTCTCATCTAGCATCCTCTCAGCTTTCAGGTTCCAAAATTCTATTTCTTGTGTATATACCTCAGTAGTATCATCCATTGTCTTTATCCTCATCATTGGAACACCACATGACAACATATTCACCATTAGTGTAACTTGCATCATACTATTGCAAACGTTCATATACCTCATTAGCAAACAAATCTGAAACATTCTTATTAGCAATTTAATTATCAACAACAACTTGATCATGAATATAAACACCAAGATTATCGACAACCTTATTATCAGCAACTTGAGTATCAATACCAAATTTATCAGCAACCCCAACAACCTTCTCTACTTGTTCATCTTGCTCATTTGATTCAAACCACTGCATATGGTATAAAGACTCATCCACAACTATGTCTACCTTGTCCTCTTAAACTTTCTCAATTCTAGATATCAAAACAATTATAGGTGTACTTACCATTTCATTGCTTACCTCTTCTATTGCTGTTGTCCTTGCTTGTCTTTTTCTTCTCTGAGCAATCCTCTTAATAGGCCACCTAACCTTCTTTCTTGGTGATAAAATGCCAACTTTGCTCTTGCTATGCTCTCTCTTCAAGTTTCATTATTCTTTGCATGTCAAGTTCCATACTTCTGTTCATTCCTTCCAAGGCTTTCCTTATGTCTCTTATCTCTTGTTCAAACTGCATTTGCCTTGCCCTTTCCTTTTCCTTCTTTCTCATCTCTTTTTCCTCTCTTTTCATCTTCCACTTTCCCTTTTCTTCTCTTGCTTCTTCTTTTATGAACCCCTAGCCTGCAAATACATTCTAAACAAATCCATCTTTCCTCAAGCAAGTCTCTCCTTGCTTCTCCTTGTCTTTGCCTCACCTAGGTCTCTTCTCTTCTCTACCTAGTCTTTTGGCAACCAGGTTCGCTCTTCAACCTGCACAAACACAAACACCAAACACCAAACTCTCTTGCCTAGACATTATGAGCTCTAATACCAATTGATGCAATACAGAGGTTCAAATCAACATAAACTCCAAAAGAACTCACTTTACAAGTTTGAAAACCTATTCTTGTTAGTATCTCACATAAGCCTTCATACTGCTTTGTAACCCTCCAAACAATGATTTTTTGAGCATAACTCTTTGAATACTCTGCAAACCCACAAATCAATTAGTGTTCAAGATACTCTTTTGGCCATTATTTAACATATCTCAAAATGGGATAGGGTTGTTTTGTATGGAATAGGACAAAAACAAGATTGTTCCTGTGCAAACCCTAGGATTGTTGCAAAACTGCTTTCACAAAAAATGGCATAACTCACTCAAAACATAATGAAATTACATCACACAAAAATAATTGTAAAGTAGAAACACATATATTTCCATCCATCTATTATATGCATCAATTTAAGGCTGTACTAGGCCATACAATGCATGTTTTCAGATTGCATTTTCAAAAAATTAAACTCTGCAGACCTACCCTCAATAAAAATGCCATAACTTATTCAAATCTTAATAAAATTTGATGAAACAAAAAGAAATGGAAAGTAGACTTAATACTATTTTAATCCATACCATATTCAGGTCATATACAGGCTATACAAATCTATAGAAAACTCTGAAACATAAATTTAACATTCAAAAATGCAGAAACAAGGGTATCTTTTATTGATATCACATCAAAATATAACAACTGACCTTCTCCAACCTTCTCCCACCTTCTCCCACCTTGGGATTTATGTTTACAACATGTATTTATTCTTTCCCAATCATTTTCCAACTACCAACCATCCAAAACTAACTTCCTAATCAAGGTTACAACTTTAATGCACTTTTTGACAACTTTCATAATGACAATTTGACAATTTTTACAAGTTTAATCCCTGATGACTCAAATGACTCCAATTACATCACAAATGGTCTATTATGAACTTATTACATGACAAAAGATTCAAAACACAACATAAAAAAAATATTTACAAAATTGCCTCATGGAGGCATAAAGTCCATTAGGTGCACCTGCATCAGGATTGGATAAGAGAACATTCAGAGGTACTTGTTTCAATTGTGGAGGTGAAGGACATAGAGCATTTGAATGTAATCAAGGTAGTACAAATAAGAGGAAAAAAATTAGTGGAAGAGCAGCCTTTGTTGAAGAAGAACCTATTGAACTAGGTGACCCCTATTCTATTGGTAAACCGGAGGAAGGAGAATCATTGGTGATGAGGAGAGCACTATTTCAAACAGAGACAAATGAGGAACCACCGTAGAAGAAAAGTTTGTTTAGGACAAGATGCAAATCAGGAGGGAAGTGTTGTAAAGTTGTGATTGATAGTGGTAGTTCTGATAATTTAGTTTCAAAAGAGATGGTGACTAAGCTGAAGTTGGAAAGATTGAAACACCCTAAGCCCTATTAGATATCATGGATTCAGGATGATCATAAGGTACTAGTGACTGAACAATGTTTGGTGAAATTTCATATTGGATCTTATCATGATGAAGTCTTGTGTGATATTATGCGTATGGATGTATGTCATATCTTGTTGGGTAGACCTTGGTAGAATGAGAGAAAAGCTATACATGATGGGAGAAAGAATGCAAATACTATAACATCAAATGGAAAGAGAATTAATTTGATTCCTTTGGAGGATGACCCTAAGAGTGAAGTATGTGGGAATGCTAGAATGTGTTTGGTAGATGGAAGAAATTTTTTGGATGGTTTGAGACATGAGAATATGTGTTATGCCTTGATTCCTAAGTAACCTGAAGCATTGAAGAAGGAGACTAAAGAATCACAACCGGAGGAGATTAGAGAGTTGCTGATAGGATATGAAGACATCATATCAGATAATGTACCTGAAGGATTGATTTCCTTTACCTATAATGGATGATATCATGGATTGTTTGAGTGGAGGAAGATATTTCACAAAGATAGAGTTGAAGAGTGGATACCATCAGATCAGAATCAAAGAAAGAGACAAATGAAGTATTGTATGAGTGGTTAGTGATGCCCTTTGGATTGACAAATGCACTGAGTACTTTCATGAGATTAATGAATGAAGTCTTGAAGAAATTCTTGGGTAAGTTTGTGATTGTATACTTGGATGATAGTTTGATTTTTAGTAAGACAAAAGAGGAATATTTGTGGCATATTAGACAAGTTTTGTAGAGGTTGAGAGAAGAGAAATTGTTGATAAACATCAAGAAGGGTAGTTTCATGAAGGAAGAACTAGTATATTTGGGATTTGTGATTTTTGCAGAAGGATTGAAGATGGACCCTAAGAAAGTAAGAGCAATTATTGAATGGCCTACACTGTAGAGCATTGGAGAAGTTAGATCATTTCATGGATTGGCTAGTTTCTACCGGAAGTTCATCAGAAATTTCAGTTCAATTTGTAACCCTATAACATAGACAATGAGAGGTGATAGACATGATTTTAGGTGGACATCTGGAGCAGATAAAAATTTTGAATTGTTGAAGTAGAAGGTGACAGAGAAACCTGTTTTGGCATTACCGGATTTCAATAAGGTATTCCAAGTTGATTGTGATGCAAGTGGAAATGCAATTGGAGCAGTATTAAGTCAAGAAGGTAGACCTGTAGCATATTTTAGTGAGAAGTTGAATGATGTAAGGAGAAGATATTTAGTTTATGATCAAGAGTTCTATGCCATAATTCAAGCCTTGAAGAAGTGGAGACATTACTTGTTGCCTAAGGAGTTTGTGTTGTATACAGATCATCAAGCTTTGCAATATTTGAATAGTCAATGTAAGTTGAATTAGAGACATATGAGATGGGTAGAGTTCATGCAGAGTTATACATTTGTGTTGAAGCATAGGAGTGGAAAATCAAACAAATTTATTGATGCATTAAGTAGGAGAAGAAACTTGTTGACATAGATGAGAGTTGAAGTCTTGGGTTTTGATGAATTGAAGAACATGTATGAGGGAGACACTGATTTTGCAAAACCTTGGAAAGTATGTAGAGAGCCTATTGTGACAGATAGGAGCAAGTGGTTGGACTATTTCATTCAAGAAGATATGTTGTTTAAAGGAAATCAGTTGTGCATACCTAAGAGTTCAATGAGGGACAATTTAATCAAGGAGAAACACAGTGGTGGATTGACCAGACATTTTGGCATTGATAAGACAATGGCTTTGGTGAGTGAAAACTACTTTTGGCCTCAGATACATAAGGATGTTCAGAGATTTGTGTAGACTTGTTGAGTTTGTCAAGTTGCAAAAGGGAGTAGTCAGAATACTAGATTATATAAACCTTTGACAATACTGGAGAGACCTTGGGAAGACATAAGCGTAGATTTTGTGATAGGATTGCCTAAGACACAGAGAGGACATGTTCAATATTTGTAGTGGTTGATAGATTTTCAAAGATGGCCCATTTCATACCTTGCAAGAAGACAACTGATGCAGTGCATGTAGCAGGCCTATTTTTCAAGGAGATTGTGAGATTACATGGATTACCTAAGAGTATAGTTTCAGACAAAGATACAAAGTTTGTTGGATACTTTTGGAAGACACTTTGGAAGAAGATGAAGACAGATTTGAAGTTCAATTCAGTTTTTCATCAACAAATTGATGGACAGACAAAGGTAGTGAATAGGAGTTTGGGAAACTTGTTGAGATGTTTGGTTGGAGAGAAAGCCAGAAGTTGGGATTTGATTCTTTCACAAGCAGAGTTTGTATACAATAATTCAGTGAACAGGAGTATCAGAAGAACACCTTTTGAGATTGTGACCGGAGTGAATCCTAGAGGAGTAGCAGAATTAAAAGATATCAGTATGGAAGAAAAGAGAAGTACAGAAGCAGAAGAATATGCAGATCATATGAAGATAGTGCATAATCAAGTGAAGAAGCATTTGGAGAATATGAACAGTAAGTACAAAGAGAAGGCTGATGAGAAGAGAAGACATAAGGAATTTGAAGTTGGAGATGAAGTGATGGTATACTTGAGAAAAGAAAGATTTCCAGTTGGGACATATAACAAGTTGAAGATGAAGAAGTTTGGACCTTGTAAGATACTCAGGAAATTTGATTCAGGAAATGCATATGAAGCGGAATTACCAGAGACCTTGGGCATATCACCTATTTTCAACATTACAGACCTATATTAGTAACATGAAACAGAGTTCAGTGCCAGCATGGAAGAAGACTTGAAGAAGCAGTTACTACAACAAGCACCGGAGTAGATTGAAGACACTCTGGACAACAAAGTTGGATGCAACACTAGAGGAATACAATACAAAGAATATCTTGTGAAGTGGAAAGGCAGACCAGAAGAAGATTCATCATGGATTTCTCAAGCTGAGGTGGACCATGTTGGTTCTCCCTTAGCCCCAACAAAGTGAGGGACTCATTATTTCAATAACCCCAGATGTCTGATGTAAGAGCATCCCTAGTTCAAGAGCAATCTTGCATCAACCAAAAACATTTGCATTTCAGTTTGTTTGCAGTTCAGTTTTTTTCTTTTCATTTTCCAGTTCAGTCAGAAGCAGTTTCTGTATTTTGGTCTGCATTCTACCACAGTTGCATTTTAGACCTTGCAAACCTGGACTTAGCATCTACATTCATTCTTCTACATCATATCCAAAATTCAGAGATCCGCACATCATTACCAGAAAGATATCGCTACCAGAAGATCAACTATTTTCTCAGAACAGAGCATCTTGATAATCACAGACAACCAGCTAAAGGAGAAACCTATGAAAGCATTTCTTGACTTGTGGAGCTTAATGACACATCATTCAATGATCCTTGGTTCATGATTGACCTTCCCTGAGATCTACACATCATTCCATTCATTTGCGGAGGAGTTCTATGCAATTAGGTCTGACCTATCCGTGTACACACGTTACAGCTCTTCATTGGAGTTTGTGACCTTGTTTGGCCGACATGGAGAAATCTTATGATCCGGACTTGATATATATTGATGTAATAGATCCTTAGGAAAGCAATTCATAAGTTACTAAGTTCTAGATAGATCATTTATTCATTTTTCTGGCGAAGGAGCTTCAAAGCTTTATCTTGCGCATGTATGCAATTAGGCCTATGAGCCCTAATTGTAAGCCTGCATGTTGCCGACCGATCTCTATTTGAATTCTATGATATACTAAATGACTGAATCTGCATTTGTTCCATTACTTTGAGTTGTTTCCATTGTCTTTACTCTTGCTGCATGGTCCAGACAGTTCATTCTGTGAACCCTCCCACCATGACTGCACCAACAAGAAAGGAAGAATCAAGGATAACAAACAGACATAGCACAACTTGCTGGGCATTTATATCCTAGCCTCTAACTTTCTATTTGACTACATTTTAAGCTCTCTAATGGATTTATATTTGGACCACCTCCTTTTGAAATGCTTCTAAAAATTCTCAACAGCACCCACTAAAATATTTTGTAAGCCTCCTCCATGTGACCATGGCCTTAGAAAGTTGAAATACTAAGCTGCTTAAATTTCTTGTGTATAGTATGTAGATTGATTCCAAACACAGTTCAACACACTAGTTATTCGAAATTTAAAATTTATAGGGATTGAAAGAGAAGTGCATTTTATATATTTATCCACTGATGTCTTTCTTCTATGGCAGATAACCCCAATGAGATTCTATTCAATCTCATTCTAGGGTGTAGGGTTTGGCGTAGATTTCTACCAAACAGTTTGAAATGAACATAAATGTTAGCTATAGAATCAATTTTCCAGTGAAGACCAATCCTTTTAACGTTATGAATTTTATTTGAGAGAGAAAACAATGTAGGACAAATAAGAAGAATTTGTTTCAACACTGAAAAGCTTCATAGCCTAAGTAAGGAATAAATAAACATCTGTACTTTCCATTAAAGTTGCTTTGTGCCATTGATACACCTCAACTTGCAAGGAAGGAATGGTAGCAGAAGGCTCACAGTGAGAGCATACACATAAATTGTTTGACAAAATGCCCAAAGAGATGTCATCTCCTAGAATGCAAATATTGTCAGATATTTACCCAAATGGATTTGTTGAAAAGGCTTAAAGGATAGAGGAAATTACTTAGGTGTTGTAGTTGTAAGTGCCTTGGTAGCCATGTGTGCAAAATGTGATAGCATAAAAAAGGCACGTTAACTATTTCACAAAATGCCTAAAAGAAATGTCATCCCATGGAATGCCATGATTATAGGATCCTCTATATTGCTTTGTTGAAAAATCCTCAAAAACTTTTAAGCAAATGCAACTTGGTAGGTGTAAAGCCAAATTCCACAACCTTTGCCAGTATCCTCCCTGTTTGTGCCAAAAGTCAAAGGTTTTAGAATAGGGTACAAACATCCCTTCAAGCCTAATGGAAGGTAGATTTTTGTCCCCTCTTATAGTTCAAAAATGCTAGCTAAACATGTATGCAAAATGAGGAAGTACCGACAAGGCACGTGGACTTGTTTGACAGAAAGCCTTAAAGAGGTGTCATCTCATAGAATACAATGATTGTAGCTATGCACACAAGGGATTTAATAACAAGACTTTAGAAACTTTCTACAAATGCGATTGGGGGTGCAAATCCTAATACCACCAAGATTAATGATTTTCATTTTATTTTGTTTTCTAATGATGTAGAAATTAGGAAGGGTTAGCTCCATAATATCATTCAATCTATTCTAAACATGGGACGATGTCCAGGTGAAGTATATTTACCCAATGATTATAATAGGATTAATCTAACATTTCCCACATTATAGCATTTAGGCTATTATACGTGAAATATTTGCATAGTAGGAAAGAGCAATGATATATATACATATACATACATATACATACATACATACACTATACTATACTATACTTGGTGATGGTAAAAAATAAGAGAAAACTCAATCATACTTGCAAAATGTTGCAATTTGTGAACAAAATTACAAAGGTACATGAAAATGTGTTTGATTATCAGGTATTGAGGGTCTTACCACCACTTTTACATACTAATGTACCTTACTATTGCTGATATCACTTGGAATATCATATTGTGCTCCTATTGCAACCAACCTATCAACATGTTTGTTCTCATTTCTATCTATGGACAACAAGTTAAAAGCATCAAACTCCTCCATAATATCCCAAATGTTATGTCTATAAGACTTGAGCAAATAATTTTTTGTGACATTTAAACCTCTCACCTAATTTATAATGAGTTCATTATCTCCAAATACCCGCAAACACCTGATTTTCCTCTTTCTTTCCCATTCTAGGCCATGAATAAGTGCCTCATACTCTACTGTATTGTTAGTGCAAGTGAAAGCAAATCAGAAAGTTGAATAGTACTTCTCACCCTTAGGAGACACATGCATTGCCCCTCCACCAACACCATTTTTACTCCTTGACCCATCAAAATACAACTGCCAAAGCTCATTAGACTATTGTTCATACTGTTGTTTTTCATCTTTCACAAGGTTAGGAACAAGAATGCCTTGTTCATGAATCATATAGATACCAAATCCTGCTTCTTCCATGTGTTTGAATGGATCAGCCTCATAATTCTTACTTGTCCACTCATCCAAAAACAAATAAGATATGCCTTCTATGGGAATGTTAGGCTCTTGGATAGCAGGTTGTTCCTCTTGTTCGTGAATGGCAAGATTTTCATTAACAGCACTAGGAACATATGGCTCTATATGGTCTTTTGCTATAGGTTATGATTTCATAGTCACCCTAGTGCCATACCTTGTTCTAAAAAACATCCGTGACCAATCAGAAGATAGATAACCCCCCAACTTTGCAATGAAGTCTCTAGAAAGGCATATGGCAAAATATGGTGGTAGATCTACGACATAGATGTCTTGAGGTATGGAGAAGTTTGGACCAACATGCAAGGTGAGGTTCAAACCTTTAATGACCCCAATTGTGTTTATGGCTGTCCCATCCAATTGTACTACTCCTTTGGCAAGAGGTTCATATGACAATCCAAGTTTGTCTACTATCTATTTCGGCATAACAAAGCTGCTTGCCCCTGAGTATGCAGTTATGGACAAGGTGCTAGCCAATACTCAAAGACACATAAAATGGAGGTGGTTTGACATCTTTGGTTTGTTGTTCACCTTTGTCTTGGGGAGTATTAGCAAGCACAATTCTAGGTTTCTCCTTAGAAGCTCCATTTGACAAGGTGAGGTTAGACAAATCCTTTTGTAACAGATCTTTTTGACTGAGAAGAGATAAGGAGTCCCACATTGACATACTGACATTTGCCTTTTCATATGCTCCAAATTACTAAATGGGATTGTACTAACCTTTTGTTGTCCTTCTGGAATAGAAACATCTCCTCGTGTTTGTAATGGTTGTGGCTGGCTTCTAGGATGATCTTTGTGTGCCATAGCTTGGACTCTTGGAAGAATTTGAATATTTTGAGAAGATGTTGGACCAACAACACATTGGTGGCTTGTAGAAGCTTGATTTTGCCCTTTATCAACTTGCTATCCTATGTCAACAACCCTCTTTTTGGCCCTTGTATTGGCTGCTATTGAGTGAGATAACTTATTTTGTCCATGTGGATGATTTACCCCACAAAACTTCTCTCCTTGGCAATTCATGAGGGTGACACTATGGTGACCATGCTCAGGATGAGAACCTTGGTGTTCTTGAGTTTCTTATGTTGCATCTTGTTGAATAACAATGCTATTTTGTACCATGAGGACCTGATTTAGCATTCCATTAGAACACGTGGCTTGATTGTGAGGTTGGTTGCATGGGAAACACCATTCATAGTCCTGTGCCATGATATTTTGTATTGGTACAAGCTCTCTAGAAGTGTTGGCAACGTTGTGATTGTAGGACTGATATGGCCTAGCATTGAAATTCCTCCTTTGACCTTGAGGATCAACTTGGTAGGGATGCCTATTAGGCTGATTGGGCTGATGGGGAGCTTGGTAAGGTATGAAATTTTGATTTTGTTGCTTTTTAATGTTTACCAATTCATTACCAAAAGTTTGCAATAGGCCTTTTATCTCTTGAAGCTCCTGAGATTAAGCTGGGACAACTTTTACTTGGGTAGATGCTTGGTAGTGCAATGCTGGTACAACAAGTACAACAACTATAGCAGGTATTTGAAAGGGTATAGGTGGTTGTACCTCAGGAAAAATGGGCATTAGGGGCCTTGGAGCAATTTTACCAGCCTGTATGAGGCTATTTTCTGCCCTTCTAGCAATATCATATGCATTTAGGACTGTAGTCCCCAATAGACTGAATCATTATAGATGTGTCACTATTAAGGGCCTTCAGAAAGTGTAGAAAAGCATGCTCAGTAGAAGGCCTTACCTTTTGTGGGATTTTATTCCAAGTCTTTTGGAAATGGAAATGGAAATCTGTCATATGCTCCTGTGGAGCTCTTTTGATGGTAGTTAACTATTCTACCAATGATAAATGGTCTGATTTATCCTCAAATTCCTTATTTAAGGAATCCCCCAGCTGGTCCCATGTTGTGATCAAATTGACAGCCAAACTCCTGAACCACTGTGGTGCCTTTCTCTTCAAAGAGGCATCTAGAAGTCTGATTGCCACATTTTCAATAGTGATATGTGGACTGCATACAGTGTGGCCACATCTCTAATGTGCTCAATAGGTGTAGTTTGATATTCTCTAGTGAAAAAAGGCAAGCTTCTAAGGGCTACCACAGGTGTATCATCATGTTGGGCAAGATTTAATGGGCTGCCCCCATTAAATGGTGTAAAAGCAAACTGCCTTACCATAGGATTTACTGGTGCTCGAGGAATTGATACTTGATTTCTTGAAACAAAATTTGTAGGTATATGATTTGGAGGTGTAGAATGTGTCCTTAGTGATGGGCTAGGACTTCTCCTTACTGCCTTTCCTCTTCTTCTAGGTGGCGACACTTGCAAATACTCAAAAGGAGTTGAACTTCCTCTCATTTGCACTCTTCTCACGTGTTGTTTGCACTAGATCTGCTTCAAAAATAGAGTATAGAGCCACTAGGTATGTGTTTATCACTGCAAAAGGCTGGAAACACTGTTGTACATACCAAGACAACAATGAAAATGAAGTAATTTGTGGACTAAAACTGGTTTCAGTGTCCCACCAGGCGTGCCAAAAACTGTTGTCACTAAGATTGCACCCTGGCTAAGTGTGAAACTTAGCTATCTTGTGAAACATGGGATCATCTTCAAGCTATGGGTAGCTTATAGTGGAGATGAACCTCCAGAGAGGGTTGGTTCCCTTCAATGGACCTCCTATTATCTACTTCTTTGATAAGAAAAGGGATAGAAGATACTATAACTAAAAAATATTGATCTTAGGAGGTGATGTACCAAATTTGATAAGACCTGTACCTTCTATTTTGACTCACAATTTGATTCCATAAAAGGTTCTTTTCCATACACAACTCAATTTTAAACAAGTTTATGCACTAGTATTTCATAAGGAGGTTTGCATTTCATAGTTTATTAAAGGAAAATGTATATTTTCTCAACTACAACCTGCTGAAAATGATTAACACAACCTATGACCTGCATAAGTCCAAGTTTTATCTTTGTACAAAGGTGTTTGAATGAGACATAATTCAAGCGTTTATAGGAGAAATCACTTGAATAGCATCAAATCATTCATTTCAACACACAAAATTTCAAATCTGAGAAGGCCAAACTGCCATTTTATTGATCAATAAGAGTTTTTCTTGATACAAATCTAGGAAAATGATTTGAAAAAGACATAAAAATAGTTTTTCCACAACTGAGAATCTCTAAAAAAATTGAGTTACAATGTTGATTTTCTTGCCGAGAGAAAAGAAAAAATAGAAAGAGTTGAACTATCCCAAGCTGGGTGCCCTTGTTTTAATGAAAAAATAACATCAGAATTCTACTTTTTTTGGAATTAGGAGTTGACTCCACAAGAGAAGGAAAGATTGACAGTGAAGTACCTGTTCCTAGGCACCCAAGGGTTGGAAAGATTTGGGTGCTTGTGATGTCCCCAAGATGTGTAAGAAGAGATCCATGGGACTATCTCACCTCAAAAGTTGAACAAATGAGATTGACACCTTCTACATGAAAGGAAATCATGATAGTCATCTTTTTCAAGTTAACATGTAGTTTTTTGTTGTCACAAAAGGGTCCAATTTATCTAGTTGATAATGTAATGTATTAGTTGTTGAGGAGATAAGAACAATATCATCAGCAATGAATAGTAATGGAATAAGTATACCATGTAATGACACCAATTCTAGGAAGCTTCTCTAGAATAAACTTTTCTAACTCATCAATGTATATACCACAATAAATGGAGGAGAGTGGACAACCCTGTTGAACTCCAACAATACTATAGATGGTTGAGGAAGTGCCACATGTATAAAATGACCTTTGACATTTTCATATAGTCTCAAAACTGCTTGAACAATAATATCTTGTACATAGACCCAAAGCTCTCAAACTTTCAAAGAGAAGATACCTAGGAATAGTATAAAAGGTTTTAAAACAACAATAATCTAGTTCACCTATACGATGGACTTCCTCAATAATGGCTCATAGAGTGAAAATGTGATCAATTGTTTGATGATCATGTCTAAAACCAACTTGACCACGAGCACAAAGCTTAAAGTTATCTACAAATGAGGAAATATGGGCATAGAGAATAGTGGCAGGGTAAAAGCAAGAAACTCGGTCCACATGTAGGGGAAGTCGCGCAGGGAAAAAAATTCCCAACAGGAATGGGTACCCGTTTTCAAAGAAATGGTTACCCGTTTAGGAACGGGCACCCAAACCTAAACAGGTACCCGAGCCTAAATGGGTACCTGTTTAGCTTCGGGTGCCCGTTACTAAATGGGTACTTGTTTTCAAAATGTATATATTTATTAAAAAAGCCCCGTAGGCTCATTTTCCTCCACCTCCAGCGATGATGACAACTATAGTGACAAACAAAGAATAAGGATGCATTGTTGAAGGCCCTACCAGCACAAATCCAGAGTTTTTTTTGCCCTATCACCTCCTCCCGCCACCTCGTCACTACTGAGCTCCTCCAGGTTGGTTGTTTGCTAGTTTTTAACTTGTTTTTTATGTTTTTTTTTTGTGATTGTAGGATTAAAATGAAAATTAGGGTTTCAATAAAATTAGAGTTTTATGATTTTTTTGTGATTGTATGTTTTGATAAACCCTAAAACCATGTTGTACTGCAAACCCTAAAAACCTAAACTATAAACCCTAAAAAAACAAATTATAAACCCTAAAACTAAACAAGTGAAACTATAACTTGAAACTATAAACCCTAAAACTATGAAGTTCATAAACCCTAAAACTAAAAGTTATAAACCCTAAAAATATAATCTTTATAAACCCTAAAATTAAACTATAAACCCTAAAATTAAAATATAAACCCTAAAAATATTAACATAAGTATTTCTAAAATGTAGACCCAAGCTTCAAGATTTAACTGTGTGAGTATGATTCGAAATGTTGAGGAAAAAACTCACACATAGTTAAATCTTGAAGCTTGGGTCTACATTTTAGAGATACTTTTGTTAATAGTTTTAGGGTTTATAGTTTAATTTTAGGGTTTATACATTTATTATGTACTGTGGTAATATGATGTCTATCATATCTCTAAAATTGTTAATTTATATACTTGAGTTTAGTTTATTTGAAAATTCAGCTACACCAAATTCATATAGGCATCCACCTTCTCAACTACATAACCATGAACTATCCTCCATTATGTCACACACAATAACTTATGACATAGATCAATGTGCTTAGTTTGCATGCTAAACATGTAGGGTTCTTTACAAATGCATGATGTGCCTATCTTTTTCATAACCAACTCTATGTACCACCAACTAGGTTAGAAACATATACATTACCTACTAGATCCTAAATACACACATGTCCACCATCAAAGCTATCATAAACCAAGAATGACTCCTAATTGGGAGTCATGAAAAAAAGGCTCTATAATCAATACTTGCCATGCACCCTTGTGTGCATGCTTAAAAGGATGTACAAAAAAAGTATCACCTACGTCATCATTGGAGGCCCTTGAGTCTATATCATCAGATCTATTTATGTTTCCTTGCCTTCTTCTCCAAGTTGTAGTCTCTAGATGCTCCTAATATTTCCTTATTTCCAACATTTGACATTCAATTTTCAATGAGACCAAGATCCCCCCATAGACTTCTAGCATGCTTGTAGTTTTTCATGTCCCTCTTTATATCCTTAGGATGAGTTCTCATAGACAAAAGATCGTTGATGTAATTTAATTTTTACTACTTCATCTCCTTCGAAAGTGACAAACCCACCACATCATCAAGCTTCAACTTTGAGACATTGTTACTATTCACCATCATGAGATTACTCCAACTATTAGGGAAAGAATACAATAAATTTATGCATTGATCCTCCTCATCCATTTTCACATCTACAAATTCCAACTAGCTAAGTTGTTGAACTAATTTAGGTGCTTTGTTACTAAATCACCATCACCCATATACTTAAAGAACAAACATTATTTTGTACGAAAATCTTGTTGACAAAGGAATTTGTGTAATACAAATTCCCTAACTTAACCTACTTAGGCTTCTTGCAATTTGTTTGTCCTAAAATATTTATAAACATTCAATTTTCGAGGCAAAGCTGAATGAGGCTCCTTGTCTTTCTTTCATCAACTTAAATCATTCAATTTGTTTGTCTTAAGATTCCAAAGGTCAAAGCTGGTTCCATTAAACCTCTCTGCCTCTATTCTAAAAGCACTTATCATCTGTATCTCCTAAAAATTAAATCTATGAAAAGTAGTTACACCATGACATAACACAAGTACTTCCTTAGGTCTAATTATAATTGGAAGCATGAGACAACCAAAAGTACAAATCAATATCCCATTAATCATTTCTAATGGTATTCATGAAAATGTGCACAAGAGGTTGGTTTCAAATGATCAGCTACCAAAAAGTCTTTAGTACATATGTTGTATTGATTTATGGGAGCTTTGAGTATATCATTTAAAATGATTAGATTCTTTATGATGCCAAAAAAATACAATGGACCATAATTATTATTTTGTGGAATCTCCTCATCAGAAAATGTAATCAATGTAATAGGAAGAGAAGAAGAAGATGTGGCCAAATAGTTTCTATTTCTCCCACAAAAGCATGTAAATTTGATGTATCTTTAGATTTTGTTTGCTACTAAAAATATAATCCCTCTCTTCTAGAAATATTACTCAAACTAAGAAAAGGGGAATAAAATATCTCAGGTAGAGAATATGAAACATCGACAAGGAGAGAACACTTTGAGCCAAGTCATAGGGTATGGTATCCCCTCTTCTTTTTCAAGATTTGCAGAACCTTGGAGGGTGATCCTTGAGGTCTCTCTAATAGGATAATTAAAAAGAAATGAAGAAATATGAATAAGTTCTTAGAAACCATGAATAAACCTACAAGACCTCACAATAAGATGTACACAAGCATGCATATGCATGTTATAATGAAATTAATGTACACCCTACAAATTCCTTATTATATTTTTGTGTCCATATATTATATTTTTGTGTCCATATCGGCCTTAGCATGTTTGTGTGTGTCTTCTATCATTTTGGCGCCTTTTTCTTAGCCTAAATCACCCCTAGCCATCCATGTTCCCCTTGCCTATGTTGTTCCCACGATCTTACATTTAGAGTTCTTATATGTCCATTTTCATCTAATTTTTATCCCTATTCAATGTCCTATCCCTACCTTTAATTTCCCTTTAATTTATCCCCCTTTACCCCCTTGCAAAACTGTTAATATTGTGCTAACCCCATCTTATGTGAAAAATCTACCTTTGTCCTTCCTAAATCTTTCCTTCACAAGATTATCATGGTTGTTCAAATTGTGAAGGTAAAGCAATCACTTAGGAAAATGATGGTGTGATTGAATGGAAGAGATCGAGGGTTAAACCAAGCATTAGAACTCTTACATCTCATGAAATATCAATCTCATTATTTTAATAGTAGAGTAGTTTTATTCAAGTAGTAGGTGCATGACCTTTTAATAAGTTGTTGGCTTCTTTTTGAAGTCTTTTGATTTTCAATGACAATGATAAACTGTGCATGGGAGATGTGTTTGAGAAGATAGATTAAATAAGGGTATACAAGATATATTTAGGGTTGAGGCATCATCATTTGATCATATTATATGGTTTGGGAATTGTAAGTACCCATTTTTGTGCATTCACAGATGGGTCAAATTTTGGAGTCTAGTGATGATTAACACCATCTAAAGTGGCAATATCGCATAAAATGATGATAGTTGTGATACACATACACTTCTCTTAGTCTTGTTTGTCTTGTGAAGTGATATTTATAGTTCATTGCAACAAAACTCCCACTCAAACAAAAATTAATATGAATTAGTCCTTAATTCTCCCATAGATCTAATAAGATGGCTAGGCCCTGATGAAACGAATGCAAAAAAAATCAAAATATTCCTACTAGATCTTAAAAGAAGAGGGTTAAAGTTCTAATCTACACAAATTTTAGAAGAGTAATTACATAGAAAACAACAAATTTAGAAATTTGTATGAATAAATAATAGAAGGAGAGCTGTAGAAATCCTATTGGGTAAATATCTACTATCTAATCAAAATCCATAAATCCCTATATATTTAATGTCCTTGTGAAATCAAGTCCCATTGGTAGAAAATATAATACATTAAATTTTGTCCACGATGAAATGTAAAGTTTCAACAACCCAATCGTTTGAGCTTATTAGTTTTCCAAAGTTGTAGGGGTTTCGACATAAAGAATACATTAATAATAAAATAATCACCTATTATCTAAATTAATAATCATAATGATCTAATAAATAGTAAAAATGTATATAACTTACTAGAGATCAACAATCAGGTCCATATTTTTCTTGACTAGTTGTACTTGTGCATGTTTAATTTTCAAGTATTACTTGCTCTCTAAATTCATGGATATTTTAAACTTACATTTATAGATCTATTAGATTAAGTTTAAATTTATAGATATTTCTTTGTAATTTTTCAATATGTATATATTTGTGAAATTATACATTTGTAAGTTTTTCATATGGATGTATTTGGAAATTTGCAGGAGACATCTAATGGATGACCATAGTCTAGATGAATTTTTTATAGATGACATTCTTTATGAAAACCCCCCACCCCGTGATCCACCTCAAAACCCCCCATCCCCTCCATCTCAAAACCCCTGACCCCCTCCACTTGATGAGGCCCAATTGCAGTAAAGCATTAATGAAAATATTAATGCAATTGAGGAAAACATTAATTTGATTAATAATCAACCTCACTTGATGCCTCCTCATGTGGTTCAGTTTGCATCTTCGATGCAAACCATTATTGATTCTGTTAGGTCTATTGATGCAGACCTAAATAGATTTCACCTTTGGCAGGAGGAAAGGAGGCAATTCTATGTGGATGGTCTTTCATATAAAGACATCCACGATCTTCACATAACAAAACAAACATTAGCCCCATTTTTTCATCACCCAAAAATTGATCAACCTATACCTGCAACAAAAAAAAAGAATAGCAATTAAGTGGTGTAAGCATGAGGCGATTTTGAGACATTTTTGGGATCGGTGGTGGATGGTGTTTGATCACCCACCACATACTAATTATGAGGTACTACTATATTTTTTGAGAAAATTATGGGTGGAGTTTCAATTGGGTCAAAAACCCAATTATTTTGATATGAGAGAATTTTAGGGTGTTGGTCGTGGCATGCCACAATACAGACTAGGGGCACGAGTTGATCCCAATCGACTCGTTCCTTTTGCTCCTATGGTTGCTCCTATTTTGCCCACGATTCCTGCACCTATTCAGCACCAGGCAGTGTTGTTGACATTAGGAGCATTGAGTAGACTCTCGGGCAATCTCACTAAACAAGCTGCCCACATGGCAGATGAATTCAGTGTTGGAGAGCATCATGGTGGAGTCAATGCATCTCATCATAGAGCCTCAGACATGTCAGGGGCACATTTGTGGACAAATTGCAATCGACCGTGTTATGGTCCTGCTCCTACATCCACATCAGATGCAGCTACAACAGAAGTGGAGTCATACTTGGATCTACTATATTCGGATGATAATCCTACATAGGTACATTGACCACATTTTATTAAATATTTCAAGTGCATAATTTGAACGTATCAAAATTTATATAAATAATTGAATGAATTAATATATAATTGTGAACTATTTGTTGTACAGATCTCAAGTCGCTCTAGGGCCACAACACGATTTGATACATTGAGTTTTGCATCGATAGCTGTAGAGATTGGCACACCTTACAGGGTAAACCAATACATCTTAACCCTAAAACCATATGTATCTAATTCTAGTTTAAATTTTCTTCTTGAAACTTATCAATATTATATTTTAAATTAACAAGTGTATAAATAAATAAATAAATAACTATATGTACATGTATGTGAAACACTATTGTTGCAGCAAGGCTCAGGTAACGTAGCAATTCCCATGTTTGACCAACCACGTGGCTCAGGTGTTTCTTGCACTGTTCCTCCATATCAGCTATTATGCCTGAGTATTCCCTGGTGTGTGTTTTAAAAAATTGTACTAAATTTGTACTAAGTTTTTTTTTTGAGTTTATATAAATTTATATATGCACCCATATATGTAAGTGCAGGATGATAGGAGTGTGACCATTGGTCAGGTTGCTAGTCAGGGACAATTTCATGAGCCATCCACACATTTCGAGGTCCTAAACTTTACTAAATTTTCTATGTGCAATTTCTAGGTCTTTATATGCTAAATAAATTCTAACTTATTTCAAACTTGCTTTATTTGAAATTCTAGGAATTAGCAGGTCAAACTTTTGGTCAAGAAGATGAAACAACTATACCACCTGGACAACAAAATGTGGGAGTAGATGAGCATGATTGCACGATAATTTAAATGCACACTTTAAAGCCTACTTTTAAATATTTAATTTCATTTTTTGTATAAATTAAATTAAATTTGGATGGTAACCTAATTCTTGAGTGTTTTAAATTTGAATATCTAGGAATTAGCACCCAATGCTTTACGATCACTTGGGCAACAAAATGTGGGAGGAGATGACTAACATCATATGGTAATTTAATCATACATTAAAGTCTAGATTTAAATATTTAATATAAGTATTTTATAAATTAAATTAAATCTTCAATCAAATGAAATTCAAAATGAAATTTACATTTCAGAAGCACATGTATGTGTCATTTTTAAAATTTTTAAATCTGATTGCAAGTTTCTTTCTCTTGTGTACAGCATGAGGTAGATCCATCTATTTCACAAGGAAGAAAGAGGCCTCTTTCAGATTTGAACTTGAGTGATGATCATACCTGACATAGATATTTATTTCATAGACTGAACTGTATGATGTGCATTATTTTTTATATATGCCACCAGGACTTTGACTATATATGTCAAACTTGCTATTACATGGACTTCTAGATATATTTCAGTATTTCATGAACTATGATTTGTATTTATTTATATGCTGACTATGAGTAGATGTTTTAGTACACATTTCATCCATGGGTCCTACCTATATTTTATAGTATTTCATGGACTTATCTAGAGAGATCTACATGTATATATTATTGACTATATGCTCGAACATTTTAGTATGTTAGATAATATGTTAAATATGCTTCATTGTTCACTTCTAGATTATAAATTATTTAATTGAGACATGTTAGAAGATTTCTCTCTACTACATTTTTTAATTTAAAATGAAAAACTATCTTTAATGTGTTTAAAATAGTGAACTATATCTTTGGTAGGAAAAGATATTGTTTTCACCTTGCTTTTAAAACACTCTATTAAGGGGAAAAAATGTAAGGCATTTTTTTCAAATTTTTATATGACTATTTTATTTGACAATTTCTCCTACAATATTTCTATATAATGGTTCTCCTTGTACATCATTAGACATCAAATATCAAGGCAACATAGGTTTTAAAGTCCACATTCTACTAGTTCAAACCCACACATCACAAATCAAATCCTTGTGGAAGGTTAGATCCGCAACACTCCATATTGAACTCATGACACTTGGGATCAATATGACAAATTCTAAGAGCAACCCAGTTCATATTTTTTGTAGTGCTTCCAATGCATTTAAGAAGTGATTATGCATTATGGTTCAATAGTTATAAATGAAATAGTGAACAATCTATTAACTGCCAAAATTAATTAAATATTTTCATTTATATTTATTTTCAAAATTCAAAATTCTAATACATCACTCACAAACCTAAATTAAGTTAATTTACATAGTGGAATATATAGGTTTGGTGTTACAATTATCTAATAGATAAGTTTGGTGTTATAATTATCTAATAGATTATGTCTTTTTGGGATATGAGAGGAGAATTTAATTATGATAATAATAATGGATTAGTTTATCTTTCAATTCAATTTTAATGGGTGACTAATTATGAAAAATTAATTATTTCTTGAAAGTTTTTATTTTTCATTTATCTATTTTTGTTAGAAAATGTTAAAATTTAATTGTGTGATTGAATTGATTAATAATCATAAATCAATTTGCATTAGTTAAAAAGGACAAAAAAGTGCCCATCCAATGGTGAAGCAACAAACTAATTTTTTATGTGAGTTTATAATGTGACAGTTGATGATCCACAAGTTTTAGATTTGTTCTTCAAACACATTTTGAGTAGAACTTCTAGTTGCTATTCCTAATCATTCATATTTCAATTCACTCTTCTTTAGTGACATTTGGCAATCATTTTGGAAGCTTTTGGGTTGTTAGTTGTACATTTTCATTTTGTTTCCTTTGCAAACTAATTGCTAGACTATTGTAGTTAATCACATAATAGTCCATGATCTTTTCATTTCTCATAAGAGGAGTGTGCAATGGGACAATTATTTGCATGTCATTTAGCATAGCTACAAGGGTTGCAATGTATGTGCAAAAGGATTCTCTAATTTTGGAGTCTGTTATATTTTCCAATATTTCATACTTTAATAGATTCCAATTGCTCTTCGAACTCCAAATACAAGTTACTAGTAGTAGAAGAAAGATGAAAAAGTTGTTTTGAGCTTGTACAAAATTTGGCCAAACTTCATAAAACTTAGGACATTCTCTAGCAAAACTTGAGCCAAAATTTAGGGCACTTTATAACAAGGTAATACCTAGGATTTAAACCTTGCATTTCCCTTCGCATGTGTCAAAGTAGACTTCGTAGTTATAGTAGCAACAATGTTGGAACTAAAGATGGGGAATGTAGATGCATGCATAATCGAAAAGTAAGGTCATTCGCTCTAATAGTCTAGTGTACACAAGCATACATACTCTATAATACAAGAATTAATTTGGCAATAAAACGAGATGTGTGCAATCCAATGCAATAGCTAGAGTGATTTTCTTCAAAAGATAAGTGCACCTATTACAATTTTCTTCAAAAGTTGAAACAACCTACAAAATACAATGGTGTAAGGCTCAACCCACTATTGAGTGGGTATTAGGGATTATCTTCAAGTTCTTGATAACATCTTTGATTGGTCATGAAGGCAAGTGGCTATTAGGGATTGTTATGACAATCATATAGGTGTTCGGATGACCACTTATGCATTTTACAGTCCTCTCTTGTTTCATTAGGACAATCCTATAATTGGTTTGGTAACGTCTTATGAAAATTTCATGAAGGCCACTTGTTGCCATAAATACATGTCTATCTAACTAGCATATGACCATTTAGAATGATATAAGATCATCAATCAGTATGAAAACCTCTTGACTAACGTGATTACTTTATTGTTTCATGAGTGTCCTATTTGTTTCATGACTATCTTATTTATTTTATTATTGTCATATGGATTTTTACAATGGACTTTAGATGATATAACCTCATTATGACTGATTTTTAGATTTGAATTGCTCTTATGAGAACATCTCAATGATTTATGACAGTCTAGATTGGATATGGCAATAATCTTCATGCATGACAATAATCTTCTCTTTGCTATGACAACGAGTAACCTTTATGGTAGTCACTTAGTTTGAAATAATGACTATTTACTACCTTACCTATGCATGATAACCCTCATTATTACCTTAGCAGTTGTAAATAACTCTACAACACCAATGACTCAATCCATACCATGATACTTATGACTACACCTAGGTAATATGATAATACAGTCCCATATTTATTGGTGATAGCATTAGACTGTTCAAGACAATGATTGAAGGATATAGAGGAGGACTATGACATTCATAGAGGTGATATTAAACCATTTCAAATATGCAAATTGTCTTAGGACTATTTCCCTTTAACTATCATGACACTACTACACAATCATGAATGAATGAGAGTTAGAGTGGGTAGATGGATAGGTTCTATACAAGTCTTTTCAACTTTTGTACATTTAAATAATATAAAATAAATGCTAAATCAACACATCTCAAAACATAGCTAAAGTGGGTACAAAAATGATAGGAAAAATACAAACTATATACTTATTGAACTTTTACACTAATATCATTTGTGGCAATCATAAAATAATATTCAATCCCTGAAAATTAAATACATAGATCATAAAAAGAGTCTCAAAACAAAAAATAGGTCCATTATGAAACATATGAGTATATATATACAATTAGCTTATAGGTCCATGTTATTAGTTTGACAAGACTACAAAATTGATCTACCATTTACATTATCATGAAATCTTGTAGTGGCAATCATGGAAAAATCTACTTGTAGGATACACCTACAAGAAATAATGAATGTAAATGAGAATGAAGAATATGTACCAAAAACACAAAATATTAATGCAATATGTAACTAGATAACACAAAAGAGGATGTAAGACGATGGCTTAAGGGGAGCTAAGAGGATGTCTTAAGGGGATACATAAGAGGATGGCTTTAGGGAATGTATAAGAGGATTAATTAAAAGGGGAGCTAGAAGAGGATGTCTTAAGGGGATACAAAAGAGGATAGCTTACTTTGAGAGATGTACACGAGTCAATTTACAAAGTATAAGATAGAAAACTTCTATTGACAATCATGCAAATTTGACTACTTGTCTAGGGTACACCTGCAAAAAGTAATGTTCAAATGTACAAGTAAATTAACTATATATTTACATGAGTCGATACAAAATTTAAGACAAGGGGAATAATATAGAAGGTGAAATGAGAATGAAAGAATTTATATGCCAAAAGCACAACACATTAATGCATTATGTAACTAGATAACATGTTGAATGTGAAAGCCATAATGTAAGTATATACAATTACCTAATTTGAGTTCACTTTTAGTTGAAGACTACAAAAATGACCTCACATACTTGTATGGTGAAAACTTCTATTGACAATCATGCAAATTTGACTACTTGTCTAGGGTACACCTACAAAAGTAATGTTCAAAGTACAAGTAAATTAACTATATATTTACATGAGTTGATACAAAATTTAAGACAAGGGGAATAATATAGAAGCTGAAATGAGAATGAAATAATTTATATACCAAAAAGACAAAACATTGATGCATTACATGTAACTAGATAACATTATAGGATACATTTAAGAGGATGGATTTAGGGGATGTAAGAGTATGGTTTACATACCTGGAAATTTATTCTATTGTACCATCTGCATCCTCATTTTTTTGTAATGCATCTATAATTGACTCATGTTCTTCCATTGAAAGTGTCCATAACTATTTATTAGAAGGTTTGCCTTGATATCTAACCAGTTTTATAGTTGTTGCCACAACCAAATGTGAGTAGTGTATGATCTTCTTATGTGTTTCATAATCTTCAAATGCAGACAAACCATTCCTTCTTATTAGATATTTTCGTAGCCAAGTGCCAACAACAACCACAAAACCTGTTGGATACTCCATGTTATCATCATCTACTCTAGGATGTAACAAATTTTGTTTTGTCTCAACACATTGAGCCAACCGATACTCGGTTTCCTCTTCATTGCCCTCAGGTGCAACAACAACATACACATGTTCTATAAAAAAAATTATGTAATTCAATAAAGTGTGACATGTATCTAAATCACATAAACTTGTACATGCATATATATATAATTAATTATATATAGATGTACAAAAAATGACAATAAAAAAATATTGAAAATAAAAGTACCTTCTTGTACAAGGTCTGAAACACGATCATAGTCATCTGATGCAAACATTTGATTATCATCTTCAATTGTTGTTTCAAGTTGATCGTGTGTTTCTGTAGGTGTCAAGGATCTTTGTTTCCATTCTTCAACCCATTCTGTATTTTCACATGCTCCCCAATCACTTGTAATACAAAATTGACAAAAACATGCAAGCTCCCTAGTCCATATAGTCCATGTGCTTGCATTTGAACTTTTAAATGAATGCCATTTTGTTGATCCAGTTATTGTC
This sequence comes from Cunninghamia lanceolata, assembly GCA_027924645.1. NCBI lineage: Eukaryota > Viridiplantae > Streptophyta > Pinopsida > Cupressales > Cupressaceae > Cunninghamia > Cunninghamia lanceolata. Next base: position 5,837,039 of record BSBN01001344.1, on the reverse strand, counting down.
TCACAATCAAGTTGAGTAGGAATATTCTCTTCTTCAACTAACCAAAAGAATCGTCGAATTGTAGAGTTCTCACTTGATCCCGTAGATAATTTTTCATTACAACAATCCACAATTGCACGTGTATCTCTAAATTTGGCTGCATCCTCAAATTTTAGTTGCTCTCAGCAAGAGCTCTTTTCACACATGCTCCAGCTCCATCATGTTCTCCTTTACCATGTCCAGCTTCAAAAAAACTCCACATATGTTGGATATTGTTTTCTTTGTGAGCCCTACATAGCCAATAAAACATTCTTGCATTTTTGAATTGCCTTGTACAATTATCTGACCATATGAAATGTTGTGCCATCTGGATTCCTCTTTCTTTTAAACTCTCATAAAATTTTGTGAAACAATATTGCACAAACTCTAAAGACTGTAACCGGTTATCACTCAAATAAAAATGATACTCCCTCAAAAATTTTCTATTATCTTCTGTACTATCATCTGCATGTCTGTATACAATATGAACAAATATGACCACTTGCACGAAATTATAATACTGAGATTGAATTTCCTCTTGTGGAGCAAGAGTATAGTTTTCTGCAAAGTCAACCACGAATAGGATAGTTCCAATTGGAAATGTATTTTTACATGAACAAAATTGTCCATCAAGCCACTGAGCATATTGGGAGTGTTTGACATATTTGGATACAATATTATCCTTAAAATCTTTGATGAATGCATGCACACAAATTTTTTCAGTGACTAAGAACGCTTTCCAATTTTTCCATCCTTTAAAGAATATTCAACATTCTTGAATCTTTTCACATCCACTAATTGTTGTCTAAATTCATGTGAAATATTTTCATGCATACATTCTCCTAACAATGAAAAGTTGCCACATCTATTGCATTATCCAGAAATACATGCTTTTGAATAAAATAAGTATCCAGTAGATGTTTCACAAAACAAACCTGCTACAAACTCCTTAATTGTTTGAGGTGGTATATTAATACCACATTCCTGCATAATTTCGTCAGTATGCAAAGTAGAAAATATATATCAAAAAATATCATAATAATAACGAAATTGCACATGAGTTTTACAACAACAAGAGATTCGCTATTCATTAATTTTCACATACCAAGGTTTACATTTCTCGAAAGATCTTTGGCTTATGGTAATATTAAATGGTTCTAACACTAAATCATCTAAGAATTTTTTATATAATTCTGTTTGAGTCATGTCTAATAGATGTTTTGGATGAGGATCACGAATTTTAGACCCCACTCATAATTTTAAAACATCTCTAACATTAGACGATACCCTTGTATTATCATGCCAATATTTTTCAATTAAAGATTTGATTTCACTATTTAATTTCATGTCATACCTTGGGAGTCTACCACTAAAACTCCAACATTGGTTAATTGGATCTTTTTCAATAGATTCTCTTCTCTTTGCTGCTCTTCTCAAAGTTTTAGGATTTATATTTAGAATTTCACTTGTCTTACTTATCATTCTTTTATTAGAAGATGATTTATTAACTAAAGTAGTTGTTATAGCTCTTCGTGCTGCATTGCTATCTTTAGGTCAACTCTTTTTACCAATAGAATCAATAGCATTAGCAACACTAGATAAAACTTGTTTGATTGATTCATCTTGTTTTTTAGGTTTTACAAAGATGCCTAACTTTTTCATTACTTTTCGCAATTTCCACATCTTCATCAATTGCATCATAAGTTGACATTGAAATCCAAGACTTTTTCTATAAAAAAATATTTTATATAATCTATTTGCGTGAGTTCTCATTTGCCTCCAAGAAATCTTACCAGGAAGATTATCTAAGACATTTTCTTTCAATCTCAAATAAAACATTTTTATTTTCACTCCTAAAAGGGATATCATTCTCATTCATATCATCAATAGGTGGGTTTGAAGATATACCTGGATTTGTTTGTATAGTCGTGTTTTCCATATCATTGAAAGTTAGCTCCGAAGACACATCTGGATTTGTTTCTATAGTCGTGTTTTCTATATCATTGAAAGTTGGCTCCAAAGACACACCTGGATTTCTTTCTATAGTCGTGTTTTCCATATCATTGAAAGCTGGCTCTGAAGACATACCTAGATTTGTTTGTATAGTCACATTTTCCATATCTTCGAAAGTTGGGTTTGAAGACATACATGCATTTGTTTCTATAAACACATTTTCTTCCAAATTCACCATTTCCACATTTGCATCATCTACATTCATCCCATCATTTATAGTCTCTTGAATGTCTTTCTTTTCAATACTCATGGAACTAGATGCTTCAATATTCTTCATCTCTTGAATCCTTGCTCTTCTCTCTTTGCCTTTTTGCTTCCTTCTCTCTATTTGCTTCAATTTCTTGAGGTGTCATTACCCTCCTTTGTTTTTGTTTCTTTGACGTTGATTTGATCCCATGATTACCAAACCCTCTTGATAAAATAACAATTGATTCTTAATCCAATTTCATAATTGATGTACTTATTTGAAATTTTGAAGTAGAATTAGATGTAGATCCTTTGTTCCATAGATTTTGAAGTAAAAAGTAGATGTAAAAACAAAAACCTTCTTTCCTTACTCCTCTTAAAAATAGCTCATGCACTTGATTTCACTTCAGAATTGTTCATATGATTGACTCCTTTCAAAATTTGAATAGAATATGACCTGTCAAGAGATTCCACAAAACACATGTAAGTAAAAAAATGCAGAAATTGTCACTGTCGGGCCGTACTGATCATACTTGCAAGTTGTAGGGATACAGTAATAGTACGTTTTTTCCTGATATGAGAAATAATGGATATAATAGAAACAGGTATCCATTCTTAAAAAAATAGGTACCTGTTATAAACGAGTACCCGTTATTTTATAAACGGGTACCCATTTTATAATGGGTACTCGTTATGTAACTCGTACCTGTTATGTAATGGGTACCCATTCTATGAAATTTGAAATCACCGACTGCCTTTTCCCTTCCCTTTGCTTGGGTTTTAGGCTCGGGATAGGCATGGTTGGCCAACCTTGAGCCTTGGACCTGCAAGTTTTTTTCTAAGTACAGAACAAGAAGAAACACTGAGTTTACCTATATGGCTAAGGACCTTTTTTTCTTAATTTTTTTACGAAATGAAAACCCATTACAGATGACATTGTCTAGTTTTTAAATATGTAATTTTTTTATTGTACATGTTCTTCTATTTATTATTTAATTTATGAGCAAACTGGTCCAAAAACTTGAAATGACAGGTGTTTGTATTTTTTTAATAACTTTTAATTTTTAAATTTTTAAAAAAAATTATATGTCATCAATCTACACATCATTCTTTACACAATAAATTTTTTTAAAAATTTTATGATTTTTTTTGCTCAAATTATGTTGGCCGTACACGAGGGGTTTTCAAAAGTAACAATTAGGCCTAATAAAAAATTAATAAAAAAAATTATTTGGAAAAAAATTATAAAAAAAAATCCTCATCAAACTTCACTATACTACACATCTTTTCGCAAAAGGATTTTGAAAAATAATTTTATTTAGGTCAAATTATGTTGGCCATACACGTGCATGGTATGGTTAAAAAAAAATGACTTTTAAACAGTGGTTTTTAGAAATGCCTATTGAAATCAATTTGTATCATTTAGGTATTGAAAAAAATTACATATTTGGAAACTAGACTCCGAGTACTACATTTTATATTTAGTGATTTTTTTAAAGATTCCATCTCTAAGTGCTTCAAATTTTAAGGTCAAATGTGACAAATTCTAAAAATAAGGGAAAACACTTCCACTTTTTGGCCAAAAAGTGGACCCAACTTCTTGCACTGACTCGACATAAAGCTTGGAGAGTGTATGCCCGATCATGATAGTCCTATAATAATTAGGGTGAATAGTATGAATCAAGTGAGAAGACCAAGATGGAGGCAATCCATGGATTACTACTTCATTAAACAAATTAGTAATGAAAGAATAGATAGAAATACAAATAAATTTTTGATTTGAATAAATTAGAAAAATAAAAACAAAAACCCTAAGGATAGAAAATCGAAGGGGGTGTGAAAGTGGATGGGTTCACCAAAATGAAGAGAAAAATAATCAATGGGTTTTAGGATGAAAGGGAGAATAAAATCCCTTTTGCATGCACCTAGGGTAAATAAATAAACATCATCAATGTTTAGAACCTATCCTAGATGTGATAGGAATTAGGAATGATAAATAAACAAATACACGAAAATAAATGCTTTTGAAATTGAATAAAATAATGAAAGTATTTATCTAGAAAATTGTGACAAATGATGGATGATGATTCACCAATAGTGCAAAAATATTAGTGATGCTCGATGAATGCTTTGAAATTAGAGGATGCTTTGTCAATCACCCTATATCACTTCCATGACTATAAATTTGATCCCATAATTGTGGATTTGATATGTGCTTGTAGATATGATCTCTACTAATTTTTAAAATATCACTTTAGGCTTGCCTTGATGTGCCAAATCTATTCTGACATAAAACTAGTTATTGTGCTTTTTGGTTTATATGTGATAGAGATAATTACTCTCTTGCGTCAAACCATGTAGGGATATTGATTCAATGACAAGATAAATGATTGAGGACAATTTTCTCAAACATGCAAGATGCTCTCTAGATGCTTATGTAATGCACATAATCTAATAGTATGCTTTTGATAATGTGTGTAAGTAGTAAATAATAACTTTAGAATGCCACTAGGAGATGACTGGATGTAGCCTCATAGCCCTTTAAATACAACATCAATGGTCAAATTAAATAGTTTCACACCTTGAGTTAGCACACAATGATCACAAGGATAGATAAAGATAGCAAAGAGATCATTTCCACAAGTGTGGAAGTGATCAAGATCACTTGCTTGAATGTGGATTTGATTCAGGGGAATGATTGTAGATAGAAATGAACAAGGCTTGGGTTGTGTGCTCACTCTCAACTAAAAAGACACCACTTATACACTTGTTATTGCATAAAAAATATTCTAATTAAAATAGCTCCAAAACATAAGAAGACTGTTAAAATAAGAAATATTAGAAAATTTGACATTAAATTATGAAAAAAAGGGAGAATTAATTTTTGACTTGGTGTACAAATGTACTCGAAACTAAATAATATTTACATTGGTGATCCAAAGCTTATTAGGTAAGATGCATTTCCATTTTCTTAGAGACGTGGAGGGTGAAATGCTAAATTCTTTTTCTCTTCAGCAGTTTGTCTCCCACCAAGTACTTTATTTGTTTATTTGTCCTGTACCTTTGTAATGTTAGGCTTTGCTATTTTCTATCATCCCAAATATATTATCTGTCAACATTCATATCACCTAACATGTCCTGCATCCGCCTGAATGCTGCAAACCGCTTGCATTTCTAACCCTCTATAACAGAATTCTCACCAGATTTGAGATCACAAAGTTCAATTCAGATGTATGTATTTATATTCATAGAGAATAATCTCCGTCCTACAGGAATTAAAAACTCAAGGACGTTTCTCACTCAAAAATGTCCAAGAGTTGTTTTGGTTAAGGATCAAATGCACATTATATATTACACTTGGGCTAATACATAGAGACATATAGTCTAGATATTAATACCCTCTTACAGAAGAACAACTAGTCTCAACTCTCAGCTCCCCAAGATTGATTTTCTCCCAAAACCTCAGGCAAGCCATGACAGACGATATTCCCTTATATCAGTCGGTCATTATTTTAGCTCCCAAACATTACATTACTCTGAAGTTTATAATTCTGTCTAAGTTCGCAGGCCAGCTATTACAGACATTGTAGTAGTTTAGACAACAACAGTATCTCTAAGGAAATTTAGGCTTACTAGGGCCCCCATTATGGTGCAGGGGATCAGGACCAGTTGGAACCTGCCTTGCAGATTCCATTGACATGAGAGGTGGAGCATTCACCTTCTCTGGACGAACTTGCTGCTGGTAAAAATCCATGGTCTTCCCCTGCAGCTGCTGCACATGAAAATATATCAAGACCGGTCCTATGTCAGTTGACACCCATTTTTGAAAACAGACTCTTTGACGACCGCCAATACAATAACCTAATCCTTATACACATTCATGAGAAAATATCCAGACTAATCCTAATCTTGGCACAGTTTTTCTCAATATGTTTAATCCTCATACACGTAATTTATAAAAAATAATCAAGATTAATCCCAATTCTAATGCACAGATCTTCCCGAAGTTGTAACTGATACAGCCATCCTAAATCCTGATGCCCATTGATTAAAATTTATCAAAACCAATAATACAATAATCCTTATCCTAACTCATATTCATTGAAGTTTCTTAAGACTAATCCCAATCACAATACAAGAGGCTTTCACCTGACTTTAAAAGCTAATAGAATAATCCTTATACCCATTTATAATGTGTATTAAGACTAATTCCACCTGCAATACAGAGTCTTTCACCTAAATCACAACTAATACAATGATCACAATACCCATTTATGATCATTTGTCCTAACAAACATAAGAATCTTGCCTTCTCCACGATTAGAGTTAAAACAATGAATTGGTCATACCTTCCTCTCTGAGTGCAGTAGCTCCAATGTTTGTGCCTTGGCCTTGTTTATAATATTCTGCTGCATCTCTACACAGCCCATTCAAAGGAGTAAACTTCCAACTTCAAGCAAGATAATCCTCAACAATGTAAAATACTTTTTCATGGCACAAATCAATTTATCTCGGCAAAACTCCAACTTAAGTTTAAACCAGAGAAAGCTCCAACAATGTAAAATCTTAGGATGGTACAAATCAGTTTAACTCTACAAAATTCCCAGCAAAACAAAACTTCAAGCATTGTAAGCACCAACAATGTAAAACATTTTTCATGGTAGAAATGAGTTAAACTCGGTACAATCCATTATCAAACATTATCATAGAAAAGACTCAATTAGTTCCAATTCCGCACAATCCACAGTAGAACTCTAGCTTCCTGGATGATGAGCTCCAACAATGTAAAGCACATTGCACATGATAGAAATAAGTGCAACTCTGAACAGTCAGTGGTAAAAAAATCCAACTTCAAACACATAAAACTCCAACTTGATGTAAAACAAAATATACACAGTTTTTATTTCTTTCCAGAAGCTCTTCTCAGTCTAATGGACTGTGAAAACTTCATGTACACTAATATAAAACAGTTTAACTGTACATGATCCATGATAAAAGACCCCAAACTCGAATCATGTAAAAATACTTTTTGCCTAGACAAGTCAGCTAAAATCTGCACCATTCTCCTCAGGCACCTGAATATCAGGAATACATAAATCTATTTCATTAAAAAAACTGCATAATCTCTAGTAAAACTCCAACTACAAACATGGCTGTAAATAACAAATTTAAGTCTGCACAACCCATGATATAAAAATCCAACTTCAAGCATGATTATCCTGTACAATGTAAAACAATTTACATCACACACAAAAATTCAACACACACAAAAATTCAACTCTGCACAAACTGTTCAATACAAGGAATATTAAAAAACATGGAGCATGGCTGAAACAACTTTACCTGCTGCCAGGAAGGCGGGCCTGAAGCCATGCGCCAGCGAAGGCAGCAACAGAACAACAGCCACCAAAAAGCACTGCACATTCAAAACTCCCGCCATTGTCTATTTGGGTATTTTACTGTATATATCACGGTCAGCGGCTGTGTATATATCACCCCACGCTGGAGTTATCGATCTTGGCAATGCAGTGGGGCTCGGGCGATCGTGAATATATACAGGAAAAATCCCAGTAGGCAATGATAGCGTGGAAAAGAGACAAAACCGAATGGTCGTCATTGTGAATATTGGAATGAAGTGGAAGATTGTGCTTCTCTCACAATAAAAATTCATAATTGCTCTGAATGCAGGCGACGGCGGAGGATTAAGGGAAAAGGGGCTTGTGAGAGGGTTTACACGCTTATGGGGTGTTAGTCAGCTGGTCACATGGTGCTGGCACACAAGACCTGCTGCCTGGGCTGCAAGCCTGCAACTGAAAATCGATTCACTTGTAGATTGAGGCCTGTCGTGTACTGTTTGGAGTGAGGTCAAGTGTGTGAAAGATTCCGCCATCTTATGTGAGCTTATCATCTACTAATGAGTTCAATGATTGTGGCATAGAAATCAGTGAGAAGCTCGCATTTCAACCTTAAACCAGGCGGGGAAAAGCATGAAATGTACGAGAGAGGAGAGGAATAATAATAAGAGGGAAGAGGCAAGGCGCCGGCCTCAAGACCAACGTGCCGCAGTCCTTTTGTGAACATAATTTTCTCTGTTTGGGGGAGACGTCATGCATTGAGCATTGCGTCCTGCTACCTTCCAAATTCAGTATCCCTGTCACTTCAATTCACCCCATACTTCCAGCTCATTGTTTTCCACAAATCTTGTTTTAGGTAAGTAATAGGTAGTATAACATAACTACTCTTTGTAGTAACATAACATTTAACTTCGCTTCTTTTTTCAAAGTCATTACCTAATGAGGCTGCTTGATGAAATTATGAGGCACACATTTATGAAAATGAAACACGAGGGACGCTGCTGCCTAGCCAATGGGTGACCTACCTCTACTTTTTGTAAGTAGAAAAGTGCATGGCCTGCACTTTTTCCCATGGAGAAATTTGCACACCCATACTAATTTCTATTTAGTTTTATATTTCTTTTGAAAGAATGTTTTAATATAACTAGTACTTACATCCATTGGAGGTTCAAGGAATACGCCGAGTTTATAAATTGTGATCTTAGGTTAATCAAACCCTTTATGATAACATTTGCCCAAAAGTAAAGTTGGATTTTGATACCACTTGATCCATAAATCATGAGTTGATAACCCTGAAGATGCATTAGTAATGGATATTTAAACTAACTCGACTCATTCTACTCTTGCTATATACTGCTTTATTGTTCTACCAATATGTAACAATATGTATTCGTGCATACCAGATGCCAATGTACCAATTTTTTTTAACGGTGTGAGACAATTCCGAGCACTATAATGCTCACATACAAAAGCCTATCGACTAATTATATTCCTATATGAGGATAAATTACTTCTAAAACTATTTCCAAGGACCTTAAAAGAGTATGCTATTTAGTGGTTCTTTTTACTTCCTCAAGGGTTTATTCACATATTTGAAGATTTAATTAGGATATTCATGAAGTAATTCAATGTTAACATGAGGCTTAGAGTTACAACATCCGATCCATTGGGTGTGCCCCAAGATAAAATGAACACATTAGTGATTATGTTATATGATTTCAATCCTTGTTCTCTAAGATGATTACTCCCTTACATGTTTTTGAATTGTATAATATCTTTATCAAGGGCCTAAACCAATTCAAGACAATGTGTACCTAAAAGGATTTACATTTTTCATGGACTTGTGTGCACATGTAAAAATAATTGAGTTTCAATTGTTAGCAAGAAATGCTTAAAATATTGTTCATCAAGTCAAATGCTTCTATAACAACCTCCAAAGTGAAATCTTAAAATTTCTTAAGTATTAACCAAAAAGAAAACAACCCAATGCTAACAAAAGGGTACAAGATCAACTTCCATCAACTTCCATGATACAATATTATGCAACAATGTGCAAAACTTGCAAGTGATAACCAATAAGATCAACATAATATATAACTTCCACTCATTATATATAATAAGCATAATAATAAGTACATCTCAAATAATATAAAAGTCTTCCAAATATATATCTAGAAATCATCAATAAAAATAACATCATTACATAATCAAGAGATACGAGGGTCAAATACTACAACCCTCATCAATAACAATGAATACAATAAGCTATGAAGCAATCACCACAAATACAAGTGGCCATCTACAATGAACATCATGAATAATATTTAAAGAAATCCAAGCTCAACTCTGCAAGTGAATCCTCCAAGCTCTCATGCTCCTGTTGTTGATCAGGGAAGGGATTGAACCCCCCATGAGGATGTCCCTTTCCTCCCCATCCATCAATCAAGGTGAAGAAGCACCATCCACAATCCAAAAGTGTGGTATAATATAATACAAGTGATTATCTTATTTAGTTCATTTCTTAATTAACACATAAGCATATACATGAAACCATAGATTTAACCATTTCAAATTATACATGGAAATCTATTTCTCAATGCGCATCAACACATCCTTTCTAGCATCTAATACGAATATAAATGCAAAAACATGAACAAGTCAAATATGATTGTTAAAAGTAACCACAAGTCTTTTCAAACCAACAAGGTTTGACTTAGAACTATACATCCAAGACCATATACAACATCCACATGAATTTCTATTCGCATCCCATACTACGAAAGCTCTATTCACGTGATGCTACATGTCTTACTATAAACACATGCTTAAGGTAGGACTACATGCATCCTAACCTTAGCACAATACAAGTATCCAAACACACATAAAACAACAATTCAAATATTTACACACACACAAAATAGCATACAACATATAATTTAAACATTCACAACTCAAATACACGTCACACACCTAAAGAAAGTACATAGAGCTAACATAGAATACAAGCACATCATACAATCAAGAATACAATACAAAATCCCAACCAAGGCATCTACCTTAAAGTTCAAATACAAGAACACAAGTTCAAAGATCACAACCAAGGCATCTGCCTTAAAGTCTGATGTAGTCAAGGTAGGAGGGTCTGATGAGGGACTATCCAACCTTGTAGCCTTAATCTACTAACAACACGATCAATTAGAGATGCAACATAAGTATATAGCTAACAACAGAAAGAAAGAGACATTCATAAGCACATGTCACAAGATATACTCTTTGTGGTAACATAACATTAACTTTACTTCTTCTTTTCAAAGTCATTAATGAGGCTGCTTCATGAAATTATGAGGCACACATTTATGAAAATGAAACACATGAGGGATGCTGCCTAGCCAATGGGTGACCACCTCTACTTTTTGTAAGTAAAAAAGTGCATGGCCCACACTTTTTGCCATTGGTTGACAATGGAGAAGTTTGCATACTCATACTAATTTTTATTTAGTTGTGTATTTCTTTTGAAAGAAAGTTTTAATATAATTATAAATAGTGTAATCTTATGTGCACTTGAGCTTGTTTTTATCTTTCACATATTCTCATATATACATATTCGGTACATCTATTTGCATCTTGTTCATATATCAACATTTCTCCACAGTGATCACATTTATTGCATGTCTCATGATTAGACATTCATTCCCTACTTAGACTTTACCATTCCATCATCTTGGGTTATTTTTATAGGTACGAGATCAGCCCCACATCTATAGATCTGACCCTTGAATTTATAAAATTTAAATTCAAGTTTGGTCGACTCTCACCCATTCAACTAGCCACTATGAGCCAACTAAACACACGTGTGTAAATTATTTCTGTCTTGGTATTTAAAGGCATTCATTTGCATTCATTTTACATACTCCCATACTTGAATATCCTCTCTCATCTTAGAGTAAACTATAGAATCTTTTGAATTGGTGTTCTGAAACGAATCAAAATCTACATATATTCACCCTAGGAGCATTTGCATAATTAAAGCTTGTTCAATCTTTACTGATTGGCATGACTATAAAGCCAATCCTTTTTGGGGGTTGACCTACAAGAACTTGTCCCCTAACAATCCATCGACCCTCTAAAGGTATTCATAAATAGCACTAGAGTCTAGATAGCAAAGCAGATAGAGATGGATTCTATGAATCAAAGAGTAAGAGCACATAACTGGCAAGATTAGATCCACACAATAGAGGATGAATCCATGAACATGAAAGTGACCCACAAGCATAGGCTTGAGCCAAGAAATAACACAAGTCTTTTCTAGAACCTAAGGTGACACATAGACATAGAGGTATCATCTCTAGACCACAAATAGTCAAGTTCCATAGTCTTCATCAAAGTCATTCATCTTCGGTCATCGAGTTAAGTATCCCTATCCACTTCATATTTAATTTCCTAGTTTAACATTAATTATTGAATTATCCATATCCACAACTAATCATTAATTATTCTAGGTTAATTTGTGCTTATGTGTATGATTCTTATTTGATTAGCCTAGATTAAGCTTAGGGAAAGTTTATTTTCCTTCACATTTTGGTGAACCTGGCTAATCTTACATGATCTAATCTCCCCCTAGGGGTTTCTCCTTCATATATTATGGTTTTTTAGATATGCAATTTTTAATTTTCACATCCAATTTTCAAATTTGGTTCTCCTCTCATTTTAGGTGCTTTATTGTTTTTACATTGTTACATCCTTTCTTTTAGGGTTTTGGGCTCTTGTTACATGATTTTTTTACTCACCCTACCCACCACCATTAGGGTTTTCATTTTTAAATATGATATACCATGGATTTTTCTAATTTTTGAATCTATAAGTGCATTCTTGAGCTTTATATTCGTATCTTTTGTTTATGCCATGAACTACTCACAATCCTAATCTTTCCTTAAGAAGGAGTTCTTGTTCAAACCCTAACATGACTACCCAATCTAATAAAACTAAGGTCTATTCTAATTCTCATGCTGGTTGAGGATTATGATCATGATACTCATGTGGAGAACTAAGATTTTACATTTAATGAGATTTCTAGTTTGGCTAGTTCAAAAAATCCAACACAACTAGTTGATACGAATCACAATGTGTTCATTAATAAATCATTTGGATTAGAGATCTTGCAAACAGTTAGTGCTAAAATTGCTTCATCTAAGTTGTGAATATTGTATCTACTATCTCTCTCCCTTCTACCATTGACCTATCTTCTACTATTACTCCTTCCACTACCACTACTCATCCCCATAGTGGCACCTGTAATTATACTAGTGTACCCCCATATGGTGTTTATTCTTTCTCCACTTTCTATTTAGTTTTATATTTCTTTTGAAAGAATGTTTTAATATAACTAGTACTTACATCCATTGTAGGTTCAAGGAATATGCCGAGTTTACAAATTGTGATCTTAGGTTAATCAAACCCTCTATGATAACATTTGCCCAAAAGCAAAGTTGGATTTTGATACAACTTGATCCATAAATCATTGAGTTGATAACCCTGATGATGCATTAGTAATGGATATTTAAACTAGCTCGACTCATTCTACTCTTGCTATATACTACTTTATTGTTCTACCAATATGCAACAATATGTATTCGTGCATACCAGATGCTAATGTACCAATTTTTTTTTACGGTGAGACAATTCCAAGCACTATAATGCTCACATACAAAAGCCTATCGGCTAATTATATTCCTATATGAGGATAAATTACTTCTAAAACTATTTCCAAGGACCTTAAAAGAGTATGCTATTTAGTGGTTCTTTTTACTTCCTCAAGGGTTTATTCACATATTTGAAGATTTAATTAGGATATTATTGAAGTAATTCAATGTTAACATGAGGCTTAGAGTTACAACATCCAATCCATTGGGTGTGCCCCAAGATAAAATGAACACATTAGTGATTATGTTATATGATTTCAATCCTTGTTCTCTAAGATGATTACTCCCTTACATGTTTTTGAATTGCATAATATCTTTATCAAAGGCCTAAACCAATTCAAGACAATGTGTACTTAAAAAGATTTACAATTTTCATGGACTTCTGTGCACATGTAAAAGTAATTGAGTCTAAGTTGTTAGCAAGAAATGCTTTCAAATATCGTTCATCAAGTCAAATGCTTCTATAACAATCTCCAAAGTGAAACCTTAAAATTTCTTAAGTACTAACAAAAAACAACAACCCAATGCTAACAAAAGGATACAAGATCAACTTCTATTAACTTCCATGATACAATATTATGTAACAATGTGCAAAATTTACAAGTGATAACCAATAAGATCAACATAATATATAACTTCCACTCATTAATATAATAAGCATAATAATAAGTACATCTCAAATAATATAAAAGTCTTCCAAATATATATCTAAAAAATTATCAATAAAAAATAACATCATTACATAATCAAGAGATACAAGAGTCAAATACTACAACCCTTATCAATAACAATCAATACAATAAGCTATGAAGCAATCGATGCCACAAATACAATTGGCCATATATAATGTACATCATGAATAATATCTGAAGAAATTCAAGCTCAACTTTGCAAGTGAATTCCCCAAGCTCTCATGCTCCTGTTGTTGATCCGGAAAGGGATTGAACCCACCATGAGGATGTCCCTTTCCTCCGCATCCATCAATTAAGGTGAAGAAGCACCATCCACAATCCAAAAGTGTGGTATAATATAATACAAGTGATTACTTATTTAGTTCATTTCTTAATTAACACATAAGCATATACATGAAACCATAGATCTAACCATTTCAAATTATACATGGAAATATATTTCTCAATGCACATCAACACATCCTTTCTAGCATCTAATATGAATATAAATGAAAAAACATGAACAAGTCAAATATGACTCTTAAAAGTAACCACTAGTCTTTTCAAACCAACAAGGTTTGACTTAGAACTATACATCCAAGACCATATACAATGCATCCATATGAATTTTTATTCGCATCCCATACTACGAAAGCTCTCTTCATGTGATGCTATATTTCTTACTAAAAACACATGCTTAAGGTAGGACTACATGCATCCTAACCTTATCACAATACAAGTACCCAAACACACATAAAACAACAATTCAAATATTCACACACATAAAATAGCATACAACAACATATAATTTAAACATTCACAACTCAAATACACGTCACACACATAAAAAAAGTACATACTAACATAGAATACAAGCACATCATACAATCAAGAATAGAATACAAAATCCCAACCAAGGCCTCTACCTCAAAATTCAAATATAAGAGCACAAGTTCAAAGATCACAACCAAGGCATCTACCTTAAAGTTCAAATACAAGAACACAAGTTTAAAGATCACAACCAAGGCATCTACCTTAAAGTTCAAATACAAGAACACAAGTTCAAAGATCACAACCAAGGCATCTGCCTTAAATTCCCATACCACATTAAGGCACACATCTCCCATTGATAAAGTACATTTGTACCAAATCTTTTATAGGTAAGTAATCTAACCATATAGTAAACACAGAGCATCCCACCATCCAGTGAATAACCATCTAGTGATATGGTATACCAAGTCGGGTCATAGGTTTTAGTTCGAGATCTTCTAGCTCTAGTGATGAAATGGGAAACATAACTAGTGCATCCGCACAACCTATGACCTTCACCCATCTAGAGAACTAGAACATATGTGATGTGTCTATGGTGAGAAGAGCATCTACTAATCTCTTATAGTATTACTTAAAGGGAGAAGGTCTTCAAATGCGTTGAGCAAGGATTAGAGAAAATGACGTAAGATAGAATCACCCACAAGACATATAACATTCTCTCAATCCATACTAATCATGGTACTTACATAGTAATCAATATATACATAGTCTAAATCAAGACCATTAGGTGTAGTGATGCACGGAAAATACTTCCACTTATGCTTACACATACAACACCTCATAACATAATAGGTACAACACCTAATTAAAGAGTGTACAGCATAGTAACACTATCTCAATAAAGGGATTATCTCTACCCAAATTAAGTTGGGAAATCAAACAAAATAACATTGGAAGTTAAACATTCCAAACATGACATCAAAACTATCATACACAAATCCACTAGAGGACTCTCATAAACAAGATCACTATACTTAGGTGTAAAGATTCATGCTCACACTCTCATAAATAGTATCAACATAAAATAATATTTAACATACTCAACAAAAGTAGAAACTCACCAAACCATGTTGCGAGATCACATACACTAAGTATTACTTTCATACTAGCAATTTGTAGTTAAATTGCATAAAATAAGATTTAATTAAAGAAACTATAAATTTATTAAAACATAACCTTTTTCTAACTTTTATAATGTGTTAGAAAGGTAACATATAGATCTACAAATCCCATATATTTTAACAATAATTCCTTTAATATAATTTTTAAAAAATAATATAACCATATGAAAAACATAATTTTCAAAACAATAGCACAAATAGATAGTCACTAATTAGTACATATCTCATAATATAGAATCAGAGTTTTGTTGATTCTTTCATATGATTTAATAAATTTATCTGCGCACAATTCTTAAATTTTTTAGGAAAGCCCAGTTTCTAAAATAAATTTTATTGAAGATGTGACTGATTGGTTTTTCTCAAGACAATTTTTTAACAACACATAAATATAGTCACAAATGCTCTTATATCTCAAAATATAGAATCTAAGTATCATCGATTTTTTAAAATGATTTAATAAACTTAGTTGCACATTGTTCCTAAAATTTGTTAGGAAACCCCAATTTCTAAAAAAAAAATTATTGAAGACACAACAAACCAGTTTTTCCCAAGACAGTTTTACCATTTTTCATAAAAAAATTGTCAACATGTTTAATTCATAAAATAAAAACTATGTAAAATGAAATTATAAAAATTATAGGAAAAGTTTATCCCATAGTTTGAGACTACATATCCAAAATTCAAAGGTACGTAGTTCACCATTTATGAAATATGATCAATTTCATATAGGTTTATGTTTTCATTTCAAGAGAACTAGTTTCTAATTCATACACAGTATGATCAAAATTCAATTCTTTCTTGAAGAAACTTTGAGTTCATTAATTACTAGGGAAACTAAAAATATCTACATTTTTTCATGATTAGAATCTTACCTTGAAAAATATTGCATAAATTTTAAATTTGACGAAGCTCTTGAAATTCCAATTCCCAAAGCGAAAATAACCACCCTTTTCATTCTTCTTCTTCCATAAGCCTATTCTATTTTATTTTATTTTATTTTCTCTTCCTTCAATAATCAATAATTGTGTAGTGCATAATGAAAGAATGAATGCCTAAAAAACAAAAAAGAAAAAATTCAAATCAAAGTTTCCTTCTTTATATTTATTTCCTTTTCTCAATGCCATCTCATGAAATATTCAAAATAAGAATATAATCTTTAAAGTAAATTAAAAAAAAACAATTGAATAATCTTTTCCTAAGTAAAAATAAAAATCTTTATATTATTTTCTTTTCCCAATCATGAAATAAATATAATTATCCTTCTAGACAAATAATTAATAAAGAAAAATCTATATATTAATAAATAACTCATTGCAACAATTATTTATTATTATTAATTATTTAATTTTCAATCACCAAATAAATAATTAAACATAAACAATTATTTATTTCCTTTTAATTAATTATTTCAATCTAGTTTAATTATTAATTACTCACCCAAATGGATTATCTAAGGATACTTCAATGCCAGGACCTAGTTCACCTTCCTCAATACATGTACTTATCGCACAACATAATCTTGCCACACATACCTTAGTAGCATTGTTAGGAACAATATAGTCATATAATCACCTTTAACAATTAACTATGGTATTGTAATCACACATTATACATAAAATGTGCTAAATCAACACTTTATATTTAACATAATTTAATAGAGCTTATCTAATTTTATCACAAAATTAGATCATAGACCATTAGGTGTAGTGATGCATGGAAAACACTTCCACTTATGCTTACACATACAACACCTCATAACATAATAGGTACAACATCTAATTCAAGAGTGTACTTGACATAGTAACACTATCTCAATAAAGGGACTATCTCTACCCAAATTAAGTTGGGAAATCATACAAAATAACATTGGAAGTTAAACATTCCAACCATGAAATCAAAATTGTCATACGTGCAAATCCACTAGAGGACTCTCAAAAACAAGATCACTATACTTAGGTGTAAACATTCATGCTCACACTCATAAATAGTATCAACATATAATAATATTTAACATAGTCAACAAAAGTAGAAACTCACCAAACTCTGTTGCAAGATCACATACACTAAGCATTACTTTCACACTAGCAATTTGTATTTAAATTGCATAAAAATAGATTTCATTAAAGAAACTATAAATTTATTAAAACATAACCTTTTTCTAACTTTTATAATGTGTTAGAAAGGTAACATAGAGATATAAAAATCCCATATATATTTTAACAATAATTCCTTTAATATAATTTTTAAAAAATAATATAATCATATGAAAAATATAATTTTCAAAACAATAACACAAATAGATAGTCACTAATTAGTACATATCTCATAATATAGAATTTAAGTTTTGTGAATTTTTTATATGATTTAATAAACTTATCTGCGCACCATTCTTAAATTTTTTAGGAAAGCCAAGTTTCTGAAACAAATTTTATTGAAGTTGTGATTGGTTTTTCTCAAGATAGTTTTTTAACACAGAAATATAGTCACAAATGCTCTTATATCTCAAAATATAGAATTTGGGTATTGTTGATTTTTTAAATGATTTAATAAACTTAGTTGTGCACTGTTCCTAAATCTTTTAGGAAACCCCAATTTCTAAAAAAATTTTTATTGAAGACACAACAAACCAGTTTTTTTGAAGACAATTTTACCAGTTTTCATAAAAAAATAGTCAACTTGTTTAATTCACAAAATAAAAACCATGTAAGATGAAATTATAAAAATTATAGGAAAAGTTTATCCCATAGTTGGAGACTACATATCCAAAATTCAAAGGTATGCAGATCACCATTTATGAAATATGATCAATTTCACATAGGTTTATGTTTTCATTTCAAGAGAACTAGTTTTTGATTCATACATAGTATGATCAAAATTCAATTCTTTCTTGAAGAAACTTTGAGTTCATTAATTACTAGGGAAATTGAATATTATCTACATCTTTTCATGATTAGAATCTTACCTTGAAAAATATTGCATAAATTATTTTTTTGGTCTGTGAATTTGGCCAATTGGGGGCCTACTCATTAAAACAAAAGAATGAATTTTTTTAATAGACTGCTCCGAGGAGGGTCACAAAATTTTTATCTAACTATTTGCTTCTATTACTTAATTGTCCTTGAAATTTACAGTATCATATGCCAAAATCCCATTATGGGTAGCATAAACTACATCATAGAAACTAGTATCATATGCCAAAATCCTATTATGGGTAGCAGAAACTACAACATATAAACTAAAAACATATTATTCCAGCTATGTCACCCTTACAGGGCCCACAACAGAGCTTGGGCCAACTTTCTTGCCTCCATCCTCCCTTGGCATATCTTCCTTCACTAATGTAAAGAACCAATCCACTGCTTCAGTGCCTCCAACTCCTACCACCTGTTTCAAAAATTTTAATCCGTAGGTCACTTTCCTCCATCTCGCCTCCACATCCCCTGACCATTTCCACAACAAAAGGGATCTGTGGACCATTAGACTTGGGCAGTAGCGCTAGCCAAACTCCATGATCTGGCCTAAATCCTATACCCACTACCGCTAGATTCAGAAAAACATCTAAACCCCCACACCATTTGGAAAAAACCAAAGCCTTCAACATCACCCAGATGATATCCTTGTCCACACCTAAGTCAAGCAACACAACTATGAACATTGACACAATATCCTAATTTACCTTATATCTACTGACATCTGAGACAAAGGAATCTCCTAGGACCATTTTCACACCCAAAACTATCCCTAAATGAGTTTTGAAAATCTTCTTAAGCCTTAGCTCTATTATCTCACCCTAGAAAGACATCTGCCTTCCCTTCCCAACCAGACTCATCAGTGTCTCCATGTTTCCACCTATAGTATGGACACGAGCGTGGCTAAATAAGCAACTACCATGCTTTGCCATAATGTGGCCAACATCATTGCATCCTTCGCCAAACTTGCTCCTTTAATTCCCACGCTTAGTCATCAAATAGCTTCATAAATAAGAGTTCTTCCTACTTTACAATGACTACATATTCATCCGAATCAAATTCCACTCTTCCCAATCTTTCGTTACATACTCCTTCACGTGCATGTTAATATCAACATTCACCAGCTCATCGACCTCTCTATTCACCTCTCTGAATGCATGACTAATACTGAAGTCCTTGAGTTTATTGATGGAGGACATGCATATTCTTAATATATTCCTAAGTTTCCAACTTAGTTTCCCATTCGTAAAGTTTCTAATTCCATTGATGATTGTTTGGGAATCCCCTTCAATAGCCAATTTCTTGATATTCAAATTCTCACTCATCTGGAGGCCAAGCAATAACACTTGAGCCTTAGTCTCATTGTTTGTACCATTGGTGAGTTTTTTAGTTGTAGAGATCACCACCATCTCCTTATCATCTTTGATCAGACATCCCGCCCTTGACAACCCCAGATTACCCTTTGTTGCTTCGTCGAAGTTCAGTTTTAGCCATTCCTCTCCTGGAGGGACCCACCTTGCATCTGTGCATGGATTGTGTAACAGATGAACCTGAACCATCACATAAACAGGGGGTATCTTAAGGCCAGACCAAACTTTCTTAACCCTCCCATCCTAGCATGAGAAAGAGCTATGATTCAAAGACTGATTTCTGGCTGCATTGTTTACCACTTCTGTGATGGACCACTTAATCTTCTGTGCCAAAAACATCCACCCTACTCTCTTTTTCCTAAAATATTCTTCTATTCCTTTCTTTCCAAATCTCCCATATTACTATCAATGGGTTGACAATCCAGAGGCTAGAAAAAATAGATTTTTTGTATAGAGTCATCCACACCCTAAAGAGGTCACGTAAATCATTTCACAAGGGGCTATGCCACTCCAACTCACAATTGATTAATAGGTGGTCCACTGTCTCCTTAGCCATCTTACAAAGGGAACATCTGGACGGGCCACTGAAACCTAGTTTCTTTAACCTTCTACATGTTAGAATTCTTTTTTGAATGGCCACTCATGCAAAAGCTCTAGCCTTGGGTAAGACAAATTTATCCCAACAGAAAATTGTTGGCCAATCCTAGAAATTTTCCACCTTTTCTGCCACTCTATATCCCAATTTAACATTATAGCCACCTGATTTTGAGACTGACCATTTGATCTGGTCATCTTCCTTAGAAATGAAGACCTTCCTTATGGAGAGTTCCTTCTCAAACAGGACCACCTCTTCTGCCTCCAAACCCATACCTGCTATAGATTTCCAGTGCCACTCACTTCTTCCCTCCTTGACCACTAGATGAAGGTGATCTCTGACAAACAACCCCCATTCTCTGGATAGAACTAGTTGAATCTCAGCCAAGGTAGAAATCTCCCCAAGGACTATATGTTTAACATAAATTAATAGAGCTTATCTAATTTTATCACAAAATTAGATCATAGACCATTAGGTGTAGTGATGCATGGAAAACACTTCCACTTATGCTTACACATACAACACCTCATAACATAATAGGTACAACACCTAATTCAAGAGTGTACTTGACATAGTAACACTATCTCAATAAAGGGACTATCTCTACCCAAATTAAGTTGGGAAATCATACAAAATAACATTGGAAGTTAAACATTCCAACCATGAAATCAAAATTGTCATACGTGCAAATCCACTAGAGGACTCTCAAAAACAAGATCACTATACCTAGGTGTAAACATTCATGCTCACACTCTCATAAATAGTATCAACATAAAATAATATTTAACATACTCAACAAAAGTAGAAACTCACCAAACCATGTTGCAAGATCACATACACTAAGCATTACTTTCATACTAGCAATTTGTATTTAAATTGCATAAAAATAGATTTCATTAAAGAAACTATAAATTTATTAAAACATAATCTTTTTCTAACTTTTATAATGTGTTAGAAAGCTAACATAGAGATATAAAAATCCCATATATATTTTAACAATAATTCCTTTAATATAATTTTTAAAAAATAATATAATCATATGAAAAACATAATTTTCAAAACAATAGCACAAATAGATAGTCACTAATTAGTACATATCTCATAATATAGAATTTAAGTTTTGTTGATTTTTTATATGATTTAATAAACTTATCTGTGCACCATTCTTAAATTTTTTAGGAAAGCCTAGTTTCTGAAACAAATTTTATTGAAGCTGTGACTGATTGGTTTTTCTCAAGATAGTTTTTTAACACAGAAATATAGTCACAAATGCTCTTATATCTCAAAATATAGAATTTGGGTATCGTTGGTTTTTTAAATGATTTAATAAACTTAGTTGCACACTGTTCCGAATTTTTTTAGGAAACCCCAATTTCTAATTTTTTTTTATTGAAGACACAACAAACCAGTTTTTTCGGAGACAATTTTACCAGTTTTCATAAAAAAATTAGTCAACTTGTTTAATTCACAAAATAAAAACCATGTAAGATGAAATTATAAAAATTATAGGAAACATTTATCCCCTAGTTGGAGACTACATATCCAAAATTTAAAGGTATGCAATTCACCATTTATGAAATATGATCAATTTCACATAGGTTTATGTTTTCATTTCAAGAGAACTAGTTTTTGATTCATACATAGTATGATCAAAATTCAATTCTTTCTTGAAGAAACTGAGTTCATTAATTACTAGGGAAACCGAATATTATCTACATCTTTTCATGATTAGAATCTTACCTTGAAAAATATTGCATAAATTATTTTTTTGGTCTGTGAATTTGGCCAATTGGGGGCCTACTCATTAAAACAGAAGAATGAAATTTTTTTTAACAGACTGCTCCGAGGAGGGTCACAAAATTTTTATCTAACTATTTACTTCTATTACTTAATTGTCCTTGAAATTTACACTATCATATGCCAAAATCCATTATGGGCAGCATAAACTACATCATATAAACCTGTATCATATGCCAAAATCCCATTATGGGTAGTATAAACTACATCATATAAACTAGTATCATATGCCAAAATCCTATTATGGGTAGCAGAAACTAGAACATATAAACTAAATCCATACTATTCCAGCTATGTCACCCTTACAGGGCCCACAACAGACCTTGGGCCAGCTTTCTTGCCTCCGTCCTCTCTTGGCATCTCTTCCTTCGCCAACTCAAAGGACCAATCACAGCTTTAGTGCCTCCAACTCCTACCACCTGTTTCAAAAATTTTAATCCCTAGGTCACTTTCCCCTGTCTCGCCTCCACATCCCCCGACCATTTCCACAACAAAAGGGATCCATAGACCATTAGACTTGGGCAGTAGCACTAGCCAAACTCCATGATCTGGCCTAAATCCTAGAGCCACTACCACCAGATTCAAAAAAAACATCTAAACCCCCACACCATTTGGAAAAAACCAAAGCCTTCAACATCACTCGGATGACATCCTTGTCCACACCTAAGTCAAGCAACACAACTGTGAACATTGACACAATATCCCAATTTACCTTATATCTACTGACATCTGAGACAAAGGAATCTCCTAAGACCATTTTCACACCCAACAACACTATCCCTAAATGAGTTTTGAAAATCTTCCTAAGCCTTAGCTCTATTATCTCACCTTGGAAAGACATCTGCCTTCCCTTCCCAACCAGACTCATCAGTGTCTCCATGTTTTCACCTATCGTATGGACATGAGCACGGGTAAATAAGCAACTACCATGCTTTTCCATGATGTGGCCAACATCATTGCATCCTTCGCCAAACTTGCTCCTTCAATTCCCACGTTCAGTCATCAAATAGCTTCATAAATAAGAGTGCTTCTTCCTGCTTTACAATGACTAAATATTCATCTGAATCAAATTCCACTCTTCCCAATCTTTCGTTACATACTCCTTCACATGCATGTTGACAGCAACATTCGCCAGCTCATCGGCCTCTCTATTCGCCTCTCTGAACACATGACTAATACTGAAGTCCTTGAGTTTGTTGATGGAGGACATGCATATTCTCAATATATTCCTAAGTTTCCAACTTAGTTTCCCACTCGCAAAGTTTCTAATTCCATTGATGATTGTTTGGGAATCCCCTTCTATAGCTAATTTCTTGATATTCAAATTCTCACTCATCTGGAGGCCAAGCAATAACGCTTGAGCCTTAGTCTCATTGTTTGTACCATTGGTGATTTTTTTAGTAGTAGAGATCACCACCATCCCCTTATCGTCTTTGATCAGACATCCTGCCCTTGACAACCCCAGATTCCCCTTTGTTGCTCTGTCGAAGTTCAGTTTTAGCCATTCCTCTCCTGGAGGGACCCACCTTGCATCTGTGCATGGATTGTGCAATGGATGAACTTGAGCCATCCCATAATCAGGGGGTATCTTAAGGCCAGACCAAACTTTCTTAACCCTCCCATCCTAGCATGAGAAAGAGCTATGATTCAAAGACTGATTTCTGGCTGCATTGTTTACCACTTATGTGATGGACCACTTAATCTTATGTGCCAAAACATCCACCCTACTCTCTTTGTCTTGAAACATTCTTCTATTCCTTTCTTTCCAAATCTCCCATATTACTATCAGTGGGCTGACAATCCAGAGGCTAGAAAAAATAGACTTTTTGTATAGAGTCATCGACACCGTAAAGAGGTCACGTAAATCATTTCACAAGGGGCTATGCCACTCCAACTTCCTACAAACAAAAAGCCAACATTCCTACGCATACTCACAATTGATTAATAGGTGGTTCACTGTCTCCTCAGCCATCTTACAAAGGGAACATCTAGACGGGCCATTGAAACCTAGTTTCTTTAACCTTTTACATGTTAGAATTCTTTTTTGAATGGCCACCCATGCAAAAGCTCTGGCCTTGGGTAAGACAACTTTATCCCAATAGAAAATTGTTGGCCAATCCTAGAAATTTTTCACCTTTGCTGCCACTCTATATCCCAATTTAACATTATAGCCACCTAATTTCGAGACTGACCATCTGATTTGGTTATCTTCCTCAGAAATGAAGACCTTCCTTATGGAGAGTTCCTTCTCAAACATGACCACCTCTTCTACCTCCAAACCCATACCTACTATAGATTTCCAGTGCCACTCACTTCTTCCCTTCTTGACCACTGGATGAAGGTGATCTCTGACAAACAACCCCCATTCTCTGGACGTAACTAGTTGAATCTCGGCCAAGGTGGAAATCTCCCCAAGGACTAGGAGTCCATTCCAAAAGTCTTCCCAAAACTTTGCTTGCCTCCCATTCTTCACTTCCCAAGTTAGATGCTTGGTGATAATTTTCCTGTAGTCAAGGAGGAAATTCCATACTGCCGAACCTCAGGGAGGGTTTGTCATAATGAAGATTTGGCTAGGATCCTCATAGTCAAGATACTTGTTTTGGAGAATACGGGCCCATCTAAGATTTGAGACAGAGAAGATACCCCACACCAATGTTGGGAATTTAGGTGTCTCAACCTTTGCAATTTCCTAACATTTATTATTTGATTGTATATTATTTAATTGCCTATATATTGTATTTAATATTGGTCATCCGGTTGTGTCATTTAGTGTGAGGTGGCATGTCATCCCACTTGGAAGGTGACTTGGATGGTCAAGTCAACATTTGAAAATATAGGTGTCCCATTTTGAGGTGGCATTATTGCCATGTGTCGGTATCTTGTGGGTTGTGTAAGAGGTTATGACATATGATGGATTCTATGACATGTAAGAGCCAAAAATAGAGATTCTATGATAGGTGTGACAAATATCAAGAAGCATCTTTGCATGGAGAAAGTAGACGCCCAAGTTTGACTATGACAAGTTGTAAGTGAATCGTTTATTAATAGCTAGTTATGATAGATTCTCTTATAGATGTAAGTGTTGTCACATATGACAGATTCTATGATGGTGTAAGAGCATCTGTCATACCTATTTTGGGAAAATTTGGGGCACCCAAGTATTGGGGGTTGTAAGAGATGAAAGGAAATCTTTGACAAGTGTCTTTTGCATGCTTTATGGCCTTGGAATTTGGGTCATGTGGATTTGGACGAGATTCTTTTGTGGCTTGCTCTAGAAGCTACCTCCATCTTGGTATTTCTCTATATATACATGTGCTCAGAGTTGGAGATGTATGGTTTATTTGCAAGTACCGTTATGCTATCGGAATTACTCCAATATTTGACATTTGTGAACTCCTAAAGAACTTGCATTGCAAGTGTGTTTTAATCTTCTTTGGATTTGATAATACATTGTGCAGGTTTTAGAGTGTGGAGTTTTTCACCTGAAAGGGTTTTCCCAATGTATATCTTGTGTTGTGAGCTTTGTATTTGCATTTGGATGTTGTTTTTACCTTTCTGTTAATGTACATCTTAATCTGCAACTATAGAAGTTAAAATTTGCACAAATCTTTCCTCAATAGATCAGTGTAGGAAGCGTTTTCGTGTACCTTGCTTCCTTTTAGTTGGTATCAGGGCCTGATCAACTTTGGTTCTAGTTGTTGGGTAGAAGGTTTTTTGAGCTGATTTTCATTTGAGTGGGAGCTTGTGCAAAAGATTTTGAAATCTTTGTTGTAGGAAAGAGATGGCAAGCACATCTGGGGGGTTTGATATAGAGAAGTTTAATGGAGGCAATTTTGAGTTGTGGAAACTCAATATGGAGGACTTATTGGTGGCTAGAGATCTATGGCTCACAGTATCTGACTCCGTACAAGAAGATTGGGATTTGATGGATCGGAAGGCTAAGGGTCTGATAAGACTATGTCTGGCTGATTCAGTGCTCCTGAATATCCATGAAGAGAAGATTGTAAAAGATCTTTGGAAGAAACTTGGAGATGTTTATCAGGCTAAATCCCTGGTGAACAAGTCATTCCTATGAAAGAAATTGTATTCTTTGAGGATGGAAGATGGAGGATCTATCATTGATCACTTGAATACATTCAATATGCTTGTTGCCCAATTGAACTCTATTGGTGTGAAGATGGAGGAGGAGGATCGATGTATGACATTACTATGTTCCTTACCAGATTCATGAGACCACCTTGTTATGGCCATTGGGGGTACTACTACCACCTTCAATATGGATGAGGTGGTTTCTTCATTGTTGTTTGAAGAGATGTGAAGAAAGTCTTCTAAAT
The DNA here is from genome assembly GCA_027924645.1 of Cunninghamia lanceolata. Classification (NCBI taxonomy): domain Eukaryota; kingdom Viridiplantae; phylum Streptophyta; class Pinopsida; order Cupressales; family Cupressaceae; genus Cunninghamia; species Cunninghamia lanceolata. The sequence goes on along the minus strand of BSBN01001344.1, from coordinate 5,810,081 downwards.
CAGCTAAGGAGGCTCTTCCAGTTCGTGGTAGATATAAAGAGAAGGGAAATAAAAAGGATAAGAAGAAAGAAGGAAAAGGAAGATCCAAATCCTGTGGGAGATCCAAGTCTCCTAGAAATTCCAAGGCTTTGTGTTGGAATTGCGGCAAACATGGTCACTTTCGTAAGGATTGCAAGAAGGAGAAGAAGAAAAAGAAGAAGAAGAAAAAGAAGAACTATGGTTTAGGTTTTGACAAGTCATCTCAGGATGATGGAGAAGCTTTTGTCATTGCCTTGGTGACGCATGCATCGGAAGATGTGTGGCTTATCGACTCTGGTGCATATTTTCACATGACCTCTCATCAGGGTTGGTTTTCGAAGTATGAAGAATATGACGGTGGGAAAGTGTACTTGGGTGGTGACTCTCACTTGAAGATTGTTGGCCATGGAAGAGTCTTGATTCGATTCCATAATGGATGAGTGAAGGGGATCAATGGTGTTTAGCATATCCCTGGGTTGGCACGAAAACTATTATTTGTAAGTAAATTGAATGATGTGGGTGTGCAGGTTGTTTTCTCGAATGAAGGATGTAAGGTGAATAGAGGAGCTATGGTGCTAGCTAAGGGTGTTTGGATTGGCACTCTATTTTAGCTTGATGCATGCATGGTTTAGTGCAATAGTGACTTTGTTTCAAAGAAGAGAACTTTAGACTCTTCATCCTCATGATTGGAACCAACAACAAAGAAGTGTGTTGTATCTACTTCTGATGGTCATGCTTTCTGGGTACCTAAGGGTGCTCATTCTATAAAGATGAAACTTCCAGCTGAGAAGACAATGTTATGGCACCAAAGGCTTGGTCACATTGGTGAAAAGCGTTTGAGGACCCTAAAAAATAAAAACCTCATTGAGGGTATGAATGATTGTAACCTTGAGTTCAATTTTTGTGAACATTGCATCTATGGTAAACAAAACCGTGTTCAGTTTTATTCTAGTTCTCACAAATCTTCTAAGGTGTTGGACTTGATTCATTCGGATGTAATTGGTCTTGTTAATGTTCCTTCAATTTTAAAATTTGTTTATTTTATTTCATTCATTGATGATTACAGTAGAAGGACATGGGTGTATTTCCTTAGAAGAAAATCTAAAGTCTTTAGTAGATTCAAAGAGTTTAAAGCTCTTGTAGAGAATCAGAAGGATAGAAAGATTAAGTGTTTGAGGACTGAAAATGGTGGTGAGTTTTGTTCAACATATTTTGACAAGTTCTGTAAAGAACATGGGATTGAGAGGCAGAAGATAACTTCGTAAACCCCTCAGCAGAATGGAGTTGCATAGAGGATGAACAAAACATTGATGGAGAGGGCTAGGAGTATGCTAAGTGGAACTAGCCTTGAACAAAATTTCTGGGCTGAAGTTGTTGCTACCACTTGTTACCTGGTTAACAGGGCTCCTACATTGGTGCTCATTGATAAGACACCTATGGAGGTGTGGTCTAGTAAAAATCCTTCATTGAGACACATTTGAGTATTTGGTTGTGAGGCATATGCACATGTGCCTAAGGAGAAGAGGTATAAGTTGGAGAACAAGGTAGTGAAGTGTATCTTCATCTCTTATGGCATCGATTGGAAAGGGTACAAGCTTTGGGATCTAGTGGGCGAGAGAGTCATGTCTAGCAGAAGTGTGATATTCAAAGAGCTCAATCCTTCTTCATATGTTCATTTGATCTATGAGTTGAATGGTTGGGTGTTGTTGAGGATTTTCATTTGGGGTTGTAGAGGAGATCATACTTGACACAACTTAGCACTTTGAGGTGTTGGTAGGACATTATGATTTATAGGTTTTCTCCTCTTTGCTTATGGGTACTTCTTGGAGGTTCATGTTGATATGGTTGGACTTTGGGAGAGTTATGGTGATGTGTTGTGAGAGAGTATGCAGCGATTTATCTTGCATATGTGAATCATTGTGATTGTTCTTGATACTACATTGGCTTGTTGATTAGCCACACCTTGGTTTGAGTGTTGATTGGTAGACTTGGTATGCCTTGGATCTATTTTTAGATTTAACATTACCCATGCAATGGGAGTTCCTAGATGTATGTGTTCTTCATTGATAGGTTTTATACATGGAGCTTGTGATTGCAGTATGTGGGCTAGATATGTTGTTGGTATGAGTTTATTAATGTTGTTGATACCTATGAGATACGGATGGTTGGATGTATTAGCATATGTTGTGGGTGCTGCTTCCATTCAAGTGGGTTTTTACCTTTGACAACAGCTTGGAGCCTTTTGTTATCACTTGGATTTGATGCTTGTGTTCTTTGGATTAGTGTATCTTTGCCTTGGCATGTTCCTTTTCTTTCATAGGTGGCATGTTGGAGGATGAGAGGAGTTCTTGCTTGAGATGGTCGTCACTTTGATTTTATTGCATGTATCTTGATGGATCATGAGAGCATGTTAGATATTTATGTGGTTTCATGTTTGCCTATGATGATGTATTTCATTGATTGACCCTTACACAATGTATACAACAAGTGGGAGAATTTTGGGAAATAGGTGTTGTACACCTTGCATAATATTGTATTATTTTATTCATATAAAATAAATATTTATTTGTGGTGCATCTTAATTGATGTGTTTAGTCACATTAGATATTTATTTGGATGCCACTTGTATAAGTTGTATGTAACATTGGGTTAATTATTTTATGTGTGTGGGACATAGAGTAATTAATTTATTATTTGTAATTATTTAATTGTTGGAAAAATGTAGTACCAATAATTAAATGTGGGGGTCAATGGTTTTTGAACACATGGTTTTAGCCAATACTACTTATTGTGTTTGTGTGAGATTGGTCTATAAAAGCAAGCACATGATAATTAGTTGTGGGTTGGTTGATTCATCATTGTTGGTGTACGTGAGGTTGTGAGAGAGGCTGTTGTTGTATTGAGTTTTCTCTTGTGAGTGCATTTTGTGAAGCATGGCATGGGATGTGTGGATTCATGCTTGGACACACGGAGGATGCATTAGAGGAGCTTGATGTCTCAGAGGTATTCATGGAGACTCATGAGAATGTATTGTAATATCTTATTGTTGAATAATACATTTGAGTGTGGATGCTTTTAGAGGCTGAGTTTTTCCCTCTTGAGGGTTTTCCTAGGGTATATCTTGTGTTATCTTATGCTTGTCATTTGATCTTTGCATTATGGTTACTTGTATGCGTCATATTCTCCTTATGAGTTATGTGGAATTGGTTTCATGAACCTGCAAATTCCTAACAATAGGTACCATTATGCTGCTAGAATTTCTCCAATATTTGACATTTGTTCAAACTCTTGAAAGAACTTGCATTGCTAGTGTGTTGTAATATTTGGATTTTATAATACATTGTGCAGGTTTTAGAGTGTGGGGTTTTTCACCCAAAAGGGTTTTCCCCATGTATATCTTGTGTTGTGAGCTTTGTATTTGCATTTGGATGTTGTTATTACCTTTTTGTTAATGTGCATCTTAATCTACAACTGTAAAAGTTAAAATTTGTATAAATCTTTCCTCAGTAGATCATTGTAGGAAGCATTTCTGTGTACGTTGCTTCCTTTCAACCAACTTTTTCCCCAAAGCCAAATTCATCTTTGGCCACCTCCTCAAACCCACTCCACCATCCTATTTTGGCCTACAAATATTATCCCATGCAATAAGGGGATACTTTTTCCCATCAACACTCCTATTCCAAAAGAAATCCCACATTTTCTAGTTTATGGACGCACAAATCTTCCGTGGCATTTTCAAGAAAGACATGATATATATGGGAATAAAAACCACTACAACCTTCAACATAAGAATGCACCCAACACTAGTCAACCATTTGCCCTTCCAAGAAGACATCTTCTGATCTATATTTGTCAGGATCAAATCCCATAAGTGAGACTTGGATGCCTCCTCAAACAAAGGGATACCCAAGTACTTGCTGGGTAGCATACTGCTCATATATCCCAAGATTCTCTTGATCTCTTGTTGTTTTCTGATATTAGTATTGAGAAAGCAAATCTTTGATTTGCTCTTATTTATATGTTGACTTAAGGCCAGGCTATAATTTTCCAGAGCTCTGCTAATTACCATTTCTTCCCTGCACCCAACAATACCAAACAACAGGGTATCATCCACAAATTGGAGTTGTGTCAGAGGATCACAATTTGGGGCCACACTGACACCTTTCCAAATTTCCTTGCTACTCATATTCCTAATTATTAGTCTTCCCAAGGATTCATTTGCAATAATGAAAAGAACTGGGGACAAGGGATCTCCTTGTATCAAACCTATGGAGGACTCATAGAAGCCTTGGGGGCCTTCATTGATGATTATAGAAAACCTTGGAGTTGATATGCAACTTTGAATCAATTTATTCATTCTAGACATAGCCCAAAGCGCTCTAAAACACTTAGCAGAAAACCTCTATCAACCTGGTCATATGCCTTTCTTACATCCAACTTGATTATCATCCTTTCTGTCCTGCTTTTCCTAATGGAATGAATGGCGTCATGGGCAATGATAATACCTTATGTTATGGATCTCCTCGGGATAAAACTACTTTGTTCTTCTGAGATAAAGGAGGGTAGTAGCTCTTTTAACTGATTTGTCATAGTTTTGGCAATGATCTTATATGCTGAGTTACACAGAGAAATTGGCCTAAAATTCTCCATTGATTCTACTCAATCATTTTTGGGTATTAAAACAATAAAAGTGTTGTTTAGGTCTTTGAGAATTATACCTTTTTTCCTAGCCTCCTCCATCGCAACCACCAAGTCTTTTGCAATGGTATTCCAAAATTTGTGGTAGAATCTGTTAGGAAAAAATGTGTGGTATGTTGGAGTTGTTTTATGTTCTTGAGGTGGGCCCATAGCTTTCAAGGAAGAAGATCTATGGAGGGTGTCCACTTGTCAAGCCAGCATTGTTCTTCAATGCTTGGTGTTTCCACAACCGATGAGGAGCACCATGCTGCCATGTGCCACTAGGACCTACCAGACTATTTGCAAAAGAAAGGTTTTATAAAGACTGTTGGATGCTTGTTATTGGTAACTCTTCTATCAGGAGGTTGTGTTTAGTTGTAGGCACATGGAGGACACTCAGGTACGATGCTAGTTTCTATTCTCAAGTGATGCTTCGCTTTGCAGTTATCTTTTGGAGGCTGCAAGTATGTGACTCCCTGACACATGTCTTTTGCATGGAAATGGGTTCGTATGGTGGAAGCTGTAGCATGCACAAGCCATGTATCTTATTCTCATGCTAAATCAATAACCTAAACTCAAATGTTCCTAGATTGTGGCACATGAAGAAAATATTTGGCTTGCTTGAGGAGTAATTGTAGCAGGTTTTGTGGCATTTAATTTGAAATAATTACAATTGAGCCTGAAATCCCAATCAGATTATGAGGTATGCGCGAATTAATGGACACATTTAATACCTTTAATGAGTGTTGTGTTGGGATGCAAGATCGATCAATTTGAAGCATTTGAAGTGTGTTTGCTGGATCACCTCTCGGAAATGATAGCTTTAGGGCATCATGAAGTAATTGGGATGTGAGTTTCATTAGCAATACTTTGAGCATTAATGCATTTTTCATGTAGCCGATCCAGGTGGATCTTGTTCAATGTAATGTCAGGAATGGATGAATTATGGGGAGCCAGATTAGGATTAAATAGTCCCATGAAAGGAATTGAAGCATGATTCAATGTCAAATTTGGAGTCTATGTCAATAAGTGGGCATGACCTTTCTAATAGGCAAGTGATTTGAAAATGGACATGTCACCAAGGCCAAGAGATACACGACATGATGTGGACCTACTACGTCATCTGAAACATCAAACAAATCTTCTTCACATGTGTTGCAATTCTTCATTAATGCCTTAAGTAGCATAACATTGGCATGATCTTAAATACAAGTGACCTGACAGATTTAGTAAGGATAATGCACATTCCCAAGGACTGATACAATCTAGGCTCTGCCTATAAAAGGCAGTGTGATGATTGAAGAATCATTCTAATTTTTCATCTTGCTCTAAAAGGGAGTTTCTATGTTTTGAAAAGAGCTCAAAAATGATTCAATTGTTTTTGTGGGGCTTCTTAGCCTTTTCTTACCTCCAGCTATGTGAATTTAAAGGGAAAGATAAAATTCCTCCCAAAATGGGTGATTGGAATGAGTTGTGTCTGGTTTATTTGTCTCCTGAGGTAAAAATCAAACCATGACACAAGGTTCCAATAGAGAGTGGAGCGTCTGTGGTATGAGTCAGCACAACATTTGGTCTCTCCTTTCCCATTGAGGTGGGTCATTTTGATCATCTTCACAGTGGGGCTGAAACATTCCAATTACATCCCTGATGTCTTTTGTCTTTCCAGTTGTGCCTGTGGATAAAGGGAGTATGTCACCTCTTAAGGAGGAACCATTCACTTTCCTGACCCTTTTGTTGCATCCTTGTGTCTTTATTTTGTGGGTAGATGGTTAAATCTTACCTTATCCATCCATGTCTGCTTCTACTCATGGCCTGGGGGTAATCCCACAATAATGAGTCCCACTTTTTGGCCAAGATGGACATTGATATCGGCATTTTTAACTAAATCTTCACTTTCTGAGACCTATAGCAGCTAAACCATTAAGAATTTGGAGATGATGCAAGCTAGTGATTTGTGTGTAGATTCTAAATATATATTTTTATTTTTTTTGAAATAAATCATGAATCTTTCAATATCTCCTTTAATAACTAGTTTTTAATAGTAAACAACATTTTTAGAAAGTAATGTTTATGTCGATCAACATAACTTTTTTTTCTAGAAAGGATAAAATTCTAATTTTCAAAATATAGATTTTGAACATCAATATCTAGTGCATAGATATTTTTTCATAATTTTTTGTTACATATGTTTTTTAATTAATTTTTGAAGTCAAGGTAACTATAATTCAGACATAGGTGTATGTCGTTAAGCATAACTTGTTGTGTATATATCAAAATTCATTTTTTCTTTTTTGGTGAAACAAGGACATCAATACCTAGTGCACAAATACTTTTCAGAAATTTTTTTCTCTATTTTTTATTTTTCCATGTGTCTAGAATAGAGACATTGATGTTCGGTGAAAAACCTACATTCACTAGAAAATAGAAAATAAATATAAAATCAAATGAAGCATATCCAAAATCATACTTTTTGGAAAGCTTATACTAAGGGCTACATATTTACAAAATGAAATTTCTAAATGACTTCTTTTGATCCCCCAAAAGGTGAAGCAAAATTTGTTTTGTCATCATTTTGATAGGTGCGGAGGAGACTCCATCGAGGGTTTGATTTAAGACTAGGGGGGTTCTTTCCAAGGGGATTTGATCTAATGAGGTTTTATAAAATCCTTCAATGACAACCCTTTATATGGAACCTCTCAAGGCTTAAATCACTAATTTTTCTAAAAAAAATGTGATTTTAGACAAAAATCAAGATGTCACATAAGTGGGACACACTATTGTGACAACACTCCTGGTGTGGAGTGCCCATTGGTGAAACTTGTGGCATTGTGTGATGGAATTGTGAAGGGGAAATCAGGTTATTCAAATCAATGAAAATGAAACCCAAACATCTACAGAATAATAAAGATAAGAGAGATAAAAACAAAGAACAAACAATACCTTCACCTTTTACCTTTTTGCCTTCTGTAGTTCGCCTATCTTCGTTTGATCTTGATTGTGAAGCCCTCAGAAGCTGTTTGCTTGCTTGCTTGTTTAAAGATGACAAATGAAGAATGGCTAGGATACTTTGGTAGTTGAAGATGAGCTTCAAATACAGAAATGGAGAAAGCTATGAAGTGCTAAATAGAATAGGGGTGCCAAAGGCGCGCTTAGATTCCTGCAGCATAAGTTTACACAAACTCCCCATTTTTGAAATGAAGAGAAGAAGGTTGTATTTATAGAAAAAGGTGAGGGAAGATCAATGGTTGAGAAGAAAAGAAAAGATCAACGGAGGAGGCTTGTTGAGGAACGTGCAACAAATGGAAGGACACATGTCATTCCAAAAGTAGTTTAGTTGAGTTAACTCTTCTCTTGATGAGGATGAGATTTGATTTTATTAAGTTAGAATTTATTTTTCTAATTTGAGAGAAGATTTCCTTTAAAGGTGCTTTAAAACTGATTTTGCTTTTGTAACTCAGCTTTCACTTTTGTGTGACAAGAGGAAAGTATTTTTAGAAGATAAGAATGATTTTTGAAGATAAGGATGCATAATTAAATAAAAGATTTATTTAATTATCTTGTAGATAAATGAGAGGAATAAAATATAAGAATATATTTTATTTTTGTGAAGATATTTGAAGAATAAAATAAAATATAAAAATATATTTTATTTAGTGGAGGATTTAGATTTTATTTAAATAAAATTTGTATTTTATTTAAATTTGGAAGAATAAAAGGTTTTAATTAAATAATTAAAATTATTTAATTATTTAGCAGAAGGAAGGTGATGTATATGAATTTAATTAATTAAATAAATATGTTTATTTAATTAAATGAGAGGAAGTGAATCAGATAAATAAATGAATTTATTTATTTATTGATAGAAGAATGTGAATGATGAAATAAATATTTAAAATATTTATTTAAGTAGAGTCATGCCAATTTTAGGTGTATACATTTTGCCCCTCTTTGAAGCAATATGTTTTATCACATTTCAAAGAATAAGATTGTCTGAAAATGATGCATGCCCTAGTTTTGCCCCTGGTTCAAGTTTAACGACAGGATGCCCCCTCGGGAGATTGGACGGGGAGACCGTAGAAAGGCATGAGACAGACAATCTCACGATGAAGAAGAGGAGAAACATGAGAAGAAATGGTTGGATGTAGAAGAAAGATGGTGAAGGATATGTGATGCAAGATAAAATGATGACACACACAAGCAAGAAGCAAGTATGTACAAATGATACAAGAATAGGCAAGGTATTGCCTCAGTCAAGAGGTAAACCAATGATATAGATCGACGATGTCTAGTTTCAGGAATGAAACATGTCGTATAAGACTCCGGGTCTGGTTTCGAAAATGCAACATCCTGTCTAAGACATTTGATATGATAATAATATACGACAGTGTTGTCATGGCGGGGAACGATATATCCCTAGAGTAACATGAAGGATAGTTATGACTGATTGATATGGTTTACGACAAGATTAGGATCAAGATCGTTGATTGCGATTGGATCATTTGACAAGATTGGCTTGACTCGATTGGTATGGATTAAGGATAGACTTGCATTTTGATCACTGCTCAGATTGATAGCTAGAACTGTTGATGAGAGATACAATGATAGATAGAAATTTGATTGATAGAAGAATGACTTGATAGAAGGAATCACAAGCTTTTGTAAACATTGATTCACTACATTTTGGATCTTTATTGGATGGGATATGGAGAAACTCAATCAGATATGGATACAGATATGGATATGGATATGAACTGCAATTGGATACGGTATGGATATGGATATGGATACAGATACGGATATGGATATGGATATTTGTCATCTTGATATAGCAAGTATTTTGAAGTGCTTATTTCATCATTAGGCTTTTAAAATGTTGTAAGAAAATACAAGCATCTAGGTATAATTAAACTGAGATGACCTGAGTATTACTTACATGGATTTTGATATAGCAAGTTAATACAAGCATCTAGTCAAACTTGAATCTAGACGACCTGAGTACTTCTTGTGTTTCAACAGATAAGGATTGCCCCATTTCATGTTTAGACCTCAGAGTCTCGATGATCTTTTGCTGATCACGTCATTAGACATAAGTCGTCACATTACTAAAGTTTAATCCACAAGCAGCGATCAAAGAAAAATTATGCCTCCATCATAGCATCTCTAGCTTGTGGCATCCTTGAGTAGCATAGGAAGACATAATGACAAAAATTCAAGACTTTGTAAATTAACCTATGGACAAAACTTCTTTGCATTAGATGTGTCTTTTGCCATAATTGATACAGAATTAGTTTGAGTGTTTTTGGTATGGTGCTAGGTTGATGCTTTGTGCCAAGAATTTTGTTTGAGGAAGCTGGTTTTTGCTGCGCTTGCATGCCTGGTGAAAGGGTGTGGACACGGACGGATAGAGGGATAGATGACAAGACATGAGATGGATAGGAAGAGGAGCCTCAGGGGCGCATTGAGAATGACCTTGCCTACGTGATAGCTCAGAGGCGACGTAGTTCAGGGTGAACCCTGATGGACCTAAGATATGGATCGGATGAGACACAATATGGACCAGATATGGAACAATTACGGATCAGATATAAAACAAACATGGATCAGATATGGATCAGATATGGAACAGATAACACTGATGATAGAGGCTATGCTAGGCTAACACTATGGACAGGATACTGGATAAGAATTTCGGATAGTCTTAATGCTAGATACTGATGACAAGGGAAACACCACAGATGGGGAGATGGATGGGCGATAGGGGATCAATGATAGGGTAGGTAGAAGGAAACAAGGATGTGATCTCCAAGGACTATGTCACATAAGGAAAACATGCCCCATTGTAGGTAGAATACGTAGGATTTTTCATGACAATGTTTATGATGACAGGAGGATGAAAGGATAATGAAGGATTTGTGTGATTTTAGAGGGATAAGGTATGTCAAGAGACATCTAGAACATTTGTCAACATTGTGCCCCCAATCTTTATCAAGATCAAAAAAATAGAGGAAAGGAAGTTCATGATGGATGGACACGACAAGATAGGTATGTAATGGATAGAGGAATAGGATAGGAAATGGTATGGACGGAAACTGATAGGAGAAGGGTGATATGCTGATGACACAAGGTGCCCCCAAGTGTAGGTGATGTAGGAGATCAACTTACACATGATGCCTGTTTGCTAGGTTTTCATCATGGTACTTATCCAAGGCACCTGTTTGCCAAGTTTTCACCATTGGACGAAGGGATTTTTCTTTACTTTTTTTTTTTTTTTGAATATTTGGATGGGAGAAGGTGGACACAGAAAGGAGAGTCTCAAGTATGTAGTTCCATAAAAGGTGATAGTCCTGCTAGATGGATGTCATCGCATGGACCATGTCAAATGTGCTCATAGATGTTGGTAGGGGATGAAAGTGAGATGAAGTAGGTAGATAGTGGACTATGGAAGGTACAATAGTGGATGATGATGTAGAATACAGAAGGACTTATGCAAGGATGGAAGGAAAGTTTATGCAAAAGCATGGACCATAGGATGAGGAAGATATGTAGGATAGTAGTGGAAGGGAAGGGAGATGGAGTTATACGAAAGTGTTGTGGAATGGAAGGGAACCATGACCAACGGTTGCACATACTGTGATAAACATTGAAGCTTATGATGGGAAGGTGGCGTAGGAAGCAATGAAGATTTTTGCTTGGTGGATGAGTGATTTAGGTATTTAGGGACCCACATAGACTTAGTATTTTTCTGATTTTTTCTTGTCATGTGGGATGGAAGGATTTGATATTTGTGGATGGCATGGGAGAAAGTGGATGGCTGGGATGCTTTAGAGGTGGATGCCTCATTTGACTTGATATCTTTTTTCTTGGGTACCCAAACCTTTTTGCTTGTAGATTGTACTTGTGAAGGTATGGGCTTGGGTATATGTATCTTTTGTGCAAATTCTGAGATAATTATTTGTTGCTTCGGGACCCACACCTTTTTTAGTTTGGCATTGAGGTGTGCGGGTGTATGCAGCTTTTGACATGGATGTTTCTTTGATTCTTGGCTTTAGTATCCTAGGTCATGAGGACTCGTAGGATTTTTAACTTTAGAGGTAGAGGCATCCAAATTTTTGTTGTTGAATTCTCTTAGGATGGTGGAAGTGGGGTAGGTGGAAGCTCTTTGTTTAGACAACATGTGTATTTATTGGCCATGATTGGGAATGTTAGAGGATTTACAGATGGATGGATAAGGTGTTGGAAGAAGTGGTGGTAAAATGTAGGGAGGGATGTTAGGATTTGGGAGTAGCAGAGGTAGATTGGATGGTGGAAGGTGTATGGTCACATGCTTTTGACAAATGTAGGATGATGGAGGTGGAATGGCGACATATGTTTTGGGGATATGATAGGGTTTGCGATGGAAAGTGGTAGACTTAGGAGGAGTGGAGGAAGTACCAACATCTTGAGATTGTTCACCTTGGGGTATGTATCCAAGGCCATATGAAGGTGGAGGAACATTGACATGGACGGGCTCCAAAATACCTTGTTCATGAAGGCCTAAGCCTTTACCTTGATAGTCCATATGTTGGAGTATGCGGCAGACAGCGGGATTATGTGTAGGTAGAACACTAGACACAAGTTCTTTATTGGATGGAGAAGATGAGATAGAGGATAATGGTTGTTGGTGTTCTAAGGAAGAATGTTTATGCATGAAGGTAGTGGGACCAAGGATAAAGGATAACGGATTTGTAGCTTGGTCAATAATGGATGGTGAAGGATCACTAGAATCTTGATCGTCATTATGCTCTTTAGGATCTAAATTATTGGGTTGATCATTTATGTGCACTTGGGAGGCAAGTGTCTCATCATAGGAAGCGGAAGTTGTTGGATCATGGATGGGATTAGATGTAAGAGGGATAGAAGTAATGGAGGTTTCTTGCTCATGGATGGGTATGGGATCAAGTTGTTCAAGGACATCTTCTTCATAGGGAATATCTTGATCATAGAACAAATAAAGGTTATGGATGGGTTGGAGTTGGATTTCCATCTCATGTATAAGATCAAGTTGCTCATGGATAGCTTCTTCATCAAAGATAGTATCTTGATCACAAAAAAGATAAAGGTTATGCATGGGATGGAATTGGATCTCTTGCTCATGTATAGTTGTTGGGAGATGGATAGGATCAAGTGGCTCATGGAGAGGTTCATTATTATGGATATCATCTTGATCATGGAAAAGATGCATGTTATGGATAGGTTGCAAGAAAGTGGTTTGATCTTGACTTGGACTAGGGATTAATGTTTCCTCATGCTTAGGATTAGACTCTTGACATACCTCTTGGGTTGCTTGAATGGAAGTGGATAGCTCTTGGGTAGGCTTGACATGTTCTTGAGGGTTATTGACATGGAGGTATAGCAGCTCTTGACTTGGGTTCACGGTAGAAGGTTCTTTGATAAGCTCAAGGGGTTGCGGATGACATGAAGGTGTTGTAGGATTTGACATGGGATTGGAAGAATCTTTGGTAAGGTCAAGGACCAGAATTTGGGGACATGGTTGACTCTCTTCTAATAGCCCTTGGATCACATCATTGGTAGGTGTATGGATAGGTGAATGAGGGGATTTAGCTTTCTCCCTAGCTTTTCTCTGGTAGTATAAATTTGGCAAAACTCTTTCCCACCACTCATCTGATTCTTTTTTGGTCACCCATTTAGAGTTTGAGGAACTCCATAGCAGTGTTGGCGTGGGATTGGCATGTTTTGGAATATGCGTCTTAGAAGGTGGCGAAGGAGGACTAGTAGACGGGGTGGTATATGATTTCTGACTTGAGGTGGTGCTTGCCTTGTCATGAGTATGGGAAAAGGATGTACGATTTTAGGGCGAGGCATAGCTAGTACTGGCACATTCAGCTTGCAAGATTGCCATTTGTTGTTCTAGGACTTGGAATTGTTGAGAAATTGCTATACAATTTTGGGGGAGGGATTTAAGCTTATTTGCAATTTCAGGTATTGGAGTTTTTGATCAATATATTCTAATTGGTTTGCCATTGACACAAGACTAGAAAAACTTACTGGTTTGGATGAGTAGTAACAAATGTGCCAGAATAGAGTGCAAAAGTGTTATAAGTCGGATCAAATGTGCCTGGAAGAATAAGTCGAAAGAATTATCTTATGTGTTTGGTGTTTAACTTGATTTGGCAATGATCACACATGTACAAACATTATTCACTCACGCAAGACACAAGCAATTTTGAATGTTGAATTTGAAGAATATGATGATGATGAAACAAGCATACGTGAAAGACACATCAACATGCCGTAATGTCTAGTTTGATGCAGGGTATGGCCAATTAGGTTTGGGCAATGTTTACACGAGGTTGATTAGGGATTGAAAGTGAAATCTTGTCACACAGCCGGGAGAAGGGGGTAACCCACCCTTCACCTTCACTTCCCAATGGTAGAAAGTTCTTTGGGGCTTAGCCAAGAGTGATAGGATTCTGACTCTCAATGAGGGTGTCTTTCGATTTAGCCTTGGTTGAGGTCGTCTCTAGGGGTGATGAAATCCCCTAGTAGGCCTCCTAGGAAAATGTAAACAAAAGCAAATCAAGTGAAGTATTTTTGATCTCTAAGGTCACCTTGTAGTGCGAGGAGAGAGCATACATACACACACTTGACTCACGCTCACACTTGTAAATTAACCCTTAAGAAATTGAAATGTGTGTGTGAAAATTGAATGGATAAGAGGTGTTTTTGATTCTCAAGATTGCACAAAGCGCATGAGAAGAGCATACACACCCCTAATCACATACAAATTCACCAAACAATGAAGACACTAGTTCTTTTTATAGCCCAAGTCCAAATGTGTGATGAAGACACTTGTTGATTTTATGCCCAATTTGATATGTGTGATCAATCAATGTTTGTTAAATGAGCCCAAATCAAAGTGTGATGAAAACAAGATTGAAGATGAAATATTAGAATGAATGTACCCAGATTGTTTTCGCTATCCAAATTGCCATATTTACTCATCCTGATGTTGTTCTAGCTTTGAATGATCACCTCCGAAGCCTCCTGGACTCAACTGTGAGCTCGGTTTGTGCGTAGGAGGCAGTTTGTGAGAGTTGATGCCCGAATGTGCAAAAACTCTCTGTCAGAGACATGTTTGTCACCTGTACGGACCTATCTACAAGAAAACTCAGATTTTTTTGATTAGTAAAGGGGCAAGGGCCCCACGGTGGGTGCCAAAATGTGAACGGGAAATCAGGTTATTCAAATCAATGAAAATGAAACCCAAACATCTACAGAATAATAAAGATAAGAGAGATAAAAACAAAGAACAAACAATACCTTCACCTTTTACCTTTTTGCCTTCTGTAGTTCACCTATCTTTGTTTGATCTTGATTGTGAAGCCCTCAGAAGCTATTTTCTTGCTTGCTTGTTTGAAGATGACAAATGAAGAATGGCTAGGATAGTTTGGTATTTGAAGATGAGCTTCAAATACAGAAATGGAGAAAGCTATGAAGTGCTAAATAGAATAGGGGTGCCAAAGGCGCGCTTAGATTCCTGTAGCATAAGTTTACACAAACTCCCCATTTTTGAAATGAAGAGAAGAAGGTTGTATTTTTAGAAAAAGGTGAGGGAAGATCAATGGTTGAGAAGAAAAGAAAAGATCAACGAAGGAGGCTTGTTGAGGAACATGTAAGAAATGGAAGGACACATGTCATTCCAAAAGCAATTTAGTTGAGTTAACTCTTCTCTTGATGAGGATGAGATTTGATTTTATTAAATTAGAATTTATTTTTCTAATTTGAGAGAAGATTTGCTTTAAAGGTGCTTTAAAACTGATTTTTCTTTTGTAACTCAGCTTTTGCTTTTGTGTGACAAGAGGAAAGTATTTTTGGAAGATAAGAATGATTTTTGAAGATAAGGATGTTGATAACTGAGGAGGGGGGGGTGAATCAGTTATCCTAATTATTTCTTCTTTCTAAACTTTCTTATTAATCAATGTAGCATTAATTCAAACAAGCAAATATTACCATGAAATGAAAAACACATGACACAGTATTTTTTGACGTGGAAACCCTGTTAAGGGAGAAAACCACGGGGTGATTAACCCAAAGATTATTCTCTGTTAGAAGAATAAGGAATTACAAAATGGCACTTGCTAATTAGGGCTCACTGCCCGAGCACACTGCTCACAAAGGAGGCACACTGCCTACAAGGAGACACACTGTCTACAAAAGAATGTTATACAATACTTGAACTGATTGGAAGCATCCACATATGCTGGAGTTCAGTTCCGGTTAGGATCAGTACACTGATCTGTTGCACTTCATCTTTCCTCTTCTCTTTATTCTGCTTTCTTTTCACATACCGGATCTTTCTTACTGCTTCTACTCTGCTCTGCACTTATTCACATATCACATCACACAACCCCCCCTCTCACAACTAAATCCATCGTGCATATATATCCGCACAAGTAATTTCATCACCTTTCTAGTCGGCATCCGGAATAGTCAATCTTTTCACTAATTCTGATCTGTCGGCTCAATCCTACCGCATCAAGTAATGCGGATCAAGCATATACTTGTAGAAATCATTAATCATGTCGGCCAAGTATGATTCATGCCTTCATAACCTTTAACACCATCAGTAACACATCCGGAAGGTAGTCTGATGTTCTGTCAGTTAGTTCTTCCTCTGTTCATACTGTCACTCAGGAATCCGGTACTTAACTATTCATATCTTTTTCCTCATCTATCACCGGAGGCTAAATCCTTGGAATATACCACTCAAGGTAGTACTCTTGACTTCCCCAAATCCGCACTACACCAAGATACTTCCTCTGAGAGATCCGGACCAGTTTGTTGGACATTGCCACATGCTCTATTCTTGTTCACCGGACCACAATAATCTTCATTCTGACTTCCGGTAGAGACACACCATGACTTGCGGATATGTGGGATGACCTTTGTTTCCATCAATGACAACAACCATGAATCCATATAGTGTCTCTTGCCAACAATCTCCCCCTTTGGCATTGATGGCAACACTTAGTGAAAAATGACTAAGTGTTTACACTATGCTCCCCCTTGGCTGATGCTCTATCTTTATATACATTTTCTGGAGCTCCCCCTTAGTTGGATTCCTCATTTTTCACTGCTCCTCACTCCCCCTTTGACATCAATGGCAAAGGGTAGGGTCCGCACACCAAAATTTTCAAAAATTTACTATACTTGATTGTATATTACATATTCACATAAACTGAAGAATATCTGCAAAGGATGTCTTCAACTAGATGAGTTCTGTAGCCCAACTTTGCTTCATTCTATCCAAAATTGAAACGTGACCACTCAACAAAAATGCAAAAGCTTCTGCCCTCTTGAGATCTGTCGGATCATTGGTTTGGGCGGTAGTCTGAGCATCACTTATGGCCTCATGCATGGTTTCTAACTTAGGGATAATAATCCTTCTAAGTTCTCCCATCCGATTAATTATATTCTTCCTTTCCTTTTCAAAGTTCTTTATTGCATTTGTGATTGCAATAGTTTGACATTCTTGATTTACTATGGAGGAAGAGAGAGGATCAAAACGTTGAGACAAACTCAGTAGTTTGTCCTGTTCCTCTTTTATTTTCTTCTCAATTTCTATAGTTGCTTTTGACCAGGAGATACAAAATTTGTAAATGTCACCGCCATCCTTAAGAGCATTTTGTAAGCTCTTTATTCCAATACTCATATTTCTCCTATCAGTAGAGATTAATCCTAGTACCTCTGAGAATCTCTTATCCAAAAACTCCTTCCGGACCTTTTCTTCAGTTGATTTTTCTAGGGATTCAAAATGTGTACCAACACTGCTGACTAAAGTTTTGAGATTACCAGAAGAGGATGCTATGGGATCTTTCTGGACCGATGGCATAATCTTCTCAAGCACTCCGGAAGCAGCCTCTATCAACTCACAGTCTTCCATATGAGACTTTAGGAGTTTTTCATTTGCCTTAGCATTTGCAAATGAAGCTATCTTCATTGTCTGCACCAGAGAGAGGGAATCAAAGTTGAATGGACCTTGTAGAAGCTCTAGTTCATCAATCTCTATTGCTTCTTTGCTCAGAAATTTTTGGATAGTTTGTGTAGTGTCTCTTGCCGGAGACAGATGTTTCTTCTCTTCTGCAGTCTTGGAGCTGTCCTTTAGAATTTTCTCTCCCTCTACATTCCCACCACTGACAGTTGTGGTTTTCTCTGGTGAAGTCTTCTGTCCTTTTGCAATCTTTGCACTGTCACCTTCTTTTTCCTTCACCGCTGCTCCTTTCTCTTGTAATTTCTCTTCTTCTTTGGATCCGGAGATTGTAGGGGAAACCGGAGGAGAGATGTTAGTCTGTTCAAGGGCCACTTCTTTCGGAGCAGAGGATTCCAAGTCCATAGTTGTTTCTACACCTAAGTCCTCTACAATAGGAAGATTAAACCTTTTGAAGGCCTTCTAAAGGATCTCTTCTGTATCCATGGCCACCTTGTCAGTCTCACCAAGCATGAGTTTATTCATCCTTGCTTTACTTTTGAACTCATCTTTGCAATCTTTGAATATTATGTTCATTGTCTTGGGATCAATTTGAGGATATAGCTGAATAGCTATCTACTCCCAGATCTCAAGATCTTTTGCTTGGGCATTGTTCTTTCTTATTTCTAATTCCTTCTCTAGACTCTTAGGAATTTCAGAGATAATCTCAATAAAAGCTTTATTGTAAATGTTCAGATACCTGATTGTAGCTTCCTACAGGATCTTTTGGTCAGCCTCATTGTAGTCATCATAGAATTTAGCCATTGGTTGAAGGTTCCCATCCACAATGACTGATTTGATTACACTGTCTAGAGACAGGGTGGGCTTTTCAACAAATTTCTCTACCATTTCTTCCTTGTCTTGGCCTGTGGAGGGTTTACCGGATCCTTTCTTCTTCTGCTTCTTTATTTCCTTTACTCCCTCATCTGATTCAATTTCCTCTTCATCTCTTTGACTCTCATAAGCCCTTGTGGCTTTCGTCTTGGATCTTTTGCCGGATGCCTGGACTTCTGATTTTGAGCTTTTGGCTGTGGGAGGTGCAGATCTTTTTGATGATCTGGTCCGGGTGGAGGTTTCTACCAGAACACTTTCTTCACTTTTCTTTTCTACCCTCTTCTTCTCTTTCTCATCCCCTTCCTTCTTCTTCCAGTGAGCATCAAGTGCCTCCATGGAGATCCCAAGGCCTTGTGCTATATGTTCTACTTCTTTTCTAACCTTCCTCTTGATCTCTGGTTCTCTGAGTTCAAAATGGATTTTTATACTCAGTTCCTCAAATGTTTCGAACCTTTCTGCCTTTGCATCTTTAGGCTGACTTAGCATGTGTTGAACATGCAGCTCCACAATCTATTCATCCACTTCATACCCCATGGGCATGATCCACACAGTTCTTGGTTCTACTACCTCCATTAGGCATTGATCTATTTCTACCGTAAAGCATACTGTGTCTTTGTACTTTTCAACAAGAGACTGGGGAATTCTTTCTCTTGCATGCATCATGATCTGAAAGTTCTTGAAATATCCCCACAGGGCTATTTTTCTTGCTTTAGCATCCCCAAGTCCATGCAAATAATCTCTGATTTGGATGGCAACTGGTCTGTCATTCTGCCATATCCATCCACTGGATCCGGGAAGCTCATTCATGTAATAAAAGAATAAACAAAGGATCAAACTACTATATTTGAAGGAGTTTTTCTTGTCCTTCTTGATCTTCTGTAGATTTTTCAAAAGTTGGTTTAGAAGAAGCTCACACAAGTCATAGTCTGCATTCTCCTTTAGCATTTGATAAGCTGTGTAAATTGTAGTTCCTGGTACTGAATTTTCCCTACTGGAGTGATAGATCTTGTAACTAATTATCATAGATACAAATTTGACATCCGGTTCAGTGATGTCTTCAATTGTCATAGCTCTCTTGTCAAATTTAGATCCGGTTGCATCACTAACTGTTTGATTTTTGACAGACTTAAGAATAGGTAATCCACCGGATGAGTGCAGACCGGTTACAGCCCTAATTGTATCTTTGGTGATCTTGAAAGGCTTGTTCAACCATAGGAAATTGTCATGCACTCTACTTAGTACATACCAGACCCATTCATCTTCTTCAAAATAGGGGAAATGAATGCACTGTGCAAAGTGCTTATCCCGGATGGCTTTGTACTGAGGTTTAATCTCAAAGGAGTCATCTATCAATTGTTTGTGATAGATATCCATCAATTTTGATTCTCCAAAGTCTTCAAAATTGGCGTGTATGTAAACCCTAATGTCCTCTGTATGCAATACACCATGCGGAACACTAGAGAAGGCTCCTAGGGGATCTACCTCCAAAGATTTGTATGGATGTTTCTTGAATATGGGGCGAGGTCTATCAGAGATCTTAACTATATTCAGAGTAGCCATTTTTCAAAGATTTGCAGTGAGATATTTGAAAATGAAAAATACCTTATGCGCCTTTGGTTATACGGAATGGTTGGATTGATTTCTGTGTGTAATAACTTTTGCAAGTGATCTTCGGTGAACTTGATGAATTTTGTTGTAGAGCTCCACTTTTCGCTTCTTCTTGAGTGTAGAATGAACAACTGATTTATGAGAAATACCTTATATTGTTTGCAAACCCTAATATCTATTTGCAATAAATGCTCGACCTACATCATTCTGGTTTGCCTTATTCGAGTAACTTGAAGAACCGGATTAGTCCTGATTTATGAACATCATGCGGATCCTTCAGTTATGAATAAATCAAGATGACACATCACAAGGACATCCCAAATACTCTGTCCAATCTGCAGAATAAGAGAATGCACTTCCGGATCTCTCCAGACCTTTTTGTAAGCCTCTGTCATTTTGGAGCATCTCCCAGAACAGGTTTTACATGATCGATCACAACTTCTTCACATCTTCATGCGGACCTCTGAAATCTTATTTGGATCATCTCAAGATTCATATTACAAACCCTTTACTCTGCATCTTGTGCCTAATCTGGCACCACTTGATTGGCTGGGGGAACAGGATTTTCTTTGTGTCTCCCCCTGAGCCAGAGCTCACCTTTTAATTTCTGAAAGGAATATCAGCACCAGAGTCTGGTGTGGATCCAACCTCTACATTCTCTGAATTTTTCTTCACCCAAATCTTGTTCATTTCATTCCTAACTTCATCCGCATTCATCTTTTGTTTACCCTTGTCTTGATTCTGATTATATACCGGACCTCTTTTGTCCTGATTCTTGCTTCTGCAGATTTTTACATTATGACCAGACCTATTACAGATTTGGCAAACAACATTTCTTTGCATATTTGACTAATAACCTCTTGATCTGCATTGATTGTCCATATGACCTACTCTATTGCATGCAAAGCATCTACCATTGAATGATTTGTCCATTTGCATATTTCTGCATTCATGAGACTTGTGTCCATACCTTTTGCAGTTAAAGCACTGTCCGGAGAAGGTTGAATAAGTCTGATTCATTCTCTTTCTGCACTGATTAGCTTTGTGACCAAAGTGATTGCAGCTATGGTAGTATCCATTGAAAGATTGATATCTTTGAGCATTGGGCTGTCTTATCGGAGGTCTTCTAGGCCTGTTCCTTGGATTTTCTGATCCAAAATTCTTCTGACCGGATCTGGAGCTTTCTCCTTTCTCATATCCCAAACCACACTTGTCATCTGCCCTCTTTTGATTTCCAAGAAGAACTTCAAGCTAAGCATAACTTATCTTGAATTTTTCTTTATATTCATTTGCTGTTTGAAGATCCCTTTTGAGAGAGACAATTTGATCCTCAAGTTTTTCTTCATTATCTTTAGCATCTTCAAGATCAAATTCAAGATGTCTGATAATCCTATCCATCTGGTGGCAATCTTCTAATTTCTCTTTGAGAGATTGTCTTAGATTGTCTTCAGTTTTTCTTTTCTCTTCAATCTCTTGAGTAAACTTTATAACTCCTAATTCCATTTCATGTCTTACCATAATGACTTCTTTTGATAACTTTTCACATAACTTAGTTTTCTCAATCAACTCTTCATTTGCATTACTTTCTTCACTTTGTCTTGCCAATTGTTGGAGTAGCTCCTTTCTCTTTTTCATAGAGAGACTTAATTTGTCTTTTAGTTCTCTCATGAATTTATCAACCTGTTTGAGTCTTTCCTTTAATTCATTGACTTCAGAGTTTGACTGTTCAAGATCCTCAAGGGCAGTCTTGAGTTGCTCCCTTAAACCATATGCATCCATTTTAACTCCCAGATCTTCCTCAAGCTGTTAGGCTCTTATTAGAAGGAACTTAGCTCTGATACCAATTGTTGATAACTGAGAGGGGGGGTGAACCAGTTATCGTAATTATTTCTTCTTTCTAAACTTTCTTATTAATCAATGTAGCATTAATTCAAACAAGCAAATATTACCATGAAATGAAAAACACATGACACAGTATTTTTTGACATGGAAACCCTGTTAAGGGAGAAAACCACAGGGTGATTAACCCAAAGATTATTCTCTGTTAGAAGAATAAGGAATTACAAAATGGCACTTGCCAATTAGGGCTCACTGCCCGAGCACACTGCTCACAAAGGAGGCACATTGCCTACAAGGAGACACACTGCCTACAAAAGAATGTTATACAATACTTGAACTGATTGGAAGCATCCACATATGCTAGAGTTCAGTTCCGGTTAGGCTCAGTACACTGATCTGCTGCACTTCATCTTTCCTCTTCTCTTTATTCTGCTTTCTTTTCACATACTGGATCTTTCTTACTGCTTCTACTCTACTCTGCACTTATTCACATATCACATCACACAACTCCCCCTCTCACAACTAAATCCATCGTGCATATATATCCGCACAAGCAATTTCATCACCTTTCTAGTCGGCATCTGGAATAGTCAATCTTTTCACTAATTCTGATCTGTCGGCTGAATCCTATCGCATCAAGTAATGCGGATCAAGCATATACTTGTAGAAATCATTAATCATGTCGGCCAAGTATGATTCATGCCTTTATAACCTTTAACACCATCAGTAACACATCCAGAAGGTAGTCTGATGTTCTGTCAGTTAGTTCTTCCTCTGTTCATACTGTCACTCAGGAATCCAGTACTTAACTATTCATATCTTTTTCCTCATCTATCATCGGAGGCTAAATCCTTGGAATATACCACTCAAGGTAGTCCTCTTGACTTCCCCAAATCCACACTGCACCAAGATACTTCCTCTGAGAGATCCGGACCAGTCTGTCGGACGTTGCCACATGCTCTGTTCTTGTTCACCAGACCACAATAATCTTCATTCTGACTTTTGGTAGAGACACACCATGACTTGTGGATATGTGGGATGACCTTTGTTGCCATCAATGACAACAACCATGAATCCATATAGTGTCTCTTGCCAACAAAGGATGCATAATTAAATAAAAGATTTATTTAATTATCTTGTAGATAAATGAGAGGAATAAAATATAAGAATATATTTTATTTTTGTGAAGATATTTGAAGAATAAAATAAAATATAAAAATATATTTTATTTAGTGGAGGATTTAGATTTTATTTAAATAAAATTTGTATTTTATTTAAATTTGGAAGAATAAAAGGTTTTAATTAAATAATTAAAATTATTTAGCAAAATGAAGGTGATGTTTATGAATTTAATTAATTAAATAAATATGTTTATTTAATTAAATGAGAGGAAGTGAATAAGATAAATAAATGAATTTATTTATTTATTGATAGAAGAATGTGAATGATGAAATAAATATTTAAAATATTTATTTAAGTAGAGTCATGCCAAGTTTAGGTGTATACAGGAATCATTTCCTCTCTTGATTCAACCTAAACCAAATGGATTCTTTCATGCTACCTTCAACATTAGGAGGGCACATGGTGGTTGTACCTATTGGATCCTAGTCTCTGACGTCTATTGTTTGAAATGCTTAGGGATTCAATAGAGGAGCAATTTTTGAATGCCCCATTGTCACCCCCATTTCTAGTAGAATCCAATATCTCAACTTTGGCGGATCAAGACCAATTCGATCCCTTTTGCTTAGTCATCTTGGTCGTGGAACATGGAAAACCACCCTCAAGTAAAGCTAGGCTATTGCAACCGTTTCTGTTGGATGGGACCATTTGGGATGAACTTAGAAATGACATGTGTCAGTCATTGATGCATTTGTATTTCCCCCTTTCTTTTATAAAAGAGACGAGCTTCAATTGTACAAGCATTGGTTGGAAGATTAGAAAGGGATGTAGAATTTGGTAGTCTGTAATAGGAAGTGCAAAATCATTTTTGTGAAGTTTCTTCACAACATGTTTTCTCTAAACAAGTATATATATGAGTAGCGTGCAGTGTTGAGTTATTTGTCTCCATTATCTTTTGTAAGCATTCATTTAAAATTAATGATCAAGGATTCTTAGTTTCTTTGCACACATTTGTTGTTGCAAATCTTTCTGTGTTAGTTTTTGTTTAAGGAATGGAATAAATCTTTCATGAAGAATGATGATGGTGTAACTTGCAGTGTGAATGGATAACTAAGTATGGATATGCAAATACTAGGCTTAAGTGAGTCACGATTATTGTAAGGAAATAACATTATGTAAATTCTGAGGTGACTATCAGATGTACATGTAGTGTTTGTGTTGAAATATAGCATTAATATTGACTCTATTTCCTTGAAGAGGCACTGGTCTCAAACTGAGCATCCACCAACCACACAATCTTTTGAAATGACATATTTATGTTCTACAATAAGTTATTTGTAATTATTTGTGGGTTTTCCATATCAAGCTTTATTTCATAAGCCTCCTTGTCATTTAAATGTGGAAAATTACATCTACTTGACACTGCAGTTTAAGATTGTGTATCATTTTCAAGTAGTGTCCATAAGGGGTAACCCACCCAGGCTTTACAGAGCCTAAAGTGTAGAGGAGACTCTTGTTTAACCAAGATCTTGTTCATTGGCCAGTCTTGTATTACTCTCAACCATAGATCTATTGATCTTTTAAGAGATTAATGAGTTACAAGCTAGGGAACCAACATGATCTTGTTCATTTTCCCAAAGGTAGGAAAACCATTAGTTGTATATGTTGCAAGTATGTGCCTAACCGGTGTTGTCATTGATGTCAACATATCAGTGTTGTCATTGGTACCAACTGTGCTATTGTCTTGATGATTGCTTGTAATGAGTTAGATGCCTATGTAAGTGTTGGAAAGCTTGATATTGAGGATATTGAGAAAATTTGCTCCTCTGGTGGAAACAATGTATGAAAGAGTATCTTTGTTTACTGAAAAATAGTCTAGTAGATTGCTACACATTTCCAGTAGAATGAATATCTTTGTCTATGGATTGGAAGTTATTTAGAGGCATGTCTGAAGATGCTATATTCCAAGTTTGAGCCTCCGGTATGAAGATTTGAGTGAACTATGTTCACCAGAGTGAAAACTACTTTTCTATATGTTTGATGGTGACAGGGAGAAATTATTATGCTCCGCATTCCTCCGCATTGAAGTATTTTTGTTTGCGGTTCTAGAGTTAAGTCAAAGATGATGTTATGTGCCTTCAACTCTAATGGTTCATGATCTAGTGGTCTGTAAGCGATCTTTTCCTTATGACAGTAGCTAGCAGTTGTGTTTATGTGCTCTGGTTTGAAGAATGTTCTTGACAGATTGGTTAGAAGTTGTGTGGTTGTTCCTGATGATCTTAATGTGCTTGTGGATGTCTCTTGATCATGTTCCTACCCTTGGATTGGTCCGCAAAGAGAAAATTGGATAATGGATGAAGAATGTTCTTAGTAGACCTAGTGTTCTCACCAGTCTTGGCCGACTTGGTTGATTTCACTATTTGTAGAGTTGCCTTGAAGATTGTAGAAGCATGTCGTGGTGTGAAGCATTGCATTTGAGTCCCAACTAAGGCATGACATGAAGGATTCCGTTTGAGTCCCAGCTAAGGCATGGCATGAAGGATTGTGTTTGAGTCCCAGCTAAGGCGTGGCATGATTAGCATACATCTTTACATCTTTCCCTTAGCTAATTTATGTATTAGGTCCTTACCTATTTCTATGTATGTTTTTGTAATGCCAACCTTGGAGATTGTTCCAACGGTTGATGAATGTATTCCCGACCTTGATGTACATTCCAAGGTTGATGAATTGTATAAAGACTTGTAATGTAATTGCAAAAAAAAGTGTTAGAGTGCAAAATGAGGAGATAAGTGTGAAGAGTAAGAAGAGCAAATTAGAGGATGAATATTGCACTTCAATGGAACTGAACTCAGGCATAAAGTAGATGCTATCAAATCAGTTCAAAAATCTTTGGTAGTGAGCCACCCCTTAGTAGTGAGTTGTTCTTGGTAGTGAGCTGTTCTTTGCAGTGAGCAATTTTGACAGTGAGCCTCTATTTTTCGGTATTGGTATAACTTATATATTTATGTGGGCTAACACCCACCATAGTTTTTCCCTTTTAGGGTTTGCCATGTAAAAATCTAATGTCTACTGTGTTGAATGTGTGATTGTGATTAAGTCTATGGTTTCATGCTTTCATGGTTAAATCTGATTATCAATAATTAAGTAGTTGATGGTTTGATATTCATATGAAGTTAAGTTTTTGTGACAACTAATTCACCCCCCCTCTCAATTGTCCTGTGTATTTCAACAATTGGTATCAGAGCAGGTTCCTCAAAAGAAAGCCTAACAGCTTGAGGAAGATCCAGGATGTCTTTTAAAAAGGAAGGTCCACAGTTTGATGGGACAAATTATGCTCTTTGGAAGGTACGAATGAAAAGCCATCTCCTTGTTCTTGGTTATAAAGTGTGGAAATCTGTAGGGTCAAAATATACCATGCCTCTAAATGGTTTGAAAACTGAAGATGAAATCAAAGAATATAAGTTGAATATAAAAGCTAGAGATGCCCTGTTAAGTGCCTTAAATGACACTGAGTTGATAAAAGTCATGGATCTTGAATCTGTAAATGAAGTTTGGGAAAAGTTGGAAAAACTGTATGAAGGAGATGATTCTATAAAAGAAGCTAAGCTACATGGCCTGAAAGAAAAATATGAGGGTTTAAAGATAAATGAAGATGAAAACATAACAGCCTTTATGCAAAGGGTTGATGAACTTGTCAATGGAATAAAAGGTATGGGAGGAACTATTGGTGATAGGGAAGTTGTGATGAAAATTCTTAGATCAGTACCAAAGTCCTATAGTCACAAGGTAGTTGCAATTGAAGAAGTAATGACTGTAAAAACTATCGATAGAGATCAATTGCTTGGAAAGCTTATAGCCTTTGAGATGAGAGAGTTTGGTGATGCTCCGCGGAAAGTTGAGACAACTTTTAAAGCCAGTACTTCAGAAAAGATCTCCAGAGCTAAGAAATATAAGGTGGAACCTGATGATGACTTTGATGAAATTGAAGCTAACTTTGTTGACAGATTGCAAGGAGGTTCTGGTAAGTTCAAAGGCAAATTACCTTTCAAATGTTTTTCTTGTGGTAAAGTAGGTCATTATGCTTCCAGATGTCCTGAAAGAATTGAAAGGAATAGAAAAAGATTTGAGAACATGCCTAGAGCTCCAAAGAAATGCTACTATGTTAGAGATTTTGATGACGAAGGTATGACTGATGAATTTGATGATGCTAGTACTAGTGCAAATGAATGTCTATTTATTGCTATTAAAGAAGAACCCGTGTCTATTAATCCTGCTAGCTGTGTGAAGGAAGAAAAACTAGTGGAGCAAAGTGCTTTGGCTATTTCGGTTGAGAAAGATAAGGATGAATGGATTATTGAGAATGGATGCTCACATCACATGACTGATGACAAAAGTAAGTTTGTAAGTTTGGAAAAGTATGATGGAGGATTGGATAGGTTTGGAGTCAATGTAGCTGGTAAGATTTGTGGAAAATGATCTATCTCATTTGCTGGAAAGCATAATACTGATAATGTCCTATATGTGAAGGGTTTCAAGCATAATCGCTTGAGTGTTGGTCAGATGTGTGACAAAGGTTATGATTTGAGATTCAAAGACAATGGGTGCAAGATCATGTAAAGCTCCAGAATTGTGATTGGTAAGAAGACAAGAGGTAACATCTATCAATTAAGAGGAACTAATGATTACTATTTATTAGCCCAAGCAGATGAGAGTTGGTTGTGGCATAGAAGGATGTGTCATATAAACTTTGATAATCTGGTAAAGATAAGTTCAAGTCAGACTGTGAGAGATTTACCAAAACTTGTGAAACCCACCAATACCATTTGTAAGGAATGTCAGTTGGGGAAGTAGACAAGAACAAGTTTTAAGAGCAAAGAGCAAATTTCTGCCGATTTGCTGGATCTAGTACATATAGATCTATGTGGTCCTACAAGGATAAGAAGTCTACAAGGTGACAGGAACTTCGTGTTGCTTATTGATGATTACTCTAGAATGACTTGGGTTACTTTTCTAAGAGACAAATCTGAAGCCCTAGAGAAGTTCAAATCCTTCAAGGTAATGGTTGAAAATGAAATAGAGTTGAAAATCAAATGCTTGAGGTCTGATTGAGGAGGTGAGTTCACTTAATCAAATAAATTCAACATTTTCTATGAAGAGCAAGAAATAAATAGACAATTGTCTGCACCTAGGACTCCTCAGCAGAATTGAGTTGCAGAAAGAAAGAACAGGACAATTCAAGAGGCTACTAGAACAATGACGAATGAAGGAGGTCTGCTAGAAGTTTTCTAGAAAGAAGCTAGACATACTGCTGTCTACATTCAAAACAGAGTTCAAGTGAAAGGAAATGGTACTAAAACTCCCTATAAATTGTGGTATGGAAGAACTCCTACAGTAAAATATTTCAAAGTCTTTGGAAGCAAATGTTATATTAGAAGAGATGAAGATCTAAGGAAATTTGATGCAAGATGTGATGAAGGAATCTTCTTTGGATATTCTACCAAGAGTAAGGCCTATCGGTTCTACAACAAAAGGCTAAAAAAGATTGTTGAGAGTGCAAATGTGAAGGTGGATGAAGACAAAGGAAGAACATTAGATTAGAGTGGCTATGAATCAGATGAACCTGCTACTATAACATATGAAGAAAAAGTTGAACAAGAAGACAGTCAAGATGAAGAAGAAAAGGCTCCCGAAAGCGCTGCTATGACCCCCAGGTATGTAAGAATCAATCACTCTGAAGATCAAATTATTGGAGACAAAAACAGAGGAGTACTGACAAGGAAAAGAGCTATAGAAGAACAAGTGAATTACTATTTGCTCTCTACAATTGAACCAAAAACTGTGATTAAAGCCTGCAATGATAAAAATTGGGTAAAGGCAATGAAGGAAGAACTAATGCAGATAGAGAAGAATGAAACTTGGGAATTAGTTCCTAGACCTGCTGACAAAAATGTTATTGGAACCAAATGGATTTTTAGGAATAAGCTGAATGAAAATGGAGAAGTTGTAAGGAATAAAGCAAGGCTTGTGTGCAAAGGATATTCTCAAATTGAAGGAATAGATTTTGATGAGACTTTTGCTCCAGTAGCTCAGATTGAAGCAATTAGAATGTTTCTAGCATTTGCAGTTCACAAAGATTTCAAAGTGTATCAAATGGATGTGAAGTCTGCATTTCTGAATGGTGAGTTGGAAGAGGAAGTCTACATTGAACAACTGGAAGGACTCCAACTATTAGATCAAGGTGATATGGTATGCAGGTTGAAGAAAGCATTGTATGGACTCAAGAAAGCTCCTAGAGCCTGGTATGCAAGGTTGGATAAGTACTTATTGCAGTTAGGGTTCAATAAAGGTACTGCTGATAGTAATCTTTATTTCAAGATTAATGGTGATCAAATTTTGATTGTTGAAGTCTTTGTTGATGATATCATCATTAGAGGCAATGAAGGTATGTGTATGAAATTTGTTGGTGAAATGCAAAAAGAGTTTGAGATGTCTATGTTTGGTGAGATGAATTTCTTTCTGGGTCTGCAAATCAATCAATCAGTTTAAGGAATCTTCATATCTCAGTCTAAGTATGTGAAAGAGTTGTTGAAGAAGTTTGGGATGGAAGACTCTAAACCAGTATGTACTCCCATGGTGACTAGTTGCAAGTTGATCAAAACTGGTGAATCACCCAAGATTGATAAAAAAAAGTACAGATCCATGATTACAGGTTTGCTTTATCTAAGTCAAACTAGACTTGATATTATGCATGTAGTTTGTCTTGTTGCAAGATTTCAAGCAGATCCAAGAGAATCACATGTGATGGCAGTAAAGAGAATCTTGAGGTACTTAAAAGGTACACCAGATCATGGCTTATGGTATCCAAAGGATAATGATTTCACTCTCAGTGCTTATACAAATGCTGATTGGGTCAGAGATGTTGATGTCATGAATAGTACAAGTGGAGGTGCTATCTTTTTGGGTAACAGATTGGTTTC
The DNA here is from genome assembly GCA_027924645.1 of Cunninghamia lanceolata. NCBI lineage: Eukaryota > Viridiplantae > Streptophyta > Pinopsida > Cupressales > Cupressaceae > Cunninghamia > Cunninghamia lanceolata. The sequence goes on along the minus strand of BSBN01001344.1, from coordinate 5,779,982 downwards.
ATGGTTGAGCAAGAAACAAGATTCAATCTCTTTGTCAATTGTAGAAGTAGAGTATATTATAGCAGCATATTGTTGTATTCAAGTGTTATGGATGAAGCAGACTTTGAAGGACATAAGAGTTGTGTATGAAGATCCAGTTGCAATCTTCTATGACAATACAAGTGCTATAAATATTTCAAAGAATCTAGTGATGCATTCAAGAACAAAGCATATATCTAAAAGGTATCACTTTCTGAGAGAAATGGTGATAGAGAATGAAGTAAAGTTGGAATATGTGTCCACATAGGATCGGATTGTAGATATTTTTACCAAACCTCTGGCTAAGGATACTTTTGAGTATCTTAGAGAAAAGTTAGGGGTCATTACCCCTCCTGCCCTAAACTAAGATGCATGCGAATGCATCAGTCTAGTGGTTCCAAATGTCTCATTCTTTGATCTGGATTGATGTTTTGAGAGCTACCTCTTAGGGGGAATAGCTAGATGAGTTCCTAATAAAGAAAGTTTAGTTGGATCAGAACAATAGAATGCAAGTATGTGCCCTTTGCCATTGATGTCAAAGGGGGAGATAAATCATGTAAAAAACTCAAGGGGATAAAGAGTTCAGATGTGTAAAGAGAAAGGGGGAGAATCTTGTCTTGATGGTCTTTGTTGGGACCTAAAATTTTCTGCAATTTTTTGCAAAAAATCTTAAGGTTCCCATGATGTAAGTTACAGTTTTTTGCACTCTGAAATACATTTGCTAAAACAATCTTAGGAACCTATTCTAGAAATAATGGCCTTGATTGTTAATACACAGAGTCCACTACATATTGCCTAAAAACAAACTCCCTTGGTGCAAAATATTTAGAAGATTGCAGACTATGTGCAAAGCAGAGATGGGGACTATGGCACAGGAAATGAACATCCATCTAAGCACAACAAAAAGAGAATTTTAACAGATGTATAAAATATATTGTGAAGCACCCCACATTCTCACCAGAATATACAATGTTAAAAAACTCAGTAGAAAACCCTAATCAGCAAGATATAGACGATCGGAGTGGATTTATTAAGTCCTTCCGATTGCATAAGTCATTCCGATAACTAGAGCTACAGAGATTTCAGTAAGACTCTTACCGAGGGAGGATATATTGGAAGGATATATATTATCGGGAAGGGTCTTGTAGGTCTCACCGACGATGAAGATTACTCTGATAAATAAAACACTGATGCACCGTCATCAGTGTGACCATTCCCGTTGGTGAATGCTTACAAACCTTGGCCAATGCGTTGATGGATACATTTGACTTTGTTGACTATCCCCAACTCTTCGGCATGACTTCCCTCGTCAGCGAGCGCCTTGTATCTTCTCTCGATATGCCAATATGCCAAAATATTGTATATACAATACATGACTTGTTATCACCGGTTCTCTCTACCATTTCTACTGGTCACCCTTTGCATTTGACAAAAGATACATTCTTGATATGCTTTTGGGATATACAAAGCTATGTGCATATCGCGGAATCAAAAGGATTAAGAAATGAGATATAATTGTTGTATATTTCGTGCTTTTGTATGTATGTTTTGGACACATGCATCACGATATACATACAAGGTGGAATTCAAGAAAGATTAAAATCTAATTAAAAAGATGCATTGCACTTTATACATGGCACGGATCCGAGAAGTGAGTAAACTGTGGTCTATGAAAGTTGAAGTCCGAAAAAGACATACAATTGAATTTCAATGTATTGGGCATTGCAAATGAAGGTTGGATACAAGTAGTGGGTCCCACCGCTTGCACATTGGGCTTGTGTAATATCAATGTATATCTTCGATATACAAGTTTATACAAGCCCGGGTTTGAATGACATATCAAATATTGTGAATTTTAGCTTGGGCCCGCGCTTGTATATGAAAGAAATGTATTCAATATACAAGGGAGACATATCGGTGAAAGAGATGAATCAGGATAAAGCCTGCGAGTCTCACCGACATGATAGTCACAACGATGTCAGGGACATGTTGTGAAAGGTCTTTCTGATAAAAAACTTAGAAACCCTAAAATGACACTAAAATCTAAACGATTAAGATATTCTTCTAACATTTGAAATATGGGTTTTTTGCAGGATATACATAGCGGGGATCAAGTTATATAAACACCCATGAAAGGATCTTGAGCAACTGATAAATCATCGATAAGGGAAGTAATTGTTTGAGTAAATACATATGTTTAAGTAAATTTGTTTTAATCATTTGATCAGAAACTAACTTGTGTTTTATCTGCTCTTTTTAGGATAATAAAGAAATCCGGGAAGGAGATTAAGCGGAACTACAATTAAAGAGCTTTATTTGATCCTGAAATGGTCATCCATTTGGTGATTAAAGATGAGTATTAATTTTCCTAAATTTGTTCATTAAGACAAATATTGTTGTTCGGTTATCAACCGTCACAACCATTGTAACTGGTTTGAAGCTTGTATGCCTCTCTTTATAAGAGATGACTAAGACCAGAAAGAGAACATAGAGGAAAATAGATAGATAGAATAGGAGCAGATTACAAAACAGAACAGGGGATACTATAGATTAGATTTGAACAACAATGCTAGTTCATTTTTAATATATTTTATTTCTGGTAGACCATGTGCAAGCATTCTCTGATGAAGTCAAGTCTATAAGCATGAAGCAATGACTGCAAATTTCGGTATCAACTATCTATTAAATTTATTCAATTATATGACTGTCTCCTTTCAAAGTTTTCTCTATTATTCACTTTGAGTTATCAAGTATATCTTCAAGTTGTCTATGCACATTTGCTGTTATAGTGTGATAAGATTAATTGGTTTCTGCTTTCAGAATTAAATCCTTTAAATCTGTCATAGTAACTGTGAAGACATTGTCATGGATCTATAAGAAGAGTCATATAGTTAGGGTTTATATTCTGTCTCCAGTTTTTGATGAATTTGTTACAATTGCAGTATTATTCTGATAGGTTCCTTCAAAGAGGGATTAAATCCTTTTAGATGAATGTAGGTAATTTGATTTTGTCAATTGGATATATATAAGTATGGAATATTAACTACTTCCTTGCAGGGTTGTACAAGTTACATACCTATTCTTTCATGCCAGATAGTTCAAGTTTTTACCAAACAAGCAGTTATTTATTTCATGATCATACTGACTCTATATTCAATAAGGCACTGGTGTAATGTTTTCATTATCACTTATACAAATTCACTTTAGATTCACTTAATTAGATTGCATTATTGTTTTAGCATTACAATTTGGATCATTTAGAATTAACCTGCTATCTTTTTATCTGTTTTATAATTTATGCCATTATCAATAGTTAGATTAATTTAGATCAAAGTAGTGATCATCTCTTTATCTGCTTTATTAATTAGAGGTTTACTCGCCTAGGTTTGGCAGAGCCTGAAGTGAAGTGGGTTTAGTCATATCTATCCCGTGTCAGTTAGCCAAAAACATCAAGAGAGCTTGACAACCTCTTAGGGTTAACGACCTGCGTTTTTGAGACCTAACAGAATTGGCGACTCTACTGGGGAAGAACACATAGAGAAACCTGGTAGTAGGCCATGTTATTAGAGTCAGAGAATTAAAAGGCATAACTCTGTTGGTGGAAGGAAAAACCCAGAAAATTGATTAGTCCTCTAAATAGAGGTGGCGACTCTACACAAAATTCAAATACAGATTGGTAGACTCTGCTGGTAAGAACCCAGAAAGATGAAGTTTTCCTCTTCTCACAAGAAGTGGTGACTCTGAAAATAAAGTTGATGAAACATGAAAAAATATAACATACCTTCTTTAGATGCATTCTTTGAATTAAGGAGACATGAGGGAGAATCTGGGTGTGATTTGTTCCACATGTTGGTGGACATCTATATATAGATACCTTTTCATCTCAAACCTAGTGTATCCTTATGCATTAAAACGTTCATGCTTGCTTATGAGCCTATGTCAATTTATTGGCCTGAATCATTAAAGCCAGTTACTCTAGACCAAGTGGCTAAATTGATTCCTATCATAGAAAGGAAAAGGCGTGAGGATGCTATCAATAGTAAATCCAATGATAATAAATATCGAGAGGATGATAAAAAAATGCAGCCATTAAAGGATGGGTATGCAAATGAAAATAATAACTATAACAGCCCACATGATGAGGATGGAGATAGAGAGGGTCTATCCTGCATAACAGATTGTGACTGTAAATGTTATGAAGAATCCATTGAAAATCTAGATTTTGATGACAATCATGTGGATTTGCAATTAAGTGATTCTCGCAGCTCTTATGAAGAATAGGAGAGGTTTGCTAATCAAGCTGTTGTTGATCTTGATAGCATGACTAATCAAGAATTAGAAGTGTATTTAAAATGGAAAAAATAGCATCTTAGGAGGATACAACAGAGGATACAAGAAATTGATGATAGACAAAAAGCACAATTAACCATCCAGGCATCAAAACCACCAAAATATGTCACTCCACATAAACAAGGTGGAAATGTCAATTCACATACGCCCTCTCAGAACACATACACTCCATATACTCCAAGAGTACCTCATAATCCATACCATAACCCTTTCCAGCATAATAAGCCACCACAAGGGCTCCAACCTATAAATACAAGTAACATTCCTCAATACTATCCACCACCAGGACAATACTATGCCCCACAATACCAGTAATATGTGCCACAACGAAATGTTTACTATCAGCCTCCATATCAGACAAGTTTTATCCCAGCCCACCCACCGCAATATATGAATCAACAATGTTGGGGGGAAGAAGAGCATTGTTTTCAAAAAGAAAGACAAACTTTTGATAAAGAGGGTCTACTAGAACATGAACTCCAAGTGTTTCCAAACCCATGCTATCCTGAGGATGAAGTCTTTTCAGATAACCAGGGTGAATATTTTCAACAAGTAAAACAAAATCTTGATCAAGAAGAAGTACACATAGAAGAAACTAATCTTTAGGCCTATTCAAAACCATTGTATGATGACATAGGACAAGAAGATGAAGAGGATGAAAGGCATTCAGACAGTTAGGGAGGTGGATATTTTGATAAAGACTCTATAAATGATCATGTTGATGAAATAGGTACATCAATTTTTGAGCAATATAGTAGTGATGAAAAGAATAATGAAAATTTCAGTGAGAGGGTTGATGAAGAAACATGCTCACTTGACAGTGAGCATATTTCAGAATTGCTCACCAAAGAATATCAAAGATATGTACATAAAGATGATACCCAAATACTGTGTCCAGCACATATATCTTTTGACAGTGAATCCATTCAACATGGTAAGGGTGATGAAATATATGAGGCCATATTTCCCAAGTCACATCTTTGCAAAGAAGAGATAGATAGTGGTCATGAGTTCTCTTGTGACACCGATCTAGAGATAAAGATGTCCATTGAACCAGAGGAGGTTGATGATTCCAATATGTATGATTGGCATATTATTGACTCTCAAACGTGTGGGGAAGATGGATGTGATAAGGAAGAGGATACGGTGTTTTATGTTGGAGCTAGCATTGATGATAGCATGTGTTAGAAGCAGCTTGACCTATTCCATTTTCCAATACAGTTAAAAGACCAGCATTTGATCAATAACAATAGATATGATAAAGTAAGACATCCTACAAGGTCTAACAATCATGACTTCCTTATGTCACACAATGATGAAGGTGTTCAGACTATGCCTGACTTCCAGATACCGAATAATACAAAACACACTTGCAACATAAACTATGATGGATTAATGAACTAGATGAACAGATTCAGTCAAGCAGATGGAGTATCATTACAACATGATCAGAACAAGGTTTTTGACAGGGGAAAGACATGGATTTTCTTTTCTGATATGTTCTTTTGACCATATCAGTTTTGGGACAGAAGTTGACTCTATTGCCCAATGGAGTAGGCACCAGTCTGCTCCCCAGAGATCTGGAATCTTGCTATGCCCACAAGGGGCCTACATCCCCAGAAAGAGCCACTGTTGGGACCTAAAATTTTCTGCAATTTTTTGCAAAAACTCTTAAGGTTCCCATGATGTAAAGTACAGTTTTTTGCACTCTGAAATACATTTGCTAAAACAATCTTAGGAACCTATTCTAGAAATAATGGCCTCGATTGTTAATACACAGAGTCCACTACATATTGCCTAAAAACAAACTCCCTTGGTGCAAAATATTTGGAAGATTGCAGACTATGTGCAAAGTAGAGATGGGGACTATGGCACAAGAAATGAACATCCATCTAAGCACAATAAAAAGAGAATTTTAACAGATGTATAAAATATATTGCGAAGCACCCCATATTCTCTCTAGAATATACAAAGTTAAAAAACTCAGTAGAAAATCCTAATTGACAAGATATAGACGATCGGAGTGGATTTATTAAGTCCTTCTGATTGCATAAGTCATTCTGATAACTAGAGCTACAGAGATTTCGATAAGACTCTTACCGAGGGAGGATATATTGGGAGGATATATATTATCAGGAAGTGTCTTGTAGGTCTCACCGACGATGAAGATTGCTCTGATAAAGAAAACACCGATGCATCGTCGTCGGTGTGACCATTCCCGTCGACGAATGCTTACAAACCTTGGCCGATGCACCGATGGATATATTTGACTTTGTTGACTATCCCCAACTCTTCGGCGTGACTTCCCTCGTCGGCGAGCGCCTTGTATCTCCTCCTGATATGCCGATATGCCAAAATATTGTATATACAATACATGACTTGTTATTACCGGTTCTCTCTACCGTTTCTACCAGTCACCCTTTGCATTTGATAAAAGATACATTCTTGATATGCTTTTGGGATATACAAAGCTATGTGCATATCGTGGAATCAAAAGGATTAAGAAATGAGATATAATTGTTCTGTATTTCGTGCTTTTGTATGTATGTTTTGGACACATGCATCACGATATACATACAAGGCAGAATTCAAGAAAGATTAAAATCTGATTAAAAAGATGCATTGCACTTTATACATGGCACGGATCCGAGAAGTGAGTAACTATGGTCTATGAAAGTTGAATTCTGAAAAAGACATATAATTGAATTTGAATGTATCGGGCATTGCATATGAAGGTTGGATACAAGTAGTGGGTCCCGCCACTTGCACGTTGGGCTTGTGTAATATCAATGTATATCTTCGATATACAAGTTTATACAAGCCCGGGTTTGAATGACATATCAAATATTGTGAATTTTAGCTTGGGCCCATGCTTGTATATGAAAGAAATGTATTCAATATACAAGCAAGACATATTGGTGAGAGAGATGAATTGGGATAAAGCCTATGAGTCTCACCGACACGATAGTCACAACGATGTCGGGGACATGTTGTGAAAGGTCTTTCCGATACAAAACTTAGAAACCTTAAAATGACACTAAAATCTGAATGATTAAGATATTCTTCTAACATTTGAAATATGGGTTTTTGCAAGATATACACAACGGGGATCAAGTTATATAAACACCCACGAAAGGATCTTGCTAGTTTGATTTCCATAATCTCCTTTTGGCATTCTCCAATTAAGTGGTATTTGGATGAATGGGGTTTCATGAATATTAAGTCTTAATTTTTGAATTGTTAACTTGTTTTCAAATTTGCATTTATAGTACCATTTTACCTTTTATTCCTAACACCCTAGACCAACATGTAATGAAACAACTTGCACAATATCTGAATATAATAGAAAATATGCTGCAAATACTTGATAATAATATGCCACTTCGAGGGGGCAACCTCCTAATCCACTTCGAGGGGGATACCTCCAATAGTCTTTAATGAGAACACAATACTCAATATGATGATGAAATAAGACTCACTACCTCCTATATATACCTATTTATGCCTAGGATATCACCTAGACTGACTTAGATAGCCTTATAGAAGCCTTAGGCTGACCTAAACGACTAAATAACAATGTACTAATGATAATATGAATTAATTAAGAGTTAAGATAGCCACAAGCTGACTATTCATAACCATATATGCTATGGAAGTAAGGGCATAACATGCTCCCCACCTTTACAAAAGTGTTGTCCTCAACATTGAACAATTGTGGTAGTTTCTTCAGATAATCTTCATCATCCCATGTGGTAACTTCAACTAGAAAATATTTCCTTATAATGAGGTAACTTGGAACTGTTGATGTCGTCAGCTTCTTCATGTGTATCTGGAAAATTAATTTCAACTCCAAGATGTGTCTTCCCTTTGCATCTAGATCTTGATGGTGATGAATGCGTTCTTCCTTTACTTGAACCTTTTGATGTGCCATAGAGGAAGAGGTGAGGAATAGTACATAGTACCCTTGCATTGGTTGAATAGCTTGATTAGTAACTTCTTCTTCTTCTTGGTTGCTTGAGACCTCCTTTCTTGGTTCATTCATAAAGGCACTTAACATTCTTCGTATGTCTAATATATCTCCTCTTAGGCCACCCATCTCCATCCTTATTGAGTGAATCTCTTCCTTGACCTTACTTACTTCCTCATTCAGATTAATATCATGTGTGATAACATTCTTTTTGCCTCTTGTTGCAGGCCCCGTCATGATGGAAACCAATATTTTTAAAATAAATCACACAAATGAAATGTAAATTCTCTAAAATTTTTACTGTAACTTACTAGGGCCAAGATACCACTTACTCAGAAAAAAATCCAAAAAATTAGTAGATTTGCAGCCTTGAGAGTGAATTTGTTGGAGACCCTAATTTTGAAATAACTTGCTTATTTTTGCTTCAATTTCTCCAATTTTTGGACTGTAGGCTCCTTTATTATGTCTTCCAAAACCTAATAAAAATTATGCTCCAATTCAGTAGGATGTGAGAGATATGTAGATCTCAAATAAATTGTACAGAAATCATAATTCTGCAATAATTCGCTCAATTCTACTCCAATTACTCTAAAATTTAATATGGTCTTCAAAAACTCTTTAAAAATATTTTAAAAATTTGCTAAAGTCTGAAAGTTATGCTCTTCCCAAAATCACCTACAATATTGAGAAAAAACCTTGCCTCTACGGTGCCAAGATCATGCTTTGATACCACTTGTAATGAAACAACTTGCACAATATCTGAATATAATAGAAAATATGCTGCAAATACTTGATAATAATATGCCACTTCAAGGGGGCAACCTCCTAATCCACTTCGAGGTGGATACCTCCAATAGTCTTCAATGAGAACACAATACTCAATATGATGATGAAATAAGACTCACTACCTCCTATATATACCTATTTATGCCTAGGATATCACCTAGGCTGACTTAGATAGCCCTATAGAATCCTTAGGCCGACCTAAACAACTAAATAACAATGTACTAATGATAATATGACTTAATTAAGAGTTAAGATAGTCACAAGCTGACTATTCATAACCATATATGCTATGGAAGTAAGGGCATAACAAACACTACTTAACAAGATTTTTGATTGATCAAATAAGGCTCTTTAAAACCTTTCAAGCACTCCATTCTATTGTAGTGTGTAGGACATTGTCCTTTGTCTAACAAACCCAATGTGTTTGCAATATGCCTCAATCTTCTCAGAAGAAAACTCTCTAGACAATTATCTAAACTTAACACTTTGATTTTATTACCGATCTAATTCTCTATTTAAGTGCCTTCGATTCCTTAATCTTGTGAAAATCCTTAGACTTTTTCCTAAGAAAATATACCCAAACATGTTTAGAATAATAAAGAATAAAGGAGACATATCATTGAGACTTACTAATTGAGTGTATGTCCATAAGAACAAAGGCATCACAATGTATCACTTCCAAGCTCCTCTTTGCTCTAGTGCTCCTTGAAGCAAACTTCACTTTTTTCTACTTTCCAAACACATAATGTTGAGAAAACTCAAATTTGATAGAACAATCTAAAATACCTTCCATCGTATTTTTACTTACCAAGGTTTTCATACCTTTTTCTCCTATATGACCCAACTTGTACTACCACAATATCCTTGAATCAAGTTTAGTAACATTGATTAAGTTACATAATGTTTATATTTCCATCCTAAAGAGTGTGAACTATGCATGATACCTTTAGTGAGCACCAAATTTCCTCTAGCCAAATTGCTAAAGGTAACATGTGCTTTAGATTCAATCATCTTAGAAATAGAAATATGATTTCTTGCTAGATCTAGACTATGCAAAATATTAGAGAGTGTTCCTACTCTCCCATCCATTGAAGACACTTTGACCTTTCCTCAACCAACTATCTGAAAAGAGTTGTTATCACTAAAGAAAACATATCATTCATCACACTCCTTGTAATTAGAGTACCACTCTATATGAGAAGTCATGTGATATGATGCACCTTAGTCAATCAACTAAAAATTATCACCAATAATGTTAGCTAATACAAAATCATCACTATTGTACTCATCCCAAAATTTATTAGAGGAATCATATTTCTTCTTAGACTTGCATTCCTTCTTTATCCAACCTCTCTTTCCACAATTCAAACACTTTAATTTATGTTTACGAAGAGAGTTAGACATGAAATTCTTCTTGGACTTCTTATATCCACCCTTCTTCTTATCACATCTATCCTTTGACCCACCCCTTACAACCAAGGCATTATTAGAGGAATCATTCATGGATGTTCTCCTAATTTATTCACTTAACAAGACACTTACGATGTCCTCCAGTTTGGGTGGAGAAACATTATCACTAAAATTGTCATAATTAGATTCTCCCATGAATTAGGTTGTTATGCACTTATCCTCTTCTTCTAGTTTATCTTCTGTTGACATTAACTAACTTAGACGTAGATTGAAAGTGTTGACATGAATATTTAAATTTTCTATTTTTCATCTTCAAGGAATATAACTTCATTTCTAAGAAAAGTTCATTTGCAAGACTCTTGGTTTGATACAAGGTTCCTATATTCTTTTGCAACAAATATGTAGAGGGTTCTTTTGACACATTCATTAATACAAAATATAAAAGATAGAGAAATAATACTTCTATCTTTTTTATCCAATCTATTCTAGTCCTCATCAAACATACCTATAGGTTTTGACAAAGAAGATATCAATGTCCATTGATCTCTATCTAGAAAAGGTCTTCAACCTGAAACTTCCATAACTCAAAACTTTATGACCATTGAATTTTTCAATTTTAGACCTCAACGTACTCATCATGAATCCAACAACACACATGCTTTGTATTTTCACAAAATGTTTCAAAAGCTCCCATTGGATCCCACTAAAACTGATTATAAACATACAAAAACAAACCTTTAATCTAATGGTTTGAAAAAGGGTTTCACCACTAAACACGTATGATTTTCATACTATACAACATGGCCTTTTCCCAAACAACAAGCTCTAATATTAAATGTTGGAAAAGTAATCCCTATTGCAAATGATTGATAAACTGGGATATAGGACACTTTAAGAGTGTGTGATCAAATTTAGTTATGTTTATTATAACAATTCAATTAGCAAATTTAAAAAAAGAACATGAAATAGTATGCAAACTACATAAACACATGAGACATTATATTTATGTGGGAAACCCTTTTAGAAGAAAAACCAACCAAAAAAGGATAGTAACAATTGTATTCATAGGAAACAATTCTAATACAATTAGTCTCTTTCACAAAGTCTTAATCTATAGACTATGACATAGAACCTCTACATAACACTACCACACCTTATAGAAATAATGCATCATCTAGCATCAATCTATTCTATTTGTACCAACATTAGATATAGTCACTGAACCATCCTCACAAAATTCTAATTATCACAATTGTTTAATTTCCCTATGAAATATCAAGAGTCACACAACCAAAACATGGTTGTACCGTGACATCAACATACTACACATAGTACCAAACATGACTTCTCCACATGCATAGCCACTCAATATGCTTGGATACTTTTGCACACACTAATTCAAAATTTGTTGAACAACTACACCTCAAGTGTGAACATGTCTTCTTGTAGTACAACCAAACACTAACTATGGCTTGCGGTAATAGAGCCAACTTGCTAATTGATTCTAACCACTTGTGGTACCTCTAAGCATACCCTAGAATATCTATATGTCCTTAACCATCAGCACATGTATGCCAATAATGTTACATGTGCACCTACACTTCCATACACACTCCAACAACTATTTAGATAAAGACGTGGAATCAAGTTCTTGATCAAACATTTTGCAATTGCAACCATAGAAACAATAGGCTAAAACAAGCTTCCATGTCACCTTGCAATGTATAAAACTTGATGCAACTTATCATATAGCATTTGTACTTGTTTTCCAATCTACGATCAAACACTTCAACATCTTCTCTTCATCTAGGAATTCTCTGCAAGTGAACAACACACTAAAGTTCCAACATAAAATTCCAACCCCACCCTATCTAGATAACAATTGAAAATCTAAGAGCTAAAAATTAAAGATCCTATTTTTTAAAATAAAATGTTGCTTCATCATGTAATAATTATTTCCTAATAACTACAATGGTGAAAACACATCCTCAATGCATTCTCCCATTTTATTTTGTGCCTAGTTCGGATCAATGTCATAATACATTTATATAGCTACAAATAATGCATTTTTGTGCATAGTTGAGCCCACGTATCCAACATTTCTTACACTTGACCTTATGCTTATTGTTCATCCCTATTCTTATGTGCACACAATTCTAGTCCAATCAGCTTATCTATTTTATTATAATCATCAATCCAATACTTATCCATAATCCAAAACCTATTGAACATAGATCCAACTTGGTTGTCTAACCCAAAAAATGTTCATGGGTGCGAGTTCATCCTCATTGCCATGATCTTGATACTTTTAATTACAAAATGAAAATCAAACATTTAGTTAATTGGCCCCATCTTACACTTTGGTCATGTTGTGTGGTTACACAACGTGCCCCGTTTTGACTTGACAAAATAGGGACCCAACTTTTTGGCTTGTGTTTTGTGCTTTCTGGTGGTCTGGTAAAAGTAAGTCAAGTGGATCATCATGTAGGGAGGATGTGGTAGGTCATCATCATGAGGTCAGTTTGTCAAATTTCATATTTCATTCCAATAACCTCATATTTAGAAAGAGCATCAAATTTCATGCAGGTTTGCCTTTTACATCACCCTGATATTCGTTAGGATGTGAAAGTTATGAATGGTCAAAGTTTGAGTCAAACCTGATATTTCTAGGGAAGGATCATATTTCGTAACATCAGTCATATTACAGAAGGTCATCCCGATCTAATTTATCACTCGATAAATCATGCGGTCCAAATGTCCAGATGACAATTTTAGGTGATAGTGACCTTTAACCGTCAGCAACCTTATGTATTTCACGAGAGTCATATTTCTCAATGTAACCTGATATTTCTCAATATCCTCCTGCTGCGAAATATCCCCCTAAGCCTTTATCCTGATGATGTCATTCATTTTGATAAACAAAGAAACAAACATGATGATGACATCATGATGCCATAGCGATATACTGAGTCAATATCGAGATGACGTCATCCTGATATTCTGAAAGAGAGACATATAATTATCCGGTCATCATCATTTTTTTGAACATCACCTGATATGTTGAAATATCCTCCCGATGTATAAAGTATGACCCAAGGGTGCGTTCATCGCCCGATCTTGTCAAGATAGTTTTTCCTCTCGAAGAGGATGATCACATTGCTATCGAGGTGATATTTGAAAATATCACCCGATATCCGAACACTATCATATTTTTGAATATATCCTGTCATATGGATATCACCCCGCTCCTGTTGCCGCCATTGACATTTAATGTGCGTAGAGGTAGTAGGTAGTTCCCACCGACCACAAAGCCCGATCAAACACCTAGTGAAATCCTGAGTTTCCGTGAAGAATCAAAGAATAAAATCTAATCTGTCAGGCTTTGCCCTAATTTCGCCCTAATTGCAAGGTTAAAGGTAAATTCACTTGACATTTCACACTTACTTGTGATAAAATCATTTTTACAGGGCACTAGCTTCCAAACCCTCATACAGGCAATACTTGTATGAACAGAGCTTACAGGCAGGAAGAAGTGTGGGATTATCATCAGAATTATGAGCATTTCCAGAAAACCACTGGTATAAAGGGATCTGCATAACCAGGTAAGTAATTGAAACCCTCATCCTGTTGCTTCTTGCATAGCCAGGTATGATGTTGCAGGTTCTAGTTTATGCATCCCATGATAAGTAAATGCTGAATAAGTACAGTATGCATGATGTTAGTAAAGATAAAATGTTATGTGCATGCTTGTGAACATCATTGTAAGACAAATCCTATTAATTGCAGATATCCATGGCTAACAAGAGGTTAGCTAAGTGTGAGGCTGAATTCAGCAAGCCCATGTTCGCATCTCCTAGAGGAATCCTGTTCAAGTATGGTGCAATTACAGATACACATCAAGGAAGTACCGATTTGGAGGCATGGTACGCCAAAATGAATGATGAAAAGAATAGAAGCACCCTGTTGGATGCAGTGTTCATGTCAGGAATGTGGAATGCGGCTAGTTTTCCGTACTCCATGGAGTCTCCAGAGCTGGTGATTGAGTGTGCCTGGAATTACAATCCAGAAATAGGACAGGTGGTAAAGCATGGAAGAATATATGCAAACCTGTCCATCAAGGGCCTTTCCAAGACATTTGGACTGCCATTGGGCAGGAAGGTTAATAGTGTGGATCTGAAGAAATCTGAAGTTGAGTATGAAAATAATAAGAAGAAGGCTAGGAAGAACATGTATCAGTGGAGGGCCAAGAATAACACATATCCTGCAGCGGCCAAACTTCCTGTGCACTTGTATAAGTATGATTTTAATGACGAGTATCAATACATGATTGCATTGCTTAATAGGGTGACAGGCTAGCCTGATACTGGTAGTTTTAAAGATTGGATGTACGGTGTAATCATGATGTGCATATATGCAGACATCAAGCCATTATGGGGCCAGTTGATAAGTGATGCTCTACATGAGCAGCTGATGAACCTGGGAGGTTCAAATTGTTCTTTTTACATGACATCCTACATTGTTTACTCCTATGCTTACAAAGGCACATTTGATGCACTGGTTACAGATGGAAAGGTTACAGGCACAATCAATGATGTGCACATATGGGATCATCATCCCCAGTTGCAAAGAGTTAATTACCTCCAGGATTACAAATTGGTAAATGATGCATTCTCTATGCATCTGGTGAGAACCATGGAGGAGGACAGGACAAAAAGATTGAGCATGGAGGCTCAAGAAATAATCTATAGGCATGGAGCCTGGTATATTCAATTTGCCACATTTTCTTATTTGAGAATTGAGGGTTTTGAAGGACATCCCCTCATGCTGCCAAGGTACCCCACTGATGCAGTGGTATTAATGGAATTCATAAGGCAGAGCTCCACAATGTTGGAAACATACAAGGATGCTCAGAAAATTCCACCAATTTTGTTTCCAGTAACCATTGGCTGGTACATGTGCCCAAATTCAGAAAGTATCAAGAAGGTGATGGTCAGTTTAAACAAAATGCAATTGTAGCCATTCCCACTAATAAGGCCATATGATCCTTATGGAAGGATACAGAAAATAATAGGGAAACCTATTTATCAGAAGCACTTAGAAGACTTCTGGGTGGATTGTGAGGATGAAGCAAAAGCTAGAAGAAGAAGATACCAAAGGTTAACATTGAATCAAATCAAAACCTTTGATTGCATCCCCATTCCCTCACAGTTGAAAAAGGATGATGGCAGGTTAATGGCAAATGAGTATGAAGAAAAGAAGATATCTAATGATACAATATCTGCACCTGACCTGACCATACAAGAGGATATATCTTTGGATCCTTTCATTGCCAGGACCTTACAGCTAACCCAAGCTTGGGTTGATGAACAAATTGAGGCATTGAAGAAGAGGGGTGTTGCCATTACTATGGATAATAAAAAGAAAGGATAGGATATTCCTGATGAGGAATGTGATAATTTTATAACTAAAAAGAGGAAATCAAAAGGAGAGAGGCTGCCTCCACAACAACAACAAAGTAAAAGAAACCCATAGGGGTAAGAAAATTGATAATGAACCCAAGGGGGTGATTATTGAAAGGGCAGTGTTTCCAGCTCAAGATGCAATAGCATCAGGATCAGGATCAGGATCAAGATCAGCATCACCTCCATGGACAGGTAAACAAAAGTCCAAGAAACATCAGATGAAGGAGGCTGTAGTTACTGAGACCCAAGAAGAGGGTCAGTCCTCACGAAAACTAGTAGAAGAAGATATTCTTATGGAGGAAGAGCTTGAAGAAGAGGAGGCCCCTTTACTGTTCAAAAGGAAAAGAAAAGCCCCACAGGTGGTGGTAGCTACCACACCTAAGAAACCCAGAACCTCCATGAGGGGTTAGATAAAGCAATCCCCTACACTGTTGAAAGGGGTAGGTAGCGAAGTTGTCCATAAAGAATTTCAGCATAATGTTCCACTTCCTACCATTGTGAAGTTCAAAACAGAACTTGCAGAGGAACAAAGAAAAGAAGCCTCCAATATATTAGAAGGAGGTCATATCTCATTGGAGGAAACAATTAATCTATCTGATGATGAGGTAGTGAAGGAAGTAGCTTCACAGAAGATGGAAACCCTTGCTGCAGGTACACACATGATTCCTCATGGGACTCCATTAGTTCAAACAATACTGGAAGAAATGAAGCAAGTGGAATCTGAAAAAGAGAAGACTCCAGAGAGGATAGCCCAAGAAATGGGGCTGGATACATTAATTGCACAGGTGACAAGTCCTGAACATCCAACAAGTACACCTGACAAAAGAGAACATATAGAAGAAGCGAAGATGGCAGAACCAGAGGGCCATGCTTCAGAAATGAGCTAATAGGACACTTCAGTTAAACTTGTTATAGTAGAAGTTCAGGAAAAGAAAGTTGATGACAAGGATGTATTAGAAGATCCTGCTTCTAAAGTTCAAGAAGTAGTGCAGGTGCAGAACAAATAGTGGTTTTAGAACAAACACCAGCACCTAAGGAGGATTCCACAATATCCACTGCTGTGAATGTGTCTCAATAAGAAGAAAAGTCAAAAGTGGATGAGGTAATAACAGAAAAGGATCACGATCATCATGATCATCATATCGACGCATCTCAAGATCCTCCAGCTCAGGATGATGCTCCTCCGGAAAAGAAAATTCCTCAGCAGGAGGATATACCACAGGATCGCCCCCAAGGTGAACATCATGAAGAAGAAACAAGAAAATCACCTTCTCCATCACATATGCTGACGGATGCAAGAGATCAAGGTGAACATCATGCTGATGCAGAGAAATATGATCAGGTACCCCGATGGTTGGAAAAGGAAGTCAACACAGAGGTAGATTTTGAGATTCAAGAATTCAATGTATCCACCTTGTTTTCAAAAAATCTAATAAAACCAAAGAGGAAGGCCAAAATGACTTCGGCCATTAAAAGAGATCCAACAACTGGAAGAAGGACTGCACAGATAGCAATCCCTACTATAGATAAAGAAAAAGGTAAAATTTCTCTGGAAGAATTCCAGATTAATACAATTGACCTGGGGTTTGCGAATGAAGACCAGGAGGGTCAAGAAGGAAAAGATATCATAGATTCTTTAATTCAAAAAGTTAAGAGAGAAAAAGAGAAAAATAAGCAACACAAAGAGCACATTGCTCAGTTGCATGCATATATAGGTAGGTTAACTAATCCTGAAGATGATTCTACTGACCATGCAGTCCCATTGACTGTTATTTCCCAAGAGGAGGTGAATAAATTGGATCTCATGAAACATGAGTCATCCATATTGAGAAAGTGGATGTATTCCACATTCGATACTGTAGAAGAAGTGGTAAAAGCCTCTCTGAAGAGGTGGAGTTCTCTTAGTGACTCCAGGAAAAAAGTAGACAAGTTGCAAATGCAGACAGGTAAAAGGTCTTTCTAGTTAGAAAAGATATTGGATATCCTGGGAGAAATAAGGAGGATAAATCCTCAATTGCTCATCAACAGGCAGGTGTTGAATAATAACACTACATTATTGGTAGATATATGGTATAAGGACATTCAATTTGTATGTGATGTGCTCAAAAGATGCAACAATAAGTTGAGAGAGATCAACATAAAATTACATGACATGATGTCTTTTGAGGCAGAAATTTTGGAAGTGTTGGAAGGAAAAGTGGAAGGAAAGGTAGAAAATCAAGATGAGGAGTTTGCAATTCAAGCTCTACATAATAACTTCCAATTTGTTGCTGATGATCCATTAGGCCAAATGACAGAAGATCATGGATAAACTGGTGAGGACTAAGGTGAAGATAGAAAATTATAATGAGACATCACACCACAGAAAGAATAAACTGGATAGCATCAGAAATAAATACCAGGCACATAAGCACGCCATTATCAAAGCAAAGACCCAGGATGGCGGAGAAATAGATAGAATTGTGCAGTTGTATGAGAATGTCAGGGTCATCATGCAACCTCATATACAAGGTCATCATCATCAGGATGATGAAGGTACATAAAGTGATGCACCTGATGATGAAGCGCATGAGTCAGATAAGGTAGATGATGATACATCATAAAGTAAATATCAGCATCTAATACTTAGTAAAATAAGTATTTCAGATAGTTGCCAGCTGGCAACTTGTGCCACTTGATAAAGTTGACAAAGTCAAAGGAAATACTCACCATAGATATTCATAGATAAATCAAGATTGTAGATCTTTTGTAACAGATTCCTCACCTTGTTCTATAAAAGGTGCAGGAATGCCTCATTTCAAATATTGGAAACTTAATTGAAATCCGTCTGCTAAAATATTCAGGGCTCATTTCAAAGCTTTTTGTATACATTTATATCTTTGCATACTTAATGGATGAGAAGACTGTGTTGATTATAATTCATAGTAAATCTTGAGTAATCAGAGTGTGAATTCTAGATATATGCTATGATTTGCTGCGTCCCTTGGAGTGCATGTCTACTTGCATATGTTTTTTTCATACAATTCCTTAGAAGTTAGCATCAACTGTATCTAGCTGTGGAATGTCCTGGTGAACATATGGTTTGGTTTTCTTCTCTTCATGACTGTATCTGATGTACATGTGGTTCAATAGCTGAAGGTTCAACATTAATTTGAAGCATTTCTTTCAATTTCCTTTAAATTTCAGAGCATTTCACCATCATAATTGCAAATAATTGATAATCTCAAGCAAATAATGCAAATATGTGGACATCTCATAGATAATTCAAAATATTTAGCATATTTGAAGCTAAAGCATGTATAATTGAAAATATCATGCAAAGATTTAAATACTTCTATATCATTTGATCAAACAACTATATAAAATGACCTCTCTGTAAAGAATCTTTGCAGAAACAATCTCATGATGATGAACTCAACGTAAGGCCCCAAAATGGAAACAACAACACACATCAACCTCTGAGTAACATCAGACGATTAAGACCTAATCACCGGAGACTTGGGATCATGAATTCTCTGAATTCATTGTATCTTTCAAGATGAATAAAGGTTAATGTGTACTTTTATTCTATGCTTGTTTGTGACTAACATCATGACCAACATAAATTGGCGCTAGAAGGAGGGTATTTGTCTGAAAGAGGACACTCATCATCATTATTTTCAGGTTTGATGATGCAGAGAG
The DNA here is from genome assembly GCA_027924645.1 of Cunninghamia lanceolata. Classification (NCBI taxonomy): domain Eukaryota; kingdom Viridiplantae; phylum Streptophyta; class Pinopsida; order Cupressales; family Cupressaceae; genus Cunninghamia; species Cunninghamia lanceolata. Next base: position 5,760,308 of record BSBN01001344.1, on the reverse strand, counting down.
TAAGGTAACCCTGAATACATTTGTAAATTCCAAATATTGCTTAAGTATTTACTGTAGTAGGCTTGTAGATGCTCATTCTATGTAAAGTTTTCCAGATCAACTGTAAATATTGTGAGCTTTATAGTAGATCATCATGAATTCACAAATATTGGTCAATGCTAAGTAAATCCGTTCAAGCTTTGAGGAGTATTGCCTTAGAAGTTTGATATCTCGTGGTAAGAGTCATCATACCCCAAATATCACCTCATATCTGCCTTATCTTTGCAAATATTTCATAAATATCTAGTCAGATCAGTCATCCGATCACAAATATCACCTCAGCCGGTGAATTTCAACTGATATTTGCAAAGATCCAGCCAATTTGCCTCAAAATTAAGAAATCCTGGCTCACAGGATAAATACCAGGTCTAGATCTAGTGGAATCTTTGAAGAACTACCTGTTAGAGGGTTCAGACCTAGAACTGTGGACATCCATCACACTCCAGGGTCTAGTGCATCAGGAGCTTCACCAGAACCTCCTCCTGTAACTCCTGTTGGTTTGCAAATACCTTCTGGGATATCTGTGACACCTTCGGTCCAACCTCAACCCCAGGTCCAACCTTAGCCAACTATACCACAGGCTCAACCTCCTTCGGTTGCTATGTCTTTCTTTACAGCGGAATCACTTTTGACCTTCAATGCATACCATGAGTTACCAAAGAATCTAGATAAACTTTATCCAAAATATCATCCTTATCAGGATGCTAATGATCATATCAAAACCTTTAAAGAAGCCTGCTGTAGGGCTAGAATAGAACATCAAGATGTTGTATGCAAATTATTTCCTTTTTCCCTAGGGGAAGAGGCTTATAATTGGTTCATTAGTCTCAGTAGAATTCTGTTGGTTCATGGGCTGTCCTAGAGAAAGCTTTTACTGATAGGTTTAAAATACCAATTGATCCTTCAATGAACTATCACCTATTTGCCACTATCAAGAGGTTTGAAGGAGAACCTATTGCAAATATCAATGCTAGGTTCCAGAAAATGCTATCCAAGTTAGTTGCCCCATATGTAGTAACAAATGCTGCTGCTAGGAGTATCTATTACTCAGCTCTGGATCCATTGACATCTATGTTCATCAGGAGAACACACCCTGAAATCACTACCCTGACAAGAACTTTTCAAGAAGCTATCAAAGTAAATCAGCAGTTAGTCCTTGCTCCAACACCAAACGTAGCATTCCCTACATTGCCTGGCATGTGTCCCACTTATCCTCCACAATATCCTGCATATCCTGCATCATATTTGGCACATCAATATCCTAATGGAGCTATGATACCTCCAGCAGTCATGCCTGCACCCTTGCAAGTGCCTCCACTAAGTATCATGCCACCTCCTAATGGGAATGGCCAGACGCCACAATATCCTACACAAACTCAGACACCTAAGGGTGCTGACTTATCCAACAGTAATCATGGATCCTCTTTCTTCAAGCCTCAAAATAAAAATGTAGTGGCTAAAGCTCAAGAAGAGAAAGAAGAAATCAAAGAAATCTCCGCTCAGCTAAGAAAACTCACTACAGAAGTGACATATTTGAGAAATTAGAATTTCTATTCCTCGTCTAATCAAAATAGAAGTTATTCCAATGGCAGACCAAATTATCCTGACAGAGGTTACAACAACAGTAATTTCAATAATAGTGGTGGAAATAACAATAATCCTCAGAGATAGCCTAGAGTATGGAACTCCAGGCCAAATAATGGCTCACTACCATCACCCTTGGATAATCAGCCACCCGGTGAAGCCAAATAGACTACTAGGGTCAATCTTGCTGAGGCGGCCCTCACCAATTGGTGTAGAATCCACAATACAAATGCTCATGCAGAGCTAGATTGTCCGCAATTTCAAATTACTGCTAGCATTTTCCAGACAGAAGTATCTAATACTACAGGAAATCCACCTTAGGTGGAAGGAAATGAAATCGTCCCTTGTGGATATGACTCTACATTTGTATTGGAGAGCTATACTGATCATCATCATCATCAGACTGTGTCATCTCGCCAGCATTGTTCACAAGCATGTGAAGAATCTGCCATGGCTTTTGAGTCAAACTATGTCTTCCCCTTTGAGGATGAGAATGAGCCATCTAATGAACATGAGGAGGTGCATGCATACCAGCAACAATATCCTGGTAAGCATAGTTACAATCTGAGAAGCAACTCCAACAGACCTACTAGTCCATTAACCAACTCCTTGCCTCCAAATAACTTCAATACACCTCTTGATCCCAAAGCTAACAATAACCTGGGATTTCCCAAAATGGAAACAACAATGCACATCAACCTTTGAGTAATGTTAGACGATTAAGACCTAATCACCGGAGACTTGGGATCATGAATTCTCTAAATTCATCATATCTTTCAAGATGAATAAAGGTTAATGTGTACTTTTATTCTATGCTTGTTTATGATTAACATCATGACCAACAGGTCCCAAGTTGACTTTGTACAAATCATTACAATTTGGTGTTATGTTTATGTATAAAAGACTAGATCATTTTATTCATTTGGATCCATCAGATCATCCACCATCTAAGAATGATTCAAGAATCTCTTAGTAGAAGGACATTCAAGAACAATCATTCACATTTCATGTTGAATCACACACACATCCTAGTGCATGTGAATCGCCTAGAGATCATTCTAGATTTCAAGTGCACATGTTTGAATCCTATAATCTATCATGGTATTTTTAAATATTGCTAGGTTGATAGAAAAACACCAAGAGATGTAGCAGAGAGTATCATTATCTAGCAGTTTGTTTTCTAAGAGTTCACATGAGTAGAATCAATAGATCATCATAGGTTTAGTTCATGTATACAAAGGGAGTTTCTAGGCAAAAACTAGGTCTAGAAAAATGAAATTGACCCAACACAAAGACAAGAAGAATATTCCAATTCTGATCCACTTGCATGACTACCTAGAGTATTTCTAGATTCTGAGGTGCATAGATCTTATTGGGCCTTCATGAAATGGCATACTTTATCATTCACAAATATTTTATTCTTCTTTTATTACTATTTATGACATTATTGTACTCTCTATTTAATGTTGTTTGATACACTTTGCTCCAACAAAATTTTGAGGTGCATAGATCTCATTGCTTTCATCAATCAACATACTTTCTTTAGTCACAAAGATTTCTCTCTTCTTTTATTACTATATTGTAATCTCTATTTGATTTTGTTTGATCCACTCCACTCCAAATAAAATTGGAGGTGCATAGATCCCATTGCCTTCATCAATCATCATACTTTCTTTAGTCACAAAGCTTTCTCTCTTATTTTATTACTATTTATAGCACATTTGTACTCTCTATTTGATGTTGTTTGATCCACTCCGCTTCAACAAAACATCAATTTAATCTAGGTTAATTAATGCTTTATTGCTTGATTAATTGATTAACCTAACTCACCCCATTAAAGTGTAGTTATTTTTCCTTTTCAATAACATTAGTTGTGGTGCTCCATAATTATAGATTGTGAAGTCACTTCCATCAACCATTGCTAGATGAAAGTGACTATTCTCCATACAATTTGTGCCTAAGGCCATCAAATACACATGTATAGCCATCATTCCCACCTTGTCACTTAGAAAATACTTAAAATATTTTTTGAACAATGTTTTTGAACAATGTTTCTTAACACATTGCTATGCAATTACGTTGCAATTCAAACTTATGATGTGCATTCTCCTATTGCATGCCTCAACCAACTCTATTGCATGAGAAGTGATGATACTCAATGCAATAGCTGACATCTAATTAAAATTAAATAATAGTTTAACCATTTTTAACTAGACATATACTATATAAATACATGCACAATGGACATAATAAATTTTGTTAGGAGAATAGTGACTCTCCCTCTAGATGTAAGCACTTCTGAATAATTCCAAGACTGGTAGTGATGCAAGAGCATCCAGAGGTGTAGAGCAATCTTGCATCACAAAAAATGATTTTTTTTCTATTTCTTTCAATTTTGGTTTTTGCGAATACCCATTTTCTTGAATAATGAATCGAAACCTTCAAATATTCCAAAAAGGCTAAGATTACCAGGACTTACTATTTTTAGTAACCCTATATTGGAGAAGCAGTTGGGTCCACAATTTTTCTCAAAGCTTTGAAATATTCAAATAAACAATCTAGGTAAATTTGAGCCCAAGATCATGTCTGGATTTGACGATATTAAAGTTTTCATTTTTGAGGTTCATGGAAAAAGTTTCAAAATCAATTTTGAGGCACTTAGAGGTTCTCTAACAGCCCAAAAATTTGCCTAAAATCAAAGTGTCCCTAAATGGGCTATTTTCTAGAGCTTTAGTTTTTCATGAGCTTTCCAATTCATCAAACGGTTCATCAATTGGATGCTCTGTTCAAAAGTTATGGCTCCTAGAAGTTGCGCTACCTAGTTTCTCAATTTAAAAATTTTAAAATTCTTTCTTGGGCAGGAAAAAGGACGGTTGGGTTCATTTTGGAACCCAAATGAGAGTTACACATTTAAAATCAAGCCAACATTGGGGTGAATTACACTAAGTAGTTCTGATGTGTATTTATAGCCTATTTTTTATAGTTCTAGGGCAGTGGGATATTGAGAGTTATTGGCAAGTCCTGTTCATGCGAATAAGGAGGTCAGGTAGAAATCAGAAGATAGATCTAGAAGGTTATATAAGTCATAAATTTATATTTTAAGACATCCCATATTGTTGTAATAAGAGGGCATATGACCCTGGTGATTGTATTTCAGATTTGTAGCATTTTATAGGCAAGTTTAATGAAGAAATTATGAAACAGATTGTAGTTTGCTTAACTAATATTTCTTGAGATTTTGTTCTTGTCTATTTGAAATCTATAAATTATTATTGTATGTTTTTTGGGAGGAGTCTACCCTCATCAAATGGTATTAGAGCAGGTTATCCTAAGTGTGCAAATAGATCGCTGAACAATGAGGCATTTTGTGCCAGGACCTTGAGGTAGGGGGTTTGAAGGTGGAAGCAGAGCCGCTAATTTGAGGCAGCTTCGCACTAAGGAATTTTTACATTAAGTGTAATTTAGAAGAAGAATCAAATCAAGATGCCTCCATGAAGAAACTATGGTGGTAGAAATGTTAATGTGATTGAAGAAGGGTTTAGAGCTCTACAGAGGCAAATCAATGCAATCCAAGAAGAGATGAGAAGAGGGTTTGAACCGAGAAGGAGAGATGAAAGTGAAGATGAAGATGATGTAGCCCAAGATAATGCACAATCTAAAGAGAGTGAAGAAGAAGAAGAACCTAAAAATGTTAGACTATTGAAGGCCATAACAAAAATTGGAAAAAGGCCAAAGATGGATGTCACTACATATTCTGGTAGTCTCAATCCAGAAGAATTGATAGATTGGATCAACAAAATGGAAGAGTATTTTGAATATGAAGAAATAGAAAATCCTGATAGGGTCAAGTTTGCTAAGACCAAGCTCAAAGGTCATACTAGCATTTGGTGGAAGGAAGTACAATTAGAGAGAAACAAAAGAGGAAACGAAAAGATCACCCGATGGGATAGAATGGTTGACAAATTCAAGAGGCAATTTATTCCTTCAGATTATGAGTTGGAACTCTTGAAAAAGATGCAAAGTTTGAGGAAAATGAGCAAAACAATCAAAGAATACACTGAGTAATTCTACAAAGTTATCATTAGAGTGGGTCACTCTAAAGCCAATAAAGAAAAAGTAGCCAGATACATCAATGGACTGAAGCCCAGTATTCAAGAAGAACTAAGCTTGGTCAGATTGACAACTATTGAAGAATCGTATCAGTTTGTAGTGAAGGTAGAAGAAAAGTTGAATAGGGAATTTGAAACCAAACAAAGAGGAAGAGGTCATGGTTGAAGAATTGGAGGAAGCTCATATGGAGGTCATGGACAACAAGATGAGAAAAATAAAAAATGATGATCGAAGCACCAACCAACATAATAGGGGTGAAAACACATATCACCCTAGGGACCATAATGATGGATATTAAAGAGGAAGAGGAAGATTTGGAAGAGGACCTGCAAGAGGAGGATTTAGAGGAACATGTTTCAGATGTGGTGAGGAAGGACATAGAGCTTATGATTGTCAAAAAAATCAAGGATGGTCAAATAGAAGACCAGAGGGTAATGCTAGAGTTGCCCATGTCAATGAGGAGGCTAGATTTGAACATTTAGAAGAAGATAAAAGAGGAGAGACCCTTGTCATGAGAAGAACCTTGTTAAAGGATGAAGGAAAATAAGAACCAGCCCAAAGGAAGAGCTTATTCAAGACAAAGTGTAAGTCAAATGGTAAATGTAATGTAATCATTGATAGTGGAAGTACATATAACCTAGTTTATGAAGAAATGGTCACAAATTTTAACTTGAAAATGATAGAGCATCCACATCCCTATAGGATTGCTTGGTTGTAGAAAGATCATAAGGCTTTGGTTAATGAACAATGTATGGTAAAGTTTAAGATTGGAGATTATCATGATGAACTGTTGTGTGACATTATGCCAATGGATGTATGTCACTTGTTATTAGGAAGGTCATGGTAGTGTGATAGGTGTGTTGTTCATGGCGGTCGTGCTAACACCTATTCTTTGAAAAAAGATGGAGTGAGACACAAACTAAAACATGTGAGAGAAGTAGAGGAAAAGGTATGTAACATGAATAGAATTGGTTTGGTAGATGGTAGAAATTTTTTGGATGGAATGAAGCACAAACATATGTGTTTTGATTTGATCCCTAAAATCAATAAATAAGAAGGGGAATCTATGTACCTGTAGAAATTACAAATTTGTTGGATGAATTCCAAGATATTGTTTTAGATAATGTACCTAAAGGTTTTCCACCAGTGAGGAGCATAAATCATCAGATGGATTTGATACTAGGAGCTAGTTTGACTAACAAGGCAATCCATAGAATGACTCCTATAGGAAATGAAGAATTGAACAGACAAGTTCAAGAATTGTTGATAAAGGGGCTAATTAGAGAGATTCTGAGTCCATGTGCAGTACCTGTAGTACTAGCACCTAAGAAGGATGGAGAATGGAGGATGTGTACCGATTCTAGGGCCATCAACAAAATCACAATCAAGTACATATTTTCTTTGCCAAGGATGTATGATATCATGGACTGCCTGAGTGGAGCAAAGTACTTCACAAAGATAGATTTGAAGAGAGGGTATCACCAGATCAGGATACAAGGAGATGAATGGAAGATAGCATTCAAGATAAAAGAGGGAATGCATGAGTTGTTGATAACTGAGAGGGGGGGTGAATTAGTTATCCAAATTATTTCTACTTTCTGAACTTACTTAATAATCAATGCAACATTAATTCAAATAAGCAAACATAACCATGAAATGGAAATACACATGACACAATATTTTTGACGTGGAAACCCTGTTAAGGGAAAAAACCACGGGGTGATTAACCCAAGATTGTATTCTCTGTTAGAAGAATGGAAATACAAAATGGCACTTGCCCATTAGGGCTCACTGCCTGAGCACACTGCTCACAAGAGGCACACTGCCTACAAGAGACACACTGTCTACAGTTTATAAAGAGTGTAATACAATACTTGAACTGATAAGGAGCATCAACATATGCTAGAGTTCAGTTTCGGTTAGGCTCAGTAAACTGATCTGCTGCACTTCATCTTTCCTCTTCTTTTGTGCTGCTCTCCTTTCACATATTGGATCTTCCTTTCTGCTTTTATTTGGCTCTACTGCTTTTCTTCACACATTCCCTTACACCACAACACCTCTCACAACTAAATCCATTTTGTATATATACGTGCACAAGTGATTTCATCACCTTTCTAGTCAGCACCCGGAATAGTCAATATTTTCCACAAACTCTAATCTATCGGTTGAATCCTTGCATACCAAGTATTGCGGATCAAGGATATACTTGTAGAAGTCATCAATCATGTCAGCCAATCATAACTTATGCCTTAATAACCTTTACCATCATCAGTAACACATCTGGAAGAACATCTGATGTTCTGCCAGTCAGTTCTTCCTGTGTCCACACTGTCACTTGGGAACTCGACACTCAAACATTCATATTTCTTTATCCTTTCCACACCAGAGGCTCAAACCCTAGAATCTATCAGTCAAGATACTCCTCTTGACTTCCCCAAATCTGCACTTTACTGAGAGATCTGGACCTGTCTGTCAGACCTTGCTAACTGCTCTGTTCTTGCTTAACGGACCTCAACACTTCTTCAATCTGACTTTCGGTGAGGACCTATCATGTCTTGCAGATGTGTGGGATAACCTTTGTTGCCATCAATGACAACATTCATGAGTCCATATAGTGTCTCTTGCCAACAATCTCCCCCTTTGGCATTGATGGCAACACTTAGTGAAAAATGACTAAGTGTCACACTATACTCCCCCTTGGCTGATGCTCTGTCTCTATGTACATTTATCGAAGCTCCCCCTTAGTTGGATTCCTCATTTTTTCACTGCTCCTCACTCCCCCTTTGACATCAATGGCAAAGGGTAGGGTCCGCACATCAAAATTTTCAAAATTTTGACTATACTTGTCTGCATAAGTATATACATATGGCATACTTACATATACTGAAGTATGTCTGCAAAAGTTGTTTTTAATTGAATGAATTCTGTAGCCCAACTTTGCTTCATTCTGTCCAAAATTGATATATGACCGCTCAACAGGAATGCAAATGCATTTGCCCTTTTTAGATCTATTGGATCATTGGTCTGAGCTGTGATTTGAGCTTCTTTTATGGCCTCTAACTTAGGGACAATTATCCCTCTAAGCTCACTCAACCTCCTGATTTTGTTTTTCTTCTCTTTTTCAAGCTTCTTAACTTCATTCAAAACTGCAATCATTTGACATTCTTGATTTATTATTGATGTAGTAACTGGATCAAAATTTTGAGAAAGGTTTATCAGTTTATCCTCCTATTCTTTCATTTTCTTCTCAATCTCCACTGTTGTTTTAGACTAGGATATACAAAATTTGTATATATCACCTCCATTCTTAAGGGCATTTTCCAAACTTTTTATCCCAATACCCATAACTCTTCTATCATTTGATATTAACCCTTGCAGCTCTGAGAATCTCTTATCCAAAAATTCTTTCCTGACCTTCTCCTCAGCTGATTTCTCTAGAGAATTAAAATGTTTGCTAACACTATTGACTAGAGTTTTGAGATTACCAGAAAAGGAGGTTGTGGGATCCTTCTGAAAAGATGGCATGATCTTTTCCAACACTCCGGATGCTACATCTATAAGATCACAGTCTTACATGTGAGATTTCAGTAGTTTCTCTTTGACCTTTGCATTTGCAAATGAAGCTATCTTCATTGTTTGTACCGGAGATAGAGTCAAAATCTAATGGCCCTTTTAGTAATTCTGGTTCATCCATCTCATTAGTTTTCTTTGTCAAGAAGTTCTTGATAGATTCTGCAGTGTCTCTTGCTGGAGACAGATTCTTTTTCTCTTCTGCAGTGTCACTTATGTTCTTTTCAGCTTGACTTCCTTCTTTACTTTTCACCTCTTTTTCTTTCTCCTTTATTAATTCTTCTTCTTTAGATCCAGAGTCAATAGGGAAAACTGAAGGAGAAATGTTAGTCTGTTCATGGGCCATCTCTTCCAGAGCAGAGGATTCCAAGTCCTTAGCTATTTTTGCACCGGTATTCATTACCTCTTCTGTCATTTTCTCAGTAGATTCTTCTGCAACACTTGTAGTCGAGGGATTAGTACCCAAGTCCTCTATAATTGGAATGTTGAATCTTTTGAATGCATTCCAGAGGATCTCTTCAGTCTCTTTTACAACTTTGTCAGTCTCTCCGAGCATAAGTTCATTCATCCTTGCTTTGCTCCTGAACTCATCCTTACAATCTTTGAATACCATATTCATTGTCTTGGGATCGATTGAAGGATATAGTTGAATTGCTATCTGTTCCTAGATTTCCAGGTCTTTGGCTTGGCCATTGTTCTTTCTTGTTTCTAGTTCCTTCTCCAAGCTTTTGGGGATTAGAGATATAATTTCAATAAATGTTTTGTTGTAGATATTTAGGTACCTGACTGTGGCATCTTGCAATATCTTCTGATTTGCTTCACCATAATCATCATAGAACTCAATCATTGGTTGAAGATTTCCATCCACTGTGACTGATTTGATTATGTCATCAATGTGAAGAGTGGGTTTTTCAACATATTCCTTTGTCTTTTCTTCTTCCTCTTGTCCGGTAGAGGGTTCACCGAATGTTTTCTTCTTTTTCTTCATTTTCCTGATTTCTTCATCAGATTCAGTCTCCTCTTCATCCCTTTGACTGGCATAAGCCCTTGTGTCTTTTGTCTTTGTTTTTTTCTCTCCTTTTCCGGATAATTTTGCTTCCAGTTTTGATGGCCTTGAGCTTTTGGTAGGCGCAGATCTCTTTGATGATCTGGTCCAGGTGGAAGATTTTATCGGAACACTTTCCTCACTTTTCTTTTCTACCTTTTTCTTCTCTTCCTTAGCCCTTTCCATCTTTTCACTGTTGGCATCAAGTGCCTCCTTTGAGATGCCAAATCCTTTTACAACATCTTCAACTTCTTTTCTCACCTTCCTCTTGATCTCTGGTTGTCTGAGTTCCACATGAATCTTTACACTTAGCTCCTCAGAGGTTCCAAACCTTTCTGCCTTGGGATCTTTTGGTTGACTTAACATGTGTTCAATATGCAGCTCAACAATTTTCTCATCAACTTCATACCCCATTGGCATGATCCATACTATTCTTGGTTCCACTGCCTCCATAAGGCACTGATCAGTTTCTACCATGAAGCAAATAGTATCCTTATACTTTTCAACTAGAGCTTGGGGGATTATCTCTCTTGCTTGTATCATACTCTGAAAGTTCTTGAAATAGCCCCAGAGTGCTGTATTTTGTGCCTTAACATCACCAAGTCCATGGAAATAATACTGATTTGTATGGCAACCAGTCTGTCATTTTGCCATATCCAGCCACTAGATCCAGGTAGCTCATTCATATAATAGAAGAATAGACATAGTATCAAGCCACCGTATTTGAAGGAGTTCTTCTTGTCTTTCTTTATCTTCTGCAGATTTTCCAGAAGTTGGTTCAGAAGGAGCTCACAAAGATCATAGTCAGTATTCTTTCTTAACATTTCATAGGCAGTATATATTGCAGTTCCAGGTACTAAGTTTTCCCTGCTAGAGTGATATATTTTGTATCTGATGATCATGGATGCAAACTTGATATCCAGATCAGTGATATCCTCAATTGTCATTGCCCTCTTATCAAACTTTGATCTTAAACATCTTACTGATCTTCCAAACCTTAACCATAGTTTATTTAGATGTTTGTCTTAAGAACCCTTTAATCCGCAACTCGTCTTGTGCTAGTTCCGGCACCAATTGACTGGCTGGGGGAACAAGGTTTTCTTTGTGTCTCCCCCTGAGCTAGAGCTCACTTTTCAATTTCTGGAAGGAATATCAGCACCAGAGTTTGGTGCGGATCCATCCTCTACATTCTCTGTACTTTTCTTTACCCAAATCTTGTTCATCTCACTTTGAACTTCATCCACATTCACTTTTTGTTTTCCCTTATCTTGATTCTGATTATAATATATCAGACCTCTTTTGTCCTGATTCTTGCTTCTACAGAATTTTACAATATGGCCGGATCTATTGCAAATTTGGCAAACAATACTTCTTTGCATATTTGATTGATATCCTCTTGATCTGCATTGATTAGCCATATGACCTATTCTATTGCATGCAAAGCATCTACCATTGAATGAATTGTTTATTTGCATATTTCTGCATTCATGAGATTTGTGACCATACCTTTTGCAATTGAAACACTGTCCAGAGAAGGATGTATTGGTCTGATTCATTCTCTTTCTACACTGATTAGCTTTATGACCAAAGTTATTGCAGTTGTGGCAGTATCCATTGAAGGATGGATATCTTTGAGCATTAGGCTGCCTTACTGGAGGTCTTCTAGACTTGTTCCTTAGATTTTCTGATCCAAAATTCTTCTAACCGGATCCAGAGCTTTCTCCTTTCTCATATCCCAAACCACACTTGTCATCTACCCTCTTTTGACTTTCAAGAAGAACTTCAAGTTGAGCAGAACTTATCTTGAATTTCTGTTTATATTCATTTGCTGTTTGAAGATCCCTTTTGAGAGAGACAATTTGATCCTCAAGTTTTTCTTCATTATCTTTAGCATCTTCAAGATCAGATTCAAGATGTCTGATAATTCTATCCATCTTGTGGCAATCTTCTGATTTCTCCTTGAGAGATTATCTTAGATTATCTTCAGTTTTTCTTTTCTCTTCAACCTCTTGGGTAAACTTCATAACTCCTGATTCCATTTCATGTCTTACCATAATGATTTCTTTTGATAACTTTTCACATAACTTGGTTTTCTCCTTCAAATCTTCATTTATATCATTGGCTTCACCTTGACTTGCCAATTGCTGAAGTAGCTCCTTTCTCTTTTTCATAGAGAGACTTAATTTGTCTTTTAGTTCTCTCATGAAATCATCAGCCTGTTTGAGTCTTTCCTTTAATTCATTGACTTCAGAGTTTAACTGCTCAAGATCATCAAGGGCAGTCTTGAGTTGCTCCCTTAAACCATATACATCCATTTGAATTCCCAGATCTTCCTCAAGCTGTTAGACTCTGTTAGGAGGAACTTAGCTCTGATACCAATTGTTGATAACTGAGAGGGGGGCATGAATCAGTTATCCAAATTATTTCTGCTTTCTGAACTTACTTAATAATCAATGCAACATTAATTCAAATAATCAAACATAACCATGAAATGGAAATACACATGACACAATATTTTTGACGTGGAAACCCTGTTAAGGGAAAAACCCACGGGGTGATTAACCCAAGATTGTATTCTCTGTTAGAAGAATGGAAATACAAAATGGCACTTGCCAATTAGGGCTCACTGCCTGAGCACACTGCTCATAAGAGGCACACTACCTACAAGAGACACACTGTCTACAGTTTATAAAGAGTGTAATACAATACTTGAACTGATAAGGAGCATCAACATATGCTAGAGTTCAGTTCCGGTTAGGCTCAGTAAACTGATCTGCTGCACTTCATCTTTCCTCTTCTTTTGTGCTACTCTTCTTTCACATACTGGATCTTCCTTTCTGCTTTTATTCATCTCTACTACTTTTCTTCACACATTCCCTTACACCACAACACCTCTCACAACTAAATCCATTTTGTATATATATGCGCACAAGTGATTTCATCACCTTTCCAGTCGGCACCCGGAATAGTCAATATTTTGCATAAACTCTGATCTGTCAGCTGAATCCTTGCATACCAAGTAATGCGGATCAAGGATATACTTGTAGAAGTCATCAATCATGTTGGTCAATCATAACTTATGCCTTAATAACCTTTACCATCATCAGTAACACATCTGGAATAACGTCTAATGTTCTACCAGTCAGTTCTTCCTGTGTCCACATTGTCACTTGGGAACTTGACACTCAAGCATTCATATTTCTTTATCCTTTCCACGCCGGAGGCTCAAACCCTAGAATCTATCAGTCAAGATACTCCTCTTGACTTCCCCAAATCTGCACTTTACTGAGATACTTCTACCGAGAGATCCGGACCTGTCTGTCGGACCTTGCTGACTGCTCTATTCTTGCTTACCGGACCTCAACACTTCTTCAATCTGACTTCCGGTGAGGACCTATCATGTCTTGCGGATGTGTGGGATAACCTTTGTTGCCATCCATGACAACATTCATGAGTCCATATAGTGTCTCTTGCCAACATGAGTGGCTAGTGATGCCATTTGGATTAACCAATGCACTGAGCACTTTCATGAGGCTCATGAATGAGGTACTAAAAGAATTTTTGGGTAAGTTTGTTATTGTTTATTTAGATGATATTCTGATTTTTAGCAAGACTTTGGAGGAACATTTGATGCATGTTTGTAGAGTTTTTGAGAGGTTGAGGGAAGAGAAACTGTTGATAAATTTGAAGAAGTGTAGCTTTGTGAAGAAGGAATTAGTGTACATGAGATTTGTAATCTTAGCTTAGGGTCTTAAAATGGATCCAGAGAAAGTAAGGGCTATCATAGAATGGTATACATCGAGAAGTGTCACTGAGGTAAGATCATTCCATGGATTGGCTAGTTTTTATAGAAAGTTCCTTAGAAATTTTAACAACATATGTGGAGCCTTAATTGAAACAATGAGAGGACATAGAAAATAATTTAGGTGGACTATAGGGGCAGCCAAGAGTTTTGATTTGTTGAAGCAAAAAGTTACAGAGCAACCTGTTTTAGCACTTCTAGATTTTAACAAGGTATTTCAAGTAGATTGTGATTCTAGTGGCAATGCCATAGGAGCTGTATTAAGTCAAGAAGGAAGAGCCATTGCACATTTTAGTGAAAAAATCAATGATTCTAGAAAGAAGTATTCTATTTATGGTTAGGAATTTTATGCTATTGTTCAAGAATTGAAGAAATGAAGACACTATCTTTTGCCTACAGAATTTGTTTTGTACACTGATCATCAAGCCTTACAGTATTTGAATAGCCAAGAAAAATTGAATCAAAGGCATTAGAAATAGGTTGAATTTTTTCAAAGTTATACATCATGTTGAAGCATAGAAGTGGGAAGTCTAATAGAGTTACAGATGCCTTTCAAGTAGGAGGCAAAATTTGTTGGTGGAGATGAGAATTGAAGTTGTTGGGTTTGAGGAACTCAAACATTTGTATCTAGAAGATCCAGATTTTTTAGAGGCATGGAAAGCTTGCCTAGAGCCTTTCACCATGGATACAACACAGTGGGTGGATTACATAATCCAAGATGGCATGTTATTCAAAGGAAGTCAGTTATGTATTCCAAGAAGTTCCATGAGGGAGAATTTGATAAAAGAAAAGCATAGTGGAGGATTAACAAGACATTTTGGGAGAGACAAGACAATTACATTAGTAAACTTGAGAACTATTATTGGCCACAATTGTATCAAGATGTGAAAAAGTTTATACAAATTTGTAGGGTATGTCAGATGGCTAAGGGAGTGAGTTAAAATAATGGTTTGTATCAATCTTTACCTGTACTTGAAAGGCCATGGGAAGACATTAGCATGGATTTTGTACTTGGTTTACCAAGGACTCAGAGAGGTCATGATTCTATTTTTGTGGTGGTTGATAGATTTTTCAAGATGACACATTTCATTCCTTGCTAGAAGACAAATGATGCAGTGCATATTGCATAGTTTCAGATTGAGATACAAAATTTGTTGGTGTTATGTCCTAAAATGTCCCCCTAGGACTTTTACCTCCTAAGTTTAGCTCTCGGGTCCATTGTTTTGCATCTTGCATGTTCATTTTAACTCCCGGAACAAAATGGCTTGAAGCCCATGTCAAATGGGGTTTGAGGGACATCTATGGGCTTAACCCTGCCTTAAAATAGGACCTAGGGGATTTGGCACTCGTGCCCTAATCCTGCCCTATTTTAGGCAGGTCTAAATTTGAATGTCGGTTATGTGACTGTTAAAAGGTTCTGTTGCTGACATCTTAAGTTTGAATTATGAAATTTGTAGTGGGAATGCATATATAAGTATGTTTAGGGATTCATTTGAAAACTAGAAGATGATTATGAAATTTTGGCAAACTTCAGATTTTAGATCATTCAAGATATTCATTGTCGCAGAGCAAAATATTGTTGTTGTGTTTGTGATTGCAGATTTAGCTTCGTCTTCTCATGTGTTGAAGGATTTTCATCTACATGTGAGCTACAGCTCCGAGGTGATATCTATTTGTGTTTTCAATCATTTATCAATTTGTTTTTTCCTCTATCCCATAGGGGTACACACTCTTTTATCTGACAATGGTGTTTGGAAGCCTTGAATGTCCTTCTGGGGCTTGACTGAGGCAAGCTCCTAAACACCACAACCCCCAACCACACTCCTTTTGATTGTAGGTGACAGGTGTCGTATCTGACGGAGTGGAGTTGTAGGGAATAATAACAAAGTGTGTAGATTCTAGATCTCTGAAGAAAAACACTGCTTGGGCTTGGGCACCTTACACCAAAGCCCTTCGGATCTCTGACATAGAAATCTCTACGACAACAGAAATAGGTTATAGACATCTTCCAAGATTATCAACAAAAAAATGCACCTTAGGCTTGGGCACCTGCTCTTTAGCACCTGACTTTTCTGCATCTAGAATCTTGAAGTTTGGTATGTATCTACTATGAATATTACATCTCTAACTACGAGCATTTGTCATGATTCATCTGTTTGTGTACGATTTTACATAATTAGGGTTTCTAACATAATTGGGCTTTAATTAATTAATTAATCAACAAATTCCAAGTTTCCACAACATTACAACTGACCATCAACCTATAGGTGAATCCTCTTGTAAAAGTTGTGATTCAACTCAGTTGAATGTCCTTGACTGTTTGTAGTGAAAGGAGGATCTAATTATTTACCCTCTTCCCTCTTTTCTAACTAAACAATTGGATATTTTTGGAGGACATTGTGGAAGAAGTTGAAGATAGATTTGAAGTTTAGTTTTGCACATCATCCACAAACTAATGGTTAGATAGAAGTGGTAAGCAAAAGTTTGGGCAACCTTTTGAGATGCCTGGTAGGAGAAAAACTAAAGGGATGGGACTTGATTTTTCCACAGGTTGAATTTGCATACAACTCAGTTAACAAGAGTACATGAAAATTGTCATTCCAGATTGTATATGGAAGTAGTCCCAGAAATGTTTCAGAGTTAAGGAAGATGATAAGGAGAAGAAGAGGAGTGCAGATGCATAAGATTTTACAGAACACATGAAGAATCTACTATTGCAAATATGTGCCTAATCGGTGTTGTCATTAATGTCAACATATCCTTGTTGTCATTAGTGCCAACTATATCTTATTGTATTGCTTGTCTAGAAGACTTGTATGTTGAGGATATTGAGAAAATTAGCCTATCTGGAAGAAACAAGTGAGTTACATATCTCTCTGTCAGAGACAGTGAAGACAGTGCAGTTCAGTGAAGCAGATTGCTACGCATTCCCAGTAAGATGAAGATCAAAGTCTGTGGATTAAAGGGTTTGTAGAGGATTGTTTGAAGTTGCCCCAGTCAAGATTTGAGAGGTCCGCATGGAGAATTGGTGAAGTTATGGCCATCTGAGTAGAACTAGGTTTTGCAGTTGTTTCGAGGTGATAAAGTGACAGAAATTTGGTTTGGATTGATCCACATTGGAATATTATGATCTATGGATTTAGAGGTGTGTTTGGGATGTCGGTGTGTATCCTCAACTCAAGTAGTTCATGGTTTGGAGGTCTGTAAACTATCTTTCTAGTGTGACAGTCATGACAGTTGGTGTTCTTGAGTTCCCGGATGAAGGTGCAAGTGTTTCTGGTGATATGAGGTGGTGCGATTGTTCTTGTTGATTTCATTGTGCTTGTGTTGGTCTCTAAACCAGGTGCCTATTGTGTTGATGGTCCACAGTAAGAATTAAGATCGTGGATGAAGATTTCTCCTTGGGTGTTGTTGTTCTTTCTAGTCTTGGCCAACCGGATGCATGGTGCATGTTGTGGATGATCTAAGAGAAGTTTTATGGAGCGTGGCATGATGTTCGAGGAAGATTTGAGTCCCAGCTATGTTTGACCAACAGTGTGGTGGTTCACATAAAGCATTTTAAGTCTTGTGATTGTAATTGCTTGTAATACCTATCTTGGAGAATGTTCCAGATAGATGATTATTTGGCCGACCTTGATGTTCATTCCAAAGTCGATGACATGTATAAATAAGTGTTGTGAATTCATGGAAATGTGTGGATGTGAGTGAAGATGCGGAGGTAGCGAGGAAGTGTTAACGGGGCAGATCAGAGGTGTTATGCACTTCAATGGAACTGACCTTGGCATGAAGAGATGTTGCTTCTTAGTTCAATCTTTCTGTGTTAAACTTGTGAATGTTTCTGTAGGCAGTGAGCCTCTTTGAAGTGAGCTCTGGGCAGTGCGCCTGAAGGCAAGTGCCTTCCCATTTTATATTATTTTAATAGAGAATAAATCTTGTGGGTTAACCCCCACCGTGGTTTTTCCCTTAACTGGGTTTCCACGTAAAAATCCTGGTGTTATGTGTTGATTATGTTTCTGCTCTTGTGTTGTTGAATCATGCTTTCATGGTTATATCTTTAATCTGTTAATAAGTGGTAAAGAAGATTAAATGCAGCAAGAGATAAAAGTTTTGTGACAACTGATTCACCCCCCCTCTCAGTTGTCTGCCCTAATTTCAACATCTACACGAGGAGGTAAGGAATCGTATCAATAAAATGAATATTCAATATAAGGAGAAGGCATATTAGAAAAGAAGATTCAAAGAATTCAATGTTAGAGAAGAGGTTATGGTCCATATTAGAAAAGAGAGATTTCCCATAGGAACATATAATAAACTGAAGATGAAGAAATTTGGACCTTGTAAGATTTTGAAGAAACATGAATCAGGGAATGCCTATGAAGTTGAGTTTCCAAGTGGGATCAATATTTCACTTGTGTTTAATATTGCAAATTTGACAGAATATCATGAAGGAAGTACAGAAGACAGACAAGCAGAAGGATAGTGGCATATCCCAACACCTATTTCAGAGAAGGAAGAAATTGAAGAAATCTTAGATAGTCATGTGGGAAGGAGCACAAGAAACAGGCAGTATGAAGAATACTTGGTCAAATGGAGAGGAAGGCCTGTTGAAGATTCATCATGGTTATCCAAAGCAAAGGTTGATTGCATTGATCTACCTCACACATTAGAGATATGACAAGGTCACTTCTCAAATTACCCTGAGTGTCTGATGTAGGAGCATCCAGAGGTGTAGATAAATCATGCATCACTCAAAAAAAATGATTTTCTTTTCTATTTCTTTCTATTTTGGTTTTTGCAGATACCCATTTGCTTGAATAATGATTCAAAACCTTCAAAGTTTCCAAAAAGGCTAAGAATACCAAGACTTACAATTTTTAGTAACCTTATTTTAGAGAAGTAGTTGGGTTCAAAATTTTCCCCAAAGCTTTGAAATAGTCAAATAAACATTCTGGGTAAATTTCAGCCCAAGATCATGTTTGGACTTGAAGATATTAAAGTTTCCGTTTTTGAGATTCATGGAAAAAAATTTGGAATCAATTTTGAGGCACTTAGAGGTTCTGTAATGGCCCAAAAATTAGCTGAAAATCAAAATGTCCCTAAACAGGATATCTTGTG
The DNA here is from genome assembly GCA_027924645.1 of Cunninghamia lanceolata. Taxonomy (NCBI): domain Eukaryota; kingdom Viridiplantae; phylum Streptophyta; class Pinopsida; order Cupressales; family Cupressaceae; genus Cunninghamia; species Cunninghamia lanceolata. The sequence continues at coordinate 5,741,043 of BSBN01001344.1, read as the reverse complement.
GAGCTTTAGTTTTTCGTAAGCTTTCCAACGCATCAAACAGTTTGTCAATCGAATGCCCGGTTCAAAAGTTATGGCTCCTACAAGTTGTGCTACCTAGTTTCTTAATTTTAAAATTTGAAATTTCTTTCTAGGGTGGGAGAAAGGACAGTTGGATTCATTTTGGCACCCAAATGGGAGTTACACATTTCAAAGCAAGCTGACATTGGGGTGAATTACACTAAGTGGTGCCGATGTGTATTTATAGTCTACTTTTTATAGTTCTAGTGCAGTGGGATATTGGGAGTTATTGGCAAGTTTTGTTCATGCAAATAAGGAGGTCAGATAGATATCATAAGTTACTCTAGAAGTTTTTGTAAGTCTGATATTTCTATTATAAGACAACCCATATTGCTATAATAAGAGGGAATATGACCCCAGTGATTGTATTTCAGATTTGTAGCCTATTATAGGCAAGCTTAATGAAGAAATTATGAAACAGATTACAGTTTGCTTAACTAATTTTTCTTGAGATTTTGTTCTTGTCTATTTGAAATCTATAAATTTTTGTTGTATGTGTTTTCGGAGGAGTCCACCCTCATCAAGTAGAATAGCCAGTCCCCTTTAGATGGGTTGTGGCTATACGCCATACAATTTGTGCTTATGGCCATCAAATATACATGCATGCTCATCTCATCATTTAGAGAAATATTTTGAATATATTTAGAATACGTATGCATGGATAGTGATACTTCTAATTGTAGTGACTCACATTTATTTAAAAGTGAACAATATTGTAAATTTTTAACCTTTTTAATCAATCATACATGATATAGATACACATTCATTATATATAGATAGATATAGATATTGATGAATAAGCATCTATATTACAATTTAAATAATATTACACATATTCACAAAAAAAAGGTGGGCGGAAGATGTCATACCCCAAAGTCCAAACAAGGATAACACAAAACAAAAAGAAACAACTACAAGCCACTAAGTGACAAGAGCTATAGCACTAGTAGGAGGAGGATGAGGGTCCTAGTCATCTAATTTACCCCATACATCAATGGGGTCTAGAGTGACATCAAGGAGCTCACAACCATCATTATCTTCTTCATTTTTTTGTCTTCAATAGCAAAGGGTTGATTGTCACGAGCAGGGGAAATCACAAGAGCTAGAAGCAAAAATTTATTGGAATTTGGCCAACCACTAAGCTCGCGGCTAGGAGCATGGGGAAAAGCAGAGTGGTGGTGAGTGGGCTGGGACCACCCATGCTGAGATCGATCGCTAGAATTCCTCACATGAGGCTAGGAAGCATGAAAGTGGACATCCTGGTCCACATGGGCTGAATGATTACACCCTCAACGATTCTCGCAAGGTAGAGAATGGCCTCGACTAGAAGTATGAGTCAAATGAAACCGGGCCATAGTGTATGAGACATTGCCCTAATGATCTAGTGGCACTTGAAGCTGTGCTACCTTAAGTGCAACCTTGTCTTGTACTTGAATCTGCATGAGCACATCAGAACATATTATAGCTTTAGTGTATAAGGAGAAACTATGATCTTTAGGACAATCTAAAAATAAGGTGAATTTCTATCTTTTCAAATACTGAAAAGGATTTCAACCCTAAAAGCATGCCAAGTCTGAGTATATCTAGAGGGAATTCAAGGCCAATACCCTAATAAAATCATATGCTAAGAAAAAGGTTTAGGCTGGAAGGACTAAAAAAACCATGAATCCAAGTCCAAGCAGTTTGATCTCTAGGACAAAACTAGAAAAGATGCTTAAGCATCTCATGTGTGACCATAAAAGGGGCATCTAGGATCTTTGATTTTAATATGGGCTAATTTGGATCTAAGTAGAAGGCCTTGAAAAAAATTACACCAAGCAAAATGAGCAAGCTCCAATTTTAAAATAGCTGACCAAACTGTCTAAAATTTGTGTTTCCAAATGCTCAAGGGAGACAGTAGTAACTAATGCTGATTTAAAATAGGCATAATAGGCAATTGAGGAGAAAGTCAGAAATATCCCTTTGAAGGCTTGTAGTTACGAAATGGTGTATCGGGATACCATTTCCAATCTTTCCACCATGGCTTGAAACCATGGACTCCCACTTTGTGAATCACATTTAGGGGCACAAAGTCTATAACAATCTGGAAAGTTTCAAATTCCTTATTAGACAAATGAAACTTATCTTTGGCTTTAGGCCAAGAGAGAAAATCTGGGTCAAGTTCTGTTTAAAAGATCTAGAAGAGACTTCATTCCCTTCTTGAAAAACCTCAAAGCCCAGACGCAAGGTGTTCTGGCAAGAGGGCAATCTTGACAAGAAATAATTGGAGACCACCAGATATAATGCTCATTAATTGAAAGACTAGAGCAAAGCCTTTGCCATTCTAGGTAAGCCAAGGCTTGATAGCTTCCCAAGTTCTCCAAATGCTTTTCATCACAAACATACCTTGAATCTATATGGGCTCTTGCATATTGAGAAGGGTTTGAAAACCAATCCATTTTTAGGCATGGCTCCCATGGGGGATGCCTAAAGAAATGCAATGACAGACTAGAATCTTCCAGGATTCATTACCTTCAAGAGCTCAAATAATCCACTTGGCACACAAAGCCAACCCTTGTCATTGAGTGGATATCAATCCCAATCTTCCAACGTCATGTGGGAGACAACGGAAATCCCAAATCACATGATGAAAGCCTATGTGATTTTCAGATAAGGCCTAAAGAAAATCCCTACGAAGTTTCTCAAGCTTCTGATAGGAAGCCCTAGAAATAACCCAGCAGGATGAATAAATACACAAGCAGCCACAATGATCTTAGAACACCCCTGAAATTTCCCTGCCTGGAAGAGGGGCTTGGTACTCCAATATGCTAACTTCTTCTCAATTCTAAAAATGATAGCCTACCATAAAGTAGAAGGAGAGGGTTGAAAAGTAAAAGGAATGCAATCAGAAGATTTCCCCATGGTGGATCCATTTCCACCCAAAATGACATATTTATTCAATTAACATACATACCAATTTGTATGAAGGATAGGTACTGCTCTCTAGATGGGAGCACTTCCGAATAATTCCAAGACTCCAATTAATCAAATCCCTTTCAAGATTATTGGCAATTTAAGAGGATTATTGAAGACTGCTTTGACAAATCGTACGAGGAATCTGGTCTTTTTAAATTTTATTTTTTGTTTTTTATCTTGTTTTTCTTTGTTCTGCAAACTTAGTCTTTGTAGAAGATGCATTTTTTCTATCATTTTTTTGGTAGAAGATGTGTTTGGACGAGTTGGTCCTAATGTTGTAACAGATGGAGGCACTGTTTATTCATGTGTTCTACTAATTGGAGCCTCAGAGCTTTGCCATATCGACCAGGGAACCTATGCTGTGGTATTTTCTCAATACAAAAAGAAAGGAAGGTATCTAGACTAGTCGGAGCAATGGAAAACAACTCTCTACTCTGCTTCCCATTTCTCTAGTTTTCAACTCAAGGAGGATAACAAGTATGATATTTTAATTTCATTTTTCATTTTTATAAAATTCATTACTGATGGGTGTTCTCAATTCTGCATAACAATCCCCTTAATGCTAATTTTTAAAGCTATGTGATTGATAAACGTGTTCTCCATTGATTCTGTGCCTTATTTTGGTTTTCTATCCTATTTTAAATTTATGTTGGGTGGGTTGTTTGACATTTTTTTTTCCTTTTGTCTTCTTTCTGTTCTATTGTTCTATTTTAAATGGGTTTTTATCTTTCTTCCTCTAGATAAAAGTTAAGTTGTGTTATCCCTAACGTGTCTTATTGTAAAGTAAAAAGAAATTTACTAAAGAAATTAATTTATTTTTTAAGTTCAATCTATTTTTACTTCAAAAAAAATCTTTTTCTTTAGAATCTAATTTTAAATCGGTTTAAAATATAAAGAAATATTAAAAATATAAGATTAAAGATGTTTATATAAATAAGAAGAGGATTTAGAAGGGTTTAGTGATTTTGATATTCGATGAAATTTTATCACTTTTTTCCAAATTGATTTGGGAAAGGAGGGGAATCTAAAATTTGCATCATAGTTTATGTTGTTTGTTCTCAACTTCTGTGTTTTTAAGATGTCATTGCACGTGGTCTTGTCCTCTTTGGTGCGGTCTCATTTGTATGATTGTAATCTCATTCTTTGGTTGTAAAGTGTCTTGTATTGTTGCGGTCCTATCCTTTAACAACCTTGCAATCTATAACTACAATAAAAATGTTTTGTTTTGGACAGGGTGGTATCGTAGGCATGTTTGAAGACTTGCCTTAGTTAAATCCCCAAATAAATTTGCAAATTTAGAGATTAGACCTTGAAAGGAGTGCAAAATACTTAGGTGAGCAAGTGTAGTATCAACAAAGATGTGAAAATGGAGTGTTTCTCAAATTCCTAGCTTCTATTATGCAATTGGTTGTGTGTGCAGCCTTATTTCTTCATGTCATTTCTATGCTTTCCCTCTAGATACTTATTGCTCCTTTTGATTACTTGTAACTGTAATAGATGAAAAGGAGATTGATGAAGGTTGAGGTGTGTTTAAATATAGATTCAATCAAACCCTCATTTCACATACACATTCAAGGACATAAACTGAGTTAAGTCGCTACTGTTACAAGAGGACTCAACTACAGGTTTGGTGTCACTATGAAATGATAAGGAAAGATAGAATGTATTGATGAATTTGATAAACACTAATCCAATTGAACCTTAAACCCTAATTATATGATTTTGGATATAGATGAACAAGATATGACAAATGATTGCACATGAAGGCACTAAATACATATTAGAAACATACTAGGATTCAGATTTCTGAAGGCAAAAACTTTGGGCACATTGGGGCTGGTACCCGAGTCTAATAGGGAAACTTTTCTACGGATTTGGAATAGTGATCTATATCAGACTGCAACCTGCTTCAAAGTTTACAGAAAAGCCAAAATGGCAGACTATGGGGCGGACACCCTAGTCCAAAAGGGAATATTCTATGCTCTTTTCTTCAAATCCTGAATCTCTATCTTCTGCTTAGCTTCTCTGCAACTTCACTCCGCAATATCTCGCACCTGTAACTTGCAATCACAAGAGAGGGGTTTGGGGGTTGTGGTGTTTAGGAGCTTGCCTTGGTCAAGCCCTGGAATGGCATTCAAGCCTTCCAACACTGTTGTTAGATAGAGTGTGTGTCCTTGGTGGATAGAGGAAAAATCAAATGATAAGATCGATTGATAGAACACAAATAGATATCACCTTGGAGGTGAAACCCTCACAAAGATGAAGAACCTTCAAATCATGAGGAAGTGAGTTGATGGAGCCAAATCTGAAACAAACACATACAAACACAACACAATTCTTCTCTACAACACAATGAATGCCTTGAATGCTCTTTGCTTGATGATCATAAGTTCACCTTAATCAACTAGGTTTAAAATGAAGTTCTGAACATGTTTATATATGCATTCCTGCTAACATTTGTAATTCAAATTGAAAAGGCCGACAAAGGGAAACTTTTTAATGGTCATAAACTGACATCCAAAATTTAGGTCCCGACAAAATAGGTGTGGACTAGGGCTGGAGCACCCAAGTCCAAAGGGCTATTTTTGGTCTTGATTAAGCATTAAGATGGGCCCCTAAGCCCCATTTGACATTGTTTTCAGGGGAAATTGCTCCGGAATAAGTTTTAAACACACATAATGTAAATGAGGGGACCTAGGAGATAAACTAGGGGGTAAAAAGTCCTAAGGGGACATTTTACAACATAACAATAACTGTTCTCTCTTGTGATTTCATTCTCTTAAATTATTATTATTATTATTAGATGGTAAAGGGGGGTGTAATAACCACCCTTGGTTACTACTAATTTTTTTAAACCTATTTCATTACATCTTAAGTACCTTTTAACACTATTGTGCCTTGCACACACACCTCATTTCACAAAACGGGGACCCCCTTCTTCCAAAACTTTGGTTTAGAATGTTAATTCAGCTCATTGATTCCTAAGGTGTCAAAATGATGATCAATTGCATTAGATGTCACTAAGTCTTCCAAAAAACCACTAAGTCAAAATGTCTGCTCTCATAGAGACTAAGTCTGATGTCCCTTTGCACTAAATTTCCTTGCATTAATTGACTTTTACACTAAAACTTCTTCCAATCGACTTTAGCACTATATTCATCATCAACCGACTAAAGCGTTGAAATCATAGTCTATTGACTTAGTGCTGTGAAACCCATCCTCTGACCGAGCGCCAAAATTGAAGTTTACTGACTTTGCGCTAAAACCTTCCACATCCTACTTGTGCTAAATCATCACCCTACTGATTTAAGTCAGAAGATATCAAAATCTGCGCAGAGTTTGAAGACATTAAAACCCACACAAAACACTCAAATGAAGAACCCGACTTTGCACTAAAATTCAATACATTTGACTAAGTTAGTAAAGCCTCAAAACCGCGCAGAGAAGGTGACTACATTATTTCATGCAAATCCTGAACTAAATCCTGCAGCATGCCAAAACATCTCTTCGTACCCCTGCATTTATGGTCATTGAATAGGGGAAGATAAAATGTTTTTTCACTCGCAATTGAGCTCATTTTGCATTGTAAAAATCAATTAAGGAGCTTTGCGAATGAATTTTGGAGCAAAATCAACCACCAATTGCCTGCGGGTTCAAGTGAAAGCATTGCAACTCAACCTGCACATTTCCATCATCTTCGGCCTCTGTAGCTAGGTAGGTGCTCCATTCCAATATTAAGGGTTTCATTTTTAAAACTAGGGTTTTGTATCTAGTTACAAAATGCGTTTCACTGTCAAAGTTTCCATTGTCAGTTTGAATTCTGTTTCACAATGTGCATATATTTGTTTGATTAAGATGGTGAATCAAAGGTCAAAGTCAGATACGGAAACACACAATTTAGGAGAACTTTGTTTAGTAAACTCGACAATGAATGCATTTGTTTTAAGAAATGTTCTAAACCCTAGTGTAAATTAGTTCAGGCAATGTCTAAAATCAGAAATTCACTCACAAAATTTGCTGAAATCGTCAACAAAATTTGTGATGTTCCAATAGACCTAAAATACCCATACTAAAATTCTAAGTAAGTTCGAACCTTGTTAGGATTTCCACATAGTGTTTTTGCGTCGAAAATCAAAGCCCCGATTCAGCACAAGAAGTACTTCCGACAGACTCAAAACATGACTTCAAAACAAACTAAGTTAGTCATAAACCTTGGGAAACTCCACAAATACCCTAAGCACATCTAGCACTAAAAACATGACTATCTAACTTGGTGTCAAAACTTGCTTCGACCGACTTTGGTCGGATGCCACTTAAAACCCTGCCAAGTCGTTAGACCCTGGAATCCGCACAAAAGCATGACGAATGATATGGCAGTGAAATCCATCACCTCCGACTCATGCTAAAATCAATTCTTACCGATTTCCAAGATTCATTTAGGTCAGTTTCATCAAAAATCTGCTCTTGGTCGGATGCCTCAAAAATCCGCGCCAGGTCGGTTACCCTCAAATTTAGCGCTTTTTGACTAAAAGGTCCGATGAACCCCAAATCAGTGCAAACCTTGAAAATGACTATTTTTTGGTGAAATCTCAAAGGTAAAGGTCTATTTTGATTGCAATAAATGCTGCATTGATAGGATAATGATGTTTTGCATATTTTGATTCAAATTTTAGAGCATTTAAGTATTTATTGCATGATGTAATATGGATTTTGATGTTTTTTATTGCTTAATCATGTAGTAAATGCTGTAATTGGTAAATTATCAGACCTGTGCATTTCATAGATAAACATTTGTGACTTAGTTGGATAGACATTGGTTTCACAGGGTGTAGCATGACTTAGTGACATGCCACTTAACTTGGTAATCATACAAACTTAGGATTTAGAAGACTATTCAAAACTATCAAGACTTATGAGGTCTGATCATGTAGGTTAAATGACTGCAAGGGTCAAAACATGAAGTACAAGTTTAAAGGCATTCCTCCTGAGTCCAGAATCACCTCTGGATGGAAAAATATAAGGGATACCGATCTAGGTCACATTGACTTAGAAGACTTCAGAACCTAATTATTTGGACTGAATGCCACTCCAAGGGCCAAGAAGGTAAAGGACAGTAGGATTACAGAGGCTGTTGCCTTCCCTACTTCAGTTTAGTGTGTAGAACTGATAGTTACTTGTGCTGAGAGATATGACCCATTGACTAGAACCATACAAACTCCTAGTAGAGAAGTGTTGGTAGATTTGAGTACACCGTCCATAGTAGAGACCTTTGAGATCCCATGGTATCTAGTGTTAACTATACCAGATACAACAAGTGCAGAGGCAACATTTAAGAAATAGTTGGATACATGCAATAAGCATATTAATGATCATTAGATGAAGAGCAAAAGATCTGCTATCATCAAACTCCCCCAAACCCTGTATAGAAGTGATTTCCATGATGAGATCAAAGACCTAGTAACCCTACTTAGCAGAATATATGGATTGGCCACAGCATCAACTTTTGAAGGATGGATGTTCATGATGATTGAAGAGATAATTACTAAATGAACTAAATTTCACTGGGCTCAGATATTGAGTAATAACATGCATGAGGCATTTGTAAATTTCAGAGATAAGCATACATTCAGGTGGACTTCCTATGTACTGTACTCATTGGCTAGTAGGAATGAATATGTTGGGCTATCCAAAATGGGAGAATCTAGAAATGGTGAACACTAACTCAAGGTTTATGAATGCTATGATCAATTGGTGTTATCCCAATCTCTCATCCATTATAAGAGAGTGAATGATGCATTCATAATGTATATCACAAGATTGCTTCAGGGTACTACAACTCTTCGGATATCCCCTGAGGCAATGAATGAAATTATGCAATATGGAAGGTGGTATATAAATTTTCAAAAGTTCACCTATTAGAGGATCTAAGGCTTCACCGGTCTTCCATATAGGTTACCTCGGTACCCGACAGATAAGGTAGTGCTTCTGGAGTTATCAAGACAACTGATGACTTGTGTAGAAAAACTAACACATCTCCACAGAACAAATGTTAAGTTTCCAATCCTATTGGGTAGAGGTAATTATGCATGTGTCTCTCTTGGAGCAGCTGAACATTCTGATAAGGAGTTGTAGCTACTTAATCTTCATTTTTACACAAAGAGAGACCATTTTGATCCATAAAGAGTAATGGAGAGATATGTGAGCAAGAAGTTGTTCCACAAAATGCACCTAGAAGATTTTTGGGCCAACTGTGTGGATGATTACGATGTGTTGAAAAGAACTCACTCAAGGCTTTCCCTGGGATTCATAAGGAAATTTCATATAATAGAGGCTCCAGACCAATTGAATGATGATGATGATGTAGTACAAAAGGGACCTTGGGAAGCCCAATATCAACAACCGGTCCCTCTACCCAACTGGGCCAATGCAGAGGGAAGCTCTATGGAAGCAGTAATGAAAGAACCAATAAGGTTGAGTAAAGTATGGGTGAGGAATCAAGTTGCAGCATTGGAGAGACAAGGAGTGCAACTTACATACACAACACTTGAATCTGAAAAGGAGTCTGGAGATGAGGAAGACACGCCCATAGAAGTGTCAGATGATGTAGAGCCAGCCTGAGAACCATCAAACAAATCTGATAGTGAGGAGCATATACCCTTGGCAGAGAAAGGGAAGGCAAAGAAAGATGTTCCAAAAGCTAAGAAGAAAGATATGCCTCCTGCCACAAGGACAAGGGCAGCGATGAAGAAGAATATGCCAAGTGGGCTAGGAGAAGGGTCCAGAACCAAAAGGCAAAAGGTCAAGGAAACTAGTGTAACTATAGAAACATCTACTACTGCAACATCAGATAGCACAAACACCCTGTCAAACTCTTCACCTCCTGCTGCTCCAACCACTAGTGCTCCCCCACTTTCTCCTATTTCTGGCAACATTATTCAACAAACTACCTCTTCTTCTTCTCCTCTACTAGTAACCACAATCTCAACAACCTCGTGTTCATTGGCAGAGGACTCAAGTGTTCCTTGTGGCCCCACTTCCCCCATCATTGCTTCATCATTTCCTTCTATTTCTATCACATCCATGCCTTCCATTTCTTCTATCTCACTTTCTACATCCTTCTCCTTGCCACCCATTTCTTCCATTCTCTCACCATCAGTCTTTGTGCTCTCTTCCCCTATCACTTCACCAATTATCATTTCTTCCACCTTGCCTTCCTCTTCCATCCCACCTCCATTGGGGTTTACTCCATTTGCCAAATTGACACATGTTAATTTGTTGACTTTTGTTGCACATTCCTTGGCATCGGCCACTAGTTCTTTAGCCCCATCAAGTGAACAAGATTCCCTCCCTTTGGCTGTCCCTGCACTGACAGGAATTGAAAGAGTACTAGAACAAATGGAATCCCAAGAGAAGGAGAAAATAACAAAAGTGTCAGATGAACCTCCTCTTGCACCTGCTACAAAAGTTGAGATAATTGAAATTCATGAGAGCTTGGCCAATGAAGAAACTACAGAGCAGGTTTTGCAGATTGCCCAGCAGGTAGTGGTAGAAAATCTCCAGAACGTTGGGCATGATATGGATGAAGGGGATGATGATAAGTTATCAGGGAAAGAAGAAGAAATTCATGATGAATCACTTGATAAGGAGGATCCCCAAGATAACACTCTTGTAACTTCCTCCACTGCACCAAAATGGCTTCAACAAAGACTCATAAAGAAGGAACCTCAAGTGGAAATGATGCAGTTAGATTTGAATGCATTGCTGGCTCAAGTGAAAAAGCCAAATAAACAAAAGAAGGCAAATGTACAGTCACGTATATACAAAGATGCATCAGGCTCAAGAATAGCAGAGGTTGCTATCCCTCCTATTGACATTGACAAATTAGAAGTTAGGGCTAAAGATTATAGTGTATCTACTATAAACTTTGGTCCCAGACCAAGGAAGCAAAGAATTGACAACTTTGAAGGTTTAGTGTCCTCTATAATGGAGCAGTTGGATAAGGATGAAATGACTAAGCAGGAATTAAGGAAGCAAAATGAGGAGTTGCGAGCCTGTATAAGGTCACTACTGAGACCATTGAATTCAGAAGGGGAACCATCTGCAACTTTAGCCCTACCCTCAAAGGAAGAATTAGCCAAGTTCAACGATATCAAAACAAATTATGCTGGGATGCAAGAATAGTTTAATAAAGTATATAATGACGGCTGTGAAGCAATTGATTTTGCTGTCAAACTGCATAAGGATTTCAGATTGCTGAAAGGAGGATGGGATGAATTGCACAAGGAATGTGAGCCATATGAAGAGTATTACTCCGATATGTTCCAGAGAGTACAAGCAATTAGAAAGCTGCCTGACTAGGCTTTGTTGTCAGAAAATATTCTTTCGGCAAAGAGGTTGCACAAATATGTGGAATGGTATCAACAGATGAAACTAAAGAAGGAAATCCTCGACAAAGTCAATGAATTATATGGAGAGGCAAATGAACAAGTACTTGCAGTAATTTATGAAATAAATGATATTTTTAGAGAATGTATGGATTTTGGTTTTGATGATCTTGCTCCATGGGATGCGCAGTGTTGCAAAGAGAAATTATACCAAGCTATTCATGGGGAGTCCGTGCTAAATGTGGTAGGAAAATTGGAGAAGGTCAGTAGTCTACGGGCTTCCTTCATCACATTTCAGAAAAGCATAAGAACAATAGAGGACGTATACATCCAATACTACTATGGCTAGGAAAATCTCATATTCAGAGAAAGTTATGTTAAAGATCCAGATCCCTTAGATATAAATCTGGCATTATCTGCTTGGGTAGAATACAACAACAAGAAGGCTGGAGAAGACAAGATAGACTTAGAGGAAGATGCATAAATGAAAATTTTTTGAACTTGAAAATGTAATCCCGTCACTTGTAAATAATGATATATTTAGAAGGTCATGTGACTCTATTTCGTCTCTATTATGCTTTGAAAAGTGTCTTTTCTCTATGTATAGTCAAATGGGTACTTAAATTGTCTAGATTCAATGTATTTAGGGGTCATTTTTCGTCCTTTTCCTATAGGACAAATTGTAATCTGGGAATGCAATGTGCTGTTATAGATGTATTTAATGTTGTTGAATCTAGACCATTTGTGTTGAGACAATCTCCACTGTTCATTCAAAAACTTAGTATGGCGCCTCTCCTATATAAAGGGCCATCATTCTCTCATTTGTAGGACTCTTGATGCTAAATTGTTGACACTCTGCCAAATTTTCTGATTAATACAAAGTAAATTACTGTAGGATTCTCTAAGAATTTGTCTCTCGTATGGTTAATTTGGTTTCATGGTTCACATCTTGATCTACATTAGTTAATCGTGCTTTTGCAATGCTATTGATTCGTTAAGGTATTTGATGAACTTTCAAGTCCATACTATTAGTTGCTTGCTGATTGTAAGTAGCTGTGCATAGTTAGCCTGGGCTGTTAAACTGAGCTTAGTTCAATTACATTATAGTAGTTAAATCACACCAACATTTGGGTATTTAATGAATGTGTGTAATCTAAAAATCATAAGAATCCTTAGAAGATAGCACTGTTTTTTGTAATGCTGTAGCAAAATTTTTATCTTGGTAAAGCAGAAAATTGGTAAATTTCTAAATGTTTGTCTATCTAATGCGATCATTTCATTGTGGATGTCACTTAGGATCCTTCTAAACCCTATTCCCTTTGCATTTTCTTATCAATCAACTATTAGATTTAGGTTTTCCAGCAGCATCATCCATTGTCATATCAGATGAAATTATAAGGTTTGCAAGAGTTGCTATTCCAAACTGTCAAATCTTTCACATTGCATGTAAGACCCCTTGTAGGCATAGCTAGTACATCTAACTAAGAAATTCTAAGCAAGGTAAGACCTAGCTATATTATCCTTGGAGTAGTCTTACCTAGGGTAGGATACTTTTCAAGAGAGGTGTGATCCCATCAATCATACCTACGTTGTTGTGTGCTAAAACCACCATCAACAAAATTGGCACTAGAAGGAGGGCCACCAAGTTTAAATTCCATCCACAAAATCAGCAAGTCTGGGGACTAGACAGAGACATACCAGGTCTAGCTCAGCTGGGGAAGAGCTGTTGTCTTTGACAGAGTTTAGAAGAACCCGAAGGGATCAGGGAATACCCAGAGCACCAAGGGCTCAATCAGCTCCAAGAAACCCAGCTGCAGCCCCAATCAATCCTCCAGGCATGGCTTTCTTCACTGGTAATAACTAATCCCCATTTCAGTTCAATGATTACCATGACATGCCCAAGAACCCTGATAAGTTATGCTTCAAGTTTTGCACGAATGATCCAGATAGGACTACTGACGAGCACATTAAAATCTTTGAAGGTAATATGTTCATGTTACAGGTTTAGTATGAGGATGTGGTTTTCATGTTGTTTCCCTACTCATTGCAAGTTGAGGCCTACTACTGGTTTGCCAACTTCCCTGCAGCATCCATAACTTCATGGCGAGCTTTGAAGAATGCGTTTCTAGATTGCTTCAAAATGCCTGCTACTCCAACAGACCTTTACAAATCCTTTGTGTAAATTCATTGGGTCGAAGGTGACTTGATAAGTTCCTTTAATAATCGTTTCCAAAAGGCTTTTAGTCGTTTGCAAGCCCCTTATGCCATAGGTCAGGCTGTAGCCTTGCCAATCTACTATGCAACCCTGGATAGACTTACATCTATGTTTGTAAGAAGAGCTAATCTGCCTCCCAATAACCTAGCCCAAGCATACACTGAGGTTGTCATAGTAAACATCCAGCTGGGACAGACAGCAATAGGGCCATTGAACCACATGGGTGCCATAGCAATGTCAAATCAAATACCCATGATCAACTAACCTCTAGCTAATCATACCCCTGTAATGAACCCAATTCTAGCCCCCATTGCAACATAGGCCTTAGTGGTTCACCCAGGAAATCCTATAGTTGAGTTACCTCCAGCTCAAATTCCCTTCCTCTAGTTTGTTGAAACAGCTAAGGCGAGAGATGATAGAGATGACATTAGGGAGTTGGCTGAGCAAATGAAAAAGCTCACTGCAGAAGTTACTCACCTGAGAAATCAGAATGCTTATTTGCAACAAAGAAATCAGAATCAAAATCAACACCAGAACCAAAATCAATACCAGAATTAGAATTTTTAGAGACAGAATCAGACCTGGAACACTATGCCCAACAACATAGGAGTACCATCGCCACTAGAAAATCAAAATACTGATAACCATCTGCCTGGTCGGGTAATGTTAACTAAAGCAACGTTGTCTTCACGGTGTAGACTGCACAATACCAATGCTCATTCTGAATTAGACTGTCTAGAGTTCCATATAGCATCCAACATCTTTCAAATGGAAATCCAAAATGCAAAAGCACACGAAAATCCTCCAATAGGGTATGAAGTAGTTCCATCTCAGAGGTATGACACTGCCCTCGTACTTGATAGTTATATATTTCCTTTTCAAGATGATAATCAGCTTAAGGAAGAAGAGTGCAAAGAAGTACATGCTTATCAACAATATAATAAGACTCCATACAATTTGAGAAGTAGCAAGCCCAAGGGTCCTTTCACCACTTCAATCCCTCTGAACAACTACCAAATCCCACCTGACCCAAAGGCCTCCAACAATCCTGAACCTCCAAAGGCCACACCTCAGTCAATGCATCAGGGGGCTACAACTGAAAGTTCCCAAAGGTCCAAAATAGAGAAGATGGGACAACATGTCACAAATGAGCTTAAGAAGATGAAAGTTAGTTTGTTTATCTTTGACTTGCTGAAAGTGCCAGAAATTAGGATAACTTTCTTTCAAGACATGGGAGCGAGTGTTAAAATAGACTCTTCCCAAAAGGAGATCCCAGCAAAGGAAAACATAGATAAAGGAAAAGAAAGAGTCCATGTGATGGATGCTGAACAGAAGGTCACATTATACAAGGACAAAAGAGAAAGCTCTCCTTTTCTCTTAACACTCAGAATAGTCAAGAAGAACCTTCACAACTGCTTGGTAGACTCTGGAGCCTCTACCAACGTGATGCCTTTATCAGTATGCAAAGCACTAGGTCTTACTCCAGCAAAATCCTCCAAGAAAGTTACACAACTGGACAAGATTGAGGTAAATGTGATGGGTGAGTTGAACAGGATACATATGCAGCTAGCTTCTGACCCTAGGGTACAACAATACATAGACATTCAAGTAGTCGATGTCGTAGATCAGTATGGCATGTTGCTAAGCAGAGATTGGTCTAGGACTTTGAATGGTTACATGACGACAGACTTTTCTCATATGTGGCTGCCATGGAAGGGACTGGAAAACTAGATCCACATTGAGAGGGAACCAAAAATGAAACATATGATCATAGAATATAATTAGACCAATGAGATTCTATTTTTAGAAGTAGACTTGGGCGTCTATCTTCCCCAAGTTAACCAAGTAGAGGAAATACTTATACTGAGCTGCAACAAATTTCTCAATCCTCCACTTGTAAAACATCAAGAAAGTACAGAAGCGTATGTGCAATCAGATTCAGGAATCTTCTCTGATGATGAAGAACCAGGGATATTTGAAGGATTTTGAGACTTCGTGGCTAAGTTCATGAGGGATCAGCTGGCCATCAGAAGGTAAGTGCAGTTGGATGAATTATTACTACCAAGTTGGTGTCATATCCATGA
Source organism: Cunninghamia lanceolata (assembly GCA_027924645.1). Classification (NCBI taxonomy): domain Eukaryota; kingdom Viridiplantae; phylum Streptophyta; class Pinopsida; order Cupressales; family Cupressaceae; genus Cunninghamia; species Cunninghamia lanceolata. Next base: position 5,725,348 of record BSBN01001344.1, on the reverse strand, counting down.
TGCATCTCATTCTAAATTTGCATGTCTGGGCTGTCAAGAGGCAGTGGAGCAAGTGCAAAAATGTTTAAAAGGTTCCCATAATCCCAAAAGAAGATTAGGTTGTTACGAAGAAGGCTGATCAGAAGCCCCAATCAAATAAAACACAACAAACAAAGCAGGATAACAACAATAAGGACTTCCACCTCTGGACTTTGAGATTTGATGAATCTAGGTGCAGACAAGGATCTGGGGTAGGCTTTGAATTGATCAGTTCCACTAGGAGTTCATATTTGGTAGCACACAGATTGCAATTCCCTTGCACAAATAATGTGACAGAATATGAAGCTTTGGTGCAGGGATTGTTGATGGCTCTTCAAAAAAAGGTTAGAGTTATTCAAGTGTTTGGTGACTTAGAATTGGTTGTCAAACAAGTGAGAAAGCAATACTCTTGCAACGATAAGAGGTTAAACAGATATTGGAACCGTGTGTGGGATTTGATCGAGTGTTTTGATGGCTTCAATATTCAGTTGATCCCACGAAGACAAAATCATGTTGCCAATGCCTTAGCACAGACTGCTAGTTCGCTGGAACCAACATCTATGACAGGCTTGAAAAAGTTCACCGTAGAATTTATCTCTACTCCCTCAGTACTAGACAACATCACCAACTTTCAGGTCTTTGAGGATGACAAGCATATAATCAACTTTCTCACTTCATTAGATGTTTTTGCTGCACAGATAATAGACGAAGAAGAGATGGAGCCGGCTGAAATAGACTTAGGAGGAGTTCTCAACTTGAAGATGAACACTATTCCTCGGGGAATGGTAGAGTTGGAGCGATTGTTTGATTCAGACAAGCTTGGAGTTTAGAAGAAAGAGGGAGAATCCCCTAGTGCACAATGCGAACCTTACAACTTGGGGACATCTGAAGAACTAAAAAATGTGTTCATTAGAAAAGCTAGCACTGAGGAAGAAATAACAGGTATTATTCATGCGTTAAGAGATTATCACGAAGTCATAGCATGGAGTTACGAAGATCTCTAGATGTATGATACTTCGATCATTACTCATACAATACCTCTCAAGCTTGGGGCAAAACCATTTAGACAAAGGTAGTGACCGGTGAATGCTTTGCTGGAACCATTGATTTTAAGGAGGTACAAAAATTGCTATCAGCCAAAATTATATTTCCTATCAGACATTCAGCCTGGGTGGTGAATCTGGTACAAGTATGAAAGAAAAATGGAGAAATCAGGTTGTGCATCGACTTTAGAAATATGAATAGGGCCTTAGAGAAATATAACTACCCACTGCCATCTTTGGATGAAGTACTGCAGATAGTTAATGGTTCTCAAATGATGTCTTTTCTGGATGGTTATTCAGGTTACAACCAAGTAATGGGGGATTATGAAGACAGATTGAAGACATACTTCACATGCAAATGGGGAATTTATGCATATCGCGAGATGCCTTTCGGTTTAATTAATGCTGCTGCCACGTTCCAACACACAATGGATATAGCTTTCAAGGGACTAGTTGGGAATCACATCATCATTTATATGGACGACCTCACTATGTTTTCGAAAAGAAGAGAAGATCATGTAGTTGACCTGAGGAAAATTTTACAGTGATGTAAAGATTATGGGATCTCACTCAATCCCAAAAAGTACATCTTTGGAGTGACTAAAGGAAAATTACTGGGACACGTAATTTTTGAGCAAGGTATATCGATCAACCCTAACCGAGTCCAAGGAATCCTCAAGATACAGCCCCCAGCCAACAAAAAGGAGCTTAAATAATATTTTGGTAACATTAATTTTGTCCGTAAATTTATTACTGGGTTTACTGAAATTATCCATCCACTAAATGCCATGTTGAAGGAAGATGCAAAGATAGAGTGGACTCTGGAAGCTAAGGCTGCGTTCACAGAAATAAACAAGCAATAGTTGACACCCCAGTATTGGTGAGTCCTGATTACACATTACCTTTCTGCATTTACTCTTTCACCTCAAAACATACTTGTGCAGTAATGTTGACGCAGAGAAAAGCTGTCGATGATGAAAGACCCATTGCTTTCATGAGCATTCCATTAAAAGATGCAAAACTAAGATATCCAAATGTGGAGAAGCAAGCGTACGCCTTGGTCAGGGTAGTGAAAAAGTTTTGTCATTACATCTTGAGAAGCCAGGTGATTGTCATAGTGCCAGATGCAGCAGTCAAAGCATTGTTAATGCAGAGTGAGCTAGGTGAACGACGAGGAAAATGGGTCACCATTCTGCAAGAATTTGACATAGAGATACAACCCATGACATTGTTACGAGGATAGGCATTGACAAAAACAATGGCAAAAGTCTGTCCAGGCTTGGTCTCCCAGTAGTATATGTTAGAAGACATCTCTAAGGATGAGTGGTATAGGGACATAGTATTCAACCTTCTCAATCAGCCTTGCCCCCCTCAACAAAACTCAGTCTAGAGGAGAGTGCTCAAATTAAAACGTAACAGCTATATGATCAAGGGATCAATTTTGTATAAGAAAACTCATGAGGGGATCTATCTGAGGTGCTTGGATAAAACAGAGGTAGGGCAAGTTCTGACAAGTTTTCATGAGAAGTTTGGAATGGGTCACGGGTCATCTCATTCGACTGCCAATCAGATTCTTGGGGAAGGGCATTACTAGCCTACTTTGTTCAAAGATGCTCATTCACATGTAAGGACCTGTCACATATGTCAGATGGCTACCACAAGAGAACGAAACACTGCTATGCCTCTACAACCAGTCCTGGAGGTATGACCATTCGCACAGTGGGGGCTTGAATTTATTGGTATGATCAATCTACCCTCCTCTATGGGCCACATGTACATTCTGACTGCTACTGATCACTATACCTGATGGTTTGAAGCTATAGCATGCAAACAATGTACCACAGAGGTAGTCATTGAATTTGTTGAAAAGTATATCATTACCACGTTTGGTTGTCCTTTCTCCTTGGTATGTGATAATGGCCCTGCCTTTTCTTCATTACATTTTTCTAATTAGCCATTTGATTATGGGATTATTCTAAAATTTTCTTCTAACTACTATCCTCAAGGGAACAGGGTAGTTGAATTAACGAACAAAAAATTGCTTGACGTCATCAAGAAATTGCTAGACAAGAATCCCAGAGACTGGCACACTCAGCTTAGGTTTGCTCTATCAGCTGATAGGATCAGACACAAGGGTACATTGAGAACATCCCCCTATCATCTAGTTTATGGAACCGAGCCTATCTTTCCCATCCATTTGAGAATCCCTGTACTGTAATTCATGCAGGATTGCCTTGAACCAGATGACCAGTTGTCATACTGCTTAGCCCACTTGCTACATCTTGAAGAGAAACGCGATGTTACCATAGAAAACTTTGCCAAACATCAAGGGGTAGTGAAATGATGGTTCGACAAGAGGGCCAAAGTCAAGTCCTTTCACATTTTTGATTTAGTACTGTACTGGGACAAAGCCCATGAGAAGAAAGGAGAAAACAGTAAGTTCGATAGGTTATGGTTAGGTCCATACCAGATCTATGAGATCCTTGGTGATAACACATATCGACTGAAGAACCTTACTAGTTAGGAACTCCCATTGCTTGTCAATGGGCAGTTTCTGAAGCACTATTTCTAGGATTAGGAGGCAACTTTGTGTTTTGTTAGTGTACATAGTTAGGTTGCTTGTTTGCTTTGCTTAGGCTAGGTTATTGTTAGCTTAGTCTTTGCTTTCATGCTTTTGCTTTTTGTAGTTGTTAGGTGTTGTTTTTGCTTAGTTTAGTTGTCATTTCTTGCTTTGCTTTTGCCCATTGTGTTTGCTTTGCTGGAGATCTTTGTTTCCCGAATGTGGAGGCAGTCGCATAGACTTGCAAGTGCTTCCTTGTTGGGTAGGTAATCTAGAATATTTATTTGAGAAGCTAAAGTTTTTGCTTAGGTCTTACTGTGGGTTTTGTTGTGGCACTAGGGAGTATGATGTTTGTTCATTGGAAATGAATCATTAGTCAGTGTGCCTAAAGTATTTTCTGACCGTATATCTTTTACACCCTTAAGTAATCCTGAGTTACCTAAGAAAGTCTTGGAGAACTTGCATTAAGTGAAAAATCTAAGGTCCACCTTTTCTGCCATTAGGAGTCCACACCTAGCTAGCTGAGTTATCAACGTAACCAGTGTTGTCAAAAGCATGCGTTGCAAGGGTAGTGGTACTGCATTGTACTCTACCAAACCTAAGCTTAATGAAATATCAAACAAATGAAAAAGAAAGAAATGCAAAATCACAATCACACACTATAACTCAGTTAGATGGATATTTAAGTAAACTCTACTGGGGCTATGGACACCTGACTGGCAGTAGGGCTCTGCTTGAGTAGAATTTTGAAGACAAACCCGTCAGGGCTATAGATGCTCACTGGCAGTGGGGCAATGTCCAGGTAGTTCAAAAGGTGTGTACTAATCATGTAGCTTAATATAAAGGATCTAAGATGAGCTTAGTCACTAAGGGATGGGAATTAACGCAATTGTACACACTCAAGTTTTCAGGATATGGATGGTTGCACTAGGTTACTGAGCTCTGCTCCTTTGATATGGTATCATGTTTTCTTGTTTAACATGTGGGAAACACAGAGGTTCTAGGTTTGAAACTAAAAGTTTATCTTTGAAATGCTCTGGAACATTTCCCTAGTAGAGTTTCCATTTGTTGTGCCTTGCACACACACCCCATTTCACAAAACGGGGACCCCCTTCTTCCAAAACATTGGTTTAGAATGTCAATTCAACTCATTGATTCCTAAGGTGTCAAAAGGATGATCAATTGCATTAGATGTAAATAAGTCTTCCAAAAAACCACTAAGACAAAATGTCTGCTCTCATAGAGACTAAGTTTGGTGTCCCTTTGCGCTAAATTTCCTTGCAATTGACTTTTGCGCTAAAACTTCTTCCAACCGACTTTAGCGCTAGATTCATCATCAATCGACTAAAGTGCTGAAATCACAGTCTCCTGACTTAGCGCTACGAAACCCATCCTCTGACCGAGCGCCAAAATTGAAGTTAACTGACTTTGCGCTAAAACCTTCCACATATGACTTGCACTAAATCATCGCACTACCGATTTAAGTTAGAAGATATCAAAATCCGTACAGATTCTAAAGACATTAAAACCCACGCAAAACGCTCAAATGAAGAACCTGACTTCGCTCTAAAATTCAACATATCTGACTAAGTCAGTAAAGCCTCAAAATCGCGTAGAGTCGGTGACTGCATTATTTCACACAAATCCTGAAGTAAATCCTGCAGCACACTAAAACATCTCTCCGTACCCCTGTATTTATGGCGATTGAATAGGGGAAGATAAAATGTTTTTTCACCCACATTTGAGCTCATTTTGCATTGTAAAAATTGATTATGGAGCTCTACGAATGAATTTGGGAGCGGAATCAACCACCATTTGCTCGCGGGTTCAAATGAAAGCACTGCAACTGAACCTACACATTTCCATCATCTTCGGCCTCTGTAGCCAAGTAGGTGCTCCATTCCAGGATTAAGGTTTTCATTTTTAAAACTAGGAATTTGTATCTAGTTATAGAATGCGTTTCAATGTCAAAGTTTTTGTTGTCAGTTTGAATTATTTTTCACAATGTGCATAAATTTGTTTGATTAAGATGGTGAATCAAAGGTTAAAGTCATATATGGAAATACACTGTTTAGGAGAACTTTGTTTAGAAAACCCCATGAATGAATGCATTTGTTTTAAGAAACATTCTAAACCCTAGTGTAAATTAGTTTGAGCAATGTCCAAAATCAGAAATTCACTCACAAAATTTGGTGAAATCCTCAACAAAATTTGCGATGTTCCAACAGACCTAAAATACCCATGCTAAAATTCTAAGTTTGAACCTTGTTGAGATTTCCACAGAGTTGTTTTGCATCAAAAATAAAATCCCCCAACTCAGTGCAAGAAATACTTCCGACCGACTCAAAACATGACTCTAAAACAAACTAAGTTAGTCAGAAACCTTGGGAAACTCTGCTGATACCCTAAGCACATCTAGCACTAAAAACATGACTATCCAACTTGGCGTCAAAACTTGCTTCGACCGACTTTGGTCAGACACCACTTAAAACCCTGCCAAGTTGTTAGACCCCAGAATCCGTTCAAAAGGATGACAAATGATCTGGTGTTGACATCCATCACCTTCGACTCGCACAAAAATCAATTCTTACTGACTTCCAAGATTCATTTAGGTCGGTTGAATCAAAAATCCGCGCTTGGTCGGATGCCTCAAAAATTCGCGCCAGGTCAGTTACCCTCAAATTTAGCGCTTTCTGACTAAAAGGTCCGATGAACCCCAAATTAGCGTAAACCTTGAAAATGACTATTTTTGTCAAAAATCTCAAAGATAAAGGTCTATTTTGATTGCAATAAATGCTGCATTGATAGAATAATGATGCTTTGCATATTTTGATTCAAATTTTGGAGCATTTAAGTATTTATTGCATGATGTAATATGGATTTTGATGCTTTTTACTGCTTAATCATGTAGTAAATGCTGTAATTGGTAAATTATCAGACCTGTGCATTTCATATATAAACATTTGTGACTTAGTTGGATAGACATTGGTTTCATAGGGTGTAGCATGACTTAGTGACATGCCAGTTAACTTGGTAATCATACAAACTTAGGATTTAGAAGACTATTCAAAACTATCAAGACTTATAAGGTCCGGTCATGCAGGTTAAATGACTGCAAGGGCTCAAAACATGAAGTACAAGTTTAAAGGCATTCCTCCTAAGTCTAGAATCACCTCTGGATGGAAAAACATAGGGGATACCAATCTAGGTCACATTGACTTAGAAGACTTCAGAACCTGGATATTTGGACCCAATACCACTCCAAGGGCCAAGAAGGTAAATGACAGTGGGATTGCAGAGGCTACTGCCTTCCCTACTTCAGTTCAGTGTGTAGAAATGATAGTTTCTTGTCCTGAGAGATATGACCCATTGACTAGAACTATACAAACTCCTAGTGGAGAAGTGTTGGTAGATTTGAGTACACTGTCCATAGCAGAGACCTTTGGGATCCCATGGTATCCAGTGTTAACTATACCAGATACAACAGGTGTAGAGGCAACATTTAAGAAAGATTTGGATACATGCAAGAAGCATATTAATGATCACTGGATGAAGAGAAAAAGATCCGCTATGATCAAATTCCCCCAAACCCTATATAGAATTGATTTCCATGATGAGATCAGAAACCTAGTAACCCTGCTTAGCAGAATATATGGATTGGCCACAACATCAACTTTTGAAGGATGGATGTTCATGATGATTGAAGAGATAATTACTAAAGGAACTAAATTTCACTAGACTCAGATATATAGTAATAACATGCATTAGGCATTTGTAAATTTTAGAGATAAGCATACATTCAGGTGGACTTCCTATGTAGTGTACTCATTGGCTAGGAGGAATGAATATGTTGGGCTGTCCAAAATTGGAGAAGTTGGCAATGGTGAACACCAGCTCAAGGTATATGAATGCTATGATCAATTGGTGTTGTCCCAATCTCTCATCCATTATAAGAGAGTGAATGATGCATTAATAATGTATATTACAAGATTGCTTTAGGGTACTACAACTCTTAGGATATCCCTTGAGGCAATGAATGAAATTATGCAATATGGAAGGTGGTATATACAGTTTCAAAAGTTCACCTATTTGAGGATCTAAGGCTTCACCGGTCTTCCATATAGGTTACCTCAGTACTCGACAGATAAGGTAGTGCTTCTAGAGTTATCAAGACAGCTGATCACTTGAACAAATGTTAAGTTTCCAATCCTATTGGGTAGAGGTAATTATGCATGTGTCTCTCTTGGAGCAGCTGAATATTCTGATAAGGAGCTACAGCTACTTAATCTTCATTTTTACACAAAGAGAGACCATTTTGATCCACAAAGAGTAATGGAGAGATATGTGAGCAAGAAGTTGTTCTACAAAATGCACCTGGAAGATTTTTGGGCCAACTGTGTGGATGATTACGATGTGTTGAAAAGAACTCACTCAAGGCTGTCCCTAGGATTCATAAGGAAATTTCATATAACAGAGGCCCCAGACCAATTGAATGATGATGATGATGTAGTGCAAAAGGGACCTTGGGAAGCCCAATATCAACAACCGATCCCTCTACCCAACTGGGCCAATGCAGAGGAAAGCTCTTTGGAAACAGTAATGAAAGAACCAATAAGGTTGAGTAAAGTATGGGTGAGGAATCAAGTTGTAGCATTGGAGAGACAAGGAGTGCAACTTACATACACAACACTTGAATCTGAAAAGGAGTCTGGAGATGAGGAAGACACGCCCATAGAAGTGTCAGATGATGTAGAGCCAGCCTGAGAACCATCAAACGAATCTGATAGTGAGGAGCATATACCCTTGGAAGAGAAAGGGAAGGCAAAGAAAGATGTTCCAAAAGACAAGAAGAAAGATATGCCCCCTGCCACAAGGACAAGGGCAGTGAAGAAGAAGAATATGCCAAGTGGGCCAGGAGAAGGGTCCAGAACCAAAAGGCAAAAGGTCAAGAAAACTAGTGTAACTATAGAAACATCTACTACTGCAACATCATACAACACAAACACCCCATCGAACTCTTCACCTCCTGCTGCTCCAACCACCAGTGCTCCCCCACTTTCTCCTATTGCTAGCAACATTATTCAACAAACTACCTCTTCTTCTTCTCCTCTACTAGTAACCATAATCTCCTCAGCCTCATGTTCATTGGTAGATGACTCAAGTGTTCCTTGTGGCCCCACTTCCCCCATCATTGCTTCATCATTTCCTTCTATTTCTACCACATCCATGCCTTCCATTTCTTCTATCTTACTTTCTATATCCTTCTCCCTGCCACCCATTTCTTCCATTCTCTCACCATTTATCTATGTGCTCTCTTCCCCTATCACTTCAGCAATTGTCATTTCTTCCACCTTGCCTACCTCTTCCATCCCACCTCCATTGGAGTTTACTCCATTTGCCAATTTGACACATGTTAATTTGTTGACTTTTGCTACACATTCCTTGGCATCAGCCGCTAGTTCTTTGGCCCCATCAAGTGAACAAGATTCCCTCCCTTTGGCTATCCCTGCACTGATAGGAATTGAAAGAGTACTGGAACAAATGGAATCCCAAGAGAAGGAGAAAATTACAGAAGTGTCAAATGAACCTCCTCTTGCACCTGCTATAGAAGTTGAGATAATTGAAATTCATGAGAGCCCAACCAATGAAGAAACTATAGAGTAGGTTTTGCAGATTGCCCAGTAGGCAGTAGTAGAAAATCTCCAGAACCTTGGGCATGATATGGACGAAGGGGATGATGATAAGTTATTAGGGAAAGAAGAAGAAATTCATGATGAATCACTTGATAAGGAGGATCCCCAAGATAACACTCTTGCAACTTCCTCCACTGCACCAAATTGGCTTCAACAAAGACTTAGAGAGAAGGAACCTTGAGTGGAAATTATGTAGTTAGGTTTGAATGCATTGTTGGCTCTAGTCGAAAAGCCAAAGAAACAAAAGAAGGCAAAAGTACAGTCATGAATATTCAAAGATGCATCAGGTTCGAGAATAGCAGAGGTTGTTGTCCCTCCTGCTGACATTGACAAATCAGAAGTTATGGCTGAAGATTGTATTGTATCTACTATAAACTTGGGTCCCAGATCAAGGAAGCAGAGAATTGACAACTTTGTAGGTTTAGTGTCCTCTATAATGGAGCAGTTGGATAAGGATGAAATGACTAAGCAGGAATTAAGGAAGAAAAATAAGAAGTCGCGAGCATGTATAAGGTCACTACTTAGACCATTGAATTCAGAAGGGGAACCATTTGCAACTTCAGCCATGCCCTCAAAGGAAGAATTAGCCAAGTTTGATGATATCATAACAAATTCTGTCGGGATGCAAGAATGGTTTAATAAAGTATATAATGACGGCTGTGAAGCAATTGATTTTTCTTTCAAACTGCATAAGGATTTCAGATTGCTGAAAGAAGGATGGGATGAATTGTACAAAGATGTGAGTCATACGAAGAGTATTACTCCCATATGTTCCTGAGAGTACAAGCAATCAGAAATTTGACTGACCAGGTTTTGTTGTTAGAAAATACTCTTTCAGCGGAGAGGCTACACAAATCTGTGGAATGGTATCAACAGATGAAAGTAAAGAAGGAAATCCTCGACAAAGTCAAAGAATTATATGGAGGGGCAAATGAACAAGTACTTGCAATAATTTATGAAATAAATGATATTTTCAGAGAATGTATGGATCCTGGTTTTAATGATCTTGCTCCATGTGATGCGCAGCACTGCAAAGATAAATTATACCAAGCTATTCATGGGAAGTCCATGCTAAATGTGGTAGGAAAATTGGAGAAGGTCAGTAGTCTACGGCCTTCCTTCATCACATTTCAGAAAAGCAGAAGAACTATAGAGGATGTATACACCCAATACTACTGCGGCTGAGAAAATCTCAAATTCAGAGCAAGTTATGTTAAAGATCCAAAGCCCTTAGATATAAATCTGGCATTATCTGCTTGGGTAGAATACAACAACAAGAAGGTTGGAGAAGACAAGATAGACTTGGAGGAAGATGCATAAATGAAAATTGTTTGAATTTGAAAATGTAATCCCGTCACTTGTAAATAATGATATATTTAGAAGGTCATGTGACACTATTTCATCTCTATTATGCTTTAAAAAGTGACTTTTCTCTATGTATAGTCAAATGGGTACTTAAATTGTATAGATTCAATGTATTTAGGGGTCATTTTTCGTCCTTTTTCTATAGGACAAATTGTAATCCGGGAATGCAAAGTGTTGTTATAGATGTATTTAATGCTGTTGAATCTAGACCATCAGTGTTGAGACAATCTCCACCGTTCATTCAAAAACATAGTATGGCGCCTCTCCTATATAAAGGGCCATCATTCTCTCATTTGTAGGACTGTTGATGCTGAATTGTTGACACTCTGCCTAATTTTTTGATTAATACAAAGCAAATTACTACAGGATTCTTTGAGAATATATCTCTCGTATGGTTAATTTGGTTTCATGGTTCACATCTTGATCTGCATTAGTTAATCATGCTTTTGCAATGCTATTGATTTGTTAAGGTATTTTATGAACATTCAAGTCCATACTATTAGTTGCTTGCTGATTGTAAGTAGTTGTGCATAGTTAGCCTAGGCCATTAAACTGAGCTTAATTCAATTGAATTATAGTAGTTAAATCACACCAACATTTGAATGAATGTGTGTAATTTGAAAATCATAAGAATCCTTAGAAGATAGCACTATTTTTTGTAATGTTGTAGCGAAATTTGTAGCTTGGTAAAGCAGAAAATTGGTAAATTTCTAAATGTTTGTCTATCTGATGCGATCATTTCATTGTGGATGTCACTTAGGATCCTTCTAAACCCTATCCCCTTTGCATTTTCTTATCAATCAACTGTTAGATTTTGGTTTTCCAGCAACATTGTCGATTGTCATATCAACTGAAATTATAAGGGTTTGCAAGAGTTGCTGTTCCAAACTGTCAAATCTGTTAGATTGCATGTAAGACCCCTTGTAGGCACAGCTAGTACATCTAACTAAGAAATTCCAAGCTAGCTAATACCTAGTTGTATTATCCTTGGAGTAGTCTTACCTAGGGTAGGATACTTTTCAAGAGAGGTGTGATCCCAGCAATCATACCTGCATTGTTGTGTGCTAAAACCACCATCAACAAACACAATCTTATTTGACCAATCAACTTCTTTCTAATTTAGAAATGTTAGTTTCATAACCTTACTAAATCATATCAATGGTCACAACGCCATGTCACAAACTGACATTATTGTACTAAATAGAATAAGTTCTCATATCATGAAAATTCCTTAGACCCAAACCTATTTCTCGAGGGTTCATTTGAAATGGCCCTACCAATGTATCCCTTTCTAGAAATTAGAGGCTCTATAGTTCGCACACCAAAAATAGAAAGAATTCATCCACACAACTAGGATGAGATCATTGACCTATCTTTTAAATCATAACCATTATTTGAGCTTATGCTTCCAATTTAGTCCAAATATAATATAGTATGATGTCAAACATATCCCATACAAATGTTAGTACAATGTCAACAATAAGTAGGAACATAAAACTACATTTTGTACAACTCATACATAGATCACATGTACACATAATGATCAATTCAAATATATGTCATATATACATACATCCTATGAGCATTGTATGACTAGTTCATGCATACATCACATATACACATAATGATCAACTCATACATACATCTTGTAAGAAAAATGTAACTAGCTCATACATACATCACATATACATAGTATAACTAGCTTATACACATATCACATGTACACATACTGATCAACTTATGTGTACATCATATGTACACGTAGTGATCAACTCTTCCATCCATCACATTTACACGGGCATTAGCTCATACATACATCACAAGTACATGTAGTGACTAGCTAGAAAAAAGAAAATGAATGTGATCTTATTGCATGCATCTTCCTTTTTAGTTGGTTCACTAATAGCTAAGCCCTTAAGTACATCCTAGCTAGAAAGAGGAATGTTAGTGCATCCCATACCACACCATGGCTCCCATCCTTTTCCCTAGTTCACCACTAGTTGTGATGTTGAGATAAGCATGTACCATACTATTTGTTGAACCTATTGAGTCGATGGATCTTGACATCTATTATCTCCATACTACTGGATAAAGTTAATCCAATCTAGTATGTGGTAGCTCTTGACATCTATAAGCTGCATGGTACTGGTGAAAGCTTGCTAAGCCCTATCATACCATGGGTAGCTTCTAGCATCCTTCACTTGCTTGCTACTAGTAAAAATTAGCTAATCCCTAAGATATGATGGTTAGCTCCTAGCATCCATCACCTGCACACTACTGGTGACAACTAACTAAACTACTCCTATATCAAACTTAGTTCTAACATGTGATGTCATCTTATATCTATAGACACTGAAAAATGTCCTCATGTCACAAATGTGATAGGATAAATTTCCCCTTCAAATCCCATTATTCAACTAGTTCAATTTCGTCCATTCTAGTCACTTGACCATATTTCTTCTATAATTAAATAATTAATTTCAATTGATTATTTAATTATTCATTCACTATCCTAATGCCCCTTTCATTTATTTAAACAAATAAAACATTTATCCAAAATCCCCTTTCACATGTCCCCTTCTCTTATGGATTAAATAAACTAACCAAGTTTATTTAATTTAAACATCCTCCACCTCATCATATTTGTCAATTTTAAATTCACCTTTGTCCTCTAGTGGAGAGGAAACCCTAATCATCGTCCACCCTTGATTTGGCCTCAAATTCAACATCAAATCCTATCAGTTCATTCAAATCAGGTGTTCTATAAAACACCTTTTTCAGCTTCATTTTCACCTCTTACACTCTCATTTTCTCTCTTAGTTCATTTTTTCTTCTCAAATCTGCTCTTTCTCTCCAATATCTTGCAAAGAAAATACATGAGCTTCTCATGTTGTTGCATGAACTTGCAAATCTGAGAACACAATGCAAAGATAGAGGAGAACAATAGAAGTTAGTCAATGTTAGCTTAGATTTTTACTAGTTTTCATGTTTATTTGACTGCTTTCTAAGCTTTCTTGCATTCTATTGCAGTTAGGGTTTGCTAGTTTGTTGTTTTTTACTGTAAACTTGATTTTTCCCTAACACAAAATGGTGAACCCGACGTGAAAAATCATTTTTTTGTTAACTTCTGATAGACAAGTTTTGCATGTGACCTTTAGAGCTCAAATAGACCTCACTGTTGAGCCCGGAGGCTTGAGAGGTGAAAATTGACATATAATTTGCTGGGTTTTGCTCACAGTGAAATTTTTTTTTTTGGAATTTTTTTTTGGTATGACAGTCTGTATCGTACAGATCCGTACCGTATGGATGACTGTACCACTATGCATAGTGTGTTAACGGGTCTCTATTTGCAGGTTGAGTCTTTGTAGTCATCATTTGTTTTTGTTCTCATTAGATTTTGGGCTAATCGTTTCAGTTGCAGGTTGTAAAATTTTCTGGTTCATGCGTGGTTTATGATTTTGTTGCAGCATCATTTTGGTTGTAGACTTTAAAATTTTGTGACAAATTCATGGTAGATCTGAGCTTAACACCTTGGTAAACCCTAAGTTTGCCACCTTCAGATTCTCAGACCTCTGCTAACCATACTAGTCGCCTCCCTGAGATTTATCGACTGCCTGCTATAAACCTTATATCTCCATTGACAGCTCTTGCCTTCTATAGTCGACTATGTTGTCAACTGTCATCTCACCATATGCATTGTCTTCGCTAGTTTTAGGGTTGTTGTCCACTCATAAAACCTAGACCCACACCCCGCTTAGCTCGGTCACCTCCGCTCTGTGGTTTCGACCGCTCAGTCATACTCTGTCGCCATCCATAGAAAACCCATACTCTATTGCCGTTCATAGAAAACCCATCTCCTCTACCATTGGCGCTGAATCTCAACCTCCGCTTGGAAGCCACTCAGGACTCCCATCGCCATTGATCCTAGGTTCATTCTTCATGTCATTTAAAAACCCTAACCACCACTGTATTTCCTCTGCCACCATGGTCTCCTCCCAACACCCCATCGACCACTGCCTAAACCCTAGCAATCCATTCTCTGACTCCCAGTTTTCTTGCAGTCTTCACAACCTCCACTAAAACTCGTAGGCCATGGTCAGCTTCATACCTATTGTGGTCACATAGAATCCAATTGCAGTTCCTTTTTGACTATTGGTGCGAACCATCCCCGATCTACCCTTGTCGTCAACGTCTTCTCTGAATCTTAGGTCTTATTTGCATTCACCTTTGCCATCGAAAACCACTATCAAACCCCCCTTCCTACCACCTTGTTGCCACTCAAGTTCCAGGTCGTCACCTTTAGAGCAGTGCTCCAGAAACCACCGCGGGCTTCAAACGTTCACCAGACGGTTTTATTGACTGCTTGGACCTAAATAGCCCTCGACAGTTTTCTGCATTCATCGACAGTCATTTAGAAATTTCGGTGGCCGTGTCGTTCTTTGGTGGGCATTTTGTATCCCTGTGGTTATTAAACCTACCAATCACTCTGACGGTTAAGGCATTCAAATCTGGTGGCATTTATTAAAATCCTCCTGCCATTCCCATCAAAACCCTAATCTGCTTATCCTTTGTTGGGGACGCTGTTGTGGATCTACGCTACAGTTGGTTGGGAGGTTGCAGTTTGAAACTATTGACACAAAGGTTTCAACCTACCACTAGGTGTCCCCACAGTTAGCTTTGGGCCCTCTCTCTCAATGCTTGCCCTCAGCTTGTGATCGCATAGGCGACCAGGCCCACGAGGCCTTCAATAATTCTTTTTTATTTTTTTATTTTTTATTTATTTGCTCAGGCCCTAGTCACATGGGTGACCAGGAGCCTAGCTTATATCCTAACCACCAGTTTAAAACCTTAACCACTAGGATAACCACCAAACTTATACTGCACATGTGACCATTCTAGCACTAGCTACCAGAATTTAATGTTAACTGTTAGGCAATTTGACCCCTTTTTGCCCCCACATGTTGAAATAGGCATTTTTTTTCAAAATTTCATAACTTTTGCTAAACATATCGAAATAGCACGAAACAAGTTACATTGCAGAGTAGACTTGACCAATTTTGTAATGGTAAGATCAATTTTAGTTTATGACACCATTTTATTAGGTATATTCTTGGTCAAAGTTAACCCTCATTTGAAACTTCAAATGTCCATATCTCAAGCAAAATTGCTTCGTTTTTGACAATTTTTTTTTCAAACTGCTTATAATTTCATGAACAATCTGATTCTACAATTTATTTCACTATCACTGATCAGTTTTTTTTAGATTTTTAGTAGATTCCATTTTTTGACCTCTTTGACTTGTGGCTCGCAAAATAATGCATCTATTCGTTATGTTATGTTTTTTGCATTATCATGGGGATTTTTATGTCACTAATGTCTGATTTGCAACATGTGGCATTTGTGGGTGGAAGACTATAACTGAAACTACTAACATATTTGATGTAGGGATTCAATTTCTTTCATATGCATGTGTGTTGGTTAGCATAGGAACATTTGGTTTTGGACACTAAAATGAACATAAGCTTGCTATTTTCACACTTGGTTTGGGATTAAAATAAACCACTATTTGCTATGCTTGGTGATTGTGTTTATGTTGTGAAGTGTGTATGCTCTTCTCTTGTGCTTTATGCGATCTTTGGGAATCAAAAACACCTCACAACGTTTGCATAAATTGCACCACACATTTAATTTCTAAGGGGGAATGAACATTTGTCTAGTGTGGCATAAGTCCAAAAATACGTATGCTCTCCCCTCACATTGTCATATGAACTTGGGGATCAAAAGTATTTTTGGTGCTTATGTCACTTTTGTTTGAGCCTTAGAGTGGGCCTGCTCTTGAGACACATCCGCAAGGAGAACTCATTTGCGACCCCAAGCGGTACTTTCATCCAGTTTGCTATATAAATTAAGGATAAGGTGAAAGCCAAGTCTAACTGGAATGAGCGCACACCATACAATGATAGCTCGAAAGGAGGCATACGTTAGTGTATATTAAACTCCTAGTAGGGTTAGTTAGAGACTTTAGTGGCTTGTTGGATGCTCGTGAGGTGTTGGTCCCCCAGATATACACTAGAACCTCTTTGTTTAGTGGCCAAAAACCCTCTAATTGTTGATACAAGAGGTCAGAAGATCAAACTCTAATAGTCATCTCGCATTTTCGCAGCTTATGGCAAAGATAGAAAAGTATCTTAAGATCTAACCGTCTTAAGGACTTGGAACTTGGTGTGCCTGAGAAGTGAGTACACTATATGGGGGAGCCCGTGCCCCAAGTTCCTGGAGCTATACACCATAAGTAGGCGTGGCTGGGTAAAACCAAGTGGGAACTTAGCAAGTATTGTCCTTTCCTAGCCTAGGATTGTGCATGTCTACAAGTGTTTGTAAAACATCACGAGTCATAAAAAATAACCAATTGATTCCCAAGTGTCTTCTATGATTGATGTGTGTGCTTTCCTAGTCATTATCCCAAACATTCTTGACAACACATTCATTCCATGTCATCATCATATCCTCTTCATGCCAACTCATCCTATCTTAATCACATTCCTACCATATCCTTATCATTCAACCTTCATATCCTAGTCACCCTCCTAAGCCAATCATTTTCATCCTAATCATTCCACTCCATAATCATATCCTAGTCACATTATCCTAATCTGTCCAAGTCACCATATGCTATTCATCATTCCTGGTCACCCCCCTAAGCTAATCAATTTCATCCTAATCATTCCACTTCAACATAATCATTATCCTAATCACATATCCTAGTCACCATCCTTGTCACCCCGCATATCCTTATCACTATCCTAATCATTATCTTAATCCATCCAAATCACCTAACAATATCATTACACTTTATCATCCTCATTCCAAGTCATTTCCATTTCACCTTAATTCATCCTAGTCATTATCCTTGTCCTTCCTCAAACATCATAATCATCCCATTCCTCATCATTCAACCACATCCCTAATCCCATTATCATTACACATCGTCTAATCACATCCAAACAATATCGATCCTAATCACCCCTAATCACATTCTTATCATATCTTCTTCGTTCCACCTCATCATAATTATACCCTAATCATTCCTAATCATCACATCCATTTCACATCATATCATATTCATCATTCCAATTCATTTTATCCTAATCACATTCCTACTCATATCTTCATCATTTAACCTTCGTGTCCTAATCACCCTTTTTAGCCACATCATATCCTCCTCACCATCCCTAATCATTTCGCATCACATCCTTATCATATCATAATCATAATCTAAGCCTAATCATGCCTTCATCATTCAACCACATCATAATCATATCCTTATCACATTATCCTAATCATATCCTATTCATCATGCCTAATCATACCTTGTCATCTTCTTCCTAATCAAATTCCAATCAAATCCTAATCATTACATTTCATCATCCTCGCCATTCGATTCCAATCAATTTCATATTATCATTCCACATCATAGCACTATCATATATCCTAAACACATCCAAGTCATCATCATTGTTATCATAATCATACCCAAGTCATCATAATTCAAACCTTAATCATCCCTTGTCACCTTCTTTAATCAAATCCCAATCAAATCCTAATCATTACATTTCATCATCCTCTCCATTCAAATCTAATCAATTTCATATTATCCTTCCACATTATAGGACTATCACATATCCTAAACATATCGAAGTCATCATCATCATTCTTCTAATCATATCTAAGTCATCATCCTCATCCAATCAATCATATCCTATTCATCAAACCCTATCCATTCCACATCATCATTCATCCTAGTCAAAACCATCATCATCCTCATTCATAATCCAATCAACATAATCCTAATCATTTCCAAATCCATCCAAATCATCTTCATCTCATCATCATCTTCATTCTAATCCAACCGATCACATCCCAATGATACAATAACCATTCATTCATTATCCAATCCATTTCATCCCAATCATTCCCAATCACCATAGGGAAAACTTTGAGCATTTACCCTCCCTATCAAATCGATTGCAACCAATTTCATTCCTTTGCAATCAAATTCCATCACAACATTTCATTAGCATTCAGCCCTTGACATCTATAGAGGACCTTAAACATTAGTCTTCCTAAGGTTGAAACATAGGGAGAAACTATCGAAGCTTGATTGTATCACAAGTACAAATCTATAGACCAAGAGACCTTGACATCTTTTTCAAATCAATCACAACTTGGGCTTAATACTCCAAGGCTAGTTTAAGTCCATCCTTCCAAGTGAATTTTGAAACTCATGGGTTCACTTTAATCAATCATTTTCTTTCATGCCTCAAGGTCTTGATAAATCCAATTTATACTTTGACAAGGTCATTAGTAGATGAGAGTACCCTCTTGGAGCTAGAATTATAGTCTCTTTCTCTCCAATATCTTGCAAATCAAATACATGAGCTTCTCATGATGTTGCATGAACTTGCAAATCTGAGAACACAATGCAAAGATAGAGGAGAACAATAGAAGTTAGTCAATGTTAGCTTAGATTTTTACTAGTTTTCATGTTTATTTGACTTCTTTCTAAGCTTGCTTGCATTCTATTGCAGTTAGGGTTTGCTAGTTTGTTGTTTTTGACTGTAAACCTAATTTTTCCCTAGCACAATATCCAAGTAAACATAATCAAGATATCCTAAGAATTCACAAACTTTGGATTGGTTGACCTAGTTACATTACCACATAGAGCGATCCATGAACCTATACACATGGTCCTATAGGTTTTGGGGGTCAAATTACCAACACACAAATAACACATTGAAGGGTCACATGAGTTGGCTTCTATCTGATCACATACATATAAACAAATACATACTCATAAAGTATAAATTCACAAGACCATCCACTCTATTCACTTGCTCATAATTCCATAAGAAAAGTAACTCAAGAAAGGAAGGTCAAGCTATAATGGTAAAAAATGTTATTGTGGCTATCAACATTCATTATATCCATATAACCTAGAAGACTTTGTGGTTTTAAGCTAGGCCTTAATAGATCATGGGTAGTTTTGAACCTTGCATTTTCATACATTCACATTAGAGATAGACCATGATGAAAATGACTCTAAAATTTCATCCAAGATTGGAGTAGATTTTGGAAATCCAAACACAACAAACCTTAAGGTAGATAATCTTGACGATGATGGTTTTCCTTTTATTGTCTCAAACCTATATAGTGGGAACATATTAATTAGAAAGGTTAGTTCACAACCATATGATGCAATTTTATCATCAAGTTGAAGCATAGTAAAGAGGTAGGGTTGATTAAGTTTAGGAAAAACCCTAAACCTTAGAGCTATTTCCTAAACACCTTCCTTATAAACTTGGGTAACAAGATCATCCTTCACCCAAGGATTGCCTTCATACCTTCTTCTAAATAGGATCAAAGTCACATGTAGTTCTCCTCACACATTAATCTCTCAAAGATCTTGCATTCTATTTCATATACCGAAAGCAAAAATATATCATCCACAATCCTTGAAGCTAAAGCCATAGGTTGAAGTTTCCCTACTACTAAATTCTAAATATATATGTATCTATATGCAGAAAGGTTGCACAATGCCACATATCATGAGATAGTAAGTCCACATGTATTACATATGTCTCAATTTATGCAGAGTCAATACTACTGATATCGAGTCAATAATGTCCTAATATAATAGATATCATCAAGGGTACTGAGAGTGTTACTCACTAGTTCAATTTTTTTTCTAAAATTAATTGCTTGTTCTCCATTGATTATGTGCCTTATTTTGATTTTCTCTCCTGTTTAAAATTTATGTTGGGTGGGTTGTTTGACATTTTTTTCTTTTTCTTTTATCTTCTTTCTATTCTATTTTAAATGGTTTTTTATCTTTCTTCCTCTGGATAAAAGTTAAGTTGTGTTATACCTAATGTGTCTTATTGTAAAGTAAAAAGAGATTTACTAAAGAAATTAGTTTATTTTTAGTTCAATCTATTTTTACTTAAAAAAACTTTTTCTTTAGAATCTAATTTAAAATGGGTTTAAAATATAAAGAAATAAAAATACAAGATTAAAGATGTTTATAGAAATAAGAAGAGGATTTAGAAGGGTTTAGTGATTTTGAACATGTTTGATGAAATTTTGTCACTTAGTTCCAAATTGATTTGGGAAAGGAGGAGGAATCTAAAATATGCATCATAGTTTATGTTGTTTGGTCTCAGCTTCTATATTTTTAAGATGCCACTAAATGTGGTTTTGTCCTCTTTCATGCGGTCTCATCTATATGATTGTAATCTCATTCTTTGGTTATAAAGTGTCTTGTATTGTTTTGATCCTATCCTTTGACAACCTTGCAATCTATAAATACAAAAATGTTTTGTTTTGGATAGGGTGGTGTCACATACATGTTTGAAGACTTGCCTTAGTCAAATCCCCAAATAAATTTACAAATTTAAAGATTAGACCTTGAAAGAAGTGCACAATACTCAGGTGAGCAGGTGTAGTATCAACAAAGATGTGAAATGGAGTGTTTCTCAAGTTTCTAGCTTCTATTGTGCAATTGGTTGTGCGTGCAACCTTATTTCTTTGTGTCATTGCTATGCTTTCCTTCTAAATACTTATTTCTCCTTTTGATTACTTGTAACTATTCTCTCTTGTGATTTCATTCTTTTAAATTATTGTTAAATTATTATTATTATTATTATTAGAGGGTAAAGGGGGGTGTAATAAACACCTTTCGTTACTACTATTTTTTTTAAACCTATCTCACTACATCTTAAGTACCTCTTAACACAATCTTAATTGACCAAGAAACTTCTTTCCAATTTAGAAATGTTAGTTTCATAACCTTACCAAATCATATTAATGGCCACAATATGTGTCACAAACTCACATTCTTGTACTAAATAGGATAACTTTTCATATCATGAAAAATCCTTATCACCCAAACCTATTCCTCGAGGGTTCATTTGAAATGGCCATACCTATCTATCCCTTTCTAGAAATTAGAGGCTCCATAGTTCACACACCAAAAATATAAAGACTTCATACACAAAACTAGGACGAGATCATCAACCTCTCTTTTAAATCATAACCATTAATTGAGCTTATGCTTCCAATTTAATCCATATATAATATAGTATGATGTCAAGCATATCCCATACAGATGTTAGTATAATGTCAACAATAAGTAGAAACATAAAACTACATGGTGTACAACTCATACATAGATAACATGTACACATAATGATCAACTCAAACATATATCATATATACATACATCTTATGAGCATTGTGTGACTAGTCCATGCATACATCACATATACACATAGTGATCAACTCATACATCCATCTTGTAAGCATAATGTAACTAGCTCATACACACATCACATATACATAGTATGACTAGTTTATATACATATCACAAGTACACATAGTGATCAGCTTATGTGTTCATCACATGTACAAGTAGTGATTAGCTATACCATGCATCACATTTATATAGACATTAGCTCATACATACATCACACATACATGTAGTGACTAGCTACAAAAAAAGAAAATGAATGTGACCTTATTGCATGCATCTTCTTTTTTAGTCAGTTCACTAATAGCTAAGCCCTTACGTACATCCCGGCTAGAAAGAGGAATGTTAGTGCATCCCATCCTTTTCACTGGTTCACCACTACTTGTTGTCATCATCAACAAGGGCATAAGTGTAACAACACACAACACATGAAGCCATTAATAAGATTTGCATAGCTCATTGAACCTCTTGAGTCAATGGATCTTGACATCTATTATCTCCATACTATTGGATAAAGTCAATCCAACCTAGTATGGGGTAGCTCTTGACATCTATCACCTACATGGTACCAGTGAAAGCTACTTAAGCCCTATCATACCATGGGTAGCTTCTAGTATCTTTCACCTACATGCTACTAGTGAAACCCAACTAATCCTTGAGATATAATGGTTAGCTCCTAGCATCTATCACCTACACACTATTGGTGACAATCGACTAAACTACTCCTATATCAGACTTAGTTCTAACATGCAGTGTCATCTTATAGCCAACTAAACGTAATCAGGATATCCTAAGGATTCACAAACCTTGGATTGGTTGACTTAGTTACATTACTACATAGAGCGATCCATCAACCCATACACATGGTCCTATAGGTTTTGGGGGTTAAATTACCAACACACAAATAACACATTGAACCCACATGAGTTGGCTTTTATCTAGTTGAACATACATATAAACATATACATACTCATAAAGTATAAATTCACAAGACCATCCACTCCATTCACTTGCTCATAATTTCATATGAAAAGTAACTAAAGAAAGGAAGGTAGAGCTCTATAATGGTCAAAATGCTATTGTGGTTATCAACATTCATTATGTCCATATAACCTAGAATACTATGCGGTTTTAAGCTAGGCCTTAATAGATCATGGGTAGTTTTGAACCTTGCATTTTCATACATTCACATTAGAGATAGACCATGATGATAGTGACTCTAAAATTTCATCCAAGATTGGAGTAGATTTTGGAAATCCAAACACAACAAACCATAGGGTAGATGAGATTGATGATGATGGTTTGCCTTTTATTGGCTCAAACCTATATAGTGGGGACATATTTATTGGAAAGGTGAGTTCATAGCCATATGATGACATTTTATCCTCAAGTTGAAGCATACTAAAGAGGGAGGGTCGATCAAGATTAGGAACAACCCTAAACCTTGGAGCTATTTCCTGAACACCTCCCCTATAAACTTGCGTCACATGATCATCATTCACCCAAGGATTGCCTACATACCTTCTTCTAAATGGGATCGAAGTCACATGTAGTTCTCCTCACACATTAATCTCTCAGAGATCTTACATTCTATTTCATATACCCAAAGCAAAAGTATATCATCCATAATCCTTGAAGCTGAATCCAGAGGTTCAAGTTTCCCTACTATATTGGATTCTAAATATATATCTATCTATATGCACAAATGTTGCACAACACCACATAGAATGAGATAGTAAGGCCACATGCATTACATATGTATCAAGTTATGCAAAGTCAATATTACTAATTCTAAGTCAATAATGTCCCAATATAATAGATATCATCAAGGGTACTAAGAGCATTACTAGTTAAAAAATTTAGCAACCTGAACTCAAGAACTTCCAACAAAGGACACTAAGATCTCAAATTAGACCTCACCACCATTATTATATAAATCATAATACTTACAAAACCAAAGTAATCATTGGTTCAAGTCTTTGCACAAACCCATTAGGAGAAATAGTGAGACTAGTTCTTTACAACCCGATTTAGATTTTCCACAAGGTATGAAATGTTGCATTTATTAATGCCAACTTGTACAGGATAATTATCTTATAATTCCATGCTAACACTAATAAAGTACATGGCTCTATCTATATATCTATATATCTATCTTTATATATATCAATTGATATTAATGTTAAGGGGTAAAAAGAGGGGTTTTCAATTTCAATGAATATGTAGGTTAATTCCTTCTTTCACACCTTACATTCAAGGACATAAATTGAGTCAAGCCAGAATCTTTGTAACAGGGCTCTGCTATAGATTTAGTGTCACTTGAACGAAGACGAAACTTGGAATTTTTTGATTAATTGATTAATTAAAGTTTGATTATGCTTAAAACCCTAATTTCATAAAATCGTAAATAAACAGATGAAACATGACAAATGCTCGTAGATAGAGATATAATATTCAGAGTAAATACATACCAAACTTTGAGATTCTAGATGTGGGAAAGTTAGGGACTGATGAGCGGGCACCCAAGTCCAAGATGCTATTTTCTGTCAAGATCTCTGAAAGTTGTCTGTAACCTGTTTCTGTTGTTCCAGAGATTTCTATGTTTCGGGATACGCAGGACACTGGTGTAGGTGCCCAAGTCTTGGTCCTCCTTTTCTTCTCAGATCTGTAATTCTAACAATTTGTTATGCCTCCCTGCAACTCTACTTCTTCCACTTTTGCACCTCTAACTTGCAATCACAGAAAAGGGGGTTGGGGGTTGTAGTGTCTAGGAGCTTGCTTCAATCAAGCCTTTAAAGGACATTCAAGTCTTCCAAACATCGTTTTCTAATAGAGAGTGTGTATCCATGCGGGATAGAGGCAAAAAGCAATTAATAAATGATTGAAAACATAAATAAATGTCACCTTGGAGGTGTAGCTCACATGTAGATGAAAATCCTTTCATGTCATGAGAAGATGAAGCCAAATCTGCATAACAAACACAATAACAAGATAAGTCTGCTCTGCAACAATGAATACTTTGAATGCTCTAAAATCATAAGTGCACCAAAAGTTCATAATCATCTTCTAGTTTACAAATGAATCCCTAAACATGCTTATATATGAAACTAAACACATTCCCACTTTAATTTCATAATTCAAACTTGAGGTGTCGGCAATGGACACTTCTAATAGTCACATAACTGACATTTAAAATTTGGGACCTCGCTAAATAGGGCAGGACTAGGGCGTGGGCACTCAAGTCCTTAGCCCCATTTTCAAGGCAAGGTCAAGCTTATCACAGTCCCCTAGGTCCATTTTGACATGGGCTTTCAGGGATTTCCATCGAGAGTTAAAATGCACATGCATGATTACACTAAAAGGACCTGGGAACTAAACTTAGGAGGGAAAAAATCCCAGGGAGACATTTTCTAACATAACATTTAGCCCCCACTTTAATGTATGCATGAACACAAGGCCCATACATGCATTAAAGTACGGTCAACAAACACAGCAAACATGCCAGGCACTTAGAGCTAATGTATACACAAATATTGAGAACTATTTCTAGCCCCCAGTCTCAAGTAGACATTAGAGAAGACACATTGTAGACATGCCAAACACAATGAAGATAGTAACATGCATGCAAAACATGGAGAAGATAGTAACATGCATGCAAAACATGGAGAAGATAATATTGAAGACACACAAGACACAGTGAATGCAGTGATTATTTCTTTTTCATTTTCATATATATGAATGAATGCAAATACATATGGATGGAAAGTAAAAATGCAACACACCATCCAAAATGTAAGAGAGGCATTTTTCCACACATCTTGAAACTACATATGGGGCAACAGACA
Source organism: Cunninghamia lanceolata (assembly GCA_027924645.1). Classification (NCBI taxonomy): domain Eukaryota; kingdom Viridiplantae; phylum Streptophyta; class Pinopsida; order Cupressales; family Cupressaceae; genus Cunninghamia; species Cunninghamia lanceolata. Next base: position 5,699,519 of record BSBN01001344.1, on the reverse strand, counting down.
CACAATTCAAATCTCAGAGTATAGGAGGGACTCATTGCCACACGTCTTTAGACTACACTTGAGAACAAACACACCATACAAATCCCAAAGCATAGGAGGGACTCATCGCCACATGTCTTTAGACTATTCTTGGGAATAGACATGCCATACAAAACCTAAGTGTAGGAGGGACTCATCGCCACACGTGTTTAGACTACACAAGGGGGAAAACACGTGGAAGACACACAGAAGAGACGAGCACCATATAGTATGTCAAAGACATACTATATGTCTAAAACATGGCAAACAAGTGATGGAAGGAGCCTATTGCTCGGATCACCACCATCTTAGGCACATTACAGGCACACCTGACAGTTGAGCTTATGCCACAACAATCGCCAAAGATATGCTTAAGGGAGGATACACCAACCCTGCCTACTCGAAGGACGTTTGAAATAAAAAGGATGTGTAATAGCTCAAGAGATACACCATCCTCGCCTCCGTAGAGGGCTTTCAAAATACAACCCCACCCATGTCACAAAGATGCCTTATAGTGAAAAGGAAGCATGTGCTCAAAAAGTATACAACCCCACCCACGTCATGGAGATGCCTTACAGTGAAAAGGAGGTATAAGCAATAGATCAATGTATGCAAACACCCTTTATTAGTATCAAAATCATCAAACAACTTACCTTATAAGGCCCCCACCTTAAGGTGGTTGATATCATGTACCAACATCAAGCACGTTAAGGTTAAGAGAAAACACACAAGGGAACAAGAGTGTTTGCAAAGACCATGCCCCCAGAGGTGACATGTACTTTACGATCATTGAGTGTTCCCACAAACACACAATTTCCTGCAAGAAGAGAGGTTAGAAATCTTTAGCTAAGATAATAACCACATCAAATGATAAAAAGAAATGCATGCAATCATTCACATAAAGATCTGAGGTTATACTATTGTTTTGGAGACTGTTGGTACTGGAATCAGCAGTGCGTTTGCCAGTTCCAATGCACAGGCAGATTCGGCCAACTAATACAGGAGGTTGCATGAGCTGCCTCCCCTTCACTTCTGGTTCTGCCGCACCAAGGGGGGTATGCCTATAGCTAAAGATGTAACATTTGACTCACCCAATGATAGAAGGATTTAACTTTGCAATGACAGGCAGAATACTCTCATGTATGGACCAAGATTTGAGTGATAAATCATAAGTTTGGCAACACTCTTGGACATGTTTGTCTGGTTTAGGATGAGAGCATGCGGGGGTTCCTAATCCTACTCCTACAACTAACAGGATGGAAAAATGGAATGATTGAATTGATGGATCTAATGCAAGACAGGGGGTTTTGGATCATAACTACTTCACAAGGGCAGACCGGTGCCTATCCCAGGGCAAGGAGTCAACTAGACATATACACAAGAACGGATTACATTTTGGATTCGAGTTTCAAGGGGTTAGCTTGATGCTTTCCTTACAAACATCACCCAAGGATGGGTATTTAACTGCCTCTACTTACTGATATCCCAGTTAACATACAATCTCCTCCATACTCAACCTAAAACAATTTAATCCACTCCTTGAATGGAAGTCTAGAGATTAAGCATGCAATACATAAATTTGTATTCTAGAATTTGAGGAACCCTTAGCAACCAAATTCAAAAGAAGAAATGCATGTAACAAGTGGAGAGGGACAACTAGACACATGCCATAAGCATTTTTCATATAAAACAACACTGAAATTGAAAATGTATGCAATGTACATTCAAGGTGCAACTCATAAACTCCACAGAGATACAACAGCCAGGAAATGCTCTATATTTCGTTATTTACATAAAAATGCTCAAGTCTTCAACAACACAATGAGTAACACAGTTTGGCCTTTTATGCCAAGATTGTGCCCTCAGCAAAAAATTACAAGGCAAATCAAGAAATTGCCAGATTCAATGCATCTTCAAATTGGTGCTCAAATCAGTCAATGCAGCAGCGAGAAACAAAGGAAAGAGTAGGTGGAATCAGGATCTGAGCCGCCTCCCAAAGATTTTTGTCATAAAATCGATGGTTGACCTATCCATCATCGACCCAAATCCTACAATTATCGCCATTATTGCTTAGCTACCCGCAGATCCTCAGTGGCGAATACATCTAAAGTTTTTCCCGCTCAAAACGTGGCCTGCATACAAAGGAAAACACCCCCGCTGAAGTTTTTAAAACATATCGTTGATCATCTCCTATCACATGAGATCTGCGGCTCAAAATATGCTAAAAAGTCAAGAACTAGTGAAAATGTGCCACGTAGGCACTTCGCTCCTCTATCGCTGACCTTTCCAATCCTTATTTTGCCCTTTTTGCCCTTGTATATGCATAAACATATGCATATACAAATTCCCTTTTTAAATCTTTGTATATGCAAGACGCATATACATACAACAGTTAACATGCAAGGTGGACCCCAAATTGTTATAGAGCAAATTGGAATTTTCAATCGGGTCCACCTTGCATCTTCTTTCCTTGCATATTTCCTTGTATATGTGCATATACAAACATACATACATACAAGTCACAGATTTTAAATCACTATGCATTAGAATGTACCTCCTTTTGAAATCTGGCTTGTATCCCTTTCAATGTACATCAGCTTGTATATCGGCATATATAAGCACTTTATACAACCCACGAACCTCAAATATTTATGAAGCAGCTTGAAAACTCCATTGTGTCCAGGTTGTATATCGCCTTCCTTGCATATCACAATGTATATCGGCACATACAAGTGCCCAATATACATGCTATGGACTTCAAACTTTGAATTTACTAAACTGCAAAGCCTTTCGGGTCCGGCCCTTGCATATTTGGAATGCATGCTCCTCTTTGCATCCTGCGAATGTATATTTCACATGCATTCGCCTTTGTATGTCTGCGGGCCCCACCAATTGTATATCCTATTTCCTTGTACATTGTTCCTTGCATATGACCTTTGTATGTCCGAACATACATTCACCCTTTTACATACAAACAAGGAATCTTTCTTGGAATATGCTCGCAATGTATCTTTTCCTTGCATGTTGCCATTGTATCGAACCATTGTATGTCTGAACATACAAACCAATTATACATGCATTCCGATATACAAATAGGGAATATTCTTGGGAATCTCCAAAAGATTCCTCCTTTGTATATGCACCCGATATGCATCTAAAATGCATATAACTCAATTCCTTATCATTTTTTGGAGGCCAACTGAGATTTCATAAGCCCGCCAACATACAATTCACCTTTGCATATATAGAACTTAGCATTTTTCTCAAGGCGACAGGAAAAAGCAGTGAACCATTGCGTGGGGGCTGGTTAACCTTCGAACACTAAAGCATGAAGATGAGACTTAATAACCAGGAACCCACCACAGAAGGCCAACATCAGAATAGGCAAAACAATGCAAGATCCCATGACTCAGAAAATTCAGGGTTTGAATGAGAAAACTTGCAAATGTTCAAGCTTAAAACCCTCAACATAAATGATTACCAATAGAGACCAAGCATAACTGTGGGGCTATACTGTAGAAATCTCAAAATTAAGTGTAACCAAGGCAAGATTCAAAGATAAACAAAGTGTACGGAGTGGATGTATTGTTATAGTTTGTTAGAATGATAAGACAACATCAAAATATCACATGGAGTGATTCTACTAGCCAAGCATCAGATAATATATATCAACCCCATCGTCATGTATGGAGTAGGTCCACTTTTGCTTACTCGTTGAAGGGACACATGGTCTGTATCTGTATTATTTGCTTTTTCGTCATCCTCCAGCTAGGTAGAACCGCTAGAAGAAGATAGACAATAAATCAAGAGAGGAGAGCAAGTGCCTTAGGGTTGTCACCTAGGAAGGTGCCCCTAGGTCATCAACCGCAATGCTACGCCCCTAAGACATAACACACAACAATGAAAATAGAGGAGAAGCAATATAGAAGAATGATGATACAAATAGGAGAAGAGTCACAACAGATGAGGTCTCCTAGTATCCTTGACCTTACAAGAGTATCAAGGGTCATCCTAGGAGGCCTAAACAACACATAACACGTCATGGGGGAGCACAACATGGGAGAGAAAGGGTTAGAAATACTTACTTGATATAACCCAATGTTATGAACATGCATATCTAGGAGAAGGCCACCCTTGAGAGCAATTATAATATTTGCTACATCGAGTGTGGGTTAAAGAGAGAAATATTTACCTAATTCATAGGGATAGCTCCTAGCAGACAATTCTTGTCTATCAGCCCAGGATATCTCTCATGTTGTTTCGATCTTGTTGAAATTGCATTAAGATTAAGTTTAGGATGACGAGAGGCTTTAGTGGGTTTCAAAGAGTGGTATCCAATACTGGTTGTGTAGTTAATTCTAGCAACTTGTAAAGGTACTCTGATTCCTTATTGATTTACACCACATCCATTACCTGCATAGTCATGATTTTTGTACAATATTTGAAATCCACGACCATAGAGAGAGTCCATTTCTTTAGAAGATGGTGAAGCCTCATAGGTCTCATAATTTGTAGTATAAGTGAGAGTATTATCTTTGTTTTCTACCAAGGAATCTTTGGTTTTCTTAGGTGTTTCCAAAGTGTGCTTAGATGAGGTCGATGCAACTTTTGATGTGTTAGAGTTATTAAGTTTATATTCCAGTATATTGCAAGGATTAACATCTAATGAACCCCAATCGTCACCAAAAAGTGCATTAGATATTTTAGAGTCTTGTACAACATTATCTATGGCAAGAGGTTTCACTTGTAAGTTGTTTAGACCCATATGATTGTTAACTTGTTTTTGGTTTTCAATATGTAAACAACTATCTGGTTTGGGATCAACTTCTATAATGTGGAGTTTGTTTTGATAAATGAACTTTAGTGATCAATGAAGGGTAGATGGAATTGCCCCCACGGCATGAATCCACGGTCTACCTAGAATCATATTATATGAGAGCGAACCAGGCATAACATGAAAAAGAGTATCTAATGTCACGGGTCCAACCTTTACATGTAAATTTATCGTGCCCACAGATTATTTTCCAACATTATCAAAGCCACAAATGCTAATCCTATCCAATTTGATTAAAGAGGTGTTGATCTTGCTTTTGTGTAGAAAGTTAATGCCACAAACATTAAGAGCTGATCCATTGTCTATCATAACTCGCTTTATCAAATTTTTTTCTATTAGGACAAATAGTATAAGTGCATCATACTCATCTTTTATTGACGATATTTCATGTGGTTGAAATAGAATATCTATTTTTGTCGCATGCATACAATCTAACAAAGCTACTACATCATTCAGCTTAACATCAGGTGGTACAATTACCTTTTGTAGAGCTTCTTGGAGTATTCCATGGTATGTAGGTGATATTTGTATTAAATCCCAAAGAGAGATCTTAGCCGAAGTAGCGTGAAGATGCTCAACAAGATCATATTCTTGACCTCTTTTAGGAGTAAGATGAGGTGGTGGAGGGAGCATAGGTTGAGAACATGGAAGAGAGACAGGCACATGAGGTGCTTGCTTACTTTGCTTGTTATTACAGGTGTTGTATGTGTGAGCAATCTCTTTGTGATGTGTTTGTTGCAACACATTTTGAACACCTTGATTTCTTTGAGTGATTTGTCTGGGGTGAGGTGGTTTTCAATCACCTTGAACCGTAATTACCAGTTTTAAGAAAGAAGGTGCACTAGGTGTCCCTCTCACAATCATCTTAGGAATATTGCTACACTTATCTAGTAACCCCTTGGTGGGTGGAAGAAGTCTATTAGTGAAGATTGAGTTAACATTATTTCCCTCTCGATTATACCCAACATCTATCCCTAAAGGATTTAATGTGAGAGACCTTTTCTCATCCACTAATGCTACATCTTGGCTAGGGAGAGCATTGGAATGAGAGGAAGGTATGATGTTGTTAGGAAGGTTAGGTGTTGTATCATTAATAGAGCTATCCATAGTCTTCTCATCTAAGGTTCTTGGACATTCAACTATAGAAGAAGTAGGATAGCTTATGGAATCATCATCATCATCATCATATGTTTTAGCTATTCATTCCAAAGCATTAATAGAAGTTTCACGTTCATCATTCTCAACATGTTTTGTTAAATCTTCTACTACCAAAGGGTATGTATTCATGAGAGATATGAAGTTGTCAAAATCAGATACATAGTCAAGGATTTCAAGTGAAGAGCATTTAAATATATCCTTGTGATACATAGCTTGTATATAAGTGAGAACATGAGGATTCATATTAAGAAATTTGTAGAAATTCTCAAAGTTTTTGATATATGCATGTAAAGATACCAAAGAACAATGAGATGAAGATACCATAATGAAATGTCTTGTAACATCAATGTCCAATAAGATCTAATAAGACAAGACATGCAAAGTTTTAATATACTTATCACACCCTAGATGTGTGACTATTTCACTCCTACGCACTTGTTTAAGGAAACGGGCTAAAAGGACACACCAAGTTCACAACAAACACAATGTATAGGAGGAAAAGAGTACAACACAACGAGGCCCAATTGATGATTTTGTGTATTTATATTGAATGCAATGAAACAACACAAATTATGCTTGTTTATGCACCTAAAATACATGATTTTTTTCACTTTTTTCAATACAAATGCTTAAAAGAAGAGGTGTGTTGATAATTGAGAGGGGGGGTGAATCAATTATCTTAATAATTTGTCTTTCTTTTCTTCTTTAACAATTAGAGCAATATCAAATCATATCAGCATACATAATCATGGAAGTAGAAATAAACTCAACACACATGACACAATATTTTTGACGTGGAAAACCCTGTTAAGGGAAAAAACCATGGGGTGATTAACCCAAGATTGTATTCTTTGTCAAAAGAATAAGGTAGTACAAAATGGCACTTGCCAATTCGGGCTCACTACCCAAGCACACTGCTCACAAGAGGCTCACTGCCTACAATAGTTTATAGAAGGAAACTAGGTACTTGAATTGATGAGAAGGATCCACATATGCTTAGGTTCAGTTCCGGTTAAGCTCAATATACTAATCTACTGCACTTCATTCTTCCTTTGCCTTAGTGCTGCTGTTCTGTCACATATCGGACCTCTATCTCTATTTCCACACTGTTCTCTTCTCTTCTTCGCACTACACAACACACCACCCACACCTTCTCATCGAAATCCATCTGGTATATATATCTGCACCAAGGATTTCAACATGTTTCTAGTTGGCATCCAGAATACTTAATATTTTTCCAAACTCTGGTCTGTCAGCTGGATCCTTGCTTACCAAGTGATGTGTATCAAAGAGATACTTATAGAAGTCATCAGTCATGTCGACCAATCATGAATGATCTCTTAAGAAGCTTGATCACCATCAATATCTCATCCGGATTAAGGTTTGATGCTCTATCGGTCAGTTCTTCCTCAGTCTACTCTACCAAACAGGAACCCAACACTTAGGTGTTCATATCTTTTCACTCTTCCATCACCGAAGGCTCAATCTCTGGAATGTATCAGTCATGGTACTCCTCTTGACTTCCCCAAGTCTGCATTTTACTGAGATACTTCCCCTTTGGCATTGATGGCAACACTTAGTGAAAAATGACTAAGTGTTATAGCTTAGTCCCCCTTGGCTGATGCTCTGTTCTTATGTACATTTTTCCCGGAGCTCCCCCTTAGCTAGATTCCACATTTTTCACTGCTCCTCACTCCCCCTTTGACATCAATGGCAAAGGGTAGAATCCGCACACCAAAATTTCCAGAAATCAACCTATACACATCCGCATAAGTATATATACAAGTTATACTTACATATACTTAAGTATATCTACAAAAGTATTTTTTAACTGTACAACTTCTGTCGCCCAACTCTACTTCATCCTGTCCAAAATTGAGGTGTGACCACTCAACAGGAATGCAAAAGCTTCTGCCCTCTTCAGATCTATCGGATCACTGGTCCGGGCTATGGTCTAAGCATCAGTTAGGGCCTCATGCATGGCCTCTAACTTAGGGATAATTATCCCTCTAAGTTCACCCATCCTACTTATTATATTCTTCCTTTCCTTTTCAAGTTTCTTTAGTTCATTTAGAATGGCAATGGTCTGACATTCTTGGTTTATTATGGATGTGGTGAGAGGATCAAAATTCTGAGATATACTTGAAAGTTTTACCTCTTGTTCTTTCACTTTCTTCTCAATAACCATTGTCACTTTAGACAAGGATAAACAAAATTTATATATATCTCCACCATCTTTAAGAGCATTTTCTAAGCTCTTTATCCCAATATCCATATTTCTCCTATCATTTGTTATTAGCCCTTGTATCTCAGAGAATCTCTTTACCAAAAACTCCTTCCAAACCTTTTCTTCTGCTGACTTCTCTAAGGAATCAAAATGTGTGCTAACAGTATTAACAAGAGATTTGAGATTACTAGATAAGGAGGCTGAAAGATCCTTCTGGAAGGATGGCATGATCTTCTCCAATACACTGGATGCAATTTCTATCAGCTCACAGTCTTCCATGTGAGACTTCAGAAGTTTTTCTTTTGCCTTTGCTTGGGCAAAGGATGCTATCTTCATTGTTTGAACTGGGGAGAGGGAATCAAAATTGAATGGTCCTTGGAGTAGCTCTGGTTCATCTAATTTTGTCATTTCTTTTGTGAGGAAGTCTTTGACTACTTCTGTAGTGTCTCTTTCCATAACATAGTTTTCTTCCCTTATGTGGCCTCAGAGCTGTCATCTGGGGTTTTCTCTATTTGATCTTTTTCTCCTTCCTTGACTTCTTCTTCTTGATCAGTTTTCTCATCTTTTCTTTCTTCTCCTTTGGTTTCAGAGTCAGCAGGGGGATCTGGAAGAGAGATGTTTACTTCTTCAGGGACTTCCTCTTTCGGAGCAGAGGAATCCAAGTCCTGAGTCCTTTCCTCACCTATGTCCTTTGGCTCTTCTCCATTTTTCATAGTAGATTCTCCTTCATCATCCATGGTGGAGGGTTCATCACCTAAGTCCTCTATAACAAGAGGATTGAATCTTTTAAAAGCATTTCGGAGGATATCTTTTGTTTCTTTTGCTACTTTGTCAGTTTCTCCAAGCATAAGCTGATTCATTCTAGCTTTGCTATGGAACTCATCCTTACAATATTTGAAGATCATATTCATTTATTTCAGAGTGATTGAAGGATAGAGCTGAATAGCTATATGTTCTCGGATCTCAAGGTCCTTTGCCTTAGCATTGTTCTTCCTTATTTCTAGTTCCTTCTCTAGGCTTTTGGGAATTAGAGATATGATTTCAATAAATGCCTTATTATAGATATTTAGATACCTAACTGTAGCTTCTTTCAAGATCTTCTAGTCAGCTTCATTATATTCATCATAGAACTTAGTCATTGGTTTTAGGTTCCCATCCACAGTGACTGATTTGATGATATCATCAATGTAGAGAGTAGGTTTTTCAACAAATTCTTCTATATTTTCTTGCTTGCCTTGACCAGTAGAGGATTCACCAGATGTTTTCTTCTTCTTCATTTTCTTTATTTCCTCATCTGTCTCTGTCTCTTCATCATCCTTGAGACTTGTATAGGACCTTGTTGCCTTTTTATTTGTTCTTTTCTCTCCCTTTCTGAATGTCTGAGCTTCCAGTTTTGATGCTTTTTGGCTCTTAGAGGTGGTAGGTGCAAAGCTTTTGGAGGATCTAGTTCAAGAGGGGGCTTGCACTGGGGCACTTTCTTTTTCTGTTTCTTGCCTTTCTTTCTCTGCCCTTTCCATCTTCTCTCTGTTGGCATCAAGTGCCTCCTTTGATATTCCATGCCTCTTGGTGAATTCTTCTACTTCCCTTTTCACTTTTCTCTTGATCTCAGGTTGTCTTAGTTCAACATGAATTTTCACACTCAATTCTTGAAAGGTTCCAAACCTTTCTGCCTTAGGATCCTTGGGTTGACTTAGCATGTGTTGAACATGTAGCTCTACAATTTTCTCATCTACTTCATACCCCATTGGCATGATCCAGACTGTCCTTGGCTCCACTGCCTCCATTAGGCATTGATAAGTGCCTACCATAAAGCACACTGTATCCTTGTATTTCTCAACCAATGATAGGGGGATTCTTTCTCTGGCCTGCATCAAGCTTTGGAAGTTTTTGAAGTAACCCCACAGTGCTATATTTTGTGCCTTGGCATCACCAAGCCCATACAAATAATCCCTGATTTGTATGGCAATAGGTCTGTCATTTTGCCATATCCAGCCACTAGATCTGGGTAGCTCATTCATGTAACAGAAGAATAGACAGAGTATCAAGCCACCGTATTTGAAAGAATTCTTCTTATCCTTCTTTATCTTCTACAGATTCTCCAAAAGTTGGTTCAGAAGGAGCTCACAAAGATCATAGTCAGCATTCTTTCTTAACATTTCATAAGCAGTGTAAATTGTTGTTCCAGATACAAAATTCTCTCTGTTGGAGTGATATATCTTGTAGCCAATTATCATGGTGGCAAACTTGATATCCGGATCTGTGATATCCTCAATTGTCATTGCTCTTTTATCAAATTTAGATCTGGTAGCCTCACTCACAGTTTGGTTTTTGACTAATTTGAGAGTAGGTAACACACTGGATGAGTGCAATCCGGTCACCGCCCTAATGGCATCCTTTGTGATCTTAAATGGCCTCATCAACCATATGAAGTTGTCATGCACTCTGCCTAGAATATACCTGACCCATCCATCTTCTGGAAAATAGGGGAAATGAATGCACTATCCAAAATGCTTGTCATAGATGGCTTTATACTGAGGTTTGAGTTTAAATGATTTATCTATTAGCTGCTTATGATATATATCCATCAGCTTGGATTCCCCGAATTCCTCAATATTCGCATGAATGTATGCCCTAACGTCTTTAACATGCAAAACCCCATGCAGAATGCTAGAGAATACGCCTAAAGGATCTACTTCTACAGATTTATAAGGGTGTTTCTTGAACTTAGGGTGCGGCCTATCAATGATTTTGAGAACATTCAGAGTAGCCATCTTTCAACAGATTCAGAGAGAGATTTACAAGAGTGAAAAGTACCTTTTTATGCCTCTAGGGTTCACGAAAAGAGCCGAAAAGATCACCGATTGACTTGAATTCTGCGATTGATCCTTGAGAGAGACGAAGAAAACTTTTTTGTAGAGCTCTTCTTATCTTTTTCACTAATGCAAATGTGCAAATGACGAGCAAATGAACCCTTTTATCTTTGAGCAAACCCTAATTTCATTTTGTAATAAATGCACAACTTAAGTTATTCTGGTTGCCTTATCATGAGAGAGATTTTTCTGGATCACTGAGATGTACTTAGAGATATTTTTAGTGATGAATTTTAATGTCTCTACTTTCCTTGAATCATCCCCTTTATCCGTAGATCAAGATGTTTCAGTTTAGAATCACACCAGATAAAACTGTGAAAATCTAGCTTTTACCAGAAAACTGTCAAACCAGATCAATCTTGGAAGATTAGACTCTTCAAATCTTCTTGCGGATCTTCCATATCTTTACCAAGGCTTCTTTAGAGGTTTCTTTGAGAACCCTTTAATCCACAACTTTCCTTGTGCCAATTTCAGGCACCAATTATTTGGCTGGGGAAATTTGTTTTCCTTCTTGACTCCCCCTGAGCCATATCTCATCTTTTTTAGTTTTTGGAAGGAATATCGGCACTAGATTCTGGTGTGGATCCATCCCCAACATTTTCTATACTTCTCTTTACCCAAATCTTGTTCATCTCCCTTTGAATTTCATCCGCGTTCACTTTTCCTTTTCCTTTGTCTTGATTTTGATTATGATGCACCGGACCCCTTTTATCCTGATTCTTACTTCTGCAGAATTTGGCAATATGACTGTATCTATTGCAATTGTAGCAAACAACATTTCTTTGCAGATTTGACTGATATGCTCTTGATCTGCATTGATTAGCCATATGTCCCATTCTATTGCATGCAAAGCATCTACCATTGAATGAATTGTTCATTTGCAAATTTCTACATTCTTGAGATTTGTGACCATACCTTTTGTAGTTAAAACACTGTTCGGAGAAGGATGAGTTATTCTGATTCATTCTTCTTCTACACTGATTTGCTTTATGACCAAAGTTATTGCAATTGTGGCAGTATCCATTGAAGGATGGATATCTTTGAGCATTTGGTTGCCTTACCAGAGGTCTTCTAGGCCTGTTCTTTGGATTTCTTGATCCAAAATTTTTCTGACCGGATCCAGAGCTTTCCCCTTTCTCATACCCCAAGCCTTGCTTGTCATCTACCCTCTTTTGGCTTTCAAGAAGAACTTCAAGTTGAGAAGAGCTTATCTTGAATTTCTCTTTGTATCCATTTGCTATTTGAAGATCCCTTTTAAGAGTGTCTATCTGATTCTCAAGTTGTTCTTCATTGTCTCTAGCTTCTTCAAGATCAGATTCTAGATGCCTGATTATTCTATCCATTTTGTGGCAGTCTTCTGACTTCTCCTTGAGAGATTGTTTTAGATTATCTTCACTTTTTCTTTTCTCTTCAATTTCTTGGGTGAATTTCATAACTCCTGATTCCATTTCATGTCTTACCATAATGACCTCTTTTGATAACTTTTCACATAACTTGGTTTTTTCATTCAGATCTTCATTAGTATCATTAGCTTCATTTTGACTTGCTAATTGTTGAAGAAGTTCCTTTCTTTTCTTCATTGAGATACTCAATTTTTCTTTGAGTTCATTTATGAAATCATCGGCTTGTTTGAATCTCTCCCTCAGGTCATTGACTTCAGAGTTAGATTGATCAAGATCATCTAGGGCAAATTGAAGTTGTTCCCTCATACCATACATATCCATTGAGAATCCCATATCTTCCTCAGGCTTTTAGGCTCTGTTAAAAGGAACTTGGCTCTGATACCAATTGTTGATAATTGAGAGGGGGGGTGAATCAGTTATCTTAATAATTTGTCTTTCTTTTCTTCTTTAACAATTAGAGCAATATCAAATCATATCAGCATACATAACCATGGAAGTAGAAATAAACTCAACACACATGACACAATATTTTTGATGTGGAAAACCCTATTAAGGGAAAAAACCACGGGGTGATTAACCCAAGATTGTATTCTCTGTTAAAAGAATAAGGTAGTACAAAATGGCACTTGCCAATTAGGGCTCATTGCCCGAGCACACTGCTCACAAGAGGCTCACTGCCTACAATAGTTTATAGAAGGAAACTAGGTACTTGAACTGATGAGAAGCATGCACATATGCTTAGGTTTAGTTCTGGTTAAGCTCAATATATTAATCTACTGCACTTTATTCTTACTCTACCTTAGTGCTATTGTTCTGTCACATACCAGACCTCTATCTCTATTTCCACACTATTCTCGGCTCTTCTTCGCACTACACAACACACCACCCACACCTTCTCATCGAAATCCATCTGGTATATATATCTACACCAAGGATTTCAACATGTTTCTAGTCAGCATCCGGAATACTTAATATTTTTCCAAACTCTAGTCTATTGGCTGGATCCTTGCTTACCAAGTGATGCGTATCAAAGAGATACTTATAGAAGTCATCAGTCATGTCGACCAATCATGAATGATCTCTTAAGTAGCTTGATTACCATCAATATCTCATCCGGATTAAGGTTTGATGCTCTGCCGGTCAGTTCTTCCTTAATCTACTCTGCCAAATAGGAACCCAACACTTAGGTGTTCATATCTTTTCACTCTTCCATCACCTGAGGCTTAATCTCTGGAATGTATCAGTCATGGTACTCCTCTTGACTTCCCCAAGTCCGCACTTTACTGAGATACTTCCTCTGAGAGATCCAGACCTGATTTTCAGACCTTACTACATGCTTTGATCTTGCTCACCGGACCAAAATACTCTTCAATCTAAGTTCTGGTATAGACATACCATGTGCTGCGGATGTGTGGGATGAACTTTGTTGCCATCAATGACAACATTCATGAAGCCACACAGTGTCTCTTGCCAACAAGGTGTTGTAAGGAAATTGATGAGGGGCAGTGAATAATAAGCTATATATCAGCCCAATAATGCAGAAATATCCTTCACAACACTCCTATAATGCAATTGTATATGCAAGATAAGTCAAAATCTAGTGAAAAATACAAGTTTTTCAAACCCTAGTTGTGAAATCAAGGCATGAATATGTGCAAAATGATATGTAAATGAATTCCAATGAGATTTATGAAAAATAATTCATCTCAGATATGAAAATGCTTTTAAAGTTCTACAATGTTTAATGCAAGTGTAATTTTTAAGGATAATTAATGAAAAATGCTAGTTTTTGTTGAAATTATGTGTGTAAATGCAAATTTTTGAAATATGAATGCAAAAACATACTAAAATGCAACACTACATACAAAATCAGATTTGAATGAGTGCTTAAGATGAGTAGTAAAATCTAAAACAAGATTTTAGCTACAAACCCTAGTTTTTGAAATTACTGGGTTATGAGGAAAATTTAAAATTTCTAGCAACGCCTAGCAATTTTAATATGAAAAATACAATGCAAAAGATTATAATATGATGAATTTCTATAATTTATATCAAATCTACTTAAAAATTAGAAATTAAATGAAAATTAATTCAAATTATTTCAAAATGCAAGCCTAAACTGTCAATTTTTTCAAAATTTTCATTTTTTTTTTAAATTTTCAAATGCAATATGAAAATGATGAATAAAATTAATGCAAATTTGAAGTACAACACTCAGCAAGGTGCAAAATTCAAATAAAACATGAGTTCACCAAAATGTTATGGGGTAAAAAGAGGGGTTTTCAATTTCAATGAATATTGTAGGTTAAATGCTCCTTTCACACCTTAGATTCAAGGCCATAAATCAAGTCAAGCCACAATCTTTGCAAGAGGGTTCTGCTACAAATTTCGTGTCACTTGGAACGAAGAGGAAACTTGGAATTTGGTGATTAATTGATTAATTAAATCCTGATTATGCTTAAAGCCCTAATTTCATAAAATCGTAAATAAATAGATGAAACATGACAAATGCTCATAGACAGAGATATAATATTCATAGTAAATACATACCAAACTTAGAGATTCTAGATGAGGGAAAGTCGGGGACTGATGAGCGGGTGCCCAATTCCAAGATGCTATTTTCTATCAGGATCTCTAAAAGTTGATTGTAACTTGTTTCTGTTGTTCTAGAGATTTATGTGTTTCGAGATCCAGAGGACACTGGTGCAGGTGCCCAAGTCCTGGTCCTGCTTTTCTTCTCAAATCTATAATTCTGAAACTCTGTTATGCCTCCCTGCAACTCCACTTCTTCTACTTATGCACCTATAACCTGCAATCACAGAAAAGGGGGTTAGGGGTTGTGGTGTCTAGGAGCTTGCCTCAGTCAAGCCCCAGAAGGACATTCAAGTCTTCCAAACACAGTTGTCAGATAGAGAGTGCATATCCCTACGGGATAGAGGCAAAAACCAATTGATAAATTATTGAAAACACAAATAAATGTCACCTTCGAGGTGTAGCTCACATATAGATGAAAATCCTTTTAGATCATGAAAAGATGAAGCCAAATTTGCATAACAAACACAATAACAAGACAAGTCTGCTCTGGAACAATGAATACTTTGAATGCTCTAAAATCATAAGTGCTCCAAAAGTTCATAATCATCTTCTAGTTTACAAATGAATCCCTAAACATGCTTATATATGCAAATAAACACATTCCCGCTTTAATTTCATAATTCAAACTTGAGATGTCGTTAATAAACACTGTTAATGGTCACATAACCGACATTTAAAATTTGGGACCCCGCTAAATAGGGCAGGACTAGGGCACGGGTGCCCAAGTCCTTAGCTCCATTTTCAAGGCAAGGTCAATCTTATCACAGTCCCTAGGTCCATTTTGACATGGGCTTTTAGGGATTTCCATCGGGAGTTAAAATAGACATCCATGATTACACTAAAAGGACCCAGGAGCTAAACTTAGGAGGGAAAAAGTCCTAGGGAGACATTTTCTGACATAACAATTAATACCTACTTTCTATCAAAGTCCATCAAATAGAAGTCAAGTTTCATTGTCACCCCAATTTCATACCAACAATTACTAAAGTTGTCATAAGCAAATCCATACATAAAAATTATGCATAACAACATAATAAATATATAATAAATCTAGTCATATTAGAGCACATGACAACAATAGTCAAAATATCTTCTCAATGCACCAGCTATGCAAAGCCCCAATATGGTTCCAAGTGATGTCTTCCTATAATATGATTCAATGATATCAAGTATCATATGTTGGCATTGATTGTCATTGATGTCAACAGTGTCTGGAGAGTGCATTGAAGATTGTCTACACAGGTTGTCATTGATATCAACTGTGTTTGAAGATTGATGGCATATGTTGTATTGATGTCATGCACAAGAAGAAGTGTTGCCATTAGACACAAGTATTACACAGATGATACAGAAGAAGACTATTTTATATGCTCTCTCTTACATTTTCAAGTTGTTGGGATATGATCTGGTATACTTCAGAATATATACTTAGTGTATTTTTATAAGAGTTTTAGTTACTCTGGATCCATATTTTGCTCCACACTCTACCACTGTTGAAGATATGACTTTATGGATTTGAGGACAGGTATATAATGGTATGATGAACTTATGATTCAAATTTCATGTCATCTAGACTTGCGAAAGAGTACTTTTTGATTTAGTAGTTTGGAAAAAAGGGCTTCAGTGCTTAAACAATCATAAAGGAGAACATATTTTGCTCCGCATTTCTTTGCAGTTATAAATACAACCTTGCAGTTTGGACAAAAGGTGTATATAGGTGTTTTATATGTTATATCCAAGAATCAAGTGTTTTGGATCTTCGAAAAACATTTTTGTAGTATTGGAAGGCAGAACAATGTGTCTGACCCCTTGTAAAGAAACAATCTTTCAATATTCCATCAGTGGTTGTTGCATGGGCTTGCAACAAAGAAGTTTTGGTAATTCTTTCAAGGATTGTAATGATTATATCCTACTCTACATGTTGATATTTTGCAATCCTTCTCTACCGCATAGCTCTTTGGAGGCTGACAGGGCTTGTTGATCACACATTTCATCTAAAGGTCTTTTTGGCACCAACCTAATTAAGGATTTATGTTGTTGTGGAGGATATATATAGAAGAACAAATTCATTTGTGAAGGTAGTGAGTAAGTAAGAGATGAATATCAAGCATGAAGAGTGCAAAATCAGTATGATGGAGTAACATGGTGCAAAAAAGGGGGACTGCACAACATCAACATAAGTCAGATGTTTTTTTCATAGCAGTTCATATTTATGTTTTCATTGTAATTGTCATGTATCATGCTATCAGACAATGATTCTCTTTAGTAGGTCTTTGTATCTTGCCCTAAGGTTGTAGCCTTAGTTTGCAAGTCAACAGGGAGTAGCAGCTTCCTTGGGTTGTAGCCCTAAAACAAAGTTGTAAATCTTTATAGCAGTGAGCATTATATATTATGAGCTAACACTCACTATGTTTTTTCCTATTTTGGGTTTTCCACATAAAAATCCTGGTGTTATTGTGTTGATTAATGTGGTGCATGTTTTAGTTTTAGTTATCTAAGTAATTTGATTTAATATGTAAATGAAGTAGGTAAATTTTTGTATAGACTGATTCACCCCCCCTCTTAGTCTCCAGATGTGTTCAATAATTGGTATCAGAGCCAAATACCTTTTTGAAGCCTAACGGCTAAGGTAGATCCTACATTTGAACACATGGAATCTAAAGTTGTCTAATGATGTGTTTTCTTTGGAACCAGATCTATAAGCAATGGAACCTGAAGGTTGGGACCTCAATTTAGATGAAGTAGACCTTGAAGAACTCTGGTCAACCCTTGAGGATTTGGATGTAGCAAGAGAACTAAACTAGGAATATGAGGCCATTATTGAAAAATCAAAGGAGAAAATTATAAAATGGAAGACACAAGCTAAAGAACCAAAAATAGAAATTGGCAAACTAAAAGCTCAAATAGGAGATAAAGGATGTGACATTAAACACAATGAGGTAGAAGATATGATCTCTAGTTTGAAAGTCATGGTTGAAGAAGGCGAGAGGATTGAAGACTGGTTAAATATGAAGCTCAATGAGAAAGTAGCTAAATGTTCAAAACTTGAGGAAGAACTTGTCACTCTGAGAAAAGAATTGGAAAAAGAAAAAGAACAAATTGACAAGGGCTTAAAACTAAAAGGAGGCTCTGAAATTCTTGATGAATTGATTAACTCTCAAAATCCATGAAAAGAAAAATCTAGCCTTGGTTTTGAAAAGGGGAAAAGTTTTGTAATTAGTGCATCTGCAAACTTATATGATAACTTCAAAGAACAAGGAAAGCCTGAAACAAAGGAGGAAAAAACTTGCACTGAAGATCCTAAGAAGAATGCCTCGGGAGATACAAAAGAAGATGGATTCACTCCTGTCCAGAGACAAAGAAAGAATAACAAAAAGAAGAACTTCAAAAAGCATGCTTCTAAACAAACTGCTCCTGTCAGGTGTCCACAAGCTTTCAATGGTAATTGCTATGCTTGTAATAAGATTGGTCACAAAGTTGTTGGATGTAGAAGGAAGATCAATGAGAGTTCATTTAGGCCTCCAAGATACAATGCCATGGACTCTCATTCATTTCATGGTTATTGTTTTTCCTACAATAAATATGGATATAAGGCTACTAACTGTAGATCTAAGGAAAGAAGAAACAACAACATGAGAAAGGACTCCTTCATGTCTCCTAAGTATAATGCTAGATTCTCTCATTTCGTTTATGGATACTACTTTATATGCAACAATTTTGGTAATAGGGCTATTGATTGTCAATCCAAGGCAAAGTACAATGATTATGGAAATAAAAACACCAGTGCATCACCAAAATACAATAAGGTTTGCTATAAGTATAATGGTTTTGGACACAAAGTAAAATTATGCAAAAATGGTTTCAAGAAACCATCCGGTTAGCATCAAGAGGTGGCAGAAGAAAAAAAAGTCAAATAGGTGTGGAGAAAGAAACTAGAGAAGACTCATGACATGAAGTTGGAAGACATATTGCTTCTACCTGGGGCAGAAAATTTTATTGTTGATTAAAAGAAATGGCATGGGTCAGGGGGAGAAATTTAGTGTACATTAGCTTTATCCCCCAATCTTCTGAGGCTTCTTTTAATAGAAGTAGGTCATACAAAATGACTGACATGGAATCCTCTAGGGAGGACACATGCAAGACAATGAAGTTCCATATCCCCAAAACTCTGGAGAAAAAGCTTTCAATGTGACAGAGTGCAGAATGATTTAGCATTTCAGTGGTAGAACATCTACCAAAAAGGAAGTGCATTTATGACAAAAAGTTAGATCTATTTATGCAATTATCATATAATTTGATCTCATTTTACATTTGAAGCTTTTGAAGATCTTTTCTAAGGAGAAAAAGGAGCACTTGAAGAATTTTGAATCTTGGAGCAGTAGAGTGTAAAAGTGAAACTCTAGCATCGAATTTTAGAGGTATTCTTTAGACTACTTAACCCTAGTTACTTTTATCATGATTGTTTATGATGGATGCCTCTTTTACACCTCAATTGATCAACATGTTGATAAGCCCCAACCAAAATTTAAGAAGAATCCATATATGACAATAGAAGTCAAAAAAAATGGAGCATTATTTAATGTTCCTGCATCTGTGGTATACATAGAAGATGTTAGGATATATATTCATGCAAAATTGGATGAGATATACCATGCCAAGTTTGAAACTCTAAGGTATAAACTGTTGGATGATGATGATATTCATTACGAACCTGAGTATGTGAACATTGGAGAAAAACATTTGGATGTGTCAAAAGATTTTTTGGATTTATGTGATGAGCATGACTGGGTTAGGTATATCCTAAGTAGAATTCACAATGAGTTCATGTACCTTAACAAACCCCACCAGATAACAAAAGACACTATTAGGGCAATAATAGGGTTATGTTCCACCACACTCATACCGCAACTAAAGTCAATCAAGAATGAAAAAGTTACTAAATTGACAGGTGCCAAATTTGACAAGAGGTCTTTAACTGTTGATGACATTATTGACCCTAGTGTGAGATATGTACCAATGGGTATTTTATACAAGATGTATTACTCAAACAGAGAGGGATCTGTAATTGCTATAGCCATACATACTGCCAATCAGAAGGCTAAAGAGGGTAAGGATCTTGACTGATGTGAAGTCATGAAGGATCAATTATTAGAGAACCTGAGAAGAACAAAGGAGACAAGCTACAATTTTAAGTATGGTTCCTTGATCATTTGCCTGGCATTTTATTTAATGAATGAGCTACTTGGATATAAAGGAAAAATATGGCAACAAGATAACCCTGTAGCAACACAGATTAAAGAGTATATGAGAAGCTTTGATTCACAAAATTGTAAAACTATCTTCTAGGGATTTTTCAAAACCTTTCAAATTGAACTGCACAATAGGGATAGAATTTTCTCTAATTTGGTCAAAAAATATAAAGATGAAATAACATTTCTTATGGATAATTTTTTTTCTACATGGTAGCAGTTAAGCCAAGGACTTCATGGATTCCTAAGCTTCCATATGAAGTACCTAATGAGGAAGTTAAGGCTTATGCAAGGATCTTGTTAAGTCAGCTCAAAGACCCTAAAGGTGAGAGATTTGGAACTTATGAAGAGATTCTGGACAAATTATGCAAGAAGAGAGATGAAGAAGATTTAGAAAAGAACAAAGAAAAGTTGTTCAAAAAGGTTGGTATTCCACCTAGAGGTTTCACTGCATAGAATGTTGCAGAATATGTTGTACCACTTGCCTCTAAGCATTCAACACCAAGAAGGTCAAGAAGATCTACTTCACAATCTGCTACCAGTGGTCCACAACCTACCTCTTCTACAAGGACAACCTCTGCCATACATACACATGCTTTTGAGACTCGGATACAGATGAAATTTAGTGAGAAGAAGCCATCTAAGGGTGTACAGCAAGAAAAGAAAAAAGAAATTATTGTTGAGGAGATTTATAGTGATGAAGAAGTAATTTCAAAGAAGCAGAAGAAGGGAGAATAGAAAAAGAAAACAAGGATCAAAACAAAGGACAAAAGGAATAAGGGACAAGGTGTTGAAGTAGGTGAAGAAGAAGAAGAGGAGCCAGCTCCCCTATTCAAAAAGAGAAAGAAGAGTGCCACCCAGGTACCATCACCTCCTCCTAGGGAACCTATGTCTCTAGATGTAGTTTATAATGCCATTATTTGTTTCAATTTGTTTGATGAAACTATGAAACTTCATCCGGGAGCTCCTCCTAAGGATCAACCCACTATTGAGAAGGCAACTACTATGTATATGATGAGGTACAACAAGTCCCTTGATGAAATTTTGTCCAAAGTACCAAAGAGTTTACAGAAAGCTCTAAAAAGGGATAGAGAAGGATCTATTGGCCTAGATGAGAGACTCAGACAAGAAGCTTTGGATAAAGCTGGTGCTTCCCTGTCTGTGAAAGAAAAGGAGAGATTGGTTCAAAGGTAATCCCAAGAGCTCAGAACAAAGCATAGAGTAGATATTTTTATGTAGAATAGAGAAGAAGACATTGAAAAGATTACAAAGGAAACAAAGGAAATTACTCATAAGATACTTGAAGAGGTAAGAGGAATATATAAAGTGGAGCAACCACATGATTCTCCACCACAGTCACCACATCAAGATGTTGCGTCTTCTCCGTAAAACACAGAATAGGTTGAAGAAAAGAAGGATGAAGAAAATGTGCAAGGAAATGTGAATACGTCTGCTAAAGAAAATATTGAGTCTACTCTGCAGAACAATGTCAAGGAAGGTAAAGAGAAAGGAAAACAGAGTGAGCAAATTTCTGAGAAAAATGAAAAAGTTTCTAAGCAAATTAACAATACTGTGGACAATACTCCTCCTCCTCTAGAAAGCACTAAGCACCGTGTCAAGGACAAAGAAGATGAAGGGACTGTTGGCAAGAGACACTATATGGATTCATGATTGTTTTCATTGATGGCAACAAAGTTCATCCCACACATCCGCAGGACATGGTGTGTCTCTACTAGAAGTCAGAGTGAAGAATGTTGTTGTCCGGTAAGCAAGAACAGAGCATGTGGCGAGCTCCAACAGTCAGGTCCGGATCTCTCAGAGGAAGTATCTTGGTGAAGTACAGATTTGGGCAAGTCACAAGGACTACCTTGAGTGATAGATTCCAAGGATTTAGCCTCCGGTGATAGATGAAGAAAAAGATATGAATACTTGAGTATCGAGTTCCTAATTGGCAGTGTGGACAGAGGAAGAACTGACTGGCAGAACATCAGACATTATTCTGGATGTGTTACTGATGATGGTAAGAGTTATTAAGGCATAAGTTATGATTGGTTGACATGATGAATGACTTCCACAAGTATATCCTTGATCCGCATTACTTGGTAAGCAAGGATTCAGTCGACAGATCAAAGTTTGTGGAAAATATTGACTATTCCGGGTGCCGACTAGAAAGGCGATGAAATCACTTGTGCACATATATATACAAGATAGATTTAGTTGTAAGTGGTGTCATGGTTTTTGGTGATGTGTGAAGAAAAGCAGTAGAGCCGAATAAAAGCAGAAAGGAAGGTCCAATATGTGAAAGGAGAGCAGCACAAAAGAAGAGGAAAGATGACGTGCAACAAATCAGTGTACTGAGCCTAACTGAAACTAAACTCCAGCATATGTTGATGCTCCTTATCAATTCAAGTATTGTATTACACTCTTTATAAATTGTAGACAGTGTGTCTCTTGTAGGCAGTGTGCCTCTTGTGAGCAGTGTGCTCGGGTAGTAAGCCCTAATTGGCAAGTGCCATTTTGTATTTCCATTCTTCTAACAAAGAATACAATCTTGGGTTAATCACCCCGTGGTTTTTTCCCTTAACAGGGTTTCCACGTCCAAAATTTTGTGTCATGTGTATGGTTATGTTTGCTTATTTAAATTAATGCTACATTGAATATTAAGAAAGTTTAGAAAGCAGAAATAATTAGGATAACTGATTCACCCCCCCTCTCAGTTATCAACAATTGGTATCAGAGCCAAGTTCCTCCTAACAGAGTTTAACAGCTTGAGGAAGATCTAGGAATTCAAATGGATGTATATGGTTTAAGGGAGCAACTCAAGACTGCCGTTGATGATCTTGAGCAGTCAAACTCTGAAGTCAATGAATTAAAGGAAAGACTCAAACAAGCTGATGATTTCATGAGAGAACTAAAAGACAAATTAAGTCTCTCTATGAAAAAGAGAAAGGAGCTACTTCAACAATTGGCAAGTCAAGGTGAAGCCAATGATACAAATGAAGATCTGAAGGAGAAAACCAAGTTATGTGAAAAGTTATCAAAAGAAATCATTATGGTAGGACATGAAATGGAATCAGGAGTTATGAAGTTTACCCAAGAGGTTGAAGAGAAAAGAAAAAGTGAAGATAATCTAAGACAATCTCTCAAGGAGAAATCAAAAGATTGCCACAAGATGGATAGAATTATCAGACATCTTGAATATAATCTTGAAGATGCTAAAGATAATGAAGAAAAACTTGAGGATCAAATTGTCTCTCTCAAAAGGGATCTTCAAACAGCAAATGAATATAAAGAGAAATTCAAGATAAGTTCTGCTCAACTTGAAGTTCTTCTTGAAAGTCAAAAGAGGGTAGATGACAAGTGTGGTTTGGGGTATGAAAAAGGTGAAAGCTCCAGATCCAGTCAGAAGAATTTTAGATCTGAAAATCCAAGGAACAGGCCTAGAAGACCTCTGGTAAGGCAGCCTAATGCTCAAAGATATTCATCCTTCAATGGATACTGCCACAATTGCAATAACTTTGGTCATAAAGCTAATCAGTGCAGAAAGAGAATGAATCAGACTAATACATCCTTCTCTGGATAGTGCTTCAACTGCAAAAGGTATGGTCACAAATCCCATGAATGCAGAAATATGCAAAAAAACAATTCATTCAATGGTAGATGCTTTGAATGCAATAGAATGGGTCATATGGCTAATCAATGTAGATCAAGAGGATATCAATCAAATATGCAAAGAAATGTTGTTTGCCAAATTTGCAATAGATCCGGTCATATTGTAAAATTCTGTAGAAGCAAGAATCAGGACAAAAGAGGTCCGGTATATCATAATCAGAATCAAGATAAGGGAAAACAAAAAGTGAATGCGGATGAAGTTCAAAGTGAGATGAACAAGATTTGGGTGAAGAAAAGTACAGAGAATGTAGGGGATGGATCCGCACCAGACTTTGGTGCTGATATTCCTTTCAGAAATTAAATAGTGAGCTCTGGCTCAGGGGGAGACACAAAGAAAACCTTGTTCCCCCAGCCAGTCAATTGGTGCCGGAACTGGCACAAGGGGAGTTACGGATTAAAGGGCTCATAAGAGAAACATCCAAGTAGACTATGGTTAAGATTTGGATGATCCGCAAAATGTTTAAGATCCGGTTCTTCAAGTCATCTGAATAAGGCAAACTAGAATGACTTAGGTCGAGCATTTATTACAACTTGATATTAGGGTTTGCGGAGCAATATAAGGGTTTTCTCATTAAGCATTTGTTCATTCTGCACTCAAGAAGAAATGAAAAGAAGCTTTGCAACAAAAATTCCTCAAGCCCATCAAAGACCATCTGCAGAATCTGATTCATCCAGCAATTGATTTAGCTAACTCTATGAAACTGAAAGGCGCAAAGGTATTCTCCTTTATCAAATATCTCTCTGTAAATCCTTGAATGATGGATACTCCAAATATTGTGAAGATCTCTGATAGGCCTCGCCCCAAATTCAAGAAACATCCATACAAATCCTTGGAAGTAGATCCCCTAGGAGCTTTTTCCAGTGTTCCGCATGGTGTCCTGCATACAGAAGATATTAGGGTTTACATTCATGCAAACATTAAAGAATTCAGAGAGTCCAAATTAATGGATATCTATCACAAGCAGTTAATAGATGATTCTTTTGAGATCAAACCTCAGTATAAATCCATCCGGGATAAGCATTTTGCACAGTGCATTCATTTCCCCTATTTTCTAGAAGATGAATGGGTCCGGTATATCCTGAGCAGAATACATGACAACTTCATGTGGTTGAATAGGCCATTTAAGATCACTAAAGATGCCATTAGGGCAGTTATCGGATTGCACTCATCCGGTGGGATACCTGTTCTAAAATCTGTCAAAAATTAAATGGTGACTAAGGCTACCGGATCAAAGTTTGATAAGAGGGCAATGACAATTGAGGATATCACTGATCTGGATATCAAGTTTGCATCCATGATCATCGAATACAAAATATATCACTCTAGCAAGGAAAACTCAGTACCTGGAACTGCAATATATACTGCCTATGAAATGTTAAGAAAGAATGCTGACTATGATCTCTGTGAGCTCCTTCTGAACCAACTTCTGGAAAATATGTAGAAGATAAATAAAGACAAGAAGAACTCCTTCAAATACAGTGACTTGATACTGTGTCTGTTCTTCTATTATATGAATGAGCTACCTAGATCTAGTGGTTGGTTATGGCAAAATGACAGACCAGTTGCCATACAAATTAGGGATTATTTGCATGGACTTAGTGATGTTAAGGCACAAAATACAACACTCTAGGGCTATTTCAAGAACTTTCAGAGTATGATGCAAGCAAGAGAGAGAATCCCCCAAGCTCTAGTTGAAAAGTATAAGGATACTATTTGCTTCATGGTAGAAACTGATCAGTGCCTTATGGAGGCAGTGGAACCAAGAATAGTATGGATCATGCCGATGGGGTATGAAGTTGATGAGAAAATTGTTGAGCTGCATATTGAACACATGTTAAGTCAGCCAAAAGATCCCAAGGCAGAAAGGTTTGGAACCTTTGAGGAGCTAAGTGTAAAGATTCATGTGGAACTCAGACAACCAGAGATCAAGAGCAAGGTAAGAAAAGAAGTTGAAGATGTTGCAAAAGGCTTTGGCATATCAAAGGAGGCACTTGATGCCAATAGGGAAAAGATGGAAAGGGCTGAGGAAGAGAAGAAAAAGGTAGAAAAGAAAAGTGAGGAAAGTGTTCTAGTAAAATCTTCCACTCGGACCAGATCATCAAAGAGATTTGCACCTACCACTACCAAAAGCTCAAGGCCATCAAAACCGGAAGCAAAATTACCTGGCAAAGGAGAGAAAAGAACAAAGACAAAAGCCACAAGGGCTTATGCCAATCAAAGAGATGAAGAGGAGATTGAATCTGATGAAGAAATCAGAAAAGTGAAGAAAAAGAAGAAAACATCCGATGAACCCTCTACCGGACAAGGAGAAGAAGAGAAGGAAGAGGAATTTGTTGAAAAACCCACTCTATCCTTAGATGTTGTAGTGAAAGTAGTCACTATGGATGGGAACCTGCAACCCTTAACAAAATTCTATGATGCATATAATGAAGCAGATAAAAAGATTCTGGAGGAAGCCATAGTTAAATTTTTGAACACTTACAATAAAGCTTTTATTGAAATTATCTCTCTAATTCCCAAAAGCTTAGAGAAAAGGCTTGAAATGAGGAAGAACAATGCTCGAGCAAAAGATCTCGAGATCTAGGAACAGGTCGCCATTCAGCTCTTTCCTTCAATCACTACGCAGCAAATGAATATGATCTTCAAAGATTGCAAGGATGAGTTTTAGAGCAAAGCCAGGATGAATCAGCTCATGCTTGGTGAAACCAACAAAGTGGCAAGAGAAATTGAAGAGATCCTTTGAAATGCTTTTAAAAAGTTCAACATTCCCATCATAGAGGACTCCGATGAAGGTGAAGACAAGGGCTCAGAATCCTCTACTCCAGAAGAGGTGGCTCATGCACAAACAAATATCTCTCCTCCGGTTTCCCCTACAGTCTTCGAATCTAAAGGAGAAGAAAGAATACAGGAGAAAGAAGCAGAGGTGAAGGAAAAAGAAAATGACAGTACCAAGGTTGTGGAAGGAGAGAAAGCTCCAAAAGACAGTTTTGTGACTGCAGAAGAAAAGAAGAATCTGTCTTCGGCAAGAGACACGGCAGAATCGGTCAAGGACTTTTTGACAAAAGAAATGTTGGAGATTGATGAACCGGAGTTACTTCAAGGTCCATTTAACTTTGACTCTCTCTCCCCAGTTCAAACAATGAAGATAGCTTCATTTGCCAATGCAAATGCAAAAGAAAAACTTTTGAAGTCTCACATGGAAGATTGTGAGCTAATAGAAGCTGCATCCGGTGTTTTAGAAAAGATCATGCCATCTTTTTAAAAGGATCACTCAGCATGCTCATCCGGTAATCTCAAATCTTTGATCAATAGTATTACTACACATTTCAATTCTCTAGAGAAATCAGCTGAGGAGAAGGTCAGGAAAGAGTTTTTGGATAAGAGATTCTCAGAGCTGCAAGGGTTAATATCAAATGATAGAAGAGTTATGGGTATTGGGATAAAAAGTTGGGAAAATGCCCTTAAGGATGGAGGTGATGTATACAAATTTTGTATATCCTGGTCTAAAACAATAGTGGAGATTGAGAAGAAAATGAAAGAACAGGAGGATAAACTGACAAAACTTTCTCAAAATTTTGATCCACTTACTACATCCATAATAAATCAAGAATGTCAAACGATTGCAGTTTTGAATGAAATTAAGAAGCTTGAAAAAGAGAAGAAAAATAGAATCAGTAGGTTGAGTAAGCTCAGAGGGATAATTATCCCTAAGTTAGAGGCCATGCACGAGGCCATAAAAGAAGCCTAGATCACAGCCCAGACTAGTGATCCAACAGATCTAAAAAGGGCAGATGTGTTTGCATTCCTGTTAAGCGGTCATATATCAATTTTAGACAGAATGAAGCAAAGTTGGGCAACAGAATTTGTCCAATTGAAGACAACTTTTGCAGACATTCTTCAGTTTATGTATGTTATATGTGGCTAAGTATGGTTAAATTTTTGAAAATTTTGATGCGCGGTTCCCACCCTTTGGCATTGATGTCAAAGGGGGAGTGAAGAGCAGTGAAAAATGTTGTATCCAACTAAAGGGGAGCTTCAAAAAATGTACATAAAAATAGAGCATCAGCAAAGGGGGAGCATAGTGTAAACACTTAGTCATTTTTCACTAAGTGTTGCCATCAATGCCAAAGGGGGAGATTGTTGGCAAGAGACACTCTATGGATTCATGATTGTTGTCATTGATGGCAACAAAGTTCATCCCACACATCCGCAGGACATGGTGTGTCTCTACCGGAAGTCAGAGTGAAGAATGTTGTAGTCTGGTAAGCAAGAACAGAGCATGTGGCGAGGTTTGACAGTCAGGTCCGGATCTCTTAGAGGAAGTATCTTGGTGAAGTGTGGATTTGGGCAAGTCAAGAGGACTACCTTGAGTGATAGATTCCAAGGATTTAGCCTTCGATGATAGATGAAGAAAAAGATATGAATACTTGAGTATCGGGTTCCTGATTGGCAGTGTGGACAGAGGAAGAACTGACTGGCAGAACATCAGACATTATTCTGGATGTGTTACTGATGATGGTAAAAGTTATTAAGGCATAAGTTATGATTGGCTGACATGATTAATGACTTCCACAAGTATATCCTTGATCCGCATTACTTGGTAAGCAAGGATTCAGCCGATAGATCAGAGTTTGTGGAAAATATTGACTATTCTGGGTGCCGACTAGAAAGGTAATGAAATCACTTGTGCGCATATATATACAAGATGGATTTAGTTGTAAGTGGTGTTGTGGTTTTTGGTGATGTGCGAAGAAAAGCAGTAGAGCTGAATAAAAGCAGAAAGGAAGGTCCAGTATGTGAAGGAAGAGTAGCACAAAAGAAGAGGAAAGATGAAGTGTAGCAGATCAGTGTACTGAGCCTAACCGGAACTGAACTCCAGCATATGTTGATGCTCCTTATCAGTTCAAGTATTGTATTACACTCTTTATAAATTGTAGACAGTGTGTCTCTTGTAGGCAGTGTGCCTCTTGTGAGCAGTGTGCTCGGGCAGTGAGCCCTAATTGGCAAGTGCCATTTTGTATTTCCATTCTTCTAATAGAGAATACAATCTTGGGTTAATCACCCCGTGGTTTTTTCCCTTAACAAGGTTTCCACATCAAAAATTTTGTGTCATGTGTATGGTTATGTTTTCTTATTTGAATTAATGCTACATTGAATATTAAGAAAGTTTAGAAAGCAGAAATAATTAGGATAACTGATTCACCCCCCCTCTCAGTTATCAACAGGGACACATGATGATAATGTACATACTGGTAATAATAAGGACAATTCCCCTCCAGAGAACCTAGAATCATATAATATCATTGATTCAAGGGAAGAGCAAGTGAATACAGAAACAGGGAGCTCTGTTCATGATCCAGCAACCTCCCCAATTGATTCCATTAAATAATTCTTGGCACAACAAAGACAGATTTAGTATATTGTTTCTCCACAATTATTTCATCTACCTATTCTGGATGGACAAATTAATTTGTCCAATATTTCTCCATTGTGGAAGCTTCAACTGGGAAATGTATTCCAAGCCATCGCTCAAGAAGAAATTTTGCAGTCTCAAGTGGAAGGAAATGAGCTTTTGGAAGAAGCAATGAGAGACATTGAGAAAGTGGTATCGAAAGCTAAGAGGGATACTTCCCTGACTCTTATTCAACAGATGAAACAACTACTAGAGTCATTTAACAATCACTTTACATTTTTGGAGAAAGAAGCTGAGAAAAGGGCATTAGAACAAATAAACAATAAAACATTAATAGCCTTATCAGACAAATGTTCCAATGCACATAATATGTTGGCAGATAGTGTAATGAGCATTCAAAAGGCTCTGGAAGAAGCAAAAGTATTATATCAATTCTTCCTAACATGGCCTGTGATAACAAAAGGTCTAAAAGACCAAATTGATGGCCTTGAGTTGCAGATATCCAATATTTCTGCAACATATGAACCATTAAAGGATAAGAATGGAGCATTAAGGGATCAAATTGAAAAATCTCATGCACTCATTAAGCAACTTCAGGGTCAAAAAGAGCAAATCAAGGATCAAATAAGTCAGCTAAGAGAGATTGTCAATTTGAGAATGGCTGCACTGGCAGTCCAATGCTAATAGAAGCTGATAAGGTACTCCAGATGGTAGTTGTACCATCTTCAGTAGAAGAAGCAAAAATGTTATATCTGAAAATCCTTGGGTAGGCGCAAATACTTACTTCTGCTAAGAAACATTGAGACTCTGTACTACTGCAGCTGAAGGCCATCTACAAGAACATTCTTCCTATCGGCAAGTAAAGTTTACTCCTTTTTGTTTATTTCTTGATGTAATTTACATAAGCGAAAGAATAGAAGATATCAATTTTGAGTACTTATATCCAATTCTGGAATGATATAAGATACTTCTTAGGGGGAGTATGTAAATATAAATGATAAGATCAATTTTGAGACACGGGGAGAAGTTTTATTATGATTAGTGTATTTAGTGCACCCTTTGCCCTTGATGTAAAAGGGGGAGAAGTTTTGGTATTTTTTTGGCGTGTATTTCCATCAATGACAAAGGAGGAGATTGTTGGCATTGATTTTCATTGATGCCAATAGTGTCTGGAGAGTGCATTGGAGATTGTCTATATAGGTTGTCATTGATATCAACTGTGTTTGAAGATTAATGGTATATGTTGTATTGATGTCATGCACAAGAAGAAGTTTTGCCCTTAGACACAAGTATTGCATAGATGATGCAGACAAAGACAATTATATATACTCTCTCTTGCATTTTCAAGTTGTTGGGATATGATCTGGTATACTTCAGAATATATACTTAGTATATTTTTATAAGAGTTTTGGTTACTCTATATTCGTATTTTGCTCCACACTTTACCGCTATTGAAGATATGACTTTGCAGATTTGAGGACAAGTATATAATAGTATGATGAATGTATGTTTCAAATTTCATGTTATTTAGACTTGCGAAAGAGTACTTTTTGGTTTAGTAGTTTGGAAAACAGGGATTCAGTGCTTAAATAGTCATAAAGGAGAACGTATTTTGCTTTGCATTTCTTCATAGTTATGGATACAATCTTGTAGTTTGGATAGAAGGTGTATATAGGTGTTTTATATGTTATATCCGAGTATCAAGTGTTTTGGATCTCCGCAAAACATTTTGTGGTATTGGAAGGTAGAACAATGTGTCTGGCCCCTTGTAAAGAAACAATATTTCAATATTCCATCAGTGGTTGTTGTATGGGCTTGCAACAAATAAGTTTTGATAATGCTTTCAAGGATTGTAATCATTATATCTTGTTCCACGTGTTGATATTTTGTACTCCTCTACTGCATAGCTCTTTAGAGGCCGATAGGGCTTGTTGATCACACGTTTCATCTAAAGGTCTTTTTGGCTCCGACCTAATTGAGGATTTATGTTGTTGCAGAGGATATATATATATAGAAGAACAAAGTCATTTGTGAAGGTAGTGAGTAAGTAAGAGATGAATATCAAGCATGAAGTGCACAAAATCAGTATGATGGAGTAATGGTGCAGAAAAGGGGGACTGCAACATCAACATAAGTTAGATGTTTTTTTCACAACAATTCATATTTATGTTTTCATTGTAATTGTCATGTATCCTGCTATCAGACAGTGAGTCTCTTCAGTAGGTCTTTGTATCTTGCCCTAAGGTTGTACCCTTAGTTTTCAAGTTAGCAGGGAGTAGCAGCTTCCTTGGGTTGTAGCCCTAAAACAAAGTTGTAAATCTTTATAGCAGTGAGCATTATATATTGTGAGCTAACACTCACTGTGGTTTTTCCCATTTTGGGTTTTCCACATAAAAATCATGGTGTTATTGTGTTGATTAATGTGGTGCATGCTTTACTTTCAGTTCTCTAAGTAATTTGATTTAATCTGTAAATGAAGTAGGTAAATTTTTGTATAGACTGATTCACCCCCCCTCTCAATCTCTGGATGTGTTCAATGTCATAATCATATTATAATATGACATCCTTCTTAATAGGAACAAAACATGCATCAATAAGGCCACATAAAAACTATATGAAACTTCAAAAGGCTTACAACAATAACTATAAAGTTTCTTTATGCATAAACAAGAACTGAGCCATACCCAAGACAATTAGCAGCACTATATCCATTAGATCATCACATGAAGATATACACTCAATAATAATAACTTAACATTTTGATTTCATTTACCTTATGATGCAACCCAATATTCTTATAATATTCTAGTTCATTAACTAGGTAATATTTGCACTTGCCACTTATAACTAAATATGATCTTAATGGTCAATAATGATTTATCTGATATAGCAGAAATATATTTGCAAACCAACACTTAATACTCAAATTTTAGTTGAATTCACAGGTTGGAGTTAGTTATTCAAGGTTTCATAACGACTCAAGTAACTTTCCTCATGAAAGTGAAATAGAAAGAATCCTATAGAAGGAAAACCATAGAAGGTATCAAGAGCTAATAGTGTAACAAATTACTATTTACCAATACACACTTAAAAACAAAGCCACAACTCACAAAGATTTCTTGATTAATAAGAAATCTCAAAATTCTTAGATTACTATTGCATACCCCAATATGGTTCCTTTGTAATGATTCCCGTCAATTAATAATGCCTATCAATATGTAGGGAAATCCAACAAAGTTCACAATTTATAAATGTAATACTTTCTTAACCATGGCCTTAAGACCAAACATGTCTATAACCCACAATAGCTCAATAAATTTAATACTTTGTCTGATCATTGAGACATCCTTTAGTTTTCGATATAATTTATCACAATTGTAGTCAAACCTTTAATTAGCTCTTAAGCATCAATGTCCATTACATCATGATTCCTTATGTATTAAATTGTCAACAATGATGATAACAAGGGCATCACAACCTCATGTACAAAGATCCCCCATATAGTTGTCAAGTACAACAATTACATAATCTTCTTCATCTAAAACAATTAGTTTATAATAAAAAATCATACAATAAGATTCATACTGTTATGCAAGATTGATGCAATGTAATTTCATAAATAACCTTATCAAAGAATTAAAGTGCCTATATGTCACCATTTGGCTATTTTTTTCATTTCTACCCCTCAAATTTGGCTATTTTTAGGCTCTTTTGAAGTGTCTAATTCACCCATATTTGATAGATTTTCCCTAATCTTGAAACAAAATAGCCTCAAGTTAGAAACTTAATTCTTTAATATAGAAACATATAACACTATTGTATATAACAAAACTTAAATACTTTCTGCAATTCAAACATTCATCACTTATCCACAATTATTATGTTTTAACAATGAGAGCATGAAATCAGAAACTTAAGCATAAATACAACATTAAACATAAGAGACACTAGATTTACGTGGAAAACCCCAAGGTGGGGAAAAATCACAGAGAGGATTAACTCTCAATATATATTGCAATCTTGAAATAGTGGTGTTTAGGCTTGGTCACCCCACGGGCCTAAACATACTGGCTTACTGTTGGCAAGAGACACTGCTAGGCATGTCAGGTGTTGTCATTGATGGTAAGTGAAACTATCTTACACATCTGCATTACATCATTTGATCATACCGGAAGTCAGAGTACAGATTTATCTAAGTCCGGATAGACAGGAATAGAGCATTTGACAGGGTTTAATATATTAGTTTGTATTTCTCCACAGGAAATCATATTGTGTTGTGGATCTGAGGGAATGTTAAGGAATGTCAGGGCTACCTAAATCTAATATTTTAGCCTCTGATGATGAAGGGATTGTAAGTTACAAGCATATGAGTATCAGGTTTTGGTTAGACAGTTCAGTTTGGTGAAGAACAGGCCGACTAGGTATTTAATCCTTGTGCAGATGAAGAGAAGTAATTGGTTGAGTAATTTGTGAGATCCAGAAGTATTGGCCGACATGTAAGGTGACTTGGATATAGAGGTTTTGGTCTGCATTGATGTTTGTGCATGGATTCAGCCGACAGAACAGTGTTCTTAAAAAGTCTCTAAGTTTTTCTTAAGGCCAACTGCAGTTAATACAATTTCATGTAGCAGATATATATAATCGATAAGTTTGAGCATTTCGATGTGTGGTGGTGTGAATATGAAGAAATAAGTGTGAAGTATAGTAGAATCAAGTGTGAAGTGAAGAGATCTAAGCTCCAGATCATGGTAGAGCAGTGAAGCAGGGCAGAGAAAGATGAAGTGTGTAAAGTCAGTGTATTAAGCTCAACCGGAACTATAATCTTGCATTGTTAGATGCTATTCCTCAGTTCAAACATTCCAGTGAACTTTTGTAATTGATTTGTAGGTAGTAAGCCTCTTTGAGCAGTGAGCTCTGGGCAGTGTGCCTTCCCCATTTGTAATACATTTAACAGAGTATAATTTTTTTGTGGGTTAACCCCCACCGTGGTTTTTCCCTTAACCGAGTTTCCACATAAAAATCTTGGTGTTCATGTGTTGTGATCTTGTTGTTTTTGTTCTTGTGTTCATGTTTCTTTCTTTTGGATGTATGTGGTAAATTAATAAAGGAACATAGTAATAAGTTTTGCAGAACACTGATTCACCCCCCCTCCCCCCCTCTCAGTGTTCCTTAATCTCAACAATTGGTATCAAAGCTTGGTTCATTAGAAGAAGTTTAATAGCTTGAGGAAGATCTAGGAAGGTGTTTTCAATGGGTTCATTCAAGCATTCTGATGGCATCAATAAAAAAATCTATGTAGCCTTAGATGATCTTGATCTGTCCAGAGTAGAAATTAGAGATCTACAAGAGAACCTTAAAGATGCTGAAGATTTCATTGAGACCTTAAAAGGACAACTAAGCAAATCTAATGAAAAGATAAGGGAGCTACTTCATTAGCTAGCAAATTAGAATGAAGATAATAACATGGATGAGGCTCTGAAGGAGAAGACAAAAGAATGTGAGAAGCTAGCAAAAGAAGTTGTCGTCCTAAAACATGAGATGGAATCTGGGGTGATAAGAATAACCAAGGAAATTGAGGAAAGGAAGAAGACTGAGGAAAAACTTAATCAATCTCTAAAAGAAAGAACAGAAGAATGCTGCAGATTGGATAGGATAATTGGCTATCTAGAGTCTGATCTTCAAGAAACTAGGGATAATGAGGAACAACTTGAAAGGTAAATTGTTATTCTCAAAAATGACCTAGAAGTTGTAAATGAATACAAAGAGAAGTTTAAGATAAGCTCAGCTAAACTTGAAGTGCTGCTTGATAGTCAGAAGATGGCAGATGATAAGCATGGTCTAGGATATGAGAAAGGTGAAAACTCTAGATCTGGTCAAAGAAACAGACCAAGAAGACCTCCGGTAAGACAACCTAATGCTCAAAGGTATCCATCTTTCAATGGAAATTGTTTCAATTGCAATAAATTTGGTCATAGAGCTACTCAGTGTAGAAGTAGAGTGAATCAAAATAATCCATCCTTCTCCAGTCAATGCTTCAATTGTAAAAGGTATGGTCATAGATCCAATGAATGCAGAAGTATGATGATGAACTACTCTAACAATAGAAGAAATGTCAATTCTTTCAATGGCTACTATTTTGCATGCAATAGATTTGGACACATGTCTAATTAGTGCAGATCAAGAGTAAATGAGCAAAGAAATGTTGTGTACTTCAATTGCAATAGATCCGGTTATGTTACAAGATTCTGCAGAAGCAGGAATGATGACAGAAAAGGTCTGGTAAACAGAAACCAAAAATTGTAGGGACAAGATAAAGGCAAGGGTAAAGTAATTGTGAATGAGATCCATGACAAAATGAACAAAACATGGCTAAAGAAAGGTGAAGTGAATGATGGTGATGGGTCCTCACCGGAATCTAGTGCTTTTAATTCCTCCAGGAATTGAAACAGGAGCTCTAGCTCAGGGGGAGCTGCATTGAAAATATAATTTCCCTTGCCAACAAGTGGGTGCCTGAATTTGGCACAATGGATGAAGAAAGAGAATCCTATTTCAGATATGTTGAAGCAAATTTCAGAAGAATAGAAGCTAATGTGATTGATTGCGGAGCAATTAAAGATTGACTATATGCAGAAATAGTGCAACTAAATGTATTAGGGCAAAGAATTTATTACAATGAAGAATTAGGTTTTGCGGAGGATAAAAGGTCATTCATTCAAACACTTGAATCACTTTGCATTCAAAGAGAACAAGGAGAAGAGCACCCGAGCTAGAATTTTAGAGGTTTGAAGTGCAAAAATGATTTCGACAGCTCAACCTAATTCCGTGAAGAAAAAGGTAATTCTCTACAAAGCTTTGAACTTGTAATCTTTTGAAATGGCTACACCTCTGGTTGTGAACATCATTGAGTGACCTAGGCCAAAGTTTAAAAATCACCCCTTCAAGTCCACTCAAGTTGATCCGATGGGAGCGTTTTCTAGGGTTCCATATGGAGTTCTTCACATAGAAGACATTAGGGCTTACATTCACACGCCTCTAGAGGAGCATGGCGACTCAAGGTTTGATGATCTATTCATGAATCACTTAAAAGGTGATGATTTTGAGCTCAAACTAGAATACAAGGTCCTGGAAGAAAATAAGTTCATATAGTTTGTTGGGTTTCTGAGTTTCGCAGAAGATGAGTGGGTCTGATATGTTTTAAGTCATATCCATGATGAGTTTTTATGGTTGAATCATCCATTCAAGATCACAAAAGATGCAATAAGGGCAGTTACAGGATTGAATTCAACCAGTACTCTGCCTCAGTTGAAGGCTGTGAAAAATTAGGAAGTCACAGAGGCAACCGGATCAAAATTTGATAAGAGAGCTATGACTATAAATGATATAGAGGATAATGGGGTCAGATTCACATCGATGGTAATAGGGTACAAGATATATTTCTCTAGAAGAGAAAATTTAGTGTCCGAAACAACCATCTATACTGCATATTAGATGGTAAAAGAGAATGCAAACTATGATCTCTATGAACTGTTACTAAACTAGCTTATGGAGAACCCTAGCAAGATAAAGAAGGACAAGAAGTACTCATTCAAAAATGGTACGCTAATCATGTGTCTTTTCTTTTATTTCTTGAGTGAGCTCCCTGGGAATAAGAATATATATTGGTCCAACAATCAACCGGTAGTAGTCCAAATTATAAATCATTTGAGTTGTCTGGGTAATTATGATGCACAAAACACTGCACTTTGGGGATTCTTCAAAAACTTCCAAAGTATAATGCAGGCTAGGGATAAAATACCTAGGGCTGTGGTTGAAAAATACAAGGACACCATTTGTTTTATGGTTACTGTTGATCAGTGCAAAATGGAAGCTGTGGAACCTAGAGTTGTATGGATCATGCCCATGGGGTATGAAGTGGATGGATGTGTACTGGAGCTATATGCACAACATCTATTGAGCCAGCCTAGGGATCCAGCTGAGGAGAGATTTGGAACATATGAAGAGATTTCGTTAAAATTGCATCTTGAATTCAAGGCTCCTGAAATCAATAGGACTATGAGGAAAGAGGTTGAGCAACTGGCTGAGAATCTAGGCCTTACCAAGGAAGCTATGAGACAATTCAGGGAAAGGACAGAGAAAGTTAAGAAGGAGAAGCAAGACAAGGAACAAAAAAGTGTTCCGACAGAACCTCCTTCCAAGTCAAGACCTACTACGAGTTCTAGTTCAACATCTGGTACATCATCTTCTCCTGTTGTAGAGAAGTCCAAAGAAAAACCTATCGGTGAGTAAAGAAAAAGAACAAAAGCAATGGCCAAGAGGTCATATGGCAGTGTGGAGAAGGAGGATGAAGAAAAGACTGATTCAGATGATGAGGTTAAAAAGTTGAAGGCCTTAGGCACTAAAGTTGTTAAAGTATCTAAGGAGAAGCCCTCCAGAAGCAAAAAGCCAAGTAAGAGGCATAAGTCAGAGGTTGATGTTGAGAAGCCAACTCCTTCTATGGAGAACATCATTAAGACAATCACTATAGATAGAAACCTAAAACCAATGACTAAATTCTATGATCTTTATAGTGATGCTGACAAAAGAATTTTGGAGGATGCTACTGTAAAATATTTGAATGTATTCAACAGAGCTCTAGTGGAAATTTTGGCAGAAATTCCTAAGAGTTTAAGAGACATTCTAGAAATAAGAAAAGAAGCTGCTAAAGCAAAAGATCTGGAGCTAAGGGAACATGTAATGTCCAGTCTGTGTCTGGTGATCTCCATAAATGAAGAAGATAAGATTCTCAAAGAGGTCAAGAATGAGTTCAGAAGCAAGAAAAGGATGAATAAGCTGATGATTGGAGACATTGATGAAGGTGTTAAAGAAACAAAACAAATTCTAAAGAAATCATTCGACAAGAATAAGTTTTATGTGGTTACAGAAGAACCAGTTGATACTAAGGATGCATCAGTTCTGAATGATGAAGAGCTGTAGAAAAATGAGCAACAAATTGGAGTAGATGATGGACCTCCATTCTGGAAGAAGGAACATGGAATAAAGAAGATGAAGAAATGATGAAGGAAGATCAAGAAAAAGAAACTGATGATGTAATTAATTCGTCCACTCCGGATGTTGAGGAATTTGATAATATTGCCACTGAGGATACACCAAATACTCTGGAAGAGAATGTAGAAGATATTTCCAAGATAGATAAAAGCAAGGATGCTTCTGATGATGATGCAGAGAAGGCAGGAGAAGAGAAAAAGAATGAAAATGATGAGCAAGACAATGAGGTTGACTCCAAAAAGGGAGAAGATGGAGGCCCTGAACAGCTTAAATCTGTAACATCATATTGGGCAAGAGACAGTAGAAGCAGTGAAAGAAATTTTGGAAAGAGATAAACAAATTGAAGAAGATCATGATATAATACAAGGACCAATCAATTTTGATACTGTCACCAGTGTAGAAGATAAAGTTGGCTTCTATTGCACAAGCTAAGGCCATAGAATAAATCCTAAAATCTCATATAGAAGATAGCGAGTTACTTGGCCTTGCATCTGGGATTTTAGAAAAAATCATGCCCACATTTCAGAAGGACTCATCAGCATATCCCTCCAGTCAGTTGAAGAGTCTGATAAACTCTGTAAGTTCTCATTTTGAAACCTTAGAGAAATCAGTAGAAGTTAAAGTCAGAAATGAATTTAATGAGAAGAGGTTTACTGAAATAAAGAAAATAATTAGTTATGATATATTAGGGTTTGATACTAGTGCAAAGAGTATTAAAATGCCCTATCTAAAGGAGAAAAGATTTATAAGT
This sequence comes from Cunninghamia lanceolata, assembly GCA_027924645.1. Lineage (NCBI taxonomy): Eukaryota > Viridiplantae > Streptophyta > Pinopsida > Cupressales > Cupressaceae > Cunninghamia > Cunninghamia lanceolata. The sequence goes on along the minus strand of BSBN01001344.1, from coordinate 5,660,283 downwards.
TTTGCTTTAACCGATCTAAATTTGTTGAAGATTTTGAGAAGAAGATTAAGGACTTAGATCTCAAATTATCTAACATTTCTCAATCATATAGTCCTTTAACTGAGTCTATATCTACCAAAGAATGCCAAGTAGTGAATTTGCAGAATGAATTGAGTGACTTGGAGAAAGAAAAGGTTAAAGTTTTGGGCAGATTGGATGAGCTCTGGGGATTGACTTCCCCCAAATTAGAAACTTTGTATGATCTATTGGCAGAATCCCGAGTTGCTGCTACTACTAGTGATCCTACTGATCTTCTAAAGGCAGAATCATAGGCATTTTTGTTTAGTGGGCATATATCCATTTTGGGTAGCATAAAGAAGAACTGGGATAATGAATTATCACGATTGAAAAACATTTTTAGTGATATCTTTTTACTGATGAACAAGGCTTAAGGACTGTGTGTTCATATGCGAAAGTATATACTTAAAGTTTTGACTCATGTACATAATTTTTTTTTGCATGAATTTTGTATTGCAAATCCCAGCCTTTGCCATTGATGTTAAAGAGGGAGAGGAAAAGTAGTGAAAAATAAGGAATCCATCTAAGGGGGAGCATTGGAAATCACAAGTGTAAATAGTAAGGGGGAGTTGTTCAACACTTAGTCATTTTTCACTAAGTGTTGCCATCAATACCAAAGGGGGAGATTGTTGGCAAGAGACATTGCTAGGCATGTCAGGTGTTGTCATTGATGGTAACTAAATCTATCTTACACATCAATATTACATCATTTGATCATACTGGAAGTCAGAGTGTAGATTTATCTAAGTCCGGATAGACAGGAATAGAGCATTTGACAGCGTTCAACATATTAGTCCGTATTTCTCCATAGGAAATCATATTGTGCTGCAGATCTGAGGGAATGTTAAGGGATATCAGGGCTACCTAAATCTAAGATTTTAGCCTCCAGTGATGAAGGGATTGTAAGTTACAAGCATATGAGTATTGGGTTTTTGGATAGACAGTTCAGTCTGGTGAAGAACAGGTCGACTAGGTGTTTGATCCTTGTGCGGATGAAGAGAAGTAATTAGTTGAGTAATTTGTGAGATCCAATAGTATTGGCCGACATGTAAGGTGACTTGGATACAGAGGTTTTGGTCTGCATTGGTGTTTGTGCATGGATTCAGCCGACAGAACAGTGTTCTTAAAAAGTCTCTAAGTTTTTCTTAAGGTCGACTGCAGTTAATACAATTTCATGTAGTGGATATATATAATCAATAAGTTTGAGAATTTTGATGTGTGGTGGTGTGAAAATGAAGGAATAAGTGCAAAGTATAGTAGAATCAAGTGTAAAGTGAAGAGATCTAAGCTTCGGATCATGGCAGAGTAGTGAAGCAGGGCAGAGAAAGATGAAGTGTGCAAAGTCAGTGTATTGAGCTCAACCGGAACTATAATCTTGCATTGTTAGATGCTATTCCTCAGTTCAAACATTCTAGTGAACTTTTGTAATTGATTTGTAGGCAGTAAGCCTCTTTGAGAAGTGAGCTCTGGGTAGTGTACCTAAAGGCATGTGCCTTCCCCATTTGTAATACTTTTAAAAGAGTATAAATTTCTTGTGGGTTAACCCCCACCATGGTTTTTCCCTTAACTGGGTTTTCACGTAAAAATCCTGGTGTTCATGTGTTGTGATCTTGCTATTTATGTTCTTGTGTTCATGCTTCTTTCTTTTGGATGTATGTGGTAAATTAATAAAGGAACAAAGTAATAAGTTTTGCAGAACACTGATTCATCCCCCTTCTCAGTATTCCTTAATCTCAACACTTACTGCCATGAAGAACAACTAGGTCTAGCAGGCTCACCGCCACAACCCTAAACCTAGAAAGATTACAATAAGGGTTGTTAAACCCTATTCACTGCCATGATCAACACCTTTCACTTTTTGCAACTGAAGTATACTAATTTCCTGCTCTACCTTTCCTCTGCTCTGCTCTTCCTCTTTTCTTCTCTTCCTCTTATTTCCGCTGCCCCTCCTCTGCTCTGCCTTTGGACCTTTCTTAATATATATTAATTTTCACTCAAGGACATATTTTCCATGACTCAACTACAAGTATTTATACACTACATCAACCTTGGAATGATCATCAAGGTCGTCATCAACCATTGGAACAATCTCCAAGGTCGGTATTACAAACATTTACAAAATAGGTCCTGACCTATTGCAATATTATACAAAGGTAATGAAATACAGATCACACCATGCCTTAGCTAGGACTCAAACAAGATCTTCCATGCCATAGGATGCTTTCACAATCTTCCAGAGATCTCCGCAATCATTGGGATCAACCAAGTCGGCTAAGGCTGGTTACACGTTACATTAATTGGGAACAATCTTCACATATCACCACAATTTCTTAACACGGACCAAAGTCCATATAGGAACATGATTAGGAGACATCCACAAGCATGTTATAATCATCAAGAGAAACCACATGAACCTTAACCACTTTATCCATAGGAATCTTCTCACCGGAACACATGAACTTCACTGTCTTCAACTGTCATAAAAGAAAAATAGCTTGCGGACCACCAAACCATGAACCATTGCAATTGTAGGCACTTATCATCATCCTAGACTTCCCTCTAGAACCACAGAGCAAAATACTTTAGTGTGGAGGAATGCCAAGCCAAATACTGTCTTCCTGTCTCAACTGAACTTATAGAAAAAATAGGCTTCACTCTGGTGAACACAAATCACTCAGATCTTCATGTGGATGACTCAAACTAGGAATGTAGCATCCTCAGACATACTTCTAACTTTATTGCAATCCCCAAACCATGATCTTCAGCAGGAATAAATGTGAAGTAGTTTACCGGACTATTCTTCAACATACAACTCACTATCTGTACTGCACTTCTCTATAACTCACTTGTTTCTTCCGGAGAGGCTAATTTTCTCAATATCCTCAACATACAAGTCTTGTAAATAAGTGATAGAATAAGACACAGTTGACACCAATGACAACAAGAATATGTTGACATCAATGACAACATCGATTAGGCACATACTTGCAACAATACTTGCCCCATTTCAACATAATTGTTTAACAATTATATATTGATAGAAAATTTAGACATTGAATCACCATATAAATTAAATATTAATAGAAAAATTACTCACTAAATTGAAAAAAAATGTTACAATGTTAAAATATTGCCATCCACTCTAAAATTTTGTTTCCAATATGAAAACATCGCCCAGGATATTATGCTTCTTTCTAGCACGGATCACCAAGGTTCTTATAAAAATTTCAATTGGTCATTTCTTAAAGTATACCCTAAACTTGATTACCTAGTGAAACCCTTTTTTCACCTAATTAATACACAAGAATAACATTTAGTAATCTTCTATAGTTTTCTAGGAAAAAAAAATCTTCTATAGTTTTCCAAATCACTAGAATTATCCCAACAAATAAACAATAGGTCATTTAATATGTCATAGACCTAACGAATAATAATACTAAGAAATTCCCCACACAACTGTCATAATCCATAATATATAAATCCATATTATCATAGAGTATTCAAGATGGGATATCACAAGCCACAAACTATCATAAGTCTACCCATGATGACATAAAGTGTTTTTGGGTTTATCACAGATTGTCATTCTGCAAGTTCCCAACGTCAAGGGTTATGTTACTAATTCCATGTTTTTCTTATTAATACCTATGCCAATATTTCAAATTTTAGTTGCAATATAAGAAAGTCGAGACACAAAAATACAGAGTGGATTCATGAACACATTACTTCTTGGATGAACTAGATGAGCAAATGTTGAAACCCTAGAAAAACATTCAACACTCTCAAAGGGCATGGAAGAGAAGAATGATCAACCATTTGAATGAAGAACAATTGTTCTTTTATAGCATTCACATTTTCATGCCCTAGGTTGCTAATGAAAATCTTATGTACCACAGGATGTGAAGTGTGAGAGTCACCGATTGACTCAAGCCACCAGGATCACATGCAAAACCTCCGATTAACCTTCTACAAGAGAAAAAAGAAAAGAGGATTAATTTGCACAATATTGGATGCAATTAATGAATTGGATTAATGAATTACATGTGAGAACTAGCTTTTATATTTGCAAGTTAGAAAACCCTAATATGACTTAAGAATAACCTAAGACTAAAATTAGCCCTTAGTCAACTTAATAAAGTGTAATTAAATATTTAATTACACCAACACTCCCCCTTAAGTGCAACTTAGGGATAAATGAAAAACATACAACTAATGCAAGAATGGGTCCTGACTATAAGGCCATGTTAGGTACCCATGAACAACAAGAATCTCTCAAAAAGTGGAGAAAGGAGAAAAACCCAGTGGGAGAAAACTCCTCCAAAAGAGCGAAGATACAAGTACATGAACATGTGATGGAAGAAGGACTAACACTAAGACCCCCCAAGAACTGAATCCATCACAAAAGTACAATCATGAATGCCCCCCATAAGAGAGGAAGAAGAGAGAAGGTTTTGTGACCCCCCAGAAGTGAGAAGGATGAAACCCTATGCGACAAAATTCTCCCTCCCAAAATAGAGATGAGAAGAGAGACCATGCAGCCGCTCCTCAAGATGACTCCTGTAGTGCTAGAAGATGCTCGACACAGAATAAAGATGAAGACCCATGAACATCAAACAATATTACTCCCCTTGGGAAGAAATAGAACTGTAGATGTGTGCATAATGTCTTCCCATTATGGATAGGAATATACAGGAAGAAGGATAAATGTCTCTAAACTCTGCACATGATCCAAAGACAATAATGATGCTCCTAAAAACTACTTAAATGTCTCCAATCCACTGCAAAAGTGTGACTGAATAGGAGGATGAGGAACAATCTTTGAAGAAGATGATGGTGATGCAACTCCATCGAAGCTGTCATCAAAGAGAAGACAAATGTCCTCAATGTGGTCCTCCAAATCTGCAAGGTGGGACTCTACAAACAACAATGATATATCTGGTAGATATGTGTCCCAATGCGCTACCTTTGGAATGATAATGTTCTATGACAAAGGATCTAATGTAGCAACAGGTAATAATGATGTGATCTTGATAAGAGGAGAAGGATTCTAGCAAGTGAAGTCTCTGCCATCTAAACTAGCAAGACCTGTCAAATATGTAAGGTCCTTGAGTGTATCATCATTAAAAGGTATGCAATCTACATCATGAAGGGGTATGTGGCAATCCATAGCAAGATCATTTGGGAATGGAGAGATATGTGGGTCTCTAGAGATCTCCCAAATGCTAGTCAAAGAGCGTGTGGGCACTCAATATGTGAAATAGAACACATAGTGTCAAAATCAACACTAGAAATAATCAATCCTACAATATGATCAATATAAGTTTCCCATGCAGATTTCCTCCCATGTGTATCTGGATGAGGTATGAGTCCATAAAGATAAGGCAAAAGATTAAGCCACTTGAGATGTGTCAAGATGCCCTTTCACCAAGACTCATAATTATCCTTACCCAATGTTACCATAGAAGGGTGAATAGCAAAACCCATGATATCTCCTCAAATAAATCAGATCAGAGATCAACAATCTGAATATGTATTAATGCTGATAAATGAAGCCCAACAAAACAAACAAAACTTCTTTAGGTGCCAAAATGTCCAGAATATCAAACAGAAGCCATAAAACTAACAAACTGAATAAAGAATACCTAGGGCTAAATCTAGAAAAAGTGCATGGATGGCTATGTACAGCTCCTCAATACCTTTCCAACACCACAAGAATCATGAAAATCAGAGATTGTGTTAAAAAGGTACAAGCTTGGAGGCCAAAAACGTGATCTAGAATTCAAACAGTAATAAATTGTTATCAACAACAAAATTTAAAAAAAATCCACGCACCACTAGAGTGTGCTTGGAACCAGCTTTCTAACGCCTATTTGTTTTTGAAAAACTGACTCCATTTGCCCAAGTTATGGCAAAAACAAAAAGACTCCCCTGAAGCACAAATTAGAGCAAAAAATGGCACCCTGTTGCTAAAGTTAACCAAACTGCCAAAAGTGGAGACACTACTAAATTTGGAGCCACTGCTATATTTTGGAGGAGTTGCTATATTTGACGGAAGTGCCAAATGGATCACCAAAAATAATATAATAGTTTTTTTTAATTTAAAAAAAAAATGATTAAAAAAAATACATAGGTGGGCGCAGATTGTTTGGTTGATTTTTTTAAACGAAATTCTTCAAAAAAAAAAGTGAGGTGTGGGGGGATGAGCCACCCCACACGACCCCTATAGATGGGGGTCTGTGGCCCCAAAAGGGGTCTGCGACCCCAAATAAGGTGCAGATCCCTAAGAGACAGCAGCCGTTAAGGGCCGTGGGGCCTGAAGGGCCTGCTGGCACTTGCAGCAGGGCATAGGGCGTGCACAAGCAGGTACCCTGTACCTTGCGATTTAATTTAATTTAATTTTTATTTTTTGCAAACTTTTCAAATCGTAAAAAAACCTACTTTTTTTAATAAAAAATTTTTCACTATAATTTTTTTTGAAAAAAAATTTACATACAAGAAAATAACTAATATATATTTTTTACAGTCACCTCGATATGCGTGTTGGGGAGGCCATACGGCTTCCCTGGGAATTTTTTTTGCTCCAGATGATTTTGAGGCTGATTTCGATGATTTAGCAATCGATCTTAAGGTTTTTGGGCCTTCTGAGCATTATGGCAGGGTCAGATTTGGCCCAAAATGCTCCGAAAATTAGCTTTCTTCAGGATCCTGAAAAAAAAAACACCAACTGAAACCCTTGTAGATCCGGCCTACGAATCTCAAATCAAGCCAAATAAAAGGCTTATCTGACTATTTTGACTGCTCTAAATCCAATGGAAGACTCCATTTTACATAGAAATACACCCAGCAAACAACTCTTGCTCAAATTTTTCTCTAGATCTGAGAAGGGGCTTGCAAATATGGAGCTCTGATACCATGTGAGAGTCACTGATTGACTCAAGCCACCAACATCACCTGCAAAACCTAGGATTAACCTTCTACAAGAGCAAAAATCAAAGAAGATTAATTTGCACAATATTGGATGCAATTAATGAATTAGATTAATGAATTACACATGAGAACTAGCTTTTATATTTGCAAGTTAGAAAACCGTAATAAGACTTAAGAAGAACCTAAGACTAAAATTAGCCCTTAGTCAACTTAATAAAGTGTAATTAAATATTTAATTACACCAACATGAAGAATTGAATGAGATCTATGTTTGAAATGCTTCCCACTCAAAATGAATGGCCTGGAGATCACACAGAGGGAACGGGTAGGTAGAGAACTGACCATTGCTAAGTATTTCATTTGGAATCATGCCCTTAAGATTGAATAGTATTAATTGGGTGGGAAAATCCCATGGAGGAGTTGCAGAGGTTGAACCAGATCATTGATGGTGACCTAGGATGTAGCTGGGGTGACTTGAAAAATTTTTGAGAAGTTTTTGAGGAATTGTGGGATCTTGATGTAGGACTATACATGAGAATTGGATGCAAGTGGAAAGAGGAGATATTGTAGGATGAGGAATTTTTGCAAAGGAGGAATGTAAGAAAAGGGGATGGAACATGATGTGGAGAGAATCACAATACATATAATAGGAAGGGGAAATATTGCAAATACCTAGAAACTCAAGAAAATGATGGAGGACCATCCAAACTTAGAATATTTTTGGCATTTCTTGTGACCTCCAACACAAAAGGAACACAAAGGAAATCCATGAAAAAACATTAGGCAAAAATGGGGCAAAATGGGCAAGGACTTAGGTGATTTCACAATTTTTAGATTGGGTCACAACATTGGCTTTGGTTGGAGATGTGTGTCTCTTGCAGGCATAGTGAGAATCTAAAAGTATTCTTTAGGAGCAGACCAAAAATGGAAAACAACAAGGGGGAATGGGACACAAACACTTCATTATGACAAATAGGGGTCATAACTGCACAAAGACAAAAACATAAAGGAACAATTACGTACAAGCAAAAATACCTTATTACTTTAGGAAAGGTAATGCTTCAGATACTAAACATGAATTGGAAGCTCCATGAATTTTCCAGTCAAACTCTTGAGATGGTACACATTGTGACCATACTCATTTTCAACTTCGTGGCCCTAGCCATAAAGGATCAAACTTCCCATGCTTTCCTTTATCTTTTGATCTGACATTTTCCACATGAGGACCATATAACCAATTTAGAAATTCCTTTGAAGTGCTCTTTTGTCAAACAAATGTTTCATTTCTTGCTTCTATGATGATATCTTATAATGTGCAACTCCCCTACTCTCATCTAGCTCTGTCAATCCAAAATTCTTCGAGAGATTGCACCATCTTCTTCAATATCATGTAGCAACTTATATATTGGCAACTCTAAGCTGATTGCATTTTAGATTCTATTCCATAGACTAGCTCAAATGGGCTCTTACCAATAACTTTATTGTAGGTTATTCTATCAGCTCATACTGCATACTTTAGCTTGTCATCCCATCTCTTTTTGTTCATATCTAAAGATCTTATTATCTTCATGAGTCTCTTATAATTGGATTCAACTTGTCCATTGCTTTAGGGATGATAATGGGATGAGTGGATCAGATTAATCCCATATTTAAAACACATGCTTGAGATATCATGGCATTTGAAACAAATGGCATCATCAACAATAATCCTTCCAGACACACCAAATCTAGTTATTATGTTATTCAACAAGAATTCTACTACCACCTTAGATGTTACTGTTGGCAAGAGACACTATATGGATTCATGGTTGTTGTCATTGATGGCAACAAAGGTCATCCCACATATCCGCAAGTCATGATGTGTCTCTACCGGAAGTCAGAATAAAGAATGTTGTGGTCCGGTGAACAAGAACAGAGCATGTGGCAAGGTCCGACAGATTGGTCCGGACCTCTCAGAGGAAGTGTCTTGGTGCAGTGCAGATTTGGGGAAGTCAAGAGGACTACCTTGAGTGGTATATTCCAAGGATTTAGCCTCCGGTGATGGACAAGGAGAAAGATATGAATAGTTGAGTACCGGATTCCTGAGAGACAGTGAAAACAGAGGAAGAACTGACTGACAGAGTATCAGACTACTTTACGGATGTGTTACTGTTGATGACAGAGGTTGTGGAGGCATGAATCATGTTTGGCCGACATGATTAATGATATCTACAAGTATATGCTTGATCCGCATTGCTTGGTGAGGAAGGATTCAGCCGACAGAACAAAAGTTTGTAAGAAACTAGACTGTTCCGGATGCCGACTAGAAAGGTGATGAAATTACTTGTGCGGATATATATAGAGGATGGATTTAGTTGTGAGTGGTGTGATGATGTGAAGATATATGCGAATAAGTCCAGAACAGAGCAGAGGTAGCAAGAAGGATCCGGTATGTGAAAGATAGCAGAATAAAGAACAGAGGAAAGATGAAGTGCAGCAGATCAGTGTACTGAGCCTAACCGGAACTGAACTCCAGCATATGCAGATGCTTCCAATCAGTTCAAGACTGTGATTCTTATCACTTTGTAGACAGTGTGTCTTCTTGTAGGCAGTGGGCCTCTTGTGAGCAGTGTGCTCGAGCAGTGAGCCCTAATTGGCAAGTGCCATTTTGTAATTTCCAATTCTTCTAACAGAGAATAAATTTTGGGTTAATCACCCCGTGGTTTTCTCCCTTAACAGGGTTTCCACATCAAAAATACTGTGTGATGTGTTTCTTATTTCATGATTAATGTTTTTGTGTTTGATTCTATGCTGCATCAATTAAGAAGAAAGTTCAATAAGGGAAATAATTAGGATAACTGATTCACCCCCCCTCTCAGTTATCAACAATTGGTATCAGAGCTAAGTTCCTCCTAATAGAGCCTAACAACTTGAGGAAGATCTGGGATTTCAAATGGATGCATATGGTTTAAGGGAGCAACTCAAGACTGCTCTTGAGGATCTTGAACAGTCAAATTCTGAAGTCAGTGAATTAAAGGAAAGACTCAAACAGGCTGATGAATTCATGAGAGAATTAAAAGACAAATTAAGTCTCTCTATGAAAAAGAGAAAGGAGCTGCTCCAACAGTTGACAAGACAAAGTGAAGAAAGCAATACAAATGAAGAATTGACTGAGCAAACCAAGTTATGTGAAAAGTTATCAAAAGAAGTCATTATGTTAAGACATGAAATGGAATCAGGAACTATAAAGTTTACTCAAGAGATTGAAGAAAAAAGAAAGGCTGAAGACAATCTAAGACAATCTCTTAAAGAAAAATCAGAAGAATGCCACCAGATGGATAGGATTATCAGACATCTTGAATCTGATCTTGAAGATGCCAAAGATAATGAAGAAAAACTTGAGGATCAAATTGCCTCTCTCAAAAGAGATCTTCAAACAGCAAATGAATATAAAGAGAAATTCAAGATAAGTTCTGCTCAACTTGAAGTTCTTCTTGGAAGTCAAAAGAGGACAGATGACAAGTATGGTTTAGGATATGAGAAAGGAGAAAGCTCCAGATCCGGTCAGAAGAATCTTGGATCAGAAAATCCAAGGAGCAGGCCTAGAAGACCTCCGGTAAGACAGCCAAATGCTCAAAGATATCCATCCTTCAATGGATACTGCCACAGCTGCAACCACTTTGGTCACAAAGCTAATCAGTGCAGAATGAGAATGAATCAGATTAATTCATCCTTCTCCGGACAGTGCTTCAACTGCAAAAGGTATGGACACAAATCCCATGAATGCAGAATTATGCAAGTAAACAAATCATTCAAAGGTAGATGCTTCACATGCAATAGAGTAGGTCATATGGCTAATCAATGCAGATCAAGAGGATATCAGTCAAATATGCAAAGAAATGTTATTTGCCAAATCTGCAATAGGTCCAGTCATAATGCTAAAGTCTGCAGAAACAAGTATCAGGACAAAAGAGGTCCGGTGTATAATCAGAATCAAGACAAGGGTAAACAAAAGATGAATGCAGATGAAGTTAGGAATCAGATGAGCAAGATTTGGGTGAAGAAAAGTTTAGAGAATGTAGAGGTTGGATCCGCACCAGACTCTGGTGCTGATATTTCTTCCGGAAATTAAAAAGTGAGCTCAGGCTCAGGGGGAGACTCAAAGAAAATCCTGTTCCCCCAGCCAAACAAGTGGTGCCGAATGTGGCACAAGATGCGGATTAAAGGGTTTGCAGATATGAGTCTTGAGATGCTTCAGTCAAGTTTTCAGAGGTCCGCATGGAGTCATGAAAAAGCTGTGATCGATCAAATAAGACATGTTCAGGGAGATGCTCCGGTATGATAAAGGATTACAAAAAGGTCCGGAGAGATCCGGAAGTGCACTATCTTGTTCTGCGGATTGGACAGAGTGTTTGGGATGTTCTTGTAATATGTTACCTCTATTTATTCATGATTGAAAGATCCGGATGATATTCACAGATCAGGACTAATCCGGGATACTCCAAGCTATCCAGACAAGGCAAACCGGAACAATGTAGGTAAAGCATTTATTGCAGACAGATATTAGGGTTCGCGGAGCAATATAAGGGATTTCTCAAAAGTCATTTTCTCATTCTGCACTCGAGAAGAAGTGAAAAGTGGAGCTCTGCAACAAGGTTCATCAAGCACACCAAGGATCTCCTGCCGAAGTCATTGCATAAAGAAATCAATCCAATCACTCCATGCAAGTCGAAGGCGCATAAGGTATTCTCCATTTTTCATTACCTCACTGCAAATCTTTGAAGAATGGCTACTCCAAACATAGTTAAGATCTCTGATAGACCTCGCCCCTCATTCAAGAAACATCCCTACAAATCATTGGAGGTAGATCCACTAGGAGCCTTCTCTAGTGTTCCTCACGGAGTTTTACATACTGAAGACATTAGGGTTTACATACATGCAAGCATTGAGGAATTTGGGGAATTCAAATTAAGAGACCTCTATCACAAGCAACTGATAGACAATGCTTTTGAGCTTAAACCAGAGTATAAGGATATCCAGAAGAAACAATTTGAGCAATTTATTCATTTCCCCTGCTTTGAAGAAGATGAATGGGTCCGGTATGTACTGAGCAGGATGCATGACAACTTTCTATGGCTAGATAGACCCTGCAAGATCACAAAAGAGGCAATTAGAGCAGTAACTGGTCTATACTCTTCCGGAGGGATACCTATCCTCAAATCTGTCAAGAACAACATTGTAACTGAGGCCACCGGATCAAAATTTGATAAGAGGGCAATGACCATTGAAGATATTTCAGATCCGGATATCAAATATGCATCAATGATAATAGGATACAAGATCTATCACTCCAGCAGGGAGAATTCTGTATCCGGAACTGCAGTATACACTGCCTATGAAATGCTAAGAAAGAATGCAGAATATGATCTCTGCGAACTACTGCTAAGCCAATTAATGGAAAATATACAGAAAATCAAGAAGGATAAGAAGAATTCCTTTAAGTATGGTACTCTTATTGTATGTCTATTCTTCTACTTCATGAATGAGCTACCCGGATCAAGTGGATGGGTATGGCAGAATGACAAACCTGTTGCAGTCCAGATAAGAGACTATTTGCATGGACTTGGGGATGCAAAAGTGAGAAATACAGCTCTATGGGGATACTTCAAAAACTTTCAGAGCATGATGCAAGCAAGAGAGAGAATTCCCCAGTCTCTTGTTGAAAAATACAAAGACTCAGTGTGCTTTATGGTTGACACTGATCAGTGCCTAATGGAGGCAGTGGAGCCAAGGACTATCTGGATCATGCCCATGGGGTATGAAGTGGATGAACAGATAGTGGAGCTGCATGTTCAACACATGCTAAGTCAGCCTAAAGATCCTAAGGCAGAAAGGTTTGGAACCTTTGAGGAGCTGAGTGTAAAAATACATGTAGAACTCAGGGAACCTGAGATTAAAAGAAAGGTGAGAAAAGAAGTAGAGCACATTGCTCAAGGCCTAGGCATCTCAAAAGAGGCACTTGATGCCAGCCGGGAAAAGAGGAGGAAGGCTGAGGAAGAAGAGAAAAGTAAAGAAAGTGCTCCAGTTGAAGCTCCCACCCGGACCAGATCATCAAAGAGATCTGCACCTCCCACAACCAAAAGTTCTAAACCGGAAGTCCAGGCATCCGGTAAGAGATCCAAGACAAAAGCCACAAGGGCTTATGGAAGCCAAAAGGATGAAGAGGAAACAGAGTCAGATGAGGGAGTAAGAGAAATAAAGAAACAGAAGAAGAAAGGATCCGATAAACCCTCCACAGGCCAAGACAAGGATGAAATGGCGGAGGTATCTGTTGAAAAGCCCACTCTGTCTCTAGAGAATATAATCAAGTCGGTCACGGTGGATGGAAACCTTCAACCAATGACTGAATCTTATGATGACTTCAGTGAGGCCGACCAAAAGACTCTGCAGGAAGCCACAGTCAAATATCTTAACATATATAATAAGGCTTTCATTGAGATCATATCTCTTATTCCTAAAAGCCTAGAAAAGGAATTGGAAGTAAGAAAGAATAATGCTCATGCTAAAGATCTTGAGATCCGGGAGCAGATAGCTATTCAGCTATATCCTCAAATTGATCCCAAGACAATGAACATTATCTTCAAGGACTGCAAAGATGAGTTCAGAAGTAAAGCCAGGATGAATCAACTCATGCTTGGTGAGACTGACAGAGTGGCCCAAGAGACAGAAGAGATCCTCTGGAAGGCCTTCAAAAGGTTCAATCTTCCTGTTGTAGAGGACTTACGTGCAGAAACAGCTGCTGATTTGGAATCATCTGTTCCGGAAGAAGTGAGCCCTGAACAGACAAACATCTCTCCTCCGGTTTCCCCTATAGTCTCCGGATCCAAAGAAGAAGAGCAATTACAGGAGAAGGAAGCAGTGGTGAAAGACAAAGAGGTTGACAGTTCCAAGACTGCAGAAGAAAAGAAACATCTGTCTCCGGCAAGAGACACTGCACAAGCTGTTCAACAATTTTTGAGCAAAGAAACTTTAGAGATTGATGAACCGGAGCTTCTAAAAGGCCCATTCGACTTTGACTCTCTCTCTCCGGTACAAACAATGAAGATAGCTTCATTTGCAAATGCCAAGGCAAATGAAAAACTCCTGAAGTCTCATATGGAAGACTGTGAGTTGATAGAGGCTGCTTCCAGAGTACTTGTAAAGATTATGCCATCAATCCAGATAGATCCGACAGCCTCCACTTCCGGTAATCTAAAAACCTTAGTCAGCAGTGTTGATACACATTTTGATTCTCTAGAAAAATCAGCTGAAGAAAAGGTCCGGAAGGAATTTTTGGATAAGAGATTTTCAGAAATATTAGAATTAATCTCTAAAGATAGGAAGATTGTAAGCATTGGAATAAAGAGCTTAGAGAATGCTCTTAAGGATGGCGGTGACATCTACAAATTTTGTATACCCTGGTCAAAGGCAACAGCAGCAATTGATAAGAAAATAAAAGAGGAACAGGATAAGCTACAAAGCTTATCTCAAAGTTTTGATCCTCTCTCTTCCTCCATAATAAATCAAGAATGTCAGACTATTGCAGTCTTGAATGAAATAAAGAATCTTAAGAAGGAAAGGAAGAACATCACTAACCGGATGGGAGAACTTAGACGGATTATAATCCCTAAGTTGGAAACTATGCATGAGGCCATTAGTGATGCTCAGACCACCGCCCAAACAAAAGATCCGACAGATCTCAAGCGGGCAGAAGCTTTTGCATTTTTGTTAAGTGGTCACATTTCAATTTTGGATAGAATGAAGCAAAGTTGGGCTACAGAAATGATCCAATTGCAGACATCCTTTGCAGACATTCTTCAGTACATGTGAGTATGTAAATATGCGGCTATATATAGAAAATTTTTGAAAATTTTTGAAAATTTTGGTGTGCGGACCCTACCCTTTGCAATTGATGTCAAAGGGGGAGTGAGGAGCAGTGAAAAATGAGGAATCCAACAAAGGGGGAGTTCCAGAAATTGTATATAAAGACAGAGCATCAGCAAAGGGGGAGCATAGTGAAAACACTTAGTCATTTTTCACTAAGTGTTGCCATCAATGCCAAAGGGGGAGATTGTTGGCAAGAGACACTATATGGATTCATGGTTGTTGTCATTGATGGCAACAAAGGTCATCCCACATATCCGCAAGTCATGATGTGTCTCTACCGGAAGTCAGAATAAAGAATGTTGTGGTCCGGTGAACAAGAACAGAGCATGTGGCAAGGTCCGACAGATTGGTCCGGACCTCTCAGAGGAAGTGTCTTGGTGCAGTGCGGATTTGGGGAAGTCAAGAGGACTACCTTGAGTGGTATATTCCAAGGATTTAGCCTCCGGTGATGGACAAGGAGAAAGATATGAATAGTTGAGTACCGGATTCCTGAGAGACAGTGAAAACAGAGGAAGAACTGACTGACAGAGTATCAGACTACTTTCCGGATGTGTTACTGTTGATGACAGAGGTTGTGAAGGCATGAATCATGTTTGGCCGACATGATTAATGATATCTACAAGTATATGCTTGATCCGCATTGCTTGGTGAGGAAGGATTCAGCCGACAGAACAAAAGTTTGTAAGAAACTAGACTGTTCCGGATGCCGACTAGAAAGGTGATGAAATTACTTGTGCGGATATATATAGAGGATGGATTTAGTTGTGAGTGGTGTGATGATGTGAAGATATATGCGAATAAGTCCAGAACAGAGCAGAGGTAGCAAGAAGGATCCGGTATGTGAAAGATAGTAGAATAAAGAACAGAGGAAAGATGAAGTGCAGCAGATCAGTGTACTGAGCCTAACCGGAACTGAACTCCAGCATATGCAGATGCTTCCAATCAGTTCAAGACTATGATTCTTATCACTTTGTAGACAATGTGTCTTCTTGTAGGCAGTGGGCCTCTTGTGAGCAGTGTGCTCGGGCAGTGAGCCCTAATTGGCAAGTGCCATTTTGTAATTTCCAATTCTTCTAACAGAGAATAATTTTTGGGTTAATCACCCCGTGGTTTTCTCCCTTAACAGGGTTTCCACGTCAAAAATACTGTGTCATGTGTTTCTTATTTCATGATTTATGTTTTTGTGTTTGATTCTATGCTGCATCAATTAAGAAGAAAGTTCAATAAGGGAAATAATTAGGATAACTGATTCACCCCCCCCTCTCAGTTATCAACAGTTACATTATGGGTTAGAATTGCCTCAACTCACTTGGCGAAGTAGTCGGTGGCTACAAGGATCCACTTGTATCCATTACTAGATTTTTCTTGAATTTATCCTATGAAGTCAATTCCCCACTATTGAAAGGGAACCTCAAATATGTAAAGATCGTACAACTTACTAATTATAACCATCCCAAAATAGTAAAATAAAATAATTAATTAATAAAATAGAGCAAAAATAGAGACATAACTAAATATCTTTCATCTTTCTATTCAAATAAGATTCATACATCAAAGTATGAAAGTATATTGAACAAGATAGTGCCTCTACAAGATTAGCTACATAGGCTTATACATGAATAACATAGTAGCAACAAAGAATACCCTTCTGCATGAGCATCGTAAAACTGAGAGAGAGGGCATAATCGAGGTGATATCCACCCTGCCACAAAGCATAAAGCTTCCCTGTGCTTTCCTATTGGAAAGCCTGACCCATCATGAGGGGTCTAGCAAACTAAAAATGGCTGGTGTAAAGGAATCTAGTGTAGTCATGACATGTATGTCATCTCTAACATATGTCAAATACATACTGATCTAATTAAATGTCAAACACTTACTACTACATGGTTGGACCACCAAAAATTATCCAAAGAATCATAGTCATGTTCCTTTTTCATCACACAAATGCATAAATTGAAACCACTTCTATGTGTCGGGAAACATACTTTCCCCATTATGTCATCGACAAGGATAATTCTTACATCAATGTGGATGATGTTCTAACAAACATTATAATAATCTAATATAATTCCCAAGGATTCGAATTCACAAAGATATCACAAGCATTCCTCATAGTCAAGTCAATACTATCCTTGGTCAAAGATGACAAGCATATTGCTCTAGGAGTTATCATGTTTACATCCTTACATATCTTACAAAGAAATCTAATTTTAGTTATAATATTTCTCTAACAATAATCATTAAAGCATATTACTTTCTTTTACTAACCGTAAGTCTTCCAGTAGCAGTTAAGTTAGTAATTCCATATACTTCAGGTTCTAACTAATTCAATGATTAAAACCAACAATGCATAAGAATATTGAACACATCTTCCATAGTATATCACCACATTTTACATATTTACATGGTTACCCCAAAATCACAAGGTATTAACTTCCTCGGTTTGAAACTTATCCCCTCTAGACCAAACCCCTTCATCTTAAAGTTCAATAGATATGTTTTCATAGATCCTAGATATCCATTTGACCCAAATGGGTAAATGTTTCTCAACTTTCACATGCGTATAAGTATGAAAATAATATAATGACTAGTTTTAGTTTAAAATGTTAAAGCTTAACATTCCATAATTTAATACCAAAAGTCTTATAGTTCATTGTACATCAAACACACATTTCAACTATGCCATGAAATTCCTATTGCAAGGAATTAAGAATATGGCAAATCCCATCAATCTCTTAAACCAGAAGATGGAGGATAGAAACAACATTCAAAATACCATTTTAGATCTAACTTAAGGAATACAATTTTCAAATAAAAATGCCTAGAAGAGAGAGAGTGCGCTGTAAGATGGAAGGTAGATAAAGATAACCTAAGAATTTTGGTTATCTGTCGAATAAGAATATTGGTCGATGGGGTTCTATCAGGCCAATAATAAAGAAGAGTGAAAACTTTAAAAAAAAAAAAGATTACAGTTTATATCATTTACACAGGCCAATTTATATAAAGTTTTGGTCACTATAGAAGGTCGAAAGTAACGGCATAGGCCAATCCTGGATCGATTTCAACTCTGTAGAGATACACTCACACCAGTGGATCGACCTTGTGGAGAAACACTCAAAAATGTAAGACAAAAGCTAATTGAAATAAATGCTAAGAAAACTAATGAAATCAATTAATAACTGATGAAAATTATCCAAGGCTTAGGCATGGAGTTTGCTACTCACCAAGATAATACCAGTCAATGGTTTAAATAACAATTAAATGCTAAACAATATACAAGTGAACAAAAATCCAATCATCATAATCACAACATGATAAATGATTCTCGCAGCAACTAATGGCCATAAGATTATGATGTGATATTGTTTAAATATGGTCTATGCATAATGTTATAGTTGTAGTTACCCCAAAATAATACTAGTAAGTCCCGTGATCTCTAAAAGAATAGAATAAACATTTGCTAATAGCCATGGATTAAAATTTATAGGATATGCACAAAATGGATTTGTTAAGAAAAATTCTTTAGAAACTTCAAGCTAATGTGAATGGTAGGCGTATAGCCAAACTCTATAACCTTTGCTAGCAGCCTCTTTGTTTGTGCTGAAAATGGAAGCTTTGGGCTAGTTATAGTCTTCCATCCAGGTGTAATAAGGAAGAAATATTTTCTCTGGTGTTTTAGATTAGAATAAAAAAATAGTAGTTGGTATTTCTTAGATAAAGATGTATGCAGGTGAAGTCATAGAAAACGCAAGAACTGATAGATAGATTACCTCAAGCATTTGGTCTCCTCAACTAAACGAAAGTAGCACAAATGAGCCTTAATTTGTGAAGTATTAGATGGTTATTTGTCAAAGAAATGAAAGGATGACTTCTTTTTGACTTTATAGATGAAAAGCATTGGTCAACGTCACTAGGTGGATGCATGGATAGGCATGCGAATTGGATGACAGGAATAGAGGAATGTAAATAACTACTAAATATATGTATGAGAGAAACATTAGTTGTGCAGCACCCATGTAGGGTTTAGAGTCAAAAGAGAGTAACAATAATGTCTGAATAGATTGGTGAATAAATCTAACGCCCTTTTTTAAAAAGGCAGTCAAATGTATTATAATACAGGAAGGTCTATCGCAAATTATACAGGTAGATCAATCTTATACTCAAGAAAGTTTCGGTTGAAGGCAGAAAGATAACGAAATGTACAATACATACCTTGCTCTTCATGATAGAATCATTGACATTACTGGCAGGAAAGAGAAAAGAGCCATTATTTTGTATTTGAAACGGCTTGCATGAATTCTTTCTTAACTTGCTAAACCAAGTAATGTTACAGAACACATAAGACAACATAAGATCAACCTTTCCAATATAGACTTCATAAAAGCAACTCCCTGATAGAGTTGTCGAGTGACATCATATATCTTCCTCCTGCGGCCAAGAACACTTTTTTATGATAATTTTTGTTTCTATATATTTCTATTTCCTAGATTTTTGCTTGTTTTTTTTTATTTATTCTATTTTTATTTTTCCTTTTATCCATTTTGCTTTCATTCTAATTTAGTTTTCTTTTTCTATTGTTTTGCTTTATTTCTATCTTTTTGATTTTGTCATTATTTGAATAAAGGTAAAAAAGATTTAAAGACTAAAATATATTTATGTATATTTTATTTTTCTAATTTAACACATAATTATAAAATAATCTTTTGAGATAGAAAGTAAAAATCACAATGCATCTTATCTATCCTAAACATATCAATTATCTAAATAATTATTTTATAACTACTATTATTAATCAGTCAAAGGATTATACTAATGCAATTAAATATTTCGGTCTAATCTAATTTGAAATTATTTTTCACACACATTTATTTTGATGCAATTTAATCTATATGAACTAATGTGGTGTGTTTAGATTCCCTTCACCACCAGTCGCCATCAGTTAGCTAGACGCCCCCTCCTCGATGATACTCTCTCCGTTGAGAGTGTAAACCTGTCACGTAAGTGAGTCAAAATTAGTCGACGATTATCAGAATAATAATGTTTAAAAATTAATTATTGAAAATAGGGGTCATGACATCCTTCCCCCCTTAAAGAATCATCGTCCGGATGATCGAATCCACTTAACTGAAGATAAAATTTCATACCTCTTAATTCTGTTTTACCTCAATGTCAAATCAGCCCACCTGATAGTGTGTCATTGCTCCACACACCTATTTGTTTGTAACTGCAAAAATTCCTTTGTCTAATATGCATTCACTTGTAGTCATTGTTAGCATAGCATTGTTCACCAAATAAATTTAGTTTAACACCTTATGATGAATAAAAACATGCAATCTATTTTTTTTAATAGAATTTTATTCATATTCCAAACATTCTCATAAAATAAAACAATTATATTCATTTTTGTCATCATGCCTACTTGCACAAGACATCAAAACAATTGTCCTTATGATGAAAAACAAGCATCCCATACTACTTGCTATCACCATTGGCAATCAAAAATTACATCAACAGAAACATCTCACTTTTACAATACGGTTTTCATAAAAAGACCATTTCATGATTAGAAGATCAAAAATAAGAAGTTCATCAAATTTCAATATTGATACATCCATTTATCAACAAGGTAAATCTAAATCTGTATTGGAAAGAAAATATACAAAATGTACAATTTCTACTTAGAATCATAATTTTCATGCTACATCCAATTTTCTTGAAAGATACAAATGTATATTCTTTATGGCTTCTATTTGCAATTACTATAACCCACTGGTTATTCCCAAGCTATCAATCAAAAATTAAAAAAACATGGTTAAAGTGCTTTTTCCACCCAACCATGAGGCATAACACTTCCCCGAGATTCTTCCTAACTCCAAGAATACCCAGCCCTGCATGAGGCGCCTAGAAACCTAAAACAAAAGTCAAGAGGGGAACTCTCGATGCATGCCTGATGCCTATATGCACTCCTAACTTGAATGACATAGATCTAGCATGCAGGATGTGGCAAAGACATATAACATAAAACTAGGCTTTTTATTCCATCTATTTCAATGGTACATCTCGCTTTGGCCAAAGCATTAAATAACAAAAGTGGTAATTTAGAAAAAGTAAATTACCGTCTCTGGAAGCCCACATTCGGTACCTTGTCCCGGAAGGTAAGCTTATCACACACAACATATTCAACAAGAATAATCTATTTCAAATTGCATAAAATACCGACTAGATAGTGCATAACACACACAAGTATGAATGAATAATGAATGAATAATTTAACAATAAAACTATATGAACCCTTGGTGCATAACTCACACGGGTTACAAATACATAAAATGCTTGTAGTGACTCACTTGCAAAAAGCATTACTCGTTCAAGATAAGTGCATCTTTCGCACAAGTGCATCGCTTGCACCAAATATGTAATATGCATAATTCTCATTAGTCTATTTATAGTGATCATTACTCAATCCTAAACATAATGATTATAAAAATGTATCATTCTTACAAATTAAGAATGTAATCATCATTCAAGTGTTTTATATGCACAAAGGAATCATTACTTACTCTAATGCATCTCTTGCACAAGGACAACAATAGTATGAAATATGCATCTCTCTCGTTAGTATAAGAGTAGTGAACATTTCTTGTTCAAGTATAGATATGATAAGTGCATTAAGGCAACAATTTTTCTATAAATACAATCACTCATATAGGTGTGTCATCTACACAAAGCATGAAGAAAGGTATCATTCTCATATAGTACATATTTATAAGTACTTTCACTAATAGAAAACAAGCATAAAGGATTTTTTTTTAAGATCCTTTTTCAACTCAATCATCATTCATCTTTGCCCTCTCTATAAGGCAACTCAAGAAACTTATTTGATCATCCTTATTAACAAAGGCCTTCAAGGCATTTCAACTTGGCATTTTCAAAAGATCTCGTGGTTTCTTCTAGATCCACATCCTGAAAGAATAAGACGCTGCCCAATAATCAACTGGCACAAAGCCTAGTACTATTATAGACATTCTTGCCCTTAAAACATCCATCTTAGGTGATCTACCTTTGAGAAGACTCATCCAATATTTATCCCTTATTATCAACTCTATTTATCTCACAGGTGTTTTTCCTTCTTCTCATCAAAATCTTCATCTTTCCTTCTACCATTGTATCTTATCAACTTATTCATCCTTCATGTCATCAAAGAGATCTCTCTTCTTAATATATTTCTTTTATTAATTGACTTTCATTTCCACATCATCGTTCATGGATTGTCACCATATACTATCCATCTTGGCTTACTTCAAATAGCACTATATATCATCCATCTTGACTTACTTCATATGGTCACTGTTACTCTTACTAGCAAGTCTTACGAAAATACGATTAAGATGAAGAGGTTGCATACCTCTACAGTAAGATTCTTACTCATCAAAGAATCTTTGGCCCATAACTAGGGTCCTCTATTTGACACAACCTAAACATAGAAGACTCGAGGCTCGAGTGTTGAACCCAAAAGCTCTGATACCACATGTAAAGATCGTAAAAATCACTTACTAATTATAACCATCGCAAAAGCATTTAAATCCCAAAATAGTAAAATAAAATAATTAATTAATAAAATAGAGAAGAAATAGAGACATAACTAATTATATTTCATCTTTCTATACAAATAAGATTCATACATCAAAGTATCAAAGTATGTTGAACAAGATAGTGCCTCTACAAGATTAGCTACATAGGCTTATACAAGAATAACATAGCAGCAATGAAGAATACCCTTCCGCATGAGCACCATGGAACTGAGAGAAAGGGCATCATTGAGGTGATATCCACCCTACCACGAAGCATAAAGCTTCCCCGTGCTTTCCTATTAGAAAGCCTGACCCATCACGAGGAGTCTAGCAAATTGAAAATAGCTGGTGTGAAGGAATCTAGTGTAGTCATGACATGTATATCATCTCTAACATATGTCAAATACATATTGATCTAATTAAATGTCAAACACTTACTACTACAAAGTTGGACCACCAAAAATTGTCCAAAGAATCATAGTCATGTTCCTTTTTCATCACACAAATGCATAAATTGAAATCACTTATATGTGTCGGGAAACATACGTTCCCCATTATATCATCGACAAGGATAATTCTTACATCAATTTGGATGATATTCTAACAAACATTATAATAATCTAATATAATTCTCAAGTATTCGAATTCACAAAGATATCAAAAGCATTCCTCATAGTCAAGTCAATACTATCCTCGGTCAAAGATGGCAAGCATATTGCTCTAGGAGTTATCATGTTTACATCCTTACATATCTTACAAAGAAATCTAATTTCAGTTATAATGTTTCTCTAACAATAATCATTAAAGCATATTACTTTCTTTTACTAACCGTAAATCCTCTAGCAGCAATTAAGTTAGTAATTCCATATACTTCAGGTTCTAACTAATTCAATAATTAAAACCAAAAATGCACAAGAATATTGAACACATCTTCCATAGTATATCACCACATTTTACATATTTACATGGTTACCCCAAAATCACAAGGTATTAACTTCCTCAGTTTGAAACTTATCTCCTCTAGACCAAACCCCATCATCTTAAAGTTCAATAGATATGTTTTCATAGATCCTAGATATCCATTTGACCCAAATGGGTAAATGTTTCTCAACTTTCACATGCGTATAAGTATGAAAAGATTATAATGACTAGTTTTAGTTTAAAATGTTAAAGCTTAACATTCCATAATTTAATACCAAAAGTCTTATAGTTCGCCATACATCAAACACACATTTCAACTATGCCATGAAATTCCTATTGCAACGAAATAAGAATATGGCAAGTCCCATCAATCTCTTAAACCAGAAGATGGAGGATAGAAACAATATTCAAAATACCATTTTAGATCTAACTTAAGGAATACGATTTTCAAATAAAAATGCCTAGAAGAGAGAGAGAGTGCGCTGCAAGATGGAAGGTAGATAAAGATAACCTAAGAAGTTTGGTTATCTTCCAAATAAGAATATTGGTTGATGGGGTTCTATCAGACCGATAATAAAGAAGAGTGAAAACTTAAAAAAAAAAAAGATTACAGTTTATATCATTTACACAGGCCAATTTATATAAAGTTTTGGTCACTATAGAAGGTCAAAGTAAAGGCATACGCCGATCCTGGATCGATTTCAACTCTGTAGAGATACACTCACACCAGTGGATAGACCTTGTGGAGAAACACTCAAAAATGTAAGAAAAAAGCTAATTGAAATAAATGCTAAGAAAACCAATGAAATCAATTAATAACTGATGAAAATTATCGAAGGCTTAGGCATGGATTTTGCTACTCACCAAGATAATACTAGTCGATGGTTTAAATAACAATTAAATGCTAAACAATATACAAGTGAACAAAAATCCAATCATCATAATCACAACGTGATAAATGATTCTCGCAGCAACTAATGGCAATACGATTACGATGTGATATTGTTTAAATATGGTCTATGCATAATGTTATAGTTGTAGTTACCCCAAAACAATAATAGTAAGTCCGGTGATCTCTAGAAGAATAGAATAAACATTTGTTAATAGTCATGGATTAAAATTTATAGGATATGCACAAAATGGATTTGTTAAGAAGATTCTTTAGAAACTTCAAGCTAATGTGAATGGCAGGCATATAGCCAAACTCTATAACCTTTGCTAGTGGTCTCTCTGTTTGTGTTGAAAATGGAAGCTTTGGGCTGGTTATAGTCTTCTATCCAGGCGTAATAAGGAGGAAATCTTTTCTTTGGTGTTTTAGATTAGAATAAAAAATTAGTAGTTGGTATTTCTCATATAAATATGTATGCTGGTGAAGTCATAGAAAACACAAGAACTGATAGACAGATTACCTCAAGCATTTGGTCTCCTCAACTAAATGAACGCAACACACATGAGCCTTAATTTGTGAAGCCTTAGATGGTTATTTGTCAAAGAAATGAAAGAATGACTTCTTTTTGAATTTATAGATGAAAAGCATTGGTCAACCTCACTAGGTGAATGCATGGACCAGCATGCGAATTGGATGACAGGAATAGAGGAAATTAAATAACTGCTAAATATATGTATGAACTAGAAACATTAGTTGTGCATCACCCGTGTAGGGTTTAGAGTCAAAAGAGAGTAACGATAATGTCTGAATAGATTGGTGAATAAATCTAAAGCCCTTTTTTAAAAAGGCAGTCAAATGTATTATAATACAAGGAGGTCTATCACAAATTATATAGGCAGACCAATCCTATACTCAAGAAAGTTTTGGTTGAAGGTAGAAAGATAACAAAATGTACAATACATACCTTGCTCTTCATGATAGAATCATTGACATTAATGGCAAGAAAGAGAAAAGAGCCATTATTTTGTATTTGAAATGGCTTGCATGAATTCTTTCTTAACTTGCTAAACCAAGTAATGTTGTAGAACACTTAAGACAACATAAAAGCAACCTTTCCAATACAGGCTTCATAAAAGCAACTACCTTGATAGAGTTGTCGAGTGACATCATATGTCTTCCTCTTGCGGCCAAGAACACCTTTTTATGATAATTTTTGTTTCTATATTTTTCCATTTCCTAGATTTTTGCTTTGTTTTTTCTTTTGTTTTATTCTATTTTTATTTTTCCTTTTATCCATTTTGCTTTCATTCTAATTTAGTTTTCTTTGTCTATTGTTTTGCTTTATTTCTATCTTTTTAATTTTGTCATTGTCTGAATAAAGGTAAAAGGGATTTAGAAACTAAAATATATATATGTATATTTTATCTTTCTAATTTAACACATAATTATAAATAATCTTTTGAGATAGAAAGTAAAAATCACAATGCATCTTATCTATCCTAAACATATCAATTATCTAAATAATTATTTTATAACTACTATTATCAATTAGTCAAAGGATTATACTAATGCAATTAAAAATTTCAGTCTAATCCAATTTGAAATTATTTTTCACACACATTTATTTTGATGCAATTTAATCTATATGAACTAATGTGGTGTGTGTAGATTCCCTTCACCACCAGTCACCATTAGTCGGCTAGACGCCCCCTCCTCGATGATACTCTCTCTCCATTGAGAGTGTAAACCTGTCATGTAAGTGAGTCGAAATTAGTCAACATTTATCAGAATAATAATATTTAAAAATTAATTATTGAAAATAGAGGTGGTGACAAACTATGACTAACATAAAAGCAAGAGCACCTACAAACTTTAGCTTACTTAAAAACCTTCGGGAAGCATCAAATTTTCTTACTATTTCAGCCACATATATAAACAATGTGGGCCACCAATATCCTACTCTTATGATCTTATTGTAAAGAGTAAATTTTGGATAATTGGTTTTTGGTAGTTTGGTATGTATACTTATTTCACCCTTTCATTCAAGGACCTAGGGTCGAGTTGCAATGTACTATCCTACCCTAGGTCACTGTGAGATGTAGGGAAACTTGGATTTGTATGATTTGATTGTCAATTATGCTCACTTATGCTAAATTATACATCAAAACCCTAATTATGCAATTACAAAAGCAAACAGATGAATATCAGAAAATGTGGCTACAAAAAGATGTAAAATGGCAAATAACTGCGCACCAATTTTTAGGGTTTAGAAGTGGAACAGTTGGGGACTATGTAGCGGGCACCCAAGTCCAAGGTACTAATTTCTTTGTAGAATCCTGATCTCCTTCCAACACTGATCTGCACTGTAACTTCTATTTCTAGAAATTCAACTGCAGAGGACACAGAGACTAGCACCCAAGTCCTAAAAAGGCTCCAGAGTCCTGCTTCTTTTTAGAACCTGAATCTTTGATGCCTGCTAACCTTCCCTACAACTCCACTTTTTCCAGATGCGACACCTGTAACCTGCAATCACAAGGAGTGTGGGAGGGGGTTGTGGTGTTTAGAGGCTTTCCTTGGTCAAGCCCCGGAAAGACATTCAAGCCTTCCAAACACCGTTGTCAGATAGAGAGTGCGTGCCCTTATGAGGCAGAGGCAACAATTGAATGATAAATGCTCACAAATACAAATGATGTCACCTTCAAGTGAAGATCTCATGGGAGGAAGAAGCTCTTCATGCCATGAGGAAATGATTGTTCAAATCTACAAATATAAACAGATAAACCACACAAATCTGCTCTTGCAACACAATGAAAGTCTACAATCACTTCTAGAATGTCAATGCTCATCTAATGATCATCTACTTGAAATCTTGTAATCATCTAGTTTACAAATGAATGCCTAAACATGATTTTATATGCAACTACAAACAATCCCACCAAGAATTTCATAATTCAAATTTACCATGTCGGCATAGGATCCAAATAATGATCACAAGCCGACACCCAAAAATTGGGACTGACCCAAAATATGGCAGGACTAGGGTGCGGGTGCCCAATTCCTCCCCCCTATTTTGGGTAGGGGTTATCTCAAGTGGTCCCCCTAGGTCCTATTTGCCAAGACACTTAGGAATTTTCTCATCAGGATGTTGGAATATGATGTAAGATGTTTGAAATGCACACTAAAGACCTGGGAGATAAACCTTATGAGGGAAAAGCCCCCAAGGGGACATTTTTTGACGTTACATTTAGCCCCCACTTTAGTGTATGTATAAATGCAAGGCCAACACATGCATTAAAGTATGGTCAACAAACATGCCAAGCACGGAGAAGACACGCCAGACACATTGAAGACAATGACAAGTACGCAAAACATGGAGAAGACAGTTATAGTCACACAAAACACAGAGAATACAGTAAATGCATAGAAGATGATTAATGCATGCAAGACAGGAATGATTTCTTTTCTTTTCTTTTTCTCATATATATGAAATACAGATGCAAGTACAAGAAAGTAAACAAACCTCCCATAATATAGGAAGCACTCATTGCGCTAGTCTTTAGACTGTATATATGAGGCAACACACATGCAAGATAGGCCAAACCTCCCACAATGCAGGAAGCACTCATCGTGTTGGTGTTTAGACTGTACATGGGGCAACAGACATGCCAATCAAAGCAAGCATGCCAAACACACACACTTTGAAGACACGGAGAAAACACGACAGACAAGCGATGGAGTGTTCCTATTTCTAGGCTCATCACCATCTCAGGCACATTACAGGCACACACTGATGATTGGGCTTCACCACAACAATCACCAAAGACACACTTAAGGGTTGAGTTAGTCACAGAACCGCTCCCTGCCTTCACAGAGGACTTTTGAAAATGACAAGATGGGCACTCTCTACAAGAGATACACCACCCCCGCCTCCATAGAGGGCTTAAGATGATTGATTGAAAACAAACTCAGAGTGCAGGAGGGACTCATCACCACCAGTCTTTAAACTACACCTGAGGACAAGCATATTGCTAACATCTACAACAGATAGCTTACCTTATATATGCCTCCACCTTAAGGTGGTTGATATTCGATATCAAGCACGTTAACGTAGGAAGAAAACACACAAGGGAACATAGACTTTCGCAAAGCCCATGCCCCCCAGAGATGACATGTACTTTACGATCATCAAATGTTCCCACAAACACATCCCTGCAAGAAACATGTTAGTGTCCATATAATCATGATAACAACAACATCAATGCATATGATTAATCAAACAAAGAGCCAAGGTTATACTACGAATTCAAAGATCGAGGATAACCATGGGGCTATATCACGAAAATCTCTAAATCAGGTACCACCAAGGTGAGATTCAAAGACAAATTGCACGGAGCAACAATGTTGTTAAGGTTTGTAAGTGAGATAAAGATCATCAAAATCACTACGCAGAAAGCACAGAGTGCTTCTACTAGCTGAGCGTCGGATAAGATATACAACCCCATCATCATATTAGGAACTAAGTCCAATTTTTGATTTCTCATGAAAGGAACGCTAGGTCCGCATCACTATAAATGTTTTTCATCATCCTCCCGCTAGATAGAAACACTAGAGCAAGGGAAACAATAAATAAGAGAGGAGAAACAAGTGTTTTAGGGGTAGTCATGTAGGAGGGTGTCCCCAAGTCACCAACCACAACGCTATGTCCATAAGACACAACATACAACAATGAAATTAGAGAGAGGCAATATAGAAGAATGATGATATGAATAGAAGAAGGTCACAACAGAGGTGGTCTCTTGGTATCTCGTTCCTTACAAGAGAATCAGGGGTCATCCCAGGAGGCCTAAACAACACATAGCACATCACGGGGGAAGCACATCACGAGAGATAAAGGGTTAGAAATATTACCTGTAGGTAGATTCATGCTAGAAGTTATCGTCAGGGAGGTGATGATCTTCCCATATCCAAATGCTAGAGAGAGATGTAAGTTGTTCCATTTGTCTGTCTAATGCATTTTGATTGTCTCCCGATCCCTGAAGGGATAATGAAGGAGGGACCTCATCATAAATATCATCTCTTCATGGATGAGGTAATACTTCAGTATTTTCCTTATCCACTTCTATAATAGAGATTATATTATCTATTTCCAGATAGTCATCTTGATAATAGTCATAATCGGCTTGTTGTTCTGTGAAATATCTTTCTATGTTCACTAATGCTTCTTCTTGGCTAGGGAGAGCATTGGATTGAAATAAAGGTAAGGTGTTGTCAATAATTTGAGATGTTGTGTTGTTATCATCCTCATCATCATAAGTTTTAGCTAACGATTCCATTCCATTAAGAGGATTTTCATACTCGTCATTTTTAATGTGCCTTGTTGAATCTTCCATTATCTGAGGGTATGTATTCATAAGGTAATATAGATGCATAACATTATGTTGTATAATGTGTGCTAAGCCTCGAACAACATTAATTCCATCTTGCCCTTCTTTTATCAATTCTCTTATGTTACAAATCACAGGTACAACTTCTTTCGTTATTCTTTCAATTTGCACATATTCTTGGAATTCATCTAGGTCTTTATCAAGTTTGTTTACTTGCTCATCAAGTACATATGCTATCACCTCAATAGGATTATCAACATCATGAAAGATTTTTTCGTCTATTGTAGTTGTAGGAGGCATGATGTCTTGCAAAAGTTGTCTCTTCTGTTGTTGGCAAGGTATTAGTGATTTCATTGTCTTGTACAAGTATATCCTTATGAGAAGAGTCATTTTTTGAAGAATGCCCAGAGGATAAATTTATGTCATCATCACATGTAGTGGATTTAGGAGAAGTTCTATCGTAATTATCTTTTTCATTTCTACTCATGGAGATGAACTTGGTTAAGCTTTCTAATATCATAGGATGTTCACTCATGAGGATTAGAAATTTGTCAAAATCAAGATCTTTGATAAATGCATGCAGAGATACCATAGAAAAGTGACATTAAGGTGCCATGTGTATGTTATTAAATTAGTGCAAAATCATATTTTAAAATTTTTTCAAAAGTATGCAAAAGACAAGTGCAAAACTATATGCAGAAATGACCTAAAATGCTTGATTTTTTATACTTTTTGAATGCAAATATATGAAAGAAGAGGTGTTGTAAGGAAATTGATCAGAGGTAGAAAATAATATGTATGATATCAGTCCAATACAGCAATAATATCTATCAAAACACACTCTTGATGCAAATCTAGAATGATGACTAGTCCAAACCTAGTGAAAATACATGAAAATATGCGATTTGTTTTCACCAAATCTCCATGCAAGAGAGCATGACAAAGGGTGCTATGAGGAAAATGATGATGGACAGAAAATTATATCAGTAATAACAGCCACATAATGCCAAAAAATCCATCACAACACACTTATAGTGCCACTCAAGGTCAAACCCTAGTGAAAATATAGCAAAATATGCGATTTATCATGATTTTTCAACTCCAAGACCTAGAAAAAGGGGTGTTGTAAAGAATTTTAGGAGGTGAAGAAAGTAATATAAATTATATCAGTCACCTCAATCCATAAAATTTTTTACAACACGCTTGGAGTGCAAATCTAAGGCAAACCCTAGGGCAAATATAGCCAAAATATGCAATTTTTCACCAAATTTTCAATACAAGAGCCTGATAAAAAGGTGTTGTGAATATTTTTAGGATGGGAAGAAGATAATTACCTTGATAACAGCCAATTAGTGCAAAAATATTCTTCACAACACACCTATGGTGCAAATTTTGAGACTCGATAAGGCCAAATCTAGTGAAAACCAATGTTTTTCAAGCCCTAGGTGTGAGATCTTAATGTAAAATGTTATATGAATGTTTTCAAAGCTGATGTATGATGAAAATTAAATGCACTTAGATTTTAAAATGATTTTTGAGTCCTAAGATGCAAAATGCAAGTGCAAATCTAGTGAAAAATCAATGAAAATGCTAGTTTTTTTGTTGAAATTTTCTATGTAAAAATGCAAAATTTTGAGATCTAAATGCAAATTTACACTAAAATGCAAAACTACAGCCAAATTCAATTTTGAATGAGTGTCTAAGATCAGTAGAAAAATCTGAAACAAGATTTTGCCTACAAACCCTAGTTTTTGGAATTACTAGGTTATATGAAAAATGTAAAATTTCTAACAAAACCCTAGCAATTTTATGATAAAATGCAATGTAAGCTATTGAATTTTTGTAATTTTCTGCAATTTAGCTCAAATCTAATGCAAAAATCAGAAATTTGATGAAATTCACATTAATTGTTGCAACATACAAACCCTAGAATGCAATTTTTTTCTATTTTTTCCAAATTTTCAACTTTTTCGTAAGTTTTCCAATGCAATAAGATGAATGATACTATGAATGAATGAAATCAAAGAAAATCTGAAGTAAAACACTCAGCAAGATGCAAACAATTCCAACAACACAGGTTCACCAAAATGTAAAGAGTGAAATTTGGATGTTTGGTTTTTGGTAGTTTGGTATGTATCCTCCTTTCACCCTTTCATTCAAGGACCTAGGGTCGAGTTGCAATGTACTATCCTACCCTAGGTCACTATGAGATGTAGGGAAACTTGGATTTGTATGATTTGATTGTCAATTATGCTCACTTATGCTAAATTATACATCAAAACCCTAATTATGCAATTACAAAAGAAAATAGACAAATATCAGAAAATACTGCTACAAAAAGATGTAAAATAGAAAATAACTGCGCACCTATTTTTGGGGTTCAGAAGTGGAACATTCGGGGACTATGTAGTGGGTGCCCAAGTCCAAGGTACCAGTTTCTTTGTGGAATCTTGATCTCCTTCTGACACTAATCTGCACTATAACTTATGTTTCTAGAAATTCAACTACGAAGGACATAGGGACTAGCACCCAAGTCCTGAAAAGGCTCCAGAGTCCTGCTTCTTTTTAGATCCTGAATCCTTGATGCCTGCTAACCTTCCCTGTAACTCCACTTTTTCCAGATGCGACACCTATAACCTGTAATCACAAGGAGTGTGGGAGGGGGTTGTGGTGTTTAGAGGCTTGCCTTGGTCAAGCTTCGGAGAGACATTCAAGCCTTCCAAACACCGTTGTCAGATAGAGAGTGTGCACCCTTGTGAGGCAGAGGCAAAAACTAAATGATAAATGCTCACAAATACAAATGATGTCACCTTGCAGTGAAGATCTCATGGGAGGAAGAAGCTCTTCATGTCATGAGGAAATGATTGTTCAAATTTGCAAATATAAACACATAAACCACACTAATCTACTCTTGCAACACAATGAAAGTCTTCAATCAATTCTGGAATGTCAATGCTCATCTAGTTGAAATCTTGTAATCGTCTAGCTTACAAATGAATGCCTAAACATGCTTTTATATGCAACTACAAACACTCCCACCAAGAATTTTGTAATTCAAACTTACCATGTTGGCATAGGACCCAAATAACGGTCACAAGCCGACACCCAAAAATTGGGACTGACCCAAAATAAGGTAGGACTAGGGTGCGGGCACCCAAGTCTTCCCCCCTATTTTGGGTAGGGGTTATCTCAAGTGGTTCCCCTAGGTCTTATTTGCCAAGACACTTAGGGGTTTTCTCATTAGGATGTTGGAATATGATGTAAGATGTCCTAAATGCACACTAAAGATCCAAGAGCTAAACCTTATGAGGGAAAAGCCCCCAAGGGGACATTTTCTAACGTTACACTTATGTGTAGTGATCTTAGTTTTGAAGTGTCCTCCACAAATATCTTGATGACACTCATTCATTACCTTATTAGATTATACTTGATCTAGGCATTTGAGGAGCACCCCATCACATGATTTCTCCACATCAAATCATTTTGTATCAGCACATACCTTTTGAGGTTGCATCTTGAGTGTTCTTTGCTAATTTTTATTTGTTCCATGGGGACAACTCATGTTTTTGATATAAAATATAACATCTTTGTACCAACGGTGATCTCTCAGATGACAAGAGATGGAAGAGAAACTGGAGTCTATCTCATTTACCTCTACTACCTCCATATTTACATTTGTCATCAGTTTGGTAGGCCTTGACCTCTAACCAACTTTGTAACTTACACCTCCATGTCATATTCCTGGATCCTATTGATCCATCTGCATATTTTACCTAAGGATTCTTGTTGAATGAATATGTCCTTTACTACTCTATGTGGCACATATGTAATGATCATTGCACCTATCAGATATGATCTAAAATTTTTAACAGTTTTGACAAGGGCATAGGCATGTTTTTCCATAATTGAATACTTTAGTTTTGCACCTTGTAAAGATTTACTAAAAAATATGATGGGTTGCTCATATCCATCCTTGTTCTTTTGAAGTAGCACAACAACAATAGTATAGAATGAAGCAAAGGAAAAAGTTGAAAAGGATTATAATAATCTAGACTTACCAAAAGTGGTACTTTTTTTAGAGCTTCCTTGATTTTTATGAATGCTTTAGTTGGTTCCTTACTCCATGTGGCTAACTATCCTTTCTTCAACATCTTGGAGACAACCTTGGTCTTCTCAGCAAAGTTAGGGATGACTCTCCCAACAAAGTTTATTTTCCTGAAGAAGGACTACACACCTTTTATAGACTTAGTTTGGGGAATGAGATCAATTGCCTTTACTTTTTCTAGATCTATCCTCACTCCATCTTTGAATACAATGTGCCCCAATAGTTTGCCTTCAACACCAAATATGCACTTTTTGGGATTCAAATAAATCCCATACTGAAGGCATCTTTCATAAATCAATTCCAGATGCTTGCAATGATATTTTCTCTCTTTGGAGTATGTAGTCAAATCATCCTGATATATTACCATAATTTCATCAATGAGGCCAGTAAAGGCAACATCTGTTGCCCTTTGAAATGTAGAACTTGCATTTTTTAATCCAAATGGCTTTCTCACATAAACACGGGTGTGCCAAGGAGTAGTGAATGTTGTTGTGTGTTGTTTTGACTCCTTGAACACTACTTG
The DNA here is from genome assembly GCA_027924645.1 of Cunninghamia lanceolata. Lineage (NCBI taxonomy): Eukaryota > Viridiplantae > Streptophyta > Pinopsida > Cupressales > Cupressaceae > Cunninghamia > Cunninghamia lanceolata. Next base: position 5,626,001 of record BSBN01001344.1, on the reverse strand, counting down.
GTTGTGTCCAAAGAATCCATCTATCATGGACATCAACTTTAATCCTTTACTCTTTGCAACAAATGATCCATGCTTGGAAGTGGATAGTTGTCTTCAAGAGATTTGATGTTCATGTTTTTAAAATCTATGCACAACCTTATCTCTCCATTCTTCTTTCTGATTAGAATAAGATTGGACACCCATTTAGAATGTTGTTAGATAGCCTTGATAATGCCTCCTCCTTTTAGCTTCATCAATTCTTTTTGAATTTGGGGAGCAAGAGTCAAATTGATTGACCTCTTCTTCTATATGAAAGGCTTTTGCATCAGGATAGAGGGGAATAGTATACTAAAATAAATCCTCCCTGTAAGCTTTAAGTTCATCATAGACCATGCAAAACACTCCTTGAATCTTTTAATAGTGTAATCAACATTTGCTTTTCAATAGACTTCAGTTTCATACCAATGTAATGTTGCAAGTATGGGCCTAACCGGTGTTGTCATTGATGTCAACATACTCTTGTTGCATTGATGTCAAGGATTGGATGAGTAGTGTGCTGAGGATATTGAGAAAATTAGTCCTATCAGAAATAGAGAAGAACAGTGGAGATAGTGAAGCTCTATGAAGTGAAGATCCCAGCTAAGATGAAGATCAGAGTATGCACATCAAAGGGTTTGTAGATATGTGTCTAAAAGTGATCCAATAAAGATTTGAGAGGTCCGCATGAAGTTTTCAAGAAATTATGGCCATATGAGTAAAATCAGTTCTCGCAGATGTTCAGAGGTGACAGAGTGACATAAATAGGTCCGGTGAGATCTGAAAATGTAATATCTTGTTCTGTGGATTTGGTGGAGTGTTTAGGAAGTCAATGTGAATTGACAATTCAATTGGTTCATGGTCTGGAGGTCCGCAAGCATCTATTCCAATATGACAGTAATGACAGACTGTGTTCTTGAGGTTCCGGATGAAGAAGAGAATGATTTCAGTAAGCAGAAGAAGTGTGGATGTTCTTGGTGATTCAGGAAAGCTTGTGGGGGTCTCTAGATTGTGTCCAATTCATGTTGGTGGTCCGCATTGAAGATTGGGCTCATAATTGAAGAATTACTTCTGGATGATGATATTCTTCCTAAACTTGGCTGACTGGATGATTTACACATCTTGTGGATGATCTTGAAGATGTTCTGCGAAGCATGGCATGTTCCTCAAAGAATATTTAAGTTCGAGATCTGTGTGGCCAACAGTGTGGTGATTCACATGAAGTCTTTTGTAATAAGTCAAGTTGTATTTTTGTTTTTGCTCTGTAAAGTATGCCGACTTTGATGATTATCCCAAAGTCAATGTCTTGTATAAATAAGAGTTGTGAAGTCATTTCAAAGGATTGGGAAGAAGATGAGAGCATGGTAGAAAGGAGAAAAGTGAAAGGCAGAGTAGAAGTATTGAGCTTAAATGGAGCTGACTCAAGCATGGTGAAGATGCTAATCTTCAGTTCAAGTATATAATATCTATTATTCTGTAGACAGTGTGTCTCCTGTAGGTAGTGGGCCTCTTGTGAGCAGTGTGCTTAGGCAGTGAGCCCTAATTGGCATGTGCCATTTTGTTCTTCTTATTCTTTTAACAGAGAATACAATCTTGGGTTAGTCACCCCATGGTTTTTCCCTTAACTAGGTTTTCCACATTAAAATCTTGGTGTCATATGTGTTAATGTGTTTCTGCTCTTGAATTGTTGCATTGTGTTTCCATGATTGATTTATTATTATGCTACTGAATTACAAGAAGGATTTAAGTGGTTAATAAAAGAAAAGTTTTGGACAACTAATTCACCCCCCCTCCCCCCACTTTCAGTTGTCTGTCTTGAAACTAACATGTAAATCATCCTAGGAGATGCTTTAGTACCTATATTTATACCTTCAATATTATCTTCTTCAATTGGTTTTCTCTTGCTCTTTTAGCAATTTGCATCACCAAACATCCTTTCCAATGCTACTAATACTTTAGGCATGGTGTTAGTTTTTAATTACATTATTTTCATTACCAAATAATGTTTCTTTACCATTCTCTGCTCCAACCATGGGTTTCCAATCAATCAATTGGCTATCAAATTCATCAATACAATTCAAGAACTTGTATATTTACTGACTGTAATCAAACAGTTGCCAACTTCATATATTATCAGGTATGGTGGGCCTTGTAAGAATTTTTAAACTATACTGGCAATGAGAAGAAACTATTTCACGTCAAATTTAGATGCTTCAACTACCAAAGGATCAACTTCTGCATTTTTTTATTTATCCACCCATTTAATGCCTACTACATCAAACAATTACATGGTATCCCAAACTGCATTTCTATATGTTTTTAGTCTTTTGTCCATTGTTGCATATACATCCTTGACTTGCAACACAACTAGCTCTAAATCTCCATAGATTCTTAAGCACTTGATTCCATGCTTGTGAGCAATGTTCAATCTTAATAGCATGAGGGCTTTGTACTCTGCAATATTGTTAGTGCATTGAAAGGTCAACTTAAAGGACAACCTAAAGATCTTTCTATTTGGTGAAACTAAGGTCCAACACCTACACTTGAACCATCCTTTGAACATGCACCATCAAAGAACATAGTCCACAATTTTAGCAAGATGATTGTCGTTGCACTAAAAGATCGACCTGTTAATGCTCGATACAACCACCAGAGTTAATGAATCCACAAGAGGCAGTTAAGCCTTGTCACAAACCTAAGCATTGTGCTACATAGCACAAGGAAACCAAGGGCACACACCTTGCAACAATCTTCCCCAGTGCAAGCAAGGGGTTCAAACTTGTGACCCAGGCTCTGATACCAATTGTTAGCAAGACGGTTGCGCTTGCACCAAAAGATTAACCTGTTAATGCCTGATACAATGCTAGAGTTAATGAATCCATAGGAGGCCGTTAAGCCTTGTCATGAACCCAAATGCTATGCTACACAGCACAAGGAGACCAAGGGCGCACATCTTGCAACAATCTCCCCCAGTGCAAGCAAGGGGTTCGAACATGTGACCCAGGATCTGATACTAATTGTTAGCAAGACAGTTGCTGTTGCACCAAAAGATCAACTTGTTAATGCTTGATACAACCACCAAAGTTAATGAATCCATAGGAAGTGGTTAAGCCTTGTCACGAACCCAGGTACTATGCTACACAACACAAGGAGACCAAGGGTGCATACCTTGCAACACATAATTCACTCATGCCATGAGTAGGGCGAGGTTGAGGAGGAGAATCAATAGCTTCATGATCTTGCTCATCATAATATCCAATTAAATGATTGAGATTAGCATCAAAGTAATGAACTTCATCCATTGTTTATAGCAGTCCTCAATAATGTTCAACATTTTCTTCTCTCTATGTAGCTTGACTTCTTCATGCATGAAATGGTAGCATATGATAAATCCATTTGTATACTACCACCCATAGATGTTTCCCACTTTTTGGGTAGTAACATACCTCATTTGGTAGGACAATCCATAATGATTATATCCATAAAAAATGACTTGTCAGGGTATCCAGCAAGATGAACCTCTACATTGTTTACAATTTCAATAACATTTACTTCTCTAGAGTCCATGGCAAAAAAACCTGCCATAAGATTTGGACACTTGTAAACCTAAAGTGTTCATAACTTGAAGAGGCATGACATTACTTGAAGCTCCTAAGTCTAACATGCAATTGTGAATCAACCATCCATTAACAATCAAGGTGGTGTAGAAAGGATCAACATTTAGCTGGCTACTAACTAGGGAAGCTCCTAGATAGACCTCTATAGTTTTTCATCTTTTTTATCCTTTCCAACATCATTAAGAACAATGGTAGGATACTCTAGTTTACTTACAATAGTGATGTAGGACAAGACCCTCTTCCTATACTCAAGAATTCTAAGGATTTCTCCTACTGGCACTAAAATTCTAATTTGACTTATGATTTGTGCAACATCAATAGGGCTATATTTGGGAAGGGGTGCATTCTAGGGAATAGTTACATCATTTGTAATTGGAAGGAAAGGCATGATTACACCACAAGAAGTAACATCCTTACCTTTTGGTTCTTTCTTCTTCTCTTTGTCTTTATCTTTTCCTTCCAATGGTTGAGACTGGACTTGTTTAGCTCTATCATCAAGATTCTTCATTTCCAGGACATGTGCGGTAACTGATAGTATAGCATGCTCATGAGTTTTAGGTACATATTTATTTTGTGTTTCTTGCTGCTACATTGGACTCTTCTTCTTTTCTATCACTTTCTTTGTAGCATTAATGTTCCTTGCTTCAACATCTATCATTTGCTTATTCTTTTTAGTGTTACAAGTATGTGCCTAACCAGTGTTGTCATTGATGTCAACATATTTGTGTTGTCATTGGTGTCAACTGTACTCTTGTTCTGAGGCTTTCTTGTAATAAGTTAAGTGTTGAAGAAAATAAGTATTCCTAATACAGCAGAACAGTCCAGTAGATTGCTCCGCATTCCTTATAGAATGAATATCCTTGTTTGTGGATTGGAAGTTACTTAGATGCTTGTCTGAAGATGCCATGTTCCAAGTTTGAGCCTCCGGTATGAATATCTGAGTGAGTTATGTTCACCAGAGTGAAAAATGTTTTTTTGTATATTTGGCGATGATAGGGAGAGTGTATTATACTCCACATTCCTCTGCATTTAAGTATTTAAGTCTACAGTTTTGGAATCAAGTTTTTAATGATGATAAGTGCCTTCAACTCCAGTGGTTCATGATTTGGTGGTCAGCAAGCGATCTTTTCCTTATGACAGTAGCTGACAGTGTTGTTTATGTGCTCCTATTTGAATAATCTTCTTGACATAGTGGTTATAGATTGTACGGTTGTTCCTGGTGATTACAATGTGCTTGTGGATGTCTCCTGATCATGTTCCTACCTTTGAACTAGTCCGCAAATAGAATTATGGATCGTAGATGAAGACTGTTCTTAGAAGACTTAGTGATAACACCAGTCTTGGCTGACCTGGTTGTTTTCACTAGTTCCAAAGATGTATTGAAGATTGTGGAAGGGTGTTGTGGCATGGAAGATTGCATTTGAGTCCCAGCTAAGGCATAACATGATCCGCATACATCTTTCCTTTAGCTAATCTTGTTTAGGTCCAGACCTATTTCTATGTATGTTTGTATTGTCAACCTTGGAGATTGTTCCAATGGTTGATGAATGTAATGCCAACCTTGATGTACATTCCAAGGTTTATAAATTGTATAAAAGCATGTAATGTAGTTGTGAAAAAGATGTCGTTGTGCGAAAATGAAAAGATAAGTACGAAGGTGTAAGAAGAGCAGAGCATAGGTGCCACCCCTTGCTAGTGAGCTGATCTTGGCAGTGAGTTAACATTTGTAGTGAGCATCTTGGTCAGTGAGCCTCTAATTTTTAGCATTGCTATAACTTATTTATTTTTGTGGGCTAACACCATGGTTTTTCCCTTATAGGGTTTTCCACGTAAAAATTCTGGTGTCCCATGTGTTATTGTGTTGAACTTCTTATTTCATGGTTTTGTGATTAATCTTAATAACAATGATTAAGAATTGTTGGAGTACAAAACAACACTGAGAGGGGGGGTGAATCAGTGTTGTATAAAATTTTCAACTTTTTGCACCTTTTAACTTACAAGACAAAGAGAGAGGAAGACATAAATGATCTGTTAAACACATATGCAAAAGTATTGTAATGAAAAATATGAATCAGGACCTTAAGAACAAATCATTAGAGCACATGAACACATGAAGACAAACAAGAAGCATGACACCTGATTTGATGAGTGGAAAACCCTCAAGGGGAATAAAAACCACTCTAAAAATTTACCTCACTGGCTTATTTGAATATCACTAATTATAACAATTGTCTCACTGACATATAGAGCCTCACTGGCATACAAAGCCTCACTGGCATAAATCTACCTCACTGGCAAATACAATCACCATTATCAAAACATAAAGTCTAGTGTGCAAGAAATGATTGCAAGTCAATCTGATTTGCACCATTACATACCCTGTGATTCATCACTCACACAAAGATTTAAATACAATCACTTAAATTATCTCATCAAATCACTTGCAAAATATATCTCATTCATCTCTCTCAATCACTTAAATCATCTCATCAAATCACCTGCAAATTCTTCTTCAAAACTGCATTCAAATAATGTCTTCAACTCATCATATCTCAGACCTCTAAAAATCAATAACTCAATGCACCTGCAATATTATTATAAATGAAAAGACCCTTGGTGTTCCTCTCCTCTGCATAACAATTTTCATCTATGAAGGACTTGCGAAAAATAAAATTATATTCTTCTTTTGTGTATGACCATTTTCGTTCATGAAGAATCTGTAAAAATAAAATCATATCCCTCTTCTTTGTATGACCATTCATCTTCCTTTTTCTACAAAATAAAAGTTAGAAATCATAAAATGACATTTATCTTTTACAAAAATCTTTAATCAATCTGCCCTAAAAATAATCTCTCTATTCATCTGCATGAAGTCCTTTCATATTCTTCTTCCCATTTATCTTCACAAATTCATTTTCCCTTCTCATAAAAAATCTTCTACAAACTCCAATTTGCAACAAATAATCTTCAATATAATTAATCTGCCCTTAGAGAAAATGAAAAACTCTTTCACACTCAGATTTACTCTTCATCTGCAAAAAGGAAGTTCAAAAGAAACTTAAAAAAAATCTGCTCAAACATTTTAAATAAAAGAACCTTCCCTTTTTAAAACAAATGACTCTCCTTTTTAATATCTCCAATGTATGAGAAGACATAGAAAAAAGAAATAAATCTTCTAAAAAAATTCCTTGAGATCCTCAAAAATCTGCCTCTTTAAAACATACTAAAAATAGTCTAAAAAGCATATTTACTGCTATCATACACAAACTGACATCCAGAAGCACGCCAAACTTGGAGCTCAAGAAATTGGAGATAACTTTAAATAATAACCAATGATCTATTCATGTGCGCCCAAGTCTGAATTAAATTGGAGCCTTAGATTCTCCTTTTGCCACCCATGCACTCAAATTTGTAACCACTGCAAGTGGTAAGAATGGTCGAGGGCTGGTCATCTACAATGTCTTATGACCCCTCTAGCAGGTTACATAAGTGATATGACCTGTATTCACAGGTCAATAGCTCAATAAAACAAAAAGTGCATTTCAAAGATGACAGGCAGAGAATGAAGGATTAGGTCTTTAGAAAGCACTTTAGGATTTTAGTATAAAGGATTTTAGGATTTGAGTAATATGGATCCTTAAAAATTCAAAACCTTATCACATTTATGTGAAAATAAATCCTCTGACCCAATTCAAGAATTGTCATCAACGAGAGACCAAGAATGAACATCAAATCAACTCTGAGCAACAACTCAACTCCCTTCAAGTCAAGAATCATGAGTATCATCATAACACATCCTGTGACATGAAGTATGACAACCATGACATGGAGCACCAACATAATGAAGCCAAGATCTCAAAACACCTCTAAAGTATCTAAAAAATGATAAATATGATAAGCATATTTGAAACATGAAGAAACTCCTAATCTTCACATGAAGGTATCTTGAAGTGAAAGCATAAAAGCATCTTGATGAAAAATTCCTGAACACCATGAACATCAAGACTATCTAAACATGAAGATATCATAACAAACACCAAAGACTTGTAAGATCCAATAAAACATGAATGAAGATCTAATGTCACCTCCTTAGGCAAGATCTAACAAGATCCATACCATTGTATCTCTATTTTACAACATGAAGGTTACCTTAATGACACATCCTCATAAACCTCAAGGATCAACCCATCTTCAATCCTGACAACTGCAACTCTAATCATTTTGTGTCTCTGAAGACATCAAGAACCAGACCAATACCAACTCATGAACAACTACCTCCTATCATAAACATGAACCATAACACATATGCATTGCATCATACTTGCATCATCATTGCTTGAACATGAACCATCATGCATGTGAACCATGTGAACTCTTGTATGATCAACATCATCTCATGAACCACATGACTATCATCAATATCCAAGACCTCAACACATTTTTGACATCATTGACAATCAATCTCCATTAAGAATTTGATGTGTTGATATTCATAACTGGTTAAAGTTTTGTGACAATTGATTCACCCCCCCTCTCAGTTGTCCTATGCATTTCAACATTTAGTTCATTCATGTCAACTCTATTTGACTTAGCAACAGGGTTACCTTGTGTAGGCACTTGCCTATTTCTAAGTTGATATCCACTTTGGACCTACATTATAGTTGCATCAATAAGGACCTTAATATCTTCATCTGATAGTTTGGGCCTTTTGTATCTTTGGTGCATGAGTCCCCTCAAATGTTCAAAGTCATGACCTAGAAACTCATATTGTTTCTAACCATCATTATGATCATATTGGAAGATCTGATCAATTCCATCATGGTTGTCATAACCATCTTCTTCCTCCATTGATTCAAACTCAACTATATCCAGCTAATCAATGCCATCCTCATAGTATTTTGCATTACCTTCTTCATTAGGGAACTCTTCTTTTTTGCTCATTGAGAGAGAAACAATACATTTTAATGGATCATGAGGGAGGTAACAATCTTCACACTAGGGTGAAGTTTCTTGGAAGTTTACATGGTCTCTCCTCAATGGATCTGGAGTTTCCTTTTCATGTTGTTTAAAATTTCACTACTTAGGGACCACTTGTCTATCATTATGTTGTGGTCCCTTAGACCTATTGATGTATAAAATTGTGCATGTTCCAACACCAACATGGGAAGTTTCAAGAATGTGGGACTTGACACTTGAAACAACCTCCAAATTTTACAGAAGTTGTCTCTTCCTATTTCAATTGGGTTTTGGGTAAAGGGAAGAAAGAAACAAGATTACAGATACAATAAGCAAAACTTCTAACTCTATGGCGATGCGCCTGATTTAAATGTGTTTCAGTAACTTAGCACAGTGATTGAATTCTCAAGATTCAACTATATCAAAGAGTAAATATTGCATGATCAATATAGACAGATAGTAAATGAATTTAAAATCACAGGCCAAACTCATAAGATTTATGCAAAGACACAGAAGATATCACCACTGGCACAGAACATAGCTTCTTTCATTAACAATTCAGCAAATACAAAAGGCACAGATTCATGCACAGATATGTCAACTTCCTTCTCAGAAATAGCTAAACTAAGGCAAAATGATATAATCTGATCACCACAAAAATCTCTGAATTCTTAATCAATCAATGTATATCCTTATTACAAAATCTTCTCATATTTATAGCCACAAAATTTGGCTCAAGATCACCTCTAGCCGCCTATGATCTTAACATCATCAACATAATTGGAACTTCAACTGAGACTTCGACTGGCACTGAAAATCTCCCTAAATATGTTACTGTCATTTTGTATGCACTCATTGGCTGAGCGATAAAATATGTGGTATATTAACTGTAGTTCTGTTATGACACATGGCACCACCTGAGGGTTCCCCAACAGCTCCAAAACACACCATGCGGTAGCCTCCACATAATCCTTAGCTTCCTCCCTTTGAAAAGAGACACATAGAATATTGCCACTGGTCAGCATCCGCCACACTTGAAACTTAATACGTGGCGGCCTTCGCAACATCAAAACTGGGACACTTGGCACAATCCGTTGATCTTAGAAACTACTTTAGTTAATATGCCCGAGCTATGGGACCCACCATATGCTTCTTCACTTCCCGAACAGAGACACAATATAATGATAGATGGCGACATTTGCATGAAGAAAAAATAGGAACGTGGCGCTCTCTGGCTATATCAATAGCTTTATAAAGAGAGTCCCTTGAAGCACCACGAAGATGACACCTATCACACTCCACTTCAACTAAAACTTCATAAAAGAAAATACGTGGCAGCTGCCGGTAGCTTCAATAATGAAAAAGACTTAGCCTTCGCAAACAAGATGTGGTGAGCTCCGCACAAACTGGCACTATATCATAATATCCCTCAGGCCCACCATATGCATCTTGGTACTCGAAACTTAACAAAAATTAATACACGTGGCAACGTCTGCACACACTACAAAAGGACACTCAGCAACACCCATGGGCTTGTTATATCAAAAGAGACTGTTTGCCAAGGCCTGCGGTAGTAACACGTGGTGCATTTCGCATGAAGAAAGAACTTAATAGAAAGATACATGGCCAAGGACACATGGCGTCGTTCGCATATAGGAAATTGAAGCATCACAGGAACACGGGGCACATTATCTGAGACACTAGACCTTACACATGGCAACCTCACAGAGATGACACTTGGCAAGTTCCACGTATAAGAAACAAAAGCAACAGGTAATCAATAGAAATTGTAGAAACACTTGGTTGCGCAAGTAGAAACAAAATGTAGAGTTTTGGCTCTATAGTTCATGGCGACTATAAGGACTTTTGTGCCTGCTCAGAAAGAACTCCAAAATCAACAAAATGTCAAAATTACATTGCCACTATAAAAGAATCTCAATTATAATTTTTGCAATGTAGCCTGATATACAGACCACTCTGAATCTGATAACCCTTATTTACTTTACAAATCTTGAAATGCAAAATCCAAATTAATGATATCCTTATGGGAAAAAGATTGCAAAATTTGCACCACAGCACGTAACTGGAATTCAAGCTGAACCATTGGAACCAGTACTACTTCTACCTCTTTCATAGTGGAGGAATCACTCAAACCCTGAAAAATAGCCTAATCATTTTGCCTAATAAAGAGAAGAGCCTTTGTAGCATCAGTCATTAGCACTGTGTTATCATCAGGAAAAGGAGAGGTTAACCCCATCTGGACCAATCCTTCAATGTGCCTTTTCATATCTTTTACTCCTTTAACTTTATCCAAAAGTTCTTTACAATTCATGGCAGCAAAATTACAACTTAAGACTTCATTCACCCTTTTAGCAGCCAGCATTCTATCACTTACACCAGCTGCAGATAGGGTCTCATTAGATGTGTCATAAAGTTTTTGTAATAGGAGTTGGGAGTCTGAAACTCTCAATGAAACAATAGATAATGTTCCCTCAATAGAAGACTCTACTTTCTCACAAAGTTGCTGGGTGTTTAGCAGGTAGGTGAGGGATGGCTTAAGTTGTACAATCTCCTCAGAGATTCTTCCCCATGCTGATACATAAATCTCTTTCACCATGTTCAAAACTCTTGCATTTTGTGGTCTCTGCGCAACTCAATTTTCAACTGCTTTGTCTTTTCTTGCTCAGCCATAAATTGGGCTTGAGCTGCACTACTTAGATTTTGTTCCTTTGAAATAGGCTGCTACAATTGTGATGCCTCTTACATCTTATCTTGATACTTCTTCTCTACAGTAGCCTTCTCTTGTCTCAGTATAGTAACAGCAGCTTTCTCCTGTGATAACTCAACTTTCAAGGCTGTGACTTGAGCCTGTGCTACTTGATGAATCTGTAGAGAAACAGTAGACTACAAATCTTTGTTTAAAGTATCAATTTCTTTAACCTTGGCTTGTATCTCTGAATTCAAGCTATTATTAGTAGCTTTCTCCTATACCAAATCAGCCTCAACCTTTTGCAATCTTTTGGACATCTTCAAGTAATCAGTGGCAACTACAAAAGTAGTTTCATTCATTAATTCTACTTTGTCATGTGGTTTGAAATGGGACAAATCCATAGCCACTAGATTCATTGTATAATCCTATGCTTGCATTTGCTCCACTGGCTTAATCACATTTGGGGCTAAATGAGTAACAGTCAAAGACTGTTGAATTGGATCAAACAAGGGTTTCATGTGTGCAATAGTAGGGCTCTTATTTTCTTTCTTTCTCTTCTTTTCCATCTGATCCTCTCTTGCTTTCCTTGCTTTGTCAACTTGTGCTTGAAAGGTAGGTGGTGAGGTAATGTGCCCACTAGCAAATGGATAACCTTGGGGCAGGCCATAAGGAATGGTAGTCATTTGTTGCCTTGGGTCAATATAAGGAAAAGCCCGCTTGGGTATTGATGGGGAAAATGGAGGTAAGGAAATGGCCTGTGATGACATGGCCAGTGAACTGGCAATTGGGGCAAAAGTCTGAAGTGGCGCAACAGAGGTGGCAGGAGGCATGGAAGAATGGGTTAATTGGCAGCCACCCCTATGTGAGAAGAAAGTGAAGAAGAGGAAAAGAGAAGAAACACTAACCTGAGATGCCGATGAGGTCACGAGAACTTGTTGTTGCTAAGGTGCTAATACATCTTCTTCTTCCTCTTCTAAAACCAACCTACGTTTTCTTTTCAAAAGTCTTTTGGCTGTGTCATCTAGATCTTCTTCCTTTAAATCAATTACAATTTGCTAAAAAGATGCCGCTCTGAAAGTCCTTGATGCCGAAGTTGTTTGAGTTTCACGAGACGGCGATGCTATCTCCTTTTGTTTATGTAAGGTACTAAGAGATTGAGCCCAGGGAGCTCTAGGAATTTCTGCTACTACATGCTCTGTTTCTTCAAGCTCTTGGGCCTCCTCTGACACTCCCTCCTCCTCTACTCTCGAACTTCTTGGAATGTTATGTATATCGAGACTAGACACTAGAGACATATGAAACTCATCCTAGACTGTTTCCCATTCTTCATCAGTTTCAACATTTCCAAAAGTATGAGTAAACTCAGCTATCTCCTGTTTGTATTTCCAGTAAGTAGCAATTTTCTCTACATTCCATTCTTTCTTCTTCAAAGTAGCTATGAGGCCTGTGGTCATTGACCTCTTTGGATCAAAACCCTATATCTTCTTATAAAAAGTCTCCCAGGGCTTGGGACCTTCATCTAGCAAGTCTTTTATTTCAACATAAACTGCAAGATCATCCTACTTTGGCAACCTTCTCTCCTCCCAAAAGGGGCGTTTCTCATGAATGAATTTTGAAGAAACTTTATTACTGACAATCCAAGAAGCTAAGAAACTATCTAGATCATATTTCCACTTATCTTCAAAGATCAAGAACCTGTAAGCTGCTAATTTTCTCAATAGAAGGTTTTCAGTCTCCCTTTTCTCAATTGTTATTTTCTCTTTGGTCCAAGGGACATCATAGATTTTCTTGTTTTTCTTCTTATGAACAAAATCATTATCAATGATAGATATTTGTCGAGCCACTTCTAAAAAGGTAACCCTAGGAGTCAAAACCTTTGGGAGCATGATAGGCTCACCAGCAAAGCCATGAAGTCTAATAATAGTTATATGGGCTCTAAAGAAATAGTCATAGGGAACTTTCAGATTCAATAAGAAACCCCTGAGGCTTTCTGTCATTCTATTTTCTACAGGCTCATAACTTAATTGACCAAAAGTGGGTGCAATAAAACATTTTGCAAATTCATATGGGTCTGAGGTGTCTAACAGAACATGGGTCCATGCGGACACTAGAATTGTTCTATTGCTACCAGAATCAGAGTCATACATATTTAAAAGCATGTATCACTGAAAGAGGCCAAAATTTTGATATAGCATTAAATGAAACAGGTATGCTGGGTACCTGAAAACATGATCCTGAGAAAAGTTTGCAAGTTGATCCACCATAGTCGCAGAGATTTGTTCTACAAAGTCTAGACAGTACTCCTGAAACTTGTGTATAGTCTTAAGTTTGAAAATCACGTACTATTGAATCATCATTCTTAACCAAAGATAAAAGCTAGCATAGCAAGGGCATCTTGAACGTCAGGATTAAACTAATCTTGGCCTATGGGCAGCAAAGGCAACTGGGTATTCTCATCACCTAAATGCATCTCAGTGTTTAGAAACTTCACCTTACTATGGAAATTTCCCCATGTGGCTTGCAACTTAGGAATAGTAGGAAATGTGGCTATCCTGTCATGTTGTAAAGCCAGTGTATCCTGAATTTCTTTAGGGGTTATCTGGACCATGAAGGGGCCGCGTTGAATAGAAGCAGATAGAGGATGAAACAATTCTGCACATAGGTCAATCAATTCTGGATACAGGTGGACATTAGGAACTACAAACTGTGCCAATTGGGATGTCCATACTCTCATCCCAAAAGTCTCTGACTGCCCTTTTGATGCACATATGAGACACCTTTGGTGAGCTCCCTCCCGAAGAGTCTTGGTGTTCTTCTGCATATGTGTGTCGAAAACACCATCTGCATAATCCGTTACTTGTGTTGAATCTGCGCTTACCCCTGTATTTAGGACCCTTGTCCTTGGATAGATTGCTTTTGGTTGTGCTAGTGCAGATACGTATGATTTGTTGCCCTTTAATTTATCAGATTGCTCAAAGAGCCCTAGTCCTTCCTGTGGTGACTATGGCTCTGACATCTCTGTATCTCTGCAGCCTTAGAAACTTTGACACAGAAAGTAGGAAACTGTAAATGAACCTGAACCTAGCTGGATTTGCAGGTGAGGAACGAAGCTTTAATGTAGACAGCAACTCAGAGAATGCAGAATGAAAATAGCAAATGCAACAATCTAAGGGACTCAAAACTTAGCTCGGTGAGGCATAATGAAACAATTAATGACACATCACATCTTATCAATGGCATTAATGTCAAAAGATAGTTAGTGTATCTTTTGAAAATTTGTATTGGACGGAGTGTCAGATCCATATTAAAAGTGGCGATCGTTGTTGATGTGATTATGTGCTTCCTTAAAATTTAAGGAACCACTGAACGACCCTAGTAAATGCAACTGCTAACAAAAGGACCACTGTGCTATGGACACATGTTCTCAGAACACTTATTTAAAAGGGAAAAAGTGGGAAAGCAAAGGAAAAGCGGGAAAGCAAATAAAAGACACCTAACTAACTATGATACATAGCGAGTTTCAAGACTTAGGTAAAATGCTTCAAGAAGATCTTGTTTACAGGAATCTCTTAAGGTTCTCCATCCATAGTCTCTAACTCAAATGCATTTTGCTGCTTACAGGAGTGGATATTAAAAGGTCCTATCCATAATGAATCAATCTTACTATGCTGGCCTGGTTTAGCAGCTCTCTCATCCCATTTGAGAACAAGTGACCCAGCTTCAAAATTTTGATTGGAGGTCTTTTTGTCAAACCTGTTCTTCACAATTTGCTAATGCTTTATCAGTGACTCATGTGCCTTTTCTCTCTTCTCCTGAACCTCTAGTAACTCGGCAAGCCTCACATGCATCAAGCCATTTTCCTCTATCTCCAACTCTTTAAGCAATTCTAAGGCAGGAATTTCTATGCTTAGTGGCATTACTGCATGTTTGCCATAGACTAACTCATATGGGGACATCTTAGTTACTTGCTTTGGTGTGATTCTATCTACCCATAGTGCTGAATTAAGAGATTTGTGCTAGTCCCTCTGATGCTCAGCTCCCATTCTCTTTATGAGTCTAATTAGGTTCTTATTGGTAGATTCTGCTAGGCCATTGCCTTGTGGATAGTAATTAGAAGAAGTCTTCAGATATATTCCATTTTTAAATGCAAACTCTGACACTTTAGTTCCTAAAAATGCCTTAGCATTATCCGATAGGATAGTGTGTGGAGGGCCAAACCAGGTAGTTATCCCTTCTAGAAACTCTAAGATTACTTGTTCAGTAGCTTCTTTGAGTGGCACTGCTTCACTCCACCTTGTAAAGTAATCTATTGTAGTAAGGATCCACTTGTACCCCATACTTGACACTGGATTGATCATGCCAATAAAATCTAAACCCCGCTGAGAAAAGGGTTCTTCCACTATTATGGGACTCAAAGGCAATGCAACATTTCTCCTTCTTCCAGTATAAAACTGACAAGCCTGACATCCTTTGACCAACTGATAGCAATCTGCAAACAGTGTTGGCCAGAAGTAGCCAGCTTGTGTCACTTTAATCGCAGTAGTTCTTGCTGAAAAGTGTCCCCCTGAGGTTCCATGATGAAACTCGTGTAGTATCTTTTGAGCTTCATCTTTGTCTACACATCTTAATAGTATTCCATCAATATTCTTTCTGAAGAAAACATGATCAATCAATACAAAATGGACTCCCTGTTGTCTATAGTATCTTTTCTTGTCAGGGGAGAGTTCATTTGGGAAAATACTAGTTCTCATGAACTGTATTCTGTCACTTACCCAAGAATCTTGGTCAATCTCTTGAAGCTTTAATATTGTTTCAACTTTTGCTTCCTCGAGCATTGACCCCTCTAGGTCTTGAGTGATATACTGGCAAAATCCCCTGCCTTTGACTAGTTTGGTAGGCCTTACCTCTAAATCATATTCCAAGATTTTAGTTATCCAATTGGATCTCTTTTTAGTAATCTCACCTTCCATGATATACTCCCTTACACTAGGATGAGCTACTAATATTAGGATCTTATTCCCTGTCACTAAATGCCTAAATTTCTTAAGAGCTTTAACCATTGCATAAGCTTGTTTCTCAATGAGATTATACTTGGATTCATACTCCCTAAGTGTTCTGGAGAAGAACGCAATTGGATGTTCTCCTTCTTCCTTGTCATCTTTCTGGGTTAGAACAGTTGCAACACTGTATTCTCCCCCATATACATACATTATAAAGGGCTTAGAAAAATCTAGATTTCTTAGTATTGGTGTAGTGGAAATGGCTTTCTTGACTTCTTCAAAAGCTTGTCTCCCCTCGGTAGTCCATTTGAAAACTAGATCCTTCTTCAGCAGCAGAGTAATGGGCCTAACTAGCCCTGTAAAATCAAATAAAAAGTGACTAACAAAATTAATCTTAGCCAAAAAGGACTGAACTACCTTCTTGTTGACTGGCAAAGATAGATTTAGTATGGCTGTGACTTGCTTTGGATCAATGGAAATCCCATCTTTTGAAACAATGTGTCCCAGAAGTTTCCCTTGGGGCACAACAAAAATACTCTTCTTAGGATTGAGGGAGATCCCAAACTCCTGACATTTTTTAAAAATAGCCTCTAAGTACTCAAAGTGATCTTTGGCATCTTTGGTAAATATTGTAAGGCCATCCAAATAGATCAAAATGATCTTATTTATAAGGTCTCCAAATGCTATGTCCATGGCGCGCTGAAAAGTAGCTCCAGCATTTGAAAGACCGAATGGCATTTTGGCATATGCGAAGGTTCCCCACTTTGTAGTGAATGTTGTTTTATGTTGCTCTTCATTAGCCAACCATATCTGATTGTACCCTGAGAAACCATCAAGCAAAGAAAACCTCTTTGATCCAGCCACTATTTGCAAAATTTGTTCCATGGATGGCAGAGGGTAATAATCCTTCAATGATGCTTTATTCAGGTCTCTAAAATCTACACAAAGCCTTATGTCCCCATTCTTTTTCCTCACTGGCACTAAATTAGACACCCAAGTTGAATGTTTAATTGGAACAATAATTTTGGCTTCTAAAATCTTTTGCAATTCATCTACCATTAAAGGCTCAATCTTAGGATTCACTGGTCTTTGTTTCTAACGGACTGGTTTTGACCCCTCAGCTAGTTCTATGGTATGTTGAATGATGTCTCTATTATAACCATGAAGGTCATCATAGGTCCATGCAATTACTTTATCATACTTATTACACAAAGAAATTAGTTTATCCTTTTCCTCTTGGGTAGTAGCATTGCCTACCTTCATCTTTCTTCCTTCAATAATTTGAATTTCAAAATAATCATCTTTGCTTGCCTTAAACTTCCTCTTGTCCAAGCTTACATCATCTGGGTTGAAAAAGATTTTCCAGTGTGATCAATCCTTTTGGGAGCTTATTAGACTTCAGTTGGATAATTTGTTCACCATAAGCTTCTTCAATCTTGGGCTGTAATTGGTCAACAAATTCCCCTGATTGTTGTGGAAACAACAGTACCCGGAGATCATTTTCAAAGACTTGCCAGTTCTAGACATTGTCTGGGATTGCTGGTCTCACTATCACCTTCACTGACTCGTCGTTAACGAGTAGGTCACTTGTTGGTTCAAATTGAGAACCAATTTGTGCCATTCTATCTGCTTCAGAATTATGAGTTCTAGGGACAACTTCTATGTTAAAAGCATCAAAACTATCTATTAGATCCCAGATTATATGGTGATAAGATCTCATTCTTACATTCTTTGCCACAACCTTTTCTCTGATTTGTTTCACAGCCAGTTCTGAATCTCCTTTGACTATTAGATTCTTTATCCCTTTCTTCTTAGCTAGCATAAGACCATGCACCAAAGATTCATACTCAGCATCATTATTTGTGCAAGCAAATTGGAAGCATATGGCTCTAAGAATCTTCTCACCATTCGGGGAAGTGAGAAATATGTCTGCTCCAACACCATTTTTTCTCCTAGCCCCATCAAAATTCAAGGTCCAAAACTTAGACTCTTTATTTGTATCTTTTTCTTCAGGGATCCCTAGTCTCATCACATTTGGTATTTCTTGCCCTTCTTCAAAGATAACATAAGTACCTAGACCAGTAGAGTCATAGTTTCCATAAGGGTCACTTTACATCATAGTCATTAGCTGACTATTTTCTTCTTCTTGTCAATCATATTCAGTCCATTCTCCCATTTCTTCTACAAAATTTCTCTCCTCCCTATTCATCATAGCATGAGATGCTTCAACCTTTGGGGTTGGTTCTTCAGTAATATGATCCTTAGATAGGGGCTCAGACAACACCTTCATCTTTGTTCCATACTTAGTCCTTAAAATCATATGTGACCAATCAAGTGACATGTATCCTCCTATCTTAGCTGTAAAATCTCTAGACAGACATAAACCAAAGATAGGAGGAATATCAATAACCATCACATCCTACTTGATAGTTATATTTGGGCAAGTATATAACTGTAAGGGGAGTTGTTTGATCTTTCCTATGGTTTGAACAGACTTCCCATCCAATTGCATGACCCCTTTAGCTAGTGGCTCATATTCTATTTTTAAAGCATCTGCTATTTGCTTTGGCATGACTGTAGTACTAGCCTCAGAATCTATCATTGAGTTGTGCAACAACTTCTTACCCACTATTAAAGTTAGATAAAATGGCTTAGGCCTAGATTTACTTACTTCTGTAGTAGCATTTAGCATGGTGGTTGTTTGTAGAGGTGGAATTTCTTTGCTTTGAGTCTTTCCATTGCTAGTACTCCCTTCTTTTGTATTGACAAGTTTGGGATCAACCTGGATCTACAGTGCCTCTTGTAACAATGTCTTTTTCTCAGGAATGGCCAAGATATCCCATATTGATACATGAGCAGGGGTCTTTTTCAGCTATTCTACCACATTCATGGGCCCCATTGTTGGTGTCTTGGGGTAGTAAGGATGCTTTACTCTTTCCAGTACTGGGTTAGAGATTGCTTGATTTTGGGTCAGTTGAGGTACTTCTTGTTTTGAAGCCGGATGATAATGAGCTTGAAAGGGAGGGACTCCAGCTACCTCATTGTTTATAGCTTCAGGCTATTCCACCATTCTCCTCTTTGATCTGGTATAATAATCTGACTGTACTAAGGGTTTCTTCAAGGTAGAAGCTTCATTCAAGAATATTGAATCTTCATCTTCAATCCATGAGAATAAAGCATGTTCTGGGGCAATCTCCTCCTCTTGTTGAATAGACATTCTTTGCATTTGAGCCACCATTACTACATTCTGGACACCAGGTGACTGATACAGAGGAGCATTAGACACTGTAGCTTGATTTTCCATCCTTATCTATTCTACTATCTTTTGTTGTAAATTACCTTTAGGGCAATCTTTGGGCATGTGAGCATTATTGCAAGGAAAACACCAAGCATTGGCATCTTCTACTAGATTATTTTGTCTAGGAACCATTTCTCTGCCTGAGTTAGGAGGGGTAGCCTGCAAGGGTGTGGGAACAGTGACCAATTGATTTGAAGGTTGAGGATTATTTAGTTTTTGAGCACCTTGGTACTGGTTAGGCTGATATGGAGGTCTATTTCCTTGGAATCCCTGGTAAGGAGGCTTTGGGTAAGAGGTTTGTTGCCTCTTGAGATTAATAATCTCATTTGAGAAGGTCCTGAGGATGTTCTTGACATCATCCATTTCAGATGGAGGAGTAGAGGGTGCTGACATAGTGGGTTGTTGAGATGTTGGGAAGGTGTACATGGATACAGGCACTGATGGTGGATTAGGGGATTCTTGAGGCAAGGGAATAGAAATTTCTAGGAACATAGGCATAGGAGGCCTTGGAGGCAATTTTCTAGCATCTATCAGATTGTTCTCAACTCCTACAGCCAATTCATATGCGTTTGGTAGGGTCTGCCCTCCTAGGGACTGAATCATCACAGAGATATCACAATTGAAAGCTTTGAGATAGAATACAATAGTCATACCTAATAGCAGTCTTGCTGCAACAGGGATTCTATCCCAGGTCTTCTAGAATCTTGTGTTGAAGTCTGTTATAGCTTCTTGAGGTGCTCTCTTTATAGTAATTAATTGTTGTAGCAGAGATGACTTATCACCCTTTTCATTGAATCTTGCAAAGAAGGCATCTCCAAGCTCATCCCAAGTAGATATGCAATTTGGGGTCAAAGATCTATACCAATCTAGAGCCTTCCCTTTGAAAGAAGCTACCAATAGCCTGATAGTTACATTTTGTTTAGTAATAATATGTACTGCACACACATCTGATACATCTTGGAGATGCTCACTTGGTGTCTTTGAATCTTCTCCACTGAATTTGGGTAAAGCTTTCAAAGAATTAGCTGGAATTGGATCCCAAGTAGCTGGTGGTGTCAAAAGAATGAGAGGACTGTTATTGTTCCAATTCTCATAGTTCCTTGGAGGTACAGGTGCTCCCATGTTTGCTACTGATAGTATTGTTACTTGATTTATTCTTCTTCTTGGAGTGGCAACTAATGGTGGTAATAAAATCCCCAGATTAGTAGCTAACTGAGCTCGTGTTGTCAGTTCGTAGCTCTGACTCCTTAATGCTCTCTGGTTCATACGATCTTGATGAGAATTCAAGAAAGGTCCCACCGGGTGTACCAAAAACTGTTGATGTATAAAATTGCACAGGTTCTAACACCAACATGGGAAGTTTCAAGAATGTGGGACTTGACACTTGAAACAACCTCCAAATTTTATAGAAGTTGGCTCTTCCTATTTCAATTGGGTTTTGGGTAAAGAGAAGAAAGAAACAAGATTACAGATACAATAAGCAAAAATTCTAACTTTATGGTGATGCGCCTAATTTAAATGTGTTTCAGTAACTTAGCACAGTGATTAAATTCTCAAGATTCAACTATGTCAAAGAGCAAATATTGCATGATCAATATAGACAGATAGTAAATGAATTTAAAATCAAAGGCCAAACTCATAAGATTTATGCAAAGACATAGAAGATATCACCACTAGCATAGAACAAAGCTTCTTTCATTAATAATTCAGCAAATACAAAAGGCACAGATTCATGCACAGATATATCAACTTCCTTCTTAGAAAAAGCTAAACTAAGGCAAAATGATATAATCTGATCACCACAAAAATCTTTGAATTCTTAATCAATCAATGTATATCCTTATTACAAAATCTTCTCATATTTATAGCCACAAAATTTGGCTCAAGATCGCCTCTAACCACCTAAGATCTTAACATCATCAACAGAACTGGAACTTCAACTAAGACTTCGAATGACACTGAAAGTCTCCCTAAATCTGTAACTGTCATTTCCTGCGTGCTCATTGGCTGAGCGATAAAATATGTGGCACATTAACTGTAGTTCTGTTATGACACATGGCACCACTTGAGGGTTCCCCAATGGCTCCAAAACGCACCACGTGACAGCCTCCACATAATACTTAGCTTCCTCCCTTTGAAAACAGACACACAGAATATTGCCACTTGTTAGCATCCGCCACACTTGAAACTTAATACGTGGCGGCCTTCACAACATCAAAACTGGGACACTTGGTGCCATCCGCTGATCTTAGAAACTACTTTAGTTAATATGACCGAGCTATGGGACCCACCATATGCTTCTTCACTTCCCGAACAGAGACACAATATAATGACAGATGGAAACATCCACATGAAGCAAAAATAGGAGCGTGGCACTCTCCGGCTATATCAATAGCTTTATAAAGAGAGTCCCTTGAAGCACTGCAAAGACAACACTTGTCACACTCTGCTTCAACTGAAACTTTATAAAATAAAATATGTGGTAGTCACCGGTAGCTTCAATAATGAAAAAGACTTAGCCTCCGCATATAACACATGACGAGCTCCACACAAACTGACACTATATCATAATATCCCTTGGGCCCACCATATGCATCTTGGTACTCGAAACTTAACAAAAAGAAATACACATGGCAGTGTCTGCACACACTACAAAAGGACACTCGACAACACCCATGGACTTGCTGTATCAAAAGAGACTCTTTGCCAAGGCCTACGGTAGTAAAACATGGTGCATTCCGCATGAAGAAAGAACTTAATAGAAAGATACATGGCCAAGGACACATGGTGTCGTTACAGGAAATTGAAGCATCACAGGAACACGGGGCACATTATCTAAGACACTGGACCTTACACATGGCAACCTCGCGGAGATGACACTTGGCAAGTTCCGCGCATAAGAAACAAAAGCAACAGGAAATCAATAGAAACTGTAGAAACACTTGGCCGAGCAAGCAAAAACAAAATGTAGAGTTTTGGCTCTATAAGACCAATCAATATTATAGGGCCTGTTGTGCAACGTTTTACCTTCATTGAAGTGTGTTGATGTATTATGAGGTGGCAACCCCTTCTCATTTTTTTCTACTTTATATGATAGGCCTTTCATAATCTATCCAATTTCTCTTTAGTAGTAAGAGGCTTACTTGGGACTACTCTATTTGCTCAAGTGAGATTTTCACATCTAACCTCTTGATATGTTTTCCCAAGCTCTCATATTGCTTTCAATATTTATAGCTATAGCATAAGCTTGCCTTAGAGTTTGTGGATTTTTGTCCCAAAGACAATATCTAATCTTGGAATCGAAGGCAGCATAATAGCAGACTAGACACATTGATTCATTCGGTCTTAGGTTCAGTGGCACCTTTCTCATAGTCGTGATGAATCTACTATTAAAATCCACCACTGCCTCATTTATTCCTTTCTTGATGGTTGTAAACTCATGTATAGAAAACTTGGGTTCTATTATATCCCCATATTGTAACCTGAAAACTCTCATTAACTCCCAGGAATCAATATTGTTGTCCGGGAGACTTTTGCACCATTCCTTGACACTTTCCTCTAAAAAATGTACAAATAATTTCATCATCACATTCTCATGATCTATCTCATACTCATCAGTGACATTGATGAACTGCCTTAAGTGTTCCTCTTGTAATTGCATTGTTACCCTAAAACCTATGTATCTTCCCTCTTATCTCATTTGGAATTGCATTTGGGAATTCAGGGATGCCAAAGAAGTCTAATTTTTTATACCTTTCTACTCCCAAAGGATGCCCTATTGGAGGGTAGCTCTAAGCTTGTCTTCAAAATGCAGGTTTAGGATTTGGGATGTTACCAAAATGTTAATACAATTGTTGTTGTTGTTGAGGCTAGTTAGGGATATGATGCATTTGAGTTTGGTTCCTATTTTGCTACTAGGCTACTTGAGCTTGTTGAGCAATTTCAGCTTGTTGCAACTTAATTTTTTCTTGGAGTTCTTATTGCCTTTGTCTTATGTGATCTAACAAATCCAACTCATGATTAAGAATCCTTTCTCCTTCTTCAGTATTTGAATGTATAGGCTCACCAGGATCATGAAATCTTGTATCTTGTTCAATTCTATGTGTCTTGTTAGGTGAATGGATGGGTGTATGCATGGAGTTGTGGGACCAAAAAGTTGCCACATGACTTTTTGCTCCCATTTATACTATAACGCGACTGGGTTATAACACACTCGTGTTATTACTTCCTAAAAGCAAAAAAAAACATAAAACACAATAGCCACAACCATTTCTGCAGTCATAGGAGGAAAAAACCAGTGCAAAACTGCAAGCGCATTGCAAGAAGGAGAAATCAACTAAGTGCTAAGGGTAATCGATGTTTCTGCCACGCCACCTCACCAATCCTGCTTCCGAAGACGTCGTGAAGGCAATGTAGAGGGTGCAGCAATCGAAGAAGGTAGAGTTTGCTTAATTTTTGTGAGTTTGAAAAGATTTTTTTACCTTTTCAATGTTTGATTGATTTTTTTATATTGCATTTACAGTTAATGAGGCAGCACAAAACACAAATCCAATAGATGAGGGTCAAAACAACCCCGAAAACCCTCAAAACCCTCAAAACCACGCACCTTCATGTCCTCACCATGAAAGAGATACACAGGAAAACTATTTAGGGCAAATAGAAGAAAATAAAAAACATCTTCAAGCCCTAATTGAAATGTTAAACAATCCAAGTGGAAGCACTGATTGTAGGAGAGCGCTTGCAAAGTTATTAGAGAAGATTATTTCTCACACTAAATCAGTGGCAAACCAAATCACCAAATTTCATGACTATAGGGAGAGGTGTCAGCAATGCTATGCTGACAAATTGTCTTACGAACAAGTGAAGGACCTAAAAATTACAAAATCTACATTATGTTCACAGTTTATGAATCCTAAAACTAGCCAAGGATTAGAAGAGACTTGCAAACTCTTCCCTATTCATTGGTGTAGGAACAAAGATATATCCCAAAACTTTTGGGATAGATGGTACATGGTGTTTGACGAGCGTCTGTGCAACAACAATGAGGTGCCACAATACTTCTTGAGGAAACTCCATTGTGAGTTCATCCTTAAGAAGATTCCTAATTATTTTGACATTTGAGAGTTCCAGGGTAGAGGGGTGGCTCTGCCCAAGATAGAGAGGGGGCACAATGAGACAAAAACCATGTACTTAGACCCTTGTTAAAGCTAGAACATGTGTCACTCCCTTCGACTTTGAAGGAGAGTGTTGAGGTGGAGACACTACATTCATTGGGTGCTCTCACACAGTCTTTAGCATAGCATGATGATGATCTCACCCAATCTGATGAGGGTGAGAGCAACAAGATTCATTTGTCCCCACATCTGTGTAGTTCATGTCGGAACCTGTGTGATTATGGCACATAGGACTTGCGGTAGGACTCTCAACAAGACGCTGCGACGCAGGGGCAACATCCAATGATGGACACATCCATATTGGATGATATTGTTCTCACAGATGATGTCTTATAGCATACATTTGGTATTGACTCTCAGGTAATTTTTTACAAGTTTCATCTTGATTCAATATATTCTTATTTGAAATTTGTAATTAATTTTATACGACTATCTATATTATAAGTCAAAATTAATATATGTAATTGTCTGTGCAATGAAATTCCAGAGTCAAAGTCTTCATCCTACCTCTATTAGTCATCCATTGGTGGGTTATGAGAGGAGGTTGAGTCAGCAAGTATGTAATTTATTACATGATCATAAATATAATACATATATCAATGGTAATATTATTTAGTGACAATTTGATGATTTCTTCACCAGCACCTCCACAGTTTCCTTGGTCCTTTGGATGCAAAACCACTTATACGGAGGTAAATTTAACCATTTGTAATCATTATGCATTTAAATAATGTTATGTATATATTTTGGTCGAATAACCTTAAACTCTATTTTTAGATACTGAATATGGAGACTCCTCCTCATCTTCGTGAGTCAACGCAGGCAGGCATTGCTACAACTGTGTTGTCTTCACATCCTTTGACCGAGGTATGAGCCAATAACATGTAAATGTCGTTTTGTATTTCTTGTTTTATCTCATGTCATTTGATGTACATAAATGATATTTATGTTTAGTCAATTTTGCTTCTTGATGCTTTTCATAGGAGGTCACAACTCCAACCTGTCCAACTACGGATGAAGAGAGAGAAAAGATGATCAAGAGTGATCATCTGGTAGCGGTAAGTAATCGATTACATATGTGATGTTATATATTTCATGTTTTCTATATTAATGTGCATATTGTTTGATTGTATTAACAGGTGGAGTTGCAAAAATCTCTGTCGAGGAGGTCTACTTGATGGGAGAGAGAGGATGAGTCACTTATTGGCTCTCCATCTTCACGGCCAAGCAAGGGCTGCCAATTATTTGATGAAAGTCCATAGGAAACTAGATTTTGGGACATTCTTGTATGCCTAGATGGCTTTGTATACATACTTTTGTATGTTACCGATGTATATTTTTGTATATGCATGTATGGCTTTGTTTGGACATGCCTATATGGCTGTATATATAGACTAGATGTTATGTTCATGACATTATGTATATGATAGTTTATATTAAATATTTAATATGATGATCAATTACCGTTACAGGAATTTGGTTTTGCACGTGCCAATTGCATTTTCTTGAAAGTTTATAAATCATTTTCAAATTATCCATTTTGTGCATATCTTGCAATCATTGCATTCCATGAGACTATGCATTTCTTTGAGGCATCATGTCAAACAGTTCACGCACCTTGTTTATGCTCCCACACTTTCCATACATGTCTACAAGGGCATCTACAAATTCAATATGTGACAAAATTCCTATATCCTTTATGCTTTGATGGTTGTCCACACCATGTTCCCCAGATCCCATTTTGGCATAGGCAAGGAGGATGCTAGATAAGGTTGTGCAATTTGGTTTTAGACATGCCAATTGCATTTGGTTGAAAGTTTCTTTTGTGCATTTACTTGAAAGTTTCTAAAACATTATGAAAAATCCATTTCGTGCATATCTTGCAATCATTGCATTCCATGAGACAACATTTCTTTGAGGCATCATGTCAAATAGTTCATGTTCCTTGTATATGCTTCCACACTTTGCATACATGTCTCGCAGGGTAGTTGCAACTACAACATTTGACAAAATTCCTATATCCTTTATGCTTTGATGGATGTCTATACTGTGTTCCAAAGATACCATTTCTAAGGTTTTGGAATTTGGATTTACACCTGCCAATTGTATTTGCTTGAAAGTTTCTAAAGCCTTATCAAAAAATCCATTTTGTTCATATCTTGCAATCATTGCATTCCATGAGGCGACATTTCTTTGAGGCATCATGCCAAATAGTTCACGTGTCTTGTCTATGCTTCCACACTTTGCATACATGTCTCTAAGGGGGCAGTTGCAACTACAACATCTAACAAAATTCCCATATATTTTATTCTTTGATGGATGCCCATTTTGGCATAGGAAAGGAGGATACTGGCTAAGGTTGTGGAATTTGGCTTTACACCCACCAATTGTATTTTCTTGAAAGTTTATAAAGCCTTATCAAAAAAATCCATTTTTTGCATATCTTGCAATCATTGTGTTGATGTATAAATTTGTGGGTTTAATCCAACAACACCATGGGAAACTTCAAGAATGTGGGATTGATCCCTGAAGTAACCTCGAGATTTTACAGAAGCTAGCTCTTCTTTTCAAATGGGTTTTGGGAAAAGGGGAGAAAAAATAAGATTGCAGAATGAAAACTCTAATCCTATGGCGATGCACCAGATTTAAACCCTAACTCGAATCAGTACAATGATTAAACCCTTAATAGATTAACTAGAAAACCAAAGAGCCGAATGCATGATCAATAACCTAGTTTATAAATCAGATTTAACAAAGGCCCAAAATAGAAAATAAGAAGGAAGAACAGAAAATAGACTTAGATCTACACAAAAACACCATCTCTCTTCATTGTTTGACAAGAGAACAAAATACAAAGGCAAAGAAATTTGCACAGAATATTCATTCGAATCCCTCATTGAGAGGCAACTGCTGAGGCAAAAGAAAATATCTCTATTGCTGTTAAAAATCTCTATGTCTCCATATAGAACTATGTCGAGTTGTTTTCCTCTGATGCGGATCTCTGTTTATATAACCTAAAAAACCAAAGAAAAATATCTTGCAACTGCCCAGAAAATCTATAACTAAAAATCCTGTTGATTTTAGCTTTGATAACGGATCTAGCAACTGAAACTTGTTGTTAACTGAGTCTTCCATTTTGCCCTCCATGGCTGTAGCTTCTTTGACTTGTGTGAGTTTCTATTCCAGCTCCTTCTTTGTGGCTGCCATGAAAAGAAAGTGGTTGTGTTAAACTTAGGGTTGCATCTCTTTCTTTTATCTCTTGTGAGGCATAAAAATCAAATGAGTGTCACATTAGCCTTTGTTTAATAAAGCCTTGCTTATTCTACAAAGGGACCCACCATTGTCTCTTTATACCTTTATTTAAATCAACTTTGTTTTTAATCTCTCCCGTGGCTTTAACAAAGAGACTCTTATTTAATATTAAATAGAGCTGCACTTGGAAGGGGCCCACCATATGAGACAATATTTAATAAAATATGACTCAGCTTATATTTCCCAACTCACATGATCCTTTGCATTTTCTATGAGTTTTAATGAAAAAACAAAATAATGTTTTATCTTCTACCTGCAGCCTCCACACGTCACACTAGCACTCTCCTAGGAAGAAAATGTCCTTCTTACCTTACAAATGCCCGCTGCTGACATTTGCTAGCTTCTAGTGCATCCTTTAGCTATTCTCTCCAAATACGTATGGTTAAACCACATGGCAAGCTCTGCTTCTTCTATTCTGAAACTGCTCGAGTCGTTGATGTCATCTTTATCTTACGGTGCCTGAGTGTCTCTTTGTATGCGTAGAAACTAGGGTTTCTGTGTCTTTAGTTCGGTGCCATTGTTCATACTGAGTCTGCGATCCTTTGAAGTGGCTTGTGCTTCTTTATATGCTGGTCGAGCCTTTGATTTAATGAGTCTGATAGATGGAGGTTGTGCCTCATCATTTGATGATTGTCCGAGCTTCTTTTAGTTGCTATGCCTGCGATGTAACTCCTCCTGTGCCATATCTAATGACACGCCTTAGATTTTTAAAAAGGGGGCAATGCCTCAGATTGCTCCATGATATCTATATTGCATGCACCACATTCCAGTAGCCTGTGCCTCATTTGAATAGAGCAAACTCTAATTTTTAATAGATTCTGCAAGATATGTTTGATGTTGGGAACCCTATAAGGATAGGCCGCTCCTTTGAATGTTGAGTGCTATCTTCTCATGAAGCTTCGAGTGATGTCATAGTAGATGTGGCACCATATAAGAATGTTGTAACATTGTTTAGACTATGCCTTTATGCTTGCATCATGAGCCTTACTGGTGCTTTGCCCTTATATATTTGAGTCTAACGTTTTGATCCTGTTGGTAACATGGTGAATGCTGGTGTATTCTTTGAAACTCCACACCTGATTGAAATGGCTATGTCTTCATTTGATGGGATCATAGTTTATCCTTTAGTGTTTTTGTGCCTGACTGCACCACATTTGCTAAGGGTGTGATGCTGTGTCTTTGGATGCTGATGCAGTTTCACATTTGATGCTCTTTTACTGGTTGCATCGTAAGGCTTTGATTGAAGCCAGTGTCATCACATGAGTAGTGCCTCAGAGATGCATTATGCCTTCGATTTGAATGGAGGTTGTTATTATTATAACTAGTAGCATTTTGAACTATCGCTGATGCCATTGTCTTCAAGGAGACCGCTAGGTTCATGACTCGCAACCTTATTTTTGCTTAGTTGAGTGTCATTGAAACAAATGACGACACTTGATTTGATTTGCAATACCATAACCTTGATAGTGGCTCATGCTTTACTTAAGAGTGTATCATTTTTTGGCATGTTACGCCACTTGTAGAAACCTGCAGCGCCATTTGTTTTGATGCTAGGCTGAGTGCCATTGAATTATATAGCTTCATTTAGAATTGAACAGCGCCATCATTTGTAGCTAGCTATTTTCATGTGTGATGGGGTGACCATCTTTTGTATGGGCCGATTGCTGTAGCTACGCCATCTATTGATTTGAGGGAGACTTTTATATATCCAATGTCTACATATGCTTATGGCAGCATAGCTATTCATAAAGTTTGTGCCTCATAGCTGCGCCACTATTTATGGCTTAAGCTTTGATTGGAGACTAGCACCTGATATACAGAGACCACCTGTACATTTCTTCCATAGATATGACTCAAAGAGGCCGTGGCTTTGTATCCTTGTGGCCTTTGCCTTTTGATGTGCCTACCTGTACAGGCTTGCAACATTATATAACGCACTAAGACTTGATCATACCTGGGTCGCCTTCCATTTGTTAGTGCTTACGTGCCCTCATTGAGAATTGGGCAGCGCCATGATATACTGGATGCTGGCACTTTTCATATGGACTGCATTATTATTTGAATGGAGTGCCCATATTTCACTTTTATGCAAGAGCCATAATATACTAAGGCAATGCCATAAACTAATATTGAGCTTCTACTTGAAATGAAGTGGCCGCGCTTTCATCATAATAGTGGCTCATTTGATCCTCATTCGGTATGTGTTTGTGGTTCATAGCTAGTGAGCTATGGTTGATAGAGACCACACTATTTGACTATGCAATGATTGAGTTTAATTCTAAATGGTTGGTTGTGTTTGAAATTGAATGGTTGGCTGTGTTTGAAACTGCACCATTGCTTTTAGCATTGACACCATCACAACCATTTGAATGGCTGCCTTGATATGAGGGAGTGCTATCATTCGTTTAGAGAGATGACATTTGAAATATCTGCTAAGCATTCAATAACCGACTAAGCCTTGAAATACTCAATATTTTGAATCAATTTTGGAATCTCTATTGAAATTCACATATATCAAAAGTTTTGAGATGATGTGCAAAATTTGCACAACATATTAAATTCCATGAAATGGCATTTCATTGAGGCATCATGTCAAACAGTTCACGTACCTTGTTTATGCTTCCACACTTTGCATACATGTCTTCTAGGGTAGTTGCAACTACAAGATCTGACAAAATTTCCATATCCTTTATGCTTTGATGGATGTCCATACCATGTTCCAAAGATCCCATTTTGGCATATGAAGGGAGGATGTTGGCTAAGGTTGTGGAATTTGTCTTTACACCCACCAATTGCATTTGCTTGAAAGTTTCTAAAGCCTTATCAAAAAATCCATTTTTTTCATATCTTGCAATCATTGCATTCAATGTGACGACATTTCATTGAAGCATCATGTCAAACAGTTCACGTACCTTGTCTATGCTTCCACACTTTGCATACATGTCTACTAGGGTAGTTGCAACTACAAGATCTGACAAAATTCCCATATCCTTTATGCTTTGATGGATGCTGATGAAGGGGGTAAATCATAAAACACACAACAATAGAAATTGCACATAGAAAATAGAACTTTCTTTATTGATTTGGACAACTTATTACATTACAAAAGCTCAAATACAATCAGAGGAATCGACCCTCCACAGGTTGTAACATATTACAGCTTCCTCTCACAAGACTCTAGAATCATTTGCCATTTGTAACCCCAAATCTGCTAGGGTTTCTATTTTCTCACCTATTCTTGGCTCTATACTTTCACCCTTAACTCTACTACTACCCAGAGTTCCTAAAATTGGTTATTAATAGCCTTTTTGGTGGCCAATAACCTAATTTCAAAATTTGCATCTCCCTCCAAAAATAGGTTAACTTCTGAGAGCCATAACTTTTGATCCGGGTGTCCGATTGACGAACCGTTTTATGCATCAGAAAGCTCGCGGAGTGCTCTACATATTGAGAACTTGCTTTGCCAGTTCCAGCCATTTTCAGGCCCGTACGGGACTGTTTAGTGCCTCGAACCCGAGTTTGAATAATTTTCAAGCATTTTTCAGGAAGCGAAAACTTTAATATCTTTCAGCTCGCAAATGATCTTTGTGTGATTCCTTCACCAAAGGTCTTATTTTTCAGTTATGAAGCTTCCTATAAATTTTCACTTCAATCCGTACCCAAATGCAAACTTTCTAAAAATAGCAGGTTGCTATTTTTAGCAATTTGGAAAAAATAAAAGTTTTACATCATTATTCAAATGATTATGGAACCATAACCACAAATTTTGAAAAGAAATGGAAAGAACATCACAATTTTGAAATACATTTTTTTTTGGGTGATGCAAGATTGCCCGTACACCACCGGATGCTCCTGCATCAGACACCCAGGGTAATTTGAGAAGTGACCCTGTCACGTCTCAAGTGTTTGTGTGAGGCAAACGGTCAACCTTTGCCTTAGACAACCAAGAAGAATCCTCAATAGGCCTTCCTTTCCATTTCACTAGGTATTCTTCATATTGCCTATTCTGAGTACTTCTTCCCACATGGCTACCCAAGATCTCTTCTATCTCCTCTGTTGAAGTAGATGCCAGAATACTCCACTGTTATTCTGTTGGTCCATCCTCTATTCCACCTTCATGATATTCTGATAAATCAGCAATGTTGAAAATAGGGGAAATGTTGATCCCACTCAACAGCTCTACCTCATATGCATTTCCTGAATCATGTTTCTTCAAAATTCTGGATGGTCCAAATTTCTTCATTTTTAGCTTATTGTATGTTCCAATTGGGAACCTTTCTTTTCTTAAGTGAACCATGACTTCATCTCCTACCTGGAACTCCTTATATCTCTTCTTCTGATATGCCTTAGCCTTGTACTGAATATTCATCTTATTAATGTGCGTTTTCACCTCTTCATGCAAATTCTTCATGTGTTTTGCAAAGTCTTCATCCTTGGCACTTGTCTTTTCTCCTTTGTCCAAATTCCTTAACTATGAAGCATTTCTTGGACTATTCCCATATACAATCTAGAATGGTGATTTACTAGTACTCCTATTGATATAATTGTTGTAAGCAAATTTTGCCTGTGGTAAAATTAAATCCCATCCCTTGGGCTTATCTCCTACTAAGTATCGTAGTAGGTTACCCAAACTCATATTCACCACTTCGGTCTGTCCATCAGTCTATGGATGGTGTGCAAAAATGAACTTCAAATTTGTCTTCAATTTCTTCCACAATGTCCTCCAGAAATAATCAACAAACTTGGTATCTTGATATGAAACTATGCCCTTTGGTAGACTGTGTAATCTCACCACTTGCCTAAAAAATAACTCTGCAATATGAACCGCATCATTAGTCTTCTTGCAAGGAATAAAATGTTCCATCTTTAAGAATCTGTCCACCACCACAAAAATGGAATCATGTCATCTCTGTGTCCTTGGTAAACCAAGAATAAAATCTATACTAATATCATCCCATGGCTTCTCTGGTACAGGTAATGGCTGATATAGCCCTGTATTCTGACTTGTTCCTTTTGCCATCTGACACACTCTGCAACTCTGCACAAATTTCCTCACATCCTGCTGCAACTATGGCCAATAATAATTTTCAGCAACAATAGCAATGGTCTTATCTCGACCAAAGTGTCCAACCAATCCTCCACTATGCTTCTCCTTAATCAGGTTCTCTCTCATGGAACTCCTTGGAATGCACAGCTGGCTTCCTCTAAACAACATGCTATCTTGGATTATGAAATCCAACCATTTTGTCCTATCCAAAGTAATAGGTTCCAAACAAGCTTTCCATGCCTCTGCAAAATCTGGATCTTCAAGATACAAACTTTTGAGCTCATCGAACCCAACAACCTCTATCTTCATTTTTGTCAACAAATTTTGCCTTCTACTTAAGGCATCTACAACTTTGTTGGACTTCCCACTCCTATGTTCCAAAACAAAAGTATAGCTCTGCAAAAACTCAACCCATTTTAAGTGCCTCTGGTTCAACTTTCCTTGACTATTAAGATACTACAAAGCCTGATGATCAGTATGTTAAACAAACTCCTTTGGCAACAAATAATGTCTCCATTTCTTCAAAGCCTGAACTATTGCATAAAACTCCTGATCATAAACAAAATATTTTTTCTTGGCATCATTAAGCTTCTCACTAAAATAGGCAATGGGCTTACCTTCTTGGCTTAAAGCAGCTCCTATAGCACTGCCACTAGCATCACAATCTACTTGAAATACCTTATTGAAATCTAGAAGTGCCAAAACAGGTTACTCTGTGACTTTTTGCTTCAATGTATCAAAGCTTTTATCTACTCCTTTAGTCCATCTAAACTCTTTTCTATCCCCTCTCATTGTCTCAGTTAGGGGTGCACAAATGCTACTAAAATTCCTGATAAACTTTCTGTAAAAACTTGCCAAACCATGAAATGATCTTACCTTTGTGGCACTCCTTGACATAGGCCATTCAAGGATTGCTCTCACCTTCTCTAGGTCCATCTTATGACCTTCCTCTGAGACAACAAGTCCTAGGTAGACCAACTCCTTTACAAAACTACATTTCTTCATATTGATCAACTTCTCCTCCCTCGGCTTCCCAAAAACTCTTCTGATATGCATCATATGCTCATCCCAAGTCTTACTAAAAATTAAAATATCATCTAAATAAACAATAACAAAACTTCCCAAAATTCTTTCAGGAGCTCATTCATGAGCCGCATGAATGTGCTTGGTGCATTGGTTAGCCCAAATGGCATGACTAACCACTCATACAAACCCTCCTTTGTCTTGAAGGCTGTCTTCCATTCTTTTCCTTCTCTGATTCAGATCTGGTGATACCCACTCTTCAAGCCAATCTTTATGAAATACTTGGCTCCACTCAAACAGTAGATTATGTCATCCATTCTAGGCAATGGAAATCTGTACTTGATCATGATCTTATTGATGGCTCGAGAGTCTATACACATTCTCCACTCTCCATCTTTCTTTGGTGCTAGTACTGCAGGTACCGCACATGGACTTAGGCTCTCTCTTATCAATCCCTTCCTCAACAACTCCTGAACTTGTCTATTCAATTCTTCACTCTCTGCTAGAGTCATTCTATGGGCTGCCTTATTCGGCAAACTAGCTCCTGGTATCAAATCTATTTGATGACTTATCTTCCTCACTGGTGGTAAACCTTCTAGTACATTATCAGAAATAATGTCCTAAAATTCTTCCAACATATTTGAAACTTCTACTGGTACATCTTCACACTTCTCTTGACTAATCTTAGGAATTAATGCAAAGCAACGATGCTCATGCTTCATACCCTCCAAAAATTTTCTACCATCTACCGAGCAAATTTTGGCAGTACTACATACATTTTCTTCCACCTCCTTCAAGGGCTTCAACTTATGATGAACTCCATCCTTTGTTAGGGGGATGTGTTTGCGCATCCATCATGGACATCACTCTTATCATACTACCACGGCCTCCCCAATAACATATGACATCCATTCATCGATATGATATCAAACAGCACCTCATCATAGTAATCAACAATCTTGAACTTCACTAAACACTGCTCATTGACCAAAGCTCTATGGTCCTTCTGCAACCATGTAATCCTATATGGATGTGGATGCTTTCTTCTTGTCAACTTCAACTTGTCAACCATCTCCTCTGAAACAAGATTATCAGTGCTTCCACTATCAATAATAATATCACAACACTTACCTTCACATTTGCACCTTGTGCAGATTAAACTCTTCCTCTGATTGGGTTCTTTCTCCTCATTCAATAAAGTTCTTCTGATAACTAGGGTTTCTCCCCTTTCAGCATCTTCAGAATGCTCAAACTGCGCATCTTCATCTACATGTGCAACTCGTGCATTACCTTCAGGTCTTCTATTTGTCCTTCTTTGATGTTGCGGACACTCGTATGCTCGATGCCCTTCTTCTCCACATTGGAAACAGGTTCCTTTGAAACCTCCTCTTCCGGGTCCTTGCCTAGGTTTGCCTCTTCCTCTTCCTCTTTGCTCACCATTATTCTGGTCACAAGGGTGGTAGGCATTATCTCCTCTTTGATTTCGACTGGTGCCAGCTTCTTCACTTTTCTTTGAATCTTCATTTCAGCCTCCATAGGGTCTTCCACTAGTCCTTCCACCTTGACCTCTTCCCCTTTGCTTGTTGTCAAATCTTTTATTCAACTTCTCTTCCACCTTCAGGGAAAACTAGTATGCATCTTGTATGGTGGTCATTCTGACCAGGCTCAGCTCCTCTTGAATACTTGGCCTCAACCCATTAATGTAATGGGCTAATTTCTCCTTGTTGGCCTCTGCATGGTCTATCCTAATAGTAATCTTATAAAACTCTTATGTGTACTCCTTAATAGACTTGTTACCTTGCTTCAGTCCTTGCAGCTTCTTTAGCAACTCCATCTCATAGTCCACAGGAATGAACTGCTTCTTCAGTTTCTCCACCATTCGATCCCATCTGGTGATCTCTCCTATTCCTCTCTAACTGGACCTCCTTCCACCAAATACTGGTGTGGCCCTTCAACTTTGTTTTTGCAAACTTGACCTGATCTGGGTCCTCCACGTCTTCATACTCGAAATACTCCTCCATGTCATTGATCCAATCAATAAGCTGTTCCGGATTCAAATCTCCAGAATAGGTAGAAACTTTGATCCTGGGCCTCTTTCTGATCTTCAAAATAGCCGTCAACAACCTAACTTCTGCAGGATCTCCTGCAGCTTCTTGTTCTTTCTCAGATAGCTCTTCTTTAGCTTCATCCTCGCTTTCTTCTCTTGTTCTCGGATCAAACCCTCTTCACAACTCCTCTTGCAATGCATCGATTTGCCTTTGCAGGGCTCTAAAACCCTCTTCCATCAAAGCATTCCTCCCAATATGATTTCTTCGTGGAGGCATCTTGATCTCTGCAGCAAACCCACAACCTCAGGTCCTAGTGCAAACTGCCTCACGGTCGGCGATCTGTCTACACACTCAGGAACCCTTACTCTGATACCACTTGATGAAGGGGGTAAATCATAAAACACACAACAACAGAAATTGCACACAGAAAATAGAACTTTCTTTATTGATTTGGACAACTTATTATATTATAGAAGCTCAAATACAATCAGAGGAATCAACCCTCCACAGGCTGCAACATATTACAGCTTCCTCTCACAAGACTCTGGAATCATCTGCCATCTATAACCCCAAATCTGCTAGGGTTTCTATTTTCCTACCCATTCTTGGCTCTATACTTTCCCCCTTAACTCTACTACTGCCCAGGGTTCCCAAAAATGGTTAGTAATAGCCTTTTTGGCTGCCAACAACCTAATTTCAAAATTTACATCTCCCTCCAAAAATAGGTCAACTTCCGGGAGCCATAACTTTTGATCCGGGTGTCTGATTGACGAACTGTTTTATGCATCAAAAAGCTCGTGGAGTGCTCTACGCGCTAAGAAATTACTCTGTCAGTTTCGGCCATTTTCAGGTCCGTACGGGACCATTTAGTGCCTCAAACCTGAGTTTGAATAATTTTCAGGCATTTTTCGAGAAACGGAAACTTTAATATCTTTCAGCTCGCAAATGATCTTTGCGTGATTCTTTCGCCAAAGGTATTATTTTTTAGTTACGAAGATTCCTATAAATTTTCACTTCAATCCGTATCCAAATGCAAACTTTATAAAAATAACAGGTTGCTATTTTTAGCAGTTTGGAAAAACTGAACATTCTACATCATTATTCAAGCGATTATGGAACTAGAACCACAAATTTTGAAAAGAAATGGGAAGAACATCAACAATTTTGAAACACATCTTTTTTTGGGTGATGCAAGATTTCCCTTGCACCATTGGATGCTCCTGCATCAGATGCCCATACCATGTTCCAAAGATCCTATTTTGGCATATGAAGGGAGGATGTTGGCTAAGGTTGTGGAATTTGTCTTTACACCAGCCAATTGCATTTCCTTGAAAGTTTCTAAAGCCTTATCAAAAAATCCATTTTTTCATATGTTGCAATTATTGCATTCCATGTGATGACATTTCTTCGAGGCATCATGCCAAACAGTTCATGTGTGTTGTCTATGCTTCCACACTTTGCATACATGTCTTCGAGGGTAGTTGCAACTACAACATTTGACAAAATTTCTATATCTTTTATGATTTGATGGATGTCCATACCATGTTCCAAAGATCCCATTTTGGCATAGGCAAGGAGGATACTAGCTAAGGTTGTGCAATTTGGCTTTACACCCACCAATTGTATTTTCTTGAAAGTTTATAAAGTGTTATCAAAAAAATCTATTTTTTACATATCTTGCAATCATTGCATTCCATAATATGGCATTTCATTGAGGTATCATGTCAAATAGTTCACGTATCTTCTCTATGCTTCCACACTTTGCATACATGTCTACTAGGACAATTGCAACTACAAGATCTAACAAAATTCCCATATCCTTTATGCTTTGATGGATGTCCATACCATGTTCCAAAGATCACATTTTGGCTTTACACCTCTCAATTGCATTTGCTTGAAAGTTTCTAAAGCCTTATATACAAATCCATTTTGTGTATATCTTGCAATTATTGCATTCCATGAGATGACACTCTTTGAGGTATTCTGTTAATCAGTTCACGTGCCTTGTCTATGCTTCCACACTTTGCATACATGTCTACTAGGGTAGTTGCAACTACAATAGATTTGACAAAATTCCCATATCCTTTATGCTTTGATGGATGTCCATACTGTGTTCCAAAGATCCTATTTTGGCATAGGTAGGGAGGATGTTGGTTATGGTTGTGGAATTTGGATTTACACTTGCTAATCGCATTTGCTTGAAAGTTTCTAAATCCTTATCAACAAATCCATTTTGTGCATATCTTGCAATTATTGCAACATATATACTTTGAGCTTAATTATTGAAAAAATATACACAATAACAATTCCATAAATAAGGGTTTCCTTAAAAATCATTTTAGAATCACAATAAAGCCATAGATCTATCCTATAGCCCTTGCAAATATTTCTAATTCTTTTAAGGTAACATTTTTCTCATATGCACATACATAATTGCTATCCACATATTCAATCAAAGTAACACATTTTCACTTTGTTCTTAAGGGCTAATAACAATACATCTTATCAATGAGATTGTACACATGGAACTAACAACCACAACAATATTCAAGAGAAAACTAGTCATTTTAGAAGGCACTCTACTTTTTTCTTTATGATCATCTACAAATTCATTATGAGCACATTAATAAAGGGTGTAGGGACAAGTTGATCCCACCATGAGGTTTTTAACCCAAGATTGGCATTTTATATTTTTATTCCAACTTTATACTCCACACGAGAGAGAGAAAGAAGTTGAGTATAGGTATATTACACTGCACAAGCCTCTAGGGTTTGTCACTATAACTAACACAATGCCATTGACCTTCACCATAAGGCTCATAAGATAAAGTCCAAATGTATAATACTTCTTGAGAAACCAAACCCTTTTCCACCATTCAAAATAAAACCTACATAATATTCATCACAGTCAACTTCACAAACACCTTCACAAACCCTTAACACTATTGTAAAACATAATCAACCCAAAGAAGTGACATTGAGAACCCACTTGAATCAAACCATGTAATAGGGTCATAGTACTCAAAGAGAAGAAATAATTAGAAGACTCAATATTACACAAAAATCACCACAACTAAGCCTTCACCATGAAGAATACAAGCCCTCAAACATATTCATGATAACTTCAAGTGAAGTATACACCAAGAATGAGTAGTAAGATAAACAATATTGAAAGCCAAAAATCATGTGTTCTATCAAACAATCCACGTGCCTTGTCTATGCTTCCATACTTTTCATACATGTCTACAAGGGTAGCTGCAATTACAACATGTGACAAAATTCCTAGATCCTTTATGCTTTGATGGTTGTCCATACACTATTCCAAAGATCCTATTTTGGTAGAGATAGGAAGGATGCTGGCAAAGGTTGTGGAATTTGTCCTTACACGTGTTAATTGTATTTGCTTCACAACAAAGAATAGACAAAGAATAGAAATAATTAATGAATTAAAGAATAGACACAATTAATGAATTAAACCCTTTTGTAACATGTTGCGACAGTGTTAGGAGATGGCTGCCTCAAGATAACCACATTTCTGCATTCAAGACTGTTGTAACATTCTCCCTTTGATATAATATGTATGGGGTTTTCTTAACTTATTAGTCATGTAAAATTACAACCCCTACTTTAGCCACGATCACCATAGATGGAATAGTGAATTTTTTGGGTTCCTAATGAGTTTTTTGATAATCTTAATAGGTTGTAACAATGGGGGAATATGACAATCCAGTCAAAGATAATGCCTTGCATATGAACAATGATTGGCAATAATGACTCTAGATATGTGAATCATGTGTGATGAACTTGTATACATCCCAATAGACAATTCCTTGAATGTAATAAGACCTCGATCTCCATATCCCTGCATCCCAAATAAGATCAAAATATCAGCCCTATTACATAAGTACAATGATCAAACTAGATTGTACTCATACAAATGAGTCAAATCAAATCCCTATCCATTAGTTTATGCAATTAGATCTAACTCCCAATTGAAATTCTTCATTTAAATCATACAAGATCTAGAAAAGATGAACATCCAACACCATGAGGTCCTCCAAACTCTTTCCACTACCATAAATTATCAAGCCCTAGGCTGAAAATGCTAATTCAGACAAGGAATTTCTGATTTTTTCTCTATAAGAATGCCTTGAATATGCAAAACAACTACATTTTGATCAAAGAAGAAAATGGTAAGACTTTGTATCTGTACTAAGGCAAGTGTGGAGGGGAAAGAATATGAAATAGGCATTGAAATTGGAAATTATAGGTGTAAACATGGTGATGACAACTACTTTTAAGGAAACAAAATGCCACCTTTTGATAAAAGAAATAAGGTTTTTAAACTTGCCAAAGATTATCAAAAACCTCAACTTTACATTCCCATGTGTGGACCCATAAGGAAGGTAGGTTGGTGCTCAAAATGCAAAAAAAATCTCATTTTTCAATGCTCAAAACCCTCAAATTTCCCAAAAAGATTATGACGTTCAAAAACTCCATGCACAAGATTCTGAAGGGTGAGTTGGCTGTCATTTATAAAGCAAATGGATGAAATATGTGTCCTCAACACCTTGCCAATACATGTGTATTGAAGTTTCATTACATGTGTATTGTAGTGGAAAGGTGTTAAGAGTGAAATTTTGCATTCCATAGGTCATGGGGCCAAACCGACTGTGCCAACATTTTGAGGTGGGCAGGTAAATGCCAGGGGAGGTCTCGTTTCATTTGCCAAGCATCTATCTCTCTATCTCCCTCTCTCTAAACCCCTAAACCCTAAACATGATCAACCCTAAACCTCTATCTCCATGTCTCTATCATACCTCTACCTCTCAATCTCTCTGCCTATGTCTCTGGCCATGTCCCTCACCCTCTATCTCCCTATCTCTCCCCTCAGTCTCCTCTATATCTCCCTATCGGTACTCTCTCTCTCTAAACCCTAACCTAAACCTTAACCCCTAACCCCTAAACCAGAAACCCTAAATAATGCCCCTAAACCATAACCCCTAACCCTTAAACCCTAAAACTGAGCAACCCTAAACCCCTAAAACATAAACCCTGGAAGCAACCCTAAACCTCTATCTCCCTATCTCTCTCTAAACCCTAAACCCTAAATCCCTAAATCCTAACCCCTAAACCCTAAACCCTAAACCTGAGCAATCCTAAACCTCTAACCCCTAAACCCTAAACCCTAAACCCGAGCAACCCTAAACCCCTAAACCCTAAATAATTCCCCTAAACCCTAACCCATAAACCCTAAACCCTAATATTGAGCAACCCTAAACTCATAAACCTCAAATAATGCCCCTAACCCCTAAACCCTAAACTCGAGCAACCAAGCTCACTCTCTATCTCCCTATCTCTCCCCTCTGTCTCCTCTATCTCTCCCTATTTGTCTCCTCTAGATCTCTCTACCTATCTATCTCTCTCTATCTCCATATCTCTTTCCTCTCTCTCCCCCATCATTCCTCTATCTCCCTATCTCTCCCCTCTATCTCTCCCTCACCCTTATCAATGAAGGAAATGAAAACAAGAAAACTAGGACTCTCTCTCTCTCCATATCACCCTCTCTCTCCATATCACCCTCTCTCTCGCCTCCATCTCCACCCTCTCTCCCTCTCCCTCCCTCTCCCTCCCCCTTATCGACAAAGAACATGGAAACAAGAAAACTAGGACATCCAAAGAGGGATGAGGATATAAATTGGGAGGATGAAATAGAAACAAGATAAAACAAAAGCTCATTGGATGGGAAGAAAGATGAGGAGAGGTAGAGAGGGGAGGGAAGCAGAGAGTGAGAGAGAGGGTAGGAGGTAGAGAGGGGAGGGAAGTAGAGAGTGAGAGAGAGGGTAGTATGTAGAGAGGGCAGGGAAGAAGAGAGTGAGAGAGAGGGTAGGAGGTAGATAGGGGAGGGAAGTAGAGAGTGAGAGAGGGTAGGAGGTAGAGAGGGGAGGGAAGTGGAGACTCAAAGAGAGGGGAGGAGGTAGAGAGGGGAGGGAAGAAGAGAGTGAGAGATAGGGTAGGAGATAGAGAGGGGAGGGAAGTAGAGAGAGAGAGAGGGTAGGAGGTAGAGAGGGGAGGGAAGAAGAGAGTGAGAGAGACGGTAGGAGGTAGAGAGGGGAGGGAAGTAGAGCGTGAGAGAGAGGGTAGGAGGTAGAGAGGGGAGGGAAGAAGAGAGTGAGAGAGAGGGTAGGAAGTAGAGAGGGGAGGTAAGTACAGAGTGAGAGAGGGTAGGAGGTAGAGAGGGGAGGGAAGTAGAGAGTGAGAGAGAGGGTAGGAGGTAGAGAGTGGAGGGAAGAAGAGAGTGAGAGAGAAGGTAGGAGGTAGAGAGGGGAGAGAAGAAGAGAGTGAGAGAGAGGGTAGGAGGTAGAGAGGGGAGGGAAGTAGAGAGTGGGAGAGAGGGTAGGAGGTAGATAGGGGAGGGAAGTAGAGAGTGAGAGAGGGTAGGAGGTAGAGAGGGGAGGGAAGTAGAGAGTGAGAGGGAGGGTAGGAGGTAGAGAGGGGAGGGAAGAAGAGAGTGAGAGAGAAGGTATGAGGTGGAGAGGGGAGGGAAGAAGAGAGTGAGAGAGAGAGAGGGTAGGAGGTAGAGATGGGAGGGAAGTAGAGAGTGAGAGAGAGGGTAGGAGGTAGAGAGGGGAGGGAAGTAGAGAGTGAGAGAGGGTAGGATATAGAGAGGGGAAGGAAGTAGAGAGTGAGAGAGAGAGGAGGGAAGTAGAGGTGAGAAAGAGAGAGGGGAGTGAGAGGGGAGGGGAGGGAGTGAGTGTTTTAGTTCCACATAACGCGCTTGCTTTATGCTTTGCCTTGGAAATTTCCAAGCCTTAGGCCTGGATTTGTCTTGAGCTTCCAACCCAAAGGCTTGGACTGTGTTTAGGTCATTCAAAGACATGTTTTTCCAGATTCTAACAAAATTCACATAATCTGGAGCGTGCTCCCCATCAGGATTGTACTTTTTTTAATGAAAAGTCAAAACAAATACCACCATAATTTTAAGCTCTCTATTAGCTATCTAACCATATAATTTTTTTCACATTTTGAGTATGTTAAGGATTCCATCTTTAATTTCTTTTGTTAGTGTATCAATTTTTTGTCAAAAACCAGTGTCTGGTATTTTTACTTTTTTTAAAAATTGTTCATCGAAATTTCAAATAGGTTACATTTTTAGAAACTAGACTCCA
Organism: Cunninghamia lanceolata; assembly: GCA_027924645.1. NCBI lineage: Eukaryota > Viridiplantae > Streptophyta > Pinopsida > Cupressales > Cupressaceae > Cunninghamia > Cunninghamia lanceolata. Next base: position 5,582,632 of record BSBN01001344.1, on the reverse strand, counting down.
TTCTACACGTATTGAAAAAAAAATGATTTTTGATTGGTTTTCAAAAATTTTAGGGGGGAGCATCCTCAATTTTCTATTTTTCAGGATGTGTCCACTTTGAAAATTAGTAAAAAAATAATTATTCATGAAACAATTATCAGAAAAATCAGGGATAAACTACATGGTGTTAGCTAATTTCTCACCAAAGCAATTTTTGAAATACTAAAAAAAAGTTAACATTTTAGGGGGAGCACACTAGAGGCTATGTTATATTTTTTTGAGAAAAATAAGACCAATTTGTGTGCTCCCTCTTTTTGAACCCCTTAATCTCAACCATTTTTGAAAAAAAAGAGTAGTTTATAAACTAGATTCGGAGCACTACGACTCTTATTTTTGTTGTATCTTCAAATTTTGAGTGTAACTATATTCAATTTCTAATCCAACATCAATCTTTCCTGATTTGAGAAAAAAAAAGTGGCATCTTAAGACCCCCTTTTGGTCCCTCATCTTTGTGCACTTACCTAACTATGTCATTGTAGATGCAAACGTAATCTCATTTATGATGCAAAGAATGACACTTTTGACAAAAAGCCGCCTTAGTCGAAAAATGAATAAGTTGATGTTAAATGACTCTCAGCGACATCGACAACTTGTCGAGTCGATAAATAAACTTAAACCAAATTGATTAAACATGACTTACCTTAATCAACACGGGTTCACTAACTGAAGGTACACTATACTTAGATGGCAAATGAACTGTTCAAAACCAAATGTCTATTCTCCTTTCCTCAGAAGCTACTCTCTCTCTTTCTCGGAGAGTGGTCAAAACCTATTTTCCTAAATACAACTTGCAATCACCAAATTGTGATTAGTGCTTCATAGTCCATTCACAAATCTTATGAATAATAAATCAAAACCTCATAATGTAAATTTCTAGATCATTCAATCACATGTATTATACTTAATCACATGAACTGATATTTAAGAAATCAATGATTTACTCTGACATTATATCATAACATCTCAACATTTATCCTAAACTTCACTTCTAATCACGTCAACGTAAATAGTAAAATCAAAGCCAAAATTTGGGATGTAACATATCTCTCCCCTAAAGATTCACTGTCCTAGATGATTTAATGTATCAAAACAAAATTTAAAACAAGTTTTTGTTTAATTATTTAAAACTTGAAATAAATGAGGAAATCTTTGATAGAACTCATGGTAATCCTCCCATGTAGCACTATCTTCTGCATACTAGTCCCATTGGACCTTGCACTGCATAACCTCTCTATTATGCAAGTGAAGGTTGCATGTTTCGAGCACCTTGAGAGGCTCAATCATGACCACTCCTGGGTCTTGTATCTGTAATGCATTCCAATTAAGAATATGGTTATCTCTTGCAATATATTTTTTCAAATAAGAAACATGAAAAATATTATGCATTCTAGATAAGGTTGGTGGTAAAGCAATTCTATAGGCAACTAGATTGATCACTTCAAGCACTTAGAAGGGTCCTACATAACGAGGAGCTAATTTGGAAGACTTTCCAAATTTTATAGAACTTTTCTGTGGTTTGACCCTCAAAAGAACTTTTTCTCCAATAGAGAATTGTCTTGGTATTCGCTTGGTATCAACATAACTTTTCTGTCTATCATTGGCTTCTGCCAATCTCTTTCTAATCAGTTTCACTTTTTCTTCCATATCTGCTAGCATTTCTGGACTAATGCTAATCCTATCTTCTAGCTTATCCCAACTATAGGAGTTCAGCATCTTCTTCCATACAATGCTTCAAATGGTGCCATTTTGATAGCAGAATGATAGGAATGGTTATAAGCAAATTCCACAAGTGGTAAGTATTCCTCCCACTTATATTGCCGATCCATGCAATACATTCGTAACAAATCCTCTAGAACTTGGTTAACTCTCTCAGTTTGACCATCTATTTCAGGATGATAAGTTGTACTCACATTAAGCTTGGTTCCTAGCGCTGAGAATAAGGTTTGCCAAAACCTTGATGTCATGTGCGCATCTCTATTTGAGATAATCTTCTCAGGAACTCTGTGTAATCTAAACACTTCTTGAACAAATTTGCAAGCTAAAACTGGTGCTCCATCCGTTAAATTTCCAAGTATGAAATGAGCTACCTTTGTGAGTTTATCTACCACTAGTAAAATTGCATCATGTCTGTTTCTAGACATTGGAAGACCTTGAACAAAATCCATACTTATGATTTGCCACTTCCATTTTGGTATATCATGTGGATACAAAAGTCCTGTAGGATGTTGATGTTCTGTCTTAACTCTCTGGCATTCTAGACAACTTGCTACAAATCTTGCAGCATCATTCTTAATTCCTTTCTAGAAACAAAGAGGTTTAATATGATGAAGCTTTGTAGTTGTATCCAAAGTATGCTTGACCCTTAAGATTGTCACCAGCTCACAAACTAGTTGACTACACTTAAAACGTCTTGTTAAGTTGATGAGGGCATCATTATAGAAATACAAGATGTAGATATACATAACATGATTATCTAGGATGGATAAATTCTTAAGGTTGCTAAAGATGTTTCCCTAGTTATATTAGGGAATCATAAAATACATACAAACTAATATCCTACTCCTAAACTATTGGTTAAAGTTTTGTTTCATTTTAGGAATGTGATTGATCATAAATCTCCAAGACTGGTGCCTATCCAATGGCTAATAGAGTCATAGCTCACCAAGAAAGACAATGAAGTGAAAATACAATAGGACTTGATCCAAGCACATACATACATCAAGGATATGGTATCAAATAACAAAGCATACTTAATAATCTATCATCAAATTGTAGAAATCCATATGCAATACATAAATGACCATTACAAAGCATGCAATGAATTAAAATGTTATCATATTTAAAAAAATTGTGTTACAGTCATACCAACAAGTGTGGCAACAGGAAACCCTAACAGGAGTTTACAAATTTCCTAAAAAATCTACAGACGACCGTGGAGACATTCAATTACTAGCACCATTTACAATATTACAACTTTCCTTTGACTCATGAATGCATTGCTTCTTACATGAATTGGATGAGTAGATGTTGAAACCTAGAAAAATATATTGCACTCTCAAAGGGCATGGAAGAGAAGAACGATCAATTGTTTGAATGAATAACAAGCATGCCTTTATAGCATTCTCATTTTCATGCCCTAGGTTACTCACAAAAATCTGATGTACCGTATGATGTAAAGCATTGAATGAGATCTACATTTGAAATGCTTCCCACCCAGAATGAACAACCTGGAGATTACGTAGAGGGAACTGGGAGGTATAGAACCAACCATTTACATTGATGGCAACCATCATCCATAGTTGCATATTTCATTTGGAATCATGCCCTTGAGATTAAACAGTATTACTTGGGTGGGAAAATGCCTTGGAGGAGTTGCATGGGTCGAATAAGATCGTTAATGGTGACCTGGGAGGTCGCTGGGGTGACTTGAAAGGTTTATGAGAAGTTTTTAAGGAATTTCTGGATCTCAATGCAAGACTACACATGCGAACTAGAAGTGAGTGGAATGAGGAGATCCTACAAGACGAGAAAGTTTTGTGAAGGAGGGATGTGGGGAGAATCACAATACATCCAATAGGAAGCGGAAATCTCGCAAACACCTAGAAACTCAAGAAAATGATGGAGGACCCTCCAAACTTAGAATATCTTTGGGATTTCTTGCAACCTCCAACACAAAAGGAACACGAGGGAAAGCCGTGACCAAAACTTAGGCAAAAATGAGGCAAAATGAGCAAGGACTTGAAGTTTTTTAACTTCAATGACTTGTGAGTTAGAGAGTACCCACCAGCCACATATGAAGTCAAAAATGTTGTTTTATTGGTCTCATGATTGTGCTCACAAGAGCTTGTATTGGTCTCATGAATTATGAACAAATATAGTTGACAAAATGGAGTTGGAGAGTGCCCCCAGCCACATATGAAGTCAAAATGTTGTTTTATTGGTCTCATGATTGTACTCACAAGAGCTTGGATTGGTCTCATGAATTATGAACAAGCATAATTGACAAAATGGAGTTACAGAGGGCCCACCAGCCACATGAAATCTAAATGTTGTTTAAGCCCAACCTATATAAGATTCAACTGTGTAAATTTTAAGTCAAACTCTTTAACCTCTGCTTTATAAATTTGACTCAAAACTATACAAGTTGAATTCTGATAGGAAATATCAGGGCACTCTAACTAATCAAATCCCATTCAAGATTGTCGGCGCTTTAAGAGGATTGTAGAAGACTGCATTGACGAATCGTACAAGGAATCTGGTCTTTCTAAATTTCATTTTTTGTTTTTTTTTCTAGTTTTGCTTTGTTCTGCAAATTTAGTCTTTGGAGAAGATGTATTTTTTTTATCGTTTTCTTAATCAGCAAACCAGTCCTCGTTACGCGTGGATAACTTTACCAAACAGAGACCTGCTTAATTAATCAAACACGGCAGAAAACATTCCGTGCTCTATTTATTGCAGTGACGAGCTTTAACTTATAAATTGACTTAATGAGTTCCATTCGTCCATTAATGGCAGCTTCCTCCTCTTCCTCATCTGAAGAACAATATGCGGCATATCAAGACGGGGATGAAATTGTAAGAAAAAGGGCACCTGCACACCCAAAATCATACGATGCATTCATTAGCCACCGTGGCCCTGATGTCAAAGAAACCCTCGCTAAACAAATATACGAGTCTCTTTGTAAAAGCGGACACCGGGCGTTTCTTGATTCTGAAGAAATACAAGTTGGTGAGTGTATATCTTGTACCATTCAAGATGTTATCTGCTCGTCTTACGTTCAAATCGCCATCTTCTCCAAAGGATTTGCAGAGTCCAGTTGGTGTTTGGACGAGCTGGCCCTAATGTTGCAACAGACGGAGGCACTGTTTATTCCTGTGTTCTACCAAGTGGAGCCTTCAGATCTTCGCCACATCGACCAGGGAACCTATGCTGCGGCATTTTCTCAGTACAAAAGGAAAGGAAGGCATCTAGACAAGTTGGAGCAATGGAAAACAGCTCTCCACTCTGCTTCCCATTTCGCTGGTTTTGAACTCAAGAAGCATAACAAGTATGATATTTTTATTTTAGTTTTCATTTTTCTAAAATTAAATACTGATAGGTGTTCTCAATTCTGCATAATAGTCCCCTAACTTTTTTTTCCATTGATTCTGTGCTTTAATTTCTGTTGGTGAAAAACTTGCTCTCTTGAAAGAGAGGTCACATGTTCAAATCCTGCAGGGGTAGGGTATGTATGCCTCATATTAGAAGCACAGTTAGGTGCCTCCTCCATATTGGGAGTATGAGGTAGTCTCATATGTTACAAGCCACCTGTAAACCCAAAATCAGGTTGCCTGACATGGTAGACTATAAAAAGATCCATTTCCATTTCTATTTTCTCCTATTTAAAATTTGATCTCATGACTTAAATTGCATTTGTTTAAATATTTTATTACATTTTTGTTTTAAAAGTATTTTTTTCAATTTATTTTAAAAATAAAGTTGCATCTCCCTTCCCCTGTTCTGAATTGATTGTATAATATCTTGTTTTTACCTGAAATATCAGATTTTATATTATCAATCACACAAATTTTTAATTTTATCAATCTTTTCAATCACAAAGTTCATAATTTTTTAAAATTGACTGCTAAATCACTTTTTAACAACTGAAAAAATGTTTCCCAGATTCCTACTTTTTCCAATTTAAAAATTTTGTTAACAACCTTTTACAACTGAAAAAAATGATCCCATTCGCAGCACACTATTGTTTATCAATTTCAATAAATTGTCCAAAATTGATATGATTGTTTTTAATAGATGAATGAATGGTTATAACCAACTGTGAGTAAACCATCTTTACCTACTCTTGAATCACAATCCTCAGCGCAACTTATATGATTGTTATATACATCCTGATTCACACATGCAAATTCTATCTTAACGCATTGCCTTGGAAAACAATTCCTGTTTCAGCAATCTGTGTCAGAAAATCGTGGCTGCTGCCGTGAAAGAGATCCAGAAGAGGAAACCCTTATATGTTGGGAAACATCCAGTAGGACTTACTGAACTCATAGAAGACTTTGAAAGGCATTGTGGGCAGGCAGAGGAAGAGGAAGTGAAGTTGGTTGGCATCTTCGGATTGGGAGGATGTGGGAAAACAACCCTGGCAAAGGAATTCTTCAATTCTAAGCGTTCAGACTACAACGCATCATGTTTTCTTGATGATGTGAGAGAAGCAACAAAACAAGGTAAAGTGCACCTCCTCCAAAGTCAGCTTCTCAGAGAACTCTTTGATGAAGATCGCAATTTTGCAAATAAAATTGAAGGGAGGAACTGCCTCACACATCGTCTGGCCAAATGCAGCAGCTCGCGCTTCCTTATCGTCATAGATGATATTGATCACCCAGACCAGTTAGATGCTCTCTTAGCTAAAGATATGCTGAGTCCTGGTAGTCTGGTAATTGTCACAACCCGTGACCAGAGGGTGTTAATACGTGCAGATATCAATATTTGTTTTAATGTAAAGGGAATGGATCTACATCATGCCAGAGAGCTCTTCTGTTGGCATGCTTTCCACCAATCAGATCCTGTTATTGGATACGAGGATTTGGTTCAAAGCTTCATAGAATTTTGTGGAGGTTTACCCCTCTCTCTCAAAGTTTTGGGTGCCCATGTTTATGGTAGTAATAAAAGTTATTGGCGGTTAGAATTGAACAAAGTTAGGAAAATCCTTCCTCACGATATAATGCAAAGGCTTAAAATCAGCTTTAATGGTCTAGATAATGAGGAGAAACAAATTTTTATGGATATTGCGTGTTTCTTCCTCAGAAGAGAGGGAGATTTTCAGCTATTCTCTTCCTCTAGAGATAAGGATGTTGCTATAAGAATATGGAAGTGGTCAGGATGGAGCGCTGAGCATGCACTTCAAACCCTGCAAGATAAGTGTCTGGTTGAGCTGCTGGAAGATGGAGTTCAACATACTATGTGGGAATTAGAATTTCCATTCAGAATGCATGACCATCTTCGTGATCTAGGAAGACAAATGGCAGATGAATTGGGTCCTCCTCGACTGTGGCAACACCAATATTTTAGATCTATGGTACGTTTCTTGTTTATGTTTCTAAAATTAATTAATTAATAGTCAGTGGTCTTTGGTTTATAGGTGAAATTGAATGGCATAGAAAGAGTGGACACCAAGGATCAAGTATTCCTCAGTAGCAGAATGGATAATCCTCAGTCTTGAATGCAAAGGCTTGATCCTCTAAAGGGATGAGGCCGAGACTGTTGATAAATGTTTCTGTATACAATTGCATAACACAATTAGTGTGAGAAGCTTTAGATCTCACTCTGGATCTATCTTATAGGATAGATGTCATTACTAGATCCATCTTCAAGGTAGATTCACTATTGAATCCATCTTCAAGGATAAACAAATTGAGTTAACACAATTAGTGTGAGAAGCTTTAGATCTCACTTCTGGATCTATCTTAAAGGATAGATGTCACTACTAGATCTGTCTTCAAGGATAGATCTCACTACTGAATCCATCTTCAAGTATAAACAATTAGAGTTAGATTTTCCAGAAATATCTAACAATGTAGCATGTTTCAAAGAAGGCAACCTGAATACTAAAAATCGTTTTAATTTGTTTTGCTTGAGCAAAGCAAAAATTTAATGTTTGATCCTTATATGCAGGAAGAAAAGGGATTCAGAAAACTCCTAGAACAGACAAATGGCAGGTGTTTCCATTCGTTTCGGGACTCATCCATGGGCTGTAGGATTAGATATTTTAAAGGAAACTTAAACAAAGGCGCTGAGAAATCAAACGTTCTCTTGTGGCTTCAGCTTGATGGGGTATTAAAAAGCATTCCTTCATGGATTCCTCTGCAACAATTGCATGGTTTGAGTGTTGATGGACCTATAGAACAATTGTGGAGCAGTCCTCTGCAAAACATTAACAGTTTAAGTGTTCTGAGACTTCTGGAACAATTATGGACAATTCCTCTGCCAATGTTGCACGGTTTTAGTGTTAAAGATCTTCTGGAACAATTGTGGAGCATTCCTCTGCAAAAATTGCAGATACAAGGAAGCCAAAACAGAAACCGGCACAGTGATACCCAGGTATGTCATTTTTCTTTATTGCAAATTGAATCTTCCTTTCCTCTGCTCAAGCACTCAAAGTCTCTATTTATTTAAAATTTGAAAATACCAGTTGGTCTGCAGGGTAAATCACTGACCATTTTTTATCACTGGATAATGTGATGAGTTGTTCACTGGGGTAGCCTACTTATCTTTTTCCAATATTCAAAAATTACAAACTTATGTGATGGCTATCTAGACCTCATTGGAGAGTACACATTTCAGAATAGTAGTTTTAGGAAGATTGTTTGGAGAACTAATTTGTTTTTTGAAATGAATTGTGAATTCTAGGCCAGTTTCCAATTGAGAGAGCTGGAGCTGAATAACTGTCCCTCATTGCAAAGGCTTCCAGAATTAATAGGAATGTTGAATCATTTGGAAGTTTTACAAATAAACTCATCATTTAAGACCGCAAGCACTGAAGGGAGGTCCTTCTCACACTCACTTAGAAAACTCAACAGTCTTAGAAGATTGGTATTGCGGAGTGTCTCATTAAGTGGGGAATTGGGTCTGAGCAATAGTAGAGATTCAACTCACTGTAAGTCTTGTACAAGCAGCTGCATGAATAGCCTTCAAATCTTATATTTTGACAACTTACCTTTATCAAAGTTGTTAATTAGCGCAGAGATTTGTCCCAGTCTTGAATCACTCAAGCTTTCACGCATGTATAATCTAACTGAAGTGGACTTAAAGCTGGTAACGACTCTGAATTTTCTTAGCGTGTATGATTGTGGCAATTTGGAAACAATATCAGGGCTATCTAATCTGACAGGCCTTGAAAGTTTATTCATAGACAGCTGTAAAGGGTTAAGAGAGTTGCCAAGCCTTGCACATCTACCTTGTCTGGAGCGCATCAAGATTAGAGAATGTAATGAGCTGCAGAGAATGGCAGGTATAGAAGATTTGGAAGGATTGAAAAGTTTGGTAATTGAAGTGCATCACAATCGAGATGCAGCTGTATGGAATTGCATTTGTGGACTGAAGGTAAGCAATACTTTGTCTCTAACCAGAAAATATGATATTTTGAAATTGTCTGTTAAAAAACTTGTTATTTCTTTCTCATATTTAATTGACTCTGAGAGCCTAAGAGTTGGTGGCAGTGAGTTTTACTGGCTTGATTCAGTAGATTTTGGAGTTTAAAATCTAGTGTCAATTTTTTCTTTTACCATAAAGAATTATAAAGGCCTATCGGCTAAAATAGTTATTATAACTGCAATCGCTTTATACTGGGAATCACATACATCAATTGAGACCAAAAAACATAAAGAATGTCTGCATCTGCTGAAATTAATCATATTCATCACTCGTCTGCAAGCCCTATTGTAAGTTGTCCTAATATTTCCTCAAGCTCCTCATTAATTCGATCATTTTGTCTATATAGGTATTCTAAGGGCTTATCCCTCACATGAGTTCCAATTGTTTGGAAAATAATATTACCACTGCTACTGTAGTGACATTGTGCTTGTTGACCAAGCTGCCCCACAAATACTTTTCTTTTTTAAATAAATAATTGAAAGAGTTTCTTTTAAAGGCATTTCAAATTGAAAAGGATAACAAACAACCCTCTACTCTAACTGAGAAGGAGAATAAAATACCTTTTAAATAAATTTAGGGTAAATAAATAAATAGTGTCGATATTTAAAATCTATTTTAGACAATAGAATATTGCAAATGATAAATGCATTGAATTTAATGTTACAATTAAATGCTCTGAAAAATTGAATAAAACAATGAGAGTTTCTAGCTGGAAAACTGTGACATATGTCAGATGATGGTTCATCAATAGTACAAAAATATTAGTGAAAATCAGATGATTGCCTTGGAATTAGTAAATGCTCTATCTGTTGATTTGGATAACTTCCACGACTACGGATCTGACCTGTCTTGCAGATTTGATATGTGCTTATGGATCTAATCTCTGCAAACTTTTAGCATGTCGCTTTTAGCTTGCCTTGATGTTCTTAATCCATTCTTGCATAAAAACTAGTTCTTGTACTTTCTAGTTTGCATTTGGTAGGGATAATTGCTTCCCTTGTGTCAAATCAAATAAGGATGCCGATTTAGTGATTAGATGAAAGATTGAGGACAACACTCTCAAACATGCAAGATGTCTTAGATGCTTGTGCAATGCAGATATTCTGATAAGATGCTCCTAATTATGCATGTGTGTGGTAAAATGATAGCTCTAGGATGAGGTCTAGCATGCAATGATTGGATGTCTAAAACGAACTAGGGTTACACTTTTAAATACAATACCAAGGGTCAAATGAAATGCTTTTGCACCTTGAGTCAGCATGCAATGGTCACAACAAGAGTTAAAGTTAGTCCTAAATTAGGATTTGGATTTTAAAAGCAAAGGGCTCATTTTCACAAGCATGGATCTAACCTAGGGTAGGAAAGGGGTAAACATAGGATTAGGAACAGTCCTTGGGAATGAGTGCAACTAGGAATGATAAGGCTTGGGTTGTGTGCCCACTCTATTGAAAAAGTTGCAATTGTGCATTTGTTATTGCATAAAAGCTAACTGAACCAAAGTGAGTCCAAAATGGATATGAAAAATGTGGGGTACGCATTTTTCATCATTACATTTTGCCCCCACTTTGACTTGCATGTCAACTACCATGAGGATGCATGTCAAAGTAAATACAAGTAGCCAACAAGAAAGTAAATGCACACACTCATAAAAAAGATATTGATAAGGATAAAGATTTTCCCTAGGTAGTTGTTCTCCTAAAATGAGTGCTCCATTATAGAAACTTGCAAAATAAAATGGAAAACAATGAGTAGCATCATTTAGGCATTTAAAACAATAATTTGTTGTCCATAATAGAAAAGAAAAGAAACTTGTAGTAATTGAGATACTACCCTTGAAGCAATAAAGTGCCTTGGGGCACCCAAAGATATGTGATACTAACTGCAAATCTATGTTACTCCAAGTTTCCAGGACGAGGATGGCAAGGGATAGGGGGTTGCATTTCAGGGACGGGTTTTTTTGGGGCCATTTTTGGGGATGACAAGGGATGACAAAGGGGACGGCTATATAAAAAATAGGGAAAATTTAAAATATATAGGGAAATTTCAGATATTCATATGATAACATTGATAAAGCATTCATCATATACATTATAGATCCTTAATACATAACATTTGAGTTCACATTAGAGTTCATATGAGAGTCGAACAAATTAACAAATGTCAAAACTTAATTGCTTTCATAATTCATTGTCAATATGCATGTGATATTAAAAAAATATATTGTACAACAAAATGCCCAAAGGCTGCAAGTTTCAACCACAATATGAAAAGAGAAAAACAAAGAAAGTATGTTGTTGCCTCTAATTTGCATCTACTAAAACTGCCTCAAAATCAGAGCCCTCTGAGTCACTGGCACTGTGAGAGGTTGCCTCATCCAATGCAATCTCAACCAATCCCTCCCGTGCCTCCTCATCAACCCGGGTGGCATCTTCGGGATCAACATCTCGATGTAAAGTTGGAGTCTAACGATCCTGAAGTCATAGAGCACTATGCACGACCACTAACTTCTCCACTTGTCTAGAGGTAAGCCTATTCCTCTTGAGGGAGTGGGTAAAGCCATATGTAGACCAATTCCTCTATGTAGCAAAGGAATTGACAACCTGTGAGAGGAGGTGAATGGCAATCATCCTCAATAGTGGTGTATCCTTCCCGTGCCATGTCCACCATCAAATAGGGTTAGTTTGAGCTAATGTAGCTCTATCTGTCTTCACCTCTAGTTTGCTAAATGTTGGACCACAAAGATTTGTGAAGGCAAGCCCATTTTCCCCATTTAGGGTGAGCTGGGGTGTGGGGGAATATTATTTTTGGTCGTCCCCTATGTTTTTTTGGGATGTCCTATGCAAATTTTGAAAAATTGGGGATGGCCCGGGGACGTCCCCGATGCGTCCCCATGTCCCTGAAAAGTTTCGGAAATGGGGATGCCCAAAAAATGTTGGGGACGAGGAACATAAATGATCACACATGCATCCACTCCAATTAATTGCATACAACGAATGAAAGTAGATCGGAGGAGAGTAGATAATATAGATAAAACAAGATAAACCCAATAAAGGTCAGTAATCATTGAAAATATAGTGTTGCATGACATTAAAATTTAGTAAGATATGCTTGTAAGAGCACATAAGTGATAGGCAAGAATATGCCCCCAATAGAGCAAGAAATATAGCTATACACAAATGAGGACATAAAAAATAAACACAAAAGCTTCCCTCCCAACACCATAGAAGCATTCATAGGTATGCTCTATATTTATCAATAGATTACCTCCACAAAAAAATTATGTTATATACATTTTTCACCATTACATTTTTCCCCCTATTTGACTTGCATGTGAACTATTATGAGGATGCATGTCAAAGTAAATACATCTTACAAAGGGCTGCCATAAGCCCCTCCATTACCTCATCATCCTCAAAAGGAAGCATTCAACCAGGTCTAGGTGCATACCACTTCGGATTAAGAGCATAGGCAACCATATGAAGAGGGGTGTTCATTGTGTTTCACCTCTCTGTGACAATATGCCTAATATGCTGCTCATAGAATTGTAATTGAGGATCCTTGTCATGAATTGCTTGCCTCATTTGATCAAGCATGCTACCAAAAGTCTCATAAATCTCTCCAAGGCTAGGAGAGTTTGTATCTGCATACCTGATCACCCCCACAATAGGTGATATGATAGAGCAAATATATCTGCAAACAACATTTAAAAATTGTAAGACATTAACAATTTAACACTAGATTCTAGTAAATTAGTAATACTAATAATTTAAAGAAAAAACAAAGTAGAAAGTTAGAAACATATTAAGTAAAAAATTCTTACTTGATATTGGACCACCAAGGCTCACTAAGCACCCTATCTCTCACCTTCTCCTTCTTCTGTATTTGATGGAGCCCACTTTTTCCACTCATGACAAATCACCATGGATTGTAGAGCATCTTGCACCTCTAGCATCCTTTCTAGTAAAATAAAATAGCTAACATATCTAGTCTCAACTGGTTTGAGGAATTCTTTCTTTGAATAGGATTGGAATAATGCAAGTGAAGTTTAATGGTTGCATACAGACATTTGTATTTCTCTAGCTTCGGCCACTGCGGTCTTCACCCAATTTATTTTGCCAATGTCTTTCAAAGCATGTACACAACATGGCGTCCAAAAAAATATGTTTGTAAGCAATTTCAACCATCAATCCAACCAACTTACAAATACAAGCTGAATCTGTCACAACTTGCACAACATTAGATGACCCAAACTCTTCTAGGGCATCCTTCAAAAGGTCAAATTGGTAATCAACATCCTTACGTTTCCAAGAGCAATCAATGGCTCTAAGAAAGTATGAACCAACAGGACATGTAACAATAATAGTAATGAGTGACCGATGTCGAATATCAGTCCACCCATCCATCACAATGGAACAACCAGTCCTAATCCATGTTTGTCTCATCTCCTCCATTATTATGTTCACCTTTGAATATCGTTTGTCAAGGAGGGAGGTATGCAATCTATGTTCTCTAGGAGGAGCATAACCAACTGCTATTGCATCTTTCAACATGGTTTTGAAATAAGGAGACCTTGCCAAATGAAAAGGGATGGCATGGGCATAAAAAAACTTTGCCACTGAATCATCGGCTTGCTCACGCTTTTGCAAATTCATCATCCCTATCATTGTATTTTTTTCAGCCGTGCCTGTAGTAAAAGTGGCCTTCTTCCCTCTATCACAATTCTCTCCAACTGATACATTGGAATGCTCTCCCCCTGATTGCAATTGCATTGTTCTAGATGAATGCTTCCTACTCTTAGTAGTAGTAGCTGCATGTTTTCCTCACTCTCCCCTACCAACTTGAACATTTCAACCTGTTCTTCCAATGTTATAGTTTCACAAACTCTAACTCCATGGCCAGGCTGACCCAATAAATGATGTTCAACCCTGCTATAAATTCCATGATAATTGGTCTTGCAAACATGACCCAACTAATGCCTGCTGCCCCCTGAATTTTTGGCCTTATTAGTGGTCAAATTGGTGGCAAATTGAAGCAAGAGTTTTTTGGGGTTGAAAGGACCTTTTGCATGAATCTGAAGAGAGGATGAAGGTCATGCAAAAGGGTCTTTTTGAGCTGCACTTCCAATAGAACTTGTAGTGTTTTGATTTTGAGAATCCACTGTGTTTACTTCAACCTCTTCTTCACTCCCCACTTCATGCACATTTTTCATTTTCCTCACTGCTCCTCGTTTTTTGTGCCAGACGTCCCCCCCTTTTTTCCTGGGGATGTTTCCTATAAAGGAAACGCGTCCCACATTTTCAATTTTTTTGGGGATGCCACAGGGACGTTCCTTGGCACGTCCCCATCCCGGAAACGCCACTGGGGATGGGGACGCGTCCCCGTGTACCCCTGCATGATAATCGAATCAGGAAGGAAAGATACGAATCTAGAATTGCAGTAGCAGATCAGTTTGCAGCCAAGAAAATGAGTGCAGCAGTACCAGATGATTGGAAGAGTACTTTTGGATATGGAGGGAACTACTTGGAGTTTTGTAGATCTGAAGATCAGCTGGTAGATAAAGGCATTAGCAACAAAGAGTTTGGGAAATTAGCAACACAGAGTTTGGGAATTGTAGATGCTGAAGCAATGATAGAAATTAAGAGGGAACGTTGGAGAATTAATTTATCCCATAAGTCATCATTAATTATTGTTTATGGATAATTAAATAGAATGGCAAATGTGTAAAATGCAAAATTGTAAATGAAAATTTCTAGAAAAGAGGAGGAAATTAGTAAGTTTCTAGATGAGAATGGATTGTTTCTAGAGATATCAAGATAAGGATGAAAGATAAGAAAGTTTCTAGATGAGGAAGTTTCCAGAAGCAAATGGATTGTACTAGTAAAGTATTGGGGAAACCTTTATAAATAGAGACATCATGTAATGATTTTTGTCACTGAGCAATAGAAATTGCTTTGATCATGAAGCAATGGAAAGTTTATGAATGTTGTAACATTCCAACTCTGGGCATTCTGAGCAATTCGTGTGTTTTTGTGTTTGTGTGTATTTTGTGTGTTATGTGTTTTCACCTCCATCCACCACCAACAATCTATAAGTCCTTGAATAACATATAAGTTCAGTTCTCCTTGAGAATGAATAGAAACATTTCACTAGCGAATTGCTGCCACAAAAACCTGGACAATTCGAGTAACTGGATTGACAGAAGGTATTTTACGTGGGTACATTCTTGTTCCACACATAAAGACAGAGAGTGCTATTGCCATGGCTACAGTTGGGATGCCAAACCCCATACCCCACCCGACATTTTCTTGAATGTATACAATCACAGAAAAAGATACAAGTAAATCAATGCATAAACCAAAATATGACCAATTGAAGAATGAGGTCTTATATTTCCTCTGTGTTGGATCTTTCATTAAATTGGTCTGCACCTGATGCTTGTAAACATGGTCTATGCCCACCTTGACCCAAAACAACGAAGTACGGTGAAATGAAGGAAAGCCCCACCTGAAAAACTGTAGGCCTGGGGCAGAAATACGAGTGTTGTCACGTGGAGGTGGGCCAAGAAATGTCAGAAAAGCTGAAAGAATAAAATAGATAAATCCCTGCAGCCGAAGAAGAAGAACATTAATTATTTCGTCTTTAGTACACAAGAAACTGATCCAAATATATATATACTTTGTGCTTATTGTAGATAGGTATAATCCGAAGCCTTCAGAAGATACTCACATTCACACATACACCCACCGACTTGCACTATACCTGCGTTGGTGTAAAGGCCGTTTTTCAAAGTGGTGACAATTGGGTTTAAACACTAATCTGAATTTATTAAGACCGGCTCAGGTGTAAAGAAATTCTCCAAAATGGGGTTATGCATACATCTATATACACTGCTGAATTTTATGATAACAATGTTCAATGAAATTGAAAATTATTCAAAAAGCAATTTTTGCAAATAGATTCAAACAAAATGCATTAAGGGAATTTTGGTACACAAGAAACTGACCAGCAGGATATATATGGTCAATTTCTTATATATACTCAGAGGTTTAAGTACAATCCGTTTAAAAGAGGATTTTGGGTTAAAAACTACTAACCAACAGATATACCAGATATGACAAACGAATGGTTCGGTACCGCCCATATAGGAATCTGCAGGAAAAGCTTAAAAAAAGGGAAGCATGGCCAATCAAGCGCGCCTTTCTGAAATTGGTTCCCGGTCCTTATAAACCGGAATTCTTGCTTAGCTTTCAATACCCATTTCAGAATGCCTCCTTTAAAACACACAAATCTAACCAAAGTTCCCCAACAGGTATTGCAATGAATAACAACGATACGAATTTAATAAATCAATCCAAAAGTTCAAGGGTCTGTGTTTCTGTTGGGGCCGAAGGTGTAGAAGCGGACCTCAATGAAGAAGCACAGAGTCTTTCCAATTGTATGTGCCACTGCAAACTGCAAATCAACATGGCTGAAAGATGAGTATACAGAGACGATATGCACGCAGAAAACAACTCCCAAACAAAGCCATATTCCTTACAACAGATATGCACATTCTAATTCACCAGATAAAAGAAACGAAAACCAAACTTTATACTTTTAAATATGAAAATTTCATACAACACTAAGATCACGCCTGGCCATTGCCAACTGGCAAACTGTTATATAGGTAGCAAGTCATATTTTTTATTGTTTGAAAAAAGTTCTAAATTGATAATTTTGTACTTTTTGGTGTTAAGAAAGTTCATATAGAATGGCCTATTGGCCAAATATAATGATTTATATTTAGCCTAACTTATTTTTCCAAGCGAAAAGAGTTTAGGTATTATATATTGCTTGTTACGCTTCAAATGATTTTGTTACACACTGCAGGATTTGATGATAAAAATTACTATACAGTTACACCGAGAAGTATCTGGAAATATTATATATTTGATTAATTGATTCTGCAATAAATTTCCAAACATTTAAGTTGTTTTTCTAAAAATTACCATATATTTATTTTTATGTATGATTGTATTTTTATTTTAGTATTTTAGTTTATGAATATTATAAAGCTCAATTTTAATGATTGCTTCTTCAAATTCCTGTTCAATATTTATGGTATTTGATTTTCCAGGTCATGCTTCGTTTTTTTGGTTCAAAGTCCAGCTTAAAATATGTTAATAAGTTCAAACTCAGTCGGAGTCTGAATGCTATAATTTCTATGAAAATATTTAGGAACCGTGTAATAATAAATTTTTAAAAAATATTTCAGAGACTGCCGTCAGAGTTCACCATTATACTAAGGGAGGCAGATGATGAAGCAGCGTCAAGATTAAATACAAGTTTGTTTTCTGGACTGATCAGTGCTGACGAAGTTGGTGAAATTCATATGAGAGAGAGTGGCATTCTGGAGGCATCCCTGGAGATGCGACCCTCATTGAGTGTCATCAATATTTGTGTTTTACTTGTGACCTCTTATCGTGCTTATCTGGAAGGTATTGGTCATACTCTTTTACAGGGAAAATGGTTAGTTACAATTCTACATACTGGCCCAAAAGAAATATACCATCATGGCAAGAAATTGGATGGTAGTCATGTTAAAATGAGAAATGCTGTAGTGCATAAGGGGCTTATAGCTACTGTGAACAAAGGCGAAGGATGGAAAGCCTTGAGTGTATTCAAAAGAATTATTGAAAAATTATACCTATCAAGTACACATCCACTCCTGTTTAGAAGACAGTGATGAACGTTTGCTTATTACTAGTCTTATGTAGCCTTTGCTTTGTAGTAAACATCATCTTTTCGGTGAAATTCATATAAGTGGGAGAGGCATCCTGGATGCATCCTTGGAGATGCGATCCTCATTTAGTGTTATCGATATTTGAGTTTTGTTTGTGATTTCTTATCATGTTTAATGTTGGATAAGTGTTGTATATTTTCTATGTTTAATATTGTAAGTAATTTTTCAATTTTTAAAAAATGTATTAGTATTTTTTGGAAAAAAAATTTGGGTGTTATTTTGGGCTTTTCTATTTTCACCAATGTTTTAAAGCACCCATGTTTATCTTTTGTATGATTTCATGCAATGTGCATGGTTAAGGTTGAAGGAAAAGAGATTCATTATTGTATTGGAAAATGGTTGAATTTTTGCAACAGTGAAAAGTTTTATTATGCTAGATTTTTCACATGAAAGGGTTTTCTTAGGTAAAAATACTATGTAAATTGTCTTTTTTGTACCTCTAGTAGTGTAAGATTTTCTAAACAAAATCTTTGATACAAGTGTACATAGCTATGCCTATCTGCATCAGATATCAACTCTGCATCCTCTATACCATCATCATCACTAACCGCTACATCTGCTAATGTTGGCCGTCAGGCGCTATTTGCCGTGGCTGCACTATGCATAGAGCACACGTAGCTTGGACGCATCATAGGTACATCCTATGGGCATCTGAACTGTCATGCTACCCGATCAAAGTAAAACTAGACAACAATGTGATCGAGGCGATCGACCATCAGCCGATCCCTCTACATCCTCGCTAACTGTCTCTGAAGTGGAATCAAGACAAATTTATTTCCCACATTAACTTTTAGAGGAAAGCAATGCAAATTTCAGATCTAAGTAAATTTCAGTAGCATAACGACATGTAAATTAACACTCCTAATAACAAGAATGAAGAAGAAGAAATAGAAGAAAAGAAGCATTAATATATGTGGGGGAAACCTTTTTAGGTAAAAAACCCCACGCTCCAAAGCACCAAACTAGTGTATTAATTTGCAACAAAAAATATGTAATAATACACTTGCAGGGTCAAAGCCTTAACATGGAGATCTACATCTTGCTCCTTTGGAGGAAATTTGACAGCATAACCCTACAGAGAAAGCTCCTCACCTCTCTTCTCCTCTAGTTCCAATATATAGGCAAAAGCATCTAGGAAAAACATAAATGGTTTCCCAAAACCATTAGCTAAGTAGTCAATAAGGAAAGAGACCTCATGACATTGTCCAAGAGTTACAAGCATTTTTTTAGAAGCTTCAAGACTTTTCTCATGAACTTGGGCATCCAACTTCACTAGAGAACAAAAACAACCCGTTAGAGGATGAAATAACAACTCCCCAAGTCCAAAAAGGACAACCCACTTCTTACACATCATCAAAGATGCTTTCTCACACCTTTTATAATGTCATAGATGCTTCTTACACATTATAATGAAGGTCAAGATTCTTGGTCCATTTTGTGACTCCTTATAATCACTCTCTTACAACTTCTTACACACATCATATAAAGGCATACACATGGCATAGTGACCAAGTCATAAGTGGGACGTCTCATTTCCCAAATGAAACACAAATAATAAATAAAATACAATAAAATAATTAATCTGAACATTAGGACTTGCAAGGTGTATGACACACATAATCTTAACATTCTTCCACTTGTCATATACCTTGCAAGAGCAAAGGGAAGCTCCAACAAATTTGTGAACCATCAAGGTTACCACCATGCTATCCTAGCTAAACTCCATTGTGCTCACAAGCTTCATAGAAGTATTTGCAACACCTTTAAAGTGACCACCATTCGAACAACAATTGTCTCATTCTCCATCATGCCCAAGCACAAAAGATAAGAACCCCAAGCTAAGATGACACACTAAATGTCAAAGACACACCAATGTATCTAGCCTTAACTCATTACCAGAACACAAACTCAGAAGTCCAATCTCCTCCAAAACAAGATCGAGTATGCACCACATACTCCAAACTAGCCAGAACAATGATCACAACCAATTGTTCACATCCAACTAAACCCAACCACTAATAGACCTTCTACTCATGACATATCCATCCCACATTGTACAAGCTCTCATCCCTATATATGCATTGTCTTGCTTAAGGTTACTGCCTCTCAAGGTAACAAACACATCAATGTGCAAAAAAATTGAAGACCATCGATACTGCAATCCAATGAAAACTATCCACCAAGGACACATGTACCTCCTAGGACTCCCACTACATGAGCAATGTCTAATTTGGCGTTGACCAAATCAACACAGTCCACCAATCAACATTCACACAAAGGGTGTGGCTCATGTGATCAAACCCTATATCAATGAACACACAATGATCTCCAAACTACAACCATCCTACTACAAAATAGAACATACTTCTTCAAATAGCTTTTGCTCACTTTCTCACCTTTGATCTTTCCCAACTCTCCCAAGTTCTTCACATCACAAAAGGTAGAGATTAAAGAGCCCACATACTATTGCTAAAAAATAATGAAGTACAATGGTAAATGACCACAAACATAGTGATCACACTAGCTCCACACAAACCTCACTCCAATGTCATGTGAATACAAACCTCAAGGAAGAAACATAAGACCATAGAGAGAAATTGCAAAACATATTGTAACATGCCACTTGTTCTACCAACTAAGATTTACCAAGTTTAACTTTGAAAGTAAATAGATCAAGATACTGATAGCGGAAGCAATAAAATTTTTCCTTAAATTCCTTCGATTAAATGCACATTTGAAACATATTCCAAACTCCCATTGCATAAATCAAATTTTATTTCCTCAATAAAAGAATTGAATATTCATCTTTACAATTTTTTCATAATATACATACAAGCTCCAAGAGCTTAACTGAAAAATAGTAACACATGATTGTATACTTGTTTGTTTTCAATATTCTCGGCCACCAACTGCATGAGGGGAAACATCACTCAAGTGATTTACCTCCAACCACGGACTAATTACGGTCCCCCGCACATTTACCAAACTGGTAAATGACTCTACCCTTTGATGAAGAGATTGGTATGGTAACCCCAAATAAAATAGGCCTAATTTGAGCAAGGTGTTGTGTCCTACATTAATTAGTACTATCATACTATGGCTACAACCATCAAAATATGAAATCCCTATTAGAAATGCAAACCTGGATCACAATGAACCTAGACAGTGTAAACGTTGGCAATTTACACCACTTTGGCCAAAGTTTTCTTGTCTCATATTCACCCACCCTTCCATCTCGATTGGGAAAGACAACAATCTCTATACAACAGATATTCCCTTACCCATGGATCAACAAATCCTAGGAATATTCCCGCTTAACAACTACATCAATCTCTATTCTAGGTTATTCCCCCTCTTCCATGGATCACATATCCCAAGGTTAACCTATCCCAAGTTTCATCATGACACCTATGTCAAAATAAATCTACTTGCAAATTACAGTTTACTGTCTTTCCCCTTATACAATTAATTAATCATACTCAAATTGAAAAAATACATAAAGTCCCATCTAGACACAAATTTCTATTACTAAGATTAATTTCGCTTTCACAACACAATTTTCACTTACTAGATATATATAAATATATAAGCAATTATATATTCAGGGAGACAATCACATTGATAAACAACAATGCATTTCCACAATAACAAATGACACCAACAACCTTCAAAACAGAAAAACATAATAAAGAGAAATCCCCATGCATAACATAAAATTGTTTCATGATAAACCTTGTCTATGCAATCACAAACTTATCAAGATGCAAAATTAAATCACAGTTCTTACATGATCATCCAAAATGCAATCAAGATTCATAACATAGATCATTTACCGCTACCCAACTGACTCGACATAACCTAGATCAAGATAGGGTTGTGAGTGTGTGATTGCTCAATATAGGTTTTACTAAGGTTACTGGACCAAGTCCTTCTCCTGAGTGATACCTCCCCTCCCTTTCGGAGGGACAACCTGTTCCTGCATCTACTTAGATCATCGCCACAGTAGTTAGCTGATCAAAATATTATCATTAATTAACAATAACTAAATTAAATACAAGACATTGCATTATTCTTTTTCTCATCATATTGCATTCAAGATAGATAACACACATAGATGCAAAGATTCATAAATACTTCAATTTTCACAAAATATCCAGTCTATAGTAAATGGATAAAAACACATATATAGATACAGAACTCCATAATCACTCACTTTCCAAACAAATTAACCAATCTAGGTAAATAGTAAGTAGATAGAAACACATGGGGTGTAACACATCACATATCGTGTCCTTCTGCCAACACCACTAAGTGCTCAAGCTATGACAAATAAGATCCTCATTTCCAAAACCCCAACCAAAAAGCCTTAACAACATCCAACAATTCAACCCCAAGGTCAAGCACAACATCAATAAATTAATAAACTAACAAGGATGTAAACTTCTCAAGTGAAAGAAGATCAAACCATGAACCGTTCCCATTTACTAGGGAATATATCCAAAAATATTCCCCACACTCCTCAAAAAATGTCCTAAACAAACTTATGCATATGAGAAGTCAAAGGAAAAAGACACTAAACCATGTACTCATCAAATAAGCCTTCCAAAACTGACATCCACAACTCAAGACTCATTCCATGAGAAAATAAAGCATAGAAAATAAAATACATCTAAGTACCAAGTGGGCAATACCTCTTAGATAATTCTCTATTGAGTGGACAGAGGGTGGGGAATGAGATTGCTCCTCCTAAGAAACACAAAACCACATAGACACTCTCCATGAACAATCTTCTCATCAGGTCCATGTTGAACTCATGTCCAACTCTAGGTGAAGGCTCCCCGGTCTTTTTGCTGAAACCTCATCACCATTCCAACACACGATCCCCATAAACAAGAGATAACTAGTCTCACCCAAATCTGACTAGTAGCAATAGGCAATTGATCATCTCATGCTAAACTCCATCCAACTACAAAATCACAAGCTCTAGAATTATCCAAGCAAAATTATCATGGCACACAATTAGTATATTACCACAAACCACCGCCAAACCTCCCTCTACATGATCAATACAAAATCCAAGAGCTCTTCATAATGTCATGATTCACATCTTCCTCATAGAAGATCATCTACCTCCAATACATAGATCTACTCCCATGAGCACCCATATCATGCCAAGACTACAAAAAAAGAAAGATCTAGTCATCCATAGCACAATATCACATCACTACCAAAGATCCCACTACAAGTGATCTAGAGCTACCCATGGCATTGTGATAAACATCTAACTAAAGATCATTTGTGGCATTTACACAATCAAAGAACTCAACTACAACATCAGGATCTCCCAAAGGGAAAAGTGAAACTGTGATCTCCAAAAGAAGATAATTACTATAGGTTCCAAGAGAAAATAATTGCCAGTGACCCAAAGTACTCTTACAAGAATGTTGCGATCATCCCAAAGTACTGCAACATGAATCACAAGCACTCCATACATCCATATCATTGTCCCATTGCTACATTGCACCAATGCATATAATGGTCAAAGGGCCACTAACACTAGAATCTATAGAACCATGGCATTTGAACAATTTACAACCAAACCTTGTTACAACAAGACACCATTAGCATTGCAAAAATCTATGGGTATAGACAACCCAAATCCAAGTTATCGATGCGACTTGTGGGTATAGACGACCAACGAGACTACATAACTCGTAGATCTCAAAGAAAGACAATATGGATCCACCAAGCAATGTAGAGCCAAAAGCAAGAAAACCCAACACTACAGTAATAAGAAAATCAAACACATCATAAAATAATGTAGATTCTTTGACTCAAACACCAAATCAAACCGAGATCCACTTTGCCACAAACCCACAATAGTAGCCATATTTCAAGAACCCAACAAGCAAAACTGTAGAAATGTTAAGTGAACAAGCATGTACCAACACCTCTGCACCAAGAAGGCTACAACCAACCTCCTTAAACCATGCATGCAAACCTACAACTATCTTGCATCTAGAAACACCTCCCTGGGATTCACAATCTACAAAATAGTCTCTCAACATATCTATAAAACCATAGATTTTGGTTAAACATGAAAAACCTACAAAACCATCCATGTCAGGGACATACATGAAAATCTAAATCCACTTATCAACTAGAAGACCCACAAGTCTAAAAACACCAAATCGGTAAAATTAGAACAATGGAATATCACAAATAAGCATAACCATAGATCTTGAATGGAAATCTACAAAACCCATAGGTCCAGTCACATGAATCAATAACATGCAAGTACTACCATCCAATAGGAAAAAGAGGTTGTCTAGAAACTCTAGGCCACCAGATAAGACAACTCCACAACTACCATTATGTACATGCATACAGAGTAACTAGGTCATTCCAATAGCTTATAGATCACCCAATAAGCAACTCCATAGCTTACATGCATTCAAGGCTAATAAACCAATGCCTTCCAACACTAAGAACTAAAATCAAACACTGAACGTAAGCACACCAAACTATAGTCAGTACAACCAATGCTCTCCCATGTATATAGAGAGCTAAAACTAGACACCCAACATAAGAACTCTATTGCACATGACCACAAAATGGAAGAACATAGCCACCATGCAAGAGAGTTGTTCTATATTGTCAAATAGGATCTCTAGGTCAATATCATGCTACATGTAACCAAATGAATAACTCCAAAATAATCCATCTTTTTCATCCTTCAAATGCATGTTGTACCTTGGAAAATAAGATCAACTACAAGACTTCCACTCATACAAGGATTAATAATCGACTAATTCCTTCCTATAGATTCCCTCTAGCTTGCCAAGCTAAGAAATCATAAAAGAAAAAATACCCAAAACCTCAAACACCATTGAGCCATCAAATGTACCAACATACAAGCTACATGCAAGTCCATGCAAACAACATGTAATTCCATGCACCTCACATTCAACCACATGCAAACCATGGAACCACTATTGCTTTGATACCAAATGTAAATAAAAATACCTAGTATGCACCTCCAATACCATAAGATTCTCTAAAAAAAATGCTTGATACAAGTGCACATAGCTATGCCGATAAATTGAAATTAGGACACAAATTTATTTCCCACACTAAGTGTTAGAGGTAAGACATTTGCAAATTTTAGATATAAGTAAATTTTAGCAACATAATCACATGTAAATTAACACTTTTGAGAATAAGAATGAAGAAGAATAGAAGAAGAATAAGCAGAAAAGAAGAAACACCAATATATGTGGGGAAAACCCTTTCAGGTAAAAGAAACCCCATACTCCAAAGCATTAAATCAATGTATTAATCTACAACAAAAACATGTTACAATACACTTGTAGGCTCAGAGCCTTAACATAGAGATCTACATTTTGCTCCTTTGGAGGAAATCCGACAACATAACCTTGCAAAGAAAACTCCTCACCTCTCATTTCCTCTAGCTCCAATATATAGGCAAAGGCATCTAGGAAAACCATAAATGATTTCCCAAAACCATTAGCTAAAACCATGAGCTAAGTAGTCAATAAGGAAAGAGACCTCATGACGTGTCCAAGAGTTACACACATCTTTCTACAAGCTTCAAGTCTTTTCTTATGAACTTGTAGAGGATGAAATAACAACTTCCCTAAAGAAATTTAACAAAGGCAACTGTTGTCCAAATATTGAATTAAATAAATTCTAGAATATTACAACAGTCACACAACCGTAAAAATTCCAAACAGTTAAATCAAATACACAGACAGATAATTTACACCTTTAAATCAATTTTCCATTCCTTCAAAAATCTTACAAGGAAACCTCTACAAACTATTCTTGATAGTTGCACAAAATTATACCATTGTATTTGATCACAATTAATTTTCTTCTATCTTGTGCCTATTTTTATACTATTTAGCCAAAAATCTAATATTCAAAAAGCTGTTAGTGTGAATAGGGATATTTTCTATCTAGTTTCCCTTGTGTGAGGATAATTCATATTATTTAACTATTTATTAGTTAAATAATATTCTCACATAATTCACATGTTAAGTTGACTTAGTGAGTCTTTTAGATGTTTCTAGTTGTTGATAATTGTCTTATAGTTGTTTTATCCTCCACATGTGCTCTAGTTATCACATGTCATAGGATTAAGACACTTGTCACATGACTACAACATCTTGGCTCTAATCCTTGTTTTTATAAGCAAGGCTCTTCATGTACATTGTAACAAGCATTGTAACATACACAATTTTGCATTCATTGATAGAATGGATTATTACTCTCTCATATTGTCTCTCTTGTGCTTTCATGAAGTCCTAGATCTTGGGTGGCTTCTATCTAGCTAACTCTTACATGGTAACAAAGCACTCTAGGTGGAATCTCTTCTTGTTAGCCAAATTTTTGAGAGATTTGAATGCAAATTCATGGTGGATCTTGATAGTTGAGTATACTCTTCTCTTGCATCGAATGATGACCTGGGGAATTAAAAAGACTTTGATAGAAAAGTCAGATTTATGAGGGTATCTTCTTTGTAGCCTTGTATTGTAGGTTCATTTCAAAGCATGTTGCTGGAAATCTAAGCACACAATTGTGTTCAGGAGGTCCGAGATAGTCTAGATTGGCTTTTGTTTCATCTAAATTGGACTTTGGAGGCCAAATCTATAAACTTTTTAATTCAGGGTATAGATACCTGATCCGGGAGGTAGCTACAACTTCGGAGCAGTTTGGGTAAAATCAAGCACTACCATTGCGCTCAGGATACTCAAAAACCTATAGATTGACTGTTAATTCACTCAAATCAAATGAAGTTGCGGCGAGAGGCAATTTTTTTAACAATTCAGCAGTATGAAATATTCTGCGGAATATTCCGAAGGCCTCAGGGCTCATTACTTGTGCAGAAGGAATCTCAGAAGAATCAACTCCTGTGTTAACGAATCTGTCAGTGTCATCACTATCCATTGGGTATTCTTTTTCCTTGCTGGTCAATTGTATTTTTGCGGGTTTATAAAATTTTTCTACAGATTTTAAAAAAAAAAGTTTAAAGGGTACCGACAGGGTACAGGCCCCTGTCGGCCCCATACATCTGTAGGGACACCTTTAAAGGCATGAGCCCCTTGCATTTGCCAACAGCCTCTAAAAGCCACTGGCAGCTTCTAAAAGCCCCCACGGGATCCTTTGTGGGCCATGCGGCTGGCAAAAGCCCTCGCGGACCCCTGATTAAAGGCTTTGGCCTTTAAAATTTTTTGAAGCCTTTCATTTTTTAAAACTTTGCATATTTAAATAATAAAACCGCAGTCAATAAAAAGGTTTGCAATATTTGGCGGTTTCAAAGGCATCAAATCCGTGGTTTTCATTTGATAGTGGTTTTTTATCAGCAAACATGTAGTTTTTCCTTTGCATAGCCCATGGCTTCTCTGACAGGGCAGTTTTCACACCAGTCAAAGACAATTTCATTGTAGAGATCTGTGGTTTTGGCTCGACATAGGTGGTCTTGTCCCTACACATAGGTAGTTTTGTGCCTAAACTAGTGGTTTTTCCACAGTGGGTAGTTTTCTGAGCATATAGTTCGGGGTAGTTTTTGTTCCCAGACAATGATTTTGTCTACTCAGCAAGGATACGTGGAATGTTCTGCTATAAACCCACTTCCCTTGGCAGTTTTACTTTGCAAACTCTGAGAGGTTTTCTCTGCCAACAAGGTGGTTTTCCTGCAATCACAGGTGGTTTGCTGAGTTCAGAAGGCAGTTTTCGCCCTTAATCGGTGGTTTCAGAGTAAATACAGTGGTTTTTGACTATCACAGGGTGGTTTTCTTCTTACACCAAAGTTTTTTTCTCAGATTGATGGTTTTCAGATCCTAACAGAATATTCCGTCCAGACAGGGCATATTTTGACTGTTGACATTAGCAGGGATCCCTTGGCCCCCCTTCTAGCCCTAATAGGGCAAGTTTTTTCCAGGAGCCATAACTTTTTGCCACGGTGTCAAAAATTGAAAAATGAGATATCATCAGAAAGCTAGTTCCAAGCATTTCGCAGTGGTGTCGGTATTTTTCTAAGATTTTGCTGTAGGTGCCTAAGATAGTTGTTTGAAGCCAGATCTTACATTTTTCACTCCTGAGCTCACAACGTTCGTCCACTTCATAGAAATTTCAACTTCTTATAGACGTTGGAAAGGTAATTATGTGCTCTATAGTTTTGTCCATGCCATTTTTCTAGATTTTGCTTTAGACGTCAAATTTTCAGTTTGGAGCACTTTGGGTACATATCACTCATTGATTGGAAAAGAGTTGAAATTGGTGATTGTTTTAGTTTGGGGGGGCTTCAATTACAATGTTGATTGAGTTTGTGCTTTGATATAGCTGCTTGTGCTCTACTTTTCCTCCACATCATGAATAAATCAAGGGTTCCATTGTTAACACCTTATAACTATGCAACTTGGAGTCAACATGCATGGAATGCCCTGATGGACCTTGGACATCTCTATATGTTGAAAACAAGATACCTGAACCCATAGATGATGAGGGAAAGATTAAATGGATGATAATTCATACTAAAGCTCTTAGATGTATTCGTAGTTTCATTTCCCTAGATCTCTTGTTTCAGATTGAGGCATGTACAAATTCACATGATGCTTGGATAAATTGAAAACATTGTATGGTACAATAGATGAAGCTAAATGTTATCAAATTGATAATGAATTGATGAGCCTTGATCCTAAGAACTTTAGCAACATTCAGGATTACATAACTAAGATTAATGATCTAAGAGCACAATGCAAAGCATGTGGTATTGCGAAAAAGGACATCCAGTTGATCTATAATGTGTTGAACAAGCTTGGTCCTGAATATGCAACTTTTGTTTCTATCTTTCAGACTCATAGGTTAACCGTGGGATCTACTTTCACTATGCCTTCATTTGCATCCTTTTCTAAGATGTTAATGCATGAGCAACATAAGATTCTTTCTATGGGTATCATTAAGCCATCACAGAATCATGGTTTGGTGGTTGGACAACCTAAGGAACATAAAGCATTAGGTTCTTCTGACAAGAAACAAAAGAAAGCTAAGAAAAATCCACAAATAGATCAAGCACAAAATTCATCTAAGGAGAAGCCTGCATGTGGTTATTGTAAAAAATTAGGACATGATGAACATACTTGTTTTAAGAAACAGATTGACATGTTGATGCAACTTGTTCAAAAGAACAAACTTTCATCAATTGATTCTTCTTCTACTCCTTCAACATCTACACAACCAATACTTTATGAATCTCATACAAGGAAAGCTAAGGAGCCTAAACACAAAGGTAAATCACTTTGTGCAAGTACAAGTTCTACATTAGGTAAATGGATTCTTGATTCAAGTGCTTCTCATCATATGGCTTCTTCCAAGGATATGTTTTCTTCATTTGAGCCATGTGATATGTCACCTATCTTGATGGGTAATAACACACATATGAATGTAATTAGGAAGGAAACCATAGATATTGGTGAAGGTACTTTCAATGATGCCCTTTGTGTGCCTTCTTTGACCAATAATCTTCTTTCCATATATTAGATTACTCATAGTGGTACAGGGAAGATAGTGGAGTTCACACTTGAGTTGGTTATTATCAGAGACTTGAAAACCACAGAGTTAATTGCTACTAGGGTCCTGATCATGTATCTCGGTTATACACCTTTCATGGTTCATCTCTTGATGATGATTTAGATCCATTGGTTGATATTCACACTCCTTCTGTGAATCATATTTCAAAGGACAAGTTTGGTCACTTGAACCTTGGTATTCTTGCCTCTTCATCAGTTCTTGAGACATTTGCTACACTTCAATATTCTCCACCCCCTGCTTCTTTAGAGTTCAGTGCTTCAGTTCAGTAGGATACTTCTTGTCTTTCATATATAGCTTTGTGGGATGAGCATTTGATAGGCATTTCAAATTTGTTTTGTGAGTCTCATATTGATGATTTGGAGGACACATTTGTAACTCTCCTATTTGATGACAGTCATAGCACAAATGTTGTCAACCCATCATTGTCTTTGGAGCTTGATGATTTTCTATTTCCACTAGACCCTAGATTGTCACTTTCATCAGTGAGGCCTAAGACTCCTAATTTGATTGTGGTATCATTCGACATCGACATGGAGACACGAGCAATTTTTAGAGACATCATATTTCATGAGACTTCCTTCCTCATCTCTTGGTTTATAGTTGGAGTTTCTTCATACACCAGTGGATTGGTTTCTTCCCAAGGGGAGGAATGTTGTTTGATGGTTTTGGATCCTCTTTAGTCTTCTTCTAGCATTCGCCATTGGCACTAGAGCTTCTTCATTATGGGGGAGACATCTTGTCTCATGCTCTTCCTCTTATTGGGGGGCTATTAATTGTATATTTGTGATGGATGATGTATTTGGAGGGTATTGATTCTTCCATCATTCCATCACTTGTACATGTTTGTGGGCGGGTGCAAAAAGTTGGGGGCCAAAAAGTAGCCAATTTTAAAAAAAAAACTTCTAAGACATAACACAAGTGCATTATGTTTTACTATAAAAAAGTAGAATTTGTGCTCATTTTTTCCTTCCATTTTCTCTGCACCCGCGACTTGCAAACCGTAAGGAGTGCGCTCACGTTATTGAAGACCAAATTTGACACCAAAATCTCACCGATTCATTGCCAAAATGCTGCCACGACGTCATGGAGGCCAAATGAGTGAGTTGTATTATTTTTTTGTGTGAATTTGTTTCTAAATTGGTACGTTTAAGTTAATTTTTGATATAAATTTCCTTAATTGACAGGAAATGATAATGCACCTCCTCCTCTTCCTCCTGGAAATCCACAAAATCCTGAATCACATGAACAACAAATACATGTTGAAGAACAACTCAAACAACAAACTCTTTCATCCATTCCTTGACATGCCCCTGGAACACAAGAAAATCTAATGGGGCAAATTGAAAACAATAAAAAATAAATTGAAGATATAATTGCAAGGTTGAAAGATCCTCCAACTTCAACCTCACATAGATCCACGCTTGCTCAATCTCTTGAATCTATGTTATCAAATGTAGAGTCAATTAGCAAGCAAATAACTAGTTGGTTTGAAATAAGGAGAGAATTTAGAGAGTACTATGCAAACAAGTTGTCATATGAGCAAGTAAAAAATGAACAAATTACAAAATTGGACTTGTGTTCCATTTTTACAGACCCATGAACAAATCAACCTCTACCCCTTACATGCAAGAGGTTCTCTATCCATTGGTGTAATAACCAAGTGATAAGGGAGAATTTTGGGCAGAGGTGGTGGATGGTTTTTGACCATCCTCCATGCAACAATAATGAGGTCCCACAATATGTTTTGAGGAAACTCTACTATGAGTTTGTAAAAAATAAAGTGCCAAACTATTTTGATATGTGGGACTTCCAGGGTAGAGGTGGGGGGTTAGCACAGGATAGACCAGGGGCACATGTTGACACACAGTGACCAGTGAGATGAGCACTCGCCAGACTAGCCCATGACCACATGTCTATCCATTGTTGGCAAGAGACACTATATGGATTCATGGTTGTTGTCATTGATGGCAACAAAGGTCATCCCACATATCCGCAAGTCATGGTGTGTCTCTACCGGAAGTTAGAATAAAGATTGTTGTGGTCCGGTGAACAAGAACAGAGCATGTGGCAAGGTCCGACAGATTGGTCCGGATCTCTCAGAGGAAGTGTCTTGGTGCAGTGCGGATTTGAGGAAGTCAAGAGGACTACCTTGAGTGGTATATTCCAAGGATTTAGCCTCCGGTGATGGATAAGGAAAAAGATATGAATAGTTGAGTACCGGATTCCTGAGAGACAGTGAAAACAAAGGAAGAACTGACTGATAGAGTATCAGACTACTTTCCGGATGTGTTACTGGTGATGATAAAGGTTGTGAAGGCATGAATCATGTTTGGCCGACATGATTAATGATATCTACAAGTATATGCTTGATCCGCATTGCTTGGTGAGCAAGGATTCAGCCGACAGAACATAGTTTGTAAGAAACTAAACTGTTCCGGATGCCGACTAGAAAGGTGATGAAATTACTTGTGCGGATATATATAGAGGATGGATTTAGTTGTGAAGCGAGTGACTATGAAAAGACATATGCGAAGAAGAGCAGAACAGAGCAGAAGTACCAAGACAGATCCGGTATGTGAAAGGATAGCAGAATAAAGAACAGAGAAAAAATGAAGTGCAGCAGATCAGTGTACTGAGCCTAACCGGAACTGAACTCCAGCATATGCAGATGCTTCCAATCAGTTCAAGACTGTGATTCTTATCACTTTGTAGACAGTGTGTCTTCTTGTAGGCAGTGGGCCTCTTGTGAGCAGTGTGCTCGGGCAGTGAGCCCTAATTGGCAAGTGCCATTTTGTAATTTCCTATTCTTCTAACAGAGAATAATTTTGGGTTAATCACCCCATGGTTTTCTCCCTTAACAGGGTTTCCACGTCAAAAATACTGTGTCATGTGTTTCTTATTTCATGGTAATGTTTTTGTGTTTGATTCAATGCTGCATCAATTTCAATAAGGGAAATAATTAGGATAACTGATTCACCCCCCCTCTCAGTTATCAACAATTGGTATCAGAGCTAAGTTCCTCCTAATAGAGCCTAACAGCTTGAGGAAGATCTGGGAGTTCAAATGGATGCATATGGTTTAAGAGAGCAACTCAAGACTGCCCTTGAGGATCTTGAACAGTCAAATTCTGAAGTCAATGAATTAAAGGAAAGACTCAAACAGGCTGATGAATTCATGAGAGAATTAAAAGACAAATTAAGTCTCTCTATGAAAAAGAGAAAGGAGCTGCTCCAACAGTTGGCAAGACAAAGTGAAGAAAGCAATACAAATGAAGAATTGACTGAGCAAACCAAGTTATGTGAAAAGTTATCAAAAGAAATCATTATGTTAAGACATGAAATGGAATCAGGAACTATAAAGTTTACTCAAGAAATTGAAGAAAAAAGAAAGGCTGAAGACAATCTAAAACAATCTCTTAAAGAAAAATCAGAAGAATGCCACCAGATGGACAGGATTATCAGACATCTTGAATCTGATCTTGAAGATGCCAAAGATAATGAAGAAAAACTTGAGGATCAAATTGCCTCTCTCAAAAGAGACCTTCAAACAGCAAATGAATATAAAGAGAAATTCAAGATAAGCTCTGCTCAACTTGAAGATCTTCTTGGAAGTTAAAAAGGGACAGATGACAAGTATGGTTTGGGATATGAGAAAGGAGAAAGCTCCGGATCCGGTCAAAAGAATTTTGCATCAGAAAATCCAAGAAACAGGCCTAGAAGACCTCCGGTAAGACAGCCCAATGCTCAAAGATATTCATCTTTCAATGGATACTGCCACAGCTGCAACCACTTTGGTCACAAAGCTAATCAGTGCAGAAAGAGAATGAATCAGATTAATTCATCCTTCTCCGGACAGTGCTTCAACTACAAAAGGTATGGACACAAATCCCATGAATGCAGAAATATGCAAGTAAACAAATCATTCAAAGGTAGATGCTTTACATGCAATAGAGTAGGTCATATGGCTAATCAATGCAGATCAAGAGGATATCAGTCAATTATGCAAAGAAATATTATTTGCCAAATCTGTAATAGGTCCGGTCATAATGCTAAAGTCTGCAGAAGCAAGAATCAGGACAAAAGAGGTCCGGTGTATAATCAGAATCAAGACAAGGGTAAACAAAAGATTAATGCGGATGAAGTTAGGAATCAGATGAGCAAGATTTGGGTGAAGAAAAGTTCAGAGAATGTAGAGGTTGGATCCGCACCAGACTCTGGTGCTGATATTTCTTCCAGAAATTAAAAAGTTAGCTCTGGCTCAGGGGGAGACTCAAAGAAAATCCTGTTCCCCCAGCCAATCAAATGGTGCCTGCTGTGGCACAAGATGCGGAGTAAAAGGTTTAAAGATATAAGTCTTGAGACAATCCAAATAAGATTTCAGAGGTCTGCATGGAGTTATGAAGAAGCTGTGATCGATCAAGTAAGACCTGTTCCGAGAGATGCTTCGGTATGACAGAGGATTACAAAAAGGTCCGGAGAGATCCGGAAGTGCACTATCTTATTCTGCGGATTGGACAGAGTGTTTGGGATGTTCTTGTAATGTGTCACCTCGATTTATTCATGATTGAAAGATCCGGATGATGTTCACAGATCAGGACTGATCCGGGATACTCCAAGCTATCCGGACAAGGCAAACCAGAATAATATAGGTGAAGCATTTATTGCAAACAGATATTAGGGTTTGCGAAGCAATATAAGGGATTTCTCAAAAATCATTTGCTCATTCTGCACTCAAGGAGAAGCGAAAAGTGGAGCTCTGCAACAAGATTCATCAAGCACACCAAAGATCTCCTGCCGAAGTCATTGCATAAAGAAATCAATCCCACCACTCCGTGCAAACCGAAGGCGCATAAGGTATTCTCCGTTTTTCATTATCTCACTGCAAATCTTTGAAGAATGGCTACTCCAAATATAGTTAAGATCTCTGATAGACCTCGCCCCACATTCAAGAAACATCCTTACAAATCATTGGAGGTAGATCCACTAGGAGCCTTCTCTAGTGTTCCTCATGGTGTATTGCATACGGAAGATATTAGGGTTTACATCCATGCGAATCTTGAAGACTTTGGAGAATCAAAGCTGATGGATATCTATCACAAACAATTGATAGATGACTCCTTTGAGATCAAACCTCAGTACAAAGCCATCCGGGACAAACACTTTGCACAGTGCATTCATTTCCCCTGTTTTGAAGAAGATGAATGGGTCCGGTATGTACTAAGTAGAGTACATGACAACTTCCTATGGTTGAACCAGCCCTTCAAGATCACCAAAGATGCAATTAGGGCTGTAACCGGTCTGCACTCATCCGGTGGATTACCTGTTCTCAAGTCTGTCAAAAATCAGACAGTTAGTGATGCAACCGGATCCAAGTTTGAGAAGAGAGCTATGACAGTTGATGACATCACTGAACCGGATGTCAAATTTGCAGCTATGATAATTGGTTACAAAATCTATCATTCCAGTAGGGAAAATTCAGTACCGGGAACTGCAATCTACACAGCTTATCAAATGTTAAAGGAGAATGCAGACTATGACTTGTGTGAGCTTCTTGTGAACCAACTCTTTGAAAATCTGCAGAAGATCAAGAAGGACAAGAAAAACTCCTTCAAGTATGGCAATCTGATCCTTTGTCTCTTCTTTTACTACATGAATGAGCTTCCCGGATCCAGTGGATGGATATGGCAGAATGACAGATCGGTTGCCATCCAAATCAGAGACTATTTGCATGGACTTGGGGATGCTAAAGCAAGAAATACAGCTCTATGGGGATACTTCAAGAACTTCCAAAGCATGATGCATGCAAGAGAAAGAATACCCCAATCCCTTGTTGAAAAATACAAAGACACAGTATGCTTCATGGTAGAAACAGATCAGTGTCTAATGGAGGCAGTGGAGCCAAGGACTGTTTGGATCATGCCCATGGGGTATGAAGTGGATGAACAGATAGTAGAGCTGCATGTTCAACACATGCTAAGCCAGCCCAAAGATCCTAAGGCAGAAAGGTTTGGAACCTTTGAGGAACTGAGTGTAAAGATACATGTAGAACTCAGGGAACCGGAGATAAAGAGGAAAGTAAGAAAAGAAGTTGAGCATATTGCTCAAGGCCTAGGCATCTCAAAAGAGGCACTAGATGCCGGCCGGGAAAAGAGGAGAAAGGCTGAGGAAGAAGAGAAAAGTAAAGAAAGTGTTCCGGTTGAAACTCCCACCCGGACCAGATCATCAAAAAGATCTGCACCTCCCACAACCAAAAGTTCAAAACCGGAAGTCCAGGCATCCGGTAAAAGATCCAAGACAAAAGCCACAAGGGCTTATGAAAGCCAAAAGGATGAAGAGGAAACAGAGTCAGATGAGGGAGTAAAAGAAATAAAGAAGCAGAAGAAGAAAGGATCCGGTAAACCCTCCACAGGCCAAAACAAGGAGGAAATGGCAGAGGTATCTGTTGAAAAGCCCACTCTGTCTCTAGAGAGTGTAATCAAGTCAGTCACGGTGGATGGAAACCTTCAACCAATGACTGAATTTTATGATGACTACAGTGAGGCTGACCAAAAGATTCTGCAGGAAGCCACAGTCAAATATCTGAACATATACAATAAGGCTTTCATTGAGATCATATCTCTTATTCCTAAAAGCCTAGAAAAGGAATTAGAAATAAGAAAGAATAATGCTCATGCAAAAGATCTTGAGATCCGGGAGCAGATAGCTATTCAGCTATATCCTCAAATTGATCCCAAGACAATGAACATAATCTTCAAAGACTGCAAAGATGAGTTCAGAAGTAAAGCCAGGATGAATCAACTCATGCTTGGTGAGACTGACAAAGTGGCCCAAGAGACAGAAGAGATCCTCTGGAAGGCCTTCAAAAGGTTCAATCTTCCTGTTGTAGAGGACTTAGGTGCAGAAACAGCTGCGGATTTGGAATCATCTGTTCCGGAAGAAGTGGGCCCTGAACAGACAAACATCTCTCCTCCGGTTTCCCCTACAGTCTCCGGATCCAAAGAAGAAGAGAAATTACAGGAGAAGGAAGCAGGGGTGAAAGATAAAGAGGTTGACAGCTCCAAAACTGCAGAAGAAAAGAAACATCTGTCTCCGGCAAGAGACACTGCACAAACTGTTCAACAATTTTTGAGCAAAGCCACTATAGAAATTGATGAACCGGACCTGCTGAAAGGACCATTAGATTTTGACTCTTTGTCACCGGTGCAAACAATGAAAATAGCCTCATTTGCAAATGAGAAAGTCAAAGAGAAGCTGCTGAAATCTCACATGGAAGACTGTGAGCTTATGGAGGTAGCATCTGGAGTGCTAGAAAAGATCATGCCATCCTTTCAAAAGGATCCCACAGCCTCCTCTTCCGGTAATCTCAAGACCTTAGTCAGCAGTGTTAGTACATATTTTGAATCTCTAGAAAAATCTGCTGAAGAAAAGGTCCGGAAGGAATTTTTGGATAAAAGATTTTCAGAAGTATTAGAATTAATCTCTAAAGATAGGAAGATTGTGAGTATTGGAATAAAGAGCTTAGAGAATGCTCTTAAGGATGGCGGTGACATTTACAAATTTTGTATATCCTGGTCAAAGGCAACAGCGGCAATTGATAAGAAAATAAAAGAGGAACAGGACAAGCTACAAAGCTTATCTCAAAGTTTTGATCCTCTCTCTTCCTTCATAATAAATCAAGAATGTCAGACTATTGCAGTCTTGAATGAAATAAAGAATCTTGAGAAGGAAAGGAAGAATATCACTAACCGGATGGGAGAACTTAGAAGGATTATAATCCCTAAGTTGGAAACTATGCATGAGGCCATCAGTAATGCTCAGACCACCGCCCAAACAAATGATCCGACAGATCTCAAGCGGGCAGAAGCTTTTGCATTTTTGTTGAGTGGTCACATTTCAATTTTGGATAGAATGAAGCAAAGTTGGGCTACAGAAATGATCTAATTGCAGACATCCTTTGCAGACATTCTTCAGTATATGTGAGTATGTAAATATGCAGCTATGTATAGAAAATTTTTGAAAATTTTGATGTGCGGACCCTACCCTTTGCCATTGATGTCAAAGGGGGAGTGAGGAGCAGTGAAAAATGAGGAATCCAATTAGGGGGGAGTTCCGGAAATTGTATATAAAGATAGAGCATCAGCAAAGGGGGAGCATAGTGTAAACACTTAGTCATTTTTCACTAAGTGTTGCCATCAATGCCAAAGGGGGAGATTGTTGGCAAGAGACACTATATGGATTCATGGTTGTTGTCATTGATGGCAACAAAGGTCATCCCACATATCCTCAAGTCATGGTGTGTCTCTACCGGAAGTTAGAATAAAGATTGTTGTGGTCCGGTGAACAAGAACAGAGCATGTGGCAAGGTCCGACAGATTGGTCCGGATCTCTCAGAGGAAGTGTCTTGGTGCAGTGTGGATTTGGGGAAGTCAAGAGGACTACCTTGAGTGGTATATTCCAAGGATTTAGCCTCCGGTGATGGATAAGGAAAAAGATATGAATAGTTGAGTACCGGATTCCTGAGAGACAGTGAAAACAGAGGAAGAACTGACTGACAGAGTATCAGACTACTTTCCGGATGTGTTACTGGTGATGATAAAGGTTGTGAAGGCATGAATTATGTTTGGCCGACATGATTAATGATATCTACAAGTATATGCTTGATCCGCATTGCTTGGTGAGCAAGGATTCAGCCGACAGAACAGAGTTTGTAAGAAACTAAACTGTTCCGGATGCCGACTAGAAAGGTGATGAAATTACTTGTGCGGATATATATAGAGGATGGATTTAGTTGTGAAGCGAGTGACTATGAAAAGACATATGCGAAGAAGAGCAGAACAGAGCAGAAGTACCAAGACAGATCCGGTATGTGAAAGGATAGCAGAATAAAGAACAGAGAAAAAATGAAGTGCAGCAGATCAGTGTACTGAGCCTAACCGGAACTGAACTCCAGCATATGCAGATGCTTCCAATCAGTTCAAGACTGTGATTCTTATCACTTTGTAGACAGTGTGTCTTCTTGTAGGCAGTGGGCCTCTTGTGAGCAGTGTGCTCGGGCAGTGAGCCCTAATTGGCAAGTGCCATTTTGTAATTTCCTATTCTTCTAACAGAGAATAATTTTGGGTTAATCACCCCGTGGTTTTCTCCCTTAACAGGGTTTCCACGTCAAAAATACTGTGTCATGTGTTTCTTATTTCATGGTAATGTTTTTGTGTTTGATTCAATGCTGCATCAATTTCAATAAGGGAAATAATTAGGATAACTGATTCACCCCCCCCCTCTCAGTTATCAACATCCATTCCATTGTGAAGGAGAGTGTTGAGATCGAGACAGTTCAGTCCATTAGTGCCTTGACCCAGAGCATCATAGAGCATGCTAGTCCTACAACACAACATGGGCTGCGGGAGAGTTTGGGGAGAGGGTTCTACCTCATACTTGTTAGGCTTGCGGGTTATCCTGTGGTTACGTCCCCACAGATAGTCAAGATTCATGTGCGCAGGCTACATCTGTAGCTAAGCAGATGGTGATGACATATGTCCTCTTGAGTGAGACTTTTGGCCTTGATACTCAGGTAAATGTTAGCAAGTTCATTGAATTTAATTTATTAAATTTTATTTTTGAAATGCAAGATTAACTAATTTAGTTTGATGATTTTAATGAAATTTTAGGGTTATAGTGTTCATTCTATCTTCAATGGTTCTCCACCTCCATATTACACTATGACATCTACTACCAGGGTATGTAACTAGAAAATAATTATAAATATTACATGTGAATAGCATTGTTAACGAATTGTATTCTAATATCTGATTTTGGATGTTGAATAGGTTAATCTTGAAGATTTCACAGAAACACCTCGTAGTGGTGGTGGAGTTCAAAGCTTCACTCAGGTAATAAAATAAATAGTTTAACTAATGAATTGTACTTGCTACATTTTTGTAGTTTATATTCATATCGTTGATTACATTGATTAATGAATCTACACTAACCCATTCCCCTACAAACTATGTCAATCCTATTGGCTAAATTTCTTCGATCCCTGCTTTTGATCCTACATCTAACCCACCTAAGTCTAATGAGGACCCTTCGTTTAATACTACTATATTCTTTGAGGTGATAGGCACATTAGACATTCAACCTTATAATTTTATTGTTCAACCCACTCCTACACCTACCATCACCTTCTTGCTTGATAATGTGCCTATTGATGATTATGACGATCCTCTATAGATTGAGGCACAAGTACACTATAAAATGATAGTTGAATCTAGGTGGAACACTTATACATCAAGGTGGAATTAATGCAGTTACAGAGGAACACTTATACATCACTAGGTTGCAAAGAGATTCTTTTCCCCCTCAGATATCTCCTAGTGTACACATAATGACACTTCTACACCTACTTTTGGCTCCCTCACCCTACTAATCTAGGTAGGACCTAAATGCCTATATGTCTCATGTCATATCATCCCCACCTCATAGCACTATCTATTCTCTTAGGTCATCCTTGGCTCATTGCAATGTGGGTTGTCCTTGAACTGTCATCCACTAGTGCCTTAAATTCCCCATGATGGTAATGTCTTCACCATTTCTCATAGCC
This sequence comes from Cunninghamia lanceolata, assembly GCA_027924645.1. NCBI lineage: Eukaryota > Viridiplantae > Streptophyta > Pinopsida > Cupressales > Cupressaceae > Cunninghamia > Cunninghamia lanceolata. Next base: position 5,542,452 of record BSBN01001344.1, on the reverse strand, counting down.
CATACCAACTAGTTGTTACCTTAAGACACTTCTCCTTAGATTATTTTTTGTCAACCCCTTTTGGTCCACCTCAACCTCATACCAATTCCCTCTTTCACCTTTACCTATCTTATGCCTCTAAACACATTGCTGCCCCAACCCCACAACCTCTTTCTATTACTTCACCTACTCCACTAGCTATGCCCCTATCTTCCCCACCATATATCCACCTATTACTACTTCACCTTCCTCATTGACTTCTATCTCCCCTCTAACACCCCTCCAAGATAAAACAAAAGAAAAAGTGTAGGACCTTTCCCCATCCACTTCTAAAAGCAGGCCTAAGAAACTTCCCCAACACTACACCCAACCTACTAACCAACCCATATCTACCCTACCTATTTCCTAATATACCCCTACCAGACGTTTGAGACCTAGTTTTCTTCCAACCCACCCCTTGACAAACCTCAAGACAAAGAAAATGATAAGAAATTTTTAAAATAAGGTTTTTCTTCTCCTATCTAGTATCTTTCCTCCCTCCTATTCTCCCACAAAATCTTGATATTCATCCTTCCCATAAACCCATAAACTTACCTAATGTCTGTGATTTCTAGTTTAGGCATTGTCCCGTAAACCCACAAACTCTATCTTAGGCATTGTCCTACCTCCATGACTACCAAACAAACAAAAATTTGAGCACAACCCTACCCCACCCTACCATCGAGCTAAAACTAAACTAATGCCTTCACTCCCTCTCTAACTTCTTAAACCTAAAATTTGATGCTACTATGGTCCCTCCTTTGTTGACCCTTATACCACACAATAGTCATGAATCTTCATCTAATTTGTATATATGCATGTGACTTGTGTGCTTTATTGTGTGTACTTCCATGTTTAGGTGAACGTGTGTGTATGTTAGGAGCCATGACTTGCATCACTATTATAGTTTTTGTAATTGAATAATATTGTTTTATTTTCAGATGATGCAGGTTGTAGAGACACCTCCCGATGTTCATAGGTCAATGGAGCATGGTGTGTCCTCTGCAATTCATAGCTCCATGCCTTTGACGGGGGTATGAGGTAGATTAGTAAATTTCAAATTACATTTGTTGTTAGAGTTGTTTATTTTTTAAAAATCAAATGATTATTGATTTGAAGTTTAATTTTTATTTGGATGATTTCTATAGGACATTACAACACCATAGCCTCTTGGTACTAAGACAAATGAGGAGACAGATTATATGGTAGCAGTAAGTGATTATTTTGTTAAATGTTTCATTTTTTATAATGTAATTTCTATATATTAATGTCTATACTTTTTATTGTAACAACTACAGATCCATGAACAACTAAATAGGAGTAGCCCTTAGGTTTGTAGTAGACCACCCTCATACGTGTCTCCATCCCTTCGAAAATCAAAGACTGCCCATGATCTATTCTCTTCACCGGATAGAGGGGAATGACTTTTTATTGTGTTCCTTTGTTGTATGCCTGTATGACATTTGTGAACATATATTTTGTATTGCATATAGTTGACATTGTATGCCTGTATGGCAGTCTTGTAAGCCTATATGGCTATTTTCTATATATGTTATACTTATATTGACAGATATGGATGTATGCCTATATGTATATTTGGTTAATACAAATCTTTTTTGTTGATGGAATTCATATTTGCATTATCAATCCACATTTCAATGGATATTTGTAGATGGTTTACTTCAAATATTTGAAGTCCAATTGTATTACATAGGATGTTTGTTGATCCAATAAGCCAGGTATTGTTATTCAAGTATCTCCTAAACCTCATTTTCGAACTAAAAGATAAAAGTTGTATTTAAAAAAAATGAATCATCATGTTGAATCTCAACACGAGATTGTATATTAAAGTCACAAAAACATGGGTTGTGTGTGGTGAATTTAATATAGTGGAAGTGGCATCAAACAAGTATGCTAATTTCTCCCCATATAATAGACAACTAGTGAGATGGAAGCTTAGTGCTACATGCACAATAGATGTTTACCATTTATGACATGTTTACTAGAATTTGGAGCCACATCCTCCTCATCAAACTAGCTAGATTGAATGGTGAAATAATACTATCAAGCATACATACCACTTTATTCACATTTATGGGTGCTAGTTGGTGCATTTTCACTATTGTTCATACAAGGTCACCACCATAAAGCTCTATCATGTTACTTCTAAGTTGAAATAACAACTATTTACATCCTCTCTACAACTACTTTTGGCCAAGATTTGCCACAACTAATGACATTGTTGTGAATGTAAGATCCTGACAATTTGAGTTAATATCAACTATTACTCTATTGATCTTTAAACCTTGTGCTTTATGGATTGTCAGTGCCCATGAATGGTTGATGCTTTAAACCTTGTGCTACATGAATGGTTGATGCATTGATGTTGAAATCAACCTAATTTATTGGGGTGAGAAATAAAAAGGATGATAATGCATGGAGAACATTTGTAGAAAGTGTTATCTTGATGTTCTAACGAATACTGATGACATTTCAAAGGTGAAAAGTTGTGACCATTCAAATAGAAAAGACTATGACCCTTTTATAATGAAGGGAAGTGACCATGCATAGCGTATATGTGCCCAATTGGACGTGTTGGTGCTAACAGTTTGGCCCCACGAAAAACAAAACAAAAAGTAGCCTACCTTGCAACTTTACACTACATGTTTTTGATGATTTTTGGGGTAGCAGAAAACCTTTCACCATGGACAAACACCTCAGAGATATCAAAATTGAGAGGTTATTGTAGATGGGTTCTACATGATTACATTACCTCAGACAGAATGTTTCTAAGTGTCATGGTTTTCGAGTAATATCTTGTCAAAGATTCCTACCTTTTTATACTTTGGACTCTTCAGGGATATTGCCAGTACAATGTAGCTCGAATTGTTTCGACATGTTTGGGTGTGAAAAAGGACCATGCCTAGCCTAAATGTACCCATCTGGATGCATTGGAACTGTCAGTTTGGTCATATCATGAGTAGGATGAAAGTTACACCCTTTTACAACTTTACACTACCTTCTTCTGATGATTTTTGGGGCAGCATAAAACTTTTCACCACGGGAAAACGCCTCCAAGATATCAAAAGTCAAGAGAGATTATTATAGAGGGGTTCTATGTGATCGTGTTGCCTCAGACGGAATGTTTTTAAGTGTCATGGTTTCTGAGTAACAACTTGTCAAAGATTGCTGCCTTTTTTGCACTTTGGACTCTTTAGGGATATCGCCGGTATAATGTAGCTTGAACTATTTCAGCATGTTTGGGTACAAAATAGGACCATTTCTAGCCTAAATGCACCCATCTGAATGCGTTGGAACTATCAGTTTGGTCGCATTAGGAGCATGATGAAAGTTACACCCTTTTGCAACTTTACACTACCTCCTTCTGATGATTTTTGGGGCAGTAGAAAACCTTTCACCACGGGCAAACACCTTAGAGATATTAAAAATTGAGAGAGGTTATTGTAGAGGGATTCTACATGATCGTGTTGCCTCATATGGAATGTTTCTAAGTGTCTTGGTTTCCAAGTAATAGCTCGTCAAATATTGCTTCCTTTTTGCACTTTGAACTCTTCAGGGATATCATCGGTACAATGTAGCTCAAACTGTTTCGGCATGTTTGGGTACAAAAAAGGACCATGCCTAGCCTAAACCTACCCATTTGGACATGTTGGAACTGTCAGTTTGGTCGCATCAGGAGTAGGACAAAAGTTACACCCCTTTGCAACTTTACCTCTTGGCGATTTTTGGGGCAAAAAAAAACCTTTCACCACGGGCAAACGCCTCAAGGATATCAAAAACTAAGAGAGGTTATTGTATAGGGTTCTACGTGATCACATTTCCTTAGATAGAATGTTTCTAAGTGTCATGGTTTTTGAGTAATAGCTCGTCAAAGATTGCTGCCTTTTTCACTTTGGACTCTTCAAGGATATCGCTGGTACAATGTAGGTCAAATTGTTTTGGCATGTTTCGATGTGAAACAGGACCATGCCTAGCCTAAACATACCCATCTAGATGCATTGGAACTATCGGTTTGGTCGAATCAAGAGCAAGACAAAAGTTACACCCTTTGTAACTTTACACTACCTCTTTCTGATGAACTTTGGGGCAGTAGAAAACCTTTCACCATGGGCAAACGCCTCAGAGATATCAAAAACTAAGAGAGATTGTTGTAGAGGGGTTCTATGTGATTGCGTTGCCTCAGACGAAATGTTTCTAAGTGTCATGGTTTTCAAGTTATAGCTCATCAAAGATCGCTACCTTTTTGCACTTTGGACTCTTTAGGGATATCACCGGTACAATGTAGTTCAAACTATTTCGGCATGTTTGGGTGCGAAACAGGACCATACCTAGCCTAAATGTACCCATCTGGATGCGTTGGAGCTATCAATTTTGTCACATCAAGAGAAGGACGAAAGTTACACCCCTTTGTAACTTTACACTATCTCCTTCTGACAATTTTTGGGGCAGCAGAAAACCTTTCACCATGGGCAAATGCCTTAGAGATATCAAAAACTGAGAGAGGTTATTGTAGAGGGATTCTACATGATTGCGTTACCTTAGACAAAATGTTTCTAAGTGTCATAGTTTCTGAGTAACAGCTCGTCAAAGATTGCTTCCTTTTTGCACTTTGGACTCTTTAGGGATATTGACGGTACGGGTGTAAGGTATTAACTTAGATTTTAGAGCAAAGTAAAGACTAGGTTTTTAGAAGGTTGAGGACTAGATAACCCTAAGCATAATACAACCTAAGTGCTGAAGACCACATGAAGAACACAAAAGGTTATCTGAGATAGATTAAACAGAGAGTATAACACGAACAAAACTTACCAAACTAGGTCTTTAAAGACATTACACTTAGGGTTTAAAACATAACTAATAACTTTAACTTAAAAACCCTAACTAGTTTTGAATGTTTAAATCTCTGTAGCTATGATATGAACACTACCACTGTGACATCCTTTAGACTTCCAAAACTTCCAACAACAACCACAAATCATCAATCAACATCAACACGACCTTATCACCATATTTTGTGATCAACATCAACATCATGAGGACACTAAAGAAATCTTTGACACATGAAGACACTAAGAACACTAAAGACATGGAGCATGAAGAAGCATGAAGACATGAACAAACTCCTGTCATGAGGAAGAACCACAACCAATCCAACTCCTGAAAACATGACATGTTATGATGAAGAACCACAAAAAATCCAATGATCTAATGGCATGAACCAATGACATAAGCAAGTATGTCCTGCTATTGTAACATGATAAACATGAATGTTATGAACTAACATTCAAACCCTGTGACATCAATCTTGATACGACATGAGTGAAACATGAGTGGACAGGATTAAGACCAATAAGGATCAACTTCATCCATCACTTAGATCTAACCCCATGAAGCATAACATGATGATGGTGCAAACATCAAATGTATGCCATAGCAAACAAATCAAACCAATCATGAGGCCTTCACTACTCAAGTTCATACCACTGCTTGTCAAGTTCATACCACTGCTTGAGTGAGATCTTCACTATTCAAGTTCATGCCTTGTCTTGAAGCACTACAAATCTGTGCATCACATCACATACTCTATGAAGAAACAAGTGTCTTTATATCACAAAACCCAACAACATATCCTGAAAGCATAATGGTATCATCAAACAATAGACAACCAATAGATCTGCACAATTATGCATTCCTTACTCAATTACTAACATCCAAGCACTTTGACATCAATAACAAACATATTCATCACAATATTCACTGTATATGTGTAAAAATGCAACAGCAAATAAAAAAGACAAACCTATGTAAACTTACAAATTAATGTACATACTTACAAATCAATGTAACACGACTTTACAAAATCAATGTGAATACTTACAAATTAATCCAGTGAACCATCCTGTATATCGAAAAATTTGGATTTATAAATGGAAATGATCAAACAATTGAAATGCATAACCTAAACCCAAATAATTCAATACCTCGAAGATGCAAGATGAGCTCGATTGATTGATCAATTTGTTGTGTTGATTGCTCGATTCCGCAGCATAACGTTGATAAGGAGATAGATGATGGATGCAAAGGCTCTAATGATATTTCAACAGCATGTGGATACTTGAGGATCAATGCCCTTTTAGAAAATTTGACAGAATAAGGGTGCTTAAGGCTCAATGCATTCTAATGGCTTGTGAGGGGGTTGATTTATAGGAAAGGCTTGGTTCCAATGGATGGCTAGGATCAATTAGGGCTTTAGGTGAAATGGATGGATAGGATTAAGTTAGGTTTCCTTGCACATCAAGAAATTGTAGTCATATGATATGTGGCAAAGGAGGATGAGGCTTAGGTGTGCTTGTGTAGATAAATACTAAAATTAGGTCCCATTAGTTGTGCATGTGAAAGATAAAAGTTGTAACACAACACATGATTGACTAGACAAGTGTTGGAATGTGATGAAAGATAAGTGTTTAATTCAAATAAAATATTTGAATTAGTTGGGATATGAGTTGGAAATTAAATAAATAAGATTTATTTAATTAATTGGATAAATGAATAGGATGGGATAAGATATGGAGGACTTAATTCAAATAAAATATTTGAATTAGTTGGGATAGGAGTTAAAAATTAATTAAATAAATAAGATTTATTTAATTAATTGGAAAGTGGGATTATGCATGTGAAATTAATTAAATAAATAAAATTTATTTAATTAATTGGCTAAGTAGGATGAGGATGGGATTGAATGGGATTTTAATTAAATAAATAAAATTTATTTAATTAATTGACTAATGGATAAATGGGATTAAGAGTGGGATTTAGGACAAAAATGGCTTATGATGTTTAGGATAATGTTTTAACAAGGTGTTGTAGGACATGGACAAAGTTGGGACAAATTTGGGTGTCTACATTTTGCCCCTCTTTGAGATGATGTTCGAGATGATGAGCTTTGTGTCGAGTAACATCATTTCAAAGAAGTTAAGGTATGGATAATTGATAGGGATGTTGACGACGACGACAATGATGATGATAGAAAGGATAGGTTGGTGATGCCCCCTCGAGAGGATAGGTGGGTTGGACAAACACGAGTATGCTCTCGAAAAGAAATGGCTTGGCTACAAAAGAAAGATAAGGGAATGGATAGAAGAAATGGATGATGCGTTATGCTGCAATAGAAAGTGAGCAACCAGGATGTTTGATATAGCACTAGACATTATACACCAAGGTATAAGGACCAGGGTGACGATGTGTCTTGTGCCCCAGCGTAATACAACCTTGTCTAACATATGAGGAAGAAAACTTAGAGCATTGAAGTCCTACTACACAAAAGGTATGATATGACCTTAGATGCAAAGGATAGTGCAAAAAGCTATTCCAACATACACAAGATATGAATATTAGCTGGAATGATATAGATGTGATACAAATGCAAGATAAAAAGATAACACACACAAGCAAGCAAGCAAGCAAGCAAGCACAAATGATTCAAAAACAAACAAGGTATTGCCCCTGTCAAGCTGTAAACCAATGATTAATTTCTGATTGTTGATAGTTGAGAGTGTTGTCATTGCAGGGAAAGCTATATCCCTAGATCAACACAAGGTTGTTTGCTGAGTTGGTTGGCTAGTTGATTGATTGATTTGGCTTACAACAAGGCTAGGATCAAGACCATGGATTGCGTTTGGATAACTTGGCTTGATTAATTAACATGATTGGTATGGATTAAGGATGGGCTTGCATTTGGATCTTTGTTTGGAATGGTTGGAAGATGATGAAATGTTGATTAGATTGATTTGATGAAGGATGGATGATTTGTGGTGGATTGAGCTTCTTTTGACTTGCTGAAGTGATTGGATTTGTTTTGATGGCTATATTGATGTGCTTGAGTTGATTTGCTTTAGTGTTAATGTTGATGATTGATAGGATTTGTTTTGATGGTTGGCTTGATGTGCTTTGGTTGTGATGTTTGTTGTTGCTGGGTTGATTGTTTTGATGATTGGATTGTTTTGAATGATGATAGTGATGGTGTGATGATTAGAGTGTCGATTCAATCTAAGCATAAGCAAGTGTTCTCAGTATGCTCAAAGGATGTAAAACAAATAAGGTTATTGCCCTTGTCAAGTCATAAACCAATATTTGATTGTTTGATTGATGATGATAGTGTTGTCATTGCAGGGAAAGCTATATCCCTAGATCAACACAAGGATGTGGGAACACTATATCCCATTGATGATGATTGATGATGATTGATTGGGCTCATGACAAGATTAGGATCAAAACCTGTTGATTTGATTGGATAATGTTCTTTGATTCATTAGCTTGCTTGATATGGATTAGTGTGACATGGATTTAAGATCATTGCTTAGATTGATTTGATTGATATGACTGGAAGAAGTGATTGATTGAAATGGATGAATGAATGTTATTGATAAGAAGAATTGATGATGATAATTTTGATTTTGATTGATGTTGATGGAGTGGATTGTTTTGGATGATGATTGAATTGATCTTATTGCTTGGATTTTTTGTTGGATATTTGATTTTTTTAGATTTTTTGACATATTTGATTTTTTTTTGTAGTTTTTGAAATGTTTTGGGATGTCAATGGATTTACAATTTAGGTAGCTGTTGTGCTAGATACCAATGACAAGGGAAAACCAAGTCTAGGTGCAAAGATGGATGAATGGGATTGGATGGATAAAAGGATGGGCAATAAGGGATGGAAGGCTCATGATATATGGATGGATAAAAAGATAGGCCATAAAAGGGATGGATGCATGCCTCATGATGAACAAATAGGTAGGCTATAGTGGAAAGCTCATGATAAATGGATGGGGATAAGCTATAAGATGGAAAGCTTATGATAAGGATATGCCATAGTGGATGGATCATAAGGGAGCTAGGATGTGATCTTCAAAGGCTATGTTGCATAGGAAGAACTTGCCCCCATTCTAGGTGGTAATGCTTAGGATTTTTACATGACAAAGTTCATGACCATGGGATGACATGATAGGTTTTACATGACAAGGTGTATGATAGGTGGATAATGATAATATGGATTGATGAGGAAGGTATGAGGTATACCAAGAGATATCCAAAGCATGTTTCAAGATTTTGCCCCTATGTCTTCATCAAAATCAAAAGGCAGAAGGATGGATGAATGGATAAATGGGTTCAATAGGATAGGCTTGTTTATGTAATGGCTAAGGATGGTAAATGATATAATGGGATAGATAGTTTGGAAATGGATAGGTTGGATGAAACAATGTGCCCCCAAGTGTAAGTGACATAGAAGATCAACCTACACATGACGCCTGTTTGCCAGGTTTTCATCATGGTACTTATCCAAGGCGCCTGTTTACCAGGTTTTCACCATTGGATGAAGGGATTTCTCTTTACTATTTTGACTTTTTTTTTTTTTACTTTTTTTTTTTTTTTTTTTCTTTTTGCTTTTAGATGGGTTGACAATTACACATGGCGCCTGTTTGCCAGTTTTCACCATGGTAATGGATAGGAGGGACTCAAGTGGCTAGTGCTATGAAGGTTGATAGTGTCCCTTTAGAAATGGATGATGTCTTCACATGGACAATGTCATTATGCTCATAGATGTTGATAGGGGGTTGCATGGATGGGAGATGGAGTAGGTAGATAGTGGATGATGAAATGGATTATGAAAGGTTCATGCAAGGATAGATGGATCGGGATAGTGGATTATGTAGGCTTATGCAAAAGCATGGACCATAGGGATAGCATGGTGGAGATATGCAAGATAATGGATGGAAGATGGGTAGATGTAGATATGTGAAGGTGCTGCGGAGTGGAAGGGAATCATGACCAACGGTTGCACACACCATGATAAACATTGAAGCTTTTGATGAGATGGTGGTGTAGGAAGCAATGGAGATGTTTGCTTAGGAGATGGTTGATGAAGTGATTTAGGAACCCACATAGATTTAGTATTTTTAGTGCTTTTGTTTTGCTTGTGGGATTTTTGAAGGGAATGGAAGTTTTGGATGGAAATAGGCTTTTGGATGGAGGTAGGTGATTGGGATTCTTGAGATGTGGAGGAGGATGCCTCATTTGACTTGCTAGCTATTTGCTTAGGAACCCAAACCATTTTGCGTTTGGGCTTTGCTTTTGGAGGTAAGGGTTTGGATGGTTGCTTAGATGTGGATGAGGATGCCTCATTCGCTTTGCTAGCTGTTTGCTTAGGAACCCAAACCATTTTGCTTTTGGGCTTTGCTTTTGGAGGTATGGGCTTGGATAGCTTTTTGGATTGCTTTGCTTTGGTTCTTTGCATTGATTTTTCATGTTTGTGCCCTAAGGCATGATAGTTCTTTGGATTTTTGGTAGGACTTTTAGCTTTATAGGTAGAGGCATCAAAATTTTTGCTTTTGAATCCCATGGCGTGGGTGGAGTGGATGAAATGATTGGAAGCTTTATGCTTAGGCGATGTGTGCTTTTGTTGGCCATGATTAGGGATGTAAGAATACTTATGAATGATATGTATGTTAGGTGTTGGAAGTAATGGTGGCAAGGTGGATGGAGGGATATTTGGAGTTGGTAAAAGTGGAGGCAAGGTGGATGGCGGAAGGTGTATGGTCACATGCTTTTGACATTTATAGGATGATGGAGATGGAATGGCTACATATGTTTTGGGTATATGATGGGGGGTGTGATGGAAAGTGGTAGGTTTAGGATTAATGAAAGGATTACCAACATCTTGGCCTTGTTTACCTTGGGGTGTGTATCCAAGGCCATATGAGCATGGAGGGATTTTGACATGGTTTGGCTCCAAAATACCTTGTTCATAAAGGCCTAGACTTTTGCCTTGGTAGTTCATATTTTGGAGTATGCAATGGACAATGGGACTAGGTGTGCTGTGAACATTAGACTTGAGCTCATTATTGGATGAAGAAGGTGAAGTGGATAAAGGTCGTTGTTGTCCTAAGGAAGAACATTCATGGACAAAGGTGGTAAAACCAATAGGACATGATGGTGGACTTGAAGTGGAATCAATGGTCAATGTGAAAAGAGGATCATTAGGGTCTTGCTTATGTTCATGTTGATCCAAGTTATTGGTATGATCTTTTATGCTTACTTGGGGGACAAGTGTCTCATCATGACAAGTTGATGTTTGCTCATTATGGATAGGGCTAGATGGTAGATGACTAGGAGCAATGTGGATATCTTGGTCATGGATAGATATAGGATTATGGATAGGATCAAGGTGCTCATGGATAGCTTCTTCATAGGTATCATCTTGATCATAAAGAAGGTAAATGTTATGGATGGGTTGCATGGAAGTGTTTTGATCTTGAGTTGGACTAGGGCTTAATGTTTCCACATGTTTAAGATTATGCTCTTGACATACCTCTTGACTTTGGATGGAAGTGGAAGGTTCTTGAGTGGACTTGATAGGCTCTTGATAGTTATCAACATGAAGGCATGATGGCTCTTGACTTAGGCTTGTGGTTGGAGACTCTTGAATAGACTTGTTGGCTTGTAGGTCACATGATGGGCTTAAAGGGCTAGGTATGTTAATGGAAGCCTCTTGAAGAGGCTCAAGGATATGTGAACCACATGATGAGATTATAGGATTGGACATGACCTTTGGAAGTTCATTGGTAGGCTCATGAATTAGTGTTTGACATGGAGGTAGTTTATTCCTAGCTAGTAGCCAATGGATCACATCCTTTGCAAGTGTATGGGTGGATGGAAAATATAATGGATGTATGATAATGGTAGCTAGTGTTGGATTAGGATTAGGACTAGGATTAGGTTGAGACCTAATTGGATTGGATGGATTAGGATTTGGACTAGATGGGGGTGATGATGTGGCACGATTTCCCATTATAGGTGGGTACACCTTGTAAACAATTGAGACAAATATTGGACATTGATTTGTATTATGGCCTTTGGTCCTATGGTATGCACAATAATCATGTTCATCATATGGACTTTCTTCACATGGTTTGACTTTAGGAAGTTCAATGAGTTTTGCTTCAAGCATCCTTTGTAAAACTCTCTCAGCCGCATCCTTTGGTGAACGATTAGAATGATATGGTGAGGAAGGTAATGAGGGGCTTGGTGGTTTGGAAGGTAAAGGGATCAATGGACTATGATTGGGATCACATGGTGGTGTTGGGATAGGATTAGTTGGCTCATGCGTTGGCATGGGATTGGATGGTGGAGGCCACTCTAGATTGGTATCTCCTTTGTCAAAGGTTATTAAATCTTGCATAGGATAACTTGGCCTTTGATTTATGTACAAGGGGCCACTTGGATTTGGATATTGTTCTTATGAAATCACTTGAGTGTTTTGTGGACTTAGGTCTATCAATGGTGCTTGGTGGTCTTGTTGAAAAGGTGTACTTGGACCTGATTGATTTATGTACAAAGGGCTATTTGGACTTGCATGTTGTTCTTGTGATATCACTTGATTGCCTTGTGGATGGGCTTAGTAGTGCATTGAAATGGTGGTATGAGGGATTGGATAAGCTTGAGGTGGAGGTTGATAGGTTGATGTGGCATTGACTTGGTGGATAGGTGGATTAAGTTGATAGGAAATGGATGGATATGACATGTGGCTATAAGGTGGATTAGGTTGGTATGGAATGGCTAAGGATTGTTGTACTTGCTGAGCTTGACTAGTGGCTAAAAGGTGTTGGACTTGGGCTATGGAGTGTTGTAGTTGAGGTGATTGGCTTGCGTGGGGTTGAGCTTTTTGGATGAAGAATTGTAATGTTTTAATGGCATCTTGGTTTAGGGGTTGTGATCCTTGATAAAGATTTTGGAGGAATCTTTGGAATTTGATTTCTGGGTCCTCTAGTGTATACATGTTGTCACCAAGTGTTTGTGTTAAGTCCTTTTAACAAGCGCTTGTTTAGGGATTTTGGTGATGATGTGGAATGTTTAGATGATGTGTTTAGATTGATTTGTTTATGTGTTTGGGTGTTTAGAGCTTGATATGTCAATATTCAAACAAATGATTATGCATATACACACATGAATCACTCACGCAAGACACATAAGCAAGTTGTTGACTTTGAAAATGAAATGTGATGATTATGCAAGCACACATGGAAGACACATCAACAAGCCTAATGTGTAGTCAAGTGGGTATAGCCAATTAGGTCTTAGGCTATCTATTGCACAAGGTTGACTATGGAATTGAAAGTGAAATCCTGCCACACAGCCAGGAGAAAGGGGTAACCCACCCTTCACCTTCACTTCCCAAAGGTATAAAGTTCTTTCGGGCTTAGCCAAGAGTGACAAGATTCCAACTCCCAATGAGGGTGTCTTTCGATTCAGCCTCGATTGAGGTCGTCCCTTGAAGTGGTGTGTCTCCAAGCAGGCCTCCTAAGAAGGGTATGACAAAAGCAAACCAAGTGAGCTGTCACTTGATTCACACTCGCAGTTGTTAATTTCCCCTTAGAAACTTGAAATGTGTAACAAACAGTTCAAGCACTTGTTCTTTTTAGACCCAAATCTAAATGTGATGGAAGACAATGGTTTGTTTTAGCCCAATTTTTTGATGTGAATTTGCAAACAATTGTTTATTTTAAAGCCCAAATCCAAGTGTGATGACAAACAAGTTGTTTGTTTTATGCCCAAAATCTAAATGTGTGATCAAATAATGATTAGAGATGAGAGATTAGAATGAGTGCACCTCATAAAAATTGCTTTCCAAGTTGCTATTATGATTGATCCAAATGTTGCTTCAGCTCCTTTGATTCACTTACAAGTCACTGCAAAAAATAAAATGTGATTTGGTTCGCTAGATTGGAAGATATGATTTTTTTTCTAAAAGTCGCGCGTCAAAAATTTCTGAAAAATTAGAATCGCAGGGTCAACTTCAAATCGCGATAACTCTTTGAATACTGAACCAAATCTTTAATGTAACCACTTTTCGGAAAGCTCTCGAAGTCCTCTTTCCAACGAATCTAAGATCTCCTTTTTATAGGACCTGTGTAAAACAAAAAACCCTCTGCAACAGATCTGGTCATAAATAAAAAAAATCAGCAAAAAGTCGTGCGTCAAAAATTTCTGAAAAATTAGAATCACAGGGTCAACTTCAAATCGTCATAACTCTTTGAATACTGAGCCAAATATTTAATGTAACCACTTTTCGGAAAGCTCTCGAAGTCCTCTTTCCAACGAATCTAAGATCTCTTTTTTCCAGGACCTGTGCAAAACAAAAAACCCTCTGCAACAGATCTGGTCATAAATTAAAAAAAAATCAGCAATATAAAATATCTTCAACCTACAAATCAAAGTGCATAAACCTGTAAAAATGAATGATTGACGCTCCAAGAAATCTGATCTTCACAAAAACAACTCAAACAAGAGGGTTAATCAGGGACGTGAGTCCCACCGGGCGTGCCAAAATGTATATCGAAAAATTTGGATTTATAAATGGAAATGATCAAACAATTGAAATGCATAACCTAAACCCAAATAATTCAATACCTCGAAGATGCAAGATGAGCTCGATTGATTGATCAATTTGTTGTGTTGATTGCTCGATTCCGCAGCATAACGTTGATAAGGAGATAGATGATGGATGCAAAGGCTCTAATGATATTTCAACAGCATGTGGATACTTGAGGATCAATGCCCTTTTAGAAAATTTGACAGAATAAGGGTGCTTAAGGCTCAATGCATTCTAATGGCTTGTGAGGGGGTTGATTTATAGGAAAGGCTTGGTTCCAATGGATGGCTAGGATCAATTAGGGCTTTAGGTGAAATAGATGGATAGGATTAAGTTAGGTTTCCTTGCACATCAAGAAATTGTAGTCATATGACATGTGGCAAAGGAGGATGAGGCTTAGGTGTGCTTGTGTAGATAAATACTAAAATTAGGTCCCATTAGTTGTGCATGTGAAAGATAAAAGTTGTAACACAACACATGATTGACTAGACAAGTGTTGGAATGTGATGAAAGATAAGTGTTTAATTCAAATAAAATATTTGAATTAGTTGGGATATGAGTTGGAAATTAAATAAATAAGATTTATTTAATTAATTGGATAAATGAATAGGATGGGATAAGATATGGAGGACTTAATTCAAATAAAATATTTGAATTAGTTGGGATAGGAGTTGAAAATTAATTAAATAAACAAGATTTATTTAATTAATTGGAAAGTGGGATTATGCATGTGAAATTAATTAAATAAATAAAATTTATTTAATTAATTGGCTAAGTAGGATGAGGATGGGATTGAATGGGATTTTAATTAAATAAATAAAATTTATTTAATTAATTGACTAATGGATAAATGGGATTAAGAGTGGGATTTAGGACAAAAATGGCTTATGATGTTTAGGATAATATTTTAACAAGGTGTTGTAGGACATGGACAAAGTTGGGACAAATTTGGGTGTCTACACATCCAGGTCTGCTCTATTCTTTATTGTGTCAAATATTGCCTCATGGTTAGATTGGCGCACCTTCCACAGCTCTTGATAAAGTTTTCCTATTAATTCTGAATGCTTGACTCATCTTTCTAATGAGATGAGCTTTCCTCATTTGATACTTACTATAGTCGATGTAATGACATGCCGTGTTACATTACTATCTTTTGTGCATGAAGTTTTATCCACACTCTCATATGCACTCATTAGATTCTTGACAATAGATTTTTCACTTGAAGCCTATGATGTTCTCAACCCAAGAATCTTCATCATGGACCTATATTTTATACTTCGCATCATTTCAACGAATAGTTGACATCTTGCAGTCTCATTTAACTTTTCAAAGAGCAATCTCCAAATCTTATGAGCATATCTTCTACAAGTGCATTTTGGAATCCTACCTTCCATTGCCTGCAAAATATTCTCGTTACTATCAATCAAATACTTTGGCTTTCTATGCAAAATTCTAGGTGGTGTTAAGATAGGTAAATTCATCTCAACATTAGGATTTCATCAATATTTAAATGAGATGGGCTAGATGGCATACCTTCGAGTGAAGATGGAATAAATGAAATACCTTGAGGTTGATGTGGGAATGATGGCGTACCTCCTTCCTCACATGTGAGTGATGATGTACTCTTAACTTGAGATGTGGTAGATGGTGTCCCTATATGTTGACTTGTGGTAGAGGATGTGTCTCCAACTACGGTATTCAAATCTCTCATAGCATGAAGTTTTTGCATTCATTCCCTTTGTGCCGCCAATACCATATCTCTTTTTGATCGCTGTAGTTCCTCTTCAATTGACATGTTTTCATTTATCGTGTCCAATTTCCTCTTCTCACGAAGTTCCCTCATAGCCACTACTTTCTTTGCATTCTTAGCTTCTATCTCTTCCTATGTTGGTTTAATTCTTGATCATTTCCTCGGCACGACGAAGAATTTATCTGTAGCATGATAAAGAGACAAATATTAGTTCCTAAGTAATGAATCCATACAAATAATTGAAATATATGTCATTCAACCCTTCATACAAAATGTACATACAATCATCATGTAGAAGAGTAAATGTCACTCAACCAAAATAAGTACAAAACATATAAAGCATTATTGTAGCCAGACAAAGCATTATGGTACAAAGTTCACTTCAGTCCTATGAGAATAAGGACAAAGGAGAGTCACCTATTGAGGCTACAAGTGAATAGTACATGGGACTTCATGTTGACTACAAGGTTGAAGATGTGGGGGAGGCCTTGGTGCTAGTGGCATCAAACTACCTACACTTACTTGCGGATAGAGATAATCTTCTCACACATGAAGATTCAGCTTGCAGCCATGGGACAAAATTTAGGACACATGATACACTTGATTTTTACTTGGAGATGTCTCATGGGCTAGCACTTGTTGATAACCGTCTAGTCATGAAAGGAGAGATGATTGAGATCGTGGGAGACATCACACTAGGGCATGAGGTAAGGACTAATTTTTTGATGTGTGACAATAATCCATTATCTTCACATTATCATGTTATGACAACCAAGAGGATCAACCTTAAGGCTTATGATTTTCATGGAGACACTCATGTTGAACTTTGCACTTTGTTGTGACTGAACTATCTTGAGATCCTCTATCAATTACATGGCAATGTGACTGATTTGTAGTATTTAACTTGGTACATTGTCATAGATATAGAAATGGAAACATTTGGTATAAAAGGTTTCTATGAACTATCAACATGAAAAATAATGTAGCATAGCATGGATCATGATTGAATTAAGCCTATTGGGATTTACTTGTATGATCTTGGTACCTATTCATTTGTATTTTAACTTATTATGACAAGATACCAGTATTTCATTATGCTTAAGAGATTGTATATTTATATGTTTTAAGGATTTATTCTTGTATAATTTGACATCATGATATGTTAAGGCCTGATTAATTCATTATTGCACATACTTATTAAAGAGCCCAAGTGTAGAAAATATACATGGCACCATGTAAGATTGTAGGCTGACCTTATGGATTCTCAAGTAATAAAATCTAGAGATTTAACTTAAGGCTATCTATGTAGGTTTAAAGGAAACATACATGATGGAATTTTGCATGAGCTCCTTTAGGTTGAATCTCATGAGATAGACATTAATGAGTTTGTATTATAAGGTTCATTATGCAAAGGGACTTAACAATGATATCGTGATTGTGTCTATTTTAATCAATGTTGACCTTTGAGATATCTTTTATTATGCATACCATGAACTAATTTAAAACATAGTCTATTATAATGACATTTGTGTGTGATGACTAAGCTCTTTGGGTAGTAAGAACTATGATGAACTTTACATGCAAAATGTAAGACATGTATGTAAAATGTGGAGGCATAGACAAGGCAAATGAATTATAAAATAAAAAAAGTGAGACTGATATAAACAAAAAATATGTAAACCATACAAGTGATATAAACATGTATGATAAAGCATGATAAATTAATTCAAATATAATTAAGGAAAATATAAAGAACATGCATGTAAAGACTTGACATACCTAAAAAATAGAGATTCGAATGGAGAGAGTACCCAATTATGTAGTGTTTTTTACTTGCATCAAACTCCTCAACAATTTGAGTTTTTCATCACTTGCTTCCTTTTCAACGTTAAATTGAATAAAACTCAAATAGAATTAGTAACAACAATACTATTAACCAATCTATAATGTTAAATTCCTACAATTCAATCACAATTAACATTGCAACACTACAAAAATTAAAACTTGAATTGATATATATCAAATTCGATGTGAAAACTATGTTAGTTCCTCCTTAAGTTGGGAAAGTAGAAAAAGGTGGTGGAAAGCTCATGAAAAGGTGGTAGAATGTGAAAAATGTGCATGTGAACTTCCCAATAGCATGAAAATACTTTTTTTTTGTTGGAACATGTGCATAAACAAAAGAAAACAGAGTATGAGGGCCTGGATCATGGGGGTCCAAGCCTTTTTACCATTTGTATAGCAATCCAAAATGTGCTCGTGTGATAATGCGAGTGCATTTTGGCCTGCTATAGAAAAATCTATATTATTCATTTGTCCATGTATTTCTTCTCTCACCTCACTATCTCTCACCTATATCTCCCCCTCACCTCTCTACCTCTCCCCTCTCTACATCTCTCAATCACTCCTTGTCTACCTCTTCATCTGTCCTTAGCCATCTAGGTCTCTTACTTAACCCTAAACCCTAAAGCCTCAATCCTCAACCCTTAAACCTTAAATCCTAAACCCTATCCCTAAACCCTCAACACTTTACCTTAAACCCTATTCCCTCAACCCTAAACCCTACAACCTATCACTAAAACCTCAGCCATTGACACTATATCTTAAACCCTAATCCATTAACCCTCACCCTAAAGCCTCAACCTGCAATCCTTAAACCTTCAACCCTAAACCCTATCCCTAATCCCTCCACCCTCGATACTCTACCTTAACCCTAATCCATCAACCCTAAATGCTATCCCTAAAGCCTCAACCCTAAATCCTAATCCCTCAAGCTCCTAAACCCTAATCCCTTATCCCTAAAATCTAACCCTCAACCTTAAACCTAATGAGAAGCCATGCATATGAGACTTATTTCACACCAAAGCACTTGTTTGAGGAAATTTGGTTTTTAAAGAGCAAAACACACAAATTTCACAACAAACAAACTAGGTAGGAGGAAAAAAGTACTACAAAACAAGGCAAGATGAATGATTTGGAAGTTTGTTTGAAGAAAGTGTATACAACCTTTAGTGTTGAAATACACAATGTGTAAATAAAAATATGCAAATTTTCAAGAAAGGGTGTTAAATGATGCAAAATGTTCAAATGAGGAATGAAAATATGCCCAAGATGAATGCAAGATCTAGTTTAAAATATGTTTATGACATATGTAAGGAAACAATGCAAAACTATGCTTGTTTATAGACCTAAAATGCTCAATTTTTTCACTTTTTTCAATGTAAATGTGCTAATGATGAAGTGAGAATATCTGGTGTACTTACTTGTTTGTCACCAACCACATCTTTATGATTTGATGTATTTTGTGACCATGTGAAAACATCATAAGATTCACCAAAAGTAACTTCTTCTTGTCCCATCTCATATTCCAAGTTTAGGAACCCGATGGTAGAGTCACCAGCTAATTGCTCCTCACCTTCTGTGAAAAGATTAGTATCATCTTCTCCTTGATCATATTTTGATTGAAGAAGATCATCTTGCTCTGATTCATAATAGAAGATTACTGCATCCACAGGTGGTGCCTCTAAAGCAAGTCTTCCTTGTGGTGGAGGAAACATGTTTTTTTTCTAATCCACTGAAGCATTGCCTTGGTAATTCAGAGCATTTGGAAATGTCTTCCTCAGAATGTCCTTGTAGAGGGGAATGGAAAAACTCTATGACAACTATTTTTTCAGAGCTAACAGCTCATCAGCCAACTTTTGCACCATAGAATCCATGGTGCTGGTAGAAGGTAAAGCCAAAAGGGCTACTCATTAGGCCCAATAGAATCCTTCTTTAACTTTCCTGCCAAGATCAAATCATCCTCCACTTCAACTTCTAAACTTTGAGCAATTGTAAGATCAGTTGGTGCTACTCCTCGTAAAAGAAAACTTACTTCTGGCAATTGTGAATTGATGAAGAAGCATTTTAGGTTCTTAGTTTTGGGTTGAGCAACAGTTGGGATCTTGTTCTTTAGCTTATTGAACTTTGCTACAAAATCATGCATGGGCTTATGCGATTCCTTTTTCATTTGAGTAAGTTGGGCCAATAAGGCATAAGCATCTTCTACTAGCTTGAATCTAGCTTCCAACTGGGTTCAAAGTGTATTCCATCCAGTGACAGTTCTAGGTGCAAGGTGATAGAACTAATCAGCTGCAACACCTTGGAGTGTTTCTACAAACAGTCTTACAGAAACATCTTCATATTCAACTTTGAGAACACCACATGTAATGTAGAAAGCTATAATATGCTCATCCAGATGTTGTTTACCATCCCCGTAGAACTTGGGAAAGTTCTTGCGCGAACCTCGAGGTAGTTCATGTAGAGGCTAAGTCAAATTCAATGGCCCAAAGGCATTTCCCCATGGACCCAGGACAACCATACTCTTAACAAACAAAAGAGAAAATATAACAAAAATATATTACACAAAGATGAGGCACATATGCTTCAACCAAAGGCAAGAGGCTCTTGGTTGCGTGTTCATTCCCCAGTAGAGTCACCAAAAACTGTTGGGTGAATATTTTGTCTTCAACTAACTGAAGGCAAAATGGTTATATCAACCACAATGTAACGAGATAAATCTCTCCTCTCAGCAAGGGGAGGTTCCCTATTAACTATTACAAACTTATTTATACTAAAAACTAATTTTGGGGTGAAACCATGTCATCCATTTCTCTTTTTTTTTAGAAATGATGTTTACAATATAAAATATCACTTTCACAATACAAATCAAACTAACCAAGAAACTCATGAGAGCACAAAGTCTATCATTGCTCTTTTTACTGATTTACAATTTAGAACCCAGTAGGATAAGGTGCAGCTCAAAGTCTTCACCGAATACTACAACAAAACATACGATCACAAAAGATAATAGTAGTTCAAAGCCTTTTCAATATCTTTTACTTCAAAACATAAAACCACAAACTAAAGATAATTATTGCAGCACAAAGTCTCCACAATCAGCTTTAGAACATGTCCCAGATTATTCATACTCACACTACAATTTGACCAAATAGATAAGATAGTATAAGGAAAAGGACATAAGAACAATTTCCAATACACCACAAGTTATTCCAGTGCAAAGATTGAAAGATCGCTTGCTTTTCTATTCACTTGATAAAATATGATTTACAATTTGAACACAAAGTCTCAAAATGATCTTCAATTTGGTAGAGTTTCACTGTAATAACTAAAAGATAAAATTTACAACAGAGGCCCTCTTTATTTATAGGGAGGAGCCTGGAGCAAAAATAGGAAATTTACAACTACTTTGACTTATTCAACAAAAGAGTCCTATTTGACTTGGGACTTCCTTTGTCTCACATGTAATTACATTTTGGAAAAATACATCTGAAATGTCCAAAACTGAAAATAAAGTACATGTGAAAATACAAAAATAAACTAAGGCATGATCACTTTCATCAACTCTCGTTCCCATCCTTCAGAAAATCCTCAAACATTGTCCACATTGTTTGCATCTCAAGGTTATCTGTTCCATAAGTATTCTCAAAAATGACACAAGTCCTTGTTACTAAATCTTTCACGGAGGTAGTAGCCTTCTCATGCTTATCCATAACTACCTTGAAAATATCCAAGGTCAACTGTATATCTGACAACTTATCCATAGAAGCCACTGAGAAAGATTAATCTACAAACTCCTTTGGATAATGTTATTGATTGCCTATATCTTTTCATCTGTGGAAAGAAACTTTTGGTCTCTTTGATTGGAAATTGTAGTAGCGAGGGAGAATTGAGCATTTGCATGGGCTTTAAAGGGCTCAAGTGCGATTAGAGTGAAAAACTGAGTGAAAGCGGGCTAAAGTTAACAACTTGAAAAATTTCCCAGAGTTAGAAAATTTTCAGGGAGTGAGTGCACTGGCGGCAAAAATTGCGACCCTTGCATGTGGAGGAAATTGCTTTTGTGCACGAGCGGCAAAAATTGCCGCCCTTGCATGTGACAAAGGGACCAACATGCACAGGCGGCAAAAATCGCCGCTAGTGCATGTAAAGATGCAATGGAGGCAAAAATCTCCGCCATTGCATGTGAAGATGCAATGGAGGAAAAAATTGCCACCAGTGCATATGAAGATGCAATGGAGGCAAAAATTCCTGCTAGTGCATATGAAGATGCAATGGAGGCAAAAATCCCTACCAGTGCATATGAAGATGCAATGGAGGCAAAAATCCCCGCCAGTGCATATGAAGATGCAATGGAGGCAAAAATCACTGCTGGTGCATATGAAGATGCAATGGAGGCAAAAATCCCCGCCAGTGCATATGAAGATGCAATGGAGGCAAAAATCCCTACTAGTGCATATAAAGATGCAATGGAGGTAAAAATCACCACCAGTGCATATAAAGATGCAATGGAGGTAAAAATCCACCGCCAATGCATATAAGTATGTAATGGAGGTAAAAATTGCCACCAGTGCATATAAATATGCAATGGAGGTAAAAATCACCGCTAATGCATATAAAGATGCAATGGAGGAAAAAATCCCCGCCATTGCATATGACAAAAATTTACTAACTCCTAAAAAGTGAAAATTTCAATTTGACTTGTTTTACAAAATTCAAGAAACTGACACAAGTTGACACTCGAAAGGATGTTCCAAGGCTAGGAGACCATGCACGAGGGCAAATACGATTCACCTCATTTTGTGTGGTTAGAGTTGTAGGCTACAAGATGGACAAATTTTGTAGGGGTCATCCTACAAATTGAGCGCAACTAAATTTGAGGATAACAAAACCCTAGATTTGCAAATGACTAGGTTATAAGAAAAACACAATTTTTCAACAAAACCCTAGCAAATGAGATCTTCAAATGCAATATGTGATATTATGAAATAATTTTTTACTATAATTTAGACCATATCTAATGTAAAAATCAGAATTTTAAAATGATTTAATGATATGCAATGAAATAATGCAAAACTACACCTTTATGCAAGCCTAGAATGCTTATTTTTTCACTTTTTTCAAGTTTATGCAAGATTTTTCAATGTAGAATGATAAATATGATATGAATTAATGCAAGATTTGATTTCAACACTCAGAAAGATGCAAATGCTTGATGCTATGGGTTAACCAAAATGTTAAGTATGGAAAAGAGGAATGATGGGGACAAGAGTACACACAAGATCAAACCCTCTTCAACAATAACATTCAAGGACAAGATTGAGCTAAATCATAACCAAGGAGAAGGTGGAATTAGCTACAAATATTTTTCTCTTGTTTTCTATGGAAAGATGTTTTGCAACCAAGCCTTTTATCAAACGCTAGGTTAAGTATGCATAGAACCCTAGTTCTATGATGATAAAAGCATAACTTTCAAACCATGATAGATATGGACAATTTGAAAGAAGCACTGAGAATAGTGAGCATAGGAGAACTTGATTCCGAAAGAAGAGGTGTTAGAGGACAAATTTGGTGGGCATCCAAGTTCTAAAGTGAGAATCTGTTGGAGGTCAAAACTGAGAAAATGTTGTAATTGATGCTCATATGCCACATCTAAATCCTGAAAGCCTAGAAGACTAGAGCGACAACTACCCAAGTCTTTTTAGAGGAATATTCTAAAACTTTTGCTGGATCCCAAAACCTTGATTCCTACACAACCTTCTTACAACTTCACTCTCCCCAAAACCTATACCTATAACCTACACACAAGATGACACGAGAGGGGTTTGGGGATTGTGGTGTTTAGGGATTTCCCTCATTCAAATCTCGGGATAGCATTCAAGCTTCCCAACACCATTGTTAGAGAGAGAGTGCCCTTGTAGGGTAGAGGCTAAAGATAATCCAAATGATGAAATGATTCAAATGGAAATGATGTCACCTCAGAGGTGAAGTCCTTAGGAGGATGAAGATTCTTCAACTCATAAGGAGATGGATGATGATTCAAAATATGCAACAACACACACAATACAAACACAAATATACTCTAATAACACCATGAATGGCTTGAATGCTCTTTTCTCCAATATCATAATTTTGCAATGTCCATCTAGGTTCATAATGAATTCAAAAACACACTTATATATGCTTTCTCGCTAACATTCATGAAATTAAATCACAAAAGTTGATAAAGAGGAATATTTTTAAAGGTCCTAGGTTGACATAACATTAATTTACCCAAACCAATTAGGGAGGACTTGGGCGGTTGGCACCCAAGTCTAGGGGCCCATTTTGAGTTTGGGATAAGGTTAATGAAGGGACCAAGGTCCCAAATTCATATGGGTGTTAGGCTATTTTCTTCGGGATGATCAATTATAATGTATAATGAGATAAATGGTACCTAGGAGCTAAACTAGGAGGTAAAAAGGCATGTGTCCACTTTTAACTTAATAACACTTAGCAAGGAAGGAATTTTGCACCAATCCAAGTTTGTTGTTGTATTCTTCAAACTTCCCTTTTGCTAATGGCTTAGTCAGAATATCAACTAATTGGTGATCAACTGCTTCCTAGATGTTGGAAGGCTATATGATGTTGCTCATCAATGCCATGTAGTTAGGAAAATTCTTGAGAGGCCTACTCTCCTTGAATGTGCTCCGAGGAGGCTCAACATTCTCTTAAACATCCCTCAATGTCTATGTGAATCATTGAGGTCTCCTAACAAAAGAAGAAGAAGAAGAAGGGGCTAAGGTTTCTTTTTAAGATTGTTGTTCTTAATTGGAAAAAACTAGTATCTTTGGAGACAAAGATTCAACCTTCAAAGCTTCTTGCTCCTCATCCTTTGTTATGGGAATGAATTCATGAGACTTCCTGGATGCAAATTCCTCATCAAACTTTACATCCCTACTAACTATAACTTTCCTCTATTTTGGAATATAGACACTGTAGGCCTTATAAGTCTCACTACAACCCACAAATAAACCCTTCCTTCTAGAAGGTTCCAACTTGGTCCTCTCCTCCACAACTACATGTAAATAAACTGGACAACCAAAAATGTCAAAGTGACTCACTTTTAGCTCACCAGTGAGTGCCTCCTTTGGTGTCTTATCCTCCAAGATCATATGAGGACACTTATTTTGGATGTAAACTATTGTATTGCATGTTTTATCGCAAAGAAACATTGATAGGTCATGGTCATCAATTATGACCTTAGGAGTGTAAAAGTCTTCAAATGACTCTAAAACCTTAGGAACACCTACAAGACAAATTATCTTCCATAAGAGAATTGCAAGAGCATGATGCTAAACTTGTGCAACAATAAATCACACACTAAATTCTCAATTCTAGATGATCAATGTACAAGAGATTCCTTGCTTATAAAGGCAAGGTTGAGTGATAAGTAGTTGTAGTCATTTGATAAGTGTCATATGATAAGTGTCATATTTATATTACATGTGACAACTAGAGGGCAAGATACCAACTTGTTGATGTGTAGGATAAGACAACTATAAGACAACTATCAACAACTATCAATAGTTCTAGAAACAACTAGAAAAATCTAGAAGGCTCACTAAGTCAACTTAACATGTGAATATGTGTGTGAATATTATTTAAATAATAAGTAGCTAAATAATGTGAATTATTCACACAAGAAGGGGAAACTAGCTAGGTAATACACCTATTCACACTAATACCCCCCCTTAAGTGAAACTTAGGGAGAAGCTGACAAAATGTAAGGATGCAAAATGCAAGAATGGGTCTCGGCTACTAGGCCATGTTAGGTACCCATGTACAAGAAATCTTTCACAAATGGAGAAAAGGAGAAAATCTAGTGGAAAAAAACTCCTCCCCAAAAGAGAGAAAACATAAAATGCTCTCTATAGTATGAGAAGAACAAAACCCCTTGTGAGGAAAAAATCCCCCCCATAAGAGAGAAGACACCCCTAGAATAGAGAGAGTGAGATAAACTATGAAACCCCCCCACAATGAAGTAGCTTCTATTCTAAAAGAAGATGCCCATATATGAATACTGAAGATGATCCATTTGTGGCAAATGACATTTCTCCCCTTAGGAAGAAACAACTCCAATGGTGAATGCTGAAGTAACTCCCATTCAAAGAAGCAAGGTGAGAATGGAAGTCTCATAATATATCCTATCTCAGAACACTGCTTGAATGTCTTCATGTTGATTTTAAAATGAGCCACTATCAAATCAGGAGTCCCAGGCCTAACTAAAATAAGTGACCTCTCAAAATCATGTGAAAATTGATGAAGAACAAGATCCAAAGAATTGATGTATGGATGTGGAATGCCAATGCATGCCATGTGGCTACAACACAAATCCCACAAGATGTCCTGTGAAGAATCACTGGAAGCCCTTAGTGAAGCCTCTCTGAACTCTATAGTGATAATAGGTGTATGTGTACTATCATCAAAGAGGAGAAATAACCCCTCAAATGTGTCCTCCAAATCAACAATGTGAGACTCCACAAACAAAGATGCAATGGCTGATAAATAGGAATCCCAATTAGGAAGACTGAAATAATCCTGTTGTAAAGAATAATTGGAAGCTCTCGAAGAAGCAAGTATAAACTCAGAAGTAGCAACATGTACTATAGATGGGGTATCAATGTATGTCAACCAAATAGACTGATCATCACATGAGAATGTGCCCACACAAGATGAGGCAACAAAAGTCTCAGTATCATCCACAAAAGCATTGTCATATAAGGAAACAAGACTAATAGATGAAGATCCAAAGTCTCCATACAACTGTCAGATGATGGTCCAAGCAGTGAAAAGGAACTCAATATGCTCTATATGATGTAGAATATCCTCAGAAATAGTAAGACATATTAGTCCATAGACCATGTCATTATTGTTGAACCATGCACTCTTTTGATCATTATTACTTGGCTCAGGAGTGAGTCCAAGGAGATAGGGCAATAGATCCTCCATAAGGCATTGCTTCTTTATCCCTTGTTCCCAAGACAAATAGTTCTATGAAGTTAACTTGACAACAGAAGGATAGAATTTAATATCAAGATCCATGATGAATCCCCCCAAAATGGAACTTTATCTCAATTCATGATTACAATAACCCCATAAAATTCAAAGAGAGAATGTGTGAATAAGAGTCATAAGAGACACCCCCCCTTTTTACTCAATCAAAGGACCCCCCCCCCCCAAAAAAAAAAAATAAAAAAAATTTGGCACTTTATAAGTTAGTTCTTTTATAATTGAAAATAGGACCACTAGATGGGAAATGAAAAAATATGAACTTTTGCAAAAGACGACACTCAATTTTGAGCTACCGATCAAAAGTTGTAGCATAAACAAATTCTCGTAAAATGGCTTATTTTAATATACCAACACTTAAACAACAAAAATTGCACTATCCCAATAACAAAAATGGCCTTCCAACCACTCGTTAGAATTCAGGTGGAATGTAGAATTCAATGGTAAGATTTATGAGGGGAAATTGGCCCCCTACCAACTTGGGCCTCACACTTCGTCTTCAATAGGTGAAATACAAGTTTTAATTACACCATTAAACTCCAAAAAAATAATTTTCTCCCAATATACATTATTTTCTCACAAAAAATGGAAAATATTAATGCCTTTGTAAACTTAAGTTTTAGGGCATTATGAAAGAGAAATTAATGAAATATTATTGGCCAAATTGAACCCTGACATGACAGATGAAAATGGTACTAAACATGAAGGTATGGTGGCTGGTTTATGGGTATGTGTAGGTTGAATGAAGGCTATTAACAAAAGATCTAGAGTTTCTTCCTTCACCAAGTTGATTTATGATTCCCTCTGCAAATGGAATGAAGCCAAAGCTACAATTTATGGTTTGGAAACTTGCTGCAAAAGTTTCCATGCCACAATCTTCTTCTAGGCAGCGCCAAAATGGTGTTAAAGCACTTGATTTGCAGCTTGTATGCTTAGTTTTGTGGCAAATCTGAGCAACAACTAAGATCTCCAAAAAAATCTATCTACATAATATTAAAATAACATATTTAGCATGTTAAAACTGCCTCATATGAAGGCAATAATTGTTGGAAACCTGTAGCTCACGTCTAGCACAAAAAATGTTAGATTTTAGTGCCTTTATCAACCAATAATGAGTGGAATAACCTTACAAGAGAGTCCTTGGGGCATCATAGGGTTATGGAGTAGTCTTTTGTGGCATAGAACAATAGAAGTACACCAAATATGATGAAAAAGATGCCTGGAAGGTAAAAAAAATGACCTGCACAAAAAAAACACCCCTCTTTGTTGCTAGATCTGCCTCTATGGAGATGAAAACACCTTTGTGCATGATTTCTTGTACATGGGTACCTAACATGGACTAGTAGCCAAGACCCACTCTTGCATTTTCCATCCTTGCATTTTTTCAACTTCTCCCTAAGTTGCACTTAAGGGGAGGTGTTAGTATGAATAGGGATATTAACTAGCTAGTTTTCCCTTGTGTGAATAATTTATATTATTAAACTATTTATTAAATAAATAATATTCACACATATATTCCCATGTTAAGTTGACTTAGTGAGCCTTCTAGGTATTTCTAGAAGGCTCACTAAGTCAACTTAATAGTGAATATGTGTGTGAATATTATTTAACTAATAAATAGTTAAATAATATGAATTATTCACACAAGGGAAAACTAACTAGTTAATATCCCTATTCACATTGTTATGTGGTAAAAGGGGGAAGATGGAATGTGTGAATACACTAGATCAATCCCTCCTTTCACTATAATAGTCAATGACAAAAACCAAGCCAAGCCACTACAAGATGGAAGAGGGCTCAACTACTGATCTTTGTGCTCTTGTTTGTCAAGGAAAGATAAGATTCAACCAAGATTTTTATCCAACCCTAGGCTAAGTATGAATGAAACTCTAGTTATAAGATAATCATATTGAAACAGATGAACAACAATAGAAATCTGGAAACCAAAAGTATAGAGAGGATCAGTAAGATGTCATAACTTATCTCCCGAGAGCAAAGGTGTTGGAGGACAAATTCAGTAACTACCCAAGTCCAGATGTAAGATTCTGTCAGAGATCAAAACTGATAAAATGCTACAAATGATGCTCAGAGATCAGATCCAAAAGCTTGAAGTCCTATAGACTAGGGCGGCAACCACCCAAGTCTATTGGGGAAATATTCTGCAACTATTTTTGGATCCTGAAACTCTATTTTCTACACTGCCTTTCTGTAGCTCCACTTTTCCCGAAACCTGTATCTATAACCTACACACAAGGTGACAAGAGAGGGGTTTGGGGGTTGTGGTGTTTATGGATTTTCCTCAGTCTAATCCTAGGTAAGCATTCAAGCTTTCCCAACACTGTTGTTAATGAGAGAGCGTGCCCTTGCAGGGTAGAGGCTAAAGATAATCCAAATGATGAAATGATTCAAATAATTTAAATAGAAATGATGTCACCTCAGAGGTGAAGTCCTTAGGAGGATGAAAACTCTTCAACTCATAAGGAGATGGAAGATTATGCCATATCTGCAACAAACACACAAATACAAACACAAATCTGCAACAATAACACAATGAATACCTTGAATTCTCTTTGCTCCAATATCATAAGTTTGTATTATCCATCTAGGTGTAAAATGAAGTCATAAACTCACTTATATATTCTTTCTTGCCAACATTTATGAATTTAAATGACAAGAGCTGACAAGGAGAAACATTTTGGAAGGGCCCAAGCCAACATACCAAAAGTTAGCCCCGATCAATCAGGGAGACTTGGGTAGTTGGTGCCCAAGTCCAGGGGCCTAAATTGGGTCAGTGTTAAACTAAAGGAGGCCTCAAGGGTCCAAAATGTCATGGGTCTCAGGTAATTTTCTTCGGGATGATAAATTAGAATGTATAATGAAGTATAATGAAGAAAATAGGACTCGGGAGCTAAACTAGGAGGTAAAAAGGCATGTGGCCACTTTTTACTCCATAACACACACTAACAAGTGACCCTTATTATAGATCGATTCAAATCTATTCTGTAACCCCATTCTACTATGGGTTGTATAGAATAGTTAGATCCCTCTTTATCCCTACCTCCTTGTAGAAACCCTCGAACTCCTTGGAGGTATACTCAACCCCATTGTCTGATCTTAAGACCTTGATCTTCTTTCTTATCTAATTTTCAATTGGAGCTTTAAACTCCTAAAACCTGCAAAAGACCTCATCCCTGGTCTTTAAGAAATAGATCCAAGTCTTGTAAGACAAATCATTAATAAAGGAAACATAATACACGCTTCTTTGAATTGATGCTACTAACATGAATCCACAAACATTTGAATGCACTAAGATGAGAATTTTCTTTGATCTATGCTCACTGCTTGGGAAAGTAGAATTGGCATGCTTGCTAAGTGTGCATCCTCTACATACTCCCTATTGTTCAATACTAAACTTTGGAAGACCTGTGACAATCTCCCTCAGAATAGGAAATACTTTTTGCTACAGATACCCCATCCTCTTCTTCCATAACTCGCATAGATTATCACTGTTATGAACTAGAGATAAAACTAGTTCACCCTATAACATGTAAAGATTGCCTTCTCTAACCCCTATTACTTGTGCAGTATCTAGGCTAGATTTTTTCAACCTGATAAGGACTTGCTAATTTTTAAATTCTATTGCATAGCCTTTAGATTTCATAAATGAATCTAAAAATAAATTCTTTCTAAGACTAGGAATAAATAAAACACCATCAAAATCTAAAGAAATACCTTGCTAGAGTTGAAAGGGAATTGTACCAACTCATGTTACGAGATACTTGACATCATCACCAAGCTCAACCTAAACTCTAAAGTTGTGTCCTTTTAGATTGGTAAAACACTGTTGGGATGATGTCATATGTCTAGATGCCCCACTATCCACATATCAAGCATCCCTTGAAATTGTGCTAGTAGAAAGCCAAGAAACCATTGAGAAATCTTTCTCAAACTTGGTAGCAAACTAGTTCATTTGAGTTTCTATAGAAGCTGCCACTTGCTTTTGTTGCTGCTTCCCTTTGCCTTTTTTATTTGGACATTGTGATGCATAATGACCAAAATTATGTCAAATAAAGCACTTGGTTTTACTCAAGTCCTTCTTCGCTGACTATGAGGATGAATCCTCATCCTTTCCCTTAACCTTGCTAGGCCCTTCTCCTTTACTTTTCTTTATCTATCCAAAGAGAGTTAAATTATCATACCACCCTTCTTTCTAGCTTTTGACTCCATTTGAGTTTCCTCCTAGATCGAGTCATCCCATGGTCTTTCAAAAGAAGGAAGATTCTATGGGCACAAATACCCTGAACAAATACTTCCCATGAGGATGTGAAACTGTTCAACATCAAATTCACTAGCTTTGCATCTTCAACCTTCTCCCTGACTGCTTCAAGTTGGCCATGAAGTTATGTGACCTTCATCAAGTAATTGGTAATTGTATCTGATTTAGACATATCTATGGATCTAAGTTTATTCAGCAAAATCATTTTCCTATTTATGTTCTCACTTTGTTAAAAACTAACCAGAGCATCGAATATCTCCTTGGCTATTTTCTTCTTTGACGCATGTGGAATTAAATGATCCTTTACTACATCTATTATCATTTGCTTGGCCTTTATCTCTTTCTTTTTATGAGTTGCCAACTCTCGTGGATCTGTAGGTGGAGTCACTTGATCCTTGACAATATCCTAGAGATCATTTTCTTCCAACACAGTCACCTTGAATTTATAAGGAAAGAAATTTAACACACCTTCCAATCTATCCTCAAACTTGAGGTTAGTTGATGCCATTTTATTAAAAATAAATTTTTTCTCAAAACCCCAAAATTTGAAATTTGTAACTACTCTTTAGATTTTTAAAATACTTGTGAAAATATGCCCTAGCTGTAGGGTATTGAGCCTACTCAAAATTGAGAAAATACCTACAAAAAATTTTGGTCAAAACCCTAACCACCTTGAAAACTTGTCACAAATATCAAAAACTATTTTTGACAATTTAAAAAATTGATTTCTGTGCCCTACTGGTCTAGAAAAATGGAGGCTTAAATTGAAAAAAAAACTTCATGCAATTTTTTTACCATTAACTAGTGTGATTGTTTTCACAAAAAGCATGCAATTTTTTCCTATTTCTACTGCCATGATTTTCCTTCAAATTGACCCATGATTTTACCATAAAAAATCAGTGCGATTTCAACCAAAATTGGTGCAATTTTAGAATGATTTCTAGCCGCAAATTCTTCCACAAAATGGTGCAATTTTCACCTCAAAAATCCTATGCAATTCAATAAAATTGATGCCATGAATTTGTTCTTGCAACCGATGCTTTAATACCATGAAGAAATTTTAATTTTTTACACCTCCAAATTAATTTTCCATTCCTTTAAAAAACTTACAAGGAAACCTCTACAAATTGTTGTTGATTGTTGCACAAAATTATATTAGCATGTTTAGTCACAACTACTTTTCTTCTATCTTGTGCCTATCTTTATACTAATCAACTAAAAATCTACTCTCAAAAATCTCATTATCTCTCGTAGGAGATAACTTGGAAGATAGTCTAAATCATTAGTGTATATCTATAATATATTAGACTTAATTAACTAAATAAAAGAATTTCACTTTTTCACTTAAGTGAAATGCAAAATAGAACTAACTTGAACCACTTCCAACACATTCACATTGAACCTGTGCAAATGTTCATCTTTGAGCTAAAAACTCAACATCCCCAAGTCCAAAAAAGGACAACCCACTTCTTACACATTATCAAACATTTTTTTAACACCTCTTACAATGTCATAGATGCTTCTTACACACCATAATGAAGGTTAAGATTCTTGGTCCACTTTGTAACTCCCTATAATTATGATCTTACAACTTCTTACACACATTATACAAAGGAATGCACATCATGGCATATTAGACAAATCATAAATGGGATGTCCCATTTCCCAAATTAGACAAATAATAAAATACAATAGAATAATTAATCCAAACATTAGGACTTGCAAGGTGTATGACACACCTAATTCCAACATTTACTTTCCATTTATTCTATTATTGTTTCAAAATTATATGCACTACTTCTATTGTACAGGTTTATCGAGTTTCTTTTCCTCTACACTTATCTAAAAGGCAATGGTCATACTCTTTTACAAGGAAAATGGTTAGTTACAATTCTACATATTAGCCCAAAAGAAATATACCATCATGGAAAAAAATTGGATGATAGTAATGTTAAAATGAGAAATGTTTTACTACATAAGGGGATTGTAGGTACTATGAACAAAGGCAAAGAATGGAAAGCCTAAGTGTATTCAATAGAATTATTGAACAATTATACCTATCATTTACACCACGACTCCTATTTAGAAGATAATAATGATGGTGTAACCACTTAAATCTCACCATGTCCTAATATCACACTAATTACCTCTCACATTCCCATGCCATCAAATTAGTTAAATAAATCATATTTAATTAATTTAGCCATTCTTCTAATATATATTTATTTAATTAACTAACCTAGCCTTTCTTGTAAAGTTTTAACTTTAATTAAATAAATCACATTTATTTAATTAAACCCATCATTTTCCCAACATTTCTCCATAAATTAAATAAATACATAATATTTATTTAATTCATCCAAAATCCCCCCATCATTAGCTGAATAAGCAAACCACTTTTAATCAGTTAATTAATCATTTTCATATTTCTCCACCACTTTGATTAAAATAATAAAAGTCAACCTTGTACAAGGCTCCAAATGCACAAGGTTCAATCTTCACTCTCCATCAAAATAAGATCTCTATCCTCCAACTCTTTCTAATCTTTACCCTATCATGTGTACCAATCACAAGATGCCACTTGTAGGCTACTCATTCTCTCTTGCAAATGGATCAATCCCCTCCCTCCATTGCACAATATCAATTCCTCACCACCCATCAACCTCATTCCAAATCTATAAATTCATCATTCTTCAAGCCATTTTCAAGAGTGGGAATTGGATGCATAGCAAGGTCATGCTTTTGGAATGAGTAACTACATCAACTCTCAACAACAACTGTCATCTTGAGCATATCTCATAGGCATCAAGGTTTGTGTTGGTGAGAATCTTATTTCCCTCTCACCATTTGTTTGCATTCCTTAGCTCAATTAGAGGTGTTCTACGTTTGGAATTTGGTTCTCTTGTTTGCATTTCTTTAGTCCCATTTGTTTCTAATTTTAGCATACACATTTTGGCACACCTAGTGGGCCACGTCCCTATCTAATTTTCACATTTGCAAGATTGTTTTGAGTGATTTGTATAGGTTTTTCATGTGCATTTGATGTTTTTAATAGTTTGGTAGAGGTGCTCTATCAAATAGTGCACCCACTCATGGTCCTGTCATATCTACACAAGCTTTCAACAAACCTACACTATGTCCTGACTTAAACCCTAAACCCTGTGGTGTAGGAGCACCCTAGCAAGTACATGCCTCCATGAGGCAATCTTAGGTTTTGTCTTAGGTTTTGATTTAGTGTAGATGATATCATGTTATAATAAGGCCTAAATGGCCACAGTAACCTTGTAATAAGGTCTAATAGACCATCTTAAGGTAGTTTGAGTTATTTAGAGTCCATAGGATTGTAATTGCAAAGTAATGTAAAAATTGTCAAATGGGTGTAATTGCAAAGATTGCAAAATTTTCCAAATTAGGGAGATGAGTGGTCATGTAAGTTTAAAAGATAGTTAAATTAGTTATAGGCATTTGAGAAAGTTGAGAGGCCTTTAAAAAGGTCATTTCCATCGTTGTACGGGGGGTGTTAAGAATTTGAATGAAAAACATTGATTGTACCATGATCTTCTACAATTTCTGAACGTTTATTTTCAGTTTTCATGCATTGTACGGATTTGTATGGTAAAATAATGATGCGAGAGTGATTGGATGTCAAAGTAATCTGAGTCTACTTTCAAATACAATTGGTTTCTCTAAAATCCATGTAGGTATGAAGAAGTTATGACAATTTTACTTCAGGGGTGTAGTTTTAGATTTACACAAGGCAGCAAGCACTAAAAAATTGCATATCTTTCATTTTAACCATTAGAAATTGGTAAAAACTTGCATGAGGGTCTTTTTTAAGGTTATGAATGATTTCCCATTGGTTTCATTGATTTTGGAGAAGTTTTAGATGAGTTTTGAAGAAGCCCTAGGTGTCTGTTATAAGGTTTTTATGCAATTTTGTGAGTTTGGTGCAAGGGTTTGTCAAAATACTCATGGAAATGCATGGCTATTGATTTACAAAGCTCATACAGGTCTAATGTAATGTGGTTGAGCCTTTTTTGAAGTAATTTGGTGTTGGGAAACCATATATCCAATAAACCCTCTTGTTGAAGCCTTAATTAGGCCTCTTGGTTGAAAAAAACCTCTTTTTGAAGCATACTTCCCAAGTGATCATATGTTGATTTTTGGATATGTTTTGTGCATTGGAAAAAGGTATTTGAAACTTATTTTACATCCCTAATATCTGTTCTAGATCAGAAGGTACTTATGACTATCCTAAGTGGAAGACTTACTAAGCTGAGACAACATTCTTGTGAAAATTCATTAAACGAGGGTACTCTGAGTTTTGGTGCCTGAGTTGAGTTTGTTGGATTGAAAATTAGTTTGTGTAAAGCCTCTTATAGTTGGTTGAAGTCATTTAAGCCATTTGGGCCTATCAGGTGTTTGAAAGCCTTGAAAGCATGAGAGGAATGGTGAGATTTTCAGTTTGTATGTCTGATTTATGCTAAGCAATGACATGTTGAGTTGGTGAACCCTTTTGAACTGCATCACCCTAGTTAATGGCACATGCAATCTATGTAGTGGCATGCTTGTGCACTTTGTAGTGCATACACACTTGGTGTGGCCTATGCACTCTCTAGGTTTATCTAACTTGTTTTAGTGTAGGTGCCCTACTTCATAGTGTATCTGCACACTAAGTGGCATATACACACTACCTCATGGCATATGCACCCTTTGGGTTCTTTTTTATTTTCTTTGACATATTAGAACTATGTCATGGCATATTTAGACATCCCATGTCATTACACTCTACTTCATAGTGTATATGCTCTTAGGATTCTCTTGCGCTATTTAGTGACTTCATCTATCAATTAGCATACCTACATTTATCATACTATATAAACACTACTTTTTAGTGTATATGCTCTTTAGATTTTTTCTTTTAATTATTTGGCATATTCTGACTATGAAACAATGCATTCTATTTTCTCGTAGTGTTTGCATTTTGTTTCTCAACATTTTTTCTCTTGGATTGTTTGTGTGATTTTCTATTAGCACATGCACTTTATGGAACAATGTATATGCACCTTATGTAGTGTATGCACTCTGTGTAAGAGCATGTGCACTTCTGGTTAGGCATTTTCTTGTCAAATTTTTATTGCTAACCATAATCATTGTAGGTGTTTATCTTGATTATTAGTGTTGTTTATTGACCCTTTGTTGCGGGTTCACTCGTTTAAAGTGATAATATGACATAAAACTACTAATGCATGGGTTATAGGTTCATTTGGTGAAGAAACAACTTTTGACACCTTTTTGTGTGTTTTCATCATTTTTTTTAAGGTGAATAACTTTTTTGCTTGAATTGTGCATCCAAGGGTGCGTATGCTCTTCCCTCATACTACAAGGTGACCTTTGGAATTAAAAGCACCCCTTGTTCACATTTGTCTTCACATCTTACATTGTCATTTTATAAGGTGATTGAACTTGTTTTTCATGTTTTCATGATAAAGGGTGTGTATGTTCTTCCCTCACATTGCAAGGTGACCTTAGGAATCAAAATCATCCCTTTATTTACTTTTTGAAAAAGGGCTAGTTAGTGTATGCTCTTTCCTCCTTCCGCAAGGTGATCTTGGAAATCAAAAACATCTAGTCTTTTAGAAACAATTTAGTGGGTCTATCTTGGATTTCATCACCAAGTGGAAACTTAAACCCACGTGTTTTGATGGAGTATAGAATATAGGTAGAGAATCAAAAGACTCTCCCTTCAAGGTACATTTTTCATGGCTAAGCTTGTAAGAAACTTTGTAGCTTGCAAAGTGATGGTGGAAAGTGGGTTACCCTCTTACACCAAGCCTTTAGACATAGACCTTCATTGCATGGATTTGGTCCTCTTGTACTACAAGGTATACTAAGGACATCCCATAGAAATCCTCATTTAAACTTATCTTACAAACTTTGTAGCCATTTGAATTTTTGATGCACAAGTAAGCAGTTAGTGTATACGCCTAAAAATGACACGATTCAGTCTAAATAAATATTCTTAAATATTTATTCCATCTAATTCTTCTATCAATAAATAAATAAATCAATTTATTTACTCGATTCACATTCCTCTAAGTTAATTAAATATCAAAATATTTAATTACCTCTTCTAAAGTCAAAATTAAATAAAATCCTTCCAAACAATTAAATAATTCTTAATTATTTCATTAAGTCTTGATTCTTCTCCTCTTGACTGTCCTTCGATCTCTGCACCAACCACCCACCAACCTCTCCCTTCCCTCCTCTATTTAGTCTGTTAAGTCTGCATATTGCATTATTTTTTCACTTCTCTGGCTCTATTTTCTCCTGATGATGGATCATGGAGTTTGATCCGAAACGTTGAGAAAAAATGCATACACAGTTTAATCCAGAAATACTGATCTACAATCATTATGGACTGTGGAAATCTGATATCTATCATTAAATGAATCAATCAAATTTAATTAAATCCTCTTAATCTCCAAAAATAAAATATAATCAAATGTTTTATTTATTCTTCCAAATCATGCACAACAATTAAATAAATTTATTTATTTAATTTGCTTTCCTAATTCTTCAAATATCTTCCAAATCTTCTAAAAATAAGTCTTCCTCTTCATACACACAAAATTAAATAATTTATTATTTAATTTCTCTCAAATCATGCAAAAGCAAATCTCAAGTTGAGTTAACTGACTCAATCAACCTTGTTTTTATCAATATCTCTTAAATTAGAAAAAAACTTTCTAATTTATGAAAAGCATGTCTTATCTTTAGAAAAGAAAGTAGTTAACTCAAATAAAACATCTTTTGTGTGACACTTGTCTTCTTCTTATTTGCACACATCCTCTCAAGTTTTCTATATCGTTGATCTTCTCATTCTTTCTATATCGTTGATCTTCTCTCTCTCGAGTCTATAAATTGAACCCTATTCTTCCATTTCATTCATCCAAGCTTTAAGTATTGTTACTCTATAGGAATTACAGCGCGCCTTTGGCACCAATTCCTTCATTGCTTGTGATCAAACTCGTTACCATATTACTATCATTGTTGTGAAGCTCACCTTCATTGCAAAGTAACTATCATTGCCATTCTCCATTGACATTCTTGGAATCATAGCAAGGAAGTGCATTCTCTGAGGGCCTTATTCATACACACAAGATCGATTGAGATAGGCAACCAATGGAAGCTATGAAGTATTGAGGTTTGCAAAGGTTTTGTCTTTGTTTGTTTGATCTTGATTATTTCCCTTTTTGTTGAGTTTTGGGTATTTTGATATTGATATATTGATTATTCATGTTTACACCAATTTTCCCTTAACATTTTTGGCACCCACCATGGGGCCTAGCCCCAATTTAAACCAAAAATTGAATTTTTGTGTGTTAGAATCCGTACACAGGGCGTTTCTGTGCATCCATTACGTTTTTGCGCATATGCTCCATTCTGTGGCGCATATGATCAATTCTGTGGCGCATATGATCAATTCTGTGGTGCATATGATCAATTCTATGGTGCATATACCCCATTCTATGGCACATTTGATTTTACCAGAGTTATGTATATGATCCATTCTACTGTGCATATGATCAATTCTTTGGTGCATATACTCCATTCTGTGGTGCATATATCCCATTCTGTGGCGCATTTGATTTTACCAGAGTTGCACATATGATCCATTCTGTGGCACATATACCCCATTCTATGGCGCATACACCCCATTCTATGGTGCATTTGATTTTACCAGAGTTTTGTATCTAATCCATTCTACTGTGCATATGCTCCATTCTGCTGCGCATTTACTCCATTCTGTTGTGCATCCATTTTGCTAGGTTTTTGAGTTGTTTCTTGAGAAATCTCTAATGCTAACACAATTTGTAGGAATATTCTCTGATCTACTTGCAGGTTAGGGGCTGGCTTAGATCATATAGTTGCACTTGTTAACTCACACTTCGATTTCTAACAGGAAAGTAAATGGATGCTCATGCAAATCTCACATAGTCTTAACTAGGAAGGAAGTAATTGAATCATTGCTATCTTGCATATCATTGAATTATTTCTATATTGCTATCTTTCAAAGTTAGACTCATTTCTATCTTGATAAAACTAAACCATTGCTTTCTTGTTATCACTTCAAAGTTAACAATTCATTGCTATCTGGGCTAAAATTGAACACATCATTGCTATCTCGGTAAAATTGAACCATTGCTATCTTGTTATCACTTCAAAGTTAACAAATCTTTGTGCTTGCCCAAGTAGATAGCTCATCTAGTTTTTTTCATTTTAACTAGGGGAAAAGAACCACTGTCTTCCGTGTTTTGGGAATGATACCAGGCCTATGCTCTCCCCTATCTTGGGTGACCAAAATGCTAGACCTATCATTTTTGCATGTGTTTTTCCTTTAGAGGGGCCTGCTCTTAAATACCGTTCATCCAAGTAGGAATGACCCTAAGTGGTAACAGGCTAGACGCCAAGCCCTACCAAGCCACTATAAATAATTGTGTTTGGAGCAAAAGCTTCAAACAATAAGTGTAGTTGTGTTATACCGACAACCAACCTCCCCCAAAACCCTCCAAGGCGCAACCCTTGTAGGCTGGGAGACTCCATAATGGAGAGTAGTGCTGCCACATGTATAACCACTCAAACAGTTGCCTTTATTAAACACCTTTGTCTTAGTGGCCAAAAACCCCTATAATTTGGTGCAGGGAAGGGCAATTATCACCTCCTAAAGATGCTTCACTAGAGATAGTGAGAATTCAATTTTATACTGTCCTTTGAAACCTAGGATTGTATTTGCTTTCTTTTAGTCCAAAAAGAGTAAAAAAAATCACAAAAAAATAAAAAACCATAAAAACATTCTTTCTGTTTGCTGTGTCTTATTGCCATAATTATAGAAAATCAGATCAAAGAGACCATCTTGTAGCAAAAGAAACCAAAAACATCAGAAAAATTGCTGAAAATTTGCAAAAACACTGAAAAAACTAGAACTACACATTTGTTATCTGAAGCTGCGCATCTGTCCTGACTTGCTGCGCATTTGTACTGACTTGCTGCGCTTATATCACCTGTTACTATGCATCAGCTTTTTACCAGTACTGCGCATTTGTGTTGACTTTCTGCACTTGTATCCTCTACTGCTGCGCATCTGGTTCTCTGCATCCATGATAGTGAGCATTTCCACATCTTTTTAGAGAAAAATTTTAGGTTTTCTAGGTACCCATTTTAGTCTTGTGTCAGTTTTTGTTGAAATGATAAACCAATTAGAAGTAATTGCTCAAGAACTCCAATACCTACGAGAGCAATTAAGCTTCAATATCTTGCCCCAAGATCGTATAGCAATTGCCCAAGAACTCCGAGTGATACAACAAGAAATGACAATCTTACAGGTTAAACAGGCCAGTACTAGCTACACCTTGCCCCAAAAGCATATGTCCTTTTCTCATCTTCATGATACTCTTGACAAGGCTAGCACCACCTCAGGTTGGATATCATATACCACTCCGTCTACTAGTCCTCCTTCACCATCTCCTAGAACACATGGCCCAAATCATACTAATCCTACCATGGAGAACTCCAAATCCACTCATCCATTACCTCACTCCTCTACCTATGCACCTACCAATGATGTGATCCAAGGGCTACTAGTAGAAAGTCAACCATATCCCCAAATTCCGGTCCTTGACCTTATCAAAGAGTCTTCAAACATGTCAAATCCTCTAACCTCGTCATGTCACCTGCAACCCCTTGAGCATATTGAAGAACCTCCTACCATGCACCAAATTCAAGGTTCATGGCACCTTCATGTTGTTGACCAAGAGCCTATCCAAGAGTCTTCTACCTCAACTTCAATTCAAGCACATCAAGAGTTATGTCAAGAGCACACTTTAGAACATGTGGAAACATCAACCCCCTGTCTAAATCAAGTTCAAAGCACTCCCATCTGACCCTTACATAACCTTTATCTTTTCGATGATCCTATACCTATAAATGAGCAAGAAATTCAATTTCAAACCATTCATAACCTATATCTCTTTTATAATCAAGATACTACCTTTGATGAAGAAGCTATCCATGAGTAACTTGATCATATACATGGACAAGAGATCAAATTCCAACCTCTCCATGGCCTATATCCTTTCCATGATCAAGATATTACCATTGATGAAGAACATATGCAAGAGCACCTTAATTCCATCACGCTAAAGCCTATCTATGATTGAGATCCCATCTATGATCAAGAGCCTATCTATGATCAAGCAAACCATGATGATCCTCTTAGCCCACTTTATGCATTCCATGATCCTGAGCTTATAACCCCATCTAGTCCTATCCAAGATCCGACAACTTCCACTTCCCTTGATGAGACACTTGCCTCCCATGCAAGCATATAAGATCAAACCAAAAATAATCCTCCGCCATCCACTATAGACCATGCTACAAATCCCCCACTATATATCCTTGGTCTTACCGCCTTCATTCATGAGTGTTCCTCCTTAGAACACCAACCACCATTATCCTCTATCCCACCTTCTTCATCCAATAAGGAACTTGTATCTACTGTTCCACCTACACATAATCCCACTATCCACCACATACTCCAACATATGAACTATCAAGGTAAAGCCTTAGGCCTTCATGAACAAGGTATTTTGGAGCCCGTCCATGTCAATGTTCCTCCTCCTTCATATGGCCTTGGATACACACCCCAAGATGAATAATCTCGAGATGTTGGTATTTCCTCCACACCTCCTATATCCCCCACTTTTCATCACAAAACCTATCATATCCCCAAAACATATGTCGCCATTCCACCACCATCATCCTATAATCATCAAAAGCATGTGACTATACACCTTCCACGATCCAATCTACCTCTGCTCCTTCCAACTCCTAATATCCCTCCATACATTTTACCACCACTTCTTCCAACACCTTATTCACCCATCTATGAATCTTCTAACAATCCCAATCATGGCCAACAAATGCACATATTAAACAAAGGGCTTCCTCCAATCCCACTTCCACCATCCCATGAGAATTCAACAATAAACATTTGGATGCCTCTACCTATAATGTCAAAAATCCTAAGAGTCCTCATGACCTAGGATACAAAAGCCAAGAATCAAAGAAACATCCTTCTCAAGAGCTACATACACCCACACACCTATATGCCAAACTGAAAAAGGTGTGGGTCCACATCCAACAAATGATTACCTCCAAAGTTGCACCAAAGCTACATACACCCCATCCCATACCTTCATAGGTACTATCTAAAAGAAAAATGGTTTGGGTGCCTAAGCAAAAAGCCATCAAATCAAATGAGGCATCCACCTCTCAAGAATCCCAACCATTCACTTCCTCCTTTTTCATCCAAAAGTCTCAAATCCTCCCATCCCACATGACAAGAAAAAATTAGGAAAATACTAAGTCGATGTGGATCCCTACATGCCTAAGTCATTCATCCACAAGCAAAAGTCTCCGTTGCTTCCTACACTACTTTCCCATTACTAGCTTTAATGTTTATCACGGTATGTGCAACTGTTGGTCATGATTCCCTTCCATCCCACAACATTTTCATATACCTCCATCTCCCCTTCCTTCTACTTGTATCCTACATATCTTCCTCATCCTATTCCCATGGTCCATGCTTTTACATAAGCCTTCTCTCTGTACTCTACATCATAAATCCACTATCTACCTTCTCCATCTCACTGTCATGCAATCTCCTACCAACATCTATGATAACACTTGACATGGTCCATGTGATGACATCTTTCTAGTGGGACTATCACCTTGCATGGAACTAGGTACTCGGGTCCCTCTCTTCCATATTCCACCTTCTCTTATCCAAAAAAAAGAAGAAAAGAAAAAATGAAAAAGGTAAAGAAAAATCCCTTCGTCCAATGGTGAAAATCTGGAAAATAGGTGCCTTGGATAAGTACCATGATGAAAACCTAGCAAATAGGCGTCATGTGTAAGTTGATCTTCTACGTCACCTACACTTGGGGGCACCTTGTCTCATCAGCATATCACTCTCCTCCTATCAGTTTCCTTTTGTAATGTTTCCTATCCTAATCCTTCTATCCATTGCATACCTATACTATCCAGTCTATCTATCCTAATCTTCCTTTCCTCTATCTTTTCTTGATCTTGATAAAGATTGGGGGCACAATGTTGACAAATTTTTTAGATGTCTCTTAACATACCTAATCCCTCCAAACCATACAAATCCTTAATTATGCTCTCATCCTCCTATCGTCTTAAATCTTTGCCATGAAAAATCCTAAGTATTCTACTTACAATGGGGCATGTTATTCTTATGCGACATAGTCCTTGGAGATCACATCCTTGATTCCTTCTACCTAAACCATCTATATCCACCATCACCCATACATCTACCTATCTGTGGTGTTTCCTTGTCATCAGTATCATCTGATCCATATCTAATCCATATCTAATCCATATATGATCTATATCTAATCCATATCTGTTCCATATCATGTCTTATTTGATCCATATCTGTTCCATGTCATGTCTTGTCTGTTCCATGTCATGTCTTATCTATTCCATATCTAATCCATATCTGTTCCATGTCATGTCTTATTTGTTCCATATCTAATCCATGTCTGTTCCATATCGTGTCTCATCTGATCCATATCTTAGGTCCATCAAAGTCAATCCTGAACTACGTTGCCTCTGTGTTGTCACGTAGGCAAGGCCATTTCTTCAAATGCACCCCTGAGGCTCCACTATCCCATCTATCGCATGGCTAGCCCTTCTATCTATCTGAGTCCATGCCACTTTCTATCACCTAGGTCTTAGGTCCGTCAGGGTTCACCCTGAACTACGTTGCCTCTACATCATCACGTAGGCAAGACCATTTAGCAATGAGCCCTCGAGGCACTAGGTCAGTCCCTTAGGGTCCGTCTCACCAATGAGGATTGTGGAATCTTCTCACCAGGCAAGCAATAGCAAGCAAAACCCACTTTTCAAGTAGAAATTTTGACGCAAAACATCAACCTATCCAAGGCAAAGCAAACAAGTACCTTAAGAACTCAAACTGATTCTATCCAAATTATGGCAAGAAAAACACATCTAAATGCAATTTTTTTTGTGTGTTTGTGATTAGGTTAACTTACAGAGTCTTGATTTTTGTTATCATGTCTTTCTATGCTACTCAAGGATGCCAAACGCTAGAGATGCTATGATGGGGGCATGATTCTTTTCTTTGTTTGCTGTTTGAGAATTAAACTTTAGTAATGTGATGCCTTGTCTAAAGACATGATCGACAAAAGATCATCGAGGACATCAGAGGTCTAACATGAAATGGGGCAATCCTTGTCTATTGATATGCAAGAAATACTCAGGTCATCTCGGTTCAATCATACCTCAATGCTTGTATTAACT
Organism: Cunninghamia lanceolata; assembly: GCA_027924645.1. Lineage (NCBI taxonomy): Eukaryota > Viridiplantae > Streptophyta > Pinopsida > Cupressales > Cupressaceae > Cunninghamia > Cunninghamia lanceolata. The sequence continues at coordinate 5,497,665 of BSBN01001344.1, read as the reverse complement.
TGCTAAATCAAAATCCATGTAAGCAGCACTCACGTCGTCTCAGTTCAATTATACCTAGATGCTTGTATTAACTTACAACATTCAGAAAAAGTAACAAAAAAAATGGCCCAATGATGAAATAAGCACTTCAAAATACTTGCACCATCAAGATGTCAAAAGCAAACACCATTTGCATCCATTTTACATCCATAAAAGCATCCATACTATACCCCATGCAATAAAGATCCAACAATGTAGAGTGTCAATACAAATAAAAGCTTGTGAGTTCTTTTGTCACGTCATTTTTCTATCTATCATCATATCTTTCATCCTTGTCTAGTCAATCTGAGTAGTGATCCAAATGTAGGTCCATCCTTAATCCATACCAATCAAGTCAAGTCAATCTTGTCAAATGATCCAATCACAATCAGTGGTCTTGATCCTTGTTTGGTTGTAAACCAATTCAATCAATTATAATCAATCAAATTGTCTTATATAGGATGTAACATTGTCAAAATCAGACCAACACACACGTCTTACATGACATGTTTCATTTCCTGAAACCAGACACTATCCTATCGTGTTGCTCTAGGGATCTATTGTTCCCCGCCATGACAACACTATTGTATATCAATATCGATTAATCGTTGGTTTATAGCTAGACAGGGGTAATACCTTGCTTGTTCTTGTATCATTTATGCATACTTTCTTACTTTCTTGTGTGTGTTTTCATTCTATCTTGCATAGCGTATCATTCGGCTCTTTCTTCATCCTTCTTCATGAGATTGTCCATCTCATGCCTTCTACCTTCTTCCCGTCCAATCTCTCGAGGGGGCATCCTATCGTCATAACCTGTACCAGGGGCAAACCGAGGCATGTATCATTATCAGACAATTTATTCTTTGAAGCAACGTCGTAAACTGCATTGCATCAAAGAGGAGCAACATGTATACGCCTAAAAATGACACGATTCAGTCTAAATAAATATTCTTAAATATTTATTCCATCTAATTCTTCTATCAATAAATAAATAAATCAATTTATTTAATTGATTCACATTCCTCTAAGTTAATTAAATATCAAAATATTTAATTACCTCTTCTAAAGTCAAAATTAAATAAAATCCTTTATTTAATTAAATTCTTCCAAACAATTAAATAATTCTTAATTATTTAATTAAGTCAAAATCATTCCTTTAAATTTAAATGAATCAATCAAATTTATTTAAATCCTTTCAATCCCCAGAAATAAAATATAATCAAATGTTTTATTTATTCTTCCAAATCATGCACAACAATTAAATAAATTTATTTATTTAATTTGCTTTCCTAATTCTTCAAATATCTTCCAAATTTTCTAAAAACAAGTCTTCCTCTTCATGCACACAGATTTAAATAATTTATTATTTATATTCTCTCAAATCATGCAAAAGCAAATCTCAAGTTGAGTTAACTGACTCAATCAACCTTGTTTTTATCAATATCTCTTAAATTAGAAAAAAATTTCTAATTTATGAAAAGCATGTCTTGTCTTTAGAAAAGAAAGTAGTGAACTCAAATAAAACAACGTTTGTGTGACACTTGTCTTCTTCTTATTCACGCACATCCTCTCAAGTTTTCTATACCATTGATCTTCTCATTCTTTCTATACTATTGATCTTCTCTCTCTCGAGTCTATAAATTGGACCCTGTTCTTCCATTTCATTCATCCAAGCTTTAAGTATTGTTACTCTGCAGGAATTACAGTTCGCCTTTGGCACCAATTCCTTCATTGCTTGTGATCAAACTCATTACCATACTACTATCATTGTTGTGAAGCTCACCTTCATTGCAAAGTAACTATCACTGCCATTCTCCATTGACATTCTTGGAATCATAGCAAGGAAGTGCACTCTCTGAGTGCCTTATTCATACACGCAAGATCAATTGAGATAGGAAACCAATGGAAGCTATGAAGATTTGAGGTTTGCAAAGGTTTTTTGAAGTTCTTTTGTTTGGTTGATCTCTTTGTTTCTGTATTTCGTTGAGTTTTGGGTATTTTTGATATTGATATATTGATTATTCATGTTTACTCCAATTTTCCCTTAACAGTTAGCCTCAAGAAGTTTTTCACAAGGAACCTCTTGAAATAGGATAGTAGGCCATGTATGCTCTCCTCTTGCACCTTCGAGTGATCTTGAGGATCAAAAGTGGTTAGCACATTATCATGGCCCCTATTATCCATGCCTAGATCTAGGTATATTCATGGGCTCACAAGTACAGACACTCGTACTTGAGTAAAATAGGTTGTTCTTGTTAGACCTAGGGCACACAACTGAGAGGGGGGGTGAATCAGTTGTGCAAAACTTTCTCAAATCAAACACTTAAATCTTCTTTAGTGATTAGCAGAATATTAATCATGAACCATAATGCATTCAAATCAAAAGCAGAAACATTTCAACACATATGACACCAAGATTTTGACGTGGAAAACCCAGTTAAGGGAAAAACCATGGGGTGATTAACCCAAGAATGTATTCTCTATTAGAAGAATAGAAGGAACAAAATGGCACATGCCAATTAGGGCTAACTGCCCGAGCACACTGCTCACAAGAGGCTCACTGCCTACAGAAGACACACTGTCTACAAAGAAATAAGTATCACCTTCATGAAATAGCATCTTCACCATGCTTGAGTCAGTTCCATTTAAGCCCAATACTTTTGCTCTGCCTTTCACACTTCTCCTTGCTACCACACACTCATCACCACAAGATAGACTTCAAAATGACTTCACAATCCCTTATTTATACAAGCCATCAACTTAGGAACAATCATCTAAGTTGGCAAACACCTACAAGAACATCCACAAGATGTGTAATACATCCGATCGGCCAGTCTCAAGAAGAACACCAATATCCGGTGGTAATTTTTCAAATGCAAACTCTAACTTTAATGCGGACCACCAACATGAATTGGACATGATCCAACGATCATCATAACCTTCCCTGAATCACCAAGAATGTCCGCACTTCATCATCCTATTGGAATTCTTCTCTCCTTCATCCGGAGCTTCAAGAACACAATCTGTCATCACTGTCACAAATGAATAGACTCTTCCGGACCTTCAAACCATGAACCAATCTAGTTGATACTTCGTAGGGACATCCTCAACACTCACTCAAATCCATAGAATGGGATAATGAAATTCTGGATCTCACCGGACCTATCTGTGACACTCTGTCACCTCTGAACACCTGCCAGAACTGGTTCTACTTAAGCGACCATAACTTCTTCAAATCTTCATGTGAACCTCTGAAAACTTGACTGGAGCATCTCAAGACTTACATCTATAAACCCTTTAAACCGTATCCTCTGATCCTCAACCTATTGATGAATTTTACCTTCTTGTCATCACTGTTCTTCACTGTTCCTGATTGAGACTAATTTTCTCAATATCCTCAGCACACAACTCATCTAATCCTTCTCATTAATGCAACATGAGTATGTTAACATCAATGACAACACCGGTTAGGCCCATACTTGTAACAATCTCCCCCTTTGTCATTGATGGCAACATATGATGTGAAAAACCATCAAGACAAGGACTTCTTGCTGTCACAACTCCCCCTAACAACAACAACTGTTCACATGTCTTCTTTTCCTTTATTGCTCCCCCTTTGATCAGCAACCACTTGTTTTTCACATGTCTTCTCTTCCCCTTTGACATCAATGGCAAAGGACTCATACTTGCAACTCCATTACTTCATAACATACCAGCTGCCCCCCCTGAGTAGCAGCTCCCTATCATCAATCCAGATCACAAGATATGACTGTGATATCCACCAGATTGATGCACATCAGTGCATCCTAGTTCATCACCGGAGGGGCAATAACCCCTAACTTCTCCCTGAGATACTCAAAAGAGTCCTTGGGAAGAGGTTTAATAAATATATCTGCAATTTGATCCTTGGAGGGCACATACTCTAATATGACTTCATCTTTGTTCACTTGCTCTCTCAGAAAGTGAAACTTGATAGATATATGCTTAGTCTTAGAATGCAACATTGGATTCTTAGAAATATTTATTGCACTTGAATTATCACAGAAAATTGTGATGGGCTCCTCATATTCTACTTTAATATCTCTTAGCATCTGCTTCATCCACAATACTTGAGTGCAACTACCTGCTGCTGCAATGTATTCTGCTTCAGTTGTAGACAAGGATATTGCCTCTTGTTTCTTGCTTAGCCAAGACACCAATCTTTTTCCCAAAAAGAATGCTCCTCCACTGATACTCTTCCTGTCATCCACATCTCCTACCCAATCTGCATTTGTATATGCATGAAGAGAAAAATTTTGATCTCTAGGATACCACAGACCATACTCAACTGTTCCTTTTAAGTACCTAAAAATCCTTTTGATTGCCATGACATGAGATTCTCTAGGATTAGCCTGGAATCTCACCACAAGACCAATAGCCTATTGATAACTGAGAGGGGGGGTGAATCAATTATCCTAATTATTTCTTCTTTTGAACTTTCTTATTAATCAATGCAGCATTGAATCAAACAAACAAACATTACCATGAAATGAGAAACACATGACACAGTATTTTTGACGTGGAAACCCTGTTAAGGGAGAAAACCACGCGGTGATTAACCCAAAAATTATTCTCTGTTAGAAGAATAAGGAATTACAAAATGGCACTTGCCAATTAGTGCTCACTGCCCGAGCACACTGCTCGCAAAGAGGCACACTGCCTACAAGGAGACATACTATCTACAAAAGAATGTTATACAATATTTGAACTGATTGGAAGCATCCACATATGCTAGAGTTCAGTTCCAGTTAGGCTCAGTACACTGATCTGCTGCACTTCATCTTCTCTTTATTCTGCTTTCCTTTCACATATTGAATTTCTCTAGCTGTTTCTTCTTTGTTCTGCACTTATTTTCACATCAACAACATACAACCACACTTCTCTCAACTAAATCCATCCTATATATATATATATCCGCACTAGTGATCTCATTATCTTTGTAGTCGGCACCCGGAATAGTCTATCTTCTCACAACTCTGTTCTGTCAGCTGAATCCTTACATATCAAGTAATGCGGATCAAGCATATACTTGTAGAAATCATTAATCATGTCAGCCAAACATAATCCATGTCTTCATATCCTTTACCACTGTCAGAAACACATCCAGAAAGCAATCTGATGTTCTGTCAGTCAGTTCTTCCTCTGTTCACACTGTTGCTCAGGAATCCGGTATTCAACTATTCATATCTTTTTCCTTGTCCATCACCGGAGGCTAAATCCTTGGAATCTATTACTCAAGGTAGTCCTCTTGACTTCCCCAAATCTGCACTGCACCAAGATGCTTCTTCTGAGAGATCCGGACCAGTCTGTCAGACCTTGCCACATGCTCTGTTCTTGTTCACCGGACCACAACAATCTTCATTCTGACTTCCGGTAGAGACACACCATGACTTGCGGATATGTGGAATGACCTTTGTTGCCATCAATGACAACAACCATGAATCCATATAGTGTCTCTTGCCAACACAGCCTGCATTATATCTGGTCTAGTTTGAGTGAGATACAATAATCCTCCAATCATTGATCTGTACTTTGTCTGATTTTCCTTAGGAGAGTCATCATCTTTGTTCAACTTACATCTGGTTGCCATGGGATTATTCATTGGCTTTGTATCTTCCATTCCAAATTTCTTCAACAATTCTTTCACATATTTGGTCTAAGAAATAAAGATTCCTTTCTTTGTCTGAGTAATTTGCAGACCCAAGAAAAAATTTATTTCACCGAGCATTGACATCTCAAACTCACTTTTCATTTGATTTGCAAAGGTTTTACACATACTATCTCTTCCTCCAAAGATGATATCATCAACAAATACTTCAACAATCAAGATGTTTTCATGATCAATTTTGAAATATAGGTTACTGTCAGTAGTACTTTTGTTGAAACCAATCTTCAAAAGATGTTTGTCCAGTCTTTCATACTAGGCTCTTGGGGCTTGCTTTAGTCCATACAGTGCCTTCTTCAATTTCCAGACCATATCACCATGCTCAGATAATTGAAAACCATCTAGTTGTTCAATGTACACTTCTTCTAAGTCACCATTCAAGAAGGTAGACTTGACATCCATCTGATACACCTTGAAATCCTTGAAGGCAGCAAATGCAAGAAATAATCTAACTGCTTCAATTCTTGCCACCGAAGCAAAGGTTTCTTCAAAATCAATCCCTTCTATTTGAGAGTAGCCTTTGCAGACCAATCTGGCTTTATTTCTGATTACTTCACCAACTTCATTTAGTTTGTTCCGGAAGACCCATTTGGTTCCAATCACATTCTTGTTTCTAGGTCTGGGAACAAGATCCCAAGTGTGATTTTTCTCAATTTGCATCAACTCTTCCTCCATTGCTTTGGTCCAGTTTTCATCATTGCAGGCTTCATTTATTGTCTTAGGTTCAATCTTTGAAATCAGACAATATTCATCCAAATTTTGAGCAATTTTCCTTCTAGTTTGCACACCTTTGCTTTTGTCACCTATGATCTGATCTTCAGAGTGGTTCAGTCTTACATACCTTGGAACTTTAGGAGTTTCTTGCACTTCTGCTTCTTGATCAGGCTCATTCAGACCTGTCTCTTCTTCCTGATATACCGGATCAGTCTGAATTTGACTTTCAGAAGAGGATTGAGCTCCTTGAACCAGAACACCATTCTGATCATCTTCATCATATTCATAAAACCTTGAGGGTTTCTCTATTTCCTCATCAACTTTCACATTTGTACTTTCTATCATCTTTCTTAGTCTCTTGTTATAACATTGGTATGCTTTGCTTTGAGTAGAGTAACCCAAGAATATTCCTTCATCACTTCTAGCATCAAACTTGCCTAAATCTTCATCTCTTTTGATGTAACATTTACTACCAAAGACTCTGAAATATCTTACAGTAGGAGTAATGCCAAACCAGAGTTCATAAGGGCTCTTACTAGTATTGCTTCTGATTTGAACTCGATTAAGAGTATGGACTACAGTGTTGACAACTTCTCTCCAATAGATCTGAGGAACATTTGCTTCCATCATCATGGTCCTAGATGCTTCCTGGATGGTCCGGTTCTTTCTCTCCACTACTCCATTCTGCTGTAGATTCCTCAAAGCAGACAACTGTCTCTTAATTCCATGTTTCTCACAAAATTCTATGAACTCACCAGATGTGAATTCTCCACCTCTATCAGACCTCAGACATTTCAACTTTATTCCTGTTTCATTCTTTACCATAGCCTTGAATATTTTGAATTTCTCAAGAGCTTCTGATTTCTCCTTTAGAAAGGTTACCCACATCATTTGGGAATAGTCATCTATTAGCAGCATGAAGTATCTATCACCTTGAATACTTATGGTTCTTGCTGGATCACAAAGATCAGTGTGAACTAAGTCCAATAATTTGGTAGAAGACAGTTCCTTACTTTTGAATGTGACTCTGCTCAGCTTACCCAACTGACATTCCTTGCACAAGCTGTTAGTAGGTTTCACCAATTTTGGAAGATCTCTTACAACCGGAGTATTGCATATCTTGATGAAATTATCAAAATTCACATGACACATTCTTCTATGCCATAAACAACTCTGATCAACTTGAACAAATAAGAAGCTTTTACCAGTACCAACCAAGTGGAAGATATTACCTTTAGTTTGAGCACTGGATGCAATCTTTGTTCCAGATATTTCAAAGATTTTGCATTTTCCATCCTTGAATCAGAGATCATAGCCTTTGTCCACCAACTGTCCAATACTGAGAAGATTGTGCTTCAAACCTTCAACATACAATACATTACCAGTTTTGTTTCTTCCATCAAATGAAATAGTTCCTCTTCCTCTGATTCTACCAGCAGAATTATCACCAAACTTCACCACTCCTCCTTCATACCTTTCCAAGTCTATGAACTTATTTTTGTCACCTGTCATGTGGTGAGAGCAACCACTGCCAATGACCCAATCATTCTTTTCTTCAACTTGGGCAGCTAGAGCTCTTTCTACAACTTTACGATTGATAGATACAGAGGATATTGGTTCTTTTTCCTTGATGGCAATAAACACCCATTCACTTCTGGATTTGTTTCCTGTCTTTGATTCATCATCTGTTACTCCTTCATTATCATCTTCTTCATGAACATAGTAACAATTCTTTTGGAACCTTGATCTGTTAGGATTTGGCTTTGAAAATCTTTTCAGACATCTTGAGGCAAAATGATCAATCTTATTGTAGTTAAAACACTTAAAAGGCAATTTTCCTTCATACTTACTGAATCCTCTTGGTAGTCTCTTTGCAATGAGGTCTTCAAGTTGAGCAGTTTCTACTTCTTCTTTTTCCAGGTCTTTTCTTGCTTTTTCATGCCATGACAGTTTCCTTGATGAGTTCTCTCCTGGATCAAATCCTTGTTTACCTTTCACAGAGGCACTGGCTTTGAATGTAGATTCAGTTTTGGGGGGATCATCTCCAAACTCAGTCATTTCAAAAGTAGCTAGTTTGCCAGCCAATTGATCTCTTGTGATAGTTGTATGGGCTCTGAATTCATCAATGGCAGCAACCTTGATTTTGTAAGAGGCAAGAAGGGATATGAGAATTTTACTAACAATCTTATTTTCATCCAAGACTCCACCATAATTTCTAATTCCACAAACCAACTCATTTACTCTTGGCATGAAAGTGGTAATATTTTCATCATCTCTCATCTTCAGTTTTTCAAATTTCCCTTTTAGACTCTGTAACCTTGCACATTTAACATACTCATCTCCTTCATACAAAAGTTCCAGTTTAATCCAGATCTCATAGGCAGTTGGTAGGTCAATAACATTTGAGAGCTCTGAGTCAGTTAATGCACTTAGAAGAGCCTCTTTGGTCCGCAGATTGTTTTCAGCATCTGTGATTTCATTTAGGGTTGTCGAACCACCGTGTGGAGGTACATACGCTTTTGTGACCATGGACCAGTACGCCATTCCCATACACTGCAAGTGACATTTCATGCGACCTTTCCAAAGAGCAAAATTGGTTCCATCAAACTTTAGACTATCCTTCTTGTATGACAACATCCTAGATCTCCTCAAGTGGTTAAGCTCCTTTTAGAGGAACTTAGCTCTGATACCAATTGTTAGACTTAGGGCACACAACTGAGAGGGGGGGTAAATCAGTTGTGTGAAAATTTCTCAAATCAAACACTTAAATCTTCTTTAGTGATTAGTAGAATATTAATCATGAACCATAATGCATTCAAATCAAAAGCAGAAACATTTCAACACATATGACACCAAGATTTTGACGTGGAAAACCTAGTTAAGGGAAAAACCATGGGGTAATTAACCCAAGAACATATTCTCTATTAGAAGAATAGAAAGAACAAAATGGCACATGCCAATTAGGGCCCACTGCCTGAGCACACTGCTCACAAGAGGCTCACTACCTACAGGAGACACACTGTCTACAAAGAAATAAGTATCACCTTCATGAACTGGAGAATAGCATCTTCACCATGCTTGAGTCAGTTCCATTTAAGCCCAATACTTCTACTCTACCTTTCATACTTCTCCTCGCTACCACACACTCATCACCGCAAGACACACTTCAAAATGACTTCTCAATCCCTTATTTATACAAGGCATCGACTTAGGAACAATCATCTAAGTTGGAAAACACCTACAAGAACATCCGCAAGACATGTAATACATCTGGTCAGCCAGTCTCAAGAAGAACACCAATATCTAGTGGTAATTCTTCAAATGCAAACTCTAACTTCAATGCGGACCACCAACATGAACTGGACATGATCCAACAATCATCATAACCTTCCTTGAATCACCAAGAACGTCTGCACTTCATCTCCTACTGGAATTCTTCTCTCCTTCATCTAGAGCTTCAAGAACACAGTCTGTCATCACTGTCACAAATGAATAGGCTCTTCCGGACCTTCAAACCATGAACCAATCTAGTTGATACTTCACAGGGATGTCCTCAACACTCCCTCAAATTCGTAGAATGGGATAATGAAATTCTGGATCTCACCAGACCTATCTGTGACAATTTGTCACCTCTAAACACCTGCCGGAATCAGTTCTACTTGAGTGACCATAACTTCTTCAGATCTTCATGCGGACCTCTAAAAAATTGACTGGAGCATCTCAAGACTTATATCTATAAACCCTTTAAACCACATCCTCTGATCCTCAACCTATTAAGGACTTTTACCTTCTTGTCATCACTATTCTTCATTGTTCCTGATTGAGACTAATTTTCTCAATATCCTCAGCACACAACGCATCTAATCCTTCTCATTAATGCAACATGAGTATGTTGACATCAATGACAACACCGGTTAGGCTCATACTTGCAACAGTTCTTGTGTCTATTGTGTTTGCATCTTCATTCTAAACATATCAAGACATCTAAAAATTAAAAAAAAATTCAAAAATAAAAAAATCTTAAAAATCTAGGTCATCCACTCATCCAAAATCTTTCAAAATCTAACAATTCCCAAATTGAAAATCAATTCAAATCATCCAAAATCACCCCATCTAAAGTTCTAGATCTTTCAAAAATCCAAATCAGTGCCTCCCAAATCCAAACCTCTATAATCCTTAATCTTCAAATTTAATTTTATAAACCTCCATAGTCTATCCCACATCCAAAGTCAAACATCTCAAAGTCAAATCCATCCAAAATCCAAACATCAAAGACCTTAGGTCTTCAAAGTCAAAACACATCTATAATCCATCCAAAAATCAAAATCATCTAAGATCCTAGGCATCCAAAGGTCAAACCATCTAAAATCCTAGGTCTCCAATCAATCCAAAATCAACATTCATCTAAACTCTAATCATCCAAATTTTCTAAATTTCTAGATCTCTCAAATCAATTAAAATCCTTCCAAAATCCAAAGATCAACCCTTTGAAAAATCCAAAACCTTAAAACCATCTAATCATCGAAAATCTTTGAAAAATCCAAACCAACCAATCATCCATTAATGCCAACACTACAAATCAATTCCTCATCCAACATCCAAATCAAATCTACCAAAATCCAAAATCATCCAAAATGCATTTAATTATCAAACAAATCCAAAGTCAGATAAAAATCATGGAAATTACAAATCCATTCCATTTTGATGAGTCCCCTCATCATAACCAATCTAAAAATCCCTTTGAAAATGATGATGATGATAGTCTTGTGGATCAAGATGAATAAGCCAATGATAACTTTGATGACATTATTTTGAGCAAGCTTTCCATAGGATTTAATCATAAAACCATAAACAACCAATAGCCTTTAGACCAAGAACCAACTATTACTAGCTATCCGTCAAATCCCAATTGAATATCTATTGGCCATCCTTATGGTAGGTTTAACAAGGGAAGTACTACTCTACCCTAAGGCCCTCATGGCCAATCCATATCTAAATTCCCCACCTTATGCAAGTGACTTGTAGCCTCCACCTCCTATATAAATCCTTCATCCTCAAAATCCTTGTAATATACTCAATCCCATCAATCCAACCATCAATCATGTCAAACATACAATACATAATCCACTTCTATCTCATATAACTTAGCCATGACAGTTTTTTTTGCAAGAACTACTAGAAAAAAATCCTAACCAACATAGAAAGAGAAAATTTATGGAATCATACAACATTGCTAGTCCAATGCCATCCCCCTTTAGAAAATACAAATGTGTTGTCTACAATGGAGTCATGAAACCAAAGCCTATCAAGAATGTCCAAGATCCTCTCGATGCCATCATCCCTACAAGTCTACCTATGTAGGCAAATAAATACCATCATTTCCAAAGGTCAATCAAATCCATTAAATTCAAAATCCATAAGATCCATAAAACCCATAAGAGTCAAAGACCCCTCATCCATGTGTAAAACTAGAGGAGTATATCCATGCATTAATTGCTAAAGGAGATGTCAAAGAAAAATAAAACTCATCCATCTTGTCAAAAAAGCAAATAAGGATATGTTACGAACTTCTTCCAAAGCATGTCCAAACTCATCCCCAACCAACTCAAGATCCAAGCACATAGGCTAATCCCATACACTCTCAAGGTCCAAGCACCCAAATTGATGTCATCGCTAAATCACAATTCTATCACCTTGATTCAACCACCTTTGTTCAATTTGGTCTTCTGATAGTAGAGAAAATTAAAACTACCACCAATTCATACCTATCTATAGATGGATTCATTTCTTGTTTCCCAAGTGACATGCATCCTATTTCAAATTGAATGTGTCAAACCATGAAATATCAAGGTAAAGGATTAGGCCTTCATGAACAAGGAATCTTGGAGCCCATACATGTTAATGCAAATCAAGTATGTTAGGACATCAATTACAAATCTCAAGATGTTAGTAACACTTCTACAAATCTCAAGGGAATTTCTTCCAACATCAAAATAGGTTCCTTCTATCACTCCTTAAATAGTTTGTTGCCAACAGCGCCTTCATTAATGCCACTATCCCTGTCACCAACCTTGACCATCCATTACCTAAACTCACTAATCAAGAAAAATGAAATCACACATCATTTGAGTTATTCCAAAATGATGTGGTCTTCACAAAATTTATGGGATTCCAAGGTAATATTTCCCCATGGGACTATCAGATAGACTTTGGAAGCAATTTGGATGCACAAGCATATGAAGCAAAGAGCCCACAAGAATCAATGATCACCATGTCGTAAAGCATTGACATGCGATATCAAATCAAAATCAAGTCAAAAATCAAAATGGATAAAAAAGGTAATGTGAGTCCACCAATAAAAAAGGAAACACAAAAGCAATGTGGGCTCCAAAGAAAAGAGAAGCAATTAATCCAAGTGGAGCATCTAAATCTACATTTGCAAAATATAATTCCATTTTCCAATCCAAAAGACCACATCCCCCTTCCAAAATCCAATCTAGTAATTCTAAATGCCAATCAAAGCATCCTAATCCTAAGTTCAACTTAATTTGGGTCCTTAAATCCCAAAATCTAAAATCTAAAAACCCAAGTATCCTTATGATTCCCAAATCCCATATACCCAAAATCCTAAATTCAAAGCCAAATCTTCAAACTCCATCATCCAATCCAAAGAAAATCCAATTATAAAATGAAACACGATGTGTGAAATTGCTGGTCCTGATTCACCTTGGTCCCATGATATTTACTCATGCCTCTACAATCCCATCCTTTCATCCACCTCTTTTTCATAATCAAATCCTATATCCAAAACACCTCCACAATCGCATCCTTCCATCCAACCCTTATACATAACTAAATCCACTATCTTGCATACCTCCAAAATTGTATCCCTTTAATCCAATCTTTTGCATAATTACCATACATCTTTCATCCAAATTGCCTTCCATTCTAGAGTTTCCTTGCCAACATCCTCTCATGTAGGGGTTATGATGGTACAATGTTTACATTTGGGAGAAGTCAACTTAGCAATCAACAAGGTTCTCAACAACATCCACATAACACAACACTAACAACATGGTCCATGTGTAGTAGTTATTCATAATGGGATACTATTAGTTCACCATGGAAACAATTGAGCTTGAGTCTAAAAATCCTAAATCCAAATTCCATCCCATCCCAACATCCAAATCCAAAAAATCAAAAGAAGAAAGAAGAAAAATAAAAAATGTTGAGAAAAATCATCCTTTGGTGAAAATAATTCTTATGGTGGACAAGTATCATGATGGAAACCCATTCTCAAGCATCATGTGTAATTTATCTGTAGACACCCAAAAAATGTCTTGACCTCGCAAGCCACTTTCCCGCATCAATTACACTACTAATTATCCTTTTCTCCAAATAATTAAATAAAATCAAATTATTTGGTTAATTAAGCCTAAGTCATCCCTAACCATCTATCCTTAGCCATTCATCACCAATTATTCACTTGTGATAAATTAATTCATCTAAATTATCACTAAACCTTAGAACATCATCCACAATTAATTAAATAAATATTCTAATATTTATTTGATTAATTTACCTCATCCCTTAACCTAGCTTAATTAAATAAAACATGCTTATTTAACTAATCTCCCCTAGCCTATGACCTAAACTTAGTCTAACTGAATAAATACACATTATTTAATTAGCTACTCTAACCTACCTAGCCCCTAGATCCAAATTAATTAAGTAAACCCTTAATTAATTTTAACCACTAATTAATCCCCCCACTAATTTCCAACAATTATATTAATTAAGTTAAATACTTAATTAATTGGGTCATACCTTTATTAACCCATCTCCCCACACCCTTTGAATAAAAAACAATTTTTTATTCAAAGGGGTCACATGACCCTTCCACCTCACCTTTCCTTTGTCATGTTAGAGCTCTTTTTAATGCAAAGATCTCACACATGTGTTTTCCAAATAAACATATGTATCACATGTCATCACATTCACCCATAAATCACAATTTTTTTATTCCACCTTCACCCATGGAAATTAATTTTTTATTCACTCTCATGTCTGAATCAAAGCCTTCCCAAGGTGAAATTAAAATTCACAAATAATCTCAACCCTCCATTCTTATTGATCAAATCTTATCCCTCCATCTCATCTCTTCATCTCCACCATTAGATCTCAAATTTCAATCTCAACCCTTGATCCCAAATCCCCTCCAAAATGCCTATAAATACAAGCATAATCCAAGACATTTTCAACATCTCCTTGGCATCCTTACTGCATGCCAAAATTTTAATCTCATCCATTAAGTATCATTACCATGCCAAAATAGCCTCCCATATCATCTCATATGCATTTTTATTATGCCAAAATCTCTCTGAAATCTCTAGCCAAATCCTCCATTGAATTCATATTGTGTTGAATACTTGAGAGCAATTCACATATTTTCTACTTGGGTAAAGCTAGGAGTGACTTGGGTGCATCTCTCCTCCACCTTATCAAGGAGTGAAGGAGATTGAAGACATTGGAAGGTGTAAATCTCTTTCTTTTGAGTTCTTTTCATGTTATTTGGTCTTTCTAATCTTTTTCATCTTCATTTGGCATGCCCGGTGGAACTTCTGTCCCTGTATTAATCTCTTTTTTCGTGAGTATTTGGAAGATTCTGTTGTGTAGGTTGGTTTAACACATTTAGTCTCTGTAGTCGCACATTCAGCTCTTGGTTTAGCACCTTCCACATCTATGTCAGTGCTGACAATTTTCAAACTAACGACAATTTAGTTCCCTGTTTAGTGTAATAAGGTCCTATATTAGCACAAAAGTCTTCTATTTCCGCACCTAGAGTCTTTGTAGAAATGCAAAAGTTTAGTATTTTTATGCATACAGTCTCTACTTTAGTGCATATAACTCTTGTATTAGCACTTTTTGACACGACAAAAAGATTTTTCTTATCTCAAGAACATTTCTAACATTTGATTTTGACTAAGTGTTTTTTTGCAAGTTTTTGGTTTCTAACTTGTAGGTTTGTAGGCACTAAGATTCTTTGATAAATCATTCAACCTATTACTTTTTGGAACAAAAATCTAGGGCTAGCTTAACTTTGTATATTTTTACATTATTAGTTCTATTTTGGGTTGAAAACTGCTGTGTCATCTTGTGAAACTGACCTTGTGTGTTCTTTAGCCTCTTGTTTGACCATTTGATAGAAGAATATCTTTGTTTTTGTGAGGTTTTTTCACTCTTTGTCAGTTTAGCACCTCAGGTACCCAGAACAACGCAGTCAGCCTATGTGACGACAATCTATAGGTATAAATTTGCCTTCAATCATTGTTTTAGCACATTTAGCTTCTATTTTAGCACATTTATCCTTTGTTTTAGCATAGTTAGCTTCTATTTCAGCATAATAAGGCTTTGTTTTAGCGCACTAGTTCTCTGTTTTAGCGCCTTAAGATACTATTTTAGTGCATTTAGTTTGTTAGTCAGCACATTTTTTCTCCATTTTAGCACTTTATGTCTGACATATTTTGCAAGTCTTTGTAGGCATCTAACATATTTTTGCAGGTACCAAAAATGTTTGTCCAAGATCCATTATCCAAACTACTAACATCTTTTGTGCAAATTTGTGACCAAAGTCTTATTTTTATTACTAGCTTTTAGTTGCACTAAGGTTAAAGTAGGGGTTAATTTATCCTATTTTCCATGTCTTTATTTTCTTGTAGACATATGCTCTCCCCTTGCACCTTAGGGTGATCTTGGGGATCAAAAGTCTACTTGCAAACTTTCTTTGTTTAGTTGTATCCCAAAGGGACCGTTCTTTTTACGTATTCTCTCTCCTTGCACTTTGTGCAATCTTGGGTGATCAAAAGCAAGGAGTGGTTTCTTCTTAGGAGGCCTGCTTGGGGATTTCATCACCCCAAGGGATGACCTCAACCACGTGTAGCGACAGGGCATATCAAAGGGGGGAGAAAGAAAATTGTACCCCAATCTAATCGCATTGTCATTGGTATAGCCTTGGGGGCCTGGGTGATTCCAAACACAAGGTGAAGTGGTGCTTGCTTAATCACTTATGCCGCATCCCTTAGATAGACTAGTGTTCATGGTTTGTGCCTCAGGTACCTTGCACATATCAAGGACTCCCTAGAAGCTTGTTCAAACCTAGCTTAAGACCTTCGGCCATAATATCTATGGTGCATCGCTACCGTAGGAGGAGAAGAGCCCACACTATTACCTCCATTGTCTTGAGTTGGGATAAACCTTGGGAAAGACATTAGTCTCCAAGGTAAGAGGTGTAAGGTGGTCCATGACCTTGCATTCCCTACCTATCCAAGCATTGGTAGATGGTATCAAGAGGGTGGAAATCACCATTTTCTAAAAGTGGAGATTGAAGCTGCACTTGAGTGGGTCCATTGGATATGACACTGCTACTTGAATAATTTCTAGGATGTTCATGTGAATGGTGTTTCTTCTTTGTCAAAACCCATAAAAGCCAAAAACTAAAAATCCCATTTCATACATTGAAGTCAAGCCATTATGTCTTCTTGCTTGTTCGATCTCTTGCGAAAGAATTTTGGAGCCAAAAAGATCAAAACTTTTCCACAAAATCAAATAATTTTAGCCCTTAGAACAAACTATTAGTGCTATTGGTTCTTTGTTTAGCACCATTGGGCTCTTTGTTAGTACCTTTGGCTTGTTTTCTAGTGCCAGAGGCTTTTCTATCAGTGCCTTCGGCTTATCCCTCAGTGCATAAGATTTATCTAGTAGCGCCTTAGGCTCACCTCTTAGCACCATTAGTTCTCGTGTCCAACAATATTCAATTGGCCTATATTTGATCTCCCAAGCATTATTTGACTATCCTTGTGATGTGGAAACACTTGAAAACCATCCCAAAGTCATCCATCTTCATCATCCAATCCTAATCCATTCCATCGCTAATCTAAATCTAACCCATCTCTCTAATCCTCCCTAATCGTCCTAATCATTATCCTCATCATCTATCTTACCTATCTCATCTCCTAATTCTCTTCCACATCACCCATAGTCATCCTAATCATCCATCATTATCCATATCATTCAATCATCTTATCACTTTCATCCACATCATCCAATCCAATTCTAATCATATCCACCTCATCCTTAATCAACCACATCATCATTCCAACCATCATCTCCCAATCACCCAACATATCTAAACCTTATCTCCCCCATCACATCCTATTCATCCCAATCATCCTAATCATCCATTATATCTACTTATCATCATCTTAATACAATTCCCTTATCCATTTGATCACATTTCATCCAATCCTAGTCTAATCTATTTATCCCCCATCCAACATCAATCACCCATAATCCATTATTCATTCCAATCAAACATTCCAACCCCTAATCCTTAATCAATAAATTATCATTTGAAAATCAAAAATTGGTCAAGGAATTAGTCTCCTTCATACCCATCAACCTTTCATCCAAAATCCCAATCACAATTAGCCACATCATTATCAAAAATCCCTCATCTTTAAAGGATCTTATCCTTATTTGCAACCATCCATTTCCAATCCATCCAATCAAAAAATCAAGACCCTAGTTGATCATTATCAACCTTTATCCAAACTTGCTAAAGAACGTTAGTCTATCTTAAGTAAGTCATCTAATCAAATCTCATCATTTCCTACTTAAGAACGTAAGGCTATCTTAAGTAGAAATTAATATCCAATCCAATCAACTCCCTTGCTTAAGCTCGTTAGTTTACCAAGTATAGAAAGTCATCCATTCTTCAAATCAAACCAAATAATTCTAATGTCTTGAAATTTGATCCCCAACCTACATCACACCCCTCCATTATCTTACATCATCTCATATCCTTCTGACAACATGGATCCTTATGAAATAATACAATAATTACAAAGACTTAAACATACCTATGAGGGTTTGGATCCTATCACTAAGGAAAAATGCAAAAATGTCATTAGTGATATCCCCTTAGCACATTTCATCATTGGAGGTTCCCAAGCTCCTATTACATACACATCACCATCCTATATGTCATCCCCATCAGCTTCATATCAACCTTTATCCCCATCAAACTCATATCAAACTTCATCCCCTTATGTGATCATGCCTTCATACCTATCCAACCTATCAATACCTTCAAGCTATCCATCCCTCAACCATTGTTATCCTATCTTTTCTCAAGGGAACACCAACCTAGCACACAATCTTACCAAGCAACTTATAGCCAAACTTGAAAGCTTACATGCACAACCATTTTCCTATCCCAATCTTCTATATATCCCTGTTGCAAGTATGAGTAGTAAGTGTTGTCATTGATGTCAACACCTAAGGTCAGCATCTAAGGAAATTATTTGAATGAGTTTGAGCAAGTGTCTGAGAAGAACAATATAGTGTTTTGCTTCGCATATCCTATAGATTGAATATCTTTATCTGCAGTTTGGAAGTTATGTTAAGGGATGTTTGTAGTTGCTATGTTTCAAGTTTGAGCCTCCAGTGTGAAGATTTGAGTGAGTTCTATTCACCAGACTAAAAATTATTTTTCTAAGTATTCATTAGTGATAGGGAGAATGTATTCTACTCCACATTTCTCTGCATTTAAGTTTTATAGTCTGTGGTTCTGAGATTAAGTTTGAGATGATGTCATGTGCCTTTAGTTCAAATGGTTCATGATTTGGTTCTTCGTAAGCAATCTTTCCTTTATGATAGTGGTTGATAGTAATGTTCAAGTGCTCCGATTTGGAGAATCTTCTGGATAGAATGGTTGGGGGTTGTACAGAAGTTCTTGATGACTATAACGTACTTGTGGGTGTCTCTAGATCATGTTATTTCCTTTTGATTGGTTCGTAAAGTGTAATTCAGATCGTGGATGAAGCATGTTCGTAAAGGTCTTAGTGTTAACACTAGTTTTGGCCGAATTGGTTGTTTTCACTACTTATGATTATGCTTTGGAGTTTGTGATAGTGTGTTGTAGCATGGAAGATTAAATTTGAGTCCCAGCTAAGGCATGGTGTGGTTCGCATTCATTCTTTTCCTTCATAAATCTATTTAGGTCTAGACCTATTCTAATGTATGTGTGTATGCTGACCTTGGAGATTGTTCCAATGGTTGATAATTGTAATGTCGACCTTGATGTACATTCCAAGGTTGATGAATTGCATAAATACATGTAATGAAGTCATGAATAAAGGATGATAATGCAAAAATGCAAAGATAAGTGCAAAGTGAAGAAGTAAGCAGAGTAGAGGAAATTTATTGCACTTTAATGGAACTAAACCTTGGCATAGTGCAGATGCTACTATCTCAGTTCACCAACTCCTAGCAATGAGCCCTTTTGGTAGTGAGCCCCTTCTCTTGACAGTGAGCCACTTCTTTTGCAGTGAGCCTTGTTGTAAATTTTGATATATCATTTATATTGTGAGTTAATCCTCACCATGGTTTTTCCCTCATTGGGTTTTCCACATAAAAAATATGAATGTGTTTAAGTTTTTGATTTCATGTTTTCATGGTTAAATCATAATAACAGTGATTAAGTGGTTGATATATTGATGTTTGAAAGAAGTTAAGTTTTAGTTACAACTGATTCACCCCCCTCTCAATTGTCTTGTGCATTTCAAAAATTGGTATCAGAGAAAGGTTCCTTGGAAGAAGCTTAATAGCTTAAGGAAGATCTGGGAAAGTGAACACATGGAAGCTAGAAGATATCCTAGTCCTCCAGAAGCAATTCATCTAGGTAGTGTCACAATTGATGATTGCACATATGTTAGTAATGAAGAATTGAAAAATGCTCTTGAAGATCTTGATAAGTATGAAGCAAATATCTGGGATTTGAAAGAGAATGTCAAGGAAGCTAATGAATGCATCTTGAAGCTAAGGGAGGAAGTCAAGAAATCCAAGGAAAGGAGCAAAGAGCTAAGTGAACAATTGAAAGCAGCAAATGAAACTCTAAATAGTTTATCAATGCTAATTGAAGAAAAGGAAAAGGCTGAGGAGCATTTAAATCAAGTTGTGAAAGGCAAGTCTGAGGAATATGAAAAATTGGTAAAAGATGTTGTGCTTCTAAAACATGATCCATAAATAGCTAACAGTTACAAAGAAAAGTTCAAAATAAGCTCTGCAAAGCTTGATGAGTTGACTGATAGTTAGAAAAGTCTAGATGACTAGCAAGGTTTGGGTTTTGAAAGAGGAGAAAGTTCTAAATCAGGACAAGTTAACACTGAGATGCAGAGAGTCAAAGGCAACCAAGTCTGGAATCAGAGAAACATACCTAGAAGACCTCTGGTCAAGCAACCAAATGCTCAAAGGTACCCATCTTTTAATGGCTATTGTTTTGATTGCAATAAGTTTGGTCATAAGGCTACTCAATGTAGGAGTAGAGTAAATTAAAATGTCCCATCATTCTCTAGTTAGTGTTTCAATTGCAAGAAAATTGGTCATAAAGCAAATGAATGTAGGAGTCTGATAAGGAATGGTCTCAACAATGTAAGGAATACTCAATCTTTTAATGGAAAATGCTTTGCATGAAATAGATTTGGGCATATGGCTAACCAATGCAGATCAAGAATGAATCCAATCAATGGAAGGAACCAAGGACAAAGGAATATTGTTTGCTACAATTGCAATAGACCTAGACATGTAAAATTCTACAAAAGCAAGAATGTGAAAAGAAACTATTTTGCAGAAGAGAAGAAAATAGAGCAGAGGGAAGATAAGGGAAAGAACAAGGTTGATCCAGCAGAAACCAAGAAGGAAATGAGTAGGATCTAGATTAAGAAGGATGTAAAAGAGGTCAAGGATGGATCCACACCAACTTTTAGTGCAGATACTTCCTCTGGGAAGTAAATTGGGAGCTCTAGCTCAAGGGGAGGTTTTATTGAAAATCTTGATCCCCTAGTCAGATAATTGGTGCTGAGATTCAGCACGAGGATATGAGTTAATGAGCTATTTGATGAATCTTTTGAAGAAGTTTGGAATGGAGGATTCTAAGCCAGTATGTACTCCTATGGTAACTAGTTACAAGTTGAGCAAGAATGATGAATCACCCAAGACTGATAAAAAAAAGTATAGGTCCATGATTGGAGGACTACATTATCTAACCCATACCAGACTAGATATAATGCATGCAGTTTGTCTTGTGGAAAGAATTCAAGAAGATTCTAGAGAGTCACATGTGATGGTATTCAAAAGAATCATGAGGTATTTAAAAGGCACTTCAGACTATGGATTGTGGTATCCCAAAGATATTGATTTCACTCTTAGTGCTTATATAGATGCAGATTGGGCTGGAGATGCTGATGACAAAAAAAGTACAAGTGGAGGTGCTTTCCTCTTGGGTAATAGGTTGATTTCATAGTTAAGCAAGAAGAAAGAATTAGTTTCTTTGTCTACTACAAAAGTAGAATAAATTACTACATGTTGTTGTACTCAAGTGCTATGGATGAAGCAAATATTGAAGGATATAAGAGTTGTGTATGAAGAACCAATTTCAATATTTTGTGACAACACAAGTGCTATAAAAATTTCAAAGAATCTAGTGATGCACTCAAATAAATATGGAATATGTGTCTACCAAGGATTAGATTGTAGATATTTTTAGAAAGCCTCTACCTAAGGATACTTTTGAGTATCTCAGAGAAAAGTTAAGGGTTATTACCCCTCCCGCTCTAAACTAAGATGCATGGGAAGTGCATTAGTCCAGTGGTGCCCGAAGTCTTATTCTTTGATTTGGATTGATGTTTTGAAGGCTACCTCTCAAGGGAAGTAGTGAAGTATTAATAAGATCTAAATTCAGCCTTGATAACTAAAGAGAGAAGATCTTGCACCCTTTGCCATTGATGTCAAAGGGGGAGAGAAGTTCATGTGAAAAACTTAAGGAGAGAGTTGCAGCCAAAGAAAGCATAAAGTAAGGGGGAGCAAAGAAGCAAAACAAGTTTTCTTGTCTTGATGGTTTTTCACATCATGTGTAGCCATCAATGACAAAGGAGGAGATTGTTGCAAGTATGAGTAGTAAGTGTTGTCATTGATGTCAACACCTAAGGTCAGCATCTAAGGAAATTATTTGAATGAGTTTGAGCAAGTGTCTAAGAAGAATAGTACAGTGTCTTGCTCCACATATCTTATAGATTAAATATCTTTGTCTATGGTTTGGAAGTTATGTTAAGGGATGTTTGTAGTTGCTATGTGTCAAGTTTGAGCCTCTAATGTAAATATTTGAGTGAGTTTTGTTCAAGAGAGAAAAAATTGTTTTTTTGAGTATTCATTGGTGACAGGGAGAATGTATTCTGCTTTGCATTTCTCCATATTTAAGTTTTATAGTCTGTGATTCTGAGATTAAGTTTGAGATGATGTTATGTGCCTTTAGTTCAAATGGTTCATGATTTGGTGCTCCGCAAGAGATCTTTCCTTTATGACAGTGGTTGACAATTATATTTAAGTGCCCTGATTTGAAGAATCTTCTGGATAGAATGGTTGGGGTTGTACAGAAGTTTGTGATGATTGTAACATGCTTGTGGATGTCTCTAGATCATGTTCCTATCTTTTGATTGATTTGTAAAGTGTAATTCAGATTGTAAATGAAGCGTGTTCCTAAAGGTCTTAGTGTTAACACCAATTTTGGCCAACTTGGTTGTTTTCACTACTTACGATTATGCTTTGGAGTTTGTGATAGCGTGTTGTAGCATGGAAGATTACATTTGAGTCCTAGATAAGGCATGGTGTGGTCCACATTCATTCTTTTCCTTCATAAATCTATTTAGGTCCAGACCTATTCTAATGTATGTGTGTATGTCGACCTTGGAGATTGTTCCAATGATTAATGATTGTTATGATCTTGATGTACATTCCAAGGTTGATGAATTGTATAAATACATGTAATGAAGTCATGAATAAAAGATGATAATGTGAAGATGCAAAGATAAGTGTGAAGTGAAGAAGTAGAGCAGAGTAAATGAATTTATTGCACTTCAATGGAACTGAACCTTGGCATAGTGTAGATGCTACTATCTCAGTTCACCAACTTCTGGTAGTAAGTCCTTTTGACAATGAGCCCCTTCTCTTGGTAGTGAGACACTTCTTTTGCAGTGAAAATTCTGGGCAGTGAGCCTTGTAAATTTTGATATATCATTTATATTGTGAGCTAACACTCACATATCAGGACCCACAACCACTTTGACAAAAGTCTCAAAAACAACAATATATTGAAAGATGTCTTTCCATAATGTCAGCAATAGAGGATGGTACTTAACCAACTTCTCAATTTTATACTCAGTAACCTTAGAAGTCAACAAAATTAGGCTCTTCATCATGTAAAATGTCTGACTCCATCAATTCCTCCTAAGTAAGCTTACCGATCTACTTCAAATTTCTCAAAATTTGCTCCAACTTTGGATCCTCTTTCTTTTGATCCTCAAAAAGAGAATTTATCTCCTTTTCTAATCTACATGCCTCTTCATAATAAGGAAAAAATTTATCAAAAATACTAAAGGCATCTTCCAAAAATTTGGCCACCCATCTGTCAATTACTGATGACTTTTCTTTCATAGCCTATAAAGTATCTACTTTTTGTTTTGTCATTAGAACTGGCACATTTGTTGATGCTGGCTACTAAAAAATGAGTGTCAAAAGACCTTTAACAAATGTCTTCATCTAATTTAGCTATTGTTTTAAATTGTCTTTGGTTTGTTTGTCTTTCTGCATTCTCGATTTCATATTTGTATATGCAGAATCAAATGAAGCAATTTCTTCTACATGGGTATGTTTTCCTAGATTCACTCTTATTATTTGGTAATCATCAGCTTACAGCTCCCAGTCATCTTTATCAGCTATTGGGGTAGTGATTTTTGCAATTCTTTCCCCTTTGTCATTAGGATGGATAGATTGCAAAGTCCTAGGTTTCTTCCTAGGCTTTTCCTTCTCAATCTTTGCAATGATCTCCTGAGAATTTAAAAGCTTGATGACAACCTGTTGCCTTTTAGTCAAATTCAAATTAAGCCAAGATGGTGCCGATGGTACCTGTAGTGTCTGATCAGGTTGATCTTGTGTTATTTGGTGCTACTGTTGTTGCTAATCAGCTGACTCATCTCTCTTGGTCTCTTGTTGCTTATGTTCATGTGATTGTTCTTTGAAAGTCTTTGAAGTCTCACCTTGCTCAGCAGAATCAACCTTATCTTCTTTTCCCACAGCATCCATTATCTGATGAGAACTATGCAACCAATAGAATGAAAAGAGATATTCATAAACACATGACACCAGATATATCCTGGGAAAACCCTAAAAGGAAAAAACCCAGCCTTCAAAGCTCATTCCTCATTATATTATAATCTCAAATCACATTACATATGCCACTAGGACTTTTTAGATGCTAGGCCGCAACCCAGGTTTACAAAAGATTCATACAACACAACTTCATGTCTTCTTACTTCTTCTTCTCAATTCTCTGCTCTGTATCTTCTATTCACTGCTCTGCTTTCTGCTTTGTTCTGCTACTTCTCTGGATCAAACATTTTAGCTTCTTGCTTTCTATCTTCACAAATCATGCCTTGCTTCTTGTAACAATGTTCTATTCCTCATTTATATCCTCCACAATCATTCATAACATGATCAAGTTGGCCTAATTGCAACGACTAGTATGAAACATGTAGACATAGATAGGTTAGACCTAAATATAAGGTATTGCTCTACAAGTGGATGGAACTTCTTGTGGATCTCCATGAAGGTCAGACAAGTACTAAACTATCTTGAATGATGTCCCTTTAGGCTTCGCAAACTAATTAGACTTCCCTGAACATTGTCCACTATGTTATAAGAAAATAGGTAATCTTCTGATAACACTATCTCTCTGGAAACGAACCCAAATGACTTGAATTTTGGAAATGATTTAGATGATGATGTATAGATGCTAAGTCTAGCTCTAGAGCCTCTGATATACAAATATGGTAAAATGCGGTAATCTCCATTGTTGCTCTCCCTAGCACTTTGCAACTTAATATTAACTATCTCAATTGATTTGAATGCTTCTAGATGTTCTTGCATCAGACTCTTAAGGTTAATTGAAAAGTGATCCTCTTCACTTTAGTTTGTATTGTGTCAAAATCAATGCTGTCTCTTTGAATAGGTTCGGCGGTCTATTCACAGGTACTTACAACTGCCTCAAGGTCGGTGGTCTGTTCAAGTTCACCCTACACAACTACCTTAAGTTCTTCTAAGTTTAGAGTTCTACTTGTAATCCTTGCACTTCCTCAATGATCGGCGGTCTGAGCAAGTCTTCTCTGCAAGCTACCTCAATTTCTTCATCTTGCCATGGTCTAGGTTCGGTAGTCTGGCTACAATGTTGCAACTGTCTCTCAGTTCAACGTTTTGTCAAACACTTGTATGCTACCTCAAGATCAATGTCTACTTCAATCCATTAAGAGTCAATTATGCATCCTATGGAATAACCATGTGACTCCTTGATTTAGTCAATACATTCTTGAATTCTTTCTGCAACATTTTCTAATCTTTGGTCCTAGATACAATTCCTTCCACACATATCAAAATCTTCCAGTTTTTGCTCTACATATACTTTTCCTATAATTTTCTTTACTTCTTTATCCTTATTTCCTTTACTCTGGTACATAAATTTCCTCTTCCGGTAGAATTTCTTATCACTCCCTCTTTCTCCACAATATGAATTTCCTTTCCCTTCTATGCTTCACACTTGTTCACACAAACTTTCTCTTGCACTATTTTCTTAGTCCTATAAAACAACTCTCCTTAAGATCAATGCTTCACCCTCCTCCAATTTCTCTATTAAATTTGCTGACTCAAAAGGTTCCTCTTCCTCTGCATAAACTATCTCTACATTATTTATTGTTTCCTCATCATTAGCCTCTCTGATAACAGGTTCTTGGTGAAAATCACTACTTGATTCTTTTCATCTCCAAACTTGAAAATAGGTTCCTCTTCTAGAAAATCCTCTTTCATTCCTCCGGTAACCTTCATTGTGATAAGAATTATGAGTCTTGTCATTTCTCCCTTTGTAGTTTGAATTACTGTCCTTGTTTTGCTCTGCATAAGGTCTTCTCTCTTTACATCTTGATTCATATCCTCTTTCAAGACATGAATACTTCAATCTATACAACCTTCTCAACATACAAGTAACATGTTTCCATTTTGATCCATCAATCCATCCATAATCCATCTGCATACAATCTGTCATAGGTTTTCTCCTCATTTTATTCCAACACATCTTTTCAGAATGATTCCTTAATCCACATAACTTACAAGGGTGTAGATCGCAACATAATCCCTTTTCATGTCCATATCTATTACAATAAGAACAATGCATACCTTTTCTTCCCTGAGTTGATTTGTTTAAATTTATGACAACATCCTTACCTCTGTCATATCCAAGGTCTTCATTTCTTGATCTCATTACTAGTTTAATAGGCTCTATAATTCCTTGCTAATGCATTCCCAATCCTTTTCCTTCATATCCCATTCTTTCCATGATTTTGAAACCAATACCATCACCAACAACTACACAGGTTCAGTCACATCATTGTAGACACAAAAAAATTGACCTAATTATCCCTTAAGTTATCCCTCATCCATGAGATTTAATTAATTTATTTAAATTAATTAAATCTCTATTTTATTCCCCTTTTGTAAATAACAAATTAAATAATTTAATCTATTATTTACTAAAACCTATAGTAAATAATAAATTAAACCAACTTAATTTATTATTTTATCCACACCTAGAACCTTGATGGAAGTAGATTGTCATTGATGTCAAAAAGGTGTGAGTTAATGATGTAGGTACATCATAGTGAAAGTTAGATCATACATGAAGTTATTATTTGTCTTCCAGGTGTTCATAATGATCATCATGGTAAAAGTGAATTTAGACAATGTGACATGTGATGTCAATGGTCAGAAGTTATGTTGTCTTGATAATATGCACTATATCATACAAGGACAATGGCATCATGTTTTTTTTTACAGTTGCAAATAGTATATAGTGGCTTGGTCTTCTAAATGACAGTGGTTTGATGGTATGGTCTTCATTTGTTCTCAGTTAAATTTGATCTTCATTTGTTGATGTTGATAGTTGTGACAGGAGGTTAGTGGCATAGTCTTCATTAGTGTTGATGATGATACTTCACTTGATCTCAAGGCATACAGTGAATTTACATTTGTGGAGATTGACAGAGATCTACACATGATTTACTCATGGACTTTACTTGATCTACATGTGCCATCAAAATATTTGAGAAAGACATTGAGTGACTTTAGGGGAGCATGAATATTTATTATATTCGAAGACCCATATTTAATATTATAAGGAGAGATCGATTTTCAAGGGGGAGTTTGTTTGTTAGAAAAAGCCATCCAATGACTTTAGAATTCAATGCATATTTCAAAAGAGAGCTCAAAAATTCAAATGTTTTTTTAAAAAAAAGAAAAAAAGAAAAAGAAGCATCAAATATAATCATATTCAAAGAGGAGCTTTATTTATAAAAAGTCATCAAATGACTTTGGGGAGCTTGAAGAGTTTTAAAAAAAAAGAAAAAACATTCAAATATTAAATTTGAAGGGGAGTGACTTAGGGGAGTTGATGCATATGATAAAAGGGGTACGGATTTATGTGGAGCCCTATTTAAATGTGAACATCATAAATTTTAATATGTTTCATAAAAGATTCCAAAGTTTTTCAAGGGAACGTGAATAAGCCTTAAGTGGGTTTATTTTTAAATTTAGTAATTTTTGATTTCCTCTTTTTTTGGCTTTTAAAAAAAAGCATCTTTTTAATGGAGAGGATTTTAAGGAGATTTTAAAGTGAAGTTTGAAGTTTCTTTTTAAAAAATGATTTTTTCTATTTTTAAATCCTCTCTTTAGATTTAGAAGATTTATGAAGGATTTTTCTTATTCTTTTGAATAAGGAAT
Source organism: Cunninghamia lanceolata (assembly GCA_027924645.1). Taxonomy (NCBI): domain Eukaryota; kingdom Viridiplantae; phylum Streptophyta; class Pinopsida; order Cupressales; family Cupressaceae; genus Cunninghamia; species Cunninghamia lanceolata. Next base: position 5,469,296 of record BSBN01001344.1, on the reverse strand, counting down.
TTTTTTTAAGAGTTCTTGAAATGCAAAAAGAATATGAAGTGTTTTTTTTGGAGATTGTTTTTTTCAGAAGAAGAAGATGAATGGATTGGGAGAAGTTATTTTGCAAGAGCATATTGAAAAAGATTTTATTTGTGAAGAATAATTTTTATTTGCAGAGGGAAATTGAAAAGTCTTTGAAGTAATTATGCATAGATAAATATGAAGATTTATATTCTTGTACGAAAATGGTTTTTGCAGATCATAGAAAGGGTTATTTTCTTTTTGAGAAGAAATTACAAGAGGATCGGAGAGATGATTTATTTTCTTTGCAGATTGGAGAATACAAAAAGAATATTCAAGATGAAAATTGAAAAGTTATACAGAGAAAATATTCAAGATTTCTTGCAGGTTATGAACATGATGGATATGAAAAGGATACAAGTAAAAGAGATTTTATTTTCTCCTACAGGACACTGATTGAAATGTTAGAGAATATGAAAGGTCATAAAAAGATGAAATTATTTTTGCAGATTGAAGGGAATTCCAAAATGAAATGTTTTTTTATGTCAAGACAATTTGATATTATTTGTAGATAGAGGAAGATGATTAGTCATTCAAAAAAGGAGGGATATGTTTTTGGAATGGAAATTGGTGGATGTTTTTTTTGCAGAGAAGAGGAACAACAAGAGTCTTTTCATTTACAATAATTTTTCAAGTGCATTGATGCAACTTTATAAATAGACAAAGATGAAACATACATAGAATGCAGTATTGTTGAGTGGATCAAAATTTAGGGTTGTATATATTTTGAATATCCTCTTGAAAAGAAAATTTAGATGATGAGTTTTGATTTGAGTTGTCATATGACAGACACATGTGAAAGAAGTGTTTTGTATTGAAACAGAGAAACCCTCTGAGTTCTTGTTTTGTTCTGTATTAGGGGTTGGTGCTCCTTGAAGTTGGTGCTTCTAAAATATTAGGGGTTGGTGCTCCTGGAAGTTGGTGCTTCTAAACATTGTAACCAATGAGGTTTTCACTTAAGCCAGTGAGGCAGTTTTGAGTGGTTTTTCTACCCAAGAAGGGTTTTTCACTCGTGAAAAGCATGTGTCATGTTTAATGTTATTTTCATCTGTATGTGTGTATATTAGTGCTTTGCTTATTAAGTTTTGTTCACATACTTCATTATTAATCTTGTGCAAAAATTATTAATGTATTCCTCTCTATTTGTTCTGTAAGAGAAAGTTTGCAAAAAATTGTAAAATATTTGAAAACTAATACAACACTGATTCACCCTCCCTCTCAGTGTTGTCCTAGACTCCTACAAACCTTACCCTAAAAATCATTCATAAAAAAATAACATAAAACCCGTTAAACACCAACCTCTCACCGTTCAACCCTTCGACCAATTTACGGTTTAACTGCCTAAACCACTTTTACCCAAAACCTTATAAAATGAACCCTTATCTTTCATTTCCCACCCTGACCAAAACTACATTGGAGTTATGCTAAATATGAGCAACCACATTTTTAAAATTTGGTAACATTTATCTAGTTTATATATCTATATCTTTAATTTTTTTGTTGCATTTGATATAAATTTTTGGGTTTTTAATTGCAAAATCTTTTTAATAAAATTTATATCTGGTGTATACATTGGTGAACCTGACATGAAACCTCCTTCATAATCACTGGTTTTGCAAGCATTCTAGTTGAGTTGGTGTAGGTTTCTTGACAAGATTTGGAGGTATTCCTCCTAACTTAAATTTGACTCCACTATCAATTCTAGAGCATCTCAGAGGCGAATGAAAACATATAACATTGTTGCTTTTGGAAAAGTTAAACTTTTTTAAAAGTTTTTTTTAGTTTTTGGGCCTTTTGGCCCCTTTACACAGTTGTATGGTTGTTCCAATTTTTTTTTCTTCTCTGTTGTTTAAATTTTTTATCCATTGGTTGTCAATTCTATTTGCAGGACCTTTTGTTCATATTATCTATGATTGCATTTGATATTTTGCTTGGTGAAATTTATGTTCGTACCTATTGGTTTGGTTCAACATTATTGTAATCGTTGCCACTTAACTACTATAACTGTTTCTTGGATAAAATCAATGATTACTGTTAAGTTTGAAGGCTTTGATCACAGGTTCTAAATCCATACAATTTTGTAGTAACTGCTTGTCATCACTGCAACGGCTTTAGCAGTGAAAGAATGGATGTTTCGAGCAAAATGCATTATTGGTGTGTAACTAATTTCAAACCATGGTAAGGCTAGATATCACTGCATAATGATCTTTGTGTCTGATAAGATTTTGTTGAGGTTTTTTGTCTTGTAGATGTGAGGAAAGCCATCGTGTTATTGTATTCATTTTGCTGTTAAAAGTCATGAATGTACTTGCACTAAATTGGTATGATTTAAATTATTTACCCTATCAATGGAATCTTTGTCAGTAAGAACAATCTCACTGTTATTATTTTTAGAGCTTCGCTTGCAAGTTGTCATATTTCATTGGGAACATTCATTGAAATTTTCACTTCTACTTCTACATGTACACCAATTTTAGACTCCATTGATTTTTAAGAAAATGCCAGCATGCTTTCTTGATCTATAAAAATTTGGTGTTTCATTCCGTATTTCGTGCTTACAAGAGCTGTTAACATCTTGAGAAAATTCAATACCTTTATGTGAAATGTAAACCAAATCAACAAAATCATGCATTTGTGACTTTTAACTAATACTCTGTTATATTTACCTTAAATCATTGTGTTATGGTGAATGACTGTGGTCTGGATTTGATCCTTATCCTGACTCTTGTGATATGCAGAATCCATGAGGGCCTCATTAGTTACTGTTGCACCTATTGTTGGTAATAAACTCCCACGATCTCTATGATGGTGAAATAAACCTCTTCTCAATATTGGTAATTGTTGTAACAGACACCCTAACTATTGTTGCTTCTTGGCCGGTAGTCTTTTGTACTTGAGCATTATAGTGTTCAAAAAATTATCTCATGCTACACAAAATTTCACGCCAGAAAATCATTTTGTCTCATTTAAAGATTCATGCTAGAAGGTTTTCTAAACTCACTGAATGTTCCTGTCAGTGTATTCCCTTGAAATAAAGACCAGTTCACTTGGACTTGAGCCACAGATCTCCATCCCCCTCTTCTTCAACTCGTAACACCGCTTCAAGCTGTTGATATTTACTGCTTCATTGTTTAGGAGATCTTGGAAACCTCGCACTGTATGTTCATGTATTGCACAATTTCTTCCATTCTTTGGTCTTTAGGAAGCTTTTAATAATGGCACACTTTTCCCCATAGCCATTGATCAAGCGGTCCACCTTGTCTGGACGCCATTCTGCCTGAGACAATAAATTTGCATTGTGATAATGTTAATATTTCAAGTCAGTCCTAATCAAGATGATAGTTTTTTTTAGAAGTTTAGTATTTCAAAGAAAGTGATGTGTAGGTTTTTAGGGTTTGTAAGAGCATTATCTCTTAATTAGGACAAGAACACTCAAGGTTTTGAATATCAAAATCATAGTCTCAAGGATTTGCTAGTGGTTAAGGTTCCACATTAGTTATTAATTAATCATTATCCAATGCATAAAATTTTTATTGGCTCTTTTATAAAATTGTTCTAACTGTTCATTTTAAACTTTATTGGCAGTTTTGTTAATGAGGTTCATGGCTGTGGGCAGTTCCAAATTGTTAGTGACAACCATTGTTAATTTGTGTATTGAGCATAAACTGTTACGGTGAAGTTGATAACCCCATCATGCATACCATTCCAACTTTTGATTATACCATTCCAACTTTTGATTATACCATTCCAACTTTCGATTATGACCAAGTGAAAAATGCCAGAGTTTGTAAACTGCCCATGACAAAGATAACTGCCAGAGTGCCCATTTCTAGCCCTTAGAGGCTGTTTTCATCAAACTAGCATAACTTTTTCATTTTTCATTAGATTTTCATGTTTTTATAGGTGTTGGAAAGCTACTTCTGAGATCTACACAACTATGCTATCATTTTATCCAAAAAATCTTAGATTTGTAGGTATAACCATTTAAAATTTAGACTTTTGTTTCAAATCATCAAACATTTTTCATCTCACGGTGCATTTAACGTTTCATGTGGACTTTTGTAGGATCATTCATCTTGTCTAATTGTAGTTTTATGCCTGTCAAAGACAAATTTTGCAAACTATTACAAACTACTAATTAGTGTGTTGTAGGCTTGATTGTCAAAGAATCTAATCTTGAAACATCGTATCTTCTTTTATAGATTAGATCACATCATAAGAAAGGGTTAAAATTAACAAGTGTTTGCCATGTCTTGTGGTTTGCATTTTTGTCATTGAATGCATATGCTCTTCTCTTGCGCCACTCGGCGATCTTGAGAATCAAAAGCATTCCTTTGACATTTTGTATAACCACCCACACATTTGGATTTGGAATTAAAATGAACCCTATGCGAGTGTGAGGCAAAGGTGTTGTGTATGCTCTCTCCTTGCATTTCATGTGATCTAGGAGATCAAAAACAACTTGTTTCCTTGCTTTGTTAACCTTTAGAGTGGGCCTGCTCTTGAGACACATCCGCAAGGAGAACTCATTTGCGACCCCAAGCGGTACTTTCATCCGGTTAGCTATATAAATTGAGGATAAGGTGAAAGCCAAGTCTAACCGGTATTAGCGCTTACCATACAATGCTAGACACTCGTAAGGTGTCGGTCCCTTGGATATTCACTAGAACCCTTTTGTTTAGTGGCCTAAAACCCTCTATTTGTTGATACATGAGGAAACTCTAATAGCCGTCCCACATTTTCGTGGCTTATGGTAGAAATAGCAAGGTACCTTAGGATTTGCACATCTTAGGACCTAGAACTTAGTGTGCCTGAGAAGTGAGTGCACTATAAGGGGGAGCCCGTGCCCCAAGTTCTTGGAGCTAAACACCATAAGTAGGCACGGCTGGGTAAAACCAAGTGGGAACTCAACAAGTATTGTCCTTTCCTAGCCTAGGATCATGCATGTTTACAAGTGTTTGCAAAACATCAAGATATCATCAAAACAAAACAACCAATCTGATTGTTGTGTGTCTTATATGATTGATGCGTGTGCTTGCCTAATCATCATCCTTAGACATTATTTTCATCCATTCATTTCAAATCTTCATATTGCATTTTCTAATCACCACTACAACTTATCCCCTATATCATTAACTCAGAATTGGGAACCTATCATCCTTCCATGTCACATCTCAAGTGGAACGTTGTCACTTTGAATCCTAAGGAGTTCTTTCAATTAATCCATCCATTTCCCACCTAATTCATTTTCCACCTAGTCCAATCCTTATTCGTCAAAATGGTTGTGAGCATCAACAAATCCAGGACAAATCAAAAACCAAAACTCACACTCCACGAGGCCCTCCTAGATATAATAATGATGAGAATTTGGTAGATCATGATGCATATTTTGATAGCCATGAACCATATATCTCCCCATTTTGGCCTCCACCAACATCACTATCATCTCAAGAATATGAGGAAATACAAGAGCTTCAACATATCTATGATGATCATTATCCACAAGAACATTCTTATCATATTAACACAACCCAAGATTTTCCTTCCATGCCCTCAACCTCACAAAACTATAATCCTACCCAGGTCTCAACTTTGACATCCATTAAACCCCAAGTCCTTTAGCTACAACAACAGCTTGCCCAATCATACCAACAACTTCCTCAATCACTACAACAAGAGGCAGATATTAGATTTCAATTGGCACAACTATCACAATTGTCTTCACAATTTCAACATCTTACCACATCAACACCCCAACTCTATGAGTCATCTCCATCTACCTCTTACGAATCTTTATCACAACCAACCTATCACTCATATTAACCCAACACATCCATACCTCAAACCTATTCAACAATAACTTTACCTCAAACCTCATAGGTCCAGATCCCTACCCATGCTTCATCTTCACACATACCAAGTCCCCTCACCTTATATCTTCAACAATAAAGCCAAAAAAAACAATCCCTCCTCCAACAACAACAAATCTTAGCCCAAAAACCACAACCTTCATTTAACACATCATCCACCATACGTTTATCCATGCAACAACAACAAATTCCATCTAATTTTGATCCTAATCCATTGGTCCCCTAGCCTTCTCATTCATCAATCCCTTTGTTACCTTCACCACCATCATCCATACACCATCAACAAATTCAACCTAAATTCTATGAGTCACCCCCATCATCATGTCAACCTAGTCCCTCCACATCAACCAATCTCATGAATATTCCTCAATATCCATCTCAAAATCCTCCACAAAATGAGCATACTAGAACTAATCCCTCCTTGCACCAAGATCAAGAATTCACAAGTCATCTTAATGATACTCTCGACAAGGGAGATACCACCTCAAGTTTGGATTCATACACCAATCCATCCACTAGTCCTCATCCATCCATCCCTATGGAACCTCCATCATATAATCCTTCCAACCTTCCAAATCCTAATCCATTAAACCAATCCCCAACACACTTGAAGTTTAAACCATTAACTTTTCCACCAGAGCCCAATCCTATGATCCATCAACCTAAGCCCAAGCCAAGTCTTGATCCTATCACAGCCAATCCTATCATCCTCGCACCTAATCCAAATCCCAATCTTAATATATCCAATCCTCTTGTCCATCCACCCGATCCTAATCCCACTCCTATCATACGTAATCCCATTATCCGTCCATTGCATTCTAATCCTACAACTTCCACTCTCATTATCCATCCATTATATTGTCCATTTATCCATATACTAATGAAGGATGTGATCCATTGGGTACTAGCAAGGAATCAACCACTATCCTCATGCCATCAACTCCCTATCATTGAAAATATCCAAGAACCCTTAAATGTTATGTCTATTTCTCCTATTCCGTCTTGTAGTCCACAAATTATCCAAGAACCTTCAAATGTTCTTGAAGATCCACCTACCATAAGCCCAATTCATTCTCCACCATACATTGAACCTATCCAAGAGACCTCCATTCCTATCCAAACTCAATATTTATGTCAAGAGTCAAATCTAAAGCATGATCAACTTTGCTTCTTACCAAATCAAGATCAAAGCTCTTCCTTTCAACCTATTCATAACCTATATCTTTTCTATGATCAAGATATTATCTATGATCAAGAGCTTGTCACTCCTTCCACTCACGGTCCCAATACTATCCATGTTGAAGAAACCTCCACCACTCCTATCCATCATCCCACAATATCCACTTACTTTGATGAGATGCTTGGTCCCCACAAGCACATAGATAATCAAACAAATACATTGAATCTTCATGAGCATAATGAGCATAATCAAGATCCTATTGCTGCTTCACCATCTCATACTAATACCATTTCAAATCCACCATCATGTCCTACTGTTCTTACTACCTTTCTAAATGAATGTTCTTCCCTAGGAGAGCAACAACCTGTATTTGCCACCTCACCCTCATCATCCAATAAGGAACTCGTGTCTTGTATCCTCAAAAATAAGCATCCCATTGCGCATCGTATGTTCCAAAACATGAATTATCAAGGTAAAGGCTTAGGCCTTCATGAGCAAGGTAATTTGGAACCCATCCATGTCAAAGTCTCCCCAAACCCATATGGTATTGGTTATACACCCCAAGGTAAGCCATATCAAGATGTTGGTACCATATTTCCACCTCCTAAATCCACTCCATCTAAGCCCAAACTAGGTGCACCTCATTGTACCCAAAAAACATATGTTTCCATTCTTCCTCCATTATCGTACAAACCCAGAAAGCACGTGACCATTCATCTTCCTCCATCCTCTTTACCTCCACTTCTTCCAAATCCAAACATCCCTCCATCCACTTTACCTCCACGCCTTCTAACTCCTAATATTCTCATCCTCCAATCTCCTTATCACTTTAGCCACAAATCCATTCATACATCTTGTTCCCATAAATCCCCTACCATTCCTAATCATGATCAGCATATGCACACATCGAATAAACATGAAGCTATCCTAAACACCCCCGTGGGATTCAAAAATAAAAATTTGGATGCATCCACCCATAAAGCAAAACATCCTAATAATTCTCATGCCACATGGCACCAATCCACAAAATTGAAAAAAATCAAAATTCAAAAATGCTACCCAAGTCCACATCTCAAAACCAAAATGGTTTGGGTCCGTAAGCAAAAAGCACCCAATTCAAATGGAGCATCCACAATCTTAAAATTCCAAACATGCCATTCCCCATCACAAAATACTAAAATTCATAAGTCCATTTGGGTCCCTAAAGACCTGAATAGGCAATCCCCTTAGATAACATCTCCATTACTCCCAAATCCCCCTTCTCAGCTTCAAAATCCATTTCAATGTGTGCAACTGTTGATCGTGGTTCCCTTGCATTCCACAATACTCCCACATACCTCCATCTCCCCATCTCCCATCTACTATCCTACTTATTTCTTCCATCATAATCCTATGGTCCATGCTTTTGCATAAGCCATATCTATCTCTTTAACTCCATCCTCATCCACTATCCTTCCATCATTGTGCACATCATACTCTCCTATCCCCTATCATTCCTTGCATGAACCTTTCATATTCCACATCAAAATTCACTATCCACTTAATCCGTATATCTCTCATGCAATTCCCTACCAACATCTATGAGCATAATGACATTTGACATGGTCTGTACGTTATCCATCATGGGACATTTCTATGGGAACAAAATCTTGAGTCCCCATCTATTCCATCCAACTATCCCCTACCAAAGTCAAAAAAAATCAAAAATAGTAAAGAGAAACCATTTCGTCCAATGGTGAAAACTTGGTAAACAGGTGCCTTGGATAAGTATCATGATGAAAACCTGGCAAACAGGTGTCATGCGTAGGTGATTATCTGTGATTTACACTTGGGGGCACGTTGTTGCATCTATCCCATCTTATCTATCCCATCTCATATCTTATCCTATCATTTTCCATCCTATCTTGCCATCCTTACCCATCATATTTGTTGCACCTTCCTCATTGCACCATCCATCTTCCCTTCCTCCCTTTTGATATTGATGAGGATAGGGGCAAAATGTTGAAAAATGCTTTTAGACACCTCTTGTCATACTCCAAATTCCATCCATATGTTTCTAAAAATATCCTCCATACATCCATCCACTACTAAGTCCATTCGTCCCTTTTAACCATTATCCCTATCATGCATCCTAATCAGCATCACCCCACTGAATCCTAAGGCATAATATAGAGAAGGGGGTAGGTTATTCCTATGTGACGTAATCCTTTAAGATCACATCCTCGGTTCCTTTCCTCCATACTCGGTTCCTTTCATCCATCTATCATATATTTCCCATTCATTGTCCTTCTATCACCAATCCTATTATCCATACATATTCCTACCTTTATCCTATTGCTGATTCTTTTATCCACCATACTCCTACCTTTATCTTATCACCACTCCTTGTATCCATTCGTACTCCTACCTTTCTCATATTGTCCATCCTTTTATCCACCCATCCAATCCTACATTTATCCCATTACCAATCTTTTTATTCCTACAAGTTTGATCCTGTAGCCCATCCTCTTACCCATCCATCCAATCCTTTTATCTATCGCATTCACTATTGTTCATCCCCATTCATTGTTGATCCTTACCTTGTGGTTTGGTTTTCCCTTGTCATTGGTATCTATCCAAAGGATATCTACACACAATCCCATGCCAAAAATCTAAAATAATCATAACATTTGAAAAGCCAAAAAATCACAATATTCCCAAAATACAAAAAATCAAATATCGAACAAAAAAAATCAATCCACATCCCATCCAATCATTTTTTCAAATCACTTCAATCAATTTCCTCAAATTCATTCAAATCATTCAACTCATATCATCAATCAAATTATTTTAACCTACTCAATTCATCAAGTCATCATCAAAACAATCCAAATCAATCACATCATTCTAAACATAAATGATCCAAATGCAAGTATCCTTAATCAATACCAATCGACTCAATCCATCTTGCCAAATTATCCAATCACATCAATGGTCTTGTTCCTAGTCTTGTTGTGAACTTGATCGATCAATCATCATCATCATCAATGGGATACATCATTCCCAATCCTAGTGTTGTTCTCAGGATATATCATTCCCATATCAACAACATAATCCCCGCGTTGTTCTCAGGATAAATTGTTCCCACATCAACAACGCTATCACTCAATCATCAATCCTTGGGTTATTCTCGGTATAAATCATTCCCACATCAACAACACTATCAATCAATCCAATCGATCATCCATTTTTTAGCTTGACAGGGGCAACACCTTGTTTGTTTTTGAATCATTTGTACCTACTTGCTTGCTTGCTTGTGTGTGTCATCATATCATGTTACATTTGAATCACATCTGTATCATTCTAGCTAATATTCATATCTTGTGTATGTTGGAATAGATTTTTACATTATCTTTTGCATCTAAGGTCATATCATACCTTTTGTGCATTCAGACTTAAATGCTTTAAGTTTACTTCCTCATACGTTAGACAAGGTTGTATTACACTGGGGCACAAGACACATCATCACCTTGGTCCTTATACCATGGTGCATAACGTCAGGTGCCATATCAAACATCAGGTTGCTCAAAGTTTACTCCACATAAATCCATCTCCTTTCCTTCCTTTCTTTTTTCAAGAGCCTATCCATCTCCTTTGTCCCTACATATCCTCTTGAGGGGGCATCAATTGTCTGATCCAATCCTTTATTTTTATGAGCCCCATGTGAGCCCTAGCCTACCCAAAATCCAAATCCAAAACCTATGTTTTAATCTTCTTTGAAACGACATTGCTTCGCAACATCATCTCAAAGAGGGGCAACATGTAGACATAAAAAAATTGACCTAATTATCCCTTAAGTTATCCCTCATCCATGAGATTTAATTAATTTAATTAAATTAATTAAATCTCTATTTTATTCCCCTTTTGTAAATAATAAATTAAATAACTTAATCTATTATTTACTAAAACCTATCGTAAATAATAAATTAAACCAACTTAATTTATTATTTTATCCACACCTAGAACCTTACCCTAAAAATCATTCGTAAAAAAAAAAAAACACAAAACCTGTTAAACACCAACCTCTCACCGTTCAACCAATTTATAGTTTAACTACCTAAACCACTTTTACCTAAAACTTTATAAAATGAACCCTTATCTTTCATTTCCCACCCCGACCAAAACTACATTGGACTTATGCTAAATACGAGCAACCGCATTTTTAATATTTGGTAACATTTATCTGGTTTATATAGCTATATCTTTAATCTTTCTTGTTGCATTTGATATAAGTTTTTAGGGTTTTAATTGGAAAATCTTTTTAATAAAATTTATATCTGGTGTATACAATCATCATCTTCAATCTTGTTTTCTAAAAAAGATTTTGTAGTATCACACAAATCATTAGTATCAATACAAGAAACATCACAAAGTTTGGGCTTAGATCTCAAAATTTCATTCTCTTTTATGCATGCTACAAGTGACTGCTCTAATTGGTTAACATGTTCTTTCAATCCTGATATTTCACTCTTCTATAGATTGTTTTCCTTTTTCAACTCTTCCAAATTTTCCTCTAGATCTCCATTCCTCTTTTGCACCTTCCTAAACAACTTGAATCCTTCTTCCAATTCTTCAAAACTCTTTTCGACATACTCAAACAAATTCAACTCTGCTTCTAACTCTTCATTCCTCCTTTTTATATTTTCCAGTTCTTCTTCAAGAGCATCATATTTGTCTTCTCCTAGTTCTTTTATCCTTTCCATCAATTCTGAATTACACCTTTTGATTTCACACAATTCCTCTTCCAAAATATCCTTTTTGCATATTAGGTTTTCATTTTCTTTCTTCATCTTTTTTCCAATCTTCCCCATTGAAACAAAATATACAAACAACTTTAATATGAAAATCTTACCTGAATCTTTCTTGCCTTGATCTTTCTTGTATGGCAACACTTGTTACTTCTAGGGTTTCACACTCTCTTCTAACACTTTCTTCCTTCCCAATAGATCCACAACCTTCCCAATAGATTTGTAACCAGCTCTGATACCAATTGATGCAGTCAAGGTAGGAGGGTTCGATGAGGGATAGTCTAACCTTGTAGCCTTAAACAACTAAAAACATGATTATCTCTCAAGAAATGAACCCAAATGAACTAAATTTTGGATATGATGTAGATGATGATGTCTAGATGCCAAATCAAGCTCAACAACCTGTGCTATGCAAATGCGGTAAAATGCGGTAATCTCCATTGTCGCTCTCCCTCACACTCTACAACTTAATATTTACTATCTCAATTGATTTGAATGCTTCTGGATGCTCCTGCATCACTACTGGGCCTACCAGGTGACTGATGTATGTAGTTAGTCTTCCCACCTATGTCTTTAGTTATTCTTTAGTTACTTCACATTTCTTCATTTGATCTAGGATGGTGGAGACAACTTATTGCAATGATTTCTTCTCTTCCTCCCTAGTTTGGTGGCTTAGATGGATTTTTGTACCTGATAGTCCCCTTGAACCATCTAGGCTTCCTCCTTGTATACTATAGGGGTTACTATCTACATCACCACCCTTGATGCTTGTGCATCTGATAGCACTCTCCTCACATATGCATATATATACCACTATATAATCTATTACTAACTATCTGGACTCTCCATGTTTAACCAACTTCTATAGACCTCTTCTCTGAATAGTGATAGGAACCAGGTAGGAATTATAAGGATTACACATTATCAGACATTATAAGCAATTCATAATCAAACTTGATCATGCGACAGGGACTTGCAATTAATGCTTACGACTTTGGTTACAAGGCTATAGGAACTAAAATACCACAATGTATTAAAACTCATCATAAAGGACCGTGTCAACCAAGACAATAGTAACCAACATTCACATATTACAAATTAATAAATTGGACCATAAAAAGATATCATTCTATATTATGAGAGAACTAATTACAAAAATTCTTAGATTTCATATACTGCCTAGATGGATTGGGCCACAGAGGATAAACAGCCACCTTCTACAATGAACACCCTATCTCATACTCATTTCTATATTCCTTGTTCTCACTCGACCCTCCTTTTCCTATCTTGATCATCTCCTTCTATTTCCTTCTACTCTCCTTTTGAATCAACATTCTTGTAATCACCTCAACATTTCTATGGCCTACGTGATCCTCTTCTTTCTTCAGCCTTATTACCTTCCTTCTAAGTTATGGCCTCTCTATTTCTATGTGCAACCTCTTCTCGATCGACCTCTCAAACTTTCGGCCTTCTTTCTTATTGGCCTTCTCCCCCAGTCTGACTGTCCCTTATGCCTCTTAATGACTACCTCTCTTCATCTTCCCATAACCGTTACTCATTGTTCAGAGAGAATATTTCATTATTATTCCACTACTCGTCTATAGTTGTTATAGAGCAGCTTTGTCTTCTATCTGATATGTCATTATTGCTGAATGTTACTTGTCATGAAACCATCTTCATCCATTATTGCTCACTTCCAATCTCTAATTCTCCTTTCTTCTACATTCATCATATCATAATTTAAGGGAAATATTTCCATGCCTCCAACATCACCTACTGCTTCATCAGTACTCATCATTTCAACATATTCATCCAACATTCCTTCCATCCACTCTTCCCCTAAGGCCATTTGCTACCACATCAAATCATTTTTAGTTGTTTCATTCATCTTAGAATTTGCCCTGACTGCAACATCTTCGGTCTTCATTTCTACAACAACTTCTGTATCATCATCTTCAACCTCCCTCAAGGTGTTCTTGGCTGTCCCACACATTCTCAAACCTTCAACATTTTCATTCCACTCTTGCTCAATGGCTGCTAACTGCTTCCACAAATCCTCTTTAGCATTTTCTATTACTGCTCCTCCTTTTAATTCTATCTCTGCACTACCTTCACCATCCTTTTGTTTTCCTTCTTCCTCTTGGCTCATTGCTGTCCCAACACTACCTTCTTTATTTGCTACTGTTCCCTTATCCAAATCTACCTTTTCATATGCTATCGCTGCCTCCTTTTCATGTTCAACTCTTCTATTCAATTTTTTCTCTTTTTTGTCATACTTGTATCTTCCAATCTGCTTTTCCCTACCTTCTTGCTTCTTCCGGTATTTATTCCTCTTCATCTCTTTCTCATCCAACAACCGCCATATGTTTTCCTCATTTTTATAAATTTCATTCAAAGCCTTATCAGCTTCATTAGATTGTTTACCTTCCCACTTTTCCTTATCTTTTCCCTCAACAAAATCATCCAAAGTTTCAAAAGCATCGTTAAACTAAACTTGCTTACCTTTCAAATCACACGGGGCATTCTCTAACTGCTGTCCATCTACTGCCTCCATGTTCACATCAAACTCCTTCGCATGCCCTTTATCAACATCTTCCTTTCCAAATTTCACGCTTGTATCAACATTAATTATTGCAGCATCACCGACTTCTTCTACTACCACACTCTTTTCTCTCCATACTTTGTTTGCCACAACCGTGGGCTGATCTCTTTTTATTGCTGCACTTGATCTTCTTTCCTTTTGTATTGCTATATTTTCTCTAGGCCCCCTTGCCGACCACTTTACCTTCAAATCTGATTGCCACTTATTCATCTGCACAACTCTCATTCTTTGTACTTGCTTGTTAGCATAATCACAATCAAAAGCTTTTGCTTCTTTACATGCTAACTGTTGTCCCATAACAGCTTGTTTTTCTTGCCAATATGGAACTATATATCCATGATCCTTTTTTACATTTTCTAATTTCTTCCTGTCCTTATCAACTTTTCTATCCATATTCACACTTCTATTTACATGATCAAAACTAATATGTTCCTTACCAAAATTAACATTTTGTTCTTCTGTTATCGGTTGTCCCAAATTATTTCTCACCTTGGCTTCACAACTTGTTAACTCTTCTATTTTACAAAACTCCTTTTCTTCATCCACATCATATTCTATGGCATCATAGAACTCCATGGCTTTTTCATCATCTTCTTTATTTTGCTGGACATCTTCTACACCAAACTCTTCTTCATTCTCAGGTATACCACATTGCACCATTGCTGTAAACTCTTGTTGACACTCTGCTACAACCATCTTCCTCTCATTCACATCTTTAACTCTTTATTTGGGTTCTATTCTCACCCCATCTCTCATCGCCTTCAAGGCCTCATTCTTGACCTTCTCTATTGCATTCTTCATACCTTCATACACAACTGCAAACACAATATTAATAAAAAAAATAAGAGACCACACTGTCTCCTTTAGTGTCTTCTTCATGGACACTCTCCTTTCTTCATTTCTCTCTTCCACAAGTGCTACTTGCTACACTTCTTGTCTCCTTTCCTTCAAGTCCTCTACAATGAGAACTTCTTTGACCTCTTCTGGTCCATGTTGCTCAATAGGCAACTCTCTGCTGTCCCAAACTCTTTGGGATCCTCTCATACTCTTACCTTCCCTTCTTAAGGCATTCATCCTTTGACTTCTTCTTATCTCCACAATCGTCTTCACAGGCCACTTTACATTCTTTTCCATTGGCCATACCCAAAAGTATTCCTAGCTACTTTCTTCTAGCCATTGCTACCTTGCAATCATGTATTCTTTTAAGTCTCTTTTCAATGCTACCAACTCTCTTTCAAAATCTGTATTTTGCTTCTTCATGTTCTCCACAACTTATCAATCTGTAACAAACAACTCTCACCTTCTCCTGCTACCATAGGTCCTGGCTAAGTTGCCTCACTTTGGTGATCTACTTAGCACTCAGAACCAAACTTGGGCTCTGATACCAATCTGATAGCACTCTCCTCAGATATGCATATATATACCACTATACAATCTATTACTGACTACCTAGACTCTCCAGGTTTGATTGACTTCTACAGACCTCTTGTCTCAATAGTGACAGGAACTAGGTAGGAATTATAAGGATTACAAATTATCAGACATTATAAGCAGTTCATAATCAAACTTGGTCATGTGATAGGGACTTGCAATTAACGCTTATGACTTTGGCTACAAGGCTACAGGAACTAAAATACGATAATGTATTGAAACTCATCATAAAGGACTGTGTCAACCAAGACAATAGTAACCAGCATTCACAGATTACAGATTAATAAATTGAACCATAACAAGACACCATTCTATATTATGAGAGAATTAATTACAAAAATTCTTAGATTTCATACACTGCCTAGATGGATTGGGCCACAGAGGATAAATAGTCACCTTCTACAATGAACACCCTGTCTCATACT
This sequence comes from Cunninghamia lanceolata, assembly GCA_027924645.1. Taxonomy (NCBI): domain Eukaryota; kingdom Viridiplantae; phylum Streptophyta; class Pinopsida; order Cupressales; family Cupressaceae; genus Cunninghamia; species Cunninghamia lanceolata. Next base: position 5,452,941 of record BSBN01001344.1, on the reverse strand, counting down.
CATTTTTGCATTCCTTGTTCTCACTCTACCCTCCTTTTCCTATCCTGATCACCTCCTCCTATTTCCTTCTGAATCAACATTCCTATAATTGCCTCAACATTTCTATGGCCTACAACCTCCTCTTCTTTCTTTGTCCTTATTACCTTCCTTCTGAGTTACGACCTCTCTATTTCTATGCGCGGCCTCTTCCTGATTGACCTCTCAAACTTTCAACCTTCTTTCTTATCATCCTTCTCCCCCAGTTTGATCATCCCTTATGCCTCTTAACAATTGCCTCTCTTCATCTTCCCATAACCGTTGCTCATTGTTCAGAGAGAATCTTTCATTATTATTCCACTACTCTTCTGCATTCATTACAGAGCCCCTTTGTCTTCTATCTGCTATGTCATTGTTGTTGAAGGTTACCTGTCATCTTCCTTAACGGTCTTAAAACAATCAAGTTAACTACCAAAATTGGCACCTCTCAAAATAGCAATCGAACCTCCCTTGGCAATGCCTCGCCAACTATTATCATTTTATCTTCCTCATCAAATCAACTCCATTTTTTGTTGACAGTTTTCCTAGGCTTATTTAATGTAACTGATTCTTGCAACTATTACAACTTCCTCAATTTATTCAACTCTCTTAAGACTAATAATTAACTATTAATGTTCCTATCACTTTGGAGACAGGAACTTCCTTCAACCTCTATCCTATCATCCAACCCACACATCAACCCAAAAATCATAAAAATAAAAAATTAAGAAGATGCCCCTGCATCGACATCTAATGATATGGTTGAGTCTGTTTTATCTCTCTTCTACCTTGGTTGATCTTTGAACATCTCAACCACATTAGACAAGTCCTCATCAATAGGTAGATATGTCCTTTGCCTTTTCTCCAAAGTATGGGTCAACCATACTGGAAACCCTATGCCTGTTGATTGTGTATGTAGAGGAGGAGGAAGAGTCTGGACTTTCCTTGAAGTGGACTTTGGGGAAGGAGAAGGAGAAACCACAATAGTTTGAGTGGTGGTGTGAGAATCTTCCTCCTATTATGACTCCTACAAGGGAATGCCTTACACCAAGTGATCCAAGTTTTCTACATTAGCAACAAGAGATAAAGAATCTTCAACTTTCTATTCCTCTTGATGTTGATCATCATCACCTTCAACTTGAATTTCATGTGTTATGTTCTGTGAGGGTGCTGTAAGGTTTGTATGTTGAGATGGATTATGTGGTGATGTAGGTGTGGAAAGTGGAGGTGGAGACTATGGTGAAGATTGAGATGGAGGGATAGACTCCTCAGTGGAAAAAGTGCTGCCTCAATGGCAGATGGGGCTTGAGTTGCCACCCTCCTCCTGATTAAAGACACTAGATCTTCTACCTCTTCTTCTTCCCCTGAGATGATCTTTATAACTACTTCATTTTATTTTGTTTTTGATGAGGCTCTTATTTCTCTCTATCCTTCTTGGCCACATTCCTTCACAAATGACTTGTCCTTTAAAGGACTAGAAAGTTCCCTTTGCTTCATAGTATTCTTCTTTTGGGCCTTTGGGGCTTTGGATGTTAGATGGGGGACATCCATAGGATAAGGTTGTTTGAGCCACTTGACTGATCTATCCACCACCACTTAAGCCTTGGTCTCCATGGAAGAATCTTCTTCAACTAACTAGTTGATATTCTTTATTGGCTCATTAAACACCCTGCCATCTTTTTTTAAGTTCTTTGGAACCTTCTCCACATGGCAGTCCTTGATCATTTTAGGGTGAGCTTCTAGTAGGACCTAATCTTGACCTCATGCTCATCTAGACAATCTGCCTGGTGGTCCTCTAGAGGGAGATCATGTTGAAAGAATGCCCCAATTAATGGGATAATCTTGTAAATGGGGTCAAACTTGCTTCTGTATTCCCCATATAAGTCCATGGAGAGAGATTCCATTTCCAACTTTGCAGTCTTGTTATTTTGCATGTTAGCACAAGAGTAGACCCCAATCTTGACTAGGAAGGAAAACATGACCTTGTGCTTGTTGGTCGCCAGCTTGTGAATCTCAACAATTTGTCTACAAAACTCTTGGATATCTTGAAAGCTTGTAGAGTGCTTTTTGGAAGCCACCAACCTTGATATAAGAAAATGTTTTGAACTGTATAAGTTCAATCTACCCCAATTCCAATTCACTTGTCGCCTCTAATGAGTCTTTTGCATAGTCATTCTTGAGGCCCCTAATGATTGCATACACAAATGCATCATTTACAATTGAGTAGTGCCTTTGGCTCTCCTTGACCTCCAACTGGGGATAAGGATGAAACACATTGGTTTCCCCCTGTTGGGCTGTTCCCACTTTTCTCAAGCCAAGGAAATCAACCTGGTAGGCTAAAAGATATACCAAGTAGGAGGTCATGTGGAATCAACTTGATTCCAATACATTTACCAGTTGCTCATGTAATTTCTCACTAATGATGGTGCCCTAGTCTATCTTCCCCTTGATAACCTATAAGTTAAGTTGAAAATGCAAATGCATTACCACCAAAGATGAATCCTACAAAGTGGGGCCTCAAAAAGAAATAAATCCTTAGAATGGGGCCTCAAGATGAGGTGTTAGTAGTCAAAACTATTGATAGTAAGGAATACTAAGAGGGGGGGGGTGAATTGAAGTATTCCACAAAACCACTTCTTAACAAGTTTATTAAACTAATTTCCAAAATTAATAATATGAAAGCATAATAAGCATAGGAACATCAACCATAAAGACATAACACATGGACACCATGATTTTTACATGGAAAATCCAAAAAGGGAAAAACCACGGTGAGTGTTAGCTCACAATATATTATTATAGCGCAATACCATATTACAAGAAGGCTCATTGCCCAAAGAAATGCTCACTACAAGAAAGGCTGATTGCCAAAATATGCTCATGGCCTAGAGAAAGAAAGAAGAAGGAAGAATGGCTCACTACCAGGTTGAACTACTCAGATTGCATCTACACATGCATGGTTACAGCTCCAATGAAGTACATAAATATTGTCTCAAAACTCTTCATCTCTGACTGCTCTGTTTCACTACTCTATTTTTACATGGAAACAAGATCTCTCTTCTTCTGCTCTTATCACTTCCACAAAATCACCTTACTTCACATGTCACACATACATATATTCACATTCACATATTATCACTCAAACATTGAATTTGATCCCATATATATCCTCAACACTTAAAATCTTCATATTAGGTCAGTCTAATAAGGTGTAGCAAGTAGTCATACCTTAAGTAGCTTGTTAGCCAAATTTATTCACCAAAATTCATAGTGGATCTAAACAATCATACAATAGTCTTCATATGGGTCAACATTAATCATTCAATCACTTAGATTGATTGTTCAAACAATATAGCTTCTCCACATAGAGATCTGCCATGCTTTTCGCCTTGTTCCTCACGAACATACTTGATCAATTCAATTGTCACAACATAACTTCCATTGCAGATCAAATGAGACTCTAAAAATTAGATTCAATATTCATCATTGATCTCTTAGCATACCTTCAAAGCCACAAAACATAATAATCAACTACTAAGAAATGCGAAACTCAAAACTGTTGTCCTATCACTAGGAAACACTGTCAAACTGCAAGCCGGTAAAGAACATCTTGTAGAATGAGACCAAAAGAACTTTAGAAGCTACAACTCTGGATTTAGGCAGCCATGATATGTATCTTTCTTAATCCAGAACCGCAAGACAAAGTATGCATCTGCGGAGGAATGCAGACCTTGACTCTTTGGTACTATACATAGTCCTTGACTTAAGTTTACTTACCAGACTTAGTAGAATCATGGTATGTCTTCCAGAGATCTTCAGAACTTGCAAACTTGGATATCCCACCATCAAGCAACTACAAACAACATACTAGAACCACATCTGGTGATCTTCTAATGCAGAGACATACTGACCTGATCTCTATCATTTGCTCTGTACTACCCATACTTAGTCATTTTAGCCTTTCAGACCAAAAGCCTTGCATGCCTTGATGCCAAATCAATTTGGTTTGCTGGAGTAAAGTCTCTTTGCCTTATTTCTATCAATGACAACACTCAATTATTCAACAAAGCAGTGTCTCTTGCCAACAATCTCTCCCTTTGGCATTGATGACAACACTTAGTGAAAAATGCTTGTGTTGCTCCCCCTTACTCTGTACACTCTGTTTTTGTATTCTCCTTTAGATGTATGCTTATTTTTCACTAGTTTTCCTCTCCCCCTTTGACATCAATGGAAAAGGTGTGTGTACAAGCAAAATTGTGTCAAAAATTCTTCAAAACTGTCATATTCTACCGCATATATATATAGGTACACATTTCTATCTCAATTTATGGCTGAAGGTAGAATATCATTATAGATAGTATTTATTAGAGCTATCTCTCCTTTCCATCTACTCCTTGCACTCTCCAAAATATGGATGTGGCCATTTATTAGAAAAACTAACTTCTCTGCCTTCTGCACATCTAAAGGTGTATTAATTAATGCTTGTGATTTCAAGGCTTCTTCTGTCAGATTAGTCATAGAATCTATTTTTAGACTTATTAGCCCCATTAGATGGCACAACCTATCTTTGACTTCTTCCATTTTCTTCATCAAAGTGCTCAAATCATTGTGAATATTTACAACTTGTGTTTCTTTGGTATTTATTGACTCAACTGCCGGATTATATGTCTCAGAGATATTAAGCAGTTTGAGTTCCAAGTCCTTGATTTTATCTTTTAATTCATTTGTAACTTCTGGCCAAGATAAGAAAAATTTGTATATTTTACATGCTTCTTCAATGACATTTTGTATGCCTTTTATTCCATTTTCTAACAGAGTTTTATCTTTTGCTATCATAGTCTTTAACTCAGCCAATCTCTTCTCATCTGACTCTTTTCTAACTTTTGCTTCTATAGATTTTTCAAAAGATTCAAAATGTGTACTTACAAAGTTTAATAGATCCTTGAGTTGATTAGCAGAGGATAATGAGGTATCCTTTTGAAATGTTGGCATCATCTTCTCCAAAATGTTGGATGCATCACTGACCAATTTACTATCTTGGATAAGTGATTTTAGCATTTCTTCCCATGCCTTGGCTTGGACAGTTGATCCTAGTTTGAATTTCTGCACAGGTGACATTGAGGCCAAATTAATTGGTCCTTGAAGAAGTTCAGACTCATCTAGATCTTGTTGTCTCTCAGAATCGACTGAGATAGCTGCAGTGTCTCTTGCTCTACCAAATACTTCTTCTTGACTTTGTTCCACAGGATCCATGTCTATGTTCTCTTGTTGATCAATATTTTTCTCTGGTGCAAGTCTCCTTATCTGTTCTTTGTTCTTTTCAACATCAACCTATTGCTCTAGAGGAACATCAGTTCTAGTTTTGCCTTGATTTGTCATATCCAATGTATCAATGCTAGGAGCTTGATCATTCTTATCCAGTCCTTGGTCCTGACTTATCTTCGATACAGATGTATCTCCATCATTTGCTCCTACATTGTCATAAATGGTAGGGAGATTAAATTCCTTCAACATTTTCAGAATGATTTCTTCAATTTCCTTTACCACTTTTTCAATATCTCCTCCCATAAGAGTGTTCATTCTTCTTTTTGTCCTAAATTTGTTGTGGATTGCTTTGGATATTTTCAACTTTTCCTTCGGAGTGATTTCCAGACATAGTTTTATTAATGTGTGTTCTCTAAGCTCAACATCCTTTGCCATAGCTGCTTCCTTTCTTACAGTCATTATACTTGCCAAGCTATGTGGAGGATCAATAATTATTTCAATAAGAGCTTTATTATAAATATCCAAATATTGGACAACAACAGTCTCAATGATGTTCTTGTTAGTATCTTCATAATCATCATATAGTTGGGCAATAGGTCTCAGATTACCATCAACTGTTATGGCTTTCAATACATCCTCTAAAGATATAGTAGCTTCTCTAGTTTGAGGCACATATTGCTTTTTCCTTTTCTCAGGTTTACCCTTATTGAAGGATTTCTTCTTGCTAGTTCCGAAGGCTTTGATAGTTTCAGATTTCATTTTCTTTACTTCTTCATCTGACTCTATTTCTTCTTCATCAACTACAATGCTTACATGCATTCTTTTAGCCTTGGTTTTCTTTCTTTTCTAACTGGTGGTAGGAGTTTCCACACTTGTAGATGGTGTTGGACCAAAGGGAATAGATGCATCTTCTTCAGAGGTAGATCCTTTGGTTCTCCTTCTTGATACCTCTAGTTTTTTTGGTTTACCCTTGGGTTCTTCCGGAGTTCCAATTGATTCACTTTTTCTCTTTTCTTTTGCTTCCTTTCAGGTTGTGCTTTTTCCCTGCCTTTGTCATTTGTTCTTTTGCGAACCCTTGTCTCAGGGTGAAATCTTATACCACTTACTACATTTCCTTGGAGATTTCAGGTTTTCTTACTTCAACATGAACTTTAGCATATAGTTCCTCATAAGTACCGAATCTTTCTTCATTGGGATCTCTAGGTTTGCTTAGCATATGTTGGAGATAATTTTTCAATATCCCTCCATCTACCTCATATCCCATAGGCATAACCCAAACGGTTATGGGCTCAATAGCCTCCATCAAGCATTGATCTTTTGTCACAATAAAATAGATAGTATCCTTGTATTTTTCAACAACTGCTTTAGGGATTCTTTCCCTAGATTGCATTGACTTTTGGAAGTTTTTGAAATAGCCCCATAGGGTTGAATTTTGTGCATCAATATTACCTATGCTACTCAACTGATTTCTAATATGAACTGCAATTGGTTTGTCTCCAGTCCAAAAATAGTTCTTTATGCTAGGTAACTCTTGCATAAAATAGAAGAATAAACATATGATCAATGTACCAAATTTGAAGGGATATTTGCTCTCTTTTGCCTTCCTTAGGTTCTCCATCACTTGTTGTCGGAGAAATCCATAGATATCATAGTCTGCATTCTCCTTGATCATCTGAAAGGCAGTGTATATGGCTATGCCTGAAACATAATTTCTTGGTTGGTGAAATAGACTTTGTAGCCTAGTACCATGGATGCAAATCTTATAGCATGGTCTTCAATATCATTAATTGTTAAAGCCCTCTTATCAAATTTTTCTCCGGTGACCGCCATTACTGTATCATTCTTCACTGCTTTGAACAATGATACCGATCTGGTGGAGCTTAATCCAATTACTACCCTTATAGCATCTTTTGTAATCTTAAAAGGTCTCTCAAGCCACATGAATTCATCATGAACCCTGCTCAATACATATCAGAACCATTCATCCTCTACAAAAGTTAGGAAGTCCATGTACTAAATGAATTTCTTCTCTTCCAATGCTTTATATTCTTCCTTTAGGTCAAGATTCTCATTACTCAAGTGTTTCAAACATAGATCAAAAAACCTGCTATCACCAAATTCCTCTAGGGCAACATGCATATATTCCCTAACATCCTCTGCATGCATAACTCCATGTGGAACATCTAAAAATGCACCCATTTGATCGACTTCGTTTGATTTGAATAGGCGTTTCTTAAATTTTTGTTAGGGTCACTCAGTGATATCCACTACTTGTGGTGTTGCCATTTCTACAAATACTTGAGCAAATTTGAGAAAGGGTTTCAAACAGAAAATACCTCTTTGACTGGATTAGGGTTGAACTCAATCTTGCCTTGAAATGCTTTGGAGAACACTGTAGTCTTTTTTAAATCTTGCTTTGGTTTTCCTTGGACACTTTAGAGCTTAGAATGCAAAATGATTTTTCCTTCGGATACAACTCCTTTTAACCTTTGCATGCCGAAACCTAAGTGTCATTAATGTTATTTCAAAAAGCTATCAAGCACTTTTCTGACACTCACAGTCAATCCAAATTGCTCCGCAATCCTTCGCATTGGATCTTCTTCTACCACAATTTCTTTCAAAAGTTTTCTCATAAGATTCTTCACAACATACCTTAGTATCAGATTCCAGTACTAACTTTTTGGTTTGGGGTTTTAGATTTTCAATAGAGTTCCCCCTACGATAGAGCTCCCAGTTTACTTACCGGAGGAAGTATCTGCACTAGATGTTGGTACAGATTCATCCCTAATTTCAATCACATCTTTCTTGATCCAAATCTTTCTCATTTCTTTCTTAGTTTCAACTGGATCAACTTTTTCTTTTCCTTTATCATTCCTTTGCTCTATTTTCCTATCTTTAGCATGGTAGTTTCTTTTCACATTCTTGCTTCTACAAATTCTTGCAATATGTCCAAACTTGTTGCAATTGTAGCATACCATATTCCTTTGTCCTTGATTCCTTCTATTGATTGGATTTGATCTGCATTGATTAGCCATATGTCCAAATCTATTGCATGCAAAACACTTTCCATTGAATGATTGCATTGTAAGAACCATTCCTTACCATATTTCTGCATTCATTTAATTTATGACCAATTTTGTTGCAACTGAAACATTGACTAGAGAATGATGGAACATTCTAATTTATTCTACGTCTGCATTGAGTAGATTTATGACCAAAATTATTTCAATTAAAATAGTGGCCATTGAAAGATGGATACCTTTGAGCATTTGGCTGCCTGACTGAAGGTCTTCTAGGTCTTCTTCTTTGATTTATAAATTGGTTCCCTTTGTGGCTTTGACTCAGTGTTTTCTTGACCAGATTTTGAGCTTTCTCTTTTCTCAAATCCCAAGCCTTGCTTATCATCAGAACTCTTTTGACTAGCAATCATCTCATCAAGCTTTGTAGAACTTATCTTGAACTTTTCTTCATAGCTCTTAGCTTTTTCCAAGTTTGCTTTCAGACTCACAATTTCTTTTTCAAGTTTGACACAATCTTCTGACTTGCTTTTTACCATTAGATTCAGATCTTCTTTTGCTTTTTCTCTTTCTATAACTTCCACTTCCAAATCATTTAGGGTTTCATTTGTTGATATTAGTTGATCACTAACCTATTTGTATTTTTCTTTGAATTTCTTGACTTGTTCTTTAAACTTTAAAATACATTCATCAGCTTCTTGTATGTTATCCTTCAGATCCCTGACTTTTGCTTCAGATTTTTCAAGATCAAAAAGACCTGCTTCTAGTTCAACATTGTTTGAGAAATTTTCAAATCTCCTGGCTGCCATGAGTGAACTCTCCCATATCTTCCTCAAGTTGTTAGGCTTCTTCCAAGGAACTTGGTTCTTATACCAATTTTTGATAGTAAGGAATACTGAGAGGGAGGGGGATGAATTAACTTATTCCACAAAACCACTTCTTAACAAGTTTATTAAACCAATTTCCAAAATTAATAATATGAAAGCAGAATAAGCATAGGAACAACAACCATAAAAACATAACACATGGACACTAGGATTTTTATGTGGAAAACATGAAAAGGGAAAAACCACGGTGAGTGTTATCTCACAATATATTATGATAGCACAATACCAGATTACAAGAAGGCTCACTGCGTTAGGGCTCACTACCCAAAGAAATGCTCACTGCAAGAAAGGCTCACTGCCAAAACAGGCTCACTACCTAGAGAAAGAAAGAAGAAGGAAGAATGGCTCAATTCCAGGTTGAACTACTCAGATTGCATCTACACATGCATGGTTACAACTCCAATGAAGCATAGAAATACTGTCTCAAAACTCTTCATCTTTGACTACTCTATTTTTACATGGGAACAAGATCTCTGTTCTTCTCCTCTTATCACTTCTGTAAAATCACCCTACTTCACATGTCGCATATACATATATTCACATTCACATATTATCACTCAAACACTGAATTTGATCCCATATATATATCCACAACACTTAAAATCTTCATATTAGGTCAGCCTAATAAGGTGTAGCATGTAGTCATACCTTAAGTAGCTTGTCGGCCACATTCATTCACCAAAATTTATAGTGGACCCAAACAATGATACAATAGTCTTCATATGGGTCAACATTAATCATTCAATCACTCAAATTGATTGTTCAAACAATATAGCTTCTCCGCATATAGATCTGTCATGCATGTCAGCTTGGTCCTCATGAACATACTTGATCAGTTCAACTGTCACAACATAACTTCCACTGGGGATCAAATGAGACTCTAAAAATCATATTCAATACTCATAATTGATCTCTTAGCATATCTTCAAAGCCGCATAACATAATAATCAACTGCTAAGAAATGTGGAACTCAAAGTTGTTGTCCTGTCACTAGGAAACACTGTCAAACTGCAAGCCGATAAAGAACATCTTGTAGAATGAGACCAAAAGAACTTTAGAAGCTACAACTTTGAATTTAGGCAGCCATGATATGTATCTTTCTTAATCTAGAACCACAAGACAAAGTATGCATCTATGGAGGAATGTGGACCCTGACTCTTTGGTACTATACACAGTCCCTGACTTAGGTTTACTTACCAGACTTAGCAGAATCATGGTTTGTCTTCTAGAGATCTTCAAAACCTGCAAACTTGGATATCCCACCATCAAGCAACTGCAAACAACATACTCAAACCACATCTAATGATCTTCTATTGCAGAGATATACTAACTCGATCTCTGTCATTTTCTCTATATTACCCATACTTAGTCATTTTATCCTTCCGGACCAAAAGCCTTGCATGCCTTGATGCCAAATCAATTTGGTTTGCTAGAGTAAAGTCTCTTTGCCTTGTTTCCAACAATGACAACACTCAATTATTCAACAGAGCAGTGTGTCTTGCCAACAAAAACTCTACTCATAGAGAAAGAAATCCTATTATGCCCTTACAACCAGTATATGAGGTACATCCAATTTCCCAATGGGGACTAGATTTCATAGAAGTGATTAACCCCAATTATTTTGTAAGACACAAGTTCATATTGACAGCTACTGACTATCACACAAGGTGGAGTAAGGTGCAAGGTTACAAGAATTGCACCATTGAAACTATCATCAAATTTCTATAGGAGCACATCATCATCAGGTTTAGAATGTTGATTGCTCTAGTATGCGACAATGGCTTTTATTTCTCTTTAGCTAAGTTATTGGAATGGACCTTTGAACATAATGTAATTCTAAAATTTTTCTATAATTATTATCCACAAGGGATTGGTGTTGCTGAATCCACTAACAAGAACTTAATAGACGTTATCAAAAACTATTAGATAAGAATCCTAGGGATTGGCACACCCAACTGAAATACGTGCTATATGTAGATAGGACTAGGGTTAAGGCTTTTTTAGGGACATCCTACATATGTCTTTTGAGGCATCTTGCATAATGTTGTATGATGTCTAAAATCTAACCTTATATCTTCTTAAAATCTCTCCTATAATCTTATAAGCTTCTACCCATTTCCAATGAATGTATAGTTCCTTACCATCAAATACAACTTAATTTATCAAAGTTTGGAAATCCACCTTTACTAGTTCAACAATATATGGATAATGAGTTTCAATATCAATCAACTCCTCATCAACATTTTTCTCCAACATTTTGATAGCATCTTCGTCAATGAATTTATCACATTTAGTCACCACTCCTTTGATTATCCTATCTTCAAGTGCAAGAAAATCATCATTCCATGTAGACATAGCTACTACAATGTCCCTTAATTCACTAATAGTAGGTATTTTGTTTGTATACTATAACTAAATTATGAAGGCAAAATTGCAGTTGAAGAATTAATAGGACCAACCAAGTTCTCAATGCAGGCAGTAATGTATGCTAGCTTATATGTTTCATCTCTTTCTTGGTTTCTTTATCCTTATCCATCTTTTGTATCATCAATTCAATGGATGACTTGGCATTTTTCTGGAACTCTTCCATGCATGACTTACTCATAGACATAGTAGTTACCATAACATCTAAAGGTTGCAATTAAGCTTCAAGTACATCTGATAGTAGAGTTATGATTTGGGCTTGTTTGACTGCTTGTGCATATGTAGTTATAAATGATCTTACCCTTATTCTCTTTAGAGGAGGATGTTTTATAATCATCAAAGGAAATTGAGAAAAGTCATCTTATGGAGGCTTCATTACCCTCTTCTTCTAGATTATCTAGTCAAACCATTAAGGTGTGTTTATTGTGGTTGATTTCTCTTTTTGGGTAGTGGCCTTTCACAACTGTTGAGTATCTTAATCTTTTGGAGGGCTAGAAGGATGAGTTGTAGTTTTGGGTGGAGGAAATGGAGTCCCTTTAGGAGGAGTTGGGGTTCTCTTTAGAGGAGTAGGAGTTCTCTTTGGTTGATTGCATAGGTTTACTTTTAAGGGACATAGCTAGGAATTTATTTGGAGGATCTTTTGGAGAACCTATAGGTGTAGAATTTGTAGGAGGAGAAAGTGGAATAAGAATTGAAGGAGGAGGAAGTGGAAAAGATTTAGGAGATTGTGAAGGAGAGGTGACAAGGTCATCTTATGTTTGATCTATCTTTTCTTTTCCACTAAAAGATTCTCCCATTGGTAGATTAAGCTTTCTTTTCATTTTATCCAACCACTCTCTACTCTTGTTAATCACTTCATTCTCTACTAAATATACTAGTGGCTTAGTGAAAATTTATTCCTTCTCATGTATGAAGGATCTTCCACATTCTTGTCATCTTTTACTTCTCTTCTAGACCAATACCTATCTGATACATTTTTAATTGATATTTGCTTAATCGACAATATCCTCTTCTCTTAACCTCAAATTCATTTGCATAATTTTCCTAGAAATCTTCCAATCTTTCCACGTGCCTGTAAGAGGTCTTCAGTATTTCAATGTATAACCTTGGATTAAATGAAGCCCATGATTCATAAGGATTTAGATTCACCTGTGCCACCTTAGCCTCTACACTTCAGGTATCTTGCACCATTAGATAAGTGTATTTGTTGATAGAAATGGGGAATGAGATCCCTTTCACCTTTCTCTCTAAACATACCTTTTACACTTCCCCTAGTTGTTGGCATAATTCTAGGAGTATCAACATATAACTAATATATCTAGGGAGTTTGTAGGACACTTTCTCAAAACTAACAATCCTAACATATGTGAAGGTGGCAAATTGAATGTACCACTTACCTTATTTTTGAACTTTTCCATTGCCTCTATGGAAATACCCTTTACAAAATATCCTTCCAACATTTTGATGATGTATAAAATGAACACAACATTGACTATTAGAAATGACTTTGCCATTTCTTGAATTTCTAGTTTTGGGTAGTATTCATATAATTTTTCTAGCCCATTCAAATCATAGCCACCATTTGAAGTCTAGAGAATTATTGTCCTCTAGCTAATGCATACACTAGATAATAAGTATATAGAATGTCTTTGTTTTGGCTACATTGCTCAATTGTTCATGCAACCTATTATTAATCCTCGTAGCCCAATTGATGAATATATTCACATTAAGGATCTTGGAAATGTATTGATACACCCATGTTTGGAATTATTTGGCCATCTCTTCACATTTGAAAACTTTCTTTGGTATCCTAGTCGATGACAATTTTGGTTTAATGGGACAATTTTTATTTAAAATTGCTGAATGATTACTCATATGGCCATCATAATACTTTTTAGTAGAGTCCATAATGGTATTGATATATGCCTCTAATAGGAAGGTCAAACATATCTTCAATATACTAAGCCTATATCAATAGTAAGTTGCATTTCCATCTACATTTCTAATTTCTTGGTTCTCCTTATTGTAATATTGTGCACAATTCATAAACCAAATCCACATATTGAACCATTATAGGGAATCTTGTGGCTTAAACTAAGCCACTGGACTTTAGGTTTTGAGTCCTTTCACTAACCCTATTATCTTGATTCATTCATGTGTGAACCTCTTCTAACCTGGCATGTCCTAAGTCTATGTCAGTTACACTTGCCAAGTCAGTCATGATCTTGGATGTTGAAATGACACCCTTAAACTCATATTTTATCTTCATAGGCAAGGACATATTTGTGTAGTTTATACTACAAAAGCAAGATACAATTTGAGTCAAAGTCTCTTTTACGTATTTTGAAAGATTAAAATTTGATTAATATCTAGAGTTTTCACAAATTTATATTGTGTTGGAATGTTAAAAGGATCAATTTTGAAAAAGTTTAGGTGTTATCAGATAAATTAGAGGGGTTTTAATGGTTACTCAAACTATTTTACACTTTTGCACTAGTGAATTTTAGGCTTGGGGCTCGAATTGCAAGACTACAGGCTCAGAAAAGGCCAAAAATAATTGTTTTACAAATGATTTAGGTTTGGCCTCCCGATGACATTTTGCATCAAGGTCTAGTGCCAAAATGCAATTTGCATTTGAGACTGCAAATTTTAATTTTATGTCAAAGTTTGAGTGAAAGATATTGAAAGTTTGGTGTTGGATTGCATTTTTCAATTGCTTGTTTAAGTTGCATTTTCTCATTTTACACCAAGTTCATGTTAGGTTTGGAGTTTAAAGTTTGGGGCAATTTTGCCCTTTGCAAAAGCATTGTAAACTACAATTTTATCATGGAATCAAGGATTAGTTAAGTAGTTCAAGTTTTTAGGCTAGAATACACTTTGCATTTACAATGGAACTTGTCATTTTCATGCAAACTCCAGACTAGCTCTAAGTTTGGAGTGTGGGGAAATTTGCATTTTGTATTTTAATTATAAATTATAGATTTAGCGCCAACTCTAGAATGGAGGGGTTTTAGAGTGTGGGCAAGATTTTCATTTTGCATTAAGTAAATTACAAATTGTAAATCTTTTTCAAAGTTTGGATTGACAAAAAACTTAGGGCACAATTTAGGTTTTCTAATTTAAAAGCATACCCTAACTAGGGTTTATACAGGCAATTAAATACAATGAAACACCACACACAAACCTTGTCTAATTACTCTAATAACCCGGTTTCAACAAGATTTAAAAGCCCTAATTTTATTTGCTTAAAAATACTTACTACTTCTTAATCAAATGATAGCAAAACCCAAGAGAAATGTATAAAATGGTGAAGAACCTAACAAATGTGAAGTGGTAATGCCAAAAAAACAAGGAGACTGATAGTTGATGGAACACGAGAAGTCAATAGCTAACAAGGGAATTGGAACACTAGAGGTCACAAAAAAACAAATGAGAAAAATTTCAAATGTCTCAAAGTTAATACCTCCACTTGTATGAGGGGCATAAATCCCTAGCTACCTTGGTGTTTGGGGTTTTGTAAACAATTTGCACAAGGCAATAGTTTGGGGTTTGGGATATTACATGTACTTTGCAGATACTCACATTCTAACCAACAAAGCTTAATACAAAGTGATTTCAGGGTTTGGACCCTCAATTATAATTTGCAATATATAAGGTTTACAAGGTAATGGGTTTGAGGTTTGGGCTTGAGATAACATTATGCATTATGTAAAACCTTTTTCTAGAATCTCCTTAAATAGACCAAATTATACATTTTAACTCAAGGGATGATATTCAAATCTTGACTTTACACTCCCCAATGCACTTTTGGATATTATAACCTAACATCAAATGCTGAATAAGACCATTCTGATGCAGAATTGAACCCTTGAATCTTGAACAAAATGGAATAACCTAGACTAGAATAGGACAAAGCTATAGAAGTGGAACATGATCCAAAGAAAACCAAATGAACAAGAGAGGATGCGGACTTAAATTTCAAAAGAAGGGTCCCCAAATTTGAAAAAAAAATGGATGTGTATAGTGGAGGTCACAATAGAGGTCTCATGAGATGAGGAAAAATCTGTTACAAGATAAATTGAAATCTTATCCTTAAAAATAAGAGCCCTTACTTTTTAGCTCTCAAATTTCTAGTGGGTACCTTTTGGGAAGTTGGAAGTTTCCCCCACCAGGTTAGGAGATTTTTTTTTTTGCTCTATGTCATGCATTTATAATTTTTAGTATTAGGAGGTGCTAAAATAATATTTCAGCTAAAAATTTTAACATTACTTGTTGCTTAAAAAAATTATGAAATCACTAACTTCCTACAATTTCTAAGTTTAAAATTTTAAACTTGCACATTACCATAAAATCTACCGGATCATCTACTTGTGAAATGTTTCTAAATTTTTTTGACACCCATTAAATTATTACGCTGATAGACATCTACAGCACGGGTGAAATTGTGTGAACCTGACAAATGCAACATTAATAATTAAAACATATATAAAACACTAGCATATCTATATTTAAAAAATATATCTAAAATACGTCGAGAGATATCCTTCTCTATTCCACCTATGTGTGGTAAATTGATTAAAAAATAGGGACTTCTAGAAGATATCCTTCTCTATTCCACCTATGTGTGGTAAATTGATTAAAAAATAGGGACTTCTAGAAGATATCTCTAAGTGTATTTTAAATATATTTTTTAAATATAGATATGCTAGTTTTAAGAAAGCCTTATTTATCATTTTCAAAACATAGTTAATATTATTATTGTGCAAACTAATTAATCAAAATTATCTAATTAGTTTCACTTTATTTACCCTAAAATATTTATGTAGGAACGCATTTATTTTCAACACATTTAGTAATTAAATATAGACTACATCGAAAGGTACCAATTCCGTAAGCATGATATCACTGCCAAATAGCAATCGGGCAGAAAACATCACATTAAAGCTATTTATGTGTCTATTAATTGCTCTGTGATGCGTCTATTTATGTCTATTTTCTCTGATATTATGCATGGAAAGAGAACATAGCACTGCCAGATTTGCTCTGCTAAAACAGCTGTAATTGGATATCACTTGAGCATTCTGTGGAGGTTTCGTATTACACGTTGGCTTTTCTATTCAATTCAGAGCAAGTCACCCAAAATCAAATCTATAAAATGATGTTTGCCGATCTCTTTCTTTGCACTGCATTAAAGCGAGCGTCTTGCGTTGAGAATGACCATCAAAATGACTTCTTTTAAACTTGTTTGCTTTTATATTCTGCTGTTAGTTTCTGTTTCTCTCTGCAATACCATCAAAGCAAGAGAGATTGAAGGTAGTTTTGTATTATATTTAAACAAGTATTTGAGGATTTTCTGTAATAACTTGGGTACTTACTGAAATTCGTTTGTTACAGGTGGAGCAATCGCTGGGGAATTGAATTTGGATTGTTTTTGCTGCAGACACCATTATTATAAGGGATGCTGCCACCACTGTCACCCTCCTGGTCCTCATGTTGCCCGTGAGAATGCTCCAAAATGATTTTGCAGATTGGCTGATATTGTCACATATGGACTTTTAGACATGTGGAGCATCCTCTCCAACATGTTGATGATACGCATGTTGGAGAGGATTACGAGTATGTTACATAGGGCTAGCAGTAGGATAAATCCATATTATATAATATGGTAATGATGGATGAATTATATTAATCTATTATGAATGAAAACTAATGTAAAGAATTGTAAGTATTATGAAATTCCAGGGTCAAAGTATTCATCCTTGACTCTAACACATGGTTATGTAATCATGTTTGAGTTAAAATGACAATTTTATGATGAGCATGTGGATGTTGGACCTCCAACATCATGAGGATTTGGTGGGGGAAGTCATATATCAAGTTTCACTAAGTCATTATGTATGTAAATAATGTTATGTAGATTTTGGTCAAATAGTGTTGTTCTATTTTTAGTTGATGACATTAATTTAAACTCCTCGTGATATTCATGGAACAATAGAGGTGGGCATTGTTACAACTATTTTGTCTTCAATGCCTTTAATTGAGGTATGAGACAATAGTGTAAATTTTATTATATATTTTTTGTTTTATCTCACATCATTTAATGTAAATAAATGATATGCATCTTTAGTCTAGTTTTCTTCTTCATGCTACCCCTCTTCTAGATGAAGAGAGGTTTGTTTTATATCACATCATTTAATGTAAATAAATGATATGCATCTTTAGTCTAGTTTTCTTCATGCTACCCCTCTTCTAGATGAAACATCATTTAATATAAATAAATGGTATGCATCTTTAGTCTAATTTTCTTCATGCTACCCCTCTTCTAGATGAAGAGAGGCAATAGATGATTGAGGTTTTGGAGCTAGGTCTAGTCCTAGTGTTTTAGGACTTTCTATGTTATGACATTTTATTGTACATCTATATGACTTTGTACACATACATTTCTATTTTATGGATGCCTATCATTGTATACTTATATGGCTTTGTTTATACATTCATCATATTCATAACATTATGTATATGGGATTTTACATTATATATATGATGATCAAATATGATTATAGATGTTGTCATATATCATATTTTAGACATAGATATACAATGATATACCATGAATCATGACTTGTGCTATCCCATAAATTATCATTTCATATTATTATGAGCTTATTTGGGTGAGTGTACATTAAATCTATTATTTATTGTATATACTTGAGAATCCATTTATATGGTGTGATTTATGAGATGAGGTCTACTAAGATAGAGATGTGGTGTGTATGGAATCATTAGATGTGGTTTGATGTGTACAATGAGTGTATGGTATTATTCAATGTGGTTTGATCTTCTTCTTAATGTAAATGGATTTTGAAGCTTTAAGGTCTAGAGAAATCATGTGTTATGATGTCATCCACCAAAAGATTTTATTTGTTGTCGTTCTCAACAATGTATCCAATGGGTTTAAATTAACAAAATATTCTTCAATACACTCATGGTTTTCCTTTAAACTCATTTGTTGACATATAGAATGTATTAATGGTTCCTTCTTTTCAAAATTGAAATGAAGAAAATTATTATCAAGATTTGTTACATTATATTCATTAAAAATATTCTACCTTAAAAGTATATCCATTTTAGTAGTTATATTTAATTTCTTAGAATTAACATCATTTTCTTCATCTTCAAACATTGGATTTATAAATTTATAAATCCATTATGAAGAATCCTTCAAATTAGACTTACCATGACTAAACATTTTGATTGCATATTTTCATGATGACAAGCATCTCCATCATTAAATTCTTAAATATTTCCAACATGACCATTGTGAATTTTAGCATCACAACTCTTAACATCATTTGTTTCATCATAACTCATTGATTCTTTAGGTTTGAGTACCATTGAATTATTTTCCACATCAAAGGAACCTTGGTACTCATGGTTTCCATCTATTTCATTGATTAAAATGTGTTTGTGAACTTCTTCACTTTGGAATAACACCATGTCCTTGTATTTCAATTTCCAAATTTGTTGAGCATTGGTACTTCTTATCATCCATAGTTTTCATTATTTCCTCAAGAGACACATCCAACCTTATGACGAATTCAAGACATGTAGTTTGTTAGAAAAATTTCCTCTTTAGTATTGAGCATATCGTCATGAGTATCTTGATGTGCATTCACATTGTTGTCTTGCTTAGTCATACATGCATATGTGTTCGTTAATCCACCTCCACCTCTTTGATCCACTATGCTGTTATGATATCCCATATCATACATCATTTCATTATTTTTAGTTATTTCTTGCTTAGTGTCAACTCTATTGATGGGTTTTATGATTTCATTGTTGGAGTCATCACTAATTTCATATAGATCCCCTCTTACTCTCGTGTGGAATATTTGGAACAATAGATGGTCTTGAGAAGAATTTGTATTCATTATTGAAGGAACAACATAAAAACCTTGTTGGTCAAATTGTTGACATTATGGTTACATACACTTATCTTGACTTTAGATAGGCAATTAGTAGGTTAGATTGATTTGACTATTATAGTTTCATGAATCCAAGGTCATTTCTAATGCCCAAATCTTATGCTAAATACATTAATGAAAAAATATAATGAACATATTTTTTATGATATACAAGTGACATTAAACAATCCACATAACACTCCTATGTGCCCAAGGTATTAATAACATGCAATAACACACTTGGTGTGCATGGCCCTTATAACATTCCTACAAACCTTATAACATTCCTACAAAAAGATTTAGACTTTTCCCCAGCCACCTATCTATAGATCAACTTTAGGTGACCCACATGCAGACACCATCATGCAACTTGAAAAAGTAAACTTACCTCACACTACATTTTGGATTGTAACATTTTGGATTGTATTTCTAACTTGCAAATAGAGAGTAGGAAAATGCACTAGGGAAAGAAAACAATAACGTTTAGTTTGTCCACTCAATGAGGCATAACTTCCTTGATTTATGAGCTATTACAAAATAGTTTGAAGAAAATGCTTAAGAGATTATGGTCTCCAACTTAGCCACATGAGATGCCTCTTGATGGGCACAATTTTGAAGAAATAAGGTAGAAAGTGAATCTCACTTCCACAACATAAAGAATCTAACTCCCTAAGAGGAACATGAGGAACATGATACAAAAGTGCATGCTCATTTGACACCAACATCGAGACAATCCAAAGGAAAAGATACAACTCTCATCCGCTATGTGGTAACAATACAATCCAACACATAAGCATCCATAAACATAGTTATTGTGATGCCTAGTCATGCAACCCTAGAGTGTTAGACTAACAAGTGCCAAATTTACAGAAATATATATTTTTTTTAAAAGCAAGAAAATGCATTAATCATTAAATATAATTATACTATTAACCACTTAAATGAAATGAACAACTAACACCTCTAGGGAACATAATTGCATCAGATAAAATTATAACATTTGTAGAGATGAATAAAAGATTACAAGACCGATTACATCAGCTTACAAAATAGTACAATTATGAATGTATACTACAACTCTGAAGGTGTAGAACAAATTTGAAATTGGAACACTTCTGCACTGATCTTGAACCTAACATCCAAGAAGACTAATGGATGGCTCTACCATGTGGAACCTTGAGGTCCACCCCTCCGAGCTAGGAGATAACAATGAGGTTCCACGAAGTCAAAGGATACAACAAAAACAACAAGCAGATATAGACTCAAACCAGACAAAACAGATTAACCAGACTGCACAAAAAAGATAGTACTCATCAAAACAAGACAAATCATTACGACAAGTCTGCACTCCACAGTAACAACAAAAGATAAAGAGGAAGTAATTGGACTGTAATAAGGAGAGTGTCATTGCATGGTCCTAGCATGGGTTACCCAGGCTATCTCTCACTAGAAGCTGGCTCCCATCTATGGTTACCCTAGCAGCCTCTCTCTAGGCACTTGCCCCATAGGGTGACACATGCGGAGTCAACATATCCTCTCATCGAGACAAGGAGGTTGGCCTTGCCAACCAGGTCTTCTCATCCCATCCTTAGCCTATGAGAGATCTCAAGGCATGGGTGAGGCATCTTACTTATCTTGTTATGTAATTTACTACCCCAACCCTCCTAAATAAATTATTAAGTTATCACTTGCTTACAACTTCCATGGGGTTACCAACGCGGCCACTTTGGGCACCAGCACCACCATGAAAGCCACTGTCCTTCCTACAACTAGCAACCTCTAACCAATCATCCAAAACCAATAACATGTAGGGATAAGGGTCTACAAGACATCCATTTCTTACATTCTGATCCATTACATAAGCCATTCGAACTTTGACCATAACAATAAAAGTTCCCTTAGCCACTTCAAAACTCAAAACAATACATCACTGGAATAGTATGACACAAGTAACAAGTTGAAAACCAAGCAGTTAAGCCTCTGGAGTTGGTAATTTGAACATATTTACTATGTTACAAAAGTACATCTCCCGATATGAAAACTAAGTTCAAACGACTATGACTTCCCTTTAGACCAAAAATGATTTAGGGCCAATTGAGAGTAAGGAAGAAAAAAAAATACTCAATACGATCATTAGTACAAGTTGGTAATAATATTAAATTTAAGTTCTGTTGGAACTAGGAATTTCCAGTCAATTTTTGCAAAAAAAAAAAAAAATTACGATCTCGTGATGAAAGAAAATCAATTTCACTACTCAAAATTTTATAATTGGCCATAGCCATGCACTAGAACAAATCATATCAAAGGATTAATACCGACATGCCTACTTTGTTGTGCTGTTTTATTCAAATACCTAGTGCTTAATTCAAATCCCTAAGTAAAACATGCACTTGACAAGCAACTAGATTTTCTTTTGGGTCAAACTGAAAGGTACTCTACAATGCTTGCCGAGAATCTTGTAGACTTACCTCCATCTCATGAAGGAGAACCTCAACTGCCATTGGAATCAAGACCTTTACAACTTGGAAATGAAGCATCTGATCATCACAATGAAGATGGGAGTGATCATTTTTCTAATGGGAATCTGACTGCTTTGCGTCTTTTATCTTCTCCATCTCAGATGCATTATTCAGATGAAGGTGCACATTTGAAAGCTCATAGACAAAGCCCCTCCAACAATGAGGATCTAGAGGAGGACTTCTCTCTGAGCAGTGCAGATTATGTGGAAGATAATGAAGAAACATTGGAAGCTGATGAAGCACTGATAATTGAAGACAAGAGAAGAGAGGAACTTGCAGCACTTAGAGATGCAAGTGATTTACCCTTAGAAGAGCTTCTTAAATGTTACAGGCATAATGAAGGTAGTGAGAGTGTAGAGAATCATTCTGAAAATGATACTGAAGAACATGAACCAGATTTTGAGAGGAAGGTCAATTGGATATCGGGCAAATACAACCCTCGTCAACAATGGCGATCTTTAAAAAAGAAAGGATATTACAACTCATCATGTTTATTACCCTTATTCATCCCGTGTTTCTCTCAAATTATCTGCAGAACTGGTTTTTCAGAAATACCTTCCAAATGCACTGCACATGAAAACCTTCTTGTGGTTTTCGTAAATCTGTGTTCGTATTGTTTCCAAAATTTTCATCATTCAATTTCGTTGATTTACTTATCAATTAAGAAAAAAGGCAAAAGAGAAGCAAAAGTGGGTTTGCAGAGAAACAGAAAAGTGGTTTTCGTCGAAGCAGCTCGAGGTTCTTTAAACGCATCGACTGTGTTGGGTTAGATTTTAGTTTGCAAGTGTGATTTACTTCTTAAACAAAATAATCATGAGTTCTCTCGATACAACCAGAGCAGAACTAGCACTGCTAGTGTTGTATTTGAGCAAAGCAGAAGCAAGAGACAAGATTTGTAGGGCTATTCAACATGGCTCTAAGTTTATCAGCAATGGTGAGCCTAGTCCCGCACAAAATGTTGACAAAACAACAAGCCTTGCAAGGAGAGTATAGAGAATAGTCCAATTATTTTCTTTACTTTCTAACACAGCTTGAAATGGAAAAATATGTAATAGCAACTTTGCTAATGATATCAATTGGAAGCTAAGATAATAAATGGAAAATATAAAGATAGGCATAAGCTGGCACAGTGTTACCCACTACGATCAACAATTAATTCCCTTGGCCTTAGAGATGTCTTTATAGATTGAAAATATACCTTATTATCAAGCATGAATTCAATTGTAGAAAAAAGCTTGGCTAATGAAAACTCCTCCACAAGAATAGGTTGAGGGCCCAGACCTCTAGCATACACTCTCTCCCCCCAAAATGGCTGATCTCCAAAAAAGGGTACAATAGTGGTGGGATACTAAAACAAAGTTGACAGGAGCTAAATTTAGAACCTGTTTCCACTACTACAATTAACTTGAAGTCATTGGTGCATGCTGCACCAGTTTCAATCTAACAACATAGTTTCTATAAAATAACAATTCTATAATAAAGTGACTTAATATCTATTTTATTAAAAGAAACCCTAATATTTCTAGCACTAAAAATCCTAAAACCCACAGCACTGCAAAACAAATATATTAGGGCGGGGAGATCGCTAGTTCACGAGAAGCATTCAAGATCGTGGACAGATAGAAGTATCAATCCATCAAGCTAATGTGGAAACTACAGCCCAAGGTGCTGTGTCATTAATGTGCATTCATGAGCATGATGTAAAATGGGGAATTTGTGCTCTTCGGGAAGTCACGTGTGGTCCACTGCCTTTCAGATCGTAGCAATTTCTTTGCAACCACCAGTTTTATCATGAAATCCATTTCATCTACTACTTCAAGTTCTTGAGTGCCTACGTCATGGAAATCCATCTCAAGCCCTTTTGATGAAAATATTCACTGTTGTAAACATTGTATCACATTCCATATTTCAGAAGGGCGATTTTCATATTGTCTTCAAGGAAATAATATCGAATAGAAAAATGGTGGCAGTAAAACAAATGTTTTTTCCGATGCTTCCATGAATGAAGAAACGAAACAATTCTCTGCAATGAATAAATTGAAGAAGATGGTTCTTGTGACATATGCTATTCGAGATGAATTTGCAAAATTAAATACAATTTTGGCCATAAAATTCTTATATACGCACACCCAGTTAAGCAAAAAATGTAAAAATCAAATTTGTAAAAAATTATAAATTACAAATAAAGAAACCAAATCATTGTCTGGATTAATATTCCAACCATCATATTTAATTTTATTTGCATATACTCAGAGGTGAATTATTTTTGGGAAAATTTAACCGGATACAAGGAGAAATTTTGGTATTTTCATCCTGAAATAAGGTATAGAAGGGATTAATTCAATAGGTGACTATTTCACCCAGAAAATATTCTGAAAGAACATACAAAGGCTGGTAAAATATTTTGCCAAGGAGGAGTAATAGTTTTTAAATTAATTTTGCCCAACAAAAGTGAAAATATGCGGGTGAATATAATTGAGAAATGAAGTAAACTTTAAAACATTTAGAAATACTTTATTATGTAAAGAGTAATAGGGTATGAGATTAAAATGTTGTATCATCAAAAATGACGAAGATTAATTTAAAATATTTAATCTAGCAAAAGCAACCAATTAAATGTTTTATTTTTCCCATAACCAATTGAATAGTCATTCCAAAGTCCTTTTTTGAAAGTATTGCAGCCCTAAAAGGATGTTGAAGAAATTTATTATTAAAACATTTGGGTATAATAAAGTGATAATCGGCGACAGATAACCCTAAATACTCGTCAATGATAAAATATACAACAATACCGCACGCCACAGGTCCAAGGCTCACCTCAATATAAATTATATGTTTATATAATGTTTATCTAATGATTAATTTGTTTTCTTTGTAGGATTAGGGTTGTATTGAATACAAATCAAGCGTCTCTCAACGGGAAGATTAAATATTTTATTTTAGTCTGAGATGAAAGAATGTAGCTGGATGATTAATTATTTTATGTCAAGTGAAACCATATATCCGTTATATCAATTATTTAAACTGCAAAACGAATGTAACGGGTCTGAGGCTTGTTGCATCTCTTTAAATAGAGATCCCAGGACTCGGAAGAGAGGAGTTAGAATTAGGTTAGAATTAGATATTTTTTACAAAAGACAATTCAAACATTTTAGGATTAGATTAGGTTTGATTTGATGCAATCTGAGGCCAATTTGATCCTTCTATGCAAATTTCATTCTGAGAAAGGCTATGGTGCATGATACATTCTGAGGCAGCGTTGTTGAGGATTCAAATTCGAAATACATTGTGACGGTATCATCTGTTTGTTGTTTTTTTTAATTCAATCAATTTAATTATCTCCATGTCATTCATTTTCTGATTATTGAATTTAAATGTGTTAAGGATATGTTCAAATTGTCTGATTACATTTGCTAATTCAGTAGAGTTGATTTGATTGGTTTCTCAGAAAGAATTAAACCCTTTCTCATCAATTATAGTAGTCTTAGAATGTTGAATGGATTATTAAGTATGATTAATTGATTAGGGTTATTAATTTGTCTCCAGAGTTGATCTAATTTATTATGTTGTAAAGTTAAATTGGTTCTTCCCGGGAAGATTAAAATCCTTTTAATATTTTGCATTTAATTCAATTATGTCCTTTGGATTCTTAAGAATGAGTTAATAATTGCTTCCTTGCATGTTTGTACAAGTTGCAAACTATTGTATGTGCCAATCAGATCGAGTTATTACCTGATACAAGTTATTTATTTTTGACATCCTGACTCCGTTGCCCGAATGGACAAAACACCAGTCTAACTATTGATTTATTTTATGTTTAAAATCTTTGCTCTGTTATAGATTCATCTCATGTTATTTATTTATGTTAGAATTTAAGATTAAATCATTTGCTTTCTTTAGAAATAGTTTACAATATTTCATCTGATTTACAAGTATGCCATTGTAATTGGATAAACTAGCAGCAAACCAACGTTAATTTAATCATACAATCTACTTTAATAATCAAAGGTTCACCTGCCTAGGTTGTAGCAGGACCAAAAGCGTAGGGAGAAGTTGATCGTTAAGGTCAAACTCCAGTCATTGGCTCAAAAATGTTGTAGATTTGACCATAGGGCTTGACATCCCCTTAGACTCTACAACCTACATTTTTGAGACCCAACAAATTGGCGACTCAGTTGGGGACTCAAGTGAAAGTATTAGCCAGAAATTCTAAAGTTTTTCCCATCCGAGTCGCAACAAATTGGCAACTCTACTGGGGAGAGTTTGCCTGAAAATCTAAAGCCATTTGTTATAGAGTCAATCCAAAGCTTTAATTAAAAGACTCCGCTGGGAAGAAAAGTATTTTAATTTTCCTCTTCTCACAAGAGGTGGCGACTCTGAAAATAAAATTGATGAAACATGGAAAAATATAACATACCCCCTTTAGATGCGTTCTTTGAACTAAGAAGACATGAAGGAGAACCATTAAATGATGGGTATGCAAATGAAAATAATGACTATAACAGCCCACATGATGAGGGTAAGCTTATTGATCAAACTGTTGACCTTGATAGCATGACTGATCAGGAATTAGAAATGTATTTAGAATGGGGAGAATAATAACTTAGGAGATTACAGATGATACAAAGAAGCAAAGAACTAGATAGAAAAATAGTAGGATTGGATAGACAGCTGGTGCAATTGGGCCTCTAGGTACTGGAACCACCAAAACCTATCCCTCCACGTAAACAGAGTGGTGATGTCAATTCACATGCACCCTCTCAGAACACATACACTCCATATACTCCAAGAGTACATCATGATCCATACTATAACCCTATCCAACATAATAAGCCACCACAAGAGCCCCAACTTATAAATGCAAGTAACATTCCTCAATACTATTCACCACTAGGACATCACTATACCCCGCAACACTAGCAATATGTGCCGCATCGCAATGCTTACTATCATTCTTTATATAAGACAGAGTTTTTACCCACCCATCCACTGCCATATATGGATCAACAGTGTTGGGAGGAAGAGGAAAATAACTGGCAGTGTTGGGAAGAAGAGGGGAATGAGTATTTGCAATCAGGACAAGATGACAATGAGGAGGAAATATACATGTCTGAGGATAATTTTCAGGTTTGTTCAAATCCATTGTATGATAACATAGTAAAAGAAGATGAGGTGATACTTTACCAAGATATTCCTGAACAAGAATTTCATGTGCATTCAGATCTAAATTATGAGAGGGATGAAGTGCCTTCAGATAACCAAAGTGATGTGTCATCTTGTAAACATGCTGCCAAAATAGGTGTAGCTGATTTTAATGATCTTGAGCATTGTGGTAATGTTGAAAGAGATGAAGAAAATGTTGGAAACATGATGGATGAAGAGGCATATTCACTTGACAGTGATCAAATCTCACAGTTACTCACCATAGAATATAAAAAATATGCACATGGGGGTGATTTGAAAGTTTCATGTCCATCATACATATGCTTTGACAGTGAGGATACTTTGCATGATAGTAGACCATACGATTGGCGTGAAAGGATAACATCAGGATCATATTCAGTTGAGGTAGAAACATCTAGTTATTATGTGTTTCATAGCAATGATTATCCAGAGATAAGTTCTATCAAACTTTGTAATAATGAAGTCTGGGTATCACGGTTGTATGAGGAAAATACATATAGTGCTAAAGGTAGTGGTGACGACTTTGAATTTGATATAATACCATTAGATGATGCTAACATTGAAAAAAGTGAATATCAAATACAGTCTGATTTTGCCTGTTTTTCAGTTCATATAGAGAATTATCATTTGGGGGATGATAGTGAATATTGTTACTTAAAATATCACGATAAAAATGGGTTTGACCTATCATTTGGGAGTTCTCAGATTGCGTATGATTTTCAGATGCATAATCATGAAGAATATAGCAACATCAATGAACCATTGTTAAAAAATATGGATATGTTTAATCATGCAAATCTTAGTAATATGATTAGATTTGTTAAGTATATGATAGGGGAAAATATAAACCTCTCTTTTTCTGATGGCTTTGAGCCATCAGTTATGATATGGTTTCTCAGAACCATATCATTTTAAGGCAGAGAGAATAATTAGACTCTGTTGCCCAATGAAGTAGGCATTGGTCTGCTCCTCCAGAGATCTAGGGATCTTGCTATGCCCACAAGGGGCATGCATCCTCAGACGGAGCCTATGTTGGAACTAGGAATTTCCAGTCAATTTTTGCAAAAAAAAAAAATTTACGATCCCGTGATGAAAGAAAATCAATTTCACTACTCAAAATTTTATAATTGGCCATAGCCATGCACTAGAACAAATCATATCAAAGGATTAATGTTGACATACCTGCTTTGTTGTGCTGTTTTATTCAAATACCTAGTGCTTAATTCAAATCCCTAAGTAAAACATGCACTTGACAAGCAACTAGATTTTCTTTTGGGTCAAACTGAAAGGTACTCTACAATGCTTGCTGAGAATCTTGTAGACTTACCTCCATCTCATGAAGGAGAACCTCAACTACCATTGGAATCAAGACCTTTACAACTTGGAAACGAAGCATCTGATCATCACAATGAAGACGGGAGTGATCATTTTTCTAATGGGAATCTGACTGCTTCGCGTCTTTTATCTTCTCCATCTTAGATGCATTATTCAGATGAAGGTGCACATTTGAAAGCTCATAGACAAATCCCCTCCAACAATGAGGATCCAAAGGAGGACTTCTCTCTGAGCAGTGCAGATTATGTGGAAGATAATGAAGAAACATTGGAAGCTGATGAAGCACTGATAATTGAAGATGAGAGAAGAGAGGAACTTGCAGCACTTAGAGATGAAAGTGATTTACCCTTAGAAGAGCTTCTTAAACGTTACAGGCATAATGAAGGTAGTGAGAGTGCAGAGAATCATTCTGAAAATGATACTGAAGAACATGAACCAGATTTTGAGATGAAGGTCGATTGGATATCGTGCAAATACAACCCTTGTCAACAACGGTGATCTTTAAAAAAGAAAGGATATTACAACTCATCATGTTTACTACCCTTATTCATCCCGTGTTTCTCTCGAATTATCTGCAAAACCAGTTTTTCAGAAATACCTTCCAAATGCACTGCGCATGAAAACCTTCTTGCGGTTTTTGTAAATCCGTGTTCGTATTGTCTCCAAAATTTTCATCATTCAATTTCGTTGATTTACTTATCAATTAAGAAAAAAGGCAAAAGAGAAGCAAAAGCGGGTTTGCAGAGAAACAGAAAAGCGGTTTTCATTGAAGCAGCTCGAGGTTCTTTGAAAGCATCGATTGTGTTGGGTCGGATTTTAGTTTGCAAGTGCGATTTACTTCCCAAACAAAATAATCATGAGTTCTCTCGATACAACCAGAGCAGAACTAGCACTGCTAGTGTTGTATTTGAGCAAAGCAGAAGCAAGAGATAAGATTTGTAGGGCTATTCAATATGGCTCTAAGTTTATCAGCAATGGTGAGCCTGTTCCCGCACAAAATGTTGACAAAACAACAAGCCTTGCAAGGAGAGTATAGAGAATAGTCCAATTAATTTCTTTACTTTCTAACACAGCTTGAAATGGAAAAATACATAATAGCAACTTCGCTAATGATATCAATTAGAAGCTAAGATAATAAATGGAAAATATAAAGATAGGCATCAGTTGGCATAGTGTTACCCACTGCGATCAACAATTAACTCCCTTGGCCTTAGAGATGTCTTTATAGATTGAAAATATACCTTATGATTGAGCATGAATTCAATTGCAGAAACAAGCTTGGCTAATGAAAACTCCTCCACAAGAATAGGTTGAGGGCCCAGACCTCTAGCATACACTCTCTCCCCCCAAAATGGCTGATCTCCAAAAAAGGGTACAATAGTGGTGGGACACTAAAACAAAGTTGACAGGAGCTAAATTTAGAACCTGTTTCCACTCCTACAATTAACTTGAAGTCATTGGTGCATGCTACACCAGTTTCAATCTAACAACATAGTTTCTATAAAATAACAATTCTATAATAAAGTGACTTAATATCTATTTTATTAAAAGAAACCCTAATATTTCTAGCACTAAAAATGCTAAAACCTGCAGCACTGCAAAACAAATATATTAGGGCGGGGAGATCACTAGTTCACGAGAAGCATTCAAGATCATGGACAGATAGAAGTATCAACCCATCAAGCTAATGTGGAAACTATAGCCCAAGGTGTTGCGTCATTAATGTGCATTCATGAGCATGATGTAAAATGGGGAATTTGTGCTCTTCGGGAAGTCACGTGTGGTCCACTGCCTTTCGGATCATAGCAATTTCTTTGCAACCACCAGTTTTATCATGAAATCCATTTCATCTACTACTTCAAGTTCTTGAGTGTCTACCTCATGGAAATCCATCCCAAGCCCTTTTGATGAAAATATTCGCTGTTGCAAACGTTGTATCACATTCCATGTTTTAGAAGGGCGATTTTGATATTGTCTTCAAGGAAATAATACCGGATAGAAAAATGGTGGCAGTAAAACAAATGTTTTTTCCGATGCTTCCATGAATGAAGAAATGAAACAATTCTCTACAATGAATAAATTGAAGAAGATGGTTCTTGTGACATATGCTATTCGAGATGAATTTGCAAAATTAAATACAATTTTGGCCATAAAATTCTTATATACGCACACCCAGTTAAGCAAAAAAGGTAAAAATCAAATTCGTAAAAAATTATAAATTGCAAATAAAGAATCCAAATCATTGTCTGGGTTAATATTTCAACCATCATATTTAATTTTATTTGCATATGCTTAGAGGTGAATTATTTTTGGGAAGATTTAACCGGATACAAGGAGAAATTTTGGTATTTTCATCCTGAAATAAGGTATAGAAGGGATTAATTCAATAGGTGACTATTTCACCCAGAAAATATTCCGGAAGAACATACAAAGGCTGGTAAAATATTTTGCCAAGGAGGAGTAATAGTTTTTAAATTAATTTTGCCCAACAAAAGTGAAAATATGCGGGTGAATATAATTGAGAAATGAAGTAAACTTTAAAACATTTAGAAATACTTTATTTTGTAAAGAGTAATAGGGTATGAGATTAAAATGTTGTATCATAAAAAATGACGAAGATTAATTTAAAATATTTAATCTGGCAAAAGCAACCAATTAAATGTTTTATTTTTCCCATAACCAATTGAATAGTCATTCCAAAGTCCTTTTTTGAAAGTATTGCAGCCCTAAAAGGATGTTGAAGAAATTTATTATTAAAACATTTGGGTATAATAAAGTGATAATCGGCGACAGATAACCCTAAATACTTGTCAATGATAAAATATACAATAATACCGCACGCCACAGGTCCAAGGCTCACCTCAATATAAATTATATGTTTATATAATGTTTATCTAATGATTAATTTGTTTTCTTTGTAGGATTAGGGTTGTATTGAATACAAATCAAGCGTCTCTCAATGGGAAGATTAAATATTTTATTTTAGCTGGAGATGAAAGAATGCAGCCGGATGATTAATTATTTTATGTCAAGTGAAACCATATATCCGTTATATCAGTTATTTAAACTGCAAAATGAATGTAACGGGTCTGAGGCTTGTTGCATCTCTTTAAATAGAGATTCCAGGACCTAGAAGAGAGGAGTTAGAATTAGGTTAGAATTAGATATTTTTTACAAAAGACAATTCAAACATTTTAGGATTAGATTAGGTTGGATTTGATGCAATCTGAGGCCAATTTGATCCTTCTATGCAAATTTCATTCTGAGAAAGGCTATGGTGCATGATACATTCTGAGGCAGCGTTGTTGAGGATTCGAATTCGAAATACATTGTGACGGTATCATCTATTTGTTGTTTTTTTTAATTCAATCAATTTAATTATCTCCATGTCATTCATTTTCTGATTATTCAATTTGAATGTGTTAAGGATATGTTCAAATTGTCTGATTACATTTGCTAATTCAGTATAGTTGATTTGATTGGTTTCTCAAAAAGAATTAAACCCTTTCTCATCAATTATAGTAGTCTTAGAATGTTGAATGGATTATTAAGTAAGATTAATTGATTAGGGTTATTAATTTGTCTCCAGAGTTGATCTAATTTGTTATGTTGTAAAGTTAAATTGGTTCTTCCCGGGAAGATTAAAATCCTTTTAATATTTTGCATTTAATTCAATTATGTCCTTTGGATTATTAAGAATGAGTTAATAATTGCTTCCTTGCACGTTTGTACAAGTTGCAAACTATTGTATGTGCCAATCAGATCGAGTTATTACCTGATACAAGTTATTTATTTTTGACATCCTGACTCCGTTGCCTGAATGGACAAAACACCAGTCTAACTATTGATTTATTTTATGTTTAAAATCTTTGCTCTATTATAGATTCATCTCATGTTATTTATTTATGTTAGAATTTAAGATTAAATCATTTGCTTTCTTTAGAAATAGTTTACAATATTTCATCTAATTTACAAGT
Source organism: Cunninghamia lanceolata (assembly GCA_027924645.1). Taxonomy (NCBI): domain Eukaryota; kingdom Viridiplantae; phylum Streptophyta; class Pinopsida; order Cupressales; family Cupressaceae; genus Cunninghamia; species Cunninghamia lanceolata. The sequence continues at coordinate 5,420,354 of BSBN01001344.1, read as the reverse complement.
ATGCCATTGTAATTGGATAAACTAGCAGCAAACCAACATTAATTTAATCATACAATCTGCTTTAATAATCAAAGGTTCACCCGCCTAGGTTGTAGCAGGACCTAAAGCGCAGGGAGAAGTTGATCGTTAAGGCCAAACTCCAGTCATTGGCTCAAAAACGTTGTAGATTTGACCATAGGGCTTGGCATCCCCTTAGACTCTACAACCTGCATTTTTGAGACCCAACAAGTTCCAAGGGTGAACTTACACTAAGATATCAATGACTTAACATACCATTTGCGGACAAGGTTTGCGAAAATGAAACACTTCAACAACAAGGTTATTACAACATTACAACCTATATCCAAAGCATTCTTACTTCCTTCTATAGACATGCATTATCAACAAGAAAAAGCTCCAAACTTTACAAGACACTGATCTTACTCGAGAAAGAATACTAGTTAAACATCATTAAATTAATCTTAATACAACTATAATTCTAAGAGTCTATTTTGAACTCCACATTTAAAAAGAATAACCTTAATTTGACCATTATTTAAATATAAAACAATTAACCCAATATGACATCATTAAGCAAGGGCAAATTTTTATTAAAAATTAATTTTATTCTAATATCTTCTTCCACACCCTATGATTAATTTTATTTCAAAAGCTATATAGAAAAAAACATTAAACTAATTCACACAACACTCAAAGATCATAGAATTTGGTTCTGGTTCTAATAAAGAATCGCTCTACGCTAATTATTAGTGTTACCTATTACTAATCTCCTCAATGCCTTATAGGAATCACTTAAAATCTACATGGAGATGGACTACTATACTCTTATGAGTCTAAACTAGAGGCGGCCCACGAAGTCAAGTTCAATTAATGGTCACTAAAATTTAAATCATAAGGAAATTATATACTATCATTACCGTAATACTCTATTTCACATAAAACTCAATCTACAAGCCCATCTATATGAAAATAACTAACTTAATAATAAATTTTAAGGCAATCTCCAAATTCATTCACTAACTAACAATCAATGTATCATAAGCTCATTTCCGCAAAGAGACTTAGCCACAATAATGAAAGTAATAAATTATACATAATGATTTAACTATACTTAAATATCAACATACTATAAATTGATGCATTTGAATGCAGTATACATCATATAATATGCATTGGGACTATCAAAGAATATATGATTTTGGTAGTCAGGGTATAAGCATAGGAAAGATTTCATGAGATTTCAACAAATGAGGAAACTGACCACATCTACCTTCTAAAATGGAGTTGAAGGAGTACTGTACACTTATAATGTCGACTAGATGGGATCGACGACACCAAGCTTATTTAAGGTAACTAATATTTAGCCACCTAATGCCTAAAGCTCTGCGACTGGGATGTTCTTAAGGAAAAAATTGCCTAAGAGAGTCTTAGTGACTGACCCTTCTCTGGTGGAAAGAAGAACATAAACATCAGACAAAACTACACATATTCACCATAACTGCCCGATACCTCCACAAGATGGGACATTAATTAAACGCTGTCTAAAATAAAATGAAGAAGGTGTTATGACTCTGTCAACCACACTGACTCATATAAAACCACCTACCGACAGTGATAAGAGAAAACAAATTACAGAGACCAGAGAGTTTGCACAAATGGCTTAATGGAGTCCGAAGGGCGCGAACAAGCGAGGGCTTCATAGGTTTAATGATTTCTGCCACCGCCATTATGAAGAGAAGTCAAGTTTCATCTTTAGTCTTCAATTGACGGACTGTTTGGGTGCTCAACATTCAAGGAGGGAGAGGCACGATGAACTAAGGTGATAACAAGATGCCACCAGAAATAATAGTGGTTGCACATAACAGAGAATACACTACGTAATTTGGCTACGACTCTATGCAGAATGAAACATCAGATCGACAGTCCCTATGGTCAACTGTGAGGGGCAACGGACCTTAAGGCTTCCATTGAAGCTTGCAACTTCTTCCTCGCAAGGTGGACCGGGTTAAGATAACGAGTTTACAAAAGGATCACATAGGAACTTGATTACCACCTTCAAGGAGAATGGCAAGGTAGCAGAGGGACACATGATTTAGGCTTACATCTCTACAGACCTACAAGCCTTACATCAGAAAAACCAACACTCAAGGGACATAATGAATTGGTAGAAAACAATAGGGAAATGAGATTTCGAAGGCAAGATAATCTCAATACTACAAGAACCCACATGCTCAATATTGAACTACAGGGCAAAAATTACAGTTGATCCCATCTAAGGAAAAGGTTTAGTGTTGTAGTGAGATGGTTTTGCAGGCTAAATGTTTTTGCCAAATATTTTTGTAAGAGCATCCAACAAGTAGCAAAATGATTACAAAGATGAAAAGGATGAATTACAGATCAGTTTCATATGAGGAGTTAGAACGTTCCAGAAGATGACTCAATGTCGAGAGCAACTAGACAACAAAATATTCTAATTCCTTAGAGCACAACATAGAAAAGAATAAAGAAATTCACAGAATTTAACTATACAACAAGACATACCCGTACTTTTCATGCTCCAAAAATTGAATCCTCCTCCAGAACTTCTCTTCCTTCCTCCGAATGATTCCTTCCCAAAATTCCTCCCAGAAACAAAATAGCCCCCAGTCATAAATGCCCACTAACACCAATCCGTTACCAAGAATCCTCTCCACCAGAAGAATTTTAAATTTTTACTAATCTCAAAGATTCCCCACTCTAGAATCATAAATGACAACTAACTGCCTTTAATTATTCCCCAAAATGATTCTCTACATAACTATATATATATTAATGAGTTAAAATAAGGCTTTTGACCCACATATAAATTTTACAAACATTAGAATAATTAATTAATTATGCATTAAAATTTACTTAAATAGTATCCACTAAGAGTATTCCAATTTTACGACTGAGTAAAAGTATTATAATGTTTGACAATAATACATCATAGTAATATTGATCCATTACACATACTAGAATACACATAGGTTGACTAAACAAGGACCTGACAATAAACCTACAAACCACATGATGACCATCAAACTAAAAATTGAACTGATCTAGGGGATAAACCTCATGTTATCTCCATCAATGTTATCCATTGGTGCAAGGGCCCACTCAGACCTACTAAGTCAGGTGGAGTCGAGGCCCAATACCTGTAACCTGTAACAAAACAATATGTTGCATACAAACATATATATATACCTACTTAACACATACACAGAGTTAGGGATTCGTAGTGTAGTAGGGTACTCAGAGTGAGTAATACTACATTGTCCCTTCTTTGAAATCATGATAATAACATATGCATCCCTAACCAGAAGTTAGATAACATTAAACTACGTAAACAAGATTATATCAATATGCATAATCTATTTAGCCATCAACTAAACATGTCAAAACATATCATCAGCTGAAATATAAATAATGTCATCATGATCAGGATAAGAATCAAACATAAGTCTAACATCTCAAACATCCCAACTGTCAAAGTGCAATATAAAACTACTAACTGTATCAAAACTATCTAAAACCATAGAAAACCAATATCTATGTCAAACCAAAATTGAGGGGCATTACATCCTCCCCCCAAGAGTCGGGCTTACTCCTGGAAGCTTGCAAATAAGTAAGGGTATAACTCTCTCATCCTAGAAGCATCCTCCCAAGTAGCAGAAGTCTCATCATTAGGATCCCATTGGACCCTGATCTACGCCATGTCTCTGCCCTTGAAAGCAAGTCTCCTGTGCTGTAGAATGCCTACGGGCTCCAAAGCCAGCTGCCTGTCCTCTACCTATAGAGCAGTCCAATCAAGAACATGAGCAATATTTAGATAGTAAGGTCTAAGTACAAAAACATAAAACACATCATTGATATGTGAAAGGCTAGGCGACAAAGCAAGATGATAAGAAACATGACCGATCCTCTCCAACACCTCAAAAGGTCCAACAAAGCATGGTGCTAGCTTAGAGCCCTTTCCGTAGCAAATCAGACTCTTTCGCGGTCACACATGCAAGAACACCCAATCTCCAACAGAAAACTGTCGATGGACTCTATGAGCATCTGCGTACTTCTTCTGTCTATCCTGCACTGCCACCAAATGCTCTCTAATCCTCTCAACCTGCTGCTCCATATCTCTAAGCATATCTAGACCTAGAAGAACTCTATCCTCAAGATGATCCCAACTCAAAGGGGTTTGACAAGGATGACCATACAAAGCCTTAAATGGAGACATGCTGATAGAACTGTGATATTCATTATTATAAGCAAACTCTACTAGATACAGGTAGTTCTCCCAGCGACATTGCCGATCCATCACATACATCTTAAGCATATCCTCGAGAACCTAATTAACCCTCTTGGTCTGTCCATCAGTCTCAGGATGGTACGCTGAACTAAAGTTTAGCTGTATCCCCAAGGCATGCTGTAGAGAAGTCCAAAGGGCTGAAGTGAAAATTGGATCCCTATTAGAGATGATCCTACGAGGAATCCTATGAAGTCTGACTATATCCTCCATGAACACTCTGGTCACTGTAGAAGCATTATAAGAAGAACGGACAGGAGAGAAGTGAGCTACCTTCATCAACCTATCCACCGTGACCATAATGGCATCATGTCAACAGGGGGATACTGGAAAACCAAGATTGAAGTCTATCTAAATGATGTCCTACTTCCACTCTGGAATCAAATGGGGCTGCAAAAGACATGCAGGTTGCTGATGCTCCACCTTCACCCTCTAACACTCAAGACATCTCGACACAAAATCAGCAATATCCCGCTTCATGCCACTCCAAAAGTATAGCTGACGCAGATCTACATGCATCTTCTTAACACTTGGATGAGCAGAATAAGGTGCCCGATGCCCCTCTGACAACACTAGGGTACGAAGACCCTCAGAACTAGGAACATAGATATGACCCAAATGTCGCAAAAGACCATCTGGCTCAAGAGAGTAACCATAAAATCTACCTTCTAAAGGTCTACCAGACTCAATCTCGGACTTCACCTCTTGGCACCAACTGTCGGTAGGAAGTGTTGCGAGAATCTGACCTCTCAAGTCAACTGTGAGAGAGACTGCTGAGATCTCATGTCTCTGACAACTAAGAGCATCCACTACCACATTCTCTTTGCCCTAAATATACTTGACCTTAAAGTCATACTCGCACAAGAACTCCATCCAATGCCTCTGCCTCGCATTCAAGTTTGGCTGTGTGAAAATGTATTGCAAACTATGATGATCACTGTGCAACTCAAACTGATGCCCTAAGAGAAAATGCCTCCACCTCACCAAGGCATGCACAACTACTGCTAACTCTAGATCATGAGTGGGATAGTTTAATTCATGATCCTTGAGTTTGCGAGACTCATAGGCAATCACACGACCATCCTGCATCAGAATTTCTCCTAAACCCTCCAAAGAAGCATCTGTACATACAACAAAGTCCCTGGTAGGATCAGGAACTGCTAAAATAGGTGCACTAGTCAATTACTCCTTAAGGGTCTAAAAAGCTACCTGACACTGTTCTGACCAAACAAACTTCTTCCCTTTCCTCTGAAGGGAAGTAATAGGATGGGCAATCCTTGAAAACCCCATAACAAAATAGCGATAGTAACTTGCCAAACCCATAAAACTGCAGATCTCAGAAACATTAGTAGGTGCAGGCCAATCCATAATAGCTTGGATCTTTGAAGGATCCACCGCAATTCCCTCTCCAAAGATGACATGACCCAAATACTTCACCTCTATCTGAAAGAATTCACACTTTGACAAATTAGCATAAACCTAATTTTCTCTCAGACACTGTAATACCTGAAGCAAATGCTCCTCATACTCCTCCATGGTCCTTGAATAGATCCATATATCATCTAGAAAGATAGGGACGAACTTGTTGAGATAAGTGCAGAAGACACCATTCATCAAGCTCATGAAAACTAAAGGTGCATTCGTCAACCTGAATGGTACTATAGTGAACTCATAATGCCCATAATAGGTACGAAATGTCATTTTATGAATATCTGCCTCAAATATCCGCAACTGGTGATACCCCGACTTAAGGTCAATTTTATAAAATACATTTGCTCCCTTAATCTGGTCAAAAAAATCATCGATCCGAGGTAAGGGGTACCTATTTTTCACTATCACCTTATTGAGTTGTCGATAGTCAATACATAGCCGCAGAGACCCATCCTTCTTTTTCACAAAGATCACAGGTACTCCCCAAGGAGAGACACTAGGTCGAATGAATCCCTTGGCTAACAACTCCAACTATAGTCGGAGCTCCTTAAGCTCCTGAGTGGTCATCCTATATGGAGCTCATGAGATAGGCTCTACACTAGGAACAAGATCAATCCTGAAGTCCATGTCACACTTAGGTGGCATCCCCAGAATCTTAGAAGGAAAAACATCAGTATACTCCCTCAAAAGTGGATGATCGTCGAGAGATGCCTTTTGACTCTCCTCCATCTCCAAGTCACTTACTGACACCACAAAAAGCTGACATCCCTGATGCATACATCTCTTAAGCTGCATAGTGGAGATCATACGTAGGGAAATAGGTCTCTGGACTCCTACAACCTCGACCTCTGTACCAGAATCATCCACACATCTAACAAACTTATGTTGACAATCGATCATTGCCCGATGGGCCTCTAGCCAATCCATCCCTAATACTATAACATATGAACCAAGGGGTAGGATGCAAAGGTCTACTATAGTAGATAGAGAGCCAATCCTCAACTCACAACCAAGCACTAGAGACTCAAATGTGACCTTAGCCGCATAAGCTAACTCAACCTGCCACCTATCATCCTACTTTGTTGCCACTAAGCCATAATGCTCCACAAGAGAAGGAGATATGAATGAATCAGATGCACCAATCAAAGAGAACAAAAAAACTAATACCTCGCATGAAACTAGAAGTCTCCACCATGGTGCCCTGATGATCTGCCAGATGGTTATCAACTGCTGCAAAGACTCTGTCCAATCTGCCTGCATCACCAACCGTTGGCTTTGAAGCCACTAGTCGATGTCTAAACCCTAAAGTACTCCTCTGAGGACACTGTCTAGCAATATGGCCCTGTTGACTACAAGAGAAGCACCCGGTCCTCTACCAAAACCACCGCCACCCTAGAAAGCACTAGACTACTGGAAACTACCCCTACTCACTACGGACTGCATACTTTGAGCTGGCCGATCAAAGTGATTGTGCTTATTACGCTACCAAGACCGGTCTTTCTTAGACTGAAATCTATTACCTTCCTGAGGCTGATAATTCTTTAGTTTGGTCTGAGAGTGCTGCTGTTGTCCACCCTTTGAGGGTGCATGAGATCCTGATGCTTGAGTATATCCACCATGCGAACCAAATCCTAAAGAAGGTGCACTGCCAATATGTACACCTATATGCCCACTGAGTGCCATAGATAAATTCTCCTCCACTAACTAGGATTTCTCCACTGCTACTTCCATAGACTTAGGTTCGAATACACGAACCCCTCCACTGATCCAAGCATTCAGGCCCCTGATAAAATGCTATAGCAATATAGACTCATCATCTTTGATACCTGCATACTGCTTGAGCTCATAGAATCTACACTCATACTACTCAACTGACTTGTCCATCTACCTCAGCTCATGGAACTCATCTCCGCGACGCTGCCTCCAATGATCTGACAGGAAACGGGCTCTGAATCTCTCCAAGCACAACTCCCAAGAAATAGTACTAATATCCAAGTATGGCTTCTGCTCCTCTAACCACCACCAAGTCGAAGCAAAACCTCAGAGATGCAAAATAGCACATCTATCTTGGTGTTGCTACCATAAGGATGCATGGCGAAACACTTGCCTATATCCAATAACCAAGTCTTTGCTTCTAGACCACTACCAGCTCTATCAAAGGTGGGAGGGTGTGCCCTTAGTAGATCTCTCATATGGCTGGCTAGTGTGGCCTCCTACTCAGCTGTCAACTCTCTTTGCCTAGGTGCTCTCTCTCTTTCCCTAGGTTCTAGTTGATCTACCTCCTAACCCCCTCTAGGTTGCTCAACCTCCTGTCTAGGATCTAAACAGGCAAGGGCCTCCTCAAGTAATTGTCATAACTGGGATCCCTCAGGCTGATCTTGACCTTCCATATACTGACCCCCACCTTCGTGGGCACTCTCATGAGGAGAACTAGGAGGAGGTGTACCACCACCCCTCCCATGACCCCTACCTCTAGGCATCTACCTACAACACCAAAAGATGATTAATTACACACGGAAAGGGAAACAACATGGATAAAGTTAATCTATAGAGTTTAAGCACTAGAACACATAATGGGCTCAATTGTAACTAGAGTACCCAGTGTTTAAACATGGCCCTGATACCAAATGTGATGCCCCATCATGCAACCCTAGAGTGTTAGACTAACAAGTGCCAAATTTACAGAAATAATTTTTTTTAAAAGCAAGAAAATGCATTAATCATTAAATATAATTACACTATTAACCACTTAAATGAAATGAACAACTAACACCTCTATGGAACATAACTACATCATATAAAATTATAACATTACAAGTGATATGCATCATAATACAACAGAAGAGTATTACATTACACATTTGCAGAGATGAATAAATACAAGGGTTTAATACAAGATTACAATACTGATTACATTAGCTTACAAAATAGTAAAATTATGAATGTATACTACAACTCTGAAGGTGTAGAACAAATCTAGAATTGGAACACTTCTGCACTGATCTTGAACCCTAACATCCAAGAAGACCAATGGATAGCTCTGCCACCCAACCATGTGGAACCCTGAGGTCCACCCCTCTGAGCTAGGAGATAACAATGAGGTTCCACTAAGTCAAAGGATACAGCAACAAAAACAACAAACAAATATAGACTCAAAGCAGACAAAATAGATTAACCAGACTACATAGACAAGACAGTGCTCATCAAAATAAGACAAGTCTGTACTCCAGAGGTAATAACAAAAGATGAAGAGGAAGTAACTAGACTACAGTAAAGAGAGTGTCATCGCATGGTCCTAGCATGGGTTACCCAGGCTATCTCTCACTAGAAGTTGGCCCCATCTATGGTTACCCTAGCAGCCTCTCTCTAGGCACCGGCCCCATAGGGTGACACATGCGGAGCTGACATATCCTCTCATGGAGACAAGGAGGTTAGCCTTACCAACCAAGCCTTCTCATCCCATCCTTAGCCTGCGAGAGCACTCAAGGCACAGGTGAGGCATCTTACTTATCTTGTTATGTAATTTACCACCCCAACCCTCCTAAATAAATTATTAAGTTATCACTTGCTTACAACTTCCATGGGGTTACCCTGGCAACCACTTTGGGAACTAGCCCCACCATAAAAGCCACTCTCCTCCCTATAACTAGCAACCTCTAACCAACCATCCAAAACTAATAACATGCAGGGACAAGGGTCTACAAGACATCCAATTCTTACATTTTGATCCATTACATAAGCCATTCAAACTTTGACCACAACAATAACAGTTCCCTTATCCACTTCAAATCTCAAAACAATACATCATTGGAATAGTATGACATAAGTAACAAGTTGAAAACCAAGCAGTTAAGCCTCTAGAGTTGATAATTTAAACATCTTTACTATGTTACAAAAGTACATCTCCTGATATGGAAACTAGGTTCAAACGACTATGACTTCCCTTTAGACCAAAAATGATTTAGGGCCAATCAAGATTAAGGAAGAAAAAGAAAAAAATACTCAATACCATCATTACTACAAGTTGGTAATAATATGAAATTTAAGTTCCAAGGGCAAACTTACACTAAGATATCAATGACTCAACATACCATTTGGGGACAAGGTTTGCAAAAATGAAACACTTCAATGACAAGGTTATTACAACATTACAACCTATATCCAAAGCATTATTACTTCCTTCTATAGACATGCATTATCGACAAGAAAAAGATCCAAACTTTACAAGACACTGATCTCACTTGAGAAAGAATACTAGTTAAACATCATTAAATTAATCTTAATTCGACTATAATTCTAAGAGACTATTTCGAACTCCACATTTGAAAAAAATAACCTTAATTTGACCATTATTTAAATATAAAACAATTAACCGAATATGACATCAATAAGCAAGGGCAAATTTTTATTAAAAATTAATTTTATTCTAATATCTTCTTCCACACCCTATGATTAATTTTATTTCAAAAGCTATATATAAAAAAAACATTAAACTAATTCACACGACACTCAAAGATCATAGAATTTGGTTCTAATAAAGAATCACTCTACACTAATTATTAGTGTTACCTATTACTAATCTCCTCAACGCCTTATAGGAATCACTTAAAATCTACATGGAGGTGGACTACTATACTCTTATAAGTCTAAACTAGAGGTGGCCCATGAAGTCGAGTTCACTTAATGGTCACTAATATTTTAATCATAAAGAAATTATATACTATCATTACCATAATACTCTATTTCACATAAAACTCAATCTACAAGCCTATCTATATGAAAATAACTAGCTTAGTAATAAATTTTAAGGCAACCTCCAAATTCATTCACTAACTAACAATCAATGTATCATAAGCTCAATTCCGCAAAGAGACTTAGCCACAATAATGAAAGTAATAAATTATACATAATGATTTAACTATACTTAAATATCAACATACTATAAACTGATGCATTTGAATGTAGTATACATCATATAATATGCATTGGGAATATCAAAGAATATATGATTTTGGTAGTCAGGGTATAAGCATAGGAAAGATTTCATGAGCTTTCAACAAATGAGCTGATCACATCTACCTTCTAAAATGGAGTTGAAGGAGTACTGTACACTTATAAGGTCGACTAGATGGGGTCGACAACACCAAGCTTATTTAAGGTAACTAATATTTAGCCACCTAATGCCTAAAGCTCTGCGACTGGGATGTTCTTAAGGAAAAAATTGCCTAAGAGAGTCTCAGTAATCGATCCTTCTCTGGCAGAAAGAACATAAATATCAGACAAAACTACACATATTTTCCATAACTGCCCAATACCTCCACAAGATGGGACGTTAATTAAACGTTGTCTAAAACAAAATGAGGAAGGTATTAGGACTCTGTCAACCACACTGACTCATATAAAACCACCTACTAATAGTGATAAGGGAAAACAAATTACAGAGACCAGAGAGTTTGTACAAAATAGCTTAATGGAGTCCAGAGGACGCGAATAGGCGAGGGCTTCATAGGTTTAATGATTTCCATCGCCGCCATTATGAAGAGAAGTCAAGTTTCATCTTTAGTCTTCAATCAATGGTCTATTTGGGTGCTCAACATTCAAGGAGGCCGAGGCATGGTGAACTAAGGTGATAACAAGATGCCACCAGAAATAATAGTGGTCACACATAATAGAGAATACACTACGTAATTTGGTCGTGACTCTGTGTAGAATGAAACATCAGATCGAGAGTCCATGCGGTCGACCGTGAGGGGCATTTAACCTTAAGGCTTCCATTTAAGCTTGCAACTTCTTCCTCGCAAGGTGGACTGGGTGAAGATAACGAGTTTACAAATGGATCACATAGGAACTTGACTACCACCTTCAAGGAGAACGGCAGGGTAGCAGAGGGACACATGATTCGGGCTTACATCTCCATAGACCTATAAGCCTTACATCAGAAAAACCAACACTCAAGGGACACAATGAATTGGTGGAAAATAATAGGGAAATGAGATTTCTAAGGCAAGATAATCTTAATACTACAAGAACCCACATGCTCAATATTGAACTACAGGGCAAAAATTATAGTTGATCCCATCTAAGGAAAAGGTTTAGTGTTGTAGTGAGATGGTTTTGCAGGCTAAATGTTTTTGCCAAATCTTTTTGTAAGAGCATCCAACAAGTAGAAAAATGATTACAAAGATGAAAAGGATGAATTAGAGATCAATTTCATTTGAGGAGTTAGAACATTTCGGAAGATGACTCAATGTCGAGAGCAACTAGACAACAAAATATTCTAATTCCTCAGAGTACAACATAGACAAGAATAAAGAAATTCATAGAATTTAACTATACAACAAGAGATACTCGTACTTTTCACGCTCCAAAAAGTGAATCCTCCTCCAAAACTTCTCTTCCTTCCTCTAAATGATTCCTTCCCAAAATTCCTCCCAGAAATAAAATAGCCCCTAGTCATAAATGCCCACCAACACCAATCCATTCTCGAGAATCCTCTCCACCAGAAGAATTTTAAATTTTTTCTAATCTTAGAGATTCCCCACTCTGGAATCATAAATGACAACTAACCGCCTTTAATTATTCCCTAGAATGATTCTATGCATAACTATATATATTAATGAGTTAAAATAAAGCTTTTGACCCACATATAAATTTTACAAACATTAGAATAGTTAATTAATTCTGCATTAAAATTTACTTAAATAGTATCCACTAAGAGTATTCTAATTTTACGACTGAGTAAAAGTATTATAATGTTTGACAATAACACATCATAATAATATTGATCCATTACACATACTAGAATACACATAGGCTGACCAAACAAGGACCCGACAAAAAACCTACAAACCACAAGATGACCATCAAACTAAAAATTAAACTAACCTAGGGGATAAACCTCATGTTATCTCCATTAACATTATCCATTGGTACAAGGGCCCGCTCAGACTTGCTAAGTTAGGTGGAGTCGAGGCCCGGTACCTGCAACCTGTAACAAAACAATATGTTGCATACAAACATATATATATATATATACCTACTTAACACATACACAGATTTAGGGATTCGCAGCATAGTAGGGTGCTCAGAGTGAGCAATACTACACTGTCCCTTCTTTGAAATCATGATAATAACATATGCATCCCTAATCGGAAGTTAGATAATATTAAACTACGTAAACAAGATTATATCAATATGCATAATCCATTTAGCCATCAACTAAACATGTCGAAACACATCATGAGCTGAAATATCAATAATGTCATCATGATCAGGATAAGCATGAAACATAAGTCTAACATCTCAAACATCCCAACTATCAAAGTGCAATATAAAACTACTAACTGTATCAAAACTATCTAAAACCATAGAAAACCAATATCTATCTCAAACCAAAATTAAGGGGCATTACAGTTACAACATATATAAAATAGGATTCCAACATCCCAAATTCATCATTTCCACACAAAAGATAAATATAACAACATGACAATCTCCATCCCACAAGGATCAATTTCCATCCAAATGAGATCATAACATAATTACAAGATAGAGGCTACTTCCGAAAGATGTAAAGATCACACTCCAATAGATAAATGATACAAAACATATTAGTACATCAATAATGATCCATCTCTAAGGTCCTCCAATAAACATGAGTATAACATAAAATGCCAAACCAAGAACTCTTCCAACTCCTAAGATATCTTCAAGAATGGACCAATGGGGGAATGTTACCCACCTCCCAACCATATTACCATTATCAAGTGAAATAGATGTCAATACCACTCTAGGAAACCCTTGACCTACAGAGAAGCAAATCATGGATACACTGCTAGCAAGGCCAAGGTTCACACATACAAAGTATAGATGGAAACACTCATGCCAATCAAAACACTTGATATCACATGTCATTAATCATGCCAAATCAAGCATATAAGGTAATATATGTGTTAGAACATAATGTTATTAGGGGTCATACCCTTATAACATTTATATATTGTTCTAATATAAGGTTATAAAACCTTATGTTATAGAGTATATACCATTTAATAATTAATAATCTAATAACTATTAGATTATTAATTATTCTTTTCCATCCTTTCTCCTATATTTAAGGAGGTTCTCTCTGATTTGAGAGGTAGTGGAATTTGGAGATTTATAGTGAATTATATCACTATGCACATGAAGTGTTATTTTCCATGGGGTAAGTGCAAAAAGATGGGGGGCCAAAAAGTGGCCACATTGTTTTGAAAAAAAATAATGCATAACGCGAGCGCGTTATAACTTCTTATAAATAAATAAAAAAAGATTCACTTCACTTCATTTCATTTCTTTTTCCTCCTATATACTCACGGCCTGCAAACCCTAGGAAGCGCGCTCATGTTTTGGAAATCTCAATTCAACACAAAAATCTTTGCAATTTGTCACCAAAATGCTGCCACGACGTCGAGCACGCCAAAGGAGTGAGTTTTTTTTTTTGTTTAAATTTGTTTCTAAATAGGTAGGTTTGAGTTGATTTTTGATGTAAATTTTGTTAATTGTCAGGAAATGTTAATGCACCTCCTCCTCCTCCTCCTCCTCAAAATGCACAAAATCTTGCGGAACAAAAACCTCCTCCATCCATTCCTCGACATGCCCCTGGAACACAAGAAAATATAATGGGGCAAATTGAAAACAACAAAAAAGAAATTGAAGATATAATTGCAAGGTTGAAAGGTCCTTCCACTTCAACCTTACATAGGTCCACACTTGCTGAATCTCTTGAATCTATGTTATCAAATGTAGATTCAATTAGCAAGCAAATAACTAGTTGGACAGATAAGAGGAGAGAGTTTAGAGACTATTATGCAGATAAGCTGTCATACCAAGATGTGAAAAAATTACAAATTACAAAATTAGACTTGTGTTCTATTTTCACAAACCCACAAACAAATCAACCTCCACCCATTACATGCAAGAGGTTCCCTATCCATTGGTGCAACAACCAAGCGATAAGGGACAATTTTGGGCAGAGGTGGTGGATGGTGTTTGACCATCCTCCATGCAATAATAATGAGGTCCCATAATACTTTTTGAGGAAACACTACTGCGAGTTTTTCCTCAATAAAGTGCCAAACTATTTTGATATGCGGGACTTCCAGGGTAGAGGTGGGGGGTGAGCACAAGATAGACCAAGGGCACATGTTGACCCACAACAGGCAGTGAGACGAGTAATCAGTAGACTAGCCCATGAGTATGTTTCTATCCCTTCCATTGTGAAGGAGAGTGTTGAGGTCGATACACTTCAATCCATTAGTGCCTTGACCCAGAGCATCATAGAGCATGCTAGTCCTGCAGCACAGAGTGGGTTGGGAGATAGTGCGAGGAGTAGGATCCCACCCCATACTTGTCAGACTTGTGGGTCAGCCTGTAGTTATGACCCCATGGATAGTCAGGACGCAGGTGCACACGCTACATCTGTAGCTAAGCAGATGGTGATGATAGACACCCTCCTAAGTGAGACTTTCGACCTTGATACTCAGGCAAATATTAGCAATTTTATTGAATTTAATTTATTAAATTTCATTTTTGAAATGCAAGATTAACTAATTTAGTTTGATAATTTTAATGAAATTTCAGGGTCATACCGTTGATGCAGTTTTCAGTGGTTCTCCACTTGCATATTACGCTAGATCATCTACTATCGAGGTATGTAACTAGTAAACAATTATAAATATTACATGTGAATAACATCATTATATGAATGGTATCCTACTATCTAATTTTGGATGTTGAATAGGTTAATATTGGATATTTCATGCAACACCTACCAGCGGTGGTGGACTTCAAAGCTTCACGGAGGTAATAAAATAAATAGTTTAATGAATGAATTGTACTTACTAGATTTTTGTATGTGACTCGTGTGCTTTATTGTGTGTACTTCCATGTTTAGATGAACATGTGTGTATGTTAGGAGCCATGATTTGTATCACTATTATAGTTTTCGTAATTGAATAATGTTGTTTTATTTCCAGAAGATGCAGGCTGCGGAGACACCTCCTGATGTTTAGAGGGCAATGGAGCATGGTGTGACCTCTGCGATTCATAGCTCCATGGCATTGACAGGGGTATGAGGTAGATTAGTAAATTTTAATTTACATTCATTGTTATAGTTGTTTATTTTTGAAAAATTAAAAGATTATTGATTTGAAGTTTAATTTCTATCTGGATGGTTTCTATAGGACATGACATCACCACGGCCTATTCCTGCTACTGAGGCAAGTGAGGAGACAGATTATATGTTAGCGGTAAGTGATTATTTTGTTAAATGTTTCATTTTTTATAACATGTAATTTCTATATATTAATGTCTATACTTTTTATTGTAACAACTAAAGATGTAGGAAGAACTAAATAGGAGGAGCCACCCTCGGGTTCATAGTAGACCACCAACATGCGTGTCTCCATCCCCTAGAAGATCAAAGGCTGCCTATGATCTATTCTCTTCACCACCTAGAGGGGAATGACTTTTTATTGTGTTCCTTTGTTGTATGCCTATATGGCATTCTTGTAAGCCTATATGGCTATTTTGTATATATGTTATACTTATATTGACAGATATTGATGTATGCCTTTATGGATATTTGGTTAATACAAATCTTTTTTATTGATGGCGTCCATACTTGCATTATAAATCCACATTTGAATAGATATTTGTAGATGGCTACTTCAAATATTTAAAGTCCAATTGTATTACATAGGATGTTTGTTGATCTAATAAGCTAGCTATTGTTATTCAAGTATCACCTAAACCTCATTTTAGAACTAAAAGATAAAAGTTGTATTTAAAAAAAAAATGAATCATCATGTTGAAAAGAATATATTAATATTCTTTATGAGTTGGTCAATTGAAAATATTTCTTAATTTCTTGTTATTATACCATAGTGGGATGCAAAGAGTATCTTTGTTGTTTTGAATAAGATAGTCAAAATCATATGCTTATGAGCACCTGATGACCATTGTGGTTATTAAATGTAATTCCTCTTACATATAAAGTGAGGTTATGAGATTACATTGAGTCTTACCTTGATCATCATCTAAGGCACCTTGCAAAGGAGGTCTTGAGAAACATAAACCTTAGGCACAATTTCTTGCTTCTACAATCAAATTTGAGCGCCTAAGGAGTGAATTGGTGATGGACATCACTTTGAGCACCTTAAAAGTGTTTGAAGGTTTGAATTGGTGAATGGTAGCACCTAAAGGTCTTAGAACCAACTAGAATAAGGAATTGAAGAATGAGTTAACCACTTTGAGTGCCTTGAAGGAGAGAAGTATGTATATGAAGATTGATTGAATGTTTGGAGTTTAGGTGCACTTTCCTTGTCATCTAATCACACATTGCCGCCTAGGAAGAGTTGACATGAAACAATCCTTTGAGTGGACTCCTTGATGAGATCTCTCCCATTGCTTAAACTTGTTGAAATGTTAAAAGATAAGTCCAATGGATTCTAGGTGCTCTTTGCCTTTAGAATGACCTTGAATTGGCGCCTAAGCATAACAAGAGAGTTTAAATCCATTCAATATGGCACCTTGTAAGAGGAGAGCTTAAGAGCATGAGACTAGATGGCATTTAAGAGTTAAGATCATCAAAATCCAAAGAAATGGGCTAAGTAAGCTAAGGTGCCTTTGCTTTTCATTCAATACCTCCATGAGTGCCTAGATTGAAATTGCATCCAAGGACATCTAAGAGTAGGTGTCTAGAGGGGAAAAGTCATCCTAAGATGTTCATAATTATTTAAAGCATAAAAAATGCCAAGTATAAAGCTTCATGATGTTGGGCACTCTTTCACCTCCATATAGATCTAGATTGGCGCCTTAGATAAAGTATCACAAATCTATATCATTGAGTAAGTTCCAAGAGAGAAAGGCTTACTTCAAGCATGTTTAATCATTCAAGGTCTTACAAATAATGAATAGAGCCTAAATTGATGCTAGGTGCCTCCTCTTGTCTCTACTATCTAGTTTTGGTGCCTAAGGAGAAATTACATCTAGTGAACTCATTAATTGGTGACTAGGAGGAAAAGACCTTAAACTTACATTATTGAGTCAACACTTTAGAAATTAAGCCATTCCTAGTCAATTGGAGTCATAAAATATCAAATACAAAGTCAAATTGGACTTAGGCGCCC
Source organism: Cunninghamia lanceolata (assembly GCA_027924645.1). Taxonomy (NCBI): domain Eukaryota; kingdom Viridiplantae; phylum Streptophyta; class Pinopsida; order Cupressales; family Cupressaceae; genus Cunninghamia; species Cunninghamia lanceolata. The sequence goes on along the minus strand of BSBN01001344.1, from coordinate 5,402,432 downwards.
CTTCATGTAATTTCCCACCATCATGAGCACCTAGATCTAGGAAGATCATCCAATTGCGCCTAGGAATAAGATACAAGTCCAAGACCTCAAATTTGAGTGCCTAGAAGTGTGATGGATTGAAGAAGCTACATTGGCGCCTAACAGTAAGTTGTATCTAATGACATCACCTAATTGAGCACCTAGGAGGTATAAAGCTTAACATTGACATGAGGACAAGCGCTTAGTAAAGGAGAGTTTCTCAAACATTTAAACATGTGAATGAAGTCATAGAAATGCATTAAGTCATCTAGGCACCATTTTCCCCTTGTGTACCCTTACATTTGCGCCTAAGAAGAAGTTGCTTCAGTTCATTGGAGTGTTTGAGTATTGAGGATTTCTTAGCAATGCTCTGCAACTTTACACTACCTCCTTCTGACGATTTTTGGGGCAGTAGAAAACCTTTCACCATGGGAAAACACCTCAGAGATATAAAAAATGAGAGATTATTGTAGAGACACTCTACGTGATTGCATTGCCTTAGATGGAATGTTTCTAAGTGACACAGTTTTCAAGTAACATCTCGTCAAAGATTGCTACCTTTTTGCACTTTGGAATCTTCAGGGATATTGTCAGTATAATGTAGCTCGGACTATTTCGACATGTTTGGGTGAAAAATAGGACCATGCCTAGTGTAAATGTACCCATCCAGATGCATTGGAATAGCCAGTTTAGTTGCATCAGGAGCAGGACGAAAGTTACACCCCTTTGCAACTTTACACTGCCTCCTTCTGACAATTTTTGGGGCAGCAAAAAAACCTTTCACCACGGGCAAACACCTTAGAGATATAAAAAACTGAGAGAGGTTATTGTAGAGTCACTCTACATGATCACATTGCCTTAGACAGAATGTTTCTAAGTGACACAATTTTTGTGTAATATCTTGTTAAAGATTGCTGCCTTTTTGCACTTTAGACTCTTCAGGGATATCGTTGGTACAATGTAGCTCAGACTGTTTTGACATGTCTGGGTGAAAAATAGGACCATGCCTAGCATAAATGTACCCATCCAAATGCATTGGAATAGTTAGTTTGGTCACATCAGAAGTAGGACGAAAATTACACCCCTTTGCAACTTTACACTGCCTCCTGACGATTTTTGGGGCAGCAAAAAACCTTTCACCATGGGCAAATGCCTCAGAGATATAAAAAACTAAGAGAGGTTATTGTAGAGACACTCTACATGATTGTGTTGCTTTAAATTGAATGTTTCTAAGTGACATAGTTTTTGAGTAACATCTCGTCAAAGATTGCTACCTTTTTACACTTTGGACTCTTCAGGGATATTGTCGGTACAATGTAGCTCAGACTGTTTCGACATGTTTGGGTGAAAAATAGGACCATTCCTAGCATAAATGTACCCATCCAGATGCATTGGAATAGTCAGTTTGGTCACATCAGGAGTAGGATGAAAGTTACACCCCTTTGCAACTTTACACTGCCTCCTTCTGATGATTTTTGGAGCAACAGAAAACCTTTCACCATGGGCAAATGCCTCAGAGATATAAAAAATTGAGAGAGGTTATTGTAGAGGTACTTTACATGATCATGTTGCCTTAGATGGAATGTTTCTAAGTGACATGGTTTTTGAGTAACATCTCGTCAAAGATTGCTACCTTTTTACACTTTGGACTCTTCAGGGATATCGTCGGTACAATGTAGCTCGGACTATTTCGACATGTTTGGGTGAAAAATAGGACCATGCCTAGTGTAAATGTACCCATCCAGACATGTTGGAACAATCAGTTTGGTCACTTCAGGAGTAGAATGAAAGTTACACCCCTTTGCAACTTTACACTGCCTCCTTCTGACAATTTTTGGGGCAGCAGAAAACCTTTCACCACAGGAAAATGCTTCAGAGATATAAAAAACTGAGAGAGGTTATTGTAGAGGCACTTTACATGATCGCATTTCCTTAGATGGAATGTTTCTAAGTGACACAATTTTCAAGTAACATCTCATCAAAGATTGTTGCCTTTTTGCACTTTGGACTCTTCAGGGATATCGTCGGTACAATGTAGCTTAGACCGTTTCAACATGTTTGACTGAAAAATAAGACCATGCCTAGCATAAATGTACCCATCTGGATGCATTGAAATAGTCATTTTGGTTGCATCAGGAGCAGGACAAAAGTTACACCCCTTTGCAACTTTACACTGCCTCCTTTTGACGATTTTTAGGGCAGCAGAAAACCTCACCATGGACAAATGCCTTAGAGATATAAAAAATTGAGAGAGGTTATTGTATAGGCACTCTACATGATCATGTTGCCTCAGACACAATATTTCTAAGTGACACAGTTTTCGAGTAACATCTCGTCAAAGATTGTTGCATTTTACACTTTGGACTCTTTAGGGATATCGTCGGTACAATGTAGCTTGGACTATTTCGACATGTTTGGGTGAAAAAAAGGACCATGCCTAGCGTAAATGTACCCATCTGGACATGTTGGAATAGTCATTTTGGTCGCATCAGGAGTAGGATGAAAGTTACACCCCTTTGCAATTTTACACTGCCTCCTTCTGACGATTTTTGGGGCAGCAGAAAACCTTTCACCACGGGCAAATGCCTCAGAGATATAAAAAATTGAGAGAGGTTATTGTAGAGGCACTCTATGTGATCACGTTACCTTAGACAGAATGTTTCTAAGTGACAAGGTTTTTGAGTAACATCTCGTCAAAGATTGCTACCTTTTTGCACTTTATACTCTTTAGGGATATCGTCGGTACAATGTAGCTCGGACTGTTTCGACATGTTTGGGTGAAAAATAGGACCATGCCTAGTGTAAACATACCCATCTGGATGCGTTGGAATAGTCATTTTGGTCGCATCAGGAGTAGGACACAAAAAATGCATAACATGATGATGTAAAAATGTGTATATGTGTAAAAATGCAGTAGGAAATAAAAAAAGACAAACCTTACAAATTAATGTGCATACTTACAACTCAATGTAACATGACTTTACAAAATCAATGTGAATACTTAAAAATTAATCCAATGAACCATCCAGGTCTGCTCTACTCTTTATTGTGTCAAGTATTGCTTCATGGTCAGACTCACGCACCTTCCACAAGATTTTGTTCAAAGGTCTACCCCGATACTTTATCAAATGAACATTGGATGCCACGACAAGGTTCAAGTAATGAAGAATCTTCTGATGCGTGTCAAAGCCCTGAAATAGCCAAACATTAACACTCTTATGTGGGTACCTTCTAAGCCATGTTCCAGTAATAACCATTGAGCCTGTAGGGTATTTGATGTTTTCTCCATCTATAATAGGTGCCTCCAATTTCTTTTTGGCCTCAACACAATGACATAAGTAATAATCTATTCCCTCTTCATTATCTTCATTTATAATAACTACATATACGTGCCCTACATTGATATGTGTAGCAAATTAGATGAAATTAGTCAACATTACAAAAACACTATAAATTAAGATGACATTACCTGGTTGAACTAGATGAAATTAGATGCATATACGTGCCCTATATTACCCAGTTGAACTAAATCTTATATGTGGTCAAAGTCAATTGATGATTCCATCTGTGTTAGTTCCAGTGCCATCGGGGGTTGATACATGTCAAGTGGGCTAAGATAACTTAACTGCCATTCGTCAACCCACTCCTTTGACTCGCACTCATCCTAGACTTGAATTGTACAGGAAGAACAAAAGCATGACTTCTTTTGCATATGGATATTCCATGAACCTACAATTGAGCTTCTAAAAGAGTGCATCTCATTTGATCCTGTCACTGTACAATAGTCCTCATATGGTGCAATGTTAGTATCATCTATCAACCAAAAAAATCTACGAACTGAAGACTTACCTTCATTACCTGGACCCATGGAAGCATTACACCACTCGACAATCAATTTTGCATCTGTTAACTTTGCACTATCTTTATACTTTAACTCTTCTTGTGCTATGGCTCTTTTGATAGATGCTCCTGCACCATCATGCTCCCCCTTTCCATGCCCAGCCTCATAAAAGTTCCACATATGCTGAATACCTATAAAAATATGCCTCCTACTCAGCCAATAGAAATTCTGCAAGTTCTTGAATTGTGACGCACAATTATCTGACCATATGATATGTTGACTGAACGATATGCCCCTTCTAGCCAAATCATTGTAGAACACTTGAAAGCAACCTTGCACGAACTCTGTAGAATGCGTGCGATCATCACTAATATAGAAATTATACTCCCTTATGATCTTTCTGTCATCCTCTATACTATCATTCTCATGAATGAATGCGATGTGCACAAATATAGAAACCTATGTGGAGTTGTAATATTGTGATTGCTCCTCACACTATGGTTGTAGATTGTAGTTCTTTGCAAAGTCGATGAATGAAACAATGCTACCAACCAGATATGTGTCCTTGCATAACTTGAATTGCAAGTCCAACCATTGAGCTCTATGGGTAAGTCTTGCATACTCATACACTATGCTATCACAAAATATAGGCATAAACTAATACACTGGAATCTTTTCAATAACCAATTCACACCTCTTTGCTTCTTTACCATCTTTTGTATTGTATGCCATTGTTTTATACTTGCGAAACTCTACTAGTTCATTTCCAACTGCATGTGTTCTTTCCAAATGTTCACATATTGGCAAATGTTGCAAGCCACTGCAACGATGACATGTGCCATCCAAGCATAATTTCTTGTTGAGTATTTGACCTTCCTCTCTTTCACATAAAATTCTTGATATGAAGTCTCTTGAAGATGTTGGTGGGGCACATATGGCACAACCCTATAAAACATTGTTAGTATGCATATCTAAACATATAGACCTATAAACATCAAAATGGTTAGAAATTTCAATATGTAATCTACAACAACAAGTAGTGCGTGTGTGATTTATCTTGACATAGAAAGGTTTTAGCATTTCAAAATATCTTTGACAAATTTTAATTTGAGGATACTTCTCTAGAAATTTACCATAAAATAGTGTTTGAGTCTCATCCAAAAAATTCTTTAGATGTGGCTCACGGTTCTAACTACCGATTCTCCTTCTTACCACATCCCTTTGATTCAGATATACCCTTGTGTAATTCTTCCAAAAGTCTTCAATTAGTGATCTCAATGCTTTAACAATTGGTTTATCTTTTCGTGGTAGTCTCCTCGAGAACGCCCATAATTCATTTGCATTAGTGTCCTTAATTCTTTGGCATCTTCCAATGGCTCTTGATAAAGTTTTCCTATTAATTCTCAATTCTTGACTCGTCTTTCTAATGAGACGAGTTTTCCTCATTTGACTACTTACTATAGTCGATGTAATCACATGCCGTGTTGCATTACTATCTTTTGTGCGTGAGGTGTTACCCACACTCTCATACACACTCATTAGATTCTTGACAATAGATTTTTCACTTGAAGCCTCTGATGTTCTCAACCCAAGAATCTTCATGATGGACCTATACTTTATACTTCGCATCATTTCAATGAATAGTTGACATCTTGCAGTCTCATTTAACTTTTCAAAGAACAATCTCCAAATCTTATGAGCATATCTTCTACAAGTACATTTTAGAATCTTACCTTCCATTGGCTACAAAATATTCTCATCACTATTAATCAAATACTTTGGCTTTCTATGCAAAATTCTAGGTGGTGTTAAGTTAGGTAAATTTATCTCAACATTAGGAATTTCATCAATATTTAAATGAGATGGGCTAGATGGCATACCTTCGATCGAAGATGGAATAGATGACATACCTTGAGGTTGAGGTGGGAGCTATGGCATACCTCCTTCATCACATGTGAGTGATTATGTACTCTCAACTTGAGATGTGGTAGATGGTGTCCCTACATGTTGACTTGCGGTAGAGGATGTGTCTCCAACTATGGTATTCAAATCTCTCGTAGCACGAAGTTTTTGCATTCGTTCTCTTTGTGCCACCAATACCATATCTCTTTGTGATGGTTGTGGTTCCTCTTCAATTGGCATGTATTCATTTATCATGTCCAATTTCCTCTTCTCATGAAGTTCCCTCATAGCCATTGCTTTCTTTACATTCTTAGCTTCTATCTCTTCCTGTGTTGGTTTAATTCTTGATCGTTTCCTCGGCATGATAGAGAATTTGTCTGTAGCATGATAAAGAGACCAATATTAGTTCCTAAGAAATGAATACAAGATAATAATGGGATTGTATTTTTATTATGTTGTAAGGATTTATTCTTGTATAGTTTGGCATCATGGTATGTTAAGGTCTATTTATTACACATAATTATTAAAGAGCCCAAGTGTAGAAAATATACATGGCATCATGTGAGATTTTAGGCTGCTTTCTTGATTGGGAATGTGTCTATTTTAAACATGTATGATAAAGCATGATAAAGTAATTCAAATAGAATTAAGGAAAATGTAAAGAACATGCATGTAAAGACTTGACATACCTAAAAAAGGAAGATTCGAATGGAGAGAGTACCCAATTATGTAGTGTTTTTTTCTTCTTGGATCAAACTCCTCAACAATTTGAGTTTTTCACCACTTGCTTCCTTTTCAATGTTAAATTGAATAACACTCAAATATAATTACTAAAAACAATACTATTAACAAATCTATAATGTTAAATTCCTAAAATTGAATCACAATTAACATTGCAACACTACAAAAATTGAAACTTGAATAGATATATATCAAACTTGGTGTGAAAACTACGTTATTTCCTCCTTCTCAAGTTGGCAAAGTAGAAAAGGTGGTGGAAAGATCAGGGAAAGGTGGTAGAATGTGTAAAATGTGCATGTGAACTTCCCAACAGCATGAAAGCACTTCTTTTTTGTTGGAGTACGCACAGAATCAGTATGAAAATAGAGCATGTGGGCCTAGATCACGGGGGTCAACACTTTTTTACCGTTTCTATAGTAGGACAAAATGCGAGCGCGTTTGTCCTGCTATAGATTGATCACATCCTATGCATTATCTTCCTTAACACAAGCAAGGATGACCACATCCTGTGCTTCATCAACTGATACTTCCAAGCCTTACAATTCCTCTTAAATACGGGAGGATCCATGACGGGAAGAGCCAAGCCACTTGGTCCCGCCTTGCTGAAGGATGACATTCTGGGAGAATTAGGAGATTTTCCTTAGGAGATCATATAATCTTTAAATGCTTTCCATCTTGGTAGGTCCTCTGCATCAAAGAAAAACCACTGATGGTGTCTAAGAAATAAGAAATTCTTCATCTCTTTGGTGATCCATTTCTCTTTCCAAACCTTCCCCTTTAGAATTGAATGACCACAAGGTTTTTGAGGGAGAACTTTTCCTATTTCCTGCAAGAGCTTGCTAGATGCTCCACCATATGATAGGCATAACAATGAAGCGGCAAGCCCTCATAATCAAGTTCTTGATAGAAAATGCCCATCGAGGTAGAAAGATAGATCTTCTTTGGAAGCAGAAGTTCTAGTTTGTGACAAATCCTTATCCAAGCATAAATAGCAGGGGTTCTGTCAAGCAATTGCCAATCCACTTTCAAAAGTCTCCTGAAGACTTCAAACCCTAATCCCTCAAGCCTTAACTCTGATCCTTCGACCCTCAACCCTATCCCTAAACCCTAAACCCTAAAGCCTCAACCCTCAACCCTCAACGTCAAATCATAATCCCTTGACCCTTCACTCTAATCCATCAACCCTAAACCCTATCCCTAAACCCTCAACACTATACCTTAAACCCTAATCCCTCAACCCTCAACCCTAAACCATATCCCTAAACCCTAATCCCTCAACCCTCAACCCTAATCTGTCATCCCTCAACTCTAATCCCTCATCCCTAAACCCTAAATGCTATCCCTATTCCTAAACCCTCAACATACTCGATACTATACCTTAAACCCTAATCCCTTATCTCTAAACCCTCCAACCCTATCCCTAATCCTTATACCCTCCACACTCTACTTTAACCCTAATCCCTCGACCCTCAACCCTATCCCTAAACCCTTAACCCTCAAACCTAAACCCTCAACCCTCAATGTCAAACCCTAATCGCTCAACCCTTAACTCTGATCCCTCGACCCTCAACCCTATCCCTAAACCCTAAACCCTCAATCCTCAACGTCAAATCCTAATCCCTCAACCCTTCACTCTAATCTCTCAACCCTAAACCCTATCCCTAAACCCTCAACACTATACCTTAAACCCTAAACCCTCAACCCTCAACCCTAAACCTTATCCCTAAACCCTCAACCCTAATCCATCATCCCTCAACTCTAATCTCTCATCCCTAAACCTTCAACAGACTCGATACTATACCTTAAACCCTAATCCCTTATCCCTAAACGCTCCAACCCTATCCCTAATCCTTATACCCTCCACAATCTACTTTGACCCTAATCCCTTGACCCTCAACCCTATCCCTAAACCCTTGACCCTCGAACCTCAACCCTCAACCCTTAACTCTGATCCCTTAACCCTCAACCCTATCCCTAAATCATAAACCCTAAAGCCTCAACCCTTAACCCTCAACCTCAAATCCTTTTCCCTTGACCCTTCACTCTAATCCCTCAACCCTAAAACCTATCCCTAAACCCTCAACACTATACCTTAAACCCTAATCCCTCAACCCTCAACCCTAAACCTTATCCCTAAACCCTAATCCCTCAACCCTCAACCCTAATCTGTCATCCCTCAACTCTAATCCCTCATCCCTAAACCCTAAATGCTATCCCTATTCCTAAACCCTCAACAGACTCGATAATATACCTTAAACCCTAATCCCTTATCCCTAAACCCTCCAACCCTATCCCTAATCATTATACCCTCCACACTCTACTTTAACCCTAATCCCTCGACCCTCAACCCTATCCCTAAACCCTTGACGCTCGAACCTCAACCCTCAACACTCAACATCAAACCCTAATTCCTCAACCCTTAACTCTGATCCCTCAACCCTCAACCCTATCCCTAAACCCTAAAGCCTCAACCCTCAACCCTCAATGTCAAATCCTAATCCCTTGACCCTTCACTCTAATCCCTCAACCCTAAACCCTATCCCTAAACCCTCAACACTATACCTTAAACCCTAATCCCTCAACCCTCAACCCTAATCCGTCATCCCTCAACTCTGATCCCTGATCCCTAAACCCTAAATGCTATCCCTATTCCTAGACCCTCAACGGGCTTGATACTATACCTTAAACCCTAATCCCTTATCGCTAAACCCTCCAACCCTATCCCTAATCCTTATACCCTCCACACTTTACTTTAACCTTATACCAAAACCCTTAACCTAGAACCTCAATGTACTCAACCCTCAACATCAAACCCTAATCCGTTAACCCTTAACTTTGATCCGTTAACCCTTAACCCTTAAAACTTGAACCCTAAAACCTATCCCTACATGCTCGACACTCAACATTATATCTTAAACCCTAATCCCTTAACCCTCATCCCTAAAGCCTCAACCCTAAATCCTTAAACCTTCAACCCTAAACCCTATCCCTAATCCCTCTACCCTCGACACTCTTATTTAACCCTAATCCCTTGACCATTAACCCTATCCCTCAACCTCAACCCTCAACCCTCAACCATCAACTCTCAACATTAAACCCTAATTCATCAACCCTAAACCCTAATGCCTCAAACCTAAACCCTATCCCTAAACCATCAACCCTTAACACTATACCTTAAACCCTAATCCCTATCCCTCAACCCTTAACCCTCAAAACTTAAACCCTATCCCTACACCCTCAACACTTGACACTATATCTTAAGCTTTAAACCCTCATCCCTAAAGCCTCAACCCTCAATCCTTAAACCTTCAACCCTAAACCCTATCCCTAATCCCTCTACCCTCGACACTCTAACCCTAACCTTGACATTAAATGCTAATCTGTCAACCCTAAACCCTAATCCATCAACCCTAAACCCTCAACCCTTAACACTATACCTTAAACCCTAATCCATCAACCCTAAAACCTAATCCCTCAACCTTCAACCCTAAACACTATCAATAAACCCTCAACCCTTGACACTATACCTTAAACCCTAATCCCTCAACCCTCAACCCTAATCCCTCATCCCTAAACCCTAAACACTATCCCTATTCCTAAACCATCAACCCTCGACACTATACCTTAAACCCTAATCCCTTATCCCTAAACCCTAAACCCTATCCCTCAACCCTTAACCCTTAAAAATTAAACCCTAAAACCTATCCATAAACCCTCGATGCTCAACACTATATTTTAAACCCCAATCCCTTAACCCTCAACCCTAAACCCTCAACCCTCAATCATTAAACCTTCAACCCTAAACCCTATCCCTAATCCCTCTACCCTCAACACTCTACTTTAACCCTAATCCCTTGACCATCAACCCTATCCCTAAACCCTCAACCCTCAACCTTCAACTCTCAACATTAAACCCTAATATGTCAACCCTAAACCCTAATCCGTCAACCCTAAACCCTAATCCGTCAACCCTAAACCCTATCCCTAAACGCTCAACCCTCAACACTATACCTTAAACCATAATCCCTCAACCCTAAACCATAATCCCTCAACCCTAAATCCTAAACCCTATCCCTAAACCCAACAAAACTGCTTTGCATTATGTTAGGTTGTCAAACCCATCATTTTTGACACTCTTCTCTTAAAGATATTTGAGTTACTAGAATATGTCAGAAAAATGGCTATGAACTTTTTTAATGTTAGTAATGTTATATGGCATGTTTTTTTGGCCCATCTGGGGTTCATTATGCCAATAGTTGTACACACTATGAGAAAAGCTTTGCGTATGGTACATCCACAGTGAGTAATTAACAGTTGAAATCAGAAGGATGATCATTATGAGAAAAGATTTGCATTGGGGTTCATCTATGTTTCTTTCTATCCACCCCGCACTTAGGGGAGGTATATTGTTATGAAATAGGCAAATAATCTCCCATTGTTTACTGGCTCTATCCACAAGAACTACTAAACTATACCTTAAACCCTAATCCCTCAACCCTAAACTTTCAACCCTAAACCCTATCCCTAATCCCTCTACCCTCAACACTCTACCTTAACCCTAATCCGTCAACCATTAACCCTAAACACTATCCTAAAAGCCTCAACCCTAAACCCTAATCCCTCAAGGTCCTAAACTCTAATCCCTTATCCCTAAACTCTAAATCCTATCGCTAAACACTCAATCCTCAACCTTAAACCTTAATCACTCAATCCTTATCCACCCCTCTCCTCCCCTATTTGGCTCACTTCCATCTCTACCCTCCTCTACCCTCGACACTATACATACATACATATAGGCATACATACATACATACATACATACATACATGATTAATAGCCTTGAACATAAAAACATTTAAGGGGAACATAACGTGAGTGCATTATAACATGGTCGCGTTATGTTCCCCATGACAAACAGCACAAACTTTTGTGAAAAAGGAAAAATGCAAAGCAAAAATTAACGTGAGCGCATTATAACACGTTCGCGTTATGTTTTGCTTTGGGAATCCCAAGCCTTGGGCTTGGGATTTGCTTTGGATTTCCAACCCAAAGGCTTGGAGTGCCTTTTCAACATCCACAAACGTGTTTTTCCATATTCTTCAAGATTTCGCATAATTTCATTCGTGCTAACCCTCATATTTGCACGTGTTTCAAGGTTGAACAAATTGAACACCTAGGTAATGTTAGGCTTTCTCTTAGCTATTTGACAATGTGATTTTTTTCACATTTTAACAATGTTAAGCCTTTCATCTTTAATTTCTTTTGTTTGTGTGTCTGTTTTTGGGCAAAAACCACTGTTTGGTCTTTTTTTCATTGTAAATTAACTATTCATTGAAATTTCAAAAAAATTACATATTTAGAAACTAGACTCCATTCTACAAATATTAAAAAAAGAAAAAAATGATTTTCAATTAGTTTTCAAAATTTATAGGGGTAGCATGGCCAAAATTCTATTTTTTAGGATGTGTCCACTTTGAAAATTAGTAAAAAATCAAATATTCATCAAAAAATTATCAGAAAAATTAGGCAGAAACTACATGCTATTAGCTAATTTCTCACTAAAGTGATTTTAAAAATACCAAAAAAAATTGACCTTTTGAGGGAGCCACAAAACATGCTATGTTATGTTTTTTTGACAGAAACAACACCAATTTCTATGGTTCCCTCTTTTGAACCCCTTAATCTATGCCATTTTCAAAAAAAAAATAGTACTTTAGAAAGTAGACTCGGAGCACTACAAACATTGTTTTGGTTGCATCTCCAAATTTTGAGTGTAACTATGCTCAATCTCTCATCCAAGGCCAGTATTTCCTGATTTCAGAAAAAAAGTGGCCACTTAAGACCCCTTTTTGGCCCCCCATCTTCTTGCACTTACCCCATGTGGAAGTAAGGAGAAGTGTTTCCCCAGGTTTAGTCTATTTTTAATAGACTATTTTTGTAATTGTTTTAATAAAATGATGCTTCATGGGGTTTTTTACCCAAAAGGGTTTTCCCCATGTATATCTTGTGTAAGTGATAAATTTATGCCTGTATAATTCTCATTTATATTTATTTTATATTTTATTCATAATGATTGGTATCCTAAGATCCTAATTTCTAACATGGTATCATAGTAGGTTAGGCTATTCTAATCATTTTTACAAGTTATACTAGAAGGCGTGTAGAACTTGATGGGAAACCTCTTTATGCTCAATCAACACATATGCAAGGCCATTTTTGCAATACATTTGGTGTGCCTTTTCTATTGCTTTAAAATCAATTCGTCATAGCTAAGTTAGGAAATTCTAATCATTTTCTTCTACATGTGATATCTCAGAGAATTTCATACTAATCTATTTTTCTAACATATTCATATAGCATAGGATTGAGATTGCCAACTATTTTATTTATTAAGTAGTGTATGATATTTATATTATAATATGTTTATAATGTTTTTGGAAAGAACTTGTTTCATAATTGATAAAAATGTGCCTATATAAGGAATAAGGAAAAAGGACATTCCAAATTACAGTATGCTAGCATAGCATTACAAAGTGTGCACCTACAAGTGTAAACATGAAGTAGTGTTATATGCCCATTTTGTGAAAAGCTAACTTTGAATCATCACTAAATCTTCAAACAATTGTTGGTCAAAGTCTATAAGTCAAAATCTATCTCTTTATAAAAGTCACCTTCGATCGGTTGAAAGCCCTTCAAGCATGGTTAAATTTCAACAAACTTGGCATTTTTCATTTTTGTATGGTCTTAGAAATATTTTTAGAGTGTTTACACATGAAAAGTCATTAGCAAAATTAAATAAAAATCAATTCCACCTCCATGAAAGTCACTTCCTTTAAGTAAAGTCCTTTTTTTTAAAGAGAGTCATATCCTTTAGATAGGATTATAAATATAAAAGTCCTTATAAATTTTTAATGAGCTAAGTCTTATAAAAGTCCTTATAATTTCTTAGTGGGCTAAGTCCTTATAAAATTCCTAAATTTTTAATAGACCCAGTCCTTATAAAATTTGAAGAGGCATTGTTTTTGAAAGAGTTCCTTTTGAAACAATTTCTTTTTGATATGGTCGAGGGAGAATGTAAAAACCACATCTTTGAAGAGTTGCATCTTTTAACAAGAGATGCATTGTGTCAGGTTCCTGCCTAAATGGAATTTGAATTGTGTATAGAAAGTCGATCAAATAATAATGACTAGATTTTGGTACATTCTTGCCACTAGAAGATATTCATACATGTATGGTTGTAGAAGTTGAGGTCATGACCCTCTACATTTACCAAATGTCACTTCACTTGTGACTTTGCACAGTTGCAAAGGTGTTAATAGTTTAGTCGAACACTAATACTTATGAGAAGACTCCTAAGATTATGTTGACCATAATTGTCTATCGTATCTTGATTGAAATATAATTGATCATATTCTTGTACTGGGAGTGGAGACAAGCCAACTAATTTTCTTTCCCAATACTCATATTCCAGCAAATGTGGTGGGGAAGCAAGTTTTTCTCTTGGTTTGTCCCAATTTTTAGTGTTTTTATTAAGTTATTTAGGCTTAGATTGATTGTCAAGAGTAGTTCTGATGTTTCCTCATTGCAATTTGAATATTAGATTTGTTTTGTTTTCTGATATTAGAACTTTTTTGTTTAGTGTATGCTTACACATGGTCTTCTAACAAGTGTTTAACTGATAATAGAAAAGTAAAACTTAATAGTTTATATTGCAAATTCTTGAGCTTAAAAACCTTGCAGTGGAATTTAATTGCACAAATGGAGAATTTTACTTCTTCTAAGTATTAGTGTCAAAAAGAGAACAATGGTTCTCAGATGCTTTTCGAGTAGTTTCCACTAACTACCATAACAACTTATTATAGTAAGAATATTGGCCTTTTTTGAAATAGAATCTTGTATGTTTCTAGTGTAGAAGGCGAGAGAGAATTGAAAATTCACCATGCAATCAAACTACCATCACCTGAAAAGTATATAAATGGAGATTTTGATGCCTGCAGATGAAAGAGAGTATGTCAGACATTTACAATAGTTTAGATGCACATTTGGGACATCCCATATGATAATGGAATTTAAGTGTTTAAGCTAATACATGTCTTTCATTCAATATATAAGGAATCTAGAAATGGATATTGTTGTTGGGATTGTTATATGATTGGGTAGGAGAATGTTGGATGGTCAATCTGTCTATCATAGTTAACTCTAATTGAATCCATAAACATTTTAACTTATATCTCGTAAACCTGTGCTTATTATTAAGCATATCTAGAGACAATTCTAAGCCACTTTTGATTTAAATTATATGTTGACCCTTACGCTGTCCAAATTGTAGTCTCAGTGGGAAGTAAAGTGAAATGGTACATTTGGACTTCTTTGGTTTCAATCTCTGTAACATAAGACCATAGTTATTGTTCAAGCCTAATTATTTGCAATGGTTGCAACTTTGCAATCCTATATCTCTCGACCACATGTTAACATGGATGAATAGCCTCTATAATCAAATTACCTTGTGAAAATATTTTGGGACTGTCAAGGATATGGGAAAGTGGATGACCTTACTTGACACGAGGTTTGAATAAATAAATGCCATTAATTATCAAAATACAAATTTTTAGGCAAAACATGTATATATTTATTATTATATAATTAATTATGTAATATTAAAAGATTAATTCTTAATATTTATAAAATAACTTAAAAAATATATTTAAATGTTACCTTCAATTTCCTATGGGCAATTATCGATCTTATAGTCTAAATTTGGACAAATCTTAGTAGTGTGTGGCTGTGTCTTACAATAGGAATTTTTTTAATTTTTTCTTGAATAAATATTATTAATTTTGTAAATGATAGAAATTGTAATTAAGACATATAATTTATTGTAATGTTTTTGTATGATAGTCAAATTGAAAACTTTCATTGCAACAAAGATATCCATACATCCTTTATATTTTTTGTCATAAGAAACCTTTTAAAAAAAAAATAAAAATACACTTAAATATAATAAAAAATATTTTCTTAGAAAGTTTATAGAGAGTGCTATTTACCTATATTTTTTTATGCTTTTATTAATGTATGACATCTATCGCTTATCTAGTGTATATAAGTTTTTTTTTATAAAGTCCAAGATAAAAATTAGAGCTGAAGTTTTATTTGTCTAGTTAATATGTTGGACATGTAATAATGAATAGATGCAACATAATAGTATTCCAAGTTGACTATGTCAAGCTTTGACTTGCAACCAATTATGCTTCTATTAATTATAAAAAGCATACTAGCGAAGTCATTCTTGTGAGATTTGATCTCTCCGGGATCATGAAAATGGAACTTGAATAAATAAATAAATAAATACATTTTGATGGACTAAATCTTATAATTTAATTATTGTATTGTCCTCCTATGTCTCTAAATAGAAGGAAACTTTACCGCATTGTTGTAGATAAGGTTGGATATACTCCACATAAGGAATTTAAGCTTAGCCATACATTCATTACGAGAAAAGTCAACTAGTGTTGTTGCTAATTTACCATCAGTCTTGCATTCTAGGAATTAGTTAATGTGCGTTAAAAAAATTATATAAAACATTTATTTCCATGGGACAATAAAATAAATTTGTCTAAATTTTATTGTAAAATAATTACAAATGAGAGTAACTAACATTAAACTGCAAATTTTATCTTTCACTAGCATTAAATGGCAAATTTTTCCTTGAATCTTTTGCTTGTATAAATTTTTGTCAGATTTCCTAAAGTTTCCATGTTGTATTCAATAAACAAACAATTTTTTATCTTTTCTTGCATAGATTTTAATCTTTTCTTGCATGGAGGACTCAACTCCATCATTACTCCTTGTTGCCCCCAAATTGAGGGAACAAACAAGGATCCATCACCCAAACATAAGCATATAGAACATATTATCAAAGAGTAAATTGCTCATGTTTTTGTATGATTTTATGACTTCGTTTGATCCCTAAACATGATCCAAAATGGTACGTTTATTTTGAATAAATTTATCCACATGTTTTGAAAAGAAAAAGGTGCCATATAGGTACTATACAAGGGGGCCTAAATATAAAGGGGTTCAATCTAACCCCTTAGATCCAAGAAATTTCAAATGTCAAAATAATAAATGGGCATTTGGAAGTTCTTATAAACTATCTAAGGAGTTCAATTGAAGGGTCCTTAGGTGAAACCCCTTAGATCAAACCCTAGTAAATATTTTATCTAAGGAGATTTGATCTAATCCCCCTTGTACCAATCTAACATTTTCACCTATAAATTTTGATTCACATTTTTCATTTAACCCAAACATAAAATACATGGACCATGCTTCCTGTAATAACACCCATGTTCACTAAATTGTTTTTTCAATTTTCATTCAAAATCACAATATTTTATGATTATTGGTTTACCCACACCTGCATTAAGTTATTGTACTCACAGGGCAGCACAACTTAACAAATGAACATAACTAAAATGTAAAACCCCATTGACATCATTACTCAATTAACTCGTCTAAAGAGGACATCAATTAGGCAATAGGTTTTAATTCACAAATCATTAGTATTTAATAAAGGTTTTTAACTACAGGAAAACAATCCATTTTGTAACAATAGGATAGAAAAAGTTTTCTTCTTAAAATCTTATAATTTAATCATTAAATATAATAAAACAACATTTTTTATTGCACCTGGAATCACCTAGAGAGCTAAGGTTAACAATAATGAGATTGAGGTTGGTAAATTTTACTTCTTTCAGTATATGTACTTTATGTCTGCTAATTTCAAATTCAAAGATTTGTTAGTTAGAATTTCTTGGTTATCATGGTAAAAATAAAATATGGTTGTATGTTGATTCAAGATACGGTCTAGACGAGTAACTACTGTTTGATTTGAGTTGAAAATAAGATATTGCATAATTTGCATTCATTGAAAAGCTTGACCTTAATAATTTAACCAAAAAATCAACCTAGATTTTGATACTAACTCAATTAGATATTATTTCTAAAGCAGTGATACTTCTATCTTCACATTTGTGATATCATGGTGGTATTCTTTCCAGTTTTTAGAAGTGATAGCTCAAGAAGCACTAGAATGTCCTTGTCTTGCTGAATTACGAGATGCTCCTTGTGGAGGGACATTTGCTGAATCCTTCAAATGTTACATCAAAAGTTCTATAGGTATTCTTTCAAATATTAATATTGCATGGACAAATATTAAATTGTATCATTGTACAAATCATTCTTTAGACACTTCTACCAGAGAAGACTGACCCTTCATAAAACTGTTTAATACAGACAAGCTAATAAAAACCACCACAAAACACAATATCTACATTTGATGTAGTGTACACTATAGCAATAGATATTGCTAACAATAGACAAGTTTAAATAGTAATCCCTTGGGAATGGGATTCATAAAATATTATGCCAAAATGCAAATTATTTTTTTACTAAGAAAGAAAAAAAAGCAGCAATTTTTTCCTTTTAAGAACAGATAGAAAATGCCAAGTAAAATCCTAGTTTAGGGAAAAAGAATTATTATGTATTAGAATACCTTGTACTCCCTCTTCCTAGATTATTGTACTCCCTCTTCCTGTAGCAAAATCCTGCTTCAACAATTATATTTTTTGTCTTTTTTGGAGATTATTACTATAATATATCTCATGGGCTTTTGTAGAAGGAAATGCATCGAATTGTTATTTTGAATCTTTTTATTTCAGTTCTTTTAATGAATGACTTCTATGATATATTTTATATACATATTAGAGGAAATTCATGGTACTAAATTTTTACATGAATCTTACTAAATTTTCTCCCCTCAAATGTGTAAATGCAAAAATTTAATTTCCAATTAAAGGATATTTTAACTAGTTGGAAACAATAATGAAATAATGAAATAATCCAATGAATGATAGATAGGCTCTTTTTGCTCCTTGTCAAAAAGTGAATGAAATAGGCTACTTTTAATTATTACCTTTTAATGAAATAATTCACTAGATTGTTGCTCCCTGTCAAATAGGCTATGTGTCTTACTGATGCTTCCACAAATTGCATGTTTGTCCATATTGCATTGGCAAACATTTTATGGTATGACACCACTCCGAGACACATGTCATGTGCGTATGTCAAAAAAAAACACATTCACTCATCCATCTCCCAGTAAAACAGGTTTCTTGCTCTTTCTGTCAATTCCTATATTCTTGCAGCTACACTTGATGAAGGGGGTAAATCACAAAACACATAACAACAAAAATGGAACACAGAAAATAGAACTTTCTTTTATTGATCTGGGAAACTCATTACATTACAGAATCCCAATTACAATCAGAAGATGAATCCCTTACTGGCTACAACACATTACATCTTTTCCAACCTCAAGACTCTAGAATCTTCAGCCTTCTATAACCCCAAATCCGCTAGGTTTTATGTTTTTCCTGCCTATTCTTGACTCTACACTTGCCCCCTTTACTCTACTACCACCCAGCCCCAAAATAGCCATAAATAACACTTTTTGGCAGCCTCCAGCTAAATTCTAAAATTTATAACTCCCTCCAAAAGTAGGTCAACATCCAAGAAGCATAACTTTTGATCCGAGTGTCCGATTGACGAATCGTTTTAGGCGTCAGAAAGCTCGCAATGCGAACTATCACGCCGGAAATCCATAAACAGATTTATGTCAACTTTTCAAGATGTTTAGGGAAGTTTTAGTGCCTCATATCTCGTTTCAAAAATTTTTAGGGGGTTTTCAGAAAACAAAAACTTTAATATCTTTCAGCTCACAAATGATCTTTGCCTGATTCCTTCGCCAAAGGTCTTATATTTCTATTATGTAACTTTCTGCAAGTTTTTGCTTCAATCTGTGCCCAACTGTAAACTTTCCAAAAATAGCAGGTAGACTTTCCAAAACAGGTAGGTTGCTATTTTTAGCAGTTTTGGACAAACTGAAAGTCCTACATCATTATTCTAGATATTATGGAATGAGAAACACTAATTATGGAAAGAAATGAAAACAACTACAATGATTTTGAATTAACTTCTTTTTGGGTGATGCAAGATTGCCCTTACACCATTGGATGCTCCTGCATCAGACACCCAGGGTAATTTGAGAAGTGACCCTGTCATGTCTCAGATGTTTGTGTGAGGGAAACCCAAACGGTCAACCTCTGCCTTAGATAACCAAGAGGAATCTTCAATAGGCCTTCCTTTCTATTTTACTAGATATTCTTCATATTGCTTGTTCCGAGTACTTCTTCCCACACGGCTATCCAAGATCTCTTCTATCTCGTCCATTGAAGTAGATGCTGGAATACTCCACTACGCTTCTTTTGGTCCATCCTCTGTTCCACCTTCATGATATTATGATAAATCAGTAATGTTGAAAACAAGGGAAATATTGATCCCATTCAGTAGCTCTACCTCATATGCATTTCCTGAATCATGCTTCTTCAAGATTCTGCATGGTCCAAATTTCTTCATTTTCAACTTATTGTATGTTCCAATTGGGAACTTTTCTTTTCTCAAGTGAACCATGACTTCATCTCCTACCTGGAACTCCTTATACCTCCTCTTCTAATCTGCCTTAGCCTTGTACTGAATATTCATCTTATTAATGTGCTTTCTCACCTCTTCATGCAAATTCTTCAGATGTTTTGCAAAGTCTTCAGCTTCAGCACTTGTCTTTTCTCCTTTGTCCAACTTCCTTAACTCAGAAGCATTTCTTGGGCTATTGCCATATACAACCTGGAATGGTGATTTACCAGTACTCCTATTGACAGAATTGTTGTAAGCAAATTTTGCCTGTGGTAAAATCAAATCCCATCCCTTGGGCTTATCTCCTACTAAGCACCATAGCAGGTTACCCAAACTCCTATTCACCACTTCGGTCTATCCATCAGTCTGTGGATGGTGTGCAGAACTGAACTTCAAATCTATCTTCAACTTCTTCCATAATGTCCTCTAGAAATAACCAACAAACTTGGTATCTCGATATGAAACTATGCTCTTATGTAGACCATGTAGTCTCACCACCTCTCTGAAAAATAATTCAGCAATATGAATAGCAACATTAGTCTTCTTGCAAGGAATAAAATGTGCCATCTTTGAGAATTTGTCCACCACCACAAAAATGGAATCATGTCCTCTCTGTGTCCTTGGTAAACCAAGAACAAAATCCATACTGATATCATCCCATGGCTTCTCTGGTAAAGGTAATGGCTGATATAAACTTGTGTTCTGACTTGCTCCTTTTGCCATCTGACATACTCTACAACTCTGCACAAATTTCTGCACATCCTGCTGCAACTGTGGCCAATAATAATTTTCACCAACAATAGCAATGGTCTTATCTCAACCAAAGTGTCCAGCCAATCCTCCACTATGCTTCTCCTTAATCAGGTTCTCTCTCATGGAACTCCTTGGAATGCACAACTGGCTTTCTCTAAATAACATGCCATCTTGGATTATGAAATCCAACCATTTTGTCCTGTCCAAAGTAACAGGTTCCATACAAGATTTCCAGGCCTCTGCAAAATCTAGATCTTCAGGATACAAACTTTTGAGCTCATCAAACCCAATAACCTCTATCTTCATTTCTGTCAACAAATTTTACCTTTTGCTCAAGGCATCTGCAACTCTGTTGGACTTCCCACTCCTATGCTTCAAAACAAAAGTATAGCTCTGCAAAAACTCAATCCATTTTAAGTGCCTTTGGTTCAACTTTCCTTGACTATTAAGATACTGCAAACCCTGATGATCAGTGTATAAAACAAACTCCTTTGGCAACAAATAATGTCTCCATTTCTTCAAAGCTTGAACTATTGTATAAAACTCTTGATCATAAGCAAAATATTTTTTCTTGGCATTATTAAGCTTCTCACTAAAATAGGCAATGGGTTTACCTTCTTGGCTCAAAACAGTTCCTATACCACTACCACTAGCATCATAGTCTACTTGAAATACCTTATTGAAATCTGGAAGTACCAAAATAGGTTGTTCTACAACTTTCTGCTTTAATGTCTCAAAGCTCTTATTTGCTCCTTTAGTCCATCTAAACTCTTTTCTATCCCCTATCATTGTCTCAGTTAGGGGTGCACAAATGCTACTAAAATTCTTGATAAACTTTTTATAAAAACTTGCCAAACCATGAAAGGATCTTACCTCCGTTGCACTCCTTGGCGTAGGCCATTCAATGATAGCCCTTACTTTTTCTGGGTCCATCTTAAGACCTTCCTTTGAGACTACAAATCCCAGGTATACCAACTCCTTTGCAAAACTACATTTCTTTAGATTAATCAGCAACTTCTCCTCCCTAAGCTTCTCCAGAACTCTTCTGATATGCATCAGATGCTCATCCCAAGTCTTACTAAAAATCAAAATATCATCCAAATAAACAATAACAAAACTTCCCAAAAATTCTTTCAATACCTCGTTCATGAGCCGCATGAATGTGCTCGGTGCATTGGTTAGCCCAAATGGCATGACTAACCACTCATACAAACCTTCCTTTGTCTTGAAGGCTGTCTTCCACTCATCTCCTTCTTTGATATGGATCTGGTGATACCCACTCTTCAGGTCAATTTTCGTGAAGTACTTGGCTCCACTCAAACAATCCATGATGTCATCTATTCTTGGTAATGGAAATCTATACTGATCTTTATCTTATTGATGGCTTGAGAGTCTGTACACATCCTCCATTCTCCATCCTTTTTTGGTACTAGTACTGTAGGTACCGCACATGGACTTAGGCTCTCCCTTATCAGTCCCTTCCTCAACAACTCCTGAACTTGTCTATTTAGCTCTTCATTCTTTGTAGGGGTCATTCTGTGGGCTGCCTTGTTTGGCAAACTGGCTCCTGGTATCAAATCCATTTGATGACTTATCTTCCTTACTAGTGGTAAACCTTCTGGTACATTATCAGAGATAATGTCCTGGAACTCTTCCAACATATCTAAAACTTCTACTGGTACATCTTCACAGTTCTCTTGACTAATCTTAGGAATCAATGCAAAGCAATGACACTCATGCTTCATACCCTCCAAAAATTTCCTACCATCTACCAAGCAAATTCTGGCAGTACTACATACCTTTTCTTCCACCTCCTTGAAGGGCTTCAACTTATGACGAACTCCATCCTTTGTTAGGGAATATGTGTTTGCACGACCATCATGGACATCGCTCCTATCATACTACCACGGCCTCCCCACCAGCATATGACATGCATCTATTGGTGTGATATCACACATCACCTCATCATGGTAGTCCCCAATATTGAACTTCACTAAACACTGCTCATTGACCAAAGCTCGGTGGTCCTTCTACAACCATGTAATCCGATATGGATGTAGATGCTTTCTTCTTGTCAACTTCAACTTGTCAACCATCCCCTCTGAAACAAGATTATCAGTTCTTCCACTATCAATAATAATATCACAACACTTACCTTCACATTTACACCTTGTGCAGAATAAACTCTTCCTCTGATTGGGTTCTTTCTCCTCATTCAACAAGGTTCTTCTGACTAGGGTTTCTCCCCTTTGAACATCTTCAGAATGCTCAAAATGTGCATCTTCATCTACATGTGCAACTCGTGCATTGCCTTCAGGTATTCTATTTGTCCTTCCTTGATGTTGCGAACACTCGTATGCTCGATGCCCTTCTTCTCCACATTGGAAACAGGTTCCTCTGAAACCTCCTCTTCCAGGTCCTTGCCCAGGTCTACCTCTTCCTCTTCCTCTTTGCTCACCATTGTTTTGGTCACTAGGGTGGTAGGTATTATCTCCTCTCTGATTTTGACTGGTGCCAACTTCTTTAGTTTTCTTTGCATCTTCATTTCAGCCCCCATAGGGTCTTCCACCAGTCCTTCCGCCTTGACCTCTTCCCCTTTGCTTGCTGTCGAATCTTTTATTCAGCTTCTCTTCCACCTTCAAGGAAAACTGGTATACATCTTCTATGGTGGTCATTCTGACCAGGCTCAGCTCCTCTTGAATACTTGGCCTCAACCCATTAATGTAATAGGCTGCCTTCTCCTTGTTGGGCTCTGCATGGCCTGTCTTGATAGTAATCTTATAAAACTCTTCTGTATACTCCTTAACAGACTTGTTACCTTGCTTAAGTCCTTGCAACTTCTTTAGTAACTCCATCTCATAGTCCACATGAATGAACTATTTCTTTAGTTTCTCCACCATCCGATCCCATTTGGTGATCTTTACTTTTCCTCTTCTATTCCTCTCTAGTTGGACCTCCTTCCACCAAATATTGGCATGGCCCTTCAACTTTGTTTTTGTAAACTTGACCCGATCTGGGTCCTCCACATCTTCATACTCAAAATACTCCTCCATGTCATTGATCCAATCAATAAGCTATTATGGATTCAAATCCCCAGAATATGTAGAAACCTCAATCCTGGGCCTCTTTTCAATCTTCAAAATGGCCCTCAACATCCTAACTTCTACAAGATCTCCAGTAGCTTCTTGTTCTTCCTCAGATAGCTCTTCTTCAGCTTCATCTTCACTTTCATTTCTTATCCTCAGCTCAAACCCTCTTCGTAGCTCCTCTTGCAATACATCGATTTGCCTTTACAGGGCTCTAAAACCCTCTTCTATCAAAGTATTCCTCCCAACATGATTTCTTCATGGAGGCATCTTGGTCTCCGTAGCAAACCCACAACCTCAGGTCCTGGTGCAAACTGCCTCACAGTCGGCGATCTGTCTACACACTTAGGAACCCTTACTCTGATACCACTTGATGAAGGGGGTAAATCACAAAACACATAACAACATAAATGGAACACAGAAAATAGAACTTTCTTTTATTGATCTGGGCAACTCATTACATTATAGAATCCCAATTACAATCAGAGGATGATTCCCCTACTGGCTACAACACATTACAACTTTTCCAACCTCAAGACTCTAGAATCTGCAGCCTTCTGTAACCCCAAATCTGCTAGGGTTTCTATTTTTCCCACCTATTCTTGACTCTACATTTGCCCCCTTTACTCTACTACCGCTCAAGGTTCCCAAAATAGCCATAAATAACACTTTTTGGCAGCCTCCAGATAAATTTTGAAATTTACAACTCCCTCCAAAAGTAGGTCAACTTCCAGGAAGCATAACTTTTGATCCGGGTGTCCGATTGATGAACCGTTTTAGGCGTCAGAAAGCTCGCAATGTGAACTATCACGTCAAAAATTTGTAAATAGATTTCTGTCAACTTTTCAGGATGTTTAGGGAAGTTTTAGTGCCTCATATCTCATTTCAAAAAAATTTAGGGGCTTTTCAGAAAATAAAAACTTTAATATCTTTCAGCTCACAAATGATCTTTGCCTAATTCCTTCACCAAAGGTCTTATATTTCCATTATGTAACTTTCTGCAAGTTTTTGCTTCAATCCGTGCCCAACTGTAAACTTTCCAAAAATAGTAGGTAGACTTTCCAAAATAGGCAGGTTGCTATTTTTAGCAGTTTTGGACAAACTAAAAGTCCTACATCATTATTCTGGATATTATGGAACGAGAAACACTAATTATGGAAAGAAATGAAAATAACTACAATGATTTTGAATTAACTTCTTTTTGGGTGATGCAAGATTGCCCTTACACCACTGGATGTTCCTGCATCAACACCACTTGTGGAGTACTAGGTAGTTAAACAAGCTGGGAAAGTTATGAGTCATAATCAAGGATTTTTTATTATTGCATACAAAGATAAATTGATGAGCTAGTTATAAGATTCAATTTATTTATGAAGGAAAAAAGCATCCCTATTTCTTCTTGTTTTCCTAGGCTGATTTTAGTCTTTGAAAAATTGCTAGGTTATGGAATTAAATTTATGAAGGAAACTGGGGAAGTGGCTATAGTGCAGCTACTCTTCAAGAAGATGGTATCCTTTGTTTTCATTTTCATATACCATCCTTTGTAACATGTCAATAGTATTGATTCAACATACATTGTTTCTTTCTCTAATCTAGGGCAAGCATGGACACCAAACAAAAGGATAGAAATAAGAGAATATTGATGAACATCAGGAAGAGGTCCGAGGAGGATGCATCAAAAGAAAACAACCAAAATTTTTTGTACATCATTCTGAATGACATGATGATTTTGAGGTGAGATTTGTGTTTCTTGTTGGCATGTTCTCGCTTCTTCAAAAAAGTTAGTAATGATGATTTTGAAGAGGGTTGTGTTTGTCACCCCCTACTGAAAATCTCAATGCTATGTATAGTATAGACAGTTGTTGCGGAGGCCGCATAAAATTGCTACTTTGTGATTTTTTTATTGCTAGAATTTTGGAAGTGGTGTCTCTTTGCTATTACACTCATGACTTTTCTATTGGGTTTACATTTGTAATTGCTTGTGAAAAATCATGTTGATCGTGTTTAACTTGATAATGCAATAGGTATTTTTGGGACAGCTCTAGAATACCATTGCTCTAAACCATGTGTTTACATTGGCCTTATGAAGCCACAACCTATTCTTGCACAAAAGCAAGCATTATGTTTCATGTTTGAATGGTATAGAATGGTGATTTTCTTTGCAATGGACTAGCTTAAAGGGCAATTTACGCTTTGATAATAACTTTAGTGATGGATCACCTAGTGTTCTAACATTGTTTCTCATCTCTGATGTGTATTCTTGGTTGGTTTAGAGCTACAAATGATTTGAAACCAAATACCAAAAATTTGGTGAGGCAGAAAATAAGTATTTCAGGCAAGCAACTGGATAATTATATGCAATCTCCAAAAAATTGGCAGCCTATATATCCAATGAAGATGTCTCTTTTGGATCATGGTTTGTTGGACTAGATGTTGAGTGTATTGATGATTGAAGTCTTTTGTTGTGGCACTCCTCCAGGCAATTTATGTGGTTAAGTCATTTGTCTTGATTGGCATTGTTCTGTCATTTGATGCATCTATTTTTCAATCCATAATACATTCTATTTTTGATGGATGCTAAATGGGATGTTGTGTTTGCAGTTCAAACTTTTGTATATTTGCCTAGCTTACAGAGTTCCATTTATTTTAGGATTAAAATGCTAGTAATGTATATGCTTTTCTTGCATAACCTGTAACATAGCAATTGGGACTTCAAAAACAAGCAAAAATAATACTTTCTAGAGTGTAGTGAAAGCATGCATTTTGGAAGGTATTCTTAAACAAAGATGCAACTACACTTAAATTAGTCCAATACCAGTAGGCTCTTCATAGGAAATTAAGAAAGAAAGATTAAATATGGAAACTAAACCTAAATTAGTCCAATACCATGAGGCTCTAAGAAACAAAGATTAAATACGGCAACTAAACCTAAATTAGTCCGATACCAGCAGGCTCTTCATAAGAAATTAAGAAACAAAGATTAACTATGGCAACTAAACCTAAATTAGTCTGATACCAGCAGGCTCTTCATAGGAAATTAAGAAACAAAGATTAACTAAGGAAACTAAACCTAAATTAGTCCAAAAGAGAAATCATATTTTATTAAACTTAAAGGCCAATAATAATCAAACCCCGTTTCACTAACAAATTCAACAAAGCCATTTTGGATCTAAGAAATTAAATTTTCAAGAAAATTTGAACAATTTCTTCTTCTTAGTTTTTTCTTACCATTCTTTTCTTTCCAATTCCATCCATTCAATCGAAAAAAATCAGAAATAATTTTCAATCAAACTTTGTGACACACATTTGCCATACTTACAAATTCAACCAACAATGCAGTGCTTGATGTAATATCACAGTTGTAACAACAAAAATATAACTTGCATAGACATACAACTGCAATGAAAAGAGTATTTATATATGTGGAAGAATTAATTTCATTTTTAATTGAAACAAAGAGCCTGTGTAGCTCTATGGTTTTATAGAGAAATACCCGTTGCATACTTCTGTGGGAGACATTGAGCAGCACCCTGAACTATTAAGCTGCCATCAATTGACACAAGATGAACTGCCATTGCCTTGGGATGAGCATCACAACCACTTATGTATTGTGCCTAGGTACATACTCCTCACAAGCTTGTGCTCCCTTTAATGCACATTTAATTCTGTAGGGCCTTCGAAATTAATACTTGTCATTGTCGTGAATGTACATTTGTTTTATTTTTTAATAAAAGGCTTATTGTATCCTTTGAAAATTTAATAATTTTTTAAATCATTATTTCATTTTTACATTGATTGTTCACAACATAGACCAATCAGATAACAGATAAATGATATTTTTTAAATGATTAAATAAAAAAAATTATGATCTATAGCATTGTTGTTGGAAATTTTTAATTCTTTGAGATAATTAGACAAATCGTTTAAAATATTGCATCTAGTTGATGCATTAGTATACCCGCTGAAGGCAGGAACTAATAAAGACATGATTTTTATAAAGGAATTCGTATAATTTCTAATATGGTTGAAGCCTCTTCTTAGTGTTGGTCGCAATCCTAGTGGAATGGTCACTAACATTTCATTCTTTCTTTTATTTATAGTTTAATATTTAATGGTATTTATCTTCTTTTGCCTCGAAGATTGTATAAATCTTGGTTTAAATAATATGAAATTTATAAAATAACATGTTTTAATACACATAATGAATGTTTGGGTGTAGTAACAAAGAAATTGTAAATGAAGATGAGGAAATCTGCATAAATATAATAGAATATGCCATTTATCCAAACCTAAATCAAAATCTTTTTATATTTTATCCTACAAAGATAGGGCAAATAAAAAGAAATTCATATCATTTATGAAAGGGGATTCGTATCCTTTACTAAAGGATACCGAGATAGCACTAATTAAAATGTTAAAGTATTTTCTTTTTTTCATTCTTTTAGGCTATCTTCAAGGATGATGACCATCATTCGTACTTGAATCACCTTTTTTATTTAATATTTCATGGTTAGATTAAGTCAGTGGAGTAGTTTGTTTGTGCTAAAATGGAGTTTGTCCATATGTTTGGTTAGGAGTATATAATGAGATTATGGTCTTTTTAAGCCTTGTTATGTTAAGATTTTAGACTCGATATGTTCACACTTGAAGTCACTATTTAGAAGTAACTAAATCCTGTATGAAATATGCAAGTGCTAATTATTCAATGTAGTGTATATTAATCCAAGCCTTGTGTGCACAATTAAAGAACATTGATTAGTTATGAGTTTGTGGTTATTGAGGGTGCATTATATTTACTACTTGATCCTTATGGTGTGTTTTCTTTCAAAGATTGATATCATTCTTAGTTAATTATTGGATATTAGGAGTCCTTATAAAATCTCTTGGTTCTATCTCATCACCCTCAACTTGGTCATAGAAAAGTAAAATTGGTTTGTAGGTAGATCATTCAATTCAAGTTTAATTAAAGTCATTTTCTAAATGGATAAGGTGGTTGAATAATTTGGTACAAAGGTAAGTTATAACTTTTAAATATCCAAGCTTTGTTATAAAAGGACATTGCTAATCAAGTGTAGACATTTTTTCCTAAAATCAACAAGAGGAGAGCATTAATTGTAGTTGGTACCTTGTTAACACATTATTAAAGCAATACATATATCACTCTCTACTAAGTCTCCAATGTACTAGGACTATTCATACTATGACGTAATTTATGAAAGCTTAACGATCATTATATATATATATATATATATATATATATATATATATATATATATATATATATATATATATATATATATATATATATATATATATATATTTGTTGGTTGATAACTCATATGACATAGGCTTATCTTCTTCATTCAAAAACTTCTAGGGTTGCTTTTTCAACATATCATTTAATTCTCAATAGTCATAATCTCAGCATACTAAGGTATTAAATTTTCCTTCAAGTGCAAAAGGATACTTACAGGCTCAATATGAGGGTCCATAACTCTCTACTGTTAGCAAACAACCTGTAATAGAAAAAGTTTATGATCCCTCTACTGGAAAGCTTAGGGATACCACGAAAGATGAAAAGGCCAAAGGAAAGTTTCAAATGGCCCGTGGTAATGGAGCCAATGCCAATCGGGTCAAATCTAGTAAATCCTTTTAAGAACATCCAATCCTATAAAGATGACACTCCTCCTTTAGTAAATTTTGATAATTTTGAGGATGTCGAGAATATGAGAGGCATAGATGCTATGTGAGCCTGGATCACCAATTACATGGCTACCAATCTAGGAGTTGATGAATCTCAAATCATCAAGCAAGCTCTAAATTCCATGACTGGAGTTGCTAGAAATGTCTGGGATCATCTTGAGGACACCTATAGAGAAAACTTGATTGCAAGAGGCACTGATCAGGTTTGTGTACAAGTGACACGTCTGTTCGTAGGAAGAACAGATACAAGAGAGAAGCTTGCCTACAATAACTTTTTTCGAGGCAAGTGTAAAGATCTAAAATATTTCAAGAAATACTACGTAGAGCAGTATAAGAATTTTTATCAGTCTGGATGTGAACAAAACCATGAGTTTATGTTCACTACATTCTTGAAAAGTTTTGGTGATGTGGTAGGAGAATTCTACCATAAAAAAGTTCTTGAGAATTTGGTAACAGAGAACATTGAAATGAAGGAACTCACGTTTCCATAGTTAGTGCAATTTTTGACAGAAATCAATGAAGAGATCTGTCAAGAGTCAAAGGCAAAAAAGGAAATGAGAAAAAATAAAGCCTTTGCTTTCTGCATTAGCCTATTATCAAATCATTCCATCCAACCAGTTTCTTGAAAAGGGTAAATCTTCTTGTTACTCATGTTCCAAATTAGATAGATCTGATAAGCCTTATTATAAGAAGAAAAAGAAGAAATATAGAAAGTACCCTAAAAGGAAAGGATACTTCAAGAAACGAGATAAGAAAAGTTTTGGTAAGAAATGGCAACCTACTTATTACATCTGCAAAGGTAAACACTATGCAAACAAGTGTCCAAAATGTAATAGGAAGAAAAACAAAGGAAAAGTCTAAGCTGTTAGAGCTGCAGGACTTGATGATAATGATGAATATCAATTCATCAATGAGTATCCATCAGATTCTGAAGATATCATTCTTTCAGGCATAGAAGCAGAATCTGATGAAGAGGAATATATGTCTACCCCAAAGCAGGCAGTTGTCAATCAAGCCAAGGTGCAAGAATAGTCAGAATCCTCAGATGATTCTGAAATTCATTTTTTTATAGAATGATGAGAAGAGACACAAGAGCATACTTGGATAAGGTTATAGAAGAAATTGTCCAAATTGAAGCTCATCTACATAAAATGGATATGGGGCAAGAGACTTGGAGAAAGATGACCAATAAGCTGGAATAGCTTACAGCTAAAAAGCATTTTCTCCTCAGAGAGAATGAGAAATCTATCAGAGTCCCTGCTAGGAGAACTCCTGTTCTTAATTATTCATAGCCTGTAACTCCCTCTGAGTTGACAACACCTATTGCTCAAAGGAGTTTAGTAGCAGCCCTAGCCACAGGAAGTATGGCAAGAAGGTTATGGAGAAGACAACAGAAAACCTTCTTAGAAAAAGTCATTCAGCAAGCCCAAGTAGAGATTAGTGAAATAGAAGATGAAGAGAATATTCAGCTTGTTGAAGAAATGGAGAAATCCCTAGAACTAGATAAGTATGTTAACTGGTTCAATTCTGCCAGTTCTTTCCAGTTGCCTAAACAAGCCACTACACAAGAAGAAGAACTTTTCTGTGAAGAAAAGCCATACAGTCCCCTAGTCTCTTCAAGAGAAGACATTGAACGAAGTCCGGAGCTTATTCAGAATTTAGCACCATATCTTGAAGAAGGAAGCAACAGTCAACACCAGGTCAGAGCTTATCAAAGGAATAAGGTAACTACAAGTTATCCTGGAGTCATTCTCACCATCCACATTCCAAGTATAAAATCTTATCCATTAGCCTTTTATGGGATACTGGCATTGATGTAAATGTAGCCAGATATAACTGTTTCCCTAAAGACCTCTGGATTGAAGGAACAACTGAATTAGTTTTTGGAAAAGGGAAATTTGAATCAAAGCTTATCTACAAAGTCCCAATTCAATTAAGCAATGGATATATTGATGAACTAATCTTTGTTCATTATGAAGTTGACGGATATGATGGTGTTATAGGAAGTAGAGCAATGCAGCATTGGGAGCCGATCACAATCACCTCAATGTTCATAACTTTGCAAGGTACATTTCCACTTCCAAGACTGCATTAGGATCTCACCTTCACCACCAAAATAGAGATCCCTAAAAAGAAGAAAGAAAATAGAGTTTGGATTGCTAGACAAATTGATGTCGCTCAGGAGCCACTAGAGAAAATCAAATCTGATTTTGCAGCCACTGTTCTTACCAAGGATTTGAACAAACAAAAAGGAACCTGTTCTACAATTTGCCTCTGAAACGGGATGCTGAAGGTAATGAAATAAATCCTAAGGCAAAAGTTAATTATTTTCTTATGAGCATACATGAAACCAAAATTTGTAGAAAAAAAATTGAGGAGTTAGTTCAAATGGATTTAATTAGGAGTTCTAGTTCACCATTTTGTTGCCATGCCATGTATGTACCAAAATATGATGAAAATGGTAATGAGCTCCCTAAAAAATGGTTAGTGGTCAATTATAAGCCACTAAATGAATGCCTGGTTGATAACCATCATCCACTTCCTAGTAAGGATCATATTTGGCAAGTTATTCAAGGAAGCCATATTTATTCCAAGTTTGATCTAACTAAAGGGTTTTGGCAGATAGGTCTGAAGACTGGGGATTATTACAAAACAACATTCTCAGTACCACAAGGGCTATTCAAGTGGAAAGTTCTTCCATTCGGAATCAAAACAGCACCATCTATCTTCCAGCAGAAGATGGATCTTATTTTTCACCCTTACGCCAAATTTATCTTGCCATATATTGATGATATTCTTGTTTTTAGCCAAGACATGAACCAACATCTTGTTCACCTACAACAATTCCTACAGATCTGCCAGTAGCATGGTTTAACTATTAATCCTACCAAGTACTATTTTGCACAAGAACATATTGTGTTCATTGGCATCAAGCTTCTCCCAGGGGGGAAAATGGAAGCGCAAGCACATATTCTAACCAAAATCAAGAATCAATGTGAAAGAATTATAGAGATTCCTTGGTTTAGTCAATTATATTGCAGGATTCTATCATAAGCTTGTTGAATACAGGCTTGAGTTAAATAAGTTGCTAGGAAAGAATCCTCCACCATGGTCAAATAAGCATGATGCTATGATTATGAGAATTAAGAACAAATGTGCTAATCTGCCTCCTTTGAGATTACCAGGTGATGGTCCAAAGATTGTGGACATCGATGCCAGTGAAGCTGCATGGGCTGGAGTTTTGAAAGAAAAGACGCTACAAGGCCAAGAGGAAATTGTCAGATATGGCAGTTTTAAGAATAGTGAACTTAACTATCACAGCATCCACAAAGAAATACTTGCTATGATTAACACCTTAAACACCTTTTAGATGTTTATAGCAGATAATTTTTTTTTTTATCAGGAGTGATTTGCAAAATCTGCATGGATTCTTCAAAAAAGAATCCAAGGATAAAGTTATCAGAGGAAGATTATTGAGATGGCCACAATTTTTAAATACATTTGATTTTGATATTGTTCATCTTCCTGGTACTAATAATTTTTTTGCATATTTTTTGTCCAGAGAAGGACATATAACATCTTCTAAGAACTCTCCTAAATCATCCAGTAAAATCAATATGATCAGGGTTCGTGAGCATAGATGGTATGAAAAAGTTATCGTGAATGGAGTACAAACCCCTTTGCCATGAGAGATTGACATAATTTCCAGAAGGCTAATGACTTTCTGTTCAATAGGTATAAATGCTTGGTTGCCAAACAGTAACTTACTCTTGAGAATCTTTGGACAGAAAGAACTTTCTTCAAATTCTCTGCAAAAGCTAAGCTAATTAATGTAGAAGTTGGTCATGTTCTTCAGAACTGGTGTGGAGATTTTGTCCTACCAGTTAAGTTCCTGAATCCATTTGTTCACAAGACAGACCGATGGCTCAACGAAGAAAAGGGAAAGGAATTAATCAGAGATATGTTCCAAGGTCCATATCCACCAGCTGAAGGAATGCAGTTCAATGGTACTTTTGCTTACACAGGATGTATCTTCAAGTTAACCTTCAACTTTGATATAGAGAATTTGATAAGTAGACACATGGTTCAAACATATGGCCCAACCGGTGTAGGAACCCAGTTCCAATATTGGAGTGTTCCAAACAAACTTCAACACTTGCACTCAACTCAGATGCCTACTTGGATCCATACGAAGACATACTGCATGGAATCAACAGATAGTGGAGCCATGGCCCAAGGCATCTATGGAGCATATAAGTTAAAAACTATGAGTATCATTTGGAAAGAATCTAATCCTCCTCAGCCAGCTGTTAATCCTTCGTCCATCTTTCTAGAAACCACCAGACTGCCAGGATGTACCCCACATGCCTCTTACTAGACATGTGCCAACTGTGACTTTGATCCTGAAAATGATCCAAGATATGTCAGATATGGTAGTGGTGATGACGGGCCCAACTCTAGCTAGTGGATGTGGCTTGTCATCCACCAAAGGAATCTGTCCCTTCATGTCAATAGACAAACGTGGCCCACACCACGGTAAAAGGGGAAAGCATACGAGCCTAGTAGTATGCATGGGATATGCCTCTCGTGATCAAAAGGCAACTTTGTATAATGAATGCCTCATGGTATTAAGGGGGATTTGAACTTGGAAACACTCTTATGTGTACTCTTCATTGTACTCCACAATCATTTCACATGATTATATAGCTCAAGTTGAAATAAGATATTGTTTATCACCTCCATCTGACTCACTTTCAGGAATTTTTTCAAACCATGCATATCTAGACCATATTATACAAAGGTAAGTGCAAGAAATTGGGTCCACTTTTTGGCCAAAAAGTTTTTTTCCTCAAAATCAAAGTTTGTCATAGTTGGAGTAAAAATTTGAAGCACTTACACATAGGATATTAAATATAATGTAAAAATATGAAATGTAGGATTTTATTTCTAGTTTTAAAATATTTAATTTATTCTAATATCCAGATGATAAATTTTGGTTTTGTATAGGATGTACAAAAAGTGGATTTTTAAATGTCATATGTTTTGGGCCAAAACATGCATGTGTACGACCAACATAATTTGACCTAAATGAAAGTAATTTTCTAATTCCTTTTGTGGAAAGATGCATATGATGTTGAAGTTTGGTTAGGATTTTATTTTAATAATTTTTTGATAATTAATTTTTTTAATTAATTTTTTACTAGCCATAATTTATGTTTTTTAAAACCCCTCATGTACAACCAACATAATTTGAGCTAAACTAATTGTAACATGAAACTTTTTTTTCATTGTGTATAAAATGATGTCTAGATTAGTCAGACATAATTTTTTTCAAAAAAAAAATGAAAAGCTATTAAAAAGATACTAATATATGTTGGGGGAAGGATGGAGCGTGTGTGCGGGAGCTTTGTGTAGTCCCGTGACTTGTAGCAGGTCGCGGTCTGCATGTGTTTGTTCTCTATTGCATGCATTTTTTCTTTGTAGATCGGGCTCTGTGGGGTTGTTTTTAGTAAGGGGTGGGGTTTTTTAGCTTTTGGGGGGTTTTTTTTTCTTGAGTGTGTGCATTGTTTGGTGCAGGTGTGGAGTGCAAGGGCTTGAGGCAATTTTCTAATGGCAGGGTCTGTGCCTTTGGGTGAGACGTCGGGTAATGTTGCTATGGCAGAGGTTGGTGACAGGTTTCTTCATCCATCCCCACCTGATGTTGGGATTTTTAGCACTGGTGCTTTAAAATTACATAAGATAAATGGATGCTTGGAATAAGCTTAAGTTCATCTGAAGCTAGTGATTCAAACAGAGGTGGTAGCCGAGGACCTGGAGTATTATAGAAAACATGTTTTAATCTACAAATTTATGGGATTGAAGGTTTCTATGCCTTTTCTGGAACCCTGGATTTGCAAGTCATGGAATCTAGAAGGTGATTTTGAAATCTTGCTAGCTGCAAATAACTTCTTTCTAGTGGTTTTTTCATGTATCTACGATTGTAACAAGGTTTTTGAGGGAGGGCCCTACTTTTATAATCAAGTTGACATTTTCATGAAGCCTTGGCATGCAGGCTTTAACTTGGCAGAGGAACTACCCTTGAAGGTGCCGGTGTGGGTTCATTTTCCTTAGTTTCCATTGGAATGTTGGAGACAGGATATTCTACAATCAATTGCGTTGTTGCTGGGGAAGCCTATTGGCCCATCTCAGCAAACTCTAGAGAAGCAAATTTTTTCCTATGCCCAGCTCTGTGTGGAGATTGATCTGAGCCGGACTCTACTAGATTCTATTGATCTGACTATTGGGTCTAGCTCCTGGACTCAATAGTTAGACTATAAGACTTTACCTTTCAGGTGTCGGCTGTGCCATGAGTATGGCCATCTTCAAAGGAGGTGCCCTCATGCCTCGAGTGCTGGTGGTTCAGATAATGTGAAGGCTTTGTCTAATCCAAGGGCGGAAAAGGGTAAAGCACCCATGTAGGGGGTGGTACTAGATAAAGATGGCTTTGTACCAGTTAAGGCCTAAAACAAGAATCGGGGTCAGAAGAGGACTCTTCAGGATCGTCAAGAGGAGACTTTTAACAAGTTTGAGGCTTTGGATGAATTAGTCCATGAGGAGGGGGTTTCTTTTGACATGCATGTTGAAGCTTCTCCTTTAGTTGATCATAATTCTAAGTCTTTGCCTGTCACTACCTTGGTCCTAGTTCCTATGGGGGCTTCCGCGGTGGTGATGGATTCAGTTGCTCCTCCCCCCGATGCTAGGTTTGGGGACTCTTGTGGTTTGGTGGAAACCCCCTGGACTCTTCAGATGAAAGGGTGAGTTTAGCCAGTGGACTGGGTTTGGAAGACTCTGGTAAGAAAAAAGCCCTCTCTTCTTTGACTACTTTGTGTCTACAGCAAAAATTGCTGAAAAAGTGTGCTCCTGATAAGTCCTAGAAGGTCGGGATGAAGAAGGATCAGGAGAAAGTTAAGATGGTTGGAGAGACATTGGTGGAATCTGGGTCAGTGAAGACATTGGATACTCACTTCTCTCACCCTTCACGATGATTGTGTTATCAAGGAATGTAAGGGGTATGAATAGCATCCCTAGACAAAAGGCTATTTGGGACTTGGTTAGTGCTCATTCTTTTGATGTGGTTTTCCTCTAGGAGATGAAGTTATCTATGGATGGTATGATGCAGTGTGTTTCTAAGATTTGGAACAAAGGGTTTTGCCAGTGTGTAAGGAAGCTCAGGGGGTCTTGCTTGCCTTTGGGATCCTTAGTGAATTTCTTCTGTTTGGTGGATCTCTAGTAGATTTTCCATTTCTCTGGTTGCAATTAGTTTGGAGACGGGGGAAAGAATTCTTCTTTCTAACATTTATGCTCTGACGGATTTCCCTAGTAAGACTCTCATGTTGTCTCATATCAATCTTCTAAGATTGTTGGATCCTTTCCTCTCCTGGATTATGGCGAGTGACTTCAATGCAATTGCCTCCCTTGAGGAGAAAAGGGGGGTGTGCCTCATTTGGACCCCTCTTCCGATCTTCTAAGGGATAATTTGGCTTGGCTCCAGCTTGTGGATATCAAACCTTCAAATGACATGTTTACTTGGAATAATAGGAGGCTTGGGGATGATGCCATTTCTAAACGGTTAGACAGGTTTCTTGTTTCTTGTTTTTGGGTGGGTGACAAGTGGCTGTCAAGTTCTAAAATTTTAGATTGGCAAGGATCAGACCATTGGCTGATCAAGTTCTCTACCCATTTGGCTAGTGGTCCTAAGAAATAAACCTTTAGATTTCAGCTTATGTGGATTAGGGAGGAGAGTCTTCTTGACTTGGTTTCTAGATGGTGGACTGAAGGATGACTTGCTTTTGGTACAACTATGTACTCATTTGTGAAGAGGCTTCAATATGTGAAGATAAATTGAAACATTGGAATAAGTATCAATTTGGCAACATGTTTTAGTGGAAAAGGGTTGCCCAAGAGCGCTTGGATTCTATTACCAAGAAGATTTGGGATTAAGGTCTGGATGCGAATTTAAGCAGGCTTGAGGTTAGTGCAATTAAAGACCTCAAGGAATGGGAGCTTTGTGAGGATTTTTTTTGGAAATAAAAGGCTCATGTTGATTAGCTTCAGGAAGGGGATAGGAATACTTCCTTCTTTCATAAATTGGTGAAGGCTCGAAGACAAGGTAACTTTATCTCTTCTCTCTACTCTCCTAAGGGTTCTATTCTTTCTTCCTCTTCAGGGATCTCTAGTTAGGTGGTTGGTTTTTTCTCTGCTCTCTTTTTTGAAGATACCCCGCCTACTAGTGAGGAAAAACTTCTATCCTAGCTTGTATACCCTCTCTAGTGACTATGGATATGAATGCTTCTCTTCTTAAACCTATTTCTTTGAAGGTGTTGAAGGATGTGGTGTTTCAGTTGAAAAAAGGGAAGGCTCTTGGTCCTGATGGGTTCTTGACTGAGTTCTTTCAGGAATTTTGGGAAGTCATCAACCTTGATCTATTAGAGGTGGTGCAGGAGTCTCTTAGGAATAAGCAAATGTTGCGAGCCATGAATGCCACGTTTCTTGCTCTTATCCCAAAATGCAAGGGTGCTGAGTCTCTGGATCTTTTTCAACCAATTGCTTTGTGCAATGTGGTGTATAAAATCATTACAAAGATAATTGTTAAATGTTTGAAGCCATGTCTAGATAAGTTGATCTCAGAGGAACAAGGGGGCTTTGTTGTGGGTAGACAAATTTTGGACGGAGTAGTTATTGCGGTTGAGACTATTC
Source organism: Cunninghamia lanceolata (assembly GCA_027924645.1). Classification (NCBI taxonomy): domain Eukaryota; kingdom Viridiplantae; phylum Streptophyta; class Pinopsida; order Cupressales; family Cupressaceae; genus Cunninghamia; species Cunninghamia lanceolata. The sequence continues at coordinate 5,364,125 of BSBN01001344.1, read as the reverse complement.
ACTCTATGGCCTCTTCTAAGGAAAAGGCTATGTTTATAAAGTTGGACATGGCTAAAGCTTATGATAGAATTAACTGGGGCTTTTTGATCAAAATTCTCAGAGCCTTTGGGTTCAGTTGTGAGTGGATTGATTGGGTCATGAGCTGTGTGAGGACTTCCTCATTTTTTGTTCTTATAAATAGGGAGTCTTTGGATTTGTTTGGTGCTTCTAGAGGTCTTTGACATGGGTGCCCCTTATCCCCATATTTGTTCATCTTGATGTCTGAAGGCTTAGGGAGATTCATTAAGTCTCGTGTTATGGATGGGTTCTTTCAGGGATGGAAATGGAGCAATTCTCTTCCTCCTCAAACTCATCTTCAGTTTGTGGATGATACAACTTTGATGGGTGTTGCTAAGGTGGCTGAAGCAATTGCTTTGTGTTAAATTTTGGATTGTTACCTGGCTGCCTCAGGTCAAAGCATTAATGAAAGTAAGTCTTGCATTTATTTCTTTAATACCCCCAGGCTTATTCAGCAACGTATTGCCAGGATCTTAAGGTTTCAGGTGGGGAAACTTCCCTTTATATACCTTGGCATCCCTTTGGATGTGCGCCCACTTCCCAAGTTTTTTTGGTAGGATGTGAAGGATAAATTTCATGGGATGGTTTGTCACTGGACTTATAGATGGTTATCTATGACTGAAAGAGTTACTCTGTTGAAGTCCATGGTGTAGGCCCTTCCTTTATACAGGTGCTTTGTGTTGATTGCTCCCTCAAGTTTCATCAAAGAATTTGATGGCCTCTGTCGACAGTTTCTTTGGTTAGGTAATGTCCTTTCAAAGAAGTGGAGCTTAATTAAGTGGGAAATTGCTTGCCGACCAAAGTAGGATGGTGGTCTAGGTTTGTGTAGGATAGATTGGAATGGACAGGCTTTGGCTGCTAAGCTTTACTGGAGATGGTGTTCATATCAACATCAGTATTGGGCCAGGATCCTTACCTTCAAGTACCTTGGGGAGGTGGAGGGTGCTGAGGTGCCTTGTTTTAGTCTTTCAAGGAGAGGTTCTATGATCTGGGATACTCTCAAGAGGGGGGCTGCACTGGTTAAATAAGGCCTATTTTGGATCTGCAATAGAGGCTTTGATGCTCTTTTTTGGCATGACTCCTGGGATGGCTTCCCACCTATCCTCTCCTTACACCCTCACTTGGGGGATTTATGTAGGATTTTTGTTCAGGCTGGTTGGAGTAGAGTGATGGATTTCAAAGCCTCTCAGGCTTTGGGGCAGACTGTTGTTTACAAGTGGAAGGATATGCAGGAATGGCCCATGGGTGGATCTTTGGAGGATAGGAGGGAGTTGTCCTCCATTTTGGCTGATAGAGTCTGTTGTTCTCTTCCAAAGCGGGATGTGCTGGCTTGGGGTCTAGATCCAAAAGGGAAGTTCACTGTTGCTTCAGGGTATCATGTTTTAGACAAATAGGCCTGGGGTAGTGCTGAGGTTCCTTTGTGGAAAAATATTTGGAATAAATTCTCTTGGCCAAAATGTAATTTCTTTTCTTGGCTGGTGATTTATGGCAGGTGTTTGACTTGGGATAACCTTTGTAAGCGTGGCTTCCAACGTCCTTCATTATGTTTCTTATGCCTAAAAGATGTTGAGACTGTTTCACATCTTTTCTTCTAGTGCCCTTTTGCTAGGACTATTTGGCATTTTTGGTGGGGGGCCTGGACTTTGCAGTGCAGGCACCCTTCTTCTCTAGAGGAGTTTTGGTGGAACTTTGGGCCCATTCCGATGAGGACTTTGTTTCTGCACATAGCTTGGCCAATTGGCCCTAGTCTGATTATATGGCACATCTGGTTGGAGCGCAACCATAGGGTCTTTTTGGATAAGAAGTTGTTGGTGGGTCAAGTTTGGTCTTGCATTCTTGGGGCTTTACAAGAGACCTTGTATGCTAAATGTGATCTGTCAGCCCCGGTGGATCCTGGTGATACTAGAGTGATTCGTAATCTAGGGATTCTTGTTGGGGGTCCCGAAAGGCCCAAGATTGGACGGAGTAGGTGTTCTAGAAGGAAGGTTTCTAGGGAAGGGCATTGGCTGCCCCTCTCACTGGAGTCTTGAAAAATAATACTAATGGGTCTGCAAGGGGTAACCCTGGGCATGTTGGCATTGGTGGGGTGGGCAGAGACAGTTCTAGGGTGGTTGTTTTTTTCTTCTCAGAATATAGGGGACTATACTCTAATAATCTTATGGAAACCTTGGCTATTCTTTTGGCTTTGAAGAAGGCATATAACATTGGTTGGAATAAGATTACTTGTGAGTCAAATTCTCAGGTGGTGATAGACTTGATAAATAGAAGGTAGTTTGATGATGTTAGTTGGCAATTGGGTGAGTGCAGGATCATGATGGGCCAAACACTACCCCTAAGTGGCAATGTAAATGTGAAAAAATACTTAAGTAGCTTCATGTTGAAAATTAAATGAGTTATCTACACAATATAGAAATAAGGTAGTAATAAAAGTTGTAATAAATTGAATGTAGTTTATGGGCTACTACTTTTTTTTTGAAAATTTTTAAAATAGTTTGGTGAAAATTGGATATTTCAATGAAGCACTACTAAAATTTTCAAAAAAACTTAAAAAGTAGGTGTCATTCCAGCCAACCTAAGTATGAGAAAAAAAAAATTTCCTCCATGATTTGGATTTAAGTAAAGGACACATGAGCAGATGTGATGCATATTTTTTTGAATTTCATGAGCAGATGTGATGCATAGTTTTTTGAATTTCATGAGCAGATGTGATGCATATTTTTTTGAATTTTTTAAGTAAATAAATAATTATTTATGAATTTTTTACTGTTCCTTTTTTAAAATATTAAAAATTAATTTTCTAGCCAACCTAACTTGGTAAAAAATATATGAAACTCAAAAAAATTTAAATTTTAATGTATACCCAATAAATCCTAGAATGTGACGCATCTTTTAGATTTAAAAAAGGATTAATATGTTGAAAGTTATAGATGTTTTTCAATATGGATATCTATCAGCAAATTAGACATAGCATATGTTAGACTTAGGGTACACAATTGAGAGGGGGGTGAATCAGTTGTCCAAAACTTTCTCCCAATTACATACTTAAATCCTCTTAGTGATTAGCAGTTTATTAATCATGAAACATAATGTACTTAAATCAAAAGCAGAAACATATCAATACATAAGACACCAAGATTTTGACGTGGAAAACCCGGTTAAGGGAAAAACCACGGGGTGATTAACCCAAGAGTGTATTCTCTATTAGAAGAATAGAAAGAACAAAATGGCACATGCCAATTAGGGCTCACTGCCCGAGCACATTTCTTACAAGAGGCTCACTGCCTATAAGAGACACACTGTCTACAAAAGAATAAGTATCACATACTTGAACTGGAAAATAGCATCTTCATCATGCTTGAATTGTTCCATTGAAGCTCAATACTTCTACTCTACCTTTTGCTCTCCTCCTTGCTACCACTCACTCCTCTCCACAGGAACAATTTTGAAATGACTTTGCAATCCCTTATTTATACAAGACATAAACTTAGGAATGATCATCTAAGTCGGTAAACATCAACAAGAACATCTGTAGGATGTGTAGCTGATCTGGTCGGCCAATCTCTAGAAGAACACTATCATCTAGAAGATAATCTTCAATTGCGAGCTCCAACTTCAATGCAGATCACCAACTCAAATTGGACATGATCCAAAGACCACCACAAGCTTGCTTGAATTACCAAGATCATCCACACTTCATCTGCTTATTGAAATCCTTCTCTCCTTCATCTGGAACCTCAAGAACATAGTCTGTCATCACTGTCACAAAAGAATAGATGCTTACGGACCTTCAAACTATGAGCCAATCGAGTTGACATTCCACAAAGACATCCTCAACACTCCCTCAAATCCATAGAACAAGAAAATGCATTTTTGGATCTCACCGGACCTTTCTGTAACACTCTGTCACCTTTAAACACCCACCATAACCGGTTTTACTTGAGTGACCACAACTTCTTCATATCTTCATATGGACCTCTGAAATCTCTACTGGATCACTTTGAGACACATATCTACAAACCCTTTAAACTGCATCCTCTGATCCTCAACCTATCTTGAACATTTACCTTATTGTCATCACTGTTCCTAACTGAGACTAATTTTCTCAAATATCCTCAGCACACAGCTCATCCAATCCTTATCATTTATGCAACAAGAGTATGTTGACATCAATGACAACACTAGTTAGGCCCATACTTGCAACAATCTCCCCCTTTGTCATTGATGGCAACATATGATGTGAAAAACTGTTTTAATCATCAAGACAAGAACTTATCCTCACTGACACAACTCCCCCTATCAACAACACCCATTCACATGTCTTCTCTCCCATTACTACTCCCCCTTTGATCAGCAACCACTTGTTTTTCACATGTCTTCTCTCCCCCTTTGACATCAATGGAAAAGGGCACATACTTGCAAATCCACCGCTTCATAATCATATTTACTGCTCTCCCTAAGTAGCAACTCCCCATCATCAATCCGGACCACAAGATGTGACTGTGATATCCACTAGACTGATGCACAAAAGTTCATCTTAGTTCATCGCCGAAGGCGCAACAACCCCTAAGTTCTCCTTGACATACTCAAAAGAGTCCTTAGGTAGAGGTTTAGTAAAGATGTCTACAATCTAGTCCTTGGAAGGCACAAACTCCAATCTGACTTCATTCTTGTTCACTTTCTCTCTCAAAAAGTGAAACTTGATGGATGTGTGTTTAGTCTTTGAATGCAACACTGGGTTCTTAGATATATTTATTGCACTTGAATTATCATAGAAGATTGTGATAGGTTCCTCATACTCCACTTTGATATCTCTTAGCATCTGCTTCATCCACAAAACTTGAATGCAACTACCTGCTACTACAATATATTCTGCTTCAGTTGTAGATAGAGATATTGCCTCTTGTTTCTTGCTAAGCCACGAAACCAATCTCTTCCCCAAAAAGAATGCTCCACCACTGGTACTCTTTCGGTCATCCACATCTCCTGCTCAATCAACATCTGTATATGCATGAAGAGAGAAATCATGATCTCTAGGATACCACAGACCATTCTCAACTGTCCCTTTTAGATATCTAAAAATCCTCTTGATTGCCATGACATGAGATTCTCTAGGATCAGCCTAGAATCTAGCAACAAGACTAACAGCCTGCATAATGTCTGGTCTAGTTAGAGTGAGATACAATAGTCCTCCAATCATTGACCTATACTTTGTCTGATCTGCCTTAGGGGAGTCATCATCTTTGTTTAACTTACATCCGGTTTCCATGGGAGTATTCATTGGCTTTGAATCTTCCATCCCAAATTTCTTCAACAATTCTTTCACATATTTGGTCTGAGAAATGAAGATTCCTTTCTTTTTTTGAGTGATTTACAGACCCAAGAAGAAATTCGTTTCACCAAGCATGGACATCTCAAACTCACTTTTCATTTGATTTGCAAAAGTTTTACACAAACTATCTCTTCCTCAAAAAATGATATCATCAACAAACACTTCAACAATCAGGATGTTTTCATGATCAATTTTGAAATACAAATTACTGTCAGCAGTACCTTTGTTGAAACCAATCTTCAAAAGATGTTTATCCAATCTTTCATACTAGGCTCTTGGGGCTTGCTTCAGTCCATACAGTGCTTTCTTCAACTTGCAGACCATATCATCATGATCAGACAATTGAAATCCATCCGATTGCTCAATGTATACTTCTTCTTCCAAGTCACCATTCAGGAAAGCAGACTTGACATCCATCTGATACACCTTGAAATCCTTGAAAGCAGCAAAAGCAAGAAATAATCTGACTGCTTCAATTCTTGCCACTGGAGCAAAAGTTTCTTCAAAATCAACTCCTTCTATTTGAGAGTAACCCTTATAGACCAATCTAGCTTTATTTCTGATTACTTCACCATCTTCATTTAGTTTGTTCTGGAAGACCCATTTGGTTCCAATCACATTTTTGTTTCTAGGTCTGGGAACAAGATCCCAAGTGTGATTTTTCTCAATTTGCATCAACTCTTCCTCCATTGCCTTAGTCCAGTTTTCATCATTGCAAGCTTCATTCACTGTCTTAGGTTCAAGTTTTGAAATTAGACAATACTCATTTGATTTTTGAGCAATTTTCCTTCTTGTTTGTACACTTTGCTTTTGTCACCTATGATCTAATCTTCAGAGTGATTCAGTCTTACATACCTAGGCACTCTGGGAGTTACTTGCATTTCTGCTTCTTGATCAGGCTCATTCAAACTTATCTCTTCTTCCTAATTTACCGGATCAATCTGGATCTAAATCTCAGAAGAGGCTTGGGTTCCTTGAGTCAGAACACCATTCTAATCATCTTCATCATATTCATAGAATCTTGAGGGTTTGTCAATTCCTTCATCAACCTTCACATTTGTACTTTCTATCATATTTCTCAATCTCTTGTTATAACACCAGTATGCTTTGCTTTGAGTAGAGTAACCCAAGAATATTCCTTCATCACTTCTAGCATCAAACTTTCCTAGATCTTCATCTCTTTTGATGCAACATTTGCTACCAAAGACTCTGAAATACCTCACAGTAGGAGTGATGCCAAACCAAAGTTCATAAGGAGTCTTACCGATATTGTTTCTGATTTGAACTCGATTGAGAGTATAGATTACAGTGCTCACAACTTCTCTCCAATAGATTTGAGGAACATTTGCTTCCATCATCATTGTCCTAGATGCTTCTTGGATGGTCCGGTCTTTCTCTCAACTACTCCATTCTGCTATGGGGTCCCAGGAGAAGACAACTGTCTCTTAATTCCATGTTTCTCACAAAACTCTATGAACTCACCGGATGTGAATTCTCCACCTCTATCAGACCTCAGACACTTCAATTTTAATCCAGTTTTATTCTCTACCATAGCCTTGAATATTTTGAATTTCTCAAGAGCTTCTGATTTCTCTTTTAGAAAGGTTACCCACATCATCTGGGAATAGTCATCAATTAGTAGCATGAAGTATCTATCACCTTGAATACTCTTGATTCTTGTCGGACCACAAAGATTAGTATGAACTAAGTCCAATAATTTGGTAGAAGATAGTGTTGGCAAGAGACACTATATGGATTCATGGTTGTTGTCATTGATGGCAACAAAGGTCATCCCACATATCCGCAAGTCATGATGTGTCTCTACCGGAAGTCAGAATAAAGAATGTTGTGGTCCGGTGAAGAAGAACAGAGCATGTGGCAAGGTCCGACAGATTGGTCCGGACCTCTCAGAGGAAGTGTCTTGGTGCAGTGCAGATTTGGGGAAGTCAAGAGGACTACCTTGAGTGGTATATTCCAAGGATTTAGCCTCCGGTGATGGACAAGGAAAAAGATATGAATGGTTGAGTACCGGATTCCTGAGAGACAGTGAAAACAGAGGAAGAACTGACTGGCAGAGTATCAGACTGCTTTCCGGATGGGTTACTGTTGATGACAGAGGTTGTGAAGGCATGAATCATGTTTGGCCGACATGATTAATGATATCTACAAGTACATGATTGATCCGCATTGCTTGGTGAGGAAGGATTCAGCCGACAGAATGAGAGTTTGTAAGAAACTAGACTGTTTCGGATGCCGACTAGAAAGGTGATGAAATTACTTGTGCGGATATATATAGAGGATGGATTTAGTTGTGAAAGGTTGTGTTGATGTGTAGATATATGTGAATAAGTCCAGATAAGAGCAGAGGTAGCAAAAAGGATCCGGTATGTGAAAGATAGCAGAATAAAGAACAGAGGAAAGATGAAGTGCAGCAGATCAATGTACTGAGCCTAACCAGAACTGAACTCCAGCATATGCAGATGCTTCCAATCAGTTCAAGACTGTGATTCTCATCACTTTGTAGACAGTGTGTCTTCTTGTAGGCAGTGGGCCTCTTGTGAGCAGTGTGCTCAGGCAGTGAGCCCTAATTGGCAAGTGCCATTTTTGTAATTTCCTATTCTTCTAACAGAGAATAATTCTTGGGTTAATCACCCCGTGGTTTTCTCCCTTAACAGGGTTTCCACGTCAAAAATACTGTGTCATGTGTTTCTTATTTCATGGTTAATGTTTTTGTGTTTGATTTTATGCTGCATCAATTAAAAGGAAAGTTCAATAAGGGAAATAATTAGGATAACTGATTCACCCCCCCCTCTCAGTTATCAACAATTGGTATCAGAGCTAAGTTCCTCCTAATAGAGCCTAACAGCTTGAGGAAGATCTGGGATTTCAAATGGATGCATATGGTTTAAGGGAGCAACTCAAGACTACTCTTGAGGATCTTGAACAGTCGAATTCTGAAGTTAGTGAATTAAAGGAAAGACTCAAACAGGCTGATGAATTCATGAGAGAATTAAAAGACAAATTAAGTCTCTCTATGAAAAAGAGAAAGGAGCTGCTTCAACAGTTGGCAAGACAAAGTGAAGAAAGCAATACAAATGAAGAATTGACTGAGCAAACCAAGTTATGTGAAAAGTTATCAAAAGAAGTCATTATGTTAAGACATGAAATGGAATCAGGAACTATAAAGTTTACTCAAGAGATTGAAGAAAAGAGAAAGGCTGAAGACAATCTAAGACAATCTCTTAAAGAAAAATTAGAAGAATGCCACCAGATGGACAGGATTATCAGACATCTTGAATCTGATCTTGAAGATGCCAAAGATAATGAAGGAAAACTTGAGGATCAAATTGCCTCTCTCAAAAGAGACCTTCAAACAGCAAATGAATATAAAGAGAAATTCAAGATAAGTTCTGCTCAACTTGAAGTTCTTCTTGGAAGTCAAAAGAGGACAGATGACAAGTATGGTTTGGGATATGAGAAAGGAGAAAGCTCCGGATCTGGTCAGAAGAATCTTGGATCAGAAAATCCAAGGAACAGGCCTAGAAGACCTCCGGTAAGACAGCCAAATGCTCAAAGATATCCATCCTTCAATGGATACTGCCACAGCTGCAACCACTTTGGTCACAAAGCTAATCAGTGCAGAATGAGAATGAATCAGATTAATTCATCCTTCTCCGGACAGTGCTTCAACTGCAAAAGGTATGGACACAAATCCCATGAATGCAGAAGTATGCAAGTAAACAAATCATTCAAAGGTAGATGCTTCACATGCAATAGAATAGGTCATATGGCTAATCAATGCAGATCAAGAGGATATCAGTCAAATATGCAAAGAAATGTTATTTGCCAAATCTGCAATAGGTCCGGTCATAATGCTAAAGTCTGCAGAAACAAGAATCAGGACAAAAGAGGTCCGGTGTATAATCAGAATCAAGACAAGGGTAAACAAAAGATGAATGCGGATGAGGTTAGGAATCAGATGAGCAAGATTTGGGTGAAGAAAAGTTCAGAGAATGTAGAGGTTGGATCCGCACCAGACTCTGGTGCTGATATCTCTTTCGGAAATTAAAAAGTGAGCTCAGGCTCAGGGGGAGACTCAAAGAAAATCTTGTTCCCCCAGCCAAACAAGTGGTGCCGGATGTGGCACAAGATGCGGATCAAAGGGTTTGTAGATATGAGTCTTGAGATACTTCAGTCAAGTTTTCAGAGGACCGCATGGAGTTATGAAGAAGCTGTGATCGATCAAATAAGACCTGTTCAGGGAGATGCTCCGGTATGATAAAGGATTACAAAAAGGTCCGGAAAGATCCGGAAATGCACTATCTTGTTCTGCGGATTGGATAGAGTGTTTGGGATGTTCTTGCAATATGTTACCTCGATTCATTCATGATTGAAAGATCCAGATGATATCCACAGATCAGGACTAATCCGGGATACTCCAAACTATCCAGACAAGGCAAATCGGAATGATGTAGGTGAAGCATTTATTGCAGACAGATATTAGGGTTCGCGGAGCAATTTAAGGGATTTCTCAAAGGTCATTTGCTCATTCTGCACTCGAGAAGAAGCGAAAAGTGGAGCTCTGCAACAAGGTTCATCAAGCACACCAAGGATCTCCTGCCGAAGTTATTGCATAAAGAAATCAATCCAACCACTCCGTGCAAACCGAAGGCGCATAAGGTATTCCCCGTTTTTCATTACCTCACTGCAAATCTTTGAAGAATGGCTACTCCAAACATAGTTAAGATCTCTGATAGACCTCGCCCCTCATTTAAGAAACATCCCTACAAATCATTGGAGGTAGATCCACTAGGAGCCTTCTCTAGTGTTCCTCACGGAGTTTTACACACCGAAGACACTAGGGTTTACATACATGCAAGCATTGAGGAATTTGGGGAATTCAAATTAAGAGACCTCTATCACAAGTAGCTGATAGACAATGCTTTTGAGCTTAAACCAGAGTATAAGGATATCCAGAAGAAACAATTTGAGCAATTTATTCATTTCCCCTGCTTTGAAGAAGATGAATGGGTCCGGTATGTACTGAGCAGGATGCATGACAACTTTCTATGGCTAGATAGACCCTGCAAGATCACAAAAGAGGCAATTAGAGCAGTAACTGGTCTATACTCTTCCGGAGGGGTACCTATCCTCAAATCTGTCAAGAACAACATTGTAACTGAGGCCACCGGATCAAAATTTGACAAGAGGGCAATGACCATTGAAGATATTTCGGATCCGGATATCAAATATGCATCAATGATAATAGGATACAAGATCTATCACTCCAGCAGGGAGAATTCTGTATCCGAAACTGCAATATACACTGCCTATGAAATGCTAAGAAAGAATGCAGAATATGATCTCTGTGAACTACTGCTAAGCCAATTAATGGAAAATATACAGAAAATCAAGAAGGATAAGAAGAATTCCTTTAAGTATGGTACTCTTATTGTATGTCTATTCTTCTACTTCATGAATGAGCTACCCGGAACAAGTGGATGGGTATGGCAGAATGACAAACCTGTTGCAGTCCAGATAAGAGACTATTTGCATGGACTTGGGGATGCAAAAGCGAGAAATACAGCTCTATGGGGATACTTCAAAAACTTTCAGAGCATGATGCAAGCAAGAGAGAGAATTCCCCAGTCTCTTGTTGAAAAATACAAAGACTCAGTGTGCTTCATGGTTGACACTGATCAGTGCCTAATGGAGGCAGTAGAGCCAAGGACTGTCTGGATCATGCCCATGGGGTATGAAGTGGATGAACAGATAGTGGAGCTGCATGTTCAACACATGCTAAGTCAGCCCAAAGATCCCAAGGCAGAAAGGTTTGGAACCTTTGAGGAGCTGAGTGTAAAAATACATGTAGAACTCAGGGAACCTGAGATCAAAAGAAAGGTAAGAAAAGAAGTAGAGCACATTGCTCAAGGCCTAGGCATCTCAAAGGAGGCACTTGATGCCAGCTGGGAAAAGAGGAGGAAGGCCGAGGAAGAAGAGAAAAGTAAAGAAAGTGCTCCGGTTGGAGCTCCCACCCGGACCAGATCATCAAAGAGATCTGCACCTTCCTCAACCAAAAGTTCAAAACCGGAAGTCCAGGCATCCGGTAAGAGATCCAAGACAAAAGCCACAAGGGCTTATGGAAGCCAAAAGGATGAAGAGGAAACTGAGTCAGATGAGGGAATAAAAGAAATAAAGAAACAGAAAAAGAAAGGATCCGGTAAGCCCTCCACAGGCCAAGACAAGGATGAAATGGCAGAGGTAACTGTTGAAAAGCCCACTCTGTCACTAGAGAGCATAATCAAGTCGGTCACGGTGGATGGAAACCTTCAACCAATGACTGAATCATATGATGACTTCAGTGAGGCCGACCAAAAGACTCTGCAGGAGGCCACAGTAAAATATCTTAATATATATAATAAGGCTTTCATTGAAATAATATCTCTTATTCCTAAAAGCCTAGAAAAGGAAATGGAAGTAAGAAAGAATAATGCTCATGCTAAAGATCTTGAGATCCGGGAGCAGATAGCTATTCAGCTATATCCTCAAATTGATCCCAAGACAATGAACATTATCTTCAAGGACTGCAAAGATGAGTTCAGAAGCAAAGCCAGGATGAATCAACTCATGCTTGGCGAGACTGACAAAGTGGCCCAAGAAACAGAAGAGATCCTCCGGAAGGCCTTCAAAAGGTTCAATCTTCCGGTTGTAGAGGATTTAGGTACAGAAACAGCTGAGGACTTGGGACCCTCTGCTCCAGAAGAAGTGGCTCATGAACAAACTAGCATCTCTCCTCCGGTTTCCCCTACAGTCTCCGGATCCAAAGAAGAAGAGCAATTACAGGAGAAGGAAGCAGTGGTGAAAGACAAAGAGGTTGACAGTTCTAAGACTGCAGAAGAAAAGAAACATCTGTCTCCGGCAAGAGACACTGCACAAACTGTTCAACAATTTTTGAGCAAAGAAACTCTAGAGATTGATGAACCGGAGCTTCTAAAAGGCCCATTTGATTTTGACTCTCTCTCTCCGGTACAAACAATGAAGATAGCTTCATTTGCAAATGCCAAGGCAAATGAAAAGCTCCTGAAGTCTCATATGGAAGACTGTGAGTTGATAGAGGCTGCTTCCGGAGTACTTGTAAAGATCATGCCATCAATCCAGATAGATCCGACAGCCTCCTCTTCCGGTAATCTAAAAACCTTAGTCAGCAGTGTTGATACACATTTTGATTCTCTAGAAAAATCAGCTGAAGAAAAAGTCCGGAAGGAATTTTTGGACAAAAGATTTTCAGAAATATTAGAATTAATCTCTAAGGATAGGAAGATTGTAAGCATTGGAATAAGGAGCTTAGAGAATGCTCTTAAGGATGGCGGTGACATCTACAAATTTTGCATATCCTGGTCAAAGGCAACAGCAACATTTGACAAGAAAATAAAAGAGGAACAGGATAAGCTACAAAGCTTATCTCAAAGTTTTGATCCTCTCTCTTCCTCTATAATAAATCAAGAATGTCAGACCATTGCAGTCTTGAATGAAATAAAAAATCTTGAGAAGGAAAGGAAGAACATCACTAACCGGATGGGAGAACTTAGAAGGATTATAATCCCTAAGTTGGAAACTATGCATGAGGCCATCAGTGATGCTCAGACCACCGCCCAAACAAAAGATCCGACAGATCTCAAGTGGGCAGAAGCTTTTGCATTTTTGCTAAGTGGTCACATTTCAATTTTGGATAGAATGAAGCAAAGTTGGGCCACAGAAATGATCCAATTGCAGACATCCTTTGCAGACATTCTTCAATATATGTGAGTATGTAAATATGCGGCTAAGTATAAGAAATTTTTGAAAATTTTGATATGCGGACCCTACCCTTTGCCATTGATGTCAAAGGGGGAGTGAGGAGCAGTGAAAAATGAGGGATCCAACTAAGGGGGAGTTCCAGAAATTGTATATAAGGACAGAGCATCAGCAAAGGGGGAGCAAAGTGAAAACACTTAGTCATTTTTCACTAAGTGTTGCCATCAATGCCAAAGGGGGAGATTGTTGGCAAGAGACACTATATGGATTCATGGTTGTTGTCATTGATGGCAACAAAGGTCATCCCACATATCCGCAAGTCATGATGTGTCTCTACCGGAAGTCAGAATAAAGAATGTTGTGGTCCGGTGAAGAAGAACAGAGCATGTGGCAAGGTCCGACAGATTGGTCCGGACCTCTCAGAGGAAGTGTCTTGGTGCAGTGCGGATTTGGGGAAGTCAAGAGGACTACCTTGAGTGGTATATTCCAAGGATTTAGCCTCCGGTGAAGGACAAGGAAAAAGATATGAATGGTTGAGTACCAGATTCCTGAGAGACAGTGAAAACAGAGGAAGAACTGACTGGCAGAGTATCAGACTGCTTTCCGGATGGGTTACTGTTGATGACAGAGGTTGTGAAGGCATGAATCATGTTTGGCCGACATGATTAATGATATCTACAAGTACATGATTGATCCGCATTGCTTGGTGAGGAAGGATTCAGCCGACAGAATGAGAGTTTGTAAGAAACTAGACTGTTCCGGATGCCGACTAGAAAGGTGATGAAATTACTTGTGCGGATATATATAGAGGATGGATTTAGTTGTGAAAGGTTGTGTTGATGTGGAGATATATGCGAATAAGTCCAGATAAGAGCAGAGGTAGCAAAAAGGATCCGGTATGTGAAAGATAGCAGAATAAAGAACAGAGGAAAGATGAAGTGCAGCAGATCAGTGTACTGAGCCTAACCGGAACTGAACTCCAGCATATGCAGATGCTTCCAATCAGTTCAAGACTGTGATTCTCATCACTTTGTAGACAGTGTGTCTTCTTGTAGGCAGTGGGCCTCTTGTGAGCAGTGTGCTCGGGCAGTGAGCCCTAATTGGCAAGTGCCATTTTTGTAATTTCCTATTCTTCTAACAGAGAATAATTCTTGGGTTAATCACCCCGTGGTTTTCTCCCTTAACAGGGTTTCCACGTCAAAAATACTGTGTCATGTGTTTCTTATTTCATGGTTAATGTTTTTGTGTTTGATTTTATGCTGCATCAATTAAAAGGAAAGTTCAATAAGGGAAATAATTAGGATAACTGATTCACCCCCCCCTCTCAGTTATCAACAGATAGTTCTTTACTTTTGAATGTGACTCTTCTTAGCTTACCCAACTGACATTCTTTGCACAAGTTGTTAGAAGGTTTCACCAATTTTGGAAGATCTCTTACAGCCTGAGTACTGCTTATCTTGATGATATTATCAAAATTCACATGACACATCCTCCTATGCCACAACCAACTCTAATCAATTTGAACAAATAAGCAGCTTTTACCAGTAGCAACCAAGTGAAAGATATTACCTTTGGTTTGAGTACTGAATGCAATCTTTGTTCTAGAACTTTCAAAGATCTTGCATTTTCCATTCTTGAACCGAAGATCATAGCCTTTGTCCACAAACTATCCAACACTAAGAAGATTGTGCTTCAAACCTTCAACATATAGTACATTACCAATTTTGTTCCTTCCATCAAGAGAAATAGTTCCTCTACCTCTGATTCTACCAGCAGAATTATCATCAAATTTTACCACTCCTCCTTCATACCTTTCCAAATCTATGAACTTATTTTTGTCACCTGTCATATGGTGAGAGCAACCACTGTCAATGACCCAATCATCCTTTTCTTCAACTTGGGCAGCTAGAGCTCTTTCCACAGTCTTATGATTGACAGATATAGAAGACATTGGATCTTCTTCCTTGATGGCAATGAACACCCATTCATTTCCAGATTTGTTTCCTATCTCTGATTCATCATCTGTTACTCCTTCATTATCATCATCTTCATGTATATAATAACAGTTCTTTTGGAACCTTGGCTTGTTAGGATTTTTCCTTGAAAACGTTTCTGGACACCTTGAGGCAAAATGACCAATCTTATTGTAGTTAAAACACTTAAAAGGTAATTTTCCTTCATACTTACCAGATCCTCTTGGCAGCCTCTTTGCAATAAGGGCTTCAAGTTGAGCAGTTTCTACTTCTTCTTCCAGATCTTTTCTTGCTCTTTCATGCCATGACAGCTTCCTTGATGAATTCTCTCTTGGATCAAGCCTTTGTTTACCTTTGACACTAGCACTGGCTTTGAATGCAGATTCAGTCTTGGGGGATCATCTCCAAACTCTGTCATTTCAAATGCAGCCAATTTTTCAGCCAATTGATCTCTTGTGACAGTTGTATGGGCTCTAAATTCTTCAATGGCAGCAGCCTTAATTTTGTAAGAAGCAGGAAGGGATTTGAGAATTTTGCCAACAATCTCATCTTCATCCAAGACTCCACCAGCATTTCTAATTCCACAAACAAGCTCATTTACTCTTGACATAAAAGTAGTGATGTTTTCATCTTCTCTCATCTTCAGATTTTTGAATTTTTCTTTCAGACTTTGTAACCTTGCACTTTTGACATACTTGTCTCCTTCATGCATAAGTTCCAGTTTTTGCCAAATCTCAAAAGAAGTTGGTAGGTCAACAACATTTGAGAGCTCTGAATTAGATAATTTGTTTAGAAGAGCCTCTATAGTCTGCAAATTATTTTTAGCATTTGTGATTTTATTTTGGGTTTTCAGACCACCCTATGGAGGTACATGCTATGTTGTAACCATGGTCCAGTATGCCATCCCCATACATCTCAAGTGACATTTCACGCGACCTTTCCAGAGATTAAAATTGGTTCCATCAAACTTTGCACTATCCTTCTTGTAAGATGACATCCTGGATCTCCTCAAGCGGTTAAGTTCTTTTAGAGGAACTTAGCTCTGATACCAATTGTTAGACTTAGGGCACACAACTAAGAGGGGGGGTGAATCAGTTGTCCAAAACTTTCTCCCAATTACACACTTAAATCCTCTTAGTGATTAGCAGTTTATTAATCATGAAACATAATGTGCTTAAATCAAAAGTAGAAACACATCAATACATAAGACACCAAGATTTTGACATGGAAAACCCAGTTAAGGGAAAAACCATAGGGTGATTAACCCAAGGTTGTATTCTCTATTAGAAGAATAGAAAAAACAAAATGGCACATGACAATTAGGGCTCACTACCCGAGCACACTGCTCACAAGAGGCTCACTGCCTATAAAAGACACACTGTCTACAAAAGAATAAGTATCACATACTTGAACTGGAAAATAACATCTTCATCATGCTTGAATCAGTTCCATTGAAGCTCAATACTTCTGCTCTGCCTTTCGCTCTCCTCCTTGCTACCACTCACTCCTCTCCACAGGAACAACTTTAAAATGACTTCGCAATCCCTTATTTATACAAGACATAAACTTAGGAATGATCATCTAAGTCGGCAAACATCAACAAGAACATCTGCAGGATGTGTAGTTGATCTGGCCAGCCAATCTCTAGAAGAACACTATCATCCAGAAGATAATCTTCAATTGCAAGCTCCAACTTCAATGCGGATCACCAACTCAAACTGGACACGATCCAAAGACCACCACAAGCTTGCCTGAATTACCAAGATCATCCACACTTCATCTTCTTATTGAAATCCTTTTCTCCTTCATCTAGAACCTCAAGAACACAGTCTGTCATCACTGTCACAAAAGAATAGATGCTTACGGACCTTCAAACTATGATCCAATCAAGTTGACATTCCACAAAGATGTCCTCAACACTCCCTCAAATCCGGAGAACAGGAAAATACATTTCCGGATCTCACCGGACCTTTCTATAACACTCTGTCACCTCTGAACACCCACCGGAACCGGATTTACTTGAGCGACCACAACTTCTTCATATCTTCATGTGGACCTCTAAAATCTCTACTAGACCACCTTGAGACACATATCTACAAACCCTTTAAACTGCATCCTCTGATCCTCAACCTATCTTGGACATTTACCTTATTGTCATCACTGTTCTTCACTGTTCCTGATTGAGACTAATTTTCTCAAATATCCTCAGCACACAGCTCATCCAATCCTTATCATTAATGCAACAGGAGTATGTTGGCATCAATGACAACACCGGTTAGGCCCATACTTGCAACATCATATGTAGAAAATTAATAATAATTACCTATTAAAATTATTATGAGGCATATGTTATATTTTTGGAATCTTAATAACTTCCTCTATAAACCCTTTTCATTTGATTAAATTTTGTTACAAAAAAGTCTGTCAACTTCAAGGATGAAATTGTGGAAAATTTTAGGATAACACTAAATGGGCAGTTTTGCAAATTTCTTTGGCAAGTTTTGGACTCCCACTTGCCTAAATATGAGGCAATCTTAAGGCATTTTTTGAGGGAATCCATATTTGAGCTAGAAATATTAACATCATTTCCATCCAAATCTAAATATTAGTCTAAAAGTTAGCACTTTTTTATCTAGCAAGTTTTTTCTCCATTGCCATTGTTTGGCCCATCATGATCTTGCACTCACCCAGCTTGCGGTGGTGGCTAAGCAAATCACCAGTCTTGGAGAATTATTTGATTCTATCCCTTTCTCTCATATCCCTCGGGAATGGAATAAAGTGGCTGATGGGTTGGCCAAATGGGCTTATGAGAAGAATGGGACCTGGCTGGTGGATGATTGGGATAGTTTACCTGGGGATCTTGTTTAGGATTTGGTGGATTTGGTCACGGAGGATGTGAGATATTGCATGACCACTTCTTGATTTCTTATTTGTTGTCTCTAGGCCCATTTGGGCCTCTTGCTACTTTTATGCTTTGTACTGCTCTCTTTGATTAATAAATTTTTTACCCTATTTTATTTAAAAAAAAGATAGTAATATATGTTATTTCAAATTTATGACAATTTTTGTTTAAAAAATAATTAATAAATATAAAAATATGTTCAACACTAAAAAAAACTTACATATTTCAAAACTAGACATTGTCCTCTATAATAAGTTTTAATTTCATGTAAAAATTCTTAAAAAAAAGTCATCAACCATATTACCAAAGTCCATTCCTTCCAAAATTTTTGAAGCTTTTTGTTTAAAAAATAAATAATAAATAAAAAAATATGTTCAACACTAAAAAAAATTACATGTTTTAAAACTAGACATTGTCATCTAAAATGGGTTTTAATTTCATTGAAAAATTCTAAAAAAAAAATTGTCAACCATATTACCAAAATCCATCCCTTCTGAAAAATATTTTACCCTGAGTGTTCCACTAAAAGTGGACCTAATTTCTCGCACTTGCCACAAAATATAAATGTTGTAATCTCTTCTCTCAAGGTGAGAAACCTAAAAACAAGTTTCCATATTTCTCTTTACAATATATTATGATTCTTGCTATGACCATAGACAATATGATATTCAAGAGGCAACTTAAGGAAATAATTGGAGTTTTGACTTAATGGGATCCCCTTGTCCATTGAAGGTAGAACGGATTGGCTAACTTCCTAGAAGGTAACATTAAACCTCACATTCTCCAAGGCCAAGAAATTAGAGATTCTCTCAATCTAATTCATCATCAACTCTAAAATTAAGAGATGTCACATAATTTGTATTATCATGCATATAAGATATTGTCATATGAAAAGGATCCAATTTTAGATAATTATCTTGTATATAAAATAATTGATAAAAACCTTGGATGAGTTTGGATGGCTAAGGGGTTTATAACATTTGATATTAGTTATTTGTATACTATTATATAATCAAGAAGTAGTTTCATCCTATATATCATGGAGAAAGAGAGGTCCAACAAGGGGAAATAGCACAAGATAGAAAGGTATGTCCAAATTGGTAAAGACATCCAAGGTGACATTTTGATTCAATATATAAGTGTTTTTCACAACTATCTAAGGAGGTTAGTATTTCTTTAAAAACTATAAATTTCTTGGGTATAAAAGCACCTTCTTGTAATGGGTGGTTGTCACTCTAATAAATTATCTACGGAGCAAGCTTGGAAATGATAGCTCACCTGCTGCTTTACTTTTTTTTATGGATCATTACTATAAGTTTAATGACTATTTCTTTTATTTGTAGAAACATGGAAAATTATAAAATTCTTATGCTTATGAAAATATCATATGATCTCCTTGATAAGATCATTAAATCTTTAATCATTATCATAACATATTATATGTTGACTTACTTCTTGTTAAATTAATTATGGGTTTTTATTATTTCTGCATAAAAATAAATTTATTGATTATTGTGTTATTGACTATGTTAGTGACCCTATTGATAGGAAATATACCTCAAACTATGTCTTCAATATGGTGCAACTTCTATCACATGGATGGAGTAATGTTTAAATAGCAATCTTTTATAGCTCTTTAATCAAAAGTTGACTACAAAAGTTACTACAAAAGAATCAATGTGCTTAGGAGATTACTGAAAGTGTTTTTCATCTGGGTGCTATTGCAAGTCCCACTTTATTATATGATAAAGCCATTTAATCTTAATTAAGACTCCTATTTCTATAAACAAAACACATTTGAAGTTCATGGCCACTTCATTCAAAAAAAAGTCTTTCCATCCTAATATTATTCTCTAATTTTACTATACTAATTATCAGATGGTAGAGATCCTATGATCATGAATAACTAGGCTAGGATCCTAGTAATAGAAATCATATATGCAGTATAGCATCAAACCTTTGTGTAGTACCAAATTCTTTGAATTCAAATCAATGCTTGGACATCGAGGGGGAGTGTGCATGGCAATGCAACCTCTATATGTAAGATATAAGGCATAAAATAAGACCTTAAGTATTTTAATGCCTCAAGATGTAAGGAGTTTCCATTAAGGAGGAGTGTGCATGACAATGACACCTCTAGATGTAAGACCTAAGGCATAAAATAAGACCTTAGGCATTTTAACACCTCAGAATGGCTAAATCCTTGGATGCAAGATCTAATAAGCATAACATAAGACCTTTATGCATTATATGTAAGCCCTATGGGCATATTGTAAATTCTTCTCTTTGTAAATCTTCCACTTGTAAAAGCATTATATTATATAAGACCTATGGGCACTATGTAATGAACCTAGGGGAGGCCGGTTTGAGGAGTTCTGGGATCCAATAAAAACATTATAAGACCTCATTTAAGCATCATTTTTTAAAACAATGAGATTATAAATTATGACAAGATGACTTTAGTGTAGTCTAGCATACATGATCTCAATTTTGGCATAGATTTGTGTCCCAATTATTACTGTCAAAGAAGACCTACATTATTGGATACTTCATTTTTTCTTTTATAGAAATTGACATGTGATGCCCCCTATTAACATTAAGGGGAGTGTTAGAACATAATGTTATTAGGGGTCATACTCTTATAACATTTATATGTTTAATTCCCTAAGGCAATAAAATTTATTATGAATTTTTCTTTTTGCAAGGAATAATAAAATGCCCTAGGCTTTTCTATGGAAGTATAATTAAATATATTTTCTAAAAAAAATATAAACATGCATTTTGAGATAATTTTTAAATGAAAAGTGCTAAAATAAAATCAACCACACACAAAGGCCTTCCACACACTTTACGGGTTGTCACAACATTTAGATTCCAAAATCACCATTGATCTGGATCTAGGTTAACATAGGGATTCACAATAACTAAGTAGGGTGAGATGACTAACAATAATCCATGCCAATTTCTCCACATACCAACCATTGGTCTAACACCTATAAATTTCCTACACACTCAGGTCAAACATCATGCATTCCTACTCCATGTAATAATAGTCAAAGAAACATAATTGAACCAACATGGTATAAATCATAACATGTGATATTGAATTATGACATCTAACTATAAATTTCCTACAACTAGTATGATCTAGGAACAAGATGCATAATCAACCATATTTCATATTGTTGAACAAGTATAATAATCATACCTATATCGAATATAATAAAATTTGTGAAGATGAAACACTGTAATGATCTAACATACAAAGGCACAACATATGCATCGCATAAATCATAGTCAGAAAACCAATAACAATACAAAAATTCATTATAAAAATATATATGGTCATACAAAGCATCTCCACAAAAGCATCCAAAATACACCATTAGAACTCCTCAATGGAACAATAGATCTCATTAGCAAATTTGGTACAATGGCTCATAACACAAGAAGCACATAATACACTGATGAAACACTCAATACAATATATATCATATGAATCAAAAAGCACACAAGGAAAACACAAGAGTGGGAATTACATCATTGGTGGATGGAAGTATTGACTTTGTTGAGGACTAAAAAATGCCAAATCTTGTTTATAAGTGAATTGCTTCGATTGAGGCACTAGATTTTGATGAGGATAGCAACCTATTTGAAATTATTGTATTCCATGCATATTCACATTTGTGATATGGCATCTAATTTTTTTGTGGGTTGGAGTATGCTTGATTTTTCTATGGGTTAGTGTTTAGTGTAAAATATGAAGAGGACTAGATGTTTAAGAGGGTTTAGGTTTTTGTCTTGATCCTCATTTCACCACTAAACATTTAAGGACTTTTAGCTGAGTAGAGGAACCTACTACAGGCCTTCTATCACTTGGAACATAGGGGAAGATTGGAATTGTGTGATTTTGTTGTTTAATTAAGCCCAATTATGCTCAAAACCCTAATTACCTGAATTCGTGAACAAATAAACAAATTATGGAAAATGATCACACATAGAGATATCAAATGACAATCAAATGTGTACCCAATTTTGAAGTTCAAAAAATGGAAAAGTCAGGGACTAATGAGTGGGCACCCTAGTCCAGTGCCACAGTTTCTTTCAAGATCTAGGAACCTTGTCTACAACCTGTTCCTGCTGTTCCAGAGATTTTCCTATTGCGAGATCTAGGGACTAATGAGTGGGTGCCCGAGTCCAGGTCCCTATTTTCTTCTCTAATCTACAATTCTGACAGTCTACACTGCTCTCTTGCAACTCCACTTTTTCTTCTTTCACAACTTGTAACTTGTAATCATGAAAAAATGGGTTGGGGGTTGCGGTGTTTAGAGGCTTGCCTTAGTCAAGCCCTGGAGAGACATTCAAGTCTTCCGAACACCATTGTCAGATAAAGAGTGTGTATCCCTATGGGATAGAGGTAAAATCCAAACAATAAATGATATAAAACACAATTGATATCACCTTGTAGTGAAAATCTCATGGAAGGAAGATGCTCTTTGGTGCAGGAGCACCTACCTGACAGCTGGCCTCCATGAGGCAGTTAGTTTGTTATAAGTCTTGTTAATGTTTCCAAGAAGGTCTGATAAGACCAATGCATGTAATAAGGTCATGTTGACCATACTTTACTATTTTTAGCTAGGTTGTTAGGACAACTGTTATGCTGTATGTCCGGTTGGATCTCCCAGCCGCCTGGAGAGATCTCCCAGCCGCTTGGAGTCGGGTCGGTAGTACTCACAGGAGATCCTATTTATGCATGCGGTTTGGTTGAGA
The DNA here is from genome assembly GCA_027924645.1 of Cunninghamia lanceolata. Lineage (NCBI taxonomy): Eukaryota > Viridiplantae > Streptophyta > Pinopsida > Cupressales > Cupressaceae > Cunninghamia > Cunninghamia lanceolata. The sequence continues at coordinate 5,341,300 of BSBN01001344.1, read as the reverse complement.
TTGTATAGGATCGATCAGACTTTGCAGAGAGTGAGAGAGAGAGAGACAGAATATTGTATTTGCATCTTTTGAAATCAATAAAGAGATCCTGTTGTGTCAATTCTCTATCTGGATTCCATTGTGTGATCGATTTGTTGTTCTGGTGGTTGCATGGATTCGCTGATCCATTCCACCAGTTGATTCGTCGAATCGGTGGAATGGCTATGTACAGTAGTTTAGGATTTAGTTTGCATTTTGTGTTTGTTTGCATGCAGGTGTGTAGGATCATCGTCGAGAGGTGTTAAGAACCCTAGCATGGGTATGTGCTAGGTCGTGCTGGTTGTTAGAGTCTGGAAAGTTGTCCAGGAAGCGGATCGGGTCACCTCAGGAGGTTCGGCGGATTGGAAATTCGCTAAGGTTGGAAAATCCATCGCAACGGCATCATCAAGATATTTCTGTGTATATCCTGCAGTTACTTCGGGCGTCATCCGAGTAGATGGAGGTGAGCATGATGCAATCGTTTGCATAAAGTGAATGTGCATTGGGGTGATCATCATCAGGTGTTGCCGAGGAGGAGCGTATCGGCATAAGGTAGAAGATCGGGTTGATAAAACCATTGCGGGCCGATAATGTTAAGTTTGGCCGACAGCAGGATATTGGAGGAGCTGCATGTGACGTCATCGTCATCAGGATAATCGACATCAGGATATCGGGGTGATGTAAGCATCGAAGGAAAGGTGCATGAAGTTGTCGTCATCAGGATATATGGAGGGAACCGGATGTTGTATATCCTGCTGATGAACATGATGTTGAACATCATGATGCTGCAGAAAGCGTTTGGCGGTAAGATGAACAGTGAACATCAGGAGGATGTTTACGCTTGCCGAATATGATGATGCTGCCGATAGCCGGATATGATGATGCTGCTGACAAGCGAAGGGTCGAAGGTTTGTCTGCAGGAGGATATCAGCCGGCAGAGAAAATATGATGATGCTGACAGTGTCAAGGGAAATATGATGATGATGATGATGGGTTGTAGACATACATGCTGTATGTCAAGGTTTTAGCGTGGATGCCTCTGCATCATAGTGGTATCAGAGCTCAGCAAAAGGTCTGGGCTGTTGTGTGTTGATTCTGTCACCGAAAGGGCAGAGGTAGAGTTGATTCTGTCACTGAAAGGACAGAGGTAGAGGAGTGAGAGGTTGACAAAATGCCTCCGAAAGGTAATGGTACTGCAAGGGAATTGCAGGAGATGAAGGAAAAACATGCCAGAGAGATGAGGAAGATGAAGGAGCTTGCTGAAGCACTTCAAGCCAGGCTTGTAGCCTTGGAGAAGAACAAAAAGAGGGAAGTGGAAGACAGTGAGTTTGAAGAAGATGAAGATACTGTTGAAGAGTATGAAGAGGTAACTAAAGATCTAGATGCTGAAGACTAGAGATTTACAAAACTGTTAAAGGCAGTGCAGAGTGATAAACCTAAGGTAAAGGTTGATGTTTCCAAGTATAATGGAAGTTTAAATGAAGATGAGTTACTAGATTGGATTGCTGCACTTGATAATCACTTTGAATGTGAAGATGTTGCTGAGGATCAGAAGTTAAAGATTGCAAAGACCAAGTTAGGAGGTCATGCTTTGGTATGGTGGGATTATGTACAATCCGAGAGAAGGAAACAAGGGAAGTCAAAGATCACTTCATGGGATAAAATGGTAGCAAGGATCAAAGGTAAATTCTTGCCCAAGGATTATGAGATTCAGATGTTTAAGAAGCTGCAATTTTTAAGGCAGAAGGAAATGGATGTGAAGGCATATACTGAGGAGTTTTATAAATTGAGTATGAGATCTGGTCATCATGAGAATGAGGTAGAAAAAGTAGCTAGGTACTTGGCTAGTTTGAGACTGAACATACAGGATGAGTTAGTTTTAGCTAACCCTAAGAGTGTGGAGGATTGTTACCAAATGGCAATCAGGATTGAAGAAAAGGTGAATAGAAGACAAGATAAGTCCATGAGAGGAAGAGGAAATAATATGAGGGGAAGAGGAGCAGCCCCTACAACAGGGCAAACCAATGAGGGTCAAGAAGACACTGGTAAAGAACAGGGACAGTCTGATTTCAGAGGTGGATAGAAAGGTAATAGAGGCAGATTTGGAGGTGGTAGAGGTTCTACTACATTTTCAGGAAAGTGTTACACCTGTGGTGAGTTTGGTCATCTATTTTTCAACTATCCAGAAAGCAAAGGTTCATCATCCAGAAATGATAGAACGAATGACAAGAAAGTACAACTTGTGTAAGAAGAGAAAGTAGAGCAAAGTGTGCAAAGTTCAAACACTTATCAAGGAGATAGAGTTCCTGACAATTATGGATATCCTGAGGAGGGAGAAGCATTGATGCTAAGGAGAACTAGTTTGCAGACATCAAAGGATATGATGCAAAGAAGAGCTCTTTTCAAGACCACATGCAAGAGCAAAGGTAAAGTATGTAAGGTTGTCATTGATACTGGTTCAACAGACAACATGGTATCTCAGGAAATGGTGGATAAACTGAATTTGGAAAGGATTCCACACCAACACCCTTACAAGGCATCTTGGGTGAGTGATAGTCAATCACTTTTCGTCTATGAACAGGCATATGTGGATTTTCAGATTGGAGCATATCATGATAGAGTTTTGTGTGACATTTTGCCCATGGAATGTTGTCACCTACTGTTGGGTAGACCATGGCAATTTGATAGGAGGGTACTGTATGATGGGTATGCTAATACCTACACCATCAAGAAAGATGGGAAGACTATTATGTTAATGCCATTGCAGGCAAATGCTGCAGCACAGGGGGCAGCCCAAATCATTTTAGTGGGAAAGAAGGAGTTTGTGCAGAAGCCTATAGGAGCAGGCATACAGGTAGTTGCGGACACTGCAGGGAAAGGAGTTGTTACGGACAACAAGTTGAAGAAAGTTTCAGTTTTGACTGACAGAGGTCAGCAGCAGGTTCAGAAACAGGTTTGCAAATAGCAACCAGTTGAGAGGAATGACAAGGATGTTGTCATAGTTGGGACTATTGTTTGTCCTATAAAGGTTGAAAGAAAGCCAGAGTTGAACATTGCAGAAGTTCAAGAGGCAGTTCAGACAGAGGTTCTAGTAAGACAACCTGACAAACACAAGGTATGTGAGAGAAGGGCCTACATTGACAGGCATGAGGGTTTACTTGCAAGAAAACAAGTTACAGTTCAGAAGTCTTGGAGCAGCCGAGAGCCAGCAGAGGACAAAGCTAGAACAGGTCAGAACACTGACATGACAAAGTGTAAAGGTGGAGGACTTCCACAACCAAACTCATGGGACATGAGTTCTTTTCTGTTGGGGAGTATGGTGCAGGAGCACCTACCTGACAGCTGGCCTCCATGAGGCAGTTATTTTGTTATAAGTCTTGTTAATGTTTCCAAGAAGGTCTGATAAGACCAATGCATGTAATAAGGTCATGTTGACCATACTTTACTATTTTTAGCCAGGTTGTTAGGATAGCTGTTATGCTGTATGTCCGGTTGGATCTCCCAGCTGCCTGGAGAGATCTCCCAGCCGCTTGGAGTCAGGTCGGTAGTACTCGCAGGAGATCCTATTTATGCATGCGGTTTGGTTGAGATTGTATAGGATCGATCAGACTTTGCAGAGAGTGAGAGAGAGAGAGACAGAATATTGTATTTGCATCTTTTGAAATCAATAAAGAGATCCTGTTGTGTCAATTCTCTATCTGGATTCCATTGTGTGATCGATTTGCTGTTCTAGTGGTTGCATGGATTCGCTGATCCATTCCACCGGTCGATTCGTCGAATCAGTGGAATGGCTATGTACAGTAGTTTAGGATTTAGTTTGCATTTTGTGTTTGTTTGCATGCAGGTGTGCAGGATCATCATCGAGAGGTGTTAATAACCCTAGCATGGGTATGTGCTAGGTCGTGCTGGTTGTTAGAGTCTAGAAAGTTGTCCAGGAAGCGGATCGGGTCACCTCAGGAGGTTCGACGGATTGGAAATTCGCGAAGGTTGGAAAATCCATCGCAACGGCATCATCAGGATATTTCTGTGTATATCCTGCAGTTACTTTGGGCGTCATCCGAGTAGATGGAGGTGAGCATGATGCAATCGTTTGCATAAAGTGAATGTGCATTGGGGTGATCATCATCAAGTGTTGCCGAGGAGGAGCGTATCGGCATAAGGTAGAAGATCGGGTTGATAAAACCATCGCGGGCCGATAATGTTAAGTTTGGCCGATAGCAAGATATTGGAGGAGCTGCATGTGACGTCATCGTCATCAGGATAATCATCATTAGGATATCGGGGTGACGTAAGCATCGAAGGAAAGGTGCATGAAGTTGTCGTCATCAGGATATATGGAGGGAACCGGATGTTGTATATCCTACTGATGAACATGATGTTGAACATCATGATGCTGCAGAAAGCGTTTGGCGGTAAGATGAATAGTGAACATCAGGAGGATGTTTGCGCTTGCCGAATATGATGATGCTGCCGATAGCCGGATATGATGATGCTGCTGACAGGCGAAGGGTCGAAGGTTTGTCTGCAGGAGGATATCAGTCGGCAGAGTAAATATGATGATGCTGACAGTGTCAAGGGAAATATGATGATGATGATGATGGGTTGTAGACATACATGCTGTATGTCAAGGTTTTAGCGTGGATGCCTCTGCATCACTCTTCATACCATGAGGAGATGGCTACCAAATCTACAATTACAAACACAAGAACAACACAAATTCTACTCTACAACACAATGAATGCCATGAATCACTTTCACAAAAGCTCTTGAATCAAAATTGCCATCTAGTTTACAAATGAATCACTAATCATGCTTATATATGCAACTACAAACATTCCCACTAAGAATTTCATAATTCAAACTTACCGTGTCGGCATAGGACCTAAACAATGGTCATAAACTGACACTTTGAAATTGGTCCTGACCTAAAATAGGACAGGACTAGGGCGCGGGCACCCAAGTCCTCCCTCCTTATTTTAGGAAGGATTTATGTTAAGTGCATCCCCCGAGTCCTTTTTGCCATGAAATTTTAGGGTTTTCTCATCGGGAGTCATCAAAATCATGCAAGATGCTCTAAATGCATTCTAAAGGACCTGGGAGCTAAACCTTAAGAGGAAAAAGCCCCCAAGGTTACTTTTTTTGACATAATAGTTAGAGTATGTTGATTTTGCAATACATGTTATGTATGGTCTATCCTAAGTGGGCCAACATAAAAGCTCTTAGAGAAGTAGCTTCTACCATGATTATTCTTGGCATATCCCTTGTTAGTGCAACAAATGAAAGATCAAATCTGGGCCATAAATAATGTAACAAGCCACCTAAAATGATATTATTTTTAAAAATTCCCTAAGAAAACGTCCACAAATGCTACAATTTTGAATTTTTCAACTAAACAATAAAGTTTCATAATATATCATAAATATGCCAATCTTACATTAGTTCATAGCACATTGTGATTCAAGTCTACAAATAACAATATAATACAAAACTAGAGTTTAGAAATATGGTCCTATCAACTTGTCACTAATCATGTCAGTTATGCATATCTTTGGCTTCACAAGTGATACAATGTTCGTGGTCATCCTAACCAAGTGCAAGAAATATGGTTGTAAAGCTATAAGAGAGAGATCATCATCCAGGTTATTTACCTCTAACCACAAACCAAGCAGTCCCCCACTCATCGTCCTACTAGAATTGACCTGACACTTCAATGAGGGTAGTAGATAATGACATCAATAGTAAACCATAACCAAATCTGAGAACCAAGTGCAAGCAATATGTACACATTCATCACAAGTATCTATTCATGTAGTCCCTAGATGCCCTCTTGCTAACATGACTTCCAAATGCATGCAACCTATGAATATAATAAAATGAAAGTACATATAGCTATATAGCATCACTTTTGTCAAAGCATTTAATTATACATCACATTTATAGATGTGTTTCGTATTCACAACACTACTATCTCTTGCTTGACTCATCCATAAATGACCATAAAATATTAATGGAAACACATGGTATAAATCAACTCACAAGTTTAGAAATATATTACCACCAACCCCTCACGTACCAGGCCCTTGACTTGGTCTTAACACATAAGTTTTTGGAAATATAATAACAACACCAAAACCCTAGCGTATCCTACCCTTGAGTTGGTCTTAATACATAGGTTTAGAAGTATAATAACAATGTCCAACCCCTAGCATACCCTATGCCTAAGTTGGTTCTAATACATAAATTATTAGAAATGTAAAAAAAACACTCAACACCTAGAATACCCTACCCCTAAGTTGGTCTTAACATATAATTTTTCATAAATATAATAACAAAACCCCTAGCATTCCCTACCCTTGAGTGGGATGTAATAGATTTTAGTGTTATAATCATTGTCTACTAAAGTGCTCAAATTCAGATAGCATAATAGTCATTTCCATGCAAATAATCAAATACATCACCCTAAAGGAATATACTAGAATGAAAATAAATATATTTTTTAACTGTAAACTTTTGTATGATTGACTAATACTGCAGATTTATAGCAATGGGGAATACAACATATAATACCATGCATCTTCTATGCAATCAATCTGTCAAGGTAAGTATGGTTGAAGCATATATTTATTCTTTTCTATTTCCTAACCCCTAGCATGCTTTACCTTGGTCTTATTAGTTTTAGTATAAATACTATCAATAATAAAAAGTATATAGATCATCATATAAAATAATTTTTTCAATTTCCTAACTCTAGGCATACCTTGCCCTTAAGTTGGTTTTACATATTTCAATATTAGAAATACTAGTATTCTGCTTTATAAGACAAATAATATCATTTAATAGTTATCCTCATGCATTGGTTGACTACGTACATATACCTGTAGGTGTTTATTTGTATGGATACAACAATTTGATCATTTTAAAGTTGACTTATGTTAGAGTCATTATATCAAAGCATGATAATGCATGTATATATGTCACATCTCATTTTTATGGACTATATTATTATTCTAGATTAATGAACATTTACCATGATTGTTTTACTTTGAGTAAGTTTCACATGTGTGAAGGTAATTATCATGAAGTTATATTTGAGAAAATTGAAAATTAATTTGAAAATTGAATATTACCGATGTTACAATGATTTGGTTCGGCTATGTTTTTGGAGGAACTAACCTATTGACGTCGAGTTGAGTGAGAATGAATGCAGGTACTCATCGAAGATGAGAACATGGTTGAGGTAGAGGTGTTCTAGCCACTTGGAAAGAACTGATGGGATGGTTAACCCTGATGCAATCACACACTCACGTAGTTTCAATTGCATTTCTTGAATGACTTATTTTTATGCATCAATGTGTGGTTAATAAGTGTGATTGATGGTTTAATATTTAGAAAATATTGTGTTTTCAATTGCTAATTTAAATACATATTATTTTAATTAAATTGTTGTGATGATGAAATTTTAATGGTATATTTAAATTAGTGTAGCTAAAAATAATTTAAATAATCAAATAGATAAGTGCTTTTCTATTCCATGATTATAGATGTTTGGAAGACAATATGTTATTTTAGATTTAAAAAATTATATTAAAAATATACTAGATATATATATGATATATATATTATTGTATTTTTTCACTTCTTGATTTATTTAAAGTGATTGTGTTTTAATAAAAATAGTTAAATTATGTTAATAATATCATTATTATATTTAGAGTTTTAAATAAAAAGAATTAAGACTTACTTATTGTCATTCATGCAACAGTAAGCGAACTAAAATAGTTGTTATTTATTCTTAAATAGAAAATTTGTGAGTTTAATTGGAAAAATCTCATGCAAACTAGAGAATGGACCAGTTATCAATCTTTAGTCTTGAAACCTAAAAAGAGGATCGCCAAAATAAAGGGAGATATCTTTAAATAAAAGAAGCGATCTTGAGCAGAAGGAGGACTGAATAATTATGAAAAGAAAGATGTTTTTAGAGTAGCAGAGAGAAGAGAACGTGATTCTGGTTGGACAACGATAGGACAAAGAAGGAAGTCGTGACTGGGTTGGCAAAGATTGACTCCTCTCAGGCAAACTGATCTGGGTATTTATCTTATGTTTTGCATTGATTAAAAGTCTGTTAAATGGAAGTAGAACTTAAGAAATCGGCCTATGCATATATGCTTTTCTGGCTTGCATTTGACTACCATTCAGCCTACTAAAAGCTACTTGCTGTAAACTGCTCCTGGCCATTAAAATGATAGACCAGACCTACGTGCTATTTTTGTTTTATACTCTCTATCTCTCTTGAAATTTAACTCTAACACAGCCTTAAAATGATGTCCATGGCGTTTGGATTAGAATGACCTACCTTGTGTATTTACCAGCTACCAAATGCTTTCTTTTTTTTCCATTATTTTTCTCTCTTCTGGCATCAACCCATCTCTTCCTTTGGCCGCTAAGATGTAAAACAAGGCTTGCGTTGTATTTCCTTTATTTTTCTTTCTATAAGTTGACCTCTGTGTGGCGTCTGGCTTCTTTTCTGGGTGACCAGATTGGGTTTGACCCCCAGTTGAGGTGTTGGGTCTCTTTCCTCTAACAGACTAGCTATTTTGTTTATTCCCAGCCACCCAACTCCTTCAAATCATGATGTTTTACTTCTGTTTTTATGCCTTGCAAATCGCCTTTTCCAGATCTTGATTTTTACTATTGAACCAATAAATTAATCGAATCCCTAATTACTGTTAGAATATTCTCTGTTAGAAATATAGGACTGTATCTTTCTTTATGCTATCTGAAATTAGTTCTAGATTAAGAATCGACCTTTCTATGGGTGAAATTCAAACTCTTAAAAATAGAATAAAAACTATTGTATTCCTGTAGACATGTTCATGTATTGTTTGCTATTTTAAACACTATTTTAAACCATTATCTTGAATGACAGTTGAAGATTACTAACTCTGTTCTTTATTTATTTCAAATCTGCCACAGCTCTTGTCACAGAAATGATAGGAAGGTTACTGAAATATATATAAAAATATATTGAATAAACTAAGTAGTTCCTGTAATAGAAATGATAGTAGGTTGAATAAAACTGAGAATGACTTTATATAGTGAATTATGACTAAAAAATGGATTAGGAATTATATAAATTTGATAACCTTATGAACGCAATTGTATGTACAAAAGATGGACTATTGATTGGAAAGTGTATTTTTCCTAATTGATGTTTTGGGAAAGAGATTTGATGATTTATTGATGAACTTTGATCCTTTTTATTTTCTTATTTATTTACTTGCTTCTTGGGGAAAGAAGTAGTTTTTATCTAGGAATGTATTAGGTTACTTTCTGGGCTAGGATGCCAAATGTGGATTTTTAGAGATGGCTTTTCCTCTTTTCGGGAATTGAACTAGGTTACTATTTAAAGGATTAGATCTAATCGAGATGATATTGAAATAGATGTTTATTTTGTCTAGCAAACTTATATATATATATGCCACATCCTGTTGTGAGACAATTTGCTTTTCATTATTTAGAATTGCACATTCAGACATTAAGGTTGCATCAGGTGTTCCCTCCTGCCAGTTGTTTCCAGGTAGCTAGGCATTTCGTGTAGGGCTGGGTTTCCTTCTTTTCATGAAAGGATCTGGGGAAGTGTAATTACTTCATGGTTGGGTGGAAAAGCACCTGGGCCATGTTCCCGTCTCTCGGCTTGCAAGTGGTGGACCACTTGGTTCATGTGACTAATGAGCATATTGATTTATTTATTCTTGTTGTACATGATTATTATAACTTGAAATTGAATGTAATATGGTGTGAATGCCCATGGATTTTATATATTATTTACAATGCTTTTACCTAGATTGAGCACATGATTTTGAAAGATTTAGTGACATTTTGATTCATATTTATGAGATGGTTCATTTTACTTGTGATAATGTAATTAAGTGGAGTAATTGCACACATTTTATCTTTTATATTGTAATTAAGTGGATTAATTACATCTTTTTACTTTGGATATTGTGATGTATTTAAGTGGATTATTTACTTCATTTACTTTTGTGTTGAAATTGAGGGCTTTACATTTGGGTATCATAGCTCTAGGTTGAACACTAGGGCCTTTGTTTTCTTTGAGACTATTGTGCTAAGTTGTGAATTTGATGCAGATTATCCATCATGAATACTAGAAGCATTGATTAAGGTGAAGGATAAGGAATTGGTCAAAATAGAGGAAACCATGGAGGTGCTCATGGTGGTTGAAATGGTGGGGATCGTGGAGATGCTAGTAATGATCAAGATGGAAGATTGGACCATATTCTTGCTCTCTTGACCCAACAGGACATGAGGATGAATGCTCTTGAGCAGGAGATCAGAGGAAATCCTAGAGGGTAGAATGCTAATGAAAACCCAAGGGTTGAGGTACAAAATGAGAATCCAAGGATAGAAGTTCAAGTTCCTGAAGTTAGAGCTAATTCTAATAATTAAGCAAAGATTGCACAAGAATTGGGGAAAGACCTCATAAAGTATTACCACTAAAATTTGATGGAAAGATAATTAGAGATGGAGTTGAAGCTTGGGTAATAGAAATAGAGAAATATTTTGGACTCTGAAACATTTTAGATCACACAAAGGCAATGTGGGTTTCTTACTAGTTCACTGGTGAAGCAACAACATGGTGGGATAATGAGAAGGTAGATAAGAAGCTATTACTTGGTGAAATAACTTGGGAGATTTTCTTGCAACTTTTTAGGAAAAGATGGTTACCACAACTATTCTTCAACAAGAAGATGACAAAGTTTTAGAATTTGATTCAAGGAGGTATGACTGTAACCAGTTATTGGGAGAGATTTTTACATCTACTTAAGTATGTTCCATAGTATCAATAGATGAGAGATTTCAGATTAGGAAGTTTATTTTGGGATTAAAGCCTCAGATTGGAACAGAGGTAGACTTTCATAATCCTCTTACTATGGATACAGTTTTTGAAAAGTTAATTAAACAAGAGCAGAAGTTGCAACAAGCAGCTAGTTATTGTAAGCAAAGAGATGCAAAGTTTGCCAATAAGATACCTCAGAATAATAATCAAGGCAATAATAGGCAGATCAGGAATATGAAGAGAGGTAATAATTCTCAGGATGGAAATGGTGGAAACCAACATGGAGGAAACAAAAGAGGTGGCTATAACAACAGAAACAACAATTAGAGGGAAAGAGATGAAGGACCGAGAGCACCTTAGGGTGCATGCTATAATTGTGGAGGAGAGCATTATGCAAATGCATGTCCACATAAAAGGGAAACAAAAATCAATAAGGAGCACCTCAACATCAGATTCATGCCACAGTGGACAACCGATAAGCATATTTTCAAGCAACACCTATTCAGTTTCAAGGTAAGCTCTATGGACTACCTGTTTCTATTTTGATTGATATTGGTGCCACAAAATGTTTTGTAGATCCTAGAGTAGTATCTAAGCTATCTATTAGACCTAGACATATGGAAAACTCTTGGATGGTACAATATGGCAATAGAGCATAAAAGAGAGTAGACTCATGTCTAGCATGCAGTGAGTTAGGGCTTCCTAGTTTTCAGACACAAATAAATCTCTATGTAGCACCTTTCAACTCTTATGATGTGATTTTGGGAATCAACTGGTTAGCTGAACATAAGTCTCTAGTAAACTGTGAAGACAAAGTTGTTAGATGTTTGGATGACCTAAGGAATCAAGTGGAAATTAATGGATCTAAAAAACCTTTATAGCTTAGGCAAATCTTAGCTATGTAATTGAAGAAAGCCAAAAGGAAAGGGTGTGCAATTTATGTCGTCCAAGTAAAGGACCTTGACAAAGAAGAAACAATGTTTAATGACTACCCAATCCTTAGAGATTTCAGAGATGTATTCCTTGTAGAGTTGATAGAGTTACCACCAAAGAGAGAGTTTGAATTCTCAATTGACTTGCTACTAGGGACTAAGCCTCAATCTACGGCACCCTATAGAATGACTACTACATAATTATATGAGCTTAAAGCACAATTGCAGGAGTTACTAAATCAAGGGTTCATTAGACCTAGTATGTCACCATGGGGCACACCGGTCATCTTTGTAAAGAAGAAGGATGGTACTTTGAGATTATGCATTGATTATAGGATGCTTAACAAAGCTACTATAAAGAATAAGTACCCACTCCCAAGAATAGATGAGCTCTTCAATCAAATGAAAGGAGCTACAATGTTCTCGAAGATAGACCTTAGATCTGGCTATCACCAATTGCAGATTAAGGATGAGGACATCTCTAAAACAGCTTTTAGGACTTGATATGGTCACTACGCGTTCACAGTGGTACCATTTGGGTTGACTAATGCTCCAGCAGCTTTCATGAATTTGATGAATAACAGTTTCAGAGATTGTGTAGATGATTTTGTGTTGATCTTCCTTGATGACATATTGATATACTATAAATTAGTGGAAGAGCACGAAAGGCATTTGAGGATTGTTTTGTAGTGCTTGAGAGAGTGAAGGCTTTATGGTAAATTAGCTAAGGGTACATTCTTTCAAGATAAAGTGCACTATCTTGGTCATGTGATCTCGGCAGAAGGGATTGTAGTTGATCCTGAGAAGATAAAAGTGATAATGGAATAGCCTACACCTCAGAGTGTGACATAAGTCAGAAGTTTTATGGGACTTGCAGGTTACTATAGAAAGTTTGTGGAAGGTTTTCCAACTATAGCAGCACCAATTACATCACTTCAAAAGAAGGGTAGGAAGTTTGAATGGACAGAAAGGTGTGAACAAGCTTTCCAAGTGCTAAAGGAAAAGCTCACGACTGCTCTTATCCTGACCATACTAGATCCTAATGGTCACTTTACAATTATAATAGATGCTTCAAGAGAAGGAGTAGGAGTGTTGATGTAGAATGAGCAAGTCGTTGCTTATGAGTCAAGAAAGTTAAAGCAACATTAGTTCAACTATGTGTTGCATGATCTTGAGTTAGCCGCCATACTTCATGCACTTCAAATGTGGAGGCATTATCTTCTAGGTAAGCCCTTTGAGTTAAAGACAAATCATTTAGGGCTCAAGTATATATTTACTCAACCTAATCTTAATGCACGACAGAGAAGGTGGTTAGAATTCCTTAGTGAGTATGACTTTGGAATTGAGTATATAAAAGGAAAAGAGAATAGGGTAGTAGATTCTCTTAGTAGGAGAAGACATCTGGCTACTATGGTTACAATGAGATCCAATTTGAAGTAGAAAGTGATTCAGAATCTTCAAGGGGATGAGCATTATGAAAGAGTAAAGCAAGCTTTGGAAGTAGACCCCTTAGACCATAGGTTTGATGGTTATGTGATTGAATTAGATGGACTTATGAGATTTCAGAGAAGGATGTATATTCCTAACTCAGGAGAGTTAAGGAAGTTAGTGCTTGAGGAGATCCACAATACACCATATTCAAGGTACCCTGGAGTGACCAAGATGGTCGAAGGTTTGAGACCTTTATACTTTTGGCCTAGACTTAAGAAAGATGTGATGAAATTTGTGGCTCGATCTTTGGAATGCCAGTGAGTCAAGGCTGAGCATGTGCATCCAACAGGATTGTTGTACCCGCATAGTATTCCTGAGCATAAGTGGCAAGTGATAAGTATGGATTTTATTCAAGGGTTACCCATGTCTAATAATAGGCATGAGGTCATTTTAGTGGTTGTGGACAATTTGAAAAAAGGTAACACATTTCATTCTAGGGAGTCTTTGGTGCAGGAGCACCTCGAGATTCTAAGAATTTGAAAGATTCCCTACATTTAATGTTATGTTGTATATTGAAAGATTGTATACATGTCATTCCAAATTGTAAACAAATTGAAAGAGATTGTAACTGAACAAGTAGAATGTAACCGATTGGCAGGGTGGTTGAGGAACGGTTTGCCTTCCACCTTCTATAACTACCAATGTATGAGTCTTTAAATAGTTATATCTGTATTCGTAGAAAGAGTAGATAGGGAGAGATAGGCAGAACAGAGTTAAGAAGAATTGTATTTTATTCCAAAATAGAAGAAATAAAGAAATTTTGTGTTTTCTGGTCAAACTACAGAGATACTATTTGGAGTCATTCCACTGATGGATTTCTTTGAATCAGTGGAATGACCTCCATGTAGGTAGATTCATTTCTATTCTGTAGGTTTTTTTTTGTAATTCTATGTGGGTTGTGTTCAGTTACAATGGTTGCAGTTTTGGAAAAGTGGCATCAGCATAAGATGCATCTTGGTTTACCGAGGATATTGTATTTTGGTCTATCGGCAAGAGAGATGTCATCGGGATAACAAGTATGGAGTCTGCCGATGCTATGGTGTCTCACCGATGACCAAGCATTGTGTTGAGTCTCATCAGGTAGAGAGTGAATTAGTCTAGCTGATGGAGAAGTATATCAGCATGAGGTGTGAGATCAGGTGACGAGGCTAAAGTTTGGCCAATGATGTTAGTCACACCGATGATAGAGATTGAAGACTCATCGGAATGACCGAAGGTATCGGTAGGAGAATGGAAGGAGTTCTCGATGGAAGGAGTCTCATCGATGGAAGTCTTTTGCATATCAGTAGGAGAACGAAGATGTGTTATCGGGGGATGAGGAAAATGTGTTACCGATGTTATATGCCACAGCAACAAGTATGAAAGGTCAGGTAAGGAATATGCAAAGTGAATGCATCAGAGTAACGGGAGTCATCGGGAGAAAAGATTAAGGTCCTGTCGACAATGTTAGTCACACCGATGGATGTGGTCTAAAGGTTCGTCAGGGTGACCAAAGGTATCGGTATAAAGATTGTGAAGGTGGTCGATAATGCATGCTTTGCCGATGGAGAATAAAGAAGGTCCTTTGGTATCTTTTGAACCTTGTGAAGAGGGATTAAAAAGACTATTTGAGTATTAGGCTGTTTATATGTGTGATAATGGGTATTGTCACAGTGTTTATGAGTTCCTACTTGATACCTCTGCATCAATCTTTTAGATGGTTCTATGGTTTTAGCTAAGAAGTTTGTTCAAGAGATTTTCTGATTGCATGGAGTGCCTGAGATGATCATTTTAGATTAAGACACTTGCATGACATCTAGATTTTGGACATCTCTTAATGTAGCTTTGGGCACAAAGTTGAATTTTAGTTTGGCCTATCATTCTCAAATAGATGGTCAGACAAAAAGAGTTAATCAACTTGTAGAAGATCTTCTTTGAATGTACTATATGGATCAGTAGTATAAATGGGAGGAGTATCTTCCATTTGTAGAGTTTGCATACAATTCATACCATGAATCTTTGGAAATGACATCATTTGAAGCTCTTTATGGACGTAAGTGTCAAATCCCTATCAGTTGGGATAAGGTGGAGGATAGGATAGTGATTGGTCATAATATGTTAAGAGAAATGGATGATCAAATGAAGTTGATCAAGGAGAAGTTGAAGCAAGCTTCAGATCATCCAAAGAGTTATTTAGATAGGAATAGAATGCCTAGACAGTTCTCAGGTGGTGACAAAGTCTTATTGAGGGTCAAACCTCATAAGAGTTCATTTTCATTTAGCAAAGCATCCAAACTTACTCCTCATTTTGTAGGACCGTTGGAAGTTCTGGAAGTGATAAATCCTATAGCATATAGACTTGCTCTACTGCATGCACTTGCTAGAATCCATAATATTTTTCATGTGTCCTTACTTAAGATTTATCATTCTGACGTGTCACGTATTCTTGATTGGCATGCTTTACATGTTTAGGATTCAGGAGTGGTGCTAGTGAAGCCCACTCAAATTTTGGAGAAACGCAACATTAAGTTGTGTAGCAGAGATGTGGTAAAATATAAGGTCTAATGGGATTAGTATTTAATGGACAGTGCCACATGGGAGGATGCAAAGGAGATTGATAGATCTTTTCCTCATTTGAGGATATATCATAGATTTCTTATTCATGCATGGATTATGATACTTTGAGTTGATTATTGTTTTGAGATACTTTGAGTTGATGTTATTGTTTTATGATACTTTGATACTTTATTGGTGGTTGTTTAAAACCTTATTGTCTTGATGTGTAATAAGACATCAGGACGATGTCTCTTCCAAGTGGGGAAGGATGTCACGTCTCATTTTTATGGACTATATTATTATTCTAGATTAATGAACATTTACCATGATTGTTTTACTTTGAGTAAGTTTCACATGTGTGAAGGTAATTATCATGAAGTTATATTTGAGAAAATTGAAAATTGATTTGAAAGTTAAATATTACCGATGTGATTACAATGATTTGCTTCGGCTATGTTTTTGGAGCCACTAACCTATTGACATCAAGTTGAGTGCGAATGAATGTAGGTGCTCATCGAAGACGAGAACATGGTTGAGGTAGAGGTGTTCTAGCCACTTGGCAAGAACTGATGGGATGGTTAACCCTGATGCAATCACACACTCACGTAGTTTCAATTGCATTTCTTGAATGGCTTATTTTTATGCATCAATGTGTGGTTAATAAGTGTGATTGATGGTTTAATATTTAGAAAATATTGTGTTTTCAATTGCTACAATAGTATATTTTAAATACATTATTTTAATTAAATTGTTGTGATGATGAAATTTTAATGGTATATTTAAATTAGTGTAGCTAAAAATAATTTAAATAATCAAATAGATAAGTGCTTTTCTATTCCATGATTATAGATGTTTGGAAGACAATATGTTATTTTAGATTTAAACAATTATATTAAAAATATACTAGATATATATGATATATATATTATTGTATTATTTCACTTCTTGATTTATTTAAAGTGATTTTGTTTTAATAAAAATAGTTAAATTATGTTAATAATATCATTAATATATTGAGAGTCTTAAATAAAAATAATTAAGATTTACTTATTATCATTCAGGCAATAGTAACCTAACTAAAATAGCTGTTATTTATTTTTAAATAGAAATTTTGTGAGTTTTAATTGGAAAAATCTCATGCAAACTAGAGAATGGACAAGTTATCAATCTTTAGTCTTTAAACCTAAAAAGAGGATCACCAAAATAAGGGGAGATATCTTTAAATAAAAGAAGGGATCTTGAGCAGAAGGAGGACCGAAGATTTGAGTAGAGAAAGACGTTTGCAGAGTAGAAGAGAGAAGAGGACTTGATTCTAGTTGGACAATGATAGAAGAAAGAAGGAAGCCACGACTGGGTTGGCAAAGATTGACTCCTCTTAGGCAAACTAATCTGGGCATTTATCTTATGTTTTGCATTGATTAAAATTCTATTAAATGGCAGTAGAACTTAAGAAATCAGCCTGTGCATATATGCTTTTCTGGCCTGCATTTGACTACCATTCGGCCTACAAAAACTACTTGCTATAAACTTCTCCTAGCCACTAAAATGATAGACTAGACCTGCGTGCTATTTCTATTTTATACTCTCTATCTCTCTTGAAATTTAACTCTAATGCAGCCTTAAAATGATATCCATGGCATTTGGATTAGAACGGCCTACCTTGTGTATTTACCAACTGCCAGATGCTTGCTTTGTTTGTCGTTATTTTTCTCTCTTCTGGCATCAACCCATCTCTTCCTTTAGGCGCTAAGATGTGAAACCAGGCCTGTATTGTATTTCATTTATTTTTCTTTCTATAAGTTAACCTCTGTGTGGTGTCTGGCTTCTTTTCTGGGTAACCAGATTAGGTTTGACCCCCTATTGAGGCATTGGGTCTCTTTCCTCTAACGGATCAACTATTTTGTTTATTCCCATCCACCCAACTCCTTCAAATCATGGTGTTTTACTTATGTTTTTATGCCTTGCAAATCACCTTTTCCAGATCTTGATTTTTACTGTTGAAATAATGAATTAACCAAATCCCTAATTATTGTTAGATTATTCTCTGTCAGAAATATAGGACTGTATCTTTCTTTATGCTATCTAAAATTAGTTCTAGATTAAGAATCAACATTTTTATGGGTGAAATTCAAACTCTTAAAAATAGAATAAAAACTATTGTATTCCTGTAGACATGTTCTTGTATTATTTGCTATTTTAAACACTATTTTGAACCATAATCTTGAATGACAGTTGAAGATTACAAACTATGTTCTTTATTTATTTCAAATCTGTCATAGCTCCTGTCACAGAAATGACAGGAAGGTTACTGAAATATATATATATATATATATATATATATATATATATATATATATTGAATAAACTGACTAGTTCCTATCATAGAAATGACAGTAGGTTGAATAAAACTGAGAATGATTTTATATAGTGAATTATGACTAAAAAATGGATTAGGAATTATATAAATTTGATAACCTTATGAATGCAATTGTATGTACAAAAGATGGACTATTGCTTGGAAAGTGTATTTTTCCTAATTGATGTTTTGGGAAAGGGATTTTTAATTATTTATTGATGAACTTTGATCCTTTTTATTTTCTTATTTATTTACTTGCTTCTTGGGGACAGAAGTAGTTTTTATCTAGGAATGTATTGGGTTACTTTATGGGCTAGGATGCTGATTAGGGATTTTCAGAGATGGCTTTTCCTCTTTTTAGGAATTGAACCAGGCTACTATTTAAAGGATTAGATATAATCAAGATGACATTGAAATAGATGTTTATTTTGTCTAGCAAACTTATATATATATATACCACATCCTGTTGTGAGACAATCTGCTTTTCATTATTTAGAATTGCACATTCAGATATCAGGGTTGCATTGGGTGTTCCCTCCTACTAGTTGTTTCCAAGTAGCTAGACATTTCATGTAGGGCTAGGTTTCCTTCTTTTCATGAAGGGATCTGGGGAAGTGTAATTACTTCATGGTTGGGTGGAAAAGCACTTAGGCCATGTTCCCATCTCTTCGTTCGTAGGTGGTGTACCACTTGGTTTGTGCGACTGATGGGTGTATTGATTTATTTATTCTTGTTGTACATGATTATTGTAACCTGAAATTAGATGTAATATGGAGTGAATTCCCATGGATTTTGTATATTATTTATAGTTCTTTTACCTGGATTGAGCATGTGATTTTAAAAGTTTAATGACATTTTGATTCATAGTTATGAGATGGTTCATTTTACTTGTGATATTGTCATTAAGCATATTAATTGCACACATTTTATCTTTTATAATGTTATTAAATGTATTAATTACATATTTTTACTTTGGATATTGTGATGTTGTATTTAAGTGGATTATTTACTTCATTTACTTTTGTGTTGAAATTGAGGGCTTTATAATATAGATATAATATGCATGGAATACATATCCATATATTATCATTAGACAAAATTATATATAAGAATAGATGCATATAATATTTTCCAAAGTAAATAGTGATTAGTAATGTCCTCTTCCTTGTGTTATTTCATATCAAATCATAAAAATATAGTGATTTGCCAATATACTCTAACTGAACATACTCTTGAAACCAAAATCAATCAAAATAATAAACAATGCAACCATGTGGATTGACATATTCTAGTACCACATGTAATATGACTAAAAAAGAGCCACTTTGCATTTACAAGACCACCAACATTATGGTTCCAATAAATAAAAACTATGATATATAACCCAATTTGTCATAGACAAAATACAATTTTAATTTGCAAACTTTGTACTAGACTAAACTAGATGAAGCACACTTGGAGTTTTTTCTAGCCATTAGAGGGTTTGACTAAGCCAATATTTAGACACTATGATATAGACAAGATATTTTTTACCATATATCACTAATGGTACATGAATGCAATATCCCTACAAAATCAAAGAAGATCAATCTTATGAACATCCAAAGTCGAGCTAGGTTAATATATTATCATGCTATGATACTATCTTGATAGGGTCCACCAGGCTATTTAAGTCTAGTTTTAGACACATCAAATACTTACCATAATGTACTATGAGCAACTTAATTTAGGGAACATAAGCTTCAATGATTTCCATGCCATCTCTATCAACAATGATAATGGATTTAAATGGATGATAACCAAATTCTAACTAAACTAGTGGGTAACAATAATAAGAAAGTGAATTATTCATTCCCATCCATACAATCAACCTCAAACAATATGTAAAGGGAAAACCTCCTTAACATAGTTCCTAATATAGATATCATGTTCAACACGAGGCAAACTTTGTATGGATTTGACTCATTTGTCAGTCATATATATATATATATATATAAAACTTGATTTACAACTCCAACAATTAAAGATTTGTTAATAATATTAATGCCTCATATAAATCTTGGAGCTACATTATGATTCTTAAAATAGTGTGAACCACATACTTGTGTATAGTGTTTCATTTTCCTATTACATCTCTTCTCCCAAGCTTCTATGTTAGTCGACCCCTTCTCCCCAATTCAAATGCCAATGTCCAATCTTATATGCATACTGTTCACCCTTTGTTATTTTGTCACATGGAATATATGATTCTCTCCTTTAAAAATGCCTTAACATTCTTGTTTTATTCCCACAACATAACTCCTCTCCTTCCACTCCACTCTCCATCTAAAAAATAGGTGTATTAAATGGCATAAATTCCCTCAATTCCACTCTAGAGTTATGCATATTCTATTGTTAATAATAGGATAGTAATTAAATCAATTAGATATTGTATAATAATTGAATTGATGAGAATGATTCTAGTGCATACATATAAATATAAATATCCTTAGCTCTTAATCTAATAGGGAATTCAATATATTACTAAGCAATGTTATATGAGCAGTAATCAATTCCAAGTATTTAAAGAATAAAATAAACAACCAACTATAAGCTTAAAAGTATTTGTCAAAAATTTGCAATTATATAAAGATAGTAGAGACTACACACACTAATTTTGATGATATTTGAAAATATACATCTATATGCCTACATATGCATCATCATTTAGTCATACTGTGCAAACTTGTGCAAGTGTGTGTAGGGTCCTCGATTAGCTTGGTTTGACTACCCTATTGTCGCCATCTACCATCCTCTCCTAGATGATACTCTCCCTCAACACATAGGACTGGGAAATGCTATCCTACATCCACCTCATGTCAAAATAGATGGTAGTTGGTCCATTATAAAAAAACCATAATCATAAATTAAATGAGATATCAATTGCATATGACAAGCAAATATCAATATTATGCATATTTAATCTATCATATCAAATCAAGATTATTCTGCTAAGACAATGAAATATCAATTGTCATATATCATGCAACACATAATGTAACATTTAAAATATTGATTTCACACACCTCAAATAGTTAATTATTCAATAATTTATATATGTCCAAAATAAATGATTAAAAATAGATGTGACAAATAATGATTCAATAAATGAACTTGACTTGGCCTATGCATAATGTTTACCCTTTCCAAAGCTAGATAAAATATTTGATTAAATTAGGCAATAGGCTGATTTGATTTCCTCCTCACTACTACAAATTAAAATAAGAGTTTTTTGTGTATCCATTTTTCCCAAATTGTCTTATGAATGCATTCTCCAATTCAACCCATGAATGTATGTAATTTGACAGGAGACAAGCATACTAACTACATGTTGCATCCCTAAAAGTGATAGTAGACAATTGGAAAGTAAGACCTTCATGATTAATCTAATTTTTAGTCATCAAAACCTTACAAATCCTGACATGTTCAAAAGCATTATGTCCAATATTAAGGGAAAAGATAGGCAACTAATTGCATGTGTTCATAGGGATTTGATGATAACCCCCCGGTATACATATAGGGATTTCCATCCAAATGAAGTTATCCCTACTGTTATATCATGTACATTGAATGGGTCAATAGATGAACTTTAATTTCAATCATGTTTTTAGAATGACAAACAAACATTTTCTTATGCATTTTTTTTATTCTCCTCTTTTTTTTTTTGAAATTTTAATATTTTTTCATTTCTTTTGTTTTTATGATTTCTTTTGTAGTTCTGGATGGTAAATTCCAACAAGGTTGAAATTAGTTAAAACATTTTAGTACAAATGGTTTTTATTGTAAACTATCCTAGTATTCTAATTTGATGGACATCCTTCAAGTGCAATTTCTATTGATACAAGTTTGACACACCAACAGGTTGGAACAATAAAGTTTCCCCTACTTTGATGGTGGATAACCTAAAGAGTCTTCATTGAATTCTTTTGCGAGGTTTACCAAAATATCTCAATTGGAGAGCACTTTGTCTAGTTAATTCATTGGGATATGTAGAATATCAAGTCATTCACATGAAAAAGAGGTTTACTTAGTGTAATTTTATCACTATAATTAGATGGTGTAAACCCTCTAATTCAATTGTTCATGATTTTACTTTCAATTTATTAGACCTCGTTTGATTAATTTTGCAACATTAATTTTGAATCAAAATGATTAAAATCCTTAAAAGAACAATATGTCCTTCAAAATCAATTTTTTTTGTGACTTGGAATGTGAAAAGTATTTCATTTAAATTTGTTTGAATTTCAAAATAATTCAATTATAATTTTTATTGTAGAAAAATATATGATGCAAATATGATTAAGAGCATGTGAAAGTTGAAAATTCTCTTGAAAATTTTCACCTTGTATGAATGGAAATTCATCATAAAATCCTAGAACTAACCCTAATCTAACATCGATATAGAAAAAAGAGAAAGGGACGGAAAAAAGAAAAAAAGGAAACAAGGATCTAAACCTGCTTCCAATCCCTCGATACTATTGATATGCATCGGACAATTGAGAGGGGGGGTGAATTAGTTGTCTCAAAAACTTAAACACTTTCTACAATTAAACATTCATCACTTATCCACAATTATTATAATTTAACAATGAGTGCATGAAATCAGAAACTTAACCATAGATACAACATCAAACACAAGAGACACCAAATTTTACGTGGAAAATCCCAAGGTGGGGAAAAACCATGTGGATGATTAGCTCTTAATATATATTGCAATCTTGAAATAATGATGTTCAATCTTGGTCACTCCACGGGCCTAAACATACTGGCTTACTGCCATGAAGAACAACTAGGTCTAGCAGACTCATTGCCTCAACTCTAAACCTAGCAAGGTTACAATAAGGGTTGTTAAACCATACTGGTAGCTCACTACTAGACTCACTATCATGATCAATGCCTTAATATATTTACAACTGAAGTACAATCTTTCCTCTACTCTGCTCTACCTCTGCTCTGTTCTTCCTCTTCTTTCCTCTACCTCTTCTCTGCTCTACCTTTTTGGACCTTTCTTAATATCTTTCCATTTCCACTCAAGGACAACTTCTCAAAACTCAACTACAAGTATTTATATACTACAACCTTGGAATGATCATCAAGGTCAGCATCACAATCATCAACCATTGGAACAATCTCCAAGGTCAGCATTACAAACATTTACAAAATAGGTCTTGGCCTATTACAACATTGTGCAAAGGGGATGGAGTAAAGTTATACACGGACCATGCCATGCCTCAGCTAGGACTCAAACACAATCTTCCATGCTTTAAAACACTTCCACAATCTTCAAGGGATCTCTGCAATCACTGGGATTAACCAGGTCAGCCAAGACTGGTTACACACTACATTGTCTAGGAACAATCTTCAAACACAATCTCAATTTCTTAATGCAGACCAAAGTCTAGATAGGAACATGATTAGGAGACATCCACAAGCACATTATAATCATCAGGAGAAACCACACAACCCTTAACCACTTTACCCATAAGAATCTTCTCACTGAAATACATGAACTTCACTATCTTCGACTGTTATAAAAGAAAGATAGCTTGCGGACCACCAAACCGCGAACTATTGCAATTGTAGGCACTTATCATCATCCTATACTTCCTTCTAGAATTGTAGAGTAAAATACTTTATTGTAGAGGAATGCAGAGCAGAATACTTTCCCCCTGTCCCAACTGAACTCACTAAAAAAGCAAGTTTCTCTCTTGTGAACACAATTCACTCATATCTTCATGTAGAGGGCTCAAATCCAGAATGTACCATCCTTAATCATACCTCTAACTTACTTCCAATCCATAGACCACAATCTTCAAGCAGAAATAAATGCAGAGCAGTTTACCAGACTGTTCTTTAGCATACAACTCACTGTCTATAGTACACTTCTCTGTAACTCACTTGTTTTTTCTGGAGAGGCTAATTTTCTCAATATCCTCAACATACAAGTCTTCTAAACAAGTAATAGAATAAGATATAGTTGACACCAATGACAACAATGATATGTTGACATCAATGACAACACTGTTTAGGCACATACTTGCAACAATCTCCCCCTTTGTCATTGATGGCCCAACATATGATGTGAAAAACTACAACAACCATCAAGACAATATTCTCCCCCTTTCTCTTTATAGACCTGCACTCTTTCTTTATACAAAATTCTCCCCCTTTCTATTACATATCTTCACTCTAAGTTTTTCACATGACTTCTCTCCCCCTTTGACATCAATGGCAAAGGGCACATACTTGCACTCTTCTACTCTGATCCAATCTCTCTTCTGAACTTTTTTTCAACTAATTTCTCCCCCTTGATGCTTTCACTAACTGCAACTTTGGTTCTTCATGTGAAGTTCTCTCCTTCTTGGTTTGTCAATTCTCACCTTATGATCTTGCTGCTATTTCACTATTTCCTCTGTTAGCAATACTGTAATACTTTACTGCTCTTTATCAGAAATTCATATCAATATCATTTACCTGCTTCCCCTAAGAGGTAACTTCATAATCCTCTTGACTTCAACAACCATCTCTAATTAATACCTGCATTGTTACACCTTTTTCCTTTTATTTCTCTGACTACTCCCCCTTAGAAGTAGCCCTAAAAGGCATCAATCCAGATCTCTGAGCACCTCCGGACTGATGCACTATTGTGCATCTTAGTTTAGAGCAAGAGGGGTCATAACCCCTAACTTTTCTTTGAGATTCTCAAAAGTATTCTTAGGCAAAGTCTTGGTAAAAATGTCTGTAATCTAATCCTTGGTAGAAATATACTTCAACTTGACTTCATTCTCTGTCATATTTTCTCTTAGAAAATGATACCTGATAGATATGTGCTTTGTCCTTGAATGCATCACTGGATTCTTTGATATGTTTATGGCACTTGAGTTGTCACAAAAGATTGCAATGGGATCTTCATACACAATTCTGATGTCCTTCAAAGTTTTCTTTATTCATAACACTTGAGTGCAATTGCATGCTACTGCAATGTATTCTACTTCTACAGTAGATAGGGATATTGAATCATGTTTCTTGCTCAACCAAGATACTAATCTTTTTCCCAAGAAGAATGCACCTCCACTTGTGCTTTTTCTGTCATCCACATCTCTAGCTCAATCTACATCAGTATATACACTGAGAGTAAAGTCACAGTCCTTAGGGTACCACAAACCATAGTCCATTGTACCTTTTAAATATCTCAAAATTCTCTTGACTTCCATCACATGTGATTCCTTGGGTTTTGCTGGAAATCTTGCCACAAGACATACTGCATGCATTATGTTAGGACTGGTTTGAGTCAGATAAAGTAATCCTCCAATCATAGATCTATACCTTTTCTTGTCTATTAATGGTGAGTTATCATCTTTACTCAACTTAAAACCAGTTATCATAGGTGTGCAAACTAGTTTAGCATCTTCCATCCCAAATTTCTTTAACAACTCTCTCACATATTTAGACTGAGAAATGAAGAAACCTTTATCTAATTGACTTATTTGTAGACCTAAAAAGAAGTTCATCTCTCCAAACATAGACATTCAAATTCACTTTGCATTTCTCTAGAAAAAACTGAGCACATACCTTCATTGCCTCCAAAAGTAATATCATCTACAAAACTGCAACAATCAAGATTTGTTCATCATTGATCTTGAAGTAGAGATTGATGTCTTGAGTACCTTACCGAACCCTATCTATATCAAATGCCCATCCAACCATGCATACCATGCCCTGAAGCTTGTTTTAATCCATACAAATCTTTCTTCAATCTGCATACCATGTCACCTTGATTTGATGACTGAAATCCCTCCAATTGTTAAATATAGACTTCCTCTTCCAATTCTCCATTTAAGAAAGCAAACTTCACATCCATTTGATAGACCTTGAAGTCTTTGTATGCTACAAAAGCCAAAAACATCCTTATTGATTCAATCCTTGCCACTGGAGCAAAGGTTTCTTCAAAGTCTATTCCTTCAACTTGACTGTATCCTTTGCATACCAACCTTGCTTTGTTTCTTACAACTTCACCATTCTCATTCATCTTGTTTATGAAGACCCATTTGGTACCAATGACATACTTGTCTGCTGGTATGAGAATAAGATCCCAAGTCTGATTCTTCTATATTTGCATCAATTCCTCTTCCATAGCCTTTATCCAATTCTCATCTTTGCAAGCCTCATCCACAGTTTTAGGTTCAATCTTGGAAATCAGACAAAAATTTACTTGTTCCTCTGCATCTTTTCTTCTATTAAGACCCCTTTTCTCTTATCTCCTATGATGTGATCTTCAGAATGACTAATTCTTACATATCTTGGAGTTTTGGTAGCACTTACCAGAGCTTGTTCTTCTTCATTTGGGTTGTCTTCATGCTGCACCACTTTTGAAACATCTAGATATCTGACTTATATTCACCTGATTCTGAAGGCCTTTCCTTACATTCATCAACTTTAACATTTACACTTTCAATTATCTTATTTAGCCTCTTATTATAGCATCGGTAGGCCTTGCTCTTGGTGGAGTAACCAAGAAAGATTCCTTCATCACATCTAGCATCAAACTTGCCTAGATCTTCTTCTCTTTTGATATAACATTTGCTACCAAAAACTTTGAAATATTTCATAGTAGGAACTCTACCATGCCACAATTCATAAGAAGTCTTTGAACTATTACCTTTTACTTAAACTCTGTTTAGGATAGATATAGCAGTGTGAATTGCCTCTCTCCAATATGCTTTTGGAAGATGAGCTTCCTTCATCATGGTTCTAGCAGCTTCCTGAAATATTTTGTTTTTCCTTTCAACAACTCCATTTTGTTGTGGAGTTCTGGGCGCAGATAGTTGTCTCTTTCTTCCATGTTCTTCACAAAATAAATTGAATTCATTTGAGGTGAACTCTCCTCCTCTATCACACCTCAAGCATCTGAATTTGAATCCATCTCATTTTCAACCATTGCCTTAAATGCCTTGAATTTATCTAGAGCTTCAACTTTCTCTTTTAAAAAGGTGACCCAAGTCATTCTAGAATAATCATCAATAAGCAACATGAAATACCTGTCTCCTTGCAAACTTCTTACTTTGGTAGGTCCACATAAGTCTATATGCACTAGCTCAAGTAGTCTTGCAACTGACTAGTCCTTGCTTTTGAAACTTGTTCTTGTCTGTTTCTCAAATTGACACTCCTTGCAAATAGGATTAGCAGGCTTCACAAGCTTAGGCAAATCTCTAACAACCTGTATAGTACTTATCTTCATAATATTGTCAAAATTTATGTGACACAACCTTCTATGCCATAACCAACTCTCATCAGTCTGAGTCAACAAGCAATAGTTATCAGTTCCTTTCAAGTGATAGATATTACCTTTGGTCTTCTTACTAGTTGTAATGACTATTCTAGAGCTTTCCCTAATCTTGCATCCATTGTCCTTGAAGCTTAGATCATAGCCCTTTTCAAACATCTGACCCACACTCAAAAGATTGTGCTTTAATCCTTTCACATACAAGAATTTTTAGTATTATGCTTGCCATCAAAAGAGATAGATCCTTTCCCACAGATCTTACTAGCTGTATCATCTCCAAACCTAACTAGTCCCCCATCATATATTTCCAAACTCACAAAATTACTTTTGTCACCAATCATGTGGTGAGAGAAACCACTATCAATAACCCATTCATCCTTGTCCTTAATGACTTGAGCAGCAAAAGCACTATTAGTAGACACAGGATCTTCCTTAATAGTAATAAACAAGCATTCATTTCCAGAGGAACTAGCATTATCTGGTTCACCATTATTTGATATTCAATCATCATCAAAGTCCTCAACATAATAGCACTTCTTTTGGGTCCTAGGCCTATTCTCATATCTTCTTCTATTTATTTCAATTCTTTTAGGACATCTGGAAGCAAAATGACCTACTTTACCATAGGAAAAACATTTGAAAGGTAATTTGCCTTTATACTTACTGGATCCTCTTTGCAGTTTGTCCATGAAGTTGGCTTCAACTTCATCACACTCATCATCAGATGTTACCTTGTATTTTTCTGATCTGGAAGTACTTCGCAGAGTGCTAGCTTTGAAAGCCGTCTCAACTTTCAGCAGAGCATCACCAAACTCTCTCATTTCAAAAGTAGTAAGCTTACCACGCAGCTGATCCCTATCAACCTTTTTAACTTGCATGAATTCTTCAATTGCTGCTACTTTGTGACAGTAGGACTTGGGTAGGGATCTAAGAATTTTCATAACAATTTCCTTTTTGTCGAGAGTTATACCCATGGATTTTATCCCTGTAACAAGTTCATCAACTCTTTGCATAAAGGCTGAAATGTTTTCATCATCATTCATCTTCAAACTTTAATATTTCACTTTCAAGCTTTGTAACTTGGCTTCCTTCATAGAATCATCTCCTTCATATAGATTTTTCAACTTTTCCCATACCTTATTTGCAGTTTCAAGATCCATAACTTTCATCAATATTGATTTAGATAAAGAGCTTAGCAGAGCATCCTTTGCCTTGACATCTATCTCATATTCTTTGATTTCTTCTTCAGTCATCAGACCATTTTGAGGTATGGTGTATTATGTTTCTACAGCTTTCCATACTTTGTAACCAAGACTAAGAAGATGGCTTTTCATCTGAGCCTTCCAGAGAACGTAATTCGTTCTGTCAAAATGCAGTGCTTCCTTCTTGTAAGACATTTTGGATCTTCCTAAAGCTGTTAAACTTTCTTCAGAGGAACTTGGTTCTGATACCAATTGTTGATATGCACCGGACAACTAAGAGGGGGGGTGAATAAGTTGTCTCAAAAACTTAAACACTTTATGCAATTAAACATTCATCACTTATCCATAATTATTATAATTTAACAATGAGTGCATGAAATCAGAAACTTAACCACAGATACAACATCAAACACAAGAGACACTAGATTTTACATGGAAAACCCCAAGGTGGGGAAAACCCATGAAGAGGATTAGCTCTCAATATATATTGCAATCTTGAAATAATGATGTTCAGGCTTGGTCACTCCATGGGCTTAAACATACTAGCTTACTAGCATGAAGAACAACTAGGTCTAGCAAGCTCACTACCTCAACCCTAAACCTAGCAAGATTACAATAAGGGCTATTAAACCCTACTGACAGCTCACTACTAGACTCACTGTCATGATCAACACCTTTCTATATTTGCAACTAAAGTACAATCATTCCTTTGCTCTGCTCTACCTCTACTCTATTCTTCCTCTTCTTTCCTCTGCCTCTTCTCTGCTCTTCCTTTTTGGACCTTTCTTAATATATTTCCATTTTCACTCAAGGATAACTTCTCACAACTCAACTACAAGTATTTATACAATACAACAACCTTGGAATGATCATCAACCATTGGAACAATCTCCAAGGTCGACATTATAAACATTTACAAAATAGGTCTTGGTCTATTACAACATTGTGCAAAGGGGATGAAGTAAAGTTTTATGTGGACCACGCCATACCTTAGATGGGACTGAAACACAATCTTCCATGCTTTAATATGCTTCCAAAATCTTCAAGGGATCTCCACAATCACTGGGACTAACTAGGTCAGCTAAGACTGGTTACACACTACATTATCTGGGAATAATCTTCAAACACAATCTCAATTTCTTAATACAGACCAAAGTCCAAATAGGAACATGATTAGGAGACATCCACAAGCACATTGTAATCATCAGGAGCAACTGCACAACTTTTAATCACTTTACCCATAAGAATCTTCTCACCAGAACACATGAACTTCATTGTCTTCGACTGTTATAAAAGAAAGATAGCTTGCGGACCACCAAACCATAAACTATTGCAATTGTAGGCACTTATCATCATCCCAAACTTCATTCTAGAACTATAGAGTAAAATACTTTATTGCAGAGGAATGCAGAGAAGAATACTTTCCCTCTGTCCCAATTGAACTCACTAAAAAAGTAGGTTTCTCTCTAGTGAACACAATTCACTTAGATCTTCATGTGGAGGGCTTAAATCCAGAATGTAGTATCCTTAATCATACCTCTAACTTACTTCCAATCCACAGAACACAATCTTTAAGAAGAAATAAATGTGGAGTAGTTTACCAGACTATTCTTCAGCATACAACTCATTGTCTGTACTGCACTTCTCTATAACTCACTTGTTTCTTCCAGAGAGGCTAATTTTATTAATATCCTCAACATACAAGTCTTCTAAACAAGTAATAGAATAAGATACATTGACACCAATGACAACAATGACATGTTGACATCAATGACAACACCGTTTAGGGACATACTGCAACATATACACCATTGGATGAATAGAATGATGTAAAACCAATCCTGATTCGATCTATTACTTTTAATCCAAACATAGGATGGTGCAATTTTTAAAGGAATAAATGTCACGTAAATGATTAATCTCAAATTTCTACTCAGACAAATGTGTTTAGGTTGACCATGCATGGAAGACATCACCATCGACAAAGTATCATTGGTATTGTTACATCAAAAAATGTCCCCTTAGGGGCTTTTTCCTCTTAAGGTTTAGCTCTTGGGTCCCTTATTATGCATTTAGGACATCTTGCATGATTTTGATGACTCCCGATGAGAAAACACTAAAGTTTTATGGCAAATAGGACTCAGGGGATGCACATGACATGATTCCAGCCTAAAATAGGGGGGAAGACTTGGGCATCCATGCCCTAGTCCTGCCCTATTTTAGATCAGGCCTAATTTCAAAGTGTCAGTTTATGACCATTATTTAGGTCCTATACCGACATAGTAAGTTTCAATTACAAAATTCTTGGTGGGAATGTTTGTAGTTGCATATACAAGCATCATTAGTGATATATTTGTAAACTAGATAGGCATTAGATGATTTTGGCATTCTTATGATTTTAGATCATTCAAAATATTCATTGTGTTGCAGAGCAGAGCATTATTCTTGTGTTTGTATTTGTAGATTTGGAATCCATCCCCTGATGGCATGAAGAGCATCTTCCTTCCATGAGATCTTCACTACAAGGTGATATCATTTGTGTTTTCAATCATTTATCATTTGGATTTTGCCTCTATCCCATAGGGATACACAATCTTTATCTGACAATGGTGTTCAGAAGACTTGAATGTCTCTCTGGGCTTGACTAAGGAAAAACTCTAAACACCACAACCCCAACCCATTTTTATGTGATTGTAGGTTATGGGTTGCATGAGAAAAAGATTTGGAGTTGCAGGAGAGAAGTACAGACTGTGGGATTGTAGATTAGAAGAGAAAATAGGGACCTGGACTCAGGTGCCCGCTCATTAGTCCTTCAGATTCCGCAACAGGAAAATCTCTGGAACAGTAGGAACAAGTTGCAGACAAGATTCGTAGATCCCAACTGAAATGGTGGCACTAGACTAGGGCACCCGCTCATTAGTCCCTGACTTCACCATTTTGTAAACTTTGAAATTTGGTACGCATTTGATTGTCAATTGATATCTCTGTGTGCGAGCATTTTCTGTAATTTGTCTGTTTCCTTCCAAATTTGTATAATTAGGGTTTTGAGCATAAGTGGACTTAATTAAACAACAAAATCACACAATTCCAATTTTTCCCTATGTTCTAAGTGATTGAAAGCCTATAGTAGGCTCCCTACTTGGCTAAAGTCCTTGAATGTTTAGAGGTGAAAGGAGGATTTACACAAACTAGCAAAATAAACATAATAATCCTCTTCGTCACTTTTTCACCTTAAATATTTTGGTGAACCTATGTTTTTGAACTTTTTGGCATCTTGTTGAGTGTTGTGATTCATATTTACATTTATTTCATTCATTTATGTTATTCTTCATCTTATTGCATTTGGAAAATTCCAAAAAAATTGAAAATTTTGAAAAAAATTGGCATATTTAGCTTGCATCTTCATATAATTTGAATTAGTTGATTTTGATTTCATTAAATTTATATCATTATCATCAGATTTGATTTAATTTACAGAATTATTTCATACATCATTCATTTAGATTGCATTTTCATGCTTAAATTGTTAAAAATTGTTTGAAAACATGCATTTTTCCATATAACCTAGTTTTGCATTAGCTAGGTTTTGTAGTCAAAATCTTGTTTCAAATTTTACTACCCTTTTAAAACACTCATTAGGAATTATTTCTAAATGTAGTGTTGCATCATAGTGATTTGCTTGCAAAATTTCATGCCTAGGGTTTGAAAACCTTAATTTTTCAATAGATTTTGGCCTTATCATCTCTCTAGATTTGCACCATATGCATGTTGTAAAGGATTTTTCTTCACTAATTGTCTATTATTAGTGTTATTATCTTCTTCCCCTTCTAAAATTATTTACAACACCTTTTTATTGGGCTCTTACATTGAAAATTTGGTGAAAAATTACATATTTTGACTATTTTGCCCTAGGGTTTGACTTTGATTTGCACTCCAAGCATGTTGTGATGGATTTTATGTATTTAGGTGACTGATATTACTTATATAATCTTATTCACCTCCTAAAATTTTTTACAACATCCTTTTATTGGGTCTTTGCATTGAAAATTGGTGAAAAAATTGCATATTTTAGTGTATTTTCACTAGGTTTTGCCTTGTCAAAATTCTAGATTTGCATCAAAAGCATGTTTTGGAGGATATTATTTCTTTATTGGACTGATATCAGACATATTACTTGATTCTATTGATCAATTTCCTTACAACACCTTTTCTTTCACTTATTTGCATTGAAGAAAGTTGAAAAAATCAAACATTTTTGGTCATTTCATACATAGTTTTGCACTTGTCTTTTACATAAAATTTGAAAAGATTTTAAAATATGATTTTACAAGACATTTCACCATGGCATCTTCATCTCATTACTCTTTGGTATCTTTACATGCATATATCAAAAACTTCAAGAGTTTCTACAAATTTTTCAATATGAATCCTCATGTTCTCACTTATATACAAGCTATGTATCACAAGGATATATTTAAATGCTTTCCATTTAAAATTCTTGACTATGTATCTGATTATGACAAATTCATATCTCTCATGAGTACATACCCTTGGGTAGTAGAAGATTTAACAAGACACATTGAGAATAATGAGTGTGAAGCTCCTCTTAACGTGTCGGAACTCATAGATAAAACATTTGATAATGACATAGAAAATGATTCCTCCTTTGAAGATATACTAACAAAAGAGGATGAAATCATTGACACATTCTTAAACATTACCCTACCCTCTTTGGAAAATAAAACACCAATGGATAAAGGGCTCCCTCTCTAGAAGGATTCTTAATGGATGGAAAAAGACTATTCACCTAACGATCATTTGGTGCATGAGACATCTACAAATAATCCATTAGAGCTTCCACCTTTGATTGAAAACTCAAGAATCTTTGATGAGAAGACTATGGATACCTCTATTTTTCCTAACAACAACATACCTTCCTCTCATCCCAATTCTCTCCCTGGCCAAGATGTAGCATTAGTGGATGAGAAAAGGTCTCTCACATTAATTCCTCTAGGGATGGATGTTGGGTATAATCAGGAGGAAAACAATGTTAATTCAATATTCACTAATAGACTTTGTAGCAATCTTCCTAAGATGATTGTGTAGGGGGCACCTAGTGCACCTTCTTGCTTAAAACTAGTTATAATAGTTCGAGGACCACCTCAACCTGAGGATTACATCTACAAATATGCACAAAATTTTTTTCAACCGAGTCAAGGTGTTCAAAAGGTGTTACAACAACCACACCACAATGTGATTGCTCACATATACAACACATATAATAAAAAGCAAAATAAGCAAGCATTGCATGTGCCTTTCTCTCTTCCATGTTCTCAACCTATGCCCCCTCCATCACCTCATCTTACTCATAAAAGTGGTCAAGAATATGATCTTGTTGAATAGCTTCGCACTACTCCAGCTAAGATCTCTCTTTGGGATCTAATACAAACATCGCATACATACCATGTAATGCTCCAAGAAGCCTTACAAAAGGTAATTGTGCCACTTGTTGTTAAGCTGAATGATGTAGTAGATCTATTAGATTGTATGCATGCAACAAAAGTAGATATTCTATTTCAACTGCATGAAATACCATCGATAAAAGATGAATACGACCCACTTATGATCTTTCTCACAATAAATAAAATGTTGGTAAAATGATTTATGATTGACAATGGATCAGCTCTTAATGTTTGTGGCATTGACCTACTACACAAAATCAAGGTTGACACATCTTTAATCAAACCAGATAGGATTAGCATTCGTGGCTTTGATAATGTTGCAAAACAAACTGTGGGCATGATAATCTTAACCGTAATGGTTGGACCCGTGACATTGGGTACTCTTTTTCATGGTATGCCTAGTCCTCTCTCATATAATATGATTCTAGGTAGACAATGGATTCATGCATTAGGGGAAGTTTTATCTACCCTTCATAGATCAATAAAGTTTATTTATCAAAACAAGCTCCACGTTGTGAAAGCCAATCCTGAAGTAGATAGTTGTTTACATATTGAAATGCAAAAACAAGTTTACAATCATACAAGTCTAAAAAACTTACAAGTTGGTTCATGAAAAATTCTTGCCATAGATAATTGTTTAAGGTAAAATTTGGATTGCTTAATGTTTAAGTGTTTAGATGTTTGAATCCTCCTTTCACCCTTAACATTCAAGGACCTCGAGTCGAGTGGCAATGTACTATCATACCCTAGGTCACTGTGAGATGTAGGGAAACTTAGATTAGGATGTTTAATTATCAATTTTCCTTCTCTTATGCTTAATTGATCATTAAAACCCTAATTTTGCAAATGCGACAATAAATTGATGAATTATAGAAAAAGCTCTTGCAGAGGGATGTAAAATGTCAAATCACAGAGTACTTGCTTTCGGGGTTTTGAGGCAGAAAAGTCAGGGACACAGGAGCAGGCGCCCAAGTCCAAGGCCTATATTTTTGTCTAGATCTGGGAACTCAGTCTGCAACTCTTTCCTGTTGTTTCAAAGATTTTCCCATCATGAAACTTGGAGGACTAATGAGCAGGTGCCCAAGTCCAGGAGGCAAATTTTATTCCCATTCTACAATTTTGCCACTCCAAGATGCCTTCCTACAACTTCCCTTTGTCCAACTCCTCAACTTGTAACCTGCAACCATGAAAACCTTGGGAGGGGGTTGTGATGTTTAGAGGCTTGCCTCAGTCAGTCCCTGGAGGACACTTAAGTCTCCAAACACTGTTGTCAGATAGAGAGTGCATGCCCTTGTGAGGCAGAGGCAATAACCAAAGGAAATGATGATGAAAACACCATATAATGTCGCCTTGTAGTGAAGGTCTCATGGGAGGAAGATGCTCTCCATTCCATGAGAGAATGGATGCTCAAATCTGGAAACACAAACACATAAACCACACAATTCTACTCTTACAACATAATGACAACCTTGAATCACCTTGAGAACACAATATCTTGCTAGTAATAATCTAGTTTACAAATGAATGCCTAAACATGCTTTTATATGCAACTACAAACACTCCCACCAAGATTTTGTAAATTTAAACTTACCGTGTCATTATAGGACCCAAATAACGGTCACAAGCTGATACCCAAAAATTGGGACTGCCTCAAAATAGGGTAGGACTTGGGTTCCCCCTCCCTATTTTGGGTAGGGTCTAGCTCAAGGGGTCCTCTTAGGTCCCATTTGTCATGTTACCTAGGGCTCATTCCATCGGGATGCCAAATTATGAACTAAGATGTCTTAAATGCATGCAAAAGACCTGGGAGCTAAACCTTATGAGGAAAAAGCCCCCAAGGGGACATTTTTTGATGTTACATTTAGCCCCCACTTTAATGTATGTATAAATTCAAGGCCAATACATTCATTAAAGTACAGTCAACAACACAACAAACAATCAAAGCATGGAGACGACACGCTAATCACATAGAAGACAGTAATAGACACACAAAACACATAGAAGACAATTATAGTCACGCAGAATATGGAGAAAATAGTAAATGCATAGAAGACAAAAATGATATCTTTTCTTTTATTTTTCTCATATATATGAAATGCAAATGCAAGTACTGGAAAGTAAACAAACCTCCCATAATGCAGGATGCACTTATCGTGCATGTCTTTAAAATGTATATATGGGGCCACACACACGCAAGATAGGAAAAACCTCCCAAAATGTAGGAAGCACTCATCATTCTAGTCTTTAGACTACATATGGGGCAACAAACATGCCAAACAAAGCAAGCATGCCAAACACACACACTTTGAAGACATGGAGAAAACATGACAAACAAGCAATGGAGTGTACCTATTTCTAGGTCCAACACCATCTTAGACACATTATAGGCACACACCGATGATTGGGCTTCACCACAACAATCACCAAAAACACGCTTAAGGGTTGAGTTAGTCACAGAACTGTTCACCGCCTCCACAGAGGACTTTTGAAAATGACAGGATGATGCAATCTTCTTTGAGAAATACACCATCCCCACTTCTGTAGAGGGCTTAAGAAAAAGGATATGTGCAATATCCTATCTTCATAGAGGGCTTACATGATTGATTGATTGATTGCAAACAAACTCAGGATGCAGGAAGCACTCATCATGCTGGTCTTTAAACTGCATTTAAGGACAAGCACATTGCTAACATCTATAATAGATAGCTTACCTTATATATGCCCCCACCTTAAGGTGGTTGATATCAGGTATCGATATCAAGCACGTTAAGGTAGGAAGACAACACACAAGGGAACACAAGCTCTCACAAAGCCCATGCCTCCTGGAGGTGACATGTACTTTACGATTGCCAAATGTTCCCACAAACACATCCCTGCAAGAAACATGTTAGTGTCTACAAAATCATGATAAACAACAACATCAATGCATATGATTAACCACACAAAGAGCCAAGGTTATACAATGAATTCAGAGTTTGAGGATAATCATAGGGCTATATCACGAAGCTCTTTGAATCGAGTACCACCAAGGCTAGATTCAAAGACAAACAAAGGTGCATGGAGCAGCAGTATTATTAAGGTTTGTAAATGAGATAAAAATATCATCAAATTCACTACGCAGAAAGCACAAGTGCTTCCACTAGCCAAGCGTCGGATAAGATATACTAACCCATCATCATTTTAGGAACTAAGTCCATTTTTTGATAGCTCTCGAAAGGGACACTAGGTCCGCATTAGTATAAATTCTTTTTGTCATTTTCCTACTAGATAGAAACACTAGAGGAAGGGAAACAATAAATAAGAGAGGAGAAACAAGTGTCTTAGGGATAGTCACGTAGGAGGGTACCCCCAAGTCACCAACTACAATGCTATGTCCATTAGACACAACACACAATGATGCAATCAGAGAGAGAGGTAATATAGAAGAATGATGATACAAATAGAAGAAGGCCACAATAGAGGCAGTCTCCTGGTATCCCAGACCTTATGGGAAAATCTAAGGTCATCCCAAGAGGCCTAAAAGACACATAACACATCATGAGAGAGATTAAGGGTTAGAGATAATAACTTGTAGGATCTCCCAGGCTAAGTTTCATCATTAAGTAAATCATCGTCATCCTCCCACTCCCTAATGTTAGAGGAAAGTGGGATATAAGGTACCATAGTCCAATTCATGTCTTGCTCATCATGTTGTTTGTTGTTAGGATCATCTTTATTTGGTTGAATGTTAGGATTAATATTTTCTTGTTGAGATGCAAGGTTTATGGTATAAACTTGTCTTCTTCTTCTTCTTTCTCTTGCTTTTCTATTTCATTTTCTTTTACCACTTATCTCTTGTAAGATAGGGCTTTCTTCTTTCATAGGTTTATGCAATTTAGAAGTTGAAACATCAGGATCAAACCTCATTTGTCACAATGGGATATTTTGTTGTCGATAATGACCTCAGAATCCTTGTAAGGATTTGGGGGGAGGAACCTCAGCATAGGGACCTTGTCTTTTTGATCTAAGGTTCTCTTCACATGCGTGTTGTTTATCTTTTGTCATTTCTTGCATAAAAGGACCAGGCATTTGGTGTAAAAGTTTTGCTTTGTAGTTTCTATAGCTCAAATAGGTAAAGTCTATTCGTAGCTCCAATTCTTGTTTAGATTTATCCCAAAACTAATCCAATGTAAAGTGATTTTGTCCACTTAAAGGCTTGTATGTATTTCAAGGAATGACATGCACTTGTCCATTCAAAGGAAATTTTACACATTTATAGATAGTCGAAGGGACAACTTTCATAGCCTTTAACCAAGGGATTCTAAGTTTGATTTCAAAGGTATCAGAAGAAGGGCTAACATCAAACCATTGTTCAATATGTTTCTCAAATACATTTACTAACAATGATATCTTACCCAAAGGCTTGATAAAGGTTCCCTTATGTGTCTTAATCATCATGCTCGAGAGGTCATAAGAACCTTGCACTAATTGATGTGAAAAGAGGACCTCTTCAGTGGTGACATTAGTTATGCAATTAGGATCAATAAGAGTTCCATCCACAGGGTTTCCCATTATTTTCACAGTGATGTAAAGAGCTCCTGAGAGTCTCTAATTGTTCTATCATGAGGTGTAAACACAATTTCAGGTTCAGGTGCTTTTATTTTCATGTAAGGTCTAGGAGGGAAATTATTGTTGTTGTTGTGGTTAGAGGCCATATTTATATGCTCAAATCATATTTAAAATCTTTTCCAAAAGTTTATCAAAGGCAAGTGCGAAATGATATGCCCAAAATAGCCTAAAATGCTTGATTTTTGTACTTTTTACAATGCAAATAAGTGAAACAAAGGGTGTTGTAAGGATTTTGATCAGGGGAAGAAAATTATATGTCTAATATCAGTCCAAAATAGCAATGACATCCTTCACAATACACTCTTGATGCAAATCTAAGATAATGTCAAGCAAAATATAGTGAAAATATGTCAAAATAAACACTTTTTTCACCAAATTTTAATGCAAAAGAGCATGACATGTGGTGTTGTGAGGAAAATGACAATAGAAAACAAATTATATTAGTAATAACTTCCAATTAATGGTAATTTATCCATCACAACATGCTTTTTGTGCCACTTAAGGTCAAACCCTAATGAAAATATAGCAAAAATAGGTTATTTTTCACGGTTTTTCAACTCCAAGACCTAGAAAAAGGGGCATTGTAGTGAATTTTAGGAAGTGAAGAAAGTAAAAATAATTATATCAGTCACCTCAATCCATAAAATTTGTCACCACACACTTGGAGTGCAAACTAGGCCAAAGCCTAGGGCAAAAATAGCAAAAATGTGTAGTTTTTCACCAAATTTTCAATACAAGAGCCTGGTAAAAAGGTGTTGTGGAAATTTTTAGGAAGGGAAGAAAATTATTAACCTTATAACAGATGATTAATGCAAAAATACCCTTCACAACACGCCTATGGTACAAATTTAGAGAGTCGATAAGGTCGAATCTAGTGAAAATCGATGTTTTTCAAACCCTAGGTTTGAGATCTTGACACAAAATGCTATATGAATGTTTTGGAGTATTATTTATGATAAAAATTCAATGTTATCAGATCTGGAAATGATTTCCATGCTTTAATATGCAAAATGCCAATGTAAATATAATGAAAATGCATGAAAATTGCTAGTTTTTTGTTGAAATTTTTGATGCAAAAATGCAAAATATTTGAATCTAAATGCAAATTTAAATTAAGATGCAAGACTAAATCCAAATTATAATTTGAATGAGCCTCTAAAATTAGTATAAAAATCTGAAAGGATATTTTGTCTACTAACCCTAGATTTTGGAATTACTAGGTTATATGAAAATTGTCAAAATTTCTACAAAACCCTAGCAAATTAATGATGCAAATGTAACGCAAATTATTTAATTTTTGTATTTTTCTGTAGTTTATATCAGATCTGATGCAAAAATCATAAATTAGAAAAATTTAGAAAGAATTGATGCAAATTAGTAAGCCTAACAATGCATTTTTTTTGAATTTTTCAAAATTTTCAATTTTTTTTGAAATTTTCTTAATGCAATAAGATGAATAACTATATGAATGAATGAAATCAATACAAATATGAAGACAAACACTCATAAATTTGTAGTTAATTCTAAAAACATGGGCTCACCAAAATGTTTAGGGTAAAATTTGGATTTGTTTAAAGTGTTTAGATGTTTGAATCCTCCTTTCACCCTTAACATTCAAGGACCTCAGGTCGAGTGGCAATGCACTATCATACCCTAGGTCACTATGAGATGTAGATAAACTTGCATTAGGGTATTTAATTATCAATTTTCCTTCTCTTATGCTTAATTAACCATTAAAACCCCAATTTTGTAAATGTGACAGTAAACAAATGAATTAGAGAAAAAGCTCTTGCAGATGGATGTAAAATGTCAAATCACAGAGTACTAATTTTTAGGGTTCTGAGATAGAAAAGTCAGGGACACAAGAGTGGGTGCCCAAGTCCAAGGCCTATATTTTTGTTTGGATCTGGGAACTCAGTCTACAACTCTTTCCTACTGTTTCAAAGATTTTCCCATCACTAAAATTGGAGGACTAATGAGCGGGCGCCCAAGTCTAGGGGGTAGATTTTCTTCCTGTTCTACAATTCTGACACTCCAAGATGCCTTCCTACAACTTCACTTTGTTTAGCTCCTCAACCTATAACCTGCAACCATGAAAACCTTGGGAGGGGTTGTGGTGTTTAGAGGCTTGCCTTAGTCAAGCCCCGGAGGACACTTAAGTCTCCAAACATCGTTGTTAGATAGAGAGTGCATGCCCTTGTGAGGTGGAGGCAAAAACCAAAGGAAATAATGATGAAAACACAATATAATGTCACCTTGTAGTGAAGGTCTAATGGGAGGAAGATGTTTTTCATTCCATGAGAGAATGGATGGTCAAATTTGCAAACACAAACACATAAACCACACAATTCTGCTCTTGCAACACAATGATAGCCTTGAATCACCTTGAGAACACAATAGCTTGCCAGTAATCATGTAGTTTACAAATGAATGCCTAAACATGCGTTTATATGCAACTATAAACACTCCCACCAAGATTTCATAAATTTAAACTTACTGTGTCGATATAGGACCCAACTAATAGTCACAAGTGAATACCCAAAAATTGGGACTTCCCCAATAGGTAGGACTAGGGCGTAGGTGCCCAAGTCTTCCCCCCTATTTTGGGCAGGGTCTAGCTCAAGGGGTCCTCGTAGATCCCATTTGTCATGTTACCTTGGGCTCATTCCATCGGGATGCCAAATTATGAAGTAAGATGTCCTAAATGCATGTAAAAGACCCAAGAGCTAAACCTTATGAGGGATAAGTCCCCAAGGGGACATTTTCCAATGTTACAATAATGTTGCACAAGACTCTAAAACATCAAATGCACTTTTTGATGATGATTGGGGCTCATTAGATTTTAATCCTTGAGGTATAGGGGAATATAAAATTAATAGCTTTAACACATCAAAAGCAACATCGATCTCATCTAAGCCATCTTTTGAAGCACCTGGGAAACCTAAAGTGCCCCTAGTAGAATATAAAGATGATACCCTCAATTATACTATAAATTACGAGACCTATGGGGCTTCATTATCCCCTAAAGAAATGACATCCCTCTATGGTTGAGGATTTAAAATCCTTTATAACAAATGTGAATATGTAGGTAAGGGATGTGGTGTAAATCAACAAGGGATTCAAGTACCTATAGAATCCACTTCAAGACATTACTCAAGCGGCATTGGATATAATCCTTTTAAAGAAAAGAAATCTTCTCGTCATCCTAAAATCAATGTTAATACAATTTCAACAGGACCAAATCAAAATGTGATATATCTTGAGCCGATAGGCCACACACATTGTAGCAATTATTATAGTTTCTCTCAAGAGTGGCCTCCTCCTAGATATGTATGTTTTTAACATTGGGATGAATCAGGTAAGTATTTCTAACCCTTTACCTCTCATGTTGTGTTTCCCCTGTGATGTGTTATGTGTTGTTTAGGGCTCCTGGAATGACCCTTGATTCTCTTGTAAGGTCTAGGATACCAAGAGACTACCTCTATTGTGACCCTTCTGCTATTTGTATCATCATTCTTGTATATTGCTTTCCTCTATTTTCAATATTGGGTGTTGGATCTTACGGACATAGTGTTGCGGTTGGTGACTTGGGGGCACCCTCCTATGTGACTGTCCCTAAGGCACTTGTTTCTACTCTCTCGATTTATGGTCTCCCTTCCTCTAGTATTTCTATCTAGCAGGCAGATGACAAAAAATATTTTATACTGATGTGGACCTAGTGTCCCTTTAGCGAGAAATCATAAATTAGACTTAGTTCCTACATAACGATTGGGTTATTGTATATTATCTGATGCTTGGCTAGTAGAAACACTCTGTGTGATTTCGATGGTGTCTTATCACACTTACAAAACATAAAAATACTGCTACTCTGTGCACTTTTTCTATCTTGAATCTTGCATTCCTCAGTTCTCTATGCCTTGTTGTTTATCGTGATTATATGGACACTAACACTTTTTCTTGCAGGAATGTGTTTGTGGGAACATTTGGCAATCATTAAGTACATATCACCTCTGGGGGGTTTGGGCTTTGTGAGAGCTTGTGTTCCCTTGTGTGTTTTCAACCTTAACATGCTTGATATCGATACCTAATATCAACCACCTTAAGGTGGGGGCATAAATAAGGTAAGCTGTCTATTCTAGATGTTAGTCGATGTGCTTGTTCTCAAGTGTAGTCTTAAAGACTAGAGGTGATGAGTCCCTCCTGCACTCTAAGATTTGTTTGAAATCTATTACAATCATTTAAGCCCTCTCTAGAGGTGGGATATTACATCCTTTTCTTAAGCCCTCTACGGAGGCGGAGATGGTGTATTTCTTGTGGAGAGTGCACATCCTGTCATTTACAAAAGTCCTCTACAGAGGTGAGGAGTAGTTCTATGACTAACTCAACCCTTAAGTGTGTCTTTGGAGATTGTTGTGGTGAAGCACAATTGTTGGTGTGTGCTTGTAATGTGCCTAAGATTGTGATGAACCTAGAAATAGGAACACTCCATCACTTGTTTGTCATGTTTTCTCCATGTCTTCCAAGTGTGTGTGTATTCCGTGTTTGTTCCCAATCATAGTCTTAAAGACTGGTGGCAATGAGTCCCTCCTATGCTTTGGGATTTGTATGGTGTGCTTGTTTTGTTTGGTGTGTCTGTTGCCCCATATGCAGTCTTAAAGATCGGTGGCAATGAGTCCCTCCTGCATTATGGGTGGTGTGTTTACTTTCCTTGTACTTGTATCTGCATTTCATATATATGAAAAGAAAAAGAAAAAGAAAATTACTATTGTCTTCACTACATTCGCTATGTTGGGCGTGTCTATAATGATGTCTTCTCCATGTTTTTCATGCTAGTAACTGTCTTCTCCGTGTTTTGCATGCCTGTTACTATCTTCTTTGT
This sequence comes from Cunninghamia lanceolata, assembly GCA_027924645.1. Lineage (NCBI taxonomy): Eukaryota > Viridiplantae > Streptophyta > Pinopsida > Cupressales > Cupressaceae > Cunninghamia > Cunninghamia lanceolata. The sequence goes on along the minus strand of BSBN01001344.1, from coordinate 5,297,637 downwards.
GAATGGCATGTCTTCTCCGTGCTTGGCATGTTTGCTATGTTTGTTGACCGTACTTTAATGCATGTATTGGCCTTGCATTCATACATACATTATAGTGGGGGCTAAATGTTATATCAAAAAATGTCCCCTTGGGGGCTTTCCCCTCTTAAGGTTTAGGTCTCGGGTCCCTTAGTTTGCATTCAGGACATCTTGCATGATTTTGATGACTCGCGATGAGAAAACCCTAAAGTTTTGTAGTAAATAGGACTCAGGGAATGCACTTGACATGATTCCTACCTGAAATAGGGGGTGGGACTTGGGTACCCGTGCCCTAGTCTTGCCCTATTTTAGGTCAAGCTAATTTCAAAGTGTCGATTTATGATCGTTATTTAGGTCCTATGCCGAAACAGTAAGTTCCAATTACAAAATTCTTGGTGGGAATGTTTGTAGTTGCATATATAAGCATGATTAGTGATTCATTTGTAAACTAGGTGGGCATTAGATGATTTTGGCATTCTTATGATTTTGGATCATTCAAAATATTCATTGTGTTGCGGAGCAGAGCATTGTTCTTGTGTTCAAGTATTTGTAGATTTGGTATCCATCTCCTCATGGCATGAAGAGCATCTTCCTTCCATGAGATCTTCACTACAAGATGATATCATTTGTGTTTTCAATCATTTATGATTTGGATTTTGCCTCTATCCTGCAGGGATACGCACTCTTTGTCTGACAATGATGTTCAGAAGACTTAAATGTCTCTCTGGGACTTGACTAAGGCAAGCCTCTAGACACCACAACCTCAACCCATTTTTCTGTGATTGTAGGTTACAGGTTGTATGAGAAGAAAAATTGGAGTTGTAGGAGAGTAGTGCAGACTGTGGAATTGTATATCATAAGAGAAAATAGGGACCTGGGCTCAGGCACCCGCTCATTAGTCCTCTGGATTCCACAACTGGAAAATCTCCAGAATAGTAGGAACAGGTTGCAGACAAGATTCCCAGTTCCCAATTGAAATGTTGGCACTGGAATAGGGTGCCTGACCATTAGTCCCTGACTTCTCCATTTTATAAACTTTAAAATCTGGTATGCATTTTATTGTCATTTGATATCTCTGTGTGCGAGTACTTTCTGTAATTTGTCTGTTTGCTTCCGAATTTGCATAATTAAGGTTTTGAGCATAAGTGGACTTAATTAAACAACAAAATCACACAATTCCAATTTTTCCCTATGTTCTAAGTGATCGAAAGCCTATAGTAGGCTCCCTACTTGGCTGAAGTCCTTGAATGTTTAGAGGTGAAAGGAAGATTTACACAAACTAGCAAAATAAACACAATAATCCTCTTCGTCACTTTTTCACCCTAAAAATTTTGGTGAACCCATGTTTTTGAACATTTTGGCATCTTTCTGAGTGTTGTGATTCATATTTACATTCATTTCATTCATTCATATTATTCTTCATCTTATTGCATTTGGAAAATTACAAAAAAAATTGAAAATTTTGAAAAAAATTGGCATTTTTTGCTTGCATCTTCATACAATTTGAATTAGTTGCATTTAATTTCATTAAATTTATATCATTATCATCAGATCTTATTTAATTTACAAAAAAATTTCATGTTTAAATTGTTAAAAATTGTTTGAAACTGTGCATTTTTCCATATAACCTAGTTTTGCATTAGCTAGGGTTTGTAGTCAAAATCTTGTTTTAGATTTTACTACCCTTTTAAAACACTCATTAGGACTAATTTATAAATGTAGTTTTGCATCATAGTGATTTGCTTGCAAAATTTCATGCCTAGGGTTTGAAAACCTTGATTTTTCACTAGATTTTGGCCTTATTGTCTCTCTAAATTTGCACCATAGGCGTGTTGTAAATGATTTTTCTACACTAATTGCTTGTTATTAGGGTTATTATATTCTACCCCTTCTAAAACTATTTACAACACCTTTTTATTGGGCTATTACATTGAAAATATGGTGAAAAATTACATATTTTGACTATATTTGCCCTAGGGTTTGACTTGAAAGGAAGCTAGGTGTGTAGAAATCACTTCCTACACTAATATAATGAGGGGAGTAGAGTGCAAATTCAATTTTATCTTTACAATTATAGCTATGTTAACTCACTAATAGAGATATTGCAGCAAACACATAAATAAGAAAGTGAGACAGAAGAAGAGAGACACAAGATATACGTGGGGAAAACCCTTATTAGGTGAAAAACCCCACACTCCAAAACCTGCACAATGTATTGTCAAAACATAAATGGTTTACAATACACTTGCAATGCATCCTCTCAAGAGTCTTCAACACTCATATCTGGAAACAAACTGACAGCATAATAGTACCTGTAAAACCTATAGTACATCTGCTCTCAAAAGCACTTGTTTATATAACAAATACAAGGCAAATATGGCTCCACATAGGGATGGGCATCCAACATGACCTCATGGCCCAAAACCCATGCCTATGGACACTTGTCCAACTCTATAGGATGCTCCTAACACTTTTCAAGTCACCCCATGCCAAGGATGTCACCTATTTCCAAAATGGGCTATGACAGATGCTCTTACAACTCTTACAACCATCATAGAATCTATCATAACTGTCATAACTTACAGCTGTAAGAGAATCTATCATACATAGGCTATAAATAGTATATTCTCTTACAACATGTCAAAGTCCACCTTGGGGTACCCAAAGATACCTTTTTCAAATATGCTCTTCGACACATGTCTTCACCTGTCATAGGATCTTCTATTTCCAACTCTTACATGTCATAACTTCATCATAGGAATCTGTCATGACCATTATGATAAATATTCCCTTACACAACATCCAAGATGCTGACACATGGAAAAATATTCCTACCACTAAGTGGGATTCCTATCTCCTCATGTGAGGATGAAAATACATGTGATCATATGCCATGTAGGATGACACATCATCGTGCCAACTCCCACAATATGACAACATAGGATTTGCATCCAATTAATACAATAGGCAATAAATAAATAAATACAATGTAAAATTACAAGGAATTACCAAGGTTGAGACAACTTAATCCCCAACATTCTCCCACTTGTCGAACACCTTGTAAGAGCCAATAGAATTAACAAGATTTAACTACTATAGGCCGAGAGGCTGATAGACTTCAAACACCATTTGAACTTCTCTGTGCTCACTAGTTTTGTCAATGCATCTATAACATTCTTCAAAGTATCTACCTTCTCCAAATTTACCTTCCCATCCTCTACCATGTCTCGTACGAAGTGAAACTGAACATCAATATGCTTTGTTCTAGCATGGAAAGTTGGATTCTTCACAAGGAAAATTGCACTCTGACTGTCACAACTAATTGTAATATGTCCTGCATCAACACCAATATCTAAACACAATCTCTTAAGCCAAATGGCTTCCTTACAAGCATGATTTATAGCCATGTACTTAGCTTCTGTAGTGGACAAAGCAACCACAGGTTGTCGTTTACTCATCCAACTAATTACACCACCAAACATAGTGAACACATAGGCACTGGTGGGTCTCCTGCTATCAATGTCACTTGTCCAATTAGAATCCACAAATCCATGAATACAAACTAAATGTGGAGGTCCTGTAGCATTGCCATGATAGCAAATGGAATACTTAGAAGTACCCCTCAAATATCTGAACACTCACTTAATTGCATCCCAATGTACCTGTCTAGGATTAGCCATATATCGGCTAAGGACTCCCACTGCTTGGGCAATGTCTGGTCTTGTGCAGACCATGGCATACATCAAACTGCCAACAACACTAGCATAAGGTACTCTGCTCATGTCTTGCACCTCACTAGGAGATTTTGGACAATCACTAACAGAAAACTTTGTCCCCAATGAAACAGGAACACATAATGGTCTACAATCTGCCATGCTGAACCAATCCAACACGATCTTCACATACTTACTCTAGCTTAACTAAAGTTTTTTGTTAACTCTATCTCTTCTAATTTCTATCCCTAGAATGTACCTAGCTACCCCAAGATTTTTCATCTCAAACTATGCTGACAACTGAGACTTCAAATCAGAAATCATATTCTTACCATTCCCAATCAACAACATTGTTGTCACATGAAATTGCACCCTACTTGGAAGGATTCTAAGCATTCCAATGACACAATGGGAATGATCTCAAGGTGTGGGACCTTGCTTAGAGAGATCAGACCTTCGGAGAAGGCCGGCTTCCTTGCCTGATTATCACCTAGAACTACTGAACTTTAAGGGGGAAAGGGAGAAGGAAAGCTTTAAAGTAATGAAACAACAAAACTTGAAAACATAAAAGGGTGATGCACCAGACAGATTTAAAGAGACTTCCACAGAAATGAAAAAATGCATAGCACACTAGATAGAGCAAGGATGTATACATAGATTAGATGATTCTAGTAGAGGCAAGAAGCAATATGATTGAGAGGAACAAAGAAATTCACAGGCAACCATATCCAGATTCACACAGAACTAGAAAATTAGTCAAAGAGGTATAATAACTTGAATATATTCAGTAGGAAGGCAAGGTTACAATGGTAGAAAAAGCTCTATTTAGAAACAGAAAAGCTTCTATGCCAAAAAATTTCCAACCCTATTTACATCATAAGCCTCAGCTTATATAGCATTTCAACCTAACCTAAGTCAATTACAAAAATCGCTCAGAGAGATACCACCAAAATATCTCTGAAGGGACATCCCAGCTGCCGAAGTAATGGTGTCAAATATCTGGAATTGATACAAATGGAAGATATTTTTAGTCTTCAATGCAAGCTGATGCATCATCAATTTGCTCCCCTGAAATGGTGGTAGATATTTTGGTATTAAATGCGAGCAGTTTGCATGTCTATCCTCAACCATGACTGTATGCAGTGTCAGAAACAAGGTGGTGGAGAGATATTTTGGTATTCAATGCGAGTTGCTTCCTCTTTGTGCAGCAATGAATGCAAGAAATATCTGCATCTGCCCCAAAATGGTCGTTGAAATGTCCCTTTGGCCAAATATGCAAATCCAGATCATGTACCTCTGCTTTTGGTGCTTAAACTCCTCTTTGAAAATGCCCCCTGAATATGCACCTAGATCTGCATACAACACAAGCCCCTACCCTTTTGAATCAGCCTTTGTATACTTCTCCTTATGAGGGATATGATGGTGACATCACCATCATGGATGGACCTTATTGGAACGTGATAGGATGGCGTCATCATCATATCGAGGTGATACTACAAGTATCGGGGTGATATTTGGACGAAGGGGTGATATTTCAGATATTGGGGTGGTATGGAAAAGATAGGGTGATATTTCAGATATCAGGGTGATATGGAAAAGATAGGGTGATATTTCAGATATTGGGGTGATATGGAAAAGATAGGGTGATATTTTGGATATCGGGGTGATATGGAAAAGATAGGGTGGTATTTCAGATATCGGGGTGATATGGAAAAGATAGGGTGATATTTCGGATATCGAGGTGATATGGAAAAGATAGGGTGATATTTCAGATATTGGGGTGATATGGAAAGGATAGGGTGATATTTTAGATATCGGGGTGATATGGAAAAGATAGGGTGATATTTTAGATATCGTGGTGATATGGAAAAGATAGGGTGATATTTCGGATATCGGGGCGATATGGAAAAGATAGGGTGATATTTCAGATATCGGGGTGATATGGAAAAGATAGGGTGATATTTGGAGATCGGGGTGATCTTCAAATATAACCTGATGTTTGGAATATGACCCGATGTTTAAAATATGACCCGATGTGTGAAATATCATCCGATGTTTAAAATATGACCCGATGTGTGAAATATCAGGTTTGACCATACATAACTTCCATATTTTAGCGAATCTCAGGGTGATGTAAAAAGCAAACTTGCCTATTTTTTCAAGCTCTTTCACATGGTAAGCTTCAGACCCTGAGATTTGGGTTCAGACTTCAAGATCACAAACATAGCTTACATTGGGGTATGCACACTGACTGATGCTGCTTGAATTATTTGACTCCTGCTAGAGGAAAAAATAGGTCAACAAACATATCATCAACATATAATGCAATAATGAGAATGCGATCATTGTCAAATTTGTAATACACACAATGATCTAATTTTGATCTTAGATATCCAGTCGACAACACAAAGGCATCAAACTTCAAGTACCACATCCTAGGAGACTGCTTCAAACCATACAAAGACTTCTTTAACTTGCAAACCAAATTTTCTTTACCTTTCTCTACGTAATGCTCTGGCTGTGACATGTAGATTTCTTCCTCCAAATCACCATGAAGGAAAGTTGTCTTCACATCCATCTGTTCTATTTCTAAGTCATAAGCAATTGCAAGAGATAACAAGAATTGAATGGATGTCAGCTTTGCAACAAGAGAGAAAATTTCACCATAATCAATTCCCTCCACTTGTGAATACCCCTTCACAACCAATCTAGCCTTGTACTTTTCAACACTACCATATGCACTAAATTTCTTCTTGAACACCCATTTGCATCCAATAGGTTTCTATCCATTAGGTATAGGCACCAAGTCCCATGTTTTATTCTTTTCCAAAGAAGCCATCTCATCTTCCATGGCCTCCTTCCAGGAACCTACATCTTTCATGCCCATAGTCTTTTTCATAGTTCTAGGCTCATTAGTGTTAGTAAGTAAAGAAAAAGAACAACTAAAATCAAGTAATGAATAACCAAACCTATCAGGTTGCTTTCTTGTTCATGTAGACCTTCTCAATAACTGAGGTTGAGGTTCTACTTCTTCTTCTAAGCTTTCAGAGCTGCTAGAGCTCTCCTCATCTTTAGGTCTCACAGGGTCTGTTTGTTCAGTCTTCTTAGGGGTAGAAGGAAATTGAACTGCATCTTCTTCCTTTTCTGTCTATTCTGGCTGTAGAACAATGGAAGAAGGTGTTAGCTCTCTGAAGATAACACTTCTAATATACAACACTTTTTCAGCCACGGGATCCCAAAGCTTGTATCCTTTCACATCGACACCATAGCCAATGAAAATACATTTAACAACCTTGTTCTCTAATTTAGACTATTTCTCCCTAGGCACATGTGCATATGCCTTACAACCAAAAACATGAAGATGTCTAACTGAAGGCTTCTTACTAGACCATAGCTCCATAGGTGTCTTACCAACAAGAGTTGATGTAGGAGATCTATTTACCAGATAGCAAGCAGTGACAACAACTTCAGCCCAAAATGTTTGTTCAAGGCTTGCTCCACTAAACATACTCCTAGCCTTCTCCATCAGTGTCATGTTCATCCTCTCTGCAACTCCATTTTGCTGTGGGGTAAATGGAGTTGTCTTATGCCTTTCAATCCATTGCTCTTTACAGAACTTATTGAGTTTTGCTAAACAAAACTCACCACCATTGTCAGTTCTCAAACACTTAATCTTTTTACTAGTCTGATTTTTAGCAAAGGCTTTAAACTCTTTAAATTGACTAAAGACTTTAGTCTTGCTTCTAATAAAATAAACCTATGTCCTACTATAATCATCTATGAAAGATACAAAATATATAGATTTTGAAATCAAAGGAACATTAACAGGACCAAACACATTAGAATGAATAAGATCCAATACACTAGAAGACTTGTGAGAACTAGAGTATATTTGAACATGTTTTTGCTTTCCATAAATGCATTGTTCACAAAAGTTGAACTCGAGATTACAATCATTTAACCCCTCAATGAGGTTTTTATTTTTTACGATACGCAGACCCTTCTAACCAATGCGGCCACATCTCAAATGCCATAACATAGTCTTTTCAGTAGGAAGTTTAACTTCCAAAGCATGTGCACTACCATCAGAACCAATTACAATAGATTTCTTCACTGCTCATTTAGTTGTTGGGGATGAAGTGACTGCAGCTCTTTTCTTCAAGTCAAAAGAACTATTGCACTATGAAATGCATGCCTCTAGCTAAAATAGAGTACCTCTTCGAGTACCCTTAGCAAGCACAATAGATCCTGTAGTCATCTTTCATCCATCCTTTGAAAAGATAACTTGCACACCTACACCATTCAACATACTTATAGAAAGCAGGTTCCATGCAAGGCCTGGAATGTGCATAATTCTAGTGATCCCCTTCACTCATCCATCAGGGAATCAGATTGAGACTCTTCCACAACCAACAATCTTCAGATGAGAATCGTCACCCAGGTACACTCTTCCACCATCGAAGTCTTCATACTTCATGAATCAATCTTGATGCGAAGTCATGTGGAAAGATGCACCAAAATCAATCAACCACACATCATCAGATTCATGGGTGGCTAGGGCTGCGATGAAGGCATCACCATCATCTTGTGACTTGTCAGAATCTAAATCACGAGCATTCTTCTTCATCTTTTTCTTCTCTTCTTTGCATTCCTTTCAAAAATGTTCAGTTTTACCACAGTTCCAACAGAGATCCTTGGACTTTCCGGGAGATTTGGATCTCCCACGGGATCTGGATTTGCCCTTAACACTTTTCTTGTCCTTCTTCTTCCCTTTCTCTTTGGGTCTTCTATGAACCGCAAGAGCTTCTTTGGCTGATTCGAATGTCTTTCTCCACATTTCTTTGGATAACAATGAAGATACTACTTCATCCATCGTGAATGTGGTGGTAGTGCTTCTAATAGCCATGATAAGATGATCCCATGAATCTCACAAAGAACAAAGTAGGGTCATACATCGATCCTCCTCTACTTTCACACCCATGGATGTCAATTGTGCAACAATCATGTTAAAAGCATTTAAATGGTCTGCAACAGATCCTCCGTCTTCCATTTTTAGAGAAAACAACTTCTTTTTTAGAAAGAGCTTGTTCACTTGGGACTTGGTTTGATAAATAGATCCCAGCTTCTTCCAAAGTTCTTTAGTAGTCTTCTCCTCATGGACATTCAACAGGACAAAGTCAGCTAAACAAAGTCTTATGAAACCCTTAGCCTTTTGATCTTTGAGGTCCCAATTAGCTTGTGACATTGCTACAGGTTTAGTGCTATCAATGGTTTCCCATAGATCACAATCAACAAGTAGGTCCTCCATCTTGAGTTTCCATAACTCGAAATTAGTGCCATTGAATTTCTCAACCTTTAACCTTTCGGATGTAGTTGCCATCTCCTTGCTGCAACAAGATACAAAATAATCTACACAATACTCTCACTCAACCTAAGATTAGCTCAAAAAACCCCTACCTAATAGCTAAGATCAAAATTGGCCAGGCTCTAATACCAACTGAAAGGAAGCTAGGTGTGTGGAAATCGCTTCCTACACTAATCTAATGAGGGGAGGAGAGTGCAAATTCAATTTTATCTTTATAATTATAGCTATGTTAACCCACTAATAGAGATATTGTAGCAAACACATAAACAAGAAAGTGAGATAGAAGAAGAGAGACACAAGATATACGTGGGGAAAACCCTTATTGGGTGAAAAACCCCACACTCCAAAACTTGCACAATGTATTATCAAAACTAAAATGGTTTACAATACACTTGCAATGCAAGCTCTCAGGAGTCTTCGACACTCGTATCTGGAGACAAACCAATAGTATAACAGTACTTGTAAAACCTCTAGTACATCTCCTCTCAAAAACACCTATTTATATAACAAATACAAGGCAAATATGGCTCCACATAGGGATGGGTGTCCAACATGGCCTCATGGCCCAAAACCCATGCCTATGGACACTTGTCCAACTCTATAGGATGTTCCTAACACTTGTCAAGTCACCCCATCCCAAGGAGGTCACCTATTTCCAAAATTATCTATGATAGATGCTCTTACAAATGACTCTTACAACCATCATAGAATTTGTCATAGCTATCATAACTTACAGCTGTAAGAGAATCTATCATACACATGCTATAAATAGCATATTCTCTTACAACATGTCATAGTCCACCTTGGGGAGCCCAAAGATGCCTTTTTCAAAGATGCTCTTCGACACATGTCTTCACCTATCATAGGATCTTCTATTTTTTACTCTTACATGTCATAACTTTGTCATAGGAATCTGTCATGACCGTTACGGTCAATATTCCCTTACACAACATCCAAGATGCTGAAACATGGCAAAATATTCCTACCACTAAGTGGGATGCCTATCTCCTCATGTGAGGACAAAAATACATGTGGTCATATGCCATGTAGGATGACACATCATCATGCCAACTCCCACAATATAACAACATAGGATTTGCATCCAATTAATACAATAGGCAATACATAAATAAATACAATGTAAACTTACAAGGAATTACCAAGGTTGAGACACCTTAACTCCCAACATGACTTAGATTTGCACTCCAAGCGTGTTGCGATGGATTTTATGTCTTTATGTGACTGATATTACTACTATAATATGCTTCAACTCCTAAAATTCTTTATAACACCCCTTTTATTGGGTCTTTGCATTGAAAATTGGTAAAAAAATTGCATATTTTAGAGTATTTTCACTAGGTTTTGCCTTGTCAAAATTCTAGATTTGCATCAAAAGCATGTTATGAAGGATATTATTGCTTTATTGGACTAATGTCAAACATATTACTTGCTACGCTTGATCAATTTCCTTACAACACCTTTTCTTTCACTTATTTGCATTAAAGAAAGTTGAAAAAATCAAGCATTTTTGGTCATTTTCATACATAGTTTTGCACTTGTCTTTTACATAACTTTTGAAAATATTTTAAAATCTGATTTTACATTGATGTTACAAGACATTTCACCATGGCATCTTCATCTCATTACTCTTTGGTATCTTTACATGCATATATCAAAAACCTTGAGAATTTCTACAAATTTTTTAATATGAATCCTCATGTTCTCACTTATATACAAGCTATGTATCACAAGGATATATTTAAATGCTCTTCATTTGAAATCCTTGACTATGTATCTAATTATGAAAAATCCATATCTCTCATGGGTACATACCCTTGGGTAGTAGAAGATTTAACAAGACACATTGAGAATAATGAGTGTGAAGATCCTCTTAACGCGTCGGAACTCATAGCTAAAACATTTGATGATGACATAGAAAATGATTCCTCCTATGAGGATATACTAACACAAGAGGATGAAATTATTGACACATTCTTAAACATTACCCTACCATCTTTGGAAAATGAAACACCAGTGGATAAAGGGCTCCCTCTCCAGAAGGATTCTTCATGGATGGAAAAAGACTATTCACCTAATGATCATTTGGTGCATGAGACATCTACGGATAATCCATTAGACTTTCCACCTTTGATTGAAAACTCAAGAACCTTCGATGAGAAGACTATGGATAGCTCTATTTTTCCTAACAACAACATACCTTCCTCTCATCCCAATGCTCTCCCTGGTCAAGATGTACCATTAGTGGATGAGAAAAGGTCTCTCACATTAATTCCTCTAGGGATGGATGTTGGGTATAATCAAGAGGAAAACAATGTTAATTCAATATTCACTAATAGACTTTGTAACAATTTTCCTAAGATGATTGTGTGGGGGGCACCTAGTGCACTTTCTTGCTTGAAACTAGTTATAATAGTTGGAGGACCACCTCGACCTGAGGATTACATCTACAAATATGCACAACAAATTTCTCAACCAAGTCAATGTGTTTAAAACATGTTACAACAACCACACCACAATGTGATTGCTCACACATACAACACTCATAATAACAAGAAAAGTAAGCAAGCACTGCATGTGCTTGTCTCTCTTCCATGTTCTCAACCTATGCTCCCTCCACCACCTCATCTTACTCATAAAAGTGGTCAAGAATATGATCTTGTTGAACAACTTCGTGTTACTTCGACTAAGATCTCTCTTTGGGATCTAATACAAACATTGCCTACATACCATGAAATGCTCCAAGAAGCCTTACAAAAGGTAATTGTGCCACCTGTTTTTAAGCCGAATGATGTAGAAGCTCTATTAGATTGTATGCATGTGACAAAAATAGATATTCTCTTTCAACCGCATGAAATACCATCGATAAAAGGTGAATACGACCCACTTATGATCTTTGTCACAATAAATAAAATGTTGCTAAAATGAGTTATGATTGACAAGGGATCGGCTCTTATTGTTTGTGGCATTGACCTACTACACAAAATCAAGGTTAACACATCTTTAATGAAATCAGATAGGATTAGCATTCATGGCTTTGATAATGTTGCAAAACAAACTGTGGACACCATAATCTTACCCATAATGGTTGGACCCGTGACATTGGAAACTCTTTTTCATGTTATGCCTAGTCCTCTCTCATATAATATGATTCTAGGTAGACCGTGAATTCATGCATTGGGGGAAGTTTCATCTACCCTTCATATATCAATAAAGTTTATTTATCAAAACAAGCTCCACATTGTGAAAGCCGATCCTGAACTAGATATTTGTTTACATATTGAAATGCAAAAACAAGTTTACAATCATACGAGCCTAAAAAAATTACAAGTTGGTTCATCAAAATTCTTACCACAGATAATTGTTTAAGGTAAAATTTGGATTGCTTAATGTTTAATTGTTTAGATGTTTGAATCCTTCTTTCACCGTTAACATTCAAGGACCTCAGGTCGAGTGGAAATGCACTATCATACCCTAGATCGCTGTGAGATGTAGGGAAACTTGGATTAGGATGTTTAATTATCAAATTTCCTTCTCTTATACTTAATTGACCATTAAAACCCTAATTTTACAAATGCGACAGTAAACGGATGAATTATTGAAAAAGCACTTGTAGAGAGATGTAAAATATCAAATCACAGAGTACCTATTTTTAGGGTTCCAAGATAGAAAATTTGGGGCCACAGGAGCGGGTGCCCAAGTCCAAGGCCTATATTTTTGTTCAGATCTGGGAACTTAGTCTGTAACTCTTTCCTATTGTTCTAGAGATTTTCCCATCACGAAACTTGGAGGACTAATGAACCAGTTCCCAAGTCCAGGGGGAAGATTTTCTTCCTATTCTGCAATTTTGACACTCCAAGATGCCTTCCTACAACTTCACTTTGTCCAGCTCCTCAACCTGTAACTTGCAACCATGAAAACCTTGAGAGGGGGTTGTGGTGTTTAGAGGCTTGCCTTAGTCAAGCCTTGGAGGACACTTAAGTCTTCGAACACCATTGTTAGATAGAGATTTTTTGCCCTTGTGAGGTAGAGGAAAAAACCAAAGGAAATGATGATGAAAACACAATATAATGTCACCTTGTAGTGTAAGTCTCATGGGAGGAAGATGCTCTTCATTCCATGAGAGAATGGATATTCAAATCTGCAAACACAAACACATAAACTACACAATTCTACTCTTACAACACAATGACAACCTTGAATCACCTTAAGAACACAATATCTTGCCAATAATCATCTAGTTTACAAATGAATGCCTAAACATGCTTTTATATGCAACTACAAACATTCTCACCAAGATTTTGTAAATTTAAACTTACTGTGTCGACATAGGACCTGAATAACGGTCACAAGCTGATACCCAAAAATTGGGACTACCCCACAATCGGGCAGGACTAGGGCGCAAGCACCCAAGTACTCCCCCCTATTTTGTGCAAGGTCTAGCTCAAGGGGTCCTCCTAGGTCCCATTTGTCATGTTACCTAGGGCTCATTCCATCGGGATGCCAAATTATGAAGTAAGATGTCTTAAATGCATGCAAAAGACCTAGGAGCTAAACCTTATGAGGGAAAAGCCCCCAAGGGGACATTTTCTGACGTTACATTTAGCCCCCACTTTAATGTATGTATAAACACAAGGCCAATCCATGGATTAAAGTATAGTCAACAAACTCAACAAACACACAAAGCACGGAGAAGACATGCCAATCACATAGAAGATAGTAACAGGCATGGAAAACACATATAAGACAGTTATAGTTAGGCAGAACATGGAGAAAATAGTAAATGCATAGAAGACACATTAATGCATGGAAGACATAAATGATATCTTTTCTTTTATTTTTCTTATATATATGAAATGCAAATGCAAGTACTGGAAAGTAAACAAACCTCCGATAATGCAGGATGCACTCATCGCGCATGTCTTTAAACTGCATATATGGGGCAACACACACACAAGACAGGGAAAACCTCCCAAAATGCAGGAAGCACTCATCACACTAGTCTTTAGACTACATATGGGGAAAAAAACACACTAAACAAAGCAAGCACGCCGAACACACACACTTTGAAGACACAAAGAAAACGCAACAAGCAAGCGATGGAGTGTACCTATTTCTAGGTTCAACACCATGTTAGGCACATTATAGGCACACACCAATGATTGGGCTTCACCACAACAATCTCTAAAAACACGCTTAAGGGTTGAATTAGTCATAGAACCGCTCCCTGCCTCTATAGAGGACTTTTTAAAATAATAGGATGATGCAATCTACTCTGAGAAATACACCATCCTCACCTCTGCAAAGGGCTTAAAAAAAGGATATGCATGATATCCCACCTCCATAGAGGGCTTACATGATTGATTGCAAACAAACTCAAGATGCAAGAAGCACTCATTGCACTGGTCTTTAAACTGCATCTAAGGACAAGCACATTGCTAACATCTATAATAGACAACTTACCTTATATATGCCCCACCTTAAGGTGGTTGATATTAGGTATCAATATCAAGCACGTTAAGGTAGGAAGAAAACACACAAGGGAACACAAGCTCTAGGAAATCCCATGCCCTCGCAGGTGACATGTACTTTATGATTGCCAAATGTTCCCACAAACACATCCCTGCAAGAAACATGTTAGTGTCTACAAAATCATGATAAAAAACAACATCAATGTGTATGATTAACCACACAAAGAGACAAGGTTAGGTTAACCATAGGGCTATATCATGAAGCTCTCTGAATCGAGTACCACGAAGGTTTTCAAAGACAAACAAAGGTGCATGGACCAGTAGTATTGTTAATCTTTGTAAATGAGATAAAAGCATCATCAAATTCACTACGCAGAAAGCACGAGTGCTTCCATTAGCCAAGCATCAGATAAGATATACAACCCCATCGTCATATTAGGAACTAAGTCCATTTTTTGATTGCTCTTAAAAGGGACACTAGGTCTGCATTAGTATAAATATTTTTTGTCATCCACCTGCTAGATAGAACCACTAGAGGAAGGGAAACAATAAATAAGAGAGGAGAAACAAGTGTCTTAGGGACACTCACATAGGAGGGTACCCCCAAGTCACTAACCACAACGCTATGTCCATAAGACACAACAAACAATGATGAAATCAGAGAGAGAGGCAATATAGAAGAATAATGATACAAATAGAAGAAGGTCACAACAGAGGTGGTCTCTTGGTATCCCAGACCTTATGGGAGAATCCAAGGTCATCCTAGGAGGCCTAAAAAACACATAACACATCACGGGGGAAGCACGTCAAGAGAGAGATAAAGGGTTAGAGATAATTACTTGTAGGATCTCCTAGGCTAAGTGTCATCATCAAGTAAATCATCGTCATCCTCCAACTCCCTAATGTTAGAGGAAAGTGGGACATAAGGTACCATAGCCCAATTCATGTCTTTCTCATCATGTTGTTCATTGTTAGGTTCATCTTTATTTGGTTGAATGTTAGGACTAATATTTTCTTTTTGAGATGCAAGGTTTATGGCATAAGCTTGTCTTCTTCTTCTTCTTTCTCTTTCTTTTCTATTTTGTTTTCTTTTACCACTTATCTCTTATAAGACAGGGCTTTCTTCTTTCATAGGTTTATGCAATTTAGAAGTTAAAACATCAGGATCAAACCTCATTTGTCACAATGGAATGTTTTGTTGTTGATAATGACCTGCCGATGCTTGTAAGGATTTCAGGGGAGGAACCTCAGCATAGGGACCTTGTCTTTTCAATCTAAGGTTCTCTTCACATGCAGATTGGTTATCTTTTGTCGTTTCTTGCATAGAATGACTAGGCATTAGGTGTAAAAGTTTTTCTTTGTAGTTTCTATAGCTCAAAAAGGTAAAGTTTGTTCATAGCTCTGGTTTTTGTTTAGATTTATCCCAAAATTGATCCAATGTAAAGTGTTTTTGTCCACTTAAAGGGTTGTATGTATTTCGAGGATTGACATGCACTTGTCCATTCAAAGGAAATTTTACACATTTATAGATAGTTGAAGGGACAAATTTTATAGCCTTTAACCATGGGATTCTAAGTTTGATTTCAATGTATCAGAAGAAGGGGTAACATCAAACCATTGTTCAATATGTTTCTCAAATACAGTTACCAACAATGATATCTTACCCAAAGGCTTGATAAAGGTTCCCTTATGTGTCTTAATCATCATGCTCGAGAGGTCATAAGAACCTTGCATTAATTGATCTGAAAAGAGGAACTCTTTAGTGGCAACATTAGTCATGCAATTAGGATCAATAAGAGTTCCATCCATAGGGTTTCCCATTATTTTCATAGTGATGTAAAGAGGTCCTTTAGAGTCTCCAATTGTTCTATCTTGAGGTGTAAACACAATTTCAAGTTTAGGTGCTTTTCTTTTCATGTAAGGTCTAGGAGGGAACCTATTGTTGTTGTTGTGATTAGAGTCCATATTTATATGCTAAAATCAGATTTAAAAGTTTTTCCAAAGTTTTATCAAAGGCAAGTGCGAAATGATATGCCCAAAATAGCCTAAAATGCTTGATTTTTGTACTTTTTTCAATGCAAATAAATGAAACAAAGGGTATTGTAAGGATTTTGATTAGGGGAAGAAAATTATATGTTTGATATCAGTCTAAAATAGCAATGATATCCTTCACAACACACTCTTGATGCAAATCTAAGAAAATGTCAAGCAAAATATAGTGAAAATATGTCAAAATAGGCACTTTTTTCATTAAATCTTGATGCAAAAGAGCATGCCAAGTGGTGTTGTGAGAAAAATGATGATGGAAAACAAATTATATTAGTAATAACAGCCACTTAATGATAATTTATCCATCACAACACACTTTTTGTGCCACTTAAGGTCAAACCCTAGTGAAAATATAGCAAAAATAGGCTATTTTTCACAGTTTTTCAACTCTAAGACCTAGAGAAATGGGTGTTGTAATGAATTTTAGGAGGTGAAGAAAACAAAATCAATGATATCAGTTACCTTAATCCATAAAATTTTTCACCACACACTTGGAGTGCAAACTAGGCCAAACCTTAGGGCAAAAATAACAAAAATGTGTAGTTTTTCACCAAATTTTCAATACAAAAGCCCGTTAAACAGGTGTTGTGGAGATTTTTAGGAAGAGAAGAAAATTATTAACCTGATAAAAGCTGATTAATGCAAAAATACCCTTCACAACACTCTTATGGTGCAAATTTAGAGAGTTGATAAGGCCAAATCTAGTGAAAATCAATGTTTTTCGAGCCCTAGGTTTGAGATCTTGACACAAAATACTATATGGATGTTTTGGAGTCTGATTTATAATGGAACTGCAATTTTATCAGATCTGAAAATGAATTCCATGCTTTAATATGCAAAATGCCAATGCAAATCTAATGAAAATGCATGAAAATTGCTAGTTTTTTGTTGAAATGTTTGATGCAAAAATGCAAATATTTTGAATCTAAATGTAAATTTACATTAAGATACAAGAATAGAGAAAAATTCTAATTCAAATGAGCCTCTAAAATCAGTATAAAAATATGAAAGGATATTTTGTCTACTAACCCTAGATTTTTGAATTACGAGGTTATATGAAAAATGTCAAAATTTCTACAAAACCCTAGCAAATTAATGATACAAATGTAATGCGAATTATGGAATTTTTGTATTTTTCTGTATTTTATATCAGATCTGATGAAAAAATCATAAATTAGGAAAATTTAGAAAGAATTGATGCAAATTAGTATGCCTAACAATGCAATTTTTTTAAATTTTTCAAATTTTTCAATTTTTTTTGAAAATTTGTTAATGCAATAAGATGAATAACTATATGAATGAATGAAATCAATCCAATTATGAAGAAAAACAATCATCAAGTTGTAATTAAGTCCAAAACATGATTTTTCCAAAATGTTTAGGGTAAAATTTGGATTTGTTTAATGTTTAAGTCTTTAGATGTTTGAATCCTCCTTTCACCCTTAACATTCAAGGACCTCAGGTCGAGTGGAAATGAACTATCATACCCTAGGTCACTATGAGATGTAGGGAAACTTGGATTAAGGTGTTTAATTATCAATTTTCCTTCTTTTATGCTTAATTGACCATTAAAACCCTAATTTTGCAAATGCGATAGTAAACGGATGAATTAAAGAAAAAGATCTTGCAGAGGGATGTAAAATGTCAAATCACAAAGTACTTGTTTTCATGGTTCTGAGGCGGAAAAGTTGGGGACACAGGAGTGGGCACCCAAGTCCAAGGTCTATATTTTTTCTCAATCTGGGAACTTAGTCTGCAACTCTTTCCTGTTGTTCTGGAGATTTTTGATGCAGAGCATCAAGGACTAAGAAAGACACTTCAAGACTTCAATGAAAGGTCTCTCAAGGTTCACTATTTTTTTCTAGAGGCTCAAGCTTCTCATGATGAGGGGCTTTAACACAACACTTATACATGCTATGACATAAAAGACAGTGGGCTTCAAACCTCATGTCTTAGGACTCCTAACTCAGTCTAAGATTCCATCCAACCCACTGTGTAGGGTCTATAGGACAATAGTCTCTACTATGTCTTCTAAAGACTGTCACAATACTACTACTCCATTAGAGAGACAGTCATAGTATCCTCCTTGGAATGATTTCCATTGGGACAAACTCAATCTCATACCATATTCCAAATCAATAACATGCCAAACCCACCTAATGCCTTCCTTGACAAATCAAAAACATGTCAAACATACCTAGTGTCTTCCTTAGAATAACTATCTTCCGAAAGGACTGACAAAGTTTAATGCAGGCAGAAAGAATAGGTTTCATGTAGGAGTTTGTCTTACCTTCTGTCACAGGATCATTGCTAGATCCAGAGCATCTTGTATCATTGACAGTGACTGATATGTCACAAAATCTCCACTTCCACAGTCAGTGGTCATCACCTAGTTGTTGCTGTCCTTCTCTAAATCCCTAATCATGGTTCTCCAGGGTCATCTACAAGGCAAACTCAGTCCAAACCATTCTCTTGCCTCTAAAACCTTCACAAGCCCTTGCATTAACTACTATACAACCCATTTCACTGATCAAAAATAGAAAAGATCAGTGGAATGAGGAGAAATCCATCGGGTTGTTCAGGAAAAGCCCTAACTTAGGGTTTAAGGCAGTTTGTAGGGAACCAACAATTTCTCCCACCTAGTTTTGTGTCAAGACTTCAAACAAGATTTAAAGCAAAGCTATTTTGATCCACTAACAATCCAATACATTCATGAGCTATGAATGTTCCGTACAGGGTCGGGTACAAGCTAGAAATAACAAAAAACACAGAAATGCAGGAAAAATAGTTATTTCTTCGTTCTTATTCCACTTCCACCAAATGTCTTTGCACAATGAATCCTTTTTGGCTTAAAATAAGCCTCCTACATTTGAATCAAGAAGTATGGGAGTGGTTGGGGTCGATGAAAACTGCCCCAACCATCGAACTTCTTTCTTGTTTCTAACTGCAGCAACTAGTAACTGCCTCTAACCACAAGGATTTCCTCCTACACACATTAGGAGGGCTACAAACTTATATGACTCCCTTTACAATATGACTGTCCTTCTTAGGACTTACAACATGAGAATAGGTTTTAGATATTTGGACATAGTCCTATTACAAGTATGGCATTCAAGCCTTATTACAACATGGAGATGGTCTCAAGGACCTTATTAAACCAAAACAAACTACTTGAAGATCAAGTAAAACCTAGATATCTTGGTGCTCCTGCACCATACTCCCCAGATATAACTTTCTCTTCTTCATCTTCCAATCCTCCTCTAATACTAAGCTTATGAAATTGCTTAGTATAGGACATAACATCCATGTCCTTTTGTTTCAAATTCTGCCTCATCATCTTTGTTTGAATGGAGTAATCGGATGGAAGAAATTGATCCTTCATCATATCCTTCATCCTACCCCAAGAAGTGATTCTTGTTCCACCTCTAGCCACTCTTTCTATTTGCACACTAGTCCACCATGTAAGTGTTGTTCCTCTCAGTTTTATTTTTGCAAATTTAATCTTCTTCTCATCACTCATCTCCTCATACTCAAAGAAATTTTCCAGGGCATCTATCCACCCTAATACCTCTTCACTATCCATCTTCCCTTGATAGATAGGTAACTCTATGTTCGCCTTTGTTCCACTACCTTGGACTGCCTTCAGCAATCTCACAAATTTCTTTTCTTCAGGATCCAATTCATCCTTAGGAGGATTCTCATCTACC
Organism: Cunninghamia lanceolata; assembly: GCA_027924645.1. Lineage (NCBI taxonomy): Eukaryota > Viridiplantae > Streptophyta > Pinopsida > Cupressales > Cupressaceae > Cunninghamia > Cunninghamia lanceolata. Next base: position 5,277,296 of record BSBN01001344.1, on the reverse strand, counting down.
TCCTCATCTCCTTCTGAATCATTTTGTTCATCCCTTCTAGGATTCTTCTCCAATGCTTCCAACCTTACCAAGATTGATGCATTCTCCCTTCTCACTTGCCTTAACTCTCTCTCCCTTGTAGGATCTTGTTCTCTTCTCTCCCTCAACTCTTTTTCTCTAGCCTCTAAGGCTTCCCTTAGTTCATTATTCTCCCTAGCCATCTGATTCTTAGGAGGCATCCTTACAACTCTCACAAACCCTTACTGTTTCACAAGATCCTACTACTCCCTTAAGGATCTACTAGTAGCTCTGATACCACAAATGATGCAGAGCATCAAGGACTGAGAAAGACACTTTAAGACTTCAATGAAAGGTCTCTCAAGGTTCACTATTTTTTTCTAGAGGCTCAAGCTTCTCATGATGAGGGGCTTTAACACAACACTTATACATGCTCATGACATAAAAGAGAGTGGGCTTCAAATCTCATGTCTCAGGACTCCTAACTCAGTCTAAGATTCCATCCAACCCACTATGCAGGGTCTGCAGGACAACAGTCTCTACTATGTCTTCTAAAGACTGTCACAATACTACTACTCCATTAGAGAGATAGTCATAGTATCCTCCTTGGAATGATTTCCATTGGGACAAACTCAATCTCATACCATATTCAAAATCAATAACATGCCAAACCCACCTAATGCCTTCCTTGACAAATCAAAAACATGTCAAACATACCTAGTGTCTTCCTTGGAATAACTGTCTTTAGAAAGGATTGACAGAGTTTAATGTAGGCAGAAAGAATAGGTTTCATGTAGGAGTTTGTCTTATCTTCTACCACAGGATCATTGCTAGATCCAGAGCATCTTGCATCATTGACAATGACTGATATGTCACAAAATCTCCACTTCCATAGTCGGTGGTCATCACCTAGTTGCCGTTGTCCTTCTCTAAATCCCTAATCATGGTTTTGCAGGGTCATCTACAAGGAAAACTTAGTCCAAACCATTCTCTTGCCTCCAAAACATTCACAAGCCCTTGCATTAACTACTATACAACCCATTTCACTGATCAAAAATAGAAAAGATCAGTGGAATGAGGAGAAATCCATCAGGTTGTTCAGGAAAAGCCCTAACTTAGGCTTTAAGGTAGTTTGTGGGGAACCAACGATTTCTCCCACCTAGTTTTGTGTCAAGACTTCAAACAAGATTCAAAGAAAAGCTATTTTGATCCACTAACAATCCAATACATTCATGAGCTATGACTATTCCGTACAGGGTCAGGTATGGGCTGGAAATAACAAAAAAACACAGAAATGCAGGAAAAATAGTTATTTCTTTGTTCTTATTCCACTTCCACCGAATGTCTCTGCACAATGAATCCTTTTTGGATTAAAATAAGCCTCCTACATTTGAATCAAGAAGTATGGGAGTGTTTGGGGTCGATGAAAACTGCCCCAACCATCAAACTTCTTTCTTGTTTCTAACTGCAGCAACTAGTAACTGTCCTGTCTTGGACTGTATCAACTGTTTTATGTTTAAATGATGCTTCCTAACATTTTGTTGACCTTGGACAAGGTTCTAACACCTTTCCAACCTTTGACATGCCTCTAACCACAAGGATTGCCTCCTACACACATTAGGAGGGCTACAAACTTATATGAGTCCCTTTACAATATGACTGTCCTTCTTAGGACTTACAACATGAGAATAGGTTTTAGATATTTGGACATAGTCCTATTACAAGCATGGTGTTCAAGCCTTATTACAACATGGAGATGGTCTCAAGGACCTTATTAAACCAAAACAAACTACTTGAAGATCAAGTAAAACCTAGATATCTTGGTGCTCCTGCACCAATTTTCCCATCATAGAACTTGGAGGACTAATGAGCGGGTGCCCAAGTCTAGGGGCAGATTTTCTTCTTGTTCTACAATTCTGACACTCCAAGATGCCTTCCTACAACTTCACTTTGTTCAGCTCCTCAACCTGTAACCTACAACCATGGAAACCTTGGGAGGGGGTTGTGGTGTTTAGAGGCTTGCCTCAGTCAAGCCTCGGAGGACACTTAAGCCTCCAAACACTCAGATAAAGAGTGTGTGCCCTTGTGAGGTAGAGGCAAAAACCAAAGGAAATGATGATGAAAATACAATATAATGTCACCTTGTAGTGAAGGTCTCATGGGAGGAAGATGCTCTTCATTCCATGAGAGAATGGATGCTCAAATATGCAAACACAAACACATAAACCACACAATTCTGCTCTTGCAACACAATGACAGCCTTGAATCACCTTGAGAACACAATAGCTTGATGGTAATCATCTAGTTTACAAATGAATGCCTAAACATGCTTTTATATGCAACTACAAACACTCCCACCAAGATTTCATTAATTTAAACTTACTGTGTCGGCATAGAACCCAAATAATGGTCACAAGCTAATACCCAAAAATTGGGACTGCCCCAAAATAGGGTAGGACTAGGGTGCAGGCGCCCAAGTCCTCCCTCCTATTTTGGGCAGGGTCTAGCTTAAGGGGTCCTCCTATGTCCCATTTGTCATGTTACCTATGGCTCATTCCATTAGGATGCCAAATTATGAAGTAAGATGTCCTAAATGCATGCAAAAGACCCAGGAGCTAAATCTTATGAGGGAAAAGCCCCCAAGGGGACATTTTCTAATGTTACAATAATGTTGTGCAAGACTCTAAAACATCAAATACACTTTTTGATGATGATTGGGGTTCATTAGATTTTAATCCATGCGGTATAGGGGAATATAAAATTAATAGCTTTGACACATCAAAAGCAACATTGATCTCATCTAAGCAATCTTTTGAAACACCTGGGAAACCTGAAGTCCCCCTGGTAGAATATAAAGACAATACCCTCACTTATACTACAAATTACGAGAGCTATGAGGCTTCATTATCCCCTAAAGAAATGACATCCCTCTATGGTCAAGGATTTAAAATCCTTTATAACAAATGTGACTATGTAGGTAAGGGATGTGGTGTAAATCAACAAGGGATTCGAGTACCTATAGAATCCACTTCAAGACATTACTCAAGTGGCATTGGATATAATCCTTTTAAAGAAAAGAAAGCTTCTCATCATCCTAAACTCAATGTTAATACAATTTCAATAGGACCAAATCAAAATGTGAGATATCTTGAGCTGATAGGCCACACTCATTGTAGCAATTATTATAGTTGCTCTCAAGAGTGGCCTCCTCCTAGATATGTATGTTCTTAACATTCTGATGAATCAGGTAAGTATTTCTAACCCTTTACCTCTTGTGTTGTGTTTCCCCCTTGATGTGTTATGTGTTGCTCAGTCCTCCTGGAATGACCCTTGATTCTCTTGTAAGGTCCAGGATACCAACAGACTGCCTCTGTTGTGACCCTTCTATTTGTATCATCATTCTTGTATATTTCTTCTCCTTTATTTTCACTATTGTGTGTTGGGCCTTACAGACATAGTGTTGTGGTTGGTGACTTCGAGGCACCCTCCTACGTGACTATCCCTAAGGCACTTTTTTCTCCTCTCTCAATTTATGATTTCCCTTCCTCTAGTGTTTCTATCTAGCAGGCGGATGATGAAAAACATTTCATACTAATGAGGACCTAGTGTCCCTTTAGTGAGAAATCAAAAATTGGACTTAGTTCCTACATGACCATGGGGTTGTTATATATTATCCGATGCTTGGCTAGTAGAAACACTCTGTGTGATCTCGATGATGTCTTATTGCACTTACAAAACATAACAATACTGCTACTTTATGCACTTTTTCTATCTTGAATCTTGCATTCCTCAGTTCTCTATGCATTGTTGTTTATCATGATTATATCGACACTAACACTTTTTCTTGTGAGAATGTGTTTTTGGGAACATTTAGAGATCATATAAAGTACATGTCACCTTTGGGGGGCATGGGCTTTATGAGAGCTCATGTTCCCTTGTGTGTTTTCTTCCTACCTTAATGTGCTTGATATCGATACTTGATATCAACCACCTTAAGGTGGGGGCATATATACGGTAAGCTGTTTGTTCTAGATGTTAGCAATGTGCTTGTTCTTACGTGTAGTCTTAAAGACTAGTGGTAATGAGTCCCTCCTACACTCTGAGATTTTTTTCAAATCTGTTACAATCATTTAAGCCCTCTATGGAGGTGGGATATCACATCCTTTTCTTAAGCCCTCTGCGGAGGTGGGGGTGGTGTATTTCTTGTGTAGAGTGCACATTCTGTCATTTTTAAAAGTCCTTTGCAGAGGTTAGGAGTAGTTCTATGACTAACTCAACCCTTGAGTGTGTCTTCAGTGATTGTTGTGGCAAAGCCCAATTGTCAGTGTGTGCCTATAATGTGCCTAAGATGGTGATGAACCTAGAAATAGGAACACTTCATTGCTTGTTTGTCGTGTTTTCTCCATGTCTTCCAAGTGTGTGTGTATTGCATGTTTGTTCCCAAGCATAGTCTTAAAGATTGGTGGTGATGAGTTCCTCCTATGCTTTGGGATTTGTATGGCGTGCTTGTTTTGTTTAGTGTGTCTGTTGCCCCATATGCAGTCTTAAAGACTGGTGGCAATGAGTCCCTCCTGCATTATGGGTGGTGTGTTTACTTTCCTTCTACTTGCATCTACATTTCATATATATGAAAAGAAAAAGAAAAAGAAAATTATTACTGTCTTCACTACATTCACTGTGTTGGGCATGTCTTCAATGTTGTCTTCTCCATGTTTTGCATGCCTGTTATTGTCTTCTTTGTGACTGGCGTGCCTTCTCCGTGCTTGGCATGTTTGCTGTGTTTGTTGACCGTACTTTAATGAATGTATTGGCATTGCATTCATACATACATTAAAGTGGGGGCTAAATATTACGTCAAAAAATGTCCCCTTGGTGGATTTTCCCTCTTAAGGTTTAGCTCTCGGGTCCCTTAGTTTGCATTTAGGACATATTGCATGATTTTGATGACTCCCGATGAGAAAACCCTGAAGTTTTATGGTAAATAGGACTCAGGTGATGCACTTGACATGATTCTTACCTAAAATAGGGGGAGGACTTAGGTGCCTATGCCCTAGTCCTAACCTATTTTAGGTTAGGCACAATTTCAAAGTGTTGGTTTATGACCGTTATTTAGGTCCTATGCTAATGCGGTAAGTTTCAATTATGAAATTCTTGGCGGGAATGTTTGTAGTTGCATATATAAGCATGATTAGTGATTCATTTGTACACTAGATGGGCATTAGGTGATTTTGGCATTCTTACAATTTTGGAGCATTCAAAATATTCATTGTGTTGCAGAGAAGAGCATTATTCTTGTGTTTGTATTTGTAGATTTGGCATCCATCTCCTCACGGCATGAAGAGCATCTTCCTTCCATGAGATCTTCACTACAAGGTGATATTATTTGTGTTTTCAATCATTTATCATTTGGATTTTCCCTCTATCCCACAGGGATATGCCCTCTTTATCTGACAATGGTGTTCGGAAGACTTGAATGTCTCTCTAGGGCTTGACTGAGGTAAGCCTCTAAACACCACAACCCATTTTTCTGTGATTACAGGTTACAGGTTGTAGGCATAGAAAAAGTGGATTTGGAGGAGAGAAGTGCAGATTGTCAGAATTGCAGATCAGAAGAGAAAATAGGGACCTGGACTCAGGTGCCTGCTCATTAGTCCTCTGGATCCCACAACAGGAAAATCTCCAAAATAACAGGAACAGGTTGCAGACAAGATTCCCAAATCCTGATAAAAATGGTGGCACTGGACTAGGGCACCCGCTCATTAGTGCCCAACTTTTCTATTTTTTGAACTTCAAAATCTGGTCTGCATTTGACTGTCATTTGATATCTCTGTGTGCGAGCATTTTCTGTAATTTGTCTGTTTGCTTCTGAATTTGTATAATTAGGGTTTTGAGCATAAGTGGACTTAATTGAACAACAAAAGCACACAATTCCAATTTTCCCCTATGTTTTGAGTGACTGAAAGCTTGTAGTAGGATCCCTACTCAGTTGAAGTCCTTGAATGTTTAGAGGTGAAAGGAGGATTTACACAAACTAGCAAAATAAACACAATAATCATCTTCGTCACTTTTTCACCCTAATCAGGTATGAAACACATGTCAAGTTCATCTGACATTTATTAAATTAAATACATGGATTTATGGGAATCAAAATAGATTTAGAGTTTGGAAAATGCCATAAAATGAAAACCTAGAAAAAGATGGAGCAAAATTTTGTATATTAAATTTCAAAGATGAGTTTCCAAGGGTATACAACCCTTTATGTAATGAGTTACAATGTCATATTTATAGGCTACTTTGGATATGGAAGACTAAAATTCATTCCCTCCAAAAAGGCACACATAAGACAAAATACATTAGAATGTTAAGGGACACTTCAATGACTTTCCATTTACATTTTATTCTTTCATTACACCTTAGTAAAAAATGGACTTGCAAATGAATGTCACATAATTGTGCACACTCTTAGCTCTCTCCAACATCCTTCTATGATTGCTTCTAATTGTATATGATGAACTTATCCATTACAATTTTTACTACATTGAGATTTGGATGATCAGATTGTACAAAATGAACATTGCCTTGAATGAAGTTATCAAATCTTTCTTTGTGCACTTACTTGTAGATCCTACTAGTTTCTTCTCAAATGCCTCACAGTCAACCCATATTCTCATTAGTTTGACAATTGAAGAAGAAACAAAATTCCCTCTTTTTGGAGACTTTTTCTTGATCACACTATCAAATTGATCTTTCAAAATTTGTGTAGAGTTGAATGCATTTTCATCATTATATAGACTACACTCAATATCACCTACAAAATTGTATGTCTTTCAATGCATCCTGCATAATGTTGTATGATGTTTGAAATCTAGTGTTGTAGCTTCTTAAAATTTCTCCTCTAAACTTATAAGCTTCTACCCATTTTAGATGAATGTATAGTTCCTTACCAGTCAATATACCTTCATTTATCAATGTTTGGAAATCTACCTTTACCAGTTTAACAATATATGGATAATTAGTTACAATATTGTTAAGTCCTCATCAACATTTTTGTACAACATTTTCATAACATCTTCCTCCTTAATGAATTTATCACATTTAGTCACCACTCATTTGATTACCCTATGTCTAAGCTCAAGCAACTCATCATTACATGCACACATAGGTACTAGAATGTTCCTTAACTCATCAATAGTGGGTATTTGATTTTTTGTACTCTGAGTGAATTATGAAGGTGGAATTGCAGCTGAAGAATCAACATGACAAACCATGTTCTCAATGTAGGTAGTAAGGTATGCTACCTTATCTTTAAAATATTTTTTAGTTGCTTTATCCTTATCCATCTTTTGTATCATCAAGTCAATGGATTTCTTGGAATTTCATTAGACCTCTTCCACACACATGACTTACCTAGAGACATAGTAGTTACCACCATTTGAAGGTTGTAATTAAGTTTCAAGTACATCTAACACCAAAGTTATGATTTGGGCTTATTTGACTCCTTTACTTATGTAGTTATAGTTGATATTACCCTTTCTCTCTTCAGATAAGGATATTTTATAATCATCAAAAGCAACTAAGTAAATTCATCTTGTGGAGGCTTCATTACCCTCTTCTTCTTCTTCTTCTGGATTGTTTGGTCAAACCATTGAGGTATGTTTATTGTGGTTGATGTTTCTTTTTTGATAGTGGTCTTTTTCTACTATTGAGTATCTTCCTATTAAGTATCCTAACTTTTGGAGGGCTATGAGGACGAGGAGAAGTTGGAGTTCTCTTTGGTGATTGCATAGGTATCCTTTTAGGCTCAATAGAGTTGGGGATTTATTTGGAGGATCTTTTGGAGAACCTATAGGTGTAGAACTTGTAGGAGGAGAAGGTGGAATAAGAATTGAAGCAAGAGAAAGTGGAGGAGATATAGGATATTGTGAAGGAGAGGAGGTAGGGTCTTCTTTTATTTGATCTATCTTTTATTTTCCCCTAGAAGATCCCCTACTTGTAGATTAAGCTTTCTTTTCATCTTATCTGACCATTGTCTTCTCTTATTAAATGCTTTCTTCATTATATACTCAATATCCCAATATTATTTCTGGCTCCAATTCATCCTAGGGTGTGGCTTAGTGGAAATTTATTCCATCTCATATGAAGGATCTTCAAAAATTCTATGATCTTTTACTTCTATTGGAATAGTACCTATATAATACATTTTCAATTAATATTGCTTAATTTAAAATATTGTTTTCTCTTAACCTTAAACTCATTTGCATAATTTTCCTAAAAATCTTCTAATCTTTCTATGTGCTCATAGGAGGCCCTTAGTACTTTAATGCATGACATTGGATTAAATGAAGCCCATGATTCATAAGGATTTAGATTTACCTATGTCATCTCAACCTTTACATTTTGTGCAACCAACACTAGTAAATAAGTGTATTGTTGTTATATGGAGACTAATCATACTTGGAGGTTGAATTTTCCCCACTTTTGTCAGCACAGTTTCCCCCCAAATTATCTAATGGGGGTTTGGGGAAGCACCCCTTGTGGGGTCTAGGGGCAGCGCCCCCAAAACCTCCAATAATTTTTATTATTTTTTAAAGGCGTTAGGAGTTATTTTTCTATTGGCAGACATAAAAAACCCTATTTTGTAACCGACATAAGTCTTGATAAAAATGGCTAAGGGTTAGGGTTTCCATTGATATTGTATTGTAGCATTTGCAGCGGTATTGAGTTGCAATGATTGCTTATTGCAATCGGTTTTGATTTGCTAGATAATAATATTAGACTCTCTGTTGGTGGATGTAGCCCGAGTTTGGGTGAACCACGTTAAAACTTGTCTTTCGATGTTATTATTTCTATGTATTTTCATTCCTCTATTTAATCTTTATTTGCATTTAATTGATATATTTTGCATGCAATTCCTAACAAGTGGTATCAAAGCAGGTTATGTTTGATTATTGTCTACAGGAAGGTCTCACAGTTAAGTGGGAGCAATGGCAGACGAGGATAAATTGAAGGTAGATAAATTCAATTGGTAGAACTATTAGTTATGGAAGATGCAGATGGAGGATTATCTCTATCAGAAGGATTTATGGATGCCGTTGGAAGGAATAGCCAAGAAACTAGCAGTGATGACTGATGAGGATTGGAATCTTTTGGATAGAAAGGCATTGGAAACCATTTAGTTGTGCCTGGCACCATCTATGGCATTCAATATAATAGAAGCAAAGACAATAGATGAACTGATAAAAGCTTTGGCTAAATTGTATGAAAAACCCTCAGCCTCAAATAAGGTATTTTTTATGAAGCATTTGTTTAATCTGAAAATGAATGAAGGTGGATTTGTGACAGATCATTTAAATGAGTTTAATACGATTACCAGTCAGTTAACTTCGGTAAAAGTGAAATTTGATGAAAAGGTGAGGGCTCTCTTAGTTTTATGTTCTTTTCTAGAAAGCTGGAATAGCTTGGTAATGGCTGTAAGTAACTCTGTCTCTAGTTCAAATACTTTGAAATTTGATGATGTTGTTAGTGTTATTCTTAGCAAGAAAATGCGATGGAAAAGCTCAGGAGGGTCCACATCAGGTAGTGTTTTGAATACAGAAAGTAGGGGCAGATCAAAGGAGAGAGGAAATGATTCTAGAGGTCATGGGAAGTCATGAGGAAAATCAAAGGAGTACAAGAGATCCCAATCTAGAGGACAGAAGTATTGCTAGTACTATGGGAAACCAGGTCATCTGAAGAAAGATTGTTGGTCTCAGAAAAATAAAGAAGGAGAAATAAGAAGGCAATAAGGAGGCAAATGTGGTAAGTAATAAATTTGAAGATGATGCTTTGATTCTTTCCCTAGATAATGCTAATGATTCATAGGTTTTAGATTCAAGGACCTCATTTCATGCTACGCCCCATATAAGTTATTTTCTTGATTATGTCCAAGGGCATTTTGGGCTTGTTTATTTAGGAGATAACAAACCTTGTCAGATTGTTGGAAAGGGAAGAATCAAGATGAAGTTGCAGAATGGGAATCATTGGCTACTACAAGAGGTAAGGCATGTTCCAAGGCTGAGTAGGAATTTAATTTTAGTAGGGTAGCTAGCTGATGAAGGTTGCATAGTTACTTTTAGTGATAAAAATTAGAAGTTTTCAAGAGGTGCCTTAATAGTAGAAAAAGGTGTGAAAGTAGGCACCTTATGTCTTTGTACAAGTTATATTGTTCCTTCTACTTTAGTTGTTGCAAAGAAAAACCAAACAGGTTGAGGAACAGTTGCTACAGGTTCGCAGGAAGAGACTGAAATAGTTGTTGTAGGTTCTAAGACAACACTGTGGCATAACAGACTTGCGCATATGAGTGAAAAAGGTATGAAGGCACTTCATTCTAAGAAAGTTTTACTAGGTCTGAAATGTATTAATATGGATTTTTGTGAAAGTTGTGTGTATGGCAAACAAAAGAGAGTTAGTTTTCTAATGGATGGGAAGCAAAATAAAGATGAAAAGTTAGAGCTTGTGCATATAGATGTATGGGGACTGACTCAGGTATCTTCTCTTAGTGGCTCTCGATATTATGTTACATTCATAGATGATGCAACTAGGAAGGTTTGGATTTATTTCCTTAGGTAGAAATCTAATGTATTTGAAACATTTAAGAAATGGAGAAGCTTGGTTGAGAATGAGACTGGTAAAAGATTAAACTGTCTCAGATTTGACAATGGTGGTGAGTATTGCAGCAAAGAATTTGAGAATTATTGTTCCTTTAATGGAATTTGTAGGAAGAGAATGGTTCTAGGGACTCCACAAGAAAATGGAGTGGCTGAGCGCATGAATAGGACAATAATGGAGCATGCAAGAAGCATGAGATTGCATGCTGGGCTGCCTTTAAACATGTAGGTAGAGGTTGTTAATACCATTGTATATTTAATTAATAGAGGTCCTTCAGTTCCTTTGGGCTGTGGTATTCCAGAGGAAGCATGGACAGGTAAGAAGGTGAGTTATTCTTTTATGAAAACCTTTGAATGTGAAGCATTTGCACATGTAGATTCTAAAAATAGAACCAAGTTGGATGCAAAATAAAAAAAGTGTATCTTTGTTGGATATGGCATTGATGAATTTGGTTATAGGCTTTGGGATGTTAAAAATATAAAAATTGTGAGAAGCAAGGATGTTGTATTCAATGAGAAGGTGTTGTACAAAGATCAGTTGCAGTAGCATGAGAAGAAAAAAAAGGATTATGTGGTGCTAAATGATACTCTAGATAGTGATGTTCCAGTGGTTCCTCATGCTCCGCAACAACAACAAGAAATACTACAAACTCTAGTGAATGTTAGATGGTTAACAAGGCTAAGTGGACCTCCTAAAAGGTTTTCTCCCTTTTTGTATTTTATTTTGTTAATGTAGATGCTGGTGAACTAGAAGGGTATGATGAAGCTATGTAGGTGGATCAAAGGTTCAATGGGAGCTTTCAATGAAATAAGAAATGGACTCCTTGCTAAAAAACTAGACTTGGGAATTATGTAAGTTCCCTGTAGGTAAAAAGGCTTTATCGAACAAATGGGTTTATAGGCTGAAAGAAGAAAATGGAGGTAAGAAAAGATTTAAAGTCAAGTTAGTTGTAAAAGGATTTGAACAGAAAAAGGGTATTGATTTTGATGAGATTTTTTCTCCATTTGTTAAGATGACTTCTATTCGTACTGTTTTAAGTATTGTGGTTGCTAAAGATTTGCATTTGGAACAACTAGATGTGAAAACTGCCTTTCTCCATGGTGATTTGGAGGAGATTTATATGAAATAGCCCCAAGGATTTGAGGTCAAAGGTAAGGAGAAACTGGTGTGCAGAATGAAAAAGAGCTTATATGGCTTGAAACAAGCACCTTGGCAATGGTATTTGAAATTTGATAGTTTTATGGTTGAGCAAGGCTACAATCAGTGTAATTCTGACCATTGTGTTTATTTTAAGAGGTTGGATAATGAAAACTACATTAGTTTATGTTTATATGTTGATGACATGCTTGTAGTAGGGTCTAACATGGATCACATAAGAAAGTTAAAACAACATTTAGCACAATCATTTGCTATGAAGGATTTAGGGGCAGCAAAACAAATCCTTGGTATGAAAATTTGTAGAGATAGGAAGAACAAAAAATTGACTCTATCTCAGGCTGATTATGTTGAAAAGGTGCTGTAGAGATTCCATATAGAGAATGCAAAAGTTGTCAGCACACCTTTTCCTAGTCATCTGAAATTGACTAAGGAGATGTGTCCAAAGACACAAGAGGAGGAAGACAAAATGTCTAAGATACCATATGCTTCAATCGTAGGAAGCTTAATGTACGCCATGGTATGAACGAGACCAGATATTGCACATATTGTAGGAATCGTAAGTAGGTATATGAGTAATCCCAGATTGGAGCATTGGAATGCGGTAAAATAGATTCTCATATATTTGAGAGATACATCCAGTAAACACTTATCTTTTGGGGGCTCTAATACTAATTCAATAGGTTATGTAGACTTAGATTTGGCAGGGGATATTGATACCAGGTGGAGTACTACAGGTTATGTCTTTACTGTAGGTGGGACAACAGTGAGTTGGATCTCATGGTTGCAAAAGGTGGTTGCTTTATTCACCACGGAGGCAAAGTATGTAGCTGCAACAGAGGCAAGCACATAGATGATATGGCTGCAATCTTTCATGGAAGAATTGGGCAAACAACATGCTGCCAGTTATTTGTTTATGGACAGCTAGAGTGCCATACATCTTGCAAAGAATTATGCCTTGCATTCAAAGACCAAACACATACAGTTGAGGTATCACTTCATTCGATCGATGTTGGATGATGAACAGTTAAGGCTAGAAAAGATACATACAAATGAAAATCCAGCGGATATGTTTACAAAGGTAGTGACAAGGGAGAAGTTGAACTCCTCTTCAGCTTCGATTGGTCTTCAAGACTGAAAACAATAAAATTAGAACAACAGGATCCAGGGTGTTTATTTCTAGTGGAGCTATAGGGTCAGCAGTGTTATGATTAGTCTCCACATGGGAGATGATATGGTGTGGAGTTTGATCAGTCTCCAAGTGGGAGATTGTTGTTATATGGAGCCTAATCAGACTTAGAAGTTAAATTTTCCCCACTTTTATTGGCATGGTTTCCCCCCAAATTATTTAATAGGGGTTTGGGGGCAATGCCCCCAAGACGGAGTCAAGGGGCAGCACCCCTTGTGGGGTCTAGGGGCAGCACCTCCGAAACCTCCAAAGATTTTTATTATTTTATAAAGGTGTTGGGAGTTATTTTTCTATTGGCTGACATAAAAAACCCTATTTTCTAACCGACATAAGTCTTGATAAAAACAACTAAGGGTTAGGGTTTTTGTTGATATTGTATTGTAGCATTTGCAGCGGTATTGAGTTGCAAGGATTGTTGGTTGTAATTAGTTTTGATTTACTGGATAATAATATTGGACTCTCTATTGGTGGATGTAGCCCGAGTTTGGGTGAACCACATTAAAACTTGTCTCTTGCTGTTATTATTTATGTGTATTTTCATTCCTTTATTTAATCTTTATTTGCATTTAATTGATATCTTCTGCATGCAATTCCTAATGTGTATTTGTTGATAGAAATGGGGAATGAGACCCATTTCACATTTCTCTTTGAACATAGATTTTGCACTTCCCCTAGTTGTTGGCATAATTCCAAGAGTATCAACTTATCATTGACATATCTATGGAGTTTGTAGGGCACTTTCTCAAAATTGCCAACCCTAATGCATGTGAAGGTGGCACATTGAATGTACTGCTCAACCCATCTTTTGACCTCTATTATTGCCTCTATTGAAATCCTCTTAGTAAAATCTCCTTCCAAAATTTTGATGATGTATAAAATGAACACATCGTTGACATTTAGAAATGACTTTGTACTTGATTGAATTTCTAGTTCTATGTAGTATTCATATACTTTTTGCTAGTCCATTTAGATCACAACCACCATTTGAAGTCCAAAGAAATATTGTCCTCTATCTAGTGTATATACACTAGATAAGAGGTCATATAGAATGTCTTCATTTGGGATACACTGCTCAATTGTTCATGCAAAGTAAATTATTAATCATTGTAGACCTATCAATGAATTCCTTGCCAACAAGGATCTTAGCAATGTATTGATACATCCATGTTTGGAATTCTTTGGCAATCTCTTGCCATATCACTTTGCTTAGTAGTGTGATTATGTCATTCATTTCCTCGGTGTAATTCACCCCTAAAAAGTTTCTTCAGAATCATAGTCGATGATAATTTTGAGCCCTTTAACGAGCCAATTTTTATTTATAAATTCTAAATAATTATTCACATGGCCATCCTAATACTTTTTAGTAGATTCCATAGTGATCTTGATAGATACCTCTCTAACATGAAGGTCAAATATCTTTTAAATATACTAAGGTTGTATCAATAGTACTGCATTTCCATCTACATTTCTAATTTCCTAGTTGTCCTTGTTGTAATATTGTGCACAAGTCATAAACTAAATCCATAGACTAGACCATTAATAGGAATCTTGTAGCTTGATCTAAGCCACTTGACTTTAGGTTATGAGTCCTTTGACTAACATTTCTATCTTGATTCATTCATGTGTGAAAGTCTTCTAACCTAACATGTCCTAATTCTATGTCGATTACACTTCCCAGGTTAGTCATGATCTTGGATGTTGACATGCCACCATTAAACTTGTATTTTATCTTCATGGGAAGGGACATACTCAAGCAAGTTATCTTGCAAAAGCAAGATACAATTTGACTCAAAGTTTCTTTTAAGTATTTTGAAAGATTAAAATTTGATTATTGCAAAATTTTCACAAATTTATAGTGTGTTTTAATGTTATAAGGATCAATTTTGAAAAAGTTTGGGCTTTATGAGACAAATTGCAAGGGTTTTAATGCTTTCTTGAACTATTTTACACTTTTGTACTAGTGAATTTTAAGCTTGGGGCTTGAATTGCAAGACTATAGACTCAAAAAAGGCCAAAAATAACTGGTCTACAAATGATTTAGGTTTTTCCTCTTGATGGCATTTCACATGTAGTGAAACTTGGGGTCCGATGTTGAAATGCAAAATTTTATGTTGAAGTCCGGTTGAAAGATATTTTAGAGTTCAATGTTGGATTGCATTTTGCAATTATTTGTTTAAGTTGCATTTTCTCATTTTACACCAAGTGGAGTTTAGAGTTTGGGGAAATTTTTCCTTTTGCAAAAGCATTGTAAGCTACAATTTTACCAGGAACTCTAGGATTAGTTAGATAGTTTAGGGTTTGAGGATAGGATAAACTTTGCATTTGCAATGGAAGTTATCATTTTATTGCGAACTCTAGATTAGCTATGAGTTTGGAGTGCAGGGAAAATTTGCATTTTGTATTCCAATTGTAAATTATAGATTTAGTGCCAACTTTGAAATGGAGGGATTTTAGAATGTGGGAAAGATTTGCATTTTGCATTAAGATTTACAAATTACAAATCTTCTACAAAATCTAGATTGATAGAAAACTTATGGCATAATTTAGATTTTTAAATTTCAAAGCATGTCCTAACAAGAGTTTTTATGAGCAATTAAATACAATGAAACACTAGACACAAACCCTAGCTAATTACTCTTATAACCTAGTTTAAACAAGATTTGAAAGCCCTAATTTAATTTTGTTAAACCCTAACTACTTCTCAATCAAATGATAGAAAAACCCAAGAGAATAAGAAAATGGTGAAGAGCTTGGCAATTGTGAAGTGGCAATACCAAAAACACAAGGAGATTGGCAAATTATGGAATGTGAGAAGCCAAGAGCTGACAAGAGAATTGGAATGCCACAAGTCATAGAAAAAAAAGTGAATGAGTAGAAATGTCTTAGAATTAATACCTCCACTTGCATTAGGGGCATAGATGTCAAGCTATCTTAGTGTTCAAGGTTTTGTAAACAATTTGCATGAGACAATAATTTGGGGTTTGGGGTGTCGTGTGTACTTCGTATACACTCACATTCTAACCAATAAAGCTTAATACAAAGTGATCTTAGGATTTGAGCCCTTAATTATAATTTGAAACATATAAGGTTTACAAGGTTATGGGTTCAAGGTTTAGGCTCGAGATAACATTATGCATTATGTAAAACCTTTTCCTCAAATCTCCTTAAATAGACCAACTTAAACATTCTAACTCAAGGGATGATATTCAAATCTTAACTTTACATTCCCCAATGTACTTTTGGATATTTAAACTTAACATCAAATATCTAATAATACCATTTTGATGCACAATTGAACCCTTGAATCTTGAACGAATAGGAATAACCTAGACCAGAATAAGACAAAACTACGAAAGTGGAACACAATCCAGAGAAAACCAAATGAACAAGTGAGGATGGCAGCATAAATTTGAAAAGAAGGGTCCCTAAATTTGAAAAATTTAGAGGTGTGAACTGGATGTCACAACAGAGGTCTCATGAGATAAGGGAAAAGCTACTACAAGATAAATTGGAATCTTATCATTGAAAATAAGAGCCCTTACCTTTTAGCTCTCAAATTTCTAGTAGGTGGGAAGTTTCCCCCACGAGGGTAGGAGATTGTTTTGCTCTATGACATTCACCTATAATCTCTAGTATTAGTAGATGCTAAATTAATATTTCAGCTAAAAAATTTAGCATTAGCTGCTTAAAAAAATTATGAAATCACTAGCTTCCTAAAATTTCTAAGTTTACCTAGGTTTTTTATCCTTATTTATCATTTTCAAAAACATAATTAATATTGTTACTATCCAAACTAATTAATCAAGAATATTTACAATTCACTTTATTTACCCTAAATTATTTATGTAGGAAAATATTTATTTTAGTAATTATTTTAAATTATGTATAAAGCATAATTTAGAATCTTTTGCTGTTATAGTGGAGTAGAAAAAAGAAATATGTCAGGCAGCTGCACATATTTCCTTCCCTTTTTTTTTCATTTTCTTTCAAATCTTATCTCCTAAATTTTCTATATTAATAAAAAAATTCTTTATTAGTAATTTGTTTTTTAAAATTTTTATAGTAAAAAAACTACATTAAAATAAGAAAAAAAAGAAAAAACCATCTCACTGCCAGATTTGCTCTGCTAAAAAGCTGTAGTTGGATATCAATTGAGCATTCTGTGGAGGTTTCTTATTTCAATAGACGATATGCTCGTATTACACGTTGGCTTTCCTATCCAATTGAGAGTGAGTCACCCAAAATCAAATCTATAAAATGGTGTTTGCCGGTCTCTTTCTTTGCACTGCAATGAAGCGAGCGTCTTGCGTTGAGAATGGCCATCAAAATGACTTCTTCTAATCTTGTTTGCTTTTATATTCTTCTGTTAGTTTCTGTTTCTCTCTGCAATACCATCAAAGCAAGAGAGATTGAAGGTAGTTTTGTATTATATTTAAACAAGTATTTGAGGTTTTTTCTGTAATAACTTGGGTACTTAGTGAAATTCGTTTGTTACAGGTGGCAAAATCGCTGGGGATTTGGATCCTGATTGTGTTTGCTGCAGAACGCATTATTACAAGGGATGCTGCAAACACTGTCACCCCCCTGGTCCTCATGTTGCCCGTCATAATGCTCCAAAATGATTTTGCAGATTGGCTGATATTGTCATATATGGATTTTCAGACTTACTATAATAAAATAAATTGTGCCATGATTTCAATAATTGTTTTATAAACCATTTACTTTTTCTCTCATGTCCGGCTATCTTCTTAATATGTTTCAGATTTACAGTTTACAGTTCAGTGCAATTAGAGACTAGTTTTTGGCTCCAGAGGTAAGCCTAAATATGCTTGTTTGAAGGAAAATTTAAATTATGGATTTGTTAAATAATATTATTTAAATCTTATGAGAGTGCCCTGTTAAAAAAAAAACAGTGAATTAGTAATAAAAAACACAAAATAGTTAAATAATTAGGAAAAAATACATACAAAATTAAAGATAGATTTTCATGTATAAAAGGGCAGAGTTGCACTTCAGCGTGCAATTTTGTAAGGTGTACATGTGGCACATGGCAAAACCCCTTCAGTTGGCAGGGGGCTACGCCCAGCCCCCCTGCGATCCCCTATCCAACAATCTTCGGTTTCATTTGGCTGCCAGGCTGATAACTGAGGCACTAACTAGGTACTAGTTGTGACCTGGAATAAGTAAAATTGACTTCACATTTCAACATGCCCTAATATAACAATACATATAAAGATACTTGAATGTAATGCAAAATTAATGACAGAATTACTGAATAGGGATAGACAGGCGATGGACTATTTCAAAGAAAAGTAAGAAAGGAACTTGAAAAAGCTAGGCACGCTAAGAGATGATAATGGATTGGTGTATAATAGGAGAAGAACGTGTTTGAGTGGAACAACACATCAATATATAACTTAGTGGGGAAACATACTCAGAGTACGATTGCTTGAGATTGCCCGAAGTAAGTGTTCTATCATAAAATACTTGGTAAGTGTCACTCATCCTATAACATTGAGTAATAAGATGGCACACTGTGGTGTTCAATAGGAGCAGTTGATTTCAGGGATATTAAAGAGAATTAAATTTGAGGTGATAAATGTATATGAGAATCAGGTCTAACACACAATATTGCTAAAGGTTACAGTGGTTTGCGGATAATAATGTTATATTCAACTAAAAGGAGGTAGAGATAGCATTGGAAGGAGGCGGTAGGATTTCTCATCTAAACTGGACAAAGGAATTCAGCTCTTGTATGGATTGAGAGAGTGTGCATGATGAAGATGATTTAGGTTACAGTGATAAAGAGGGTATTGATTCTCCAGGAAAAAGTCCACTCAAATACAGATGTGCATCTAAGACAAAAATAGATAATCCTTAATGGTGGGATAGTAAAAAGCTTGACTCCACAACAAACTTAGAGGCATGGGTGAATGATGAATCTAAAATGTGGACAAGGTGCCTATCAAAACTTACAAATATAATTGGAAAACCTTAAAGACATACCATGGTGACATCTCAAAGAGTAATGTAACATTTTATTTAAACATTGATCAAACGATCAATAATAATTTTATAAAAAAATCTAGGTAAAGCATAAATTTTTAAAATAAATCCATGCATCATGTATTCTCCTATACACCAATGCATAGGCAAAATGCTTCTCTATCATTGAGAATTTCCGCCATTTGATAAAGCCAAGCAAACAATCATCAATGCCAATAGGTAGCCCACGGAATTAACAAAGGTGAGATAAACATTCCTACACTACCACATTCCGCCTCATGTGAGGTGATGAGTTGTGTGGCATGAAGCCAAATTATTGTCAAAAGGTAATCTAAAGAAAGAAAAAGAAACCTATTTCATCTAAACAAATAATGTCAAATGGGCCAAGATATTAGCATGAAGAAAACTTATGAGAAGTTTTTATAAGGTATTATATATTTTAGGAGATAACATTCACATGGACAGATCCTCCATATAAAGCCCAATCTAGCCATGATCATCAATAAGTATCTCCTTTTTTTATCCTAGGGATGTTGCTTTGGAAGAATATAATTGTTAAGTGAAATGGAGTCACATTTACCATTGAAATATCTCCTTGGAAACTTGTCATTGTTAGATGGGATTCAAGAGCACTAAAAGATGGAACACTCACCATAGAATTCCCAATGTAAATATGATGGTTGGGAACTATAGTTAATTATGATGAATATTTAGTATGATGAATATTTAGGATAATGACTCTTGACTAGATGATTGAGTCATTATTCTTCACATATTACTAGGTTTTAGTCAAGGGTTCACTCTTCTTATTTGGTATTTGTTGGTTTATATCATCCATACCAATCCATCCAACCTCTTTAACTAATGGTGTCAATATTTCCACCTTAGGCTTTAGAGGTGGTCTTTACATAAGAGAACCCTCCCTAATATTATATTAACACAATAAAAGGGCCAATAGGTTGGATAATTTATTTTATGAATATTAACAAGAGGACCATGAGACCTAGAAGTTCCACCTCCAAAGGGACTTTAATGGAGGCTTGTTGTGAGACATTAATTTTTTTAATCCAATGAGATAGTTCATCAAATTGGTATTTCTCATGAACCAACAATTAGACATATTAAGAATTATATTGACTAGTTGAGGGTCATTGAAAGAAAACAAGCCTTTGGTAAGATTCCTCACCCTAGTAAGCTTAATGCTATAGGGTTCTAAGAAATTCTCAACCCATGAAAGAAATGATTGCTCTAAGTGAATATGACTAACATAATATGTAACAAGATTGCAACTTCCATACAAATTGCAAACACTTTCAAATACATCATGGAGTGAAATAACATCATGTTTTGAGGAATTACCTCATAGAAGACCTTTAAGGAAACCCTCCAAGTGCATTTAAGAACCATCCTTATCACCATTAGAAAGAGAAAGCATAGCAGGCCTATTAGATGTCATATGTAAAGCCCTAAATTACCTTAATAGTAGGTTTAGAAGAAAAGTAAAGCCCTAAATTACCTTAATAGCAGGTTTAGAAGAAAAATGAATGTGTAGAACTCTAAGAAGATCCCACAAAGGTAATGTGAACATATTGGAGGTACCAAAGAATGAACCCTAATTAGTTGTACACTAAACATACCATAAATATGAAATCTAGAAGAGAACAAACTATTATTAAGACATTTTTATTATTTAAATTTGCCCAATTTTTACAATTTATCTTAACTTTTTTTTAATAATCATATGGATGACTTGGTGTGTGATGGAATTGGTTGGTAATTGTTATGTTATTGTAGTGTAGAAACAACATTTATCTAAAGTATGGGGTGTTCCTTTCTTTCTATTCTAATATTTACTAATTAAGCTAAATAAAATTACATTGATTAGAAAATAAATGCAGAAATATAACTCTAAAATTAACTCAACCTAGTACTAAGGCTTTGTTATACTAAAAATAAGCTATTTAACATTGTAAAGAAGGTAAGTTCTATTGAATGGAAACTACTAAAAGGGAGAGATAATGTAGACTTGATGCATCCTTGATTCATCAATTGATAAATTAGAA
Organism: Cunninghamia lanceolata; assembly: GCA_027924645.1. Taxonomy (NCBI): domain Eukaryota; kingdom Viridiplantae; phylum Streptophyta; class Pinopsida; order Cupressales; family Cupressaceae; genus Cunninghamia; species Cunninghamia lanceolata. The sequence goes on along the minus strand of BSBN01001344.1, from coordinate 5,256,239 downwards.
GCCTTTATTAAAGCTATGTAGTTAGATACAACAACAGTTACAAATTTCTAGTATAGCATATACTAATAATGATAGAATTGTGACAATGTCCTAGTAGTAAAAATGATATTTGCTCAAAATGTTCTAAATTATAGGTTGAAGCAATAAAAATTGTAGATTATGTTGCCATTGTGGTAGAAAGTGGACAACTGTTGTTATGTACTAAAACCATATTAATTCTCAAATTTCACAATAGAAGCACATTAGAATGCATAATTATGTGGCAACCTATATTTGAATAGAAGGAAAGGTTGAGACTACTTGGGAGCCTACCTTAGTCACACCCCTATTTTGTTTATTTCAATCTTAAGGTAGTTAATATAGAAGAAGATATAGTGTGTGATATTATCCTAGTGTACTCTAGCTAGGAATAATAAATATTTCTACAAGAAGCAATACAAACCTAAAAAGATTTCTATTGTGTGATATGCATTGTGAGTGGAAAAGAAAGAGAGTAGTGCAATAAATAAGATGCCAAGGCTATGTGGTGTGGCTACAAGTTTTTTTTAAGAAGAAACTATTATGGTGATAGTAATAGAAGAAGATATAGGAAAATATATAGAAGTTGAAGGAAGATATATAGAAACTACAAAGAATTATAACTATATGGAAAAATTTAAAAAGTAATAAAAATAAGTCATAAAGCTACAAAATTCTAGAATATATATGTTAGAGTATGCTTAAGTTTACTTAGGCTACTTTAACATTTACATTATTAGATATTTTAATAATGTTAGGTGCATTTTTTATTTTTCACCATTGAGGTAGTTGGGGTTGGTTGTTCCTGTACCTCATCTTTTACCCAACTATTTATACCTAGGTTTGTACATTGTAAAATATCTCATCTCATTTATTCATTCTTCACTCTTGGTGAAATAACTTCTCTTTTGTTGCTTCTCTCATCCCTAAAGGTTTTTCTCTTGGTTTGCAGATACTCTTGGATGCTTTGCTCTAACATGGTATCAGAGCCCATCTTCTACAACCACCTTCCATACTGAGAGTTTTCATCAGAGGAGTCTGAGATCAATGGAGACAACTTTGAGAGCACACCGATTGTGGAAGACATGCCACCATAGAGATAAAAGTAGGTGCAATCAGGAGAGCAGTATTTGAGCTACAACACATTGTAGAGATTGTTGTTGCAGGGAACTTTGCTGTGGATGGAGGATTTGGAAGAATTGAAGATGGGAAAGGGTTGTTTGTAGCACTGAATGCAAGGCATGCAGATCACTCCCCGTGTCCACAATTGTATCAAAGCTCACAGAAGAGCTTCCCACTCCCACTTTCATTAGAAATTCTCCATCACCCACATGAACGGGCATTTCAGCATCTAACTGCAAGGATTTTGGCTTAGTTATTACCTTTCTCACAATTGCGTCTATTTTTTTATGATCGCCTCTTACTTAGGACAATCGTACCCTTCAATCTCTCACTAAAGGTCAACTCTGCCTCTCTGCCAGTCATTTCCTCTATTGAAAACTAGTCCAAACTTTATTATTTATAAATTTTTTTCCAAAATATTTCATTTTAGGGTTGTTGTGTGGTGGGCCTGTTTGGACAAATAGTTGAGTTGATTGCTGGAACATTTATCCCACATTGGTGGCAAGATTTTCTTTTGGCTATTGAAATAGCCTTTTACTCCCTTACATTGTTCTGAGCAAGTCTCACGAGGTTGTAGAGAGTCTATCTTGTGCATGGTGTAGGTAACTTGTGTTTAGGTGATGACTTGGTGGTGATTTGGAGTTTGTGTCCAAGAGGCCTATTTTTTGCTAAAGTTGTTTCATATTTTGTAGATATATTCAACAAACTATTGTGGACGAGGTATTTTCTAAAAAAAATTACTATTTTTTAGCTTGAGGTTGCAAGTTACTTCTATTTGGAAAATTTGCTGTTGGGAATTGTAAATTTAGATTTCATAAATTCTGGGGGGGTGTATACTGCATTTTGGTTCCTTTGTGTTCCCTTTTTTATCATGTCAGACCAAGGATTGAATTGCTCACTACACATGGAAACTCAAAATATCATAGTTGTTGCAATCTAGGGGTCTTTGGCAGATGTTAGATGCTGATCAACTTAAGTTCACAAAACCATTTGAGAAATTTGTTCATAGAAACAAAATGGATGAAGCTAGAGGACTCATAGGTCTCCATGTGTCTGATAATTTGTTGTTTCACATTGCAGAGTGTAAGACACCTAAAGCGGTGTGGGATAATCTTGCTGAGTTGTATGGTAAGGTCAATCAATTCAAGATCTTGCAACTTGAAGCTAATATCACCTCTCTCTCTCTCTCTCTCTCTCTCTCCAGATGCCTTCCCTAGTATTCAAGATTTCCTTGCCCAATTCAAGTTGATTTTGTCACAATTGAAAGGATGTGGTCATGCCAAAGATGATAAGGAGTATATTTTCTTGATCTTGTCTAAGCTGAGAGGTCATTTTCAAGTGTTTGCCTCTACCTTCTATTCTACTATGGATGCTATGGGAGAGGACCATAAGATGCCTTCATTTGAAGTATTTTGTGATTGATTGACTAGGGAGTAGGCCAAGTTGATTTAGATGGATGCTCTTTCTAAGAGTCATGCTTTGATGGCTCAATCTTCCAAGGGTAAGGGTAAGAACAAGAAGAAGCCCAAGACACATTCATCTATAGGTGGTCAGCCTCCCTCCAAACCTAAGGTGAAGAATGATCAAAAGACTAATCCTCCACCTCCTCCTCCTCCTTCTAACTCTGGGGAGTCATCCTCTAATTCTAAGAAGAAGAATGAAAATTGTTCCTTTTGTGGAAAATCAGGGCATAATGATGCACATTATTTTAAGAGGTTAGCAGCATTGGAGGAAGCTATGACGAAGCACAATATTGCCATGCCTAAGTATTCTTCCTTGGTAAAAGGACAAGCTCTCATAGAAAGGGCTTCATCCCCTGCCAGTAACAGTTGGATTCTTGATTCTGGTGCTTCACATCATATGACTCATGCTAAGGATATTTTTGATTCTATTTCCTCTTGTAGTACTCATATTGTGGTCGAGAACTCTTCACAGATTTTAGTTGTAGGAATAGGCTCAGTTAAGATGCAGGATGGTTGCATTGATGATCTTTTTGTTCCTAATATTTCATAGAATTTGCTTTCTATCTATTAGATTTGTCATCATGGTGATGTGAAGGTAGTTGAGTTTTCTCCCACTGATGTGACTATTTGAGAGTTGCAGGATCCTGAGAAGATTGTTGTTATGTCAGAAAATGTCCCCTTGGGGGCTTTTCCCTCTTAAGGTTTAGCTCTCTGGTCCTTTAGAATGCATTTAGATCATCTTGCATGTTATTGATGACTTCCGGTGAAGAAACTCCTGAGTTTTATGGAAAATGGGACCTAGGGGATGTACTTATGATGACTCCTACTTGAAATAGGATGGAGGAATTGGGCACCCACATCCTATTTTGGGTCAAGACCTATTTTCATGTGTCATGGCTGTTATTAGCTCCTATGCCAACACCTCAAGTTTGAATTATGAATTTATTGGCGGGAAGTTGTTTAGTTGCATATATAAGCATGTTTAGACATTCATTTGTAAACTAGATGGACATTGTGAACTTGTGACTTTATGCAAAAGTGATTCAAGGCATTCATTGTGTTGTAGAGCAGTATTGTTTGTTATTGTGTTTGTTTATGCAAATTTGGCTCCATCTCCTCATGGAATGAAAGAAGATTCTTCCTTCCATGAGAGCTACACCATCAAGGTGACATTCATTTTTGTTTTCAATCATTTATCAATTGGTTTTTGCCTCTATCCCGTAGGGATACACACTCTTTGTCTAACAATGGTGTTTGGAAGGCTTGAATGTCTCTCTAGGGCTTGACTGAGGCAAGCCTCTAAACACCACAACCCCCAACCCACTTTTCTGTGATTGTAGGTTATAGGTTTCAGAAGTGGAAGAAGTGGAGTTGCAAGGAGGCATTATAGATTGTCAGAAGTGTAGAGCAAAGAATAAAATTAGGGCTTGGACTAGGGTGCCTACTCATTAGTCCTCTGGATTCTGATGTGGTGAAATCTCTGTGACAATAGAATTATGTTGCAGACATTCTTCATAGATCCCGACAAAAACAAGTACACCCCTGACTAGGGCACCCACTCATTAGTCCCTAAATTTTCTGCACACCGAACTGCAAAATATGGTATGTATTTTGATTGTCATTTGATATTACTGTGTGTGATCATTTTCCGTAATTTGTCCGTTTGTTTACGATTTTACGAATTAGGGTTTTGAGCATAATGAGGCTTAATTTAGCAATAAATTCACACAATTTCAATCTTCCCCTATGTTCCAAGTGATAGGAGATTTGTAGTAGAGTTCTCTACTTAGTTCAATGTCCTTGAATGTTGTGGTGAAAGGAGGATTTAACTTAAACCCTTGAAATAAACCAAAATCCCATCTTCCTCTTTTTACCACTAAACATTTTGGTGAGCCCATGTTTTAATGAATTTTACACCTTGTTGAGTGTTGTATTTCATACTTGCATTCATTTCATTTTCATCTTATTGCATTTGAAAAATTACAAAAAAAACTTGAAAATTTAGAAAAATTTAAAAAATTTGGCATTTTTGGCTTGCATTTTCAAATAATTTGAATTAATTTTTATTTAATTTCTGTTATTATTATTAGATCTAATTTAAATTATAGAAATTCATCATTTATTTTTCATTTACATTGCATTTTCATGACTAAATTGTTAAAAATTGCTTGAAATTATGTATTTTTTCATAAAAAACCTAGTTTTTCATTAACTATGGTTTGTAGTTAAAATCTTGTTTGATATTTTACTACCCTTTTGAAACACTTATTAGAACTTATTTCTAATTGTAGTGTTGCATCATAGCATCATTCTTGCAAAATTTCATGTCTAGGGTTTGAAAACCTTTCATTTTTTCTAGATTTGGCCTTATCGTCCATCTAGAATAGCATCATAGGCATGTTGTGAAGAATTTTTCTGCACTAATTGACTTTTATCAGGGCTATAATTTTCTGCCTCTCCTCAAATTCCTCACAACACCCTTTCTATTAGGGATTTACATTGAAAGTTGGTGAATAATTACATGTTTTTAGTGTATGTTCACTAGATTTTGACTTATTGGGCATATAGGATTACATCAAAGGTGTTGTCATGTCCCCTTTCTAAAATAATTAATTAATGGTAAATATTAACCCATCTTATTCTTCCATGGGTTAATTGGGCAAGCATAGGAAGAATAAATATTTAATATTTAATATTGTCCAACTAATATCTATTTCAAGAGGACAATTAAATATTAAATTAAATATTTTGAGACTCAGAAGGGGGCATTGGGTTTGGTGAGGTGTCCATTTGCATGAAGATTTTGAAAATCTTGGTAAATCACAAGTGGCGGGGGAATTTATGACAATGTATGACAACTTATGACAACTGTCATACCCCAAAATAGTAAGGAATCAAAGAAAAACATGGGAATCTTGGATTTCCCTCTCTCCCATGAGATATTGATACAAAATATGTAATTTTGGTCATTTGGGGGTATTGTTGATTTGATATTTTCTCTCAAACTTGCAAATTTGTAGATTTTGGTTTAGATGGACAAAACCCCATTGGAGTAAAGAGATTTGTGGATGAAAACCCATGAGTTTCAAGTGGCTAGACGATGACAACCCTTTAATCACAAGGAGTAGCTTCATCTAGAGGTCGCATAGAGCTTCAAAGATTCAGTAGTTTCCGGTAGTTTCCATTGTTTGTGTGTGCAGGGCTTCATGTGTCACATTAGTGGCTTCAAGAGTGTTAGAATATGCTGTTGTTGTTAAGTTAATTTGTTTTCAGTGTTGTATCTATATATTTTTATTTCATAGTGCCAGAGATCAGCTCTGGGAGAACTCTGGGTTGTGTTGTGTAGTTTTTTGGCTTGTGGGTTTGAATACACAGTGTGTATTTCAGCTTGTAGTGAAGATTTGGTTGTGTAGTTTGTGGTTGAGTGTTGTAGGTGTTTGCTGCAGATATTTTAATCATATCAAACTATATTTCATGTATTTTCTTTATGATAATCAAACAATATCATTTTATGGTGTTTGGGGTACATCTGGGTGTTTGTCGGTGTCGGTAGTTTTTGTGGGTTTTGCCCAGATTTTGGCTATTTGAAGTTGTAATGTTGCTGCTGCTATAGATTAGTATTACAAACTTGATAACATATCATTTCAATCTAAAAATTAATAAAAATCATCTTGGTGAATCTTCAGCATATTGGGTGTTAATTCCTTGCAAGACTAGCTAGCTAGTTACATCAATTTCAATGTAGTTTTGGGTGGATTTGTTGAAACTATATTTTTAGATCTAATATTTTATATTCAATTTAAGTTTGGCTCATTACAGTGGTATCAGAGCATGATCTTGCAAGCCTATAGGTTACTCAGATGATTGATGATATCGAGTGATAGAGAAATTAGATATTTGAGGAGAGAGCAAAAGAAATTGTAATTGGAGGAAATAATGGCAGATAGAAGAGATGCAGAAGAAGATGATGGTTCAAGGAAATTTACTCAAATGATTGAGGCACAAACCAGACTTGCTGAAATGTTTGAGCAAATGATGCAATGGATCCAAAACAACAACAACAAAAACAATGGCGGTAGTACTTCGGGTTCAAGAGAAGAAGACTATAAAAGAAGGTTCGTTAGCTGCACTTTGAGGAGCACCTAGCTATTATCCTTTCAGGGTTTGTGGAGTGCTAGCAGGGCAGTGAATGACCATTTTGATTGATAATGGGGCAACCCACAATTTTATTGATGAAGGATTGGTTATGAAGAGAGGCTTGAAGACTGAAGAATTTGAAGGTTTCAATGTCACTGTTGCAGATGGATTTACTATGCCATTCACCAAAGTGGTCAAACAATTGAGCATCACTATGGGAGCCTACAAGGTTTGTGATGATTTTTATGTTGTTGGTATTGGTGAAACTAATGTTGTATGGGGTGTTCAATGGTTTCATTCTATTGGAGGACACTATCAAAACTACCAAACTATGGAATTCAAGTTTCAGTCTAAAGGCAAGGAGATTACACTCAGAGGGATTTCAAATGGAGCTCCAAGAGTGGTGACAGCAAAGAAGATGGAGAGAACTTTCAGAAGAGGTCAAGTTGCTTGGACAACCACTTGCTTAATTTGACCTTCAAGCTCTCCAAATGGAAAAGGTAAATTTCATTTTGAAATTCAAGAAATTTTATATAAGCATAGCATTGTTTTCAGTGATATACCCACAGGATTACCTTTAGCTAGGGGATTTCAACATGTTATAGAGTTAGAATAGGATGCCAAACCTGTTATAACCACTCCATATAGACATCCAAGGGATTTCAAGGAAGAGATAGAGAAGACTATTAGAGAGCTCTTAGACATGGGATTCATTAGATTGAGTTCTAGTCCCTTTGCATCATCTGTAGTTCTTGTGAAGAAGGATGGCACTCTAAGGATGTGCATTGACTATAGAGCTTTGAATAAGAAAACAATTAAGAATAGATATCCCATACCAAGGATAGATGAGTTTATTGATGAGTTGCATGGAGTTGTTGGGTAAGTGCAAAAAGTTGGGGGGCCAAAAAGTGGCCAAATTTTTTTCAAAAAAAATTAATACATAATGCGAGCGTGTTATGACTAACTATAAATAAAAAAAAGAATTTGTGCTCATTTCATTTCTTTGTTTTCCTCTACACCCGCGGCCTGCAAACCCTAAGAAGCGTGCTCGCATTTTGGAAAAGTCAATTCAACAAAAAAATCTTACCGATTCATCGCCAAAATGCCGCCACGACATCAAGCAGGCCAAAGGAGTGAGTTTTATTTATTTTATTGTTTAATTTTGTTTCTAAATAGGTAGGTTTGAGTTGATTTTTGATGTAAATTTTGTTAATTGTCAGGAAATGTTAATGCACCTCCTCCTCCTCCTCCTCCTGAAAAATCCACAAAATCCTGAAGAGGAAATACCTGCCGAACAACAAACTCCTCCATCTAGTCCTCGACATGCCCCTAGAACACAAGAAAATCTAATGGGGAAAATTGAAAACAATAAAAAAGAAATTGAAGACATAATTGCAAGGTTGAAAGATCCTTCCACTTCAACCTTGCATAGGTCCACGCTTGCTCAATCTCTTGAATCTATGTTATCAAATGTAGATTCAATTAGCAAGCAAATATCTAGTTGGACGGATAAGAGGAGAGAGTTTAGAGACTATTATGCAGACAAGTTGTCATATGAAGATGTGAAAAAATTACAACTTACAAAATTAGACTTGTGTTCCATTTTCACAAACCCACAAACAAATCAACCTCCACCCATTACATGCAAGAGGTTCCCTATCCATTGGTGCAACAACCAAGAGATAAGGGACAATTTTGGGTAGAGGTGGTGGTGACCATCCTCCATGCAATAATAATGAGGTCCCACAATACTTTTTGAGGAAACTCTACTATGAGTTTGTCCTCAATAAAGTGCCAAACTATTTTGATAAGCAGGACTTCCACGGTAGAGGTGGGGGGTCAGCACAAGATAGACCAGGGGCACGTGTTGACCCACAGCAGACAGTGAGACGAGTAATCAGCAGACCAGCCCATGAGCATGTTTCTATCCTTTCCATTGTGAAGGAGAGTGTTGAGGTCAATACACTTCAGTCCATTAGTGCCTTGACCCAAAGCATCATAAAGTATGCTAGTCCTATAACACAACATGGGTTGGGAGATAGTGCAAGGAGTAGGGTCCCACCCCATGCTTGTTAGACTGGTGGGTCAACCTGTGGTTATGACCCCATGGATAGTCAGGACGCAGGTGCACATGCTACATCTACAGCTGAGCAGATGGTGATGACAGATACCCTCCTGAGTGAGACTTTCAGCCTTGATACTCAGGTAAATATTAGCAAGTTTATTGAATTTAATTTATTAAATTTTATTTTTGAAATGCAAGATTAACTAATTTAGTTTGATGATTTTAATGAAATTTTAGGGTCATAGCGTTGATGTAGTTTTCAGTGGTTCTCCACCTGCATATTACACTACATCATCTACTATTAGGGTATGTAACTAGTAAACAATTATAAATATTACATGTGAATAGCATCGTTATATGAATGTTATTCTAATTATCTAATTTTGGATGTTGAATAGATTAATATTAGAGATTTCATGGCAACACCTGCCAGTGGTGGTGGACTTCAAAGCTTTACGGAAGTAATAAAATAAATAGTTTAATGAATGAATTGTACTTACTAGATTTTTGTATGTGACTTGGGTGCTTTATTGTGTGTACTTCCATGTTTAGATGAGCGTGTATGTATGTTAGGAGCCACGATTTGCATCACTATTATAGTTTTTGTAATTGAATAATGTTGTTTTTTTTCTAGATGATGTAGGCTGCGGAGACACCTCCCGATGTTTACAGGGCAATGGAGCATGGTGTGACCTCTGCGATTCATAGCTCCATGCCATTAACAGAGGTATGAGGCAGATTAGTAAATTTCAATTTACATTCATTCTTATAGTTGTTTATTTTTGAAAAATTAAAAGATTATTGATTTGAAGTTTAATTTCTATCTGGATGGTTTCTATAGGACATGACATCACCACAACCTATTCCTGCTACTGAGGCAAGTGAGGAGATAGATTATATGGTAGCGGTAAGTGATTATTTTGTTAAATGTTTCATTTTTTATAACATGTAATTTCTATATATTAATGTCTATACTTTTTATTGTAACAGCTAAAGATGTAGGAAGAACTAAATAGGAGTAGCCCTCGGGTTCATAGTAGACCATCCACATACACGTCTCCATCCCCTAGAAGATCAAAGGCTACCCATGATCTATTCTCTTCACTGGCCAGAGGGGAATGACTTTTTATTATGTTCCTTTGTTGTATGCCTATATGGCATTTGTAGACATTTATTTTGTATTGCATATAGTTGACATTGTATGCCTATATGGCATTCTTGTAAGCCTATATGGCTATTTTGTATATATGTTATACTTATATTGACAGACATTGATGTATGCCTATATAGATATTTGGTTAATACAAATCTTTTTTATTGATGGCATCCATACTTGCATTATAAATCCATGTTTGAATGGATATTTGTAGATGGCTACTTGAAATATTTAAAGTCCAATTGTATTACATAGGATGTTTGTTGATCCAATAAGCTAGCTATTGTTATTCAAGTATCACCTAAACCTCATTTTGGAACTAAAAGATAAAAGTTGTATTTAAAAAAAAAAAAATTTATATTCATGGTGGATGTGGTTTTGTTCTTGCAATAAGAAGTTAGAGAAGACACAAGCTTTCATAATCATAATCTTATTGATAGTTAGGGTTTGCATATTGGGCATTAAACCCTAAAAAGAATCTACTTTTCTTAAGACTTTAAAACCCTCAATTGCTTGTCATGTGTAAAGTGCACTTTTGTTTTAATTTAATATTGATTTATAATTAGATGTTACTATCACTTAAATCAACCTACTAAAGGGTCTTTAAGTCATTAGTTCACCGACCCTTCAACCTAACTCAACCGGCGTCTCTGGTAAACTCTCATAAGCTCAAGCGCCATATCATAATTGAAGGTCATATTTAATTGATATGAGGGTGGGAAAAAGGATTGGATCAAACACATCAAACTGAGCATCATACCTCTAGGCACATTTTTGCCTCTCTCTCTAAACTATCAATTTTGGCGCCTTGATGTAAAGTGAAGTCTAAACTTAGTGAAGATTGCGCCTAGAAAGATATCACCTTGGATATGCACCTAGAGTCATCCTAGATCATCCATTTGCACCTAAGGGTCAATATAATATAATATAACTTAGGAAGACTTTGAAAATCATCAAAAGAAGCCTAGGCACCTTTTCTTGTCTCCACCATCCATTTTGGGTGCCTAGAGGAAAATGAACTTCAAATCACTTCCAACTATAGCGCCTAGTGTTAGAACCTTCAAAATGACTAAATCTTACCAAAGGAAGTCTAGGCACCTATTATCACCTGGATCATCATGAATGAGCACCTAAGTGGAAGGAGAATATGCATCTTGTATGGAGGCACACTTTTGTGTCTAAATAACCTCATTTTGGCACCTTGAAGGAAGATGTTCTAAATCCTAAGATCTAGCGCCTAAGTGTAAAATGGTCTCCTATAGGTTTGAAAAAGTGATTGAAGCCATCAAATTGCCAAGAAATGAGCTAAGTATACTAAGGCATATTTTCTTGTCTAAACTATCCATTTTGGCACCTAGGAGGAAGGAGATTCAACATCATGAATCAAGGCGCCCTTTGCCATCAAAACAACCTCACATTGGCGCCTTGGAGGAAATCAACTTAAAACTACAAGTCTTGGAGTTTTTTCATGTTTTGATGATGCCTTTTGAGAACAATTATAATGATTGAAGGATGAGGTGGGTAAAAAGTCTTCATCTAGCTTAGGCACCCATTCAACTCTGAACAACCTTACATTTGTGCCTAAGATGAAGGGGACTTTCTTAAATATTTAAGCATTGATTAACAAACATGAAAACCTTAGGCGCAATTTTCAACTCATTTTACCTTTGATGAGTGCTTAACTTGGAGAGAACACCTATTAGCATCAAGGCGCTATTTCATGCTTAGAACATCACATATCAGTGCCTAAACATGAGGAAGCTTAAACTATGAAATCTGATGTTACTTTGATTCAAAAATGAAGAAAATAAGCCAAAGAATCTAGGCACATATTGTCACTTGAGCAACCTTCAACTAGTGCCTAGTCTTGTGAAGGAGGTAAGAATCAGGGATAAAAGACCTCACCTTGTTTGAAAGTGTTGAAAGGCTAAGGAATGGGCTAAGTTCATCTAGACGCACTAAGACATCTATAATTGATTGAGGTCATTAAAATGACAAATATGAGGCTATCTTTTGCTAGGCACATATTTCAAATTTCACATACCTTAATCTGCGCCTTGGCTTGGAGGAGTTAGTTTATGCTTTAAAATGATTTCTATGTGTTTATATGATTCAATATTTGTCAATAATTTCATATGCCAGTACAATGTAGCTTGGACTGTTTCAACATGTTTGGGTGCAAAACAGGACCATGCCTAGCCTAAACGTACCCATCCAGACATGTTGGAACTGTTAGTTTGGCCACACGAGGAGAAGAACAAAAGTTACACCCCTTTGCAACTTTACACTACCTCCTTCTAACGATTTTTGGGGCAGCAAAAAATTTTCACCATGGGCAAACACCTTAGAGATATAAAAAATTGAGAGAGGTTATTGTAGAGGCACTCTCCATGATCACGTTACCTCAAACAAAATGTTTCTAAGTGACATGTTTTTTGAGTAACATCTCGTCAAAGATTACTACCTTTTTGCACTTTAGACTCTTCAGGGATATCGTTGGTACAATGTAGCTTGGACTATTTCGACATCTTTGGGTGAAAAATAGGACCATACCTAGTGTAAATACACCCATCTGTATACATTGGAATAGTCAGTTTGGTCACATTAGCAGCAGGACGAAAGTTACATCCCTTTGCAACTTTACACTACCTCCTTTTGATGAGTTTTGGGGCAGCAGAAAACCTTTCACCACAGGCAAATGCCTCAGAGATATGTGATCATGTTTCCTCAGACGAAATGTTTCTAAGTGACATGGTTTTCGAGTAACATCTTGTCAAAGATTTCTACCTTTTTATACTTTGACTCTTCAGGGATATCATCGGTACAATGTAGTTCAGACTGTTTTGACATGTTTGGGTGAAAAATAGGACCATGCCTAGTGTAAATGTAGCCATCTGGATGCATTGGAATAGTCAGTTTGGTCACATCAGGAGCAAGATGAAAGTTACACCCTTTTGCAACTTTACACTGCCTCCTTCTGACAATTTTTGGGGCAGCAGAAAATTTTTCACCATAGGCAAATGCCTCAAAGATATAAAAAATGAGAGAGTTTATTGTAGAGGCACTCTACATGATCATGTTGCCTCAGATAGAATGTTTCTAAGTGACATGATTTTTGAGTAACATCTCGTCAAAGATTGCTACCTTTTTGCACTTTGGACTCTTCAGGGATATCGTTGGTACAATGTAGCTCAGACTGTTTCGACATGTTTGCGTGAAAAATAAGACCATAAATAGCGTAAATGTACCCATCCGGACACATTGGAATAGTCATTTGGTTGCATCAGGATCAAGACAAAAGTTACACCCCTTTGCAACTTTACACTACCTCCTTCTGACGATTTTTGGGGTAGCAGAAAACCTTTCACCACGGGCAAATGCATTAGAGATATAAAAAAATGAGAGAGGTTATTGTAGAGGCACTCTACATGATCGTGTTGCCTCAGACAGAATGTTTCTAAGTGATATATTTTTTAAGTAACATATCATCAAAGATTGCTACCTTTTTGCACTTTGGACTCTTCAGGGATATCGTCGGTACAATGTAGCTCAGACTGTTTTGACATGTTTGGGTAAAAAATAGGAGTATAACTAGCATAAATGTACCCATCTGAATGTGTTGGAATAGTCAGTTTGGTCACATCAAGAGCAGGACGAAAGTTACACCCGTTTGCAACTTTACACTGCCTCCTTCTGACGATTTTTGGGCCAGCAGAAAACCTTTCACCACAGGCAAATGCCTCAGAGATATAAAAAATTGAGAGAGGTTAGAGGCACTCTACATGATCGTGTTTCCTCATATAGAATTTTTCAAAATGACATAGTTTTTGAGTAACATCTCGTCAAATATTGCTGCCTTTTTGTATTTTGGACTCTTCAAGAATATCGTCGATACAATGTAGCTCAGATTGTTTCAACATGTTTGGGTGAAAATAGGACCATGCCTAGTGTAAATGTACCCATCCAGATGCGTTGGAATAGCCAGTTTGGTCACATCAGGAGTAGGATGAAAGTTACACCCCTTTACAACTTTACACTGCCTCCTTCTGGCAATTTTTAGGGCATCAGAAAACCTTTCACCATAGGCAAATGCCTCAGAGATATAAAAAATTGAGAGAGGTTATTGTAGAGGCACTCTACGTGATCATGTTTCCTTAGGAGGAATGTTTCTAAGTGACATAGTTTTTGAGTAACAGCTTGTCAAAGATTGCTACCTTTTTGCACTTTGGACCCTTCAAGGATATCGTCGGTACAATGTAGCTCGGACTGTTTCGACGTGTTTGGGTGAAAAATAGAACCATGCTTAGCCTAAAAGACCCATTCAAACATGTTGGAACTATCAGTTTGGTCGCATCAAGAGCAGGACACCAAAAATGCAAAAATTGCTTTGTGCAACTTGACAACATTGACACTTTTTTGCAATAGGAATCAAAGACTCAAACTAACCCCAAATGACTCAAAGTGACTTAAAAATAAATGAAATGGTCTTAGAAGACCTTATTACATACAATTGACTCAATCAAAACAAAATTTTTTTTTTTTACCCCTCTAGTTAGAAACCAAGACACCTAGAGACACCTATATTTTATACATTACCTACATTTTATACTTTATTCTTAGGATCAACTTCATCCATCACTTAGGTCTAACCCCATGAAGCATAATATGATTATGTAAAAATGTATATATGTGTAAAAATGTAGCAGGAAATAAAAAAAGACAAACCTTACAAATTAATGTGCATACTTACAACTCAATGTAACATGACTTTACAAATTCAATGTGAATACTTACAAATTAATCCAATGAACCATCTGGGTCTGCTCTACTCTTTATTGTATCAATTATTGCTTCATGGTCAGACTCACACACCTTCCACAAGATTTTTTTCAAAGGTCTACCCCGATACTGTATCAAATAAACATTGGATGCCACGACAAGGTTCGAGTAATGAAGAATCTTTCGATGTGTGTCAAAGTCCTGAAATAGCCAAACATTAACACTCTTATGTGGGTACCTTCTAAGCCATGTTCTAGTAATAACCACTAAGCCTGTAGGGTATTCGTTGTTTTCTCCATCTGTAACTGGGGCCTCCAATTTCTTTTTAGCTTCAACACAATGACATAAGTAATAATCTGTTCCCTCTTCATTATCTTCATATGCAATAACTACATATACGTGCCCTACATTGATATGTGTAGCAAATTAGATGAAATTAGTCAACATTACAAAAACACTACAAAGTAAGATGACATTAGGAATTTCAAAAACTATGCAAATAGATATATTACCTAGTTGAACTAGATCTGATATGTGGTCAAAGTCAACTAATGATTCCATCTGTGTTAGTTCCAGTGCCATTAGTGGTCAATATGTGTCAAGTGGGCTAAGATAACTTAACTGTCATTCGTCAACCCACTCCTTTGACTCGCACTCATCCCAAGCTTGAATTATACAGGAAGAACAAAAGCATGACATCTTTCGCATATGGATACTTCATGAACCTGTAATTGAGCTTCTAAAAGAGCGCATCTCATTTGATCCTGTCAGTGTAGAACAGTCCTCATATGGTACAATGTTAGTATCATCTATCAACCAAAAAAATCTATGAGCTGAAGACTTACCTTCATTACCTGGACCCATGGAAGCATTACACCACTTGACAATCAATTTTGTATCTGTCAACTTTGCATTGTCTTTATACTTTAACTTTTCTCATGCTATGGCTCTTTTGATACATGCTCCTACACCATCATGCTCCCTCTTTCCATGCCCGGCCTCACAAAATTTCCACATATGCTGAATACCTATAAAATTATGCCTCCTACTCAGCCAATAGAAATTCTGTGAGTTCTTGAATTGTGACGCATAGTTATCCGACCATATGATATACTGATTGAATGATATGCCCCTTCTAGCCAAACCATTGTAGAACACCTAAAAGCAACCTTGCACAAACTCTATAGAATGTGTATGATCATCACTAATATAGAAATTATACTCCCTTATGATCTTTCTGTCATCCTCTGTACTATCATTGGCATGAATGAATGCGATGTGCATAAATATAGAAACCTGTGTGGAGTTGTAATATTGTGATTGCACCTCACGTTGTGGCCGTAGACTGTAGTTCTCTACAAAGTCAACAACTGAAACAATGCTACCAACCGGAAATGTGTCCTTGCATAACTTGAATTGCAAGTCCAATCATTGAGCTCTATGGGCATGTCTTGTATACTCATACACTATGTTGTCATGAAATATATGCATAAACTAATACACTGGAATCTTTTCAATAACTAATTCACACCCCTTTGCTTCTTTACCATCTTTTGTATTGTATGCCATTGTTTTATACTTGCCAAACTCTACTAGTTCATTTCCAACAGCATGTGTTCTTTCCATATGTTCACATATTGGCAAATGTTGCAAGCCACCACAACAATGACATGTGCCATCCAAGCATAATTTCTTGTAGAATATTTGACCTTCATTTATTTCACTTAAAATTCTTGATATGAAGTCTCTTGAAGATGTTGGTGGGGCACGTATGGCACAACCCTGTAAAACATTGTTAGTATGTATATCTAAACATATACAGCTATAAACATCAAAATGGTTAGAAAATTTAATATGTAATCTACAACAAGTAGTGCATGTGTGATTTATCTTGACATAGAAAGGTTTTAGCATTTTAAAATATCTTTGACAAATTTTAATTTGAGGATACTTCTCTAGAAATTTACCATAAAACTGTGTTTGAGTCTCATCCAAAAAATGCTTTAGATGTGGCTCATGGTTCTGACTACCGATTCTCCTTCTTACCACATCCCTTTGATTCGGAGATACCTTTGTGTAATTCTTCCAAAAGTCTTCAATTAGTGATCTCAATGCTTCAACAATTGGTTTATCTTTTCGTGGTAGTCTCCCCGAGAACGCCCATAATTCATTGGCATTAGTGTCTTCAATTCTTTGGTGTCTTCCAATGGCTCTTGATAAAGTTTTCCTATTAATTCTGAATTCTTGACTCGTCTTTCTAATGAGATGAGCTTTCCTCGTTTGACTACTTACTATAGTCAATGTAATCACACGCTGTGTTGCATTACTATCTTTTGTGCGTGAGGTGTTACCCACACTCTCACACGCACTCATTAGATTCTTGACAATAGATTTTTCACTTGAAGCCTCTGATGTTCTCAATCCAAGAATCTTCATGATGGACCTATACTTTATACTTCGCATCATTTCAATGAATAGTTGACATCTTGTAGTCTCATTTAACTTTTCAAAGAAGAATCTCCAAATCTTATGAGCATATCTTCTACAAGTGCATTTTGGAATCTTACCTTCCATTGGCTGCAAAATATTCTCATCAATATCAATCAAATACTTTGGCTTTCTATGCAAAATTCTAGGTGGTGTTAAGTTAGGTAAATTCATCTCAACATTAGGAATTTCATCAATATTTAAATGAGATGGGCTAGATGGCATACCTTCGATTGAAGATGGAATAGATGACATACCTTGAGGTTGAGGTGGGAATGATGGCGTACCTCCTGGCAGATGGTGTCCATACATGTTGACTTGCGGTAGAGGATGTGTCTCCAACTATAGTATTCAAATCTCTCGTAGCACGAAGTTTTTGCATTCGTTCTCTTTGTGCCGCCAATGCCATATCTCTTTGTGATGGTTGTGATTCCTCTTCAATTGGCATGCCTGTATTTATCATGTACAATCTCCTCTTCTCACGAAGTTCCCTCATAGCCACTGCTTTCTTTGCATTCTTGGGTTCTATCTCTTCCCATGTTGGTTTAATTCTTGATCGTTTCCTTAGCATGACATAGAATTTGTCTGTAGAATGATAAAGAGACCAATATTAGTTCCTAAGAAATGCATACAAGATAATAGTGGGATTGTATTTTTATTATGTTGTAAGGATTTATTCTTGTATAGTTTGACATCATGGTATGTTAAGGTCTATTTATTACACATAATTATTAAAGAGCCCAAGTGTAGAAAATATGCATGGCATCATGTGAGATTGTAGGCTACTTTCTTGATTGGGAATGTGTTTATTTTAAACATGTATGATAAAGCATGATAAAGTAATTCAAATAGAATTAAGGAAAATGTAAAGAACATGCATGTAAAGACTTGACATACCTAAAAAATGAAGATTCGAATGGAGAGAGTACCCAATTATGTAGTGTTTTTTTTCTTCTTACATCAAACTCCTCAATAATTTGAGTTTTTCACCACTTGCTTCCTTTTCAATGTTAAATTGAACAACACTCAAATATAATTACTAACAACAATACTATTAACCAATCTATAATGTTAAATTCCTAAAATTAAATCACAATTAACATTGCAACACTACAAAAATTAAAACTTGAATAGATATATATCAAACTTGGTATGAAAACTATGTTAATTCCTCCTTCTCAAGTTGACAAAGAAGCAAAGGTGGTGGAAAGATCATGCAAAGGTGGTAGAATGTGTAAAATGTGCATGTGAACTTCCCAACAACATGAAAGCACTTCTTTTTTGTAGGAGCATGCGCATAATCAGCATGAAAATAGAGCATGTGGGCATGGATCATGGGGGTCAACACCTTTTTACCATTTCTATAGTAGGACAAAATGTGAGCGCATTATAATGTGCTCACATTTTTTCCTTCTATAGATTGATCTATAAATATTTGTGCCTATCTCACCTTCGATAGCACCTTTACAATATCTCACCTCTAGTTCCATTAACTCATGTTCTATATCTCAATTATATCTCCCTCTCACCTCTCTACCTCTCTACCTCTCCCCTCTCTATGTCTCTCAGTCACTTCTTGTCTACCTCAACCCTAAACCTTATCCCTAAACCCTAATCCCTCAACCCTCAACTCTAATCCCTCATCCCTAAACCATAAACACTATCCCTATTCCTAAACCCTCAATGGGCTCTATACTATACCTTAAACCCTAATCCTTTATCCCTAAACCCTCCAACCCTATCCCTAATCCTTATACCCTCGACACTCTACTTTAACCCTAATCCCTTGACCCTTAACCCTATCCCTCAACCCTCAACCCTCGAACCTCAATGTACTCAACCCTTAATGTCAAACCCTAATCCCTCAACCCTTAACTCTGATCCCTCGACCCTCAACCCTATCCCTAAACCCTAAACCGTAAAGCCTCAACCCTAAACCCTATTCCTAAACCCTAAACACTATCCCTATTCCTAAACCCTCAACGAGCTCAATACTATACCTTAAACCCTAATCCCTTATCCCTAAACCCTCCAACCCTATCCCTAATCCTTATACCCTCGACACACTACTTTAACCCTAATCCCTCAACCCTCAACCCTATCCCTAAACCCTCGACCCTCAAACCTCAACCCTCAACCCTCAACATCAAACCCTAATCCCTCAACTCTTAACTCTAATCCCTCAACCCTCAACCCTATCCCTAAACCCTAAACCCTAAAGCCTCAACCCTCAACCCTCAACGTCAAATCCTAATCCCTCAACCCTTCACTCTAATCCCTCAACCCTAAACCCTATCCCTAAACCCTCAACACTATACCTTAAACCCTAATCCCTCAACCCTTAACCCTAAACCTTATCCCTAAACACTAATCCCTCAACCCTCAACCCTAATCCATCATCCCTCAACTCTAATCCCTCATCCCTAAACCCTAAATGCTATCCCTATTCCTAAACCCTCAACAGGCTCGATACTATACCTTAAACCCTAATCCCTTATCCTTAAACCCTCCAACCCTATCCCTAATCCTTATACCCTCGACATCAAACTCTAATCCCTCAACCCTTAACTCTGATCCCTCAACCCTTAACCTTTAAAACTTGAACCCTAAAACCTATCGCTACACGCTCGACACTCGACACTATATCTTAAACCCTAATCCCTTAACCCTCATCCCTAAAGCCTCAACCCTAAATCCTTAAACCTTCAACCCTAAACCCTATCCCTAATCCCTCTACCCTCGACACTCTTCTTTATCCCTAATCCCTTGACCATCAACCCTATCGCTAAATCCTCAACCCTCAACCCTCAACTCTCAACATTAAATCCTAATTCATCATCTGTAAACCCTAATCCCTCAAACCTAAACCATCAACCCTCAACACTATACCTTAAACCCTAATCCCTATCCCTCAACCCTTAACCCTTAAAACTTAAACCATATCCCTACACCCTCAACACTTGACACTATATCTTAAGCCTTAAACCCTCATCCCTAAAGCCTCAACCCTAAATCCTTAAACCTTCAACCCTAAACCCTATCCCTAATCCCTCTACCCTCGACACTCTTCTTTATCCCTAATCCCTTGACCATCAACCCTATCGCTAAATCCTCAACCCTCAACCCTCAACTCTCAACATTAAATCCTAATTCGTCATTTGTAAACCCTAATCCCTCAAACCTAAACCATCAACCCTCAACACTATACCTTAAACCCTAATCCCTATCCCTCAACCCTTAACCCTTAAAACTTAAACCATATCCCTACACCCTCAACACTTGACACTATATCTTAAGCCTTAAACCCTCATCCCTAAAGCCTCAACCCTCAATCCTTAAACCTTCAACACTAAACCCTATCCCTAATCCCTCTACCCTCGACACTCTAACCCTAACCTTGACATTAAATGCTAATCTGTCAACCCTAAACCCTAATTGCTCAACCCTAAACCCTATCCCTAAACCCTCAACACTATACCTTAAACCCTAATCCATCAACCCTAAAACCCAATTCCTCAACCCTCAACCCTAAACACTATCAATAAACCCTTAACCCTCAACCCTAATCCCTCATCCCTAAACCCTAAACGATATCCCTATTCCTAAACCCTCAACCCTTGACACTGTACCTTAGACCCTAATCCCTTATCCCTAAACCCTAAACCCTATCCCTCAACCCTCAACCCTTAAAAATTAAACCCTAAAACCTATCCATAAACCCTCAATGCTCAACACTATATTTTAAACCCCAATCCCTTAACCCTCAACGCTAAAGCCTCAACCCTCAATCGTTAAACCTTCAACCCTAAACCCTATCCCTAATCCCTCTACCCTCAACACTCTTCTTTAACCCTAATCCTATGACCATCAACCCTATCCCTAATCCCTCTACCCTCAACTCTCAACTCTCAACATTAAACCCTAATTTGTCAACCCTAAACCCTAATCCCTCAACCCTAAACCCTATCCCTAGACCCTCAACCCTTAACAATATACCTTAAACCCTAATCCCTCAACCCTAAACCCTAAACCCTCTCCCTAAACCCAACAAAACTTCTTTGCCTTATGTTAGGTTGTTAAACCCATCATTTTTGACACTCTTCCCTTAAACATATCTGAGTTGCAAGAATATGTCAGAAAAATTGCTATGAACTTTTTAAATGTTAGTAATGTTATATGGCATGTTTTTCTGGCCCATCTGGGGTTCATTATGCTAATAGGTGTACACACTATGAGAAAAGCTTTGCGTATGGTACATCCATAGTGAGTAATTAACAATTGAAATCAAAAGGATGATCATTATGAGAAAATCTTTGCATTGGGGTACATCTATGTTTCTTGCTATCCACCCCACTTAGAGGAGGTATATTGTTATGAAACAGGCAAATAATCTCCCATTGTTTACTGGCTCTATTCACAAGAACTACTAAACTTTTTTCTCTTGGTAATTGTAGAGGACATTCACCTATTTTTGGCAACTCTTGCATTCCCAAACCATTACAAAAACTAAGTTATTTTAACCCAATAAATAGCTAATTGCATTGATTTAATACTCTACTATATTAAAGCTTAGCATTCACACAAATGCAGATGTTCATATTATAGAAGACTACATTATATTAGACTAATAGAGATCCCTCAAAAAAATGTAATAACAAAATTGCTTTGTCTTATGTTAGCTTACAATTAAACCCATTCTTTTTGACACTCTTCTCTTAATAAAGTAAGAGTAATAAGAATAGAAGGAAGAGAATTTGATCTTACTAGTATGCATAGTCGGTTTACTTTCCGTGACTTCATTTTCATTGAATAAAAAGGTAAATATCTGATTTGAAAGGTGGGGTAGGGTTCACTGTCATGTGCTTTTCTAGATGATAGGGTCTATAATGTCCAGGGTTCTTCAAAGAAAGGCTTGTAACATAATTAAGTTTTTGTTATACCAATCCTCTAGGTAAAGCTACAATTCAAATGCCTGCTTTGAAAGTTGAAATAAATTAAATTAGACATACAATTTTGATTTTCTTCCATTGCTTCAACAACATCATTGTTTTCTTCATCAGAAACCAATTCAAGATCAGCAACTTGCTACCCATTGGTTGTCTTGAGTTCCATCCTCTATTAGAAGAAGGGCATTTTTTATCTGTATCAATGTTGGTATTCATAAGCTGAAGAGCATTGATATTTTTCACACACCCTATTCTTTGAAATATCTTAACCTTAAAATATGACTTGGATATGTACTTGAACATAGTGAAATCTCCAATCTCCAGCCCATGATGATTCACAAAATTTTCCCAACCCTACCTAAATTCTAGTTTATTTATGGTACCCCTTAATTGTACATCCCACTCCTGCCCACTTGGGCCTTGAAGAAGAAGGCATGCCCATTAAACCAACTCATTCAATAACTTGTTGCCCATCGGTTCACTTGAACTACATACCCTATTAGAAGAAGGGCATCTTTTATCTGTATCAATGTTGGTATTCATAAGCTGAAGAGAATTGATATTTTTCACACACCCTATTCTTTGAAATATCTTAACCTTAAAATATGACTTGGATATGTACTTGAACACAATGAAATCTCCAATCTCCAACCCCTGATGATTCACAAAATTTTCCCAACCTTGCCTAAATTCTAGTTTATTTATATGGTACCCCTTAATTGTACATCCCACTCCTATCCACCTAGGCCTTGAAAAAGGAGGCATGCCCATTAAACCAACTCATTTGGCAACTTGCTACCCATTGGTTGACTTAAACTGCATACTCTGTTAGAAGAAGGGCATCTTTTATCTGTATCAATGTTGGTATTCATAAGCTGAAGAGCATTGATATTTTTCACACACCCTTTTCTTTGAAATATCTTAACCTTAAAATATGACTTGGATATGTACTTGAACACAACAAAATCTCCAATCTCCAACCCATGATAATTCACAAAATTTTCCCAACCCTGCCTAAATTCTAGTTTATTTATATGGTACCCCTTAATTGTACATCCCACTCTTGCCCACCTAGGCCTTGAAGAAGGAGGCACACCCATTAAACCAACTCATTTGACAACTTGCTGCCCATTGGTTGACTTGAACTGCATACTCTGTTAGAAGAAGGGCATATTTTATCTGTATCAATGTTGGTATTCATAAGCCGAAGAGCATTGATGTTTTTCACACACGTTGTTCTTTGAAATATATTAACCTTAAAATATGACTTGGATATGTATTTGAACACAACAAAATCTCCAATCTCCATCCCATGATGATTCACAAAATTTTCCCAACCCTGCCTAAATTCCATTTTATTTATGGTACCCCTTAATTGTACATCCCACTCCTACCCACCTGGGCCTTGAAGAAGGAGGCATGCCCATTAAACCAACTCATTCGACAACTTGTTTCCCATTGGTTGACTTGAACTGCATACTTTGTTAGAAGAAGGGCATCTTTTATCTATATCAATGTTGGTATTTATAAGCCGAAGAGCATTGATGCTTTTCACACACCTTGTTCTTTGAAATATCTTAACCTTAAATTATGACTTGGATATATACTTGAACACAACAAAATCTCTAATCTCCAACCCATGATGATTCGCAAAGTTTTCCCAACCCTTCCTAAATTCTAGTTTATTTATGGTACCCCTTAATTGTACATCCCTAAACCCTAAACCCTAATCCCTTAACCCTAAACCCTAATCCCTAGTCCCTAAACCATAAACCCTAATCCCTAATTATAATTTATGGTACCCTAATCCCTAAACCCTAATCCCTTATCCCTAAACCATAAACCCTATCCCTAAATCCTCAACACTCAACACTTAAACCTTAAATCCTAAACCCTATCCCTAAACTCTCAACCCTCAAAACTATACCTTAAACCCTAAACTTTCAACCCTAAACCCTATCCCTAATCCCTCTACCCTCAACACTCTACCTTAACCCTAATCCCTCGACCCTTAACCCTAAACGCTATCCCTAAAGCCTCAACCCTAAACCCTAATCCCTCAAGGTCTTAAACTCTAATCCCTTATCCCTAAACTCTAAATCCTATCCCTAAACCCTCAACCCTCAACCTTAAACCTTAATCACTCAATCCTTATCCACCCCTCTCCTCCCCTATCTAGCTCACCCCCATCTCTACCCTCCTCTACCCTCGACACTATACATACATACATATAGGCATACACAGATACATACATACATATAGGCATACATACATACATACATACATGATTAATAACCTTGAACATAAAAAAATTCAAGGGGAATAGAACATGAGTGCGTTGTAATGCGCTAGCATTATTTCAAACATGACAAACAGTGCACAAACTTTTGCAGAGACATGTTTTTCCATATTCTACAGGATTTCACATAATTTCATTTGTGCTAACCCTTAAATTTGAATGTGTTTCAAGGTCGAACAAATCAAACACCTAGGTAATGTTAGGCTTTCTCTTATCTATTTGATGATGTGATTTTTTTCACATTTTAACAATGTTAAGCCTTTCATCTTTAATTTCTTTTGTTTGTGTGTCCGTTTTTGGGCAAAAACCACTGTTTGGTCTTTTTTTCATTGTAAATTAACTATTCATTGAAATTTCAAAAAAATTACATATTTAGAAACTAGACTCCATTCTACACATATTAAAAAAAGAAAAAAATGATTTTCAATTAGTTTTCAAAATTTATAGGGGTAGCACGGCCAAAATTCTATTTTTTAGGATGTGTCCACTTTGAAAATTAGTGAAAAATCAAATATTCATCAAAAAATTATCAGAAAAATCAGGCATAAACTAAATGATATTAGCTAACTTCTCACTTAAGCGATTTTAAAAATACCAAAAAAAAGTTGACTTTTTGAGGGAGCCACAAAACATGCTATGTTATGTTTTTTTGATAGAAACAACACCAATTTCTATGGCTCCCTCTTTTGAACCCCTTAATTTATACCATTTTTAAAAAAATAGTAGTTTAGAAAGTGGACTCGGAGTACTAGGAACATTGTTTTGGTTGCATCTCCAAATTTTGAATGTAACTATGCTCAATTTCTCATCCAAGGCCAACATTTCCTGATTTAAAAAAAAAGTGGCCACTTAAGACCCCTTTTTGGCCTCCCATCTTTTTGCACTTACCCTGTTTACTTTTCTAAGATTGATTTAAGGTCAAGATACCACCAGATTCGGATGAGAGACAAAGATGTGGAAAAGATAGATTTTTGATGTCACTATGGGCATTTTGAGTTCCTAGTCATGCCCGTTGGCCTCACTAATGCACCAACAATTTTCCAATCATGCATGAACAAGGTATTTAGTAAACAACTCAGGGAGTTTGTCTTGGTTTTCTTTGATGATTTATTGTTTTATAGTAAAACTTGGAAGGAACATTTGGAACATTTAGATATAGTTCTAGGTATTTTGGAGCAGCAATCTTTCTATGCTAAGTTGTCCAAATGTGAGTTTGGATTAACTGAAATTCTTTACTTGGGATATGTCATAAGTTCTAAGGGTGTTCAAGTAGATCAACAGAAGATTCAAGCAATACTAGATTGGCCTCCACCTACAAATCTTACACAGTTGAAAGGATTCTTTGGGCTATGTTGCTATTATAGGAGATTTGTGAAAGGTTTTTCTCAGCTTGCTATTCCATTGACTAATTTGACTAAGAAAGGAGCTCAGAAAACTTTTGACAAGTTTAAGGAGGTAATGAGTTCATGCTCTGTGCTTGCTATTCCTGATTTTTCATTGCCTTTTGTAGTTGAATGTGACGCTTCGGGTGAAGGTGTTGGGGTTGTCTTAACTCAAAGGGGACATCCAATTGATTTTGAGAGTAGGAAGCTATACAATCTAGAAAAAACATATCACATTTATGACAAGGAAATGTTGGCAATTATGCATGCACTAGAGAAGTTTAGACAATATCTTGTGTGTGGGAAGTTTTTTTGTGAAAACTGATCATAATAGTTTGAAGTATTTCCTTGATCAAAAATATTTTAATGATCACCAACAAAGGTGGGTAAGCAAGATGCAAGCATATGATTTTGAAATAGAATATATGAAGGGTAAAAGAAATGTGGTAGCGGATTCACTTTCTAGGAAGCCAACTTTGTGTTCATTATCTTTTATTTTTGCAGAGTGGAAAGATTCTATCATTGCTAACTATGTCAAAAATACTTTTGCATCTAATGTATTGGATGATTTAGTAGAAGATGACAGGTATATAGTGAATGATGGGCTGATTTATTACAAGGAACGAATTTTCCTTGTTCCTAAATCAAAAATCAAGGAAAAGATTTTAAGAGCTTTCCATGACACTCCCTTGGCTGGTCATCAAGGTTACTTCAAAACATACAGGCAAATCCGTGAGAGATTTTCTTAGAAAGGTCTAAAAGAGGATGTCCACAAGCATATCAAAGAGTGTATGATTTGCCAAAGGAACAAAGGTGAACAGATTTTCCTACAGGTCTTCTACAACTGCTTCCAATTCCTAAACAGAAATGGGAAAGCATTTCTATGGACTTTATCATAGGACTTCCCAAGGTACAAGGTAAGGATTGTATATATGTGGTGGTGGATAGATTAACAAAGTATGCTCATTTCTTTCCCATCACTTCAGAGTTTAAGGATCCTCAAGTAGCAGAGTTATTTTTCAAAGAGATATTTAAGCTGCATGGTTTGCCAAAGAACATTGTTAGTGATAGAGATAGTAGGTTCTTTAGTTCTTTTTGGAAGGAACTATTTCACTTAACAAGAATAGAGATCACACCAAGCACAAGTTACCATCCACAAACGGATGGACAAATAGAAATTGTTAACAAGTGGATAGAGGGGTATTTAAGGAATTATGTTTTAGATCAACAAACTACTTGGGTCAAATGGTTGCACTTGGGAGAGTATTGTTACAATACATGTCACATCATATGTTAATTGGTATGCCTCCATTTCAAGCTCTGTGTGGTTATGATGTAGTTTCTTTTGCTGATTTGATATTTACAGATGGTAGAGTACCTGTAGCTAGTGATCTTATCAATCATAGTCAAGAGATCATAAGGTCACTAAAAGATAACTTGAGGCAAGCACAGAACCAACAAAAGATATATGCAGATAGGAAGAGAACATAAATAATTTTTGAGGTGGGAGACTTGGTATTTCTTAGATTGCAGCCATATAAACAAAGCTCTTTGAAGAAGAGTGGGGTTGAAAATCTTAAGCCTAAGTTCTTTGGGCATTACAGGATCATTAGGAAAATTGGTGAGGTAGCTTATGAGTTGGAACTTCCTCCAAATAGTAGGATACATGATGTATTTCACGTTTCTTGTTTGAAGAAGGTCCTTGGACAACAAATTGTGCCTTCATCTGATTTACCACCTTTGGATGATGAAGGGAAGTTGATTTTGATACTTGAAATGATTTTAGAAATGAGGGATAAAAGATTGAGGAACAGAAGCATTTCAGAATATTTGATCAAATGGAAGAATTTGCTAGTGGAAGATGCAACATGGGAAGGACCAAAAATTTTTGACCATCCAAACTTGCATTGCTTGAGGACAAACAATTTCTAGGAGGGAGGACTTGTCATGTCCCCTTTCTCAAATAATTAATTAATGGTCAATATTAACCCATCTTATTCTTCCATGAGTTAATTGGGCAAGCATAGGAAGAATAAATATTTAATATTTAATATTGTCCAACTAATATCTATTTCAAGAGGACAATTAAATATTAAATTAAATATTTTGAGACAAAAAGGGGCATTGGGTTTGGTGAGGTGTCCATTTGCATGAAGATTTCAAAAATCTTGGTAAATCACAAGTGGTGGGGGAATTTATGACAATGTATGACAGCTTATGACAACTGTCATACCCCAAAATAGCAAGGAATCAAAGAAAAACATGGAAATCTTGGATTTCCCTCTCTCCCATGAAATATTGATATAAAATATGTAATTTTGGTCATTTGGGGGTATTGTTGATTTGATATTTTTTCTCAAACTTGTAGATATGCAGATTTTGGCTTCGATGGATGAAAACCCATTGGAGAAAAGAGACTTGTGAACAAAAACCCATGAATTTCAGGTGGCTAGAGAATGAAAACCCTTTGATCAAAAGGAGTATCTTCATCCAGAGGTTGCACAGAGCTTCAAAGATTCAGTAGTTTTTAGCAGTTTCCATTGTTTGTGTGTGCAGGGCTTCATGTGTCACGACAGTGGCTCTAAGAGTGTTCAAATATGTTGTTGTTGTTAAGTTAATTTGTTTTCAGTGTTGTAGCTGTATATTTTCATTTAATAGTGCCAGAGATCAGCTCTGGGAGTTCTAGGTTGTGTTGTGTAGTTTTTTGGCTTGTGGGTTTGAATACACAGTGTGCATTTCAGCTTGTAGTGAAGATTTGGTTGTGTAGTTTGTGGCTGAGTACTGTAGGTGTTTTCTGCATATATTTTAATCATATTAGACTATATTTCATGTATTTTATTGCTAATAATCAAACAATATCATTTTATGGTGTTTGGGGTACATCTGGGTGTTTGTCGATGTCGGCAGTTTTTGTGAGTTTTGCCCAGATTTTGGCTATTTGAAGTTGTAATGTTGCTGCTGCTATAGATCAGTATTATAGACCTGATAACATGTCATTTCCATCTAAAAATTAATAAAAATCATCTTGGTGAAGTTTCAGCATATTAGGTGTTAATTCCTTGCAAGACTAGCTAACTTGTTACATCAGTTTCAGTGGAGTTTTGGGTGGATTTGTTGAAACTATATTTTTAGATCTGATATTTTATATTAAATTTGAGTTTGGCTCATTACAAGTGTGTTGTGAAGAATATTGTTGGTTTATTGGACTAATATTAGATATATTATTTTCTTCCCCTTATCAATTTCCTTACAACACTTCTTCTTTCACTCATTTGCATTGAAAAAAGTTGAAAAAATCAAGCATTTTAGGTCATTTCACATATAGTTTTGCACTTGTTTCTTGCATAAATTTTGAAAATATTTTGAAATCTGATTTTACATTGATTTGAAAACATATATACATGGCTTCTAATCTCAACAATAACACTAGGTTCCCTCCTAGGCTTTACATGAAAATAAAGGTCCTTGAACCCGAAATTGTATTTACACCTCACAATAAAACAATTGGAGACACTGAAGGACCTCTTTATATCACTGTCAAGATAATGGGAAATCCTATGGATGGAACTCTTATTGATCATAATTGCATGACTAATGTGGCAATGGAAGAATTCCTTTATTCACATGGTTTGATACAAGATTTCTATGACCCTTTGGACATGATGATTAAGACACATAAGGGAACCTTTATAAACACTTCTAGGAAGATATCGTTATTGGTTAATGTATTTAAAAAATCCATAGAATAATTATTTGATGTTGTCCCCGTATTTGACCTTTTTTGCATAAAATTAGGACACCCGTGGTTAAAAGCTATGAAAGTTGTCCCTTCAACAATTCATAACTATGTAAAATTTCCTTTGAATGGACAAGTGCATACTATTCCTTGCAATAGATATAAACCTTTGGTTACAAGACAACATTTTAGCCTTGATTACTTTTGGGAATGATTTGAACTGGAATCGAACCCATGGATAGATTTTAACTTCTTGAGTTATAGAAACTACAAAACACAGTTATTACATCAAGTGGCCAATCCTTGTAAAGAAACAATAAGAGACAAACAACCCGCATTTGAAGGGCATCCTAGACCAAAAGGAAAAGGACTCTATGCTGAGGTTCCTCCCTTGCCATCCTTACAAGGATCGGGTGGTAATCGTCAAGAGCAAAACATCTACCGAAACAAATGAGATTTGACCATGGTGCTTCCTCCTCTAAAACACAAAAACCTATGGAAGAACAAGACACTATTTTAAAAGAGATAAATAGTAAGACAATAAGGAATAGATAAGCAAGAGAAAAGAGGAAAAGAAGACAAGCATTTGCCTAACGAAATAGATCTCAACAAGAAAACATCTCACCTAACATTGAATCAAACCAAGAAGACCTAAAGAATGGACAACTTGAAGACAAGAATAAAAGTTGGGCTATGGTGCCTTATGTCCCACTTTCCTCTAACATTTGGGAGTGTTATAAGGATCAATTTTGAAAATGTTTGGGCTTTCTGAGCCAAATTGCAAGGGTTTTGATGCTT
Source organism: Cunninghamia lanceolata (assembly GCA_027924645.1). NCBI lineage: Eukaryota > Viridiplantae > Streptophyta > Pinopsida > Cupressales > Cupressaceae > Cunninghamia > Cunninghamia lanceolata. Next base: position 5,225,851 of record BSBN01001344.1, on the reverse strand, counting down.
ACTTGAACTATTTTACACTTTTGCACTAGTGAATTTCAATCTTGGGGCTTGAATTACAAGACTAAAGGCTCAAAAAAGGCCAAAAACAATTATTTTACAAATGATTTAGGTTTTTTCCTCTTGATGACATTTTGCTTGTAGTGAAACTTGGGGTCCAATGTTGAAATGCAATTTGTGTTTAAGACTACAAATTGCAATTTTATGTTGAAGTCTGATTGAAAGATATTTTAGAGCTCAATGTTGGATTGCATTTTGCAATTGTTTGTTTAAGTTGCATTTTCTCATTTTACACCAGGCGCATGTTAGGTTTGGAGTTTAGAGTTTGGGGCAATTTTGCCTTTTGCAAAAGCATTGTAAGCTACAATATTATCAGGAACTCTAGGATTAGTTAGATAGTTTAGGGTTCAAGGATAGGATACACTTTGCATTTACAATGGAAGTTATCATTTTATTGTGAACTCTAGATTAGCTATGAGTTTGGAGTGCAGCCCGAAAAAATTGCTTTTTGAATTCCAATTGTAAATTATAGATTTAGCACCAACTTCAGAATGGATGGATTTTAAAGTGTAGGAAAGATTTGCATTTTGCATTAAGATTTGCAAATTACAAATCTTTTGCAAAGTCTAGAGATTGACAGAAAACTTAGGGCATAATTTAGGTTTTTTAAATTTCAAAGCATGCCCTAACTAGGGTTTTTATGAACAATTAAATACAACAAAATACCAGACACAAGCCCTAGCTAATTACTCTAATAACCTAGTTTCAACAAGATTTGAAGCCCTAATTTAATTTTGTTAAACCCTAACTACTTCTCAATCACATGATAGCAAAACCCAAGAGAATTAGAAAATGGTGAAGAACTTGGCAATTGTGAGGTGGCAATGCCAAAAACACAAGGAGATTGGCAACTTATGGAATGTGAGAAGCCAAGAGCTGACAAGAGAATTGGAATGCCACAAGTCATAGAAAAAAAGTGAATGAGTAGAATTTCAAATGCCTTAGAATTAATACCACCACTTGCATGGAGGGGCATAAATGTCAAGCTATCTCAGTGTTCAAGGTTTTTGTAAACAATTTGCACAAGGCAATAATTTGGGGTTTGGGGTATCGCATGTACTTTGTATATACTCACATTCTAACCAACAAAGCTTAATACAGAGTGATCTCAGGGTTTGGGCCCTTAATTATAATTTGCAACATATAAGGTTTACAAGGTAATGGGTTCAAGGTTTGGGCTTGAGATAACATTATGCATTATGTAAAACCTTTTCCCCAAATCTCCTTAAATAGACCAACTTAAACATTCTAACTCAAGGGATGATATTCATATCTTAACTTTACATTCCCCAATATACTTTTGGATATTTAAACTTAACATCAGATGTCTAATAAGACTGTTTTGATGTGCAATTGAACCCTTGAATCTTGAACGAATAGGAATAACCTAGACTAGAATAAGACAACTACAAAAGTGGAACACAATCCAGAGACAACCAAATCAACAAGAGAGGATGGGAACATAAATTTTAAAAGAAGGGTCCCTAAATTTGAAAAATTTAGAGGTGTGAACTGAGGTCTCTCATGAGATAAGGGAAAAACTACTAAAAGATAAATTGGAATCTTATCTTTGAAATTAAGAGCCCTTACCTTTTAGCTCTCAAATTTCTAGTAGGTGGGAAGTTTCCCCCACGACGTTAGGAGATTGTTTTTCTCTATGTCGTGCACCTATAATTTCTAGTATTAGTAGTTGCTAAAATAATATTTCAGCTAAAATTTTTAGTATTAGTTGTCGCTTAAAAAATTTACCTAGCTTCCTAAAATTTCTAAGTTTACCTAAATTTTTACGCCGAGAGATGTTTTGAAAGATTCAAATTCTTGTAAACATTTAGATTCTGTAAACAAAAATCATAAAATATTTAAATAAATAAATTCATGTAAATAAGATTCATTGAAAAAAAATTCTTGTCATTTTCTTATTTTCAATTTCTTTTTTTTTTTTTTAAATTTCCAATTTCTTTTTTAGTTTTTAGTTTTTATTTTTTCCAATTTTTTTAATTTTTATTTTTTATTTTTTCCAATTTTTTTTTGGTTTTTATTTTTCATTTTTTCCAATTTCTTTTTTAGTTTTTAGTTTTTTATTTTTCCCAATTTCTTTTTTGGTTTTTATTTTTTATTTTTTCCAAAACTATGGAAAAGAGATATTTTTTAAATATAAATATACTAATTTATCCTTATATTATCATTTTCAAAAACACAATTAATTGTAGGAAAACATTTATTTTCAACAAGTTAGTAATTATTTTAAATTATATATAAAGGATAATTTAGAATATTTTGCTGTTATAGTGGACTAGAAAAAGGAAATATGTCACCTAGTTCAAACTGCACATATTTCCTTCCCTTTTTTTTTTTCATTTTCCTTCAAATCTTTATCTCCTAAATTTTTTATATTAATAAATAATTCTTTATTAGTGATTTGTTTGTTTTACTAATAAAATACATTAAAATAAGAAAAAAAAAAAAAAGACCATCTCACTGCCAGATTTGCTCTGCTAAAAAGCTGTAGTTGGATATGAATTCAGCATTCTGTGGAGGTTTCTTATTTCAATACACGATATGCTCGTATTACACGTTGGCTTTCCTATCCAATTGAGAGTGAGTCGCCCAAAATCAAATCTATAAAATGATGTTTGCCGCTCTCTTTCTTTGCACTGCATTAAAGCGAGCGTCTTGCGTTGAGAATGGCCATCAAAATGACTTCTTCTAATCTTGTTTGCTTTTATATTCTTTTGTTAGTTTCTGTTTCTCTCTGCAATACCATCAAAGCAAGAGAGATTGAAGGTAGTTTTTTATTATGTTTAAACAAGTATTTCAGGTTTTTCTGTAATAACTTGGAACACTTAGTGAAATTCGTTTGTTACAGGTGGAGCAATCGCTGGGGATTTGGATCCTGATTGTGTTTGCTGCAGAACGCATTATTACAAGGGATGCTGCAAACACTGTCACCCCCCTGGTCCTCAAGTTGCCCGTGTTAATGCTCCAAAATGATTTTGCAGATTGGCTGATATTGTCATATATGGTTTTTTAGACTTATTATAATGAAATAAATGGTTCCATGACTTCAATAATTGTTTTATAAACCATTTACTTTTTCTCTCATGTCTGGCTATCTTCTTAATATGTTTCAGATTTACAGTTCAGTGCAATTAGAGACTAGTTTTTGGCTCCAAAAGTAAGCCTAAATATGCTTGTTTGAAGGAAAATTTAAATTATGGATTTGTTAAATAATATTATTTAAATTTTATGAGAGTTTGAAATAACAGTGAATTAGTAATAAAAAGAACAAAATAGATAACACAACTTGTTTTTTTCCATATTAAATAATCACAAAAAAATATATGCAAAATCAAATCAAATCTAAAGATAGATTTTCATGCATAAAAGTGCCAGTTGTCTTTGCATGCAATTTTGCATGGTGTATAGGTGGCACATGGCAAAACCCTTTGGAGTACGAACTGGAATAAATAAAACAGACTTCACATTTCAACATGCCCTAATAAAGCAATACATAAAGAGGTGCTTGAATATAATGCAAAATTAATGACAGAATTACTGAATAGGGATAGACAGGCGATGGACTATTTCAAAGAAAAGTAAGAAAGGAACTTGAAAAGACTAGGCAGGCTAAGAGATGATAATGGATTGGTGTATAATAGGAGAAGAACGTGTTTGAGTGGAACAACACATTAATATATAACTTAGTGGAGAAACATACTCAGAGTACGATTGCTTGAGATTGGCAGAAGTAAGTGTTACTCATCCTACAACATTGGGTAATAAGATGGCACACTGTGATGTTCAATAGGAGCAGTTGATTTCAGGGATATTGAAGAGAATTAAATTTGAGGTGATAAATGTATATGAGAATCAGGTCTCACACACAATATTGCTAAAGTTTACAGTGTTTTGCGGATAATAATGTTATATTCAACTAAAAGGAGGTAGAAATAGCATTGAAGGAGGCGGTAGGATTTCTCATCTAACCTGAACATAGGAATCCAGCTCTTGTATGGATTGAGAAAGTGTGCATCATGAAGATGAATTAGATTATAGTGATATAAAGGGTATTGATTCTTGAGGGAAAATTCCACTCTCAAAACAGATGTGCATCTTAAGAGATCAAAAATAGATGTTTCTTAATGGTGGGATAGAAAAAAAAAAAAAAAAAAAAAAAACGCTTGACTCCACAACAAACTTAGGCATGGGTGAATGATGAACTTAAAATGTGGATAAGGTGCCTATTGGAACTTACAAATATAATTGGAAAACCTTAAAGATATATTATGGTGACATCTCATTTAAATAGACACATCAAAGAGAGGAATATCTTGTTCAGGTCAATTTTTTGTATTTTTTATAAGTTTTGTGATTTTCTCCATTTTCTTTTTTTGATTTTGATTTTGATTTTCTATGTTTTAGAGTTTTCATAGTTTTTGTGATTTCTCCATCTTTTTTTTCCTTCAATTTTTTTTGGTTTTTAATTTTAAATTTTTTCAATTTTTTTTTAGTTTTTTTTTTCCAATTTCTTACGTGTATAAAAAATGGGAAATATTTGTCTTATATTTTTATTGGTAAAAAATTGACCTTTAACTATTAAATTGGATTATGCTTAAGAATACCAGACATTGGATAGCATACATAGAATCAATCTTGTGAATTGAATATTATATTGATGTTGGCTTCATAAAATAGCCAATGAAATTCAATCCACTGTAGGTTGTGGGGGTGTTCTTGTGTGTGACAGGAGAAGTGAGAGTAGAGAATCGTCAGGCCAAAATTGCAGTTGTTCCTAGCGCTGTAGCTCTTGTGATCGAAGCAAACATATTGTTAGAAATTTTTATAGGAACTGCAAATCTAATTGTATGAGTTTTGAAGTTGTAGAGACGCCATGAGAAAGAGAGCATACGCCACGTAGAATCACAAGGCTTCTTTATAACGTGTAAAAAGAATTTTACTTTTTTATTTTATTTGAGGATGTTTCACCACATGCCTATGGTTAGAAATAATAATCTCTAGGCAATCCACCAAAATTCCACCTTTACAATCTAGAAGATGAAACATGTGTTGGTTATATACAGTGATATGATCATAGTGTTTGAGCATTCTTATCTAAGATAATCTACAAATTAAACCACATAAACCAAGGATCTATGAAGGTAAACCACTTAAAAAAATCTAGTATGCATCATGTGTTCTCCTATACAGCAATGCATAGGCAAAATGCTTCTTTATCATTGAAAATTTCCATTATATTAAAGTCCTTGCGTATAAGCCAATTAGAAAAAGGTTAGTTATCAACTAGCCAATGCCATAACACCTCTCTCTAAACCATCATTAGACACATAAACATTGATAAAGCCAAGCAAACAATCATCAATGTCAATAGTAGCCCACATAACATCATGGTTAACCTCTTATCCTAAGTTAATAATAGAAGATCTTAACAAAGGTGTGATAAACATTCCTACACTACCACATTCCTCCTCATGTGAGGTGATGAGTTGTGTGGCATGAAGCCAAATTATTGTCAAGTAATTTAAAGAAAGAAAAAGAAACCTATTTCATCTAAACAAATAATGTCAAATGGGCCAAGATGTTAGCATGAAGAAAACTTATGAGAAGTTTTTATTAGGTATTATATATTTTAGGAGATAACATTCACATGGACGGATCCTCCCTATAAAGCCCAATCTAGCCATGATCATTAATAAGTATCTCTTTTTTAATCCTAAAAAGAAATGTTGGTTTGGAAGAATATAATTGCCAAGTGAAATTGAGCCACATTTACCATTGAAATATCTCCTTGGAAACTTGTCATTACTAGATGGGATTCAAGAGCACCTAAAAGGTGGAACACTCACCATAGAATTTCCAATGTAAATATGATGGTTGGGAATTATAGTTAATTACGATGAATATTTAAGATAATGACTCTTGACTAGATGATTGAGTCATTATTATTCACATATTACTAGGTTTTAGTCAAGGGCTCACTCTTCTTACTTGGTATTTGTTGGTTTATATCATCCACACCAATTCATTCAACCTCTTTAACTAATGGTGTCAATATTTCCACCTTAGGCTTTAGAGGTGGCCTCTACATAAAAGAACACTCCCTAATATTATGATAAAGGGTTTTATGCATTGAAAGTAGGTATTTAATAAATTAATATATGTGTTTTCCAAATGTAACACAAATCACCTACCTGAATATTAATATACTCCTTAAGATCTGAGATGAGGTCCACATTAACACAAAAATGATGGTGGGACTGAACCAAGAAGAATTTCTTAGGTTCATGACAAATAAAAGGACCAATAGGTTGGATAATTTGTTTTATGGAGATTAACAAGAGGACCATGAGACCTAAAAGTTCCACCCGCATAGGGACTTTAAGGGAGGCTTGTTGTGAGACATTAAATTTTTTTAATGCAATGAGATAGTTCACCAAATGGGTATTTCTCATGAACCAACAATAAGACATATTAAGAATCATATTGACTAGTTGAGGGTCATTAAAAGAAAACAAGCCTTTGGTAAGATTCCTCACCCTAGTAAGCTTAATGCTATGAGGTTCTAAGAAATGCTCAACCCATGTTCAAGCAATGATTGCTCTAAGTGAATATGACTAACATAGTATGTAACAAGATTGTAACTTCCATACAAATTGCAAACACTTTCAAATACATCATGAGTGGAATAAAATCATGTTTTGAGGAATTACCTCATTGAAGACCTTTAAGGAAACCCTCCAAGTGCATTTAAGAGCCATCCTTATCACCATTAGAAACAATAAGTATAACAGGCCCGGAGAAGATCCCACAAAGGTAATGTGAACATATTGGAGGTACAAAAGAATGAACCCTAAGTTTTACACTAAACATACCATAAATATGAAATCTAGAAGATAACAAACTATTATTAAGACATTTTTATTATTTAAATTTGCCCAATTTTTAAAATTTATCTTAATTTTTTTTTATATTCATATGGATGACTTGGTGTGTGATGGAATTGGTTGGTAATTGTTATGTTATTGTAGTGTAGAATCAATGTTTATCTAAAGTATGGGGTGTTCCTTTCTTTTTACTCTAATGTATACTAATTAAGCTAAATCAAATTACATTGATTAGAAAATAAATGCATAAATATAACTCTAAAACTAACTCAATCAAGAACTAAGGCCTTGTTATACTAAAAATAAGTTGTTTAACATTGAAAAGAAGCTAAACTATTGATTGGAAACTACTAAAAGGGAGAGAAAATGTAGACTCAATGCCATCAATTGATAAATGAGAAGCCTTTATTAAAGCTATGTAGTTAGATACAACAATAGTTAAATATTTCTAGTATAGTATATACTAATAATGATAGAATTGTGATAATGTCCTAGTAGTTTTAAAAATGACAATTGCTCGAAATGTTCTAAAACATAGGTTGGAGCAATAAAAATAGTAGATTATGTTGCCATTGTGGTAGAGATTGGACAATTGTTGTTATGTACTAAAACCATATTAATTCTAAAATTTCACAATAGAAGCACATTAGAATGCATAATTATGTGGCAACCTATATTTGGATAGAAGGAAAGGTTGAGAAGTTACTTGGGAGCCTACCTTAGTCACACCCCTATTTTGTTTATTTCAACCTTATGGTAGTTAATATAGAAGAAGATATAGTGTGTGATATTATCCTAGTGTACTCTATCTAGCAATAATAAATATTTCTACAATATGCAATACAAACCTAAAAACATTTCTATTGTGTGATATGCATTGTGAGTGGAAAGGAAAGAGAGTAGTGCAATAAATAAGATGCCAAGGCTATGTGGTGTGGCTACAAGTTTTGTTTTAAGAAGCAACTATTATGGTGATAGTAATAGAAGAAGATATAGGAAAATATATAGAAGTTGAAGGAAGACATAAAGAAACTACAAATAATTATAACTATAGGGAAAAATTTAAAAAGTAATATAAAAATAAGTCATAAAGCTATGTAATTGTAGATATATACTTAGAAGGTTAGTTGTGAGGCTATAAAGTGGCAAGGAAGGTGTTTCTTCAAGCTTCAAGAATATTTAATTACATGAGAAATGATAGAATGAACACGTTTGGTGCAGTCATGGTAGGAGGGTTCACAGAATGAACTGTCCAAACCGTGCAACAAGAGTAAATGCAATGGAAACAACTCAAAGATATGGAACAAATGCATATTCAGTCATTCAGTATATCATAGAATTCAAATACAAATTGGCTGGAAACAAGCGGCTTACAATTAGGGCTCACAAGCCTGATTACAGAATATCAGAATATGCACAAGATATAGCTTTGAAGCTCCTTTGCAACGAATTCAAACTACCTATCTTCTAAATCATGAGAAATGCTTTCCTAAGGATCTATTACATCAATATATATCATCTCTGGTACAAAAGATTCCTCCGTGTCAGTGAAGGAAGATCACAAACTCCAATGAAGAGTTGTAATGTGTGTACACAGATAGGTCAGACCTAAATGAATGGAACTCCTCCACAAATGAATGGAATGATGTACAGATCTTAGGGAAGGTCAGCCATGAACCATAGAACATTGAATGATGCATCTTTTAGCTCCACAAGTTGAGAAATGCTCAGTAAGTCTTCTCCTTTAGTTGATTGTCTGAGACTGTCAGGATGCTCTGTTCTGAGAAAACACTCGATCTTCTAATAGCGATATCTTTCCAGTACCTTAACCAAATGGTCTGAGATTTGGATATGATGTGCAAGAATGTGTCTAGGTGCTAAGTCCATCTCTGCAAGGTTTGAAATGAAACTGCGGCATAATGTAGACCAAAATATAGAAATTGCTACTAACTGAGCTGCCTGAACTGAACTGGAAAATGAAAAGAAACAAGCTAGAATGCAAAAAAACTAAAATACAAATGTTTTTGGTTAATGCAAGATTGCTCTTGAACTAGGGATGCTCTTGCATCAGACATCTGGGGTTATTGAAAAAAGTGAGTCCCTCACTTTGCTGGTGCTAGAGGGAAACCAAGATGGTCTACCTTAGCCTGAGAAATCCATGATGAATCTTCTTCCGATCTGCCTTTCCACTTCACAAGGTATTCTTTGTATTGTCTTCCTCTGGTGTTGCATCCAAATCTACTATCCAAAATGTCTTCAATTTGCTCCGATGCTTGTTGTGGTAATTACTTCTTTAAGACTTCTTCAATGCTATCACTGAACTCTGCTTCATGATACTGATATAAGTTTGCAATATTGAAAATAGGTGAAATATCCAATGTCTCAAGTAGCTCCACTTCATATGCATTTCCTGAATCAAATTTTCTGAGTATCCTACATGTTCCAAACTTCTTCATCTTCAACTTGTTATATGTCCCAACTAGAAATCTTTCTTTTCTCAGGTACACCATCACTTCATCTCCTACTGCAAATTCATTATGTCTTCTCTTCCCATCTACATGTCCCTTATACTTGTTATTCATTTCTTCCAAATGCTTCTTCACTTGATTATGCACTATCTCCATATGTTCTGCAAATTCTTCTGCTTTTGCACTTCTCTTATCTACCATACTGATATCTCTCAACTCCTCTAGGGTTTACTCCAGTAACAATCTCAAAAGGTGTTCTTCATGTACTCCTATTTACTAAATTATTGTATGCAAACTCTGCTTGTGAAATAATCAAATCCCAACTTCCTGCCTTCTCTCCAACCAAACATCTCAATAAGTTTCCCAAACTCCTATTCACTACCTCTGTCTATCCATCAATCTGTGGGTGAAATGCTGAACTGAACTTCAAATCCGTCTTCATCTTCTTCCAAAGTGGCTTCCAAAAGTATCCAAGAAATCTTGTATCTCGATGTGAAATTATGCTCTTAGGTAATCCATGCAATCTCACAATCTCCTTAAAAAATAGGTCAGCTACATGCACTGCATCAGTTGTCTTCTTACAAGGTATGAAATGTGTCATCTTTGAAAATTTGTCCACCAATACAAATATTGAATCATGTCCTCTCTGTGTCTTAGGCAATCCCGTTACAAAATCCATACTCATATCTTCCCAAGGTCTCTCTGGTACTGTCAAAGGTTTATACAATATAGTATTCTGACTACTCCCTTTTGCAACTTGACAAACTCTACAACTTTGCACAAATTTCCTAACATCCTTATGTATCTAAGGCCAAAAGTAATTTTCACTCACCAAAGCTACTGTCTTATCAATACCAAAATGTCCTGCCAATCCACCACCATGTTTCTCCTTGATCAATTTGTCTCTCATGGAAATTCTAGGTATGCACAACTGGTTTCCTTTAAACAACATATCTTCTTGAATGAAATAGTCCAACCACTTACTTCTATCTATTACAACAGGTTCCTTACAGGCTTTCCAAGGTTCTGCAAAATCAAGATCTTCCTCATACACGTTCTTCAATTCATCAAATCCCAACACTTCAATCCTCATCTCTGTCAACAAGTTCCTTCTTCTACTCAATGCATCCGCAAGCTTATTTTATTTTCCACTCCTATGCTTCAATACAAATGTAAAACTCTACATGAACTCTACCTATCTCATATGTCTCTGATTCAACTTTCCTTGACTGTTCAAATATTGTAAAGCATGATGATCTGTATACAACACGAACTCCTTAGGCAACAAGTAATGCCTCAACTTCTTCAAGGCTTGAATTATGGCATAGAACTCTTGATCATAAATTGAATATCTTCTCCTTGCATCATTCAACTTCTCACTGAAATATGCTACAGGTCTACCTTCTTGACTTAATACTACTCCAATTGCATTCCCACTTGCATCACAATCTACTTGAAACACCTTATTGAAATTTGGTAATACCAAAATAGGTTGCTCCATCACTTTCTGCTTCAACAATTCAAAACTTTTATATGCTCCTAATGTTCACTTGAAATCTTTTCTATCACCTATCATTGTCTTTGTCATATGGTTACAAACTGAACTAAAATTTCTAATGAACTTCTGGTAGAAACTAGCCAATCCATGAAATGATCTAACTTCTCCAATGCTCTCGGTATAGGCCATTCAACAATTACTTTCACTTTCTCAGTGTCCATCTTCAATCCTTCCCCAGAAATCACAAATCCCAAATATACTAACTCTTCCTTCATGAAGCTACACTTTTTAATATTTATTAGCAATTTCTCTTCTCTCAATCTCTACAATACTTGTCTCAGGTGCTAAAAAATGTTCCTCTTTCATCTTACTAAAAATTCGAATATCATCCAAATATACAATAACAAACTTACCCAAGAATTTATTCAAAACTTCATTCATCAATCTCATGAAAGTAAAAGGTGCATTTGTTAATCCAAAAGGCATCACTAACCACTCATACAATCCTTCATTTGTCTTCAAAGTAGTCTTCCATTTATCTCCTTCTCTTATTCTGATCTGATGGTATCCACTTTTCAAATCTATCTTTGTGAAATATTTTGCTCCACTCAAATAATGCATGATATCTTCCATCTCAGGTAAAGGGAATTTATATTTAACTGTGATTTTGTTTATTGCTCCAGAATCAGTACACATTATCCATTCTCCATCTTTCTTCGGTACTCACACTACAGGTACTGCACAAGGACTCAAGCTTTCTCTAATCAAACCTTTCCTCAACAACTCTTGTATCTGTCTATTCAATTCTTCATTCTCTGCTAGTTTCATTCTGTGTGTTGCTTTGTTAGGCAAACTAGCTCCAGGTATAATGTCCATGTGATGACTGATACTCCTAATTGGCAGCAATCCTTCAGGTACATTGTCTGATATGATGTCTTCATACTCTATCAGCAACTCTGTTATCTCCTCCGGTTGTGCTTATTTCATCTCTATTTTAGGCTTCTTAGGAATTAAGGCATATCACATATTCTCATCTCTCAAACCATCTAGAAATTTCCTTCCATCTACCAAACAAATTCTAGTATTCCCACATACTTCACTCTTAGGATCATCTTCCAAAGGAATCAAAGTAATTCTCTTTTGATGGCAATTCTTACTAATCTCTAGTATATTCAAACTTAATCAAAGATTCAATACTGACCAATTCATACAATAATGTTAGGTAGTTCGGGATTCCAGATCACAAATTCATTCAAATATTGATTCTAAAATCAATCAATCCCAATACTGAGAGGAATTACTTATCAGTAGATATTAACAACGAATGTAGACAGGAAATTCCTAGATTCATTGAAATAGAAAATGTAATATGAACAAAACAGAGCAATGTCGATGTGTTACTTGAGAATACAGAAGGAATATTAACACACTAAGGATTGGTGAACCACATAATTTTATTCCATTCACATTCTGTTGCTAGAAAGTCTTCTTCCAATCCTCGCTTACACTGCTCTCAATCTCCTTTTGTGGCCCCCTATGGATTCACATTTCCTTTCTCCCTCCCACCATTGGCCTCCTTCTCCTAGATGAAGTCACTTTGTTTCCTCTCAACCGTCTTTTCATCCATCAAGACCAAGACCTTTCAACTTCTCTTCCAAACTCTCCAAAACTACCGAATCAAACCAAATCGACAAGTAAACTATCGGGTTTGGCAAATAATGGTTTGACAGTTTAAAACCCCTTTAGAATGAGTTCTTGTCACTTGGGTGACATTAAAAATTCCTTTTTTGATTTACATAATGTCAGGAGCTTACAAATAACAATCATAAGAGACAAGGACTCACCACATATTAACAAAGAAATGCAACCAAAACCCAAAATAACAAAAGAAATAAAACCAAAATTGCTAGGAGCTCGATGCCCCTGCATCAAACTCCCCAGGTGGAAAGAAATCATGAGCTCTTGCTCATGATATCTGCTATTGAATGACCCTTCTGAATGATCTCAGCCTTTGTGATCCAGGAAGCATCTTCAATGGGATGATTGCTCCATTTGACGAGTGATGTAGTGGCATCGCTCGCCCTCAAATTTTGGTTTGCATTTTATTTTAGCTTGGGGTTTTTTGTTAGCTTTTTGCTTTGTTTGGGTGCTCCTGTCATAGTCTCTATGCTTATGTAAATATGTTTTATCCCTTCCAAAGCTCCTATCACCGAGCACCTAGAACTGTGTTTTGTCAAGGAATTTTAATCTGCTACCGACAGTTTCTTTGGCAGTTAGAGAATTCCTAAGGTCGCAAGAATCAAATAAATGTAACAGTTTGTAACTGTCAAATGAATCCGTGATTGCTACAAATCATTTGGGGAAGTTACAAAGTCTTTGCCAGTGGTTTTATGATAGAAGGCGCTTGGCAATAAGGAGTCTACACATGCGTGCAATGGTTACTGCAGAAAAGCCTTGATTTCTATAGATGAGGATTCGACATCCTTGCTGGGTGCTGGCAGTCACTTCATATATTTAGAATTTCTCTTTGATGTTGGGGGGAGGACAAAAAAGGCCTTGGATGATGGTTGTAGAGACTAGTATAGAAGAACAACAACGTACGAAGTGAAGATAGAGTGTAGATTTAGTTTTATTGGTTCTGTAGAGGGAGGTCGATAGTTGTAGACTTGCAAGCTTTGAAATGTATTGTTTGACAGTAGATTTGACCAATAGATAGTCTATTCCAAAAAGCCTTGTATTTGGGTGAATGATCATCATTAATAAATTTCTGCATGTTTCTGGTTTTTGTCATTTTTCCTGCTAGATGATATTTGCTGAGTGTTTCTAGCTAGGAGAGAGACCTCTTGAACCATTATCAACTAATTCTGATTTCTTTGTGATGATAATTTAAGTTGTTCATAACTTGGAAGTCTGAACTTCCTATTATTATTGTGGGATTTGTGATGCTTCTGATTCTTGTGTAAGTCTGAATCTATCGAATCTCTGCAAGTTGAAACTAATGGAGCAGTAATGCTCCCATCAAGTGGTATTAGAGCACAAAAGGTTATGTGTGCATGGGTAGAGCACCGACAGTGAGGCAACTTGTCCTAGGACTGGTGGGTATGGGAAAAGACTCAAGTGGTTGTGTCTCGAGTAAACCCTAGGAGAATTTGTTGCAGGAGAGAGGAGACCTATAACTGTAGAGGGTAGAGAAGCAGGCACAAAAGATTGGTTGTAGAGTGCGAGTTGGCAAAGTATTGCAGTAGTGAAGAAGATGAAGATTGTAGTTAGAAGACTTGTTGTAATACCATCTTGGGATAGATATTGGGATGGTGTGGAGAAGAGCAAGCTACATGAGGAATTGCAAAAGATCTCAAGTCATATGGATGCATTGGAAAAGTATTATTTTCCTAATGGTGTTGTGATTGTAGGAAATAAGAAAGCGACAGATAGCAAGCCAACAATAGACATAGAAGACATTAACATCAAGAATGCAGAGGATGCTAATGAGGACTATGAACATTTTGGTAAGGAAGAAGATTATCAAGTGACATAAACTAGTAAAAATATTAATTCTCAGAATTTAGCAACTTCATATTTTGGTTGTTTCGGTAATCTGAGGAAGGATGGTGCTCAAAATAATTTTGAGTCCGATGGTGGAAAAGATTTGGTTCCTATTTTCATTTCTAACGATGACAATGGTAGTGCGGATGAGGAGAAATTTGTGGTTACAAAGGAGAATCTGGTGTAGAGGAAATGTCCAGTTTGAAAGAGTATTTTGAAGAAGAGAGTATAGACTTAGTGAAGGTGGATGCAGTGAAGAATGAAAGTGCTAAATTTTTAAATGAGATTGCAATAAAAGAACAGATAAATGGTGAAAAGGTAAATGATGTAATGGTTCCAATTGATATTGCAGCAGTAACTAATTTTACCCATAACAAGGAAATTGTTTTATTTGGGAAAATGTTAGTGGAAGATTGTGAAGAGGAGACAACATGGTGGGGATTTGGAGTTAATAAAGAGAATCGAAGGAGGAAGTATGCACAGAGAGAAAGGAGCCGACAAATGTAGACATAAAAACTTTGAAGGCAACAATGCAGGTATGGAAGTATAGAATCAAGAAACTGGAAAGTGAGGAAAAAGAAACTAGAATTGAAGTTTCCATCATGGACCTCATGAGAAGGAGCTCATGAATTTTTCTTCCTGGGGAGTCTGATGCAGTGGCATTGCTCACCCTCAAATTTTGGTTTGTATTTTATTTTAGTTTGGGGCTTTTTGTTAGCTTTTTGCTTTGTTTGGGTGCTCCTATCATAGTCTCTATGCTTATGTAAATCTATTTTATCCCTTCCAAAGCTCCTGTCACCAAGCACCTGGAACCGTGTTTTGTCAAGGAATTTTAATCTGCTACCAACGGTTTCTTTGGCAGTTAGAGAATTCCTAAGGTCGCAAGAATTGAATAAATGCAACAATTTGTAACCGTCAAAGGAATCCGTGATTGTTGCGAATCATTTGGGGAAGTTACAAAGTCTCTTCCAGTGGTTTTATGACAAAAAGCACCTGGCAATAAGGAATCTACACATGCATGCGACGGTTATTGCAGAAAAGCCCTGATTTCTATAGATGAGGATTTGACATCCTTGCTGGGCACTGGCAATCACTTCATATATTTAGAATATCTCTTTGATGTTGGGGGGAGGATGAAAAAGGCCTTGAATGATGGCCGTAGAGACTAGTATAGAAGAAAGGCAACGCAGGAAGTGAAGATAGAGTGTAGATTTAGTTTTATTGGTTTTGTAGAGGGAGGCTGATAGTTGTAGGCCTGCAAGCTTTGAAATATAATGTTTGACAGTAGGTTTGAACAATAGATAGTCTATTCCAAAAAGCCTTTTATTTGGGTGAATGTTCATTGTTAATAAATTTCTGCATGTTTTTGGTTTCTGTCATTTTCTTGCTAGATGATATTTGCTGAGTGTTTCTAGCTGGGAGAGAGACCTCTCGAACCATTGTCAACTAATTTTGATTTCTTTGTGATGATAATTTAAGTTGTTCATAACTTGGAAGTCTGAACTTCCTATTATTATTGTGGGATTTGTGATGCTTCCGATTCTTGTGTAATTCTGAATCTATCAAATCTTTACAAGTTGAAACTAATGGAGGCTCAACAATGCTCCCATTAATGAGATGCTTGAAATATTCATGTTTATGAGTCTTCTTCAGTAATTGCTTGTCCAGAATGCATTCTATGTGCTGTGGAGTAGAGACTATTCCAGATTATTTTTTAAGAGATGAAATTGTTGCTTTAGTTCCATCCACTTCTATATCCCCCTTATATGGATATAGATCTGCCACGTTGAATACAAGAGATATATTCAAATCTGCAAGCAGGGAAATCTCATATGCATTGGCAGAGAACTTCCTAAGGATTTGGCAAGGACCAATCTTCTTCATTTGAAGTTTATTGTATGTTCTAGTAGGAAATCTCTCCTTCCAAAGATGAGCTAGTACAAGGTTTCCAATATAAAACTATAATTGTCTCCTCTTTTGATCAGCATATTTTTTGTATTACTGATTGTTGTCTTCTATGTTATGTTTCATCTTCTCCTAAATATCATGAATCACTTGAGGAAATTCCTCCCCATCTACACTCCTCTTCTCCATTCCAATAAGATCATGAAGTTCAAATACACCCCTTGGGTGCATGCCATACACCACATAGAAAGGACTAAGCCCTGTGCTTTTATTTGGGGAGTCATTATATACAAACTCAGCTTGTGCCAACATGAAATCCCAATTTTTAGGTGAACCACCAACAAGACATCTTAACAAATTACCAAGGCTTCTATTGACAACCTCGGTCTGACCATCCATTTGTGGATGATAAGCAGAACTAAAGTTTAGATTTGTGCCCAATTTCCTCCATAGGGTCCTCCAAAAATGACCCACAAACTTAGTATCCCTATCAGAAATTATGCTTCTTGGAATGCCATGCAACCTTACAAATTCTTTAAAGAACAAATTAGCAATGTTAGTGGCATCACTAGAGTCTTCTTGCAGGGTATGAAATGCACCATTTTTGAGAATCTATCTACCACAATGAAAATTGAATCATTACCCCTTTGTGTATGAGGTAAACCCAAAACAAATCCATACTTACGGAGTCTCAAGACTTGGTTGGAACTGGTAATGGATGATAGAGCCCAACATTTTGACTTCTTCCTTTAGCATGTTGACAAATTTTGCACCTTCCACATATATTTTCACATCTACCTTCATCTTTGGCCAATAATAATGAGTGTTCAACTATAGAAAAGTTTTATCCTATCCAAAGTGACCAGCAAGACTACCACTATGCTTTTCCTTCAACAAATTATCTCTCATGGAGCCTCTAGGGATACACAACTTGTTTTCCTTAAACAACAAACCTTCTTGAATCATGTAATCTGTCCATGGCTCTCTATTCCTACAAATAGGATCATTGCAAGCTACAAATGCTTCTCCAAAATCTGCATCCTCTGCATACAATTCTTTCATACCTTCAAACCCCACACTGTTAGTTTGTATTTCACATAACAATAAACTCTTCCTAAATAGAGCATCAAGAACTTTATTCATTTGACCACTCTTATGTTTCAAAACAAAGTTAAAACTCTGAATATACTCAGCCCACTTGGCATGCCTGTGATTCAATTTATGTTGGTTGTTAATGAATTACAAAGCATGGTTATATGTATACACAATGAACTCTTTAGGCAATATATAATGTCTCCATTTCTTGAGGGACTGAACCAAAGCATAAAACTCTAAATCATAAGAAGAATACTTTCTTTTTGCTTCATTTAATTTTTCACTAAAATATGCAACCAGTTTTCCCTCTTGACTTAGAACTACCCAAATAGCCAACCCACTAGCATCACACTCTACTTGAAACACCTTATCAAAATCAGGCAAAGCAAGAATGGGTTGTTCACTTACCTTCTTAAAAAATCTAAAATTTTCTTTAGCCTCTTTTGTCCAAACGAATGGTCTTTTATTCCCTTTAATAGTCTCCAATATAGGTGCCACTAGATGACTGAAATTTCTTATAAACTTTCTATAAAAACTAGAAAGACCATGAAAACTCCTTACATCCATGACACTTCTTGGTGTTGGCCAATTAGGTATGGCCTGAACCTTCTCCTTATTCATCTTCAGCCCATCTTTTGACACCACAAAGCCCAAGTAAATTAGTTTAGTCTGCATAAACACACACTTTTTCAGATTGATCTGCAACTTCTCTTCATGTAGCCTCCTCATAACCTACCTCAAATGTTCTATATGCTCTTCTTTGGACCTACTAAACACCAAAATGCCATCCAAAATACAATCACAAATTTATCAAGGAATGGTTTCAAAACCTCATTCATTAGTCGCATAAAAGTACTAGGAGCATTAGACAATCCAAAAGGCATAACAAGCCATTCATATAAACCATCACTAGTCTTAAAAGTTGTTTTCCATTCATCCCCCGATCTAATTTTGATTTGGTGGTAGCCACTTTTCAAATCTATCTTGGAAAAGTACATGGAGCCACTTAAACAATCCACTAGATCTTCAATTCTAGGGATGGGAAACCTATATCTTATTGTGATTGTATTAATTGCCCTTGAATCAGTGCACATATGCCATTCTCCTCCTTTCTTTGGGACTAACACTGTAGGAATAGCACAAGGGCTTAGGCTTTCCCTTATCAAACCCTTCTTCAAAAGGTCCTCCACTTGCTTCCTTATCTCTTCATTTTCCATAGGAGTCAACCTATAGGCAGGCTTGTTTGGAAGGCTAGCCCTAGGAATCAAATCCATATGGTGGCTAATGCCTCTCATAGGAGGCAATTCATTAGGCAAATCAGATGTAATAATATCCAAATGTTCATTCAATATATCTTGAACCTCAAGAGGTAAATCATCAAGTCTTGTAGTTGTAAGTACACTCCTAGGTTTAAGAACCAAAGCAAATCCTACATCCTCATTCTTCAATTCATGTAAAAACTCCTTACCACTTATCATCATGACTTTGCTACTGTTACTACTACTATTGTCCTCTTCATACTCCTTCATAGGCATCAAAGTATTCTTCACTCCATCTTTCTCAATAGTATAAGTGTTCTCCCTTCCATTATGCACTACTTTCCTATCATATTTCCATGATCTGCCAAGCAAAACATGGCATACATCCATATGCATTACATCACAAACCACACTATCCAAGTATATCTACCAATCTGAAAATCAACATAGGCCTGCTCATTGACTAACAATTGATGACCTTTTTGCAACCAAGATACCTTATAAGGAGTTGGATGTTTAATTCTTTTAAGGTCTAACTTTTCTACCATTTCTGCTGCAACAATATTATCTATACTACCACTATCAATGATTAGTTTGCAACATTTACCTTGGGACTTACATTTAGTTTTGAATAGAGCCCTCCTTTGGACTGGTTCTTCGATTTCCTTTCAAGGTTCAACAATGTCCTCTTCAGCATCAACGATTCACCTGACTTTGCTTCCTCCTTGTGAACATGTGATCCCACACTTTCTTGATCAGCATGAACAACTTGATTGCTTCTTTCAAACTTGGATTGTCCTCCTTGTGAGGATTTAGAGCATTCCCAACTCTTATGCCCATATTGGTTGCACTTAAAATATTTTCTGGCAAATCCTCTACCTCTACCTTGTGAGCCACCCCTTCCATAAGACCTTCCCCCTTTGCTTTGATAACCACCTCTATCATTATTGGTTGTCCCACTGGAAATTCTAGCTTCTTCTCCTTGATGATGCTGCTGCCCCCTACTTGTTTGTTGTCCCCTTCCTCTAAAACCTCTTCCTCTATTATTCTCTTGCTAACTTTGCTTCCTTTGCAACTTTTCCTATGCCTTTAGAGCAAGTTGATAAGCCTCTTCTAGGCTTCTAGGGGACAAAAGACTTATTTCATCTTGCAAACTATACTTGAGACCATTCACATATTGAGCTATTTTCTCCACATCTTCCTTGGCATGCCCTGATCTGATTACTAGCTTGTATAATTCCTCCACATAGTCTTTCATAGACATGTCTTTCTGCGTCAAATTCTGTAATCTCTTAAAGAGATTGGTTTGATAATCACTTGGAAGGAATTTGGCCTTCAACTTGGCCACCATATGATCCCAAGAGTTGATCTTCTCCTTATTCTTCCTTCTTTCAGTTTGGACAAAGTCCCACCACATGGCACCATGGCCCTTCAATCTACTGTAGGTAAACTTTACTCTCCTTTCCTCTGCTACACCCTCATATTCAAAATACTTATCCAAGTCGTTGATCTAATCGATCATATCTTCATTATTGAGGCTTCCTACATAAGTTGGCACCTCTACCTTGGGTTTAGAACCCACATTCATGACTGTCCTCAGCAGTCTTTCCTCAAATCCTTCTTGTTGCTCCACCTGTCCTTTCTTATTCTCTTCTCACTATTGGTCTTCCTCCTCATCACTTGCACCCTCATCAGGGGTCCCTCTTCTTTGTGCCCTCTCTAGGGCTTCCATTCTTACAATCAAATGTTGCATCATCTTAGGAACTCCCTCACCATAGTCTCTTCTGCCTTTGCCTTGGGCTCCTCCTCTGCCCATTCTTCTTGGAGGCATCTTGATTACTTACCAACACCCAATCTCTTCAGGCTTTGATACCAAATGATGGCAATTCTTATTGATCTCTGGTATATTCAGACTTAATCAAAGATTCAATACTGACCAATTCATACAATAAAGTTAGGTAGTTCAGGATTCCAGATCACAAATTCATTCAAATATTGATTCTAAAATCAATCAATCCCAATACTGAGAGGAATTACTTATCAGTAGATATTAACAATGAATGTAGTTCCCAAATTCATTGAAATAGAAAATGTAATATGAACAAAATAGATTAATGTCGATGTGTTACTTGAGAATATAGAAGCAATATTAACACACTAAGGATTGACGAACCACAGAATTTTATTCCATTCATATTCTCTTGCTACAAAGTCTTCTTCTAATCCTTGCTTACACTACTCTCAATCTCCTTCTGCAGCCCCCTGTGGATTCACACTTCCTTTCTCCCTCCCACCGTCGGCCTCCTTCTCCCAAATGAAGTTGCTTCATTTCCTCTCAAACGTCTTTTCATCCGTCAAGACCAAGACCTTTCAACTTCTCTTCCAAAATGTCCAAAACTGCCGAATCAAACCAAATCGACAAGTAAACTGTTAGGTTTGGCAAATAATGGTTTGACAATTTAAAAAACCCCTTTAGAATGAGTTCCTATCGCTCGAGTGACAAGAAAAATTACTTTTCTGATTTATATAATGTCAGGAGCTTACAAATAACAATCACAGGAGACAAGAACTCACCACATATTAACAAAGAAATACAACCAAAACCCAAAATAACAAAAGAAATAAAACCAAAATTGCTAGGAGATTGATGCCCCTACATCATCTTTCCATTTGATGTTATAGTGTATGTATTCTTTCTCCCATCATGTATATCTTTTCTATCATACTACCAAGGTCTACCCAACAAAATATGACAAACATCCATAGGCATAATATCACACAAGCCTTCATCATGATAAGATCCAATATGAAATTTCACCAAACATTGTTCACTCACCAATACCTTATGATATATCTTGAGTCCACGCTATCTGATAAGGCTTAGGGTGTTTCAATCTTTCCAACTTCAACTTAGTCATCATCTCTTATGAAACTAGGTTATCTAAACTACCACTATCAATTACAACTTTATAGCATTTACCTCCTTATTTGTACCTGGTTCTGAAGAAACTTTTCCTCTGCCATGGTTCTTCATTTGTCTCTACTTGAAATAGTGCTCTCCTCATCACAAGTGATTCTCCTTTCTTAGGTTTATCAATTGAAGTGGGTGATCTTACAGGTTCTTCTTCCACATAGGTTGTTCTCCCACTATTCTCTATCTTCTTTCTTGTACTCCCCTGATTACATTCAAATGCTCTATGTGCTTCACCTCCACACTTAAAATAGGTTCCTCTGATTATTCTCCTATTAGGTCCTCTTCCTTCTCTCTTGTATCCTTCACTCTGGTACAGGCTAGGGTTTCCTCTATGGTAAAATTTTTTGTCATCTCTCCGGTATGCATTGTTATCTCCGTCCTCCTTCTTGAATGTAATCTCTTATATGTTCTTCTCTGCATAAGGTCTTTCTCCTACGGAAAATGTTCTACCTCTCTGAAATTTACCTTCTCTGCCTCTCTGTCTCTGATCATGCCTCTTGTTCAACTTCTCTTCAACCTTCAGGGCAAACTGATATGCTTCTTCCAATGTTGTCATCCTTACCAAACTCAGTTCTTCTTGAATGTCCAATCTTAGCCCATTGATGTATCTAGCCACTTTCTCTTTACTTGCTTCAATATGTCCTATCCTTATGATCATCTTATGAAATTCTTTAGTGTATTCCTTCACAGATTTCTCCTTTTGTCTCAGGTTCTACAATCTCTTCAACAGCTCCAACTCATACTCAGCAGGTGTAAACTGGTTCTTCAATTTTGCCACCATCCTGTCCCATTTTGTAATCTTTTCTTTTTCCTCTTTTGTTTCTATCTAATTGAACTTCTTTCCACCATATAGTAGCATGTCCTTTCAACTTTGCCTTTGCAAATTTCATCTTCTCCGGATCTTCAACTTTTTCATATTCAAAGTATTCTTCCATATCATTTATCCAGTCAATCAACTCCTCTGGATTCAAATTACAAGTATTATTCAGTACATCAACTCTAGGTAGATTTTTCTAATCTTTGAAATAGCTCATAACATCTTCACTTGATCTGATTCTTCTTCTTCATCACCTCCCAGGGTTTCGCCAATTTGATCAATAGATTGAAATTCCTCTTCATCATCACTTTCAACATTAGGTCTAGGTGTCAATCCTCTTCGCCTATCTTCCTTGATAGCATCCAATTGAATTATCATAGTTTTCATCATTTCCATCATCTGATCCATTCTACCAGCCATGGTTCAAACAACAGGGATTCTCCTTGGCGGCATTCTTCCTAGGATCAAGTGCAAACTGCCTCAAGTTCGGCAGTCGAACTATAAGGTGACAACAACCTCACAATCAGTGATCAGTTGTGACACAAGTAACCTACCTCAGATTCAGTGATCTATCCATAGCAAGATGTTACAAAATTCCTTTGCCAACTTCACTCAATTCACTCCCAAAGATTCAAACTTTTGCTCTGATACCACTTGGTGTAGTCACGGTAGGAGGGTTCACAGAATGAACTATCCAGTCTGTGCAGCAAGAGTAAACACAATGGAAACAACTCAAAGATATGGAACAAATGTAGATTTAGTCATTGAGTATATCATAGAATTCAAATACAAATTGGTCAGCAACAAGCAGCTTACAATTAAGGCTCACATGCCTGATTACAGAATATCAAAATATGCACAAGATATAGCTTTGAAGCTCCTTTACAACAAATTCAAACTACCTATCTTCTAAATCATGAGAACTGATTTCCTAAGGATCTATTACATTAATATATATCATCTCTAGTACAAAATGTTCCTCCACGTCGACCAAGGAAGATCACAAACTCCAATGAAGCGCTGTAATGTGTGTACACGGATAGGTCAGACCTAAATGAATGGAACTCCTTGAAAAATGAATGGAATGATGTGTGGATCTCAAGGAAGGTCAGCCACGAACCATAGAACATTAAATGATGTGTCTTTTAGCTTCGCAAGTTGAGAAATGCTCCACCAGTCTTCTCCTTTAGCTGATTTTCTAATACTGTCCGGATGTTCTATTCTGAGAAAACACTCGATCTTCTGATAGCGATATCTTTCCAGTACCTTAACCAAATGGTCTGAGATTTGGATATGATGTGCAAGAATGTATCTAGATGCTAAGTCTAGCTCCACAAGGTCTGAAATTAAACTACGGCAGAATGTGGACCAAAATACAGAAATTGCTACTGACTGAACTGCCTAAATTGAACTGGGAAATGAAAAGAAACAAACTGAAATGTAAACAAACTGAAATGCAAATGTTTTTGGTTTATGCAAGATTGCTCTTGAACTAGGGATGCTCTTGTATCAACATTGTAAGAAAATATTACAAAATCTAAGGTTAGAGAAGATTAAAGATTGAATGATCTAATGCATTCCATAGGAAAAATATATAGCATAATTAGAAATGGCATGGACTTAAGAGTCATTTGGAAAGTAGAAATGTAAGGGATGCCTGATTTTATAATAGGTACAATTTAAATTAGATATATTGCTACCATAAACATGGAGATGTCACCACAAGTGTGGTGGTATCTTTCTTGAAATAAGTCCATAGAAGTATGGGGGAATAGGTAGAAATGACAAGACGATCACTTGGCATCTTAATTACTAGGTCAAAGGCTAAGAAAATGAACTAAAAATGGGTCCTAAACATGTTATGAGGATTGAAACTAAAATTAATACAAAACATAGAGTAGAAATTGTGAACTATGTCATTTCTAACTCTACATTCTAGCTCCACTTTAGAAGGATTATGCCACTAATGACATAGTTATGCTAAAGTACAAAAACTAAATTACATAATTGAAATATGCAGATACAATAAAAAGTATATGAGAATATGAGGGTCTTGCCACCAATTCTATCCATATGCACAACTTATTTCCAAGACAAAAACACAAGAAAAAGAAATCAAAGTTCATTAAGAAATAATAGGGCATGTAGAAAACAAATAACAACTTGTGTATATATCATCTATAATTTACATTATAAAGAGAGATGTTTGAGCATAGATTGGGAAAATTCTCATAGAAAAAAGGAGGAAGAAAAATGAGGCTAGGTGAGGACAAATAAAATAAATAGATAGACCTATTGTACTCTATGTTGGGAATCATGAAAATAAGTACAAGGACTAAAAGAAAAGATGGGTTAAGGACTATAAAAAATTTCTCAAGGACTAAAATAATGGAATATTAGAGGCCAATGGGTAGATGCTATGAAGCATTGTCAAAATAAGTGTAGCATATATGCCCCCCTTAAAATGGTTGTATGTTAGAATATACAATAAAAGTTAAAGAGAGAGGAGAAAGAGAAAGGGGAAAGGA
Organism: Cunninghamia lanceolata; assembly: GCA_027924645.1. Lineage (NCBI taxonomy): Eukaryota > Viridiplantae > Streptophyta > Pinopsida > Cupressales > Cupressaceae > Cunninghamia > Cunninghamia lanceolata. The sequence goes on along the minus strand of BSBN01001344.1, from coordinate 5,200,805 downwards.
TGTATGTGCCAAAGGGAAAGAGTAAAGAGTAAGGAAAAAGGTAGAGAGGAAAAAGTATGCCCCCATACTTGTAATGTAGAAAAGTGAACTCTAGTCCCAAGAATGATATAGATAAGTGAAATTTACCCCCAAAATGAAGGCAAAGAGGAAGGAAAAAGATTCTTACCAAAAAGAAATAAATAAAATGATAGTGAGATAGTGAGAATTAAAATGAAAAGGAATCACTTGGACTTGTGCCCATATAAATGGAAAATGGTAAGAGAAGAACAAAACATGCCACAAGATAAGGAATAGAAAGATAGAAAGAAAATATAAGGAGCAACATACAAATAATTCATAATGGGATTTGTCATGGGGCTAGTGTAACGTAAAAAAATGTATACCCTTGCAATTTCACACTACATTTTGCAACCACCTTAGTGTTTGCACCTTCTTTGTGCATATAGGCTAAGATTTGCTTGATTTTGATCCATTTCTCTCATTTTATTTAAAATTCATTGTGACACTTGGATACTCACATGATCCTAAGGCGTCCTATGTGACTAGGAGCTAGTTTTACTTGGACCCAAGTGCTCCACATGGATGTTGGTGGGCCACACTATCGTCCCATGTTGTTTGCTAATAGCTATCCATTTTTTAGAATTACCACGTGTCTTTAGTGATGATGGTGATTCTTTGTAATACCCTCCAGGATCGTAGAACGTCTCTTGACTATCTATTTTAGGGTTTTTTCCTCCTCTTGGCTATGGGAAGAATTTGGAAGCACATTTGTGTTAGAAATGAAGGTGAACAACTATAGAATGGAAATATGATTACAATTGTAACTATTAATCTAGTGTAGAACTGAATGGAGATTATAGGAAATCAAAATAGCAATACATTGAAGAAATAAAAGAATAGAAGCACTGAACACATAACACAGTGTTTATGTGGATAAACCATTAAGGGATAAAACCTGACACAAGAAGAGATGTACCAGTTTGTATTAACTTCAATAGAGTTTATAATACATCACTAACAAGCTCCTCTTTAGTCTTCAATCCAGCAACACCTATTTTTCAGTCCTAACTCTCTACTTCTCCACAATTGTAATACAATATCCTCATAAAGGGGTTTCTTTCTAGGGCAAGAAAATCCAACATAACCTCTACCATTAGATCTATGACCTAATGATGAATAGTCCAGATTTACAATGAGAATATATATATTTAAAATGTGTATTTCGAGGGTGCTAGTCCCGAACCCCCGTCGGGGCGCATGACCCCTCGACCCCCATCAGGGGGATGAGCCCCCCATACCCCACAAGGGGGGTACCCCCATACATCCCCCATATAACCATCATTCGTTAGGTACTGAGATCAAACATGTGACTAAACCAAGATCACTACTTGGTGAATACTTCATCCCTTATGAATGATTTACAAACAAATTTAGGAGTAATTAAATACATAGGATTTACAAGGTTGCTGGCACCTCAATCCTAACATTCTCCCACTTGACATCATACATTGTAAATACATCCATAGGAAAACATAAAATAACTAAGTACTAGGAACAAGGCCCACGACCTGCCTGCACCATGTAAACTTTTCTATGCTCATAGGTTTAGTAAGTGAATCTGCAACATTGTCATGAGTGTCAACCTTCTTTAGCTCAATTGACCATTAGTAATCATTTTGTGCTCAAAATGGTATTGAACATCCACATGCTTAGTCTGTGCATGATATATGGGGTTCTTGGTCAAACATATTGCACTTTGGCTATCACAACCAATCTAAATAATCTTGTAATCAAAACCAATACCTGTACACAATCTCTATAACCAAACTGCCTCCTTAGAGACATGAGTAGTAGATATATAGTCTACTTCAATGGTGGATAAAGAAATGGTGGGCTGAATTTTACTCATAGATAACTCACAACTCCTCCAAACAAAGTAAACACAGAGCCACTAGTGGACCTTTGACTATCCAAGTCACCTACCCAATTTGTATCATCAAAACCCTATATGTCCAATGCCTTATATCCACACTATTAGTACCAGAACAAACCAAATAGTAATCATAAGTACCACACAAATATCTTAACACCCTCTTTTCATAATTCCAATGCTATCTACCAAGGTTAGACATAAATCTGTTCAAAAATCTCACTACTTGAGCAATATCTTGTCTAGTGCAAACCATTGCATACATCAAACTTCCTACAACACTAGCATATGGAACATCAGACATATCCTCTAAATCATCTTCATTCTCAGGACACATATCTAATGAAATCTTAGTACCAACTGGTAAAGGAATTCTAACTGGATTGCAATCCTACATTAAATCTATTCAGAATAGTATCAACATACTTACTCTATGATAACCAAAGCTTTCTGTTTACCCGATCTCTTTTGATTTCCTTCCCTAGAATATACTTGGCTGCTCCCAAATCCTTCATCTCAAATGCACCTAAAAGTCAAGCTTTCATCTCACTGATCATACCCATAGAGTTACTTAAAATTAACATATCATCAACATACAAGGCAACAATTAGTATATGATCATCAATACATCTAATGTATACACAATGATCTTTTTTGCTTCTTACAAAACTCAATTTCAAAAAAAATGTGTCAAAACTTTTATACCACATTTGGGGAGACTATTTTAAACCATAAAGATACCTTTTTAACTTGCATACTGAGTGTTCCTTCCCTTTTACCTCAAAACCTATAGGTTGTTGCATATACATTTCTTCTTCTAGATCTCCATGCAAAAATGCAGTCTTAGCATCCATTTTCTCAATTTCAAAATCTTAGGCTACAACAATGGATAAAAGAAATCTAATAGAAGATAATTTAGCAATATGAGAGAAAATTTCACCAAAATCAACTCCCTCTCTCTAGGAGTAGCCCTTAGCTACTAGTCTAGCCTTGTACTTCTGTAATGAACTGTCTGCTCCAAACTTCTTCTTGAAGACCCACTTACATCATATGACCTTTCTTCCTTTGGGCAAACACACAAGATCCCATATGGTACATGAGTCTAAAGCCATCATCTACTCCTGCTTGGCTAACTGCCAAGAATCACTATCATATGCATGAATAGCTTCCCTATAGGATATAGGTTCATTGTCAGTACTCAATAAAGCTAATACACAATAGAAATATGGTGGGCTATACCTATCAACTGGGTTCTATTGTCTTGTGGATCTTTTCAAGGGTGGAGTAAGAGATTATTTCTCATGTTCTTCTGTATGCTCAACTTCTTCTGTAACAACAAAGTCCTCCTCATCTAAACTTTCACTTGAATCTTCTTCTTCTTCTCCATCCCATAATCCATCATTTTTTTCTTCCTGATGTGCATTTTTTTTGCTGTAAATCAAAATGCACTATCCTCTTCCTTTCTTTTTCTTCTGTATATATAGGATCATAAATAGCTTTAAGTTCCCTATAAATCACATCTCTAGAAAAGATAACTTTTCTAGTTATAGGATCCCAAAGCTTATAACCTTTTACATTCTCACCATATCTAATGAAGATGCAGTTCTTTGCTTTTGGATCCAACTTAGATCAATTTTCCTTAGGCACATGAACAAAAACCTCATAGCCAGAACCCTTAAATCTGAAACAAAAGATTTCTTACCTGTCCACACTTCATAAGGTGTTGAATCAAGAGCTTTACAAGGAGATCTATATAACAAGTAACAAGTGGTACTCACAACTTTTGTCCAAAAGAATTTATCCAATTGTGCATCACTTAACATACTTCTGGCTCTTTCCATTATTGTTCAGTCCATTCTTTCTGCAACACCATTTTTTGTTGTGGTGTATATAGAGTTATCTTTTGACTTATGATACCTGCATGCTTACAAAACTCACCAAATTCCTTAGAGAAATATTCCCCTCCATTGTCAGATCTTAATATTTTTCTTCTATGTTCTATTCCACTATGGATGCCCTAGGTGATGCATTTACTATGCATTCTTTTAATTTTTTTGTGATCATTTGACTAGAGAGCATGCTAGCCTTATCGAGTTAGATGGACTTTTTAAGAGTCAGGTATTGGTAGCACAATCATTCTAAGGCAAAGGTAAGAAGAAACTAAAAATTAAAATAGAATTAATTTTAGTTAATGAGTCTCCCACCTCTTTTAAAGAGGACAAACATAAGAAATAGAAACCCACATGTGCTTATCACAAGAAACCAGTGCATGATGAACATCTATGTTATCTAAAACATATTGATGAGTTGAAGCATCTTCTTTAGAAGAACAATATCTAATTTCCTTCAACAATGCCATCTAGTTAATCTTTTTCTTCTACTACACCATCATCATCTACATAGTTAGGGACAAATGGATTGGCTAATGGGATAGAAAAGATGAAGGGTAATGAAATTTTTGCATCTACATTGTCTTGAGTCAGAGAGATAGCTTCTTGATTCTAGAGCTTCACATCATATGGATTCTTCATAGGGTATATTATCTTCGTTTGAGCCTTTTACTATGCCACCTATTTTTATGGGGTAACAACACTTATATGCATGCAATGGGAAATGATCTATCTATATTGGGGAGGGTACCTTCAATAATGTATTATGTGTGACTTCTTTGTCAAACAACCTCCTTTCTATATAATAGATTACCCACAATGGAGTAGGGAAAAGTGTTGAGTTCACACCTAAGACTTGGAGAGTAGAGAGATCATTATTGTTGGGATGGTTGATCATGCATCTCGCTTGTACACCTTTTCATGTTTTCCCTCTAATGATATGGTAGTTCCTTTTATTGATACTCACACTCATGCATCTAGTGTGGTTTGTATTCCTAAGGAGAAGTTTGGTTACTTGATCCTTGGTGTTCTTTTATCCACTCCAATTCTTGAGACTTGTGCTAAGCTTATATTTCCTCCACCCCTTGCTTCTTTAGAGTCTAGTGTTGATGTGGTTTCTAGTACTTCAGTTTAGTAGGATGTTTCTTATCTTTAGATTCATCTTTGTGGGATGAATTTTTGACAAGTATTGCAATTTTTTTTGTGAGTCCCATATTATAGATTTGGGCAACACACTTAAGGATATCCATTTTCTCTTTGATGACAATTATGGAACAATAGTTATCACACCATCTTTGTCTTTGGAGATTGTTGATCATGAGTTTCCAAATTGTCTTATATTATCACACTCTTTGATTAGGCTTGGATCTCTCAATTTTGTTTTTGGCATATTTTGATTGAGACATGTGGACACTTGAGAATTTTTTAGAGGCATTCTTCATGAGACATCTTCCCCCATCTCTCTTCTTGGAGTTGGTGTTTCTTCTACATACACTAGTGGATCTGTTTCTTCCCAAGGGGAGAAATGTTGTTTTCCAATTTTGGATTCTCTCTAGCATTCATCATTAGTACAAGAGCTACTTCTTTATGAGGGGGATTCATAGTCTCTTCATTTTCCTCTTAGGGGGGGACTATTGATTGTATATTCATGATGGATGTAATCCTTGGGGAGTCTTCTTGACTCCTCCTTCCCTCACTTGTACATGTTTGTTTGCATGTTTTCTCTCTTTTGGAGAGGGGGTTTTTCCTATAGGTTTTTCTCCTTTACTCCATTTGGGAGAGATCTTTTGTACATGGGTACCTAACATGGCCTTGTTTTTGGGACCCATCTTTGCATCTTTGCATTTGTTTTGTCCTCCCTAAGTTGCACTTAAGGGGGTGTTGGTGTGAATAGGTTATATACCTAACTGCTTCCACATTAGGTCCTATTCACACTTGCATAGCTAATTTTACTTAGAGCCCACTTAGGATAGTTATCTTTTTGTGTCTCATGTAATATGATTATGAGACTTGTCATAATCCTATGTTGTCCTATGTCTCACCTTGGCCTATATAATCAAGGGCTTCTCATTAGAATTTTCATGTGCATAATGTATGCAGATTGAATCATTTAATAGAATAGAATTATTCTTTCATGTTGGGTATCTCTTGTGCTTTCATTGAAGCTCTTAGATCTTGGGTGGCTACCTCCATAGCTAAATCTTGCACATGATATAGAGCATTATATGCCAATTCTTATGGGAATCCCATTGCGCCAAATTGTAATACTTGTATGACTATGAATGAATAAAGATCATATGATTATTCTATTGTTTCAATAAGTTTGTTGTGTTTGTTCACTTGGCTACATGGTTGGATAATCCTTCATTGAAACCTCAATCTATGACTACATTACTCATGGGGAAAGTACATGATAAAATGTCATAAGAGAGGGAATTATATTTAAGATTCATGGTTGTGTTTATGTGAAGTTGTAGGGATAATGTTTAAGATCTAGTTTGCATGGGACCTAACTAGTTAAGGATTTGCTAGATTGTGGGGTTAATGGGGGAATTGAAGGAAGTAGGAATATGGTGGGTAATGGGAGTAGTGTAAGTTGGAGGAATAGATGCAGACATAATGGGTTGGTGGAATGAGGATGGTTTAGAGCCAAAAGAGGTGTGTTGAATGGTTGGTGGTGAGGTTATGAGATGAGGAAAGGTTGGAAGAAGCTTGTATGGAAGTGTTTGCATAACAACAATAGGTATAGGGTAAGAAGTGACATGGATTAGGGGTGAGTTGGGAGACAAGTAGTGGAAAAGTGGGAAGAGGGGACTATGATCAAACAGAGGAGGAAGGATCAAATATGTGAAAAATGAGTGGTTGTGAGGGGAAAAATGGTGGAAGTAGGATGGGTGAGGTAGGGATAAGAAGGGAGAAATTGTGGATGAATTAGTGTGTGAGAAAACAATGGAAGAAGGATCTTGGGTTTGAGAAGGAATAGACTTATGTTAATAATTTGGTCTATTCCTTTAAGGATATCCATATTTTATGATGTTGTCATGAGAAGGGTATGAAGGGAATCCACAAGAGAGGAGGGATTAGATCCCTAATCCAATTTGTTGAAATAATCTCTAAGGAGTTGAAGTTTTTTAGTGATATTTGATTGTTATGTTGTTTGATATGTTCATATTGAGCATCATGGCCAAAAATTTGTGCACCATTTAGAAATGATTATTGATTAATGGTTTCAATGATAAGTATGTTGGTATTTTATATGATGTGAGAGTGGTTAAGATGAAGACTACACCAAAGAGGGAATATAGGTCATGGTAGAAGTTTTAGCATACAATCCAAAGGAAACACATAGGCCAACAGATACAATTGTGGATTTAGAATGAAAAGAACAAAACTAAAATATGTCTGTAAAATGTGTTCAACAATTGGTTTGCCAAAATGTAAAGGGAAATTAAATCTAAAATAGAATCTAAACATAATTGCAAAGAATAACAAAAATTTTAATGTATTTTTATATTATAAATTAAAGAGAGAATATGTTTCTCATAGAACAAGAAATGAGAGGTTAAGGTTTGGAGGAACCTAGTCATTTATGAAGATTGGAGTCATCTTATTCTTTTTCTACTTTAGATTGTGCTAGATCAAGAGTTGATATAAAAAATTTGAGCCATATTTTCTATGTCTTTTTTGCTCTCTACATCTATGTCAATAAGATGTGTCCATGGCTAGTTCTATCTCTTGTGGCATAGTAGTATCCAGACAATTATTGTGGTGTTCTTCAAATACAGTGGCATCTATAGAGTTGTGGTTTTGTCCTCTACAAATTTGAACTCCATGATATATCAAGTTAACTTGTGATACATGGGGGAATAGTGGTGTCATAGCTATTGCACCTTTGAGGGCTTTTCTCAAGGTTGAATTTTAAGATTTCTTTGTTTTGATCAATCCTTGTAGAGATTTGAAAGATTTGAAAGCTAATGATTGCCCTTGGGAAGTGTGTAGAGTATTAAGTGATTGGTACAGATGTGTGCAAGTGGAACTATGGTGGTGTAATAATGGCTTCTATTGTGTTGTGGTGTGATTGTACCTACTTTTTCTTATTGTGTTCTATTGTCTCTTGTGCTCTCATTCCCAGTTCATTCAATTATACTTTTCTTTAATAGACAAGTATGCAACTATTTTTTATCATTTAGGTATAAAAAGGATAGGGCTATGAACTGGAGTGAAAAAGGTAGGCATTGAGATTGGAAATAATAACTTTCAAACATTTGGGACATGATCATTCACAAATCTATTTAGGAGATAGAACCACAAGTATACTTACATCCACAATGATGAGGACTCAAATTTGAAAAACTTAAATGTAAAATAGGTTACAAAATAAAAAATAATTCATATACCAGAAAATCATAAAATATTATTATAATGTTTATTAAAACAAATATATTAAGAGTAAGGGAAAAAATGTTGCTAAGTAAACACTTTTATCTCTACCCATAATATGTAAAACTATGTCTCAAAATTGTTGGGAAATTAGGTGTCTCAACCTTGCAAATTTCCCATTATTATTTATTTATCATTTAATATTTTCTTACAATTAGTTGCATATTATTGATTTAATTTACTTAGCTCTAGCACAAATTGGGGCATTGGAATTTGATGTGGTAGTTATGCCAAGTGTTGATGTGTTGTAGTGGTGGAATGTTAATAATTTATTTTGACATTATCTTTACCAAATGCTATGACATATTCTATGACATGTAAGAGCCAAGAATAGAGGGAGTTACTTTGGAATCAACGCCCAGCTATAAGGTGTGTAAGAACATTTGTAAGAGCTTAATTTTAGATAGGAATCTTGCCTATCTTGGGCACCACACCTCATGGGAGGTTTTGCACATAGTTTTGTAAACCATAGATGGTTTTCTGTTTGCTAGAAATTTATAAATTGAGATCTCGAGAAGTAGTTTGTGTTATGAGAATTTATAGGTACACAGATGTTGTTGGAATGCTACCAAAATTACTTAGTATTTGAATGTTGATGTATTACTTTTGCATTGCATGTGTATTGTAATCCCTTGTTAATTTGATAATACATTGTGTAGGTTTTGGAGTGTGAGGTTTTTCTCCCAATTTAAGGGTTTTCCCTACATAAACCACTATGTTATGATTTATTGTTTGTTACTAATTTCTATGCATTTCTTTATTTTTATAGTAAATTTAGATCAGATTTGAAGTTATTTGCATAACAATCCTCTCATAGATTAGCTTATGAAGCTATTTTCCCACACCTTTCTTCCTTACAAAACTATTTAACATGTTATCTTATGCCATATAACATTGCACCAATATTCAACTAGAGTTTGTAGATAATGTTAGAAAATAAGGTTTACATGTAACAATTTAGTTGTTAGGTTAGTTAGTTGGGTGGGAAGTTATTCCTATAAGCAGTTTGTAAACAGGAGAATAATGGCTTTATAAAGCCAATGTATGGAATGTAATATGATACAGTTGAACATAATACAATTCCAGTTTATTCTTGTTATCATTTGTAATGCAAATATTTAATATTGCCTTTTAGTTTTGGTGTTCTACCTAATTCAACATTGGTATCAGAGCACTGCTAATTCTTGTGCCTGTGAGAAGATCTAAAACAATGCAAAATAGAGGTGACATAGATAAGGCTGTTGCATGTTCAGCATGGAAGAAGGTGTTCTCTGCAAGATGATGTTTGTATCTCTTGATTGCTACGCAGGAAACATGAAGAAGATATAGAAACTATTACAAGGTGTAGAAATTGTTCCTTTTACAAGATCACCCTTTTTTTAATGTTGGTGCTTCCAAAATAGAAGATTGCATTATTGAATGTTGCGCAAGAATAAGGCATTCCAATTTTTGTATGGGTTGGCCTCTTTGTTGCCCTATCATAGAAAAGTTAATATCAATTTCTGTTAAATAAAAACAATGGAGTGATAAGTGATTAGATTGACTTTATTTAAATGGAGAAATCATATATTATTTCAAAATTTGAGGGTCATGAATTTCATATATGAAAATTCAAAGTGCAACTTAATAGAAAAGGATCTGTGGGATATTGTCAATGGAACTATTAAAAAACCACAAGATGTAGATGAAACACTAAAATGGTTAGCAAAAGATCATAAAGCTATAACAATGATTGATCTTGGGTTATTTGATGCATATTTGCATCACATTGATCGAACAAAAACCTCAAACCAAATATGGGAAGGCCTTAATTCTTTATTTGGTTCACAGGCTTCAAGTGCTAAAATGGGAATGAAGAAAAAAAATTTTGGTTTAAAAATGAAAGAGGGTGATAGTATTGTTCAACATATTAGTACATTTTGTTCCCTTCTTAATCAACTTGCCGGTATAAAATGTACAGTCAATAATGATGATGCCAAAACTATTTTATTAAATAGTATGCCTTCAAGTTTTGACAATATTGTATTTACTTTAAACAAACTGAATCTAAGCCCGAGCTTAGAAAATGTAATATCTTACTTAACTGATGAAGAGAAAAGAGTCACTAAAACTCACTCAAATACTAAGGAAACTGCTTTGTTTGTAAAAAGGAAGACTAATGTTTCAACATGAAAGAGTAATGTCAAATGCTTCTATTGTAATTAAAGAGGACACATTCTAGTGAATTGCATTCAATGTGCTAGAGATCTTATTGATGGAAAGTTAAAAATAGATAATGCTTTAATTACTATTGAAACTGAGGGAGAAAGATGTACTCTCAAGCAATATATGACCAAGAATCTCCCCATAATGATAGTGAAGATGAATATCTTCTCTAAGAGTTAAGTAGGTATCATTGGAGGTAGGAGACATCGGAGATAGGAGGATCTTCATTATCTCAAACTAGCTTCACTCAAAGATGACACCTTGCATGAGAAGCACACATTTTATCTCTAGTCCCTTCAGGAGTAAGGGGGGCTTGGCAATGATTTGTTGGTTTGTGGATAGATGAATTCACAAACTTGATGAGTTGTTGTTGGTTTGTGGATAGTTGAATCCACAAACTTGCTATAGATAGTTGAGTGTGTCTCGATCTATAGTTTTACAGATTTGTATTGTGGATAATGGAGCTAGTCTCAATCCACAAATGGAGGAGAGTTACTGTGAATAATTGAGTTAGTCTTGATTTACAGTCAGTTGGTGATTTTCCTGTGAATAATTGAGTGTCTCAATTCACAGGTATGTGTCTCGATTCGCAGGTAAATATTGGATAATCAAGACATTTGTCTAGACATGAGGAGTTTGGGTTGATGATGATACAAAGTTGGATAATCAAGATATTTACCTAGACATGAGGAGTTCGGGTTGATGTTGATGCAATATTTCTTTTGTTTTTCCTTTTTTGTAATGTAAACCTTAAGGGAGGTTGTTAGAAAATAAGGTTTACATGTAATAAGTTAGTTGTTAGGTTAATTAGTTGGGTGGGAAGTTATTCTCGCAAGTAGTTTATAAAGAGAAGAATAATGGCTTTATAAAATCAATGTATGGAATGTAATATGATACAATTAAACATAATACAATTCCAATTTATTTTCATTATCATTTGCAATGTAAATCTTTAATATTACCTAATTCAATAAAGCAAATAAAATTTTGGAGTGCAATTAGCAAGAAATCTTTGCTCTAACGAAGGGTCAACCATATTAAATTTCCATCGGCTAGGGAGAAATTTAAGAGTAAGTAAAAAGAAAAGAAACAGTACAATTCTCAACAAAACGAGTTCTCCTTTAGTGTTATACCAAATAGACAAGACAGCTATTAGGTATAATAATATTGATAAAGATAGCGAAATCTATGGTGATTCGTGGACATATGTTACAAGTTTCATGGCTTTCAAGAGACACCTGGCATCACACTTGGCCATATCATATTATAATGCTTACCAATTCATTCTTTGTTCCCAGTCTGTAAGCATAGACTGGTACTATATTTTCTGCCAATCATGTATAGTTTGTTGCACAGATCAAAGAACAGTTTAATCAGCAGTATTAACAGAAGATTTTGGATGGATCAGCGAAAATATCTCAACATGGGGTCTGTGCAAGAAGAAACTAATGGCTTTGTACAGAGTTACCAAATGTTCGTATGCAATGAACCCAGGGATGGCACTCAACATATAGATGTTATAGACAAGTACACCTTGAAAAGAGGTTTGTAGTTAGCCTTATATGTGTTCTTCAATAAATACAGTTTTATTTTTATAAAAAAGAGTTTGATAAGATTGTATTAAATTTTATGATATGGGTGATTGAAGGGATGATTATAAATGAGAAATAAGTTTTTCAAGAAATGATTAAAAGTTAGAGTTTGTTTTCAGGTCGAGCCTCAGGGTCAATTTAGAGCCAGAGACGTGAAAGGGGTTTGGTGTGTGTTTATTTTATTTTATATATTGTTTAAATTTTGTATTATTGTCTACAAACTTCGTAGCCAAGTTCATAAGTAAAATTTTAACCTTATTAATCTACCTCAATCAGGTATTCGTAAATGATATATGTAATGACTCTATATTAAAAGGAATTTTTAAGCAGTTTTTCCTGAAGACTCTCATGTCATATCTTTATATATTTGTTATCTCTGCATTGCATCAGTATACAGCATCACTTTTAGCAATCAGCCTTATTATTATTCAAGTCAATTTCTATGACATATTTATAATGTTGGTTCACAAGAATCTCTTATAAATATGAATGATTTATTTGGTATTCATTACATCTTATGATGTTGACATGGGTTGAAGCACAAGGACTTCTCAGAGGTTATCATCCTCTTATCCATCCTCATTCTAGTATTATTAGAGCTCAAATACTCTAAACCATAGAGTTTTCCACAAGCAAGTTACTATCTCAGGATTACTTTAGCTCAATCCACGTTTTATTATTATGTTCTAATTTTTGTAACTAAATATAGGTCATACTACACATTTCAATAGTGCATAGAGAATCATTGAAGGAATAATTACTTATGAGAGATTGGTCATTGAAAGATTGATTCTAATATTACTAAAAACATTACTTAACTGTGAAAGGATCTATGATAATTTATGAGTAATGGGTTGGTGAAAGAATGATTCTAGTTTACTAGTAACAGAGATGGGTTATTGAAAAAATGGTTCTAGCATAACGGTAATAGCACTTTACTGTAAAAGGACTTATTAGTTATCACTCATAAGGGATGGGTTTTTTGAAAGAATGATACTAGTTAGTAGTAACAGCACCGTGACAGAAGACTGGTGGTGTAGGCACAAACAGCCAAAGTAAGAGGAGGGCAGGAGATGTCCCTTCAAGACAGATTGTACTCCATATTCACTCTATATTTAGAGATACCGAAGAATTTAATAAGCCGAAAAAGAAAGCAGCATTTTTCTTAGAAAGGATGTGACATATGGTAACATACGGTCTACCCTGTTTTTGGCATTTTAGGGCTTTGCTAGTAAAAAAAAATTGAGTTTATATATCCAAAAAATTGATACTTGAATTAGCTTAGGTTAGATATTTGAAGCGTTGCGCTTGGACATTTTTTCTGGTAAAGAATAAATTTGTTAAGAGTTTTATATTTTTAAATTTGTTTTATTGTTTTTTTTTCCTTAAAATGGGACATCTTTCACATATCTTCAACATAAATGATCCTGAAAAATAATATTTAAAGAAACCTATTGTCTACAGTGACCAAGGTGGCAATGGCCACAGTCCAGGACATAGAAGAAGCAATACAAGGTGCACAAGAGGCAGCTCCTGCAATGGCTTCAATGCCATCTTATGAGCGCAAGGCAGTGCTGCATAAGGTTGTGTGTGAACTTGAGAGGCGAGCTGAAGAGATTGCACATATCATAACAACTGAATCAGGGAAGCCAATCAAGGACTCCAGAGGTGAAGTGAAGCGCACCATTGATACATTTCAGGTGGCAGCAGAGGAATCCACAAGGATTTTGGGGGAATACATACCACTGGACATTTCTCCTAGTAACAAAGGCTTGCAGGTAAGACATCCACTTTCATAACTACAATGTAATTTGAATTGATATGAAAAAATTTCATTCCAAGCATATTTTGAAAAATTTGACAAAAAGCTTGTATAAGACATTTCTGCTGGAATTTAAGTCAAGAATATGTACGCATAATTGTTTCACAACCAATTGACATGTTAAGTAGCCAAGATCGCGAGGATGTTTATAATATACAATTTTTTGCTTGCTTACTTGTTAGTCTTACTGCTCATACACAGGAGAGTATAGCATCTCAAATTCATCCTGATTGCATAGCATGCACAAGCATTATTCTATCTTCTTGGTTAGTTAGGCATTATGGCTTTATTTGCCACATTTTGATTTGTGTAGTAATGGGATTGTAAAGCATCACTGGTGGTCTCATTCTCAATTGCTTTCATCCTGGACTTGATTTCAATTGTATAGCATGCTAACATCCTAATTGAATGTTTAAGTCTTACTCGACTTTCTCATACATGGGATAGTATAGCATCACCAATTTTTCATCCTCAAGAGCATCCTAGGTGCATAACCTAACATACATTGTACTTTCTTGAGTGTTTTCATATCATCTCACTTGCTCATATATGAACAAGATGTATAATAGCAGTCAGAAAGCATTCATCTCAGCATGTATATATGAAATCTAACGTTGATTTCTTCTCAAATTCAGATGTTAGGAGAATAGTTTTTAGGTTTTCTTGGCATTTGACTTATAGTTGCACGCATTTGTTGCTGAATTGTCATAGGCATTGTTCTCTTGTTTTAGTTTGGTGACATATTTTTTTATTATAGATTAACTCTTTTGACTGGAGCTATGAACTAGAAATAAGGGTTTTGAAAGGGCCCCACCCTTTTACAAGTACCAATAAAGATATATCGTAGACACACAAACAACAACACAGAGCAGACTCCGCACAGTCAGCAAAACAACAGCAAACCAACAACCCCCATCAGCAGGGTAAGAATGAAACAGACCAGGCAGACCGCCCAAAAACAACAGCAGAACCAACAAGTCAAGGTGACATTACTTTGCTGCAGATGTGTGTACTTTTCAGCCGTGTACTCTTCTTTGTTCCATTGGTCATTCTTGGGAACTTGTGGACTTTAATATCTAAATTAGATTAAATCTATCACACATCAAACAGCATTAGCATCATCTAGGGTCAAATCCTCAACTACATCATGTTGAATAGCAATGAAATGCACGATTTTCATTAGTGTTTCATTATTTCTTACGCAGAAGAAGGGTCTAGTAGAGCATCACCTGCAGTCTCATCTTCAACTTCATCTTAATTGGATAGTTTAAAACAGAACGATTCATTCTAATTTTTAATTGAGTTATTCATTCTTCCTTGCTCATATAAGAGTTGGTGTAGCATCACCTGTAATCACATTTTCACCTTCATCCATGCTGGTTTCATCCTTTACACCATCTGCATGGAAGAATGATCCTCTCCCATTGGTTAATTTGGAGTTGCAGTCGCTCTTTCTTAAACAATTGTGGTCTCATCCTAAGCTAAATACAATTTTATAGAATGTGCTGCCATGATCCTCTCCGCTGGCTTCATTGTTTGTTTCAGAGGTCAGTACAGCATCGCCTGCAGTCTCAACCTCCCCCATCCTGATTACATATCAAGCATAGGCATGATTCTCTCTTTGCGCTTAGTCTTACTTTCTGATAAATAACAGAGCATAGCATCACCTGCAGCCCCGGCTTCAACTTCATCGTGAATGTAGAATACAGAGGTATGATTCTCTTTTTTGCTTAATTGAGAGTTCCAATCTTAATTTCTCATACATAGGATAGTATAACATCACTTACTGTCTCGTATTTATCATCGCTGAGTTCATCTTGATTGCATTCTCAGCCTATGTTCATCTATCCTCCTTTTCAACTAGGTGATATGGGCTTACTAAGATTAATATGCCGTTTCTTGAGAGAAAATATCTGAGGGTATTGCTCCTATCATTAATACAAATTTTTATGATCTATAGCCAATGGGACGCCTACTCAATTTTTTCCTCTAGTCCAGTGATATGAAAATTATGTTTAATGTTTCTAGAATTGCAACTCTAGTCAAGTTTTCAGTAGGCATGACCTGCATCATTGTTCTTGTCAACGATTTTTCAATTTTAGAACTTACGACATTATCTTTAAGGCTACCTTAATATTCCTATTAAGGAAAAGATTGTTTGGTATCCTCTCCTCTTTTGTGTTGATGTGATTCTGTGATTCTTTATGTTGTTTTCGCACCTCCTTTTTGGACAAAAATTCAATTTATTTGCAAATAAGGAGTGAGATTCAAATTGTTGCAGGGAATAGTTAAGAAATATCCTATTGGACCCCTCTCATTGATCAGCCCATGGAACTTTCCATTGAATCTTGTTGCACACAAAGTTGCTCCAGCATTAGCTGTGGGTTGCCCTTTTGTTCTGAAACCCAGTAGCCGAACCCCAATTTCTGCCCTCTTCTTGGGACAAATCCTGGAATCCTGTAAGAGCTTGCCTAAAGGTGCATTTTCCATACTGCCCTGTTCTAGAGAGGGCTCGGATTCTTTAATAACAGATGATAGACTCAAGCTGCTCAGTTTCACAGGATCAGGAAATTCTGGATGGAACATGAAAGCCAGAGCTGGGAAAAAGAAGGTGATGTTGATTTTTTGAGAAGAAATTTCAGGCTGTTGCTTTCTATGTTCTAGTTATCTTTAACTTAATGTGGGATTTCAGGTAGTGATGGAACTGGGAGGCAATTCTCCTTGCATAGTGGAGGACCTTGTTCCTGATCTACAGGGAACCGTTGACAGGCTTGTACAAGGAGGATTTTATCAAAGTGGTCAATCATGTATCCACATGCAACGGCTGTATGTAAGGGAGGAACTTTACAGTCGAGTAAGATTCTAAATGGAGGTTAATATGTGTTCAGTTGAAAAATATTTAACTATTTTCACTGTCTGATAGATTGAAGAGTTTAGGTTTTGACACTATTTTTGAATAGTAGATAACATTTCTGACTACTTGTTTCTTTGCATAGTACCTGATTCTAAAACTGGAAAAATTTATCTCTTTTGTCGCATCTTAAAACTAGCAAGGACCCATATAAATTAATTTGTTTTTTTAGCACAAAGGGGTTAAGCAATTATAGTGATATGTTGATCATCCTGTTCTCTATTTTTTTGGAATGTAGGTGCAAGATGCCTTGATTGAAGCTGTGAGGAAACTGAAGATGGGAAATCCTCATGAGGAAGATACGTTTATTGGGCCAATCATTTCAGAATCTGCTGCTAAATCAATAGAAGACAGGATACATGATGCTGTGAAGAGGGGAGGGAGAATAGCAATAGGTGGAAATAGACATGGAACATTTGTTGAACCCACAATTCTGGAGAATGTTCCCCTGGAAGCCGAAGTGAGAAGAGAAGAGATATTTGGGCCGGTGGTCCTAATGTACTCTTACAGGTTCTCTTCAAAATTACTCTTGCCTCCTCTCTTTAGACAATATCACCACCAGAATTGCATGCAAAACCGCCCTAAAATGAATTTGCAATTTGATATTCTTTTAGTGGAAGTAATAAAAACTACAGTTTATAAAGAGTTTATACTTCATACAATTCCACCCTTCAATAAATTTGAGATTTCATATTCTTTTAATGGAAATATTGAATAAGAATTACAGTCTATAAAGTAGATGAACCCTATTCCTCATAAAACTATGAAAATTAACAGTAGTACAAAAAAGAAATACATACAAAACTGAAATGTGTATTATTCATCCAAGATGATTACATTGTATAATTACATAGAAGCACAATAAACTCCTATAATCAAAGAACTAAACATGACAGCTCTGATACTAATTTGCAGCAAATTAACTAAGACACATCTACAACTCCTATTGCCAACACTATTACTAACACATGTTCAATTCTTCAAAGACTGCCAGCAACATGCTTATGATTTACCCAATAATTCCAACACTCCCCCTTAATGAATAAATGCAGCCTCTATGATATCTAACACATTCCTACATATTACAAACTTTATCTTTCATCTTAAAATATTTCCAACATCCTCCATATAGCCAAACATCCACTAACTATCAAATGAGCACAACTTTTGAGACCTCAAACACCTCTCCTTCTCCAACACCTAAATGGAGGCATGTTGAGGAACCCATATTTCCTAATAACCTTTTTTAAATGTGCTTTGATAATCCCGATTCCCAACACATCTAATGGTCATTCAAATAGTTGGATGATTTCATCATCTTCTTCTTCATACATTGTTGCTCTTACACACTAACAATGGCAACACTTCTACAAACCAAACTTATGCTATTCTCTTTACAGAAAATTCAATCTATCATACTCTACTCCAATTTTACAAGAATGAGCTCTCAAGATGCTCTCATCTACTTGGGCACTCCCATGATGGAGTCATACTTAACTTGGCTCTGATACCATGACAAAACTATGAAAATTAACAGTAGTACAAAAAAGAAATACATACAATGCTGAAATGTGTATTATTCATTGAAGATGATTACATTATATAATTACATAGAAGCACAATAAACTCCTATAATCAAAGAACTACACATGACAGTTAACTAATACTAATTTGTTGCAAACTAACTAAGACACATTTACAACTCCTATTGCCTGTTGGAAGTAAACCACACCTGGACCAACGATGGGCTGGCCACAAGGGCCAGTAGCTTAGTTGGTAGAGCACTCCAGCAGCAAATAGAAGGTCCTAGGTTCGAGTCCTAGCTGGTCCATATGCGCAGTAGCTCAACAGTTGGTATTAAAGATAGGCTAGGAGCCCCCAGCACCTGCAGTGTGGCTTAAGGGGGGGTGTTGGAAGTAAGCCACACCCGGACCGATGATGGGCTAGCCACAAAGGGCCAGTAGCTCAGTTGGTAGAGCACTCCAGCAGCAAATGGGAGATCCTAGGTTCGAGTCCTAACTGGTCCATATAAGCAGCAGCTCAACATTTCCAGCGCTATTACTAACACAAATTAAATTCTTCAAAGACTGCCAGCAACATGCTTATGGTTTATTCATTAATTCCAACAATTCCATGTAGACCCATTGAGACAGATTAAAGAATAAGAGTTGGTTAATATCACCTAAAACAGCCAAGTCTGAGCTAGGCCTGTTGTTTGAAACTCTCTATGCATAATTGAAATTTGAAACCAATCTGATTAGGCTCAAATTTGTTTCTTTACAGAGATTTTATGGATGCAGTACTCGAGGCAAATAACACACACTATGGATTGCAAGCAGGAGTTTTCACAACAGATGTGAACAAAGCATTCTATGCTCTTGATCAAATTCAGGTTGGTTTAACAAAATCTGCACCTTTTTCTATTTCTGATGAAATTTCTATTTAAATTGCACTCTTTTAGCTTCTCCAACAAGGATATCAGTATAGAGTAACAATATTGACAAGACGCACATTTTAGTCTACCAAAAGCATGTTTTTTTTAAGTATCTTGTCTCCGCCACCTTTCTTTTATCGTGAAATTGTTTCTCATTTTTTCATTGAGTTTGTAGTCTCCGCCACCGCCACCTTTTCATGAAAGTGTTTCTAATTTTTTTACATTGTCACAATGTTTGTTGGTACTCTTCTTTATTACAGGCAGGAGGCATTTGCTTGAATGATTCTCCCAGCAAAAGAGTTGATAGCCAACCTTATGGAGGGGTAAAAGACTCTGGAATTCAGAGGGAAGGAGTGAGATATGCCATGGAGGATATGTTAGAGACCAAGGTTCTTGTAATGAGAAATTTGGGTAAGATATAGAATTGTGTAATATGAATGTAGATAGTTTTGAGGTGAAATGTATTCTAAGTTTATTAGTTTTTTTTTTCAAATTTTATGTAGTACTTTTTACTTCAGCCTATGGAGCTCTAAGCCCTCAAACTAGGTCATTTGAATGGTCATACCCTGTTTTAACCACTAGACCACCATCCCGAGGACACAACTAATAAAAGAAATGGATATAATTCCAAACACAACATGAGAAGTTAGGTATGGATTTTGTGAGGGGTATTTCTTTGTGGATGTAATTGTTTTGGTGGATGTGAGGATCTTTTAATCATAGAAGTAAATACAACATTTTTTTTAAGGTTGAACTCTTGTAAACGCCAACATCTATATATACACACTCTTGTAGATATCAATATGCATTGTACAAGAAGTTGCAAATTGGTTCTCAAAAGTTTTTAAGTTGTTTCTCAAGCTTTTTTTAATTTGTGTTTTTATTTTTTATTTTTAAAATATTGGTAGGAGCATATGATAAGCCTCTCATATTTGACTATCTTGTTGGATGCCTTTGTTACATCCCTCCCACACACTAAGTTTCTAGGCCCAACCATTAGATTATAACATGAGAGAAATGCGAAAATAGACCTTTAGACAAGAATGTGAGATCGAACATGACCTTAATATAGTTACATTCTACCACATTAACGGGGTAAGAGCTAACATAAATGGAAGAACAATTAACAATTGAAGAAAGGATTTCAGTCTGGAGGAGTTGCTTCCATTTTAGTCTAGAGGAGTGGTGGACTCCTCCCTTTAAGGAGGTGATAAAATTGAATTTTGATGGGGCTTCTAGGGGTAATTCAAGGATTATAGATGTTTAGTTGATTTTTTTATGTGTAATGATAAAAGTTAATTTAATTATGAAGGTTCTCTTTTCTAGTGTGAAGTCAAACAATAAAGCAGAAGGTGAAGCACTTGTGGTAGGATTCATTTTGGAGGATTCTAATGATGTTGAAAATCTATTGGTAGAAGGAGACTTTCTTCTTCTGATAAAGCCTATCTGCAAAGGCTCATGTCCTAACTGGATGCTCAAACACTATGAAGAAGAGGCTTTGATGCTTGGATCCAAATTTTTAAATATGAATTTCTATCACTATAATTCAGGAAACTAAATGGAATGACATATTTCTTAGCTAGTTATGAGATCAATCAAAATCCTTTGACAACTCTATCTAGCAACCTTTCTTCTCTCCAAAAAGGGATTGAGTAGCATCTTAATTCTAAACCCCCTTGTTTTTTTTTATTTCCTTCTTTTACAATCCTATGGGACTCATGGGATCACTTTTTAATTTTTCTCATTAATTGATGTGTATGAGTGGTTATGGATTTTTCTTGCTCATGGGAGGCTTATGTGAAATAAATTTGTTTTGAGATGTCATGACTACTTAGGGAATGATTCTCCAAGCATTTTACATTTCATTTATTTCTTTTCTAGGAGAATGTGTATGGCATGGTTTTCGTTTAATGGTGGCATCTAGGAGAACGTTTCATGGTTTTCATTTAATGTTGGCATGTGTGAGTAGTTATATAAAGGCATGTTGGGATTGGCTTTATTTTTGTGTGGATGTGATCCCTATTTGGGTAGCTTTATAGTAGTTGTGTGGGAGCACTCTATGCTCTCTGGATTTTGAGAATGACACATTGAAAGAGAAGTTTAGTTCATAGGGATCCATGGAAACATTTGGTTGTTGTCTCTAATTATTACCTAGA
Source organism: Cunninghamia lanceolata (assembly GCA_027924645.1). NCBI lineage: Eukaryota > Viridiplantae > Streptophyta > Pinopsida > Cupressales > Cupressaceae > Cunninghamia > Cunninghamia lanceolata. The sequence goes on along the minus strand of BSBN01001344.1, from coordinate 5,179,426 downwards.
GTCCACTTTTAACTACAATTATTTGGTAATTGTTGTGCCTTCCACACACGCCCCATTTTGCCAAATGGAGACCTCCTTTTTTTGGTTCTGCTTGAAGTTTGGCTTGGTCTTTGTCAATTCCTATTGAGGTGATGATGAAATTGCAAGGTCCAATATGTCCATAAGAAGATCAAATTCTCAATCATCTGGTGAAAACATGCTTTAAATTCTCAAAAAAATCTAATTAGGTCATGACAAGTCTCTTTGCCACCAAATCCTAAAGCTTTAAGGCCTTTGCACTAAAACAGGTTGTCACTGCACTTTGCACCAATATCTGATGACACTGGATATCCGCACTAGTACTCAATAAACAAGGCTGCACTAAAAACTAAAGACATCAGACTTGTGCAAAAATTATCCTCCACCGGATATGTTTGGTTGTCTGTGAAAACCTTGCTAGTCAGGTAAGTGCCAAAAACTCCGCTGACAAGTATCCATTCGAATGTTGTGCTAAATGGGAAGGTGACTAGACTTGTGCTAAAAATCTCACTCACAAGATATGTTTCGAGCACCCAAAAACCCCCGTAGATCCACTCGAGGTTGAAATTCCTGCTAGCAAAGGTTAAAATGTTCATTAAAATGTTTAGCGCTAAAATCATGCCCGACCAGATTGACACTAAAAAGGGTCTCAACCAGAGATATCTTGTGATGATTAAAAGATCCGCCATTTGATTCTGCCAGTTTTCCCCGCTCGCAAAGGTTTATGCATTTAGCGCTAAAAGTAATGATCACAAAATATGTGCTGAAATAGCTCTTCACAGGATATATCCTATGGATGCATAAACTCTGCCATCCAGTGACACACAAAATCCATGCCATCTAGTGACCCATGATTTCCCTGCCAGAAATCTTTTAATAGGTTTTGCGCTAAACTAAGACTGTACCAGATCTGTGCTAATTTGGACCTTCACTGCACATATCCAGCGAAGCCCAAAAAACTTGCTTTTTGGCAATTTGGCCTAGAAAACTCATTTTTTCAAGGTGAAACTGAATTTTCTTGATGAATTTGAATTGTACATCCATTTATTACATCATGATGAGCATTTTTACCACATTTTATGGATTTTGGGCATGTTTTGCATCAATTAATATCATTGCACCTAAATATCCTGACCCCCAAAAATCCCACTTTTTGCAAAAAAGGGTATAAAAATATGAAATAAAAATCTCCAAATGGCCACAAAAAAATCCCAGATCAACATATATGCCAAATGGGTACTTGAAAATGGTGAAAAACATAGAAAATCATGTGAAAATCACTGGATTTATGAAGTGCTTCATGAGAAAGCAACATTGACAATGAGCTGTTCCTGAGTGATCCATGGCTACAAATGGACGTATTTTGATATACATTGATGGAAAATAATTTTTTTATGATCAAATTGATGCTTGGCTTTGTGATTTGCAAGTTGGAGAGGATAAAGGAGCTTGTTGGAGCTGTCTAGGAAAGATGAACACACAGAGATACCTTGCTAACCTAAACATGCAGAACCTTTATTTTATCAACCAAATTGCTGCTGCACCTGCAAAGATCTAGTTGAATGTCCACACTTGTTTCAATAGTCCAATCATCAAACGTTGGTCCAACAAGCATCCAGTTGGATATGCCTTCATAAAAAACATGCCACATACTCCTCTTGATCTAGTCAGCAGAATGAAATCTCGTCAATCCACATCAGCTCATATTTTCAAGTGTCATGTGACTTCATTTTGACTTCCTTTGTCCTTGGGAATTGGCTCTTCCTCCTAAACAGCCAAATGGGTACTCATTTTGTCCAGATTCAATGTATTTGCAAGTTGTATTTTATCTTTTTCCTAAAGGACAAATGTAAATCCGAAAATGTAATAAACTATTGTATCTCATTTAATGCCATGTAATCTGGACCCTTGGTGTTGAGTAAATCTCCACTATCCATGAAAAACTCAGTATGGTGCCTTGTCTATAAAAGGGCCATCATTTTCCCTCATTTGTAAGTAAGATTTGATAGTGAATTGCTGTGACTACCAAAATTCAGTCAATACAAAGCAAGTTTTGTAGGTTGCTAGGAATTTGTGTTTCTGTGTTGTCTCATTTTGAATTTCATGGTTCATGTCAATATGAAATTAGTTATTCAGTTGCATTTGTGATTAATGATTAAGATATTTGATGGATTTCCTATCCATACCATTAATGGCTTATTGATTGTATGTCATTATGCATGGTTAGTCTGGGCATATTTCATATGAGCTAAGTTTGATTGTGTAAGTTCATTGAGCTATGCCATGAATTGGGTGTTTGATGAAGCCTCCACGGTTTGAAAATCATTATGTTTCCTTAGAAGATTGTACAATCTCTATGGCATTGTGGGCCGCCTAGTTAAGTAGAGATTTGTTTGTTGTTGGGAATGTATCTATCTGTGTGTTAGCCATCCTTGTAGCTCTCTATAGGATCTCTCTACCCCTTCTCTCTCCCTTACCTTTTGCATTTTATGTAATCAAGCTTTGTTAGAATTAGGTTTCAAGCAACATCTACATTGTTAATCTTCTGAGACTATCATAGGGTTTTGCACACTTTGCTATCATAGTTTTATCAAACCCTATCATTGCATGTAAGTCCCTTTAGTTGGTACAGCTGAAACATTCCACTAAAGTTATTCCAGCAAGTTAAGACCCAATTGTATAAACCTTGGGGCAGTCCTATCTAGGATAAGATACCTTTTTCAAGAGAGGTGAGATAACCTACATTTCACCTGCGTTGCTATGTGCTAAAAACACCATCAACAGAATTGGCACTAGAAGGAGGGTAAGAACTTTTCAATGTAACCTTTCAAGGGTTTGAATGCCAAAAGGATGGGTATTCTGTCATACCTAACCTGAAAGTCTCTCTTTAAGCTGTCTAAACTTTCTAGTCATGAATACTTATCATTTTGGAAGGAGACATTAAATAGAAACATAGAAAAGCAGTGCTCTCCACTAACATTGTGTGATATAGCTTCATCCAAGGAGTGCAAGATCCATGCCACAGATCAACATGTTGAGATCGATTGTCACACTTTCATCTGGAGGGTGGATATAGCTCTGCATGGTGAATTCCCTTACTTAGAAGTATACAAATCTAAAAAGAAGCATTGGATGGAGGACATTGGAGGCCCACTTGTTGAATCATCTGATGTAGATAGTAAGGAAAGCATGCCTCCTCAGTTGTTTTTCTCTAGCTAAAATCAAGAAGTTCACGTAGCTAACTAATATGTTGTCCAAGCTAGCTTAAAACCTGATTTTAAATCACAAGACAAAGGAAGGAGTAGTATACAGGGTCACATTTCTACTACTGAGGAGGTTGATAAGGTAGATAATGAATTAGATTTGATGAACAAACATATTGAGGATGCAGATCCACAATCAGATGCTTCACAAATATCAAGTTCTAAGCCAAACATTTCTGCTACAGAGGTAGAGAATAGTAGTTCATGTTAGTTGGTTGATAATTCTGAGTATGAGAAACAACTTGATCAGATTAGATATGTGCAAGGAAAAGGAATCAGTCCTTCAGATGAAGAAAAATCAAGGACAACAATGCAGGAAGAGCTACAATCACATTGTCCAGAGAAAAGTGATCAAATTCCTGAGTATATCAGCACAGTGCATTACAAAGATCAATCATTTCATGCTAATATAGTTACTCTGATAAAGTTTTCAGCTAAGACAGATGGACACAATCAAGATGATACATCATTTCAAGGTGACATTGACATTAAAGATCTAGTCATAGAAGAAGGAAGAGGCTCTATTTTTGTTGCATACAATAAATTGCCAACCTGATGCTACCCTTAATCGAAACACAAAGGTTCTCAATCGATGCAGAGGAAGTTTTTCACAACATGTGACTGATATGGATGAAGTAGATTCGATTAAATCATATGTTCCTCATGTTGATCTCATTCATACTCATATAAAAGAAGATCTCCACATGAATGATGTTGACCTACTGATGGCAAATGGAAGCAGAAGTAAGCAATCCAAGAATGAAAATCAAATAGTCATTCAAAGTGATGGATTGGAAGCCTTTTCATGTTAGGCACTTGATCACATAATCGAGTTGGTATCAAGAATGAGCAAAGATATTCTACAACATGGGAATTCACTACACATGACAGACTTTGCTTTGACTAATTCATGCAGAATCCATCCAAATGATCCACATACTGAATAGAGTTGTCTAGACTTTCTATTTGCTTGGGATATGGCTGCAACATTTAGTGACCTAGAGGTATCTGATGCACATGATATGACCCAACATGAGTTGAAATCTCATAAAGGTGTGAAAGTAGGTGACACAATGCAACAAGGTGATGAACTTGCATTCCTGACTGATGGTATTGCAAATCAAGTTGTATCTTCCCTCTCTTCAATCAGTTTCAATGGTTATCAATTTGATTATGGTAGCTTGGGTAAGACAACTTGCATTTGGATTGATCATGGCCCTAATGAATTGCCCCAGTTGCTGATCCTGCATAACTGCTATATTGAACATGAAACTAGCATGCCTATACCTTACTTTTTAGAGTACAAAGATGAATTTGCTAGACTTAGGACATTAACTTGCACCTTGTTACTCTTGCTTAGTTTCTACTTTCTATTTTGCTTTTCCTTAGTTGTTAGTTGTTGCTTGTTGCTTTCATTTTGCATTCTTGCTTTAGGTTGTTAGTTTGTTTTGTGTAGGTTAGTTTCTTTGCTCGCTTTTCTTTTACTTTCTCTGCTTGCTTTGCTAGGGTTCTCCATTTTTTGAACTTGGCAGCTAGTTGTGCATTCTAGCAAAAGGTTCTCTTTGGGTAAGTAATCTAGAGGATTTCCTTGAGAAATTTTGGTTTCACACTTGGGTCTTCCAGTGGGTTCTGTTGTTACTCTTCAATAGTATGATGCTTGTTCAAGGAAAAAGAGTTGCTAGTTGGAGTCCAGGACAACACTGAGAGGGGGAGGGGGCTGAATTAGTGTTGTATAAATTTTTAAGTTTTTGCAAACTTTATCTTACAAGACAAATAGAGAGGACATTAATGATTTGTTGAGTTTATATGCACAAGACTTATAATAAAAGATGTAAACAAAACTCATGATCAAAAGCATGACACAAGTTTTTTACCAAGTGGAAAACCCTCTTGGGGTAGAAAAACCACTCATGAACTACCTCACTGGCTTAACTTTGAAAATATCTTTACAAGCCTCACTGGCTAAGTCTCACTGATAAATTATAGCCTCACTAGCATATTGTGCCTCACTGACCTACAAGCCTCACTGGCATAAACAATCACCATCATCAAAACATAAAATTTTGCATGCAAGAAATGATTGCATCTCAATCTGATTTGCACCATTATATACTCTATGTTTCATCATACACCCTTATACCTCCTATTTGATTTTCAAGTCAAGACCATACAAAATAACTCTTCTGCAAACAAGCTCCTCTTACAAATCTCTATAAACAAATTTAAAATACTCTTCTCTTTGTAAATTGATTCACCTGATGCACAACCAATTTCATATTATCTTTGACAAGGTTCAATCTGGAAGTTTTATGTATAATGTCCTCATCACACAAATTATTTCTTCAATTCTGCATTTTGTCCACCCACAAAATCACACACACAATGCACCTGCAAAACCAATATAAAAAAATTCAAAATGTCCTTTTGTATTCTTCTCAATCTTCATATTCAACTTTGCATATGTTTATTTTTCAAAAAGGAACCTGCAAAGAAATAATGTTAAATTCCTCTGCCATTCATATTCTACATTTTTCTGATCCAATTTCCTCTTCTCATAAAACAAAAACCCCTTCATCTTCTCAACGAAATAAATCTTTAATGAAAATGTAGTCATTTTTTCTCTGGCAAGAATAAAACAATTTCTTTCCAAAATCCATTTTTATTTTCTCTGTAAAAATCACAACTTTTCAACCCCTTCAATCTTTATCTCAAAAAAATTTCAATCAATTTTGCCCTACATCAAACAAATATATCTCCACAAAAAAATAGTTCCAAAAACTCTTCATATTCCTAAAAAAAATCATCTTCTCTCTGCAATTTTCCTCTTTCATAAAAACATCTTCATTTCTCATCAATCTTTTCATTTTCCTTGTCTTTGCAATATCATCTGGCAAAAAAAATAATATCTACAAATAACCATTAAAATTTCATTTTGCATCCATATATATCTCTTCATAAAAAGAAACTCTCTCCTTTATAAAAAAAATTCTATCATAAAAATCTCCTCTAATTTTTAATGCCTCAAAAGACTCACCAATGAAGTAAAAAAAAAATAGAAATAAATCTTCCAAAATCTCCTTAAAAATCTTCCCCACAAAAATCTCCAAAAAAAACATCTCACAAAAATTTGCCAAAGGTCTCCTTTTAAAAATAAAAAATTATCTCCTTATAAAATCCTATAAAAAAAACTTTATTTGATGACATTTAAGGGGCCATCAAATTAGGAGATTAAAAACAAAGATTCCAAATCTGAAAATAAAGTCATTAATATGACTTATTTGAAATTTCCCAACACACATTTAAACGTGACCTTTTATGGTTTTTTTTTTAGCGCTCTTCAATTTTGAATATAAACCTTTGTCTTGGCGTCCATCATGCATATAGTGGAGACCACTTCAACCAGTGGCATTAGGCAAAGGACCGGTCACACATGTTGGAAGACCCCTCCTGCAGGTCACTTAAGTAGCATATAACCTTCTATAGGAAGTCACCGCTTGAAAAGAACATAAAGTGCAAACATCATAAAATGGGAGTTAAGAGGCTTCAAACAACTTAAGAAATTAGAGATCTTGAAATTTACACATCCTTATCATATTTATATGAAAATGAGCCCTCTACCTCATTTCAAGAAATATACTACCATCGACATCATGCTACCTTCTGAGAATTGTGCAGACCCTAAATAATTACAGATACCATAATGAAATTGACCACTTCAACACATAAAACCAAACATTATGAAATAAGAATTAACACCACCTCATGATTATCATTGATATTTTACTTGTATCTGAAATAAGTTTGCTATTGGAGCCACCTTGAACAAATCCAATTGAGTTCACCTTTTCTCTGACATACAAATATGAGATCCTTATGTCCTATCATGAATCTTTTTCATAAGAATAAACTCTCTGCTGCCATTATGAATGGTATCAAACCAATACAACATCCTGATGACAAACCAAAATCCTAATAATCATCATGAACAAAGCACCAATGTGAATAGAATGACAACCAAATCAAAACTCATATCTCATCAACAAATCAAACCCAATCTCAACCAAGCCTAATATAGCATGAAGACATATCATGAGAATCATCTTGTGAACACACTACATCATCATGTCAAAGACAAACCATTAAGATATTGAATATGAACTAATCATCTTATTTCAAGTCCCAAAAGACACCATGACATCATCCTGCAAACCATATCAAGACATCTTGATCAAACACATCCTTGATGAATCTTTTTGACATCAATGACAACCAATCTCGATCACAGCCCACTTGAAGTATCTTCGGGTCTCATATCTCTCACATCTTAAGATTACTCTAATGCTTCCAAAGGAATCTTTGTGTACTTGGGTTAAGTGAAAATCCTAAAATCTCACGTCATGTACTATCTTTTTCATCCATTCCTTTCATATAGATCACAACAACCTTCATCCACTCCATCTTCTTCATCAAATAATGCACTCAAGACTAGTAGCCAAATCTTTAACCTATAATCATTGCATATTCCGATAAGTGAACTGTTGAAAGTTGAGCTCCCAACTTTTGTGGGCAAGATATCTTTGAGCTCATATTGGTATCTTTGCATGCTCATCTAGCTTTGAGTATTTACCCCAGGGTAAAATGGTTTAAAAATGTTGGTACTTCCTGCCACAATTCCTATCATATTCCCATGGCATATATGGCCATTCCATTTACATGATCCTACATGCCCCAAAGGCATGTGACCACACACACCCTCCTTCATTCATTCCACCATTGTTGTTCCAACACCTCCCATTTCCATTTTCCAGCCTCTTCATCCATTCACTCATCAACCTTCCCTTAACTCCCTCTAATAGATCCTAGGTCATGATCAACAAATGTGCACACCATTTAAATAAGGAGTTTCCACTCACTCCCTTTCCCCTCCCCCATGGGATTTTGAAGTTCATATCTGGATGCCTTAGTCATACAACAAAGTTCCAGTTACTTCTTACTTTAGGAGCACTCATTCAAAAGCCAGATAATGCCAGAAAGCAAATCACGTTATATTTAAAGATAATTTGAATCCATGTCTCCTCACAGAAATAGTCAAAGAATAATGATTTCAAATTACATAAGTAAAAAGGGTAAGTCACATGGGGCATCCATATTTCCAAATTTTTGACAATCTCCTTTCCATCCATACCATCCATACAAAATCTTATTCCATTCAAAGCTTTAAATCCCTTCATCTTGCACACAAAAGAAGCATAAAGAAAATCATGAAAGTTTGAAAAGTTTATGAGGGTTTCTGAAATCTCACGCCCTCCATTTTTCTAGTAAGCATTTCCATTATCTCCTATGCCCCTTTTCGTACCCAAGTTCCTGTGTTTCTGTCAGTGTGTGCAACTGTTCATAGTCTTCTCCTATCGTACACCAGTTCCATATCACTCCATTCCCCATTTTCATCCATTTCACATATATTGTCTCACCTTCGTATGGTCATGCTTTTAAGAAATTCCTCAATCCATCATCTTCCACAGCATAATCCTTTTCCTTCCATTTTACCTTTCACAATGCACTTCATAATTCATTTATCCCCACCGACATTGATGAGCATGATCGTTGGATAAGGTTTTTATGCAATGACATATAATACTTGACATGGATTACATTTCTTCATGGAACTAGACAGTTGAGTTCTTTCATCCATACCTCTTCCACTTTCTTAGTATATGTCAAAAAAAAATCCGTCCAAAGGTGAAATCCACCTCTAGAGGCGCCTTGTATAAGTACCCTGATGAAAACTTGGTAAACAAGCGTCATGGTAAGTTGCTTCAATTTACGTGAACTCTCACTTACCACTTCATCATGTCACTTCCATATCATATCCCCCCTCCACCCATACATACACATTCTATTCTACTCATTCATCATTCTTTCTAAGAAAGTTCATGAGGTGATGATTACCTATGTAGCTTGACACAAGTTCGCGTTGATGATTTTGGTTGCTGACGGATGGGAATTAATGCAACTACACACTTAGAATTTCAAGATATGGATAGTTGTACTGATTTAGTGATCTCTACTTCTTTGATATTGCATCATGTTATTCAAGTTTAATATGTGGGAAACGTAGAGATTCTCAATTCGAAAATGTAGTTTATCTTTGAAATGCTCTAGAGCATTTCCCTAGTAGAGTCACCATTTGTTGCACCTTGCACACATGCCCCATTTTACCAAATGGAGACCCCCTTTTTCTGGTTCTACTTGAAGTTTGGCTTGGTCTTTGTTAGGTCCTATTGAGGTGATGATGAAATTGCAAGGTCCAATATGTCCATAAGAAGGTCAAATTCTCAATCATCTGGTGAAAACATGCTTTAAATTCTCAAAGAAATATAATCAGGTTAGGACAAGTCTCTTTGCACCACCAAATCCTAAAGCTTTAAGGCCTTTGTACTAAAACAGGTTGTCACTGCACTTTACACCAATATCATGTGACACTGGATATCCACACTAGTACTCAATAAACAAGGATGTGCTAAAAACTAAAGACATCAAACTTGTGCGAAAATCAATCCTCCGTCGGATATGGTTGGTTGTCCATGAAAACTCCGCTAGTCGGGTAAGTGCCAAAAACTCCACTAACAAGTATCCATTCAAATGTTGCGCTAAATGGGAAGGTGACTAGACTTGCACTAAAAATCACGCTCACAGGATATGTTTCAAGCACCCAAAAACTGTTAGAGATCCACTCGAGGTTGAAATTCCCGATGCAAAGGTTAAAATGTTCATTAAAATGTTTAGTGCTAAAATCATGCCTGACTAGATCGGCGCTAAAAAGGGTCTCAACCGAATATATCTAGTGATGACTAAAAGCTCCACCATCCAGTTTCAGCAGTTTTCCCTACTCACAAAGGTTTATGCATTTAGCACTAAAAGTAATGATCAAAGGATATGCGCTAAAATAGCTCTTCATAGGATATATCTTGTGGATGCCTAAAACTCCACCATCTGGTGACACACAAAATCCTCACCATCTAGTGACCCATGATTTCCCTGCCAGAAATATTTTAATAGGTTTTGCACTAAAATAAGACTGCATTGGATCTGTGCTAATTTGGACCTTCACTGCACATATCCAGTGAGGCCCAAAAAGCCCACTTTTTGGCAATTTGGCCTAGAAAACTCGTGTTTTAAAGGTGAAACTGGATTTTCTTGATGAATTTGAACTGCACATTCATTTATTACATCATGATGAGTATTTTTACCATGTTTTGTGGATTTTGGGCATGTTTTGCATCAATTAATGTCACTACACCTGAATATCCTATGACCCCCAAAAATCTCACTTTTTGCAAAAAAGAGTCTAAAAACATGAAATAAAAGTCTCCAAATGGCCACAAAAACATCCTAGATCAACATATATGCCAAATGGGTACTTGAAAATGGTGAAAAACACAGAAAATCATGTGAAAATCGCTAGATTTATGAAGTTCTTCATGAGAAAACAACATTGACAATGAGTTGTTCATGAGTGACCATGGCTGCAAATGGACGTATTTTGATATAAATTGATGGAAAATGATCTGTTTATGATCAAATTGATGCTTGGATTTTTCATTTGCAGGTTGGAGAGGATAAAGGAGCTTGTTGGAGCTGTCTAGGAAAGATGAACAGATAGAGATACCTTGCTAACCTAAACATGCACAACCTTCATTTTATCAACCAAATTATTGCTGCACCTGCAAAGATCCAGTTGAATGTCCACACTTGTTCCAATAGTCTAGTCATCAAAGGTTGGTCCAACAAGCATCCAGTTGGATATGCCTTCATAAAAAACGTGCCACATACTCCTCTTGATCTAGTCAGCATAATGAAATCTCGTCAATCCACATCAGCTCATATTTTCAAGTGTCATGTGACTTCATTTTGACTTTCTTTTGCCTTGGGAATTGGTTCTTCCTCCTATACAGCCAAATGGGCACTCATTTTGTTCAGATTCAATGTATTTGCAAGTTGTATTTTGTCTTTTTCCTAAAGGACAAATGCAAATATGAAAATGTAATAAATTGTTGTATCTCATTTAATGCCATGTAATCTAGACCCTTGGTGTTGAGTAAATCTCTATTGTCCATGAAAAACTTGGTATGGTGCCTTGTCTATAAAAGGGCCATCATTTTCTCTCATTTGTAAGTAAGATTTGATAGTGGATTGTTAAGACTGCCAAAATTCAGTCAATACAAAGCAAGTTTTGCAGGTTGCTGGGAATATGTGTTTCTGTATTGTCCCATTTTGGATTTCATGGTTCATGTCAATTTGAAATTAGTTATTTAGTTGCATTTGTGAGTAATGATTCAGATATTTGATGGATTACCTGTCCATACCATTAATGGCTTGCTGATTGTATGTCATTGTACATGGTTGGTCTTGGTATTTTTTAATATGAGCTAAGTTTGATTGTGTAAGTTTATTGAGCTATGCCAGGAATTGGGTGTTTGATGAACCCTCCATGATTTTAAAATCATTATGTTTCCTTAGAAGATTGCACAATCTTTGTGGCATTATGGGCTCCTTGGTTAAGTAGAGATTTGTTTGTTTTTGGGAATCTCTCTATCTGTGTGTTAGCCATCCTTGTAGCTCTCTATAGGATCTCTCTACCCATTCTCTCTCCCTTATCTTTTGCATTTTATTTAATCAAGCTTTGTTAGAATTAGGTTTCAAGAAGCATCTACATTGTTAATCTACTAAGAATATCATAGGGTTTTGCACACTTTGTTGTCATAGTTTAATCAAATCCTATCATTGCATGTAAGTTCCCTCAGTTGGTACAGATGAAACGTTCCACTGAAGTTATTCTTGCAAGCTAAGACCTACCTGTATAAACCTTAGGGTAGTCCTATCTAGGATACGATACCTTTTTCAAGAGAAGTGAGATAACCTACATTTCAGTTGTGTTGTTGTGTACAAAAACCACCATCAACAGAATTGGTGCTAGAAGAAGGGCAATAACTTTTCAATGTAAGCTTTCAAGGGTTTGAATGTCAAAAGGATGGGTAGTCTGTCACACCTACCCCAAAAGTCTCTCTTTAAGCTGTCTAAACTTTCTAGTCATGAATACTTATCAGTTTGGAAGGAGGCATTAAACAGAAACATAGAAAAGCAGTGCTCTCCACTAACACTGTGTGATATAGCTTCATCCAAGGAGTGCAAGATCCATGCCACAGATTGACATGTTGAGATCGATTGTCACACTTTCATCTGGAAGGTGGATATAGCTTTGCATGGGGAATTCCCTTACTCAGAAATATACAAATCTGAAAAGAAGCATTAGATGGAGGACATTGGATGCACACTTGTTGAATCATCCGATGCAGATAGTAAGGAAAGCATGCCTCCTCAGTTGTTTTTCTCAAGCTAAAATCAAGAAGTTCACTCAGCTAACCAATATGTTGTCCAAGCTAGGTTAAAACCTGATTTTGAATCACAAGACAATGGAAGGAACAGCATACAGGGTCACATTTTTGCTACTGAGGAGGTTGATAAGGTAGATAATGAATCAGACTTGATGAACAATCATATTGAGGATGCACATCCACAATCAGATGCTTCACAGATATCAAGTTCTAAGCCAAAAACATTTCCTACAGAGGAATCTATCTATCTGTGTTAGCCATCCTTGTAGCTCTCTATAGGATCTCTCTACCCATTCTCTCTCCCTTATCTTTTGCATTTTATTTAATCAAGCTTTGTTAGAATTAGGTTTCAAGCAACATCTACATTGTTAATCTACTGAGAATATCATAGGGTTTTGCACACTTTACTATCATAGTTTTATCAAACCCTATCATTGCATGTAAATCCCCTTAGTTGGTATAGTTGAAACATTCGACTAAAGTTATTCCTGCAAGCTAAGACCTAGCTGTATAAACCTTGGGGTAGTCCTATCTAGGATAGGATACCTTTTTCAAAAGAAGTGAGATAACCTACATTTCACCTACGTTGTTGTGTGCTAAAACCACCATCAACATAATTAGCGCTAGAAGGAGGGCAATAACTTTTCAATGTAAGCTTTCAAGGGTTTGAATGTCAAAAGGATGGGTAGTCTATCATACCTACCCCAAAAATCTCTCTTTAAGCTGTCTGAACTTTCTAGACATGAATACTTATTATTTTGGAAGGAGGCATTAAATAGAAACATAGAAAAGTAGTGGTCTCCACTAACAGTGTGTGATATAGCTTCATCCAAGGAGTGCAAGATCCATGCCATAGATTGACATGCTAAGATTGATTGCCAAACTTTAATCCGGAGGGTGGATATGGCTCTGCATGGGGAATTCCTTTACTCAAAAGTATACAAATCTGAAAAGAAGCATTGGATGGAGGACATTGGAGGTCCACTTGTTGAATCATCTGATGTAGATATTAAGGAAAACATGCCTCCTCAGTTGTTTTTCTCCAACTAAAATCAACAAGTTCAGTTAGCTAACCAATATGCTGTCCAAGCTAGGTTAAAACTTGATTTTCAATCACAAGACAATGGAAGGAGCGGTATACAGGGTCACATTTCTTCTACTAAGGAGATTGATAAGGTAGATAATGAATCAGACTTGATGAATAGTCATATTGAGGATGTAGATCCACAATCAGATGCTTCATAGATATCAAGTTCTAAGCCAAAAAAAATTGCTACAGAGGTAGAGAACAATAGTTCATGTCAGTCGGTTGCTAATTTTTAGTATGAGCAACAACTTGATTAGATCATATATGTGCAAGGAAAAGAAGGAACTAGTCCTTCAGGTGAAGAAAAATTAGGGACAGCAATGCAGGAAGAGCTACAATCACATTGCCTAGAGAAAAGTGATCAAATTCCTAAGTATATCAGCACAATGCATTACAAATATTACTTATATCATGCTGATAAAGTTTCTTTGACAAAGTTTTCATCTAAGATAGATGGAAACAATTAAGATGATACATCATGTCAAGGTGACATTGACATTAAAGATCTAGTCATAGAAGAAGAAAGAGGCTCTATTTTTGTTGTATACAATAAATTGCCAACCCGATGTCAGCCCTTAATCGAAACACAAAGGTTGCTAATCGATGTAGAGGAAGTTTTTTCACATGTGACTAATATGGATGAAGTAGATTCAATTGAATCATATGTTCCGCATGTTGATCTCATTCATACTCGCATAAAAGAAGATCTCCACATGAATGATGTTGACCTACTGATGACAAATGGAAGCAAAAGTAAGCAATCCAAGAATGAAAATCAAACAATCATGCAGAGTGATGGCTTGGAAGCTTTTTCATGTTAGGCACTTGATCACATAATCAAGTTGGTATCAAGAATGAGCAAAGATATGCTACGACATGGGAATTCGCCTCATAGGACCGACTTTTCTTTGACTAATTCATGCAGAATCCATCCAAATGATCCACATCCTGAACAGAGTTGTCCAGACTTTCTATTTGCTTGGGAGATGGCTACAGTATTTATTGACCCAGAGGTATCTGATGCACATGATATGACCGAACACAAGCTGAAATCTCATAAAGGTGCAAAAGTAGGTGACACAATGCAACAAGGTGATGAACTTACATTCATGATTGATGATACTGCAAACACTAGTAGAAATATGGCAAATAAATGACTAGGTGACTCAAACTTTTCGTCATGTGACCAAAATTTTTTGCAACATAGATATAAATGATTAATTTGGTCATCAGTTGAAATGACTAAATAAATGACCAAATAAATGACTAAATAAATGACTATTACTTCTCTATTCTTTTTTCTTTCCAATTTGATCATAATCCATGAATTCAAAGACAATACAAGGCAAGGCAATAAATGTCTGCTTAGACCAAAGGAATAAAGGGAGAGAAAGCTCAAACGTTTCCCACGAGAGAAGCAGGATTATCTTGGCCCTTCAATCTATCTCAGTGCACTAGCCATGACACAACATGCCCATTAATGATCTGCATGCCTCAAGGAAGTGACTGTCCAGCCCCAACTTGCCAAAAACATCATTACTTGCCACCTTGCCAACATCTACCGAGGCCTTGAATTGCACTTTCTAACTGTTAGAAAACAGAGCCGGCCCGCATAAAATGTCTAGGGGCTATCTCTACCCCCTCCATGTGACCTCTCCTGTCTGGCTAAAGATCTAGCCCTTTATCGGACGATTATATAATATATATTATATTATATATTATATAATATTATATTATAATATTACATAATTATTATATTATAATATAATATACTATTATATTATAATATATTTAATATTACATAATTATTATAATATAATATAATATAATATTTATATTATAATATTATTTAATAATTATATTATAATATAATATTATAATATTATATTAATAGACTGAACACATTGTATCGAGCAGACAAGGGCATATCAGCGTGACACCAAAATGTGTCACGCTGATCATACGATAAACTATGAGCGCCAAAACCAAAATGGTTAAAATTTAATTAAAATTTTGGTGCTTGGTAAACCCTAATGTTTCATGTTTGTGAAAAGTTAGTGGAGGTTTAGGGGAGAGGTGCAATGAAGCGTATTACCAAGGGTCACCTCCGGTGGAGCTTCAGACTAACAACTCCTGGTTTTTCCTGTCGTGGCATCACTAGTATCTCTATTTCGACAATTAGCACAGATTTAATAGGTATCTCTATTTTGACAACCATTTTATGCCCTTCAATCCAACTGCATCCAGGGATTTTTTTAATCCCTCTATCTTTCATCAATCTCCTTATCTCACCACACTTGCCCACTTCTGGATAGATGTTTGAGAGAAGAACATAAGTTGTGCAGCATTTTTTAGGATCCAAATCAAAAAGCAATGTTGCTATAAATACTCCTAAGCCTATATTCATATGTGATCTATAGGCACCAAGAAAACACATCCATACAACTAGCACAAATTTAACAAGTATCTCTATTTCGACAACCATATTATGCCCTTTAATCCAACTACATCCGTGGATTTTTTTAATTCCTCTATCTTTCATCAATCTCCTTACCTCACCACACCTGCCCACTTTTGGATAGATGTTTGAGAGAAGAACATAAGTTGTGTAGCATTTTTAGGATCGAAATAAAAAAGCAGTGTTGCTGTAAATACTCCTAAGCCTATATTCATATGTGATCTATAGGCACCAAGAAAACACATCCATACAACTAGCACAGATTTAACAGGTATCTCAATGATAAAGTTTAGGGTGTCTTCAAGATAGCCAACACGAGCAAGGAGGTCAACCATGCACACATAATGATCAACTGTAGGTGTATTGCAATAAGGGTTACAAATGTGATTGAAGTATGTACAACTCTCATCCACTAAACCTGCATGGATGAATGTACCTAGAATACAAGCAAAGCTTACAATGTTAGGATATGTTCCAGAGTGCTTAATTAATTCAAAGATTTTGAGAGCATCCTTGCAAAATCCATTTTGTGCATATCCTGCAATCATTGCATTCCATGAGATGACATCTCTTTAAGGAATTCTGTCAAACTATTTACATTTTTTGTCTATGATTCCATATTTTGCATACATGTCTATGACAACATTTCAAACTATAATATCTCACAAGAATCCCCCTGCCATTATGCTTTGAAGGATGTCCATACCCTATTCCAAAGCTCCCATTTGGGTACAGGCAGGGAGGATGTTGGCAAAGGTTGAGAAATTTGGATTTACAGCTAACAATTGCATTTTCTTGAAAGTTTCTAAAGCCTGTTCAACAAATCCATTTTGTGCAATGCTACAATCATTGCATTCCATGAGTTGACATCTCTTTGAGGCATTCTATCAAACAGTTTGTGTGCCTTATCTGTGCTTCCACATTTTTCATATATGTCTATCAGAGCATTTCCAACTATAATATCTAACAAAAATCTGCCTTCTATTATGCCTTGATGGATGTCCATACCCTGTTCCAAAGCTTACCATTTTGATATAGGTAGAGAGGATGCTGGCAAAGGTTGTGGAATCTGGCTTTACACCTGCCAATTTCATTTGCATGAAAGTTTCTAAAGTCTTTTCAACAAATCCTTTTTGTTCATATCATGCAATCATTCCAGTCTATTAGACCACATTTATTTCAGGGATTTTGTCAAACAGTTCACATGCCTTGTCTATGCTTCCACATACATCTCTCTCTATGTATATGTATATTTAATTGCATTTTCTTGAAAGTTTTTAATGCCTTATCAACAAATCCATTTTGTGCATATCTTGCAATTGTTGCAGTCCATGAGACCACATTTCTTTGAGGGATGTAATCTATTTTATGCACACAACTCAGCATAAATTAACCTAGATTGGTGGTATTTAAGAACCCCTTGAGAGGATTGCCATTATGTTTCTAGGAGATATGTTATCATAGGTTAACCCATGAAAAACTTGTGTAAAGGATTTAAAACAATAGGCTTCAACTGTGCAAATGCATCTAAGATAAATGTGTAGATCTAGATTCCTTTTAATTAATGGCATAGGAAACTACAAGGAACGTCAATTCTTATCCACACATTATAAGCTACAAAGAAATTGATTACAATTTGAAATCATTCACAAGAGAATTTGTGAATAAATTCTATTCTTCTTTATTGAGTTTTGTGCATAAGTCGTTGTGAAGGCTTTCATGATCAGAAGTGGCACTTGCAACTAAACATATAACAAAAATCCACTTCCAATTATGCTTTGATGGATATCCATATCCTCATCCAAAGCTTCAATTTGTGCACAAACAAGGATGATGCTAGCAAAGGTTGAGGAGTTGGGCTTTACACCCACTAGTTGGAAATTTGACATGGTGCACATTATTATAGTGTAAGCCTATTTTTCAGATTGCTTCATTTAGCATCATCAATAATCTCCACAAGAACATTGTCCCTATTTAAAATAATGGAAAGGGTTCACATTTCACCATAATTTCTCTTGTGACAATCTTGGAGATAAATTTTGTTGCAGTGTGGCAATCAACACATACTCGAAGGTTCTTAACAATTCTAATAGTTGTTCCATGGGACATGTTTAACAAAACAAATGCAATTGCCAACTTTTCACCATGGTGGTAGATAAATAATTCTTTTTCCCATCTTTCCACAGCATTAAGTAAATTCTTGAATCTGGAAAATACCTTGCTGCCTTCATCTTCCAAGCCAATTTCTCCAACTTTGCATAGGTCTCCTTTGTCTATGGATGTGATTTGTCTCCTACACAAAAAACATGTACCATTTTATGCCCTTCAATCCAATTGCATCTGGGGATTTTTTTAATTCCTCTATCTTTCATCAATCTCCTTACCTCACCAAACCTGCCCACTTCTGAATAGATGTTTGAGAGAACATAAGTTGTGCAGCATTTTGAGGATCCAAATAAAAAAGAAGTGTTATTGTAAATACTCCTAAGCCTATATATTCATATGTGATCTACAAGCACCAAGAAAACACATCCATACAACTAGCACAGATTTAACAGGTATCTCAATAATAAAGTTTAGGGTGTCTTCAAGATAGCTAGCATGGGCAAGGAGGTTAACCATGCACACATAATGATCAACTGTAGGTGTATTGCAATAAGGGTTACAAATGTGATTGAAGTATGTACAACTCTCATCCACTAAACCTGCAATCTCAGTTAAAGAAAGAAGTCAACCAAAAGTACATGTTTCAGGTTTTACCCTTCATATTATATTGTTGAATGCATATCCTCCATAACTGTAGGAGGGGACCATATGGGTGTCCATAGAATGAAGTATTGATGCAACTTAAAATATTTATGTATAATTTGCTATTTGGATTTTGCTAAAATTCATCAATTTCAAATCAAATAATCAATGTTTGCTCTTAATTGGGTAGAAAGCAATGAATCATTTTACGCCAAGTTATTTATATTGTCTTAGTTAAATTGGTTATTTTATTGCTTGTGCATTGTGTTTAGCATCGTGTCTCTGATCATGAAAATATTTTTGGTTATTGTATGTAGATCCCACTTATGTGGTGGCTCAAGTTCCTCGTAGTAATGGAGCACATGAAGACATGAAATAGTGCTTTGCAGGTTGGTGTGTTGATGATTTCATGAACAATGTACATAATGAATGACAAAGCAATCCATTGTTACTTGTTAATTACTTAATTGATCCATTGGTATGTAGAAATGTTTGGGAATGATGATGGCCAAGAAAAGTTTTATGCATGTTAGGATAAATTGAGAAAGCATCGTAATTATTGAAAAAATGAGCCACATTTCATGACTATGCAAGTTAGGTATACTTGATGAAACACTCTACTTCCTTAATGGTTTGCTATTTTTAATTTCCATATTGTCTATTGTCTTCTATAGTATGTCTTTGTTACTAACCAACACATTGCAATGGTAGGGTGTAGACTATAATATGTCATGCTCTTTAGCTGAGAGTTGTGATTCTAAGAACACTTAACCATGTTGTCCTTGAGAAGCCAAGATTTAGGAGTTTTTATTATTTGGGCTTAGTTTACCTTTATTGGTTGTGTTCACCTTTGCTCCATGTTTAATAGTTGCCAGTGGAAAAACCATTACCATAATTTTACTAAATATGTTGGAATTCATAGTTTAAATATCTATTTATCATTTAAAAAGAAAGTCAAAATTGCTTACATTTTTTTCTTAATATTTTATAATTCATTCACTATGATGACTTAAGTCTAAATCATAGGTCTCAAGGATATAGCACTCGATTGGATTTATCTACCCTTAGTTCAAAAAGGATAAATTGGGTGGGGACCAAGGAATGCATCTGTCTAGGGCATTTCTGAGATGTTTCTAGTAGCAACCCATTGTTCATGCATTTCTAAAATAGAGGGGTTTCTTCTATTCCCTGCAAATCATACTGTCCACCAATATGTAGAATCCTTCACTCTCACCTTAGCCTTTGCATCTCTAGATCTCAATTCACACAGTCCAAAATAAAGGTAACATGCTGTCTACTAATGGCAATTGAATTCATTTGACCTTTAATGCCATTCATACATTACATAGAAGGGCAAATACCACTTCTAAAAATTCAATGGCTCACTCTTCTATTTTTTTCTTAGTTCCTAGCTCTTTGGGTTCAATTTCATAGTGTTTCTAATTACATGTAATTATTTTCTTGAAAGTTTTTGAAGCCTTTTCAACAAATCCACTTTGTACATATCCAACAATCATCGCATTCCATGAGATGACATCTCTTTGAAGCATTGCATTAAACAGTTCATATGCCTTGTCTAGG
This sequence comes from Cunninghamia lanceolata, assembly GCA_027924645.1. Lineage (NCBI taxonomy): Eukaryota > Viridiplantae > Streptophyta > Pinopsida > Cupressales > Cupressaceae > Cunninghamia > Cunninghamia lanceolata. The sequence continues at coordinate 5,158,876 of BSBN01001344.1, read as the reverse complement.
CTTCCACATTTTGCATACATGTCTACTAGTGCAGTTGCAACTACATCTAACAAGATTCCTCTGTGCATTACGATTTGATGGATATCCATATCCTGTTCGAAAGCTGTATATTGGCACAGGGAGCGAGGATGTTGTAAAAGGTTGTGGAGATTGGCTTGCACCTGCCAATTGCATTTTCTTAAAAGTTTCTAAAGCATTCTCAACAAGCCATTTGGTGCAAATCCTGCAATCATTATGCAGTCCATGAGATCACATTTATTTGAGGATTACAAGCCCATTTATTTTGTGTACCCTTCATTAAGTAAATGTCTTGCATCTAGAAAATACCATGTTGCCTTCATCTCCTAAGCCAATTGCTCCAACTTTACATAGATATGCTATGTCTATGGATATGATCTGTCTCCTACAGAAAAAAATGTACCATTTTATGGCCTTCAATCCAAATACATCTAGGGATCTTTTTAATTCCTCTATCTTTCATCAATCTCCTTACCATTTGAACCTCACCCCAACTACCCACTTCTGCATATATGTTTGAGAGAAGAACATAAGTTGCAGCATTTTTAGGATCCAAATAAAAAAACAACATTGCTGTAAATACTCCTAATTCTATATTCATATGTGATTTATAGGCACCAAGAAAACACATCTACACAACCACCATAAGTTTAACTGGCATCTTAATGATAAAGTTTAGGTTGTCCTCAAGATAGCTAGCACTGACAAGAAGGTCAACCATGCACACATAATGATTGACTATAGGAGTAAAGCAATAAGGGTTACTCATGTGATTGAAGTATGTACAACCCTCATCCACTAAACCTAAATAACTGCATGCACATAGAACACAAGCAAAGCTTACAATGTTAGGATATGCTCCAGCGTGCTTCATTAATTCAAAGATTTTGAGAGCATCCTTGCAAAATCCATTTTGGGCATATCCTGCAATCATGGCATTCCATGAGACCACATTTCTTTGAGGCATTTTGTCAAATAGGTCAGGTGCCTTGTCTATACTTCCAGATTTTACATACATGTCTACCAAAGCATTTCCAACTATAATTTCTGACAAAAATCCCCCTTCCATTATGCTTTGATGGATCTCCATACCCTGTTCCAAAGCTCCCATTTTGGCACAGGCAGGGAGGATGCTGGCAAAGGTTGTAGAATTTGGCTTTAGACTTGCCAATTGCATTTTCTTGAAAGTTTCTAAAGCCTTTTCAAAAAATCCATTTTGTCTATATTCTACAATCATGGCATTCCATGAGACCACATTTCTTTCAGGCATTTTTTCAAATAGTTCACGTGCCTTCTCTATGCTTCCACATTTTGTATACATGTGTACCAGGGCAGTTGCAACTACAACATCTGACAGAATTCCTTTATCCTTTATGCTTTGATGGATGTCCATACCCTGTTCCAAAGCTCCCATTTTTGCACAGGCTATCATATCATAGAACACAAGCAAAGCTTACAATGTTAGGATATGCTCCAGTGTGCTTCATTAATTCAAACATTTTGAGAGCATCCTTGCAAAATCCATTTTGTGCATATCCTGCAATCATGGCATTCCATGAGACCACATTTCTTTGAGGCATTCCTATAAATACTCCTAAGTCTATATTCATATGTGATTTATAGGCAGAAAGAAAATGCATTCACACAACCACCATAGGTTTAACTAGCATCTTAATGATAAAGTTCAAGTTGTCCTCAAGATAGCCAGCATGGGCAAGAAGGTCAACCATGCACACATAATGATCGACTATAGGAGTAATGCAATAAGGGTTACTCATGTGATTGAAGTATGTATAGCCCTCATCCACTAAACCTAAATAACTGCATGTACATAGAACACAAGCAAAGATTATAATGTTAGGATATGCTCCAAAGTGCTTCATTAATTCAAAGATTTTGAGAGCATCCTTGCAAAATCCATTTTGTGCATATCATGCAATCATGGCATTCCATGAGACCACATTTCTTTGAGGCATTTTGTCAAACAGGTCACGTGCCTTGTCTATACTTCCACATTCTATATACATGTCTACCATAGCATTTCCAACTATAATTTCTGACAAAAATCCCCCTTCCATTATGCTTTGATGGATGTCCATACCCTGTTCCAAAGCTCCTATTTTGGCATAGGTAGGGAGGATGTTGGCAAAGGTTGTGGAATTTGGCTTTAGACCTGCCAATTGCATTTGCTTGAAATTTTCTAAAGCCTTTTCAAAAAATCCATTTTGTCCATATCCTGCAATCATGGCATTCCATGAGACCACATTTCTTTCAGGCATTTTTTCAAACAGTTCACGTGCCTTCTCTATGCTTCCACATTTTGCATACATGTCTACCAGGGCAGTTGCAACTACAACATCTGACATAATTTCTTTATCCTTTATGCTTTGATGGATGTCCATACCGTATTCCAAAGCTCCCATTTTTGTACAGGCTATCATATGATCACTATTTCTGTTTACAACCTATCATATCAGACAATAAAGTTAATATCTTGCTTTTGGGCTTTATAATATTTGCTTTAAATATATATGATTTATCAATATTTTAGTATATAGAATATATTTGTATTATAATATTTGAGTATATAAAATATGGTATATTTAATTTATAATATTTAATTTAAATATATTTAAATATTAATATTTATACTTATATTACTTACATATTAATAATCATATTTATAATAATATTATTCAATTTTTATATTTATATATTTATAATTACATTTATAAATATAATGTCTTGAAAATAAAATATATATTATATTTTAATTATATAAAAATATTATTATTTAATATTATTTATTAAGTATTATATTATATATGTTTATCATTCAAATTGATGATGAACACCATATTTTAAGAAGGCAATTTCATCATTTATCATGATGTTTACGTCTTAATTTAAACAATGTCTTAGATATTGGGACATCACATATAGACAACTTTTGCATGACCTAAACCAACTAAAAGGTTTTCAATGCTCTTCAAGAAATTTGTGTCATTAAAATTTGGAAATTAGCTAATACTTTAATATGTATTTTTTTTGCAGTTGGAGGTTACACCGTTCTTTCTTGCCTCCACAACAAGTGATTCGTTTCTACAAACTTGTGAGCCGAAAGACAATTGCATTGCATCTAAAACTATTTGGGCTCTTCCGTAAGTTTTGTGAAAATCTTTCAACACTCAATAATATATTAAGAATTCAATTCATGAATTTGAAATGTTAACATGATTTCATTTTAGATTTTGATGTTTATATTTTTTTAATCTTTCTTTTCAAAAAACATGCTGCAACTTTGGTACTTGTTATTATTGTTAACTACCTCGGCAAGTTATCCCTGTTGCCATAATTTTAGTTTAGATTGTTAACATCTCAATGGCTTGTGTGAAGGAGAATATGGAATGCATCAAGGCTATAGTCAAAGCACCTAAACTGGTTAACAGAATGCCAAAAGAAATGATGTCTCATGGAATGCTCAGTGGCAACATCTCTTTTCTAAGTGTCAAAATATGTGAAGGGCTTCATCGGTCTGACCTTCCTTTCTATTGTTTTGCTATTGTATCTAATGTGGCTGTTGAACTAGTTTTTTCTTTAGCCAGTCCTTGTAGTTTCTTGTACATGACAAAGTTGAACTAGTTTTTTCTTATGGTAGCCTTGTGCTGGTTTTTTATTATTTGTAATTCTTTTCCTGCATTGTTCCAATACAAAAAAAATATTTATTGCCACTTTGCTTTGTCTTGTTTCATTTTCTTATTGACTGATTCTAAAGTGTTGGCTCAAATTTATCAATCTTTACTTGGCAGCATCATAAAATATATAGTTTTCCAAATTTATTTTCTTTTATGTTTTAATTCAAATTTAATAATATGTTTTTTCTGCATTATAGAATTTATAGTATTTAATAAATTATTCATAACATGACTAAATTTACTACCAATTAATGGAAACAATTAAATAAAAATGACTTCCATGACTAAATAAATGACCAGTTAACAACAATCAATGACTAAATGATTACAATGACTAAATATACTACCAAATTAATGACTAAAATTTGTTTAGTCATAAATTTGGTCGTGAGATAAATGACTGGCAATAAACTACCAATGGTCACATGACTAAATATACTACCAAATTGATGACTAAATAGACTACCAAATTGATGACTAAATAGACTACCAAATTAATGACTAAATATACTACCAAATTAATGACTAAAATTTGTTTGGTCATAAATTTGGTCATGAGATGACCGGCAATAAACTACCAATGGTCATGTGACCAAACTACTGATCACATGACTAATTTTTGGTAGTTTATTTAGTCATTTATTTCTGTTTTTCTATTAGTGAAATCAAGTTGTATCTTCCCTCTCTTCACCTAGTTTCAATGGTTATCAATTTGATTATGGTAGCTTGGGTAAGACAACTTGCATTTGGATTGATCATGGCCCTAATGAATTGCCCCAGTTGCTGATCCTGCATAACTACTATATTGAACATGAACCTAACATGCCTATACCTTACTTTCAGTGTATAAAGATGAATTTGCTAGACTTAGGACATTAACTTGCACCTTGTTACTCTTGCATGTCTTGAGAAATAAATCACAGGGAAATGTAAATACTTGTTGTCCAAAGCTTTTGTACATAGTGCTGCTCTTTTTTGGTTAGGTTTTAGTTAGTTCTTTGTTTAGTTTCTTCTTTCTATTTTGCTTTTCCTTAGTTGTTAGTTGTTGTTTGTTGCTTTTGTTCTACTTTCTTGCTTTAGGTTGTTAGTTTGTTTTGTTTAGGTTAGTTTCTTTGCTCACTTTACTTTTGCTTTCTGCACTTGCTTTGCTGGGGTTCTCCATTTTTTGAACTTGGCAGCTAGGTATGCATTCTGGCAAAAGGTTCTCTTTGGATAAGTAATCTGGAGGATTTCCTTGAGAAATTTTGGTTTTGCACTTGGGTCTTCCTGTGGGTTCTATTGTTACTCTTCAATAGTATGATGCTTGTTCATGGAAAAAGAGTCGCTAGTTCAACCCACTTGAAGTATCTTCGGGTGTCATATCTCTCACATCTTAAGATTATCCTAATGCTTCCAAAGGAATCTTTGTGTACTTGGGTTAAGTAAAAATCCTAAAATCTCATGTCATGTACTATCTTTTTCATCCATTCCTTTCATATAGATCACAATAGCCTTCATCCATTCCATCTTCTTCATCAAATAATGCACTCAAGCCTAGTATCCAAATCTTTAACAATCCTACAATCATTGCATATTTTGACAAGTGAACTATTGAAAGTTGAACTCCCAGCCTTTGTGGGCAAGATATCTTTGAGCTCATATTGGTATCTTCGCATGCTCATCCAGCTTTAAGTATTTACCCCAAGGTAAAATGGTTTCAAAATGTTTGTACTTCCTATCACAGTTCCCATCATATTCCCATGGCATATATGGCCATTCCATTTTCATCATCCTACATACCCCAAAGGCATGTGATGACACACACCCTCCTTCATTCATTCCACCATTGTTGTTCCAGCACCTCCCATTTCCATTTTCTAACCTCTTCATTCATTCACTCATAAACCTTCCCTTAACTCCCTCCAATAGATCCTAGGTCATGATCAACAAATGTGCACACCATTTAAAAGGAGTTTCCACTCACTCCCTTTCCTTTCCCTCATGGGATTTGGAAGTTCATATCTAGATGCCTCGGTCATACAACAAATTTCCAGTTACTTCTTTCCTTAGGAGCACTCATTCAAAAGCCAGATAATGCTAGAAATCAAATCATGTTATATTCAAAGATAATCTGAATCCATGTCTCCTCACAGAAATAGTCAAAGAACAATGATTTTAAATTACATAAGTAAAAAGGGCAAGTCACATGGGGCATCCATATTTCCAAATTTCTGACAATCCCCTTTCCATCCATACCATCCATACAAAATCTTATTCCATTCAAAGTCTTAAATCCCTTCATCCTGCACACGAAAGAAGCATAAAGAAAATCATGAAAGTTTGAAAAGTTTATGTGGGTTTATGAAATCTCATACCCTTCATTTTTCTAGTAAGCATTTACATTATCTCCTACACCCCTTTTTGTACCCAAGCTCCTGTGTTTCTGTTGGTGTGTGCAACCGTTAGTCATAGTCTTCTCTTATCTTACACCAGTTCCATATCCCTCCATTCCTCATTTTCATCCATTTCACATATATTGTCTCACCTTCCTATGGTCTATGCTTTTGGGAAATTCTTCAATCCGTCATCTTCCACAGCATAATCCTTTTCCTTTCATTTACCTTTAACAGTGCACTCCATAATTGATTTATGCCTACCGACATCGATGAGCATGATAGTTGGATAAGGTTTTTGTTGGAAAGAGACACTGCTAGGCATGTCAGGTGTTGTCATTGATGGGAACTAAATCTATCTTACACATCTACATTTCATCAGTGAATCATATCGGAAGTCAGATTGCAGATTTGTCTAAGTCTAGATAGACATGAATAGGGCATATGACAGGGTTCAGCATTTTGGTCTGCATTTCTCCACAAGAAATCATATTGTGCTGCAGATCTGAGGGAATGTTAAGGGATGTAAGGGCTACCTAAATCCAAGATTTTAGCCTCCGGTGATGAAGGGAGTGTAAGTTACAAGCATCTGAGTATCAGGTTTTGGTTAGACAATTCAGTCCAGTGAAGAATAGGCTGACTAGGTGTTTGGTCCTTGTGCGGATGAAGAGAAGTGATTGGTCAAGTAATTTATGAGATCCAGTGGTATTGGCTGACATGTGAGGTGACCTGGATACATAAGTTTTTGTCCGCATTGGTGTTTGTGCATGGATTTAGCTAACAGAATAGTGTTCTTAAAAAGTCTCTAAGTTTTTCTTAAGGCCGACTGCAGTTGATACAATTTCATGTAGCGGATATATATAATCGATGAATTTGAGCATTTCTAAGTGTGTAGTTGTGAATATGAAGGAATAAGTATGAAGTATAATAGAATCAAGTGCAAAGTGAAGAGATCTAAGATCCAGATCATGGCAGAGCAGTGCAACAGTGTAGAGAGAGATAAAGTGTGCAAAGTCAGTGTATTGAGCTCAACCGAAACTATAATCTTGCATTGTTAGATGTTATTCCTCAGTTCAAACATTCCAGTGAACTTTTGTAATTGATTTGTAGGCAGTGAGTCTCCTTGAGTAGTGAGCTCTAGGAACTGCGCTTGAAGGCATGTGCCTTCCCATTTGTAATACTTTTAGCAGATTATAAATTTCTTGTGGGTTAACCTGCATTGTGGTTTTTCCCTTAACCAAGTTTCCACATAAAAATCCTGGTGTTCATGTGTTGTGATGTTGTTGTTTCTGTTCTTGTGTTCATGCTTGTTTCTTTTGGATGTATGTGGTAAATTAATAAAGGAACAAGGTAATAAGTTTTACAGAACACTGATTCACCCCCCCTCGTAGTGTTCCTTAATGTCAACAATTGGTATCAGAGCTTGGTTCCTTAGAATAAATTTAATAGCTTGAGGAAGATCTGGCAAGGTGTTTTCAATGGGTTCATTCAAGCATTTTGATGGCATCAATCAACAAATCCAAGTAGCCTTAGATGATCTTGATCTATCCAGAGCAAAAAATAGAGATCTATAAGAGAACCTTAAAGATGCTAAATATTTCATTGAGACATTAAAAGGACAACTAAGCAAATCTAATGAAAAGAGAAGGGAGCTACTTTATCAGCTAACAAATCAGAATGAAGACAATGACATGGATGAGGCCCTGAAGGAGAAGGCAAAAGAATGTGAGAAGCTAGCAAAAGAAGTTGTCCTAAAACATGAGATGGAATCCGGGGTGATGAGACTAACCAAGCAAATTGAGGAAAGGAAGAAGACTGAAGAAAAACTGAAGCAATCTCTGAAAGAAAGAACAAAAGAATGCCGCAGATTGGATAGGATAATTGGCCATCTAGAGTTCTACAAGAAACTAGGGACAATGAGGAAGAACTTGAAAGACAAATTATCATTCTCAAACATGACCTAGAAGTTGCAAATGAATATAAAGAGAAATTCAAGATAAGCTCAGCTAAACTTGAGTGTTGCTTGATAGTCAGAAGAAGGCAGATGATAAGCATGGTATGGGATTTGAGAAAGGTGAAAGCTCTAGATTTGGTCAAAGAAATCCCGAAACAAGAAATCAAAGAAGGAATCCTAGAAGAGCTCTGGTAAGACAACCTAATGCTCAAAGGTATCCATGTTTCAATGGCAATTGTTTCAAATGCAATAAGTATGGTCATAGAGCTAATCAGTACAGAAGTCAAGTGAATCAAAATGCATCATCTTTCTCTAGTCATTGCTTTAATTGCAAAAGGATAGGTCATAAGGCTGAGGAATGTAGAAGTGGATCAAGGAATCCTCCTAAGAACAAACAAGTGTTCAATGGAAGATGTTTTAATTGCAATAAGTTTGGGCATATTGCAATGCAATGCAGATATAAACCTACTCCAACATGTAATTGTCAGAAAAATAAGATTGTGTCTTTCAACTGCAACAAATCCGGACACATTGCTAAATTTTACAGAAGCAAAAAGGAGAACTCACAGGCAGGTAAAGGAAAAATAGAGTGGAATTTAGACAAAGGCAAGGGCAAAGTTGATGTGAATGAGATCCATAATGAAATGAAAAAAACATGGGTGAAGAAAGATGAAATGAATGTTGAAAATGGATTCGCACCAGAATCTTTTGCTGATAATTCCTCCAGGAATTGAATCAGGAGATCTGGCTCAGGGGGAGCTGCATTGAAAATCTGATTCCCCCTGCTAGCAAGTGGGTGCTTGAATCTGGTATGATGAATGAAGATAAAGAAGCCTATTGCAGATTTGTTAAAGCAAATTTCAGAAGAAAAGAAGCTAATGCGATTGATTGTGGAGCAATTGAAGATTGACTATATGCAGAAATAGTGTAACTAGATGTATTAGGGTAGAACATTTATTACAATGAAGAATTAGGTTTTGCAAAGGATAAAAGTTCATTCATTCAAACACTTGAATCACTTTGCATTCGAAGAGAACAAGGAGAAGAGTACCTGAACTAAAATTTCAAAGAATTGAAGTGTAAAGAATGAATTCAATAGCTAACCCTAATTCCATGAAGAAAAAGGTATTTCTTTGTGAAGCTTTGAACTTGTAATCTCTTGAAATGGCTATTCCTCTAGTTGTGAACATCACTAAGTGGTCTAGGCCAAAATTTAAGAAGCACCCTTTCAAGTCCACTGAAGTTGATCTGATGGGAACATTTTATGGAGTTCCATATGGGGTTCTTCACACAGAAGACATTAGGGCTTATATTCACGCACCTCTAGAGGAGCATGGTGACTCAAGGTTTGTTGATCTATTCATGAATCACTTAAAAGGTGATGATTTTGAGCTCAAACTGGAATACAAAGCCTTGAAAGATAAGAAGTTCATACAATTTGTTGAGTTTCTAACTTTCACAGAGGATGAGTGGGTCTGGTATGTCTTGAGCCATATCCATGATGAGTTTATATGGTTGAATCATACATCCAAAATCATAAAGGATACAATAAGGGTAGTTACAGGACTGAATTCAACTGGTACCTTGCCTCAGTTGAAGGCTATAAAGAATCAAGAAGTCACCGAGGCAACTGGATCAAAATTTGACAAGAGAGCCATGACTATAAATGACATAGAGGATCATGGGGTCAGATTCACGTCAATGGTGATAGGATACAAGATATATTACTCTAGTAGAGAAAATTTTGTTTCTGGAATAGCCATCTATACTACATATAAGATGGTAAAAGAAGCTGCAGACTATGATCTTTGTGAACTATTGCTGAACCAGCTCATGGAGAACCTAAGCAAGATAAAGGACAAAAAATACTCATTCAAATTTGGTACATTAATTATGTGTCTCTTCTTCTATTTCTTGAGTGAGCTTCTGGGAAACAAAAATATAATTTGGTCAAATGACAAACCGGTAGCAGTCTAGATTAGGAATTATTTGAGTTATTTAGGTAGTCATTATGCACAAAAGACTGCACTTTGGGGATTCTTCAAAAACTTCTAGGGTATGATGTAGGCTAATCCTAAAATACCTAGAACTGTTGTTGAAAAATACAAGGGCACCATCTATTTTATGGTTACCATTGATCAATGCAAAATGGAAGCAGTAGAGCCTGGAGTTGTGTGGATCATGCCCATGGGGTATGAAGTGGATGGGCATGTGTTGGAACTGTATGCACAACATTTGTTAAGTCAGCTTAGGGATCTGGCTGAAGAGAGATTTGGAACTTATGAAGAAATTTCACAAAAATTGCATCTTGAATTCAAGGATTCTGAAACCAAAAGGAAAGTAAGGAAAGAAGTTGAGCAGTTGGTTGAGAATCTAGGCCTTACTAAGGAAACTGTGAGGCAATTTAGGGAAAGAATAGAAAAGGCTAAGAAGGAGAAGCAGGACATGGAATAGAAAAGTGTTCTGGTAGAACCTCCTTCCAAGTCAAGGTCTACTGGGAGTACTAGTTCAACCTCTGGTGCATCACCTTCTCCTATTGTAGAGAAATCCAAAGAAAATCCTACCGGTAAGGAAGGAAAAAGAACAAAAGCAATGCCCAAGAGGTCATATGGCAGTATGGAGAAGGAGGATGAAGAAAAGACTAATTTAGATGATGAGGTTAAAGAGTTGAAGGCCTTAGGCACTAAAGCTGTTAAAGTGTCTCTGGAAGCAAAAAAACAAGTAAGAGGCTGATGTTGAGAAGCCAACTCCTTTTGTGGAGGACATCGTTAAGATAATCACTGTAGATGGAAACCTAAAACCAATGACTAAATTCTATGATCATTACATTGATGCTAACAAAAGAATTCTGGAGGATGCTACTGTAAAATATTTGAATGTATTCAACAGAGCTCTAGTGGAAATTTTGGCACAAATCCCTAAGAGTTTAGGAGAAATTCTAGAAATAAGAAAAGAAGCTGCTAAAGCAAAAGATCTAGAGCTAAGGGAACATGTAATGTCCAGTCTGTATCTGGTGATCTCTAGAAAAGAAGCAGATAAGATTATCAAAGAAGTCAAGAATGAATTCAGAAGCAAGAAAAAGATGAATAAGATGACAATTAGAGACCTTGATGAAGTTGTTAAAGAAACAGAACAAATTCTAAAGAAAGCATTGGACAAGAATAAGTTTTCTGTGGTTACAGAAGAACTAGTTGATACTGAGGATGCATCAGTTCTAAATGATGAAGAGCTATAGAAAAATGAGCAACAAACTAGAGTAGATGATATCTCCATTCCGGAAGAAGAAACATTGAAAAAGGAAGATCAAGAAAAAGAAATTGATGATGGAATTGATTCCACTCTAAATGTTGAGGAATTTGACAATACTGCCACTAGGGATACACCAAATCCTTCGGAAGAGAATGTAGAAGATATTTATGAGATAGATAAAAGCAAGGATGCTTCTGATGATGATGCAGAGAAGGCAGAAGTAGAGAAAAAGAATGAAAATGATGAGCAAGACAATGAGGTTGACTCCAAAAAGGGAGAAGATGGAGGCCCTGAAGAGCTTAAACTATAACATCATATTGGGCAAGAGACACTACCGAAGCAGTGAAATATATTTTGGAAAGAGATAAATAAATTGAAGAAGATCAGGAGATAATACAAGGGCCAATCAATTTTGATACTTTGTCATTGGTGCAGAAGATAAAGTTGGCCTCTATTGCACAAGCTAAGGCTAGAGAAGAAATCCTAAAGTCTCATATAGAAGATAGCAAGTTACTTGGTCTTGCATCTAAGATTTTGGAGAAAATCATGCCCACATTTTAGAAGGACTCATCAGCATCTACCTTCGGCTAGTTGAAAAATCTAATAAACTCTGTAAGCTCTCATTTTGAAACCTTAGAGAAGTCAGCAGAAGTTAAAGTCAGAAATGGATTTAATGAGAAGAGGTTTGCTGAAATAAAGAATAATTAGTTATGATAGATCAAGGCTTGATACTAGTGTAAAGAGTATTCAAACTGCCCTATCTAAAGGAGCATAGATTTATAAGTTTTTCTTAAATTGATCTAAAGCTATTGAAGATATTGAGAAGAAGATTAAGGACTTGGAGCTCAAATTGTCTAACATTTCTCAGTCATATAGTCCTTTAACTAAGTCTGTATCTTCCAAAGAATGCCAAGTAGTGAGTTTACGGAATGAATTGAGTGACCTAGAGAAAGAAAAGGTTAAAGTTTTGGGTAGATTAGATGAGCTCTGGGGGCTGATTTCCCCCAAATTAGAAACTATGTATGATCTATTGGTAGTATCCCAAGTTGCTGCTGCTACTAGTGATCCTACTGATCTTCAAAAGGCAGAATCATAGACATTTTTGTTTAGTGGGCATATATCCATTTTGGGCAGCATAAAGAAGAATTGGGATAATGAATTATTATGGTTGAAAAACATTTTTGGTGATATCTTTTTGCTGATGAACAAGGCTTAAGGACTGTATGTTCATATGCGAAAGTATATACTTAAATTTTTGACCCATGTACATAAGATTTTTGCATGAATTTTGATATGCAGATCCTAGCCTTTGCCATTGATGTCAAAGGGGAAGAGGAAAAGAAATGAAAAATGAAGAATTAATCTAAGGGGGGGCATTGGAAATCACAAGTGTATATAGTAAGGGGGAGTTGTTCTAACACTTAGTCATTTTTCACTAAGTGTTGCCATCAATGCCAAAGGGGAAGATTGTTGGCAAGAGAAACTGCTAGGCATGTCAAGTGTTGTCATTGATGGCAACTAAATCTATCTTACACATCCATATTTCATTAGTGAATCATACCAGAAGTCAGATTGCAGATTTGTCTAAGTTTGGATAGACAAGAACATGGCATATGACAGGGTTTAGTATTTTGGTCTGCATTTCTCCACATGAAATCATATTGTGCTACGGATTTGAGAGAATGTTAAGGGATGTCAAGGCTACCTAAATCCAAGATTTTAGCCTCTAGTGATGAAGGGAGTGTAAGCTACAAGCATCTGAGTATCAGGTTTTGGTTAGACAGTTCAGTCTAGTGAAGAACATGCTGACTAAGTGTTTGATCCTTGTGCAGATGAAGAGTAGTGATTGGTCAAGTAATTTATGAGATCTAGTGGTATTGGCTGACATGTGAGGTGACCTAGATACATAAGTTTTGGTCTGCATTGGTGTTTGTGTATGGATTCAGCTGACAAAATAGTGTTGTTAAAAAGTCTAAGTTTTTCTTAAGGTTGACTACAATTGATACAAATATTTGTAGCAGATATATATAATCGATGAGCTCGAGCATTTCTAAGTGTGTAGTTGTGAATATGAAGGAATAAGTGTGAAGTATAACATAATCAAGTGCAAAGTGAAGAGATCTAAGCTTCTGAATCATGGCAGAGCAGTGAAGCAAGGTAGAGAGAGATGAAGTGTGCAAAGTCAGTGTATTGAGCTCAACCAGAACTATAATCTTGCATTGTTAGATGCTATTCCTCAGCTGAAACATTCTAGTGAACTTTTGTAATTGATTTGTAGGCAGTGAACCTCCTTGAGCAGTGAGCTCTAGGTAGTATGCCCGAAGGCATGTGCCTTCCAATTTGTAATACTTTTAACAGAGTATAAATTTCTTGTGGGTTAACCCGCACTGTGGTTTTTCCCTTAACCAGGTTTCCATGTAAAAATCCTGATGTTCATGTGTTGTGATCTTGTTGTTTATGTTCTTGTGTTCATGCTTCTTTCTTTTGGATGTATGTGGTAAATTAATAAAGGAACAGGGTAATAAGTTTTGCAGAACACTGATTCACCCCCTCTTAGTGTTCCTTAATCTCAACATTTTTTATGTAATGACATATAATACTTGACATGGACTACATTCCTTCATGGAACTAGATAGTTGAGTTCTTTCGTCTATACCTCTTCTGCCTTCTCAGTATATTTTAAAAAAGAAAAATCCATCCAAAGGTGAAAACCACCTTTGGTGGCACCCTGGATAAGTACCATGATGAAAACCTAGTAAACAAGCATCATGGTAAGTTGCTTCAAATTACATCAACTCTCACTTACCACTTCATCATGTCACTTCTGTATCATAGCCCCCCTCCATCCATACATACACATTCTGTTATGTTCATTCATCCTCCTTTCCATGAAAGTTCATGAGGTGATGATTATATATGTAGCTTGACACAAGTTCGCATTGATGATCTTGGTGTTGGCAAGAGACACTATATGGATTCATGGTTGTTGTCATTGATGGCAACAAAGGTCATCACACATATCCGCAAGTCATGATGTGTCTCTACCGGAAGTCAGAATAAAGAATGTTGTGGTCCGGTGAACAAGAACAGAGCATGTGGCAAGGTCCGACAGATTGGTCCGGATCTCTCAGAGGAAGTGTCTTGGTGCAGTGCAGATTTGGGGAAGTCAAGAGGACTACCTTGAGTGGTATATTCCAAGGATTTAGCCTCCGGTGATGGACAAGGAAAAAGATATGAATAGTTGAGTACCGGATTCCTGAGAGACAGTGAAAATAGAGGAAGAACTGACTGACAGAGTATCAGACTACTTTCCGGATGTGTTACTATTGATGATAGAGGTTGTGAAGGCATGAATCATGTTTGGCCGACATGATTAATGATATCTACAAGTATATGCTTGATCCGCATTGCTTGGTGAGGAAGGATTCAGCCGACAGAACAAGAGTTTGTAAGAAACTAGACTGTTCCGGATGCCGACTAGAAAGGTGATGAAATTACTTGTGCGGATATATATAGAGGATGGATTTAGTTGTGAAGTGAGTGATGGTGTGAAGATATATGCAAATAAGTCCAGAACAGAGCAGAAGTAGCAAAAAGGATCCGGTATGTGAAAGATAGCAGAATAAAGAACAGAGGAAAGATGAAGTGCAGCAGATCAGTGTACTGAGCCTAACCGGAACTGAACTCCAGCATATGCAGATGCTTCCAATCAGTTCAAGACTGTGATTCTTATCACTTTGTAGACAGTGTGTCTTCTTGTAGGCAGTGGGCCTCTTGTGAGCAGTGTGCTCGGGCAGTGAGCCCTAATTGGCAAGTGCCATTTTGTAATTTCCTATTCTTCTAACAGAGAATAATTTTGGGTTAATCACCCCGTGGTTTTCTCCCTTAATAGGGTTTCCACGTCAAAAATACTGTGTTATGTGTTTCTTATTTCATGGTAATGTTTTTGTGTTTGATTCAATGCTGCATCAATTAATAAGAAACTTCAATAAGGGAAATAATTAGGATAACTGATTCACCCCCCCCTCTCAGTTATCAACAATTGGTATCAGAGCTAAGTTCCTCCTAATAGAGCCTAACAGCTTGAAGAAGATCTGGGAGTTCAAATGGATGCATATGGTTTAAGGGAGCAACTCAAGACTGCTCTTGAGGATCTTGAACAGTCAAATTCTGAAGTCAATGAATTAAAGGAAAGACTCAAACAGGCTGATGAATTCATGAGAGAATTAAAAGACAAATTAAGTCTCTCTATGAAAAAGAGAAAGGAGCTGCTCCAACAGTTGGCAAGACAAAGTGAAGAAAGCAATACAAATGAAGAATTGACTGAGCAAACCAAGTTATGTGAAAAGTTATCAAAAGAAGTCATTATGTTAAGACATGAAATGGAATCAGGAACTATAAAGTTTACTCAAGAGATTGAAGAAAAAAGAAAGGCTGAAGACAATCTAAGACAATCTCTTAAAGAAAAATCAGAAGAATGCCACCAGATGGACAGGATTATCAGACATCTTGAATCTGATCTTGAAGATGCCAAAAATAATGAAGAAAAACTTGAGGATCAAATTGCCTCTCTCAAAAGAGACCTTCAAACAGCAAATGAATATAAAGAGAAATTCAAGATAAGTTCTGCTCAACTTGAAGTTCTTCTTGGAAGTCAAAAGAGGACAGATGACAAGTATGGTTTGGGATATGAGAAAGGAGAAAGCTCCGGATCCGGTCAGAAGAATCTTGGATCAGAAAATCCAAGGAGCAGGCCTAGAAGACCTCCGGTAAGACAGCGAAATGCTCAAAGATATCCATCCTTCAATGGATACTGCCACAGCTGCAACCACTTTGGTCACAAAGCTAATCAGTGCAGAATGAGAATGAATCAGATTAATTCATCCTTCTCCGGACAGTGCTTCAACTGCAAAAGGTATGGACACAAATCCCATGAATGCAGAATTATGCAAGTAAACAAATCATTCAAAGGTAGATGCTTTACATGCAATAGAGTAGGTCATATGGCTAATCAATGCAGATCAAGAGGATATCAGTCAAATATGCAAAGAAATGTTATTTGCCAAATCTGCAATAGGTCCGGTCATAATGCTAAAGTCTGCAGAAACAAGAATCAGGACAAAAGAGGTCCGGTGTATAATCAGAATCAAGACAAGGGTAAACAAAAGATGAATGCGGATGAAGTTAGGAATCAGATGAGCAAGATTTGGGTGAAGAAAAGTTTAGAGAATGTAGAGGTTGGATCCGCACCAGACTCTGGTGCTGATATTTCTTCCGGAAATTAAAAAGTGAGCTCAGGCTCAGGGGGAGACTTAAAGAAAATCCTGTTCCCCCAGCCAAACAAGTGATGCCGGATGTGGCACAAGATGCGGATTAAAGGGTTTGCAGATATGAGTCTTGAGATGCTTCAGTCAAGTTTTCAGAGGTCCGCATGGAGTTATGAAGAAGCTGTGATCGATCAAATAAGACCTGTTCAGGGAGATGCTCCGGTATGACAAAGGATTACAAAAAGGTCCGGAGAGATCCGGAAGTGCACTATCTTGTTCTGCGGATTGGACAGAGTGTTTGGGATGCTCTTGTAATATGTTACCTCGATTTATTCATGATTGAAAGATCCGGATGATATTCACAGATCAGGACTAATCCGAGATACTCCAAGCTATCCAGACAAGGCAAACCAGATTAATGTAGGTGAAGCATTTATTGCAGACAGATATTAGGGTTCGCAGAGCAATATAAGGGATTTCTCAAAAGTCATTTGCTCATTCTGCACTCAAGAAGAAGCGAATAGTGGAGCTCTGCAACAAGATTCATCAAGCACACCAAGGATCTCCTGCCGAAGTCATTGCATAAAGAAATCAATCCAATCACTCCGTGCAAATCGAAGGCGCATAAGGTATTCTCCATTTTTCATTACCTCACTGCAAATCTTTGAAGAATGGCTACTCCAAATATAGTTAAGATCTCTGATAGACCTTGCCCCTCATTCAAGAAACATCCTTACAAATCATTGGAGGTAGATCCACTAGGAGCCTTCTCTAGTGTTCCTCATGGTGTATTGCATACGGAAGATATTAGGGTTTACATCCATGCGAATCTTGAAGACTTTGGAGAATCAAAACTGATGGATATCTATCACAAACAATTGATAGATGACTCCTTTGAGATCAAACCTCAGTATAAAGCCATCCAGGACAAACACTTTGCACAGTGCATTCATTTCCCCTGTTTTGAAGAAGATGAATGGGTCCGGTATGTACTAAGTAGAGTACATGACAACTTCCTATGGTTGAACCAGCCCTTCAAGATCACCAAAGATGCAATTAGGGCTGTAACCGGTCTGCACTCATCCGGTGGTTTACCTGTTCTCAAGTCTGTCAAAAATCAGACAGTCAGTGATGCAACCGGATCCAAGTTTGACAAGAGAGCTATGACAGTTGATGATATCATTGAACCGGATGTCAAATTTGCAGCTATAATAATTGGTTACAAAATCTATCACTCCAGTAGGGAAAATTCAGTACCGGGAACTGCAATCTACACAGCCTATCAGATGTTAAAGGAGAATGCAGACTATGACTTGTGCGAGCTTCTAGTAAACCAACTCTTTGAAAATCTGCAGAAGATTAAGAAGGACAAGAAAAACTCCTTCAAATATGGCAATCTGATCCTTTGTCTCTTCTTTTACTACATGAATGAGCTTCCCAGATCCAGTGGATGGGTATGGCAAAATGACAGACCGGTTGCCATCCAAATCAGAGACTATTTGCATGAACTTGGGGATGCCAAAGCAAGAAATACAGCTCTATGGGGATACTTCAAGAACTTCCAAAGCATGATGCATGCAAGAGAAAGAATACCCCAATCCCTTGTAGAAAAGTACAAAGACACAGTATGCTTCATGGTTGAAACAGATCAGTGTCTAATGGAGGCAGTAGAGCCAAGGACTGTTTGGATCATGCCCATGGGGTATGAAGTGGATGAACAGATAGTAGAGCTGCATGTTCAACACATGCTAAGCCAGCCCAAAGATCCTAAGGCAGAAAGGTTCGGAACCTTTGAGGAACTGAGTGTAAAAATACATGTAGAACTCAGGGAACCGGAGATAAAGAGGAAGGTAAGAAAAGAAGTTGAGCATATTGCTCAAGGCCTAGGAATCTCAAAAGAGGCACTTGATGCCAGCCGGGAAAAGAGGAGGAAGGCTGAGGAAGAAGAGAAAAGTAAAGAAAGTGTTCCGGTTGAAACTCCCACCCGGACCAGATCATCAAAAAGATCTGCACCTCCCTCAACCAAAAGTTCAAAACCGGAAGTCCAGGCATCCGGTAAAAGATCCAAGACAAAAGCCACAAGGGCTTATAAAAGCCAAAAGGATGAAGAGGAAACAGAGTCAGATGAGGGAGTAAAAGAAATAAAGAAGCAGAAGAAGAAAGGATCCGGTAAACCCTCCTCAGGACAAGACAAGGATGAAATGGCAGAGGTATCTGTTGAAAAGCCCACTCTGTCTCTAGAGAATGTAATCAAGTCGGTCACGGTGGATGGAAACCTTCAACCAATGACTGAATCTTATGATGACTTCAATGAGGCTGACCAAAAGACTCTGCAGGAAGCCACAGTCAAATATCTGAACATATATAATAAGGCTTTCATTGAGATCATATCTCTTATTCCTAAAAGCCTAGAAAAGGAATTGGAAGTAAGAAAGAACAATGCTCATGGAAAAGATCTTGAGATCCGAGAGCAGATAGCTATTCAGCTATATCCTCAAATTGATCCCAAGACAATGAACATAATCTTCAAGGACTGCAAAGATGAGTTCAGAAGTAAAGCCAGGATGAATCAACTCATGCTTGGTGAGACTGACAAAGTGGCCCAAGAGACATAAGAGATCCTCCGAAAGGCCTTCAAAAGGTTCAATCTTCCTGTTGTAGAGGACTTAGGTACAGAAATAGCTGAGGACTTGGAACCCTCTGCTCCAGAAGAAGTGGCCTATGAACAAGCTAGCATCTCTCCTCCGGTTTCCCCTACAGTCTTCGGATCCAAAGAAGAAGAGAAATTACAGGAGAAGGAAGCAGTGGTGAAAGACAAAGAAGTTGATAGTTCCAAGACTGCAGAAGAAAAGAAACATCTGTCTCCGGCAAGAGACACTGCACAAACTGTTCAACAATTTTTGAGCAAAGAAACTTTAGAGATTGATGAACCGGAGCTTCTAAAAGGCCCATTCGACTTTGACTCTCTCTCTCCGGTACAAACAATGAAGATAGCTTCATTTGCAAATGCCAAGGCAAATGAAAAACTCCTGAAGTCTCATATGGAAGACTGTGAGTTGATAGAGGCTGCTTCCGGAGTACTTGTAAAGATTATGCCATCAATCCAGATAGATCCGATAGCCTCCTCTTCCAGTAATCTAAAAACCTTAGTCAGCAGTGTTGATACACATTTTGATTCTCTAGAAAAATCAGCTGAAGAAAAGGTCCAGAAGGAATTTTTGGATAAAAGATTTTCAGAAGTATTAGAATTAATCTCTAAAGATAGGAAGATTGTGAGCATTGGAATAAAGAGCTTAGAGAATGCTCTTAAGGATGGCGGTGACATCTACAAATTTTGTATATCTTGGTCAAAGGCAACAGCAGCAATTGATAAGAAAATAAAAGAGGAACAGGACAAGCTACAAAGCTTATCTCAAAGTTTTGATCCTCTCTCTTCCTCCATAATAAATCAAGAATGTCAGACTATTGCAGTCTTGAATGAAATAAAGAATCTTGAGAAGGAAAGGAAGAACATCACTAACCGGATGGGAGAACTTAGACAGATTATAATCCCTAAGTTGGAAACTATGCATGAGGCCATCAGTGATGCTCAGACCACCGCCCAAACAAAAGATCCGACAGATCTCAAGCGGGCAGAAGATTTTGCATTTTTGTTGAGTGGTCACATTTCAATTTTTGATAGAATGAAGCAAAGTTGGGCTACAGAAATGATCCAATTGCAGACATCCTTTGCAGACATTCTTCAGTATATGTGAGTATGTAAATATACGGCTATGTATAGAAAATTTTTGAAAATTTTGGTGTGCGGACCCTACCCTTTGCCATTGATGTCAAAGGGGGAGTGAGGAGCAGTGAAAAATGAGGAATCCAATTAAGGGGGAGTTCTGGAAATTGTATATAAAGACAGAGCATCAGCAAAGGGGGAGCATAGTGTAAACACTTAGTCATTTTTCACTAAGTGTTGCCATCAATGCCAAAGGGGGAGATTGTTGGCAAGAGACACTATATGGATTCATGGTTGTTGTCATTGATAGCAACAAAGGTCATCACACATATCCGTAAGTCATGATGTGTCTCTACCAGAAGTCAGAATAAAGAATGTTGTGGTCCGGTGAACAAGAACAGAGCATGTGGCAAGGTCCGACAGATTGGTCCGGATCTCTCAGAGGAAGTGTCTTGGTGCAGTGCGGATTTGGGGAAGTCAAGAGGACTACCTTGAGTGGTATATTCCAAGGATTTAGCCTCCGGTGATGGACAAGGAAAAAGATATGAATAGTTGAGTACCGGATTCCTGAGAGATAGTGAAAATAGAGGAAGAACTGACTGACAGAGTATCAGACTACTTTCCGGATGTGTTACTATTGATGATAGAGGTTGTGAAGGCATGAATCATGTTTGGCCGACATGATTAATGATATCTACAAGTATATGCTTGATCCGCATTGCTTGGTGAGGAAGGATTCAGCCGACAGAACAAGAGTTTGTAAGAAACTAGACTGTTCCGGATGCCGACTAGAAAGGTGATGAAATTACTTGTGCGGATATATATAGAGGATGGATTTAGTTGTGAAGTGAGTGATGGTGTGAAGATATATGCAAATAAGTCCAGAACAGAGCAGAAGTAGCAAAAAGGATCCGGTATGTGAAAGATAGCAGAATAAAGAACAGAGGAAAGATGAAGTGCAGCAGATCAGTGTACTGAGCCTAACCGGAACTGAACTCCAGCATATGCAGATGCTTCCAATCAGTTCAAGATTGTGATTCTTATCACTTTGTAGATAGTGTGTCTTCTTGTAGGCAGTGGGCCTCTTATGAGCAGTGTGCTCGGGCAGTGAGCCCTAATTGGCAAGTGCCATTTTGTAATTTCCTATTCTTCTAACAGAGAATAATTTTGGGTTAATCACCCCGTGGTTTTCTCCCTTAACAGGGTTTCCACGTCAAAAATACTGTGTTATGTGTTTCTTATTTCATGGTAATGTTTTTGTGTTTGATTCAATGCTGCATCAATTAATAAGAAACTTCAATAAGGGAAATAATTAGGATAACTGATTCACCCCCCCCTCTCAGTTATCAACACTTGGTTGCTAATGGATGGGAATTAGTGCAACTACACACAGTTAGACTTTTAGGATATGGATAGTTGTACTAAGTTAGTGATATCTGCTTCTTTGATATTGTATCATGTTGTTCAAGTTTAATATGTAGGAAACCTAGAGATTCTGGATTCAAAATTGTAGTTTATCTCTAAAATGCTCTAGAGCATTTCACCAGTACAGTCGTCGTTTGTTGTGCCTTGCACACATGCCCCATTTTGCCAAATGGAGACCCCCTTTTTTTAGTTCTTCTTGAAGTTTGGATTGGTCTTTGTCAGTTCCTATTGAGGTGATGATGAAATTGTAAGGTCCAATATGTCCATAAGAAGGTCAAATTCTCAATCATCTGGTGAAAACACGCTTTAAATTCTGAAAGAAATCTAATCAGGTTAGGACAAGTCTCTTTGCCACCAAATCCTAAAGTTTAAGGCCTTTGTGCTAAAATGGGTTGTCACTGCACTTTGCACCAATATTAGTGACACCAGATATCCACGCTAGTACTCAATAAACAAGGCTACGCTAAAAACTAAAGACACCAGACTTGCATGAAAATTGTCCTTCGTCAGATATGTCTGGTTGTCCGTGAAAACCATGCTAGTCGGGTAAGTGCCAAAAACTCCGCTGACAAGTATCCATTCGAATGTTGCACTAAATGGGAAGGTGACTAGAATTGTGCTAAAAATTGTGCTCACAGGATATGTTCTGAGCACCCAAAAATCCTCATAGATCCACTCGAGGTCAAAATTCCCGCTGGCAAAGGTCAAAATGTTTAGCGCTAAAATCATGCCCAACCAGATCAGTACTAAAAAGGGTCTCAACTGGATATATCTAGTGATGACTAAAAGCTCTGCCATCTAGTTCTGACAGTTTTCCCCGCTTGCAAAGGTTTATGCATTTAGCGCTAAAAGTAATGATCATAGGATATGCGTTGAAATAGCTCTTCATAGGATAGATCATGTGGATGCCTAAAACTCTACCATCCGGTGACATACAAAATCCCTGCCATCTAGTGACCCATGATTTCCTCACCAGAAATCTTTTAATAGGTTTTACACTAAAATAAGACTGCACCGAATCTGCGCTAATTTGGACCTTCACTACACATATCCAGTGAGGCCCAAAAATCCCACTTTTTGGCAATTTGGCCTAGAAAACTCATTTTTCAAAGGTGAAATTGGATTTTCTTGATGAATTTGAATTACACATCCATTTATTACATCATGATGAGCATTTTTACAATGTTTGTGTGGATTTTAGGCATGTTTTGCATCAATTAATGTCACTACACCTGAATATCTTGTGACCCCCAAAAATCTCACTTTTTGCAAAAAAGGGTCTAAAAACATGAAATAAAAGTCTCCAAATGGATCCAAATGGCCACAAAAACATCCCATATCAACATATATGCCAAATGGGTACTTGAAAATGGTGAAAAACATAGAAAATCATGTGAAAATCACTAGAGTTATGAAGTTCTTCATGAGAAAGCAACATTGACAATGAGATGTTCCTGAGTGATCCATGGCTGTAAATGGACGTACTTTGATATAAATTGACGGAAAATGATTTGTTTATGATCAAATTAATGCTTGGCTTTGTGATTTTTAGGTTGGAGAGGATAAAGGAGCTTGTTGGAGCTGTCTAAGAAAAATGAACACATAGAGATACCTTGCTGACCTGAACATGCACAACCTTCATTTTATCAACCAAATTACTACTACACCTACAAAGATCTAGTTGAATGTCCACACTTGTTCCAACAGTCCAGTAATCAAAGGTTGGTCCAACAAGCATCTTGTTGGATATGCCTTCATAAAAAATGTGCCACATACTCCTCTTGATCTAGTCAGCATAATGAAATCTTGTCAATCCACATCAACTCATATTTTCAAGTGTCATGTGACTTAATTTTAACTTCCTTATGCCTTGGAAATTGGTTCTTCCTCCTATACAGCCAAATGGGTACTCATTTTGTCCAAATTCAATATATTTGCAATTGTATTTTGTCTTTTTCCTAAAGGACATGCAAATCTAAAAATGTAATAAACTGGTGTATCTCATTTAATGCCATGTAATCTAGACCCTTGGTGTTGAGTAAATCTCCACTATCCATGAAAAACTCAGTATAGTGCCTTGTCTATAAAAGGGCTATCATTTTATTTCATTTGTAAGTAAGATTTGATAGTGAATTACTAAGACTCTGCCAAAATTCAGTTAATACAAAGCAACTTCTGTAGGTTGCTAGGAATTTGTGTTTCTGTGTTGTCTCATTTTGGATTTCATGGTTCATGTCAATCTGAAATTAGTTATTTGAGTGCATTTATGATTAATGATTTAGATATTTGATGGATTTCCTGTCCATACCATTAATGGCTTACTGATTGTATGTCATTGTGCATGGTTAGTCTCAACATTTTTCATATGAGCTAACTTCGATTATGTAATTTCATTGAGCTACGCCAGGAATTGGGTGTTTGATGAACTCTCCATGATTTAAAAATCATTATGTTTCCTTAGAAGATTGCAGAATATCTATGGCATTATGGGATGCCTAGTTAAGTAGAGATTTGTTTGTTGTTGGGAATATATCTATCTGTGTGTTAGCAATCCTTGTTGTTGTCTATAGGATCTCTCTACCCCTTCTCTCTCCCAATCAAGCTTTGTTAGAATTAGGTTTCAAGCAGCATCTACATTGTTAATCTGTTGAGAATATCATAGGGTTTTGCACACTTTGATGTCATAGTTTTATCAAACCCTATCATTGCATGTAAGTCCCCTTAGTTGGTACAGCTGAAACGTTCCACTGAAGCTATTCCTGCAAGCTAAGACCTAGTTGTATAAACCTTGGGGCAATCCTATCTATGAAAGGATACCTTTTTCAAGAGAGGTGAGATAACCTACATTTCACCTACATTGTTGTGTGCTAAAACCACTATCAACAAAATTGGCACTAGGAGGGCAAGAACTTTTCAATGTAAGCTTTCAAGGGTTTGAATGTCAAAAGGATGGGTAGTCTATCATACCTACCCTGAAAGTATCTCTTTAAGTTGTCTAACCTTTCTAGTCATGAATACTTATCATTTTCGAAGGAGGCATTAACCAGAAACATAGAAAAGCAGTGGTCTCCACTAACACTGTGTGATATAGCTTCATCCAAGGAGTGCAAGATCCATGCCACAGATTGACATGCTAAGATCAATTATTGCACTTTCTTCTGGAGGGTGGATATGGCTCTGCATGGGGAATTCCCTTAGTCAGAAGTATACAAATCTAAAAAGAAGCTATTGATGAGTGTTTTATCACACAACAATGCAGGTGTGATTGTTGGTTTCACACCTCTGTTGAGAAGTATCCTACCCTAGGTAAGACTACTCCAAGGTTTCTACAGCTAGGTCTTATCTCCCTTTGAATCTCTTAGTTGGAATGTTCTAGCTGTGTCTACAAGGGGTCTTACATGCAATCTATAGATCCTTAAGTTGGAATAACAAACACATATAAACCCTTTATGATTTCAATGATAAAATAGTGCAAACTGCTGCTAGAAATCCTAATTTAACAATGGTTTTAAAGAAAATGTAAAAAGGAGATAGGGTTTTAGAGAAGTCCTAAGTGACATTCACAATGTATGGATTACTTTAAGTAGACAAATACCCTAAAATTTAACTAGTTTTCTGAGTTACGAAACTGAAGATTGATGTTACAGCACTACAGAAAATGATACTATCTTCAATGGAAATCAAAATATTTTTAGATTACATTCATTTTTTAAATACCCAATAGATAGCGCAATTTAACTTTGTGAAATGCAATTTAACTTTAGCACAAATGATCAGCCCAGACTAACTTTACATAGCTATCTACCATCAGCAAATAACTAAAAGTATGGACTTAGAGTATTCATGAGATACTTTCAGCAAACCATGAACATTATAAAAGCACAACTAACTAACTATGGGAGAGCAAGAAGAAAACCATGAAAACCAAATAAGGAACACAATACACAAATTCTTAGAATCACTGCAGAAACTTGCTTTGTATTACTTCAAATGGCAGAACATCAACAATTTGGCATCAAATTCTCTCTTACAAATAGTGGAAATGGCAGCCCTTTATGTAGAGGAGGAGCCATACTGAGTTTCTAAATGAACATTGGAGATTAACTCAACACTGACAGTTCAGATTACATCAATAAATGCATTTGCAATAGCTCATATCAAATCTTGGATTACATTTTGTCTCTTATGAAAAGGACAAAAAACAGTCCCTAGATACATTGAATCTAGACATTTTGACTACCCAACACAATATATATAGGAAAGCTCATTTTTAAGGCATAATAAAGACAAAATAGCATCACATGTTTCTCTAAATATAGAAATTTACACAAATGATGGGATTACATCTCAAAATAATCAAAATACATCAAGGTTCTTCATCCAAATTAATTTTGTCTTCTTCTACCAGCTTGTTGCAGTAGTTGAGCCATGCTTCAAGTGATGGATTGATTTCCAAAGGATCTGGATTCTTGAGATGATTGACTCGATATTCAAACATCTCCAGTTCTCAGTTGAATGTGCTATATATCCTTTTTATTTCTACCCCTGCTTTATGGAATGCAATGAATTCAACTTTGAGGTCACTGACCTTATCCAACCTGGCCTCCACATCCAACTCAGTATTCTCAAAAATAACTTTATGCAATTTGTTCTTACATTTATCAACATCATAGGGTGTATAGTCATTGTAAGCTTCTTCTAGGCAATCCTTTAAAGAAACATTAATATCATAGATCAAGGCCTGAATTTCTTTGTCTGCTGGCTTATAAGCTTATTTTATGTTCTCAAAGGTTTCCTTTCTCAATTTCAGCTGTTGATACCACTCAATGGCCTTTGATAACTTGTCACCAGTTAGAATATTCTCAACCACTAAGATCTGCACAGGCGTATGTTTGATACTATTGACTAGTGGAAACATATGAGAATAATATTCATCAAAAGAGTCACACTCCTCCCGTAGATTTTTCCATTTCTAATGAAGCTCAACTAACTTCTTATGTGCCTGGGCTACAACATCAATTGTTTCATACCCCTTTTAACATACTTTAATCAACCACTTCTAAGTGCCCTGTGACATGGTCCTTACTTCTCCAAGCCTTTCCATTTAAGTCGTTAATAGGAAGGTAGGTATTGTCCTTAAATCTCCACCAACATCAACTGGTTTAATAAAGAATTGAAGGCAAATTCAGAGTTCCTCATTCTACTGTTTCAATTTCTTCTTTGATAGCTCATCTCTATCCAATTGCTCCAAGATTGAGGTGACAGACCCTTTAAACTCATCAACTCTTTTAGCACAGGTAGTTGGTCCCAGATCAACCGTTGACATAACATAGTCCTCAGCTCTGACTTGTTCTCTATTTGTGTTGGCCAGTGGGACAACTATTTCAGCAATCCTGTATCATTTCTCATCCTTATAGATTCTTGATTGTACCTTTGCTTTCTTTTGTTTCTTTGGCCTTTGACCCTGTGACAAGATTGTGCTCAAATCCAACTGCATTATTTCAACCTGTGGCTCTGGGTATGATACCCTATTTTGTATCCACTCAAGTATTGAAGAAGAGGGCTTACTTAGTTCATCAAAATGTCCATCATTAGTTTTGGGATGGCCTTCGAGTAATCCGTGTTCTTGCTCTAACTCCTTATCTTTATCCAATTCTTTACCTCCTTCAACAGTGAGATTTCTCCAATTTACCATTACATTCTACTGAGCTAATTTGAGGATTGCCTCTATTTCATCTTTCTCTAGAGGACTGCCAGATATATCAATAACTTCAACACTGACTATTTCAGCCAAGGGTTCATTTGATATTTCATTATTTACCTCAACAAATGTATCTTTCTCTAGCTCAGGTTCTTGCAAACCCAATTCTGCGCATACCTTATCAATTCCACGTAGTAGTGGTACAACTAGAGGAGTTGAGTCTTGGCCTAATGGTGCTTGTGAGATAGGTACAATAGAGGACAAAGGCATTGTAGTAGATGACAAGTCTACTTGCATTAAATTGGCTAACACTGCTGATAGAGTGGAAGAGATGACTATGGGTGAAGAATTAGATAGTGAGGGTAAAGGAAGAGAAGGTGAATGAATTGTAGAAATGGGAGGTAATGCTATGGAGGTAGATAACGGAGTGGAAGAGATTGAAGGTAAAGGTGTGGTAGTGGTAGAGGAACATGAGGTGGAAACAATAGAGGAAATGGGACCACTAGGGGTACTAGAAGATACTGCCAATGAGAAAGAAATAGTTGAAACAGTAGTAGCAGGTGGACTGGCAGCATGGATAGTTTCTTGAACAATGGTAGCTGAGGTCATAGGTACAATAGTAGAAGCAATGGAAGTGGATACAACAGTAGCAGTTGTTGGGGAGAGTACAACTATATTCACATCTGGAGCAGAGGGAGATGGGGAAGTTGGCAAGTTGGTCTCATCATGAGTTACATCGGCAACTTCTACAGTATGACTAACAGTTTTTACCTTGATTTTCTTTGCCTTGGAACCTTCTCTAGAACCACTGGGTACATCACTTTTCTTCGAAGCTCGTGTCCTCGTAGAAGGAGGCTAATCTTTCTTAGATGGTTTTATAGAAGTTTTCTTATTCTTTTGTGCCTTAGCCTTCTCCACTAATTGTACATGCTCTTCACTGTCAGATTTCATCTTATGTCTATTGGTTCATCTTCTTCTCCTCCAAATTCTTTGTCTGATTCTGGTGCAGTATAAGTGAGTTGCACTACTTGTTCTTCTAAGCTAGCCATCTGACCTCTCACCCATGCCTTGCTTAGTCTAATATGTTCTTTCATTATGATATCAAGAGAACTCTCCTCAGCATTGGCCCAATTAGGCAGAT
Source organism: Cunninghamia lanceolata (assembly GCA_027924645.1). Lineage (NCBI taxonomy): Eukaryota > Viridiplantae > Streptophyta > Pinopsida > Cupressales > Cupressaceae > Cunninghamia > Cunninghamia lanceolata. The sequence goes on along the minus strand of BSBN01001344.1, from coordinate 5,130,330 downwards.
GGATTGGTTGGCGGTATTGAGCAGCCCATGTTCCTCTGACCATAACGTTCTCATCATCCTCTAATTAGTCTGGTACTGCAATGATGTGAAATTTCCTTATAAAAGCTAAAGATAACCTTGAATGAACTTTCTTCATGACTTCATAATCATCCATACAGTTGGCCCAAAAGTCTTCTATATGCATCTTGTGAAACAATTTTTTGCTTACAAACCTCTCCATCACCTTATTTGGAACAAAGTGATCCCTTACATTGTAGTAGTGGAGGTTGAGAAGTTGAAGTTCTTTATCTAAATGCTCAGCTAATACTAATGAAGGACATGCATAATTCCCTTTGCCTAACCGGATGGGAAATTGTACATTGGTTCTATGCAAGTGCTTGAGTTTTTAAGTGCAAGGGATCAATTGCCTAGATAATTCCAAGAGGACTGTCTTATCATCAGGATATCTAGGGAGTCTATAAGCTATCCTAGTGAAACCTTGTATCCTTAGATATGTGAACTTTTGAAACTGGATATACCACCTTCCATATTTGGTTACTTCTTTCATATCTTCTATAGAAATCCTCAAAGCTGTGTTACCTTGGAACAATCTTGTTATATACATGGTGAATGCATCGTTCACCCTTTTAAAATGCATTAGAGATTGAGACAATGTGAGTTGTGGATAGCACTCATATTCTTTGACTTGGGTCTACTCATCATTTCCAACTTCTCATATTTTAAACAATCCAACATAATGATTTCTTCTTGCCAATGCATAGACGACATAGGATGTCCACCTAAAGAATTTTTTTTCTTTGAAATTGCTAAAGGATTCATGAATGTTATCACTAAGAATTTGTGACCAGAGGAACTTAGTTCCTTTCAGTATCTCTTCAACTATGACAAACATCCACCCTTCAAAAGTTGATGATGCAGGCAATTTATATATTCTACTCAGAAAAGTTACCAAATCCCCTATCTCATCATGAAAGTCACTTTTGTACAACACTTGAGGGAATTTGCTCATGGCAGACCTTCTGCTCTTTGCCCAATTTTCATTAATGTGCTTCCTACATCAACTTTCATCTTTCTTGTATGTGGCCTCTGATTCTGCCTTATCTGGCATGGCCATCACTATGTGCCACGGGATGTCAAAAGTTTCAGCCAAGGAGGGTGGACTTAAGTCAGCTAGGATGTCTCCATTGGTAGTTTGGATTGTTCTGGTCATGATGTCATATCTATCTGCACAAGTGACTATAAGTTTAGCACACTAAACAGATTTAGGGAAGGAAGCAACTTGTGTAATCCCACTATCTTTCACTTTTGTTGCCCTGGGTGTTGGATTTGGACCAAAGGTTTTGAGTCTGAAGTCATCTAGGTCTATGTGACCCAGATCTGTATCTCCTATATCGTTCCATTTAGTATGAATCTTTGTCACTCAAAGGATGCCTTTGAATTCGTACCTCATGATTTGAGCTCGTGCAGTCATCTAACCTGCAGGACTAAACCTTATAAGTTTGATACCTTGAGAGATTTTTACTAACTCCTAAGTTTAAATTCTATGATTATCAAGTGGACCACTAAAATCTCAACCATGTTGTAACTAATGAATTTATAATGGATCTACTAAGTTACTAGCATGCTCTTAAAAGAATAGAAATTTGACATTTACCATGATTGCATCCATTACATAATCCAATAATAAGCAATTCCATATCAATGTATGCAATAAACACTTCAAATGCTGCAAAAATTTCATTTAAAATATGTAAAACATTATAATTCATTATTTGCAATCATTATTACATCATTTCAGACATTTCTCCTTTTGAAAATTCCTTAAAAACAATCATTTTGCTCAATTTGTGCTAATTTTAGGGTTAACCGACCTATAAACAGAAAAGCACTACTTCTCAGGTCAACCAACCTTAGCGGGGAAATCAGGTCCAATCGACCACTAAGTCTTTCAATGTTCAAATGTTTTTAAATCTTTGTGCAGATTTCATGATTGACCGATCGCGCAGATTCTGAAGGGCACCGACTTAAGGTAGTCGTTCAGGTCAATCGGTTGGAATTTTAGCGCCAAAAGGTAAACTTGATCAATGTTTATTACCTTTGCATGGGATTAAGTCTTGTCAGACTTTGTGCAGGTTTTAAGGTCAACCAACTTAGTCGGTGATGGTGTATTTTAGTGTAAGGTTGGATGAGATCAGTTTCAGCGCAAAGTCATTACTTTGTTGTCAGCGGAGGTTTCAGTTGCTGCCGACCGGCGGGGATTTACTAAGCATCTGACCAAAGCCGGAGAGGAGGTCTTTTAGCACGAAGTCGGTGCAAGGAATTTTCAGTGTAAAATTGTTTTCAGGACTTTGTGGGGCTTTTCGATCCCACCGACCACATCAATTAAGTCGAAGAACAACGTGGAGTCAGAGAATGAATTTTTCAATGCTAACTTGTTTAAACCTTTGGCGCGGATTTTCATGGCCGTTGACCGACTAGATGGATCAAAGTTCTGAGAGTCAGTCAGACATGCCATCAATGCAAACTTAATTCATTTAAGCAGTTTGAAGATAGATTTAAAGTGTTCAAAATTTGCTAATTTTAATGAGTTCCTTTATTTTGCCTACGGGAGTCAAAACTATGTTTTCCCGAGAGAATCCAAACTAGGGTTTGCAAATTGGTAAAATAGCTTAATTTATCAAACCCTAATAATGTGCTTGATCTTCATACTACTAAAAATGTGTTTTGTACATGAAACCCTAGCTGCATGAAAAGAAACCCTAAAGGCAAGTTGAAACCCTACCTGGTATAGCTGAGGCGAGTCAATTCTGAAATGTGCAAGTAGGGAGAGGTCGTTGGATCAAATCCGCGTGAAAAATGAGTTCAAATGATGCAAACTTTTATTGGCCTCGGTTAAATCGCCATTAATGTCATTCGTACGTAGTGTCAGTCGAGGATTTGGCAGATTGGGGTTTGCGTGACTTTCAGTCACCTCCGACTTGGTGGGGATTTGATATGTGTCAGACTTGGTCATAGGACAACACTTTTAGCACTACAGTGGTAGGTTCAGTTATTTTTCCTTTTCCTCTGTTTATTTACTGATCTTCTCTTCCACTCTTTCTTCTCCTTTAGATCCAAAGTCTGCAGGGGAAACCAGATGAGAGATATTTGCTTCTTCTTGGACTTCCTCTTCCGGAACAGAGGAATCTAAATCCTTGGCTTTTTGCTCACATGTCTCCTTTGCCTCTTCTTCCATTGTCTCAGTGGATTCTTCTTCAACATCTATAGCCAAGGGATCATCACCCAAGTCCTCTATAATAGGAATGTTGAATCTTTTGTATGCATTCCAGAGGATCTCTTCTGTCTCTTTTTCTACTTTGTCAATTTCACCAAGAATAAGTTGATTCATTCTAGCTTTGCTCCGGAACTCATCCTTACAGTCTTTGAAGATCATGTTCATTTTCTTCAGAGTGATTGAAGGAAAGAGCTGAATGGCTATCTGTTCACGGATCTCAAGATCCTTTGCCCTAGCATTATTCTTTCTTATCTCTAATTCCTTCTCTAGGCTTTTGGGAATGAGAGATATGATTTCAATAAAAGCCTTATTGTATATGTTCAAGTAGTTAACTGTGCCTTCCTCCAAGATCTTTCTATCTGCATCATTATATGCATCATAGAATTATGTTATTGGTTGTAGGTTCCCATCCATAGTAACTACTTTTACTACATCATCTAAGGACAGAGTGGACCTTTCAACAAATTCTTCTGCCATCTCTTCCTTGTCTTGACCTGTAGAAGATTCACCGGATCCTTTCTTCTTCTTCATTTTCTTTACCTCCTCATCTGACTTAGTTTCTTCATCATCCTTCTGACTGATGTAAGACCTTGTGGCCTTTGTCTTAGTTCTTTTCTCTGCTTTACTGGATGATTTTGCTTCCGGTTTAGATGCCTTTGAGCTTTTGGCAGTTGCAGGTGCAGAGCTCTTAGAAGATCTGGTCTGGAAGGGGGCTTTTACCAGAGCACTTTCTTTTCCTGCTTCTTCCTTTTCTTTTTCTGCTCTTTTCATCTTTTCTCTGTGGGCATCAAGTGTCTCTTTTTAGATTCCATGCTTCTTGGCAACTTCTTCAACTTCCCTTCTCACTTTCCTCTTGATTTCAGGTTGTCTAAGTTCCACATGAACTTTTACACTCAGCTCTTGGAAGGTTCCAAACCTTTCTGCCTTAGGGTGTTTGGGTTGGCTTAGTAGATGTTGGATATGTAGCTCTACAATTTTCTCATCTACTTCATATCCCATTGGCAAGATCCAGACTGTCCTTGGCTCCACTACCTCCATTAGGCATTGATCAGTGTCTACCATGAAACACACTGTATCTTTATACTTCTCAACCAATGATTAGGGAATTCTTTCTTTGGTTTGCATCATATTTTGAAAATTATTGAAGTAACCCCACAGAGCTATATTTCTTGCCTTAGCATCCCCAAGCCCATGCAAGTAATCTTTGATTTGAATTGTAACAGGTCTATCATTCTACCATACCCAACCACTGGATCCAAGCAGCTCATTCATAAAGTAGAAAAACAAACACAATATCAGTCCACCATATTTAAAAGAGTTCTTTTTGTCCTTCTTTATCTTCTGTAAGTTTTCCATTAGTTGGCTCAGAAGGAGTTCATAGAGATCATAATCTGCATTCTTTCTCAGCATCTCATAAGCAGTATACACAGTAGTTCCAGATACTGAATTCTCCCTATTGGAGTGATATATCTTATAGCCAATTATCATAGATGCAAACTTGATATCCAGATCAATGATATCTTCTATGGTCATTGCTCTCTTATCAAATTTTGATCCGGTGTCCTCAGTCACTATTTGGTTTTTGATAGATTTGAGAACAGGTAACCCTCTGGAAGAGTGTAAACTGATTACTGCCCTAATTGCATCCTTGGTAATCTTGAATGGTCTATTCAACTATAAGAAGTTATCATGCACTCTGCTCAACACATACCGGACCCACTCATCTTCTTCAAAATAGGGGAAATGGATGTACTAACCGAAATGTTTATCCTGGATGGTCTTATACTAAGGTTTTAGTTCAAATGAATCATCTATCAGTTCCTTGTGGTAGATGTCCATCAACTTGGATTCACCAAAGTCTTCAATGTTTGCATGAATGTAAACCCTAACGTCTTCTACATGCAAAACCCCATGCAGAATGCTGGAAAATGCCCCTAAGGGATCCACTTCTAGAGATTTGTAGGGATGTTTCTTAAATTTGGGGCGAGGCCTACTAGAGATCTTTACAACATTTGGAGTAGTCATCTTAAAGATTCAGAGAAAGTTTGATCAAGAGTGAAAAATACCTTTTTACGCTTCTAGGTTTCACAGGATGAGCTGGATCTGGAAGAATTGTCTTCTGTGATTAATCTATGAGAGACTTGAGACAATTTGTTTGCAAAGCTCTTTTTCTCTTCTCCTCGAGTGCAAATGTGTAAATGTCGATCAAATGAACCCTTTTATCTCTGAGCAAACCCTAATTCCATATTGCAATAAATGCGCAACTTAAGTTATTCTGGTTGCTCTGTTCTCCTTGTTCTGAGAGATTTTTCCAGATCACTAAGATGCACTTACAGTTACTCTCAGTGGATATTTAGCAAACTATCTACCTTTTACAATCTTTCCATTTAGCCTAAGATCAAGATACCTCAAATTTGAATCATGCCGGATCTAACTATGAAAATCCTATTTTTACTAAATGACTATTTAACCGGATCAAACTGGGAAGATTAAGCTATTCAAAACTTCTTGTGGATCTTTCATCTCTTTACCAAAGCTTATTTAGATGTTCCTTTGTGAACCCGTTAATCCGCAACTTTCCTTATGCCAATTCTGGCACCAATTAACTGGCTGGGGGAAGATGTTTTTCCTTGTGTCTCCCCTTGAGCCAGAGCTCGTCTATTCAATTTTTGGAAGGATTATCAGCACCAGATTCTGGTGCAGACCCATCCCCAACATTCTCTATGCTTCTCTTCACCCAAATCTTATTCATCTCCCTTTGAATTTCATCCGCGTTCACTTTTCCTTTTCCTTTGTCTTGGTTATGATTATGCTGTTCCAGACCCCTTTTGTCTTGATTCTTATTTCTACAGAATTTGGCAATATGATCAGATCTATTGTAATTGTAGCAAACAAATTTTTTTTGCAAATTTAACTAATATCCTCTTGATCTATATTGATTAGCCAAATGTCCCATTCTATTGCATGCAAAGCATCTACCATTGAATGAATTGTTCATTTGCAAGTTTCTACACTCATGGGATTTATGACCATACCTTTTGCAATTGAAGCACTGTTTGGAGAAGGATGTATTAGTCTGATTCATTCTTCTTTTGCATTGATTTGCTTTATGACCGAAGTTATTACAGTTGTGGCAGTATCCATTGAAAGATGGATATCTTTGAGCTTTTGGTTGCCTTACCGGAGGTCTTCTAGGCCTATTTCTTGGATTTTCTGATCTGGAGTTCTTCTGACCAGATCTGGAGCTTTCACCTGTTTCATACCCCAAGCCTTGCTTGTCATCTACCCTCTTCTGGATTTGAAGAAGAACTTCAAGTTGAGCAGAGCTTATTTTGAATTTCTCTTTGTATTCATTTGTTGTTTGAAGATCCCTTTTAAGAGTGACAATCTGATTCTCAAGTTGATCTTCATTATCTCTTGCTTCTTCAAGGTCAAATTCCAGATGTTTGATAATTCTATCCATTTTATGACAGTCTTCTGATTTCTCCTTGAGAGATTTTCTTAGATCATCTTCAGTTTTTCTTTTCTCTTCAATTTCTTGGGTGAATTTCATAACTCCTGATTCCATTTCATGTCTTACCATAATGATCTCTTTTGACAACTTTTCACATAGCTTGGTCTTCTCCTTCAGGTCTTCATTTGTATCATTTGCTTCACCTTGACTTGCCAATTGCTGAAGTAGATCCTTTCTCTTTTTCATAGAGATACTTAGTTTCCCTTTTAGTTCATTTATGAAGTCATTAGCCTATTTGAGTCTTTCCTTTAATTCATTGACTTTAGAGTTAGATTGCTGGAGATCATCTAGGGTAGACTAGAGTTGTTCCCTCATACCATACACGTCCATTTGAATTCCCAGATCTTCCTCAAGCTGTTAGGCTTTGTTTGGAGGAACTTGGCTCTAATGCTAATTGTTGATAACTGAGAGGGGGGGTGAATCAGTTATCTTAATTATTTCAGCTTTCTGATCTTCCTTAACAATTAATGTAGTATCAATTCAAGTAAGCAAACATAATCAAGAAATGGAAATAACATCAATACTCATGACACAATGATTTTGACATGGAAAACCCTATTAGGGGAAAAACCACGGGGTGATTAACCCAAGATTGTATTCTCTGTTAAAAGAATAAGATAGTACAAAATGGCACTTGCCAATTAGGGCTCACTGCCTGAGTTCATTGCTCACAAGAGGCTCACTGCCTACAAGAGACTCACTGTCTACAAGAAAAGAAGGTTATAATAAACTTGAATTGATGAGAAGCATCCACACATGCTAAAGTTCAGTTCTGGTTAGGCTCAATACACTGATCTACTACACTTCATTCTACCTCTTCTTTGCTGCTGCTGTCCTGTCACATTCCAGACCTGTCTTACTGTCTTCACACTGCTCTTCTACTTTTCTTCGCACTTGTCAACACAACAACATACCTTCACATCCAAATCCATCTGGTATATATATCCGCACCAATGATTTCAACACCTTTCTAGTCGGCATCCAGAATAGTCAATATTTTCCTCAACTCTCAACTGTCGGCTGAATCTTTGCATACCAAGTAATGCGGATCAAAGAGATTCTTGTAGAAGTCATCAATCATGTTGGCCAATCATGAATGAGACCTTAGGAAACTTAATCACCATCAATATCACATCCGAATTAAGGTCTGATGCTCTGCCGGTTAGGTCTTCCTCCGTCTACTCTGCCAATCAGGAACCCATCACTCAAGTGCTCATAACTCTTCACACTTATATCACTGGAGGCTAAATCCTTGGAATATATCAGTTAAGGTACTCCTCTTGACTTCCCCAAATCCGTACTTTACTAAGATACTTCCTCTGAGAGTTCTAGACCTGACTGTCGGACCTTGCTGCCTGCTCTGTTCTTGGTTACCGGACCATAACACTTCTTCAATCTGACTTCTGGAAAAGACACACCATGTCCTGCGGATGTGTGGGATGGACTTTGTTGCCATCAATGACAATAGTAATGAAATCACACAGTGTCTTTTGCCAACAAGATCTGGGATGGTGCACAAGAAGAATGTTCCCCTATTTTTTGGATCTTCAGAAGATGAATGCATGTTTATCGCTCTTGAAGACCTTAAAAGTGGTGGTACCTCTTAAGGTTTAGGGTTTTAGGTTCGTAAAGATATACGTCTTTGTCTTTTAAGAAAATCCATTAAACCTAAGTCTCTAGGCTCATGCCCTTTATTTCTAATTCCTTGTTAACTGCTTGTAGTAGGTTTCCAGTCCCTTAAGTTGTGACTTTAAGCCTTCATACCCATTAGGTGACGAGCCCCGTGTCTTACGTTTTGCCTTCTGTGGCCCGTGAAAAATGAAAACCATATCCTAAGTCTTCTCGTAAGTTATAAGGTTTAATAAAGTGAAAATCACAGCGTCACAGTGCATCATCAATGATGTCTCCACCCAGCTACGTGGTCACGATGTGGTGACACCTGTCAAAGGGATCTATCCTTACATCCCATTACATTAGGAATCCTATGCTTGCCAATCATATGTTGACAGATGTTAGTATAAAAGTGGTCCAAGGGAAAATCTTAATCCAACGATTGCTCATCATTGCAGGGGTATCTTGCCAAGATGGAATCTTTGCCGTGTGGTCATGAGATGGTGACATGTGACCCTATTTTATGAAGGAGTTCAAAAGAAAATAAAAGAAGGATGCATGGGGCTTTATCGTGCCCACACAGTGGTGCAGGAGCACCCCTTCAACAGGATAAATATGCACAATAAGGTTTTAATAAGGATTTGACATTTCATGTTACCATGTAGCATTTATATGTTGGCTTTTCCTGTTTGGTAAACATCAAATTTAAGATTTTAGACATGTTGGGTTATGTGAAGGGTTAAACCAATGTGTCTTATCATTAGGTGTTTTGTTGTCTTATGCAAAACAGATGTCATGGGATTAATTAGGGTTTCTGTTAACAATCATTGGAAAATTAAAAATCCCAAAAATAGAGGTGACGGGGTTAACAAAAATAGGGAGAGATGGACGAGAGAGGCGTGGTTGTTTTTTTTATTTTTGTTTTTTTTCTGAAACTGACCAAATGTAAGAAGCTGGAATGAAAGAATAAAAAGTCCACAAATTATGTTTTGTAAATTTTTGAACCCTGTGTGAAATCTTGGGAAATCAAATTGTTCTGTTTATTATCTGTATAGAACCATTGTATTTTAGTTTTAGTTAATTCTGTGTCGTAATGCATGACTAAATTTCATTTCACTGGTAGATTTCTATGAAATCAGTGAAATGGACTTGTAAAGTAGTTTTCCATTTTTGTTTCATTCTTTTGGTTGATAAACATGAAAGTATAGAAATTACAGAATCCGTTTAAGAGAAAATCATTGGTAGGAAAAACTCAAATTTACATGTGAAGTATATACATAAATTGTATGTTGTAGATAGTCTATGAATATATCGCATTTGCATGCGAGCCTCATTCTGTGTATATACTATGAAAAGGGGTACGTATAAAAAAAAGTCTTGTTTGGCCAAGTTTGTGTTGTTCAGAGAATATACATTTCCTGTATATATATTGCAATTGTATGAAGATACTTCTTTTGTGTATATTGCTGTTGTATCTAAGTATCACCTTGTGTATATCGTCAGACAAAATGTGCATGTAAGTGTCCATTCGGGCTAAGTTTGGGATTGTTCGTTGAAATATACATTTTGTTTGTATACGCCCAATGTATGTCATAGACAGTTTATGAATATATCACCATTGTATGTGTGCGTCAGTTTGTGAGTATACTACAAATGCTTATAGCTGTTGTATGTTGTGAAGATGCAATGAAAATATACATTGCATAAGATGCAAAGAATGACTGGCCGAGGTGGTAACTCACTTGTATAGTGGATGGATGTTTGTCTGAAGATACAAGGGATGACTGGTGATAGCAGGGAGGAGAACCGGCTCAATAAGTCAATAAATGTATGTTGAAGAATGTATGTCGGAATATACATTTCAACATACATTTCGAAAGATACAATGGGTGACTAGTTGTGATGGTCAAAGTAAAGGAAGATGCAATGGGAGACCGACTGTAGAAGGTTAGGAATTGCATATACAAGATGAAGTCATTGGCGTGAGGAGAACCCATCAGGAAAAGTATTGGGAGTCACAATGAAGGCAGAGTGTCACCGATAGAAAGCACATCGGCGTAAGAAAAACATCGGGTGAATGAAATATTGTGAAGCTGATAGTATATGTTCTTGCCGATCAGGGTGACAACTGAAAGTGTCACCGATGGAGAGCTTATCGGTATGAGTCTTATTATCGAGAGATGAGAAGAAAGCTACGCCGATGGTGGGAAGTCTGAGTGATAGTGATAAGTCATCAATGTGAGCGGTGCATCGGTGAAAGAAAACCTTGAGTGACCCGATGGTATAAGGTGTGGCTGATGAATAGAAGAATTCGGTGAGACATTTGTATGTTCTTGTCGATATTGACAGAAGGGATTATTTTGTGACAGTCTCTGCTATGTCCGTGCTCTACATCACGCAGGTTAGGTAAAGTGGTGGCCCACTGTCAGCTGCAATGCCGCGAGGTGATGCCATGTGTCTAGCATGGACAAAAGGTGATGTGATCAGCAATGGATGTGCATCCAATGTGGCTCGTCTTGATTGGTCGAAGACTTTTCAACCATAATGATTGAGATTTTTAAATCTCGTGGTTAAATGATGGCCGTAGATATTTTAAGAATGAATTCAACTCAATGGCACAGGTTTAAACTTTTATGGTGAACATTGAAGGCGCCCTATAACATGAATGAAAAGTCATAGCCGAGGCTACCTCCATTAATGTAGTAGAAGTTATGCTATGAAGATTAAAAGGAAGAAAAGTTAGGGCTTTGTGCATCATTTCTTCGAGCACATACAATTTCAAGCACACCGAGAATTCTCAAGCAGGCAAAGAGAGAAAATTTAGGACTCTGCAAGTTCAAACCAGTAAATTCATTGTCTTCTTGTGTCCGTAATATTTTTAAGTTGACTACATGATTAAGGAGGTAGATTGTTGCCTATGTAAGAAACCCTAGCCTATTACAACAAGTCTAAAAAAATGAGTCAAGTTAGCCAACCCTCCACCTCTAAGAGCAACTTAGATGATGAACTCATGATCCAGTTTCCAAATTCTACTAAAAGGGCTCTAAATTTGCATGGTCCAGGCAAGCCCGATGACAAATTCCTTGATTATTGCTACAACTGTAGAGACACTATACTTCTTGTTCCTGGTTGGGTCCTATTTGAACACTAGCATAGAATAATGAATTATAAGGCCCCCATCTGCCATGCCTGGCAATTTGATTTGGCCAATCTTATTTGCTCCAATGTTTTCCCTAACCTTGACCTAGTTAGGGCAATAGCAATGAGATATGATCTAAACACAGGGACGATCATAGCAAGAAATGGTTCAAAAATGATCAAACTCACTAAAGGATACACTGCCACTATATTCAACTTGGACCTTGCAGCTAAAAGGCCAATTGACCTAGCTTCTTTGAAGAAGAAATATCAGACTGCTAAATGTGATTATAGGGATTACAACATATCCAAGCACAGGCCAAGGGTTGTAGATGGCAAAATGGTGAAGATTTTGGCCAGTGAACAGGAGCCTTTTCACATTAACATGTTCATGGATTACTTTATTAGGACTTAACACAGTTTGTGCCAAGTATTGGGTAGGGATGGCTCAGATAATATGCCCATTTCTCAAATGATGATGGTAGTTGACATTCAAAGTCAGGATCCCAAGGAGCCATATGATTATGCCACCTACATTGGAGATAAAATACACAAGCAGATGTTAGAAATCAAAAGCAATTTGTCTAAGGTGGATGTCCATGTTGAATTCACATGGTATTCCATGCTATGTCACATCCTTCTATTTACTCTACCTGGGATGTGGCACTACAATTTGCATGTCAAAATGACAGATGCCTAGGGAAAAATGCTGGCAGTGCAGGTATGGACTTGCATGCTAGATATGTATTGCACTACTACTGATTACATAATTTTTGAGGAGCATTCTTTGTTTCCTGGATCCTGAGGGAGAGAGGTTGCACTCAGATGTATTGGATTTTCTAAGGCCTCTAGACATGACCCCTCACTTAGGAATTGATCACAATTGGAGTGATTAGTTTTTTCATGAGCACACTACTTGCATCAAGGTCTATGGATGTGAGACCCCACCCCATATCTTGCCTAAATATGTGCCTAAGAGAGTGGCATTCTTAGAAGTCATTAGGCAATTGAATGATTCAAACAAGGAGCACCTAAGGAGACACAAGAAGGGCTCATTCTTTCCTTCTTCCCTCAGATTCACTAATTTTTTAATAGCTAGCAAGAGTGGGCTTGATCAGATTAATTCAATTATGCAATTTTTTGGGATGTATCTTGAGCAACGAAGGATTTTTGACCCTGAAGGCTTCATTAATAGGGTAAGGGTTAATAAGGGAAGGCCAATATATATCCACTAGGTTGACTTAAGTGAGGATCCTATCAGAAACTACTTCACAATGAATGAGGTCCACCACTTGAGAATCAAGTGGGACACAATAATGGTTGGTGAGAGAATGAGGAAAAATGTAAATGTTGCATATCAGGGTGCCTTCTCTGAAGTGCAAGACCCTATTCAGAGAATTGAAAAGATGTTGGAAAATGTAGAGCAATTAATTGCTACTACTCCTGCAGGAGAAGAAAGACCAACATATCAGCCTATTCTTCCCCTGAAAATAGGGTAGTTAGAACAATGAGAAGCCAAAATGTGGACATTGAAGATTTTAGAGTAATGGCTTGTAACAAATTTTTAGAAGATGATGACTTTATAAACACTTTTGAATTCAGGAGTTATGTTTTGAAAGTAAGAAGTGAAGAGTTTCAAAAAAGGATTAAAGATGCTAGAGTGGAGTAGACCCTATGAGTACGAGGCCATTACTCGAAAGGTCTTAAAAGAGGTAAATCAATCCATAAGCATAATGACTCTAGAGCAGGGGAGGGCATTGGTTGCAAAGAGCAATATCTTACCCCTTCCTCACTGGACCCTATTAGATGCAATTGCATTTGACACAATTACTAGAGAAGACTCTGATATGACAGGAATAAGGCTCTCTCTAGTGCAACCGTCAATCCTAGGTTTGAAACATTGCCTATATGGACTCTAGGCCCAAATAATAACAAACCTATGGTTTAATTGGGGGAATTAGTAGGAGATGTTATAATTAAGAGGGTATCTGACACCCCTGCCCCCTAAGCTGTAAGTTTGAATGTCTAGACTACCCAATTTGCTGAAGCAGTCACAAATAAATTGCAAAAAGATCATAATGAGATACAACTCAATTATGCCTAGGCAGTTGCAAAAACACATAGATTGAAGTAGAAATTGTCATTAAGGGCCAGTACTTCAGCTCCTCCACCAGTGATTCCAATAGCAGAGTCCTTCCCAGTTGATACAGAGCCTCTATTGACTGAAATTAGGGAGCAAAAGGAGGAGGTGAAGAAATTGGAGAATGAGAAAAGGGATAAATAACAAGGTGACCAAACTCTTGGCAAGGGTAGATGAGACCTGGAGGTCTTATTCACAATTGAGGATTGCCTATGAGACGCATGAATTAGATAAAGAAAGACTCTCAGCTGTGAAAACAAGATGGTTTCCAAGAACTGGAGAAGTCAGGGATCTCCTTAGATGCTCAAGATTTGATGCGCAGGCACCCCCTGAGTTGAAGCTAGTAATGAATATGTTGACACATTTTGAGGAAGTTGCCAATTTTGAATTGAGGCTAGATAAAGTTTTGGTAGAGAAGAAGCATGCTATAGAAAAAATGGACACAAGGTGGCTGCGAAATATTTTGGAAGGTGGTGAACAAATGAAAGACTTAGATAAGTGGAAGGTAGAAATTGAAGATAATGCCAACAAGTTAATTCCTACTTGTTATACTGAGGCCGACCGAACTATGAAGATGTTGAGCCTAGCACTTGATAAGTTGCACATTGTTGAAATCAATTTTGAAATATTTTGCAAGGAAGTAAAGATTTTGTTGGATGCTAGGTACATCAGTCATAATGACAAGATTGTAGAAATAATCTCATTCTAGTGACCATCTAAAAAGGCATATAGGGAATGGACAGAGAAGTATGAGACTACAAATTGAACAGAAATGCCAACCACCACCTACCCTATATTGATGAGGCAGATCTCCTTCAAGCAGCTGCACATTTTCCAAGTTTATCTACATTTTCTCTTCTTCTCTCCATTGTAGTAAATGTTCTCAATGCCAAAGTGGGTGGTGCATTGTATCATATATTCTCTGAAATGACATTGTAATTAATGTTGAGTACATGTTCTTAGCCTATAAAAGAACTGTGTCACTCATTCTTTTGGTTGTTGAAGATTGTTGGAACTTTTGGAGACTAAATAAAATACAAGTTCTTCTAGGTTGTCTCATCTCTTGTCTTGTAAGTCTATGAATTGTGTGTTGAATGTATTTTGCATAATTTTTATCAGTTTCATGTTGATTATAAATGAAAAATGCTATATACATGTGTTGTGTTGATTGTCTCCATGGTTGTATGCATTCTTCTTTTGAATCTAATAACTAAGGGTTATCTGAGATTCTAGAATATAGGTTTTCTATATTGCATGCTTAATCTTTTACTTCTATTGAAGGTATAGATTAAATGTTCTGGGTTAAGCATGGAGAAGAATGTATTGCAGCAGGGATATATGTAAGTAGAGTTAGCAGGATACTCTGTTTTGGATGGTGTATGTAAGGTAGATGTTGATTAACCCCTTGAAATTTGATTGTCAATTTAGTTTATGTAAATCATTCACACATACATGTCAATGTGACTCCATGCCCATGCAATAAGCACCGGTCAGAGTTGGTATTGAGGTTATGAAACAAAGACCCAAGTCTTACAGCCAAGCATAAAACAAAATTTGAACAACATTTAAAATCTTTTAAGATTTTAGGAGTAGTTTAGGTTCAAAATCCTTTGGTTCACAACTGAAGTAGGGTCCAAAGCTAGCCCCTTTGCATTCATCTTGTAGTTTTGTCCTTCATAAGAAAGAATTCATCTACTTTGTGTCAATACTAGGTTGCAATCAAAGATTTATCCTGTAGGTATTAAGTAGGGAATATTGCCCTAGGTTTTGTAGAGCCTGAAGAAGGAGAGGAGACCTTTAGAGTCTGTCTCCTATACTGTTGGCTCCTAAATTGAGAATCCTATTGATAAGTGATGGCTACCTTGTAGGGAAACTTAGGACTGATCAGTGTAAAATACCCAATAGATCTGGCAACTCCGCTTGGGAACTTTTTGTAAGATCTCTGGTTTGAAATATAATTCCCAGTTGTGGGTGGTGACTCCGATCAAAATCTCCTAACTGGTGTAATCAATAGTTGTATGTAGGGGAGAAGATCCTTGCATAATCCCTTAATTCAAGAACTACCTAGAAAAATGTATAGAAGGGAGGATCTCAACCTAGTCAAGAAGGTTCACCAAGCCCTAGGAATAAGGATATTCCCCAAGATAATCCTAGGTCTTCTGGGTAGCGGCCACAATACTTCTCAAACGTAGAAGCTAATATCTAAGAAATTTATGAGAAACAACAGAATGATGAGGTGAGGTTTGGGTCTGATGTGTTCCAGGAGCACCCATTTTAGATCCCCCTAATAGATTTGAAGATTCTGAATCCCCCCAAAATAATGATGATTCAAATACAATGAGATCATCCTCTTCTATGCCAAGAGGAGAAGAGTTAGAAGAAATTAGGAATCTCAGAGCTAAAATTGATTATTTGCAAGCATTAAAAATTAGAGATGACATGAGACAAAAGGTTGAAGCTTTGAGGACTGCTCATTAGAACACAGTTCCCATTCTTAATAATGCAAATATAATGGGAAATTCACAAGAAAATATGACTTAGAATTAGTATAATAATTTAAATGCACCTGGAACTAATCAAGGACAAAATACAAATAACAATAGAGTACCACAAAACAATTTAAGGAATTAGAATATCTTTGAAAATGTAAATAGGAATGTTAATACAAACCAATTTGGTAGGAGACCTATGCAGTTGGATAGATTCAGATAGCTAGATTTCACCAGTATTCCAGCATACCCAAACCCTATTGATAAGCATGTCAAGGCTGAAATACCCAAGTTCTCTGGTAACAATGTTGTGTCAGGTGAAGATCATTTAAAGTATTTCCTCAATATAATCGATAACTTTGAAGTGGAACATGAATATGTATTTATGAAGTTATTTATGCAGTCTCTGATGGATGAGGCTAGAGAGTGGTATAAGGGTTTTCTTGACCAAAGTATTACATCTCTGGAGGATTTTAAGAGAGTTTTTAAAGAGCAATATGGAGATAAAACTGACCCTAGCTTTGTCATAAATGAGTTCACAAGTATTGCTAAGGGATCAAATGAGTCTGTTTCTAATTTTAATGCTAGATTTACCAGAGTGTTGAACAAATTGCCACCTCATATGAGGCTGAATGAACCAACGTGTATGGTGTTATATATAAATGCCTTTGCCGCCAAAACAACATATGAGTTAAGGGATAAGAGTCCAACTAGTCTTAGGGATGCTTTCAGAATTGCAACAAACATTGAAAATAATAGGAAGGCATCTGATAAGATAAATAGAAGAGATGATGTAAGAATTCCATAGAACCCAAATAATAGGTCTCAGAATACTCAAGGCAATACTTCCACATCTGAAGACAAACTGGACAAGTTGACAAATTATTCTTTTAAAGACTTAAGTTATAAACTAGAAAGGAATGAGAAAGGACTTGGTCTAGAAAAACAAGCTTATCAAAGGCAAGAAAAGAGACCTCAGCTACACGACAGGTCATACAATACAAATTGGCATAATGGAAAGCCCATCCTTAAGAATAACAAAACTAATCAAAGAGCTCAGAACACTAAGGATACTCCTGATCCCTTAAAGAAGACTATAAACATTGTTTAAGATAATCCTTGGTGCATAGTTTGCCAAGTGCCCCACTCATAGTCTAAGTGCATGATTGCTCAGTCCTTTTACAATGAACCCAATGCTTGCGATGAATGTAATGAACCTCACTATGTTGAGGATGACAGTGTTAACATGCTTTTTATAAATGGAGAGTATTCCTCTTCTGATGAAATAGATATAGATGTAAATGAAAAGATGATTTATATGAATCAAGTCTGTCAATAGGTCCTTTCTGATGAAGAAAATGAAGATAAGCATGTGTATACTCAAGATTCACATGTCCCTTTGGTTAACTTGAGGAGACCTTCTGATGAAGAAATCAGAGCTCTTACAACTACAGTAGTGACCCAGGTTAAGAGTAATTATAACCTCAGAAATAAAGCCCAAGCAGGTGATTCAAGTCAACCAAGAAGTATTTTTATAAAGCAACCACAATATAATCATAAAGATGCTGAATCCCATAAAAAACAAGGAAATAATAGAAAAAGGAATTTCAAACAAAAACCAAATCAAGACCATCAAAATTTAGAAGGAAAGACTCCCCAAAATGAAGAAAAGGATAAAAGTTCACTTGTTGAAGATGACAATCAGAGAACCACAAAAGCCAAGACTGGATTAACTCAAGATAAGAGTAAAAATCAATCTCAAGATATAACTGTTATACAAAATTATGCCTCCTTTGACATAACTCAAGCTTTATCCCAGATGAAAGTCTCTGTCCCATTGATGGAGATGATGAAAATTGAAGAATATAGAAACAAAGCATTATCTTTAATTTTAGGGATAGCTCATCAGGCGGAATAGAATGTTGAGGATCATAGTAAAAAACAAGAGTTGTTTGTTGATGAGGAAGAGGTTCTTGAGGTTTATTTGGGATTAACAATGACAAAGTGTCCTTCACAAGTAGAACCATTTTATGTTTCCCTTGTCATCAATGGAAAGGTAGTAAAAAATTGTATGCTTGACTCAAGTGCATCAACAAATATTATGCCCTTAGCTATTATGCAACAAATTAGGTTGAAAATAGATAAAGCTTGTGGAAAATGTTATGCAATGGATGCCAGAGAAGTGCCAGTCATAGGAATTATGAAGGATGTGAACATTATGCTTGCAGCTTATCCAGAAAAGACATACAAAATGAATGTAACAGTAGTTGACATTAAACCACAATATGGCATGTTGTTGTCTAGAAGGTGGGCAACATTAATTGGAGGAAGCATGCAACTAGATCTGTCATATGCTATGATCCATATGAATGGTAAAGACATCAAGGTAATTAGAGAAGAAAGATCACTAGAGACAGTTGAATATTAAGAAACAAAAGATTAGGTGTGCTTTGTGGATACTGATTGTCAAAATTTCGTAATTATTTCAGGTGACCAAGAAAATGAGGAGGAAGATCTTGGCAGTAAAGATCCTGACCAACATGGTCTTTGGACTATGTATTTTGATGGTGCATGTTCAAAGGAGGGCTCTAGTGTAGGAGTGGTATTTTTGTCTCCAACTGGTAAGATCCTCAAATTCTCTTTTCTATTGAAGTTTGCTTGCACAAACAATATTGTAGAATATGAATCTTTGTTGTTAGGATTTAATGTTTCTCTCAAGCATGGCATTAAAATGTTAAGAGTATTTGGAGATTTAGAGTTAATAGTTTCCCAAGTAAGAGACAAATATGCTTAAAAAAAATAAGAGGCAGAAATAATATAAGCATGTTGTTTGGGATACTATTGAGTTGTTTGATGCATTTTCAATAAACTGGATAGAAAGATCAAGGAATGTTATGGCAGATTTCCTAGCTAATGTAGCAATTAGGTTGGATGATGTCACATTATCTAATATTACAAATGTTGAAGTCAAAATTAGACCTATAGTGCCAGACAACATATATAGTTGGCAAGTGTTTGATGATGATAAGGACTTATTGAGATTCCTACATTACATAGATGAATATGAGAATCAAGAGATTGATTTCCAAAATTTTGTGGATGTTATTCATGGGAAAGAGACTCTTTTGGGGAAGGAAGTAATACAACTTAAAACAAACAAAATCCCTAAAGGGTTGGTAGCTTTAGAAAGATCATTTGACAGTAGAGATCAGCTTGTTGCAAAGGCATATCCTACAAACAAGGATGATTAGGAAGAGGTGAATTTGGGGACATATCATGCCCCAAAAAAGGTGTACATTGGTAAGCAGCTTAAGCCACATATCAGGGCAATGTTGATAGCATTATTGAGGAAATACAAACATGTCTTTGCATGGTCATATGAAGACCTAAAGGCCTATAGAGAGGATTTATTTCAGCATGAGATCCCTTTGAAGCCTAGAGCTAAGCCTTTCAGACATAAGAAAAGGCCCATTAATTCTACCTTGGCTCCAAAAATGCAGGAAGAACTTATGAAGCTTAGGGATGCTGGAATAGTTAAGCCCATTAGCCACTCAACTTGGGTGTCGAATCTTGTCCTAGTCAGAAAAAAGAATGGAGACATAAGACTCTGTGTGGATTTTAGGAATTTGAACGTGTCTTCTTTGAAAGATAATTACCCACTCCCTAACATGGAAGCTATGTTGCAGATGGTAACAAGGTGTGAACTTTTGTTCATGATGGATGGGATTTTAGGATATAATCAGGTGAAGGTAAAAGAATTAGAGCAATACAACACTGCCTTCACAACTCCATGGGGAACCTATGTATATGTAAGGATGCCATTCAGGCTGACAAATGCAGGTGCTACTTTCCAAAGAGCGATGGATGTTGCTTGACTCAATCTGGGTTGTGTATTAGGATGATTTATCTACTTATTCAAAGAAGGAAGAGCAACATTGTATGCATCTAGAGCATATTTTTATTAGAGAGTTAGAATATGGCATTTCACTTAATCCTAATAAGTGTGCTTTTGGGGTAGTTGAGGGAAAACTATTAGGGCACATAGTTTCAAAGGATGGAGTTAGGATTGATCCTGAAAGGGTTACATCAATTAACAAAATCCAAGTACCCAAGACAATAAAAGGTATTCAGTCTTTCTTTGGGTAGATTAATTTTGTTAGGAGATTTATTTGCAACTTTGCGGAGATAACAAGAAACATTTCTAAAATGTTAAAGAAGGGTGAATCTATAACTTGGGGAAGTGAAGCAATCCAATCTTTTCATAACATCAAAGAAGGTATTAAGATGACTCCTATTCTAAAGTCACCTAATTTTTCTAAGCCATTCCAATTGTTCTCGTTTGCTTCCTTTCACACAATTGTTACATGCCTATTATAGAAAAATGAAGATGGTTTTGAGTAGCCTATTTCTTTCTTTAGTAAATCATTACAGGCAGTAGAGTTGAAGTATGACATCATGGAAAAGAAAGCCTATGCCTCGGTCAAAGTAGTTAAGAGTTTTAGACCCTATTTAGTGGGATCTCAAATTATAGCATATGTACCCCATGCAGCTGTCAAAGACATATTCACTTAGTAGGAAGTGATAGGAAGAAGATGTAGGTGGATGAATAAACTACAAGAGTTCAATATTGAGATACAGATCACCAAGTTAGTAAGGGGACAAGGTCTGGCTAAATTAATGACATAATTAAATTTGGAAGCATGCCAAGTCAATATGACCTAGGATTGGAGTGTAAACATGTCAGAATAAAAATGGTATAAGGATGTTGTATATTTTTTGCAAAATTTAAATTGTCCAGATCATTTGAATGATAGTCAAAAGAGAACCTTGAAGTTGCATGCTATCAAATATGTTATTATCTAGGGAGAGTTGTACTGGAAGAATCTTGATGGTGTGCTTCTCAAATGTGTGGATGAACATCAAGCTAAGAATATTTTAAATGACATGCATAAGGGAGTATGTGGTGGACACTATACTGCCAAGACAATAGCTTACAAAATCCTTAGAGCAGGGTATTGGTTGCCAACCCTCTTCTCAGATGCACATAAGATGGTGAGAAAGTGTGATCCCTATCAAAAATTTTCAAGACAACTCAAATATGAAGGTGTACTACCCCTTAGAATTGTAATAGTGGAGGCTCCATTTCAGCAATGGGGAATTGACTTTATAGGGGAAATTACAGAGAAATCAAGTGGAGGACATAGTTGGATCTTAGTTGCTACTGACTATTTTACTAAATGGATTGAAGCTATCCCAACTAAGAAGGCTACAAGAAAGGTGGTGCTTGATTTCATTTTAGAACACATTATTATCAGATTTGGAGTGCCAACAAAATTAGTCATAGACAATGCCATGTGCTTCAGGTCTGGTGAGTTTATTGACTTCTGCAACAATTATGGAATTAATCTATCCCATACATCACCATATCATCCATAGGGAAATGGTCAAGCAGAGTCAAGTAATAAGAGTCTCATGAAAATCATCAAACATATAATTGACAAGAATAAAAGGGCATGGGATTCAAAGTTTAAATTAGCACTATGGGCTAATAGGGTGATAGTAAAGAAGGCAATTGGGAAGTCACTTTTTGAGTTAGTGTATGGTACAGAGGCCAAGTTGCAAGTAAATAATCTCCTACCAGTGTACAAATTCATGCAAGAGAATGATGAAGAAATAGAAGATCCAATGAGTGAAAGAATAAATCAGTTGGTTGCACTCGATGAGATGAAAAGATAAGCACAAAAAACTAATCTCAGGAAACAACAAAAGGTAAAATATCTATTTGAGAAAAGGATTATAGAGAGAATGTTTTAGATAAATAACTTAGTCCTCGTATGGAATGCAAGAGGTCAGGACAAGGGAAAACATGGCAAGTTTGAAGCCTTATGGATGGGCCCATATCTGATAAGTAATACTCACGGAGAGGATTCTTATTTTCTCGAGGCCCTAAATGGTGAATTGTAGGAATTACCAGTGCACGATCAATTCCTTAATCCTTACTTCTCATGAATTGTCTATCTATCTTTATGCACAATGTAAAATAGGTGTATATATTTTGTAAATACTATATATTTCTGTATAGTCAGTTTTATTTGTGTTTTGGTCTGGTCGACTCCAGAGCCATGTGATTCTCACTGCAATCTCACACTTGCATGTCCCTAGTAGGAGCCAATGGTGGTATGTCTTAAGGTTTAGGGTTTTAGGTTTGTAAAGTTATAAGTCTTTGTCTTTTAAGAAAATCCATTAAAACTAAGTCCCTAGGTTCATGCACTTTATTTCTAATTCCTTGTTGATCACTTGTGGTAGGTTTTCAATCCCTTAAGTTGTGACTTTAAGCCTTCATACCCATTAGGTGACTAGCCCTATGTCATAGGTTTTACCTTTTGTGGCTCACAAAAAATTAAAACCATATCCTAAGTCTTCCCGTAAGTTATAAGGTTTAATAAAGTGAAAATCACAGCATCGCGACACATCATCAATGACATCACCACCTGACTATGCGGTCATGATGTGGTGACACCTGTCAAAGGGATCTATGCTTATGTCCCATTACATTAGGAATCCTACACTTGCCAACCATATGTTGCCAAATGTCAGTATAAAAGTGGTTCAAGGGAAAATCTTAATCCAATGGTTGCACATCGTCATAGGGGTATCTTGCCAAGATGGAATCTTCATCGTGTAGTTATGAGATGGTGACACGTGGCCCCATTTTATGGAGTTCAAAAGAAAATAAAAGGACACATGGGGCTTTATTGTGCCCGCGTAGGGTAGGTGAAGTGGTGGCCCACTGTCAGTTGCGATGCCATGAGGTGATGCCATGTGTCTAAGATGGACAAAAGATGATGCAGTCAACAATGGATGTGCATACGATGTGGCTCGTCCTAATTGGTTAAAGAATTTTCAACCATAATGACTAAGATTTTCAAATCTTATAGTTAAATGATGGCTGTGGATCTTGTAGGAATGAATTCAAATCAATGATGTAGGTTTAAACTTTTATGGTGAATGTTGAAGGCACCCTGTAACATGAATGAAAGGTCATAGCCAATGCTACCTCCATTAATGCAGTAGAAGCTGTGCTACAAAGCTTAAAAGGAAGAAAAGTTAGGGCTTTGTGCATCATTTCTTCAAGCACATACAATTTTAGGCGCACAGAGAATTTTCAAGGGGGCGAAGAGCAAAAATTTAGGACTCTGCAAGTTCAAACCAGTAAGTTCATTCTATCTTCTTGTGCACGGCATATTTTTAAGTTGACTACTTGATTAACGAGGTAGATTGTTGCTAGTGTAAGAAACCCTAGCCTATTACGACAAGTCTAAAAAAATGAGTGAAGCTAGCGAGCCCTCCACCTCTAAGCGTAGCTTAGATTAGGATCTCATGAACTAGCTTCCAAATTCTTCTAGAAGCACGCTGAATTTGCATGGTCCAGGTGGGCCTGATGACAAATTCCTTGATTATTGCTACAAATTTAGAGATGCTATACTACTTGTTCTTGTTTGAACACCAGCATAGAAGAATGAATTATAAGACCCCTGTCTGCCATGCTTGGCAATTTGATTTGGCCAAGCTTATTTACTCCAATGTTTTCCCTAACCTGACCTAGTTAGGGCAATAGCAATGAGATATGATCTGAACACAAGGACGGTCATAGCAGGAAATGGTTCAAAAATGATCAAACTCACCAAAGGATACATTGCCACTATATTCAACTTAGACCCTGTGGCTAAAAAGCCAATTGACCTAGCTGCTTTGAAGAAGAAAGATTAGACTATTAAACGTGCTTATAGGGATTACAACCTAGCCAAGCACAGGCCAAGGGGTGTAGATGGCAAACTGGTGAGGATTTCAGCCAATGAACAGGAGCCTTTTCACTATAACATGTTCATGGATTACTTTGTCAGGACTTACCACAGTTTGTGCCAGTATTAGGTAGGGATGCCTCAGATAATATGCCCATTTCTCTAATGATGATGGAAGTTGACATTCAAAGTCAGGATCCCAAGGAGCCATATGATTATGCCACCTACATTGCAGCTAAAATG
This sequence comes from Cunninghamia lanceolata, assembly GCA_027924645.1. Classification (NCBI taxonomy): domain Eukaryota; kingdom Viridiplantae; phylum Streptophyta; class Pinopsida; order Cupressales; family Cupressaceae; genus Cunninghamia; species Cunninghamia lanceolata. The sequence continues at coordinate 5,106,119 of BSBN01001344.1, read as the reverse complement.
CACAAGCAGATGTCAGAAATCAAAAGCAATCTGTCTAAGGTGGATGTCCATGTTGAATTCACATGGTATTCCATGCTATGTCACATGCTTATGTTTTCTCTGTCTGGGATGTGGCACCACAATTTACATGTCAAAATGACAAATGCCTAGGGAAACATGTTGCCAGTGCAAGTATGGACTTGCATGCTAGATATGCATTGCACTACTACTGATTACATAATTTTTGAAGAATACTTTGTGAGGAGGATTCTTGGTTTCTTGGAGCCAGAGGGAGAGAGGATGCACCTAGATGTATTGGATTTTCTGAGGCCTTAGGACATGACGCCTCACTTCGAAATTGATCACAATTGGGGTGATTGGTTTTTTCATGAGTACACTACTTGCATCAGGGTCTATGGATGTGAGACCCTGCCCCATATCTTGCCTAAATATGTGCCTAAGAGAGTGGCATTCTTAAAAGTCATTAGGCAATTGAATGATTTAGACAAGGAGCACCTGAGTTGATAGAAGAAGGGCTCATTCTTTTCTTCTTCCTTCAGATTTAGTGACTTTTTAATAGTTGACAAGAGTGGGCTTGATCATATTAACTCAGTAATGCAGTGTTTTGGGATGTATCTTGAGAAATGAAGGATTTTTGACCTTGAAGGCTTCATTAACAGGGTAAGCGTTAACAAGGGAAGGCCAAGATATATCCACTAGGTTGACTTAAGTGAGGATCCTGTCAGAAACTGCTTCACAATGAATGAGGTCCACCACTTGAGAATCAAGTGGGACACAATAATGGTAGGTGAGAGAATGAAGAAAAATGTATATGCTGCATATCAGGGTGCCTTCTCCAAAGTGCAAGACCCTATTTAGAGAATTGAAAAGATGTTGGAAAATGTAGAGCAATTAATTGCTACTACTCATGCAGGAGAAGAATGACCAACATATCAGAATAGTAGCTCAAGAGGAGGATATGTTGCTAAGAGGGAACCAATCGACCCCTCCCCTACAAAGAAAGCAAAAATTATTGATTTGGAAAATCCTAAAGAAATTGAAGTAGTTGATTTAGAAGGGGAGGTAGAAGAACATGTACAAGAAACTGCCCCTCAGGTGAATTCACCTGATAGAGTAAGACCCTATTCTTCCCCTAAAAATAGGGGAGTCAGAACAATGAGAAGCCAAAATGTGGACATTGAAGATGTTAGAGTAGTGGCTTGTAACAAATTTTTAGAAGATGATGAATTTATAAACATTCCTAAATTCAAGAGTTAAGTTTTGAAAGTAAGCAGTGAAGAGTTTCAAAAAAAGATTGAAGATGCTAAAAGTGGAGCAGACCCTACTGAGTATGATGCCATTACTCAAAAGGTCTTAAAAGAGGTAAATCAATCCATAAGAAAAATGAATCTAGAGGAGGGAAGGGCATTGGTTGCAAAGAGCAATATCTTACTCCTTCCTCACTGGACCCTATCAGATGTAATTGCATTTGACACAATTACTAGAGAAGACTTTGATATAACAAGTGAACAAATAGATAAGGTTGTCTCTGGTGCAGCCTTCAACCCTAGGTTTGAAACTTTGGCTATATGGGCTCTAGCCCCAAATAATAACAAACCTAGGGTTGAATTGAGGGAAATAGTAGATGTTATAATTAAGAGGGTATTTGACACCCCTACCCCCAGGTTGCAAGTTTGAATGTCTAGACTACCCAATTTGCTGAAGCAGTCACAAATAAATTATAGAAAGATCATAATGAGCTACAACTCAATTATGCATAGGAATTTGTAGAAATAAATAGATTGAAGTAGCAATTGTCATTAGGGGCTAGTAATTCAGCTCCCCCACAAGTGATTCCAATAGTAGAGTCCTTCCCAGTTGATACACAGCCTCTATTGACTGAAATCTAGGAGTTGAAGGAGGAGGTGAAGAAATTGGAGAATGAGAAAAGGAATACAATGAAGGATATGGTCACCAATTTGATAAATAACAAGGTGACCAAACTCTTGGAAAGGGTAGATGAGAATTGGAGGTCTTATTCGCAATTAAGGATTGCATATGAGAAGCATGAATCAGATAAAGAAAGGCTCTCAACTGTGAAAACAAGAAGGTTGCCAAGAACTGGAGAAGTTAGGGATCTCCTTAGATGCTCAAGATTTGATGCATAGGCACCCCCTGAGTTGAAGTTGGTAATGAATATGTTGACACATTTTGAGGAAGTTGCCAGTTTTCAATTGAGGCTAGATGAAGTTTTGGTAGAGAAGAAGCAGGCTATAGAAAAAATGGACACAAGGTGGCTACCAAATACTTTGGAAGGTGGTGGACAAGTGAAAGACTTAGATAAGTGGAAGGTAGAAATTGGAGATAATTCCAACAAGTTGATTCCTACTTGTTGTATTGAGGCCAACCCAACTATGAAGATGTTGAGCCTAGCACTTGATAAGCTGCACATTGTTGAAATAAATTTTGAAATATTTTGCAAGGAGGTAAAGATTTTGTTGGATGCTAGGTACATCAGTCATAATGGCAAGATTGTAGAGATAATCTCATTTGAGTGGCCATCTGAAAAGACATATAGTGAATGGATAGAGAAGTATGAGCCTAAAAATTGAAAGGAAAGGCCAACCACCACCTACCCTATATTGATGAGGCAGATCTCCTTCAAGCAGCTACACATTTTCCAAGTCTATCTACCTTTTCTCTTCTTCTCTCCATTGTAGTAAATGTTCTCATTGCCAAAGTGGGCAGTGCATTGTATCAAATATTCTTTGAAATTACATTGTAATTAATGTTGAGTACACGTTCTTAGCCTATAGCCTATAAAAGAACTATGTCACTCATTCTTTTGGTTGTTGAAGATTTTGGGAACTTTTGGAGAGTAAATAAAATACAAGTTCTGCTAGGTTGTCTCATCTTTTGTTTTGTAAGTCTATGAATTGTGTGTTGAATGTATTTTGCATAAGTTTTATCAGTTTCATGTTGATTATAAATGAAAAATGCTATATGCATGTGTTCTGATGATTGTCTCCATGGTTGTATGTGTTCTTCTTTTGAATTTAATAACTAAGGATTATCTAAGATTCTAGAATATAGGTTTTCTATATTTCATTCTTAATCTTTTAGTTCTATTCAAGGGATAGATTAAATGTTCTAGGTTAAGCATGGGGAAGAATGTATTGCAGCAAGGATATATGTAAGTAGAGTTAGCAGGATGCTCTATTTTGGGTGGTGTGTGTAAGGCAGATGTTGATTAACCCCTTGAAATTTGATTGTGAGTTTAGTTTATGCAAATCATTCAAACATATATGTCAATGCGACTCCATGCCCATGAGATAAGCACTGGTCAGAGTTGGTATTGAGATAAGCAGCCAAGCATAAACAAAATTTGAACAACATTTAAAATCTTTTAGGATTTTAGGAGTAGTTTAGGTTCAAAATCCTTTGGTTCAAAAACTGAAGTAGGGTCCAAATCTAGCCCCTTTGCATTCATCTTGCAATTTTTTCCTTCATAAGAAAGAGTTCATCTGCTTTGTGTCAATACCAGGTTGCAATCAAAGATTTATCCTATAGGTATTGAGTGGGGAATACCCCCTAGATTTTGTAGAGCTTGAAGAAGGAGAGGAGACATTTAGAGTCTGTCTCATGTATTGTTGACCCCTGACCTGAGCATCCTATTGATAAGCGATGGCTACCTTGTAGGGAAACTTAGGACTGATCAGTAGAAAAATACCCAACAGAAAGGACCAAAGAGGAAAACCTAGATCTAAAGCAAAATATCAAGGAAGCAGATGAGTGCATCAGAAAGTTGAGGGAGCAATTCAAGAAGTTCAAAGAAAAGCATAAGGAGTTTAGTGAATAATTGAGCTAAGCAAATGAAACTTTGAGTGATCTGAAACTGTAAGTTGAAGAAAAGACAAAAGTAGAAGAAAATCTAAATCAAATGGTGACAAGAAAATTTAAAGAATGTGCAAAGCTTGAAAAGGAAGTTGTGAACCTTAAGTCAGATTTGGAGAAGGCAAAGAGCTATGAAGAAAAGTTAAAGATAAGTTCTACAGAACTTGATGAGATGATTGCTAGTCAGGAGAGCCCTGATGACAAAGAAGTCTTGGGATTTCAGAAACGTGAAAGTTCCAAATTAGGTCAGGCAGTGAATGCTGAGAACAAGAATGACAAAGGAAAGCAGATCCAAAATAAAAAGAATAAAGATAGAAGACCTCTGATCAGACAACCAAATGCTCAAAGGTATCCACATTTCAATGGTTTTTTTCATTCATGCAATAAGTATGAACACAAGCAATAGAATGTAGAAGTAGAAGCAATCAAAATGTTCCATCCTTCTCTAGTCAATGTTTCACATGGAATAAAGTTGGTCATAAAGTTGTTGTATGCAGAAGTAAAGTGATTCATAACTCTATTAGGTGTCTTGCATGTAATAAAATGGGACATAAAGCACATGAGAACATGAATAAAAGAATGAATGGCTATAACTATGGTAGAATGACTCAATCCTTTAATGGCTAATGTTATAAATGTAATAGATTTGGTCTCAAAGCTAACCAATGCAAATCTAGAATGAATGAAAGGAGTACTGGTCAGACAAATTTTGTGTGCTACAATTGCAATAAGTCTAGACACATTTCAAAGTTCTGTAGAAGTAGAAGCATGAAGAAGGATAACCCAGTGGAGAAGTGTTGCAAGTATGGGCCTAACCGGTGTTGTCATTGATGTCAACATACTCCTGTTGCATTGATGATAAGGATTGGATGAGTTGTATGCTGAGGATATTGAGAAAATTAGTCCTATCAGGAATAGAGAAGAACAATGAAGATAGTAAGGTAAAGATCCTAGCTAAGATGAAGATCAGAGGATGTGCATCAAAGGGTTTGTAGATATGTGTCTTAAGATGATCTAGTAAAGATTTGAGAGGTCCGCATGAAGATTTGAAGAAGTTATGGCCACTTGAGTAAAACCAGTTCTGGCAGATGTTCAAAGGTTATAGAGTGACACAAATAGGTCCGGTGAGATCTGAAAATGCAATATCTTGTTCAGCGGGTTTGGTGGAGTGTTTAGGAAGTCAATGTGAATTGACAACTCAATTGGTTCATAGTCTAGAGGTTCACAAGCATCTATTCCAATATGACAGTGATGACAGACTGTGTTCTTGAGGTTCCAGATGAAGGAGAGAAATATTTTAGTAAGCAGAAGTAGTGTGGATGTTCTTGGTGATTCAGGCAATCTTGTGGACGTCTTTGGATTGTGTCCAGTTCATGTTGGTGGTCTGCATTGAAGATTAAGCTCGTAATTGAAGGATTACTTCCGGATGATGATGTTCTTCCTAAGTTTGGCCGACCAGATGAGTTACACATCCTGCAGATGATCTTGAAGATGTTCTATGAAATTGGCGTGTTACTAAATGAAGATTGAAGTCTCAGATCTATGTGGCTGATAGTGTGGTGATCTGCAAGAAGCCCTTTTGTAATTAGTCATTTTGTATTTATGCCGACTTGGATGATTATCCTAAAGTCAAATGTCTTGTATAAATAAGAAGTTGTGAAGTCATTTCAAATGTATCTTAGTGGAGATGAGAGTGTGGTAGAGAGGAGCAGAGCGAAAGGCAAAGCAGAAGTATTGGGCTTAAATGGAACTGACTCAAGCATGGTGAAGATGCTATTCTTCAATCCAAGTATGTAATATTTATCATTTTGTAGATAGTGTGTCTCCTGTAGGCAGTGGGCCTCTTGTGAACAGTGTGCTTGAGCAGTGAGCCCTAATTGGCATATGCCATTTTGTTCTTCTTATTCTTTAACAGATAATACAATCTTGGGTTAGTCACCCCATGGTTTTTCCCTTAACTGGGTTTTCCACGTTAAAATCTTGGTGTCATATGTGTTAATGTATTTCTTCTCGTGAATTGTTGCATTAAGTTTTCATGTTTAATCTATTATTATGCTGCTAAATTACAAGAAGGATTTAAGTGATTAAAAGGAAGAAGTTTTGGGACAACTGATTCATCCCCCTCTTAGTTGTCTATCTTGAATCTAACAATTGGTATCAGAGCTAAGTTCCTCTAAAAGAGCTTAACCACTTGAGGAGATCCAGGATGTCGTCCTACAAGAAGGATAGTCTGAGGTTTGATGGAACCAATTACACTCTTTGGAAAAGCCGCATGAAACGTCACTTGCAATGTATGGGAATGCAATATTGGATCATGGATTCAAAGAAGTATGTTCCTCCATAGAATGGTTCGAGAACTATAGATGAAATCAGAGATGCTGAAAATAATCTTCAGGCTAAAGAAGGTCTACTAAGTGCCTTATCTGATTCAGAGATGACAAATGTTATTGATCTAAAAATTGCATATGAGATTTGGGAAAAATTGGAACTTCTGCATGAAGGAGACAGGTATGTTAAATGTGCCAAGCTACAGAGTCTGAAAGGAAAATTTGAAAACCTGAAGATGAGAGAAGATGAAAATATCACTACATTTATGCCAAGAGTAAATGAGCTTGTTTGTGGCATTAGATGTGCTGGTGGAATCTTGGATGAAGATGAGATTGTTGCCAAAGTTCTCAGATCCCTTCTTGATTCTTAAAAATACAAGGTTGTTGCTATTGAAGAATTTAGATCTTTTTCAAATATCACAAGAGATAAATTGGTTGGTAAATTAGCTGCATTTGAATTGGCCGAGTTTGGAGATGCACCCCCAAGACTGAATCTGCATTCAAAGCTAGTGCCTCTATAAAAGGAAAACAAAAGTCTGATCCGAAAGAGAACTCTTCAAAGAAGCTATCATGGTATGAAAAAGCAAGTAAAGATCTGGAAGAAGATGAAGTAGAAGCTACTCAACTTGAAGCCCTTATTGCAAAAAGACTACCAAGAGGATCTGGTAAGTATGAAGGGAAATTGCCTTTTAAATGTTTTAACTGTAATAAGATTGGTCATTTTACCTCAAGGTGTTCGGAAAGATTTTCAAGGCCAAATCCTAACAGATCAAGATTCCAAAAGAAATCTTACTATGTTCATGAAGATGATGATGATGAAGGAGTAACAGATGATGAATTAGAGACAGGAAACAAATCTGGAAGTGATTAGGTGTTTATTTCCATCAAGGAAGAAGATCCAATGCCCTTTGAATCTATCAATCATAAAATGGTAGAAAGAGCTCTGGCTGCCCAAGTTGAAGAAAAGGATGATTGGGTCATTGACATTGGATACTCCCACCATATGACAGGTGACAAAAATAAGTTCATAGACTTGGAAAGATATGAAGGAGGAGTGGTAAAATTTGGTGATAATTCTGCTAGCAGAATCAGAGGTAGAGGAACTGTTTCTTTTGATGGAAAGAACAAAACCAGTAATGTACTGTATGTTGAAGGTTTGAAGCACAATCTTTTCAGTGTTGGATAGTTGGTGGACAAAGGCTATGATCTCTAATTCAAAAATGGAAAATGTAAGATCTTTGAAAGTTTCAGAATAGAGATTGCATCCGGTACTCAAACAAAAGGTAATAGCTTCCACTTGGTTGGTACTGGTAAAAGTTGTTTATTTGGTCAAATTGATCAGATTTGGTTGTGGCATAGGAGAATGTGTCATGTGAATTTTGATAATATCATCAAGATAAGCAATACTTAGGCTGTAAGAGATCTTCCAAGATTGGTGAAACCTACTAATAGTTTGTGCAAAGAATGTCAGTTGGGTAAGCAAAGCAGAGTCACATTCAAAAGTAAGGAACAGTCTTCTACTAGATTGTTGGACTTAGTACATACTGATCTATGTGGTCCGGTAAGAATCAAGAGCTTGCCAGGTGATAGATACTTCATGTTATTAATTGATGACCACTCCCAGATAATGTGGGTGACTTTTTTGAAAGAGAAATCTAAGGCTCTTGAGAAATTCAAAATATTCAAGGCTATGGTAGAGAATGAATCTGGATTGAACATAAAATGTTTGAGGTCTGATAGAGGTGGAGAATTCACATCCAGTGAGTTCATAGAATTCTATGAGAAACATCGGATAAAAAGATAGTTGTCTACTCCAAGGACTCCACAGCAGAATGGAGTAGTGGAGAGAAAGAACCGGACCATCCATGAAGCATCTAGAACCATGATGATGGAAGAAAATATTCCTCATATCTACTAGAGAGAAGATATAAGCACTGTTGTTTATACTCTTAATCAGGTACAAATCAGAAGCAATACTGGTAAGACCCCTTATGAACTCTGGTTTGGCATCACTCCCACTGTGAAATATTTTAGAGTCTTTGGTAGCAAATGTTGTATTAAAAGAGATGAAGACCTTGGAAAATATGATGCTAGAAGTGATGAAGGAATATTCTTGGTTTATTCTACTCAAAGAAAAGCATATCGGTGTTATAACAAGAGATTGAGAAAGATTATAGAAAGTACAAATGTGAAGGTTGATGAAGGTATTGAAAAACCCTCAAGCTTTTATGAATATGATGAAGATGATCATAATGATGTTTTGGTCCAAGAAGTCCAAGCCCCTTCTGAAATTTAGATCTAGACTGATCCGGTGAATCAAGAAGAAGAGATAAGTTTGAATGAACCTGTTCAAGAAACATAAGTACAAGAAATTCCCAAAATTCCTAGATATGTAAGATTGAATCACTCTAAAGATCATATCATAGGTGATAAAAGAAAAGGTGTTTAAACAAGAAGAAAGATTGCTCAAGACTCAGAAAAGTATTGTCTGATTTTAAAAATTGAACCAAAGACAGTGAATGAATCATGCAATGATGAACCTGGACTAAAGCAATGAAGGAAGAGCTGATGCAAATTGAGAAAAATCACACTTGGGATCTTTTTCCCAGACCTAGAAACAAAAATATGATTGGAACCAAGTGGGTCTTCCGGAACAAATTGAATGAAGATGGTGAAGTAGTTAGAAACAAAGCCAAATTGGTCTACAAGGGTTACTCTTAAGTAGAAGGAGTTGATTTTGAAGAAACTTTTGCTCTGGTGGCAAGAATTGAAGCAGTCAGATTATTTCTTGCCTTTGTTGTCTTTAAGGACTTCAAAGTATATAGATGGATGTCAAGTCTACCTTCCTGAATGGTGATTTGGAAGAAGAAGTATACATTGAGCAACCGGATGGATTTAAATTGTCTGATCATGGTGATATGGTCTGCAAGTTGAAGAAAGCACTGTATGGACTCAAACAAGCCCCAAGATCTTGGTATGAAAGATTAGATAAGCATATTTTGAGGATTGGTTTCAACAAAGGTACTGCTGACAGTAACTTGTACTTCAAAATTGATCATGAAAATATCTTAATTGTTTAAGTGTTTGTTGATGATATCATTTTTGGAGGAAGAGATAGTATGTGCAAAACTTTTGCAAATCAAATGAAAAGTGAATTTGAGATGTCCATGTTTGGGGAAATGAGTTTCTTCTTGGGTCTACAAATTATTCAAACAAAGAAACGAATCTTCATTTCACAAACTAAATATGTGAAAGAATTGTTGAAGAAATTTGGGATGGAAGACTCAAAACCAATGAGTACTCCCATGGCAACTGGATGTAAATTAAGAAAAGATGATGACTCTCCTAAGGCTGATCAGAAAAAGTACAGGTCAATGATTGGAGGACTACTGTATCTTACTCAAACTAGACCTGACATTATGAATGTTGTTGGTCTTGTTGCTAGATTCCAAGCTGATCCTAGAGAATCTCATGTCATGGCAATCGAGAGGATTCTCAGATATCTAAAAGGGACAGTTGAGTATGGTTTATGGTATCCCAGAGATCATGATTTCTCACTTCATGCATATACAGATGCGGATTGGGCAGGAGATGTGGATGATCGGAAGAGTACCAGTGGTGGAGCATTCTTTCTAGGAAAAAGATTGGTTTCTTGGCTGAGCAAGAAACAAGAGGCAATATCTCTATCCACTGTAGAAGTAGAATATATTGTTGCAGCAAGTAGTTGCACTCAAGTATTGTGGATGAAGCAAATGCTAAGAGACATCAAAGTGGAGTATGAGGAACCTATCACAATCTTCTATGATAATTCAAGTGCAATAAATATATCAAAAAATTTGGTGTTGCATTCAAAGACAAAACATATATCCATCAAGTTTCATTTTTTGAGAGAACAAGTGAACAAGAATGAAGTCAGATTGGAGTTTGCGCCTTCCAAGGATCAGATTGTAGATATTTTTACTAAACCTCTACCTAAGGACTCTTTTGAGTATCTCAGGGAGAAGTTAGGGGTTAATACCCCTCCGGTTCTAAATTAAGGTGCACTGATGTGCATTGTTCTGGTGGATCTCATAGTCATATCTTGTGGTTCGGATTGATGATGGGAAGCTTCTACTTAGGGGGAGCAGCTAGTATGATTCTGAAGTGATGTAAGTATGTGCCCTTTGCCATTGATGTCAAAGGGGGAGAAAAGACATGTGAAAAACAAAAGTGGTTGTTGATCAAAGGGGGAGCAGTAAAGGAAGAGAAGACATGTGAATGGTTGTTGCTGATAGGGGGAGTTATGTCAGTCAGTAAGGAGAAGCTCTTGTCTTGATGGTCAAAATAGTTTTTCACATCATATGTTGCCATCAATGACAAAGGGGGAGATTTTTTGCAAGTATGGTCCTAACCAGTGTTGTCATTGATGTTAACATACTCCTGTTGCATTGATGATAAGGATTGGATGAGTTGTATGCTGAGGATATTGAGAAAATTAGTCCTATCAGGAACAGAGAAGAACAGTGAAGACAGTGAGGTAAAGATCCTAGCTAAGATGAAGATCAGAGGATGCGCATCAAAGGGTTTGTAGATATATGTCTTAAGATGATCCAGTAAAGATTTGAGAGGTTCGCATGAAGATTTGAAGAAGTTATGGCAACTTGAGTAAAACTAGTTTTGGCAGATGTTTAGAGGTGATAGAGTGACACAGATAGGTCTGGTGAGATTTAGAAATGCAATATCTTGTTCTACAGATTTGGTGGAGTGTTTAGGAAGTCAATGTGAATTGACAACTCAATTGGTTCGTAGTCTGGAGGTCCGCAAGCATTTATTCTAATATGACAGTGATGACAGACTATGTTCTTGAGGTTCTAGATGAAGGAGAGAAAGATTTCAGTAAGCAAAAGTAGTGTGGATGTTCTTGGTGATTTAGGCAAGCTTGTGGAGGTCTTTGGATTGTGTCCAGTTTGTGTTGGTGGTCCGCATTGAAGATTAAGCTTGTAATTGAAGGATTACTTCTGGATGATGATGTTCTTCCTAAGTTTGGCTGACCAGATGAGTTACACATCCTACAAATGATCTTGAAGATGTTCTGTGAAGAATGGCATGTTACTAAATAAAGATTGAAGTCTTAGATCTGTGTGGCCGATAGTGTGGCAATCCGCGTGAAGCCTTTTTGTAAGTAGTCATGTTGTATTTATGCCGACTTGGATGATTATCCCAAAGTCAAATGTGTATATGCCTAAAAATGACATGATTCAGTCTAAATAAATATTCTTAATATTTATTCCGTTCTAATTTGTCTATCAATAAATAAATAACAAATTTATTTATTTGATTCATATTCTTCCAACAATTAAATAAAATCCTTTATTTAATTTAATTCTTCCAAACAATTAAATAATTCTTAATTATTTAATTAAATCAAATCATTCTTCCAAATTTAAATAAATTAAATCAAATTTATTTAAATCCTTTCAATCTCCAAAAATAAAATATAATCAAATATTTTATTTATTCTTCCAAAATCATGCACAACAATTAAATAAATTTATTTATTTAATTTGCTTTCTTATCTTCTAAATTAAATAATATCAATTATTTAATTGTTTCTTCCAATAATATCTTCTCTAAATTTAAATAAATCAAATATTTATTTAAGTTGTCTTTTTCTTCTAAATTGAGTTATCTCTAAATATAATTCAATCTTTGTGCACATGCAATTAAATATTCCTAATATTTTATAAAGTAAAATATCTTCTTATTCTCATGCAAATCACTTCTTCTTGTTTTAAATCACTTAACTGATTATTATATTCTTTTAATTGCTTTAACTCATTCTTCTATTCTTAGCAAATCATCTCATGCAAAAGAAAGCAAGACACATGTCTTCTTCTTATTCGTTGCACATTCCTCGACTGTTCTATACCATTGATCTTCTCATTCTTTCTATACCGTTGATCTTCTCTTTCTCAAGTCTATAAATTAAACCCTCTTCTTCCATTTCAATCATCCAAGCTTTAAGTATTGTTACTCTGCAGGAATTACTGTGCGCCTTTGGCACCAATTCCTTCATTGCTTGTGTCACATTCGCTACTACGCACTATGCTCTACTACCATCATTGTGAAGCTCCTCTTCATAGCAGTATTATCATAGCCATTCCCAATTGACATTCTTGAAGCATAACAAAGAAGTGCACTCTCTGAGGGCCCTATTTCATACATGCAAGAACGATTGTGATAGGCAATCAATGGAAGCTTCGATCTAAGGAAGGTTTGCTTTGTTGTTCATTGCTTTATTTTATTGAATCTCCTTAGTTCACTATTTCATTGAAGTTTTGGGTATTTGATATTGATTATATTGCATATTCATTGTTGATCAATTTTAACCCAAAACTGAGTTTTTGTGTTTTAGAAAGCCATACACAGGAGGAAACAGCTCATCCGTCACTTCCTAAGATGCATCTGTTACCTTTTACAGCACATCTGCTACTTCAGCACATATATACTTTGTTATAGCACTTTCACCATATGAAATGGCACATCTGCTACTTCAGCGCATATACATTGTATTTCAGTGCTTTTGTCCTCTGTTATAGTGCATATGTAATTGCAGTGCTTCTGTTCACTATTTCTGCGCATTCAGTCTCTGAAGTGGCACATCTGTTGTAGGTAATGATTTTAGGGTTTTCTAGGAGATTTTTGCTAACGCTGATGTCTTTGCAGGAACTTTCTTGATCTGTTTTGCAGGCTAGGTACTGGTTTAGATTCATATAGTTGCACTTGTTAGCTCACACTTCGATTTCTAACGGGAAAGTAAAATGGATGCTCATGCAAATCTCACATAGTTTAACTAGGAGAGTGGTAACTAAATCATTGCTATCTTGCATATAATTGAATCATTGCTATTGCTATCTTTTCAAAGTTATTGCCATCTGGATAAAAATTGAACTCATCATTGCTATCTGGGTAAAACTAAACCATTGCTATCTTGATCGACCATCACTTCAAAGTTAACAACTCGTGCTATCGTGGATAAAATTGAACTCATCATTACTATCTTGGTTAAAACTGAACCATTGCTATCTCGATTGACCATCATTTCAAAGTTAACAATTCATGCTACGTGGATAAAATTGAATTCATGATTGCTATCTTGGTAATCACTTCAAAGTTCTATGCTTGCCCAAGTAGATAGCTCATCTAGTTTTTTTCCTTCTAACTAGGGGAAAAGAACCACTATATAATGTGTTTTGGGAATGATACTAGGCCTATGCTCTCCCCTATCTTGGGTGATCAAAATGCCAGACATATCATTTTCACATGTGTTTTTCCTTTAGAGGGGCCTGCTCTTGGATACCGTTAATCCAAGTAAGAATGACCCTAAGTGGTAATAGGCTAGACGCCAAGCCCTTCCAAGCCACTATAAATAAATTATGTTTGGAGTGAAAGCTTCAAACAACAAGTGAATTTGTGTTATACCAACAACCAACCTCCCCCAAAACCCTCAAAGGTGCAACCCTTGCAGGCTGGGAGACTCCATAATGGAGAGTAGTGCTACCGCATGTATAACCACTTGAATGGTTGCCTTCATTAAACACCTTTGTTCTAGTGGCCAAAAACCCTTGTTATCCATTTGAAGCCTAGGATTTGTACTTGTTTTGTCCTTTTAGTCCAAATAGAGTCAAAAAAATCACAAAAAAAATAAAAAACCATAAAAATTCTTTGTGTTTGCTGTGTCTTCTTGCCATAATTTCAGAAAATCAGATCAAAAAGACCTTCTTGCAACCAAAGTACCAAAAACATCAGAAAATTTCCAAAAAATTGCAAAAACACTAAGAAAAGCCAGAGCAGCGCATCCGTCCTTTGTTGCAGCGCATTTGTGCAGACTTGTGGCACATCTGTTCAAACCTACCACGCTTTTATTGTCTGTTATAGTGCATTTACCTATTACCAATGTAGCACATTTGTTGCGACTTGCAGCACATATATCAGTTTCTATGGCACATCTGTTTCGGCGTATGTGTGACAGTGAGCACTTGCACAATTTTTGAGAGAAAAACTTTACCAGTTCTGGGTACCCATTTCAGTCTAGTTTCAGGTTTAGAGATCAGCTCTTACCTAATAGTCCTCTTTCCATCCATTTCGAGCCAAAGTCTATCTTTTGCTAGTCATCTCATTCGCCCTCTATCAGGTCTTTCTAATCTTAAGTCAGAAGTGTCCCATATTAGGTCAGCATAGGCCCCTTTTTTTCGCATCACTTTGGATTCAAGTAACGCTAGTAGGTCACAAAACTTTGCTAGTGGTCTTGGTGTACGACTAGTCCCTACACAGTAAGATAGGTATCGAGTACCCTTACTAGTGGCTACCATCTTGTATTGGCCATCTTACTTGGAATCATTGATCAAGAAAGTCCCTTATCCAAATCTTGTCATAAGTATCCCATTCTCAATAGTCTCCATCGGCATCTTACCAAAATCTCTAGTACCATTCCACCTCATCCCTCGTCACCTTGCATGGTTCTTACTAGATCTCAATACCAAAAGCAACTTGAAATGGCTGAATCATCCAACCATATTGTCACTCCTCATGATAGTGATGAAGAGATCTCTAACGAAGATTATCAGGGGAGCCTCCAAGATCACAAATTCCAATGCTTGTTAGAGAAAGTGCTCCATGATGATCCTCACAAGTACTTTTATTATCTTGCAAATCTTGGAATTAAACTCCCCGCGGATTTTGATATAAGCACAATCTAAGAAAATGTGGAGAATAATCATGAAGAAAGGGGAAAGAAAGCCATAAACCCAAATGCGGAGGATAAGAATGAAAAAGGAAAGAAAGCCATAGACCAAAACGCTCCTATGGAAGAAATGAGGAAACAACTTGAGGATCTAAAGCAACAAATGTCAGATCTCAAGAGGGGTACAAACACTAAAACCTATATCTTGGAAGATATTGCACCGTACCCCTTTGATAAAAGTTTGAACATGACACCATTTCCCTTCCGATTTGAAGTTCCTAAATTTGATAAATACAAAGGGAAAGGGGACCCTAGAGATCACATTAGGGAATTCAACGCAACATGTATGGAAGTAGTTCACAATGAGACTTACTTAATGAGACTATTCCCTAGATCTTTAGGTAGTCAAGCCATGGAGTGGTTCTCACAACTCCCACTGGGCATCAAGTCTTTTGATGAGTTAGTTAACAAATTCATCACGCACTTCTCTTATAATATTGAACACGAAGTCTCTATGCTCGATTTATGCAACACCAAGCAAAAGAGTGGTGAATCATTCACCACTTTCCTATAAAGATGGAGACAACTAACAAGTAAGTGCTCATATGATATACCAGAGAAGCAATTAATGGAGATGTTTGTCCATAACCTCAATAATGATCATAGCTATCAAATACAAATACAATGACCTACTTCATTCTCAAAGGTCATAGAAATGGGATTGTTCATCAAAAAAGCTATGATCGCCAAGGGGCAACTCAAGTTACACACACCTACCTCCAATTATACGACTGACAAATCAAAGTTTTGTACTAAAAACAAAAATGTCGTCAACGATGGAGTAGTTGATGCCAAGGTGGCGGCTCCCAAGCAACAACCGATATTTAATCTCAAAGGAGAGGCAAGCAATGTTACACCCAACAAAACATTCTCTCAGGAGCCAAGACCATGGCTCAACTCAAATCCAAGGTGAAAGTTCACACCGCTGGGTGAGTCCCAAGAATCCGCATTGAGGAAGCTATTGGCCAACAATGAAATTTCTCTACCGCCAACAAGTGATTACGAACCTCAAATCAAACCTTACTATTGGAAAGACACCGACTATTGTGAGTATCATAGAGGAAGGGGACATACAACCAACAATTGCATCCATCTCAAACATGTTATTCAAGATGTGCTTGATTAAAATCAAGAAGGAGCCCAACAACATACCTCCAATGAGACACATGTGGCTTACAAAGATCCACTTCTCAATCATGACAAGCCGTACAACAACAATAACAACAATGACAATAACAACAATGGCAACAACAACAACTGTAACAGGCAAAATTAGAATAGTGGGAATAGTAATGCCAACTACGCAAGTGTGCCATTCGACTATACCATCAATTACATATCAGAGCATGTCCCACAAATCAATGTGGTCATGCCGAACCAACAATCAGAGCCTAATCACAATGGTTACAGTATCATTACCCGTAGTGGTAAAGTCATGTTGAATACCGTCCCTCCAAGGTTGTCACCTTCTCAGTCCAATCCCCATCAGTATAGCGTCACAGACCAACTTCAGAAAACTCTGGCCCATATTTCTATCTTAGAGTTGTTGCATCTATCTCCTTCTCACAAGGAGATTCTCAATAAAACCTTAGTGGAAACCACTGTCCCCACTAACTTGGCCCAAGAGAAGTTTCAGGCCATGGTAGGTAATCTAACCTCCTCAAGTACCATATCATTTACCGAGCAAGATGACCTCTCAGTGTCTCAACCTCATAACACCCCTCTACATATCATCGTCTTCATCCACAAGCACCGCATCAAGAGGGTTCTCATTGATGGGGGAGCCGGTTTAAATATTTGCATGTTAAAGCTAGTCCTTACATTGGGGTTCTCTAAAAATGTAGTCGATCCAGGAAAGAAGATAACTATCAAAGCCTATGATGAAGAGGAGAGAACTACAAAAGGAACAGTAGTGTTGCCCATACAAGTGGGACCGATAATTAAAGATGTTGTGTGCCAAGTCCTAGATAGGGAGCTCACCTATAGTATTCTGCTAGGTAGACCATGGATTCATGCCATGAAAGTTGTTCCCTCTACTTATCACCAATGCATAAAATTCTCGCATGATGACAAACAAGTCACCATCCAAGGCGACCCTGACCCCTTCCAGCATTGCAACTCTGTCCTTTCAAAACCCAATTGCATCATACCAAACAATAGAGCCTCTACAACCCCTATCCTGCAGCATGATTCGACCTCTGAAGCTTCCTCATCAAGTCCCAAAGAGCAGAAAATTACCATCAAAGAAAAGGGAGTTGGGGAATACTCCATAGAGCACAGCCTCAATCTAGCCAAGATGCCTTTATCTCCTAGATCCTTTGGCCAACCCAAGCATTTTCCAAAGCCAACTACTCCTCCTATACCTCCCACAGCTCCCTTTGTAAAATGGGGGACCTTATCAGATGAGATAGAGGAAAGAGATGTCCTACAATGGATTTATACCGAAGAAGAAGAGAACATCCAACAAGAATCACCTAGGCTCCCAATAGAAATCTATGGGCGAGGTGAATCTATCCTACATAGAATGGGTTATGAAGGACAAGGTCCCATCGGCCTAAGAAGAGAAGGAATCATAGAACCCATTCAACCTTCTTCATCCTCATCGGCTATAAATACAAAGGGTCTAGGATACAAGGAGAAGGGCAAAGCTAAAGAAAATGCTTGTCTAGTGGAAATGATCCATACGCTTCAAGTGGATAGTGACACAGATTCTAATGAATATGAGTGGGATGAGCTGACAGAGCATTCGTACGATGACAAAGAGGTCAATACCATTCAAACTTATAGCCCCTACCGTGAGGGACAAATGCTACCGAATAGGCCATTAGAGTCTGATTTGCCTATCTCTAAGAGTATGATTTTTGAGGAAGGTTTGAGTTCTATCGCAATAAACAAATTAGAGGAAAGTACCATCCCAAACACTCCCCCTCCCAATACTCCTGGTATATTCATTCAAACTATCAACGAATCAGATCTATCATCCGACTCCCTCCCCCTTGTACATCCTGAGCTTATTGACTGGGATCTACAAGGAACCCCTCAACTAGATATGTTTGAAAACAACGATGCTTATATTGACTAAATGGAACTTAGGGACCACCTACCCAAAGGGGATCATAAAGCTGGTTTCTCTATTGAACTTAATACCATGGCTTATTTCAGAGAGGGTGCAAAGCCTTCCAGTCACAAAAATATCAAAATAAAAATTGGATCTGATGGTGAAAACCGTTCTGCGGCAGTGTCAGATCCCAAAATAGTAAAAAGAAAGGATGCATCCGAAGGTGAAAACCCAACTGTGGCACCTAATGATGGAAGGCTTGACACTCTCCCCAGTGACATGCACCAGGAGAAGTCTCATATTGTTGTGGAACCCACAGAGCTGGTTAACATTAGAATAGAGGAACATCCTAAGATCATTCACTTTGCTAAGTCTCTAACCACACTAGAGAAAACCAAGTTTGTACCATTCTTCAAGAGAAAACAAGTAAATTTTTCTTGGTCTTATGTAGATATGCCAAGGTTAGATCCAGATTTGATTCTACACCATCTTCCATTAGATCCAGGAGTGAAACCAGTGAAACAAAAACTTAGAAAGATGCATCCACACATAGCACTTCTTGTAAAGAAAGAACTTAAGAAATTACTAGATGTAGGATTCATCAGAGCTACAGACTATCCAGAATGGGTCTCTAACATAGTACCAGTGTCCAAACTAGATGGCCGAGTCAGACTATGCAATGATTTTAGAGATCTAAACAAAGCTTGCCACAAGGATGATTTTTCGTTGCCAAATATAGATATCATAGTTGACTTAACAATGGGACATACCATGTTATCCCTCATGGATGGCTTCTCATGATATAATCAGATCAAGATAGCACCAGAAGACCAGCATAAGACGACTTTCACTTGTCCATGGGGCACCTTCTGTTGGAATGTCATGCCATTTGGGCTAAAGAACGCAAGAGCCACATATCAACGTGCTATGACCACTATATTTCATTATATGATGCACGTCACCATTGAAGATTATGTAGATGATATCCTAGCAAAGTTACTCACAAGAGAATCACACCTGGATGTGTTAGAGAAAGTCTTTCAAAGATTAGAGCAATTCAAAGTCAGGTTGAACCCAAAGAAGTGTGTGTTTGGAGTCACCTCAGGCAAACTCCTAGGTTTTATTGTATCAGCAAATGGAATAGAGGTGGACCTTGCCAAAGTCAAGGCTATCATGGACATGCCACCACCCAAGACTCTTACTCAACTAATATCTCTACAAGGCAAGCTACAAGCAATCCATAGATTCATATCACAATTGGTAGACAAGTGTCAACCATTCAGTCATCTCCTGCACAAGAACATTCCATTCAGATGGGATGAGAAATGTGAAGAGGCATTCAACAATCTAAAAGAATATCTTATGAATCCACCTATTCTCATGCCTCTAATCCAAGGGAAACCATTGATACTCTACATATCTACTACACCTACGGCTCTTGGGGCTCTTCTAGCACAACAAGATTATGAGAATAAGGAAAGAGCCGTCTACTATATCAGTCGCACATTGGTGGGCTATGAGTTGCAATACTCTAAGATAGAAAGATCATGTCTTGTGGTAGTTTTTGCTTCCCAAAAACTTTGACATTATATGCTTGCACATCCAGTCAAACTCATTGCAAAAATAGATCCACTGAAGTACTTACTAAGCAAAGCAGCTCTAACAGGTCACTTAGCCAAATGGCTAATGCTCCTAAGTGAATATGACATTGAATATGTAGACAGAAAAGATATCAAGGGACAAGTCATTGCTGACCAACTAGCGGATGCACCATTACAGGACACCACACCAATGCAATTTGAGTTTCCGGATGAATCTTTATTCAATGTCTCAACACATTCCTGGAAACTATACTTTGATGGGTCCTACACAAACCATGGATCAGGGGCAGGAATCTTGTTTGTAACTCCTCATGGTGACACCATACCGAAGTCTTACCATTTGTTATTTCCATGCACCAATAACATAGCAGAATATGAAGCCTTAGTCGTTGGCCTCAAGATGGCAACATATTGGAAAATCAAAGAGCTACATGTCTATGGTGATTCTCAACTAGTGATAAATCAGGTCAATGATGATTACCAAACTAAAGATGAGAATCTTGTCCCATACAAGCACATGGTAGATGACTTCAAGGAATACTTTGTGATCATATCTTTTGAGTAGATACCTCGCATTGAGAATAAAGCAGCAGATGCCATGGTGACCATTGCCTCTCTTCTCGAGATACCTGAGAATGAGTCACGGTATGAGTTCTTAGTGGAAACTATTCATCAACCAGCTTATGATCTTCCTGAGACCCATTCCATATGCCTATTAGTTGGATCTGATTCACCTTGGTACGGTAAGGTTTACACTTACCTCAAGGACAACACCCTCCCACCTGAATTATCTTCAAACCAATGATGAACCTTTATACGCCAAACATCTCGCTATACCATCATTGCTAACACCCTATACCGACGTGATCTAGATGGTACTTTACTTCATTGTTTAGAACGAGAAGAATCTATAACCGCCTTACAAGACATACACGAAGGGATTTGCAAAACACACTTTAGCAATCCTTCCTTAGCCAAGAAACTCATGCGTTTGGGTTATTACTGGCCAAATATGGAAATAGATTCATACCAGTTTGTGAAGAAGTGCAAGCAGTGCCAAATACATGGGAACCTGATACATGCACCAGCTCAGGAGTTAAGACCTTTAATGACACCTTGGCCCTTTTGCCAATGGGGACTTGACCTTGTGGGAAAGATCCATCCGCCCTCATCCAACGACCATAAATTCATCATAACCACCACTAAGTACTTTACCAAGTGGATTGGAGCCGTTCCCCTCACCACCATCATAGGTAAGCAGATCTCCTCATTCATCCTGGATTACCTCATCTGCAGATACGGAATTCCCTCCTCCATCATCACGGATAACAGAAAACCCTTCAAAAACTAGGATGTCTAAGAACTATGTGACCGATTCAAAATCCAATGTTGTTTCTCCACACCCTATTACCCCCAAGGCAACGGTCAAGATGAAGCATCCAATAAGACCATCTTGAAACTCCTCAAGAAGATAGTCAATGATGCTGGCCGTGATTGGCACATCCAACTCAATCCCACTCTGTGGGCCTACAGAACTAGTATATGCACTCCCACAGGTGCTACCCCTTATGCCCTTGTCTATGGCTCAGAAGCTATCCTCCCCATTGAGGTTGAGTTACCATCTCTTAGGGTATCATTAAAAGGTCTCATATCAGATGAAGAATACAGAGTTTCCAGATTACAAGAACTAGAGTTGCTAGAGGAAAGGAGACAGAAAGCCTTTGACCATCTCAAAACATATCAACAGATGATGTCACGAAGCTATAACCACAAAATTTGCTCAAGAATCTTTAAGGTTGGAGATCTAGTACTTTAGGAGAATCCCTATAATCAACAGGATAGGGAAAAGAAAGGCAAGTTTGAACCCAACTGGCTTGGGCCTTATGTGATTGTGGTTGCTTATGGATCGGGGGCATATCAGTTAGTAGCATCAGAGGATGAGCTGTTCGATGACCCAATCAACAACATGCATCTTCGCCAATTCTATACCTAGGAGAACCCCAATGTAAGGGGGGCATAAAATACAAAAAAAATCAAAAAATTAGAAAAAATACAAAAAAATAAAAAAATTAGAAAAATACAAAAAAATATCCTTTGGTGAAAACCTGGCAAACAAGCACCTTGGATAGGTATCATGATGAAAACCTGGCAAACAGGAGTCATGTTTACTTTCTAGTTTTTCGTGCAAATAAAAGCAAGTGGTGAAAACTTGGTAAATAGGCGTTACTTGTGATAAATTGCTTCCTCCATCTTTGGGAAACCAATCACCTTGTGTCCATTCTTCCTTGTGTCCCATTCAACCCATATCCGTTCCATAATAAAAACCTAACGATAACCTATCATGGCTCGATACTCTATCTCTTTGTTGCCTTGTCAACCAACGTTTCGTCCCATATCCTATCCATAGTGTTAGCCTAGCGTAGTGTCTCTCGTTGGTCTCCATGGTCCAAGTCCATGAACTATGTTGCCTCTGCATTGTCATGTAGGCAAGGCCATTTCTTAAATGCACCCCTGAGGCTCCCACGGTCCCATCCATCCCATTTCTTGTCATCTTTTCTTCTAGTCCATCCATGGTCCATTAGGGTTTACCCCGAACTACATTGCCTCTGCGTCGTCACGTAGGCAAGGCCATTTAGCAATGAGCCCCCGAGGCACTAGGTCAGTCCCTTAGGGTCTGTCTCACCAATAAAGATTGTGGAATCTTCTCACCAGGAAAGCAAGTGCAAGCAAAGCTCGCTTTCAAGCAAAAATCCTGGCGCAAAACATTAACCTATCCAAAGCAAAGCAAACAAACTCCTAAGGCCTTCTAAATGATTTTACCCAAATTATGGCAAGAAACAAACACATCTAAATGCAAGAATGTTTTGTGGATTCGAAACATGGTTAAAATACAGAGTCTTGATTTTTGCTATCATGTCTTTCTATGCTACTTGAGGATGCCAAAAGCTAGAGATGCTATGATGGGGGCATGACTATTTTCTTTGTTTGTTATTTTTGGATTAAAATTTAGTAATGTGAAACCTTGTCTAAAGACATGATCGACAAAAGATCATCGAGGACATCCAAGGTCTAACATGAATGGGGGCAATCCTTAACTGTTGATACGCAAGAAATACTCAGGTCATCTTGGTTCAATTATACCTCGATGCTTGTATTAACTTTCTAAATCAAAATCCATGTAAGCAATGCTCAGGTCATCTTAGTTCAATTATACCTAGATGCTTGTATTAACTTACAACATTTCAAAAAAGTACCAAAAAAAATTGCCCAATGATGAAATAAGCACTTCAAAATACTTGCACTATCAAGATGTCAAAATCAAAGCATTCATTATACATCCATCTATACATCCATACATCCATATCCCACGCAATAAAATCCAACAATGTAGAGTATCAATACAAATAAAAGCTTGTGAGTTCTTCTGTCGAGTCATTCTTCTATCAATCAATATTATATCTATCGTTGTGGTCCATTCTTCTCAATTCGGTCAACCTGAGCAGTGATTCAAATGCAAGTCCGTCCTTAATCCATACCAATCAGGTCATTTCAATCTTGTCAAATGATCCATTCACAATCAGTGGTCTTGATCCTTGTCTGGTCGTAAACCAACTCGATCAGTTAATCAATCAATTGTCTTATATAGGATGTAACATTGTCAAAATCAGACCAATACATGCGTCTTACATGACATGCTTTATTTCCTGAAACTAGACACTGTCCTTCATGTTGCTCTAGGGATCTATCGTTCCCTACCATGACAACACTGTCGTATATCGTTATCAGTATATTGTTGGTTTACCGATTGACAGGGGCAATACCTTGTTTGTTCTTGTATCATTTGTACATACTTGCTTACTTGCTTGTGTGTGTTATCAACTTACCTTGCATATTATATCATTCAGCTCTTTCTTCAAACCTAACCTAGTTTTCCTGTCGTCTTCATGAGATTGTCCGTCTCACGCCTTCTGCCTTCCTCTCGTCCAATCTCCCAAGGGGGCATCCTATCATCGTAACCTGTACCAGGGGCAAACTGGGGCATGTATCATTGTCAGAAAAATTATATTCTTTGAAGCAATGCTGTAAACTACATTGCATCAAAGAAGGGCAAAATGTATACACCTAAAAATGACACGATTCAGTCTAAATAAATATTCTTAATATTTATTCCCTTCTAATTCCTCTATCAATAAATAAATAAAAAATTTA
The DNA here is from genome assembly GCA_027924645.1 of Cunninghamia lanceolata. Lineage (NCBI taxonomy): Eukaryota > Viridiplantae > Streptophyta > Pinopsida > Cupressales > Cupressaceae > Cunninghamia > Cunninghamia lanceolata. The sequence continues at coordinate 5,082,269 of BSBN01001344.1, read as the reverse complement.
TTTATTTGATTCATATTCTTCCAACAATTAAATAAAATCCTTTATTTAATTTAATTCTTCCAAACAATTAAATAATTCTTAATTATTTAATTAAATCAAATCATTCTTCCAAATTTAAATAAATTAAATCAATTTCATTTAAATCCTTTCAATCTCCAAAAATAAAATATAATCAAATATTTTATTTATTCTTCCAAAATCATGCACAACAATTAAATAAATTTATTTATTTAATTTGCTTTCTTATCTTCTAAATTAAATAATATCAATTATTTAATTGTTTCTTCCAATAATATCTTCTCTAAATTTAAATAAATCAAATATTTATTTAAGTTGTCTTTTTCTTCTAAATTGAGTTATCTCTAAATATAATTCAATCTTTGTGCACATGCAATTAAATATTCCTAATATTTAATAAAGTAAAATATCTTCTTATTCTCATGCAAACCCCTTCTTCTTGTTTTAAATCACTTAACTGATTATTATATTCTTTTAATTTCTCTAACTCATTCTTCTATTCTTAGCAAATCCTCTCATGCAAAAGAAAGCAAGACACATGTCTTCTTCTTATTCGTTGCACGTTCCTCGACTGTTCTATACCGTTGATCTTCTCATTCTTTCTATACCGTTGATCTTCTCTTTCGCAAGTCTATAAATTGAACCCTCTTCTTCCATTTCAATCATCCAAGCTTTAAGTATTGTTACTCTGCAAGAATTACAATGCGCCTTTGGCACCAATTCCTTCATTGCTTGTGATCACATTCGCTACTACGCACTATGCTCTACTACCATCATTGTGAATCTCCTCTTCATGGCGGTATTATCATAGCCATTCCCAATTGACATTCTTGAAGCATAACAAATAAGTGCACTCTCTGAGGGCCCTATTTCATACATGCAAGAATGATTGTGATAGGCGATCAATGGAAGCTTCGATCTAAGGAAGGTTTGCTTTGTTGTTCATTGCTTTATTTTATTGAATCTCCTTAGTTCACTATTTCATTGAAGTTTTGGGTATTTGATATTGATAATATTGCATATTCATTGTTGATCTAATTTTACCCTAACAAAATGTCTTGTATAAATAAGAAGTTGTGAAGTCATTTCAAATGTATTTTAGTGGAGATGAGAGTGTGGTAGAGAGGAGCAGAGCGAAAGGCAGAGCAGAAGTATTAGGCTTCAATGGAACTAACTCAATCATTGTGAAGATGCTATTCTTTAGTTCAAGTATGTAATACTTATCATTTTGTAGATAGTGTGTCTCCTGTAGGTAGTGGGCCTCTTGTGAGCAGTGTGCTTGGGCAGTGAGCCCTAATTAGCATGTGCCATTTTGTTCTTCTTATTCTTTTAACAGAGAATACAATCTTGGGTTAGTCACCCCGTGGTTTTTCCCTTAACTGGGTTTTCCACGTTAAAATCTTGGTGGCATATGTGTTAATGTGTTTCTGCTCTTAAATTGTTGCATTAAGTTTTCATGATTAATCTATTATTATGTTGTTGAATTACAAGAAGGATTTAAGAGATTAAAAGGAAGAAGTTTTGGGAGAACTGATTCACCCCCCCTCTCAATTGTTTGTCTTGAATCTAACAAGAAGATCGAGCCAACATAAGAAGTTGATCCAACATAAACTAAGAAGGAGATGAATAAGATTTCAATAAAGAAGGAAGTAAAAGAAGTGAAGGATGAGCCTATATTGGTATTCAGTGTAGATGTTCTCTCTAGGAACTAAGATTAGAGCTTTGGCTCAGGGGGAGTCTTATTGGAAATTGTTTCTCCCCTGCCAAAGGATTGGTGCTAATGCCTCATCACGAAGAGACAAGGTTAAGGATTAGCAAAAAAGGTTTAAATTTAGGACATAGACTATGTGTGTAAAGGATAAAGGAAGAGTTGTGCAGATTAAGAAGTTTGCTATGCAAGAAGATTTGATCAGGAAAGAAGACATGTTATGAATTTTGACTAACTATCTATCTAGTAAAATCAACTTACAGTGTTTTGATAATTTGGTCCGCATTGGTTCACTATTGAAGATATTACTCTGCGGTTCTGGTATATGGTTATTGATTATTGGTTACATCTACATCCAGAATTTTTTTTGATTTTGATAAATTGGCTTGAGAGTAAAGAATAACATAAGTTTGGGTTGATAGAACATAGTTGTTTCCAATACAGAGCAATTTTCATGATGATTGGAAGTGTTTGATGAACTCAGATGTGAATGGATATGAATCAAATGAGTCTTCAAGAAGTGATGAATAAAAAGATGAAGAAAGTATAGGTTGAAGAAGTTTTGGAAAATATTCCTAAAACCCCTAGGTTTGTGCATAAGCATCACACTTAAGACCGGATCATTGGTGATAAAAAACAAAGGAGTTCTGACATGAAGAAGAGTTGCAAAAGAACAGGTAAATCTTTGTTTACTTTCAAAGGTTGGACATAAGACAGTTACTGAAGCATGCAAAGATGAACATGGGTCAAGGCAATGGAAGAAGAATTGATGCAAATTAAAAAGAACAAGACTTGGGAACTTGTCCCCAGGCTTGTAGATAAGAATGTGATTGAAACAAAGTGTGTTTTTAGAAATAAGTTGAATGAGGATGGAGAAATGATAAGAAACAAAGTTAGACTTGTATACAAAGGCTGCTCACAAGTTGAAGGAATAGACTATGAAGAAACTTTTGTTCCTGTGGCAAGACTAGAAGCTGTTAGGTTGTTTTTGACTTTTGTAGCACAGAAGGATTTCAAAATATATCGAATGGATATTGCTTTCTTGAATGGTAGAAGACATTATTTTATCCTTGACTAATGTGGCTATCCCTGATAAGGATCTGGTAGTAGTGACTAATGATAGGAGGATCCTATAGGAGAAAAGTTACAGATAGATGAGTGTTGATCTAAGGAAATTATTGACCATATGTGTTGTCATTGTTATGTTGTCATAATATGCATTGTTTTCATAAGCTATCATAAAGGATTGATAAAATATGTGATGTTATGTTCCCAAAGAAGAAGGTAAGTTCAATGGTTGGATGTCATACCCTAATTTCTGTAGAAGTCTAGTCTGAAGTTTTGAGAAGACAAGATATGTTACTCCAAAAGTGTTAGTGTGTGAAGATCCTGAGGTCCTCTGAAATATGAGTAAGAGTTGATACAGTTTGATGTGTACTCCTAAGGGGGAGTATTCAGAGCAGTTGAGAATAGTGCAAGTATGTGTAGTATCATATTCAGGGGGAGAAATCTTGAAGAAGCTGTGTCACCCTTTGCCATTGATTTCAAATGGGGAGAGAGTTCATGTGAGAAAGAAAGAGAGTAAGATGTATAAAAGAAAGGGGGAGAATGAGATTAGTGTAGAATTATGTCATGATGGTTTTTCACATCATATGTTGCCATCAATGACAAAGGGGGAGTGTTACAAGTATGTGCTAATCGGTGTTGTCATTGATGTCAACATGTTTGTGTTATCATTCCAGGGTTGAAAAGTTCAAATCTGTGTCACACTTTGGGCCAAGTTATCAGCATAAACAAATTTAAGTATTTCCAACTAACAATTGATTTTAGTGAAACTTATGTTCTATTTGTATTCATTCTAGCTAAATTAGATCTAGGCCACAACTTTTCCAATTGGAACCATCCACTAAAAACATATGTAGCTTCACTTTGGGGCTCATTTACCAAAAAAATGAAATTATTTGAAAAACTTGATGCTCTAACAACTCCTACTCATGCAAATAATCATTTTAAAAGAATCTAAAAATACCCTTTTTTAGATCAATCAATCTACTTTGTAAAAATATAATTTTTAAAACATTTAAATTAGTGTTTATATTTTATATTTTATTTCTATTAAAAGCAGGTCATTAGCACCAAAATATAGTGTCAATTGTCATATCAAGAGAAAATAGTAAAGTTTATCAAAAACAATTGAAAAAAATATGATGCACTAGAGGAGAGATTCATTGTCAAGATGACATAGTTTTTTTCCTATTTTAGATAAATAATGAAGACAAAAGTTGACGTCCCATCAAAATAGTTGTGTTTTCATTACACTCAACTTCCATGATTTATTTAAAAATAATAATTTATCAAATTGGGGAAGAAAATAATCCATGCACTAAAGTTTTGATCTATGAATACACAAAAAAATATAGAAGTAAAAGAAATAAAATTTACTATATAAAGTGTGACGTCCCATTCAACCTTATTTTTTAGCATTTTATCAGCAACTAAATTATAGTGTCAATTTTATAAAATACTACATTTAAATATTTTTTTAAGTTTTAAAAAAATAGAAACATAAAATACAATAAAAAATCTACATTTTATTAGTTTACATCATTTTAAAATTCATAACATATACATCACTTTGTAGTGATTCAAGTTAAAAAGTTAGATCAATGTTGGCTATTTCCTTTATAAAAGTCTGACATAGGTTTCTGTCTACATGATGTGTTGACTGTATCTTCTATTGTTATAGTTGTTGATTGATTATGTTGTCATGTTAAGATGATTTGAATGCCTTGTACATGTGCTGAAGATGATAAGAATATGGTCTTGATGTTTGATGTCCAAGTGCTTTTGAGAAAATTTGATAAATATTGAAGACAATGTTGTGAAGAAGTATTTTGGCTTGCAAGATACTGTCTGAGTTTTTGCTCCACATTTCTTCTGTGTTGAAGACTGGAGTGTGAGATTTGGATATGTTTTAGAGAAGTGTTTGAAGATGCTAAATCCATAATTTGGTGGTCTGGATTGTGGTATAGTAGGAGTTATGTTCACCAGTTTGAAGACTGTATTTGACAGAGTTTCTGGGTTGTGTATGTTGAAATTGAGGCAGACAACTGAGAGGGGGGGCGTGAATCAGTTGTCTCAAAAACTTTTATCTTTTGCTATAATTAAACTTGTTTACCACTTATTAACAAATAAATGATATAACTATGAAAGCATGAATTAACAACACGAGTAGAAACAAAATCAACACACATAACACCAGAATTTTTACGTGGAAACCCGGTTAAGGGAAAAACCACGGTGGGGGTTAACCCACAAGAATTTATACTCTGTTAAAAGTATTACAAATGGGGAAGGCACATGGCTTCAAGCTCACTACCCAGAGCTCACTGCTCAGAGAGGCTCACTGCCTACAAGAAATGATTAGAAGAAGAGTACATAATGTTTGAACTGATGAATAGCATCTACCAATGCAAAAGTTTAGTTCTGGTTAAGCACAAACTACTGATCTTACACACTTCATCCTTACTCTACTCTGTTTCACTCTTTGGCCAAAATCTGAGCTTAGATCTTCACCTTCACACTTCTTTCTACCTTTTTCACACTTACTCCATCATCACACCACAATCACTCTACAAAACACTTGAATCCATCGGCTATATATATCTGCATCAAGAAATTTAATCAACTATAGTCAGCTTCAGGAAAACCTAGAACATTTATTATGAACCCTGCTCTGTTAGTTGAATCCATGCACAAACAACAACGCAGACCAAAAACTTATGTTCTCAAATCATCAATCATGTTTGCCAATACCACTGATTATCACAAATTGCTTAACCAACAAATTTTTTTCATCCGGACCAAGATCAAATACTAGGTCAGCCTGTTCTTCTTCTGACTATACTGACTAACTGGAACCCGATACTCAGATGCTTATAACTTTTGAATCCTTCATCACCAGAGGCTAAATTTCTAGATTTAGATAATCTTGACAATCCATATCACTCCCTCAGATCCATAGCACACTGTGATTTACCACCAGAGAGATTCAGACCAAGATACTGGACCCTGTCACATGCTTTGTTTCTGACTACCCAAACTTAGACAAATCTTCACTCTCACTTCCGGTATGATCCATTGATGTAATGCGGATGTGTAAGATGGACTTAGTTGCCATCAATGACAACACCTAACATGCCTAACAGTGTCTCTTGCTAACAATCTCCCCCTTTGGCATTGATGGCAACACTTAGTGAAAAATGACTAAGTGTTAGAACAACTCCCCTTTACTTTATGCACTTATGATTTCCAATGCTCCCCCTTAGATGAATTCTTCATTTTTCACTACTTTTTATCTCCCCCTTTGACATCAATGGCAAAGGCTGGGATCCGCATACCAAAATTCTAAAAAAAAATTATGTACAAGGGTCAAAACTCTACATACTTCTGCATATGAACATACAGTTCTTAAGCTTTGTTCATCAGCAAAAAGATATCACCAAAAATGTTTTTCAACTTTGTCAATCCATTGTCCCAGTTCTTCCTAATACTTATGAAAATAGATATATGCCCACTAAACAAGAATGCTTGTGATTCTACCTTTTGGAGGTCAGTAGGGTCACTGGTAGCAGTTGCTGCTTGGGACTCTACTAATAAATCATACATGGTTTCTAATTTAGGGGAGATTAGTCCCCGGAGCTCATCCAATCTGCTCAGAACTTTGGCCTTTTTGTTCTCCAAATTGCTCAATTCATTATGGAGACTCACTACTTGTCATTCTTTAGATGTTACCAATTCAGTTAAAGGACTATATGACTGAGAAATATTGGATAGTTTGAGCTCTATGTCTTTAATCTTTTTCTCAATATCTTCAACAGCTTTAGATCTATTTAGACAAAACTTATAGATCTCTACATCTTTAGATAGGGCATTTTGAATACTCTTTACACTGGTATCAAGCGTAGATCTATCATAGCTAATTATTTTCTTTATCTCAACAAACCTTTTCTCATTAAATTCATTTTTTACTTTAACTTCTGCAGACTTCTCTAGAGTTTCAAAATGAGAACTTATAGAGTTTATTAGACTTTTCAACTGGCCGAAGGGAGATACTGAAGAATCCTTCTGAAAGGTGGGCATGATCTTCTCCAAAATCCTAGATGCAAGGCTCGACAGCTCTCTATCTTCTATATGAGACTTTAAAATTTCTTCTCTAGCCTTGGCTTGAGCAATAGAGGCCAATTTTATCTTTTGCATCGGAGATAAGGTATCAAAATTTATTGGACCTTGTATTATGTCGTGATCTTCTTCAATTTGTTTAGCTCTTTCCAAAATTTCTTTCACTGCTTTTGTAGTGTCTCTTGCCCAAAATGATGTTTCTAACTTGTGCTCTTCAGAGCTTCCATCTCCTCCCTTTTGAGAGTCAACCATATTATTATGTCCATCATTTTCTTTCCTTTTCTCTACTTCTACCTTTTCTGCATCTTCATTAGAAGCATTCTTGCTTTTATCTATCTCAGAGATATCTTCTACATTTTCTTCCAGAGGATTTGGTGTCTCCTCAGTGGTAGTTTTATCAGGTTCCTCAACATCCGAAGTGGGAGAATGAATTCCATCATCTATTTCTTTTGCTTGATCTTCTTCCATTATTTCTTCATCTTCTTTATTTAGTTCTAGAATGGAGTCATCATCTATTCCAGTTTGTTGCTTATTTTTCTGCTACTCTTCATCATCCGAAATTGATGTGTCATCAGCAAGTTCTTCTGAAACCACAAAAAACTTGTTCTTGTCTAGAGCTTTCCTTAGAATTTGTTCATTTTCTTGGACAAATTCCTCTATGTCTCCAATCATCAACTTGTTCATCCTTTTCTTACTCCTGAATTCATTTTTGACCTCTTTAAAAATTTTATTTGCTTCTTTATTGGATATCACCAGACATAGACTGGATAAAACATGTTCCCTCAGCTCCATATCCTTTGTCTTGGCAACTTCTTTTCTCATTTCTAGAATGTCTCTTAAGCTCTTAGGAACTTCTGATAGAATTTCTACTAGTGCTCGGTTGAAAACATTCAAGTATTCGATAGTAGTATCTTCCAAAAGTCTCTTGTCAACATCATTGTAAAGATCATAGAATTTGGTTATTGGTTTTAGATTTCCATCAACAATGATTATTTTAACAATGTCTTCCACAGAAGGAATTGGCTTCCCAACATCAGCCTCTGACTTTTGCCTCTTATTTGTCTTTTTGCTTCTAGAAGGCTTTTCTTTAGACACTTTAACAACTTTAGTGCCTGTGGCCTTTAGCTCTTTAAGCCCATCAGTTGAATTAGTCTTTTGTTCATCCTCCTTCTCCATACTGCCATATGACCTCTTGGCCATTACTTTTGTTCTTTTTCTTCCCTTACCGAATGGTTTGTCTTCCGATTTTTCTGTTCTTACAGATTTTGTGTGAACAGGGGTAGTAGCAGAGCTTCTTGTTTTTCTAGGTTGGTTGGTGGAGACTTCTAGAGCACTAGGTTGTTCTTTTTCAGCTTACTCAGTTCTCTTCCTGACTTCTTTGACTGCCTCCTTGGTTATCCCTATGCTCTGTGCATACATTTCCACTTGCTTTTGAACTTTTCTCTTGAATTCTGGTTTCTGAGCTCAACATGCAGTTTCACACTTAGGTCTTCATATGTCCCAAATCTTTCAACTGTTGTGTCCTTTGGCTTGCTCAAAAGGTGTTGAGCATACATATCCAATACTTGCTCATCAACCTCATACCCCATGGGCATGATCCATATTGTTCTTGGTTCAACAGCTTCCACTAGACATTGATCTGTATCCACCATAAAATAGACTATATCCTTGTATTTTTCAACCACAAATGTAGGAATTCTCTCCCTTGAATGCATCGTGTTCTAAAAATTCTTGAAAAATCCCTAAAGAGTAGTCCTTTGGGCATTGGAATCTCCAATGTTGTTCAAGTTCTCTCTTATCTATATAGTAACACATTTATCATTGGTCCAACACATGCTTTTCTTGCCGGGTAACTCATTCATGAAATAGAAGAATAAACACAAGACCAGTGTACCATATTTGAAAGTGTTCTTTTTATCCTTCTTGACTTTATTCAAATTTTCCATCAGCTGGTTCTGTAGCAACTCACACAAGTCATAATCAGCATTCTCTCTCAACATTTGATAAGCTGCATAGATAGTTGTACTGGATACAGAAATTTCCCTGCTGGAATGATAAATCTTGTATCCAATCACCATTGAAGCAAATTTGACATCCAGATCAGTGATGTCATTTATAGTCATTGCCCTTTTGTCAAACCTTGAATTGGTAGCATCAATTACAGTTTGATTCTTTACTGATTTCAACATTGGCAGTCCATTCGATGAGTTTAACCCTATCACGGCCTTGATGGCATCCTTGGTGATCTTGAAAGGTTTCATTAGCCACATAAACTCATCATGCATTTGGCTTAAAACATACTAGACCCATTCATCTTCATCGAAGGATGGAAACCCTATAATTTGAATAAAATGTTTATCATGCAGTGCCTTATATTCGGGTTTAAGACCATGAATTTCATCCCTTAGATGATTCTTGAACAAATCTACTAACCTTGAGTCTCCAAATTCATCTATGCTAGCATGAATATAGACCCTAATATCTTCAACATGCAACACACCATACAAGACATTTGAAAAGGCACCTAATGGGTCAACTTCTACTAGTTTGTGTGGATGCTTCTTTAATTTGGGTTGGGGCCTTTCAGTAATATCAACAACCAACAGTGTAGCCATTGCAAAAGATCACAAGTTCAAATTTTCATAGAAAATACCTTTTTCTTCTATGGAATTAGGGTTAGCTGATGAATTCACCAGTCACACTTCAAATCCTTCAAATCTTAGCTCAGGTGGTCTTCTTCTTGCTCTCTTAGAATGCAAAGTGATCCAAATGATGAAAGGATGACCTTTTATGCTCTGCAAAACCTAATTCTCCATTGTAATAAATGTGTTGCCCTAACTTCATCCAGTTACTCTATTTCTTGATGCAGTTTCTCATGAATCACTCCACAAATCACCATATCCACTTCTTTTCTTCTAGAAATCCTCTCAAATGATCTACAATAACCCAAATTATCTTCTCTTATTATGCCAGATTCAGGCACCCACTTACTAGCTGGGGGAATTTAATTTTCAATGCAGCTCCCCCTGAGCCAAAGTTACCATTTTAGTTCCTTGAGGAATTCTCAACACCGGATTTCGGTGCAGACCCATCACCATCATTTATTACACTTTTCTTCACCCATGTCTTGTTTAATTGATTCTAGATCTCATTTAGACCAACTTTGCCCTTACCTTTGTCTTGTCTCTGCTCATCCTATTTTCTATTTACCGGACCTCTTCTTTCATTATTCCTGCTTCTACAGAATCTTGCAATATGACCAGATTGATTACAATTGAATCATACAACATTTCTTTGCCCATTTGATTGATTTTCTCTTGATTTCTTACACTTTAAGCATTGACCAGAGAATGATGGACCACTTTGATTTATTCTGCTTCTACACTAAGTAGCTCTATGACCAAATGTATTGCAATTGAAACAATTTCCATTGAAAGATGGATACCTTTGAGCATTAGGCTATCTTACGGGAGGTCTTGTAGGTCTGTTTCTCCCATTCCTTGATTGAGAATTTCTTTGTCCAAATTTAGAGCTTTCACCTTTCTCATACCCAAGACCATGCTTATCATTAGCCTTCTTCTGAATGTCAAGTAGGACTTCAAGTTTAGCTAAGCTTATCTTGAACTTCTTCTTGTATTCATTTGCAACTTTTAGGTCATGTATGAGAATGACAATTTGCCTTTCAAGTTCCTCCTCATTATATTTGCATTCTTGTAGATCAGATTTTAGGTGGCCAATTGTTCTATCCATTCTGCAACATTCTTCTATTCTTTCCTTCAGAGTTTGATTCAGGTCTTCTTTAGTCTTCTTCCTTTCCTCAATTTCTTTAGTTAGCCTCATCACCCTAGATTCCATCTCATGTTTTAGAATAGAAACTTCTTTTGTTAGCTTCTCACCTTCCTTTGTGTTTTCTTCCAAAGCCTCATTCATACCATTTTCTTCAGTAAGATTAGGTAGTTGTTGAAGTAGCTCCTTCCTGTTTTCCATAGATTTTTTTAGTTTTTATTTTAACATCTCAATCCAATCATCAACATCTTTAAGGTTCTCTTTCAGTTCACTCACTTCTACTTTGGACTGATCAAGATCTTCTAAAGCCAATTGAAGTTGTTCTCTAAGTGAACCCATTGAAACTCCTTCCCAGATCTTCCTCAAGCTATTAAGCTTCTTCCAAGGAACCTTTCTCTAATACCAATTGTTGAAATTAGGGTAGACAACTAAGAGGGTGGGTGAATCAGTTGTCTAAAAAACTTTTATCTTTCACTGCAATTAAACTTGTTTACCACTTATTAACAAATGAATGATATAACTATGAAAGCATGAATCAACAACACATGAGCAAAAACAAAATCAACACACATAACACCAGAATTTTTACGTCGAAACCCAGTTAAGGGAAAAAACATGGTGGGGGTTAACCCACAAGAATTTATACTCTATTAAAAGTATTACAAATGGGGAAGGCACATGCCTTCAGGCTCACTACCCAGAGCTCACTGCTCAAAGAGGCTGACTGCCTACAAGAAATGATTGCAAGAAGATTTAAAAATGTTTGAATTGATGAATAGCATCTACCAATGCAGAAGTTCAGTTCTCAAGTCTATAAATTGAACCCTCTTCTTCCATTTCAATCATCCAAGCTCTAAGTATTGTTACTCTACAGGAATTACAACTCGCCTTTGGCACCAATTCCTTCATTGCTTGTGATCACATTCGCTACTACGCACTACGCTCTACTACCATCGTTGTGAAGCTCCTCTTCATGGCAGTATTATCATAGCCATTCCCAATTGACATTCTTGAAGCATAACAAATAAGTGCACTCTCTGAGGGCCCTATTTCATACATGCAAGAATGATTGTGATAGATGATCAATGGAAGCTTCGATCTAAGGAAGGTTTGCTTTGTTGTTCATTGCTTTATTTTATTGAATCTCCTTAGTTCACTATTTCATTGAAGTTTTGGGTATTTGATATTGATTATATTGAATATTCATTGTTGATCCAATTTTACCCTAACAAATGTCTTGTATAAATAAGAAGTTGTGAAGTCATTTCAAATGTATTTTAGTGGAGATGAGAGTGTGGTAGAGAGAAGCAGAGCAGAAGTATTAGGCTTAAATGGAACTAACTCAATCATTGTGAAGATGCTATTCTTCAGTTCAAGTATGTAATATTTATCATTCTGTAGACAGTGTGTCTCCTGTAGGTAGTGGGCCTCTTGTGAGTAGTGTGCTTGGGCAGTGAGCCCTAATTGGCATGTGTCATTTTGTTCTTCTTATTCATTTAACAGAGAATACAATCTTGGGTTAGTCACCCAGTGGTTTTTCCCTTAACTAGGTTTTCCACGTTAAAATCTTGGTGTCACATGTGTTAATGTGTTTCTGCTCTTGAATTGTTGCATTAAGTTTTCATGATTAATCTATTATTATGCTGCTGAATTACAAGAAGGATTTAAGTGATTAAAAGGAAGAAGTTTTGGGACAATTGATTCACCCTCCCTCTCAGTTGTTTGTCTTGAATCTAACAAGAAGATCAAGCCAACATAAGAAGTTGATCCAACATAAACTAAGAAGGAGATGAATAAGATTTCAATAAAGAAGGAAGTAAAAGAAGTGAAGGATGAGCCTATATTAGTATTCAGTGTAGATGTTCTCTCTAGGAACTAAGATTAGAGCTTTGGCTTAGGGGGAGTCTTATTGGAAATTGTTTCTCCCCAGCCAAAGGATTGGTGCTGATGCCTCATCACGAAGAGACAAGGTTAAGGATTGGCAAAAAAGGTTTAAATTTAGGACATAGACTATGTGTGTAAAGGATAAAGGAAGAGTTGTGCAGATTAAGAAGTCTGGTATGCAAGAAGATTTGATCAGGAAAGAAGACATGTTATGAATTTTGGCTAACTATCTATCTAGTAAAATCAACTTACAGTGTTTTGATAATTTGGTCCTTGGTTCACTATTGAAGATATTATTCTATGGTTCTGCTATATGGTTATTGATCATTGGTTACATCTACATCCAGAATTTTTTTTGATTTTGATAAATTGGGTTGAGAGTAATGAGTAACATAAGTTTGGGTTGATAGAACATAGTTGTTTCCAATACAGAGCAATTTTCATGATGATTGGAAGTGTTTCATGAACTTAGATGCGAATGGATATGAATCAAATGAGTCTTCAAGAAGTGACGAATAAAAAGATGAAGAAAGTATAGGTTGAAGAAGTTTTGGAAAAGATTCCTAAAACCCCTAGGTTTGTGCATAAGCATCACACTTAAGACCGGATCATTGGTGATAAAAAACAAAGGAGTTCTGACATGAAGAAGAGTTGCAAAAGAACAGGTAAATCTTTGTTTACTTTCAAAGGTTGGACATAAGACAGTTACTGAAGCATGCAAAGATGAACATGGGTCAAGGCAATGGAAGAAGAATTGATGCAAATTAAAAAGAACAAGACTTGGGAACTTGTCCTCAGGCTTGCAGATAAGAATGTGATTGAAACAAAGTGTGTTTTTAGAAATAAGTTGAATGAGGATGGAGAAATGATAAGAAACAAAGTTAGACTTGTATACAAAGGCTGCTCACAAGTTGAAGGAATAGACTATGAAGAAACTTTTGTTCCGGTGGCAAGACTAGAAGCTGTTAGGTTGTTTTTGACTTTTGTAGCACAGAAGGATTTCAAAATATATCAAATGGATATTGCTTTCTTGAATGGTAGAAGACATTGTTTTATCCTTGACTAATGTGGCTATCCCTAATAAGGATCTGGTAGTAGTGACTAATGATAGGAGGATCCTATAGGAGAAAAGTTACAGATAGATGAGTATTGATCTAAGGAAATTATTGGCCATATGTGTTGTCATTGTTATGTTGTCATAATATGTATTGTTTTCATAAGCTATCATAAAAGATTGATAAAATATCTGATGTTATGTTCCCAAAGAAGAAGGTAAGTTCAATGGTTGGATATCATACCCTAATTTCTGTAGAAGTCTAGTCTAAAGTTTTGAGAAGACAAGATATGTTACTCCAAAAGTGTTAGTGTGTGAAGATCCTGAGGTCCTCTGAAATATGAGTAAGAGTTGATACAGTTTGATGTGTACTCCTAAGGGGGAGTATTCAGAGCAGTTGAGAATAGTGCAAGTATGTGTAGTATCATATTCAGGGGGAGAAATCTTGAAGAAGTTGTGTCACCCTTTTCCATTGATTTCAAATGGGGAGAGAGTTCATGTGAGAAAGAAAGAGAGTAAGATGTATAAAAGAAAGGGGGAGAATGAGATTAGTGTAGAATTATGTCATGATGGTTTTTCACATCATATGTTGCCATCAATGACAAAGGGGGAGTGTTGCAAGTATGTGCTAATCGGTGTTGTCATTGATGTCAACATGTTTGTGTTATCATTCCAGGGTTGAAAAGTTCAAATCTGTGTCACACTTTGGGCCAAGTTATCAGCATAAACAAATTTAAGTATTTCCAACTAACAATTGATTTTGGTGAAACTTATGTTCTATTTGTATTCATTCTAGCTAAATTAGATCTAGGCCACAACTTTTCCAATTGGAACCATCCACTAAAAACATATGTAGCTTCACTTTGGGGCTCATTTACCAAAAAAATGAAATTATTTGAAAAACTTGATGCTCTAACAACTCCTACTCATGCAAATAATCATTTTAAAAGAATCTAAAAATACCCTTTTTTAGATCAATCAATCTACTTTGTAAAAATATAATTTTTAAAACATTTAAATTAGTGTTTATATTTTATATTTTATTTCTACTAAAAGCAGGTCATTAGCACCAAAATATGGTGTCAATTGTCATATCAAGAAAAAATAGTAAAGTTTATGAAAAACAATTGAAAAAAATATGATGCACTAGAGGAGAGATTCATTGTCAAGATGACATAATTTTTTTCCTATTTTGGATAAATAATGAAGACAAAAGTTGACGTCCCATCAAAATAGTTGTGTTTTCATTACACTCAACTTCCAGGATTTATTTAAAAATAATAATTTATCAAATTGGGGAAGAAAATAATCCATGCACTAAAGTTTTGATCTATGAATACACAAAAAAATATAGAAGTGAAAGAAATAAAATTTACTATATAAAGTGTGACATCCCATTCAACCTTATTTTTTAGCATTTTATCAGCAACTAAATTATAGTGTCAATTTTATAAAATACTACATTAAAATAATTTTTTAATTTTTTAAAAAATAGAAACATAAATACACTAAAAAATCTACATTTTATTAGTTTACATCATTTTAAAATTCATAACATATACATCACTTTGTAGTGATTCAAGTTAAAAAGTTAGATCAATGTTGGCTATTTCCTTTATAAAAGTCTGACATAGGTTTCTGTCTACACGATGTGTTGACTGTATCTTCTATTGTTATAGTTGTTGATTGATTATGTTGTTATGTTAAGATGATTTGAATGCCTTGTACATGTGTTGAAGATGATAAGAATATGGTCCTGATGTTTGATGTCCAAGTGCTTTTGAGAAAATTTGATAAATACTGAAGACAATGTTGTGAAGAAGTATTTTGGCTTGCAAGATACTGTCTGAGTTTTTGCTCCACATTTCTTCTGTGTTGAAGACTGGAGTGTGAGATTTGGATATGTTTTAGAGAAGTGTTTGAAGATGCTAAATCCATAATTTGGTGGTCTAGATCGCTGTACAGTAGGAGTTATGTTCACCAGTTTGAAGACTGTATTTGACAGAGTTTTTGGGTTGTGTATGTTGAAATTGATGCAGACAACTGAGAGGGGGGGCGTGAATCAGTTGTCTCAAAAACTTTTATCTTCCACTGTAATTAAACTTGTTTACCACTTATTAACAAATGAATGATATAACTATGAAAGCATGAATTAACAACACATGAGAAGAAACAAAATCAACACACATAACACCAGAATTTTTACGTGGAAACCCGGTTAAGGGAAAAACCACGGTGGGGTTTAACCCACAAGAATTTATACTCTGTTAAAAGTATTACAAATGGGGAAGGCACATGGCTTCAAGCTCACTACCCAGAGCTCACTTCTCGAAGAGGCTCACTGCCTACAAGAAATGATTAGAAGAAGAGTACATAATGTTTGAACTAATGAATAGCATCTACAAATGCAAAAGTTCAGTTCTGGTTAAGCACAAACTACTGATCTTACACACTTCATCCTTACTCTACTCTATTTCACTCTTTGGCCATAATCCGAGCTTAGATCTTCACCTTCACACTTCTTTCTACCTTTTTCACACTTACTCCATCATCACACCACAATTGCTCTACAAAACACTTGAATCCATCGGCTATATATATCTGCATCAAGAAATTCAATCAACTGTAGTCGGCTTCAAGAAAACTTAGAACATTTATTAAGAACTCTACTCTGTTAGTTGAATCCATGCACAAACAACAATGCAGACCAAAAACTTGTGTTCTCAAATCATCAATCATGTTTGCCAATACCACTGATTATCACAAATTGCTTAACCAACAATTTTTTTTCATCTGGACCAAGATCAAATACTAGGTCAGCCTGTTCTTCTTCTAACTGTACTGACTAACTGGAACTCGATACTCAGATGCTTATAAGTTTTGAATCCTTCATCACCGGAGGCTAAATTTCTAGATTTAGATAATCTTTACAATCCTTATCACTCCCTCAGATCCGTAGCACACTGTGATTTACCACCAGAGAGATTCAGACCAAGATACTAGACCCTGTCACATGCTTTGTTTCTGACTACCCAAACTTAGAAAAGTCTTCACTCTGACTTCCGGTATGATCCATTGATGTAATGCGGATGTGTCAGATGGATTTAGTTGCCATCAATGACAACACCTAACATGCCTAACAGTGTCTCTTGCTAACAATCTCTCCCTTTGGCATTGATGGCAACACTTAGTGAAAAATGACTAAGTGTTAGAACAACTCCCCTTTACTTTATACACTTATGATTTCCAATGCTCGCCCTTAGATGAATTCTTCATTTTTCACTACTTTTTCTCTCCCCCTTTGACATCAATGGCAAAGGCTGGGATCTGCATACCAAAATTCTAAAAAAAAATTATGTACAAGGGTCAAAACTCTACATACTTCTACATATGAACATACAGTTCTTAAGCTTTGTTCATTAGCAAAAAGATATCACCAAAAATATTTTTCAACTTTGTCAATTCATTGTCCCAGTTCTTCCTAATACTTCCCAAAATAGATATATGCCCACTGAACAAGAATGCTTGTGATTCTACCTTTTGGAGGTCAGTAGGGTCACTGGTAGCAGTTGCTGCTTGGGACTCTGCCAATAAATCATACATGGTTTCTAATTTAGGGGAGATCAGTCCCCAGAGCTCATCCAATCTGCTCAGAACTTTGGCCTTTTCCTTCTCGAAATCACTCAATTCATTATGGAGACTCACTACTTGTCATTCTTTAGATGTTACCAATTCAGTTAAAGGACTATATGACTGAGAAATATTGGACAGTTTGAGCTCTATGTCTTTAATCTTTTTCTCAATATCTTCAACAACTTTAGATCTATTTAGACAAAACTTATAGATCTCCACATCTTTAGATAGGGCATTTTGAATACTCTTTACACTGGTATCAAGCGTAGATCTATCATAGCTAATTATTTTCTTTATCTCAACAAACCTTTTCTCATTAAATTCATTTTTGACTTTAACTTCTGTAGACTTCTCTAGAGTTTCAAAATGAGAACTTATAGAGTTTATTAGACTTTTCAATTGGCCGAAGGGAGATACTGAAGAATCCTTCTAAAAGGTGGGCATGATCTTCTCCAAAATCCCAGATGCAAGGCCCGACAGCTCTCTATCTTCTATATGAGACTTTAAAATTTCTTCTCTAGCCTTGGCTTGAGCAATAGAGGCTAATTTTATCTTTTGCATCGGAGATAAGTTATCAAAATTTATTGGACCTTGTATTATGTCGTGATCTTCTTCAATTTGTTTAGCTCTTTCCAAAATTTCTTTCACTGCTTTTGTAGTGTCTCTTGCCCAAAATGATGTTTCTGACTTGTGCTCTTCAGAGCTTCCATCTCCTCCCTTTTGAGAGTCAACCATATTATTATGTCCATCATTTTATTTCCTTTTCTCTTCTTCTACCTTTTCTGCATCTTCATCAGAAGCATTCTTGCTTTTATCTTTCTCAGAGATATCTTCTACATTTTCTTCCAGAGGATTTGATATCTCCTCAGTGGTAGTTTTATCAAGTTCCTCAACATCCGAAGTGGGAGAATGAATTCCATCATCTATTTCTTTTGCTTGTTCTTCTTCCATTATTTCTTCATCTTCTTTATTTAGTTCCAGAATGGAGTCATCATCTATTCCAGTTTGTTGCTTATTTTTTTGCTACTCTTCATCATCTAGAATTGATGTGTCATCAACAAGTTCTTCTAAAACCACAAAGAACTTGTTCTTGTCTAGTACTTTCCTTAGAATTTATTCATTTTCTTGGACAAATTCCTCTATGTCTCCAATCATCACCTTGTTCATCCTTTTCTTACTCCTGAATTCATTTTTGACCTCTTTAAAAATTTTATTTGCTTCTTTATTGGATATCACCAGACATAGACTGGATAAAACATGTTCCCTCAGCTCCATATCCTTTGTCTTGGCAACTTCTTTTCTCATTTCTAGAATGTCTCTTAAGCTCTTAGGAACTTCTGATAGAATTTCTACTAGTGCTCGGTTGAAAACATTCAATTATTTGATAGTAGCATCTTCCAAAAGTCTCTTGTCAACATCATTGTAAAGATCATAGAATTTGGTTATTAGTTTTAGATTTCCATCAACAATGATTATTTTAACAATGTCTTCCACAAAAGGAATTGGCTTCTCAACATCAGCCTCTGACTTTTGCCTCTTATTTGTCTTTTTACTTCTGGAAGGCTTTTCTTTAGACACTTTAACAACTTTAGTGCCTGTGGCCTTCAGCTCTTTAAGCCCATTAGTTGAATTAGTCTTTTGTTCATCCTCCTTCTCCATACTGCCATATAACCTCTTGGCCATTACTTTTGTTCTTTTTCTTTCCTTACTGAATGGTTTGTCTTCCAATTTTTCTATTCTGACAGATTTCGTGTGAACAGGGGTAGTAGCAGAGCTTCTTATTTTTCTAGGTTGGCTGGTGGAGACTTCTAGAGCACTAGGTTGTTCTTTTTCAGCTTGCTTAGTTCTCTTCTTGACTTCTCTCATTGCATCTTTGGTTATCCCCATGCTCTTTGCATACATTTCCACTTGCTTTTGAACTTTTCTCTTGAATTCTGGTTTCTGAGCTCAACATGCAGTTTCACACTTAGGTCTTCATATGTCCCAAATCTTTCAACTGTTGTGTCCTTTGGCTTGCTCAAAAGGTGTTGAGCATACATATCCAATACTTGCTCATCAACCTCATACCCCATGGGCATGATCCATATTGTTCTTGGTTCAACAGCTTCCACTAGACATTGATCTATATCCACCATAAAATAGACTATATCCTTGTATTTTTCAACCACAAATGTAGGAATTCTCTCCCTTGAATGCATCATGTTCTGAAATTTCTTGAAAAATCCCCAAAGAGCAGTCCTTTGGGCATTGGAATCTACAATGTTGTTCAAGTTCTCTCTTATCTGTATAGCAACACGTTTATCATTGGTCCAACACATGCTTTTCTTGCCGGGTAACTCATTCATGAAATAGAAGAATAAACACAAGACCAGTGTACCATATTTGAAAGTTTTCTTTTTATTCTTCTTGACTTTATTCAAATTTTCCATCAGTTGGTTCTGTAGCAACTCACACAAGTCATAATCAGCATTCTCTCTCAACAGTTGATAAGTTGCATAGATAGTTGTACCGGATACAGAATTTTCCCTGCTGGAATGATAAATCTTGTATCCAATCAACATTGAAGCAAATTTGACATCCGGATCAGTGATGTCATTTATAGTCATTGCCCTTTTGTCAAACCTTGAACTGGTAGCATCAGTTACAGTTTGATTCTTTACTGATTTCAACATTGGCAGTCCATTCGATGAGTTTAACCCTATCACGGCCTTGATGGCATCCTTGGTGATCTTGAAAGGTTTCATTAGCCACATAAACTCATCATGCATTTGGCTTAAAACATACTAGACCCATTCATCTTCATCAAAGGATGGAACCCCTATAATTTGAATAAAATGTTTATCATGCAGTGCCTTATATTCGGGTTTAAGACCATGAATTTCATCGCTTAAATGATTCTTGAACAAATCTACCAACCTTGAGTCTCCAAATTCATCTATGCTAGCATGAATATAGACCCTAATATCTTCAACATGCAACACACCATACAAGTCTTTTGAAAAGGCACCTAACGGGTTGACTTCTACTAATTTGTGTGGATGCTTCTTGAATTTGGGTTGGGGCCTTTTAGTAATATCAACAACCAATAGTGTAGCCATTGCAAAAGATCACAAGTTCAAATTTTTGTAGAAAATACCTTTTTCTTCTACAGAATTAGGGTTAGCTGATGAATTCACCAGTCACACTTCAAATCCTTGAAATCTTAGCTCAGGTGGTCTTCTGCTTGCTCTCTTAGAATGCAAAGTGATCCAAATGATAAAAGGATGACCTTTTATGCTCCGCAAAACCTAATTCTCCATTGTAATAAATGTGCTGCCCTAACTTCATCCAGTTACTCTATTTCTTGATGCAATTTCTCATGAATCACTCCACAAATCACCATATCCACTTCTTTTCTTCTAGAAATCCTTTCAAATGATCTACAATAACCCAAATTATCTTCTCTTTATGTGCCAAATTTAGGCACCCACTTACTAGCTGGGGGAATTTAATTTTCAATGCAGCTCCCCCTGAGCTAGAGCTCCCATTTTAGTTCCTTGAGGAATTCTCAGCACCGGATTTTGGTGCAGACCCATCACCATCATTTCTTACACTTTTCTTCACCCATGTCTTGTTCATTTGATTCTAGATCTCATTTAGACCAACTTTGCCCTTACCATTGTCTTGTCTCTGCTCATCCAGTTTTCTGTTTACCGGACCTCTTCTTTCATTATTCCTGCTTCTACAGAATCTTGTAATATGACCAAATCGATTACAATTGAAGCATACAACATTTCTTTGCCCATTTGATTGATTTCCTCTTGATCTCTTACACTTTAAGCATTGACCAAAGAATGATGGACCACTTTGATTTATTCTGCTTCCGCACTAAGTAGCTCTATGACCAAATTTATTGCAATTGAAATAATTTCCATTGAAAGATGGATACCTTTGAGCATTAGGCTATCTTATAGGAGGTCTTGTAGGTCTATTTCTCCCATTCCTTGATTGAGAATTTCTTTGTCCAGATTCAGAGCTTTCACCTTTCTCATACCCAAGACCATGCTTATCATTAGCCTTCTTCTGAATCTCAAGTAGCACTTCAAGTTTAGCTAAGCTTATCTTGAACTTCTCCTTGTATTCATTTGCAACTTCTAGGTCATGTATGAGAATGACAATTTGCCTTTCAAGTTCCTCCTCATTATATTTGCATTCTTGTAGATCAGATTTTAGGTGGCCAATTGTTCTATCCATTCTGCAACATTCTTCTGTTCTTTCCTTCAGAGTTTGATTTAGGTCTTCTTCAGTCTTCTTCCTTTCCTCAATTTCTTTAGTTAGCCTCATCACCCTAGATTCCATCTCATGTTTTAGAATAGAAACTTCTTTTGTTAGCTTCTCACATTCCTTTGTGTTTTCTTCCAAAGCCTCATTCATGCCATTTTCTTCAGTAAGATTAGGTAGCTGTTGAAGTAGCTCCTTCCTGTTTTCCATAGATTTGTTTAGTTTTTATTTTAACATCTCAATCCAATCATCAACATCTTTAAGGTTCTCTTTCAGTTCACTCACTTCTGCTTTGGATTGATCAAGATCTTCTAAAGCCAATTGAAGTTGTTCTCTAAGTGAACCCATTGAATCTCGTTCCCAGATCTTCCTCAAGCTATTACGCTTCTTCCAAGGGACTTTTCTCTAATACCAATTGTTGAAATTAGGGTAGACAACTGAGAGGGGGGGTGAATCAGTTGTCTCAAAAACTTTTATCTTTCACTGCAATTAAACTTGTCTCAAAAACTTTTATCTTTCATTGCAATTAAACTTGGTGCTCCAGAAAGCAAGTTATTGAATAGTAGAGTTTGATAGTGTTTGTTGTGAGTAGTCTCTGATCTGTCTTCAAGTGATATTTGTTATGGCTGGATTTGTCATCTCCCAGGTGATTTTATGTTGTTTGTTGATGTCTCCAAATTATGTTAAAGGTGTATGCTTGATCCACAACCTATGATTGAGTTCTTGGAAGCATGTGCTTATGTATTCCTGGTGTTTGCACAAGTTTGGCCGACTTGGGTGCTAACACTCTTTGTGGATGTGTTTCATGGATTGCAGAAGCGTGTGAAGATGTATTGGGTTTGTGCTAAGCTGTGAAGTGTTCTACCTTCATTCATTTGATTCGTAAGATTATTTAGGCCCAAACCTAATTTAAATTAAGTATGTTTGCTGACCTTGAAGGTTGCTTCAAATATTGTAAAGTGTGTTGCCGACCTTGATAATATTCCAAGGTTGATGATTAATATAAATAAGTGTAAATAATTCATGTAAATTGAGTGAAGGATGTGAAGATGAGGATGTGTGTGTTGTGGAGCTGAGAAGGAGATAAATACCACGCTTCAATGGAACTAAACTTAGGCATGTGGTAGATGCTATTATATCAGTTGATGGAAGTAAGCCATTCTGGCAATGAGCCCCATTGGCAGTGAGCCCTATTGGCAATGAGACCTAATGGTAGTGAGCCCTATTTGTAGTGAGCATTTATTTGGACAGTGAGTCCTTGGGCAGTGAGCCCTTTGGCAGTGAGCCTCTTTGTAATTTAGTATTGTTACTACTATATATTGTGAGCTAATCCTCATCATGGTTTTTCCCTTTTAGGGTTTTCCACATAAAATTTGGTGTTCTCTTGTGCATGGTGTTGATGTGATTAAGTTTCTGTTATGTATTTTTCATGTTTAATATCCATAACAAAATTAGGGCTTAAGTGGATTGAAGTGTATGTGATTATGCTTGTGAAGGTTTAAAGTTTTTGATACTACTAATTCACCCCCCTCTCAGTTGTCTTGTGCATCCAACAATTGGTATCAGAGTGAGGGTTCCTTGGAAGAAAGCTCAACAACTTGAGGTAGATCTAGGATGGTGCACAAGAAGAATGCTCCCCTGTTTGTTGGATCTTCAGAAGATGAATGCATGTCTGTCAGTAGTGAAGAACTTAAAGTTTCTCTTGAAGACCTTGAAAGGACCGAAGAGGAAAACTTAGATCTAAAGGAAAATATCAAGGAAGCAGATGAGTGCATCAGAAAGTTGAGGGAGCAAGTCAAGAAATTCAAAGAAAAGTTTAAGGAGTTTAGTGAACAATTGAGATAAGAAAATGAAACCTTGAATGATCTGAAAATGCAAGTTGAAGTAAAGCCAAAAGTAGAAGAATATCTAAATCAAATGATGACAAGCAAATCTAAAGAATGTGCAAAGCTTGAAAAGGAAGTTGTGAACTTGAAGTCAGATTTGGAGAAGGCAAAGAGCTATGAAGAAAAGTTCAAGATAAGTTCTACAGAACTTGATGAGATGATTGCTAGTCAGAAGAACCTTGATGACAAAGAAGGCTTGGGATTTGAGAAAGGTCAAAGTTCCAAATTAGGTCAAGCAGTGAATGTTGAGAACAAGAATGACAAAGGCAAGTAGATCCATAATCAAAATAATAAAGCTAGAAGACCTCCGATCAAACAACCAAATGCTCAAAGGTATCCATATTTCAATGCTTTTTTTTAATTCATGCAATAAGTATAGACACAAAGCAATAGAATTTAGAAGTAGAAGCATTCAAAATCTTCCATCCTTCTCTAGTCAATGTTTCACATACAATAAAGTTGATCATAAAGCTACGGTATGCAAAAGTAAAGTGAGTTAGAACTCTATTTGGTGCCTTGCATGCAACAAAATGGGACATAAAGCAAATGAGTGCAAGAATCAAAGAATGAATGGCTATAACTATGGTAGATTGACTCAATCCTTCAATAGCTACTATTATACATGCAATAGATTTGGGCACAAATCTAACCAATGTAGATCCAAAATGAATGAAAGGAGTACTGGTCAGAGGAATGTTGTGTGCTACAATTGCAATAAGTCTGGACACATTTCATGTTGCAAGTATGTGCCTAATCGGTGTTGTCATTGATGTCAACATATCTTTGTTGTCATTGATGTCAACTATATCTTATTATATTACTTGTTTAGAAGATTTGTATGTTGAAGATATTGAGAAAATTGGCCTCTTCGGAAGAAACAAGTGAGTTATAGTGAAGTGCAGTATAGACAGTGAGTTGTATGTTGAAGAATAGTCTGGTAGATTGCTCCACATTTCCTTTTGGTTAAAGATCTTGGTCTAAAGATTGGAAGATAATTAAAGGAATGTCTGAAGATGCTAAATCCTGAGTTTGAGCCTCCGATGTGAAGAATTGAGAGAGTTGCATTCACCAGAGTAAAACCTACTTTTTCTATAAGTTCAGTTGGGACATCGACAAAGTATTTTGCTCCGCATTTCTCCACAATAACTTATTTTTCCCTGTGGTTCTAGAGGGAAGTCTGGGATGATGATAAGTTCCTATAATTGTGGTGGTTCATGCTTTGGTGGTCCGCAAGCTATCTTTCTTTTATGACAGTTGAAGCTAGTGAAGTTCATGTGTTTCGGTGTGAAGATCCTATTGTTAAAGTGGTTAAGGTTTGTGTGGTTGCTCCTAATGATTACAACATGCTTGTGGATACCTCCTAATCATGTTCCTATCATTACATTGGTTCGTGTGGAAGAATTGTTAAGGTGTTTGAAGATTATTCCCAGATAGCATATTGTGAAACCAGTTTTGGCTGACTTGGTTAATCCCAATGATTACAGAGATCTCTGGAAGATTGTGGAAGCATGATGAAGCATGGAAGATTGTTTTTGAGTCCCAGCTAAGGTATGGCGTGATCTGCATACATCTTTACTTCATTTTCTTTGCATAATGTTGTAATATGTCAAGACCTATTTTGTAAATGTTTGTAATGCTGACCTTGGAGATTGTTCCAATGGTTGATGATTGTAATGTTGACCTTGATGATCATTCCAATGTTGTTGAAGTGTATAAATACTTTTATTTGAGTCATGGAAAATATGTCCTTGAGCGAAGATGGAAAGATAATAAGAAAGGTCCAAAAGGCAAAGCAAAGAAGAGGCAGAGTAGAGTAGAGGCAGAGCAGAGCAGAGGAATTATTGTACTTCAATCACAGACATAAAAAAGTGTTGATCATGGCAATGATCCGCCAATAGGGTTTAACAACCCTTATTGTAATCTTGCTAGGTTTAGGGTTGAGGCAGTGAGCCTGCTAGACCTAGTTGTTCTTCATGGTAGTGAGCCAGTATGTTTAGGCTCATGGAGTGACCAAGCCTGAACATCATTATTTCAAGATTGCAATATATATTGAGAGCTAATCCTCTCCAAGGTTTTTCCCAACCTTGGGGTTTTTCATGTAAAATATGGTGTCTCTTGTATCTGATGTTGTATCTATGGTTAAGTTTCTGATTTCATGCATTCATTGTTAAATCATAATAATTGTGGATAAGTGATTAATGTTTAATTGCAGAAGTGTTTAAGTTTTTGAGATAATTGATTCATGCCCCCCCTCTTAGCTGTCTGGTGCATATCACTAATTGGTATCAGAGCGAAGTTCCTCTGAAGAAAGTTTAACAGCTTGAGGAAGATCTAAAATGTCTTACAAGAGGGAAGCGATGCATTTTGATGGAATGAATTATGCTCTCTAGAAGGCTCAAATGAAAAGCCATCTTCTTTGTCTTGGTTACAAAAGATGGAAAGTTGCAGAAACAAAATACACCATGCCTCAAAATGGTCTAATGACTAAAGATGAAATCAAGGAATATGAGATGGATGTCAAGGCAAAAGATGCTCTACTAAGCTCATTAACCAACTCAATATTGACGAAAGTTGTGGATCTTGAAACTACAAATGAGGTATGGGAAAAGTTGAAATTTCTGTATAAAGGAGATGATTCTATGAAGGAAGCCAAGCTACAAAGTCTGAAAGTGAAATATGAAAGTTTGAAGATGAATGAAGATGAAAATGTATTAGCCTTTAGGGAAAGAGTTGATGAGCTTATCACAGGGATAAAAGCCAAGGGGGGAACTCTTGACGATAAGGAAATTGTGATGAAAATTCTTAGATCTCTTCCCAAGTCCTGCTGTCACAAGGTAGCTGCAATTGAAGAAATCATGCAAGTAAAATAAGTTTATACGGATCAGCTACTTGGTAAGCTGACTACCTTTGAAATGAGAGAGTTTGGTGATGCTTTGCCAAAAGTTGAGATGGCCTTCAAAGCCAGTACTCCTAGAAGAACTTCCAGATCAGAAAAGTACAAGGTAGAATCTGATGATGAGTTTGATGAAATTGAAGCCAACTTTGTGGATAGATTGCAAAGAGGATCTGGTAAGTATAAAGGAAAATTACCTTTCAAATATTTTTCCTATGGTAAAGTAGGTCATTTTGCTTCCAGATGTCCTGAAAAAATTGAAAGAAATAGAAAAAGATATGAGAACAGGCCTAGGACCCAAAAGAAGTGTTATTATGTTGAAGATTTTGATGTTGATGGAGTATTAGATAATGGTGAACTAGATAATGCTAGTACTTCTAGAAATGAATGCTTGTTTATTGCTATTAAGGAAGATCTCGTGTCTACTAATTCTACTAGTTGTGTTAAGGAAGAAAAATCAGTGGAAAGTGCTTTGGCTACTCAGGTCATTAAGGACAAGGATGAATGGGTTATTGATAGTGGTTGCTCTCACCACATGATTGGTGACAAAAGTAAGTTTGTGAGTTTGGAAAGATATGATGGTGGACTGGTTATGTTTGGAGATGATACAACTAGTAAGATTTGTGGAAAAGGATCTATTTCTTTTGATGGCAAGCATAATACTGAAGATGTCTTGTATGTGAAAGGATTAAAGCACAATATTTTGAGTGTGGGTCAGATGTGTGATGAGGGCTATGATTTAAGCTTCAAGGATAATGGATGCAAGATTAGGGAAAGCTCCAGAACAGTCATTGCAACTAGTAAGAAGACTAGAGGTAATATCTATCACTTGAAAGGAACTGATAACTATTGCTTGTTGGCTCAAACTGATGAGAGTTGGTTATGGAATAGAAGGTTGTGTCACATAAATTTTGATAATATTATGAAGATAAGTAATGTATAGGCTGTTAGAGATCTACCTAAGCTTGTGAAGCCTGCTAATCCTATTTGCAAGGAGTGTCAATTTGAGAAAAAGACAAGAACAAGTTTCAAAAGCAAGGACCAATCAGTTGGAGGACTACTTGAGCTAGTGCATATAGATTTGTGTGGACCTACCAGAGTAAGAAGTTTAAAAGGAGACATGTATTTCATGTTTCTTATTGATGATTATTCTAGAATGACTTGGGTCACCTTTTTGAAAGAGAAAGGTGAAGCTCTAGATAAGTTCAAGGCATTTAAAGCAATGGTTGAAAATAAGATGGATTTGAAAATCAAATTCTTGAGGTCTGATAGAGGAGGAAAGTTCACATCAAATGAATTCAATTTCTTTTGTGAAGAACATGGAATAAAGAGATAGCTATCTGTGCCTAGAACTCTACAACAAAATGGAGTTGTTGAAAGGAAAAACATAATAGTTCAAGAAGCTAAGAACCATGATGAAGGACGCTGATCTTTTGGAAGCATATTGGAGAGAGGCAACTCACACTATTGTATATATCCTAAACAGAGTCCAAGTAAAAGGTAACAGTTCTAAGACTCCTTATGAATTGTGGCATGGTAAAGTTCCTACTGTGAAATATTTCAAAGTTTTTGGTAGCAAATGTTATATCAAAAGAGAAGAAGATTTAGGCAAGTTTGATGCTAGATGTGATGAAGGAATCTTCCTTGGTTACTCCACTAAGAGGAAGACCTACCGGTGCTATAATAAGAGGCTAAATAAGATCATTGAAAGTACAAATGTTAAAGTTGATGAATGTAAGGAAAGGTCTTTAGAACCAAGTGGATGTGAGTCAGATGATCCAAATGTTTCAGAAGTGGTGCAACATGAAGACAACTCAGATGAAGAAGAACAAGCTCTGGTAAGTGCTACCAAAACTCCAAGGTATGTAAGACTCGGTCATTTTGAAGATCAAATCATAAGAGATAAGAGCAAAGGGATCTTAACCAGAAGAAAAGCTATAGAGGAACAAGTAAATTTCTATATGATTTCCAAGGTTGAACCTAAAACTATGGATGAGACTTGCAAAGATGAGAATTGGGCAAAGGCTATGGAAGAGGAATTGATGTAGATAGAGAAGAATTAGACTTGGGATCTTGTTCCTAGACCAGCAGATAAGAACGTAATTAGCACAAAGTGGGTCTTCAAAAACAAGATGAATGAGAATGGTAAAGCCGTAAGAAACAAAGCAAGGTTGGTATGCAAAAGATACGCTCAAGTTGAAGGAATAGACTTTGAAGAAACTTTTTCTCCAGTGGAAAGGATTGAAGCAATAAGGATGCTTTTGGCCTTTGCAGCCTACAAAGATTTCAAGTTTTACCAAATGGATGTGAAGTCTGCTTTCTTAAATGGAGAGTTGGAAGAAGAAGTCTATATTGAACAACCGGAAGGATTTTAGTCATCATATCAGGGTGACATGGTATGCAGATTGAAGAAGATTTGTATGGATTAAAATAAGCCCCCAGGGCATGGTATGTACGAATGGACATGTATCTGATATAGATAGGATTTGGTAAAGGTACTACAGATAGAAATCTCTACTTCAAGATCAATGATGAACAAATCCTAATTGTTGCAATCTTTGTTGATGGTATTATTTTTGGAGGCAATGAAGGTATGTGCTTAGTTTTTGCTAGAGAAATGCAAAGTGAATTTAAAATGTCCATGTTTGGAGAGATGAACTTCTTTTTAGGTCTGCAAATAAGTCAATCAGATAAAGGTGTCTTCATTTCTCAGTCTAAGTATGTGAAAGAGTTGTTAAAGAAATTTGGGATGGAAGACTCTAAACCAGTTTGCACACCTATGATAACTGGTTGTAAGTTGAGTAAAGATGATAACTCACCCATGGTAGACTAGAAAAGGTACGGATCTATGATTGGAGGATTACTTTATCTGACTCAAACCAGACCTAACATAATGCATGCAGTATATCTTGTGGAAATATTTCAAGCAGAACCCAAGGAATCACATGTGATGGTAGTTAAGAGAATTCTGAGATATTTAAAAGGTACAATAGATTATGGTTTGTGGTACCCTAAGGATAGTGACTTTACTCTTTGTGCATATACTAATGCAGATTGGGCCGAAGACATGGATGTCAAAAAAAGTACAAGTGGAGGTGCATTCTTCTTGGGAAAAATGGTTAGTATCTTGGTTGAGCAAGAAATAGGATTCAATATCCCTGTCTACTGCAGAAGCAGAATACATTGTAGCAGCATGCAGTTGCACTCAAGTGTTATAGATGAAGCAGACTTTGAAGGACATCAGAGTTGTGTATGAGGATCCAATTGTAATCTTTTGTGACAACACAAGTCCCATAAACATATCAAAGAATCTAGTGATGCAATCAAGGACAAAGCACATATCCATTAGGTATCATTTTATGAGAGAAAAGGTGATAGAGAATGAAGTCAAGTTGGAGTATGTTTCTACCAAAGATCAGATTGCAAACATTTTTACCAAGCCTTTGCCTAAGGATATTTTTGAGTATCTCAGAGAAAAGTTAGGGGTTATCACCCCTCCTACTCTAAACTAAGATGCACAATAGTGCATTAGTCTAGAGGTGCTCAAAAATCTGGATTGATGTTTTTCAAGGCTACTTCTTAGGGGGAGTAGTCAGAGAGTTTAGAAAAGAGATTAGATTAGAGTAGAAGAGTGCAAGTATGTGCCCTTTGCCATTGATGTTAAAGGGGGAGAGAAGTAATGTGAAAAAATTAGATAGAAAAAGAATGTAGATGTGTAAAGAGAAAGGGGGAGTATCTTATCTTGATGGTTGTTGCAGTTTTTCACGTCATATGTTGTCATCAATGACAAAGGGGGAGATTGTTGCAAGTATGTGCCTAATCGGTGTTGTCATTGATGTCAACATATATTTGTTGTCATTGGTGTCAACTATATCTTATTCTATTACTTGTTTAGAAGCTTTGTATGTTGAGGATATTGAGAAAATTAGCCTCTCTAGAAGAAACAAGTGAGTTACAGTGAAGTACAGTATAGACAATGAGTTGTATGTTGAAGAATAGTCTAGTAGATTGCTCTACATTTCCTTCTAGTTAAGGATCTTGGTTTGTGGATTGGAAGCTAATTAAAGGAATGTCTGAAGATGCTAAATCTCAACTTTGAGCCTCCGATGTTAAGAATTGAGAGAGTTGCATTCACCACAGTAAAACCTACTTTTTTTGTAAGTTCAATTGGGACAGGGAGAAAGTATTCTGCTCCGCATTTCTCTGCAATAAAGTATTTTGTCCTGCAATTCTAGAGGGAAGTCTGGGATGATGATAAGTGCCTACAATTGCATTGGTTCATGTTTTGGTGGTCCACAAGCTATATTTCTTTTGACAGTTAAAGACAGTGAAGTTCATGTGTTTCAGTGTGAAGATCCTATTGTTAAAGTGGTTAAGGTTTGTACGGTTGCTCTTGATGATTACAACGTGCTTGTGGATACCTCCTGATCATGTTTCTATCATTACATTGGTCCATGTGGAAGAATTGTGAAGGTGTTTAAAGATTATTCCCAGATAGCGTATTGTGAAACTAGTTTTGGCTGACCTGGTTAATCCCAGTGATTACAAAGATCTCTGGAAGATCATGTTTGAGTCCTAGCTAAGGCATGGTGTGATCCACATACATCTTTACTTCATTTTCTTTGCATAATGTTGTAATAGGTCAAGACCTATTTTGTAAATGTTTGTAACCTTGGAGATTGTCCCAATGGTTGATGATTGTAATGCTGACCTTGATGATCATTCCAAGGTTGTTGAAGTGTATAAATACTTATAGTTCAGTCATGGAAAAGATGTCCTTGAGTGAAGATGGAAATATAATAAGAAAGGTCCAAAAGGTAGAGCAGAGAAGAGGCAGAGCAAAGTAGAGGTAGAGCAGAGCAGAGGAATTGTTGTACTTCAATCACAGACATAAAAAGGTGTTGATCATGGTAGTGTACCTGGCAGTGATCCACCAGTAGGGTTTAACAACCCTTAGGGTTTAATAGCCCTTATTGTAATCTTGCTAGGTTTAGGGTTGAGGCAGTGAGCCTGCTAGACCTAGTTGTTCTTCATGGTAGTGAGCTAGTATGTTTAGGCCCGTGGAGTGACCAAGCCTAAACATCATTATTTAAAGATTGTAATATATATTAAGAGCTAATCCTCTCTGTGGTTTTCCCCCACCTTGGGGTTTTCCACGTAAAATCTGGTGTCTCTTGTATTTGATGATGTATCTATGGTTAAGTTTTTGATTTCATGCATTCATTGTTAAATCATAATAATTGTGGATAAGTGATTAATGTTTAATTGCATAAGTGTTTAAGTTTTTGAGACAAATGATTCACCCCCCCTCTCAGTTGTCTGGTGCATGTCAACATTTCAAAGTTCCTAGTGGAGAAGAACAAGCCAACACAAGAAATTGATCTAACAAAAACTAAGAAGGAGATGAATAAGTTTTCAATAAAGAAGGAAGTAACAGAGGTGAAGGATGAACTTGTACCGACATTTGGTGCAAATGTTCCCTCCAGGAACTAATATTAGAGCTTTAGCTCAGGGGGAGTCTTATTGGAAATCTTTTCTCCCCTGCCAAAGGATTGGTGTTGATGTGTTAGCACGAAGAGACAAGGTTAAGGATTAGCAAAAAGGGTTTAAAGTCAGGATAGAGACTATGTGTGTAAAGGATAAAGGAAGAGTTGTGCAGATTATGAAGTCTACTATGCAATAAGATTTGATCAGGAAAGAAGAGATGTTATGAATTTTGGCTAAGTATCTATCTAGTAAAATCAAGTTATAGTGTTCTGATAATTTGGTCTGCATTGGTCCACTGTTGAAGAAATTACTCTGCAGATCTAGCATATGGTTATTGATCGTTGATTACATCTACGTCTAGAATTTTGTTTGATTTTGATAAATTGGCTTGAGAGTAATGAGTAATAGAAGTTCAGGCTGACAAAACACAGTTGTTTCCAATATGGAGCCATTTTGATGATGATTGGAAGTGTTTGATGAACTCAGAGGCGAATGGATATGAATCAAATGAGTCGTGAAGAAGTGAAGAATAAAAAGATGAAGAAAGTATAGGTTGAAGAAGTTCCAGAAAAGATTCCTAAAACCCCTAGGTTTGTGCAGAAGCATCACACTAAAGGCTAGATCATTGGTGATAAGAAACAAAGGAGTTCTGATAGGAAGAAGAGTTGTAGAAGAATAGGTAAATCTTTGTTTACTTTCAAAGGTTGAACATAAGATAGTTACTGAAGCATACAAAGATGAACATTGGGTCAATGCAATGGAAGAAGAATTGATGCAAATTAAAAAGAACAAGACTTGGGAACTTGTCCCCAAGCCTGCAGATAAGAATGTGATTGAAACAAAGTGGGTTTTCAAAAATAAGTTGAATGAGGATGGAGAAATGATAAGAAACAAATATAGACTTGTATGCAAGGGCTACTCACAAGTTGAAGGAATAGACTATGAAGAAACCTTTGCTCCAGTGGCAATACTAGAAGATATTAGGTTGTTTTTGTTGATAACTGAGAGGGGGGGTGAATCAGTTATCCTAATTATTTCCTTTATTGAACTTTCCTTTTAATTGATGCAGCATAAAATCAAACACAAAACATTAACCATGAAATAAGAAACACATGACACAGTATTTTTGACATGGAAACCCTGTTAAGGGAGAAAACCACGGGGTGATTAACCCAAAATTATTCTCTGTTAGAAGAATAGGAAATTACAAAAATGGCACTTGCCAATTAGGGCTCACTGCCCGAGCACACTGCTCACAAGAGGCCCACTGCCTACAAGAAGACACACTGTCTACAAAGTGATGAGAATCACAGTCTTGAACTGATTGGAAGCATCTGCATATGCTGGAGTTCAGTTCCGGTTAGGCTCAGTACACTGATCTGCTGCACTTCATCTTTCCTCTGTTCTTTATTCTGCTATCTTTCACATACCGGATCCTTTTTGCTACCTCTGCTCTTATCTGGACTTATTCGCATATATCTCTACAACACCACAACACTTCACAACTAAATCCATCCTCTATATATATCCACACAAGTAATTTCATCACCTTTCTAGTCGGCATCCGGAACAGTCTAGTTTCTTATAAACTTCCATTCTGTCGGCTGAATCCTTCCTCACCAAGCAATGCGGATCAAGCATATACTTGTAGATATCATTAATCATGTCGGCCAAACATGATTCATGCCTTCACAACCTCTGTCATCAATAGTAACCCATCCGGAAAGCAGTCTGATACTCTGCCAGTCAGTTCTTCCTCTGTTTTCACTGTCTCTCAGGAATCCGGTACTCAACCATTCATATCTTTTTCCTTGTCCATCACCGGAGGCTAGATCCTTGGAATATACCACTCAAGGTAGTCCTCTTGACTTCCCCAAATCCGCACTGCACCAAGACACTTCCTCTGAGAGGTCCGGACCAATCTGTCGGACCTTGCCACATGCTCTGTTCTTCTTCACCGGACCACAACATTCTTTATTCTGACTTCCGGTAGAGACACATCATGTCTTGCGGATATGTGGGATGACCTTTGTTGCCATCAATGACAACAACCATGAATCCATATAGTGTCTCTTGCCAACAATCTCCCCCTTTGGCATTGATGGCAACACTTAGTGAAAAATGACTAAGTGTTTTCACTATGCTCCCCCTTTGCTGATGCTCTGTCTTTATATACAATTTCCGGAACTCCCCCTTAGTTGGATTCCTCATTTTTCACTGCTCCTCACTCCCCCTTTGACATCAATGGCAAAGGGTAGGGTCCGCATATCAAAATTTTCAAAAATTTCTTATACTTAGCCGCATATTTACATACTCACATATATTGAAGAATGTCTGCAAAGGATGTCTGCAATTGGATCATTTCTGTGGCCCAACTTTGCTTCATTCTATCCAAAATTGAAATGTGACCACTTAGCAAAAATGCAAAAGCTTCTGCCCGCTTGAGATCTGTCGGATCTTTTGTTTGGGCGGTGGTCTGAGCATCACTGATGGCCTCATGCATAGTTTCCAACTTAGGGATTATAATCCTTCTAAGTTCTCCCATCCAGTTAGTGATGTTCTTCCTTTCCTTCTCAAGATTTTTTATTTCATTCAAGACTGCAATGGTCTGACATTCTTGATTTATTATAGAGGAAGAGAGAGGATCAAAACTTTGAGATAAGCTTTGTAGCTTATCCTGTTCCTCTTTTATTTTCTTGTCAAATGCTGCTGTTGCCTTTGACCAGGATATGCAAAATTTGTAGATGTCACCGCCATCCTTAAGAGCATTCTCTAAGCTCCTTATTCCAATGCTTACAATCTTCCTATCCTTAGAGATTAATTCTAATATTTCTGAAAATCTTTTGTCCAAAAATTCCTTCCGGACCTTTTCTTCAGCTGATTTTTCTAGAGAATCAAAATGTGTATCAACACTGCTGACTAAGGTTTTTAGATTACCGGAAGAGGAGGCTGTCGGATCTATCTGGATTGATGGCATGATCTTTACAAGTACTCCGGAAGCAGCCTCTATCAACTCACAGTCTTCCATATGAGACTTCAGGAGCTTTTCATTTGCCTTGGCATTTGCAAATGAAGCTATCATCATTGTTTGTACCGGAGAGAGAGAGTCAAAATCAAATGGGCCTTTTAGAAGCTCCGGTTCATCAATCTCTAGAGTTTCTTTGCTCAAAAATTGTTGAACAGTTTGTGCAGTGTCTCTTGCCGGAGACAGATGTTTCTTTTCTTCTGCAGTCTTAGAAATGTCAACCTCTTTGTCTTTCACCACTGCTTCCTTCTCCTGTAATTGCTCTTCTTCTTTGGATCCGGAGACTGTAGGGGAAACCGGAGGAGAGATGCTAGTTTGTTCATGAGCCACTTCTTCTGGAGCAGAGGGTCCCAAGTCCTCAGCTGTTTCTGTACCTAAATCCTCTACAACCGGAAGATTGAACCTTTTGAAGGCCTTCCAGAGGATCTCTTCTGTTTCTTGGGCCACTTTGTCAGTCTCGCCAAGCATGAGTTGATTCATCCTGGCTTTGCTTCTGAACTCATCTTTGCAGTCCATGAAGATAATGTTCATTGTCTTGGGATCAATTTGAGGATATAGCTGAATAGCTATCTACTCCCGGATCTCAAGATCTTTAGCATGAGCATTATTCTTTCTTACTTCCATTTCCTTTTCTAGGCTTTTAGGAATAAGAGATATTATTTCAATGAAAGCCTTATTATATATGTTAAGATATTTTATTGTGGCCTCCTGCAGAGTCTTTTGGTCGGCCTCACTGAAGTCATCATATGATTCAGTCATTGGTTGAAGGTTTCCATCCACCGTGACCGACTTGATTATGCTCTCTAGTGACAGAGTGGGCTTTTCAACAGTTACCTCTGCCATTTCATCCTTGTCTTGGCCTGTGGAGGGCTTACCGGATCCTTTCTTCTTCTGTTTCTTTACTTCTCTTACTCCCTCATCTGATTCTGTTTCCTCTTCATCCTTTTGGCTTCCATAAGCCCTTGTGGCTTTTGTCTTGGATCTCTTACCGGATGCCTGAACTTCTGGTTTTGAACTTTTGGTTGTGGAAGGTGCAGGTCTCTTTGATGATCTGGTCCGGGTGGGAGTTTCAACCGGAGCACTTTCTTTGCTTTTCTCTTCTTCCTCGGCCTTCCTCCTCTTTTCCCGGCTGGCATCAAGTGCCTCCTTTGAGATACCTAGGCCTTGAGCAATGTGCTCTACTTCTTTTCTTACCTTTCTTTTAATCTCAGGTTCCCTGAGTTCTACATGTATTTTTACACTCAGCTCCTCAAAGGTTCCAAACCTTTCTGCCTTAGGATCTTTGGGCTGACTTAGCATGTGTTGAACATGCAGCTCCACTATCTGTTCATCAACTTCATACCCCATGGGCATGATCCAGACAGTCCTTGGCTCCACTGCCTCCAT
Source organism: Cunninghamia lanceolata (assembly GCA_027924645.1). Taxonomy (NCBI): domain Eukaryota; kingdom Viridiplantae; phylum Streptophyta; class Pinopsida; order Cupressales; family Cupressaceae; genus Cunninghamia; species Cunninghamia lanceolata. The sequence continues at coordinate 5,046,068 of BSBN01001344.1, read as the reverse complement.
TAGGCACTGATCAGTGTCAACCATAAAGCACACTGAGTCCTTGTATTTCTCAATGAGGGACTGGGGAATTCTCTCTCTTGCTTGCATCATGCTCTGAAAGTTTTTGAAGTATCCCCATAGAGCTGTATTTCTCGCTTTTGCATCCCCAAGTCCATGCAAATAGTCTCTTATCTGGACTGCAACAGGTTTGTCATTCTGCCATACCCATCCACTTGTTCCGGGTAGCTCATTCATGAAATAGAAGAATAGACATACAATAAGAGTACCATACTTAAAGGAATTCTTCTTATCCTTCTTGATTTTCTGTATGTTTTCCATTAATTGGCTTAGCAGTAGTTCACAGAGATCATATTCTGCATTCTTTCTTAGCATTTCATAAGCAGTGTATATTGCAGTTCCGGATACAGAATTCTCCCTGCTGGAGTGATAGATCTTGTATCCTATTATCATTGATGCATATTTGATATCCGGATCCGAAATATCTTCAATGGTCATTGCCCTCTTGTCAAATTTTGATCCGGTGGCCTCAGTTACAACGTTGTTCTTGACAGATTTGAGGATAGGTACCCCTCCGGAAGAGTATAGACCAGTTACTGCTCTAATTGCCTCTTTTGTGATCTTGCAGGGTCTATCTAGCCATAGAAAGTTGTCATGCATCCTGCTCAGTACATACCGGACCCATTCATCTTCTTCAAAACAGGGGAAATGAATAAATTGCTCAAATTGTTTCTTCTGGATATCCTTATACTCTGGTTTAAGCTCAAAAGCATTGTCTATCAGTTGCTTGTGATAGAGGTCTCTTAATTTGAATTCCCCAAATTCTTCAATGCTTGCATGTATGTAAACCCTAATGTCTTCGGTATGTAAAACTCCGTGGGGAACACTAGAGAAGGCTCCTAGTGGATCTACCTCCAATGATTTGTAGGGATGTTTCTTGAATGAGGGGCGAGGTCTATCAGAGATCTTAACTATGTTTGGAGTAGCCATTCTTCAAAGATTTGCAGTGAGGTAATGAAAAACGGAGAATACCTTATGCGCCTTCGGTTTGCACGGAGTGGTTGGATTGATTTCTTTATGCAATAGCTTCGGCAGGAGATCCTTGGTGTGCTTGATGAACCTTGTTGCAGAGCTCCACTTTTCGCTTCTTCTCGAGTGCAGAATGAGCAAATGACCTTTGAGAAATCCCTTAAATTGCTCCGCGAACCCTAATATCTGTCTGCAATAAATGCTTCACCTACATCATTCCGGTTTGCCTTGTCTGGATAGTTTGGAGTATCCCGGATTAGTCCTGATCTGTGGATATCATCCGGATCTTTCAATCATGAATGAATCGAGGTAACATATTGCAAGAACATCCCAAACACTCTGTCCAATCCGCAGAACAAGATAGTGCATTTCCGGATTTTTCCGGATCTTTTTGTAATCCTTTATCATACCGGAGCATCTCCCTGAACAGGTCTTATTTGATCGATCACAGCTTCTTCATAACTCCATGCGGACCTCTGAAAACTTGACTGAAGTATCTCAAGACTCATATCTACAAACCCTTTGATCCGCATCTTGTGCCACATCCGGCACCACTTGTTTGGCTGGGGGAACAAGATTTTCTTTGAGTCTCCCCCTGAGCCTGAGCTCACTTTTTAATTTCTGGAAGAAATATCAGCACCAGAGTCTGGTGCGGATCCAACCTCTACATTCTCTGAACTTTTCTTCACCCAAATCTTGCTCATCTGATTCCTAACCTCATCCGCATTCATCTTTTGTTTACCCTTGTCTTGATTCTGATTATACACCGGACCTCTTTTGTCCTGATTCTTGTTTCTGCAAACTTTAGCATTATGACCGGACCTATTGCAGATTTGGCAAATAACATTTCTTTGCATGTTTGACTGATATCCTCTTGATCTGCATTGATTAGCCATATGACCTACTCTATTGCATGTGAAGCATCTACCTTTGAATGATTTGTTTACTTGCATACTTCTGCATTCATGGGATTTGTGTCCATACCTTTTGCAGTTGAAGCACTGTCCGGAGAAGGATGAATTAATCTGATTCATTCTCATTCTGCACTGATTAGCTTTGTGACCAAAGTGGTTGCAGTTGTGGCAGTATCCATTGAAGGATGGATATCTTTGAGCATTTGGCTGTCTTACCGGAGGTCTTCTAGGCCTGCTCCTTGGATTTTCTGATCCAAGATTCTTCTGACCGGATCCGGAGCTTTCTCCTTTCTCATATCCCAAACCATACTTGTCATCTGTCCTCTTTTGACTTCCAAGAAGAACTTCAAGTTGAGCAGAACTTATCTTGAATTTCTCTTTATATTCATTTGCTGTTTGAAGGTCTCTTTTGAGAGAGACAATTTGATCCTCAAGTTTTCCTTCATTATCTTTGGCATCTTCAAGATCAGATTCAAGATGTCTGATAATCCTGTCCATCTGGTGGCATTCTTCTGATTTTTCTTTAAGAGATTGTCTTAGATTGTCTTCAGCCTTTCTTTTTTCTTCAATCTCTTGAGTAAACTTTATAGTTCCTGATTCCATTTCATGTCTTAACATAATGACTTCTTTTGATAACTTTTCACATAACTTGGTTTGCTCAGTCAATTCTTCATTTGTATTGCTTTCTTCACTTTGTCTTGCCAACTGTTGAAGCAGCTCCTTTCTCTTTTTCATGGAGAGACTTAATTTGTCTTTTAATTCTCTCATGAATTCATCAGCCTGTTTGAGTCTTTCCTTTAATTCACTAACTTCAGAATTCGACTGTTCAAGATCCTCAAGAGCAGTCTTGAGTTGCTCCCTTAAACCATATGCATCCATTTGAAATCCCAGATCTTCCTCAAGCTGTTAGGCTCTATTAGGAGGAACTTAGCTCTGATACCAATTGTTGATAACTGAGAGGGGGGGGTGAATCAGTTATCCTAATTATTTCCTTTATTGAACTTTCCTTTTAATTGATGCAGCATAAAATCAAACACAAAACATTAACCATGAAATAAGAAACACATGACACAGTATTTTTGACGTGGAAACCCTGTTAAGGGAGAAAACCACGGGGTGATTAACCCAAAATTATTCTCTGTTAGAAGAATAGGAAATTACAAAAATGGCACTTGCCAATTAGGGCTCACTGCCCGAGCACACTGCTCACAAGAGGCCCACTGCCTACAAGAAGACACACTGTCTACAAAGTGATGAGAATCACAGTCTTGAACTGATTGGAAGCATCTGCATATGCTGGAGTTCAGTTCCGGTTAGGCTCAGTACACTGATCTGCTGCACTTCATCTTTCCTCTGTTCTTTATTCTGCTATCTTTCACATACCGGATCCTTTTTGCTACCTCTGCTCTTATCTGGACTTATTCACATATATCTCTACAACACCACAACACTTCACAACTAAATCCATCCTCTATATATATCCGCACAAGTAATTTCATCACCTTTCTAGTCGGCATCCGGAACAGTCTAGTTTCTTATAAACTTCCATTCTGTCGGCTGAATCCTTCCTCACCAAGCAATGCGGATCAAGCATATACTTGTATATATCATTAATCATGTTAGCCAAACATGATTCATGCCTTCACAACCTCTGTCATCAATAGTAACCCATCCGGAAAGCAGTCTGATACTCTGCCAGTCAGTTCTTCCTCTGTTTTCACTGTCTCTCAGGAATCCGGTACTCAACCATTCATATCTTTTTCCTTGTCCATCACCGGAGGCTAGATCCTTGGAATATACCACTCAAGGTAGTCCTCTTGACTTCCCCAAATCTGCACTGCACCAAGACACTTCCTCTGAGAGGTCCGGACCAATCTGTCGGACCTTGCCACATGCTCTGTTCTTCTTCACCGGACCACAACATTCTTTATTCTGACTTCCGGTAGAGACACATCATGTCTTGCGGATATGTGGGATGACCTTTGTTGCCATCAATGACAACAACCATGAATCCATATAGTGTCTCTTGCCAACAGTTTTTTACTTTTGTAGTACATAAGGATTTCAAAATATATCAAATGGATACTGCTTTCTTGAATGGCAGAAGACATTGTTTTATCCTTGACTAATGTTGGCTATCCCTAAGAAGGAGCTGGTAGTAGTGAATGATGCAAGGAGTGTTGCAAGTATATGCCTAATCGGTGTTGTCATTGATGTCAACATATCTATGATTGTCATTGATGTCAACTATGCCCTTATTTTGTTACTTGCTTATAGATGTTGAGGATATTGAGAAAATTAGCTCATCTGGTAAAAATAGTGAATTATAGTAGAAACAATGCATTACATGCTGAAGAATAGTCCATAAGAATGCTCTACATTTCCTGTAGAATAAATATCTTTGCCTGCAGACTAGAAGTTATTTAGAAGCCTATCCGAAGATATTATATTCCAAGTTTGAGCCTCCATCATGAAGATTTGAGTGAGTTGTGTTCACCAGAGTAAAACCTGCTTTTTCTATGTATTCAGTTGTGATAAGGAGAAAGTATTTTTCTCTGCATTCCTTCACATTGAAGTATTTTGTCTACAATTCTGGAATCAAGTCTGTGATGATGTTAAGTTCCTTTAACTACAATGGTTCATGATTTGGTGGTCCACAAGCTATCTTTTACTTATGACAGTGGTTGTTAGTGTTGTTCTTGTGCTCTAGTTTGAAGAATCTTCTTGACAAAGTTGTCAGAGATTGTGTGGTTGTTCTTGGTGATTACAATGTGCTTGTGGATGTCTCCTGATCATGTTCCTACCTTTGGATTGGTTTGCAAAGAGAAAATTGGATTGTGGATGAAGAATGTTCTTGGCAGACCTAGTGCTCTCGTCAGTCTTGGCCAACCTGGTTGAATTCATTATTACAGAGCTGCATTAAAGATTGTAGAAGCATGTCATGGCATGGAGGATTGTGTTTGAGTCCCAGCTAAGGTGTGGTGTGATCCGCATACATTCTTACATCTTTTCCTTAGCTAAATTTGTATTAGGTCCAGACCTATTTTATGAATGTTTGTAATGCCAACCTTAGAGATTGATCCAATGGTTGATGAATGTAATGCCGACTTTAATGTACATTCCAAGGTTGATGAATTGTATAAAAGTGTGTAATAAAGTTGCAAAAGTGGGAATTGTGCTACGAATATGAAGTGATAAGTGTGAAAAAGTAAAGGAGCAGAGTAGAGGAGTCATATTATGCTTCAATGGAACTGAACCCTGGCATGGAGTAGATGCTATTCAATCAGTTTATCGTCTTGCTAGTGAGCCACCCTTTGATAGTGAGCCATTCTTCGGTAGTGAGCCATTCTTAGGTAGTGAGCGATTTTTGTAGTGAGCATTTTGGGCAGTGAGCCCTGTAGACAGTAAGCCTCTATTTTTTGGTATTGCTATAACTTATATATTTTTGTGGGCTAACACCCACCGTGGTTTTTCCCTTTTAGGGTTTTCCATGTAAAATTCTAGTGTCTACTGTGTTGAATATGTGATTGTGATTAAGTTAATGGTGTCATGCTTTCATGGTTAAATCTGATTATGAATAATTAAGTTGTTGATGGTTTGACATGCATGTGAAGCTAAGTTTTTGTGACAACTGATTCACCTCCCCCTCTCAATTGTTCGATGTATTTTAGTAATTGGTATCAGAGCAAGGTTCCTCTGAAGAAAGTCTAACAACTTGAGGAAGATCCAAGATGTCTTATAAGAAGGAAGCTCCATAGTTTGATGGGAAAAATTATGCTCTTTGGAAGGTATGAATGAAAAGCCATCTTCTTTGTCTTGGTTATAAAGTATGAAAGGCTACACAAACACAATATACCATGCCTCAAAATGGTTTGATGTCTGAAGATGAAATCAAAGAATACAAGTTGGATGTCAAAGCGAAGGATGCTCTGTTATGTTCCTTAAGTGACTCAATGTTGACAAAAGTTGTGGACCTTGAATCTGCAAATGAGATATGGGTGAAACTAAAAAATCTGTATGAAGGAGATGATTCTATAAGAGAAGCCAAGCTACAGAGCCTAAAAATAAAATATGAGGGTTTGAAGATGAATGAAGATGAAAACATAACAACCTTTATGCAAAGAGTTGATGAACTTGTCATTGGAATATAGGGTATGGGAGGAACTCTCATTGATAAGGAAGTTGTGATGAAAATTCTCAGATCACTGCCAAAGTCATATAGTCACAAGGTAGCTACTATTGAAGAATTCATGACTATGAAAACTTTTGACAGAGATCAATTACTTGGAAAGCTTACATCTTTCGAGATGAGAGAATTTGGCACGATGCCCTACCTAAAGTTGAATTAGCTTTTAAAGCCAGTACTTCAAAAAAGATCTCCAGAGCTAAGAAATACAAAATGGATGATGACTTTGATGAACTTGAAGCTAACTTTGTTGATAGGCTACAAAGAGGCTCTGGTAAGTTCAAAGGTAAATTACCTTTCAAATGTTTCTCTTGTGGTAAAGTAGGTCATTAAGCTTCCAGATGTCCTAAAAGAATTGAAAGAAATAAGAAAAAGTATCAGAGCAGGCCTAGAGTTCCAAAGAAATACTACTATGTTAGAGATTTTGATGATGAAGGTGTGACTGATGATGAATCTGATGATGTTAGTACTAGTGAAAATGAATGCCTATTTATTTGTATTAAACAAGATCCCGTGACTACTAATTCTGGTAGCTATGTGAAGGAAGAAAAACCAGTGGAAGAAAGTGCTTTGGCTATTCAGGTTGAGAAAGATAAGGATAAATGGATCATTGATAGTGGATGCTCACATCACATGACCAGTGATAAAAGTAAGTTTGTAAGTTTGGAGAAGTATGATGGGGGACTGGTTAGGTTTGGAGATAATGTAGCTGGTAAGATTTGTGGAAATGGATCTATTTCATTTGATGGTAAGCATAATACTGACAATGTTCTATATGTGAAGGGTTTGAAGCATAATCTTTTGAGTGTTGGTTAGATGTGTGACAAAGGATATGATCTGAGATTCAAAGACAATGGGTGCAAGATCATGGAAAGCTCCAGAACTATGATTGCTACCAGTAAGAAGACAAAAGGTAACATCTATCAATTAAGAGGAACTAATGATTACTATTTACTGGCCTAGGTAGATGAAATCTGGCTATGACATAGAAGGATGTGTCATATAAACTTTGATAATTTGGTAAAGATAAGTTCAAGTCAAACTGTGAGAGATTTACCAAAACTTGTGAAACCCTCCAATGTAATTTGTAAGGAATGTCAGTTGGGAAAGCAGAAAAGAACAAGTTTCAAGAGCAAAGAACAATTTTCTGCCAGTTTGCTAGATCTAGTGCATATAGATCTCTGTGGTCCTACAAGGGTGAGAAGTCTACAAGGTGAGAGGTACTTCATATTGCTTATTGATGATTATTCTAGAATGACTTGGGTTACTTTTCTAAGAGATAAATCAGAAGCCCTAGAGAAGTTCAAATCTTTCAAGGCAATGGTTGAGAATGAAATAGAGTTGAAGATCAAATGTATATGGTCTGATAGAGGAGGGGAGTTCATATCAAATGAATTCAACATTTTATGTGAAGAGCATGGGATAAAGAGACAGTTATCTACATCTAGGACTCCTCAGTAGAATGGAGTTGTGGAAAGGAAAAATAGGATGGTTCAAGAGGCTGCTAGGACTATGATGAAGGAAGCAGATCTATCAGAAGTATTTTGGAAAGAGGCTATTCATACTGCAGTCTACATCCAAAATAGAGTTCAAGTGAAAGGTAATGGTACTCAAACTACTTATGAATTATGGTATGGAAAAATTCTTACAGTTAAATATTTCAAAGTCTTTGGAAGCAAATGCTATATCAGGAGAGATGAAGATCTAGGAATGTTTTATGCAAGGTGTGATGAAGGAATCTTCCTTGGATACTCTACCAAGAGTAAGGCTTACCTGTGCTACAACAAAAGGCTCAAAAAGATTGTTGAGAGTGCAAATGTAAAGGTAGATGAGGCAAGGAAAGAATATCAAACCTAAGTTGTTATGGACCACATGAACCTGTGACTATAGTAAGTGAAGACAAAGATAAGTAAGAAGATAGTCGGGATGAAGAAGAGGTTCTAGAAAGTGTTGTGAAGACTCCCAAGTATGTAAGGATCAATCATTCTGAAGATCAGATTATAGGTGACAAGAATAAAGGTGTGTTGACAAGAAAAAAGGTTGCAGAAGAACAAGTGAATTACTGTATGCTTTCAAAGGTTGAACCAAAGATTGTGAATGAAGCATGTAATGATGAAAGCTAGGTAAAAGCCATGGAGGAAGAGCTAAAGTAGATAGAGAAGAATGATACTTGGGAATTAGTTCCCAGACATGCTAACAAAAATGCTATTGGAACCAAATGGGTTTTCAAGAATAAGTTGAACGAGAATGGAGAAGTTGTAAGGAATAAGGCAAGGCTTGTATGCAAGGGATATGCTCAGATTGAAGGAATAGATTTTGAAGAGACTTTTGCTCTAGTAGCCCAAATTGAAGCAATCAGAATATTCTTGGCATTTGTAGCCCACAAAGATTTTAAAGTGTATCAGATGGATGTAAAGTCTACATTCCTAAATGGTGAGTTGGAAGAGGAAGTTTACATTGAGCAATTGGAATGATTTAAGTTATTAGACCAAGGAGATGTTGTGTGTAGATTGAAGAAAGCCTTGTATGGACTCAAGCAAGCCCATAGAGCAAGGTATGCAAGGTTGGATAAGTACTTACTGCAATTAGGGTTCAATAAAGGGACTGCTGACAGTAATGTTTATTTCAATATTATTGAAGATCAAATACTGATTGTTGAAGTCTTTGTTGATGATATCATTTTTGGAGACAATGAAGGTATGTGTATGAAATTTGCTGGTGAAATGCAAAAAGAGTTTGAGATGTCTATGTTTGGTGAGATGAATTTCTTTTTAGGTCTATAAATAAATCAATCAGATAAAGGACTCTTCATATCTTAGTCTAAGTATGTGAAAGAGTTGTTGAAGAAGTTTGGAATGGAAGACTCTAAACCAGTGTGTACTCCTATGGTGACTGGCTACAAGTTGACCAAAACTGATGAATCACGTAAGGCTGATAAGAAAAAATATAGATCCGTGATTAGAGGATTACTTTATCTAACTCAAACCAGACCTGATATTATGCATGTAGTATGTCTTATTGCAAGGTTTCAAGCTGATCCAAGAGAATCACATATGATGGCAGTCAAGAGAATCCTGATGTATTTAAAAGGCACTCTGGATCATGGCTTATGGTATCCAAAGGATAATGACTGCACTCTTAGTGCTTATACAAATGTAGATTGGGTTGGAGATGTTGATGATAGAAAGAGCACAAGTGGAGGTGCTTTCTTCTTGGGTAACAAATTAGTTTCATGGCTTAGTAAGAAACAAGATTCAATCTATTTGTCAACTGTAGAAGTAGAGTTTATTGCAGTAGCATGTTGTTGCACTCAAGTGTTATGGATGAAGCAGACATTGAAGGATATAATTGTTGTATATGAAGATCCAATTGCAATCTTTTGTGACAATACAAGTGCCATAAACATTTCAAAAAATCTAGCGATGCATTCAAGAATAAAGCACATATCAATAAGGTATCACTTTTTTAGAGAGAAGGTGACAGAGAATGAAGTAAAATTGGAATATCTGTCCACAAAGGATTAGATTGCAGACATTTTCACTAAGCTTCTGCCTAAAGATACCTTTGATTATCTTAGAGAAAAGTTAGGGGTCATTACCTCTCCTTCCCTAAACTAAGATGCATAGGAATGCATATTCAGTGGAGCTCAAAGTGTCATTTCTTGATCTGGATTTATGTTTTGAAGGCTACCTCTCAGGGGGGAGTAGCTAGATGTTTATGGTAAAGTAAGTGGATTAGAGTAGCAACATGCAAGTATGTTCCCTTTTCCATTGATGTTAAAGGGGGAGAGAAATCATGTGAAAAACTTAGGGGGAGAAAGAATGCAGATGTGTAAAGAGAAAGGGGGAGAATCTTGTCTTGATGATCTTTTCAATTTTTCACATCATATGTTTCCATCAATAACAAAGGGGGAGATTGTTGAAAGTATGTGCCTAATCAGTGTTTTCATTGATGTCAACATATCTATGATTGTCATTGATGTAAACTGTGCCCTTATTTTGTTACTTGCTTATAGATGTTGAGGATATTGAGAAAATTAGCTCATCTGGTAAAAATAGTGAATTGCAGTAGAAACAGTGCATTACATGCTAAAGAATAGTCCAGAAGAATGCTCCGCATTTTCTATAGAATAAATATCTTTGCCTACAGACTGGAAGTTATTTAGAAGCCTATCTGAAGATGTTATATTCCAATTTTGAGCCTCCAGCATGAAGATTTGAGTGAGTTGTGTTCACTAGAGTAAAACCTACTTTTTCTGTATATTCAGTTGTGACAGGGACAAAGTATTTTGCTTCGTATTCTTCTGCATTGAAGTATTTTGGTCTGCGGTTCTAGAATCAAGTCTGTGATGATGTTAAGTGCCTTCAAATGCAATGGTTCATGATTTGGTTGTCTGCAAGCTATCTTTTACTTATGACAGTGGTTGTTAGTGTTGTTCTTGTGCTCCAATTTGAAGAATCTTCTTAACAAAGTTGTTAGAGATTGTGCAGTCGTTCTTGGTGATTACAATGTGCTTGTGGATGTCTCCTAATCATGCTCCTACCTTTGGATTGGTCCGCAAAGAGAAAATTGGATCGTGGATGAAGAATGTTCTTGGCAGACCTAGTGCTCTCATCAGTCTTGGTTGACCTGGTTGAATTCATTATTTGCAGAGATGCATTGAAGATTGTAGAAGCATGTTGTGGCGTAGAGGATTGTGTTTGAGTCCTAGCTAAGGTGTGGCATGATATGCATACATTCTTACATCTTTTCCTTAGCTAAATTTGTATTAGGTCCAGACCTATTTTATGAATGTTTGTAATGCCGACCTTAGAGATTGATCCAATGGTTGATGAATGTAATGCTGACCTTGATGTACATTCCAAGGTTGATGAATTGTATAAAAGTGTGTAATAAAGTTGTGAAAGTGGGCATTGTGCTGCGAATATGAAGTGATAAGTGTAAAAAACGTAAAGGAGCAGAGTAGAGGAGTCAAATTGTGCTTCAATGGAATTGAACCATGAGATGTAGTAGATGCTATTCAATCAGTTCATCATCAAGGCAGTGAGCCACCCTTCGGCAATGAGCCATTCTTCGATAGTGAGCCATTCTTACGCAGTGAGCCATTTTTGCAGTGAGCATTTTGGGTAGTGAGCCCTGTAGGTAGTAAGCCTCTATTTTTTGGTATTGCTATAACTTATATATTTTTGTGGGCTAACACCCACCGTGGTTTTTCCCTTTGTGTCTACTATGTTGAATGTGTGATTGTGATTAAGTTAATGGTGTCATGCTTTCATGGTTAAATCTGATTATGAATAATTAAGTTGTTGATGGTTTGACATGCATGTGAAGAAAAGTTTTTTGTGACAACTCATTTACCCCCCTTCTCAATTGTCCAGTGTATTTCAACAAGGAGGAGATTGTAGGAGAAAAGTTACATACAAATGAGTGTTGATCTCAAGAAATTATTGTCTATATGTGTTGTTATTATTATGTTGTCATAATATGCATTGTTTTCATAAGATACCATAAAGGATTGATAAAAGATGTGATGTTATGTTCCCAAAGAATAAGGGAAGTTCAATGGTTGGATGTCATAGCCTGATTTGTGCAGAAGTTTAGTCTGAAGTTTTGAGAAGACACGATATGTTACTCCAGATGTGTTAGTGTGTGAAGATCTTGAGGTCCTCTAAAATATGAGTAAGAGTTGATATAGTTTGATGTGTACTCCTAAGGGGGAGTATTCAGAGCAGTTGAGAACAGTGCAAGTATGTGCAGTATCATATTTAGGGGGAGAAAGCTTGAAGAAGGTGTGTCACCCTTTGCCATTGATGTCAAAGGGGGAGAGAGTTCATGTGAAAAACAAAGAGAGAGTAAGAGGCATAAAAGAAAGGGGGAGAATGAAATCAATGCAGAATTGTGTCATGATGGTTTTTCACATCATATGTTGCCATCAATGACAAAGGGGGAGATTGTTGCAAGTATGTGCTAATCAGTGTTGTCATTAATGTCAACATGTTTGTTGACTATATCTTCTATTATTGTAGTTGCTGATTGATTATGTTGTTATGTTAAGATGATTTGAATGCCTTGTACATGTGTTGAAGATGATAAGAATATGGTCCCGATGTTTGATGTCCAAGTGATTTTGAGAAAATTTGATAAATACTGAAGACAGTGTTGTGAAGAAGTATTCTGGCTTGCATGATACTGTCTGAGTTCTTGCTCCATATTTCTTTTGTGTTGAAGACCAGAGTGTGAGATTTGGATATGTTTTAGAGTAGTGTTTGAAGATGCTAAATCTAGAATTTGGTGGTCTAGATTGCTGTGCAATACAAGTTATGTTCACCAATTTGAAGACTGTATTTGACAGAGTTTCTAGATTGTGTAGAGACTATCTGGGAGAAAGTATTTTGCTCCGCATTTCTCTGTAGAGTGGTTTTAGGTGATGCAGTTCTGGAAATATGTTTATAAGGTCCTTATCTATCTTCATGCCAAAGGATTTGTGATTTGGTGCTCTGGAAAGCAAGTTATTGATTAACAAAGTTTGACAGTGTTTGTTGTGAGCAGTCTGTGATATGTCTTCAAGTGATTTTTTTGTCTTCAAGTGAGATTTGTTGTGGCTGGATTTGTCATCTCCCAGGTGATTTTATGTTGTTTGTGGATATCTCCAGATTGTGTTAAATGTGTGTGTTTGATCCGCAAGCTATGATTGTGTTCTTGGTTCAACGTGTGCTTAAGTATTCTTGGTGTTTGCACAAGTTTGACCGACTTGGGTCCTAACACTCTTTGTGGATGTTTTTCATGGATTGTAGAACCATGTTGAAGTGTGTGAAGATGTATTTCAGTCTGTGATAAGCTGTGAAGTGTTCTACCTTCACTCATTTGATTCACAAGATTGTTTAGGTCCAAACCTAATTTAAATTATGTATGTTTGCTGACCTTGAAGGTTGTTTCAAATATTGTAAAATGTGTTTCTGACCTTGATGTATGTTCCAAGGTTGATGATTGATATAAATAAGTGTAAATAATTTGTGTAAATTGAGTGAAGGATGTAAAAATGAGGATGTGTGTGTTGTGAGACTGCGAAGGAGATAAATACTGTGCTTCAATGGAATTGAACTCAGGCATGTGGTAGATGCTATTACCAATTCATGGAAGTGAACCATTCTGGCAATGAGTCCCATTGGCAGTGAGCCCCATTGGTAGTGAGCCTTATTGGCAGTGAGCCCTAATGGTAGTGAACCCTATTTGTAGTGAGCATTTCTTTGGACACTGAGCCCTTTGGCAGTCAGCCTCTTTGTAATTCAGTATTATTAAGTATACTATATATTGTGAGCTAATCCTCACCATGATTTTTCCCTTTTAGAGTTTTCCACATAAAATATGGTGTTCTGTTTTGCATGGTGTTGATGTGATTAAGTTTCTATTATCTATTTTTCATGTTTAATCTTCATAACAAAATTAGGGATTAAGTGGATTGAAGTTAATATGATTATGCTTGTGAAGGTTTAAAGTTTTTAATACAATTGATTCACCCCCCTCTCAGTTGTCTTGTGCATCCAACAATCAGAGCATTGTTCTTGCCATCTTGTAGGGTTTGAAAGATTTATGTTTTCTAGTGAAAGAGAAAAAAGATATTACTTGCGGGAGCAAAAGAGAATAATTGAAGGAAACCCAATTGAAGAAAGGAACATAGAGGGAAATAAAGGGAAAGGGAAAATGTCTAAGAATGATGGTGAAGTATTCAAGAAAACATTATTGGATATCCAAGAAAACCAAAAGAAGACCACAGAAAGCCTCCATGAAACAAGAGAAGTCATGAAGATGTTGGTCAGAAAATTACAGGGTCCTATCACCACACATGAGAAAGGGAGTTCTTTAGGAGATTCTAGAACCACAAAGCATTCCACCATCAAAGTTTTAAATCTTACATCCCTTACACAAGAAGAAGAATCTAAACTTACACATCCTAATAACCTAGTAGAAGCTACAACCGGGGACATAGCTACAATACAAGCTACTTATAACAATCAAGATGAAGCATTTAGAAGTTTAGTTTATTTTGGTGATTATGTTAGCATGATGAATACTATGATGCCAAAAAGAGGGTTTAAAGAACATACAAATTAGAGTGGGAAAGAACTCAAGATCAAGATAGGCAAATTGCAAGCTCCCACTTTTGATTGAAAGAACAATATTTTAGCAAGGGCTTGGCTTAAAAAAACTACAAACCTTTTTCACACTCAATCCAATGAAGGAGAAAGATGCAATCCAATATGTTACTCTACATATTGAAGGCTTTGCATATGATTGGTGGGACCATGGAATGGTCACTCAAGGTCATGACCAAGTAAAAACATTTGAAGATTTCAGTCAGAAACTATTAGATAGATTTGATTTGAAAGATGAGGAAGAGGATTATGGAGAGTTATCAAAAATTAAACAAACTTCCATAGTCAATGCATATGTAGATGAATTTGAGAAAATCATGGTAATGGTATTGGATATTTCAGAGAAGAGGATGACATACATCTTCCTTGAAGGGCTTGGAGAACCTTTGAGGGAATTTGTCAAGGCCTTTTCACCTTCCTTTCTACAAGAAGCAATAAGAATTTTGCAACTTGAACCATCTATTCCAAAAAAAACTATGACTTACCTACCTAAGGGTTCTACCCCATGGAAGAAAAAGGATCCTTTTTAGAAGAAGACATTTTCACCTCTTAACTAGAAAAGTGCACCACCAGTTGCTACTAAGAAGATAGATGAGGAATAAATAAGAGAACTGAAGAGGAAGAAACTTTACTACAACTGTAGAGAACTGTGGGTTCCTAGACACTAATGCATGGGTAAAGGACAAGTGCATTTCATTGAGATTGTTTTAGATCCTGATTCAGATGAAGAGTTCCATGATCTAGAAGATTGCATTCAAGAGGAAGAGGAAAAGGAAATCAACAAAGAGAGTACTTTGGTTGCCCTATTTGGAGCTCCTAGATATCACCCATTTAGGGTTCGGGGAGTCATAGCTGGGCAAAGAGTGACACTACTCATATTTAATAGTGGGGCAACCCACAATTACATTGATGAAGGTTTGGTGTGAAAGAGGGTTGAAAGCAAAATAATTTGAAGGGTTTAATGTTACAGTTGTAGATGGATTCACCATGCCTTGCACAAGGGTAATTAGGCAACTTGATATTACAATAGCTGACCACAAGATTGGTGATGACTTCTATGTTGTTGGTATGGGAGAGATGAATGTGGTATTGGGTATTCAATGGTTGTATTCCATTGGAGGATATTATCATAACCATCAGACTATGGAGTTCAAGTTCCAATCAAATGGAAAAGATATTGTTTGGAGAGGCCTTTCCAACAGAGCCCTAAGGATGGTGACCGCAAAGAATATGGAGAGGAATTATTGGAAAGGACAAGTAGCATGGAAAACAAGTATTTTGATCCATCAAGTGAACTCCTCCAACAAGTAAGGTAAATTTCCTTTTGAAATTCAAATTTTTTTGGATAAACATAGTATAGTTTTCAATGATATGCCCCCAAGATTGCCACCGGATAGGGGTTTTCAATATGTAATTGGGTTAGAGAAGGATGAAAAACTAGTGATAACCACACCATATAGGCACCCACAGGCCTATAAAGAATATATAGAAAAAACCACCAAGGAGCTATTAGACATGGGTTTCATTAGACCTAGCACTAGTCTGTTTGCCTCATTGGTAGTGCTAGTGAAGAAAAAAGATGGCACTTTAAGAATGTGTATAGATTTCAAGGCATTGAATAAGAAAACAATTAAGCAACGATACCCCATCCCTAGAATAGAGTTGCATGGGGCAGTATATTTTTCCAAAATTGATTTAAGGTTAGGATAGCATTAGATCAGGATGAGGGAAAAAGATGTGGAGAAAACCACTTTCAGATGTCACTATGGTCATTTTGAGTTCCTAGTCATGCCATTCAGCCTTACCAATCTTTAGCAGCATTTCAATCTTGCACGAACAAGGTATTCAATGGACATCTTAGAAAGTTTATTTTGGTCTTTTTTGATGATATTTTAATTTACAACAAAACATGGAAAGAACATCTAGAACATTTGGACATAGTTTTGGGCATTCTGGAGCAACATTCCTTCTATGCTAAGATATCAAAATGTGAGTTTGGGTTGAACAAAATTCTATATTTGGGACACATTATCAGTGCAAAAGGGGTTTAAGTAGACCCACAGAAAATCCAAGTAATATTAGATTGGCCTCCACCAAACAATCTAACTCAACTGAAAGGGTTCTTTGGATTATGTTGCTACTACAGAAGATTTGTTAAGGGATTTTCATAGCTTATTGTCCTATTAACAGATTTGATGAGGAAAGGAGCATTTGCATGGACAAAAGAGGCACAAAAGACTTTTGACAATTTCAAAGAAATAATGAGCACATGTCCGGTATTAGCAATTCCTGATTTCTCTTTACCTTTTGTGGTTGAGTGTGATGCATCGAGAGAAGGTATAGGAGCTATTCTAACTCACAAGGGACACCCAATCACCTTTGAAAGAAGGAAATTGAATGCATTAGAAAAGGGCTATTCCATATATGACAAAGAAGTGTTGGTGATCATGGATGCACTTGAGAAGTTTAGACAATACTTGGTGTGTGGGAAATTTGTAGTCAAGACGGATCACAATAGTATCAAGTTTTTTCTAGATCAAAAGAACCTGAATGACTATCTATATAAGTGGGTAAGTAAATTACAAACATATGATTTTGAAATTGAATATATGAAAAGGAATAAAAATGTGGTAGCGGATGCACTATCTAGAAAACCCACTTTATGTTCATTGTCCACTATTTTAATTGATTGGAAAATCATGATAATCTTAATATGCAAAGAACTCATTTGCTTCTAACATTTTATATGAGATGGTAAAAGATGATAGGTATACTGTAGTAGATGGGCTGATTTACTACAAGAACATAATTTTGTTGGTACCAGAATCCAGAGTCAAGGAAAAGATTCTGAGGGTTTTCCATGATACACCATTAGCTGGTCATCAGGGGTACTACAAGACCTATAGGAAGATCAGAGAAAGATTTACATGGAAGGGATTGAAAGAAGATGTACTCAAACACATCAAGGAGTGTTTTACATGCCAATAAAATAAAGGTGAGCAAATTTTCCCTCCAGGTCTACTCCAACCGCTACCCATCCCTGAACAGAAGAGGGAAAGTATTTCTATGGACTTCATTATAGGATTGCCCAAGGTTCAAGGTAAGGACTGTATTTATGTAGTGGTTGATTGATTGAAAAAGTATGCACATTTCTTTCCAATCACATCTGAGTTCAAAGCATCAGAAGTAGCTGAATTATTTTTTAAGGAGATTTTTAGACTACATGGATTAACTAGGAGTATTGTCAGTGATCAGGATGCTAGATTCCTTAGCTCTTTTTGGAAGGAAATCTTCTGCTTGATGTGTACAAAACTCACACTCATCACGAGTTACCACCCACAGACGGATGGTAAACAGAAATAGTCAATAAGTGGGTTAAGGGATATTTAAGGAATTATGTCTCAAGTCAATAGAATGCTTGGGTAAAATGGCTGCATCTAGGAGAGTACTGCTATAATACCTCTAACCATATGTCTATTGGTATGGCCCCTTTCCGTGCTCCTTATGGATATTATGCAACTTTTTTATTGATCTACTATTCTTAGATAGTAGGGTCCCAACAACAAGTGACCTTATCAAACAGAGTCAAGATGTCTTGAGGTCACTCAAATATAATTTGCAGAAGGTACAGGTTCAACAGAAAATATAGGTAGATAAAAAGAGGACAGAAAGAGTCTTTGAAGTAGGAGATTTGGTTTTTGTTAGATTGCAGCCCTATAAGCAAAGTTCATTGAAGAAGAATGGAGTGGAAAAACTCAAACCCAAGTACTATGGACCTTACAAGATCATCAAAAGGGTTGGAGAAGTATCTTATGAGTTGGAACTTCCACCGGGTAGTAAAATACACAATGTCTTCCATGTTTCATGTTTGAAGAAAGCACTTGGGTAGTGAGTGGTCACCTCATCAGAACTACCACCATTAGATGATGAAGGGAAACTAATTCTGATTCCTGAAGAAGTGTTGGAAACTAGGGAGAGGAAGTTGAGAAACATAAGCCTCATGGAATATCTGATTAAGTGGAAAAATATTCTAATAGAGGATGCAACTTGGGAGGGACCAGAGATACTTGAGCATCCTAATCTTCTTTGCTTGAGGACAAGCAAAATCTAGGAGGGAGGACTTATCATGTCCCCTTTATTTAATTTATTTAATATTATTTGTTAGGGACAAATTCACAAATCCTAGCAAATAAATATTAAGTAAATAATATTAATATTGTGGAGGCATGATTTGAGGCATTGGGGTTTTGTGGAGTTAATAGAGATCCTTGGTGTCATAAGGTGTCATAAGAATCCTATAAATTTAGGATTTACTAGCAACTGCCAACATGCATTGGTGGAAATTGTTGGCAAGTTTATTTTGGCAAATTAATGAGTAAATTGCATCTATATAGGCATTTGGATTTGGGTGCCCACTTTGCCCATGGATATTAAAAATGAAGTTTGTCAAAATTTTAGGATTATTGCTACAGTTTGGATTTTCACAGAGCTACATGCTTGTGTGTTTCAGATTGGGAGACTTGTGAATAGGATGTCCATGAGCTCTAGGTGATTTTATGGTGGGAGCCCCTAAGTCACAAGAGTAGCTTCATCCAGAGGCTACCATTGCATAGAAGGTTGTAGATTTTCAACATATTGTGAGTGGTGTTGTGTTGCAGGTTGTGGGTTGAGATGCATAGTGTGTATTTCTGCATTTTGTGAGATTTGTGTTGTGTTGTTTTTTGTAGGGTGATATAGGTGATCATTGCTATTTTTCATTCTGTATCAGATCATATTTTATGTATTTCCCAAAGGAAAATCAAACTATTTCAGTTTTTGTGATTTACAGTGATATTTGGTGATATTTGGAGCACATAGTTTTGTGGGTTTTGCATAAATTTTGTTGTAGGAGCTCATTGTATTTGCTGCTGTTGTAAATCAATGTCCCAAACCTAATTCCATGTCATTTGCATTAAAAAACTCAAATAATATAATTTTGGAGAGTTTCAGTTGATTTGGTGTGTTTTCTTGTGTGAGACTAGTTGACTAGTTTCGGTGAAATTTGTATTTACATGAGATGTTTGCAAATTTATGTTTCAGATCTGCAATATATTATAAAAATTAGTTAAGGGAAATTTCACTAACCCATTCTTTTTAATTATTTATTTCTTATTACTTCTCACTGCCTTGAAAGTTTTTGCATTATAAACATACAAATGTGAGTTTCCACTCCACTAAGAGGGTCATCCCACAATAATGGGTCCCAAACTTGGGACATCAATTTTTTGATTTTAGATGGAACAAAATTTTGCAGACCTCTTCATTTGAAGAAAAATCATCAAACAAAGGTCCTTTTCTCAAATATTTGGAAAAAATAACCTTCAAGCAAAGGTCGACATTTGAGTAGAGGTGATCTTTTGTCGAAGGTCCTATACTATCAATTAAAAATCAATAAAATAATACCTTCAAGAAAAGGTTACTTTTCTTGAAGGTATTATTTTATTGATTTTTTAAAAAGGGAATATGAAGTGACAGAGTCACTTTCACTTTCATTTTTTACAAAATAGGAAATGAAAATGAACTTGTAGGCTTCCTTCATGGCTTCAAATGACACCACACAATAGAAGCACCAAAATATTCCCACTTACTTTCAAGAAAAGGCATCCAACTCTGTCCACCTTGTTATCCTCAAAATCAGTTGCGTTCAATTTTGTAGGATGACCCCTACAAAATTAGTCTATTTTGTATCCTATGACTCTAAACATGCATTTCGAGGTGGATATTTTCCCTTGTGCGTAATCTTCTAATCCCTACGAATCTATTTGAATATCTTCTCAAATTGGTTTCTCAGAATCTGCGCAAGTTTTCTGACTTGGGTTTTTACAGTTTTCAGGTGTTAGAAATTTTTGTCTCTACATGCAAGGGCAGCAATTTTTGCCGCCATTGGATGTTAGAGGGTTTTTTGTTATGTGCAAGGGCAGCAAAAATCGCTGCCCATACACTTTGTTCTTGTGTCATGTAAAAGCGGTAAAAAGTGCTGCCTTTACACTTTATGATGACTTTGAGTTCAACTTGTATGTAATTAATGCACGACGAGTTCAACATTTAAAAACCCTTTTATGTTTTAAATTTTTTTAAACTTCATTTGTAATTGTTTTCAAGTCATTCCTTTTTTCCTCTGAGCCCTTATTCATTTTCAAATTTCCTAGTGAACGGGTGATATTAACTTCTCGGTGGATCGAAGGTCATTTTCTCTCTCACCTTCGACGTTTTCTAGGTAGGGTTTTTAGTCATGCAAATTTCTTTATTTACTTCCTTTTGAACATGTTAGGGTTATGAAATATTTTTGTTTTAAGTTTTATTTCTTGTTTTTAGTAGAACCCTAAATTCTTCTTTATAATGATTTATTCTATTTCAAAGTCTAGGGTTTCTATTTTCAAGTGGGCATTAAAAAATGTATCTTTTTTCTTCTTTTCCTGAATCTTGGGTTGTCATGTTTGTTATTGCCTTTTTGTTTGACATAGTCGGTGATTTTTGCCGTGTGTTTCAATGTTCCTGTGTTAGGTTTTGAAACGTTGTTTTATTTTTACCTTAGTATTTTTGTGTTTTTCCTAAGTGTAGATGCTGCCCATACATGTTTTCTTAAAAGTTGTAATGTGCTTGGGCAGCAAATGTCACTGTCAATGCACATTTGCCATCCTTTTGAGATACATGCAGGGGCGGCAAAATTCATTGCTCATGCCTCTTTTGTTTTTATATCCAGTGTGCAAGGGTGACAATTTTTGCTGCCCATGCTTTTGTTTCATTTCGTGATCTACCCAAAGTGTAAGGGCGGCAATTTTTGCCACCCCTACATGAAGTTAATATAATGTTCCCATGCGCTTGAAAAAGTTGTAAGTCTACCTACATGTAGGAGCAGTCAAAATGGCCGCTCACACATGAAAGTTCTCGGTTTCCACCAATATGCAAAAGTGGTTAAAACCACTACCTCTTCATCTTTTGCATAATTTTACCTACCTACATGCAGAGGTAGTCTTTTCCACCACCCTTACATCAAAATTGAAACTACCCACATGCAGGAGTGGTCATTTTGACTGCCTGTGCATGACTCCCTCAAAATTTCCTAACACTGGGAATTTTTGAAAAATAATACCTTTGACCCGCTTTTGCCCAATTTTTTCACTTGGGCGCTCTCTAGCCATTTTAAGCTCATCCCTATGAACATGATCATCATTATGCAGTTCCCCTAAAATACCAAATTTTCCCCTAACTGTGAGATCATGAATTTTTGTAGTTTTTGCAAGTAGCAGCTGTGATCAACACCGCATCCAGTAATTTCTTCAAAGCCAATGTCTGAGCTGTCTCCATCTAAGGCTAAAACAATGAAGTATAAGTACCAAGGGGGTTTCCCTATTACTTCAGTGTAGTCAAATGTTGATGAGATCAAAGACACTAAAATAGGCCATGTTGATATGGCAGAGTTTGTGGAAAGAACCAAGCAACCAAATCCTCCACGTTACATGCAAAGTATCATTGATAGTAGCATACACTTGGTGGCTTCATTCCCAATTGCAGCCCATAATCCTAAGTTTGTCCTTCAAGTGGCAAGCCATTATGGCAAAGACACTAGAACTGTGGTTGATTCCAATGGAAGTAGTGAAGGCTATGTGCCATAATTTCCTGAAGAAGAACAATGGTGGCAGCTAAAATTCTTTCTTCATGCCTTAGTTTATTTTTCATAGTTTTTGCATATGTAATTTGTAATTAGTTCCAGACATATCCCTATGTATTTTTCCAAAATGTAATTACATGTGGAACAAAGGAAGTCCTAAGTCAAAAAGGACTCTTTTGTAGAATAAGTCAAAGTAGTTGTAGATTTCCTATTTTTGCTCCAGGCCCCTCGCTATAAATAAAGAGGGCCTCTTTGTAAATAGAAAATCTAGGATCTTTTATCTATTGCAAGTAAACTCTGCCGAATTGAAGAGCATATCAAGACTTTGAGCTTTATTGTGTTTATCAATTATTCAAGCAATTATTAATATAAGAAGGCATTTTAAGTATCAAACTTTGTGTTGAATCAAGTTGCATTGTGATAAATTGATGTTCTTACGTTATTAATATTACATTATATTGATTAATTATTTAAATCGTGGAGATTTTATCAATCAATTGAGAGTGTTCTGATTTTGATTTTAATAGTCTTTGTGCTATTATATCATTAAAGGAGATTGTGTTTAGTTTGTAAAGCAGATACAGATTGGAGACTTTGTACTATCAATTGTTGTCTTCAACTTGATTATATTTCATAGTTGATATAAGGTGAAGACTTTGTGTTTCATTTTGTTTTAAGTCAGTTTATTATCATTCAAGTGGAAGGAGTCACAAAAAACCTTGGGTTTTCGTGAGCTTCATGATAACTCATGTTTCTTGGAATTAGTGATATTTTGTGAAAGTTATTGTTGTGTTTAGAATGAACACATATTCTAAAAAAAGAGAATGTTGTGATATGAAACCATCCTCTAAATAGTTTAGTATAAAAAAAGTTTACTTTGTGATAATTGTTTGTAAAGGGAACCTCCCCTTGCTAAGAGGAGATACTTTATCTCATCATAGCTATGGTTGATATAACCATTTTGCCATCAGTGAGTTGACAATAAAATATTCACTCAACAGTTTTTTGGTGACTCCACTGGGGGTTCGAACATGCATCCAAGAGCCTCACACTTTTGGTTGAAGTTGACTGGTTCCATTTGTGTACTTTTGTGTGTTTAAAGTTTTATAGTTGTTTTGCATTTTGGCAAAGCCCAGATATACTCGTGGTAGAAGAGCATAAGGATTTGTTGATCCTACATTTAAATTGATGCAACAGCATAATTTCAATCTTTTGCCTACAAATCCATGATCACCACTTCAGCGTATAAGGAGTTTCCCTCCTACCAACGCCAGGTCTCCTATACCAGGTGAAGCTTCTAGTGCAAATACTAATAGAGTACTATCTACTCAGGTTCCTCAAAGGTTTGTTATCCCACCTTTCAACTGATGTATAATGGCAACTCAAGGCCCTTGGGGTAATTCTTTTGGACCCTTGAATTTGACACCATCATTGTATGAACTACCCCGTAGTTCAAGAAAGAATTTTCCAAAATTCTATGGTGATGGGAAATTTCATCCTAATGAACACATTGCGGATTTTTGCATAGCGTGTGGTGTGCTAGGGTTGGAGTATGAGGATGTATCTATGAGACTTTTTGTGGAGACACTTCAAGGTGTCGCTACAGATTGTTTCTATCATCTTCCATTCCAAACTATTACTAGGTGGAATACTCTTAAAACTAAGTTTGAGGCAAGGTTCAAACCTACCGAAGATGCTCATGCTCTGTTAGCTTAGTTAACTCAGATGAGAAAAGAACCGCAAGAACCCATGCGGGAATTTATTTCTAAGTTCAACAAGTTGACTAACAGGATTCCTACCAATGCTCAACCTATGGCTGAGAATCAAAAATGTTTCTTCATAAATACTTAGCTACTAGAGGTGAGTTTTCTTTTGCGGAAAGCAAATCTAGCAGATTTGATAGCAACTCAGAATCTTGCCACAGAGATTGAAGATGATTTCATTCTTGCTGGGAAAATAAGGAAAGACACTAACAGAAATAGAGGGCAGCCCTCTAATGAAGTATCTTCTACGAGCACCATGGATCCCATGGTGCAAAAATTAGTGAACAAATTGTTAGTTTTGAAGAAACAAATGTCTCAAAGTATGTCCATTCCTTCCTATAGGGATATACCAAGGAGGACATTTCCTAATGCTCAATATCAGGGCAGTGCTGCTAGAAACCAAGGACAGAATAGGCTTTCACCAACACAAGGGAGGCTTACCTTAGAAGCACCACCGGCTAACTCAGCAGTTGGCTATTATGAAGCTAAGCAAGAAAATATTTCACAACCTGACTTGGATCAGGAAAATAGTGCCAATCTCTTTATGGAAGGAGAAGATGAATTGGTTGGCGACTTGAATATTGGGTTCTTGAACTATTAGGATGAGGTAGAAAGAGGAGAAGATGCATATTGTAGAACACATGCCATTTTCACCAGATCTCAAAATCAGTCAAACCAACAAGTGGCTAATAAAGGTAAATCGAAAGAAGATCATCAACCTATAATTTATATTGCTAAGCGAGGAACTCCTTTACCTTTTCAATCAAGGGATCCAGCCAGTGAAAAACAAGTAAGTTCCTCTAATACTCCTACTTCTTCTGCTACCATTCCTTAGACTAGTACTTCCCCAATGAAACCTCAAAATGAAAGTTTCCCCACTTCTATATCCAATTCATTTCAGCTTTTTGATATAATTGATCATGCCAGGAAAACTAAAATTTAAATGTCTAAGGTGGATTATTTGCAAGCTAACCCTGACCAATTTGAAAGGTTAGCTAAATTTGTTAAAATAAGACTGCCTCTGTAGGGAAAGATACTTCCAAGACTATTCCTAGCCCCTCAAAGACTTGGTCTACTCAGAATAACCTAGTTACCACTCCTCTTATCACTTCAGGGAAAATTGAACCTTTCTATGTTTCTTTGTTAGTTAATGGTCATAAACTTAATAATTGTATCATAGATTCAGGGGCTTTCGACAATGTTATGTCTGCCAAGGTAGCAGATGCTCTAGGACTGACTCTGATAAAGACCTTTGGAAGGTGCTTTTCAATGGAAAACAAACAAGTGCCTTTGTTAGGCTAGATTAAGGGTGCACAATTTGCATTTGCTACTTTTCCAGAGAAAAGAATAAAGATGACTATCCTGGTTGCTGATGTTCTGGCTTCGTATGGTATTTTACTGGGATGAAACATTTGTAAAGATGTAGGAGGAGAGCTTAATATGGATTTATCTAAAGCAAGGGTACCTGTCAAGGGTGTCATATAGAAATTACTTCTTGAAAGGGAAGTGAAATATATTGTCACTCAATCTAAAGATCCAAAAGCTCAAATTTTATTTGAATCTTCAGGTTTAGGTAACTATTTCCTGATTATGGAATATACTTCTAGTTTGTCAGATGATAGTTCAAATGAAAGTATGGTGATGGAAGATTCTTCTTCTTCTTCAGGTGAAGAGTCTGCTAATCACAGAGATGTCAAACTAGAAAGTTCAAATGATATTTGGACTTTGGAATTTGATGATAGCTATTCTTCCATAGGATCTGAGGCTGGAGTAGTCCTGATATTTTCTCAAGGTGATATTTTTCCTTTTTCATATAAGCTACAGTTTGACAATACCAACAATACTATTGAGTACAAATCTTTGTTACTTGGAATGGAGGTTGCTTGCACAAAGGGAATCAAAAATCTTCATGTACAAGGAAATGTAGAGCTAATTGTTTGTCAAGTAACAAATTTGTACCAGACAAAAAATTAAAGGTTAAAGCATTATTGAAATCAGGTATGGGACTGCATTGATAAATTTGATGCATTTGATATTTCTGTTGTTCCTAGAGAGTATAATGACAGAGCTGACTCCTTGTCCATATCAACTACCCTTATGGTCCCACATAAGGATTTTAAGGGTGATAAGTACACTATTGAATTGGCCTTCCAGCCAAGTGTACCTGATAATGTTGACCATTGGCAAGTTTTTAATGGTGATAATCAGATTATAGCTTTTCTAGAGAAAACAAATAGTTTTAATGAACTTTACTTTGAGGGGAGTAATTCTCCACCTTGGGAATATGTTTCCGAAGTAGACTCAGAGACTGGTGAAGAGTTTCTTCAATTGAAAGGAAATAAAATTCTTAAAGGTTTAGTTTCCCTTGAAAAGCTATTTGATAAACACGATTGTTATATCAAGCAACAACAACAACTTGACTCAATTTCATCAATGGAATTTGAACAAGTGAACCTAAGTACAGAAGCAGATCCTAAGATGGTCAACATTGGGAAATGTTGTACTGCTGATGAAAAGTTCAAGTTCACAACACTTCTACACCACTACATTGATGTTCTGGCATATTCGTATGATGACTTGAAGTCCATCAGACCAAAAGAGATCCAACATGAGATTCCACTCAAGGTGGGATCATTGCCTCATAAAAAGAAGCAGAGGTAGTACAATCCTAAAATATCAGGTACCATCCTTACTGAAATTTAAAAGATGTTGAATGCTAGGATAATTTTCCCTATTCATCATTCTACTTGGATTGCAAACATTGTTCATGTAAGGAAGAAGAATGGAGAGATCTATATCTGTGTAGATTTCAGGAATCTAAATTAATCTTCCTTGAAAGATAACTACCCTTTGCCCATAATGGATCAAGTGTTACAAATAGTAACCAATTTAGAGATGCTATCTATGTTGGATGGTTTTTCTAGCTACAATTAGGTAGAGGGCAGTGAAGTGGATCAGTACAAAACCACTTTCACAACTCCATGGGGTACTTTTGCATATCGCAGGATGCCATTTGGATTGATTAACACTGGCACTACTTTTCAGAGAGCAATGGATTTGGCATTCAGAGATGAAATGGGTAAGTTCATTGTGGTATACCTTGATGATTTGACTATTTTCTCCAAGAAATGTCAAGATCATGCTTACCACTTGTGGCAAGTTTTGGAATGATGCTGCCAGAATGATATTTCTCTTAACCCGAAGAAATCAATTTTTGGGGTTATAGAAGGTAAACTTCTTGGTCGTGCATTATGTCTAAAGAAGGTACTAAGATTTACTCTGAAAGAGTCAAATCCATCCAAGGTCTTACTTTTCCTGCAAGTAAGATGGTTGTTCATTCTTTCTTCAGGAAAGTAAATTTCCTATGAATGTTCATTCTAGAGTTTGCAGAGAAGACTCATCATATTGTTAATATGATGAAAGGTAAGACCACTTTCTGTTGGAGCGTGGAAGGTAAAGTGGATTTTGAGGATATAAAAAGAGCCATAGCCCATGCTCTAGTTTTGGTATGTCCTGATTATACCAAAATTTCATTATGTATAGTTATGCTTCAGAGCATACATTGTCAGCAATTCTAGTTCAGCAAAATGAGGAAGGTGTAGAATCTCCAATTTCACTCATGAGTTGTCCATTGAAAGCTCATGAACTCAAGTATTCTAACATGGAGAAACATGCTTATGCTATAGTAAAGGCTATGAAACATTTCAGATTTTACATATTGAACTTACATACTATTGCTTTGGTGCCAAACATAATAGTAAAATCTATCTTAACCCAATAGGAGTTTGGGACTAGGAGAGGCAATTGGATTGCCAAAATTTAGAAATTTGATCTTGACATTAAACCCACCAAGCTTGTGCATGGGAAATGTTTGTGTCAGCTTATTGTTGATAATGTTCCAAAGGAAACAGGTGATGAAGAGACAGAGATTGAAGATGTTCTAACTGTCCTTTTTGTTACTACAATTGATGAGTGGTATTCTAATATCACTTACTTTCTCACATATGGTGAGTGCCCTACTCATTTTTTCTACAAATAAAAATGAACTATCAAGCTCAAGACTGCAAACTTTGTCTTATGGGATAATGGTTTGTACAAGAGAAGTCTTGATGGAGTTTTCCTCCATTGTGTTGATAAAGCACAACAAAGTAAGCTATTGGAGTCCTTCCATAATTTGGCATGTGGAGGACACTTCTCAATACCGGTAATGGCTCACAAAATTTTGAGAGCCAGGTATTATTGGCCCACACTTTTTTGGGATGTGTATGACTGGGTGCATAAGTGTGAACTTTGTCAGCAGTTTGTAGGGAAACCCAAGTTGGCTGCGCTACCAGTGAAACCAGTTGTAATTGAGGAACCATTTAGCAGTGGGGCATCGACTTCATTGGCACTGTGAATCTATCATCAAGTGTGGGACATAGTTATGTTCTTATTGCAACTGATTATTTCACCAAGTGGGAGGAAGCTGTACTAGTTAAGCATGCTACTTTCGAAGTGGTGTGTAAGTTCCTCAAAGAAAATATCATATCCCAGTTTGGTGTTCCAAACAAGATTGTGGTAGATAATGCTACATGTTTTTCCTCTAATGAGATTACTAGTTTCTATTTTGAATATGGAATTATTCTTTCACATTCATCAAATTATTATCCACAAGGAAATGGTCAAGTAGAATCAAGTAATAAGAATCTAGTTACTATAATCAGGAAGTTGGTAGATGATAATCAGAGAACATGGCATAAGGCATTGTTTGATGCTTTGTGGGCAGATAGAATTACTCCAAAGAGGGCTATTGGTATGTCACCATTCTAGTTGTTATATGATATGAATGTAGAGATACCGATCACCTTAGAATTGTCAGCTTTGAAGTTGGCAAAGGCAGTTGAGAATGGAACTTTTGAAAGTTCTATTAATAAACACATAATGTATCTTTCTAAACTTGAAGAGCAGCAAGTTATGGTGGTGGACTATATAGCTAAACACCAAAATCAAGTCAAAAATCTATTTGATAAGAAAGTGAAGGCTAGAAATTTTCAAATTGGGGATCAAGTCTTGTTGTGGTACAAGAGGAGAGAGCCAAAGAGAATGCATGGAAAATTTGATTCCCTATGGAGAGGCCCATTTGTCATTCACTAGTTCTATGGTGAAAATAGTTTCTTGTTGGAATATCAAGATGGCACACTGTTCTTGCTACCACACAGTGGGCAACATCTAAAACTTTTCACTCAATCAAGTGGCAAATAAGTTCATGTATTTTTGTACAGTTTTTGTGTCTTTTCATTTTTAGTCTTTTTGTGTTGTTGATGTCTTTTGTGTCACCTTCTATAGCCCAATGGAATGGATGAAGGTACTTATAGATTGGAATTCTTCTCCCTTCAATCATTTCAAAGAATGACCGAAGGAAGCTCCCCAGTTAGAGCCAACTGCTATCCTCAAAATCAGTTGCATTTGATTTTGTAGGATGACCCCTACGAAACTAGTCCATTTTGTATCCTATGACTCTAAACACGCATTTCAAGGTGGATATTTTCCCTTCTGCATAATCTTATAACCCCTACGAATCCATTCAAATATCTTCTCAAATCAATTTCTCAAAATCTGTGTAAGTTTTCAGACTTGGGTTTTTGTAGTTTTCAGGCGTTAGAAATTGTTGTCTCCACATGCAAGGGCAGCAATTTTTGTTGCCATTGCATGTTAGAGGGTTTTTTTGTTATGTGCAAGGGCGGTGAAAATTACCACCCATACACATTGTTCTTGTGTCATGTAAAAGTGGTAAAAAGTGTTGCCTTTGCACTTTATGACGACTTCAAGTTCAACTAGTGTGCAATTAATGCACAACAAGTTCAACATTTAAAAACCCTTTTTATGTTTTAAATCATTTTAAAATTCATTTGTAATTATTTTCAAGTCGTTCCTTTTTCCCTCTAAGCCCTTATTCATTTTTGGATTTCCTGGTGAATGGGTGATATTAACTTCTCAGTGGATCGAAGGTCATTTGCTCTCTCACCTTCAACGTTTTCCAGGTAGGGTTTTTAGTCATGCAAATTTCTTTATTTACTTCCTTTTGAACGTATTATGGTTATGAAATATTTTCATTTTAAGTTTTATTTCTTGTTTTTAGTAGAACCCTAAATTCTTCTTTATAATGATTTATTCTATTTCAAAGTCTAGGGTTTCTATTTTCAAGTGGGTGTTAAAAAACATCACTTCTTTCTTCTTTTCCTGAATCTTGGGTTGTCATGTTTGTTATTTCCTTTTGTTTGACATAGTCGGTGATTTTCGTCGTGCGTTTCAATGTTCATGTGTTAGGTTTTAAAACGTTGTGTAATAGGTAAAAATTAGGTCAATAAGATCAAGCATTGCAAATGAAAACCTAATCCTAAAACCATCAAAGAATCGAATCTAAATGAAATCATAAGCATGCAATTCAAGAACAATATCACCTAGATTATATGATTCATTGTTTGTGATGTGGATTGCTTCTTCAACAATGAACAATTAGGAAGATCAAAGCTGCCATGATGGATGGATGATAATGATAATATGCTCAATGGATGCTAAAGTGCTCAATATGCTCAAGATGATAATGTAGATGCTAGATAGATAGATTGCTAGGTCAATTGTATGAAATGAAAGGAGTGTTTATATAGGCTTCAACCAAAATCAATCAACGATAGAGATTTGGTGGCTATGTGAAGGGATGAGATGAAAAGACAGTCATAGGTGAATGTGTAGATGACAAATGGATGAAAGATAGGGCTCATCTGTGATTGTGTACATAAAAAGTACTACAAGTGAAAAATATTAAATAAAAGATGTAGTACCACTTCTCTTTTTAAATGAAAGAGGCACACATGTCGGCTTGTGAAAAAAGATGATAAGAGAAATTAATTAAATAAATAAAATTTATTTAATTAATTGGAAAGTGGGTTTGTAATAGGAATTTTAATTAAATAAATAAGATTTATTTAATTAAAATATATAGAATGAAGATAATTAAATAATTAAAGATTATTTAATTATAGATTAAAAGAAAAATAGAAGAAATAGCTAATGAATTAATTAAATAAATATAAATTTATTTAATTAATAGAAGAAATAAGTGAAGAAAATTACTCAAGTGTGTTAGGCAAATGTAGATGGTAGATACATGCGATATTTGAACGCTAATGATAGTTAGGTCATTTTTAGGTGTCTACATTTTTCCCCTCTTTGACACAATGTTCGTTAGAACGTTGTGTCAAAGAAGATATGATAATTCACTTTGAGAGACAAGGTTATGCCCCAGTATAACTGGTAGGTGATACCCCCTTGAAAGGTAATCCAAGCTTAACATGGAAGGGCTGGGTTGGATTGTGATAAGATGAAAGGCTAAAAATAAGGGTTGACACGAAGAAAACGGGGGTTGGGAGGGATAAATGGGGATGGTATAGAAGAAAATAGGGTTTGAATAGGGGCTATAAATGGATCCCTCAAGGGCAAATAGGCTCATTTGTATTCATTTGTGTTCAGAAATCTAGAGCTCCTTAGAGTTGTAGTGCGATGAGAGTTGGAGAGCTATCAGGATGGTGATTCCATGTAGAGATCATCGTGCGGAGCGAGTGAGGACACATGGGTGACTAGAGGGAGCAGACGTACCGGTATGTATCGAAACTTTTCCTAAAAGTGTGATTTTTATAGGCTAGAAGCGTCATAAATGCACACACATCACTAGAAGCAACTAGGTTATAGGATAGGCAGTTCAGGTCGCTTGTATAGGAAAAGTGTTCGCTTATGGTAGTTGAGGTCGCATATAGGCGCGGACTGAGCACTTATGGAAAAAAATGAGTTGCTTACGGTCAGCTAGTGCAAATAGATAGGCAAAATGTGCATATGGCTAGATCAGCTCGCTTATGGTCAAAAAGTGACAGCATATAGAGAAATAGCTCGCTTTTAAAAGACAGGCAGTCGCTTAATGCAAATAGGTCACTTTTATGTGAAAAGTGTGCACATATAGGATTTGAGCTCGCATTTAATCAACAGTCGTGCGCATAGGGAAAAGAGGTTGCTTTTAGGCTAAAAACATGTGCATATGGTAAAATGCATCGCTTATGATAAAAAAGGCTAGCGCATATAGAAAAGGGGGTTGCTTGCAGTAGATAGATTCAGTTATAGGATGCAAAAAACACTTTCTGATTAGCACAAAGACTGATAAGGTGAGCAAAAT
This sequence comes from Cunninghamia lanceolata, assembly GCA_027924645.1. Taxonomy (NCBI): domain Eukaryota; kingdom Viridiplantae; phylum Streptophyta; class Pinopsida; order Cupressales; family Cupressaceae; genus Cunninghamia; species Cunninghamia lanceolata. Next base: position 5,014,172 of record BSBN01001344.1, on the reverse strand, counting down.
GATGCAAGATATCCTACCATCATTATCACGAGAGCCATATCCTAGAGATTTGTGATTGGTCAAATTGCTGGATGTAGAGGAGCAGCTAGTGCTAGATATCCTTGAATTAAAGCATGTGTCAAGGTTAGAACCAGTGTAGGCGCATCAAGGACTGATGACATCAATGGTGGAGTGATGGAGGAATGAGCACAGTTCATTCTTGTTGCTGACAGGAGAGGCAACTATTACTTTAGAGGATGTGTTCCAGATTCTGTGCATTCCTATTGATGGGGACCGAGTAGATTATGATTCTGACATGGGTCCAACTACATTTAAACAGTTATTTGGGACTCCAAACATTGGGGCAGAGGGCTCAGAGATTATGATGGTTCAGATGGAGGAGCTATGTGATAGGCTACAGTAGGTAGTGGTGGCTATTATTAGATGGCTGGTTGGAGATATGCGAGCTAGAGGTTTTCCGGTCAGATGGGGGATAGTTATAGAGGGGATGTTTACTTACGGTACCAGATATGCATGGGCAGAGTGTGTACTAGGGCAGTTATACCATTATTTGCATGACTGCGCATATATGTTTGGAGCAAGTATGTCAGCTGGCATTATAGTTTTACATGTGTGGGCATATGAGCACATCTCGGTGATGAGGCCAAATGGATGGGTGGCGAGAGCAGTAGGAGAGCTGTATGCTAGGATGTATAGGGGAGCTCTTACTTATTGGCAGCGGCGAGGGGTAGTATATTGGAGGTGGGTTTTGGATGAGGTGGATAGATTTGTCTGGAGACCATGGCTATCATGGAAGAGATGGGATGAGGAGGATGTAGAGCTTGTCTACGTGAGGCAGGCTAGATACATTTTTTGTCGTGGCATATATATCATAGAATGCTATTTGCCCGAGAGGCTACTGAGGTAGTTTGGTTTACCACAGGTAATACTAGTTGGGGATGCCATTTTTGGGAGGATGCGGTAGGAGGTTTTTGATTGGGGACTAGAGATTGTGGTGGACTCAACTTTGGTGGAGAGGGAGGGGCTACAACCAGTTATGTGGTAGTGGAGACAGGGTCCTGGGGATCCAGGTATGCTACCAGAGTATGATGCATACTGGGCCACAGCTAGGCTGACTTGGCTGATGAGGATTGGAGAGATAGGAGAGATTGGTATGGAGAGGCCAGTGAGGAGGAGGCGGACATGAGCTCCAGCTATATAGGTAGTTGTGCCAGCAGCTCCAGGGATTCAGGTGTAGGGACAGGTGCATGCCCAGCCACAGGTATTAGTACAGCCAGCAGTATAGAGGATAGGGGATGATGATGTGGGTATTCAATAGCTGAGGTGGAGGGTTAGGGAGGAGAGGAGATGGAGGTAGTAGGCTCAGATGAGATTAAGGAGAGTGGAGATAGACCATCATCAGGCGGTGATATGATTGTGGCATGCTAAAGCACATGCTCAGACATACCAGGCGCAACTGTAGGCTAGAGTACAGGGGGTAATGGGTAGGATGATGGTAGTCTTGTGAGGGTGACTGGAGAGAGGGATACAACTGTGTAGCAGATGCAGCTAGTTATAGCCAAGAGAGATATAGTGTTACAGCAGATACAGGTTATTAGAGCTGAGCGAGATGTAGTTGTACAGTAGGTGCAGATGGTGAGGGCTGAGAGGGACACGGTTATGCAGTAGTTACAAGCCATGACCATGGAGTGGGATAGAGTAGTAGCTGCATTGGGGATAGATGGAGTGACGATGTACCTGGCTACATAGTTGACATAGGAATAGGGAGAGCTGCGGAGGGCATAGGTTGAGGCAGAGTACTACAGAGGCTTATAGCAGTTCCTACAGAGCAGAGACTGCCTAACTATAGGAGTAGGTTAGGTACTTCAGCATCTCAGAGGACAGGGGGATCTTGATCTATGGCTTCGGTTATGGGACCTCCTAGAGATGGCAGACCAGGTGCAGGACCTAGTGGTGGATAGGGAGAGGGGGCTGCTAGTAGTCACTAGCGCTACCTTGTTGTGTTGTATATTATTGTATCATGATGAGGCCTATGAGCCAGTTGTACATACATTCTTTGATGGCTTATGGATGGCCCATGTTGTATTTGTAAACACTTGTATATATATATGATGGATTTGGTTATATATGATGGTGTAATGATTATGGATGTATTTATATTATGATGGCATGTATGTATTTTGTATTTGCATGGTTTATATGGATGTTTATGCAAATGATAATAATGGAAATGCTTCTGATACTAAATGGTATTATGATGGTAATGTATGCAAATCTAAATGATAATAATGATAATGAGATGGACCTATATATGCCTAACATACTTGTTTTGTAGGGCAATGAATGCGGTGAATGAAGATGGAGATGGCAACTTTTAAAGTAATTGCTCAATAAGTAAAGAAATGCAATCCTTATGTTTGATATGGCATATGGATGTTATGCACCAGGGTATAGAAGGCCAAGGTGTCAAGATATCCAATGCAAAGCTAGCACACTACAATCTTGTCTAAATGCATGAGGTCAAGATGTTGAACCAACATACACAAGATATGAATAGTAGCTAGTGTTCTGAGATGGACATTGACGCTACAAGCAATGGTTTGAGTTTATCCCCACTACACATAGTGACACCTTGTTGGTTATATGTATGGAGCTAGTCTTGACATAGAATAGTCTCAAGTGCATAAGAGACTGTTTAGCTTCTCAGATGCTAGAGATATTGATATGTAAGATGCTGATCCAAACACGTACAAGATATCACTACGCATAGGAAGAGAATAAGATCATCCCTCAGACATAGCATACGAAAGCTATATGACCATGCCCCATTCCATACTTCATTGCAACATACCAAGATATGATAGATTGAGGCAGTCTTGATTAAGCCTAGGAAAAGGACAAAAGATAAATCAAAACATAAAACAAAAGATACTATCATTACGTTCTCTTGCCAAATTTAGGTGCTCTTGGATAGATTAAGCTGGTGTCTTATTGAGAGGAAAGCTACATCCTATTGAAGGCTAAAGATGTTGATAAAATGCTATAGCAAATGTTGGCTTAAGGCATGCGGACAAATAGCTGCTGGCTTATCCCTAATTGTTAAGGTGCTTGAGCTTTCACAAATGTGCATAGTCTGCTTCTTGCTTGAGCTAATAAAGAGAAGAAGATGGAAGATGATAGAAGAGAAAGATGGGGTGTATCGTCTGTGCTTGCATACTAGATACTTCCTTCATATTCCAGACTGCCTACATATCTTGTATCCATGGGAACAAAGCACATTATGATAGTAATTAGACATGATGAATATGTAGTTCTAGGTTTTTTTGATGATGTAAGTGTTGAAAGATAGAATAAAGGGAGATGAAAGATCTGAAGTTGATTAGAGGAAAGATGAAAGATGGATGATGAAGAAGAGGCTATCATCTTTGCCTGAATCAGAGTGCTTCCTTCGCATCTTAGATTTCCTACATACCCTGTATCCACGGGATCAGGCTTTGAATGATAGAGCTGGGATGTAGTTCTTGCTTGTTTTTCTGATGTTGATGTCAATGGATCAACTTTTATTGCTTGGATTTTTGTGATGTTTTGATGATTGTTTTTTTGTGTTTTTGGAATATTTGATTTTTTGGTGTTTTTGGTGATGTTTGCTCTTTGGTCCTAGTTTCAAATGTTTGCCATGTTTGAAGTTGGATGTTTGATGTGTTATGGAGTTGAGTGTTTGCTGTGTTTGAGCTTGGGTACTTGCTATGTTATGAACTAGAGCTACGGGTATCCACTTCCAAATAAGGCTCAACAAGTGCCCCCAGTGTGGGGTGATTTTTATTATAGAGAGACTGTGATGGATGTGTTCATGTGAATAAGATGCTAAGGTGCCAAATGATACCATTAACCCCCATGAAGTCCAAATTATGAAAGCTAGCACGACAGAGACAAGGCGGAAAGACTTTCATTACAGGTAGATGGAGGATAATGGCTACGATGTTATATAGGGACGATAGTGGATTATGTAGGGCTTATGGATTGAGGATGGATGAAAAGTTATGGAAAGCTATGATCAAACAAATTACGCGAATGATGGAGACTGGTCTCTACACATAGTGCCTGTTTACTAGGTTTTCACTATGGTACTTATCCAAGGTACCTATTTACCAAGTTTTCACCAGAGGACAAATCATTTATCTTATGTTGTTTTTTATCATCCAAAGTGCCACGAAGTGGTTTTCACTATTGGATAGGTTTTTTTTTGTATGTTTTGGGATAGGCTGAGACTCATGGGTAAAAATTCTTGAGATGAACGCTATTGACGAGTTCATCCAAGGGAATACCTTCGGGTGTTGAAAGAGTGTATGCACCTGATCTGTAGATTGATGTGATGACAAAAGGACCAAGCCAATTGGGTTCAAACTTGCCCTATTTCTCATGATACTGTTGATTCCTTTAATTTTCTTTAAGGACAAGATCTCCAACTTGAAAGCTTTGTTCTTTGATCTTCTTGTTGTAGCTGCGACATAGGTGATTTTGATAGACTTGGAGATGGTTGAGTGTTGTAAGATGTCATTCATCTAATAGCTCAAGATCATGGAGTCTGGATACTTGATATTCTTCATCTAAGATAGTATGTTGTAGAGATACTCACAGTGAGGGGATCTCAACCTCAATAGGTAGGATAGCTTCAATGCCATACACAAGAGCATAGGGCATAGCTCTAAAGGGAGTTCTGATACTTGTTCTATAAGCCCATAGTGCAGGATTGAGTTGCAAATGCCAATCACGACCAACTTCATTGACTGTCTTTTTAAGAATCTTGATGATTGTTTTGTTAGAAGCCTCATCTTGGCCATTACTTTGAGGATAATAAGGTGTAGAGAATCGATGTTGGATATGGAACTTGTTGCAAAGATCTCTAACCTCTTGGTTCTTGAAGGGACAACCATTATCAATAACAATGGATTAAGGAACTCCATAACAGCAAATGATATAATGTAAGATAAACATGGATATTTGCTTGCCAGTAATATAAGTCATTGGTATTGCTTCCACCCACTTTGTGAAGTATTCAGTGGCAGTGATAATGAAATTACAACCATTTGATGAAGTAGGATGGATTTTACCTATGAGATCGAGTCCCCACTGCAAGAAAGGCCAAGGAGTAGTGATAGGCTGAAGTTCATGTGCTGGTACATGTATTAGATCCCCATGTTTTTGACATTGTAGACATCTCTTTGCAAATTGATGTGCATCTTTCTCCATATTTGGCCAGTAGCATCTAGCTCGTAGCAGTTTTTTAACAATGCCAGGGCCAGTAGAATGTGATCCACATACACCTTCATGTATGTCACATAAGGCAACCTTTGTTTCCTTGGAATCAAGACATATAAGGAGGATACCATCAAGACTTTGGTGATATAGGGTGTCTCCTAGGATAGTGTAGCATGAGGATCGATGAATGAAGGTTTTTCGTTGGGTATTGGATAGTTGAAATGGTAAGGTTTGATTACCGAGATACTCATATATGTCCTCGTACCAAGGCGAATTGGGACCAATAATTTCACATATAAGCTCTGACTGTGGTACTCCAAATGCTGGAATTAGAAGTTGTTCAACTAGAAACTCACATTTATGTGCATTGGACGACATGTCTAGAAGAGATCCAATCATAGCCATGGCATCTATTGCTTTGTTTTGTATCCTTGGGATCTGTTCAAAGGTGATATTGTCAAAATACTTCTTGAAATCATCGACCATTACCTTGTATGGAAGGATCTTTTCATCTTTGGTTTGATATTCATCCAAGACCTGTTGGATAACTAATTGAGAGTCACCAAAGACCTATAACTATTTGATAGCCCATTGTACTTCCATGCGTAGTCCTGTAATTAAAGCTTCATATTCTGCTATGTTATTGGTACATGGAAATGTGATTCTATATGACTTCAGAATACAATCTCCTTGTGGGGTAACAAACAATATCCCTGCCCCTGATCCATGTTGTGTATAAGATCCATCAAAATATAACTGCCACAATGTTGGTGAAGTTAGATTGAACAATTCTTCATTAGTGAACTCTAGATGTATTGGATGAATATCTGTGACAGGTGTTGCGGCTAGCTAATCAACAATGACTTGCCCTTTTATGGCCTTCCGATCCACATATTGTATGTCAAATTTACTTAAGATCATAACCCATTTGGATAATCTTCCTGTAAGGATTGCTTTGGAGAGAAGATATTTGAGTGGATCAATGTTAGATATGAGCTTTGTTGTTTGGTTCAACATATAATGTCGCAACTTTTGAGAATCAAACACTAATGCTAAACATTGTTTTTCCGTAGATGAATAGTTGAGTTCATATCCCACAAGAGTTCTGTTGATGGAGTAAATGGCTTGTTCTTTTCCTATATCATCATGTTGAGCTAAGAGAACACCCAATGTTGTTGTTGTTGAAGAGATATAGAGTAATAATGGTCGATCAAGTACAGGAGGTGTTGCCAGATATTCCTTGATTTTGTCAAAGTCATGTTGACATTTTCTATCCCACTTAAAAGGTTAACCCTTACAAAGAAGATGTTGAAAAGGATGACACTTGTCTGCCAGTTGTGAGATAAATCTACGGATGGATTGTAATCTTCCTTGTAGACTACGAAGCTGCTTTAGATTTGATGACAGAGGCATTTCCATAGTGGCTTTTACTTTGGCAGGATCTACTTCTATCCCTCGTCGAGACACAATGTATCCCAACAATTTTTTGGATGTTACGCTAAATACACATTTTTTTGGATTTATCCTAACTTGATACTTCTTTAGTCGATCAAAGATTTGTGCTAGTACCTGTAGATGTCCTTCTCTTGTCTTGGATTTTCCTAGGATATCATCAACATAATCTTCCATGATAGTGTGAAAAAGGTCATGGAAAATGATTGTCATGGCTCGTTGATAAGTAGCTCCGTCATTTTTGAGACCAAAAGGCATCACGACCCAGCAGTAGGTACCCCATGGACAAATGAATGATGTTTTGTCTTGATCTTCCTCTGCTATTCTGATTTGATTATATCCTAAAAATCCATCCATCAAGGATAGCATTTCATGTCCAGCTGTGAGATCTACAATGTTGTCTATGCTTGGTAGTGGAAAGTCATCTTTAGGGCATGCTTTATTGAGGTCTATGAAATCTGTACAACAACAAACTCGTCCATCAGGTTTTGCTACAAGTACCAAGTTTGAAATCCATTCTGGATAATCAATAGGCTTTATAAACTTTGCTTCTAACAGCTTCTGAATCTTTGCTTTAACCAATAGAGCTATTTGTGGATGCATTTTGTGCAATTTTTGTTTGACCGATTTTGCATTAGGAGATACTGCTAGATGATGTACCACAAGTGATGGATCTAAACTAGGCATGTTAGCATAAGTCCATGCAAAATTGATAGCTCTTTTTATGAAGAATACTGTGAAATCTCTTCTTTCCTACTTTGATAGTGATGCTGCAAAAAAGGTGATCTTTGGATTCTGCTCTGTGCCTAAGTTCATTTCTTGAGATTTTTCAACTAGCACTGTTAATTTTTCTTGATAGTCAGTGGTGACAGGAAGATCAAATCCCCCATCCCTGGGTGCCTCAGGGAGGTTTTTACCCTTAAATACATCCTTTATTTTTACTTTTTCATGGTCAAGAGGTGCCTTTTAGTTTTCACCTAGTGACCTATCTTTTTTTATTCTATTTATTTCACTTTTATGACTGAAGGATTTGATGCTTTCACAAAAATATGCTAGTTTAGGGAGATCTATCATAGAGCTTGCTTTATGATCACCCAATGGAATGCCTTGTCGTAAGCCCAAGAACTTGGCAATAGCTTCATCATTTTCAAATGTGTCCAATATTGGTGGCCCCTGTTGGTCCCAATCGATGAGGTCAAGATACACGAGTAAAAGGGTAACAGACGAAGGGTTTTGGAAAGATGAAGTGGTGGAAATCATGAAGATAGAGGTTTCATGAAAAAGGTTGGTGATATGAAGGGAGGAGTCGTCGATGGTATCTGAATTAGAGGTCTCTCCTACTTAAGAAGGTCCAGCTTCCATATCAGAAATACACTTAATGTCTTTGGAAGGTGGTACCTCTGGTTGATAGCCAAGGCCTTGCTTATTATGCTTCTTAGACACAACAATGGCTTCAATAGGTCCTTGTTCCTGTGATCCCAAGCCGCCATGTCCTTTTTAACCCATGTTCTTAATGATACAGAACCCATTGTTATATCTCTCCACTTCAAGTTGGACTTGGACATTCTCATCATAAAATATCCAATAGTTAATGTCATCAATGTCTTCATCATCAAGAATCCACCTTTGATGAATATTATTGGTGGAGCTTTTATGACAGTTGTGGATGAAGATGCCTTGGATGTAGGAGGTTTACCATGAGATTTGGGAGACAAGGGAAGAGTTCCCACACAATAAGATTCTTGCAATATGTACTCACGTGGGTCGTATTCAATGTACTTGATACGGAGATTTGAAGTGGTTTGGCTAGATGCTGGCTTGAGTAGGGTGGATGGATCCACATAAGATGAAGATAGATAGGCTTCAATGTTGATAGGAATACGGTTAGGACTTTGATATTTATCTTGAAAGGCACATCAAAACTCAAATGCATTGGGATCAACATGGATAGTAATGTCAACACCATTATGAGGAAATTTGAGGCATTGGTGGTATGTGGAAGGAACTGCTTTGAGGGTATGGATCCATGGATGGCCAAGGATAATGTTATAAGGAAGGTCAATATCAAGAACTTGACAAAGAGTGTCAGTAGTGACAGGACCAACTTGGATAGGCAAATGGATGATTCCTTCAGTATCTCTCTCAGCATCATCATATGCTTTGATGGTAATGACCTCAGAAGTGTAAACGTCTTTCTCAGAATATCCCAACTATTTTATTAGTTTTAAAGAGCATAAATTGAGACCAGCTCCACCATCCACTAGTATTCATTTGAACAGCGTTGGTTAACAAATACTTCAATGTGGAGGGCTTCATTACGTAATGGGTTAATAGATGGTTGGAGATCTTTATCAAAGAAGGTAGGATGGCAAGGGGTTGCAATGCTGGCTACCATAGATTAGAATTGTGTGGTATCGATATCGTTAGGCACCAAAAATTCTTGCAATGATTTGTCAAGGATAGCTTTGTGGGTGGGAGATGCGAAGCAGTTCAAGGATGGAGATATGTGTGGGTGTTTTGCTAAGGTAATCAAGGATATTAGAGCTAGAAGACAATCGAGGAGGATTGATAGGTGCCCCCTGAGTGGTAATGTGACCTCTTCAAGTAGTTACAGCGAAATCAGGTGCTTTGCCTTGGATGGTGATGGTAGAAATGCGAACGTGGTCAATGCGGCCAATCATGGATGATTCATAGTTATAATGGATAGCATTTCTTGCATGGGGGTTACTTGGCTTATCATGAGATGGAAGTGGATTCTTGAAAGCATCTAGATCATAGTTTGAAGTTGGTTACTATGTCGGTTGTGGCGTTGGTGATGTGATTTTGATTAGGCCTTGATCAATGCAATCTTGAATGACATGTTTTAAGTGCATGCAACCATTTGTTTTGTGTCCTTTAACCCTATGGTATTCACAATATTCATTCTCTTTGTACCAAGGAGCTTTGAAGACCAGTTCTCTATTAGGTGGTGCTTTAGGCAATATGACATCTCCCACTTGAAGAAGCTTATGAAATACACCCTCCATGGGTTCCCATAAGGGAGCACATGGTCGCCGAGGATTTGAAGTTTATCTTTGTCAAGTTCATTGAAAAGGTTGATTTGTTGTAGATGCGGCTTGGATGTTGATAGGAGCTTTCACTGTTTGGATGTTCTTTACGTCTACAACACCATCATTAACAACATTCTTGTTTTTGTTCCAAAAGCAAGTTTTATTGTTTGATGATTGTGAATTGTTGTCTCTGAAAATCTTGATAGTGCCTTTAGTAATTAAAGCACATTCAATGGTGGTTCCTTTGGAAATGAGTTCTTCAAAAGTGCTTTACAGTTGTAGTTGGAATGACAACTCGGGATGAAGATATCTAGCTGATGTTTCTTAGGTACTTGCCATGATAATTTGCTAGCCATGTTATGCCATCATTGAGTAAATGAGGAAAAGGCTTCACCACTGCGTTGTTTGTTATTGACAAGATCATTCATGTTCACCTCATGTTCAATGTTGAAAGTGAAATGAGATCAAAATTTGTTTGCTAATTCTACAAAAGTCTTAATTCTCAGAGATAAATGAGAGAACCATTCAAGAGCTTGTCCTCCTAAGCTTCGGGGGAACAGTCTCAAGAGATATGTATCATTGTGAGTGACATCAAGACATGTGACATAGAATGCTCTAAGATGGTCATCCAAATTTCCTTTCCCTTTGTACTTATCAAATTGTGGAATTTCAAAATGTGGTGGAAAAGGTGACATATGAAGTGACTTGTCAAATAGAAAAGGGCACACATCTCCCAAATAGAATGTCTTCTTGTTTTGCCCAACCACTTTGTTAATCATTTGTTTAACATCCACTTGAGATAGTTGTTGTTGTTGCAAAGGGGGTTGTTGGTAATATGAAGTGTATTGTGGTTGTTGTTGCAAAATGTATGAGGGTATGACCGTTTGTTGAGATTGTGTGGTTGCATTATACATCGGAGGATTGGTATGTGCCACATATGTGTTTGAGGATTGTTGTCCTTGAGACACAAGGGGTGGTTGGGTATAGTATGATGAATTGACTCCAAGATTTTGCATCACATGGGAGCTAGAGGATGGATTGCTATTGACCAATTATTAGGAATTAGGTGTTGGATTTGTATTATGGTATGCAATGGAAGAATTGGTAGATGAGGAAAGAAGATGGACATTTGGGTTAGTGCTTTGGACAATATGAGGATTGGTGGATGAAGACAGATTGACATTTTGGTTTGTGTTTTGGACAACATGAGGATTGGTTGATGAAGATGGATTGACATTTGGGTTTGTGTTTTGGACAACATGAGGATTGGTATATGTCATGTGTTGAGTAACAATGGGCAATCCTTGGGTTGTATAAGATGGGTTGGTGATTTGTGAAGAATTGTATGGAGGTGGAGTAGGTGATGTAAGTTGGTCAACATAATAGATAGCAGTGCTAGAAGTGGCTTGTGAAACAATAGGCAGATCAGTCATGTCAATGAGACTAACATTAGGATTATATGGTGTGTGGGATGGACTCGTAGCAATCGTGGAAACCATATTAGAAGTGATAGATGGATGGGTGGGGGGTGTATTCCCTACATGTGATGCAATAGGAGTAGATGTTTGCAATGGCTGCGAAGCTTGTATGGCTTGTGTTGTTTGGATAGCTTGCGAAATTTATGGAATATACGATATAGGAATGGCTTGTGAGGTTTGAACTTGTGAAACATGGATAGCTTGTGATACTTGTGGTTGAGATACGGTCATGGTAGGAGAAGGTGTATGTTGTGGAACATGGAAAGGTGGGATGTTCAAATTTTGAGAAAATAAAGGAAGTACATTAGTTGGTGTTATCAATGGTTCTAGAGTGTACTCTAAGCATGGTGGGTTGGATGGTGTAGTGGTAGCTAATGAGGGAAATGGATTGGAAGGTGGATGCAAAGGTGTGGCTACAATGGCTGGTCCATTTACAACAACAATGGGAATGTTAGGATCTTTCTCTCGAATAGTGGATATGTCAAAGTCACTCAGCAATTTGGATTCCATACGGGCAAGTTGCAAGAAATAGCGATTAGGATCAGATAAAACAAGTTTCTCAACTTGGTCCCATACATGTGTGTCTTGAAATTTAGATAAGTACTTTTAGGATTGCTCTTTGTAAGTCTCTATGAATGATTGAGGTTGCACTTGATGTGAAGATGATGGTCCAATGGTGTATCCTTCTGGTAAAAACATGTAAGAAGGCATCCCGATTGTGAATTGAGTTGCATCTTGAAGATGCGTTGATCAGGATTGTTGCATTTTGGCTTCCATCTCAGCTAGCAATTTTGCTTCCATTTCAGCTCTATATTGGCTCCTAGTTTGAGGCATGATGATTGATGTTGAAAGTTGGACTTAGCTTGTCAAGGTTGATACCCAAAAGGTGGTGGTTGGCTAGTTGTTTAGTGTTGGTTTGATTTGCTAGTTTTCTAGTTGCTTTATTGTTTTGTTGGTTGCTTGGTTGCTTTGTTGTTTTGTTGGTTGTTGGTTAAACTTCCCTAGAGGATAGCTCACACACTCAAGGGAAAAGCTAGTTGCTAATATTGTTTTCTAGTTTTGCTAGGGCTAAGTAAAGCTAAGAGGATAATATTTGAGTGCTGGTTTTGTTGGTTGGTTGTTGTTTTTGGGGTTTTAAAAGCTCAAAAGTTTAATGGTTTGATATGCTGAAGATAGAAAAGAATGCTCAACTAGCTACGAATGATCAGAGGTAGGTCTAAACACTGGTGCTAAAGCTAAGCAATCTAGAAATGTAGCTGATTTGCCTGGGTTGCTAAGATTTACTGATATTTAGCCAGAGACAACAAGTAATAGCTCAAATTAGACTCAAATAAGGCCAGAAGTGACTAACAATAGCTTAGAGGTGATCTAGTTTCAGTTTAGGTGACAGTTTACAATGTTAACCAGAGGTGAGCTAGTTTTGCAGAGGTGATCAGTTTTGGTCTAAAAATGATTGATTGTTGGTTAAAAGTGATTTAGTTAAGACTAGAGGTGAGCGAATGTTGTTCAGAAGTGATCCAATTTATACAGAAAGTGACTAACTATTGTTTAAAAGTAATCTAGATGTTTGTAAGCAAGCAGTTAAGGCTCAAAGGTGGTCTGTGTTTGTCAGAGAATAGAGTCTGAATGATAATTTTAACAAGAAAATAGTGATTTCAGTCATTCACACTCACAACAATCACAAACTTGTACAACCTAGGCTAGGAAAGGACTATACTTGTTGAGTCCCCTTGCCGTGCTTATTCAAAGTGGATAGCTTCAGGATCTTGGTAGCACCGGCTCCCCTCTACAACACTCACTTCTCACGTATACCAAGATCTAGGTTTCCCAAGGCTTGTTCCCCCACCAAAACTTAGGATTGTCCCTGTTATCTCTACTAAGAACCACAAGAATCAGGGTGGCTTTAAAGGTCCCACCTTTTGCGTCAACAAATAGAGGGTTTTTGGCTACTACACAAGGTTACTAATAAGGGCATCTGTTTAGGTGGCTATACATGTGGCAGTGCTACTCTCTGTTATGGAGTCTCCTAGCCTTCAAGGGTTACGCCTTGGAGGGTTTTGGGGGAGGTTAGCTGTCAGTATAACACAACAACACTCATTATTTGTGGTTTCGACACAAATGCTTTTCTTATATAGCAGTTTGGAAGGACTTGGCTTTAGCTTGTTACCACTTAGGTTATAGCCCTTCTCACACTGGGAAGGCAAGCCCTCTAAAGATAATAACATGTTCTCATACACCCAAGATCCATTTAATAGGCAAGGAGAGAGGATACTTTTTCTATTAAATTTGAGTTACAAACATGCACAATCAAGCAATCAAGAAAGATAAACAAGCACAGAGCAAGCAATGATTCTTTTTAAGCACCAAGCCCAAATGTTCCTAAATTAGTGATAAAATCAAAAGTCTTGGACCGATCGGAGCTGCAATAGATATGTTAGTATTTTCACAACCTCCTTTCTTGGACAATCGATAAGATACTGCACAAATAACTGATTAGTAGCCAAGAAAAACAAACTACAAATTATAATGCTGAAAATGACACATTTTACCAGAGGCGATCGACTATTGATTATAAGTGATCTGTATCATGCTAAAAGTGAAATGTTATTGCTCAGATGCAATGCAGTAGACCCAGATGCAAAATGATAAGGGTCAAAAGTGATGTAGAACAACAATAGGTGACTGATTAGGACTCATAAGTGACCCAAATCTGCAAAAAATGAGATATAAACCAAAAAACCCTAGTTTGTAGAAAGTGATCTAGACAGCCAAAAGCGATCAGTGTTAGGTTAAAAGTGATGCAAATCATGGCATAAGTGACCATTGTTAGCTTGTAAGTGATGCAGAAAATGCAATAAGTGATTACTATTCACTTAGAGGCTATCCCAAAAATTCTAAAAGCGGCAGGTTTCAGCTTAAAAGTGATGCATGTG